>JASUAD010000001.1:97650172-107107672 GCA_037013555.1 Sextonia rubra | reverse complement strand
CAAACTTTAAACTTCCAGAAGATGTCAGCTACCTCAGATTTAAATTTCATGAAATAAATCTAGCACATTCTTGTGTGATCATCAATGAAGCAATGTAAAACTTACTGCCATTCAATGATGGTGTTTTCTGAGGTCCACCCACATTTGTATGTACTAACTGTAGTTTCTGTGTAGCCCTCCAGACCTTGTTTTGTGGAAAAGGAAGCCTTGTTTGCTTCCCGTACTGACAGGCTGCACAAGTAGGAAGCTCCTCTTATAATTCAGGCAAGCCTTCCCCAAGATTGTTCTTCTTCATCAACAGTAGGGCTGTATAATGAACATGCCCCTATCTCCTATGCCAAAGCATTGTATTGTTATCTTCTTTGTGTATTGCAGCCTACTCTTCTTCCATCAAGTTCAAGGCAAAGCTTTTCCTTTTCATTTGGACTTTAAGCACCTCTTTGCCTTGTGCATCAGTAATCAAGTAATGATTGTCCTCAAATAGCAACTTATATCCTTTTTCCAGCAGCTGACCAACACTCAAAAGGTTTTGATTAATTTCAGGAAGATATAAGACATTAGAAATTAATTTCAAACCTGTGTGGCATTCGATTGCCACTGTTCCTTTGCCTTTGACTATAAGATATGCTCCATTTCCAATTCTAACTTTAGAAATGGCAGTTTTGTCAAGCTCTTTGCAAAGCTCTTGATCATAAGTCATGTGGCTTGTACAACCACTATCTATAAGCCAGCTTTCTGTGGAGCTACTGGTAGCAAAGCATGATGCCACAAACAGTTGCTCCTCTTGAGGTTGTTCAACAATGGTTTTGGCTTCTCCTTGCTGCTGTTGAGAATTGCATATCTTTTGCACGTGTCCTAACTGATCACACTTGTGACATTTTATATTCAGCCTCCACCAACACCTTTTTTGTGGATGATTGGATTTTTTGCAATAAGGACATGGTGGAAATGTAGTGTTGTTGTTGCTGTTATTGCTGTTACTTTGCTTCTCTTTCTTGTTCATATTGTTCTGTGATATAGCTTGAAATGCACCCTCCACAGATCCTTCTTGCTTCATAAGTCTTTTTTGTTCCTGAGCCTGGAGTGCTTTCAACAATTCTGCCAATGTAATGCTGGACACATCTTTTGAGTTTTCTATTGATGATATTGTAGCCTCAAACTTTTCAGGAACTGTTACAAGGATTTTTTGAACTATTCTAGAATCAGAAAAATTAGTGCCAAGAAGCCTTACTTTGTTAACAATGTCAAGCAGTCTGTCAGAGTAATCCTTGATTGTTTCTGATTCCTTCATTCTTTGCATCTTAAATTCTTTGATCAGATTGAGAACTTGCATGCTTTGACTCGTTCATTTCCATCATACTCCTTCCTCAGGAATTCCCAAATTCCTTTTGCTGTCTTTAGTGTCATGATTCTGGTGACAATTGAAGATGAAACAGCTGCAAATAAGCTAGCTTTTGCCTTTGATTTCATTTGCCTCATCTCCTTGTGATTTTTTATTTGAGCCATAGTTGGATTGTCGGGCAAGGGAGGAACTTCATACGTATTTTCAACAGCTTCCCACTGATCATTAGCATCAAGGTAGGCCTCCATTCAGACAGCCCACACTTGATAATTCGTTCCATCAAACACTGGAGGAGCTATTACATTTGATGAAGCTTCTGAACTCATCCTGCGTTGGTTGTAGGTTTTTGTGTTTTGGATAGGGGAGTGTTAGTTTTTGTGGACTCAATCCATCAGTTGATGTAATAAATTGATTAATTTCTTTATTTATCAATAATATCATGCTTTACTTTCATAAGATGAATGTTATTCTACTACTTCATGCACATGACCAATACGTATGACATAATGGTTCATGAGTTGAACCGGGTCCCATTAGTATATTAGATGTGATATATGTGCATGGATGAGATCCACACGCGGGAGATATATGTCACAAATCTTATACTTAAAATAGCTTCACAACCAGTAATGAGATTGGGCATCTCATTTGATAAGGTTGCAGCACTTTGATCACTATGAGATAGTGTGATTTGTCTCAATCATCAGAATGTAAGATTCTGGATCAATGGTGCTGGTACATTGGATGTATTGAAGGACCATGAGATGCACCTTATGGTATTCCGTCTCAATAATAAGGTATGCTCTCATAATTCCCTTGCAATAGGCTCTCAATCCTGAGACATTGACGAACTCAAGTTTCTATCTATTCATTTGCTTTGAGTCACCAATGAGTGAGGCCGACTATAGGTTAACACCTCGGTGTCTTGGGTATATGGTAGTAGAACTGTGGGAACGTTGAATGATCAAGATGGAATCTATCTCTATTATCCCCTTGTGCCAATTAATGGATTTGTCATTAGTAAGTGCGCACCCATCTCAATTAAGAGTTAATTGGATGGTACTGATGATTACTGTGATTAATTGGGGCTCAAGGATAATAAGATGTGGAACTTAGATTGGAAGAGACGGATTTATTCCAATTGATCCACGGATATTGATAGAGGGGCCTACTTGTGGTAATTGGGAAGTTTAGGGTCTTCATTGTAATTTATTCCTAAGACTGGAGTGCAATTGCATTTATATAGTGGTGTTATTTGCAATTAACTGTGGGCCCGGATTGCACATGAGATGTGGGGTCGCGGTGTTCCAGTTGGAGCCAGCTTTCTAAGGAATCCCTAGTGGTCCCCACGCTAGCCCAAGATATTGGAAAACACTAATCCGACTTGGACTCTAGAAATAAGAGTTTGGAAAGGAGAAAGTTGCTAATTGTTTTGGAAGTAAGACTTCTATTTCAATTAGACAAGGGAGAGATTTGGAAGTCTATAAAATATCCTTGGACGTCCAAAAGAGTTCCTCTCACGCCCAAAACCCTTTCGTGCAAGAGTTGCGCGAGTTACTCTCCTCTCCTTTCTTCTAGTTCCTTGGAGTCTCGAGTTGGGATTTTCTCCTGAAGATTCCACCGTTCTTCTTGAGAAAAGAAATCCAATTCGGGGGTCATAGCGTGGAAGGCTAAGAGGTCTTGAAGAAGTCCATTAGAGCACTGCGGGTCTCCAAAGGTATGATCTACTTCTTGCATGTCGTAGGTTATTTTGGATGTTTAGTGCTGGTATAATTTTACTGTACATGGTCAAAAGATTGAGGGTAACGCATCCTGGATGGGGTTTTGGTCTTATGGATAGTTGATCCCTGTATCAAGTGGGTCAAAAGTTTTGAAAATCTATCCACGAGACCCACCTACTTCCAACAGGGAGATGGTGAGTGTTTAAGGCAAGTGGTTAGGCTCACTCAACCTCACAGGTCTCTTAAGAAAAGAGTGGCTCTGATACTAATTTGAAGGATTTCTTTTTGACAGAAATAAAGTGCAAATGTTGGCAAAAACAAACTTAATTTTGAGACTTCTGGACTGCCATTTTATTGATCATCAAAGCACTTATTTATACAACTTATCAAACAGAAATAGCATAAAGAGTGCAGCTAAATCTGCTGCAAGTTACATAACAGAAATTAAAAAATAGCAGAAGAATAGGTCAAGCCTAATAGACTTTGACAATTTCAATTCAGCAGGTGTTAAACTTCAACACTTCTCAAACATCAGCAGCCCACTCAGCTCCATGTCAGCAGCTCCTGGGGCATCATTCAACAGAAACAAAGCTAGGATGGAGGACGGATAAATCATCAAAGAGATCTGCTTAATCGCAGTAGACCCAACAAAGACAGCATGAAATCCAAATAAGAACAAACTTAAAGCTCATACAAATAAAACGAGAAAGATGGGTTGAATACTTGAATATAACCTTGAGAGAGAAGTCTGTTCACGGTCTCGTCTGGGTCCATATTGCATTCATTGAGCATAGCATAAATCTCATTTTCTGGGCAGTTCACAACCTCCTTCAAACTCTTCACCATCTTCTTTGATGCTGCAGGGATTTTAACAACCCCATTTCCTTTCCCACTGCTGCTGCTGATTCCACCTCTGCTACTCTCTCTCTCTCTCGTCTAGATTCCAACCAAAGAAGCAAATTCTTCTTCTCTTTTCCACTCTAGTTTCTCCTCACTACACCTGTCTATTCTTTGCCTCCTAGAAAGTACATAGACTATGGAGTCCCATCTTCTTTCTACAAAAAACATCTCTATCCGATAAAAAAGTCTATTTTGGTGGTTCATATTATGGTTTTAGATGATTCTGTAGTCTAAAATAGTATTTAGTTGGCCTCTTCCGCACTCATAGTAAAAGAGTTGGATAACCCACCAGCAATATACAATAGTAGTAGCAATGCAGCACTGTTCAGGTTATGAGGTGAGACAGTAGAACTAGAAACCTTTAAAAAACAAAGGGAAGGATGATTGTTTGGCTGTTGTTAATTAGGCATGCTACCTGTACAGTGTCTTTCTTGTATCAATGGATGTTCATTTCATCATTTTCAGGATTTGGTTATAATCAAGTGGGCCATGATCTGAGAATCTCCCGCCCCATCATGATTTTATACCTCAACTATCTTTTCAGTTAAGTGTAGGGTGCAAGGTGTATCCTTCTTCCTATTCCTTTGCCTCTCCTCTCCCTCTTCCTTCCTCCATCTTCATCTCCCTTTTCCTCTCCTCCTCTCCCTCCTTCTTCCCTCTTCCTCTCACCTTTCCTCTCCCCTCTCCTCACCACTCTGCCCTGTTCAGCCCCTATTGTTCAGCCTTGCGAGGCCGAACAGTAGTGTGATGTTCGGTCTCATAAGGCCGAACGGGGCCGAGAGGCGAGGAGGGAGGAGAGGAAAGGGGAGAGGAAGAGGGAGGGAGAGGAGAGGAAGGAGGAGGAGATGAGGAGAGGAAAATAGGGAGAAGAGTAAAAGGGGAGAAAAGGGAGAAAGAGGAGAGGGGAGGAATAAGGAGAAGAAGAGGGAGAGAGGGAGGGAGAGCCCCCCTCTCGCCGGCCCGAGGGAAAGGGTGGGAGAGAGGAGGGAAGGAGAGAGAGATGAGGGTATATTTGAAATTTTTTTTATTTTTCTCTTATATGTAAAGAGATTGAATTGCTGTTTATCAATCAATTCTCTTTGATTCCGACCAATGATTTAACGCAATGTGAATCCCCTGGAGTAGGACATTCTATAATAAGATCGTCAGGAGCAATGTCAAGACCTGTCACACCTCCTACCTGCTTATCCTCACATACTTGTCATGTGCCGTTGATCTCAAATTGGTCAATCAGATCCTAGGATTTTTGAAAGGAACTCTTTTTTTTTTTCTTTTTATTAAAAGTTGATTTAAAGTAAATGAGACTAAGGGGGCTGCATGATTGGACTCCTACCCTTTTGAGCCATTTGAGACAGAGATGGTCAAAGAAATGCCTGTTTCCAATTAGAACACACCCCAATGAGGACACTACACAATTCACATGATGGAAATGAAAGGACAAAGGAAGTACGGTACCTCCTGTTTCCAATTATATACAAGCACTGTGGACTGGTCTCTTTGCTCTTCTTTATTCTTTTCATTCCCTAATGACAGATTGGTTCTTTCTTTTAATGATGAAGGGTAAGGATTATAAGTAACGATGTGCCACTTCCTTCAGTGGGGTTTGTGTGAGAGAGGAACCTGCAATAAAAATCAAAATTATTCTAATTTTTCATTAAGCTCTTTTTTTATCATTTGGCGTGACATTTTTTTGGAAAAAAGGAAGAAAAAGAGCTTTTTTTTTCCTATAAAGAGGATTTTGAATTTTTAGATGGGAGTAAAAATACAAACTAAATCCGGAGAGTGAAATTCTTTCACTATATAAATGCATCCTAAAAATATCACACTTCCATAATAGAGCCCATGTTATTAATAAACCGAACCGTGCAGGACTAAATATCATCCACCTCCAAACACTCATCCTTAATAAAATAAGTAATGTATTTAATTAATCACGCTATCAATCATTTGCTCGATCTTACAGTTGGATCGACTCGGATTGAAGTGACATTAAGAACAGAGTAGAGCCCCACAGTAGAGTTCCATATAACCCAATCACCTACAGCTCCCACAGGCCACACCCAGACCCACACAAAGTGAATATATGATGATGCCACTGAGATTCAAGCCCAAGTACTGAAATTCAAATTCCAATGTCTACACTCCCTCCAATTTCAAACCACCCAACTCCAAGACCCCCTCACCTCGCCCTCAACCCACCCACCCTTACTTCAACCCACCCACGCCTCTCGCTTCTGCAACTCAGCAGAAACAGCAACGAACTCACCCAAATCCATTCCCAGCTCATCAAACTCGGCCTCCTTCACCACCCACTCGCCCTCACCCGTCTCATGGCCGCCTTCGCAATCTCTCCTTCCCCTCCCACCAACATAGACCTCGCGCAATCCCTCTTCGACCGCGACAACCGCCCCAACTCCTTCGCTTACAATGTCATGATCAGAGGCTACTCCCAATCCAATCGACCCCAGAACGCCCTCTCCATGTTTCACAGGATGGTCTGTGATGAAAACCCCACACCCAACTCGCTCACTTTCCCTTTTGTTTTCAAGGCGTGCTCGCATTTGAATGCAGTGGAAGAAGGGAGACAGGTTCATGGGCAGGTTTTTAAGTATGGGGTGGATTCAAATCTGTTTGTGCAGAATGGTTTGATTGCAATGTACATGAGCGGCGGTTGCGCGGGTTGTGCTCGCCTGGTGTTTGACAGAATTGTGTGCCCTGATGTTGTTTCTTGGAATTCAATGGTTGGCGGGTTGGTGGGTTTGGGTTGCATTGAAGACGCCCGTGAACTGTTTGATAGAATGCTGGAAAAGAATGTGGTTTCATGGAATTGTTTGATTGATGGGTATGTGAAATTGGGGTCGTTGGAGGTGGCTAGGGAGTTGTTCGATCAGATGCCCGTCAAGGATTCAGTCACTTGGAATATTATGGTTGGCGGGTATGCGGGTTTTGGCTTGATGGAAGATGCGAGAGTGCTGTTTCATCGAATGCCTGTGGAGATGAAGGGTCTCATCACTATGAATGTGATGGTTGATGGGTTTGCAAAGGAGTGTAGGTATGAAGAGGTCTTGGAACTCTTTAGGGAGTTGGAGTTGGTGAAAATTAAACCGAGTAATTTCACATTGGTGAGCACGCTCGCCGCGTGTTCTTATCTAGGGGCTTTAGATCAAGGGAAGTGGATCCATGCTTACATTGATAGTAATGGGATTGAAATGGATGCAGTTTTGGGGACAGCCCTTGTAGATATGTATGCCAAGTGTGGCGACATTGAGACAGCTCTTTCTGTGTTCAAGGGTATGGAGGAGAGGGATGTTGGTGCTTGGAACTCTATAATTTCAAGTCTTGGTGTGCATGGTTATGGTAGAGAGGCCTTAACTGTTTTCTCTGATATGTTGGAATCTGGGACTCTGCCTGATGAAATAACTTTTGTCGGTGTCTTGAGTGCATGTCGCCATTCAGGGTTTGTTGATGAGGGCTGCAAATACTTCAAAAACATGAGGGAAGTTTATGGTTTTGTACCCAATGTTGAACACTATGGGTGCATGGTAGATCTTCTTGGTCGGGCAGGGCTCCTGGATGAAGCGAAAGAGCTTATAGAAACCATGGATGTGAACTCCAGTGTTCCAATGTGGGGGGCTCTACTTGGTGCTTGTAGTAGGCTTGGTAATGTTGAGATGGGTGAATATGCAGCAAAACATCTGCTAGAGTTGGATCCAGGCGATAGCAGCTGCTATGTACTTTTGTCTAATATGTTTGCTGCTGCTGGAAGGTGGGATGATGCCATTGAGGTAAGAAAGAAAATGAGGAAGATTGGCATAGAAAAGGCCCCTGGTTGTAGTTCAATTGAAGTGCATGGTATTGTTCATGAAATTCGTCTGGGAAATGGCTTGAATTGCATTGAAGAAATGGACTAGTTTTAATTAAAAAAAAAGAAAAGAAAAGATGAGGGGGTCTTTGTATTCCTAAGTTTATCTAGCGATCTAAATTTCAGGTCCCAAAACTGAAACGTTGATGCCTGTTATATGACTGAAATTGCATTGAAAAATGGATGGTTCTGTACGCGCAAGCAAAACCATATGTTTCCATAACTACATTTTTACCAGTAGTCCTTGCATGAGCAAAATCCATCCGCAAAATGGTGGAATCTGTTCTTATCCCTGG
Source organism: Sextonia rubra (assembly GCA_037013555.1). Taxonomy (NCBI): domain Eukaryota; kingdom Viridiplantae; phylum Streptophyta; class Magnoliopsida; order Laurales; family Lauraceae; genus Sextonia; species Sextonia rubra. The sequence goes on along the minus strand of JASUAD010000001.1, from coordinate 107,099,551 downwards.
CTACAATCTTTCTACCATAGACTTTGGAAACGAGCTTTGTTGCTATGTGACAATCTCCACACCCCTTGAGATTCTTAATTGTCCTGATGGTTGTCCCCTCACCAGTATTCAAAAGCCCAAAAGCAATGGCTAACTTTTCACAGTGCCTGCAATATGCTCTCCTTTTCCTACTCTTCTATGGAAACTGGTATCTGGAACATGCCGTACAGACTTGAGCCTGTCGGCCATCTCATCCACCTTCCTGCATCTCTTATCTTCAAGAGGGTGCAATCTGTCACCTGCCAGAAACTCATGAACTATTCCAGCAACATCAATCATGCTACAGCCTGGTTCCTTCCTCCCCCTTACCTCCCTAACATCATCCCAACGGCCCATGCATGCATATATATCTGACAGTAGAATATAACAAGCACTTCCCAACAGCCCATGCATGCATTTATATTGGACAGTAGAATATAACAAGCACTATTATTAGAATCCACCTGTCCAAGCCTTCTTGCTACCGGTTCTGCCAACCCAACATTACCATGGCTTCTGCAAGTGCTCAAAAGATATTCCCCAAACCAAGTAAATCAAGAACTCCTTCCAAGCTCCTCCACCTCTTCAAAAGGTCCAGCTCTACCAAGTAAATCTGCCATACAACCATATTGCTCCACATTGGGTTCAGTTCCATAAACCTGTGTCATTAGATTGAACACTCAATGTCCTTCATCCAAAAGACCTGCATGGCTACAAGCAGAGAGAACACTGATGAAGGTGATCTCATTGGGAGCAAATCCATCTGCTGACATCTCTGAAAAGAACCTCAGAGCGTGTTCTCATAACCATGTGTGTTGAGACTTCCAATCATTGAATTCCATGTACTTGTATCCTTTTGCTGTGTTACTAAACACCTGCAGAGCCTTCTCTATGCTCCCATACTTGCAATACATGTCCACAAGTGCTGTTGCAATGAACCCAGTGACCTCAATTCCGTTCTTATTGATGTACGCATGGACCTGATTGTCTTGGCTCAAAGCTGCAACACAACATGAGCACAAGCAGATAAGACACTCACGAGCTTGAAATTATCTGGCTTCACTTTTGCAAACTGCATGTCACGAAAGAGCCTCTATGCCTCAGTGAAGCGGCTTGCACGCATGTAGCTGGTGATCATGGCATTCCAAGAAACGTCTTTACAAGGCATCTTGTCAAAAAGACTCCGTGCATCATCAACCAAGCCACAATCGATGCATCCTGTGATCATGAATTTCCAAGATTCCACATTTCCCTCTGGCATTTCGTCAAAACAAGCAATGAGCTTCCTCTATCAAACCTTGTTCTATGCACCCACTAATAATTGCATTCCACGAGATCACGTCCTTTTGGTTTATTCTATCAAATATGCAAAATGCTTGCTTGGTATACCCAAGGCTCGCATACATATGAATTAAGGTGTTTCCGAAGGACACATTGATGCAGACTACAGAGCCCAGTTGTGAAATTGGTGGCCTTCTTCGATTGTGTGGAACAGTGAGCATGCCTTGATGACAAAGGGAAAGGTGAATCTATCAGGAAGGATGGGGCTGTAGAGCATTTGATGATAGTGCAGGAGGCATTTTCAGTCATCGGGCTATTAGTGTGGGCTCGAATTATGGTGGTCCTGGTATAGGAATTTGGGTTGTCAATGCGGGTGAATACATAGTGAGCACAAACGAGATATTGAGGGTCTGAGGAGGCAGCAGTGGAAGCGAAGGTGATGATGCAGCTCACCGCGAATGTGGAACGGATGAGGCCGGTCTTGAGCATGTGAGCATGGACCTGTTGCACTTAAGAGAGGGTTGTGGCCATGTCCATGAAGGAGATGATTGGAGGAAGGGGAGAGCAGGAGTTCATGGTTTGTGAGTTGTTTTGGACTTGTGAGCAACTGAGAGCGAGTGTTCATATTTTACTCTTTTTTACCGCCCTTCTTATCAAGTTCAAATCTGCATATCTATGCTCTTACAGGACAAAACCCAAACATTCAATCACATTTGAGTCGAATCCTCTGGGCTGTGCCTTAGTCCTTATTTGAAGGGGTGGAACTCGACAATGGAATAGTATTTGAGCCATTCAAAATAAATGTTTTTTTTTTTCGTATGGTGTATATCTATATTTTAACCCCAGTTATTTTTATTTATTTTTTTTATATGCAACTTTTTTTTACGTACAAGTTGACTCTGCAAGAGCAAAAATCATGGTTTGCCAGCTTCTACATCTTTAATTGGACTTTTATTATCTACGAGCTAATAGAGAGAAGAGTTTGCTTTTAATCCCTCGCCCCCTCTGAATTATCAAAATCCAAATATGACACTCATGAAACAGTAAATTTCATTGGGTTGCAAATTGAAATCCAAACACGCTTTCTAAGTCATGCACCAAGGGGTTAGAATTATCTGATTGAATTGATAATTTACATATGCTCCTTGTGTCATTGAGATTTCCGTCTTCCCTCTCTTGATTGGCATGCTTTAGGTTGGCCTTGCAAACCAATATGCATGATCTTAAGTGCAAAAGGTTTCAAGGGCTTATTTGGTTTAGAGCATTTCTAATAAGACTCTCTCGTTGGAGATTCTTGATAGAAATGCAGAAATTATCCCCTTGAAAATCTTGATAGAAATGCAGAAGTTATCCTTTGAAATTCACAATTCCTTGTTTGATTAGGTGGTTGGAATTTGCTAAGCCGACTTCAGTGAAAAGTCACTTTTGGCCATATGAAGAGTTTAGACTGCTATTTTACCATTATATTTTGAAGATTTACTAGGGATAACATTTGAGATTCTTCGCCAAAAGGTTACAACCAAAGAATCCCTAACCAAAATATATAATGCTATGGTAAATCGAACCTGCTCGTAATGGGCCCCACCCATATCCCAATCTAGTCGGGTCCTTTTAATAACATTATCTAACTGTTAATTAACAAAGATAATACATAATCTGCCAATCAGAGTCACGTGCATGTTATTCCCCGAACATGGCAGCTGTGGCATCAGGTTGATGCATGGCACGTTGCACGGGTGTGGCACCGGTACGTTACACATGGCCACAAGATGCCTTAATTACCCAATGCATTCCGTTGCATGGCATGGCTTGTGTGATTTTGGTTGTTGTTTATTGCACCATGAGACAGCTTAGTTTGTCATATTAGAGGAGGCAAGAGCTCATGGAGCAATATAAAAGCCATCTATAATTCGATGAGTTGCTTAGACAAGCCTCTGGTCCAAATCTCTCGTTGTGTTCGATATCAAAGGGATTGTTAAGAGTAATAAACAGGTAAAGGCAAGAAATAATTGATTATTGAGGATGGGATTTATCACATTTCTTCAATATGGGCTTTCTTGCCAAAGAATCATGCAAAAGATCTGTTGCATGAATACCCATTTGAACTTTTCTTGTTTATAGACTATTAATTTAATCATCCCTCCTTTTTATGCAAGAGTTGATAATGAGAAGGTCCTGATCTTGTTTATTCTTATTCCTTTCTTCAATTTCATTGTGGTTTTGAGATTTTGATTTTTTTAACATTTTGAAGTTCCTCACATTGTGTTCATAGGAATTGGAAAGTTTGGGAATTGAAGGGATGGCATGTAAAATGATGGAAGGAAAAATGGTTTGTGGGGTTCACTCAGATTGGACCCGTGAGGAAGATAAGATTTTTGAGAGAGCTTTAGCAGTTTATGACCGAGAGACTCCTGATCGATGGCAGAATGTGGCCACCATGGTCGGAGGGCGAAGCATTGATGAAATCAAGAGGCATTACGAAATTCTTGTGGAGGATCTCAATTTTATTGAATCTGATATGGTCCAACTTCCCAATTATGTGATGTCTGATACTGGAGAGAGGGGATGCAAGAAACAGGAAGAGGCTTCTGGGTGGACTGAGAAAGAACAGAGGTATTCTTATACCTCTATTTATGTTCTTATTCTATATAGTTTTTTTTAACAGGATTGCTGTTTGATAATGGGTTTTGTACTTTGTTTGAAGTGTTTGATAGACTATAGCTTGTATGCAACCTCTTCTGCCAAGTTGCAATAAAGTGCCTGTTTTGATGATCTTGTGGAACTAGAAAGTCTATACTCAAAACTGAATCAAAATGGAAGTTAGTTTTAGCTATACTCAAAACTGAATCAAAATGGAAGTAAGTTTTAGCTAACTTTCAATGGTCACATGCTTTGAAATCATAGAACATTTCCCAGTAAGTTTTCTTAGATAGTTATTACGATGTGGGCGTCTCTTCACAGAATGAGCATGAGAGAATCAATGAAGATGCATTCTCTTCCTTTGTTTCTTAGGCAAGAGCTTATAACTTGAAGCCCAACTTAACATCAAAACTGTTGGGTTTTTGTCTTGTATTCCGGTTTAGCCGGGATCGGTCGTTTGGGTTAGCCAGAACCGGAGTTCAGGGTTAGGAGTATTTTAGACATTATGTATGGGTTTTCTTAATGGCCAAGAAAACGGGATCTATATATTAATGTGTTGTGTAACCCTAAACCCGAAGGAGGTAAAGTGCTTTTCTCCGTGGATGTAGGCAAGGTTGCCGAACCACGTAATTGCTTGTGTGTCATCTTCTTCATGATTGATTAATTGTGTGTTTTGTGTGTGCTGTGGTTAATCGCAGATCTTGGGCTATATTACCCTACAAAAACTAACTCAACTTGGAAAGTCATTTCCAAATTGATTAACTCGGATGAACTCAGAGCCATTCAACTGAACCAATTGATCTATCAAGTTGAGTTAAACCAAGGTTCTGAAACTATGATTTTGACTAAGGCTTACAAAATTTAGAGAGTAAATTAATTAAATGTCATCAATAGGGCTGTCAGGGAAGGCCAGGTTGTTGGATTGAGCTGGGCTGTCGATTGGCCTGAGGCTTACTGTGGCAGAAACATTGGGGCTAAGATGATTTACATGTGATCAAGATCACTGTTAATTGATCATGCCATCCGTTTCAGATGAGTATGGATCCAATTGATAACCTAACCTATATGCAACCCATTGATGATGACCTGACAGCCGTTCTGAACCCACATTTTCAGCCGTGTTAAGTCTGAAAAGTATAATTATCGACATCCAAACACACTGATTGTCTATATAAGCCTTTCCTTGTTCTTCTTATATTAGATTAACATATCTCAAAGCTGATACTGATTGATCATGTCCTGATTTTGGTGTCCTGTATTTGTATTTGCAGGTTGTTTCGGCGTTTGAGTATGAACTGATGATGGTGCCGTATGACTTAACTCAATATGGATTCACTCCTATCATTGTATGTGTTGTCCATTGGCAGCATGCAAAAATTAATCTGATTGTGAATAAACTGCTCTTCTTGAAAGCAATATGGTTTTGTAGATTGGAACAATAAATTTTAATGATTCGCTACTCAGAAGTTACATCATCTAATTTTTTTTTTCTGCTATAGCTTGTCAGTTTGTGGCTTCATTAGTCCCTTGGAAGACGCATTAGGACTTATATTCAGATATTATTCATGATCTCCAGATAATAATTCCAACAGAGCATTTTCATGCGCGAGTGCTGACTATGCCTCTAATATACTGAAAACTGAATAGTCTAATGCAACTATTATTTTGATATTACCTTGAATTCAAAATGTAGAAGCATATTTCATGAACATTATGTATAAGTGCTTTTCTGTTGAAACTGGAGTATTGTTACCATATCATCACATAACAATCATTCCTGATGATGATGCAATGGCAGCTCATGTGAGTAGTGGATGACATATAGTTCCTAGGTTTGCAAGTTGGGGTTTTTTCTGTACGGTCACAATCAGTAGTGGATAACCCCATGTGGTTATCAGAGTCAAGATATTTACCCATGCGTTCTCCCTTGTATCAATATGTGGGATGGGGTGGAAAGGTTTCTTTTATTTATTTAGCGATCTCGCAAAAAAAGATGTAAGCGAAATTGAAAAAAATGAAATAGATGATATCGCAAAGTGATTTCTTAAAAAGTCAACGGGTGCTTTCGTGTTTATATTTCATCCGGTTTTGTTGCCACCTCTCTCCGTTTTTGACCATTAACTTTCCATTTTGCTCCTCCAGGGAGATACGTTTCTCCCTCTTCTTCTTTTTCTTTTATTTTATTTTATGTCTTAGCTAAGGTGGCTGAGACATAAAGGTAGCCTACATATGTGGGAAGAGGAGACCACGCAAGTGAGAAGTAACACACAAATGTTTGAAAAGTGGCACCGGATTGATCCCTAGATAGCTAGGTGACATCTTGAGTTACCAAGCAATTGAGCAAGTTGTCACTCTTTTCTTATTTAAAGGTGCACTATTTTTTATTTAACTGGGAAAATGATAGTGGTGGAGCTTGAAGTAAAAAAGATATATCGCATAAAATTCCAAAAGTTTTTTATGGCAGTTTTAATAGGTATGACCAATATGGAGAACATGTGGGTAAATATATTGACTTTGGAAAGTGCATAGTGTTATCCATCGCTAATGTTTACCATACACAAAAATTATCCAGTGCGAGATTATATGAGCTGAATCTTGTTGCACTTCATGGAGTTTCATCATCTGCAATTCACTTAGGAAGGCCATATTCTTAGCTGAAGACAATTGCACTCTTATTTTGACAAGGCCAGTGAAGTCATGCAATCTGACAAAGGCCCCCTGCATCTCAATTTGCAAAGACTTCTTAGGGAACCTCATTTTGTTCTTCAAGTGTTTCAATTTTGAATGCTAGTCAATGCAGCATGACTTCATCTACTTCAATATGAATCTAAAACAAGAAAGAAAAGTGTTTCCAGAGGATCCATTCTGAGGAATTCTCTGTTTTTTTTTTTCAGAAAGTAGAAGATGCTTCATTGTTGATTAGTTTTACTCAAGGTTGTGGCATTAGTGTCACTTTCACAAGGAACTTGTTTTGTTGTGTAAATATTAGTTAAGTGGCAGTATTGGAGGATTGGTTGTGTGAATATAAGATCTGCAAACTTGTTCATGGCATAATAGCATTCGCTTCAGATCGTTTTAAAGGTGTAGATGTGCAATTTTTACAGTACATGTGGTCTCAGATGCCTTGTCCGGCATTTTCATCTCTTCAATGGCACATATTTGAGCTCCCCACTTCCTTGTGGCAGATTTCCTATCAATAGCAGGTGAACTCAGTGGCAACACTGCCTAAAGAAATTTAAGTTCTGTGTTACCAATAATCAAGTTCCTTTGCATCTCAAGCTGCCTAGTTCAATCGAGCAGATAGGAAACGGAGAAACCAAGAAATTTGTATTAGAATAGGTTTAATTTTGGTAGCGCTAAAAAGAAGGCAAGAAAAATTCCGGCTTCACTGAAGGAGATTTGTTCTCAACTTTAGTTGGCAATTTAAAGGTGCCTACACATATAAGCAAATCCTTCAAGCCGACATTTTCTTTTTTTTTTTTTTTTTGTGTGTGTTTAAATTGATATTCACTTTCTAAAGAATAATGGGGTTTTTTCCGTATGGATACAATTAGGGTAGGATTTTTCCAAGCCCTAATTAAAGATCTGCTATTTATCCACACATTTTTTTTTCATAACTTCCGTAATGGGAGTACCTAGGTGATTAGAGATTTTGCAAAATTGCAAGATTACTTTATCTGAAATTGCAAGTTTATTTTATGCGAAATCTCATGAACTTGAGATTTCGCATATTAATTTAAGTAGTGTAATCAAACTACACGTTCTCCAACCTTTTAGTAGTTCTGGTGGCTGGTAGAAGACGTTAACTTCTTTGGATGTAGCAAGATGACTTTCTACGATATCGCAAAAGGATTTCTTAATAAGTCAACCAGGGCCTTCCTGTTCATATTTTTATTTCATTTTCACCTTAGTTTCTAAATTTTTACCATCCCATTCCTCTCTCCACTTAAGTATGCTTATCTCTCTCTCTCTCTCTCTCTCTCTCTCTTTAAGCATTAGCCAAGGTAGTTGAGACATAAGGTAACCCGCGTGTAGAGAAGATAATATCTATTGGGTTACAAAGTAATTGAGCAACCCCCATGTTGATGGGGGCTTATGGTTATTTTAACTGGGGGTTCGGCCAAACCTTCCTTAGGCCCCAATTGACTTTTTTCAGTTTTTTAGCGCGGGGCGGGGGGGGGGCGGGGGGACTAAACCAGCCTACTACATGTAGGTTCGCCCTTGCATAGATGCAATGCATGAATAGTTTAAAGAACTTCTATTTCAGAAAGCAAATGGTAAACTTGGTGGTTACCTTTGACTAAGACGATGGAAAGAAAGACAAAGATTAGGGCTTTGATGATTTAGGGTTCTGCAAAATCACGATCTCTAATAGGAGTAAGATCCAAGAATCCCAGTTGAAACTCCATCAATGCGATCAATGTTGCGTATTAGCATACAAGTTGGCAAGAGGAGAAATCAGAGAAAACGAGGGGAAGAAAAAGACTAACAGATGAAAAGCAGATGAAACAAAGAGAAAACGGGCTAGGCAATATTAAAGTAAAAGACTAACATGCAAAATCGTAAGAACTTGTGATTTCGTATAAAGTAGCCTCGTGATTTTGCAAAATCTTTGATCACTTGGGTACTCCCAGTACAAAAGTTATGAAAAAACATGTGGGTAAATAGTTGGTCTTAGGTTAAAGTTTGGAAAAATCCTACCCTAATGGTGCATGTATGAAAAAAAAATCCCAAAAATAATCCAATTTGGCCATGGATTAAAAATAAAACATCAACTAAAATTAAAGCATAATCAACATGAGAGTTTTTGGGGTCGTAGATTCTAGATTGTAGTTTAATTTACATATATGCAGCGGAAAAATAAACAAACTATAGCAAAGAAAAGTAATCAACTATACAAGAAGAAGATACGGAAACTTTAACGTGGAAATTCCAACGGAAAGATCTACGAGCCCTTTCGAACTAGTAAAACTAAATACTAATTTTGAATAATTATAAGATATACTCGCAACTATTTCCAGTCAATCTCTCGACCTAAGGATGTAATTATTTATGCACAAATCCTTGCCATACCAATCTCGCGTTGTGCATTGCTCTTCACGCTTGATCCAATTACCTTGAATTTATAAGATGAATAATTTTCTATGAAGAAGCAGAAGCGGCAAGCTCTACAATTAATGCTTTAATACAATCTCTTCAATGGAAGCTTTAAAGAAAAATGATGATCTCCATAGTGTAATCTTCACTTTGAATAATGAGATCTGTATGTTAGCGTTGAGAGAAAACCGTTTTTTACAACCCATAATTTATGCAGAGTCAATATAGAAACCAAATAGGCAACTTTTGCACACTCAAAAAAAGGAAAAAAATTCCATGTAGGTTGGTGGGTGTTTCTTTGTCGGGCGCTTGAGCGGAGCTCAATTATGCCTACAGAAGAAATTTTGAATTAGTCGTTTGAGTGGATGACATTTTTGTAAATATTTTAAAATTTTTCTAAGGCTATAACTTTGTTGTTTTAGTTCCGATTGACGTAATTTTAAAATATACGGATATCTACTTGAAAAAAACTTTATAATGCCATGTAGATTGCCCTAATCTAATGGTTGGTTTAAGAGACATAACTATTTTTCTTTAAACACCTTCATTCAAGCAACCCGATAAAACACTTTGCAGTCTAATCTAAAAAATATAAAAGTCTAACTCGATTTGAGCTAGAGTTTTAGCCAACACTCATAATCGTTACACAACACCCATCAGAGCTCTCTTATTGGTTTTTTTTTTTTTTTATAAAGATGACAGGTTTTGAAACGCAATTTCTATTGGCAGGCTGGCACGCGTAAAATTAATGACCAAAAGGGTAAACAACCATTGATAGTTAAGCACCAAAAAATCCATCAAAATTGCCAATGGCTTCATTATTTTGTCAGGCAGTTCAACTTCAAAACGTAAGTGGGACAATCCAGGAATTTTCGAAGTCGATTTTTCTAGGAAACATCATTCCCTGAATTTCGAAGTCTATATTTGTGTATTGCAATTTCCAACACAGCTGAATGTGGCTCTGCTTTTTCTTTTGAATCGTATGTATTAATTTTCTTTTGGTGGGTTTCTATGAAGATAAAGAAAGCAGGAACTTTTGAGCTTCATTTTAGATGAAGCGTGAGGATTTACTCAACCAAACGTGTATAGAAACAGCTTTTTGTGGAGCACGAAATCTCATCTTCACACAAAAAGCCTTTTGAGTGAATGATTCTGTAATGCCAAACCATTTAGAATGCCAACTCATTCCGGATTCTCTAGAGTCCCACTCATTAGAATTTCTTTTGAGTGTCTCACCTCTGAAGGTGAAGGACTGTAAGTCTGGTGGGCTATCTATTGAAAATTCTTTCTGTAATAGATGGATGCCCTTGTATTGGCACCTTAGAATCACATTCACCTATGCTCAAAATCAGCTTTGGGTCTTTTAAGTTTAACATCACTCTTTAATATGAGTCTAACCAAGCAAAAGAAAAAAAAAAAAAAGGGTTCCAATGGGATAGAAATCCACCCTTGTTTTAACCAACCCAGTTGGACCATCGGAGACCCTAGGCAATGGGAGTGAAGTCTTGCTTGTGAAAAAAAAAAAAAAACAAAGAAGAAATAGCCTCCTCACTTAAAAAAGAAATCCAACGACTCTACAAGCACCAGGGGCACATCTTGAACCCCGAGCCGAGATCTAATGGGCCCATGCAAGTATTAAACTGAACAGGATGACGGCACTCCATTATAACAATCTGGATCAAGACATCGGTTGGTCCATTTTATGTTTTATTTTTCTTCCATTTGGACGGATAAGATCGTCCAAGCCGTGGGGCCCACCATTTGGACACGAGATACACACACCATATTGCTGCTCCATGCCGATGAAAACCGAATGGAGGGTCAGAAAACAGAAAATTGCCGTCTGGGGAGAGTGGGCGGAGAGACCGAGAGAAGCGAAAATGGCAGGGGCGTTGTCCAGTCCGTCTACGCTGTTGCTTACACCCATCTCAGAACTCCACACAAAAAAAGCCAAAACCTTCAGTTTTGTGAAATTTAAGAGATACCCACTTCAGATCTGCTACCCACTTCACTCCAAAGTCCCCACTTCTTTATCCACATTCAACCAGAGATTTTATAGGACTACCATTGCCAGTTCTCATTTAGGTACATTAAGCACTACACTTTCCTCTCTTCTTATTGTTCTGCTTTCTTTACCCAAACCCTTTCTTTTTTTTTTTCTAATTAATTTTTTTAAACTTTTGGTTTTGATATCCAAGGCAACCGGTTCGCATGTTAATATGGCTAATGATAATTGATCCACTTACGATTACCGTTGGTCGAAATTACTCGCAGCATGACGTTTTTAATTTTGGAGAATTTTACTGTAGTGACTCATTATTTTACTGGTGATTGGGTCACCTGGATAATATATATATATATATTGACATTTTTGCAAGAATGGAAGTCTACCAATAGGCTTGGTGGGAGGTGGCCTCTTTTGAAGCTGTGTTTAGGCAAATTGGGCTTGTTAGTGGGCCACGGATTGAGATTTGGATCTAAGTAACCTGGCTTTGGGTCCCTTACCGGAGTGGATAGGCTTGTTAATTCAGCTCAATTTTGGCTCGAGGTGGGATCTCGGTACACTCTTTCTCTAATTAAGTTGGATTAGGGTCAACCTGACAAAAAACTAAAATTTACGTGCACCTTGTTTGGGTTCACGTTGGGCTCGACCTTTGTATGAAGGATCTGCAATGAAAATACTACTTAGGTCCAGATTTATCTATCAATGAAAATATAATTAATTTAGTGTATACGCTTCTGTATACAAACTATGTTCATTTTTAAAATCTCGTGCTCTTTGTAAAGCAAACTAACCCGCCAACCCAGATTAACACTAGGGTTAGGAAAACAAATGGGTTGTGCTTGGGCCAGGAATGTACCAGTTTCATATAAGAAATCTGGTTTGTATTTGTTAGGGTCCTACAGCACACCCACCTCTAGCTGGGAGTGGGATGACGGGCAAAAGGAGTGAGTTTGCTCTCCGTGTGTTGAGTTCGAATCTCACCTCGGACTTATTTGGTACACGTGCTGCATCTCTGGGGATCTAAACACACAACCCTCACCTTCAAGGTCATGTTAATAACTAGAACCACCAAAAGCTCAAGCTTTGAATGAACGGGTGAATAATATATATCAAAGGTTCCTAATACATCTCAACTTGACTAAACTACTTGCCGCACCGAGTTGTAATATTGCCAAGAAAAATGGTGGCCCGAAATCATTTTGATCATTGTGTACCTCAAAATTTTGCAAACAATGAGAATCTTAGAATATTTTCATGAGATTTCATATGAAATATCTATATTTTTCTTTAAATACTTGTACTTGTTCAGTTTTTTGTTTTTAGATGTTACTTTTAGGCTTTACTTTTACTTCTTGATAAAATCCATACAAAGAGGCCACAAAATTTTGAAACTGCTCTATTATATCCTTCCTTCCAATGCGCCAGTTGCAATGTGGATCGGATATTTTCCAAGCCATGTCACATCAGGAAGTGTCCACTGTATAGGTAGATACATATATAAATCACATCACATGTTTACTATGGGGATGGAAGTCCATGCATGATGATTCCATATTGCATGGATTATGGAGACAAAATGTTTTTGACATTTGAAGCAGACTCATAAGTAGTCTCGACTCTCGACTTATTTCTTGGTCCAACTAATTCACCAGTCCCTTACTGTGCAACTAACCATGAACCTCAATACTTCAACATCACTTGCTATTTGAATCCTTGGATACAGTTGGAAGTGCAGAATTTGTTTCAGAGCCTGGGACGAGAGTGAAATTTCCAAGAGGATTGACTGTTCCTGGCTGCTCCGATTCATTGGTTCTGCTTGGCACAGGTCTGTTGCTTATTGCTAATTTGCTATGCATGCTTGTCACAGTTCTGTTGCTTATTGCTAATTCGCTATGCATAAGAATCCTATCCACATTCATTCTTAACTGATCGGGAACTGATGTACTCTCTTAGAACGGGGGAAAATGATCAAGGTTTTAAAGACCCGTGTACAACTAATCGTCTTGAACGGATTTGACCGGCTCTGGTTCCCTGGATGATCTGGTGAAACCACATTCAAACCCGTTAAAACCATTATAAACTGGTATGAGAGCATGGTTGAACCAGCACTTTTTACCATTTCAGTGTTTCAAGATTTATTAACTATTTTGTGTCATTTATTGTCATGGGTTAATTGAGTCGAACAAGCATTCAAACCTATCTAGACTGAACCTTACACTCCACCAGTTTGACATTTGGTTTGGTTTTTAAAACATTGTCTATGATTTAACGCTGCCTTGGGTACGCGCACCCATGTGATAATGATCCAATGTGATGGAAATCACCAACTCCAATCTTTTCACCATGCATCTTTTACTCTGAATTGTTTCTTTTCTGCAGCATTTAGATAGTTTTCATGTATCAAATGGATATTTTCCTTCCTTTTCCTTTAATCACTGTTTATCATGTCAGAACATGGATATAGCTAGTTTATAACTTTATATGTTTGAACATAAGCATTACATTGTGTTTCCAAATATGATAGATTGATGATGTAAATGCAGCAGTTAATCATTTTTTCTCTTAATCATGTTAAATGAAGACTTAGTTTTGGATCTTTGGACATGGCTTGATTATTATCGAAGTGACTGACAGTGAAATGCATGATTTAAGGGAGCCTATCTGCTATAACTGTAGTAGTAACTTTGAACATGGATTTCCATTTGGGCTCGTTAGCACAAGACAGACTGGACATGTGATGTTAAGAACATGATATAGGGATGTGCACGAACACTCATTTAGGGGGAATAAAGTTCTCGGATGTTTGAAATTAAACAAAATGGTTTAGTCCCTTCAGGCCTTGTTTGGATATAAAGATTGTTACTTTGAAATGAAAGAAAGCAAGGATTCTAAGGCATTTTTAAAATTTTGCGGTGCCATGGAATTTTAAATGAGTTTCATTGTCCCCTCATGCCGTGGTTTTTTTTTAGTATTATTTCTGTCCAAATACAACAGAATTCCATGCATCCAATGAGGCCCTGGGGGTATTAGCCAAAAAAACATAAAAAAAGAGCTCCGATGGGTTGAGCATGTGCCAGGGGATTAGTCCTGCCGGGCCACATACCCTGGGGACATCCTCGTCAGCCAAAAAAAAAAAAAAAGGAAATAGGAAAAACAACTCTCTAAGGCGCATATGAATGTATTCAGGAGATGAAATTAATCTCTCTGCAACAAGCTGTTATCGTCAACAATGGGTACAAAATTTTCAGCTGCTAATGTTTAGGGAAATTGGGAATTGCTCTTTTTAGGAAGGATATCTGCCTGAAATCTCTTCTTGCTGAACTTCTAGTGTAACTAAAAGTGCAGCAGCGATATTACTTCTGTTGACATTTGATATGGCAGTTGCGCATGTATTCAAATCTGATTTGATTGTAGTGATGCACTGCGCTTGCCAAGGCCAACTGATTCTTGCTCTGAATGGAGGCATGGGTGATTGCTCAAGTCTCTGTTTGGTGAAAGGAGGCTGAAACTTTTTGTTTTCAAAACCACATGTTTTTAATGAAAGAAGAATCACTATGGAGGTAAGTGCTGCTAAAATTGCAGTTTTTCTCATACAAAACGGGAACTTCCAGAATCCTGCCAAGTTAATTTTTTTTCCAAGTTTCTCAATTTGCCTGATGATAAAAAATTTGCGTCCAAAGTGCATCATCTAGTCACAAATATCGGGATCTTCACCAACTTATAAAGTTCCACATTTCTTGTGTTGCATATATATCTGATTATCTTATGTCACAGGTTATAGGGAGAAAGTTTTTGCAATTATTGGCGTTAAGGTCTATGCTGCGGGGCTGTATGTGAGTAGGTCCGTAGTGGAAAAACTAAATGCTTGGAAGGGAATGCCAGCTGCTGAAATTGAGAAGGATTCCACACTCTTTAGCACTCTATTTGAAGGTGTCCATAATCTATTTCCATACTCTGTTTCTTTAGAATTCAAAACTCCAATCCACATGATATGGACTTTGTCATGTGCAGCACCTCTGGAGAAATCATTACAGATTGTTCTAGTTCGTGATGTCGATGGTAAGACCTTTTGGGATGCCTTAGATGATGCCATATCACCAAGGATCAAGTCAATAACCCCTGTTGATGAATCTGCTCTCTCCACATTCCGCAATACCTTCCAAGGGCGCCCACTGAAGCAAGGAACAATTATACTCCTCACTTGGGTGGAGCCATCCAAGATGCTAGTAAGCACACACGACTGTAAGCATTCATGCATCCATGCATCTCTGTGGATATGCAAATGCCCACATGGATCCCAGCATCTATACTGATGCCCATATCCATGTTTGCTGTTCTGTAAATCACTGCATAGACTTATATTTAAAATCAATAATTTTCTAAGTTTCTGGGCATTCAAACTGAGATTCTGCCTATATTTGCAGGTCTCCATCTCGTCCGATGGGTCACCTTCTTCTGTGGATGCCACAATTGAGTCCATCAATGTTGCCTCAGCGCTTTTGGACGTTTTTTTAGGAGAAGCTCCCGTTTCCCCACTCCTGAAAGCCTCAGTTGCTAAAGGGCTTGCAATCCTTCTCAAGTAGGACTCGAATTGAAGTCAGTTCGTTTCATTCAAGTCGTTCAGATTATGCATTTTTTATGTTCTAATATTTTAGACTGAGGGAGGGAATTGTTCAGGAAGTAGTTATATAAAAATGAGTTTCAAGCATTTTAGTCCTGTTGAGATTCCAGGATGAAGTGTTTTTTTATTTATTTATCACGAAAGATTCTATGAATTGTGGGTTTGGACTGTATTTACCAATAAATGCATTTACAGCACATGATTATATATTTGTAGTGAAGCTTGAATGGGAAAAGACTCTCAGTCTTTTCCTTGGAAGAGATACAGAATGCACATAATTTGAAAATGGAGCATGGCTTATGAAACAAAGGCCATTCCAATATATTGAGAAAACATAATATATTGAGAAAGAAAACATAAAAAGAGACTGAACCTGTTTAATGATTTGTGATTTGTAAATAGGTACTACAAGACTTTTCAATTGATCATTCTTTAAGATAAAACTTCTAGAGAATGAAAGTCAATTACCAATCAAATAAAATAAACTTCAAGAGAATGTCCGGCTTAATATCATGTGAGCTGTTAGGTAGTTAGTTTCCTGCACCTTTAACGCCGAGACATTTTGGGTGTATTTGTTAGCAACTTGAGATTGTATTAGAGCCAACACACCTCAGATTCAAATCCATGCAGGGAAAAAAAGACCCCATGCTGCATTTTGTGTGCAAGCAATGCGCATCACAGAAGGGCATGCCGCATCTTGTGCGGGCATGTGCTTCAAGTCCAAGCAATGTCCCGCCTGAGGGAGGTATTAAGTAGTTAAGTTTTCCACACTTTAACGCCTTAGTATTTTAGATGTATTGATTAGCAGCTTGAAATGAGCAAATCAACTCAAAATTTATTCATTGCAAAAAAAGAAAGATAAACGCAGCTTAATAAGAGAATCACGTGAAATATCTTGTGAGCAAATCAACTCAAAATATATTCATTACAAAAAAGAAAGAAAAACCCAGCAAAATAAGACAGTAATCACTAGTATCTGGGCTGCCAACTAACCCATTTGGATAGGTTGCTCTTCAGATTTGGCTACTTTATTGTCCTTGTTTAGGACAGATACAGAAGCTGTGGTAAAAGTGTCAAGTCTAACTAGCCAAATCTACTTAACTTTCACAACATGAGAAGAAGTTTCTGAACTGGAAGAAGCTTCTCTCACTACATAAGAAAAAGACACTGCACCGGAAGAAGTTTACTTTGATCTCACTGAGGAGATAGTAAAATTTCCAAATGCCTAGCAGTTTAGAAACCCAACGAATAGCATTACGGAATCACTTTCCACAATCAATCTCCCCATAATTGCTACCTTCCGCCTAGTTAGATTCCACATTCTTACGAAACAAATAAAACCACATCTCATTTACAAGTACCAAGAACTCTGCCAATTGCTATAGGCTTCGGTTTACCTCTAGTTGCCTCATCCACATTAAACTTAAAAGCCTCGATTGAAGGTGGACACCAAGGAGCTGATTTCTTAACCTTAGGAAGACTACACAATATGTATACTTCTCAATTAAGAATTGTGATATTCTGGAGTCTTACATTGACTATATAGAGGAAAGTGATTGGGATTATATGCAGTGCTTGCACCCTTACTTTGCATGAGGCCTTTCGGTAGGTTGAGGCCCACTATAAGCAAAACTGTGAGGCCTATTGGTTAAAGCGGACAATATCATGCATGCGTATAAGATGGGGTGTTACAAGAATACTTGTATCTAGACCAAAACCCACAGACTCTTTTCTAATAGTAACCCAACAAACAACTACCCAACAAACAACCTTGAGATCCACTGCCACTTAGAGAGACTCCACCATCATTTGCAGGTTTTTAAAATTTCTTCATTCATTTTCTTCCACAAAACCCAAAGAACAAGAAAAGGAATGATTCTCCACAATGCTAACCCACAACCATGGAGAGGCGAGAACCTCCAAGCATCCACCAAAACACATAATGCTAAGACTCGTCAGTCAATTGGCAAACTGTATGCTTCTGGACAAATCAGATCTGCTCCAACTCCATACACTGAGCATGAAGAACTGCCTTTCATTGATTAATATTTGTTTTCTTTCCTCTTCTCTTTGTTTTTCCTCAAAAAGGAAACCAAGGCTATAATTCAAGAATCTGACACATCTATATTTGATTTTATCTGCTCAAGCATTTTCAGAACTTCAACCATTGTTGGTCTCCTGGAGGGCTCCGATTCCAGGCATTTCATTGCAACTCCGAATACATTCTTAACTTCATCAACAGGACAAGATCCTAAGGTGCTGTCCATTGCATGCTCTTCCCTCTTATCATCGACAACCGCTTTCACCTGTTACAGCAATATATCTCATCATCATCTAATGTACTAAATGATTGATTTTATTAGACAAGTTCTATGAAGCAAAAGATTTAAAAAAAAAAACCACATATTAAGGAACTGGAAACAATAATTTGCTAGGTGACAGTGTCACTGTAGATATTGTCTTGAAACCATATATCCCAAATAGGACTTCATGCTATTCTGATGTATTCAGATGCGAAAACCACAAATTTGATGTTTCATGTTGCTTGGTTTAATACTTTGGGTTTCAATACAATGGAGAGTAAAAGTTTGATAATTATTATCAAATTGGGCTGAGAGCCAGTTAACGGGGGAACAGTTTTTGATGGATCATAGGTGATCAAAAGAAAATGGAATGCTCCTACTTAAGTAGTGTGTGAACAGTGAGCACCGGATATATCTTTCTATATACATTTATTAGTTAATCATCATCAAAGCCAGAGATCACAACTGAATAAGCTTCACACATGGTTCAGAATAATTTTTCTGGCTCAGATCAAAATAAACGAAGAGGTCTTGACTAAAAGATTTTGAAATCACAGTTAATGTCATAGACTTTCAATATCAAAGAAAAGCCTCCAAGTAAATAAGTTTCGCTAACAATGACAAGAAACCAGCTCTTTTTTAGCAGAAATCTTTACAAACTCCAACAACGCCATCAAACTTTCTAGGTAGTCAATGGTACAAAATTTACCCAGGTCACCAATCTGGAACCAGCCTCAACAAATGTTTCATCTGTTGGTCTTTTGCCAGTTAAAAGCTCAAGCAAGACCACACCAAAGCTGTAAACATCACATTTAGCTGTTGCTCTTCCTGTGTCAAAATATTCTGCATGAAAGCATGATAATTGATGAAGATGTTTCTGCAGCAGAAACAAAGTAAATAAATAGAGAACAGACAAAGCAGAGGGGAATTGATCATGGCATCATCTTATGCACAGTACCAGGAGCTAAATAACCAAATGTTCCGGCGACAAATGTAGACACATGAGTTTTATCTGGTTCCATTAAAGTGGCCAGTCCAAAATCAGAAACCTTGGCCTCCATGTTCTGGTCCAACAATATATTGCTCGATTTGATATCTCTATGAATTATATGAGGAATGCAATCATTATGAAGATATGATATTCCGCGAGCAGCACCAACTGCTATCTTGTACCTAGTAGGCCATTCCAAATTCTTCCTCTCACTTGATTTTCCTTCATTTAAGAGCACAAATCTTTGTTAGAAAGTAACCATGGATGTCAACAATTCAGGCCAGCGCCATCATGAACCAGGCTTAAGCCAAGTGCAGTAACACCTAGAATTTTAGGCCTGACTACAAGTAGGTTGGGCTCAGGTAAAGGTCATTAGATCATTTCATTTTGCCCATAAACCCACAGATGATACAGCAGGAAAATAAAGTAAATGAACATAAAATATATACCATGCAGGTATCCATCCAGACTTCCATTCGGCATTAGATCATATATAAGGAGATTGAAGTGAGGAGCTGTGAAGTATCCCCGAAGGGTGACGATGTTTCTGTGCTTTATGTCACCCATGGCATCAAGCTCCCTTTCGAATCCACGATCCCTATCCACACTACCCTTATTCAGCTTCTTCACAGCAAAAGAAATAGATTCATCAATCGTCAATCTATATACAGTTCCATAACCTCCTGATCCAATAATATCCTTGTTTGTTAACTTCATTGTTTTCTTCAAGATGGTTTCCGAAGCAAGTGACTGCATTGCTGGAGACCTGAACATTACCATCTTTCCTCCTGTTACAGAATATATCGTGAGTTCTTCATTTCATTTCTAGTTCCATGTAACACACATGGATTCAAACTGCATTGGATGAATAGTGAAGATTACTCGATAAGATGTTCTGAAAAAACTCACAGTTTAACTTCTAATTCCATGTAAGCCACATAAATAAAGGCTCCATAAGGTGAATAATGAAGATTACCTGATAAGCTATCCTTAAAAACCTTATTCTTTCTGCACCATCTTTTGTAGAGGAGTACTGCAATAATGATTTTTGATATGATGAATGCTATGAAACAAACTGTTATGTAGAATGCTAAAATGAGAGGTTTTCCCATATTTCCCTAAACCAACAGTATATAAATCCAGAGGATGCTTCTCAATTGCTGACTTTGAATTGGTACTTGCACTCTCCAAAGAACAATTCTATTTCAAGCTCAAGATACTCCTGAATCAATTCCATAACATCTGCACAAAAATCTGCAAGAATAGATCGTCAGCATCGACAGTGTCCTGACTGAACCCAAAATTCAATTTCACCGAACTAATCAAATTATTTGAATTTCTAAATGTATTCAAGAAGCTAGTTTTGTAGCAATATGAAAAGTAAACCCAGTTAATCTTTATTACTACCAAAACAATGAAGGGAGATTTGTAAACACTACATCTACTATCCTCAGGATTTTGTTGACAGCAATGTAATTTTAATGACAAATCTTATGAAGATGACAAAGAGGCACAAACATCTTCCACAAGGATCCATGAGTATTTCTCTCATATAGTTATTCCTCCCCATTTCATCATGGGGCCTTACCTTCCAATCTTGAGTTTTTATCCCTTGTGATATTCTTCCAAGTCTCATTGGACTAACATGCTGACATGCTTGTGAAAAAATTTAACAGATTCCTTTTCTATCAGAAGACTTGCATGCAGTGTTCTTGGGTCACACAAAAACTTACTATTTCAAAAAAATATAAGAATATAAAAATAAATAAAATAGCAATATCCCAAAAAAGAAAGAAGAAACAAATTTAACAGATCTAAGTTAGCAAAAGCGACCTGCAAATGGGAAAACAGGAATGCAAGACATCAGAATTAGCCTTTTGCTTATCTATCAGACTGAATTCACGCATTCATTTGTCTTGCAAATCAATAAGATTCTCAGTGCAATTCAAAAGGGTCTGTTCTTCATCATTCAAGAAGAGCTTACCTGAAGAGAAGAAGTCAAATGCTGAAAGAGTTCTCAGAATTCCATGGCTTTCACAATGGTGAGCTATGAATAGTTTAGAAGAAAGTAGGGAGAAAGATTGGTTCATACACTAGCCGAAAAATCTGAAAAAGGTTGGGGCTTTGATGGGTCTTTTTAATCTCTCGTTTCCAAACTGTAGACTACTGTTGCTTTAGCTTTTGTAGTTCGAATGCTTAATAACACCACGTGAAAAAAGGGCCTGAGGATTCAAGGCGTTTCAACGGTCCTGAGTCCTGACCTCACACGGAATTCATTTATATCAATGGGGCCACGCTGTCCATCATAGGCTTCACCACCTGGGGCTTCTTTTTACCAGGAAGAAACACGTGTGTGATTACACCTCTAAAAATGGGCCAAATATGCATGGGCCCACTACATCACTTCATCCTCGGCTTCTTAACGTTTTCTCTTTTTTTAAATATTTGATTTGAAATGCTTATGATCTAAGATGAACGCATATTTTGAAATGAGCAATGCATTGTGTTATATAGTATTTGATGCTTCACTTTTTATTTGTAAAATTTGTATCTTCTCTTCCGACTTATATTTTGTTTCCATTGTATCCATGCCGTATTCAAACATCATAACTTATAATCAATTTATTTTCATGGAACTGAATTCTTAAGACTTCTAAAAAATATATTTCTAAAATAGCAAAATTGAAAAAAAACAAAGGTGACGATATATAAATGATGATTAAATAATTATTTAAACCCTAAGAAAAATGAAGGTTTCAACAAGGTATCTATCTTTATATCCTTCATCCTCATCTTTAAAATAGTTTTTCTTGGAGCCTATTATGATTTTTTCGAAATCAAATTAATATGGAAATGGGCCCCTAGATATAATTTCACTAATAAAACTTCTATAGGGCAAAATTTTGTCCTACATGCGAACATTCCAATTAGGACATTTGGAAGAGGCACTAGCAATAACCTAAACTCCCTGAATTTCAGTGTGGCAACTGCGACATCAACTGTTGGAGATGGTCTGCACGAGAAAATTAACCTTTCTATGTAATAGCACCCATGGAAAATATTTTTGATGGATTGAGAGTCCATAAAATTTTTTTGTAAGGGTCCTCTTTCAACTATATATTTGCATATGGGGCCGTCCCTTTAGGTATATTTGAAATGGACGGTACGAGAATTGGCAACTGTAAGTCGGCAAAGCAGCCAATGAAGACAAAGACCGACACCTTTATCATTATTGAATCACCAAATACAGTGAGTCTGAAAACTCGGCTAGATTAGAAGGTAACTGCCTTGTGTTATGACACCCAACAAAAGGGTCCGAGTTTTAAACACCCATCGGGCAGATCTTTAAACGCACATCTACCACATAAATTATCATGTCAATAGTCATGATCACCAGTAAATGGGCCCCACATCTGTTGATATTGTAGTATGCATCCCAGTTCCGAACTCAGGATCCAACACTTCCTCAACAGCTAGTGCCACCTCAAACTAATAATTATATTTAAGGAATTGGGAATTGATTGAAGGACACTTGGCTTTCAGGCAATGGGCATGATGTGTTTGTGGCAGAAGTGACGTAGCAAAGTAGCCAGCTTACACCATCCATACAGTTGCATACATGTGAACTCTATGAAGCTTTTGACTAAGCGAGAACCTTTCCATTTATTCGGTGAAGCTTTAGCTCAATAGGGTCTGCTTCATCCTGTTTTGTAAGTTTTGGCTGAGGATGTTGACTAGTGGTGTGAAACGGATGAGGATCCAAACAAGAGAAAGGAGGTCCTACTTAGTACTCATCATGTGGGGAGATTTGATGTCTACAACTATAGAGCAGTCACATGCTCTCTCTCTCTCTCTCTCTCTCTCTCTCTCTCTCTCTAAATAATTCTCTCAACAATGCACACACTGAATGAAATCAGAACCATGGTCGTAAAGTGGTTCTGAGGGCTAGCCCAAAAGCAATTAGAACATGGTTTACTAGTTTATACCTTATAAAGCAAACTTGAAATCGTTAATGACGAGTTATAGCTCAGGGGGTAAGATGCATAGTATTAATGATTTAATACCAGGATTCTAATCAGCAAGGAGTGTCACCTTGAAATCATTTACTCAAATTCGACTCTTATCCCCCACATTATTACGGTAATAGCTTACTTGTTCATAATAAAGCAAACTTACAAAACAATACTAGTTGGCTATGAAATGAAAGATAAGCATAAATGTCAGATGTAAAAAGTATTAACGGTTCAAAGCCACTGCCTTTGATTAAACCGAGAGCAACATCTCAGGATTTCTATTTTTTTAAAAGATAATTTCCTTTAATATAGATAAATACTTCACCAAACCTTTTTTATATTGTGGGAATGGTGGATTCACCCGTGTGCGTGTTCGACTCTTGTTACGCTAACTACAAAAATATGTCATTAGTCTATCTTGGAATCCTTTGTTACCATGATAGCAGTTTAAAACTGTGGATAATTTTAGCGCCCAAAAATAGATGGGCTGGACTTGGAGACTGCTTAAAGGTGTTTGAGCTTGGACAATTGAGACCCTATATATAGGGCTGTCAATGGGCAGTTCCTGGTCTTTGAATAATTGATCATTTGGAAAGGCCTGGGTTATCAAGCCCGCCCGAATCAGTCAAAATCTAGCCAGAAAAGTTTGTAGCACGGCCCGTTGGTTGCCCTACCTATATGCTAAACTAGGTTGTTGGGTTCTTAGGTAAAGTTTATATAGACCCAAGTCCATCCCGATTCGATTGAGGTAAAATAGAATTCAGATGATGGGCCAGGATCACTTTGTTATATAGGTGTTTTTTTTTTTGGGAGATATTTAGAGGCTGGTCTCCATAAATAATTTCATACCACGTTAGGTCAAACTATATTTTGCTTAACCCACAAAGTTTAGTTGAATTAATTTGTTATTGCATTATGTCCTTTGTATTCAGAATAAGAAGTGACAAAAAAACCCCTCTTCTATTGCAACTGTATTGAGCTTTACAAAACAGTAATGTCAGATGTACTTTCTTTTTACAAAATTTAAAATTCTTGAACTTTCACTATATTTATCCATTTGCAATAAAATTTATATATTTATAATCCTTTTCTCAAGATCTACGAAACAAGATCCATGTTGGTTATTTAATTTTGAAAATTTTTTTTATTTATTTAGTATATTTCTATTGAAACTAACAGATAAAATCTCACTTTGATAATTCGGTTACAATTTACAAGTCTACATAGGATAAGCTTCCTAAACAAATAGAAAGCTTATCTTCTCTGCAGTATTTGAAGAACGGATAATTTTTATAAACTAATCAAAACTCTTATCAAATCCCATTTTGATTCTATGAAGAGTACTCAGGAGCAACTATTAGTTTCTCAAACAAATAAAATTTATTTATTGGCTTCTTCAAACAGATTTTATATATTCGCTTTCTTATAAATAAAGATTTATCTGTTGGTTTCTCAAACAAATAAAAGTAAATAAGTTTCATTGGAATGGAAGGGAATGAACCCCTTATTTAGGAAGCTCTTCAATCGTTGGACACATGGATAATTTATAATTCGTTTCTAATGGGACGACTAAGCTGTAACCAACTTTGTGCATTTATTTAGTCCCAGTACATTTTTTTCACAACCTCTTATTGGGTTCCCATTAGCTGCTATGTTTTTTTATTTACCAAAAAAAAAAAAAGCTGATATGTTTTTGCATGCACGTTGGGCTAAAAAGTACATGTCAAGATCAAAGGTAGTGGGAACATTATAAGGGTTTAGGAAGGGTCAGAAGGGGGTAGGTATATCCAGGTTCGCTGTTTGGGCTTTCCTGCTCTATGAAATGCGTTTTTATAGTATTAAGGTAGCGTTTGGTTCGCTGGAATGAAGGTCGGAATGGAATGGTCATTCCGTTGGAGTGACCATTCCCACGTTTGGCTCGTGAAAAAGTGGCGGAATGACCATTACTTTAGAAATCACCATTCCTTTATACAAGGGAATCACCATTCCATTGGAGGGGGGGAGGGGGGGGTAGAGGAATGGCCATTCCATTCCTTCGTAATTTTCCCTTGAGTCCAAAAAGCCCTTTTCATCAAACAAAACCTGAGATGCCCGATCATAAGACCTAACCTCCTTCCTCTTCGTCTCTGACCTCTCTCTCCTTCTGTGATTTGCCACCGACCCTCTTCCGTCAACCATAAGGCATGTTCTATGACACCCCTTTTCTCGGGGTTGGTTGATTGGAACCCGCCGCAGAGGGAGATGGTTGGGACAGACAGAAGGAGAAGGGTTGGGTCAGAAAGGGAGAGAGGGTTGTGACAGAGAGAGAAGGAGAGGGGGCTGGGCGATAAAGGGAGAGGGTTGGGACAAAGAGAGAGGGAGAGAGGGCTGGGAAGTGAGAAATAAGGAGAAGGGGCTCGGTGAGAGAGGGAGAAAGGGCTGGAAATAGAGAGAAGAAGATGTGCTTGGCGAAAAGGGAGACAGGGTTGTGATAGAGAGAGGGAGAGGGGGCTGGGCAAAAGAGGGAAAGGGTTGGGACAGAGAGAGAGGGAGACGGGGCTGGGAAGTGAGAGATAGGGAGGGGGGGCTAAGCGAGAGAAGGAGAGGGTTGGGACAGAGAGAGAGGGAGAGAGGGCTGGGAAGTGAGAGATAAGGAGAGGGAGCTGGGCGAGAGGGGGAGAGACTACTGATAGCAGAGAGAGAGGGAGAGGGGCTAGGATTAGAGGAGAGGGAGAGGGGCTGAGCAAGAAGGGAGAGAGGGCTGAGACAGAGGAGGGGCTGAGAATAGAGAGAGGGAGAGAGTGTTGAGAACACAGATAGTGGGAGAGGGGGCTGGGCGAGAGAGGGAGAGGGTTGGCACAGAGAGAGATAGGGAGAGAGGGCTGGGAATAGAAAGAGGGCTTGGCGAGAGAGGGAAATTTCGGCAAAAAAAAAACAAAATTCACAGGGGTATTTTGGTCAATTTTATGTAATTTTTATTCCATTTCTGGCATCATTCAAGCATGCCAAACACAGGAACTGGAATGAGAATCCTATTACTAGATTGATTCCTCTGTCTAACCAAACATTGGAATGGGAATTACTATTCTTGCCTCATTCTATTCCAGACTCATTCCAGTCTCCATTCCATTCCTACCAAAAATCATTCCAGCGAACCAAATGCTACCTAATAGTTGGCCCTTCATTCAGCTAGTTCTCTGGAATAACACATTGCAATAAGGTTGCAATTACCATAGGAAGTTTCCTTCCTCTGTAATAACACATTTATTTAGACTGCTTTTTTTCCTAATGGAGAAAAAAGACTACAAGAATATTAATAATAAGTTCAATTCAACACGCATAAAAAGGCAGAGAATTCATGGGGCCAAAAATTAGTAAAAGAAAATGTATATTGGCTAGTGAGCATCTTTCAACAAAAAAAAAAAAAAAGAGTTTATCTGTTGGCTTCTTCAAACAAATAAAATCTATTTGTTGGCTTCCTTCAACAGATTTTATCTGTTGGCTTCCTTCAATAGATTTTATCTATTGACTTCCTTATAAATAAAGATTTTAACTATTGGCTCCTCAAATAGATAAAATTTATTTGTTGGCTTTCTTGTAAATAAAGATTTTATCTGTTGGTTCCTCAAAAAGAGATTTTATCAAGGCATTATAAAAATAAAAAGTAAGGTATGTTGCATGAAAATCATTCTGAGTTGGAAGAACTCACAACCTCAAAACCTCACACCAATCTGTTTTGGCCAACATCGAATACCAAATAGATAAAATTTGTTAAACTCAACAAATAAAATCTTCTATGGACAGGAAAACCAAACAAACTTATAAAGCGTAACAAATAAAACCTGTTAGACTCAACAGATAAAATCCATGGAGTTCATCACTATGAACAGATAAATTAATCTATCCCTAGAAGGTGGCACTAAACAATGTTTATAGAGATGGATGTGTGCCCCAGTACACCCTCATCAGGTTTTTCTCCATCAAATATTTTTTACTTTGTTTTTTCACCATCCAAATAGTCCCAAAAAATCATGGATGTGTGCTGCAATGTCCTTATCAATTGGGTTTTGCAATATGGCGCAACTGAGAACCGAAGTCATCTGGAGTAGACGCTAAAAGTAAATGGTATCTATAAAACCTAAGATTTGTAGTATAGTAGTGGGTTCTATTGCCATCTAGGATCTAAAACCTTAAATAAGTTGGAATTAGATGATCCAAACAATGGTTCGATGTGGACAGGACATTGCCATTGGCTATGTTACAATACATCTGAGGTGATGGAAGCTATTACAATATGTTTGGGTTTGGGTTTGGGAGTGAGAGAAGGGGGAGAAGGAGAGGAAGAGGAGGGTCATTTTTGTCACTTTACATTGTTTTTTTTTAACTTAGGGACTTAATTTAGTAAAAATTATGTCATTGGATCTATGGTATTATAGGAAAATATATAAGGACCTATGACCAAACGCCCCTTTTTTTTTGTTACTTGAGTACTTGGGCCCAATTTGTCTGGACTGCTGAACTAGATTGTCTCATCATACCACTGGATGCCCATAAAAATCCCAGCATCTCAAGGTTGGATTGAGTCATTTCTATTCAAGATAAAAAGTTGGCCCGACATATGTAGAATGGGCATTTTTTTTATGACTCAAGGTATTTCTCACCAACTGAACTTTTAGACTTTTGGCCTCTAGTCCATGGCTGACCTGATTCTAACGAGTAAGGACTATTCTTTTGAAGGTACATACATGGCTGTACACATATTACCTGGATAATGCAGGGGGCTCAAACCAACCGACAAAGAAGGGACATTTTGTGTTAAAACTTTCAAACCAATTCATTCGTCATCAATATTCCAAAACACATATCAAATTAAAGACATGTACAAGCTCTTGCACGGGTGCTAGTAGTTGTAAGAAACATGAAATTAATACTTGACAATCTTCTCTATGCATGTGAGCCTGTGAGTCATGTGTATGTCGATCTAACTGAGATTGACAATGACATGAAAAGGACTGTCGTATGGCCTCCAAAGGGGTCCCCATATCATTGTCTAATATTATCCTTTTCTTTTACACTATAATACCCTTTGAAGAGGCCCTTTTATTTGTACTTTTTTTGTCACCCAGCCTAGGAGTTGGATGTTGGGTTTATGTCTTGTATTCCGATTTAGACGGATGGGTCCATCGGGTAAGCCAAGGACTGGGTTTAAGGCCAAGGGTATTTTGGTAATTGTGCTGAATTTTTTTTCAGTAGCCAAGAAAGCAGAGATTATATAGTGATGTAATCTGTAATCCTATATCTTGCATTGAAGAAAGTGGCCTCTCTTGCCTATGGTGATCCCACACCACGTATGAGAGACGATGAGAGCATGAGTGCCTCTGTATACCTTTGTTTGTGATAGTGAAGGTGGTATCATCTCTATTCCCATGGATGTAACTCTGTTTGGGTGAACCAAGTAAATCCTTTATGTATTCTCTTCTTCTATGTGGCTTGTTTGTTGATCGCTGTTTATGTGCTTTTGCACATACAATAAGTGGTATCATCTCTTCAATTGATGATGAGTTTCAACCTATTATGCTGTTATATTCTTTATCACTCTTATATGAGCATTTTGTTGATACCATGATGTATGGTAGAGATACTTTTTCAAAAGAAGATATAAAGACAACCTTGAACTCTAAGGAGTTGAGGGAAAAGGTTGTACCTGAAAATGTGATAACTTCGGTGAGCATTTGATTGCAAGAGAAAGAACAAAAGACTCCGGTAACATAGGTAAACATAAATCCAAGTCTAAATCCAATATGAAGAACATTGAATGTTATTATTGCCATAAGAAAGAGCACATTCAAAATAATTGTCTTGACAGGTAGAGGAAATGGAAAGAATAAAAGATTTATCCTCTAATGATTTAGTCAGTGTTACATAGGGAAGATCAAGTTTTAATATCAATAATGCATTTTTTGTGATTACAAATGGTATTTTATCATTAGGATATATGGATTCTTAATTTTGGATGTTCCTACCATATGTGTCCTAATAGGGACTGGTTTTCCACTTATTGCGAGATCAATAGTGGTAGTGTCTTAATGGGCAATGAAGTTGAATGTAAGATGGTTGTGATTTGAACAATCAAAATAAAGATGTATGATGGAATTGTCAAAACATTGGTAGAAGTTCGAAATGTCCTCGATCTTAAAAAAGAAATCTTATTTCTTTAGGTGCCTTGGACTCCAATAGTTGTAAGTTCTCAGCTAAAGGTGGCGTCATGAGGGTTGTAAATGGTACTCTGGTTCTTATGAGAGGTAATAGAGTTGGAAACTTGTTTGTTTTGTCTGGAAACACTATTTCAGGTGGAGCTGCATTGTCTTCATTAAATGACTATGAATCCGCTTTAATGCCTTTATGACACTTGTGTATGGGTCACATAAGTGAGAAGAGCTTGACAATGCTACGCAAGCGGAATTCGTTATGTGGCGCGAAGAAGGACAAGTTGGATCTCTATGAGAAATGTATATTTGGAAAATTTCGTAGGGTTAGTTTCAAGATGAGTATTCATCGCACAAAAGGTATTCTTGATTACATTCATTCAAATGTGTGGGGTCTTTCCAAGGTTTATTCCAAGGGTGGGTCCTAGTTTATATTGACTTTTATTGATGATTATTCAAGAAAAGTCTAGGTTTATATACTGAAGATGAAGGATCAGACATTTGAGTCATTCAAGCAATGGAAGGCAATGGTTGAGAAATAGATCGACAGGAAGGTAAGGAAGTTGAAGATAAATAATAGCAAGGAGTATAGATTCAATGAGTTTGAGAACTATTACAAGGATAGAGGCATAGTTCGGCATTACACCACCACAAGAACTACACAACAGAATGGAGTTGTAGAGAGGATGAATAGAACGATCTTGGAAAAAGCTCATTGTATGTTGTTTACGATAGGATTGTCCAAAGACTTTTGGGATGATGCAGTACATGCTACAAGTTACTTGTTTAACAGGTCTTTACACTTAGGGTTGGTTGCAAAACACTGAAAGAAATGTAGTCAGGTAATCCAGTTGATTATTCTCACTTGAAGGTTTTTGGTTGTCCAGCATATGCTCATGTGAAAACGGATAAATTAGAACTAAGGGCTATAAAGTGCATCTTGGTAGGATATGTTTATGGGGTGAAAATATATAGGTTGTGGTGGATTGATCGGGATTCACTTAAATTTATTATCAACAGGGATGTTACATTTCATGAGGATGCTTTACTCAATGTGAGAAAGCAAGTAGAGAATACAAAAGTAGGTAATAGCAGTGACACCATTCAAGTGGAGTCAGACATCCTAGTTTAGAATAAGAGTGCATCTGACTCCTCCCGGGATACTGAGGATAGTCAAATCGAGAGAACACAAGTAGACCCTAGAGAGTGAGGAAATCACCAGTCAAATATGATTTTGAGGATATGTTGGTAACATATAATGTGGCTACATATGCATTGACGGTTGAGCCATCCGCGTATCTAAAGCTAATGGAGGGGCAGAAAAATGGTTAACAAGCAGTAGTCATTGATGAAGAGTTGGAGTCTTTTGATGATGGCAAACAGACCATTGGATGCAAGCAGGTCTACGAGGATAAGGAAGGAACTCTCTATGCAGGTGGAGTGAAGTTCTGATCATGTATACAATTCGGATAAATCACTATACGGGTTGAAGATAGCTTCTGGACAATAGTATAAGTGATTTAAGGAATTTATGATGACATTGGTTAAGGACAAGTTCAAGTCTTATTTGGACTTGATCCGTGTCACTCACCTTTGAAGAGTGAAGATTAGTGGGCACAAAGACGTACCTTTCAATCTCCACCTTGGCTTGAATTTTGCATCTCAAGCCACTAGGAGATAAAACTAGTAATGTCTTAGTATACTTCGACAACAAGTACATCATTGCACCAATGGCACAATTTTCTATCAAGTTAACCCGGACTACAAGACATAAACCCAACATTGGACCTATTAGAAATCTGTTAGCTCTAATGCTGAATGCCTGAAGCTTGAACACACTAGGGATGGAGCACTAGACATGAAAAAGATGAGTGCGTGAACACCGACGGCCTATTTCTTTGCTAGAATTTCTCACAAGAAATTGTGATATTGTTTTTTTTTTTTTTTGTTATTATATCATGTGGTGGCTTGTCTCTTATCATTTACAAATGCCATATTTTTTTTTTTTGCAAGAAGTTTAAAATTCCAACCACCTAAAAGGCCTTAAATGTCCTGACAAAATTTTGAAATTCCAACCTGTTTGCTTTTTAAAGAAATTTCTAGATACTAAAGCATAAAAGAGCATCTAGAAATTCCAAGTCTTGGAATTTAGACATTTTCTAGACATAAATTCTCTAAATTTTAATAAAAAATATGTCATCAAGTAGTGAAACAACCTCACAAGGAGAGACAGGACCCATGATAGATCCTCAGGGAGTTAGGTGAGAAGCAAGGAGGCCCAACCAACTAGAAAAGCCTTTAAGTGTATATCATGAGTAATTTTTTTTGGACATCCTCTTCAAAAAAAAAAAAAATCACCATGGAAAGATCCATTTAGTTATTGGGTTGCCGCACATTTCATATGTGGTTGAACAATCTATTTAGCGGGCACTATAGGATTGTCCTTATGGATAAGGATCTGCTCCATAGCACCTACTAGGATTCAAACTCTGGTGGGCACCCTTTCCTTCCCACTCTTGGTTACTGGGGCAAATCAGCCAAGAAAAAAAAAAGCCAATTCAGTGATTGGGCAGTTGTACATTTTTAAATTGAAAATGGGTTGTTCTACATTCCATATAAGAGAAGATAGGTGATTGAACAAGGCTGGATTTCTGTACAAGAAAATCACTCAGTGATTTTGATTTTCATTATGTAAATCATTCAATTATTATTTTTCTAATTATCTGTAAATTATTTCCTACAATAAAGGAAACCAATTATTGTAAATTTTTCTTATAAAATGCAAAACATACAGCCTTTCATTCTCTTTCATGTTGAGAGAAGAAACTCTATTTTTTGTTACATTTGTTGCAAATATCAATATTTTTTCATTCAAAATATCCTTATCCTGCAAATATCAATGTTGCAAACTTCATGTCATTAAAATTGAAAAAAAAAACCAATTATCTTCTATGGAAACACATATTCATTCCTTGACTGATAGCCAAGAGCTTGGAGGCTTCATTGATGAAGGGACATGTAAGGTCCAAACCCCAACTAATTATGATTTCTAGTAAATTCATTATAATTATCAATGGTTGGTTCTTTGTATTAACTAATGAAGTCTGTTTAGTTGTTAGTTTGGTAGATTCAGATATTTTAGTGGTGTTTCCAAATGGTTGGTCCCGGATTGACCAAGTTCCGAGGTAATTTAGGACTTATTCAAAATTTCTAAAAAAAAGTTAAGGATCTTGCTTCTAGGGTATTTATCTGAGTTAGACGGTTAGAATAATATTCGATAGAGTTTTGGTGAGTTCCATAAACTTTCTAGCCAAGTTTGGCACTTGGAAGAGTCTCATTCAGATTCTTCCAAGCTAGGTTAGGGGTATTTTAAAAATTTTATAAAATTGTCATTTTCGGTTTAGTATATAGCTTTCCTTATGACCAACAACTTTTGTGTTCAACCCATGTTCATTCAAAGTCTCAAAACCCCACTTTTCATCACATTTCACTAGCTAAGGACAAAACTTTCATTTTTGAAAAATCGAGTTTTCAGAAATGACCTTCAAAAATTGCTTTTATTGGTTAATTAAAAAGATCTATAAATTTTGAGAAACTTAAGTACTTTGTCGAAAGCCATCCGAGGTTTCGAAGGCCTCTTTTTTATAAGTCAAATTCTCATAAGTGGTGGGGTCCACATGTCATTTGTAAGGTCTCGATTTCTAATTACCATATTACAGCTAATTAATTATGATTAGGATCTAATTAAGCATACTTATTCATTAATGAGTTGGTTTCAAATCTTCATTAAGTGGTGAGGCCCGCATGACGTGTAAGGTCCCTATCTCAAATTACCATGTTATAGCTAATTAATTATGATTAGTATCTAATTAAGCATATTTATACATTAATGAGTTGGTTTCAATGTTTTAATTGGAGTTTGAAAGGTTTCGAAGAATTTTAAAGATTTTTTATAACCAAGTTCAGTACGTAATGGGGTTGAGTTTGGATTTCAAAGAAATTAGGAGTATTTTGAAACTTTAAGAAAATTCTCATTTGAGTTTAGAAGTTAGGTCTTCATATTCCCTATAACTTTAGTGTTCAACCCGAGTTCATTCATTGCTCGGAAACCATTGTTTTGGATGATTTTGCTTTATAAGGGCCACGGCTGTCATTTTCATAAAAGTTAAGTTTGCTAAAACGACCTTAAACATTTTTTATTCTTAGTTTCTTTTAATTTCAAACAACTTTTGTTTTTACGTTGCAACAATCCGAGGTTCGGAAATTTGTTTTTTAGCTCGTCTAAGTAGTGACTTAAGTTGAATGTAATCGTCATTAATGAAAAGCCTCATTTCACCATATGTAAGCACAACCCGGGCCCTTTTTGTTTCATTTCTCACGTCCATCAGTAGAGAAATCTCCATCCTTTTTTTTTTCTTTCTTCCTTGTTCATCCTTCGAGGAATTTGAAGCCCCAAGTCGCCATAACGTTGCCACCACCTCATTCCTCTCTCTCTCTCTCTCTCTCTCTCTCTCTCTCTCTCTCTCTCTCTCCATCTCTTCCTTGTCCAAAACCACTATGACAGCCCTTTTCACTACCTGTTCAAGCTTGGAACAGTGGGAGAAATGTGAGGAAACTTATTTTAAGTGTTAGGTTATGACCCTCTTACCTTTTTTTCCGTGCATTTTCAACTTAGTGTATGTAATTCTAAGTGATCTTCTTGGTTGTAGGTTTGGGTTTACTTGCTTGGGGAGCTTAAGCACCAAATTAGAAGTGTCCTCGAGTGGTTTTTGAGCTAAGGAAGTCAAGGCAAGTGGATGATTTTGGTTATGCAGCATGCTTGATTCATTTGATGAAAATGCACATTCTACTCTATGTTTATATTAGAAATATACCCATATTTTGCTCAGTTTTTAAATGGATTAAAATTCGTGTTTTTGCGCCAAATTGGAGGTAAATTGAAGGTGAAAAATTCCCCTCAAATGTCCCTTAATTGCTAGAAATATGCATGAAAAACAGTGGGGAAAAGTCCCCATGAAGTCCCACCAGTAGTGTTGCGTTTGACCGGCACTCTGTCATGGGTATTTGACGCCCATTTCTTGGAGATTGTGGGGCCACTTCTTGGCCACCTTGAGCACTAATTGTGGGGCCCAATTCAACATGCTTTTGACCATTAGTGGTCCTATGAATCAGATGCATTAATGTACCTAAAAGCCCATGTTATATGACTTGGAAATCCACTCCTTAGGCTTAATTAACTTGGAATTGTAAACTGAATTGGCAAAAGACTTGGACTTGGACTTGATGGAATGATGTTTGAGCTAACAATCAGCCTCGAAATT
Source organism: Sextonia rubra (assembly GCA_037013555.1). NCBI lineage: Eukaryota > Viridiplantae > Streptophyta > Magnoliopsida > Laurales > Lauraceae > Sextonia > Sextonia rubra. The sequence continues at coordinate 107,065,076 of JASUAD010000001.1, read as the reverse complement.
TGCCTGGAAGAATGTAAGAAGTAACACCAAGTCGATTGTATGTGAATCCAAGGTTTCCTTATTGAATTACCGTTAAAGCACCAAAGCACAGGAAATTCCGACATGAGGACCTTAGATCCACCAACGTGAATGGTTTGGTTTTTAATATGTTGAAAGTAACTCCAACCCTATGATGGATCTTGGAATAACTTCTTAACCATCCAATTACATGGTAGGACAATTTGACCCAATGTACACATTGCACATGAGCATGGCGCTTATATATAAATATTGCTAGTATTTAATCTGTTTTCGTTCCCGATATCATTTGACCTTTGCTTAACCATTGTTGGCTTGTGAAAGTCATGCCTAAGAACCAGGATGTGCGCTTGATCGTCGTTTTCCCCTTTGGATGACAAGATCCATGTTCGGGGCGTACTTGGGTTGGGAAGCGCACTATTGATGCAAGCTACCTTCCTAGTTACCCGGATTCACTTCATATCATTTTCACCCATTCCGAGCACTTCATTTCTAGTCGAAATGCTGTCTGGTTGCACTTAGGATGTTAAAATATGTTCGACTTGGTCAGAAGATATCGAATTTTTACCTTCACCTACTTTTGCTTAGTCTTATCTGTGTAGGTTGATTGATGGCTTGACCCAATTCCTTGCCTAGATTGACTTATGTACTAGCACTTAGACCCAAACTTCTAAAATAAACCGTGATGGAGAAGTTATCACTCAACCTATGATTGAGGGCCACAAGGGAGATTGAGTATATTGACCATTCAATTTTAAGTACAAACCAATCATCTATCTAGCCCTAGACATGTGAGGAGTTAGAACGGATCCAATTCACAATATTGTTTACTTGAAAGTTGTCATGAACCTTGGAATAAAATTAGAATTTTTTGACCTAGACCTACTAGCTCGCTTGCTTGAACCCACTTAAGAATACAATATATTTCAATTAGACTAAGCATATTATCTTATTGACATTTATCTTTCATATCTTCACACTTGTAAGACACTTGTAAGACACACATACTCGATTGATTTGATGTCATGCTATAGATATGTTGTACTCGATACGCACACTAAACTTGCTTGCATAGTTTAAAAAGAAGCTCAAATTCACGAGCCTGAGAATTTTGGGCATAGGCTACTGCAAGTGCTTCCCAAACATCTGCATAGGTTTCTAGTGTTGGGAAAAAAAGAGAAAGAAACCAGAAGACCAAACACTCCACACAAAAGACACAGATTTACGTGGTTCACCCAATGTGGGCTACGTCCACGGAGATTCAAACATGTTTCACTATTGTTAGAGATCACCCACGAGAAGAACAGCCCTCTCCTCGTGATTACAAGAGCACACAACTCTCATTTGGTTCTTCTCTGCAGAAAACCAACTCTCTCTTCTCACCACGCCCTCAGAATAATAAAAGCCCTAATAAATAGTAACCCTAAGCAATCACAACCGTCGGATCTGCCCTCATAACAAAGGGTCCAGATTAGACCGACTTATTACACAGTTACCCTAGATCAGGCTTCACCGGACCCATCATCTAGACCCACAATTAAGCCTAGAACATCTTCAAAAAGAGTATCAATCCGAATTCTTGATATAAAGTCTGAATTTTTAACTATTGATTTGTTATCATTAGATTGGATTTCTTTAGTAGGAATCTTCAATTTGCTATTTACAAAATCACTCATTTCTTACTTCTGAAATAATTATGGAATCTGAGTTTTCCATAATAGGTAATTTGCTTGTGTGAATTTCCAACAAGACAAATCGGCAACATTAATTGAGGTTGGGTGGGGGTATCTGAAAATGGAAAAAGTGGAAGAAGAAGCCCTTGATGATAATGAGTTACGTGTGATTGGGAGGAGTTAACCTTTCAAAAGCTCTGACACCATAAAAGCAGATAAGGGCAATTTTTATTTTCCAAGTTTTTTCTCTTCTTGACTTATGAAGAGATAGAGTGATTTATTTATAATGTTTTTGAAAGAGATTACAATGAAAAGAAAACAAGACTGTTGCTTTATTTCAACTCTAAAGCATCCTTGATATTTGCATGTTTTGACTAGGCACCATTGGTGATGGATTGAACTAAATTTAGATAACTGTGTTACGCTGGATTGGTGCTGACTTGATTAAGATCAGTGTTAGGGCCCAATATAATTGATCTCTATGCATCAATACGGTGGAACAAAGTATTTTGGAGGGACATTGCACATTTCTTATTGGAAATTTTTAGAAAGACTTTGCTGAGAAGTCAAACTTTGATTTTTTGTTCTTACACATGGTGAAGTTGTAGGTTTTGACTTTGTTAAGTAGTTTGACCTTTGTTGATTGCCAGGTTTCTAAAGAGAGGCTGATATGACTGCTTGAATAGACAAATAATCAAACATGTAAACACACTAAAGTTATAGTAAGTGTATTATTTCCTTTATAAAACTTCCCCCAACCCAACAGCAAAAATTGCATATTGTTTCCGTACTTCTCTTTCAGAGTTCAATGGTAGGAATCAATCTCTGATATTGTCTGTAATATTCAGAATTATAAATTATTTCTACATTTTTTATTCAAATTCTTTTACACAGCAGATCTAGATGATAGTTGAGCTTTGATTTTTATCTTTAGATCCAGAGGCGTCGGAGTGCCCTTGAAGATGATTTCATTTTTTTTTTAGCAGTAACAAAAACTTCATTAATGAGAAAGAGACTATAAAGAGCAAAACGTAGCAAGAGCGTTACATCATCCTAACCCCAATTATATAACCATACAAACCCAGGATGACAATCTCTCAAGCCCTTGTTTGACTAATGCATCCACCGTAGAATTGACAATCTACCCATAAAATTAACAATCTAACGTCATGACAAAAGAAAACATGGATGGTAACTTAAAGACAATGATTAGCTGTATTTGAAACAATTTTTGGCTTGTGTAATGTGATAGCCTTAGATGACATATGAATTTGCTTGCTTATTAACGCCATCATTACAAAATTGCTGATCTAAAATAGAATGTGTATTTGTAGAACCTGAAAATCCAATCCATTCATGCATGTCAGGATGCAGAGCTATGTGGAGATTTTTGGGCTTCTATTTTGTTATTTGATTTGAAATGGTTAGCATGTAGCGGCGATTGGGTCAAAGCTTTATATATTATATAATTGAAATATGGTTCACTTGTGTCTCATTTTGTTTCTTCCATTTAAGACAGGCCAAGTCAAGGGCCCTTTCCCCTTTCTTAAATGAATGTCAATCCAAGTATCCTAATGTTGAACAAGCCCTTAAGGTAAGGAAGATTCTTGTGTATGTACAACTACTTAGAAGGAGCTAGTAGTTCTATTAGAACTGGCAGTACCTTGTGGGTTGTGGCCTATTGGATGTTTGTTATTCGGTTTGCTTGTAAAATTGAGATTTGTGTGTTTAGGATATGTTTTGTTTGCATTATAATAGATAGCAATTGAATAAATGTAATTCATATCATAAGTGGTTAAAAATGTGATCAAATGTGAATTTTAAAAATGAGCATAAAAAACCATTTATTTTAGTGAATGAAAAATGAACTACTAGGGTGATGGCTGGTAGTTCATTTCCCATTTTTTTTAATTCTATTTTTCTAAAAGATAGGTTATTTGATTCTATAAGGTCTTAACCCCAACTAACCTTGATTTACACTAATTAATCTTGTTTTATATTAATTAAACCTTATTAAGGTTAATTCAACTCAAACCTTTTGGGCTTAGGTCGTGGATAGGTAGTCGAATCGGGTTTGGACTTTACCTAGATAGTTAAGGACCTTTCTGTGATTTGTTCTTGCATCATATGGGCACCTCATTAGTTGCATCTTGTGTAAATTTTCGTGCAGATCATCTTTCATGTTGGGCTTGATTTGATCCGAACTCATCTTAGCCTAATTGAGGTCTATTTGGCCTAAACTATAATTTCTTAGAAAGTCTAGACTTGCATGTAAACTGCAAGAAAACTTCATTTTAAAAGAGACTCAATGTCCCTTTCTTATTTCTTCTTTTCCTTGCTGCTGGAGCCGTTTCTCTCCTTCTTCCTTCTCCATCTTCACTTCAAAATTTGAAGTTACAACAAGGGTTGGTGGTCTTGCATGCTATAGTGATAGTCTTCACCTATCATCTCCTTCTTCTTTGGAGTATTTTCTCTTTAGGAAGTACCTCCTTCTTCAAGCTACAGCCCACCAAGGTGAAGGCTCTACTTCCATTTCATATCTTAAGGCTTGTTGGAGTTAAGAGGACTCAAATCTATGACATGCATGTATTTTTGCATTACATTCACCATTTACATGTTTTCATGTAGAGAACTCACTTTTCATTGGAGATTTTCCCTAATCACACCCCAAGGAGGAGCGCTTTCGAGAATATTTATGGGTAATACCAATAGGGGATAAGATTAGAGAAACCTATTTAAGATGGTTTGGGCATGTTGAGCGTAGGCCAGTAATGGCACCGGTGAGAAAAAGTTTGGCTATACAGGTGGATGGCCCGTCAAAAGGTCAGGGTATGATGAAGAAAACCATTGATGGAAGTCATTAATTCAGATTTGAAGAAGTTTAACTTATTGAAGCATTTGGCTCAAAATAGAACGGAATGAAAAAAGAGAATTCATATAGCCGACCCCAACATGGTTGGAATAAGGCTCTGATGATGATAATGATGATGATGACACCCCATGGAGGAATTAAGCAGGGTCAAGCATTGTGTAAATCAAGTAATAGAGTGTATGGAACTGCATGTATGTGTGATGGTTGATTCTTTGATTGATTATTCTAAATTCTTGAGTTATAGATCTTTCTTTCTTGTGAAGTATATGTATACATGTTTAATTGAATGAATTAGATGGTGAATAGGGAATGGGAGCATTAGGTGAAAAATGAATAACTCTTAGGGACACCTTGAAGCCACCAGAAGCTCCTTGTAACCCCTTTTACTGAACATTCTATATGGAGTTTGGTTTTAGAATCAACTTTAGAATTTCTGAAGCTTACGGTGAAGCTATGGCTAAGTCGTAAGTTTGTACGGCTCAAGGTCCTGAGAGCACAAAAATCCAATTTTGTACTACAGCTTACCCATGGCTGTACCATAGAATGAACTACGGCTAAGCCATACCCATCTCGTGACCAAGTCGTAAGTCATTTGTATCTCGAACTTTCCCGAGATCCTGAAATTCCAACTTCCTTCTACGGCTTACCCACGGCTACACCGTGGAATGCACTACAGCTAAGCTATACCTAGCCGTAGGCTTAAAACGGCTATGCCATAGGCCAACATACAATTAGACCGTAAATGTGCATGAAATTAAGGAGAAAACCTGAGCCACTCGGCTAAGCCATAACATGTACACGGCTAAACCGTAAGAACATTGTGAACTTAGGATATTAGGGATTCTCAATGACATTGTAGGGCCTTAGTGATGGCACATTATCTTCAACTAAATTAGCCCAATGGTAATTAAATGTTAAGGAGGACAAGTGTAGAGCTGTCACTTAGCCCTTTCGATTTTCCGGAAGAATTTCCAATGTCACGTCATGGGTGTTGCCATAAGAAGTAGTGTCACTCATGTCCACAATGTAATACCAAGATACGATAACACAATGCCACCAAACGTTCTATGATTACATCGTATTGAATGAACTTGGGATCACGGATTATCTAGCAAAGGGTTAGCTAGTAATTTTCCTTGATACTTACACAATCCGAATGCATTCATATTGTTAAGATACATTGCCCTTAACATGATTTATTCATGTACCCACTCTTTTGGGCAAAACCTTGAGACGAATCAGACTTGAGCTTCTATTGAGTACGTATCTGACAGGCCAGAGCTTTTACTGAGTGTGTGCCTGCTAGTCAAATGGGGTTAACCAAGGTTGAAAATGTTCGAGCTTTCTCTTAGCTCATGTAAGTATGCATCATTAATTATCAGTTACCTTGTTAACCCTGTTTTTCATGATTGAATATGATTTTAAGATTGATATTTCCTTATGTATGATATAATAAGCATGACTGTAATGAATGAAAGATTTGAATTGAGTCGGTCTTGATACATTGAGTCAGCACCACTTAGCTTGTGCCCTTTGGGTATCTGTATGTCGCTATTATAGTAGTCCACGGAGGAGTTATCCGCGTTTCTCGGGAAGCTAGTTTGATCTCCTAACGACCCATATGTATGCTCTCTTTTAGGAGAATAGAGCCTTGTGGTTGCCAATTAGTTTATATGATATCTTGTTTATAATTCATAACTCATGTTTACTCGTGCACAACATGCCTAGTGGATAGTTATTGCCTTCTTTGATTAGTGGATATTATTAAATTCATTTGATACATTATGCTAGTTTCACATACCTTTGTATTTGTTTAACCGTTGTGTTAATAGTGTTATCCTTGGTATTACAAGTTCATAACCAAATCCTGACGTAAAGGTTAACGTGTCCCTAAAGGGTGCCTTAATGGTATGTAGGGGTATAGAAGAGTGAAAAGATGACAATGTCTTCTACTAGTAGAAAGATAACACATTTGTTATGTTGGGCTAGTTATGTCGGTCGTATGTATGAAGATGTTCAACTAGATATTGTGTATAAGACATATTTTATATTTTGTGGACACGCTTGTGATAGGAATGCTTAATTAAAAGACTTCATTTATTTGTATGATGATATGATATTCTCTTTTTTGTCTTGCTTATGATCATTACAGATGTATTTCACAGGTTCCGCTTTATGATAAGTTTTAATTCACGTGTCGTTGGTTTCACCTCATACGTTCCTATGAAATCTCCCTTGTAGGAATTCGTACATATTTTTTCTTGGCATGGATTACTACAAGATTAAGTATTCACACCCTGAGGGCCCATTTTTAATCCCCAATTCCTGGAATCGGGGCGTGACAAATTCTCACTTTTTAGAATGCACATTTGAACTTAAATTTTTACTAATAATAAAATGATTTAAATATTCAATTTCTATGTATTTTAATGCAAATCAACTAGCCTTGTTTGTTACATGTATTAGGAATTCTAAAAATTCTTAAATTTTGTATTCATAAGAGTGGTTAGAAAAGAAAAATGAAAGGTGAATATCCATAAACGACCATCAAATAACCTCCCCTTTAATACAAATTAAATCAACTATATGAACTAAAAAAGCAACTCATTAGACTCACATTCTTTTATATTCATCATATTAAATTTAAATTTTTTATTTTAACTCTCTACACTCACCAATATACCCAAGTTACTCTTTCTCCCATTCTCTCTACTCATCTCCTTTTTCCCTCTTTCCATTCTCTTCCTCCTCCAGGGCATTCCACTCTTTCTATTCTCTTCTCTTTGTTCTCAAAGGCAACAATTTCTTCTTTTCTTCTCCACCATTTTCATAACTTCATGCATTCTCAAATGTGAAATGGGTCATGTTATGTTTGGATTTCTTTAGATGAATGTATTTGCATCAATCACTATAATAGGGGATAACTTTCCATCCATAGTGATCAAAGAAAGATGAATGATTATGGATTTTTTCGTATTTTTTTCTTTTTTTTTTCCGTCCTGCTCTGCCCTGCGAGGCCGAACATTACAGCAATGTTCAGCCCTTCGAGGCTGAACATAACTATATTGCTCGGCCACATATGGCCGAACTGTTTAGTTATGTTAGGCTAGTCTAGGCTAAACAAAAAATTTTTTCGCTTTATTTGCAGTTTGTACACTAAATTAGCTTTACACTGACAGATATAGCTAGCAATTCTAGAGTTTGACCAATAGCTTCCAATAGGAGGCATTATGAACGAGTTAAAGAAGTCCCTGAAGAATCCAAAGTCCCTAACTTAAAATTTGAAGACGATATTAAATAAGAAAATGTTGATGAAGAAGAAACATATGTGAGGCCAGTAGATCAGTCATTATTATTTAGTTTCCAAACATATATTGCGAAATTTATTTGGGAAGATGAGGTCTGTTTATTTATTATATTCAAAGATTATTCTACTCTTGTTGTCTTTAATAATGTATAATTTATGAATGCAGGATCGTAGTCTATTGAAATGCTTGAGTTATAGCTAGAAGTACCATTGTACCTATTGAATGAGCCAAATAGGTTTAGATAGAAGATATCTAGATCTGGATTAGGGCCGTTGATCAATGCATTTTACTAAGCTATAAATAAGGGTCTTTTGTCTTCTTTTGTGGAAATGTGACAACGCGAGACTAACACTCTCCACATGCTATTTTGTGAGATGACCATCATAGTGGATGATATTACCTCCATCCTTAGGATCCCGATTACACGTTGTGATGTTTCAGATAATAAAAGAATCACAATTCCTAAAGCAAGTGAGCTATTGGTGGAATCATTTAGAATTGAATCCATAGAGGCATACATTGAGCTTGTGCAGGTGTGGGCCAATCAGTAACGTTGGAGTGGTTAATGCTCTAATTTCAAGAAGTTACTAATGTCGATCGAGAAGAAGCCATTGAATGTGTAGTAAGAGCATACTTTCTTTATTTATTAGGATGTATGCTATTTACTAACAAGAGTGGCACATGAGTGTCAATCATATATCTTCACATTTTGATGGACGTAGATCATATGAGTTCATACACACGGAGTACTACTGCTTTGGCATATTTGTATCGGCAGTTGGGATTAGCTATACGGTATGAAGTCAAACAAATCGCCGAATATATGACATTACTAGAAGTGTGGATATATGAGTATTTTGAAAATTTGGTTTAGACTTTCAACCTCTTGTATCAAGAGAACCACCCCCAAGTGCATTGGCATCCTTGTAGGGAGTCTGGAAATGAACATCTTCTGACCACAATACAAGAGAATCTTGATGACATGAATATTGATAAGGTATTAATATATGCGAATATTCTTTGTGAATTGAATTACATAGCTCCGACCTTTCAACTCTCTATGCTTATTATCTTGTTTTCAGTCATATGGGATCCTTACAGAGATAGTAGGTGCCTCCATCCATTTTAGAAGGTTGCTCTTTACGTTGGGTGCATTAAGTGCATGGACATTGTTGAGTCCTACCATTCAGATATAGTACTAAGATAGTTTGGGAGAGTTCAAATTATTCCTTGCCCACCATTACCTCATGTTCATGGTATGCGAGGTTCAACTGCTCAACAATAAAATATCGTATATCGGTATTTGAATTAAGTTTGAGAGGGTTGGGAGAATCACATACTATCTGGACCAAACCGGAGTCAACTAGTGAGGCATCCATCTGATTGTGTACCCGATTACGTGAGTTGGTATACACGAGTTTCACCGACTTTACTCCAAAACCCAAACCGTAGACCTAGATTTTGCTAATGATCCCACGATTCACAGTCTAACTCATCCACGAACTATGAGAAAGCATACTTACTTAATTATTGAACTTCATCATTTCTTATTTTTTTATTCATCTTCATCTTCTTATTTTCTTAGCTTTTTAAAAATGTTCATTGCTGCGTTGTTAGAATGCATTTAGAATACTAGACCCAATGACTGAAAAGGAGAGGAGTGTGTTCAAAACTCGCGGGGGATGTACACTTCTGTGGAGTAGACCTGCCATGTGTTGCGGGGAATTTCCATCGCAGATGTTTAACGAATTTCCCAAGACCCCAATATGACATCACATAGTTACACTTACACCTGGCAAACAAGTCGGGTTGACCAAATTCGGGTTGGGTCAACTCCAACCCGAATTTGTTGGTTCCAACCCTAACCCGATCTGTTTTTAAAACGGGTTGAAAACTTTCAACTAGCACCCACAGCGGGTCAACCCGACCCGACCCACTTAATCCGAATTTGATGCGGATTGGGTCGGGTTGACCCGGCCTAACATAATTATTTCTCATTTTATATATGATTTAACTCATTTTATGTTGCCTAATTTCATATGTAAAGCTCTCCTTAATTTAGATTTATTTAAAATGTTGCATTGAGCATGAATTTATCGTTTATCAATTTTCAAGGTGTAAAAAATGGGGAATTTATAAATATTTTCTAGCCCATTTATTGAGAATTTGAGATAATCCCTTTTCAATTTTTTTTTCAATTTTTTAATTCCATATTTGAGCGTAAGTATTTTATAATTTCATGTTTGAGCATAAGTATAAGACTTATCAACAATATTGTATTTCATTCATATCCATATTTTAGAGGTAAATTTATATTCTAACATAAAAATAATAAGCACATATTAATATTTCAACTACAAAACATCATATTTTCAAATAAAGAATAAATTTTATATTCTAAATATTAAAATTTTATATGACTCCTTCACAAAAGATTAAGAGTATATAGTTTATGGCTTACATGAATAAGAAAAGTTACATGAAAATTGAAAAGTTTTAATAATTTAATAAAATCTAAATAGGTCAAAGGGGTTAGGGCGGGTTAGGCAGATTAACCCTAACCAAACCTATTTTTATACAGGTTGGTAAATCATAACCCTAACTCGATTTATATTTCAAATGGGTCGGTTAGGTGCATCAGAAATGGATCGGGCCGGGGCAAGTTGGCAGGTCGAGCTAGATTTTGCCAGCTCTAGTTACACTAGCAGGCAAATAAGGGATAGAAGTTGATTTTAATGTAAATGATGTTTGATATAAGACGGAATGGATTTCATTTTCATATGATAGATGATGTATGACTGTCACAACCCGAGCCCAGGGTTCGGGGGTTAGCAAAAGCCAAACCGATGACACACGTACTCCCGTGCCTATATATGTAGACCCTGGTCTAAATGCACACGCACAAGGGAACATTCACACGTGCAAAACATGTACGCGGAAGCTGTAAATATCAGAAATGTCACGACCCGAGCCCAGAATTCGGGGGTTAGCGAAAAGCTAAACCGGTGACACACGTACTCCCGTGCACGTGCACCCAAACCCAGTCCAGATGCACGCACACAAGGGATCTAACACGTGCGAACTAAGCGTACGCGGAAGCTGTACATATCATAGCAAGCAACAAAGGAAAATAAAATAGCGGAAGCCAAAGCAAATACGAAACGGAAAAGACAAAGACAAATACACTGAGATAAAACCGAATACACACCAAAATCAATATACACAAAATATACAGAATACAAGTCCAAAGTCCAAAGTCCAAATACAAGCTCTCAAAAACCAAAATGCAAAATAAAAGCCACTGGTATGCATGCACGCACTTGGCAGAAGTGATCAGGCCCACTCTGCCAGACCGGAGGGTGCCTCTACACTCGCCCCTGCAGCCTCCTCGACCGCCGGGGAGCTGGGCAAGGTATCTGTGCCTGCAACACCACAGACAACACAAATGAATACAACGATCCAGCAAATATAAGTAACAGGGGTGAAACACGCATAGTATCAAAGAGGATATAATAATGACAGAAGATTAAATACAGAGTTCCATATTAGGAAACTAAGCAAATCGTGCATAGAAGTAAAACATGATATGTGAATCAAAACATAGAATACTGAACTAGTTGGCTACTACGTTAACCATGTTCTCTCCAAAAGAGAGCAGAGCAGAGCAGAGCAGAGAACACCGCTGTCCAGGCCAAAGGTACAAGCGGGTCTCGGTTTCCTGGGTTCCAGGGTCCCAAGACAAAGCAACACTGCAGTTAAAACAAAGATACAGAGATCTACGCCAGAGGTAACCCCGTCGGGTATCCTAGGGCTGAGGCTGAGTAGAGCCAGACTAATACCAATCAAATCAAATCCATAGAAAGGGGAGATTATCCGCTTTGGACTCACCGATGACAAAGACCGGATCTTATCCTCACGTATTAACCTCTGGGCAGAGCCACCAGGGAATACCCAAAAATCAGAGATATACAAAGCCAGAGAATATACAAAGCATAGCATAGATCAAAACAGAGTACAGAGCGAAGAATAATACAGATATACAGAACGAAAGCAAAATGACTGAGGAAATGCATACATAGATTAACAGAGCAGAGGGCAAAACTATAAACAATATGAAATGCATCTCAGATTAATACGGAATCAAGGTTAATTACAAGCCAAGCCTAATCTAGTTGCACCACTATCACTAACCGTGCATGTTGATGTAGTTTTAAGTTATTCGATGCACCGTTGCCATCCTAGTGTTGCAATATAATCCTTATGTGCATCGAAGTCCCTTAAACCAACACCCATGGGGAGGTGCTTAACAATGAGCAACACTCACATGAATAAGTCACAGCCTAACAGACTATTCATGCGCTCCAAAGAATCCATTTGGGCCGGTTTACGGGTATGGTTAACCTGTATTTGAGCCCTACAAGGTCACACCATTAGCCTAAGTTTAACTGATATTTAACAGGTCTTACGGTTTAGCCATGGGTGACCTACGGCTTAGCCGTGGCATCCTACGGCGTAGCCGCAATATGCACTACGGCTTAGCCGTGGTTCCCTTCAGAACACGGCTAAACTGTCAGCTTTTCCACCTCTGATCTGATACATCTCACGGCTGAGCTACGGTGGAGTCCACGGCTTAGCCGTAAACCATCACGGCTTAGCCGTAGCCTCACCGTAAGAACACTGATATCAGAAAAGTTTCGACTGATCAGAGATTAAATCCACGGCTTAGATACGGTTTGGTTCACGGCTAGCTTACGGCTCAGCCGTAGGACAAATTGCGGCTTAGCCGTAGCCTAGCCGTAGAACAAACTCGAATTTGTCACTCTCTGGAATCTAAGCCGTACAGGGTTACGGCTTAGCCGTACAATACAGACGCGAATTCGGGAAGATTACAGAAACGAAATTTTTGTACAGAAACTGAATAAAACAAGCTCAACTGATTCTCATAGCTTAGAAAATGGCTGTAACACATTTCTATACAGAGAATGAGAATGAATCCAAGCAATCAAACAACACCCATATGTGTTATCAAAACCTGTACTTATACTTGCCTCAAATCTGACAAAATCCTCTGAAATCAAGCTCCAAGCAACTAAAATCAAAACAAATCAAAGCAATCACACATGCATGAGATGAAGACAAAGCAACAGAGAATGGGAGATGTAATTTGGAGAAGAAATACAAAGAGTTGGGAAAGAACCCACTTACCTAAGGCAAGGACAGAGAGAGGGGAGAAATTCCAACCAAACAGTCCAACCAAACAGAGATTAGCAAAACCCAATCGAAGGAGAGAGAGAGAGAGAGAGAGAGATGATGGAGGGAGCTTCACCTGGAAATCTCTCTAGCATGCAACGTGGGAGAGAAAAGAGCAGGGAGTTGGACATCTGGAGTAACTCATCTTATATAGGTTTGGAAGTTTTAAAACAAGGTCCAATGGGTTTAAGCAATTTACAGTTTAAGTCACACAAAGGTCCATCTTCCCCAATTGACTCCAAACGGATCTGACACAGTTACGGAAATTGTCGAGCTCAACGAAATACATATGCTGACACCAAGATGATGCAAAGATGATATGAGCAAAGCAAAAGCAAAATTACGAAAAAGGGCTTAGAACTACCTATTCCAGGTCAAAGGTCACTCAACTACCTATCCATGACCCAAAACAAGTCCAAAAGAAATAAACAAAACAAAACACACACTAATGAGCCACTAATCCGGCTCAAAGGGGATCGGAGTGTTACAAGAAACATCAAATTAACAGTACAAAAAGAGAATACGAAAACCGAACTGACATATATACATAACTGAAGGTTTTACAAAATGAACAAAATAATATGTACAAGTCCTGACATATACAAGTATAACAATCCTCTAAAAACAAGGAAGACTCTTATGCCATGCATGACCAAGCCGCTCTCCAAGGGAGTGATCACATCCACTTTTCTAGGCCGGATGGGGCCTCAGGGGTCTCGGCTGGAGTCTGGCCGACCGGCGAGGGGTCGGCAAGGGTATCTGAGCCTGCAACACCAAAAACAACTGTAAATACAACGATTTGGCGAAATATAACTGTAACAAGTTAATGCACGCTGTGTCTAATAGAATAAAGAACATCATGTAAATTACACAGGGCACATTCGTATACTAGGCTGTTATGCAAGAAGGAAACATGCCATGTGAATCAATGTGTACATGCTGTGTACATAACTAGTTAGCAACTACATTGCCATATGCTTCCAAAAGAGGGATCTTGTATCGTGCAAAGAACACCATTGTCCGGGCCAAGGTACAATGGGTCTCGGTTTCCTGGGGTCCGGTTCCCCAAAACGTTTCCTTACTGCAGCAAGGCCATGAAAACTATACCAAATTCACCCCGTCGGGATCCTAAGGTTGAGGCTAAGTAGTGCCTGACCATACAGAGTCAATCATGAAAACCCTGAGTAGATCGTGACAACCATCAACTATGTGAAAGTATCTGAAACAAGTAATCATGCTAGAGAGTGGAGATCAATAATCAACAAGCAACATGTCATGCAAGCAATTGTTAGCATAGTGAACCAAAGTCATTTACTAGCCAATTTTAATCTACTTATCTAGTGTTTCTAACTGTGCATGATGATGTAGTTTTAAGTTATTCGATGCACCGTTGTCTAGTGTTGCATTGAATCGGCTGGTGCACCGAAGTCCCTTAATCCAACACCCATGGGAGGTACTTAACAGCTGGATAACGAACATGAATGATTCGCAACCCTCGAGATCATTCACGCATTGTATCATATTCCATCAGGCAAGTTTAGGTGAACTACATTCTATCATGAAGGCCATATAGGTCTTTTTCTTGCGCCTATTCTTATTATTCATCTTTCCAGGGTGATACGGCTTAACCATAGGTGAACGTACGGCTTAGCCGTAGGCATCTTACGGCGTAGCCGTAATATGCACTGCGGCTCCTCCGCGGTTCCCTTTACTGTTCATCCGCAAGTACGGCTCACCCGTATTTTGTTCTACGGCTTAGCCGTGGCTGAGCCGTAGGAGGAACTGTCAATTTCTTGCTTTCAGTTAATCTAGAAGAAGGTACCCTTTACTAATCTACGGCTGGGTCATGGCTGAGGTACGGCTTAGCCGTAAGGCAAGATACGGCGTAGCCATGTCCTGGCCGTAGAAGAAAACTGGGTTTTCACCCTCTCTGGACTTTAAGCCGTAGGCGATAGACGACTTAGCCGTACAATTCATGGGGTCAAATTCTGAATCAAGTGCAAAAAACCTGTAATGACATCAAAAGTGCAAATATCCAACAAAGAAAGAAGGAATACTAACCAATTGGGCTGTAAACACGTTTTCTATGCAATTTCATGTGAATTAACCAAAATCAAATGAATACAAACATGGGTTCTCACGGATTATGGTTATACTTGCCTTAATGGGGTTCAATTACATAACTTGCTGTCCTTGGGCTCAAACACAACCAAATCTCAACCACTGCAACATGCATGCATGAGAAACAGGAGGAAACCTTAAGAGCATGATCAAGAAACCATAGAACGAGAAGAATAAGAATGGGATGAGGGAGATGGAAGAGAACCCAAACTCACCTCAATCCAATCACCAGAGAATGAAAGAGAATGAAGGGACAACAACCCTTCAAATTAACTTGATCGATGATGGAGGAGAGAAGTCAGGAGAGGGAGAGAAAGTTCCACGTGAACAGTGAGAGAGAAGAGAGTGAGAAAGAGACTTGAGTCGATGAAGTGTATATATAAGATAAGTGGAGGTCACTTGCAATGAAAGTCCAAGTTATAGTTCTATTTTCAGTTCGAGTCAAATCCAGGTCCAATGGGATCATACGACATCGGTTGCAAATGACGTAGTTACGAGAGTTAACGAGCTCAACGAAAGACACGTGTTGACATCAAGATGATGCAAAAATGACCATGTCTAAGAAAAGCTAAAATTACGAAAAAGGGCTTGGTCTACCTAATCCAGGTCAAACTCAACCCAACTACTTATCCATGACTCACAACGAACCCAAAACACAAGCAAAACACAATTACCAACGAAAACAGGATTAATTAGGCGCTAAACGAGGTCAAGCTGGGTCGGAGTGTTACAATGACTTCAATGATGAATGATAATAGAAATGATTTATTTTGAACTTAAATGGATTAACTCAATTTTGTTTGAAGAATGATAATACATTTAAAATCACGGTGATACAACATAATAACATGATAATGCCTGACTCAATCCAATGCTACTGTCTCACATATTGCTATGTCTATACTGATGATTTCTTTGAAACGTTCTATTCGATTTTCATATGAAGTTGCCCAGCCTGTTCCACATGGATAGTGAAAATCTCACCATTTATTCGCAATGGGTGGAGTAAGATTAGATGGATCCAAGAAGATTTAAAAAAATGGCAATATATTAGCATATAATATATTAAAGAACGCATAATTTGAATTGCATGTGAGAAGTTGATACCTGAATGAAGTAACTTTGATTAACAAAACCTATCATTATGTCATGCCCCGAAATCTGAGGTACTTGGGACCTTTAAATCACGAGGTATGATGGGTCCACAACAATTAAATTAAATAAATTTCAAACTTTATTGAAATAATCAAAATGGAATCACAGGATCAATATCCTATAATAAAATCAATCCACTGAATAAATTTGAAGTGAGAGTAATCCTTAAAACATAATAATCAAATTTTCAGGTGTTAATAAATTTCTAATTCAATCTTCTGAATCTAAGATTAAAGTTCCGCAGCTCATCTCTCAGTCCCAAATCCGCAAAACAAGTTAGGTTTTCTCATGTTCCGGCTTGATCTCAAAATCTGTGGGGGAAAAATAAAAGTGAGTAAAACTTGAAAAATAATACAAACCATAAAAACCTAGCAAACAGATAACAATTTAAGAAATCAAATTTAGAGTTAGGGTTCGCATATACATGGTATAGCAAGTAAAGTAGGTGCAGTATTTTGAAAGCGGCAAAAAGATAATGTAACTAAAATTCAAGGTACTTCAAGTAAGTAAGTAAATAACCAAATCAGCAAATAAAAGAAAAAGGTATCTCTATAGTGAACGAAATATCAAAGTATGCTTACCAGAATTAAGCCTGTGCCAAGCACAAAATCCGTTAGGCCTAAAATCTGCATGTGAGCATCCTCATGGTGCGTTGCCTATACTTTAGAAAATGCCTTGATGTCGAATTGTGTATAAGTAACAAAGTCCAAAATTTCTCAAATTTCAATTCACACCTCGGTTTAGGGTTACAAACACAAGTCTTTCATATGATATTGAATTTTTTTTCACAATCAAACCCTTTAAATAATATGATAATAATTTACTGAGAAATTTATTTTATAACAGAATGGTGTCCAGGGATTAGTATCAAATCAAGCCATCAATATAAGCAAAAAAAAAAAAAAAAAAAGAAACAAATCAAATAAAATCAAAGGGAGAAAATCCTCAGAATTTCTATAATTATTTCAATAAGTTCACAAATATAATTTAAATCATAATTAAGATAAGGAATACAAAAACTCAGGTAATAGGGTAATATAGTAAGACTACTCACTTGGATCGACAGCGGATGATTGACATGACCAGCCCCGTTCTAAATATCCTGGTGAATCATGCGGTTTATGTTAATAATGGTTTACAATTGGTTTAGCAATGAGATCCAATAATTCAGGTCCATGCACTATTTGTTTGACTTGGGCCAAGCTTGGGTATATCTTTGAGTTGGGCTCTAAGTGATTTATGTGATGCATAATATAAGGTGGCTAGGACTGAACATGGTGTTTAATGGGTATGCATATGAATCAAGTGGGTTCAAGGTGTTCAAATCCAACAAATTCATTAAACATGGATAGTGGACCAAATAGGTTGTACTAATGGGTCTAAGGTCTGTCAAGTTGTATCAATACATGAGATGGGTTAACATAGTCTAGTGCGGGCCTAGAGGCAATAAAGTAGGCCCTGAATAATTTAAGTCATGCAGGTGGGGCAAAGTAATTTAAATTATGTATGTGTGTCAAGTGGGCCGGGACAGTGGGATCAAATGGCTCTAGTAGAGACAAGTTTATGTGGGGAAAGAAATAGTTGGTTTTTGTACAAGTTGGCTCCACATGGGAATAAGGTTGATGCATTGAAGAATTTGAGCTTATAATGAAATATGGATTCAGCTATGAGTTAAAGAGTTGGGTCTAAATGCATTGCATCTTGGGATGCTTGGTTTTTACTCATGTTGGGTGTGGCTCTGTTGTAGTGGTTCATGAGTTTTGAATTGAATAAATGGGTTCTCAAGCATGCTAAATTTCTTAAATGTTCAGCTCAACTGCAAAATCTGAGGAAAAACAAAGGGGGTGAGTATAATTATACAAGTAGACTCGCTATAAAACCATAACAAATAGGTAACAGTCAAAGATATCCAATTTTGGAGCCACGGTTTCGAACAAATAAACAAGAAATGGAAAACAACAATATCCGAGGCAAAAAGTTTGAATAGCATGATCATGTCAAGTTCAAAATGGAGAGTTTAAACTTTTGTGGAATTACAAGATTATAAGAAGCTAAAGCATGAGCATCTTCTAACAAAAGTCAAGAATAACACAAGTTAGGAATAACATCCTAAAGCATATAAGGCATCTCTATAGTACACAAAAACAAAGTAAACATTGGGTGCTCACCAGAGTTAAGCCTGGACCAAGCACAAGGTAGCTGCTAGGTACAAGCAATTTTATAACCAAAGTTAGCCGAAGGCCTGAGATATTGGTAATTTTCATAAAATAAAGTTAGTCTAGCTACAGACTAGAAATATCACACAAATGTGTCATAATCCTAATGTCATACCCAAAATGGCTAAAATCTGCGTGTGAGTGTCCTTACGGGTGCGTTGTCCATACATTAGAGAATGCTTTTGATATCAATAATATACGAATAACAAAATTAAAAAATCCATGAATTCTCAATTCACAAATTCAAGTGCACAAATAGGATCAAGGTTGGAAATACGAATTAATCCAATGTTATCAAGTGTTCATCAAAATTCTATTATTCTCAAATCAAATAACAAATCGCTAATAATAATACACAAATCAATATAATTTATAATAAAATGGTGTCAATGGAAACAATATTAAGCCTAGCAAATATCATACAAATCAAAAGCAGTAATAATTCTCGAAAATCCTATGAATGTTTTTGTAAAACCTAAAAGTATAATTTAAAGCATAATCAAGATAAGGAATAGAAAACTCAATACTAGGGTACATAGTAAAACCACTTTCCTGCATTAACCACGAATGATAGGCTTGACCGGCCCCGATCTAAATATCCCGAAGAATCATGCTGGTCCTTGATAATGAATGGTCACAATTGAATTAGCAATGAGGTCCAATGATTCAGGTTTATGCGCAGCTCTATTGGTTTTGGGCCAGGCTTGATTGAGGGTCAAAAGTGATGAATTAATTATATGTTGGCTTTGGGCCAGGGCAAATCTATGCAAGTGTCCTTGAATGGTGTGAGTCATGCATGCACATGAACTAAATGGATTGGAATAGGTTGGGTTTTAGCAAGTCACATAGCTAAAACCTGATGTACTCAAGAGAAGCAGAATGGTATGCGTAAGAGAAATGGTTCTTAGGCCATGATTTTACAAGTCCACTCATAAAAATGGGTCTAAATTCCCAAATCAAGTGGGCCATAAGGTCCTATAATCTTAGTCGATCAAACTTGAACTGTCGACATGGAGTTTTGAAAATCCCAGTTTCTAATTTCAATCAGAGTTTCAACCATTCATCTTAAATGCAAGAATAATTGTTTATAGGCATACTAATTAACAAAATATCAATGAACTAATTCACAACCCCTGGAAGTCGGTCTCGATCATCAAATGTCCATACCAAACTGTCAGCAATGTTATTCTTTATGAGGGCAGGTTTCTAGTTCCTATCTATAGGCCCAACTTGCTTGATTTAAGTTGTCAGATGGGTAAAGGTCACCTATGTGTGGCCTTTCAGATCATCGGATCTGATCATCCACCAAGTGGGCTAGGTGGGTCTCACAACTTTGTCAACCTTAATCTTCTATTAGCGATGTGAATCTGAAAAAGGAATAGGTTCTCACCAGAGTTTGTTACTGTCCCTATATTTATTGCTCACAAGTATTTTCTAATAATCATCTAATCATAGAATCTTGACATCAAAAGTTTGAGTTTTATTCATATAACTCAAGATGGAAAGTGTTGACAATATTGTGGCAGATCTTAGGAAAAATCAATCCCATCAAGTTAATACATCAATCTCCTCATGACAAAAGAAATCCCAAGTCAAGATTACAAATCAAAAAGGCACATTTTGATCTGAAAAACATATTGGGAATTTATACTCACCGGTTAAATTGGGTTTCAAAAGGAAATTTGTATAAATTATCAAATTTGAAGGAATAAAAATCAGGTAGAAACATGATTTGGGTTTGTGCACTTGCACTAGCAGTCCTAACTACAGTGTGAGATAATGAACAATGATTTTTAGGTTGCATGTAGAGGGATTTAGACCTATGATAAAGTTACAGAACTCGGCCCTCATTGAGGTTTTAAGTGGCATATTCTAAACCCGTTAGATGGTGGGCCTTGGGTCTATTTTTGAGATAGTGGTGGGACGCTTTATGTGCATGGCCACGAGATGGATATGATGATGATAGAGATGGATGCCTACGGTAGTCCAGTATGATGACGCATGGCCTAATGCAATATCTGGAAGACAAGGTGGCTTTGATGTTTAAGGTGTGCGTGGTCCATCATGATTACGGTAATAGCATAATAAATAAAGCTTGATTAGGAAACAAAATTGAGTTTAATGGGTCAAGTTTAGGTCATAGATAGGTAATTTGGGTCAGGTTTGACCTTAATTAGGTAGACAAAAAATTTTTCATGGTTTTATGTCATACACGCATCATATAGATATTATCGTATTCGTCTCGCTGAGCTCATCAACTTTTGTACTAGACTTGAATGCATTTCACTTCATTTGGATTATTTAAGCCCCTCATTTGACTCAAATTGCAATTATAACTTAGAAGCTGGACTTTTATTAGAATTCAAGAAAACTGAGATTTTAAAAGGGAACCAACCCAGTCCATTCTATCTCCTCCTTTCTCTTTGCTATAGAACTTCTTCTTCTTTTTCCATTTTTCTTCCTCTTCGGCAATATGAACAAAATGGATCTTGCATGCATGATTTCAAGTACCCATTCTCTCATCTCATCTCTTCTTTACCTTCCTTCCCTCCTAGAATAGAAGATAGTGGTTTACATCTATCTCTACAGCTCTCTAGTTTTTGTCTAAGGTAAAATCTTTTTCCATTCATAAATTTCTTAGCTTAATAGAGTCAAGGAGACTCTTTTATCAACCATGCACTCATCTTCTTTATTCTTCTCGACATGCATGTTTTCATCTTAAGATCAACAAAATTGGGTTCTTCTCCTCTATTTGAGCCAAGAGGAGGAGTAGTGATTTGAATACAAATCTAAGGCAAGTATAAGCTAATTATTATTAAATGTATATTGGTAACTTTTGATTCTTATGAATCTTTAAAATCTAAATTTCATTTTTCAACCCCTTTAATTGTTTAAAATGCATGATTAGATTGTTTAAACGAATTTTGAAGTGGATTTAGAAATGTTAAATGATTCATTAAAGTAAGGATGACTTCTTGAAATAGACGGAAGACGTGCACTCAGAATCCCACCATTATGGATTAAAGAGAAGCCTTTTGTAATGGATTGAACTCTAGAAAATCTGAAGCTCACGGCTTATTCTATAGCAAGCTTTCTAGAGACCCAGAACTTGACAAAAATAGAGAAGTTATAAATTTTCTTCTATGGCTACCCTCACGGCTAAGCCGTGAAATACATTACGGTTAAACCGTAGCCAAGCCGTAGGCTAAATCATGGCTGAATCGTAACTGTGGAAAAATTTTGTAAACCGTAGCCAAGCCGTAGGCTAAATCATGGCTGAATCGTAATTGTGGAAAAATTTTGTAAACCACAGCGAAGCCGTGGACTATTTACGGCTAAGCTGAAAAGACCCTAAACATTTAGGAAGATTAGGAACATTTGGGAAAACATTGTAGGGCCCTAGTTTTTCGTAACCCTTAACTTAATTATTTGGCTTAATGGAAAATTATTTAACATGAAGGGTCTTGAGGGTTAAGACTTATTCATGTAATGTTGTTCATTGTTAAGCATCTCCTCGTGGGTATTAGTTTAAGGGACTTTGATACTCTCTTTTATACAAAGTAACACCAAATAAAGACAACTATGTATCAGATAACTTATAACTACATCATCATGCACGGTTATTAACATGGATGATTGGATTATGGTTGGCTCATAAATCATCTTGATTCCACTAATTTGAATTGCAAAGCATATTAAATTATTGTCATTGCCCTCTATTCTTGAAATGATTTGAAATGATCATGATATGATACCTGCCGGGATTGACTTTGGTGAAGTAAATTGATATGATGCCACTGTCGTGTTTCTTTGGAGTTTCGAGACTCCATGAACGTAGAGAACCAATCGTACTTTTGGCTAGGGCATTGGTAGTCTTAATACAAAGATTCATAAAGGAAGAATATAGCAAATACAGTAGCCAAATAGTAAAGTATTTTTTTATTTGATTCTTATATCATGCTTTATTCAATGTACAATATGCTTAGTATACGAAATTGACCTATATAATCACTTGTTAATGATTCTTTTAGATATAACGCGTGTTACCTTAATTTTGCTTATACTTTGCTGAATAAACTTATTCATAGTTGTTTAATAGTGATACAGGCTCAGATCCCAGTCTCGATCTTGTGAAGATCGAGGAGACTTCAGAGCAAGCCTTCGGGGTCCCTTCAGGCCTCGACGAGTGGATAGTAGAAGCGATCTAACTGATCCATCTATGAAGTGCGATGCAATCTTCATAGGGCCTTTTTATTTTGAGATTTTGAAGGCACAAGGTTTCATGATATTTTGTATTAGTTTTATTACAGACATAGTTCATGAGTCCCCCTTCTTTTGGGACAATGTATGTTTTGTTATTGTCCATAAACTTTATTCACTTTTGTACAAACATATTATAACACCCTTGTATACACTTGCATGTGTACATATCATGTAGTATGTTTCCCTTTTTTTATTGGCATTGAAGTGTATGCTGTTTTCTTGAATTGATATTTTGGAAATTGTTAATTCATTGGTAAAAGAAAAAGAAATTTTAGGTGGTATTAATAGGCTTCTGCATAACTAATGTTTAGACAGATGTATGTTAAAAGTACCTTATACATATAAGTAATGTGAATATCTTTTGTGTAATTCTGCTTAGACTTATATCCAGGTGTGAATTATACAGGAGTACATGTGGGATTAACCCTAATCTGAGGATTCTTGGGCTTGGGTTGTAACAGGTTGGACTTTAATAACCAAGGTAGATTAGAATTCTAATCTTCAAGGTGGAGTTTGAGATGAGAAAACTAACTTAGGGAATTCTAAATAAAGTGAGTCTCTCATGTTCAAGTAGATTTAGAATGAAAAACAACTCAAAGAGTCTATTCGAATTGGATCTCTTAGTTGAGCCGAACTTCCTAAAGTTCAAATTCTAACACAAATGGGACCCACTAATCTTAAACACAAAATTTACCAAATTTATATAGCATCAAATCACAAAACAAAATTAAATGCAAAAGGGGTCCATCAAAGATCAAATCAAAGGTCCAAATTTATTCTAATTAAAAATCAAAATTCTCATTATTACAAATATTTTTATTAATGTGTCACTCGCACAATAAATAGTAGCACTAGAAAATACACTATTATGGCATTCATAAGTGCCAATTCTTTATTTATTAAAATAACATCGGGAAGTATACTGTCACCCGATAGAATGTAATACTCCTAGTGCCTATTTATAGTTATCTTCACGTTCAGCTTGGAGGCCGTATGCAGTAAATGTTGGCTCTGTGGACATTAATCCAACAATCTCCAATAGTGGCATTTGTTACCAATTGGTCTTGTAAGTATAATATATTATTAAGACATGGGGAAATGCACACAACAATTCTAAGCTGGTTGAGTGTGTCTAATATATGTCAGTGACAATGTCTTTATTGTCACAATTCATATGCCATTCAACAATGTTATGCTCTGATAACTTCCCTAATAGTTGTTGCATTTGACTTGTCTAACTCCGTTGAAACACTCTATGCCTATAACGTGCATTGTAAATAGTCTTCATTGTTGTTACATTTAATTCACTTTTTTGTTTCAATGTAACTAGAATCTCCTCTAATTGAATCGTTGTCTTTGACATATTAACCAATAACTTTGTTTCATCTTCTGATAATCTCCATGTATATGAGTAGCCCTTTAGAGACTCTAGCTGAGTGATTTTATACACCACATACAACCTCCAACATCCAATCATTATTTGTATCCAACTTTTTGCCCTTTAATGTAAAAGGGCATTTACATTACTTCGAACCTGTTTTCCTAGACTTCTTATTTGGAGGTCCCTTGTCTTTTGTGGTTGGTGGATTGTAATGTCCAGTTCTCTCACATGCAAGTGTTACTCTGGCTCTTAAACCAACCTGAATAGCATTTAACACTTTAATGATAAAAACAATTCCATTTCTTGTTCCAATGTCACAAGCCCAATTGGTTAATACATCGCGACTATGGAATATCCACATATCACCATATTAACAAAGATTTTTGTAACTTGCAACATAAATTGAATGACTAATTCACTTTACGTCTTACCTCATGAATGGTAAACTCATTCGTATAGTCCATTATACATTCCGAGCCAACTTTACTGCATTGTGTAAAAGTGTCATTCTACATTACGAAGTTACAGTAAGTTATGAAAGGGAATCATATGGTCGGCTGCGAACAACCAAACAAAATCATACTATTCTGCTGTTCATAGCCGAACATTTTAAGAGTGTTCGGCTATGAGTATGTTCGGCTATGAACAGCAGAACAGTCTTACTATTATTCGGCTCTATAGCTCCGAATAAAAGACGAACTGATCCATGAAAATAATTTAAACAAATAAATAAATATGGCGAGAAGAAATTAAAATACAAATACTTTTGACATTCTTTCTGCTATTCAGATTAAAAACTACTATTTTAGCGTAAATCTCATCCTCAATTGCACTATTTCTAGGAGACCTCTACCAAATTTAATGAGACAAAGACAAAGGAAGGAAAGATTATGAATAACAAAGGAAGAAGATGAATAACAATTGAAGAAGATGACTTGCATAAGGAAGAAAATGAGTGACAATGTAGAAAGAGAAGAAGGGAAATGGAAAAGGGAAAAGGGAATTAGGGAAAGGGAAGATAGGTTCTTGTGTGTGGAAAGAAATCTGAGCTCTATGTTTAGGTGGGAGAATGAGCATTTTGGTTAATTTATGAGTGGGCAAAATCTTAAATAAAAAATATTAAAGCCATGAGTGTACTGAGTTCCTTTTTGTTTTCAAATAACAAATCTTTACTTCTTCTACTCTTAGGAAAGTTGGGGTCTCATCAACCTCCTAACCTTTATATCTTTTCCGTTGTACTCTTTAATAATCCTTAGTACAGGCAAACAGGCTACGCTGGTGGACATAAAATTTTCATTCAAGTGGTGCACGTAATCATCAATGGAAGAAGTCAAATAATAAAATCAAAGTTTTTACAATTAAATATAAGAGAGCTTCTCAAATCACGCACGTGCAACCACACCCGCGTGACAATATTTGGCGTCCTGAGTTACATGTGAGCGATGCTTGACAAAATTACAGGTGACTACATTTACATGGAAACCGTGCACAATCCAATTCTGAGGCTCAATGAGCTTGGCAAATAAGAACCGGACCCGGCAAGCCTCTGGTTAGTCAACGTTGGCATGGTTGGCACCACAGACTTAATGGTGCCTGATTTGGCACCACTGCAAACCTTGTATAAGAAAAATCAAAGCAAATCAATAGCCGTGGTTTAGAGGTAGGGTTGAAGCAATGGATTAGAGGAACCCAATCCACTTAATGTTCAAATAAACTTCAATTCATCCAGACTCCTTTTGTGGCAAAAATCTGGCTAGATTCTAAATGCTCCAATATGATGCATCCAGATCCGTGAAGACCCATATGATGTAAACTTAGATTATGCAGCACAACAAAATCTACCCAAAGATTCATGTTAAAAATTGAAGTTAACATACTTTCATTCTTTATGCATTGATCCATCTACAAATATCATGTGATATATATGTGATTGCTTGGATGAATAATAGGTGGAGCCCACAGGTCAAATCGGACTCATAACATCCTCTTGAATAAAACTGTGTAATTAAGTTCCAGTGGATCTTCTAATTATAAATGTTAATGAACAATAATACCAATGAAACAAATACAATATAAAAGTCTTTTATGGTAAAAGTCAATCCCAAATTGGCGGCAATAGTTGTGGATGATTAGGCAGATGACATGATGACAGTGATGGGATCATGTCATGGCCCACTCCATAATGACAGTTATAGTGATTCTGTAAGCATATTCCAACTTATACTTTGGCTTTTCCAACTATGATAAAAAAGTGTATGATTTCCACCCTCTTTCCAGCCACCAAAATTGCTGTAGACATCCCTTGTCACTTCACAACAACTCACAATGATGTGTATACTTTAACTCTTATGGTAAAGCATTCTGGGAATCAAACTTAGCTATCTCTGCGTGAGCATTTGATTAAGGTAGCCGCAAATCAGGCAGACAGTTGGCCACAAGACTCGTATAAGATACCATTATTTTTAATCATCAGCCATGAAGGTGGTAGTTTAATTGGTTTAAGCTTTTGCTATGCTCTCTAAAGTTTTGAATTTGACTTGTGCCCCTTGTATTACCGTGGTGTTATATTTGTGGTCATATATGTATATCCTAAAAAATGGTTTGTACTCATCAGAATCGGATGACTTTCGCGCTTAAAGCCAAAAGTTTGAAGGCTAAGTGGCGAGAGATATCCTGGCTCATAAAAGAAACTAACAATAAATTTCTAATCACCGAGGGCTTATTAGTTTGTATTAAAATACACTAGCAATACATACCCATGCTCAGCTGGGGTGATATGAATCATACAACTAAACAGTAGTTTTTTGATAAATTTTCTCTATAAAATTTACAATTTTATAATAAAAATTGCTATTGAGTTATTTAAATTTTACAATATAAAAATAAGAAACTAATTGAAATTTTTGCAAAACTTTTCAAAATAAAAAATTTAAAAAACGTATACATATATGTAAAACAAATGGAAAACTAATAATAGAATATTAATTATGTTTGTTCCTTGATACTAATATTGAGAAACAAATTTAAAAATTTAGTGAAATTTATGTTGCAAGTTGAAATGGCTCAAAATAGATTGGAATGAGCAATTGAAATTGGCCGAAATTGACCAGAATGCATAAGATGGAATAGAATTGATTGAAATTAAAAAAAAGAATTTTTAACCCCATTCTTTTTTCTGCAGAAGGATCGGAATGAAAAATTTTGACCATTTCTGCCCAAACGAAACATAATTAACTACCATGTTACATAGTAAATATTTGAGATTCTTAAATTTATAAGTATTATCATTGAATGTGGATGTATTATTTAACATCCTCATATATGATTACAACGTTTCATCTCATCAAATGAGAACGACGTTCAAACTTCGTGTGATGATTCATGCTAGAGATATATATATATTTATTTTCTTGCTATGTTGGTTTACTAGGAGTGACTTTTTCAACTTTAAATACTCAACAATTGAACCGTGGCATGTTGAAGCTAGGTGCGAAGGCCTCTACACAGTTACTATTTACTTTGAATTGTCATTCATCTCACAAGCTCCCAATGATAATCCAAATTTAACAATAAAAGTTGAGTTGGTCAAGGCAAGAAAACGATGATAATTAATCATTTAATTTAACTCTTGTATTCTGCGCATCAATAAATCTAATGGGGCACCAAACTTCGTGTGATGCACTTTCTAATGAGGTAGGTACAAAAGTGAAGGCATGGCCCATGTGGGTCCATAACACCGGTAAACATTTTGTTAGTTGGCAATGGTCAAATTAAACACCTGTGATCACGAAAAGGTGAATACACTTTTTTATGGGCTCCACCTAAAAATAAAATTGGGAGATTAAGATTTAAATCACCGTCCTAATCACTTCATAGTCAGCCTATAAACTTCC
Organism: Sextonia rubra; assembly: GCA_037013555.1. NCBI lineage: Eukaryota > Viridiplantae > Streptophyta > Magnoliopsida > Laurales > Lauraceae > Sextonia > Sextonia rubra. The sequence goes on along the minus strand of JASUAD010000001.1, from coordinate 107,036,926 downwards.
ATCGTCCAAAACCATACATAATTGATGCAATGGCCCTCAACTCGCGAATGGGTGGCGAAATTAGGAAGAATCAAAGGTTCTTGTTCTAACGAGAAACGACCATGTCGATACAATAATACATTATTAGCTGGCTCCACTAGACAACCGAACGTCTTAGAAACGTCACCATGTTATCCAAAACAGTGAAAAGCTGATGTATATGACAGCAGCCACCGTTTTTACTGAAAGAACACAGATCTCATGTGACCATATCCATTTCTAGACAACCACCCTCCCTCACCATTTTAATTTTTATCAAATTCACGAGGGACCCTCAAAATTGACACTCCATCATTGCCATGATCAAAACCATCCAATGAAAATCCGCATCTTGATCGAAATCGACAAATGGACCATCTGGATTCCTCCTCCTGATGCTCTACTCTAGCGGCTATTTTACCTCCACCTCCCAAGTCACAAGGAAATCACCATAAAAAATGGGAAACCCGTTTTCCACCTTCCACCACCGAAACGCCGAAACAAGGTAAAACAAAATAAATAATATACAGACTCCACTCCACCTTGTTCCACTTGTCATGATTGCAAAGATTGAACCAGGAGGAAGAAAGATGATGTGATAATCCAATTCCGAGCGAGGTAAACATCCAAACGCACCGTTTTTATGCGAAAAGCATATCGGGAATCCCGAGATTTGGAGAAATCGTGATTTTGAGAAATCGTGGAATATGGAGAAGGAGCCGCTTCTGAATGCATCTCCATCCGCGTACCAGAGCCCGAGAAGGAAATCACTGTCCTCGATCTCTCCCTCTCTGCTTTCACTCCCTGAAGAGACCGAAATTACGATTCCGCCCCTCACCCCCTCCGCCCTCAAAGACCGCATCATCTTCGGCTCCTCCGCGCCGGATTCCGCCTCGGAAACCCCAACCCTAACACCGCCGCCGCCGCCGCCGCCACCCGAGCACTCGCCATGGCCGTCCGATCCCTGCCTCTCGCGCGCCAAGACCAATCTCCACCGCTCGAAGACCGCCCCGGCCATGTCCCACATCGACGCCACCGCCGCCTCCCCGCATCCGCTGCCGAAGCCGCAGACGGCGTCGATCGTCCGCCAGGCCGTCGTCCTGCTCGTCGTCTACCTGTCGCTCGGCGTGCTGGTCTTCTCGATCAACCGGCGGGACTTCGCCGGGACGGAGACGCACACGGTGGTGGACGCCCTGTACTTCTGCATCGTCACCATGTGCACGATCGGATACGGCGACATCACGCCGACGGCCACCGCGACGAAGGTCTTCTCGATCCTCTTCGTGCTGGTCGGATTCGGCTTCGTCGACATCCTTCTCAGTGGGATGGTCAGCTACGTGCTCGATCTGCAGGAGAATCTCCTCCTCGCGCCCGTCAAGGGCAGGGCTGCGGCGGCGGCGGCGGTGGCCGGGGAGCGCCACCACCGGGACGCCAGGGACTACATCATTGATGTGAAGAAGGGGAGGATGAGGATCCGGATCAAGGTCGGCCTGGCGCTCGGCGTCGTCGTGCTCTGCATCGGCGTCGGCACCGGCGTGATGCACTTCGTCGAGCGGCTGGGGTGGCTGGACTCCTTCTATCTGTCTGTGATGTCGGTGACCACCGTCGGGTACGGGGACAGGGCGTTCAAGTCGGTGCATGGGCGGCTGTTCGCGTCGGTGTGGCTCCTGGTGTCGACGCTGGCGGTGGCACGGGCCTTCCTCTACCTGGCGGAGGCGAGGATCGATAAGCGCCACCGGAGGATTGCAAAGTGGGTGCTGTGCAGGGACATGACTGTGGCGGAGTTCCTCGCCGCGGACATTGATAACAATGGCTGTGTGAGGTGTGGCTTCTCTGCCCTGCCCTTGTCTCTCATTGCTTTCACTGTCATTTAGTTTGCATTGATTTTTCAGTTCAGTTGAGAATGCTGCATTTGAGTGTGTGTGTGTGTGTGTGTGTGTGTGTGTGTGTGTGTGTGTGTGAATTTTACAGTAGATTTGGATCAATCAGCAACATGTGGGTTTAGCTTAGATTTGCTAAATGAGGCTGATATACATATCATATGCTGCAAGTGATGGAACATTAGGTACCTGTTTTGTGTTGCAAATGCAATTGAGTGAATTTCACACTGCATTAGATCAATCAGCCATATGGTGTCTAGCCTTTGAGATTAATTTGCTTGATGAAGCAGATATCTATCGATGTTTATCTTGCTAAATGGAAAACGTGATTAAGAGACAGAGAGATTACAAGGAAAGAGTTAAGTCCTTGAAAAATGCATCTGTGAGAAAAGGCCCCAAAGTGTTACACTACTAGAAAGGTTCGAAAGAGAAAATAGAAGCTAGAGAATGAGACACAATTGGAGGGGTGGGGCAACTTCATCGGGCCTTACTAGAGAATGCAGCCGATGAAGGTGATAGCTCAAGGATCTAGTGGAGAGATGTAATGGGCTGCAAAACTGAGTTCCAAATAATGGCGGACCAAGTAGCAAGGCAAGCTCACCATGAGAGTGGATCTCCTTCCATGATAGGCAAACTGAAAAGACCCCCTCTGTAGCATCAGTCCAAACTAGTGAATTTTGGCTGGAGGGGGAAAGAAGTGGCATATCCCTTGTTGCTGCTAGATGGGTAAACAAAATAATCGAGAAGACACTAATGCGGAATGGAATGGATTCATGGGGCCGGCAAGGTGGAAGATGAAGATAGAGGGGAAAAATTAAGCTCCCACCAAACTCCGATCCGGAGGTGTTAGAGAAATTTAGTTCTCACCAAAGTCCAATTCAGGAGGCGTTACGGATTTCGAGAAGAACTCAAAGAAACTTGGAGAAGTTCCCAACACTTTTTATTAATCATCAATTACTAATTAAGCCAAATAGGCTTTACAATGTTTACATAGATAAAAGAAATAACCTATGACTAATCTGGACCATCCAATTAAGTTGATGGCCACGATTAAAACATCTTCTTAAAACAACTTAAAAGCAAATAAAACCCTAAATAAACTAGGATAAGTGGGCTGAGCCCAAAGGCGGGTCGACTCATGGGGGATCATGGGTTTATCCTGCATCAATTCTCTTCTTCTTGGAGAAAACTCAACAACTAGTTTTATTATAAAAGTCCTCCAAGATCAAATATCAAGCATAGAAATCCTCGATGTTTTTCTTGGTCTTCAATCTCTTAGCATGACTAGAAAGTGGGAATTAATCTTCTCATCCAAATAGAAAAGGACTGGAGGCATGACTTCTATTGATGCTTGACTTCAACATTGATGTGTGATCTGAGCATTAGATGCATCGGTTGTTGACTTTGAAGTAGTAGATCACAATTTTCTATTGTCAATAGTCTATCCCCAAAGATGAAATCAATGTGAGATACATCAATGAGTTGCTCAACATTTTCAATACTAGCCTTTTCAACCCTTATTGTACTAGCTTGTTCAATCGATTCAGTACTAGCCTATTCTTCAGTGGAAATAGGCTTTTTTTAATGTGGTTTTGCATTGGTTTCCATTGGACCTACACGTTGATTGTGAGTTTTATCCAAGTCTTCATTGGTAGCTGGCATATGTTGATTAATCATTTCTTAAGGATGAGACTCAGGTTCATTTTCTTCCAATTCATCTGAAGGAGAAATGTCTAAAGGAGTGTCTCATTCTACTTCATCTAAATTGACTATGGAATCATTTCTTTCATGCTTTTGTTCCTCAATTTCAGCCCTAACGTTCTCCACAATGGGTTCAGCAACATGAGCTTCAGTAGTTTGTGGAGATTTTTCTTCTTGCAACTTAGCTTTTTGGAGGCAACAGTGTTTTATAAAATGTTCAACAAGAGTCGCTTCCCGAAATGATTCAAGTACAGTTGTGCAAGCTTTCATGTTTTTCCGAATGTTTGGTTTCAAACTTCCAACAAATATAGTGCCATAATGCTCATCACTTTCATCTAGTCTACATAATATGCATAACCTTTCAAATTCAACATCGTAATCAGGAACTGATAGCTTGCCTTGTCTCAAATTCAGAAATTGATGAAAGTAGGCTTTATTGTCAGCATATCATTGTCCATATTTAAATGAATATGTCACTCCAAGCATAGCACGAAGCAAGTGCAATGAACGCTCTTGTTCTGATTCCATATAGAAGACTTCTAAAATAATGCACCTTTTTATTTTATTTTTTTGGTAAAAAAAATAAATCAATCTGACCTATTGTGTAGATCTCTTCAAAACAAGCACACATGATCAAACGAATATGAAATTGGAGTCCATATGGGCTCGATATTCCAAAATAAGATTCGGTCATTCATCTTGGTCAAACAATCTGTTTGATTGTGCTAATGTCACTGTTGATGTCAGCGTCTGTTGGCTTCGGAGCTTCTTTGCAGAACTGGGCCGGGTCCACCTAACCCCAACTGGGACTGGCCTGAATCTAGAACTGCGGCGGACTGATGCTGTTGGTCAGTAAAACTAACCGATTACCTGGCCTTTAATCTGAGTGTGGTCTGCTGCACTGATGCATTGATGATATCAACAATTCAGGTAAATGAGTTGTCTTCTACAAGTGGGCTTTGCTTTGGTGGGTCAGGTCAACCCAACGTTGCTTGGCATGAAATTAAACCACAAAGGGTTATCAGACATGTGCTTAAAGTGGCACGTGAGGCTTTCTCTTTGCCCGTGTCAAAGAAAATAGAAAGGAAAGAAAATCCTTTCCATTTTGGTGCTTCAACGAAACATGTAGAGGAGCTTCTCTGTTCCCTTTATTGCTTCACAAAGACAAGATGATCATCGACGGCGTGTGGCTACAAAGGCTTCTTTGAAGATGGAGACAACAGCAATCGTGCCACAACAGAGCTGGAAGCTGGCTAGCGGCTTGGTGTGAGACTAATGTGGAACTTGCAGGCGGTGTGGGTGGTTGACAATGTTGCTGCTGGCGGCTGCGACAACTCTGATGATGTGGTGTCAGGTACACTTTCTTTTCTCCTTATCTCCTCTTTTCTTGCTTTTACTTATTTCTTTCTCTGTGGGTTTTAGGTCCTGGAATGGACCTTTTTTTTTTTTTTAGAAACAACTGTCGTCGTCAAAGGATTGTATTGTGGGGGTCGATGAACAAGGGGATTGAGGGTTTTGGAAGTTCGAAAGGGGGCTGGGGTAATCTTGAGGGCAGTTTGGAGGATCTCGGCAAGGATCTGGGCTTTTAGTGGTTCTGCCAGAGATGAGGTGGAGGTTTTTGGGTTTGCAGTGACGGAAAAAAGGAGCTTTGGTACAGCGGTTTTGGTCTCTGCTTGGAATATGGCTACAGCAGTGACAGTAGATAGATGAAGGTGGTGGGGACGTAAAGGCTGGATCTGCGATTTGGGCAGAGGTCTGAAGTATGTAAGTTTAGGGTAGGTTTAGGCGTTAGAGAAATTGTGCTCTCACCAAACTCCAATCCAGGAAGCATTAGAGATTTTGAGGAAAACTCAAAGAAACTTGGGGAAGATCCCAATATTTTTTATTAATCATTAATCACTAACTAAGCCAAATAAGCTTTACAATGCTTAAATAGAAAAAAGAAATAACCTAGGACTAATCTAGACCATCCAGTCAAGTTGATGGCTACAATTAAACCATTTTATTAAAGTAACTTTAAGCAAATAAAACCCTAAATAAATTAGGATAGGTATGTTGAGCCCAAAGGTGTGTCGACTCACAGGGCACCATGGGTCTATCTTACATCAGCGACTCAGGAATGACCCATGAGTTGGAACAGTGGAGCTAAAACTGGCCTCTGTTCAATTTTACCATCATCCATTTATTCCCAATAGGAAGGAAGGAATGAAGAAGGTGGGGTCAAACTGATGTTTTTTCTATATGCAAGAACCTGACGCTAGAGTATTAGGTTACCATCGAGGGTGATGAGGAAAGAAACAGTTATAAAACCATTTAGCCCATAGTTAGCTTTCAAAGCAAGCTTTAATAGACAAGCTTCATTCAAGTCAGCAAGGTGCCTAGTGCCTAATACCCAAAATCCTTCCTTTTCCATAGACAACTTCCTATTTATCAAGTTGCATCTATTTAGAACTATTCCTATTTATCTAGTTGCTCCTATTTACTACAGGATTCACTTGTAGACCAATGGAAGTTTCTTATGAGTCTTTCAAGGTCTTTGCAAATGCTCTTAGGGAAAGGTAATACCATAAAAATGTGGATAGGCACGCTAGACAACATGTTTAACAAGAACTAAGTGACCAGTAGATGATAGCAGTGCACTTCTCCTCCCTCCCAATTTCCCCAGCATGACTCAATGAGAGGGAGGAATAAAGCTCGTTTGGAGCTTCCTACAAATAGCTGGGCTTCCAAGCATTTAGCTGGTTAATACGCAATTAAGATGCTTAATAAAAGGGAGGAACAGTCTATGGGTCCTTTCTCTGAGGAGGTCTGGGTGCTCTGGAGAATGTTAGGGCTAAAATCATTTCCCTCTAATTTGGGGCTGCAAGGAAAAGATTCTTGTGGTGTTTCTCAACAGAGATTTAGGTGGAGAATGAGATAATTATTTGTTTTCTTCGAATGTAGTACAGTTTTAGATGGAGAATGAGCTTTAGTATTAATTTGGGGCTTGGTTGTGGCCAATAATTGAAGATTAGTACTGTTTTTGCCAAAGGCTTGTGAAACATAAAAAATTTAGTCGGGAATACAAGTAACACAGGCCATTTGGAATTGGAAGTATCTGATACAATTCAGAGTAGTGAAGGAGATAGACCAAGCTCCTTAGTGGGGCTTGGCCAAAACCTTCAATGGATTCCGCACACTCCAGAACTCATGGTCGGTGGAACAATCACAATCAAAGGAAAACTGAGAAATCATCATTGAAATAATGAAAGTTGCCTCTCTAAATGGTAGTCTGGATCATCTGAGGCCTCTCCCCACAGTGACCGTGAGTAGATCAGTCACAGTCTGCCAAGTTTCGAAGGGGATGGATGCCATTCACTATGCAGTGGTGTCTCATCTAAGGTAGCCCCTCTTCATGGTGACGTGGCAGACCATGATTGGTCCACTCATGCTCACCATTCGTCAAAAACCTTAAGGGACCCCGATTCCTCTAAATGGAGGGGTTATATATTTTTAGGGAAGTTTTGATGTCCTCCTTTGCTAGTACAGCTCGGGTTTTTTAATTTGAAAGGAACTAAATCTCCTAAAACCAACCAAATCAATTAAATTCAAAATTGAAAGAACCCTGATTAATTAAAAACCCCACAATAATTAGCACGGCCTGCTGGGGTTGTGGGTTGAGCCCATGGGCTTTTTTGACCCAGAGGTCATAGGTCCAGCCAGTTGACCTGGCCTGGGTCAACTTGCACCGAAATCTTGAGAAATGATCAAGTAGAATTGGTCAAGACATTCTCAGTACTTGTTGGAATGGGGTCAAGGAATTCTTGGTGCTTATTGGAATGGATGATTCTTATGAGGCAGTACTGGCTATAAAGGGATTAAAGATTTTCGAAATGCTTTTGGTATCTCAGTTACTAAAAGAGATTCAACTAAAGCACTATTATGAGCAAGATTTCATAAACTACATAAATCTGCACGAGCCAGTGTGGCACTCGTCTTACATGTCATGCGCTATTGAATCAGCCTTCCATAATGATGACCTACCCCTTAAACTGAGGATTACATCGAGGCTTGCGTACACACCCACATGAAGGAAAAATTTTACAATACAACAATTAGATTAGCTATGTCATATGGAGGAATGTTTGGCAATGAGGAAACAGCACATTACAAGAAATGAGTTTAGCATGTGAGAATGTTGAGATGGATGTGCAATAAGACTATAAAAGATAGAATCCGAAATGAGGACATTCATGAGCATCGAGGGGTAGCATTAATAGATAAGAAATTAAGAGAGACTCATTTTAGATGGTTTGAACATATCCATTGCATGCCACTCATTTGAGATGGTTTGAACATATCCATTGTAGGCAAACGACAACGTCAGTGAGGAAAAATTTCTCTATGCTGGTTGATGGCCCCTCAAGGAAAAGAGTAGGCCAAAGAGAATATGGATGGATGTACTAAGGACGGATCTAAAGAAGTGCTACATATCCTAGGATTCAGCCCACGATAGAATAGAAGTAAAATTTCATGTAGCTGACCTTGACATGGCACAAGGCTTAATGATGATGATGATACATAAAGATGCAAGTTCTAAGTTGCTATTCTGAGCTCCAAAGGAAAGTTGGGATAATTTCATTCCCCTTTTCCATTAATGATCAGTTTGTTCCAGTCAAAGTGCTCCTTCCTTCATTTTTGTCTGCATGCAGGATCAATGACTGTTCATTTGTTCTTTGATTTGTTGTCATATTCCTTTTGATTCTCATTTGTTCTTCTTTCTTGTTATTATTTTTAGTCATTGCATCAATCAAATACTTGGTTGGTTGAGGCAAGAGACCTAAATGACTACCAAGTGGTCATGAACTCAAGTCTTGGACCAACAATGCCTATGTACTTGCTACTTGCATGATTTGGGTGTTACATTTTTCTCTCGTAATGGTTTGTGCAGAGGACTTGTGTAATGTTTGCATTGACTTTTCTTGGTCTGTGTTTGCTGCAGTAAGTCTGAGTACGTTATTTACAAGCTCAAGGACATGGGCAAGATATCTGAGATGGACATCTTACCAATCTGCAATCAGTTTGATAGAATAGACTCTGGCAATTGTGGAAAGATCACTCTCTACGATCTCTTGCAGAGTCAACACTGATTTTTTTTAGGAGGTGGAGGTTTTATCTCTGGAAGAGAAGTTGGAATGGCATCTTCAGGATTTCTAATTGGTATCATCCATGCCTTGTTTCCTTTCGAGCACAAAGATGTCACCCAATTTATATGCATCTATCATCCATGCCCACTGTTTTTGGAGATAAGAAACGGGCTGTATACATTTTTTTTGGGTTTACATTGCTCTCGCCTGCCAGCTCCATGGAAGATCAGATCCCACCCTGCTTCATTATTGTGTAAACATGTATATGCCCAAATGTGAAAGAGAATTCAACATCTTTAAGATGTGATGTTGATAATAGTAGTAAAAGCATCTGGCAGAATGAGGGATTATAACATTTTAAAAAAAAAATTAATAATAATAAATCAATTTTTCAGGGCTGTGTTTCGGTACCGTTTTTACAGTTGGTGTGTTTCAAAATACTAAAATTGCAAGTGTTTTTAGTATGTTCCAGTGGCATACTTCTCCTTCCTGAAACTAAAGCAGGGAGATTTGTTTTGTACATTACACAAACATGAATCCTTTTTCAATGGAAGCTGCGTGAGGGTGCACCAAATTTTGTACATTGGTGTGTAAATGTTTATGAGCTCTACCGATAGGTCTTCCTTCCAGCTAAACTTTGTAGAATTTCTCATTTACTTGGACTTGAGCTAGAAGCTACCTACTTTGTTATACTTGTTTTCTACTTGCTCAAGTGGTGGTCCTTGGCATGCTATAACATGCGTGGTTCTCCATCGGTCCAAGACCTAAGCTGTACCTTCTTGTTTGCTGGATTTCTCACTATTTGTTGGCCTCAAGCTTTGAAAAAGGGGTACTTAACCATTACAGCTTTTTCAGTAAAAAAGAATATTTCACCAGCAATTCCAAGCAGCAGCTTTTCTCTATTTCCACGCTTGAAGCAGAGCAATGGTCTTAACCAAAAAGAAATGGCTTCAAGCACCATTACACACAATAGACAAGCAGCTCAAGGGCTCGTTATCCCTGCATTCTTTGGGCGCAAACTGTGCATCCACTTTGGCACTAGCCATGCTTGATAAACAAGATGGAGAGTTTAATCAAATCCAATGGTACTTGTCTGCCAAAAATATTTCTTTTCCTTATTATATGAGGCTTCTTTGATAACAAAAATAAATACATATTTCTACAAGCTGAGTGTCAATATAAATGAAATACTTGTTGGACAAAGCAGTTGAGTGGTAAATAATTAGTGTTGCATCTCCAAAGAATGATGTCCAATAGCAATTATGTAGACTCAATCAATAGAAATGGAACATCAATTGGATGCTGGGTTATCTTTCCTCCCTGCAAGAATCCTGGAGATCTGAAGACCTCTACTGAAGGCTTGATTGAAAAGCAAGCGTGTCTGAAACTCAGAAACGAAGGGAAACCATGACAAAATGACTATGGGCATGAAGATTATGAGGCCCATCACATTATCATATCCCCTTGCTAGCTCCTTGATGGAGTCATAGAGTCCCACTTTGCTCAGCAGGGGTTTGCATGCTTGGCCAATCTTGAGAATAGAAAGAGAAAATCATGTTAGCCATGTTTTGGTAGAATAAATAGGCACTTCGAATAATTTTTGAGACAGGTTGGAGATGGCTCACCAGGAGGATGGACCACCCAGTGGGCATGAAGGCAAGTATGCTTGCGAACACATCTGCTATGGTAAGACCGCAGACCACAAATAAGACAGTCATGACGGAAACAAATCCAAGGAAAAGAAGCCCTTTAAGGATTCTGAACATAAGCTGAAAGTCGGTCCCAAATCTTCGTCTACCCATTGACACCATCTGGGGGAAAAAAAGGCAAATGATTGGGCAGCTTCAAAATACTTTGGGCAAGCCTTAAGTAGTAAAGACTAAGCTAACTTGATGCATCACAGTTTAATTAGTTCCATGATGCCCAGTTCCAGTTACAATGTATGTCAACTTGCATGCTTTCACTTTTTTCCCCTTCTGGGTGGGGCATGCCCCCATAAATCTCTCGATTGAAGTATAAACCATCTTGTCTTCGATTTAAAGGTCAAAATGAAAATTACAACTCCCCTCAGAAGACCAAAGAAAAACATTGTCATAACCACCATCCTCAAAGCCTTATCCATCCATCAGGGGCTGGCTTAGATGAAAGATTGTGATTTATCATATCATATTGCTTTGAAGATGAGAGTATGCAAGTTGAGATGGTTTTCCTACAGACACTTAGGCTTCTCACTTCTCAGCCCATGCACCTAAGTTTTTTCAGCAAATTAAATGGTAAGAGGATCCAGTACATTCACATCTAACTCGTCATTGAGGAAGTTTGTGAGATCACAGAATGTATGTACCTTCAGAACCACTAAAACAGTTGCCATGACAAGCCAGGACAGCCCATAAACCTGAGAAAGAACCAACAGCATAAGATGAGGCAGGTATACACTACAAAGCGGAAAAAAATGCAGCTGATGAAGGAAGATTATACCAGCACACTCTTGCTATGATGGGATATGTTTAGGTGATACACAATTCCGTACTGGTAGATCAAGAAGCGCAATGCTAGAATAATTTCAAGCAAACGCCCACGGATGTCAGTACTTTTCAAGTGCTCTTGTTCCCCATCCCACCATGACTCCCAACTTAATTCTGGTGCAATGCCGATCCCTCCACGGTTGCCCATCCACCTTTTCCAGTCTGTCCAGTCATCTACTGTCTTCTGCCACTCAAATCCAGACGGGTTGAACAAGAACGGTGCAAATAACCATGAACAGACTAAGAACCACATAGAGAATGTGACAAATAGATACACGCTTGAACTACGGTATGAATGCCCATAGACTTCATACACAACCAACAGTATGAATAACTCCAATCCTTTTACAAAGTGACTGCGGGAGTACATCCTATAGTTGTCCGCAAACTTGGCATGAAATACCACAAACCCACGCCCAGTAGCTCTATATTTAGCACCTCCATGAAGTATAGTCCTTCCATAATAATGGACTTTTGTCCCAAGCTGGAATGTAAAGAAAACAGAGGCCAGCTGCAGTTGCATGACTATGAAGTCACCCAAGGCATTGCGAAATCCTCTTTCTAGGCCAAGTTCCATAACCATTGGCAGAACAAGTAACAAGCCAAGCTGAAAAGCTGACTGAGAAGCCAAGGCTGTTTCAAGAGACTTGGTCTGCTGGATGCTTGGATCCTCTAAAATGGCCCTTTCAAGACCACTCATAACCAAATATAAGCGCCCATATAGGAAGACATACACAGTAAGCACCGTTACCTGAAAACCAAAGTATGTGTAATGTAAACTCCAAATCGCTTTCCTAGATATAAGGAGATGGCACAATGTTCCTTGAGAAAGAAAATCACTTTAACATTAAGCTTGGCAAGCAAGCGAGGCTTTCCTCATGCACAAGCAGGTAGATACTTGTTTTTTTCAGGGCCGGTTGGCTTCTACGCATAGGATACAAAAATGGGTTTCACATATGTAAAGAATTTATATGTGAATGTTACATATGTGAAACACATTACAATGCTTGTCAAAATCAACATATTCGCATGAAGTACATGCAATTTTAGATGTGTTTGGATTCTTAGGACGTCATTCATAAGTTTCTCAAAATCCATGAAGATAAGATTTGAAACAAAATTTCTTGATGCTTATCATTAATATGAGAATATTGAACAATTCGAATTATGGTTTTGGAGGCCCACAAAAGTGAAAAAAATTAGATCTATAGGTTCTTTTGGATGTTCTTCACAAATTTCTCAATCTATGGTGATTTAAGATATAAAACTAAATACATTAGGGCTTATCGGACTGATAAAGAAGATGAACAGACCAGATTACTAATTGTGAGCCCACAAAAGTATAAAAAAAAACAGGTGGCTGAAGGCATTCAAACCCACAACCTGTCCATGTAGGCGCCTCTCGTGCATCTACTGCAACCTAAACCACTGGTTCTCATTTACATATGTCACTGTTTATCAGCTCCTCACATATACAGAGGAGAGGCAGAAAATGACCTCATTTACACAGCATTATCTCACCCCCTATTTACGCATCATATGCGTATATGGGCACAAACAAAAGTGATAACACGTAACTATTATGCATATGCATCATTTACATATGTAAATGAGTACAAATAAACAATATTGACATTCAGAAGATTCAGGTAGATATTTTTCATATATGCTGCTGTCCTCGAGATAGGCAAAAGGCTCAACAATAGGTTGATCATATGCTTTAATTGCTAATACCAGGGTAATGCCATGATGCAGCTATCTTGCAAATTAAGTCCATTCATTTTGGGAAGCAATTTTGAAAATTCGAAGCATCTATCTTGTGTTTCCCTTCCTTGTTGATATTGAAAATAAACTCACGAGGCAGAACAAAATCTAAGAAATATTTAAAACAAAAAACATGACTTCAAATTCAATATTAGTATTTTCATTATTAAACCCTTGCTAATTCTGGATCCAAGCCATGATTAAACCCACTTAGCAAAGTGGCCAGCTGAGACTTACAAACCACTGATCTAACAGAGCAATGTCAGAAATCTAGTGTTTGCCAGTTTGCCAAGCTCAGTAATTGCTCCATTTTATTCCTATCCTAGTGCTGGAGGTGTTTGGAGACCACATTTATTTTCCATACCATGCAACTGAAGTAGAAACCAACTGTCGTGAAATAGAAGGATAACATTCTGTAGAAATCAAATCGGCGTCCTAGGCGATAAACATCACGACTCAGTGTCTGCTCTCCATTTCCATTTGCAACCTTAGCCTCAAAGAGGGAGATTTGATTCATTCCAACATCACGCCCCTTTCCCACTTGCATATATTCATGGTGTGTAATAGTTCCTCCACGTAGAGTTGAATTGAACCCTGCAAACATTTACGCCATCAATTCTATACCAAAGATTATCACTGTTGAATAGATGAGAATGCAGACTAACCTGAAAATATATCCTCGCTTAAATTGATGATTTTAGAAGCTTTGCTTATGCCTCCTCTTGTGATGTGAAAAATTCTATCAAATACATCAGGATGGCCATAGTGGAAACGTACCCTATAAATTTAAGTAATAAACATGAAGCAACATATTTCAGATAATCATACAAAGGAAACAAAATCCTTACACAATGTAAACTAAGATACAGGTTCACAAACCATTTTAAAGACTTTTGGAGCAAAGAGTAGCATGATTATTAAAGTGAAAGCTGAAACCAGATTTATAGAATTTGTAAAAAGGGACTGAACTAAAACTTTGAAGGATCAGTGGCATAGCCCTGGATCTCCGATCGAGTGTAGATCAATCTCCTGAAAGATTAATCGAATCCAGATATAGATTTCAGCCCTTAGGGCACCCTCACAAGAGGAAAAACACCATAAAAGAGATAAATCTCAAAAGAGAACTTTAATTGATTGAAAATAAGTATGTCTATTACAATGAAAGGCTCCCTTTTATATAGGAGAGACTATTGCTAAACTAGGAAAGACTAATCCTAAACAATTATGGCTTACTAAATTAAATTAAGTCCTAACCTCAACTCAACATAAAATAGGAAATAAATAAATAATTAAAACTATTTAACTAAGGATAGGGATCTTTGATCTTGAGGAGATCATGGATCAAATGGGGCCCATCAATGTAGCCCATCAATGCCGAGCCGGATCTTGGATCTGGCATACATCAGCTCTCCCCGGCTTAAAAAAATTCGACTTCGACGAGTTTTTTAACTTAAGAAATGTTGGGAAGAACTCAATAGGAAGTGGGAAAAAACTTCCTCCAGGGTCAAAAATCAATCACACAAACATTTATCGTGTCTTTTGTTCCACTTTTGCATGACATGGCTTGAAAGTGTGACGTGGTCGTTTATTCCATAAAAAAAATACAATGGACGTGTAGCTTCTTTTGATGAATAAATTTATCCTGGATGTATGATATGACATGTAGATGCTGTAATTGCTGGTTGTTAATCATCCATGTCTGATCCCCAAAGATGAAGTCAATGTGGGGAACTTTAACAATTTGATATGCTTACGAAACGGCTGGAACAATGGACTTGACTTCTGATGACCCAATTGTATTTGTTAGAAGTAACGGTACAATCAAAGCTCCTAGCTGTTTAATATTCTCGTTAACGTGCACCAAGTCTTGAATATCTGTTTGTCCTTTTTCTTCCTCAACTCTTTGCGGCTCATGAATGATATTGTCTTGATCAATGTTATTTGAACCCATGAAGTCAATGTTGCCATAAACTTGCTCAAAATCTTCAATTTCTTCTTGCATTTGTTCTTCCCCAACCTTTTGTGGCTCTTGATTAACACTATCTTGAATATATTCTACTTGTTCTGAAATTTTCATGAAATCAGCTTTGCCTTACTCTTGCTCAGTTGTTACCTCCTTAATATCAGCTGTCATGGTTGGTATCTTCTTTGGTGCAATCACAATATTAACATCTTCTTTTTTATCTTGCTGTGGTTCTTCAATTGGAGATAATGATGTAGATGAAGACCGGGCTGTTAATGGCAATGAACGGAGTCCAATCCATATTCTTTCCCACTAAAAAGTATGTGTTCATTTCTTTATCATGATGCGCTTTTTGATAAAAAAATCCATGGTCGTCCAAAAATCATATGAGCAATATTCATATGAATCACATCACACCAAATTTTGCCTTCCTAATGATCAACTTTGAATGATTCCAAGCATCTGTGAGTTACGGGAATAACATAACCATTAGACCATGCGACTTGGTAGGGTTTTGGACGTTTTTCAATTGGCACATGAAGCTTGTCAGTAACCTCTTGTGCAACAAAATTGATTGCATTACCATTGCCAATAGTCAAATTGATGGCTCCGTCTTTGACTCTCAGAATGACAATCATGAGATTATCTTCGCCGGTGAAAGTCTTTCTAGAACATGTACTCTTTGTTTTTGATGAGCTGCACATTGACGTTTGCAAGACTTTCTAAGCATATGTTCAACACGAAAGGCTTCTAAGTATGCCTCTTGACTAGAGTCGCAATAATTCATATTCTCCAAGATGTTTGGTCTCAAGCCTCTAATATAACGACCCAAAATATGTGTTTCACTTTCATCTAGTTCACAGGTATCTTGCAACTCTCGAAATTGGCAGGTATATTCATCAACTGTTAATTCTGCTTGTTTCAAATTCAGAAATCATTCAAAGTATAACTCATTATCAAAATAACAATTTCTGTATTTTTATTGATACACAAATCTTTGGACTTCAATTAGTGCCCAAAAATTCTCATGATGACTCGAATTTAAAATTCAACTGCCCAAAAAAGGATAAACTGACTTGATTTGTTGATCATAGTATGTTGGTGATGATGGATCGTGGATTTGAACCTTACGATCTTGGTTAATGGGCCTGAGACTTTTTTTTTTTTTTTTTTTTTGAGATAAATGGACTTGGATTGGGTCGGATTTGCTGCAGGTCCAAATAGGTTAGAACCTAGAACCTGACTACAAGTTCAATAGAAGAGGGGATCGAGTTGGGTTGGACCTGACGGGAGGCCCAAAATAGGGGTCCTAACTTAATTCTTGCTGTCACGTGTGAAGGACTCACGTGCTATAGGTTCTTATCTGCTTTCTCAATGAAGAAGATTGTGCAAAAAGGAAAAGGAACAAGAAGAAGCTTACTGTTCGATAGTGGAGGTTGTCTTTGAGGACGAAAGGAAGGCTCGACGGCAGAGGAGAGGGGAAACGCTTAGGCGACCATAGTGAAAGAACCTTGTAGGCAATTGTAGCAACGGCTGGCGATGGAGTTATCGCTGGTGGTGCTGATGACGTCGATGCCAGGTACCTTGGTCTCTCTTCTCTTCTCTTCTTCTACTACTGCTCTTTCTCCTTTTTCTTTTTCTTTTTTTTTTTCCCGTCTCTTCGTCTACGAATGCTCCTTCTCCTTTTTCTTTTTATTTTTCTTTTTTTTTCCTTAGGGTTTGGCGGTTTGGCCGAAAAGTGGGTTGAGGGATTTAGGGGTTGACGATGGATGCTAGTGGTTGGAGTGTGGTTTTGGGGGTATGGGAAAGTAGTTTGGGTTGTGGAAGATGTGGGGGAGAGATTTGGTTTTGGAAAAGAAAGAAATGGCTTTGAGGAATATCCATTAGAAACGGGAATGGGATTGGGAGTAGGGATGGTGAAGATGGAATCATCAGAAAGGTGGGTGATGCAGGTTGTGGGTTCTCATTGATTGGTTGGGTTTGGGGTTTGATGGGTATCCTTGAGGAGATGAACGGAAGGGGTTTGGAGTTTCAATTTTTGTGGTTGGTGGAGATGGTTAGGTGAGTTTGGGTATTTCGATAAGGGGAGTGGTACCCGTTAGGTGAGCAGAAGTTTTTTTTATTTTTTTATTTTTAATGGGCTGGGGCTCTACGACCACAACCGAAGGGGTTTAGGTGGTGGGATGGACTTTGCAAAAGGCAAGGACAGGGTAATAGGGACCGGTTGGCTGTCTGGGAGGAGTTAGGGATGGCTGATGGGCTTTGGGGGTCTATTCGATAGTTTTGGGGTTGCTAGGGTCTTCAGTGATGGTGGAGAGGATTAATGGTGAACAGTGGATGGAACAATGAATTCTGAAAAAGACACTGCTTCCCCGGCGACCGGATCTGAAAACTGATACCAAACTGGCACAGCCCTGGATTTCAGATTGAGTGTAGATCAATCTTCTGAATGATTGATTGAATCCAGAGATGGATTCCAGCTCCTAGGGCATCCTTACAAGAGGAAAAACACTATAAAAGAGATAAATCTCAAAAGAGAACTTTAATTTATTGAAAATAAGCATGTCCATTACAATGAGAGGCTCCTTCTTATATAGGAGGGGCTGTTGCTAAACTAGGAAAGACTAATTCTAAACAATCATGGCTTACTAAATTAAATTAAGTTCTAATCTCAACTCAACATAAAATAGAAAATAAATAATTAATTAAAACTATCTAACTAAGGATAGGGATCCCTGATCTTGAGAAGATCATGGATCAAGTGGGGCCCATCAATGCCGGGCTGGATCTTGGATATGGCCTGCATCAAGCAATGGATAAGAAGCAATCGTAAAGCCAACCTCAAACAGGTGGGATACGGGTTCCAAGATGACAATGATTATGGCATACTACAACATTCTCCTAAACAAACAATGCAATATGACTATGACATTAAAATCATAAGAAATGATGAAACTCATCTTGTATGATTTTAACAATTGTAACAGAATGATTTTCAGCTTGGAGGTGTCTGGGTATGATGTTTAGAGAGAGATGAAAATACAGAACATAAGAGAGATGAATGTCCTCCTCCTTTGAGGATCGACTATTCTTCTATAAGGGTTTAATTCCCTAATTACAAATCTTAGATCCTAAACTGAAGCCACAAATTAAGTAACAACCTTTGACTAATTACAATGTAACAAATGGGTACAATAAATGGGCCTAATGGGCCTGGGCTTGCTT
This sequence comes from Sextonia rubra, assembly GCA_037013555.1. Taxonomy (NCBI): domain Eukaryota; kingdom Viridiplantae; phylum Streptophyta; class Magnoliopsida; order Laurales; family Lauraceae; genus Sextonia; species Sextonia rubra. Next base: position 107,018,724 of record JASUAD010000001.1, on the reverse strand, counting down.
GACACCCCCCCTCAAATTGATGCGGGGGAGTCATAAAGCAGCAATTTGGAAACAAGAAATTGATGTCGAGGATGAGGAAGTCCTTTTGTGAAGATATCGGCAAACTGAAATGTTGTAGGAACATGAGTGATGCAGGCCAGATCCATGATTGACCAGGCCATTGGACCCAAGATCAATACAGCCTAATAGATTAGAGTAGATTATATTATTAGTAGTTGTTTAGTTGCTTTATTAAAATTTGACAAGTCCAGTTGTATTTGATTTAGGACTTCTTATTTGTTAGAATTAGTTATTTCCTTTCTTAGATAATGTTTTAGTTATAAATAAGGATGTAATCTCTTCAAGAGAGATAGACTTTCATATTGAATAAAGCTTTAGACTTTCATATTGAATAAAGCTTTGGAATTGGTTCTCAGTTAAGAGAGTTTATTTGTCTTTGGGTCCAATGGCCTGTATTGATCTTGGGTCCAATGGCCTGGTCAATCATGGATCTGGCCTGCATCAGTTCTCCCCTGTTTGGAGAACTCGTCCTCGAGTTCTGTAAATATCCACCGGAGTCGAAAGTCACTCGAACAAACTTTTGTTTTATCTTCAGATCTATATTTTCATGACATGGCTTGAACACTTGTTGCAGTCTTTTCCCCCATGTAATAGTAGATCGGAATGTTTTCGACTGTGAGTCTTTGCATGGAGCTTGGATGTGTGAACAAACCAGTAGATGCTGCAAGTGTTGACAGTCATATATCCATATGTGATCTCTGAAGATGAAGTCAATGTGGGGAACTTTTAGAACTTGAACTACTTGTGAGATAACTGAAACAAGGAATTTCACTGTTGGTGTCCTAATTGGATTTTCTGGAAAAGGCAGAACAATCAATTCTCTTGGATGTTCAATGTTAGCTTGATGTACCTTTTGCTTCTCACTTGAAGTTGCAATAAGATCTTCCTTTCCATGAATGGGCTTTTCAACATCATCGTTGGAATTTGTTTCTTCCCTGTGTTCATCTTGTGACTCTTCAATTAATGGTGATGAGGTAGATGAATATGTTGTTGATTGTAATGGAATAAGGTCAACATATTGTCCTTTCCAATAGAAAGAATAAATATTCTTCTCTTTGTCATATTGCACTTTCTGATTAAGAAGCCATGGTTGTCCCAAAAGAATATGAGTGATATTCATGGGAATTACATCACACCAAATTTTATCTTCATATATACCAATCTTGAAAGATACTAGACATCTGTGAGTTACAGTAATGACAGAAGCATTAGACCATGTAACTTCGTAAGGCATTAGAAGAGTCTCTGTAGGCCAATTGAGTTTGTCAATAACATATTGTGCCACAAAATTGATAGTACTGTCATGATCAATAACTAGATTAGTTAATCGATCTTCACACCTTACTCGCGTCCGGAATATCGTAGTCTGCTTCCACTCTTTGTCTTCTCGTTCATTAGTGGTGAGAAGTCTGCGAATGATAAGGGTATGAGTATCTTCTCTTGCAAAATTTGTTTCTATCAGATGATCTCTCGTTCGTTGTAGAGAATGTTCTTGCTCAGGCTGGACTTGTTGCAGGTGGAACCATTGAAGCATGTGCTCAATATGAATTGCTTCTTTGTATGCTTCATGAACACTGTGACATGGTTTCATCTTCTCAAGAATCTCTGGCTTCAAACCTCTGATAAAGCGAGTTAAATCATGCAGCTCATTCTGTTCCAAGCCACAAACTTGGTGCAGTCTCAAAAATTGATTTAAATATTCATAAACTGTCAAATCTGCCTGTCTGAGAGTGAGGAACTGCTCAAAGTAGACCTTATTGGCAAAATACCAATCTCCATATTTATACTCATACAACATACTTTGAAATTCATCAGATGGTCTAAAGATTTGCATATTGACTTTGCTGCAAGAAATTCAAAATCTTCTGAATGCTCAAAATTGATTGACCTGATGGCTTGATCTTATTGACAAAAATACGCAAGTGAAGATAGATCGTGAATCAGACGAAAATATCATCTTTTGAGAAGCAATGGCAGAGATCAATCAATCCAAAAAGACTAGATTATTATTATTATTATATTTTTTTTTGTTGCTGCTATGGGCCTGGGCTGAGTCAGGTCAGCTGTTATGGGCCTGAGTTGAAGCAGGGCAGGCCTGTCAGGTCTGGGTCAGGTCAGACCCAGACTGATTCAAAAGTGGGTTGGACTGGGGTGGACTGGGGTGGGTGTCGGGTCAGCAGTTTTGGCCCAAACTGCTATCGGCCCAACTGCTCAACTTTCCTCTTGCTACAGTAATGAGAAGATAGATAAAAAAGGGAGAAGGTGCTCTGTAGCAGAAACGAAAAAGGAAAGAGAGGAAGGAAGCAAAAACGAAAAAGGAAAGAGAAGAAGGAAGAGGCTTAGCTTCACGACGACAGTGGATTCCAGCCGGCGATGGCGAGAGAGAACTCCAGCAGGCGATGGCGATGGTGGGTTCCAGCCATCGATGGCGAGAGCGAAATCCAGCAGGCGATGGCGATGGTGCGGCGGGAGGACCGCTGCGGTTGTGGATGGCAAGACGGCGCTGTTAGTGTCGTCGCCTTCTCGCCTCCCGTCTATTTCTTCTCGCTCTGCTTCTCTCTCGTTCTTTTGTTTTTTGTTTTTTTTTTTACCGCTGGGGTTGGGGATGGTGGAGAGCAACCGTGGGGTTGATGGTTTTGAAGCGTAGGGGTTTGGAAGGAGGTTGTGGAAGAGGGTCGAGGGACGGTGACTGGTTTTAGGGCTTATGGGAGCTAGGTGACTGGTCTTAAGGGTTGGGCTTGAAATTTGGGGATCTGGGATTCGGGAAGGATGACCGTGATCGAAGGGGTGGGTGTGGCTGGGTCGGTGGAGAGTTTTCCGATGGGCTGCAGGGTTGGATCGGGTCGGGGATGGATCGGGTGGGTGCCAGAAAGGGGATTGAGTCTGGATTGGTTGCCGGTGAGGGTTCCAGAGAGTTGACAGTGGGGTTTGGGGTCTCAGGGGGTGAGGTCGGTGGTGGGGTAGTAGCCCGGGAAAAGGTAGGTCTGGAGTGGCAGTGGTGCGAGGGTCTGTAATGGGTTCTGTGGAGGAGATGGAGATGGTATGGAGTGCGGTGGGGTGCTGCGGGAAGGAATTTGATAAAGATGCAGAGGACTGACAATGAGCAGACGACCGGGAGAGATATGGTACCTCGAATCGGCGATCAGACGGCGGTCCGAGATTGGATCTTCTGCTCTGATACCAATTGAAGCAGTGCAGGGGAAGAAGATTAGCCAACGGGCTAATCTCCAAGCCAAAGGCTTAGGGATAAATTGTCTAGGTGCCTCACCAAAGACAAATAAACTCTCTCAACTGAGAACCAATTCCAAAGCTTTATTCAATATGAAAGTCTATCTTTCTTGAAGAGATTACATCCTTATTTATAACTAAAATATTATCTAAGAAAGGAAACAACTAATTCTAAACAACTAAGAAGTCCCAAATCAAATACAACTGGACTTGTCAAATTTTAATAAAGCAACTAAACAACTACTAATAATATGATCTACTCTAATCTATTAGGCTGTATTGATCTTGGGTTCAATGGCCTGGTCAATCATGGATCCGGCCTGCATCAATGAGGAACTAGAATTCATTGGAAAACTAGACACCATTAATAAATCCTTGGAAATATAAAGAAGAAACAAGCAAAATACCTTGAGAGATCATACATGTACATGGTGAATGATAAAAGCTTGTGTCAGGATCTAGCCTATGATTCGGTAAAATATATTCTAACCAAACCCATTTCAATGGGTCCATTGATTCGCTCCCTAATATTGAAAACTTATAGTTTGACAATCGCTCAATGCTAGAGATTCAGCCAAAATTGATACCAAGCACCAAAGTTTGGCATCACTTTATTAAGAGTCTTATATATCATCCAATCTGTGAAAAATATCCTTAAAGCTGTTTTTAAGTAACAGATAACTGCTACTGAAATATATAAAGGAATAGAAGTTTAGAGTTGCAACCAATGAAGAGTCTCTAGTTGAAGATTATGTGTGGAACAGGAACAATGTGTCATGGGGGCTGTCTGTGAGATCAGTCCAACGTCAGTCTGAAGAGTGGGCGTATGATTGTTGAGCCTTCTTTCTATCGTTTTCACTTGCAGGGATAAAAAGAATGTTAAAATCTGGAAGCTTCAAGTCTTGAGGCAGTTTTCTCCCAAATCTTTTCTGCTGCCATGGTTCCGTTCTAGTCATTTTGATCCCTTTGCTCTCACATTTGGATGGGTTTACTTACCCCAAAGTGGATGCCTTCTACTAGTAGGCACGGGTGGGTAGGACTTCCATGTGGTCCGTGGACATCCGAGGAAAGGTTTGAACTACAAAGTTATCTGTGATGTTCCCTCTGTTTAGAAAGGGGTCAGAACCTGCTCTGATTCTTTGCTTAGAGTAAACGAGATGAAGGTTGGAACTCACAAACATTTGCTTAAGTTGGAGGCAATTTGAGGCTTTTATAAATGGTTCACAAATATTGGCCGACACACTATGCTTTTTTAATTCTAGGCTGGAACATGGGAAACAGTCCTTGCCTTTTTCTAATGAAATCATTTGTTACTGATAAAAAATAAAAAATAAGTCTGGAGCTTGGGAAACGCACACACACACACTCTCTCTCTACTTGGGGCTCGAACTCAAGACTGTGGCTCTGATACCATGTCAAGACCGACTAGCCTATGTATACCAAAAGCTTGCGCTGTTAGGAAGCAGAAGGTTACAAAGCAGGTTTTTATTTTCAAAAGAGAATGACATTCTTACCTGAGAGGGTTAGCCAGAATTCGTTGCCCAATAGTTACAAAGCTGGTTTCTTGATTCGACATGAACCAAGCTAGAGATGAAACACTGCAAAAGGATAAAAAGAAAGAATAGTGTCACAATGAACGTATCTTTAGTAAGAATTTTTTTTTTTTTCAATTTATATTCTTTAGATCAGTGAATATCCGCTTTCTAAGTAAAATAAGCCACAAAACTTAAACTAATTGAGAGTAGTGGAAGCATTATCTGCATATATCTCCAAAGTTAAAAATTACCTTCCCGTAAAAATATGTTCCCTAAGACCCAATATTGTAGGTCTCCGTCGAGTGTGTCTAGGTTTCAAAAACTCCTGAAGAACATTTCTCATTTTGAAAGCTTCTTCAAGATAATTATCCTAAAAACATGAATTGTATGAAAATTCAATGTATAACTCAATGACCCCTATTTTACGTAAACAAATTAGAAGTGGTAGTTACTTGATTCATGTCTATCGTCTGAAGTGCTTCACCACGAGTAAAAATTATGGCATGATTTTGGTTTTCAGGCTTTCCTTCACCAATAACTGCTGGAGGACCTGGGAGTTTGATTCGATAAATTTCCTGGCAATAAAAGTCAAATACAATATGCATCATAAATGGTTGAGTAAGAGTTGAAATTCTTAGTTATAAGAAAAAAAATGGTGACAATGTTAATTAGCTTGCTTAGTTCAAGTGGCTTGAGTTATAATGCATATATGACACAGAATGGATGTTTGATCAAATTTTTGCAATGGCTGAAGCCTATATGGACAAAATTGAGCATCCAAAGAGGGCCCGCAAGGTCACAACAAGAACTGATCGATATTTGGAGCCCAAACAGTCCAGGTTGCTGCTTAAATTTAAATATCAGGGCTGTTTTTGGACTTAACAGAAGTACCGCGGCTGTTTTGAATTTTGATCCTACAACAATAATCAGAAAATCAATTTTGGACCTATGTGGACCGTTCAATTTGGATCTTAAGCTTTTCCACTTGATCAAGCCCCGGAAAAGGTGGATCAATATCCCATTTGGTTGATTTGGGGCCTGATCTAGGATGGGTCCTCCAAAATATGCCATTTTGCTTCTGCATCAATATATGAGAATCAAGAGTCTGTAATTTATGATGCCAATGAAAAGTAGATGATCTTATCACATTATGTCAGATTTAAATCAAGGATAAAATTCTAAACAACGTGGAGTCAGAACTAGATGGTCACCAATAACAGTTGGCAAGGACAACAATTGACATATCAACCAACAGGAGTTATTTTCTTGCTAGACAATCATCTCAAGGTAACCAGTGACAGTCAAATTCATGGATTGACAACTAATCTTGTTCTCATGCAGTCTATTACTCAACTTTATTCTTATTTCGCATGATTGCATGTGGAGTGTATGACAGATTGTTTGGCCACTAAGTTTCCAATGCCTTACCCAATATATGGGGCATTTTTCCTAGGCGTTTGATAACCATCAGGGTGAGGTTCAAGGTCCCAATCTAATTTCAAGTATGCAATCCAATTAATTAAAGCAGAAAATAAAATGCCTAAAGTAAATCAATTGCCTCAAGAAGACGCCAAGATTTTTTACGTAGAAAACCCAAAAACAGGAAAAACTAGGAGACTGATCAGCTCGATCCAAGGTAAACCAAATTCTAGAAAATCAAATAGTTACAAAACATACTCACAACCCTTCCTTAGTTGACCACAACTTAAGGTATATAGTTCTTCTTGTTGATGAACATGCCATTCACCATTTCCCGTGCTTGATACAAAATGCCTTGATGCCGCAAGATGAACGATCTTCTATAAGAGAGTAGAAGTAGAGAATCTCTAAAAGCTCTTGAATGGATGCTCTAGAGAGAAAAAGGATCTCTAATATGCATTTTAAGTTTAGAACAAGGAGATGGCATAGCTAGGATTCATAAGATAAGCCTTAAATAACCCAAAATTCGTGCCTTGGAGGTAGGATTTCAATAGAACACAAACAAACAATCCCAGTTGAAAAAAGAAAGTGATTCATGCAAGGTCAGTCGGGTTTTCTTCGTCACTCGCTCGAGCAAGCAAAGGGTCTGCTTGAGCTAGTAAACATTTTGCCTGCTCGATTTCATCAAGTCCGCTCAAGCAGGCTCCATGATCACTCGAGCGAACAGCCATTCTGTCCCAGCTTCTTTTTCTTCACAAATTTTATTCTTTTTCTTCAATTTCTTCACTTCAGTGAATCCGATGACATACTCTACAGTGCAAACTAAAAAAATGAAAATTACAACTCAATTGGACATGAGTTTTGTCCATAACCCATGAATTGGCCAACACTCATAATCCTAACATTTTTATTTCCCTATCTTCCTCAAGATGATGAAGATAAGTCAAGTGGAGAGACTTACTAGTTTTGATATTTGCAAGGAGACGCAGAAACTATAAAGGCTAGAATAGGCCATTTGATTATTCAGATTTGAATGTAATAAAATTTATTATTTGGTTTTGATGAACTTATACTCCATAATGGATGGTTGTTTGAATAAATTCATATTCTAGTTTTATGTCCTATTATCATGTGAGTGTTGTATTTTAATAGTCATCTAGTGTGCGCCATGAGCACTGGATGAAAGTGCGCACCTTGATGTAGGGGGCACATGGGACTTGGACCAGGGGGGATCGAAAGATCTCCCTGAGCCCCCCCTCTCTACAAAAAAAATCAGGCCCATCCCTCACCTATATCATCTCGTTGTAGGACCCACAAGTTTAATGGTGTACAATTTATCCGGATGGTTGTGCACTCTATCTAAAGGTTCAATTTATTTGGATGGGACCCAAACTTGGGGAACAGGTTCAATTCAGGGTGTGTAATATGTGGTCCATTTGGATGGACCATGCTGCCCACCCCAGGTGCGCACCTGATAACCAATGTATATATAGAGAGAGTAGTCATCCACTGCGCACCTCCAGATGGGGCCCCATCTGGGACTAAGACAAAGGGGGGATTGAATGATCTCCTTGGGCCCCTCATCGCTCCAAAAAATCAGCCCCATCCATTACCTCTATTAGATTCATATGGGACCCACATGTTCCGGCGGTGTACAGTTCATTCGGATGGATGTGCAATCAATCCAATAGTCCAGTCTATCCGGATGGGACCCAAACGTGGGGGACGGGTGCAATTCAAGGGGAGTGTTGTGTGGTCCATTTGGATGGACCATCTGGATAACCTGTGTGAATGAGTGTGTGTGTGTGTGTGTGTGTATAAACGATGCCCACTTGAAAAAGGGCATTGCTGCCCCTTTGGAATGGTCGACTAATTCGACACCACGTCACATTAATTAAATGAGTCATCCATCCTATGTAAAACCCATAAGCCATGAAATAAATAAAGTTTCTCCTTCCAAGGCATGATGATGGGAAGAGAGAAAATAGGAGAAGAAATAAAATTAGCCTGCTGTACTCTATTTAACAATATTTATTAGAGCAAATTGGTGAAGAAAAAATAGGAGAAGAAATAGAAAAGGTGGGCCACCTTTTTATATTAGCAATAACCCAAGTTACCTTTAATCAAGCTTAATGTCAGCATTAGTTTTTTGTGGGCGCATTCATGGTTTCAATGGAAAGAGGTAAAGTTGGAAGAGGAAATGACATGTTGCTTTGGGTTGTACAATCCTTAATGAGAGGAGAAGATATAGGAATCCATATCATTGACTCTTAAGAGGATAAAATGCCAACTCATAATGACCATTAAGAAGTTGAAAAGTCTATCACTGCATGTCATAGTGTAATAAATTTTCCCCTTTCCTTATTCGTTGGGCAAAGGGGTGTTTTCAAAAGTGAAAATGCCCAGGCACCATATAGACCTCTAATATATATATATATATATACACACACACACGCACACTTTAGAGAAATTCTAACAAGTGCCCCACTTTAAAAATGCCCCTGTTTTGCGCCCTTTTTTTTTTTTTTTGGTCATGGGGCTAGGCCCATGTTGAGTCAATCTAATCTTTTCATACACACTACCCCCCATGAATGGTCATAACTCCACATTTGACACTCGTCCAACCTTTTTTCACCATTGGATTGAAATCGTGATAAAATAATGCTTCTAAGCCATTAAATTTTAGGGTCATGGAACAAAATGTTAGGATTATCTTATGGACTCAAGATTTTGCATTTAGGCAGGCCTCATATGGATCTTCCCATCCAATGGGCTTCCATAATCATTATGCATCTCAGTTGGCCTTAACTAAGGGGTGTTTCTTCTTAAAAAATGCTCAGGCGCTCTGTAGTCTGTAGGGCTCTCCCCATATATACATATGTATATATTTATATAGTCTATATGTTGGCCTACATTGGGATACAGCTAGGGGGATTGAAAGATATAGTTGGGGTCCTCTAATGTAAAAAAAATAGCCTCATTCGATAATCCTAACTGTTTCATCCACGCCCCACGGCCTACAAGACTTCATCAAAATTAGGTGCATAGTTAATCAAATGGTTAAATCAATTTAGTTTGATGCAAACCAAGAGGTGCATATGAAATATCCCGTGTGCACGGTGCACATGGGGATGGGACCCAGTTATGGTCCATCTGACTAGACCACACACATTCAAACCCCCTGACTTTCACACATCCCATGGGTTGCACCCATTTGAATGAACTATACCATTGCATTGATTGAACACCTCTTTGAATGGAATGGACACCGTTAAACTTATGGGGCCCAGATGGAGATGATAGGGTTCAAAGATGGGCCTAACTTTTTGTAGAGACAAAGGGCCAAAGGAAACTTTTGATCCACCAAAGTCCTAGTCCCAAGCGGGGCCTGATGTGGGCCCTATATTGAGGTGCGCACAGTCATGTAGTGCGCAAGTCATGCACTCTCTCTCTCTCTCTCTCTCTCTCTCTCTCTCTCTCTCTCTCTCACACACAGAGTGGTGGACCCATGTAGTGATGACTTGGCCCCGGGTCAATCTTGAAATTACTTGAGATTCATATGGGCAAGACCATGTCCCACATATATGTAACAAATACTCACCTCACATCTAAATCCGACGATCACCCCATGTGAAAAGACCCATGTTTTGTTCTGACATCTTCCACCAAGAGTGCGAGATCCTCTTCACACCATTTTCCTGGGCCCTCATGGTTTATCTCCTTCTTTGTTTCTCACCAAATAGCTCTAAATAAAGCAGTCTCTCTCCCTCCCTAGATGTAGTATAATCCTAATCACTCTATACCTATAATAATTTTCACATGATAATAATTATTATTGTAGTATGGTTGCTTATTAGTGTGCTAATTTTTAAGGAATTGGAATTTGGGTATCATACTGGTTTTTTTTTTTTTTTTTTTTTGGTAAACCCAGCCAAGGGGCTAGAATCCAAGCCCACAGAAATGAGAAGAGAGCCCACAAGGTAAGAAGGCAACCTGCACACGTGGGTGGCGTACTAGGAAGCACGGACACCTCTCCGGGGCCTGCGTGTCAGTGTCCAACACGTCTGGGACACAGACATACCCCAGACACGCTTGGACACGTCCGGAACACGCGAAAAGTGTCCTTTTTTTTCTAAATTGATTTTTTTAATTACAGACAGGGCTCGGACACGGCCCGACACAGCTTGGACACAGCGGGACCAAAAAATCTGAGAAGCATTAAAATTAGAAAAAAAAATGAAGAGGGGGTTAAATGAAATTTTAAAGTCATATCACCCACTCCTTTTTGCGTTAAAATTAGAAAGCGAAAAATGAAGAGTGGTTGAATGAAATTTGAAAATCATATAACCCATGCCTTCGATCGCCAAACCCATTATCCCTCTTCTAAAATTTCCCCTTTCCCTCCTCAAACCCTTTCTCCTTCTTGACGCTGAAACCCCATCCTGTAGCGAAAATCCATCCTGGCCTGGCAGCAAGATTGCAAAGGCCATTGAAGCCCCATCCCGTCTGTGAAACCCAGGAACTGTCGGCGAAACGCCATCACCGTCCGAGGCTGTCGACAAGCAGAGGGAACCCGGCGGTGGATCTAACGGTGCTTTAGTCACAGAGAATGAGAAAAAGAAGAAGAAAAAGCACAGCAGAAGAAGAAAACCCACCGTCTGTAGGAAACACCCACCATATGCGGGAAGGAGAAGAAGAAGGAGAAGGAAAAGGAGGGAAAAAAAAAAAAGGAATTTCTCACGAGATCTGACATTGGATCTGACAGTGCTTCCCACTGTTTGCGGGAAGCACTCACTATTCTCTTGCTTTCTCTCGCTCTAGCTCACTGCAGAGAAACACCCACCATCTCCAGGTATTGATTTTTGCTTTGTTTAGGCAAAATATAGGGACGATGAAATTGATTTTTGGTCTGTTTCTTCAATGCAGCGTTGTGCGTGTTTTTTTTTTTTATATATATCTCCTGCTTGGTACTCCTGCCTTTGAATTTTTTTTTTTTAACTCCTTCTCGGTACTCCTGTCTATGAAATCATTTCTGTTTATTTTTTATTTTGGTGCTACCATCATTTTTTATTTTGCTGCTACGCAATATCATCTTATTTTGCTACCATCATTTTTTTTTATGAAATGGTGTTGAAAGGCTTGCCTACCTTTACCTTTGCCTTGCCTGCCTTTGCTTGTATGTGGCTTTTTTCTTCCTGCTGTGCATTGTACTTCTTTTTTTTTTTTTTTGTTAATGTTGGAAGCTTTCTTCCTGCCTTTGCCTGCCTTTTTTTTTTTTTTTTTGCTGTTGTCTATTGTTAATTGATGCTATGTCCTGTTAATTTGTTGTTAACGCTAGTGCCTGGTGCTAATTTGCTGTTACATTATATAGATTTGGAATTTGGCAATATGAGTTCCATTGGTTGCTCTGGCTCACACCCTCCCAATGAAGAAGATATAAACAAGCCTCTGTGGAGATATTTAACCAAGTTTTATAAACTTAGTGATGGAGGGAGAAATATTACTTGGCAATGCAATTTTTGCAATCAAATAAAAAAGAGTTCATACACAAGGGTTAAGGCTCACTTGTTAAAATTGCCAAGTTTGATTTTTTTATTGATTATATATATATAAATAAATATATGTTATTAATGTATTAACGTGTCCCCGACGTGTCCGTGTCCTACTTTTTTGAGAAATACCGTGTTTTTGAGAAATACCGTGTCGGCGTGTTCCTGTCATGTCATATCCGTGTCCCATGTCCGTATCCATACTTCATAGGTGGCGTACCTACGGTTCAAATCCTGGATAGCCTGGCAAAAACTGTCACTCCTTACCACTAGGGTGAGGAGCCATTCTTTAGGTACTGTAGTAAAAAAGTTTATTTATGAATTGAATGTTAGTGGCAGAATTTCTTACAAAAAGAATAAAAAATTCAAAATAATGTCTTTAACCTATGCTATAACTGGAGATTATTGGTTGTTAGTGATGATTTTGATGTAATTAACTATATGTTTGAATCAACTATGGCACAAATTTAGCGCCACCCAAACAAAAGTCATTGATCCGCCACTATATATACATATATAGAGGGAAAGAGCAATGCTCATGTACACGTTTTCTTTATCGTCTTATAAGTAATGCTCATGGATGGTCTGCTCGGATGGCCCAATAGATGACCCCCACAAGGTGGCTTGTACTGTTAGACAGTAATGGAAGCTTATACAAGAGCATTACTGAGGGTTTTTTTAGAACCTCCAACGTTGAAGGGTTCAAGGTCCCAATCAAATTTCTAGATTGTAGTTCAATTAACAATGGCGTAAAACAAAAAAAAAGGAAATCAATCAACCACAAGAGGACAAGGCACACGATTTTTTACATGAAAACCCTACATGAGAAGAATCACAAGTCCTATCACCCAGACTAACTGAAACCAAGCAAGATAAAATTGAGAAATTATAAGTAATACTCACAATCCCTCCCCAGTTGCAACTAAGCCTAAGGACTATAGTTTCTTGCCGACTCCTCGCCGTTCACTACTTCACGTGCTTGAACCAACACCATCTTGAATCTGCAAGATGAACGAAACAAACCACCTTCAATCCGCAAGGCAAACAAATCTTTCACAAAAGTAGAAGCAATATCCTCTAGAACCTTAGAGTTTCAACACAATCTCTTTAATAAATGCTCTAAGGAAAAAGGGTATCTCCAATGTATATTCTCAACTTAGAATAGGGATAGGGAGAGAGGTCCTTAGGGTTGAGAGAGAAACCCTTAAAATAATCCCCAATTCGAGCCTTAAGATTCGAATCAGAATATTGATCATAGAAGTCTAAGAAACAAACCACAGTGTCTAAATCCTCGACCACGGCAAAATATCAATCAATGTCCTCTGCCAGTGGTGAAATTGTCTGGCTTCAGCGACTATTGAGAGAGTTTGGTGTCTTCCTCACTAGTCCAACCCCTCTTTATGCCGACAACACAAGTGTCATTCAAATTGCAAAAAATTCTGTCTTTCATGAGTGAACTAAACATATTGAGATCGATTGCCATTTCATTCGCCAACAAGTCGTCTTTGACATTCTATCGCTTCCTGATGTTTGGTCGCACGACTAGTTGGCGAACATTTTTACCAAAGAAATGCCCAAGGACCATCATGATATTCTGCTTTCCAAATTGCTACGTTGTTCCTCCCCGCATCAATTTGAGGGGAAGTGTAGAGACATGACCAAGCAAGCCCATTTAGACGTAGCCCAACCTGCACCAGGCCCATCCACATCATCAACATAAATCTCTCATCTACTAAATAGAGATGGATATTAAGTGGAATCTGGTCAATATCTGTACAATTCACTTTCCTTGTATATTAGATTACACAGTTATGATTGTCTCCTTTATTGCTCTTCCTTATTGTAATAGATTGTAATTAGGCCTCTAATTGGGGATTTACACATTATATAATGAAACAATCGACCCTCTAATAGGACATGACCAATTCTCTAAACTTCTTAGTTTCAATTCAGCTCTATCTTAAAGGATCCTTGAATCCTCACATGGTATCAGAGCTAAACCATCATTCTGGCATTGATCTCTCGTTGCATGAACATCAATATTCCCATCGTGGTATATAATAGAAGTGCTCTAGAGGTTTGAGCATTTTCAGACCATCGACTATATGCTTGTCAACGTCTGCGTGACTCATCCCTGATCTCTGTTGATCAAAGACTCTGCTCAGAGTTATCTTGGGAGAAGACACCTTCATTCAAGCAGTTCTTCCAGATTTGCAGTGCACAACCATCATCCTTTCCTGTTACTATCAGATCTTAGAGTGGGCCCCACCTTCTATGATCCAAAACGTGGACGAAGGACATCATCCTGGTAGCCCAATTATTGTGAGCCTTTTCACTATTTTTTCTAGATTTTTGAAGCCATCCAAGGTAGGCCTTCAATTACTTCTCGCTGTCAACATTATAGAAGAACAGTTTTCTTCCCCTTCCAACTTTGAATATAATGGCTGGATCTGCCTCAAACTCTGGGAAAAGCGACATAATTATGTCATTAACATAACCTGGACATTGGATTATCACTTCCATTCTAGTTCAAGCAAATTTTTGGCATCCTGCATCCATTTCCTGCTAGCCCAGACCTGTATTTTTTTCCTTTTTGCCATTTGCAGTCTCAAAAATTTGGTATTTCTCTTCATAATAATTATGGAAAAAGGAGATACTGTTTCAATTAAATTAAATGGAAAAAACTACATGAGTTGTCCTTCCATCTTAGAAATTTTGTTGAAGGCAAAGGCCTGATTGGCTATCTCAATGGATCAACTCCCCAACCTGTCATATCCCCAACTGCAGAGGGCAGTAGCAGCATTGCTTCTAAGACTGTTGATGAAAAAGCAGGTGTATCTTAGAACTAGAACAATGCCAAGGTGGTTACTTGAATTCTCAACTCAGTGGATCTGTCTATTTCCCCATCCCTCAAAGCTGTTACAAAGGCTTCAGATATGTGGACCATGGATGAAAATAGCGGCCGCTATATCGGGGTAGCGGCCACTACGGAACCACTACGACTGCTATGGGGCATCTGCGGAGTGTGATTGATGGTTATTTTTCAAAAAAATTTGAAATACGTAATAAAGTTTATTTTTTAACTCTTTCTCTTCAAATAACATTTTTACTCAACTTTTCTAACCTTATATATTTGAAAGAACACCAAAACACATAGGATCCTTAAATCCTCACGACCACAATGGCATTTGAAAAATTGTTGACCTGTATAAATTTGGTATCTACAAATTGAATACATATGATATTGAAAACTCCACAAATCTTGGTGATTTAGACTATCTACACTAACAAAGGTAGGTCGTCCAAAGTTAATTAAGCTCTCATTTGGTTCTTGAGCTCCTTATGATAGTGCAAACAATAATCCTTGTCATCTAATTTGTTAATATTCAACAACGAACATCCGTAAGGTCTCGTAGTTCATTGGGCAGCTGTGGTATGTATCCTTTTGTATAACAATTAAATTTTATTTTTCCTAAAATGGAAAATGTATCGAGCCAAAAGGCCAATCCAAAAACAACAAACAAGCAATTAGTGAAAAGAAATCCAGCAATCAAAAAAAATTATAATAAAAAAAATCTTCAGAAATTCCTTCATTAGCAAAACCATCAGCCACCACATTGGCTTTGCAAAGAATGTTTCCTTCACTATCTTCTTCACACAATGACGTAGGATAACTCTCTCATTCTCACCCCCTACTCCAACTCTAATTGGGCTAGTGATATTAATGATTGCAGATCCACTATGGGATTTTATATCTTCCTTGACAACTCTTATCTCTCACCCATCATCTCTCACTCTTCTCCGAAGATGAATGCCGTGCCTTGCTCACACCACCTATAAAATAATTTGGCTCCGGCATCTTGTCCTTGATATAAGCATCCACCTCTCACAACCCATGCCTCTCTAATGCGTATACAGCCACAAAGATAGTTCCAATGAGCGCACCGAACACATTGAGATTGACAATCACTTTGTTCGTCAACACATACACTTTTCCATTATTCTCCCAAAATCTACTCCTTTCAACCATCCGTTGGTTGACTTCTTCACCATGTCACACTTGACAACAAGGTTCACATGACTAAATTCCAATCTCTCAATGTTTATATAAGAAGATAGATAGGCATCGCATGGAATACCAAAATTTTCCTAATTCAATCTCTTCTCTGCAATTTACACAACTCGATTCTCAGCCAATGTTGATAATAGAATGGACCATCAAATACGTCGGAAAGGATCATCAGAATGTCAAAAATTGAATTGGCAAGATTTTTATGTCAACTTCCAATCTGAGGGCAATACTCCTTATTTGGGCTTGGGAGTAGCACTCTCAAGGCAAGACACATTGTAAAGGACTAAACTGAAGTGGGACAATAGGTCGGGTCAATCAAAGATGGGACAAAGAAGGGTCCAATGCAATTCTCAACCAATGGTCTTGGGGAACGGGACATAGAACAATGGTTGATTATAAGTAGATTGAAACCATTGGAAGGGTCCATCAGAAGGTACCATTGTAATTCTGTCTTAACTGCAATCGTTAATCCATTCATGAACACCAATAATTAGTTAACTAGGGTGCTTAATATAGCATGTAAAATTTGTACCCTGCTGTGCATATGATGAGAGAAACGATAATTGGAGAGGGGGTTCATATACATAAAAGGTATGATCTTGTTAAGAACATATGCACGCTAACACACAAGATCAAATAAAAGATAAATCTCTATAGTTCTAAAATCCAAGCATTCAGCAATCAAATATAATCTCAAACAATCCATGGGTGATACATTTTGATAAGGAATCATTTCATTTAATTTACAAAAGATGATTGGAAAAGGATTTCCATATGCATTGAAGGTACGATCTTGATAAGAACAAATGTATGCAAACACAAAAGATCAAATAACAGATAAATCTCTATAATGCTATAATCCAAGCATTCATCAATCAAATACAATCTCAACATAAATCTCTATAATGCTAAAATCCATGCATTCAACAATCAAATACAATCTTGTGCAATCCATGGGTGATACAATTTGATAAGGAAGCATTTATTTATTTTAGAAAATCAAGTGTTTTTTAATAGAAAAAATGAACCTTATTTTGAAAGAAAAGAGAGACAAAACCGAAAATATTTCAAAGGAAAATGAAGGGTCCACCAGATTGATGGACATAATCGAAAAGGAAGAAGCATAACGAATGGTTTATGGTTGAATGTGGGAGATTATACCCTCCCTATTCACTTCTTTGGATAAATAGTTGACCATTGAATTTTCCTCGGCATTAAACTAAACAGTAAATACATATTTAGAAGTTCAACTTATGTCCAGCCAAAGCTAGGCTTGCATGTCCTTGTATGAAACCCTGCTCCAGGTGGGCATTGGCAGGGTTAGAGACTTAGAGTTGGAATTTGATTTTACCCTTGGAATTGGGCTTGTCTTGGGCATCACGTAACCCAGTGCCTAGGTATACAATGATATTGTACAAATATGATATATATGTAAGAAAGGTGTTGCCTACTTGCTTATACTTTCTATACAATTCATAAGAAGCAAAGTAGAAACCCTCATTACTAGCATCCATGCAATAACACTGACACAACGTCATAGACATACCCTCCTCCCCTCTCCACAGTCATCAATTTCCAACAGAGAAAACTGCCAAAACTCTCCTCTCTTGTGACTCTTTTATGACCCTAGCAGCATCCAACAGACATCGTACCCCACTCCCCACCTCCTCTCTTAGAGCAATGGTGAACAAACCCTAAAAATGAATCTCTACTGACTAAGACCCAAATGGCTGGATCCTCGGATTTGAAATCTAAATTCAAGCACCTAGTCATTGTAATTTGCAATCTGTGCTCAGGTTTGAGATTTGCAATTCAAGCCACATCCATGCCCAAGCATTGGACTAGATCTATTGCTGATCAGGCTAGGTTAGGGATGGCAATGGAGCGGGTTTGGTACGACTTAGGGTAAATCTGAACCTGTCCTATCTCAAGTTTACCCACCCCACCCCACCCAAATAATAGTAATAATAATAAAGAAAAAGAAAAAACCCCACCCTGCCTCATTTGGGTTGGGGTCAGGTAGAATTTAAAGCTTAAAATTTTTTAAATATATAAATGCATGGGAACGAGTGTGGTGGAGACCAAACACACCGCCTTTTGTTTCTAAATGACCTAAGTTAATGCCCAACACCACTTGCACTGCATGAGTTTCGTTGTTGTAGGGCAGAGCGGGGTAGAACAACAAAACACAAACCCGCCCCAAATGAAGAAATCCACTACCAAACCCGCCCTAATAGGAGTGGGTCGGGGTGGGTCCCCATTTAAACCTAACCCATTGCCATCCCTAGGCTAGCTCAATACCAGGCCTAGCCCACCCAAGTTGCACCCCTATTCATAATGGTTCCAACACCCAGACTTAACAGCGTCAATGTCATGATGCTTCTAACATAAGCATGCTTCCACTAAGATTGCAACCCACATTCATTTTGTGTTTTTTCATGTTGAGCAAGAGGATCATACCACTCAAAACATTCTATAAAAGAGTTATCACATTCTTAGCAGTGTAATACCTCATCTAGCTTATCGTGTCCTTTAACCAGAACCGAATAATAAACTTTTTCTTGTTTTCCATTCACTGGCTCTTCTCTCTCGTCTATGTAAGCAACACGCAATGAAGGATACCTGTATTTAAATTTGTTGAATTGAGAGTGGTGCAAAGTTAATGTAAACGGTGAAAGGTTAAGGTGCATCTGTAATTTGCATAGCTTACGTTAACATGAGATTCAGAATGTTTAGGTAAGAACTTCGATCGCGAGAGTCAGGGGATTTCTTTTGTGCTCCATAGAGCTGGCAGGAAACAACATAGGTGAACTTTATATCAGCTACTGCTTGTGCTTCTGCCCAAAGATCATGCTGATGCAAGCCCCGATTTATAGCTGCAACATGAACAATGAAATACTTTGAGGTCAATTGATTTCACATATGACTTAAGTATGAAAAGGGGGGAAAAGATAAGGGTGTTAACAAGCCAAGCTAGCTTACAAAACATCTTTTTTATGCTTTTTTAATCCCATGTGACCCACCTGGAGTGGATATAGATCAACATAGATGAAGGATACAAAGGCCTCTACATGGATAAGAGGAGGACCAAAATTCAGTGTTTGGCCAGCACTGGCATAGAAACTACGCCCCCAAGATAAATGGCGGACAATTACATATTTTAAAATATCAAAGACAGATAAAATCTTGATAGGGTTCAATTGGGTCTAGTGCCAATTCACAGGGGTTGTGGGTGTTAGGAGAGAGATGGGATCACAGTTGGGCTCGTGAACTACGTTGATCAGCTGCTCATTTGGTTGTGTATCTGGTCAAGCAAGTTTGAATCAAATTTGTTTATATGGGGTTCAGCTTCCAAAAATGTTCAAGTTGTGTGTCCACCCTGTTTACTGGTAACGGGCCTTGGTACTTCCCCAGTAAAAGCAAAGTTAATCAGCCTATTGGAGCAAAATGTAATTAAATCACTAATTAATTTAATAAATTTATAAAAGTCACTAATTCTTAATTAAGTCAGACTATCCATTAGAACATTAATTCTATCCCTATAAGGGCTCATTTGGCAAGTCTTATCTCTATGAAATAGATCTACATGAAATGGGGGTCTATTTCAAATGGATCTATTTGAAATAGATATTTTAGAGATAATCCCATTTGGCAATACACAAAAACTGATGAAATAGACTTTTTTAAATCAATGGTTGAAAGTTTTTCCCAAATTTCTTAAGATCCACGATTAGTCATCTTTCAAAATTTGAACTCATAGTCGTGTTTAACCTACTGAAGAGATTTAACGGTTCGGATCTTCTTTTTGGGTCCCACAATGTACAAAAAACACTAGCCAATGGTTCACTGTTTTTGCAAATATATTGAGATTGGTGACCATCCAATGGTTGAAATTCGGACCCATACTCATGTTTGATCTTCTGAGCAATTCCAACAGTTTGGATCATGACTTATTGTCCCCGAAGCTTAAAAAAAATTAAGAAAAATCAAACTGCCAATGGTCCAATCCAAAGCCCAATAGTGAAGTCCTGATACATCAATGGTTGAGAGTTTTTTGAAAATTTCTTGAGATATATAAAGAGTTAAACTTTGAAATTTGACCTCAAATGTTTTGAACATCTAAGAAGATTTAACGGTCTGGATCTTCTATTTGGGGCCCACAATTTTCAGAAAATCAACTCCAATGGTCCACTTTTTTTTGCAAATATCTCGAGATTGGGGATTATCCAGTGGCTGAAATTTTGTTCCACAGCCGTTTTTGGCCTTCTGAATGGATCTAACGGTTCAGATTGTGCTTTAGGGACCTTAGTTTAAAAAAAAAAAAAGGAAGAAAAAACAGACTGCCCAAATTGGACATCCTTTTTACTGTGCGTGTTGTGTCTTTTCACAATAGACATGAACATCTATTTGGATTCTTCTCATTTTTCCGACTTCCTCAAATAGAGGTAGTACGTCTAAAAACTATTCCAAACAGACATTACAAACTAAATTACAAAACAATCTAAAAACTATTTGAAACCATTTTAAGACAATAAGAAGCAAAAATAAGACTTGCCAAACACGACCTAACTGTATGAAACTCTATATCCCACATTCCTTAGTGTATATCATATATTTAACATATACAATACAACATGTAAATCCTACAAAATAAATGAGCTTGCACTTGACTCAAGCTCAAGCTTCATATGTATATACTGAGTGTTGTCAAGCAGAGCAAGAGCTGGCTTGTTAACAATAAAGCCAAGCTCGCGTGCAGAGAGAGAGAGAGAGAGAGAGAGAGAGAGCATATGAAAGGTGGGGGGGCAGGGGGCATACACTTACTTATGTCTTCTGCAGTATCCAGGATGCATTGAAGCTCTAAAGCCTGCCTATAATACATCATCCCTCTCACTGATAGAAGTGCAATGGGAACGCATAAATGAAGAATCAAAATACAAATGGAAAGATAGATTGCGCTCATTGCTTATTGTTCAAACCTGTTCTGGAAAGTGTCTGCCCTCTGTATGACACCCAATGGCAAACTTCATCCATAAGTTCAGCCAGACCAGTTTCATCCCTCAGACCAGTCCGCTCACAGAAATTGGTCCATTCATCTAGTTTGAATTGAAAGAGAACTTGCCACAATTTAGATTCAGCTCCACAAACAAGAAATAGAGGAAAGGTGCAACAGAGGGGCCAGAATTACCTGGATATATTTTCTGTAGGTAAAACAAAATTGATATTCCATCCTCATTTAACTTGTTAAGTTCATCCGCAGAATAGAGAACCTCTTCTCTGTAATATGGAGTCAAAACACTAAACCGAGAAAAAGAAGTGTAAGTTAGAAATAGATCATGGAGGATCAAGCTTTGAATAAGGTGCCTCACGCAATGAGAAGGATGAACTTTTTCATAACCATTTTCCAGCTTCGAACAAGGGTGACTATTTCCGATTGACAATGAAGGGTAGCATGTTAGATTTCCCGTTGAGCTTATACTCAATTAAGTACCCTTTCCAATAATTTAGGATTCTTAACTGCAATTCTATCATGTTATTATTACCTTGATTCTTATTGATGCAGAATTGATCGTGGACTATGAATTTGAAGCCGCAGAAGGTTACTTGAGATAGTTTGAGCATCCCAAGCAGGCCCAAAGGGTCCTGAAAATTTTTGACTAAGCATTGGACCCAAACAGACCATGTTTCAGCTCAGAAATAATGTCACAGGGACTGTTTGGATATTCAGAAACAGAACAGCGGGTCGTTTGCAATTTTCAGCATGCTCAGAACTCTAACAGGGCCCAGACCACCGTTATCTTTGAGCAGTAGGTTGGTGGGTCAAAACCCAACCCACTTGAAACTTACACCAGGAGTGTCGCCCAAGACTCCTCTTCACGGTTGTTGGGCTTATTTCTTCAAAGGCTGGGCCATCTGGGCCCCACAAGCCATCTCGTGCAAGATGTCCAAGACGACCAGATACTGAAATTTCATTGATTTTCCTTAATTTCTAATGGTTGATTTGATTAGGAAATAATGATTAGAGACTTCTATTTGTATTAGGATTCAATTATAGCAAGATTGCTAGGGTTTTGTGTGGTTTTACGTCGTAAGTTGGGCCCTACTAGTGTTTTGACACATGGTGCTCACCTTGTCGTAAGCACCTTGCTCAGTGACAAACAAAACCTCTGCTGTGTACTTTGATAACAGTTGAGTAGGGCAAAATCATGGTTAGGGGATGACATGTTTTAAAGCCGTAAGACTTCAATCAAAGCAGACAATATCATGTGAATAGTGGGCTCAGGTCATCACATTCATACCTCCCAAATTTAGTTTCTATTCCTTTGTCAAATCTAAAGCGAAGAGAAAGAGAAGCCTTCTATTACTATGTGATTCTGAAAACTTTTGGAGGGGTCGACTTTTTTATTTGTTTGGATCTGGTACTTCAGAACTAGGATTTTTCTCACTGGTTTCTTGTGGAAATATTTTTCTAGCTGGTTTTTTCTTTGTTTATTATGCATCCATGTAATCAAATCTCAAAGACCAAATACTTCCTAACTGACTTGTGCCCTACCAGACAGATGGCAGGTCGCATGCGCTGCATTTTTTTCAATATTTATGAGCCTCTTTAATTGAAAAAAATGTGCAAAACATTTGAAAACCAAACTTTGCTATTGACAAAGGAGTGGAAGATTCAAAATTCATGGATCCCATGTTGGATAGAGCCTTAATTTATTTGGTCCAATGTGTTTTTAATCCATTTAAATCGGGGCCCAATTAATCATTAATGCCTCAAATCTGAATTTTAGTAGGCCTAAATTGAGTTCAAGAATCTGTAATTGAATATGAGTCATACCATGAAGAGATTGGAGAGAATAGTGGAGCAAAGACTTAGACAAAAGGCCAAGATATCCGAAAACCAATTTGGTTTTCTACCACAAAGGTCAACTATGGAAGCTATCTTCTCATTTAAGCAATTAATGGAAAAATATAGAGCGAAGAGGAAAAATCTGCATATGATCTTCATCGATTTAAAAAATACTTATCATAGGGACCAAGAGATTTAATTTGGTGGGTTTTAAATAAAAATAATATTCCAAGATGTTATATTAAAATTATTAAAATACTTGTATAAAGGAGCGGTAATGAGTGTGAGAGCTAACTATAGAGAGACATGTGAGTTCTGGTTGACAATAGGTTTGTATCAGGGGTCAGCTTTAAGCCCTTATTTCTTTGCATTGATTATGGATGAGTTAGTTGCTCATATTCAAAAGGATGTACTTTGATGTATGTTGTTCGCAGATGATATAGTATTGGTCGATGAATCAAAAGATGGCGCAAACGCAAAACTCAAAAGATGGTGGTAATGCTTTAAAATAAGTCCTACAAAGATAAAATATATGGATTGCAACTTCAGTGGGCATTTATAAAAAAACATAAACTACTATGAGAATTGAAGTTCAGGAGATACCACAAAAAGATTCCCTATGTTATCTTGGTTTGGTTATTAGTGAGAATGGGGAGATTGATGAAGAAGATGTCGAACATATAATAAAACAGGATGGTTGAAGTAGAGACTTGCTTCTAAAGTACTTTGTGACAAACAGATTCCAATAATATTGAAAGAAAAATTTTATAGGACAGTGATTGGACTACTTATGACCTATGGATAAGAATGTTAGCGAATCGAAAAACAACATATACACAAAATGGATATATCATGGAAGAGAATGTTAAGGTGGATGTGTGGTAAAACTAGGAAAGATAAACTTAGAAGTGAGCATTTTCGAGAGCACCTAAGAGTAGTATCAATAGGAGATAAAATTACAGAAATCCATTTGAGATGGTTTGGGCATGTCCAATGTAGCAGGCAACGGCGTCGGTAAAGAAAAGTTTAGCTATGCAAATTGATAGTCTGCGAAGGGGGAAGGGATAAACCGAAGAAGACATGAATTAAGGTAGTAAAAATAGATATGAAGTACAACTTCTCTAAATATTTGGCTCAAGATAGATCAAAATGGAGAGCTAGAATTCATGTAGCCAACCATAGCATAATTGGGACAAGGCTTTGATAATGATGATGATGAATCTCTAAACTTAATGTGGACCCAAAAGAAAATAAATCGAGCCTTCTAACCCCAGTAGTGCAATTTTTTGAAATGAAACAAAGAACCACAAGCCACAAGGAGGTTAGGATTTACTAAGTTTAAGGTGCAAGTAAAGGGAAAAAGGTTTCAAAAAGGCAAGAGAGAGTAAAACCGATGCAGCCTTAGATTTAAAAAGGAACCCACAACAGTACTCAAACTGCACAAATACTGCTGCATGGCAGAATACAGAGTGACTGCAACCTTCTGCTACAAGACTGTTGTATAACAGTATATAGTGACTGCACTGCGACATTTGGATCATGATAACAATGAATATAAGGTGCAGATTGCTAGGTACCAGGTGCAGATTGCTAGGTACCAAGCCAAAACATCATAGATCTATAGGCATTGATGATAAGAAGCATTCGACTGGAGAATTGAACAAGCAGATACAATATTATTGAATAATACTCATCATCAACTATGCGCTGAATTGCAAAGTCCACCATTATCCTCCATATGAAGCCAAAAATCCAAAAATACAATCAATTAAATCCAAGGTTTAAAAAATTGGACGAGTCGGGTCATGCTGACTCGATAGAATTGGAGCAGGACACGGCCGAGTCCCATGCGACTCTGCTGACATATATAAGCTATGAAATAGGGTCTGCTGACATATATAAGCTACAAAAGGGGGTTTTCACCCTGTTTCTCTTGTTGGAAAAACTCAGAGATAGGTTTTTCAGCCTTCTAAGTTGATTTCTTGCTAGTGGGAAGATCAAATCCACTTATTTTGAGAGATCTAGTCTTTTCAAACATCAAGAGCACTATTCATTGAAAAGAGGGGTTTTCTATTCTTGGATTTTGAGTTATGTTTTTTTGTTTCTTCATGCTTAGATGGTTGACAATAGATGATAGGAACTTTGTTTTGGTTGTAGATGAATTTTCTACTCATGATTTCTTGGAAAAATTCACTTTTTTATTTTGGGGTTTTTTTTTGGAAAAAAAAAGAAAATCGAATTTTTTGTCATTATTTGCTTTCGTTTTTTCTATGAACTTAAGATTTTGGGTATGTACCACATAGATCTATGGTTTTAATCCTAGATCTAGAAATTTTTATTTAAATAACAAATAGGGTTTTTGGTTTCTAGGATGCTTAGATGGTTGACCATAGATGATATGAAGAATGTTTTGATTGTAGATGAATTTTCCACCCTTGACTTGTTGACAAAATGAAAATATTTTTTATTTGTTTAGACCATTTTTTAAAATAGGAAAATCATTTTTTTATTATTTTCTTTTGTTTTTTGAATAAGCTTAAGATTTTGGGTGTGTACCGTATAGATCTATGGCTCTAATTCTAGACCTACACATCTACCCCAAAAAATTGATCTTATGGCAATTTTTTAACCTAAAATTATTATAAAGCTATGTTTTTCGTTTCTAGTATGCTTAGATGGTTGAGAATAGATGATAGGAAGTGTAGTTTGCTTGTAGATGAATTTTCCATCTAGATATATACATTTTTTTGCAAATTTACTAATAAGTCTGACTACACTACTAATTTAGTTTAATTTAATATTGTTCGTTTTAAATTATGATTAGGAAGAAGAATATTAGGGTTACTGTAGTGTGTATAAGGAAACTGAGATATGAGACATTCCATTATTTTTACTTATGAGTTGATTACTATGTTAATATGTTAACTTCTAACCTCTAAGTAGCTTTATTTATTAATTTATTTCTGAAATTGGCAAATTGTGCATATTACTTTGATCACAACTGCAACAAAGAAAGAAAAAGAAGTTGATTTTGGATGGGAACATGGAGAGATGGTTGGTGCAAACTGTCCTTTGGTAAAATAGAAATGGAGTGGAAAAATCATAGGTGGCGGAATCCATATATTTAAATAACATCTTGCACATGAAAGTGGATTCTATGTTAAGGAAAGAAGTATTTCGGTTAAACATTTCTTTCGATGTTTAAATTTTTTGAGCTGACTGAAATTTCGTCCGGTTTTCTTTTTTTATTCTAAATTTCATTGTTTGCTCTTTTGTTTGTTCTTTTTCTTTAATAAAATTTACTATCATTAAAAAAACATAAGTTAAACCATGTTTTCAAATGTGCCCTGTGTTATAAGCAATTTGAATAAGGATAAAGTGGATTTTACAGCAAAAACCAATTCAAAGAAAGCAGTTTGAATGAATTATTTGGATTTTTTTTAGGTGGGAGAGTAGGACTAGTATACAGAATATTCAAATCTATCAAAAAGTATTATTTATTGATCTAATCATCTTCTATCTGTCAATGCAATCATAAACATCAGTCTAAAAAAGTGGAGGTTCAGCTCATCATAAATAAACATGGGGGTGCATCTTTTGATCAACTCAGGTAATAAAAGTTGGGTCCACAACGATGAGCCAGATTTTGTGACATGTAATTGCCAATCCAATCCAAATAAGCTATGAAGCACGGACACTTATATAGGGTCCCCGTGTCGGACACGGACACGGCTCGAACACGGCTGGACACGTGTCCGACATGCCAAAAACGTGTCCTATCTTTTTTTAAAATTTTTTAAGATGCGGACACGGGATGGACACGGCTCAAACACGGGATGGACACTGCTCAGACACGGGATGGACACGGCTCAGACACAGGCCGGACACGTTAGGACACGGGATGGACACATCAGGACACGGCGGGAAGAAGAAGCTTCTACAGTTTTTTTTTTCTGCTTTTTTTTTCTTTTTTTCAGAAATGTTGCCATAGTTTTTTTTTTTTTTTTGCTGCTGTTGTTTTTTTGTAGTCTTTTCAAAATTTCTGCTGCTATTTTTTTTTGTTTTGTTTTTGCAGCTACTATTTTCTCTAATTTGCTGCTGCTGTTTTTGTGTAGTCTTTTCAGAATTGCTGCTGCTGTTTTTTTTTTTTTTTTTCTAGAATTGTTGTGCTGTTGTTGCTTATGTTTTCTTTCTTTCTTTCTTTTCCGAACTGCCACTGCTGCTTTTTTTTTTTTCAGAACTACTGCTATTGCTGCATTTTTTTCCCCAAAATTGTTGTATTTTTTTTCATAGTTTATTTTTCAATTGATGTGCCAAAATTAGAGGCTGTACTATTTACTAATGATGGGAGTGTTGGTGGAGATGATGATGCCATTAAAGTTGTGTCAAATGATGAATCATGAATGAAGCAAGGATTTTTTTTTTATTTTTTTATTTATGGAGTGGGGTAATGGAGGAGGGATCTTTTTTGTTGTTTTGATTATGATGTAATTGTGACTTGTAATGTTGATGATGTACTATGGCCTACTATTGTATTACATTATGCAGTATGGATTTTATTTTTGACTTTTCTAGTATTACTTATGTTTCTTCTTTATTAATTGTGACATTATGCTTCTTAATTTGGCTAAAAAAATCTATTTGTTAATTTTATGATTATATATAAATATATATATTTATTATTTGCCGTGTCCTAGCCATGTCCGTATCCTAATTTTTTAGGATTTGCCGTATCGCCGTGACCGTATCGTGTCGTATCCATGTCCCGTGTCCGTGTCTGTACTTCTTAGCAAATAAGTAACCATTGTAATTGGCAATCACATTCTTTGCTTGCTTCCACAAAACACAATATTGCTCGTTTAATCTTCCCATTATTTTCAGTAAGAGAAAGCTGCAATCACACGCTCTTCAACCAAGTGGCAGATTAAGTGCATTATTCTTCTTTTATTTTTAATCTTATTTTTATAATTATAACTATTGTTATTATTATCATATTCAATGGCTACCAACTTAATTCATTTCCAGAAAATACAAAATCTCTAAATTTATGGTTTTGTAATTTATATCTCATTATTTGTATTAATTTGCATCCCATATAATTTCAAATTCAGAAACAACATTACTTAAAATTATTCATGAAAACTAATACTTGGAAACTATTTTGGTGCTTAACTTATCAGACATATTAAGAAATTACAAAAATATGACAAACTAAGTTAAATCTGCACACTTTTGTGTCCATATCACAAAGCATCTTAGGTATGATTCATGGTGTTTTACTCATAAATATGCATACTTTTCTGTCCATATCACAAAGCATCTTAGGTACGATTCATCGTGTTTTACTCAATAAACATATCAATGGTTCCATGCTAACCAATAGAACCTCCAGCACAGCAGATAAAAATAAAATAAAACCTCATCAATAGAAGAAACCATGTTAGAATTAAGTTATAGGATAAGACCATCAAAAAATTAAAACAATATGCTGAAAATCAAACCTGAAAGACAGCATGTCACGCACTTTTGGAGCATTTGGCATATTCATAAACAAAGAATTAGTAAAAAAAGTGATGCGGCGACGGGCTTCCAAATTTGTAGGTATGTTTATCGCTGATTCCTTCACAGTCAATAGCAAATGAAGCCTAACAACCTACCATGGAAAAAGAAAACAAAACAATGACACAGAGAAAAGAACATAATGCTTCAAGCAGAACAAAGGAGAACAAAAGTACCTTCTCCATCCAAAATCTATCCTCCATAAGGTTGAGATTTATTTTTCCAAACTTAGGCTTAGTTTTGTCATCTGTACTTTCCACTCTTTGTAGATGAATTCTTCCAAGTTCAACAGAACAAACAAAATCACTAATTGGAGATAAGAAGGCTTTTTTTTTTCCCTGTGCAATCAGCTCATAGAAGTAGCACCTTACCGCTCTCCATCAGTCATAACATCCTGTGCGATAATCTCCATAATATCCTGAAGGATATTTACAATATATGTCTTGTATTGCTCATGATCGTCTTGATCATTTTTCTGCTGAAAAGAAAGACTCAGTTTTCAGGACAGGAAAGGAAGCAACCATGATTTAGATCATTCCCTAGGAAAAATCCTTAAAAGTTTAGACCTCTCCAAGATATCAACACATAAACCATTTAAGAAAGAAGAAGAACGAAAGCAAGAATATTACCAGAAGGACTAAAAGTTTCTCCAACTTGTTGTTGAGCTGAGGTAGCTCAATCATCCTGAAGGAAGTCAAAAATCTTTTCCCTGCTACACTAGCATTGACTTCATAATCTATTTGACGGATGACGCTGGAAGAAAAGATGTAGAAACATCAAGCAATTTTGATTAAATGCAAGCCAAGATTTTCTGAATTATGAAACTAATGGAAAAAAAAACTGTTTACTGGTACTTAGTAAGCACTTAAGCCTTTAGATTCAGATATCGAGACACAATCAATTGTAAAGAGAACATTTTCTCACCTCCTATCTTCCTCCTCAATTAGAAGACTGAGAAGTATCTCTTTCAATGTTTCATAACATTCTATCACTGCAGAGTGCATGTAAGCATCACTACTTATCTTCTTAAATAAGCCTTCATCCTCAGTTCCCCTAAAACCCTTTGCCATGTCCAGTGCTATTGGTATCTATCAATCAAAACAGAATGCAAGGTCAGTTCTATGATCAGATAAGATGAAGTCATACCAAGGGCATGTTTATCATTGCTTAAGAAAACATGACAAACAAAATACAATCTGCACCTTACTAGCAAGCAGAAAAGGAGGCCACTGCACAACAGATATGTCATTCGAAGAATATGGAACACGCATCAAATCCTTCTCCCTGAACAATAATTTAAAACGACGAGAATGATACGGCTAACTTGACTGACAGAATGTCTAAACTATTAAGCAAGTAGCAATCTCAACCTATTGCTGATAAAGTCCTCTCTCCGCAAGCTATCGATGAACTCATTCCACACATGAGAGAATTTTGAAATCTTCGCACGTTCTTCTGCCTGCTCTTCTGCAGCATCTACCTGATTCAAAAATACACATTGAACACAGTGAGAACTTTCTTCTGGCATCTTCCTTCACATTTTTCACTATCACATAATTTTAAAGGATTTCACTTCCTTAAATGTCAGCAACACTTTATACAGGTCAAGAGAGAAATCAATGATATCAAGACATACAAGTTTAAGCATTTCAACTTTCAAGTTTCCAAAAAGCACCATTGATGTATTACCATGTGATTTCTTTTCTTCTTAGATTTGCCTTTTTTAGCTTTGTCATTGGATGGTACAAGGTGTTTGCAAAAGGTTGTTGGCACAGCATCAAATCTGGACCGTAACATCCCAAGTGTCCGTATCTAAGAAAAGCCAGAAAGGAAAATATGAAGGTAAGACTGAAAAGGAGAAAAGGAGAGAGAGCCTTCTGTCTCTAGGACAGGAAATGAAACTAGTAGTAATATGTGAAGCAGCAAAAGAGATTCTTAAAGAAAAAGGATACTGATTTTTCTTTATTTGGCTTGTGAAACTACAAAGAACCTCTTCTGCTACATTTTCTTAGCCAATTTGAAAAAGTAACCACTGACCTCACCCAGACGGCTGAAGGCTCCAATAATACCTCCAAATATAGTGGAGAATATGGCATACCATATCTGCGTATCCATGAAATACACCTGTACACAAAAAATATTGGATGAAAAACTAAGAAGAGCCTAAAAGAGACCCAGAGAAATGAAAATTTAGAACTTTGCTTACCAGGACAATGGGGGCCCATATGGAAACAACAACGCCAATATTATTCTTCACTGCATCATTTCAGTTTTCCAGTTAATTAAGGTCATTAACACATCAAAAAATGAATCCAAAAACTTTATTAAAATGTACAAGATCTTACAATTTGGGAAAAACTCATGCCACTCATAGCTAGTACTGACTTCCATTCCCATGATCAGCTTTGTTGGTTCAATTAAAGGCAATATCTATAAGCAGGAAGGATAATATTAGAAAACAAAAACTTTGACATTAGTTGCACAGATGTTAATGAAGTAACTTTAGATTATTCAGCCCTCATCATGATTTCTAGTAACATGACCTATCTAGTAGAACGTTGGCCAATTGGGAAACAACACATGCAAAAATTGAGTGTAGCAAAGATGAGAATGTTAAGATGGAAGTGCGGTAAAACTAAAAAAAATAGAATAAAAAAATGAGCACATTCAAGAGCATTTAGGGGTTATCAATAGATGATAAATCAAGAGAGTCTCGTTTGAAATTGTTTCAAGATGTCCACAAGCCAACAACAGCGCCATTAAGTAAAAGTTCGCAGTGCAAGTTGATGGCCGCACAAGGTAAAGGGCAGGTAGAAGAGAACAAAGATGGAAGCAGTAAGGATAGGTCTAAAGAAGTGCAGCCTATCCAAGGATTTAGTCAAAGATAGACAAGAATGGCAAAATAGTATTTATGTAGCTGACTCCAACAGTTGGGACAAGGCTTTAATAATGATAATGATGATGATTTCCAATAACAATAGTCTATACATTATTACATTCTGAATTCATTAGTGGTAACTGCTAAGTTGGCAAAGCATATTTCAAAGACGATAAAATCACCTCAACATAGTAGCTAAAAGCTAGCTTGCAAAGTAGCAGCACAATCCAGAACAAAGTATACCTGACAAGCAGAAGGCATTTTGTATTTGCATCTCATTAATGAAAGAAATGTGAATACTCAAGCAAATTATTCAACCTTACTTCATAAGTGAGGAGAAGTCCTCATGCATGCCTCTTCCAACATATAACTTTGGCTGTGACACAAAAATGTAGGTAAGAAAAACAGCAATTTACCAATTATAATTCATCATAAAAGAAACAGTGAAAGAGATGCTTGCCTGAGCCCACCACAAAAGAAGAACAACAATGCGCCAATTTGAACGCTCCATGGTTCTTCGCAGCGGCGGAACCATGAATAACAAAGCAGCTACTAAATTGGGTATCATATATATGACAATAGCAAAACTATAAAATGGTTGACTTTGCCAATTGCTAACCCAACTGCTGAAGAACCTAACGAGTCCTGTAGGATTCTGCACAGAGCTAGAGTAACCAATGGGCATGACAATTACCCATACAGCTGCAACCACAAATTTCAGGATGTATCGAACTATCTGGGTGTACTGCATGCTTCCCCAAGCTTTCCAACTGAGAATAATATCCAGAGTAGCTGAAAAGCGAAAAATGGTTAGAAACAGGAATCACCTTCAGGTTCCAGGGGGCGAAAAAAAAAATGACGTACATTCTGAAACTAGTATCTAATCTAAACTTGGTCCAAGGTTCTTGCAAATGTTATGTTATACTACCATAAGATGTGAAATTAACATCATCATCGTCATCATAATGAAAGCTTTTTCCCAACTATGTTGGGGTCGCCTACATGAATTCTATTTCTCCATTTCAATCTTTTTAGATCCAAATCCATAGTTAAGTTGAACTTCTTCAAATCTAATTTTACAACATTCATCCACGTCTTCTTCGGCCTGCCCTTTACCCTTGGTGGTCCATCAACCTAAGGCCTACATCATGTTTGCTTCTTGATTGACCAACACTCTAACCCATAGGTCATAGCTGGTCGAACCACTATCCGGTAAAATTTATCTCCATGTTGTCATTCGTCAGATATAAAGCACTCTAAAAGCAAGTCTCCACTTCAACCATCCTGCTTTTATCCTATATTCAACAACTTTATCAAATTCCCCATCCTTACTAATTATCAAGCCAAGGTAACAAAAAGAGTCTCTCTGTGGTATCTCTTGAGCTTCGGTTCTCATAGTAGTTTCAACTCTTTTTGTGTGCCTATTGAGGTTGCAATCCATATATTATGTCCTTGTATGACCTATTTAAAAGCTTTTTTTATTCTAAAAGCCGCCGCCATCTCTTGAATTTAGCATAAAAAAGTTGCATGCTAAAGTGCTGACACAACAAAGTATGGCAGACTCCCTAGCTAATCAGCAAGTAGATAGGTTGTGCCTTGGATTGCTTGCATTATGTAGGGGTCTAAGGTTGGTTATATCACTCTTATACCCTTGTGGGTATTGCTCTTTTTTTTTCTTTTTCTTTTTTTTCTTTTTTTGAGCTCCCTTCTTTGTTGTAATTTCTCCTCTTTAATAATATTTCCCGTTACCTGATCAAAAAAAGATGAAGAAAAAAAGTGCCAGCACAACATAGAATCAACATGAAAACATGAATTCTAGAATCTCAAAAAAAAAAAAAAAAAATACCTTGCAGGAAATTCAGCAAAGCAGCAGTTATAAAGATACTTAAAACATTTTTGAACACATCCTCATCAAAGAAGGCAGCAAGAGTGCCAGATGGGCTCCATGCAACAATTATCATAGCCTGGACACAAATAAGCATGGTCATAATCTGTTACCCAAAGATGATAACGCTAACATAAACTTATATAATTCAAGGCAAAGGTACCTGGAAAGCCAGTATAAAGAAAACCCACATCCTATCAAAACTTCTAAAAAGGTGCCAAAAAGTGCGGACTTCAACAAAGTTTGTTTTTGGCTTCCTTCCACTAACGACTTGGTCACGCTGCAGGAAAATACAAATTATGGCATTATGAATTCTTGCTAGTTCTTCAAGAATCTTCAAGTATGTAGAAGAAAAATGATCTGCACACACCCTATAATATGGATACAGAGGAAAACTAAAACTAGAAATGGAAGAAATGAAATGAATCAGGGGAAAAATATATATTTGAGAATCGGTCAGCAGATAAATTATTTGTATAGAATATAAAATAGCAGCAACATACAGCAGAGCCTGAGAATTCTACCGCAATGCAGCTTTGCACATTAATTCAATCCAGGTTAACATGTTAAATGCATAGACTGATGAGCATCACAAGTTATGATGCACAGATGCTTCAAAATGGACACATATCGAGTCATATTGTATCTGATACTTCACTTTTATATGTAAAATTTGCATCCCTGCCATCTCCATGGCCTGTCCCTACTGTATCTCAGCATCATAGGTTACAAGAAAGCAACACATAAAAATTATATGAAGCCAAACTTTTCGGTTCATCACTGGAATATGCATCACAAAACCTCATTTGTAGTATGTGTCTCGTCTGTATGCACAAAAAAGTCCGCACTTCTGTTCATTGGCCACCCTAATTGAAAACAGTTCTTTGACCTGCCAAAAGGACCAGAATTTTTATGAGTACCAAATAGATTAGAATTTGCATCCTTGAGCAGGTTCATACAAGAGAAGCACAATAAAAACTTAAAAGAAACAATTTTAAAGGAACATACCAAAAATATTCGTTTAAGTCATCATAGTTTCTCCATCTTGAGTGCTTTGCAGTGCCGCCTTTGTTCCTTTGGGCTTCCTTTTTTACCACACAAACATCAGTCATTAGATGCACAATAAAAGGTATGCAGCAACTGAAGAAACGAAATGTTAGAAGTAGAAATCACATGAAAAGTGCTCTACCTTTCGTATGACCTGATAGATAGGAGTAACAACTTCTCTCAGAAAAGATTCATCGCCTTCATGCATAGGTAAAACATTTGCCCCAGTAACCATCTGTGTGCTT
Organism: Sextonia rubra; assembly: GCA_037013555.1. Lineage (NCBI taxonomy): Eukaryota > Viridiplantae > Streptophyta > Magnoliopsida > Laurales > Lauraceae > Sextonia > Sextonia rubra. The sequence goes on along the minus strand of JASUAD010000001.1, from coordinate 106,984,400 downwards.
GTTTCACACAAAGCACCATAAAGCTGCGCTGCCATCTGAACGATAAAAATAACATGAAGAAACATTAAATCTATTACATGAAATATCAAGAGAAAATAGAATCAATTAAACCCTTTTGAGAACAGGGATATTCAAATACACTTGATAGCTTTTGTTATGAAACAAAGTAGAACTTATATGTAAATATAGGAATAGTATGGACTGATTTGTAAATACGTCAAATACAAAGGGGGTTTTTGTAAATGAAAAAAGGTAAAAAAAAAAAAAACTCTATATTGATGTGGTCGACCAACAGTAGGGCATACAAGTACAACTTCCTTTTCACCAGATTCTCTTCTCTCTGTTTTCTTCATTCTCGCATTCTATGTTTTTCAGACCTTTCATGGAAAAACCATAGATTTCTGTCAACCTTTAATTAGAACTGGTACCAGAGCACACAAACAACTAGAAAACTATCAGTCAAAGAGATTTTATGGTGTTGGTGGAAGGACTAAGCAAGGTTTTTGAGAATTCAAGCCTGGCCGAATTGTGAAGGTTGACTTCACTGTTTTGATTTGGTAAATTGTAGAAAGCAAATAGAAGCCCTATTGCTGAGAAGTGAAGAATTACAGGGAGGATCTAAAGCTCACTTAGCAGTTTCAAATACAAAATTTAGGGGGGTTTCTTTTTCAAATTGCTTCCAGGGTGACTTCAGGATCTGAGTGCTGACATCAGCACCTGTATGACCAAGGGGTGATTTGGTTCTAGTTTGGTGTAAAACATGCTAAGGCCTTGTCACATGTTTCTTGATCAGTATTTAAGTGGTAATGTGATGGGTTTAAGTTAGGGGTGGTGTGATGTATTATCGGTGAGGTGGTTTTGTCAACCAAACAGTCCTCGTTTTTAGTTGGGTGTGTGTAGATCTAAGGCTTAAATTGTTTGTGAACAAGTAGTAGTGAATCCAGCTTTGTGAACAAGTAGTTGTTTGAAAAGGATTGTACTGCTGTCATCAAAAATCGTTTGATGGTGAACTAGAGGGCGATTTTCTTTATTGAAGAATTTTTACGGTTTTACATGGCATAGTCTAAAATTCTGATAAAAATTAGATAGTATATAATAGGGGGATAGAGTTCTTTTGGTGCCTCACCACTGCATTAGAGACTTACAGTCAACCAGTTCAATCGTAAAAATTACAAGAGACAATGTAATCAACTGAGTGAGCTCTTGGTAGAACCCAGAGACTTTGGTATATTGATGACACCATTCTTGAACCACCTAAGAGTAAATTTAAGCATTTGGAATGGCAGAAAATATGATGGTTATGAAATGCTTTATTGACTTTATGAAAATTAATATTGCAAAAAATTTTTGCTGATGCAAGTTGGCGAAAAAGTTAGGGCATCTTATGGTGAGAAGAGGAATCATGCCAGAATATGCCAGTTGACACGAGACCTAAGCCAATTGAGACAAGGTCACAAGGGAATATATCCCTTTTATTATCAGTAACAACAACATAAAAAAGGGAAAACCTACAACAGAGCACCCATCCAAGAGAGGAAGGGGAAGAAATGCATAGCAGCATTATACCTATGACAAAATGAAAGCAACAAGAAGAGCACAAAAAAAGTTACATCAGAAAAGCTACAAACCGAAGGGATCCATCTACCCCTTGCTTAGCAAACAAATCGGCGAAGTCATTAGCTGATCACACAACAAGAAGAAACTCCACAGAAATAGAAGACGACAGCACCTTAATTTCATTTAAGTAGAACTGAAATCTCCAAGGGGACTTTGCCAAAGAAGAGACCTAGGATATGGCGTTTTAAGAGACCTACGATATGGCATTCCTAGAGTCACTTTCCACCTCAAAGGGACTACTACTACACAAAAATTCTTCGTATATGGAGAGAACTTGAATTATATAAGTGACCACTGGAATAGAAAATGAAATCAGGAATGTATAGACAACTTATTGGTAGGTGTCAATCTGAGCAGAGACATTAAGTCAAGACTCTCTTCAACCGATGCGAACCATGTTTTCCCTTCTTCAGGGGGAGGAAAATCAAAGAGAAGTTATGCTTGGTCTAGATAAACCATCCACCAAACATGACAGATCCATACTTGTTTCCAATAAGGCTGGTCGCTGTGGAGGAGGTGGACGTGCCTAAGCCCCCTGGATTTGAACTAAATGAGGATTTATCATGAAATTATTGCCCCCTTTTGAGATAATACTAGGCCATCACTTGTCCAGGAGCCAAGTGTTTGCAAAACAAAGCAATTGAATGGTAACACTCCATTTGGATCCTCAAAACTTGGTTGCTATGCACCCAGCTTACTATAATTATTTTCATCTTTAATTGGTTATGACTGAGAGCAAACACCCCACTTGCACATGACTTTAAGTTATCCAGACACATGAACCCTCATTTACACATAAACCGAGTGACCTGGATCCAGTTTACTATGATCCGTACAAGCTGTTACTGTTGAAAAAGAAGGGAGGAAAGCTAGAAAAATGCAACAATTGAACGTAATATTTCCATTCAAATTACCAGCATATTCAATTTGCCTTACCACAATATAAACCTGAACGGAATGCTAGAGAATAAGGAAAGCTTCCAATTCATATTACTAGGAAATTAAGCATGAAGGAATAATGTGAATATGTAGTCACAAGGCTACAGCCCATCAACCTCACATTCTCCTGGTAAAATATGAGAGATGGATTTGTCGCTTTCTGTGCTTTAGTTGGGTAACTCTCTTTATTACAAACACTAGGGTACAAGACTCCTTCTCGAAAGCCCGAATCTTTTTAACATAAATAGGTGGTGTGAGAATAAAATAATAATAGAATATTTTCATGTTACCCATATTTATAGCAATAGACTGCCCAAAGTCAAGGAGCTACCATCCACTAAATGATACTTAAGAAAGGACAAAGGTAAGCAGATAAGAAGCCTACATGATGGAAGATGTAGCAAATACATTCAGGCATAAATCGAATGTTTGAAGCTTCACCCCATATAAGAAGATAAAGTCCAATATAGAGAAGGTCCACTTGGAAAATGTCAAGATTAATTATGGGCCTGCACAGCAAGAAAACTTAAAGATCCAGCAAATGAAGAAATCAGGAGTATGAGACTTTTGAGATGGATAAAAACCAAAAATCCCAATTCAGTCAGGAGTACAAGACTTTTGAGATGGATAAAAACCAAAATCCCAATTCAGTCACAACATCAAAGGCCCTCATCCTTGCTTTGGCTTGCAAAAAGCTGACTTACTTGAGGTTATGAGGACAACGCAAATATGCACACCATGATTTATAATTCTTGAAAATTTTGTTCTTTAGCTCCTCCAAAGTTTCGGGATGAAGCTGGAGGGACAGAATACTACATCAACCTTTCATGTTTGGACAAACTTAGCCTTCAAAATATAGAAAACCAAGAACATGATACTCCTCGATGAAAGAAAAGGAAATACCTCGGTATAACTTTCATGAGGCTTGTTCCTTATGCCAATATTTGCAAGTAGAAGAATTAAGTGCTCTCTCTGATTAGCGACATTCCCTTTCTTCAAAACAATCAATTGGAGAAACAAAAACATTAATACAATTAACTAAGAACTCAACATAGAGAATATTTACATATAGGCCAATATTCCTGTGAACCATTTCGATCTTATGGAGAGAACAACCTAGTGGGGCCCACCTATCACCAATCCAAACCAATCACCAAAAAGAGATCCCCTGATAATTATCAATCCCAAGGTTTGGCACCCATCTAAATGTACTTTTTCATTTGATTGAAGGTTAAAAAAAAAAAGTTCAGATAAAGCCATTAAACTTGTGGGACATGCATGAAGGTTAGGGGGGATGGGATTGGCTTCAAGATTGGTCCCACTTGGATCTTTCCATCCCCCCAGTCCCATCCTCAGATTGGGCCCACAAAGGGTCCAACAGTTGGTTTGCATGACCAGTTCATAGAGGAACATGGCCCTTATATGTACAGACAAATGATAGCAAGGTGCACTCCTCACACATGGGGCACACGGATTATAAATCCAAGGGGTCCATAAAACTATGATCTCCTTGATAGTTACCGGATCTCGGGGTTACACCAACCAAATGGCCTAGACCATTGGTTCAACTGATTTTTTAAATATAAATCCATTGAAACTTGTGAGCAATTGATGAAGGGGTTAGGATGATGAGGTGGGCCGAAATTTTGTAGAGAGGAAAGGCCCAACCAGATCTTTCAAAAACAACAAACCCTAACCCAATGTGTGCCCTACAATGAGGTGCACATGATATAGTTTGGGTCCCCTGCACACGGTGCTCATGGGGATTTTCATATGCACCTCGCTATGTGGCCCATTTGGGGATGACGCTGAAAGATGGAAATATTTGGTTGGGGCCTAACTATGTACAAAATATAGGGGCCACCTAAACCCTTGATGACTAGCCTATGAGTTTTCAACCTTAAAAAGATTAGAATATGATGCAGTCTCGGCCCCACAAGTGGTCCCATTCAAATCTAATTATATTAGGACTGTGTTATTTTAGTAGTAGCTTTCTAATTGCATTATTAGGGAAGTTTCTATTAATAAATTAGGGTTTTCTTAAGTATTAAGTTTGCTTTTATTATATATATGACATTGTAGAGAAGAAATTCTCAAACCTTGATTGATTAATAGAATTGGGTTTTATCCCTAGAGGTGTGTCCTCGTGTGTTTGAAGTCTTTTCATGATTCGAACTGTCCTTGGACACGTGCTTCGGCACCCTACACAACCCTAACTCTAGGGCCTGCATCAAAAAAGTCAATCCAATGGTGTAATCCATTCAGATGGGATCTACTATGATGCAAGACCACCATGGGATGCCATTGGATGAAAAGATTTGAAAGAAACCCTAGCTATATGCAAAACTTCAACTCCATTAGACCATCCTAACCTCTTGATCTATGAACCTAAATTTTAATGGTTTTTGAGGCAACATTTTCTTAGGATTTCAATCCAATGGTGACTAAAAGTTGAACGAATTCAAATTTGGACTTGTGACAATTCATGAGAGATAGTGTGTGAAAAGACTAGATTGGCTCAAGATAGACCCAATGATTTTAAAATAAGAAAAAAGAGAGCAAAACGGGGAGTTTTTAAGAATTTTTCATACATAATCATATATATGGCCCTGCTCCCTTACATCTTTATGGTACATCCTTACAATACATACCAACTATTGGGGCCCATCAGGACCCCACATATCAAATTTGAAGTATGCCCCTAACCCCTTCATCTATAACCTACAATAAGGTTAATAGCTTATCTACATAAATATATATAGAGAGGGAGAGAGACAAATATTCCTCTAACCCCTTCATCCGTAGCCTATAATTTTAATAACTTTATATTAAAGAAAAAAAGTTAACTCTCAATTCAACAATCTAGTCAATTCGGATCGGTGAAAACTCGATAAAATCTAGTGTAATTCAGGGGGTCCAGTGTGTGTGGATGGTTTCAATAAAGGCCCAATAATCCAAGTCCAAACCTACTAGTGAAATAAACTCACGTGTGGGACTTGGTCAAGCAGCTACCTGTACATTTCTTTTTTTGGAGATTTATTTGAACATTAGATCTTTCTTATTCTCGGTAGATTACCTAGGATTGTGGATCTAATTCATTGTAATATTTTTCTTGCCTAATTAATGGCATGATTGTAACCTATGATTAGGCTTCCTACCCCCATATAATGAATACTCAATCAATCCCTAAGGGAGGACAATTTCATCCAAAATTTTTTTGCTTATTGTAACATTCATGTAAGATGACAGATGGTTCAGATGGATCGTAAAGTCAACCCCACTATGTTGCCCTCACCATAATACAGTAAGGGCTATACATATGAATATTTCCCTCAGATATATATATATGGCTGCATCATAGCCTTGTCCCAACTCCATGAGTTATGTGTCTCCATTCCAATTATTCTTCATCACAATCTTCAAATAAGTTGCAATTCTTCATATCTATTTTTACTACTTCCATCCACGTCCTCTTCGGCCTACCATTTCCCCTTGATGCGCCATCAACCCGTATAGCCAAACTTTTCCTTACTGGCGTTGTTGCCGACCTACGTTGAGCATATCTAAACCATTTTAAATGAATTTCTCTAATTTTATTTTTTATTGATACTACCCCTAAATGTTCAAGAAATCACTCATTTCTAATTTTATCATTCCTAGTCTTAACACATATCCACTTCGTGCATAAGTTTCTTCTTGATCGACCAATATTCTACTCCATAGGTTATAATTGGTCTAATCACTGTCTTATAAAATTTTTTCTTCAATCATGTTGACATTTGTCAATTACAAAGTACTCAAGAAACAAGTCTCCACTTTAACCATCCCGGTTTCATCCTATGTTTGACATCTTCATCAATTTTCTCATTCTTACTAATTATGGAGCCAAGGTAATGGAATAAATCTCTTTGTAGTATCTTCTGAATTTCAATTCTTACAGTAATTTCAACTCTTTATATATGCCCACTGAAGTTGCAGTCCATATATTCTGTCTTTATAAGACTTATTTAAAAAGCATTTGAAATCTAAAGTCTCCTGCCATATTTTTTGTATTCATACCATCTATTTATTCATTCACCTACTCTATATCATCTACAAACTACATATACCAAGGTACCTCCTATCGAACATGAGCAGTTAACCCATCCATAATCAATGCAAAAAGGTAAGGGTTTAAGGTTGACCATTAAGGCAAACCTATGTTCACCTATCTCTCCGCAAGTAGTTATCACGCTCGTTGCTCCGTCATACACATCTTTAATAATTTCAATATAACCTTTTGAAACATTCCTTTTATTTAAAACACAACAAATTAAATCTCTAAGTACCTTATTATAAATTTTTTCTAAATTGATGAAAGACCATATGTATGTTTTTCCTCTTCACTTAATACTCTTCCATTAATTTCCTAAGTGAGAAGATAGTTTCCATAGTTGACCTCCCCCTAGCATAAAACCAAATTGATTTTCAGATATCTTGATCTTCTATCTAGGTCTTTACTCCATTACTCTCTCTCATAGCTTCATAGTATGAATCATAAGTTAATCCCACGGTAGTTAGTACTCTTATATACAGGTACTACAACACTTCGTCTTCATTCATCCTACATCTTCTTTGCCATTAATATCTTATTAAAGAGCCTAAGTAACCAAACAAACCACACCCCCCCCCCCCCCCCCCCCCCGCCCAAACACCAAAACTTTTCCTAAGCATTTCCTAGCCTCCATTGGAATGTCATCCAAACATGTAACATTCATTGTCTTCTTTGTTTCAATGCTTTCCACACTTCCACCACCCTAATTCTGCACGAAAAAAAAAGTATGTTCTGCTAAAAGAGTATCCTTTCTTGATCTTATGTCTCATACATGGTCTTCATTTAAAAGTTTGCTAAAATATTCCCTCGACCGTTCTTTGATTTCATTGTCCTTTACTAAAATCTTAAAATCTTTTGGTCATTGCGTTTAATATATTTGACAAGGTATAAGTCTTTACTTTTCATTCTCCTTATTTTCACGAGCTTAAAAGTATCATTCTCTCCTTTTCTTGTTCCTAATTTAGTATATAGGCCATCACACACACCCACACACAAATAAAAGAAGAGTTATCAAGTGTGCCCGTTGCGTAAGGTAGGACCCAGCTAATGGTCCATCTAATTGGATCACACACATCCTAAATTTCAACATGCCCTAGGTTTACACCCATCTAAATGGACTAGACCATTGGATCTATTGCACACCCATCTAAATGGACTATACACCGTTAAACTTATGAGACCCTGATGGAGATGATAGGGTTTATGGATGAGGCCAGTTTTTTACAAAGATGAAGGGCATAGGGAGATCGCTCAATCCTTTAGGTCATAGTCTCATGTGAGCCTCACATTGAGGTGCGCAGTCATCTAGTGCTCGAGTTACGCACTAGATGACTATTGTATGTATGTATGTATGTATGTATGTATGTATGAGAGTGTGTGTGTGTGTGTCTATATAATCTATTTGGATTGGTGCAAACACATGGGATTAATGATTATCAGGAGGTGCTTGTGGTATATTGAGATAGGTCATAAGGTCGGCCCCACTAGGTGATATTTATCATCTATACAAATTATTTGCCTATATAAATAATGATATGCACACCTCGTGCATATTGCGCACCCCTAGTGGGGCCCACATGATGATCATCGGAGTGAACCAATCCCCCCCTCCCCACAATAGTTCACACACCCCCTAAGTTTGCACCCATGCAAATGGACCGGGCCGTTGGATCAACTATATACCCATGCAAATGGACTAGATTTATGGGCTATGGATATAAGGTTAGGATAATCAAATGAGGCTGATTTTTTTGTAGATAAGAGGGCCCCACTCAAATGTTCAAATCCCCCAAAGTCTCATCCTGAAGTGGGCCCCACAGTGCTTTCCATGCACACCTCATCCATAGGATCACTACTTTGTGTGTGTATAGCTATATTCTACTAAGGCATCCCTCATGGATTTACGTAAGGGGTTACCGTTTTACTACCTCATGAGACACCCAAGATAAATCTCCACACACCCCACCCCCCCCCCCCCCACCCCACAAAACCACCCAAAACATCACACACGCACGCGCGAAGCAACATTCACTCTAATTTGCACTAATCTAAATTAAACTCATCGTTAGATTAAATTTAATGAAAAATATAATTTAAAAAACCGTTAAAATTTTAAAGCCATAATCAAACACTGAACATAATTCAAATTAGTGTCAAATTAAGGTGGCTGCAAAATGGGGCAATGGCGAGCGTGAAGGGTTTAAATTTATCATGGGGGTCCCATGAGATGGTGAAAGGGCTTCCTCTAATGCAAATCCATGAGAGGAACCTCTTACCAGAACATTCCCACCAGGACATATATATGGGTCAAGAATTTCAACATTTTACTAGGACTACCTGCATGAAGAAAAAAAATATTCTTTCTGCACAACAATTGGTGCATGTCAGGCATGGATTCACCTCTTCGCTTCTGCTCTTTTTCCTCTCTTTTTTTTCTCTGCTATGGTTAGAGAAATGATTTCTTATTTTCCTTGAAAGGGAAGCATGCATCACATGGCACCAACTAGATATAATAGCTACTCTTAGACCAGCAGAAAAGGAGTGATCCACATGAGTGGTTTACCCCTTCTGATGGAAGAAAGGGAATAACCAATTCCACTTCAGCTGGTTCTCAAGTTATATCCTAGAAGAAATGGTAAAGCAGGAGAGGACGTAATCTCTCATGTAAGGATTTTTGCTCCAAACAATAACTCTCTTCATGAAAGGAATATTCCAAATAATTGACAGATTTATCCACATCCACAGAAACCTCTGAAATTCATGCTAACAGTTATCAGCATGAACTTCTAGTAGTGCAAATGATGTGCCAAGGGAAAAGGAACAAAAAAATCAGACTACCACGTAATACCTGAAATCCAAACTCAAACCGAAGCCAATCAAGCAAATCATGGATAGGTTTATCGCCATCATCAACACTATGTTGGCCACTGGCTGGTGAACGAATAGTTGACTTTCGAAGGTTATGAACCATACGGAGAGCACTTACCGCTGCTTTGATCTATATGTTCCAGAGAAATATTAAAACAGAGGCATGAAAGGCGATTAGCAAACAAAACTACAGTAAAGGCCCCGTTTGTTTGCAGTAAAATGCATAGGAATTGGATACAAAGGGTGGTTAAAAATAAAGATCAAAGTTGAATTTCCAAAAATGAGCATAAAACAGCATATTCTTTTGATTCTATTTCCCTAAACAAAGATCTACTTGATGCTCACTTTTGAAAATTCACCTATAATCATCATTTTTAACCACCCTATATATTCAAATCCTATGTATTTTAATGCATCAAACAAGCCCCAATAAACAATACAAGTATCAGACCTCAGGAAGTCTCATGATTATAGGAGTGGCACCAACACCAACTTCAGGCAGGGGAAGGACATTAAAGTGTACAAAATGCTCCTTCTCATGTTCAACTTCTCTAGCTTGTCTTTTTATCTGCAAATGCAAGAAGCAATCTATAATCATATTTTACAGTCAATGACTTCCAAATACAAACCAAAAGGGTATACCATGTCAATCAATTGCTATTTGATAAATATCATACCTCTTCGTCAATTTTCTCTAATGGTACCACATTTTTCAGAACATCATATAAGACAGATGCAATCTGATAGTTCTTAGCCATCTCCTCACTATATAAAGTTTCAAGAACAAAAAAGGAAAAAGGGTGAGACACCGGTATAACAATCATTCCACGCTTACAAGTTGCAATATCAGTAACAGTACAAGTCCCAATGGTAAAATTAGAAAGTCAACAGTTAGAAGTCAAGGCTCACGGGCTCCTCCTGATGGGGCTTTCTTTGATCCTATCTCTATAGAACAACTGAAAGAACTTCATAATCTCTCTTGGATCACTTGAAGCTAGAATTGGATGCGTCTCATTTTCTTCCTGCAATCAAAAGAATCATACACAAGTTTCAATGGTGATTATTTCCATACCAATGCCTAAGAAATGCTAACCCTCAAGATCTAATGAGCTTACAGGGTTCACTTTAGAAAATAAATAAACAAAAATAATAAATGTTCAAAGAAGAGAGGTTGAGTCTGAGGCAGGCATGTTCTCTCCAACATCACACCATCACATGCATGAAAATATCAAGAAAGAATAAGGAAATTTAATGAAGTCTGTGTCAATGTGATTTAATGGCATCATATACAATAGTTTGGGGTACAGATTTTGTTACAACAAACAAGGAATAATCCCTGTAATGACAATCATCCCTGTAATGACAATCACAACGGATTCATATCTATAAGATTACAAGGATATGGAAACAAAGTGTTCCCTCTTCATGAGTAGCCTTTATCTTCACAATGCAAAAAACATTAACGCTGTACAATAGCCTCAAATCATGTTATCCATGAACACAATACACATATTGAGATTGACTGCCACTTCATTAGTGGTGCAGACGTGCAATCCAAGCATCAAGAGGAAAGGATACAAGACCCTCACTCCTAGTGGCTCCCTGAGTGCCACACCTATGGCTATCACAAAAAGGCAAAATGAAAGAAAGACTACAACTTCTGCAACATTCAATCTCGCCTGTCACCAATATTGCTCTCAAAAACTGAAGTTACATGCATATTTATTTGTCCCAAAGCACACTAGTTCTATCCTAACCATCAATTAATGAAACTAGATCACAGCATTTAACTAGGAATAGTAAGCAAGACAAGTAAACAAATAACAAGATATTAACCTAGAAAGAAAACAACCCTAAAGAGAAAATGATGTCATGCCTCGTGCACTAGCATCAATTTGACAGTTTTACTACACAGGACTTATCAGATTCCCTCGAGTTTTCACTCATGATCAATTTGCTAACTTCTTCACAGTATGTACACCAAAATCTTATCACAACTTCCTACTTTGCAAATTGATGCTTGGAACCTCTGAACATTAATTTGAGGGAGAGTAGAAACCAGTCAGTTAACTCCACTAGTTCTTTTGTTGAAACTGTCAAACCCAAGCCCAGCGACAGGAAGGAAGGATGGTTGCATCGGGCAGGTTGACAGTCAGCACAGAACTTCTGTCACAACTACTACCTGAGTCTGAGAAACTGACATTGGCCCATGATAGACTAGAATGGCAGAACAGAATTCATGAATCTGACACAACAAAGTTGAAACAAGGCTTTGGTGGTAGCGATGATGATGACCACAGACCAAACAGTTAAATGATCTAACGAGCCACCAAACATATTGTGCAAAGACTGAAGAGCACCATTCTTTTATTCTTCTGATGTGTACAACACTAGCAGATATCTCTTGATACTACCCGAAGTAGTGTGATTGTATGACACAACTAAGCTGTACGGAATAGTTAAAACATCCAAATACACAGATAAAGAAGTCAATATACAGTGCACCTCTCACAATGAGAAAGAAAGACAAAAGTGTGCCTAAAAGATACGCATTCAGGCATGTGGAAGAACTCAAATGTGTGAACGGACAAGAGTAGCTGTAGTACGAGGGAAGTGAGGAAATTATCTTAACAAAAAAATTGTAGATTTGGGAGGATTATTTTGGAGATTTTGATTTCTTATATTTATTATCTTCCTTAGTTGGTTAACCAGTCAAAATTAAGATGATCTTCCTTAATTGGTGCTGTAATGTTACTGGTGAAAGCACATTATAAATAGAGATGTATCCACAATGGAATCATCTGAACTATTCATCCATTTCCTCTTCTTTCTCTCCTCTCCTTCATCCATTTCTTCTCTCCTTCCATCATTTGTTCTCTTCCTCTCAATTTATGACCAATCATTCTCACTAATAGGGTGAAATATACATTTACGGTTTCATAATCAAATTGTCTTGTTCTTTGATTTGATGTTTTTGTAAGATGCAGGCTCTCTAAACATAATCTAACAAAACCATCACCTGGGTCTTAATCACTTTAAAAAATGCCTGCTTTTAGGGCCTAAATCATTTGGGCTTTCAAACTTTAGCCCGTTGGGCCATCTTGGTCTTTTCATGGCAACATTGGCAGCTTATTATAAGTTAATGTTAAATTTATTGTAACCACCATTGTTCTAGGAATGTTGCAAGATAAAGCAAGATTCTAACAAGAAGGTAGCCCAAAAATATAAAAGACCAAGTATATACTGGAGAGAACATTTCAAAGCACCGGGCTAATGTCATAAAATCAATCAATGCAAATTTCAAATCACCCAATACATTACATTATTAATACTAAAAAGGGAACTACTAGGTTTTTGACTTTTGAGTGTTGGCAATTCTTGGGTTAAGGACAAAACAAGAGTCCAAATAGAGTTGTAATTTTATATCTTTAGATTTGGACTGTAGCATTCTTCATTGAGTCGCTTGAAGTGAAGAAATTTGAGATAGAACGTGATTTGAAGATGCTGGAGACAGAACTTGAGTTCAGCTGACCCAACTCAAACCTCGGTCGACCTAACCTTCCCAGCTTTGAAGACGTTGGAGACAAAACATGAGTTCGGTCGACCCAACTTAAACCTTGATCGACCGAACCTCACAAAATTGTTTTAACACTCAGCCAAATTACCTTTCCTATTCCATCTCTTATTACCTATTTGAGCCCTAATAGGACTTGCTATCTTGAGGTACAAACGAAAGGCTATTTAAAGCCATTCTCTGTGAACCCTAATCATCTATCTCCCTATTATAAACCTAGAATACACATTGAAAATTTCTACCTCTCTCTGGAGCAGTTCTACTTGGAGGTTTTTACTGTAGTTCAAAGCTTCTTCTCCAGGAGGATCTTCTTCTACTCTCTTGTGGAAGATTGAAGCATCCTGAGAGGCATCAAGGCAAGTTGCTAATTCAAGCACAAGTGGACAATGAATGGCATGTCATCGGAAAGAAGAACTACAGTCCTTAGGTTAAGTTCAACATGAACGGGTCTTTGAGTTATCTTATAACTGTTCAATTATTCTAGTACTTGGCTTTACCCTTGGACCGGGTGATTAGTCTCGTGGTTTTTCCCGTCTACGGTTTTCCACATCAAAAAATTCTGTGTCTTCCTGTGTGATTTGTAGTTTCATTTAGTTTTTATTAATGTTTAAGTACTCTAAAATTCATACTAAAAGTCTATTGGGACCTAAACCCTTGGTGGTTCTCTCTTTAACTTGGTATCAAAGTAGGTTCACACAAAGAATTTTCTTTTTGTTCTTTTGACTTGTGAATCCATTAGATTTCCACTATAGAATTCAATAAGGAAGGCACATCCACCACCAAGCCACCTATGTTGGATGGTACAAACTATGCTTATTGGAAAGTTCACAGGACTGTGTTTCTTCAATCCATTGATGATGTCTAGAACTCCATAGAATTCGGATATACTAAACCTGTTGTCCAGTCTGAAAGAAAAGCTAATCCTAAATCTAGGGATCAATGGACTAAAGAAGAAAAACAAGCTGCTAATTACAACAGTATGGCTATCAATGCTATTTTTAATGGTGTTTCTTCTTCAGAGCTCCGCAGGATTTCTACTTGTGTGTCTACAAAACAAGCATGGGATATTTTGCAAACTACACATGAGGATATAGTAAATCTAAGCTTCAAAGACTTACTACAGCCTTTGAAACACCTAGGATGGAGGATAACAAAACCTTTGATGAGTTTTATGCAAAGCTGAGTGACATTGTTAAATCTATCTTCAACCTAGGTGAAGTCATGCCTGAGAATCGGGTAGTCCACAAAACTCTAAGATCTTTACCTAAAAGATTTCATGCCAAGGTTGTAGCAATTGATGAAACAAGAGACCTGCATACCATAAAAGTTGACCAGCTTGTAGGAAATTTATAGAATTCTGAGGAAAAATATCGATCTAATAGAAAATCTAAGGGAATGGCCCTAAAAATTTCTAGGGAATTAGAAGAGGATTTTGATGAGGGCGTAGATTCTGATTATGAAGAAATCGATCTTCAAGTTGCAGCTCTTATTGTGAAAAAGTACAAAAAATTGCTAAAAGGGAAAAAAAAAAAAACTGGCTTGAAGGAAGATTTCCAGAATAGTAAGACACCTATCAAATCCAACAATTTGCCCAAAACTAAGAAGAAGTCTGCAAAGATAAATTCATAGTCTGTTCAATGTTACGAGTACAAAGGGTTTGGCCATGTCGCTTCGCAATGAGCAAATAGAAAGATGAAAACAAAGGTAAGGTTTTAACTGTCACTTGGGATGATGAGTCTGATGATGAAGGTAATAAACTCGAAACCTCTACCCTTGATAATAAAAATTCAAAATTTATAACATTTATGGTCAGATCTAACTCTTCGTCTTTACAGGGGGCATCTGACAAAGATTCAAAATCTGATGATGAAATTGCTAACAATCTCAAGTTTGATGGAGTGTCAGATAATGAACAAGATTGAGAAGAAGCTTACAAATCCTTGTGGAGAGACTACACAAAATGAATAAATTGAATGACAAGATGACCATGAAGTGGAAAAGTGCAAAAAATCAAATTGCTTCACTCAAATTGGAATTAGAAGACACTCTAGCAAAGGTAAATCAATTAGGAACACAGCGTAATCTAATGTTTGAAAATCTCATTGATTCAAATAGAAAGTGTAGTATTCTACTAGAGGAAGCCAAGAAATCTAGAAAGGAGATTGAGGTGTTGAGGAAAGAACTTCATACATGTCAAGAAGAAAAAGTGAATTTGAAAGGAAAGATTAGAATGATCTCGTCAAAACTAACCGCCACAAGAGCATCACTAAACAGGATGAACAGTGGATCAAATAAGCTCGATGACATCCTATGTATAAAAAAAAAAAAAGTTGGATACTGACAAACACGGGATTGGCTACGTCAATGGTGCATATACATCAAAAAACTCAGGTAAATCTGTATATTTCACTTTTGTGGGATTAAAGGACACATTCGACCGCATTTTAATAAAGTAAGAAATCACATTAAAAATCAGCAAGGGAAGAAACAATCTTCTTCCCAAAAGGTTAAAACCAAAGCCATTTGAGGAAGAAAATCTAACCTACGCGGTTATGTGATACATACTGTTAACATTGGCCCATGTTAACACATGACAAGTGGATATTCAAGACACATGACAGGTGATCGATCTTTGTACTCATCTGTTGAAAATACAATGGAGGTCTTGTGCAATTCAGCGATGAAAGCAATACAAGAGTTATAGGCAAAAGTACCATTTCAGTCATAGGTATGCCTAAACAGAATAATGTGTTGCTAGTGGACAGTTTAAAGGCTAATTTGCTTAGCATTAGTCAATTTTGTGATTCGTAGCACGAGGTACACTTTTCTTTGAATGATTGTGTTATTGTCAATATGAAAGGAAAAAGTGTGCTTCATGGTAATGAGAACTTTTGATCATTGCTATGTTGTTGCTACCCAAAAAGATCTAACGGGAACCTCTGTCACTCAAGATTAACAGGCATCAATGACTATAATATCCTCTTGATAAAGGATGCAAATGGTAATTTAGAAGCAAAAAGTTCATAGTTTATCATATTTACCCTTTCCAGCCTATGTAAAAGAAATGTTTTGAATTGACGAACACCACGTCCGGTTGAATTAGGATCCAAATTATGCGCCTTCTCAAATGCATAGAAGCGACCTGTTGAACACAAGCAAAAAAGGAAAGTGTATCACTGTAAATTTTAATTGGAAGGCAAAACAAAAAGTATATAATAAATACACAAAAATATGCAAAAGGTGTTCTCTTCTACCAACCAAATAGAGAAAGGAATCTACTGCACTGACAAATGTTGTTCTTTAGAAACTTAATCAAACATATCCAATCTTTATTACTTGACTTAAGTAGTAGGGTTAATGCCTCTTTTCTTTTCTTTTTTTACGAGGGTACTCCGGAGGTCTTTGACGCAACAGGACTAATCCCCTAGGTGGCACCTGCGAAACCCATCCAAAGGCACACAAGACACAAGTAGCAAAGTGCAAACCCACACCTTATTCCACTCCACTTACTCCCAGATGGGCTTTTCTTTTCTTTTTTTTTTCTTCATTCCTTACTTATTATGTCAAATACTCATAATCCCATTTTTTTAATTTGTCTAATCAGACACTCTTATCGCACTCGTGCAAATTAAGACTGACTATTTCAGTTCAAAATACAGAGAAGAATAACTCACAACGACCCATATCTCAAAGAAAGCATTCTGAGCATATGTTTGAAATATTAAACCAAACTCAGCTCAACTCACGGGCCTGTCAAATCCAGCAAACTCATTGAACTTCCAAGTTGAGTAAAAGTCTCCTTTTTTAAAACTAGTGATTTGGGTGCAATGAGTACATAACTATGTAAGAGCCACAGCAGCAGCAGCTCAATACAAGTAAGAAATCTCCCGATAGAAAATTCCTACAGGTGCACGTAATCAAACAATCATTCTGCGCGTGACAAGCGAGGGTTCTGAGAAGATGGGGAGGAGAGCATACAGAGATAGGCGATGCGCGCGTTCATGGGCTGGAGCTCGTTGGCGACTCGAAGGATGGGGGTTATGGAGTCGAGGGAGGAGGGGACCATCTGCTCGATGTCGATCTGTTCGGGGATCTCTTCCTCCCTGGGCTCCGTCATGGTGGGCTGCCGAGTGGGCTGCCGAGTGGGCTGCCGTGCCACCCGTTGGGAGCGCGACCTGGGCGGCGGAAAGTCCCTGCCCCCGCTCCCACTGGAGCTCGCCATCTATGGCAGCAGTAGCAAAAACAATTCCAAACCAAATGCAGAGGAAGAAGAAGAAGAGGCTGCCAATGCGGATTCCGGTTAGGATTGGTGTTACAGTTGTTGTTGTTGTTGATGATGATGTTGTTTGGGTGGGAGAGCAAATAGGGGGATTGGATTGGAGAGATGGGAAGGGTTTCAGAGGGAATGCTTTTCATGGCTCTATCTCTTATCCTTCTTTCTTTTTTTTTCTTGGGTTCTTTTGCTTTTTGGGTTTCTGGGAGGGGAAGTAAGGAATGAGGAAAAGCTCCACTCCAAGGATATGTGTTTTCTGAACACCGGTGGTGGGGGGAAGGTTTTTGTTCGTTTGTCGCTCTGCTTTTACCTTTCGCTTTTGCCCCTTTTCTGCTTCTTTTGCTGCACTTCTCCACCCAAGCTTGTAGCTTTTGTAAGTGCTGGAAGGGGGAACGGAACCTTTTTTTTTTTTTTTCTTTATCTTTATCTTTTGGGGTGAGGTGAGGTGAGGTGAGGTTGACCGTCACAGGGAGGCATGTAAATATAGGTGGGCCGTCATGACATTAGGCCCGATAGCAAAAAAACAAAAATCAAATGGGGAGGTATTTGTGTCCTTTTCATTGTTATTACTATTTGGATATATAGTATAGTGAAATATAGTAAGAAAAAGTCTCAAATCAAGAGAGAATAAAATATAATAGTATCAAATTATAGTATGATGAGTTTTTTATTTTTAATGACTTGGGAAGGATTTTTTTTAATTTTTATATTAAAAGGAGATATTTTTTGTCAATTAATGAGATGAAAAAATAGTTTTTTGACTTTCTAGTGTAAAAAGGTACAAGAATATTTTGAAATGTGGTATTCTGATTTGAGTCCTTTTTGTTTATTATATCTTAAAATGACACCTCACTTCAACTTACTAGTGAAGTGAACTTACTAAACAAACTAGCCATTTTTCTGTCCTTAACTGCCAAATAACAGTCAAATGAGGAATGTTTTGTGTCATCTTACCCTTTTATATAATAAATTTATAAGGGTCTTAGTATTTTGTTTGAACACAAAAAGGGACTCAGTTCACTCATGGTTTTTAATTTTTTTTATTACAAATTTACTCATTTATGAAATGACAAAAAAGCTCATTCTCCCACCCAAACACAAAACCCTATTTTCTTTCCGCACAAACTAACCCATCTTCCCTTCTTCCCCTTTTACTCTTCCTTCTAGAGATTTTCATCCCTTCCACCTTGGCATCTTCATCAATGGTATTATGCAACCAACCCTCTCACTCATCTTCTTCCTTGGCATTGTGCAACTCATCTTCTTCACTTCTCTTTTCTCTTTATCCCATCAAATTTGCTAGAGCTCTCGAATGAAATAGTGCAATGGAGGAGGAGATGCACACTCAAATAGTGGTTTTCAATTATAATAGTAGCAAGCAGGCTAATAATGTGTATATTTTGGTCTCTTTTCACCATTTTTGTTCAAATTTTTAGTGCAGTTTGGAAGGTGAGTCCGTGTTTTGTTCGAACTTGTAGAACCGAACAATAGGCTGCATGTTCGGTTATCTACAGCCGAACAAGTTTCGATTATTATTATTTTACACCTATGATGGTGTAAATGCAAAACTCGAGAGATGGCGAGGGGCATTAGAATCTAAAGGCTTTAAAATAAGTTATATAAAGACAGAATATATAGAGTGCAACTTCAATGGACATATACAAAGTGTTGAAACCACTGTCAAATTCAAAACTCATGAAATACCACGTAAAGATTTTTTTCGGTACCTAGGCTGAATGATTAGTAAAGATGGGGAGATTGATGAAAATGTAGAGCATAGGATAAAAGCTGGATGGCTGAAGTGGAGACTAACTTTTAAGAATGCTTTGTGATAGATGAATGCCAACGAAACTAAAAGGAAAATTTAAAGGACAGTGATTAGACCAGCTATGACATATAAAACAGAATGTTAGCCAATTAAAAAAACGCATATATATAAGATGGATGTAGCAAAGATGAGAATGCTTAGGTGAATGTCTGGTAAAACTAGGAAAGATAAAATTAAAAATGAGCACTTTCGAGAGCATTTAGGGATACACCAATAAGGGATAAAATTAAAAAAAATCCATTTAAGATGATTTAGGCATGTTGAGCGTAAGCCGGTAATGGCATCGGTGAGAAAAAGTTTGGCTATACAGGTGGATGGCCTATCAAGAAGTAGGGGTGGGTCGAAAAAAACATTGAGGGAGGTCATTGAATCCGATTTGAAGAAGTTTAATTTATCTAAAAATTTAGCTCAAAATCGATCAGAATGCAGAAACAGAATTTATGTAGCCAACCCTAACATAGTTGGAATAAGGCTTTGATTATGATGATGATTATTATTATTATTATTTTACACCTATATTCACTCAACATCAATCAATTTCGTAATGTAGGATGGTGCGTCTGCACAATGCAGCCAAGTTATCTCCGAATCTATAATGGACTATATGAATCAATTTACCATTCAAGAGGTAAGATGTAAAGTTGAATTATTATTTTAATTCATGATGTGAGTTACTAAATTTTTTTTTAATGGTGGTATGTAGATATTCCATAGCCGCAATGTATTAATCACGTGGTGATGTTGGAAGGAAAAATGGTTGTCATTGTCATTAAGGTATTAAATGCTACTCGAGTTGGTTTGACAGCTAAAGTAATCCTCGCATGTGAGAGAAATGGACATTATAACCCACCTATGACTAAAGACGAGAGACCCCTTAAAAAGAGGATAAGGAAAATAGGTTCGAAGTAATGTAGATGCCCTTTTTTCATTAAAGGGCAAAAAGTTAAATGCAGATGATGATTAGATGTTAAAGATTATATGTGGTGTACATAATTACTAAGCTGCGAGTATCTAGAGGACCACTCATATACAAGAAGATTATTAAAAGATGAAACAAAATTGTTAGTTGATATATCAAAAAGCATAGTTCGAATGAAGAGATATTCATTACATTGAAATAAAGAAGTAAATTAAATGTAATTACAATGAAAACTATCAACAATGCACATTATAGGCATAAAGTATTTGTGCGGGATGGGAGAACTCATATGTAACAGCTATTGGGAAAGTTGGCAGAGCATAACTACATTGGATGACATAAAAATTGTGACAGTAGTGACATTGTCACTGATATGTGTTGGACACACTCAACTAGCTTCAAATTATTGCATGCATTTCCATATGTCTTGATAATAGATTGTACTTAAAAGTCCAATCAGTATCACATGCTACTATTGGAGATTGTTGGAGTGATGTCTACAGACATGACATTTTCCATATGCTTTGTGTACCTCCAAGCTAAACGTACATTTACCTTGTACTCATGAGATTGCAAAATTTTTGTTGAATGAAGGTCAATTCCCCTTAAATGAAAACACTAAAAAGCTCTTATATGGAGTTAGATTGTGAGGCAGAGTTGATGTTATTTAAATAGCGGTTCAACGAATATGATTCCACAAGAAAAATGCAACTTTTAAAGAAATTGAGGGACTTATCAAGCCCAAACAGTACATTTTTAGTAGAACCAGAAGTTAAGTTAAGAACCCGTGGACGACCACCTTTAAAGGTTAATACATCTACTTAACATGATCCAAGTGCATTTGAGTTGGTACAATCTAAATAGGATAGTCACTCTCCTGCACTTATGGGTGTTGATACTGTGGCATCTTTGGAAATGACCCAAGAGGAAAGACAAGGCTAAGGCGATTTAGATAAGATCAAAGGCTCCCATTACTTATCATGATTCATTTCCTAAGGGTGTAAGGCCTTACATATGCTATATCAAGGATGTCAAAGCTGATGGTAATTGTGGCTTCAAAGCGATTATTGATTTGCTTGGGTTTGCTAACATGGTTGGCCATAGGTCAAGAGAGGACTACTATAGGAGGTGTTTGGTTATCCAATTCAATACAACCAATTATATGGAGTGGAGAACAAAGTTGCAGAACTGATTAGTACATTATCATACTATGTACCAATCCTAGGACCATTGGATAACTATGCTTGACATGAGGCATCTTATAGCATCTCATTATAATTTGGTGTTATACCACTTCAACATAGAACAATGTCTTACCTTTTTACCTCTCAGATTAGTGCCATCGTTTACAATTTCCTATAAAGAGATAAAGATAAATTTTGTGAATAAGAATGATTTTATACAAGTAACATCGATTATCATTATTTATACAAATCTAGTGTATTTTTAATGGATTATTTGCTAACATATTGTTTTAGGTATTTTTTATTTCAGGTCATCCCACTCCACCTATTACAAGTTAGAGGCAAGAATTTCATCACTCTTGTGCAAAAGGTTGCGAAACCACAGACCAAAAGCGGATAAAACATTTCAAAGAGATCATCACTCCAGACGTAGCCACAACATGTGAGACAATATCATTAAATTGAGGCAAACATATTTTTGGTGAAACATCTATTGTAACCACATTTATAATGTGTGACTTCTGTTGTATTACATTGATGTGTCCAAATGTATCACAGTGATTTTATATGCAAAATGCCTTCTTTTATATCATTCATCATTCAATGCTAAACATCATTTAATCAGATGGACAATCCATTAAAGTAAAAAATAAAAAAAGCAAAAAAAAAAAAAAAACAGTTATATTACCATTCATCATTAAATTTCATATAATATACATTCCATGTAAAATACGTCGCTTACATTACAACTCAACTACTATCCCTACTAGGGTTGCGTTTGTAACTACGATTCTTCATATGGGGGTGTCGAATGCTTTGTTGGATTTCATTCATCAAAAGTCCCCGCAACAATTGACTTACTTGCTAAAAATAAGTGTATAGTAGTTGCAAGTCTTCAATGTACTCCCCAGTGATTGAGTCAACAATTTGTAGTACATTTGCATTACGCTGTATTTAGACAATTTAAACGAAATAATTTTGAGATTAATAAAGATAAATAATTGTAAGATTAATGAATGATTAACCATACCTGCTCATAATCGATGGATGAGGTAGACTACAGATCTTGGGGACTTTGGCCATAACTAGATCGAGCGTTTGGGCTTTGTACTATCCTCCATGAAACTCATATGTACCAATTCATATAATCAGGTACACAATCAAATGGATGCCTCACTGGCTAACTCCATTTCGACCTAGATAGTATATGATTCTGCCATCCTTCCCAAAACTAATCAAAATACTGATATGCAATATGATATTATTGAGCAATTAAACCTTGCATATCATGAAACAAGAGTTAATCGTCGAGAAGGAATAGTTTGAACTCTTTCAAATTACCTAAGTACCCTATTTGGATAGTATAACTCAACAACTTCCATGCACTTAATGCATCCAATGTTGACTCAACAACATCCATGCACTTAATGCCTCCAATGTAATAAGGGACATCATGAAATGGATGGTGGCGGCTAACATCATAATATGAATCCCAAGTGACCTGCAAACATGAATATAAGTATAGTACAGTAAGTTATAAGAGTAGTATGCAATTCAATTCACATTTAATATATTGGATATATTAGTACCTTATTAGTACACATGCAATCAAGGGTCTCTTATAATGCTTGCAGAAGTTCGTTAGAACCAAACTCTTTACGAGGATGCCAACAATGCACTTGGGGCTAGTTCTTTGATATAAGAGGTGGGGGGTCAAAGCCAAACATTAGAAATGCTTATATATCTACGCTTCTAACAGCATCACATATCCAACTATTTATTTGACTTCATGCTAGGTAGCTAATCCCAACTATTGATACAAATATACCAAAGCAGTGCCACCCTATGCATATGAACTTACATGATTTACGTCTATCAATGGCTAAAGATATATGAATGGCAATCCCATGCTATTCTTGTCAGTGAACAATGCACATCCTAATAGACATAACAAGTAAGCTCTCATTGTACAATCAACTGCTTCATCTCCATCACCACTGGTCACTTCTTGAAAATCCCCCCTTAACCTCTCCAACCTTACAGATTGGCCCCGCACCTGAACAAGTTCATTATGTGCCTCCATAGGTTGAACTCCAAATGCTTCCACCAATATGCACTAAGCTTTGGAATTGTCAATCTTTCATTGTAAAAAATAGTGTGACCCATCATTGGGATCCTGAGAATGGAGGTAACATCATCTAATGTGATAGTCATCTAATCGAATGGCATGTGGAAAGTTTTTGTCTTGGGTTGCCACTTTTCCACAAAATTGTAAACAAGACTCTTATTTACACTTTGGAAAGATGCTGTTATCAGTGGCGCCAAATTTGATTTGGAAACCTTCTCTATTTGAATCATTCAATATCTACGATAGTACTTTTTGTCCATGTCTCAAGCACTTCAACGGTCCACAAAAAAATTATACACTGATGAAGAAACTAACAAATGGATTAATCTTTGAATAAAATGAATAAAGCATACCCCCTTGCCAAATGAATGTAGCTATATGTGTTATGAAACTAGTTAGTAATAACCGATCTTGTGGCTCCACAGTTGTTTCTTCTTCATCAACATTTTCACCCTGATTATCATCTTCTAATTCAAATTAAAGGACTTTTGGTTCTTTGACACTCATTTATGATGCCTCCTATTGGAAGCTGTTGTTGGGTTTGGCTTAAAAGGTCCTTATTGAGCCTATAAATGGAGGGCCCAGTTAATTAGGGTTAATCTCTTACGTATTCTCTTCGGTGGTTTTGTTCTTTGTAACCAAGCAAAAAAGCAATAGGGAGAAGGGAACATGGAGAGAACATTGTAAGGGATGAGAGAGAGATTTCTTGATAGTGAAATCTTCGTGCCCGTGGACGTAGGCAATCTGGATGAACCACGTAAATTCTTGTGTCTTCTCTGTGTGTGATTTCTTGTTCTTCTTCTTATGTGGTGTGTGCTTGATGTGATTGGCTTATATCCTGATCTAACAATTGGTATCAGAGCACTTGTTGAGATTATGGAATCGTGATTTGGTGGTAGAGAATTTGCACGGATTACCAACGAAAGAGATTGGTTTATCACCGATCGGTTGGCCACAGTCGGAGAAGAAAACGATTTGGTATCTTCCCTCCTGTTCATCGTCACCAGACGCTGCAGTAGTTCGAAAAAGATTCTGGTTTTTTGGTTTTACCTAAATAGAGAGAAATCGCAATGGATTTCTTAGTTTGGTAATGACTAACGAAGACTAGCTCAGACTATCTACCGTCGCCGTCGCCGTTCGCTGCACTGACATCGTCCGCTACACTGACCACTGTCTCATGCCATCGCGGGAGAAGAAGGGCCTGCTGCCACCGCCCTCTTGCTCGCAGCTGTGTGCAGTTGCTTCTGCTGTGATCATTAACCACCGGTCGCCATCCAATATTTATCATTGCCGTGCAACGTCGCCAGCCTCATTGCTGCAGTCTGCCACTCCATCACCAGCCTGGAGGAAAAAGGAGGCGCTGTTAGGTTCCTGGTTGAACAAACCAGAAATAGAGGAAGGAGACCTCTGGGTCAGTTCCAAGGTTCAACCTAGGTCGGGTTGACTCGACCTAGTCCAACAGCCCGGTGCACACCAAACCAAGTCAGGCTCGGGTCAAGTGGATTTGACTCGGTTCTGTAGCCAAGCCCAGCCAGAGAACAAGCCAAGTTGGTCTCGATTTGGGTCAGGTTGACCTGAACCCATCAGTAGAAGTACCCAGTCCAGCAGCAGTGTTGATGTCATCCAACATCAACAGGTTGACCGAGTTTGACCGTATTCAACGGTCAAAATTCAAACTCAATTGTCGGAGTCATCCAGACATGGAATTGAGCTCCATTTTTTCCACTGGACTTGTGGCGAGGAGATCTATAACATAAATGGAGTAGATTGGCAGTTTGACAAATAGATATTTGGGTGAGCTTTTTAAAGCATATTCTGAGTTATAATGGCCACAACGGGAACTTTTACAGTAAGAGGTATCAAATTTGAAATTGAAAATTTTGATGGAAGAATAAACTTTGGTTTATAGTAGCGGAAGATGAAAAATATCTTGATTCAACAAGGTATTAAGATGGCATTGCTAAGCAAAGAAAAGAAGCCTGAAAAGATAAAAGATGATGATTGGGCAGATATTGATGAAAAGCAATCAACTCCATTCAATTCTATCTTTCTGACTAAGTTATATACTACATCATGAACGACGAGACTGCAAAGGGTCTATGGGAGAAGTGTAACACTCCGACCCAGCTTGACCTCGTTTAGCGTCTAGTTAATCTTGTTTTTGTTGCTAATTGTGTTTTGTTTGTGTTTTGTTTTCGTTACGGGTCATGGATAGGTAGTTGGGTTGAGTTTGACCTGGATTAAGTAGATCAAGCCCTTTTTCGTAATTTTAGCTTTTCTTAGACATGGTCATTTTTGCATCATCTTGAGGTCAACACGTGTCTTTCGTTGAGCTCGTTAACTTTCGTAACTACGTCATTTGCAACCGAGGTCGTATGATTCGATTGGACCTGAGTTTGACTCAAACTGTAAATACATTTCTAGCTTGGCTTTCATTGTAAATTTGGACAACCCATTTGATTATATAAGCTCTCCATCGATCTCAACTCACATTCCTTCTCACGTTCTCTCTCGTTTTCTCTCATTTCCTGCTGGGCACGTGGAGTCTCTTTTTCTTCACTTGCATTCTCTTCTCCAACCTTCATCGATCAAGTTCAAATTGAGGAATTGGGTTCTTGCATGAGAGGTAAGTGGATTTCCTTCCATTCCCCTCCTCTCCTTTCTCTATCTCTTCTCCTTCTTGCTTCTTTGCATGGTGTGTCTGTGTGTTGTGGATTTCTCTCCATCTCTCATGCATGCATGTACTTTGATTTGGTGTTAGGTTGTGTTTGGCTTGAGGGCTACCATTGTGCATTTGATTTCCAAATTTGAGGCAAGTATAAACCTAGCTTGTGAGAACCCATGTTGATATGCATTTGAATCGGATAGCTTTACATGAATTGATGTGGAAATATGTATTTACAGCCCATTTGCTACTCATTAATTCAATACTTGTCTACTCCCCTTTGATAATTGAAATTTGGATGCTTCCCAGACATTCTGTACAGGTTTCAGGAAATTGAATTCGTGCAGGTACGGCTAAGCCGTATAGCACCTACGGCTCACAATCCAGAGAGGAGAAAAACCCAGTTTTCCTCTACGGCTAGGGCACGGCTAAGCCGTGGAATGCCCTACGGCTAAGCCGTAGATCAGCCGTGGCCCAGCCGTAGAACAATACAGGGTGCAATTTCTGGAATAACTGAGAGTCAGCAACTGACAGACCTTCTACGGTCCAGCCACGGCTAAGCCGTAGACCACACACGGCTAAGCCGTAGCACACACACGGCTAAGCCGTAACCACACATGAAGAATAAGGCTAGGTGTAACGATAAGACCTATATGACCTTCATGATAGAATGTAGAGCACCGAGACTTGCCCAACGGATGTGATACTACGCGTGAATGATCTCGAGGGCTGCGAATCATTCATGTTCGTTATCCGGATGTTAAGCACCTCCCCATGGGTGTTGGTTTAAGGGACTTCGTGCATCGCCCGATTCCAGGCAACACTAGACAACGGTGTATCGAATAACTTAAAACTACATCATCATGCACGGTTAGAAACACCGGATAATTAGATTAGAATTGGTTTGTAACTTAAGATGATTCGATTTCGCATGATTTGTTGCATACCATATTGCATTCGATCATTGATCTCACACTCTGACATGATTACTTGTATCCCGTTACTTTACTTTCACATTGCGATTATTTACCCTGAGTATACATGTATGATATGTTCAATTCCAGATATGCACGCATGATATATGATCACGATCTACTCAGGTTTTCATGATTGACTTTGTATGGTCAGGCTCTACTTAGCCTCAGCCTTAGGATCCCGACGGGGTGAATTTGGTATAGTTATAAGGACCTGCTGCAGTATGGATTTTGTCTTGGGGAACCGGACCCCAGGAAACCGAGACCCATTGTACCCTGGCCCGGACAATGGTGTTCTTTGCATGTTACAAGATCCCTCTTTTGGGAGCATATGGTAATGTAGTAGCCACTAGTCATGTACACAGCATGTTATCCTTGATTCACACAGCATCTTTCTTTCTTGCATGATAGCCTAGTATACGAAAATGCTTTCTTTAATAACATGATGTTCTTTATTCTATTAGACACAGCGTGTGTTAACTTGCTATGGTTTATACTTTGCTGAATCTTCGTATTCACAGTTGTTTTTGGTGTTGCAGGCCCAGATCCCCCTGCCGAACCCTCGCCGGTCGGCCAGGCTTCAGATGAGACCCCCGGGGCCCCATCAGGCCTAGAGGAGTGGATGTGATCACTCCACGGGAGCGCGTTCATGGCATGCATCATGTTGGAGTCATGTTTTGGGGATTTTCAGACTTGTATTTGTCATGACATGTCACTATTGTATTTATCCTTTTGTTCTTTTGTAAACGTTCATATGTAATTATGTCAGTCCTTTCCTTGTATCCTCTTCTTGTGCTATTAGTTGTTTATGTTTCTGATATTTACAGCTTCCGCATACTTGCTTGGCACGTGTGCTTGTTCCCTTGTGCGTGTGCATTTAGACTCGGTCTACGTGTGCATGCACGGGAGTACGTGTGTCATTAGGTTTGGCTTTTGCTAACCCCCGAACCCTGGGCTCGGGTTGTGACATACGTATTGTATGGTATCAGAGCATTCCTTGCTCATTCCTTGTTCTAGTGTGATAAGCATGTAGGCATGTAGGATCGTGGTGAGGATACGATTATTTCTTTGTGTTCTTTCTAGACTTTGGGGTTTGTTGGGCGCTATTGTTTTGTGTTTGTGTCTGACTCGTTCC
The DNA here is from genome assembly GCA_037013555.1 of Sextonia rubra. Lineage (NCBI taxonomy): Eukaryota > Viridiplantae > Streptophyta > Magnoliopsida > Laurales > Lauraceae > Sextonia > Sextonia rubra. The sequence continues at coordinate 106,956,203 of JASUAD010000001.1, read as the reverse complement.
ATTTTACAGGATGGCATCAGGTTCTGGTTCTCAGCAGAACGCCGGAAATAACGAGAGCGGATCTGCACCATCACCGCAGACACCGAATACAGATGAACGCATCCTCATGTTATTCCAGTCCCTTCAGGCACAATCGCAATCCATGCAGAACTTGCAAGCCCAAGTGACAACCATGTTAGACCGACAAAGCCAAGTCCCAGCTCAGTCACATGTAGACCAGCAGGTGATCTTGCAGCCTCGAGAGAGTGACCCGAATGCCCTCTATGGGAAATTTCGCAAGCGAGGAGCCATTGAGTTCTACGGAACAGAAGAGCCACTGAAGGCAGAACAGTGGTTAGACCAGACAGAGGATGTCTTTGAGACCGTCGTGTGCACGAACCGACAGAAGGTCGGACTAGCAACTTCTATGTTTAGAGATGTCGCAAAGACTTGGTGGAAGAGCGTGAAAGATTCATACAGAGATATTCCTAGTGCTACGGTGTGGGAGATGTTCAAGCAACAGTTCAGGAGGAAGTTCATCCCGGCTCATGTGTTTCGAGCCAAGGAGGTTGAGTTCTTAGCTCTCCGTCAGCAGCAGATGACAGTAGCAGAGTATGTAAACAAGTTTATGCAGTTGTCGCTTTTTGCTCCGGACATGATCAGCACCGAGGAAAGGAAGGTGAACAGGTTTGTCGAAGGTTTGCATCCCCGGTACATGCATCACGTGACTGCGTTTCAGCGTCCGGCTACGTTTGACGATGCAGTGGACAGGGCCTATTCTGCTGAGGCCATCCACCAAGCTGCTGGAGCCGTTGAACCCAAGCGACAGCCGCCTTTCAGTGCACAAGGACAAGTACAGAAGAAGACCAAAGGCCAGCAGAGTACTTCTAGTTCTACTGGAGTGACTTGTGGATATTGTGGTAGGAACCACACGACTGAAGCTTGTTGGAGGAAGGCCGGTGCTTGTTTTATTTGCGGTTCGAGGGAGCATATGATTGCCAATTGTCCTCGACAGAGAGCTTCCGGTGCAGTTCCTAGCAGACCCAGTGCACCTACAGCTCCGAGCAAGCCACAGTCAGCTCGTCCAGGCTCGAGACAGCCTCGCCAGACAGCCCGTGCTTACGCTGCTACTCACGAGAGTGCCGAGGATCCACAGGTGGTTGAAGGTACTGTTTTGATTTCGCGCGTCGAGGCTTTAGCTTTGTTCGATTCGGGGTCTACACGGTCTTATGTAGCACCTCATTTTGCCGAGCGGTTACCTCAGCCGTCTAAGCCGTTGCCATATGTGTTGGTTGTATCCACCCCAGTTGGCAAGCGAGTGGAGTGTAGTATGTACTACCCCCATTGCGACGTGCAGATTGCAGGTCATCAGTTACCTGTTGATTTGATCCTGTTGTCGATGCTGGACTTCGACGTGATCCTTGGTATGGATTGGCTCGCTCGATATCGTGCCTGTGTTAACTGTTACAACAGGACGATCTTCTTCGATTTAGGCAAGGGCTTCCGTTTCGAGGGCAGTCAGCAGAGATGCCCCAGACGTATGATTTCGGCGTGTAAGGCAGATCGCTTGATCCGCCGAGGGTGCGAAGGCTTCATTGCCTTTATCTCAGCGAAGAAGGAGCCGAAGCAGCTAGGTGAGGTTCAGGTGGTCTGTGACTTTCCAGATGTCTTTCCAGACGATGTGCCAGACTTACCCCCGGTTCGAGATGTGGAGTTCGCCATTGAGCTTGTTCCCGGCACGGCACTGATCAGCAAGGCTCCGTATCGCATGGCCCCAGCAGAGTTGTCAGAGTTGAAGAAGCAACTACAGGAGCTTTTGGATAAGAGTTTCATTCGCCCGAGCGTTTCACCTTGGGGAGCACCAGTCTTGTTTGTCAAAAAGAAGGATGGTACTTTTCGGATGTGCATAGACTACCGCCAGCTGAACAAAGTGACGATCAAGAACAAGTACCCCTTACCCAGGATTGATGAGCTGTTCGATCAACTTCAGGGCGCAGCATATTTTTCGAAGATTGATTTGAGGTCTGGATATCACCAGTTGAGAGTCAAAGAAGATGACATTCCTAAGACTGCCTTCAGGACTCGTTATGGACATTATGAATTCCTCGTGATGCCTTTTGGACTAACCAACGCACCTGCAGCTTTTATGGCATTGATGAATCAGATTTTTGCTCCTTTCTTGGACCAATTCGTAGTTGTGTTTATTGATGATATCTTGATATATTCTAAGTCAGCAGAGGAGCATAGGGAGCATTTGAGAAAAGCCTTGTCGTTGTTGAGAGAACATCGATTGTTTGCTAAGTTGTCGAAGTGTGATTTTTGGCTTGAGCAGGTTGCATTTTTAGGTCATATCATTTCAAGAGAGGGATTGGCAGTTGATCCATCTAAAGTAGAGGCAGTGGTGAATTGGTCTAGCCCCAAGACAGTGACAGAGGTTCGCAGTTTCCTTGGTCTAGCAGGTTACTATCGCCGATTTGTCCAGGACTTTGCTAAGATCTCTTCTCCTTTGACGAAGTTGACCAGGAAGAATGTACCATTTGATTGGACTGAGGAGTGTGAAGCCCGTTTCAGGATTTTGAAAGAGAAGTTGACTACGGTCCCAGTGTTAGCCTTGCCAGATGGTAGTGAAGGATTCGTGGTTTATTCAGACGCTTCTCGAGTTGGCCTAGGTTGTGTGTTGATGCAGCATGGGAAGGTGATTGCTTATGGATCGAGACAGTTGCGAGAACATGAGAAGAATTACGCCACCCATGATTTAGAATTGGCAGCCATCGTGTTTGCGTTGAAGCTGTGGAGACATTATCTATATGGTGTGCAGTTTGAGGTTCGTTCTGACCACCACAGTTTACAGTATTTATTCACACAGCAGGAGCTGAACATGAGACAGCGGAGATGGCTTGAGCTTATTAAGGATTATGACTTCCCGATCAAATATCAGCCAGGCAAGGGGAATGTGGTGGCAGATGCGCTCAGCAGGAAAGCAGAGTCAGTGCAGCTCTTGAGCAGTTTCCTCTTAGAGTTTCGTGGTCTCCCTGTTGAGGTTAAACTAGTGGATGAGTGCGTGATGTTGGCTAGTACGCTAGTGTTTCAGCCTGAGTTGATTCAGCAGATTAAGGACAGGCAGTTTGAAGATCTAACTTTGAAGCGCATTCGAGACCACATTGGAGACAGACCCGATTTCAGACTCGAGGATGGTGTACTCTATTTTCGGAGTAGGTTGTGCGTGCCAGCAGTTGATGAGTTCAAGGAGAAGCTGATGAACGAAGCGCATTACGCTCGCTACGCGATGCATCCAGGCAGCACGAAGATGTTTCGGAATCTCAAGGATCGCTTTTGGTGGAACAACATGAAGAGAGAAGTAGCAGGCTTTGTTGCTCGCTGTTTGACATGTCAGAAGGTGAAGGCTGATCATCAGAGACCGCCAGGCTCGTTGCATCCTTTGCATATACCGCAGTGGAAGTGGGAACACATCACCATGGACTTCGTTTCAGGGTTACCACCGACGAGCAGGAAGAACAACGCCATTTGGGTGATCGTAGATCGATTGACGAAGTCAGCCCATTTCATTCCTTTTCGGAAGGGTATGACATTTTCAGAGATGGCTAGGAAGTTCGTGGATGAGATCGTCAGGCTCCATGGTACCCCCGTGTCGATTGTATCCGATCGTGACAGCCGTTTTGTTTCGTCTTTCTGGAGAGCATTCCAAGAGGCTTTGGGTACGAAGTTGAGTTTCAGCACGGCATACCACCCACAGACGGATGGACAATCAGAGCGGACGATTCAGACTTTGGAGGATATGTTGCGAGCCAGTGTGTTGAGCTACGAGAAAGAATGGGATCTTCATCTATCGTTGTGCGAGTTCGCCTACAACAACAGTTTCCACGAGAGCATTGGGATGGCACCATATGAAGCATTGTACGGGAAGAAGTGTAGAAGTCCGGTTTGTTGGGAAGAAGTTGGAACTCGAAGTTTTCACGGACCGACGATCATTGCCGAGACTACGGAGAAGGTACAGAAAGCAATTGAGAACTTGAAAGTTGCTCGGTCGAGACAGAAGAGTTATGCAGACACCCGCAGACGACCCTTAGAGTTTCAGGTTGGCGAGTGGGTTTTTCTGAAGGTCTCTCCGATGAAGGGTACGATCCGTTTCGGCCAGAAAGGCAAGTTAGCTCCACGCTATGTCGGACCGTTCGAGATCAAGAGTCGGATCGGTGATTTAGCTTATCGATTAGAGCTTCCCGAGATGTTTTCAGGAGTGCACAACGTTTTCCACGTTTCGATGCTTCGGAGATACGTTCACGATCCCTCCCATGTCATTCGTTACGATGAGATTCAGATTCAGCCGAGCGCTGCATACGTTGAGCGACCGCTCCGTATCGTGGGAACCCGAGAGCAGATACTCCGCACCAGGACAATTCGATGGGTCAAAGTGCTTTGGGAGCATCACAGTCCTGATGAGGCTACTTGGGAGCTAGAAGAGCAGATGGCACGTCAGTACCCCGATTTGTTTTCCCAGGTATGAGCGAGTTAGTGTTCATTCCGAGGACGGAATGATTCTCAAGTGGGGGAGGATGTAACACTCCGACCCAGCTTGACCTCGTTTAGCGTCTAGTTAATCTTGTTTTTGTTGCTAATTGTGTTTTGTTTGTGTTTTGTTTTCGTTACGGGTCATGGATAGGTAGTTGGGTTGAGTTTGACCTGGATTAAGTAGATCAAGCCCTTTTTCGTAATTTTAGCTTTTCTTAGACATGGTCATTTTTGCATCATCTTGAGGTCAACACGTGTCTTTCGTTGAGCTCGTTAACTTTCGTAACTACGTCATTTGCAACCGAGGTCGTATGATTCGATTGGACCTGAGTTTGACTCAAACTGTAAATACATTTCTAGCTTGGCTTTCATTGTAAATTTGGACAACCCATTTGATTATATAAGCTCTCCATCGATCTCAACTCACATTCCTTCTCACGTTCTCTCTCGTTTTCTCTCATTTCCTGCTGGGCACGTGGAGTCTCTTTTTCTTCACTTGCATTCTCTTCTCCAACCTTCATCGATCAAGTTCAAATTGAGGAATTGGGTTCTTGCATGAGAGGTAAGTGGATTTCCTTCCATTCCCCTCCTCTCCTTTCTCTATCTCTTCTCCTTCTTGCTTCTTTGCATGGTGTGTCTGTGTGTTGTGGATTTCTCTCCATCTCTCATGCATGCATGTACTTTGATTTGGTGTTAGGTTGTGTTTGGCTTGAGGGCTACCATTGTGCATTTGATTTCCAAATTTGAGGCAAGTATAAACCTAGCTTGTGAGAACCCATGTTGATATGCATTTGAATCGGATAGCTTTACATGAATTGATGTGGAAATATGTATTTACAGCCCATTTGCTACTCATTAATTCAATACTTGTCTACTCCCCTTTGATAATTGAAATTTGGATGCTTCCCAGACATTCTGTACAGGTTTCAGGAAATTGAATTCGTGCAGGTACGGCTAAGCCGTATAGCACCTACGGCTCACAATCCAGAGAGGAGAAAAACCCAGTTTTCCTCTACGGCTAGGGCACGGCTAAGCCGTGGAATGCCCTACGGCTAAGCCGTAGATCAGCCGTGGCCCAGCCGTAGAACAATACAGGGTGCAATTTCTGGAATAACTGAGAGTCAGCAACTGACAGACCTTCTACGGTCCAGCCACGGCTAAGCCGTAGACCACACACGGCTAAGCCGTAGCACACACACGGCTAAGCCGTAACCACACATGAAGAATAAGGCTAGGTGTAACGATAAGACCTATATGACCTTCATGATAGAATGTAGAGCACCGAGACTTGCCCAACGGATGTGATACTACGCGTGAATGATCTCGAGGGCTGCGAATCATTCATGTTCGTTATCCGGATGTTAAGCACCTCCCCATGGGTGTTGGTTTAAGGGACTTCGTGCATCGCCCGATTCCAGGCAACACTAGACAACGGTGTATCGAATAACTTAAAACTACATCATCATGCACGGTTAGAAACACCGGATAATTAGATTAGAATTGGTTTGTAACTTAAGATGATTCGATTTCGCATGATTTGTTGCATACCATATTGCATTCGATCATTGATCTCACACTCTGACATGATTACTTGTATCCCGTTACTTTACTTTCACATTGCGATTATTTACCCTGAGTATACATGTATGATATGTTCAATTCCAGATATGCACGCATGATATATGATCACGATCTACTCAGGTTTTCATGATTGACTTTGTATGGTCAGGCTCTACTTAGCCTCAGCCTTAGGATCCCGACGGGGTGAATTTGGTATAGTTATAAGGACCTGCTGCAGTATGGATTTTGTCTTGGGGAACCGGACCCCAGGAAACCGAGACCCATTGTACCCTGGCCCGGACAATGGTGTTCTTTGCATGTTACAAGATCCCTCTTTTGGGAGCATATGGTAATGTAGTAGCCACTAGTCATGTACACAGCATGTTATCCTTGATTCACACAGCATCTTTCTTTCTTGCATGATAGCCTAGTATACGAAAATGCTTTCTTTAATAACATGATGTTCTTTATTCTATTAGACACAGCGTGTGTTAACTTGCTATGGTTTATACTTTGCTGAATCTTCGTATTCACAGTTGTTTTTGGTGTTGCAGGCCCAGATCCCCCTGCCGAACCCTCGCCGGTCGGCCAGGCTTCAGATGAGACCCCCGGGGCCCCATCAGGCCTAGAGGAGTGGATGTGATCACTCCACGGGAGCGCGTTCATGGCATGCATCATGTTGGAGTCATGTTTTGGGGATTTTCAGACTTGTATTTGTCATGACATGTCACTATTGTATTTATCCTTTTGTTCTTTTGTAAACGTTCATATGTAATTATGTCAGTCCTTTCCTTGTATCCTCTTCTTGTGCTATTAGTTGTTTATGTTTCTGATATTTACAGCTTCCGCATACTTGCTTGGCACGTGTGCTTGTTCCCTTGTGCGTGTGCATTTAGACTCGGTCTACGTGTGCATGCACGGGAGTACGTGTGTCATTAGGTTTGGCTTTTGCTAACCCCCGAACCCTGGGCTCGGGTTGTGACAAGAAGCTTGAGAGTCTCTATATGAGAAAGAATCTCACAAACAAGCTGTATCTCAAGAAATAGTTATATGGGTTAAAGATGAGGAAGGTTGTAATGTGCTGGAGCATATGAATATTTTTAACAAAATAATTAATGACTTGTTGAGGCTCGATGTGAAATTCGATGATGAAGACAAGTCCTTGCTGTTGTTAAACTCTCTTCCTGACTCATATGACCATTTTGTGACTACCCTGCTGTATGAAAAGGACATTGAATTTTGAGGATGTTAGGCAAGACATCATCTCCAATGCTGCAATGAAGAAGGCCACTAAAATTAGTTCACATACAAAGGGAATTCTAGTAAAGGAAGGCTCTAGTGAACGTGGTAGGTCCAATGATATGGGCAAATCAAAGAGAAACAACTCTAGATCAAAATGACGAAGCAAGAAAAATTCAGAGTGCTTCTTTTGCAAAAAGAATGGACATTGAAGGAAAGATTGCAGGGAATACAAGGTGACTAAAGATGGAAAGAACAAAGCTGAGAATAAAGCAGAAAACAGTGACTCCGGCAGCATTCTTCAAAAAGTGAAGTGGAACTCCTATCTATTTTGTAAGGTAACTATTTATCTGATGCTTGGATGTTAGATTCCGGTTGTTTTTATCACATGTGCCGTAATCGTGATTGGTTTGATACCTATGCGCAATGTAATGGTGGTAGTGTTCTAATGGGTAATGATGCACCCTGTAAAACCATTGGAATTGGCACCATTACAATTAAAATGACAGATGGAGTTGTGAGAACCCTAGTGATGTGAGGCATATGCCAGCACTCAAGAAAAACCTAATCTCTTTAGGCTTACTTGAATCCAAAGAGTGCGCATTTATGGCAAAGGATGGTTTGCTTAAAGTGATTAAAGGTGTTCTGGTATTAATGAAAGATACCAGAGCGGGGAACAACCTTTATAAGCTTATGGGAAACACAGTTGTAGGTGGAGTGACAGTCTCCATAGATTGCAAAACCAGTGATGATGAGTCTCAGTTGTGGCATATGCGTGTAGGGCATATAAGTGAGAGAGGCATGTTAAAACTACACAAAAGACAGCTGTTAAAGGGTGTGAAAACATGCAAGCTAGATTTTTGCAAATACTATATTTTGGCAAGCAGAAAAAGTTGTCATTCAAAATTGCAGGCAATAGTTGTAGAAGTAGTAGTATTTTGGATTACATTCACTCCGATGTATGGGGACTAGCCCCGGTTATGTCAAAAGGTGGAGCATACTACTTTATGACATTCATTGATGATTTTTCAGGAAAAGTTTGGATCTACTTTATGAAAGAGAAATCTGAAGTCTTCACCAATTTCAAAGAGTAGAAGGCAGAAGTAGAAAATCAAACAAATAGAAAAGTCAAGTATCTGAGAACAGATAATGGGGGTGAATACAGAAATGGCAGGTTTCTACAGTTTTGCAAGGATGAAGGTATCACAAGGCACTTCACTATTCCAAAGGATTCTCAACAAAATGGAGTTGCAGAAAGAATAAATAAGATACTTTTAGAAAGAGTAAGGAGTATGAGACTTTATGCAGGGTTGTCTAAAAGTTTTTGGACAGAAGCAGTTAATCACGCATGCTATGTGGTTAATCAGTCACCAATAAGACCCCTTGACTGTAAAGTTGCAAAAGAAGCATGGACAAGTAAAGAGGTGGACTATTCTTCATTGAGGGTGTTCGGTTGTCCAGCGTATGTACACATTCCTAGTGATGAGTGATCCAAGTTAGACTCTAAGTCTCTAAAATGTATATTCCTTGGCTTTGAGAAAGGTATAAAGGGGTACAAACTATGTGATCCAGAAAACAAAAAAAGATCTACAGCAAAGATACTATGTTTGATGAAGCTTATATGCTGAATAGAGAACATGACAGTGAAGTCAAAGGGCACAGTACTGAAAATGTAGTTACAGAAGTTATTCCTCTTGCAGAGAATACAACCAAAGAATAAGCTCAAAGTTCATCAAAGGTTGGTACATCTGGAGGTGAGGAACAACATGAGGTTCACCTTCAAGTCTAGCACAGGGAAGGGCAAAAAGAACCATCAAGCCGCCTCAAAGGTTTTGATGAGATGAGGATTAAGTACATTTTGCTCTTATCACTAGCAATGGTGATCCAACCTTATTTCAAGAAGCTATGAAAAGTAGTTAAAGACAAGGTTGGATGGGTGCTATGATGGATGAGATGAAATCTCTCCAAAAGAACTCAGTCTTGGAGTTAGTTCCTAAACCCAAAGACAAAACAATAGTTGGCTGCAAATAGGTGTTTAGGAGAAAAGAAGCTTTGCAAGAAAATGAAGAACCAAGGTTTAAGACACGTCTAGTAGCAAAAAGGTACTCCTAAAAGGAAGGGGTTGATTATGATGAGATTTTTTCCCTAGTTGTGAAACAGACTTTTATCAGGGTGTTGTTGGCATTCGTAGCACAGTTCGACATGGAGCTCGAACAACTAGATGTAAAGACAGCTTTTTTTCACAGTGACTTAGAGGAAATAATTTATATGGAGCAACATGAAGGGTTCAAAAAAGTTGGAAGAGAACACCATGTGTATAAATTGAAGAGATCATTGTACGGACTAAAACAATCTCTAAGACAATGGTACAAGCGCTTTGACTCCTACATGTTGCAGATCAGCTACTGTTGATGTAAGTATGATTGTTGTGTTTATTACAGAATTCTAGATGATAATTCTGTTATTATTTTATTGCTTTATGTGGATAATATGCTAATTGCATGTAATGACATGTCAAAAGTGGATAACTCAAATCTCAATTGAGAAAAGTATTTGACATGAAAGACCTTGGGGCAACCACAAAAATGCTAGGCATAGAAATTAGGAGAGACAAAAAGGCTGGAAGCTATTGTTATTACAGAAAAGGCATATCTCAAAGGTACTTGAAAAATTCAACATACTAAATGCTAAGTCTGTGTCTACTCCTCTTGCAAGTCACTTTAGTTTAAGTGCTAAATAATGTCCAAGTGACAATGAGAAAATTAAAGAAATGTCTAGGATACGGTATGCAAATGCAGTAGGATGTTTGATGTATGCCATGCTTTGTACTAGAGCTCAAACAGTGGGTGTGGTGAGAAAGTACATAGCGAATTCACAAAAAGAGCATTGGAATACCATAAAGTGGATTCTAAGGTACTTGAAGGGTAGCAGAGACTTGAGAATTCTATTTGAAAGAAAACAGGGATAAGAGTTTGTAGTTGGACATGTAGATTCTGATTTTGCATGGGACTTAGATAAGAGAAGATCCACTATTGGATATGTTTACACGCTTGCTAGCGGACCGATAAGCTGAAGATCAGTAGTTTAGTCTACAACTACATTATCCACTATAGAAGTAGAATGCATGGTAACTTCAGAAGCTTCTAAGGAAGCTATCTAGTTGAGAGGTTTGGTCAATGACATGGGTTTCAAGTAGAAATTAATCTTGTTACACTATGACAGTCAAAGGGCAATATGCCTATCAAAGAATCAGGTATATCATGCAAGGACAAAACGCATAGCTATTATCTATCACAGAATTTAGAATTGAGTTGCTACAGGTGAGATCTCCATTCAGAAGATTCACACAGATGATAATCCAGCTTATATGCTTACTAAACTAGTTACTACAGAGAAGTTCAACCATTGCTTAGACTTGCTCAATTTCTCCTCTTATTAAATAGTGAAGGTGCACCTCATCTCCATTGGGGTGCAATTATGGTAGGATGAGATTCCCACAAGGTATTTGTTATTAACACATTTCAATAATTCTTCAAAGGGTCAGACATTTTTCGCCAAGGTGGAGATTGTTGGGTTCAGCTTAGAAAGTCTTTATTGGGCCTATAAGTGGAGAGCCCAGTTAATTAAGGTTAATCTCTCACATATTCTCTTCGGTGGTTTTGTTCTTTGTAACCAAGTAAGAAAGCAACAGGGAGAAGGGAACATATAAAGAACATTATAAGGGGTGAGAGAGAGATTTCTTGATAGTGAAATCTTCGTGCTCATGGACATAGGTAATCTGGCTGAACCACGTAAATCCTTGTGTCTTCTCTGTGTGTGTAATTTCTTGTTCTTCTTCTTGTGTGGTGTGTGCTTGATGTGCTTGGCTTAGATTCAGATGTAATAGCTGTTGGTTGAACTCTAGTAGTGCTAGCCATGCATATATCTGAAATAAGAAGATAATTATAAAAAAAATAGAAATATATTATGCATTGTTTGACCTTGACTGGCCAAACAAACCAAAACTATTTAGCCAACCAAGGCCGAACACTGCACAAGTTATGCAAAAAAAAAAAAAAAAACACTTAAAAAAATACAAATGGCAACAAAAACAAAAAAAAGATCACTATGACCAATATGAATCCTTTCTAGCAATTTTTTATCCAAACCCATGCATGCAAATGGTGAAGTGAAGAAATGAAAATGGTGGAGAATAGAAGCCCTTCCATGTAAATAGTGAAGTAAGAAATGAAACTACATGTTACCTTTAATAATTAATAGAAGAGAGAAGCCCTTTAGTAGAGAGTAATGGAAGAGAAGAGAAGCACTAGAGAAAATGCCTTTGAGAATGGAGAAAGAGATGAGGAGAATGGAAGAATGTAGTGGAAACGGATATTAGTTTAAAGAGAAAGGGGGAATGGGTAACTTGAGTAAATAGGTGAGTGTAAAGAGTCAAAACTAAATCTTTTCATTTAATATGATGAGTGTAAAAAGAAGATGAGTGACTGAGTCCATTTTTGTGTTAAATAGTCACTTCCATCTATAAATACCTCCTCCCCCTTCATTTCTCAACACACATCTACAAAGCTCTCTCTCTCTCTTTTTCTCTCTCTAAAGCTCTTTAATCTCTCTCTAAACTCTTCCTAAGTTCTTAAAGCTCACTTTCCATCTCTTAGTCTAGAGGCTAGAAGTAAATTGCTGAAAGATCTTTCTCTCTCTCTCTCTCTCTCTCTCTCTCTCTCTCTCTCTCTCTTTTGAAGCTCTCAACAAGGTATTTATTAATTTAAATTTCAGCTTTTAATTAGCATGTACATATTAATAATATATAATAAGTCTCATCTTCTCCCCTTGCTTATATACATTATCAAAACAAATACAATATTTATAATTACTTATTTTTATTTTTTAACTTGATTTTTTAGAAATGGCTGGACCTTAAAAAAACTTCAACTTGGACTTTAGCTTAAATGATATTAATCCAGAACATTTAGATGCAAAACAAGAAAATGTAGAAAGCAATGGTCCAATTGTATCCCAAACTCAACGTACATTTGGTTTTTTTTTTTTTTTTTGTTTTTTTGGGGGCTTGGGAATATTTCTAGAGTTTAACGATTACTAATCCTATTAGAAAATAGTGGAAGAAGCACAATATAATTTTTGTAAAGAACAGTATAATTGTAAATCAATAAGCAATAAGTGGTATTGACCATCTTATTAAACACTTGAAATCATGTATGCCTAAAAATACCATACGTAATCGAGGGGCAGGGTTAGTGGGGTTCAAACTCAACTAACCCAAACTTCTTCTAGTAGTAGTTTAGGGATTTTTCATATGACCATTCTAATGCAAGATATCAACTTATAAATTTTATTGTAATTAATTAGTTACCATTTTTAACTGCTGAAAATGAATAATTACAATAATTTGTAAATGAGGCCTTCAACCCTTTATTTACAACAATTTCTAGAAATGCTACACAAAATGACATAGTAAAAATGTTAGAAAAAGTAAGAGAAAATTTAAAAACTAGTTTTCAAAACACACTTGGAAAAATAGCATTAACTTCAAATTTATGGGCATCTAAACAAAATGTTGCAATAAATGCAAAATATATTAATTGTGACTGGACTATGCAGAAGAGAATGATGTTATTCTTTTTCCTTAAGTACCCACATACTAGTGCTAGGATAGGGGCCATTATTCTAGAAAAATTAACAGACTATAATATTCAAAATAAAATAATTTCTATAACTTTAGATAATGCTGCCTCTAAAAATGTCACAGTTGAAATGTTAAGAACAAATATTAAACTTAATTTAAATGGGATGATGATTCACAATAGATGTGCATGTCACATTTTAATTTCATAGTACAAGAGAGCTTAGGGTTTATTAATCCTATAATAGAAATAATTAAACACATTATAGGCTATATATTTTCATCTCCTTTTAGAAAACTAGCCTAGAATGAAGTTTGTAGAAATCTAAATAAAACCCCCTAAAAAATACAACCCAATGTAAAATATAGGTGGAATTTTACATATCAAATGTCAAGAGAAAGAATAAATTATAAATTGTAGTTAATCAATATTATGCTTTACATTTATCACATGTAAATATTTTTTATAGGTGAAGATAATTGGCAAATACTTGAAATAATAAGTGATTTTTTAAAGTCTTTTGTTATGTAATCTGATTTTTTTTGGGGGGCCTATTATCCCACATCTTCTCAAGCTTTAAATCACTTTTTCTCAAATGAGTCTTGTTTTTGAAAAATGTAGAATTTTCAAGAAATGTATAAAGCAATGGAAATAAAGTTTTCACAATACTGGAGCAATGCTCCCCTAACATCATATGTAACCTCTATATTAGATCCTGGTTTAAAATTGATACGTTTAGAAACTTTAATTGAAGTAATAAATAATAATATTAAATACAACTAATGTAAATAATATATCTATAATTAAATCTCAGTTAGAACAACTTTATATTGAATATTTCGCCAAAATGGGTAGATTGGAAACACCCTCTATGCCTTTGGGGCCCTCCCCAATAACAAAAAGGGAAGAAGAAGGTTATATGAAGACTTCTTAAAAATAAGGTTGGAAATGGAAGTTGCTCCTCTTCCTCTAGTGAATCCATCAATGAATTATCATTGTATTTACAAATGCCTCCTGTTGAAGTCCCAAATGATGAAACCAATTTCAATCTTTTGGCCTGGTGGAAAACAAGTGAACTAAGATTTTCCGTGCTTTCTGCCATTGTTTGCTCCTTTTTTTTTAATGGATGAGCAAAAGACATGGAAAAGAAAGAAACAAGAATGTCTAATTTTTGACTTTTTCAATTTCAAGTTTATTTTTGTGGGTTCTTTTACATTCTAACCTCATAAGTGCAAGTTATTTACATGTATTCTTTCATCACAGCCCCCCTGTTCAGCCTTGGATGATTAATGCTTAAAAAGAAACAATAATAATTTATATAAAATAAAAGAAGAAAGGAGACTGATCCAAAGGTATATGCTGCCTTCTCATATTTTAAGTTGATTGAGAAGTCCTAGTAACCTATTACCATTTTCTTTAGATGTGGAATTCCAATGAGAGTTAGAATGAAGGTTTTACAGCTCCCAATGGATCAATTATCGCATTATGCTAATGGGTTAGCCATGGGTTTACCCGTATCACCTTTAGATCAAAGTGAAGGAAAAGAAAAAGTCTCAAAAGACTTGTCTTCTTTAAAGATCTTTTCGAACCAAGGCATTATCCTTCTGATTATTTTCAGAAGATCAAATACCTTATTGTTGAAGTTGAAGTCGGAGATCAGAGAAATCATAGTGTTCGAGCCTTCTTGAAGAAAATCTAAAGAGTCTTATGCTTCGAATATCAGGATTTCAAGTTGTGTCCTCGGTGTAGTATCTTGTGCCTTGGAATGGGCGCCTAGGGTGGGGGGGGGGGGATTTATAGTCTCTAAGGGTATTTATAGTCTCCAAGAGCCTTTTCCAATCATTTGTAGCAGGAAGAAAATTAAGCAAAATTTTATTTGAAGGGATGTAGCCAACCGTACATATGTATGGTCGGCTACCCTCATTGTCAACTTTTTGGGGTGGCAGTAGGATATTTGTCCTTGGATCATGCTAATCAGCTTGAAATCAGCCCAAAATGATTAGAGGAAATCTCAATCGACTGCTCAGTGAACTGTCAGAATTTATAATTATTAGCCAATCACCTTCCTTTGTCGGCTAGTGTATCATCGGCTGTTGTTTTGTTCAGTTGGCTAGTATAAGTTCGGTCAATATTTTGTTCAGTCGACCAGTGCATAATTTTCCACCTTTTAAAGTATTTTGACTTGTTTTCTTCTTCAAACTTTAAGGTGTCTTCTTAAGCTTTTTTTTTTTTGAGCTATTTGTGCTTTGTTTTGCTGAGCTTGAGCCATGTTTGAATCTTGACTTGACTTTTGATTTGCTAAATTGCTTGTGAATTTCTTCCAAACTTTTTGCATGTCAACAGCCATGGCTCATGATTTATTAGCAGCTTTAGTTGCTGCAGAGCAAGCTTTTAATGTAGGTGGAAAACTAACCATCAACAAAAGAATGGTATTGCAAGAAGAAACAATGGAGACATGTATGCGCTTGAGAGGTTGGTTTTTATCGGAGAAAAGGAAGCAAAACTTGATGGTGGATGAAGAAATTGAAGATGACTTCTTAGCTTTAGAAATATCTTCATAATCATATTATTTTAAAAAAAATGTATACTTGTATTTTTTTCCTAGAATTTTATTCAAGTTTGAGTGTCAGAGACTTAGAGTGACACTTAGACATTTCTAAACTTGTAATTCACAAAATTTTTATACTGGTAATTTTTTTTCTTATCAAGACTTTATAAAGTTGAAATTATCAATAATTTATAAATTTCATTTAAAGTTCTTGTATATTATCTTAAAAGTCATTGCAAACATCATTTGAGGAAATATAATATAATTCATTTTTTTCTCCAAGTATTGTTCCTTTGTTTGTGAATTTATTTTAATTTTATTGTTAATTTTTTCTCCCATGTTTATTAAAGACTCACCAAGTATTTTTCTCTAAAATAAAAAAATAAAAAGGATTAGCCAATGGGCAGCGTGGCATGATTGAGGCTGTGTTGGGTTGACCCTGCAGGTGCCTGGGCATGATACGGCACTGCCCGTGACTTTACAGGGGCTGGCACGACTCGGCGGTTGATGTGAGTGTAGATCCTTTGGGCTTTAACCCGAGAGATTCAAAATTTTTTTTACCAAGAACTATTTGTGGGGAGATAGCCCATGGATGGAAGGGGGAAAGAACAACATACCTAGGAATTGAACCCTCGGCAAAGCAATTGAGTTTGTTAACTAACTGTCTGTGCTACCTCTTATTCTTGAGATTCTAAGTTAAAGTAGTAGAACTTTATATTGGAACTCACCTATTAAAATTTGGATTGTTTTAAAGGGCCTTCTAATGTATAGGGTATCCCAAAATTTTATATTGATCTAAGTTTTCCCATTGTTGGACTATTTGATGAAAATAATTAATCCAATTGTGAGACAACACTTGGATTGACTCTGTTTTTTTTTTTTTTTTTTTTGGGTAGCCCAACTAAAGAGGCCCCATACACAAGAAGAGGGACTTGCATACACAAGTAGAGAACCCAAAGAAGCATTGAGTGAGTACTCGCATATGTGATGATAAATAAGCTGCATCAGCATGGAGTAACAACTCACACATGTGACGTGAGGAGTGGGGGAGACAAGGATCCATCCATTGTCATTGAGACAAGATGGAGGGTCACCAACTAACTGTGCAACGCCTCATTTTCAACTTAGATTAACTTAAACTTTGAGGATACCCCATTATCTAGAGCACGTTTATCTTAAACAGTTCAGATATCAATGGGTGAGCCCCACTATAGATTTCCATTATAAGTCAAGATTTCTCTAGGTTAAAGCCATAGGCGATCCAGACTGTCTATGGGATGATGAGGGGCCAAAATTTAGATGTTGGACAAGGTTTTTATTTCTTTTTTGAAGATAGAAAGGTTAAGAAATGTTATCAAACTGATAGATCCAGTCAATGACTGAGTTTCCATTATAAGTCAAGATTTCTCTCGGTTAAAGCCACGGAGGATCCGGACTCTCCATGGATGATGATGGGCCAAAATTTGGATACTGGACAAAGTTTTTATTTCTTTTTGGTAGGAGATAGAAAGGTTAAGAAATGTTATTAAACTGAGAGATCCAGTCAATGACTTAAAGTGCAACTTGGGAGTCCGACACGACTTCGGGGAAGCATTTGGTTTCATTCATTGCTTCAAAGGTTGTGATGAGATTGGAGGATCTGAACTCTCTACGGGATGATGATGGGCCAAAATTTGGATGTTGAACAAAGTTTTTACTTCTTTTTGGTAGGAGATAGAAAGGTTAAGAAATGTTATTAAATTGATAGATCCAGCCAATGACTGGGATTAAAGTGAAATTTGGGAGTTTGACACGACTTCAGGGAAGCATTTGGTTTCATTCATTGCTTCAAAGGTTGTGATGAGATTCCAAAGATACTTTTGAGTTGGAAGAGGATAGGTGCTAAATGAGTCAAAAGTCCAATGTCTTCTTTCTTCACATGAAAATGAGAATCATAGATATACGGCCAACATGGATGCATCATGAAGAGTAAGGAATCTAGGAATCTAGGGCAAGCTTGTGAAGCCAGTCAGCCACAGTGCCACACTTCCATTAGAGGGAAAAAGAAAGAGAAGTTTCAGCAGATATGTGTATATAGTTCAGCCAGTGTATCATGAAAATTGCCTGCACATACATAAGGATCGATCCTTACATCTCAAAGTTAAAATGAGACTTTAGGACTAAATAGTCTAACTTAGCTATATATATCATGAAAATTTATTTAAAAACACACATTTATGAGGTTCTACAATTTGGAGGAGGTAAAGTCTTTTGTGGATGTATGTCATATGGAATTTATAGCTTACAAAAATCCACACACAACATGTTCGCAAGCTGATCTATGTGTGTTAAAATTAGACCTAGTAAATGAATTGGGTTGACCAAATTTAGGTTGGGTTAACTTGAATTTAAATTTGTTGGTTTCAATTCTAACCCAACCCATTTTTAAAATAGGTTGGAAACGTTCAACCCGCACCCGTGGCGGGTCAATCCAACCCAACCCGCCTAACCCGAATTTGATGTGGGTTAGGTAGGATTGACCCGACTTAACATATTTAATTCTAATTTTATGTATGATTTAACTTATTTTATATAACCTAATTTCATTTGTAAAGCTCTCCTTACATCTAGCTTCATCTAAAATGTTGTATATTTATAATTTATAATTTATCAACTTTCAAGGTGTAAAAAATGAGGAATTTATAAATATTTTCTAGCCAATATATTAAGATAATCCCTTTTCAATTTTTGTTCAATTTTATAATTCCATATTTGAGCATGAGTATAAGACTAATCAATGATATTGTATTTCATTCATATCCATATTTTAGAGATAAATTTATATGCTAACATAAAAATAAAAAACATATATCAATATTTCAACTATAAAAATATCATATTGCCTAATAAAAAAATAAGTTTTATATTTTAAGTATTAAAATTTTACATAACTCCTCTACAAAAGATTAATAGTACATAGTTTATGGCCCACATAAATTAAAAAAGGCACATGAAAATTGGAAAGTCATGGTAACTTAGTAAAATCTAAACGGGTCAAACGGGCTAGGGTAGGTTAATGGGGTCTAACCCTAACTCGACCCATTTTTACACGGGTTGCTAAACCTTAACCCTAACCTGATCCGTATTTCAAATGGGTTGAGTTAAGTTAGTCAGAAACGGATTGGGTTGGATTTTGCTAGCTCTAGTTAAAATTTTGTTTGGGTGAGTGTGAGGTTTGTACTTCCATTTTTCTTTTCTGATTTCTCTCACTCATAAATTATAATCTATCATGTTAGGTCCTGGGTACAACCCTCGGGTATTTGTGTGGAGTGATACTTGAATGCTTTCTAACACAACTGATAAGACCATAAAACCATTGTTTTGCCATTTTCCATCACCAAGTGGTTTTGAGATAAGTGATAGCTCAATGGGTTCGAGATCCTACAAGTGGTATTAAAGCCTGGTGAGGTTAACGTCGGTTGGTATCAATTTGTTGGTGTGTGTGTTAAGTCCTACATATATCCATTGCAATCGAATTCACAACCCTTAGGTCTGGGTTTGGAGCCTTTGTTTGGACTGTTTTCCCCCTTTTTAATTTCTTTTTCTTTGCCTTATAGGTAAAAATGAATAAATAAATTAACAAAACAAATAAACAAACTTGCATTGAATTTGAAACTCATTGAGCTAATTCTCAAGGTTGGAAGGTTGGATTCGGAACCAAAATATTGATAAATTTAATGTCGTTGACGCTTAAAAGGTAAAAATGAAAGGTTATGAACTTATGATGTTATGATTGGGCTTTTTGTTTTTTTTCTTTTACAACTATAGGTGCCTATAGCAATAAAGGCCTGTGCTAATTAAGCTCATTCAAAAAATGAAAAAAATATATAAAAACTTAAGATTTTTTAGAATGTATTAATAAAAAAGAAATCTAAAAATTGAATATATTCTCTAACATTATTAATATTTATTCTATGAAGTGAAGTATAAAGAAAAGAAATGAAGTAAATGTAGTTGAAGATTTATTGTAAGGGGCTTATGTTGGAGAAAATGAGAGAGAACTAATCAAAATAGATTGGTTGTTAGTTATATTTCTAAGGCAAATGTATAATCACTGACATCAAATAATCAAACTACACCACCTCTGCTTTAGGTGACCTATTTCAAGGTTTCATGATCGAAGGTGTTTTGCATCATTTCTTCAGAGAAATCTTTATTGCGAACTTTTTTTTTCTTATGGATCAGGCCAGCACCAAAATGCGTTTCGCATGGTTTTTCTATTGCAAAATGGGGCAATAATGACTTGAGCAAGTGGATACATTGGATGAGATTGATGTGAATCAAACAAAATAATTGATGGAGTGAGAGATTTTAGGGAGATTTCATTGATTTGAATAAATTATATATGGGCATTTGGCAAAAGCTATTATGAAAACGTGTGAGGGAGGGGAATTTAAACTAATTAATAGGGATTATAATAAAAAAATGAATCATGCTGGCCACACTCCCCATCTCACAGCTCATCTTACAACCGTTCTATGTGTTACTTTCCCTCTCTCTCATCTCTACAATGTTAAAATAAAACAAATGAAGTTAGCCTGCCACATAGGACAGTTGTGAGATGAGTTGTAAGATGGGGAGTGTGGCTAGTATTATTCATAAAGAATAGAAGGTGATAATGAGAAGAAACATGAAATGTTTTAGGTAGATTTCATTTATTTGAATGGAAGATCAGATTTGAGGGATGTTAGAAGGATCTTAAAAACATAGGCTTATTTGTGGAAACCATGAATTGAGAACTTTAGGGAAGAGAATTGGATATGAGGAGATTTGGAAAGGGGCAGTAGCCCACGTCAAAGTCAAAGTTGTATATGTTTTCTAAAGTGTTTTTTCAAAATGAGAACTCCATGGTGTTGACATGACGCCTTCTCCAACCTCCCTTTTCTTTAACATATATAATAAGGTTTTTTCCTCTCCTAAGAATTTGGGCTTGCCCCATAGTGAAGATTGAACGTTAGGGCCTATTCTTTTAGTAGAATTTCTAATAAGAATTTCGTGTGTTGGGAGTTAAAGGACATGATGTGATTGGTTCCCCTTGCATTTGTAAATGTTATATTTTTTACCAAAATTTCAGCCACCAAAAATGTTTTTGGGATTTCTAAAATTCTAACCGCTTTTGTTTTTTTCCTGAAATTTATAGATGCTCAACAGTAAAGGAGGATTTAGAAATTCCACATATTAGAAAATTTAGAAATTCTATAGATAAGAATTCTTTCAATTCTAGAAAAGAAAGAACTCGGTGCAATGGTGCACAATGTATTGTTGTAGTATCCTTACACATGTACTAAGCTGTTGACCAGCAAGTCATATTCGACAAAATTGGTCAAGGCCCCAATGGGACCCTCTTGTCATATGAGTAATGAGATTAAAAATCCAATGCATAGGTACCAACAGTCCACAAATCTACCTAATTAAATATTACTGGTAAAAATCTTAAGTCCCAAAGATCAATTAAATTCAACAACAAATTGGCAAGTAAGAGTGTCAAATTGAAAATGGTACTGTCTAACTCATTGAGACAGGGATTAGTTTTTAGTGAGACATGGGAGTCGCAAGTGGGCCTCACACAAGCACTTGCCTCTTTAGGCCCAAATTTATAAGTTCATACTTGCATTTCTTAAGTTTCGTTATTTTTAAAATACCTCTAACTGTGAGTATAATTAAAATTAGTATCAAGCAAAAGAAAATGCCAATACATATATCATAGGTTAGCAAGTATGAGAGGGGTTGCATTGATGATCATTAGGTCTAAATGCAACCCTCGACAAGAGTTCGTAACTGTAGGATAAGCCGATGGAGAAGGATCAAGACAAACTATTGGGCTAAAATTGAGTCCTTTTGATGGTTGTAATTAAGGTCACATATATAAAGGGAGATAAAGGGAGAGGGAGAGGGAGAGGGAGGGAGAGAGAGAGAGAGAGAGAGAGAGAGAGAGAGAGCACCATCACCAATGAAGCACAAGACTAGTATGGGTATGCCGATACAATAAAATTCTAAAACAACAAGATATGGGTATGGTTGGGGTATGTTCATTAAAAAATAATATTTTTTAAAATTTTAATAATGCAATATGCTAATAATTAAAATATGTTAAAATCCTTATATGTAACAAGCCAACCATTACTTAATACCATTACAAATTAAACTTACAAACAATAATCTAATGTCAAAAGGCACCTATAAGCCAATAGTTTAATGTCATTACGACAAAAACTACAAATCAAAGCACTCAGTTTGTATTTAGCTGTAGCCATACTTGTATATGTGTTGGGTATGTATCAATGCTATACCCAAAATGTCAAACTCTTAAACAAAATATACCGCGTATATTTGACCATATCCGATACGTATTTAGTCGTATCCGTAATTGATATGGATAGGTGTACATTTTTGGAGTACCCATTCTTCATAGAGCTTCATTGAGTTACAGACTATTAATGGAGGTTGATGAAATAAGAGGTCAGGCCATTAATGGTTGATGTCATGGTTATAGTTTGAATCTTGTCCAAATGTAACAGATCAACCATTCTTGTGGTAGGTAACAAGCAAGAACAGTAGAGATCATCAAGGGTCCATTGGAAGGGGGTGCGGGGTGCCTCATCAATCACAATTAAAATCTAACGGAGGGAGTAGAATGGGTTCTGATACCATGATAACTTGGAAGAATGCCTATAAAATCATATTACTTATGTATAAGCAAGAGCATGTTTTGGAACCTATTTATCAATTACCATTTTATTATAAGAAACAAACAGTGAGAAGGTAATTGCAACCATCCCATTCTTATTTGAGCTTGTATGTACTGGAGTGGTCCTTTAGGGCCTTTCTTGCCTTTGTTTTTTTTTTTCTGTACATGAGTTGAGCGACGATATCATCACTCCTCTGCGCACTATATTGGGAGCAAAATCCATCTCCCCTTTTCTTCTTCCTCAATACTTTTCCTCTTATGTGATTTTGATGTTCCTCTCCTCCCAGCCCTCTCTTTTATACAACACTCCTCTTCTCCACATGTCCATTTCCACTATATCCTCTCCTCTTCTCTTCCAGTGCCATTAAACCCTTCATCTTTTTGAGACAACGTATCACACACACGCCTTTCTTTCTCTATCTCTACCCCCACCTTCTTTCAAATTCAACTTCCATTATAAGTGGATGTAGCCAGAGGTTCCATCTAATGTTTAGATTGGCTAGTAAGCCCCTACCTAGTGAAATCTTGAGCCTAAATCAACAATTTAATAAACTAAGGTCCAACGTTCAACGATTGATGAGTGAAATGATTGTTATCCATGGGCCAGTAGTAATGACGGTCCTTACTCACTGAGAAGGTTTTTGCATTCTGGGCCATCTTGTCTGTTATACATTGGCCCACCAAATCCTAGACGTTGATTAGATGAAGACTTGGCTTAAGTTGATCCAACTCCTTAGCTTTCAAGTTTGAGTTCAAGACCGATTAAACATTGGTTGGCAGGGGTGACCCGTGACCCCTTTAAAAAATAGCATAGGTCCCTCAAAAGGATCATATATGATTCTGCCGTTTCTTGTTAGGCATTATCAGGTCCATGTTCATCTGC
The DNA here is from genome assembly GCA_037013555.1 of Sextonia rubra. Taxonomy (NCBI): domain Eukaryota; kingdom Viridiplantae; phylum Streptophyta; class Magnoliopsida; order Laurales; family Lauraceae; genus Sextonia; species Sextonia rubra. Next base: position 106,933,101 of record JASUAD010000001.1, on the reverse strand, counting down.
TTTTGTTTTTGGCTTGTAGCTTCTTTTCTTCCTGCCTATCTTGACTTCTTTTCATATTTTCACTGTCGTATATAGTATGCATTGAAAATTATGCAACATGTGTCATTGTTGTGAGTTGTGAACCTCCCTCTGGTCAAGCATTGAAGATAACTACTAGTTTTTTCGTATAAGGAATGATATTGATGTAGTAAGAATTTGAACTAGGTGATGGATGGGAATTAATTTCTCATCTTTGCTTCATTTAATATCAATTAAAGAAGAGGAGATGTGATAGCTTTTTTTTAATTCATCTTTAATTCACTACTTATTGCATGAATTTTTATGTATTGTATGCAAATAAAAAACCATAATGCAATAGGTGTGAAACTTTTTCTGAATTTTATTTTGATTTTATATTTCTGACTTGTGGATATGAAGTCCAAAATGTTCAGTAGAGCTATTTGTGGTAGATCGCTAATCACAACCCCTTCTTATATTTTCTTTCGGAAAAGGATTACACAATTAAGTGTCTTTTTCCATAAAATTTCCCTAAAACTTGTTATTTAAGTCGCAGTCAAGACCAACATAAATTGCATGGAAGTATTCGGTATGTGGTTCATTTACCTCCAATGTGTATTGGCATCCTTTGGGACCTAGGTGGAGTACCTGCAGCCGCTCATGTTATATGTGATGATTTTATTTATGATGGCTTATTGTCTTTTTTTCGCTACATTCCAGTTCTTATTCAAAATGTCCATTTTGAGACTGATAGTGCTCTTTATGCTTCTCTTCAAAATCCAAGTAATTTCAATTGGAAAGTTGGATTTCAGACTAGAAAATTAGTGGCGTCTCTGGCTGGTTATAATGTGACTTATCATACTCTCTCAGTGGCTACAGTTGCATTTAGTAAGAAAATAAAGCAACATGTTTTGGTTCCATCCAACTTTAGCTCTATGGATTTCCACGCTATTGCTACACTATGAAGCTTTGTTTCAGTTTTTGCCTTGCCCGGGTTGTCGGTGCTTATGTTTTTCTGACCCAAAAGGTGGGATTCTTTTGTTTTCGCAACCGGGGATATGGGTTCTCTTAATCAGCCGAACTTGGGCTTTGTGACCCAGGATGTGGGTATTCGTTTATGTTTTTACCTCGCCAGGGCTGTGGGAATTTGTTTTGTTTTTTCTCTCGGTTCCATTGATTCCTTTTCATGGACCTGCTTTGTACATTATGGGTATTTACCCTTATTCAATAATAGATCCTAACTTACCTTAAAAAAATTTTTTTTTTAGCATGGTTCAGATTTGGATCTTGCCCGAGTGAGAGCTGGACTCAGACCCTACCACAACTAGACAACTATTATCTACCTCGCCTTAGCTGGATTTACTGATTTAACTTGTTTGCAGGTGCCCCCATTTTTTTCTCCAGGTATACAACTTTTCCTATAGAAATGTGGCATTCCTGCTATTTACTAGCCCATCAAATAAGAAGGAATATTCTTTTATTAGGGCCGGTTTGTTTAGAGGTATTTTTAATGAGAGTTGTTATAGTTGATCACTTGAAAATTTTGAATTCTCATTATGAATCCTAAAACTCACAAAATTATCAATGTAAAACATCACTTTTGGTGTAAAAATAGTATTCCTGTTTCTAACCTTCTAAATATTGGACAAAACTTTTAGCATTTGGATTTTCGCATGGAGAACAACTATTGGAGAATTCGAAATTCCCTATGAGTAAGCATTCTCATACTTCTTGCAAACTCCTTTATTTTTAATGAACTTTTCCTTGGGTGGATGGTTAAAAGGGCACTAGCCTTAACATGCATATTGAAGGTTTGGGTGAATACTTAAAAGGGCCAGTAGCCTTAACATGCATATTGAAGGATGGGGATGCAGAAGACTTCAGCACGTGGCTGAAGATCTATAAATTTCTTGACGGTGGAAAGTCTCCACGAATCAATCCTAATATGAATGTCCTATGTGGGGATAAGATTTGATTAACTAATCTATTTGATCACTGTGGATCTCCATCTTATTTACAATGGATTAAGTCTGTTATTATAGTAGGATTTTTTTCAATGTTAGCAATTGCTATTTGCTTGATTTGATGTGGGATGTGTGGCATGCGGGCTACATGATTTTTTATGTCTATTTTTTTATAAAAAATAAAAGGAAAAATTATATCCACACTCCCTGTAATTTAGTGAAAATACAAGAACTCTCTCGATTTTTTAAATTTACACTGTACTTACTTCTAATTTATATGTAGTTTACATCCGTACCTTTTACTGTATTTATCGTTATCGATAGCTCAAAAAGGTGATGATGGCAACCACAAAATTATGTATAATATCTATTTTACGCACACTCCAACCTTTTTCTATCGCTTTATTTCTCTTCCCCCACTCCAACCCTTCTCGATCGCTTTATTTCTCTTTCTGTCTCTCCGATGTGCCATTGACGGCAATTGCTATCTACTTGATTTGATGTGAGATGTGTGGCATCCTTGCTATTCCATTTTTTGTCTATTTTTTCATAAAAAATAAAAGAAAAAATTATATCTACACTCCTTTTATTTTAGTGAAAACACAAGACACCCTCTCGATCTTTTGAATTTACACATTACTTACTTTTAATTCATATGTGGTTTATATTCGACCATATTTATCGTTAGCTAAAAAAGGTGATGATGTAAGCCAAAAATCTATGTATAATGCCTATTTTACCCACACTCCAACCCCTTCTTTACCGCTTTATTTCTCTTTTTCACTCTGAGATGTTTCATCGACGGCCTCCTCCTCTGCTAGGACTGCAACTGGGACACCCATGGCAGACGGAGAAAATAGTGGGTGCCAAACTTAGTTTGTAGCAGTCAAAATCAATTAGATGCAATCTTGCCGATTTCACAACTGAATTCGATTTGAAATCGTAGCTTTGAAGCAAACGAAGTAGTCTTTGCTGGCTCTCTCATCCATGAGATGGAAGTAAGTAGGCATGATCTCCTCCAAACCCTAGCCTCCTCCACCGATCCCAAAACCCTAGATTCCCTCCTCAATCTATCCAAAACCCCTCACGGGCGCTCCAATCTTGCTTCCTCTGCTAAAATCCTAATCCCTCGCCTCCTCCATCTCTTATCCTCTCCTCAAAACCCTAATCTCCTCTTCCTTACGCTCAAAACCCTCCGAAACCTCTCCGCTAGAGAAATCTCCAACCAGACCTTCTTCTTTCGATCCAGTGGCGTCGCTGTCGTCGAATCTCCGCCGTCTGATGGCCCCAACGTGGTCCGTATCGGCCTGCAGCTCCTCGCCAATGTCGTCTTGGCCGGAGAGGAGCACCGCCGTGGAGTCTGGAATAGGCATTTTCAGTCGGGGTTTACGGGTCTGGGTCGGGTGAGGCTTCGGATTCGGTGTTCTGGAATTGAGAAATTGCAGGAGATGGGGTTGTTGGGTGGTGGTGCTGCAGATGCTGAAAAGGGGAAACGACAAATACGAAGAAGAAGAAAAAGTTGAGGAGATCTCAGGAGAAGCAGAGGAAAGACTGATTAGGGAGAGAGGAGAAACCTTGGTCAGCTTCAGTCTCGCCCTCATACTACAAACCAGAGGAGACCTTCTTGCAGTGATGGTGATCCCAACCGGTGCATAGCCCCCGGATTGAAGTCCCTTCTTGCAGAGATGGTGATCCCAACCGGTGCATGGCCCACCATCATATTGAATCCTTGTCTCTATCTCAAATCTGGAAGATACATCCGGGCAAAACTGTGCTAATCTTCTTCTGCAATCCAAGATAAAATTAGCCGATTCGGGTCAGTCATTTTTGTGTTTTGTCGAAGATGGATGTGGGGCCCAGGTGGGCCATCCGGTTGATGATCTGATCCAAGATCAGTTAGTTGATCCTGGACGACCCTATTGGTCTTCGTACCATGAGGTTTGAACTAGTGGGGCCCACTCATTTGCTGCCAAACACCAACAGCCTCGTGGTGGGTCTTGATTGTTCATATAGTGGGGCCTACCATTGATGTGAAATGCAATTAAAATCTTGCTAGGGAGCTCGCTGGTTGGTAGAAGTCAATATAGATAATGAAAATTTTAATTAAAAAATGACATTCTGTTAGGGTTAAAAAAATAAAATGACTTTTTTTTTTTATCATCTCGTCCATAACAATATTTGACAAGGGTGTCAGTGTAAATTTAAAAAATCAAGGGGGTGTCTTGTATTTTCACTAAATTATAGCGGGTGTGGATGTAATTTTTCAAAAATAAAAAAGAGAGAATTGTAGCATACGGAAGACCTCATATAGAAAACGAAGTTTATAATTATTGAATGCACATAAAAAATCTCTCTCTCTCTCTCTCTCTCACACACACACACACACACAGTGCAACCGTTGTGAGCAGAAGTAATGGAGTCGCCAAAGATGGTGACCTTGGGAACTTCAGCCCTAGTACCCAGCGTTCAGGAGCTGGCCAAAGAGAAGATGGTCACTGTCCCACCACGCTACCTACGTCCTGATCAAGACCCACCACTCATCAAGTCTCCCCTGCCGTCCATCTCAATTCCAATAATCGACATGGACAAGCTGCTGCTCCAAGAATCCTCAGCTGCTGAACTGGAGAGACTGCACTCAGCTTGCAAAGAGTGGGGCTTCTTCCAGGTACCATCATTAATTTTTTTAATCCTCATCTTTGATTCTAATTGATAAAAGTAATCATGAACAACTTGGATTCCCACTTTCATTTCTCTCTCTATCACAATTCAAAATGGATTAAAAGCCAACGTCAGTGAATTCTCCATTTGCAATTTGCATTACCACATGTTACTATGCTGCGGCATAGCTTACCTTGATGAGATGATCAAAGCCATCCGTTTATCGGTATGCAAGAGTGGACGGTTGGATCACTATCCTTGATTTTGGAGGCCTCTATAATTCTTGGCCTAAGATGATAAAATTTATATAGAATTTCACTCGAAGTAGAGTACATGTGGACTAGTGTTACTCTCTAACTGGTAGTTGAGCCAAGTGGGACACAAGTAGGCTAGTTGCCACGGGTTTGTGTTAATGATTAATCTTGTTGTTAGATGTCTCCTTCAAGTTTTGGATTTAGGAGACGCTTGTTATAAATTCTGTGAGGCTTCACAGTAGGATCAAATTATAGAAACTTTAATGGAAATTAAATTCTGGGGAAAAAGATTTTTGCTTTCCACAAAATCATAGAAAATCCACGTTTTGCAAAGTATATCGCTGATAATTTGGACAATTTGATATCCTCAGTTTTAGTATTCTCAGGTCCTAACTACACACACCCATGGGATATAGAGATTCTCAGCTGAAAGGCGGATATAAAATCGTCTAATCTTTGAATTCCTCACCAGTTATTACAGATGACCTAAGAAATCCTTGGCTTGAAATTTTCTATTCCAAGGGTAGTGAGGAATCCCCAATCTGAAAAATTCCTCACTTATTACCACTCATAACCTAAACTAATCAAAGTCAATGCCTCCATATTATATTATTTCCTTTCTAAATTTCACTTCAAAGGAGTTGAGCTTATGATGAGATCGATCAGTTAAATTCGAATCCTATTGACCTCTGTATCTCACTTATTTGAAAGTTCATTTGTTACAATGATCAAAACTGTAATTACCTGGGATCCATCCCTACCGTATGGTGAGACCTTTTGAACCCTACTTACTTAGTACACTGATTTGCATGTGTCTAGGTTACTTAGTTTTTTTTTTTTTTTTTTTAACCTAGTTGAGGGGCTGTGACTTGTATACAAATACCAACATAACACCAACACCAACTCACAAATGCGAGGTAATGGTGACTCATACACGTGAGGGATATACACAATTCACACATGTGGGATAATGAGATCACACATGTGGGATAATGAGACCACATATATTGTGTGAGGGATGCACACAACTCACACATGTAGATAATAGGACTACAGGTGTGTGAGGGACACACACAGCTCATACATGTTGGATAATGGGACTCTAGTTTGAGGCCTTTGTCTTTATAATGTGGGAAAGAAGTTTATTTTATAGAGCCAATAGGGATATTATTAAGAACCATTTGCAAAGTCATTTATAACAAACAAGAGTAAACACTTTTAACATGAATATGAAAGAAAAAGAAGATGATGAAGGACAGGAGCAAACTCGGTCAATGAAAAATAAAAAGAGATTTTTGTAAATACCCCAATAAGATATGTAGGATTTGTAAATAAGCCCCTATGGTTCTAGTATTTATAAATAGGCCCTTATATTTTCATCTTAATATCCTTTGTGTCCCTAAAATTAGTAGACTTTTAACAACTATATTTTTGCTTATCTCGTTTATCCTTATATGCATATTTTAAAACAATAGTATTTTTTTTTCTCTTGTGAGTATAAGAGTTACATTTAGCGGGAGAGCATACCCTATATAAATCTAATCCTCTCAATTTAGTACCCACTTTATTAAGTCTAAATGCATCATAATGATAATCAATATATGTACTTATAATTAATTCTAATTTATCTTATCCATACATGGCCCACTGTTTGATTGATGCAAGTTCCAAAATACATGATTAAACTTTATATGCAAGAGAGATTTATTGAGAGAGAGGGCAATGGGACTTGGAATAAAATAATAATATTTTTGCAAATAATAATATACTTATTTTTTATTTAATGGGTGTAAGGGTAAAGCTATCATTTTTATACAAATTAAACACAAACCTGATGATGTTTGCCCATTTTTGTCAGGAATATTTACTATGAGGCTTGGTAGGTATTAAAAGGAAAAAGCAAGAGTCTATTTACAAATACTCAAACTACATGGCCTATTTACAAATCCTATAAAACGTAGGGGGTATTTAAAAAAAACTCAAATAATAAAGGGTTTCGTAGGAGCAAAGGAAGTTCGGGTGGACGGTGAACGGTGAACCGTTAAGATTGATAAGGGACCATCAAACTTCCTCTCACGTGCCCTTTTATTCATTTTAATAGGGTATAGGGTGGAGAGACTATTTTCATTTTTCTTGGAAAGTTCGCCTCCCACTCCTATCTTCTGACTGGAATTAGGCTTAAAAGTGGGCTGGGCCATAGAATCCAAATCTTTCCTGCTTTTGTAACTGGGATGGATACCTCCTGACCTTTCATGAGATGGAAAGCCTGCAGGCCCTGAAATTTTTCTTACTATAGTTAAATGGGTTGGGCCTGTGTCTGCCTAAAAGCACAACTTAATGGTCCAACATGGCCCCAAAATTCAGCACAAATGGCCTAATTATACAATAGTGGGCTAAATTGCGGCCTGATTATATATATCATGCGTGAATCAATATAGAAGTTGACTTTTATTCTTGGCTCTCTCCAGTTTGCACACGTGTGATGTTCCTCTTTAAATACGTGCAATGAGATGTTGCATGATTGAATCTTGTGTAAGAAAAGAACTGTTGCCTGGTCGAATTTTTCCTTTTCTTCTCATTTAATTATTTCGTATTAGTAGTTATGGTTGTTAGGCTAGTGATGATGTGTGGACGGAGGTAGATTGTGGTTTTAGAAGTTTAGGTTTTTTTTGTTAGGTTTATGTATTATATATTCCATTGGGTTAGACTGGGACTAGGTCAAGGTCATGAGTATTTTGGTAATTGTATCGGGATTTCTTGGGGGCCAAGAAAGTGAAGATTATATGCTGATGTAATATGTAATTTTAAATCGTGGTTGTAGAGAGTGGTGACCTCTCCTGCCGTGGTATCTGACACTACGTAAGAGAGATGATTAGAGAATGAGAGCCTCCGTATACCTTTGCTCGTTATAGTGAAGATAATATCATCTCTGTCCATGGACGTAACCTTGTGTGGATGAACCAAATAAATCCTTTGTGTTCTCTTCTTATTTGTGGCTTGATTGTCGATCGTAGGTTATGCACTTCCGCATGTGCATAATAAGTGGTATTAGAGACGGGCTAGGATTTCTTAGGACTTGGTTGTAGTTTGCGATCGAGGGATTGGATTTTCTTGGAGGATCCATATTTCTACAAGGTTGTTGCAGGAAGAAGAGATCAGTTTTTTGATCTCTCGGTGGGCCATGGATCAGTTTCTTGCCTTATCATCGAGGAAGAAGAAGAAAGAGAGGTTCTTTTCTCTCTGTTGACCGTGGATGTAGCCCTCATTGAGTGAACTTCGTAAATCTCTGTGTTTCTTCTTGTGTGTTCGCTTGATGGTCAATCGTATGATTTATGTATGCGCACAACAAGTGGTGTCATACCCACAGCATTTTTCAACACGAGAAGTTATATAACTCTAATTGTAGCTCAATTGGCTTATGATTACAGTTTGCTCCTGGAGGTTGCGGGTTGGAGCTGCACTATCACATTGGGGCCATAAGAGATTTATTCAGCTTCCCCGGGCCCGAAGGGATTAGTCCGGCCCAAAGGATCGGGACACACTCCGTTAGAAAAAAATAAAAATAAAAAAGAGAAGTTAAATTATGTGGGTAGTCATTTTCTGAATGACAAAACTCATGTCTATTAGAATATAGAAAGTTTAAGTTAATGCCTTTTCATTAAAAATCCAGACAAGCTTTGTTTTATTTTGTCTATTAGAATCTAGAAAGTTTAAGTTAATGCCTTTTCATTCAAAGTCCAGACAAGCTTTGTTTTATTTTTCTTCAAAGTCGTAAATCTGAATTAGTTTTTAGAGAAACAATGCAAAAATTTAATTGAATGGGTCAAGCTTTTTTCAAGCCGATAAATGCCCCACAACAAATTGATATATTTGCAAAATGAGTCGCCACCAAATTTGCCTAAAGTGTAGTGAGTACCAAGAGCTAGAATTACCATAACATGGCAGTTAAAACTTCCATGACCGACTCGGTCCTATGAAGATTGGGTCAAGTCAGCCCAACAACTGCCCAACTCAGCCTAAAATGAGACTGGGTCAACCTAAGTCAGGCCCAAATAAGGGACCCACTTAAAGCTCTGAACCCAAGCCTAAACTTAAACCCTTTATACCAAGACAAATGTGTTATCCAAAGAAGCATATTAAATGGCATACTGTTTTCAATCATATCCGATGTGAGATTGAAGATATCAAGGTTTCAATATTATTTTCAAAATTTCCAATACTAGCGTAGAGTGATACTATGTTCTACTAATTGAGAAGCAGATTTTTCCGTATTTGGAACTTTTCATACTCTTTAGAATCAACCCACCAGATTTTCCAGGGAGGATACAACCTGGGCCTCACCAGGCACATACTTATCACTTCGACATTTGTGACTCCGATTCATTTTGCCGAAACACTCTAATTTCTCTATGCATTTTGCCGAAGCTACGTAATTTTCCTATCAGATGAAGTTGCTGCTTTTGCAGTTAGTAAATCATGGAGTCAGCTCCTCATTGGTAGAAAATATGAAGTATGAGATTCAAAATTTCTTTAAGCTTCCATTGGAAGAGAAGAAGAGGTTTTGGCAGCAGCCAGGGGATTTGGAGGGGTTTGGGCAGGTCTTTGTCGTATCAGAGGAGCAGAAACTCGATTGGTGTGACATGTTCTACTTAACTACCCTCCCACATCATATGAAGAAGCGCCGTCTATTTGATCACCTTCCTTTATCCTTCAGGTCAGCAAATGAAAACCATCTCTGCCTTCAAATTGGAGAAAAATTCATCAATCTAGGCCAGTCAATTTGATGGGCCACATCATGGTTTGGTCACCACAAAAAAATTCTCATCAACTGACCATTTGTAACCATCTAATCAATAGTCCAAATTTTGGGGGCCATGCCCCATATGGAGCAGGTTGGCTTGCTGGTCACAAGCCCAATGAAAGGGGGAAGATTGCATTGGTGAATATTGGACATGAGTACTGCTCTAAAAAGATTTTGTAAACAAAACTTGAATCTAGCTACTATAAAAAACTAGCACTCAGCCTACATCAATTAGATAGGACCTGTTTCTAGGAAATGATTGCACCATTGGTTTATGCAACGGTTAAGTTAAGATCATTGAATTAAAGCTGCTTTTGGGTCATCACCAATTTGAAATGCGGCCCATCAATTGTAAGGGATGATCAACAGGGGCATGCTCATGTGGTGCATGGTGCAGATGGCTGTATCTATTGTACATATAGAGGCTGAAAGTTCTTCTTTTGGCATTACAGAGAAACCATGGAGGCGTACTCAGTGGAGATGTGTAAGCTTGCCATGAGCACTATGGGGTTTATGGCTAGAGCTTTAGGCATGAAGGCCGAGGAGATTAGGGATCTGTTTGATGACGGTTTCCAGTCAATGAGGATGAACTACTATCCTCCCTGCCCTCAACCCGAGTCTGCGATTGGCCTTGCGCCTCACTCAGATGCATCTGGGATCACTATCCTTCTCCAAGTCAATGAAGTGGAAGGCCTCCAGATAAGGAAAGAAGGCATGTGGATTCCTGTTAAGCCTCTTCCAAATGCCTTTACAATCAACATAGGGGACACTATGGAGGTAAGTTTTTGCCACCGTACAACATCTTAAAAAATTTTTTTTGAAGAAAACTGTATCGCATCTTATTGTTTGCACGTTTTTGCAGATTGTAAGCAATGGAGCGTATCGTAGCATTGAGCACAGGGCGACAGTGAATTCGGTGCAAGAGAGGTTGTCGCTTGCCACATTCCATAGTGGGAGAATGACAGCAGTGATGGGGCCATCCCCAAGTCTGATCAATCCGGAAAGCCCTGCATTGTTCAGGAGTGTACCGGTAGAGAAGTACTTCAAAGATTTCTTTGCTCGGAAACTGCTGGGAAAGTCATACCTTGACTTCATGAGGATAAACTATGAGGAAGGCAAATCTACTGCTAGTTAAGAAGTTGCTATTGCTATCAGTAAATATATATAAATTTTAAGCATAAATAAGGGCCTTGTCGATTTGGTTTGTATGTAATTGGTCTCACCATGTCTGTATTACGATTCAACAGGGGAAGAACCATCAAACATATAGTAAAATAAAGATTCTATGATCATAATTTTTAATTGGGCACTGTACAGAAAAGGCCTCTCACTGAAAAAGATTTCTTGGAGTTTTCATGAAATAATGCATACCCTTAAGATTGAGAAAATCATAGGATTGAGGAAGAAAATCAAAATCTCTTTTTTTATCGTGTATATTCAAGAATACATTGCATAAAAAATAAATAACTACAATAAGTAATTTATAGACAATGATAGGGTTTTGTCTTACGATTTCTTTAGTAGTCGGAAGATCATTTTCTTCTTCTTTTTTTTTTTTTATGAGGATTCGGAATCCTTTTAGCAATCCAATTGCTTTAAATTGTGGCCCTGTGTGTGATGAGGCTGGCCCCCACAGGCTTACTCAACTCCTTCCTTATCACTCCCCCTCGAGCTAGAGGGAGGTGACGTCAGGCCAAGCTCGACCAAAGAGATTTAAACGATGGTTTTGCTAGGTTCTTGGTAAATATTTCAGTTACTTGGCTAGAAAAAGAATATAGCGAGTTATGAATTCTCTTCAAGCGACTTTCTCATGAACAAAATGATGATCTAGCTCAACATGCTTTGTTCTGTTCTTGAACGCTAGCTTAACAGACACAGAGGGCGCTAATGTTGTCACATAGCAATGTGTGCAAGGAATGTGAAATTCAATTACAACTAGTAAATAAGGTGCCCTTTGGTGTCTCTAATTTTCATGTCTTAATGTTTTAAACCGATTTTATACAGACATTAGATGCATAAGGATCGTTTGGTAACTGCCATTTACATGTCACCAGGCAAATAGACAATTTGTCAGAGAAGAAAAGGAGCAAAAGGTAAGCTTTTTGGAATTGAGGAAATGTCTAAAGCGCATAGACCGTGTGCTGCTATAGTGACCGAGATGGAAGGACGCTTAGCTTAGTTCTTTTTTTTTTTAATTTTGATATGCTAAATAAAGATCTGAACTATTAAATGTCTTAATCACGTCAAACACAGCCACCATATCAAATTTGAACTATTGATTATTGATGGATCTTGAGATATGTGTAAATAAATATAGACCCTTAGATAAGCATTTTGGACTTTTGTGGGCCTCATACCATATCAGAAGGGTTGATCCTCTTTGAAATGTCAAATATGACTACTTATTAAAATTTTAGACTTTATTATTATTATTATTATTATTATTATTGTTATTATTATTATTTAACACTTGTATTCACTCAACATCAATCAATTTCATAATGTGAGATGGTGCATCTGCACAATGCAGCCAAGTTGACTCCGAATCTGTAATGGACTACATGAATCAATTTACCACTCAAAAAGTAAGATGAAAAGTTGAATTTTTATTTTAATTCATGGTGTGAGTTACTAAAATCTTTTTTAATGGTGGTATGTAGATATTCCATGCCCGTGCTACATTAATCACATGGTGATGTTGGAATGAAAAATGGTTGTTATTGTCATCAAGGTATCAAATGTTGCTTGAGTTGGTTTGAAAGCTAAAGTAATCCTTGCATGTGAGAGAAATGAACAGATACTCACCTATGACTAAAGATGAGAGCCCCCTAAAAAGAATATGAGGAAAGTAGGTTCGAAAAAATGTGAATTCCCTTTTTACATTAAAGGGCAAAAAGTTAGTTATGGATGATGATTAGATGTTGGAGGTTATATATTGTGTTCATAATTACTCAGCTACGGAGTATCTAGAGGACCACTTATCTGTAGGGAGATTATTAAAGGACGAAACAAAATTGCTAGTTGATATGTCAAAGAGCATAGTTCGATTGAAGAGATACTCATAACCACAATGAAAACTATTCACAATGCACGTTATAGGCATAAAGTATTTGAGTGGGATGGGAGAAGTCATATGCAACAACTCTTGGGAAAGTTGGCAAAGAGCATAACTACATTGAATAACATAGAAATTGTGACAATAGGGACATTGTCACTGACGTGTGTTGGACACACCTAACCAGCTTAGAAATATTGCGTGCATTTCCATATGTCTTGATAATAGATTGTACTTAAAAGATCAATCGGTATCACATGCCACTATTGGAGATTGTTGGAGGGATGCCTACAGACATGACACTTTCCATATGCTTTGTGTTACCTCCAAACTAAATGTACGTTTACGTTTTGCTCATAAGATTGCAGAATTTCTTATTGAAGGATGGTCAATTCCCTTTAAATGCAAACACTGAAGAGCACTTATATGGAGTCGGATTGTAAGGCGGAGTTGATGTTATTTGAATAGTAGTTCAATGAATATGATTCCACGAGGAAAATGCAACTTTTAAAGAAGTTGAGGGAGTTATCAAGCCCAGATAGTACATTTTTAATTGAACGTGAAGTTAAGTCAAGAACCTGAGGACGCCTACCTCTAAAGGTTGATATATCTACTCAATGTGATCCAAGTGCATTTGAATTGGTATAATCTAGACAGGATAGTCACTCTCCCGCACTTACAGTTGTTAATAGTAAGGAATCTTTTGAAATGAAACTCAAGAAAATAGACAAGGCTAAGGCGATTTAGATAAGATCAAAGGCTCCCATTACTTATCATGATTCATTTCTTGAGGGTGTGAGGCCTAACATATGCTATATTAAGCATGTCAAAGCTGATGGTAATTGTGGCTTCAAAGCGAATGTTGATTTACTTGGATTCGCTGAACATGGTTGGCCACAAGTCAGGAGGTGACTAATACAGGAGGTGCTTGCTCATCCAGTTCAATATAATCAATTATATGGACTGGCGAACACAGTTGCAGAATTGATTAGCACATTATCATACTATGATGATCACCCATCCCATGACCAAATCCGACTATGCCTAATATGAGGCATCTTATAGCATCTTATTATAATTTGGTATTATACTACTTTAGCATGAAACAATGTCTTACCTTTCTACCTCTCGGAATAGTGCTACTATTTACGATTTCTTACAAGGAGATAAAGATAGATTTTGTTAATTAGAATCATTTCATAAAGGTAACATCGATTATCATTGATTATACAAATCTAGTGTTTTCTTAATAGATTATTTGCTAACATATATATATTTTAGGTCTTTTTGGCTTTTGGTCATCCCACTCCACTTATTACAAGTAAGTGGCAAGAATTTTATTATTCTTGTGCAAAAGGTTGGGAAACTGCATACTACAAGCAAATAGGATGTTTCAAAGAGAACGTCACTCCAGACATAGCCACAACATATGAGATCATATCATTAGATTGAGGTGAATATATTTTCGGTGAAACATCTGTTGTAACCACATCTATGACGTGTAACTTCTGTTGTTTTACATTGATGTATCCAAATGTATAACAGTGATTTTACATGCGAAATGCCTTTTTTTATACATTCAATGCTAAATATCATTCAATCAGATGGACAATCCATTAAAGTTAAAAAAAATCTGTTATATTACCATTCATCATTAAATTTCATATTGTTGACTTATAAAAAAAATAATAGCTGATACAATTTACTTAGAAGATTTCAGATGAGCTCAAAATGCAGCAATTCAAGCTTCAGAGTAGTAGATTTCATTTGGTTATTCACCAAACACCAAGTTTGAGGTTCAATGATTCAAATCCAAGGGTCACCAGACAAATTCAAAGCTTCTGGGTTACCCAAGTCACTGAAACTCTTATGGCAACTCTAAAGCAAGCTTGAGAATGATGGTTCAAAGTTTCAAAGTATTTGGACGTCATCTTAGTTCAAAATCAAGATTCAGTGACTATTTGCAACTCCTTGGGGGTCACTATGGAAATCGACACTTCTATATGTCAAAGCAAATTCAAACTCAGAAGAATGCCTTTATATACATTCAAAGACTACTTTTCAAAGTTTCAGAGTGTTTAGACTTTATTTGGGCTCAAACTTAGTTCGGATGGTCGTCTACCGAGCTTTATAGGGTCACTGTGTAAAGTGTCACCTCTTGAAGATCAAGTTAGTTGAAACTCTTGGAAGAAGTTCAAATTATACTCAAGGGAAGATCTGCAAAATTTCAGGTCAAATGGACATCATCTGACTCAAAGTCTACAAACATGTTAACTTTGGGTTAGTGATCCCGAAGCTATGAGCTCACTGACCAAAGTCTTATTTGCCAACATCAAAAATTGATGAAATTAAGGCATTAAGCGTTAGTCATGATCAAGGGAGATTTTACAAATTCTCATATTAAGAGGACTTCGTTTGGTCCTACTTTCACTGCATCTCAACTTAGAAGACAGTGACCCCTGAGCCTTGGAGGTCATTGGCCAAAATCCTACTTCTAGGGAGCTAAAGCTGATGAGATTTAGAACAAAGATTCAAAATATGATCAAAATAAGCTCCCCAAAGTTTTAAGTCAATTGAATGTCGTTTGGGCAGAAAACAAGCTAACTACCTACATTATGAGGTGAATAGTGACTTGAACATGCAACAAATGGGTCATTATTCAAAATCCTACTTCCACGCATTCAAACTTCATAAAATTTGGATGGACACTCCAAGACACCCCTAAAATCAGTCCCTCTAAGTTTTAAGCTAAACCAAAGTCATTTGGGTCTCAAACAGCTAACACAAGGGCCCATTTTCATGAAAAGTCAATGGGGAGTTGACCAACTTCAGAAGGTTAAAATGAGTTGAAATTTTTATGCACATTCAAATAGTGTCAAAAAGCATCCCTCCAAACTTCATGAAGCTCAAAAATCGTTCGGCCCCTAAATAGGCGAAAATTGGTCACATAAGCAAAAGTCCAAAAAATGGACTTGGGAGTGATCGCGGCTACCATCACTGTCACCCATGGAGCAGTTTCTGGAGTTTTTGACGGTTTCCTCTACTTCCTTTCCACTTTTAACTTCCTATAACTCCCAAAACTTGCCTTTGAAGTCTATAAAAGGGAGATTTGAGCTCTTGGGAAATAGAGAGAAGCACACAGAGGTAGACAAAGAGAAAAACAGTAAAAAGAACTAGATTCGAGCAAGGAAAAGTACATTCAGTCTTAAGTTCTGAACATTTGGCGAGGGTTCCAAGGCATTTCAGACACTTCAAGCTTACTTCTTCTTCTTCTTATTCTCACCAATTCAAGGTGAAAAATAATTTGGAGAAGAGAAAAAAAAAGGCACTTTACTTAAGGAAGGCATATGCAAGGGTCATTCAGATGACATCTTTTTCCTTCGATTTTCTCACTTGGGAAGGGTCTTGGGCTACATCGAAAGTTGTGAACAAGCCTCTTTAGGCTTCATTCTGACCCTTGAAAACCATAGAGTCAGAATGACACAACTTTGGTTTCATACAGTGCTTTATTTGGATTTGTATAAAAAAAAACAGTCCGTAACAAAAAAAGTGATGATTATCAAATGTTTAAATTGATTTCACGGCTAAATCAAGCACTTGTGGTGGCCAGTCAATGCTCCAAATTCGAAGGTTCTTATACCCTAAAGAAGTCATAGAGGCAAAACAAAATGAAACAAGGAGTAAACATGTAATGACTCAAATTTGATTTTTCAATTAGAATTAATTTTGATGCTTTTTTTAAATTTGTGATGGACCTCACATGTGCTTATTATTTTATGATTTTACGCTATCAAAATTTAGATAATTAATTAGTTGTTATGCAGGTCCCATAAATTACTAGAGTTTAAGAATCTTAGAGTTGTGCTTAGATTTCAAGTTTTATTCTAATTAAACCTCTTTAAGTGCATTGAATTATTCTAACTCTACTTGAGAATGGAATTCCATTTAAATTAAACATCATTGGCTAAATTAGGCTAAAACTAAAATTCTTTTAGACCCTTGCTTTTATTTTTCTATAAATGGAAGACACCTCCATTGAGTCACATCTACATAACCAAGTTCTCTCCCTCTATTGTGAAGAGTTTTCTCTTTCCACTTATGGTATGATCTCTCTCTTCCTTGCCTATTTCTTTTAAAAGTTACTATTCTAGTAGAAGGTTATTTTAATTTCCTTTCATGGTAATATAGTTTTCAATTTTATCATCCATGCCATGCCACGTAAATCATCACCTTCATCTTCATCCAAGCATTATTTCATCCATCTGTGAGGCTCACCTAGTCATCACCTTACAGCCCAAGCCAGCAACCAAGGACCACCTCTGACGAGCCCAGACCCACCATAGCCGAGCCTGACCCAGTGAAAACCCAGTCATCATCATCGTCTTCTTCCTCATGATTTTTTTTCTTTTTCTCTGTCACTTCTTCTCTTCCTCCTTGGTTCCTTGTTCCTTCTGTTTCTTCTCTCTTCATCTCCTGCCATTCATGTGCTGGAACCACCTCTGTTAAACTCCATCTCTCGGCCATGCACAAGAACCCACATGAGTATTCCCGGTCACTTCCCTTATCTTCTTCTTCCTCTGCCTTCTCCTTTTTAATTCCTTCTCCATGCTCAGAACCAGAACACCTGCACTTGGATCCATCTAATGTTGAAGCTCTGGTCTCTCTCTCTCGTCTCCTCAATTTGTTTTCTTCTTCCTGTTCTTTGTTTTCTGTTTCTGTTTTTTTTCCACTATTCATCGTCTTCTTCTTTTCCTTTTGCTTTTCTTCTTCTTTCCTTCATGATTCCTCTTCGTTGGACTTCCTCTCTCTTGCTCTCTTTTCTTTCTTCTCTGTCTCTTCTTCCTCCTATTTCTTCATCATCTCCATCACCCATGCAAGTCAACCGGCCACCCTGTGCACCAACCACTATTCCCCAGCCACCTGTCTGGTCATCATCCTTGTCACCTAGAACCCATCTCTCGGCCAGCACAAGAACCCACTTGATGGATCCAGATGAAGAGACTCCGTCACGCGGTCGGAGATCTATGTGCGTTCCAGTACTGAAAATCTTCGTGGATCTCTTCGCCTTTTGTCTTTCCTGCGGAAAGGGAGAGAATAATAATTATTCCAAAGAGTTACACTTGCTAGAGACATCTTCTACCAAAGCTCACATCCACTTATTTTATTGGGAGTCTTATTATGAGGCTTAGATCAAGTCTTAAACTAAAGTGGGATTGTAATCTCTATTGGCATCTGCCCTGCTTGATTTGAAGTGATACTGTGGCATGCGGGCCACACAACTTCCTACACGACTGCTATCTTCTTCTTCTTCTCCTCTCTGTTTCCCGTTTCTTCTCCTCTCTCTCTCTTTCTAACTGACCGAACTCAACCCATCTTCAGCTTCTCTCTTCTAGATTTCGTCTCCTCCTCCTCTGTTCTCTGAAACCCAAAGCCCACGTAGGAACAAGTACTCAAGTTCCTGTTCTTTCTTCTTCCTATGCTTGGTCCTTTCTCCATCTTTCTTTTGTTTTGTTTCCTTTTCGTTTCTTCTCTTTCTCCTCTGCCACTTCTTCCTCTGGTTTTCTTTCCTTTGACTCTTTCTTCCCCTTCTCTGCAACTGAGAAGAATCCATTTTTCGTCTTCTCCTTTCCCAGTTTCTGTCCCCTGCATTTTCTCTTCTCTTGTTTTTCTGCTTTTCT
The DNA here is from genome assembly GCA_037013555.1 of Sextonia rubra. Taxonomy (NCBI): domain Eukaryota; kingdom Viridiplantae; phylum Streptophyta; class Magnoliopsida; order Laurales; family Lauraceae; genus Sextonia; species Sextonia rubra. The sequence continues at coordinate 106,914,694 of JASUAD010000001.1, read as the reverse complement.
TCTTGTTTCTGTTTTCCTCTTTCCTTCTGCTTTGTTCCCGCATTTTCTTCTTCCTTCCTGTTTTGCTACTGCTTCTTTTCTTCTGCCCAAGACCGTCCCGCAGAACCCACCTGAACGTTCTTCTTTTCCAGTTTCCTTTTTCTTCTTCCCTGCCACCGTGGTCACCTCTGTTCTCTTTTTCTTCTTCATCGTTTCCTTCCTTCACTGCCCTGCAGGTCCCCTTCTCCTCTGCGTTTTCTCTTCATTTTCCTCCTTTATCCCCTGTTCATCTTCTTCTTCTTTGCTTCTTCTCTACTTTCTTTGTTTTGTTTTTCTGTTTCTTCCTCGTTTGGTCCTCTCTCACTTGCTCTCTCTTCTTTCTTCTCTGTTTCCCTTGTTCCTTCTTCTGCACCTGTTGTTTGTTTTTTCTCTTCTTGCACTTCACTTTCTGCTTCTCTTCTTCCTTGTCATTTCGTTTTTTTCCTGTTCTTCCCTTCGTCTGCGTGAACCCAGCCTGCCAGCTGTCTTTCTTCTTCCTCCTTGCTTTCTCCTTCTCCTGTTCTTCCCTCTTTCTGGCCCTTCCTCCACTCTCTCCTTCCTTTCTTCTCTCCTCCACCTCACTCTCTCCATCTTCTGTGTCTTCTCCTCTCTCGGCTCTTCTTTGCTCTCTTCTCCCTTCTCTTGTTCTTTCCCTGTTCCTCGCCGAAGAACCCACCCAAGTCAGGCTGAATCCAGCAACCGTGGTTTACCCATCTCTGTGTTCTCCTTCTTCTTCCTCGTGTTCAGCCCATCTCTATTGAATCTGAGCCCCTGCACTTCATTCATCACAGAACCTATGGAATTCAGCTTGGCTTCTGTCTGCAACTTCATCTTCGTTCTTTTCTTCTCTTTCCATTATCGAGTTCTGCTGTTGACCACCATTGTTTCATTCAATACAATCAGGCACTCTACCTTCAGACAAAGGCCCACCTGATCACAAACCGAATTTTGCGTCACACCACCTCAACCTAAGACTCAGTCAACACAACCCAGGTCCTTGCCAAAATTCAGGCCTATGCCCCTAGATACAACCTATTTGAACCACTGCCCTTGGCCCAGTCGATACACATGCATTTTTTCAAAATACCCAGGCCCACTTGATTAATTTTATAATCTGGCCCAAAACCAATATGTGATGATCCACTACTTTGAAACCCATATCTTAAGCCCAATAAGACAAACACACTTTACAACTTATTGACGCAAGCTCAATCAATTCTACCCATATGCATGTATGAACCATACCACTTTATTATAATCAGGGCCCACTTGCTTGGATCTACCCCGGCCTAAGCCAACATGTGACAATTTTATCATCTTGACTCATAATCAATCCTAACCCAAACCCAATAGAGCTGGACATGAACCCAAATCTTTGACCTCATTGCTAATTCAATTGTAATACGTCATTATCAGGGACTCGCGTCGATTCTCCTGGATATTTAGATCGGGACAGGTCAAGTTCATCATTAACTGTTGAAAGAGGTGAGTAATCTTACTATGTTACCCTAGCACTTGCATTTTCCTATTCTTTGTCTCGATTATACTTTAAATTGTAATTTTAAAATTTATTGAAATAATCACAAAGCTCCGAGGAATTTTATTTCCTTTGATGTTATGATCTTTGAATTTGATATTTTTCTTATTGATATCATCGTGCTGTCATTATTGTCAGAAATTTGTGGTTTGATTTGTTTTGGATTTGTTTATTATTAGACTTGATGTTGGTCCCATTGAACCCATTTTTCTATAAAATGAATTATTTTGTGTTAGTGTTTGAGTTTGATTGAGGAGGTTGGATTTGTTCAAAGATTTGATGATGTATGGCTCAATTTGTATTTCTAACCTGACCTTTGCTTGTAAATTGAAATTCATGAATTATTGGATTTTGTTGCTCGGACATCTTTGATCATTAGGCATTCTCTAAAGTATGGGCAACGCACCGTGGGGACAATTACACAAGGATTTTAACCCTTTTGGGTATGACATTGGGATTGGGATCCCTTTGTGTGATATTTCTAGTCTGCAGTTAAACCCACTTTGTTTTGGAGATTACCAGTATTTCAGGCCTCGTGCCAACTTTGGATATGAAAATGGCTTGTATCTGGTGGATTTTTTGTGTTTGGCGCAGGCTTAACTCCGGCGAGCACGCTTTGATATTTTGTTTACTGCGGAGATACCTTATCTTCAGATTGGCTTAGGATGTTGCTTCTAAATTGTGATGCTTTGATTAACCCTCCTCTGTTACTTCGAAGATGGTACATTTTCATCTTTGTTAAATTTGTATTTGATCTGATCTTATTATTTGACTTTATCACCTTTGAGATTTCTGCATTTTGCTCATTGTTGATTTGTTCGAAACCATGACTCCTAAATTTGATACCTTAATTGTTACTCGTTTACTATGGTTTTATAGTGGGTCTACTTGCAGAGTTGTACTTTCACCCCCCTTTGTTTTTTTCTAGATTTTCCCAGTTGAGCTGGACGTGGAGGATACTTAGCTTGCATTCGGGACCGGGATTGAGGAATGAGTTGCAAGAATTTCTTTTTAAACATTACTAGCATGTGTCGGAGTTATTTGTTCATGTAATTATTGTTTAATGAGATTTATTAATAAAAATTTTCTTTTACTTTAGTTATTGTGGACCCGTTGTACCTCGTGATTTGAGGGTCTCAAGGATCTCATATTTTGAAGCGTGACAAAATAATGGCCGAAAAGGCCACTATCTACTAGTGACCGCAGGTCACAGTCACTGGTAGGAGGCTAGTGACCGTGACCCACGGTCACTCCCCCCTGTGTTCTTCTTGTTTGCATTTTTCTTAATTTTTGTGTATTCTCTTGTAAATTCAAGATTTAGATCACATCTGAGACTAGAAGGAGGGGTTGTTAATGTTTTAAAATTTGTAAACAACCTACGTCCCCATGATCAGATCATTTGAACCCAAATAAATAAAAGGAAAATTAATGATGAACTATAATTAATTCCTATTCTTTTTAAATGCTTGAAGTGTGTGAATGTTGGACTCGAATCCACCGCATTCCACATTTTCGAGCACAATTAGAAGATTGGCGCCATCTGTGGAGAGTTATTTCACTCTAATTTGTGATCAAATTTGGCTAAAAGACATGAAAATTGGCTAAAATGCATGAAAAGTGCTGCTGTTAAATAGTGACCGCGGGTAAAGTGTTGTTGTTAACTAGTGACTGTAGGAAAAGTGTTGTTGTTGACTAGTGACCACAGGATGCTATACAAGAAGTGCTGTGACCGCAGGAATTGATGGAAAATGGGTAGTGACCACGGGCCTACGATCATTGACCCGTTTTGCCTTCAAACTGACTTGTTTGACCTCTGAAAACACTCATGCAAGACCTTTATGTCTATGATGGATTTGGGAACATTAATAAAGGAATTTTGCACCTTGAAGTGCATCCTATAATTGTTCAAATGAAGGTATTAAGCACCTCGAAGTGCATACTCTTGCCATTTAATTGAAGGGACTTTGCACCTCAATGTGCACAGACCAAATCAACACCCTTTTTTGCAATAGAAGAGTGGTGATTCAGTCAAAAAAGCTTCGAACCAAATAACTGTTTGTATTAAATCAGTGATAAGACCAACGACATTGTAGTCATGCACTGTCTGATGTAACCCACTAATGGATCCTGTATGGTCATTGTGGTAGTGGTGTAGGCATGATCTTGTGGGTCCTATCATTTTGATTAGATTCAACCCTCTCTTGCTTGTAAGTCTAACACAGATAGCCCTGAAAAGCTGCCGAAATTTTGGTAGTTAGGTCTAGTCAGCTAAATATGCTTTTAAGCCTAACCATATGATCTTAAAATGCTGCAGAAATTATGACAGTTAGGACAGTCAACATAGTACAGGGAGATGCAGTTTATGCCTATGCTTGACCATTTCGTTTCAAATCCATGTTGGTTCAGATGGCATTCATAAACCATTACGGCTAACCTAAGAGGCAGCTATATTGGTTATAACACTAATGTAATCCATTGGCCTTATTTTTGTAGAGATATCATGGGTTTTTTTATTATTACTTTTGACGAAGCCAAGGAGAGGCTCTTTAAGATCTCTATGACCCAAAACCAATCATTTGCAAGAGTACCAAAAAGGGCTCGAACGGACATTGTTGCCCCTACATCAAGAGTCTCCATCTACCAATGACTCTCTACCCTCATGGGTTCCATGGCTTCCACTGGTCTGAATGGGTTATCAGTGACCCTAAAGTCTATCAAGAAAGCTGAGACTCCTAAGCTTTGGGTTTCTAAATATGCCCAAAATTCATTTGGAGTCTTTAACAAGGTTAAGAAGGAACCAAAACACAAATTAAAGTCAGGGGCAGCAGCTTTCTTATCATTAAGCCCTGACTGGGGGCAAGGCAGATCTGGTTTACGGATCACAAATCAATGATACTTGGCAAGTCGCATCAAGTGGCTGCTCAAGGTTCAAGATCATCATTTACTCAGCCCACACAACGGGTTGTTAACAAGCAAACATCAGAGGACCCTCACTAGTTCATAACCCGCAAGAAGGCCCAGAAACATGCATCCATCCCAGGATGCAATAGTGGTCAACACAACCATGTATTTCCAAATCCAGTAAGGCTAAGAATAAGCTCTTGGACTCACTTGAAGATAACACCTTCTACCTTCTAACTTAAAAAGAGGGGCGAAGGTTTGGTAGGAGACGTCTACCCTCCGTCATTATGGCACCATCTTGGCCATCTTCACCCTAGCGTCTATTACATGGTGCTAAAGATAAAAAGAAAACTGAGCAGCTGGTTATCAATGATTCAACCGATCTCACTCATTTCAAAGATTTGCTCCAACAAAAAAAGGAGCAGAAAAAGAAGAATAAGAGAGGTGTTGTTAATATTCTTTCATTTCCCATTTCCGATTCCATGGATGGGGAACAAGTTGCCAATACTTTCAGGCCATTGGTTGCCAAGTTCTAAGATCAAACTTTGGCAGCTAGACTAACTAGTCAAATAAAGAAAAAGGCTTTGGTTACTACAGGGATCAAACCTAGAAGCTGTCACGGCACATAATCACTCAAAAATGGGTGATTAAAGAAGATGATCCAGGTCTGACCTCGTCATGTATGGTTGGGCTAGGTTCAACCCGGAGAGTCACTTGGAGTATGGCTCGGACTCAATCACAGAAGTCTGACTCTAACTCCCATTCGAGCAGAACTTCTGAAGGGCATGTTGAAACAGACTCCGATGGGGATCATATCACTATCTTGGACACAGAAGATAGTCATCCACTTTTCCCACAGTAACATCCTCCTACCCTCGTCAGTTTACTATATTCATGGCTGAAGGGAGTGGAACTAGTAAGGATGGAAATGATGATGCTAGTGGAAGTAAAGACGCTGGCGAAGAAGATGCTGGTGAAAATGAGGAAGACGATGTCAGTGATGTCATTAAGTAGCAAGGAGCTAAGATTGATCGCCTGACTACCCAATTGAAAATCTTGGCAGACAAGTTAGGTGGTTCAATTGAAGCTCCAATCAATCTCCTGTTTGCTGACAGAAAAGAACAGGCAATGATCAAGAAGAATGCCACTAAAATTGACTTACTCACAGCACAAATCAAGTCTCTAATGATATCGTTGGTATGGTAATTGCAACCATCCCATTCTTATTTGAGCTTATTTGTAGTCCTTATTGTTGTGTTTTGTCAAAGATGGAAGTGGGGCGAGGTGGGCCATCCGATTGATGATCTGATCCATAAATCAATTAGTTAATCCTTGGGTGACCCTAGTGGTCTTGGTCCCATCAGGTTTGGACTAGTGGGCCCACCCATCTGCTGCCAAATCCGAATAGTTTTGTGGAGGGTCTTGATTGTTTATATGATGGGGCCCACCATCGATGTGAGTTGCAACTAAAATCTTGTTAGGGAGCCTGTTGCGTTGGTGGAATTCAATATAGAAAATAAAAATTTTGATTAAAAAATAACATTACGTCAAGGTTAAAAAGGTGAAATGACTTTTCTGTTATTTCCGTCAGAGAATAATATCTGATAAGGGGTGTAAGTGTAAATTCAGAAAATTGAGGGGCGTCTTGTATTTTCACTAAAATACAAAGGGTGTGGATGTAATTTTTTCAAAATAAAAAATAGAAAGAGTTGTTGGGTACTGAAGGCCTGTATAGAATACGAGGTTTATAATTGTTGAATGCACAGAAAAAGTCTCTCTCTCTCTCTCTCTCTCTCTCTCTCTCTATATCACACAGTGCAACCGTTGTGAGCAGAAGCAATGGAGTCACCAAAGATGGTGACCTTGGGAAGTTCAATCCTTGTACCCAGCGTTCAGGAGCTGGCCAAAGAGAACATGGTTAATGTCCCAGCATGCTACCTACGTCCTGATCAAGACCCACCACTGATCAAGTCTCCCCTGCCGTCCATCTCAATTCCAATAATCGACATGGACAAGCTGCTGCTCCAAGAATCCTCAGCTGCTGAACAGGAGAGACTGCACTCAGCTTGCAAAGAGTGGGGCTTCTTCCAGGTACCATCATTAATTTTTTTAATCCTCATCTTCGATTCTAATTGATAAAAGTAATCATGAACAACTTGGATTGCCCACTTTCATTTCTCTCTATCACAATTCACAATGGATAAAAAGCCAACGTCAGTGAATTCTCCATTTGCAATTTGCATTACCACATGTTATTATGCTGCGGCATAGCTCACCTTGATGAGATGATCAAAGCCATCCGTTTATGGTATGCAAGAGTGGACGGTTGGATTACTATCCTTGATTTTGGAGGCCTAGGCTATAATTCTTGGCCTAAGATGATAAAATTTATATAGAATTTCACCCAAAGTAGAGTACATATGTGGACTAGTGTTCCCCTCTGACTGGTAGTTGAGCCAAGTGGGACTCAAGTATGCTGGTTGCCATGGGTTTGTGTTAATGATTAATCTTGTTGTTAGATGTCTCCTTCAAATTTTGGATTTAGGAGACGCTTGTTAAAAATTTTGTGAGGCTCTACAGTAGGATCAAGTTAGAGAAACTTTAATGGAAATTAATTAAATTCTGGGGAAAAAGATTTTTGCTTTCCACAAAATCATAGAAAATCCACGTTTTGCAAAGTAAATCGCTGATGATTTGGACAATTTGATATCCTCTGCTTTAGTATTCTCAGGTCCTAACTGCACACACCCATGGGATATAGAGATTCTCAGCTGAAAAGAGGATATAAAATCTTCTAATCTATGAATTCCTTACCAGTTATTAAAGATGACCTAAGAAATCCTCAACTAGAAAATCTCTATTCCAAGGGTAGTGAGAAATCCTCAATCTGAAAAATTCCTCTTGTTACCACTCATAACCTAAACTAATCAAAATCAATGCCCCCATCTTATATTATTTCCTTTCTAAATTTCACTTCAAAGGAGTTGGGCTTATAACGAGATGGATCAGTTAAATTCAAATCCTATTGACCTTTGTGTCTCACTTATTTGCAAGTTTATTTGTTACAATGATAAAAAATGTAATTACCTGGGATCCATCCCTACCGTATGGTGAGACCTTTTGAACCCTCCTTACTTAGTACATTGATTTGCATGTGTCTAGGTTCACTTAGTTCTTCATTAGTTTTTTTTTTAACCTAGCTGAGGGGCAGAGACTCATATACAAATACCAATACAACAGCTCACACATGCGAGGTAACGGTGACTCACACATGTGAGGGACACACACAATTCACACATGTGGGATAATAAGACCACACAAGTGTGAGGGACACACACAACTCACACATGCTGATAATAGGACCACAGATGTATGAGGGACACACACAGCTCACACGTGTATAATGGGACTGCACATATGTGAGGGACACACATGTGAAGTAATGGAGATATGCATGTATGAGAAAATACAACAAAACTCGCGTATATGAGGTGATAAAATTTACATATGCAAAGGGGAAATGTGAGAATTGAATCTAAGACCTCCTAATAAGAATTAACACTCCTTGCCACTAGGATAATGAGCTGTTCTTGAGCTCCTCAGTGGTTGTGGGGGTAGCGTTCCACATTTCATTATTTGTCATTTATGACTTTAGGAGCTGTGCTCATCACAGATACCAAACAGGGTGTCCCCAACCAAGGACTCTAGTATGAGGCCTTTGTCCTCATAATGTGGGAAAGAAGTTTATTTTATAGAGCCAATAGTTGTATTATTAAGAACCATTTGCAAAGTCATTTATAACAGACAAAAGTCAACACTTTTAACATGAATCTCGAAGAAAAAGAAGACGATGAAGGACTGGAGCAAACTCTGTCAATGAAAAACTAGAAAGAGGTTTTTGTAAATACCCCAATAAGATATATAGTATTTGTAAATAAGCCCTTTTGGTTCTAGTATTTGTAAATAGGCCCTTATATTTTCATTTTAATATCCTTTATGTCCCTAAAATTAGTAGAGTTTCAATAACTATAATTTTCTAGAGTGAAATGATATTTTTGCCTATCTTTTTTATCCTTATATGCATAATTTAAAAAAAAATAATATTTCTTTTCCTCTTGTGAAAATAAGAGTTATATTTAGTGGAGAGCATACTCTACATGAATCTAACTCTCTCAATTTCGTACTAACTTTATTAAGTCTAAATTCATCGTAATAACAATCAACACATGTACTTACAATCAATTCTAATTTATTTTATCCATACATGGCCCACTGTTTGATTGATGAAAATTTCAAAATACATGATTTGACTTATATATACAAGAGAGATTTATTGAGAGAGAGGGCAATGGGACTTGGAATAAAATAATAATATTTTTATGAATAATAATATACTTATTTTTTTATTTAATGGGTGTAAGGTAAAGTTGTCATTTTTATAAAACTTAAACACAAACCTCATGATGTTTGTCTATTTTTGTCAAGAATATTTACGATAGGGTTTGGTTGGTATTAAAAGGAAAAAGCAAGAGCCTATTTACAGATATTAAAACCACATGGCTTATTTACAAATCCTAAAACTTAGGGGGTATTTAAAAAAAAACTCAAATAATAAAGGATTTCCTAGGAGCAAAGGAAGTTCGGGTGGACGAAGACAACATGGGCTAGTGGTTGCAGAACTGCCGTCGCCTGCTGCGCCCACTTACCGCCACGCGCCGCCTCTACCTCAACGTCGCCGGACGTTGCTGGTTGCCGTTGCCCTGTCGCCGCTCACCCTCCATCACCTGTGATGATGTCATGGGTGAGGAAGAGATAAGGAAGAAGGCGCATGTGACTTAATAAAAAAGAATTTTTTTGTCATGATTATCACGTGGGTGTGTTCCCCACTTTTTGGGTTTGGTGCACCGAGGCACCACAATCAATTGTGATTCCTCGGGCCTGGATTCTGGGCAAGTCAATCCACGTTCGGGTCAGCACAACCCGAGTAAGGCCCATAATCAGTGTGACATCATTGATGATGTCATCAGATGCAGATCAGATTCAAAGGACTGTTTTACAATATCAAAGGGCTGAGATTTGAAACTGCAATATCTTAACGACCCGGAGTCTGATTTGAGATCCGTTTACACCTACAGAAAGCTTGCGAGCAGATCTACACATTGGCACTAAAAAGAGGATGATTCAAAGGTTAAGTAATTTCTCTTTATTTTATTATTTTTTATTAGTTTACTAATTATATACATATATTTATCTTTATTCCTTTTAGATCTGTAAATATTTATAATTTTAATTCTTGTGATGATGATTCATTTTCTTTTATTGAAAAGAGAGCATGATAGAATTAAAAATCATGGATTATAAATAGAACCAGAAGTTCTATATAATTAATTGGAACCTGAAGTTCCATACGATATTTAAAATTAAAAGTTCTATATGGAATCAATAACTCAGACTCGAGATTCCGTAAATTATTTTAGCCTATGAACCAGAAGTTCGTTTGAATTTGGACCAGAAGATCCGTTGGTTATTTTACTCTGAAATTAGAAGTTTTCAAATACACAATATGTACTCGAAGTTTCATATGATACTTAGAACTAGAAGTTCTATATCAAATACATAACCTGAACCTACAGTTCTGTATGCTATTTTAATTTAGAACTAGAAGTTCTAACTCGGATCTGAAGATCTATGAATTATCCTAATCTAGAACCTGAAGTTTTAATTTGTACTGAAAGATCCATCAACTAATCTAATTCAGAACCAGAAGTTCTGATTCTTAAGTTGAGAACCCAATGTTCTAAACTTCAATTTCTCAATTCTTCATCACATTTTTGTTATTATCTTTGATTGGATGTTAAGAACCTAAAGTTCTACCTTTTATTTCTGTTTCTCACACACATTTATTTTTATATATTTTATAACATTGTACTGCATGCTTGATATAATTATTTCGGTATAATTATCACTATATGATTATATAAAACTTTAGTTTTAATGCATTTGTTTTTGCCAAAAGCAGTAGTAGTATATAATAGAACCTGAAGTTCTATATCAACTGAATAATCTGGACCCGAAGATCCATAAATTATCTAGAACCAGAAGTTCTAAGATTTGGAATATGAACCTGAAGCTTTATATTCATAATCAAACTTGGAGCTTTGATTCAAAGTAGTGTGGATCGATACGAAGGCCATGGAATCAAACCTGAAGTTTTGACAGAACCAGAAGTAGTGATTCAAACCTAAAGCTTTGATAGAACCAACAATTCTGAGAACCTGAAGTTTTATCTCTAGCCTGAAGTCTTAACAGAACTAGAAGTTCTGATTCGTCAGTTAAGAATCCGAAGTTCTAACTTTCTAATTGGCCAATTCTTTATTATACTTTGTCATCGGATATTGAGAACCCGAAGTTCTATATTTTATTTGCTTGTTATTGGTAAATCGATCTTTACACACTAAAAGGCTTGGTGATGCTATCAAAGTCAGAAATAAAATATCTCTGGAGGATATGACATTTGCTCTTATTTTCTGCGCCATTATATCCCCGTTAGACAGGGATGATCACCAGCAGATGATCATACACCCAATGCTTGAAATAAATGTCAGATTAGTCAATCAAAATCCCTCCAGAAGAAGTAGATATAATATGTTCTTCAGTAGAGATGAAAATAACCACCCCAGGAGAAGGGCTTGAGAAGGCATTTTGTTTGAAAACTGGGCGAACCACCAAGCATGGTTTAGAAGACCAACAACTACTTTTATGAGTTTAAAGATTGAGTTCAATTTTCGATATTTTGTTTGATGTTAGACTTATTCTTTTATCCCCCGTATCTTGTGTTTGCATGCTATATTTGTTTTGAATGGTAAATTGTTTAGCTGTTCTCAAGTTTTATTTTTGTGATATAATTGACTAGTTGTGTAAGTTTATTATTAGTTGTTGTATGAATCATGGAATGCATAAAACTGAGAATAATATCTGTCCAGTAGACAGTGTAACAAAATACACTACATTGAAAAAACAAGAAGTTTTTCTCAGAGTTAGTGTTTAATTCGTGCACGGCATCGATTATAGCTGGATTAGTACAAATACTTGAATGCTCCAGAAGAGTCCGCACAAAAATATTTGTACATCATTACTAGTATTGACAGCCAGAAGTTGATACTAGAAAAGTTACATGCATTCTCATTAGGCCTCAGGGTTATATTACAAGACAATCTTCAAAACCCGAATCACATTCGATTATGAGCAAACCGACAAAGTCAAGCCAGAAGCTTACACTAAGCCCTAAACTTAGTGACCGTAAGGCTTTAATGCTTTAGCATGATAGGTTAGGTCACCCTAGGGGTACTATGCTAAGAAAAATTATTGAAAATTCTGTTAAGTACTCCTTAGAGTACTATCCATTGACCATCTTTTCCGCAAAGGATATGGTGTGACATTTGTGAACTCATCAAATTCCGCCCATTAGCATAAATTATTAAACCTAGGGTATACTTCATTGAGCATGTTTTTAAATTTATAAGGCTTGATATAGTAGGTTCGTGACCTACATGAAGCCACAACGTAGATTGGAAATCTATGTTGATTATTATTCACCCCGATTATTAGATATCTAGACCTAATGACATGAGATGTATTCTTGTTCGTTTTGCTGATTGTCATCTTGATGAGACAGTCTTCTCGCCGTTAGGGGGAGATAAGAGAGTTCTTGAAGAACACCTTGTTCCTGTAGAACAACCCATTCCTAAAGAACGACGAGAATTAGTGTGGAATACTTTCACTCTGTCTCATCTAGATTTATGTACTTCATAATGTGAGAATGAAGTACGGAGAATTATGCACTTCATTACAGACGAATTCCCTAATGCTTTTAATGATGCAGCAAAAGTGACTAGGTCACATGTACTGGCTATGAACACACAAGCCCGAATTAATGTCCTTGTAGGACAAGCACGAATTAGTGTCTCCAGAAGAGGAGAAGGGGCAGCAAATGAATCTATACACGCCAGAAGCGTGGTAGACTTATAGGTTTCAAGGACTCAGTTCTCCAGAAAAGGAGAAATGAGTAATTATATCCCAATCATACTCCATAAGAGGTATACTCCCAAAGAGTTTGACAAAATCCACTCTCTCTAAAATTCTAGAAGAAATTGATGTCCTGGAAGTGACGTGAGTCCTAGAAGAGACTCTGGAAGCCCCTGAAGAGGCAATGGGTACCCAATAAATAAAGAGATCTCTATACTTTATAATTGTTTCAAGAGAGAGATGGGATAGAAATGAAACTATCATCGATGACGCATTTGCATGTGCGGTAGGAAAATAAGAATGATGATTGGAATACAAAACCACGTTCTATAAATGAATGTCGACAAAGAACAAATTGGCCAAAATAGAGGGATGCCATTAAGGAATTACAGTCTCTCAATAGACGTGGTATACCTAAACCTATAGTACAAACCCCAAAAGGTGTTAACTCTGTAGGTTATAAAGGGTGTTTGTAAGGAAAATGAATGAAATTACTAGATAAAAGGCAAAACTTGTGATATAAGGTTTCCTGCAGAAACTTGGGATTGAAAACATACACAGACATATATATATATGAAAATCCCAGAAGGATTTGCTTTGCCTGAAGCAAAGTCAGAGAGTACGTACTCAATATAAGTAAGACGTTCATTGTACAGCTTGAAGCATTCCAGAAGAATATGGTACAATCGTCATAGTGAATATTTATTTAAGAAATGGTATGAAAACAATCCCATTTGCCCATGTATCTTTATAAAATCCTTAAATGGATTTATAATAATAGAGGTTTATAAATCTCATTGGGACTCCAGAAGAGCTCGAGGAAACTATTGACTATTTTATCTCGACCCGCAGATCGAGAGAAGTTCTGATGAGATTTTTCATTCTTTATAAATATGCTTCCCATATATATTTTTGCACCAAGGTTTTGGATTGGTATTAAAAAAATGCTATGAAATTTATGTCTGTTTTATTCTTATGGTTGTAAGAATTCAAATTTTGTAGGATATGCAGATTCAAGATATATCGTTAATCCTCATAAAGGTCGATCATAAACATGTTGTATATTTCTTAATGGCAAATGTCATTATTTTTGGTATTCTACTAAATTGACTATTGGTAGCTACTTATTCTAACCATACTGAGTTTTTAGCCCCTATGAAGCCAGTAAGGAATGTGTGTGGCTAAAATCTTTAACTCAACATATTCGTAGTTCTTGTTAATTGCCTCTTAGTACAGGTACCCCAAGTATTATCTGCAAAGATGAGGAGGTATGTGTTCAACAAATTACAGAATGATACATTAAAGATGATAAGATGAAGCACATTACACCAAAGTTCTTCACTCATGAGTTTCAGAAGAATAGCAAGATTAAAGTCAAGCAAGTTCATTCAAGCAATAACCTGGCTGCTCAGTTTATGACATCTTTGTGTAAATTAGTAATCTAGAAACTTATATTCAATATTGAAATACCTAGCTATGTGAAAAGATGTCATCATCAAGCGGAGTAGTCAATTAGGGGGAGGCATCTTGAAGTATGCTACCCAGGACATCTGTGCGCTGTACTCTTTTTCCTTTTCTAGGTCTTATCCCACTTGATTTTCCTAGTTAAGGTTTTAACGAGGTAGCATTATGAACGTCCAACACCAAATCAATGATCCTGTAGAACGTTGTACTCTTTTTCCTTCGCTTTGGTTTTTATCCCACTCGGTTTTTTCTTTGCAAGGTTTTAATGAGGCAACTGTCATTGAATGGTGGTCATCAAAGGGGGAGTGTTATAAGATGTATTATCATTAGTGGATGCCCACATTGGGACCCACATAAGATAAGGGGATTACTTAGGATTTGAGTCTTTCCCTATGAAGTTGCTTGGGGAGGAAGCAATCTTGTTTTATAAATAAGACCTTCCTCCCCCCTTATGATGTACACTCACCGATCTCATTAATAAGAGCTCTCTCTCTCCCTCTACTCTTTTGTTTTCTATTCTAACAAGAAGCAGATTTTCCGTATTTGAAACTTTTCATACTCTTTAGAACCAACCCACCAGTTTTTCCAGGGAGCATACAACCTGGGCCTCACCAGGCACATACCTATCACTTCGGCATTTGTGACTCCTAAGCATTTTGCCGAAACACTCTAATTTCTCTATGCATTTTGCCGAAGCTACGTAATTTTCCTATCAGATGAAGTTGCTACTTTTGCAGTTAGTAAATCATGGAGTCAGCTCCTCATTGGTAGAAAATATGAAGTATGAGATTCGAAATTTCTTTAAGCTTCCATTGGAAGAGAAGAAGAGGTTTTGGCGGCAGCCAGGGGATTGGGAGGGGTTTGGGCAGGTCTTTGTCGTATCAGAAGAGCAGAAACTTGACTGGGGTGACAGGTTCAGCTTAGCAACCCTCCCACATCATATGAAGAAGCCACGTCTGTTTGATCACCTCCCTTTATCCTTCAGGTCAGCAAATGAAAACCATCTCTGCCTTCAAATTGGAGAACATTTCATCAATCTTGCCAGTCAATGATGGGCCACTTCATGGTTTGGTCGCCACAAAAAATTCTCATCGACTGACCAATTGAAACCATCTAATCAATAGTCCAAATTTTGGGGGCCATGCCTCATATGGAGCAGGTTGGCTTGCCGGTCAGAAGCCCAATGAAAGGGGGAAGGTTGCACTGGTGAATACTGGTCTTAAGTACTGCTCTAAAATGATTTTCTAAACAAAACTTGAGTCTAGCTACTTTAAGAAACTAGCACTCAGCCTACAACAATTAGATAGGATATGATTCTAGGAAATGATTGCACCAATGGTTTATGCTATGGTTAAGATCATTGAATTAAAGCTGCTTTTGGGTCATCACCAATTCGAAATGCTGCCCATCAATTGTAAGGGATGATCAAGCGGGGCATGCTCATGTGTTGCATGGTGCGGATGGCTGTATCTATTGTACATATAGAGGCTGAAAGTTCTTTTGGCATTACAGAGAAACCGTGGAGGCATACTCAGTGGAGATGTGTAAGCTTGCCATGAGCACTATGGGGTTTATGGCTAGAGCTTTAGGCATGAAGGCTGAGGAGATTAGGGATCTGTTTGATGAAGGTTTCCAGTCAGTGAGGATGAACTACTATCCTCCCTGCCCTCAACCCGAGTCTGTGATTGGCCTTGCGCCTCACTCAGATGCATCTGGGATCACTATCCTTCTCCAAGTCAATGAAGTGGAAGGCCTTCAGATAAGGAAAGATGGCATGTGGATTCCTGTAATGCCGCTTCCAAATGCTTTCACAATCAACATAGGGGACATTATGGAGGTAAGTTTTTGCCACTGTGCAACGTCTTAAAAATTTTTTTTTTGAAGAAAGACTTGATGGCATCTTATTGTTTGCACGTTTTTGCAGATTGTAAGCAATGGAGCGTATCGTAGCATTGAGCACAGGGCGACAGTGAATTCGGTGCAAGAGAGGTTGTCGATTGCCACATTCCATTGTGGGAGAATGACAGCAGTGATGGGGCCATCCCCAAGTCTGATCAATCTGGAAAGCCCTGCATTGTTCAGGAGTGTACAGGTAGAGAAGTACCTCAAAGATTTCTTTGCTCGGAAACTGCTGGGAAAGTCATACCTTGACTTCATGAGGATAAACTATTGAGGAAGGCAAATCTACTGCTAGCTAAGAAGTTGTTATTGCTATCGGTAAATACATACATTTTAAGCGTAAGTAAGGGTTTGATCCATTTGGTCTGTATTTAATTGAAAGCACCATGTTTGTATCGTGATCCAACGGACTAAAGAAGCATCAAGTCGTATAATAAAATAAAGATCATTAGCCGGCAAATTTTAAATTGGACGTTATAGAGAAAGGCCTCTATGGAAAAGGAATTCCCATGTTTTCATGAAAAATGCATACGCTTAGCCCTTAACCTCTGTGCTGCCCTGGGTATGCTGTAGCTTTCCACTTGTGTGGGTTCTCTTTTTGCATGTGCGGTCTCTGTTCTAACATGTGTAGGCTCCCTTCTTGCATGTGCAATCTTTGTTCCCACATAATATGGGCTATTTACCTGTATGTACAGATGCTATTGTGGGCATAGTTGTTAATTTCGATCATCATTTCGGTCTAGTTTCTAAGATAAAATATATCAGTATTTCAGGACTTTGGCAAAACTTTTTGAAATAATAACAATAAAAAATATATACATTTGTGTTAAACAAATGGAAAACTAAAAATAAAATAAAAATTATACATGTTCCTTGATATGGATTTGAGAAAAAAATTAGTGAAAATTATTCTGCAAACCGAAATGGGCCAAAATTGACCAAAATGGACAACTGAAATTTGACCGAAATTCGCCGCAATTGACTGAAATGAGCTGCAATTGACCAAAACTCAACTTGAATTTTTTTAACCCTTATTTCGTTTCTGCTAAAGGACCTGAACAAAAAATTTCAACAATTTTGGCTGAAATAAAATAGAATTAACTTAATATGATTGTGGGTCCTAGATGCCATGGCTGGGGAAAAAAGAGAGATGGGCAAGGAGAACATGGTCAATGTTTCACCTCGCTACAAACATCCTGATCAAGACCCACAACTCATCAAATCTCGCCTACCGTCCATCTCGATCCCCATCATTGACATGGACGAGCTGCAGCAACAAGAATCCTCATCTGCAGAATTGGAGAGTCTGCACTTGGCTTACAAAGAGTGGGGCTTCTTTCAGGTACCATTGTTTACTTTTTTTTTTTTTTCCAATCCTTATCTTTGATTCTAGTTGATAAACTAATCAACACCTAGGATTGGTACTTTCATTTATTTTCTTGGTATAACAATTTTACAATTCAGAGCCAATGTATCATTTGTGTATTGAAGGGTATTTATGTAGCCTATACTAATAGCTTGGGGTTTTCGTATTATAACCAAACAGTCGTGAGTTTGGATCTTAAAAGGAACGACTCGGCACTAAAAATATGCATGTCGCTAAAAAGTGCGCCGACCAAGTTTCACCTGAAGGAGAGTATTGAAACATGGGCTCCACCCGAAGGGGAGTATTGAAGAGTATTTATGCAGCCTCTACTAACACCTCCAAATTTTGATTGACATGATTAGCTGAGAAAATTGAATAATGTGCAACTCGAGAATCCTTCTTTTGCAATTTGCATAATATGTGCTAATATGTTGCGGCATATGAGCTCACCTTGTGATGAGAGATGATCAAAGCCATCCGTTCATGGGTATGTAAAAGTAGACGGTTGGATCACTACTTTTCAGTCTGTGACCTTGGAGGGCGCCTCTATAATCATTGGTCTACGAAGATAACATCTAGGTAAAGTTTCAGCGAGAGTAGAGTCTTAAAATCTATGGAAAAGTTTTCTTCTCACTGGTTATTGAGCCTAGTGGCACCCAAGAATGCTTGTTGCCACACACTAGTCTTAAGATGGATTAATCTTGTTGGTAGATGTCTCCTTCAAGCTCTTGGACTTACCATTGGACAAATGAAAGCTCATAGGTTCTTTTTGACCGTATTTTATAAAAATTTAAACTACTCAATATAAATGCTCTTTTTTCAAAGATGATTTTATCCTCCACAGCTGCTTATTACGGACTTAGGATCGGTGTTCTTCGTCGCATTGGATCTAGTGAAATTTAGAGGCTTCCTCCTTTGGCAACGATTCGGATGCATGCCTAACACATACTTTTTGGTAATCAGATGCCTAACACTTATTAGTTAGTGACTTTTTTAATCAAACATCTTTGATGATATTAAGAGTGAGTGGTGACACTTCCTTTTGGTTTTCCTTCTTGCAAAAAGCCAATACAATTGAGCTAAGTGGGAACAAAAAAAGCTACTTGTCCTCACTAGTCTTAATGCATTAAAACTTCTTCCATGTTGGAAAATGTTATCCAATGAGCAATTGTAGTGGAGCCCACTCTCGCCTACCTTCAATCAATGCAATCGCATTGATATGCTTTTCATTCATTATTTGGCATTTCGTTGAATTTACCATTTGCTGAAACTTCACTTATTGTTAGATTGAATCTCAAAATAATCTACAAGCAAGATTCTATTAAACTTTAGCGCTGCTAAATGAAGGGCGAGTCTAGTAAAGCTAATTTTTTCGATTCCACTTATACATGAGTAAATCTTTCTATTTGCCATCCTCCCATTGACAACCTTGCATTTAAGTGGGTCCCTGGAGCTGGACTCCATATAAGTTATAATATGCTCACAGAGACCATCCTTTCCATGTATCCTACAAGTTCGTGGGGGCACGAGAAACTCATGAAGATCTTTTGCCTATATCATAAGAATTTAATCACTGAAAATAAATGCACCTCCTTTTTAAGGTTTTTTTTTATTTTACTCTAATTAAGTCAAGCTCATTTTTACGATGTGTTTGTGGACATTTTCATGAAAATTGAGTGGAATCACTATAGTATTTCATGTGCCTACCTATTTTAATGGTCAATGTGATACCAATTTGTAGAGGAAAGTAGCAGAAATCTCCAAATTAGGATCAACTTAGGAAACCTTTTAGGTCACAGTTGGCAAATGAATTATTATGAAAAATATTTTCTCTTGTTGCAAAGTTGTAGAAAACCTATATTTGATAATTGTAAATCTCCTATGATTTGGGCAAATATGAGAATCACATTTTTGATCAGCATGTAACCAAAGGGCCAAACTTCATGGTGCAACAGGGTCTAGTTTGAAGTGAAAGGTTCACCCACTACAAGAAAATGAGCCTATAGCAGCAGAAATAAAGTGCCTCTAAAAGGATATAGCAGCAGACAAACGTCTGCCACTATATTTGTCACTAATGTTTGTCTTGCAAAAAAAAGGACAAATAGCGGTAGAAAAATGTCTGCCGCTAAAAGAATACAATAGTGCTAGAAAGAAAAGTCTGCTATTGAAAGAGAAAAATCCGTTGCTAAAAGTTTTAATAGAAAAATGCCCCCTATTAGTTTAAGCGGCAGAAATTATAACATTAGTGGCATTTGTTATTTGCCGCTGTTAATTTTTTCAATGGCAGTTTGTTCTATCTACCTGTAAAACTTTTTTTAAAAAAAATACTCACATAAATCCTGGTAGGAGCAGGTGCCATTAAAAAAATCCGTATATAAGTAGCCATTTAACGTGTATTGATGGATCAAGGTCTAGTTCGGTCCTCTCAGACTTAGAGTTGGGTACTAGACATTGGTCTTGTGTCATATCCATGTCCAAATCCATTTGGCCTAATCAATTTACATTCTGACTTCAATGTGGCTAAACTTAAAATTTATCACCCTTGAGTTAGGCAGATGTACAGTTTAACTTATTGATTTATTGATTCAAGCGTGATAGGCTGTATTGAACCTAAATCCAAATGATATATTTATGAATAAAAGTATATAATTTAAGAAAGAAAAATATTTCAAAATTATTGAAAGATAGGAAAAGAACTAAGTTGTGAACAAAATTTGAATAGTGTATGTAAAAAAATTATACTATTAAATAAAATAAAATAACTAAATAAATGAAAATAGAAAGAAAGTGTTGAATGTCAGGATTTTTTTTTTCATTTTAAATATTTTGCAAATGAGTTAGGGATGGCAATGAGTCCACTTTAAATGCAGATCTGCCCCCAACCAACTTCTATTAGGTGCTTGATTGTGTGTTGGTAGGGTTTAGGTTGTGTTTGGAAACCAACTCAAGTCAATTTTGCAGTGTTCTTAACCAGTGCTGCCTCGTATGTCTCTAGTACTTTATATGTTACTAAATTACTTTTCATGAAAATTTATTTAATGTTGGTGGTAGCAAGGAGTGACATTTTCCTAAACATCATGAATTCAAAACCTTCTTAATACATATGCTTTTTCATATTTTTCAGAAATAATAATAATAAAGTCAACCACTAATTTACTTGACGGGACCTGTGTTTGTCATGGTAATCAAAACTTTCTTAATACATAGCATATTTGATGACTAATAAAAACATTAACCAATCAAAAGAATCTATGCTCACGTAATATATAAAGACATAAAAATACCTGAAATCTTAGTGGTATGGTAATGAAGTAGCTATGCAAGAATGACAAAGGGGGCATGTATGGAGCATAAGTTACATGAGTAGCTTCTTTTTCCATCTGTATTAGCATTAACCTTGCTTGATATCATTTTATATACACCTCTTGTCATTTGAATAAGAGATAATCTATCCACACTTCCTATGCCATTCGAATAAGAGATAATCTCTCCACCTCCTGTGCCATTCAAGTAAGTTTTCCTCTTATATATAATGTAGCTAAAGAAAAAACGAACAATTGAAGAGAACCTGGGGGTATTATTACCTACTTGAGCAGCCATAGCTTCAAAGTGACCTATATATATAATTTTTTGAGATGCAAGTATCCCTCATCATAGGTAATGGCCCAAGAAATTGGAGTTATGTGAATGAAATGTAAGTCAGATTTGACTTTGAGATGGTAGATGGTAATTCTTTTCTTTTTCCTTTTTTTTGTAGAAACTCTGAGATAATAGTAGTTATATTCTTCAAAAAAAAAAAAAAAAAAAACACATGAGATGTGGTCCTCTTTGAGTGAAGATTAAAGACCTCATCATGATCTTGGAGTTGCTGCAAACTCTTTTCTTTTATGCTCCAATCCAGCAAGTGATTTTCATGTGATTTACTTCATAATTCTATATGCCATAAGTGAGAGCTTTCTACCCATTAGAATCATATGAAAACCAATTGGTAAATTTAGCTGCTCCTATTGTGGATTGAAAACCTATTTTAGTACCAATAGACTTGTTGATCGACCTTCTCTCTTTGCATAAAAATTTACTTTTGAAAACTGAACTTTCTATATGAAGGAAGAAATATATAGATCTGCAGGATAGAATTTGCTGCAGCAAGCAATGGGCATGCCACAGCCAATGTGACCTTATTTCACATACATCCTTTTCTCCTATCTAGCTTCAATTTTCTCAGTATACGAAGATGCGACCTAATTTCACAAATTATGCTTCTTTCATGCTCTGGTAGCAAAGACGTCACCGTATAAATCCTTATATTAACTATTTAGTTTATAAAATTTTCACATTGCAATAGAACAAGATAATTTGTACAATAAGACCGAGCCGTGAGAATAAACTCTGCAACAAACTTTGACACTTCTTGTACCTTATGCAACAAACTTTCACAAATAGAAAATATAATTGATCCATTGGTATTAAGCATTGTCATTCTTGTCTTTCATATAAAAAATTTCATGCTTCTAGTTGCACAAAATTTACACCGAATTTGTATGTCAACCCGAAATATAGAAGAGTAAGAACACTCAACATACAGAACAAGTACAGCTCCAAATCTATAATCGAAGCAGTGAAAGAAAAACTACCATTTTCTACAGATCATAATTAGCATTTCACTATCATTAAAAAAAAACTACCTAGTAAATTAGGCAAATCCACTACTTTCTTCTGGTGTCGTAGTACTCAAGCCCTCTGGCAATCCATCCCTCAGGTTAGTATTAGTATGCCAATTCTACCAATCAATAGTGTTAGCATGCCAGGTCTACCCATCGACACACTGTTATGTATTTATACCCTAGCACATATGGAATGCCCACTATAACACTTCAATGTGACCTGGAAACAAAATAAGCAGATGGTTAAAGGCACAAGAAATTGCAATAATCCACCTGTGTACAGAATAACATGAATGTATACTTGCTTACATTGTATATGTGATTTCTCTATAGATTAGTTAGTCCGTGTGGATAAAGAGTACCATAGCTTAGCAGCAAAATAGAACATATTGCCTATTGAAAGCTAGTGAGAATGGAATGCTCCCATAGTAAGAGTCATGTTTTGCCATTGTTGTTAGCTCTCCGCTGTAGCTCCAAAGAATATAACCCACATATTTTGTGTTAGCAGCTGAAGTGGAATATAAACACACATTTATGCACCACCAGGCCTTTTTTCATAGTCAATAAAGAGTATCCTGGGACAACCATCATGGTTCAAGAGGGCGATGAGGTTGAGATCGTCGTCACTAATAGAGTCACCATGAACACTACCTTTGTCTAACTTACTTGAAATAAAGCAGGGTAAGACCGCCACAGTCATGGCCTACCACTCTCATTTTCAACATTTAAACAAGCAGACCTAACAGATAGCAGAACGAGAGCACATCCTTGATTCAAGGGACACAAAATTCCTTAAAAGATAGCAGAACACAATTTAAATCTTAGACTATAAAAACCATCTCAAAACCCAACCCGTCCATGATCACAGCACCACCATCACAGCATACACAACCCTTACAAAAAGAAAGTTTCTATCCATACAAACACATTTGCCACCTACATTTACATAAATTTTTTAAAAAAATCATACTTGAAATAATGCAGAAACCGTGACCAAAGATAGGGATGTAGAGACTAATTAGATAGAGTATTGTAACCCTAAGAAAGAAGAAAATAATAATAATGAGAAGGAAATAGTGAGAAAATCTTTGAAATGGAAGCATGGCAGGATCTAGCATCAATATATACAAAAGTTGGATCATGGTTGGATGCAAAAGTTTGCTTGGAAAAAGCCAGGTCAATTGAACTTTATCCAAGGAGCAGGCATGTGACAGGTTGTGATTTACTCCTTACCGATGATCTATTCTAACTCTTGCCCTATTCAACTTGCGCACTAACACCTATTTTGGTGTTAGACTTGAAATAGAGGGTGTTAGACACAAACAACTCACAGAGATACCTAAAAATTTTAGATCCTAAATACATAACACAAAGAAAATTGTATCTATATTACTATATACATTGGAATTCAATGATAATAATTGAATACTAAATAAATAAACAAAATGAAAGATGAATGTAGTTCTATAAAAATTGTCAGCATGTCTCTTATTTATGGCTTTTCGTCTGACAAAGCAGTTTGTAGGATAATGGACCGTCCTTATTGCATAGCCCTCATATGGTCTTGTACCTCATTTCTATCTATTGTCTTTCTTAGAAATTGCTTGCTTGATGAGTTGTATTGCCACTCATGTGATAATCATAATGAAAAAAATTTGTGGTAATAATTTTGTGAATGTAACTTAATTGTTTACTGACACAAACTTCATTATTTTTTAAAAATTTTTGTTAGGCATGCAAACCGGCGACCATTTTTAAAGCTCAAAACTATTGAAAATCTAATTTGTTTCCATAAGGTGTTTATATCATTCTCAACATAGCTGCGTTCTATTAAACTATTATAATGCAAGAGAGTAAGAGTAAATGCTCACCATGTTTTTCCAATTAGAAATTCAACTGTCTCCAGATATTATAACTAATGTATGGTCTATCCCAAGTTCCAACAAATTAGTTCAACTTTTGTCTATATTTCTAGATCTCAAACTCATTATCTGTATATATTGGATACATTGCAGGCATGGCCCAATAGTTAAATAAAGAGACCCTTGATGCGTTCTCTGCTGCAATGTCAATGGACCTTGATCATATTCCATACATGGTTTCGACAAATGAAAAATGGTAGGAATTCACTATCAATCGCAAGAAGCTTGTTGATGAGTGCTTTGCAAGTAGAACCCACAAATCATGATGTGGTTGAACCTTGGATTAATGTCAAAGATGAAGGATCACTACAACAAGCTGCGGACTGCTTTCAGGCTGCATGCAAGCTCAAGGAATCATCACCTGTGCAAGATTTTGTATGACTTACTTCAGCATCCTTAATGTGAATATGATGATTATTCTTTTCATCAAATTGGAAATGGAAGATGGAGGGGGTTGTGTAAGCTCTTCATGTCTTATTCTATGTTTGTTATGCCCTTAGTGGCATATCTTTTATTCAAGATGTACATAGATTTTTAGAGAGAGCATCCTATTGCAATAAGAAACTTTTAGCAAATGGGAAGAAGCAAAATTGGGGAGATGGGTCAGGTCATCTTACCTATGTAAACCTCTATAAGAGTATTTATGTAGTCAATAATTAGGGATACAATGCAATGATCTCTCAATTAGTATTTATGTAGTCAATAATTCTGTCTCTCAATGATCTCTCAATTAGTCAATGAAAGCTATTGATTCCATACCAAAAAGACAAGGAAAAATAAAGAAAAAATACTCTGCCCCTTGTCAAACAAATCCTATCAAGAAACCAATCAAATTGCTTCACTCAAAAACCCACAAACAATATTCATCAAAGGAAAGATCAACAAACAAAAAAAGAAAGAAGAAAATAACACATTGGTTTTGATCAACCATTTCAACAGCAACCTTATACTAAGTGATGAAGTGACAATAAGAGTAATGTGAGGGCTATCTCACTTTGTCTTCACATGAATAGCCCACCGCTTGCAATCACTAATCATGCAAAAATAAAAGCCTATCTTTAATTCACAGCACTCATGATCAATGTCAATAGAAGAGATCTAAATTAATATCACCATGACACTAACATAAGCATATAAAAATAAACAATTAATGACACAAATGAAGAAAAACCCAAAAACAGCAACAAGAATCTAGAATAATTAAAAAGGATGTTGGTATTCACCTTAGATCGATCCATGTCAAACGTATGGGGCATGCCATCGATGTGCTTTTCACCCCTTTCCAAATGAATTTGTCCAAAAGGAAATGAAGAGGAAACTAGAAAAACAAAAAAGAGAGAAATAAAATAATTTAAATGCTAATGATGAAAGTAGTTGAAAGGAAGGGAAAGACATTTGGGCCTCTCACTATGCAATGGAAGAGAAATGCTTCCACAGAGCCATTCAAATGAAGTGACAAGTATGCTACCAAATGGAGGGATGCACTACACTACAACAAAATGCACCTTTACCTATGCAAAAAATTTGTAGGTAAAGGACTAGATGCGTAGGTAAATCTCTTTGCCTACGTAACGACATGCGTAGGCAAATCGTAGCCAAAGGTTTGTGGGAAAAGGTCTTTGCCCATGTATAGAATAGTGCGTAGGCAAAAATTGAGTTTTTGGCTACGCTTGCTGGTAAGGTAAGTGTGTTGCTTTTGGCTATGCAAAATCTTCGTAGCCAAAGGTTGTACTTTTGCCTACGCCAACTTGTCGTCGGCAAAGGTACAACCTTTGGTAATGAAGTTTTGCGTAGGCAAATGTACAACCTTTGGCTAGGAAGATTTTGCGTAGGCAAATGTATAACCTTTGGCTACGAAGATTTTGCGTAGGTAAATGTACAACCTTTGACTACGAAGTTTTTGCGTAGGCAAATGTATAATCTTTGGCTATGAAGATTTTACATAGGCAAATGTATAACCTTTAGCTACGAAGATTTTGTATAGGCAAATGTATAATCTTTTACTACGAAGATTTTACGTAGGCAAATGTACAACCTTTGGCTACAAAGGTTTGTAATTTTTAGCTACGAAGGTTTGCATAGCCAAAAGTCAAATATAATTTTTTCTGATTTTAATAAGCACTTTTGCCCATGAAAAGGTCGTAGGCAAAAGTAAAGAATATTAATTTTTTTATTATAAACATAACTTTGTCGACGCAATACATGTAGCCAAAAGCTCCATCTATTCTTTACCTACATACATTGCATAACCAAAAGAAATAATGAAAAAAATTATTTATTTTTAATTTTTTTCAACAACCAGTTTATACCAATCTCATCCAAACTAATTCAACAAACATCCAAATATATTAAAATCCAACCAATTATGAATCCCAATGAAAAAATATTAAAAAATACAAAATATCCAATACATATCATCCAAAAAAGTCTCAAATATATTCAAATATCCAAAAACAAGAAAATAATGTTCAACAAGTCTAAATGCTTGTGATAAAAGGGAAACTAAGAGAAGAAGCCATCTAGTTGTCCAGCTGAAGACATCCTCCATCATCAACCTGCATAAAAAAATACAGAAAATTGTTAGCATTTTATTAATAAACTGACTTGAAACCTAATTATATGCTTTTGCTTTTGTCACTCTTTAAGTTGATCAGAAATTCAAAAGTTAGTAAATTACACTAACTATGCCCTCTGAAAATAAAAGAGCAGCAACTCCTCTTAAAAATATTACCCAAAATATATTTCAAAGCCACAACAATATTCTAAGAACCTCACAGTGTCTACATTGTCAAAATGAATCATCACAAAATTAGCCACAACAAAATTTGGCTTAAATAAATGAAATAATTTATTTAATTAATTCTAAATACCTCTTTAAGCTCAACCTTTAAGTCCAAACCACTCTCTAGAATTACAAAAAAAAATTTTGATTTACTTACCAAGGGAAGCCGCATCCTGCCCTCATTCAATGTACCATCTTCACCACCATTCTCTAGAATTAACCCCGGAACGATAGTTAGATCAACTAACCCCGGTACACTGGCAGGATCTATCCCAATTTTTGTAGCCATCACCTATAGTAAGCCCTGCCATGCAGCCAAGGTCTTATCTTGGTCAGCTATCTTTTGCTGCAGAGCGATCACCTCGGGATTAGGTTCCTGAGACCGTGTGGAAGATAAAGCGATGCTGCGGATCCCAAATCCCCTTGAGAAACCTGCTCTTTTTCCAAGCACATCGATGGAAACTTGTACCTCGGTTTGCGGATTCTTGACACCTAGCTGCGACTGTATGAGAATCTTCTCTTTTAGCATAGCCTGTCATTTTTCATTATGTAAACCCATAGTATATGTAAAAAAATGTACCTTTGATGATTTAAATAAATGAATTAGCTAGTACTTACATGATGTTGTTCAGCATGGTCATTTATCCATATCCCACCATGCCGACCACGTCTGTGAGTTTGCTCAAAAATATCCGGGATAGACGGTCGAACACCACCATTCTTTGATGCCTATTGTTTATTAGATATTTCGGTCAGATTAACTAAATATTGAAATTTTATTAAGAGTAAAAATTTACAATCCCATACTTACATCGATAGATGCTCGTGATGCATACGATCTTGAGCCACTCGTATGATTGTATTTTTGGGCAGCTCGTGCCTTTTTCCCACTTTCAGAATTTTTCTATGAGGACAAAATTAAAAAAGAAAACAACAAAATAAGCTTAATTATCCCACATACGGTTGGTCTATTTCAATCTAGTAGAAGCCCAAACACCATATATATATAACACCAATAAGAATACCTTAAAACCATCGCTCTCCCACACCTGCTTGATCATAAACTTCCAGTCATCCAATTTACAAGGATATAATGGATGGCTTTTGATGTCTGGCACCCATCTTTTTTAAGCTTAAGATAGTGCTTGTGCAATGTACTCTTCCAGTCTTTGTATAAATCCTGACACTTATGGTCAATGATAGACTTGAGCACCAAATCTCTTTCGTAGTCCCCGCCAAGGTCAAAAGTTAACTGCAATTGGTAACAATAAAATGCAATATGAATTAAACTCTCAATTTAAGAAATCAATTGAATAACGTGTTAAACAATTTCCTTTTTATAAATCAATTGATATTACCCCAACTCTGATAACAATGGCTAGCTTGATCTCAAAATCAATGTCTACCCAATGAATGTCTCAGATTGGTGCATGATCTCGAATCTGTTCCCCAAGAGCAGATGCTACAGAAGAGGCCCATGTCCCCTCTATTGCCCCTTCCTCACGATTGATATCAACAGGAATGGGATGACCAAGCACTTTCCTAAGCCTGTCCACGTTCTTTCCCGTGGTCGGGCCCCGTTTACCAGTTTTGCTTGAGAATGAAGCCGATGCTGTTAAGAACACAAATTTATTTATGTTAGTAGACATAAATCATAAAAGGATGGTCAATTTTATTTATATGTAAATGGTGTACATTTCTTACCCACACTACTGGCGGCACTACGTGGACTGGTAAGCTGGTCAGGCCGTGTAAGTAATGAGAAGTGAGCTTAGGTAGCTTGTGGTTGTGGATCATGCTGTGGCAATGGATCATGGGTAGGCTGTGGAGATGGCAACAGTGTCGCTCACTCGAGGCTCTGTGTAGCTCCTGAACGACTAGTAGCACCACCTCTCTTCATAAGCGACGGAGCCTTATTTGTGACCTGACATAACAACAAACTTAATTATTAGTAATCAAATATTGAAGTAATCAACAATCAAATATCAAATTAAGTAATACTACATAGAGTAATCATCATAAATGTCATATAATAGTAATATGTATAAAATGAAGAAATCAACAAAGTTACTATTACTAGTCAATATTTTTAACCTTTGTCGCTTCTAAGCATGAACGAAAAAATAAAGGTTATTACCTTATTCTACTAGGGCTCAGACTCATTATCCTCATCATCAAAGGAACTTTCATCGGAAGAACTCAATCCATCCTCACCTTCAGGTGGAAGATAAGGCTCATCATCGTCACATCCACCCTCCTTTCTCTTTCTCTCCATGGTTTTTTTCTTTATAGCTGTCTGACCCAATCCAAAGAATGAATTTGCCTTATCTAAAACCCCTAGAGCATGCATTCTCGTGGTATTCTCTTTAATCCTTTTATCTCTCTCCTCCTCAATAGGTAACTTCTTCCTCTGGGTCGCCAAAAACCCAGGCTTCGCAAATAATTTGCCACCTTTTTGCATATTTGGCAACTATATATGACAAACAATGAAATGAAAAAAAATATAAAATAATGCCAATAAATGGAATGACATGTGAAACAACAAAGCCATGATATGTAAATGAAAAATCTTATAAGTTTATAAAACTTGTCCATATAACCAAAAGCTAGAAAAGTAGAAAACAAAAGTTACATAAATTGACCCCTTTGTCATTCTTCTGTAGATGCAATTCTGGTCTTATGCCCATTTTTTTCAAATCCGCACGCGCTTTTGGAGTGTCTTTGTTCTTGCCTTCTATGGCTAACATCGTTCCACAGCAGCTTTCACCTATATTCTTCTCTATGTGCATGACATCAAGATTATGTCGGAGCTTTTTTCACTTCCAGTATGGAAGCTTCCATAAAATGCTCTTTTTTGTCCAGTTCAGTTGTTCGTCGTCACGGGGCCTTTTCTTTTTTGTATCACCCTTCCCGAACTTGGTCTCTGGTAACTTATCCAATTTAGCCATAACTTTATCCATGGCTGGTATGTCCAAGGATCTTTTGTCAAGCTCGGGAAAACCATTAAACTTATTGTCCTTCCTCCAATTGTGATTCTCAAGCAAGTAAGATCGGTGTCCCACCCAACCGATCTTATCTGTCAATCTTACTGATAAACTATTATCATTGCAATTGGGACAAGCCAAATAACCTTTTGTACTCCACCCGGACACGTCACCATATGCAGGGAAGTCATTTATGGTCCACATTAAAGCTGCACGCATTTGAAAGTTCTTTTTAGTGGAGGCATCATAAGTTAGAACCCCTGTCTCCCATAGGTCATTTAACTCATCAATCAAGGGTCTTAGGTAGACATCAATGTTAGTCCCTGGTTGACTCGGTCCAAGAATAAGTAAGGACATCATGAAAAATGGGTCCTTCATGCATTTCCAGGGTGGTAAGTTGTAAGGCATAATAATGACAGGCTACATACTATAAGAAGTGCTCAAGTTTCCGAAAGGGTTGAACCCATCAGTGGCCAAGCCCAATCTGACATTGTGGGTCTCCTGTGCAAACTCTGGATAATTCCGATCAAATTGCTTCCACTCTTCAAAGTCTGCTGGATGCCTTCCTACTCCGTCATCCAGACGCTTATCACTGTGCCATCTCATGTCTTTGGCTGTCTTCCGGGACATGTACAATCTTCGCAACCTTGGTGTTAATGGGAAGTAACGCAGTATCTTGTGAGGGATCTTCTTACCTCTACTATCGTTGATCTTATACCTAGATTCCTGACACATGGGACATTTTTTCAAGTCTGCATTCTCTTTCCAATATAGTGCACAATCATTTTTACATGCATCAATGAGCTCATATCCCAATCCTAAGTCACGTAGTAACTTTTTGGACTCATAAATTGACCCCGGAACTTTGTGTCCCTTTGGTAGGAACTACCTAAATATCTCTAAAACTTTGTTGAAAGATGTATTGCTCAACCCATTCTCTACTTTCACATATAACATTTGGATGACGAATGATAACAAAGCATCTGTCTCTTTGCAGCCAGGGTACAAACCACATTGGGACGCCTCCAATATTTTCTCAAAGTCTTGCACATCCTCCATCTCTAGGGTATCACCCTCGATGTAAGTTCCCATGTGATGGTCCTCTAATAATTGATCATATTCATCATGATTCTCATCATATTCATCATCTTCCTTGTCCGGCTCATCACGTTGTGGAAGTTCTCCGTGTCTGTGCCAAGTGGTGTAGGATGCCATCATCCCTCTTTTTAACAGATGAATATAAACAGTATCATACTTATGCTTAAAGTAGTTACAATAATGGCTACACGGGCACTTAATCTCCGTAACCTCTCCTGAATGTGCCTTTGCAAACTCAATAAATGACTTCACGCCATCTTTATATTGTTCACTGAATGTGTCACGCAGCAACAACCAACTTTTGTCCATATCTGAAATCATGCGGTTCAGGGTTAAGTCAATAAATTAATGTTATGCATAGTAGTGAGTTCTATCATTTTGAACTCTAAAAGGTTTTAAAAAAATGTGCAAAGGCATAATCATGCGTTTTATCTTTTTACATTTTTTACCTTTTTTTTAAATTTTAAGTATTTTTACAATTTTTTATTACAGTCACAATTGTACCGATTCGACATGAATGGTACAGATTAAGCTGATAGTTAGGTAAATATTCTTCATCTCCTTTCTAAGTTTTTTATCATTTACAAATCTTTACTCTTTTCTATTTCTTTTTTTTTAATTAGAAACTTATGAATTATTACTTTTATTTCTTTAATTTTAGTCATTCCCAAAAATACATTTCATGTATTCAAGGGAATTAAAGTCATTCAATTCCATGAAAACAAATGGGTGCAATTATATATCTTTACTCTATATGGTTTTGGGCCCAAATGATATGCAAACCTCATGAAATTTAAATGGATGGACTATGACATCATTTTAGGAATGCCATAAAATTTTCATCAGGCTCTGACATCGAAAAGTGGGTCACACAATCTGTTGACTTTTGGTCAAAGTGGGCCCATGCTTCAATTGTTTGGGGCCCAAAGATCTCAGATAGCCACGGAATTTTGAGATTTTAATGAGGCACCTATTTTGAGGTCTCTATCCAATTTCCAATTGATTTAGCCTTTGGGAAGTTAGGCTTGTATTCAGTGCCCTCATAGCCTAGTGCGTATGTTGACTTTGGGTCAACAACATCCAACCGACCTGAAATTTTGTGGAAATACTCTAGAGCATTATTGAGGCCTTCCATAGAAATTTTAGCCAATTTGGTCTTTAGGAAGTGAAGTTTCACACAGTGTCCCTAAAACTTTAGAATGGGGCTCCGTAAATTTGAACTTACATCCAATGGTGTCTGAAAATTCCGAAGCTCTGAAGGAATGACCTAGAGCATATTTTAAGTCTTCCCTATGAGTTTCAACTAATTTTATCATTGGAAAGTATGAGTTGCTCTAGCCTGGGTTGCCACCCAGGAATAATGACAAGAGTCATTTAAGCTTGATTTTGGTTGAGATGAAGTCTTTCTGTTTTTAAACTTGGACCCATGTTGTCTACATATATATGAAATATCTTGAATGAATTAAAGCATATTTGGATGCCCAAATGATGAATTTAACTCAATGTTCTACAACAGTTGTGACATTTGTTTGATTTTTTTTTGTCAAACCAACATAAAGAAATAAAATCGACCTTATTATTATTATTATTCAAGGGAATTCAAGTCATTCAATTCCATTCAAACATATAGTCTTTGCATAGTTTTTTTTCTCAAAATGTTTTTATTTGACTATAAATTGTAGTCTCCATTTTTAAAAAATGTCAAACTTACCTTTTTTTAATGTAATAAAATGTAAATGTTATTCCTTGCCTTATGTTATATAGTATTTATTCATTTCTTATCATTAGTCTCTTGAAAAATGTCCCCAAATTGAGTATATTTTTATTTTTAGGCCCAAGCTTAGTATGGGCCTATCGCAATTTCTACTTGATTTTGACCATTCAATTTTAATTTATTATTCAATCTATATGCGACACTAGCCATACATAACACGATATTTTATGCTAGTCTTTACTCATATTTCTTCAATTTTAGTCATTTTAAAAAATATATTTCATGTTTTCAAAGGAATTCAAGTCATTCAATTCCAAGCAAACAAATGGGTGCAATATAGATTTTTACTCTTTTCTATTTCTTTTTTTTCCTACTTAGACACTTATGAATATTTCTTTTTATTTCTTTAATTTTAGTTACTTCTAAAAATACAACTCATGTGTATAGAAGCAACCCTCAAATTTTCAAGTGTTCATGTGCATGTTCAATTCATGCTATCACTAACTAGTTATAGGTTCTAAATATAACTAGTCTAAATTAGTATATGGTATAGGCATGGTTAGAAAATTGATTTGAGGTTAAGACCGGATAAACACATGATTGTGGTAGTTACTGTGGTGAACTCAACTTTGTTAATATATATAGATGGGATTGGATTCTAAGGGGTTAATTTCAAAATTGAGTTTTATAGTTTTGCTTTACATAAAAAGCTTTGTGGTTTTTCAAAAGTCCCACATTGGAAAAGTACAATTCTTTGAGCACTATATATGCATATCCTTGTCCTTTATACTTCAAGCTCTTTTGGACTCTTTTGCTATGAGCCCTATGCGCGCACACGAGCCGGGCTTGGCCTGAGATTCTCGATCCGAAAAACGTTTAACCGGGTGCATGCTCGCGTCGTGCGCCCTACGTAATTATTGCGCGTAGGGGGGTGCAAATCCCGGCTTGGCCTTCTTCGGTGGGGGGGGGGGGGGGGGTGGGGGGGGGGGGGGGGGGGGGGGGGGGCGCCTAATGCCATCCATTTGCAAAAAAACAACAACAACAGCGATGGTCTACATTTAACAATTCTATAGAAACATTGCAATGCAGTCTACACATTGCAGTAGATCTGTATGTCTGCTCTGCGTTTACAATTCTACAGAAACATTGCAGTAGGCACATATCTACTGTATTTCTACTCTGCATTTAACAATTCTACACATTGCAGTAGATTTGTATGTCTGCTCTGCGTTTACAATTCTATATGTTTAACAACTTTATAGAAACAACACAGTTGCAGATCTACTGTATGTTTAACAACACAGATTACAGATCTACCCGCATAACGCATATCTTAATTACTGTGATAAATTTTACTGTTAAACAGATGCAACACAGATCACGCACGCCAGATCCATATACAGTTTAACAAAAACAACACAGAACAGATCACGCAGGGGGACTGTTTAACAGATGCAACACAGATCATGCATGCCATATCCATATACAGTTTAACAAAAACAACACAGAATAGATCAAATAAAATGGATTAATGAACACAGAACACTAATGGAACAGCACATCGACAAGAAAGAAAATCATTGTGATGCATGTTTTAATGAAGGAAGATTTAAAAGCTATGTGATGAACCTAAATCGCTGCTGCACTTCCTTCTTCCTTCCTATTCTTTCCTCTCCCTCCTTTCAGTTTCCATTCTTTTCTTCCCTTTCCCTCGTTTTTCTCTTTGTTGAAAAGAAAGTGACGCAAGTTAACTCTTATTAAACCCTAAATCCTAATGCACGTAGGATCACAAGCATGTGCATATTGTGGGGTCCATTAGGTGCCCATGTGTCCTATTTATTTTAAATCAAATTTAATTAGAATGGATGGTATGTACTATGTTTTATGAGATTGGCCAGATTTAACTTTTAAAGAAGGACCCAGTTGATACATTAATAATGAAACTAATCAAATTCTACATAGTTTTCTAAAACATGTGATAGATCCACTATTAAAAAAACTGCACTTAAAAAAGACCCACTATTAAAAAAAACTGTACTTAAAAAATCTACATCAAAGAAAGCTAAACTCTAATGCAGCTTACTTATGAAAAATCTACAAAAATAATCAATTCCATTTTTAAATAATGCAGCTTACTTAGGAGCCCATCAAGTTTACACCATCCAAATACATGGCCCCAAAATATCCTCACACCAAAGTTCTTTCTCTCATATAAATGACTTTTTAAATAAAACAGTACAGCACAAAAAAAAAAAAAAACCGGCTTTGATTTTAAAAGCACGATTTTAGCAAAAACATCTACATAACCCAATAGTATTTGAAAAAAAACAAAAAGAAGAGGAAGGCATGGGAATAGTTTCATTAAAAAAAAATAAAAGAATGGAAATGAAAATATTTGGATTTGCCCATAGAAAATAAGGTGTGGTCAAAAGTCTTGGCCTTTCCCTATGCAAAAATAATTGTGGCGAAAGGTTTTTTACTTTGCCTACAAACTATAGCATCGCTAAAGGATATTGCCCATGGAAAACCATGCGTTGCCGAAAGTTTTGGCCTTTCCCAAAGAAAATATATTCGTGGCCAAAGGTTTTTCACTTTGCCTACAAAAGACTGTGTCGCCAAAGGATATTAGCCACGGAACACCATGCGTAGCCCAAAATCTTAGCTTTTCCCTATGGAAATATATGCGTGGCTAAAGGTTTTTCACTTTGCCTACAAAATATTGCATCGCCAAAGGATAGTATCCACGAAAAACCATGCGTAGCCAAAAGTCTTGACCTTTCTCTACGCAAATATATGTGTGGCTAAAGGTTTTTCACGTTACCTACAAAATACAGTGTTGCCAAAGGATATTGCCTACAAAAGACTATGCGTGGCCAAAAGTCTTAGTTTTTCCCTATGCAAATATATGCGTGGCCAAATGTTTTTCACTTTGCCTACAAAATGACGCATCGCCAAATGATATTTCTTCGTGGGTAAAACTTTGCCTCTTAGTTTGGAGAGAATTCAGACTACTTTTGCCTATGAAAATATCTTGCGTCGCCAAAAATAGGAGATAATTGTGGCTTTTACCTACGTAGATTCATTTTCGTAGGCAAAAGATAACTTTTAGCCACACAAAATGGGCTTACGTGGGCAAAACCGTAGCCAATAATGCATTTTGTTGTAGTGACATATTCAAATTACCAAACACATGTTAGTGACCTCAACCTCATGCTAACAGTAAAATGCCTCCCATGTCAATTCCACCAGAGAAGAACAAAGTGACAAGTATGTAAATTGTCCGTATTTACACAAACCCAATGGCCATCAATTAAACCATTAAGATCATCAAAATAATCTATATTGTTTTTGGTCTCAGACGAACAAATTACTTAAACCCCAATTACAACCCCTATTCATATAAATGATATCTGGAGTTTCTTATTATTAATAGGGATTAAGAATAATAGATAGGGGTACCGAACCAAAATCAGCCAAAGAAAAAATTAGAGTTGGAGAGAGAGATAGAAAAAAATCCCTTAGATCTGTTACAAAGAGTACGTCATAATTCGTTGCAAGAAAAACCCTCAATTTGCTAGCTTTGTCTTCTCCTCCAAATTCCTTCATCAAAAAGCATGCTGATTGCAGGACTAGATCATCTCATACAAAAGGAAATGAAATGGATCTCGACAGAAACCCTAAAACTCTCAAAACTGAAAAAATACACCAACAACGACTAAAAACAACACACATTTTTTGCCTTCTACAACATGAAAACACCAGATTCAAAATCAAAACTCTCAAAACCTTGTCCAACAAGTTGAAACAAAGCAAATCACGAAACAAATCTCAACATGAACCAGGAAAATAACTAAATTTGAATAGGGTACTAGAGCAAAGCAAATCGCAAATTGCAGGAACACATCTTAACACGAACCTTCCAAACCAACAAACCAAATAGCAAGAACAAAAGCCCTAGAGAAAAAACCAAAAAGGCAATTTTGACAGACCTTCTCCACGAGCTGCCTCCATCTTCCCATGTTTTGAAGATCTTTTTTGTTGCAACAATCCATTTCAAGACAGGAGAGAAAACAAGATGTCAAAATAGGGATCTATGCTCCATCTATGCAATTTGAAACGAGAAAGAGAGAGATCTGAGAAGAAGGATGGGAGGGATTTGGGAAGAAAGATATCTGATAAGAGCATTTTGGGAAGAGGGAGAGGATTAGGGTTTTGAAAATTGAGAGAGATTCAGGGCCCCACTCTCCAACATCATCTTCTCCACAATCTCCCCTCCCTTCCCTAAAATGCACCCCACCTGGTTGCTTGCCGCCAGCAGCCGACACGCCACGTGTCCCACGCCCTCCCTCTCATTCTCCTTCACCTTCTCCTCCTCCACCTTCATCATCCTCTCGAAAACCCTAACTAGAGCCTCCTGCACCTGCGACGCCACCTCTGGATCCTAGTCTGAGACGAGATCGGATGACGCCCTCGTCGGAGTCGGGGATGGGATCGTTGATCCGGATCTTGGCGCCGGTCTCCTCCGGAGCTGGCGGATGGTGGCGCCGCCCTTTTCGATGATACCGTGGTCTTGTTAGAGGGGCAGAGGATGTGGAAGAGCATCTCGGCTGGGGTTGGGGTCATTGGATTTTAATCGAATGGTGGAGGGATCGAGCGGACGCTTCGCAGATGAAATGACGGAAGAGCCCTCGATCTCTGTCTCTCTGTCTTATTCTCTCTTCTACAGTTTTTACACGGAGACAGTGTGAAGGAGAAAGATCTCTCTCTTTTGCACATGGTGTTTTCTGATGCGCAATAGAAGCTTACAAGTCCGGATTCTCTGGTTGTCTCGCCACGCTTCTCGTGAGTTACTCTTGTGGGCCGGGCTAAAGCAGTGTTAGAAATAGAGGCCCATACCTAGTTAAGCACAATAGAGGCCTTAAGTTTATGACTTGAACTTGAGCTATCTCAATTATGTTAGTCTTGGGCTGACCCATTTAGTCAATCGGACCAGGCCAAAGGCGAGCTTTATATCACATATTTGGGTTTTTTATCTCTTCATTTGACAAAATAGGCGTTATACGATATATAAGCAGTATCTATTTGGGTTGGGTTGGAGGTCGTGCTGAGGCTTGGGCTTTTACATCACCTAATTAAAGCCTAGACTTTTAAATCTGAGATGTGTGAGTAGTTTGAATAATAATAGTGTTGACCTATAAAAATTGCAAATACTGCAGCGAAGACACCTCATCTCAGCTTAATTTAGGCTACAGAGGTTATTTGCAGATCCTGGGGAATCACTGTGAGAACCGGCATTCCATGAAGATCAAGATAGCTGGAACTCTCAGAGGAAGTTCAAATTTCGGGTTGAATAGACATCATCGAACTCAAAAGCCACAAGCATGTCAGCCTGAGGTCAGTTCCCCCCAAGCCAGGGGGTCACTGACCAAAGTCTTGCTTCTCGATGTTCAAAATTAATGAAATTTAGGCACAAATCTTCAGTCATGCTCAGAAGATACTTTGCAAATTTTCAAGATGAAAAGACTCTGTTTGGCCCAAATTTCATTACATGTCAGCTTATAGGACAGTAATCCCGAATTTGGGGGTCATCAGCTAAGATCTTACTTCCAGAAGGCCAAAGCAGATAAAATTTGGAAAAAATTCTCAAAGAATGCCCCAAGTTATTCTCCCAAAGTTTCAAGTCAAGGGGAGGCTGTTCGGATAGAAAACAGGCTAAATGCCTCAATGTGGAGTGAATAGTGACCTAACGCATGCAATGAATAGGTTACTGTTCGAAATCCTACTTCCTCAAATCCAAACTACATGAAATTTGGATAAATACTCCAAGATGTTCTTGACGTCAGTCCCTCCAAGTTTCAAATCAAACCGGGGTCATTTGGGCTTCAAACAGCTGAAACAAGGGCCCACTGTCATAAAAAAGTCAACTGGAGAGTTGACCAAGTTCAGATGGTCAAACAAAGCTGAAACTTCTGTGACACACTCAAAATAGTGTCAAGAAGTGTTCCTCCAAGTTTCGTGGCGATTGGACATCGTTTGGACCCCGAACAGGCGGAAACAAGCCACATATGCAAAATTCCAAGAATGGGCCTTGAGAGTGACCAGGGCCCACAAACAAAAGGAGTTGACCAAGTTCAGGTGGTCAAACAGAGTTGAAACTTCTGTGACACACTCAAAATAGTGTCAAGAAGTGTTCCTCCAAGTTTCGTGGTGATTGGACACCGTTTGGGCCCTGAACAGGCGGAAACAAGCCACATATCCAAAATTCCAAGAATGGGCCTTGGGAGTGACCGGGGCCCACAAACAAAAGGAGTTGACCATGTTCAGTGGTCAAACAGAGCTGAAACTTCTGTGAAACACTCAAAATAGTGTCAAGAAGTATCCCTCCAAGTTTCGTGGCGATTGGACACCGTTTGGGCCCCGAACAGGTGGAAACAAGCTACATATGCAAAATTCCAAGAATGGGCCTTGGGAGTGATCGGGGCCCACAAACAAAAGGAGTTGACCAAGTTCAGGTGGTCAAACTGAGCTGAAACTTTTGTGACAACTCAAAATAGTGTGGAAAAGTATCCCTCCAAGTTTCGTGGCGATTGGACACCGTTCGGGCCCCGAACAGGCGGAAACAAGCCACATATGCAAAATTCCAAGAATAGGCCTTGGGAGTGACCGGGGCCCACAAACAAAAGGAGTTGACCAAGTTCAGTGGTCAAACTGAGCTGAAACTTCTGTGACACACTCAAAATAGCGTTAAGAAGCATTCCTCCAAGTTTCGTGGCGATTGGACACCGTTTGGGCCCCGAACAGGCGGAAACAAGCCACATGTGCAAAAATCCAATAATGGGCCTTGGGAGTGACCGGGGCCCACAAACAAAAGGAGTTGACCAAGTTCAGGTGGTCAAACTGAGCTGAAACTTCTGTGACACACTCAAAATAGTATGAAAAAGTATCCCTCCAAGTTTCGTGGCGATTGGACACCGTTGGGGCCCCGAACAAGCGGAAACAAGCCACACATGCAAAAATCCAAGAATGGGCCTTGAGAGTGACCGGGGCCCACAAACAAAAGGAGTTGACCATTTTCAGGTGGTCAAACAGAGATGAAACTTCTATGAAACACTTAAGATGGTGTCAAGCAACATCTCTCCAAGTTTCGTGATGATTGGACATCATTCGGGCCTCAAACAATGGAAAATAGACCGCACATACAATGTTCCAAAAATGGGCCTTGTCCGTGACCGGGGCCCAATTAATGAAAAAGTTGACCAACTTCCTGAAGTCAAAAAGGGCTGAGATTTTTATGACATGTAGAAAATAGTGTTAAGAAGCATCTCTCCAAGTTTGGTGGCAATCGGACTTCGTTTGAGCCCAAAACAAATGAAAATGGGCCACATACGCGAAAACCTGAAATTGGGACTCGTCCATGGCCCAGCTTGCGGTCACGGACCTTCAAAGGATGTTTCCCACGATTTTGGGTGGTTTCCCTCCACTCCTCTTCGAAATCCAACTCCCCACAACTGCTATTAACTCCCCAAAACTACACAAAACTGATTGGGGAGTCTATAAAAAGAAAAAATTTGGAAGAAACAAAGACACACACACATAAGGAAAAAAAGTGAAGAAATTGAAGAAAGTCACCACCTAAGGCAACAAGAAGCAAGTTCCAGCAGCACTTCCACGACCATTCCCACCTTCTTTTCTTAGTTTTAAAGGTGAGCAAGAAAATTCAGAAGGAGAGAAGGAAGGGAAATGGCCAAAGTCCATACCATGTTCGTACGACGCCAATTTTTGAGAGGATGACATTGTCACCTCTGTTTCTCTCATTCGTAGGGCTTCTTAGCCATTACAAGAGTTGTGAAAGAAGCCTCTCTAGGCCTCATTTTGTTCCTTGAAAATGATAGGTTCAAATGACACAACTCCGGCTTCAAATTTGCCCATTTCGGACTTGAAACAAAAATGCAGTCCGTAAGCACGAATGATGAGTTACAGCGGTTTCAATTGATTCCATGATAAAATGTGATCTTCTTGATGGTTGTCCACCACTACAAAGTCATGAGAATGGAGTTCCAACACTTGAAAGAAGTTCCAAGAAAGAACCAGCGCGAACAGCACAAAAAACGGAGGCACAGTGCCATTGTCTGTCAGTGACTGTGATCCCCGGTCACTGGCAGGTTCCAGTGACCGCGGGTGAGTCACGGTCACTGGAAGGCCCCAGTGACCGCGGGTGAGTCACGGTCACTGGCACGGGGCAGTGACCGCGGGTCACGGTCACCCCCCATTTTTTCCCCTTTTTCCACATTTTCTTCCACCTTATGTACATTTTCTTGTATTTTCCAAATTGAGATCACATCTGAGACTTGAGGGAGGGGTTGTAAACTTTCAAAATGTATGTAAACAACCTGCATCCCCGCAGTCAGGGCACTTAAACCCATGTAAACAAAAGGGAAATTAATGATGAACTGTAATTATTTCCCATTCTTCTTAACGCTTAAAGTGCGTGAATGTCGGACCTTGATTCCGTAATTCATTTCCACGCCTGCATTTTTTAAGCGCGATCAGAAGATTGGCGCCGTCTGTGGGAAATTATATGCCCTAATTTGTGATCGAATTTGGTGAAAAATGCATGAAAGTGCTGAAAATTGCTGAAAAGTGCTGCTGTTGCCCCTGAAAACTGCCGCTGTTGCACTGTAACTGCTGCTGTTGCACTGAAAGTGCCGCTGTTGCACTGTAACTGCTGCTGTTGCACTGAAAGTGCTGCTGTTGCCCTGAAAACTGCCGCTGTTGCACTGTAACAGCTGCTGTTGCACTGAAAGTGCCGCTGTTGCACTGTGACTGCTGCTGTTGCACTGAAAGTGCTGCTGTTGCCCTGAAAACTGCTGCTATTGCACTGAAGTGTTGCTGTTGCACTGAAAGTGCCGCTGTTGCACTGATACTGTTGCTATTTCACTGAAAGTGCTGCTGTTGTGTTAAAGAGTGCTGCTATTTCACTGAAGCTGCTGCTATTGTACTGTAACTGCTGCTATTGCACTGGAAACTGCCGCTGTTTCACTGAAAACTGCTGCTAAAAGCCTGTGACCGGGGCACACGGTCACTTATCCATTTTTATGATGACAAAGGCTTAGTTAACCTCCAATTACACCCATACAAGACCTTTGATGTCTGCAATGGGTTTGAAAATATCATTAAAGGACTTTTGCACCTTGAAGTGCATAATGTTCATACAAATGAAAGCATTGGGCACCTTGATGTGCGTACATTTGCCATTTGATTGGAAGAATTTGCACCTTGATGTGCATGAACCAAATCATCACCCTTTTCACTTTAGAAGAGTGATGATTCAGTTCAAAGGGCTTCTGACCCATATAAAATGTTTATTAAATCAGTGATAAGACCAACGACATTGTAATTATACATTGTCCGGCGTCAACTACTGATGGATCTTGTGCGGTCATTGTGATGGTGGTGCAGGCTTGATCCTGTGAGCCCTATCCCTTTGATTGATCCAACCCTCTCTTGCTTATAAGTTTGACACAGATAGTCCAGATATGCTGCTAAAATTTTGGTAGCCCGGACTAGTCAGCATAGCGTGCTTTTAAGCCTGACTCGATAAACCCGAAATGCTGCAAAAATTCTGACAGTAGGGATAGTCAGCATAGCATAATGAGATGGGATTTATACTTATATCTAACCATTTCGGTTCAAAAACCATGTTGGTCTAGATGGCATCTATAAACCATTCCGGCTAGCCCAAGAGGCAGCCATGATGGTTATAGTACTAATATAGTCTCATCGGCTAACTTTTTGCAGGAAACAGCATGGGTTCTTTGATCATCACTTTTGACGAAGCTAAAGAGAGATTGTTCAAAATCTCCATGGCTCAGACCACAAGGGCACCCAAAAGGGGCCGAATGAACACCAATGCTCCTGCATCAAGGGTCTCGGTCTTTCAAAGGCTTTCTATTCCTTCAAGCTACATGACCTCAACCCACGATGGGTCATCAGAAACCTTGAAGCCCATCAAGAAGGCAAAGATTTCTCAAACTTGGGTCTCCAAATATGCCAAAAACCCCTTTGGAGTCTTTCACAAAGGTCACAATGACTTAAAACACAAAGTGAGGCCAGAAGGCAGTAATTTTCAGATCACCAAGCCTCGACTGGGGGCAAGGCAGGTTCGGTTTACGAACAACAAAACAGAGATACCCGTTGGTTCACAGCAGGAGGCTTTGCAGACTACTAAGTCCTCATTTATGCATCCTAAACAAAGGGTACATCTCAAAAAGCAAACCACTCGCAAGCAAGCCTTAGCCCATGAAAAGGGTCAGAAGGATGTTGTTATTCCAAATTGCCGTATGTGGTCACCACAGCCACGTATGCAGAAGTCTAGAAAAGCTGAGGAGAAACCCTTGGCCCCACTTGAAAAGAATGTCTTTTACCCTTTGACCCAGAAGGAGGGACGGAGGTTCGGCAGGAGGCGCTTACCTTCTGTTATTGTGGCACCATCACCATCACTTTCAACCCAGCGCCTGTCATATGGCACTAAAAACAAGAAATATGCTGAACGATTGGTCATCAAAAATTCGACTGATCTCGTTCAATTTAAAATTTTGCTTCAACAAAAGAAGGAGCAGAAGAAGAAAATTGAAAGAAATGCTGTTAACATCCTTTCACTTCCCACTTCCGACCCTATAGATTGGGAGCAAGTTGCTAGCACTTCTAGGCCATTAGTTGTTAGATTCAGAGATCAAACTCTAGCAGCCAGATTGGCCCAGCAAATAAAGAAGAGGGCTTTGGCTCGCTCCAAGAGACATGCTCGGAAGCAGTCACAGCATAGAATCACTTAAAAATGGGTGATTAAAGAAGATGAGCCAAATCTAACCTCCTCATGTATGATCGGAACTGGCTCAACCAGGAGAGTTACTCGGAGTATGGCTCGAACTCAGTCCCAAGATTCTGATTCGAACTCTCATTCAGATAGGACCTCTGACGATCATGGTTCTGATAAAGACTCAATAACTCTCCTGGATACCGAAGATAGTCAATCCACTCTTCCTACATCCTCTTACCCCCGTCAGTACACCGTGTTTATGGCTGAAGGGAGTGGGACTGGTAATGAAGAGGATGCCGGTAGAGGCAAAGATGTTAGCGAAGAAAATGCTAACGAAAATCAAGAGAATGACGTCAGTGATGTTGTCAAGCAACAAGGAGCTAAAATTGACCACCTGATGGCTCAATTGAAAATCTTAGCAGACAAACTGGGTAGTCCAGCTGAAGCTCTGTTAACTCCTTATTTGCTGATAGAAGAGAACAGGCAATGATCAGGAGGAATACCACCAAAATTGACCTACTTACAGCACAAATCAAGGCACTAACAGATAAAGTAATTGCCTCAGGTTCAACTGGAGGTGATCACTCCTCAATCCTTGGTTTCCACGCAGATCCTGAAAAACCTGTAACTTTTAAAGAAGTGGAGGAAATTTTAAACAAATCAAAAGTGGAAACCAGGATGAAGAAAAAGGGTATTACATC
This sequence comes from Sextonia rubra, assembly GCA_037013555.1. Classification (NCBI taxonomy): domain Eukaryota; kingdom Viridiplantae; phylum Streptophyta; class Magnoliopsida; order Laurales; family Lauraceae; genus Sextonia; species Sextonia rubra. Next base: position 106,870,803 of record JASUAD010000001.1, on the reverse strand, counting down.
TAAATACCCTCCGGAGTTTGATTTGGTTCCATTTCCGCCAGATTACAAACTTCCGACTTTCCAGCCTTACCTTGGAAAAGGGTCAACCTATCAGCATATAGTGCATTTTAAGTCGCTCCTTGGCAGTTTACCCGAATTGGATGCACTAAAAATAAGGCTGTTTGTTGGTACATTGAAGGGAGTTGCTTTTGATTGGTACAAACAATTGCCAGAACTCTCCTTCACTACATGGCCAGTTACAGAAGAAAAGTTTCTACTTCACTTTCAGGAAGAAGATCAAACGGTCACCTTCGCTATGCTCAGTAGTACAAAGCAAGGGGATAATGAAACCGCACAAGCCTTTATTAATAGATGGAGAGCATTGTTTTACAGATGCCTAGAACAACCATCTCCAAAGGCGACAATTGAAATGTGCAAAACCAATTTACGGCCAGAAATTAAGGCTATCATACTTAGTCATAAAACTAAGTCTTTGGCCAGATTGGTTGAAGTAGCCACTAATGCGGAGCTAACCCTGAAAGAAATTAGCCAGAAGAAAGCAAGTTCCCGAAAAATGGAATCATCATCATCTTCTGCTCCAAAACCAACTATGCCGAAACCCCAAAAGAAGCAGGAGGTATTCAATGTACAAACCTCCAAACCAGTTCCTCAAAAACCACAGAATGGTAAGACGGAGCAAAACAAAAAGGAAGAATATGAAAAGAGGAAGCAAACTAAGTACCCTTTTGACGGGGACATTGAAGTCATCTTCTAAGCATTGATGGAGAACAACAAGCTCGAGCTTCCACCTATGAAAAAGCCAGAGCAAGCGGGTCGTGTTAATGATCCAAACTATTGTGCATACCATCGGATGGTATCTCATCCTTTGAAAGACTGTTTTATCCTAAAAGAAAAGGTCAATGAGATGTGGAAAAATGGAGTAATAACATTTGACCGAAAATATGATACGGCCCCAGTCAATATGATTTCCTTCGGGCAATTTGCACCTGTGGCAATACCCGCTCCATCAAGGCCACCAATAGTCGAATTCCGGGTCATCAACGCACTGCATAATGAACAGGGGTTGATACTTATCAAAGATTCTTCAGGGCAGGAAATGTGGGTTCACCCGGACTTAATAAATGATGAAGGATGGGAAAAAGTGAAAACTAAACCCACGCCTGCGGAAAGAAGAAAGATCAAAAGGCAAATTAAAGGTTTCCAGAAAACTGCTCAAAAGAAACAAGAACAACAGTTTAAGCAGAAGAAAGACAAGGCGGTCGAGGCCCCAGTCTTAGAAAATCCTCCCAGATCAGCCAGAGGTTATTTTACTCTAGCCGATTACATCATTCCAATTCCAAAAGATGATGAAGAACCAGCAATATCCAGCTGCAATCGGATATCATAGGATGGTACACCCCCTAACTCCGATGATGAAAATCAATGGTCGGATTACTCTGATCTTGAAGACGATGAATGGATCGATGATTATTTTGCTGATGAATACCCTTCTGATGAGGATGAGGATTTCGAACAAGCCTTTGACCCCGAGACGGGAACGCTTAATATCAAGCACGGTCTAAATACACTATCAGTGACCTTGTATGACATACACAGGCCAAGTTCAAGTGGCTGGTCGAATGATCCTCCTCTTTTTCCACTACCTCCAAAAGTTCATCCGGATCCACTACCATTAGTCGGGCACGATGAAGTTCAGGATCAGCAGACAGTTTTTCCTCCTTCCACGCCAGATGCTTCTTCCACACCTAATTCAGAGTTGATCTTTTCAAATGAAAATTCTGAATTAAGTAATCAGTTTGTTGACTTTAACTCAGTTAGGGAACTTGGGTTACCGAGGAGACATAATAACCCTAGTATGAGTAATATTGTCGAGAATATCTCTGACTTTGAAGAGGAACTGTCAACGGCTCCTTCCCTGGTGGTTTTGAATGCTGCCATAGAACCCCAAACATCGCAGGCTATTCCTAATGGTGTAAACCAAGAAGTAGGCCTGGAAGAGGTCAACCAGCTTTTCATCGAACCAGAAGAAGCAATGCCATAAGAAGAGACGCACGACCAGAAATTGACCGAAGCAACATGCTTAATGATGGCACTCGCTCTGGTCGTAACTATAGGGTCAACTATGATAAATCCTCTGTTCCTTCATCTTCTTATGTAAACCTTTCGGGAGGCAATACCAATGTAAATGTAACTTCTCCAGAAGTAAATGATAATGCAAGGCCACCAGAGCCATTCACGTATGATGTTGTTGAACACCTTAAGCACATACCTGCACGACTCCACATTTTTGATCTCTTGCAGATGTCCAAGGAGACTCGTGACAACTTCATACGAGCACTACAGGCCTTGAATATTGAGAATCATACTCATATAGCACAAGTGCATCAAATAGAAAAGAATTATTTGAAGGCGAAACCCAAGAAGCCTCAAAAGCAATGCAAGGAGTGCCTTTTAACTCACAATGCTTCTAAAGCTACTATCTCTTTCACCAAAGAGGATCTCCTCTTGGGAAATATGAAGCATACGAGGCCACTTTATTTCACGGCCTACATCAAAGATATGCCTGCCCTAAGAGTTCAAGTTGACCCAGGGTCAGCTCTAAATCTTATCACAATCACGGCCCTTCAAGAGCTCGGTATTCCAGTGAGCAAGCTGTCTACTACAAAGACTTCTATTCAAGGTTATGATGGGGAAGTCCAGGATCCGATTGGTAAAATCTAAATTCGATTCCAGTTGGGAGATTTAATCTCAGAGGCCACTCTGCATGTAGTAAAAACTCGTGCTTGCTATAACATCCTCTTGGGGAGACGATGGCTTCATGATTATGCCATAGTACCTTCTACTCTTCATCAATGCCTTAAATACATCGACAATGAGGGGAAGGTACATCGAGTCTTTGCAGAGGAAAAGCCATTCAAAGGAAAGGAGGTTTATTTCACAGACGCAGCAATGTATCAAGAAAAGCCTACAAAATCCAACTCAGATACAAAGAATGCTGCTGTGAATGATAATCCTGCAGAACCTTTCACTATTTTAGCAAAGAAAGTTGGTCAAAAATCTGATCTCCCCATAAAGTTGGAATGTGTAGGAAAATCTGCGGCAAAATGCGTAGATATCAAAGCTCCTTTGATAATTAAGGTGAAATCTGAAATCAAAAAGCCAGATCCACCTTTAATCATATCCACAAAGCTATCAAAAGTAAAAGATGCTGAACATCAGAAGTTTTCATTTTCGGCCAACATGGTATCCTCGAGCTCTAATCAAGAAAGCAATGATATACCTCCCCCTAATAGGGGAATATCACCTATAAAGCCTGATTCTCCTATCACTTTTAGTCAATTGATATTGACATCACAGCAGAGGGGAGAATTAGCCGACAGGTACATTGATAGATGGCTCCGTTTGGCTGAAAGATGTGAAAATCCTCCACACTGCTCCGCATGGATTCACTTGTGCTGGGTAGGTTTTCGGCCAGCTCTCCGCAGCTTAACCATGGCAATGGAATTTCAAACCTTTAATGAGATGTCTCGAATTATATCATCTCTCGAAGTGGCACTCCACTGGCTGCGCAGGAGGTCTAGAAGAATGCGTCCAATACATGTCATTTCAATGATCAGAGATACAGATTCTGAGTTGGATTCTGAAGACGCTGAAGAAATGAGCACCTTCGTGCATTCTATGGTAGACTGCAATCTTCCGCTTATGCCATGGCCTACTCCCTCTCACATTTATGAATTCGAAGGTTCTTGCTTTCTGGTACCTTCATCTAAGCAGTATAATCATCCGATTATTTTTCATCGGGCTGAAGATACTTCTCCACCAGATATCATTGACAAAATCAGTAATGAGGGAAAAATCCGGCTCGATATTTATAATCCTGTGGTCTGTAACATGATGAAAAATATGGGGTACAATCTCAAGAAACCTATGGGTCTTGGATTAACTGCAAATGGCATACGGGCTCCTTTGGATGTATTTACTCCAGAGATGAAAGAAGATCTCCAGACAGGGGGCAGAATTGAGCAGCTGCGTCATTGCATAGGATATGTTCCTTACAGTAACATTCCTAAATTTAAACGAAGTGTTAAAGCTAGATCGGTAGTCTTCATTGAAGAATATGACTCGGATGACTCTCATAAAATTCCTGTGCTTCAAGATCCCGTTGATTGGGCCATTTTTCAGCATCCTGAGGGGGCAAGTGATGAAGATGATGCTGCATCACAAATCACTGACTATTGGCCACCTGAACTCAACGAGGAAATAAGCCCGTCCCAACATGTCCGCTGGGAATGCTTAGCCCTTGATGTAAAAGCCAAAGAGCCTAAAAAACCAAATCCTTGGAAAGGGATCAGGCCTTGGCTAAAACCCCCAACTGAAACCCCAGAGGGTTTCACAGAGTTAGAAACTTCCAATAACAATGTAGAAACACTTCCTCCTAATCCTCCAACTGAGGACCAAGTACAAGAAATAAACTTGGGAACCCCAGAAAATCCCCGACCTACCTTTGTAAGCTCTCAAATTAAAGGAAGTGAACTTGATCTGTATGTGGGATTCTTGCGAGAATTCATAGATTGCTTTGCATGGACTTATGCAGAAATGTCGGGCTTAGATCCAGAAATCTCCATACACAAATTAAATATAGCAGATGATGCTAAACCTGTAAAACAGGACCAAAGGAGGACTAAGCCTGAAATCATGGAGAAGATAGAAGCAGAAGTTTAGAAACTCAAAGGCGTTAATTTCATCCGTGAAGAACAGCATCCAAACTGGTTGGCCAATATAGTCCCAGTTACTAAAAAGAATGGACAAATCAGAATCTGTATTGACTTCAGAGATCTGAATAAAAGCCTGCCCCAAAGATGATTTTCCATTACCTATACTAGAAATAATGATTGATAATACTTTTGGGTTTGAAAGAATGTCATTCATGGATGGCTTCTCGGGGTATAATCAGATCAAAATGTTCAAAGAGGATGAGAAACACACTTCCTTTAGAACTCCATTCGGCATATACTGCTATACTGTCATGCCATTTGGTCTCAAAAATGCTGGAGCCACGTACCAAAGAGCAATGATGAAAATATTCAAGGACTTACAACATAAATCTGTTGAATGTTATGTTGATGATTTGGCAGTCAAGAGCAAGCATAAATCAGACCATCTCACCGATCTTCGTACTGTCTTTGAGAGATTACGGAAATTCAATCTTCGAATGAATCCCCTGAAATGTTTTTTCGGAGTTTCTTCCGGAAAGTTTCTAGGATTTGTGGTGCGAAAAGGGGGCATTGAAATAGATCCCGTCAAAATCAAAGCCATATTGGAAATGCCTTCGCTGAGAAATTTGAGAGAATTGAAAGGATTGCAGGGAAGACTCGCCTACATCCGACGGTTCATTTCCAACTTGTCCGGAAAGTGCAGACCATTCTCCAAATTGATGAAGAAAGGAGTAGACTTTGTATGGGACAAAGCTTGTGAAAATGCTTTTCAGGATATCAAACAATATCTTACAAACCCGCCAATTCTTTCAGCTCCAATTCCGGGCAAGCCTTTCATTCTTTATACAAGAGCTCTTGATCATTCCTTGGGAGCATTGTTAGCTCAAAAGAATGATGAAGGAAAGGAGGTGGCACTCTATTACCTGTGAAGGATGCTAGTTGGTGCTGAGCACAATTATCACCCAATAGAAAAAGAATGTCTAGCGCTTATGTTTGCAATACAAAAACTGCGGCATTACATCCTCTCTAATGTGGTGTATTTGGTTTCCAATATTAATCCATTAAAGGTATTAGTGACAAAAGCCGGGGCGTTGAGTGAACGTCTGGCCAAATGGTCCATCCTTCTTTCTCAATATGACATCAGATACACTCCTGCGAAAGTAGTAAAAGGACAAGCTCTTGCAGATTTTCTAGCAGAACATCCACTGTCAGAAGATTCTGAGTTCACAGACAATCTCCCTGATGAGTCAGTCTTCTTCACTGAACAAACACGGAAACCCACCATTGATTCAGATCTACATTGGACCATGCATTTTGATGGAGCTTCCAGGACTAATGAACAAGGAAAGCCAGTATCAGGGGTTGGAATTATTTTCTGCAGTCCGGGAAGATTTTATATTCCTCACTCCTTTTCATTGATCAAGCCATGCTCGAACAATGTGGCAGAATACACGGCATTAATTATGGGGCTTGAGTTAGCTTTAGATGCTGATATTAACATGCTAGGGGTCTATGGAGATTCACAACTTGTGATTAAGCAAATGAATCATGAGTATGAAGTAAAAAAGCCAGACCTAATTCCCCTTTTCAATAGGGCATATGAACTCAAACAAAGGTTTAAATTGATTGTGTTTCATCATGTTCCGAGATGCCAGAATGTCAAAGCAGACGCCTTAGCAAGCTTGGCAGCTTCAATGGCAATCCCTGAGAATGACAAGATGATATTGGAAGTTGTTGAGAGAAGACTTCTACCCCCACTCGATACTTACAAGGCAGTAGAAGATAGCTTCACTGTAATCAAAAATCGAATTTCATATTTTCAAAACTCATTCAGGGATTGGAGAGATCCTTTTATTGATTACATTCTGCATGGAGTATTACCAGAGAATCCTAAAGATAGAACCAGTATTCAAAGGCGAGCTCTCAAATTCCATTTTGATTTGCCCTCAAAAACTCTTTATCGCAAATCATACGATGGAGTTCTACTTCGATGTTTGTCCCCGAAAGAAGCTGAACAAGTTCTCGGAGAAGTTCATGCGGGCCTATGTGGTGCTCACCAAGCTGGACCAAAACTTCATGATCAAATTCGAAGATTAGGCTACTATTGGCCTACCATGGTGTTCGACGCTATTAATTTTGCTAAAAGATGCAATGAGTGCCAAATTCATGGTGATTACATTCACCAGCCTCCTGAACATTTGCATCCTACGACCACTTCTTGGCCGTTTGAATCTTGGAGAATGGATATAGTAGGGAAGATCAGTCCACCCTCAGAACGTGGACATCAATTCATTTTGGCTGCAACCGATTACTTCTCCAAACGTGGCCTCTCACAGAAGTTAAAACTGATACAGTCCTTAGCTTCCTGAAAACTCATGTCATTTGCCATTTTGGGGTGCCCAAACATCTGTATCATGACAATGGCCCGCAATTCAATAATAATAAATTTTACAGATTCTGTGACAAATACGAAATCCAGTGTTGTCCATCTACAGCGTATAACCCCGCGGCCAACGGACTTGCTGAGGCTTTTAACAAAACCATTTGCAAGATTTTGAAGAAAATGGTTTCTGACAACAAAAAGAGTTGGAGTACCAGGCTTCCTGAAGCATTATGGGCTTATAGAACTACAGTTCGTGGTCCTACCAAATCAACACCGTACTCCTTGGTCTATGGTTGTGAAGCTGTAATACCTTTGGAAATTCAACTTCCCTCTTTTCGGGTGGCTGTGATAAACAAATATACTGAAGAAAAGAATGCCAAACTCAGATTGCAAGAGCTAGAAAACCTTGATGAGAAAAAGCTTGCCGCTCGACAAAGTCTTGAGTTGTATCAAGCTTGTATGGCTGCATCTTTCAATAAAAAGGTCAAGTATAGAGCTTACAAGAAGGGAGATTTAGTCCTTGCAGTTAGAAGACCTATGTTTTCCACGCACTTGTCGGGAGGCAAGTTCGAACCTAAATGGGAAGGACCTTTTGTTGTCGACAAAGTTTACTCCAATGGCGCCTATGCGCTCCTCACACTTGAAGGGGAAAGATGCATGATGCCTATCAATGGAAAACTTCTCAAGAAATACTATACCTAAATGTCATTGGTACACACAAACCATGTACAATGTACCCAAACCATGTACAGTGTACATTCTCACTCCTAACCAAAATCAAAATCCTTTGGTTTCGAGCCTTACAACCTATGACTCGTAACCAAAATCCCTCAGATTTGTATAAAATGACTGCGAGGATCAAGTCCTTCGACCCCTCTAGTCAAACCTTTGTTACTCGGATAATGTCCTTACAAGACCCCTTGTAACATCCTGCTATATAGATTAAGTCTTTTTGCAGACTCTATATAGCAAAACTCAGCTATGTGGAATAAGTCTTTTTGCGGACCCCATATAGCTAATCCTTAGTTGTATAGAACAAGTCTTTTTGCAGACCCTATATGACTGCCTTCGGTTATATAGAACAAGTCTTTTTGTAGACCCTGTATAACCAAAATCTAAACAAAAACCAAAACCAAATCTTTGTCCTAAGGAATAAGTCAAGGATCCCGGGGAAAGCCTCACACATGGGCACCGGATAACATCCACTTTGTTTGACCCCTTTCGACACCAAAAGGATCAAGTCATGGACCCTGGAGAAAGCTTCACACATAGGCACCAGATAACGTCCACCTGTATGACTCCCTTATTTTCGATTTATGGATACAAAAGATCGCAAATCACACACTGTATACAAGTCTGAGAAAACCAAACCAAACAAACCATCCACATAAACCATATCAAACCTCCACAAAAAATCAACCCAAACACCCATACCAATGACAAAAATAGAAAGAAAAACATTTTCCATTGATATCCATTTTAAAGTTCGAATACAAGCAGTGAAGTCAATTTACACATGGCCCTCAGGGCTAATCAGAAAAAGCAAAACCATCAAATGGAAGGTGCAGCAGAGAATCTCAGTCCAGGAACTCCTCCAGTTTTCCTTTGGCATTTAGCACTTCTGCCATGAGGATGCGCCCTTTGTAGCTTGCATAAGCTGGGATAGCAGTACTAATGTCAATCTCGTCTAGCTTACACCAATACGAATACCAGTTTCTCGGTGACAAAGCCTTAGCCCTCTGGAGCCACAATTTAACATCAGATGCTTCATTTGGGTCTTTCGGATTAGGCCCTCTTGTGGTTTTACCCTTGGCACAACTTTTAGGTGCCGCGGCAGTGGCAGTTGCAGGTGCTTTACCCCTTCTATCTGCAAAAACAAATCAAAAGAAAGGAAAGATGGGTATCAGTAACGATGATATGGAACTTCTCAAAAAAAAAAAAAAAAATCGGCAGCATCTCCCCTTAGTATAAGACCAAAAGCAGAAGGCAATACTCAGTTCTGAGACCAAGAATTGGCATCAAAGGCACACTTAAGTCTCAAAACCGAAGCTCCCGGTCCAAACAGATGTTCAAGCACCTTAAGACCTTTTCAGGGGGGCAGCAGGTTCGTGTTCAAGCACGAAAATGGCATTCTATAATTCCCACAGAGGCTCTGATCACAGAAAGTTAGACGCGTGTTCAGTGGTGTGTATGTTACTACTCAAACACAGGTGGATGTCCTTTCACTAAGTTTAATAGTGAGGGTTAACACTTAAACGAAGTGGTAATGGATTCTGTCATACTGTGAACAAGAAGTGAAATTTGTGCACTTAGATACAATGACTATTTAGTTTTAAACCTCCCTGGTTTTAAACTTCCCCACTATTCGGTATGAAGCACTCTCACCAATGATAATTCCAACTCATATCAGTCACCATGAATTGCAAAGTTCAGTTTGTGCCAGTCACTGTGTCAATAGCAACAAGTATTAGACAGTCAGGATTGACAGTGACCATGAAAAAATTTGGGCAGTGTTCAAGACACAAGAATTCCATGAAAATCGTCACAGATTGGCAGTGATTGCGGGCTTCTCGCAGGCAACATTGGCAGTACCAGTAAGCCTATTCATTGCTTTGATATGGCAAGAATTTCATCACACCTTAAATGGACACTGACATGGACTACATACGAATAGTTATCTTTCGCAATGACAATAAATTTGCATCAGATAATGGTGGCTGTAAATCCCTTGACTGTACTACTGGCAACGGGGAACAGATTTCTTTAGAAGAGAGAGGAGCAACAGAGATAATGGAATTCCATTTTCTCTCAAATATTGCTCTCAACAGGGTGTGACCGTGGCCATCACCATGGGTTCATTAAGATTGGCTGTATTTCAAGTCTGGGAGATCAATACCAGAATTCATTCACAGGTTTTGCATCAAAAAAAAAAAAAAAATCTTCCCAAGCCATGGACAGTTCGGTCATAACCATTAACCCCCTTCGGTTTGCTTAGACCGTAACAGTGGGCTTAGCCAAAACCAAGGCCATGACAGTGGGTCAAAAAGCAAGTTCAGCAGGAAATTTTCAATTGGGCATTTCCTCAAACAGGTGGTGGCCATGATAAACCACTATGGGATCGATTGATCACTAGACTTGTGAACTTGAGATGATTTCACAAATCATCTTACATCAATTCCTAAAAAAAAAAAAAAAAGAAAGATGCACCCAGTCAGTTTTCTCTCTCTCTCATTTTCTCTCTCTCTCTCCCGGTCTCTCTCTCTTTTCTCTCTCTGCAGGTCTCTCTCTTTTCTCTCTCTCAATTTTCTCTCTCTTAGTCTCTCTTTCTCTCCCGGTCTATCCCTCTTTCTCGGTTTCTCTCTCTCTCCCACTCTGTTTCTCTCGGTCTCTCTCCCTCTCTCAGTTTTTTCTCTCTCTCCCGGTCTCTCTCTTCTCTCTCTCTCTCCCGGTCTCTCTATTTTTTCCCTCGGTCTCTCTCCCTCTTTCTCCTTTTCTTCTCTCTCCCCCAATTTATCTCTTTCTCAGTCTCTCTCTTTTCTCTCTCTCACGGTTTCTCTCTCTCGGTCTCTCTCCCTTTTTCTCAGTTTTCCCTCTCTCAATTTCTCTTTCTCTCTCTCTCGGTCTCTCTCTCTTTTCTCTCTCCCGGTCTCTCTCTCTTTTCTTCTCTCCCTCCCGATTTCTCTCTCTCCCAATTCCTCTCTCTCGGTCTCTCTCTCCTGATCTCTCTCACTCCCTATTTCTTTCTCTCTCTCCCAGTCAGTCCTCTCTCTCTCGGTCTCTCTCTCCCGGTCTCCCTCTCTCCCAGTCAATTCTCTCTCTCCCGGTCTCTCTCTCTCTTTTTTTCTCTCTCACCCGGTCTCTCTCTCTCTCTCTTTTTCTCTCATTCTCCCGGTCTCTCTCTCTCTTTTCTCTATCTCTCTCTCCCGGTCTCTCTCTCTCTTTTCTCCCTTTCTCCCGATTTCTGTTTTTTCTCTCTTTTTCTCTCTCTCTCGGTCTCCCTTTCTTCTTTGTTGATTTGAGCAAAAAAAAAAAAAAAAAAAAAAAGCTCTGTCTCCCTTTCTTCTTTGTTGATTTGAGCAAAAAAAAAAAAAAAACCCCTGTTTGGCCTCCTTACCCATGGTCATTGCAAACTTGAACTGGTGGAACCCATTGCTGAATCCGCTCGAGCTCAAGTCCTTCCCACAAATACAATTTGGTTATGATTAAAATCAGTGGAGTCTAAAACCTTGATCAAGTTTCGATGGATTCGTCCTTCTTCATCTACGGTCTCTTAATTTTAAGCAATGGAATCCATAACATGATCATCTTTTGTTTGAAATTCTCATGATGGGTCCACTTGGAGTAATTTACCAAAGAAATAATCCTGTTTTTAGGGTATTTCAAGGGAAATTATACAAAAAAAAGAGATGCGGAGTTTCTTTCCAAATCAACTTTGGGTCAAAATTTGATTTTAAACCAATGTCTCAAATTGTTTTTCATCAAAACCCATAAAAGCCAATCTCTTTCAAAATTACATCTCATTTTGTCAAAATTGCATCTCATTTTAAATCATGTCAAGCCAAGTCAAAACCCAAATTTTGATCTTTAAAAATGAACCAAAAATCCATGAAGATCCAAACCCAAATCCATTTTTACTAAAACTTTTGATTTTCTTAAAACCTCAGGGATTCTTTTTGTGGGTGTTCCCCACATCCCCACAGAGACGCCACTCTGGATATCTGTGAAAAATAGGTCAAAAGAAAATCAAATTCATTTCCAAAATCCAAATAAAATTCATAAACTTCTGAATTTTCTAAATACCTAAGGGATTCCTTTGTGGGTGTTCCCCACAGTCCCCACGGAGATGCTACTTTTGATATCCGTGAAAATAGGGCAAAGAAATTCAGATTTCTTATGTCTTTTCAAAATTCCGTCATCAAACCCTTCATGGTTTTTATCAAAATTTTCAAATCTCAAAGTTTAGGCCTACAACCTACCTTGACAAACTGTCTTTTCATCAAACCATCCATCATTCCTACAGATTGGCTATTTCGAGGCACAACGATTATTATACTATAATCATTGCACCTCGAGGGGGCACTTGTTGACCTATAAAAATTGCAAATACTGCAGCGAAGACACCTCATCTCAGCTTAATTTAGGCTACAGAGGTTATTTGCAGATCCTGGGGAATCACTGTGAGAACCGGCATTCCATGAAGATTAAGATAGCTGGAACTCTCAGAGGAAGTTCAAATTTCGGGTTGAATAGACATCATCGAACTCAAAAGCCACAAGCATGTCAGCCTGAGGTCAGTTCCCCCCAAGCCAGGGGGTCACTGACCAAAGTCCTGCTTCCCGATGTCCAAAATTAATGAAATTTAGACGCGAAGCTTCAGTCATGCTCAGAAGATACTTTGCAAATTTTCAAGATGAAAAGACTCTGTTTGGCTTAAATTTCATTATATGTCAGCTTAGAGGACAGTAATCCCGAATTTGGGGGTCATCGGCTAAGATCTTACTTCCAGAAGGCCAAAGCAGATAAAATTTGGAACAAATGCTCAAAGAATGCCCCAAGTTATTCTCCCAAAGTTTCAAGTCAAGGGAAGGCTGTTCGGATAGAAAACAGGCTAACTGCCTCAATGTGGAGTGAATAGTGACCTAACGCATGCAATGAATAGGTTATTGTTCGAAATCCTACTTCCTCAAATCCAAACTGCATGAAATTTGGATAAATACTCCAAGATGTTCTTGACGTCAGTCCCTCCAAGTTTCAAATCAAACCGGGGTCATTTGGGCTTCAAACAGCTGAAACAATGGCCCACTGTCATAAAAAAGTCAACTGGAGAGTTGACCAAGTTCAGATGGTCAAACAAAGCTGAAACTTCTGTGACACACTCAAAATAGTGTCAAGAAGTGTTCCTCCAAGTTTCGTGGCGATTGGACGTCGTTTGGACCCCGAACAGGCGGAAACAAGCCACATATGCAAAATTCCAAGAATGGGCCTTGAGAGTGACCGGGGCCCACAAACAAAAGGAGTTGACCAAGTTCAGGTGGTCAAACAGAGCTAAAACTTCTGTGACACACTCAAAATAGTTTCAAGAAGTGTTCCTCCAAGTTTCGTGGCGATTGGACACCGTTTGGGCCCTGAACAGGCGGAAACAAGCCACATATCCAAAATTCCAAGAATGGGCCTTGGGAGTGACCGGGGCCCACAAACAAAAGGAGTTGACCATGTTCAGTGGTCAAACAGAGCTGAAACTTCTGTGACACACTCAAAATAGTGTCAAGAAGCATCCCTCCAAGTTTTGTGGCGATTGGACACCGTTTGGGCCCCGAACAGGCGGAAACAAGCCACATATGCAAAATTCCAAGAATGGGCCTTGGGAGTGACCGGGGCCCACAAACAAAAGGAGTTGACCAAGTTCAGGTGGTCAAACAGAGCTGAAACTTCTATGACACACTCAAAATAGCGTTAGGAAGCATTCCTCCAAGTTTCATGGCGATTGGACACCGTTTGGGCCCCGAACAGGCGGAAACAAGCCACATGTGCAAAAATCCAATAATGGGCCTTGGGAGTGACCGGGGCCCACAAACAAAAGGAGTTGACCAAGTTCAGGTGGTCAAACTGAGCTGAAACTTCTGTGACACACTCAAAATAGTATGAAAAAGTATCCCTCCAAGTTTCGTGGCGATTGGACACCGTTGGGACCCCGAACAAGCGGAAACAAGCCACACATGCAAAAATCCAAGAATGGGCCTTGAGAGTGACCGGGGCCCACAAACAAAAGGAGTTGACCATTTTCAGGTGGTCAAACAGAGCTGAAACTTCTATGAAACACTTAAGATGGTGTCAAGCAACATCTCTCCAAGTTTCGTGGTGATTGGACATCATTCGGGCCTCAAACAATGGAAAATAGACCGCATATACAATGTTCCAAAAATGGGCCTTGTCCGTGACCGGGGCCCAATTAATGAAAAAGTTGACCAACTTCCTGAAGTCAAAAAGGGCTGAAATTTTTATGACATGTAGAAAATAGTGTTAAGAAGCATCTCTCCAAGTTTGGTGGCAATCGGACTTCGTTTGAGCCCAAAACAAATGAAAATGGGCCACATACGCGAAAACCTGAAATTGGGACTCGTCCGTGGCCCAGCTTGCGGTCACGAACCTTCAAAGGATGTTTCCCACGATTTTGGGTGGTTTCCCTCCACTCCTCTTCGAAATCCAACTCCCCACAACTGCTATTAACTCCCCAAAACTACACAAAACTGATTGGGGAGTCTATAAAAAGAAAAAATTTGGAAGAAACAAAGACACACACACATAAGGAAAAAAAGTGAAGAAATTGAAGAAAGTCACCACCTAAGGCAACAAGAAGCAAGTTCCAGCAGCACTTCCACGACCATTCCCACCTTCTTTTCTTAGTTTTAAAGGTGAGCAAGAAAATTCAGAAGGAGAGAAGGAAGGGAAATGGCCAAAGTCCATACCATGTTCGTACGACGCCAATTTTTGAGAGGATGACATTGTCACCTCTGTTTCTCTCATTCGTAGGGCTTCTTAGCCATTACAAGAGTTGTGAAAGAAGCCTCTCTAGGCCTCATTTTGTTCCTTGAAAATGATAGGTTCAAATGACACAACTCCGGCTTCAAATTTGCCCATTTCGGACTTGAAACAAAAATGCAGTCCGTAAGCACGAATGATGAGTTACAGCGGTTTCAATTGATTCCATGATAAAATGTGATCTTCTTGATGGTTGTCCACCGCTCCAAAGTCATGAGAATGGAGTTCCAACACTTGAAAGAAGTTCCAAGAAAGAACCAGCGCGAACAGCACAAAAAACGGAGGCACAGGGCCATTGTCTGTCAGTGACCGTGATCCCCGGTCACTGGCAGGTTCCAGTGACCGCGGGTGAGTCACGGTCACTGGAAGGCCCCAGTGACCGCGGGTGAGTCACGGTCACTGGCACGGGGCAGTGACCGCGGGTCACGGTCACCCCCCATTTTTTCCCCTTTTTCCACATTTTCTTCCACCTTATGTACATTTTCTTGTATTTTCCAAATTGAGATCACATCTGAGACTTGAGGGAGGGATTGTAAACTTTCAAAATGTATGTAAACAACCTGCATCCCCGCAGTCAGGGCACTTGAACCCATGTAAACAAAAGGGAAATTAATGATGAACTGTAATTATTTCCCATTCTTCTTAACGCTTAAAGTGCGTGAATGTCGGACCTTGATTCCGTAATTCATTTCCACGCCTGCATTTTTTAAGCGCGATCAAATAGGTAGGACCCATGCTTAAAGGTAAATATCCATAGTGACAGACAAAACACAACTGCTACTGTATAAGCTTTAAGAGCACCAAAGGGCATCCTTTGGTTTTTTTTTTTTTTTATTGTGTTACCTATAGCAGTAGGCAAACACAACAACTGCTATATCAATCCCATTTCACAATGTTAATGGCAGCACAGTAGAAAATAATGTCCGCTGCTATATATACTAACTTTTGCATTTTTTTAATAGGGGACAAGAATTAAAGTTGAACTTTAGCAGTGAATAACTTTTTCTGCCACTATATACACAATGTTGGCGAGCAAAAATCATGTATGTGGTGGCATAAAATAGTGTTTGCTTTTGTAGCATGATTTAGCGGCAGAAAATTAGAATTGCGGCTATAAAAGTGTCACTGATTGTTACTATTTTTGTACTGCTAATTGAAGATCAAAATTTTCTCATACTTGGAATTTGTCACTTTAAAACTAACCCACTAGATCTGTGTGTCTAAGGAGCATAGAACCTAAGCCTCACCAGATGCATTACTTGGTTTACATTCAATTGTACCACTTTGGGATATACGAGTCCAATGCATTTAGCCAAAACTCTGTATTTCTTCAATCATATAAAGGTGCTGTTTTGTAGGTGGTAAATCATAGAGTCAAATCCTCATTGGTAGAAAATATTAAGTATGACAGTCAAAATTTCTTCAAGCTTCCATTGGCATAGAAGAAGAGGTTTTGGCAAAAGCCAGGGAATTTAGATGGATTTGAGCAGGCCTTCATCGTATCAGAAGAGCAGAAACTTGATTCGGGTGACATTTTCTGCATAAGAACCCTCTCACATCATTTGAAGAAGCGCTGTCTATTTGATCAACTCCCTTTAGAGCAGCTCCAAGAGTTACTTCAAATTTAGAGTGCCAAATATGAATTTGAAGGCTTATGTGGCAAATTTGACGTCTTCAACTTTAGGAACTCCAATGGATATATCTAATTTATTATTTTATTATTTTTTTACCTTTTAACCTCATTTAATATATTATATATATCTTATTTCTATTTAATGGAATTTGATACCATTTAAAGGTAATTAAAATAATTATTTATTAAATAAATTAAAAAATCATTAAATTGTAATTAACACATATTTTTTTATTGAAAAAGGTAAATTCAACTACATAATATTATAGCCAATCACAAGCTACTTCAAATGCCCATTGGAAATGCCACAGGTGTTCAACCAGATCGTCTTGGAGTTGAGAATGTGTTCTCCTGTCGCGAATGTGCAGGTGATTTTGAATAAAATCCTAGAATTCTTCAATATGCACGCGTGACATTGTAAGGTCACTACATTCACCCTATCTACATCATAATTGAGTGGAAGACTTTCATCGTGTTCATCTTCAATAATCATGTTATGCATCATAATGCATGCCTTCATGATATGTTAAAGTGTTTGAAGATCCCAAAAACGAGCAAGCCCGCGAATAATTGTAAAATGTGCCTAGAGCACTCCAAACGCTCTCTCCACGTCTTTTCTTGTGGACTATTAAGCTGCAGCAAAATTTGTGGCTTTTGGTCCATTTGGACATAGACTTATTTTTACAAGTGTCACCCACGATGGATATATGCCATCAGCAAGATAGTAGCTAGTTGTAAAATCATGACCATTAATTGAGTAGTTGGCAAGAGGAGCTCAGCCTTCTGTGAAGTCGGTAAATATAGGAGATCGATCCAACACATTTATATCATTGTGTGATCTCAGAAGTCTAAAATAAGCATGCCATATCCAAAGATCATACGAAGCCACGGCTTCAAGAATCAACGAAGGCTCGTGGTGGTCTCCACGAACATACATGCCTTTCCATGCAACTGGACAGTTCTTCCACTTCCAGTGCATACAGTCTATACTACCTCGCAGCCTAGGAAACCCACGTCTTTCACCTTCTAATAACAATTTACGAATGTTAGCATTATTCGGTTTTCTTAAGTATTCATTGCCAAAAGAGTCAATGATCACTTGAACAAACCTTTTTATTGATTCAATTGAGGTGCTTTTAGCGATCCTCACATAATCGTCCATAGCATCTGCCGCGACTCCATTCTCAAACATCCTCATTGCAGCTGTGTCCTTTTGAAGTGGTGATAAACCAAGACGGCTTGCAGAGTGTCTTTTCTATTTAAAGTACAGTCATGAGCTTTCACTGCATTTACAATTCGAAAAATAGAGGTTGGTGCATTCGGAACCTCCTTCGAAATTGAGAGGGAGTATACACAAGGTTTTTACTAAAGTAGTCATTGTAGAGTCTATGATGGCCCTGGACTCGTCTTCTGTTGATAACTGCGTGACCTTGAATGGAACCACAATGTATTCTTGTTCTCATTTCTCATTCTTCTTGTAAAAAAACCCTTGTCAACATCTCCAATTCTTCATCCAAATCAGAATTTATGAAGTTATGCCAAATCTCATCCGCTGATTCAGAAGAGGAATTGGAAAAATTTTGAGGCATATTGAGGTAATGACCAAAATATTTTCTTATTTGGAGAAGAAGAGAAGTGTTGAGAAGTTGGGGTGTAAAGAATTCTATACAAAAGTGCTTTATCTATCGGAAAGGTTCCAATGGCTAGTTTTCTCTAACGACTATAAAATGGCTACTTTTCTCCAGCGGCTATAAAATGTAAATACAATAGATATTTAAACAAGCAATAATTCATTAATTGGAATGGAAATACATTTTTTTTTTCTAAAAGTAAAATACAATTCAAACACCACCACCTAACCCTCCTCTCAGAATTTTCCATCTTTTTTTAGAATAGTATAATTGTTGCTCATTGAGAAATATTAATAAAAAAAAATGGTGGTGGAGTGTGGAGGTTCAAGAAATTATTCTAAAGAAAAGACATTGCTATAAAGTTTGGCAGGAGATTAAGAATATGAAAAATCTTGAGTTGTATAAGAAGGCAAAGAAAGAAACTAAGAAAGTAGTAAGTAGTGCAAAGTCCAAAGCATATGATGACCTCTATAATATGTGGAGAATAAGAAAAGGAGAGAAGGATATTTTTAAAGCTTACAAAAATAAGAGAAAAGAAAAGTAGGGACTTAGATCATGTCAAATATATAAAGGACAATGAGGAAAATGTTCTGGTAAAGGACAATGATATAAAAGAAAAGTGGAAGAAATATTTTAGCAAACTTTTAAATGAAAAACATATGGGGGATACAATAACCAGGGTGGATACTTCATTAGTATAGCATACTTTTCTCTGTAGAATTAGAGAGGTAGAAATGAAAGAAACATTAAAGCGAATGAAGACAGGAAAAGCAATAAGCCCAGATGATATTCTGATAGAGGTATGGAAATGCTTATGAGAGATTGAGGTGAGTTAGTTATGTAGACTCTTCAATAAGATATTTGTGACAAAGAAAATGTCGGATGAATGGAGAAGAAGCATTATAGTACCTATATATAAGAATAAGGGAGATATATAAAATTGTACCAACTATCAAAGAATTAAACTTATGAGTCATACTATGAAGTTATGGGCGAGAATAATGGAGCAAAGACTTAGACAAAAGACTAAAATTACTGAAAATCAATATGGTTTTATGCTAGGGAGGTCAATTATGGAAGCTAACTTTTCACTTAGGCAATTAATGGAAAAATATCGAGTAAAGAGGAAAAATCTACGCATGGCCTTTATCGATTTAGAAAATGGTGATGATAGGGTACCGAGGATCTAATTTGGTGGGTTTTGAAAAAAAGGCTTGTCCCCAGTGGTTACATTAAAATTTTTAAGGATATGTATGAAGGAGCAGTAACAAATGTGAGAACCACATGTGGAGAAACAGGTTAATTCCCCTTCACTATAGGTTTACATCAGAGATCAGCCTTAAACCCTTACCTCTTTGTATTGATTATTAATAAATTAACTGCACATATTCAAGAAGAAGCACCATGATGTATATTGTTTGCAGATGATATAGTATTATGGATGAATCAAGAGATGGTGTCAATGCAAAACTTTAGAGATAGCGGGGGCATTAGAATCTAGAGGCTTTAAAATAAGTTGTATAAAGACAGAAGATATGGATTGCAACTTCAGTAGACATATACAAAGTGTTGAAACTACAATTAAATTGAAACCCATCAGATACCACGTAGACATTCTTTTCGGTATCTAGGCTTGATGATTAGTGAGTATGGGGAGATTGATGAAGATGTTAAGCATAGGATAAAGGCTGGACGGTAGAAGTGGAGACTACCTTCTGAAGTGCTTTGTGACAGACGAATGCCAATGAAATTGAAGGGAAAATTTTACATGATAGTGGTTAGACCAACTATGACATATGGATTAGAATATTGGCCAATTAAGAAGATGCATATACATAAGATGGATGTGGCGGAGATGAGAATACTTAGGTGGATGTGTAGTAAAACTAGGAAAGATAAAATTAGAAATGGGTGCTTTCGAGAGCATTTAGGGGTAGCACTAATAGGGGATAAGATTAGAGAAACCCGTTTAAGATGGTTTGGGCATGATGAGTGTAGACCGATTATGGCACCGGTGAGAAAAAGTTTGGCTATCTAGGTAGATGGCCGATCAAAAGGTAGGGGTAGGTCGAAGAAAACATTGATGAAGGTTATTAAATCAGATTTAAAGACATTTAATTTATCTAGGATTTGACTCAAAATAGAACAAAATGGAGAAACAGAATTCATGTAGCCGACCTCAACATGGTTGGAATAAGGCTTTCATGATGATGATGAATATAACATTGCTCTTCAAACATATGGGACATATCCATACTCATAATCTCCATCTCTATTTGTATTTTCTTCAATTGCACCTTCTTTTCATCCTGCTTAATTTCTTGCTTTAGAAGCTTTAACTTTTTTTCATCTCTTTTCCTTTTATCATCTATCATTTTTCGGATGAGTGCAATAGGTGTGGGTTCGTTGCTAGTACTTTGTTTCATCTTTCTCTCGTTAGCCTTTCTGCCTGGTGGCCTCATCATGGGATCGTAAGTATCATTGTTTGAGTCATTTTCCTCAATATTTATGGGAGTGCTTGGATTATAAGATGATGAGTAGTCGGAGGAGGAAGTTTTTGATTTTTTTTGTGGTTTTCTTCTCCGCTACATCATGTTGTAGTTGTACCTATTTCAGTTGGTGCCTCAACAAAATCCAAATATGGTCTAAGGTGAATCTTGCTCCGTATAGATGTTCATAAGTTTCTTTTGCTTCCATAATCTGCAAATTAAAATTACGCTCAAATTAAGAATAAAGAAAAAAAAACCACATTCAGTTATTTAATTTTACCTTGTCTTGTTCATTCATGTTACTTTGATTTCTAGCAATAATTGTGTCAAGACATCCACAAAATTTGTTGACAGATGCTTGAATCTTACTCTATCATGGTGATAACATTTTGTCAGTTCGAGCACTGGCAAATTGCTTATTGTTGTGATAGTACTCTCCCACTCGTTCCCAAAATTCCCCAAGTTTCTGCCTGTTTCCATACACAGCATCCTGGCTGTTGTTCAGTCACAAACTAACAAGAAGACGGTCTTCTTCTATACTGAAGCTGGCACGTCAAACAACAGTCTTTTTCTTTTGGGGCCCCATCAGCAGGGATTTTGGAGGCTTCACTAAAAAATTGTGATTGTTGTGTGAAAAAATTAGGAATTGAGAGTATTGGGAATCCATACTGTGAATGAGAAAAAAATTAACATCAAACATTTCTAATTTATAGGAGAGTTCTAGGAGTTTTTCAAGAAATATATATTTTTTAAATAGTACCATTTAAAAAAATTTAATGAATTGTTGGTCTTATAGCCACTTTACTGGGCAACACGTAAACACATAGCTAGTCGTTGTCGTTGAACTATTACAGTAACAACATAAAAAAACTCCAATGGTAACATTTTTTCAAATGTTTACATGGCCATTGGAAATAAAATAATAAAAGTAAGAATTTGGCCATTGCCTTTTGCATCGTCAAATTTGAAGTGCTAGGGGCAACGTCAAATGCCAAGTCACATTTGACGTTGCCCTTGGAGCACCATCCTGGAGCCTTTTGTTATCGTTTGCATCCCAACTAGCCATTTGGCAATGCCGTCGGAGATGCTCTTATCCTTCAGGTCAGCAAATGCAAACAATATCTTCCTTCCAATTGTAGAACCTTCCCTTTATCTAGCCAATCGCAACAAGAATTTTCTCATCAACTGACCATTTGTAGCCATCTAATAATCCACAAGCATTTTTATTTATTAATGTATATACTTTTTGGTCGGTTGGGGGAGAGGGGGTGTTGAGATATATGTAGGGGGTTGGCTTGCTGGTTACAAGCCCAAAGAAAAGAGGAGGGTTATATTAGACATGAGTTCTACTCTAAAAATAAAATTAGAGGATTTTACAAAGATAATTCCCCTTTGACTTAGTGAAGAACAAAATGGCCCTCAAATTTCAATATTGACCAAAAAGTCCCTAAATGGTTTCTTCTACTTGTTCTTCCTTCTTCTTCTTCTTCTTTTGTTGAACGGTGATATCGCAACTCACTTATTGTGCTTAGCGGGAATATTGCTGCTCACCCACATGTTTTTCTTCCTCCTGAAAACTAATAGGTCGTTGCTCACCTGTATCATTCTCTTCCTAATTCTGAATTCATCAACCCAAACAACCTTTCCACCTTCTGTTGACTCTGGCAACAAACCGACCCTTTTCACCATGAATCCCCTCAAAGCTACAGTGATGCCCCAGGAGCTGCCACTGCTCCATATCCACCCTTGCCAATCGCCTCCCTCAGAGCCTTCTTGATCATATCCAAGCTCACATCATCCTTGATCCTCCATCCTCGAACATTTTCATGAAGAAATCACCTTTAAGTTTTGAGGAGAGGGGTTTGAAATGGTTTTGATAGAAGATGAGAAAGATAGGGTTAGAAGGATTTGGAAATGGTGGGAGTGAAAGGGAGGGAGGGAGGAGAGAGGTTGGAGTGGTGGTTATGGAGAAGGCCAACAGAAGAGAATAATGCACAAATGGTGAGTGTGAGAGATGGAAGAAAGAAGTGACAATATCACGACTCATGTTTATAAGTGAGAAAGGATATCCCTAATGGGCACAAAAAAAAAATGCTGGGAGGGCCTTTTATGGTCTGTGTTAAATTTAAGGGCCTTTTGGGTCTTCCCATAGTCTTGTTTTTTACAGTAAAATCCTCAACGAAATTTGAGTCTACTTGAGAAAACTAGCACTCAGCGTACATCAATTAGATAGGATATGATTCCGGGAAATTATTGCATAATTGGTCAATTGGTGCAATGGTTAAGATCATTGAATTAAACTTGCTTTTGGGTAATCACCAATTTAAAGTGCGGCCTGTCAATTGTGAGGTTCATCAACAGGCATGCACATATGTTGCACGGCACAAATGGCTGTACCTCATGTATAAATGTAGACTCCGAAAGTTCCTGTTATGTCATTCCAGAGAAATTGTGGAAGCTTACTCATTGGAGATGCATAAGCTTACTATGTCCATCATGGGGTTTCGGGCTAGAGCTTTGGGCGTGACGACTGAGGAGATTAGAGAACTATTTGATGAGGGTTTCCAGTCAACGAGGATGAACTACTATCCTCCCTGCATGCCCTCAACCCGAGTTTGCGATTACCCTTGCAGCTCACTCAGATTAAGTGAAGGCCTTCAGGTTAGGAAAGAAGGCATGTGGATTCCTGCTAAGCCTCATCCAAATGCTTTTACAATCAATATTGGAGACATTATGGAGATGAGTTGTGAGACATGCTTTTTCTCTTTTTGATTGATCAACTCCAGGATGCCCAGTAACAGTAGGGGCATTGCAATGGGACATTGCAGGTTCAAATAATATTGCTCTATCAAATCAATACAATACAATACTAACATGAAAGCTCTTTTGAGCTATCTGTGTTTTGGGATTACGACAGATATAAAAGTTCTTAACAGATTGATCTCATATAGATTTTTCCATCCCCGTGTCTATCCGCAAAAGGATCTATAAGTGGGCTCCATAAAAAGTTTTCATCGTCTCATAAGAACAAACTCCTATATATATTTTCCCCCACAGTATAGCATCTTAATTTTTGCATGCCTTGCATATCGTAAGCAATGGCGTGTATCGTAGCATTGAGCACAGGGCGACAGTGAATTCAGCGAGAGAGAGGTTGTCTATTGCCACATTTTGTTGTGATTTTTTGACATCACCCATTGTGCGCATCCATGAATCATAAGATCAACACGAAGCAAGCCACACACAAGAAGAGACACGAGATTTACGTGGTTCACCCAAACAGGGCTACATCCACGGGCACACGAGGACGAACATCTTCACTATAACAAGTAAAGCATACAATAGATTCCCACTCTCTCACCTCATCTCTCCTACGTGGTGTAGGAACACCACGGGCAATTGCCGCCGCAAGGTCTAGGGTTATAGACTATACATATATAATCTCCGCTTTCTTGGCCACCAAGAAAGCCCCGGTACAAGTACCAAAATACCCTTGACCTTAAACCAGTCCTTGGCTAGCCCAGTGGACTCATCCGGCTAAACCGAAATACAAGACATGAACCCAACAATCTCCACCTTGGCTTGAATTCTGTACAACTCGAGCTACTAGGAGATAAAACCGGCAATGTCTTCACGTACCTTGCTGAATGGTACGTCACTGGACCAACGATACAGTCTTCTTCAACATTTTGACATCACCTCGAACTAAAAGCTTGAAACCATTGACAAATCTGAGTAATATCTGAATCACTCACCATCTTGACCCATCTTCAACATCACCATGAAGATCCAATCACCACAAGCATACAAGCAAAACAGATCGGGAATACAAGTTCAAATGACTTCACAATTGCAGAAACCTCTGCCTCCGAGCGGTCAAAAAACTCCATTTGACCGGGCCTCCGATCAATCAAACAAATGTTTGACAACTGCTGACACATCAGCTCCTACTTGTTGCTTTTCCGGCTTGGCTCTGGCAAGATGAATAACGTCACATGCGATCATGTGAACCCCAAACGAACAACTTCGTTTGAATCAGCAAACCCTTTGCAACTGGGCCGGCGACTCCTATTATTGGGTTTGCAACAACAACCAGGTCGAGTAGACCCGATTCTAGCCTGAATCCACATCTGTTCAGATCTCCTTTAAATTTCTACATTAAGTCATAAATCTCGTCACCACGAGCACGCTAAAAGAAACGGATCTTAAATCTGACTCAGGATGGCTCCGATAACGTAGAAACAAGTTTCTACGCTCCAATCGATCAAATCTCCTCCTTGAGTGTCAAACAGTAGGCGCAAAAGGATCTCCGATCGGACATCGGACGATCAAGATATTGGAGAAACAATTTCAGCCGCAAATCTGGGCAAATCTACCTGTTGACCATTGCTGACGTCCCTGCGCAGTCTGCTGGGCTTCTGGAGCGGACTCGGGTCTGGTTCACCTGACCCAAACTAATCTAAACTCTTCTCACTGGGCTCTGCGCACATGGGTCAGAATTGACCCGACCCGAACTGGCTCGGAACTACTTGATGCACTGCTGCTGGACTGTGCTGCACCACGGGTTTAGATCCGACCTAACCCGAAAACCGAACCGACCTGTTACGGCTTCTGGGCTTCCTCCACATGGATCAGGTCAACTGACCCGACCCGAGAAACCCAACTGACCTAAACTTAGGTCTTCTTCAACACGCTGTCTGGGTCTGCAACAGCGACCGCAACCCGGATGGAGATGATACATGCACGCGGCCGCGGCGGAGGATGTGGCTGGTCCGGCGACTAGCGACTACTGGTAGCAGCGACTGCGATGGCAATCGCAGGCGACGGCGTCGACAATCGGGGGCTGGCAGCGGCGATGCAGCGGTGGCGGCTGCAAGCGGTCGTCTTCTCCGGCA
The DNA here is from genome assembly GCA_037013555.1 of Sextonia rubra. NCBI lineage: Eukaryota > Viridiplantae > Streptophyta > Magnoliopsida > Laurales > Lauraceae > Sextonia > Sextonia rubra. The sequence continues at coordinate 106,845,518 of JASUAD010000001.1, read as the reverse complement.
GCGGCAAAAGCAGCAGCGACCTCTGCTCTTCCTTTTCTTCATCGAGAATTCCGGCGAAGGCGACGGAGAGGGCGAGAATCCCGGTGAAAATCCCGATGAGTTCAAACAGCAGTTTTTTTTTTGTCAAATCTCTTCCTCAATTTCAGCTTCTGTAATCTGGCGACAACGGCAGTAGTGGCTCACAATGACCGGCTTCGATTTCTTCCAATCGTCTGCAAACAGTTGCAGCGGATTCAATGGCCACTGAGATCAAACCGATCTCTCTCTCCTCTGACTATGCCCACAACCGGGATCAGTGTTTGATCTCTCCTCCTGTTACTGCAACAGGACGCCGATCATCTTCTTCTTCTTCAAGTGGCCCATCAGAGATCGGCGTGATCCGGTCTTCTCCCTCACAGATATGGAAAACCAGATCCTCTGTTTCCATGACGAAAACAGATCCGAACCCAACAAGATCCGATCACAGCCGCAGCAATTTACTCCGAAATCTAAACAACCTGTGATCCTTTTTCCTCCGATCCCAGCGAGACCGAAGAACCCAATCTCGTCTTCTTCTTCTCCGATTGGAAACTCTAATCCGTGGCTCAACTAAAGATCACCCGTGATCTCTGATTATTATGCAACGAGAATCGCAGAACTCCGGATCCTCAAAGAAGATTCGATCTGTTAATCTTCCATGCACAACAACCACCAAGTCAATGAGCGATCTCCACCTCGCTCAGAAACCCGAGGAACACCAACTTCGGCTTTGATACCAATTGTTGTGATTTTCTGACATCACCCGTTGTGCGCATCCATGAATCATAAGATCAACACAAAGCAAGCCACACACAAGAAGAGACACGAGATTTACGTGGTTCACCCAAACAAGGCTACATCCACGGGCACACGAGGACGAACATCTTCACTATAACAAGTAAAGCATACAAGAGATTTCCACTCTCTCACCTCATCTCTCCTACGTGGTGTAGGAACACCACGGGCAACTGCCGCCGCAAGGTCTAGAGTTATAGACTATACATATATATAATCTCTGCTTTCTTGGCCACCAAGAAAGCCCCGGTACAAGTAACAAAATACCCTTGACCTTAAACCAGTCCTTGGCTAACCCAGTGGATTTATCCGGCTAAACCAGAATACAAGACATAAACCCAACACATTTCACTGTGCGAAAATGACAGCGGTGATTGGGCCAGCGCCCAGTTTGATCAATCCCCAGAAGCCTACAATTTTCAGGAGTGTACAGGTAGAGAAGTACTACAAAGGTTTCTTCGCAAGGAAACTGCTGGGAAAGTCATACCTTGACTTCATGAGGATAAACTATGAGGAAGGCAAATCTACTGCTAGCTAAGAAGGTGCTATTGCTATCAGTAAATATATATATATATTTTAAGCATAAATAAGGGCCTTGTCCGTTTCGTTTGTATGTAATTGGTCTCACCATGTTTGTATTACGATTCAACAGGGAAGAACCATCAAACATATAGTAAAATAAAGATTCTATGATCATAATTTTTAATTGGGCACTGTCCGGAAAAGGCCTCTCACTAAAAAAAATTTCTTGGAGTTGTCATGAAAAATTCATACCCTTAAGATTGAGAAAATCAAAGGATTGAGGAAGAAAATCAAAATCTCTTTTTTTTATCGTGTATATTCAAGAATACATTGCATAAAAAATAAAGAACTACAAGAAATAATTTATAGACAATGATAGGGTTTTGTCTGACGATTTCTTTAGTAGTCGGAAGATCATTTTCTTCTTGTTTTTTTTTAAGAGGATTCGGAATCCTTTTAGCAACCAATTGCTTTAAATTGTGGCCTGTGCGTGATGAGGCTGGCCCCCACAGGCTGACTCAACTCCTTCCTTATCACTCCTCAAGCTAGAGGGAGGTGACATCATGCCAAGCTTGACCAAAGAGATTTAAAAGATGGTTTTGCTAGGTTCTTGGTAAATATATCAATTACTAGGCTAGAAGAAGAATATAGCGAGTCATAAATTCTCTTCAAGCGACTTTCTCATGAACAAAATGATAATCTGACTCAACATGCTTTGTTCTTATCTTGAACGCTAGCTTAACAGACGCATAGAGGAAACTAATGTTGTCACATAGCAATGTGTGCAAGGAATGTGAAATTCAATTACAACAAGTAAATAAGGTGCCCTTTGGTGTCTTTACTTATCATGTCTTAATGTTTTAAACCGGTGTTATACAGACATTAGATGCACAAGGATCGTTTGGTAACCGCCATTTACGTGTCAACAGGCAAATAGACAATTTGTTTGAGAAAAAAAGGAGCAGATGGTAAGCTTTTTGGAATAGAGGAAATGTCTAAAGCGCACAGACTCTGCGCTGCTACAGTGACCGAGACGGAAGGATGCTCAGCTTAGTTTTTTTTTTGAATTTGTGATATGCTAAATAAAGATCTGAACCGCTAAATGTCTTAATCACGTCAAACACAGCCACCTTATCAAATTTGAACTATTGATTATTGATGGATATATCTTGAGATATACGTAAATAAATATAGACCCTTAGATAAGCATTTTGGACTTTTGTGGGCCCTTCCACCATATCAAGAGGGTTGATCCTCTTTGAAATGTCAAATATGACTATTGATTAAAATTTCAGACTTTATTATTATTATTATTATTATTATTATTATTATTATTATTATTATTATTATTATTATTTAGCACTTGTATTTACTCAATGTCAATCAATTTCGTAATGTAAGATGGTACATCTGCACAATGCAGCCAAGTTGACTCCGAATCTGTAATGGACTACATGAATCAATTTACCACTCAAAAGGTAAGATGTAAAGTTGAATTATTATTTTAATTCATGGTGTGAGTTACTAAAATCTTTTTTAATGGTGGTATGTAGATATTCCACGCCTGCGCTGCATTAATCACGTGGTGATGTTGGAAGGAAAAATGGTTGTTATTGTCATTAAGGTATCAAATGCTGCTTGAGTTGGTTTGAAAGCTAAAGTAATCCTTGCATGTGAGAGAAATGAACACATAACCCACCTATGACTAAAGATGAGAGCCCCCTAAAAAGAAGATGAGGAGAGTAGGTTAAAAAAAATGTGAATGCCCTTTCTACATTAAAGGGCAAAAAGTTGGATATAGATGATGATTAGATGTTGGAGGTTATATGTGGTGAGCATAATTACTTAGCTGCGGAGTATCTAGATGACCGCTTATATACAGCGAGATTATTAAAGGGCGAAACAAAATTGTTAGTTGATATGTCAAAGAGTATAGTTCAATTGAAGAGATACTTGTAACCACAATGAAAACTATCCACAATGCACGTTATAGGCATAAAGTGTTTGAGCAGTATGGGAGAAGTCCTATGCAACAACTCTTGCGGAAGTTGGCAGAGCATAACTACATTGAATAACATAAAAATTGTGACTATAGGGACATTGTCATTGACGTGTGTTGGACACACTCAACCAGCTTAGAAATATTACGTGCATTTCCATATGTCTTGATAATAGATTGTACTTAAAAGACTAATTAGTATCACATGCCACTATTGGAGATTGTTGGAGGGATGTCTACAGACATGACACTCTCCATATGATTTGCGTACCTCAAAACTAAATGTACATTTACATTGTGCTCATAAGATTGCAGAGTTTCTTATGGAAGGATGGTCAATTCCCCTTAAATGCAAACACCAAAGAGCACTTATATGGAGTCGGATTGTAAGGCCGAGTTGATGTTAGTTGAATAGCAGTTCAATGAATATGATTACATGAGGAAAATGCAACTTTTAAAGAAATTGAGGGAGTTATCAAGCCCAGACAGTACATTTTTAATAGAACCGGAAGTCAAGTCAAGAACCCGAGGAAGCCTACCTTTAAAGGTTGATATATCTACTCAACGTGATCCAAGTGCATTTGAGTTGGTATAATCTAGACAGGATAGTCACTCTCATACACTTACGGTTGTTGATAGTAAGGAATCTTTTGAAATGAAACCTAAGAAGAAAGACAAGGCTAAGGCAATTCAGATAAGATCAAAGGCTCCCATTACTTATCATGATTCATTTCCCGAGGGTGTGAGGCCTTACATATGCCATATCAAGGATGTCAAAGCTGATGGTAATTGTGGCTTCAAAGCGAATGTTGATTTGCTTGGGTTCGCTGAACATGGTTGGCCACAAGTTAGGAGATGACTAATACAGGAGGTGCTTGCTCATCCAGTTCAATATAATCAATTATATGGAGTGGTTAACACAATTGTGGAATTGATTAGCACATTATCATACTATGAGGATCACCCATCTTATGACCATGTTTGACTATGCCTGATATGAGGCATCTTATAGCATCTTATTATAATTTGGTATTATACTACTTTAGCACAGAACAATGTCTTACCTTTCTACCTCTCGGAATAGTACCACTGTTTATGATTTCTTACAAGGAGATAAACATAGATTTTGTTAATCAGAATTATTTTATATAGGTAACATCGATTATCATTGATTATACAAATCTAGTGTTTTCTTAATGGATTATTTGCTAACATATATATATTTAGGTCTCTTTAGTTTTTGGTCTTCCCACTCCACTTGTTACAAGTAAGTGGTAAGAATTTCATTACTCTTGTGCAAAAGGTTGGGAAACCTCATACCAACAGCAGATAGAATGTTTCAAAGAGAACGTCACTTCAGACGTAGCCACAACATATGAGACGATATCATTAGATTGAGGCGAATATATTTTCGGTGAAACATCTGTTGTAACTACATTTATGATGTGTGACTTCTGTTGTATTACATTGATGTATCCAATTATATGATAGTGATTTTATATGCGAAATGACTTTTTTTTATACATTCAATGCCAAATATCATTCAATCAGATGGACAATCCATTAAAGTTAAAAAAAATCTGTTATATTACCATTCATCATTAAATTTCATACTGTTGACCCAAAAAAAATCATAGTTGATACAATCTACTCAGAAGATTTTAGATGAGTTCAGAATGCAGCAATTCAAGCTTCAGAGTTAGTGGACTTTATTTGGTTACTCACCAAACACCAAGTTTGAGGTTCAATGATTCAAATAGAAGGGTCACCAAACAAATTCAAAGCTTCTGGGTTACCGAAGTGGCTGAAACTCTTATGCCAACTTTAAAGCAAGCTTAAGAATGATATTTCAAAGTTTCAAAGCATTTAGACGTCATCTCAGCTCAAAATCAAGCTTCAGTGACTGTTTGCCAGCTCCTTGGGGGTCACTGTGCAAAATTGACACTTTTATATATCAAAGCAAGCCCAAACTCAAGGAATGCCTTCAAATATATTTAAAGACTATCTTTCAAAGTTTTAGAACATTTAGACATCATTTGGGCCCAAACTTAGTTCGGATGGTCGTCTACTGAGCTCTGTGGGGTCACTGTGCAAAGTGACACCTCATGAAGATCAAGTCAGTTGAAACTCTTAAAGGAAGTTCAAATTACACTCAAGAGAAGCTCTACAAAATTTCAAGTCAAATAGAGATTATTTGACCTAAAGTTTACAAACATGTCAACTTTGGGTTAGTGATCCCCAAACCATGAGGTCACTGACCAAAGTCTTAGTTCCCGACATCCAAAATTGATGAAATTTGGGCATAAAGCTTCAGTCATGATCAAAGGAGATTCTTCCAATTTTCATGTTAAATGGACTTCATTTGGTCTTACTTCCACTGTATGTCAGCTTAGAAGACAGTGACTCCCGAGCCTTGGAGGTCACTAGCCAAAATCCTACTTCTAAGGAGCCAAAGCTAATGAAATTCAGCACAAAGATTCAAAATATGATCAAAATGAACTCTACAAAGTTTCAAGTCAATTGAATGTCGTTTGGGCAGAAAACAAGCTAACTACCTACAGTGTGAGGTGAATAGTGACTTTGAACATGCAACAAATGGGTCAGTGTTCAGAATCCTACTTCCACACATTTAGACTACATGAAATGTGGATGGACACTCTAATATACCCCTAAAATAAGTCCTTCCAAGTTTCAAGCTAAAACGAAGTCATTTAGCCCTCAAACAGGTAAAACAAGGGCCCATTTTCATAAAAAGTCAACGGGGAGTTGACCAACTTCAGAATGTCAAAATGAGTTGAAATTTTTATGACACACTTAAATAGTATCAAAAAGTATCCCTCCAAGTTTCATGAAGATTGGAAATCGTTCGGGCCCTAAATAGGCCTAAATGGGTCACATAAGCAAAAGTCCAAAAAATGGACATGGGAGTGGTCGCGACTGCCATCACTGTCACCCATGGAGCAGTTTCTGAAGTTTCCAATGGTTTCTATAATACTTCAACCCAAGCTTAGCATGATTAGCGAGTAATTGATTGTGATTACAAACTAATTAATGAGTTTTCTTTTAATTTGGTCCTAGTGGGCCAAGTTCAGGCCATGGATAGGTAGTTGGGTTGGGTTTATCCTTGCCTAAGTAGATTAAAGCCCTTTTTCGTAATTTTAGCATACTTGTTTTCATGGCTTTCATGCATCATATTGACATCAACATGTGTGTCTTGTTGAGCTCATTAACTTTTGTAGCTTACTCGAGCGCATTAGACGTCAATTGCTTCAGTTGGACCCTCATTTGACTTATATTGAAAATTCAATAGAACTACAAGGACTTTCTTCTAAATTCCAAAAATTTTTCTTATATATATAAGGATGAGCACCGACTTATATGATGCTTATACTCTTCCTCTTTGTCTTCTTCTTCTTCTTCTTCTTCTTCTTTCTTCCTTCGTCCTCTCTTCATTGGTTTCTCTTCCCCTCTTCTTCAGCTACCTAGTATCAAAGATCACGCATGTGTGGCTTCAAACAACTACTCCGGCCCAACTCTTTTCTCCTATCTCTTCTTGTTAGAGTGGAAGTAATGGGTTCTTCATCCTCAAAATTGCTCCCTAGTCACTGTGAAGGTAAGTTCTCGTCTTATTCCTTGATTTCTTGGTTTAGTAGAGTCAAGAAGACTCTCAATTCATACATGCACTCATTTATTGCTTCATTTTTGGCATGCATGGCATGTATGTTCAAAGTACCCAAACTGAGCCAAAGTACGGATTAATGTTTGAAGCTTTGAATTAAAGGTAAGTATAAGCAAGTTTTGGTTTAACGCATGTTGGTATTATGTGATTCCTGTTTGTGAGTCTATCAATTGTATGTGTTTTCTTATAGCCCCTTTTTGCTTGTTGTCTTTGTGGCGAAAAAATTCAATTCAGTCGTTCTGTACAAAGTCCTGTGATCTGAACGATCGGGCATGGGATCCGACCGATTGGACGCATCCAGAACCGAAATTCGACCGATCGAACTTCAGGACCGACAGATTGGACCTGAAGCACTTTGCCCCGAGAGACTTAGTTTGAGACTGAACCCTCTTCTTACTCATTCTGATTCTCTTACATTTAAACACCAAAAGGACCCTTTTTATGCTATTTTCTTGAGTCCCTTTGCTCTTTAATGTAATTACGGAAGCCTTTTATGGTCCAGCCATGGCTAAATTGTGGTGAGTGCTGCGGCTAGGCCATACCAATCCGTAGCCGAGCAGTAGAACAAGCATGGTCAATCCGTACAAGGAAACCACGGCTGAGCCATAGTGCATAATACGATTAAGCCGTAAGATGCCTACGGCTAAGCCGTAAGTCACCCACGGCCAAACCGTGAGACCACTGAAACTGAGGATTGATAGGTATTATTGTGAGACTTTGTAGGACCTTAGTTTTGGACCCTTGTAGACCATTAACCAGCCCAAAGGAATAATTGACAGATCATGATAAGTTTTGAGGGCTAAGATTTATTCATGTGACGTTATCCATCTGTTAAGTGCCTTTCCATCGGTGTTGGTTTAAGGGACTTCGATGCACCCTAACGACACAATGTAACACCAAAGAAAAACAATTGTGTATCGGATAAATTAAAACCACATCGTCATGCACGGTTAGAAACAATGGACAACTAGCTTTGGGTTGGCTAGTAAATGATCTTGATTCTCTGAAATAACTTCACTTACATTGCCTATTGATTTTGAGCATTGCCTTCCATACTTTTATTCTTGTTTCGACTTGTGAGTGCTCGACCTGTATCGGTATTGAAAGAATTGAGTCTGGTGTTTAGTCCTCGTGTGATGCATGCACTGTATTGCCTGAATGTGAGATGACATGATACACGTACTGTCCTGCCTACCTGTACTGCTTGCCTGAATGTTACTTGAATTAATGTGTATTGTGTCTTGTTTGTACGATATGATTGCTATGGTCTAGCACTACTTTGCCTTAGCCTTAGGAGACCCGACGGGTTGACTTTGGAGTAGCCTGCTTATTGCCGCTGCAGTGTACTCTTGTCCTGGGACTTCCGGACCCCGGGAACCAGAGACCCATTCGTACCCTGGCTCAGTCAATGGTGTTCTCATTCTGCTTGCTCTCAATAAGGAGAATATGGCAAATGTAGTAGCCACCTAGCTAGTATTATGCTTTATTGATTCTTATGGCATGCTTATTCAAACGCACGATGTGCCTAGATAAGAACTTGAAAACTCTATTAATCATATGTCTTTTGTTTCTCTTAGGGCATTGCGTTTGGGAAGATCGGGTCATAGCCACCTATGAGTCCAAAGGCAAAGCCGATTAGTAATTGATATGTTGCGTATACTATCTTCACTTCTGTTGGTTTAGGTCATTGACCTTTTTCGATACAACGCGTGTTACCTTAATATTGCTTATGCCTTGCTGAATCGTCGTATTCGCAAGTTATTTAATGGTGTTATAGGTTCAGGTTTCAGTCTCGGTTTGGCGCAGACCAGGTATCGTTGAAGGAGACCAGAGAGGTTCTTTCTGGTGCTATCGGGTGGACAGTAGAATGTCTACTGACTGTACCTCTTGGCGAGAGCGACTCACTTGTAGTATAGTATATTGGGATTTTTGGGTTTTTCTCGCATTTACATGATTGCATGCATGTATATTACATTGTAGAATTTTGATCTCGATATGTTTGCATCTTCCGTGTTCCCTCCCGAGTACGTCACTCTCGATCTATTAGTATGCATGAGCATGTCATTGGGTTTTGTGGGCAATGTGTCTAATTAAGCTACTAATCTTGTTCCTGAATATCAATGTTTTAGATTGTTCATGGTTGTAATGGGCTTGCTGAACTATTCAATAATAAGGAAAGGATTTTAGGTGATATTAACAGGCTTCTGTGCATTGAATGCCTGGACAGATGATTTGTTCAGTACTTCACACGTGTGTAAGCATGTGAATATCCCTTGTGTAATTCCATTCAGAGTCCGTTCTAGTTGTGAATTGTACGGGAGTACGTAAGTCACTGGTTAGGTTTTAACTAACCCTTGATCTTTGGGTTCGGGTCGTGACATACGTATTGTACGGGACCTCTTGAGTCTCACTTAGGTAGTGGTGCCAATGGTGAGAACAAAGTCCCACATCACTTATGAGAGTGTCTGGAGCCTGGGCTTATATGTGCTCTCACCTATGCGTTCCATGACGACGCATTTTGGGTATTTCTAGAGTGGCCCTGCCCATAAGCAAAATCGTGCGGGTATTCCCAGAGTGGCTCTGCCCAAAGCGGATAATATCGCTTGGGGGCTAGGTCTGGTTGTTACAGTTTCCTCCACTTCCTTTCCACTTTTAACTTCCTATAACTCCCAAACCTGCCTTTGAAGTCTATAAAAGGGAGATGTGAGCTCTTGGGAAACAGAGAGAAGCACACGGAGATAGACAAAGAGAAAAACAGTGAAAAGAACCAAATTCAAGTAAGGAAAAGCAAGTTCAGTCTTAAGTTCTGAACATTTGGCGAGGGTTCCAGGGCACTTCAGACACTTCAAGCTTACTTATTCTTCTTCTTATTCTCACCAATTCAAGGTGAGAAACAATTTAGAGAAGAGGAATAAAAAGGCACTTTACTTAAGGAAGGCATATGCAAGGGTCATTCGGATGACATCTTTTTCCTTTGGTTTTCTCACTTAGGAAGGGTCTTGAGCGATATCGAAAGTTGTGAACAAGCCTCTTTAGGCTTCATTTTGACCCTTGAAAACCATAGAGCCAGAATGACACAACTTTGGCTTCAAACAGTGCCCTCTTCTGATTTGTACAAAAAAATAGTCCGTAACCTAAAAAGTGATGATTATCAAAGGTTTAAATTGATTTTAGGGCCAAATCAAGCACTTGTGGTGGCCATTCAACGCTCCAAATTCAAAGGTTCCTATACCTTGAAGAAGTCAAATAGGCAAAACAAAACGAAACAAGGAGTAAACATTTAATGACCCGAATTTGATTTTTCAATTAGAATTAATTTTGACCCTTTTTTTAAGCTATGATGGATCTCACATGTGATTAGTATTTTATGATTTTATACTATTTAAATTTAGATAATTAATTTGTTGCTATGTAGGTCACATAAATTACTAGAGTTTGAGAATCTTAGAGTTGTGCTCAGATTTGGAGTTTTATTCGAATTAAACCTCTTTAAGTGTATTGAATTATTCTAACTCTATTTGAGGATGGAATTCCATCTAAATTAAACTTCCTTGGATACGTTAGGCTAAAACTAAAATTCTTCTAGACCCTTGCTTTTATTTTTCTATAAATGGAACACACCCCGTCCCGTGAATCACATATACATAATCCAAATTCTCTCCCTTTCTTGTGAAGAGTTTTCTCCTGCCACTTACGGTATGGTCTCTCTCTTCCTTAACCTATTTCTTTTAAAAGTTACTGTTCTAGTAGAAGGTTATTTTAATTTCCTTTCACGGTAACATAGCTTTTAATTTTATCACACATGCCATGCCATGTAAGTCATCACCTTCATCTTTATCCAAGGATTATTTCATCCATCTGTGAGGCCCGCCTAGTCATCACCTTCCAGTCCAAGCCAGCAACCAAGGACCACCTCTGACGAGCCCAGACCCGCCATAGCCGAGCGTGACCCAGTGAAAACCCAGTCATCATCATCGTCTTCTTCCTCATGATTTTTTTTCTTTTTCTGTGTCACTTCTTCTCTTCCTCCTTCGTTCCTTGTTCCTTCTGTTTCTTCTCTCTTCATCTCCTGCCATTCATGTGCTGGAACCACCTCTGTTAAACTCCATCTCTTGGCCATGCACAAGAACCCACATGAGTATTCCCGGTCACTTCCCTTATCTTCTTCTTCCGCTGCCTTCTCCCTTCTAATTCCTTCTCAATGATCAGAACCAGAACACCTGCATTTGGATCCATCTAAGGTTGAAGCTCTGGTCTCTCTCTCTCATCTCCTCATTTTGTTTTCTTCTTCCTGTTCTTTGCTTTCTGTTTCTGTTTTTTATTTTCCACTATTCATCATCTTCTTCTTTTCCTTTTTCTTGTCTTCTTCTTTCCTTCATGATTCCTCTTCGTTGGACTTCCTCTCTCTTGCTCTCTTTTCTTTCTTCTCTGTCTCTTCTTCTTTCTCTCCTCCTATTTCTTCATCATCTCCATCACCTATGCAAGTCACCCGGCGACCCTGTGTACCAATCACTATTCCCCAGCCACCTGTCCGGTCATCACCTTCGTCACCTAGAACCCATCTCTCGGCCAGCACAAGAACCCACTGCCATCTTCTTCTTCTTCCTGTTCCATGCTTTTCTTCTCCGCCGTCTTCTTCTTCTCTCTGTTTCCCGTTTTCTTCTCCTCTCTCTCTGTTTCTAACTGACCGAACTCAACCCATCTTCAGCTTCTCTCTTCTAGATTTCGTCTCCTTCTCCTTCTCTGTTCTCTGAAACCCAAAGCCCACTAGGAACAAGTACTCAAGTTCCTGTTCTTTCTTCTTCCTCTGCTTGTTCCTTTCTCCATCTTTCTTTTGTTTTCTTTCCTTTTCGTTTCTTCTCTTTCTCCTCTGCCACTTCTTCCTCTGGTTTTCTTTCCTTTGACTCTTTCTTCATTTTCTCTGCAACTGAGAAGAATCCATTTTTCGTCTTCTCCTCTCGCAGTTTCTGTCCCCTGCATTGTCTCTTCTCTTGTTTTTCTGTTTTTCTTCTTGTTTCTGTTTTCCTCTTTCCTTCTGCTTTGTTCCCGCATTTTCTTCTTTCTCCCTGTTTTGCTACTGCTTCTTTTCTTCTGCCCAAGACCGTCCCGCAGAACCCACCTAAACGTTCTTCTTTTCCGGTTTCCTTTTTCTTCTTCCCTGCCACCGTGGCCACCTCTGTTATCTTCTTGTTCTTCATCGTTTCCTTCCTTCACTGCCCTGCAGGTCCCCTTCTCTTCTCTGCGTTTTCTCTTCATTTTCCTCCTTTATCCCCTGTTCATCTTCTTCTTCTTTGCTTCTTCTCTATTTTCTTTGTTTTGTTCTTCTGTTTCTTCCTCGTTTGGTCCTCTCTCACTTGCTCTCTCTTCTTTCTTCTCTGTTTCCCTTGTTTCTTCTTCTGCACCTGTTGTTTGTTTTTTCTCTTCTTGCACTTCACTTTCTGCTTCTCTTCTTCCTTTTCATTTCGTTTTTTTCCTTTTCTTCCCTTCGTCTGCATTGAACCCAGCCAACCAGCTGTCTGTTTTTCTTCTTCCTCCTTGCTTTCTCCTTCTTCTTTTCTTCCCTCTTTCTGGCCCTTCCTCCACTAGCTCCTTCCTTTCTTCTCTTCTCTACCTCACCCTCTCCATCTTCTGTGTCTTCTCCTCTCTCGGCTCTGCTTTCCTCTCTTCTCCCTTCTCTTGTTCTTTCCCTGTTCCTTGCCGAAGAACCCACCCCAGTAGGGCTGCATCCAGCAACCGTGGTTTACCCATCTCTGTGTTCTCCTTCTTCTTCCTCCTGTTCAGCCCATCTCTATTGAATCTGAGCCCCTGCACTTCATTCATCACAGAACCTATGGAGTTCAGCTTGGCTTCTGTCTGCAACTTCATCTTCGTTCTTTTCTTCTCCTTCCATCATCGAGTTCTGCTGTTGACCACCATTGTTTCATTCAATACAATCAGCCACTCTAACTTCAGCCAAGGCCCACCTGATCACAAACCGAATTTTGCATCACACCACCTCAACCTAAGACTCAGTCAACACAACCCAGGTCGTTTCCAAACTTCAGGCCTAGGCCCATAGATACAACCTATTTGACCCACTGCCATTGGCCCAGTTGATGCACATGCATTCAAAATACTCAGGCCCACTTGATTAATTTTATAATCTGGCCCAAAACCAAGATGTGATGATCCACTACTTTGAAACCCATATCTTAAGCCCAATACGACAAAGCCACTTTACAACTTATTGTCCTAAGCTCAATCAATTCTACCCATATGCATGCATGAACCATACCACTTTATTATAATCCGGGCCCACTTGGTTGGATATACCCCCGCCTAAGCTAACATTTGACAATTTTATCATTTTGACTCATAATCAAGCCTGACCCAAACCCAATAGAGCCGTACATGAACCTGAATCTTTGACCTCATTGCTAATTCAATTGTAATATGTCATTATCAGGGACTTGCGTCGATTCTCCTGGATCTTTAGATCGAGAAAGGTCAAGTTCATCCTTAACCGTTGAAAGAGGTGAGTAGTCTTACTATATTACCCTAGCACTTGCGTTTTCTATTCTTTGTCTCGATTATACTTTAAATTTTAATTTTGAAATTTATTGAAATAATCATAGAGCTCCGTAGAATTTTGTTTCCTTTGATGTTATGATCTTTGAATTTGATATTTTTCTTATTGATATCATCGTGCTGTCATTATTGCCAGAAATTTGTCGTTTGATTTGTTTTGGATTTGTTCATTGTTAGACTTGATATTGGTCCCATTGAACCTATTTTTCTATAAAATGAATTATTTTGTGTTAGTGTTTGAGATTTATTAAGGAGGTTGGATTTGTTCAAAGATTTGATGATGTATGGCTCAATTTGCATTTCCAACCTGACCTTTACTTGTAAATTGAAATTCATGAATTATTGGATTTTGTTGCTAGTACATCTTTGATCTTTAGGCATTCTCTAAAATATGAGCAACGCACTGTGGGGATGATCACACACGGATTTTAGCCCTTTTGGGTATGACATTGAGATTGGGACTCATTTGTATGATATTTTTAGTCTGCAGTTAAACCCACTTTGTTTTGGAGATTACCGGTATCTCAGGCCTCGTGCCAACTTTGGATATGAAAATGACTTATACCTGGCGGATACTTTGTATTTGGCACAAGCTTAAATCTGGCGAACACACTTTGGTATTTTGTTTACTGCGGAGATGCCCTATCTTTAGATTGGCTTAGAATGTTGCTTCTAAATTGTGATGCTTTGATTAACTCTCCTCTGTGGCTTCGAAGATTGTACATTTTCATCTTTGTTAAATTTGTATTTGATCTGATCTTATTATTGGACTTCATCACCTTTGAGATTTTTGTATTCTGCTCCTTGTTGATTTGTTCAAAATCATAACTTCTAAATTTGATACCTTAATTGTTACCTGTTTACTATGGTTTCATAGTGAGTCTACTTGCAGAGTTGTACTTTCCCCTACTTTTGTTTTTTTCCCAGATTTTCGCAGTTGAGCCGGACGTGAAGGATACTTAGATTGCATGTGGGACCGGGATTGAGGAATGAGTTGCGAGAATTTCGTTTCAAACATTAGTAGCATGTGTCAGAGTTATTTGTTCATGTAATTATTGTTTAATGAGATTTATTGATAAAAATTTCTTTTACTTTAGTTATTGTGGACCCGTTGTACATTGTAATTTGAGGGTCCCAAGGTTCTTAGATTTTGGGGTGTGATAAAATAGTAGCAGAAAAGGCCACTATCTGCCAGTGACCGTAGGTCACGGTCACTAGTATGAGGCTAGTGACCGTGACCCATAGTCACTCCCCCGTGTGTTCTTCTTTTTTGCATTTTTTCTTAATTTTTGTGTATGCTCTTGTAAATTCAAGATTCAAATTACATCTGAGACTAAAAGGAGGGGTTGTTAGTGTTTCAAAATTTGTAAACAACCTCCATTCCCGCGATCAGAGCATTTGAACCTATATAAACAAAAGAGAAATTAATGATGAACTATAATTAATTCCTATTCTTTTTAAACGCTTGAAGTGTGTGAATATTAGACTCGAATTTGCTACATTTCACACTTTCGCGCGCAATTAGAAGATTGGCGCCGTCTGTGGGGAGTTATTTAGCTCTAATTTGTGATTAAATTTAGCCAAAAGTTATGAAAATTGACTAAAATGCATAAAAAGTGCTGAAAAGTGCTGTTGTTAACTAGTGACCGCGGGTAAAGTACTGTTGTTGGCTAGTGATTGCAGGAAAAGTGTTGCTGTTGACTAGTGACCGCGGGATGCTATACAAGAAGTGCTGTGACCGCAGGAATTGATAGAAAATGGGTAGTGATGACGGTCCTACGGTCATTGACCCGTTTTGCCTTTAAATTGGCTTATTTGACCTCTTAAAATAGTCATGCAAGACCTTGATGTTTATGATTGATTTAGGAACATTCATAAAGGAATTTTGCACCTCGAAGTGCATCCTATAATTGTTCAAATGAAGGCATACTTTGAAGTGCATACTTTTACCACTTAATTGAAGGGACTTTATACCTTAATGTGCAAGGACCAAATCAACACCCTTTTTTTTTTATAATAAAAGAGTGGTGATTCAGTCTAAAAAGCTTCGAACCAAGTAACTATTTGTATTAAATCAGTAATAAAACCAACGACATTGTAGTTATGCATTATCTGGCGTCACCCATTGATGGATCCTATATGGTCATTGTGGTAGTGGTGTAGGCATGATCCTGTGAGTCCTATCCTTTTGATTATATTCAACCCTCTCTTACTTGTAAGTCTGACACAGATAGCCCTGAAATGCTGCCAAAATTTTGGTAGCCAGGTCTAGTCAGCTTAGTATACTTTTAAGCCTGACCATATGATCTCAAAATGCTACAGAAATTCTGACAACTAGGACAGTCAGATAGTACAAAGAGATGGGGTTTATGCCTATGTCTGACAATTTCAGTTCAAAACCATGTTGGTTCAAATGGCATTCATAAACCATTATGGCTAACCTAAGAGGCAACTATGTTGGTTATAACACTAATGTAATCCATTGGACTTACTTTTGTAAAGATATCATGGGTTTTTTTATTATTATTTTTGATGAAGCCAAGGAGAGGCTCTTCAAGATCTCTATGACCCAAAACTAATCATTTGCACGAGCACCAAAAAGAGCCCAAATGGATATTGTTGCCCCTACATCAAGAGTCTTCATCTCCCAAAGACTCTCTACCCCCATGGGTTCCATGACTTCCACTGGTCTGAATGGGTCATCAGTAACCCCAAAGTTAATCAAGAAAGCTGAGACTCCTAAGCTTTGGGTTTCCAAATATGCTTAGAATCCATTTGGAGTCTTCAACAAGGTTAAAAAGGAACCAAAACACAAACTAAAGTCAGGGGGCAGTAGCCTTCGTATCATCAAGCCCTGATGGGGGCTAGGCAGATCTGGTTTACGGATCACAAATCAATGATACTTGGCAAGTGGCATGAAGCGGCTGCTTAAGGTTCAAGATCATCATTTACTAAGCCCAAACAACGGATTGTTAACAAGCAAACATCAGAGGACTCTCGACAGTTCATAACCCGCAAGAAGGCCTAGAAACATGCGTCCATCCCGGGATGCAATATGTGGTCACCGCAACCATGTATTTCCAAATCCAGCAAGGCTGCGAATAAGCTCTTGGCCTCACTTGAAGATAATACCTTCTACCCTTTGACTTAAAAAAAGAGACGAAGGTTTGGCAGGAGACGTCTACCCTCCGTCATTGTGGCACCATCTTCGCCATCTTCACCCCAGCGTCTATTACATGGTGCAAAAGATAAAAAGAAAGCTGAGTAGTTGGTTATCAATGATTCAACCGATCTCGCTCATTTCAAAGATTTGCTCCAACAAAGAAGGAGCAAAAGAAGAAGAATAAGAGAAGTGTTGTTAACATTCTTTCATTTCCCATTTCCGATCCCATGGATTGGGAACAAGTGCCAGTACTTTCAGGCCATTGGTTGCTAACTTCAAAGATCAAACTTTGGTAGTCAGACTAGCTACTCAGATAAAGAAAAAGGCTTTGGCTTGCTATGGGGATCAAACCTAGAAGCTGTCACGGAGAATAATCACTAAAAAATGAGTGATTAAAGAAGATGATCCAGGCCTGACCTCATCATGTATGGTTGGACGAGGCTCAACCCGGAGAGTCATTTGGAGTATGGCTCGGACTCAATCACAGGAGCCTGACTCTAGCTCCCATTCGGATAGGACTTCTGAAAGGCATGTCGAAATAGATTTTGATAAGGATCCTATTACTATCTTGGACACAGAAGATAGTCAATCCACTTTTCCTACATTAACATCCTCCTACCCTCGTCAGTTTACTGTATTCATAGCTGAAGGGGGTGGAACTAGTAAGGATGGAAATGATGATGCTAGTGGAAGTAAAGACGCCGGCGAAGAAGATGCTAGTGAAAATAAGGAAGACGATGTCATTGATGTCATTAACTAGCAAGGAGCTAAGCTTGATCACCTGACTGCCCAGTTGAAAATCTTGACAGACAAGTTAGGTGGTTCAACTGAAGCTCCAGTCAATCCCCTGTTTGTTAGCAGAAAAGAACAAGCAATGATCAGGAGGAATGCTACTAAAATTGACTTACTTGCAGCACAAATCAAGTCTCTAACGATGTTGTTGATATGGTAATTGCAACCATCCCATTCTTATTTGAGCTTATATGTACTGAAGTGGTCCCCTATGGCCTTTCTTGTCTTTTGTTTTTCTCTATATATGAGTTGAGTGACAATATCGTCACTCCTCTGCACACTATACCAGGATCGAAACCCATCTCTCCTTTTCTTCTTCCTCATTGCTTTTCCTCTTCTGTGACTTCGATGTTCCTCTCCTCCGAGCCCTCTCTTTTATACAATACTCCTCTTCTCCACACGTCCATTTCCACTACATCCTCTCCTCTTCTCTTACGGTGCCATTAAACCCTTCATCTTCCAGACAACGTATCACACACACACGTCCTTCTTTCTCTATCTCTCCCGCCGCCTTCTTTCAAATTCAACTTCCACTAGTAAGCCTCTACTTAGTGAAATCTTGAGCATAAATCAACAATTTAATAAACTCATATCCAACGTTCAACGATTGATGAGTGAAATGATTGTTATCCATGGGCTAGTGGTAATGACGGTCCTTACTCGCTGAGAAGGTTTTTGCATTCTGGTCCATCTTGTCTGTTATACATTGGTCCACCAAATCCTAGACGTTGATTAGATGAAGACTTGGCTCAAGTTGACCCAACTCCTTGGCTTTCAAGCTTGAGTTCAAGACCGATTAAACATTGGTTGGCAGGGGTGACCCATGACCCCTTTAAAAAATAACATAGGCCCCCGCAAGAAACATCTATGATTCTGCCGTTTCTTGTTGGGCATTATGAGGTCCATGTTCATCTGCTCTTGGTTCTGGCTTGTAGCCTCTTTTCTTCCTGCCTATCTTGACTTCTTTTCATATTTTGATTGTCGTAGATTGTATGCATTGAAAATTCTGCAACATTTGTCATTGATGTGACTTGTGAACCTTCCTCTGGTCAAGCATTGGCGATAACTACTAGTTTTTTCATATGAGTGATATTGATTTGGTAAGAATTTAAACTAGGTGATGGATGGGAATTAATTTCTCATCTTTGCTTCATTTAATTTCAATTAAAGAAGAGGTGATGTGATAGCCTTCTTTTTAAATTCATCTTTAATTCACTAATTATTGCATGAATTTCTATGTATTGTATGCAAACAAAAAACCCTAATGCAATAGGTGTGAAACTTTTTTTGAATTTTATTTTGATTTTATATTTTAGACTTGTAGATATGAAGTCCAAAATGTTCAGTAGAGCTATTTGTGGTAGATGGGTAATCAGAATCCACTTCTTATATTTTCTTTGGGAAAAGGATTACACAAGTAAGTCTCTTTTTCCATAAGATTTCCCTAAAACTTGTTATTTAAGTGGCAATCAAGACCCAACATACATTGCATGGAAGTGTTCGGTACGTAGCTCATCTAACTTCAGTGTGTGTTGGCATCCTTTGGGACCCAAGTGGAGTACCTGAAGCCACTCATATTATATGTGATGATTTTATTTATGATGGCTTACTATCTCTTTTTTGCTACATTCCAGTTCATATTCAAAATGTCCATATTGAAACTGATAGTGCTCTTTATGCATCTCTTCAAAATCCAAGCAATTTCAATTGGAAAGTCGAATTTCAGACTAGAAAATTGGTGGCGTCTCTGGCTGATTATAATGTGACTTATCATACTCTCTCAGTGGCTACAGTTGCACTTAGTAAGAATATTAAGCAACATGTTTTAGTTCCATCCAACTTGAGCTCTATGGATCTCCACATTATTGATATGATATGAAGCTTTGTTTCAGTTTTTGCCCGGCCTGGGTTGTCGGTGCTTTTGTTTTTCTTACCCAAAAAGTGGGATTCTTTTGTTTTCCTCACCGGGGATGTGGGTTCTCTTACTCACCCGAGCTTGGGCTTCGTGACGCAGGATTTGGGTATTCTTTTATGTTTTTTCCTAACGGAGGCTGTGGGAATTTGTTTTGATTTTTCTCTCAGGTTCCATTGATTCTTTTTCATGGACCTGCTTCGTACATTATGGGTCATTGTACATTATGGGTATTTACCCTTATTCAACAATAGATCCTAACTTACCTTCGGGAAAAAAAATTTGCATGGGATTTGGACCTCGCCCGAGTGAGAGCTGGACTCAGACCCTACCACAACTAGACCAACTATTATCAACCTCGCCATAGCTGGTTTTACTGATTTAACTTGTTTGCAAGTGCCCCCATTTGTTTCTCCAGGTTTACAACTTTTCCTATAGAAATGTGGCATTCTTGGGATTTACTAGCCCATCAAATAAGAAGGAATATTCTTTTATTAGGCTTGTTTATTTAGGGGTATTTTTAATGGGAATTGTCATAGATGGTCACTTGAAAATTTTGAATTCTCATTACGAATCGTAGAACTCACAAAACTATTAGTGTAAAATATCACTTTTGGTGTAAAAATAGTATTCCATTTTCAAACCTTCTAAATATTGGACAAAACTTTTAGTATTTGGAATTTCGCATGGAGAACAAACATTGGAGAATTTGAAATTCCCTATGAGTAAGCATTCTCATACTTCTCGCAAACGCCTTTTTTTTTTAATGAACTCTTCCTTGGGTGGATAGTTAAAAGGGCCACTAGCCTTAACATGCATATTGAAGGTTTGAGTGGGTACAAAGGGCCATTAGCCTTAACATGCATATTGAAGGATGGGGATGCAGAAGACTTCAGCACGTGGCTAAAAATCTATAAATTTCTTTACAGTGGAAAGTCTCCACGAATCAATCCTAATATGAATGTCCTACATGGGGATAAGATCCGATCAACTAATCTATCTTATCATTGTGGATCTCTATCTTATTTACAATAGACTAAGTCTTTTATTATAGTGGGATTTTTATTCTATGTTAGCAATTGCTATCTGCTTGATTTGACGTGATATGTGTGGCGTGCAGGCTATATAATTTTTTATGTCTATTTTCTCTTATAAAAAATAGAAGAAAAAATTATATCAACACACCCTGTATTTTAGTGATTTGGACTAGTGGGCCCACCCATCTACTGTCAAATCTTAACAGTTTTGTGGAGGGTCTTGATTGTTTATATGATGGGGCCCACTATTGATGTGAGTTGCAACTAGAATCTTGTTAGGAAGCCCGTTGCGTTGGTGAAATTTAATATAGAAAATAAAAATTTTAATTAAAAAATAACATTACGTCAAGGTTAAAAAGGAAAAATGGCTTTTCTGTTATTTTCGTCAAAAAAAATCTAATAAGGGGCGTCAGTGTAAATTTAGAAAATTGAGGAGCATCTTATATTTTCACTAAAATACAGAGGGTGTAGATGTAATTTTTCCAGAATAAAAAATAGAAAGAGTTGTTTGGCACTGAAGACCTCGTAGAGAATAGAGGTATATAATTTGTTGAATGCACCGAAAAAGTCTCTCTCTCTCTCTCTCTATCACACAGTGCAACCGTTGTGAGCAGAAGCAATGGAGTCGCCAAAGATGGTGACCTTGGGAAGTTCAATCCTTGTACCAAGCGTTCAGGAGCTGGCCAAAGAGAAGATGGTCAATGTCCCAACACGCTACCTACGTCCTGATCAAGACCCACCACTCATCAAGTCTCCCCTGCCGTCCATCTCAATTCCAATAATCGACATGGACAAGCTGCTGCTCCAAGAATCCTCAGCTGCTGAACTGGAGAGACTGCACTCAGCTTGCAAGGAGTGGGGCTTCTTCCAGGTACCATCATTAATTTTTTTAATCCTCATCTTTGATTCTAATTGATAAAAGTAATCATGAACAACTTGGACTGCCCACTTTCATTTCTCTCTCTATCACAATTCACAATGGATTAAAAGCCAACGTCAGTGAATTCTCAATTTGCAATTTGCATTACCACAAGTTATATGCTGCGGCATAGCTCACCTTCATGAGATGATCAAAGCCATCCGTTTATGGTATGCAAGAGTGGACGGTTGGATTACTATCCTTGATTTTGGAGGCCAAGGCTATACTTCTTGGCCTAAGATGATAAAATTTATATAGAATTTCACCCGAAGTAGAGTGTACATATGTGGACTAGTGTTCCTCTCTGACTGGTAGTTGAGCCAAGTGGGACTAAAGTACGTATGCTAGTTGCCACGGGTTTGTGTTAATGATTAATCTTGTTGTTAGATGTCTCCTTCAAGTTTTGGATTTACGAGACGCTTGTTATAAATTTTGTGAGGCTCTACAGTCGGATCAAGTTATAGAAACTTTAATGGAAATTAATTAAATTATGGGGAAAAAGATTTTTGCTTTCCACAAAATCATAGAAAATCCACGTTTTGAAAAGTAAATCGCTGATGATTTGAACAATTTGATATCCTCTGTTTTAGTATTCTCAGGTCCTAATTGCACACACCCATGGGATATAGAGATTCTCAGCTGAAAGGAGGATATAAAATCTTCTAATCTATGAATTCCTCATCAGTTATTAAAGATGACCTAAGAAATCCTCAACTAGAAAATCTCTATTCCAAGGGTAGTGAGAAATCCTCAATCTGAAAAATTCCTCACTTGTTACCACTCATAACCTAAACTAATCAAAATCAATGCTCCCATCTTATATTATTTCCTTTCTAAATTTCACTTCAAAGGAGTTGGGCTTATAATGAGATGGATCAGTTAAATTCAAATCCTATTGACCTTTGTGTCTCACTTATTTGCAAGTTTATTTGTTACAATGATAAAAAATGTAATTACCTGGGATCCATCCCCACCATATGGTGACACCTTTTGAGCCCTACTTACTTAGTACATTGATTTGCATGTGTCTAGGTTCACTTAGTTCTTCATTAGTTTTTTTTTCATTTTTAACCTAGTCGAGGGGCAAAGACTCGTATACAAATACCAATACAACAGCTCACACATGCGAGGTATTGGTGACTTACATATGTGAGGAACACACACAATTCACACATGTGGGATAATGAGACCATACATGTGTGAGGGACACACAGGACTCACACATGCGGATAATAGGACCACACTTGTATGAGCGACACACACAACTCACACATATGGATAATGGGACAGCACATATGTGAGGGACACACATGTGAAGTAGTGGAGACATGCATGTATGAGAAAATATAACAAAACTCGCATATATGAGGTGATAAAATTCACATATACAAAGAGAAAATGTGAGAATTAAACTTGAAACATCCTAATAAGAACTAACACTCCTGGCCCTTAGGTAATGAGCCGTTCTTGAGCTCCTTAGTGGTTGTGGGGTAGCGTTCCTCATTTCATTACTTGTCATTTATGACTTTAGGAGCTGTGCTCATCACAAATGCCAAACAGGATTTTGTATTACATAGGGAGTCAAGGACTATGGTGTCCCCAACCAGGGACTCTAGTATGAGGCCTTTGTCTTCATAATGTGGGAAAGAAGTTTATTTAATAGAGCCAATAGGTATATTATTAAGAACCATTTGCAAAGTCATTTATAACATACAAAAGTCAACACTCTTAACATGAATCTCGAAGAAAAAGAAGACGATGAAGGACAGGAGCAAACTCGGTCAATGAAAAAGTAGAAAGAGATTTTTGTAAATACCCTAGTAAGATATATAGTATTTGTAAATAAGCCCTTATAGTTCTAGTATTTGTAAATAGGCCCTTGTATCTTCATTTTAATATCCTTTGTGTCCCTAAAATTAGTAAACTTTCAATAACTATAATTTTCTAGAGTGAAATGATATTTTTGCTTATCTTTTTTATCTTTATATGCATAGTTTTCAAAAAATAGTATTTCTGTATCTCTTGTGAGAATAAGAGTTACATTTAGTGGAGAGCATACTCTACATAAATCTAACCTTCTCAATTTTGTACTGACTTTATTAAGCCTAAATTCATCGTAATGATAATCAACATATGTACTTATAATTAATTCTAATTTATCTTATCCATACATGGTCCACTGTTTCGTTGATGAAAATTCCAAAATACATGATTAGACTTATATATACAAGAGAGATTTATTGAGAGAGAGGGCAATAGGACTTGGAATAAAATAATAATATTTTTACAAATAATAATATACTTATTTTTTATTTAATGGGTGTAAGGTAAAGTTGCCATTTTTATATAACTTAAGCACAAACCTCATGATGTTATTGGGTGGAGAGACTATTTTCTTCAAAAGTTCGCCTCCCACTCCTATCTTCTGACCGGAATTGGGCTTCAAAGTGGGCTGGGCCATTGAATCCAAATCTTTCCTGCTTTGTAACTAGGATGGATACCTGCTGACCTTTCATGAGATGGATTGAGCCTGGGCCTGAAATTTTTCTTACTATAGTTAAATGGGTTGGGCCTGTGTCTACCTAAAAGCACGACTTAATGGTCCAACATGGCCCCAAAATTCAGCACAAATGGCCTAATTATACAATAATGGGCTAAATTGCAGCCTGATTATATATGTCATGCATGAAACAATATAGAAGTTGACATTTTATTTTTGGCTCTGTCCAGTTTGCACACGTGTGATGTTCCTCTTTAAATACGTGCAATGAGATGTTGCATGATTGAATCTGCAGGCGGATCCATCTAGCTTTGATGCAGGCTTAAATCTTGCATATGAAAAGAACTGTTACCTGGTGATATTTTTCCTTTTCTTCTCATTTAATTATTTTGTATTAGTAGTTATGGTAGTTTCGCTAGTGATGATGTCTGGAAGGAGGTAGGTTGTGGCTTTAGAAGTTTAGGTTTTTTTTTCTTGTTAGGTTTATGTATTGTACTTTGGTTTAATCGGTTGGGTCTATTAGGTTACACAGGGACTAGGTCAAGGTCACGAGTATTTTGATAATTTTATCGGAGTTTTCTTAGGAGCCAAGAAAGTGAAGATTATATATTAATGTAATCTATAATCCTAGATCTTGATTGAAGAGAGTAGGCTCTCCTGCCTGTGGTATCTGACACTACGTAAGAGAGTTAATGAGAGAATGAGAGTCTCCATATGCCTATGCTTGTTATAGTGAAGATGATATCGTCTGTCTGTGGACGTAACCTTACTTGGATGAACTACGTAAATCCTCTATATTCTCTTCTTATGTGCAGCTTGATTGTTGATCGCAGGTTACACACTTCCACATGTGTACAATAAGCGGTATCAGAGATGGGCTAGGGTTTCCTAGGACTTGGTTGTAGTGTGCAAGTGAGGGATTGGATCTTCTTGGAGGATCCAAATTTATGCAGGGTTGTTGTGGAAAGAAGAGATCGGTTTTGTGATCTCTTGGTGGGCCATGGATTAGTTTCTTGCCTTATCGAAGAAGAAGAAGAAGAAGAAGAAGAAGAAGAAGAAGAAGAAGAGAGAGGTTCTTTGCTTTTTGTTGACCGTGGACGTAGCCCTCATTGAGTAAACCACATAAATCTCTGTGTCTCTTCTTGTGTGGTCGCTTGATGGTCAATTGTATGATTTGTGTATGTGCGCAACAAGTGGTGTCATACCCACAGCAATTTTCAACATGAGAAGTTATATAACTCTAATTGTAACTCAACTGGTTTAGGACCACAGTTTGCTCCTAGAGGTTACGTGTTTGAGCTATGCTACCACATTGGGACCACAAGGGATTTACTTAGCTCCCCCAAGTTTGAAGAGATTAGTTCGGACCTAAGCGTCAGGACATGCTCTGTTAAAATAATAATAATAAAAAAGGGAAGTTAAATTATGTGGGTAGTCATTTTCTGAATGACAAAACTCATGTCTATTAGAATCTAGAAAGTTTAAGTTAATGCTTTTTCATTCAAAATCCAGACAAACTTTGTTTTATTTTGTCTATTAGAATCTAGAATGTTTAAGTTAATGCTTTTTCATTCAAAATCCAGACAAGCTTTGTTTTATTTTTCTTCGAAGTCGTAAACCTGAATTAGTTTTTAGAGAAAAAATACATAAATTTAATTGAATGGATCAAGCTTTTTCCAAGCCGATAAATGCCCCACAACAAATTGATATATTTGCAAAATGAGTTGCCACCAAATTTGCCTAAAGTGAAGTGAGCACCAAGAGCTGGAATTACCATAACATGGCAGTTAAAACTTCCATGACCAACTGACTCGGTCCTATAAAGATTGGGTCAAGTCGGCCCAACACCTGCCCAACTCAGCCTAAAATGAGACTGGGTCAACATGAGTCAGGCCCAGATAATGGACCCACTTAAATCTCCAAGCCCAAGCCTAAACTTAAACCCTTTATACCAAGCCAAATGTGTTATCCAAAGAAGCATATTAAATGGCATTCTGTTTTCAACCACATCCAATGTGAGATTGAAGATATCAAGGTTTCAATATTATTTTGAAAATTCCGAATACTAGTGTAGAGTGATATTATGTTCAACTAATTGCGAAGCAGATTTTCGGTATTTGAAACTTTTCATACTCTTTAGAACCAACCCACCAGTTTTTCCAGGGAGCATACAACCTGGACCTCACCAGGCACATACTTATCACTTCGGCGTTTGTGACTCCTATGCATTTTGCCGAAACACTCTAATTTCTCTATGCATTTTGCCGAAGCTACGTAATTTTCCTATCAGATGAAGTTGCTGCTTTTGCAGTTAGTAAATCATGGAGTCAGCTCCTCATTGGTAGAAAATATGAAGTATGAGATTCAAAATTTCTTTAAGCTTCCATTGGAAGAGAAGAAGAGGTTTTGGCAGCAGCCAGGGGATTTGGAGGGGTTTGGGCAGATCTTTGTCGTATCAGAAGAGCAGAAACTTGACTGGGGCGACATGTTCGGCTTAACAACCCTCCCACATCATTTGAAGAAGCGCCGTCTGTTTGATCACCTCCCTCTATCCTTCAGGTCAGCAAATGAAAACCATCCCTGCCTTCAAATTGGAGAACATTTCATCAATCTAGCCAGTCAATTTGATGGGCCACTTCATGGTTTGGTCACCACAGAAAAGTTCTCATCAACTGACCAATTGTAACCATCTAATCATTAGTCCAAATTTTGGGGACCATGCCCCATATGGAGCAGGTAGGCTTGCCGGTCACAAGCCCAATGAAAGGGGGAAGGTTGCACTGGTGAATATTGGACTCGAGTACTGCTCTAAAAGGATTTTCTAAACAAAACTTGAGTCTAGCTACTTTAAAAAACTAGCACTCAGCCTACATCAATTAGATAGGATATGACTCTAGGAAATGATTGCACCATTGGTTTATGCAATGGTTAAGTTAAGATCATTGAATTAAAGCTGCATTTGGTCATCACCAGTTTGAAATGCGGCCCATCAATTGTAAGGGATGATCAAGAGGGGCATGCTCATGTGTTGCATGGTACGGATGGCTGTATCTATTGTACATATAGAGGCTGAAAGTTTTTCTTTTGGCATTACAGAGAAACCGTGGAGGCATACTCTTTGGAGATGTGTAAGCTTGCCATGAGCACTATGGGGTTTATGGCTAGAGCTTTAGGCATGAAGGCTGAGGAGATTAGGGATCTGTTTGATGAAGGTTTCCAGTCAATGAGGGTGAACTACTATCCTCCCTGCCCTCAACCCGAGTCTGTGATTGGCCTTGCGCCTCACTCAGATGCATCTGGGATCACTATCCTTCTCCAAGTCAATGAAGTGGAAGGCCTTCAGATAAGGAAAGACGGCATGTGGATTCCTGTTATGCCTCTTCCAAATGCTTTCACAATCAACATAGGGGACATTATGGAGGTAAGTTTTTGCCACTGTACAACATCTTAAGACTTTTTTTTTTTGAAGAAAACTGTATAGCATCTTATTGTTTGCACGTTTTTGCAGATTGTAAGCAATGGAGCGTATCGTAGCATTGAGCACAGGGCGACAGTGAATTCGGTGCAAGAGAGGTTGTCGATTGCCACATTCCATTGTGGGAGAATGACAGCGGTGATGGGGCCATCCCCAAGTCTGATCAATCTGGAAAGCCCTGCATTGTTCAGGAGTGTACAGGTAGAGAAGTACCTCAAAGATTTCTTTGCTCGGAAACTGCTGGGAAAGTCATACCTTGACTTCATGAGGATAAACTATGAGGAAGGCAAATCTACTGCTAGCTAAGAAGTTGTTATTGCTATCGGTAAATGCATACATTTTAAGCGTAAGTAAGGGTTTGATCCATTTGGTCTGTATTTAAGTGAAAGCACCATGTTTGTATCGTGATCCAACGGACTAAAGAAGCATCAAGTCGTATAATAAAATAAAGATCATTAGCCGGCAAATTTTAAATTGGACGTTATAGAGAAAGGCCTCTATGGAAAAGGAATTCCCATGTTTTCATGAAAAATGCATACGCTTAGCCCTTAACCTCTGTGCTGCCCTGGGTAAGCTGTAGCTTTCCACTTGTGTGGGTTCTCTTTTTGCATGTGCGGTCTCTGTTCTAACATGTGTAGGCTCCCTTCTTGCATGTGCAATCTTTGTTCCCACATAATATGGGCTATTTACCTGTATGTACAGATGCTATTGTGGGCATAGTTGTTAATTTTGATCATCATTTCGGTCTAGTTTCTAAGATAAAATATATCAGTATTTCAGGACTTCGGCAAAACTTTTTGAAATAATAAAAATAAAAAATATATACATTTGTGTTAAACAAATGGAAAACTAAAAATAAAATAAAAATTATACATGTTCCATGATATGGATTTGAGAAAAAAATTAGTGAAAATTATTCTGCAAACCGAAATGGGCCAAAATTGACCAAAATGGACAACCGAAATTTGACCAAAATTAGCCGAAATTGACTAAAATGAACTGCAATTGACCAAAACTCAACTTGAATTTTTTTACCCCCTATTTCGTTTCCACTAAAGGACCTGAACAAAAAATTTCAACAATTTTGGCTGAAATAAAATAGAATTAACTTAATATGATTGTGGGTCCTAGATGCCATGGCTTGGGACAAAAGAGAGATGGGCCCCACCTAAGAGTAACACATGATTGAAAACGTGACTCAACAATGATATAAAATCACTACTGATGTTATTATATGCTCAATTGGATAATGGGGCCGACTTCTATTAAACTAAAATTTGATGCTATATCTCTAGAGAGGATGGGATTCATGTTGAAAGGTTTGGATTTTAACTATGTGAACCCCATAATGGATTTCTAGGCTTGTATGATTCACCAATAATCGCCGTGACTGGATCCATAATCCCCTACAAGTAGCAAATGTAGAGAATGAACTGTAGAGTACTGAAGACCTCATATAAGACATGCGGTTTGTTCCCTCTAGAGAAAAATCTAAGGTTTATTCCCCACCTCTCTCTCTCTCTCTCTCTCTCTCTCTCTCTCTCTCTCTCTCTCTCTCTCACGCACACAGACACAGTAGAAACTCATTGAGCAAAAGTAATGGATTCGGCGAGGACGGTCACCTTAGGAAGTTCAATCCTAGTGCCCAGCGTTCAAGAGCTGGCCAAGGAGAACATGGTCAATGTTCCATGCACCTCGCTACGTGCGTCCTGATCAAGACCCACAACTCATCAAATCTCCCCTACCGTCCATCTCGATCCCCATCATTGACATGGACAAGCTGCTGCAACAAGAATCCTCATCTGCAGAATTGGGGAGTCTGCACTTGGCTTGCAAAGAGTGTTCTTTCCGGTACCATTGTTTACTTTTTTTAAATTTTTTTCAATCCTTATCTTTGATTCTAGTTGATAAACTAATCAACACCTAGGATTGGTACTTTCATTTATTTTCTTAGTATTACAATTTTACAATTCAAAGCCAATGTATCATTTGTTTATTGAAGGATATTTATGCAGCCTATACTAATAGCTAGGGGTTTTCGTATTAGAACCAAACGATCACAAGTTTGAATTTTAGAAGGAACGACTCGGCACTAATCGGCACTAAAAATATGCATGTCACTAAAAAGTATGCCAACTAGATTCCACCTGAAGGAGGGTATTTCCACCTGAAGGAGGGTATTGAAGCGTAGGCTCCATTCGAAGTAAAATATTGAAGAGTATTTATGTAGCCTCTACTAACACCTCCCGATTTTGATTGAAATGTTTAGCTAAGAAAATTTAATAGTGTGCAACTCGAAAATCCTTCTTTTGCAATTTGCATAATATGTGCTAATATGTTGCAGCATATGAGCTCACCTTATGATGAGAGATGATCAAAGCCATCCGTTCATGGGTATGTAACAGTAGACGGTTGGATCACTACTTTTCAATCTATGACCCTGGAGGCGCCTCTATAATCATCAGTCTATGAAGATAACATCTAGGTAAAGTTTCAGCGAGAGTAGAGTCTTAATATCTATGGACAAGTTTTCTTCTCACTGGTTGTTGAGCCTAGTGGCACCCAAGAATGCTTGTTGCCAAACACTAGTCTTAAGATGGATTAATCTTGTTGGTAGATGTCTCATTCAAGCTCTTGGACTTACCATTGGACAGACAAAGCTCATAGGTTCTTTTTGAGCATATTTTATAAAAATTTAAACTACTCAATATAAATGCTCTTGTTTCAAAGATAATGTTATCCTCCACATCAGCTTATTACGGGCTTAGGATTCGTGTTCTTCGTCGCATCGGATCTAGTGAGATTTAGAGGATTCCTCCTTTGGCAACTATTCGGATGCATGCCTAACACATACTTTTTGGTAATCAGATGCCTAGCACTTATTAGTCAGTGACTTTTTTAATCAAACGTCTTTGACGATATTAAGAGTGAGTAGTGACACTTTCTGTTTTTCCTTCTTGCAAAAAGCCAATAGGATTGAGCCAAGTGGAAACCAAAAAAAACTACTTGTCCTCACGAATCTTAATGCATTAAACTTCTTCCATGTCGGAAAATGTTATCTAATGAGCAACTATAGTGGAGCCCACTCTCGCCTACCTTCAATCAATGCAATCGCATTGATACGCTTTTCATTCGTTATTTGGCATTTCGTTCAATTTACCACTTACTGAAACTTCACTTATTGTTGGATTAAATCTCAAGATAATCTACAAGTAAGATTCCATTAAACTTTAAGGCTACTAAATGAAGGGCGAATCTAGTAAAGCTAATTTTTTGGACTCCACTTGTACATAAGTAAACCTTTCTATTTGCCATCCTCCCATTGACAACCTTGCATTTAAGTGGTCCCAGGAGTTGGACTCCATATAAGTTATAATATGCTTAGAGAGACCGTCCTTTCGATGTATCATACAAGTTCCTGGAGGCACGAGAAGCTCATGAAGATCTTTAGCCTATATCATAAGAATTTAATCACTGAAAATAAATGCACCTCCTTTTTAAGGTTTTTTTAATTTTACTCTAATTACGTCAAGCTCATTTTTACAACGTGTTTGTAGACATTTTCATGAAAATTGAGTGGAATCATATTTCATGTGCCTGCCTATTTTAATGTTCAATGTGATACCATTTTGTAGAGGAAAGTAGCAGAAATCTCCAAATTAGGAACAACTTAGGAAACCTTTTAGGTCACAGTTGGCAAATGAATTATTATGAAAAATATTTTCTCTTGTTGCAAAGTCGTAGAAAACCTATAGTTGATAATTGTAAATCTCCTATGATTTGGGCAAATCTGTGAATCACATTTTTTATCAGCTTGTAGTCAAAGGGCCAGACTTCATGGCGCAACAGGGTCTAGTCTGAAGTGAAAGGCTCAGTCAGTACAAGAAATTAGCCTATAGCGGCAGAAATAAAGTGCCGCTAAAAGTTCATAAACTGCCGCTAAAAGGATATAGCAGCAGACATACCTCTGCCACTATATTTGTCACTAAGGTTAAAAAGGACCAATAGCGGCAGAAAAATTCTGCTGCTAAAAGCTTATAATAGTGGCAGAAAGAAAAGTCTGCTGTTGAAAAATAAAAATCCGCTGCTAAAAGTTATAACAGAAAAATGCCTTCTATTAGTTTAAGCGGCAGAAATTATAAGATTAGTGGCATTTGTTGTTTGCCGCTGTTAATTTTTTCAGCGGCGGTTTGTTCTATTTGCCGCTAAAACGTTTTTAAAACTCCCTCCTAAGAGCAGGTGCCATTAGAAAAATCTGTATATATATAGCTATTTAACATGTATTGTTGGATCAAAGTCTAGTTCGATCTTCTTAGACTTAGAGTTGGGTACTAGACATTGGTCTTGTTTCATGTCCACGTCCAAATACATTTGGCCTAACCAATTTACATTCTAACTTTGTGGCTAAACTTAAAATTTATCATCCTTGAGTTATACAGATGTATAGTTTGACTCATTGAATTTATTAATTCAAGAGTGATAGGCTATCTTGAACCCAAATCCAAATGATATATTTATGAATAAAAGTATATAATTTAAGAAAGAAAAATATTTCAAAAAATATCGAAAGATAAGAAAAAAATAAGTTGTGAATAAAATCCGAATGGTGTATGTAAAAAAATTATACTATTAAATAAAATAAAATAACTAAATAAATGAAAATAGAAAGAAAGTGTTGAATGTTAGGACTTTTTTTTCATTTTAAATATTTTGCAAATGGGTTAGCGATGGCAGTGGGTCCATTTTAAATACAAATCTACCCCCAACCAACTTCTATTAGGTGCTTGATTGTGCGTTGGTAGGGTTTAGGTTGTGTTTGGAAACCAACTCAAGTCAATTTTGCAGTGTTCTTAACCAATGCCACCTCGCATGTGTCTAATACTTTATATGTTACTAAATTACTATTCATGAAATTTTATTTAATGTTGGTGGTAGCAAGGAGTGACATTTTCCTAAACATTATGAATTCAAAACTTTCTTAACACATATGCTTTTTCATATTTTTCAAAAATGATAATAATAAAGTCAACCACTAATTAACTTGGCGGAACCTGTGTTTGTCATGGTAATCAGAACTTTCTTAATACATAGCGGATTTGATGACTAATAAAAACATTAACCAATCAAAAGAATCTATGCTCACGCAATATATAAAGATATAAAAATACCTGAAGTCTTGGTGGTATGGTAATGATGCAGATATGCAAGAATGACAAAGGGGTCATGGATGGAGCATAAGTTACATAAGTAGCTTCTTTTTCCATCTCTCTTAGCATTAACCTTGCATGATATCATTTTATATACAACTCTTGTCATTTAAATAAGAGATAATCTCTCCACACTTCCTATGCCATTTGATTAAATGATAATCTCTCCACCTCCTGTGCCATTCAAGTAAGTTTTCCTCTTATATATAATGTAGCTAAAAAAAAAGAACAATTGAGGAGAACCTGGGGGTATTGTTACCTACTTGAGTAGCCATAGCTTCAAAGTGACCTATATATATATATATTATTTTTTGAGATGCAAGTATCCTCGTCATAGGTAATGGCCCAAGAAATTGGAGCTATATGAATGAAATGTAAGTCAGATTTGACTTTGAGATGGTAGATGGTAATTCTTTTCTTTTTCCTTTTTTGTAGAACCTCTGAGATAATAGTAGTTATATTCTTAAAAAAAGAAAAAACACATGAGATGTGGTCCTATTTGAGTGAAGATTGAAGACCTCGTCATGATCTTAAAGTTGCTGCAAACTCTCCTCTTTTATGCACCAATCCAGCAAGTGATTTTCATGTGATTTACTTCATAATTCTATATGCCATAAGTAAGAGTTCTCTGCCCATTAGAATCATATGAAAACCAATTAGTAAATTTAGCCGCTCCTATTGTAGATTAAAAACCTGTTTTACCACCAATAGACTTGTTGATCGACCTTCTCTCTTTGTATAAAAATTTACTTTTGAAAACTAAACTTTCTATATGAAGGAAGAAATATATAGATCTACAAGATTGAATTTGCAGCAGCAAGCAATGGGCATGCCACAACCAATGTGACCTTATTTCACAAACATCCTTTTCTCCTATCTATCTTCAATTTTCTCAATATACGAAGATGCAACCTAATTTCACACATTATGCTTCTTCCATGCTCTAATAGCAAAGATGTCACCATATAAATCCTCATATTAACTGTTTAGTTTAAAATTTTTCACATTGCAATAAAACAAGATAATTTGTACAACAAGACCGAGCCGTGAGAGTAAACTCTGCAACAAACTTTGACACTTCTTGTACCTTATGCAACAAACTTTCACAAATAGAAAAAATGATTGATACATTGATATTAACCATTGTCATTCTTGTCTTCCATGCAAGAAATTTCATGCTTCCAGTTGCACAGAATTTACACCCAATTTATATGCCAACTTGAAATATAGAAGAGTAGGAACACTCAACATACAGAACAAGTACAGCTCCAAATCTATAATCACAGTAGTGAAAGAAAAAGCACTACCATTTTCTACAAATCATAATTAGCATTTCACTATCATTAAAAAATACTACCTGGTAAATCAGGCAAATCCACTACTCTCTTCAGGTGTCGCAGTACTCAAGCCCTCTAGCAATCCATCCCTTAGGTTAGTATTAGTATGCCAGTTCTACCAATGAATAGTGTAAGTATGCCAGTTCTACCCATCAACACACTGTTATGTATTTATATACTAGCACATATGGAATGCCCAATATAACACTTCAATGTGACCTAGAAATAAAATAAGCATGTGGTTAAAGGCACAAGAAATTGCAACAATCCAACCATGTACAGAATAACATGAATCTTTACTCGCTTAAATTGTATATGTGATTTCTCTATAAATCAGTCAGTCCGTGTGCATAAACAGTACCATAGCTTAGCAGCAAAATAGAACATATTGCCTATTAAAAGCTAGTGAGAATGGAATGCTCCCATAATAAGAGTCATATTTTGCTATTGTTGTTGGCTCTCTGCTGTGTGTGGGTCATAGCTCAAGGCAGGGTCTGACCAACAACATTGTCGACCACAAAGCAGTTCCATTTCAATGTAAGGTAGGAGAGATGGAGATGTACATAGCAACATAAATGTGCCTGTAATATTGTTGTAGCTCCTACGAATATAACCCACACATTTTGTGTTAGCAATTGAAGTGGATTATAGACACACGTTTATGCACCACCAAGCCTCTTCTCACATTCAATGAAGAGTATCTTGGGACAACCATCATGGTTCAAGAGGGCGATGAGGTTGAGATTGTCATTGCTAACAGAGTCGCCATGAACACTACCTTTGTCTAACTTACTTGAAATAAAGCAAGGTAAGACTGCCACAGCCATGGCCTTCCACTCTCATTTTCAACATTTCAATAAGCAGACTTAACAGATAGCAGAACGAGAGCACATCCTTGATTCAAGGGATACAAATTCCTTAGAAGATAGCAGAACACAATTTAAATCTCAGACTATAAAAACCATCTCAAAACCCCACCTGTCTACCATCACAGCACCATCATCACAGCATACACAACCCTTACAAAAAGAAAGCTTCTATCCATACAAATACATTTGCCACCTACATTTCCATAAATTAAAAAAAAATCATACCTGAAATATTGCAGAAACCGTGACAAAAGATGGGGATGCAGAGACTAATCAGATAGACTATTGCAAACCTAAGAAAGAAGAAAAGAATAATGATGAGAAGGAAATAGTGAGAAAATCTTTGAAATGGAAGCATGGCAGGATCTGGCATCAATATATACAAAAGTTGGATCGTGGTTGGATGCAAAAGTTTGCTTGGAAAATGCTAGGTCAATTGAACTTTATCCAAAGAGTAGGCATGCGATAGGTTGTGATTTACTCCTTACTGATGATCTATTATAACTCTTGCCCTATTAAACTTGCGCACTAACACCTATTTTGGTGTTAGACTTGAAATAGAGGGTGTTAGACACAAACAACTCACAAAGATACCTAAAAATTTTAGATCCTAAATACATAACACAAAGAAAATTGTATCTATATAACTATATACGTTGGAATTCAATGATAATAATTGAATACTAAATAAATAAACAAAATGAAAGAAGAATGTAGTTCTATAAAAAAACTGTCAGCATGTCTCTTATGTATGGCTTATTTGTCTGACAAAGCAGTTTGTAGGATAATGGAGTGTCCTTATTGCATAGCCCTCATATGGTTTGTACCTCATTTCTATCTATTATCGTTCTCAGAAATTGCTTGCTTGATGAGTTGTATTGCCACTCACATGATAATCATAATGAAAAAATTTGTGGTAATAATTTTGTGAATGTAATTTAATTGTTTGCTAACACAAATTTCATCATTTTTTAAAAATTTTAGTTAGGCATGCAACCAACCAACCATTTTCAAAGCTCAAAACTACTGAAAATCTAATTAGTTTCCATAAGGTGTGTATATTATTCTCAACATAGCTGCGTTCCATTAAACTAATATAACGCAAGAGAGTAAGAGTAAATGCTCACCATGTTTTTCCAATTAGAAATTCAACCATCTCCAAATATTATAACTAATGTATTGTCCATCCCAAGTTCCAACAAATTAGTTCAACTCTTGTCTATATTTCTAAATCTCAAACTCATTTTCTGTATATATTGGATACATTGCAAGCATGGCCCAATAGTTAAACAAAGAGGCCCTTGATGCATTCTCTGCTGCAATGTCAATGGACCCTAATCATATTCCATGTATAGTTTCGACAAATGAAAAATGGTAGGAATTCACCATCAATCACAAGAAGCTTGTTGATGAATGCTTTGCGAGTAGAACGCACAAATCATGATGTGGTTGAACCTTGGATTTGTGTCAAAGATGGAGGATCACTACAACAAGCTGCGGACAGCTTTCTGCCAGCATGCAAGCTCAAGCAATCATCACCTGTATAAGATTTTGTATGACTTACTTCGGCATCCTTAATGTGAATATGATGATTATTCTTTTCATCAAATTGGAAATGGAAGATGGAGGGGGTTGTATAAGCTCTGCATGTCTTATTATGTATTTGTTATGCTCTCAATGGCATATCTTTTATTCAAGATGTATATAGATTTTTAGAAAGAGCATCCTATTGCAATGAAGAAACTTTTAGCAGATGGGAAGAAGCAAAATTGGGGAGATGGGTTAGGTCCTCTTCCCTATGTAAACTTCTATAAGAGTATTTATGTAGTCAATAATTAGGGATACAATGCAATGATCTCTTAATTAGTATTTATGTAGTCAATAATTCTATCTCTCAATGATCTCTCAATTAGTCAATGAAAGCTATTGATTCTATGCCAAAAAGAAAGGAAATATAAAAAAAATACTATGCCCCTTGTCAAACAAATCCTATCAAGAAACCAATCAAATGGCTAAACTCAAAAACCCACAAACAATATTCATCAAAGGAAAGATCAATAAACAAAAAGAGAAAGAAGAAAATAACACATTGGTTTTGATCAACCATATCAACAGCAACCTTATAATAAGCGATGAAGTGACAATAAGAGTAACGTGAGGGCTATCTCACTTTGTCTTCACATGAATAGCCCACCTCTTGCAATTAATCACTAATCATGCAAAATTAAAAGCCTATCTTTAATTCATAGCACTCATGGTCAATGTCAATAGAAGAGATCTAAATCAATATCACCACGACACTAACATAAGCATGGAAAAATAAACAATTAATGACACAAATGAAGAA
Organism: Sextonia rubra; assembly: GCA_037013555.1. Classification (NCBI taxonomy): domain Eukaryota; kingdom Viridiplantae; phylum Streptophyta; class Magnoliopsida; order Laurales; family Lauraceae; genus Sextonia; species Sextonia rubra. The sequence goes on along the minus strand of JASUAD010000001.1, from coordinate 106,808,380 downwards.
AAAACCCAAAAACAGCAACAAGAATCTGGAACAATTAAAAAGGATGTTGGTATGCACCTTAGATCAACCCATGTCTAATGTATGAGGCATGCCATCAGTGAGCTTTTCACCCCCTTCCAAATGAATCTGTCAAAAAGGAAATGAAAAGGAAACTAGAAAAACAAAAATGAGAGAAATAAAATAATTTAAATGCTAATGATGAAAGTAGTTGAAAGGAAGGGAAAGACATTTGGGCTTCTCATTATGCAATGGAAGAGAAATGCTTTCACAAAGCCATTCAAATGAAGTGACAAGTATGCTACCAGATGAAGGGATGCACTACAGATTAAAATTACCAACCACATGTTAGTGACCTCAACCTCATGCTAACAGTAAAACGCCTCCCATGTGAATTCCACCAGAGAAGAACAAAGTGACAAGTATGTAAATTGTCCATATTACACAAACACAATGCCCATCAATTAAACCATTAAGATCATCAAAACAATCTATTTTGTTTTTGGTCTCAGACGAACAAATTACTTAAACCCCAGTTACAACCCCTATTCATATAAATGATATCTGGAGTTTCTTATTATTAATAGGGATTAAGAATAATAAATAGGGGCACCGAATCAAAATCAGCCAAAGAAAAAATTAGAGTTGCAGAAAGAGAAAGAAAAAAGCCCTTAGATCCATTACAAGAAAAACCCTAAATCTACTAGCTTCGTCTCCTCCTCCAAATTCCTTCATCAACAAGCATGCTGATTGCAGAACTAGATCATCTCATATAAAAGGAAATGAAATGGATCTCAACAGAAACCCTAAAACTCTCAAAACTGAAAAAATACACCAGCAACGACTCAAAACAACACACATTTTTTGCCTTTTACTGCATCAAAACACTAGATTCAAAATCAAAACCCTCAAAACCTCATCCAACAAGTTAAAACAAAGAAAATCACGAAACAGATCTCAACACAAACTAGGAAAATAACTAAATTTGAATATGGTACTAGAGCAAAGCAAATCGCAAATTGTAAGAACAGATCTTAACACGAACCCTCCAAACCAACAAACCAAATTGCAAGAACATAAGCCTTAGAGAAAACACAAAAAAAGCAATTTTGACGGACCTTCTCCACGAGCTGCCTCTATTTTCCCATGTTTTGAAGATCTCTTCTACTGTAACCAATCCATTTCAAGGCAGGAGAGAAAACAAGATCTCAAAACAGGGATCTATGTTCCATCTTTACAATTTGAAACGAGAAAGAGAGATCTGAGAAGAAAGATGGGAGGGATTTGGGAAAAAAGATATCTGATGAGAGCATTTTGGGAAGAGGGAGAGGATTAGGGTTTTGAAAAATGAGAGAGATTCAGGGCCCCACTCTCCGACCTCATCTTCTCCACAATCTCCCCTCCCTTCCCTAAAATGCATCCACCTGGTTGCTCGCCGCCAGGAGCCAGCACGCCACATGTCCCTCGCCCTCCCTCTCCTTCTCCTTCTCCTTCTCCTTCTCCTCCTCCACCTTCATCATCCTCTCGAAAACCCTAACCAGAGCTTGCTGCACCTACGACGCCGCCGCCGCCACCGCTGGATCCTAGTCGGAGACAAGATCAGATGACCCGACGACGAAGATTATGCGCTCGTCGAAGCCAGGGGCAAGATCATCGATCTGGATCTTGGCGCCGGTCTCCTCCCAAAGCTGGCAGATAATGGCGCCGCCCTTTCTGATGACATCGCCAGTCTTGTTGGAGGGGCTGAGGATGCCGAAGAGCATCTCGGCGTGGGGCTTGCCAGAGGTCCGGCGTTTTCCGACGGTGGTGGGGCTGGGGCTGTTGGATTTTAATCGGACGATGAAGGGATTGAGCGGACGCTTCGCAGATGAAATGATGGAAAAGCCCTCCATCTCAATCTTTTTGTCTTCTTCTCTCTTCTACAATCTTTGCACAAAGACAACGTGAGGGAGAAAGATCTCTCTCTCTCTCTCTGTCTCTCTCTCCCGCATGTGGTGTTTTTTGATGCGCAACGGAAGCTTACGAGTCTGGATTCTCTGGTTGTCTCGCTCACGCTACTCGTGAGTTACTCTTGTGGGCTGGTCTTAAGCAATGTTAGAAACAGAGGCCCATGCCCAGTTAAGCATGATATTGGCCTTAAGTTTATGACCTGAACTTGAGCTATCTCAATTATGTTAGTCTTGGGCTGACCCATTTAGTCAATCGGACTAGGCCAAATGCGAGCTTTATATCACATATTTGGGCTTTTTGTCACTTCATTTGACAAAATAGGCACTACACGATATATAAGTAGTAACTATTTGGGTTGGGTCGGAGGTCATGCTGAGGCTTGGCCTTTTACATCCCCTACTTAAAGCCTAGACTTTTAAATATGAGATGTGTGAGTAGTTTGAATAATAATAGGTAGGACCCATGCTTAAAAGGTAAATATTTATAGTGGTAGACAAAACACAACTGCTGCTGTATAAGCTTTTAGAGCACCAAAGAGCATCCTTTGGTGTTTTTTTTTTGTTGTGTGACCTACAGCAGCAAACAAACACAGCAGCTGTCATTTCAATCACAATTCACAATGTTAATGAAAGTACAGCAGAAAATAATGTCCGTTGCTATATATAGACTAATTTTTTGTAATTTTTTAATAGGGGACAAGAATTAAAGTTGAACTCTAGCAGCGAACAACTTTTCCCACCACTATATACAAAATGTTGGTGAGCAAAAATCATGTATGTAGTGGCATAAAAGAGTGTGTGCTGATGGCATGATTTAGTGGCAGAAAATTAGAACTGCCGCTATAAAAGTGTCACTATTCCCTAATTCAAGATCAAGATTTTTTCATACTTGGAGTTTGTCACTTTGAAACTAACCCAACAGATCTCTGTGTCCAGGGAGCATAGAACCTGAACCTCACCAGGCGCATTACTTGGTTCACATTCAATTTTACCACTTTGGGATATACGAGTCCAATGCATTTTGCCAAAACTTTGTATTTCTCCAATCATATGAAGTTGTTGTTTTGCAAGTGGTAAATCATGGAGTCAAATCCTCATTGGTAGAAAATATTAAGTATGAAATTGAAAATTTCTTCAAGCTTCCATTGGAAGAGAAGAAGAGGTTTTGGCAAAAGCCAAGGAATTTAGACAGATTTGGGCAGACCTTTATCGTATCAGAAGAGCAAAAACTTGATTCGCATGACATTTTCTACTTAAGAACCCTCCCACATCATTTGAAGAAGCACTATCTCTTTGATCAACTCCCTTTAGAGCATCTCCAAGAGTTACTTCAAATTTGGAGTGCCAAATATGAATTTGAAGGCTTATGTGGCAAATTTGACATCTTCAACTTTAGGAACTCCAACGAATACATCAAATTTATTGTTTTATTATTTTTTTTACCTTTTAACCTAATTTATTATATTATATACATCTTATTTCTATTTAATGAAATTTGATACCATTTAAAGGTAATTAAAATAATTACTTATTAAAAAAATAAAAAATCATTAAATTGTAATTAGCACATATTTTTTATTGAAAAATTTAAATTCAACTATATATTATTATAGTCAATCACAAGCTACTTCAAATGCCCATTGGAAATGCCATAGGTGTTCAACCAGATTGGCTTGGAGTTGATAATGTGTTTTCCTGTCACAAATATGCAGGTGATTTTGAATAAAATCTTGGAATTCTGCAATGTGCTCACGTGACACTATAAGGTCACTATATTCACCATCTTTAAATCATAATTGAGTGGAAGACTTTCATCATGTTCATCTTCAATAATCATGTTATGCATTATAATGCATGCCTTCATAATATGTTGAGGTGTTTGAAGATCCTAGAAACGAGCAGGCCCACGAATAATTGCAAAATGTGCTTGGAGCACTCCTAACGCTCAGTCCACGTGTTTCCTTGTGGACTCTTGAGCTACAACAGAATTTGTGGCCTTTGGTCCATTTGGACATGGAATTGGTTTTACAAGTGTCACCCACGATGGATATATGCCATCAACAAGATAGTACCTAGTTATAAAATCATGATCATTAATTGAGTAGTTGGCAAGAGGAGTTCAGCCTTCAGCAGGTCGGTAAATATAGGAGATCGATCCAACACATTTATATCATTATGTGATCTTGGTGGTCCAAAATAAGCATGCCATATCCAAAGATCATACAAAGCCATGGCTTTAAGAATCAATGAAGGCTCGTGGTGTTCTCACGAACATACATGCCTTTTAACACAACTGGACAGTTCTTCCACTTCCAGTGTATACAATCTATAATACCTCGCAGCCTGGGAAACCCACGTCTTTCACCTTCTAATAACAATTTATGAATGTTAGCATTATTTGGTTTTCTCAAGTACTCATTGCCAAAAAAGTCAATGATCGCTTAAACAAACCTCTTCATTAATTCAATTGAGGTACTTTCAGTGATCCTCACATAATCGTCCATAGCATCTACCGCGACTCCATTTGCAAACATCCTCATTACAGCTGTGTCCTTTTGAAGCAGTGATAAACCAAGACGGTCGGTAAAGTCTCTTTTCTGTTAAAAGTACAGTCATGAGCTTCCACTGCATTTACAATTTGAAAAATAGCGATCGGTGCATTCAGAACCTCCTTTGAAATTGAGAGGGAGTGTATACAAGGTTCTTACCAAAGTAGTCATTGTAGAGTCTATGATGGCCTTGGACTCGTTTTTGTTGATAACTATGTGGCCTTGAATGGAATCACAATGTATTCTCGTTCTCATTTCTCATTCTTCTTGTAAGACAACCCTTGTCAACATCTCCAATTCTTCATCCGAATCAGAATTTATGAAGTTATGCCAAATCTCATCCGCCAAGTCAAAGAGAAATTGGAAAATTTTTGAGGCATATTGAGGTAATGGCCAAAATATTTTCTTATTTGGAGAAGAAGAGAAGTGTTGAGAATTTGGGGTGTAAAGAATTCTATACAAAAGTGATCTATCTATAGGAAATATTCCAACGGCAAGTTTTCTCTAACAGCTATAAAATGACTAGTTTTCTCCAATGGTTATAAAATGTAAGTACAATAGATATTTAAATAAGACAACAATTCATTAATTGGAATGAAAATACATATTTTTTTTCCTAAAAGTAAAATACAATTCAAACACCACCACCTAACTCTCCTTTCAGAATTTTCCATCTTTTTTGAGAATAGTGTAATTGTTGCTCATCGAGACATATTAATAAAAAAACATAGTGGTGGAGTGTAGAGGTTCAGAAAATTATTCAAGAGAAAAAATATTGATACAAAGTTTGGCAAGAGACTAAAAGTATGAAAAATCTTGAGTTGTATAAGAAGGCAAAAAATGAAGCTAAGAAAGTAGTAAGTAGTGCAAAGTCCAAAGCATACGATGACCTCTATAATATGTGGAGAATAAGAAAATGAGATAAGGATATTTTTAAACTTACCAAAATAAGAGAAAAGTAGGGACTTAGATCATGTCAAATATATAAAGGACAATGAGGAAAATGTTCTTGTGAAGGACAATGATATTAAATAAAGGTGGAAGGAATATTTTAATAAACTTTTAAATGAAGAACATATAGGGGATACAAGAACCAGGGAGGATACTTCATTAACATAGCATGCTTTTCTCCGTAGAATTAAAGGGGTGGAAGTAAATGAAGCATTGAAGTAAATGAAGACAGGAAAGACAATATGCCCAAATGATATTCTGATAGAGGTATGAAAATGCTTAAGAGAGGTTGAGATGAGTTAGTTATATAGACTCTTTTATAAGATACTTGTGATAAAGAAAATGTCGAATGAATAGAGATATACAAAATTGTACCAACTATCGAATATATTAAAAAATAAGGGAGATATTTTTTAATAAGGGAGATATTAAAAAATTTCTGTGGTGAATAAGAATATATTATCTTGTTCTACAAGTGATAGCAAGGCGGCTATTAGAATTGAAACAAACTATTCCACACTTTTATTTATCTTCAGGTCTAGTTGACTTCTCAAATTCTTTTTCATTACTTAGCTCGTTGATGATTGACTGATTTATAGTGTATGTCAGTTTCTGCCAGATGTTATTTTGGATCCTCTTCTTGCCTTGAGAAAGGAACTTAAAGGTCTGGTTTGATACTTCGATGTGTAATCTATCATTTCCTACATATATTTTCTTGCTTTTTAAGGTATGTTGTAGGCATTAACATGGTTTTGGTTGTTATTTTCTTTCTGGTTTCAACTTGCAGAGCAGCATGATGTTAAAGTTTCTGTCAATGACATTGTCATTAAAGCTGTAGCACTTGCACTAAGAAATGTGTCTGATGTAAATGGTAGGACTTTCTGAAATAATTTCATTATTGTTATTGTTATTTTTTGAAAGGTAAAAAAAATATATTTTTGAATATAGAAGTTAGCCTTTGCCTAGTTGTGTAGCCTCAACTTTAGAGTTTTTTTTTTCTTGTCATTTCTTTTTAGTGGACATTAAGCCATTGCAGAACTCCGATGTCAGAATTTTGAACTTGGATACCAATTCATAGTTTTGCGTTTGAGAATATGAAACTTCTTTTTGAAAGGATTGAATTCAATTTCTACCTTTCCATGTTTGATGGTGCCATATAAATTTAATCTCCTTTTCTTTCTCTTAATAAAGACAAATAAATAAATAAATAAATAGATAGATAAAATAGAATAAAATAGAGTGAATAACTTTGTTGAGAAATTGAAGCTGTTTTCTGAAGAATCGTGAATCTACTTACCATCATTCTATTGATTCCAATGTTTCACTTAATTTTTGAAGATACATTTTACCTCTCCTGTGCAAATTCTGTTTTGAATTTTTGAATTTCCTGTTCTCAGAATTAGCTTCTTTGTGTATCATAAGTTGGTTCCCATTCTGTTCAGCTATATCTTCTGGCTTCTGATTTGTGCATGAATAAATATCGTCCTTCCATTAACTCTACATGTATCACTTCAATTTACATCTATGCCACAGGTTTTCTGTGACATACTTTTATATGTCTATAGAAAAAATAATAAAATGAGTTTTTGTTTTATTTTTTTGCCAATATTTTTGGGTTTGGACATAATCTAGGTCAAAGAATAAGCTAAAAAAGCACGATCTGAGAAACTTGCACCTAATCAGTTTTAAGGTGGGACTTTCAGGTGAGTTATATGCAACTGTTCAAAATTGAGATTTATACAATGTATCCCACCCCATTCTTACATGTGTGCCCAATTATTTATTTATTTATTTATTTTGCAACATTTCAAATCTGGGAATGTTTCCAGTGGACCATTTTTGTGCTATTATAAACCCTCCACAGGTATATGATAATATTCACTTTAGTGAACCATTACATCTTTATTTGTTTCATTATTATTAGTGAGTAGAACTATGGACTTGCTTTCAGTCTAGACACCCAAATCAAATTGTAGAATTCATTACCAAACCACAGCCATCTTTGATTTCGATATCTGACCGTCTAGATTGAATATGGTTTTATTAAGGGTCCAATTTGTACCCATTTCGGCTTGGTTATGAATGAAACAGCCATCTTATGAAGAATTTAAGTCTTACACTAGGAACTAGAAGGGGAAGACTGACAGAGGAGATATAAAAAAATTAAATTAGAATGTAGAGTTGTGAATTTTAATTTTTTCTTCATGGGTTATGTTTCTACTCATATTTTAGTGAATGTTGTTGGATTGGGCCTACATGGATACATGGCCAGGATATCTTAACGAATCATTAAGTTGGTCTCACTGTAGGTGTGGTGCTGTTAAATTGTTGTTTATGACTAGTTGTAATTCTTTCTTCTCGTTTCAGAAATGTTTTCAGTTCTATTTGGGCTATTGAATATCACATTATTTGGGGTTCCATCTGCAGTGGGACATGATTGATGTGAGAATCAGCTTATCTGACCATGCAACCACTTGAGACACAATCATATGCATCTAGGGATTTGCATGCTGCTCATGCCGTGATCACCATTTTCAAATTAGTAAATCATGTTGTTTGTTGGCATATACTACATTCTGCTCTTTTTTCTTTTTCTTTTCTTTTTTTTTTTGCGACAGTGGTAACAGTTAATGATTACTTGGCTCAGCGTGATGCATAGTGGATGGGCCGTGTTCATCGTTTTTTAGGTCTTTCAGTGGGTCTTATACAGGTGATTTCATGCACCTAAAGGGGTAAAAAATTTAAATTTAACTGTCTTTCGCAAGTAAGTCCAAAATTTCTAGGCACATGCTTGCATGCAACATTTTTAAGCGATGAAGCTAACATAATTTTCTAAATTTGCTGCTATTTTACTCAAATTTTAGAGGGGTATCACAGCTGAAGAGATGAGATCCAGCTATAATTGTGATATTAACATACACAAATAACTCAGTAAGTGGCAGATTTAAGAACTATACTATAGAACCGCATGCAAGATTGCTAGGTTGGATTTTGCAAGGTGGTTGTCATGACTTTTCTGATGGCTGTTTAAATTGAGCTGTGATTTTATGTTATTATTTGATTCTGAATGCAGTTGAAATGACCTGCAGGAACTTGGTTTTGATTATCTCCGTGACAATCTTACTGGAAATAGAGGGCACCTTGTTATGAGATGGTACATTTGCAAGCACAATATTTGGTTGTATTCTTTATTCTTGGGTTATGTCATTTTGACACATCATAAGCAGGCTAAAGCCATTCCACTTTGCAATTGTTGATGAAGTTGATTCGGTCCTTATAGATGAAGGAAGGAACCCTTTGTTAATAAGTGGTGAGGTAATTGTAGCAATCATTTTTCTTCTTTGTAATCCAGCAATAGCTCTAGTTTATGTATGATTTTTCTTCACAATTAAACTGTTAGTATTATCTTTTATTTTTCCTTCTTCAGGCTAGTCAAGATGCTGCTCGATACCCAGTTGCTACAAAAGTAGCTGAGTTGCTCGTACAAGGCATTGTAAGTTCAGTTTGATAGGTTGTTTTCAGAAATGCAAGGCAAGTGGATTTAACCTTCTGTGAACCACTTTGGAGTTGCAGTTCTATTTGTATTGTGAACTTCATTTTTGGTGATGGCCATGTTTTTGGCTTGTCAGTTTAAATGTTTAATTTCCTTTTGAACTTTTTTTTTTTTGAAAGAGAATCATATTGATTTATTTTTTTTGCTATCTTCATTGGTTCATGAACTTATTTTTATCTGATTTCTACTTTTTTCTTCTTCTTTTTTGGTTGCAGGATGTTGGTGCAACCCTAGTTATTTGTCAACGGGGATTTGATGATGAAGCAAATCACCTATTAATGCAGCGAAACCTACTTGCTGTTTGATGGGTTGGTGGTGTAGAGTTGGAACTCATTGCATTTGTTTGTTTTGTAACTAAAGCTACAACATTACATCATTTGTTAATCTTTTAGAGTTAACTACTAAGTAGTTTTTCTGTCTCTGTAAGTGGAAGGATTGTGCCCCGGGTCCAAGAGCTGACACCAAAAAAGCTTAGCAAGGTATACTTTAGACATGACATGTTTAATTCTCTCTTATTTTATTGAAAATGTATTTTTGTTGCTTGGTGCCTACTTTTAGCTAGTTACTATCTGAATGCTACATCAGGTTTATTGTTGGGACTTGGGAGGCACAAATGCAGCTATGCACTTTGAACCCCACTAAAATAATATAAAGTTTTGTTGCTACATAGAGAGTATCAACACCACTGATGATCTTACACTTTTTTTTTAATGTAGAGCGGAAAGCTATTGTTGCTGTGCCCAGGATTTGATAATTGGATTAGTACCATAATTAATGAGAATGTGCGGGTTACTATTTCCTAATTAATGTATGGGCTCCGGGCCTCACTTATAAATGACTTGCCTCCTTCATGAACATGACACAACCTATATTTGCTATTAAGGTTAATGATGATTCATGAAAAAACAAAAGGTTTGTTTGTAATTGCCCGTCTTTCTATAATTTCCAATACACAGTCCTTTGTCTTACTGAATTCTCCTTTTTCTTATTGAATTCTCTTATCTTCCAACAGCATCTTCATATGCCTTGCTGATGACAAGAGACCACAAGGCCAGTAGTCAAGAAGAATTGCAGTTTGAGCAAAAGGCAGCAGTTACTCAAATGCAAAAAGGCCCATCTCTATCAAAAGTTTGGATGGGCGATCTTCTGGAACTTGCATTGATTGAAAGATATTGACCCTTCATCTGGAGGGCTTCCTTGTTTCATCAAAAGCCACCAAAGTGACGGTTGTGCAAGAAGAAGAGCTGGCTTTTCTTGTTACCATAATAGCAACTTGTAGCCTGAAATTATTGAATGTAACAAGAATTTTTAATGATTGTATTAAAAAATAATTTTAATAATTGTATTTATATGAATGTGAATACCACAATTATTCTATTTTATTTTTAAATATGTGATTAGTAGTGGTTTAAAAAACTTATGATTTAAAAAAATATTATTAAAACTGTTTTTAAAAAGTTCAAAAAAGATGGCAAGAAAATATGAGGGAATAATTTGGAACGGTTTTAAAATTTTGGAACGGTTTAAAACAGTTCTAGATTTCCAAATCTGGAACGGTTTTGAACTGTTCCAGATTTCCAACTCTGGAACGGTTCAAAACTGTTCCAAATTTCTAAATCTAGAACAATTTTGAACCGTTCCAAAAATTCTGCAACACCCATTTTTGGAACGGTTTAAAACCGTTCCAAATTCATTTAGGAACAATTTCAAACCGTTCCAGATGAACATTTTTGGTGTAGTGATGTAGATGTTTTAAAAAAAAATTCAAAACCCTTTTTACCATTTGTAGGGATTTTTCTTATTTTTTATAAAAACAATTTTAGCAGCAGAAAAAGAATGCCGCTAAAACTGCTTTAAAAAGCACTATCCAATAAAAAAATAAAACTTTTTAGTGGCACATTTTTATATTATAGCGGCAGTTGCATAACTGCCGCTATTTCCTTATTTTTAGCAGCAAACGCTTGTCCACCGCAAAAAGATAGTGAGAAATAGCGACAGAGGGTATTAGTGACAAAAATAGTAGCAAACAAATGTCTGCTGCAATAAAGTTTTAGCCGCAGATTTTATTTTTCAACGGCAGAAAAAAACTGCCGCTATATGTGTCTTTTTTTGTAGTGTCATTAGATATTTGGAGATACACCAGTTCATTTTTGTTTCTATTTTTCTAATTATAAAACCCTGATATAAGATCTGGACCATTGAATTTCTTAAGAACCTCAAACGCAGTCATGACATCAAAATTGAACCATTGATCTATCACAGATTTCAAGATATTTGTGAAATGGCTGTACCTTAGATTTACATTTTTTGATATTTGTGGGCTCCTAGATCATGATCCGCACCGTTGATCTTCTTTGGAATGTTGAGAAAAACTAGGCCATCAAGTTCATGCCTAGACTCATTGTGGATCTTGAGAAATTGTGAAAAACCACAAATCGTTAGATTAAAAAATATCTATTTCAAATAGTCTTTTCATCTTACCAAACAGTATATTTGGAAAACATCTATTTCATGTAGATCTACTTTATACAGATCAAATTTGCCAAACAAGGCCTAAGTAATCCAAGTGATTTAAACCATGGGCCTGAATGCGATGAGGTTGGAGCCCACAAGCTTACTTGAGTCCTTCCTAATCATTGGCACTCATCTAGGAGATCTGAATTCTTGAACTTAATTGTGCTAGGATCAGACAACTTGTGCTTTGGACTTACATGTAACTAAAGTTATTCAAACAGGCATCATGTGACCATTAAATAACCTCCTCTTTGATGGAAATTACTGAGCTATCACTCTAATAATGTAATTTATAGAAAGTCAAAGTTCAATCTACACCTTTAGTTGATAATTTTTACCCCTAATTTCTTAAGATTAATCCCTCATCTCTTCAATAATCCTTTAATGGAGGTCAATTCATCAGAATTTCTATGTATTCTATGCAAACAAATATACCTTATATAACTTTTAAATGTACATCTGATGAATTAAATGATGGTCAGCAATATCCAAGTAACATTTGCAGGTGCTTGGTGTGGCATTGGATCCTCACAAGGACAACCTCAGCCGAATCTTTGCATTTTTCAGTGTCTCCCTAAATGCTAATTTTATCTTCTTCTTTTTTTCCGCAGATTTCTTTGGCAATTTTCAGAGTCTCCCTAAATGCTATTTTATCTTCTTTTTTTTTTTTTTGCCCCAGATTTCTTTGGCAATAGTAAGCTAGAATGTAGAATGAACATAAAGTGAGATAACATATGACAAAATTGTGTCTAAATTTGTATGCCTTTCATGATTGGAGAGTATATTCTAGTAGCCCCAAGTGCCGGAAGATGAAAGTGGAAGTGATCAAAACATTGTCACAAGCATGGTACAATATTGCAGCATCAGCCGATATGCTATTAGCTAATATGCTATCGATATCGGTTCCAACTCGTGGTTTGTCACAGTTGTTGGAGTGTGACTTATTATCCCAAAAATTTTTAAAAAAATACAAAACTTTAGAATATTAGAAAACACTAGAAAATAATTTTTTTTCTATTAGGAACAACTATAAATCAAATTATTGGTTCCCCTAAGTTACGGCATCCTATGTCAATGTCTTATCCAAAATTATGATTACAATTAAATAGATTTAGATGTATATACCAAAATAAATAAGAATTTCAAAAATTTTATAAAATGCAAATATAATTATGACTTATGAGTTGTCATTTAGTGCGCAATTTAAGAAAATAAAGCTTGTTTGAACTTATATATTTAGTGTTGGTATCCTACATAGTGTATATCCCTATCATCATCCATCAACCATCACTCAATTATCAAATAAGTTTTGAAATTCGAGAACATGAACATCAATATTACATGATACATTATGATAGTAAAATAAATCAAAAAGAAATTGAACATTTAGATTATATTTAAGGTTTGCCTAAAATGAGAGAAGAGACTGAATGGATCAAAGCACAATTTAATTTCAAGTGGAGTGTCGCCCAGGCTTGATAGCATCATCTTCATCATCATTTCTTTGGTATTGGTTATAACGATACAATCCAAACTCCTGCCTTTTATTCCCATATCTATGATCATATTGATGTTGTTGTTGAGGAACAAATATCCCTTGACAGTAGGATGATGAGCTATCATGTAGATTGACTTGATTGGAGACCACTTGCCATTAAAAAATTGGTGAGAAAGGCTATTCAATAAGAATTGCAATTTATTAGGCTATTCAATAAGAATTGCAATTTGTTGTGAAAGAAAAAGAAAATAGAGAGAGATTTTATTGCTGATAGGATGTGTGTATATAATAAGAGGGAGGAGGATCTTATTTATAGAATAAGATTGTTTCCTCCTCCAAGCAACCTAATATGATAAGACTCTAACCTTAAGTGTTTTCTTTATTTCATGTGGGTCCCAATGTAGGCATCCACTTATAATGATGTCTCGTTAAAACCTTAACTAGGAAAACCCAGTGGGATAAAACCTAAAAAAGAAAAAAGAGTACATCACATATAAGTCCTCGATAGCATGCTTTAGGATGTTTATCTCCGATCAGTTACTCCCCGTGACAACAATAACCTTTATATTTTTTTATGATAGATTCTAGTATGTTGATCTCATACACAAGCTTTTGAAATGTTGATTTTGGTAATGACTTGGTAAACAAATTAGCCAAATTGTTACTTGAATGAATTTGTTTGACTTCAATTTCATTGTTCTTCTAATCTCATGTGTGAAAAAGAACTTTGGTGCAATGTAATTTGTCTTATCACCCTGACAACAATAACCTTTACATTATTTGATGATGGACTCTACGTTGACTGATCTCATATATAAGCTTTTGGAATATTGATTTGGTAATGACTTAGTAAATAAATTAGCCAGTTTGTTGCTTGAATGAATTTGCTTGACTTCAATTTTATTATTCTTCTAAGCTCATGTGTGAAGAAGAACTTTGGTACAATATACTTGATCTTGTCACCTTTAATAGATCCTTCTTTAATCTGTTGAATGCTTGCCTCATTGTCTTTGTAGATAACAGTTGGGGTACATATACTAGGAAGCAATTGATAAGAACTATGAATATGTTGAATAAAAGATTATAGCTACACACATTCCCTTCTTACTTCATAGAGAGTTAAAATCTTAGTATGGTTAAAAAAAGTAGCTACCAAAGTCTGTTTAGTAGAGGGAGCAAAAAGAAATTACGGTATTACCACAAAGACATATATAACTTGCCTGTGATCAACCCTTCTAAGCAATAGAGAAATATCTTGAATCTCATATCCTACGAACTTCGAATTTTTATACTAAAAGAGTTCTAAATCAATTGTACCACATAAATGGAGTAGGATACATTTAATATCAGTCCAATGCCTTTGCACTAGCACAGAATTATATCTGGTAGATTCACTAAGAATGAAATGTCCAATCTAGTACATCATGTTAAATATATTAAAGCACCAATAGTACTTAGGTATAGTACTTCAGGACTCAATACATCTTCATTTTCCCTCATTGGATGATATAAATCTTTGTTTAAATCTAAAGACCAAACAACTATGGAAGTACTTAGTGGATGCTCTTTGTCTATGCCAAAGTGTTTCAAAACATTCTAAGTATATTTAGACTGATGGACTAATGTATTATTAGAAATTCTCTCGATCTGCAAGCCAAGATAAAATTTTCTTTTCCCAAAGTTTTTCATTTCAGAATCTCTTTTCAAATAATTAATAGTTATTTCGAGTTCTTTTGAAGTCTTGATCAAATTTATGTCATCGACAAAAATTGCCACTTTGCAAATCCTTTTAAGGATTTTTTTTTTTAAGATACATGGCAAATGAGATTGTTTGCAGACCCTTCCTTAGAAACATATTTACTAAGATGATTATAGCTCATTCTTCCAAATTGTTTCAGGCCTGTAATAATTGTCTCAGTTGTATTGAGTACGTACTATTGGGCTTTACACTAGGCAAAGTAAATATTTCAGGGATTTTCATATGAATTTTTGGGTCTAATTCCCCATACAAGTAAGCGGCTACAACATCCATGAGTTTCATAACTACATTTTCAAAAATTATTAAATTTGTCAGATATTTGAATGTTATTAAGCCTATAATGGGGGAGTATGTTTCCTCATAATCAATCCGTATGTTTCCTCATAATCAATCCAAGATTTCTACAGAAAACCTTGTACTACAAATCTTACTTTGTATCTAATAATTTTATTAATATCATTTATTTTCTTTACAAACACCCACTTTTAACCTATAGGGTTGACACATTTTAGGATTTATACTAATGTCTGAAAACACAGCATCTATTGAGAGACTCAAACTCTACTATAATGACACTTTCCCATTTTGCCAAATCTTTTATTTGTTAACATTCATTTATAGTACATGGTTTTATGTCCCAGTCATTCTCCTTACTTCCCTTAATATTTGTGTAGTTACCACATGTGCAACTGTGTCATCAATGTTAATTTCCTTTCTATTCGATCTCTTTCTTGAAAAATTACTAAAATCTCTCTCTTGAAAAATTACTAAGTATAGAGATTTCTTCATTATTCGATACTGGTACATCTTCAAGGGCTTCCAAAGTCTCATCAGAGACTTCCATTATTTTAGAGAGAGTGGATTTTATCATAACCTCTTTGGTGAGTTATGTGCCTCTTCGAGAGGAACCTTTTTAGGATTGTTAAGTGAACCTTTTGGAAGACACGATAATTCTTGTACATTTCTCCTTTTTCGAGGAACTATATCCTTTAGACTTATAGGTCTACCAGGCTTCTTGCATATTGCGGATTTTTTCAAGAACGGGTTGTTCTGCATGAACAATACATTCTTTATGAACTATCTTATCTCCCCATAGTGGTGAAAATTTTGTCTCATCGAATTGACAATTTGCAAAATGAACAGTGAAGACATCTCCTGTCATTGATTCTAAAAATCAAATAATCAAAAAAAAAAAGTCATAACCTACATAAATTCCCAACTTACATTGTGGTCCTATCTTAATACGCTGAGGGCGTGGTTTAAAGACTAAAACTGCACAATAAACTTGCGCAAGTGAGTGATATTAAGTTGTTGTCCTGATATAAGTTGTGTAGGGGAGTATTAATGACAGGTTGTAGGTTGTAGTCAATTAGCAATGATGCATGCAACACAGTGTATTCCCAAGTACTAACTAGTAATTTAGACTGCATCAGTATAGTCTTAGAAATAAGATGAATGTGCTTAATCATGGATTTAGCTAAGCCATTTTGGGTATAGACATGAAGGAGAAGATGTTCGACTACAATTTCAAGAAATAAACAATATCATGAAAAGACTGTAATGTAAATTCACTCACATTATCAAGTCTTATAAACTTAATAAGATAATTAGGGAAGTAGGCCATAAGTTTACTAATTTGAGTCAACAAGCAGGCAAAAACTATATTTTTAGTTAAAATTAGGCAAACATCTAACTAATCGGTGGTAGCATCAATCAAAACTATAAAATACCTAAAAGGTTAATTAGGTGGATTTATAGGTTCACAAATGTCTATTTGTATCTTTTGCAGAAAAGGATGTGGATTCTAATGTAATCTTAGCAGAAAAAAGGTTGGGTGATTAGTTTTTCTTGTGAACATGGAATACATAGATACTTATTACGTATGGTCTTTTTCTTGTGAACATGGGATACGTAGATACTTATTAGGGATGGTCAATTTGTGGTTCTCTAAGGAGTGCTAAAAAAAGTTATCAATGGCTTTCTTTAACATGGTAGCTCCAGAGTAACCTAACCTATCATGTCAAAGTAATAAAGTCTGAGGATTGCTAAGCTTCGAGCTTAGTTTAAGCTTCGGGCTTAACGATGTCATTTTGCTCATAATTGAATGTGATGCGACAATAGATATTGTCATATAATATAACCTCGAGGGGAGTGCACTTAATGTTTCTAGTAGTTACTTCTAGACTCCAATACTAGTAATGATAAATAACATTTCCTTATTACCTTGACTAGCAGTTTCAATATGGTATTCATTTATTCTGATATCTTTGAAATTGAGCAAGTTTCTTCAGGAATTGTTGGAAAACAATACATCTCTAATGAATAAATGGGTACTATTAGGTAACGTCATATGAGTTCTTTTAAAGCTTTTTATTATTTGCACTAGTCTAGCTATGGTGGATACTTTTTGCAGATTGAATACCAATTCTAAAAAAAATTCTAATTTTTCAAAATGGTGTGTGTTGTGATACTATCTACAAAACAGTGAGTATCCCCAATTCTATGATCCATACCTTTAAACAAAGATAAAGTAATGTAACTAAGCAATCATATGATAAAAATTTTAAACATTCATCATAAAAAAGAAATAATAAATATCGATGAAAATAAATATCTTAAAACATCCTTCAAAATTTGACTAAATAGAAATTCTGTAAAATTAAAAAAAAAACTTATTTTGTCTTCTAGACCTTGCTGGGAGGGTTCCTATCTTAGCATGAAATGCCTCCTTGCTCAGAGGTTGGCCATTCTCGTCTTAAAAAAATTTGAGCCTCTAAGTTTGTGATATCCAAGTAAAAATTATCATTTTGTAAGAATATATCCCAATCCCAGTCTTCCAAATCATTTGACTCTATAAAATGAATAAAGGACTTGTATGTTTTATATTGTTTCACTACTTCCTTTAATGCACAACAATTGTGGGTAGATTTATTTAGTGGGTTTTTATTATAATCGTAATTATGCTTTTTCTGATGATCAGACCACTTCTGATAGTTTTTGAATTTTGGCAGGAGATCTCAAATACCTCCTCGTCTAAAGGAGTTGTTTCTTTGACCTCTTCTAGAATGGTGGTTTTTTCCATGTTCCCTTCCTCTGCCTTTGTTGGAACTGAAATTAGCATTTGTTTCAAGCACTATCATAAATCCTGTTGGTCTAGAGTTGTGGTTTTTTTTATCAAGATGTTATTGTTTTGCTTAGTAATAAGGAGACAAAAAATGAGTTCTGAGTATCTAGAGAAACGTTATTCATGATATTGTTGTTGCAAAATTACATTCGATGCATGAAAAGTGAACAACATTTTCTCCAGCATCTGCTCTTTCACAATTTTTTCTTCATACAACCTTAACAAAAAAATAATGTTGAAAAGAGGAGAGTTGTACTCAGATACTATTTTGTAATTTTGAAATTTCAGGTTTAGTCATTCGTTTTAAGCGGCTAATAATATGACCAGCTTTTGGTGATCATATCTATCCTTCAGGGATTTCCAAAGCCCTACTCATTCCTCTTCAGTAAGGTATTCATTCTTAAGGTCATCGTTGTTTATGAGACACAAGAAGCTAAATGCTAACGCCTTGCTTTCCAAGGGCTCCTTATTACCCTCTACTATTGTCTTTCCAAGTTTCTTGAATTGTAAGTGGATTTTTGCACTCAAATACCATGATAAGTAGTTGTCTTCAGCAATGCTAAGATCTTTGAATTCAAGTTTAGTTAAGTTTGACATCATGCAAGAGCTGTAAAAGATATATATAATCATTGGTATGCATAGAATTATAAAAGATAAATAATGAGACTTTAAAACATTCAAAATAAAGAAAGGGGTGAGTCATGTCAAATTAAGTTGGCCAGTTTAAAGTTGAAACAACAGGTTTTCAACTTTAATAATCAAAATAGAGGGTTCTGAAAAAACTTCTGGCTTAATTTAGAACTTCAGGTTCATAAATTAGAACTTCAAGTTCTATCATGTCTTTAGATTCAATTTTATGGCCTAATATTGATTGGTTTTATTTTTAGATCTAAATATCAAACTTTAGATTTGATTAGGAATATGAATATCTAAGTTGATATTGTAGATTTTAAAACTTCTGATTTCATATTTGAATGACCCATGGATCTTTTTGTCCAGATTAGAAAAGAACTTCTTCTTTGTATGGAGCTACAAGTCTATATTAATATAGAACTTCAGGCTCTATTTATGATCCATCTACATTGATCTCCCCTTGTTAAAAAAATAAACCATTATTCTCCAAATAATAGTCTAATTAATGAAGAATTAGGATAAGAGCATTTATATAGTTATTAAACTAAGAGAATATTATAAATAATGAAAGTTGTTTTACCATTGGATCCTCCTCCTTTTGCTTTAAAAATGTAGATCTGTTCACAAGTTTTTTGTAAGTGTTAACCCATGAAAAAATCACAAATACTACAGTAAAGACATTACAAGCAAATTCCAAAACAATGGCACATAAACCCATAGGATTGTAGAATTCCAGGTCAAATACTGTGTCCAGAGTTTATAACTGATGCAACTCATTCAGAAGATTTCAAATGAGTTCAATGTGCAACAGTTCAAATTTCAAAATTAGTAGACTTCATATGGTCACTCAATTCACCAAGTGTTAGACTCAAGGTTCACTAGCTCAAAACCTATGGGTCACAAAACACATTTAAGCTTTTGGGTTACCAAAGTGGCTAAAAATCATATGGGAATCCAAAACATGCTTATAAATGATGCTGCAAAGTTTCAACGCATTCAGACTTCAATTTAGTTAAAAATCAAGCTTCAGTGATTATCTTCCAACTCCTTGGGGTTACTGTGATAACAAATACTTCCACATGTCATAACTAGCTGAAACACTTGAAGGAAGCACAAATTATATTCTAGAAGGACTCTACAAAATTTCAAGTTAAGTAGATGTCATTTGACCCAAAGTCAGCAAATATGTCGACTTTGGGTCAGTGAACCCCAAGGCCCGAGGTCATTGACCAATGTACTATTTTTGGGTGATCGAAGTTAATGAAATTTGAACACAAGGCTTAATTTATGCTCAAAAGTGGTTCTGCAAATCTTCAAGCCAAGAGAACTTCGTTTGACCCTACTTCGACTACATGTCAGCTAGGAGTCCCGGACTAAAAATCTTACTTCTAGAAGGCCAAAGCTTATGAAATTTGGATTATATATTCAAAATGTGTTCAAAGTCAATTTCCTAAAGATTCGAATCAATTAAACATCATTTAAGTAGAAAACAAATTGACTGCCTGCAACATAATAAAATATTGACTTAGAACATGCAACAAGTGGGTCATTATTCAAAATCCTGCATCCACAAATTCAAATCACATGAAATTTGGATGAATACTTCAACGTGTCCCTGACATCAGTTCTTCCAAGTTTCAAATCAATCCAAGGTCATTTCGTCCTCAAATAGTTGAAACCAGGCCCATTTTCATGAAAAGTCAACAAAGGGGGTTAACCAACTTTGGAAGGTCAAAATAGACTGGAATTTCTATGACACACTCAAAATAGTGTTAAAAAGCATCCATCTAGATTTCGTGAAAATCGGACATCATTCGGGTCTCAAACAAGTGAAAACGGGTCACATATGTAAAAAACCAAAAATTAGACCTGTCGGTGATAGCGACCACGGTCATTGACACCAATGAAATGGTTCCCAGTGGTTTTTAGTAGTTTTCTCCACTTCATTTTGAACTTCAACCTCCCATAACTCCCTATACCAGCTCTAAAGTGTATAAAAAGAAGGTTTGGCATGTGGGAGAAGGGTCTACACAAGTTCTACACTAGTTCCAACAAGTTCAGAGGATTTAAGGTATTAACAAGCATTGTTCCAAGAATTCACAAGGCTCTCAAGGTACTTCAAGCACTCCAAAGCTACTACTTTTTCTCCTTCTCACTAACTTAAGGTGAGAAATGGCTCAAAGACGGAGGAGAACCATACATATTACTTAAAGAAGATGGGTGCAAGGGCCATGAAGCATAAAAAAAAAAGGATGAAGTCTATTTCCTTTGTTTTTCTCACTTTGGAGGGTTTCGGGCCATATCGGAAGTTGTGAATAAGCCTCTTTACATTTCATTCTATTCCTTGAAAATCATAGGTTCAGAATGACACAACTTTGGCTCCATTTTAATTATATAAAGCACCTTTTTCAGATTTGTGCAAAAACAGTCCGTAACAAAAAAGTAATGATTATCAAAGGTTTTAGTCAATTCCACGACCAAATTAAGTACTATTGGTAGTCATTC
Source organism: Sextonia rubra (assembly GCA_037013555.1). NCBI lineage: Eukaryota > Viridiplantae > Streptophyta > Magnoliopsida > Laurales > Lauraceae > Sextonia > Sextonia rubra. Next base: position 106,787,348 of record JASUAD010000001.1, on the reverse strand, counting down.
AACACTCCAAAAGTAGAAGAACACAAGATCCAGCACTATGAAGGCATTACAGAAGTGAAACAAAGAATAAACAAGACAAATAATGGCCATTTTGGTCACTGTTTGTCAGTGACCATGGGCCACGGTCACCAATTCCCTGCACTCTCTTTTTCGCAATTTCAGCCACTTTTGTATGTATTTTCTTGTAAATCTCAAGTTTGGATCACATCCGAGACTAGAAAGAAAAGTTGTAAATTTTCAAAACTTGTAAACAACTTGCATCCCTATGGTCAGAGCTTTTGGACCCATGTAAGCAAAGGAAAATTAATGATGAACTGTAATTATTTTCATTCTTCTTAACGCTTAAAGTATGTGAATGTTGGACTCAACTCCGTTGCATTTCACATCACATTTCAAGCGCAATCAGTGGGTTCAAACGGATCGTCGATTTAATTTTGAGTGGTCAAGATGTCACAAACTAAAGATTTGACGGATGATTTGCACCTTTAGTGAGTGGGATGTTCTGCCCTTTAGCCGTAAGGCGGCTGAGGCGGGGACAGCACCTATCGTTTCGGTGGTTGATTGATGGCTGGGGTCGGCTTGGCTTTGTTGAGCCAATACCAATCACACTTTTTTCTGTTTAGCAGTATGAGACAAAAAGGCAAAAAGACAAAAGCAAGATAACTTGTCGCTTTTCTATCTTGTGAAAGGGATAGGTCAATAGAAAAAAAAAAGAGAAAAACTGAGATGAACCTTTTTTCTTTTGTTAAGCACGCAAAAACTAAGGAAAAGAAAAGAGAAATCCAAACCCACCCACCCACCCACCCACCCCCCCTTTTTTTCTTTCTCGTGTTAATCATGTGTTGTGACAGACTGAGGGAGAGAAAATAAAAAGAGATTTTATTGTTGATAGGATGTGTATACATAATACGGGCGATAATGATCTTATTTACAAAATAAGTTTTTTTCATTTCTAAGAAACCTAATATGATAAGATTTTAATCCTAAGTGCTCTTAATATCGTATTAAGTGGATTCCAATATGGGCATCCACGTATAATAATACATCATATAACACAAGTGTTATTTTGAGGAGGAATGCAATTTTAGTTTTCCATTGGCTGAACGTACAGTCGTCTCAAAGAAAGAGTTTTCACCATTCATGCTAATTTCATATTCACATCATTAAAGAGTTTCATCCTTCATGATGGTTTCATATTCACATCATTGGACAAAGAAGGGCGTAGGACACGGAAGCTGTTTATTCTTGAAGTACTCTTCCATCAATGGACAAGGAAGAGTGTAGCACACGAGGAGCTGTTTATTCTTGAAGTGCTCTCCCAAAAAGATTAATTACATATTTAGACAACAAAAGAACACTTCATTGAAATGAATGGCCAACCAGCCCACCATAAGCACAGAAAAAAGTTTCATAAATCTTTAATTTGAAACCCCCCCCCCCCCCCCCCCCCACCAAACCAAAACACACACAACAACACCAGCTCATTCATTGACCTATTAACATGAAATGAAGTATTAAGAATTGCTTCTTACCCAAGTGGTAATGAGCGGAGTTTCTTACACATGAATATCAATGGTTCTAATGTTGGGCATAACAGCTCTTTCTTGCAAGTGTAGGCTTTTTTTTTTTTTTTTTTTTGCATGTGCAGGCTACTTTCTCATTCTATGGGTCTCATTTCCACCTGTGTGGGCTGCCTTCTTGCATATGGGCTTTTTCTTGGGTCCTAGCCCTTTTGGCTAGAGTTAAAAAAAGGGATTTTTATAAAAAAAAACTAGTCCTAAACCGTGATTATACGAAATGATTAAGAAATACCATAAACATCGAATTAGGGTTTCATACGCAACCAAAAAACCAATTTTCCGTGGAATGATAGCATTAGGGCTCATTTCAAAAGAAATCTTTCATTTCCAATATGATATTATTAGGGTTCATTCCTTAAAGTTTTTTTTTTCCTCTTCTTCTTTTGGCATTTATAAGTTGTCCTAATTTTTGTTTCTCCTCTCCTCTTTTGCTCTCTATGAGCCAAATCCTCTATCTTCTCCATTTTCATTTTTCGTTTCCTTCCCAAAATCTACTATCTTTGAGTAGAACAAATATATTAATGCTCGCAAGTTCATATTCAAGCACTAGATGGAATGTACAGTTTTCACCAGCAATTATAAACAGATATCAACTTTTAGAATCCGCTCCCAAGGGTTAAAAAAACTTATTGTTAGAGTTGCAGGCACCACCTGCAAGGACTGTTGAATAGATTTTAAGTGTGCATTTTGATATTTGTGATAAAATAGGTTCATTTGTTCCTACGTCTCTTGTCCGCAGTTAGGAATGAGCCCAGCAGCTCTTTCTCTCATCTGCAGTTAGGAATGGGCCCAGCAGCTTGCTCTCTCTCTTTCTCTCTCTCTTGTTGACCATCAACCATAAAACTGGGAGCCACAAAGAAAAGGAGGGAAACAAATACTGAAAAAGAAGAAGGGAAAAATTGCAAAGTGTTATAAACTATTGTTATTAGTGGATGCCACCATGGGACCCACATTAGATATGGAAAGCTAGAGTCTTGCTATATTGGTTTGCTTGGGGAGGAAGCAATCTTCTTCTATAAATAAGATCCTCCTCCCCCCCCCCTTTTATGTACACATTTCATTCAATAAGAAAAGCTCTCCTTTTCTCCCTCTACTCTCTTTCTCTCCCCTCTTCTTAATACGTTATCAGCACGACATAACCCTCATCTTCTTCAGCACGACATAACCCTCATCTTCTTCAGCCGTCCTCTCAACGTGCAACAGGAAGTTTTTCTTTTGTCTTCTAATTTTTTTTTTTAATGCACAACGTGCAACATGTTAGTGCACAACACGTGTAATAATGTTAACTTTCCCTGACGTTAACGTGCAACAGTTGTTAGTTCTCCCTTTTTCTGTTATCCATCTTCAACGTGCAACAGGTCCTCTTTGATCACGGTAGTTTTTGAAAACGTAACACGTGTTACGTTACAAAGCAAAGAGTTGTCAGGCAGCGAGAATAATTCAAAAGAAATCCAACTTCAAACCACGGTTTCTTGGACGTTCGACATCCAATCAACAATCCGGTAACAGCTGCGAAAAGCTCATAAGCAGATCTACACGATACACATAAAAAAAGGCAGATCTAACGGTAACATAATTTTCATTATTTATATTTCTTTATTTGTTTAATAAATTGTTTATGTTATGATTATTTATATATTCATTATTATCATTATCTTTAACAAAGGGAGATCAAGAATAGTTCATAAATAAGAACCTGAAGTTCTATATTAATACGGGCCTGCAGTTCCGTAAGAACCAGAAGTTCTTTTCTAAATCCGGACCAGAAGTTCCGTGGATTATTAAAATCTGAAACCAGAAGTTCTCAGATCCACAATATGAACTTCAAGATTCATTCCTAATCAAACCTGAAGTTTGATATTTCGATCCAGAAATAAAAGTAATATGCCATAACATTAAGCCCGAAGCCTTGATAGAACCTGAAGTTCTAATCAGGAACCTGCAATTCCAAATCAAGCCAGAAGCCTTGTTAAAACTGTTTGTTTTTGGATTATTAAAATTGATAACATGATGTTATTCAATTTAAATTGGCAAACTTGATCTGACATGGCTTACCCCTTAATTTATTCTGAATGTATTACAATTTTTATTATTTATATTTTATCTTTTGCATATCAATGATCATATATATTTTTTTTCCAGCTCTTGCATAATGTCAAACTTAAGCAAACTTGAATTTAAAGCCCTTAACATTACCGGGGATAACTATTTATCCTGGCACTTGGATGCAAAATTACATTTGCAATCCAAGAAGCTTGGAGAGACGATAAAAGAAGGTAATAAAGAGTCCCTGGAGAATAGGGCATTGGCACTTATCTTCTTACGTCATCATATACATAATGACCTTAAGAATGAATACCTCACAGAAGAAGACCCTGTCGGTCTTTGGAAATCTCTGAAAGACAGATATGATCACCAGAAGATGGTCTTATTACCAGCAGCTCAGAATGAATGGCTAAACCTGCGATTTCAGGACTACAAATCGGTATCTGAGTATAACTCTGCTCTTTTCAACATTGTTTCCCGGTTAAGATTGTGTGGGGAAACGATTACAGAAGAGCAGATGTTAGAGAAAACGTTGTCCACTTTCCACGCATCAAATGTAATCCTGCAACAGCAGTACCGTAAACGGCGTTTCTCAAAATACTCAGAACTGATCTCTTGTCTCCTTGTTGCTGAGCAGAACAGTAAAGTCTTGCTAAAAAATCATAACTCCAGACCAACTGGATCTATGGCACTGCCTGAAGCAAATGCCAATTTCAATTCCAGCAGAGGCAGAGGAAGGGGGCGGGGGAGAAATAATCCCTCCAGAAGAGGTGAAAAAAGAAACTCCTCCCGACGAGGAGGATTTCGAGGTCCTCCCAATAAAAAAATTCAAAAACCACCAGAAGTGGTCTGATTCTCAGAAGCAACAAAATCCGGATCAACCTCAGAATCCACCGAATACTTCTGCCCACTGTTTTGATAACCCCTGCCACAGATGTGGAAGAACTAGGCATTGGTCACGCTCTTGTCGTGCACCAAAAAACATGGTGGAACGATACAAAGCATACAAGGCCTCTATTCATTCTGCAGAATCAAATGATCTGGAAGATTGGGATTGGGATACTGACCTACAAAATGACAATTACTAGTTGGACATTACAAATTTGGAAACTAAAGATTTTTTTGAAGACGAAAATGGCCAACCTCTGAGCAATGAGGCATTTAGTGCTAAAATCGGAACTCCTCCAGGAATGTTCTAGAAGACCAAACAAACATTTTTCAGAGTTTCCATTTAGAATATTTTTTCAGCTATTTACCTTTTTATGGATATTTTATGATTGGATGATTTAGTTTTTAGTTTCTAAATTTTGATAAACATTTTATGGATGTTTTGTGATGAGTGATTTTTTTTTATCACTTTGATGAAATTTCTTTTATGAAGTTTTCTTAATCATGTGATTGTTTAGTTACATTTTTTTTTTTTTTGTTTAAAGGTATGGAACACAACAATGGGGATACTCACTGTCTTGTAGATAGTGCTACAACACATACCATTATGAAAAACCAGAAGTTTTTCTCAGAATTGGTATTGAATTCACGAAAGGTATCCACCATAGCTGGACCTGTGCAAATAATTGAAGGCTCCGGAAGAGCCCACATAACGTTACCTAATGGTACTCATTTATTCATTAAAGATGCATTGTTCTCCAGCAGTTCCCGAAGAAATTTGCTCAGTTTTAAAGACATCAGAATAAATGGATAACATGTTGAGACTGCTAATGAAGGTAACAAGGAAATGTTACTTATCGTTACTAGTATTGGAGGCCGAAAGCAAATACTAGAAACATTAAGTGCACTTTCTTCTGGGTTATATTATACGACGATATCCATCGTCGAATCACATTCGGTTCTGAGTAAAACGAGACAGTTAAGCCCGAAGCTTAAACCAACCCCAAAGTTTAGCAACCCTCAAGCCTTATTGCTTTGGCATGATAGATTAGGGCACCCCGGAGTTACCATGTTGAAGAAAATCATTGATAACTCTGTTGGACACCCTTTAGACAACCATAGTTTGACCATACCAAATGGGTATCTATGTGTCCCATGCTCACAAGGAAAGTTAATCACTCGACCTTCCTTCGTTAAGATTGCATTAGAATCCCCATCCTTTCTGCAAAGGATACAAGGCGACATCTGTGGACCGATCAATCCACCTAGTGGACCATTTAGGTATTTCATGGTTTTGATTGACGCTTCCACCCGTTGGTCTGATGTTTGCCTACTTTCAACTAGGAATATAGCCTTTGCCCATCTATTAGCACAAATCATTAAACTTAGAGCCCATTTCCCTGATAATCCTATTAAGTCTATACGACTTGATAATGCGGGTGAGTTTACATCACAAGCCTTTGATGACTACTGTTCATCTCTAGGCATTGTTGTCGAACATCCTGTCCCTCATGTCCATACCCAGAATGGCTTAGCTAAATCCCTGATTAAGCGCATTCAACTTATTTCTAGGACCCTGTTGATGCAGTCTAAATTACCAATTAGTGCTTGGGGACATGCTGTATTACATGCATCAATGCTCATTCGACTTCGACCCACAGCCTACCATCAATACTCTCCCGCACAGCTTATAACAGGACATCAACCTAATATCTCCCATTTGCACAAGTTTGGTTGTGCTGTTTTAGTCCCTATACCACCCCCTCAACGTACTAAGATGGGACCACAACGTAGGTTGGGCATCTATATCGGTTATGACTCTCCTTCTATTATTCGCTTTTTAGAACCAATGACAAGAGATGTTTTTGCTGCTCGTTTTGCTGATTGTCAATTCGATGAGACAAAATTCCCACCGTTAGGGGGAGATAAAGAATGTATTGTTCCTGCAGAACAACCCGTTCCTGAAGAACGGCGTGAACTAACGTGGAATGCTTCCACTTTGTCTCATTTAGACCCTACTTCACAATGTGAATATGAAGTCCGTAGAATTGTGCACTTACAAGAAATTGCAAATAAATTACCTGATGCATTTAACGATGCAGCAAAGGTAACTAAGTCACATATTCCAGCTATGAATGCACCTGCTAGACTTAATGTCCCTGTAGGACAAAGTCAAAAAGTGGCAACAAAAAAGTCTGTAATACGCCAGAAGCGTGGCAGACCTGTAGGTTCAAAGGATATAGCTCCGCGAAAAAGGAGAAATATACAATCATCATATCCTCCCAAAGATACACATAACACTCCTGAAGAGTTTCCTCCTAAAAAGGGTCATAACGCTCCCGAAGAAGCTATGGAAAAATCCACTCTCTCTAGAATGACGAAAGTCCTTGATGAGACTATATAAGCCCCTAAAGTGGCACCGGTACCGGATAATGAAGAGATCTCTATATTTTATAATTATAGAGAGAGATGGGATCGAAAAAGAATTGTCATCGATGACGCATTTGCATATGTGGTAGCTACACATATATCAATGGAACATGAGGATGATGATTGGGATACAGAACCACGTACTATAAATGAATGTCGACAAAGAAAAGATTGGCCAAAATGGGAAACTGCTATTACAGCAGAGTTAGAGTCTCTCAATAGACGTGGTGTATTTGGACCTATAGTACAAACCCCAAAAGGTATTAACCCTGTAGGTTATAAGTGGGTGTTTGTAAGGAAAAGGAATGAAATGAATGAAATCATTAGATACAAGGCAAGACTTGTGGCACAAGGTTTCCTGCAGAAACCTGGGATTGATTATGAGGAAACATACTCCCCTGTTATGGATATAACGACATTCAGATATCTGATAAGTCTAGCGGTTTCTGAAAATTTGGATATGAGACTCATGGATGTTGTGGCCGCTTATCTGTATGGGGACTTAGACACAGAAATTCATATGAAAATCCCAGAAGGATTTACTTTGCCTGAAGCAAAGCCCAAGAGTACGTACTCAATACAATTGAGACGATCATTGTATGGATTAAAGCAATCCGGAAGAATGTGGTACAATCGTCTCCGTGAATATTTGTCTAAGGAAGGATATGAAAACAATCCCCTTTGCCCATGTATCTTCATAAAGAAATCCTCAAAAGGTTTTGCAATAGTGGCAGTTTATGTCGATGACATAAATTTAATCGGGACTCCAGAAGAGCTCGAAATAACTGCTGATTATTTGAAAAGGGAATTTGAGATGAAAGACCTTGGGAAAACAAAATTTTGTCTCGGCCTGCAGATCGAGAGAAGTTCTAGTGGAATATTAGTCCATCAATCTAATTATACCAAGAATATACTGAAACGCTTTGGTATGGATAAAGCACATCCACTAAGCACTCCCATGGTTGTTCGGTCTTTAGACATAAACAAGGATCCATATCGTCCAATTGAAGAAAACGAAAAGGTATTGGGTCCAGAAGTACCATACCTGAGTGCTATTGGTGCTTTAATGTATTTAGCACAATGTACTAGACCGGATATTTCCTTTTCAGTGAATTTACTTGCTAGATATAGTTCTGCGCCAACGCAAAGGCATTGGACTGGTATCAAACATATCCTACGCTATTTACGTGGTACAATTGATTTAGGACTCTTTTATTGTAAAGGTTCCAAGTTTGTAGGATATGCAGATTCAGGATATCTATCTGATCCTCATAAGGGTCGATCACAGACAGGTTATGTATTTCTCAATGGTAATGCTGCTATTTCTTGGCGCTCGAGTAAACAAACTTTGGTAGCTACTTCTTCTAACCATGCTGAAATTTTAGCCCTCTATGAAGCTAGTAGGGAATGTGTATGGCTAAAATCTTTAATTCAGCATATTCGTAGTTCTTGTCAATTGCCTCTCAGTACAGGTACCCCGAGTATTATCTATGAAGACAATGAGGCATGTATTCAACAAATTAAAGAAGGGTACATTAAAGGTGACAAGACAAAGCACATTGCACCAAAGTTCTTCTTTACACATGAGCTTCAGAAGAACAATGAGATCGAAGTCAAGCAAGTTCGTTCAAACAACAACTTGGCTGATTTGTTCACAAAGTCATTACCAAAGTCAACATTTCAAAGGCTTGTATATGAGATCGGCATGCGGAAAGTGTATCATCAAACAATGTAAAGGGTAATATCGTCAGGGAGAGTAACAGATTCTGGATAGATACCTTGAAGCCTATCAATTAGAACATATGTGCGCTGTACTCTTTTTCCTTCTATAGGTTTTACCCCACTGGGTTTTCCCAGTTAAGGTTTTAACGAGGCAGCATTATGCACGTCCAACGCCATTTCAATAACTTTGTAAAAATGTTGTACTCTTTTTCCTTCGCTTAGGTTTTTATCCCATTGGGTTTTTCCTTTGCAAGGTTTTAATGAGGCAACTGTTATTGAATGGCGGTCATCCAAGGGGGAGTGTTATAAACTATTGTTATTAGTGGATGCCACCATGGGACCCACATTAGATATGGAAAGCTAGAGTCTTGCTATATTGGTTTGCTTGGGGAGGAAGCAATCTTCTTCTATAAATAAGATCCTCCTCCCCCCCTTTTATGTACACATCTCATTCAATAAGAAAAGCTCTCCTTTTCTCCCTCTACTCTCTTTCTCTCCCCTCTTCTTAATACAAAGGGTTTTTTGCTTTTTTTGAATGGGCCCTAACGATATCTTTTTGGAGAAGGAGAAAAAATTGGAAAGTGTTTTTTTTTTTTTTTTCTGATGTGCCCTAAGTATATTGTTCTTTCTAGGACAAATTGGTCTTTTGGCCATGTATAATACCCTAATTCGATGTTTTAGTGTCTTTTTTAACTAATTCTTATCATCAGATTTAATACTAATATTTCGTAAAAATCCCTAAATAAAAAAAGAGGAAAACATGAAATGAAGTATCTAACCTTCTTTGCTCAAGTCAAAACATAAGGGCAGACGTATTCATTTTTTATAACAACAAACACCTGTATGGCCAGAGTAAACAATTTCATTTTCAATACACTTTCTTCCCAGCTATTTTGGACCGTTGAATATTTCCATTTATTGTCTACATCCGTTGAATCAATCTATGAGAACTGTGTAGCTCTTGTTTCACCTGGGCAGTCCCAGGGCAGGTGAGCGGTCTTTTAATGCATTTTGTCTGTAAAGCAAGTCCCCTTAATTAAAAACAGACATAAAAAAACATTTCCAGCATGGGAAAATAAGCCTAGAGTGTGTTATAGGCACTCAGTGATGGGAATTGCACTGTAGATATCATTGGTAGAACCTATCCCATCACTGCAACCGCCAGTGGCTGTGGCTACTGCAGATTTGGACGTTCATCTTTCCGAGTACAGCAATGGGCTACCAAAACATTTTTTTTTAAGTATAATGAAACTGCTACAAGAATTAGTTTGTGATGATGGTCAAAACCATTGTCGGTTGTTGGTCCTATTAAAATCGTTCCACCAAAGCTTTTCTAACCTTAGGATTTCTTTTAGATTCAAGGAAGTAGTTTGAAAGTAATGATCCAATATTGAAATTTTTTAATATAATATTGGATCATTACTGTTTTTTTGAAGAATAAGTAAGGTCTATTCTCCAAAAAAATAGTAATGACCCAATATTGTATTAAAAAAATCACTAACGATCATTTGAAATAGTTTTGCATCCTTTTTGAAATTATTAGTTCTGGCCAGATCCCTCGTGTGTTCAATTGTGATTTGTGCCATTCATTCAGTCGCCAACTTTGGACAATCTCAAGTGGATTTTGTCGGGTGCTGTGATTCCAGTAAACGTCAAGTTCCTCCTTTGACTTTTTCATATTTTGCGTTGGTGTTTCCTTCTTCTTGTCTTTCAATAGATTTCCTTTCAACTTAGATGGCCCAGAACTTTTTACCTCAAGAAGTGGAGAGGTCTAGTGCTTGACACCTCCCATGGTTTTACCCAGTGCATGTCGATGAGAGCGTTTTACACTGTAGATTTATAATTGTCAATATTGTTTCGTACTCTATTTTAGTTTGGCCTTCAAAATGAAAAGTTTCAACAGATTTTAAAATGAAAAAAATATAAAAAATAATATGTATATATATGCAAAATAATCTTATGAGAATTAGTTCCCACCACTTTATTGTGACAAGATTAGGTAGGGCACATCTATCATCCAATCCAAATTTTGTAATACACAGGGACCCTTTTGATAGTTACACGTCTCAAGTTTCGGTCAAATTCGAGTTTACTAAACCGTTGGATCGATTGTGCATCAATCTGAATTCACTGGACTTATGGGCCACGGATGAAGGAGTTAAGGACATGTGATTGGAGTTAAACTTAATATTTTGGGGTGGTCTCATATAGATCTTTCCATTCCCTTAGTCCTATCTTCAAATGGAACTCACAATTAGGCTCCATAAAAAGTTTTCATGATAAGTGTGTAAGAATACTTCTCATAGGATTAAAGCCCTAAATATATATATGTAGGAAAATAAAAAATAAAATAATAATTATGGATTTAGTCCGTCTAATAAAATATTTTAAAATTACATTTTATGAAAATATAAAAAATACAATATATATAAAGTTAAAAATAAAAAAAACAATTTCGGCTGAAATCAATCGAAGTCCAAAATTTTGGCCATAATGGACCGAAATTTGAAACAAAAAGTTTGATAGTTTTGTATCAAACTTCGTTTTGGTTGCTCGACAGAAACGAAAATTTTCATCCTTTTTTACCCAAAGGGCACAGAACTAACAACTATGATTTGCATTTGCCCAAAAGAATTAGTGCTACGTACATAATCGACCGTTCAGGGCCAAAAGATCCCGGATTGAGCTGGGAAAAAGATAACGTTGGTTTATTAAAAAAATTCCTTTCAAGAAAAACATAAATGTAAATTTCGCACCCAACTTGACTTCATGCAGCGAATCACCAACGCTGAGGCATGGAAAACAATACCTCCCATGAACAAATGTTTCAACAATTTCCTTTTTCAGAGAGAGTTCTGGAGGATATGACACTGAAGCCATTCCATGTTTAAAGGCAAAACTAGGCTGTCTCCAAAAGTGACTGTACAACATTGCTGGGGAAAACAAGTTCTAATTAAATGTGATGTATGGACCTTTCCCAATCTCTCTATAAATAATCTAAAATTAGTCTCTAGTTGCAACTCTAATGGTTAATTAGACCACAGTGAAATATGATACAAAAGCAAGAAAGGTGAATACGATATCTGTGTGATTTTGAACCTATATATGAGGCTGATGTGTCCTTAGCTTTGACAAAGCCAACAAGGTACTGTGCCAATACTTAAACCCATCCATGACATGGCCCATTTTATTATATTGTTAGAATTCGGTGTGGATATCCGTGATCAGAGCTTTTTGACACAGACCAACCAACGCCAAATATAGTTGACCAAGCTCTCCTCAGCAGCTTCTCCCATCCAGATTCTGGACATTTACTTCCCCATATAGAGGGGATCCGGGGGCTACAGAAGCAAAATCTCTCGCTCTCTCTCTCTCTCTCTCTCTCTCTCTCTCTAGCAAATTAATGGAGTCGTCTAATATGGTGACCTTGGGAAGTTCAATCCTAGTGCCCAGCGTTAAAGAGCTGGCCAAAGAGAACATGGTCAATGTCCCACCTCGCTACCTACGTCCTGATCAAGACCCACCACTCATCAATGCTCCCCCACTTTCCATCTCGATCCCCATCATCGACATGGAGAAGCTGCTGCAACAAGAATCCTCAGCTGCAGAATTAGAAAGACTGCACTCTGCTTGCAAAGAGTGGGGCTTCTTTCAGGTATTATTATTATTATTATTATTTTGTTACTGATATCTATTCGTAGCTGGGCCTTGAATTGCCACTTCAATTTCTGGTTATTATAATTTACTCCAATTAGAGTTTTGTTTGCGCAACAAGAGAATTTTTAAATGGAAAGAAAAATTATTTTGATTTTTTATACAGCCTTAGTTTGGTGTGGCACAATTTCCTTATTGAGAAAGACAAAAATAAACTAATTTCTTTGGATAAAATGATTTCAACAGAGATTGAATTGCATGAATTGCATGATTCCTCTGTCATGAAAACATGAAAATTTGCAGCAAGCAAGAATTCTCTCTTTGCACAAACAAGTTCAAAGCCCGGACTTGGACAAACACATTGATAATTCATTGTCTGCGATCTCTAGAGAGGATGCTGCATATAAGCTGACTTTGATTCGGGGGAAGATCAAAGCTATTCATTTTTATGGGCCTGTAAATTAGACGGTTGGATCATAAATATCTACCCCTAGATTTTGAAGGTCACTGAATGAACGGCTATGATCATCGAATCTAACATAAAACCTCACGTCCCATGCCACGTGGAATCCACGAACAAGTAACAAGTGTTCCTACCCCTTGCTGTCTGCCGCCAGTAAACAACATACGTAATGGGTCTGACAAAACAGAAAACAATGCAGAATGGTTGAGCCAAGTGGGCCGCACAATACTGGTCCGTGACCATGTCTAGTGGGATTACTTCCATGGAAGTTGTTTCTTTCGGGACTTTGTAGTTATCATTATATTAATATTTGATAATCAGTACAAAAAGTACTGTGAGAATTAGCAACAAATTTACCTGTTATGTAATTATTTCTTTATTGCGCTTGTAATTAAATACACGAACACACCAATGAGCCCCTTTAGCTTGCATGGAATCAATACACAAGAATTTAATTGATTGTGTTTAGCGAATTCTTATATTTTAATTTTAACCACATTTGATAGATAGGCATTCCTTAGAATTTCTTAAAATTTAATATAAGCAGATAAGTGAGCTCATGAAGCTACAGGGGTTTCTTGTTAGAAGTGACCTTAAAATACAGCGATGACCTTAAAATTCAGCAAATGTACTCCACAGATCAGCGGAGAGCTTGTGCCAAAGGCCGTAGAAAATCTGTATCCACCATGAATGACCACACCACCAAAATCACCTGAGATTTAGAGCGATTGGGGACTTTGAATTAGACCATATCATAATATTCATTTCAAAATGAAGTTTATGTAAAATCATATTGACATTATATTATTTTTGGTGAAAGGGATAAGGACATGTTGATGATAATGATGGTGATCATAGACAAATTCAATCCAGAAGTTTGTGCTGGGCATTTTACTGTTAAAACAAAATGATTTCCTAAATTAAAAAGGATAAAAAAAAAAAAGATTGAACGTAAGGGGTAAAAGAAGAGTCCATATCCTTTGAATAAAATCTCGATGGTGCTCATAGCCCACCACATCACCATTGGATGCATGCTAGGCTGTTTGACAATAATGTGGCGGATCATAAAATTTTTATGGTGCTCATAACCCACTACATCACCATTGGATGCACGGTACATTGCTTGACAATGATGTGATAGATCATAAAATTTCGATGGTGCTCATGGCCCACCACATCACCATTGGATACATGCTAGGCTGCTTGACAATGATGTGGCATGCAGTTCATAAAATTTCGATGGTGCTCACGGCCTACCACATCACCATTGGATGCATGCAAACTACTTGATAATGGTGTGATGGACTGTGAGTAATTCATCGTGATACAAATACGCATATAATCTCAATTAGTAGGAAAATTGATCACAGACGAAAGTTACTAGTACCCGTCAGAAATTCTCGCACATGCCTATTCAGCCTACACACATTTTAGCAGGGCCGAAGGGTAGAGAAAAAGGGCTGTTTTCACCTATGGGGATCCTGCATGACTGCTGTACGGTCCATGACTATAATTTGGGAGGGCTCCCTTTTGTTGATGAAGTAGATAAAAAATTTGACACATTCACGTGAGACTCCTTTGCGTTAAAAAAAAAAAAAAAAAAAAAAGAAGTGATTTTCTATGAAGTTTGCTATTCACTTTAATCCTATGGCCAGTTGGGGTACTGATGGAGTGGGCCAACTCGAACCTGAACTGGGCCTAGCCTGATTTGGGCCGATCTTGGGCTTTAAGTTTTAGCACTTGGGCTAGGCTACGACTAAGTGGTAGAGAGTCAAAGCCTGACCCGACCTGAATGTAAAAACGGTGGTAGGGACAGATGGAGAGAGAACTCAAACACAAGCAACATCACACATGCACAAGCAACTGAACCAGGTTACAACTTAGGACAATATTAAGAAACCCTTTTTTTATTTCAAATAAATCTAACTGAATAAAGGCTTTACCTTAATGTTTTCAGGTGGGCCATGTGCGGGCCAGCTACTTATGGACTTGGGCTTGGACCTATAGTTAAAAGTCGTGATGGGCCTGGACATTCCTTAGGCCCGCCCATGAACAAACCCAATGAGCAAATGTGATTACCTACAATAATGCTTGCAAATGGGCTGGGCCGCTTAGCCTGAACCAAACTGCTTTAGGCCTTTTGTTTAAATAGTTTAGGGCTGTGTCTACCTGAAAGCCTGATTCGATGACCCACCATGTCAATTGGAATTGGACACTAATGGGCGTGATAACTCAGCGAATGGCTGGGCCATGGCCCAAGTTCAACCATGATAGATACAACCAGGAAATTTAACATTTCACCTGCGACTGTCAAGCTTTTTCACAGATTCTGTCTGCCTAATCGCACAGGAGATTAACCAAACTGCATGGTTGGGTTGTTTCATCAAGTGAGATGACTAATGGGATTTTCCATCATATGATGTTCCTGTTTTGCAGTTAGTAAATCATGGAGTCAGCTCCGCATTGGTAGAGAAAATGAAGTCTGAGATCCAAGAATTCTTCAAGCTTCCACTGGAAGAGAAGAAGAGATTTTGGCAGGAGCCAGGGGATGTGGAGGGATTTGGGCAAGCCTTCATCATATCAGAAGAGCAGAAACTCGATTGGGGTGACATGTTCTACTTGACCATCCTCCCACATTATATGAGGAAGCCACGTCTATTTGATCACCTCCCTCTATCCTTCAGGTCAGCAACTTCGAACCACCTCCACCTTCTACCTAGAGAATCAAATTCATGGGCCACAGCAGGACACAAGCAAAATGTCCCATCAACCTTACCTTTCTAAGAATCAAGGTCATGGCTAATGGTCACACAACAATATTAGCGGTCCCTTTGTTTTCTTAGTAGTGAACTCCAAAAGGAGCAAAAATTGATAGGGCTTAGATGAAGATCAACAAATGGCCATCATATGGTCTTGTCACTGGCAAGAAATGACTATACAATGATCATCCTAGTAAATCAAATCCTAAGAAGGAGAGGGTCCCCTCCTCTTTATTATTCTTTGAGGAGTTCAATAATAAGCTTGCACAGGGGTCCTAAATGGCATTGTTTTAGCTCAACACATATTACGTCTCTGCATGCACTAGTCACAGATCATGACAAGGAAGAGTTGTCTGAGACAAGAACTTATGCTATTAAAAAACTTGCCAACCCAAATTCGAGGACCAGATTTTGGTCATGACATGTTGGAGACATGGCCCATTAATTGCAAGGCCTGATCAACAGGCATGAACACATGTTTTGGTACATATTGGTTATACTAGGGTTTTGCGTTTCAGAGAGACGATAGAGGCCTACTCATTGGACGTCAATAAGCTGGCCATGAGTATCTTGAGGTTGATGGCTAGAGCTTTAGGCATGAAAGCTGAGGAGATTACAGAGCTGTTTGATGAAGGTTTTCAGTCATTCAGGATGAATTACTATCCTCCCTGTCCTCAACCTGAGTCGGTGATCGGTCTTTCACCTCACTCGGATGCGGTGGGCCTTACTGTCCTCCTCCAAATTAGCGAAATGGAAGGCCTTCAGATAAGGAAGGCAGGCTTGTGGATTCCTGTTAAGCCTCTCCCAAATGCTTTCATAATCAACATAGGAGACATCATGGAGGTAACTTCGTGGCACAAGATTTTTCTGTTATATTGATGGCCCTGATCAAATCTAAAATAGCCACATTCAAACATCAGTACAGCAGGGACAGGCCAGAGATACGTAGGGACATGGATTTTGCATATAAAATTGAAGCATCATATGAAACGTGATAGAAATAAAGTGCCTGTTTTGAAGTATTTGGCTGTCATGAGATCAACTGATCAGACCAATCTAAATGCCAATAGCATACGATTAGTAGCTCAGTCAGAATTTACATAAAACAAGTTGTTGTTACAAGAATCATGAATGATCCTTGTTATCTTTCATCCATCTAGTATTCTAATGTTTGCCTCTGCTCTGATAGATTGTAAGCAATGGCATCTACCCTAGCATCGAGCACAGGGCAACAGTGAATTCGTTGCAAGAGAGGCTGTCGATTGCTGCGTTCCACAGTCCAAACTTTTCAGCAGAGATGGGGCCAGCACCCAGTTTGATCAACGCAGAAAACCCAGCATTGTTCAGGAGAGTAAGGGTGGATAAGTACTACAGAGATCTATTTACTCGGAAACTGCAAGGCAAGGCATACCTTGACTCCATGAGGATAAACTACGAGGAAGGCAATAATACTTCTAGTTGAAGGGTGTTGCTACTACATTCATGAGCTTCTACATGTACGTATATACCAGAGTCTGTTGAATTTGGTTTGGAACCAATATATTACTTCGTGTTTGTATCATGTAAGTCAAACATCAATAATTAAATAAAATAGATCAAATACCTCCTTAAGGTGATAATTTGCGATCAGCCATTGTGTAAAAGGCCTTAATGGTTTTCCTAAGTTGTCATAAGGAATGCATACATTATGCCCATGTTTGATTCTTTTTTTCACCGGTAAGGCCCTGTTTGAACCTTTTCAATGCGGTTGCCCTGTGTTCAAATTACCTGCGACTCTAGCATCCTGTAGCTACTTAATTGGTTAAGGCAAAGAACAAATCAACCGTGTCACTGTTGTTATCCGAACACAGGAATCATCATTTATGATATTAACTGATTTACCTGCTGTGACTTACAAAAATCCAATTGGTGGCCCTTAGGACTATCAACAGACCTTGGTTTTCACATGTCTGCTTGAATCTATATCTGATTGGCCAATCCTGGATCTAAACAAGGTAAGATAAAGCACAAATGATGATGTCTTTTTGGACTGAATTTGAATCCCCCACAACACCCCCACCCCCACACCCCACCAACACCCAACCCCCCCACCACACACACCAAACAAGCAAAGATTGTGAATTGAAGAGAGGACAAACCAAACATGAAGATTAATAGACTTCTGCTATTATAATTTTCTAATTCTATAGTTTAAAAAAGAAGCTCCTTGGCAGTCCTGTGGACACAGAATTTCGTCGAGCCATGTAAATATCTCGTCTCCTCTTGTTCTTGTGGTTTAGTTTGTCTTTTTATTTTGTGATTTTATCTTGGATGCAATGATTAAGTGCGTGGTTATTTTCAAAAATTCACAATAATTGGTATGATAGCTGAAGTTGACAGGTGTTTTTGCCCAAGATCAGTGTTGATTTTGCATGACACATTTAATGATGACTAGATAAAAATTTACCAGATTCTAAGAAACAAGCTCAGAGTTAAAGCCATATGATGATGAATGGATATTTGTTGGATGAATGAAGCTTGATTTGGAGATGCCAAAGCGGAAGCAAAGGGGCTAGGCAGGAACCCTTGATCTTGGTTATAAGTTTGACAAAGAAGTCTAGTGCACTTGTGGGCCCATAGTCATTTTAGGGACTATATTGGATCCCTCTGTTGTGAAAGCATATATTCTAAATTGACACATGCATTTGGGCAACCTGATTAAGGGTGTTCCTTGATCCAAATTTGCTTCCTTATTTAAAATCTCATAATCAAAATTTTCATGAAGACTGCATATTTGGTGGTATAGAGCCATAAAACTGATACCCAAAAGTGAAGGACTACAACAATAATCGGGTAATGTTCAACCCATCTTAATCAACATCAGCCCCCTCCCACCTATTTCAAACCTCCTGATCATATTGCAACCTGGTGACTGTAGGGTCTTCTGATGTGTCATTAAAACTCTTGAGCTACACAGCTCTTTATTTCTCAGACCCAGCCAAACAGCAGAGATTGCTAGTGTTCATAACAGGAAAGGGAAAGGAGGTGGAAAAGTACAAGAAAGATCTTCTTGTTGGGGAACTCCAAGGCAAAGTCACACCTCGAGACTCAATAAGCATAAAGCAGACGGCAATAACTGTACTGCACTAGTAGTTTGATGGTACTATCATCTACTCCACACTCACCGCCCCCTCCCCCAACCTGTTGTTATACCATGCACGTCCCAAAATATTCTGCAGTTTTGTTTGGTCCAGGCAGGCCCTGTCATCCAGCGATCCACATCATTCATCTCATGCCCTTCATTGAAGAAAAGACCAAAGGAATTTAGTGGGTCCTCTTCAATTTTTTGCTGCTAAAATAGTTACCTGTGATTTTACTTTCAAAATTCATTCTTGGCCCTGAACAGGAAATAGCACTACCTTCCTGCACCAAGGCTGACATGAAAATTTTCTTGTTTGTCTTGAAACATGGGATCCAATTAAGACCCATATAAAACTCGGGACAAAAAAGGGGAAAAATAAGCAATTACAGAGAAATGAAGGCAACAGTTTGAGAGAATGAAATAAACTTCCACAAGAAATCACGGTGGAAGTGATTTCTCAAAATCCAAGGACTTCAGGCAGAAGACTAGTATAAGGTGAAAAACTCTCCAATTAGATTGTTTGGAAGATAGATTAGTACAATATAGATTAGTACCATATATGGAAAACCAATAGAGGTGAAAGTCATGAATATCATCCAAGTTGGGTAATCCTTGATATGTGGGTTATTTGTGAATGGATCCACTGTATTGCGTTTTGACCAGAGCCACTGATGCATAATGTATCATGCGTCACTCAAAAAATAGGTGGACAAAGGAACATAAAATCTTAAGGCTTTTGGGAAAATCCTCTAAAATAGATTAATGTAATTAATCTCAATACTATGTGTGTAAACAAACAATTACGTAGCTAAAATAAATCAAACAAAAGCACACACTATAAGAAGACACAGTTTTTACATGAAAACTCAAACAAAAAAAAAACCACAATCGAAAATCAAGCACTATGAATCATATTATAATTACAAAAGATATATTCACAACCCTTATCCGATATCGCATAACCTAAGACCTTGTGATCCCTTGCACAGCGCCTTGCTACAACGACTCCCTACCGCTCTTTGTCATAGATTCAATCACCTAGACACCTTCTAAATGTTCCACTTTACTCCCCAAAACAATCATTTACGCCTAGAAAATGATCTTTTACAAATAGATGTAAAAGATAAGGATCTCTAAAATAGAAATTTAGCCCTTTAACTCTCAAATGAAAACTCTAGAGGAGATGATCTGAAAATATATTTCCTACTTAAAACAATGAGATCTCTATCTTATGGTTGAGAGAGAACTCCTTTTTATAGCTCCAATTTTGTGCTTCATAAGTATATTTCAATCAGGAAAGTAGTTAGCAGAAAACAGTAAAGTCCCACTTAAAACAAAAATAGAAATTTATGCAATGGCAATTTTGTAATTTCAAACATCATAGTTTCTGCAAACTCATTAAGGTCATAACTTTGTCGTTTTAGCTCTAATTGATGCAATCTTAAAATTTACAGATATCTACTCGAAACGAGATTTACAATGATAAATAACTTGCCTATATCCAACGCTCAGTTTGTGAGATATGATATTTTTAATTTAGATACTTTTATTCTAACTCTTCTGGGACTTCTATATTAGGCATTTTTCAATATATTATCAGGTGAAGGGAAAATTCAAAGACCGACAAAAAGATAATCATTCATCTAAACCAAATATCCAACCCAGGAAATTAAAAATAAAGGCAGCAGCTGGCTTTTGTATTAACAAGTTGATTGGCAAAAGGGGCAAAGAAACACATTTCATTAGTGGTTGCCTTTTCTTTGGCAAATTCTCATGGCAAGATTGCTTCAAAGTCGCGATGACATCTGTGGCAGTGGAAGGAATAGCATTGACCACATCAATTTGAAAAATCTACAATGAACAGTATCTGATAATTTTAGATTCAGTTTCTTGTAAAAAAGACTTTGGGTCTGGCGGCTATAAAACAGGTCAATAAACCAAGGAGCATTGGGGAGATTTCAGAGATGATTCATCCCTGCAATGTCAATGAAGTTGTGAAAGAAAGGTGTGGGGAATCTAATATTTTCTGTGCCAAAGTCATCAACACAGATATAATGCCAAAGCTGTGAAACATCAAGGGAACACTGATGTGAAAGGGATCACTAATTTGTCAACATTCATGGCCCTTGCTTCCTTGTAAACTGAGTGGGTGCAATGGAAGCAGTAGCATTGACCATAACAATTTGAAAAATCTACAACGCAAAGATTTTGGGTCTGGTGCCTATAAAAAGTTCAATAAACGAGGGAGCACTGGGGAGCTTTTGAAGATGATTCATCCTTGTAATGTCAAAGAAGTTGTGAAAGAAAGGTGTGGGGAATCAAACATTTTCGGTGCCAAAGCCATCGGCATAGATATGAAGCTAAAGAAAGTCGTGGGATTTCAAGGATACACTGAGGTGGAAAAGATTACTAATTTGTCAACATTTGGGGCCCATTTGGTTGTAAACTGAGTGGGTGTAATGCCCCTGTGCATTTAGATTAGAAAAAAAAAAAAAACCTTCTTCCCCACAAAGCCTAGTAAGTCATTTCTTCCTTTCATTGTTAGTCATTTCTAGTAAGTTACATGAATTCTTTTTACCCTCAAACCAAGTTAATCCTTCTATTTTGTGTCTGTCATTACTCTTTTTTTCCTCAAAACCTACTAAGTTGCTCCCTCTCTTTCGTGTCATTGCCTCCATTCCCCAAAATGTCAATTTACCAGAATCAAACAGATTACGCAGATTAAAACAGGTATGACTCAAGTTACAATCACCTAGAGTTAAGGCATTCAGAGTTCGCAAGAAAAAAATATATTAGTGGGATCCCCATGAGCTATGGAAAAGGAGTCATAGTATCATAATTGTTTTGGGTGCAGAAACATATAATCTTGGAAGATCAAGAGGTTGATTTTAAGTAACAATGGAAGAAGCCTAGGCAGCGTTCTAGAAACAATGAAGTCGTTAAGTGTAATCTAAGGATCAAAAGCATCATTTTAAGCATGAAATTGTCAATTTGTTTGAACTGTGATTAAGGAGATTCTCAACTAGAAACAAATTTATTTCCACCTAACATCAAAGGATTTAGAAAGGAAAAAAGAGAAATATCAGTAACAAAGTTTAATTTACAAGATGATGACAGCAAAGTGGCCTGAGTCTGAGAAAGTGTATTATAAAAATATAGGTCTCCTTCCCATTTCTCAAAATAGAAAGCATTGAATTTTCCAAGGGAACAGAACAAAATGTTTGATGAAGGAGCCAACTACAAACTGAAGGAAAGGAGAAGAATAAACCATGTCTTGTAGCCTTGTGGGTAGGCGCTCTTACCTCTTTGATTTTTGGAGATTCTGTTTCATGGTCTTGCAAATGAAAGGTAATTAGTTAAAACATTTTCATTAAAGGGGGAAGGACCACAGAAACATTTTTGTTTCTTTAATCAGTGATCACAAGAACCTTAAAACACATAGATAAAGAATGCAAAGAACTCCAGTTCATGCATCCTTGGATACTGTGTATGTCTATAAATACAAATCCACAGATCTTCAATTTGTATTGCATTTTTTTTTTTTTTTTTTTTGCACTCATCATGTTCTTTGACATCACAAAGTCCCAATATTCTATGCATACGTGATATGACAACTCACACTATAATATGATGAAAAAACAAATAAATTGCAAGAGGTGTTAGCTCCAGGTAATTCCAAGTGTAAAAAGAGATACAGATACAAAAGAATCAGGCACTAGAGCATGATAGAAGTAACAAAGCTCCGGATAAACTGAAAGAACTTCAAAATAGCTGAACCCATGATTGAAATAGTTAAATATGGTACAAATATTTTATATGTAACTGCTACACGGACCAATGGCTTCATTCCCTACTCCAAAAAGGATGCCTTTCTCATCTCAAGTCTTTCCAATATTACTAGAGCCACTTGAAAATCCTTTCATGTCTAGCGCAGAAGGAATGCACAAACCAGAAGGATGCATCAGCGCCATCTCTAGACCTAGAAATGGCAAACAAATAAAGGAAAAACTATGGATCAGCATTTTGAAAATAGAGGAGCTTCAACATAAATGTGGGTTATTAAGATCTCAACATTCTACTTTACAAATGATCTTTAAGCGAATCTCACTTTATCCAAATAATTATAATGATGTTTATCATTTTACTATGGCTTTCATAGGAAATGGAACTGATCTAAGGGTTGGAGAACGATGGGGTAGTGAAAAACATATGGAATGACCATCATTTTACACCTAAAGTGGGAAATTTTGATAAACTCTGCCTTTTGCTAATAGTCTTCCATGTTTCGCTCCTCTCTAACCCCTCCACTTTCCAAAAGATGTCCCTAATTTTTTTTTTTCCATGCACAAGATGCATTACTGACATTGGGTAAAGGATAAAGGATGCATTTCCCAAACACTATACTACCAAAAGCAACTAATAAGCCATGACATAAATGATTTCATCATCAAGCCAGGCTGGTGAACTAGCCCATGTCATGTTCTGCGGAAGACCTTTCATGAGTGGCCCTTTGCAGGCAACAAAAGACAGGCTGAACTTGGCTGATCTATGGTAGTTACCAAATCATGAGAACAAAGAATTCACAGGCCCCTGTACACACAACGGCCGGCCAACCACTAGCTTCCATGATGGAGACCAGGCCCCGGAGTAATGATCTGCTTTCTAGTGGTTTACAAAATCAATGAACATCTAACCACCGAAGTAGACACAAAGCAGATCCCACTTGCACAAAACAGCAGCAGCAGGACGATGGTTCTCAAAAGGACAGGAAGCAGGATGTTCTACGTTGAAGAAAACTAACGACTTTAAAATTTTCATTTAAATGTTTCAAATCTAACAAAATATTTTTAAAAAAATTGAATTTTAAGCTACCAATTTCAAGAAGCAACCAAACCTTTGCGTCGTAAAAAGTTGTTATGGATGGTCTTAGAGGAACACTAGTAGGTTCAAATGCAGGATGAGCATACTGATAGAAGGTTCCTGCAACTAAACCTTAGACATGGTAATGTCTTACAACGGATTATTTTAAGGGAGAACAGAGCAAGAGAACGTCATTGCAGCTATCCACTAATTGAGACATCTGATATTCATGTCATTACTGGATCAAAGTAGAAAGGTATATCTACGCACCAGGTGAGACTAATATGGGAAAAGGTGCAAATGGGATAAACTGGAAATGAAAAAAGAATAAAAAATAAATAAATACATATATCTAGGCCCCCTCCCCCTCACACTCTTCATTTTCAATGGTGTTTTTGAATGTTCATATCAACAAGATATATACCCATTCAAAATTGTAACTCTTTAACTTTTTCAAGTTCTCTTTTTTTTTTCTTTTTTTTTTTTTTGACTCTGCCATGTGCAAGACTCAAGCTTGGATGAAGGGAAGGTTGTGTCAAACTGGTAGTCCACAAAAGAACTTGCCACGCTTCAACCCGATCCCACAATAATGGGACAAGACTAAGATGATGAGGATGAAGAATGTTTCAAGTTGGCTATCCCAACAATGCCACTCCCATTTTCCATTCATACTCCAACTTCTAGCAGCAGAGATGATCGACCCATTCCACACGAAAGGAAAAACAACAAAAAATGCAATTCCTAATTTGGGGCACTCCCAAATGCTGCTGAAGGCCCCAAAAAAACCTATACTGGTAACAGTTCGAGCAACATCATCCGGCTCCTACCTTAACAGTTAAAAACATAAAAAGTAGTCCACCTAAAGATCAGACTTTTGGGTTGCTTACAGCAATGCCTGGATTCAACAACAAATGAGAGAAATCTGATCTCCACACCAGAAACCAAACAATACCCGCTCTGGATATCATGGTTCATTGCAATGACATGAACGAATAGTAAAATAAGAGAGACCCATATCACCATTTTGGTACATATCTATCCAAATGTGAAAAGGGGTTTCCTTTCTTTTTCCTTAGACAATGGGATGAGCAAGCAAGAAAGAAACAAAAACAAACCCTAGCAAGAAGAAGCCATTAAAAAAACACCAAAAGGGCCTTGGTATCTGACCTTTTCTGCACACCCCAACTGCGCTGTCCTTGGGAGAGAAAAGCAGCAGAGACAGAGAAGGGAACGCCATTGGCAACAGCAACAGCAACAGCAACAGCAACAGCAGCAGCAGCAGCAGCTTATACTTGAGTATGAGCTGCAGGGAACATGAAACAGGAAGAGAA
The DNA here is from genome assembly GCA_037013555.1 of Sextonia rubra. Classification (NCBI taxonomy): domain Eukaryota; kingdom Viridiplantae; phylum Streptophyta; class Magnoliopsida; order Laurales; family Lauraceae; genus Sextonia; species Sextonia rubra. Next base: position 106,762,494 of record JASUAD010000001.1, on the reverse strand, counting down.
ATGCCTCCTCCCGACCTTTAATATCTATTTGGGTTGTCTTTCTCTTTTCTCTTTCCTTCTCTTGTTGCTGTTGTTGCTGAGAAGAGAAAGAGACAGCGAGAGAGAGAGAGAGAGAGAGGGCTTGCTTTCGAAAGAAGCCGTTTTGGTTCTGTTTTGAACGCTCTTTGGTCTGCTTTTTCTCTCTTCTTCTGCCCTGTATGTATTTGAGCCTGAGCTTGTTGTGTTGTGGCCTGCGGGGGGGTTTCCTTTCAATGGGAAAAGGGGGCACGAATCCAGAGGAATGAGGAATAGGGCACCCTCTAGCATCCGAGGAAGCTGAATTGAAAATCGGTGGGACCCATCTCTCTCTTTCTCTCTCTAAGCTGTCTTTTCTTTGTAATGCAGCTTTCACTTGAAATTGGAACAGATACTAGAGAGAGAGAGAGAGAGAGAGAGAGAGAGAGAGAGATGCTGGCTTCTCTTCCCCACTGCTGTCTCCTGGAGCCATGGCCCACACCGCCTTTGGAGCTTTTGAGGAACATGAGCAGCAACCCAGGCCCCAACTGTTTCTCAGTCTCACGGTGGGCCAACAACAAGGACAGCCAATGCACAATCTACTTTCTTGATGGTGATGATGAGGGGTAAAAGATGGTGTTTTTTCAAGTTCTGTTTGTTGCCTTGTTTTCCTATTTAACCGTCTAATGTGATACCCACTAGAGAGATAGAAGATCTTGATCGCTGGAATGTGAACTAGACGTCTATGAAAATGTTAAGCCCAAGTGAGATAGAATTTTCTCCAACTCAGAATTTTATTCAACTAGTCAGATTAAAATCTATATTTGATATTTTTGATGTCAAGGATTTTTTTTTTTTTTCTTTTGTGCTCACCCACCCTAGCCACTTGCACTGCCAATGTTCCCGTCCAACAGATCTTGGGATACAAATGGGTTGAGTCCTCGCCATAACCATACTAGAACCGGAGCTCCAGTTTCGATTAGAGGACCAGATCGAGTTAGGCCCAATTAGGGGCGGTTTTACATGTATTTTTGCAGACCCACTTAACTTTTAAGTTCAAACTTATTTTTCAAAATTAGGCCCAATTATTAATCAAGAACAAAAATAGCTTCCAAACCTTATTTATATTGGGTTGGAACCTATGGATAATTGAATAATTAAATATCTATTAGTATCTTTTAATAGACACAAGGATCGATTCCTAGTTGCATCTATGGGTATGTGGATAGAGAGCTGTGTCACTGCTGGGCTACTAGTGGATTCACATAATTTTCTTCCATACACCAAACTACAAACAAAAATTTATATATGTGATATAAGAGAATAATGAAAAACTATTATACACTTTGGTGAATTAGGCTCGAATATGATAAACACCATTGCTTGGAATAATGACGATGGATAAATTTAGTATATGTTAAAAAAATAGAAATGTTTCTTAAAAAAAAAAAAGATGACAACAAAAAGCAGCTTGAGATTATTTGGAAATGTTTAAAATTCATCAATAGCTCAATTTTAAATAATCATAAAATTTTCAAACCAAAAAGGAGACCGACACACATTTAGAATGAAATAATCAGAATAGGCATGTTGATTCAGATGTAAAACTAGAGTGACAAAGAATACAGTTTTTATTTAATAGAGTTGACTGAAAAAATAGAACAAAGAATGGCAACTTGAGATATACAGGTTTAAGGAAAAGAAAATCGAGAGACATACAAAACAGAATTTTGACCACAATGTCAAAGATGATGGAAGGGACCCAAATTGTTATAGTTTGGATGTGGAGCCCACCGCGTCTAATGGCTTTTGCAACAACAATTTTGAGCAAATTGAGTTGAGTGAGAAGTGGACCATCACCAATAGAAAAACTTTCTCACCTGCCACTAATGTAGATGGCCCAAATTTTTTATGGCAATTCCATAGCCTAGTTGGTGAAATGTTTCCAATTCGAAGACATTATTGCAAGTAAAGATAATGTCATCAGCTATAATCATTAGGATAATAAATTAATAACCCATAAAGAATCCATTTAACAAACAAAGACGAAATCGGCGACATGACATGCATGCAAGCACACAGGAGCTAATATGTTTTGACATCAAAGCTAGTCTAGCTTCTTGAGTATATCCTTAATTTGAGGGTGTTTAACTTAAATAAATTGTGAGAACTGTTGGTGTGGATGGAAATGCATATGTTGAAACGAGAACAAGCGTATGTTTTGCTAACATTTACTGCCACCTACTAAAAGTTGGACCCAGAAATAAAATTGTGGGGGCTGTATGTAAAAGGCATAGTGGGAGAAGAGGCAAATGTAAAAAATATATATACATATATATCCTCAGAATTTGTAGGGGCTTTTTAAAATTTTGAACTTCTTTCAGGCATGAGTGGGACTTCAGCCCCAGACTGTTATACCTGGGTCTGCCCCTGCACCAACTTCGTGTGACCAAATGGGCAATAGGTTATCAGGCATAAAGGGAAAAAAGTATGTTTCACAAGCACTTACTGCTATTTACTGCTATCTATTTGGCTGAACCAATTTAGTAATAGGTTATTGGGCAAGCCATATCCAAGATGTAATGAAGCTAGTTGATGCTGTTGTTGATCTACATTTGCTTGTTTGAAGATCAACAATAAGTCAGGATAACACGTGGTTGTTCCTAGAAGACAGCGTTCCAATACTCGTCATTTGCAGGAGAGTAGTGTTAAAACAACCATAACTATCATTTTAGGTCCATAAGTCCAACCTAACCCAGAAGCAATCCAGCTCAGCCCAAGTAGAGATTGGATCAACCTGTGCAATGCCCAATACACTGCAAAATAATACCCTTTTTCATGATACCATGAAAGACTGAAGACCAACCCAATAGATAAGTCCAACTCTGTAAACTAACGTGTTTAAGAAAATGGATTTCTTATAAATGCCTATTTCCTTTTCTAACATACCCAGTGTGAGATTATATGTAAAGAGAATCACAAGGCACGTTTGCAAATGAAAAGAATAGGTTCTCAAAAAAAAAAAAAAAAAAGGATTGTTCTTGTTGAGATTTTCTATATGGAATGCATGACAATAAAAAATAGAATTTTCATGAAAACCCAAATTCATTTGATGTGTGATTTTTGAAAATTTCCAACAATAACAAGGGTTGCACAGCTGATTGTCTCAAACTAATTGTATATAGTTTGATCATTGGATTCATCTTCATGCAAGAGTAGGCTTATTTTTCCATTGCTGGGTCTCTTATTGGTCTCAACGTCATTGACAAATCACAAAATATCATCCCTGCCAATAAAATAGTTGACACATCAATATTTCTCTTACCTTAATTAAGTATAAATTAAGAATGACATCTTACCCTAGTGGTGAGAGGCAGTCACATGTCGCCCACATTGAAAATGGGGATGCCGGCATTTAAGGGATCTGAACTAATGACCATTGATCAGATTGGCCACCCACATGACCTTCTAATGTTTTTATTTATTTTTATTTATTTTATTGAACAAGCATAAAGGGAGAGAAAAAAAATCTTAGAGCTACACTGGTTGTCCATGTGGAGAGCCTATACCATATTACAAAAGTCAAGGTGGATTCGACAATCCCAGTTGCCAGACTCTGTTGGAAATTTGCCTGCCCGTGATCTTCTCCGAGTTTAAGTTTCCTGAGGTTGGTTATGAGATTGACAGGGACGCCTAAGAGACATAGGGCTGCTGCGCCAGCTTTCCTGTTGTTATGCTAATTCTAATCATCCCATTAAAACTCATTTATGAGGAATCTGCTTTTAGACAAAAGTCAAATGGAGAGAGCGATGGAAAGAGAGAGTCTGGTTCAAATCAGAAAACGAAGATCTTGTTTGCTTTTGAGACAAGTTATCTGGACTTACATTGATGGTTTTGCGACTCTATTATTATTGTTATCTTTCACTTGAATTGAAGCACAATACAAGCAAAGGCAATGACTAATGACAGCTGATTAGTAATACACATGAGAGCTTCTTTTTGGGTGGGGAAGGTTCAATGGCTTCAAAGGTTCTACTGGTGTGCCCCGGTGGGAGCCCCTGGATTTAGTAGTTAGTGGGTGGATTACGAGGAGGAAAAAGGCTAAACCCTATCCCTAAATTAGGGATGAAAAAGGTTGGGTTCGACCTCAAGACCCGGATGAATGAGGTCCCAAACGCATGCTGATTTTAAAGTACGACCAAGACCTTTGTTGATCTGGGTCTTGCTGGACCCCAACACACCCGAATTTAAGATAAAGGCCTCGAATTGATCTTGATTCGAATAAGAAGCCCAGTCTTGGATCCAAACTGTGATACCAGTACGCATATACTTGTGTAATATGCTAATAGGGTGAAATATTTCCCCCACAGGGATGTAAAGGTTGGAAGAAGAGGACATAAATAATTAAAAGCAGTAAAAATATCATCATCATCATCATCATCATCAAAGCCTTATCCCAACCATGTTGGGGTCGGCTACATGAATTCTATTTCTCCATTCCGTTCTATTTTGAACTAAATCTTTCGATAAGTGCAACTTCTTCAAATCTGAATTAATAACTTTCATCCATGTTTTCTTCGGCCTACCCCTACCTCTTGATGGACCCTCAACCTATATATCCAAACTTTTTCTCACCGGTGCCATTACTGGCCTACGCTCAACATGCCCAAACCATCTTAAATGACTTTCTCTAATCTTATCTCCTATTGGTGCTACCTCTAAATGTTCTCGAAAGCGCTCATTTCTAATTTTATCTTTCCTAGTTTTACCACACATCCACCTAAGCATTCTCATTTCCGCTACATCCATCTTATGAATATGTGTCTTCTTAATTAGCCAACATTCTGCTCCATATGTCATAGCTGGTCTAACCACTGTCCTGTAAAATTTTTCCTTCAATTTTATTGGCATTTGTCTATCACAAAGTACTCCCGAAGCTAGTCTCCACTTCAGCCATCCAGCTCTTATCTTATACTCCACATCTTCGTCAATCTCCCCATCCTTACTAATCATCGAGCCTAGGTACCGAAAAGAATCTTTACGTGGTATCTCATTGGTTTCAATTTTGACAGTGGTTTCAACACTTTGTATATGTCCACTGAAATTGCAATCCATATATTCTGTCTTTGTACAACTTATTTTAAAGCCTCTAGATTCTAATGCCCTCCGCCATCTCTCAAGTTTTGCATTTACACCCTCTCTTGATTCATCCACCAATACTATATCATCTGCGAACAACATACACCATGGTACTTCTTCTTGAATATGCATAGTTAACTCATCCATAATTAATGCAAAGAGATAAGGGCTTAAGGATGATTCCTGATGTAAGCCTATAGTCACGGGAAATCCGCTCGTTTCTCCACATGTGGTTTTCACATTTATTATTGCACCTTCGTACATATCCTTTAAAATTTCAATATAACCTCTTGCGACATTCCTTTTCTTTAAGACCCACCAAATTAAATTCCTTGGTACCCTATCATAGGCTTTTTCCAAATCGATAAAGACCATATGTAAATTTTTCCTCTTTGCTCGGTATTTTTCCATTAATTGCTTAAGTGAAAAGATAGCTTCTATAGTTGATCTTTCTAGCATAAAACCAAATTGATTTTCCGAAATCTTAGTCTTTTTTCTCAGTTTTTGCTCTATTATAAATATAAGTAAAGAAATGTAGCCTATTTGAGGATTTGACTCATGACATATCACAATAGAAAAATAGAATTCATATATAGTGAACTTTCATTTGACAGTGAAGAAGATGTGGAGCGACCAAAAAAGTGGGACACCCCTGTATTAAAGGCATAGGCTCTAAATAGGGTGTACAAAAAATCCATCAGTCCCTAAAATTGAACCGAACAGATCCAATCCGCTAATTTTTAACCAAATCGATGGTTAATGATTTGATCATGGATTGAAAAAATATTAATCCGTTAGTAACAATTCTGTAACGGATTTTACCCATCGTCTACGGATTTAAACCGACCTGAACTGAACCATTGACGTAGTGAGTGAGTGTGGATATATCTCATAGAAATATTCAAGTGAGAAGTGTTTATACGGTCTTTTTTGTGAAACCTCTAGGTGGAGCTCATCTATCACCTAATCCAAACTTTACAATACACATGGACCCTCCTGATAGTCACACACACAAAGTTTCGGTTAAATCAAAATTTACTAAACCGTTAGTTCGATTATGCACTAATCTGAATGGATTGGATTTGTGGGCTGCTGATGAAGAAGTTAGGGACATATGATTAGGACCAAACTTGATATTTGGGGTTGTCCCGCATAGATCTTTTCATCTCTCTGGTCCTATTCCCAAATGGAACCCACAAATGAGTCCCATAAAAAATTCTTACAGTAGGTAAGTAAAGACATTTCTCACCTAAACATCATTGATATATATAAGAGAATATTAGTATGCATCCATCTCTCACTATAGAGTGAGAGACACTTCCATATTTAAATATATTAATGTATAAAAGATAAAAAGCTATATAAAAAGAAAGAAATGCTTAAGTACAGTTAGGGAAATTCATGTAGGCATTCCTCATCCGATGGTGAGAAAAAGATGCATACTACTAATACTCTATATATATATATATACACTATTTAATTGGTTTAGTTCAGTTTAAATTTGTAGACGAAGAGTAAAATTTATCTACCAACCATTATTAACGAATTAGGATTTTTTCAATCTATAATCAAGCCATTAACTATCGGTTGAATTCAACTTAAATTCATAAATAAAGGGACAAATAAGGAATGCTCATATATATATAGGGTTTTGATCTTGAGAGAATTGTTCTCATGTACTTATCATGAGAACTTTTTATGTGGGTCCCATTTGGGGATGGGACAATGGGAGATGGAAATATTTATGTGGGATTACTCCAAATATCAAGTTTGACTCTAATCACATATTCCTAATCCGTTCATCCATAGTCTATAAATTCAGTTCATTCGGATTGGTGCACAGTCAATTCAATTATTCAGTAAATTTAGATTTGTCTAAAACTTAGGGCGTTTGACTATCAAAGAGGGTTCGATAAATTTGGATTTGTCTGAAACTTGAGGCGTGTGACTCTCAATGGGGTCCCTATTTATTATAAGGCTTGGATTAAGTGATAGATGAGCCCCACTTATAGTTTTCACAAAAGAATAGTGAGAACTAGTTCTCATATAATAATTTCCTGTATATATGTTTTTATTTTTATATAAAAGCATATTAAGAGGCAACATTCTAGTGGTTGAGCATGCAACTTTCAATCTCAACCATTCACTACTCCATATAAAATCCAACGGATCAATTTTGCCCTAAAACTCTAATTGTCCCTCACTCTCAAACTCTTCTCATCTCTCTCGACTCTCTGAAGAACTGCCACCACCATCGACCACCACCACTCTCAAGATCAGCTGGCCACCAAAGAATTAAACAATTCTCTCTCATCTCTGATCGGTTTCTAAATTATCAATCCAAAAAGACTCAAGAGGGTCCTCCTTTGCAATCTTCCTCCTCATGTTGGCTTTGGCCTGACCAACCTCCTCCACTTCAATGTTTAAAGAATTGAAAAGAAATGCTAATTGCTAGAATCTAAATTGCTAATTACCGGATGGAAGCCCCTCTGCCCCTGCTAACTTTCTAAGTAGGTTTACAAGGATCACTTGTTAGGGAAATCAAATAATCGATTGCTTGCATGCCTCTGTCACAGCTACTGGTGATAGGTTATTTACTGAAAAAAAATGGTGATAGGTGTTTTCTTTTCTTTCTTTTTTTTTTTTGAGATTTAAATAGAACAGATTAAATGGTTTTAATAGAACCAAACCAGTCTTCTACGGTTTGGCTTGGTTAGAATATTAATAGGCTACAGTTTTGCTACAAAATCACAAAACTGTAAAACCATAGGTATCGATTTGATTGGTAGATTAGGCTTAATCTACACCAATTAGATCCGTGTACACCCCTAGCTCTAACAATGTAATAGGTCCATATTGGTTACATCCCTACAGGAGATTAAAACTCACTAATAAGCATGTTGAATGTACTTATAAGTTATGTCACGGATAGAAAAAAAACCAAGTAAGTTGAGTTGTGACTTGCTTTTGCTAAAGGGTAAGTCATAAGTATGAGTGACTCAAGTAGGGTTAAAAATGACATTGACTTGATTTGGTTGACCTAATCAATTTGGGTAATGTCCCACTCTATACACATGCATTATATTATTTTCTTTGGCCCATGGGCCTCACCATTTTACTTTTAGTGGGCTTTAACCCACAAAAAGCCTAATGCAAGGTAAGAGTGCAAGCTCTACATATAAGTCCAGTCACTTTCCTCTCTATAGTTCATGTGCGACTTTAGGAAGTCACAATCCACCCACATTAGAGCTACACATCCCTGTGCAGTAGCTTACCAACCCTCTTTGCCCGCTCACATGGAAACCTATCTACTTGCACTAAACAACGACAATGACTCGCAGTGGAACTAATTTAAAGTTGGCTCTGATGCCATTTATAACGCTTCACCCATACGTATACATAATATTGTTTGCTTTGGCCCATGGGCCTTACAATTTTGCTTTTAATAGGCCTCAACCTACCAAAAGACCTTATGCAAGATAAGGGTGCATGCTCTACATATAAGCCCAGCCACTTTCTTCTCTGCAGTTGATGTGAGACACACAGGATGTCACAATTTCTCACTTGGCCAATTCTCACTCCTATAGGATTTGGGCCCACTTTCATATTGATAACATCTAGAATAAATAAATAAAATATTAAACAAAATTCACCTGTTATATACATAATTAATTTGATGACGGGGTCAATTCCTATTGGATGACTAATCAATAAAAGGAGGCATTTATTTTATGCATTTTAGATTTTTAATAATTAGTCCTCATATGTGTAAGTAGTATATGTCCCTTACATATACAAGTTCTCATTATCCTAAATGTGTGAGTTGTGTGTGTCTCTCATATGTATAAGTTCTTATTTGATATTTAGAGAGAGATGAAATACAGAACATAAGAGAGATGAATGTCGTGCCTCCTTTGAGGATCGACTGTTCTTATATAAGGGTTTAATTCCCTAATTACAATCAATTACAAATCTTAGATCCTAAACTGAAGCCACAAATTAAGTCCCTAATTACAATCAATTACAAATCTTAGATCCTAAACTGAAGCCACAAATTAAGTCCCTAATTACAATCAATTACAAATCTTAGATCCTAAACTAAAGCCACAAATTAAGTAACAACCTTTGACTAATTACAACGTAACAAAAAGGTACAATAAATGAGCCTAATGGACTTTGGCTTGCTTGACATGAAATGAGCCTAATGGACTTGGGCTTGCTTAACACCCCCCCTCAAATTGATGCTGGGGAGTCATAAAGTAGCAATTTGGAAACAAGAAATTGATGACGAGGACGAGGAAGTCCCTTTGTGAAGATATCGGCAAACTGAAATGCTGTAGGAACATGAGGAAGAGTAATGACACCACGCTTATATTCATCGCGAATAAAGTGGCAGTCAACTTCGATATGTTTGGTGCGTTCATGGAAGACAGGATTTTCAGTGATTCGGATAGCCCCAGTATTATCGGCATGCAATGGAGTAGGAGAGGTTTGAGAAAACCCGAGTTCCGAAAGAAGTCCCCGTAACCATAAGATCTCAGAACAAGCAAAAGACATAGCCCTATATTCAGCTTCCGTGGAAGAGCGGGACACCCGTTCTTGTTTCTTGCATTTCCAAGAAACGAGAGATGTTCCAAGGTACATGCACCAACCAGTAGTAGAACGGCGTGTGTCTTGACAGCCAGCCCAGTCAGCATCTGCATAAGCGGTTAGATGAAGAGGATTATCCTTTGGATAATATAAACCACAAGGAACAGTTTTGAGCAGATAACGGATAATGCGCTTCACAGCTGTCAAATGAAGGTGTCGAGGAGCTGTCATGAATTGGCTCACAAGATGAACAGCATATGAGATGTCAGGTCTAGTGATGGTGAGATAGACAAGACTTCCCACCAGACGCCGGTAGGTATGAGGATCAGGAAGAAGATTGCCATCATCTTTACTCAACTTGAGATTGACCTCTACAGGCGTATCAACAGGTGAAGAATCATTGAGGTCAGCCAACTCGATAAGATCTGATGTGTATTTGTGCTGATTAACAAATAAACCTTTTGGAGATTGATGCACCTCGAGGCCCAAGAAATAATGCAAAGGACCCAAATCCTTCATACGGAAGGAATCCCTGAGAGAAGCTTGGAGAGATTTGATCATACGATCATCCGTGCCAGTGATAATAATATCGTCAACATAGATGAGAAGCACAGTAACACCAGTAGATGTGTGGCATAAAAAGAGAGATGGATCAGAAGGACTCTGGGTAAAGCCACTCTCGCATAAGCGAGCCTTGAAGGTTTCAAACCAAGCGCGAGGAGCTTGCTTTAAACCATAAAGCGATTTGCGCAGGCGACAGACAGACCTCTTGAAGGGAGAGGAGACGCCTTGTGGTATCCGCATATAGACTTCTTCATGCAGGTCCCCATGGAGAAATGCATTTTTGACATCCATTTGGTATAAAGGCCAGGATTTAGAGGCAGCAATGTCGAGAAGTAACCGAACAGATGTCATTTTTGCCACAGGTGCAAACGTTTCCTCATAGTCAATGCCATACTCTTGTCTGTTTCCGAGTGCTACAAGTCTAGCTTTGTGTCTATCCAATGACCCATCAGATTTAAGCTTGATCGAGTAGATCCATTTGCAACCGATGGGTTTAACTCCGGAAGGACAATCCACAATATCCCAAGTGTGATTCTGATCCAATGCATCCAATTCCTCCTTCATAGCCTGGTTCCAGCAATCGTGTTGGACAGCCTGCAAATAAGAATTTGGGATAGAGATAGAAGAGAGAGTGGTCATCAAGGAAGTATGGGTAAATCCATACCTATCAGGCGGTCTAGAAGTTCTGGAGGAGCGACGTAAGGGAGGAGTAGGTGTGGAACCATGTGTCGGTGGAGGATCAGGGGGAGGACCATCCGCAGTGGGTGTGGAACCATGTGTCGGTGGAGGATCAGGGGGAGGACCATCCGCAGTGGGAGGTTTCTCCTGACGGTGGTAAACAAAAGCAGGATTAAACCGAGTAACAGAGGTTTGATCCGAAAAACCTGGTAAGAGAGCTGGGGAAGAGGGATGAGGACTGTCCATGTGAGTGGGGAAGAAATATTGATTTTCAAAGAAAATAACATTCCGAGAAACCCTGATACGACGACCAATGGGATCATAACAAACAAAACCTTTTTGATTAGTGGCATAACCCAAAAAAGCACACCTGCGAGATTGTGCTGTTAGTTTCGTTCTTTCTGTGGGAGGTAAATGAACAAAGCAAACACAGCCAAAGGTATGTAAGTGATCAAACACAGGATGATGACCAAACAATTTAAAATGAGGCGTTAAATGAGCAATGGTATGTGATGGAAGGCGGTTTATGAGATAGACAGCTGTGGTGAGAGCTTCAGTCCAAAAACGAGGGGGAACGGATGCTTCAATCAGAAGAGTTCTAGTGACAGCAAGAAGATGTCTGTTTTTCCGTTCCGCGACTCCATTTTGTTGTGGAGTATATGGACAGGTACGTTGGGAAATGATTCCATTATTGTTTTAAAATGATTGAAAATCCTTGGAAACATACTCCCCCCCTGAGTCTGAGCGCAAAGTTTTAATGCATTTAGAGAATTGGTTTTTAACATATTGAACAAAAAATTTAAATGCATTAAGAACATCAGACTTTGAATGTAATAAATAAATCCAAGTAAATCTGCTGTAGTCATCAATGAATGTTACAAAGTACTTGAAATGACTATGTGAAATGGTCGGAGCAATGCCCCAAACATCACTGTGAATTAAGTCAAAACATGTAGTGCTCCGTGTGTTAGAAGTTGGAAAGGGTAAAGTTTGACTCTTCCCTAATTTACAAGCATCACAGTCAAAAGAAGCAGAATCAACAGGTTTATTTATTAATCCAGATTGAAATAAAGTAGACATTGTAGAAGCAGTCGGATGACCTAGTCTATTATGCCACAACCGAGAATTATTCTTAATGAAAAAACAAAATAACTGATGTAAAGTTTTATCATGAATAAATGAAGACACTGGTAAGGAAAAAAGTCTTCCACGCTTAGGCCCCCTCGCGATCACTTCCCCCGACTCCCGGTCCTGCACAACACAACCAGAAGGAGAAAACAAAACATTGCAGTTATTTTCAACAAGTTGACCCACAGAAACCAAATTGGTAGCAAGATGAAGAGAAACTAAAACATTGGTTAATGGTAAGGGGCTAGGGATATCACCAACTGAGGTGATAGGAAGATGATCTCCATTGGCAGCTTGGACAGTAAGATTACCAGTGTAAGGAACAACATTGTGTAATTTTAGGGCTGAAGTGGTCATATGGTTACTTGCACCAGAATCTAAGTACCAGGTATTGGAAAGAGAGGAAGCAGTACCTGCGATGTGCATGGAAGCTAAGGCATTGATGATCATTTGGTTTACCATCTCAGGGGTGAGAGGAGTTGTTGACGTAGATTGGGAGGAACCAGGTTGGGATGAAGAATCAGACTGCAGAGAACCACTGAAGTCAGGTGAAGCATATGGTGGAGTAGTCACAGTGTAAGCACTAGGAGCTGACTGCACGCTGTAAGTACCAGGGGCTGGCTGCACATAGTTGCGGGAAAGAGAAGTGCGATTCTTCTTCCTGCACTCTTCAAGAACATGACCAGTGGCCTTACAATATCGGCAGATTTTTGCCTTACATTGATTTGCATAGTGACCATATTTCTTGCAGGTATGGCACTGAACTTTACTGATGTCCCTAGAAGGTGGTCTAGTTGTAGCAACATAGGCAAAGGGAGTCTCAACAGATCTCGTTGTTCCAGTGTAGTTTGAGTGACCCGACGTTGTTCTTCCCGTAGAAGTTCCTGAAGACAATCATCCAAGCTAGGAAGAGAAGCCCTGCTCATTAAGTTAGATCGAACTGTCTCAAACTCGAGACGAAGTTTCATAAGAAACTGATCCCGATGACTACATTGCTGTAATGGAAGTAATTCCTGGAGAAGAGCTGCAGATACCGAGGCAAACTTAATCGCATCATATTCGGACCACAGTCTGCGGAAGCCATTATAATACTCCTGAATAGACTGGGTGCCTTGAGTGAATTGTGAGATTTCAAGTTCTAATTGAAACTAGCGAGCAGCATTGCCCTGTTGGTAAATTTTCTGAAGATACTCCCACATTGCACGGGCAGTGTGGCAGGGTTTGAGGTTGAGAATAAAATGTGACTCAACAGAGCCCAGCAACCAGGTCTTGATTTTAGCATCCTTTGTTTTCCAAGCTAAAATTTTCTTATCATCTTCTGCAGGTTGAGGTTCAGATCCATCAATGTGTCCCCAGAGTTCTTTTCCTTCCAAATAAATTTGAAATTGGAAGGCCCAGGAGGTATAATTTGTACCATCAAAGCGAATCAGGGCAATCTCATGTTTGTCCATGACTAAAGAGAAGGAAGAAACCCGCACAAAGCAGTCCGGAAAGGATATTGGCAAAACAATATCTTTTGGATGGCCGAGATGAAAAGAAATGGACAAAACAGAATTTCTACAATAAAGGGTAGATGGCCTACCTCAGATGATCCATAAATGGTGAGAAAATCTTCAAAAAAAAAATGTAGAAATCCAGACAACCAAGATGGGCTGGTCCAGCTGAATGGCGATGATGATCGCAGGTGGGCCACTTCAGATCTGAGATGAACAGGGATGATCAAGGCTTCCAGATCTTGGAAGATGACTCTGATGATCAATAAATCAGAAACAAATTCTTCATAAATCCTGGAAGCTTCAGGCGACCAAGATGGTAGGATTCCGCTAATGAGTTGGTGAGAATCACAGGTGGGCCACGTCGGATCTGAGATGATCAGGATGATCTGGCTGAAGAGAATGATCACAGATGATCATATACTGGCTTCCAATGTTTGGAAGATGATGTAGGAGAAGATCACAGATGATCGAGCTCTGATACCATGATATTTAGAGAGAGATGAAATACAGAACATAAGAGAGATGAATGTCGTGCCTCCTTTAAGGATCGACTGTTCTTATATAAGGGTTTAATTCCCTAATTACAATCAATTACAAATCTTAGATCCTAAACTGAAGCCACAAATTAAGTCCCTAATTACAATCAATTACAAATCTTAGATCCTAAACTGAAGCCACAAATTAAGTCCCTAATTACAATCAATTACAAATCTTAGATCCTAAACTAAAGCCACAAATTAAGTAACAACCTTTGACTAATTACAACGTAACAAAAAGGTACAATAAATGAGCCTAATGGACTTGGGCTTGCTTGACATTATTTCTTTGCATGTGTGAGTTCGTGTTTGTGTCTTATATGAGTCCCCGCTCCTCAACTGGGTTACAAAAAAAAAAGGGGGGGGGGGGGTGATTATTATTATATGGAAGCTTTAAACCAGACAAATATCTAAAAACTGTCTACTAAAAGTTATTTACCACATAATTTTTCATACAAAAAAGGATGCTCAAAAAATATCGATTTTACTTCTAAACTTACGACATCCTAAAGCAGTAAAAAATTGAATTGTGTGATATCCTAAAAAGTAGGATATTGCACGGTTCGATATCTTATTAAATTAGGCTATTGAACTTTGCGATATACTAATGATATAGGATATCGAACAAATTCGGATTTTATCAATAAAAAATAGAGGTCGTCTCTTTGCATAGATTGAGAATCTATATTAATTATAATATAGATTATACTATCAAATCTTATACTATAATAATTATAATAACAATATGATGCCACAAAAATAGTACCTAAAAAGACTAAAGGCTTTTTTTAAAAAAATAATTAGCATGTTTTTAGTTTTCAATATAAAACATAAGAATTCAAAGTAAATTATGCTTTACTAACGTACTATTATAGAGGTTAAAGGTGAAATATATGAAGGTGAGAGAATTAATATATAAAAAACCAATACAAATGCCAAATATTATTACCTCAGTAGTAATGAACCTTCTCTCCAAAATAATATAGGGATCATTCCTTGATTATAGTAATGGTGGGCAACTACAACTTCGTATTTTCATCAAACATTGGAACCCGCATTTACGTATCTCTTGTAACTTATTACACCAATTCCACCATTAGATTTAAGTATAATAATTCATTTTATCTAATGACTAAACAGAATAACAAAACTCTAATGATGGGAAATTGCAAAATTATAAGGCTCTTTAGACTAGTAAAAGGGGTATAATTTTTTCCCATACCTAGTCATTAATAGCATGACATGCACATCATCTTCCTTCCCATTAATTTTGGGATTTGTATTAGGTCCCACAGAATTTAAGAAGTAGACTGTAAATATTTTATGATATGATTGTGGTCACATAAAACTCTATATAAGAGATGGGATTATAGGCTGGATGGCCCACTCCCTGGTTCAAAGCTTATCCCACTCCACTCTACATTTGTAGAGGATAACTTACAATATCCCAAGATCAGCAATAAGCCCCATTAGTTCATTGGAAATCCATCAATTTCAAAATCAATAGGGAACCGTCATCCATCATATATAAGGAGGTATTCTCCAATTAGTTTCACATCATATATGTAATGATTTAATTCTTGTTAAGTGATTTTACAATTTCCATTAAAACAAGGGGTTTTTACACCACACAAATTGATTTCTCTATGTCTTAAAAAAAGAGATAGAGGCCACATACCTCTTGTGATGATTAAAATAGATAATCTCTAGATGATAGAAAATGAAGAGCCCCATTTAGGAATCTGAAAAATGCAAAAATGACGAAGATAAAATATAGTTTCATGGTAAAAATGCGTTTTAGGTTTAGGGAAATGGGTGAAAAAAATTCTAATTTATTCGATACTTTACATCGTTAAGATATCACAGAGTTCGATATCCTAACTTAGTAGAATATTGAATCCTATGATATTTTATATTTTAAGGCTATCACACAGTTTGATATTTTACTATTTTAGGATATCGTAAGTGTAGGGTAAAATTTATATTTTTCAGGTGCTCTTTTCTGTATGAATAGTTGTATAGTACATAACTTTTTGTGGACAATTTTTTGGGTATGTGTCAGGTTTAAGGGCTTTGGTATGGCAAAAAAAAAAAAAAAAAAAGATCCCCTTGAATAGGTTCTAGATGTAGCGGTGGCAATGGTTGGAATAGGTTGGTTGTGAGAGTAGTTTGTATAGATGCAAGAAGATAAACTTGGAATTATTAGGTTGTTTGTACGTTCGGGTAGATGGAGTTATTTTTTTTGGTATTCGAGCTATAGGGGGTCGTGACCCCTTCGGGACAGGGGAGTAGACCATGGAGAGGTTGTGGAGCCTTCGGTGACATTAGTGGATAGACCTTGGCAAGGTGACAAGTGAGCGAAAGGTAACTAACTGCCTAGGGTTTAACCCTCGGTAGCCAGATGAAAACTGTCGGTAAGAGGGCATTCTGAGGGTAGATGCAACTGAGTTGGATTAGATAGTAAGTATTTCTTACTATTACATGAGATGAATTGTAAACTATTCTAACCTAAAACTAGCATAATCCATCTCTCCTAGGGGTGATCCATTCCTTCACTGTGTTCTACTTGTGTTGTTCCACAATTGTGCTCCGTTGGTGCCAACGGTAGATCCTTCGCAGTTCTTGATTAGATAGCATGTGTTGACCGACCTGATTATTGGTCGGGTCGAAAATATGTACTTGACTCAGAACTTGAAGTTAAAAAGGCCATTGAGTTTTGACTTGGATTGGTGCCGTCGGTCTTAAGGGAAATTGCCACCGCTGGGCATAATATTCAGTAGACGAAAGTTTCAAAAGACTTGCAATACATAATAACAGATTTTAAGAAGAGCTTCCTACCACTATTAAATTTCTTTAGTTTTTCCTCAGTTAATCATTGTTTCCAAAACCTCAAGTTGTTAATAAAAGTAGTGAAAATACCTTTTAATATTTTTCATCTGTTAGAATAGGGAGGGAGAGAGAGAGCTCTTATTCATTAGATCTGTATGTACATAATGGGAGGAGGAGGATCTTATTTATAGAATAAGATTGCTTCCTCCCCAAGCAACCTAATAGGAAAAACCCTAACCCTTAGGAATCCCTTTATCTCATGTGGGTCCCAATGTGGGCATCCACATATGATAATACATCTTATAACACTCCCCCTTGGATGACCACCATTCAATGACAGTTGCCTCATTAAAACCTTGCAAAGGAAAAACCCAGTGGGATAAAAACCAAAGCGAAGGAAAAAGAGTACAACTTTCGACAGGATCATTGAAATGGTGTTGGACGTGCATAGTGCTGCCTCGTTAAAACCTTAACTAGGAAAACCCAGTGGGACAAAACCTAGAGAAGGAAAAAGAGTACAGCGCACATATGTCCTGGGTAGCATACTTCAGGATGCCGCCCCCTGATGACTACTCCCCCTGATGATAACATCTTTGTACATAATTCAGCATGTCAATCTCGTATACAATTTCTAAAATACTGAGTTTTGGCAAAACTTCGTAAACTGATCAGCCAGGTTGTTGCTTGAACGAACTTGCTTGACTTTAATCTTGTTATCCTTCTGAAGCTCATGAGTGAAGAAGAACTTTGGTATAATGTGCTTCGTCTTGTCATCTTTAATGTATCATTCTTGAATTTGTTGAATACATGTCCCATTGTCTTCGAAAAATAATGCTTGGAGTACCTGTACTAAGAGGTAATTGACAATAACTACGAATATGCTGAGTTAAAGGTTTTCGCCATACACATTCCCCACTGGCTTAAAAATCTCAGCATGGTTAGAATAAGTAGCTATCAATAGTCAATTTAGTAGAATATCAAAAATAATGATGGCAACCATTAAGAAACATACAACATGTCATAACATTTGTATAATACCAATCCAAAGCCTTGATGCAAAACTATATATGGGAAGCATATTTATAGAGAATAAAAATCTCATTAAAACTTCTCTCGATCTGCAGGCCGAGATAAAATAGTCAATAGTTTTCTCGAGCTCTTCTGGAGTCTCGATTAGATTTATGTTATTTATGTAAATAATATAAACTTCTACTATTATAAATCCATTTAAGGATTGTATAAACAGGAACAGGCAAATGGGATTGTTTTTATACTCTTCCTTATATAAACATTCACTAAGACGATTGTATCATATTCTTCTGGAATGCTTCAGGCTGTACAATGAACGTCTTACTTATATTGAGTACGTACTCTCTGACTTTGCTTCAGGCAAAGCAAATCCTTCTGGGATTTTCATATATATATATATCTGTGTATGTTTTCAATCCCAAGTTTCTACAGGAAACCTTATATCACAAGTTTGCCTTTCGTTCATTTTCCTTACAAACACCCATTTGTAACCTACATGGTTAACACCATTTGGGGTTTGTACTATAGGTTCATATATACCACTTCTATTGAGAGACTGCAATTCCTCAATGGCATCTCTCTATTTTGGCCAATATATTCTTTGTCGACATTCATTTATAGAACATGGTTTTGTATCCCAATCATCATTCTTAATTAGTTGTGTAGCTACCGCATATACAAATGCGTCATCGATGATAATTTCATTTCTATCACATCTCTCTCTTGAATAATTATAAAGTATAGAGATCTCTTTATTTATTGGGTACCCATTGCCTCTTCAGGGGCTTCCAGAGTCTCTTCTGGGACTCATGTCTCTTCCGGGACATTAATTTCTTCAGGAAATTTGGAGAGAGTGGATTTTATCATAAACTCTTCGGGAGTATACCTCTTCTGGAGTATGATTGGGATATAATTGCTCATTTCTCCTCTTCTGGGGAGCTGAGTCCTTGAAACCTATAGTTCTACCACGCTTCTGGCGTGTATAGATTCATTTGTTGCCATATTTGGACTTTTGTTCTTCAGGAACACTAATTCGTACTTGTCCTACAGGGACATTAATTCGTGCTTGTGTGTTCATAGCCGATACATGTGACCTAGTCACTTTTGCTGCATCATTAAAAGCATCAGGGAATTCATTTGTAATTAAGTGCACAATTCTCCGTACTTCATTCTCACATTGTGAAGTACATAAATCTAGATGAGATTGAGTGGAAGTATTCCACATTAATTCTCGCCGTTCTTCAGGAACGGATTGTTCTTCAGGAACAAGGTGTTCTTCAGGAACTCTCTTATCTCCCCCTAACGGCGAGAAGACTTGCTCATCAAGATGACAATTAGCAAAAACGAACAATGAATATATCTCCTGTCATTGGGTCTAGATATCCATTAATTAGGGTAAAGTATAACCAACATAGAGTCTACGTTCTGAGTTCATGCAGGTCACAAACCTACGCTATCAAGTCTTATAAATTTAATAACATGATTAAGGATGTGTATCCTAGGTTTAATAATATGTGCTAATGGGCGGGATTAGATAGGTTCACAAATGCCACACAATATCCTTTGCGAAAAGGATGGTCAATAGATGGTACTCTAAGGAGTAAGTAACAGAAGTATCAATAATTTACTAGAGCATAGGACCCCTAGAATAACAAGCTTCTGGCTTAACTTTGTCGTTTTGCTCATAATCGAATATGATTCGATTTGTAAAGATTGTCTTGTAATATAGCCTTGAAATATAAGGAGAATGCACTTAGCTTTTCTAGTATCAGCTTCTGGCTGTCAATACTAGTAATGATGTACAAATACCATTATGTAGACTCTTCCGGAGCATTCAAGTATTTGTACAGATACAGCTATGATCGATGCCGTGCACGAATGAAACACTAATTCAGAGAAAACTTCTGGTTTTTTCAATGTAGTGTGTTTTGTTGCACTGTCTACCGGACAGATATTATCCTCAGCTTCATGCATTCCATGAGCCATAGAGCAAGTAATAATAAACTCACATAACTAGGTAATCGCATTGCAAAAATAAAAGTAAGAATAACTAAACAATTCAGCATTCAAAGCAAATATAACATAATATACGGGGGATTAAAAATAAGTGCTACCATTCAACAAAATATCTAAAAACTGAACTCAATGTTCAAACTCATAAAAGTAGTTGTAGGTCTTCCAGACCATGCTTGGTGGTTCGCCCAAATTCCAAACAAAATGCCTTTTCAATCACCTCTCCTGGGGTGGTTTATTTCATCTCTACGGGAGAACATATTATATCTACCTCTTCTGGAGGGATCTTAATTGACTAATCTGGCATTTATTTCAAGCATTGGGTGTATGACCATCTGCTGGTGATCATCCCTATCTAATGGGGATATAATGGAGCGGAAAATAAGAGCGTATGCCATATCCTTCAGGGATATTTTATTTCCGACTTTGATAGTATCACCAAGCCTTTTAGAGTGTGTTAAGATCGATTTACTAATAACAATCAAACAAAAATAGAACTTCGGGTTCTCAATATCCGATGACAAAATATAATGAAGAATTGGCCAATCAGAAAGTTAGAACTTCGGGTTCTTAACTGATGAATCAGAACTTCTAGTTCTGTCAATACTTCAGGCTAGTGATAGAACTTCAGGTTCTTAGAACTACTGGTTCTATCAAAGCTTCAGGTTTGAATCACAACTTCTGATTCTATCAAAACTTCATGTTTGATTTCATGGCCGTTGTATCGATCTACACTACTTTGAATCTTTAGAAATCAAAGCTCCAAGTTTGATGATGAATATGAATCTTCGGGTTCATATTCCAAATCTTAGAACTTCTGGTTCCAGATAATGTATGGATCTTCGGGTCCAGGTTATTCATTGGATATAGAACTTCAGGTTCTATTATTTGGAACTACTGCTTCTGGCAATAGTAAATTCATCAAAACTAAAGTTTCAGATAATCATTAGTGATAATTATACCGAAGTAATTATATCAAGCATGCAGTATAATGTTATAGAATATAAAAATAAATGTATATGAGAAACAGAAAATAAAATGTAGAACTTCAGGTTCTTAACATCCAATCAAAGATAATAATAAAAATGTGATGAAGAATTTAGAAATTGAAGTTTAGAACATCAGGTTCTCAACTTAAGAATCAGAACTTCTGGTTCTAAAATAGTTCATAGATCTTTCAGTACGAGTTAGAACTTCAGGTTCTAGATTAGGATAATTCATGGATCTTCAGGTCCGAGTTAGAACTTCTGGTTCTTAATTAAAATAACATATAAAACTGCAGGTTCAGGTTATTTATTCGATATAGAACTTCTAGTTCTAAGTATCAGATGAAACTTTGAGTACGTATTGTAGATCTGAAAACTTCTGGTTTCAGAGTAAAACAACCAACGGATCTTCTGGTCCGGAATCGACGGATCTTCTGGTCCGGATTCAAATGAACTTCTGGTTCATAGGCTGAAAGAATTTATGGAATCTCGAGTCCGAGTTGTTGATTCCATATAGAACTTTTAGATCTAAATGTCATATGGAACTTCCGGTCCAAATTACTTATATAGAACTTCTGGTTCTATTTATGATCCATGATTTTCAATTTTATCATGATCTTTTTTCGATAAAAGAAAACGAATAATCATCACAAGAATCAAATGATAAATATTTGTAGATCTAAAAGAATAAAGATAAATGCAAACTAATAAGAGATCATAAAATAAGGAGAAATTACTTAACCTTTGAATCGTCCTCCTTTTTTGCTCCAATGCGTAGATCTGCTCATGAGCTTTCCGTAGGAGCAAACGGATCTCAAATCGAACTCCGGATCGTCAAGATATCGCAGAAACAAGTTTCTGCCATCAATCCGGTCAAATCTGCCTTTGACAGAAGGGTGCTGACAAGGTGCTGACATCAACCTGCTGAAGTCACCTAGCTAACATCAGCACTGCTCTACTGCGTGGGTTGGGCTTCTGTACAGGTCAGGCTGTCCTGACCTGAACTTGAAACCAACGTAGTCCAACCAATCTGTTGACCAGGGACCACGAAATCGTGTGGTGCTTTGGAGCACCAAGTCCTTCTCTCCCACAAGAATTTGGTTTCAGTGGTCCAGAAAACCAAAATCTCTCATCTTCATTCTCGGCAAGTTCCTCTTCGGCTACGACGACCAGAAGCTCTGGATCCCCAAACAGATCTCTCCTGCCACCTCCGCCGCCGCCGACGTCCTCCCGTCCGCCGCTGTTTCCATCGCCGCCGGACCTGACGCCGGCAGCATCGGCTCGATCAACAACCTGGCTGGTTGGCTGGTAGCGCCAACGGCCTGTGGTGACGAAGGCAGCGGCGACAAACCACGATGCTTGCGGCGGCGATGGCGATGGGTGCCACGCATGCTACTCGCTGCCCCCTCCTCTTTTCTATTGCTACAGCTTCTTCTTTTCTTTGTTTCATTCTGTGGTATGGGTTCGTCGATGGTCGAGGGATGAGGCTTGGATTGGTGGGGCTCCGGAAAGAGATCGGTTCCGATCTCAGCAACAGATTGGATATTCAGAAATCCGATCTCAGCAACAGATTGGATGTTCAGGAAAGAGATCGGTTCCGTCACTGCTCTCCTTCCCCGCCCGCGCGCGCCCGCCTCCTTCCGACTCGGCCACCGATTCAGGAAACTCGGCCGAGTCGCCCGCGTCGGGAACAGGAATCCGGGCCGCGGCTCTGTGCGGCTCGGAGCTCCGGTTGCAGGAGCCCTTGCCGCAGGGGGACTTCCGGGGAGCGGGATCGGTGGCGCCGGCGGCGGGGTCAGCGGCCTTGTCAGGTTTCGCCTCATCCTCCGGTGGGATCTCGCCGGCCTTGCCCTTCGGATCGGTGAGGTTCGACTCGTTGAAGGATCGGTCGTCGCGGTCGGACTCATCGCCGGAGATCCGCTCGCCGGAGTCATCCACCGGCGAGGATTTCTCAGATTCTCCGCCTCGCTCCTCCTGGCGCAGATCTGTTTTCTTGTCTCTGTCTTTCTTCTCTCTGAAGCTTTGTTCTCGCTCCTCCCTGAGCTTCTTTAGTTTCTGCTGCAAAGATACGATCGAGAGATCTGATCGTTGGACGTCGCGCGGACGAGGGCGTCGAGGCCCTGTCGGAGACAAGGAAATCAAACGTGGACTTTGACGTAAAAAAAAAAATCGAGAGATCAATAAAGCATTCGTGCTGATAACGTGTTAGAATAGGGAGGGAGAGAGAGAGCTCTTATTCATTAGATCTGTATGTACATAATGGGAGGAGGAGGATCTTATTTATAGAATAAGATTGCTTCCTCCCCAAGCAACCTAATAGGAAAAACCCTAACCCTTAGGAATCCCTTTATCTCATGTGGGTCCCAATGTGGGCATCCACATATGATAATACATCTTATAACATCATCTTGTGAAGCCCACTCCTCAAAACTCTCCCGAGGTGAAACTCAGTCGGCATATTTTTGGCAACATATATTTTTTTACCATTTGTGTTAATAAAGTTAGCGGAAATACTTTTTAATATTTTCCATCGATTGAAACCCACTCCATAGGAAATTTAATAACCACTAGGGTAAGAAGTGTTGGTTTTTAGGTGTTTCTCCTCATCTAAGCGCTCCCTCAATAAAGGGTTAAGGGTCCCAGCCATGCTAAGGCCAGGTACCCAAAAAATAATAATAATAATAATAACATATTTCAACATTATCAGACTTGCCACACTTAAAGTTGTATTAACATTGATGTTCGGCTTCTAACCCAAAAAAATAAAAAAACATTGATATTCGGCAGTGCTTGCGAGTTCCATTTGACACTAATCTATAGTGTTTGGCAATGCATGACATCTATTGAAGATGTTATGCCTAAAACAATACGAACCCACAGTGGGACCCAGTAGTTACTAATCACAGTGGAGCTAACCATTAGCGGTAACTAAAATGTGAGTCATCTAATGTAAAAAAACAACAGGACCCATCTATAGATGATATTTCCGATGGGACCCCCCAATATTGATAATAGTGGGACCCATCTAACGTTTGTCATTGCTCTGTCATTCATTCTATACTCAAATGACAGTGGAGACACCATACTGTCCTTATCACAGTGGCATTGATCATTATTAGTAGGGCACTGTACACCTTTGCACTGTAGAGTGGAGACACCCCTTCACTATTATTGATGACTTTAGATTATCAGCTGATTTTTGGTCTGCTACCTTTCATATTGCTTCCTCTACTCTTATTACTCGATTGTCACATAAGAATTTTTTTTTTAACTGCTGTCCACCTGACACAACGTAGAATGTGTCTTGTGTTTTTTTTATTTTTTTTATTTTTTTATTTTTTATTTTTTATTTTTTATTTTTTATTTTTGCACTTAGGGGCCTTTCCTTTCTTTAGGTATTTGGAGGGCTATTCATCTCATACAAGTTTTTTCTTGGAAGTTGAAGATCTTATGCACTTCCTTTGGGGTCATACTTGCCTGGAGATTTTATTATTGGCATATCAACCAATCCAGAATGGAAAGAAGTTTAAAATAGAAGACGTTTTGATAAAACCAGTGCACATATGTGATATTTTAAAAATGCCCTAGGTATAATCAGTTGATCAAGTGTAAAATCTGACAACTCTTATCACACGTACCCCTGTCTGATTGTCAAGAAGTATTGGTCATCCGAAGGAATCATTTGATCAGGTACCAACAAAAAGGTAGATCAAAGGGCCTCCTTTTGGAGTTCAAATAGTGTCGTTTTTCTTTTTGGTTTTTGCTTTTATGGGCCCCACAATGAAGGCCCTTTCCGTCAAACATGTTTCAAGGGGTCTAAAACCGCTGTGACACAAAATATCAGCCGTTGATTCATTACAAACTTTGAGATATTTATAAAAAGGACCAAGATAATAATTGATCAATTCTGAAATTTGTGGGCCCCATTTAAATAATCCAAACTGTCCAAATTCTTTAGAAGGAAAAAAACAGATAGTGATTCAAATTTGGCAGCTCAATTCATTGTTCGTCATGAGAAAATAGCAAAAAACTCCCAGCCATTGATCTCCAACAGTGCAAAAATGGGACTTTTTTTTGCAGTCCCTTTTTTTTTTTTTCCAATTTCTTGGTTTTTATTGGCCCTAAAATCATCATCCAAACCGTGTATCATTTCTAGAAGAGCAAACATGGTTAGGGGTTAAAATCTGGATCGTTGATTACTTTTAGGTCTTGAGATATTTGTGAAAATGTTCATAGCATAAAATCTCATTTTTAGTGGGCCGCATCAGCAAGATCTGAACAGTTCAAGTTCTCCAGGGAGCCAAAACTAGCTATGGGGTGACATTTTTCATGGATTATGAGAAATTAGCAAAAGCCCTATAACCATTGAATCACACATAATATAGATTGTAGAATTCTTCTCTGTTTACCAAATTTGAGAATCTCCTTGGAAATTCTCTTTGAGGATAGCTTTTTCTAGCTAATCGAAAGAATCCTCTACATAAAAAATTTTTTTCTTTTCGTCAAACATGCGCGTAGAATTGTAATGGCTACAGCCTATAGGTAAATTGGGTGTACCTTGGATCCATTTTATAAGAGTTGATGATGATGGCGATAAGGATGATGACCAAGACAAGCAACATGAGTGCTGGTAGGGGTGCAAAAATGAGCAGTCCGACCCAGCTCGCAAAAATCTGTGTTTTGGGAGGCACAACCCATTGACCAGGTTGACAGTGGAGCCGGATCTGACATGATCCGATAGCCGGGCTGGCATGGTCCCATAGCTGGGCCATGTTGGGCCAAGGGGTGCTGGGCCATGACATGACACGATCCATGCCTTGGCCATGTTGTGCTGTGCTAGGGGCCTATGCTGCGATAGGACATGACCTGACACAGCCAATTGTAAAATGAACCCCACCCCCCCCCCCCCCCCCCCCCCCCCCCCCCCCCCAAAAAAAAAAAAAACATGTTGGGTGGCTGGTTCTGAATAAAGGTCAACTCTGAGGGTTTTGTGTCATTTTGATACTTTTGACAGTTTTACTTGCCCTCTCCAAGTGTTAAAAAAGAGTCAAAGGAGAGGTATTTTGCGTTCTTTCAATCTTTCTCAACACTCATCTAAGTTTTCTGTAAGCTCTCTCTCTCTCTTTAAGCTTTTTAAGCTCTCCTCTCTTAAGTTTTCTAAGCTTTCTTTCTCTCTAAGTTCCCTAAGTCACAAGCACAACCGTTCAAAAGTTGGACATTTGGATTTAGATCAAAATCAAGATGCGGTAGAAAGCACTCCTACATCTCTTGCCCAAGTAGGCCACTTGGAATGTTTTCCTTCTCTAGATAAAAGGAAAAGAAGAATGACTCATGAATTTTGGCAATATTTTGTAATAGATCAGATTACTGATTACATTGAAAACAAAATGGTAAGGCAAAATGCATATTTTGTAGAGGACTTTATGCTTGGAAGTTTATAAGTGGTACTATCCACCTTCATAAACACTTTCAATTGTGGATGTCCAAATCTTCTTTGGAGCAAAGTAGCAGTAAATAACTCATTCATTTTTTTTAATGTTTGTGTATTTAATTTAGTAGTTTTAATTTCATTTTAAATTGAAAATCATAAAAACGTTCTTTTACGTTTATTTCAAACCAAAATTTAAATTTTTACAAAATAAAAGAAGCCAACATGTGGACAACAAGGCCTGGCACGACATGGCTCTATCTGTGCCCTAGGCCATGCTAGGCCAACTCCAGTGGGCCCCGGCACAGCACAACATGGCTAGGCCGGCCTGCTGGCATGGCACGTTTTACACCCCTAAGTGCTGGGCCTGACATGACCCATTTTACACCCCCTTAGTGTTGAGCCCAGCATGGCCTATTTTACACCCAAGTTCTGGGAAATTGAGTTCGAAGGATCGAAGTCAAGCTCAAAGTTTGCTTGCTATATCACTCGTGGGACGGTAGCAATCCTCCATTTGGGTAGGTTTGTGCGATATGGAGGTTTTCTAATAAAGAGAAAAATTGTGGTGTATTTCACATTAGTATGTTGTCATGTTATAGGACAGCAAGAGGCAAAAAATTTCTATGGTTCTAACTAAGAAGGGGTTGGGTTTTAATTGATGCGAGTAGCCCTTTTACATATTAGGTATAATAGTTTTGCTTAGACTGTCATTGGTTTGAAGTAAAGCTAGACGCAGTCCTTTAGTTGTAGGTGTTTTGGTAGAACCTTTAGTTGTAGTTAAGGTGAGCTCTAGTTAGATATGTAGAGCAAGACTGGTCCATCTAATGAGGGCTTTAGACAGATATCATCACAGGTGTAGACCACATGTTATTGGGCCATAGTACATAGATATGTAGAGCTAGATTGGCCCATTTAGAAGGGCTTTAGATAGGAATCCAGATCCTCGAAGTATTCACCTCATGATGCCAATGGGCGGACTATGACATCACTGAGGGATAGCCTTCCATGGACACGGGCAACTGCCCCATGGAAGGCAAGGTTGCCTCCGTGGTGACGTGGTGGACAGTGATAAGTCCAACCACAATCACCATTAGGCAAACCCTTGTAAATCTCAATTCTTTAGATAGATATCATCTTAAGTGCAAACTACATCTAGAAGGGCTTTAGATAGATATCATCTTAGAAACAAGCCCACTTCACCTTAAAGACCTAAAACACACTTATAACTCCAGCCAAAGCAGGCCAGACGGGCTAGGTACAGCAACTTGCAGCCTATAAGAATACAAATGAAATACTTGTAAGACCCACCCTTTTTACTTTTTATAAATATATGTTATTTTGACTTTATTAGTGGTATTTAGGTTTACATTAAAACGTTAGAGGGGTTAGAAGTAATTAGCTTAGTTATAGAAGGTTGTAGAAGAGGACTCGAATGAGTTTTTGTTTAACTAAAGGTCCTTTGGAGAAAAATCTAAAAGCTACTTTTTCCAAATTCCATGTTGCCTTATGACATCTTTCCTCTCCAATTCATTACTCTTGGGTGTTTTGGTCATTCCAACTCAGTGTACTTGAAAGGACTAAAAGCCCACTCATATTTAGTCATTGCAACTTTTCCACTTGATGGTAAATTAGACCTTTTACATGACCCTACTTTATATAAACCCAAATTCCAACAAACTCGCATTTCAAACACATCTCTCTCAAAAGTCTTTCTCTCCCTAGTCACTCTCATCTATTCCTAATCTCCTTAAGCTAGAGCTAATTTCTTAAGCTCCTTTTATGGCTACCCATTTTTGCTAGGATAGATCTTAAATGAATAAGCCACCAATCTTCCAATCAAGCCTTAAAGATTAATAGATATCTCTCTACATCACATTATGGTAAGAATCCTTACAATTCTACAAATTTTCCTTTTTCTATTTTAATCTCTTACTTCAATTATGGTCTAATGTTCTTCTCTCCCTTGGATTCTTTGGTCTTCTTGTTGTAGAGTTAGAATTTGGGGTGAGGATTAACTTTGAGTGGATTAGAGGTTGGCATTTGGCTTTTGAAGGAGGATTATCCTTAATTGAGGCAAGTAGAGTATGTTTATAATCTCATTACATGTGAAATACCTTGACTGTTTACTATGTGTTTGATGAAATGCTCTTTAGATACCTATATTAACTAAGTTCATGTCATACCTAGAATTCTAGATGGAAACCTTTCTTAATGGCCCTAAATGTTATAAATGATGAGTAATTGCATACTAATGTTTTTATTAATGAATGTATGTGATAATCTTCATCTATGATCTATTAATGATGAGAAATGGTGGAATCAATGGCTTGAATTGAATGAAATGGAGAATGAATATTGTAAATTGTATTATATTGGAGAAGGATGGGTGTGAATGATAGCATATGATTGATGAGGACCTATAGGAGGTAGAAGCATAATTGATCATGCTTATATGGATGTATGCAAGTTGATGAAAGATGGTGAATTGAAGGAAATGAGAAAAACATGAGTTCTCAATTTGGACGAAATGCCCATAATGCGCTCGAACGGGCCCATGCGCACTCGAGCGGGCTTTGAAAACTCTCAATTTATTGATCAGAGTAGTTATTTGTTGGCAGACAGAGGCGAGTGTGGTCAAGCGCGAACTCATCTGCACGAGCGGGCTACCACGCTTGAACGTACCTTATAGCATAAGTGAGTAATTTAAGGAAAATTGCTATTCTAAACCCCAAACATTGGACACCACAAGAATCATATCTAACCCAAATTATAGACCATAAAACATGCCCATGTAAATTCAAGGTGTGAGCTTTGCCTTGTGGCATGGTAGAGTATAGAGAAGGAGATTTGTACCAATAAATAGATGTTTGAATCTGGATGAGACCCAACCATTATAACATCCAACGTGTATACCCTTACAGGTTTGGATGTCCATTATATGGTAGATCGAAGTCCTCTATAACTCAAAATATACAACTTGACCTAGGTTTGACTACTTTTGTCATACATTCTATTAATAGATGAGATGGTATCGATCTTGTATGGCTATCGTATCTTTGGCTTCTTTCTCATAGATGTTTACATGATATTATTGCGCTTTCTCTCCATTATTTAAGTTGCATAAATGGTAAATTGTCTTAGGGTATACTTAGAGGTGACCTGGAGATATGTAATGGAGATGGATTGCTGTCTGTGGCTGGGTGAACGTTTCAATAGCTGTATGTATGTGATAAATGAACCATGAAATAGATGAATGAACTTGAAATAAGTACTGATATGGAAAAAATACTAAATGGCATTGGATACTGTTTTATTATTGATAGACAGACTTTATGGATGAATATTGATGGAAGAATTTCATGGACTACATGAATGGATATATGGATTTGATGGGATTACCCTTATATATAAATACTCTTGCTCACGTAAAGGGCCCAACCAAACATGGACCTTGTATTATTCATTCAATACTTTAGCACTTACATCCATTCAATTGATAGCTTAGCCTTTGATAGGTCAACTCTTGGTAGAACTATATTTTATAAGCCCTATAGTTGGCTGAGATCCGATGGGATTGTTTACTATAGTTGAATGAATGATCCAGTAGATACTACAATATCAAATCTATGCCGAGGATTTGGAACTTCTTTCTAAAAGTCATACAGGACGGATATGGCGGATCTATCATACCACGCGATAGACGTTTAGATGTGCCTCTTGTATAGGTGATGAATGCTATAGATGTTTACTTACTTCAATTGATTCTATAGATGTTTACTTACTTCAATTGATTCTTACTTATCAATTCATGATAGTATTGCTTTGATATTTATATTATTGACCTCATTGATTATATTGTTTCCTTATTTTATCTTAATCTATGTATGGTATTATTCACATGCCGCGTTTATCAAGTCTTACGTGACTTGGCCCTATTTGATTTGGGTGTGTAGACAATGAGCCCAAAGGGATAAGTATAGGAGGAGGCTAGCGAGATTTCTGGAGTAGAGTAGTTCGGTTGAACCATAGATGAGGAGTATAGCGTTTTTGGGAGAGTCAGTTTAAATTTGAAGTGGTATTTCAATTGTTGGAAATTAATTGTAATAAATTGTAGTGATTCTAGACATGTTGAACATTATAGCTTACTCACTTCACTTTTGCTATTAGATTTGACATATATGATTGGTACCAACTGATATGAATGGATCATGGTTTTCATTGCTTTTGTAGTTTCATATTATTCTTCCACTTAAATGTTTTAGATGTAGATGGAATGTTGGAAAAGTTTCAAATTGGTCATCACTACGGACTAAAGATCCTGTATCACACCCCAAATTCGGTTTTCCGCCTTATCCGAATAATCCGGGTTTGGGGGCGTTACAATACCATTTATTAAAAGCTAAGATCTAAGTGCGTTGATAGGCCAAACTTTTGGACTGGGAAAGTCTAATTGCTAAATAGGTCCAGTCCAGAAGCCTGAACTGATAAGTTCATCTAGGCCCAATCCCAATTGGCCTGCCCTACTAGGCTGATCTTTAGGTATTGAGTCTAATCCAGTCTGATGAGGATACTTAAATGGTTGAAATTATCAAAATTACTCTAGGTAATCTTTACCTTAATCTTCCAATTATCTGTCAAAATTCCTCTATGTAAGCAGTTGGGCCCATCTGGAATCAGGCACATTAAAACAGGGTCTGCAAGACTTCCCATGACATATCTTAACGTGTTTTTGGTTGAATCGTTAATTAGGAGAATCAATGAATTGCATTGACTTAGGGATGGATCAGGGTCAGGAGAGTGCCACCAATTTACTGGAACTAAACCTCAGGCCCAATCCATCTAATTTACAAATAGGACCAAAATTTCTGTCAATGAAACCATGAATGGGGCTTTGATTTAATTAGAGACGAGTAAACATGGTTAATGCCTGAACCTCATCCTTTCACAACGGTGTTTCATAAATGACCTGATCATTCTCCAACATAGCAGAGCAAACCCCAACAACAAAATAGAGGGAAATGTTTGTGCCTCTTAAGTCACATTGTTGTCAGCACTTCCAACAGCCTAGGGGCATTCCTCTTACAAGATATAAGATGCTTATGCAACACAAACAGTTTCTTGCAAAACCCCTAAGCCTACATGCCCATGATCTGCAGATTACTAAACCAGACTTTGCAGAGTCCTGTTTTCGTGACTCCCACAGTGAAGGTCCTACGCTAATGTCTCAGGCTTCACACTAATGTCTCAGGCTTCACGTTCTTCGTCTCATCTTAAGGTCAAAAAGGAATACGGATGGTTTAAATAGGCCATATGACACTTCACACTCAAATGAGATAGTACGAGAAGCCCCTTCCATGCAATTGAAATTTTCTTGAATTGGGTTATGTGAATGCATTTGATAAGAAACAGTTCAAAACATGAGAAACATGCCACCAAAAGAATAGGCAACAAAACAGACTTTGGATTACCCTAACACCACCTATGACCTTGGTCCAGGGAATTTCTGAGCCCATGATAGTTTTGATCCATATAAAGAATACAAAAAACGAGCACCCAACTTGGGACACTCCAATAAGGACAAGGGATGCTGAATTCCTATAACTAGACACCCGATTATGCAAACTTTCATCACCCACATCAACTAAACTTACATTAACTCAAAAGTTCTAGTCCAAGCTGTGACACTGTTGGTACGATATTGACTTGTAGTGAATCCTGCCTTAGGGACTTAAAAGAAGCTCTACAGCAACAGATTCTTGCACTGCTCATTAAAATTCTCCTCTAACACCAGTTGTTGCCTAACAGAGTCATCAAGACTCTATTTACATATATAAGAATTACTATGGTGATACCTAGTAGACTTACCTTTAACACCTTCATGTAGAAACTGTAGAACTTATTCAGACTAAAGAAATGTGAGTTCTATACTGTAGGTGCATAGAAAACAAGTAAAATCCTAATTCAAACTGTGGAGGAGCATCACCACGCTTGTCCTTCAAGAAACTCTCTGAATTCTGATATTAGTTTAGAAGAGTTAGAAGCAACACAAAAATTAAGATAGTGCCATACTTTGAGGCAAATGAAAGTCAACCACAAGTTTGTGCAACAACTAGTCAAGAAAAGGTAGACAACTTCCCATGATTCAGTTACACCTTTAATAATCCTGCTAAGTAATACCACTGCCTCAAGCATTCCAAACCAGCTACAGATCATTGTTGGAGATTAGGATGATTACAACAAACATAAAATTAGGGATGACTTCTGCCCCTTCAACTCTTCATAGAAGATTTTAACAAAAAGAACTCCTCTTCATTTGCTGATGACCGAAACATTAGCAGCAACAAAGGGATAATCGGAAAATAGAATGGAAGAAGAAGAATTACGGCCCAGTACTACAACAGAAGGATGAGTACATCCTCTTAGTGGCATGTCATTCAGCCATTTGCTTGCTGTCTATAAGATGTACAGGACTCCAGCTGCCATGGAAGCAACCTGTTTTATGATATTAAAAAGAAAAAAAAAACACTTACAGAATACATAAATGCCCAGTTTAGTTTCATGCACCTGAGTAGAAAAAGCATGTCTAACTTGAACACCCTTTAAATGGATAGGGAAAAAAATGGATTTAAAGTATTTGACAGAATACATTCTTTGAAAAGCACCCTGAAGGAGCAAAAGCCGATAATCACATCACTTGGAAAGAGATTTCAATATTTCCAACAACAATACATGGCTTCTTGCAACTATGTAACAATGAAAGAATTAAAACAAAATTACTTAACTGCACCGTTGATTGTGTTGTTGAAAGATTTATCTACTACAAGATGGTATCAATGGTTCTCTTGAGTCCTCCCTTGATCCTCTGCTGTAATAGGCATATAATGCCAGTTGTACTATCCCCAAAACAGTCCCAACCCCATTTGGGACCTGAAATTTATGTAAAATAATTCCAAATCAGTGGTAAACAAAACCAAGTGAGAAAACTTTTAGAAAACAATATATTACACTATTTTAACTAGAGAAAAAGATATTTGGATTACACTAAAGTTTCAAATGATAGAAACTGAGATTTGGGTATGTGATAGACTTACATAAATGAAAAGGTCGTCCTTGAGCACTCCATAAGCAAGGAAAGAAATGCTCATCAAGAACGTAGAAAGTGAAAGATAAAAGGGCATAAATTCAACACTCTTTGTCCGAATCACTAAATTCTGGAAAATCCATATAAACGGAGCACAAGAGTAAGAATTCTAACAGTTGGGGATCAGTGGATCAACTAATGTAATACGAATAGAAATAGTTTTCAATGAACATACTATGATAAATAGTGGGGAAGCAAACATGGATATGAGAGAAGCAACACTCAAAGAGCCAACAAAGACCTGCCGCATAGAAGGAAGCATTACACCCATGCTAACAAATGCAATAACTGTGAATACGCCCAAAACTGTCGCCAATAATCCAACCATCTTCACCTGCCAACAATATCTATGGAAAATGAGTAACAAAACCAAACAAATCAGATGCTAAAGAGCCAGAAATTGAATTGCAAGGTAAATTAAGAGGAGAAAGTTTACCTTTTTCATATTATCAGCATATATGATAAATATTATTATGTAGATCAACTGGAAAGTGGCCCCAATTGAATTGACAGTAGCAACCATTATGATACCTGGGGATACTATGGGAAGACCATACCAAAGTGTAATCAAGCAGTTCAAGAAGGCATATATGTAGGGCAACCCTGAAAATTGTTCAGTGGACCTATTCCTGATGATTCGCCGAAATGTTGGTCTGAATGTACAATGGAAAATGTCAAATCACTGTCTAAAAGATACCCTATTCTTATCTTCTGGCAGCAGAAAAAAAAAATAACAGAGGAAAAAAAAAAAGAAGGGAAACTTACATTGGTGATATGAACAGCCCAAAAGCAAAGACATTCCCTGCACGCAACACTCAAATGGTTATCCAATTACTTTTGCAAAGTAAGAACACATGAATCAAGTGTTGAACCTCTCTGGTTGTGGGCATCAATTTATAAGAATATGTCTTTAATGTGACAAGCGTGTAGGGGGTAAGAATGAAAATGCCTCAAATATACGAAATTGAGAAGATCTTGCAGGGAAAAAAGTTACTTCATACAAGCACGATAAATAGCTAAAAATGATGTCGCAAATCTGTCAGTCAAAACTAAATGCTAAATTGTTAAAATGCTTAAAACATCACATAACTGAACGTAAGGAAACAAGAACGAATGGAGTGTTTTGTCCTCTAACTAGAAGGGTCCTCCTAGCGAATTTATGAATCATTTAGAATTTGGGTTTTCGCAAATATAACATGACAATATCCAAATATTGCAATTTGTCCGACACTCAAAACTGTTACAAAGGAATATGACAAGATTCAACAACCATTCCCACCACAATCACTACATTAGAGGTTTCAGCTTGGATATGGCACCCTAAGAAATTGCAGTATTCCCTTCAGAACATACTCTAAAGGCTCTCACTTTCCACAATTGGGATAATTTTGATCATTTAATGTGGCAATTCAGAATATTCTGCACTTGCAAGACGTACCACAATCCCTAAAAGGCAATGTAAAAACCAATGAGATCAAACAAAGTGCTTTACAACCCTTTGACCATGAATTTAAAATTATTCCACTACATCAGATAAAAAAAATTAAAAAAAATTCACAACAAAAGAAAACATTCCTTCGCTCTCTGGGCTTCACTAAATCAGAGAAAATCAAGATTTTCCAACGAAAACATGGACTGTCTTCTCCTCTTCATGAATTGGAATTCCCCATTCCATGATATCCCAAGTTATCCAGGAATACAAGCACCCACAAAGGCTATTGAGGAAGAGAATCCCAGATTCTGATTACTGGGTTTTTCTATTTAGGCATCAAACAACAAAATGAAAAGACAAATACAGCAGAATTAAAAACAGGGACTTTGTTCTCTTCATGGGCTGGGTGCCTAGTTTCATGACATCCAAGATATAGGAGCACCCAAAATTCCTGCTGGGAACAAAATCTTGGTTTCTAAGTTCTGGGTTTTCTATTTCAGCATCAAACAACAAAGTGAAAAGACAAAAGCAGCAGAATTCGAGAAAATATCTTTCATGGGCAATGATTTAGAGAGAGAGAGAGAGGGAGAGAGAGAGAGAGAGAGAGATTACCGGCGATTCCAGCTGCATTGCTGAGAATTCCGTAGGTGGAATCAAATCCAGAGGAAATCATGAATAGATTCTGTAAGCACCGATTCTCAAACGAAAGATTCAAACAAAGTCAGGATACACAAGGATCGGAAGAAGAGTTGAAGAACGCATGAGTCTTTTTCTTGCTATCAATCTCACTCTGATTATCCTTGGTAGTCTCTTTAATATAAGAATGTGGTTAACTTTGCTTACATTGAAGCCCTTGTGGTTTTATATCAATTACTAGACTTTTCTTCTTCTTGGACCCCTTTTCCTTTTCAAATTTAAACCCATGTGATGTTTTTTTTTTCTCTCTCTCTCTCAATGGACCCACAGTCCCACCTGATTTTTAGAAAAAGCCGCCTTTGATCAATCAACCCATGATATAAGGCTCTGAAATGAAACGATTAAAATTGATGGTTTCCTTTTTATGTGGACCATTCATTTCAAGGAGTTGGATGAACTTAGGTGTCATTTGATAAGTCCACCTCTTGGGGTATATTGGACTTGAAAGTGATAGCAAATAAATGTTTTTGAGTGCTCTAAATTATTTGGGAAAGTTTTATGTTGAATGTAGGATTCAATCAACTTTTTTCTTTAAAATAAAAAGAATTTGTTCAAATATCTAAAGGAATGAAATAAACTTTCACTTTTTTTTCACAAATTTCCTTATATAACTTTTTATTATATGATAAGTTTTTCCATGCTACTTTTACATTATTACACATTTGCTTGTAATATTGCTATTTCTATGACACTTTTATTAATACGAAGAATAAGACAACTTTGCTTATATAACTTTTTCAGTTTTATAAGTTTACTTCTCATAATTGTCAAGCTTGTAGGCCCCACTTAAATACCAACTCGTCAAGGGTAGAGTGGTACATAGAAAGGTATCGGTGAGAGTTAACAAAAAAAAAAAAAGAGAAAAAGAAAACAATCTTAATCAAATCATCCTACCGCTTAATTTAATAGCCATAAAAATTTATAATCCTTTTACAATTGATTTCTTCGAGATTCAATCCAACAGTGGGCTTAGCGCTAGATCAAAGGGAGATGAGAGCGCAAAAGGGCTTGTACTAATCAAATGTGGGACTATATAAGCCTCATGGAGCTAGACTATATATGTTGTTGTTTTCAAAGGTAGGACTAAATAGACCTCATGGAGATGGACTATATATATTGTTGTTTGTAGGAGAACATTTTTCTTTCAATTGTGCTAGCCACACTCCCCCTTTCATAATCTAACTCACAACCTTCATCTCTGCCATGTTAAAAAAAAGTAGTGCCCAAAATGAAACAAAACAAAATAAATAAGTTAGCTTGTTAAGTAGGATGATTGTGGGTTGAGTTGTGAGATGAGAAGTGTAACTAGCATTATCTCTGTTTCAAATAAATTTGTTATAATCAGCGTTTATTCCATACAAATGACCCCTATTTTAAACAACTCAGAATTGTCAATATAGGCCTTTCTAGTTGCGGCACATTGAATACAGGCAAGTTGAGAGAAAAAATGGAAAAAAAAAACTGTTGACAGGGTGGACCTGGGAATAACCTTGAAATTATATTTAAAACGTGGCATAGTAATCCACTTCTCTTGCATATACGCGTAGAATTCGGATGGTTTTATAACATCAGCGCTCATAGTATTTCCAAATACCTCTGCCGGCTGTTGGCATCACAAAATCCGTCTCGCCTGTAAGCCTCAATTTCGTTAGTCAGCGGTCTATGTCAAAGATAAAATATATAATTAATCTGGTAACAGGACACAACTTCAACTGCTTCAAATTTTTAGTAATGATTTTTCAGTGATTTGGATGCTAAAATCCTAGAAGATGTTTCTCCTTTGGACGTTTTTATAATGGATACTTGTGTTGTCTGTCCTAAACTCAAATTACGTGAGATTTTTACATTAAAGGTAGGCCTCAACTATGAATTTATAATATTTTACAAGGAAATTTTCTTAATGTTCACTTATTTTGTTGTGCGGAGGTGCCGGGCCGCCCTTGCCAACTTTCCTAAATTTTGATTTTGGAAGAATCCAAACTGCCAATTTAGGGTTACATCATATGATAGATGGTGATTGTTCGACTTCTCATAATTTCCAATAACCAGTTTTAAGCAATATGGGCGGATAAAATACTGCCTTTATACATATGTTTATTTGTTTGCACAAAAGTTCAATATACAAAAATTTACGGTCAAATGGGCTCCAATAAAGAGTTTAGCAAATATAGGATTATTAAAGAGGCAAAGGGTAATTAAAAGACATAAGTTAGAGATGTTGATGGATCTCAGCTCTCTAAGGACTTGAATTATTAGAATGATAATTGGGAGGGTAAGTGTCCAAAAATGACCTTTAAATGATCTCTCTTTAGTTGAAAATTGAATAAATGAATACCTTGCCATTATCTTAGTAAATTAATACATTCTTATCTACATGCCGACCTCACATCCTTCACCTTTATTTCTTTTTATTTTTTTAAGAGTAGAACATCCTTCATCTCTTACCTCATATCATTTACACATCATTCCTTTAATAATCTAACAATGGAGCTCACCCGAAATATATGTATTCAATTCCTTTTTATATTTTATGCAATTAGGCTAGGATTGATCGTTGGTTGTGTGGTTGGTGATGGACTTAAGTAGTGTGTACAGGTGGGTGGGTATTTACTAGAGAAAAAAAGGCCTTAAGAATTCATAGAAGTTTTTAATTATATGAGACAATTAGGCCCTAGAAGTATATCTAATTTGATTTTATAATTTTTCTTTTCAAATTAAAAAGCCTCTTCACATATTTTGGTTCTAGGAGGATAATTTGAGGTGACCGGAAATGAGGCCTTCACTTAATACTTAAATGAGATTTATTTAAAAGGAACCACCAAAACAGAGGCCATAAATGGGGAATCAAGATAGCTCGAAGCGGTAGGTAAAAAGAAACACTAGCAAAACATGTCCCCTGCTTAATACCAGCAATATAAATCAAAAGTTGTGATAAAAATATTAAATTTGTGGGGAAAGTTTTCAATTTGAAAATTTTTAAATATATTACTTGAAAGTATTTTCATTAAATCATGTAAAAAGAAAAAAAATCAAATTTAATTGTTGGTAGTGTAGGATAGAGAACCATGATAAACAAATTAGAGGGGAAATTTTTTTATCATTTATCTCGAGGCGCACAACATGGCTACACATTGGGCATGGCCGTGCCACGAGAGTATCGGCACGACATGCTTTATTAATTGTGTCGTGCCAGCCCAGGGCTCAACCCAACACAACTTGTGCCAGGTTTGGGACGTGCCAAATGGGCTGTGATTTCATGCAACCTTTCTAATATTTCGTACTTCCATTTTGTAGGGTCTTAGGTTAAAAAATTTAAAAGATACATACAAAGAAGAGTATGACGCACAAATTTAAGTGGTTCAGTCAAGCTCAACCTACCTCACAAAGAAAATATTTATTTGGGTCTTTTCTACTTATAAGGTTTTTCAGCAAGGATTGCCGTCAAAACCCTTACAATTTTTATATATAATAAAAAAATAAAAAGTAAAAGACTACATTTTATATATTTACACTAAATAAAAGAAAAGCATATATAAAAGTTTTAGAATGATAATGATTTATTCTAGATTGTGATTCGATTATTAAGAAGACAAATAATCACACAAAGAAGACAACACCAAGTTTGGTGTGGAAACCCAAACAGAAAAAAACCACGAGTTCAAAGTGGACAAATCAATCATTAATTTTTGTGGTACAAGATATACTCATAACCCTACAGCCAATCCCTCGACACAAGGCGTTGTAGTTGTTATTGATAGATTTCCACAGCACGCAGTCCCTCGGTGCCCTGCTATTAGTACCTTGATCTCTAATAAGAATAATTCTCTACACTTAGAGAACAATCTTCTACAAGAAAGTAGAAGCAACAAATCTTCTACAAAAAAGTAGAAGCATAAACTCTATAACTTGAAGTCTTTAGCCCAATCTCTCATGAAAGTTCTAAATAATCTCTTCAATGGCAATTCCCAATTCAGAATTTTGAGAGCTCTATTGTTGTGTTGTGTGTAGCATTGAGAGAATTCCTCTTTTTATAGCCTATAATTCGTGTCTTAGGTTTAGAAATAAAATTCAAGTGAAATAGATAATTTTGACATAAATAGGAAAGGTTTTCATGTAGGTTGGTGCTCTTTTGCCGTTTGTGCACTCAAGCGTGGTCAAATGGGCGCTCAAATACTCTTGCCATTGCCTTCGGCACTTGAGCCTAGTCTCAGGCGCGCTTGAGCAAACTTTCAGAGGTCATACCTTTGTCGTTTTGGCTCCGAATTATGCAATCTTAGGCTCTACGAATATCTACTCGAAATAAGATTTCCAATGGTAGGTAACTTGCCCATATTCAACTCTTGATTTATGAGATATAACTTTTTTATTCGGTGTTATCCTTAGAAAAATACTTCAATTTGCGTTATTTTCAATTCAGCTTATCTGGTGTGCAACCACAATCCGTTATAAATGTTTCAAATGTAAAATACAACTCAATGGACCTAAGTTTTGTCCTATGTATAATATTTGCCAATAAAAAAGTCCTAACAATATAGACTGCATGAAATTATGAAATGGGCTGTTACAAGGTGAAATGGGCTATACCACACGTGTCGTGTTGTAGATTGGGCCATGCTATGCTGTGGCTCGTGGTCCGTTTGGCACCTCTACCTTGATCGTCATCACATTTCTTTAGACTTTGAGTGAGTTAATAACTAAAAAAAAAGTGAAGAATTCAAATATTTTCAAATTATATCCTTGCATAAGAGGACAAACACAAATTTTTAAATCCAAAGTAGTTACATGAGTGGTCACATAATATAAGGGGTAAGATAGAAGATCACTTCTAGAAAAGTAAATTGTCATAGAAAAAGTTAAGAACTATGACGAGCATAAGAGTGGGAGAGAACACGAAAGATTTGAAATAAAGTAGTGTAACTCGTCAAAATTATAACCGTATGACAAAATTAAAACGAAAACCTTGGCTTTAAGATATATAACGGGTGTCTCAGGGGGAATGTGTGAGTTGCGCTTGGAGTCACAAGGATAAAAACAAAAAACAAAAAAGAATTCGGAACCAAGATGGCGCAACATATTCATGGACAGAATCTTGGTGAGTCCGCATGGCCAGGTAGTGCACTAGTGCTGTCCGTTAGTGGCGCCGAGTCTCCATCTGTCATGAGCAATTGGGTAGAAAACAAAAGCACCTGAACAATTTCTGGATCGCCATCTTCTCAAATGAACTTAATTGATGCGAAGCTAATTAATTGGGCCAGTATCCAGTGCGGAGAGAGAGAGAGAGAGAGAGAGAGAGAGAGAGAGAGAGAGAGAGAGTATTTTGGATTAAAAATAGTGGTGGTCCTTCAGTTCTCAAAGTGGGCTAGGCAGAAAGAGTGTTGGCACTATAGCCTGCACTTAAGGGTCGTTTGTTTACCCCATTTACATATGTAAGCATATCACATATATAATGATTTCATATATTTTATGTTTGTTTGTAACATTTACACACCACATGTGTAAATTGGGTATGATTTTGATGTATAAATCATATGGAAAAAGAGGCTTGGACTTTTCCACCGTTGAGGTGGGAATCTGTTTCACACCCACCTCCAAAACGCGCTGCTATAGTACTTGTCCGCCCATGACGCCTTTTATTTTTTATTTTTTAATTTTCTGGTAGCCACAATGAAGATCTGAACCCTCCAGAGTGTTTAGAACATCCAAAACGGCTATAATACAAATTTTCAGCCGTTGGATCATCTTAAATCTTGAGATATTTATGAGTAAATTTTGAGCGTTAATCTTTATTTCTGGGATTTTCTGGGCCCCATTTTCATAATCCGAACCGTTCATCTAGTTCAAAAGACCATTTTCACTTGTAAGGTCAAATCTCAGGAGCTGATTCAAAATGGATCTCAAGATATCTTCAAAAACATATCAGCCGTTGGATACATACACTATTGTTACACAAAATTTAATTTATTGAACAGGCAGTCTACTTTTTTCAAATTTCTGAATCATCACAGACTCAAATTCAAGATCTGAACCGCTGAATCTCTTTAAAAGGTCAAAAACTAGTAGTGGATCAAGTTTCAACCGTTGATCATTCATATTTTGTGAGATATTTATAAAAAATGATAGACCTTTTGATCTTCAATTCTAATTTTTGTGGACCTCTTTTTTCTAATCCAAACCATTGATCTTCTTCAAAAGGCCAACAATGCTTACTATATTAAATATCATCACTTGATTCATCATGGATTTTTTAAAATTTGTAAAAAACTATAAAAGACATGTAGTGTAATAAAATTTATATCGAAAGATATGTGAAAATAACAAACAATGAATTATTTTTCAAATTAACAAACGACCTCTTGTTGTTACCTGTAAATGCGCCTATCTGGGATGCAAGTGGGCATCCCACCCAGCAAAACCTGTGAGTGTCTGTATAATATAAAATTAATGTACTTATTATTATAAATCTGCAAGTAATATATAGAATTAAAATATATTCATATCGTTATTATCCGCAATATCTTATTTGGGCTCAAGTTCACCCCATAGTCATGTCAGAGTCCAAGGTGAAGAGCCCATGCCCCTTTCAAAATCATAGCAGGGGGCATATTTGATTGGATAGAGGCGTGGAAGGACATGCATGTACTTTGATTGTTGTTTAAGCACGTTTTGTGCCTGCCAGCATTGCTTTTCCTGTGCCGCAATCATAAATCCGCCTGCGCATGGTCTCCATATTTTTCTTTTCTGTCTTTCCTAAACCAATGAAGAAGAAACTACAGATTCAGGTCAACCAAATACATATACTACTTGAGCTTATTTCATCTTCACTGAAGCTCTTCACCTAATTCCTACCGACGGGCCGAGTTCTCATTGGCTATAATAATGTGCTGGACTAAAACCTCCTTAGTAGTGGTTATGGGCCAACTGTCACCCACATAAATGTGATCTCCATCGTTGGACTGCGACCGCCAATGCTAGTCCAAGATAGAATGTAGGGTGACTGCCAAACAAGCCTGTCAAGAAGTTTAAAATAAGATTTAAGTATTTGATCCAAGTCCCCACTTTTTATAGATATATGGACACCGAGGTGCATGACATTTTAAATGGAGTAGACTTTTGCTGAGTGCATAATTAGGGGAAGGCGCTAACGAGTTAAATGGCTTAAATCTAATCAAGATGAGTTTCCATTTTGGGTTTTTTTGGTAATCCAGCTAAGGGATTGGGATCCAAATACGGACACAGCTTAATTGTTAGATGCGAGGTAGTGTAGACTCTTACAAGTGAGGATATGACCTCAACTCACACATATGAGATAATGAGAACTCACACATGCAAGGCCACAGACACAACTCACACATGCAAGGCAATGAAGACTCGTATATGTGATAAAGACAAAATACAACTGGCATATATAAGGTAATAAAAACTCAGTTATACAAAGAGGGAGGAGGCTAGTTTGAACACAAGACTTCCCAATGAGAATAGGCACTCTCACCACTAAGGTAAGGAGATGTTCTCAAGTTCCCATCTTGGGTTATACTACCGTTTCGGCTGAAAGGAATGCACTGCCATCCACTAAAGCAAGATCCACACACAAATCATTAAGCAATCAACACATAATGAAATACACCATGCTACATTTGCAGTAAAGAGAAAACCTCTTCTATAGTTTTATAGTTTTCACCTTTCTAACAGGGTGAGGACTGTCGATGAGTTAGATATGAAGTCATCAGGTGAGTCAGCAAAGATGTTGCCTACAAGCAGTTGACAACTTAGTCAGTAGAAGAGTTGTTCTAGCTTTGTCTGTCCATTATCAGTGGCCTCTACAGCAATTAGACGTAACAAATGCTTTCCTCCAAGGCATTTTACCAGAGGATATCTCTATGAGTTAGCCACAGGGCTTTATCGATAGTAACTTTCCACAATCTGTTTGCAAATTACACAAATTTATCTATGGTCTTAAACAAGCACCAAGGGCCTGATTTGATAGGTTTTCTGCCTACTTAGTTGGGATTGGCTT
Source organism: Sextonia rubra (assembly GCA_037013555.1). Lineage (NCBI taxonomy): Eukaryota > Viridiplantae > Streptophyta > Magnoliopsida > Laurales > Lauraceae > Sextonia > Sextonia rubra. The sequence goes on along the minus strand of JASUAD010000001.1, from coordinate 106,718,801 downwards.
TTCTAGAACACATACAGATTCTTCGTTATTTATCAAGTTTCATAAAGGATCCATGACTATTCTTCTCCTATATGTTGATGATGTTGTCATTACGGGGAATGACAACACCAATATTTCATTTCTCATTTCACAATTGAATCCTGTGTTTGAAATGAAAAACCTTGGTTGCCTACTTCATTTCTTGGGTGTTGAGGTTCTTCATCAATCTACTGACTTATTTCTCTCTCAAGTCAAGTATGCTAAAGACATTCTCACTTGCATGACCATGCTTGAAGCAAAACCATGTGGCTCCCCTTTTGCAAACAAATACTCTATTGAGTCATCACCTTTCCTAGATAATCTTTCCCTTTACAGAAGCATCATAGGAGCACTTCAGTATCTCATTCTTACCAGACCTGACTTATCCTTTGCTGTCAATCAACTTTGCGAACATATGCATCAACCAATGACGATTGATTTCACTGCTATGAAATGTGTTCTGTGGTATCTCAAACGAACACTCAATTTTGGCATTTTATTTCAGAAGGTGTCACGGCCCCAAAACTGAGCCGGATCCGAACCCGGTTCTAAGGATGTGAGAATTGGGGTCAATTAAAAATTTTCTTACATAAATGATACGAGCCCCAATTCCGGGCACATTGAAGTATTTCTTAAGACTATGCTTGGTGATCAAGCAACCATAATTACACGCTGAACTGAAATCCATAATCTTTGCAAATGAATATCATACATCAACCAAAGAACAATTTCAATGATAATAAAGTCAAGGTCAAGTGTTTCAAAGCATAATAATTAAAGCTGTAATTCCAAAACAAATAAATTTAATAAATAAACTAATGGCCTTAAACATGGCCTTATTATATAATCTAATGTTTTGATCTCTGCACCAGCTTTAAGACACCTCAGACGATATCATCGGTGCTCCACTTAATAACTCCACCATCTGGCGGAATCTTCTGCGTCGCCTGACCTTCTGGTTTGGCACTGGTAACGAAACTTAGACACTAAAAGTAGTGGGTCAGATTGACGTAATCTGACAAGAGGGTAAACTGTAAGCAATGGTGTTAATCAATTAATTAAAGCATATATTACAATCTGCCCCAAAACATACTAAATGCAAACCCAATGACATGAATGTACGGAAACATGTATCTCCGCAAATACAATATATCAAAATGCGTACTCCGCAAATATAATATACAAAAACAGGTATTCCCACATACAGATAAGCAAAAATGGGTATTCTCACTAGATATAACAAATGACACAGTTGTGTACTATATTCCACAATACAAGCTAACCCAATGGCGTATGTTCACCTCCAAACTGTAGTCGGTCAAATTAACATATATATATATAAATATATATACAATACATACGTTTACTGATGCACAATGAACCATGATATGAAACCCTTAATCCCAATAGTCAACCCAATATCAATTTGAGTATTTAGATTATTTAATTTGAAAGTGTGTTATGATCGTGTCAATTCAAGTTCTCTGAGGGTAAGCACTAATCTACTTAACAGTCATAGTTAGTTAAATATACACATGAAAACCAACCCTTTTTCATAAAAAAATAGGAGTTTACGATGAGAATATCTTACTTTCAGTGTCTATCATGTGGTGTATCCCGAACCTCACATTCCCATCCTGAACTTAGTCCAATTCTCATGTGAAGATTCAACCAATTTTCTAAAAAGATAGGAATCCATCTAATCCAATTATGTATAATTAGTGTGTGTTATAAATTGGGTAAAAGATATTCCAATTCCAAGTCAAAACTTAAATCAAATTATGATAAAAAAAGAGAAGGGAATAATTAATTCCTTAAATATCATTATTGTGTATAAATACACCTTATTATTTTAGATAAAACAAAAGGTCCAAATTCCTAATTCAAATTCAAAAATTAAACTCAACTTAAAACCCAAATTAGAATTCTAATCACATCCAAATTGAGATTCACTCACGCCCAATTACATCTTAATTAATTCTTAATCAATCTAAGTAAAATATTTATTATAAGTGACTAAACCTCCAATTAATTTATAAACAATCCTAACTAATTTTCTAACATCACATAATTAAAAGTGAATTAGTATGTTCATATCACCATTAATAATTAACAATATCCTAAACCATTGATAATTAATATACTAAATTCTACTTAATTATAATTAACATACTAAATCCTATTTATTTATTTATATATATATTTCTTCATGATAACGGGCCTGGCCCAATGAACTTGGCCCAGCCACAATCCACCAGCAGACTCTGCCCAACTGTAGCTTGGCCCAGCAGCAACATGGGCTGGGCGCTGCAAGGCCCAGCTGCAGCTAGGCAGCACGTGCTACTTGCAGCTGCAAGAATTTTTTTTAAATAATCCTTTCATATATTTCTTTGTTTTAATTAAAATAAAAAAGATTAAAACTTCATCATTATATCTTAATCAAGGCATCAAAATCTATCAAATAAATCATACCTTAAAGCATGTTAATTAACAAAATAAGCAAAACCATATTGTTTACAGTTATCCAATTGCCTGGATCTCAATGCCACAAGCGAATATGAAGATCCCACCTTAGATTCTGCTTTGAGAGCTTCTAAGGTTTGGTTGCAGAGGTAAGGAAGAAGATAGAAGAATGGGGAAAACCCTGGGTTTATATTATGTAAAATTAATCTAACTTACAAGGAAGGGCTCCTTGCTTCTAATGAGTTTTACAAAATTTCAAAAAAAGTTTTTTTTTTGCTTGGAAAGGTCAAATAACTCAGGCCCAAGGCCCAAGAGTGTTTAAGTAGTCCATCTAACCCCTCTCAACCCAATTCAAACCCGACAAATTGACTCAACCCAAAAATCAAAATCTGAGGCCTGACAGAAGGCACTCTACATCTTCAAGGCTTCTCTAATTCAGATTGGGCAGGTAATTCCTCCGATTGAAGGTCCACTTTTGGCTTCTATATTTTTCTTGGTGGTTGTCCTGTCTCCTGGAGCATTAAAAAGAATCCACAGTTGCTAGATCATCCACTGAAGCAGAATATATATTTTTAGCTCAAATGACTACTGAAATGTCTTGGCTTCAAATGCTTCTCAAAGGCTTCTATGTTTTTCTTCCCAATTGAGGTGGATTATTACTTCATTAAGGAGAAAGTACTATCTAAAGATCTTCAAATCCACTTTGTTCTCTCCATAGATCAAATAGCTGATATCTTCACTAAGGGGCTCCATCCTAAACGATTTTAGTATCTTCGTCCCAAGCTCAAGGTAGTTGCATCTCCAATTCACTTGCGAGGGGCTGTTGATGAGTCAGATATGAGGTCATCAGGTGAGTTAGCAAAGATGTTGGCTACAAGCAGTTAACAGTTGAGTCATCGGAAGAGTGTTCTGCAAGTTGCCTCATTAGTTGTAATTTGCTACAGCTGTAACGGATCATGTGAAGTTGATTACTTATGTTTATATATACTAAACGCAGCCTTGTACTTGTGTGGGATCAATAATAAGAAATCTTCTTTTCTCTCTTTTTTTAGCATTCTAACTAGGATCACATGTTACAATATAGATATACTATCTAGGATCACATGTTACAATATATACATATGTATAGTAGTTTGGTCCATATATATATATATAATGTCTCCATAGAAAGACTAAAATACATGTGACTCCTAAATGCACCTTGCTTTTACCCATTTAGGGGTCGTTTGTTTTTGGTGATTTACATAGGTAAATGAACCACGTGTAATGGTTATACACCATCACGTTTGTCTTCACTCATTTACGTATGATGTATGCAAAATAGATGTGAAAATAGTGTGAGAATGGCTTGAAAATCAGGCCAAAATTTTCACATCTCAATAGGTGTGAATCCATTACACAAGACACTGCTACCAAGGAGGTGAACAGTACTCATACAGCACAATCCGCCTTTTTGCATTTTTTATATTGTGGGCCCCAAAATAGCAATTTGAACCATCCAAACTCTTTTAAAGGTAAAAAACGGCTTAAAGACCAATTTTCAGGCGTTGGATCATCATACAACTTGAGATATGATCAAAAGAGTTGAGACCGTTGGATGTGTTAAACCCGTGATTGAACCCAGTCCGCCTTTCTTTATTTTTTAACTCCTGTGAGCCCCCTAATGTAAATCAGAACCATTGAAACTCTTGTAAAGACTGAAAATGGCCATGAGACCAATTTTCAACCGTTTGATCATCATATAAGTTGAGATATGATCAAAACAGTTGAGACCGTTGGATGTGATTGAACCCAGTCCGTCTTTCTCGATTTTTTGACTCGTGTGGGCCCCCTAATATAAATCAAACCGTTGAAACTCTTGTGAAGAATAAAAACGGCCATGAGATTAATTTTCAACCGTTGGATCATAATATAGTTTAAGATATTTACAAAAAGATCTAACAATAAAAATCAGAAATTCTTAATTTTATGGGCCCCATCTTGATGATCTGAACTGTCCAAACTCTCTAAAATGCTTTTTTTTTTTTGCTTAGAGATGTAGTCCTTTTTTATATATATTTTAAGATATTTGTGATAAATCATAAAAAGTGGCAAAAATATTATAATATCCGGTGCACCGTTGGATTACTTTTAATTTACATATGAAGAGGTGTGAAAATTATAAACGATTGAATGCATTTCACATGTGAGTCATTTACCTATGTAAAGCATTTTCACATGAAATGTGAAAATAACAAACGACCCCTTAACCATTGTTGTTAACCTGCAATACAAGACATAACCTCAACAAACTTAGCTAGTCCACATGAAAACTCCTTTCGGGATGTTGTTTCATTCAAATAATCACCCTTAAACGTTAATCTTGTCAGAATTTTAAATTTCTATCATGATCCTCGGACAAATTCCATACGCAACTAACTGGAGGTGTCATGTTGGACAAAACCGATAGGTTGACTCAAGATGATGCATTCATGTTTTCCACCAAAGCAAAATCAACTAGACGCATATCGTATGGCCCAATTAGTTGGTCATGTGGGATGTCACTAGGTAGAGGGCTTAATTTGGAAGCAACTCGAATTTTTAATAAATAGACACCACTGTAGATTAATAAAATCTAGATTTTTGCTAAGCCGCCGCCTTAATGATGGAGCCAATTGACATGTATATCATGGTTCTTCCGTTTAGATGTAGAGCTAGTTACATGTGAGAAAGGGCTTTTACTTTTTCCATACAAGTAGACAGGAGTTAGATGCAACTAAATTTCCAAGGGCAACCATATTCCACTAATTGGAAACAGTATTCCGACATGCAAACAGGAAGTTGGAAAGGATTGAATTTGTCAAAAGCTAAGAAAACCTCCCGTGCACAGAAATACATAATCAGGAGCTGACACTTTTGTCTGGTTTGTTTCTTCACTTGTGATCATTGACAAAGATTCTGACTTTTATGTATCCCGCAGGCCGCGGGTCAGACATCAGAAGCAGATGGCAGAAGGTGAAAAAAGATAGAGAGTCAGGACTCCCTCTTAATTTAAGATTTAATCTGTGATATAGCTAAGATAGGGATCCGCAATAATTTAGTATTAGCAAGATTTGTTCTTGGATAGGAAAAATCAGTTTCTAGGAATTTTTCATTTTTTGTATAATTTTCTTTCTGACTTAATAGGGAAACCTTTTATGCAGAATTGTAAAAGTCCACTAATTTAAGATGCTTTTGCATTATGATTTTTTGTTTTGCTAAATTTATTTTGAATTCAATTTTAGTAAGCACAATCAATTAAGAATCTTGTTTAACTAATATTTCTGGGAAACTTACCTTAAATAAATTTTATGGGAAAAAATATCTCTAGGACTTATTTATAAAAATGGTTTTTCGGTTCTCCTTCTTAATTTATGAGATATGTAAAGTACTCATTAACTCTTATGCATCTTAAAATAGGAAATAAGAAAAATAAGAGAAAACATGATTTCAAGAGGGCGATAATCATGTTCCCTCGGAAAAACATTTCCCAATGCCCCCACCAGCTCCATCACACAGTGATTACCAGTACTGTGGATGGAAAGATTCTTAGGAACTATTCCAGTTTGAAAATTCTTAGCCATAGAAAAATTTCTGCCTTTCATCTGTACATCTGTACACGCATAAATTAAAATCCTTGTCAATGGGGACATGTATGGAAACTGGAAACTTGGCATCCGGAGACAAGCATAAGAAACAGTTTTTAATTTAACTTTTGTCAATGGCTTTAGTAAGGTGTAGAGAGTAGAGACAATCGTTCAGGGACTTTCATGTCCCTCGATGACGTTAAACGTGTACATGTTGTATTTCAACTACAGAAGCCAACACTACAAGAAAAAACACTTTTGGTGACAATCATACTCGTCGCTAAAATCACTAATTTTGTTGCTGAAAACTTATAGCGATGAAAAAAAAATTGTCGCTACTTCGTCGCAGAAGCCTGGTCTGGAAAGTTCAATGGCAACGAATACTATAGTCATCGCCAAAACTTTGACTTTTAGCGACAACCATGGTGTCGCTAATTGGTGTCGCAGTACCTCCCTCCATGACAAAACTATCTTTTTAGCAACGACATTACTCGTCGCCAAATAGATGAAAAAACTGTTGTCAAAAACCTTGGGGGACGAAGTATAATCGTTGCAAAAAAAAGCCTGCTACCATCGAATGGTTGTGCTGAAAACCTTTTGGGACGAATTTTAATCATCGCCAAAAATGCCTGCCAAGTTTTAATGACGAAATTGTTTGTCACCAAATGTTTGTCTTTTTTTTTTTTTCTAATGACCAACCTCTTTCCAATTCCATTTTACATATCCTATTTGCAACTCCATTCAACATAACCTGTTTTGGATTCCATTCTGCATAAGCTGTTTCCTATTTAAAACCATGAAGTTACTAATTTCATCTCAAGTAAAAATCAACATCCAAAATCTAAAATTTAATTTAAAATAACAACCATTCTAATAGATATACATAATAAAGTCTACCGTGCTACAAATGTCAATACATATACATAAATTAGTACAAATGTCTTAACTTAACATCCCCTAAAAGTTTATTGTAGTCAAACAATTTAACAAAATAGAAATAGCTATCCCTGCAAACCGCATCTTAATGATCCATATCCATCGCTAATCTGCAAAAGAAATGAAACTTATACATTATAAAAAGGAACATAATTTATAAATATTTAATTTTTAACGAGATCCGAATAAATACTTCTCAAACTTTTGTATGGTTAACAAACAAGATCACTAGAATGTTTTGATATAGCAAGGGGCCAGATAAGAGTTGATTTTTGATGGGCAGAGAATCTGAATAGTAACATTATGGTAAGGTGCCAAATGATCATTGTAATGTGCTGAACATGATAATAAGGAGATAAACTAATAGACATGAATTGGTATAAAAGGGAAGAGTTTTTGTCTCTTTGAGAAACTAACTTATAGTGTTTTAATATTTAATTGTTTGCTTTACACTTTCAACCATTATCCGAAACGATACGTTAATGTTAGTAAATTTACTAATATTTATGTTTCTGTGGCATAGGCTATAACATCTAACCATAACTAAATGATGTACATAATAGGTTGCAACTCTTATGGCTGATCCTTTTTATATAGGAGCATAGTTCACTCTTACCAGAACAGACCTAGCTTTTGTTGTAAATTTAGCTTGTCGACATATGCATAGTCCAATTGAAGTTGACTTCACTACTATAAAGCTCTGAGATACCTTAAGGGAACTCTCGACTATGAAATTCAACTTTAAAAGGGTTCTATTCAGTTAATAGCATTTTCGATGCTAACTGAATACTGTTGCTACCATTTTGTAAGACAGAAGCAACATTTTCTATTCAGTTAATAGCATTTTCTATGTCTTCCTTGGCCCATCCCCAGTATCTTGGTATGCCAAGAAGCAACATACTGTTGCTAGATCTTTAACAGAAGCTTAATATAGGTCGTTAGCTCATACCGCTGCCGAACTATCATGGTCGAGAACTCTACTTCGTGACCTTCAAGTTTTTCTACCTACTTGTCCAACGATCTAGTGTGATGACATATCTGCGATTTCCTTAGCACCAAACCCAGTGTTTCATGCTTGGACAAAACATGTGGAGGTGGACTACCATTTTATAAGACAGAAGGTTCTTCGTAAGGATCTCTGTGTAAAGTTTGTCTCTATAGAAGATCAGTTGGCTGACATTTTTACCAAGGGTCTCCATCCTAAGAGATTTCAGACTCTGAGAAACAAGCTACTAGTCTCTGACAAGCCCATTAGCTTGAGGGAGCATGTTAGCGAAGTTAAGATAAAGCCACTTGAGTCATCACAAGTCAGCTGACAGAAGCATCAGGCTTGTGTGTGTGATTTTCAGTTTTAGAAATTAAGCATTGAGGATTAGTTGTGTGGTTAATTGTAATCTCTCTATATATAGAGATTGAGTTCTGTCATATGTAATTAACCATTGCAAAAGAAAAGGATCTGTGAATCTTCTTCTTTCTCTTCTTTTTCTTTTAGTCTCTGTGCAAGAACATTTCCTTCTTTATGATGCACATATTAAATCTCAAATGCTCAATTAAAATCTTTGGCTAGTGGCTCTATTCAAATTATTTTACTCTAATCAAAGTTGGCCTTATGTTTAAATTGATTTGGTAAGACACAGGAGACGTTAAATTGCCTACCTTATCTGAATACATCAAAACTATCAAGAGCTCATCATTTGTGGGTAGTGATAAAAGTTTATGCTAGCTATCAAAACTAAATGCTGTGAATGTAGGAGGTGGAGTTTGTGGATTTAATGCCTACTACAGGCTTGATGGAAACCAGCTTACTTGCCTGTGCCTAAATGAGTACACTTACTTGGATGCTAATAGCACATATAAAGTGTAACACTCCGATCCCCTTTGAGCCGGATTAGTGGCTCATTAGTGTGTGTTTTGTTTTATTTTATTCTTTTGGACTTGGTTTTGGGCCTTGGATAGGTAGTTGAGTGACCTTTGACCTGGAATAGGTAGTTCTAAGCCCTTTTTCGTAATTTTGCTTTTGTTTTGCTCATATCATCTTTGCATCATCTTGGTGTCAGCACGTGTATTTTGTTGAGCTCGTTATATTCCGTAACTGTGTCAGATCCGTTTGGAGTCAATTGGAGAAGTTGGACCCTCGTGTGACTCGATTTGTAAATAACCGAAACTTCCCGGACTTTGACTTAAACTCCAAAACCTTATATATATTAGGAGTCAGTTTCCAGATGTCCTCATTTCTGTGAATTTGGCTTCAACGTGCATGCAAGGAGAGCTCCACGTTTCTCTTCCACTCCTTCTCCCCTCTTCATTCTCTTCTTCGGTCTTGGTTGGTGTTGGGAGCTTGCATCTCGATTGGGTTCTTCTTCCTTCTTTCTCTCCCTGTCTTTGTTTTGGTAAGTGGGTTCTTCTCCAATTCTTTCTTCTTCTTCTCCAATTGCTTCTCCCATTCTCTGGTTTCTTTGTCTTCATCTCATGCATGGTGTATCTCTTTGATTTGTTTTGGTTTTAGTTGCTTTGGAGCTTGAGGTTGTGGATTTGATAGAGCTTTGAGGCAAGTATAAGTACAGGCTTTGATAACACATATGGGTGTTTGTTTGATGGCTTTGATTCACTCTTATTCTTTGTCTAGCATGTTTTACAGCCACAATTTGTGAATTTGGAACCTCTGTAACTCATTTTATTCAGTTTCTGTATCAAATTTCAGTTTCTGTACTCAGCCCGAATTCATCTCTGTATTGTACGGCTAAGCCGTGAACTTCTACGGCTTGGTTTCCAGAGACTCGAAATTTGAGTTTTGTTCTACGGCTAGGATACGGCTAAGCCGTAATTTGTCCTACGGCTGAGCCGTAAGCTAGCCGTGACCCAACCGTACCCCAGCCGTGAATTAAATCTCTGATCAGTCGAAACTTTCTGATATCAGTACTCCTACGGTGAAGCTACGGCTAAGCCGTGGAATGCTACGGCTAAGCCGTGGATTGGTCTACGGCTAAGCCGTATACTGACTGTAGCTCAGCCGAAAAAGGGCATCAGATCAGAGGTGAAAGATGATCTGTTTAGCTGTGTTTTGAATGGAACCAAGGTGAAGCCGTAGTGCATAGTACGACGAGCGCGTAAGATGTCTTCGGCTCAACCATAGGTCCCTCATGGCTAAACCGTTAGGCATGGCAATTCTGAAACATAACTTAGGATAATGGTGAGACTTGTAGGACTCAAATACAGGTTAACCACCCATGTAAACCGGCCCAATGGATTCTTGGATCGCATGAATAGTCTGTTAGGCTATGACTTATTCATGTGAGTGTTGATTTACTGTTAAGCACCTCCCCATGGGTGTTGGTTTAAGGGACGTCGGTGCACGCACAGATTACATTGCAACACTTTGATGGCAACGGTGCATTGACTAACTTAAAACTACATCAACATGCACGGTTAGTGACAGTGAACAACTAGCTTAGGACTGGCTTGTAATGAACCTTGACTCCGTATTAATCTGAGATGCATTGCATATTGTTTATGATTTTGCCCTCTGTTCTGTTAATCTAAGTTTATGCATTCCGTAGTCATTTTTGTTTTCGTCCTGTATCTCTGTTCTATGCTTCGTTCTGCACTATGCTTTGATCTATGCTGTGCTTTGGATTTATATCTATGCTCTGCTGGCTTTGTTTATCTCTGAGTTTGGGTATTCCCGGGTGGCTCTGCCCAGAGGTTAATACGTGAGGATAAGATCCGGTCTTTGTCATCGGTGAGACCAAAGCGGATAATCTCCCTTTCTATGGATTTGATTTGATTGGTATTAGTCTGGCTCTACTCAGCCTCAGCCCTAGGATGCCCGACGGGGTTACCTTTGGCTTAGATCTCTGTATCTCTGTATAACTGCAGTGTTGCTTTGTCTTGGGACCCCGGAACCCAGGAAACCGAGACCCACTTGTACCCTGGCCCGGTCAGTGGTGTTCTCATCTGCTCTGCTTTGCTCTGCTCTCTATTGGAGAGAACTTGGTTAACGTAGTAGCCACTTAGTCAGTATTTCTATGTTTGATTCACATATCATGCTTTACTTCTATGCACGATTTGCTTAGCTTACTAAGATGAAACTCTGAAATCATTATTCTGTCATTTATTCACTTTGATACTATGAGTGTTACACCCCTGTTACTTATATTTGCTGGATCGTTGTATTCATTTGTGTTGTCTGTGGTGTTGCAGGCACAGATACCTTGTCCAGCTCCCCGGCGGTCGAGGAGGCTGCAGGGGCGAGTGTAGAGGCACCCTCAGGTTTGGCAGAGTGGGCCTGATCATCTCTGCCGAGTGCATTCATGCATACTTCCAGTGGCTTTTCGTTTTGGGATTTTGAGTTTTGGTTTCAGGGGACTTGTATTTGGACTGTGGATCTTTGGACTTTGGACTTGTATTCTGTGTATTTTGTATATATGGTTTTGGTGTGTATTTGGTTTTATATCAGTGTATTTGTCTTTGTCGCTTCCGTATTTGTTTCTGCTTTGGCTTCCGCTATTTTCTTTGTTGCTTGCTATGATATCTACAGCTTCCGCGTTCGTCTGTTTCGCACGTGTTAGATCCCTTGTGTGCGTGCATCTGGACTGGGTTTGGGTGCACGTGCACGGGAGTACGTGTGTCACCGGTTTAGCTTTTCGCTAACCCCCGAATTCTGGGCTCGGGTCGTGACATAAAGGATACAAATAGAACTTTGCCCCTCAAAGTTGTGCAATTGATGATTCAGTAAAAGGTCCTCTGTTTGACATGGAGGAGATTACTAACACAGACTAGCCACTATTTGATTATGAACACCATGAACCTATGAATGAAAACCATACAGAGAAGCTTGCCTGGGAGATTGTCTATATGCAGTCACCATATTTAGGGATGGAGACTGTTGGAAGAAGAAGCTCCCACTCTCAAATGAGAGGATGAATGCTCGGTTAGGAGGAAAGGCTCTAATCAAAGTAAGAAGAGGGAATTCTATTGCACCTCCTGCTGCCCTACGAGGTTTGAGAGGGAACTGGCAGATGGATTTTGTGCCTTTGGGGGTAGTAGAAAAGCTTGAAGTGGACTCAACATCAAGATCAAATAGAAGTGTTCCTGAGGTAATTTCTTTGTTAACTAGGGCAGCAGTTGTTTGTGCTGATTATACATGTATTGTTTTAGTGTTGAGTTGCTGTTTCATGTGGATTAGCTTATTTTAGTTGATAATTCTTGGCTTGTGCAAAATTAATCATAGCTTTTAACAAAACAATGGTGACCCTAATAATGCTTGGAGAGAGAGAGAACTCCATCCAATCTATAGTGTCACGTAAGAGTACACTTCTACTTAAGAACGCACTGTAAGTGAAACCTGGCCCTTACTAGTAGAATACAACAATTTATTACACATTACAATAGCAAGTCAGCAGTACACCCGATGTGGCTCACTGTTATTTATTTATTTATTTTCTCTGATCATCTAGGAGAGAGGAGTATGTGATAGCTGTAAGGTTTTTATAATTACCACATAGTTGCCTCAGTCCACGCGTTTAAGTCCCATCCAAGAACTTATTCCAAATTCCACTTACATTACAATAGTTGCAGTTAAATGGTTGTTGGTGGTGCAGAGCATGGTCCTTCCGTGAGATGAGCACACCCATAACCTGTATTGCCAACACAAGTTTTGGCAGCGCCTTCTTAGGAGTATGCGACCATGCATGGAACTGTTGGCAAAAGATGATGCAAGCACCAAACACACCAACAAATGCATGCACTGTTGCATCACTTGATAATAGAGAACTCCATCACTTGATAACAAGACAGTCAAATTGTAGCCATAGCCAACTCAAATCATAGCCATAACCAACTCAAATCATTCTATCTAACTCAGTACTGATGCTTAGAGTCAAATAGTATATATATATATAACTGTGCCACCAACACCTTCACCCCCACTACCTTCTCATCACACCCATCATTGCACAGCCCATCCTTGCATCTAACATCACTGCCAACACCACTCTTCACTACATCACCACATTTCCATCACCACATTTCTATCTAAAGTAAAATGGGTACCCACCAGCTTTTCAAAGTTATAATAGAAATATCCTAAGCATCTTATCCTACATTATGATGATAGTGGGACTACCTGTTACACTACTAAAGGATCATAAACAAGCTCAAATCTGATTGTGTAATTCAGTCAATGCAGTTTCAGATCCAAAGTTATTTATGGGCTGTTTTTAACAATTTTTAACATTTAATAGATATTACTTTAAATCTGATTACTTTAAATGGTCCTACTCATTTCTATGCAACCACATTGTGTGAGACCTGGACCTAGGCCGATAATCCAGTCCCTTCAATGAGTGTTGACTATTGTTAACTTTTATTATTGTAACAATTTTCTGTCAAACTTTACTAGGTATGCAGTGAGTGTTTAAAACTTTGAAATTTACTCTCAATATTCAAAGTAGCTAAACAAATAAGGTTATGAACAACCTAAATGTACTCACCATGAGAGGTGGATGGCTGGTCGTCAGTAGATGATTGCACCCCTCCACCGGCTGCAAGCATGTTCCTGATCATCTGCTCCATCTGTGCATGCATATGAGACTCGAGATCGGCATACCTTTTATTTTGTGCCTTAATCTGTGCTTGCTGGATCTGGGTCAACCCTCTCAGTGCATCCAACTCCTCCCTGAGGGTTTGCATGGCTTGATCATGTGCCTGTGATGTGGTGCAAGTACGTGAGGAGTAGTTAGGAGGCTTTGGGCCGACTCCGAATCCCCGCATGTAACCTAGCTTGCTCCCAAGCACCTCAATAGCCATCTCCTCCTGTGTCATCTGCTGGGACGATTCTGTTTCAGAATTTTGGTCGTGAAGCTTTTCGAATTGCTCCTGTCATCCAACTCAAGATTTAAGCAATTAGATTCTTTTCCCAAATAGTAATATATGTGGGAATAAAGATAAATGTAATGAATAATTATCCATTTTTGTTAGACGTACATGTTTGTCAGCACACACCTGGGCTATCCAATCATTCGTCTTCTTTCTCCAATGAGACTCCTTAAAGAAGTCGACAATATGGGGCCTCTCACCATTATTCTCGGCCGCTTGATTCCATTACTTTTAAAACATTAGTTTATATATGTATGCTTCATGTTCGGAAGTAAGGTGTATGAGAACTTTAATTCACGCCACCTTAATTGACATCGCAGCTGGAAAGGATCTTGACCCCATAGTATGATTGTAAGGTAAGCGCTTCCGGTTTTCAGGATTTTTTTCACATCGTTTCTAGAATAGAATTTCAGTATTAGTCTATTTGATATCAAATAAAATAAATAGAAAATTTTAGATATTATTATCAAGAACTTCTGATCCTTCCAAGCGACATCAATCAGCCACCTCCATGCTTGCTCTGTAACCCCTTGGAAAGGCTTGCTATATGGGTCAACACCATCCTCCAGCAGTTGTAGGTAGTGCTTTCTCATGTCATAGTGCCAATCTCTATACCTCTCCTGGCACTTCCTGTTGATTGTTGCTCGTACATTTGGATTTTCGTTATATCCCGCAATATCAAATTTATCCTGCATACATGGTTAATGCCATTTTAAGTACACAAATATAAGAACACTACTTTTATACCTGTTGGTAGTTCAGAACTCGATCTTAAACAGTGAGAAGAACAGAATCAGACTTAGTTAGGGCTAAAAATACAAATGGAATAAGTTTCATTATGACTAAATCATGTAACTTAATAATGTTTAGTCCAATAATTTAAATGGATCCAATATGTAATTACTAGGATTGCCTGTATGATAGAAGCCTTAGTCCCACCGTCAATCTGATCCCACACCATCACTCCCTCAATAGGTGCCGATAAACGAATTTCTATACCAATTTGACTAGCCACCTTATTGGCACAGTACCCAACTGGTGCATTGACCCCATCAGGTACCGCTACAGGGAGCTTTTGGCCTCCATTCTCTCTCAAAAGCTGTGCAGTTTCCTTCCCGCATGACTTACCACGTACCCGTTTCGGATTTGAACCTAGCCAAGACCAACAAAAACATGTAACTTACCTACTTGTTTGTATGTGTGAATGTATTAGATTTAAATTTCACTTACCTATGCTGTTGGTGCTGGTGTGGTTGGTAGACGCTACTGGTGTAGGCGTGTCTGACTGGGTAAGGAGGGTAGGCACATCCAGTGCAGGTCGACTGGTGGCCGTAGACGATTTACTGATACGTTTGGGAGGCATGGATGGAATCTAGCAAAATAGTAAAGATTAGTAAATTAGAAGATATACAATAATATATCACGTTTGGGAGACATGCCTAGCTTTCATTTGTAGGACATTTCTTATAATGTATTTGATCTTTTAAGTAAGAACCTTCATATGGATTTATAACTTCCAATGCATGGGATTTATAAATCTGGGTCAAACAACACTGAGGGTATATTTTTAACAATCATTCCTAGGTTTGAGAAGCTGTCATTAACTTATAGGAAGAAGAAGTGAATTCATTAATAATAAGTCATTACATTAAGTTTCTATATCAGGATCTACATCAGAATTAGAATGATCATACAGCTCTTCTTCTTCATTATTGTTAGGCTCCATCACATTCATCTTCATCACTGAAGATCAAACCACCCTCATTTTCTTCATCGAGTTGTTCTAGAACCCCATCACTTGGAATAATTTCATGAGCAATATCATTCCTACATAAAGGGAACATGTCGGGATCATCCTCAACGATTGGTATAACCCCAGTGGATTCTTCCTGATGGAACACATCATCGGGATCGAACAATTCCCCATCATTGGGTCTTGCATCATCCAGCTCTGGCACATCCCATACTCCTCGATGTTTGGGTCGTTGTACAACTTTCCAATGTTCACCATATTTTGTATCATTCACATAAAAGACTTATTGTACTTGACTTAGTAGGACAAAGGGGTCTTCCTCATACCAATGACTTCTTACATCAATGCTTATGCAATGTGCATCATTCCGCATTGTCTTGTTACTACCAGTGTTATACCAATGACATTGGAACAAAACAACCCGATGCCCATACATATAATGAAGTTCCCATACATTACACAGGTAACCGTACAAGTCAATTGTACATCCCTCATGGACCCCTTCCACAACCAACCCACTATTTTGAGTCATGCGATGGGATTCTCTGTCTTTGGCATGGTATTTGACGCCGTTACAGTAGCAACCAGAGTACATATCCACCATCGCACAATTCATCAGTTGCTTCTGGTGAACCTTGACCTCATAATTGATTCATCTACAAAAATATTGTGAGACAAGTACCACATGTTAATATGGATTCAAGTATAGATGAATAAGGTATAGTTCTTCGAAACACATCTCTAAATCTTACCCGATTTTTAAACCATCTAGGAAATTCCTCTTTTTGTTTCTTTGTGATGTCATGTATACCTTGACTCTCTAACAAATACTTATGTTCCCTACTTGTGAACAAGAAATTCAATAATACCATATTAATTAGTATTGAACATCGTGGAGAAAATTTAAAGGTACACATACAGTATATTGAAGATAAATACGTACTCTAAATAGTCATCCAATTCGGAGCCATTATGCAAAATAAACCAATGAGCTATGTCACGTTCCTCTTGGGACACATCGTAAGCCCTTGTGATGCGCGCATATGGATTGACACGCAGTGTGAAAACCTCCAACCCTGGGCCACGCTCACCTCCATCGTCATTCCTTTCACCACGAATAAATACAGTTTCGATCCCATCTAGGTACATTGAGCAAAAAGTAAGAGACTCTTTGACCACGTAAGCCTCTGCGATCGAACCCTCTGGGCGAGCTCTGTTGGTAACATAACCTTTCAGAGTCTCGAGTTGCCTTCACACATGAGAGCAACATAAAGGTATATTAATTTTACCAAACAATTAAACAGAAATTTAACTTTAAGTTCATACGAGTCCTGAGATGCTAATAATTACCTTTCAATGGGGTACATCCATCTATATTGCACTGGACCTGCAAGCATAGCTTCACGAGGCAAGTGAACGGCCAGATGGACCATCACATCAAAAAACGCTGGAGGAAAAATCTTTTCTAACTTACAAAGTATGATTAATATGCGATCCTCTAGTTTTTGAAGATCCGTTATCTTCAATGCCTTCGAGCACAGCTCTTGGAAGAAATTCCCCAATTCAAATAGTGTGGAACAAATATCATTGTCAAGGTACCCACGCATCCCAACCGGAAGAAGCTGCTGTAGGAGGACATGACAATCATGAGTTTTCAGGCCCGGCAACTTACCACCATTGGTGCTCACGCACCTTGAGATGTTTGCTGCATAGCTATCTGGAAACTAAATCAATTTTAAGAACTCACAAAAGCCATGTCTCTCCTCTGGGGACAATGTGTATCGTGCTAGGGGCTTCTCGTAGGACCCATCCGCACATCTCTTTAGGTGCAACTCCTTCCTTATTTTCATTTTCTTCAAGTCCACACGTGCTTTTTTGGTATCCTTATTCTTCCCATCTATGCTCAATGTCGTCCCTATGAGATTATCACATATATTCTTCTCTAGGTTCATGACATCAATGTTATGCCGAAGGTTCAAATCCTTCCAGTATGGTAGCTCGAAAAGAATGCTTTTCTTTACCCAATTTAGTACAGGATGAGGCCTTTTTCTTTTTCTAGTGCTTGGATGCTTCCCTAACTGTCCAAAAGTTAAGGAATCCAGTTGCTCCAGTATTTGTTCTCCTGATAACTCTAAAGGTCTCGACCGGTTCTCTATTTTACCATTAAAGAGCTTACTCCTTCGCTAGAGGTGGTCCTCAGCCAAGAAACGGCGACTGCCCATGTATGTTATCTTCCCTTCTAATTTTTCTGATGATGCATCCCTGTTATAAGTGGGACATGCCAAATAACCCTTGGTTGTCCACCCAGATAAGTTACCATATGCAGGAAAGTCATTAATGGTCCACATAACAGCTGCATGCATTCTAAAAGTTTGTTTGGTTGAAGCATCATAAGTAAGGACGCCATCTTCCCATAACTTTTTCAACTCGTCAACTAATGGCTGCAAATAGACATCAATCTCTTTTCCCGGGGCCTCTGGTCCAGGAATCAACAAGGACATCATGCAAAATGGCTCTTTCATACACTTCCACAGTGGTAGGTTATAGGGCATGACTATGACAGGCCACATACTGTAGGAGGTGCTCATGTTTCGAAAAGGGTTAAAACCATCAGTAGCCAGCTCTAGCCTTACATTCCGGGGCCCTTGGGTGAACTCTGGATATTTCTGATCAAACTATCTCCACTCATAGTTATCTGCCGAATGCCTCGATAACCCATCTTCCACGCATTTGTCCTTGTGCCATCTCATATCTGTAGCTGTTTTCCTCGACATATACAATCTCTTCAACCTGGGTGTCAATGGGAAGTACCGCAATATTTTGTGGGGGATCTTCTTACCCTTTCCATCATTGAGCTTGTATCTGGACTCCCCACACACCGGACAGTTTTCTAGAGCTGCATTCTCCTTCCAGAAAAGTGCACAATGATATTTACAAGCATGAATGCACACATATCCCAAACCCAAGTCACGTAAAAACCTTTTGGCTTCGTAAAGGGAAAATGGGATAGTGTGATAACTTTTTGGTAAAAGGTCTTTCAAAAGCGTCAGCAACATGTCAAATGACTTGTTGGTCCACTTTTTCAACACCTTTAAGTGAAGCATCTTAATCACGAATGACAATAAAGTAAACTTTTTGCAACCTAGGTATAGTTCACGTTCCGCATTAGTGAGCATTTTCTCAAAGTTCTGCACATTCTCACTCTCGGCGCTATCAAGTAGTTCATCTAGATCATCATTCCCGATATTTCCCATGTAATAATCTTCCAACATGTCAAATAATTCATCCTCATCCTTAATCTGTTCATCGCATCCCATTCCATCCCCAACATCTTCACCTTCATCATATTCGTTATCATCCAATGTGTGTGCCTCATTCACGGGTACAGGTTCCCCGTGGTGCAACCAAGTTGTGTAACCCAGGTCTATCCCCCTCAGGCCCAGATGATATTCCATAACTTCACAGGTGTGCCACTCAAAGTGCATGCAGTCCATACAAGGGCAATGAATCTTGTTATCCTTTGCTGAATTGGCCATTGCAAATTCAATGAATGACTTAACCCCATCCTGGTAAGGTTGGCTTCATCTGTTAGTAAGTTTCATCCAACTCTTGTCCATAGCTAGGCTTTGGGAATCTCATAAAAGCAAGGCATCCACGAAGAACACTTCCCTAGTGATAATGCACATACAACATAGTAAACTGATAAAATTTTAAACCCTTATAGTAAAATGATAAAATTTTGTACTTTATACCCCCAAATAGAGGAATAAGAAATGGAGCACACATGTCTTTTTGAGGAAGAAATTAGTAACCCTTATCTTCTTTTAAGAAAGTTGTAGATAAGAAATTTGTAGAACTAAAAAATCAAGGAAAAACAATACGAAGAGGTTTTATGGTGGGTTTTTTTCAGAGGAAATTAATGACCCCAATAAATGTTTTTTTTTCCATGCATCCATGAGATGGTTCTAGGCCAACTTTCATAAACATCAAATTTCATGTAAAAATCAAATCTTAACAAGTATAAATAACCAAAAAACAAAACTTCCCAAATCAAGCTTCTAAAACTTCATCACATAGTAAAAAATTCTTTTACTTCCAAAGCTTCATCATAATAAAGAAGAAGAAAATAAATAAGAACAAGTAATCTCATATGCAATATTTCCTTCAATGAAAAATATTTGCTAATAGAAGAAAGCCTCAATATGTATTCCCTCATGTTAGGATTCCTTATCTTAAGCACAAGACCCATTTCCAAAAATCATTACTACCCATCAAAAAACAATTAGAAAAAAAAAAAAAAGAACCCAAAGGTCAAAACCACAGACAAAGAAAAACCCCACAATCCAAATCATAAGAAAATGGAGATAGAGATTTAGAGACAAAGAGAAGTGAGTACTTGAAGGAGATTTAGAGAGACAGAGAGACTATTCTAGGCATGGAACGGCGACACTATTCTTGAAAATTCTCTTTGATAGTTGTGCACTTTCAATATGCTTTTTGCCCATTCACTTGTTGCAGTAAATATAGTTTTTTGAAGGTCTCTAATCTCTAATCCAATCAAATCCAACTGTTATGAGTATTTTACAAGTAGCAAACATGATTGAGAGCTCATAAGAATATTTAAAATGGTGGAGAAGAGCCATTGGGCCAATGTTATAAGAATATTTAAAATGATGTAGATGAATGGCATATTCTTAGCTACAGAGAATTTGCACATTGGGCCAATGTTTTAGTTTATCTTTTTCATTGCTCGTGAAGAATTGGTTGCACATCAGATTTTTGCAATAGCCAAAGCATACATGGAGCAACTTGAGAACAATAACAAGGCCTACAAGGATGGATTAAGTGGAGATCAAATAACAGGTCCCACATCTCCATAAAGCACATAAAATTAGACAATAGGGGCTTTTTTTGATAGGGCTAAAGGAATAAACTGCAGGAAAAAAAAACAGCGAACATGATGTTTCTGTTGACCTTATTCCCAGACTCACAAGTCTGGTTATTAATAGTGTGAAACATTTAGGTCCAAATATTAATAATGAAATTGGGATGTTCCCTAAATCTATAGGTTGAGATTTTCTAATGAGCTCAAGCAGTGGGGAATTCGAAAAACAAATCATATAGGGGCTTTTCCTTTTTATCCTCCTTTTCTACCCCATTTCCTTGTTGGTAGCCATGTCAGACATTGATTTTGAGTGAAAAGGCAACAAAAGCACCACAGGGAATGTGGTTTTAAATTTGCATAGTGTCCCCAAAACAGAGGTGAAATGATTGCAACTTTTTCAGCAAAAATGTTAAAACAGCAAGCCATTTGGAGAAGACCCAGGCACAGCAATAAAGGGAGGCCAAACATAGTAGAGATCAAAGCTTCATCCACATTCATGTGACAGGGGAAAGAGCAGCTATGTTAAAACTACAGTCGCCTTCCACCTCTCTTTTTCTAGACCTCTGTACCGAAACCAAAAAACACAACACAGGGACATTTCAATAGCTTCAAAAGAAGGGCTGTGCAATCAAACTTGTCGTGCAAATCAAACTTGTCATGCCTTTCTTTCAAAAGTTGAATGATAGAAAATTGCAATCTGTTCCACTGATTGCATTGTTGTGTGTTGATTTTCGCAGATGACATTTGAAAAGTTATGAAGTCTACAGGCAATACAAGCTGCCAAAATACAAAAACTTCAACAAGGATATGATATAAATCTTAACTAGGACTCACGTGAAAGTTTGCCAATGTGTGCTTGTTTGACAATGAGTCAGAGGCATTCTCATCGCCAAAGAGAGATAGAGATGGGGAGAAAGGGGAAAAAAAATGAAACGCCGCTGAACATTCGGGGAGTAGATGGCTAGAATAATACCTGGCGAAGAGAGGGCAACTGGTGTGCCACTGTTGATGTCGGAGCTGGAGATGCTTTTCAAGAGCGCCGCGGTTCGAAGCACTATTTCCTTCAAGAGTGCTCCCGGGAACTTCTGAAATTGTTTTCAAATGTGTACCCTAATGAAAGCAGGTGGGGAAATAATAAAAGGTTTTCCGCGACAAAAACCAATCATCACCAAAATCAAAGATATTCCCTGACAACAAATATTTTCGCCAAAAGCGCGAAAATCTTCCAGTGACGTTTGCACTCCGTCGCCATAAGCCAGTTTCCCGGTTCCCCTGTACCAAAGGCGGTGAAAATTTTTTCCCTTACTTTTGGCGACGACATAGTCTTTGTCGTCTTAAATCCAATGCTTAGTCCTTGTCGCCAAACACATGAGAAATTGTCACTAAAACCTTCCCACAAATTGGCGCGAAATTCCTGATGGCGCGGGTGAGTAAACCAGGGTATATATAGTGACAATTGGTTGTAATCATCGCAAAATGTTACATAAATGCGACAATCAAAATGGTCGTCGCAAAACGTCATCGCCATAAGTGTTTTTCCTTGTAGTGCAAGCTTATGGTAAACACCCATGGTAAAATCTTCTTGTTGTCACCTTAGTATGGTCACACACGTCCCGAAATTGACCCTTGTTCTCCTATTTGAATTGTAAACACCCATGGTAAAATCTTCTTCTTGTCACCTTAGTATGGTCACACATGTCCCAAAATTGATCCTTGTTCTCCTATTTAAATTGTAGCCAAACTTAGCTGAAAAAAGTAGACATAGCTAGCTTAAAATGTATGGGCTTGGCTTGTAAATAAAAGAGGGCCGTCTATGTGTCATGACAGACACTTTGTTGCGTGCCATCTAAAGGCAATGAGAGACACTTTGTTGCGTGCCCCCACCCCACTCAAAAGGAGTGTGGAGGATAGGAATATCCATTTAAGAGCTCTACTTTTGAAAGTTTTCAAAACCATAGGAAGAAAGGTGAATAACCAAATGTGATTGTCAAATAATCTCTTCTTTGAGTGACAATGAATCAATGAGAGATAGAGAAATGAATACCAAGGCACCACCTTAATAATATAAACTCAGAAAAGAGTCAAGGCTAGTTTATATTTGCACTTTATATCCTTCAATCTATACATATTTAATAATCCTTTGTTAGAGCTCATCTGATTGTAAAATCCTATATATTCAATTGTATGCAAACTAAAAGCACCTAAAAGTAAGCCTTCACAGATCTTGGTAGGTATTAAACTCAAAAATCAATGTTGACAAATACGTAAACAATGGAGCATTATGATCCAATGATAATAGTTCGATTAATTGGATTATTGCCGATCATGGGAGAAAAGAGGAGGTTGTGAGTGTAATGTATTTGAATTTATCACAAGGTGGCTTTGGTCAACCTCATAATCTGTTCTATATCTATAGTTATTGTTGGAATGAAGTGTGCATTAAGCACAAGTTTTCCTACCTTTAGTGCATGAGTTTCCCCCTCATTTACTCCTCTTTAATAACCTTTGTCCCACATCAGTTATTACTACTTCTTTTATGTAATTTATTAATGTTTTCCTTTCAAAAACTTTTTAGTGGGTATCATGGTGGTTACCACACGCACGTGCTCAGCAGTTGGAGGCGTGGCATGAGTGTGGGGTGGGGTTCGGGTCTTCCCGTCCTCACGGGGCCTACTTGTTGGGTTGCCCGGGTTAGGCCTTGCCCAACATGTGTATCTTTGGATAGGAGGTGGATTTAGATTCAGATCCACTTGTCAACAGCCCGCATTATTCAGCCCACATCTTCTTGTGTGATCATAACTGTAACGTCTCTCCTCATTAATACAAAGATACATTGACCGTTGTGCAAGAGTTATGTTTCACAGTTATGCAAAAGGTGGAACTCTCTCTTGGTTGTCTCCTCAAGAAACCTTATATATATGGTTCCGGAGAGGGCCATTTTACACACCTCAAATCTGCAATCTATGTGAAAAGGCTTTCTTACCTATGACTTCTTCTATGAGAGAGACATTGTCGGTCAGATTTTTTACGCTAATGATGATCTACAATAGTGCTTTTCTAATTTCATCTTCTTTTTTCTCTTTTAATTTAGTTCATTGTTGTTGTGAGTCTACAAAAGTGGTCTCTTTGGGATTTAATTACTCTTCAATCAATCGAGTGCACTGTTGCTATAGATTCCAATTAAGAAAGTCATCTTATTTTGAGGCATATGTCCATTAGCCCATTTGCATTTGTGTGGGGGTGAAATCAGCGTAAAGAAAGTGTCTCTAAAAATGTGATTTGGCTATCATTTGTTTTGGTGACTCCTAATCTTTTTGTCAGTTATTTGTTTTTGCAACTATTATTAGTAATCTGCATTGACCGAAATACAACAGTTTAGACAGATTTCGGTTTATACATCTACCGACCCCCTAGCCCTTTTGCTTCCATTAAGATCCTATACATAGCTTGTTCTAGTTGAATTGGAAGCCTTATTTCTAATCTTAATGCAAGCGGTTTACTACTTTGCCAAAAGATCAATAACTGAGTAATATCCCTTCTCTCACACTTTTAGGCCTCCTTCTATTTTAAGGGGAAGTGCTGCCAAATTTTAATAGGAATTATTTATTTACTTATTTTCAGATTATTGAAAATGACTGTTAGAGATTACCACACTAAGGTTTTTAACTTTGAGGGTCAACACTTTTAAAATGTGAAGAATGAAAATGGAATATTTCTGAAAGTCATGAAGATTCTCTATGTGTTAACTAAAGAGTGCCTTAAACCACCTAGAGATGGCCCTGCTGGTACCTATGAAAAAGATCAGTGGAAATATGATGATTTTGATTGTAGAAATGAGATTATCATCCACTTAAATAATTCCTTAGATGGTGTGTTCTCAAAATATAAAATCGCCAAGGAATTATGAAAAGCATTAATTAAGGAATATGCTACTGAGGATACGGGTAGCGAGAAATATGTTACAGAACAATTTTTGGACTTCCAAATGGAAGAAGGAAAATTTGTAATTACGCAAATAAGAGATTCTAAGAAAATAATCCATGAAATCTAAATTGGAATTACCCAAACAATTCATAGTAGATAGTATTATTCCTAAACTCCCACAATCATGGAAAGATTTTGGCAATACCTTGAAACATAAGAATAAAGAGATGAAGTTAGAAGATCTCATCGCCCTACTTAGAATCCAGGAGCATCATTGAGAGCGTGACACCAAGAGTAAGGATTTTGAACATGTGGGTAAGGCCAATTTCACTGAAATCAAAATTGAGAAAAAAAGGCCCAAACGTAACATGACCAAAACCAAAAAAAGTTGAAGAAAAATCAGGACCAAGCTCTGAAGCCTCGTAAAAACATGCATAATAAAAAAGATGTTGAATGCTTTGTATGTAGGAAAAGAAGGACATTATGCAAACGAATGCCTCCAAAGAAAAGGAATTAAAGGCATGAATCAAGCCAATCTCGTGAAGAACTTTATGACGGTTGTGACAAAGGTGAACCTTGTGAGCAACTGTAGAGATTGGTGGGTTGATATTGGTGCAACCCGGTACATCTATGGTGATAGAAGTGCATTTGTCTCTTACGAGCAGGTAGGAGATAATCAAGAACTTTATAAGAAAAACTCCTTTATGGCCAAAGTAATTGGTTAGGGGAAAGTGGTTTTACATCTCTTATCCGACAAGTCTCTAACTTTGACCGAAGTACTACATGTGCCAGATGTATGTAAGAATTTTGTGTCTGGTTCTGTATTAAACAAGAATGGCTTCAAGATGATGTTTGAAGCAGATAAACTTGTAAATAGAGTTTTTTGTAGGAAAATGCTATGTTGAGAAAGCCTTTTTAAGTTGAATGTAAATTTCATCGGTAATAGAGCAAACTTCTGCTTATATTGTTGAATCTTTTAATCTATAGCATGCGAGATGAGGTTATGTAAAATTTTCTTCTGTGAAGAAAATGATAGATTTATGTTTGATTTCAAAAACGGATTTTTAACCTAACTCATGTGAGATTTGTGTTCAGTAAAAATATTTTAGAAAACTTTTCAAAAGTATTAAAAAATGTTTTGAACTTTTATGTTTGAATAACAATGATATTTGTGAGTTAAACAGCATTATCACAAGAGGTGGTAAAAAGGATTTCATTACCTTCATAGATGTTTTTTTTTAAGATTTTGTTATGTATATTTACTTTAACATAAATTTGAGGCCTTAAAGAAGTTTAACATCTTCAAACTTGAAGTTGAGAATCAACTAGGCAAAAGGATTAAGTTTTTGAGGTCTGATCGAGGAGGTGAATACTTGTCCAATAAATTCATTAAGACTTGTAACACCTTATGGATAATTCATGAAGTGACAGCACCATACTCCCTACAACAAAATGGCGTAGCTGAAAGGAAGAATAAAACATTAGTTGAAATGGTGAATTCAATGTTAAATAATTCTAGGCCATCTAAGAACTTGTGGGGGGTGGGGGGAGTCTCTTTTGATAGCCTATCACATTTTGAATCGAATTCCCTTCAAAAATACTAATAAAACTCTACATGAGTTATGGAAAGGTAGGACTCATAACTTGGAAACCTCAAAAGTGTGGGGGTGTTTAGTCCATGTTGTAGTTCCAAGTCCTAATAGGGCTAAACTTGAACCTAAAACACATGAGAGTGTGTTCTTAGGCAATGCCTTGCATAGTAAGGTTACAAATTTTTCATAATCTCAGGTTCAGGCAAAGATTCAATTATTAAATCTAGAGATGTTGTTGTTTTTTTTTTTTAATTTTCTTAAATGACTTTCCTTGTAAAATTGGGTTTTCAAAATTTAATAGCAACAATGATGTTATTCTATTAGCCCCTACCATTAATTCTAATCCTAAAGATCTAGAATCTTGAAGGAGTAAGAGACCTAAAAAAAAATCTACCTTTGGCCCTAATTTCATTACTTATATTTTAAAATATGGCCCCAGAACTTATTAGGAGGTCATGTTATCTCTTGATGTTGATTTTCGGAAAGAGACTCGTAATAATGAAATCGAGTCTATTATGTTTAGCTATACATAGGAATTGGTTAATCTCCCTTCAGGAGCTAAACCATTAGGATGTAAATGGATATTCAAGAAGAAATTAAGAACTGATGGTTCAATCAAAAAGTTCAAAGATAGACTAGTTGTAAAAGGCTTTAAACAAAAAGAAGAAGTAGACTTCTTTGATACATAAGCTCTAGTAATTAGGATCACTATCATCAGAGTCTTAATTGCTATAGCTTCCATTCGTAACATGATCATTTATTAAATAGATATGAAAACCGCTTTTCTGAATGGTGATTTGGAAGAAAAAATATATATGGAACAATCCGAAGTCCCAGGGAAAGAAAAGAAAGTTTGCAAACTAATTTAATCACTGTATGGCCTAAAGCAAGTACTTAAGTAATGGCATGAAAAGTTTCACCAAGTGATGATTGTTGAAGGTTTCAATTAATGAATTGGACAAATGTATTTATTATAAAGATTTGGTAATACTTGCATTATAATATACTTTATATATAGATGATATGTTCATATTTCGAATTGACCTTGATTTAGTAGAGAACACTAAAAGGTTTCTTTATTCTAAGTTTGATATGAAAGACAAGGGTAAGGCTGATGTAATATCGAGTATCAAAATACATAAACATTCTGAAGGCATTGTATTGTCTCAGTCTCACTATATTAAAAAAGTCCTTTAGAAGTTTAACATGTTCGGAGGAAATGATGTTTCCCCTCCATATGAACTAAGTGTCAAACTGCCTAAGAACAAAGGAGAAAATGTATCTTAATTATACTAATCCAAAGCAATTGGATGTCTTATGTATATCATGAATTGCACTAGACTTAACATTGCAAATGCAGTAAGCAAATTAAACAGGTATACCAATATCTAGTGATATTAGTTTGCACTATGAGAGATATCCAACTGTACTTAAAGGATATATCAATGTTAATTAGATATCCGATTCTGAAGAATCAAAGTCTATAAGCTGTTATGTATTTACCCTTGGTAATGCAGCCGTCTCTTAGAAGTCAAAGAAGTAGTCATGCATTTTTCGATCCACAATGGATGTGGAGATTATTAGCATGACTTTAGCCAGCGAAGGGCATGAATGATTGAAGAATCTATGGATAGATATTCCTTTATAGGATAAACTTGTTCTAGTCATAACGCTGCATGGAGACTCCAAATCAGAAAATGATAAGGTAAACAACAAAGTATGCAATGGGAAATCTAGACATATGCGTCTGAGGCATAATCTAATGATATAATTACTTAAGCAGGGAGTAATTACATTACATTTTGTGAGATTAATGGAAAACTTAGCCAATCCCCTAATGAAAGGACTTGCTAGAGTACTTTTGACATCGAGGGGAATGGGACTTAAGTTTATTAAGGACAAGTTACCAACAACGAATATCCAACTTGCTTGTTTAGAGACCTCATGGGACAAGTTCAATGGGAAAAATGAACTTATCTTGGGGTGGCAATAGAGGAACACTTCAAAACCCTCAAATATGTATATACCCATTTTTGTGATGTGAAGTGTTGATAACCTGTATAAATAGTTAGTAAAAACTCTATGTCTTTTATAAGCGGCATGTTGTATAGGAACATTATTAACAAAGTATACCTATATGAGTGTGGAAGTCAGGCCGCTTCCTATGAGAGGTTAGGCTCATATTTAAAGCGCTCATGAATACTGAGATAGCACAAAGCCATTAGTGTGCACAATTTATTTGGGAATCCCTTAAACCCTAAGGCCATGTGTGTACTATTTATGATTTACTGGGTGAACTCTTGGTTCAAGATACTAGTTAACCCTAAAGTTTTGATATTTCAAACATAATTATACTAAGTGAAGGTCCAAGACTCGTTCACCTTTATTTATGCATGGTCTCATATGCATGACTTACAGCAGCATCCTTTTATTCATCTTTTTTATTCTTGTACTTTTAATGTGTGGGGGATTGTTGGAATTGGGTGTGCATTAAGCACAAGTTTTCCCACCTTTAGTACATGAGTTTCTTCCTCATTTTACTCCTCTTTAATAACCTTCGTCCAATATTGGTTATTTATTACTTTTTTTTTACATGGTTTATTAATATTTTCTTCTTAACTTATGTTATTAAGCTTTCTAGCTGGCTAGCTTTGCTGTGGTGTGTTATGCGTAAGTGCGGTGGGCTTGGGCCTTGTCACTCCCCAAACCCCAAATTTGGAAATTAGAGTGGGACCTGGGTGGTGCAAACGTAATCCTGTAGCAACCTGTGCCAAGCAAAAACGCGCACGAATCGCTATAAGGGAGACTCCACAGGAACGTGTAAAGATGCTTTATAAATACATATATTAATATTCAATCAATAAAGCAGCAGCCCGCAAAATACATCAGTAATGATCATAAGTAATAATAAAACATCATTCATTTATAATTATACTTAAAGTCTGTTAATTAACCATCCACCATTATAAGACAACAAAATACTAAAACATAGTTATACAAAATCCAAATAACATGTTCATCTAACTTTGATTCCAAAATAACCATAAGTCCAAGTAGGTCTAATTTTAACAACCCAATAGAAAACCCGATGACGCTCTATGTAAGACGACTAATAGAATACGTCGTCTTCAATCCACTCGTTTACTATCCAAGGTACCATTGGGGTTCCTTTCAGGGGTGCATCATCCGCCATACTAGCATTAGGTTCTATACTTGTAATACCAAGGGTAGCACTGTTAACATGACGGTTTAGCAAATATAGAGATATATAAGACCGTTAGGATGTATCAAATGAATTAGAGAGCATATTGATTAAAAAAGATAAAAAATCGTAAACTAGGCATATTGTGCATGAAATAAGCATTAGTAACGAATTATGAACAAATTATCATAACATACTAGTTGGCATCCACGAGGCTATATTCTCTCTAAGGAGAACATTTAACATACAGAAGGGAATATTGCTAAGGAATTAGTCTAGCTTCCCAAGGAGCGCCGACCTTCTCCTTCATAAACCACTTCAGCAGTGAAATAAGAGATACCCAAATTGGTCCCGTCGAACCTAATAAGAGTACAAGCAAAGTGGTGCAGACTCAACATATCAAAACCGTTCCAAATTCATATCATACATACTTATCATTGATCATAACAATTCTCACATACTCGTACATATTTATTCATACTTATTATCATATCATACATACGGAAGTTTCAGTCTTGAGATTATATGCAATTATAAGATTTGGAATTAACAAGATAATTGATAATCAGACAAAGCATACTTAAATGAGCTAATAGAGCTCGACCCTTATTAACATTGGCTACACCCCTTTTCGCTCACAGGCACATGCTCAATGGAAGCTCCGACACTGACTTTGCCTCAAGGTTCGCTAGGAAGGATGGGTACATGATTGGATTTTGTTGAGGGTAAGGTTACTTAACAACATGAATGCATTAGTTTGAGTATGTATTAAGGATATTTTCTAGCCAACTCGATGTTAAATAATCTATGGTTTCGAGGTCATTTAATATGATATATTCATAAAACGTCCGGTGTCATTGTATTATCAAAATCTCGGTGTTACATTGTGTATGCAAAGCACACCTCTTCTTATGCTAACACCCATGACATAACATCGGAAAACCATCCGGAAATCAAAGGATATGAATGACAACTTAACACTTTCCTCCTTATCATTTGATCACCATTAGACTAATTTAATAAGAGTAAGGTGCTATATCTAAAGCCCTATAAGGTCTTATAAATCTTTAATTTCTTAAGTTCACAGTGTTCTCACGGCTTAGCCGTGCGCAGGTTACGGCTTAGTCAAGTGGCATGGGTTTTCTTCTTAATTTAATACGCATTTAAGGCTTAGTCATATTTTGGTCTACAGCTTAGCCGCATGATGCATCCGGCTAGGCTACGGCTTAACCGTAGTACAATTTATGGCTTAGCCGAGGGTTAACCATAGAAGAAAAATGGATTTTGTTGTTTTCGGGAAAGCTAGTCGTAAAATGGCTGATGGCTTGGTCACGGGGCAATTATGGTTTAGTCGTAGTTCATTTTACGGCTTGGTCGTGGGTTAGTCATAGATTAATTACTGGATTTTAGCTGTCTGTATTCTGAGTCATAGAGCACTTACGGCTTAGCCGTGGCTTCATTGTACACTTCGGAATTTTGGAAGGTTATTCCTGAAGGTCGAGTTCAGTACAAAACTCTACCAAATTTGGTTCCATAGAGATTTCTTTTGCTTTAAATAATCATAGTAGGTCTTTCATTATGCACATAACATCTACATTACATTTTCATACTCTTTATCACTTATTCCAACACATATACACTTAATATGAGATAGAAGAGCTACAAACTTGCATATGAGAGATTATTTCAATAATCAACAAAATTTAACATGCATGTAGTAATATATATACTCGAATACTTGCCTTATATAAGTGCTTGACTCAAATCAACTTCACCTTCGGTGTGGGGAGGAGAAAGCCTCAATAGCAAGAGTTTCCTATTATATGCAAAGACATGTAATGGATAAATCTTGTGTAAGTTGCATGTATGTCACTAAATTGAATCTCCTTGACTCTATTGGACTCAAAGAAATGAAATGGTATTGGAATTCTGACCTTGGGAGTTGTAGAGAAGGTGAGGAGTTGAATTGTGAGTTTCAAAGGAAGAGGATGAACAAGAGGATGGAGAAGAGGTAGATGGAACCTAGTGGGAGGACATGCAAACTCCAAAGCTCAGTTTTCAACTCAAGTTTGTAAAGGAGAGTAAGAGTAGGGAAGGAAGAAAGAGCTCCAGCAAGAGAAAATAGAAAGAAATGAAAGGGGAAACGTTGGATACAACCCTTTCACTCAGATCTCCTGGAGTTTTACATTCAAGTCCATTGGTTTTGGGAAAATTTCAGTTTGAGTCAAATCATATTCAATTGGGCCTAAATGGATCCGAATTAAGTTGAGCCCAATACGAAAGATAATCCACGAGATGAAAGACACATGATGCAACTAATGTGGTGTCAAAATGATGCAAACTATGTGACTCTAAATTATAAGAAAGCCCTTAACTACCTAGGTAAAGTTCTAACCCGACCCAACTACCTATCAATGGCCTAAACCAAAGGGAATTTGAGTTAAATTAGTCTAAAAAAGTATTAATTAGCACAAAACAAGGTAAATTATCATAAATCAAGATTAGTTTGGATTAGGACCTTACAGGCCTTATGTGTGGTGTAGGTCGGGTCAGGCCCACCTGTCCGTGTCGGATTTGCCTGTTGGGTCGCCCGGGTTAGGCTTTGCCCCGCTCATGTGTTTTTGGATTGGAAGTGGAATTAGATCCAGATCCAATTGTCGGCAGCTCGCATTTATTTAGCTCACATCTTTTTGTGTCACTACAACTATAATATCTCTCTGCATTAATGCAGAGATATGTTGTGTTGATAGTTGTGCAGGAGCTTCGTCTTGCAGTAAATGCGAAAGACGCAACTCTCTCTTGGCTATCTCCCTGCATGGGAACCTTATATAAAGGGTTCTGGAGAGGGCCATTCTACACACCTCAGATCTGCAATCTCTGTGAGAGAATTCTTTGCGCATTAGAGAGACATTTGTTTGTTAGATTTCTACCTACGTTGTACTCTAAGGAAGAGTTGCAACAATGCTTCTCTGATTTCATCTTCTTCTTTCTCTTTCAATTTGGTTCATTGCTGTGTGAGTTTATAAAACTGGTCTATTTGAGATTTGAGTACTTGTTAGTCAATCAAGTGCATGGTTGCTTAAGATTTTACTTAAGGAAGTCATCTCGGAGCTAAGGGCGGAACCAGGATTCTATACCGAGGGGGACGAACTAGAAGATTTTTTTATGTAATCATTATGTTTTAAAGTGTTTCGTGGAAAATTTCTAAGTTCAAGCAGGATAGATATATCAAGAGCGAATACTAAATTTTTATATGGAAAATAAAATCACTATCTATTCAGTCTTTGCAAAAGATGAACAAAAGAGGTTTTATAAAAGATTTCAACCATGCAACTCAAAATCTATCAAAGTGGAACTCTACGTTCTTTCAAATCTTAAAAATCACCAATAATTGATCTATGCTGAATTTTGTAGCAATTTCTATTTCAATGAACACAACCTAGAAATATGCATTGATTTGAATTGTCTTTCCCATATAAAAATTAAATAGAAAATAACATGCACATTATGGAAACATAAGTGATTCACAATCTAGTAGTTTTTTTTCCTTATTATCTAATTCGGTCATCACACAAATTTTGAAAATATTTTAGAAATCAAAACACATGATTTGGGCAAGAAAACTGTTTTGCTTTTCACAATCACATACTCATTGGCATGGTCATACTAATGTTTTGGGCAAGAAATGAGGAAAACATCTCAATTCCCAAGTATATTAAAGTGCTATAATCAAGATTAAATCAACATATTAACAATATAAATGCTATCCACTTGCCTTATGAATTATGATGAGAAAATCGAAATGAGGAGAAGTTCTAACTCAAGACCTAACCTACAGTGCTCAAATGAAGAGAAAATCCGAAGCCGAGCCAAACCCACCTATAAAATGGGAGAGAAGACTCTAATGAACACCTCTATGCCATCATTAATTTAAAGACCCAAAATACCTAACTATAAAAGAGGTTGGGAGCTTACCTAGAGCTCAAGGAAGAGGGAGAAATTAAGAAAATCATGTCCACAAGATGAGGGCGACATGAGGAAGAAGATGCTAGAGGAAGACTAGTAGTTGGTGGCTAGCCATGAGGTGGAAGGAGAAATGAGGAGGAAATGAGGAGAGGAATGAAGAAAAATAAAAAAGAAGTGAGACTGTGGTGGTTTTTTGGTGGGGTGGGGGGGGGGGGGGGGGGGGGTGGGGTGGGGTGTGGGTGTGTTTGTTGGGGGTTTTATGTCCACTAGGTTTGAAAAAGGGGTGGGCCAAAGGGTAAGCGCCCGCTCACCCCCCCAAAAAAGCCCCAAGGTGGTTCCACCCCTTTCTGGGGTAGACGTCTGTGAGTCTATCTGTATCTGTGTGGGGCTAAATCTATTTAAAGAAAGTGTCTCCAAAGACGTGATTCGGCTATCAATTGTTTTGGTGACTCATAACCTTTTCCTCAGTTATTTGTTTTTACAGCTATTATCTGTAATCCACATACACCTAAATCCAATAGTTACACAAATGGCCCTTGGGACAAAATAATTCAACTTAAGAGGTACAAAAAAAATATTCTAAATTCATTTTATGATAGACAACAGAGAATGTAAAACAGGAAAAGGGTGGTTACAGACCATAATCCACAAGACCTTTATTGGCATCTCTCTTTCACTTTCTTGTAGCGGCTCAACTCATGATAATCAATGCAATCCCTTCACACAACTATTCAGTTCAAATTGGCCGGCATGACTCGGTCTAGACCTCGAACTTGAGAGAAAACCAAGCTGGCTAGCTTGGCCTGTCCATAACCTTGTGTTTACCTGAATTCAAAAGTTTGTCATCAGTTAACTCCTTGGCTTGATAAACTAAATGAATCTTTGATTTTCTCTAGTAGCGTTTTCTAAGACGTAGAATTTGCATGGTCTGAACGCTCAGTAATTCTACTATGACTGCCCGACAGCCCATGGTTAGGTGTTAGTATCCATCCCATTGATCTAATGGGACCCAACTTTTTTGGGTAGGATCCAGAACACTCAATCAATCAGTGGGCCTAAGAAATGACATGGTGAAGAGAATACTGTGGCCGCCAGGGAAAGAAAACCAGGCAAGGTTTTTTGGACATCAACCGAAGAATTGATATTCATGGTCAACATTTTCTATCAGGCAGAGTACATGCATTTCCTTCCAAAACAGGGGAAGAATGAGGACCATTTCAAAAACAAGGTCTTATGGACATACAAATTAAGAAAGCTGATCCAAACTACCAAACTACCGAAGGAATAAAAATAAAAATAAAAAGTTACTTCCAACACGAAACCATGTGTCAATCACAACAATCACGATCAAAATCCAAAATTTAATGAAATATGATTCTGATAAGAGACAGAGAGCAACAGCATCTTTCTCCTGCATATATTATATCACTATCCACTTCTATTCATTCAGTTGTCATATCATAGGTGTGAAAAAAGAACTAGGAAGTCTGGAACATTGGACGACCATTATATCTATCTAACACCATCTATGGATCCCTTCCAGAATGATCAGCATCATTAGTTGAACTTCCATTTATCCATTTGAATCGTTGTGGTGGACCTTGTTGTGAGGCAGATTTTATTGGAAAACATGTACTGCCAAAGGGCTAGATGTAAATAGCATTCCACATTTTTTTTTAAAAAAAAAGGAAAAAGTAGCATATCAAAGGGGCGGACTTACATACATCGACGTCGGGGCAGATGGACCCGTTGAATCTCGGTCTACTTTTAAGACCATAGCAGAAATTTTGGTTTTACTTAAAAAATTTACATAAAATTATATGTCCACCCTCAAATCTGACATGAAAATTTTATATTTGTTCTCAAAATACAATTGTCTATTTGGGTTTGCACACCTTAGACTAAAACTCTAAGCCTGCCACTGACATACCCCACACACAAACATACACACCCCCACCCACTTGAATTCCCTCCGCATTAGGGCTGCAACAAGGGATTGATCCCTCATCTTTGTTTTGTGAAGAGGGAGGTGACTCACCCCTTGCCTACTAGTGGATCAGCAGCACCCCATGGCTACTAGTGGATTAGCCAAGGATCTTGGCCATATTTGTAACTTGATCTTGTCCAATGATTTTTGTACTACTTAATCTCATCCAATGATTTATATACACGTGTGTGCTTCTCTGTCTGAGAAAAATGGAATTCCCACCACCCACCCTCCCTCTCCTAATTTTTCTTCGATCTAAGATTCAGGTGGCAAGGTTTAAAGAAAGCTGGCAATGCAGAAGCAAAAGATCTCATCTTTGGGTGGTTGAAGTATCTTGATCACGTGTTCATTGTCGAATATTCCGGTCTATAAACATATTTGGTCAAAACTCATGTGGTTGTGTTGGATAAATTATAGAAGATGAAAAGTTATTCTAAGAAGGTAACTAAGAAAGAAGTTCATCATGCAAAATGAGGAGGTTGAGCATAAGAAGAAAGGATGGTTCAGTCTATAAAGAAACGGAAAGTAACCTCTCCTTAGGCAGTCGTGTCTGTGACGACACATGCAACCTGGCATAAGGTGATGTACAAAAATATGGAGTGAGTAATGGGAATTTGAAAACGATTAGAGTAATTGAGAATAGAAAGGAGCTTTTCAAATCAGCGACAGGAGAAGCCGTAAAAAATTTTCACACACGTCTCCTCAAATTTTGCATGATGCCTTCTTGATAAGGCAACACATAAGCAATATTAGTCATCACAGCAAGGCTACTCTTAAACTGCTTAGTTTAAGGGATATTTGTCCTCTGTAAATGGTATTCACATTCATTAATTATTTGTGACAGCTCATTCACAAGATTACAGCACTTTTAAATATCAACTATGAAGATGCATGATATCCTCGAGGCGAAACCTATCTCTGCCTATCTTAGAGGCCTCTTCACCCATTTAGTGAGAAATGAACATGGCAGGCTAATCCATGATGGTGATGAGCCATTGATCTACCAAAGCCTTCACATCAAAGCCAGAACCAGGTCAGTAATTTTGATGCCATCTTTTTAATTAGAATAGTAAAACTTTGATGCTATCTTTTCAATTAGTATAGTAGTATTGTATCAGGAAAAAAGAGTATACAATGGAAGAGAGATACACTTGCAAAACCTTCCCCAACATGCCCTGTTTTGTAATGGAGTTGTCTAAATGATTAGCTGTACTCAAAACATGAGAAAATCAGCCTCTGCAGTTCTGGTTCAATGAATATGCCAAAATTGTGTGCCAGCCAAATTCCTTCTACAATGAGTGGCCTACACATGCCTACATATAACCAAACTGTGAACTATACAATCGAACAATTGAAACAACAAAGAATTAAGGAGCAGGAATCAATAACATATACATGAGAAGTCACTATAAAAAAAGAGGTTACCAATGGTTGAAAGTACTTGACAACTACGTTTTAGATCCATTTCCAATAGCTAGAGAAGCATGTGGATCATTACCACAATACTGATCACACTCATGGTTCAACAGTGATGAAATGGCCAAAGAAAATGAAAAGCCAAATCTGAGAAATGTATCTAAGAAAATGCTGGCTGCCTATTATGCCTAGATACTTCAATATAGGCAATGTATCTATACTGTTCAGCATCCAAGACACTTCGGATTTACTAGCAGAAAAGCATATGCAATGCGTGGGAATATATTAACAATCTCCAACATATCCAAGAAAATAACAGAAGGAACAAGCTTCAAAATATTCAGCTTCATAACATTCCTTAAATGAAACCTCAGTCCCCCTTTTGTACCATATCTCTTAGTCTTTTCCATTATCTCAATGTTTCCTCCACATGTTAATCTGGCGAAATGGCCTCAATAATTCGACATGGTGTCATCACTTTTTCCAAATGGAATATATTCAAGTATGGATTTTTTCGTATCGAAAATGAGGTCTGTTCTGATTGATAGAATTGGAGAGATGTAAGACATCATCATGCACCTTTCTTTTAGTTGGGATCAATTCAAATTTGGCTTTACGTTTTACATAAAAGCATTTCACGAATAGTGTGCCCTAGAATAGAGTAGGAGAAAGCTTGGATACTTAAGAGGATGGATCCTTTGAACAGTAAGAGAATATTTATAACAGAGGAGAGATGTGATGATTGGGAGCAGAAGAAATGGGAAGTGAAACAATGGTTCCTTGAGAACAGAGATGCTATGGATGGTAGAGATCGATTAGAGAATATAGCTACTAATTGAGACAACCAAAAATACATAAATAAATAAATAAATAACAGGACTAACTAAAAAGGAGGATTAATTCCTAGACTCAATGCCAGGACAACATGAGTGAATACTGTCAAAGTGATATTTAAATCCTGCTATGCTTTACAACCCCAAAATGGTGCAACATGGTTCAATCTTATTAGTAAAAAGCACATTACAAGCTCCCATTCATAACCATCATCATCATCATCATCATCATCATCAAAGCTTTATCCCAACCATGTTGGGGTCGGCTACATGAATTCTATTTCTCCATTCCGTTCTATTTTGAGCTAAATCTTTCGATAAGTGCAACTTCTTCAAATCTGAATTAATGACTTCCATCCATGTTTTCTTCGGCTTACCCTTACCTCTTGATGGACCTTCACCTGTATATCCAAACTTTTTCTCACCGGTGCCATTACTGGCCTACGCTCAACATGCCCAAACCATCTTAAACGAGTTTATCTAATCTTATCTCCTATTGGTGCTACCCTTAAATGTTCTCGAAAGCGCTCATTTCTAATTTTATCTTTCCTAGTTTTACCACACATCCACCTAAGCATTCTCATTTCCGCTACATCCATCTTATGAATATGTGTCTTCTTAATTAGCCAACCTTCTACTCCATATGTCATAGTTGGTTTAACCACTGTCCTGTAAAATTTTCCCTTCAATTTTGTTGGCATTTGTCTATCACAAAGTACTCCCAAAGGTAATCTCCACTTCAGCTATCCAGCTCTTATCCTATGCTCCACATCTTCGTCAATCTCCCCATCCTTACTAATCATCAAGCCTAGATACCGAAAAGAATCTTTACGTGGTATCTCATGGGTTTCAGTTTTGACAGTGGTTTCAACACTTTGTATATGTCCACTAAAATTGCAATCCATATATTCTGTCTTTGTACGACTTATTTTAAAGCTCTAGATTCTAATGCCCTCCGCCATCTCTCAAGCTTTGCATTTACACCCTCTCTTGATTCATCCACCACTACTATATCATCTTCGAACAACATACACCATGGTACTTCTTCTTGAATATGCACAGTTAACTCATCCATAATTAATGCAAAGAGATAAGGGTTTAAGGATGATCCCTGATGTAAGCCAATAGTCACGGGAAATTCGCCCGTTTATCCACATGTGGTTTTCACATTTGTTATTGCACATTCGTACATATCTTTTAAAATTTCAATGTAACCTCTTGGGACATTCCTTTTCTTTAAGGTTCACCAAATTAAATTCCTCGGTACCCTATCATAGGCTTTTTCTAAATCGATAAAGACCATATGTAGATTTTTCTTGCTCAATCCAATATTACAAAATAAATAGGCAAATATAATTGAATATGAAATTGCATGCAATAACTGTACTCTCAACTTATTATATTTCTCAGTCAAGTTCTATTCCCACCAAGTTAACAATTCGAAATAATAATAATAATAATAAATCTTTTACAGTCAAGCCATCAACCAAGTATACATGGGCCAAAAAAAAAAAAGAAAAAAATCTAACTGAAATATTTTGAAGAGCAGAGGGTTCAGAAGGGACAATAAACACAGATTATCGTTGCATCAGCAGAAGATGAACAAGTTCTAAATAGATGTGTCTTCAACTATATTATCTATGAGGTGTCACTAATTCAAACAATCCACAGCAAAATTTCCATGATGTCAGATGTGTTGGTGGAAGAGCTGAAGCAATTTGAGTTTCCTGAAAAAATTTTAGAAAACAAACAGATATATTAAGCCAATTATAATTTCTTGAATTGAGACGATAAAATGTCATAATTTATGGCCTAACCAATAAAGAAAATGTCATGAACAAGTGAATAAAAACCCCACTGTGCTCTCATCGCGCACAGACCTCATTGTGAAGACTTTGATAATCCACATTCTCGCTAGTCTTCTCCATCAGAGCCTCCGGTGATGATGACTCATCTCCTAATACATTCCTAATATCCTCAATGACTTCTGCAACTGCTGGTGTAATCCCGGAATTCAACTCTGAATTCCTAGCTATATAAGTTTCTGTAACTTTTTTAATGTCATGTTTTTCAACTGGAGTAACTTCTATAATGCCTGCAACAGCATGAATCACATTTGGGGTGGCTTCTTTATCCACATTCATTCCTTTTCTTACTAACTCAATGCGCTCAGTAGGATCAATTGGCTGAAAGACCGAAGTGCTTCCAACTGATTTCTTTGTATTCTTCTCTGAAAGATTCCATCTTGATTCTTCACCTGAACTGCTGCTAGAACAATCATTCTTGCCTGACCACCTACTATTTGGTCACCTTCTAGATTGAATGCGCTTAGCACTAACAACAACGGTTTCAGAATCACGATTCGGCAAGGAAGTACCTGATGAGATTATATAATTATCATTCCGTCCATTTTCTTCTTTTATGCATATATACACATGTAAAGAAGTAAAGGAACCGTGAGAGTTGATTGGGGAATCAAGACAGACTTCTCTTTTCTTAGTTCTCTTGGAAGCTTTATTCTTCTTTGCCATGGCTGATTGGTTGGTGGGTCTCTTTGTTTTCTTGTTTTCTTACCTTTCTCTTTCCAATGGGATTAGCGGAAGAATGGTGGATGGGGGGACAGAGAACATGTGCTGGTTATTGGGGTTGTTTGCTATTTTGAGAGCGGGGAGAGATAAATTTTGTTGTATGGAAAGGGACGTTGTATGGTTTGAAAAGTACAGAAGGGAATGAATGAATTTGAAATAAATGCATGGTTGAATTTTATTTGAGAGAGAGGGAATAAGGGAGATTGGCAAAAGCTACTTGTGGGAGGTTTATTTGAGTCACCTATTATTTGTGGTTGTTTACGGGGAGAGGGAGGTGCATCATCACTAGGCTACCCCCTACTGGTGGATTGGCAGAATTGCTTTTAGTTAATAATTCACAATCATTATTATCATCAAAGCCTTATACCAATTATGTTAGGGCTGGCCACATGAATTCTATCTCAACATTCCGGTCTATTTCGATCAAAATCCTCAAATTGCTTTAGGGAGATTGATAGCTAGACTAAAATCTTGTCACAACCCAAATATGGACTAATTTAGTTAATTGGTTAATAAATTTAAATTTAAATATTATATCATATATATATATTAGTAGAGGAATTCTCAAGAACTCCCAATTTTAGAAACTCCCCCTTTTGCTTTCCTATGCTTTTTAAGGTGTGGATCTCACCTTGAGCAAATCCAATTACCTCACGGATACTACCCCCATGAATTGGTTTAAAGCCCAAATTTAACACTTATCCAACTTTTACTCACTGTTGATTTAAATCACAAAAAATTGATGCTTTAAAACCATTAAATTTTAGTCCCATGAATCAAGGGGTTAGGAGAGTCAAATGGAGTTGAAAGTTTTCATATAGATAGATGTCCTTTAGATTATTTCATCTAGTGGCGTTCTATAGTTGTCATATGCCATAAGGGGGCCCAAGTGGGAGGAGTGCTTTTTTTGTTAACAAAAAAAGAAAAAAAAGAGAAACTTCCCATAAGTTTTGTTGCCCTTCTTATATTAATATTCTTAAATAAAATAAAATAGATTAATTGAGAGGCCAAGTTTATTAATATTTCAGATGAGAAGGAAGTGTTCATGCATCTTCTCATTCTCTTTCATCTTCATCAATATATCCAAGTTAATTGCCTCTATCAATGGGCAGCAGAACAATGCAACTTGTAATCTTCATCAGGCCATCCATCTATATGCAATTTTATTGCAACTGTGCAGTTCACTGAGCCCCAATACTTTGTATATTTTTTCTGTATAATATAACGCGTCTGGCCATCATCTCTGCCTCTGGTTTAATCTCTAACTATCTGGACCCCTGTATTCATTACAGTCATATTGGAGGCAACCATTCTTAACCTAATCTTCCACGAAGGATGCATGGCCCAGAAACAGTTGGGCCGTGACACACTTCAATTGACCATAGACTTCAGCACTCTAGACAGACAGAACTAAGTATTGGAATAACTTCCTCATAAAAGAAAGATTTTTTTACTCCACCAATTAATTGCGGTGCCCAGTCAAAAGTGGGTTCAAATAAGTGCAAATTCATATGAGCCTTGTCTGATTAATAAGCTGGACAGATATACACGTTACTACCCTGCATTAAAAGTTTGTTTCAAATGAGATCTAGTGAAAAAGTGGTAGGCTGGTTGTGGATGAAGGTGTGTGACGTTTCATGCTCAAATAAGAAGAATAATTAAGTGGGTAATGCAGTTTTGTTTCCAATTTTTTTGTTAGTGTCTCTAGACATGATTTTCTAGTTTTTGGAACTTTATTTGAATATTCTAATTTTCTCTAATAAAAGTGAATAATTTGAGAGAGTGGGTCCATTCATTGATAGTTGAAAACAAAAAAAATGGCACAAGCACAAAATCGAAAGTCCAAACATTCTTACCTCGCCAGCGCTTTGCTCCAGAAAAGAAGCAATACCTAAGAAGAAAAGTAGTGGAAATGCAAAACAAGATGAATAACGTTTGTACTCGTATGTCTAGACAAATAGATTGCAAGCCAGTTCTTTTGGCTTCAATTGTCATGTATCATGTGTAGAGATAAGGGCTATGATCAAATATTGGTCTGTCCCTTCCTTCGGAATAAGCCCAATCTGATAAAATCTGATTCAAACTGTCTGTGGACCCGACAGTCCTGACGGGGACTAAACTTAGGGGCCACAAGACCACGACTCTTAACCGGAAGAACTCAAAGTCTCTGACATTTACTGGACTCGGACCCTCATAGTGTTCAAGTATTTATGATGGGGACTCGGGCCTCTCATAATCCTCATGTGCCAGATTTCATGCCCTGCTCCCACTTGGACTCAAATTCATATTCTAAAATATTTACCTGGCCCAAAAACGACAATTTTCATCCCTAGTAGTGTTAGAAGGCTTAATTTATATGACATATGCTGGTGGGTGGTGTAGTATCTAGCATTTATCAGTCGGCGGGTTCCTCGTCATAAAAAAATAAAACCTATAATGTTTACAATGATATATGACGACCAAAATCACTGAAGCCTTATAACATATATCCAAAGTCACAGCAAACTTTATTTTTCTACTTGTCACTCATCTAGGCCTGAGAGAGATAGGTAGAGCCCTCGAATGAAAGAAGTGGATAGACATGGGCCCTTTGGTGAGAAAATGGTGTCTGCCTAGATTTGAACATTAGTCGGGCAAGTAAGAACCACGACCCCTTCTTATCATTGAGATAAGAGGCAGTTTTTATACAATATTGTACTTGAAATGTATCCCATGTATACTTAGCACAAGGTAGAGGTGTAAGGATGTTTGTATTGGCTAATTCATGAGTTGGACAAAATTTGAGTCATTTGGTATTGTATTTTATATATCTTTTAGTTTAGTTTATAGTTTGAGTTGTCGGATGTACCGAAGTGAAGACATCGAATAAAGAGCAATATATTAAAGTATTTTTCTAATGATAATATGGTTTAGAAAGGCAACATCTCACAAACCAAGCATTGGATATGGATAAGCTATCTACCGTTGGAAAGCTCATTTCAAGTAGATATCCATAGAGCCTAAGATTATGTTAATCGGATCTAAAACGAAAGTTACAGCATCGGGAAGTTTACATCAAAATGTGTTGAATTTCATCCGAACAATCCGGTAGACATCCAATCAATCAGACTTGAGAAAGTAGCTTAATTTGATCTATCTGACTTTGGATTGATCGATCGGGTGTTGGGTAGAAATCCATCGACTTACATAGAAACCTTTGCTGTTTGTGCCGAAGTTGCCTGTTTTATTCTTATTTAGACTCTAACTCTAATGCACAAATTGTGAGTTATAAAAGGAGGGTTTTCAACCCTAAACATAGATTTCATTATTATAAGTAGAGTTTTTTCTTTGAAGAGTTGAAGGGTTGAAGCTTTGATTTAGAGATTCTTATCTCCTACATCTCCTTGTAGAACACCATCTTTTAAGTTTAGAAGATTGTTTTGAGAAGTCAAGTACAACATTTAGAAGGTGTTTAGGTCCTTGGATCTGTAATAGAGGATGGTAGGGAATCGTTGCATTGGAGAGTTGTGAAATAAGAATCACAAGTCCTTAGATTGTATGGGAATTGGATATGGGTTATAAGTATATCTCTTGTAACTGTGGCATGATTCATTGTATTTGATTTTCGATTATGGTTTTTTTCTGATTTGGGTTTCTACGTAAATATTGTGTTTTTTTTTGTGGTGTGTGTTTTTGTTTGATTTATTTCCGTTGCGTAATTGATTGTTTGCATATATAGTATTTAGATTAATTGTATTAATTCATTCTAGAGGCCTACCCAAAACCTTCAAGAAATATAACTAGAAGTTTGACATCCTGATTAACATTCCATGTACTTGCAACCTTTTCCACTTATCCACGTAAAGGAGAACGTGACTCTCCATATAACGCTATGAATACAAAACAAAACATTTTTTTGTAGATCTTTCCAAATGCTACCTTACAGCTCAAAAGCAATACCATTAACCAAATCAAATTCTTTAATTCATGTTTTATCACATCACTTAAAAAAATGGAGTTCTCATCTTTATCCTGACAAAAGCGATGTACGAATGGTTTAGTAAGCAGTAGTATGATGTGATTAATCTACATGCCCAAAAACGACAACATATAAAAAGAGACACCATATTATATTCCCTCGAACCAAACATAACAATGAGTCAATGACTTATATTACATCCTAGAATCCTAACTTTTTTGAAGTAGTAGAAGTTACAGAAAATAGTTGAAAACCCAAATTACATTTAAGTACTCCAATTAAAATTAAATTACTTTCTAAGCCCGTCTGCAAAAAATTTAGACTCAGCCAAGTCGAAAAAGCATCTAAAATATGAAAAAACAAAAAGAAAACCCTACTATAAATAGTAAATTTGGCTTGAAAGCTGCAATTTGACCTTCAAAGCAATCTAATTTCGCCTACGAAGGTGATAATGGCCAAAAGCTATAGTCCATTTAAAGTTGACACTGCCAATCAAACCTTTCCGTTTGATTTCTTGCAATTTTTTTTGTTCTAGTAATTGTACGCCACTTGTTCCAAATTAGAAAAAAGAAAACCTCTCAAATAATTCATATGGATGAGTTTTGTGACTTATTATTTTATTTATGATTGGTCTAGCTTAAATTTAGTGTGAAAAAATGTCTGCCGATGCACCAAACCACTAAATATTTTCTTTCCTAATTGATAATACAACTGATTTTTTTTTAAAGAAAAAGCATTTAACAACAACTGATAATACACCTGTTACATCATTTATGACGTAATGCTACACTCACGGCGGCTAC
Source organism: Sextonia rubra (assembly GCA_037013555.1). Lineage (NCBI taxonomy): Eukaryota > Viridiplantae > Streptophyta > Magnoliopsida > Laurales > Lauraceae > Sextonia > Sextonia rubra. Next base: position 106,673,996 of record JASUAD010000001.1, on the reverse strand, counting down.
ATCCCAACTCAAGTATCATATGCTAATGCCTCGTGGTAGAGCACTAACCATAAGGATGTTTGTATATCTATATGTAAAAGTAGATTTTAGGTTGAACCAATACCTAACGGAGTCCTTTTCAATCCTTTCCAAGGGAGGGATGCAATAAGCAGCATTGCTTATGAATGAGAGGGACATGTGAAATTAAAGTGTAGTGACTCTGCCAACTTAGATTGGTGAGAACAAAATGTAGTGGCATGCACCCACAAGAGGACCCAATACTGGAAGGTGTGTCATTTCAAATATAGCGACCAGGAAAACACCACCTATTTTATCCTAAGCCCATGTTTGGTAGGTCTAAATTTTGCCACTATTTCTCTAAATTTCTAAAATGGGCAGAAGTTTCAAAAAATAGAGCGTTTGGCACAAAACTTTTTCCTCTACCCACTTTAGATATTAAGAGGCAAAACCTCTAAAATTCACATACTCCAATTCAGGCCAACTCAAAAATAAACCTTTTGGGTCTTAAAAATAAAAAGGCAGAGGGCATTTTGTTTGAATGAAATAACCTCAACAGAAATTAATTTGGCACCGAAACTCCTCTGCTATAAAACCTCATCTGTAGAAAGGAGAGATTGGAGCAGGAGCCAGAGCTTGAGCACCAAACAAAAAACGCAAAAGGAAAGGGAGACAAGATCCAGATCTTGGGTGCAGGTATGTTTCTCTTCCTCTTTTACTTTATTTTTCTTTTATTTTTCAATTCCTAATTAGAGAGCAAGGAGGAAGCAGCAACGATGAGGAACTTCCAACCCAAATAGATGGAATCCTCTCATTTCTGAATCAAAACCCCAACCACAATAACCCCCAAAATGAACCCCTCTTTTTTTCTCAATCTAACCCCAGTTGTATGCATTGTACTTGGGGGATCATTCTCCTATAGCAGCTCCTCAGAGGATTTACCATCACACAGTGAGTAGGATGCAGGAAAAACAGGGAGCAATCATAAAACCTCAAGATATTGCAATCTAGTTCATCAAACTTGCAAGTTCTGTTGTATGCCTTTATAGATCATAACCTCAAGATATATTGATGGAATGATACGTGCAATCTGAATTTTTTTCTTTGACTTTGGATTCATTTTATATTTTGTTTCCCACTTATTTAATGCCTATTATTGGGTGATGAAAACTTTATCATGTGCATTGAGTCTCAATCATCTACATGTGCAACACCTAAAACAGAACTCTTTCCCTGCATGTTCATCTAAGTCATTGGATTCACCATTTTGCTGAAGTTTGTTCAATCATAAAACTGGGTCCTCAATAGCTTTCAGTGAGTTGTAGGGAATGCGGAATGAAGTTACTCTATTATACTTGTCTTTCTTTTCTTAAGTGGCTTCTACTTCATAATCCAAGTTACATTTGAAGGTCGGATTTTTTATATGACTTGAACAAAGGCTACATTTGAAGGCCTGATTTTTTATATGACTTGAACAAAGGCTGTAATGTCAACAACTCACCTTGAATGGGTGTTGCTTGTTTGAATTCTAGAATGCTGTAATGTCAACAACTCACCTTGAATAGGTGTTTGTTGTTTGAATTCTAGAATGCATCTCCTTCATTCGGCATTTTTACTGCCTTGATTTACATGTCATTTTCCTTGTTCTTCTTTTTTTTCTGTTAATTTTGTTTTGTCTTTTAATTGGATGTTGATGCTTAAACTTACTGTTCAGTGATTGTTATGCAGTTTAATTATTTGAAGGCATGCTTACCACATGAATCTTGGTTGGACATCTTTTTTTAGTAGGGTCTCTCATTTTAATTGTATGACCACATTGTGAGAACTCACTACTTGGTGGATACCTTTCCCTCCTATTGCATAATTTGAGAGAAAATCTCAACAAAGCATGCATTGTTCTTTTGTGCACATATATGTTTTTAGATAGCTTTCAAAAACCTTCCAAAAAATGACCTTTCAAAAAAAAAAATTTGCATGTATCTAGATGTAAACATGCAGATGAATCTATCGGTACATGATGTGTAAAGAGGTGATACCTGCTTTTTAATCTTATATGTGTGCAATCTCTGTTGTCCTGCTGTCATTGATTCTATCTATCCAAGGACCTAAATTAGCACTTGATTCCCCATCCTTGAATTGAAGTAAAATTCCCATATTTGCATTTCCAGATTTATGAGATAGTAAAGCATGCAGGTAATAATAAAATTTATCTCTGGTTGCATAAAAAATGGGTGGCATGAGATTGGAAGTGAGAAATTTTACTTTAGCACACAAAAAAGAACACTAAATGACATTCTGTAACAGTGAGTGATGATAATCAAAGAACTCTTTCTTCCCCGCAGGTCAACATCACTTCTAATACTATGATTAAGTGATCCACTCCCCTATATAAGACATAAGATAAACTGAGTCAACTTGATATATTGGTATAGCCAGAGTCAACAACATTAGCATGAAATTCGTCTAAGACTAGGAGCCATAGAATGATCCTGCACATTCGTCTCTTCAACAAAGTCAACATGTTCATCAAGTCCTATTGCAGGACTTACAGGAAAATGAACATGATTGCCAAGTTCTATTGCTTTTGAAATTCAGCAAGTCTCGCTGCAAATTTGATATGCTGTCTCTCAAAATTCAGCAAGTCCGAAAATTGAGCGACTTTCTTTCAAATTCAGCAACTTTTAACGCAAATCTGAAATACTGCTTTCCAGATTTCAGCAAGTCAAAAATTAGTAACTTTTAAGTTCTGTTTCAAATTCAGAAAATTTAAACTAAATCGTTACATTGATTGTGCCCCAGTTAAGACCTACCCATGCATTTTCTGATGGTTGTCCACTTTGGGTAGACATCCTAAGCTAGTGAATCATGTCTGATTGCAATCTTAATTTTAGTAAGCTAGACTAGGACTGGGGGTGAAACAAGGAACAAGGACAACAACAAAAAGGTGTGTTAGGAGATAAGTAGAGTTTGATAGAGTACAACATGTAAGGAAAATGGCCAAGCACAAGTATAACAATACATTTACTAACACATAAAAGTAACAACACATGCAGGAATTATTTTAACTTGATCAAAATCCAACCTAACCCACTGGGTTGGACCCATAGCAGTCACCAGCAGAGACCAACCCATCCAGTTGCCACCCCCACACTTCTGTTTTTAGCTTAACCAATAGTATATCACATCCTCCTAATTTAGAAGGATCAATATGTCAACAAAGGTTTAGCTAGATAAGGTCTGTTGTTGCTTATCAATTACAAAGGTATTGAGGTTTTTTGTGGATTTTCTGAAGTGCGATCATCCATACCAAATCTTTTTGTGAATTTTCTCATAATAAGAAATTGGTAGATACATGTATTGTTTTGAGTTCCTTCTTAGGCATAATTGATTTTTTTAATGATGGTTAATGATATTGTTTTGATTTCCTTGTTAGGCATAACTAGTTCTTTTAATCGTAGTTCATGGTATTGTTTTGAGTTCCTTGTTAGGCCTAAATCAATCTTATGGTATAGTTATCATGGCGAATAAGGAAAAGACAAAAGAAATTGATGACGTTGATCGTGTGCACTGGTCAGATAATATGAGAAAATGCCTCATTGACATATGTTTGGAACAAGTGAAGTCTGGTGGTCGCCCTCGGATACAATTTAGCACAAAAGCTTGGAAGGTGATAATTGAAAATTTTAATAACAGGACTGGACATAGTTTCAACCAAAAGCAGTTGAAGAATCAATTGGATCATCTGAAAAAACTATACAATGCTTGGTTACACTTGACCAGTCAAACTGGCATATGATTCAATCCGCATACAGGCTGTGTGGAGATGGCACAGGACCGATGGACGGAATACCTAAAGGTATATAAAAGTTGTAGTTGTTTTTGTGTTAATATAATAGGATTCTAGCATTTGACAATTATCAATGAACTTCATTGCAGACACATAAAGATGCCAAAATATTTAAGTGCAAGCCCCTTTTTTTTCCTGAAGAGATGGCTGCTTTGTTTGATGGTACTTTAGCTAGAGGGGATGATAAATGGGCTCCGACAATGGATGGTTTGCCTGAAGATATTTCAATGGATATGAATTCAAATTACTTTAACTTGAATCGTTATGAAGACACTCTATCCCCAGATCAAACAAACCCCCAGTCCACCATGCAAGAAAACTCAAGTGCTAGTGAGGTTGGTACAGATGCCCTGATGGGAAATATTAGGCGAAAGAGACCGAGGCCTTCTAGAAAGCAATCAAGGACGAGCAATGATGCAATAGATAAATGCATAATGGAGATCACAGCATCAATGAAGGCATCAAATCAGTTAGCTGCTACTCTTGTTCAACCTGAAGGAGATACCATTGGTGAATGCATTGACTTGTTACATGCCATGCCCCATTTGACTAACAATAGCCCACTGTATATGGCTAGTCTTAATTCTTTTATGGTTAAAGAGAAAAGAATTATTTGGATGAAACTTAGGTCAAATGAGGGAAGGATGGTTTGGCTCAAAGCTCAAATGGAATAACAGAACGGGAATGCATTTGAAAGTGCTAGTGGTCGCTAGTTAATATGGCTTAATATTGTTTTGGGTTGAAACATCATCGAACTTTCTTTTTTGGGAAATATGGATATTTCATCATATTATTTTGGGTTGAAATAGGTTTTTTTTTTTTTTTTTTGCTAAAGGGTTGAAACATGGATGTTATGTTGCACTATATATGAATGAATATTTTGTCAATATTTTTGTTGAATGTTTTCTTGTTAAACTCATTATGAATGAATGAATGGTTATATTTTGTCTGACATAAACAGAGCACATGGATCCAATTTTACAGCTAAATATAATACTTTTTATTATGTTGCTGTACAAGAAGCAGCAACGATACTTGATTAAGGAACCATGTAGGAACTCAATCTTAACCGGACATGGTCATGTCCAAATCATTTTGAATGGTAACCCCATTATCTGTCATCAGTTACTACGTATGGAACAACATGTATTTCGGCGTTTATGCATGTATTTTAGAGAAAAGATGCTCTTGAAAGACAGCAAATATTTACTTGTGGAGGAGCAGCTGGCCATGTTCATGATGGTCATTGCATATGTTCATACGAACAGAATAATACAAGATAGATTTTAACACTCGGGGGAAACTGTTCATAGACACTTTCGTCAGGTATTAAAAGCAATGATGCTATTTGCAAAAGACATGATAAAGCCACCTCCATTGGATATAGTGCCGAAGGAAATTCTTTTGAATCCACGTTTTGAGCTATATTTTAAGGTATTGTTCTCTTTCCAGAATATTAGCAGCTCTTTTTTATTTTTTCTATAGATTATAAATTTTTTATTATTCACATTGTTTTGTAGGATTGTATTGGTGCACTAGATGGAACCCTTGTGCATGCCATTATCCAACCAGAGAAACAAATCCCTTATAGAGGTAGAAAGGGGAATTGTATGCAACAAGTTATGGCAGTATGCTCATTTGACATACTCTTTACCTATGTAGTATGCAGATGGGAAGGTACAGCTCATGATCAATGGATTTTATTGGACACCATCTCTGATGAAAGGCTAAAGTTTCCACATGCTCCACCTGGTAAGAAAGCATTTAAATTGCTTTAAATCTCATCAAATGTATTCTACAACATTTTACTCAAGTGTTACTTTTAAACATTTGTATCTAATTCTTTATAGGTAAATACTACTTGGTTGATGCTGGTTACATAAACATGAGAGGGTTTCTTTCTCCAGTTCGAAATGTTCGATGTTGGCTTCTAGATTTTCAAGGCGTTGCTATTCCTCGTACTAGGGAGGAGCATTTTAATAAATTACATTTATCATTAAGGAATGTGATCGAGCGAAGCTTTGGAGTATTGAAAGCTCGATTTCCTATCCTCAAGTGGATGGGTCCTTACCCATTTCCTGTTCAACGGAGCATTGTAATTGCTGCAATGGCCATGCATAATTTCATTAGGAAAGAGGATATGGAGGATCAATTGTTTTCACAATTTTCTGGTGAAGATGTCCAAATAGAGCATGACACTAATGTTCAGGAAGATGTGAGCTCTTATACTTTTGATGTCACAGATAGGATAGAGATGGATGCCAAGAGGAATTTAATTGCAGATGCTATTTGGCAAGATGCATATTCTTAAGCATGTGCTTCTTCATCATATGTCATGCTACATTTTCTGAATGGGTTGTGATGTTGGATGAGTTGAAGTGATGGTGTGTGGTGGTGTGTAATGATGTGTGATGATGGACAATTGTTTTATTTTCCAAATGATAGGGTATTATGATATGGTGATATGTGTATAGATAATGGATGTGTTCTTGAATGATTTGTTGAATATAATCTTTATGGTCCATATTATAATGTGTTCTTGAAAGATATATGGAGGGTGAAATACAAGTATATGAGTCTATTTAATTTTTCTATAATGACATACACTATCCTTCTAAATAAGAGTCAAGAAGTCTAAAATGAGGCAAATAGAGGGTATACCAAACGGTCTATTTAAAATAAATCTGTTTATTACCAAATACAATTTTCTAGTCTCTTTTTTTTATAGCTATTTTTTTAATAGCTCTATTTTGGATGTATCTGTGGGAAAAAGATTAGAGATGCCAAACAAGGCCTAAGCATTCGTCCTATCCATCCATTATTCTTCTCGTTCCTTACACATGGGCATCATTCGCTCCCTGTTTTATCTTCTATTTTTTCTTTCCCTTTTTTCTTTTTTATCCCTTTTCATGCCTTTCCACGTACTTGTAGCATTGCCCTCTTTCTAATTGAAGTAATTCCATAAGAAGCCATGGCTTAAGCTTGACAGGAGGATATTGGCTTCATCAGCTCTCTCTCTCTCTCTCTCTCATATCCTCACAATCTGATTGCGAATCAGCGAAATTCTCTGTCCTGGCCTATGAATCTAACAGTCAGACTCACTTATTCGTATATGGTAGGGTGGTAGAGTTCGTATCGTACAAGGCTTGAAGGAAAGAAACTCTACAATGGAGCGCACCAACTATTTTTAACTCAGGAATGAGAATGGCGTCTTTTTTTTTTTTTTGTTGAAGGATAAATTAATTAAAAAGAGAGAGAGAATACAGCGTGCTCCACCATGACCAAAAATAGCAGAAGAAAACCTAAAATATAATGGCTCATGGGCAAGAGAGCATTACTTAGAGATAGAAATAATTTCAAAGGATAGAAGAATAGGATTATTAGGAGGCTTCTGGATTTTAGATAGAAGGATAGAAATGTGATTTGAGAAAAGATTAATTAAAAGCGTACATACTGAGTTGAAGGAAACAATAGCATTATCAAAGATGCATGAGTTTCTAGTAGCCCAAATGAAATTGATTATTGTGGGGTTCTCACCTGGCTGCTAAGCTTCGAACTTGGGTATGCCATTTTTCCTCACGAGAGAGCTTTGTCACATTACCCGAGGTCTATCAACTTTCTTCACCCGAGGCTTCACCACCTCTCCTGATGTCTACTATACACACCTAACGGGGTCCCAGCTGAGATGAAAAAAAACTCAGGAATGCTCTAGGCCAAAGACTCCAACATAAGATGCAACACAAAGAGGGTTTTAATCCTCAAAAATTGCTTCAGTCCACATATGTTCAATTTGCTCCAAAAACCCCACCTGATTCGCATGAATTCTGCGACTTCTATCTTGATACGCATAAATTAATAAGAAACGATAACATAATGACTTAATTTAACGATGACATTACTGAACTACAGCATAGAGGTATGTCCCACTTGTCTCTGTATGCATACAAAAGCGGGTTCGATTATCTATCCATGAATAAAATGACAGGCTTCTTATTTGGACAATTGGTCTATGTCTGTAGTAGGCTTCTTATTTTCAAATGGTTCATTGCTTTCATATTAGTTGTTCATCTTGTTTTTGTTTAATGATCTGATTACCTAGTTCATTCAAAAAGACAGACTACTCTTTCTATTGCTAGCCAATATTAGCAAATCCTCTTTCACGGTATGCCATATGTTCTGTGTTCCACACACATTACAGTGACAACACAATTATAACGTTCAACTACATAGATGTGATAAAAAAAAAGACCATATACAGCTGCGGAAGTAAGAACATTGTCATAAGAGAGAAGTTGAAGAAAACAGGGACAGAGAAATGTTCCCTACCTATTTAATCAATTAGTGTCCAAGACGCTGGTGAATTAATAATAAAACTCTGTGAGGTACGGCCAGCATGGCTTCAATATTAGTCTAATAAAGGGGCGCTTGTGGGTATTCGTTTCTTGGCACAAGTCACGGGTTCATGGGTTCGCTCTGTTAGAACATCATACTATGTCAAATCCTATGATGTGTCTTCAGTTGTTCCTAGAATAAGTCATTGGTTTTGTAAAAGTTTACAAACATGTATGTGAACGTGATCTTGTTGGTTCTAGAGTCTAGGTGGTCATGGGACACATGTCCTTTTGTTGTTAGTCAACTATGTGTATTTAAGTGTTTTGTGTCAATGAAGTTTGAGTAGTGAGATGAATAAATTTTGGTACGATCTATGCTTAATTCTCTCTCTCATTCAATTTGCTTCCTGTGTGTGCAATTTTCTGTCTACACTATCCTATAAAGGTAACTGGCCACTGTTCTGTCACCGGCCTACAGTTGTCTTGCTAGCAGCCAACATTTTGTGGTATTTTATGTGGTGTGCTCATACCTCAACTTTACCTGGCGCACTTGTATTGTTGGGTCGTGCTTGCACCCAAGGATTAGCGCTGTGGGATATCTCATCGGCTTAAAAACATGCCAATGGTGTTTTTACTGATTACAACTCATCTGTTTGAAAAAGTGGTGAAGAACCAAGGAGTCAAAAAGTGACAGGATATGTGAACTTCGTGATGAGGTGGCTTGAATAGCGACTGCAAACATTATCGGCTTAAAAACATGCCAATTGTGTTTTTAAAATTTACAACTCATCTGTTTGAAAAACTGGTGAAGATCCAAGGAGTCAAACAGTGACAGAATATATGGATTTTGTGATGAGGTGGCTTGAATAATGACTGCAGTCGTTGTGATCATACTATACAACTGTGAAGTGATAGACATGGCCAGGAAAGTTTCAGTGTATCTGTTTTTCTTCTAGTTTGAGAAGGTGATCAAAGTGGGTCGGTCCTGCACGGAACTGAGATGCATGCAAGGAAACTTGACACCAACAGCCGCTACTCCTCTTACCATTCACAACATCAATATCTTAATGAAAACCGACCATCACGGGCTGTCATATTTTTTAAGACGTTTTTTCAAATGGCTGTCGAAAAATTGGCAGAAAAAAATACGATGGACCATAAGAGTAAAATATGACAACCATAGGGCCATCGCTTTTTGGAAAAAGATATGAGAAAAAATGACAGCCAATGGCCGTCGTTTCTTAAGAATTTTGATGTAGTGACTGTGGCCATATCATCGTTATGGCCCTTTTGTATGACACTCAGTTTTATATTTTTAATTGACAAATGAGTTACTTTGTTTTTTTAGAAAATTAGATCAGATTTCTTTCCTTCTTTCCAGGCTTGAAAAAAATAGATTGCTGAAAAGTCTTCAAAAACATACTTTTTTAGAGTTATTTTTAAAATTTTAAGGACTTATTCAGTCAAAAGAGCCTCATTTAATGTGGTATAATGATTTCATTCATTTTAAGTTAATTTTAGTATTTTCGTGCATAATTCGCTAAAAAATCACCAATTTTACATAAAATCATAAATCTACCATTTTTATAGTGCTATTCTTGGAAAGTTTTTCCATATGTGTTTTTTTTATTAAATGAAATGATATTTTATCATCATTAGTTTATTTAAGTCAAATCATATAAAATGATGTGCATTCATATCATCATTTTACGTGGGATGGGCTCGCGTTCATGCATTTGTGATGCGAGGGTAGAATTGTCATTTTACATGAATTTCACATTTATTCTGAAAAAAATTAATCATAAGGGTCCCACAACAAAGGATTAAGGTAAGGAATACAAATTTGGAGAGAAAAGAAAAAAGGAAGAATTTTTGAAGAAAAAAAGCAAAATGATCATCATGTGGATCTCACGTGCACATATAAACTTAATCGTGTGCTCTAAGTGTAGAGCTGTGATGTAGTAATAATACCAGGTTGATCTATAGGGAGCAATGTTTTAAAGATATTTTTTAACTTGTAACCTGCCCTAAATAAAATTCTGAAATTAACTTAATTTAAAATCTAACAATTGCAATCATTCCTAATTTACAAAATTAAAAGAATTAATTATAAACTAAATAAAATAAAATAAAATAAATTCTAAAACTAGAAAATCCTAAATTTGAAAACTAGGAAACAATAATCTAAGTTGCTGAAAAACAAAGCGCAGGTTTGACCTTCCAAAAATAAAACATACTAAAAATAAAACTAAACAAAAATTAAAACTAAACACTCAAAATTAAAAACTTTCTAAGTTAGCAAACTAAATTAGATTAGAAATCTAAAACAAAAGATTATCAAATCCAATTCAAAGTTAGAAAATTCTAAAACCAAAGTCTGGGTCTAAAAAAGAAATTTCAAAACTAACCCCAATTAAGCAATTTTGTAAACTAAACAGTGCATGCAATTTCCTAAAATATGAATGAATTTATCTTAAACTATTATAAATCATATCTAGAAAAGCACACTTTCCTAAATGGGAATAATGAGAATGCAATGTTTCAAAAAAAAAATGATATTAATGTATAGGACGTGCATCCTTGGTCTACTGACTGACATATGTAATGCATGTAAACTCTTAATACAAGACCGAGATTCAACATGTGTTTCATTGCTGGAATTGGTGGTCAAAGGTGCATGACATAATCATGATTTAAAAACATACGTACTACGTACACAAGACAAGTTTGAAAATTGAAATGCGTGAAATTTGAAAAGTGCAAAACCATGACGGTAGTCAGCTTGGTATCCGTGTTTCAAAATTGAAACTCCTCCATCTTTTAATGCACAAGGTCAGGTTTGGTACGTATTCCCTTAAACAGTCCACTATGCTTTGTCATATCACACATACAACTTGGCCATGTTTGTACGTCGTTTAAACTTGTTTTTTTTGTCAAGCCATTACGGATCTTGGCCTGACTTGGCCATGTTTGTACTTCGTTTAAACTTGTTTTTCTAGTCAAGCCATTATGGATCTTGGCCTGACTTGGCCATGTTTGTACTTCGTTTAAACTTGTTTTTCTAGTTAAGCCATTATGGATCTTGGCCTGAGTTTAAAGTGGTTATCAACTCTGATATTCTGATTTCTTATTTGCCTCAAACACCAAGCATATAACTAAGGAAGGCTTGCACAAATCGGATAATGTAATCTGGACAAAATGGTTTCAGATTCAAGCCTGTTTATGAGCTGTTTTCAACTAAAAAATACTCAACATTCATAGCTAAAAATCTGAGTTTTAAATCCAACATGATCAGTATCCCTTAGCTTGTTTTCTATCAATTGAAACTGCATAAAATTAGTGCGACTTTTAGCAGTAAACATCCCTAAACAAAAGTGTGCAGGAAATTAAGTTTTAAAGTGTGCAGAAAATAAAGGGGATGTGCTGAAATTGAAAGTTACTAAACTGAAAATCAAATGTGGTAAAACAGAAATTTAAAAGTAATAGTGAAAATAATTAAAAGTAGTTCAAGTAATATGTATATTCTCTTAAAATCATCCCTCAATCTGGGTGCCAAAATCACTTTAAATATGCTATCATGGACTTGGGTCGCCAATTCAAACACAAAAACACAAATCAAGCAACAAGAAAAACCATAAAAATAAGATGAATAATGAGATGAATATCATTAAACTAGCATGGTAATTCTTTACACAAGATGAAAAAAGAAATTTAAAATAAAAGAATTACACATACTAGGATGGAAAATAATTCCTCTTTCTAGTTGAGCACTCAAGGGTGTAGTGCGGCCTTAAGACTAAGTTTCCTTGATGATTTGAGATGAATAGGCAAGAGAGGGAGAGATGAGGTGTAGGAAGTTTAGAGGTAGGATGTGGTCAATTCCTCTATGGGTAGGACTACCAAAGGGGTGGCCTATTTAAAATTTTCTCAAGCCCAAATTGCATTTTTTTATTGCCTTGATGAAATCTTTAAATTGATTTGATTTGAGAGAAGTGGGGTCCACTTGATTGGCTGGGTTGGCCTTGGACTAGCAAGGGGAGGATGATCTAGTCTTCCTTGCTTCATGTGCTTCGTTTACAAAACTCAATGTATTAGCCCACCAAAGCATATGCACAGTTGGATCATCATGCATGAAGTGAAATCCACTAAAAAATCGTGGACGTGGAATGAAGTGGCTAGTCTTGGCAGGACTTCCAGCCATGTGCTGCAAAATCTTCAAATTTCTCTTGTTTTTATAATCTTGGATGCTAGCTTTCCTTGCTTAAAGATCCCCCACTGACTTAGACATTTTAAGAGATAATGTAGAGATATTAACTTTTAAATATTTTAGCACAAATTCAGTCTAAATATTGGAAGATGGAGAACGTCCTTGGATGTGATATTCACCTTCCCAATTTTCTGAGTTTTGCTCCCTTTTTATCTCTAATGAAGATTTCTCCAAATTGAACTTTCCTTTTGCCTCCTCTAAATAAGTTTCTTAGAAATTTCCTTGGATTATCTCAAAAGAAAATTTAGATTATCTACCAACAAGGATGGGGGGCCCTTTTAGACTTCCCACATATGTGGGTACATGCACATGTGCACGTGAGGTCCACATGATGATCTTTTTTGCTTTTTTTCTTCAAAAATTCTTCCTCTCTTCTTTTCTTTTCAAATTTGTATTCCTTGCCTCAATCCTTTGTTGTGGGACCCTTGTCATCATTTTTCCCTAGAATAAATGTGAAATTCATGTGAAATAACAATTCTACCCTCATATCACAAATGCATGAACACAGGCCCATCTCACGTGAAATAATGACATGAATGCACATCATTTTATGTAATTTAACTTACATAAATTAATAATGATAAAATATCATTTCATTTAATGAAAAAGAAAAATCACATTTTGAAAAAATTTCCAAAAATAGCACTTTAAAAATGATAGGTTTATGATTTTATGTAAAGCTAGTAATTTTTGAGCGAATTATGCAAGAAAATATTAAAATGAACTTAAAATGAATGAAATCATTATGTCACACTCTATGAGGCTCTTTTGGCTCAATGAGTCTTTAAAATTTTAGAAAATGCCCTTGAAAAAGTACATTTTTGAGGAGTAATCAATTGCACCAATTGTTAAAACATTTAGCCATATGAAAGGTCAAGGGTCTTTTAGAACCACCAAAGATGGGGTGATGAAAGATCTCAATTGAATTTCTAAAGTGCAACCCGATTAACAATGGTATATGCAAAATAATAGGAACTGTAAACCAATCACCTCAAGAAGAAGACACTACGATTTTTACTAGAAAAACCTTAACACGGCAAAACCTACAAAACTTATCACCTGGTCCAAGGAAACCAAGGATTAAAAAAATTGAGCAATTACAAGATATACTCACAACTCTTCTCTAGTTGACCATAACCTAAGGATTGAATCAAACCACCTTAAACCCGTAAGGTGAACGATCTTCTACAAGAGTAGAAGTAACAACACTCTAGAGATTCTTCAAGATCAACCCAACTCTCCAATGGATGCTTTAGAGAGAAAATGAATCTCCAATACATATTTTGTATTCAGAATAAGGAGATTACATACTTAGTTGAGATGATAACCCTTTTTATAACCCAAGGTTAGTAACAAGGTGTTAGGGTTCAATTGGGACTCAAACAAGCATGTGTAGTGCAAACAAGAAAGGAAATCACATGCAAACACGTTTTGAAATCACCTAGGTTAGCTTGAGTTGGCTCCAAGTTTGTTCGAGTGAACACCACTTCTGTTAAAGCTTACTAGCCTCTGCTCGAGCGAATATAAATTTAGCATAATTTTTTTTAACTTCATATGGTCATAACTTTATCATTTTTAGCTCCGATTGATAGAATCTTGAATCCTACGGATATTTATCTGAAAAGAGCTTTCTAATGGTAGGCAGATTGCCTTGATCTAATGCTCGGTTTGTGACTTATGACCATTTTAATCCATGTTGTCCTGAGAAAAACACTTTAATTTGCTTTCTTTCTTTGATTTCTTTACTTTCTTCTCTTCAGCTCATCCAATGATCTACGCTACAGTCCAAATCTAAAATATAAAAATTACAACTCAATTTGAACCTGAGTTTTATCCATAACCCATGAATTAACTAACAATCACCTCCTTTGAAAATTCATAGAAAAAACTCCTTAGACAATATAAATATTCTATCCAAAATAGACCCAAAATTAAATTGAATTCTTCTGCAAAAAAAAAAAAAAAAAAGGTACATGCAATCAAAAAATTATACCTATATAGATTTTCAAACCTTTTTCCCCATATTTGTTCATAATTGACAAAGATATTAATCAACATGCAGCATATCTTTCAATCAAACTTCTATATCTCCCCCTGAGTTATAACTTCCCCTAAATCACATCGTCCTTTTCAACCTTGGGGAGGGGGCTTGACCTTTTTCTTTTATCAAAAGCCCTTGAATTTTAGTAACCATGTTTGCAAATTTTGTGCATTTAACACAATGTGTACCACATCACAATAAAGCAGCCTTTCTCACTCAAATGGCTCTGGTTTTAACCCTTGGTAGAGAAGATTTCTTCTGCCATCACAGATCTCTTGGTAGATTTCTTAACTTATTGTAATAGGATCAAAGAGTCCTTTGATTCCACAAAAGTGACAAGTTGGAGAGAATGCAAGACGTGACAAATTCTTTCTTATAGTACTTGCAACATGAGTCATTTAAGCAGCATGATGAGCAGGGAGTTACCATAGAAACCATTGTAGACCTTTAACAAAGAAAGATTTACCTTTGTTCTTCGAAATAAAAGCACTGTTGATATATCCAAGTCTAGGTTTGTTAGAAGCCACTCTTTAATTACACATGAAGTCATTAAGCTTCTTCGATCTAGCATTCATTCTGTCTAATGATGCTTTGGTAGTAGTTAGCTTTAACATGACCATCTTGACTTTTCCTTCTAGATCTACTCTTTCTCCTTGAGATGTCTGTAGCTCGTTTTTCAAGGTTTCCATCTCTTTTACATATTTTTCAAATTCCTCAGACAAAAAATCATATTTTCTCTTTGCATCAGTCAGATTACTAGACATAATATTGTGTTGAGTTTCCTAGATATGTACCTTTGCAAATGTTTTTTTTTCTAATTCTTCTTTTGAGGATAAAACTTGATTTTCTGTAGCTTTCTACTTGTTAGTGATCTTACCATTTAATTTGGTCAACTTGACGTAGTCTTTCCACAGAGATTTGTATAATTTTTCATAATCTTGTTTAGCGTCTGACAATTCATCAACATCATTATCTTTCCATAAATGCAATAAATTTGGATATGGTAGTGTTAGCGGTAGGATTTTGAAGATCATTGCCTTCTTGATCTGAATCATCATCCTAAGTGGTAACCAGACTTTTATCACTAGTCTTGAATTTTCTATCAGCACACACTAATTCTCTATATGACCAAACTGTTTGCATTCATAGCATTGAATAGATTTAGGTTTAATCTTTGTAGTCTCCTCATATTTTAGCATCTTTAAATTGGATTTTTTACCTTTTACCAATTTCTTGAATTTTTTCATAAATTGAACTACTTCTTGAATATCAATTTCCTTAGAATTAGAATTTGAATCCTTTCATCATCCTTTTTTTATTCTTTAGGAATCTTTTGAGCAATTCCTTTAGATTTTTCGTTTGCCCTATGTTGTCTTAAAGGTTTGCAAATCTCCAACCAATTGATCAACCATAAGGGTGTCTATGTCTCTATTATTCTCAGTGGCCACTACCTTTACATGAAATCTTTTAGATTGAGATCTTAGAATCTTCTTAACAACTTTATTCTCAAGAATGAGCTCACCCAAATTAATAAAAACTGGAGTTGACAATATCACTCAATCTAGTATAGAAGTTATTTAAAGTTTCATCTTCCTCCATTCTAAGGGTTTGTAAGGCAGTAGTTAATTGTTGAAGTTTTGACTATTTCACCATGACTATATCCTCGTGAGTAGTTTGCAAGATGTCCCATGTTTGCTTTATAGATACACAGGTAGAGATCACGCAGAACTCAAGAAAAGAGACTCCATTGAAAATAGCGTTAATTGCTTTGCTATTATAGTTGGCAGCCGATTTCTTTTCTTTAGTCCACTTATCCCTTGGTTTATGGACAAATTTTCCATCAATCACAATAGTAGGTCTAGTATATTGAAATTTTAGACATCCTGTTCAAATGTGTGAAGAAATGTAGTCATATGAACTATCTAATATGGATAGTTAGATCCATCTAGCATACGAGGCTTGGTAGTGGATGTGCGTTTACAATTGAATCTTATTTTACAAATCTTGATCAATTCACACGATGAAAGATCAACAAATATGTGTGTGAACTTTCTTTGATATCACGTGAGGGTTTTTTAGAATCTCCTAGATGAACAGTTCAAGGTCACTATCTGATTCTAAAGTCCAACTCAATTAACAATGGTGAAAAAAAAAGAACTAAAAATCAACCATGACAAGAAAAAGACACCTTTACGTGGAAAACACAAACATGAGGAAAATCACAAGACCTATCACCCAGTCAAATGGAAAGCAAGCACTAGAAATTTTAACAATTGTAACATATACTTAACTTTTCTCCAGTTGACTACAATTTAAGGACTATAGTTCTTTTTGCTAACGACCATGTCTTCATCGTTTCCTGTACTTGAATCAGACCACCTTGAATTCACAAAGCGAATGATTTTCTACAAACGTAGAAGCAACAACACTCTTGAGGCTCTTCAAGATTAGTACATCTCTCTAATGGATGCTCTAGAGAAAAAATGAATATTCAATAGGTATCTAGGTTCAAAATAAGGAAATAGCATACTTCGGGTTAGTTCATAGCAAGGTGTTAGGGCTCAATTAGGATTCAAACAGGCATATGTAGTCCAAATAGGAAAGGAAATCACATGAAAATAAGTTCTTAAATTGCCTAGGTTCCCTTGAGCTGGCTCCAAGTTTGTTTAAGCGGACACCGCTTCTGTCTAGGAAGTTTTCTGAGCTCACTAGCTTCTACTCAAGCGGACCTAATACTTGCTTAAGTAGACATGAATTTAATACAATTTTTACAAACTTTTTTAAGACGATAACTGTATCGTTTTAGCTCCAATTGATACAAGTGCATCAATCTCTCATCATTTTGGTGAACGACATTTTCTTTTTTTAGACCTAACAAGGTAAATAAGATATCATGAGGTGTAATTGTTTTGTCCTTATACATATTAATATATTTCAAAAAAAAAAAAACTCTTATCAAAATGATGAAAAATGTATGCACATAAATATTATCAATGTGAGAACCAAAACCCAACCTGGTCCTTAAATCCGACAAGGTCAAAATCATGGGATACAAAACAAAATATCAACATGTACCTGCCTCAGAAACCTTCCGAACCAAGACAAACCAGCCCACTACTGGTGCCAGCACATTGTCATCTCCATACGCACGACATCTGTCAGATTTGACAAACAGAACTTAGATTCCTTGTCACTTGGGTTCCCCTTGTAACCAATCCAAACCAATCAAAGCCAAGCCAAGCCCATCATGGCTCCCCACTCTCTTCCCCTAATCTAGCCGGAGTTTAAAAAATCCAAAAAACACGACATAGCCAGCCTGCCAGCAGCCTATCTCACACACGCGATCAAGAAATCCCCACCAACTCCCCCCGTCCCCCTTCTATATAAATAGAAATGCCCCTCTCCCATGCATTCCACAACCTGCAACACAAAAATAATACTAGAAAAGTTTTCCAGCAATGGAAGACAAGCAGCAGCCTAGCCACGAAATCGAGATCATCACCGACGCCACACACCAATCCCAAGGAGATCTCATAGTCTCCAACCAGCCATCGAAGTTGTCCCAGTTAGCAAGATTCCATGCAGGGTATTTCCGCATAAGCCTCTCTTTCTGTTGCCAGGCCTTGCTGTGGAAGACCCTCAGCAAATCCACCCAGGGCTCTCATGCCTTTGGCAAAAAGCTTTTTGCCCTCCCGTCCGCTGCTTTTCTCCTTCTCTGGTCCATCTCTCTCTTCATCCTCCTCTCCCTCTCTCTCCTCTACCTCCTCAGATGCCTCTTCTACTTCCACATGGTGAAGAGCGAGTTCTTGCACCACGTAGGCGTCAACTATCTCTTCGCACCATGGATTTCGTGGCTACTTCTTCTTCTATCCTCACCCTTCATCGACCCAAATGCCACCTACTATCTAGTCCTTTGGTGGGTCTTCGCGATACCCGTTGTCGCGCTCGACGTGAAGATCTACGGCCAGTGGTTCACCAAGGGCAAGAGGTTCTTGTCGACGGTGGCGAACCCGACGAGCCAGCTCTCGGTGATCGGGAATTTGGTTGGGGCCTGGGCGGCGGCCCAAATTGGGTGGAAGGAGAGTGCAATGTTTATGTTCTCGTTGGGGATGGTCCACTATCTGGTGCTGTTTGTGACGCTCTATCAACGGCTGTCGGGTGACGATCAGCTTCCGGTGATGCTTAGGCCGGTGTTCTTTCTGTTCATTGCGACACCGAGCACGGCGAGCTTGGCGTGGGTCTCTATATCGGGGAGTTTTGATGTGGGTTCGAAGATGCTGTTTTTTCTGTCTTTGTTCCTGTTCGCGTCGCTGGTAAGTGATAAGAGTTGGAAGAGGAAGTAAAATAAGATTTGAGAAGAAAGTAACTGAAAGTGACTTAGATTTGGTTGGGTGGGTATAACTCGGTTAGATCATTAAAAAAAGTGATCTTTTTTCTAATGAAACCAAGAGCACCGAGATGTATTTTCAAAGGCCCCGTCTTTTTGCATCAAATGATGACAAAAAAAGTGAGACCACGCCACCGAACTATAGAAATGTGGGGACCGTGGGGTGAACATCATGTCACCGGGTGTAATCTCCCCTGAGAGTCAACTTTGAAATGGGTAAATAATATTACCAGAAGCGCGCGCGCGCGCGCACACTCTCTCTCTCTCTCTCTCTCTCTCTCTCTCAAAGGTTTTAGATTTTTCCTTCCTATGCCCCACTCCCTCGTGTTCCCCTCCCCCACCGTCACACACAAGGACACACTTCAAAAAAAACAAAAAGGAAAAAAATGTGGAGTGAACATCATTTCATTATGGGGACGCACGCGGAGTAAGCGGTAAGTTCTTTGTTTTTATTTCTCGTCTTTTCTGGGCGGGTTTTTCTTTTCTTATTCTTTCAACTGTAGATGAAACTTTTGAGGTAAGTATGTCACCAAATTCAATTAAAGACTCTATTATTATTATTATTATTATTATTATTATTATTATTATTATTATTATTATTACTACTACTGTCACTGCTGCTACTACAACTTCCTCCTTCGTTTTTCTTTATTGGTTTTATTTGGAAACATGGGGGGTGATCATCGTCATCGGATGTAATCACCCGAGTCAACTTTGAAATGGGAAAATATATTACCCAAGCACATCGAGACCTTTGTGCACTCTCTCTGTTTCTCTCTCTCCACCGGTTTTAGTTTTTTTCCTTCTTATTTTCTTCGTCTGGAAATGAAATTAGGTCTCTTCTTTGATGTGTGAAAAGAATAGCATCTTACATTTGCCCAAGTTGAATTGCTGACCAGCTGCAAATTGCATTTAAAGAAGGGAGCTAGTGAGAGTGAGGAGTTGCATTAATCATGGGTTGTCCCGTGTTGTGGTATAAAATTATTGCATGAGAGGTTCCTCTTAGCAGAGGATAGGCTTCCTTTGGTAACAAATGGTAACTTTTTGATGACTCTTGTGCGGGATCTTACACCCCATTGAGCTACCATTTATTTCAAAATTAATTAGTGTTAGAAAACAATAGAAGAATGGTTTTGTGGTCTTTCCGGTTGTGTTAGGAGGTATTCGAGCATCACTCCATGAGTGCCCAAGGGTTGTACAAGGGACCTAACAATCCCCCCTCGCTGATACCACTGGAGAAGAGACTTGAATCCCCAAGCTCACAAGGCTTTGATACCACTTATAGGATCTTAAATCCATTGAGCTATTACTTATTCCAAAACCAATTGGTGATGAGAAACAGCATAATGATGGTTTTATGGTTTTCTCGGTTGTGTTAGAAGGCATTCTTATTCCACACGGGTGCTCGAGGGTTGTATGAGAGACCTAACATCTTATACATGTCCACTTCCTTCAGCAAGACCCCAATCATCTAGGTAATCCCTCGATGGAAGACCTTGTCAAGTGATCCTGTGAGATAAGAAAATAAATTTGCATAGGTAAGATTGAAGTACTTCAGTTAGCACCTTAAGGCTTTGTTCAAGTTGCACATTACAAATATCTAAGTCGTCGTGTAAGCTTCCAGGTCAAACTGTCTTAACTCTAAAATAATGCATTTTAAAGCCATGCAGCCCTGGATCCTATAATAATTTTGAAGTTAAACATGCTTAAGTGGGAGCAGTACTTAAATAGATGGTTGTCTGGAAAGAAGATTTGTTGAAGTAAAATTAGGTTAAGTGATCTTGTGAGCTAGGAAAGAGACCGTAAGGCTTTATCCAAGTTTAATATAAAAATATCTAAGTTCTGACCCTAGGCTTCCAAGTCAAACTCCTTCTCAAGTCAATATAATGGGATTTAAAATCGTGTGGCCCCCAAACCCAATAAGAACTTTGTGTTGGAAGTCCCCGCATGCTCAATTGGGCCAAAGCAGACAATATTAAGCTGAGTTAGGCAGGTTTGAAAATTGGATTAGAGTATGAAAAAGAAGGTTAAACCTACATCTGCTTATTTAAGTGATTTTTGTTGTATAATTTATATAGCTATAAAGATTTATATATTAGTATCGTTCATAACATAGTTTGACAAAAAACATTGAACATCGCTATGATCGATTTTTTTTTAATGTTATGATCATGAGGCCGCAACTTCCTCTTTTCGGCAAATTCTACGTTCCTCTTTTTTTAGACCACTCCTAGAGTTTGGTCTAAAACTTCCTGGGGATTAAATATATAGGCGGGCCATCCTCCTCTAAAAAGGAAAGTGCAACTAACCCTAACTACAGGTTAGATAGCGAGAGTGGGCTGAGTTTAAGTCTCTTCTAAAAATAAAAATAAAAAACATTACTAAACAAATGAGAAAATAATTGGCAAGGACTCTAGCTTAATTGGTTAGGAAGGGGTCAAGAGTGCATGAATTCAATTCACTAGAAACCGTGGATGTCAGGTGATCGTTGGTGTAATTTTTCTACGAAGATAATAAACATAACACGATCATATAAGGAATTGAAATGGGGTCCGCATCGTCAGCTCTCCTTAATCAATTGTACAAGTTTAAAGTCCCAAGGTAATAGAGGGTGCACTTCCAACCTTCTCTCCGAGGTTCATGGAACCTGGTGAAGCCACCCACTGCCAACCATCTAAAGATAGTCGTCAATGCAGAACAGTATCTATTACGATGGATTTTGCCGGTTTCTCTCTTTCCGTGTTGTGTCTGGATAGATGCTAGAGGCAGGACTATCTCTCAACTTATACATATCTAGGTCTCTCTCTGTTGGAGTTGGGCAGTCTGTTAGACTTCTTATATCCTTATAGGATTAAACCATTTAAACCTACAACAAAGTACCCACTAACAGTCCTTGCAGCACCCCAAACTTTTGGCAAAAAACCCTGATACAGTTTCTGTTTTTATTCTAATGAGATGCAGGTATCAAGGCCAGCGCTGTTCAAGGGATCGATGCAAAGGTTTCATGTTGCTTGGTGGGCCTACTCCTTCCCCCTGAGTGTCTTGGCACTAGCCTCAATAGAGTATGCACAGGAAGTTAAGGGAGGCATTGCGATTTCGCTCATGCTAGTGTTGCTGGTTCTATCAGTCCTTGTCTCTCTGGGTTTGTTAATCTTCACTGCTCTCAACAGTCGCCATCTCTTACCCAACGACGATCCCAGTGTCTATCCTCCTTCCCCCCAGCGGCATGAATACAGTGGAAACGGCAAGGGCCAATAACCCTCAGACAACTGATGCTGGATCATGAAACTGTTGTATATTTACATCATTTTTTATCTCTTAACCTTCATATATGTATTGTGTAACTGTGTAGCCAAATGCAGTTTTGCTATTCGGAAATTTCTGCAAATACAGTGGAAAATATATTACAAATCGTCAAAGAGATTATTTGTATGAAATAAAATTAGGATAGAATCAACCAACTGCGAACGTTGAAACCATTAAATTAAACACAAGATTTCAAAGACTTTGCCACAAAAGCTTAACTTATTAGTTGGATAGAGATTACTAGTCTTCAATAAACTATTCCACTCTCAAAAGAAGCCCATGTGTACTTTCAAGAAACACTATGGGCATGTTTATATACACATCCTTTCTGTGGAAAGAGGAAATTGTCACATCGGCAAAGTCTATGGAAATGAATTTCATGGAAAAAGAGTTTGGTTAAAATACAAAAGTTGGTATTTAGTGCAAAATATATTTCTTCGGTGAATTGGAGATAATGTTGTTTAGCACGGTTGTAGGATATTTGGCAAAAAAACGTAGAAAATGGGGGCAAAAGGGTGGTGGAGGGTAACAAAGAAGGATAGGGATGGTGGAAATAAGAAGAGAGGGGAGGAACATTGTAATAAATAAAGCAAGAGGAACCTGTATCTAGGGTTACAACCCACGGTAAAATGGAAAGAGATGAACATCTCTATGGAAAAGGAAGCCCGATAGTCCCTCATAGGAAATTTGTTTCCAATATTTTCAAGAAAAAGTTTGACGTAGTGGAAAAGTGATTTTGAGGAATTATGCTGCACCCACGGATGAAAATATTGGCCGATACTAGTACGTATCGTCCGATACCGAACCGATATTTGGCTAGGAAACGGTATCGGTACCGCCTAGCCAAAATATCCCTAAAATATGGGGATATATCGGCTGATATTTTGAAATATCGGCTGAATTGAAATATCGGCCGATATATCAGCCAATATTTTGAAAATATCGGTCATATATAACTATTTATTTATTTTTGGATTTTTTTAAAAATTTAATATTAAAATAGGATATTTTGAGGATTTCACTATAAATTTGGTTTTTTAAGTAAGTATGATTATTGCATACTTTATGTATGATAACTTCTTGTTATTTTTTCATGTAATTATTTTTATATTCCCAAGTTTACTTTCCGATTTTTTAATAATCTAATATTAAAATTAGTTTTTTGAGGATTTCATTACTAATTTATTTTTTAAAATAAGCATAATTATTATATGCTTCATGTTTGATAATTTTTTTCATTGTTCCTTTATGTAATTTGTTTTATATTTTAAAATTCATTTTCGTATTTTCTAATAATTTAATATTAAACTATTATATATTTAGGTTTTCACTAAAAATGTCATTTCTTAATTTTATATAATCATTGTATGGTTCATATATGCTAACTTTTTACGGTTGTTTTATCATTTATATGATTATGTCAATATTTTTTGTATTTGTGAATTTATTTTTGGATTATTAAAATATGGTATTAGAAAAAAAAATTAATGCATCATTTAAATGTGCCCTTTTGAGATTTCGAATGCTAAAATGATTTGTCTTAGTTTCTATTATTTTTTGGAGCTTAACTTATAGGTAAGACCAACTAGAAAAGTGTCTTAAAGATAATTTATAAGTTATAATTATTGTTCTTACAAAAAAAATCACAAATTTAGACAGGACAGCGATACAGGATATCATAACTTAGGGGGACCGACATTTTGATTTATACTTGTTATTAATAAAAAAAATATTGTTTTCCAGCCTTTTCTAATATTTTGGATTTTTTGGATATTTTTTTAAATTTTTTTGGATTAAAAAAAATTCACACTACGACGACTGCGACAGACCGCGAATCGCAATCGATACCGATACCGTATCGGTTTTTGAGACTGATCGATACCATGACCGATACCTCGATTTTCATCCATAGCTGCACCAAATGCATCAAAATTATTTCTCTAAAGAAAACTGAAGGTTTTTTGGGGGATACCTTTAGAATGGATTAATGAAATCACCCTCAATATTATATGTGCAAACAATCAACTATGCAGCAAAAATAAAATCAACACAAAAGCACACTTACAAGAAGACAACATTTTTATGTGGAAATCCAAACTGGAAAAAAAATCACAAACGAAAATCAAGCACAATGAATCATATCACAGTTACAAGAGATATACTCACAAAACCTTATTCGGTTATTACACAACCTAAGAACTTGTGATTCCTCTTGCACAACACCTCGCTGTAACGACTTTCTGCCACCCTCTATTATAGATCCAAGCACTTAGATGTCTTTTAGATGTTGTATTTGACTTCTCTCAATAATCTTTTATACTCAGAGATGTAGAAGACAAAGATCTTTAGAGTAGAACTTTAGCTGTTCAACTTTCCAATAAAAACTCCAGAGAAGGTAATCTCTAATAAGCAATTTCTATCTCAGAATAGTATATATGTGTTCTATGGCTTAAGCTTGAGAAAGAAATCCTTTTTATAGCTCCAAATTCATGCTTCATAAGTATATTTTAATCAGAAAAGGAGTTAGCATAAATCAGGAAAGGTCCACTAAAATTGAACTTAGAAATTCCCAAGTTGATGGAATTTTTCATGCAGGTCCATTCACTTAGGCAGTGGTCTGATTGATTGAATTTGGACACTGCCTTGAATTTGATCGATTGAACCTATGCTCGTTTGATTAGGCAGTCTTTTTTCAATTTTTCTAGATTTTTCTTCTTTTCAGTTCTTTTGGGACTTTGTTGCCTTTTTAAACTCATAGTCTAAAAATAAATAGAAATACAACTTCAACTAGGACTTGAGTTTTGTCCAATCTATGAATTAGCCAATACAAAATTTCCAAGTTTTCAAAGCTTTATGCATAGGATTTTTTTTCCTGTTAGGACAGTCATTGGCATAGTGACAACACCTTGATAATCAAAGCACTTTATCTTTGTCAAAGTTGGCTTTTTCTTAAACTTCGATCCCGTCCACTAGTTTTCTTAGCCTACATCAGTTTTTGAAACACAATCATTAACTCAGTGATATCATCATCAGAATTCAAATCAGTCTCAATTTTCTTTTCAAGTTTCTTGATTGATTCTCTAGAAGTTCTAAAAGCCAAACCGTTATTCTTCATTGATTATGCCTCATTTAAATGATTTTCTTCGAAAGTCTGAAGATTTCCAACTAACTGATTCACAGTAAGGATTTCTAAATTTTTGTTATCTTCAATAGCATCCACGTTTGAATCAAACTTTGAAGTAAGAGACCTCAGGATCTTCTTGATAATTTTGCTTTCAGGGATTTCTTCACCGAAATTGAAAATAGAATTGACAATATATGTCATTCAGCCTATCATAGAACTAATTGAAGGTCTCATCTTCTTCCATTATAACAGTTTCAAAAGATTTATTTAACAATTACAATTTTGTTTGCTTGACAGTATTAGCACCTTTATATACAGTTTACAAAACCATCCCATGCTTCTTTTGTAGTTTTGCATGTGAAAATTCGACAAAACTCATTAACAAATACTCCATTATAAATACCATTCATGGCCTTCTTATTGTAGTTGGAGAGATGGTTAAAAAAAACTGCCGATACAAGTATGTATTAGCCGATACATACTGGTATCGGCCGAGGCTGTCCCGAAATTCCATTGTAGAACGATATTAAGAATGGTCAGCAAAAAAATCACCAAAATATTGCGATATATCAACTAATATCTCAAAATATCAATCGAAACAATATATTGGTCGATATTTTGAAAATATCGCCCGATATCTTATAAAAGCCTCAAAACCCTAATTTTTCCCTCTTTCTCCCTCTTTATTCATCTTCTCCTTTCCAAAGTAGCCTAAGCTGCTGCTCCTCCTCCATTAACTTCTAAAAACATCATCAAATCAATTATTTTGGTGGATCTGGTCCATGAAAGTCAACAAAACAAATCTACAACAGTAAGTATATTATATTTCTTGTATTTTTTAAAAATATTTATTTAGTAAGAGACTAAGAGCTTAGAATTGATCCATGACGATGATTCCACTTATTTTTTGTTATGGATTTACACATTGTGATTTGTGAGTGTGGATTTATTATTTATTATTTCAAAATTTTAGGCTTTTAACTTTTGTTGAGATTTAGAGTCTTTTTAATGTTAAGTGTTATTTTTAATTTTATTAGTATGCAAATACATGATTTTATTAAGCAAGTTTGATAGATTTAGTAGTAGAATACCTAGATCTAAAAGATATGGACTTTTTACATTTATTTATTTTTGGATTTTTGAATATTTTAATATTAAAATAAGACTTTTTGAGGATTTAACCACAATTTTGTTATTTTATTGTATACTTCATGTATGAAATGAATATGATAAGTTTTCATTTCTTCAAAATATTATGTAAATAGTTTTATATTTTAAAATTTTATTTTCTTGTATGAAAATATAATTTAATATTTAAAAAGAATATTTTGAGCATTTCACTACAATTTTTTTAAGTAAGCATAATCTTTGTAGACTTCATCTAAGATTACTTTTTTTATTGTTCTTTTGTGTAATTAGTTTTATATTTTTAATATTAAATTAAATTATTATATATTTAGATTTTCACTATAAATGTGGTTTCTTAATTTTATATAATCATTGTATACTTCACATATACTAAGTTTTTTATGGTTGTCTTATCAGTTATGTTATTATGTGACATATCAATATTTTTTATATTTTTGAATATATTTTTGTATTGTTAAAATATGGAATTAGGAAAATTAAATAATCAATGTATCATTTAAAATGTGCCATATTAAGAATCGAAATGCTTTACATAAATGTATTAATTTCCTTGTTTCTGTTACATTTTGGATCTTAGTTCAAATGTTTTATATTGTGCCAAGTGTTCTTTTGTTTTGAAGAAAATAAATCAAATGGTGTGTGATATTGATCCGATAAGGAACCATTGTGAAGAAGCTAGAAGTAAATATAAAATTAAATGTAATTATTACAAAAAAATTATAAATGAAGGGAAAACTAGATTCAAGCAACACTTGGCTCATAAGCAAGGCCAAATGACGAAGCGTCCTCAAGTGCCACCTGATGTGAAAAAGGAAATGCAAGAGTTTTTGGATGCAGGAAAAAAGAAAAAGGTTATTAGAGGGAAACAAAGAGAGGAGGAAATTTAAAGCATGTAGAGAAGAATTTTTTAGGTCGAGGGAGGGAGAAATTATTACCTCCGATGATGATAAGGATTCAAATTTTAAGATGGCTAGGAAAGAAAGTTTGAAGTCACTTCAAGAGGCGAAGGAAAGAAGAATGATGCAATATGAGGCAGTCCTAAGAGGTAGCCAATATGATGAGGGTGGCTTATCCGGATCTAAGGGAGGGGGTCTGCGTCGAGCATTTAGTTAAATATAACTCCGCTCAGTAGATATGACGATAATGAACCTCCTACATAGGCACCTTATAGGCCAAGTGTGGTGAGTCCAACGGACCCATTTGCATATAAAAAACTAACAACCAAGGAACCCCGCATTGTAAAAGCACTAAAAGGGAAATTTAATAAAGTTAGAGAAAATTTGGTAAGAGTTGCTGGAAAGTTTTTTTTAGATACAGTCATTCCACCACATAAGGCAAACTCTCCATATTTTACCATTACATTAAATGCAACAGCGGAACATGATCTTGGTATA
This sequence comes from Sextonia rubra, assembly GCA_037013555.1. Classification (NCBI taxonomy): domain Eukaryota; kingdom Viridiplantae; phylum Streptophyta; class Magnoliopsida; order Laurales; family Lauraceae; genus Sextonia; species Sextonia rubra. Next base: position 106,646,153 of record JASUAD010000001.1, on the reverse strand, counting down.
AAGGCACCCACCCCATCTGAGATTGGTCATCTTTGGGTTATAAAAGAATATGAGGAGTTACAGCTCTAGGTATAGACTTTTAGGAGGACTTGGAAAGAAATGGGTTACACACTAATAAGTGATGGGTGACTCCTACAAAATGTCATCTCTTGGATTTTCTAGTTTATTACCCTTTGAAAATAGTTTTTATCAAATCAATTGATACAACTGATTATATTCAAGATACTAGATATTATCAATAAGTTGTTAAACAAAGTGATTAATGATATTGGGGCAGATTGTGTAGTTTAAGTTGTCATTGATAATGCTGCAAGCATGAAGAAAGCAGGAATTTTCAGGAGAAACCGTAAAAAATTTTCACACACGTCTCCTCAAATTTTGCATGATGCCTTCTTGATAAGGCAACACATAAGCAATATTAGTCATCACAGCAAGGCTACTCTTAAACTGCTTAGTTTAAGGGATATTTGTCCTCTGTAAATGGTATTCACATTCATTAATTATTTGTGACAGCTCATTCACAAGATTACAGCACTTTTAAATATCAACTATAAAGATGCATGATATCCTCGAGGCAAAACCTATCTCTGCATATCTTAGAGGCCTCTTCACCCATTTAGTGAGAAATGAACATGGCAGGCTAATCCATGATGGTGATGAGCCATTGATCTACCAAAGCCTTCACATCAAAGCCAGAACCAGGTCAGTAATTTTGATGCCATCTTTTTAATTAGAATAGTAAAACTTTGATGCTATCTTTTCAATTAGTATAGTAGTATTGTATCAGGAAAAAAGAGTATACAATGGAAGAGAGATACACTTGCAAAACCTTCCCCAACATGCCCTGTTTTGTAATGGAGTTGTCTAAATGATTAGCTATACTCAAAACATGAGAAAATCAGCCTCTGCAGTTCTGGTTCAATGAATATGCCAAAATTGTGTGCCAGCCAAATTCCTTCTACAATGAGTGGCCTACACATGCCTACATATAACCAAAATGTGAACTATACAATCGAACAATTGAAACAACAAAGAATTAAGGAGTAGGAATCAATAACATATACATGAGAAGTCACTGTAAAAAAAGAGGTTACCAATGGTTGAAAGTACTTGACAACTACGTTTTAGATCCATTTCCAATAGCTAGAGAAGCATGTGGATCATTACCACAATACTGATCACACTCATGGTCCAACAGTGATGAAGTGGCCAAAGAAAATGAAAAGCCAAATCTGAGAAATGTAATCTAAGAAAATGCTGGCTGCCTATTATGCCTAGATACTTCAATATAGGCAATGTATCTATACTGTTCAGCATCCAAGACACTTCGGATTTACTAGCAGAAAAGCATATGCAATGCGTGGGAATATATTAACAATCTCCAACATATCCAAGAAAATAACAGAAGGAACAAGCTTCAAAATATTCAGCTTCATAACATTCCTTAAATGAAACCTCAGTCACCCTTTTGTACCATATCTCTTAGTCTTTTCCATTATCTCAATGTTTCCTCCACATGTTAATCTGGCGAAATGGCCTTAATAATTTGACATGGTGTCATCACTTTTTCCAAATGGAATATAGTCAAGTATGGATTTTTTCGTATAGAAAGAATTGTTTTGAATGAGGTCTGTTCTGATTGATAGAATTGGAGAGAGGTAAGACATCATCATGCACCTTTCTTTTAGTTGGGATCAATTCAAATTTGGCTTTACGTTTTACATAAAAGCATTTCACGAATAGTGTGCCCTAGAATAGAGTAGGAGAGAGCTTGGATGCTTAAGAGGATGGATCCTTTGAACAGTAAGAGAATATTTATAACAGAGGAGAGAAGTGATGATTGGGAGCAGAAGAAATGGGAAGTGAAACAATGGTTCCTTGAGAACAGAAATGCTATGGATGGTAGAGATCGATTAGAGAATATAGCTACTAATTGAGACAACCAAAAATACATAAATAAATAAATAAATAAATAAATAAATAACAGGACTAACTAAAAAGGAGGATTAATTCCTAGACTCAATGCCAGGACAACATGAGTGAATACTGTCAAAGTGATATGTAAATCCTGCTATGCTTTACAACCCCAAAATGGTGCAACATGGTTCAATCTTATTAGTAAAAAGCACATTACAAGCTCCCATTCATAACCATAATTTCTAAAATTTTATTTGCTCAATCCAATATTACAAAATAAATAGGCAAATATAATTGAATATGAAATTGCATGCAACAACTGTACTCTCAACTTATTATATTTCTCAGTCAAGTTCTATTCCCACCAAGTTAACAATTCGAAATAATAATAATAATAAATCTTTTACAGTCAAGCCATCAACCAAGTATACATGGACCAAAAAAAAAAGAAAAAAATCTAACTGAAATATTTTGAAGAGCAGAGGGTTCAGAAGGGACAATAAACACAGATTATGGTTGCATCAGCAGAAGATGAACAAGTTCTAAATAGATGTGTCTTCAACTATATTATCTATGAGGTGTCACTAATTCAAACAATCCACAGCAAAATTTCCATGATGTCAGATGTGTTGGTGGAAGAGCTGAAGCAATTTGAGTTTCCTGAAAAAATTTAAGAAAACAAACAAATATATTAAACCAATTATAATTTCTTGAATTGAGACGATAAAATGTCATAATTTATGGCCTAACCAATAAAGAAAAAGTCATGAACAAGTGAATAAAAACCCCACTGTGCTCTCATCGCACACAGACCTCATTGTGAAGACTTTGATAATCCACATTCTCGCTAGTCTTCTCCATCAGAGCCTCCGGTGATGATGACTCATCTCCTAATACATTCCTAATATCCTCAATGACTTCTGCAACTGCTGGTGTAATCCCGGAATTCAACTCTGAATTCCTAGCTATATAAGTTTCTGTAACTTTTTTAATGTCATGCTTTTCAACTGGAGTAACTTCTATAATGCATGCAACATCATGAATCACATTTGGGGTGGCTTCTTTATCCACATTCATTCCTTTTCTTACCAACTCAATGCGCTTAGTAGGATCAATTGGCTGAAAGACAGAAGTGCTTCCAACTGATTTCTTTGTATTCTTCTCTGAAAGATTCCATCTTGATTCTTCACCTGAACTGCTGCTAGAACAATCATTCTTGCCTGACCACCTACTATTTGGTCACCTTCTAGATTGAATGCGCTCAGCACTAACAACAACGGTTTCAGAATCACGATTCGGCAAGGAAGTACCTGATGAGATCATATAATTATCATTCCCTCCATTTTCTTCTTTTATGCATTTATACACATGTAAAGAAGACAATAATATGAAGAAAGAAAGAAAGAAAAAAAAAACAGATGTCAGTATCAATGTCAACATGAATAAAAAAACAGAAATGCAAAGAAGTAAAGGAACCATGAGAGTTGATTGGGGAATCAAGACAGACTTCTCTTTTCTTATTTCTTTTGGAAGCTTTGTCACGCCCCCAAAACTGGGCCGGATCCAAACCTAGTTCTAGGGGTGTGAGAAATAGGGCCAATTAAATTTTTTCTAACATAACAGTACGGGTGGATCGAAGTGGATTGAAGTCCTTCGTGAGGCTATGCTTGGTGATCAGGCAACTATAATCACACGCGGAACTAAAATCCATACTTATCGCAGACGGATATCACATCGCAATAAGGTAATAAATCTCATTAATAATAAAACCAGAGTCAAGTGCTTCGAAGCATTACAATTAGAGTTAAAATTTCAAAACAACCAAACTTAAATTAATAAATTGATGGCCCAGACATGGCCTTGTCACATAATTTAAAGTTTTCGAACTCAACACCACACTAGGACACCTCAGATAATGTCATCGGTCCTCCACTCAACAACTCCGCCATCTGGCGGAATTTCCTGCGTCTCCTGACCCTCTGGTTCGGCACTAGTAACAGAATCTAGACATCCAAAAGTAGTGGGTCAGATTGACATAATCTGGCAAGAAAGTACACTGCAAGCAATGGATTAATCAACTGAATTAAATAATATATTCATTGCGAATCAAAAATAAATTAGATGCAAACCCCAATGACATGAATGGACAGAAACGGGTATTTCCGCAGATAAATATACAGAAACGGTAATCCCGTATACAGATAACAGAAATGGGTAGCCCCACGAATAATAATAGAATCGGGTAGTCCCGCAGATAATAACAGAAACGGGTATTCCCGCAGATAATAACAGAAAGCACAGCTGCATACTATAGTCCATAGTACACGCTGACCCGATGGCATACGTCCACCTCCAAACTGCAGTCGGTCAGATATGTATGTATATCAATGTGCATATTTACAAATACATATGTATACAGATGCAGAATGAATCATGACATGACACCTTTAATCCCAATAATCGAACCGCTAACAATTTGAGTACTTAGACTTTTATAATTGAATATGTATTATGAATGAGTGTTAATTCAAGTTTTCTGAGGGTAAGCACTAACTCCCTAACGGTCATAGCTGGTTAAATATACACATGAGAACCAACTGTCTATCATAAGGGAATGTGAGTCCACGATGCCATTATACTACTTTTGGTGCCTATCATGTAGTGCACCCCGAACCTCACATTCCGATTCTACACTTAATCCAATTCTCATGTGAGCATCCAGCTAAGCTTTCTAAAAAGAACATGATTTATCTAATCCAATTAGGTATATTTAGCGTGGTTTTACTAATTGGGTAACAGATGTTTAAATTACAAATCCAAATTTAAATCAAGTTATGATCAAAGGGGAAAAGGGAATAATTAATTCCTTAATTATCATTGTTGTGTATAAATACACCTTATTAATTTATACAAAACTAAAGGTACAATTCTTGGGCCCCAGTTTGAAATCAAACTCAAATTAAAAATCCAAATTAGAAGCATAAATACAATCTGCATAAGATTTCATCCCCAATTGCATCTTAGTTAATTTCTAACCAAACTAAATAAGGTATTAATCACAATTACATAATTTCCAATTAAATTTATAACCAATCCTAACTAAATTTCTAATAACATCGAATTAAAATTAATTTAATATGATCTAATCTCCACTAGTATACTAAATCATTAATCAAAATATAATAATTTAAACTCTTCATAAATAATATCATAACCCGATTATTTATTTAATATTATATATATTTTAATATTAAATCAGCCCATCAAACTGGCACAGCCGCAACTGGGCCCAACCGCGGCCCGCAAGCAGACCCGACCCAGCCAGCAGGCCGAGTCCACCAGTAGGCCACACGGCCTGCCTGCACAGCAGCAGGCGCTGCAGCAGCCCAGGCAGCGCCTACTGCCTGTGCACGCCTGGCAGCAGCGCTGTGGCGCTGCTACTGCATCTTATTTATTTTATTTTATTTTATTTTTTTATATTTCTGGTTGCCGGCAAATCCAAATATAAAACAAATTATATTGTTATTACAAACCTATATCATAAATCCCTAATAAAAAAGTTAAACCAAATCGAAGAAAATATAGCTGACGCATGTTATGCAACAAATAATCAAAAGACATTGCTAGTAACCAAAAGGCATTGTTTACGGTTATCCACTTGCTTAGATCTTGAAGCCAAAACAGATTTGAAGATCAAAGCTTGGAAGACCCCACCTTGGTTTTTCCTTCTAGAGAGCTTCTAGGGTTTTGGTTGAAGAAGAAAGGAAGAGGGTTGGAGAATGGGGAAAAACCCTAAGAGTAGAGTTTATATAGAGAGAGGGTTTTTCCAAATTACAAGGAAGGACTCCCTGCTTTTTAGTAGGTTTTACGAAATTTCAAAAAGGGTCTATTGGCCCAAAAAGGGTCCAATAACGTAAATCCAAGGCCCAAAAGTGTTTATTTAGCCTGTATACCCTCCTCAATCCAAGTCAAGCCCAATGGACTGCTATGACCCAAAATAAAAATTCGAGGCATGACAAACTTTATTCTTCTTTGACATGGCTGATTGGTTGGTGGGTCTCTTTGTTTTCTTGTTTTCTCCTTTTCTCTTTCCAATGGGATTAGCGGAAGAATGGTGGATGGGGGGCGAGAGAACATGTGCTGGTTATTGGGGTTGTTTGCTATTTTGAGAGGGGGAGAGATAAATTTTGTTGTATGGAAAGGACGTTGAATGGTTTGAAAAGTACAGAAGGGAATGAATGAATTTGAAATGAATGCATGGTTGAATTTTATTTGAGAGAGAGGGAATAAGGGAGATAGGCAAAAGCTACAGGTGGGAGGTTTATTTGAGTCACCTATTATTTGTGGTTGTTTACGTGGAGAGGGAGGTGCATCATCACTAGGCTACCCCCTACTGGTGGATTGGCAGAACTGCTTTAGTTAATAATTCACAATCATTATTATCATCAAAGCCTTATACCAATTAGGTTAGGGCTGGCCACATAAATTATATCTCAACATTCTTGTCTATTTCGAGCAAAATCCTCAAATTGCTTTAGGTAGATTGATAGCTAGACTAAAATTTTGTCACAATACAAATATGGACTAACTTAGTTAATTGGTTAATAAATTTAAACTTAAATATTATATCATATATATATATTAATAGAAGAATTCTCAAGAACTCCCAATTTTAAAAACTCCCCCTTTTGCTTTCCTATTTTTTTAAGGTGTGGATCTCACCTTGAGCAAATCCAATCACCTCATGGATACTACCCCCATGAATTGGTTTAAAGCCCAAATTTAACACCTATCCAACTTTTATTCACCGTTGGATTGAAATTACAAGAAATTGATTCTTTAAAACCATTAAACTTTAGTCCCATGAATCAAGGGGTTAGGCTAGTCAAATGGAGTTGAAAATTTTCACATAGATAAATGTCATCTAGATTATTTCATCTAGTGGCGTTCTATAGTTGTCATATGCCATAAGGGGGCCCAAGTGGGAGGAGTGTTTTTTTGTTAAAAAAAAAAAACAGAAACTTCCCATAAGTTTTGTAGCCCTTCTTATATTAATTCTTAAATAAAATAAAATAGATTAATTGAGAGGCCAAGTTTATTAATATTTCAGATGAGAAGGAAGTGTTCATGCATCTTCTCATTCTCTTTCATCTTCACCAATATATCCAAGTTAATATCCTCTAACAATGGGCAGCAGAACAATGCAACATGTAATCTTCATCAGGCCATCCATCTATATGCAATTTTATTGCTACTGTGCAGTTCACTGAGTCCCAATACTTTTTATATTTTTACTGTATAATATAATGCGTCTGGTCCATCATCTCTGCCTCTGGTTTAATCTTTAACTATCTGGACCCCTGGAGGCAACCATTCTTAATCTAATCTTCCACGAAGGATGCATGGCCCAGAAACAGTTGGGCCGTGACACTCTTCGATTGACCATAGACTTCAGCACTCTAGACAGACAGAACCAAGTATTGGAATAACTTCCTCATAAAAGAAAGATTTTTCACTCCACCAATTAATTGCAGTGCCCAGTCAAAAGTGGGTTCAAATAAGTGCAAATTCATGAGCCTTGTCCGATTAATAAACTGGACAAATATACACGTAACTACCCGGGATTAAAAGTTGGTTTCAAATGAGATCTAGTGAAAAAGTGGTAGGCTGGTTGTGGATGAAGGTTGTGTGACGTTTCATGCTCAAATAAGAAGAATAATTAAGTGGGTAATGCAGTTTTGTTTCCAATTTTTTTGTTAGTGTCTCTAGACATGATTTTCTAGTGTTTGAAACTTTATTTGAATATTCTAATTTCCTCTAAGAAAAGTGAATAATTTGAGAGAGTGGGTCCATTCATTGGTAGTTGAAAACAAAAAAAATGGCACAAGAACAAAATCGAAAGTCCAAACTTTCTTACCTCGCTAGCGCTTTGCTGCAGAAAAGTGGCAATACCTAAGAAGAAAAGTAGTGGAAATGCAAAACAAGATGAATAACGTTTTTACTCGTATGTCTGGACAAATAGATTGCAAGCCAGTTCTTTTGACTTCAAGTGTCATGTATCATGTGTAGAGATAGGGGCTATGATCAAATATTGGCCTGTCCCTTCCTTCGGAATGAGCCCAATCTGATAAAATCAGATTCAAACTGTCTGTGGACCCAACAGTCCTGACTGGGACAAAACTTAAGGCCCACAAGACCATGACTCTTAACCGGAAGAACTCAAACTCTCTGACATTTACTGGGCCTGGACCCATAGTGCTGAAGCATTTATGATCGGCACTTGGGCCTCTCATAATCCTCATGTGCCAGATTTCATGCACTGCTCTCACTTGGACTCAAATTCAGATTCTAAAATATTTACCAGGCCCAAAAACGACAATTTTCATCCCTAGTGGTGTTAGAAGGCTTAATTTATATGACATATGCTAGTGGGTGGTGTAGTATCTAGCATTTATCAGTCGGCGGGTTCCTCGTCATACAAAAAATAAAACCTCTAATGTTTACAATGATATATGACCACCATCACCATTGAAGCCTTATAGCATATATCCAAAGTCACAGCAAACTGTATTTTTCTACTTTTCACTCATCTAGATCTGAGAGAGGTAGGTAGAGCCCTCAAATGAGGGAAGTAGATAGACATGGGCCCTTTGGTGAGAAAACGGTGTCTGCCTAGATTTGAACACTAGTCGGGCAAGTAAGAACTGCGACCCCTTCTTATTATTGAGGTAAGAGGCGGTTTTTATACAATATCGTACTTGAAATGTATCCCATATATACTTAGCACAAGGCAGAGGTGTAAGGATGTTTGTATTGGCTAATTTATGAGTTGGATAAAATTTTAGTCATTTGGTATTGTATTTTATATATCTTTTAGTATGGTCTATAGTTTGAGTTGTCGGATGTACTGAAGTGAAGATATTGAATAAAGAGCGACAAATATATTATTTTTCTAATGATAATATGGTTTAAAAAGGCAACATCTCACAAACCAAACATTAGATATGGGTAAGTTATCTACAGTGCTCGTTTCGAGCAGATATCCATAGAGCTTAAGATTGCGTTAATCGGGTCTAAAACGAAAGTTATGGCATCGGGAAGTTTGCATAAAATTGTATTGAATTTCATTTGATCAATCGGGCAAACATCCAATCGATCAGACCTGAGAAAGTAGCTTAAACCGATCTATCTGACCTTGGACCGATCGATCGAGCGTTGGGTAGAAATCCACCGACTTACATGAAAACCTTTGCTGTTTGTGCCGAAGTTGCCTGTTTTATTCTTATTTAGACTCTAACTCTAATGCACGAATTATGGATTATAAAAAGAGGGTTTTCAGCTCTAAACATAGATTTCACTGTTAGAAGTAGAGTTTTTCTTTGAAGAGTTAAAGGGTTGAAGTTTTGGTGTAGAGATCCTTATCTCCTACATCTCCTTGTAAAACATTGTCTTTTAAGTTTAGAAGATTGTTTTGAGAAGTCAAGTATAACATTTAGAAGGCGTTTAGATCCTTAGATCTGCAACAGAGGATGGTAGGAAATTGATGCATTGGAGAGTTGTGCAATAAGAATCACAAGTCCTTAGATTGTACAAGAATTGGATATGGGTTATAAGTATATATCATGTAACTGTAGCATGATTCATTGTGTTTGATTTTCGATTATGGTTTTTTTTTTCTGATTTAGGTTTCTACGTAAATATTGTGTCTTCTTGTGGTGTGTGTTTTTGTTTGATTTATTTCCATTGCATAGTTAATTGTTTGCATATATAGTATTTAGATTAATTGTATTAATTCATTCACAGAGGCCCACCCAAAACCTTCAAAAAGTATAACTGAAAGTTTGACATCCTGATTAACATTCCATGTACTTGCAACCTTTTCCACTTATCCATGTAAAGGAGAACATGACTCTCCATATAATGCTATGAATACAAAACAAAACATTTTTGTTAGATCTTTCCAAATGCTACCTTACAGCTCAAAAGCAATACCATTAACCAAATCAAATTCTTTAATTCATGTTTTATCACATCCCTTAAAAAAATAGAGTTCTCATCTTTATCCCAACGAAAGCGATGTGCGAATGGTTTAGTAAGCAGTAGTATGATTTGATTAATCTACATGCCCAAAAACGACAACATATAAAAAGAGACACCATATTATATTCCCTCGAACCAAACATAACAATGAGTCAATGACTTATATTACATCCTAGAATCCTAACTTTTCTGAAGTAGTAGAAGTTACTGAAAATAGTTGAAAACCCAAATTACATTTAAGTACTCCAATTAACATTAAATTACTTTCTAAGCCCGTCTGCAAAAAATTAAGACTCAGCCAGGTCGAAAAAGCATCTAAAGTATGAAAAAAACAAAAAAAAAAAAAAAACCCTACTATAAATAGTAAATTTGGCATGAAAGTTGCAATTTGACCTTCAAAGCAATCTAATTTTGCCTACGAAGGTGATATTGGCCAAAAGCTATAGTCCATTTAAAGTTGACGCTGCCAATCAAACCGTTCCGTTTGATTTCTTTCAATTTTTTTGTTCTAATAATTGTACCGCCACTTGTTCCAAATTAGAAAAAAGAAAACCTCTCAAATAATGCATATAGATGAGTTTTGTGACTTATTATTTTATTTATGGTTGGTCTAGCTTAAATTTAATGTGAAAAAATGTCTGCCAATGCACCAAACCACTAAATATTTTCTTTCCCAATTGATAATACAACTGATTTTTTTTAAAGAAAAAGCATTTAACAAAAACTGATAATACACCTGTTACATCATTTATGACGTAATGCTACACTCACAACGGCTACATCCCAACTCAAGTATCATATGCTAATGCCTCATGGTAGAGCACTAACCAGAAGGATGTTTGTATATCTATATGTAAAAGTAGATTTTAGGTTGAACCAATACCTAACGGAGTCCTTTTCAATCCTTTCCAAGGGAGGGATGGAATAAGCAGCATTGCTTATGAATGAGAGGGACATGGGAAATTAAAGTGTAGTGACTCTGCCCACTTGGATTGGTGAGAACAAAATGTACTGGCATGCACCCACAAGAGGACCCAATACTGGAAGGTGTGTCATTTCAAATCTGGCGACCAGGAAAACACCACCTATTTTATCCTCATGACTAAGCTTTCGTCCTATCCATCCATTATTCTTCTCGTTCCTTACACATGGGCATCATTCACTCCCTGTTTTATCTTCTATTTTTTCTTTTCATTTTTTCTTTTTATCCCTTTTCATGCCTTTCCACGTACTTGTAGCATTGCCCTCTTTCTAATTGAAGTAATTCCATAAGAAGCCATGGCTTAAACTTGACAGGAGGATATTGGCTTCATCAGTTCTCTCTCTCTCTCTCTCTCTCTCTCTCTCTCTCTCTCTCTCATATCCTAACAATCTGATTGTGGATCAGCGAAATTCTCTGTCTTGGCCTATGAATCTAACAGTCAGACTCACTTATTCGTATATGGTAGGGTGGTAGAGTTTGGGTCCTACAAGGCTTGAGGGAATGAAACTCCACAATGGAGCGTACCAACTATTTTTAACTCAGGAATGAGAATGGCGTCTCTTTTTTTATTTTTTTGCTGAAGGATAAATTAATTAAAAAGAGAGAGAGAATACAATGGGCTCCACAAAGACCAAAAATAGCAGAAGAAAACCTAAAATATAATGGCCCATGGGCAAGCGAGCATTAGTTAGAGATAGAAATAATTTCCAAGGATAGAAGACTGGGATTATTAGGAGGCTTCTGGATGCTAGATGGAAGGATAGAAATGTGATTTGAGAAAAGATTAATTAAAAGCCTACAAACTGAGTTGAAGGAAACAATAGCATTATCAAAGATGTAGGAGTTTCTAGTAACCTAAATGAAATTGATTATGGTGGGGTTCTCACCTGGCTGCTAAGCTTCAAACTTGGGTATGCCATTTTTCCTCACGAGAGGGCTTTGTCACCTTATCCGAGGTCTATCCACTTTTCTCACCCGAGGCTTCAACACCTCTCCAGATGTCCACTATACTCGCCTAAGGGGTCCCAGCTTAGATGAAAAACAACTCAGGAATGCCCTAGGCCAAAGACTCCAAAATAAGATGCAACACAAAGAGGGTTTTAATCCTCAAAAATTGCTTCAGTCCACATATGTTCAATTTGCTCCAAAACCCCACCTGATTCGCATGAATTTTGCGACTTCTGTCTTGATACGCATAAATTAATAAGAAACGCCGACATAATGACTTAATTTAACGATGACATTACTGAAATACAGCATAGAGGTGTGGCCCACTTGTCTCTGTATGCATACAAAAGCGGGTTCGATTATCTATCCTTGAATATACTGATTACAACTCATCTGTTTGAAAAACTGGTGAAGAACCAAAGAGTCAAAAAGTGACAGGATATGTGGATTTTGTGATGAGGTGGCTTGAATAATGACTGCAGTCGTCGTGATCATACTATACAACTGGGAAGTGATAGACATGGCCAGGAAAGTTTCAGTGCATCTGTTTTTCTTCTAGTTTGAGAAGGTGATCAAAGTGGGTCGGTCCTGCACGGAACTGAGATGCATGCAAGGAAACTTGACACCAACAGCCGCTACTCCTCTTACCATTCACAACATCAATATCTTAATGAAAACCGACCATCACGGGCTGTCATATTTTTTAAGACGTTTTTTCAAATGGCTGTCGAAAAATTCGCAGAAAAAAAATACGATGGACCATAAGCGTAAAATATGACAACCATAGGGCCATGGCTTTTTGGAAAAAGATACGAGAAAAAATGACAGCCAATGGCCGTCGTTTCTTAAGAATTTTGATGTAGTGACTGTGGCCATATCATCGTTATGGCCCTTTTGTATGACACTCAGTTTTCTATTTTTAATTGACAAATGAGTTACTTTGGTTTTTTAGAAAATTAGATCAGATTTCTTTCCTTCTTCCCAGGCATGAAAAAAATAGATTGCTGAAAAGTCTTCAAAAACATACTTTTTCAGAGTTATTTTTAAAATTTTAAGGACTTATTCAGTCAAAAGAGCCTCATTTAATGTGGTATAATGATTTCATTCATTTTAAGTTAATTTTAGTATTTTCCTGCATAATTCGCTAAAAAATCACCAATTTTACATAAAATCATAAATCTACCATTTTTATAGTGCTATTCTTGGAAAGTTTTTCCATATGTGTTTTTTTTATTAAATGAAATGCTATTTTATCATCATTAGTTTATTTAAGTCAAATCACATAAAATGATGTGCATTCATGTCATCATTTTACGTGGGATGGGCTCGCGTTCATGCATTTACGATGCAAGGGTAGAATTGTCATTTTATATAAATTTCACATTTATTCTGCAAAAAAATGATCAAAAGGGTCCCACAACAAAGGATTAAGGCAAGGAATAAAAATTTGGAAAGAAAAGAAAAAAGGAAGAATTTTTGAAAAAAAAATGATCATCATGTGGATCTCAAGTGCACATGTAAACTTAATCGTGTGCTCCAAATGTAGAGGTGTGATGTAGTAATAAAATTGATGATACCAGGTTGATCCATAGGGAGCAATGTTTTAAAGATATTTTTCAATTCGTAACCTGCTCTAAATAAAATTCTAAAACTAACTTAATTTAAAATCTAGCAAATACAATCATTCATAATTTACAAAATTAAAAGAATTAATTATAAACTAAAGAAAAAATAAAATAAATTCTAAAACTAGAAAATCTTAAATTTGAAAACTAGGAAACAATAATCTAAGTTGCTTAAAAACAAAACACAGATTTGACCTTCCAAAAATAAAACATACTAAAAATAAAACTAAACAAAAATTAAAAACTAAACACTGAAAATTAAAAACTTTCTAAGTTAGCAAACTGAATTAGGTTAGAAATCTAAAACAAAGATTTTCAAATCTAATTCAAAGTTAGAAAATTCTAAAACCAAAATCTAGGTCTAAAAAAAATTGAAAACTAACCCAATTAAGCAATTTTGTAAACTGAATAGTGCATGCAATTTCTTAAAATATGAATGAATTTATCTTAAACTATCATATATCATATCTAGAAAAACACACTTTCCTAAATGGGAATAATGAGAATGCAATGTTTCTAAAAAAAAATTGAAATTAATGTATAGGACGTGCATCCTAGGTCTAATGACTGAAATATGTAATGCATGTAAACTCTTAATACAAGACCAAGATTCAACATGTGTTTCATTGCTGGAATTGGGGGTCAAAGGTGCATGATGTAATATGATTAAAAAACATACGTACTACGTACACAGGACAAGTTAGAAAATTGAAATGCGTGAGATTTGAAAAGTGCAAAACCATGACAGAAGTCAGCTTGGTACCCGTGTTTCAAAATTGAAACTCCTCCATCTTTTAGTGCAAAAGGTCAGGTTTGGTACGTATTCCTTTAAACAGTCCACCATGCTTTGTCATATCACACATACAACTTGGCCATGTTTGTACTTCGTTTAAACTTGTTTTTCTAGTCAAGCCATTACGGATCTTGGCCTAACTTGGCCATGTTTGTACTTCGTTTAAACTTGTTTTTCTAGTCAAGCCATTATGGATCTTGGCCTGACTTGGCCATGTTTGTACTTCGTTTAAACTTGTTTTTTTAGTTAAGCCATTATGGATCTTGGCCTGAGTTTAAAGTTTGCCATCAACTCTGATATTCTGATTTCTTATTTGCCTCAAACACCAAGCATATAACTGAGGAAGGCTTGCACAAATCTGATAATGTAATCTGGACAAAATGGTTTCAGATTCAAGCCTGTTTATGAGCTGTTTTCAACTAAAAAATACTCAACATTCAGAACTAAAAATCTGAGTTTTAAATCCAACATGATCAGCCTCCCTTAGCTTGTTTTCTATCAATTGAAACTATGCATAAAATTAGTGCAACTTTCAGCAGTAAACATCCCTAAACAAAAGTGTGCAGGAAATTAAGTTTTAAAGTGTGCAGAAAATAAAGGGGATGTGCTGAAATTGAAAGGTGATAAACCGAAAATCAAATGTGGTAAAACCGAAATTTAAAAGTAATAGTGAAAAAAAAATTAAAAGTAGTTCAAGCAATATGTATATTCTCTTAAAATCCTCCTTGAATCCGGGCGCCAAAATCACTTTAAATATGCTATCATGGACTTCGGTTGTCAATTCAAACACAAAAACACAAATCAAGCAACAAGAAAAACCATAAAAATAAGAAGAATAATGAGATGAATATCATTAAACTAGCATGGTAATTCTTTACACAAGATAAAAAAGAAATTTAAAATAAAAAAATTACGCATACGAGGATGGAAAAGAATTCTTCTTTCTAGTTGAGCACTCAAGGGTGTAGTGTGGCCTTAGGACTAAGCTTCCTTGATGATTTGAGATAAACAATCAAGAGTGGAAGAGATGAGGTATAGAAAGTTTAGAGGTAGGAGATGGTTAATTCTTCTATCGGTAGGACTACCAGAGGGGTGGCCTATTTAAATTTTTCTCAAGCCCAAATTGCATTTTTTGATTGCCTTGATGAAATCTTTAAATTGATTTGATTTGAGAGAAGTGGGGTCCACTTGATTGGCCGGGTTGGCCGTGGACTAGCAAGGGGAGGATGATCTAGTCTTCCTTGCTTCATGTGCTTCGTTTACAAAACTCAATGTATTAGCCCACCGAAGCATATGCGCAGTTGGATCATCATGCATGAAGTGAAATCCACTAAAAAATCGTGGACGTGGAATGAAGTGGCTAGTCTTGGCAGGACTTCCAGCCATTTGCTGCAAAATCTTCAAATTTCTCTTGTTTTTATAATCTTGGATGCTAGCTTTCTTTGCTTAAAGATCCCCCACTGACTTAGAGATTTTAAGAGATAATGTAGAGATATTTAACTTTTAAATATTTTGGCACAAATTCAGTCTAAATATTGGATGATGGAGAACGTCCTTGGATGTGATATTCACCTTCCCAATTTTCTGAGTTTTGCTCCCTTTTTATCTCTTATGAAGATTTCTCCAAATTGCACTTTCCTTTTGCCTCCTCTAAATAAGTTTCTTAGAAATTTCCTTGGATTATCTCAAAAGAAAATTTAGATTATCTACCAACAAGGATGGTGGGCCCTTTTAAACTTCCCACATATGTGGGTACATGCACATGTGCACGTGAGGTCCACATGATGATTTTTTTTGCTTTTTTTCTTCAAAAATTCTTCCTCTCTTCCTTTCTTTTCAAATTTGAATTCTTTGCCTCAATCCTTTGTTGTGGGACCCTTGTCATCATTTTTCTCTAGAACAAATGTGAAATTCATGTGAAACAATAATTCTACCCTGAGATCACAAATGTATGAACGCAGGCTCATCTCACGTGAAATAATGACATGAATGCACATCATTTTATGTGATTTAACTTACATAAATTAATAATGATAAAATATCATTTCATGTAATGAAAAAGAAAAATCATATTTTGAAAAACTTTCCAAAAATAGCACTCTAAAAATGGCAGGTTTATGATTTTATGTGAAACTGGTAATTTTTGAGAGAATTATGAAGAAAATATTAAAATGAACTTAAAATGGATGAAATCATTATATCACACTCTATGAGGCTCTTTTGGCTCAATAAGTCTTTAAAATTTTAGAAAATGACCATGAAAAAGTACATTTTTGAGGACTAATCAATTGCATTGATTGTTAAAACATTTAGCCATATGAAAGGTTAAGGGTCTTTTAGAACCACCAAAGATGGGATGATTAAAGATCTCAATTCGATTTCTAGAGTGCAATCCGATTAACAATGGCGCAAAATAATAGGAACTGTAAACCAATCACCTCAAGAAGAAGACACCACGATTTTTACTAGAAAAATCTGAACACGACAAATCCTATGAAACTTATCACCTGGTCCAAAGAAACCAAGGATTAGAAAAATTGAGCAATTACAAGATATACTTACAACTATTCTCTAGTTGACCACAACCTAAGGATTGTAGTTCTTCTTCTTGACGACCACGCCGTTCATTGCTCTTATGCTTAAATCAAGCCACCTTAAACCCGTAAGGTGAATGATCTTCTACAAGAGTAGAAGTAACAACACTCTATAGATTCTTCAAGTCAACCCAACTCTCCAATGGATGCTTTAGAGAGAAAATGGATCTCCAATACATATTTTATATTTAGAATAAGGAGATTACATACTTAGTTGAGATGATAACCCTTTTTATAACCCAAGGTTAGTAACAAGGTGTTAGGGTTCAATTGGGACTCAAACAAGCATGTGTAGTGCAAACAAGAAAGGAAATCACATGCAAACACGTTTTCAAATCACCCAGGTTCGCCTGAGTTGGCTCCAAGTTTGCTCGAGCGAACACCACTTCTGTTAAAGCTTACTAGCCTCTGCTCGAGCGAATATAAATTGAGCATAATTTTTGTAAACTTCCTATGGTCATAACTTTATTGTTTTTAGCTCCGATTGACAGAATCTTGGATCCTACAGATATCTATCTGGAAAGGGCTTTCTAATGGCAGGCAGATTGCCCTAATCTAATGCTCAGTTTGTGACTTATGACCATTTTAATCCATGTCGTCTTAAGAAAAACACTTTAATTTGCTTTCTTTCTTTGATTTCTTTACTTTCTTCTCTTCAGCTCAACCAATGAACCACGCTACAGTCCAAATCTAAAATATGAAAATTACAACTTAATTTGAACCCGAGTTTTGTCCATAACCCATGAATTAACTAACAAAAAAACTAACAATCACCCCCTTTGAAAATTCATGGAAAAAACTCCTTAGACAATATAAATATTCTATCCAAAATAGACCCAAAATTAAATTGAATTCTTTAGCAAAAAAAAAAAAGTACATACAACCAAAAAGTTATACCTATATAGATTCTCAAACCTTTGTCCCCATATTTGTTCATAATTGACAAAGATATTAATCAACATGAAGCATATCTTTCAATCAAACTTCTATATCTCCCCCTGAATTATAACTCCCCCTAAATCACATCGTCCTTTTCAACCTTGGGGAGGGGGCTTGACCTTTTTCTTTTATCAAAAGCCCTTGAATTTTGGTATCCATGTTTGCAAATTTTGTGCATTCAACACAATGTGTACCACATCACAATAAAATTTCTCACTCAAATGGCTCTAGTTTTAACCCTTGGTAGAGAAGATTGCTTTTGCCATCATAGATCTCTTGATAGATTTCTTAACTTATTGCAATGGGATCAAAGAGTCCTTTGATTCCACAAAAGTGACAAGTTGGAGCGAATGCAGGACGTGACAAATTCTTTCTTATAGTACTTGCAACATGAGTCACTTAAGCAGCATGATGAGCTGGGAGGTACCATAGAAACCATTGTAGACCTTTAACAAAGAAAGATTTACCTTTGTTCTTCGAAATAAAAGCACTGTTGATATATCCAAGTCTACATTTGTTAGAAGCCACTCTTTAATTACACATGAAATCATTAAGCTTCTTCGATCTAGTATCATTTTGTCTAATGATGCTTTGGTAGTAGTTAGCTTTGACACGACCACCTTGACTTTTCCTTCTAGATCTACTCCTTCTCCTTGAGATGTTTGCAGCTTATTTCTCAAGGTTTTCATCTCTTTTACATATTTTTCAAATTCCTCAGACAAAAAATCATATTTTCTCTTTGCATCAATCAGATTACTAGACATAATATTGTGTTGAGTTTCCTAGATATGTACCTTTGCAAATGTCTTTTTCTAATTCTTCTTTTAAGGATAAAACTTGATTTTCTGCAGCTTTCCACTTGTTAGTGATCTTACCATTGAATTTGGTCAACTTGACGTAGTGTTTCAGCAGAGATTTGTATAATGTTTCATAATCTTGTTTAGCATCTGACAATTCAGCAACATCATTATCTTTCCATAAATGCAATAAATTTGGATATGGTAGTGTCAGCGGTAGGATTTTGAAGATCATTGCCTTCTTCATCTGAATCATCATCCTAAGCGGTAACCAGACTTTTATCACTGGTCTTGAATATTTTATTAGCACAGTAATTCTCTATATGACCAAACCGTTTGCATTCATAGCATTGAACAGATTTAGGCTTTATCTTTGTAGTCTCCTCATATTTGAGGATCTTCAAATTGGATTTTTTACTTTTTACCAATTTCTTTAAATTTTTCATAAACTGAACTACTTCTTGAATATCAATTTCCTCAGAATTAGAATTTGAATCCTTTCATCATCCTTTTTTGATTCTTTAGGAATCTTTTGAGCAATTCCTTTAGATTTTTCATTTGCCCTATGTTGTCTTAAAGGTTTGCAAATCTCCAACCAACTGATCTACCATAAGGGTGTCCACGTCTCTATTCTTCTCAATGGCTACTAGCTTTACATGAAATCTTTTAGATTGAGATCTTAGAATCTTCTTAACAACATTATTATCAAGAATGGGCTCACCCAAATTAATGAAAACTGGAGTTGACAATATCACTCAGTCTAGTATAGAAGTCATTAATAGTTTCATCTTCCTTCATTCTAAGGATTTGAAGGGTAGTAGTTAATTGTTGAAGTTTTGACTATTTCACCATGACTATACCCTCGTGAGTAGTTTGCAAGATGTCCCATGTTTGCTTTATAGATATACAGGTGGAGATCACGCAGAACTCAGGAAAAGAGACTCCATTGAAAATAGCATTAATTGCTTCGCTATTATAGTTGGCAGCCGATTTCTCTTCTTTAGTCCACTTATCCCTTGGTTTATGGACAAATTTTCCATCAACCACAATAGTAGGTCTGGTATACCCAAATTTTAGACATCCTCTTCAACTGTGTGAAGAAATGTAGTCATACGAACTTTCTAATATGGATAGTTAGATTCATCTAGCATACGAGGCTTAGTAGTGAATGTGCATTTACAATTGAATCTTATTTTACAAATCTTGATCAATTCATACGATGAAAGATCAACAAATATGTGTGTGAACTTTCTTTGATATCACGTGAGGGTTTTTTATAACCACCTAACATGAACGGTTCAAGGTCTCTATCTGATTCTAAAGTCCAATTCAATTAACAATGGCAAAAAAAAAAAAAAAAAAAAAGAACTGTAAATCAACCATGGCAAGAAAAGGACACCTTTACGTGGAAAACACAAACATGAGGAAAATCACAAGACCTATCACCCAGTCAAACAGAAACCAAGCACTAGAAATTTGAAAAATTATAAGATATACTTAACTTTTCTCCAGTTGATCACAACCTAAGGATTATAGTTCTTTTTGCTGACGACCATGTCGTTCACCGTTTCCCGTACTTGAATCAAACCACCTTGAAGTTGCAAAGCGAATGATTTTCTACAAACGTTGAAGCAACAACACTTGAGAGGCTCTTCAAGATCAGTACATCTCTCTAATGGATGCTCTAGAGAGAAAATGAATATTCAATAGGTATCTAAGTTCAAAATAAGGAAATGGCATACTTTGGGTTAGTTCGTAGCAAGGTGTTAAGGCTCAATTAGGACTCAAACAGGCATATGTAGTCTAAACAGGAAAGGAAATCACATGAAAACAAGTTCTTAAATTGCCTAGGTTCACTTGAGGTGGCTCCAAGTTTGTTTAAGCGGACACAGCTTCTGTCTAGGAAGTCTTCTTAGCTCACCAGCCTCTATTCAAGCGGACCTAATACCCGCTTAAGTAGACATGAATTTAATACAATTTTTACAAACTTTTTAAAGACGATAACTGTATCATTTTAGCTCCAATTGATATAAGTGCATCTATCTCTCGTCATTTTGGTGAAGGACATTTTCTTTTTTTAGACCTAACAAGATAAATAAGGTATCATAAGATGTGATGGTTTTCTCCTTATATATATTAATATATTTTAAAAAATATCCCTTATTAAAATGATAAAAAATATATACACATAAATATTATCAATGTGCGGACCAAACCCCAACCTGGTCCTTAAATCCGCCAAGGTCAAATCATGGGATACAAAATATCAACATGTACCTGCCTCAGAAACCTTCCGAACCAGGACAAACCAGCCCACCACCGGTGCCAACACATTGTCATCTCCATACGCACGACGTACATCAGTCAGATTTGACAAATAGAACTAAGATTCCTCGTCACTTGGGCTCCCCTTATAACCAATCCAAACTAATCAAAGCCAAGCCAAGCTAAGCCAAGCCAAGCGAAGCCCATCATGGCTCCCCAATCTCTTCCCCTAATCTAGCCGCAGTTCAAAAAATTCAAAAAACACGACATAGCCAGCCAGCAGCCTATCTCACACACGTGATCAAGAAATCCCCACCAACTCCCCCCCGTCCCCCTTCTATATAACTAGAAATCCCCCTCTCCCATACATTCCACAACCTGCAACACAAAAATAATACTGGTAAAGTTTTCCAGAAATGGAAGACCAGCAGCAGCCAAGCCACGAAATCGAGATCATCACCGACGCCACACAACAATCCCAAGGAGATCTCATAGTCTCCAACCAGCCATCGAAGTTGCCCCAGCTAGCAAGATTCCATGCAGGGTATTTCCGCATAAGCCTCTCTTTCTGCGGCCAGGCCTTGCTGTGGAAGACCCTCAGCAAATCCACCCAGGGCTCTCATGCCTTTGGCAAAAAGCTTTTTGCCCTCCCGTCCGCTGCTTTTCTCCTTCTCTGGTCCATCTCTCTCTTCATCCTCCTCTCCCTCTCTCTCCTCTACCTCCTCAGATGCCTCTTCTACTTCGACATGGTGAAGAGCGAGTTCTTGCACCACGTAGGCGTCAACTATCTCTTCGCACCATGGATTTCGTGGCTACTTCTTCTTCTATCCTCACCCTTCATCGACCCAAATGCCACCTACTATCTAGTCCTTTGGTGGGTCTTCGCGATACCCGTTGTCGCGCTCGACGTGAAGATCTACGGCCAGTGGTTCACCAAGGGCAAGAGGTTCTTGTCGACGGTGGCGAACCCAACGAGCCAGCTCTCGGTGATCGGGAATTTGGTTGGGGCCTGGGCGGCGGCCCAAATTGGGTGGAAGGAGAGTGCAATGTTTATGTTCTCGTTGGGGATGGTCCACTATCTGGTGCTGTTTGTGACGCTCTATCAACGGCTGTCGGGTGACGATCGGCTTCCGGTGATGCTTAGGCCGGTGTTCTTTCTGTTCATTGCGACACCGAGCACGGCGAGCTTGGCGTGGGTCTCTATATCGGGGAGTTTTGATGTGGGTTCGAAGATGCTGTTTTTTCTGTCTTTGTTCCTGTTCGCGTCCCTGGTAAGTGATAACAGTTGGAAGAGGAAGTAAAATAAGATTTGAGAAGAAAGTAACTGAAAGTGACTTAGATTTGGTTGAGAGTCAACTTTGAAATGGGTAAATAATATTACTAGAAGCACTCTCTCTCTCTCTCTCTGTGTCTCTCTCAAAGGTTTTAGATTTTTCCTTCCTATGCCCCACTCCCCCGTGTTCCCCTCCCCCACAGTCACACGCAAGGACACACTTGAAGAAAAAAAGGAAAAAATGTGGAGTGAACACCATTTCATGATGTGGACGCACGCGGAGTAAAGGGTGAGTTCTTTGTTTTTATTTCTCGTCTTTTCTGGACGGGTTTTCTTTTCTTATTCTTTCTTCTGTCGATGAAACTTTTGAGGTAATTATGTCACCATATCCAATTAAAGACTCTATTATTATTATTATTATTATTATTATTATTATTATTATTATTATTATTATTATTATTATTATTATTATTATTATTACGGCTGCTACTACTACTTCGTCCTCCTTTTATTGGTTTTATTTGGAAACATGGGGGGTGATATGATGTCATCGGATGTAATCACCCGAGTCAACTTTGAAATGGGAAAATATCTTACCTAAGCATATCGAGACCTTTGTGCTCTCTCTCTCTCTCTCTCTCTCTGAAATGGGAAAATATATTACCCAAGGACATCGAGACCTTTGTGCGCTCTCTCTCTCTCTCTCTCTCTCTCCCCACCGGTTTTAGTTTTTTTCCCTCCTTATTTTATTCGTCTGGAAATAAAATTAGGTCGCTTCTTTGATGTGTGAAAAGAACAGCATCTTACTTTTGCCCAAGTTGAATTGCTGACCAGCTGCAAATTGCATTTAAAGAAGTGGGCTAGTGAGAGAGGGGTTGCATCAATCATGGGTTGTCCCACGTTGTGGTATAAAATTATTGCATGAGAGGTTCCTGTTAGCAGAAGATAGGCTTCCTTTGCTAACAAATAGTAACTTTTTAATGTCTCTTGTGTTGGCCATGTGGGTTCTGATCATTAGTGGGTTCAGTATCTGGGGTGGTTTTTTTTATGATATTAGAAATTTCCTGTTTTGTCAAATAGTAGTTTTCTAATAGGTTATGACTTTTCTTTTTTCTTGAGATAGAGTTCTTGGGGGATAAGGATGTAATGATTATATATGATGTAATCTGTAACCCTAGAGGAGAAAGGCTGAGAGTAGCTGATATTCCAAGGCTGTGGTTTCACAAATTGGAGGAGAACCTAGTGGAAATTGGTTTCCCGTGGACGTAGGCATATTTGCCGAACCACGTAAATAGCATGTCTTCTTGTGTGGTGATTGTTTGATCTTGGTTGCCTTTGCACACACGCACACAACATCTTGTGCAAGATCTTAGATCCCGCTAGCATTTTTCCCAAAATTAATTGGTGTTAGAAAACAACAGAACAATGATTTTATAGTTTTTCCGGTTGTGTTAGGAGGCATTCGAGCATCACTCTATGAGTCCCTAAGGGTTGTATAAGGGACCTAACATTCCCCCCTTACTAATACCACTTGAGGGGGGACTTGAACCCCAACCTCACCAAGTTTTAATACCACTTATAGGATCTCAAATCCATTGAGCTATCACTTTTTCCAAAACCAATTGGTGATGAGAAATGGCAAAATGATGGTTTTATGGTTTTCTTAGTTGTGTTAGAACGTATTCTCAATTCACACGGGTGCTTGAGGGTTGTATGAGGGACCTCACATCTTATACATGTCCACTTCTTTTACCAAGACGCCAATCCATCTAGGTAATCCCTCGATGGAAGACCTTGTCAAGTGATCTTATGAGATAAGAAAGTAAAATCTGCATGGGTGAGAGTGAAGTGCTTCGATTGGTACCATGAGGCTTTGTTCAAGTTGCACATCGCAAATACCTAAGTCGTGGCGTGAGCTTCCAAGTCAAACTTTCTTAACTCTAAAATGACGCATTTTAAAGCCATGCGGCCCTCGATCCCATAATAATTTTGAAGTTAAATATGCTTAAGTGGGAGTAGTACTAGAATAGATGACTGTCTAGAAAGAAGATTTGTTGAAGTAAGATTAGGTCAAGTGATCTTGTTAGTCAAGAAAGAGACCATAAGGCTTTGTCCAAGTTTAATATAAAAATATCTAAGTTCAGACCCTAGGCTTCCAAGTCAAACTCCTTCTCAACTCAATATAATGCGATTTAAAATTGTGTGGCCCCCAAACCCAATAAGAACTTTATGCTGGAAGTCCCGGCATGCTCAATTAGGCTAAAGTAGACAATATTAAGCTACGTTAGGCAGGTTTGAAAATTGGAATGGAGTCTGGAAAAGAAGGTTAAACCTACATTTGCTTCTTTAAGTGATATTTACTGTATAAATTATATAGCTATAAAGATTCATATATTAGTCTCGTTCACAACATAGTTTGACAAAAAACACTGAACATCGCTATGATCGAATTTTTTTTTAATGTTGTGACCATGAGACTGCAACTTTCTCTTTTCGGCAAATTCTACGTTCCTCTTTTTTGGACCACTCCTAGAGTCTGGTCAAACAATTCCTGGGTATTAAATATGTATGAGACAGGCAGGCCATCCTCTTCTAAAAAGGAAAGTGAAGCTAGAGTAGGTTGAGTTTAAGTCTCTTCTAAAAATAAAAATAAAAAACATTACTAAACAAACAAGAAAATGATTGGCAAGGACTCCAGCTTCATTGGTCAGGAAGGGGCCAAAAGTACATGAATTCAAATCTCTTCTCCAACTCGAACTGAAAGAAAAACGAAACTAATTTGCCCGATTTTGAAGTGGACAACATTCACTAGAAACCGTGGATGTCAGGTGATCGTTGGTGTAATTTTTCTACAAAGATAATAAACATAACACAATCATATACAGAATAGAAGTGGGGTCCACATCGTCAGCTCTCCTTAATCAATTGTACAAGTTTAAAGTCCCAAGGTAATAGAGTGTGCACTTCCAACCTTCTCTACGAGGTTCATGGAACCTGATGAAGCCACCCCCAGCCAACCATCTAAAGATAGTCGTCAATGCAGACCAGTATCCATTACGATGGATTTTGGCGGTTACTCTCTTTCCGTGTTGTGTCTAGCTAGACGCTAGAGTCAGGAATATCTCTCAACTTATACATATCTAGGTCTTTCTCTGTTGAAGTTGGGCAGACTGTTAGATTTCTTATATCCTTACAGGATTAAACCATTTAATCCTACAATAAAGAGCCCACTAACAGTCCTTGCAGCACCCCAAACTTTTGGCAAAAAACCCTGATACAGTTTCTGTTTTTATTCTAATGAGATGCAGGTATCAAGGCCATCGCTGTTCAAGAGATCGATGCAAAGGTTTCATGTTGCTTGGTGGGCCTACTCCTTCCCTCTGAGTGTCTTGGCACTAGCCTCAATAGAGTATGCACAGGAAGTTAAGGGAGGCATTGCGATTTCGCTTATGCTAGTGTTGCTGGTTCTATCAGTCCTTGTCTCTCTGGGTTTGTTAATCTTCACTGCTCTCAACAGTCGCCATCTCTTACCCAACGACGATCCCAGTGTCTATCCTCCTTCCCGCAGCGGCATGAGTACAGTGGAAACGGCAAGGGCCAATAACCCTCAGACAACTGATGCTGGATCATGAAACTGTTGTATATTTACATCATTTTTGATCTCTTAACCTTCATATATGTATTGTGTAACTGTGTAGCCAAATGTAGTTTTCTATCCGGAAATTTCTGCAAATACAGTGGAAAATATATTACAAATTGTCAAAGAGATTATTTGTATGAAACAAAATTAGGATAGAATTAAACAACTGCGAACGTTGAAACCATTAAATTAAACACAAGATTTCAAAGACTTTGCCACAAAAGCTTAACTTTGTTGGGAAGTGAGTGAGAAAGATACAAAAACAAAGGCTAACAGAGCAAAGAAATGCTTTATTGTTAATGATAAATTGAATACAGTACACCAACGTCAAGTGCCTGTATATATAAGCTAACAATGAAACGGATAAAACAGATATTTCGGACCACTAAGCCACTGCTAGGCTGATTATTAGCAAAAAAACGTAACTAACTAGAGAAAATAGAGGAAACAACTTAACAAACCAAAGGACTCGGTGACTAGAGAAAATAGAGGAAACAACTTAACAAACCAAAGGACTTGGTCCATAACAAATCCAATTCGAAATATTCGGTCATCACTTTGAATCATTCTTTGAATCATTCTTTAACAAACTTATTAGTTGGATAGAGATTACTACTCTTCAATAAACTATTCCACTCTCGAAAGAAGCCCATGTATACTTTCAAGAAACACTATGGGCATGTTTATGTACACACCCTTTCCGTGGAAAAAGGAAATTGCCACATCAGCAAAGTCTATGGAAATTAATTTCATGGGAAAAGAGTTCGATTAAAATACAAAAGTTGGTGTTTGGTGTAAAATATATTTCTTCGGTGAATTGGAGATAATGTTGTTTAGTGCGGTTGCAGGATATTTGGTGAAAAACGTAGAAAAAGGGGCAAAAGCGTGGGTGGAGGGTAACAAAGAAGGGTAGGGATGGTGAAAATAAGAAGAGAGGGGAGGAGCATTGTAATAAATAAAGAGAGAGGAACCTGTATATGGGGTTACAACCCACGGTAAAATGGAAAGAGGGTGAACATCTCTATGAAAATTGAAGTCCAATAGTCCCTTATAGGAAATCCGTTTCCAACATTCTTAAGAAAACGTTTGACGTGGCGGTGATGTGGCAGAAAAGTGATTCTGAGGAATTATGCTGCACCAAACGCATCAAAATTATTTCTATAAAGAAAATTGAAGGTTTTTTGGGGGATACCTTTAGAATGGATTAACGCAATCACCCTCAATATTATATATGCAAACAATCAATTATGCAGCAAAAATAAAATCAACACAAAAGCACACATACAAGAAGGCACCATTTTTATGTGGAAACCCAAACTAGAAAAAAAAAAATCACAAACAAAAATCAAGCAAAATGAATCATACAACAGTTACAAGAGATATACTTACAAAATCTTATCCGGTTATTGCACAACCTAAGAACTTGTGATTCCTCTTGCACAGCACTTCGCTGTAACGACTCTTTGCCATCCTCTATTACATATCCAAGGACTTAGATGCTTCTAGATGTTGTATTTAACTTTTTCCAACAATCTTTTATGCTTAGAGATGTAGAAGACAAAGATCTTTAGAGTAGAACTTTAGCTGTTCAACTTTCCAATGAAAAACTCCAGAGAAGGTAATCTCCAATAAGCAATCTCTATATCAGAATAGGAGATATGTGTTCTATGGCTTAAGGTTGAGAAAGAAATCCTTTTTATAGCTCCAAATTCATGCACCAGAAGTATATTTCAATCAGAAAAGGAGTTAGCACAAATCATGAAAGGTCCACTAAAATTGAACTTAGAAATTCCTGAGTCAATGGAATTTTCCGTGCAAGTCCATTCGATTAGGCAGTGGTCCGATTGATCGAATTTGGACACTGCCTTGAATCTAATTGATTGGACCTATGCTTGTTTGATTAGGCAGCCTCTTTTCAATTTTTCTGGATTTTTCTTCGTTTTAGTTTTTCTGGGACTTTGTTGCCTCCTTAAACTCATAGTCTAAAAATAAATAGAAATACAACTTCAACTAGGATTTGAGTTTTGGCCAATCTATGAATTAGCCAATACAAAATTTCCAAGTTTTTAAAGCTTTATGCTTAGGATTTTTTTTCTTATTAGGACAACCATTGGCAAAATGACCAACACCCTGATAATCAAAGCACTTTATCTTTGTCAAAGTTGGTTTTTTCTTAAACTTCGATCCCGTCCACTAGTTTTCTTAGCCTACATCAGTGTTTGAAACTAAATCATTATCTCAGTGATATAATTATTAGAATTCAAATCAGTCTCAATTTTCTTTTCGGGTTTCTTTGCTGACTCTCTCGAAGTTCTAAAAGCCAAACCTTTATTCTTCATTGATTATCCCTCATTTAAATGGTTTTCTTCGAAAGTCTGAAGATTTTCAACTAATTGATTTACAGTAAGGATTTTTAAATTTTTTTTCTCTTCAATAGCATCCACTTTTGAATCAAACTTTGAAGTAAGAGACCTTAGAATCTTCTTGATAATTTTGTTTTTAGGGATTTCTTCACCGAAATTGAAAATAGAATTGACAATATATGTCATTTAGCCTACCATAGAACTAATTGAAGGTCTCATCTTCTTCCATTATAATAGTTTCAAAAGATTTATTTAACCATACCAATTTTGTTTGCTTGACAGTATTAGCACCTTTATATACAGTTTACAAAACCATCCCATGTTTCTTTTGTAGTTTTGCACACAACCACAAAATCCAGTTTTACCGATGCAGTCAACGCGTCAGCCATTTGTAAAATTGCGTCGGCAAAGGTTTTCCTGATGCACCATACTGCGTCAGTACAACGTCAGCTACCTAATGCGGGCAAATCAATTTCCGATGCAATAATGTTAAGCGTCGGAAATGAGAAAGTCTTTTACTGACGCAATAGTGCGTTGGTAACAGCGTCGGCAATGCTAGCAGCATCGGCATATCACTAATGGTTGGCGTCATTCACACCTTAGGGCCGACGTCTAAGAGCATCCACTATACATTTCCCGACGCCATTAGTTGCGTTGGTAAAAGTGTTTAACGATGCAGTTATGCATCGTGTATTCTTTTGTAGATGCCATTAGTTGTGTCGGTAAAAGTATTTAACGACACAGTTACGCATCGAGAATTCTTTTGTAGACGCCATTAGTTGCGTCGGTAAAAGTGTTTAACGACACAGTTACACATTAGGTATTCTTTTGCAGATGCCATTAGTTGCGTCGGTAAAAGTGTTTAACGATGCAGTCGCGCGTCGGGAATTTTTTGGCAGACGCCATTAGTTGCGTCTGTAAAAGTGTTTAACGACGCACTTACGCATTAGTTATTTTTTTCTAGACACCATTAGTTGTGTCAGTAAAAGTATTTAACAACGCACTTACGCATCGGGAATTGTTTTGCAGACGCCATTAGTTGCGATAGTAAAAGACTTTCTCATTTGCAACGCATAACATTTATCAAATCCAAATTTCTTTATGTAGGCATTTAGAAGCCAAATTTACCTCTTTTTTAGCGACGCATATGGTGCGTCGGGAAATAGGTATTCTTATTAATTAAATACAGCGATTGTAAAATTAAAAAAAAAATTTATTCAAATCTAAATTTAACATTGCACAACTATAAATATTGATAAACTAAAAACAACCCTACATTCATCATGTAACAATAAAAAACAAGGAGTCATTAACCAATTAAAACCAACCATAAACACATCCGTACCATATAGAAAATAATATCTTCTATCAAAAAAAGTAATGTAAAGTAAATCCTAAATAAAATCCTGTCATCATCAAGCATCCAAAATATACCATGAAACATGGCTAGTCAACAACAAAACGAACTCATATGGAGGACCCATGCCAATTTGTAGAACCATAAATCTCTAATTTTTGGAGGAGCCCAAACCATCCATACCGACCCGAGAAAGCAGCATCTTAATCTGGTTCTGCATTTGAACTTGTGTAACTGCTTGATCTTGCAGTTGCTTCGCAACTTTTCATGCTGTCGCCGCAACTCTTCTTGTGCTCTCAATGACTCAGCTAACTGCTGCCGTAGGCTAATCATCTCAGACCCCATTGAAATACTATAAGAAGATGATGATGTGCCCTTCAAGCGGTACCCCTGCCTCATCGCAACTCTCTTCCCTAGTAGATCCTCAATCACTTGTTGCTCAGCCACTGGAGAGTTAATTTCAAACTGCGACAATGCTGCCTCCACTCTTCGTTGCATTCTCAAAGCATTCATACATGTCAGGTAATACATGTTAGGAAACTAAAATAAATAATGACATACAATATCGAATATTCAACAACTCACATGTGTCTCTTCAGTAAGATTTGTAATTCATCGGTCTTTCTTCGTGCTACAGTGTCAATGCCGATATAAATCAAGTTCATAACGAGGAGCCTGCTGCTCATCTACATTTATGAGCGAGAACTCTGCTGCAAATGATCGAGAGCCAGATGTATGAGTGGTTTTCAATTTGCTCCGGCTCTCTGAATTCCTCTGTGACTTACGTTGAAAATTACAAGTAATAGAAAATGTAGTTAGTTTATTGAAGGTCTTTACAACTTTCTACAATATATATGACCAAAGGAGATTAAACACATTGGTGTTTTTTCCATGAAATAAGCTTCATGTCTGAAAAAGCCAAGTAGGTTTGGGAAATCTTGGTTGTGTGATGTCTAGTACTCTTCCAGTATTCTTGGGATTGTTCACACATAAAGATGATGAGCATTTCATTTTTTCTAGTTGTCCATTTCATATTCTTCGAGTTTGGCTTATCCACACAAGGACCTTGTGAGATAGTTGGTGTAGTCATCCTGCAAATTATTAGAAATGATTAGGACCTACCAATGAAAAAAACAGAAGTGAAAGCTCTTTTCTTAACAAGAAAACCAAAATAATCCCCTTACTCTTCTTAAAATGACATGAATGAGAGAAAATCAGAAGAAAATTAAAGAGCACATACTTATTAATGTTTTTCAGTTTTCTCAAAAAGAGCATTTGTTTTGCTCTCACAACTAACTTTATTTTGAAAGAGTAAGAAAAGCTAATAGAACCCTTGAAAATAGTGGCCTATTACAATAGGATATGGTCAATTTGAAAACAAATGTTAACCCTCTCATAGCAATAGTTAACATGAACAACTCCTCTGAGAAGTTCGAAGCAGCCTAACGATATCAGATTCAGAATCTGATCTGTTGGACATTTTATACACAATCTAAATTCATGTAACTCATGCTATATCACAGTATTTATATCATTTCATTCTTGCTTTCATTGTTGGGTATGAGACTTTACAAATTTAAATTTGTTTGATTAACCTTTTAGCTATTGGCTAGTAAGATTCTGTAATTTATTATCTTTTATTCATTTGTTGACAAGAAGTAGAATATCCTAAAGAACCTCAGACTCCTTACTATATCAATTATCGAGTTACTAGAGGCTCTAAGCAATTGTATAATAGAAAAAAGGTGAATATGCCAACATCTTTACCTTTTCTTATCTATAAGTTCTTTTTCCATGTTGCAGATGATGTGGATGGGGAGTGGTATGGCACCAATGATGTTTCCAGGGGTCCAGCATTACATGTCACCTATGAGTATGGGAGTAGACCATGGACCAATTCATAGCCCTATGCAGTTTCCAAGAGTTCCTCTCATCGATCAAACAATTACCTCATCTCTTGCACCAAATTGTCCACCACTGTGCTGAGGCCCTGTCATTAGTCCTATTAATTTTCAAAATCACTTGCAAAATGCTAGTATGCCTGAAACATATCCACAATACCTAGGCTTTCATGCCATACACCCATAGTTCCTCAGGTCTTGATTGTTGTCTCTTTCTTTATACTCATTAGATTTTGTTGCCAACAAAACATTATGAATGCTGCAGTATGGAGAGGATTTGGAATCACATGCTAGCCATTCCAAAATGAATCAATGAACTGGCAAATTGATTGTTGATAGCTGGCAAAACAGTCTAATAACATTCACATAACATGATTCAAACATGTGAATAGTTTGTTGGGTGTTTTTACCAGGCACAATGACAATGTTGTAATGGTAGTTAAATTTCTTTATTCACAGTTATTTCTTTCATTAGAATTAACTGTGAATAAAGAACCTTGTATGACTGTCTTCAGCTATTTATAACACCCTTGACATCCCCTCGAGCAGTCTTCGATCCATGGTTTGTACTTGAATCCAAAAAAGGAAACCATGATTCTCTAGAGAGAGAAATAGATGAGAATTGGTGCTATTGGCTTGTGAGAGATGAGGAGCTGCTATTCAAAGCAAGCCAAAGAAACAGAGAGGCTTAAGCTCGAAGAAGAACCCCATCTCTCTAGTGCCCACATACGTAGCCTTGTAAAACAGCTCACGTCTTCTAGACCCAAAGAACCTATGAACACAAAGGCCCTAGATGAAGGACATAGGGATGGGTTCCACCCTAACCTCTCCAACCTTGATGAAGGCTACATACTTGTAAGCCTTACCAAGAAAGGCTTCTAAACATGGCAAAGGCTAGAAGGGAGATTGAGATTGCACTGAAATTCCATAGGGCAGCTATGAAACAGGCAAATGAACAGCAGCAGCAACAAACTCCACCCCAGCATGATCCACACCCCTCACCAGCAAACTCCTTCCTCAAATCCTTTTCCATTGGTTTCTCCTCCTGCTACACCATTACCCTTGTGTGACAATCTCAATTTCATCCTCCCCAATCAAGAATTGTTAGTATCACATAAGCTATATATTTTGAGTATAAGAATGGTAAGTGAGATAAATGAGGAGGAACCTATCACTAAATCCCATCACAATTAAACTGACTTAATAGAATCCACAACTCGGTTCGCATTTACATTAACTACAACAGAAGTACTTTTAAAGAGAATGAAAACAGTTCATAAAGACGTACTTTTAAAACTGGTCTAAAAAAAATGAATAAATCACTAGAATGTAAAGTGCACAATATGAATAAATCAGTGTCTCAAAATATTCATGTTAGTATTATAACTGTTGGGCCCAAAGGTACCATATTTTGAAAAGGCTAGAAATAGAAATATTAGAAACCATTCCATAATAAGCATTATTCGGATCTAGAGCTAGATACACATTAAAATCCTAGTTCAAATCCAAACCATGATCCAAATCCAATTCCAAACTAAAATTCTGATTCAAATCCAAATTCACATTCAAACTTAGATCCAGATCCAACTCCAAACTCAAATCCAGATTCAGATCCAATTCCAAATCCTGTGACCTGTAATGACCAAGCATGTGAGGCAACTGTCAATGGTGCCGCAAAGAAGAAGAAAAAGAAGAGTAAGAAAACTGAAGTTGTGCAACATGTATGGTGTGAGATCTGCAATGTTTCTTGTACAAGCAAGAAGTCCTTGGTGGGCACAAGTTAGGAAAGAGGAATAGGTAAAAGTTGGGAAAGAGGCATAAGAGAAATCTGGAGAAATTGGAAGAGTTGAAGAATGCTGCTGCCATTGTAAAACCTAATAGCCTAGAAGCAGGCACTACTGAAAACGAAGTAGGAGAGGAGGCCAAAACTACAATGAGGGGAACGGAGAGGAAAAAGGCAGCCTCCAAATCAAAAAGTGAAGGCAAGGGTAACATCATAAGAAAGGTAGTGTAAAGTTTTGTCAGAGGCAATCAAAATATATCAATTTGTTAAAATTAAATTTCTATGAAAGCTTAGCTAAAAGGAAAATTCCCTTGAGGAGCTTTATGAAAAAGTTGAAGAACAAGGAAATAAGAGGCATTCCAACACAAGGTGTTCTTTGTAGTTTCTATGAAAGCTTGGCTGAAATGTGTTTCTAACTCTTGTATAAGGCTGCAAGAACTTGGAATATGTTGAATTCATAGTAATGATCCCAATGGAGAAAGCCAACGTTAAAAGCAAGAAATAGGATGAGCCACCAATGAAGCTTCCATGCCCAACTAAACCATATACTAATTGGTTTGATACAAACACAATCCAAAAAGCAGTTCAAAAGCAGCCAAAGAAACAAACACCCAACACACCCACACTTTGAAATCTTTGTGAAGGAGAAAGTAGAATACAAAAGGTGGGGATGGGTGGTTGGGCTTGATTTTCTCTTAGATTGGTGCGGCAGATCATCTTCTCACCTCTACTGCTTGGTATGTGTGCCTTTTCCTACATTGGGTCTTATTGGGTTTCTCCCATATAACGTTTTCCTTCAAGTGCTTGAATTGTGAAAAAAGTGGGTTTTCTGTAAATGAGCTTTTATCTTAGAGAACGTTTACCTCATGTTTCTTGAAGAAGTGGGTGTTTCTACAAAACTGGTCTTATTGCTATTTCTGGTAAGGAAGCCAAAAAAAAAAAAGTATTGTTTCAGTACAAGTCCAAGGACAAATTGTGATGAAATAACTACTGGGTGCCACATTTCTCATTTTATGATGCATGTGGAGTCTATGGTATAATCATACTGATTAGTACGATTGACAAGATGCTAATCTTTAGACTGTGAAACAACCTGCACTTTAACTAGGTTTCCTCATTTTCTATATTGTTGTCTTGCTCTTACCCTTTCGTGGTATGACAAATGAAAATCTCTACTATTTTTCTTAGATCTCATGTAAAATTAGGACCCCTTGTCATGCAACTCATGCAATTGAAACCCACTTGGTTAATGTGCCAACGACCATTTGATGCATTAGAAATTTGAGGCTTTGAATTGGAAAAATCAAACAATCAATTTTTTTGTCTTTTTGACCTTGCCAAATCATTGGTACCACACATCATGAGGACAACAATTTTAAACTCTGATGAAGGAAAAAAAGATTGCAATGGACTTCCAAGGATGTATAGTTTAGAAAGAGAACCAAACACATCCTATCATACATGAGGAAAAATTGTGTTTACATAATCATGGGTTTAAGTTTAGTTTTTAGATTTTCAGTTTTGATAATCATGGGATTATTCTGAATATATTTTTGGGCATCAACAATAGAAAAAATCAACATAAAAAAATTCTAAAAGAAGCTTGAAACACCCAATAATCAAAACACCCAAACACAGAGCTGAAGGAAGAGAAAGAGAGATGGAATCGAAACCCACAAGAGCAACGGTGGAGAGGAAGAAGAAGATGTCGTCTAGGTAAGTTTCTGTAGTTCACTCTTTCTCTACTTCTTCACTCTTCTTTGTCTTATTCTCCTTCTCTACTGCTGCACGATTCTTCTTCTGCTTGGTGAAAAAAATCAGAGAGGGGAGTTTAGTGGTTGGTGACAGAAAACAGAGAGGGTCGGGCAGTTGGTTGGGTTGAGGTTTTGGCAGTGTCGATTGGGGCTTGCAATGGGAAAAGAGGCTATGGTCTGTTTCATGGAAAGATGTTGTCCCTCCATTTCGAATCAACTGAAACAGATGCCCTAGAACCCGGAAAGCTACATGCAAAACCCATCTCTCCCTTCTATATCTATATTTCAATCAGCTCATATAAATGCCATGGCC
The DNA here is from genome assembly GCA_037013555.1 of Sextonia rubra. NCBI lineage: Eukaryota > Viridiplantae > Streptophyta > Magnoliopsida > Laurales > Lauraceae > Sextonia > Sextonia rubra. The sequence continues at coordinate 106,610,869 of JASUAD010000001.1, read as the reverse complement.
TATCCGATCCTCACTTGATATTTCTTTCAATCTTTTGCAGTTTCTTGCGCCTGTCAAAGATCATAGAAAGTTTTAAAAGATTAAAAGTAAGATGAAGATTAAAAGATCATCGAACTTCAAAATAATGTTGATTCATATCGATCATTCGGATTCAACTCTATTGATAAAGATTAAATCCATGTCACATGTTTGGATTGTTCATTGCAAAACCAAGAAATAGAAAAAAAATGACAGTAAGTGAAAAGAAGAAGAACTGACCGATTTCCAATGAGTTGATTCAAAGGTACTATTGCAAAAATCAATGGCAAATTTGGCTGGGATTTTCGAAAATCAGGGTTTGAGAAAGGGAGAGAAGAAGTAGTTAGGGAAAAGGGGGAAGGGCACCCTAGCAGCATCACATCCCCCTCGCAATGTATCTCTCCCACAGGCCGGCCCCACTGGAGTGGATCTCGATGAAGCTCTTGTACATGGGGTAGTGGCCGGAGCGGTTGAGGTCGCAGGAGAAGAGCGAGTGGTAGAAGAAGTAGAAAGAGTGGAGGGGGACGCAGTGCTGGGAGAGGAGGGTGAAGAAGGCGTTGGCCAGGTCATCGAGGGAGGCGGCGGCGAAGAGGTTGCATGCGGCAGAGATGAGGGTGGGGGAGGTTTCCTGGGTGCATTTTCAGGCAATAAAGTGGCCCTTGAAGACGCTGATGGTGGGCCTTCTACGAACGGTGGGGTTAGCTTGGATGTAGATGTTGAAGAGATGGTCCTGCCGTGGAAGAAACAATCCCAAATTGGGGCGAAGGGTTCTCGCAGAACTGAGGATGGTGGCAAGGGATGGGTCTTGTTTGAACAGAAAGATGTGAGAAGAGTAAGCGTCTTATGTGGATTTTATTAGAAAATGTACCCCAAAGTGCATCTCAAGCATCGCCCATTATCCTCTCTGATGCACTATCAGCGTCAGCAAAAAAATTTGATAATCTTTGACGCATCTAGTCCATCGGTTTTACTAAAATTATTTCCCAACGCTATTATGTATCGGTGAAAATCCAATTCATGTTGGGAAAAATTTCCCTCCAAAATTCAGATGGCGCCATCCTATTTCCCGATGAAATTTTTCGACGCATATAGAGTAGTGTTGACTAATTCTTTTGCCAACACTATGATCCGTTGGCTAAACAAATTTTTAATGACGTGTTTAGACTGCGTCGGCACATGTTGTCGACAAAAATGCAATTTCTTGTAGTGGCATGTGAAAATCCGACAAAACTCATTAGCAAACACTCCATTATAAATACCATTCATGGCCTTCTTATTGTAGTTGGAGACATAGTTAAAAAAAACTGCCAATACCAGTATGTATTAGCCGATATATACTGCTATTGGCCGAGGCCGTCCAGAAATTCCATTGGGGAACAGTATCAAGAATGGTCTGCGCAAAAATCTCCAAAATATTGCGATATATCAACTAATATTTGAAAATATAAGTCGAAATAATATATTGGTCTATATTTTGAAAATATCGGCCGATATCTTATAAAAGCCTCAAAACCCTAATTTTTCCCCTCTTTCTCCCTCTTTATTCATCTTCTCCTTTCCAAAGACGCCCAAGCTGCTGCTCCTCTTCCATTAACTTCTAAAACATCATAAAATCAATTATTTTGGTGGATTTGGTCCATGAAAGTCAACAAAACAATTCTACAATGGTAAGTATATTATATTTCTTGTATTTTTTTAAAATATTTGTTTAGTAAGAGACTAAGAGCTTAGAAGTGATCCATAATGATAATTCCACTTATTTTTTTTGTTATGGATTTACACATTGTGATTTGTGAGTGTGGATTTATTATGTGGTATTTCAAAATTTTAGGCTTTTAACTTTTGTTGAAATTTAGAGTCTTTTTAATGTTAAGTGTTATTTTTAATTTTCTTAGTATGCAAATACATGATTTTATTAAGCAAGTTTGATAAATTTAGTAGTAGAATACATAGATCTACAAGATGTGGACTTTTTATATTTATTTATTTTTGGATTTTTGAATATTTTAATATTAAAATAAGATTTCTTAAGGATTTAACCACAATTTTGTTATTTTATTGTATACTTCATGCATGATATGAATATGATAAGTTTTCATTTTTTTCAAAATATTATGTAAATAGTTTTATAGTTTAAAATTTTATTTTCTTGTATAAAATAATAATTTAATTTTTAAAAAGAATATTTTGAGGATTTCACTACAATTTTTTTAAGTAAGCATAATTTTTGTAGACTTCATCCAAGATTACTTTTTTTTATTGTTCTTTACGTAATTAGTTTTATATTTTTAAATTTATTTTCTGATTTTTTTAATAATTTAATATTAAATTATTATATATTTAGATTTTCACTATAAATGTGGTTTCCTAATTTTATATAATCATTGTATACTTCACATATGCTAAGTTTTTATGGCTGTCTTATCATTTATGTGATTATGCGACATGTTAATATTTTTTATATTTCTGAATATATTTTTGTATTGTTAAAATCTTTAATTGGGAAAATTAAATAATTAATGTATCATTTAAAATGTTCCATATTAAGAATCCAAATGCTTTACATAAATGTATTAATTTCCTTGTTTTTGTTACATTTTGGATCTTAGTTCAAATGTTTTATATTGTGCCAAGTGTTCTTTTGTTTTGAAGAAAATAGATCAAATGGTGCGTGATATTGATACGATAAGGAACTATTGTGAAAAAACTGGAAGTAAACATAAAATTAAATGTAATTATTACAAAAAAGATCATAAATGAAGGGAAAACTAAATTCAAGCAACACTTGGCTCATAAGCAAGGCCAAATGACAAAGCGTCCTCAAGTGCCACCTGATGTGAAAAAAGAAATGCAAGAGTTGTTGGATGCAGGAAAACAGAAAAATGTTATTAGAAAGAAAAGAAAAGAGGGGGAAATTTAAAGCATGTAGAGAAAAAATTTTTTGGGTCGAGGGATGGAGAAATTATTACCTCTGATGATGATGCGGATTCGAATTTTAGGATAGCTAGGAAAGAAAGTTTGAACACATTTCAGGAGGAAGAGGAAAGAAGAAGGATGCAATATGAGGTAGTTCTGAGAGGTGGCCAATATGATGAGGGTGGCTTATCCGGATCTAGGGGAGGGGGTTTCCGTCGAGCATTTAGTTAAAAGCAACTTCGCCTAGTAGATATGACCATGATGAACCTCCTACATAGGTACCTCGTAGGCCAAGTGTAGTGGGTTCAACAGATCCATTTGCATATAAAAAACTAAGAGCCAAGGAACCCCACATTATAAAAGCACTAAAAGGGAAATTTAATAAAGTTAGAGAAAATTTGGTAAGAGTTGCTGGAAAGTTCTTTTTAGATGCAGCCATTCCACTACATAAGACAAACCGTCCTTATTTTACCACTACATTAGATGCAGCAGTGAAACATGATCCCGGTATAAAGGAACCCACCCCATCTAAGATTGGTCATCTTTGGGTTATAAAAGAATATGAGGAGTTACAGCTCTAGGCATAGACTTTTAGGAGGACTTGGAAAGAAATGAGTGTCACACTAATGAGTGATGGGTGACTTTTACAAAATGTCATCTCTTAAATTTTCTAGTTTATTACCCTTTGAAAACAGTTTTTATCAAATCAGTTGATACAATTGATTATGTTCAAGATACTAGATACATCAACAAGTTATTAAATGAAGTGATTAATGATATTGGGCAGATTGTGTAGTTCAAGTTGTCACCGATAATGCTGCAAGCATGAAGAAAGCAAGAATGATGCTTATACAACAGATAACAAATATTTTTTGATCACTATGTGCAGCACATTGCATTGACTTGATGCTTGAAGAATTTGAGAAAGGAAAACGTCATGAAACAATTGATGGAAAAGATGAAGAAAATTACTAATTTTTTCTACTAATCTTATAGACTTGTTTCAATGATGAAGAAGTTTACAAACAATCATGAACTGCTATGGCCTGTTATTATTCAATTTGCCACCCACTTTATAGTCATTAAGAGTATTTACAAGTATAGAGGAGGGCTTCTCCAACTCATCAAGTCAGATGAATGGATGAATTTTAAGTGGAGAAAGCGGCCAACTCCCCTAGTAGAAGAAGTATGTAAGACTGTTAAGTCTAATGAGATTTGGCCTCATGTTAAAAATTGCTTAAATGTTCTTAAGCCTCTAATGAAAGTTCTTCGATTGTTTGATGGCAATGATAAGCCAACTATGGGCTTCTTACATGAGGCCATGGAGAGAGCAAAGATGGTTATTAAAGCAAATTGTAAGTATTATACCAAACATTGGAAGATTATCGACGGTCATTAGGAGCATCAATTGCATCATGACTTACATGCTATTGGTAAGTAGAGACTGAATTTTTTTATTAATGTTCATTGTTGTATTAAATTCTTCTTAACACATTATTCCCTTAAAATTTTGCATTTAATAGTTATTTTTTCAATCCACAATTTTTATATGAATCTTTGGATTAAAAAATAACTGATGAAATTTGAATGGGGATAAAAAAATCTTATTGAAAAACTAGCAAATGACGCTGATGAGGCAATTAAGGCAACAAATCATGTAAGTAAATTAAAAAGTAAAGATTTTATATGGTGTCTCTTGTCTTCTTCAATTTAATATATATCATTATTTATTCATAAGTCAGAATAGTTGATAATTCTTTTTCTTTTTTAATGTCATTAGATTGACATATTTAATGAAGGTATGGAAGTTTTGGCACCACCATTGCTTGAAGAGCTGTCACGTAGACATAACCTGGTAAGGATTAAAAAAATATAAATAGTAAATTATATTCTCATTATTCAAAAATTCAAAAATTGAATGTTTAATCTGATTTTCTTTTATTGTCAGTGGAATGGTGGTTGAATTATGGAGAGAGTGCTCCAGTATTAAGGACGATTGCAATTAAAGTCTTTAGTCAAAATACATCATTGTCAAACTACGAAAGAAATTGGAGCACCTTTGTTTTTATCCATACAAAAGTGAGAAATAAAATGATGATAGATAATTTAAACAAATTGGTCTATATCTGATCGCGCTTAATAAATAGCGTGGAAACATGTAATGGATTCAATGTCCAACATTCACACAATTCAAGCCTTAAAAAAAATGGGAATTAACTACAGTTCATCATTAATTTCCCTTTGTTTATATGGGTTCTGATATCCTGACCATGGGGATGCAGGTTGTTTACATGAGTTTGCAAAATTTACAACCCCTCCCTCAAGTCTTAGATGTGATCTCAGTTTAGAAAATACAAAAAAATGTACACAAAGTGGAAGAAAATGCAAAAAAAAAAGAAGGAAAAATAGGGTGACCGTGAACCACGGTCACTGCCCCAGGCCAGTGACCATGGCTCACGGTCACTGGCACCTGTCAGTGACCGTGAGTCACAATCATTGACAGATAGTGATAGTGCGGTCACTGTTTATCTCCGTTCCTCATGTTGTTCGTGCTAGTTCTTCTTTCAAACTTTTTTTCAAGTGCTGGAACTCTTTTTTTATGACTCTTGGGGTGTTGAACAACCATCGAGAAAATCGAATTCAACCATGGAATTGATTGAAAACTTTGTAATTCATTATTCATGTTTACGGACTGTCTTTTGTTCAAGTTCGAAGAGGGTATCATAGGAAGCCAAAGTTGTGTAATTCTGAACTCATAGTTTTCAAGGAACAAAATGAGGGCCAAAGGGGCTTATTTATAACCTTTGTAATGGCCAAGAAACCCCCCCGAATCAGAAAAACAAAGATGACAACGTCATCCTTCGAATGGTCATCAATGCATAACATGGTTTGTTCTTTAGTCACCCTCTCTTCTCCTCCTCCTCTGAACCTTTTTGTTCACCTTCATAATTGAGAAAAGGAGAAGAAAAGGTTGTGGAATGCTACTGTGTCTATCACAATCGGAGCCTAGGAGATTGTGGGTTAGCACAAATCTTACCAGCGACACACGTACTCCCATACATATGCACTTAGACCCAGTCTAGATGCACATGCACAAGGGAAAATCACATGTGCAAACATGTGTCACAACCCGGGCCCAGGAGTCCGGGGGTTAGCAAAAGCCAAACCAATGACACACGTACTCCCGTGCCTGTACACGTAGACCTGGTCTAAATGCACACGCACAAGGGAAGTTCACATGTGCCAAACAAGTACGTGGAAGCTGTAGATATCAAAAACATCAAACTACACAATACAAGAAGAGAAATACGAAAATGAACTGACATATGTATAGCTGAATGTTTTACAAAATGAACAAAATGATATATACAAATCATGACATATACAAGCGTGATAGATCTCAAAAAAAGAAGACTCTTATGCCATGTCATGGATGTCCAAGACGCTCTCCGAGGGAGTGATCACATCCACTCCTCTAGGCCTGATGGGGCCTCGGGGGTCTCATCTAGAGTCTGGCCGACCGACGGGGGGTCGACAAGGGTATCTAAGCCTGTAACACTATAAACAACTCGTGAATACAACGATTCAGCAAAGTATAACCCATAACAGTTAACGCAAGCTGTGTCTAACAGAATAAAGAACATCATGTAGATCAACATAGGTCACATTCGTATACTAAGCTGTCGTGCAAGAAAGAAATATGCAATACGAATCAATGTATACATGCTGTGTACATAACTAGTTCGAGACTACATTGCCATATGCTCCCAAAAAAGGGATCATATATCGTGCAGAGAACACCATTGTCCGGGCCATGGTACAAATGGGTCTTGGGTTTCCTGGGGTCCGGTTCCCCAAGATGTTTCCTTACTGCAGCAAGGCCATGAAACTACACCAAATTCACCCCGTCGGAATCCTAAGGCTGAGGCTAAGTAATGCCTGACCATACAGAGTCAATCATGAAAACCCTTAGTAGATCATGACAAGCATATCGTGCGTGTACATCCAATAACAAACATACATACATACCCAAGGTGAACGCATAGTACGACTTATGACATGATATGCAATGATCTGCTAAAGAGTGGAGATCAATGACTGACATACAACATGTTATGCAAGCAAATCATACTAGATAGAATTACCTTCATTTACTAGCCAATTCTAATCTAATTATCCAGTATTTTCTAACTTTGCATGATGATGTAGTTTTAAGTTATTCGATGCACCGTTGTCTAGTGTTACATTGTATTGGCTGGTCAAGCATATCGTGCGTGTACATCCAATAACAAACATACATACATACCCAAGGTGAACGCATAGTACGACTTATGACGTGACATGCAATGATCTGCTAAAGAGTGGAGCTTAATGACTGACATACAACATGTTATGCAAGCAAATCATACTAGATAGAATTACCTTTATTTACTAGCCAATTCTAATCTAATTATCCAGTGTTTCTAACCGTGCATGATGATGTAGTTTTAAGTTATTCGATGCACCGTTGTCTGGTGTTGCATTGTATTGGCTGGTACACCGAAGTCCCTTAAACCAACACCCATGGGGAGGTGCTTAACAACTGGATAACGTACATGAATGATTCGCAACCCTCGAGATCATTCATGTCATACATTCATATCATTAGGCAAGTCTAAGTGCTCTACATTCTATCATGAAAGTCATAGTGGTCTTTTCATTACACTTATCCTTGTTATTCATTTTCCAGGGGTGGTACGGCTTGGCTGTAGGTGAACATACGGTTTAGCTGTAGGCATCTTACGGCTTAACCGTAATATGCACTGTAGCTCCACCGTAGTTCCTTTTTACTGTTCACCCGCAATTACGGTTCGCTCGTATTTCGTTCTACGGCTTAGCCGTGGCTGGGCCGTAGAAGGTCTGTCATTTACTTGCTTTCAGTTCATCCCAAAGAAGACACCCTGTACTCATCTACGGCTGGGTCACGGCTGAGATACGGCTTAGCCGTAGTACAATACACGGCTTAGCCGTGGCTAAGCCGTGTCCTGGCCATAGAAGAAAACTGGGAATTTACCCTCTCTGGACTTTGAGCCGTAGGTGGCTTACGGTGTAGCCGTACATGCACGGGTGGAAATCTGAATCAACTACAGAAAACCTGTAAAGACATAGATATGCAAATTTCCAACAGAGAAAGGGAAGCACATTAGCAATTTGGGCTGTAAACTTGTTTTCCCTGCAATTTCATGTGAAGTAAACACAATCAAACAAATACCAACATGGGTTCTCACATATTATGGTTATACTTGCCTTAAAGGAGTTCCAACAAACCACTTGCTGTCCTTGGGGCTCAATTGACATCCAATACCAGTCACTGCTAGCATGCATGCATGAGAAGGGGAAGGAAGCATCATGAGCATAGACATAGAGGCATGGAAGCAAGAAGAAGAAAATGAGGGAGATAGAGGAGGCCTCAACTCACCTTAATCCAAGCACCAAAAACGAAAGAGCAAAATCCCCTCTCTGGCTTGATGGGTGGAGAAGACTCGAGAGAGCGAGAGAGAGAGAGAGCCTTCAACGAGAGAACAACATGAGAGGAGAGAAGAGAATGAGGGAATTAAGTTGGTGGAATGGCTTATATTAAGGTAGAATTGCAATGAAGTCCAAACCATAAAACAATTTCTAGTTTGAGTCAAATCCGGGTCCAACGAAGTCAAACGACCTCAGTTACCAATGACGTAGTTACGGAAGTTAATGAGCTCAACGAAAGACACGCGTTGACATCAAGATGATGCAAAATGGACCATGTCGAAGAAAAGCTAAAATTACAAAAAGGGCTTGATCTACCTAATCCAGGTCAAACTCAACCCAACTACTTATCCATGACCCGCGACGAATCCAAAACAAAAGCAAAGCACAATTACCAATTAAAATAACCGTAATTAGGTGCTAAACGAGGTTAAGTTGGGTCGGAGTATTACAACATGTACGCGGAAGCTGTAGGTATCAAACCATAGCATAAATACAAGGAACCAAAAGAAAGGATATCCAAAAGCTTACATAAAGGTGAGAGAACTTCAAATTGAATCAAATAGATAAATATATATAGATTAGGGATAAATTGATGGCATGGAATAAAGACAATATGCATGTATGATACTGTCGCACTATGATGGATGGAGTAATTACGCACTCCATGAACCCGCAGAGACAACTGGAGTCTCCTTGGCAATCTAAATGACCAACGAGAACTCGGTCGAGGGGTCCGAGCCTGCAACACCAAGGAAAACTCATGAATACAACGATTCAGCAAAGTATAAGCAATAACAAGATAACACATGTGGTATCAAATAGAATAAAAGACAAGAATAATCATGGCAGTTCAATTTCGTATTCTCTGCCGTCGTGCATTCAACTTAAAACATGCTCTTAGGATCAATGTATACATAACATGTACATACTAGGTGGCTCCTACATATGCCATATGCTTCTAAAATAGGGATCTTATATCCATGCAGAGAACACCATGGGCCAAATGGATCTCAGTTTCCTGGGGTCCGGATTCCCCAAGACGTATCCTCACTGCAGCAAGGCCATGTAACTACACCAAATTCACCCCGTCGGGATCCTAAAGCTGAGGCTTAGTAGAGCCAGACTATATAGGTTCAACAAACATAAGAACAAGCATATCTGATCATAACGTGCATATTATAACGTGTACATAGTATAACATGTATATCTTATCAGAACGTGACGTGCATGTCTTGTTGGTATATATCAGACAGATCAAAAGGTCATACGAGTTAAACTAAACATACATATTGAATAGAACAACCAAATCAAACTTTCAGATCAAATGATATCATGGAGGCCAACAGAGTATAAAGAAAGAAGATAACAAAAGAGGAAAGCATCTCAACTCATGTGCATCAAACGGGTAGTATCAAACATGCAAGACCGCTGTTCCACCCGGGATTAACTATGGATAGAGCCAGGAAATATCCAATCGTTGCCCCAGCGCAGAATGTGTAGAAGAGGGCAAAGACCGCAGCCAAGATGTAATGCAAGTCATATTATCTTATAGGAATCACGATCTTTTACTAGCCAATCCTATTCTAGTTATTCAGTGTTTCTAACCGTGCATGATGATATAGTTTTAAGTTGTCCGATGCACCATTGTCTAGTGTTGTAGTGTATCTGGAATGTGCACCGAAGTCCCTTAAACCAACACCCATGGGAAGGTGCTAAACAACCGGATAATATACATAAATGAATCGCAGCCCTCGAGATCATTCATTCCATACGTTCATACTTGGGCAAGTTTAGGTAATTTATATTCTATCATGAAGGCCATATCAGTCTCTTTCTTACGCCTATCCTTGTTATTCATTTTCAGGGTGGTATGGCTTAACCGTAGGTGACCATACGGCTTAGCCGTAGGCATCTTATGGCTTAGCAGTGATATGCACTGCGGCTCAGCCACGGTTTCCCTTACTGTTCATCCGCAATTACCGTTCAACCGTGTTTTGTTCTATGGTTCAGCCATGTTTTGTTCTACGGCTTAGCCATAGCACGTTTGACGGCTTCGACATGGCTGGGCTGTAGAAGGTCTGTCAAATGCTTACTCCCAATTGATTTTAAAAAAGCCACCCTGTACTGATCTATGGCTGGGTCACGGTTGAGCTACTGCTCAGCCGTAGTTTATTACACGGCTTAGCCATGTCCTAGACGTAAAAGAAATCTGGGTTTTTGAACTCTCTGAATTATGAGCCATAGGCAATTTACGGCTCAGCCGTAGACTGCTCGGGGTTATATTCTGAACTTGTTACAGAAACAACTGCATGTGTACCAAAATAGCAAAATCACGTACAAGAGATGGAAACTCATACAAGATGGGCTGTAACTATACTTCACATGCAAGATTACGTGAATCACTCACAGTCAAACATCTACCCACATGGTTCATACAAATTATGCTTATCCTTGCCTCAAATGAGTTCGAACACACTCTTTGTTGTCTTTGGGCTCATTTCACGCTTTTAGCATGCTCCTAGTAACCATGCATGAAAGGAAGAGAGAGTCATGAGTGCAAGTCTGAAACTGATCTGGAGAAGATGAAGAAGAAGAAGAAGAAGAGAACCACAACTCAATCTTATCTGCAACTAGACACACAAAAGGTTGATGGAGAAGAAGAGGCACAAAAACCCATCCTTGACCTTGATCGTTCAGAGAAAGGAAGAGCTGGACGTTGAGAGAAAAAAAGAGAATGAGGACTGAGAGAGTCGGTGGAGGTTACAAAGATAAACATTAAGACAAATTGCAAGAAAGCCCAAGCCATATGACTAATTACAGTTCAAGTCAATTACGAGTCCAACGAAAACAAATGTCATCTTTAGCAAACGAAGTAGTTACGAGAATCAATGAGCATAATAAAAGACACGCATTAATGTTAAGATGATGCATGAATGACGACATCTTACAAAATCTAAAATTACGAAAAAAGGGCTTTTGTCTACCTAAACCAGGTCAAACTCAACCCAACTACCTATCCATAACCTGGAACAAAACAAAACAAGGACAAAACACCATTAGCAACAAATTCAACAGTAAGTAGTCGCTAAACCAGATTAAGTTGGGTCGGAGTGTTACATCCTCCCCCACTTAAGCCTCATTCCGTCCTGGGAATGACCACTTACTTGCGCGTATAGGTCGCAAACAGGAGTCTGGAACTACCGCATCATATGTTTTACCAACTCTCAGGTGATCTCGTCTGAACTGTGATGTCCCTAGAGCACTTGACCTCTCAACTTGTTTTGGTAGGCAAGGTCGATTCTTGAATTCCCATGAGATAGAGCAGTCACTTCACAGACGGCGTGTTAACTAATGCGGGTAGGGTTATGAACACACTGGTGAAGTATCGAGACACGGAAGTCAACATGTCTTCTAGAACATTCCACTGAAGAACCAATCTATGTGCCAACTCACCTATTCTATTCTTGAGCTCGAACGGTGCCCCATTGTTGACCCATAAAAAAAAATTTGCAAATACTGCAGCGAAGACGCCTCATCTCAGCTTAATTTAGGCTACAGAGGTTATTTGCCAGATCCTGGGGAATCATTGTGAGACCCGGCATTCCTACATGTCGAAGTGATGATATACTATGCTCTGTGAGTCTCTGTGTAGAGTGACATTTTATGAAGACTAAACCAGTTATGACCGAGAGAAGCTCTGCAAAGTTTCGAGACAAAACGACATCATTCGACCCGAAAAAGCATAGAACATATCTCTTGGGGTCACCGACCGAGGTCCTGCTTTTCGAGGTCCAAAATTGATGAAGTCTAGACACAAAGCTTCAATCATGCTCAGGAGATAATCTGCAAAGGTTCGGGTCAAATGGACATCATTTGACCTAAAAAGTTACAAGCATGTCTACTTGGGGTTCCCGACTGAGGTCCTGCTTCTCGAGGTCTAAAATCGATGAAATTTGGATGAACACTCCAAGATACCTCTAACGTCAGTCCCTCCAAGTTTCAAATCAAACCAAGGTCATTTGGGTTCAAACAGCTGAAACAAGGGCCCACTGTCATAAAAAGTCAACTGGAGAGTTAACCAAGTTCAGGTGGTCAAACAGAGCTGAAACTTTTATGACATGGTCATAATAGTGTGAAGAAGCGTCCCACCAAGTTTTGTGGCAATTGGACTTCGTTCGGGCCCCAAACAGATGAAACTGGTTCACATACACAAAAGTCCGAAAATGGGCCTTGTCCGTGACTGGGGCCTGTTCATCAAGGGAGTTGACCAACTTCAGGTGGTTAAAATGATCTAAAAATTTTATGACATTGTCAAAATAGTGTCAAGAAGCATCCTACCAAGTTTTCTAGCAATTGGACTTCGTTCGGGCCCCAAACAGATGAAAATGGGCCACATACACAAAAGTCCGAAAACGGGCCTTGTCCGTGACCGGGGCCTGTTCATCAAGGGAGTTGACCAACTTCAGGTGGCCAAAATGAGCTGAAACTTTTATGACATGGTCAAAACAGTTTCAAGAAGAATCCTACCAAGTTCTGTGGCAATTGGACATCGTTCGGGCCTCAAACAGCTGAAAACAAGTCACAAATACAATGTTCCAAAAAATGGGCCTTGGGAGTGACGAGGCCCAATTAATGAGAAAGTTGACCAACTTCCCGAAGTCAAAACGAGTTGAAATTTTTATGAGATGCAGGAAATAGTGTTAAGAAACGTCCCTCCAAGTTCTGTGGCAATTGGAATTCGTTTGAGCCCAAAACAGATGAAAATGGGCCACATGCACGAAAGCCCAAAATTGGGCCTCATCCATGACGGGGCCTGCGGTCACGGACCTTCAAAAGATGTTTCCCACGACTTTAGGTGATTTCTCTCCACTCCTCTTCGAAATCCAACTCCCTACAACTATTATTAACTCCCCAAAACTGTACAAAACTGATTGGGAGTCTATAAAAAGAGTAAATTTTGAAGAAAGTGGGGGACACTAACGCACATAAGGAAGAAAAGAGAAGAAATCAAAGAAAGAAAGCACTTAGAGCAACAAGAAGCAAACTCCAGTAGCACTTCCACGACCATTCTCACCTTTTTTTCTTAGTTTTGATGGTGAGGAAGAAAATTCAGAAGAAGAGAAGGAAGTGGGATGGCCAAATTTCATGATATGTTCGTATGTCGGCAATTTTTGAGAGGATGACATTGTCACCTCTGTTTCTCTCATTTGTAGGGCTTCCTAGCCATTGCAAGAGTTGTGAAAGAAGCCTCTCTAGGCCTCATTTTGTTCCTTGAAAATAATAGGTTCAAAATGACACAACTCCGGCTTCATATTTGCCCATTTCGGACTTGAAACAAAAACGCAGTCCGTAAGTACGAATGATGAGTTACAGAGGTTTCGATTGATTCCATGGTTAAATGTGATCTTCTTGATGGTTGTCCACCACTCCAAAGTCATGAAAATGGAGTTTTAATACTTGAAAGAAGTTTTAAGAAAGAACCATCGTGAACAGGACGAAACCGGAGGCGAAACGGTGACCAAACGGTCACTGTCTGCCAGTGACCGTGACCCACGGTCATTGGCAGAGGCCAGTGACAGTCACAGAAATGGGGCAATGACCGCGGGTCACGATCACCCCCCATTTTTTCCTCTTTTTTTGCAGTTTTTTTCTACTTTATGTACATTTTCTTGTAATTTCCAAATTGATATCACATCTAAGACTTGAGGGAGGGGTTGTAAACTTTCAAAATGCATGTAAACAACCTGCATCCTCGCGGTTAGGGCACTTGAACCCATGTAAACAAAGGGAAATTAATGTTGAATTGTAATTCATTTCCATTCTTCTTAACGCTTGAAGTGCGTGAATGTTGGACATCGAATCCATTACACATTTTCATGTCATTTTTTAAGCGCGATCAGAAGATTGGCGCCATCTGTGGGAATATATTGCCCTAATTTGTGATCAAATCTGGTGAAAAATGCATGAAAGTGCTGAAAATTGTTGAAAGTGCTGCTGTTTCTGCTGAAACTGCTGCTATTGTACTGGAAAGTGCTGCTGTTTCTACTGAAACTACTGTTATTGCACTGGAAACTGCCACTGTTGTGTTGAAGAAACTGCTGCTGTTGCACTAAAACTGCTGCTGTTGAAAAAATGCTGCTGTTTCACTGAAAGTGCTGCAAAAAATACTGCTGTTGTGTTGAAACTGCTGCTGTTGCACTTAAAGTGCTGCTGTTTCATTGAAAACTGCTGCTATTGTGCTGAAACTGCTACTGTTGCACTGAAAGTGCTGCTGTTTCACTAAAACTGCTGCTGTTGCATTGAAAAGTGCTGCTGTTGCGCTGAAAAGTGCTGCTGTTGTGCTGAAAAGTGCTGTGACCGCGGGAATCAGTGGAAAATGGGCAGTGACCGTGGGTCACGGTCACTGACCTGTTTTATGGCTAAAATTGACTTATTTGACCCTTGAAGACACCCATACAAGACCTTTGATGTCTACAATGGGTTTGAAAATATCATTAAATGACTTTTGCACCTTGAAGTGCATATTGTTCATACGAATAAAGGCATTGGGCACCTTGATGTGCGTACACTTGCCATTTAATTGGAAGAATTTGCACCTTGATGTGCATGACTTGATTGAATGAATTTGCACCTTGATGTGCATGCACTTGTCATTTGATTGAAAGAATTTGCACCTTGATGTGCATGGACCAAATCATCATCCTTTTCACTTTAGAAGAGTGATGATTCAGTTCAAAGGACTTCTGACCCATATAAAATGTTTATTAAATCAGTGATAAGACCAACGACATTGTAATTATGCATTGTCCGGTGTCAACTACTGATGGATCTTGTGTGGTCATTGTGATAGTGGGCAGGCCTGATCCTGTGGGCCTTATCCCTTTGATTAATCCAACCCTCTCTTGCTTATAAGTCTGACACAGATAGTCCTGAAATGCTGCTGAAATTTTAGTAGCCAAGTCTAGTCAGCATAGCATACTTTTAAGCCTGACTTGATAAACTCGAAATGCTGCAGAAATTCTGACAGCAGGGATAGTCAGCATAGCATAATGAGATGGGATTTATGCTTATATATAACCATTCCAGTTCAAAACCATGTTGGTCTAGATGACATTTATAAACCATTCCGGCTAGCCCAAGAGGCAGCCATGTTGGTCATACTACTAATATAGTCCTATCAGCTAACTTTTTGTAGAAAACAGCATGGGTTCTTTGATCATCACTTTCAACGAAGCCAAGGAGAGATTGTTCAAAATCTCTATGGCTCAGACCACATCATCAACAAGGGCACCCAAAAGGGGCCGAATGAACACTAGTGCTCTTGCATCAAGGGTCTCAGTCTTTCAGAGGCTTTCTACTCCTTCAAGCTACATGACCTTAGCCTACAAAGGGTCATCAGAAACCCTGAAGCCCATCAAGAAGGCAAAGACTCCTCAAACTTGGGTCTCCAAATATGCCCAAAACCCTTTTGGAGTCTTCCACAAAGGTCACTATGACCCAAAACACAAAGTGAGGTCAGAAGGCAGTAATCTTCGTATCACCAAGCCTCGACTGGGGGCAAGGCAGGTTCAGTTTACGAACCACAAAATAGAGATACCCGTTGGTTCACAGCAGGAGGCCTTGCAGACTGCTAAGTCCTCATTTGTGCATCCTAAACAATATGTGCATCTCAAAAAGAAAACCACTCGCGAGTAAGCCCTAGCCCGTGAAAAGGGTCAGAAGGATGTTGTTATTCCAAATTGCCGTATGTGGTCACCACAGCCACGCATGCAGAAGTCCAGAAGAGCTGAAGAGAAACCCTTGGCCCCAGTTGAAAAGAATGTCTTTTACCCTTTAACCCAGAAGGAGGGACGGAGATTCGGCAGGAGGCGCTTACCTTTTGTTATTGTGGCACCATCACCATCACTTTCAACCTAGCGCTCGTCATATGGCGCTAAAAACAAGAGATATGCTGAACGATTGGTCATCAAAAATTCGACCGATCTCATTCAATTTAAAAATTTCCTTCAACAAAAGAAGGAACAGAAGAAGAAAATTCAAAGAAATGTTGTTAACATCCTTTTACTTCCTACTTCTGACCCTATGGATTGGGAGCAAGTTACTAGCACTTCTAGGCCATTAGTTGCTAGATTCAGAGATCAAACTCTAGCAACTAGATTGGCCCAGTAAATAAAGAAGAGGGCTTTGGTTCGCTCCAAAAGGCATGCTCAGAAGCATTCACAGCATACAATCACTCAAAAATGGGTGATTAAAGAAGATGAGCCAAACCTAACCTCCTCATGTATGGTCAGACCTGGCTCAACTAGGAGAGTCACTCGGAGTATGGCTCGGATTCAGTCCCAAGAGTCTGATTCTAACTCTCATTTAGATAGGACCTCTGACGAACATGGTTCTGATAAGGACTCAATAACTCTCCTGGACACCGAAGATAGTCAATCCACTCTTCCTACATCCCCTTACCCCCGTTAGTACACTGTATTTATGGCTGAAGGGAGTGGGACCGGTAATGAAGAGGATGCCAGTGGAGGCAAAGATGTTAATGAAGAAAATGCTGACGAAAATCAAGAGAATAACGTCAGTGATGTTGTCAAGCAACAAGGAGCTAAAATTGACCACCTGACGACTCAGTTGAAAATCTTGGCAGACAAGTTGGGTAGTCCGGTTGAAGCTCCTGTTAACCCCTTATTTGCTGATAGAAGAGAACATGCAATGATCAGGAGGAATGCCACCAAAATTGACCTACTCACAGCACAAATCAAGGTACTAACAGATAAAATAATTGCCTCAGGTTCGGCTGGAGGTGATTGTAACACTCCGACCCGAGTTGACCCGGATTAGCGAGTAATTTCTTGTGATTTGAGCGTTAAGTGTGTTTTGATTTTGTTTTTCGTAAGTTTGAGTCTTAGGGAGATTGTTTGAGTTGAGTTTGACTTGGTCTAGTTAGTTCGAGCCCTTTTTCGTAATTTTGGCTTTTGATTGACTTTGTCAGTTTTGCGTCATTTTGACGTCAGCGCGTGTATTTCGTTGAGCTTGTTGATTGTCGTAACTGTCTTGGATCCGAATGATTTCGTTTGCTCTCGTTAGACCGTCATTTGACTCAAACTGATAATTGTGTAAACTGTTTGGACCTAAGTGCAAATTGGACTCAAATTAAGTATAAATATCCCCAGCCACTCCCTTTTCTCTCTCGATCGTTCTCTCACTCTCTCAGTCGTCTCTCTCTCGTCAGCTCTCTTTCTCTCCTCCTTTTTCTTTGATCGGTTGCTTGCTTGAGGGGGGAAGAAAGGAGCACTTTGTGTGTGTTTTCCGGTGGACTGAGCCAAGCAACAAAGTGATTCCATCCGTGAGGCAAGTATAAGCCCAAGTTGTATGAACACCGATTGATAGTGATTTGATTGTTGTGTTCTTGTGCTTCATTGTGTTTTTCAGTAGTAGACAGCCCCATTGAGTTTGTTTCACTGTTATTTTGCTGTTTGCACTCATTTTGTTCAGTTTCTGTATGTCTGTAATGATTCCAGGAAAATGACTCCGTGCACTCACGGCTAAGCCGTGAAATGTGCTACGGCTAAGCCGTAAAATGGCTTACGGCTAAGCCGAGACCCAACCGTAACCCAAACCGTAGAACAGTACAGACTGTTAGCTGAAAATAACTGGATGTTGGCAATTTGACATTCTTCTACGGCCCAGCCTGATCTACGCCGTACATTGTCTTACGGCTAAGCCGTGGGCCAGGATACGGCCGAGCCGTAGAGCAAAATACGGTTAAGCCGTAAATCCGAAGGGATATTTGGGGAACCTCAGCTCAGCCGCAGTGCATAGTACGGCTAAGCCGTAAGATGCCACGGCTAAGCCGTAAGGTTACCTACGGCTACACCGTGAGACCCTGAGAATTGAATGAAAAGGGACTAGGTTTAAGTAAAAGACCGTAGATGACTTTCATGTTAGAATGTAGTTAACCTGGACATGCCCAATGGAATGTTGAGTGACATGAATGATCTCATGGGCTGTGAATCATTCATGCTTGTTATCCAGTTGTTTAGCACCTCCCCATGGGTGTTGGTTTAAGGGACTTCGGTGCACACCCTTGACCCTGCAACACTAGACAATGGTGCATCGAACAACTTAAAACTACATCAACATGCACGGTTAGAAACACTGGATAATTAATGTAGGATTGGCTTGTAATTGATCCTTGATTCGTATAAGTACTTGATTTATTGATTTGTACAGCATATTGATTTCGGTTATGCCCTCTTATGTGTTCTGCGCTGGACCTCTCGATTCTGTGGGAAATGCAGCAACCCCAGAGCGAAGCCCGGGCGGAACCATTCTCATCGTGTATTGTATTTACCGTTACTCTATTGGAGTACTTGCATCAGTTATGAGTCAGTGATTGTAATTGATACTCATTGTTAACACTTCTTGTATGTGTTTATGTACCTGTTTGTGTACATTCAGTATCAGTATCATGTTCGATGCACTTCCTATTGTGTATTCAGCGCTATGTGAGATCTGTATGTGATATGATATGATTGATTGAGTGAGGTGCATCATCTGATTTGATTGTGATTGGTATTGGCACTACTGAGCCTCAGCCTTAGGATACCCGACGGGGTTAACTTTGGTTTAGTTTAAGTGTTTACCTCTGCAGAGTGATTGTCCTGGGCTTCCGGACCCCGGGAACTAGAGACCCATGCGTACCCTGGCCCGGTCGCTGGTGTTCTCATCCTGATTGCTCTCGTAAGGGAGAAAATGGCCAATGTAGTAGCCACTTGATTGTTACCTGTTTATGATTCTGATAGCATGCTTATTCATTGCATAAATTGTTTTAGTATACGAACATGCTTTCTATGGATATTGCATTATGCTTATTGTTCAGTATTCTTCAGTCTTAGACACAATTCGTGTTATCTTCTTGTTGGCTTATACTTTGCTAAGTCGTTGTACTTATTCGTTGTCTTTGTGTGTTGCAGGCTCAGATCCCTCTCCCGATCCTGCGTCGGTCGACCCGACTGCAGGAGAGGCTCGCGAGGCCCCTTCCGGCCTAGAGGAGTGGACTTGATCCCTTCTCCAGAGTACGGTTTGCATCATTTTGGTTTCCCCATTCCTTGAGTTGGAGTCTATTGTATTGAGGGGATTTTTCTGTACTTGTAGCGTGGGCTTTGAGTGATACGTGTCTTTGATTTTGATTATTGTAAGCCCGCTCTACTGTCATACGTTCTTGTAATAGATTCTTATTATCAGTTCATGATCTTTTGTGTAATCCATTGTATCTTTTGAGTTGAGTGTGTTGCTATATGCCTTGATACGTACAGCTTCCGCGTACAGTTGTTTGCACGTGTGAATGATCCCTTGTGTGTGTATGCTTGGACGGGGTCCAAGTGTGCGTGCACGGGAGTACGTGTGTCATTGGTTAGGCTTCCTCTGACCCCCGGTCCCTGGGCTCGGGTTGTGACATACGTATTGTATGGTATCAGAGCATTGTCTCTCAGAGCATTGTCTCTATGAGCATTGTCTCTATCTTAGTGTGTAAGCATGTAGGCATATAGGACGTGGTGAGATTTCGTAGTCCAGTTCTGGACTGCTGTGTGGGTCCCCTTGTCTTGTGAGTCTGTGAGTACCTCGTGTGATAGCAGATTGACTTTTGTGTTTTGCAGGCTATGGCATCGGGATCTGGAACACACAACAACAATGATCAGGGAGATAACGAGAGTGGATCAGCCGCTCCACAGCCACTTGTGAATTTCGACGAGCGCTTCTTGACGATGCTACAGGCGATCCATTCTTTGCAAGCGCAAGTCGTTTCGATCGTAGACCGACAGAGCCAAACGCCAGTTCAGCGGCCTGGAGAGCAGCCAGTGGTTTTCCAGCCTAAAGAGAGCGATCCGAATGCGCTGTATGACAAATTCAGGAAACGTGGAGCCACGGAATTCTATGGTAATGAAGATGCATTGAAGGCTGATCAGTGGCTAGAGCATACTGGAGATCTCTTCTCGACCATTGTTTGTGACGACCGGCAGAAGGTTATGCTTACGGCCTCGATGTTCCGAGAGGTAGCAAAGACCTGGTGGAAGAGTGTTAGTGCAGCTTATCTGACCTTGCCTAGTGAAACAGTGTGGGAGACGTTCCAGAAACAGTTCCGAAGGAAGTTCATCCCTGCTCATGTCCGGCGTGTGAAGGAGGTTGAGTTTCTGGCCTTACAGCAGCAGCAGCTGACCGTCTCGGAGTACATTCACCGCTTTACCCAGTTGTCCCATTTTGCTGAGGACATGATCAATACCGAGGAGAAGAAGGTGAACTGTTTTATTTCTGGTCTGCATCCGAGATATGCGAATTATGTGACTGCTTTTCAGAGACCAGCTACTTTTGACGATGCGGTCGATAGAGCACACGCTGCGGAAGCCAACCACCTAGCAGAGAGAGCTATGGACTTCAAGAGAAGTGCACCAGTGGGGTCCAAGGGACAGATCCAGAAGAAATGGAAAGGGAAGCAAGGAACTTCGAGTTTCTCCGGGAGCAGATGCGAGTTTTGTGGATTTGGTCATCCGACGGAGAAGTGTTGGAAGAAGTCCGGAGCTTGTTTGAGTTGCGGATCTATGGAGCATAAGATAGCTCAGTGCCCGAAGACTAGGACCTTCCAGTCGTCCAAATCTATGGGGTCATCCAAGTCTCTCAGTTCAGCAGCTTCGAACAGCCCCCATCCGTCTCGCCAAAGCCAGAAGCCCCAGCGTCAGACTGCTCGTGTGTATGCAGCCTCTCATGATCATGCAGAAGATGCGAAAGTGGTGGAAGGTAAAGTTCTCATTGCCCGAGCTGAAGCACATACCCTATTTGATTCGGGATCTACGCGTTCGTATGTTACACCTCGTTTTGCGGAACAGTTACCGCAACCCCCTCAGCCGCTACCCTATGTGTTGGTGGTGTCCACTCCTGTGGGCAAGAGAGTGGAGTGTAGTGTATACTACCCTCAGTGCGACGTGGTGATTGAAGGTCGCCAGCTGCCAGTCGATTTGGTTTTGTTGTCCATGTTGGATTTCGACGTGATCCTTGGAATGGACTGGCTAGCGCGGTATCGTGCCTGTGTTAACTGTTACAACAGGACGATTTACTTCGATTTTGAGAAGGGGTTTCGTTTCGAGGGCAATCAGGAGAGATGCCCGAGGCGTGTCATCTCCGCATGCAAGGCGGATCGTTTGATACGCAGAGGTTGTGCAGGATTTCTTGCTTTCGTCTCGGAGAAGAAGGAGGTGAAGCAGTTGGGCGAGATTCCGGTGGTACGTGAGTTCCCGGATGTATTTCCGGAGGAAGTACCCGAGTTACCCCCTGTCCGAGATGTAGAGTTCGCGATCGATCTAGTGCCCGGTACAGCACCCATTAGTTTAGCTCCTTATCGTATGGCCCCTGCCGAGTTGCTCGAATTGAAGACGCAATTGCAAGATCTTTTGGAGAAGGGTTTCATACGGCTGAGTGTGTCACCGTGGGGAGCTCCAGTGCTGTTTGTGAAGAAGAAGGACGGTACCTTACGGATGTGTATCGATTACCGGCGGTTGAACAAAGTCACGATCAAGAACAAATACCCATTGCCACGTATTGATGAGTTGTTTGACCAACTTCAAGGTGCTGCCTATTTTTCCAAGATTGATCTACGATCGGGGTATCATCAACTCCGGGTGAAGGAAGACGATATTGCGAAGACGGCTTTCAGGACACGATATGGACATTTTGAATTCCTCGTGATGCCATTTGGATTAACCAATGCACCTGCTGCCTTTATGGCTTTGATGAATAGGATCTTCGCTCCTTTCTTGGATCGCTTTGTGGTGGTCTTTATTGATGATATTCTGGTGTATTCGAAGACCCCAGAGGAGCATGAGGAACATCTACGTCGAGCCTTGCGGTTGTTGCAGGAACATCGCTTATATGCCAAATTGTCGAAGTGTGATTTTTGGCTCGAGCAGGTAGCTTTTCTTGGTCACACCATTTCACGAGATGGGTTGGCAGTGGATCAGATGAAAGTTGAGGCAGTGATGAGTTGGCCCAGCCCGAAGACAGTGACGGAGATACGGAGTTTTCTTGGATTGGCTGGTTATTATCGTCGCTTTATTCAAGATTTTGCCAAGATTTCTGCACCGTTAACCTGATTGACCAGGAAGAATGTTCCTTTTCTGTGGACGGACGAATGCGAGCGCCATTTCCAGATGTTGAAGGAGAAGCTGACTTCGGCTCCAGTCTTGACGTTACCAGATGGGCATGAAGGATTTATGATCTACTCTGATGCTTCTCGAGTCGGTTTGGGATGTGTTTTGATGCAACATGGCAAAGTGATTGCCTATGGCTCGAGGCAACTTCGGGAGCACGAGAAGAACTATGCTACGCACGATTTAGAGTTGGCAGCCATCGTTTTTGCGTTGAAGATGTGGAGACACTATTTGTATGGCGTGAACTTTGAAGTGCATTCAGATCATCATAGTCTACAGTACCTCTTCACGCAGTCTGAGTTGAATATGAGGCAACGAAGGTGGCTTGAGTTGATTAAGGATTTTGATTTCCCCATCAAATACCATCCAGGGAAAGGCAATGTTGTTGCAGACGCCTTGAGTAGGAAGTCAGAGATTCTTCAGGCTTTGGACAGCCTTTATTTTGTTAGGCATGCACAGCCAATGGAATTGCAATCGGTGGAGAATTGTTTGACACTTGCCAGTACAGTGAGCTTTCAGCCTGACATCATTCAGCGGATTAAAGACCAGCAGTTTGAAGACGCGATGTTGAAGCGAATCCGGGATAGCATTGCAGATCGACCAGACTTCTGCTTGGAGGGTGATGTTTTATATTTCAGGAGCAGATTATGTGTGCCAGCAGTAGATGCTTTAAAGGAAAGTTTGATGACCGAAGCACACCATGCACGTTATTCTATGCATCCTGGAAGTACGAAGATGTACCGAGCTCTCAAGGACAGATTCTGGTGGAACAACATGAAGAGAGAAATTGCTGGGTTTGTTGCCAGATGTTTGACTTGCCAAAAGGTGAAAGCTGACCATCAGAGACCTCCAGGTTCCTTACATCCATTGCACATTCCCCAGTGGAAATGGGAGCACATTGCGATGGACTTTGTTTCAGGTTTGCCCCTGACGAGCAAGAAGAACAGTGCCATTTGGGTGATCGTGGACAGATTGACGAAGACAGCCCATTTTCTTCCATTCAAGAAAGGCATGACATTTTCCGAGATGGCGAAGAAGTTCGTTGATGAGATCGTTAGACTACATGGTACGCCTGTGTCGATTGTGTCAGATCGAGATAGCCGCTTTGTCTCTTCGTTTTGGAGAGCATTCCAGGAAGCCATGGGAACGAAGTTGAGCTTCAGTACGGCGTATCACCCGCAGACCGATGGACAGTCCGAACGAACTATTCAGACCCTCGAGGACATGTTACTGGCCAGTGTACTGAATTTCGAGAAAGAATGGGATCTGCATCTCTCGTTATGCGAGTTTGCGTATAACAATAGCTTCCACGAGAGTATTGGAATGGCACCCTATGAAGCTCTGTATGGACGGAAATGTAGAAGTCCTGTTTGCTGGGAAGAAGTTGGAACAAGGAGTTTTCACGGACCGACGATCATTGCTGAGACTACAGAGAAAGTTCAGAAAGTGATTGACAATTTGAAGATTGCCCGATCGAGACAGAAGAGCTATGCAGATACGCAAAGAAGAACATTAGCATTTCAAGTTGGAGATTGGGTATTCTTGAAAGTCTCGCCGATGAAAGGTACAGTACGGTTCGGTCAAAAAGGCAAGTTAGCGCCAAGATATGTGGGTCCATTTGAGATCAAGAGCCGGATTGGAGATCTAGCGTACAGACTGATTCTACCCGTGGAGTTTTCTGGAGTACACGATGTTTTTCATGTGTCTATGCTTCGCAAGTATGTTCGAGACCCGACACACGTGATTCGTTACGATGATATTCAGATGCAACCTAACGCGTCATATGTTGAGCGCCCGCTCCGTATTGTTGGGACTAGAGAACAGCTCTTGCGTACGAGGACTATTCGATGGGTCAAGGTACTTTGGGAACATCATGGACCGGATGAAGCCACGTGGGAATTAGAAGATCAGATGGCGCGTCAGTATCCTTATCTGTTTGCTCAGGTACGTGTTCATTCCGAGGACGGAATGATGTCCAAGTAGGGGAGGATGTAACACTCCGACCCGAGTTGACCCGGATTAGCGAGTAATTTCTTGTGATTTGAGCGTTAAGTGTGTTTTGATTTTGTTTTTCGTAAGTTTGAGTCTTAGGGAGATTGTTTGAGTTGAGTTTGACTTGGTCTAGTTAGTTCGAGCCCTTTTTCGTAATTTTGGCTTTTGATTGACTTTGTCAGTTTTGCGTCATTTTGACGTCAGCGCGTGTATTTCGTTGAGCTTGTTGATTGTCGTAACTGTCTTGGATCCGAATGATTTCGTTTGTTCTCGTTAGACCGTCATTTGACTCAAACTGATAATTGTGTAAACTGTTTGGACCTAAGTGCAAATTGGACTCAAATTAAGTATAAATATCCCAAACCACTCCCTTTTCTCTCTCGATCGTTCTCTCACTCTCTCAGTCGTCTCTCTCTCGTCAGCTCTCTTTCTCTCCTCCTTTTTCTTTGATCGGTTGCTTGCTTGAGGGGGAAGAAAGGAGCACTTTGTGTGTGTTTTCCGGTGGACTGAGCCAAGCAACAAAGTGATTCCATCCGTGAGGCAAGTATAAGCCCAAGTTGTATGAACACCGATTGATAGTGATTTGATTGTTGTGTTCTTGTGCTTCATTGTGTTTTTCAGTAGTAGACAGCCCCATTGAGTTTGTTTCACTGTTATTTTGCTGTTTGCACTCATTTTGTTCAGTTTCTGTATGTCTGTAATGATTCCAGGAAAATGACTCCGTGCACTCACGGCTAAGCCGTGAAATGTGCTACGGCTAAGCCGTAAAATGGCTTACGGCTAAGCCGAGACCCAACCGTAACCCAAACCGTAGAACAGTACAGACTGTTAGCTGAAAATAACTGGATGTTGGCAATTTGACATTCTTCTACGGCCCAGCCTGATCTACGCCGTATATTGTCTTACGGCTAAGCCGTGGGCCAGGATACGGCCGAGCCGTAGAGCAAAATACGGTTAAGCCGTAAATCCGAAGGGATATTTGGGGAACCTCAGCTCAGCCGCAGTGCATAGTACGGCTAAGCCGTAAGATGCCACGGCTAAGCCGTAAGGTTACCTACGGCTACACCGTGAGACCCTGAGAATTGAATGAAAAGGGACTAGGTTTAAGTAAAAGACCGTAGATGACTTTCATGTTAGAATGTAGTTAACCTGGACATGCCCAATGGAATGTTGAGTGACATGAATGATCTCATGGGCTGTGAATCATTCATGCTTGTTATCCAGTTGTTTAGCACCTCCCCATGGGTGTTGGTTTAAGGGACTTCGGTGCACACCCTTGACCCTGCAACACTAGACAATGGTGCATCGAACAACTTAAAACTACATCAACATGCACAGTTAGAAACACTGGATAATTAATGTAGGATTGGCTTGTAATTGATCCTTGATTCGTATAAGTACTTGATTTATTGATTTGTACAGCATATTGATTTCGGTTATGCCCTCTTATGTGTTCTGCGCTGGACCTCTCGATTCTGTGGGAAATGCAGCAACCCCAGAGCGAAGCCCGGGCGGAACCATTCTCATCGTGTATTGTATTTACCGTTACTCTATTGGAGTACTTGCATCAGTTATGAGTCAGTGATTGTAATTGATACTCATTGTTAACACTTCTTGTATGTGTTTATGTACCTGTTTGTGTACATTCAGTATCAGTATCATGTTCGATGCACTTCCTATTGTGTATTCAGCGCTATGTGAGATCTGTATGTGATATGATATGATTGATTGAGTGAGGTGCATCATCTGATTTGATTGTGATTGGTATTGGCACTACTGAGCCTCAGCCTTAGGATACCCGACGGGGTTAACTTTGGTTTAGTTTAAGTGTTTACCTCTGCAGAGTGATTGTCCTGGGCTTCCGGACCCCGGGAACTAGAGACCCATGCGTACCCTGGCCCGGTCGCTGGTGTTCTCATCCTGATTGCTCTCGTAAGGGAGAAAATGGCCAATGTAGTAGCCACTTGATTGTTACCTGTTTATGATTCTGATAGCATGCTTATTCATTGCATAAATTGTTTTAGTATACGAACATGCTTTCTATGGATATTGCATTATGCTTATTGTTCAGTATTCTTCAGTCTTAGACACAATTCGTGTTATCTTCTTGTTGGCTTATACTTTGCTAAGTCGTTGTACTTATTCGTTGTCTTTGTGTGTTGCAGGCTCAGATCCCTCTCCCGATCCTGCGTCGGTCGACCCGACTGCAGGAGAGGCTCGCGAGGCCCCTTCCGGCCTAGAGGAGTGGACTTGATCCCTTCTCCAGAGTACGGTTTGCATCATTTTGGTTTCCCCATTCCTTGAGTTGGAGTCTATTGTATTGAGGGGATTTTTCTGTACTTGTAGCGTGGGCTTTGAGTGATACGTGTCTTTGATTTTGATTATTGTAAGCCCGCTCTACTGTCATACGTTCTTGTAATAGATTCTTATTATCAGTTCATGATCTTTTGTGTAATCCATTGTATCTTTTGAGTTGAGTGTGTTGCTATATGCCTTGATACGTACAGCTTCCGCGTACAGTTGTTTGCACGTGTGAATGATCCCTTGTGTGTGTATGCTTGGACGGGGTCCAGGTGTGCGTGCACGGGAGTACGTGTGTCATTGGTTAGGCTTCCTCTGACCCCCGGTCCCTGGGCTCGGGTTGTGACAGTGATCACTCCTTAATCCTTGGTTTCCACGCAGATCCTGAAAAACATGTAACTTTTAAAGAAGTGGAGGAAATATTAAATAAATTAAAAGTGGAGACCAGGATGAAGAAAAAGGGTATTACATCTAAATACCCTCCGGATTTTGATTTGGTCCCATTTCCGCCAGATTACAAACTTCCGACTTTCCAGCCTTACCTTGGAAAAGGGTCAGCCTATCAGCATATAGTGCATTTTAAGTCGCTCCTTGGCAGTTTACCCGAACTGGATGCACTAAAAAAAAAGGCTGTTTGTTGGTACATTGAAAGGAGTTGCTTTCGATTGGTACAAGCAACTGCCAGAACTCTCTTTCACTACATGGCCAGTTACAGAAGAGAAGTTTCTACTTCACTTTCAGGAAGGAGAACAAACGGTCATCTTCGCTATGTTCAGTAGTACAAAGCGAGGGTATAATGAAACTGCGCAAGCCTTTATCAATAGATGGAAAGCATTGTCTTACAGATGCCTAGAACAACCATATCCAAAGGCGACAATTGAAATGTGCAAAACCAATTTGCGGCCAGAGATTAAGGCTATCATACTTAGTCATAAAACTAAGTCTTTGGCTAGATTGGTTGATTGGTTGAGGTAGCTACTGATGCGGAGTTAATCCTGAAAAAGATTAACCAGAAGAAAGCAAGTTTCCGAAAAATGGAATCATCACCATCTTCTGCTCCAAAACCAGCTGTGCCGAAACCTCAAAAGAAGCAGGAGGTATTCAATGTACAAACCTCCAAACCACCTCCTTAAAAACCACAGAATGGTAAGACGGAGCAAAACAAAAAGGAAGAATATGAAAAGAGGAAGCAAACTAAATACCCTTTTGACGGAGACATTGAAGTCACCTTCCAAACATTGATGGAGAATAACAAGCTCGAGCTTCCACCCATAAAAAAGCCGAAGCAAGCAGGTCGTGTTAATGATCCAAACTATTGTGCATACCATCGGATGGTATCTCATCCTTTGAAAGATTGCTTTATCCTAAAGGAAAAGGTTAATAAGATGTGGAAAAATGGAGTAATAACATTTGATCGAAAATATGATGCAGCTCCAGTCAATATGATTTCCTTCAGGCAATTTGCACCTGTGGCAATACTCGCTCCATCAAGGCCACCAATGGTCAAATTCCGGGTCATCAATGCACTACATAGTGAACAGGGGTTGATACCTGTCAAAGATTCTTCAGGGGAGGAAATGTGGGTTCACCCAGACTTAATAAATGATAAAGGATGGGAAAGAGTGAAAACCAAACCCACACCTGTGGAAAGAAGAAAGATCAAAAGGCAAATTAAAGGTCTCCAAAAGACTGCTTAAAAGAAACAAGAACAATAGTTTAAGCAGAAGAAAGACAAGGCGGTCGAGGCCCCAGTCTTAGAAAATCCTCCCAGATCAGCCAGAGGTCATTTTACTCTAGCCGACTACATCATTCCAATTCCAAAAGATGAGGAAGAACCAACAATATCCAGCTGCAATCGGATATCATGGGATGGTACACCCCCTAACTCCGATGATGAAAATCAATGGTCGGATTACTCTGATCTTGAAGACGATCAATGGATCGATGATTATTTTGCTGATGAATACCCTTCTGATGAAGATGAGGATTTCGAACAAACCATTGACCCCGAGACGGGTATGCTTAATATCAAGCATGGTCTAAATACACTATCGGTGACCTTGTATGACATACACAGGCCAAGTTCAAGTGGCTGGTCAAATGATCCTCCTTCTTTTCCACGACCTCTAGAAGTTCATCCGGATCCACTACCATTAGTCGGGCACGATGAAGTTTAGCATCAGCAGACGGTTTTTCCCCCTTCCACGCCAGATGCTTCTTCCACACCTAATTCAGAGTTGATCTTTTCAAATGAAAATTCTAAATTAAGTAATCAGTTGGTTGACTTTAACTCAACCAGGGAACTTGGGTTACCAAGAGACATAATAACCCCAGTATTGGTAATATTGTCGAGAATATCTCTGACTTTGAAGAGGAACTGTCAACGGCTCCTACCTTGGTGGTTTTGAATGCTGCCATAGAGTCCTAAACATCGCAGGCTAATCCTAATGATGTAAACCAAGAAGTAGGCTTGGAAGAGGTTAATTAGTTTTTCATCGAACCAGAAGAAGTTAATGCCATAAGAAGAGACGCACGACCGGAAATTGACCGAAGCGACATGCTTAATGATGGCACTCGCTCTGGTCGCAACTACAGGGTCGACTATGATAAATCCTTTGTTCCTTCCTCTTCTTATGTAAACCCTTCAGGAGGCAATACCAATGTAAATGTAACTTCTCTAGAAGTAAATGATAATGGAAGGCCACCAGAGCCATTCACGTATGATGTTGTTGAACACCTTAAGCACATACCTGCACGACTCCACATTTTTGATCTCTTGCAGATGTCCAAGGGGACTCATGACAACTTCATACGAGCACTACAGGCCTTGAATACTGAGAATCATACTCATATAGCACAAGTGCATCAAATAGAAAAGAACTATTTGAAGGCGAAATCCAAGAGGCCTCAAAAGCAATGCAAGGAGTGTCTCTTAACTCACAATGCTTCTAAAGCCACTATCTCTTTCACTAAAGAGGATCTCCTCTTGGGCAACATGAAGCATACGAGGCCACTTTATTTCACGGCCTACATCAAAGATATGCCTGTCCCAAGAGTTCAAGTTGACCCAGGGTCAGCTCTAAATCTTATCACAATCACGGCTCTTTAAGAGCTCGGTATTCCAGTGAGCAAGCTGTCTGCTACAAAGACTTCTATTCAAGGTTATGATGGGGAAGTCCAGGATCCGATTGGTAAAATCTGAATGCGATTCCAGTTGGGAGACTTAGTCTTGAAGTCCACCCTGCATGTAGTAAAAACTCGTGCTTGTTATAACATCCTCTTGGGGAGACGATGGCTTCATGATTATGCCATAGTACCTTCTACTCTCCATCAATGCCTTAAATACATCGACGATGAGGGGAAGATACATCGAGTCTTTGCAGAGGAAAAGCCATTCAAAGGAAAGGAGGTTTATTTCACAGACACAGCAATGCATCAAGAAAAGCCTACAAAATCCAACTTAGATATGAAGAATGCTCCTGTGAATCTTGCAGAACCTTTCACTATTTCAGCAAAGAAGGTTGGTCAAAAATCTAATCCTCCCATAAAGTTGGAATGTGCAGGAAAATCTGCGGCAAAATGCGTGGATATCAAAGCTCCTTTGATAATTAAGGTGAAATCTGACACAGATCCACCTTTAATTATATCCACAAAGCTATCAAAAGTAAAAGATGCTGAACGTCAGAGGTTTTCATTTTCGCCTAACATGGTATCCTCGACTAGCACTTCAAACTCCAATCAAGAAAGCAATGATATACCTACCCCTACTAGGGGAATATCGCCTATAAGGCCTAATTCTCCTGTCACTTTTAGTCAATTGATATTGACATCACAGCAGAGAGGAGAATTAGCCTACATGTACATTGATAGATGGCTCCGTTTGGCTGAAAAATGTAAAAATCCTCCACACTACTCCGCATGGATTCACTTGTGCTGGGTAGGTTTTCGGCCAGCTCTCCGCAGCTTAACCATGGCAATGGAATTTCAAACCTTTGATGAGATGTCTCGAATTGTGTCATCTCTTGAAGTGGCACTCCACCGGCTGTGCGGGAGGTCTAGAAGAACGCGTCCAATACATGTCATTTCAATGATCAGAGATACAGATTCTGAGTCAGACTCTGAAGACGCTGAAGAAATGAGCACCTTTGTGCATTCTATGGTAGACTATGATCTTCCACTTATGCCATGGCCTACTCCCTCCCATATTTATGAATTTGAAGGTTCTTGCTTTTTGGTAACTTCATCTAAACAGGATAATCATTCGATTATTTTTTCATCGAGCTAAAGATACTTCTCCACCAGATATTATTGACAAAATCAGTAATGAGGGAAAAATCCGGCTCGATATTTATAATCCCGTGGTCTGTAACATGATGAAGAATATGGGGTACAATCTCAAGAAACCTATGGGTCTTGGTTTAAATGCAAATGGCATATGGGCTCCTTTGGATGTCTTTACTCCAGAGATGAAAAAAGATCTCCAGATAGGGGACAGAGTTGAGCAGCTGCGTCATTGCATAGGATATGTTCCTTACAGTAACATTCCTAAATTTAAACAAAGTGTTAAAGCCAGATCGGTAGTCTTCACTGAAGAATATGACTCAGATGACTCTCATGAAATTCGTGTGCTTCAAGATCCCGTTGATTGGGCCATTTTTCAGCATCCTGAGGGGGCAAGTGATGAAGATGATGCTGCATCACAAATCACTGAATATTGGTCACCTGAACTCAACGAGGAAATAAGCTCGTCCCAACATGTCCGCTGGGAATGCTTAGCCCTTGATGTAAAAGCCAAAGAGCCTAAAAAACCAAATCCTTGGAAAGCGATCACTGAATATTGGCCACCTGAACTCAACGAGGAAATAAGCTCGTCCCAACATGTCCGCTGGGAATGCTTAGCCCTTGATGTAAAAGCCAAAGAGCCTAAAAAACCAAATCCTTGGAAAGGGATCAGGCCTTGGTTAAAATCCCCAACTGAAACCTCAGAAGGTTTCACAGAGTTAGAAACTTCCAGTAACAATGTAGAAACACTTCCTCCTAATCCTCCAACTGAGGACCAAGTACAAGAAATAAACTTGGGAACCCCAGAAGATCCCCGACCTACCTTTGTAAGCTCTCAAATTAAAGGAAGTGAACTTGATCTGTATATGGGATTCTTGCGAGAGTTCATAGATTGGTTTGCATGGACTTATGCAGAAATGCCGGACCTAGATCCAGAAATTTCTGTACACAAATTAAATATATAGTAGATGATGCTAAACCTGTAAAACAGGACCAAAGGAGGACAAAGCCTGAAATCATGGAGAAGATAGAAAAAGAAGTTCAGAAACTTAGGGGCGTTAATTTCATCCGTGAAGAACAACACCCTGATTAGTTGGCTAATATAGTCCCAGTTACTAAAAAGAATGGACAAATCAGAGTCTGTATTGACTTCAGAGATCTGAATAAAGCCTGCCCCAAAGATGATTTTCCATTACCTATACCAGAAATAATGATTGACAATACTTTTGGGTTCGAAAGAATGTCATTCATGGATGGCTTCTTGGGGTATAATCAGATCAAAATGTTCAAAGAGGATGAGAAACACACTTCCTTTGGAACTCCATTCGGCATATACTGCTATACTGTCATATCATTTGTCTCAAAAATGCTGGAGACACGTACCAAAGAGCAATGATGAAAATATTCAAGGACTTACAACATAAATCTGTTGAATGTTATGTTGATGATTTGGCAGTCAAGAACAAGCATAAATCAGATCATCTGGCCGATCTCCGCGCGATCTTTGAGAGATTACGGAAATTCAATCTTCGAATAAATCCCCTGAAATGTTTTTTCGGAGTTTCTTCCAGAAAGTTTCTAGGATTTGTGGTGCGAAAAGGTGGCATTGAAATAGATCCCATCAAAATCAAAGCCATATTGGAAACGCCTTCGCCGAGAAATTTGAAAAAATTGAAAGGATTACAAGGAAAACTCACCTATATCCGGCGGTTCATTTCCAACTTGTCCGGAAAGTGTAGACCATTCTCCAAATTGATGAAAAAAGGAGTGGACTTTGTATGGGACAAAGCTTGTGAAGATGCTTTTCAGGATATCAAACAATATCTTACAAACCTGCCAGTTCTTTCAGCTCCAATTCCGAGCAAGCCTTTCATTCTTTATACAAGGGCTCTTGATCATTTCTTGGGAGCATTGTTAGCTCAACAGAATGATAAAGGAAAGGAGGTGGCACTCTATTACCTGTCGAGGATGCTGGTTGGTGCCGAGCACAATTATCACCCGATAGAAAAAGAATGTCTTGCACTTATATTTGCAATACAAAAGCTACGACATTACATCCTCTCTAATGTGGTGTATCTGGTTTCCAATATTAATCCATTAAAGATATTAGTGACAAAAGCCGGGGCGTTGAGCGAACGTCTAGCCAAATGGTCCATGCTTCTTTCTCAATATGACATCAGATATACTCCTATGAAGGCAGTAAAAGGACAAGCTCTTGCAGATTTTCTAGCAAAACATCCACTGTCAGAAGATTCTGAGTTCATAGACAATCTCCCTGATGAGTCAGTCTTCTTCACTGAACAAACATGGAAATCCACCATTGATTCAGATCTACATTGGACCATGCATTTTGATGGAGCTTCCAGGAATAATGAACGAGGAAAGCCAGTATCAGGGGTTGGAATTATTTTCTGTAGTCCAGGAAACCTTTATGTTCCTCACTCCTTCTCATTGATCAAGCCATGCTCGAACAATGTGGCAGAATACACGGCATTAATTATGGGGCTTGAGTCTGCTTTGGATGCTGGTATTAACATTCTAAGAGTCTATGGAGATTCACAACTTGTGATTAAGCAAATGAATCATGAGTATGAAGTAAAGTTACCAGACCTAGTTCCCCTTTTCAATAGGGCATATGAACTCAAGCAAAGGTTTAAGTTGATTACATTTCATTATGTTCCGAGATGTCAGAATGTCAAAGCAGACGCCTTAGCTGTTGACCTATAAAAATTACAAATACTGCAGCAAAGACACCTCATCTCAGCTTAATTTAGGCTACAGAGGTTATTTGCAGATCTTGGGGAATCACTGTGAGAACCGGCATTCCATGAAGATCAATATAGCTGGAACTCTCAGAGGAAGTTCAAATTTCGGGTTGAACAGACATCATCGAACTCAAAGCCACAAGCATGTCAGCCCGAGGTCAGTTCCCCCCAAGCCAGGGGGTCACTGACCAAAGTCCTACTTCCCGATGTCCAAAAATAATGAAAATTTAGACGCGAAGCTTCAGTCATGCTCAGAAGATACTTTGCAAATTTTCAAGATGAAAAGACTCTGTTTGGCCTAAATTTCATTACATGTCAGCTTAGAGGACAGTAATCCCGAATTTGGGGGTCATCGGCTAAGATCTTACTTCCAGAAGGCCAAAGCAGATAAAATTTGGAACAAATGCTCAAAGAATGCCCCAAGTTATTCTCCCAAAGTTTCAAGTCAAGGGGAGGCTATTCGGATAGAAAACAGGCTAACTATCTCAATGTGGAGTGAATAGTGACATAACGCATGCAATGAATAAGTTACTGTTGGAAATCCTACTTCCTCAAATCTAAACTATATGAAATTTGGATGAATACTCCAAGATGTTCTTGACGTCAGACCCTCCAAGTTTCAAATCAAACCGGGTCATTTGGGCTTCAAATAGCTGAAACAAGGGCCCACTGTCATAAAAAAGTCAACTGGAGAGTTGACCAAGTTCAGATGGTCAAACAAAGCTGAAACTTCTGTGACACACTCAAAATAGTGTCAAGAAGTGTTCCTCCAAGTTTCATGGCAATTGGACGTCGTTTGGACCCCGAACAAGCGGAAACAAGCCACATATGCAAAATTCCAAGAATGGGCCTTGGGAGTGACCGGGGCCCACAAACAAAAGGAGTTGACCAAGTTCAGGTGGTCAAACAGAGCTGGAACTTCTGTGACATACTCAAAATAGTGTCAAGAAGCATCCCTTCAAGTTTCGTGGCGATTAGACGCCGTTTGGGCCCCGAATAGGCGGAAACAAGCCACATATGCAAAATTCCAAGAATAGGCCTTGGGAGTAACCGGGGCCCACAAACAAAAGGAGTTGACCAAGTTCAGATGGTCAAACAGAGCTGAAACTTCTGCGACACACTCAAAATACTGTCCAAAAGCATCCCTCTAAGTTTCGTGGCGATTGGACACCGTTTGGGCCCCGAACAAGCGGAAACAAGCCACATATGCAAAATTCCAAGAATGGACCTTGGGAGTGACCGGGGCCCACAAACAAAAGGAGTTGACCAAGTTCAGGTGGTCAAACAGAGCTGAAACTTCTGTGACACACTCAAAATACTGTCCAAAAGTATCCCTCCAAGTTTCGTGGCGATTGGACGTCGTTTGGACCCCGAACAAGCGGAAACAAGCCACATATGCAAAATTCCAAGAAAGGGCCTCGGGAGTGACCGGGGCCCACATACAAAAGGAGTTGACTATGTTCAGGTGGTCAAACAGAGCTGAAACTTTTGTGACATACTCAAAATAGTGTCAAGAAGAATCCCTTCAAGTTTGGTGGCGATTGGACACCGTTTGGGCCCCGAACAGGCGGAAACAAGCCACATATGCAAAATTCCAAGAATGGCCCTTGGGAGTGACCGGGGCCCACAAACAAAAGGAGTTGACCAAGTTCAGCAGTCAAACAGAACTGAAACTTCTGTGACACACTCAAAATACTGTCCAAAAGCATCCCTCCAAGTTTCGTGGCGATTGGACACCGTTTAGGCCCCGAACAGGCGGAAACAAGCCACATATGCAAAATTCCAAGAATGGGCCTTGGGAGTGACCGGGGCCCACAAACAAAAGGAGTTGACCATGTTCAGGCGGTCAAACAGAGCTGAAACTTCTGTGACACACTGAAAATAGTGTCAAGAAGTATCCCTCCAAGTTTCGTGGCGATTAGACACTGTTTGGGCCCCGAACAGGCGGAAACAAGCCACATATGCAAAATTCCAAGAATGGGCCTTGGGAGTGACCGGGCCCCACAAACAAAAGGAGTTGGCCATGTTCAGGTGGTCAAACAGAGCTGAAACATCCGTGACATACTCAAAATAGTGTCAAAAAGCATCCCTTCAGGTTTCGTGCCGATTGGACACCGTTTGGGCCCCGAACAGGCGGAAACAAGCCACATATGCAAAATTCGAAGAATGGCCCTTGGGAGTGACCGGGGCCCACAAACAAAAAGAGTTGACCAAGTTCAGCAGTCAAACAGAACTGAAACTTCTGTGACACACTCAAAATACTGTCCAAAAGCCTCCCTCCAAGTTTCGTGGCGATTGGACACCGTTTAGGCCCCGAACAGGCGGAAACAAGCCACATATGCAAAATTCCAAGAATGGGCCTTGGGAGTGACCGGGGCCCACAAACAAAAGGAGTTGACCACGTTCAGGTGGTCAAACAGAGCTAAAACTTCTGTGACACACTCAAAATAGTGTCAAGAAGTATCCCTCCAAGTTTCGTGGCGATTGGACACTGTTTGGGCCCCGAACATGCGGAAACAAGCCACATATTTAAAATTCCAAGAATGGGCCTTGGGAGTGACCGGGCCCCACAAACAAAAGGAGTTGGCCATGTTCAGGTGGTCAAACAGAGCTAAAACATCTGTGACATACTCAAAATAGTGTCAAAAAGCATCCCTTCAGGTTTCGTGCCTATTGGACACCGTTTGGGCCCCGAACAGGCGGAAACAAGCCACATATGCAAAATTCCAAGGATGGGCCTTGGGAGTGACCGGGGCCCACAAACAAAAGGAGTTGACCAAGTTCAGGTGGTCAAAAAGAGCTGGAGCTTCTGTGACATACTCAAAATAGTGTCAAGAAGCATCCCTTCAAGTTCCGTGGCGATTGGACACCGTTTGGGCTCCGAACAGGCAGAAACAAGCCACATGTGCAAAATTCAAAGAATAGGCCTTGGGAGTGACCGGGGCCCACAAACAAAAGGAGTTGACCAAGTTCAGATGGTCAAACAGAGCTGAAGCTTCTGTGACACACTCAAAATACTGTCCAAAAGCGTCCCTCTAAGTTTCGTGGCGATTGGACACCGTTTGGGCCCCGAACAAGCGGAAACAAGCCACATATGCAAAATTCCAAGAATGGACCTTGGGAGTGACCGGGGCCCATAAACAAAAGGAGTTGACCAAGTTCAGGTGGTCAAACAGAGCTGAAACTTCTGTGACACACTCAAAATACTGTCCAAAATTATCCCTCCAAGTTTCGTGGCGATTGGACGTCGTTTGGACCCCGAACAAGCGGAAACAAGCCACATATGCAAAATTCCAAGAAAGGGCCTCGGGAGTGACCGGGGCCCACATACAAAAGGAGTTGACTATGTTCAGGTGGTCAAACAGAGATGAAACTTTTGTGACATACTCAAAATAGTGTCAAGAAGAATCCCTTCAAGTTTGGTGGCGATTGGACACCGTTTGGGCCCCGAACAGGCGGAAACAAGCCACATATGCAAAATTCCAAGAATGGCCCTTGGGAGTGACCGGGGCCCACAAACAAAAAGAGTTGACCAAGTTCAGCGGTCAAACAGAACTGAAACTTCTGTGACACACTCAAAATACTGTCCAAAAGCATCCCTCCAAGTTTCGTGGCGATTGGACACCGTTTAGGCCCCGAACAGGCGGAAACAAGCCACATATGCAAAATTCCAAGAATGGGCCTTGGGAGTGACCGGGGCCCACAAACAAAAGGAGTTGACCATGTTCAGGTGGTCAAACAGAGCTGAAACTTCTGTGACACACTCAAAATAGTGTCAAGAAGTATCCCTCCAAGTTTCGTGGCAATTGGACACTGTTTGGGCCCCGAACAGGCGGAAACAAGCCACATATGCAAAATTCCAAGAATGGGCCTTGGGAGTGACCGGGCCCCACAAACAAAAGGAGTTGACCATGTTCAGGTGGTCAAACAGAGCCGAAACTTCTGTGAAATACTCAAAATAGTGTCAAAAAGCATCCCTTCAGGTTTCGTGCTGATTGGACACCGTTTGGGCCCCGAACAGGCGGAAACAAGCCACATATGCAAAATTCCAAGAATGGGCCTTGGGAGTGACCGGGGCCCAAAAACAAAAGGAGTTGACCAAGTTCAGGTGGTCAAAAAGAGCTGGAACTTCTGTGAAAAACTTAAAATAGTGTCAAGAAGCATCCCTTCAAGTTTCGTGGCGATTGGACACCGTTTGGGCCCCGAACAGGCAGAAACAAGCCACATGTGCAAAATTCCAAGAATAGGCCTTGGGAGTGACCGGGGCCCACAAACAAAAGGCGTTGACCAAGTTCAGGTGGTCAAACAGAGCTGGAACTTCTGTGACATACTCAAAATAGTGTCAAAAAGCATCCCTCCAGGTTTCGTGGCGATTGGACACTGTTTGGGCCCCGAACAGGCGGAAATAAACCACATATGCAAAAATCCAAGAATGGGCCTTGGGAGTGACCGGGGCCCACAAACAAAAGGAGTTGACCAAGTTCAGATGGTCAAACAGAGCTGAAATTTCTATGAAACACTTAAGATGGTGTCAACCAATATCTCTCCAAGTTTCGTGATGATTGGACATCATTCGGGCCTCAAACAATGGAAAAAAGGTCACATATACAATGTTCCAAAAATGGGCCTTGTCCGTGACCGGGGCCCAATTAATGAAAAAGTTGACCAACTTTCTGAAGTCAAAAAGGGCTGAAATTTTTATGACATGTATAGAATAGTGTTAAGAAGCACCCCTCCAAGTTTAGTGGCAATCGGACTTCGTTTGAACCCAAAACAGATGAAAATGGGCCACATACGCGAAAAACCTGAAATTGGGCCTCGTCCGTGGCCTAGTCTGCGGTCACGGACCTTCAAAGGATGTTTCCCACGATTTTGGGTGGTTTCCCTCCACTCCTCTTCATAATCCAACTCCCCACAACTGCTATTAACTCCCCAAAACTGCACAAAACTGATTGGGAGTCTATAAAAAGAGAAAATTTTGAAGAATGGGGACACACACACATATAAGGAAGAAAAGTGAAGAAATTGAAGAAAGTCACCACCTAAGGCAACAAGAAGCAAGCTCCAGCAGCACTTCCACGACCATTCCCACCTTCTTTTCTTAGTTTTAAAGGTGAGCAAGAAAATTCAGAAGGAGAAAAGGAAGGGAAATGGCCAAAGTCCATACCATGTTCGTACGATGCCAATTTTTGAGAGGATGACATTGTCACCTCTGTTTCTCTCATTCGTAAGGCTTCTTAGCCATTGCAAGAGTTGTGAAAGAAGCCTTTCTAGGCCTCATTTTGTTCCTTGAAAATGAAAGGTTCAAATGACACAACTCTGGCTTCAAATTTGCCCATTTCGGACTTGAAACAAAAATGCAGTCCGTAAGCACGAATGATGAGTTACAGCGGTTTCAATTGATTCCATGATAAAATGTGATCTTCTTGATGGTTGTCCACTGCTCCAAAGTCATAAGAATGGAGTTCCAATACTTGAAAGAAGTTCCAAGAAAGAACCAGCGCGAACAGCACAAAAAACGGAGGCACAAGGCCATTGTCTGTCAGTGACCGTGACCCACGGTCACTGGCAGGTTCCAGTGACCGCGGGTGAGTCACGGTCACTGGAAGGCCCCAGTGACCGCGGGTGAGTCACGGTCACTGGAATGGGGCAGTGACCGCGGGTCACGGTCACCCCCCATTTTTTCCCCTTTTTCACATTTTCTTCCACCTTATATACATTTTCTTGTATTTTCCAAATTGAGATCACATCTGAGACTTGAGGGAGGGGTTGTAAAACTTTCAAAAATGTATGTAAACAACCTGCATCCCCACGGTCAGGGCACTTGAACCCATGTAAACAAAAGGGAAATTAATGATGAACTGTAATTATTTCCCATTCTTCTTAACGCTTAAAGTGCGTGAATGTCGGACCTTGATTCCGTAATTCATTTCCACGCCTACATTTTTAAGCTCGATCATTAGCAAGCTTCACAACTTCAATATCAATCCCTGAAAATGACAAGATGATATTGGAAGTTGTTGAGAGAAGACTTCTTCCCCCACTCGATACTTACAAGGCAGTAGAAGATAGCTTCACTGCAATCAAAAATCGAATTTCATATTTCCAAAACTCATTCAGGGATTGGAGAGATCCTTTTATTGATTATATTCTGCATGGAGTATTACCAGAGAACCCTAAAGATAGAACCAGTATTCAAAGGCGAGCTCTCAAATTCCATTTTGATTTGCCCTTGAAAACTCTTTATCGCAAGTCATACGATGGAGTTCTACTTCGTTGTTTGTCCCTGAAAGAAGTTGAGCAAGTTCTTAGAGAAGTTCATGCTGGCCTATGTGGTGCTCACCAAGCTGGACCAAAACTTCATGATCAAATTCGAAGATTAGGCTACTATTGGCCTACCATGGTGTCCGACGCTATTAGTTTTGCTAAAAGATGCAATGAGTGCCAAATTCATGGTGATTACATTCACCAGCCTCCTGAACATTTGCACCCTACGACCACTTCTTGGCCGTTTGAATCTTAGGGAATGGATATAGTAGGGAAGATCAGTCCACCCTCAGAACGTGGACATCAATTCATTTTGGCCGCAACCGATTACTTCTCCAAATGGACAAAAGCAGTACCTTTCACAGAAGTTAAAACTGATACAGTCCTTAGCTTCCTGAAAACTCATGTCATTTGCCGTTTTGGGATGCCCAAACGTCTGTATCATGACAATGTCCCGTAATTCAATAATAATAAATTTTACAGATTCTGTGACAAATATAGGATCCAGTGTTGTCCATCTACAGCATATAACCCCACGGCCAACGGACTTACTGAAGCTTTTAACAAAAGCATTTGCAAGATTTTGACAAAAATGGTTTCTGACAACAAAAAGAGTTGGAGTACCAGGCTTCCTGAAGCATTATGGGCTTACAGAACTATAGTTCGTGGTCCTACTAAATCAACACTGTATTTCTTGGTCTATGGTTGTGAAGCTGTAATACCTTTGGACATTCAACTTCCCTCTTTTCGGGTGGCTGTGATAAACAAATATACTGAAGAAAAAAATGCCAAATTCAGACTACAAGAGCTAGAAAGCCTTGATGAGAAAAGGCTTGCCGCTCGACAAAGTATTGAGTTGTATCAAGCTCGTATGGCTACATCTTTCAACAAAAAAGTCAAGTATAGAGCTTACAAGATGGCAGATCTAGTCCTTGCAATTAGAAGACCTATGTTTTCCACGCACTTGTCGAGGGGCAAGTTCGAACCTAAATGGGGAGGACCTTTTGTTGTTGACAAGGTCTACTCTAATGGCGCATATGCGCTCCTCACACTTGAAGGGGACAGATGCATGATGCCCATCAATGGAAAACTTCTCAAGAAATACTATACCTGAATGTCATTGGTGCACCCATGCCATGTACCTAAACTATGTACAGTGTACATTTTCATTCCAAAACCAAAATTCTCTGGTTTTAAACCTCACAACCTAGGACTCCTAACCAAAATCCCTCAGACTTGTATAAAATGACTACGAGGATCAAGTCCTTCGACCCCTTTAGTCAAACTTTTGTTACTTGCATAATGTCCTTACAAGACCCCTTGTAACATCCTGCTATATAGATTAAGTTTTTTTGTAGACCCTATATAGTAAAACTCAACTATGTGGAATAAGTCTTTTTGCAGACCCCATATAGCTAATCCTTAGTTGTATAGAACAAGTCTTTTTGCAGACCCTATATGACTGCCTTCGGTTATATAGAACAAGTCTTTTTGCAGACCCTGTATAACTAAAATCTAAACAAAAACCAAAACCAAATCTTTATCCTAAGGAATAAGTCAAGGATCCCGGGGAAAGCCTCACACAAGGGCACCAGATAACATCCACTTTGTTTGACCCCTTTTGACACTAAAAGGATCAAGTCATGGACCCTGGAGAAAGCCTCACACATGAGCACCGGATAACGTCCTCCTATATGACTCCCTTATTTTTGATTTGTGGATCCAAAAGATCGCAAATCACACCCTCATACAAGTCTGAGAAAACCAAACCAAACAAACCATCCACACAAACCACATCAAACATCCACCAAAAATAAAACAAAACACCCATACCAATGACAAAATGGAGGAAAAGAAAGTTTTTCCATTGATATTCATTTGAAGTTTAAGTACAAAGAATGAAGTCAATGTATACATGGCCACCCAAGCTGATCAAGATAAAAGAGTCATACAAGAAGCTGCGGCGATAAAATCTAGTCCAGGAACTTCTCCAGTTGCCCTTTTATATTCAATACTTCTGCCATGAGGATACGCCCTTTGTAGCTTGCATAAGCTGGAATAGCAGTATTAATGTCAATCTCGTCCATCTTAATATTCAATTCAATCTCCAAGGACTATACGAAATCATTTAGGGCTGTGCGTTTTGCTTCTATATGGGCGAAAAGATCATCTCGGTGACGAATTCTCTCTGAACCTAACTTCTGCAAATTTTCCATGGTATTTTCCACGGAAAATAACTGATGCTGCAATACAACAATCTGTTGTTGAATATATGCACGTTGATCCGCATGCACAGCCAATTCCTGTGTCAGGTTGGCCTCTTCCGCATTTATTACCTGTATCTCCTCCTCACCACTTTCAATCTCTGCAGCCAACTGAATTTTGGTGCCTTAAGACCTCATCTTAGAAAGCTTTGGCATGATCAACACTCTTATCCCAAGAGTCTTTTTCTTCGAGTTTGTTAAAGAGGAGGACGAGGGCATCGCGAAGACCACTCAAGTCGGCACCAAAAAATATCAACATATCTGCTTAAGCCTTGGCACCTTGAATCTTCTTTGAAGAAAGCATCCTTGAAAAACAGTAGCCAAAATGCTGCGAATGATTATCTTTGTGGCAAAATTAATAGCAGATTGAGGCTTTGGTGTGTCCCTGAAGAAGCTGAGTTCTTTAGGGATAGAAAGGTTTGATTCTCGCTCTTGTGAGTTTGATTGAATCTGAGAACTTGAGTGATTATCCTTTTCTCTCTCGACATTCACTCTGTCCTCCGGAATCGCCAATGTTTCTTCACGAACAGAAGGTGAATCATGTGACCCCTGTGAAGACAAGGTAGTTGAAGGATCCCTAAGGGCATGAGGTGTGACTGTCACATGCAGTAAGCTTTTCCTGGTCCTTCCGCCTTCGGCAGTAGAAGCCTCATCTGATATTTTCTGAACAGCAGGGTCTTCAATAACTTTTAAAGGTGATGACTGATCCACCCTAAAGTGGACTCTCGGAGGTGTCACGGCCTTGGAAGGCGTAAAACTACCAGCAACTGGAGTTACACTACCAGTGATAGGTGTTATAGGAGTATCCTTTACCGGGAGACATGCACCTTCTAAAACCATTACTGGTTAAACAGAAGAGCCTGTCCTGATCACAACAGTATCCGCTACAAGGGCCTCTATGACTGGAACCATAACACTGTTCACTTCTTTTTCTGTATCACCAATAGGTTCAACATGTTGTTCCATCTAGACATCCTCAGCCTCATCAGCCCTTGGCTCGTTACTAACAGGCAAAGTGGTACCGGTTGGCGACAATCTCGCACCATCATTCACACTTTGGGTTAGTGAACCTGATGATAAACTTTCTACAAAGCATTGCAGATCACTCCCCAAAGGGCTGCCTGGTGATGTCTCTAAGTATCCACTATGAAGTGAGACATCATCCAAGTCAATCGAAGCTTCGACATGCTCTTTCTCTACTTGCTCCTCGATAGGGGATCCGAAAGATCTCCTATGAATGGTAGAAAGTGTTTTAGCAAGTGTATTAGAAACACCCTCTTCCACCCGACCATCTGAAAAGGGAAATGAGCAAAAATTAGAGCACGAATGCTGAAATGCTAACCAGGCTAATGT
This sequence comes from Sextonia rubra, assembly GCA_037013555.1. Classification (NCBI taxonomy): domain Eukaryota; kingdom Viridiplantae; phylum Streptophyta; class Magnoliopsida; order Laurales; family Lauraceae; genus Sextonia; species Sextonia rubra. The sequence goes on along the minus strand of JASUAD010000001.1, from coordinate 106,567,006 downwards.
GAAGTTTACCTTCAGCGACAACTAGAGTTTTTTCGATATCCCTTATGACTCTGGTCACAGATTCTTTGACAATATCAGAAGGAGGCTTCTGTTGTTTAATTTGGAAAGCAGTCTCTGTAATAGCAGCAGTACCAACGTCATCGATAGATTTCTCTACAGTGATGGATTCTGTCGGTATATCTGCTGCCACTTCTCTCTCAAATTCAGGCATCTGGGCTTGATTAAATATATTTTTTTCAAAATCAAACTCGAAGCGAATATCACTATCAGCTCACTCTTTGGTCGAAAGAGTATCAAAACTGCTTTCTCCTCCACTCCGCTCATCAGAGGCATAATCTTCAGCAACTCTGCCCATTTGCCTCGCAAACTCTCCAGCAATTGAGGGTTGAGCCAATAAAATCGCCAAAAGGAATATCAATATTAAAGCAATAGATCAGAATTAATGAAGATATGATTATAGACAACTATATGTATGTTACCAGTTTTTCGCCTCTGGGAACGACGTGCTGGAGGACTTTCAGCTTTTCTCTTCTTAGAAGGTGTCTCTTTGCTAGCTGAGGCTCTGACTCGAGTCACCAATTTTGAGCGAGTGGCTCTGATTTTCTTATGCAAACCTAGGTCCTTCAGAGGGTTTACAGGCATTATGATAGATGGCCTTGCTCTCGTAGTTACTTCCGCAGATTGGACCCCCTCAACTGGACTTTGACTGACATGTGCCTCTGTCAATACATGAGTATCAGCAGCAGTTTTTAATTGATGAACAAAATCTACCTCAGCAGCTACATGCATAGCGGATCGCTCTTCCTCAAACTGTTTAATCTGTTCTCCTATTGATACCTTGGTTCTGACAGAACGAGGAGTAGATCCAAAATCCAAAGCAGCCCTGCCCATTTCCCTGATTTCAGCAAGGCTAATGCTCTCCTGTAAATTTTCTTCTATGGCTCATTGCATCCTCGTTGCGGGTACATTAGGCGGAGGCATATAACTTTCATCTTCCTCACCTCTTAAACCGCGGTGATCTCGACAGATATCGGATCCGGTTGTCAAGCCAATTCGCCATTTGTCCCCATCATGTAGCCAACTTTCAAAATTCTCTGGGATGAAATGATCTTTTTCTCCCTTTTCTCCTTTTTCCTTCTTCTTAGAAGCAGGCAAAACACGGCATTTGGCTTGAGGATTGCTTGTGTATGCCTGCACAATGGCGAGGGTGCTTTTAGCAAACCACTGGACGAAGAAACTTGTATATCCAGGATTCGGAACATGAGGATATCCAAAACGGGCTTCAGTGTCAAACGCTTGGTAGAATTTCCAAGCATTACGAGCATCCTGCAAGGAGCCAATAGTGCCTCGAATTCGGCCCGGTGCTCCTACAACGGCCTAATAAAAGTTGAATTGTCTATAAAATCTGGCAGGTATATAAGGTTGAATATTGATGTATGTATTTTTCCTATACACCAGATCTGCAGGCCTTAAACTCAGAAGCCATCTCTTTTCTTCGTCCGACAAGCCGATATCCCGGCCACCCTCCCCAACCTTGTCTACTGATGGCTTCACAGCATTCCTCATCTGAATGGGAACTTCAATATTCGGTATAACATCCCGGGAAGCAACATAATTGTTAAAGATGCGCAGATGTTGGTGCAAATCGGTCATGGAATAGCTGTTAATTAAGCAACTACCACCAACCACACCCTCCATGAAAATGTTCCCCAGTGCACCGCTATGTGAATGAAGATCATTGCAATGGTAGGTGAACTAAGTGTATAGTAGATATTTGGCATAAAATCGATTGAACGGTTTTCCTTCCCTGACGGTGAATCCTAAAAGCTTCAACTCTATCAGCATATAAGATACAAAAGCAGGACCCAAAGCCAAGCTATGTCCAAAGGCCATCTTAAGGGCTGGATATATGTAACCAGGCCTAAGGTTGTTTCTTGAGCTCGGAAAAAGAACCTCGGACAACCATGCTGTCAAGAATGAAGCAAGCCAACATTACCTTTTCAAATCTGGATATTTGGTAAAAATATAAGGCTAAAAGTCCATATCTTCATGAAAGATGATTATCGGACCCTTCTTGGGATCTTCACTCTGGATTATCCTTTTCCATTTAAAAAAACCACCTCTATTAATGAAGAAAGGATCAGTGATCCTCTTCACTTGATTGATTCATTACAAGACTTTGCCTCGACTTCGGTTAGATGTCTGAATAGAATCTTTAAGTGCAAAAAGGGGGTAATATGCAGCCTAGAATTCGTCATCCATAGTAGCTAATTCTTCAACCGGCGGTCTCATCATAGATCTCGCCATAAGGTGCCAAACCAAAAATTTTCTTTATTTCCCATAGAAAAATCCCAACTCCATGTTTGGAGTAAAGAAATTACCATTCGCTGGGCAAAATAGCTCTAGAATGGCCCTGCAGACATTCTTGTTCTCGCACGGGACTCTTTGTGTGGTAGCATTTACAGCATCAAAAATCCCGACTGCTTTCAAATCTTCCGCATAATGATGCTTGATTGCAGTCACCCAGCTTGGCCAATCCCCGATGCAATTAAACCACCCACGAGACTGATGTCTCTCACCGAGCCAAGCGCTCCCGTCGCCTGAATGAATACCAAGCCCAATAGTCCTGAGCTGTGATATCGCAGTGCCTATTTCCAAATTCAAAGTGCACGGCTCAAGGGTCTCTATTTCAGACCTTGGGTGTTCTATGAAGTAGTATGGAGGCGGACACATGAATTTCCTGGTCTTGAAATGGACATGATGTCTTATCCATGAAAAGGATCATGCCTTGCTAGGATTGTTGGAGAAAACGACATGATAGTTGGATGCCGTCGAATGGAGTGAACAGTGGTTAATTCAAGCATGACCCCTGCCGGATTTGTGTAACGATACCGCATATGGTCAGTAGGTTACTTTGCAGTCTCATTTGCAGCATTTCCAAATATATATCGTGGTTTTGGGAAAACCACCTTGTCATTATTCTCCCAATTGGTATTATTTGCTAAGCACCAATACGAGTACCAATTTCTTATTGATAAAGCTTTAGTCCTCTGGAGCCATAGGTTGACATCAGATGCTTCATTTGGATCTTTGGGATCAGACTCCCTTGCGGTCTTACCCTTGGTATGACCTTTAGATGCTCCAGCAGTTGCAGTTGCTGGTGCTTTACCCTTTTTATCTGCAAAGCAAATAAAAAAGAAGGAAAAGATAAGTATCAGTAACAATGAAATGGAACTTTTCAAAAAAAAAAAAAATTCGGCAGCATCTCCCCTTATTATAAGGCCAAAAGGGGAAAGCAATACTCAGTTCTGAGACCCAGAATTCGCATCAAAGGCACACTTAAGTCTCAGAACCAAGGCTCCCGGTCCAAACAGATGTTCAAGCATCAAATTCCCGGCATTTGAAATTCCCAAAATACTAGCATTTGAAAAATCACTTAAACCAAGTGGATTTGGAAATCTTGGTCGAGACTTGGGTTTTGGGAGAGGAAGGACAACACTCCGGCATCACCAACGGGAAGCTTCGCTCTTTTTTTTCTAGCCACAACAACAAAAGAAAAGTTGTGATTCTTCTACATCTACACTACCTCTTCATTTTCCTATATTTTTCTTCTTTTCTACCTATTTCTTTGCTTGTTTTGTTTTTTTTTAGGGTTTCTATGGGATGAAAGGGGATAACAAATCTACAATTTTTTCGGGGCTTTGACCATGATAAAATGGCAAACCTAAGATGCTCATATATTCACCTTTTTTTTTCATCAATTTCTCTTTTATCTCCAACATCTCTGGTTTTTTTTTTTTTTTTGGCTATGAATACTTGTTTTATCAAGATTCTCATATTTTGGCTTAATAATAATACCACATTCTCATGGCATGTGTTCTTCTTTTTCGTGTGATGATTTGAAGCCGTTATTGATGACTCAAAGCTTCGATCGAGGGTTGTCATGTGACATTCATCCCTGCCTTATGAAGAGTACACTAGCAAAGATAGTAGTTTATAGAGATCCATAGAAGTTAAAAGATAAAATAGCAAATGCTATCATGCATACATTCCAGTAACATGGCAAACAGTTGATCTGTTGTATCAGTCACATGTGATGTTATTTTCCACAGGCCCTACTTTGGATGTAAACCATGGACTCATCCCATTACATGGATTTGATCAAAATCCCAATCTATTTTATTCAACTTCTCTATAATTTGCCAAAGCACTGCAGCAGTTACATTTGAGCAATTGGTTAAAATGCAACCGTTAAAACCCAAAGTCAATATTTTAAACCAACCAATTTTGATAATAATACCACTTTCTCCTAGCATTGGCATGTATTGTTCTTCTTCTTTTGATGATAATTATAACCCCAAAGTCATTGCTCACCTTAAATATATATATATATATATGTAAGTCATTATTCACTTTCAGATTGTTCACTTTCACGCCTTCTATGTGTTAGTAATTAGGAACCTGCTTTGGACATACTGAGTACCCAATCCAAACCAAAGCTGTTTCCATCCCTCGTGCATGGTTGAATGAATTTTTTTTTTTCTTCGGGTGATCTTATATTGGAAATTTCGGTTTAGACGTCTATGATGTCCACTATCCATTTCAAAGCCCCACATTGAATCCCAAACACTTTCATTGTTGAATAGGTGGTGTTTGCTCTGCATTGAAGAGATGAGTTCTTTTCTTTTAGTTTTATTGTAAAGATGGGTAAAATGTACATCTTTTATCTACATATCAACGGTGTAATGTTTTCAATTTGGGATATGTCAGTATCTATTCCATTTATTGCATGTCACATAAGAAGGTAGTAGTTTTAGGGGACAGTTTAATCTTAGTCAAACAAAGAATTAAGTTGGTATTGCACTTCTTGCTCCAAAAATAGAAAAAAAACCAAGAAAAAAAAAAACAAAAGGACTCCACTGGTACTAGGTTGGGTTGAGAGTTGAGGCCTATGGCTAATATCTCCAAGCCCAACTTGGGTTGGGTTGAGGGGATTGCACTAGCACTTGTTCATTCTGATATAAATGAATTAGATGGTTTGTTAGTCCATGTTTGGTGAAATGTTAGCATATGGTTTATGAGATTTTCTTCCATTGTGTTTTATAGGTTTCAAAAGCTCATAATTTGGTCTATATCAATTTCAATGGAAGGTATGCTTCATTCTTAATCATTTTTAATACATTTCTACCAAATTAATATTTAAAAGATATAAAAGATCATTTACATTTGATGTTGTGCTTGTATTATTTTACTTTACTTGTACATTATGAGTTGCTTAATTGCATTATAACAGATCCTACCAAATCACGTTTAATATCTGATGTTTGTTCCATTGTGGTTGTATGTTGTGGGTTGGCTAAACAATGGCAAACATTATGAGAGGAGTGAATTAGTAAAAAAAACATCGTTTTTCATATTTATTGAGCAAAGCATGGGTGGAAGAGCTTTTGTCAACTGAGGGTCCTCAATGTCATGAGAACCTGCACATGAGTCTCGATTGCTTTATTATATTGCATGATACACTTATGCTTCACAGACTCCTTTAGAACACACGACTAATGTCCATAGACAAGCAGTTAGAAATATTTTTCCACACATTGGCTCACAATGTTACTAATAGAGTTGCTGCTAGTTGATTTAACCATTCAGGCGCTACTATCAACCATTATTTCCACAAAGTATTAGATGCGGTCTGCAAAGTCTATCCAAATTACATTCAAATTCTAGATAATGCCCCAACTCCAAATCAAATTCAGATAAATAGTAGATTTTATCCTTATTTTAAAATTATTTCATTTACCATTCTTCAATTTTCTTTTGTCATAACATGATTTCTTCTTTTAGACAAGACGTTTTCACTATCCATAACTTTTTCATTGAGATAATAGGATTGCACAGGTACAATAGACGGTAAACACAAACTCGCTCACGTACCAACTACAAAGCAAGCTAAATGTCAAAATAGGCATGGCTAACTCTCTCAAAACTGTATCATAGCAAGTGGATTTGAGATGAAATTTTAATATGTGCTTGTAGGATAGGAAGGATCTACAAGTGATGCTAATATGCTTTTTTCCACTCTAAATAGAAGTAATAGATTAGCAGTACCAAATGGAAATAGAACCATACAAATATTTATGAGCATAGTATAAATGTATTTATTTAATTATATGAAGTCTGATTAAACTTTCATTTCTTTAATTTGCAAATATAAGTAAATTTTATCTAGTGGATGCTGGTTTTGGCAATGCTCCAAGATTTTTGAAACCAAATAGAGGTGTGCGTCATGATCTAAGGGAGTTCAAGGAATGTGATCTAATAAATTATCAAGAGCATTTTAATTTACAACATTCTTCATTGCGCACCACCATAGAGCAGGTGTTTAGAGTTGTTAAAAATTGATTCTCTATTTTACAAATGGCACAAGGGTATTCATTGACAACTCAACAAGATATCATCATTGCATGTTGTACTCTTCACAACCACATAGTTACGCACAATGTACAAGACCCAATGCTTGAAACCATCTCCACCACGACAGCTTCTAGAGTTGATCCTTCCTCGACAAGTACTAGAAACATAGAAAACAGTCCCACATTGGAATAGAGACACTTGGCATTCATTTCAAGACTCCATAGCCAAGCAAATGTAGAATGATTATGAGCATCAACGGGAAGATAATGATCAACAATAACAAGATGAACTTATCCCATGTGTGGTCGATACATTCTTCTAGAGCTCTATTTTGGCCTATCTTTTTTCACTCCTACATTGATTTTCTAGTGTTTGAATGTGAACTCATTTAAAAATATAGGACTATTATTTAGCAAATAATGTAAGGTTTTGGATGTTGACAATGTAATATTACTTAATAATCAATGTTTGGTTTTTTATGTTTATAGTGTATAGAATTTCCTTGTGCTCATTGCTCATTTATGTTGAATAAATATTTTTTTTTAAATCTCATTAGGATCATAAAAAAAAAGGAAAACTACAGATAGAACTAATCGATGGCCCCAAATGCAAGGCTTTAATTGTAGTTTTACCCGGTGAGTTGGGATTGTATCCACAAGGAGCTATATATCTCACAACCTGTCCTATTGAAAAAATAGTACTATCATAATAAAATATATACAAAATAATGTCCTACTAAATTAAAAATTAAAATAAAATTACAGTCCCAAAGCTGAAATTAAAATTACAAATCAGAAATAAAACCTAATCTAAAAAACTAACCTAAACTACTAAACTGCAAAAACCATAAAATTCATCAAACCACCAATTGTAGAAAAATAAATAAACATGCATTAAACTAAAAATCAGAAATAAATCATTCAAAGATAAAGGATAAAAAATAAAATAAAAAGAATTGTAATTTGTTTTTTTATGGGAAGTTGGAACATTATATTGGCGAAATTAATAAAAAAAAACCATAAAAACACCGCACCAAGTGCGTACTGTTACCACACACAAACACACAATGTCGATTCAAGGCAGTATGCCTTGAGTCACTAATTGTGTCTTTTAAACAAAAATGGACCAATACAACCAATAATCCCCAAAAATAGTTAAAACTAAAAAAAAACTATCCTTACCCTAGATCAAGACATCAAGAAAAAAAATAGGACTTCGCACGTAATCCGAGATCTAATCTCCATGCTTTATACCACGGGAAGATAATTGGACAAAGAATGATGATAAAATGGAATGGATGGAGTGGATAGAACCTAAGTAGGCCGGCCTAACCCATCTTGGGGTAGAGGAGATGGAGAAAGGAGGACGGCTTTTTGTCTCTTGGACGGCTTTTTGTCTCTTAGACAACTCCCAACCTTGAATCATTTTTATAGTATTTGGTCTCTTTCTTTAGCCAAAAGTTAGCAAATAAATAGTAAGTAAAAAGATTTGTAGTTCCTTTTATTATGCAAATTTCTCTCCACACCTACTTTCTAAAATCAAAACAAGACTTTAATTTTATGCAATCCCACCTAAAGGTATACAACCAACTTCTCAAGGTCATCACTTTGTCATTTTAGCACCGATTGGTATAATCTTAGGTTCTAAGGATATCTATTCGAAAAGGGCTTCCCAATGGTACCTAGTTTGCCTTGATTTAATACTCAGCTTGAGAGTTATGACTATTTAAATCCATGCTATCCAAATAAAAATAAGATTGACTTTCCAATTTTTATCTCTTCTTCCTCGACTTTCCTTTTCTTGAATTTTCTCTACCATGGTTTTCCTTCCTTCATTCCAATTTGAGTTCTTGAAATTCAAGTTTAGATTCATACAACAATTGAAGAGTGAGACCTTTATCTTCAATTTTTTTCTACAAAGAAAATTGACATTCTATTAAAAATAGTGATTTTGACCAAAAGTCACAAAATCATTAATGTGGGCACTGATAAAAACGTTTGTCATTTTTATGTGAAAATTATGAATTTGAAAACTTCTAAAAATAGATATCTAAAAATGGAAAGTTTTATGATTTTATGAAAAATTGATAATTTTCTATGATTTTTGCAAGAAAATTCTAAAATGAATTCAAAAAAAATAAAAGCTTGATTTCCAACTATATGAAGAAATTTCTAATGAATAAGTCCTTAAAATCTCCTAAAATATACATAAAATGATGCATGTTGAAGGACTTATCAAGAACCTAACAGCCGAAGGGTTTTAATGGAGACACTTCTAGAGATGAAGCTTACATGAAGAAAAGTTGAAAATAACTTCAATACTGCTTGTTGGAAGGAAGGTATAGGAAAGGTTAAAGAAAAAACTAGTTTGGAACGAAGCATAGGCAGTACCAAAAAGAAAATAAAAAATTGACAAACACAATACAAAGAAGTAAAGCAACTTCTTTCAATGTCCGGTTTTAAATGGTATGATACATTAAAGATGGTAACTACCAATGATATTTTGTGGGATTCCTTAGAGCAGGTAAATTAGAATCACTTTCATTTTATCATTATATGCCTTCATATTTTTTCCTTGAATGAACTACATTTTAACTAAAAGAACTTGGAGCAGGCAAAGAGTAGGTTGGCTAAATATAGGCGTATCACTATGAAATTTTTTGATGAAGTACATGATCTTATCGCTGATGATGTTACACAAGGCGAAGTGGCCCTTATAAGAACTGAAAGGAGTCAAATAAATTTATCACAAATGCCAACTGATGATAAATTCATGAATGATGGTTTTAGTACTAGACACATGAGTTAGATGATATGGATGAGCCTAACCTTCCTTAACAAAGTGTAAACTCACCAAGGCGTACATCTGCTCCATCAAACTAAACCAGTACTTGTAGAACTTCAAAGAAGAGAAAGTATGTGGAAAGTGAAGAAATGAGAAATACATTGGACAAAGTTGCAAATGCTTTCATTAAACTTGCAGCTAGTGTAAACCCACTCGATCCTGATTTCACAAGTTAGTGAAGTTGTGACTTCGCATCCTCTTATACTAGAGGATATGCAAATGCTAGTTCTTGACTTTCTTGTTAGTGATGACAGGAGAGCATTGATCTTCTTGAGTTTGAATGATGAGAAGAAGATAAAATGGTTGGAGACAAATTTCCATTCAGGGTTATCAAGCTTTCCTCCATGAATAAGAAGTATTTTTATCTATGTTTTGGTCCATATGAATGGATGGCTTTATGAAATCTTAATTTTGGGTAGTTCGGTGTTTAAATATTTTCTTTTTTATAACTCTAGTAAACATATGTTGAATGTTTGAATATTATTTTGTGGATGATACTAGTAAACATATTTTAGATGTTTAAATTTTTTCTCATGGATGATTCTAGTAAACATATTTTGGATGTTTAAATATTTTCTCATGGATGATTCTAATAAACATATTATGTATGTATGATGTACAGTAGGAAGTGATAAGACTTTCAAAAAATAGATGATTGTAATCTTTTTATGTTAACATTTCATTTTTGGGTGGGCAATTTACACTTAAATTTGTACATAAATAATATATACATGGCTCATTCCAACTAAAAATTCTTCTAGTAATGGAATAGGGAATTTGTGGAAACACTTGAATTTGTACATAAATAATATATGCAGGGCTCATTCCAACTAGAAATTCGGGCTCATTCCAACTAGAAATTCTTCTAGTAATGAAACAGAGGATTTGTAAAGCTAAAGAATTTAGAATTCTCAGGCAGGAATTTAAGCATTTAATAAAATAAAGAATTCTAAATTCTAAAATTTAATAGAATTTCAAATACCAGTATTTGAATTCCCAGAGAACCACCAGACATGAATTCTATAAATTCTAGTAAAGAAACGGGCCCTAAATGGCCAAAAACCAAGTATGCGCCCTACATTTCATTAGTGCTTATTTGGGTCTCAATTTGGGCCCTTGCATGGACCTGAGTAAAGCACAACTCATTAAATTTAGGACCATCAATTTCACACCCAAACACCTGATGCGGCAAGCATTTCTACATTCATATCTATGTATATGGACTAAATTATACTGATATATAAGAGAGTTGTATAAGTAATTAGGCTGTGATTAGTACCCAGTTCTTAGGCCAGGGGAGATAGTATTTGGCAAAGGATTGGGCTAGCCTAGGCCCAGAGTGTCACAACCTGAGCCTAGACTTTCTTTAATTATGGTAATATTCGATGTGCGACACACTTACTCCCGTGAAATTCCTTCCCGACTCCATGTCAGGTTAGAATCTATAAAAGATACTTACTATTTTCGAGTGTGTGAGGTTACTCAATGACATCTGTCAAGGGTGTTCAATGTAGAAATCACTACTTATCACCTATACAATTCATATTCCACGTGGTATCACAGTATAACCAGTCCATAATTTAAAACATTTTAATATTCACAAGTTAAGGGTTTCATTCATATAAAATAGAGAAGCCCTAAAATACCCATATATGATATGTATGTAAATGTCATAATATACAGTAGTAACTATAGTGGTGTCCTGAAGTCATTGGCTACGAGATCCATGTACACAATCTGTACAAGTCCACAATGTACAAGTGAAATCATCACCATATGTAAAGAAAGTAAGGTGAGTGAAATAGTATGATGCAAATACTATGAAAGACTTTAAACCTTGACACAAGTTAAGGTCCCAACAGAGTATGCTATGTAGATTCAAAAGATAATTACTTAAAACACACCAATCATTCACACAAGAGATGAACACAGGATTTTTACGTGGAAAACCCAAACGCGAAAAAAACTACGGGACCTAACACCGGTCCACCAAAAACAATCACTATGAAAGAGAAGTTACAAGACTACTTACTACCCTTTTTCACCATTTGGACACAACCTAAGGGACTGAAGCCTCTTCTTGCCGACGCACACATCGTACACTCTCTTCGAGATTGCTCTTCACGCCTTGAAGCCGCTCAAGACGAATCAACACGAAGTAGAAGATGTATGGAACTCAGAAGATGAAATTGCAGCGCATAAACTAGCAGAAGAACTTCTAAGAAGATGGATCTCTCAATGGATATTAGGGTTTTGATCAGGAGAGAGATGATTCACTTCGTGGGAGAGAAGTTCTTTAAATAGGAAAGAACCCTAGAGTCCTTAGCGCCTCGAAATCTCGCCGGATAAGAATAGACAGCAAGCAACTCCGAAGCTTTCGCAGTTTCTGATTCACGTTTGCCGACCCAGCCGACCGATCGACGGAACTTGCCCAACCGATCGGGTGAGGGTCCGACCGGTCGGGTTCACATCCGATCTGTCGATAATCAGTTCTGTCTGCAGGCGTTTGTGTAAGCATAATCCGACCAATCCGACCCCTTATTCGACCGGTCTGTCAGTACACCACCTGCATTGCACATTATACGCAGACGACCAACACGTGTTCCTTCCATAGTTACTTCAGTCCATTTAAAAACATAAAATTACAACTCAATAACCCAAGTTTTGTCCAACCCATGAACTTGCCAATATTACATGCCTTTCAATCTCCCCCTTTGGCAATTCATGGACAAAACTTCCTAGACAGAACATTCTACCCATGAAGACCCAAACACAAACAAAATAAATAACTTTGAAACCTGAAATGCACAAAACGATCTGCACAAATAATCAGTTAAACACAGCAAAGCAGCATAAAGCATAACCAAGTAAGTTATAAGAAAATTTAAAACAGAGAATGTCTATCAGTCTATCAAATAAATGCTCTCCCCCTTGTTGGACATGAATAATGAAAGGGGGAAAGGAATATGGAAAAACAGAGCAAGAAGCAATCAAGAACGACGAAGGTGACTTAGAATATCGTCAAGCTTAGACCCTAGTCCATGAATCTCGGCACTAAGACTGTCTCGCAGACTGTGCATGTTAGTGCGAATGGATTGAACCTCGCCATGTAAAAGCTCAATATCAGCAGCCTGATCACACAAGATCTCCTCAAACGCGGACAACCGAGCATGTAGATATGAATCATCAGGAAGATCCGCCTCAACAGTAGGAGCAGGAATGGACCGAGGAGGAGCAGGTTGACGAAGCTGAGAGCGAGACTGCAACAAGGTACTCATCGTGATGGGGTTCGGCAGAGGAACAGACACATCATGCATGGAGGGCATGACACCATGAGCAAGTAGAAACCGAGATAGCAGAATGCCATATGGCAATGATGTGTTCTTCGCTGCAGAATGAGCTCGAAAAATGGTGTCGTAGATCACCTGGGGAATATCGATAGGAAGCCCACTGCCAATGACGTAGAGTAGATAACCAGCCTCGCGATAAAGCTCTGAATGATGTCCTCTAAGCTCAATGTTATTCTTCACGAAAATATTAAGAAGCCTATAGGAGTCAGTCAATTCCCGTTGTCGCAAGAGACGACCCTCAAGCCAGTCACGAGGCTCTCCGCATAATGTAGAGGTTACCTCATTGAAGTCAATGGAGCATCCTCCTCCATAGTATCGGGTGCAGCGTCAGGAATAGGATACTTTGCATTCGGAGTCTGATCAATGAGTAGAAACCGACTCAAAGCCCGAGGAGTGAGAGTAACATGCTTGCCCCGAACAAATGATTTAATAACATTCCCCGTCATCTCATACATATTGCAGTAAAATTCCCGAACAATGTCAGGGAAAATCTCAGTCTCATACGAATAAAATGAGGCCCATCCTCTAGTAAGTAGCCAAGCACCAAATGCCAAAGTGACAAAATGAAGAGGGTTGATTGGCCGTTCGAATAGAACCGAGCGTTTGCTAAAAATGGTCTCATATTGCTGCTCTCTAGACTCTGACAAGAACCGGTTAGTGTCATAAGTGGGAGTAGTGGAACTACTGGCCACACCTTTTGTTCTTTGAAGCCACTGCCTTCTTAGGTGCCATGACTGAAGAGGATGGAAAGATTAGAAGCACTAAACATCAAGGCATAAAAAGAGCAGCAAAAACGTCACTAGAGAAGGGTGACGGTCATTGTGACATTCCATCGAACAGGAGGTGTGCATACACAAAAGTTGTGATATGAAGCTCAAAACAAAAAAAATCCTCAAACACATACAACCAACAACACGCATCAGAGCATCTATTGCATAGTGACATAGTGAAGAAGAGAAGGCCAAAACCAAAAAGGGAAGATGAACAACCAACCAACGCAATAGAAGCATATCATCACAAAAACGCCATTAGAATATGCGAGTAAAGGAGAAGAAATGAAAAAGGAAAGGGAAAAACACATACCTCAAAAATGAAATCGAATAAAGAGAGAAGGAAGCACAAAGCACAAAAAAAAGAAGAAGAGATGAGATGAAACAGCATCCAAGAAGTGAAGAAGGAAGAAAATGAATGGACGCACATTTATATCGAAGAGTGGAGAAGCCGAACGGTCGCGAGTTTTGAACGAACAGACACATGTCCGACCGGTCGGATGGAAGAGCCCGACCAATCGAATTCCAATTCGAGAAACAGGTTAAATGATACCCGACCGGTCGCATAAGGAGCCGATCGGTGGGGATGAGCTTCTGGAAAAACAAACTCAGAGCAAAGAAGCCCGACCGGTCAGAAGTGTAGGCGATCGGTTGTAGGGAAAATTGGAAAACCAGAGCAGAAACTCATCCGATCAGTCTGAAGAAGTATCCGACCGGTCGGCATACAAACTGTGAGTTTTTTTTTTAACTCACAGAAAGAATTAAAGTAACAAATATGCAGAGATGAAGGAAAAATAGGAGTGAAGAAGCAACATTCTTGAATGACACTTATAATCACGAAATCATCAATGCATAATGGTGTTGTAAATACCTTAGTTAATAAGCCAAAGAAGTCAAGATAACACAGTGGGAATGCAATGCGAATACTTAGCATCTTGTAGTCAACTTCAGAGTACTAAAACCACTCCCCCTGAAAAAGTCACTCAATTAAAAATCTTGATGAAAGCTGTCTGATTGACAAAAGAACACTTCCCCTGAATAAATACACCCCTTTTTTTTTACATGAAACTTGCAATCATTTTGCTTTAGCAAACATAATAACTAATCTTGAGAAACAAAGAAGTGATAAATTGAAGAGTCCCGGAGGAAACACTTTGTATCAAGACAACCAGGCTGAAAAACTAAAGCAAAACACAAATAAAGAGCCTATCAGATTATCATGAAAACAGTAAATAAAAATAAGAATGTGCTGAGATAATGAGCAAGAGAAGAACCGTCAAGGATGGAGACCAACTCCAAGAGATTTACTAAGTGATTCAAAATGAAAAAGCTCAAGAGGTTTAGTAAACAGATCAACTAATTGGTGTTCAGTTGGAAGATGTTCTAAGTTGATGATTTTGGCTTCAACTAAATCACGTATGAAGTGATGCCTGATATCTATGTGTTTTGTTCGTGAATGCTGAACAGGATTCTTTGATATGTCAATGGCACTTCTGTTATCACAATATACTGTAAGGAGTTCTTGCTGAATACCATAATCTGCCAACATCTGCTTCATCCAAAGGAGTTATGTACAACAACTTCCAGCTGCTATGTATTCCGCTTCAGCAGTGGACAGTGAGGTTGAGGTTTGTTTTTTGCTATGCCATGCAACCAGATTGTTGCCAATGAAAAAACAACCTCCTGATGTACTTTTTCTGTCATCCACACAGCCAGCCCAATCTGCATCTGAATATCCAACAACTGCTGTATTAGTGCTTCAAGTCAGCCAAATCCCATAATTGCTTGTACCACGCACATATTTCATAATGCGTTTAACTGCTTTGACATGAGACTCCTTAGGTTTGGACTGATACCGAGCACAAACACCAACACTAAATGCAATGTCTGGTCTGTTGGCAGTTAGATATAAGAGGCTTCCAATCATGCTTCGATACATTGTATCATTGACATCCTTACCCTCTGTATCTAAACTGATTTTAACAGAAGAACTCATTGGTATGCATTCCCGCTTTGACGTCATCATACCGAACTTTTTTAGGAGATTATTGGCATATCTTGATAGGGAAATAAATATACCGTCAGCACTTTGCTTGATTTGTAATCCTAAGAAGAAAGCCAATTCACCAACCATGCTCATCTCAAATTCACTGGTCATAAGCTCAGAGAACATATTTGCCAAGTATTGTGAGGTGGAACCGAACACAATATCATCGACGTATGGTTGTGTAATCAGAATATCAGCTTCCTCATTCTTTATGAACAAGGTTTTATCTGCACCTCTTCGACGAAAACCATTTTCAAGAAGAAAATTGGTTAACCGTTCATACCATGCGCGAGGAGCTTGCTTTAATCCATACAATGCTTTGTTCAGCTTATAGACGTGATTAGGAAACTGCTGATCTTGAAACCCTTTTGGCTGTTCAACATATACTTCTTCATTCAAGAATCCATTCAAAAACGCACTTTTAACATCCATTTGAAACAATTTAAAATTTAATGCACATGCAAAAGCAAGTAGTATGCGAATGGGCTCGAGTCTAGCTACGGAGGCAAAAGTTTCATCAAAATCTATCCCCTCAATCTGGGTATAACCCTGTGCCACCAACCTAGCTTTGTTCCTCACGACCTAGCCCAATTCATCCGTTTTATTTTTGAATATCCACTTTGTGCCAATAATATTTGTATGGGTAGGTCGTGGAACAAGTTGCCAAACCTCATTCCGTTCAAACTGTTCTAGTTCCTCATGCATAGCATTTATCCAAGCATCATCTTGAAGTGCTTCAAAAACATTGTGAGGTTCAATAGAGGAGATATAACAAAGATAGCTTACCTAATCACTTACCTGCCGACGCGTACGTCTAAGCTCATCCACATCGCCAATAATATCAGATAATGAGTGATGCTTCCATGCTCTAGCTTTGGGATTAATCCGAGAAGACGTGCTTTTAACAGGAACAATAAAATCTGTAGAAGGACTATGAGACACAGACGGTGTCTTCGGATCTTGTTACTCGAAAGAATTGTCAGCTAAATCAATGATAGATGGCTTCTCATCTGAGTCTGTTGCCTTTGAAGGTTCAAGCTGATTTGTATTTGCATTATCATTCTGCACAGAAGACGAGGTAGGAATTATGACATTATCATCGTCAGAATTAAAATACGACTCTGCATCATCAACTATCACATTAAACGACTCCATAATGATAGAAGTACGCACGTTAAATACTCTGTATGCCTTGCTATTCAAAGAATAGCCAAGAAAAACACATTCATTACTACGAGAGTCAAACTTACCAAGGTGTTCACAATCTTTAAAGGTGTAGCACTTAGTTCCAAAGGTTCTAAAGTATTTAACAGTGGGTTTTCTACCATTCCAGAGTTCATAGGGAGTCATCTTTGTTCCAGGTCTAAGATAGACTCGGTTAATAACATGAACTGCAGTGTTTACAGCCTCAGCCCAAAATTTTTGTGGAATTTTCTTGCTGTGTAGCATAACTCGGGCCATATCCGGAACAACCCGGTTTTTGCGTTCCACAATCCCATTTTGCTGTGGAGTCTTGGGAGCTGAGAATTCATGTTTAATTCCATTTCCTGTGCAAAAAGATTGAAAGAAAGAATTTTCAAACTCAGTTCCATGATCCGATCAAATTCGAGAAACTCCACTGAATTTTTTGCCTTTATCTGCAATCAATTGTAGCCATAAGTAATGGAAGACTTCAAAGGTTTCTGATTTCTCTTTCAAAAATCGTACCTATGTGAAACGAGAGAAATCATCAACAGTTAAGAAGATGTACTTCTTTCCTCCAATACTCTGAGTCTGAGTGGGACCCATAAGATCCATGTGAAGTAATTCCAGTGGCCTGGATGTGGTCATTTGATCAAGTTTCTTATGAGGTGACCGATTTTGCTTTCCAAATTGACATGGACCACATACAATGTTGGAGGGTTTCTGTATTTTGGGAAGGCCACGAACTAACTCTTGTTTGGATAGGGTTTCAAGATCAGTATAGTTCATATGACCTAACCGTTGATGCCACAAGTTAACAGTGTCTATTGAAGTTAAATGACACTGTAGATTATTAGAATCCCTTACAACATAGCAATTATCAGCATTTTTCTTTCCATGAAGTACAGCTTTACCAGACTTGTTAACAATAATGCAATCATTCAAAGAAAAGTGTACTTCATGTTTAGACTCACACAGTTGGCTAATACTCAAAAGATTTGCTTTTAAACCATCAACAAGAAATACATTGTGGATCGGAGACATACCTGGAACATGGATAGTACCTTTGCCAATGACATTTGACTTATTTCCATCACCAAATTGCACACTACCATCATCACACTTTTCAAGAGAAAGAAACAATGATCTATCTCCAAACATATGTCCAGAACACCTGCTGTCCAGGTACCACACATGTCAATTTTGAGCACGTAGAGCAGTAAGAACAACATGACAGTAAAGATCAGACTTTTTGGACCCAGACCTTTTTAGTTTTAACCTTTTGAGGCAAGGAGTGTCGCTACCTCTTTTGATTTCGAGATGTAGAACGCGGCTTATTACAATGTGGTCTTATGTGTCCTTTAATCCCACAAAAGTAACATATTGGAATGAATGCGGGTCTAAGCTTTTTGGGATTAGCTCTATTTACTAAATTAACTTGTGCATGTGTTTGAACTGTAGGTTCAGAAGTGATTATGGTAGTGCCCTTAACAAACTTACCTAGATTTTGTAATGTGGAACCATATTCAAATCCAAGTCCTCGTCGATCAACTCTAGACTTTTGAACACCAAGAATTTCTTCAAGCTTTTTAGATCTAGTATTCCTTCTTGTCAAGTCAGCTTTGGCTTTGGTAAGTTCTTCCAAAGTAAGGTGAAGCCTGGTACTTAAAGAAGCATTTTCTTCTTTGCTTAGATTAAGCTCTACCTTCATCGCATTTAACTCATTGGTAGTCTTAATGGACTGATCATGCAGCAAGTTCCATTCGTTACCTGCATCAGTCAACTTATTAGACAAAATAGTATTTTGAGAGGCTAGGGAAGATAGCTTACCATGGGTTTCTTTGAGTTCAGCTTTGAGAGAAGCTATCACTTTTTTAAAAATCGCAACTTTCCTCTCAAGTACTTCATTGAACATTGCCACTTTTCTTGAATCTTTCACCAATTGATCATAGGCAATCAACAATTCCTCTTCAGATTGGGGTAAGTTATCCATGAAAGAGTCACTGTCTGAATCAGACTCTGCAGAATTATCTTCCTTGACAGAAAAGCTATTAGATTTAGCCATGAAAGCAACAAATTTTTCAAATTCAGAAGAGTCCGATTCGGGAGTTTGTTCTTCTTCTTCTGAATCATCGTCCCAGGTAACATTCAGCACTTTTCCCTGATTACCTTGATTTCTCAAGGTTCTATTAACACATTGAGATGCATAATGACCGAATCCTTTGCATTCATAGCACTGAGTGTTCTTGGGAGGTATTTTGGATGAATTCTTTTCTGGTTTAAATTGGGAATTAGAAGATGGTTTGACAGATGAGATAAAGTTTGACCTCTTTTTGGCTTTGTTTTTCTTATAAGCCATCATCAAATCCTTTTTATCCGAACCTTTCATTGCCTTTCTGAATTTTCTTACCAGAAACGCATCAAATTCTGGATCCTCAGTATCAGAGTTAGAGGTATCACTGTCATTGCCTGATTTGGAAGAAAGTAATGTGATACCCTTTGATTTCCTAGTTGATATCAGATTTGTTTCAAAAGTTTGCAAACTTCCAACTAGTTCATCAAGAGAGAGGGTATCCAAATTACTTGTTTCCTCGATTGCCACTACTTTTGGATCAAATCTTTCAGGAAGAGAACGAAGAATCTTTTGAACTATTTTACTATCTGGAATGTTCTCTCCTAAGTTAAAGGCTGAATTCACAACATCATTCAGTTTGGCATAAAAATCAGTAAATGTTTCGCTTTCATCCATAACCAGGGTTTCGAACATAGTGGTCAATTTCTGAAGTTTAGATCTTTTAACCCTGCCAGTTCCTTCATGAACTCTCTCCAAAATACCCCAAGCATTTTGAGCGATGTTACACTTAGAAATCCTTCTAAATTCGGTAGGTGAAACACTATTAAAGATGGCATTCAATGCTTTACTATTTGCAAAAAAAACAGATTTCTCATCCTTTGACCATTGAGCCATTGGTTTAGGGATTTCAACATTGCCATCTGAGGTAACAACTGGAGGAACGTAGGGAGTATGAATGGCTTGCCAAACATCAATATCAATAGACTGCAGAAACGCAACCATTCTTACTTTCCAATTTGCATAGTTAGTTCCATCACCAAGTAAGGAGGCTTATTGGTTGACGTACCATCTCGAGGAATCTCCATAGCAGACAACTGAACTAGATCTTCAACCAAAAGGTATGAACCTGCTCTGATACCACTTGAAAGACTTTAAACCTTGACACAGGTTAAGGTCCCAACAGAGTATGCTATGTAGATTCAAAAGATAATTACTTAAAACACACCAATCATTCACACAAGAGATCGACACAGGATTTTTATGTGGAAAACCCAAACGGAAAAAAAACCACGGGACCTAACACCGGTCCATCAAGAACAATCACTATGAAAGAGAAGTTACAAGACTACTTACCACCCTTTTTCACCAGTTGGATACAACCTAAGGGACTGAAGCCTCTTCTTGCCGATGCACACGTCGTACACTCCCTTCGGGATTGCTCTTCATGCCTTGAAGCCACTCAAGACGAATCAGCACGGAGTAGAAGATGTATGGAACTCAGAAAATGAAATTGCAGCGCATAAATTAGCAGAAGAACTTCTGAGAAGATGGATCTCTCAATGGATATTAGGGTTTTGATCAGGACAGAGATGATTCACTTCGTGGAAGAGAAGTTCTTTAAATAGGAAAGAACCCTAGAGTCCTTACCGCCTCGAAATCTCGCCGGATAAGAATGGACAGCAAGCAACTCCGAAGCTTTCGCAGTTTCTGATTCGCGTCAGCCGACCGATCGACGGAACTTGCCCGACCGACCGAGTGAGGGTCCGACCGGTCGGGTTCACATCCGATCGGTTAATAATCAGTTCTGTCTGCAGGGGTTTGTGTAAGCATAATCCGACCAATCCGACCCCTTATTCAACCGGTCTGTTAGTACACCACCTGCATTGCACATTCTACACAGATGACCAACACGTGTTTCTTCCATAGTCACTTCAGTCCATCTAAAAACATAAAATTACAACTCAATAACCCAAGTTTTGTCCAACCCATGAACTTGCCAATATTACATGCCTTTCATACTATTTCCAAAATAAACCCAAATTGAAAACTTATGTTACACACTCCTAATCCAAGGACTAGGTGACATTCTCAGTTGACCATTCTCTAAACCTGGAGGAGCCTCTAGAGTTTCCCTCCTGCCGCTCCTTGGTCTTTGCATGACCAGTACTGGCATCCACATTCGTAACATCAATGTGATAGCTATGAGTATGACAATTCAACAAAGTATAAGTACAATTAAAGCAACACACAATGTATCAATTAAAAATAATGGACAATTGATTTTAAGGTGATCAATTCCAAGTATAATAAGCACATTGTCTACTATTGGATTTATTATGAATTATGAGTCATTGGAAGACATTATAAATAGTTGGTAATTACTTTGGCTAATCTGCCCTCGCTAGAGCCAAGAAGGCATCTAGGTGAGAGCGATATAATTTGCCCTCACTAGAGCCAAGAAAGCATCTAGGTGAGAGAAACATATCTGCTCTCACTGAAGCCAAGAAGTCATCTAGGTGAGAACAATATATACACAAATGAGGGATTAACCAGTGCACCAGGCCTAGGTGTGATCCTAGTTACCCATTTGAAGTGTTTAGAGTTTCAAACACTCCTATTATGCACTGCAGTTGCCAAACTTAGTCCATAATTCTCTACTTAATTTGATTCAATTCCCACCTACTTAATTTTCAATTCATATGCCCTTAGGTTCTTTGTCATTCAATTCATTTAAGTTTGAACAAACAAATGAGGTAATGATAAAACAATACGAGTAAATGAGTATTTTCACTATGTTAACTGATAAAATAATAATAATAATACACCTTCACTAGGTTAATACAATTTGATTGATAATTCAAGGAGTTTCACCATCCAATCCTAGTCTATCTACCCATGTCTAACCGTCCATTTAGATGCAATTTTAGGTTGTCCAATGTACAATTACCCTTATTTGATGCTACATTATGTATGAGTTTGTACATTAGAGTCTCCTAAACTAACACAATAGTTAAGTGCTAGACTGATTGGATAATACATATGCGGTGTCTCAACCTTCAAGATTGCTGATGCATTTTTAATTCCATTAGAAAGTATTAACGGTTTAAGGTGCCATTTCTAAGGTCCTGCAAGGTCTTTGACATCCAATAATCCTAAGGTTTTCAAGGTTATACTATAATTAACCTTTTGGCTAATTATAGGGGGGGTGTCTTTAAACTAGGAAAAGGGATCAAAGAGGCTTTGGGATTCAAAACAGGACTGCAGCCAAAAAAGGTTAATCGAACAATTGGGTCCAGGTCTGATTAATCTGACCTAGAACCTTGAGGAAACTTTAATCAATCGGTCAGGTCTGATCGAACCTGACACGAAATCACTTCAGAACTACTAAAGTGTTCCTCCTTTCTTTTCTGTTATACCTGCAAGGAACTTCTATTCCACCTCATCAAAAACCATTCTCTTCATTCATACCTCTAATTCAACATATATCAATTTATTAAAGAAGAACTCATTCAATTATAACAATAATATATAGAAGGCTGAATTTATAACTCTTACAATTAGATTGGAGATTCAAATAAAGTACCAACATACATTTATCTATAAATTGAATATACTTGCCTTTTAACTAAGTGCTTCAACCTTTATAGACTTCTCTTGTATTCTTTGATATAGAAATTTTCACTTTATGTCAACCCTAAACATACAATAAGAAATGAAGATGAATGAAGATGGGTGCATGCATTCAAATTGAGTCTCCATGACTCATTTACACCTAAGAATCGAAATTGGGAAAGATGGAGATTTAAGGGGCCAATTTTAACATGATTTAACTTCATTGATTGGGCATCAAATCCATTATTATAACCAAATCTAGGTTTACCAAATACAACTTGGCGTATAATGAAACACATGGAGTAGATAGTGAAGGTATGGAAATCTAAACATGCACATCACGTAGTGTATTTCAATCACTTGCCATTGATTTGTGAGGCTTCCAAACGTCTCTAAAATACTCTAATATGGCTAAAGATTACCTAGACAAAAACCCCCAAAACACCCACTTAAATTCAACCGAAAATGAAAGATAGGAAGGAAGGAAGAAGCAAAACACTTTTTCATGTAGTGCTAATGGACTGTTTGAAGCTCAAAGATGCATAATCCAAGAAATGAAGATCACCCCTTACCTATAAGTGGTCGAACAAGTAAGGAAGTAGAAAATGGAGGGGTACCCAAGCACTCTATTCTATGAAAATGAGGTCTGTGGAGAGATGGGAAGATGGGGACCAACATGGTAGACTTGGATCTTTAATTTGGTGAAAGTTGGAGTTGATTTGGAAGGGAAAAAAGTAAGAAATGAAAGAGGATAAGAGCTGGTAATCGTTACGAGTGAAAATGAAAGAGGAAGAAGGGTCTATCCTTATTTAAGGTACTACAAGTGGGGGCCACCTTTATGTAAAACTTTGAGGGATTAAAAGTTGGTCTTCTAGGCCTCAGATCACTTCGGTGCAAGAGAAGAATATGCTCGAAATTAAATATAGTTTCTAATAAGTATAACATTGGCAACCTTTTATAATTTTAGAAATTTAGCTCAGATTGAGTAAAGAGATTATTTTACTCGTACTTATGCAAAAATAATAAAATATGCAATTTCAGAGCATTGAAAGACTATAAGGTGAATACAAAAGTTGTACAACATGATTTTCTCTATTTAATCGCTCAAGATTACGCATGAATGATCATGACATGCAATTCGCCAACATAGCCATAGATTCTCCTTGGGTTTGGTTAAACCCCGCCTAGGCTACCTAGTCATGGGTTTGGTTAAACCCCGCCTAGGCTACCTATTCATGATCCGAACTTGACCCATTAGAAATAATAAAACAAAACTAAACTAATTTAATATAATTAGGCATCCAAACATGATTAATTAAAATAAAGATAGGTTTAATTAGTAATAAATATGATTAAGTCGTGACAGAGTATCACACGGAGGCGGCTACATAGAGGTAGAATTGGTTCAGCCAGGTTCTATTTTTATGGCATGATAAATAGAAGAGCTAAAACGAGGCCTATGCATACTGAGATGTCTTAGGTTCAGCTAAGGAAGATTTTGCATTTGTAATGAGCCTGGTTTCGCTAACAGTATCAATCCCCATACTGCACATTCCGTGATTCTGATTGGCTGATATGGGCCAATATGCTTTTTTTTCTATTTTTTAGTTAATCTATAATTACAATATCTGTCTTATGAGCTGCTCTTTATCACTAAACGTCCAATGAATATAAGGCTTTTCCCTAGTTGTGCAGGGTTCAATAATCAATACCAATACTTCTCTTCGGTGCCTCATGAATCATTTTATTTTCCAGTTACTTGACATTTTGTTGGGCCTTGGTTCAGGGACAATTCCAATCATTAGGACAATTCTAAGACATCAGAAAAAGAAGATAATCCTTATGTATTTCATTGATCAGAACTGATTACATTTACAAGGACAATTCTATTGATATTGGATATTGAAATATGTTAGAGCAGAGTAGTTTCTAACTGACAGTTGTTACATCAATTACAGCTGTTGTAACTGCGAATAACTCAGTGACTCAGTGAATGAACTCCACTAATCTTGTTGACTGAGTTTGTGTATTGTTGTACTACCAATAATTATAACCTGAATTCTATAAAAGTAGTATAAAGTATATAATAACAATGCGACAAAGTTATATTACTCGAGTCTGAAATGGTGTCAACTCACCCTAAGAAAGCCTAAACCCGTCACCTCATATACATCAATTGGACTCATTTGACCATAAACTCTCATGTATTCAATGAAAAAAATAGGCCTACTATATTTTAGACTAGAAGCCACTACACCAGATGATATATCTCAAAAAATAAGTTGTCTTTTTTTTTTTTTTGAGGCAAGTAATGATTTTATTTAAAAATAGGGAAAAATCCCATAAGGTACAACAATCATAACATCAACATTTCATTGCAAAAGAAAACAAGCCCACATCATGACATCAGAAAAAGCCCAAAGCCATCTATGGATGTAATCACTTTAATTCCATAGCAATAAAGTGAGAGGTATTAAATTTCGTTTGCTAATCATTCATACCAAGACTTCCCACTCCTCAAAACTCTCCCTCATGTGGAATCCAGTCAGTACACTTTTTGGCGATGCACATTTCTTCAGCAGCAAGTCATTCCTCTTGTGATTCGAACTCGTAACCGATTGACTCTAATACCATATTGAATTTTCTTTGCTAGTCATTCATACCAAGACGTCGAGGTGCTATAGGAGCAGCAGAAAAACCTTTTAACATTCTCAAATGGATAGAGCCCACTCATCAATAAAAGGGACCTATGATGACATCCTTCATTTGCTTGCTCAACTTAATGGTGCACATAGATGGAAGAGCAAACACCGCTGAAGGATGACGTCCAACCACATGAGCCATCTTAATTAACTCTAATTAATGACAATTTTCTAACATTTAGCCATTCAGATTTCGGCTTGTGTCTAAGCTTAGGTCAGACTCTGGTAGTGCCATGACTAGATACATAGCACTGCACGAAAAGAGTACAGGATTTTTACTGTATAAAGTGGTTTAGACTCACATAGCAGCTCATACAAGGCTTTGAGAATATATTCCCAATTTTTTTGTGATAACTGGGTTATTGAAAGTGGCTCATTTAATGCAGTTTTTTGGGTTTCACCAAAAGGTAGGGCTCCTTGGGAATTTCATTACATCTTTAATGAGATTAGAGTTTTATCCTCTTCAATGCAAGTCATTTTCAAGCATGTTGTCCGTTCAGCGAATGCTACTACGGATTTGCGGCCAAACAAATTGTGGATGGTCTTTTGGTTGGTTTGTGATCTTTTTAGTGTTATATCTTTGTATCTTTTTTTCTTTGAGGTTTGGTATAAGGTTTTATACCTTTTCTCGATATTTTACTTTTCTTTGTATTGCTCTTTTCTTTTTTACTATAAGTTGCGTTACTAATAAAAAAAAGAAAAATAAATAAAAGAATTCTTCCCAATTTACTAACATGTCCTTCTCAAATTACTGCTCCCAAAACAAAACAAGAAAAAAGGGTTGTCCCAAATTATGAGTGGGCCCACCACCTCAAATTGGAAAATGGTTCTCTCTTCTATCCTCCTTTGTAGAGGAACCGACTCTGTCCATGACAAATAATAAAAGGCCCACCATTGTGGAAGATAGGTTGTTGGGGGGGGGGGGGGGGGGGGGGGGGGGGGGGGGCCTGGGGTTGTGTCCGGGGAAGGTAGTTTCGTTTTCAACAATTGAGTTGATTATACAATTTACACACCTAATTCCATTCACTTTTTACTTTAAAATAGAATTCATTGTGTGTGAAATATGTGTTGGGTTTATGTCTTGTATTCCGATTTAATCGGATGGTCCACTGGGTTAACTAGGTACCGGTTTAAGGTCAAGGGTGTTTTGGTAATTATACCAGGGCTCTCTTAATGGCCCAAAAAGTGGAGATTATATATGTATATAGTTTGCAACCCTAGATCTTGTGTTGAAGAAAGGTGAGAGCTCTCTTGCCCGTGGTATTCCCACATCCCGTAGGAGAGACAATGTGAGAGAGTGAGAGTCTCTATATGCTTTACTTATCATAGTAAAGATGATCGTCTCTGTGCTCGTAAATGTAGCCCTGTTTGGGTGAACCACGTAAATCTCTATCTCTTTTTGTATATGTGGTTGGTTCTTTGTTGATCTTGGATTGATGTATGTGCACAACGGGTGATGTCAAAATCACTACAAGTGGTAGACTCGAACCGAAACTGCTCTGTGACCTGTCTAGGCTGCTGAAAACTGGACTGTGAGTGATGGGTCAGGTCCGACCTAACCTGACCTGTGCTGGACCTGAGCTGGACCAACCTGCAGCCTGTTTGCACTTCACTGGGTTCCATGGGTTAGGTCTAACCCAACTCTAAACTGACCCACATGCATCTTCTTCTTCACGTCAGTGGTTTCTGCAAACCAGAACAAAAGGAACCACTTGGCCAAGGAGGAAATTGTTGGGTTTATGTCTTGTATTCCAGTTTAGCCAGTTGGGTCCACTAAGTTAGCCAATGACCGGTTTAAGGTCAAAGGTGTTTTGGTAATTGTTCTGGGGCTTTCTTGGTGGCAAAAAAAGTGGAGATCATATATATGTATAGTTTGTAACTCTAAATCTTGCATTGAAGAGAGGTAAGAGCTCTCTTGCCCATGGTGTTCCCACACCACATAGGAGAGATGATGTGAGAAACTGAGAGTCTATATATGCTTTACTTGTCATAGTGAAGATGATCGTCTCTATGCCAGTGGATGTAACCCTGTTTGGGTAAACCACGTAAATCTCTGTCTTTTCTTGTATATGTGCTTGGTTCTTTGTTGATCTTGAATTGATGTATGTGCACAACGGGTGATTTCAAAATCACTACAATATATGATTTGTCTAATAATGGATTCCTCTCCAGTTAATTTGAAAAATGAAATTGAATTGGACCTAGTGACAGTAAGTTCAAGGTGACGTGCAATTCTTTATTCCTTATCTGATTTGTCAGCTTAATGCAAACATAGCTTAAAATCTGTGTTTTAATTGAAGTTTTGGCTGTGGATATAAAATATGAAGGTCCTAAATAAAGTTAAGACTTTTCTTGGAGAGCTTGTAAGGAGATATTGCTAAAAAAAAGATAAATCTTGAGGAAAAAAAGGTCATTTCTATTACCACGTGTGATTTATTCAAGCGTGAGTCCGAAAATTGTATACATGTTATATGTTTATGCGCTGATGTACTCTGGGTGTGGAGGGCTTGTTTTTTGAGGTAGATTTTTTCTATTCTCATAACTTTGCTTTGTTTGTGTGGGATTTGTAAGAAACGGAGCCAAATTTTGATTTAGTATTGTTTTTCTCAATGGCATGGGGTATATGGCATAGAAGGAACTTCTTCATACATGAGAATGAGCTACTTGATCCATGGTCTTTCATTGAAGGAGCGGTGTCTTTAATTCAAGAGTTTAAACGTTTTCAATTGCTTCGCAAGATCTCTATAAAGGAGAAAGCCTTAAAATGGATTCCTCCTGTACTAGGTGTTCTAAAACTTAATGTAGATGGAGTTGTATTTGAAAAGATTCAAAAGGCGAGTGTGAGCACAGTGCTTAGAAATGAGAAGGGTGAGGTGGTAATAGCTATGTGTAAGATAGAAAATGGAGTTAATGGGGCCAAGGATATTGAAGCTTTGGCAACCCTAAGAGGTCTTCAAATAAATTACCATATTGGGATAAGTGATATTGCTCTTGAAAGTAATTCTTTACATATGTTAAATGCTTTGAAGAAATCTTCTCCAATTTTATCTAAACGAGGCCCTTTGGTTGATGAGATAAAAAGTTTGCTAATTTCTTTTAATAGTTTTGAAGTTCTTCATACGGGTAAAGATGAGCATGCACTGACTTATTTGCTAGCTAGGCACGCTTAATTTATGAAAGAAATGTCGGTCTGCTGATTTTCTTCATCATTTCTAATCAAATAATATGTAACAATTGATTCCATGATAATTTTTTTTCATTTCTATCAAAATTTTTATCTTATCAAAAAATTATCTATTTTTACCTTACTTAATAGTTAAGATTGACATCCTCAACCCAAACAATAAATGAGTGGAGTTGATTTTGATACATCTTTCCCATTGAACCCCCCAATCTGACCCAAGTGTTACGGTTCAATTCAGAGTTCAGGTTAATCCCTACTTTGAACCCTTTTAATGAAGTACGGCTCTAGATTCATCATATCTTTACATCCAATACAAAATTATTACATTTTGATTAATTCTTTGAATATGAGCCAACAAGTGGATTTGATGGGGCCTGTCAGCTTCTTGCATTTTCCTTTTTGTGGAACCTTCCTTTTTTCAATAAAACCATACATGCGAGGGTGGGTTACGGTGTCTCGTATCCTGCATTATTCGACAAATTATCGACAAAAGGACAACAATACTACTGTAGTGGGTGACACATGGGCACGCAAGGGACATCAACCCGGTTGTTTGATAACTAGTGGGGTCCATGATGTTTTATTTCATAAACCCCGAGTGTTCACCAGGCTAAAAGTGTCTTGCTCAACAACTCCCAACAGAGGGGTCTCTGCTATACCCTTTATTACAGAATAAGCGTTAGGCCTGTTTGACTCGAAGACGACAGATATTAAAAGAAGACTTGGTAAATTAGCTATTTAAAATTTTTTGTAGTTTAGTATCTCTTAAATTTGATGGCATGGGCTAATGAGAAAGGATATAAAAGTATTATCAAAGTATTTTACTATAGTAGCTTACAATATTATTTCTACGCTGCGATGCATTGATGTAACATTTGGCAATATTAGGCCAAGGTGGTAGATCCGATTAAATTCCGGTATAAAACCTAGGACACAAAGGAGTATCAAGTTTCACATTGGAAACATCCAGATATAAATCGCTGGCTGGTATGTACCAAAAAGTTATCTCATCTAAAGGTGTTTTTTTTTCGGAGGGTAATGCCAACTTGATACATAAGAAATTAGATCCAAGACCGGCTCCATTTCTAGTGGAAGGGTGTAGAAGATCTGGCAGGCCTAGGGCAAAAAGGGCAGACCCAATTAACAACTGATGAACCCATCACCCACATACAAAAGATAGAATTGAAGAGAGTATACAAGTCCTTCAAATTTTATGTACACATGGATTACCTCCTCCAAAGGCGTCGTTTAGAGGGTAAGGCCCCATTGTGTGGCAAGCGCCGTACATAACTAATACATTTCTTATCTTATTTTGTAAAGCAGCAGAGGCAGAAGGTGTCATTAGAATATTAGACAAGGAACGATTTGTCCCACATGTTATTATTCTCTTGTTTTTGTCTTTCGTTTGGAAATAGGGATTTGGGAGCATGAAGTTTCAACATATTTAAATCATAATTCATGAATAACCCATGCGAGATATATTTGAAACCCTTTTGGTTTGTGGCCATATGTCTTGCTTCTTCTCATCAAAGCTTAAATATTTGATGGAAAATTTAAAACCATATAAAAATTTTGCCTTATTTTTTAAAAAGTACATGAAGAACAAAAAGAGTTGAATATTTCAAAAAATTCATTCAATTAAGTCCTTTTCATTCAAAAAGTTTTTAAAAAGGACAAAAATATCCTTCCCTTATGTCATGTTGTTGTCTTTTATTAACCATTTTCCTTCCGAAAACCAACCATTTTGATGTTGCTAAGGTGGGCTCCACTGGTCCACTTGGGTTGGGTTGGACTTCTTTCTGAAATCATTTATTAAAAAAATAAAAATAACATAATTGTATTTTTATCATTTTTCAAACTTTTGTCCTATAGATTACTTGATTGATAAAAATAGAGAAAATTTTATACTCTTTTTAAATATTTAGATTTTTTATATTTTTTAACAATAAAAAAAATTATCTACAAAGCTGTCCTTGTACATAATATTTATCCTTAAATAATTAAAGTTTAAATATTTCTCATAAAGTTATACGTGTTATACACTAAGGCTTTGTGATATCGTATGTGTTGTATCCTACTGCTGCTCTGCTGTGCAAATAACTCTATAAGAAATATTGAAATATCAACTGTTTTGAAATAAATTTCAAATTTGAGGCCAATTGCACGATTAGTATCTCTTAAGAATAAAATAAAAAAATGTATACCTTTCAAGATTTTCTGTTTCCAAAATCATGTTCACTCATGATCGTTGCCATCCAGACCCGTCTAGCAACACAGGCAGCTAGAATTTTGGATCCTAAGGTCTCTGACAGGTCTACCTCCATCCATAGTGATCTGCAAAGCAACCAAAACCGCAATTGGGCCCACATAGATAACGATTGATCTGAAGGTCCCATTCATACGATGCATTCATCCATTCTCATTTGGCCTGTCTGAATGACCAAAAATTGTCTACTTTGATTGTCGCGCAGAAGGGGGCTCCAAATTTCCTTCAGAGCCCCCCATCTAGGAAGGAAGCTATAAGCTTACATTTTTGACCCAAGACTCCAAAAGAGTAGTTTCAAACCAGTCCCCCAACTTTTACAGACCAAAACGATGAAAAAGGCCCCCCACTTTTGACCAGTCAGCAATCCCACGACATCAACATATGCTGCACGTCAGGAATCTCTGAGTCCATTTGAGTGTAGGAACTAGAAAATTTTTCAAGAGAAATTTTAATAAAACATTCAGAATTTATCAGAGCTTTATTCATTAGAATTCCTTGGGTCTACTTCTAAATTAAAATTAGAATTCCCATTTCAAAACTTAAAGCATTTTAAAGGCTATTTTAGACATCATATTGTACATGAGTTTTGAATTTCTCACCATCAAACAAAGAATTTGGAGAATTCACAATATTGTACAACCAACTTTTTCAATCTCAAAACAACTTATCTAACAACCCGTTTGCTATTTGAAACTGTGACATAGCCCCTAACATGTTCTAATTCGTCGGAGGGGTTTTAGCCTTGAGAACTTAATCTATCTCCCTATGTTTCTTTCCTTTCCTTGCGGGAGACTCGACCAATCCAATCCAATACTTAGCCCTAATTCATTGTCAAATGATTTTAGTTTGACAATGATGTAAACTACAGTAACCATTGAATTGTACTGCAATAATTTTGCACAACTAAGTCTTATACCAACTTTAGTTTGAGAACATGAAACTAAAATTTAGGTTATTTGATGAGAATGATAGATACTACAAGCATTCTTTTAACTCATCCACTTTCTTTCATCTCTTGATTGTTAACCATGCAAGTGGGCCTCACATGACATTGGACATTTCTTTGGAAAAAAAGGCCCACGCGAAGTGAAGCATGACTAAATACATTATAGAAGCGGATCATGAGTAGACAGTTTATAGAACTACAATTTGCTGTTTCTTCCAATTACCTCCGCTCAGAAGCCTAGACTATTAAAATTTTTCACGATTTATATTCTATCGTACGTCCTTCTGCATTCATTGTTCTATTAGTTGGTTATTGGCTTATTGGTTTACTTTTGATGGTTGTTTGTTGTAAAGTAAACCTCCTTTCGAGTTATGACTAACTGTAGCTTTGATTTCTTCAGAGTTGTAACCTTAATCATCTATAAGCGCGTTTCCTGCAATTGCACCCCTCTCTTGAGACCACATCATAATCATTTACTTTTTATATTATAAACATTCAATACAAGATCTGTACATGTCTGACCAGATGAGCCTTAGTCAGTCATTTGACATTGTAGGTTGAATTAGAACCATGTGACCACTTGCATGTCTTTCATCTTGCTTGGTGCAGTCTTTGGGATTGCTCCAAAACCAAAAATTGTTGTCTGAATCCAAACCCTAGATCTGTGTACTCTACCGAGAATCAAACCTTGATAGTAAGGTTGGAAATATGACTCCCTTGTTAGTCGGACTAGCCAATAATAACAATAACATATTATTATTGTTATAAAGTTGCAGTCTAAATCTTTTTTTTTTTTTGGCTAACTGAGGTAGTCCTGGCCCTTTTGAGCTAGACTAACCCCTTCGGGCCGAAGGGAAGTCATGGCAACTTTCCTATAACCCTAGTGTGGTAGTGCAATTTAAATCTGCAATCTCTGGGGCTAAGCCGTGTTCCTAGGCCAATTAAGTTACCCCTTGCAGTTACAGTCTAAATCCTCACACAACAGGATTAAGAGAATTCTTTTGCCCACCACAGCAAATCCACCTTTAGAGTGATACTAAGAAATTCTAACCACTTGGAAGCATTTTCCCACCTTATTTTATCAACGTAGAAATTTCAATTTAATCAAAAGTATTCTCACAGTTTTGATGATGCATAAAACACGTGCTTTGGCTTTTAATATTTATGTGATTTTAGTTATTTTCTGCCTTTTACAATCAAGGTGGTTTAGTAATTAGATTTGAGAGGATTGAATTCAAAGATAGATCATTGATGAATTTACAGGGCTTGCCACAAAAAAACATTCTTAGAGTGCCACCATCATAGGATCCCAAGTAATAAATCATTCCATAGTTTACATTTAATTAATTTGAGCAAATTGCTAGATTCTCCACTTGTTTTCTCCTTATAAAGAATGGCATTAAAAAAGTAGCACCTAAACCTTTTCCGTCTAAACAAAGGAGAATGCTCATATGAAGACCAGTCTCATGCGGACATCCATGTTTACAACTATGTAGGGCCGCCTAATCACTAATCCGGACTATCTACACACATTTGACCCCTATATTTATATTGAATTCAATTGGTTTGCTTACATCCCAATGAACTAGACAATTGGATCGATGGTCAATATTTTTTTATATATAAAGTTAAATTTATGAGCCATGGATCAAGGGAAATTTATGAGCCATGGATCAAGAAATTAAGCTAATATGATGAACTTGCAACTTTGTATGTCTGGTAGCTCAGATATAGATCTTTTGATGCCACTTCCCCATGATTGATAGGCCTCAAATAGGCTCTTCAAGGCTCTCCGCGCCAAGATCCAAAGGAAGAGCATGACCCTTAAAACAAAAGTTCCTAACCGTTCACACATACTAGAAAAATTGTTGGAAGGCCAGGGGAACAAAAGTTTCTACTAATAATCCTGGCCCACCTAAGGATGGTGTGTGAACACATCCAGCTGGATGCTCTCTCCACAATCTCTCCTCGATGCATATTCAAGCGATTTCTGCCAACCAAAACCATGTACACACTCGTTAATTCTATTGAATTGTGACACAAACTGAATGATCATTTTATTAGATTTTTTTACTATGGTGATGAGTGAAATAATCACGGTCTACCATACTACCATGGATCAGGATTTCTTTGGATGAGACAACAAAGCCTATGTGAATGGCATGCGTTTTTTAGGTGATGTGGCAGACCGTAAAAGATCACAATTGAAAAAAGCCCTCCAGAAACCTGGACATATATTTATAGATTTTTGCACACTTATCAATTCTATTACTGATGCCAAAACTTTAGAACCGTGTACACAATCATGGAACGCGTGTTTATAGATTTTGTACGCAGTATCACTGGCATATACACTCTCTAAAACATTTTTATAAATTAAATGAAGATATATCACACTCTCTAACACAAGACATAGAGAAAAGTACCTTTTTCACAAAAATCTACAAACTGACTAACTGTTCACATATGTACTAGAAAAATTATTATTTTTTTCCTTGGAAGAAATACTAGAAAAATTGTAGGAAGCCCAAAGGGGATGTTCCGCTTCACCCAAATCCCTTGTCATTTGTCTTCATCCAAAAATAAGAAAACCAGAGAGTCTTCACCACCTAATAACTCCCGGACAAAGCTAATCATGAATGCTGCATTACTTGAAACTTTTCTCACGTGGCTGATAACCAGGGCATGTGGTCCTCCATGTGCATGCCAGAGTAGTGCCCACAGAAAGAAAATGCTAACAAGTTCTTATAAATTAGCAAGTCTTCTCCAATCTCTATCGAGGACTTCACAGCCCCAATTCCTATGTTCTTATTCATATATTCTTATTTACATATTTTTGTTTCACACTAATACATAATTATATTTTTATATTCTTATTTCACACTGATACATATTCATGTTTTCATGTATATTCATGTTTCACGCAAACACATGGACCGTGTTCCTGTATATATATCATAGGTTCTTATTTCACACTAACACATAATTACATTTTTATGTTCCCGCTTAGTTGTTTTTATGTCACACTAACACATAGTGATGTTTTCATGTATATTTCTGTTTCTCATATTCTTTTTTCTTATGTTCATGTTTTTTATGTTACTGTTTTTTATGTTCATGTTTAAACATGTTCTTGTTTCTAACACTACTAATACGTGGAAAATGTTACTATTTTTTTACATATACTAACACATGAAACATGTCCCTACTGTTTATGTTCCTATTTGTCATACTTTTCATGTTTCAATCTCATGTTCATGTTTCTAATACTATGACTAATACACTGCTATTTTCTAGCATGTTCATGTGTTTTACGCATCTAATTAATGTTCTTATTTATCATATACACTAATATATGATCCTGTTTCTTCAATTTGTGTACTAAAAATTCAAAATTCTTAATGTTTTTATATCTCATATTCCTGATTTTTCAATTTGGGTAGTGAAAATTTCAAAATTCTTAATGTTCTTGATTCTTCAATTTGAGCCTAAAAAATTAAGAATTCTTAATGTTCTTATATCTCATGTTCCTATTTCCAACACGCCCCGCGACAACCAGTATATTACAATCTTAAATAGTTATAAGATTTAATTTGACTTGTTCGATCAGTCCTGAGGCTTTTGGCGTATTGGTTAAGTCTATATTATTTGGTATCAAAGTAAACCTCCATATTTCATGCTCAAGGCATGGAAAGGGCTACTTGGATTAAGGTGAGAGACAAGAAATAAAAATAAAAATAATCAAAATAACCACTAGTCGCTAGCCAGAAAAGTCACTGGTCGGCCCGTGGCCGCCGGCCACCGTTAGTCGCCAGCCAGCACTGGTTTATGGTTTAGACCCTAAAAAGAAATATGAAAATCCTATGGATAGAATTGTCATTACCACAAAATATGTAAAATAGAATGAACTTGAAGCCTTAAATCTTATAACACTAATGGACTCTTGCAACTAGGATCTTAGAATATGGATTGTAACCTAATTAAGTTTGAAGAAATAGACTTCCACCTAAATTACCCTTAATTAATTTCAACGAATTGCTAGATTCTCCACTTGTTTTCTCCTTGTAAAGAATGGCATTAAAAAAGTAGCACTAAACCTTTTCTGTATAAACAAAGGAGAATGCTCATATGAAGACCGGTTTCATGAGGACATCCATGTTTACAACCATGTGGGGCTGCCTAATCACTAATCCAAACCATCTAGACACATGTGACCCCTATATTTATATTGAATTCAACCGGTTTGCTTACATCCCAATGAACTAGACAATTGGATCAATGGTCAAGATTTTTTTATATAGAGAGAGTTAAATGTATAGGTCATGAATCAAGGGATTAAGATAATCTGATGAACTTGCAACTTTGTATGTCGGTAGCTCACATATAGATCTTCAAAGCACTCCATCCAAGAAGGCAGCTATAAAATCTTTCCAAAAAAAAAATCTTTCTAAAAAAATGAATCTTTCCAAAAATAATAATAATAATAATCTTTCCAAAAACAAAAATAATAATCTTTCCAAAAAAATAATAATCTTTCCTAGAAAAATAATAATAATCTTTCCAAAAAAAAATTCTTTCCAAAAAAAGTAATAATAATCTTTCCAAAAAAAATCTTTCCAAAAAAAAAAAATCTTTCCAAAAAATAAAAAAATAATCTTTCCAAAAAATAAAATAAAATAATCTTTCCAAAAAAAATCTTTCCAAAAAAATAATCTTTTCAAAAAAAAATTGTATAGGTCATGAATCAAGGGATTAAGATAATCTGATGAACTTGCAACTTTGTATGTCGGTAGCTCACATATAGATCTTCTGATGATGCCAGTTCCCCATGATTGACAGGCCTCAAATAGGCTCCACGAGACTGTCCACACCGAGATCCGAAGAAACCACTGATAGAAGAGCATGACCCTTAAACAAAAGTTTTCACACATACTAGAAAAATTGTTGGAAGCCCAGAGGGAACAAAAGATTTTTACTAATAATCCTGCCCACCTAAGGATGGTGTATGAACACATCCAGCCGGATGCTCTCCCCACAATCTCTCCTCGACGCATAGTCAAGTGATTTCTGCCAACCAAAACCATGTACACACTTGTCAATTCTATTGCATTGCGCCAACACAAACTGAAGGAGGATTTTATTAGGCTTTTAACCGGCCAATGGTGTTCATAAGTGAATCCATCACAGTCCACTATGTCAACATGGATCGTGCTTTGTCTGAAACACCCCAACCCATGTAAATGGTATGCCTTTTTTAAGTTATATGGAGGACTATAATTGATCCACTCACGACCAATTCCATTGGAAAAAGCCTAAGACGATCCGGACACCTTGCCATCTATTTATAGATTTTTGCACACTTATCTATTCTATGCAATGGTGTACACAATCATGTAAAGCGTGTATATAGATCTTGTACATAGTGTCAGTGACACACGCTCTACAACATTTTTATTAATTAAATGAAGATATATCACACTCTCTAAACACAAGACAGAGAGAAAAATACCATTTTCACAAAATATTTAACAGACTAACAGTTTACATATATACTAGGAAAAAATTTTTCCTTGGAAGACATACTAGAAAAATTGAAGGAAGCCCGAAAGGAAAGTTCCTCTGCACCTAATCCCTTGTCATTTGTCTTCATTCAAAAATAAATTAACCAGGAAGTCTTCAGCGCCTAATAACCCCGGTACAAAGCTACGCGTGAATGCTGCATTAATTGAAACTTTCCTCGCGGGGTTAATAACCAAACAATGTGGTCCTCCATGTGCACGCCAGAGTAGTCCCCACAAAATGCACATGCCAACATGCTCTAATAAATTAGCAAGTCTTCTGCAATCTCTGCCCGGTACTTGACCATCTCAAGGCCTATTCTCCCCACAGAATCCAATGGCCCCAAACACCATAGCTAGAAATGGTTTCCTCATACTTCTCCTATTCATGTCTGGTATCCTCCTAGCCCAACCCATGAAGCCAAAGGAGACCCACATCTCCTTCTTCATGCACGACTTGGTGGGTGGCAAGGTCACCACAGGGCTCGCAGTAGCAGGATCCAACGGCTCCAACTCGAACGTTCTGAGTTTCGGGACCGTTACTGTGCTGGACCACAAGCTCACTGAGCGGTCTCACCCCAGGTCCAGGCAAGTGGGTCGAGCCCAAGGAATATACGTCGGCTCGGCCCTGGATGGTCAGTCTCTCCACTTTGTCTTCTCAATCATCTTCACAGACAGAAGATACAATGGAAGCACTCTAGAGATCCAAGGCGCAGATCGTTTAGAGCTGAGCAAGAGAGAGGTTTCTGTGGTGTCTGGGACTGGGCTGTTTCGGTTTGCTAGAGGGTTTGCTGTGATTGAGAGGGCTTCCTTTGATCCTGTCACTCTTAATGCAGTGCTCAAGTTTGATCTTACTCTTCGCCATTATTGAGTGGAATCAAGGAATTGTGGTATTGTTTCACTGCCCTTTTGTTTCTTTATCTTTTGGGGGATTTTGTTGGGGTTTGATGAGAGGAAAATGGGACAGTGAGAGATGTCCTGAAAATGTTGTTCTAAGGTATGTTTGTTTGGTAACCTGATTATGTTTTATGAGATTTGATTGTAAGTTTAGTTTATAAACATGGGTTTGGATATGGATGAGGGTCATCAAGCACTTTCAATTATTTTTGGGCATCTGAAGTCCGCTGTGGACTATGTCCTATCCTACCTCAATGTACTGTACGTGCCGAGCACAGGCACCTTCTTTCTGTGATGGATAAGCGAGGAAGTATTTGGCTGATTCTTTTTTTCTACTCCCCTACGTCCATACGGAAATACAAGGGGACCCATGCTGAAATCTTGGGCAAATTTGGTTTATCTTCATAGACCTAGGATTTATAAGTTACTTAATTTATAAAACTTCACATTTTTTAAGCTTTGAAAAAGTCTAGTACAATTATCACATTACCTCTCACCCACGGCTAAGGAGGCAACATTGGTCCTATTATATTTAATTTTTTGAAGTCACCCCTTTGTTCTTTAATATTCACCTTATATATAAATATTTATGTATATTGAGATTTTTTATTTTGTTTATTTTCTATATATATATATATATATTTGTGATTGAAGATGATTCAGAACTTGAGAATTCTTTTTTGCCATGAGAAAGAGAGAAATGAAATTCGCATTCTCACCATCTTATAGGAAATCAATACCTTTTTTTATTAAGGAAACTCAATTTGTATTCTATAAGAATGTCCTTAGCTTAAGCTGGTAAGGAATTTGCTTGTGTAAGTGAAACTGTGTGAGTTCTAGTCTCTTTTATAGCAAAAAGGAAAAAGTATAAAAAAATAAACAGTGGCCTTTATTAAGAAAAACAAAAAAAGAAAACAGAACAATTCTACTATGAAACGCACCTTTTAAAATAATGTGTTGATGCTCTCATCCAATGGGACCGGTCGAGGTTATCCAACAGAAGTTTGTGCCCCTACACCAACTTGAGAAGTCAGTTGAATCCCATGGCTGGCGTTTTGTACATCAACTTTCCAAGGCTGCTTGGTTTCAGCCACTTGTCCATTTTCTTTACTCTTCTTTCTGGTGCTGAATGAATAATGTGCGTGCAGACAAAAGTGGGGCACCAAGTAATTATCAAATATTATAAACGTGAGTCACGGATAATTGTGTTTGTGGCTCTTTTCTTCATGTGGATAGGTTTTATAGATCTTTTTTTATATGGGTTTTTTTTTCATTTTTTTATTGTAAACCAGTTTTTATGTCCTGATACTCATATTTATGAAAACAAGGAAATTTTTTTGGTGATGCTCTTCAACAGGTCAGATGAATAAAATTTTGAACTGAAAAAAATATATGTCTCCCTTCTATATATTCATGCCAGATGGTTACGTATAGGGTGGAATGGGTATGAGTGCTTAAATGGTAAGAATGGATTTGTCCTCGTTAAAGCACGTCTTGATTAGGAGAAAAGTGGGAAGGAGAAATTTTTATTTATCTCGGTTGGAGTTGTATCCCCTGTAAAACAATAAAGGGTAATGTTTTTTTAGAGGAGAAATGATTTTTTAACTTTTTTTTTTTTTTGGTGTTGAACTTTTCCGACATGCTTTCGTTATATATTCAAATTAAAATAGGATGGAGAACCACTACCAAAGAAAAGTGGAGTATTTGTACAATGGAAATCCCAACTTTTATTTTTACTGGATTTCTTCTGTTAGATTTCCACTTATTATTTTCTCCTTATCCGAGCAGACCATGTGGAACTAAGTTCAATAGAACTCTAAATGTGGTCAAGATGGTGGAACAATGGCTAAGAACTGAGAGTTAACCTTCCTAATGCTATGTACATATGTTGGGTTTTTGTCTTGTAGTTTGGGTTAATCGGATAGAAAATTGTGCCATTGGTGTAATGATGTACTTGTTATCAAAGTACGTGAAGACATTACCGGTTTTATTTCATGATAGCTCAAGATGCAAAATTCAAGTCAAGGTGGAGATTGTTGAGTTTATATCTTGTATTTCAGTTTAATAGAATGAATCTTTTTATTTCATGATAGCTCAAGATGCAGAATTCAAGTTAAGGTGGAGATTGTTGGGTTTATGTCTTGTATTCCAGTTTAGCCGAATGAATCTACTCAGTTAGCAAGAGACCGCTTTAAGTTCATGAGTATTTTGGTAATTGTACTCGGGCTTGCTTGGTGGCTAAGAAAACGGAGATTATATATTGGTGTAATCTATTACCCTAGATTTGGCGTGGAAGAGAGTGGCCTCTCTTACCCATGATGTTCCTACACTACGTAGGAGAAATGATGAGAGCATGAGTGTCTCTATATGCCTTTACTTGTTATAGTAAAAATGGTATCATCTTTGTTTCCGTAGATATAGTTCTGATTTGGGCGAACCATGTAAATCATCTGTGTTCTCTTCTTGTGTGTAACTTGATTATTTGATCACAAGTTACGCGCTTTCACATGTACGTAAAACGTGGTGTTCCAATACTGCAACTGGAGGAACCGAAGAGCCTCAGTCTTCTTCCTCTTGGACTCAGGCACAGTAAACAATAGCAATCACCGGTGAACAGACGGAGGAGACAGTAGTGGCACCATAGCTATCCGGTGCGATGTCAGAACAGTGGTGAAGAGAGGACAGAGAATGACAGCAACCTTCTATGCTCTTCCTCTCTGGCGTTTTTCTTCTCAAACCCCGCAAAGACGACCAAATCTCAGAATCCACTCTCCGGTTTGTCTTTTTCTTCGATTTCTGCAATGAGAAATCCCAAGAGCCCTCTTGGATCCCAAACCTCCTATTCTTCTTCTTCCTCAAGTGAGATGTCTACATAGGGAGAAGAGAGTAGATCATCTTCTCCGACTACAAACTACTACTTCTACCAATCTTCTCCACCTACTGTATGACCCATCCAAGATCAAACCAATCTCACATGCTCTGCAACCTGCAGAAAAATCCAGATTTCCATGGAGAATCTGGATCTCCAAGGAGATTCCAATTCATCGATCACACAATACAATGTGGTTTTGATACCACTTCTTGTGCATATGCGGAAGCGCGTAACTCAACAATCAAAACCACACACAAGAAGAGACAAGCACATAAGAACACACATGAGAGATTTATGTGGTTCAACAATGCACCTACAACCACGGCCCAAAGAGAATTTTACTCTTTTTCTGTACTTTTCTGCTTATTGTCTAAGGTTACAAGTTATATCATATATATAATTCTCTCCTTCTTAACCCCTAAAAAAGCCCGGTATAATTACCAACATACCTATGAACTTAAACTGGTCCCTAGCTAACCCAATGGAACCATCTGGCGAACCCAGAATAGAAGACCTAAAACCCAACAACATATAATGTTTTTATACAAGAGATTCAAATCAATGAAAGCACCATAGCAGCTCCTTTGCCCTAACTCTCAAGGCTCATCTTTACAACCCCACAAATCCTTTGAGAACCTATTTCCTTCTGCAAGGTAAAAACAATACCTTGTTACAGCTTATGTAAAATACATTGCTAAACCTGTTATTAAAGAACATCCAGAGGAATTAAGAAGGTCAACTCGTATGAGAAGACCACCTATTTCAGATGATTAGAATCAGATATTGGAATTAAAAAAGATCCGAAGACTTTTAGAGGGGCAATAAAAAGTGAAAATTCTGGTAAATTGTTAGATGCTATGAATGAAGAGTTAGAATCCATGGCTATAAATAAAGTCTTGGATCTCGTTAAACTATCTGAAGGGTCCAAGACAGTTGGTTGTAAACTGGTTTTTAAGACTAAAAGGGACTATAAAGGGAAAGTTGAATGATTTAAGGCCTGACTTGTAGTTAAAGAATTCACTCAAAAAGAAGGTCTCAATTATCATGAATTTTATTCTCCGTTGTCTAAGAAAGATTCATTAAGAATTGTTATGACACTTATAGCTCATTATGACCTAGAGCTATATCAGATGGATGCCAAAACTGCCTTCTTAAATGGGAATCTAGATGAAGAAGTGTATGTGGAACAACCGGAAGGGTTTGTTCAACGAGGTAATAAAAGGAAACTGGTTTGTAAATTAAAGAAAATCGATATACGGGTTAAAACAAGCTTCCAGACAATGATACTTAAAATTTAATCATACTATTAAATCATTCGATTTTACCGAAAATCAAGTTGACCATTGTATATATCTTAAGGTCAGTGGGAGCAAGTTTCTTATTTTAGTCTTGTATGTAGATGATATTTTACTAGCCTGTAATGACCTAAATATGATTGGAGAAACTAAAACATATCTTGAGAATAATTTTGATATGCAAAATATGGGTGAAGTAACCTTTGTAATAGGAATCGAGATATTTAGAGATCAATCTCGAGGATTACATAGGTTTTGTCAAGAATCCTATGTCAAAACTATCATCAAATATTTCCAAATGGAAAGTAGCAGATCACAAAATGCACTTATTACTAAGGGAGACAAGTTTTGTAAGGAACAATGCCCCATGACTAACTTAGAAAAGTTAGAACTGGATAAATATCCATATACGGCAGCAGTAAGAAGTCTAATGTACTTACAGACTTGCACAAGGCTAGACATTGACTTTGCAGTTGGGATGCTGAAAAAAATATTAAAGTAATCTCGGCTTGCCTCATTGGGTAGCTATTAAGAAAGTGATGCGTTACTTTAACGGAACAAGAAGATATATACTCACATATCAAAGATCCAATCAATTGGAGGTCATTGGATATTCAAATTCAGACTTAGCAGGATATCTCAATACAAGGAGGTCAACATCAGGTTACATTTTTCTATTGGCTAGCGAGACAGTATCGTGAAAGAGTGCAAAGTAGACGCTAATCACTCCATCTACATTTGATGCAGAGTATATGGCATGTTTTAAAGCCACAGGTCACGCACTATGGATGCATAACTACATCATGGGACTTAATTATGGGCAGTATGTCTAAACAGATAAAGATTTACTGCCACAATGACGCTGCTAAGCGTTTTGCTTAAAATGACAAGTATTCTAGTAAATTAAAGTATCTGGAAGTAAAGTATCTTGTACTCAAAGAGAAAATGTAAGATTGTTAGTGTCAGTTGTTAGAACTCCATCGAAGCTCATGATTGTTGATCCATTGACAAAGGCATTGGCACCAAAGAATTTCAAAGACCATGTAATAAATATAGGCTTGAATGAAATGCCTTGTAAAAGTCAATGATGTATGACACTATATATATTGATCAAATAAAGAAACGATTTTGTAATTCTTACTTTGTTCTGAATTCACATGTGGTAATTATGAAATAAAGTAAGAATATAAAAGTATTATGACATTATAGTTCCCATTAAAGTAAGTGATATTAAAGATACTCATTAAGTGTTGGATTATGCGAGAATATTAATGTTGTGATTGTGGAAGGAAACATGTCACTAAGATGTGTAACCGCTATAGTTCGCATTAATAAACTAACCTAATCACAGATTAAAAGATCTTAACACTAAAGTTACATGAAAAACTGGTATTTTTAAATGATGCACATTAGTTAGAGTTATTTTCAAAAAAAAATTATTATATTTGTAAACAAAGTTTTATAAAATAAAAAGGAGAATGAATGGTGGTCATATGAACCAAGTGGGAGATTATTGGATATCATAGGTGATGGTCCACATGACTACCACTTGTTTTAAGTTTTTCAACAACGGGCGTCTTCCCCAGTTAAGGCACGTCCCTGGAAAAACTCCAGTCATGCAGAAGTAGAAATGCTTTCCGTTGATAAGGAGGAAAATGTTAACGCAGTCTATAAAAGGGGCTTAAGAACTCTCTCATTTTCATAGATACTATTGCTTGGCATTCCCATCAATCAACATACATTACAACAAGAGTGGGAGAGTTGTCGATTTCTTCTCCGTTTGGCAATGAATTCAGGTATGTCCTTAAACTGGTTGTCTTTTCTTAATGCAAATCACACCGTTAGAATGCAAATCTAATCTGTTAAAGTCTTTCTAAATGGGTCATTTTTGCTTACAAACAGTACTTTACCCACTACTGTAACATCTTAACTCCGTTCACAAACTTCCTGTATCTGACTTTATCTAAGTAATGAACTTCCTTCCTATTTAAGGGGAAAAAAATTTTAACGAGCTCTTAGTTTTCTTCTTCTTCTAAGATTCATGTAGGTAATGGCTTTAAATCCTGGATGAAACCGCCTGATTCAACCTGGTGCCCACAACGGCCAGAACGTAATCAGCACTAGAATTCTGGTTTACCAACTTTTTGAAGTAAGGTTTATATATTATATAGCGCTTTAAATTACACAATTGTTTCTGCTTCTTAATTGTTTAGATTATATCAACACATATGGCTGCGTGTATTAAAGAGGCTCTTTTAGTTTGTATTTTTATTAAAAATTTTTGTAACTATAACAATGAAGTTAATTAGACTCCTTTTTACCTATTTTTGACCAATTTCTTTTAAGAAGATCACTTCTTCCTTCAATTAAAAGATAAACATATAAGTTTGCCTTTT
This sequence comes from Sextonia rubra, assembly GCA_037013555.1. Classification (NCBI taxonomy): domain Eukaryota; kingdom Viridiplantae; phylum Streptophyta; class Magnoliopsida; order Laurales; family Lauraceae; genus Sextonia; species Sextonia rubra. The sequence goes on along the minus strand of JASUAD010000001.1, from coordinate 106,522,597 downwards.
AAAAATTATAACAGTTATATGTTATACCATTAGCAACTCAATGCTCAACTACTCTAAATTAGTACAGATCAATATATTTAGATTGGATGCATGTTAAATAACTCACTTTTTACATTTTTTTTATCATTTTTCTATTATATTCTATTTTTTAATTTTTTTAGATTTTTAAACCTATTTTAAGATAGGCGCAACCATACTGGTTCGGTACGATTGGCACGAAACGATACAGGCAACACCAACTCGTCCCAATCCTAATAGGCACAAAGACCAATGCCAAAAAAGATGCAAGGAAGCAATATAAGATAGCTAGGGCTGTGGTTGTCATTAGTTGTCCAACAACAAATGAGAAATTTACAAACTTGAGGATTCCTCATTGCCTCTAGAATTGGGATCTTGTGAGGATTTGTATAGCTAAGGATCTCTTTTGTCACATTGGTCACGAGTGAGGAAGTTGTAGACTTGAAGATTTATATCCTTCCCCTTTTAGTTGAGAAGTTCACATCCTATGGGTGGTTCTTACTTAAGAATCCTCAAAAAGAAGGATCTTAGATTACCAAATCATCAAGTATTTATAGTTGTCAAACATGGATTCTGGACCGTCTCATTGGGCTTCTTCTAAGCGCTAAAATGTGTCATGAAGGACACAACTCTATTCCCATTGATTTCTGTATGAGAACTTTCTATGCCCTAAAATCAAAGAATAATTATCGCAACAAAAGCTCTCAATTCAGTTCAAAGAAATGTCAATTCCAATAAGCCACCTGAGAAGAATTCTTCTCAGTCAAATTCTCAATCTCAGTCTTCAAGGAATTTCAAAAATTATGCTTGTCCACCATTTGAGATTTGTGGTCGACTAGGTCAGTCTATCAACAACTATTATCATCACATGGATCATGCCTATGAAGGGAAAACTCCTACAAAGAAGCTTGCTGCGATGGTTGCATCGTCTCAAACTAATACATCTGATGCACAAATTGGGTACACTGATAGTGGCGCATCAACTCATGTCAATTCTGATTTAACAAACCTCTCCCTTCATAATGATTATCATGAAGCAGACAAAGTAACTATTGGAAACGGGACAAGTTTGGAAATTTCTTATATTTGTTCTATTACATTAAAACATAATTCTTTCAAATCCCATTCAAAAATTGTTCTCCATTGTCCTAATGTTTCTGCTAACTTATTTTCTGTAAATAATCTACCTTTCCACAAGTCTTTCACTATATTCTCCAAGAACTTGTTGGTAAAGTTGTCCACGGGTACTGTAGTATCTTCAATGTTAATGTCCTAACCAATGTCCGACTACCCAACATCAATACTACTTTCTGCAAATTGCATCTTATCCCATAAAGAAGGATCATCATTAACATCATGTGGCTAAAATTGTTACAATGGCAAATGCTTAGGTGAAGAGATAAAAATGTCTTCAATGTCTCTATCAAGATTAACAGTAGGATAAATGGTATCACCGAAGAGAAGAGTTACCCCTTGTATATCTTCATGTGCTTGAGAATTTAAAACATTAGGCCTATAGCTCTTCGAAAATAAGTTGAATATTGGTCCATCTTATTCAAAAAAAAAAAAAAAATCAATGTCCAGTTAAGTGAACAAGATAATAACATACCATGCTGACTTAGTTGGATGGTGTACAAGATGTACGACATCTTTTCCTTTCAAATGATTGGTTTTTCGACGGAGACCATTTTGATTGTCTTCACGCACATTTTACCCTCCAAGTCTTGAATGTAAATAAGGAAAAAAAGAATGTTAAATACTCTTGCATAGAAAATAAAAATCTTATGAAGTTAATGGGACATGGTTCAATACTTAGAATGTCTTTCACATACATCTTTTGTAGAGTCGGATTTTAGCTAACATATAAATATAGCTCATTTATATTATCACTTTAGACTTTGAACATTTTCTTTCCACCATCAACATTAGCCATTGTAATCAATGTGAATACTCGGCAGTTGTTGTGGAGATACTGAATTTCAAGATTGTCATCTTTTTCCACCTACTTGTTGCTTGTATTGCACTCTGAACCAATAAATTGTAGTTTGTCAAGTTGCTAAGATATACCATTAATTTTTGTTTGCCTCCCATGTAGACCGGATTGGTAATATTCCAATCAAACTCTCCATTAAAATGAAATACCACAAATATTTCTTCCCCTGACATCCTATACAGACTGCAAATAAAAAATAAAAAAATAAAAATATATATATGAGAAAAGAACAACAAATGTTGTAAATAAATAAGAAAAAGGAAAAACAAGTAATGGATCAATAATGGAAAACACAATGGTTTCATTAAACTTTCCCAACCATCAAGGCACGCCATTATTTAAAGAAGTGATGCATGGTTCTTTCATTATATAAACAAATGAAAACTTCACTTTATGTGACATTAGAAAATGTATTCCAAACCACATCATCTTTTTTTTGTTTTGTTGCTTGCCGGTATAGTCTCTTGTACTACTTGCTTTGATGGAGGTTATGATTAAAAAAGAAATCCAGAAACATGGAGAAGTATACCAAATTCACAATTCTAGTCATTTATACAATATTCAACCATGAGGAGAATAAAGACAACAACAACATCCAACTTAGGACAATGAGAGTTATTCAATTAAATTAACTAGAATTTGAGAACCCAAGGAACTAAATTTAGGATGGCAAAGAGCACAATGAATCACTAAAACATATATAATTCATAGAGTAAAATTAACATTATCTTTATAACTTGAAATATTCATTGCCACCTTTTTAACAAACATTTGGTATACAAATAAGTTCCCACATAGAACAATACATGAATAGCATCTAGGATAAATTAAGACCAACCTACACATGCTAATAAATCACAAAAGGATAAAAAAGATAAGAATAGATTTTGTTAAAGGTGGGTGACAACAAAAAAGTAAGCATCATCATCTTTTTTCTCTATTATGCTTTGAAAGCAACTCATAAAATTGACCATGAAAGAGGGAGGGATCAAGAGAAAGAACATGAGAGGAAGAGATGAAGAAAGGATGAAGAGAAAAAACATGAGAGAGAAGAGATGAAGAGATCAAGTAGGACTTTCCAACAGCATCAACAAAAATAAACGTTGTCAAAAGAGGAGAAAGATGCATATCATGAAGGGAAGAATAGGTAGAGAAGCAGAGCTAGAGTTATGGCGAAACGTAGAGATGAAGAAATATGCTTCTTTCTAGTTTCCTTTCCTCATTTCTGGTCTAGGGTCATGTAGAGATAGAGACGAGGGGTCGCTTGTTTCTATTTTCCTTTGCTTATTTTTTGTTGAAGTTATGCAGAGACACAGAGGAGTCACTCTCGTTTGTGATCTTTCTTTTCTTTTCTTCGTTCTTTCCGATGGACAACTTACCTCTAGGGTTTTGTCGACGTCAGCATAACAGGGGCGGTTTTGGTATAAATATATAAAATTTGGGAGGGAGGTCCTCAATCAATAATAAAAAAATTAGAGATCTCAGTTATGGTTACCCTGATTAGAGGGATTTTTATGATAAATCTCCTAAGAATTTATCATGGAATTATAACATCATTGTTGTGACATATCAAACTAGACGGAACCTAAAAGTAATTAAGAAATAAAAATTAAATATAATAGTAGTATATTGATCATATAAATAATAGGGGTGCTCATGGGTTGGGCTAGCTCGAGCTTGGCTGAAGCCCAACTACTTTTTGTTCAGGCTTGGGCCTTATGTATTAGTCATTGGGTCGAGCTTGGATTAAAAAATTAGGCCTGTTTGTTATATGGGCCAAGCTTGGACTAAGTGGTAGCAAGCCCGAAGCCCAGCCCAAATAAGTGGATTAAGCTGCAACTTCCCCTTCTTACATTTTTTATGTTGCATGCAAATCTTCCATGATAGAAATTTAAAAATTATTTATCAAAGAACAATATTAAGAGGGTAGACAATGTTCATTCTAATTAGTTTGTACTAGACAAAGATTGCCTAGTTGCACCAACGCAATTTTCTTTTGTTTATGAGTCATATGCTTTTATTAAAAAAAAAAGGCAAAATCAACTCAAAGAGTGAAAAAATAGCTTTATATGAAAATTACAGTCACTTTTAATAAAAAAATTTATATTTTAAATGGATTCATTTGGACATGATTATGTGTATAAATTGGAATTGGTGCATGATAGCCATGTTGGCCCCACCAGCGACAAACTTAAGGGTGCTTAATAATCAGGCCTAAATAGGGCTAGGCCTGATTAATATATGTGCCTTCTATAGGTTGTTTTCGGGCCAGCCACCTATGGCCCAAGCTGGGCTTGGGCCAAGCCTGGGCTTAAGGATTTTAATCCAGGGCAAGCCCAGTTGTTGGTTAGCCCCGCCCATGAGCACCCCTGTAAATAATATGGTAAATCATATGGTTGTCTTTATGGTTAAATTAAAGTTTCCTGCACTCATATCTGTCTAATTGTAATTCTTTACGACAGAGAAGTAGAATTAAAAAATAGTTGTAACTTGAAAGACAATGGAAAGATGACAGTGGAAGACACATGCAAGTAAGATCATGTTAAAAAAATTTCTTTTTCTTTTAAATAAAATGCATGTCATGGAAATTTATATAGCCAAATGGAGCTTGTTTTATCTGAAAATACCGCAATAAAACATCATAGTAAGGGAATTTGACAATATTTAACCATTATTATATATGAAAGACTTAGTTCAATTGGAGTTGATTTTACAATTGACTGCAAAATCGGCTCATCCTTAGCTCATTTGAGACCCATTGGTTATTAAACACCATCAAGTGCACACAGTGCGGACTAAGGATTTTGGTTTGAGGGGGCTGATGATGGTCAAGATTTCATCACATCTTTTGTGGGGCCATCCACACAGTCCAATTGTGGATGTTAATTCCTTCATCAATTCATCATCATCAGATATTTGTTATTATGTGATGATGTGTTAAGTATTTACATTAGCAAGTTGCTTTGGATGATTAAGAGAGAAACTATAAAGAATAACAAAAACATGAAGAATAGGTCCACATTCATTTAATTGAGAACATAACTATGGTAGCTAGGATCTTCCATTTCTGAGATTTCATTTTTTGTGCCATTGTCCAACACCTTGAGCCTCATTAAGATCAATGATCGAGATCGTACAAGGTGAGTATAGATCCTTTTCTAACGATCATATCATTCTTCTTGAACCCATTTTCATTAATATTAAAAGTTGAAACCGATTTCAATTCAAATTGACTACCATTGACTAAAATCAAAGCCAAAATTATCAATAAAAGCTACAAAATTAAACACAGAGAGGAATGTGTGTTGATGCAAGATTTAGATTTTGGGAACTTTTTGAGAGAGAGAGAGGGAGGGAGAGAGGGTTGAGGATGGAGGATTATGGTTCTTTTGAGTTGGAAAAAAAGGGTAGACTGGGTTTTTCAAGTGGGAGCTAGGCCAGATGAGTCTTATAGCTCACATGACTATTTTTTTAGGTTGGGTGGAGGATGAAGCCCGTGGACCCGCACTTCTTGGTCCGCCCTTGCATGCATTTTGGACCCATTTTGAACAATCATGACAATATTCAAAAAATTTATAAATAACATTCCTGACAAGTTATTTCTACATTAATACTCAATAATGTTTATTTGTTGAAAAAGTTTTGAGATTTTAATTTACAACCTTTAGGAAAAGTTTCTAGCGTCTTCCAATAGTAACATAAAATTAACTTGTAAAATAAAGAATTTGTATTGGTGAGACTGTGAGTTGGACAATTAACCAACTGCCTATAAAAGCTAATTCTGTAAAATAAAGAATTTATCATGGAATTTTAATATTATTGTTGTGACATATCAAACTAGACGAAACCTAAAAGTAATTAAAAGTAATAATTAAATAGAATTGTAGTATACTGATCATATAAATAATATGGTAAAATATGGTTGCTAAACAAAAGTATACTGTAGCTTTGACCCATAAATTACTTGATTCACCTGTATTAACTAATACTTTTAAGGTCTTGATATAAACGTTGGATAAACTAAGGTACAAGAAGTTATTCTTGATTGAAAGTTCCAAAAGAAACCTCTAATAGGTAGCCCATTTTGGTCATGATAATACAATCTGTCTATGTTTGATCCAAATCTCTCATATCACATATATATATATATATGTATGCTAAAACGAGTGCAGTTGTCCAAATTTCTCTTTTATAAGGGTGAGAGTGTATGTACATATTTACCATAATTCGATCAACCCAATGAAATATAGATTATTATTATTATTATTATTATTATTTTCTTTGTAAGACTGGTAGTTGGAAATGATGTTTCAACTTGAAGACCCAGGAAAACTCAATTTATAGCATGTCATTTGAAAGTAAGGTGCTTACACTCTCAGCCAAGAGTGTGTTGGCTTCTTCATTGCTTTCTCTATCTCCGTAGGTCAAACAATGAGGTTGCTGATAATTTGCTAAAATGTCTTACTTCCCCAAAATTTGTGTTGATTGTGATAAAATGTCTTCTTTATTGCAACGTTGCATGTTTTATGTTGTTGTTGTTTGGTTGGCTTGTTTGTGTTGAATGAAATTATCTTATTATTAAGAAAATAAAAGCGAGTGCGCTGGCTTATTAGTTATTAATTTAACTTTGATAATATTCTTATGTAGAAACAACAAGTGATGTGAATCAGTATTAATCATACAACGTGAGTTATATACAAGTAAATTCAAAATAATATTTAAAAAAATTGAAATTCTGAGGGGTTTTACCAGTAGAAAATGACATTTTACCGAGCTAAGAACTGTCTACATTCAAAATGTCAATTTTGAAGTTCTTCAAAGAACAGTAGCTGTCATTGTTGTAGCAATTTTGAACATGAAAATTATCCACGAGAAACGTACCTCTAACCAATCTTTTTTCAGTATTAAATTGAATACATAAGCTCATCCAATTAAGTTGCTATCAGCTGAGTCCAATGCATCCGTTGTGGGCCATTCTTATATGACTTCTTTTATGTGCCTTCGCATACATCACTCGACCCGACCAAAAACAGTGTCAACAAGATCGGTGTGATGGGAGTCCAGATCACCCATCACACCTATACCTATTACATGGAACCATAAAACATATATATAGAGAACTTCATCATGCGGCCCACATAAAGATAATTTAGATCAGTCAAGATGGCTTCCATCTCCTTGTAAATTTGAAGGTATTTCCTAAAGGGGGATGGGGTTTATTTCTAATAATCTAGATTATCTTCATGTTATGTGGGCCTCATGATGAAAATTCCCATACCTACACAGATGTTGTGTAATAGCAGCTGAGGATATTGGTGGGTAACTCAATCCAATTTGGATTCAGAACCAATTCCAATTTGAAGATTGGGATCTAATTAAATTCAAAATTGTCTCTAACTTTTATTTTTATTTTTATTCAAAACAATAATATCATTCAATTTATAACCATACATATGTCAAATTAAATATAAAAATAGCAAAACAATATTAATTTTAAACTTCAATTTATGGTTGCAAAAACCATTGATGACCTCCTGATAATAGCTTCCTGCTCAAAACAAAAATATCTAAAATCAACATGGTGGCCCACTTAAGCAACCACCCAGCTCCATTCCCATTAAGAAGAACCTGCCCCCAAATAAAGGGCAGGTCGAACGGCCTAGATGGAAGCCCAATGGAAGTAGACGGCTCTGATCTACCGTAGACTGGTAGCTGAGCGGTACAAAGAGAGGCAGGCAGTTCTTCTCCCACATATATAGCAAATCCTATGCCCTCTTCTCTTACCCTTCTTTCCTCTCGTGCAAATTCCAATACTCACTGTGGTAAGATGCTTTTCTTCTCTCCATTTCGATTTTTCCCATTCTAGGGTTAGGGTTTTCTTGCGATTCCAATCTACAACAGCTTTGATTCGAAAAGCTCCCTCCTTTCTCTGTTCTAATTCAACAGGTGCGATGGGAAGCGGATCCAGATCCGTCACGGCGCTTCTGCTCCTTGCATGCCTCGCGATTCCGTTTCTCGGCCGCGTTTCGGCCGATTCTTCCGGTTTGTATAGAATCGGCCTGAAGAAGAAGCCGATCGACCGAAACAATCAACTCGCAGCGCGGCTAGCTGCGGAAGATGCCGGCTCGATTCGGAAGTACGGGCTCGGCGGCAGCTTTGCTGATTCCGATGCGGATATCGTATCGTTGAAGAATTACATGGATGCGCAGTACTTTGGAGAGATTGGAATCGGTTCTCCGCCTCAGAAATTCACGGTGATATTCGATACCGGCAGCTCCAACCTCTGGATTCCGTCTTCCAAGTGTTACTACTCGGTGAGAATCGGAAGCTTTGATTTTGGGGGTTTTTTTGTTTTTGTTTTCTGTGATGCAATTGTGTTGTAAAGTGGTATGGATTTGAATTTGATGGTTCTATGATTTGTGGGGTTGTGATCAGATTTGAGAAAAATTGGGGATTTTGTTGTTTTTGGTTTTGGATGCAGATTGCATGCTATCTCCATGCCAGGTATAAGGCAAGCAAGTCCAGTTCTTACAGGAAGAATGGTTTGTATTTTGCTCTCTGATTCTCCCCATTGCTGCTGAATTCTAGTATTTGTTGATGGAAACAATCCCATTGTTTCATTTATTTGAGTTTTCATTCTTTTCAAGAGAAAAGGAAAGGCTTTAGGAGCTGGTGGGGACTTGGGTCTTGTTGATTTCTACTTTTAGGAGGTGGTAGGATGGGGCAGTGGAATGGATTAGTGCTCTTTTTCTTGAAATGGTCCTTTTTGTTTGTTGGGTCATGCTATATGATTGAACCAGTTGTTTTTTGATGTCTTTTGGTTTTCTATTATCATAGCCTTATCCTTCTGTGGTTGGCTTCCTGACTTCTACTGGTTACTATTAGAAACCTTTTTAAAGCATGATAAGTTGCTTACTTACATTTCACTTAAAACTTCCTCCAGTATCCGGGCTTGGGACAGGCATATGGGCCATGAAAATGAAAAAGAATGAGACATAGCGAAGGAAAACATTGAGAGCTTTAGAATAGGAGTTGTTAAAAGAGTCATCTATCATATTATTGCCCATGTCGTTTTTGATATTTTATTATATCCTTTGGCGGTTCCTTCTTTATCATTTGTGCTTCTTGTTATCTTTAATTTTTCTACTTAGTTCTTCATAAGTATTCTCACCTTTTCCGACTATTTTTATGCACTTTTTGTTTAGGAAAATCTGCTGATATTCACTATGGGACTGGAGCAATATCTGGTTTCTTTAGCCAAGATAGTGTTAAACTTGGTGACCTTATTGTTAAAGAGCAGGTGAAACTCTATCCAACTTTTGTTGGCCTTGCGGGAAAATTTTGCATTGTAGAGGAACTTACGCTGGAATAAATTTCAGGACTTCATCGAAGCTACCAGAGAGCCAGGCGTCACATTTCTAGTGGCGAAGTTCGATGGGATACTTGGACTTGGATTTCAGGAAATCTCTGTTGGAAATGCTGTCCCTCTATGGTATGTCGATGCATTTTCACTCAAGATTTTTTTTTTAGTTAGATATATGGGTTGATGATGCTTGTTGCTTTATTAAGGTGTATTTGTACAATGTATGAACAGACCAAGGGAAATGCAGTAGTGACTTCTTATTAGTAGTGCAAGGATAAATGATTGGCAGCGTGTGACTGGACTAATTTGTAAATTTGGCAGGTACAACATGGTCAACCAAGGTTTGGTGAAAGAACCTGTTTTCTCTTTCTGGTTTAACCGAAATGCAGAAGAAGAAGCAGGAGGTGAAATTGTTTTTGGTGGAGTTGATCCTGACCATTATAAAGGTGAACATACATATGTTCCTGTTACACAGAAAGGTTACTGGCAAGTGAGTCTCCCAAAAATCTCACACCTTTATGTGACAAGTGATGGGATGCTGACCACCATTTATATTCTTATTGTTTGACTTTGAATTGTTTTTCTTTCCAGTTTGATATGGGAGAGGTCTTAGTTGGCAATCAAACAACTGGTAATGGATGGAGGACTTTTATGTTATTTCTGTTTCATGTAGTCACAAAGCAGGCTCCTGATTTGAGGTTATAATACCAATTCATTTTTGTGATATGTTATATGCTTCTCAATCTTCAGGGTTCTGTGCAAAAGGCTGTTCTGCAATTGCGGATTCTGGAACTTCTTTGATTGCGGGTCCAACAGTAAATATCTAGACTTGGAGTTTTGTTAACCATGATATCTTGCTACAAATAAGATCCAGTGTAACTATACAATGAGAAAGCTCAAGACACAATGAAATGCAAGACAATTAAGAACAAGATGACAGACATACAATTGATTTTAAAGAAAGATACATTGAAAAAAGATACATTGAAACTATGAAAGAATAAATACATCTAATGTACAGAGAGATTTATATACAGGACAGAACCATAAAGGTTGTGTGCTCAAACAAGTGTCCACTTCTCAATAGTAAAAGTAATTGTACATGGCCTCGACGCCAATCAAATTGGATAAATACTAAATTGGAATTTTCTTTTTCATAGATTTAAGAGATAAGTTTTACCTTTCCTTTTTAATATGCTTGAAGATCATTTTAGTCCAACAAGGAATATCAATCTGATCTGAGTTATACAAGTGATCCAATTATAATCTATACCAAAACTTACGTTGTAGTTGTCTGCTGCAGGCCATCCTAATGGGCCCCATCAGAAAGTCTATACCCGCAGGCCCAAGGCCCAGTAGAGTAGAGAGATCATATTATTAGTAGTTGTTTTAGTTGCTTTATTAATATTTGGCAAGTCCAGTGATGTTTGGTTTAGGACTTCTTATTTGATTAGAAATAGTTGTTTCCTTTATTAGATAACATCTTAGTTATAAATAAAGATATAATCTCTTTATGAGATACAGACATTGATATTGAATAAGAATTTGAGTTTGGTTCTCAGTTGAGAGAGTTTTGTTTGTCTTTGGTGAGGCACCTAAACATCCTATCCTTGAGCCTTTTGACTTGGAGATTAGCCCGTTGGTTATTCTTCTTTCCTGCACTGCTTCAATTGGTATCAAAGCGAAAATCCAAACTCGGATTACTGTCCGTCTTATTGCCGATTCGAGGTAACGTATCCTTCCCCGTTCATTTGGGTTCTACTAGTCATCATCCATCCTCGTCCGTCATCTTCATCTTTCTCAACCCCATTACGGCAGAACCCCACCCAGATTCTAAAACCCTTCTCCATTCCATCCTGGAACCCTAACCCAACGGCTGCAATCCCACTTTCGACCACGTCCCTCCCACCGATGCTAAACCCGATCCATCCCCATCTCTTCCCGAATAACCCACATCCCCTCTGTCCTTCACTGGAGACCCAAATCCCGTTTGCCCCTCACTGAAAACCCCAAAACTCTTCCTCGACACCATCTCACCGGAAACCCCAAAACCCTTCCTCGACCCATCTCACTGGAAAAAAAACAACAAAGAAAAAAAACCTTCTTTGACCCCATCTACTCGCCGGAACCCCATAACCCCTTTGTCCCTCACCGGAAACCCAAAAGTCCCCTCCATCTGCCAAACCACACCCCCCCCCCCTCTCTCTATCGCAGAGCCAAACCAAGAAAAAAAAAAAAAAGGATGAGAAAGACAGAGAACAGAGAAGAAGAGAAGTAAAAGAAGAAGGAGACTAGGGTGTCGAGTAGTGTACTTGGCACCAATGTCGTCGGCCTCCAACATCAGCTCCACCACACCACCGTCTGCACCATCGCCTTCGACGGCAAGTCCCTCCATTGTCAACATATAGTGCTTCGACGAGTGCTCCGACATCTGCATCCTTGCCAAGCACTGCACGCTTTATCGCCAAACCAATGCCAACTCCTTCATCTCCCCATGCAGAGAGGTTGAGAGAAGAAAGGGCTTTGAATTCCTTCTTCTTCTTCACAAGCTCTTCTCAAGTCACACATGCGTCACACATGCATGATACAGCCCGACTCCTCTTCTGGGCTTCAATACAGGTCAGATCCTACCCAGTTCATTGATGACTAAAAAAAAGGGCAGTCTTTTGTTTCCTTTACTTTTTGCAAGTAATGTCAACCCGAAGCGGTTAATCATATTAGGGCAAATTCTCTGATCACCAACGTGACGCTATGATAATGGAGCTATCTGAAAGAGTACATGCGTTGGAAGTCATCCCGTAGTTCACAAAGGCCTCCTATTACAAAAGCATCCTCTAGCGCTGAAAACCAACAAAATTCCGGCAAATAAGCAGACACTGGCCCGTAAGAATCTATCCATGATTTCATTCAGCGTCTTTTCACTAAAAAGAATCCTACAAACACACCTGTCGCGCCAAAATTTGATGATATCACAACGCGAGTCAAAATTGATTTCGCCGATTTCTCCGATCGTCTCAATCCAAAGGCTTTTATTGACTGGCTTAATTCTCTAGAAGATTATTTCTCTTGGTACCATATGGATGATGCACAATGTGTTGCTTTTGTCAAAGTCAAACTTAAAGGTTCAACATGTATTTGGTGGCACAGCGTTGAGTACAACAATCTTGTCATGGGACGACCTGCAATTACCAAGTAGGATGATATGCGTGAAAAGCTTGAAAGCAAATACTTGCCCTCCAATTATTTAAGTCTCCTTCAGCAAGAATATTTTGTTTTCAAACAAGGCACATTATCATTGGATGAGTACACCGAGAAATTTAATGATTATGTTATTCAATGTAAAATTCAAGATGATGACTTCACACTAGTCAACCGGTACAGAACTGGTTTGCGAGAAAAAATAAGACGTGAAGTCCTTATGCATGACTTTGAAATTGTTGATGATATTTATAACAAAACAAAACGGGTTGAGCTAGAATTACGATCTTCTACTTTGAGACGATTTGGCGTTCAAGCCGGGGAGTCAACGACTCATTGAGCCCCCGCCTTTCAAAATAATAATCGTACTCCACCAACTCAGAATAATTCTCAATACAACCGTGCTGTAACAGTGGGTTATTGTCCACCTCCAAAACAGTAGCACAATTACCCTAATCAGCATCCTTTTGCTCAAAATCAAAAGGGGACAGTGCCGCAGGAGCAAGATATGTAGAATCATGGACCTCCTCGACAGGATCGACGAACTGATGATTATTACCAATGTGGTCAACAAGGGCACTTTACTAATGCATGCCCTCAAGTTTGCAATCTTTATTATTGTGATGAAGATCCTTATTTGTCAGAAGAATATGACGAGCATCTTAAGATGGAGCCCCCTCCTGACCATGTCCAATCAGAAGCTCAACCGAATCCACAGTAAGAGCCTCAATCTTATCCTCCTCTTCATGCTGCCACCAGTGTAGAAGACGGTAGTGCTATCCTTATTATACGCAAACTTCTCCTAACTAATGAGCAAGAAGAACCCGATTGGCGACGTACTTCAATCTTCAGGACACGTGTGAGATGCAAAACTAAGTTATGCAATTTAATTATTGATGGAGGAAATGCTATGAATGTCGTTTCATAGGAAGTGATCACTAAGCTCAATTTGCCTACTAAAAAGCACCTAAAGCCTTATAAGGTTGCTTGGGTAGATGATCATTCAATTCCTGTGACCCATCGTTGCTTGGTTCAAATTAAAATTGGTATATATGAAGATGATATATGGTGTGATATCATTCCAATGAATATTGTTGACATTCTACTTGGCCGACCCTGGCTATATGATCGAAAGGTACATACTGATCAGAAAAGGCATATACATTCTTTTAAATGGAAGGGACAAGTGGTGGATCTCCTTCCATTGCCTCCATTAATATCCTCTTCGACAGTTTCTACCACCTCATCAAACCCTCACATTCTTTCTATGAAGAAGTTTGAAATGGAAAGCAAAGACCAAGGAGTTATTTATGCTCTTGTTCCTAAAGAAACCCAAGAAGCAGATGATAAACAACAGGATTCGACACCACTAGAAATCAAGTCATTGCTTCATGATTATCAAGATTTGATTTCAGCAAAGCTTCGTAATAAACTACCTCTTATGTGGGATATACAGCATGCCATTGATTTAGTCCCTGGATCTACCCTTCCTAATTTATCTGCTTATCGCATGAGCCCGGTTGAACATGCCAAATTGCAAAGACAAGTTGAAGACTTACTCAAGAAGGGTTATATTCGAGAAAGCATGAGTCCTTGGGCAGTTCCAGCCCTCTTAACACCAAAGAAAGATGGTTCTTGGCATATGTGCGTCGATAGCCAAGCCATTAACAAAATTACGATCAAATATTGGTTTCCGATTCCCTAAGTGGATGACATGTTTGATATGATGTATGGATCTTCTGTCTTTTACAAGATTGATCTAAGAAGTGGATATCACCAACTCCGTATGTGGCCCGGAGAGGAATGGAAAACAGCATTCAAGACCAAAGATGGATTATACGAATGGTTGGTCATGCTGTTCGGTTTATCTAATGCTCCCAGCACTTTCATGAGAATGATGACTCAACTTCTACGGCATTTTCTTGGTATATTTGTTGTGGTATATTTTGATGACATCTTGGTTTTCAGCAAGTCAATAGAAGCTCATCTCGACCATCTAAGGTATGTCATGCGTGCACTTCGGAAATAAAAGTTTTACATTAATTTGAAGAAGTGTACATTTTTGAATTTCAAATTCATGTTTTTGGGCTTTGTTGTTTTGGCCCAAGGAGTTGAACCTGATCCAGATAAAGTCAAAGCGATCATTGATTGGCCCATTTCCATTTCTATACATGAGGTATGCAGTTTTCATGGATTAGCTATCTTTTATAGGAGGTTCATTTGTAATTTCAGTACCATCATGGCCCTTATAACTAATTGCATGAAAAAAAGGAGAATTCACTTGGACTAATGCCGCTTCTCGAGCATTTGAGCAGATTAAGCAGAAAATGACCGAAGCACCGGTTTTAAAACTTCTAAACTTTGACAAAATCTTCGAAGTTAGTTGTGATGCTTCCTACATCGGTATTGGCAGTTTTAAGTCAAGATGGTCATCCAATTGCTTACTTTAGCGAGAAGTTAAATGACTTCCGTAAGAAGTACACTGTTTATGATCTGGAATATTATGCAGTGATTCAAGCTCTTCGTTATTAGCGTCATTATCTCATCGGAAAAGAGCTTGTCTTATACTCTGACCATGAAGCCTTGCAATGTTTGAATTCTCAAAAGAAGATTAGCGCCAATCGTGTCAAATGGAGTACATATCTACAGGAGTTTACTTTTGTTCTGCGTCATAAATCTAGCACGGAAAATAAACTCGCAGATGCTTTGAGTTGTCGAACTTACATTCTTGCGATGATTTCTGTCAATGTTCCTGGCTTTGAAGAAATACACAAAAAATATGCTGCTGATCATGACTTTGGTTGCATTTATACAGATCTTCGAAATGGTGAGTTTTCAGAGCATCCAAAGTTTTCCCTTTGTGATGGATATCTTTTTCGTGGAAATCAGTTATGTCTACCAGCTACATCTATCCGTGAGTTTGTAATACGTGAATTACATGGTTGCGGATGTAGTGGACATTTTGTGCATGATAAAACATTAGCTGTTATAGAAAACCATTTCTTTTGACTACGCTTAAAAACAGATGTTGCCCGAATTTGTGAATTATGTAGAGTATACCACCTTGCAAAAAGTCAAAAGAAGAATATAGGTTTGTATCAGCCCCTTCCTATTCCACATGCACATTGGTAAGATTTGAGCATGGACTTTATCTTAGGCTTACCAAAAATAGCGAGAAAGGTAGATTCTGTATTTGTTGTTGTGGATCGTTTTTAAAAAATGGCACATTTTATCCCTTGTTCTCACACAGCAGATGCAAAGAAGATTGCAATTCTTTTCTTTAAAAAAGTTGTTTGTCTGCATGGCCTTCCCAAGACAATAGTATCTGACAGAGATACAAAGTTAATAAGTTTCTTTTGGAAGACTTTATGGCACATGATGCACACAAAACTCCAATACTCAAGTGCCTATCATCCACTAACTGATAGCCAAACAGAGGTCGTCAATCGCAGTTTGGGAAATCTTCTTCGATGTCTTATTAGAGAGCATGTTGCTTCATGGAATATTCTTTTACCCATGACAGAGTTCACCTATAATAATTCTGTCAACAGAACGACATGGATATTACCATTTGAAGTTTTCACTGGTGTCAAGCCACGTCTTCCTCTTAATTTAAGCCCGTTGCCAGTTGGCTCTAGATCAAGTCAGGATGCTGAACAGTTTGCACAGCATATGAAGGATGTTCATGATGAAGTCTACCAGCAAATTGCTACGAGCAATGAACCATATAAAAAGCCCGCGGATTATTGCAAACGTCATGTTGAGTTTGCTGCAGGCGATATGGTAATAGTTCGTTTGAAGCCCAAACGGTTTCCTGCAGGTAAATATAAGAAATTACATCCACGAAGTTCAGGTCCTTTCAAGATTCTGAAGAAAATCAATTCTAATGCATATGTTCTCGACCTTCAATCAAATATGAATATCAGTTCTACCTTTAATATTGAAGATTTGATATTTTATCATGGGCATCACACCGATGAATCCTTTGAGAAACAAGCTCTTCACCTCCCTCTCCATCAATTTCCTCCAGACGAAATTAAAGATGTTTTTGATGATCAGATCATTTCAACCAAGAATGGAGGATTTCACAAGTTCCTTATCAAGTGGAAAGGCAAACCATTCTCTGAAGCTATATGAATTACGGCTACAGATTTTTAACGGATCAATCCAGATTTATGTGAGCAGTACCAAACTATCAACCCGCCGAAGTCGAGTTTTTCCAAGTTGGGGAGAGCTGATGCAGGCCATGCTAATGGGCCTCGTCAGAAAGTCTATACGCGCAGACCCAAGGCCCAGTAGAGTAGAGAGATCATATTAGTAGTAGTTGTTTTAATTGTTTTATTAATATTTGGCAAGTCTAGTGATGTTTGGTTTAGGACTTCTTATTTAATTAGAAATAGTTATTTCCTTTATTAGATAACATCTTAGTTATAAATAAAGATGTAATCTCTTTATGAGATACAGACATTGATATTGAATAAGAATTTGAGTTTGGTTCTCAGTTGAGAGAGTTTTGTTTGTCTTTAGCGAGGTACCTAGACATCCTATCCTTAAGCTTTTTGGCTTGGAGATTAACCCGTTGGCTATTCTTCTTCCCTGCGCTACTTCATTGTCAATGTAAACCCATTTCTAAACCCATTTCTCATAAAAGCATATGGTTCTTCTTAGTCATAGTAGAAACATATCATGCATGTGCAAAAGGACGAGAACATACGGTTCCTCTTAGTCATAGTACAAACATATCATGCATGTGCAAAAGGCCGAGAAAGGGATCTTTCTCATTGTATAGTTATTGATATATTCTTCTTGTTCTTTGTTTACTTTTTACATTAAATGCTGTACTTAAGCTTGTAATTTAAAAACTGCCCTCATTGCTCTTCTGCTGTGATAACCTGTAGACAATTATTACTGAAATCAATCATGCTATTGGGGCTTCTGGAGTTGTTAGTCAGGAGTGCAAAGCTGTTGTTGCTCAATATGGTAAAGTAATAGTGGAGTTACTATCATCTGAGGTATGACCTACATTTTTCCCCTCTTTTTCTAACCGGTACTCTATCTGTTTTATTTGGAGTCACCTAACTAGCGGCTGTATCCAAGCTGCTGATAACTTGTTCATGGCCCCTTAATTATGCAGGTAGAACCCAAGAAAATCTGCTCTCAGATTGGTTTGTGTGCTTTTGATGGAACTCGAAGTGTTGGGTTAGTCGATCTTTGCGTTCTTCTATTTCTTCTTCTTCATAATTTTTTTTTCCAGCTGCTTCATTTTTTGTGAATATGTAATGACTTGCACTAAACCATAAATCTAATTCGGGTAGTGATTGTGACAATGGATTGAGTTCACATTGTGTTACATCAGTTGCATTGGTTTCTGTTATATTGGGATGACTTGGAATGAATGTTAATTTAATTCAAGCGTTGGTTGTAACAATTGACAGCATTGGCATCGAGAGTGTTGTTAATGAGAAAGATGGGGAATCATCTGTTGGTCAGAGTGGCGCTATGTGCACTGCTTGTGAAATGGCAGTTGTATGGATGCAGAATCAGGTTAAGCAGAACCAGACAGAGGATCATATATTGAACTACATTAATCAGGTGAAAACCGTGAAATAACTTCAGATTATAATGAATGTTACTGGGAAAGATAGAATGTTTGCTCATGCTTTCAGTGTACTGCAGCTTTGTGATCGACTCCCAAGTCCCATGGGAGAATCAGCTGTTGACTGTTCCAGCCTTTCTTCCATGCCAGATGTTTCATTCACCATTGGCGGTAAAAAATTTTCCCTCACTCCAGAGCAGGTATGATGCAATACTCTTTTTTTTTCCCGTAAATATGTTTAATATGATATTAACAATCACATAAATTTGTATTTTGCTGTGAAAATAGTCATTTTTAACCATGTCAACCTCGATATTTTTATCTTTTTTTTTTTTTTTGTATGATATGGACTGAACCTCCATTTTTGACAATTCTGCGGATGATAACCACACAGTCCACAGAGCATGATGTCTTTGAATGATAACTTTTCTGTAATTGCTTTGATTCAAACTTCCTTTGCTAACTTTTATCAGGCCCTACATGGCTTGGACATTTTCTTTTTCAAATAGTAGAACTGTCTTGGAAGCAATTGACGAACTTTGCTATAGAAGAACTCTCGTAAAATAGCTTGACAGTACCTTTTTATCTTATAGCAAAGTTTGTAGGGCCAGTGGAAGTGAAGACTGTGTGAGTCTGTCCTATAAGTGAAGTGGGCTAATTTTGTGAGAATTTCTTAAGTATTGGTTAAGTCTAATGGAAGTGATGAAGCAAACTGAGGTGACTCAATGGACATTTGTAAAACATTAATACTCAGTTTGACCTATATCTAATTGATTGTATTCATGAGTGTAAAAAAAAGACGATTGGGAATGAGGGAAAGCTGGCTATCTCTTTCAATAATAGAGATCTCAGTGACATGATTGTATGAGTTCTTTAAAAGGCTGGATGAGTGGAATGAGGGGAGCTTCTTGATCAACAAAAAAGAGTGGTGCCCCTTTAATGTCACTATTAATGGTTCGCCTACAGATCAACATGGGAAAAATGTGATCCTACTCTCAAATGTGAGAGAATTGACCCTAGCTTAAGTTAATATAGATTCAGTCCACCATTCATGTTCTATGGTGCTGCAATGCATTTTCTTCTTCCCTGTTCATGTACCAGTTAGCAGTTGTAACCACCACGATGATTTTTGCAGAGATGTATTTATGATGCAGTCTAGGGCACATCAGACCTCTTCAAATTAGATTAGGATTCTTATTGTTATTATTAAGAAAGTTTCCATTTTTAGCCTAGGGTTTTCTTGCTTATTAAGATTGTTTTCCTATATATATGGCTTTGTAGATCAGAACTTCAGAGATTTTTGGTTGATTAATAGAATTGGGTTTTTCCCAGAGGTGTTCCTAGTATGTGTTGAAGTCCTTTGTGACCGTTCGAAGTGTCGTTGGACACGTGCTCAGGCACTTCCACGCAGCCTTAGCCCTTGGGCTGCATCAGATTGGTATCAGAGACCAGATCCGATCACCAGGCGCCATCTGTCGTTCCCGGCCATCATCTCTCCATCCACTGCTCATCCTATCCTCTCCGCTGCTATCCCAGACGACCTGAATCCCAGCCACCCGTTCCCCAACTTCCTTGACCCTCGCCGGCTGTACCAACCCCAACCATCCTCGTCACAGACCACCCCATCCTCTGCCGCATCTGCAGTCCCGACAACCTAGATCCCATCATCCCGCACCAAATCCCTCTTCCAATCCACAACCCCGGGACCCAAATCCACAAAACCCACCTTTCCTAAAATAGGCCCTGATCAGTCCAAACCCCCATCTCACTGTCGTGCCTCATAACCCAAAACAGTCAGTCCCACAGCCCAGAACTACACCCCTTACAGAACACATCTCGAAAACCCATCATCCTCTCCCCGACAAAACATCGGCTCAAACCCATCCTCTGTTCTTCTAAAAAAAACAAACCGACCGAAACCCTAATCCCACACTTCCTGCCGAAACCCCTCACTCCCTGTTCCAACCCTAATCCTTATCATTGCTACCTCCACCCTCTTCCCAGCTTGCCCCACTTCCTCTTCACTTGCATCTTCTTTGCCATCGCCCTGCACGAACCGATTTCTCACACCCGACGTACTCGACATCCCATCCCATACCCTAGAGTGAAAAAAAAAAAAAAAAAAAAAAAAAAAGAAAGAGGAAAGAAGCAGCAGAGAGAGGAGCAGCAGCAGAGTGAGAGAGGAAACGTACCTGGACCGTCTGTCGTTGCTGCTGATTGTTGTCGTCGTCATACAGCCGCCCGCATCACGCTATCGCGTCGACTCGTCCACACCAGTCAGCGTCGCACCACCCTTCTTGCTCGCTTGCCGCCTGATCTCTCCGTGCGCCGTCGCCACCTGCCGTTGGCTGTACTCCTTCGTCGCCGATAGTCGCCCTCTCCTCATCCAGCTCTTCTTCTCGTCACCAGGCAGCAGCAAGCTCCCTCAAGACTTTTTTTCTCTGTGGTTTTTAACGAAAGAGTCACACGTGACTTTGGACACGTGCGTGGCAAGACCTTTGGGCTTGTATTCCATTCAGGTCCTTGTTGGGTCTAGACAGATTCCTTTAACTCACTTGCAGTAGGAAGTCAACTTATTTGCCATTCCAGTCAACTGATATCAGTAACATTCCATCAACAGCCAGAAATTATTATTTTGACGCCATTTGACATCCAATTTCAGATCTGTCTTCATTAAAGTGTTCTTGGAGAACCGATCTACACATCAGGTCAGTCAGATTTAAATTTTTCATTTAAAAAAAAAATGCTTCCTAAGAAGCAAGTGGATGCTGAATCTTCATCTTCTTCACTTGAAGATTTGGCCAGTGCCATTAAGGAATTATCTGCCAAAGTTGATGGCATGCACACCACCCTGCAACAATTGGATATTAGAGTGACAAATTTAGAACATAATCAACGTGTGCATCACCACCGTGATGATGGTGCAAATATTCGGAATCAACGGGATCCACCAGTCAATAATCCTGATCGAGAATTCGGGATAAAAATTGTGATTCCTGAATATGATGGAAAATTACAGCCCGCTGAATTTATGGATTGGTTAGTGTGCGTGGAAAATATTTTCGCACATAAGCCAATGACTGAGCACAATAAAGTCACACTAATTGCCACTAGATTTCGAAATTATGCTGCAACTTGGTGGGCTGAATTACAAAGAAAACGGAGGAATCAGAACATGGACCCTGTTGATACATGGACTGAGATGAAAAATATTTTGAAACAAAAATTCCTCCCTGTCAACTATGCAAGAGATCTCCGTTCCAGTTTTCAAAACTTGAAACAACGGTCCAAGTCAGTTGTTGAATATTCTGAAGAATTTTTAACTCTGCAAGCTCGTTGTGGTTTGAATGAAGATGATGATGTGGTAGTTGATAGATTTTTCAATGGATTGAGACTAGACATTCAGCATATCCTTGCCTTCCAAAATTTTGATAATGTCGATGAACTCATCCAACATGCTATCAAGGCTGAGGGAATTGCAAATCATCAAGTACAAAAATCCAAATGGGCTCAGCCAAAGAATTCTCCTCTACAAGAAGCTAAATCCAATGGACAGATTTTTGCTAGGACTGAAGGTCAAAATAAGATGGTTTGTTTCCATTGTCACCAGCACGGGCATCGCGCCGCAGATTGTCCAAAGCGAATACATCTAATTGAGATTGAAGGTGCTGATAACAATATCCGAGATGATATTGATACTGATCCTAAGGATATTGACAATTCCAAGGATATTGACACTGCGGATATTGACTTCACCGATGCAGAGCCCCCAGATGATGCTCTTATTGTCCTCAAGGATGCGTCACCAACTGTTGAGCATAAGTGGTTGCGCAAAAATGTTTTCCGTTCCACAGGAATGATTCAGGGACAAAACTGCACAGTTGTTATTGACAGTGGAAGTTGTGAAAATCTCATCTCCCAGGCTCTTGTTGATCGCCTCCAATTGAAAGTTTATAAGCATAACCGTCCTTATTTTGTCAAGTGGCTCATGAATGGTGATCGTGCGCATGTTCGACATACTTGCAAAGTTACTTTTGCTATTGGTGAGACTTACAAGGATACAATCTGGTGTGACGTGCTACCTATGGATAGTGGTGATATCTTGTTGGGCCGTCCGTGGATGTATGACAAGAATGGAACTCATGGTATGCGCGACAACACCTATACATTCATGCATGGTGGACAGCAAGTTACTCTTCATCCTGAGAAACCACAACCGCCAAAGAAGAATTCCTGGAAAGCTGCCACAAAGGATGTCCTTCATGTCCAACACATTTACACTGGTAACCCGAAGCAGCATCGAGTTCGAGGACGAACTCTTCTTTCAACCCGGGGAGGATGATGCAGTCTAGGGCACATCAGACCTCTTCAAATTAGATTAGGATTCTTATTGTTATTATTAAGAAAGTTTCCATTTTTAGCCTAGGGTTTTCTTGCTTATTAAGATTGTTTTCCTATATATATGACTTTGTAGATCAGAACTTCAGAGATTTTTGGTTGATTAATAGAATTGGGTTTTTCCCAGAGGTGTTCCTAGTGTGTGTTGAAGTCCTTTGTGACCGTTCGAAGTGTCGTTGGACACGTGCTCAGGCACTTCCACGCAGCCTTAGCCCTTGGGCTGCATCAATTTAACTACTTTCTTGTATATCAAAAAAATTCATAAAGATGTAACCTTTGCTTTTTCCATGCATGACAAGTTATCTCTGTGTTGAAGTGGAACATGTGCCTTATTTGATCTAAAAGTGGTTTGTGAATTATGCATCAAAACCTGTTTGATTGTTCATTGCTTGCCTTTCTAATATGACGGCGTGATTGAAATATACAATTGAAACAAAAAAACAGCCTGGATGATGGCTGGCATATGTCACGGGCTATTTTTGGTAGAAATCAAATGCCTAATTTATGAAACTTCTTTTATTTGGTACGTCCCTTAGATCCTATTAATGTCTTGTCACACTATAAACTGGCTATCAGATCTTGTTTTTCCCTGTTTATAAGCTTGTAAAATCTTTTCAAGGTACTGAATATCTTTTGTTGAAACAAACCTTTTCCCCACTCAATCCAGTTGGAGAGGTGTGTGCTAACATTGTTCTTGAGCTTGAGTAAAATGCACACTTTTAAGTAATAAAAAAAAAAAGAAGAAAACAAAACCTTATCAAAGTGACTTGCATGGTTGCATTATTTTACATATATACCTTGTGGCCATAATAGAATAACATGCTCGCTCAATGTTGATGCCTTAAATTTTGGTGAACAGTACATCCTTAAGGTGGGTGAAGGGGAAGCAGCTCAGTGCATTAGTGGATTCACAGCATTGGACATACCTCCTCCTCGTGGCCCCCTCTGGTATTTGCTGCTACCTTGACGTCCTACCTTTCTCTGTTTTTGTTAGCTAATCATTTTACAGTTGGATGTTGTAGTAGAGCATTGTATAATCCCAAAGGGAATGGTTTGGCCTGTGCAGGATTCTTGGAGATGTCTTCATGGGTGTCTACCACACAGTGTTTGACTATGGCAGCATGAGAGTTGGATTTGCAGAGGCGGCGTGATATAACGTTGCCTTGCCTCTCATCCGTAGGTTCATACTTATCCATCTAAACCCTTTCTTTGGCAAAACTTTTACTTGGGTGACCAAAGGCTCTTCATGAAACGTGATCCTTGTGTGTACATAATACGCTGCAGATGATGCTTGGTTTTCTTCTGTTCTCATCTAAAATATCACTGTGGACATGTTCCTATAACTGTTGTCTAGCCTGCCTTTCGTGTCTGCATGTTTCTGGTTCCAGTTCTTTTCACATCTAGTCTATATTTAGGGGTCATTTGTGTGTAGTCATTTACGCTTGTAAATGATTCTCATGTGTAATGGTTACAAATCATTACATTTTGAGCACATTGGTGCATGTGACTTTTAAATGGAATGTGAAAATGGTGTTTAAATGAATACATTTATGCGCCAAAATTTTCACACCTGAGTATGTGTGAAAATAACTTCCAAACCTCCAAAAGACACTAGTGCAGTTTCTTACATGGTGATTGCATTAAAGTGTGAACTCCAAAAGGCTTTCTTGTGGGGCCCATCAGCCATTTTTATTATTATTATTTTTCCATTTTTTTGTTGCCCCCGGTCCATAGCAGTGCTCCAAACCATTTAATTTGTTCATTGAACTGAGAACCTCAAGACCTAAATCTAATAATCTTAAATCTTTATAGATTTTGAGCAGCTTGTGAATAAGTCCCAATTTCTAAAGTCTAATTTTTGGAACTTTTGTAGACCCCCAATCCACAATCTGAATTGTCTAGATCAATGTTCTTGTATTAATTGTAAATATCAAGACGTGTAGTTTCATGCCCTAGTTCTTGATGGACTTTGAGAAATTTGTGAAAAGACTAAAAAAATCCAAGTAGATCTAAACGTATTGGATGTATTGACAGGAAAATGGTGATTTTGACAGAGAAAATCGAAGTGCTTTTAGAACATTTGAACATGTAGGACCTATTATCCTATTACAGGTATGAAAGGCAATCGATTTGTTATACAACCACCTGGCTTTTCTGATTTCATACAACCGCTTCTAGTTTGAGTTTTTGTTTACTACCATCTCTACTTCACTGACAGTATCAATGATTATGTTTTAATAAATCACCGACAAAGAAGGGGAAAATAAAACTCTTGACGATTATAGTAGTGTTTGATTGCATATGTTAGAAGCTACACGTCCTAGTTTGGGCTGGCTTATGCTTTTAAGTGCCATCTTCCTCCACGGTATGATGGTCCATCATTTGGTTGGATTGTTTTCATTAATTGTCTTAGGATGGTTATAACACCATTGAGCCATGCTTTTTGGTGGGGCTCACAGGTGAATCTAGATTTTCCTTGTCACTCTTAAAATAGGATGAATGATAAAGTTTGTCTGTTCCACAGGATATATTAAATAAGGGCTTTGTTTCAGTAAGAATTGTTTTCATGTGTTTTCATGTAGCAAGGCCGGTTCTCAGAGTTTCAGGACTCAAAGCGAACTTAAAAAATAGAGCCCTTCAAACATTAGAATAAATTTTTTTTTAAAATGTAGTTTTATATTTTTTGAAAAATCTGGATAGTACAAGAAATTTTATTAATCATATAAAAAAAGTAAACATAAGCGAGGAGGACATAATGAACCTTTCATCTACATACATGTCATAATTGAGTCAAATGTTAATTACTTCTCTTAGTATATGGTTTAACATTAGTTATATATTATAGTCTTATGTCAGACCAAGAAAATTGCTATAGATAAATTTAGATCATGACTATGTAAAATTGAGTCTAATATCATAAGCGAGTATACATATGAAATTTTTATAGATAAATTTTATGTTATCAATTTTATAAGGTCGTGAAATATCATTAATTTTCTAATGTTGTTTCTCTCTTTTAAACAATAAAAAAATGGGGTGCCTATATGGGCTTCTTACCCTAGTGGTAAGGAGTGGCCGTTCTTATTTGGTTTTCCAAGATTCGAACTTTGGCTAACCCTCTTCGTCTTCCTTGCACATGCTACCTTCCCACTTAGGTGAGCATTCTTACCAAGTGTGTTGAGCTAATTTTAGGTCCCAACTTCATTAGTTGGGCTAAAAAAAAAGGAACAGAAAAATGGGAGGCTCTAAACCACTACTGGGGCTGCATCCCCCATGGTTAGGCGTGTCATGGAGTCATTATGAGAAGTTTTTAGGGGGCCTAATTGTGGGTCTCATTTGAAGATGGAATTAAGGGAGATGGAAAGATCTAGATGAAACTAGCACAAATATTAAGTTTTACTTCAATCCCATGCTACTAACCTTTCATCCATAGCCCATAAGTTTAATAATTTTTTAATTAAAAAAAATTAATCATTTATCCAATGATCCAGTTAATTCGAATGGGTGTCAAACTTCTAAATTAGTGTTTGGTGCTTATCATGGGGGGTGTTTTTACCATATACCATGTCCATTTTTTTTTAATTGAACCTTGCATATGTGCCTAGATCTTGTAAACATTAATGACATTTATGTCATAGGTATGTTGCATGTCTTTCATTTCACAAAGGAATCCTTTATCATTAAGTAACCTTCTGATCAACACAGACGGTACTCGCGTAGTGAGAGCCCTAGTTCTAGTCTATCTTACGTAGTACCTTGTTCTAGCCTCTGGTTTGCGTAGTACATGCTCGTCACATCATAACCCAAGTTTAGGTCTGAGGAACAGTTGTTTTTTTTACTCCATCGGCAGCATCCCTCCTGCGGCAGAAAAAAATATATATTTATTTTGCTTAATTTTTAGAATAAGATGATTTTTTTTTCTAATACCACCTTACTAGCGCACATTTTTATGCTTTTTTATACAATGATCCCAACCATAATAAATCCAGGGACAATTACATACGAATGCCTTTATGTCTTACATTTGTTTGAAAATTATTCAAAAAATAATAATAATTACTACACAGTTGTTCGTACATTATATAGAAGGACGCCCTACAAATGATGATTTTACTTTTTAAACTTATCATACTATAGGATATCAAATGGTATGATATTCTATCAGTGTAGGATATTGAATGATTTAATTTTTTACAAACGTCGGATACAAGGGCATTCGTACAGTAATTATCCCTTCAAAGCCCATTGCAAATGCCTACCCTTGGTTGTACTGCTTGAATAGGCACTCATAGGGTTTGGTCACTCCTTGCCCTTGCAATTGCTAACAGGGATTGGCTTATTTGTTTAGCACAACTATTAATAAAAGGTAGAGTAAATATAAAATAGGCATGTCATGTATTTTACTCCGCTGGGTTTGGATGAGATGAAATAAGTGATGTGATGCAAGAATAAGCATGTGGAGAAGAAACTTATAAGATGACACCTCTAACCTTTTATTGCAGGTGCGTCTTACATTTTTCCAAAAAATATATATATAAATAATAAAAAAATTAAAATGGTGTCGTAACTTTACGAGAAAAAGTGCTGCCACATTTAGGTCATACTAACTAAAGAAGATTTCAACACACCTCTTCTTTTCACTTTACTCAAGTAGATTTGACTCTCCTTAATATAATACAAAAAGTGCTCCCAACGTCAAAACCAGGTTTCGCAACGGAGCAATTGTTTGACAAACACTAAAGAGTTAGATGGCAACAACAAAATTAGATGCAAGAGCCTAATCTGAAGACGTGGGCCGATGGTGGTTGAACCTCGAATCAATAGACTACTAGACGATGTTGAATGCGTACCAATTATACTGACCTGACCTTTTTGCCAACTACCATTCACCAGCAGGATGTGCGGGCACGTCCTTCATGCCAAATAAATGACCATCATTATATTGATTATGTAATAGAGATGGAGAAAATGGAGGTGGGAACTGGAGCGAACAAGGATAGAGTAAACAAAGCAACGGTCCACAATTTTTCATCAGTTTGATTACTCAAAACATGGCCCATCGTTGCAAACTCACGTTTATTGTGCTCAACGCTGTCGTAGATTATGTTGGAGGCAAGAAGCAATCAATGTCATTGGACTACAACAAGAACGGTTTTTTTTTATTTTTTTTCCTTTTCATTCTTTTTCTTCTTTTCTTTCCTGATGAGGGTGTCCCACCTCTTCTAAAACAGACTATTTCTTCAGTCAGGCACCTAATGTCCAAAAGGTTTTGGAGGTCTCAAATTTTTAGATTTCAAGTCAAATAATATACAATATAATAAATAAAATAAATTTAAAATAAACAACCAACCACACAAGTGAAAGACACGCAGATTTTTAAGGTGAAAAACTTCAACGAAAAAAAATTACGAGCCCTTCGAAGCACTAATTTCGAACAGTAACAAAATATACTCACAACCCTTTCTAGTCTATCCCTCAACTTAGAATGTAATTCTTCTCGTAAGAATTCACAACACAACTATATCATGCGTCACCTTAATACCACAAGATGAGTAATCTCCTATAAAGAAGTAAAAGCAGCAAACTTTAGAACTCAAAGTTTCAGTAAAATCTCTTCAATGGAAGCTCTAAAAAAGAATAATGATATCCAAAGTGTATTCTCTACTTAGAATAATGATATCTGTATTTTAGGGTTGAGAGGAACATTTTAAATAACGCTCAATTCATGCCTTATAACAATAGTCCTTATAAAATTCAACTTATCAATCTTGTCACAAATGAAAAATAAGCCTGCATAAGGTCGGTGGATTTCTATACGTTATACGATTGATTGGATAGACACTCGATCGATGGGGTATCACCTCTGCTTTTAAATCGATCAATCAGATGACCACTCAATCGATCGAACACCCAATTTTCTTCTCTTTAACTCTTCTGGCAACCCAAACCTCAATCCAATCGATAGGAAATATATAATATAACTTAATAGACTTAGAATTTTATCCAACCCATGAACTAGCTAATTATATAAAAATCCTTACAATGTCCCTACCTCCCCCCACGCACAGAATAAATCATGCTTTTGCTTAAGCAAGTGGCCCAAGGGAGAAAGTGCGAGTTCCAAACCACAACCTCCAATTCCTTCGCATATATATACAACAATTGATTTTGAAAATTGTGTTACTAGATGACTATATGGCACATGATGTAAACGCATCAGGCTCGGGATTGAACCATGGTAGATTCTGATCTAGACCCATTTCTATACACAAAAGCATATATCCAAATCCAGCACAAATCTATGTGTTCCAACGTCAACATTAAAAATATGGTTTGATTCCGGATCCAAAATGAAATGTAGAGTGCATTAGTATAAATGGACAAAAGAACTTCAACAAATATTCATTAAATATATATACAAATGAGACTAGTAAGTAGTATTTGATTAAAGCTAGATAGATTTGCAAATATAAATATAACTAAATCTATTTAGACCCTTGGAATATATATATAAGCTTCATACCCACTTCATGTAAAACCGAAGACTTACAAATTTAGATTTTGGAATAATCGGATACCCATTTGCAACTTTAATTATGCCAATGCAATTCTTCAATTGCACCACTGCATTTCTTCAAGAGATTTAAAAAGATGCCCTTCTTGTGAGAGGCCCACCTTGTTACATGGCAATGAAATTATGGGAGATGGATGGCTTTGAACGGAGAGTTAAAAGAGGGGTTAATGTCACTTTGATGATATAATCTTTAACTCAACATAAGCTTTGAAGTTTAATGGCTTGATACTATGCTGATATTTTGTAATTCTATCCAGCGGTCAACGTTCGGATGAGCATCAAAATGGGGGCCGGCTAACTAGTTCTAGCTAAATAGGGTTGATGCATGTGAAGTGTTGACTAAATCATAGGTGGGCCCTCTTATCAAATCCCAAGGAAGATTTTTTTTTTTTCCTCTCTTTCTATAGAAAATACTTACAAACCACACCCACACCACACCTACACTTTAGTGCCCGTTTGCCAGTCTGTGTTCTACCTTTAATTAAAAATCATGGCCCCTTAGATTTAAAAAGCCTATTTCAATGCAGTTCTTCTTATGCTACCAAACTTTCTACGGTAAAACATTTTTTTCAAATAGGGTCATTTGTAATAGATATCTTTCATACAAATCTATTTTATGTTGATAAGATTTGCCAAATAAAATTCTTTCTTAAGTCCCTCACCGTTAGGTTTCCATGCTATGTCTAAAAATTGATCTCGAATCATTTGTGTAGAAGAGAGGTGCTCACCATTGAGCTACTAATAGATTAGATAAAGGGGTAGTAAATATAAAGGAAAGCTTTTTTTTTTTTTTGAAAATTTATCTTGCTTTTTTATTATTTTTCTTTTATTTCTCCACATTATTACAATGTGACTTTTAGTTGACGGTGCAATCACTTAGCCATGGCCCTTGAGTCAATTGGTACGTGGGAGTCACGAGTGCCTGCTTCCACGTGGTTGCAAATTGACAACTAGGCATGGCACTCTAACCATTTTTCTCTGTGAATCTGGACCTTCCATCTGATTGCATTTGTGCGTGTGGATAAATAGCCAGAAACCCTAGCCGTCCAATCTGTATGTTTCATTAGTCCATTGCTTCAAATCAATAGAGCCTCATTTTGCCATCTTATAAGTGACACCGTTAAAGTGGACCTTATAAAGTCGATCTCACTCTTCATCAATCGTTTGAGTGAGAATTAATCATTTCTTGGTGATGGTTCAAAACAGCAAAACTATCCTTAGGACAGGCCTCTAAAAAAATTATTGTGGGCCAGCTGACTGGTTAGCATGCCATATGTACGCGGCCATACAGATAATTAATCCCAATTGCATGTATGAGTAGATGATCTGTACTGTCCGATGGAGCAGAAAATCTCTTTTCTTTTTTTTTTTTAATCCATCGTAAGGGGCTGGGACCTAGTCCTCTAGTGAGGAAAGTATATCTTAGGCGAGTAACGGAGTCCTCTGGTGATGGTATGGTAGAATAGCCTTTGGGAAGGTGAATTCTCAACAGTCAAGTAAGAACCAATACCCAGACTCAACAGTTAGTTGCATGCTAATAGTAATCCCACAAGTGTGATATTTTGAATTAAAGCCCATTGTGACAAGATCCACTAATGATAGTATTTCAATGTGGAGTCATCTATCCCTATTAAGCCGTTAAAATAAGGGCTTTTATTTTTCTTAAAAAGCTTAATGGCAGGCTTATTACAAAAAATTTTTTTTTCTTCTGTAGTTTTTTTTTCTCTCTTTGGATTAGGACTTAGGAGCTTGAACTCTCCTACTCTTACATACTTAGGTCCCTTAACAGCTGAGTTAGTGTGACCTAGCTGACTATTGAAATAATATACAGATTTTCAAAAGGCTAAGACCCTCCAATTTCTATTAAAAACATAGTCATTATACAATAGATCCACGGGGATCAGTAAATCAAGAACCCTACAAAATCATGGACAATGTACAAGCTGATAATATAATCCCTGTGAATTTCCCTTTCACCCTTGCTTCTGATTTGTTGCTGTTTGTTCTTTTATTTATTTATTTGCTTCTAGTGGATTTTCTAACTTAAAAACAAAAACCATAGTCAATGTGCATGGGGTTCACAAGCCCCAAAATAAAGTGGCAGAATTTCTCACAAGGTGATTACTAATTAGCATCAAAAAGTAAACGACAGCTTTTAAAAGGTATTTTGATGTGGGTCTGCTGCCCTGTGGACAGAGATTAATAGGCTGCTGCCACGGTGACGTGAGATGCACTTCAAAAGTAAGACACTACAAAACTAGCATAGGTAAGGTGTAGGAAATTTTGGTACGGGCCGCAATCTTAGAGTCGGTGATCCAGCTTTGTGGGGTCCACTTCCATGTATGCCGATCAGAGAGATGGATATAATTCAAAGGTGAGCTGCATCGGATGATCAATACCATCAAATTTGGGACCCCATAATTTACGATTACAGGACTATCAATGTCGCTGCGTGTTTGAACAGTGCTAGGGCAGTGGAAAACTTGTTTTGCAGCCAACCTTTTGCCTTATTTCATGTAAAATCCACTCCAATCCATCATCAAAAGCACTTTCTAGGAATTGTCGTTTCTTATTTTTTTTACTTTTTCTCGTGGAACAATGGCCACACCAATACAAACTTTCTTTCTCTTCCAATAAAGGCTTTTTCACTTTCCACGTTTTTTTCCACAGTATAAGGGACGCATAAACGTGCCTAAGGTGGGCCAATATAAGTAGTTATTGGCAAAATTTTCCTCGTCAATGTGACATGAGAATTTTAAACATAGGAAAGTGTTTTGAAAAGAGTTGGCAAGATGAATTGTTTTGGATTTTATGGGATTTGGTTTTTTTTTTTACCCAATTTATGGGGTCAGAACCCTTAGCCCTCTCATGAGAAAAATAGACCTTGGGTGAAGTGGGAAAGCCCTTTGGTTAAATAGAACAGCTTTTTAGTAAGAGAAGGTGACTGCCTAGTTTCACGTTTGAGGCAAATATGAAAGAACTAACACTTTTTACTACTAAGAGTAAGAGGCTTTCTTTAATTGGATATGGGAATATTTTTTTGAAGGTAAATTTATTTTTTGAAAGGTAAAATTTTTTTAAAGGTAAAAGGCCAAACGTGAGAAAGCAAATGTGAAAGGAGGTTAGGGAAAGCATCTTTACACCCCTTTGATCATCATCTTTACACTCCTTTCATCATCTAACACGCAACTTACATATAGCGTTGTTTTAAGGAATGGAAGACTAGAAGGGGCTCTTTTTCAAAAAAGAAAGACTAGAAGTGTTGTTTTTTCTTCTTTTTTCTTTTAGGAGTCGTTTGCTTACCCCATTTATATATATAAATACTATACATGTGAAATGGTTTCACACCTTTTATGTTTGTTTTACATATGGTGTGTAAATCATGTATGATTTTAGTGTGTAAATGCAATGCAAAAGGCATTAGTCATTTTCACACCTCAAGAGGTGTGAATCGTTTTCACAACCCTTTCAGTTTTGGAGGTGCTATAATGCAACCACGCCCATAAAACCTTTTTCTTTTATTTTGTAGGACTCTCAATCATGATTTAAACTGTCCAACATATTAGGAATGTCAAGCACGGCTATCGTACAAAATTCCAGCCATTTAATCATCTTAAATCATGAGATATTCAAGAAAACACTTAGGCCGTTGATCTTCATTTTTTGAATTTTCTAGGCCTCTTTTTCACTAACCGAACCGTTATTCTTATTCAAAAGGCCATCTCCAGATAGGGGGTCAAAGTTTAAATGTTAATTCAAAATAGATCTTGAGATATCTTCAAACAACATATCAACCATTGGAAGCATACACCATTGTTACAGTGCAGTCTATTAATTAGTTGAACGAGGCAATCTGTTTTTTTTTTTAATTTGCGGATAATTTGAGCGTCAAATGAAAGATCTGAACCATTGAAGATCTTTAAAAGGCCAAACAGAGTAGGTGTACCAAATTTCAGCCGTTGATCTTTTTTGAATTGTGAGCTTTTTACAAAAAGTACGATATTATTTTTACATTTAAAGAGGTGTGAAAATAACAAACAAAAATTATGTTTTATATGTGAGTCATTTACATATATAAATAATCCACATATATCAATTATTTTCACATCACATGTGAAATGAACAAATGACCCTCAGGCCAGAAGAAGGGGTTGATGTCGGGAGAGGTGGGTCCTTTAAATCAACTGCCATCGCCCACAAGTCTACAGCTTTTCTGAATTGGACCGTCCTTGAGTCTATATTTAAGAAGAATCATGTACGACTCGTGGCCTTTGTTTCCATGTTCCAGATTGGCAGCCAGTCCCTGCAAACAAGGGATTCGACAAAAATGTGGTCAAGCTTTCTTTCTCCATGACCAGTTAATAGTATCCGGTGGATGTTTGAAAGAGTAATTAGGTTTTTTTTTTCCTTTTAAGGTTTAATCATCTGCATATGCATTTGCTTCATCTGATAAAGGGGTCTTTGAAGTCTGATATGTATAGCATCAATAATTAGAGCAGAAATTTTAGCAATTTGTACATATGACACCCCATTATGGTATATGACTAGATTTGCCACTTGCCGCAAGATTTTTTTTTATTTTTGGCACCTAGTCACAGGTTTGGAATCCAATAGAACCCACACAAGTAAAAAAAGGGAAAGCCCACATGACCATGGGCAGGAAAGCCACATGTGAAAAGAGTGCCATCCCCAAGAATCAACTCCTAAGCATGCAGCAGAGTTAAATACCCTTGTTATCACTAGGGTTGCCACTTGATTTTTGAGCTGTCTATTTAAGCCTCCACAACTCCAGTATAAGACTATAAGAGAAGATGCAACTCAATATGTTTATTTGTTGCATATAATTATTATGTTTAATTTAAATCATGGAGAAAACCTCAACTTATGATTTCAGGACTGAGAGAACTTTAACCCCCACTTGTCACCAAAATTCTCTGGCTTTTGTCTTCAACTGATTTTTTGGGGAAAGGCTAGTGTGTTTTCCAAAAAGGACGAGTACAGACGCACAAATGAATGAGGAGCAGCTCTTTCTCACTTGATGGTCCTTGAAAGGCCTAAAACTACTTGTAATGGCCACAAAGAAAAACAAGACTCTCACTTAATGACATGCAAATTTGCACACCGCAAGGCGTAAAAATTTCCAGCTGTGACAAATCAAGATTGTTTACATAATGCAGCTATTAATTTCTTAGTAAAGAATCAAAATCATGGAGCTCAAAACCGTATAGTATGACTTGAAAACGAACGTGACTGGAAGAAACTTGCAAATTGCAAGTCATGCTATGTTGACTTTTATTCTAGTCATGTGGCACTGTACAACTTTATTATGCAGTATGCTGTCACCGTCCATGTCAGATTGGGCACTAATCACCTTGCGCTGCGGGTATTAAGCCACCTAAAATCTGGGTCAGGAGCACTCCTTTGCTTCAACCATTTTTTTACGTCACCATCTTTTGAAAATAAGAGGCTGCCCAGTTGGTAAGGCACCCCACGTCTCACCTTACTGGCTACGAGGGTTAGATCCCTAGGTAGCCTGTTTGGATAAGCAGGCTCTCTTCATATGTGTGGCGATCTTCCCTGTATTTTGGGGCATCCATTATTCTTGTGCAGGCTTCCTTTCCATGATTAAGCTTCTAATGGGTCTCAAACCTTTGGCTGCATAAAAAAACTTAAAAAAATAAAAAACCCGCAATCACACACATCCTCCGCCTAGGTCCCCCACCAAATTGTGCTCACTAGAACTATGTTTGAAATATGTATTATAAAAAAGGATAATTTAGTGCATGAGGCTCCCACCATTGTAGGGTTTGGGCCCCCATAGGCAGTGGGGCTGTTTCCACATTTTTTTAACCCGTGACGCTCAAGTCGCAATGGAGCAACCTTACCATTGCACCAACGCCTGCCCTCTATAATTGCAATATGCGTATATATCATACACAATCAATCGAGCTATCTAACCACTATGCTTGGAGGGAAATTTAAGCCTAGTTTCTATACAAATGAGAGGTTCCATAGAGTAATTAAGATTAATGAAACATGGGCCCTAAACAGGTTAAATTAGATGGTCCACTATGGACTAACATTAAATATATCGTTTTACATTCTGGCTCTATGTATATATATTTAATATCCATTCAAAATATTAATTGACATTCGTTTGTTTTATGTAATCAAATTCCTAGGAATTCTAAGATTCGTATTTCCAAATGTTAATAAAAATAACTAGACAAAGGTAAATATCGAATAATCTCCCTTTTCATAAAAAAAAAAAATGAATCAAGGGAGATGACAAATAAAAATTGAACTACCACCCTACAAATTCAAATACTTCAACCTTGCATCCTTGGCCTCAAAACATATTTCCGAATCATTTTCGGGGCCAGCCTGTTTCACAATGAATTCTTATATATTTAAATTCATTCAAGCTAAAGGACATGATTATCATTTGATATCTGCCACGCACCTTCACGGGCGATGCCACAAATACGAGTCACACATGTTGCCAATTTGTTATTGCATACATAGTCGTTTGCTAATTTTGGAAGACTAATAAAGACAAATATGAGGTTTTTATTGATTGTTGCATAGTCTAATTCCTCTAACTTGTCCTACACTCCATTGACCAGAGCATGTTTTCCAGACTTGTTTCATTTGGAAAAAAGCCAAACACCTTCCCTTTAGCGTAGGGAATCAGATTTCTCCAAAATTTTGGCATGATGGAACATCACATATCTTTCTTCTTTCTTTCTTTTTTATGGGTGACTTTGTTAACTTGATTTTCTTAATGCTGCCAGTCTAGACGTGTGGGAGATTCATTAGATGTTTAACTGTCCAGGGGATTAAATTAAACGTTATTCCTGTCAACCTTCCATTCTGTAGTGGGGGTGGGAGTTTGATTTGTGAATGACATCTTTCCCATCCTTGCATTCATGCACGTCTTCAATGCCATTTGGAAAGGACGGTGCAGTTTAAACCACCGACGTCTACTTAAAACAAAAAAAAAAGAGAAGAGTACAGGAAAAGAAAACGGGGTGGTGATTTTGGATCGAAAGACTCCATAACAAACCCTACTCATTCTTTTTGGATCGAAGCGTCCAAGTTTTAAAGAACTACCGGCTTGTTCTTGAAAATGTTGGTTTCGATTGTCATATTGCTCCATCGTCCTAAACACATGCCGGCCCATGGGGCACACTACCGAGGCAACGAGATCATATCGAAGACTCATTCTTTTTGTAATCACATGGACGTCTTGACCGTCATTGGATTGACGGAAGGATAGAAATTGATTGATGGGGTTCGAAAGCTTGGTAAGAATATCAATAGACGAATTTTTCAAGAAAATGGGCTTGTAGTTGTGGAACTGTTTCAATTACTATTAAATATGTGCATTAAACAGTTTACCAATCATTTCTTATGGAGGGACTAGCTCATATTCAAGTTTGTTTGAGAATCTCATATTAGTGGAGATATGATTTTTATCGGCCGCTCTGAATTATCAATAAGTGAACCCTATAATAAAGTTCCACATATTTCACTTTAACAACATGTAAGATTCTTAAAAATGAGGATTCTTCGCACGCGTGGCAACCTACCTCTCACCCAATTGTCTAGAGATCAATTTCTAGTATGCTACTTGCTGTTCCCATCAACCAGTCGCTAATATGGCCCACCCAAGCTACTGCTAATATACCCACACAATTGCCATTCACATTTTCTTTTTTTTTTTTTCTTTTTTTTTTTTTGGTTTTTTGGCTATCCTTAAAAAATATCAAAAGGGCAAATATAAATATAAATTGTAGTCCTAGACGTCCCAGTCTAAGCTTGAGGCCTGGTCGTCACAAAACACCGAAAGAGTCAACAGTAACGGCAGGTAGGGTAGACGTCCCAGTCTAAGCTTGAGGCCTGGTCCTAGCAAAACACCAAAGACTCAACAGTACGGCATGATCCCACAATCACCTCCTCCCGGGTTCCACTAGTGAGGAGGAGGACTTGGAGGTTCGTGGGTCTTTCTCAAAGGTGGGCCCCACTTCTTCTCCACCAAGTCTAGTCTTCACAGGGCAGCACGTGGGACTCGCCGGGCCAACGAGGACAACAACAAGAGCAACAACTTGCAAGCTTTCCATTTAAGGGAGACGGTCAATGCTCCCTTTGACTTTTGACTCCTTCTTATTAGCTTCGCGAAGCAAAAGGCAACGGTCAATGGAAACTCGCTCTCTCTAGCTGTCCTCTCTCTGTATTCCATCTGACGCACCATCTAACGTCACTTTTTCAGATTTCAAACGAGTCTTCGTCGAAACAGACTCCGTTTCTTTCTCACCCGCGCCTTTATATTGCCATGAGAACTGCTCTAAAATCACGACTTCAAACAACTTTCTTTCTCTTCCGTCGTCTCCTTCTTCTTCGCTCCTTCATTTTTGGACACAGGAGCTTGAGGACTTGCTGAGTCTCTTGGATTCTTTCTCACTCAACCCAATTCAACCGAAGTAGAAGAATTTGAACTAGCACGACCTCCACATGGACTACGCCATGGGATTCTCAAGCAATATTGGTTTTCTAGAGAATGAGAGTAAAAGAGTGCATGAGATGGATTTCTTTTCTTTGAAGACTGGGGTGCAAGAGTTTGATGATGTTAAATCTACCCATCTTTATGGAGTCAAGAAGGAAGATTCATGTGATGAGAATTTAGATGTGAGTGTAACTAACATGATGGGTTTGTTTTCCTTGTTTGATTGATTCTTAATGTTTTATTTATTTTATTAACTGTGTTTTGTCTTTGGGTTGCAGATGGGTTTAAACCTTCTTACAGGAAACACTGGCAGTGATCAGTCTATGATTGATGATGGAATCTTTCCCAATGAGAAAGAAGAAAAAAGTAGTGAGGTATGAAGAAAAGGCTAGAAGCACTCAATTGAATCTATTGATTCTTTCTATAATATTGGACAATATTCAAGTGCATATTTATTGATTCTTTACTATGTTTCAGTTGTTGGTGTTGAAAGCCCATCTGGATCACATGAACGAAGAGAATCAGAGATTGAAAGGGTTACTACGCCAAGTGGGCCACAACTACAACACCTTACAGATGCATATTGGTACATTGATGCAACAACATAATGACAGAAAGAAAGGCCACAGCCAATCTCAGGTGTTTTTCTTACATTGACTACTCATAACACACTTTTTATCTTTTTTACAGATTTCATTCTAACTTGGTTTTGTTGGTATGGAAAAAAAAAACTAGATAAACCAGATTACGGATGAGAAAATATTGGAAGAGAATAAGCAAGCTGCTGGTGGAGAATTCTTGGTTCCAAGACAATTCATGGACTTTGGCATGGCTACCACTACTGAAACTGACGAGCCCTCTCACTATTCTTCACTGGGAAGGAGCCGTAAGCGCTCCGAGTCCCCACCTAATAATGTTGAAGTGGTGTCAAGGGAATTTGATCCACCAAACATTAGGAATAAGGAAGAGATTATTGATGCATGTAATTCAGATCATGCATCTCAAGACTGGATTCCTAACAAAGTTGCAAAGTTAGCCAATTCAAAGGATAATATTGATCAATCTGCAACAGAAGCCACGATGAAGAAAGTTCGTGTGTCGGTTAGAGCTAGATCGGAAGCACCCATGGTAACCATCTTGGTTTATTCACTTGTCTAATAAGTGCAACTTTATTCCCTTCAATCTGGGCATGTGACAAGACATCATATTCAAGTGGACCAAAAAAAAAAAAAAAATTAAGACCAGATATCTTACATATATTCATATTGGCATACATGCCAAAGTATCATTCATCTGGACATTTGTGTGTCGTGATGTAAATATATATATATTATATATGTACCTTATCTAAATAATCCTTACAATTGTGTTGACCTGAAATTGAGCGAGTCTCTTGATTCACCTGAACTGCAAATCGACCTCATGTGTATATATATCACTAATTGCATTTCGGTGAATTTAATTTTGTATTTTGCATGCAGTATTACACCATTTGATAGTTTAAAATGCATCCAATTTCAGATTACAGATGGATGCCAATGGCGAAAATATGGACAAAAGATGGCAAAAGGGAACCCTTGTCCTCGAGGTTATTATCGGTGCACCATGTCAGCTGGATGCCCTGTTCGAAAACAAGTATTTTTCCCAACCAAACTCAGTATGATTATGTAATTCCTTTCCTAAAATGAAGCTTAGTTTGAGTGTAAATTGGAGGACTAATCGATATATAAAACTGTGGCATCGAACAGGTCCAGCGGTGTGCGGAAGATCGATCCATCCTCATAACAACGTACGAAGGGAACCACAACCACCCCCTTCCACCAGCTGCAATGGCCATGGCTTCCACCACATCAGCAGCGGCAAGCATGCAGCTTTCAGGGTCAATGTCCAGTGCTGATGGACTAATGAATCCGAATTTCCTAGCCACAACTATGTTGCCTTGCTCATCAAGCATGGCGACCCTCTCGGCATCGGCGCCATTTCCAACCGTTACCTTAGACCTCACCCACACTCCTAACCCATTACAGTTCCAAGGGCAATCCACCCATTTCCCAGTACCACTCCATAGTGCGCCCCAGATCTTTAGCCAAGCACTCTATGACCAGACCAAATTCGAGAGCCAGCAAGTGCAGCCGCCTTCATTGTCAGATACCGTGAGTGCAGCAGCAGCAGCTATTTCCAACGATGCAAACTTCACAGCAGCTCTTGCAGCTGCTATTGCTTCGATTATCGGTGGTGCCCAAACAAGCAACAGCACCAACATCAACAAAAATGACACCAACAAAAAAGACTTTCCAGGGACTTGAGTCGTGCTTATTGAGTTATAGATGTAGTAACCTTTTTGCTTTTTTTTTACATGGACTCATGAGGCTTGAATTGCAAGTGAATAGGAGATTATTATATGGGACAATGGGTGTATGATTTCTTTCTTAAATTGATGCATACACTTTTATCCTCACATGCTCGGCCTTGCGGTGGTAGACCAGAATTTTAGTTTATAGGGGTGAAATAGGGTTAATTGAAAAAGCTAATCATTATTTTGGTATTTAGAGACAAAAGGAGAGGGGATTTGGAGTTTCTTTCTTAAATTTATGATCATCCTTTCACGCTCGGCCTTGCAATGACAAGCCAAAATTTTAGTTTGTGAGGGAGAAATCGGATTAATTTAAAAAATTAATCATTATTTTGCTATTTAGAAATGAAATAAAAGGGGATTTTGGGTTCTTTTTTAAAATTAATGCATAAACGTTTATCCTCCCATGCTCGGCCTTACAATGGTAGACCAGGATTTTCGTTTGTGGGGTTGAAACAGGGTTAATTAAAAAAGTTAACCATTATTTTTCTCTTTAGAGATGAAACGAAACGGGATTTAGGGTTTCTTTATTAAATTGATGCATACATTTTTATCCTCCCATGCTTGGCCTTGTAGTGTCGGACTAGAATTTTAGCTTGTGGGGGCGAAACAGGGTTAATTGAAAAAGTTAATCAGTATTTTGGTATTTAGAGATGAAATAAAAAGGGATTTGGGTTTCTTTCTTGAATTGATGCAGACACTTTCATCTTTCAACGCTCATACGTGCAGTAGCAGACTAGGGTTTTAGTTTTTGGGGGCGAAATTGAGTTAATTGAAAATGTTAATCATTGTTTTGCTGTTTAGAGATGAAACGAAAGGGGATTTGCGATTTCTTTCTTAAATTAATGCATACACTTTTATCCTCCCACGCTCAGCCTTGCAGTAGTAGACCAAGATTTTAGTTTTGGGGGGCAAAATAAGGTTAATTGAAAAAGTTAATCATTATTTGCTATTTAGAGATGAAAAGAAAGGAGATTTGGGGTTTCTTTCTTAAATTGACGCATACACTTTTATCTTCCCCTGCTTGACCTTGTAGTGGCAAACCAAGATTTTAGTTTGTGAGGGTGAAATAGGGTCAATTGAGAAAGTTAATCACTATTTTCCTATTTATCAATGAAACAAAAGGGGGTTTAGGGTTTCTTTCTTAAATTGATGCATATACTTTTATTGTCCCACACTCGGCTTTATAGTGGCAGACCAGGATTTTAGTTTGTAAGGGCGAAATAGGGTTAATTGAGAAAGTTAATCATTATTTTGCTGTTTAGAGATGAAACGAAAGGGAATTTGGGATTTCTTTTTTAAATTGATGCATACATTTATATCATATTCGGTCTTGCAGTTGTAAACCAGGATTTTAGTTTGTGAAGGCCAAATAAGGTTAATTGGAAAAGTTAATCATTATTTTGCTATTTAGAGATGAAAAGAAAGGGGATTTGGGGTTTTTTTCTTAAATTGATGGATACACTTTTATCCTCCCATGCTTGGCCTTGTAGTGACAGACTAAGATTTTAGTTTGTAAGGGTGAAATAGGGCTAAGATTTTAGTTTGTAAGGGTGAAATAGGGTTAATTGAGAGAGTTAATCATTATTTTCCTATTTAGTGATGAAACAAAAGGGGATTTGGAGTTTCTTTCTTAAATTGATGCATACACTTTTATTGTCCGACGCTTGGCCTTATAGTGGCAAACCAGGATTTCAGTTTTTGGGGGCGAAATAGGGTTAATTGAGAAAATTAATCATCATTTTACTGTTTAGAGATGAAACAAAAGGAAATTTGAGATTTCTTTCTTAAATTGATGCATGCACTTATATCTTCCCATACTCAGTCTCGCAATGGTAAACCAAGATTTTAGTTTGCGAAGGCCAAATAAGGTTAATTGAAAAAGTTAATCATTATTTTGCTATTTAAAGATGAAACGAAAGGTGATTTGGGGTTTCTTTTTTAAATTGATACATACACTTTTATCCTCCCATGCTTGGCCTTGCAGTGGCAGACCGGAATTTTAGTTTGTAAAGGCGAAAAAAAGTTAATCATTATTTTACTATTTAGAGATCAAATGAAAGGGGATTTGCAGTTGCTCTCTTACATTAATGCATGCATTTTTATCGTCCCATGATCGGCCTTATAGTGGCAGACTAGGATTCTAATTTGTGGGGGCAAAGTATGGTTAATTAAGAAAGTTAATCTTTATATTGCTATTTATAGTTGAAACGAAAGTAGATTTGAGGTTTTCATCTGTGCCCTCCCCTCTCATATTGAGATGGATCAACAACTGTAAACATCCCATCAAGCCTCCATAGACAATCTCATGCAAGGTTACACTGATTTATCACTTTCCAAGCAGGTCATCATAAATACATCCACACTGCTTTTTAAACTAGGCTATGGGACTTGGCTAGGGTGTGGCTTGTCCAACGAGTACAACTCATGTGGAAATCAAATTTAGTCATCCAATCCCCCATACACAAATATGCACTGATAAGGTCACGATCTAATTCGACCTGTCGCCCACACAAGCAACTAATTCAGATGATAAAATATGGTCATTGCTGATGTAACACATTATATATATTAAAGCTACAAGAATGGATGCCCATGGAGGGTGCCACATCAGTAAATTTTTTTTGTCTCT
Organism: Sextonia rubra; assembly: GCA_037013555.1. Taxonomy (NCBI): domain Eukaryota; kingdom Viridiplantae; phylum Streptophyta; class Magnoliopsida; order Laurales; family Lauraceae; genus Sextonia; species Sextonia rubra. Next base: position 106,479,966 of record JASUAD010000001.1, on the reverse strand, counting down.
TTTTCTAGAGCGCTACGTTATCTTCTAAAAATATCAATATCAAAAAATGGTTTCTCTTATCACATTTATGAATTAATTAAAATATCATCAAAACCCTTCAAATCCTTGCTTTCATGTAGATCGTCACATTAATTTAGAATCACCTTTGATTAGATGATCTTGACCCCATGATTATTACCCACTAAATCCACATAATTGTTCGTAGTCATGTTTCATTGCAGATTTCTTAGCATCTCATCCAATCAGTGTAATTCTTTGGCCACATTGCATCTATGAGTTGGCCAATAATGGGAACTATATGTATTTATTATGCAAATAATTGGTCGATGGGTGTATGCTTCCAAATCCTTGCTTTTATGTGGATCGTTACATTAATTTAGAATCGCCTTTGATTGGATGATCTTGACCCCATGATTATTACCCACTAAATCTATACAATTGTTTGTAGTCATATTTTATTGCAGATTTCTCAGCATCTCATCCAATTATCAGTGTAATTGTTTGGCCATATTGCATCTATGAGTTGGCCAATATTGGTAACTATATGTGTTTATTATGCGAATAATTGGTGGATGGGCGTATGCTTAAGTGTGGCCCACCTCATTCTTTTAATCTTAATTAGGTATAATTGGCTTCTTTCCAATTGGAGAATCTACTGGTATGAAAGCTCTCAAGTTTAATACCAATTTTTTTTTAACATAATGAGAAATCATTTATTTGGATGTGGTGGAGAATATGGCAATGAGCCTAAGTGGTAGCATATGGGGCCACTGTTGAATTCGTGGGGATAGTATGACAACATTGGGCTCGGAGAGGTTGTTGCTAATAGGTTGTTTGATCTTGAACCAAACAATGCCAGCAATTATGTGATGCTATCAAACATATATGCCTCAGCAGGGCAGTGGGAAAATGTGAAAAAATTGAGAGAGTTGATGGAGACAACAATAATAAGAGCAGGTAAAAATGAATTCTCAACTATATTTTTTTGAACTTATAATTGGGATGGAACTTTTTTCAATGCATTATAAATATAGGATTTCAAATCAATATTCTGGTAAATGGAGCGTTTTCGAGAGTATTTAGGGGTAGCACCAATAGGAGATAAGATTAGAAAAAACCCGTTTAAGATGGTTTGGGCATGTTGAGCTTAGGCCAATAATGGCACCGGTGAAAAAAAGTTTGGTTATACAGGTGGATAGCCCATCAAAAGATAGGGATAGGCTGAAGAAAACATTGATGGAAGTCATTAATTCAAATTTAAAGAAGTTTAACCTATAAAAGGATTTGGTTCAAAATAGAACGAAATGGAGAAACAGAATTTATGCAGCCGACCCCAATATGGTTAGGATAAGGCTTTGATGATGGTGATGATAATTCTGGTAAATGGAAATTAAGCTTTTTTTTGTGATGAAATTAGCATGCTTGCATTGTTCTGAATCACTTAGTTCGTTAACTTTGTGAGAGTTTTATGTCGAACCGGTTTGGTAAAAATTCTAATTTGTTTCTTAGGTTTTTTAATAAAATTTTAAGAGAAACTCAATTATTACTAATTAATGATAGAAATTGTTTTCCATTTAAGGATTTTAAGATGATAGATCGAGATATTCTAGCATAATACCTTTATTCAAAAAAATTAAATTAAAAATATTAATAAAACTCACAACAATGGGAGAGAAAAAGAGAGTGTGGAAATAAAAAAAGATAAATAAAAAATAGAAAGATTAATATCTTTCTTTTATTTTTTTTACTCTTTTGTATTTAGCATGTATACATATCTAGCTCCCAAACTGAAAATATAAAGATTAATAGAATTCAATTTTTTTCTTATTAATGCTTCAATCAATTTTATATTTAAATATATTTGTATTTTTGGGACCCGGGTTTAACACTGGCCTTTGTTGCTAGTATGGTAATTATAAGCATAAGTAAAGCAAAAAATTGTATTTATATGTTAGCAATTAGGAGAAAATCTATGATATATGAATCCAATACGCTCCTGTTAAACCACTACTGTTTGAGTCACCGGCATCGATTCAAGTCACCTAGATTCATTTACAAATTTTGGCCCACTTGAATATATTTCTAGTAATTATTCAAAAATGTCGTAGGAGCCCCTATGGACAATTTTCACTGTTTCTATAATATAAAAATCAAATCACTTCTTCTTTTTTTTTTCTAATACAAGCATTTGAAAATTAGTGGTACTAATAATCCTATTGAATGAAATACAAATGTAGGTAACTAACGCAAATTTATTTTTTTTATACTAAAAGGTGTCCCATTTCTTTGGCCTGAACTAAACTCTATCGGCCTAAGGTGAGCCGGGTAAATTCCTACGCTACTATTGTAACATAACTCAAATTTGCAACCTCCCTCGGCAAATCGTTCAAACCCAATTAAAAGATTATAAATCCTAAAATCCCTTGAATTATAAATCTATATTTTTTTAATGTTTAATATATTTTTTATGTTATTAAGCTGTGGTACTAGCAGTACAACTTATTCTGACTCCACCGTACTGGCTTGACCCGAGACTGACAGAATCGACCTAGGACTCTAAAGTATGCTCTCTCTCTCTCTCTTCTGCCGGTTCTAATTCATAGGAATTCATTGGATTAGGTGGGTCAGTCTTCTTGCTGTCTTCACTCCAAGTCAACAAAAACGTCTTCAACCGTGATGTGCGTTGATAGATAAGTACAGGAGAGGAGAACCCAAAGAATGAATTAGTGTACACCGGAAGCATTGTTTGTTTCACAAGAAAAAGATGAATTGGGTAGAGAGAGGTTGTCTTCTTTCATTTTGGTGGTGACTTTCTGAGCAGCTTCGAGGAAATGACCCAGTTGTGACCAGTTGCTTTATTTGTGGTCCTGGGCCTCTTGGCATATGCTCTTTCAAAAACCAGGATTTTTGGTAGATACCGTAGCGAGATTATCCCGACCGTACAAATTGTATGTCTCTGCTTTCGGATGGAGGCCAATTCATAAATTTCTTGTGTATATATGAATGATGACAAGTTTGACTATCATATTTGCTATTTTTTCATTATGAAAATTTTGCATGATATACGGCCATTAAATTTGAAGTACCGAAATATCATCATCATCATCATCAAAGCCTTATCCCAACTATGTTGGGGTCGGCTACATGAATTCTATTTCTCCATTCCGTTCTATTTTGAGCTAAATCTTTCGATAAGTGCAACTTCTTCAAATCTGAATTAATGACTTCCATCCATATTTTCTTCTGCCTTCCCCTACCTCTTGATGGACCCTCCACTTGTATATCCAAACTTTTTCTCACCGGTACCATTACTGGCCTACGTTCAAAATGCCCAAACCATCTTAAACGAGTTTCTCTAATCTTATCTCCTATTGGTGTTACTCCTAAATGTTCTCGAAAGCGCTCATTTCTAATTTTATCTTTCCTAGTTTTACCACACATCCACCTAAGCATTTTCATTTCCGCTACATCCATCTTATGAATATGTGTCTTCTTAATTGACTAACATTCTGCTCCATATGTCATAGCTGGTCTAACCACTGTCCTGTAAAATTTTTCCTTCAATTTTGTTGGCATTTGTCTATCACAAAGTACTCCCGAAACTAGTCTCCACTTCAGCCATCCAGCTCTTATCCTATGCTCCATATCTTCGTCAATCTCCCCATCCTTACTAATCATCGAGCTTAGATACCGAAAAGAATCTTTACGTGTGGTATCTCATGGGTTTCAATTTTGACAGTGGTTTCAACACTTTGTATATGTCCACTGAAATTGGAATCCATATATTCTGTCTTTGTACGACTTATTTTAAAGCCTCTAGATTCTAATGTCCTCCGCCATCTCTCAAGCTTTGCATTTACACCCTCTCTTGATTCATCCACCAATACTATATCATCTGCGAACAACATACACCATGGTACTTCTTCTTGAATATGCACAGTTAACTCATCCATAATTAATGCAAAGAGATAAGGGCTTAAGGATGATCCTTGATGTAAGCCTATAGTCACGGGAAATCCGCCCGTTTCTCCACATGTGGTTTTCACATTTGTTATTGCACCTTCGTACATATCCTTTAAAATTTCAATGTAACCTCTAGGGACATTCCTTTTCTTTAAGACCCACCAAATTAAATTCCTCGGTACCCTATCATAAGCTTTTTCCAAATCGATAAAGACCATATGTAGATTTTTCCTCTTTGCTCGGTATTTTTCCATTAATTGCCTAAGTGAAAAGATAGCTTCCATAGTTGATCTCCCTCGCATAAAACCAAATTGATTTTCTGAAATTTTAGTCTTTTTTTTCAGTCTTTGCTCTATTATTCTCTCCCATAACTTCATAGTGTGACTCATAAGTTTAATCCCTCGATAGTTGGTACAATTTTGTATATCTCCTTTATTCTTATATATAGGTACTACAATGCTTCTTCTCCATTCATCCGGCATTTTCTCTGTCACAAGTATCTTATTGAATAGTCTACATAACCAACTTACTCCAACCTCTCCTAAGCATTTCCATACCTCTATCGGAATACCATCTGGGCTTGTTGCCTTTCCTGTCTTCATTCGCTTCAATGCTTCCTTCACTTCCACCCCTTTAATTCCACAGAGAAAAGTATACTCTTGTAATGAAGTATCCTCCTCCACTCTTGTATCGCCCAAATATTCTTCATTTAAAAGTTTACTAAAATATTCTTTCCACCTTTTTATAATATCGTTGTCCTTCACCAAAATATTTTCCTCATTGTCCTTGATACATTTGACATGATCTAAGTCCCTACTTTTCTTTTCTCTTATTTTTGCAAGCTTAAAAATATCCTTTTCTCCTTCTCTTGTTCCCAACCTATTATAGAGGTCATCGTATGCTTTGAACTTTATACTATTTACTACTTTCTTAGCTTCTTTCTTTGCCTTCTTATACAACTCAAAATTTTCTATACTCTTAGTCCCCTGCCAAACTTTGTAGCAATGTTTTTTTTGTCGAATAACTTCCTGAACGTCCATACTCCACCACCATATTTCTTTATTAAAATGTCTCTTCCCTTTTGATTCTCCAAGTACCTCTTTTGCAACATTCCTAATGCAATTAGCCATTTGATTCCACATTATTGTAGTTTCTCCTTCAACATTCCATTCTCCTTTCTCAATCATTTTGTCCTTAAATATATTTGCTCTTTCTCCTTTCAAATCTCTCCACCTTGTTTTAGGGTCCATTTTGTTTACTACTGCTTTCTTTTTACTTCTAATACAAATATCTAAAACTCCAAGCCTATGTTGCGTAGTCAAACTCTCTCCTGGAATAATCTTACAATTTTTACAAGCCAATCGGTCCTGTTTTCTAACTAAAAAAAAGTCTATCTAACTCATATTACTCCCACTTTTATATGTAATTAAATGCTCATCTCTATTTTTAAAGTAAGTATTTGCTACTATAAGATCAAATGCCACTGCAAAGTCTAATATAGTGTTTCCGAATTCATTCTTTTCTCCAAATCCATGCCCTCCATGCACTCTCTCATATCCTCTATTATCTCTTCCTATATGCCCATTTAAATCCCCTCCAAGGAAAATTTTATCACTATTTGGGATTTCTCGCATTAAATCATCCATCTCCTTCCAAAATTGTCTTTTCACACTTTCTTTTAGTCCTACTTGGGGAGCATATGCACTAATGATATGAATTATGTCTTCCTTTAGTACTAGTTTAATTGCTATAATTCTATCACCAAACCTCTTTACCCCCACAATTTTCTCTTTTAAATCCTTATCTATAATTATACCCACTCCATTTCTTGTATTACTCTTTCCTGCATAGAAAAGCTTATACTCATCCATGAGCTCCTTAACTTTATTCCCTTTTCACCTTGTCTCCTGTATACAAGCCACACTAATTCTTTTTCTTTACATTACCTCAACCAACTCCATGCTCTTGCCTATCAAGGTTCCTATATTCCAAGTAGCAAGTCTAATTTTCCTATTCCTCCTCTTCTTCTCATGGACTAACTTCTTTAACCGCATTAGCCCAAAGTCATGCGGTAGCCCTTGCACACTTTTCACTACAGCCGGACGATGCTGCAATGCGTCGCTTAAAGCGGGAAACGCCCTAGCCTTATCGAAATATAATAGCTAAAATCATTTGATTGTATTGGAATATCTCTTGTCCTGCCTCCTTGATTGTCATGCATTTAGGTATTTAGGAGGTCACTGTCGAGAGCGTACATAATTTAAGGTAAAAATCGGTCAGCACATTGATTAATTTCAATGGCTGGGAACTTACTAGTGACTCGTGATCATTTTTTCATTGTTTTTATTTGATTTGATTTTTACTACTTGGGCCTACTGATTTAAAAAAAAGTGATATTTGAATTTCCATGGATATTGGTGCTGACACCACTAAACAATAAGAGCATTGGCCATTTTCGATGAATTTTGACTTTCCTCTCTAGTCTTCTTTTTCCAAAAACCATTTCATCATCATAGGAACATTTCTTTCATCTCCATTTTACCTGACACTAATATTTATAGACCCGACCCCCTTCTCTTTCTCTTCTCTCTCAGAAGTTCCGAACCCAAGAGATTAGAGGCAGGAGCAAAAGCCCAGAACCGGCACATGCTAGCACCTTGCCAACCACTAAACCAGAAAGGTAAGGGTATTAATGGGTCAGGTCGGGTCTGGTCTAGGTGAGGCATTTCAGGCCCAGCTAGACCTTAGAGTAGAGGCCCATATCCGACCCACCGCAACGCAGGTCGTAAATGTCAGGCCTAAGCCAGCCCTTTTAGTCAATTGGACTAGGTCGGGTTTGGCCAAAAAGGTATTTTTATCATTTTTGCAGTCTTTCTAGCAATTGTTTAGACAAATAATCTTAAATTACAAGCACCCCTTATTTGGGTATGCCCAGGCTGGGCCAGGCTTTGCGATTTTTATCTTTGATCCAAGCCCAGCCAAATTATTAAACGGGCCCAAATTATATATCATGCATGGCCCAAAGATGCCCTGGGTGGGCCCAGCCCACGAACACCCATAGAAAGGACTGAATCTGGTGCCTCCACTGATAAATAAGGCAAGGGGTCACTTGCACAATGGCCATTGCCCTCTGTCATCACTGCAAACATCTTGGGAGTTTCGATCGTTCAGCCTATTGCTTGTGCTCTCTTGTTAGGTTGGCTTCAGATGAATCTGATTCAGTGGCAGCTGAAGGGCCACTTTCTATGAAATAGCGTTGGCAACTGATACATCACTGCTTTTGCCACATTTGTGTGACTGCTGAATTGATTCTGGGAATTAAATGGCCTTCAACGAACCTTTCTCTTTGATAATTGACAGAGAATTACCCCATTGATAAGTACTCTTAAGCACTTGATGAACGGACACCTTTATTGTTCTATTCATCTTTGTTTGATAGAAACACATTACTATGTTTGTAAAATTTATTAATTTTACATGAACAAATGAGTATGTCCGACGATTTGAAATGTATTTGGATGTTTTCGATACTTTTCAAAACTTTTTCAAAATCTATAAAGATTTTAAGAAATGGAACTTCAAGGCTTTGGAGATTATTAGTTAAATAAAGAGAAAACAGTTTGGATTACAAATATCACAAGAATGCAATATATGAAAAATTGTACTAGTGGGTTTTTTCGAGCGGCACGAAAGTAATTTTCACCTAATTAGGTGTGAAGATCTTGATGTTTAAATCACCTTAATTATCCTCCATTTTCACACCTTATTAACATATCACATGCATAAATGAGCACAAATAAATATATGATGTTTAACGTATATGCATATTATTTTTATATGTAAATTATTGTGAACAAACTACAAGCACGAAAGAACCTTTAAATTCTGTTGTAGTGAACCATACCAATCCCTCTGAGGCTTTAACGTAGAGAAATCTTAAAGAAATTGAACTTCACATTGTGGTCCATCTATTGGAATCCGAACTGTTCAAAGTAAACTCCCTCCTTGGATTCAGTGCATCCTCAAATTTTACATGAATCCAATTTTGTCCCACCATTGGAGTGATCATGTCATAGAAAAATGAATCACACAATCTAAGGCATATTCATGTCCCTTTTTTTTTTATCAAACAGTCAATCCAAAGGTGAAGCAGACTCGGATTGACATAAAAGCTTGAGAATACCCCGTATGTGAGGATGTTTATTTTGAATTGTATGGATTTCAGAAGGCCAAAGCCTCAGACGATCCGGACTATACGACAACAAAAACTACACTCCACTCACCCTTTATCTTTCCATGCAGAAAGCAAAAGCAACAACTAGCAAACAAAAGAAAAGGAAACCAAAGCTTCAAAGACCGAATCCCGCTTCTTCTTTTACTCTTTATCTGCAACAGCAACAGCATCTCTCCCTACCTTCTCTCTCACGAACCTACCTTTCTCTTCATTTCTCTTTTTTAATCAAATCATCACAGAACCAATGGCATCTCTCTCTCATCTCTTCCATGGCTTCTCTCATCAGTACACCAACTGTGTCTTCCTCCCTCTCCTTGGTCACCTCTCTCCTCTACCTCCTCCTCCTCTCAACCTCCACCACCACCACCACTGCTCAATCCACCCTCTGCAGAACCTTCTGTGGTGACATCCCAATCCACTACCCCTTTGGCATCGACGACGGCTGCGGCAGCCCATACTACAGAAACATCCTCGTCTGCCACCCCAATTCAACCACTCTCGAGCTAAGAACACCCTCTGGTAGATACCCTGTTCACAGGATCCGATATGATGACCCCCACATTGTGGTCTCAGACCCATTCATGTGGAGCTGTCGTGACGGCAATCGCTTCCGTCCATCTAGGCCTTTCAGCCTAGACACCAGCACCCACTTCACCCTCTCGTCCAAGAACGACTATCTCTTCCTCAACTGCAATCCTGACTCCGTCATTGTCGAACCCAGGACGAGTTTCTGCGACCGAAATCCGGAACGGTGTGACTCGGCTTGCGATAGCGCGAGCTATCTCTGCAGGAACATACCAGAGTGCCCTTCTGCTCTGGGGCAGAGGACTTCTTGCTGTTCATATTATCCCAAGGCGACTGAGTCTCTGAGATTGATGCTGGAGAGATGCGCAACATATGTGAGTGTGTATTGGAGGGTGGTGGGAGCGGTCCCGCCGTATGATCAGGTTCCTGAGTATGGAATTCGGATTGATTTTGAGATTCCGGTGACTACGCGCTGCCTTCAGTGTCAGGATACTAGGAAGGGTGGAGGGACCTGTGGATTTGATACAGAGTCCCAGGGGTTCTTGTGTCTCTGTGATGGAAGAAATGTGACTTCTTATTGTGCAGGTAAATCGGTTTTGTTTTGTTGGAGGTTTTATGGTCAGTTTATCTATCCGCTTTGGGTGTTTGATGTTGTTCTGGGATTTGTTAGTTCTTTGGATGTGCCTGTGCATTTGGGTTGGTGTTGAGATCAAAATCAGAAATAGTTTTGACTGGGAATTGAGATCTTGGTTATCTCTGATCTGATTCTTTTACCATATGTGACGATAATGGCGGAAGAAAATGCATATTAAGGGATGGTCAATTTCGGTTTCTGCATTGCCCCCAGGTGGTCTGGGACTCTCTTACAAGTTGGGCTGCATGGAAATTCACACTTTTGAAGACCGAGTTGATTATAATCAAGTTTTGTTACATGTTGATGAAAACTTGTAATAAGGTTGTTGTTCTTGTGCAGATCGTTCCATTTCTCAGCATAGAAGTAGCGTTGGAGTGATTGCAGGTGAGATAGAACATGCAATTAAACAACCAAAACATACCTATGAGGCTATGACTAAATCTTCTTTTATTGGTTTTGCAGGAACAACTACTGCAGTTTCTATTGGAGCTATTGCTGTTGCAGCTGTGATATGGTATTTGAAAAAGGTGAAACAAAACAAGATAGTAACATGTGGGGTTCAGAACAATGAGAACAGGCTATTTTGAATGGTAGTGCCAGTTATTACTGTAATGAAAATTTATGCCTAACGCTGGCTGGCTGACAACATTTTGGTTATAAACTATGATACATTTAGTGTGAATTTTATTAGCAATATTTATATTGGAGTTGTGGCATCTTCTAGTTTATTCAGTGGTCCTTGTTACCTCATATATGAAGAGGTTAAAAAAGAGTAATGAACTCACCCATTTCCTAGAGAGAAAGGAAGGGATTGATGCTTTTATCATTGTTTGGTTAATCATAGTCAATCTGTTACAGAGTGGTCATTTATGAAGCAAGTATAAGTTTTTTTTTTTAATTATTTTTATCTGTATGAAATAAATAAAAGTTCGCTGCAGGTGAAACTTGTGGCGTTGAAAGTGGACCTTACTAGTCACTAGATCCTATCATCCATTGATAAATTAATGCTAGTCCTGCTTCATCTCCATGAAACAGGGAGAGGTGAAATTGTCATTTTGTAACTGGGGCATTCTTGAATTGATCAAATAGAATAACATCAGAGGAATTCATGCAGTAGAACACAGACAAAAGCTTGCAAATTGATGTGACAGTTTCATGGATGATGAAAATTCAACCCAAAAAAAAGTGAGTAGATGCTGCCGGATTACAAATTTAGATCAAGACCCTGTCAAGCATGCAAAAATTTGATTGGCATCAACAGCCAGTGGTCGATGCAGATTCCCTTCAAGATGATGCATTAGTGCTTCTTTCGGGAGACAATTAGGTCCAGATGGCTTAACCAATTGCAGAATATCTGTCGGATATGCATATAGTCCAGCCATTTTCCTGTTTGCTGTTCATATATAATGTACAGAGAACAGCAATTGGTTGATTGCAGAGAAATGGGAAGTCAAGATCATCAGTTACTTACTAAAGAGTTCATCAGTCTAAGACACCATCTTCGTGGGCATATAGTTACTCAATCGACTTAAGATATTTCTTACCTTGGTCTCTCTAGGAAATAAATTACAATTAACCACTGGCAATTGAATGGATAATCTCATGAGGGATTTTTTTGAACTTCTGGATCTAGAGCGGCAGGTACTGAATGGTTGGCCAAGAATAGTGCGCCCAAATGAACAAATGTGACTCGCATGAATGTCAGACTGTCCAGGACATTCCTAGGAAATAAACATGCAAGCCCGTAGGGCCACCATGATGCACGCCCATCACAAGGACATGATGAAAATATCAATATGGTTAAGAGGCGGACTAAAAATGGGAGCCATCTGATAATTCTAAACCTTGTTGGCACAATGGAACACCTCAAAGTCAAATAATTTTAAACCATTAAACAAGTGCACTTACAGCATCTTAATCCATCAGCGAGTAAAGATGAGAAGACTGTCATATGAAGTGATTGTCAATAGGAGGGATGGCAGTATGATGTTTAGTTGATTGTAGGTGAGCTCCATGACCAGGGCCATGTAATGCTTTTAACACAGCCAGGCAGCCATATTTAAGTGCTTGAAGACACCAATATACATATCTATGTGAGCTTCCATGTAACTGGTGACATAAGCTGACCAAAGTAATTATATATACACGTCCTAAGCTGTAGCTTAGCTCCCAAAGGGACATCAGAATTCCTTGGGAGGCAAGGTACCCAGGTACGTGCCCCAGAAGAGACAGCGGCCATCAGTGCCTTAAATAGAGTATATTAAAACAAACTCAGAAAAAAAATTATATTACAGACAAATCAATGAACAATTCAAGAACTCAATCTGCCATCTATGCTTTTTAGTTCTTTAATTAGAGAAAGATGCAAACTATTATTATCCACTGGAATCTTTCTTTTTGGTAACATTATGTGACTTGAACCTACGACCTCAAGATTGCAACAGTGAGCACCTATCACTGTGCCATGGTCTCTGTCCACTGGAACTTCTTACTAGTCCATGATAAGCAGGAGAGAGCTGAGACATCCAAATGATTTCGAATGGAGGAAAAGGAAAGGAACTATCTGCTCAGCAACAATTAACAGTACAAGCACACCTCAATCCAACCACCCAAAATTGAAAATAAACTGAAATGGAAAACAAAAAAGGAAAAAGCAACAGCCTACCTCAATCCCTACATCATGGGTGGATGAGTGGTTTTCCATTGGATATGATGGATCGATTCCTTGGAGATGTGGACAACTCATTATCCAAGAAATCCACTGTGGATTGCAGATATCTGTTGTTGGCATGCAAACACGACTTAGCAATTTCCATCAGTTCTGTGCAGACTACGGATACTTCATGGCTTGTCTGCAGAAAACAAATTTGCAAAAAGAATAATCATGATCATTTGCAGGTGCAGAACTTATTATTAGATTATCAATGTAAACTTTAAATTAGCATCTGTACTGTCAAACCAAACATTCATTACTACAAGGAACCTACTTCGAAAGATGCTAGTATACAATTGCAAGCTTCAAGAGCCAGATTCCCACGAGCAACCTGGTTGCAGTCATTATCATTTCCAAAGTAACTAGGTCAGCCTTATTATATCCTCTCATAACGAGGGGAAAAAGAAAGCTCACATACATTCACTGGTTCTTGTTGAATGGCTACAACAAGGTCCTGAAGAATGGAACCGGAAATAGACTCAAGTTGTTCAAAGTAGGATGTATCACCGAAGAACAGTTCATCATTTCCCACTACCTGCAATCACAAGTAAATGGTAATATGCAAGGAAATTAACATTTTAGAAAAGAACATTATTGGTAATTTGGTATAACCTAAGAATAGCAATCAATTTAGAATCCAAGTCTTCAAAAGCTTCCCATCTTTGTAATGCAGTTTTGTTTCTCTTCTTTCTTAGCAGTTGGTACCACATAAGAAAAGTAATCACAATTAGAATCCTAGTCCTCAAAAGCATACCATCTTTGTAATGCAATTTTGTCTCTTATTTCTTAGTGGTAGCTTTCAATAATCCCAATGGGTACCTTTTCGTAACTATGTTGGACTTCCTACTATTATAAAGTTTGTTTTATTAATGTAATCATTTACCTTTGTCTCTGAAAAAGAAAAGAAGGATATCCTTCCGGTAAAAGGTTCCTTTAAGCTTTAACGAAAACGGAAAGAAGCCCATAGAATCACTGGAAGGTGTTTTTGTCGAAACCACAAGGTTGGGTTTCAAATCGGTTTGCTTTAAAGCACAAAAAGAAATGTTCCCAACCATTCTTGAAGAGTCCATTGTCTTGTTTGAATAAATCAGCAAGTCTAGAGTAAGTCACTTCATATGCCCGAGGCATGCACAATTACATTACCAGGCCGGAAGGACTTGGGATTCTCAGAGTAGAGGCATGCGAGTCCACTACCTTCTTATAGTAAATCAGATGACCAGCATTTTTTTTTTTAATCTGTTAAGTCATTTCCAGTTTTATTCCCAGTGCAAAAAATCTCAGCGTGCTGAACAAACACACAAAGGTTTTCTTAAAACACTGAAATACTACAAATTACAGACAAAATAAGGCTTAAATTACAGCAAGTCATCCCAGCCACAAGAACAAAGCTAAAGATTGCCAGTGTCTTATAATTTCTTGACAATTATATCCTCCCAATCATTGTTCTGAAAATCAAATTTGTGTAGTAACTTTTTCGAAGGGAAAAATCGAATTGTCTCGTCAACCATATCGTGAATCATAGGATTTTTTTTATTTTTCTTGGAAAAGTAAAAGTTGTTAAATTAAAAAAAATAAAATAAAAGAAGAAGAAGAAGAAGAAGAAGAAAGAAAGAAAGAAAGAAAGAAAGAAAAATGTCGCAATTGAAAGAAAAATATCACAATTCACAATCCATCCATTTTCCATAAACACAGTCACAAATAAGAATATAATACAATCATTTAAAGAAGATCTTTGAAATATATTAATATATTTAAAAGATGTGTAAATAGTTAAATGAGTTTAAGATATCAATGTTATTAGGAAAAAATAAACAAGTTGCAATTTTTTTTTGTTCTCTTTAAATCAAAAAATAAAAGCACATCCAAGTCATCAGTCTTACATGTTAGGACATCTCTTCAAGTTTAGAAAGTGCTCATTACCAAAAATAAACCGAGAAAAAAATAAAAGAAAATGACAAAAGGACAAAATTCCATACATAAAATCTAAAGCATTCTCAAAACCATAAAAATTCTTAGGAGGTTTCATTAACCACTAAATGACCTTTTAAAAATAGAAATGCTAACAAGAAAAGAAAGAAAGAAAAAGTAAGAGATCATGATTCACCGAAACAAGTATCAAATAAAACAAAACAAAAAACAAAACACACACACACACACAATTGAATCTAAAGATTCACTTGTAAATGAGATTCATCACATAGATAGGAATTGTTTTCCTAACCATTCGATATGAATAGTAGGATTCTGACATCCATGCTTCCAGTACATTGGCAGTAGAAGCCCGTTCTATCAAAAACTGTTTAACTAAGTCCTTGATTGCAGCCTACCATCCTACAATATTTGTAAGCTACTTTCGTTCCAAAATGCAATTGGATGATTTTGCTGAAGTTCCCTTCCAGAAGGAATTAAAAGGCATGTCTGTGCAACCATCAGGAATATCACTAGTTGATCCATTGAGTAAAAATTTGAATCCAGAATTTCCTAAAGTAGTTGTAAGTCCTCAATTTCCTTTCTCCTCACAATGAGAAAATATCTACCAACCAGTCCAAATGAAAACCTATATACCAGGTCATATAAGTTCTTCCCATGCATTAGTGCAAGGAAAGACATTACTTCCAATCATCAAAGCAATTAACATAATTGGTTTTTCAGATCATAAGCGTACATTTAACGTCAAAATAATAAAGAAATATATATCATCTGCATCCTATATTCATTAATACTAACCACAGTCCTATAGGATCTCTGGAGAACAGAAGTATTAACAGGTTTCAAATTCCTGATGCAAGAATCAAGAAGAGACTATGCCATGCAGTGACTCTAAGCATTGATCCATATGTTTTTAATTATTGAATCTAATTAAAAACACATCAAGCAATGATGCAATGACATGTATTTAATATAATGCAGATATGACATGGCAATTATACCTCCCTATTGCTTGCTTGGTATGGAAGCTTCTTTTGGGCCAGTGTTGCAGACAAGGAAACAATGGCACAAAATACCTTTATCCTGAATCCTGCCGTTACCCTACATCAATGTGCCGAAAAATAAAACTATTTCTAAATTAAATCACACAAAGGCCATTAGCAAAAGGTATACTGAAATGCTTACCATGAATGAGACTTAACTAGAGATAGTATGTTCCTTGGCATGTAAGTAATTCCTTCTTCAGGATTGCCTTCATATACACAACAAGTTCAGAGAATGACATGCAAAAGAAAACAGAATAATGAAATATTTTATTTTATTTTCAATGTAAGAAGTAGAAAAAGATACTGAAATTGCACACATAGACCACTCAAATACCTGGAACAATAACTAATAGGCCGCACAATTTCCGTATTGAGGAGAGAATCTCACCAAAATCAATTGGCAATCTAGAGCCTGAATAAAAAATAAAAAATAAAAATAAAAATCATTCCAACCAAAATTCAATTCTCTCTCTTGGGGAAGTATACTCACCAATCATTTTAACTAAAAAGTGTGTATGATAATGGATGTAACTCATCCTTAAACCAAAAAAATAGATAAATAAACAAAATGAGAATGAAGTTGACAGCATTGTGAGAAAGCAAATATCTACTGATGATCCTTAAAATCCCTTCATACAAGGAATTAAGTGAAGACATTTCCATTCAGTGACCACAAACTATTTTGATGTTTACCAATTAAAAAGAAAAACTCTTTGGAAGTTTCTGGTCTCACCCAAAGTCTAACAGATCCATTTTCACCCGTGCAATTGTGACAACAAGATGTACAAATTGGAAGGACACGGTAAGCCTTTTTATATTCATCTAAAAATCTTCTCTCTCACATTTACCCAAGCCTCACAATCTTTTCATGTTCGTCAAGCCGCATGATTCATATGCGATCATGAGTCATGACAGATCCGATCTAGTGGGTCACTATGACAAACTAAAAATGAGCAAGATGTGACACTGATGAACACTACAGGAAAGCGATGGTCACAAACAAAGGAAGATAGACATTTTGGCACAACATCAACTGAGATCAAAGCATTATATTTACTGTGACCAATCACATGATCCTTTGTCAAAAGGACAATGCAATTGTGAGGGGATAATAAAGAACTCCACATAAGTAAAATCAATTTACTATTCAGTTTGGTCATCAAATGTGAATCACGCTTAGTCTCCAGTTTGTTAATCCAGGTTTCATCTGCGCTCAACGTTGGATTTGGGCTTAACCACATGCAACTCAGGCTAAGTTGGGCTTAGCGTTTTTTATATTGGTTGGGCTGGTCAGTGTCTGACCTAGCCTATCCATATAGAAAACTATAGCCCCCACTGTATTTGTAAATAAGATCTTTAAAAAATATCCGTACAATGGGAAATAGCCACGAAGGAGATAGAACAGCTGATTACCTGTCAATCCTACATAAATCACACCATTCTCTATGAGGTCAAGTATTGGCTCGAACTCAATCCAATTTCTCAGTTTTAAGGACCCATCCAACCCAAGAAATCCAGGTATGTACCATATTTTTTATACAATTGATAACATGGTTTAAAAAATCAGCCAAGTCCCACGAGTCAACTCGGACTCGGCCCAACAAATGGGAGCAAAGAAAACATATGAGGGGTCTTTTTGTAATTAGTGTCTAAATATAAGAAAGGGTTTCCACTTTCGACAACCTTCTCTTGATAAAATTAATGAAAAAGCGAGAGTGAAAGGGGAAAGAGGGAGAAGGGAAGAGAAGAAGGAGAGGGGGGGGGGGGGGGGGGGGGGGGGTTTTGGCCGTTGTATCTATCACTGTTGCACAGCGCACAGCATGGGTAAGCACTGCTTCTCTGTCCAATCTCCGGCCTCCGCCCTCAATCGAAGATGACCACCACTCTGAATGACTTTTGCAACAGTGTTGTTGGTCTACGCTGGAGCCACCACCACTTCTCTGGGCTGCTGCTGCTGGTTCTGAGAGATGAGCTTTCTCAAATATCAGGTATGAGGTATGCTGCTCTTCTTTTTTCTTCTTTCTTTTTTTCCCTTTTT
Source organism: Sextonia rubra (assembly GCA_037013555.1). NCBI lineage: Eukaryota > Viridiplantae > Streptophyta > Magnoliopsida > Laurales > Lauraceae > Sextonia > Sextonia rubra. Next base: position 106,462,884 of record JASUAD010000001.1, on the reverse strand, counting down.
TTTTCTTTGTTCTCTACTGCACACCAGTCGACTGGGGTATGGGACTGGGTGGGGTTCCCTTTTTCTTATTTTTTCTGTATTTTAAATTTTTTTCTATCCACTGTAAGGCAAAGAACCCAAGTCAACTCGGACTCAGCCCAGGCCGAGTCAGGTCCTGAGTCCGATCTTTTAAACCCCGATTGATAATCATGTCAAAGTCTAATTGGTATCATACCCAAAGACAAATGTACATGTACCAAGCAACATGCATAAATATCATATTCATTATACAAAATATAACTATAAACATCTCATTAAAATTACTAAATACAAAGGAAAAAAAGCTTGGAACACAGTTGGTTTGTGCTTTATGCTCAGAAACTCAAGGTTGTGAGTCAAATCCTATTGCCATGCCCTCCATTATTTAGACTATAATAATTTTGAATCAGGTGTAGGTCCAAATGGGTCCCCGTGTCGATGGTGAAGGACTAGCACAACTTATAGCGACCTGGTGAACAAGGGACTGCAACTGAATGGTATAGTCAAAAGAGTGGAGACAGAAAATAATGATGGATTCCATACGCCCCCGCCCCCACCCACCCCCCCGCCGCGTAATATGCAGCCCTATGTAAACCAGAAAAATCAGTAATAAACAGACAGCCTAACACAACCGAAAGGAAAAGAATAACAAGCTTGTCCAAATTTATTATCCATTAAGTTAGAAACACCTCATTAAGCCACTCTAGTGACTCTACTGGAGAACCACTTGTGCAAGTTACTCCTTTGAGCTGTGATGCACAACCAAGTAACCAGCTATGATGCCCAGATAGGATACAAATGAAGATGTGGACATGGATATAGGGATGCAACTACACTACCAGAAATCGAGAACTAGATACAAACATGGCTATCGCATCCATAGCATGAACTTTTTCATATTTTATGTTGAGATTTAAATGGTAAGTACTAATTTTCTTCTTTGAAACATTTCTAAATTAAAGAAATTGTCACTATTTACATTCCTTTTTTTTTTTTTGGGTGGTGGTGGTGGTGTGTGTAGAGGGTTGGGGGGTGGAGGGACTAACAGAACTGTATAAAATTATGGACTCAGTACAACAGAACTGAGTAAAATTATGGACTCAGTACAACAGGACATCAATGTGCTAAATTTATAACTTAGAAATATTGATGCAGTATTGAGCACCAGTACCAGAAGGATACAGGTAATGTAGACACATGCAAGTATCTGGGTAGCATAAGTAACCAGCTTGACAAACTACTGCATGCAGCTTGCCAATCTTTTGTTAATGCACAGGAACAGCATTACTCAAGCTGAAAAAAAAAATCTAAAGTATTTCATCATAGATCCAGTGACAAAGATGTTTCAAGAATTGAATTCTAGACATATCAAATTCAATTTTTTATCTTTCAAAAAAAAATCTTTCAAAAAAAAAAATCTTTCATAAAAAAAAAAAAGTCCGAATACTTTAAGAAGGGCAAAACTAACCATCAGATAGCTCCAAACTTTGTAAAGTGCTGATAGCTGAACCAATGAGTCCATCGGCATGGGAAACTAATCCACATATCAAAGCAACCTGACATTTTAGAGGGAAGGATATTCTAACAGGTGAGGATGACATAGGAGTAAGTTGAAGGTGATGGCAATAATATTGGAGATATATATATATATATAGAGAGAGAGAGAGAGAATCCACCTCTGCAGTTTCAATATAAAGATTCATGCACCCGCTAATGGCTGAAATTGAAGGTATCGTGACTTCATTGAAGGCTATACAAGATTTGATAAAACCTAAAGGCCTGGCATCTTTAGTAGCTTTGATTGCTAAAGAATTGCTACAGTGCACAAGAGTTTCCTGTCAGCAAAAGCACCAAATTAGAATGCTATAAACAAATGTGATTTAGCCTGAAGCCTAACTGGAAGATATTAAGTTTAACAATTGAAGTGACAGTTTCATTCCAAGGTTACCAAACATAAAAAGACATGGATTCAGATGAAGGAGTTCATAGATAAAAGGCACAGCATCAAAACAACCAATTTCTATGATATTTCAGGTATCAGGAAAGGAGCAGTATTTCCAAGAGACATGGGATGTTTGATGTAAACAACACTTCCTCTGATCTTTTTTTCTTAGAACAGTTGTAATATATCAACAGAACAGGATAATAGGAATGGGCAGCATAAAAAGGATGAACCATTAGGAAACTGAATACAACCCTACATCAAGAGAAGCTTAAGCATCAAATTCCAACAATCCCAGAGGAATACCCAACTGGCCCAACATCCAACCCCGGATCATTAACGCCAAAAAGCACATGACTGAAAGAAAAGTAAACCATCTGAGAAATATGACAAATCTCCTTAGGAATTTGAACAAATAAGACACATTACTGGAGGGTCTATGCATTTGCACCACGAAGAACCACAATCAATAAGACTTACACCGGGACCTCCTTTATAAGGAACCCAAGCAATGCACTAGTTAGTTCATTTTAGCACATCAATCCAATAAATTGAGCATGCATATTGTTAAGATCTAGAGTTTCATGCTCTCTCATATTTAAAAACAGAAAGTAAATAAGCATAAGTATTTCATCTTAAAGGTAGAATTAAAATTTTCATCTGCAATATGGAATAAATATGGATAAGCTAAAACTTACATTCCTTTGACAAACTAACTATTAAATACAAACTCAGTTCGGTTCTTGAACAGTGTAACATGCACTGACAAGGAAAAGGTGGAAACATGCTTCACTTTCATGCTTTCCAGACTAATGAACAAGTAAAAGAAATTAAAGAATAACACAATTTGTACTGAAATATAAATATATAATGCTGGGTCGAACAAATCCACTCTAGAGTATCAAGGTATATGTGAAAATGAACCTGGATTTCATTAATACTACCAAAGGCTCTGCGGCATTCAATTAGAAAAGTCAAATGGCGTTCCAAATCAGCACCAAAGTCAACCTAAGTAGTACACAAGCATCCATCACTCCATGAACGTCAAAACAATACGATTGTTATTAAGTGTAGAACACACATTTACCATCTGAACAAAACGAGAAATGAGGCGTGCCGATTGTTGATGATCATCACCTTTAATGCTTGAAGTACGATGAAGTGCACGAGAGACTTCAAAAAGCAACTGAATGATCGTGGGATCATGAAAGCATCCATTCCTGTCAAATAAAATTCGGACGTGATAGAATTCATGGAATACTTGCGCTTTCTAAACCACAAGAAATATTTTCAGACACAGAGTAGGGAAACTAGATACATCAACTCTGAAGTTATCAATGTAGGGCATTAAGTATCAATTGGCATCAACAATTCCATAAATAATTCCTTCTACTCACACCCAAACCTTGCCAATCAAACTAACAGCTTCTTTCCCTCAGAATATTAACATTCAAAGCTTCTATGGCACTCAAAGTTATACTCATTTTCCTGAACTAACAAAGTTGTAGCACCCAGACAGTTACAAGATCCTGCAAAAATACCCTGCCTGGCATTCACTTCATAAAAGATAAACTTCATTTCTGCAAAAGCATGAGTGGGAACCTGATAGAGGTAATTTCATTTCTGCAAAAGCATGAGTGAGGACCTGATAGAAGACAGACTATGGGCAGGGCAACTATTAGATATTAACTTACAAGGTACATCAGCTCAGTGAGGTAGCCCAATGACTATGATATGATCAAACAACCACTGGCGATGTTGCAAAAAACTTCCTCAAATAATTAAGCATATTAAAATTGATTTCAGCAAATAAGGATGAATAATGTTTATGATCCTTTGTAGAAAAAGCAATAGACAAATTGTTTAAGGAGTTACATGTTTCTATTGTTTATAAAAAAAAAAAAAAACCTGGGATCGTTGGTTTTTTGCTCAAGTCTAAGAGTACTAGAGTAAATAAGGGATATAATACAGTGACAGTGAAATGTTCCGAGTAATTTTTTTTATAACAGTAAATTTTATTGCCCCAAAAAAGAGCTGGACTGAGAAAGCACACATGTTCCGAGTAAATTGCGCCTGTGAACTGTGAATTGTGAACAATAAAGTGACTGTTTGTCTCTTTGCCCTAAGAGAGCATTTTCTAATTAAATTGAATATCAAAAGGATTTTCACCTAAGTACATGCATACTTCCACCAACATTACTATTTATAAACTTATATATATTTACGTATATAATTCGATTTTTGAAAAATGTAAACAGACAAAAGCTGTTATTTTATTTGTACTGAAAATGAATTTTCAACCAAGCAACACGGCACTTTGGTGGGGTCCACTGGCCTATCAGATGCATAGGTGGGCTGTGGATCTGGGCTCTCCAAAAAATCAGCCCCAATGGATATTTGAAGCTCACTAATCCAAAGACCCAATATGGGCAGTACAAATGGTTTCCTTTCGATCATCACTTTCATTATTCATCCTATTATATTGAATGGCAAGAGGCGCCAAACGTTGCTGATTTTTTGGTACACATAATCCACGGCTCACTGAACATATTTGGTAGCGTCAGTGATACCCACTACTATGCCACATGTTTCAGCTTTGCCTAGCGAGACTCTTATATATAGTTTTTTAAGAAAATTGTTGCACCTCTTTTCTTGAATGGTAACATGTCTTGAGCCTGCAACCTTGCAGTTGCAACTCTAAGCACTTTCCAATTGTGCTACAGGCCTTTGTCACTTTTTGTGATATTTCAAACTTAAAATGAACTAGTCTTTAAAATTGATTTGTTTAGGGTAGCAAGATTGGTCCAAGATAGTCTTTAATAAATAATACAAAGCTTTTTTTTTTTAATGGTACTAACACCATGCATATTCCGCTTAGTCCCAGCTATGTCTACCACAAAGACCAAAAAGGCAAAAAAAATGGAAATTGTTTCGTGATGAAACAATTATTTCAATAATGCACCTTGTTGCCTTGGTAAGGATATGCATGTTGACAATGTTGCGAGCACTTCCATACATCACATCCAAGATTTCTATAAAATGGTTCTGCAAAATAATTAACAAGACCACATCAAAAGATATTTTCATTTTGTTTATGTAAAACAACAATGAATGTATAAGTTATCTTGAAAGATAACATCAAAGTGATGGCATATAATTAAATCAGCAAAACTGTAAGTTATCTCGAAAACTACTTTTTGATAGTTCTCCATGTTAGGCTACTTCTTTATGTTCGTCTCTCAAAACAATTAATGAAGCAATTAAGCACATATATGAGTTTCTAAAACACATTTATGCAAAACATAGTATCTCTAAGCTATGATGCCCAAATACGACATGGATACAGCAGAGACACATAATTGATTTGCAGGGACATTAATTCTACACATAAATAATGAAGTATGGATAAATTATTAAACAATAATAAATTATTAAACAATACATTGCCTATTTTGAACAATCCAGGCATCATAGCTTTTAAGCCCTCCCATTCAATGGGAAGGGTTTAATAACTTAACCCCTCATTTAAACCTTAACAAGAGAGTTTAATGTTGGTGTCCTACATAACCTTATCATTCAAACATAAAAAGAGTGAACCATAAAATTAAATACATAAATAACTCCACAGTTTTGTCATTCAACTGAAATGGGGTTGGATCCAACCAAAACAAGTCAGAAAGGCTGGAAATCTAAAGCATGGTTTAAAAAATCGGCCGATTCCAAGTTGGGTCCTATGGGACTCAAACTCGAATCATGCAATTCGGTAAGTCCTATGGGACTTGGCCATGCGACTCAGCCCAGTCCTTAGGCAACTCGGCCAACTCCCATGCAACTTGGCCGAGTTGACTCAGACTCAGCTGTGGTTGAGTCGGATCCCGAGTTTGATTTTTTAAAACCTTGATCTAGAGAGATTTTTTTTTATTTTTTTCTCTCCTTTGGGTGGGGATGCAAATTGGCCCACATACACAGAAGAACAAGAAAATTACACTATGGACCAATTTTTAGCTGGAGGTGTATGATCACGTGTGGGAGTTGGGACCCATTATGAATGGTTTGGATTGACTCCTTAGTTAAGACATTTGGATGAGTAGCATGGATTTATAGTGGGGTTGGTTCATTTAGCAAAAAAGAGACAGCAAGCAGCCCCTCAACCGTTTTTGGATGTCTTGCAAAAAATACTACCCCACCAAAAACTTTCAATAAAAAAGCAAAATACAACAAGAGACAAAGAGAGAGAAAGAAATTATGAGTATAAGAGCATTGTACTCCTCAGCAATTACCCAACAATACCCACCCAAGGAAACCTCCTCTCAACCCCCTGCTTAGCTAAAACGTCTACTATAGAATTAGTTGCTCTGATCTTGAGATGAACAATAACATTAACACTAGAAGATAACTCTCTAATCTCATTAAAAAGATAGTGAAACCTCCAAGGGAAAACCTTTCAAGTGCACACCCAGGCTATCACATTAGATGAGTCGCTTTCCACAATAACCGCCCTAATAAACATGGTTGAAAACAACCGAAGTGCTTTCGAGATAGCTAGCACCTCAGCTTCATTAGAATCACAAACTCCAAAGTGCTTAGAAAACATAATTAACACATTCCCCTTACAATCACGCAAAACTTCTCCAACACATGCTGGCCCCAGTTTGCCTCTCAAAGCTCCATCCACGTCGAACTTCAATACCCCTTTTGGTGGAGGAGACCACGGAATGGATCTCCTCACCTTAGGAGTACCACACTCCAAGCATGCTTCCCAATTGTGAATAATATCATTATGATTGAAATTGGAGAAGTCTATTCTAACCTTAGCCCAATTCGCAGTCCTCCTAGTGATCTTATAGATCATCTCCGAAGACAACAAAGAGTAGCCCCTAAAAATCCTGTCATTCCTCCAAATAGACCACAACATTGCATATGGGACAATCCTCCGAAGGATTTGTCCACATCTAGTGAAACACCCACCAGTCCAAGCCTTTGCGATATCACTTGGGCAACACCATGACGTGACACATCTCCCTAAAAAGTTACACCAAACACTAGCCGGCACCTCACAATGAAGAAAAGATGGTTAACTGACTCATTCTCCTTGCCACACATCACACAAACGTCTGAGAAATTCATAGAAGTCAACCCTCTCCTTCTTAAATTGTCTACTATGGAGATCATTCCAACAACAGCTAGCCAACAAAAGACTTCAACCCTCAGAGGAACCAACCCTAACTACTGAAGGGAAGAAGAAGCCAAAGAAAGCAAAGTCCCCTCCGACACCAAATAGAAAGTTTTTTATGAGAACTCACCGGAAGTGGAAGGTTTCCATATTCGAGAGTCCTTAGAATTCCTGCAAAGAAACACGTTAGAGAGAATACTCAACAACTCCCTATAAAGGACCTCCTCGAAAGGACGAAGAGTTCTCTTGAAAGGCACATCCCAAAATACAGTACCATCCCTCATCTCAAAACAATCACTAACAAAAGATTCCTTATTAACTACTATTCTAAAAAGTCTAGGGAACAACATAGAAAAAGGCCCTTCCCCCACCCAGTCATCTATCCAAAACCTTACATCCCTCCAATTTCCCACCAAACCCACCCCTTCAAAGAGCACTTACCCTCAAGTTAGAAACATGCCCAACCAACACAATACTCCCCAAAAGACCATAGGCACATGTGTATCTGAAGAAAGGGTAGTGTTTGGGTTTCAAACCCTTGTGATCTGAGTGGGCTGCAAATTCTCTCTATTTCTTATCTTTTCTAGCTGTTTCACTTTAAGTTTTCAGCAAAGACTGTTGCAGTTCTTTTGGAGCATTCATGACTATATGGAACATTCTGGCTGTTCCAGCCGAAATCGAACAAAATTGACCAATACCATCTTATTCAGAATTTTGTGCCATAGTGATCCCTTTTTCTATCATATTGTACGCAAGTTTTCTATGCTGAAGAAGCAAGCCAAAGATGGTGTGACCAGAGATCTCATGTACCTCTTTTAGCTTTAGTGCATATTTTTTTTCTTGATAAATAGTTGTGCACTGAATATAAGAGATTGCATGCTGAAAAGATGTGAATGCTATCCATTGTTCTTGTAGCTCAGAAAGAATCTTACCAAAGCAAATGCATCTTCCAAATAATTGAAGTGAGTGAGAAGCTTGATTAAAACAGATTGCAGGCTGCCCAATTCATCTTCTGTGACTTTCTTATTGCACACCCGCAGTGAAATCCCATCTAGAATCATACTAAGGTAGTTATCCTGTAATTGTGATAACAACTTTTAGAATTGAAAGAGCACTACAAAAAATAGAAGGACAGCATAAAGCTGTCTAACAAAATGGGGACGCATTATAGTCTTATAAATTCACAGACTACTGCAACTGCAAGTTAAATATCAGGTAGGGTTATGACACAGTTCAAATGATCACCCATGAGATAGAAGATGGTTTAAAGAAAGAGGGCAGCCAGTAAAAAAAGAACAGCTAATCTACCTTTAAAATATAGATAAAATTACAGAAATTTGCAACAAAAGCAAAAGAACTTAAGCCATGCCTTCACTGAATAATGATTATTTAGATGCAACCAAGTTAGGTCACATGACAAAAATATATCGAGCAAATTCTCCTTGTATAATGAAAATGGGAAATTACGTTGGCTATAATGAAATACATTAAGCAATACAAAAAAATAATCATTTATATGAAAAAAGACATTTTATCTCCCTTTAGACCCTCATTTCCTTAGGAATTCAGGACGGATGAGGCAACTGGGCCCTAACGTTTGTGCACTGGATTTTCTGTAGAAGAGGAAATGCTTTCCACACTTCCATACATGTTGGAATGTTTGGTGCATGCCATTTCCGCTTCCATACATGTGTTTCCTCTTCCGCAAAGAAACACAAATATGTCCTCAATGTTTTACATTCCAAGGACCAAATAAAGTCAACCAATGAATCCAACATCACAATGCTTGACTGTGTGTATGTATCGGGGTGTGTATGTAATATGTGTGTATCTGTCTGAGAGAGAGAGAGAGAGAGAGAGAGAGAGAGAGAGCCGAAAACTAAGCTCTCCACTAAAAGATCCTGAACAAAAAAATAGATGAAAAGATCCACTCAATTTATTGATTACTCTTTCATCAGAATATAAAAATAAATATCAGTAGAGCCCAAAACATATGATACAGCATAAAACTTAACCAAATATAGAGGATATGACAAAACAAACATAAAACTAAAAGAAAAAGGAAAAAATATATATCAGAGACAAGATAACACCATAAAAGGAAAGAGGGTTTCCACATAACACATCTTTAAAACTTACCATCTGATATTGAAGGACAATATCCAAGTAAGCATCTACAACTTTCAAATACTCGTCGGGCTCATTATATTGAGTAACTGCCTGCAATCAGTATGAACCACTCATGCACTCTACAAAAAGAGTAACCAAAAACAAATCGAACAGAGATATATAACAAAAGGGTTCACTAATGCCACAAGCCACTTTTCCTATGGTCCTATATGTGAAAATGATAGTACACCAAAATATGTACACAACAACAGCACCATACCGAAAATGGAGGATCTCATAAGAGGGTAGTCTCCAAGAGACCAGAAGCTCGAACATACCGTTGTAATAGTATAGAATATTTAGGATATGATTAGATAGCTGATTTCCTGGATTAAGGATTATGATTAGCATAATTATAGGATGTAATTATTCTTTTAGAGAGTTATAAAAGGGGGCCAACCCAAGCACCTGACACAGCCCATTTCACACCAATCGCTCTCTTCTCTAGCTTTGATTGAATGCCAATGGGTTCAGCTATCAAGGTATCAAAGCCCTCAAAAACACTAAAGAGGTCACTACTTCAATTTTCCAAAGCTTACTAAGGTTCAGCTTCAACATCACTATGCATGCGATCATCTGACCATGGTGCCCATCTCAGATCATTCCAGTCTTCTGCCTGCAGAAGATTTGACTGCCTCAAGCAAGATTTCTAATTATTTTTGGAGATCCGCTGGAACTCTCAGAGGATGTTCTTTTCCGACAATTTTCTCAGATCAGTTTGGTCTAAGCCATCCAAATTCTGTAATTTTCTCAGATCAGTTTGGTCTAAGCCATCCAAAATCAGTGATTTTTGGCTGTTTGTGCTGAAACTCTGGACCTTGGTGCATTTATTTTTGTTCTTCAAGCCTAACATCTCTGATCAAAGAGATCATCTTGCTTAAAGAGATTTTAGCCATTTCCAAACAAAGTGACAGGGTCATCGGTGACAATAACTAGAAACAACAAAAGTTCGAGCTGTTCATGAAAGGCATAACAATTTATATCAACACCTTCCAAGCTAGGAAGACAAATGGAGGTAATATGCCTCTCAAGGGTTTCGAACTCATGACCTCTGGTTTTGATACTCTGCTAATAACCAAAAACACCAAAAGCTCGAGCTGTTAGTGAATGGCACAACAATTTACATCAATAGCCTGACCTTTTCTGTTTCAGAAACAGTTCGAGATGTTTCTTTTGGGCATCTGGTTTGTGATTTTTACCTGAACAAATGGTGGATAAAAATGAAATCATGCCTGTACAATTCACAGGCAAATTATTTCTCTAGAAATTTCATTTCCTTGTTTTCATTAAAGGAAAAAAATTATGGGATATTTTGAATGGATCAGCTCAGCAAACTGAACAAAAAAAAACACCTGACACCTAGAAAAACTGGGACACCCAAAAGGTCGAGTAATTAGTTGGTTTTTAAGCTCTGTTACTCAAATCATTACTCTTAACCTACGATTACAAATGCACGACAGAGCTCATAATGTGTGGAACTACTCTCTCTCTCTCTCTCTCTCTCTCTCTCTCTCTCTCTCTCTCTCTCTCTCTCTCTCTCTCTCACATATTTACATATGGGCTTTTACTACGACTAGAAGTAACGAAATAGGAGTAATGCATTTACTACATACAATAATGGAAGAAACATAAAATAGGATACCTGAAAAACTTTAGCCAGTATAACACAAACAGACTCCTTTTGGAGTCCACTTTCATACAGTTTAAATCCAAGCAACCTGTAGTTCAAAAACTGCACTATAAAGTATCAAAAACTGCTGTTAAGGGAGAAACTAAACCTTTTGACATACCAAAAACTGCTTTATAGGGAAAAACTAAAACTTAGAACCTTTGTCACTCATATTTAGAACACATGGCGTGAAGATCATCTGAATCATACCTGATCAAATGAAATATCTTTACAATCCTCAATAAGTTGCATAATGTCCAAGACATTAACTCTAACGGTTTCAGCAGGGAGTTCCTTTAAAAGATGATGAAGCACTATAGAAGAACATGGGGAAGCCCCGTTCAACTTCAACATATCCCTCCGTAGCCCAAGCTCCAAAATAATATCATTCACCTTCCACTTTCAATAGAAATTGCAACCAATGGAATGTCAATATTTTGAAGGTGTACCTAATGTATGTGCGGTAAATACAAACAAAGCAATTCTATCAAGTAAAAGGCACAAATTGCAAAGACATAGTAGTTAAATATTTCACGCAAGCGAATGTGTTCACATTTTTTTTATTGTATGTTGTAAGTTTTCAAAATCAATGCTAGTGGCAACATTCATCATCTACCACAGATAATATATCACTTCAAAGAAGTTTTGGAATGGCAATCTTCCAACCAATGTACAACTCCTCCAGCTCTAATCCAATTTCATGACTGCAATAGTCCAGCCACTGGCTACTATTGGCTTATTGACACCTGTTCTAAATCCACCATCCTTGCACAATTGATCGAACTCAACCAAACAGGAAGAAAGCAAATGCCAATAATAATGATAATGTCCTAGCAGTTTGATATTGCAAGATAATAATTATCATGGCTATTGCAATAATTTCACACTTCCATAAAACTATGTTAGTGAGGCTAGAACCTTGAATGCACAAACATATCAAGCCCATAAAAACTATGATGCATAATACAAATGCTGGAAAGATACTGGAAAGATATAGGAAACACAAATGAGTCATATGACACCCATTTCCCTAAAGCCAGAAAATGTTAAAGCCTTGTCTCAACTATGTTGGGGTCAGCCATATGAATTAAGTTTCTCCATGCCAATCAAACCTAGGCCAAATCCTTAGATAGGTTGCAGTTCTTCATATCTATCCATACTACTCTCATCCAAGTCCTTGGCCTACCTCGTTTCTGATGCAGGCCGAACCCAATCTGGCCCAGATCACAGGCCCGAAGGACATCCAATTGATCCTTGGCTTCCTCAAGGATCCCTAATCCTATCTACTTCCTATTTTATTTTTAGTAGGTCATGTTTGTTTAGAATTAGTCCTTCTATTTTTTTTAGAAACAATCACTCCTATATAAGGAGTTCTTCATTGTAATAGTTATGCTTTTATCAATAAAATTTCAATTTTCCAGAGTTTCTCGTTCTAAGTTTTGATCGTGACTGCCGCTGAATTTTCGGATTCGAACAATCCCTCGGGAGATTGTTCTACACCCTGCTTAGGATCCAGGGCTGCACCAAATTGGTATCAGAGCCCAGATCTGGTCGCCGATCACCATCGTTGTTCCCGGAATTCATCCTTACATCCACTGTCCCCGACAATCATCTCCGTCCCCTTACCAAAGAACCCTAGCAGCCCTGAATCCCACTATCGACAACCCTTTGTTAAACTACCCCATTCAGAACCCTAAACCCGTCACCACCATCTTCAACCCAAAAACTCCTACCGAACCGATCTCCCTGTCACTTCCCAAATCTCCAACCCTCCAACCTTACCGAAACCAAAATCCCTAAATCTACACACCAAACTGAAGCCCTAAAAACAAAAAAAAAAAAAAAAAAAACCCCCAACCTCTGTGACACCCAATCACCCGATCGGAACCCAAATCTACCATTGAAAATCCCAGATCCTGTGAAATCCCACCTTCCGGCCAAGCCCCCACACCCTGAAACTTTTCCTCAAACCCACTTGTCGGCCTAAACACCTCCTCCCCAAACCAGAGTGGGAAAAAAAAAAAAAAAAGAGAACAAAAGAGAGCAGCCGGAGCTAGAGAGAGCAGAAAACCGAGAAGAAAGACGAGCGACAACATACCTGGCCCCATCAGCTGCGGCCTCCAGCGCGCCATCACTGCTCCCTGTCGTCATCGACAGAAGCAGCAGCGGCCTCCAACATCTTCAGTAGCGGCACGAAGCACTCCAGCATTCGTCGTTGGTTGCGCTCCCCATCGTCGTAGCAAATCATCGCCCGTCTCTCTTTTTCCTCTTCCTGCTGTAACAACTAAGTTTCCTATCCTCTTTCTTTATTTCCTTTCTCTGCACACAAACCAAAAAAGAAAGACCGAGAAATCCCTCTTGCTCTCACGTGAGGTACCGGGTTGCAATTGGACCTAAGTTGGTCCGGCCCACCGACCCACCTACATACATTAAAAAAAAAAAAAAACAAAAACCATGCCTAAAAGAGGTGATGATCTTCAGCATTGGATGACCGACCGCCAAAGGGATGAAACCATCCTTAAACTAAGTCAAGAATTAGAAGATGTCACGGGATGTCTCAAAATTGCAGAAACTGCTATTGCCGAGCTTTAGCAAAAGCAATTTGGTAGTCAAGAGGGATCATCCAATGTATCTATGGTCTACACACCCGTTCGACCAGAAAGACCTGAAAATCAAGAATCCATTCGTGATTTTATGCAGCGCCTTCTAACTGAACGAGATCATCAAGCTCACCATGTTGCACCCCCACCTGATGACATCACTAGGAAAGTCAAACTTGAAATTGCTGACTTTAGTGGTGATGCGAGCCCGAAAGTTTTTGTTGATTGGCTTAATTCTTTGGAGAATTATTTTGCTTGGTATGGTATGAATGATGCACAGAGGATAGCCTTTACCAAGGTTAAATTAAAGGGCCATGCTCGTATTTGGTGGTATGGTGTTGAAAACAATGAGCTTGCAATGGGCCAGCCGATTCTCCGGTGGAATGTCATGAAAGAAAAGCTCAAAGGCAATTTTCTTCCTTCTGATTATATGGATACACTTCACCAAGAATATCTGAGCCTCCAACAAGACACTATGACTGTGGAAGAATATACCAACAAGTTTCGCGAATACATTGTTCGCTGTAACTTGAGGACCGATGATCGTCTGACTATCACTAGATACAGAGATAATCTGCGTGCCGATATCAGACGAGAGATGGCAATGTTTGACTATGCCACAGTGGATGAAATATTCAATAAAGCCCGCAAAGCCCAACATGAAATTCAGTTGCGGAAGCACAATACTTTTCAAGCCGGGGAGCCTTCCACAAAAAGAGGTCCCGACCCTAAATCGTAATTAAGCACCAGTTTATAGGCCTCCTCCTCAGCGTCAAGTTCAGCAGACTCTTCAGAATCCTAGGCCAGGGATGCAACAAAGACAGATGAATCCCCAACAGAATCAGAGGTTTCCACAGAACCAACCTGATAATCGTGCTTATGGAAGAACAGATAGAAGGGATACTGTTTGTCATGCTTGTAAGCAACGAGGACATTATGCCAATGAATGCCCTCATCGCAATTTATACATTTCCAATGAGCCTGATATTGATGCTCCGCATGATGAGCATGTCGAATCAGGGCAAGCTAACACAGATCCTCCTTATGAAGATCAAGCAGATCAGATAGATTATGCAGATGCAGATGATGGTATTCCACTTCTTTTTCTAGATCATCGTTTGCCAGTAGCAGATGCTAAAGAGGAAAAAGATTGGAATCATGCTTCTATTTTTCGGTCTCATGTCAGATGTATGGGCAAATCATGTAATATGATTATTGATGGTGGAAGTGCTATGAATGTTATTTCTCATGAAGCAGTTGATAAGCTTAAACTTCCCACGTAAAGCATCCAAGGCCATATAAAGTTGCATGGGTTGATAATTATCCCATTCCTGTTCGTCAGCAATGCTGTGTGCCTTTTAAAATTGGCAATTATGAGGATACTCTTCTATGTGACGTCATCCCATTGAACGTTACACATATCCTTTTTGGACGGCTATGGCTACAGAAGCTTAAAATTATTACAGATCATGAACATAATACCTATGCTTTCAACTGGAAAGGTAGAAGAATCATATTGCGTCCTTTATAGACTCCACCGTCCTCACTTTCCCCTTCCCCTGTTGCCACATCTTCTCCTACATCGCATATTTTAACAATGCGAAGATTTGAAGATGAAAGCAAAGAGCAAGGTGTCATGTATGCCTTAGTTACAAAACAAGTTGCTGATGATTCTCATGCCATTCCTCAGGAAGTGAAGCCGTTATTGGACAAATTTGCTGATTTAGTTCCTGATGAGTTACCCAAGGAATTACCCCCGCTTAGAAACATTCAGCATGCCATTGATATTGTTTCAGAAGCTTCTTTACCTAACTTGCCTGCTTATCAGATGAGTTCAGCAGAACATGCGGAGTTAAAAAGACAAGTTAATGACTTGCTTCAGAAAGGCTATATAAAGGAAAGTCTCAGTCCTTGTGGTGTTCCAGCACTTCTCACTCCAAAGAAAGATGGAAGCTGGCGAATGTGTGTAGACAGCCGTGCAATTAACAAAATCACGGTAAAATATCGCTTCCCTATCCCTCGTTTAGATGATATGTTAGATATGATGACTGGAGCATGCATATTTTCAAAAATTGATCTGCAGAGCAGGTATCAGCAAATTCGCATAAGACCAGGAGATGAATGGAAAACTGCCTTTAAAACTAAGGATGGTCTCTTTGAATGAATGGTTATGCCTTTCAGTTTAACCAATGCTCCTAGTACTTTTATGCGGGTTATGACACAATTATTGCAGCCTTATATTGGAAAATTTGTTGTCGTCTACTTCGACGATATTCTTATTTACAGCAAGTCAAAAGAGGATCATCTTCAGCATTTAGATAAGGTCTGCCAACTCCTCCGACGGGAACGTTTCTATATCAATCTCAAGAAATGCACTTTCATGAGTGACTCTGTTGTTTTCTTGGGATATGTAGTATCTGCACAAGGAATTAAGATGGATCCTGCAAAAGTAAGCACTATTCTTGATTGGCCAATTCCTATTACCCTTACTGATGGTATTCCACTTCTTTTTCTAGATCGTCGTTTGCTAGTAGCAGATGCTAAAGAGGAAGAAGATTGGAATCATGCTTATATTTTTCGGTCTCGTGTCAGATGTATGGGCAGATCATGTAATATGATTATTGATGGTAGAAGTGCTATGAATATTATTTCTCAAGAAGCAGTTGATAAGCATAAACTTCCCAAGGTAAAGCATCCAAGGCCATATAAAGTTGCATGTGTTAATAATTATTCCATTCCTGTTCGTCAACAATGCTGTGTGCCTTTTAAAATTGGCAATTATGAGGATACTCTTCTATGTGACGTCATCCCATTGAACGTTACACATATCCTTTCTGGACGGCTATGGCTACAGAAGCTTAAAATTATTACAGATCATGAACATAATACCTATGCTTTCAACTGGAAAGGTAGAAGAATCATATTGCGTCCTTTGCAGACTCGACCGTCCTCACTTTCCCCTTCCCCTGTTGCCACATCTTCTCCTACATCGCATATTTTAACAATGCGGAGATTTGAAGTTGAAAGCAAAGAGCAAGGTGTCATGTATGCCTTAGTTACTAAACAAGTTGCTGATGACTCTCATGCCATTCCTCAGGAAGTGAAGCCGTTATTGGACAAATTTGCTGATTTAGTTCTTGATGAGTTACCCAAGGAATTACCCCCGCTTAGAAACATTCAGCATGCCATTGATATTGTTCCAGGAGCTTCTTTACCTAATTTGCCTGCTTATCGGATGAGTTCAGCAGAACATGCGGAGTTAAAAAGACAAGTTAATGACTTGCTTCAGAAAGGCTATATAAAGGAAAGTCTCAGTCCTTGTGGTGTTCCAGCACTTCTCACTCCAAAGAAAGACGGAAGCTGGCGAATGTGTGTAGACAGCCGTGCAATTAACAAAATCACGGTAAAATATCGCTTCCCTATCCCTCGTTTAGATGATATGTTAAATATGATGACTGGAGCATGCATATTTTCAAAAATTGATCTGCAGAGCGGGTATCATCAAATTCGCATAAGACCAGGAGATGAATGGAAAACTGCCTTTAAAACTAAGGATGGTCTCTTTGAATGAATGGTTATGCCTTTCAGTTTAACCAATGCTCCTAGTACTTTTATGCGGGTTATGACACAATTATTGCAGCCTTA
The DNA here is from genome assembly GCA_037013555.1 of Sextonia rubra. Classification (NCBI taxonomy): domain Eukaryota; kingdom Viridiplantae; phylum Streptophyta; class Magnoliopsida; order Laurales; family Lauraceae; genus Sextonia; species Sextonia rubra. Next base: position 106,445,668 of record JASUAD010000001.1, on the reverse strand, counting down.
TATTGGAAAATTTGTTGTCGTCTACTTCGACGATATTCTTATTTACAGCAAGTCAAAAGAGGATCATCTTCAGCATTTAGATAAGGTCTGCCAACTCCTCCGACGGGAACGTTTCTATATCAATCTCAAGAAATGCACTTTCATGAGTGACTCTGTTGTTTTCTTGGGATATGTAGTATCTGCACAAGGGATTAGGATGGATCCTGCAAAAGTAAGCGCTATTCTTGATTGGCCAATTCCTACTACCCTTACTGATGGTATTCCACTTCTTTTTCTAGATCGTCGTTTGCTAGTAGCAGATGCTAAAGAGGAAGAAGATTGGAATCATGCTTCTATTTTTCGGTCTCGTGTCAGATGTATGGGCAGATCATGTAATATGATTATCGATGGTAGAAGTGCTATGAATGTTATTTCTCATGAAGCAGTTGATAAGCTTAAACTTCCCACGGTAAAGCATCCAAGGCCATATAAAGTTGCATGGGTTGATAATTATTCCATTCCTGTTCGTCAGCAATGCTGTGTGCCTTTTAAAATTGGCAATTATGAGGATACTCTTCTATGTGACGTCATCCCAATGAACGTTACACATATCCTTTTTGGACGGCTATGGCTACAGAAGCTTAAAGTTATTACAGATCATGAACATAATACCTATGCTTTCAACTGGAAAGGTAGAAGAATCATATTGCGTCCTTTGCAGACTCCACCGTCTTCACTTTCCCCTTCCCCTGTTGCCACATCTTCTCCTACATCGCATATTTTAACAATGCGGAGATTTGAAGTTGAAAGCAAAGAGCAAGGTGTCATGTATGCCTTAGTTACTAAACAAGTTGCTGATGATTCTCATGCCATTCCTCAGGAAGTGAAGCCGTTATTGGACAAATTTGCTGATTTAGTTCCTGATGAGTTACCCAAGGAATTACCCCCGCTTAGAAACATTCAGCATGCCATTGATATTGTTCCAGAAGCTTCTTTACCTAACTTGCCTGCTTATCGGATGAGTTCAGCAGAACATGCAGAGTTAAAAAGACAAGTTAATGACTTGCTTCAGAAAGGCTATATAAAGGAAAGTGATGGGGGCATCAAACCAAGAAGGAAAGTGCGTAGCATGAACTCAATTTGGATGGATTATCCTTTTCTAGGGTTAATTCATCTTGGATTACAAGATCCACCGTTGGATCATAGCCTCGATGAAGATCCATCGTTGGAGGGCTCCCAAGGCATGCGAGTAGAAGGCCCCATCTTGGGATGTGCCAAGGGAGAATAGAAGAGTTATTGATGTTTTAATTTTGATGTTTTAATTTTAATAAGGGCCCCAAGTTGTTTTAGTTCAGTTATGTATTAAAAAAGGGGTCACAATAGTTGTAGTTTTATTTTAATGTTTGAGAGGGGGGGCCACAACTTAAATTCCAGCAATGGAATTCGTGCAAGGGGGATCAAATCCTCCCATTCGGCCACTTTGTGTTTCTTTTTTGTTTTATTTATTTTATGAATTTTGTCGTAAGTGAAGTTAGATCTTTAAATCTCAGCCATTGATTGATTAGGGCTGAGTTTTCTCTTCTTTAAATATGTAGCTCCATCTTGGAGAAGCAATAATTGATGAATGAAAGAACTCTTTTCTTCCTGAAAGCTTCTCAAGTCTCTTGATAGATTTCTGGATCTTCCTCGCCCTAGTTGGGGAGTTTGGCGTGAGGCCAAGTAAATCATCCTCACAAAGGTATTCTTCCTCCTTCTTTTCTTTTGGTAAAGAACATCCAGCCAAACCCTTCTTTTCTTCTTCTAAAACCAGCCCAATCTTGGGTTAAGAAGAGAAGCTATCCTACCAATCCCAGATCTGAGTTTCAGCCATCATAAGCCTTCCAGATCTGAATACCTTGGACAGATTTGAATACCTTGGACAGATTTGAACATCTTGGACAGATCTGAAGAACCTTGGACAGATCTGAACATCTTGGACAGATCTGAAGATCACTTTGCCAACTGCTGCATCTCTGTATTCAGATCTGAATTTACAGCATTCAAATCTGAATAGAACCCAAGAATACTGCTGCATCTCTGTATTCAGATCTGAATTTACAGTTATCAGATCTGAAATTTGGATGATTTAAAATCCCTAGAATAGGTGGTAGTTCTCCCTCCGCAAGATCCATCTCCTGATTTGGGGAACATATTCGCGGGACCGATTTGTATGACGAATCAAACTAAATACCTATTGCTAAAATTAATATTGCTTTGTGCTGGTGCCAATCTATGTGATTTACTGTGCATGTTATTTTAATTTGATCTCTCTCTTTGCATATCACTCATTCATTGTTTAGGGTCCTGCATCAAATTGGTATCAGAGAACAGTTTCTCTAGGGATTTGCATCACGCATACATTACATCGCATTGTGTCTCATTGAACATATATAGTTGTTGCATGCCCACTAGAAGTGGTCGGGAACATCAGCCCCTAGTTTACAGAATGGCAGGTCCTTCTCAATCCAAACCCAGTTCTGACCAGTCCGGTACAGCCATAGACCAATTGCAAAAGATCGTAGAAAGTCTAGCAGCGCAAGTTCAAACCCTATATCAAGGACAAGCTGAACTAACTAATGGGTTTAGGGAACTTGAGCGATCTATTCAGGAGGATGACAGGAGACGTCCTCGACGTCATGAGAGAGATGACCATGAGGTGGACCCCGATGGCGAGTCCAATAATGGAGTTGATCACAGGGGTCATGGGAGAGATCAAAATCCAGATGGATGGATTTTGAAGAGTGTTAAGGTTGATGCCCCTACTTTTGATAGTCGGATGGACCCACAAGTTTTCTCTAATTGGCTTTCTGATATGGACCATTACTTTAAATGGTATGAAATGTCAGAAGGAAGTAAGGTTAAGCTGGCCACCATGAAATTAGTAGGTCAAGCCCGGATATTTTGGGTCAGCTTGGAAACTAATGAGCAAAGATTAGGCCTTCCTACCATTAATACGTGGGAACGAATGAAGGAAAGATTGAAGGATAAATACCTTCCCCAATCCTACCATGAGAGACTCCTTGATCAAAGGAGTACTTTACGCCAGGGTAGTATGACTGTTCAAGATTACATCACGAAATTTGAGGAATTAAATTTGAGATGTGATGTAAAAGAGGAACAGTTATCACTCCTCTCACGGTTTAGGACAGGTCTACGATCTGAGATCCGGAGAGAGTTGCTTCACCATAGGATCACATCCCTTGCAGACATGTATGAAAAAGCCATGGATTTGGAGCAATATGTTAAACCGCAATTTCCTAAAAGGTTAGACTCGCGCAATTCTGATTCTCGAGTCCATGGCTCTAGCGCGAAGCCTACTTGGAACCCTTCTTTTCAGAGGGGAACATCTAGTGATTCCTCATGGGAACAAAAGGGCAAAGGTTTTGATGTTGATAAGACAAAAAAACTCTCTCAAATCAAATGCCGCAAGTGTCATGGATATGGACATTATGTTGTTACATGCCCTACAAGAAACTTGTTCATATCAGAGGCCCTTGATGATAGTGATCCGGATGTAGATAACTATGTTCCTGATTTCATTCCATCCGATGATGAATGTGAGGATCCCGAGGATCGTATGTCTTTTCTCCGATTTCTTCCTGCTTACCAAACGGATGAGGAAAAGACACGATCGGGAGTTCATGAGAGTGCCAAAATGTTAGTGGTTAGATGTGCCTTAACCCTACAGGAAGATGAAGATTGGCGCCGAACAGCCATCTTCCACACTTACCTAAAGTGTAATGAACAGAGTTGCAAACTCATAATTGACAGTGGCAGTTGCACCAATGCAGTTTCTTCTAGCACTGTCACTCGTTTAGGGTTAAAGGATGAACCACATCCTAGGCCATATCGTGTCTCGTGGGTAGACTCCACGTCTATTCCAGTCACCCAAAGATGCTTGGTCCCACTTCAACTTTGCTCTTATAAGGACCAATTATGGTGTGACGTTGTTCCCATGGATGTGGGCCACCTCATTTTGGGAAGACCCTGGTTGTACGATCTTGATGTTACCAATTTTGGTAAATCAAATATTTGTGTCTTCAACTTTGATGGGAGGAAAGTGAAACTTCATCCACTACCTCCTAAAGACAATAATGAGAAAAAGAAGACACCAACCACTGGGTCGAATGATAAGGTTAAGACCTCTAGCGTGGAGCCCAATGAAACAAATAAGGACCCAAAAGGGAAGAATGTTGTGTCTAAGGGTATTCACATTTTGAGCGCCTCCGACTTTGAACGTGAAATCCAGGACACCCTCACAAGTGTCCAAGAGTCTGAAACAGCCATGTTTGCTTTAGTGACTAAAGCAATCCCCACTAAAAAGGCTGTAGAGGCCCCATGTGAAGTAAACCCTATCTTGAAAGAATTTCATGATGTCTTCCCTGAGGATTTACCCAATGAGCTTCCACCTTTGCGTGATGTGCAACATGCCATTGACTTGGTCCCTGGATCATCATTACCAAACTTGCCCCACTATAGGATGAACCCAATGGAACATGCCGAGCTAAAAAGGCAGGTTGAGGACCTTCTTACTAAAGGGGTTTATCCAAGAAAGTAAGAGCCCATGCGCAGTTCCTGCACTCCTCACACCCAAGAAGGATGGCTCTTGGAGGATGTGTGTGGATAGTCGGGCAATTAATAGAATCACCGTTAAGTATCGATTTCCCATACCGAGACTTGATGATATGCTGGACATGATGGCTGGTGCCAAAATCTTTTCAAAAATTGATCTTAAAAGTGGTTACCACCAAATTCATATCCGGCCTGGTGATGAGTGGAAAACAGCCTTGAAGACGAAGGATGGTTTGTATGAATGGTTGGTCATGCCCTTTGGCTTGACAAATGCGCCCAGCACATTTATGAGGGTTATGACACAAGTGCTACAACCAATTTGAACAGACTCTTCCCACTCCTCCTACACCTGTTCCTAGCCAACTGAAAGATGTTGTGGAGGATATACTTGATGATACCTTGGTCTCCACCAGACACGGGGGATATCAGAAATATCTTGTCAAATGGAAGGATAGACCTACTACAGATTGCACATGGGTGACTCGTTCTGAGCTACAACGACTCAATCCTGATCTACTGGAGCAGTATGACAGCTTTATTTCGCCAATGGCGACTTCTTCGCAGCCCCGGGGAATTGATGGGGGCATCAAACCAAGAAGGAAAGTGCGTAGCATGAACTCAATTTGGATGGATTATCCTTTTCTAGGGTTAATTCATCTTGGATTACAAGATCCACCGTTGGATCATAGCCTCGATGAAGATCCATCGTTGGAGGGCTCCCAAGGCATGCGAGTAGAAGGCCCCATCTTGGGATGTGCCAAGGGAGAATAGAAGAGTTATTGATGTTTTAATTTTGATGTTTTAATTTTAATAAGGGCCCCAAGTTGTTTTAGTTCAGTTATGTATTAAAAAAGGGGTCCCAATAGTTGTAGTTTTATTTTAATGTTTGAGAGGGGGGGGCCACAACTTAAATTCCAGCAATGGAATTCGTGCAAGGGGGATCAAATCCTCCCATTCGGCCACTTTGTGTTTCTTTTTTGTTTTATTTATTTTATGTCTTTTGTCTTAAGTGAAGTTAGATCTTTAAATCTCAGCCATTGATTGATTAGGGCTGAGTTTTCTCTTCTTTAAATATGTAGCTCCATCTTGGAGAAGCAATAATTGATGAATGAAAGAACTCTTTTCTTCCTGAAAGCTTCTCAAGTCTCTTGATAGATTTCTGGATCTTCCTCGCCCTAGTTGGGGAGTTTGGCGTGAGGCCAAGTAAATCATCCTCACAAAGGTATTCTTCCTCCTTCTTTTCTTCTGGTAAAGAACATCCAGCCAAACCCTTCTTTTCTTCTTCTAAAACCAGCCCAATCTTGGGTTAAGAAGAGAAGCTATCCTACCAGTCCCAGATCTGAGTTTCAGCCATCATAAGCCTTCCAGATCTGAATACCTTGGACAGATTTGAATACCTGGGACAGATTTGAACATCTTGGACAGATCTGAACATCTTGGACAGATCTGAAGAACCTTGGACAGATCTGAACATCTTGGACAGATCTGAAGATCACTTTGCCAACTGCTGCATCTCTGTATTCAGATCTGAATTTACAGCATTCAAATCTGAATAGAACCCAAGAATACTGCTGCATCTCTGTATTCAGATCTGAATTTACAGTTATCAGATTTGAGATTTGGATGATTTAAAATCCCTAGAATAGGTGGTAGTTCTCCCTCCGCAAGATCCATCTCCTGATTTGGGGAACATATTCGCGGGACCGATTTGTATGACGAATCAAACTAAATACCTATTGCTGAAATTAATATTGCTTTGTGCTGGTGCCAATCTATGCGATTTACTGTGCATGTTATTTTGATTTGATCTCTCTCTTTGCATATCACTCATTCATTGTTTAGGGTCCTGCGGGTCCTGCATCAGAAAGTCTCAGTCCTTGTGGTGTTCCAGCACTTCTCACTCCAAAGAAAGACGGAAGCTGGCGAATGTGTGTAGACAGCCGTGCAATTAACAAAATCACGGTAAAATATCGCTTTCCTATCCCTCGTTTAGATGATATGTTAAATATGATGACTGGAGCATGCATATTTTCAAAAATTGATCTGCAGAGCGGGTATCATCAAATTCGCATAAGACCAGGAGATGAATGGAAAACTGCCTTTAAAACTAAGGATGGTCTCTTTGAATGAATGATTATGCCTTTCAGTTTAACCAATGCTCCTAGTACTTTTATGCGGGTTATGACACAATTATTGCAGCCTTATATTGGAAAATTTGTTGTCGTCTACTTCGACGATATTCTCACTTTCATGAGTGACTCTGTTGTTTTCTTGGGATATGTAGTATCTGCACAAGGAATTAAGATGGATCCTGCAAAAGTAAGCGCTATTCTTGATCGGCCAATTCCTACTACCCTTACTGATGGTATTCCACTTCTTTTTCTAGATCGTCGTTTGCTAGTAGCAGATGCTAAAGAGGAAGAAGATTGGAATCATGCTTATATTTTTCGGTCTCGTGTCAGATGTATGGGCAGATCATGTAATATGATTATTGATGGTAGAAGTGCTATGAATGTTATTTCTCATGAAGCAGTTGATAAGCTTAAACTTCCCACGGTAAAGCATCCAAGGCCATATAAAGTTCATGGGTTGATAATTATTCCATTCCTGTTCGTCAGCAATGCTTTGTGCCTTTTAAAATTGGCAATTATGAGGATACTCTTCTATGTGACGTCATCCCAATGAACGTTACACATATCCTTTTTGGACGGCTATAGCTACAGAAGCTTAAAATTACTATAGATCATGAACATAATACCTATGCTTTCAACTCGAAAGGTAGAAGAATCATATTGCGTCCTTTGCAGACTCCACCGTCCTCACTTTCCCCTTCCCCCGTTGCCACATCTTCTCCTACATCGCATATTTTAACAATGCAGAGATTTGAAGTTGAAAGCAAAGAGCAAGGTGTCATGTATGCCTTAGTTACTAAACAAGTTGCTGATGACTCTCATGCCATTCCTCAGGAAGTGAAGCCGTTATTGGACAAATTTGCTGATTTAGTTCCTGATGAGTTACCCAAGGAATTACCCCCGCTTAGAAACATTCAGCATGCCATTGATATTGTTCCAGGAGCTTCTTTACCTAACTTGCCTGCTTATCGGATGACTTCAGCAGAACATGCGGAGTTAAAAAGACAAGTTAATGACTTGCTTCAGAAAGGCTATATAAAGGAAAGTCTCAGTCCTTGTGGTGTTCCAGCACTTCTCACTCCAAAGAAAGACGGAAGCTGGCGAATGTGTGTAGACAGCCGTGCAATTAACAAAATCACGGTAAAATATCGCTTCCCTATCCCTCGTTTAGATGATATGTTAGATATGATGACTGGAGCATGCATATTTTCAAAAATTGATCTGCAGAGCGGGTATCATCAAATTCGCATAAGACCAGGAGATGAATGGAAAACTGCCTTTAAAACTAAGGATGGTCTCTTTGAATGAATGGTTATGCTTTTCAGTTTAACCAATGCTCCTAGTACTTTTATGCGGGTTATGACACAATTATTGCAGCCTTATATTGGAAAATTTGTTGTCGTCTACTTCGACGATATTCTTATTTACAGCAAGTCAAAAGAGGATCATCTTCAGCATTTAGATAAGGTCTGCCAACTCCTCCGACGGGAACGTTTCTATATCAATCTCAAGAAATGCACTTTCATGAGTGACTCTGTTGTTTTCTTGGGATATGTAGTATCTGCACAAGGGATTAGGATGGATCCTGCAAAAGTAAGCGCTATTCTTGATTGGCCAATTCCTACTACCCTTACTGATGGTATTCCACTTCTTTTTCTAGATCGTCGTTTGCTAGTAGCAGATGCTAAAGAGGAAGAAGATTGGAATCATGCTTCTATTTTTCGGTCTCGTGTCAGATGTATGGGCAGATCATGTAATATGATTATTGATGGTAGAAGTGCTATGAATGTTATTTCTCATGAAGCAGTTGATAAGCTTAAACTTCCCACGGTAAAGCATCCAAGGCCATATAAAGTTGCATGGGTTGATAATTATTCCATTCCTGTTCGTCAGCAATGCTGTGTGCCTTTTAAAATTGGCAATTATGAGGATACTCTTCTATGTGACGTCATCCCAATGAACGTTACACATATCCTTTTTGGACGGCTATGGCTACAGAAGCTTAAAGTTATTACAGATCATGAACATAATACCTATGCTTTCAACTCGAAAGGTAGAAGAATCATATTGCGTCCTTTGCAGACTCCACCGTCCTCACTTTCCCCTTCCCCTGTTGCCACATCTTCTCCTACATCGCATATTTTAACAATGCGGAGATTTGAAGTTGAAAGCAAAGAGCAAGGTGTCATGTATGCCTTAGTTACTAAACAAGTTGCTGATGATTCTCATGCCATTCCTCAGGAAGTGAAGCCGTTATTGGACAAATTTGCTGATTTAGTTCCTGATGAGTTACCCAAGGAATTACCCCCGCTTAGAAACATTCAGCATGCCATTGATCTTGTTCCAGGAGCTTCTTTACCTAATTTGCCTGCTTATCGGATGAGTTCAGCAGAACATGCGGAGTTAAAAAGACAAGTTGATGACTTTCTCTGATCGGACATCAGACGATCAAAATATCGCAGAAACAATTTCAGCCGTTGAAATTGGTCAAATCTTGACTTTGACCGTACCTTCGCTGACGTCGGCTGGCGTCAGACTACAATGCTGACGCTGACTGGGCTTCTGCAAACGATCCAGGTCCGCCCGACCCGAACACGCATTGAACCTGCTTCAGTGCACTGGGCTGGACTCTGTGCACATGGGTCAGGTCGGACCCGACCCGAACTAGCTAATCTGCTGGGCGAACTTCTGGGTTGGGCTTCTAGTCCACGGACCAAGTCGACCCGACTCGACCCGACCCGGCCTGCACTCGTGCTGCTGGACTGGGCTGCACCACGGGTTGGGTCTAACCTAACCCAAACTGGCCCGGACTGCTGCTGCTGGGCTTACACCACAGCTTGGGTCAGACCCAACCTGAAACCCGAACCAATCTGAAACCTCGCGGACCTGGGTTGATTCGTCCTTGATGATCAAATTGTTTCCACACGTCAAGGAGGTTACCAGAAGTTTTATGTACGCTGGCGAAATCGTCCTCTCTCCGATGCTACATGGATTACAGCTACTGATTTCCAACGCATCAATCCTAATCTTTATGAGAGATATCAAGCGCTGAACTCGCCGCAGTCAAGTTTTTCCAAGCAGGGGAGAGCTGATGCAGGCCGAACCCAAGTCCGGCCCAGATCACAGGCCCGAAGGATATCCGATTGATCCTTGGCTTCCTCAAGGATCCCTAATCCTATCTACTTCCTATTTTATTTTTAGTAGGCCATGTTTGTTTAGAATTAGTCCTTCTATTTTTTAGAAACAATCACTCCTATATAAGGAGGAGTTCTTCATTGTAATAGTTATGCTTTTATCAATAAAATTTAGTTTTCCAGAGTTTCTCGTTCTAAGTTTTGATCGCGACTGCCACTGAATCTTTGGATTCGAACAATCCCTCGAGAGATTGTTCTACACCCTACTTAGGATCCAGGGCTGCGCCAGTTTCCTAAGTGGGCTATCAACCGGCATAGAAAAACTTTTCTTCAATCATGTCAGTGCTAGCCTAAGTTGGACATGCCCAAACCATTTCAAATGGGTCTCTCTTAATTTATCCCTCATTGCATCTACCCCTTAATGCTCCCAAAAGCACTCATTTTTATTCTATCTTCCCTAGTATTACCAGACATCCATATCAACATTCTCATCTCTACTAAACTCATTTTGTGATGTGTTGCTTCTTGATTTGACTAACAATTTGCTCACAAATCATAGTTGGTCGAACAGTCATCCTAAAAGTATTTCCCTTCAATCCTACTGGTATGTGCGGATCACAAAGAACTCCAAAAGCAAGTCTCCCATTCCTAACAAACTATTCAGGTTTATTTTTTGATTTATACAGAAAGATATACATATGCTTTTTTTCAGTCATTTAACAGAAATATATACATAGTTATTTTTCAAGCATGCTATATGAAACATGACTTCATTTTCTAAAGGTTTTTTCTTTTTTTTTTCTCTTCTTCTTTTTTTTTTTTTTTTGGCAGTAAAGTTATTTCTTTAGCATTCTACATTTCTCATGACAGAAGTATAAGGAGATCATTATGAACTGAACTGTAAGAAACAAAAGAAATAATATATTAGCTAAAGCACACTACACGTACCCTATGAGTATCTAGTACTGGTAAAAGAACTATCATGTCCAACACAATTCACTGATAATATACAAGTATGCTGTAATTTAGAAGAGAACTGGTAATAATAACATTATTAAAATACAATTTCCTGAATGAGGTTCTAATGGAGCACTGTTTAAATGACAAATCAAAAGACTCAGAATTGACATAGTTTACACTGATACAACAATAATGACACAACTTTTCAAAAACAAAGCATAGCAAAAAAAACACAGGTTTTAAGGATCAAGCGTTTTGTTTAATTTAAAGGATAAAGCATTTTTAAAAAAAATTGTTCATATTTCATAAAGACTCAGACATAATGCATCCCAATTCCCAAAGTTCAAAAAGTAGACTGTTATATTGATCAGAAATTAGAATCATGTAATATTCTCCGGTAGAGCAATAAGACAATATAAATTGATTGCACAAGATCAGCAGCAGCTTTCACATATAACTCCACTGCTAACCCTTTTTTTTTCTTTTTTGAATGGTCAAATGTAATTAATCTGAGCAAAGCAGTACAAAAGGGATATGCTGAAAAGCAAAGAAAATTACAAAGAAAAAAAAACATTCAATACAAAGCAAAAAAGGAGCCAAGTTGGATCCTAAGCAGGCCAAAGGCCAGAGAAAAGACAGGAAAAGCTAGGGAGAAATCACTTCCCTCCACTTGAAGAAAATAACCTCAATAGGCACACCCCAAAAAATGCATTTCATAATCCTCAGCAAACACAACTCCATTACTAACCTTGGAAGCATCCTTCAAAATGCATTTCATAATCCACTCAATGGCAGGCTCCAACAAGGTAATAAGAAGTTTTGAATTAGCACGCTGACTGTTCCCCTTTCCTGAGATAATCCGTGTCAACAGAATGGTGATATCATTGAATGAAGTAATGAGAAATCCTGTTGGATAGAGACGAACAGAAGCAAAAATGAGAGCTAGACACGAAACTTGTGATTCACTGCAATAAAGAAAGAATGAGATTGCTAGATAATCCATGTACATGCTAAAGCAAGAATGCACCTATCAACATCAGCTAATTAATAAATGGCCAAATAGTTAGTTGATGTACCCATATCCCTTAAGGGCAATGTCTGTGCACACTGTGCCATATACAGATGGCAATAGGCAGAAGCAAGTGGATCAGCTAAACCTCTCATCATCATAGTCAAGCGGTGGAGAATCGCAGAAGAATTGTTTTCCAGGAAACGCCAACATCGCAAAATGGCTAGCTCAAGATATCTGAAACATGAATGACATTGATTTAAAAGAAAGGCTGGAAAAAACCATGTCAACCATTTTTACAAAAGTCAATAAGCCGAGTATGAAAACAATTAAGTAAAACATTTTGAATATAATGCAAAGTACCTGGCACAGATTTTGGGAACTTTTGAGTCTTACTGGTGGGATTTTCTAAAATGTCCTAGTTAAATCTATCGCAGTTTGTATAAAGACCTTTCCTACTGGTGAAAAACCAGGATACTATTTAAAAAAAAAACACTGAAATCCCAATAATGCATTCAAATACTTGTATGGGATACATAGTAGCAATAAACTAACGGACAGCAAGAACAATGTCTCATTTACTTTCCAAAATGAAAATTTACTAACATTTTTTTTTTTTTTTTGGAATAGCTCTTGCCTGAACAAAGGTTGAGGAAAATTTACTAAGATGAAAGAAAAAAGCCCGACTTTAGGACAGTGGTTGACAAATATTTAACATTTCTCACAAACAATGCCTTGCTTGAACTAAATGGGTGACATCACAGGAGAAGACAAATTTATTAAGGGTAAAAAAAAGGGAAATAGTGCAGGGACTTCACATTCGTGGAAGAAGCTCACGTATGGAACCAATTTTGCAGAACCAGTTATTACAAGTTTCCTTGGCATCATGGCAAACATCAGTGGCTTTAAAGTTTTCTGTAGACAGGCAAACAGGGTTTAATAAGCATCAATTGAAAAGAAATAAGTAGACCCAGGTATTAGTAGAGTTAGCTGTTTCATAGAGATTTCAACTACAAACACTGAAAATAAAATGGGCATTGAAAACTCAAATAGGCTTCAACTCCTGCATTGCAAATAAAGCAACAATTTAATTTCTATAGAAACATTCTAAGAAAACTACATAGGTAATGAGGTTATGAAAAAATGTACAATCATAAAGACACTTGTGAAGAGAACGGGATCTCAACAATGCAATCACATGGCCGCTACTTATATTGCTACTTTTCCTTACAGAGATGATTTGTACAGATAATCTTGACTACAATTAGAATGACAAAATATGGGGAAATGAAAAAGCTAATAGCAGGACAAATCCCCATGATTAAATGAAACTGTGATCTCTTTGTATTGGTATCTGTACAGGAGCACCAAGTAATATAGCCTTGTTAAGCGAAAAAAAAAACCCAAAAAGGCCCCCTCCTCTCTTTTTCTTCCTTCTTTTTCAATCTCACAGTGCAGAAGGTATAGAGAGACACTAAACAGAACAAAAGAACCACCAAGACAAGTGATACTTGCTGAAGAATCAGCAAGCTGGCCTGCAGGGGGAAGAAAGGTCAGATGAAAAAGCCGCTCCAAAGATGATGGCCGCCAATTTCAATATGTCTGTTGTGCTCAACCCTCCCTTCTCAGTCTCGTAGTGCAAAAGCATTGAGAGATCATAAACAAGAGCAAGAACGGCAGAGGCAAGTGATACTATGTAGAGAAATCAGCAATCAATGGAGCAAAGAAAGGCCAGATGAATAGTAACGGTCTGAATATGTAGCAGTCAATTTTAATGTGTTTCTTGTGCTCAACCATAATGTAAAAATAAAACTTAAAAAAATATTTTCATTTCATCATTTTTTGGCTGGTACTCTGGCAATGAGCTATTTTCAATTCAACTGGCTGGTTCAATCCTGTTTTTAGGACATCTGCAACAACCCACACAGGAACTATATCAGCTCTCATCCCGATGCTCCCCACTCTCCTTCCCAACTCTCTTTTTGTGATCTAGCACCAACAAGGCTTACAAATTAAAAATCTTAAAAATAGGAAAATGATGTCCTATGTTGAACCACAACATTGTCATCGTCACCAAAGCCTGGTCAACTTGTCCCAACTATATCAGGGTTGGCCACACGAATCTTGTTTCTCCAATCTCGTACTTCTTCAAAACTATCCTTACTTCCATTCGTGTCCTCTTCGGCCAACCCCTTTTCCTTGGTAGGCCATCAACCTAAACAGAAAAACTTTTCCTCAGTGACACCATTGTTGCCTACTTGGGCATGTCCAAACCATCTCAAACAAGTCCCTTAATTTATCTCCTCTCAATGATACCATTGCTGGCCTACATTGAACATGTCCAAAACATCTTAAATAAGTCGATCACAAAGCACTCCAACAGCAAGTCTCCATTTCAACCATCCCACTCCTCTTCTAGTTTTGACATCTTTCCTAACCTCTCCATCTTTACTAATTATCGAGGAAAAGTATTAGAATGAATCCCTTTGTGGTATCTCCCGAGCTTCAATTATGATTGGAGTTTTAGCTCTTTGCAATCCCCTAACTAAAGTTGTAATTTATATATTCTATCTATATATGACTCATTTTAAAGCTCTTGAATTTACATTACATGTGTTCTAATTATATAAAATGGTTTTTAAGTAATAAAAAGTAGTCACATTTGGATTTCATTCAATCAAGTGAACAATACCTCCGACAATTAAATTCTTAGATCTTCTTGAAAATGTGATTTCAATCTTCCAAAATCAATGTAAAAGGCTCCCAAGAGCCTCCTAGGTTATCTCACAACAAGAAATAGGGAAACATACTTCTTGGACAGCCAAACTCAACTTGAGGTAGGCACCAAGTCCAAGTCGACTTGGACTTCGACAATTTGAAAAATCATGAACATCAAACCTGTTTGAGATTAATCCAAGTTGTATCCACCATTGGATTTGACCTTCAAGATTTTTTTTTTCCTTTTGCATTCCTGCCCTTAATTTTTAAGCATTAACACCAAGGCCATTTAACATCCAATCAAAATTATCGTTTGTCCATCCCTTATCCATGTATAGACATTTCCATCCACTCCCCCCACCCCACCAAGCCAACACACACGCGCAAGCAGTGAATAATCTCCGAAAGGGGGCCCACAGAGCCAGCATGCTCATCGACCACCATGATGATCACCTTGGGAGCTCCTCTCTCTCTCTCTCTCTCTCTCTCTCTCTCTCTACCACACACACAAAAACACATACATATTCATACATATATATGTGTGGTCCAGATGTTTTCTTTTATATGACTGTTACTTTTATTACATTAACAAATCACAACCATCTAGCTTAAATTTCAAGGATGTCATGCTTATACCCATATCTACATCCACATCTGGAATCAAGAAAATCCATCTTATAGATGCAATTTGATTGCTTGAAACGCATATAAATTGAGGACAAAGATGTATAAAAATCATAAGATAGCTACAGATATATACCTGGCAAAGAGCAAATTATAGTTCCATCATCAGCATATTCTGCCTTTCTTTTGATGCGATCCCACACCATATCACCAAGCATATCCAAAACCTCTGTAACTAAAATAAATATAGTAGGATAAAATTGGGAAACAGATGTGTCCAACAGAAGTCTTGCAACCTGCACAACTGAAAGCAAATCATTATTTCAGAGGAAAATGCACTGTTCCACACTTATGTACCCGTTCTTGTATATTAGCGCAAGGTACTGGGAAGAACCTTATTAAAAAGAAAAAAAATATATTAAAGACTGCATGAACTTAAATACCCATGTTTGTCTGAATTTAACAGAGTCATTCACAAATCACAAATTTATCAGGCTGGCATGAATCTATGACTAGCATCTGTTAAACAGGTCATGGCCCAAGGCCCATGATCACAAATTATGTCTCACGTGCATGAATATTGGTCATATTGTAACAGCTGTACAGTTTCTCTTAATTAGATTTCCCATTGTAAATTAGTTAGCTTACTTTCTAAAGTTAGAATAGCAATTGATGTAAATTAGCTAGTTTCCTAACTTAGAAGCCTTGATTTAGGCATGTAATACTCTATATATTGGGATTTCATTCTCCAAAGTTGACACACAGAAATATATACATTCAAAGACTTTTGTCTTCGTGAGTCTGTCTTGGTCTGAGATTGTCATGGTATCAGAGCAGGATTCTAATCCTCAATATTAGAATTCATTCAAGGAATCAAATCAGAGAGAAATCCTTCTTTTTGAAGGAATAAACAGATAGAGCATCTGTTTCAAGGGATCGACATCATCTGATTGGATCAGATCAACAGTGGCCCACCTGCGATCGTCTCAGTATCATCAAGAATTCTTCCAGCCAGGATCGCCCGAGTCTCCTCAGTATTTTGGTGATTTTCTCAGATTTTTTCTGACAGTGTAAGGTGCGTTTCTGATCATTCTCGTGTTTTCTCAAAATCCTGCACAAGTTTTGATCAAGACCATCCAGATTCTTGGATCTTCAGCAGATTGTTTTCAAACCACTTCCAGTCTGAGCGAAAACTGTGTGGCTTCATAGATCAGGATCCTGATCAGAGACCAGGATCACCAGTGGGGCCCACGACAAGGTTTTCTAGCCCAAATCAAGGACGTCTGGGGTGTTTTTTTTTCAATTTTTTTTCCTCTGATTGACCTGATTGGTCTGATTTTGGGTTTGGATCGTCTCAAACATCTTCTCCAGCACTCCAGCATTTTTTTACTACATTACTGCTGCGCTTATCACTTGTTCTGTTTCACAATATAGTTGCTATGGACAAATCTGAGATCACAATATGCTGATGTGGCTCCGGATGTTTTGCTTGTTATTCAAGAACTTCAGGCCTCTAGTCACAGGGATCAGTTTTTGATGAAACTTCGTAGTGACTATGACAGTGTCCGCTCTGCCTTGATGAATCGGATGCCCTTACCATCCTTGGATGTTTGCTTAAATGAACTCCTACGTGAAGAACAGCGCATTGCGACCTCCGCTCATCTCACACATCAAACGACTGAGACTTATTCCGTTGCCTTATCTGCCAGTAGAACTTCTCAGCCTCAGCCACGCGACTTGAGCAAAACACAATGTTACAGTTGTCAACGGTTTGGTCACATTGCCACTCAATGTAAACAGAAGTTCTGCAATTACTGTTTTCGTACATCTCGGAATGTTGTTTTCTTTGAACATCAGTATTTCTTTCAAAAACACATTGATCCGCCTGACCCCACTTTTGTGTCCTTACCGGGTTTTTCTGACGACTCTTCTGTTGTTCGTTTTAATCCCAACTTTGTGTATCACAGACGGAATACCATAGCGCCTACTACTGCTCTTCCTCCTGATCCTCCTCCAGCATCTGGCTCCGGACATACTTCACTGCGTCGATCCACTCGGATTTCGGTACCACCAGACCGTTATGGGTTCTCCCATACTTCTTTAATGGCCACTTTGTCTTCTTCTTCCATTCCACAATCCTATACTCAGGCTGTGCAGGATCCGTGTTGGAGCAAGGCTATGCAAGAGGAATTGGATGCGTTAGCACAAACTCATACGTGGGATATTGTACCGTCTCCTGTGGGTGTCAAACCCATTGGCTGTAAGTGGGTTTTTTCTCTCAAATTAAAATCTGATGGCTCCTTAGATCGCTATAAGGCGCGTCTTGTTGCTCTTGGTAATCGACAGGAATATGGCATTGACTATGATGCGACCTTTGCTCCGGTTGCCAAGATGACCACTGTCCGCACTATTCTTGCTGTTGCTGCCTCTCAATCTTGGCCTCTCTATCAAATGGATGTCAAAAATGCGTTTCTCCATGGTGATCTCCAAGAAGATGTTTATATGCGCTTACCTCAGGGATGCTCCTCTGCCCCCGGTATGGTTGCTAAACTTCGTCGCTCTCTCTATGGTCTGAAACAAGCTCCTCGCGCATGGTTCGAGAAATTTCAAGCTGCTCTTCTCCGCTTGGATTTTTGTCCAAGTCTGTATGATCCTTCTATGTTTTTACATCATGCTCCATCTGGGATCACTATTCTTCTTGTCTATGTTGATGATATCGTCATTACCGGTCCTAATGCCGGAATGATTCAGCAGCTCCAAGCGTCTCTTCGTGAGTCATTTCAAATGAAGGATCTTGGCCCTCTCCACTATTTCCTCGGTCTTGAAGTTCATCAATCCCCTAAAGGTATTGTTGTCAATCAGCACAAATACACTGTTGATCTCATTGCCTTAGCTGGTATGACTGCTTCTGCTCCTGTTGATACGCCAGTAGAGCTGAATGTCAAACTCAGTCGCGACGAAGGTGATCTTCTTTCTGATCCCACCACCTATCGGCAGTTGGTTGGCAGCTTGATCTACCTCACGATCACTCGGCCTGATATCTCTTATGCGGTCAACTTGATGAGTCAGTTCATGACAGCTCCTCGTCACCTTCATTTGGCTGCTGTTCGCCGCATCATTCGGTATCTTATTCGCACATCATCTCGAGGGTTGTTTTTTCCATCCAACAATCCTCTGACTCTCACAGCTTATTCAGATGCTGATTGGGCTGGTTGCCCGGATACTCGCAGATCAACGACTGGATGGTGCATGTTTTTGGGTAATAGTCTCATCTCTTGGAAATGCAAGAAACATGACAAGGTTTCGAAATCTTCTACCGAGGCAGAGTATCGAGCCATGTCTGCTGCATGCTCAGAAATTCTTTGGCTACGGGGATTGCTTTCTGACATTGGTTTTCCAGCATCAGGCGCTACACCTCTCTATGCTGATAATACTAGTGCTATTCGGATTACTGAAAATCCGATTTTTCATGAACGTACTAAACACATAGAGGTTGATTGTCACTTTATTCGTGATGAGCTTAAACGTGATGTCATCAGCCTGCCCCATGTCTCCACTGAACTTCAACTTGCTGATATTCTCACCAAAGGTCTTCCCCGCCCACGTCATCAGTTCTTGGTTGACAAATTGATGCTCGTTGATTCTCCCGCATCAATTTGAGGGGGGGTGTTAAACAGGTCATGGCCCAAGGCCCATGATCACAAATTATGTCTCACGTGCATGAATATTGGTCATATTGTAACAGCTGTACAGTTTCTCTTAATTAGATTTCCCATTGTAAATTAGTTAGCTTACTTTCTAAAGTTAGAATAGCAATTGATGTAAATTAGCTAGTTTCCTAACTTAGAAGCCTTGATTTAGGCATGTAATACTCTATATATTGGGATTTCATTCTCCAAAGTTGACACACAGAAATATATACATTCAAAGACTTTTGTCTTCGTGAGTCTGTCTTGGTCTGAGATTGTCAGCATCACATGAAATATAACTAAATTTGGAGACCATGCATGCACTGACTGATGGACAACGAAAATAGGAAAGACCTTCTTGGGAGCACATGCAAAGAATAAGGCCCAAAAAGGATGAACCTATAACACTGTATTGCAGGTATCCTCTAAAATTAAGCACTACTATTCACAAGGAAGGCATGCACCTATCAGTTAAACATGCATTGAATGACAGAACCGGTATTTTTCAAATTTGAGTGTTTCACTTCCCTTTTTTCTCTTTCTTTTTTATTTCATTTTCCCTTTTTTTCTTTCTGTTCTTTTTATGTCACCCCAATGGAATTATTAGCATTGAAATGTGGTGCTAACTGCAAATGCTAAAAGCCAACATTTACAGCTTTCAAAAACAATTTTGATAAGAGAAAAGGCCGAGTCTGAAAATATTTATGTGCACATCTATTTGGCAAATGCCCAGATGCACTCAATAAATTAAAGCAAGGATAGTCCAACCAACTGAAGTAGACCACCATAGTCCCTTCTAAAAAAATTGTGGTCCAGCCAAGCCACGGGATACTATGATACCAGGATATTTCCAAATAGGCAACAAATCATTTGATAGTGTATCTTCAATTTTTTTTGCGAAAACTTTGGGTCCGTGCAATATCCATGGTGTGTACCTATGATATCCATGCTGTATATGGGCATCATATATGGGATACCATCAAGAGAGTACAACAAGACGATACTATCCATCGCATAATATGTATTGCTTTATATGGCAGTATAACCATCCATTTTCCAAGCCCCAACAGAATCATGTCCAGTATGATCTAAGCATTTCTCGAAAAACAAAAGCAAATCAGCAGCCCAAAGTATGATTTTTGCATGGCTCTATTTTCCATTCTTAACGTCTATCTGTCTGAAATTGATCTTTTACCGGATGAAACAGATTATTTGATCAGTGTATTTTCATGACAGTCTCTCATGGATAGTTACCAAGATTGAACGGAGAGTCCAAAGTCCAGACCAACTAATTGGACGGTACACATGTCCAAAATGCAGCGCAATGTACCCCAAGAATAGTGCACTTTTACAACATCCAAAATAGGCAGCATATTTGTACTGTAATGTATCTGATACTTCATTTTATGTATAAAACTTTATCATTGTGGTACTTTTGGTGTGCCTTGCAATATCCATGCAGTATCCAGTTCTGGACCACATATGGATTCAAGTGATGTACTATATATTTAGCAACTGAAAACTACAACGAACTGGCCCTGGTCTTAGCAAAGTAATTGCCTTCAGATGGATCAGTAACATGTAAAACAACAGAAGCAAATAGGAATGAAGCTCAGTTAAAGCAATTTCAGCAAAAGAATGAAGGTCAAGCAGAAGTTCAAATTTTATCATATTCAAACTTAGGTCAAAACTCAAAGGACATAGATAATGATGTTCTCTTCAAGCATATACAATATTCAATAAGCTTAAACTTCAAAGGGCACAGATACATTCACAAGTAATGGTCTGCACAAAAATTTATGCAATAAGCTTAAACCTTGGAGGCTGATAACATTAGCAAGTACTAATGATGGTTGCCTTGCCTTGATGGTTAACCTGAGAGATGTTACACGATCTTCAGTTTGCCATGCACGGCGTATTTCATCTTTAAGTTCATGTACCCGTGAAATATACTCCTGTCGCGTAATATCTTTGACCTGCTCTTCAGCAGTCTTTTGTGGATCATCCAACTCCTCTAGATGCAGGCCGGCCAAAGATTTTTCCGATACTGCACAGCTCCTTGTTAAGTATATCAAGAAAATTTTTCATGGCTGTATTCTGTATTCTGTACTAACCAACTACTTATCAAAGCATCAATAGAACTAAAACAAAAGCGTAAACACTGAACTTCAAATGCCAAGAAACTAACAAGATACACATATTGTATTCATACCTTTACCACCTTTTACTAAAACATCAGACATCTGCAAGGGCAGGTATGATTGAATTACCAAATGGTCATAGCAAATCCAAGAGTTCTGTAATACTTAGAATTTAAACAAAAAGCAGAACAAAAAAAAAAAGGGGGCCCCGTGCACGAGGCTCACACGTAGCGGAGTCTAGGAGGGCAAGATCTAACCAGCCTTACCTTCATTTTGAAGAGGCTGTTTACAGGACTTGAAACTATATCCTCGGGACACTACCCGTAAGCCTTTACAGTTGGCCCAAGCCGCCCTTTTTCTTAAATACTTAGAATATGTACCACCAAATTCTCGATATGAAACACCCGTAAGCCTTATAGCTGGATTGCTATGAGGAAGAATATCCAACTTCTAAAAATTATTGTTTGAGAGAGAGAGAGAGAGAGAGAGAGAGAATGATAAGATTACCGAAGATATAGAGACTGTCTGCGTGAAGGAGAACTTCTGCATTAAAGATCTCTTAAAAAAAGCCCATTCTTTCGCTGACAAAGCCACATCGTCACAAACCCCTCCTGTGTGACTCTCATTTGCAAACTGCACATCATGGGTAGCACCCAAAGCCGCGGCAGGTGCTCTTAAAGGATCAGAGAAATCAACTTTCTCACTCCCCACAACATCAACCTAACATGGCATCCAGGCAAATTCTCATCAATCTAATCGTTGAAGAAGGCGTGTTTTGATTATGGAAAGAAGAGGGAAGAGATGAATGAATTGAAACCTGATCGTGTGTGGAAGGAGAAGGACGGGTGGCGAGAGGATGATCGTATTCGTCGTCGGTGGGTGTGCGCAGGAGCGAAAAGGCTGCTTCTTCTGCAGTGTAGTCGCGAGCTCTGAATCTCAAGGTGCCCAAGACTACCGTCATCTCTCTCTCTCTCTCTCTTCGATCCCGGTTTCGTTTCGCGTCTAATATAAAAGAGAATTAGAGACCAAGTCACTTTCAACCTTGGCTCCAAAGATTATGCGATAATTAGGGGTTATGATGCGTTAAAAATCCAGTAAGTTTATATTTGAGTCTTTAATGTTGCTAGTTGTATCACAAAATCAACTTTTGATTGGACATTTTTAGGTTTTTACAAAAATAGTGGACTTGATATAATACTATAGGTTGAATAATTGGTTGAATAATACCCTTTCTATTTATAAAATGTTAAAATACTTGCAAAAGTTATATCAACCTCAAGTTTATTCATAATAAAACTAGGAGGATCTTCAATCCAATATACCGGACTATCCCTTTAACCGCACTTTTAGCAAGTAAATAAGTGACTATATTCCTCTCCCTCTTAGTATGTGAGATCTTTGCTTTTTAAAATAATCGGAATTGGTCATTTGCCTCCTCGATAATATCCTAATGGGAGATAAATTTGAACATATCATCTACAAAGCTTAGAAAAAAAAAAGGAAAAAGGAAATTATAACAGGTTTTCGAAACCAAATCCCAATCTTCTATTTGAAACCAATTTTGAAACTGAGTTTGGGTCCTCTTATCAAAATTAGATCCGGAACCTAAGTTGTAATTAGATATGGAACTAGAAATGTCATTTATAAAAAGATTATGGTCTGAGTGTAATGCCCCAAGTTCATACCGAAGAGGGAGAACCATTTGCATTCATATCTCAATGATAAGGTTTAGGGCAACTGATTTCATCGAGGTTGGTTAAGTGGCCTTCAACCATTTAGATTAGAGATATGAGAAGATCCATGCTTGAGCTATTCGAACCTCATATTGGTATGGAAATGAATTTGGACAGTGTTGGGAGTTTTGAGTGTTGGCAAATTCATTTGGAAATGGGCAAAACTAGGTTCCATGCCATGTCTATTTATTTTATAAATTAACTAAGCGGTTTCATCAGAATTGAAGAATATCAAGATTTATGCAAAAACCAAGACTGTACTCAAGTGTCGGTTTGACCCCGCTCATGCGCCCAATCCAAAGACAAGTGCGCTTGAGCCTCGTGTTCTCACATCGTGCGTGGTTCTCCGTATGCGCAAGTTTAACAAAGCGCTTAAGCACTTGATGGCGAATTTATTTTTCAAAATTATAAACTTTTAGTGTTGCTAACCTATTCTTTACGAAAGTTGAGTCCTACACAAAGGAGACTACTTGATCTATGAATTTGGGCCTATATAATGTCTTGTTCTCTCTCTTTTAGGCAATGCATCTTCCTCAAGCATAACCTTGCATCCATTGGAGATCTTTACATCCTTTCTATCGCAAACTTGTGTTCTATCATCATTTGTCCTAAAATTGCTACTTTAGTTCTTCACATCTACTCTCTAACAGGAGATTAATCTTGAAGAGGTATTCAAGGTGATTGTTTCAAGCGCGGTGAATGTGTACGGCGAGGAGTCAGCAAGATCGTCGCAGTCCTTAGGTTGAGTTGCAACTTAGGAGGGTTTGTGAGTACTTATTGTAATCTTCGTTTTACATAGTGTTTGTTACTCTCGGTTAAGATAACTAGTGGTTTTTCCGAGTTGGGTTTTTCATGTAAAAAATCTACGAGTTTGTTCTTTTGTGTCTTTGCTTAATTGTAAATTAGATTAAAATCAATTTTTATTATACTCCATATTAGAATCTTATCTGGGATCTTACCCGAAACTACGGTTTTAAAACTTTCAGACAGGGATTTGGGACTAGAAGGAAGATGGTTGTTGATGAGATTTGAGATTGATCTTGAGCATATAGTTCTCATGTCAAACCCAAACCTAGGATTTTCATTTGAGGGGTTTGGACCGTAATAGTTATTTTGGTGTTGGGTGTAAATTGAGGATTTTGATTTGGATTTTGAGGGTGAACCAATGATTTCTACTGAATTTTTTGAAGTGGACACAGAATTTTCATATAATTTCACGATTTGATGAGTGCAACTGCACCCACATGCCACTACCATTGTTCTCATGTAAATCCGTAGGATTAAAAAAAATGTTACCTTCCTTAATTTGAGAGCAGCCGTTGAATTGAAACATGAAGAAAAGTGCACTTATAAACTTATTTGCCATTGAGGTCCGCCAAATCAAAGGTTGCCATTATATCATTGGACTGCTATTTGGCCAACCCTTGATCCACTTTATTCCCTATCATATGAGTTGCACCCATCCTATTTTGTCATACTACCCATCCAAGGCCAGTTCCATTGGATTTATATGAAATATAAATAGGAATAATGCAAACAAGCCTTACATTTTTTTTATTCTTTTTTACCATTAAAAAAATAGTAATACCATTATCTACTAATGTAATCTTTAGGACAATATCCATAATCCAAGTTCCAACCCACAATCAACTTGTGCAATGGGTCCTTTCACCACAGAGAAATGATCCAATGCAGAATAATTAAAAAAAATAGAAACCCACGATTCTTTAACAAAAAAAAAAAAAAAAAATTGCAACTATATCATCTCCTTGCACATCATTTTATTCATATGGGTGAGTCCTCGTATTTTCTCATCTACTGTTTCGATCAATGAAAATGAGTAGGATGGTAATTTAAAGCTAACTTTTACAAGAGTAAGATGGTAATCAAGGGCTAACTATTACAAGATTTGCCATCAACGCAGGCAAGAGGACCAGCATTGGCTGTAAGTGTGGGTACCATCCACCCCTGAGCAGCAGTAAACGACTGAGATGATGAATATTTAGGAGCACAGCTTCCCCACCGGATGGAATAAAATAGGCCCATTTAGAAATGAATCTTTTGATGATCTCCAGTTCCAGTTCTTACAACTTACGCCGTCTCGCTTATTAACCTGTATAACAAGTAGGGGCGGCCCAATCATTTTAGGTCAAGCGAAATATTAAATTGAAGCCCCTTGACAATTCAATACTAAATTAAATTAATGTTTATTACTTATCATATTTTAAATTTTTTTACTAAAATTTCATTTTTCTTGCTCTTTTATATACAAAATTATTGATCAAGCTTTTATAATCAATTTTTTCCAACATATTCTTTTCAATTTATAAAATACCATTCCACTTAATTTTTCTTGTGACATAGCCAATCTTAGGTAAGTTTTTATCAATTTTAATTTTGAAAAACATCTTCCTGCAAAAGCAACTGTTACTAGTATTATTAATAAAATTCTGTAGGCAATGCTTGTATTCAGAAAAGAATCTAGTTTTTTTTTTATATAATTTAGTATGTCAATTGCAGTTTTCTTTTTTTCTCCGGTTTGTATAACTTCTCTTAGAACTTTTAAATAGGAAAACAAGTCCAGACTATCAATATCAATGGAACTTTTATATGTGAGAGCACCTTTGAGATCAAGACATTTAGTTTTTAAACTATCATCGTCAAATGATTTTAATTTTTCAAAACTAAATAGAAAACCAAAAAGTTTTCAAATGATTGAAATTATTCAAACCTGTGCTCAACTGAGGAAATAGCTTAATCAATTATCTTGTGATCAACATTTTCATCTAAGTGTTTCTTCCTAAAGATTAAGAGAAGTTGAAAGAGATGTCAAGAGAAATTAGGGTTTCTTTCGCTTATAAAGAATGTAGTAGGGCTAAAAATTACCTTGATGCACCAAAAAACTAGCTGTTTGGTTTTTTTTTTTTAAATTACCTTTGAACATATATATTTGGGGGCCACGAGCTATGGCTTAACCCACTTAATGGTTGGGCCGGCCCTAATAACACGTCATTTTCAATAACCAGTGTAAGATCTTAAAATCCTAGGATTGAGTTAATCTTAGTTACTTGCCTATTAGTTAAATAAATGTAATTAGAAGTTAAGCAAGTCCAATTTACTGTTAGGATCGTGTGTGCAAAGTCTTGATAAGATCTAAGTTGTTTGAGCTCAGTAGGAGAGTAGTTCGCAATTTTGAAAAGTATAGAAGCTCTTTTTCGTAATTTTTTATTTTACGAGGTTTTGGGCTCATTGAGTAGATAACATTATTCCAAAAACTAATCTATTCTACCTCAACTCAATTTAAACCTAATTTGATCACCAAAAATGATACCTAAATGAATAAAGAACCTTTTTAGAATTTCCTAAACAACCCCCCCCCCCCCCCCCCAAAAAACCCCACACCATTTCCCCCTTACTCTCATTCTCCCAAACCACATTTTGCCAGAAAACCAAGCTTGAGTTCGTCGGACATCGCTTTCATCTTCTTCCTCAAGCTCTTCTCCTCCGAAGGATCCCATTTGCCATCTTCTTCCTTAACCAAGCCTCTCTAGGTAAGCTTCTCACCCTCTTGTAGTTAGGTCTTGGTGATTTTTAGCATAGAATTGGTTTAAGGGTATCCCTTCACTTCCTTCAAGTGTGAGCTTTGGTGGGTTGTTTGAGAGTTATGGTTTCTCCATTTTCATTCCATCTTCATCAAGGCAAGTAGATACACATCCTCTATTGATGATTGCATTGTAATTGATTGATTCTAGCATGTTGTTTGTCATGTGGTTTTGGTTTTGCTCCTTTTAATGGAAATGGATAATGATGCTAAAATTAGGTTTGATTGTAGAATGGAATGGATGAATGGGTTGGAGGGTGGATAAATGTGATTAATGGAGAGAGCAAGGCCCTGTTATATGCATGTTGTGTAGAAATAATGGAAGGGATGAAATGAATCCATGTTTCGATCTAAAACGGGGACTCTCATTTCAACCTGACATAGGCCCGCTCTTGCCCTATTATATGCAGGTTGTAAAGAAAAAATGAAAAGGATGAAATGAATCCATGTTTCCAACTGAAATATGAACTCTCATTTCAACCTAACATAGCCCCTCGAGCGAGCCTAGGTTCTGCCTAGGAAGGCCTATGTACAATGTATGGAGGTGCATTAGGCACATGGGTCTTCTATGTTAATCTCTCATGCCTTAAGAACCTTTGGCATGGTTGTTAGACCCCTTTAACTCATATTTTGAGGGCAGTGGACTATTGAGTAAAAAGCGTTGTGAGCAAGCATACCTATTATAGATGTATAGTTCATGTACGATGTACAACATATTTGTATTCGGGTGATGTGAGGACTCGAGACATCCATAATGGGACTAATCCATAATGGGACTATGTAAGGGTGTAACAAAAAATCGAAAAACCGTCTAACCGAACCAAACCGAATCAAACCATGGTTAATAATTGTGTTTCACGATTTGGTTATTGTTACGGTTATTAAAATTAGAAAACTGTGCTTTATGGTTCAATTTCAATTTTTAGTTTTGACTCACAGTTATTAACCGAACAGAACCTAACATACGGTTTGGTTAACTACACGTGTATGGTTAACTGAACTATAACATACGATATGGTTAACCATGTGCGGTTAACCAAACTATTACACCTTTAAATTATAATTTTAGATTATTTTCAACCGTTGATCTCTTATCGCAGAACCTCCATAGTTGTCCGATATTCAAACTCTTTCTTAGTACGATTAATCATAACCGAACTGTTTGATATAGTTAACCGAGGTTTGGTTTTTTATCTGTTTTTTAGGGTACAATTTGATTAATGGTTTTTTTCTAAACCCACGGTTAACTGAACCGTTACACCCCTAGGACTATGCATCAATGATTTGAGTGGATGTCTTGGTCTCACTTTACCAGTGGTTCGAGTAGAGTTGTCGAGTATGTGAATTATGATTATTGACCTAAGAGTTTAGCTTGTAAACACTCATTAGCCTTCGGGTTTGTTTCATTTTGTATTATTATTGTATGTTACATGTGTCATAAATGTTTCTTAGCTTTGTACCAAATTGCATTGGCATTGGACTGAGTGATTGTAGCTTGGAGGTTATTGTATTGGATTTCGGAGGACTATTGATATTATACTAGTTATTGAATTTGTATTGGAATCATTAAATGGAAGTAGTTCTTTATTATATGGACCTGTTTATAAAGGAAAGCCAGCCATTCACCTTTAACTTAGGATTTTTGGTTCGAGCACCACTAAGTCGGTCTTTTTCGTTTATTGTATTGGGTCTATTAAACGAATGTGCAAATCGATTTGGACGATTGATTACCAATTTGAACGGAAGCTAGGCTTTCGTTGTTTTGATTGGGTTTTCCCAATACGTTGATTGAACTGACCATCCAACGTTTTGACTAGGCTCTCTTGTTGATTTGATCAAACTAATCCACTGACGTTACGAAAGGCACTTACCTAACACTTGACCTATATGTGTTGCTCACATTATGTAGCATTTGGATTAGGATTTTCGTTCTTCATATCATTTTTAATGTATTGTTTATTGTCTATTGTTCTTTCATATGATCACATTGTTTTTAATTGATTCTACAGTACATCTACTATGGATTATGTCTATCTCCCTACTAACTACTATGTACTCTGATGATGATGCACATGGTGCATAAGTACTGAGCCTGCTTATCTTGAGGAGGTTTCGCTGGAGATACATCAGGCAATTGAACCTGATATTATTGAATACAGGTGATGTGTAGACAACATCTACTGATACATTGTGACCAATAAATGAGTGTGATCGCGCTTAAAAAGTAGACGTGGAAATGAATTACGGAATTAAAGTTCGACATTCACGCACTTCAAGCGTTAAGAAGAATGGAAAATAATTACAGTTCATCAATAATTTCCCTTTGTTTACATGGGTTCAAGTGCCCTGACCGCGGGGATGCAGGTTGTTTACATAAGTTTACAAAGTTTACAACCCCTCCCTCAAGTCTTAGATGTGATCTTAATTTGGAAATTACAAGAAAATGTACACAAAGTAGGAAAAAATGAGAAAAAGGATGGAAAAATGGGGTGACCGTGACCCGCGGTCACTGCCCCATTCCAGTGACCGTGACTCACCCACGGTCACTGGCAGACGGTGGTCGTGAAGCCACTGTTTGCCTCCATTTTTTGTGTTGTTCGCGCTGGTTCTTTCTTGAAACTTCTTTCAAGTGTTGGAACTCCATTTTTATGACTTTGGAGTGGTGGGCAACCATCAGGAAGATCACATTTAACCATGGAATCAATTGAAACCTCTGTAATTCATCATTCGTGCTTACGGACTGCATTTTTGTTTCAAGTCCGAAATGGGTAAATATGAAGCCGAAGTTGTGTCATTTTGAACCTATCATTTTCAAGGAACAAAATGAGGCCTAGAGAGACTTCTTTCACAACTCTTGCGATGCCTAAGAGGCCCTACGAATAAGAGAAACATAGGTGACAATGTCATCCTCTCAGAAATTGCCGACATAAGAACATAGCATGAACTTTGGCCATTCCACTTCCTTCTCTTCTTCTGAATTTTCTTCCTCACCTTCAAAACTGAGAAAAGAAGGTGGGAATGGTCGTAGAAGTGCTATTGGAGTTTGCTTCTTTGTTGCTTTAAGTGCTTCTTTCTTTGATTTCTTCTCTTTTCATGTATGTGTTCCTCCCTTTTTCCTTCAAAATTTTGAACCTTTTATAGACTTCCAATCAAGTTTGTGCAGTTTTGGGGAGTTAATAGCAGTTGTGGGGAGTTGGATTTCGAAGAGGAGTGGAGGGAAACTGCCCAAAATCGTGGGAAACATCTTTTGAAGTTCCGTGATCGCAGGCTGGGTCACGGATGAGGCCCAATTTCGGGTTTTCGCGTATGTGGCCCATTTTCATATGTTTTGGGTTCAAACGAAGTCTGATTGCCATGAAACTTGGAGGGATGCTTCTTGGCGCTATTTCTACATGTCATAAAAATTTCAGCCCATTTTGACTTCAGGAAGTTGGTCAACTTTTTCATTAATTGGGCCCCGGTCACGGACAAGGCCCACTTTTGGAACATTACATATGCGGTCTATTTTCCATTGTTTGAGGCCTGAATGATGTCCAATCATCACAAAACTTGGAGGAATGCTTCTTGACACTATTTTGAGTGTGTCACAGAAGTTTCAGCTCTGTTTGACCACCTAAACTTGGTCAACTCTCTAGTTGACTTTTTTATGATAGTGGACCCTTGTTTTAGCTGTTTGAAGCCCAAATGGCCTCGGTTTGATTTGAAAATTGGAGGGACTGACGTCAAGAGCATTTTGGAGTATTTATCCAAATTTCATGCAATTTGGATTTGAGGAAGTAGGATTTCGAACAGTGGCCTATTCATTACATGCGTTAGGTCACTATTCACTCCACATTGAGATAGTTAGCCTGTTTTCTATCCGAACGGCCTCCACTTGACTTGAAACTTTGGGAGAATAACTTGGGGCATTCTTTGAGCATTTGTTCCAAATTTTATCTGCTTTGGCCTTCTGGAAGCCGATGACCCCCAAATTCAGGATTACTGTTCTCTAAGTTGGCATGTAATGAAATTTAGACCAAACGGAGTCTTTTTGACTTGAAAATTTGCAAAGTATCTTCTGAGCATGACTTAAGCTTCGCACCCAAATTTCATCAATTTTGGACATCGGGAAGCAGGATTTTGGTCAGTGACCCCCTGGCTTGGGGGGGATTGACCTCAGGCTGACATGCTTATGGCTTTTGAGTTCGATAATGTCTGTTCAACCTGAAATTTGAACTTCCTCTGAGAGTTCCAGCTACCTTGATCTTCATGGGATATCACTCTGCAGAGGGATCCACAGAGCATAGCATATCATTACTTCGACATGTAGGAATCCCGGTTCTCACAGTGATTCCCCAGGATCTGCAAATAACCTCTGTAGCCTAAATTAAGCTGAGATGAGGTGTCTTCGCTGCCGTATTTACAATTTTTGTAGGTCAATAGAGTGACCTCATACTTTTAAAGATAGTTGTTTCAATATTTCTGTTGGCCTAAGTTTTAGTTGTGGTCATTTAAGTAAACTATCTTTTAATTGTTCACTTTAACTTTAGAAATTAATTTATATGCCTACTTTAAACTATTTATTGTACCCTCTATTCTATTGAAGTTTCCTTTGTATTGATTGGTGAATTAACTAATATCGGATCTACCGCGGATTACGATCCATGGCGTGACCATAATTTGGAGCCAAGTTTTGTGGGCATTATTGTATTGAACTCAAAAAGTTTTAATTGACACCTAATCTCATGTTTAATTCCAGTTTATGAATTGGGGACGTAACAACCAATGAAGTGAATCTTCTTTGAATTAAGGATGCCAAACGTAAATTCACATGTAATGTTTATGCTACAACCATCCATCCACCATGGGACACATTAAATGAATGACTAGACAGGGGAGTATTGAAAAGTATTTAAACCAGCCTCTACTAATGCCTTCGGGATTTTGTAGGATTGGTAAGCGGAGAAAGGTGGTGAGTTTGAATTCTAAGAGGAATTATTTGACATTAGAAAATGTGTGTCCTAAAATGCGTGCCGATGGATTCCACCCCAAGGGATGTGTTAACAAGTATTTCCGTTACATCTAAATTTGACATCCATCTAAAATTTTTAGGTCTCTATTTGATCATGAAAATTTAGTCAAAATTGGTTCTTATGTAGTAGTTAGGATTTTATTAACTTTGAGACTCACAAAATAGTACCTAGCTTCTTAATAGTTTTTTCCTTTTTACTTAGGGAGGTCATGATGAGACCTTTCAAGACTCATATCCCAATAATAATATCGCCATTCTTCAGTGCGCCCCTCAAGAGTGACCATTTATTTGCAAGACATGAATCATTCTTGAAAGTAGTCGTACATGAATTTTTATCAGAATGCATCCAGACATAAGTTTTGTGAGAATTGGTCTGTCAGTCCCTCATTGACAAAATTGTCTGTTTGTGTGCGTGTTTTTTTTTTTTTTTTTTTGTCATCCCCATTCTATTTGACCAACTTGTTACTTTTATCACCTTAACACTTAATAATCCCATGAGTTTGTAGTCACTCTAATATGACATTTATCCAATTGATTTTCACCTCTGGATGGAAAGAGGGAAGGTCTTTGCAAGACTTAACATATCCTTACAAGAACTTTAGAGGGCAATATAGCAACAATGTCCAGAATCTCAAGCTTAGAATGATAGAAATGAGAATCAATTTCTCAAAGCATAGATTAGTAGAAATGAGAATCACTCTCTCTCACACACACAATAAAAACAGTGAACCAAAAGGGAGGAAGCTGGGTCTTGAAGAATTGTATATAAATATACAATTCTTTAACATGTATATTACCTTAAATCATAATTAGGAATTCCATTTCAGCAAAGTTTTGACTTCTGAGCCCATAATAGAAACAAATACATGATGACCGAGTTCCATCAAAGAATCACATGATGGTCTTTTGTTTCTTTTAAACGAATGAAGAATCTCAAATTCTCACATCTGTTATTGCAATGGCCGCAGTGCCTCTTATCAAACGACAGGTACACACACTCGCCCCTACAACATCCCGTCGTGAACTTGCACTTCACTCCACAAGCCCCACAGTTGTTTAGGTCTCTCATCAAGTCTACGCATTTGTTCTTACAACACAGTGGCCCAGGGCTTCCTGCAGACCTGCAAACCTGTGGGTTCTTATGGCAATTATTGGTTTTGCGGTTGTTATCCTTCTCAGCCAGGAAGCGGCCAACACCGTGAAGAGAAGACTGTAGGTCTCGAGGCGAGGCTGTTTGGTCCTCAAAGAGGGGTGCACCGATGGCTGGACCCGCGACAAGAGCTGTGGCTAGTGCCACAATGAGGATGGTGTAATTCACAGTTGGATGGTAGGAAGAAGAGGGCTCAGTGCTATTGGAGAAAGAAAGGACTGGGAGAAGTGTGGTGTAGGATGGGGAGAGTGGTGAAGGGGTTTTATAGGCAAGTTGATGGAGAGGAGTTGACGAGAGAGAAGTGGTTGCCCCTGGTGTGGCTTAGCTCTATTGACAATCAATACATGCATAACTATATGATATGATGCCGTTGACTCAAGTAAAGTGGGGTTGGGATGTCTTAGTTCCAGTAGTGGAACTTAATTCCAAAGTTCAAATCCAAGGCACGGATAAGCAATGAAGTAAGGTGACAGAGAACATTAGATTACAAAGAAGGAAACATAGTACATTGAACAAGTGTAATCTAAGGATTACATGGCATGACGAGAGTGCAGTACTATTCTCAAACTCAAGTTTGTGTAAACTTGGAATGGAAGGAAAGATGGTGTAAACAGAAAATGGAGACTTCCACTTAGTGTTTACTTGAGTTAATAAGAAAAGTCAAAAACATTTTTTAAATAAAGATAACAGAATGCATGAAAGAAAAAGGAAATGAAACAGGAAGCTATATTACTATTACTATACGCTAGTAAGCAACTTCCAGCAGAATGTGCTTCTATTGTAACCATCATTTAGTTAGGAGAACTGATCATGCTGTCCGGTGAGAGCAGTGGCAGACCTAAAACTTTCATTTGAGGGGCAGGCAACCATAATGTTAAATTTGTTCATTATTTTATTGTTAGGGCGAGGGCTTATTTCTGATTGGGCATGAGCCTTCCAGAACCCGATTATTTATTGGTTTTGAAAGGAGGCATGACACCTTTTGCAATCCAACAGGGGCAACTGACCCCAAAACCCAATATGTAGGTCCATGCCCACATGGGCTGAGTTTCCATGTAGGCAACTTCCATTTATTATATGTGGCCGGGCAGGGCTACAATGCAGCAATGATGTACTGTAGTATGGTGCAGCGCCCCATTTTAATGCATGGTGGGGTCACTTTTTTTATAATTCAAACCATCCTTTAGTTTTAATACCCTTTGTAATGATCACCATATAACTTATTATTTAAATATGTATTAAACTCCATTTGAAGCATATAATCAACTTGCCTTATTATTCTCTTGTTGGAATAGAAATGGATGAAGGCACTCATATGTGATAATTCTAAATAATTGGACCACTAAATGTTTCTTTGAAAACTTAGATACAATGAATATTTAGGGTCTTAGGGTTGATGAATGGCTCGGATCGTACAAAGTAGGCCCCACAATGCATTAAAATGGGGTGTGGCGCTGCACTGTAGCCCTACCTTATGTGGCCTGTGGGGTTACCTATGATTGTTTCCAGCCATTCACAAGTATACTTCCCAGTGAATTAGTAGTAGTCCAAATTTCACTTGAGTGATAGTAACGTATTCCATTAGACTTATCAATAGGTGAAAAACAAGATAGAATATTAATTTCAATTTCATTTTTTATGTAAACTAATCCATCTAGTAGTGGACATCAATTCAATGGCACTTAAATTTAGACCATTGCATATTCAGTGGTGGGGCCAGGATTTTCTTCCAATGGAAGCAAATAATAATGAACTAATGGTTGCAAAGCCTATTTCTTTTAGAGGGAATCGACAATATTTTTACATTTATAATTTTTTGTTTATCATTTTAAAATTTATTTATTTATAGTTATTTAATAATTTCCAAAGAAATAAGATCCTATTTCAAAATACCTAAATGCTTTCAAACACATATTTTCTCAAAGATTTAAGAATATTTAAACTATAAAAGTAATATGGCTCACCAGAATTAATACAAACCGCTCAGAATAATCATTTATTCATTAAGGATTAAGAATTGTATCTCACTCCAAGTAAAGTAGGACCCATGCCGGATTGATCACTTGTAGATAGATCCATCCTTAATTAATAAATAAATTGATTGGTTAGTTATGATCCATTAATATGTTACAAGGACTAACAATTACTTATAATTATAATTATTAAAAATCCATTGATTGCTTATTTATAATTATTTGATGGGCCATGATGCTTATAACAGTATTAATGATTGAGAGTGTACATTGATAGTAATTTACTAATGTGATGAATAATCAAGGTATAATATCTATGCTACCTCGAATAAAGACCTCCTTTAAGTGGTTTCTCCAAATTTTCCTCTAATAAGAGTTAGCCCTACAATGAGATTGAGCACATACTATTTTTAATCATTTGCTTAATAAGGTTGGATTAATTACTATTTGAGTAATATTTGGGGACAACCAAGTTAAAGAGAGCGACTGGATTTTTAATGACTGGATTTTTATTGACATTATCTCACTAACACTTGATTTAATAACCATATAGTTTAGTAGTCCTTTAATCATAGGTTTTTTTTTTTGCAACTCAATCATGTATAAGGATTTAAAATTCAATTTAAAGAAAAGCAAAGATAGCTAAATCTATTTGAAATGAAAGGTTTTTTCAAAATTAACTAAAGGAAAAATGTTGTGAGAGAGAAAAGGAAGAAAAGATTTTTTGTTGATTGATTGAAAGTTGCAACATTTCTTTAAAATCTAAAGCATGATTTACTTACTCTTTTACAACCAAATGAAAGACAAATGTATCCTTAAATCCTTTTTAAATTCTCTCATTGTGTAGAAAAATGAATGGGGGCAAAATTGTAAGGAACAATAACATTCTTAAAACTACTCTCTTAACGTCACAGGACCATCCAAAGTTTTACTTATATAATAATAATAATAATAATAATCTAAAGTTGAGTGGGAGCAATTGCCCCCACTCTACCTTACATCCTTCTGCCCTTGTGCATATTCACAGGGGTGTGTGCTGTGAATGGCCCACAAATTAAAAAACAAGGCCAAGTAAACATTAGAATTTTATGAATACAAAGTGATTTTTGGGCCCCCTATACCCCCATTCTATCTATGCTTGTTGTAGGTCCGACATGGAGATAATTCTTACCCTTCAAAATGAATCCCAAGCCTTTCAATGATGTATCCTCCGGTTTCAATTGAGAAGGAGTGGATCCACATATCGAATGAGCACACAATATTGGAGGCATGACTGGGCACCGACATGTTATTGTTCCAAACAAAGGTGGACCTATGTGTTTGGGTCTTGGGGCTTCAGCCCCACCCAACTTAAAAATTCCCATGAGGCTCTAAAGCCGGTCGAGTGCATCTCCCCCTGGGAAAATCATTTGGCCCCGTCCCTATTTCCAACTTCAAAAACCTCATTTTTTGGTATCTCTTTCCCTCTCAAAAATCTCCACATCAAATGACATCCAACTTCAATCAATTGGAGAAATAACTTTTTTCTCCGTCGCAAGATAAGTTAGAAATCAACAAATAGGTACAAACAAATTCTTCCCTTGCTTTCTCTCGTAAGGTCTGATTGATGGTTCGATTTTACTCTTTTGGGGCTCTCTTCCCTCTCTGTTTGGTTCAAACAGTCATATAATTTTATTCATGGATTTCAGTGATCGGCCTTATCGATATTAGGCATAATGAAGTTGGATTCAAGTAGGGAAAAATGATTCAAACTACATTAACTATTGCGAAGAACTTAGTCAGGATATGCATTGTGCTCTCGACATTGCAAATTGTAAGTGTTTTTAATTCAGGATATGCATTGTGATCTCTTTTGGCCTATCAGTGAAGCTACGAGGAATTCGAATGGGCAGTCAGGTCAAGCCATGGTAACTACTCGATGGATGATGCTGAAACCAAGCATTGTTTTTATTAACATAATGCAACTTAAATTAAAATGATGGACACAAATCTAACTTAATCTATTTAAGTCCTTTCATATTTGAGGCTACAGCTCAGCTCTACTGATTAACACCTTTCATTTGGCCGTTTTATAGAATGACTAAGAAAAACATGCCAATGATTTTCTTTGATTCATTTGTTTGAAAAGGAGCTTCATTTCAATGGATGGAAGAAGGAGAACAAAGAACTTGATATGTTGTTGGCTCTTTATCTAATATTAGCATTAGCTTAATTAATTACTTTAATTTTTATGTTATTCAAAAACTATTATAAAAACTCATTTTTTGAGTATCGTTTTGAAAAAAAAGATAGATTTTTACAAGCCCCCCTCAAATGAAAACCATAGGTCCGCCACTAGTTTCAGATGTGGTGTCACACACAGTTTCTATCATGTGATCAATCATATAGTGGGGCTCATTCCTTTTAAACTAAAATATACAGATATATCACCAAAAGAGCTGGAATTCATCTTAAACGGTCTCGATTATCTCTTTGTGGGACCCCCACATTGGACTTCCAATAAGTTGTTATAAGTTTCCATGTAATTAGCTAGATAGAGGATCCAAGCTCGAAGCAATGGATTTGTATAATATTGGCCCACACAAAACCCTCTTGTACTATACACCCACCATTACATTTTATTTTAATTTTTTGATGACCTAGGTATTCTTCGCCGGCCTAGCTTTCAGACCTTTGGCCTCTGACCGAGAAGTTACCTGATTCTAACAAGCAAGGGCTAATCCCCAAAGGGTACCCACCATTACATTAGAAACTTGAAAGCTACAAGTGCATAATCAATCCCTAGCTAGGCTGCTCTTTTCACATCTGGACTCCTCTTCCCTATGTGGGCCCCTCATCCTACTTGTGTAGGCTACCTCATGTACCAAATACAAAAAGGAAAAAAGGGTTTCTTGTCACAACCCGAGCCCAGGGTTCGAGGGTTTGCAAAAGCCAAACCTAATGACACACGTACTCCCGTGCATGTACACGTAGACCGAGTCTAAATGCACACGCACAAGGGAACATTCACACGTGCCAAACATGTACGCGGAAGCTGTAAATATCAGAAACATCAAACTAACAGTGCAAGAAGAGAATACCAAGAAAGAACTGACATAATTACATATGAAAGTCTTACAAAAAGAACAAAATAATATATACAATCATGACATGTACACAAGTGTGCAAATCCTCAAAAACAAGACTCCAATGCCATGCATGCCAAGAACGCTCTCCCGTGGAGTGATCACATCCACTCCTCTAGGCCTAATGGGGCCTCGGGGGTCTCATCTGGAGTCTGGCCGACCGGCGAGGGTTCGGCAGGGGTATCTGAGCCTGCAACACCAAAAACAACTATGAATACGACGATTCAGCAAAGTATAAACCATAGCAAGTTAACACACGTTGTGTCTAATAGAATAAAGAACATCATGTAAATTTGGTAAGGCAATTTCGTAGACTAGGCTGTCATGCAAGAAGGAAATATGCTATGCGAATCAATGGACACATGCTGTGGGCAGAACTAGTGGCTACTACATTGCCATATGCTCCCAAAAGAGGGATCTTATATCGTGCAAAGAACACCATTGTCCGGGCCAGGGTACAATGGGTCTCGGTTTCCTGGGGTTCGGTTCCCCAAGACGTTTCCTTACTGCAGCAAGGCCATATAAACTATACCAAATTCACCCCGTCGGGATCCTAAGGCTGAGGCTAAGTAGTGCCTGACCATACAGAGTCAATCATAAAAACCCTGAGTAGATCGTGACAACATATCATACGTGCATATCTGTGAGTAACATATTATACATGCATACTCAAGGTAAAGAACCACAATGTGAAAGTAACGGAACACAAGTAATCATATCAGAGAGTTGAGATCAATGATCGAATGCAATATGTTATGCAACAAATCATGCGAAATCGGATCATCTTTATTTACAAACCAATTCTAATCTAATTATCCGGTGTTTCTAACCGTGCATGATGATGTAGTTTTAAGTTATTCGATGCACCGTTGTCTAGTGTTGCATTGAATCGAGCAGTGCACGAAGCCCCTTAAACCAACACCCATGGGGAGGTGCTTAACATCCGGATAACGAACATGAATGATTCGCAGCCCTCGAGATCATTCACGCGTTGTATCACATTCCGTTGGGCAGGTCTAGGTGCTCTACATTTTATTATGAAAGCCATATCGGTCTTTCCCTTACACCTATCCTTGTTTTTCATTAGTCTAGTGTGGATACGGCTCAGCCGTGTGTGTGCTACGGCTCAGCCGTGTGTGTTCTACGGCTTAGCCGTGGCTGGGCCGTAAAAGGTCTGTCAATTTGGTTGCTCTCAGTTAATCCAGAAAAATGCACCCTGTATTGATCTACGGCTGGGCCACGGCTGAGGTTCGGCTTAGCCGTAGGGCAATACACGGCTTAGCCGTGCCCTAGCCGTAGAGGAAGACTGGATTTTCACCCTCTCTGGACTTTAAGCCGTAGTGACATACGGCTTAGCCGTACCTGCACGAAGTCAAAATGCTGAAGCATATACAAAAAGTCTGGGAACTCATCAGATTGCAATTTTCCAATGGAAAGAGATAGAATACTAACCAAATGGGCTGGACGCACATTTTTCCATACAAACTCATGTGAACTAACCAAAATGAAATGCATACCAACATGGGTTCTTACAAGTTATGGTTATACTTGCCTCAATTTGAATTCAATTGCACAACTGATGTCCTTGGGTCCAAACACAACCTAACACCAATTAAAACAACATGCATGCATGAGAAATGAAAGGAATTTCAAAGCACAGACACACCATGCAATAGGGAAACAAGAAGGAGAATAAATAGAGAAAGGAGATGAGAGAGATGGAAGGATTTCCAACTCACCTCACATGCAAAGAACCAAACTTCCTCTTGATCGATGGAGGCAGTCGATGGAGGAGAGAATTCAAGAGAGGGAGAGAAACTCCACGTGCACAGTGAGGAAAATGAGAGAGAACGTGAGTTTTTATCGATGGATGAAGTATATAAGCTAATGGGTAAGTCCAAATTACAAGAGATTCCAAGTTAGAAGTTTATTTTCAGTTTGAGTCAAATCCGGGTCCAATGGAATCACACGACATCGGTTGCAAATGACGTAGTTACGAAAGTTAACGAGCTCAACGAAAGACACGTGTTGACATCAAGATGATGCAAAAATGACCATGTCTTAGAAAAGCTAAAATTACGAAAAAGGGCTTGGTCTACTTAATCCAGGTCAAACTCAACCCAACTACCTATCCATGACCCGCAACGAAAATAAAAACACAAACAAAACACGATTAGCAATGAAAACAAGATTAATTAGCCGCTAAACGAGGTCAAGCTGGGTCGGAGTGTTACATCCTCCCCTACTTGAGAATCATTCCGTCCTCGGAATAAACACTCACTCACTCATACCTGAGAAAACAGATCGGGGTATTGTCGTGCCATCTGCTCTTCTAACTCCTAAGTAGCCTCATCGGGACTGTGATGCTCCCATAGCACTTTGACCCATCGAATTGTCCTGGTGCGGAGTATCTGCTCTCGGGTTCCCACGATACGGAGCGGTCGCTCAACGTATGCAGCACTCGGCTGAATCTGAACCTCGTCGTAACGAATGACATGGGAGGGATCATGAACATATTTCCGAAGCATCGAAACGTGGAAAACGTTGTGTACTCCTGAAAACATCTCGGGAAGATCTAATCGATAGGCCAAATCACCAATCCGACTCTTGATCTCGAACGGTCCGACATATCGTGGAGCTAACTTGCCTTTCTGGCCGAAACGGATTGTACCCTTCATCGGTGAGACCTTCAGAAAAACCCACTCACCAACTTGAAACTCTAAGGGCCGTCTGCGGGTGTCTGCATAACTCTTCTGCCTCGACCGAGCAACTTTCAAATTCTCAATTGCTTTCTGTACCTTCTCCGTAGTTTCGGCAATGATCGTCGGTCCGTGAAAACTCCGAGTTCCAACTTCTTCCCAACATACCGGACTTCTACACTTCTTCCCGTACAATGCTTCATATGGCGCCATCCCAATGCTCTCGTGGAAGCTGTTGTTGTAGGCAAATTCGCACAACGATAGGTGAAGATCCCATTCTTTCTCGTAACTCAACACGCTAGCTCGTAACATATCCTCCAAAGTCTGAATCGTCCGCTCTGATTGCCCATCCGTCTGTGGGTGGTATGCCGTGCTGAAGCTCAACTTCGTACCCATAGCCTCTTGGAAAGCTCTCCAGAAAGATGAAACGAAACGGCTGTCACGATCGGATACAATCGACACAGGGGTACCATGGAGCCTGATGATCTCATCCACGAACTTCCTCGCCATTTCTGAAAATGTCATACCCTTCCGAAAAGGAATGAAATGGGCTGACTTCGTCAATCGATCTACAATCACCCAAATGGCGTTGTTCTTCCTGCTCGTTGGCGGAAATCCGGAAACAAAGTCCATGGTGATGTGTTCCCACTTCCACTGCGGTATATGCAAGGGATACAACGAGCCTGGCGGTCTCTGATGATCTGCCTTCACCTTCTGGCATGTCAAACAGCGAGCAACAAATCCTGCTACTTCTCTCTTCATGTTGTTCCACCAGAAACGATCTTTGAGATTCCGAAACATCTTTGTGCTGCCTGGGTGCATCGCATATCGAGCGTAATGCGCTTCGTTCATCAGTTTCTCCTTGAAATCATCAACTGCTGGCACGCACAACCTACTCCGAAAATAGAGTACACCATCCTCGAGTCTGAAATCGGGTCTGTCTCCAATGTGGTCTCGAATGCGCTTCAAGGTTAGATCTTCAAACTGCCTGTCTTTTATCTGCTGAATCATCTTAGGCTGAAACACTAGCGTACTAGCCAAAGTCACGCGCTCATCCACTAGTTTTACTTCAACAGGGAGACCATGGAACTCTAAGAGGAAACTGCTCAATAGCTGCACAGACTCTGCTTTCCTGCTGAGTGCATCTGCCACCACATTTCCCTTGCCTGGCTGATATTTGATCGGGAAGTCATAATCCTTAATAAGCTTAAGCCATCTCCGCTGTCTCATGTTCAGCTCCTGCTGCGTGAATAAGTACTGCAAACTGTGGTGGTCAGAACGAACCTCAAATTGCACACCATACAGATAATGTCTCCACAGCTTCAATGTAAACACGATGGCTGCCAATTCCAAATCATGGGTGGCATAATTCTTCTCATGTTCTCGCAACTGTCTCGATCCATATGCAATAACCTTCCCGTGCTGCATCAACACACACCCTAGACCAACTCGAGAAGCGTCTGAATAAACCACGAACCCTTCACTACCATCTGGCAAAGCTAACACTGGGACCGTAGTCAACTTCTCTTTCAAAGTCCGGAAACGGGCTTCACACTCCTCAGTCCAATCAAATGGTACATTTTTCCTTGTCAACTTCGTCAAAGGAGAAGAGATCTTAGCAAAGTCCTGGACAAATCGACGATAGTAACCTGCTAGACCAAGGAAACTGCGAACCTCTGTTACTGTCTTGGGGCTAGGCCAATTCACCACTGCCTCCACTTTAGATGGATCAACTGCCAATCCCTCTCGTGAAATGATATGACCTAAAAATGCCACCTGCTCAAGCCAAAAATCACATTTCGACAACTTAGCAAACAATCGATGTTCTCTCAACAACGACAAGGCTTTCCTCAAGTGCTCCCGATGCTCCTCTGCTGACTTAGAGTATATCAGTATATCATCAATAAAAACAACTACGAACTGGTCCAAGAAAGGAGCAAATATTTGATTCATCAATGCCATGAACGCTGCAGGTGCGTTGGTTAGTCCAAAAGGCATCACGAGGAATTCATAATGGCCATAACGAGTCCTGAAGGCAGTCTTGGGGATGTCATATTCTTTGACCCTCAACTGGTGATATCCAGATCTCAAATCAATCTTAGAAAAATATGCTGCACCCTGAAGTTGATCAAACAACGCATCAATCCTGGGTAGGGGGTACTTGTTCTTGATAGTCACTTTGTTCAGCTGTCGGTAGTCTATACACATCCGAAAAGTACCATCCTTCTTCTTGACAAACAAGACTAGTGCTCCCCAAGGTGAGACGCTCGGGCGAATGAAACCCTTGTCTAAAAGCTCCTGCAACTGCTTCTTCAACTCAGATAATTCAGCTGGGGCCATGCGATACAGAGCTTTGCTAATTGGTGCCGTGCCGGGAACAAGCTCAATGGCGAACTCCACATCTCGAACCGGGGGTAAGTCTGGCACATCGTCTGGAAAGATATCGGGAAAATCACAGACCACCTGGATCTCACCTAGCTGCTTCATCTCTTTCTTCACTGAGACAAAGGCAATGAAGCCTTCACACCCTCGGCGGATCAAGCGCTCTGCCTTACACGCCGAGATCACACGTCTGGGGCATCTCTGCTGACTACCCTCGAAACGGAAGCCCTTGCCTAAATCAAAGAAGATCGTCCTGTTGTAACAGTTAACACAGGCACGATATCGAGCGAGCCAATCCATACCAAGGATCACGTCGAAGTCCAGCATCGACAACAGGATCAAATCAACAGGTAACTGATGACCTGCAATCTGCACGTCGCAATGGGGGTAGTATACACTACACTCCACTCGCTTGCCAACTGGGGTGGAGACAACCAGCACATATGGCAACGGCTTAGACGGCTGATGTAACCGCTCGGCAAAATGAGGTGCTACGTAAGACCGTGTAGACCCCGAATCGAACAATGCTAATGCCTCGACGTGCGAAATCAAAACAGTACCTCCTACCACCTGTGGATCCTCGGCACTCTCATGGGTAGCAGCGTAAGCACGGGCTGTCTGACGAGGTTGTCTCGAGCCTGGACGACCTGACTGCGACTTGCTCGGAGCTGTAGGTGCACTGGGTCTGCCAGGAACTGCACCGGAGGTAGGACCAGAGGGTGGGGGCTGGGAGGCTCTATATCGAGGACAATTGGCTATCATATGCTCCCTCGAACCACAGATAAAACAAGCACCTGCCTTCCTCCAACACGCGTCAGTCGCGTGGCCCTTGCCACAATACCCACAAGTCACTCCGGCAGAACTGGAAGTACTCTGCTGGCCTTTTGTCTTCTTCTGTACTTGTCCTCGTGCACTGAAGGGTTGCTGTCGCTTGGGCTCAACGGCTCTCGCAGCTTGGTGGATGGCCTCAGCAGAATAGGCCCTGTCCACTGCATCATCAAACGTAGCCGGACGCTGGAATGCAGTCACGTGGTGCATGTACCGGGGATGCAGACCTTCAACAAATCGGTTCACCTTCCTCTCTTCGGTATTAATCATGTCCGGAGCAAAGTGCGACAACTGAGTAAACTTGTTCACATATTCTGCCACGGTCATCTGCTGCTGGCGGAGAGCTAAAAACTCAACCTCCTTGGCTCGGAACACATGAGCCGGGATGAACTTCCTCCTGAACTGCTGCTTGAACA
Source organism: Sextonia rubra (assembly GCA_037013555.1). Lineage (NCBI taxonomy): Eukaryota > Viridiplantae > Streptophyta > Magnoliopsida > Laurales > Lauraceae > Sextonia > Sextonia rubra. Next base: position 106,401,753 of record JASUAD010000001.1, on the reverse strand, counting down.
TCTCTCAAACCGTCGCACTAGGAATGTCTCTGTATGAGTCTTTCACGCTTTTCCACCAAGTTTTTGCGACATCTCTAAACATGGAGGCTGCTAACCCGATTTTCTGCCGGTTCGTGCACACGACGGTCTCAAAGACATCCTCCGTTTGCTCCAACCACTGTTTTGCCTTCAATGGCTCTTCTGTCCCATAGAACTCAATGGCTCCTCGCTTGCGAAATTTACCGTAGAGGGCATTCGGGTCATTCTCTCGAGGCTGTAAGACCACCTGCTGGTCTATATGTGACTGAGCTGGGGCTTGGCTTTGTCGGTCTAACATGGTTGTCACTTGTGCTTGTAAGTTTTGCATTGCTTGCGATTATGCTTGTAGAGACTAAAATAACATGAGGATGCGTTCATCTGTGTTCTGTGTCTGCGGTGACGGTGCGGATCCGCTTTCATTATTTCCGGCGTTCTGCTGAGAACCCGAACCTGACGCCATCCTGTAAAATGGGAAGAGTCAGACACAAACACAAAACAATTGCGCCCAACAAGCCCCAAAATCTAGAAAGATCACAAAGAAATAATCGTATCCTCACCACGATCCTACATGCCTACATGCTTATCATCTAGAGCAAGGAATGCTCTGATACCAAACAATACGTATGTCACAACCCGAGCCCAGGGTTCGGGGGTTTGCAAAAGCCAAACCTAATGACACACGTACTCCCGTGCATGTACACGTAGACCGAGTCTAAATGCACACGCACAAGAGAACATTCACACGTGCCAAACATGTACGCGGAAGCTGTAAATATCAGAAACATCAAACTAACAGTGCAAGAAGAGAATACCAAGAAAGAACTGACATAATTACATATGAAGGTCTTACAAAAAGAACAAAATAATATATACAATCATGACATGTACACAAGTGTGCAAATCCTCAAAAACAAGACTCCAATGCCATGCATGCCAAGAACGCTCTCCCGTGGAGTGATCACATCCACTCTTCTAGGCCTGATGGGGCCTCGGGGGTCTCATCTGGAGTCTGGCCGACCGGCGAGGGTTCGGCAGGGGTATCTAAGCCTGTAACACCAAAAACAACTATGAATACGACGATTCAGCAAAGTATAAACCATAGTAAGTTAACACACGTTGTGTCTAATAGAATAAAGAACATCATGTAAATTTGATAAGGCAATTTCGTAGACTAGGCTGTCATGTAAGAAGGAAATATGCTATGCGAATCAATGGACACATGTTGTGGGCAGAACTAGTGGCTACTACATTGCCATATGCTCCCAAAAGAGGGATCTTATATCGTGCAAAGAACACCATTGTCCGGGCCAGGGTACAATGGGTCTCGGTTTCCTGGGGTCTGGTTCCCCAAGACGTTTCCTTACTGCAGCAAGGCCATATAAACTATACCAAATTCACCCCGTCGGGATCCTAAGGCTGAGGCTAAGTAGTGCCTGACCATACAGAGTCAATCATAAAAACCCTGAGTAGATCGTGACAACATATCATACGTGCATATCTGTGAGTAACATATTATACATGCATACTCAAGGTAAAGAACCACAATGTGAAAGTAACGGAACACAAGTAATCATATCAGAGAGTTGAGATCAATGATCGAATGCAATATGTTATGCAACAAATCATGCGAAATCGGATCATCTTTATTTACAAACCAATTCTAATCTAATTATCCGGTGTTTCTAACCGTGCATGATGATGTAGTTTTAAGTTATTCGATGCACCATTGTCTAGTGTTGCATTGAATCGAGCAGTGCACGAAGCCCCTTAAACCAACACCCATGGGGAGGTGCTTAACATCCGGATAACGAACATGAATGATTCGCAGCCCTCGAGATCATTCACGCGTTGTATCACATTCCGTTGGGCAGGTCTAGGTGCTCTACATTTTATTATGAAAGCCATATCGGTCTTTCCCTTACACCTATCCTTGTTTTTCATTAGTCTAGTGTGGATACGGCTCAGCCGTGTGTGTGCTACGGCTTAGCCGTGTGTGTTCTACGGCTTAGCCGTGGCTGGACCGTAGAAGGTCTGTCAATTTGGTTGCTCTCAGTTAATCCAGAAAAATGCACCCTGTATTGATCTACGGCTGGGCCACGGCTGAGGTTCGGCTTAGCCGTAGGGCAATACACGGCTTAGCCGTGCCCTAGCCGTAGAGGAAGACTGGATTTTCACCCTCTCTGGACTTTAAACCGTAGTGACATACGGCTTAGCCGTACCTGCACGAAGTCAAAATGCTGAAGCATATACAAAAAGTCTGGGAACTCATCAGATTGCAATTTTCCAATGGAAAGAGATAGAATACTAACCAAATGGGCTGGACGCACATTTTTCCATACAAACTCATGTGAACTAACCAAAATGAAATGCATACCAACATGGGTTCTTACAAGTTATGGTTATACTTGCCTCAATTTGAATTCAGTTGCACAACTGATGTCCTTGGGTCCAAACACAACCTAACACCAATTTAAACAACATGCATGCATGAGAAATGAAAGGAATTTCAAAGCACAGACACACCATGCAATAGGGAAACAAGAAGGAGAATAAATAGAGAAAGGAGATGAGAGAGATGGAAGGATTTCCAACTCACCTCACATGCAAGAAACCAAACTTCCTCTTGATCGATGGAGGCGGTCGATGGAGGAGAAAATTCAAGAGAGGGAGAGAAACTCCACGTGCACAGTGAGGAAAATGAGTGAGAACGTGAGTTTTTGTCGATGGATGAAGTATAAAAGCTAATGGGTAAGTCCAAATTACAAGAGAGTCCAAGTTAGAAGTTTATTTTCCGTTTGAGTCAAATCCGGGTCCAATGGAATCACACGTCATCAGTTGCAAAAGACGTAGTTACGAAAGTTAACGAGCTCAACGAAAGACACGTGTTGACATCAAGATGATGCAAAAATGACCATGTCTTAGAAAAGCTAAAATTACGAAAAAGGGCTTGGTCTACTTAATCCAGGTCAAACTCAACCCAACTACCTATCCATGACCCGCAACGAAAATAAAAACACAAATAAAACACGATTAGCAACGAAAACAAGATTAATTAGCCGCTAAACGAGGTCAAGCTGGGTCGGAGTGTTGCATTTCTCTTGTACATTAACCATTAAGAGTGGATAATCCCATGTTCTTACCAAAGTCCATGTATTTACTAACACGTTCTCCATACCCTTACCAAAGTCAATATGTTTACTCACATGTTCTTCATACTGATTGTACCTATTAAAATCAGAAAGTGGTTAGAAACTTTGAGAAATCGCAAAAGTTTACTTTACTTAAATTTGCAACTGGTTTTAATTTATGGGATATTGCATATGTTTTTTAGTTCTGGCTCCACTACCATCTTTTTCTTACTATGTTTTTTAGTTCCGGCTCCACCACCATCTTTTTCTTACTTTCACCATCTTTTTCCCTTGTTGTAGCCACCTTGGCTAAGTCATACAAAATATTAAAAATGTAAAAAAGGATAAGAGGAAGAACTATACCTCAATAGAGGTGCAAAATGACAAGGTACAGTAAGAAAAATGAAAGGCACCAGTAAGAAATCGCTTTATCATATCCCATAAGTATTTGCAAGATCACATAAATATTTTTGTGAAAAAAAGGGAGCTTCTAAATACACACTGAGTTTTATACAGAGCCCATTTTTTAATAGAAAAAATAAAATTCCCTAAACTACCCTCACCCCATTCTCTCTCTACACACTGCCCTCCTCACTCCTCCCTCCCTTCCCCTCTGGTTAGTGACAAGCTCCAACTGACGGAGGGGAGTCTCCCTCTCCCTCCCCCTCCCTTCCCTCTTCCTCCTCCTCTTCCTCTCCTTTTTCCTCTTCTTCCTCCTAATCTTCTTTCTCCTCCTCTCCTCTCCTCTCCTTTCCTCTTCCTCTCCTCTCCCTACCTCTTCCTCTCCTCTCCTCTCCTTCCCTCTTCCTCTTCTCTCCCTACCTCTTCCTTTTGTCTCCTCTCCCTCCTTCTTCCTCTCTTCTCCTCTTCTTTTTTCTCTCTCTCTCTTCTCTCCTTTCCTCCATGTTCAGCCCTACAAGGCCGAACAAATAGTGAGCTATGTTCCACATCACAAGGCTCAACCAGAAGTTGCTATTCGACCCTGTGAGGCGGAACAACTCACTGTTGTTTGGCCTTGTAGGGTCGAACAGGGTGTAGAGGAGAAAAAGAGGTAGAGAAGAGGAGAGGAGAGCAGAGGAAGAGGGCGGGGGAGGGAGAGGAGAGGAGAGGAGAGGAGGAGAAGGAAGAATAAGAGGAGGGAGAGGAAGAAGAGGAGGAGGAGGAAAAGGAAGAGGAAGAGGGAGGGAGAGAGAGAGGCAGGGGGAGGGAGGGAGAGGGAGACTCCCCTCCGCCAGCCAGAGCTCGTTGTTGGCCAGAGGGAAAGGGGGAAGGAGAGAGGCGGGAGGAAGAGTGGAGGTGTATAGGGAGAGCAGGGGGTGGTGGTAGTTTGGAGAGTTTTAATTTTTTTTAATTTAAAAATGGGCTATGTAAAACCACTATTTATTAGAAGCTCCCAAAAAAAGGAAAACAATAAAAAAAATTCTTTTCAACCCATCCAACGTACGGCTAGTAAAGAAAACATGTGAAAAAAGATATGGCCTTCAGTGAAACCATCGGCTAATGGCGCTCGTACTTAAACAACAGCCGAAGAAAAACCTCGGACGCAGTAACCCAACCGCTTGCCTATCAAGCTACTAACTACAAAAGCACTCTCACTCTTGTGGTCACCCTCGCTAGCTCGTTCGCTCATTATTTTGAAACCAGCAAAGGCTCACACTTCCCTTTCGCCCGCAGGGCAGGGCGAAAACCCAAAACTCAACATCTTCGATCCATCGCAATCTGCTGAAATGGAGGTCGCCCAATAACTGGTACTGGTACCTCTTTCTTTTCATTTCCATCTTTCTTGGTTTCTTTATTTTCGTTTCTTGATCAAATGTATGCTCTCTCTCTCTCTCTCTCTCGTGGTTAAATTTTATTGAATCGTCCATCTTAGAGAATTCCGACTCTCAAACTTTCGACTCCTCTTCCATTCAATCTTTCTTGATCGAATGTACATTTCTCATTAAATTTCCTCCGCTGACCATTGCTACCAAAACTGTTCAAGTGTTAGAGGCAATACTCCCCTTCAGGTGAAACCCGGTCGTCGGCAACAGGCTTTTTTTTTTTTTTTGTGCCGAGTCATTCTTCCTGAGATTCGAACTCACGACCAGTTGGATCTGATACCATATTAAATTTCCTCACCTGACCTTTGCCATCAAAACCTTATAAAATCACTCGTCTTAGAGAATTTTGACTCTATTTCAATTGAATTGTTTATCTATCTATTTTATCTCCACAGTAAAGGCTTCTATGAGAGAGAATGAAGATCAAAAGAGGTGAAAAGAAACGTAAACTGTTCGATTTTGGTATTTGTAAGGTAGCCCAAAGAATGTCCCCTCCACCCAAACCAAATTCTTTAAAAACCCCACAATATTATGGGATGACCCCACAGTATGGTGGGATAATCCTTATCATCAGTATCGTGTTCACACAGTGATTGTGATGTCAACACATTTAACACAACAAGAAAAACTCATTTTTAGAATCCACCTTGTATTTTAGGGAAATAAAAATGTGGCCTTGCCATTGATTATATACTGGTTCTTGTGATGTAACCATCTAGTCATTAAGCATGGTATGATTTGAACTGCAAAGCTTTTGGTGATTACTGGAAGAGAATGTTTTGTAGAGTTAGGTTTTGAGGACCAGAAGGGAGAAGGAGGGCCCTGGTTGTGGTCTCGGCCCTGACCATCTACATGGGAACGAGCATATCACTCACACACCCATCCATCTTCATGTTTTCTTTCTTTGCTATTGGAGATTCCAACTCGCACACTATCACTAGCATGCCTATGTCCCTAAATGGCTGAACTACAGCCGGGGACATATCACTCTTTTTCTTCTTCGTTCAACCCAAAAAAAAAAAAAAACTACCAAATCGTCAAAAGCATCCCGATCCATTCCTCAAACCCTGTATACTCCTCCCAATTCTAGCACACTGATTTTCATTGTTTTTCTTGTGGCATTCCTTTTTTACCCCTTCATTGTTGGATACTTTTTTGGACATGATTACGTTGTATGTCAAGGCTATATTAAGGCCTGTGCTTTTACTTTAGTCCCACAGTTGTGGTCTTGGGAGATATCTGCATCTAGGAATTCGACTATAGTGTTGGACGAAATAGCTTTGGTTATTCATGAGAGGTTTGGATGATGAAAGAATTTTGATTTATTTGAAAAGTACACCCTATTAAACAATTAGATAGAACTTGTAGAATTTGGCAGTGTGGTAGATGGCATCATGAGAGAGAGAGATGTTTGTTGGTTATTTAATTGCTAAGAGCTCATCGGATGCTTTTCCTGAGATATGTCTATATTCCCATTTTTTTTTTTTTGCTGGGAAAGAGGAACTAATTTTTATTAAGATAACAGTACTGGGAGCAGAAAACTACAACTATTACAGCAAATGTAACACTAAAGGGTAGAGGAACATAGGAAACCATATGTTCAGAAATAGAGAAAGACAGAGGAAGCAGAAGAACTGAAGGACAGAAACAGAGCAATCTTGAACAGAGAAGTCAGAAGTAACGTAGATGCTAGCGCTGAATAACTGCATTCTTCCACGCATAAGCACAAAGATGGCCCCATGGCAGTGGCAAGGCTAGAAACTGGGTATGTCTGTAAGCAATGCTTACAGACGCGCCCAGTCGCTAGCCTTGCCATTGAATTGCTTGATCGAAAGATTGGAAAGAAATAAAGACGTTCATTGGATAGGGAGAGATGGGGAGGGATGAGGGAATTTACATGACAAACCAACCCCAAGCACCAGCTGGTGTTATCCATCACATATCACTCTCATTTTCTTTCTTTCTATTTTTTTAAGGAATATATGAACAGCGGAAAAAAAAAAAAATCTCCTCAACCCATCCCCTACCCCCACTTCACAATAACTCACATTTCCTTCTGTGATATTCCGGGTTTTATTGGTTTTGTGGTTTTTTATTTACCCATCAGCCAACGAAAATTAGAATTCTTTTCATAGGTATGTGATTTCCAGTCGTCCCTTCGTATTGTTGTTGACCACTTACATTATTTCTTTACTATTGTTGACCACAACATTATTTCTTTACCATCTTCCAAGTTTTATTGGTTGTGGTTTTGAAATTATTTTCTTTTCCTCTTCTCCAGTCAGAACAGTAATGAATCAAGAAACACCACAACAAGAAGGTTGGTTTATTGAATATTGATGAATTTTAGTTTTGTTTTCTTTAATATATCAACAAATACTTTTTACTGCTAGCAGAGCATCTGGCTCCTCTGTTAGAGAGATTTACAATTAAAATGAGGACATGGTTCCAGACTAGACTGGTGGGCACCATGGCAGGACTTGATCATACATCTTACCAGGATTCAAAACCAAACAGGTGCTTCGTCAACATGATTTAGGAGACATCACTGAGTTTTGCGTAGATGGCTTTTTTTTTTGTTGGCCCAGAGTGGCTAGGAGATAGGAAGTAAAAGGTTCCCACCAGGGTTTAAAACCTGGTGAGAGCTATGGGAGCAGGTGCTTTATCCACAAGGCCAGCCCTCTATTCCCTTGTCTAGATGGCTTAGTTGATGAAGTTTGTCATGCAAATACAATGCTTTGCAAGAGACTGGGAAAGGTAGAGAATAAAGAAGGTTGATTTCTAAAATATTGATCAATTTTAGTTTGATTTTCTTCAGTATGTCAACAACTACTTTGTCTTGTTGCAGAGTATTTGGATCCCTTGCCGGTAAGATTTAAAATTAAAATGAGGATATGGGTCCAGACTAGACTGGTGGGTGCCATGGCAGGATCTGATGGCATACATCTTAGCAGGATCCAAAACCAAACAGGCGTTTTCATTAGTCAACATGATTTGGGAGACATCACTGAGTTTGGTCTAGATGGCTTAGTTGATGAAGTTTGTCCTGCAAATACAATGCTTTGCAAGAGGCTGAGAATTGCAGTGAATCAAGAGGGTTGGTTTCTTGAATATGGACCAATTTTAGTTTGATTTTCTTTAATATATCAACAGCTACATTGACTGCTTACTGAGCATCTGGCTCCTTTGCAAGAGAGATTTGCAATTAAAATGAGGCATGGGTCCAAAGTAGACTAGCGGGCATCATGGCAGGATATGATGGCGTACTTCTAACCAGGATCCAAAACCAAACAGGCGCTTTCATAAGTCAGCATGATTTGGGAGACATTACTGAGTTCTGTCTAGATGGCTTAGTTGAAGAAGTGTATCCTGCAAATACAATGCTTTGTGAGAGGCTGGGAGTTGCAGTGAATCAAGAAGGTTGGTTTCTTGAATATTGATCAATTTCGGTTTGATTTTCTTTAATATATCAACACATACTTTGACAACTTGCAGAGCATCTGGCTCCTTTTCCGGGTAGATTTACAATTAAAATGAGGACGTGGGTCCAGACTATACTGGTGGACGCGATGGCAGGACTTGATGGCATTCATCTTACCAGGATCCAAAACTAAACAGGCGCTTTCATAAGCCAGTGTGATTTGGGAGACTTCACTGAGTTTTGTCTAAATGGCTTGGTTGAAGAAGTTTGTTCTGCAAATACAATGCTTGACGAGAGTCTGGGAATCGGATTGAATCAAGAGAGGCAGTGGAGGAGGCAGATGCTGATACAGGAGAGTATTAGAGGCTATGGAAGAAGAAAAGCAAGGCAACTGAAGGCAATCCATTTTTCGACATCTTGAGAATCAGTCCATATGAAGCAGTGTGTCTGTGCAGGTTTTTGCTACAATCATCATAATTTTACTGGCGAGAAGTTTGCATCTGGATACTCTTCAAAATGAAAAAGAGGAGACAACAATACTGATGCAACTGTGCGAAAAAGTTTGGCAACTATGGATCTGGTTCAAGCACTGAATAAGAATGGGCAAGACACTACAGTTACTACATATCCAGTCTTAATATGATATAGTTCTTCTCTGAATTTCCTCCTCCTTCCCCTAAATACAAAACTGAACTGAACCCAGTAATAATATCCACTGGTAATTGACAGTTCAATGAGTGTCAATTTTGGATGACAGCCAAAGCCAATACATCCAGGTTGGTGAACCGAATAGGTTTAATTTGAGATCATATGAGGCTATTTCTTTCTGACAATCTAGTTTGGTTCGCGTCAATTGTCATTCGACTTTTTCATCAATTCAATGTGGATGTGGCATGTATCACTGTAATCCAACTTTTGTCAAAAAAACCCAATTATAGAACTGTCTTAGATTAAAAAACGATGGGGAAGTTGTCTAAGTTGTAATTAGGTTATTCTTAGCTGAGTAATAGGATCACCAGACAATCCATCATGTACAGTATATGCCTGAATATCAAGTCAAAATCATTCATACAGTGGGCCATGGATGTATTTGTAAAACACATCTGGGAACTGGTTAAAAGATTTTCACATGAGCTGGACCATGCTCTACCCAGACATGAGACATTTTGGTATGCAAATTTTCCAATTCCTTCGGACATAATATATATGAAGTAGCAATGGTCATGGATCCAATTGTTATCAGCTGTTGGACTTAAATCACAAAAGCTTTTCAGACTTTGAACCCACAAAACTAAGGGTCAGGACTATGTACTTGACTGACATTGGGCCAACCGCTAACACAGAAGCATACAGCTAGGCCACTCAGGATCAGGAGTCCCGAATTTTGCCGTCAATCCGCAAATGTATTCTGTTTTCATTAAACTGTCCATTCGAAAATCAACTATTCGATGGATACCACTACATTTGCAGGTACCCCAGGACCCCAGGTGAATGTTCTAAATAGCTGAAAGATAATCATATACTCGCTACCTTATCATATGATTTCAGCTTGCAAGTATGAAGGTAATGCAAGAGGCAGGAGGGTAATGAAAGAGGCAGTGGTAGCATCGAGGAGAGAATCACCAGGGAGATATCAGAGTTGTAGCACTGCATATAATAGGGAGTCCACCTGGCCAAAACTGGACGTCCAGTTTTGCATTTGCTGTTTTCTTTCAGACTGCATATAATCAGTTGGTACTAATCAAGGGATGGTAGACAATTAGGTATAGTCTTCAGTTTATAGTTTGTTTATTTAATTATATCTTCGGTTGATAATTGCTTGTCTGTTTTCTTAATGTCATACCTGGAATGTAAACATTTTCGTTATAATGAAATCCCATCTTACTAGCAAAAAAATAAGAAATAAAGCCAGTGTGACACATGGGTTAAGTCTCACATAAATTGAATTACATATTAATTAATAAAAAAGTTATAAATTGAGTACATGATAAACTATTATGTAATTATCAAAATATAAATTCATTCTATAACATGATTGATTAAAAACTTCATGTATAGTGCTTCAATAATTTGTGAGCAAATATCTATAAATTAATTTGAGATTCTTCTCGGTTAAACTAATTGTATTTTTAGTTAAGTATTTACATATGTTTTAACATATTTAATTATATTTGGTTAAATGTTCACTTATGTATATCGTAAAATAAAAATAACGTCTGGGTGCATTAGTGAATCCTTAGAATTGGTCCTGATACTGGGTGGGATGTATGTAAAGAGGTTCGCATGGACTCTTTTCTTTATTGAATTTCGGTGATCACAGCAAATTAACATTGTACCTCAAGTAATGGCTGAAGTATTAATATATCTGACTTTTAGATTGATCGGCTTGTTCTCTTAACATGGAGGATTGGCATTGATTGCCCCATAAGATGGGAGATGGAGGACTAAAAACATTTCTTATCTTTATGGGACTCCCATTCTAATTCCACGAAGGATACATATCCAAAGGGGTCCTCTGTCAGTTTTCATCAACATCCCTAATTATCCTTTCATAGACCAAGATAGCTATTTCAATGCAATCAAGGAAAAGAAAGGAAAAAAAAAAACAATAGTAGCAAAAATGAAAAACAAAAAATAGACAATAGTAGCAAATGGGCTCTTCTATCAATAGTAGCAGTTCTAAGTTCAAATGTAAGAGATACTGATGATATGGTCCATGATATGCTGGATAACCACAAGTAGGATAACATTCTACGAACGGCAAACTTGTATACAGAGTAAAATCAAAAGAAGCCCAAATAAAAGCACTGTGAAAGCTTCAATACAAGATCTTGGTGCAGGAGGGCCCACACTTTCTCCTTTTTTTTTTCATACACATCAACCACTGCAACCTCAAAAACAACAACAACATCAACTGCACTATACCCTTCATCATTTGCAATCAACACTGAATTTAGTAGGCAAAGAGAGAGTTGAGTCTTTAACTCTGCCAACTCATCGAGCCATGTCAAGTTGAGGTTCAGGAGGATCTTGTGGATAAGCGTGTCTCGTAATACCTCTATGAGAGCACAAAAAACAATGGTGAAATCGAAAGTGAGAGTTTTCTTTGTTCCCCTAATGTTCTTGACTTTGTGGGTCATATTAATATTGCACTGTTAGTTTAAAAAAATGTGAAGAAGAAGAAAATAAACATCATAAAATGTTAAAAAAAGAAGATAAGGTGTCACCTGTGATAAGGTAAAAAAAAGTCCTGACTTCCATGAGATCACTCTTGTCATACAGATGCAGATATGGGTCTTCAATAGCATCATGTAGAAGCTGTGGGTCTTCGATATGCATTAGAATAATAGCATCATAGAGAGGGAGATTTGTATTGATTATTCAGCACTAGAGAGAGAGACAAAGGATGAAGAAAAAGTTATTTTCATTAGACTTCTCAAATGATGATACAAGGGTTCTTCCTCAGGTTATTTCCAAAGAGGGGAAACATCTCACTTAGGATAAAAAAATCAATCCATAAATATGCAAGGATGCAAAGTGAGGAGTCAAACGGCCTTTTTTTTTTTTAAGATGCTGCAAGGCATATTTGTGTGGCCCAATCACTCGAATTTTGAAATTCGCAGCGCAAAATCACATATTCAATCAACAATGTGAGATTAGATCAGAACTTCACAACGGATTCTTTTAAACCAACTATCATTTCATGATAAACAGAGTATAAACTAAGTGGTTTGATTTTAAATTAAATAACAACCAATAATGTTAAATACTAAATCTAACACTGAAGCCCTTATTAGAAAATTCTCAATTAATGATGTCCAGGATCTAAATAAACAAAACTACATATACATATGCTAATCATCCTCATCTCTAGTTCACATCTTGCTCCATGTATCCTCATTTCCCCGTTAAGGTAAGTCCCGATATAATAATTAGATAATTTAACACTGTTTTTCAAACATTTAATAGAAAAAAGGATGGTGATAAACAAATCAGTAATAAGTATAAAAATTTTTTTAGAGCAGCACGTTAATTTAAGGATTATCAAATTAAGTCAAGTAGATCAATTTGATCCAACACCAACCTCGAGTACAAGGATTGTAATTTGTAACCAATTATAAGGTAAGTCGATGTGTGGTTGATATCATTTGGAATGTTTGAAATATAATCACGATCAATCAAGATTACAGAATTCTATTCATAAGTTTAGGAATTACGACTAATAAGTTTGGAATTAAAAATTCATGCATCTAAGAATTTAGGCACATCTCATATTCATGTTCTTTTCCTTTCAAGCCTCCCCATGGATAGGCAACATCCATTCCAAGACGCGAGTTTCACTCCTGGAATACCCCCTTGGATTGCACCAGGCTACTCCACGGGGAACACCAATCAAGTGCATAAGATCAAGCTAAATGTTTGTTTAAATAATGACTCGATGGAAGATCCCACCCTTTCATGACTGAATGGCCTGCTAATATCCACTTGTAGTCCCACTTCTCAATACCATTCCAAATCTGATGCCCTGTCTTCCTAGTATCCACTTGAACATACCATTTAAAATGGCTTGATAGTATCCACCTCTCAATACTAATCTAAAGCCTTGATGATCAATAGTACCCACTTCCCAATTATTTGATTCTCTTTTGATAGTGCTTTAACAACATATTAGGTTTCCCTGTTCAATCAAAACAAATACTGAGTTTAATCATTATTGATAGTGCTTTAACAACATATTAGGTTTCCATGTTCAATCAAAACAAGTACCGGATTTAATCATTATTTTTTATCATAAACATATCACCCGACTTTTGATCATAAATATATCACATGACTCCTCAAATCATAATGAGTCAAAGCAATGGCGAATCAAGGACATCCTTAATAAACATATCACGCAACTTTTGATCCTCAATTAACAAACATCCTTGTGCATGAAACTTCTTATAATATTTGTATGTGTATGTTTCCATGCATAAAAACCAATATGTATACAAATCAATGAACAAATATGTATCAACTTCAATATGTTTTCATGTATAAAATTATAGGAGGTGACCAAAATTTTGTGATTGGTTGCTCTGATGATTTTCAACTGTGATGGCTGCGGGGCCTGAGATCATATGTCCTTGTAATTGAATTGGGTGCCACCGAGTTCTCAGCAACTTCCTCTGGAAATCTATAATCAGGGTCATCACAGTAATCCACAGCTTCTGGTAGATCTGAATCAATCCAAGATGATAGGTGAGTCTCACTATCCATGCTCAAGGAAGAGTAATTCCTTCCTGCATCAATCAAATTGGTCGGTAAGTTTAGCTATTGTTTATAAGACAGTATAGATATTGTTTTTAAGACCTAACCGCAGAAAATTGTTAGTTAAGACACCATACCTGTAATTTTTTCCATGTGATTGAACTTCTCTAGTAGAATTAATAGCATCCGATGATTTAGCATCTCATAGTCCCTACAAAATTTCAAAGCAAACATCTAAGAAACTGGTTAAGTTTGATTCATTCCAATTCATTCCTTCATTGAGGAGTCACAAGTAAGCTTACCTATAAGTGTAAATGGAGTGCAGAATCTGTATAGAAGAAGCCAGAAGAAATGAAGATCTAGTCCAGAAGATTTTAGATGCTAGCCACATTTGCTGATCGAGATCGTGGGCAGTCCCAAGCCGAACTAACATGAATTCGACCATGAATGAGACAATTATACCTGAAAATCAAGTTCAGTTATGAGCAATATTATTTTGATGAAGGAAATATATTAGATGAACAAGTCACTGGTAGAACAATATGAGAAACGTACTCAAATAAATGCGAGCTCTCACACCAGATGTTTGCTTTGCACTAGTGAGCAAGTAGGCAATCAGAATTACGCAGAAGTAAAAAAAGAAGGTCTTGATAGAACGTGATTCAACCAAAATGGTGCTTTGCAACTTGAAGAGCTTGTCTATGGCAGTAAACATGTTTGCTTGCTTGGATTCAAATGCTTCCTACAAATTGAAATGAAGCTCAAGGATGAGTCTACCGAAGTAAAATATTAAAACCAAAAGGATGATCAATTAAAAATCAGGTGCTTGCTATTAGACCTGAGCTGCCAATATTGACTTTGAGTTCTGAACCAAATCGTTGTGGGCTTGTTGGAGCTGTTTCTGTTCCTGGAGGAGTTTCTCCTGCTGTTCATGGCAAAAATCGGCTAATTTTTGCAAAGAGGCCCTGCAATGGCAAAGTCAAATGGCTTCATGCGATTGAATTTTATCAATGATTTTGGAAGTTCAATTAAAAAGGCATCAGTGATGGTGGGAAAACTATGAAGGTGATACCTGCTTTCTTCTAGTGCTAGACAGTGGAATTTGGTTAGAAAGCTGAGGCCTTCAAGTGCCTCGGATTGTCCATCTAGAAGTTGCTTCTGCTTGTCCAAGCTCATACCTGCTACATTCCCAATGTCATCTGCTCTGCTTTGTAGCTTCTGCATCTTCAAAGCCATGGAGTCCCCTACTTTGCTTATCTCCCTCTCTATTTCCATAGTCTCCTTCCTCAAGATTTCTATTCTATCACCCAAGCTCTCATAAGATTTGTGAAGCAGTTCTTTCCCAGCCTCCATTGTTGCCTTCATATCCTCCTGTCCATCTTGTAGTTTGGATTGGGATTCTGCTATTCCCTTTGACTGCTCATAAATTGCCTTGGAATGCTTCAACACATCATGGAACTGATCCCCTAGATTCTTAGAAGCCTGGGCAACTTGTTGGGTTTTGAGATTAATCAAAGTTAAGGAATCGTGAATTTGACTTGAGCTTTGTACTAATGACTCTGCACTCTCCTCAATTTTTTCTAACTTGTTCTCTGCAAAATGAGCTGATTTCGTCAAATCATTAACTAATCTCCCAGTTTGATGGCTGAATGCATCCGCCCTACAAAATTTAGATCATAATTCTCATAATTAGATGAAACAAGAAGAAATCTCAACATTCTATCCATGTTTACACATGCACGACAGAGGACTCCCAAGTGTCCTAAAGCATTTACACAGTTAACAAGAAATTTTGTACACTAGGATGCATAATAATCCCTGTGGTCTGTCTTTGGACCTTCACTTATCCACATGAGTCCCCACAAAATGGATTAATCAGATCTTCCAGTTACGCTAAAATGTAACCGCTATCTAACAAAAAATGAGCTCGACACTGATTAGAACAGTGCATGTGCGACTTACTGCAGTTGAAGGCAAATCGTATTTGCTTCAAGGAAGAATTCAAGAAAGATTTTATGTGCAAACTCATCAAGATTCTTAAGGCATTTAATCATGGGAGTCTCTGAATCGCATCGAGGGAATGTGGGCCTTCCAGATTCCTTCTGAAAGCAATCACTAAGATACCAAGCCAGCCTAGATTGCTTCTCTTTATCTGTAATGATCTCAGCGCAACTTGTGAAGAGACTCATGTAGGCACTTTGCCAACAGGAATTCGGCATCATTGATTTCCTTTCTGCATTTTCGACTGCCTTGACTCCCTCTGGGTTGCTGAAAGATTCCATGGAGAATTCCACTGTTTCGGGCAGCACATATGCTGTGGTAAAATGGCCTTCATTTGATTTAGAAGATTTCCAAAACCAACCCCATGACAGGTTTCCGTGGATACCAAAGAGCAAAAGCAATAAACAGAGACTAAGATGGAGGTTTGCCATGAAGGTTTTGATTCTCTCTCTCTCTCTTTTTTCACTCTCCCGCCAAAATTTGAAAATTAGTTATATGTCTCACCTGTATTTGCAAAGAAAGGGAATTTCAGTTATTATGCTAGCTAACCATAGGGTAGGTACAAGTCCATAATAGAACAGCCTTCATTTGGTCACCATGGTTCTCAGATTAGTAAGGTTTTGTGGTCCTAAAGCAAGGTGGGGCCCAAAATTGTTGGTTTAGATTGATGTACAAATGTGCCACATTAGCAGATGGGCCAGTAGTCCCATCCAAAAGGATCTTAGAATTAAGTACATGGGCCTTTGTTTTGATCTAGACCGTTGATCATATCAGTCATTAAATGGTCCATAAGTTCAATGGTCTGGATTGCTAAACCAGGCCCATCATCTTTATTAACAAGAGAGATTTGTCCATCAATATGGGGTGGGCTTAAAAACTAAACTAGATGATAACATGAAAATGAATACTAATTTTTTCTTTTACAAGATCATCTTGCTGGTTGCACGCTTGAATTAATCAGTCCTCTTCACCAAAATCACTAATTATAAGCTTTTTATTAAAAAAATACATAGATACCGTTTCATTTATTGTATTTTATGTTATTACTATGGCGATGTTGTGTGTGTATTACAGAAGCAAGCACTCACACACACCCTAAAAATTATGAACATCCACAAAAGACTATAACTCGTCTGAGTTGACTCAGAAGAGAAAAAAGACAGAAAAACAAAAATTCAAAACCAAAACTTCAACTTTCCACAATCAAGAATTCCACCGAGTCAATCAAATCTTGAAGTTTATGGGTTATTTAACAGTGAACTACTTCAAAACCAACCTCAAGTGAACTTACCAGACTCTCCCAAAACTCCCCTCCAAAACTGTAGCAATCACCAAAATCAGAAGAGTAAGAACCAGATTTCTAAAAATCCTGAAATCAAAGGGAGAGAGAGGAGCCTCATACGTTACAAGCATGTGCATATATAGCATTTGAAATGGGTGCAATATTGTAAAGAGGTGTTTCATCAACTTTAGGCCCAAGATAGAAGATGGGACCGCTCCTACTGGCATGAGGTTGACTCAAAAAAAAAAAAAAGACATGACTGCCATAGCGGCAGTAGAACATTCTACATGTACAATGACGGGTACAAACCTGTCATTCTCATGGGGTAAAAATGGAAATAAACAAAGTTTTTTTTTTGATGGAAGAAAAAAATAAATTAAAGAGATTGAAGGTGTTTTTGTTGAATCGACACCTGATAAAAAATAATCTTACAAGAATCATGATCTTTCGACAGTTGATTTTTATATTTGGTAATATGAAAAGAAGGGAGAGAAAGTGACGTTTCCAAGTTGGTAATAAAAGGAGGAAATAATAAGTGAGAGGGAGTGAATGGAAAGGCACGTCGAAGAGGCATGATTATGACCGTTGGATTTTGAAGAGTTGATCTGACCGCAGAGAGAGAGAGAGCCTAGTCCATTTGTTTGATTATGGTATTTTTGGCATTCTAAATCTGCTCCGTCTATTTATAATATAATTAATGGATGTTGCTGTCCCGGTCCTTTTTAGACACTCTCAATATAGTTTACGGCTCGTAAGTGTCCTTTCAGTTCACTTCTTGCTATTAGGTAGGAGTGTAATCACAGATTTAAGAAAAAATTACCGTTCCAGAAAAATGTCCGGATATTTTCAATTTTACGGTTTTTTTGGGACATGATCAGAATAATTCTCTAACAAATTAAATAATTTTTAGATAATAAAAACTAAATAATTGAAATAAACATATAATATGGTTAAAATTACTTTTATAGAATTTTGCTGTTTTTTCATTTATTCTGATTTTTTTTCTCGTGATTTACTTGTAATATTTTTTTAGTACAATGTTTTGAAAATTTATGATTTGTTGGTATTATTATTATTTTTTTAAGTTGGATTGCTAGTGGTTGGGGATGAAACTTCAAATCGGAAGAAATCATGGATCAATCCCTAGGCATGTGTATTTGGGAGACCTATATGTCCCTTGTTGGGGGCTGAAGGCCCCTTTAAAATTTTAAGATTCCTATGAAGGCCTTAAAGGATAGTACTGGCATTAAAGCCCATGCCATGCATGGTTAAGTCCCATACAACCTTAATAGTTAATTAGAGGTAATGCATAAGTTATTATCAATTTAATAAGAAAATACTAAAAACAATTAAGTTCTCTAATGAAAAATAATATTCATAGATTGCCCTAGAAGATTTGTTTAGTTGGACTAAAATAATCTAAACATAAAGCATGCATGACTCATGTACGATAGGAATGATCTATTTGACGGTTGGTGTAATATGATTGATGGAGCACGTCTACTTTAAAAAACATCAAATTGAAAAATAGTCAGATCGTAAGGCTTGGACTTGTGAAGCTTTTCCATGGTTTTATAGTTAAAAAAAGCACGTCTATTTTAAAAAACATCTAATTAAAAAATAGTAAGGTCGTAAGGCTTAGACTTGTGAAGCTTTTCCGTGGTTCCTATAGTTAGAAAAAGTTAATAAATATAAGGCTTAAAATCAATTACCAATGCTTGCAGCCAGTGTCACAAAAATCTCACGTTAACGGGATGTAGGCCTCAACATAGACAGATCATATGTGATGATAAAACAGATGCATTTGTCATATGATAAAACATGTAGTTCGCTTCAATTTGTGCCCCACATGACTCGACTCATTGGCAGTTTGCAACACCCACTCCTTTATGTATTATCACCAATGAGGGTAGATGCATTAAAACATTTAAGCGTGGAGGTTTGCTAAATACGTACATTTCTACTAATTTCATTCTTTTAACACTAAAACCCGGATGGACGTATATTGTTGACATTTTTTTTTCTCTATTTGTTGATTGAATTTAATATAAATGATATCTACATGAATGTTGGTGAGTCCAACAACAATTAGTGGTAGATAAGCGTGTGGAAGGAGTATTAGAGCTTGACATAGGGGGGCTTCGCTCTCAGACAAGAAGATAGTATGATTAAAAGCTAAAATAAGCGTCTATGATCTCGGTATGGCATCTTTTATCTTTTATGCTGGAGATTTGAAAATGAGATTTACCTATATAAAATTTAGAGAACAGCCTCCTGCAGATCGAGGTCATTTCTCTTTCATTATCCAACAATGTCATAGAATCATTTGCATAAACGGTTATTCAATCCAGCCTTCAGCAGTCTTGTGTAGAGTTTAAAAGCTTTTTTTTTTAGATAAATGAAAAATGTATTTAAAAAAAGTGAACATTAGAAAAACACAAACTCCATCGGAATAACTAAATCCAACACTTGATTATATAACCATGAGATCATTCAAAACCATCATAAAAGATAAGAAAAAAGAAAGATACTTACCCTTTTGGAAACCATTTTTTTAAAAATCTTTGTTTTCTTATTGTAAATGGACTCTTTAGATACCAATTAAAAAGCCATGAATTTAATATGTATTTCTATCATGTAGCTCACAGATTCTATGTAATTGTCTCATTAGGGTCTTCTTCATCTTTGACTATGAAGAAGACTTGTAAAAATCTCACTTGATCTTACGAGAGAGAGAGAGAGAGAGAGAGAGAGAGGAGTTGGTTATGTGGGAGATGGATATAGAAATAAGAGAAGAGGGAAATGGTGAGTTAGAGGACCATAGGGGAAAATCATGTCCGAGAATGACCCTTGATGAGAGGTGTAGAGGAAGGAACCAATGGCTCTTTTATTTGTTGCAAAAAGAGATGTAGAGAAATAGCATTTGATGAGAAGGGTTGCAAGATGAGAGAAGAGACATTGAGGATAGACATGCTGAAAAGACATGATGTGGATAGACATGGTCACCTGGCTCAAGGAGGGTTAAGAATTTGAAACTTTTTTCTCAACCCTTTTCCAACCGTTTTACAGCTTGAAAAAAGCGAATGCCTAAGCCCCCATCTAAAAAAATCCAAAGCCCCCACTTTCCTCTCACAATTCAAAAAAAAATTTCATTTCCTGAACTCTCTTCCCCTCTCTAAAACATTCCCAAATCAGCAAACCCATTTCCTAATCTCTGTTCCCCTCTCTAAAAAATTCCCAAATTAGCAAATCCTCCATCTCCATCCCGGCATTGGAATTCAACTATGCTCTTCCTTTCTCTCAATCTATTTCTTTGTCTACCTATCTACCTCTCAATCTATTTCTCTGGCCCTTTCCTCCATTTTATCCATCTTTTCTCATCCAAACGGACCCAAAGACTTCTCTCTCTTTAATATGCATATTTCTTTCTTGTGTTCACACTTTTAATGAAACCATGCAAGTGACAATTTATTTTCATTTTCTTCTTTCATTATTTGGTCTAAAATGGAAAAAAGGAAATGAACAACCCTTATATGGAATTTGGAAGAAAACCATCAGTCACGAATTTTACACAATGCCCCCAAACAATTTTACATAATTTCCACGTGCATAAAGAAATGCATTCAGTGGTTTAAATGCATTTGGATTATTTGGATGCATTTAAAAATTCTTAAAATTCATTAAATGTAAAATATATGAAACTGAAAATATTGTAGATTATCGTTTTAATGTGTATATTTTTATAGCTCTATCTATGTATATGATCATTCAAGTGGAGTAATATATTTATTTAAATGACTTCTGATCATATATTTCTTAGGTAACTTTTGATGATGAAAAATTTGATGTAATTAGACATTTTGTAAATGCAATACATTTTCTTTTTTTGCCAAAGTTAATGTGACAATAAAATATTGATTGATTTTTTTCAATTGCCTGTCGCAAACCCTCCTCAAATGAAAATCTTGGGTTAGCAACTGATGTATTGATACTAAGATGCCATCACCACTCAACCATAAATGTGTTGGTGGACAAATACAGTTCAGGTATACATTTTATAATAATAATTTCAAAACATTACTGATATTCCTTATCACGATTATGGATGACAAAATATGTTGGGTTGGGCAGGGCTGACCTTTGTGAGGTAATGGGTACTAGCATTAAAGCCCCATGCATCAATTCCATGCAATTTGAATAGACAAATACTTATTTCAAATTAATTATCAATTAATAAAAATTATCTTAAATTATTCAACTCATATCTAAATATTTTTTAAAACAAAGTTTAGAATTAAAAAGGTGAAACGATCATTAGGTAGACTATTGGCATTAAGAATTTTTTATGTTTTAAAATGAGTTTAATCCATACTCACATATCCTTGTTAAGTACGGTAGCTAATGCTATATTGTCAATAAATTCTTTCATATTCTATTTTCCTTTTAACTTTTCTAACAATGTTTGTATAGAACACTCATTATGCTAAATTTGTTAACAAAAATCTAATAAAATACTTGGTTGGACTAGGTGATGGAACTCTCATATTGCCTTTTTTTTTTTAAACAACAATAGATTCAAGGAGGCAGCTTTCAAAAAAGGCGGTATAAAACCAATAAAGGATAGGGTAATTTAGGTGGAAGTCCAATTCTTTAAACTTAATCAAGTAGAAGTCCACCTCCTAAGTCTTTAGTTGTAAGAGTCCACTGGTGTTATAAAATTTAACGTTTCAAGTCCATTCGATTTTATATATTTTGTGATAATAGCAATTCTGCCCCTAGGTTTTTTTTATTTCTTTTTAGAGTTTATTCGTCAGCTATTGTTCCGGTGACCACTGGCGGTCAGTGACTTTTTCAGCCAATTTTGGCAACTTTTTTGACCGGTGATAGGCTGATTTTTTTAATTATTATTATTATTTTTACTTGTGTCTGTGATGTTTATCTGGAAGAATCATACGATTGAGAAGAATTTTCATTTGTCCCTATCATCATCCAAGAACTTTGGATTCTCAAGTGATGGGGAAGGACTCCATGGCCACAATGTTTGGCAGGAAAGGAAAAGGAAAACAGTCTGCTGCTGATAGAGGCAATGAGAGCGCTCCTTCCAAGGATAAAGGAAAAATGGGGAAAGCGTCAAATGGGCTCGGCACTTGTATTTATGTCAAATGTAGGTCTTCTCTTCTCTTGCAACAATGTCTATAACTATTCTTCTTAATCTAGCTTCACATGTCTTGTTCTAAGGTTGTTTTCCTTTATTATGCCACATATCTCATCCACAATTCACATATATCACATAGCCATTACTAAAAGCCACCAAAATGACTTTAATGGCATTGCATTAGGCTCTTTGTCTTTTATATGTCATTAATCATGATACTTACATATATGCAATGATGCATCGATCATATGGTTTCTAATTTCAAAAAGGGTCCAAGTTTTCCTACATCTACAAAATATGGTTTTGCAAGAACCAACCTTGCTAGCATTCATTGCATTGCGTGGAGATGACTTAAGACACTGCATGGCCAATAGTACTCAGAAACAGGAACATGCTTGAAACAAGAACAGGAGAAATAAGAGCATTAAAAATTCTGATTTTGCACAAATTGAAAGAAACAGGATCATGTATTAGTGTACACAATATACATGAATATCAATCAAATGCGTCAAAAAAAAAACATGCTTAAAATAAGAATATGCATGAGATACAGAAACATTAAGAATTTTGATAGTACACAAATTGAAGGAAATAGGATAATGTATTAGTATATATGATAAACAGGAACATTAATCAGATCTGTCGAAACAAAAACTTGCTTGAAACATGAACATGAGATACATTAACATTAAAAATTCTGATAGTACACAAATTGAAGGAAATAGTTTTATGTATTAATGTACATGATAAACAAAAACATCAATTAGATGTGTCAGAAACAAAAATATGCTTGAAACATGAATATAAGATACATGAATATTAAGAATTTTGATAATGCACAAATTGAAGAAAAAAAGATTATACATTAGTGTACATGATAAATAGAAACATTAATTAAATGTGTCAGAAATATAAACATACTTGAAACATGAACATAAAATACATGAACATTAAACGTTATGTCAGTGCACAAATTGAAGAAACAGGATCATGTATTTGTGTATATGATAAACAGGAACATCAATCAGATGTGTCAGAAATAGAACATACTTAAAACAGAAACATGAGATATAGGAACATTAAGAATTCTAATAGTGAACAAATTAAAGAAAATAAGATCATGTATTAGTGTACATGATAAACAGAAATGTCAAGTAAATATATTAGAAATAAGAACATGTGGTCATAGTGTGGAAAAAAAAAAAAAAAAGAGTTGTCAGAAGTCCACCCAAGAAGTCATCGAAAGTTAGCTGGAGGTTGCAAGTTATTGGCCGGACTGTAATAGTGTTGGCATATTGAAAGTTGTTTTTTTTTAAGAAGGACAAAATGGTAATATTTTAGTGTTTTAGTGGCAAAAATGTATTAGTGGACTTAAAGCACTAAAAACTCTGCAGTTGGACTTACAGCTACATGAGTTTTGAAAAATGGACTTAAGCCTAAAGCCCCCTAAAGGATATTACAATATAGACAAATCAAAATGACTTAAACAAAGACAAAGATCAAAAGAAGATATGAGAGAAAAATAGTAGTTTGTAGGTTGGATTTTAAAGGAGATCATCAATCAATTTCATATTACCGTGTGAGGATTTTAATAACTATGAAAAAATTGTGAACAACACCCAACATCACTTCCTCATTAAGAGATTCCATTCAGATTCCACCTCTTTCTTCAAATTGAAGTTTTAAAAATGGAGAAGATTAGAGAGGATGAGATAGAAATAGCAATTTCAAGTTCGATTTTGAAGGTGGATATTGATACCTAAGGGCAAAGAGGAGTAACGCTAGAAGAAGGCATAGTGCATATTGTAAAGTGGAGAGGTTAACTTTGAACAACTTTTTAATTTGGGAGAGGGGCAGTTTGTTCTGTTTAGTATTGATGAAGAAACAAAATAAAACTAAACTAAATTATTACACGAGGCATTTTTTTTTCTTTCAAATTTCAAATATGAGATGTAGGAGTTGGATCCCATACGCTGCTTTGGCTAAAGTCACCATCTATTTGCACTCAAAACTTTCCTTTTTTTCTTAACAACCTTTTTCTAGCATATGTACAAGGTCCTGATTTAGTAACTGAGAATCATCAAAATAGTATCCATGTTGGGATCGACCGGCCTAACATTGAGTGATTAATAGGCTTAAGAATTGACAAGAAGATATGAGTTTCCAATACTTGGGATGTCAGTAAAAATAAGTTCAAAAAGCATGCAGACATTAGTTAAGGATTTAGAACAAAATGTGGAAATCATCACATAGTTTTAATCTCACCAAAATTAAACTGCATGAATGTGTGGATTTAAATGGGTTTTGAAGGATTTGGCATGTAAAAACAAGATTTGACACAAAAAACAGAACCACAACTTGCATCAAAAGAATCACATAATGCATGGTTGCCTACATCCGATCGTAGATGATGATGATGAACAAGATATTCCGCTTGTTGATCGTCCAACCCAACCAAGCAAGCACTACGTCAAGAATGGCCAAGTGAAAAGGTTAACAATAATATGAAAACTTTTAAGGTATTATCTAAAGAGTTCCATGGATCGCACCCACAATAAGACACTTGGGTCCGCCACTAAACCGAGGAAGAAGTCGAGTGGATTACTTATGCTGTAAATAGCCTAGGCTTTGCCCATCTAATTTAGACAATGAGTTACATGCATGCACATTAGGAAATAAGAACTTCTACATCAAATCAAGGTTATACCAAATACCCAATTAGGTTTTGCTAACTATAACACTGGTGCTACAGTAGTCTCCCCCAACTTTTACTCACACATGGGCCCATAAATAAAACCAAACTATATAACTCATGGCCGCCCCTTTGCAAGCTTGGATTCAGTAATTTTATTTCCATTTTGTAACCACTAAATAAATTAGTGGTAGTTTACTGGTGGGACCCTACATATTATAATATAATTGCATATAAAACTGAATTTACGATGGAGTCCATAGTTGGACATAATTAACGGTTTAATGCATTCTAATGCATAAGGTTAACCTAATTACATAATTTGGGACCAAAATTAAAGAAATCCTAATAACTTACCTTAGCTGCTCTAATTCTCAAATTGGGGCCTATTTTAAGGAATTCCTAGAAATTTTTATCCGCTCAGTTTGGGTCCTCACAGAATTCACGTATCCTACTCTCAGCTTTTTGGGACAAGCATCTGATTATGATGAATTTTCCATATGTGGGCATTGATATTATTCCTTCATAGGCCAAGAGTGGGTCATATTGTTTACAAAATGAAAATCCAACCAAGGTTGCAAAACTCCCTAATTTGATTCTTGACTCCACTGAGTCATCTCACTTCGACAAAGGACTCAATCAAATACAAGGGAGACTACAAGACACTTTATTTTAATAAATTGTATGCATTCTGAACTAATTTGTATGTAGATCTTATATTAGATGATTAATTTTTATTTTTAAGTAACCATACTCATTCAACCACATAAACACTGCCAGTTGACCTGTTTTAGTAGATCAGTAAGCATAAAATGCAACAATTGGACCCCATGATTAATTATTAATTAAATGTAATAGTGCCACACTTGCATGCACGTAAAAGCCAGATAGGCAAAAGATACAAGCAAAAGCTTCTTCACTCTTCAGTTCTCACAATATCCTAAGTGAGACTTTATTCCATTTTAGGGAAGCATCATCTATCAAACCCCATTACTCCATGTTTCTAAGCATAACTACACAGCCATTACCCACAAGAACCTTTTTGCTGCAACTATGGTTGCACTTCCCGCAGTGTTCATCGTTGTATGAGTGAATTCACACAGTGGCCTTCACAACATGTCTCTGCATACTTGCACTTGTTCCCACACACACCACAGTTCAGGCCATCCGTCCTCACATCAACGCATTGCTTATTACAGCAATCAGTCCCTGATCCACTTCCTTTAGTGTGACAAATCCTTGGGTACTTAACACAAGTAATTGAGGCCATAGGCTTCCCTTGAGCGAGAAAGCGGCCCATGCCTCGACTTGTGTAGGATTAGGAATCAGGCAATGAATGCTCGCTGGAGGAGGGATGTTCATATGTAGCAATGGATGCTACTATGAGATTTATAGGGATGTTCGTATGCAGCAATGGATGCTACTATGAGATTTATGGCTAAGGACAAAGATATTTCTACAATGGTGAATGTGTGTGTAATCTTCATTTTGTCAGCAGAGTTGAGAAGAAATGTATAGATGGAGGAGAGGGAGGTTTTGGTGTCAGGAGATGGGTTGAGAAGGGGAGGAAGATGGGATTTTTAGGGGTTTTGGTGGGAGAATTTGTGAAAGGAAGGGTGGTTTTGTAAGGTTCCTAACCCAGTTCCTATTTTTAATTAATTTAAATATAATTTTTATTTAATTGTTTGTATTTTAGTTAATTATGGTTATTATAATTATTTAATTTTCTTTTGGGTTTTGGGTTAATCGGATAGTAGCTTAGGATCATGAGTATCCACCTTTTGACCCGGCCCAATTCGGACCCATTCTGGGCCCATTAAACCAAACCAGGCCCATATTTATAATTAGCCTAAACAATAGGGTTCTTTTTATAAAAACCCAAAACTCTTCCCCAAACCCTAAGCCTACTTATATTCCATCGGTGGGTGCTCTCTTCCCTCACCTCTACAGCAGCTCTTCTTCCTCCTCCGTCACCTTCTCTTGATCGGCCAAGGTTGGGGCAAGCCCAAATCCAAGCCCAACAGGTGGATCCTCTTCGTCATCTCTTCTTCTTTCCTCCTCCTTCTTCTTCTTCTCAGTTGGGATAGGCGGCGTGACCGAGGGAAAGAGAGAGATCTAGATCTTTTGCATCAAAGGCAAGTGGATTTGCACATATCTCTAATGATTTCACTAATTCCATTGATTTCATGATCTTAGATGTATTGTAAATGCCCATTTAAATCTCTAAAGATTGATGACAGGTTAGATGGGTATGTGTTTCACAGATTTTTGGTTGATGGGGTTTTGATGGATTTGATGATCTTGATAGATTTGATGAAAGGGAATTGGGCCATTGTGAAGATGGGCCTTTTGTTTAAAAAAAAAAAAACAGAGAGATGATCGTGTCTGGGAATGAACCCAGACACGTTTTTGTTGGCACAACACAGGGTGTTTGTACACTTTTCATCAAATCGGTGATGGGCCACCGGTTTTAAAAAAAAAATGCATGATGAAGACGTCTGGGATTGAATCCCAGACGACTTGTGCACAGGTGGGTTGGCGCCTGTGCATTACTGCACAGGCACACATGTGCCTGGCAGTAATGTACAGGTGGGCCACCCACCTGCACATGATGGTGGGTGGCCCCCCCCCCTAGTCACCAGTTTTGTTAAAAAAAAAAAAAATGAATGAAACGTCTGGGAATTTAATCCCAGACGTGAAGTGGGTGTAGTGCAAGGCAGCAGCCTGTGCACTACTGCATAGGCGCACAATGCGCCTGTGCAGTGATGCACAGGTGGGTCACCCACCTGTTTGTGCCTACAGGTGGGCCCCATTTTCCCCCCTAATCACCAGCATAAAAAAAAAAAAAAAAAACTGATGGGATTTCATCATGCCTTGGACCAGCCCAGAGATGGCAATTTTCATGTGCAGGTTTCCACCTGAGAATTTACGTGGGTCCGCCACCTACAGGTGGGCCCCATGATGGTATTTTGAATCCTGATTGATGGGGTTCGACAGGTGGGATCCTAACAGCGGTGGGCCTCTTTGATCCCATGCCTGGACCCATGGTTGCAGAGTGGACCCTTGGCTACCGGATGATGGTGGACATTGGCGGTGATAAACTAGTGACCCCACTTATGAAATGCCACTTGATGTCCATTGATGTCCACAGAAACATCTTCAAAAAAAAAAAAATGTATATATATATATGATGAAGAATAGTGTCTGGAGGTGGGTCCATCACATCACCTTGTGGGTCCTTGGTATATATGTGGATTCATAATGAATGAACAGGTGGGCCATCCCTTGCGTGAGATCATGAGAATGATAAATTCGGGCCTGATAATTTATTTTAATGATTACTTAACCCATCACTTATTATTATTGTTTTTGAATGGTTATATACTCCGTAAGACCCTTGTGTTGGTCTTAGAACCCAATGACTCCGATTTAACCAAATCCATCACATCATCAAAGTAAGGGGTTATGCGGGCAGATTTCCTCTTACAGATTTCATGGTTTGCACATGACGGTACAAACCACTCGCACTCAGATGAAGTGAGAATTGGACTATGCATCACCCCGTTTTCAAAAATTCCCAACCTTACTTCATCTTGGTTCGTGTGGAATTGTCGCATGCGTGAATTGTGGTCACAGTGTTAGGTATATGCGTAGAGTTATTTCTTGATCATTATGATGTATCCCTTTATCTTGTTGCATACATATTAGAATTTATACCCGTTATTTTATGATGACTTTGACCGTATTGTGACTTGGACTATACAGGGTTCATTGATGAGGTATTCACGTATGTTGAAAACTATTGGGTTGTATAATGTTTGATCATATGGTGTTGAATATCGATCATGACTAGCCCTTCACACTACCATAGGATGTGTCTGTCGAACAATCACTGAGCCATGTTTATGAGTCTCGACACAGGAAGGGGCAGGGCTGTGTGAGATTATTATGCGGATCTGGTCATTGGACGACTGCAGTCGGTTCACAGATGTACACTGTGATGATTTTTACCGGACTTAGGGCCGAAGACGAGCTTACCACTCGTACACGGTTGGTTTCACCGTGATTTTGGACAGGATGCTAGACATCCGAAGACGGATTTAATCCACCGTTTCTGGACAGGATGCGAGGCATCCGAAGACGGTATAAATTCCGTAAGGGTATCAGCTGATGCGATGCTCGGCGAAAGTGATATTGTTCATTTGATGTAGAGTCGGATGTAGGATCCGTTCTTTCTATGTTGCATGGCATTCTTTTATTTATATTGTTTACATATTCTTATGATTTTTGTGTCTTAATCTCACATTGATAGTGTACTTCATTTTGAGTTATACGTATTTTACTTGCCGCCATTTATGGTTGACCCTTGTTTTCTAAAATTGATGCATAGGTACCGAGCCCGGCTTTGCCGAGGAGGAGGCGCAGGCTGAAGCGTTTCAAACGCTTGAGCCAACTGATGTTCCCGAGTGGGGTGTAAACGATGGCTTCGAGGCCGTCTAACCAAGCACAGGAGTGACTCGTCAAATTTGCAATTAATTTAAATAAATCATTCTTTAAAGACTTGATCTTTCGGTGGGACATTGTAATAAATTATTATTTACTTCTTTTGCAACTTGGAATATTATTATTGCTATCTAGTGACATGCAAACTTGTTTTCTTCTCTTGGTACATATTGGTTGAAATTACTTCCGCAGAATGGGAATGAATGTGAATGGCCTAAACTCACCACGGCCTAAGATCCTGTGGAAAAGAAATAATTAGGAGTCAATGGTTTTGTTTCCAGAAAAAAAAAATTGACTCCTAATTTCACGTAACCCTATTTTTTATATTTTTGGGGACGTGACAGGTTTTAGTGGAGTTGGCTATTTCAATGGCTTCATTTGAAGGAATATGCTGAAGAGTTCACTCTATTCAAGTAAGAGGAAGTTTGATAGAATTTCAATTAGAGGCAGATGAACTGGGCCAAAGTAGTTTGAACTTTGAAGTGTTACTATCAGTACTTTCAGCAACCTAACAATAAATACGTGTTGTAAGCATACATGTGAGACCCCCACAATGTCAAAACAAAGTGAGGGTTTTGGAGAATTTGCCTTTTTAATTCTATGAGAAGTAATGTTCTCACACATATACCATGAGAAATTTTTATGAGGCCTACTTATGGGTCTTATTTGGGGATGAGATCAGGACGATGAAAAGATCTATATAGGACTATCCCAAACATCAAGTTTGGCCCAATCACATATTCCTAACCCCTTCTTCCATGGCCCACAAATATAGTCTATTCAGATTGGTGTATAGTCTATCTAACGGTTAAGTATATTTGGATTTGACCAAAACTTGGGGCGTGTGACTATCAGGGAGGTTCTTATGTATTGCAAGATTTGGATTGGGTGATAAATAGGCCCACTTAAACTTATTGCACAAAAGTAGTGAGAACTAGTTCTCATAGGATTATTTCCCTATTTTACAATAACTTTGGGGCGGTGTTAACTGTAACACTCCAACCCGACTTAATCCGGATTAGTGGTTAATTACGTGTGATTTTGTTGTTGCGTGTGTTTTGGTTTTGCTTTTCTTTGGCTTTGAGTCATGGATAGGTAATTTGGTCGAGTTTGACCTGGTTTAGTAGTTCGAGCCCTTTTTCGTAATTTCTCTTTTTGTTAGACCTTGTTAGTTTTGCGTCATCTTGATGTCAACGTGTGTATTTTGTTGAGCTCGTCAATCTTCGTAATTGACTCGATCGCAAATGACTTGATTTACTTTCATTGGATCGTTAATTGACTCAAACTGGAAATTATGTAAAATGTTTGGACTTGTTTGTAAATTGGACTCATCTTTCTTTCTTCAACGAGCGTTCTCGCAGTTTGTATCTCTCTCTAGTTCAGCTCTCTTCTCTTTCTTTTGTTTCTGTCTCGTGAGGAAGGGAGCAGTGTTCGTCAGTTGTGTGTTTCAGTGGATTAAGCCAAGGCAACGACTGGTGTGTATGTGAATTCCACTTGTGAGGCAAGTATAAGCACAAGTAGTATGAACACTTATTGGTAATGCTTTGATTTTGTGATTTTGTGTATTCTTACTCTTAGGGTATGAATCATCGTTATACAGCCCTATTGAGTTAGCTTTGTTTTTATTTTTCTGTTTTCAGTCGATAGATAGCCATTTCTGTATCTCTGTAACTGTTTCAGGAAATTGATTCAGCGTACTCACGGCTAAACCGTGAATTGTGCTACGGCTGAGCCGTGAAATGGCTTATGGCTAAGCCGTGACTCAGCCGTAACCCTAACGGTAGAACAATACAGGGTGACCTCTGAAATAACTGAAAGTCAGCAAATTTCAGCTCTTCTATGGCCCAGCCTGATCTAAGTCGTACGTTGTACTACGGCTAAGCCGTGGAACCAGATATGGCTACGCCGTAGAGTAAAATACGATTGAGCCGTAAATGCAAATGAACAGTTTGGGGAACCTCGGCTCCGCCGCAGTGCAGATTACCGCTACGCCGTAAGATGCCAACGGCTACACCGTGCAACCCTTAGAAATGGATAAAAAGATTAGGATTAAGGAAGAGACTGATATGACTCTCATGCTAGAATTTAGACAACCCGAACATGCCCAATGGAATGTCTGAATGACATGAATGATCGCGAGGGCTGCGTCTCATTCATGTATGTTATCTAGTTGTTTAGCACCTTCCTATAGGTGTTGATTTAAAGGACTTTGGTACACTTTCGTGATAAGAAGCAACACTCTTCGATTGAACAACTGTGTATCGAATACCTTAAAACTACATCAGCCTGTACAGTTAGAAACACTGGATAAATAGGTTAGGATTGACTTGTAATTGACCTTGATTCGTTAAAGTAAATCTGATTTGCACAGCATATTGATTTCGGTTTTGCCATCTTATGTGTTCTGCGCTGGACCTCTCGATTCTGTGGGAAATGCAGCAACCCCAGAGCGAAGCCCGGGCAGGCACAATCTACTACTATGTAATTGTCCTTGCTCCTGTGGAGTACTGGATTTCAGTGATTATTTGTTATTTGTCTTCATTCGTCCGTGATTCTTCGCATTGGTTATTCGTATTGCTATGCGCATTGAGTATCAGTATATGTGATGCACTTCCTATTGTTCGTTTATTGTGATAGCTTGTGATATGTGAGATCTGTATGTGATATGAATTGAGGTGCATCATCTGATTTGATTGTGATTGTTATATATGGCGCTACTGAGCCTCAGCCTTGGGATACCCGACGGGGTTGACTTTGGTTTAGTTTATGTGTTTACCTCTGCAGAGTGCTTTTGTCCTGGGCTTCCGGACCCCGGGAATTAGAGACCCATGCGTACCCTGGCCCGGACGATGGTGTTCTCATTCTGTTTGCTCTCGAAAGGAAGAATATGGCCAATGTAGTAGCCACTTTGACCGTTATCTATTTATGATTCTGATAGCATACTTATTCATATGCACTATTTGCCTAGTATACGAACATGCTTACTATGGATCTTGCATTACTACTTCTGCTCAGTATTAGATACAATTCGTATTATCTTCTTGTGGCTTATATTTTGCTAAGTCGTTGTACTTATGAGTTGTTCTTGGTGTTGTGGGCTCAAATCCCTCCTCCGATCCTGCGTCGGTCGACCCGACTCGAGGAGAGGCTCGCGAGGCCCCCTTCCGACCTAGAGGAGTGGACTTGATCCATTCTTCTGGAGAGCGGCTTGCATCATTTTGTTCTCCCCGTTCATTTGAGTCTGGGTTTATTAGGGGATTTTTCTGTGGATTGTATCTTGGGCTTGAGTGACATCTGTATATTGATTTTTGGACTAGCCCCTCTTTTGTTGTACATTGTTGTAATCAGTTTAATCTTCTGTTTAGCATTATGTCTTTTGTTATCTTGTGGTATGCCTTGATACGTACAGCTTCCGCGTACACTTGTTTGCACGTGTGATTGATCCCTTGTGTGTGTACATTTGGACGAGGTCTAGGTGTACATGCACGGGAGTACGTGTGTCATTGGTTAGGCTGTCTCTAACCCCCGATTTCTGGGTTCAGGTTGTGACATTAACTAAATTGGAAAATTTTCAAATAAGGACTTAAATTTTTGCCTTATTTCAAAAAAGGATATAGGTTCAAAACTTTTTAAATTAGTCCCTAAGTTTTTCAAAAAGTTTTCAATTAAGGACATTCGTCCATTTAAAGCTATTTTCCGGCAATTTTTTTCCTCAATTTTTTTAAAATAGCCAGATTACCCTTCATTGAAATAAAACCATTATTCAATTCCTTTGTATTTTCCTAATTTTCTTCTCCGACACTATCATGATATCAAGGACAACTAGTGTCCCTACGGCGATCGGCTACATGTAGTGGCTGTTGAAATTGTGCTATGACTTTAAATGAAGAGTAATTTTGGTATTTTAAGAAAATTGAGGAAAAAAGTATACAAGAAGTACCTTTAAATTGTCGGATGCCCTTAATTGAAAATTTACTACAAAACTTACAGATTAATTTGAAAAGTTTTGTAACTTGTGTCATTTTTTGAAACAAGACTAAAACTTAAGGCCTTATTTGAAATTTTTCCTGACTAAATTCCATACTATGAGGCAAGTTCATGTTGAGGTAGATCATAAGATGAAAAACACCAAGTCATGTATTGTCACCCTAATTGGAGTCATATTGAACAATGGGTTGATACATTACAAATGATGTGAATGAGCCCTTTTTGAATTTCTTCAAATGGTTTACAAATACCGAATACCTAAAACGGCCAAATATGTAACTCATAGGGAATAGTCTTTGCTGGTTAGAATTAGGCAACCCCTGAGTCGGAGGCCAAAGGTCTAAAGGCTGGGCCAGCAAGGATTACCCTAGGTCATCAAAACAAACAAACAAACAAAAAAAAAAAAAAGAAAAAAGAAAAGAAAAAATGCTTGCCCTGTTGAAACACAAGTCACCCCAGTGGCCATAGGGTACCTCATCTCACATAGCCACCAGGGATCGATCCTTGGGGTTGGGTGGCTAGGTTATCACATGAGTAATGTTCCATTGACCCAATTTAGCCAAGTAAATGCAAAAACAAGCATGAAGTACATGACTGGTGTTTTAGCAATTCGTCCTTTGGTCCAAAAATAAACTATGGATGCAATGAGAACATGACCTGTTTTCATCTCTAAATTTATTCATGCCATATTTCATATTCATGATTGTCACTCTCATAGTCCCCAGTTTTTGCTCAACTAATTAGGAATATGGTGTAGTGTGTGTAGGTATAAAAAAATTCATCGAAGTTGATATAGGCTCACAACTTTAGCTCAAAAAGCTCTTTATAATTTACAGCCTTAAATTAAACAGCTAAAAACTTTCATGAATGGATCCAAGCATTCGTAAACAGTTAATACCCAAAGCACTGCACCTAATAGTGCCAATGAACGCTTTTAACATTCTTCTTGTATCCAAGTTCCAAACTCAATGCAAATGCATGCACATGTGACATGTCACATGTGCCAGTTGAAACTCCAACCTTTCCCAAGACTAAAATTCTCCACTCATTCCATTTTCATAAGTTACGCTGAGTTGAAATTCTTGTAGTTGGATTGGGGAGTTTTGAAATTTGAATCATACAACCGAACTTTCTCTGACTTAAAACACCCATAAAGAGTTTCATAGCAATATCCAAGAAAAGGCCTTCTCTAAATAAGCACCATTCACTCTGTAATAGTGCTCCAGCAACTAAAATAGGCCCACCAGAGCTGTTGAAACTGGAATCTGAAAATCTGGCGAAAATTGGAATTTTTACATGGATGAAGCCACCATGTGCTTTGCACATCAGGAGGGAATCTTATCTTTTGCAGGGACTTTAGTTTGGTTCAAGGCGGCATGCAATTGGCCACCCTGAAACAATGAACTACTGTACAAATGTGATATTAGGCCCGGTTTATGAGTAAAGTCCTCTAGGGGAATAGGAATGGTGAAAAGTTAAGGGTTAGGCTTAGGCACCTTTGAGATTGGAGCTTTGGAATATTGCAGATGACTTAACATTTTTTTCTGTTTTCTTTTTAGATTTTCACAAGGAACTTGAATTCTAACCAAATGAGCAACAAGAGACGCATTTAGGTTATCAGTAAACTGAGTAAGCCAAATGATTCAACTGAACTTGGGGCATGTTTGCAGAGCTGGCTTGAGACAACTTGAGGCCTAAAACAACAATCATAAATGAGACATGTTTTTTATTTTTTGAATATTATTAAAAATATGTTATTTAAAAGCTATTTTTTTAATTTTTTGTAATGCAATATTACTAATTAAGGTTTTATATACAAATTTTGCTAACATATCTTTTCAATTGATAGAATGGCTAATCCACTTAATCTTTTTTGTGACATTATTGATCTAAATTAGAATTTTATTAATTTTAATTTTGAAACGCTTCTCTATGTAGAAGTAGCAACTATAGGTATTGTTAATATTTTTTTAGTAAACATATTTAATATTTATAAAATATAACTAATAATATCTACAAATAAAACGACTACTAACTATAATAAACATAAAATATGAGCTTGGAATTAAAAAAAACTTTTAAAGCAAAACCGAATTCAGTGATTTATCAGTGTTAGCCACAAAGATTATAGATGTGGATTACTTTTGAATTTGATGCATCTTATTCAATATGAAAAAGAAAAAGATTATATTTGAAGTTATCTTCCATGAATTTTAAGCAGTACAGATGTGTGCAAATTGGAGGATTTTCAAAAAAAAAAAAAACGATTTCTTGCTTCCTATGATTTTAGGGTTTTCTTTTTTAATTTTAATTGTAACATTTTTCTCAATAGTGAAAATGGACTTTAATGCTTTTTTCAAAATACGAAAAGAATAGCAATTGTTTTTTCTGGAATGTAAAAAGATGGTAGTTTCTTTAGGGGTCGTTTGTTTTTAGCAATTTACATATGTAAATGGCCATGATGCGTAACGGTTACACACCTTTACGTTTGTTTAGCTTGATTTACGCAAGGGATATGTAAAATGGATGTGAAAATGGTGTGAAAAAGGGCTATTTTTCTGTCAAAAATTTTCACACCTCATATGGTGTGAAAGTGTTACACATGCAACTGTTACTGGGCGCTGCTACAGTACATACCAAGAGCAATCCGCCTTTTTGATTTTTTTATTACTGTGGATTCCATTTTTATAATCAGAACCGTTCATTGTCTTTAGAAGGTCAAAAACGGCTACCATACCAATTTTAAACCGTTGATGCTGCCTGGATGTTGAGATATCATCAGACAATTATAGCCGTTGGATTACTCTATTATACATGATAATACCAGTCCGCCTTTTATGATTTTTCCTTTTCTGTGGGACCCCTGCATAAAATCAAAGCCGATCATCTTCTTGAAAATATGAAACACGGCCACTTATCCAATTTTCAACCATTGATGTTTCTTGGATGTTGAGATATCATTAAAACAATATAACTATTAATTTATTGTAGATGGCCATCCCAGTCCACCTTTTTTAGTTTCTTTATTACTGTGGGTCCCCTTTTTATAATCAGAACCGTTCATTGTCTTCATAAGGTTAAAAACGGCCCGCATACCAATTTTCAACCGTTGATGTTTCTCCAATGTTCAGATTCATCAAAAAAAAATGTACAACCTTTTACATTAACCCATTGTAAATGACATTTTCAGCCCCTTTTTTTCAAGTTTTTAAATAATGTGGGGCCTAAAATCCTGATCTGAGCCATGTATCCTCTTTATAAGATCAAAAATGGCCATGAGGCCAAATTCCATCCGTTGATGTTTCTTTGATTGTGAGATATTTACAAAAAGATTCAAATTATTTAAATATGTGCACCTAGATTCACATGTAAAGAGGTATGGAAAAAACAAACAAAGAATTATGTTTCACATGTAAGTCATTTGAATATGTAAATGACTCACATGTGAGTCATTTACATATGTAAAACATTTTCATATCATGTGTGAAATTAACAAACGACCCCTTAATTACTTTTACGAGGCCTTATTATTTTGGAGAAACAGATGGTAACAATTGCTTTTTTTAAAATTTGAAAAGAATTAAGTTTTTTCATTACTTTTATAAGGCCTTATTTTTTGGGACTGAGAAAAAAAGATGAAAATTGCTTTTTTTTTAACCTTATTTTTTAGGGGGCCTAAAGCAAGGGTTTTTCTTGCCTAATAGTCGAGTCACCCATTCATGTTTGTTTGTGTTGTGTTACCTAGCCTTTTGCTAGACATTTCTCTCACTGACATGCTTTCATACGACCTTACTTGAACAGGATCTGTACTATATATAGGCTCGTACATCTATATCCTTAAGTGCTAAGGAGACTGCATTCAAGTGTGGTTGATGAATTAAGACCGTGTGATCAGAGGGTGATTAGCGGCTGAGATTCTTGCTAGGATCTATCAGCACTGGAGGATAGTTTTGCGAAAACAACATGCAATTGCAAAGATTGTAGGAAATGAACGTACACCAAAATGTGTTATGCTTATTTATTTTTTTTTATAGAAAGAAACACGTCATATAAATGTGTCCCAAAAATTTTTTGTCAAATAGAGCCAAAAAAAAAAAATCTTAATTTTAGGGTTAAGGTGGGGTGAGATGTTTATTACAAACTGGAATACATAGGCAACTCTCTCATACCATCTACTACTTAAACAACTAAAGTCAACTACAGAACTAAAGTCAACCCTCTCTGCCAAGTTTTTATTTTTTTCTAAATGAGAAACATGATTTGAAGTCGCAAACTCCCGTTTAGAAGAATTGTCACAAATATGATTTTGGGGAATTAATTCAGAAATATGTCCAATTGCTTTTCAAATCTTGGGATGTTGAAAAGAATGCATGATCCTTGGCTAATGAATCACGCAGGATGCTATGCAAGGCACCCTGTGAGCCCACATGGGGCCTTACCAATCATGGAGGAGGGGGAGATCAAAAGAATCCAATTGGACCAGCTAATATATGAAATTAAGAATCCATTCCATAATCTTAACCCCGTGATTTGTAGCCCTAAGTTTAATCATTTTAATCATTTCAATATACATAATATATATATCATTTTTTTCTCAGTTTAGTCCATTTGGATTTGTGTGAAACCAATTGAATCTATGACACTCATGCACATGACTGGGATTGTAGTAATCATGCGGAGCCCAAGTGGGCCACCGGTTGCCTCGCACCCTAGAGTCATTTTTTTTTCCTTTGAGCGAAGCTATCCCTGTAATCAACTCTTCCGGTGGTGCAGGCATATTAGGAGCTAAGGGAACTTAAAAATGTTCTAATGCGTTAAGGCTCCCACTCTTATATCACCCACCAAGAATTAATTCTGGCCTGGTAAGTGCCTTTGCCTTTCCCCCTCTTAACCACTAAGCCAAATTTCAACTCTGAATTTTGATCAGGTTTTCAAAATCCAGGCCTGAACCCACCAGAACTCGAGAAAGTCCAAATTTTACTTTTTGCCATATTGGACCAAATGATTCAGGTTTGGCTCGATCCAAGTTCCACCCCCAGGGAAAATTGCCACTCCGGCCTCGTCAACGCACCTAAAGTGCAATCGTCTACAGTGCAAGCAACCATTCTCTGTCTGTAAAGCTAGGAGAACAGAATGTTGGAAATCATGACTTTTGTACGGATTTCGTAATGGTAAGGGCCACATTATAGTTGAATCAATTATTTTGGCCTAGCCATCCAGACTTTGGTTCCTTCTTTTTATTATTTTTTGTGTCCTTTCTAGACCGACAAATTCTACCACCAATTGGAAGACTAGGAATATGGGGTTCTCCCAGTTGGAAGGTTTTGTCTGGGCCATTCATGTAGGCCATAAAGAGACCTACATCCTACATGGAACGGCCCAATCCTAATTCCGATTAATCGAGATCCACAATGCACGATTGGCCCAACAGACTCAAAGTTCAGTGCCTCAAAACTTTCTTTGAAGATCTAAACCCAAGTTCAGCACTTGATGGACGGGGGAATTATTGGGTGGACTCGGATCTAGTCCCAGGATCCATGTCGGTTCATATTCTAGGTCCTCTCATACTCAGGTTTGAATTTGGATTCCAATGCGAAACCTTTGTTGTGCTTGGGCCTGGGCAGGGCCAGGGCCTGCTAATCTCCAGTCTAAATCCTGCACAGCTTGGAAAGACTCTCATAAAATCAATTTGTACAGATAACCAGACTATGGCCCCACTAGATCAAGCTTAAAAAAAAAGTTTTGGGGGGGGGGGGGGGGTGGGGGGGGGGGCGGCGCCTGAGCTTAACGATTGGGTCCCACTGTTTAATACTTCAACCATGTGCATGATATTCGTAACGTGTTAGATAGAAAGAAGGGTTACTAAAGAGGAAAAAGGAAAAGAAAAAATGAAAGAGAATCAGTTTATTTACCAAGAAAAGAACATACAGTACTGATACACGTGAGAATGAACGTGAAGCAGGAGCTACTGACCTTCTACAGTTTTAAATTTAGTAAAAATTTGAGGTTGGAATTATTGAGTCCTTTGCCTCAAAAATGTGTTCTTTGTACCAAGACACCCAATAATGCAAATGTGTAATCTCAGCCATTGATCAAAGAACGGCTTTTATCCTAGTGGTAAAGTGTGCCTATTCTTACCTAAATGGCTAGGGTTCAAACCCGCGCAGACATCCTTCCTCGATAATGTACTAGTTCACTAGAGGTTTTCTCTCCTCACTAAAGGGTCCCCAACCTCACCAAAAAGGCCAGGGGTCCCGGCACCCCTAAGGCTGGGGTAAAAAAAAAAACATTGATTGGATAAGCCCGACAGAGTGATGATAAGGTGCTCCCTAAATCTCTCCTAGACGCTAGACCTTGATATGCTTTAACCAGTCGTACATTCTGACATCTTAAGAGGGATTAAAACGGATTAAAACTGGCGTGAAAAAAAAACTGTGTTTGGCTCTCACAAATGGAGTTAGTTTGTATTGTAAACAGTTGTGAAAAAATGAAAAATCAGTTGTAATCTGAATGAATAATGAATGAGATTCGGCTATCACTATACAGTAATCACATCTTGAAATTTTCATCTCCGACCACCCAGAATTATTTCCGCCAGAAATTTGGGATTGTATAACTCAAGGGCTTAATAGTGCATTATAATATGGATATGCAATCGCCTAGTTTTGATAAATTAAGATAAAAATTTTAAATCCTTAGCCATTAGATAAATCAAGATCAGTTTTGAATTTTGCAAGAGCAATTAAGAAGCTTACAAATTGAGCTGGTGGGAATTGGGGGGAAGGGATATTTAAGTGTTGAGATTAAATTAGAATGGAATATGCTTAGAACCACCCTGATCTTTCCATACAATTTCTTCTAAATGAGGTGATAATCTAGGCGCGGATAGGTGGCATAGTTAACTTTAATGTGGAAGGAGAACAAAGGACGCTTAGTCCATACTCTAG
Source organism: Sextonia rubra (assembly GCA_037013555.1). Lineage (NCBI taxonomy): Eukaryota > Viridiplantae > Streptophyta > Magnoliopsida > Laurales > Lauraceae > Sextonia > Sextonia rubra. The sequence goes on along the minus strand of JASUAD010000001.1, from coordinate 106,361,543 downwards.
TAGAACTGTATCATACACAGTATAGTAGCCTGGAGTAAGTAGCTTCTGAGAAAGTTTGTGTGTATTTCTGAGACAAAATATATACTAATACACTTCAGTTTACCTTTTGCAGAGATTTCTGGTTGGTAGATAACATCGATAGCCAACAACTAGTATTTTTGGGAGCAACAAGGAAAGAAACTTCCACATCAAGGGAGCAAACAGCTTTTAAATTACAAAACTGGTGTTGCACACATCACTTCGAATCATGCATTTATCCATACAAGTAAAGAGAGATGCAAAATCATGCTTGTAGGCCTTAAATAAGTGATGTTCACTCCACGTTGTGCATAAAAACTAATGTTTTCAAGGGAAGAAGCAGGGAAGGTTGGGCCTATGATAGGAACTTCTACCTAAACATGCCTTGTTCATATGTGCCCGCATCCTTCATTTTTCTTACCTTGTTCTTCCTCTCTACCGAAGCTCAAACTTCTGCATGCAACAATGAGACCTTTTCTTTCGCATTAAATGGGAAAAATATCACACACTGCAAGAAATTGGGAGCCTTGGGGGCCGAATTGGGATGGAACTATTACAACAGCACAGGAAACACGACGATGGACATCTTGTTCGGCGCAAAACTAGGAAGCGCGCATGGATGGGTGGCATGGGGGATTAACCCAATTCGCCCACAGATGGTGGGAACCAGAGCCTTCATTGCCTTGAAACATCATAATGGTTCATTACTATTAGATACTTACAATGTGACTGCGGACACCAAGCATGGATGCCAGTTCCTGCCTTCACCAATCGATGTTAAATATGAGAAGAAGGGGGTGGAGTACTCTCCACAGACCCGCTTCCTCACCATTTTCATTACGGGGATTCTTTCAGATAAGTCAGGGAGCTTGAATCATGTGTGGCAGGTCGGTTCGCATTTGGAGGACGTGGAGCCTAGGATGCACGCCACCGCAGTGCAAAACTTCGATAGCTGTGAGATCCTCAGTCTTCCTACTGGTGCTGGTAAAGGGCGCCATCACCTTCGACGCCTGAGAGTGGTAAGCAGTTAACTGTAACCATCTACTTTGTAGGGACCATTTTTTGTGAATGACTTGGAATAAAGGTGATTGAAGCAGCAGTCACATTCTCAAAATCTAACTTTGTTTTCTAGCATGATGACAGTAAAATCTCCAACATGCTTTGAATTAGAATCAGTAATCATGCATTCTAACTTCAAATCTGTGTTTGTTGTTTCATATAATTAAAAAGTAATGAGCTTTCTATCATAATTGATATTTGTTTGAGATGGAGAGGGCCATAGTGGATAAACAACAAAAAATATGGCATCCCTCCTGACGTGATTTCCAACTTCAGCAGAACAGCTAACAATACATTAATTCCTAATCAATTGCTTGTGTGTTTGTGTTTGGGACAGGCGCATGGGGTTCTAAATATCATAGGATGGGGTACTCTTTTGCCTGTTGGGATCATCTTCCCAAGGTATTTCAAAAAGTATCCATTCATATATGAACATTGGTTTCGGGGGCACTTGACATGCCAATTGCTTGCATTCGTATTTGGTACAATTGGTTGGGCATTTGGGCTATCGCTTGGGGGCGCTTCCAGGAATTACACTTTCAAGGCCCATAGGATCATTGGCATCACCATTTATAGCCTGGCAACATTGCAGGTAAGCGGGACACATGTTTTTGCCTTCTCTGCACTGGCCTTGGTTTGCAGCTTCTTGCAGCATTTTATTCACATTGATTTAATTCATTTCTTATGGAAAAAGAGAAACCGAATAATTCATTTTCTCTAGTCTCAGTTTCTATTAATATCGCGGAGAACAATTTTTATTTTGAATGTTCTTCCACATTCTTGGCCCAAATCAGCACTATGCAAAAGGCATGGAAATGTAAACATGGAACAATGAAAGATCACTAGTGTTTTTAACCAAAGTTTTCATGAGCTGTGTGTTTGACTGTTGATTTCTGCCTTTACAGATTCTAGCATTGTGGCTGCGCCCAAAACAGAACGATGACTATCGCAAGTATTGGCACATATACCACCATTTCGTAGGCTATTCTCTATTTTCACTGATAGTAGTGAATATTTTCCAAGGCATACACATCCTAAGGCCTGCTAAGCACTGGAAATGGGCTTATGTTGGGATCCTTTGCTTCTTGGGTTTTATAGTTCTCGTCTTGGAGCTCTGCACTTGGGGTAGGTTCATCTATGATACATACAACAGACGAAGTAGCAGGAAGGAGCCCCCTTCTAGTTAGCCATGGAGAAGAGAAAAACGAATCATTGGTGAACACTTTTCATTATCCACTCTTAACTGTCTGTATTAGTGTCTCTGTGTTTGAGCAAGCACCTGTCTGTTGAAGGTGAAAATAGCAACGGAAGTAGAAGGCATGGATTTCAGTACTTCAACAAGAATAAGAAGAAAGCTGAGAGAGAGAGAGAGAGTGTGTGTGTGTTTGTGTGTGTGCAGGCGCGCGCGCATGATAGCTATTAGCTGGATTTGTATAAGTGCAGGCTCATGAGGCTTGCCAAGGTTTGGTGATGATGTAAGAGAACAAAAAAAAAAGACAAAGGAGGAAGTGTTGCTATGATAGTTGTCTGTTTTCCGTTGAATGGTAAGCAATTGAGTATGAATATGTGCCTTGTCTGTTACTTTTTTGTTCTCTTAATAGTTAGCAAAATCTTTGTTGTAGGGGCCACCTTTTGATGAGCTGAACCCTTTCTGTCAAACCCATTACCTATCATATGGCAACACCTGAGTATCACTGGTTTGGGTAATGCCATAACCATGAGGCATTCGCTTGGTCTACTTGGTCAACATCGCTGATGAGGTATTACATAGGAAAGCACTATATACTATTGAGTGCGCTTGATTAGTGTAGCTGGGCAGTTACAATGTCCTCGATACAGCCCAAACGGAAGACACCATATGGACCCATGGCCTTTCGCCTGTCTACCCGACCCACTCTAGATGGGCTTTGTTTAGTGTTTCCAATAAATGACCAGAATTAAACCTAACCGATTATTTGACCCATTAAAGACTGGAATGCCAAAATAAAATTTATGTAGCTAACCCCAAAATCAATGAAAAAAGACTTCTAGGATGACACTGAATAAATGATCAGGTTTAAACTCAAACTGTTATTTGACTTGGGATAGATTAAAATGGCAAAAGAAAATCTCAAGTTAACCCTAATATAATTGGGACATGGCTTAGAGGATGATGACGAATAAATGACCAGATTTAATCAACCAAATAATGTTCCAATGACATAAAACTCGATTAGTTAGATATTTTTTTTAGTTGACTTTCTTAAAAGCCCAAGCTTGTGACATTTCAACTTTGTTTGAAAAAGTTGCGAGAAAATAAGGTATTTTATTTTTTTAATTATATTATGCTTTAAAGATTTCTTTCATCTGACTCTTTATTTCTCCTTTCCTTTTTAATCATTTTTTCCCCTCTTTCTTGTTTCTATCTCTTTCTCCTTTACAATTTCCTTTTTTTTGTTTATCTGTCGTTACATTTTTTTTAGGTTGCTCTATTGGCCAAGAGCAATCCAAACAACCTGAAAACCCAAGGATCAATCCCTAAGCTTTTATTTGATACCAAAATGCCAATAGCACCACACCATGAGCGTGTTGGTCGTTTATAAGTTACATTCCATCTTTTGTAAAGGTGTTCATGGGCTGGGCAAATGAATATCCATGCTTGACCCGATTAATATGCCACAGGCCCAAGCATGAGTCAAGCCATAAGTGTGAGGTTCGGGACCAAAAATCACCCTACAAGACTTCAGTCTCAAGGGAGGGTAGCATGTCAATCACAGGGTCAACCTAACAGACCATGGTCTCAACGTCCCACATTAGCAAAGAAGCGTCCAAATCTTTGGACTTATAAGTTAAATTCTATATTAACTCAACATAACACGTTTTAATGTCATGCAGCTTCGGATTCCACAAGAACTCCGAAGTTAAGTGTGCTCAAGTGGGATTAGTGCGTGCACGAACAATATCATGCTGAGGAGTAGTATTGGAAAAGGGTGATCGCATGGAAAATCCTCATGTGTGCATGTGAGATAAAGCAAATAATATTATGTTGAGTTGGGCGGAACCGTGACAAAAGAGGAAGTGTGGAAATTGTCTCCGTGACTTACCCAAATAGAAAGAGCAGTATGTTTCAGCTAAGATTGAATCCCGGTAAGATTTAATTTGCCCCATCATTTTTTAAATAAATTATGACCCATTGATTTGCTCTATTGGGACAAGGAACTCAAAATGGGAAGAAGATGGAGGGAGAACAACTTGACTTTCACAAATCCCATGATGTGCGATTGTCAAGACTTAATATTCCACTAATCAGGACCAGGCTGGGCTTCGGCCTCTCCACCTCTTAATCTAAGCCCAGCCCATAGAATAAACAAGCCTATGATTTTGATCCAGGCCCTGCCCAAGCACGAAAACCTAAAGCCCAAGCCCGGCCTAAAGGATGCTGGGCCAGGCTCCGACCAGCCTGGTCCATGATATGGTTTTGGAAGTGCAGAAGCCTTGATATGGTTGATTTTGCATGCAATTTAAGTTGAAATTACCTTTTTTATTCACTGCAAATTATTTTATTTTATTCTTTAAAAATTTCATCTGGGTTGATTGAACAAACCAAGTGATGATAATTAGACGACTTCTTTTTGGACTACGAATCCTGACTGTTAATAAGCTACATATACATCACTTCTCTACCTAAAAAAAAAAAAAATCAAATCAAAAGAAGTAAATTTTAGTCATATCAGCATTTGAAGGTGTCAAAAGATGTTAACAATATGACTAATCATATAAGTTGATTACAACTCAAATTCTATGGGCCCACTGTTCAAAAACTCTAAAACAAAATGCAATACAACAATGTATAATTCATTTATAAATAAAACCCAATGCAGATTTTTGGCAAAAGTTGCCAAAACTAAAAAATAAAGAAAAAGTTCTATATACATTGAAGAATAGATTCCCAAAACACACAAGAGTGAAAAAAAGTTCTATATACATTGAAGAATAGATTCCCAAAACACACAAGAGTGAAAAAATTAACACAAATAATCCAAATAGATATCTAAATATAAATATAAAAAAACCACCTGAATTATAGGTATAGTAAACTCAAATAACAATAATTAACACATGTAATCCTAATTAATCTTGATTGTGGGCCCCATTTCATATTAAGAGAGGATAGGATTTGGGTGGTATTGTTGCCGCCCTCACACCCTTTTGAGTCTTATCTCTTCTTCATTCTCTCTGCCGCTTTCTTCTTCCCACCAGAAAAAAAATCCATCTTTCAAATCCGAATGCAGATTCAAACGCAGCTGCAGATTCAGGCCCCGCTTCGATCCCCCCTCTGCCGTGGGCCCCTTTCAATCCTACCCCACAATCGCTTTCTGAGGAATCCCATCATCAGCTCTTCCGCTCTCCGAATCACAGGCAAGGGACTCAGATTCAGATTCAGTGCAAGCACAGCCATCAAGAATTGTTGCATCAGAAATGAGGAACATGGGGTTGTTGGGGTTGAGAGTAATCATCATCAGCAGCAGCAGCAGCTGAGAAAGGCGTATCCTTTTCACGAGATTGAGCCGCGGTGGCAGCGCTACTGGGAGGAGAATCGGACGTTTCGGACTCCGGATGAAATTGATACGTCCAAGCCCAAATTCTACATACTTGACATGTTTCCTTATCCTAGGTCAGTTCCCACTTCCAAAGTGCCTCTCTGTTTCATGGAATTGAATACGTAGGAATTCAATTTCAATATGAATTGTTAGGAATGAAGAATCAGTGGTGACCAGTACCTGACTTCGGCGCAAGGCGTAAAAAAAGAAAAAAAAAGACCCCTTTATTGGAAATTGAAATGTGGGTAGTTGGGCATTGGAATTTTAAGACTTAGGAAAGTCAAGGTCCCATCTTTTCCGTCTTATATGCGTCGGCCATCACCTCTTTAATCATTCTTCGGTGGAGCTCATTTCATTGTGAATCTCCACCTTATGTTGTTGGTGGTTCACCTCTTTAATAATTCTAGCTGCAGCCCATTTGACCATGAACTCTTATGTATTCAATTCCCATGCGAACAAACAGGCCTTTTGTGAATTGGTTATTCTTCTCATATTTGTCAAGACCCGCGGCTCATTTTTTGTGGATTTGATTACAATTGATAGAGTCAGTGCCTTTGAATTCCCCCTTTACGGACAATTGATTTTGTATTGCTCAACGGAATTGAGGGTTGTAAAGTCCAAATGTGTTTGACTGACTGCTGAATTAAATAGTGCTATTTGTATTCATCTTGGTTCTTGATCAATCTACCATTGCTTCTTTTTGTGGGTTTCGCTTTTGCAGTGGAGCTGGATTACATGTTGGCCATCCCCTTGGATATACTGCCACTGATATTCTTTCCAGATACAAGCGCATGCAAGGTTTTAATGTATTGCATCCTATGGGATGGGATGCATTTGGATTACCTGCAGAGCAATATGCAATTGAGGTTTGCTTGCCTCTTACCATGTTAAATATGCGAGATATTTGTTAACGATTCCACTGGATTGTGTATTATTAATGTATCGTGTTACATCTTTACAGACAGGGACCCATCCAAAAATCACAACATGGAGTAACATTAGACGCTTTCGTTTGCAGGTCCTGACATCTCCAATTCTTTCTTGATATTCAAGTATAATCAATGCCAATTTTAGAGCATGAATATATATATATATATGTTGGTATCTTTCTTTGCCTAATCTGAAATCTGAATTTAACTGGATGTAGTCTTTCATCTCAATTGTTGTTCCTTAGCAAGTTTTGTTACTGAAGTTTCTATCTGTTTTCTAGCTGCATCAATTTGTTACATGGATGAGACTGGATATGTGTATGCATAGTAACAAGTATGGAATTGAGAACAAATAAAAAAAAAGAGGAAATATATTTCTTGCTCTTATAAATGAGAGATATTAGGGAATTTCATTTGGGTGATTAGGCATGTGCATTGAGGACCAAAAACAACCCCTGATTACAAAAGGTTTACAAGGAATTAGAGTGGGGAGACTTATAAAGACTTAAAATATAGATTGCACGAGGATAGATGATTAAGATGATGATGATGAATATTTCTGCTGTATTTTTTCCTTTTTATAATTTATTGTTGTTTCCTTGATCAGTTATTCATTGTTGTGCGATTTCACATACTGCATGTGACTTTATTAGTTATGATATGATTTGATTCTTTCATTCATTGGATGATTGGTTTTGTTGCTTTGCAGCTTAAATCATTAGGCTTCTCATATGATTGGGATCGTGAAATTTCTACTACTGAACCTGAATATTACAAGTGGACACAATGGATCTTCCTTCAGCTATTGAAGAAAGGACTTGCATATCAGGTTATAAATATTGTCCTATATTTTTCACCTCTTAGTTCTCAGCTTGTCAATACATTATTTATGCATTATTTAAAAATTACTCATACATGACAACTGAATTCTTCTTGTTCCTTTTATTTTATTTTTTCCATTCTTATTTCTTTGCATTTTTTAATTACTTCACTGGTTATGAGGGGCTATTACTTCTGATGATCTGAATGAAGCATATTTTTTTTAGGCTGAAGTTCCAGTTAATTGGTGTCCAGCTCTTGGCACTGTTTTGGCAAATGAGGAGGTAGTAAATGGTGTTAGTGAACGTGGTGGTTATCCTGTTATTAGAAAGGTATATGTGAATGCTGGGCATGATCTGTATTTTTTTTTAAATTTAATAATCTCAGAGTACTGATTGATGACCTTGTCTGCTTTTTCCCTCAAGGACATAGCACTTCAAATTCTTACAATTTTTATTGATATTTATTTTGTTCTCTCTTATCAACCTAGCCAATGCGCCAATGGATGCTTAAGATTACTGCATATGCTGATCGTCTTCTTGAAGATCTAGATGAGCTTGATTGGCCTGAAAGTATTAAGGAAATGCAGAGGAATTGGATAGGTCGGTCAGAAGGGGCTGAGATGGAGTTCTGTGTGCTTGATATGGATGGACAGGAGCGAGGTTTAAAACTGGCAGTTTATACTACCAGACCAGATACCATCTTTGGAGCAACGTATAGTGTATTTCCTTTTGATTGTTTATATGGCCAATAATTATTTGCTAAACATTGCTGACTTAGTGACCTTGATTCTGTTCCAGTCTGGACTAAGATCGGCATTTTTGTCCTTATATCACCATTTATGTCGGGCAGATATCTAGTTGTGGCACCTGAACATCCCTTGCTATCATCATTGGTGTCTGAGGCCCAAAGCACATGTGTATGTTCATTGGCTTCCCTTCTCATTTATTTGGATCAGGAACACATGTTTTGTTGAAGCATCATGGGCAAAGAAGAGAACTAATCTGTAAACACAGGTGGAAGATTACAGAGAGCAAGCATCAAGGAAAAGTGAGCTTGAGAGAACCGATCTTCAGAAGGAAAAGACGGGGGTTTTTAGTGGTTCTTATGCTAGAAATCCAGCAACTGGGGAAGCAATTCCTATATGGGTGGCAGATTATGTTTTGGGGAGGTATGTCTTCACCTGGCTTTGAACATTCCTTGTTTCTTCATTGTCGTAAATTATTGTATTTCTTGGTGTCAATTTGAACTTTTTTGGGCTTTGGAGAAAAGAATGAATTCGGAAACACTATATTGGACTTTGCCTTGGCATTTGATCTTATAGTAGCAAATACTTACTTTAAAAAGAGAGATGAGCATTTAATTACATATAAAAGTGGGAGTAATAGGAGTCAGATAGATTTTTTTCTAGTTAGAAAACAGGACCGATTGGCTTGTAAAGATTGTAAGATTATCCCAGGAGAGAGTTTGACTACGCAACATAGGCTTGGAGTTTTAGATATTTGCATTAGAAGTAAAAAGAGAGCAGTAGTAAACAAAATGGACCCTAAAACAAGGTGGAGAGATTTGAAGGGAGAAAGAGCAAATATATTTAAGGACAAAATGATTGAGAAAGGAGAATGGAATATTGAAGGAGAAACTACAGTAATGTGGAATCAAATAGCTAATTGCATTAGGAATGTTGCAAAGGAGGTACTTGTAGAATCAAAAGGGAAGAGACATATTAATAAAGAAATATGGTGGTGGAGTATGGAGGTTCAGGAAGTTATTCGACAAAAAAAATATTGCTACAAAGTTTGGCAGGGGACTAAGAGTATAGAAAATTTTGAGTTGTATAAGAAGGCAAAGAAAGAAGCTAAGAAAGTAGTAAGTAGTGCAAAGTTCAAAGCATACGATGACCTCTATAATAGGTTGGGAATAAGAGAAGGAGAAAAGGATATTTTTAAGCTTGCAAAAATAAGAGAAAAGAAAAGTAGGGACTTAGATCATATCAAATGTATCAAGGACAATGAGAAAAATATTTTGGTGAAGGACAACGACATTATAGAAAGGTGGAAAGAATATTTTAGTAAACTTTTAAATGAAGAATATTTGAGCTATACAAGAGTGGAGGAAGATATTTCATTACAAGAGTATACTTTTCTCCGTAGAATTAGAGGGGTGGAAGTGAAGGAAGCATTGAAGCGAATGAAGATAGGAAAGGCAACAGGCCCAGATGGTATTCCGATAGAGGTATGGAAATGCTTAGGAGAGGTTGGAGTAAGTTGGTTATGTAGACTATTCAATAAGATACTTGTGACAAAGAAAATGCCGGATGAATGGAGAAGAAGCATTGTAGTACCTATATATAAGAATAAAGGAGATATACAAAATTGTACCAACTATCGAGGGATTAAACTTATGAGTCACACTATGAAGTTATGGGAGAGAATAATAGAGCAAAAATTGAGAAAAAAGACTAAGATTTCGGAAAATCAATTTAGTTTTATGCCAGGGAGATCAATATGGAAGCTATCTTTTCACTTAGGCAATTAATGGAAAAATACCGAGCAAAGAGGAAAAATCTACATATGGTCTTTATCGATTTGGAAAAAGCCTATGATAGGGTACCGAGGAATTTAATTTGGTGGGTTTTAAAGAAAAGGAATGTTCCAAGAGGTTACATTGAAATTTTAAAGGATATGTACGAAGGTGCAATAACAAATGTGAAAACCACATGTGGAGAAACGGGCGGATTTCCTGTGACTATAGGCTTACATCAGGGATCATCCTTAAGCCCTTATCTCTTTGCATTAATTATAGATGAGTTAACTGTGCATATTCAAGGAGAAGTACCATGGTGTATGTAGTTCGCAGATGATATAGTATTGGTGGATGAATCAAGAGAGGGTGTAAATGCAAAGCTTGAGAGATGGCGGAGGGCATTAGAATCTAGAGGCTTTAAAATAAGTCGTACAAAGACAGAATATATGGATTGCAATTTCAGTGGACATATACAAAGTGTTGAAACTACTGTCAAAATTGAAACCCATGAGATACCACGTAAAGATTCTTTTCGGTACCTAGGCTCGATGATTAGTAAGGATGGGGAGATTGACGAAGATGTGGAGCGTAGGATAAGAGCTGGATGGCTGAAGTGGAGACTAGCTTCGGGAGTACTTTGTGATAGACAAATGCCAACAAAATTGAAGGGAAAATTTTACAGGACAGTGGTTAGACCAGCTATGACATATGGAGCAGAATGTTGGCCAATTAAGAAGATACATATTCATAAGATGGATGTAGCAGAAATGAGAATGCTTAGGTGGATGTGTGGTAAACTAGGAAAGATAAAATTAGAAATGAGCGCTTTCGAGAACATTTAGGGGTAGCACCAATAGGAGATAAGATTAGAGAAACTCGTTTAAGATGGTTTGGGCATGTTGAGCATAGGCCAGTAATGGCACCGGTGAGAAAAAGTTTGGATATACAGGTGGAGGGTCTATCAAGAGGTAGGGGTAGGCCGAAGAAAACATGGATGGAAGTCATTAATTCAGATTTGAAGAAGTTGCACTTATCGAAAAATTTAGCTCAAAATAGAATGGAATGGAGAAATAGAATTCATGTAGCCGACCCCAATATAGTTGGGATAAGGCTTTGATGATGATGATGATGATGAATTTGAACTTTTTTGGAAATTTAAATTGTTGTAAAATCCCATGATTATCCCCATTGCTCTAATAGTAGGTGAGGCCTGCGAGGGTATGTCTCCTGGCATCATGGGAAGCAACAGCTGCATTTTATAAGCCATTTAAGCAGATGAATGGGAAAACGGACTGCCCACTAGAAATCCACTTTTTCCAACCATGTAGGATTGCCATCAGGCTTGGCTTTAAATGTAAACCTGATCTTGAGTGGGAATTGGGAAACCTTCTTTTCCAGCAAAAAAGTTAAAAAAGAAAGCCTGCCAGAAAAAAATGTACAAAAAAAAAGGTGACCTTAGCATGATCTAAACTGCCCTTATGATGAAGAAATTACATTGTGTGTAATCATGTAAGACACATATTGAGAGTTGGTGCCTCTTTCATGGTCATATTGCTTTGCCTAGTATTATTATGGTCTGACACAATCGTCAAAATTGTTTTTGCAAAAGTATCCTTACTTTTGATGGGATATATAAGTTGCAAAAGCATCCTTACATTTGATGGGATATATAAGCAGCATCATTGCAGTGAGAAGGATAGCATGCAAGGACTACATTGTATCTATGGCCCATGTCTTACGACTAAGAATCAACTGAGTCATGAATCGCGAATGGTAAGGCTGCTTGTTAGGGTGGTGTCAATCTTGATTATGGTGAATTTTTGACATTCTATTGATGGAGATTGTTGATAAAATCACATTACCCATTTCTTGGTATCAATTGGCTAATGCAATTGTATCAAAAACACCAGATGTCTACTATTGCTTGACTTCAGAATAAATGTTGCAGCTTTTTGTTTCATAAATTTGGACTCTAGATGGAATATCCACCTTGATCTTTTTGGTGTGCTAGTGTTTCACGACCTCTGTCTTATATGGGACAATATGCATTTTCTTAAATGCATGTAGCAAGAGGCATGCGCCTATTGCAATATGACCATATTTGGATTTTGGTATGCTACAGTATTGCATCAATTTTGCTTCTATCTGGCCACATTTCCAGCGAACTGCATTCATGCTCCATTATCTGTTGTGCTACCCTTCTACAATTGATGTGCTTTGCTGCTTTGGCATTCATGTACTAGGAAATAACAATGCTTCCACTTAATATAGCTTAGTCATTACAAACTTATGTTACATGTACTTCTTGCTAATAAATATGTCAATGAAGTGAACCACTCATTTTTTGTTGGTGTTTGCAGTTACGGTACTGGAGCAATCATGGCTGTACCTGCACATGATTCTCGTGACCACGAGTTTGCTATAAAATATGGCATTCCAGTTTATTGGGTTGTAAAGCCAGATGATAAACATTACAACAGCCTTGAAGAGTCATATTCTGGAGATGGTATCATAATAAACTCATCAAATCCAAAGTCTGGGCTGGTTATTAATGGCTTACCTAGTAAAGAAGCAGCATTCAAAGTCATTGAATGGGCTGAAAATACTGGGCATGGGAAGAAAAAGGTGCTGGGATTTGTCAAATTTATTTGGCAATGCTGGTTTGGAAATATTTCATCATACTTAATAATTTTGAATCTTTTTTTAACTTCTTTTGGATTAGGTGAACTACAAATTACGAGATTGGCTTTTTGCTAGGCAAAGATATTGGGGGGAGCCATTCCCAGTAATTTTTCTAGATGATACTGGTGAAATCATCCCGCTTCCGGAGCATGACCTGCCTCTTGCTCTTCCTGAATTGGATGATTTCACTCCTACTGGAACAGGGGAACCACCTCTAGCAAAAGCTGTGGATTGGGTATGGCCAGCTATTAAAGTTGCCCATTTGTTTATGGTTTAATTCTAAGGTTGTGTAGATTCTTTTTTCTTTTTGTATTTTCTTCCTACATATGAACCTTTTGATACTACCTGTCCTCATGGTGAAGATATTATAGGCATGAACCTTGGATACTACCTGTCCTCATGGTGAAGATACTGTAGGCATGAATCCTTTGATACTACTTGTCTTCATGGTGAAGATACTTTAGGCCTTTTAGGACATCCATGTATTTTTGTCTTCTTCAATTATAAGACAATATAAAACTCCTCAACACATCTCTTCTGGCTGAGAACCTTAGTCCATGGGATCATATAGTGGGACATGTAGGATCTTAAACCCCATTGAGCTACCACTTATCCCAAACCAATTGTTGTTAGGAAACAGTAGAACAATGGTTTTATGGCCTTTTTGATTGTATTAGGAAGGCATTCGAGCTGTATCGGTCTTCGCCCCAACATTGGCCCACGAGGGTCATACTAGGGACCTAATAATACAACCCAACCGCGCGCGCCCCCCGCCCCCCCCCCCCCCCCCCCAACAAAAAAAAACTGATTACATACCCGCATGTGGACTCAAACCCTCAACCTCACCAGGCTTTAATTCCATTTGTAGGATCTCAGACCCAATTGAGCTACCACTTATTTCAAAATCAATTGGTGTTAGGAAACGGTAGAACAATGGTTTTATTGTCTTATTGGTTGTGTTAGGAAGGCATTTGAGTTGTACTGGTCTTCGCCCCAACACGGGCCCACAAGGGTTGCACCGAGGACCAAACAGGACATAGGTTATTATATTATGGATAGCGCATATTATATTTTCTAATAAGCTCATGAAAGACATTTACTCAAGAAATAAGCATCCAGCAGTTGTGTATCTTTTGTAACTTTTGGCACCTTTGTGTTCTAATATTTGAATGTCCATTTCAAACATATGTGATTTGAGTGTAGTTATGCTGCTTGCAAGAGAAGTTTCCATCATTTGTAAATTTACTAAAATGGGACTAGTCTTCCATCATGATGATTTGCATGCTTGCGTTAATTTATTATTCTTCTAATCTCTTACATTATGAGTTTGACATGATTAATAGTGCTCATGATTTACAGGTTAAAACAACAGATCCATCTTCTGGAAAGTCTGCAACACGAGAAACAAGTACTATGCCACAATGGGCTGGTTCTTGCTGGTACTTTGTTCATTATTTCTTTAAGTTTTTGGCATCCTCCTAGTTTGTTTTTCTCATATGACCTTTGTTGTTCTTTCCATTGGAAACATGAAAAGCATACGAGAAATAAAACTATTGCATGACTTGAGCTAAAGGATTTGTTACAGCCTTATGTGTTTGAGCACTTGAGGGATTGCTATCTCCCTTAATCTCAATTTAAAACAATGAGATAACCTCCCTCCACGTCAAGGAATAAAAAAATAATAGCTATAAAGAATTAAAGATCAAATAATATAATAATTTACATGTAAAGTAACGCAGCGCGTGAAAGAAGAATAGCCAATGGGTTAGTCTTCAAGCCAAAAGGCTTAAGGCTAGGAAGTCTAGGTCCCTCACCAAAGACAAACAATCAACTCTCAATCAAGAAGAAAACTCGAATTCTTATTTAATATCAATGTTGTGTCCCATGAGAAGGGATTACATCTTATTTGTAGTTAAGCTTTTCTCTAACTAAGGAAACAATCCGTAAAATAAAAGACTCCTAATTCAATCCTAGTAAAGACTTCTAAATAATAACAACTTCTAAACATAAAAGAATCTTAATAAACTTAATAGCCTAGATAACTAAAATCTTAGAAACACTTCTTTATGAACTTGGGCTCGATGGACCAGCCAATTATGGATTTGGCTTGTATCAATTCTCCACACACACCCCCCCCCCCCCCAGGTTGAAATTCATTTGAATAAACTTTCGTGTCACTTGTTGAGCTTTATTTTCGAGATTTGACTTGAAAGCATGAAGTGATCTTGTCTTCCACTCAGAAATAGATTGGAGGTGTGGCTTCGATGAATGGTTGCATATAGATAGATTGGAGGTGTGGCTTCGTCGAATGGTTGCATATAGTTGAAATGTGTGAGTTGCCCATTAGACGCTTCAATTGTAGGTGTTGTACCAATAGATTGTACTCTTTTGTTGGTAGCAGTTGATCTTTGAAGATGAAATCTATGTGGGGAACTTCAAAAGATAAATCTTCTTGTGAAATTATTGGACTAATTGATTTATCGTCTGATGTTACAATTAGATCCATTGGATGAGCAATGTTAGCTTGTACTTCTCCATGCATTACCTCTTGTTTTTGTAGATTAGCATTGCCCCTAGAAAGATATTTATCTTCCTCCTCTTGAAGTTTAAATGAAGCATGACCCATTTTGGAAGTTCTACAATTTATTTCACTTGAAGTTGTCATAAGGTCATTCTTTCCGAGAATGTGCTTCTCAACATCACCCTTGGATTTTGTTTCTTCTTGTTGTTCTTTCTTTGACTTTTCAATTGAAGGTAATGGTGTAGATGAAGAGTTGCTGATTGCAATGGAACGAGGGAAGCATATCTTCCTTTCCACAAGAGGGAATAGATATTCTTTGCTTCCTCATGTTGCACTTTTCAAGCAAGAAGCCATGGTTGTCCCAAAAGAATTAGTGATATTCATGGGAACTACATGACACCCAATTTTATCTTCATATCACCAATCTTGAAAGATACCAGATATTTGTGAGTCATAATAACGACAGAATCATTAGGCCATGCAACTTTGTAAGGGTTTGGGAGAGTTTCTGTAGGCCAATTGAGTTTGTCAATAACCTCTTGCGCCATAAAATTGATAGTACTATCCCGATCAATATCTAGATTGGCTAACTTGCCTTCACACTTTACTCGCATTCGGAATATTATAATATACTTCTACGCTTTGTCCCTTCTTATTGTTGATGAGAAGTCTGCGAATGACAGGTGTAGTAGTATCTTTTCTTGCAAAATTTGTTTCTGTCAGATGAGCTTTTGTTCGTTACAGAGAATGTTCTCTTTCAGACTTGTCACAGATGTGACCGTCGAAGCATGTGCTCAACACGAATAGCTTCCTTATATGCTTCATGAACATTATTGCAGGGTTTCGTGAGAATGGTTGGCTTCAAACCTCTGATAAAGTGACTCAAATCATGTAGCTTTTTCCGTTCCAATTCACGTACTTGATGGACTCTTGAAATTGATCTAAATATTCAACAACTATGGAATCTCCTTGTCTAAGATTAAGAAACTGCTTAAAGTAGACCTTATTTGCATAATTCCAATCTCCATATGTATACTCATACAACATTCTTTGAACTTCATTGGAGGACCCAAAGATTTGCATATTGGCTATGATGCAAGAGAGCCAAATCTTCGAAATTCTAAAAAATGGGCTGACCTTGTTGAGAAGCAACGGCTGAGATTGACCAAGCTGGAAATAGTGGATTATGCTTGGATGGGGTTGGCCCCCTGTTGCTGGACCCACTTCTTTATTTTTTTTTCTTGCTGATTATTTTTCCTCAATGAGTTGGGTCGGGCTTAACCCGCAATTAAGCCCAGACGTTAACCTGCCTTGTGCCATGAGAATTGGCATGTGTGAGGGCCTCCGGAGTTGATGCAGTCAGGAGGTTAAAAAAAACAAAAAGTTAGAGATCAAACAATGCAATAATTTACATGAAAAGTTACTCAAACGAAGCCTTCATTCACATGTCCCAAATAGATGAAAATTATTTTTTCCATGGCTTGCCCAAGTGGGAGTCATGAAAACAATACATCCAAGGAGGTATTCCTCACATTACCTAATAATTTTGAGTGGGAACAAATGGAAAAGCATAAATTTTGTATTTTAATATTCCAAACATATAGAATAATATCTACAAATCCCAATGACCCCAAGATTCATAATCATCCATGTAATCCTAGTCATATTTAGTTTTGAAAACAACTGAAACAAGGAATCTGAATCGAGGAAGTTCTTTTCTACTCAACTAGAGCTTGAATGAAAACGAAATAATTCCACAAGCAAAAATTCCTTTAGCGGTTGGTGGGATCAATTGGGTGTTTGCTTGTGTCAGTGTCATGTTGGTGCTAAATAAATCAAGCTACCAAAAAGTTTGTGGTACATGGTTTCATTCTCTAGAATCTCCCATCCTGTCTCAACTTACCATTTACCTTGGCCAGTGTTGTAATTGGTTTGCATGCCTCCATCCAATTTGTGGTGCGACTCTGTAGCATACTTCTTGTTACAGGAAAGACAAGAGGAAGGGCGTTAAAATGAGGAACTCTTCCTTTATTGATCATGTATTTGATGAATCTCAATGTATTCCATTACATAAGACTAGCCTCCCTTTTATATGCAAGTAATCCTATTTAGATAGAATTTCCAAAACAACCAAATCAAATCAAATCTTATTTAAACCAAGAAAGGAACATCCTAACCTAGTTGGTCCTACTTGTATAATCATCGCAGCCCTACCCCTCTGATGATGTGCTCGAGTTAGTGAGACTCTTTAAGTCTTAACAGATTCAAGAGATCCCACCTTTAGGTACTTCTATGAGTTTTCGTTCTTTTTAACAAGATATGATGGGAGGGTGAAAAGGTATTGTCTAGCTTTGTTGCGTCTATTTCATGCAGGGGAAGAGATGATGAAGCTTTTTTAGACAACGATATTTCTTCAACTTTTTTAACCTCTTGATGGGGAAAATATCGTGCACAAATCTCGTATGATATGGCAAGAAAGAAATGAAAAGATGAGGCCTTTTCTTTGGCTTCCAGTGATCCAATCTCCTGCATTTCCAACTTTCATGGAGATTAGGCAGCTTCAATTGGTGGATAAGTAGTCTTTAATGCAAATATCATATATAGTTTCTTTACCTAGCTGATTGGAATCCATGGAAATCTTAAGACTCACTTTCATGTTTTCAAGAAGATTTAGAATGGCAATGCTTCTGTGATGAGGAGTTTAAGCTTCAGTGAAATGTTTTGTACAGGTATTATTTGAGATTTATGGACCCAACAAATTCAAAGGCATTGGTTGCTAAGGCAAAAGAAATGTAAGAGCAGTTTTTAATATATTAATGTTTTCTTTAAAACTTCCATAGATCCATCATCAGCATTTGTGTTTTACTCTTTTGTTTTAGCGAGAAGTTTATTGGAAGTACATTTGAAGTCAATGTTATGTAGCTAAGCTGCTTCTTGCATGTATTCATCTGCAGGTATTGGAGCCCTGTTGACATTTATGTTGGTGGCGCTGAGCACTCAGTCCTTCATTTACTTTATGCTAGGTTTTGGCACAAGGTGATTTCTCTAGCACCATCTCATTTAAAGTTAGGAGACAATCAAGGCTTAAGAATGCATCCTTTCAAATTTCTCTTCGACATACAAATTAATTGGAAAATGCTCAGTACTTGGTTGTCCTTTGTTGGTACTTGTGGAACTTTTCTTTGGTTTGTATGTATGCTTGCTATGTAGCTTACCTAGTTCTATGCTTTTATGGTTCATCAAAATAATGTTAATGCTATGAACGTTGCCCTTCAGAAATTCATATTCTTATAGAAGATACTCATGATCTGTAAGGGATGCAATGTCATTGCTGTAGGGCTCCTAAACCTAGATTTAGATGGAAGAAATAACCTGAAGGTAAGGCTGTGTACATCTTGCCCTCCCCAGACCCCGCTATGCGGGAGCCTTGTGCACTAGGCCGCTCTTTTTTTTTTTTTTTAAATAACCTGAAGGTCACAAACAATACCATCTTCTTAGATCAGTCACAAACATAAGCAGCAGCAACTTACAGAGGAAAAAACTTGAAAATTGACTCCTTTACCGCCAAAATACTGGCTGAAACAAATCCTGAATGGCCTTAGGTCTCTCAACTGGAAAATAGAGAACAAACTCTCTCTTGATATTCTACTAGTTAAAAGAAAAGGTCCCTTTGATGTGCTGACTCCATGTCTATATCAAATGAGTAGAACTCTAATTATTTTTTGAAATAATCCTTGCCTGATATTTTTGTTGTGTGTCAATCTACTTGATTTAAAGGTAACTAACTAATATCTGTTGGTGCTACAAATAGGTATAAAATAAAGCAAGAAAGGGAAAAGAAGCATCTCATGCTCCCCTGCACCATCCAGCTATTCTATTGCTAAAGTAACTTGGGACCCTTCGGAATGGGGTTGTTCTATTGTTCTCGGCCCAATTTGAGATTGGACCATATCAATGATCATTTGGGTTCTAGGCCCAGTTTGGGGCCTGAACTAGATCTGGGCCTGTTCTAGGTATCTGCATGGGAAGTTTTAAAGTGGAAACATCAATGAGGTTATGAAACTGGTTAATGGTATATCTTATGTGAAAAAATGAGATTCCTTTGAAACTTGTACTAGTGGACAGTGGTCATTTTATGTTGATGAAATATTAATTTTTTACTTGATAGCTGCCGGCACACACTTCAAAATCTATATATCTGCATTACCTAACTGCTTGGAGTTATAATTAAAAAGGAAAAGGCCTAAATTTTTTCACACACACACATGCACACGAGGGGTAGTAAGACTAGGGCATTCTTGTTTAGAGTTGAAAGATCCCTTTTCTTTTTATTATTTTTTCTTGGTTTTTTCTTTCAGGTCTATAGAGTTGTAATACTTTTGCAAATGGAATTATTTTCCATACTCATTAAGAATATTAAGAATATATTAAGATCAATTCAGTGGATACATGCCATTGTAGAATAAAGTTTTAATCTAGAAGTTACTGATCAAAGTTTATACTTCGATACAGATATGTGTTATTTTCATTTACAGTGAATACATAATGTATGCTCTGTACACAACAACAAAAGACGTACAAGAACCAATCTGAACTTAAGATGACGAAGATTCATTACTAAGTTCATGTTGAACTAAAAGAAGTCCAGTGTTGATGACTTCTTTCTCATCAATTTATTTTCTTACATTTTATTTTATTGAACTTGGAGATTTATAGAATTTTAATTCTATAACA
Organism: Sextonia rubra; assembly: GCA_037013555.1. Lineage (NCBI taxonomy): Eukaryota > Viridiplantae > Streptophyta > Magnoliopsida > Laurales > Lauraceae > Sextonia > Sextonia rubra. The sequence goes on along the minus strand of JASUAD010000001.1, from coordinate 106,341,678 downwards.
TGCGTTTTCTTGAATTCTACTAAATTGTAGGTCCAATTTTATGGCATTTTACTTCATAAATTCCTCAAAGACTGCTGACTTGAGCATTTGGTTTCAGGTCCTATACGACATAGGTGTTGTTTCCACCAAAGAACCATTCAAATGTCTCATAAATCAGGGGATAATACTTGGGGAAGTAAGTATATTTGCTTGCCTTTATTGAGCTGATGTAGTCGTCCACTACAAGTTTCTCATAATTTTGGGGAACAGGTCGAGTATACAGCATGTAGAGACCAGGAAGGAAGATTAGTATCTGCTGACTCTGTCAACATTGTGAATGAATACCATCACGAAAAAGTACCGGAGGAAAAGGTATTATTTTTATTTTTTACAGAACACTTTCTTTTCTTTCTGACTCTGCGGTTCAAACTAATGGTGATAGGCATCTCAGACCATTGTTGGTACTTTATTATCCCTGAAGAACTAACATAGTGGCCTTTTAGGTTATGAAATCTGGCGACTCCTATGTACTGAAAGATAATCCAAGCATTCGTTTGATTGCACGAGCTCACAAAATGAGTAAAAGCAGGGGAAATGTCGTTAATCCTGATGATGTTGTAAATGAATATGGTGCAGATTCTCTTCGTCTATATGAGATGTTTATGGGGCCATTAAGGTAACTTTGTGCTCTAATCTGATATCACAACACTGATTCTTTTGATTTTCAATTTTTTATATTTGTAGAACAGTTACATTTTATTTCTCAAAAAGAATAACTCCAAAGAAAACCAAAGCAGAAGCACTGCCAACATACTGATTGTTAACCATAGCACATTTTTAATTCATTCCTTCTTACCATTTGCTGCTCTACATTTTCTTTGTAGAGACTCAAAAACCTGGAGTACTGGTGGTATTGAAGGAGTCCATCGCTTCTTAGGGAGGACTTGGAGGTTAATTGTCGGTCCGCCTTTGCCCAATGGATTATACAGTGATGGAACAGTTGTTGTTGATGTTGAACCTTCGGAGGAGCAACTACGTTCTCTTCACAAGTGTATTGCAAAGGTCATAACTTTTTCATCTTTCTGAAATTTGTCAGTAATATTAATATCTTGGCTACATTTAAAACACAATAACAATTTACAAATCTCCTCAACTGTACAATTTTGGGATATTTTATCTTTGAACATGAATAAGCTGCGACTCTCTCTTCTTCTTTGTTTCCCATAAAATTAGATGGAGATTTAATAGAGAAATTCACCTGAGTCACTATCACCATCTTAGCCTTACCCTCATAAATTTGGGATTGGCCCAAAGAGTTTTACCATTTAGCTAGGAAAACTTCTATCTCACCCATATCCTAACTTAATAAGGTGCAAGAGCTGAGTGTTTGTGTGTGTGCGCATGTGAATGAGTGCACTTGAGGTTTATTGGTGGCATGAGGAAACGAATGCAACTAAGGTATGCAGTGTCACCCCAGATAGAAATACTAGAATCCTACAACAGTCATCCCTGATATGGATATCATGGTATGCTTCCCACAAACTACAGAGACAAGTTGAGCATAGCCTTCCAAGTTGATTGAAACTCAATTTCTTCTTGCAGCAAGTAATTTTAAAGCCTATGTGAAACATGTTCACCAATTTCATGTGACAGGTTGCTCATATTTGCAGGTCACAGAGGAAATCGAAGAAACAAGATTTAACACTGGAATTTCTGCAATGATGGAGTTCATTAATGCAGCATATAAGGTTTTCCTTCAGAACCTTAAATGTATCTAGAATGTGTGATTTTCCATAGGCACTATTTTTTCATCACTTAGTGGTAAATCCTAGTTAAAGAAACCTGATCCTTAATGTGCATATAGTAGCTGTTATAAATTCATAGCCATAATTGTACACATTTGGTTAGCCAGGAAGGGTTGGTGCACTGGAAGCTGCTTTTGAGTTGGTGTCCTTGATTAAAATTTTAGTCTTGCTTTTTAAGTTGTTCCATGCATGAATTTTATGCCTCGCTCTTCTCATTGTTCCAGTCAAGGTTCAAATATCAGAGTCTAAAGGCATATTGGTCAGTCCCAAAAAGGGTAGATATCAGGTATGGGAGATATGCATCACTAAACAGAGCAAATCCAAAAAACAAAAAAGCAGAAAGTATTAAATTTTGATTTTTATTCTCATTATCAACTAAAATAAGTGTATGCGTTAAACCCCCAAATTTCATACAGGTTGTATATTGCCGTATGATGTTAAATGAATAAAACTATTATATCTGTTCATGCAGAATTCTAATTTGGTGGGGTACCACACAAGAGCAGTGTGAGACTATGATGCCCAGATACGAACATGGGTACGGACACGGATACGGGGGTTGGGGATACGACTCTGCACTTTGGAAAATTTAGGACACGGATATGGATACGGGTATCCTAAATTTTCTTTTAAATTATATTTTAATTAATAAAATTATCATTGTTTATGTTCAACTCTAACATTTTCTATGTTGAAAAGTAAAAAAACTAAAAAAAATAAATGACATGGCAGGCTTGCTAAGTAGGATATACTAAACTTATACCCTGGAAGTATTGGTGCAGTATCAGGTACCAGTATAAGTATCGTATTGATCCGATACGGATACATTGGGCTTGTACAAGTATCCGGGTATCATAGGTGTGGGATTGAAAGTGGGATCCCCTCCCGGCTCCCACTCGAGTTAGAGGTAGGGACCAAAAATCCCTCACGCCTACTGTGCAGGACTCCCATAGTTTTGATCTCCTACAGTCCAAAACCCATTAGTTCACTTGCATTTATGTTACTCACATCTTCGAATTCAAAAACCACTAAAATGTTCATTTTCAAACAGTTGAGACAAGTTGTCATTACTATTTACTATTGTTAGTGTTAAGTCAGGACTCATTTCGTAACAGTGACTGATTACTCAATAGTAATTAGTGAATACCGAAAAAAGTGACTCATTACTAGTGACTAAATGAATGAAGCAATAAATTGAAAGATTTGTACCTAGATTTATAGCAAATCTATTTCTCGTACATGCATTGCTGGAGCCTGGCGGTTTACAGTCAATTTCAACTCAAAATAAATGAAAAACCTCCCAAGTATTTCATGTATGTTTTTTAAACCTCAAACAAAACCCTCAAGCAAAAGTCTTGTGTGTCAGCTTTTATTCTTGCTTTAGATCTTTAGGTTGTGCTAGGGAACCTCAAACCCTTTTTCATTCTCTTGTTCTATGGAGTGGATAAAAGAGTGCCAAAGAAGAGTGAAAAGAGGTTACCCAATACATAACAGCCATACCAACCAATGTTATCAGAAATGGCCAATTACATATGGTATGTCTCGGCTGACATTTTGAACCATGGTTCCAAAAGTAATTTGCAGGGCAAGGGCACTCCAAAGTAAACTTACAGCCTAAAAGTTAGGAAAATGCATCTAAAAGAAAAATAAAGTAATTCACTTAGATATGTTAAAACCAAATTGGGTTTTGCAGAAGAAGTTTCTGCTTGCTGATCTGAAGTTATCTGTTACTCTGTATTTTGACCAAAAATTGATTCTGTTTATATTTCAAGAATTTGGCAATGAAGGCAGTGTTTTTGTATTGCATCACTTCTCTGTTTTCACTATGTTAAACTACCGCTTCCATCAAGACAACTCATGCTGTCAGCAATATTTAATCATTTGTGGATTCCATTAGCTGAATGGATCATACTAGATCTATACCCTGTTATCCTGTGGGAATTGCCGTTGTTTATATATATATATATATATTCTGTGTTTAAATATTTTTGTTAGATTGTGAAGATGTTTAGTCACTAAGTATTCTTTTTTTCATGATTTTATATCAATATATCATTTTTATCTGCATACCCATTTAAGTAGCCAAGGCCTTCTCTCGTCATTATAGAAGCATCATATAAGCCTTGTCCATATTTCTGCATTTGCTCACCAAGGCTTTCTTGAACCTTTTTATGTTATTCAACAAAAACAATGCACCTTGATTGTCATGGTTGATTGAGTTCTTTGCTTAGTTTCCTTTCTAGGTTCATATTTGAAGTTTAAGTCCATTTTATCTAATCATAAGTTGCTTTTTTATATATATCTATTTGTGCTTACAGTGGGACAATCAACCAAGGTCAATTATCAAAGAATTTGTTCTGTTGCTTTCACCTTATGCGCCCCACATGGCCGAGGAGCTTTGGTTTCGCCTCGGACACTCAAACTCCTTGGCATATGAATGTTTTCCATTGGTATGTTTTTCCCCCTACTTTTCTATGCAGTAACATGTGTTTTTATGAATCCACTTCACACGAGAACCAAATGGATCATGGTCCTCTACAAATTTATTTAAGCAGATGTCGGGTACTTGTCTTTAAGCAGATCTCTCCAAACTGGTGACTGGTTTTAGCACAATCGTTAATCACACTGTATTATTATTATTAATACTACTACTACTTCTACTATTATTATTTTGAAAACCTGATAAGAGAATTGTCTTTTAACACAATGCCGTAATGTTGCTATATGCTGGATGCTGAATGGTAACAGGCCAAGGATGAGTACTTGAAAGACACAAGGATTGTACTGCCCGTTCAGATCAATGGCAAGACCAGAGGTACCATCCATGTGGAAGAAACTTGCACTGAGGATGATGCTTTCCGATTGGCATCATCAGATGAAAAGCTCTCAAAATATTTGCTCGGGAGGACAATAAAAAGGAGAATTTATGTTCCCGGAAAAATCTTGAATGTAATCTTGGAGCAACAAAAAGTGAGCACATGATCTCTGTCATTTTTCCCTCAGCATGGTGTTGGGACATGTATTCTTAATCTTACCCGGTGAATCAAGCGTGAGTAAGATTAGGCTCATCTATGTATTTAGTGCCCCAGGTTTCAATTTATTTTTCTCTTACAGGAGCCAAAGGGTTCAAATGTAATGCTGTATTTTTTTTTTGAAGGATAAATTATCATTCTAATTTTGGTTGAAAGTTAGGTTATAATTTCTGGAAGAGAAGTGTTAATGTATATTTTGAGTCACTATCTGGTGATCCAAATTTTTTTTCTGGTAGAGAAAACATTTGCGAAGGCTTCAAAAACCTGAGGAAGATCATGACCCAGATCTATGGTTTTGATCTCTTGGCCCATCTGTCTTTTGAATGTGACCCTCTTCTGTGTTAGTTCCTTGTTTGTTTTTTGTGCTACCTGAACTGTTGATAGCTTTCCAATCTGGAAGACTTTAGTGCAATCTCAATCCAAAATGGGGTCATCATATGTGCAGTGGATGAGATCCAAATGTAAGGAATTTAGCTACCTAAACAATTACTATCAAAGAAAGATACAGTTGCTAAGAGAAATCTTCTGCTTCTGCTATCTACCGTGTTGATGGCAGCTAATGAAGCTGTGGTGTCTACCTTTTCTTGGTCATATCAACCATGTCCTTATGCTGCTACTTATTTATAGGAGCTTTATTACACCGTTGAAGAGATTTGTGTGTAAAGGACTGTACGGTCGGGTATCAATCACCAATTATATCACCCTACTCGGGTTTGTGGGCATTTGGACCTTGCAACTATGGCGTCCTCAGATATTAAATAGAGTTATAGCTGCAGTCAACGGTCAACACCATGCGGATAGTGTATGTGATCATAAGACCGAGCATCTGTGGCCCCCTCACCAAGTCCATGACATTACCTTCGGACACCTCTACTGACTTGGCATGCATTTGGGTGAGCACCATTGGCCTGTCTCTTTATTAGAATTCCAAGAATTATAAGTGGAGACTTCTGAGTTATTAAAACCCTGTCTTCTTAGAAATTCCAATAAAAAACAAAATAACGGAATTTAAGGAATTTTAAAAAATCAATTCAGACCTTTTAGGTGGCTGAAATTGAAAATCATTATGAAAGAAATATGGCATTTCAAATGCAAAAGGACAAGCCATCGGATCATATTAACAAAAATCCTAACATTTTGAATTGTTGCAACTTTTAAAGGTATTCCCCATTTATATTCTTATATAGACGGTGGTTGTTTTGGTTAACTAAACTTTTTAATAAAATATTAATAACAAAGTATATGTTAGATGAATGGAGAAGAATGTTGTAGTACCTTTATATAAAAACAAGGAAGATATACAAAACTGTGCCAATTATTGTGAGATTAAATGTATGTGCCAACTATTGTGAAATTAAATGTATGAGTTATATTATGAAGTTATAGGTACTATAATTTCGTGGGTTTTAAATAAAATGGGTGTTCTTAGAAATTATATCGAAATAATTAAAGATATGTATGAAGGAAAAGTAACGAGTATGAGAATTATTTACAGAGTGAGAATTATTTACAGAGAGACAAGTGAGTTTCCAACGACCATAGGCTTGTATCGAGGGTCAGTCTCAAACTTTTACTTCTTTGCATTGATTATAGTGAGAAAACTAATAATATTAAAAAAGAGGCACCCTCGTGTATTTTGTTTACAAATGATATAACATTAGTGGATGAATTAAAAGATGGTGTGAATGCAAAACTTGAGAGGTTATAAGAGGTTTTAGAATCCAATGGCTTTAAATTAAGTTATTGATTCAGATTTGAAAAAGTTTAACTTATCGAAGGATTTGGCTCAAAATAGAACGGAATGGAGAAACAAAATTTATGTAACCGACCTCAACATGGTTGGGATAAAACTTTGATGATGATGATGAAAGACACAATATATGAATTTCAACTTGAGTAGGCGTTTACTAAGAGTTGAAACTGCTGTAAAAATTAAAAACCCAGAAAGACCACAAAGAGATTCATTTTGTTATCTTGGCTCAATAATTAGCAGTGATGGTAAATTGATCAAGATATCAAACATAGAATAAAAGTGGGATGGTTAAAGTGGAAATTTACTTTTCAAGCATTTTGTGACCGACAAATTCCAACAAAATAGAAGAAAAATTTTTATAGGACAATGATTAGATTAATATGGTCTATGGGGCAGAGTGTTAGACAATCAAGAAAAAACATATACACTAATTGAAGATAGTAGAGATGAGAATGTTGAAGTGGATATGTGGTAAAATTAGAAAGGATAAAATTAGAAACGATCATTTTCAAGATAATTCTAGGTAGCATTGATAGGGAATAAAATTAGAGAAACACTTTTGATGATTTGGACGTATCTAATGCAGGCCGAAACGATGCTAGTAATGAAAAGTTTGGTGATGCAGATTGATAGCCAACCAAAGGGAAAGCGTAGGAGAAGAGAACGTGGATATAGGTAATAAAAATAAATATGAATAAGTACAACTTCACTAAGGATTTAGTTTAGAATGAATTAGAATGGAGAAACAAAATTCATGAATCAACTCCAACATAGTTGGAACAAGACTTTGATGATGATAATAATAGAGGGTGGTAGGTTTAAGTGCACAATAAACATGTGACATTGTTACAGTTGGCACTTTTGATTTAAAAAGGATTCCACTTTTTTAGGGGCCATATCCCTCTTTTACTATTAGATAGAAATGTTTGCATATTTCCCTATATATGACTCTTTTACTGTTGGATGGAAATGTTAGCAAGTGGATATTGAGAGAAATATTTGCATGTTTCCCTATATATGCCTCTTTTACTGTTGGATGGAAATGTTAGCAAGTGGACTTTCTCAATAGTGAATATTTTCCCAAGATAGTTATCCTTTCATTTTCTGATACAAATGAAAATTATTTATGTGCATTCATCCCTCATCATGTTATGGTAATGGACAATATAGTGGTTATCTTTCATTCAAATCATCCACACATGGGACCCCTTATATTATAATGAATTAATTGAGTTTTTATCAATCCGAATGGATTGGATCATTCATCGAGGATCAAATTTTTTTTTCTTTAATATAATGATATTAAATTTGTGGAGTAAGGATGAAGGGGTTAGAAGTTTGTAACACTCTGATCCTAATTAATCCTGTTTAGCAACTAATTAATATTCTTTTTAGTCATTTTTCAGCGAAATAGTTTAATGCATGTCATTTTGTATTTTTGAGGTACGTTTTGGGTTATGGATAAGTAGTTGGACTGAGTTTGATTTGGCCTAAGTAGATATAAGTCCTTTTTCATAATTTTAGATTCTGTAAGATTTCATTACTCATGCAGCATCTTGGTTTCGTCATGTGCATCTCGTCAAGCTGATTGATTTCCGTAACTAACTCGGCTGCATTTGAAACCGTTTGAAGTTGTTGGTCATCCATCTGACTTAAATTGTAATTAACCCTAAGAAGTTGGACTTTCTTTTAAACCTATTTATATATAAAGCTCACATACCCATTCATCCTTATCTCATGTATCATCGACGTGCAAGTTTCCTTCAAGTTGTCATCAGTGTCGTCTTCTTCTTCTACTTCTCCTCTTCTTCTGCTATCAAAGCGAAGAAAGGGAAATCCTTGTCGCAGCCATTCTAGTGATTCATCTCGTGTGTTCTAAGGTACGAAATTGGTTCATGATATCATCAAGGAGTCTAAAGTCTTTTTCATGATACTCAACGAGATTGACTTTGGCGTAGCTTGTTTGTTGTTGCTGCAGTGTGCTTTTGTTTTAAGGCTTCCGAACCCCAAGAAACCAGAGACTCATTCGTATCCTGGCCTGGATAATGGTATTCTCAACATGTGCTCCTTAGAGGGAGAATATGGCAGATATAATAGCCACCTAGTAAAGTATATCTATTCAATGATTCTGATAGCATGCTTTATTCAAATGCATAATTTGCTTAGTATACTTAATTAAAACTCTATGCATTATCACATGTTAATTATCCTTGTAGACACAATGCATGTTACCTTATTGTTGCTTATGCTTTGCTAAATCGTTGTATTCATTAGTTGTCCATGGTATTGCAGGCTCAAATTCCCTTACCGATCCCTCGTCGATCTGCAAGACTTCAGAGGAGGTCGCAGAGGCTCTCTCAGACTAGAGGAGTGGATGTGATCACTCAACCTGAGAGCGGCATGACATGGGGCTAGGTTTTCTTTGATTATGGGATGCATGTTGTTATGTCTTGGAGTATATCTCCTTACATTTGGTGTTTTTGTTTTTGAAACCCCCTTTCTCTCTTGTAAAGATATATTCTCCTGTTTTCCTTTCATGTTATCTTATGTAAATACTGTTTTCTTTTATTTTGATGTATTCTCTTTTTAATGCAAAGATATTTACAGCTTCCGTGTATACTGTATTTTGCACGTGTGATTTTTCTTGTGTGTATTTATTTAAACGGAGTTTAAGTATGCATGCACGAAAATATGTGTGCCATTGATTAGATTTCAACTTAATCCCTGATTTTTTTTGCTCGAGTCGTGACAAGGTTTGAACGTTAATGTAATATGAAGGTTCATCCAAAATGACTATTTTCATCCCCAAATCCCATTGTCCTAGGAGATTTAAGTGAGCCCTATTAAATTTATCTTTCACCGCATGGTGATGGATGGAAGTGAAGATGGTCACGCCTTTATATGTAGATCTTGGGCTAAGTTTGCCCTTTTGAAATGATGCTACCACCGAAAATTCACGGATTTGACAGAATGACCAGTAAATGACACGCGAGAATTGCGTGTGTGCAATTAAAATGATTAACTGTAACTTGACGACTCGGCAGGAGATTTCGTAACTTACAAAAGGTGGTGGGTGGCTTTAGACCTTCCAAATTGTTGCTCTAGTGGTGGAAAGCTAGTGGGAGGTTTGCTCAATTGAGTGTCCATTGATTTGAGATATTCTCAGAAATCACTCACCATGATAGTACCTCTTCTCCGGTCCCTTTCTCCCTGGTTCTATTAATAAGGGCTTATTTGATAGGTCTAATTTTATTTTTATAAATCATTTAAAATAGAGCTATTAAAAAAAGAGCTATAAAAAAAAGAGACTAGATTTAAAATATGTGTTTGGCAATGAAAGCATCTATTTTAAATAGACTATTTTAAATCAATAATTGAAATCTTTTCACAAATATATTGAGATCTAGTAGATATTAAGCCTTGAGATTTTACTTTATAACTACGGTTGGCCTCCCAAAGAGATCTAACGGTTTGGATTTTGTGTTTGAGGCCCCCAATTTTTTTAAAAAAATATTTAATAATTTACGTTTTTACATAAATATCTCAAGTTTGGTGATGATCCAACGGCTAAAATTTGGTCTCATAGTGGTCATTGACCTTCTACACATTTTCAATAGTTTGGATTGTTATTTACTGTCTCAGAAATAATAATAAAAAATAAAAAAAGGGGCTGCCTGTGAACTAGTTACAAATTCAGCATATTAAATTCAATGGTTGAAAGTTTTTCACAAATATCTTGAGATCCACAAGGAATCAATCCTTGAAAATTGACCCCATAGCTGTTTTTAGTTTTCCTAACATTTCCAATGGTTTGGATCTTGTGTTTGGGCCCCACAGAATTCAAAAACTAGTATCCAATGGCTCACGCTTTCTTGCACATATCTCGAGATTCAGGATGAATTAACTGCTGAAATTTGGATGGGTGGCCGTAATTGATCATGTGAACATTTTCAACGGTTTGGATGTAAATTTAGGGGCTCGGATTTCGAGAAAAATCGAAAAAATCGTACTGGGCGTGATCCATCAAGTCACTTTAGCTGGGCGCCTCTTTTTTTTTTTCCTCTGATTTGGAAATGCATCACATGGCCTCCTCTCCAAAATAGAGCTTTTACCTCTTATTGTCTAAATTAAATAGAGCTAAAAACGCATGCCAAACGCCTCTATTTTTCCAACTCTATAAATTTTAGACATTTAGACAATAAGAGGCTAAATTTTAGACTTGCCAAACATGCACTAATAAGAGTGACTTTAAGAGAGAAAGAGAGAAGAAAAAACATAAAGAATAAATCCAGATATGATGGAAGTCTCTCACTATATCCTAACCATCAAAAGTACTAAAACTTGGCAATGATAACTTAATAAAAATAATTTAGAATATTATTATAAATCTGATTATTTAACTCTAATAATATTTTAGCTTTACCAGCATGTAATTTCTGTATAATTAATTATACCATGGACAGCTAAACAAAGAATTATACAATAACATGCAAATCAAGTATCCAAATCTTGCCTCAACAAATGTTTGTAATATTAAATTAATGGTTAAGCGATGTTGACACCTTTAGTTTCAAACACTCAAATCGTCAATATAAAAGTATCCCTCTTCACTAGTAGTCCAATAGAGAAAAATGTAAAAAAAAAAAAAACAAAAATCAAAACTTTATCTGCTACTAGTCAGCTTTGGAAAGACACATTTTCTCTTTTATTTGTCAAGAATGAAACTTTTTCTAGAAGGGAGAAGATAGAAGTGATGTCTTAAAAATCAGAAGTTTAGAAAACCATAGAATTTTTCAAAAATGCTTATAATACAAAAAGTAGTTACTTTGGCTCATGTGAGAAAAAGAACACAGAATTTGATACAATAATTTGAAGGTAGAAGACAGTGGGGTCATAAAGATGCGCTTAGCATGTGATGTGATTTGAGCGGTGGTCCTCCCTGACCCATCCTTCTGGCTATCTTGTGGTTTAAGTTTGGACTGAGCCTTCTTCTTCACCTTCCTCAACATCCATAGTTTTATTGGGCCGGCCCAATTATCTAGTCCCCGATAACATGGGAGGGGATGAAGATAAGTCCAACATTTGTTGTCTTGGGGCCAAATAGATTGATCATAATGCCCTTGGGTCTGTTAGTGTGGCACTGCAGAAATTTAGATATGCAATTCTGCATAGAAGCTTTTCCAAATTTCCTGGAAAACAAAATTGGAAACCCATGCAAATGGGCCTTTTGCAAAATGGGGAAAAAGTCAATTGACACTTTACATTTCATATTAAAAAAGCGGTTGAACCCCATGCAAATGGATATTTTTGGGGAAAAAAGTCAATTAACTTTCTTACATTTCATATTAAAAAAGCGGCTGCACAATACATGAAAAATATATTTTCAATTTTTTATTCATTTTGTGCATAAAATCAATTGCGCAGACTAAGTCCCCACGTCGAGTTGGCATTGAGAGGAAAGGATGATAGCGGCCCGCATTCAGTATACGTTATGTCTTTTCTGAGCGGGATCAATCAGCTTCACCTAACTCGTGGAGGACTCATCTGACACACGGATGGAGAAGATAAGATGGGAAACAAGCTTGGGGAAGTTCATCAATGACCCACCTACTGTCATAGTTTACGGTCTATTCTAATTTTACAGCAATATGTATGCTATAGTTAAGAATAACGCCGTTTTAAGAGCTGATCATATGGTGGATCAACACCGTTTTAAGAGTTGATCATATGGTGGGTCCACATCAAATCTAACTTGAAGCGCGTGGATAAGGTAACTTGTTGGCTTTTAAACGAGGGAGCCCTCCTCTTGAGCTCAAGCCTAAGATAAGGTACCTTGAAGTGTGTGGCTCACGCTTGTGAAGCCTACCTAGGGACCCACATGGAGATGGAGATGAAGGGATTTGAAGGACTCCCTAAAACCCTCTCCTTTACAAAAAGAAAAAAAGCTCCAATAATAATTTCTATCACTTCTATTTGGACCCAAAAAATTTAATGGTTAAGAGTCCATTTGAATTGGTGTACAGTTGATTCAACAGTCTAGTAAATTCTAATTTAGCAAAAAATTAATGAACATATATAATTCAGGAGGTCGTGTATTTGGTTAATTTGGATGAACCAAACGTGGGGCCCTAAAGGCTTTAGCTTATAGAATTTCTCATATAAGCTTAAGCTTAGGAGAGGCTTGTCCTTTAAATCAATTTGGATTGATGTCAAACGTGCATGCAAAATTTTAGGCAAGCTGGAGATTTACCTTGCATGTTAAATTTCTCATATTTTTTGTGTGATAACAAAGATTTTTTAAACAAACTATATTAAAGTAGCAAATCCAGTGGTATATTTTACAGGAGAAAAAACTCATTAAAATGTCTAAAAAGACTTTTAGAAATGCTCCAAAATTTATGTTTAAACTGCATTTATGATAAATTGAAGAAGCATTAACAGCCTTAAAAACTTAAATCAGAGTCAAAATCATTCATTCACGGGTCCTGCATTTGTCTAAGGAATGAAAAGAAATCACATCATAATAATTCAAACTCTGAGGGCAGTTGATAATTAGCAAGAGAGCCTCACATAATTACATTTATCATGAAATCATTGGGAGTTGAAACTAGCAGCAGACGCTTAGTCCAAAAACGAAAGAATCCTTTTGTCTTCTTGCCATGCCTTTTTTTCTCTTTTATTTCTGAAAAGGACCACACAAGTATCTATCTAATGTTGCAAACAACACATTACAGGTGCAGCACGTGTAGATCATTTTCTTAATGTTGTAGTAAATCAGTGTAGGAGGACAATGATCTGACAGAAAAGTATCGGATTCCTGATAAGGTTGGCTGGATGTGTGGAACTCTAGCTCCTCCATTGATTAAGTTGGTGTTTGGGATCCCTACTTTTTAACTCTTATATTGTGTTAATTATGATTCAACACGCATTAAGAGCGTCTGTATCAATATCAACCACCCCTAGTTCAAAACTCTATAAGAGGTTTTAGGTTTGTTATAAACTTGATGGGAAAGAGGAAGAATCCAAATAGTAGAAGACCTCTAAAGCGGAAAGACATGCGCCCACCACTATACCAAAAACAGTTATTAAAGGTTGACCTTTTATTCTTTCTTTTTTTTTAAAACATTGTGGGACCTTAATTGATGACTCAAACCATTAGGATTATTCATACGCCTAAAAAAACGGCTACCCATTCAAACTTGAAAATTGATCATTTCAAGATCTCAAGATATTTGCAAAAAACTAAAAAACAATAGATATATATTTCTACACTTTTGTGGGGCCCATAATTATGATCAGAATCACTGATCTTATATGGAATATTGAAAACAGCTATGGCTTCAAATTCCATCATGTAATTCAATGTACATCTCGAGAAATTAAAAAAAAAAACCAAGAGCCATTGGAATGCTTCGGCCAAATTCTTAAGTACTATGTGCATTTTACACCTCTGAGTCTTATCCATTTTTATTTAAATTATAGGACCCTAAATGATAAGCTGAACCATTAGAACTCTTAATATGCTCAAATACTGCTATGTATTCAAGTTTAAGTCATTGATCATTCTCAAACCTAGAGATAGTCACACAAAAAAGCATAAAATAGGTTTGCATTTTTTGAAATTTTGTGGGCCTAAAATCATGATCCAAATCGTTGATCATCTTTAAAATATTGAAAACTACTAGCGGTCCAAATATCAACTCCTTATTCATTGTAGATCTTTACAAATTAATAAAAAAATATTCATAGCCATTGGATTTTTAAACATCTATTACTAATAGTCTTTTGTACCTAATAGTATATTTATATAACATCTATTTCAAATGGCATTGGTAAGAGTTGCCAAACAAGGCCTAAGTTGATGGTAGGTTAAACTCTGAAATTGATTGAAGGCTCATACAGGAGTGGATATTCACATTTGGTAAGTAGGATGACACTTGGTAATTGATGAGGAAGGAATTTGTATATTTGAGAATCCTTTACTACAACTAAAATAGAGTTTTTCTCACATGTATGATAGTAGGTGAGGGATTTCATATTTTATGAGTCTCACCCAAAAGATCTTTTAAAATGAGGATATCATGTGAACCAAATCCTTGGAATTTGCACTTCACAAATAAATATTTTTTTCAGCTCTTTTAAAAAATATCTTTTTTTTAGAACCGATATTTGCCAAATGTGACTCCAGTAAGGATTGTTTTCTACATGTGTGGTAAAACAATGAAATATGTGGCAATGTACAAAATAGAGAGAGTGCTACTAGTAGTAAAATAGTTGCACTTTATATTAATTTTATTTTATTATGCTTTACTTAAGTTTAGTCAGATTAAAAAAAGTAACCAGTGAAAAAAATTAAAAAAAAAAAACTTGTGGCTAAACTTTATATGTCTACTCTACTTTTTGTTAGAGAGAATATTTGACATTGGATTTACTTTACCCTTGGCCGTGGCTGCATAAACACACCCAAAGGCCTATCAAATTTAGTTAGGAGTCCAACTTGAGTAATATATGAGTGTCAAAATTGAGTGAGATCTGATGGTAATGAGAAGATTTTACATACATCACCCACCGAAGGAAAATTATCCGGGTGTAACCGTTTCAACTTCGTTCCTCAGACTGAGACCCCTGAATTTTTATCCCACGAAAGGTACACACAAATGTCCCTCATCTGAGGGAGCTTCCAAATTCATGACTCATTCAGCACATCCGTCAGCTAACTCGTTTTAATAATGTGGTTGAAAAATCTACATACGGCAATCAGATGTGACATGTCCAACATGTGTGGGTACCTGTCCTGAGGCTTTAGCCTTGATACTTGTGACCAGCTGGCCTATTTTATTTTATTTTAATTTTCCTACATTGGGCTAGTGGTCCAGAAGTGCTCCCTGGTAATCAATCGATAGGATGCGCTAAACCAAGGGGCCAAAATTATATACCGCTAGTTTGTTGGCAGCCCCAAGATCATTTGGTGAGAGTCTTGATAGTACAAAACAAGCTTATCCTCCTTTAATTTCAGTCCGCCAAATTTTGGATTACCATCAAATTTTTTTAATAAATGTTATACTGATTTGACCGCAAGGGCATGTTTGTGCCTAAAGGGGTGGGAGCTAAAAAGGATAAAGGAGGAGTTTGAAGGTAAAAATATCAAATGAAAAAAAAAGATATTTCTCACCTTGCGGTCTAGGGTTTTTTTTTTTTTTTTTGTAAAATTCTTGATAAGAATTTGGGATGCTAGCAATTTTGAGCTTTATGTGATGAGTTGTCTCCTAAAATTTGTAAATATTTTGTTCTTTTCAAGAATTTAAACAATACCACCCACTTAAAAGGTATGGAATTTCTAAGGAGAATTTTAAAATTCCAATCAACTAACTTTTTAGTAGAATTTCTGGATGCCAATTTTAAAAAAGAATTTTGAAATTCTATAATGTTGGGGGATTTACAGATTCTAGAAACAGGAATTCTTCAAAGAAAGAATTGTTGGAATTCATAGAATCTCCAAACTTTATAAATGCCCCACCATAGTAAAATTTCAAAATTTGCCCTTTGAATTGGCATAAAAAATTCCACTAAAAAAAATAAACTGAGTAGAATTCTAAAATTCTCCTGGGACATTTGAGGCCTTTTCAAGTGGGTGATATTTATGATTTTTATAGAGAAATATGACTTTTACAGATTTAAGCGAACAAGCCATCACATCATGTAAAAAAATCCCTAACACCTCAAATTCTTGTTAAGAATTCTACAAAAGAAACAAGCTTCTAGGGCTGTTCTTTTGCTAGAATTCATAAATTCATGTATGAGAAATTTTGAAAATCCTAAACATAGTGGAATTCCTAAATGCTCCATTGTAATTAAGCATTCATAATATCCAGTAAAAGTGAATAAAGTAAAATTCTGAAATTCCCAAAGTTTAATTGAGTCTTTTCAAGTTGTGAAATTAAAAAATTCCTGCAAGTGAACAAGACATTTGGAAATGTCACCTACAAGCCATCACATCATATCCCCACAAACCTCTATATGTAAAAAAACCCACAAAAAATTCTTCTAAAGAAACAATGTCATGTAAGATTACCACTTTTGTCATTTTTGGTCTTTTAGAGTAGCCTTTTTTCCTTCTTTGTTCTTTTTTAATTTGTGCTTCTACTTTCAAGTTCATCATCTTTCGTTTTCTCTAAATTTGACCATTGATTTTATTTCATTCAAGCCCTCTTGCAAACAACCGTTGAAATTTATTCAAAGCACATTTAGCAATATGGTAATCATTTTGTACAATTTAATTTTTTTTTACATTTATCTCCAATAATTCAAATTTAAAAAATTACAGTAAGTTCATTTGTAAATACATTAAGTTCATTTTTTTTCCATTTATCTCCAATAGCAGTACCGTAACTTCATTTGTAAATTTTGTTCAAAATTCCCATATGTACAACAGTGAGTACCCATTCCATATGATTTAGATATTTTGCATGTATGTTTTAGTAGCCAGCCTGTTTTTTTACTATAATTCTTAACGAGAATTATTCATATATAAACAATCCAAAGACCATCATGGGATAGTTATTGCCTTGAAATTTCAAAATAAAAAATTAACAACATTTTCAAATGTCATATTTCATTATTAGAATTTTAAATAAATTTGAGCTACCTAAAAGATCTTAAATGACCTTTAAAGTTTTTAAAATTTTATCGCTTTTAATTTTTGTTCAAATCCCTGAATACTAAAATAGAAGAACTCAAGAGATTGTTTAGATAGAATTTCTCTGAATTCTACTAAAAATACCTCTCCTTTGAACAATTCTCAATCAATGAAGGCATAAAAAAAACATTAACCTTTGGGGTCAAGACAAGCAAATCTCCTATCAATGAAAGCATAAAAAAAAATAAAAGATAACCTATCTTTCGTCAGAGATAAACACCACTGGTACGAGATTCATATCACTGTTCCCAACAATGCCCATGTACCCTCTGTCTATATATCACCCTCTACACCCTACTCATAAAAGTCTTTCTTTTTGTTGTTTCCTAAGACTCCCCAGTAGCCACACAAAGAGCATCACTCTGTCTCTCTGTTTCTCTCTTTCTCTCTCTCTATCTCTCTCTCTCTCTCTCTCTCTCTCTCACAGTCGAATCCTGATCAATCAATAACAGAAAACAATGGCCACTGCAACTCCGACATCAACCTTACCTCTCCGAACCATCCCAGGCAGCTATGGCCTCCCCGTCCTCGGCCCCCTCAAAGACCGCCTGGACTACTTCTGGTTCCAAGGCCCCGAAACCTTCTTCCGCGACCGCATGCTCAAGCACAAGTCCACCGTCTTCCGCACCAACATTCCCCCAACCTTCCCCTTCTTCCTCAGCACCAACCCCAAAGTCATCGCCGTCCTCGACACCAGCTCCTTCTCCACCCTCTTCGACATGTCCGTCGTCGAGAAGAAGGACATCCTCGTCGGTGACTACATGCCCAGCACCTCCTTCACCGGCAACCTTCGCGTCCTCGCCTACCTCGACCCCTCCGAGCCCCACCACTCCGCCGTCAAATCCTTTGCCATGGACGTCCTCAAATCAAGCTCCCGCGTCTGGGTTTCAGAGCTTCTGAACAATCTCCAAACCATGTGGGAATCCATCGAGCTGGATCTTGCTAAGAATGGTAAAGCTAGTTTCATCCTTCCTTTGCAGAAATGCATCTTCAGGTTCCTCACTAAGAGCTTGGTAGGCGCCGACCCAAGTATCCGGCCTGAAATTGATGCAGGAGGGTAGGTATCCCTATTTTAAAAATAAACAACTAGTGATCAATTCCTGACTAAAATGCTAAATTCTAATGTAAATATTTGATATGTCATATGTTAAATTCTAACATCAATGTTTGTTATAGCAGCAGATCAAGGCTGAACATGATATCCCCCGCGGACTAGTATGTTCGCGAGGCTTTAAATGTATTGTTCCACCAATAGTGATTTCTCAAGTTTGAATGATTTCAGTTTATACATGATATGAATGCTTATAATGCAAATTTTTTTTTTAAACTAATTCTTATGCCAAGCTACAAGCTTAAGGAACTAACCTTCATCTCTAACAGGTTCGCCATGCTTGATTCCTGGCTTGCTCTGCAGCTGCTCCCCACCACAAAAGTTGGGGTAATTCCGCAGCCTCTAGAAGAGCTCTTACTCCATTCCTTCCCCTTCCCTGCTTTTCTCGTCAAACCTGGTTACAACAAGCTCTACAAATTCATTGAAGAAGAAGGAAAGGAAGTAATTCTCAAGGGGCAAAACGATTACGGCCTAACCAAAGAAGAAACGATCCACAACCTCCTTTTCGTTCTGGGGTTCAACGCTTTTGGTGGGTTCTCGCTTTTTCTCCCAAAACTGCTCTCAATAGTCGGCAGAGACAAATCGGGTCTGCAAGAGAAGCTCCGGGTCGAGGTCCGGAAGAAGGCCAAATCGGATCTGAGCTTTGAAACAGTGGGGAAGCTGGATCTGGTGCAATCAACGGTCTACGAGGTCTTGCGATTGAACCCACCAGTCGAGTTGCAGTATGCAAGGGCGAGGAAGAATTTCCTGCTCAGCTCGCATGACTCGGCCTATGAGGTCCAAAAAGGGGAGCTGCTTTGCGGGTATCAAACGCTGGTAATGAGGGACCCCAAAGTGTTTGTGAATCCAGAGGAGTTCGTGGCAGATCGGTTTACAGAAGCGAAGGGAGGGAAGGAGCTCCTGAACTATCTTTTCTGGTCGAATGGGCCGCAGACCGGGGCGCCGAGCACGAGCAACAAGCAATGTGCGGCCAAGGACTATGTGGTGGCCACTGGGGCTTTGCTCTTGGCTTGGATTTTCACCAGGTATGATGAGTTTACTTGTGATGACTCTTCACTCACCATAACTCAGGCTGTGAAAGCCTCTTCTTCGACTGTAGGAGTTTAATTGCGTTCGTGTATGTACCATCTGTTATTATTGTCTACGTCTCTGCCTGTTGTGGTTTTTGTAGAAAGGAGGAAAGAAACGCAATACTTTTGTATGGGGATAAGGTGGTTGCAACGAAATAAACGGTTTTTATGTTGGGATTGGTCATAGTATTCAATTGTTTAGTACTAGGTTTGTCTTTCATTTCATCGGTGGATTCGAGTTTAAGGGTCTCAATGTTGTTGCTAGGGGTAGGGTTTGACCAAGCTAGTACATAGGTTGGATATGGGTTTAGGCCTTTGTGATGGGTTGGTGAAGCCTGATCTGGGTATACTTATTAAGGTAAATATGTAATCCGACGATTTAATTTGGATCTTTTATTATAAGGCTAAATTTAACGGTTGTAAATGCCCTGGTGTTGTTAATTAGGGTTTCAGCATTTTTTCTAAGTGGTGCGAGAGAGTTGTACTCTGCAAAGGAGAATTTTAGAGAGGGACTTTTGTATTCTTGTAATTACAAGAAGATGACTGTTTTTCTTGTGGGTGATCTCCAACAATAGTAAATAAGCTTGAATCTCCGTAGACGTAGTCCATATCGAGTGAACCATGTAAATCTCGTGTTTATTATGTGTGATTGTGATCTTTTTGTTATTCTTCATCCCTACAATTGGTATTAAAGCCCGATTTGGTTCAGATCTCAGAGTTGATTGCTGCGGTTGTGATTAAAGGATCAACGAATCGAATTCTTGTCAGGGTTCGAATTTGATCTCAAGCTGTGAGATCGGGTTTCTATTTTTTTATCATGGGAAACAGAAGAGATCGGCTTGGGTAGTTTGTTTGGCCAAAGGATATCAAAGATCTTTTGTTGCAGTGAACGAAACAAAGGATCTCAGGAAGGAGATTAGCCCACTACTACTACCATCCGCTATTGCTGGAGAAGAAAGTTTCAGCCTCGTGCTCCATTATAGCAAATCTCCCTCCACTGCCTAGTCGTGCTCGGCGAAGAGGAAGGTATGAGAACAAGGGGTCTTTGCCGTCTGCCGCTGCTGCATCTCGCCATCGTGCTCCGACGATCTTCGCCAAACCAAATTGTCGCTGCTACCGGTGTCGTAGCCGGAAAAGGAAGAGGCCTCAGTTGTTGGTTGCCTCACTGGTTCCTCATCGTCTGCACCCGCCAGCGAAGAGAAAGGGCCAGGACATTCCTTTGTTACAAAACAAAATGGAAGGAGAGGACGATCTGGGGTTTGGATTCTTAGGCCAAGCAAGGTTGCAGGTCAGGTTGGACCTGATCCATAGGAGAAGCCTAACCTCGTAAGGTGTTTAGATCAATCTAATTTCAGTTTGGTTCAAGTTGGACTCGACCCAAAAGTGTAGAGCCCAGACTGCCACCAGCAATGCTAACACCAACGTGACGGTAGTAGGAAAGTCAAATAGGCAATTTGACTAAATTCAACAACTATAATTCAATCATGTTTTTTGTGGTCATCCAGACTCCGAATTGTGCTTCGTTTTCTTCTGTATACTCATAGTGACGAGATCTATGAGATAGACGAAACAGATTGACTATTTAATTGATAAAAAAAATTATTAAGCATATAGAACTTTGGTTTGAGTGGGAGCAATGACGGACGACACAAAACAAACGATTGAGATATTTAATTGTCAAAATTTTGCTTTTTAGAAAATGGAGATAAAGGATCTTCTCTATTAGAAAATTTTCTACTTGCCACTTGGAGAAAAAGCAAAGAAGCCTGCGACTATGTCAAATCCAAATTGGGAGGTGCTTGACAAAAAAGCCTTAGATACGATCAGACTCTTTTAAACAAAGTCTGTTGCATTTAATATTTCAAAAGAGCAAACCACTAAAGATGCAATGGTTTCCCTTTCACAAATGTATGAAAAACTATCTGTTTCAAATAAAGTCCATTTGATAAAAAGATTGTTTAACATGAAGTTGAAGGTGGCATTATTGCTGAACACATAAATGAGTTCAACACAGTCATGGGCCAGTTGTCATCCGTAAAATTATATTCTGATGATAAGATTTGAGCACTATTACTCTTATCTTCTTTACGAGATAGTTGGGGTGATATGGTTACTTCATTGAGTAATTCATTGAGATCAAGCAAACTAAAGTTTGATGATGTTGTGAGCGCTGTCATTGATGAGGAACTTCGCAGGAAATCTTCAGGTGAATCATTAGAAAGTGCATTGAACGTGGAAAATAAAGGAAGGAAAACTGAGAGAGGGCAAAATCACGGAAGATCTAAATCAAGGAGTAAGTTAAGATCGTCAAAAAACGGGTTTACATGCTGGAATTGTGGCAAAAAGGGACACTTAAAAAAGGACTGTAGAGCTCTACTAAAGAAAAACAAGCAAATGAACAGTAACAATGACAATAATAATGATGCTACCGCAAATGTTGCAAGTGATATTGTTCAAGATGCTTTAATTCTTTCTTTTGATTACAAATTTGAATCTTGGGTTATAGATTCTTGTGCGTTCTTTCATGCCACTGCACTCAGAAAATATCTTAAAAATTATGTGAAAGGTGACTTTGTAAAAGTCTATCTTGGTGATGATGAACCTTGTGACATAATTAGCAAAGGAAATGTTTAGATCAAATTACCCAATGGAGGTACATGGCAATTGAATGATGTTGGGCATGTACCGAGCTTAAGAAGAAACATGAAAGGTGATTTTGGAAAAGTCTATCTTGGTGATGATGAACCTTGTGACATAATTGGCAAAGATGATGTTTAGATCAAATTACCCAATAGAGGTACATGGCAATTGAATGATGTTAGGCATGTATCGAGCTTAAGAAGAAACCTTATATCTGTTGGTTAGCTTGCAAGCTCTGGTTATGTAACAGTATTCGGAGATAATTTATGGAAGGTTATAAAAGGGAGTATGGTTGTTGCTCGTGGTAAGAAAGAAGGTATTCTTTACTTGTCTAATGGCAATATTAGTTCAATTGTAGTTGCAGATAAAGGTACAGACTTAAACACATGGCACTATAGATTTGGACACATGAGTGAGAAAGGAATGAATATCCTTCACTCTAAACGTAAGTTACAAGACCTTAAGTCTTTAGACTTAGAGTTCTGTGAAGACTGTATTTTTGGAAAGCAAAGAAAAGTTATTCTCTAAAGTAGGAGGCAACCAAAATCAGAAAGATTGGAACTGGTTCACACAGATGTGTGGTGATAAACACATGTACTTTCTCTTGGTGGATCTTTTTATTTTGTTTCATTCATTGATGATGCTACCAGGAAATTATAGATTTATCTTATGAAATACAAGTCTAATGTGTTTTGTGTTTTCAAAAAGTATAAAGTTTTGGTTGAAAATGAAACATGTCTAAAACTGAAATGCTTGAAATCTGATAATGGGGGAGAGTACTGCAGCAAAGAATTTGAGGAGTATTGTTCCACAAATGGGATAAGGCAAGAGAAGACCATTCCTAATACACTACAGTAAAATGGTGTGGTAGAGCATATAAATAGGACAATTGTAGATCGTGTTAAAAGCATAAAGCTGCATGTTGGATTACCTAAACAGTTTTGGGCAGAAGCAGTGAATACTGCTGCATATTTGATCAATTGTGGGCCTTCAGTACCTTTGGATGGTGGATTACCGAAGGAAGTTTGGACCGGAAAATAGGTAAATCTTTCACACTTAAAAGTATTTGGTTGTATCTCTTGTGTTCATGTTGATGCTATAAACAGGGACAAATTAGATTCTAAATCCAAGAAATGCACTTTTATTGGATATGGTTCTGATGAATTTGGTTACTGCTTCTGGGATGAAGAAAATAGAAAAATCATCAGAAATAGAAATGTTGTATTCAATAAGGAAGTTATGCATAAAGATAAGGATATGGTGCAAAAGGACAATACAGAGTACTTAAACATAGAGGATATTTCTAAAAATGATGTGCCTGAAGTATATGAAATGAAGACCTATAGGTGAATCCTCATACATCTATCTCAGTAAGAAGGTCCTCCAGAATTCCTAAACCTATAAATGTTATTCACCTTCATTGTATTACTTGTTGTTAACTGATGGGGGCGAGCTAAAATGTTATGAAGAAGCATTGTAGGTTGATACTCAAACTAAGTGGGAGCAAGCCATGGAATGTGAGATGCAATCTTTATTGTCAAATCAGACATGGGACTTAGTTCAATTGCCTGAGTGAAAGAAAACATTGTATAACAAGTGGGTGTACAGGTTAAAGAATGAACATGACGACAGTAAGAGATGTAAGGTTAGGTTAGTTGTGAAAAGCTTCCAACAGAAGAAAGGTATTGATTATTTTGAATTATTTTCTCCTGTGTTTAAATTAAACACAATCAGAAGTGTTATGAGCATTGTGGTAGTAGATGATTTACATCTTGAGTAATTGAATGTTAAAACTGCATTTCTCCATGGTGACTTGGAAGAAGATATTTACATGCATCGGCCACAAGGATATGCTGTCTTAGGAAAAAAGGACATCATGTGTAAACTAAAAAAGAGTTACATATGTCTTGAAGCAGTCCCCAAGATAATGGTATATTAAATTTGATAGATTCATGTGCAATGCAGGTTACAAAAGATGTCATGCAAACCATTGTTGTTATTACAAAAGCTTTGATGACTGTTATATCATTCTTCTTTTGTATGTAGATGACATGCTTGTTGTAGGATCGAACGTGTAACAAATAAATAATCTGAAGAAACAGTTGTCAAAGGAGTTTGATATAAAGGATTTGGGTGTTGCAAATCAAATTCTCGGCATGAGAATTAGTAGAGACAAAACAAATCACATACTGAAATTGTTTCAGGTAGAATATGTTGAAAAGGTTCTACACTGGTTTAACATGCAAAGTTCTAAGTCAGTTAGCACTCCATTAGCTAGCCATTTCAAACTTTCAAAGGAGTTGTCTCTTAAGACAAAACAAGAGAAAGATGATATGTCCAAGATCCCATATACTTTAGTTGTTAGTAGCTTAATATATGTTATGGTTAGCACAAGACCTGATAATGTTCATGCAATAGGAGTTGTAAGCAGATTCATGGATAACCTCGGGAAAACACATTGGAAGGCAATTAAGTGGATTGTCAAATATCTGAGAGGTGCTACTAATGTAACATTGTGTTTTGGAGGAGGATCAGAAATCAGACTGTAAGGTTATATTGATTCAAACTTGGCGGGAGATCTTGATAAAAGTAAAAGCACTATAGGATATATCTTCACCTTACGCAGTGCAGCAATCAGTTGGAAATTGCAATTACAGGATGTGATTGCACTTTCAACTATAGAAGCAGAGTATGTTGCTATAACAGAAAGCTGGCAAGGAAATAATTTGGTTGCAAGAGTTAATGGAAAAGTTAGGTAAGAACTAAGACGACAACAAGCTCTATAGTGATAGTCAGAGTGCTATTCATTTTGCGAAGAATTCAGCCTTTCATTTGAGAACCAAATACATTCACATAAGATATCACTTTATATGGTGGCTTCTGAAAGAAAAGGTGTTGAAATTGGAAAAGATTCTCTTAAGTTAGAATCCTGTAGATATGTTACAAAGGTTATGAATATAGGAAAACTGAAGTTGTGCTCAGCATCAGTTGAACTTCTTGTTTGAAAACAAGGTGTTGAGATTTGAAGTCGTATTCTGTTGTTGTCTTTGCTATTCAGTGTGATCAATCTTCAAGTGGGAGATTGATGGGTTGGTGAAGCCTGATCTGGGTATATTCATTATTTATTAGGGTAAATATGTAATTTGACGGTTTAATCTGGATCCTTTGTTATAAGGCTAGATCCAACGGTTGTAAATGCCTAGGTGTTGTTAATTACGGTTTCAATATTTTTTTCTGAATAATGCGAGAGAGTTGTGCTCTGCAGAGGAGAATCTTAGGGAGTGACTTTTGTATTCTTGTAATCACAAGAAGATGATTGCTCTTTTTGTGGGTGATCTCCAACAATAGTGAATAGGCTTAAACCTCCGTAGACGTAGCCCACATTTGGTGAGCCACATAAATCTCATGTTTATTGTGTGTGGTTGTGATCTTCTTGTTGTTCTTCATCCTACACTTTGACTAGTAAACTTTTGCTATGCCTGATGATTTTGTCATTAAGGAGGCATTTGTGCAACCAGAGGATTCTACGCTTGGAGTGTGTTTGTGTGTAACAGCAATATTTTCATGGAAATGGTAGGAAAAGAGGTGCCTCAGGTTTCTAGCCTAGACTGGAACTGTTTGGTGCACGTCCCTTTTAGCGATGAAAATGGGCTTTTGCACTTTTGTTTTGTGTGAGGGAACCAAAATTGTGTTCTGACTTCCGACCTCCGGGTAGGATTTGAAGAGCCATGGAAGAAGATAGAAGTTTTCTTCGTTTTCGGCTACCCTGCAAATTTCTATTTCAATGGTGACCTGAATTATTAGTTTTTCCAAGCCTCTCTATTGGGAAAAATAATTTTTTTTCCATTTTTCAGTCAATGCATTGCACTAAATGCTCGAACAATAAGCGTTTATAAAAAAATAGAATAATTTTTCTCTTTATCGCATAAACCCACCTTAGGGGACAAATCTTCTGCTGACAAGTGAACCCCAAACCATAGCTCATGTGTGGGATGTGAATTTGAGAGTTGAGTTAGTGATCCGCACTCTGTCAGGTTTAACCTGTAATAGATGGGTTGGATATGTGGTGAGCTTCAATAAACAGACCGGCCAACCTAATCCTTATGTTTGGTAAGTTGCCTTGTATATTTGTTTGTGTAGAAAGGTATAAGATGTTTTAATTGATTATTTCAATCATGTCTTCTGGTCTCATTTTCTGTGGTAAAAACTGAATCTTTTTTTTTATGACACATGATTAATATGAAATTTACCGTAGTTTAATTTTATGCATATTTCAAAGGTGCAGTGTTTTGAGAACTATGGGTTGCCCAATTGGCTGATTGTTGGTACCTCCTTTCTCACCCAACTGCCTAGGATTTGGATTGCTTGGTTGTGTAACGCTTTCTCACAGAACAGCCAAAATTTTGATTCCTTGATTTCCTTAACTTGTGCATGGTGCAAATCCATGGCAACAAACAGGATCATGCAAAATCAGAATCAATTAATAAAAGACAGAATATTTTATGTTTTGAGAGTGTTGGTAGAGGGCAGACAGTTCAATAAAGACAAAAGAAGTATATGCTACCTATTTTAACATTGTCATGGGAAATAAAATATTAGATTAGAGAAAGGAGTACGTAGGGTAGACAATAGTATCATATGGTCAAGTAACATTGAATTAATGATCCTCTAGTGTAGGATCTCCCATCCAAAGGTCTGAGATGTGATATTTTGAAACTGCTCACTTTTGCCTGGAGTGGGCTCCTGATTTTCTCAGCAGAAAGCAAATTCATCAGTGAATTGAAGAAAAAAGATTGATGCATTGGTCATTACTCATAATATTTTATTACTCTGATAGCAGCTGCCCCCGAAATGCATATTTCACTTTTGTCAACTGCATTAAATTTCATCTGAATCAGAGTAATGTCCACCCAGCGAATAGGAGAAAGGAGATTTAGCCACATTTTCCATATGTAAGTATCCAGTTCAGCAGTCAATTTTACTTCAATTGACATAAAAATTTGATGGTTTTGAAATTCACAGAGCAGAATTTTATTTGATGGCTGGGTTGAAATTTTAGGTGCTAACATCAGACTGCAAAACATTGGGCAATGTTTAAATATTTGAGAAAATCCTGCTCTTTCAACACAAGGTATTTATCTCACTCTTTCTGGACTTAAAAAGGGATTAGTCCGGTTCAAAGGATTGGGACACCCTCCATTATAATAATAAAAAAAACATCTGTTTTCACTGATTACACCCTCTGCCTTTGGGCTTATTTTATGAACTCTTTACTTCACTTCTATTTATCAGATCTAGTGGTAAAAAATGAGTAAAATAATTTAGCGCTTGCTAGTAAAATCATAATGATAATAACATAATATTGCTCTCATTTTTATCTATGAAAATAAGTAATATCAATTGTAATATGTATTAATTACAGTTACTGGATAAACCTTTTAGTAGTTATTGTTAATCACCAGCCTTTGTGAGTATACAAAATGGGGACGACCTCTCTGGCTCTCCATGTCCTAGTTTGCTACTGTACAGACTGTGATCACTTGCAGGCTCAGTTCAAGCATTAGATTGAGGAAACCTATGTTCTCCAGCGATCTCCACGGTTGTTTTCGTTCTAGGAGCAACATATGGGCGACTCTGCGCCACTGCCATCCTCATCTAGTCACTGGTTGCACCACCTTTCTACGGTCCAGGCAACCTGTAGAACTTGTCTGGCTTCTTTAAAAAACCCCAACAACAAACAAAACCAGACTTTCAACTTCCAAACAGATTACCAACTATTTCTAACCTAACAAATTTAAAAATGGGAAGCTCTTCGAATTCCAAACTTGAACTGATACTATATTAATAACCAATGACATTAAAAGCTCAAACTCAAGCTTTTAATGTTAGTACAATCACTGGTTATTAACAAAATAAAGTTATGAGAAGGTCTAGGCTCATTTGGCAAAGATCTTGTGATGTTAGTTATCATGTGTTGCGATTGGGTTGTATTGAGATTGACCCGCAGCAAAATTTTTCCACTAAGTATAGGTTATGCAAAACTTATTTCATGGAATTATGAAGTTTGAATGTCCAGAGCTTAAAATGTAAACTTGATTCTGTGAGATAAATACAACACTAAAAAATTTAAAAGAGAACTTGTGCAAATAGGATCGACCCAAAATCTAAAACTATCTATTTCACGAATCCAAATAAGACACCCACGATAAACTATCCTTAAAAAATGCAATCATAGGATCAACCAAAAACATCTAACATTTGAAAGTGCTCACTCCAATAATTCAAGCCATACACACAACATTTAATAATTTTTAGAAAGAAAAAAAACGAAAGCAAGTATATGGGACGATGATCTCCCATGAGAGAGAGAGAGAGAGAGAGAGAGAGAGAGAGAGAGAGAGAGAGAGAGGTTTTTCATTTATTTAAGTTGATATATATGGGAGATTTGGCAGAGAGGACGACAGTATTGAAATGGCCCTAAAATCACCATCGATATGGTTCTGTAATCAACATGTGATTATATGTAATGACCTGCCATTACTCTAGAAGGACTTATAATTATTGCAAGTGGATGTTTACAAAGTTTTCACTAAATGCACTGAGTCAGGTATGCTGAGGTCCCAGGCTTCTAAGTTCTAGCCATTGAGTGCGAGTGATCTTTTTTTTTCTGTTTAACCCCACCCAAGGGGGTTGGGTTTCAAATGATGCATCACGGAAATAGAGGTCCACACCCACACACAGGGAAAAGGATGCTTGCATGGGCAGCGACACAAGCGCACACGTAGAAAAGTTCACTGGACATTGGACATTGCTGCTCCTAACACCAAGGTAAGGAGCCGTTCTTGAGTACTAAGCGATCTTAGTACGAGGCCTTTTGATGCTACACACACAATAAGGCGTCATGAACTTTTCTTTTGGGTGTTTAATGATCCAAGTGAAAGAACTTAAATTGCTGATGGATGAATTAAAAAATGCAAATAAAGGTACTGATGGTATTGGTTTTTAACATAGAACGTTCCATGTGGGATGTTATCATGTATGTTTGTACAACGAAAGATCAACTGAGTGTAATGATCCAATTTTCCAAGTGAGCACGGATAGTTAGTTTCCTTTTAAACAGTACACGACTTGCTCAGAACTGAGCCTTCAAGAGCTAGCACCACAAAACAAAAATGTAAAGACATTAAGAGTTGATACCCAGTGAACCCAGCTATGTTGCAGAAAGTTAATTTCCCAAGCTATGAAAGGCCTAGGTTTTATGTGTCTTGAAAGAGCAGGGATTCAGCCTGGCATTGAAAGTTGGGACCCAATGAAACGAGCTCAATCTCAATCTTTTGATACCCTTAAATTCAAGCTAAGCTACGATGAGGACCTTATGATCACTCTAATCTTGGGTGCGTTCTAGATGATCAAGCTCTTTGGGTCTGATCTTAGCTCAGTCGGGCCTCTGTCTTGGTGTTGATTATCAGTTCCCACAAATAGGGATTGAATGCATTGGTGGTGGAAACACCTTTAGTTCACAATAGAGCTCTTACTGGCCAGGCCGATACTTAGGGGTGTTCATGGATCGGGCCGGGGCCTGGCAAGCCATATCCAGACCAAACCACTTTAGAAACACTGGTCTGCCCAGGCACAACCCGACACAGGCCGTAAAAATTAGGGCCAAGCCCACCCATTTAATAAATCGGGCTTGGCTCAATCGGGCTTTTTATCAATTTTATTGTCATTTACATAACTTTTCTTATTTATACATAAGCATTTCTTTTTTTTATATACCTTTTTTTCTTTTCCACATAAATATTTTCAATTAAGCAAATGTCTCTCATCCTATGGTGAGGGAATGATGCATAATAGCATTTCCCTTGTTTGTTCTAATTAAATAAAATTACATATATTCCTTACACTGGGCAAGCCATTCCGGCTTGTGGGCTTTCTATTACTTAATCCAACCCCCGCCTAATTATTAAATGGGCCCTATTTACATATCCAAGCTCAACCTCAGGTGGGCTAGCCCTTGATCGGACTCGGGATAGCCCATCCAATTAGCACCCTTCCCCGTACTCCTTCAATCTTGGATTTTGAATTGGTTTGGGCCAAGCTTCTTTGCCCCTCACTTAAATTGCACAGGGGTCCACCCATTCACAATCCTAGTTCAAGCTCTATGAGTAAAATATTGGTCATGAGGTGGAGATTTGAAAACGACAACTGGATGAGGAGGTGGGCCAGCCAGACAAAAAACCAAGAGTATGGGTCATGGGCCCCTCATTGTGACGTCAAGGATCTCATTTTCATTTTTTATTTTGATTTATCTTCTTTTGTAGAATGGAACACACGGGTAATCAACTCCAATTGGGCGTCTGGTTCCTCTGATATTTCAACCCAGGCCACGGTGACCAAAGGTGGAATCTATCATAGTCCGCTAGCTCCATGCAAGGTATAGGGTTGCCCTATGGTCACGTAGCTGATCATGTTAGGTACACCCAAAGCGACTATAGCACAAAATCTCCTAGAATCTAAATTCTAGCCCGGGCGTGGGGGGGGGGGGGGGGGGGGGGGGGGGGTGGGATTGTGGGGTTAATTTGGAATTGAGATTTTTTGAGGAAATCCCCCACATCACCGTGGGGGCTGCCTCCCATGGTGGTGTCGGAATACCAATCACGTCTTGCCTCGGCACAGTGGGGATTACATTAGAGGATCCGTACTTGACAAATGGTGTTGGGCCATACAGACAACTGGCTATAGAGAAGTCTGTCACCCTCTTTGGTTTAACGAGTCACATCACGATAAGTGTAGACGCTCTGGTTCGGACCACACTGACGGGTCCACCTTTCTTTTTCTGCCACCATTTTCTTGCTTTGGTGATTTTGATGATGATGCCGACCACTAGACTCTTCAATAACTTATCCAATCAATTTTGTTGTTACCAAAGCAGCCTTATCCGATACAGTAGGAACTGCTGCTTCTCGTGGTTGAGTCCAATCATGGGTGCAGGCTCAACGTGGCAAACAGGTCGGGTAGGTTAAATTTGGGTCAAATTAATTTGTATTCGAATTTGTTAGTTTCAATCTTAATTTGATTTGTTTTTAAAACAAGTTAAAATCCTTTAATTCGCATCTGTGACAGGTCAACCCAACCCGATCTGACCCGATCTGTCTAATCCGAATTTGATGCTGGTTAGGTCGGGTTGATCCGACCTAATATATTTAATTCCTATTTTATAAATAATTTAACTCATTTTATGTGGCCCAATTTTATTTGTAAAACTTTCTTTACATCTACATTCATTTAAAATGTTGTATTGGGCATAAATTTATAATTTATCAATTTTCAATGTGTAAAAAATGGAGAATTTATAAATATTTTCGAGCCCATTTATTGAGAATTTGAGATAATCCCTTTTCAATTTTTTTTAATGTTATAATTCCATATTTGAGTATAAGTATAAGACTCATTAACGATATTGTATTTCATTTATATCCATATTTAGAGGTAAGTTTATATGCCAACATAAAAATAAAAAAACACATTACTATTTCAACAACAAAAACATCATATTTTCAAATAAAAAATAAGTTTTATATTTTAAGTATTAAAATTTTACATAACTCTTCCACAAAGATTAAGAATACATAGTTTATCGCCCACATAAATAAGAAAAGCCACATGAAAATTAGAAAATCATAGTCATTTAGTAAAATCTAAATGAGTAAAATGGGTTAGGGCGGGTTGGCGGGTCAACCTAACTCGACCCATTTTTATATGGGTTGGTAAACTCTAACATTAACCTAACATGTATTTCAAATGGGTTTGGTTAGGCAGGTCAGAAACGAGTTGGGTCGAGCAGGATTGGCAAGTCGGGCTAAATTTTGCCAACTCTAGTGTGGACCATGTGACCCATGTAGCCTATTACAAATGGGAGTGAGATCAGAACAGAAAAATATAGAGATTTTCATGAAAAGAAAGCCTCAAATATTTCAATACTTTCAAAAACATCTTTATATATATATATATAAATAAAATCCAAAAGCATCTCATATAAAAGACTTTAAAATTTTTCAGAAAAAATTACCTTTTTTGTTTCCTTATCATGATATTGAGAATCGTTAACATTCATTCATTGAGTCTTTTTTAGATATTGTGACTTACTTGTATTTGACTAAAATTTTGCCTTTTTTCTTTTTTTCTTGCAATATTAAGAATTGACTACATTTACATATTGAGTCTTCTTGACATTGCAATTTATATGTATTTGACTAAATTTTGGTCCTTTTCGCTCGCTCTTGTGATATTGAGAATCAACAATATTCATACATTAAGTTATTTTTCAATATCGCGACTTTCCTCTATCTTACTAAAATTTTGCCATTTCCTTTTCTTCGCGTGATATTGAGAATTGATATGGTTCACATATTGAGTCTTTTCTTGATATCTTGACTTACTTGTATTTGACTTAAATTTTATTACCATCATTGTTGAACATTTGTTATTAATGATGAACATTTTTTAACCATTTAGGTAATAAAGACTCAATTTATATTTGAAAGTAAGCTGAAAAACCTGCTACTAACATGGTCCTTCTTTCATGGTGCTTCCCCATAGGGAATATATTTTTTGGGTGTAATCGGTGGTCATGAGTACTTATTTAAAAAGCTTTATAGGTGGAGATTTAAACTCTTGAGATCGTAATTTTCATTTTGAGCACGCAATTATATGTATCAACCTCATGAGTAGCATACTAAATGCGTGATCCGTAATCTATAGTGATGAAAACTAGAGTAGATTATAAGTTAAAATTTTAATATTTGTACCAGTGGCATTTTTTCTTTTTAATCTCACATGTAAACTAGGTCTTTATTACCTAACTGGTTGAAAAATATTTATTATCAATGACAAATGTTCAACAATGATGATAGTAAGATTTTTGTCAGATATAGGTAAGTTGCGATGTCGATAAAAGACTTAATAAGTGAATGTTGTGGATTTTCGATATCGCATGAGGGAAAGGAAATGCAAAATTTAGTTAGATACAAATAAGTCGCGATTTCAAAAAAAGACTTAATGTATGAATGCTGTCGATTTTTGATATTGTGAGAAGAGAAGAAAATGACAATTTGCCCGAGAAATTTCAAAGTCTATTATATGAGATGCTTTTGTACATTATATATATTTGATGATGCTTTTGGAAGTATTGGGATATTTGAAGCTACTTTTCGTAAAAATCCCAAAAAATATATAAAATAAAATAAAATAAAATTCAAAGTCTAAATTATTATTATTCTTAGTTTTTAAATTTAAAAATGTAATTTTGTAGCACTTGTTTAAAATTGAACCACTATTTTCCATACCTAGAATTTTCATGTGATTCATTTATAGTTCATTTTCCAATCTTATTTTTGTTTCATTTCCCTAAAAGAAAGAATTTTTTATTCTCATTTTTGAACCTTCACTCTTTTATTTTCATTTTAAACTAATAATGGTATGAATTATGCATTCAATTTTTATGTATTTTAATGCAAACCAACAGACCCTTAACATTTCTAAATGATGAATAATAGGACTAGCAAGATGTGTCCGTGCTTAGCATGGCAACCCAAAAACGATTCTTGTGTTATAACTTATGTATTTCATAATATTATAATCATCTCAATGAGTTCAAAATTGAATACTTATTCTCCTGATTATTATTTATAAGAAAATCTCTAATTTGAATTGTTGAAGTAAAGATCAATTCAACTTACTATATTCTCGTGAAAAGCATCTAAATTAATAAGCATTCCTACTCAAAACAAAGAACCAAATTGTATCCATAAAAAAAATCCTACCCTTGAAAAATAAAAATAAGGGTATTAAAAAGAACAAAAAGATTATAAAGAGTTACATAATAAAAGACTATTAAAAAAGAAAATAAATGATATAATAGTAATCAAACTAACCATAAAGAGATAACCCTCTAAATATAGATTTACCAAATAATCTTTCAATCTAAATACCAAAAAATAAAAAGAAAAACCAAATAAAAGAGGGCACGACATTGTTTTAACTAACGATAATTGAAAATTAGGTATTCAACAACTATGGGCCTGGCAAAGGAGATGATCATGCTATTTTAAGTAGAGATAAATGGGTTATATATAGAGATGTTTTTAGTATTATGTTAATCTAAACATCAAAAGTTTTCAAACAAGTTTTGAAAAAATGAAAAATGGAACAAAAAGATACATCATCAAGCAAAGTAAGCGATAAACACAGTATGGATGTTAAAAGTTAGATCTTTCACAAGAAAGGAAAATTTGATTTTCTCAACACTGAAAACTCCCATTCCTACTTTCTATTTGAATGAATGCAAATCTTCAAGACACAAAAAACAGAAAGGTGATGTCCTCATATTCTTGGTGGCAATAAAAGTCAGACGTCATCGAATTGGACTTCTCTTCCACCTTGAAATCATCTAACCTCTCTTAGCTAAAATGGCCCATTCTGAGAACTTTGAACGGATTAGATTCACACACCAATGGTATGATTAAACGTAAATGGATCTCCAAAATTTTAGGGCATACCTGAATCCATCGCTAAAGGAGATGGCACGGGTGCCAAAATGGGTCTTACAACTCCCTCAGCCTTCTCTTGATGCCAGCAACTCGATGGTAATGCCAAGCTCTATCCTTTGAGTCAGTATGTGTGTATATGAAGATGAAGGAGTTCCCCGGCTTTTATAGCCATCTGACTATCACCGATGGCTGCAACGTTTCCCTTTCATTATGGACCATTGCAACGTTTCATTCATGGAGATTCAACAAAAAAAAAAAAAAAAACTGAAAACTTTATGCATGGCAGTGAATGGCAGTTAAGGGGAGGAGAGAACGTTATAGCAATGGGCGGTGGTCATTTGGACCACCACCCTCATCTTCCAACAATCTCCCACTTGGTCCATATGACCACTATACATCCACTTAGTATATATATATATATATAATATACTTTATTTTGCAAACGAATTTTAAAAAAACGACTCTAACTGATGCGCATCATTTGAAAAACACCGATTATCCATGAAAACTGTAATGCTAAGGTCTTTAATCTATGACTAGGTTAGTTTTCTAATGCGAACTGTGGCAGTTACACATCTTGACGATATATTTCCTTCCACAATCACAACACCAGTATCTTTTCCTAAGCAAGAACTTAAGTAGAAACTTTTATATGACTTCTTTAATGGGAACTATAATGTCATAACACTTTTATATTCTTACTTTATTGCATAATTATCACATGTGAATATATAACAAAGTAAGAATTGCAAAATCGTTTCTTTAATTGATTAATGAATAGTGTCATACATCATTGATTCCTACAAGGCATATCTTTCAATCCCATACTCAATACATGGTCTTTAAAATCATTTGGTGCCAATGCCTTTGTCAATGGATCAGTAACCATGAGCTTCGATGGAACTCCAACAATTGACACTATACGATCTCACACTTTTTCCTTTAAAACAAGGTACTTTACTTCCAGAAACTTCGATTTACTAGAACACTTGTCATTTTGAGCAAAAAGTCGAGCAGCATTGTTATCGCAGTAAAGTTTTAGCGGTTCAGAAATACTGCCCATAATTGTAAGTCCCTTGATGAAGTTACGCATCCATAATGCGTGACCCGTGGCTTCAAAGCACGCCACATACTCTGCATAAAATGTGGATGGAGTACTAGCATTTGCTTTGCACTCCTCCATGACACTGCCCCGCCAGCCAACAGAAAGATGTAACCAGATGTTGACCTTCTAGTATCGAGACAACCCGCAAAGTCAGAATCTGAATATCCAATGACTTCCAGTGTATTGGATCTCTGATATGTGAGCATGTATCTTCTAGTGCCGTTGAGATAGCGCATCACTTTCTTGACAGCTACCCAGTGAGGTATGCCTAGATTACTTTGATATCGACTTAACATTCCAACTGCAAAACTAATATCTGGCCTCGTGCATGTCTGTAGGTGCATTAGACTTCCTACTACTACCGCATAAGGATATTTATTCATTTTTAACTTTTCTATGTCAGTCATGGGGCATTGATCTTTACTAAACCTGTCTCCCTTAGACCTGGGGCATTTTGTGGTTTACTCCTTTCCATTCGGAAACATTTGAGAATACTTTGCACATAGGCTTCTTGACACAACCCAAGTAATCCTCGAGATCGATCTCTGAATATCTCGATTCCTATTACAAAAGTTGCTTCACCTATATCTTTCATGTCAAAATTATTCTCAAGGTATACTTAGTTTCTCGAATCATACTAAGGTCATTGCTGGCTAATAAAATGTCATCTACATACAGGACTAAAATGATAAACTTGCTCCCACTGATCTTAAGGTAAATACAATGGTCAACTGGATTTTCGGTAAAACCAAAAGATGTAATAATATGATTAAACTTTAAGTACCATTGTCTGGAAGCTTGTTTCAGCCAGTATATCGACTTCTTTAACTTACAGACCAGCCTTCGATTATTACCTTGTTGAACAAACCCTTCACGTTGTTCCATGTATACTTCTTCATCAAGATTCCCATTCAAGAAAGCTATTTTAACATCCATCTGATATAGCTCTAAGTCATAATGAGCTACTAGGGCCATTACAATTCTGAATGAGTCTTTCTTAGATACCGGATAGTAGGTTTTGTGAAAATTGAGACCTTCTCTCTGAGTGAATCCCTTAGCCACTAGTCGGGCTTTAAATCGTTCAACTTTACTTTTAGAGTCCTTTTTAGTCTTAAAGACCCATTTACAACCGACGGTCTTGGACCCTTCAGATAGTTCAATGAGATCCCAAACGTCATTTACAGCCATTGATTCTAATTCTTCTTTCATAGCATCTAACCATTTATCAGAATTTTCACTATTTACGGCTTCGTTAAAAGTTTTTTTATCTTCTTTAATTCCAATATCCGATTCTTCTAGATACACAACATAATCATCCGAAACAGCAGGCCTTCTCATACGAGTCGACCTTCTCAATACTTCCGGATTTTCTTCAGGAATGTTTGGTTGTATTGGAGGAGTTGGTTGTGTATCTTGAGGAATTGGATCAACAAGTCGTTCTAGGAATGCCTCCATATCAAGTGGAATCATTAATCTATCTTGAGTAAACGATTGAGGCTCATCTTTAATCCCTTGTATATAATGTTTCTAGCCTCGCTACTCCCTCTGTTGTCATAATTCTCCAAAAATTAGCATTATGGGACTCAACTATTCTTAATGAATGATTAGGACAGTAAAATCAATACCCTTTAGACCTCTCTGGATAATCAATAAAATATCCGCTCACAGTTCTAAGGTTTAACTTGTTTCTTGTGGATTATAAACTCACACTTCAGATGGACATCCCCAAACTCTGAAATGGTTTAAGCTGGGTTTCCTTCTAGTCCACAACTCGAAAGGAGTTTTGGGAACTGCTTTACTAAGAACCCTATTTAAAATATACATGGCCATCTTTAGTGCTTCACCCCACATAGACTCGGGTAACGAAGTATTACTAACCATACTTTTAACCATATCTAAAAGAGTTCTATTCCTTCTTTCAGCAATTCCATTCTGTTGAGGAGTTCCAGGCATTGTGCATTGGGCAACAATACCTTCGAATTCTAGGAATCTTGCAAACGGACCAGGGTTACGGGCCGCTTCAGTGTACCTACCATAGTATTCACCACCACGATCCGATCTCACAATTTTGATCTTCCTATCTAATTACTTTTTTACTTCTGCCTTGAATATTTTGAACATAGTCAAAGCATCAGACTTTTCTTTAATGAGATAGACAAAATCAAAACGTGAGAAATCATCTATAAATGTGATGAAATATTGTTCTCCTGTAAAACAAGGTATATCTATTTTTCCACAAACATCCGTATGGATTAACTGCAGGAGTTCAGAACTTCGTGTGGCAGTTTTCTTGACTGTTTGTGTCTGTTTTCCTTTAATACAGTCAATACAGACACCGAAATTAATGAAATCAAGGGTTGGTAATAACCCATCCTTCACTAACCTCAACATCCTCTCTTTCGAGATGTGTCCTAACTGTTTATGCCACAACGTAGAAGAGTTCTCTTTTACTAGTCCTCTTTTCATGCCAACATTCATCACACAAGAAACATGGTGTGTAGTCAGTGATTATGTGTATAAAGTATCTAACTATAACTTATATAAGCCATCACACAATAAACCACTACCAATCATTATATTATTGAAAAATAGTTTCAAAGATCCTTTATCAAAATTAAAGACATATCCTTTCACATCCAATTTGGAAATAGAAACCAAATCTCGGGAAATCTCCGGATAGAAGGTGTTCGGCAGATCTAAAACAAATCCGGTATCTAGCACCAGCCTATATGTGCCTACTGCCTCGACTCTTGACTCCTTCTGGTTCCCCATAACGATGATTCGTTCCCCATCACTTGGCCTCCGGGTTGAAAGGAATCCCTGCATACAACCCGAAATGTGAACGGTTGCACCAGAGTCTACCCACCATATATTGGATGGGACATTAATAATATTGGTTTCACATACCAGAGATAAACTTCTTTGCTTACCTCTTTTCTCAAATCAATTTTTTCTTTTGAGGCAGTCCTTCTTGAAATGTCCTTTCTTGCCACAAAAGTGACATTTTTTCGAACCCTTTCTTCCCTTTTCTCTTCATCAGTTTCTGACCTTTCGGATCTACCTTGGGTGTGTTGGCATTGTTCTTGAGGTGACTAAAAACTTTCTTGCTCTTAACATGGGAGACTAAGTTTACTTGAAGTTGCCCCTCAGCCTTAAGCCTCCTCTCTTCTTAATCACATCTCGTGATCAACTCAGTTATGGTCCACTGACTAGAGCTCTGACTGTATGTTACTTTAAACGGGCCAAATGCAGGGGGAAGGGAATCCAGAATGAATTGGCTCAAATATCCATCTGAGATACTCATGTCTATACCCTTCAACTTGGATGCTAGGTTAGACATGAGTAGGATATGTTCCCTAACTCCCTTCGTCCCATCGTACTGCATGTTAGTTAATTTATTCATTAATGTGGCACCTAATGCCTTGTCAGTCACTTCAAATTGTGACTCAATCTGTTCTAAGAGTTCCTTGGCATGTTTTCTTGAATCAAGTGATCCCCTAATACTCTTAGAAACTGAAGTCATTATGATCTTTTGGCATTTCTTGTCACATTTGTGCCACTGTTCATGTTTGGCCTTTTCAGGTGCAGAACTCTGTTCGGTGAGGGCAAGAGGCATGGGCTCATTTAAGGCCATTTCTAAGTCGAGAAAAGTTATGGTCAATGCTAACGTGTCTAACCAGTTAGGATAAGTCGATCCATCTAATAAAGGAATAGTTCCTAAGCACGAGGGAAGAGTCATTGATCTGGAAGAAGAAGCTATAAAAGGAAAGAAGAGATAAACTATGACTCTCACAACTCTATAATGCTTTAAATTTAAAGGAATCTTACAATAGAAATAATAATTTTACATCATTAAAAATAACCTTTGGGTCAAATGCAACATGTTAATTTTATTATTCTCATTTATTTGATAAAACCACAATTTATTAAGTGAATAAGTGAGATCCCACCTTTGCGTATAGATCAGCACGAATTCACAAAACATTTTTAATGTGTTTTATCCCAATCTTCAAATAATCGAAAGATAAACTCCTTTGAGTCGATTATCTATCCTTTAAGTGAAGTTGCAATTTAAGTGTCATTTATGGTATCTCTAATTCAGTATTTAAGATATGAGTGTCATCATAACTGAGCCACTTTGGTGACAACCTAGTTAACTCATATTTCAAATTGAAAACTATGATACTAATTTAACCATCAAACATTCATGCATGTAATCAAATTATAACTCAAACAACATTAATCATGTAAACAATAAGCGGAAAACATGAATTTAAATGAGTTAAACATGCATAAAACCTTATAATATCATTATTAAACCATTGGATCGAGAATTAAATTCACTAATATGGTAGATCTCATCATAAGGAACAAAACAAAAGAAACGGATCGAAAATCCGATATCATATGCGTCTGTAATGATCAAAATAAGATTTCGATCGTTCATTTTTCTTTGATTTGGCCTTGATCTGATCATAATTAAATGATCCAGTTCTATCAGAATGATTATTGCATTTTGATACATCAAATGGAAGGTTCTGATCGGAACAGATCAATTTTATAATAACCCAATTATTCAGAAAACATATAATTATCAACATAATAATACTTTATTCAAATCAGGCCAGGCTAGTGGGTCGGGTCAGATCCATGTCATAAATTGACCTGTTCAGTCCAGTCGGGCTTAACAGGTTGGGCTGGGTCGGAACCGACCTATTAGATAACTGGAAGCCCAACTCTACTAGGTTCAGATCAGGTCGGGTCAATTTACCCGGGTCAGGCTTAAACCCGAATCTGAGGCCCAACCTTCTTTAATTCCAGTTGAGCCGGGTCAGTTGGGTCGAGCTTGACCTGCAAACCGAAACTGCAAGCCTGACCCGCAAGTCGGGTCGGATCCAAATCGGGTTTGCAATATCCAGCGTGCATAAGGTCCGGGTCGTTAACAACGGGTCGGGTCAGTTCAGCGGGTTGACCCATCTGAAAACCCAGACCTGTATATAATTCGGTTAGTTTCCAGGTCATCGTCCTGACCCGAAAACTGACCCAGGACTATTCATCGTCTCCTTCAACAGAGACGATGAATAGCCGGGGTCCCCAGACACACCGGTAGGGCCGCGGACGGCGGCTGGGGTCCGGCGCGAGGCCGGCGACGGCTACAGCAGGGACAGCTGGCCCTTTCCCGTCGCCGACCAGCGACTGTAGAATTTTTTTTTTCTTCTATAGCGCTGCGCAGCTGCGCAACCTACGCAGCGTTGCAACCAGTCACGGTGGCGACGGCCAACCACCCTTTTTTTTTTTAATTTGTTTCACTACTCTGTTTTGTCTGTTCTGAAAACTGAAAACAGAGGTTCCGTTTTTCTTCACTTCTAAGCCGTCCAACGCAAATACCAGAAGCTCTGATACCAATTGTTAGCCAAAATGGCCCATTCTGGGAACTTTGAACGGATTAGATTCGCACACCAATGGTATGATTAAACGTAAATGGATCTCCAAAATTTTAGGGCATACCTGAATCCATCGCTAAAGGAGACGGAACGGGTGCCAAAATGGGTCTTACAACTCCCTCAACCTTCTCTTGATGCCAGCAACTCGATGGTAATGCCAAGCTCTATCCTTTGAGTCAGTATGTGTGTATATGAAGATGAGGGAGTTCCCCGGCTTTTATAGCCATCTGACCATCACCGATGGCTGCAACGTTTCCCTTTCATTGTGGACTGTTGCAACGTTTCATTCATGGAGATTCAACACAGAAAAAAAAACTGAAAACTTTATGCATGGCAGTGAATGGCAGTCAAGGGGAAAAGAGAACGTTACAGCAATGGGCGGTGGTCATTTGGACCACCACCCTCGTCTTCCAACAACCTCTTCTTCCACTTCAACTCATCTATGATCAACAGATCCATCTGAAACAAAAAATCGAAAAAAAAAATGTTTGTAAACCAAAAAAAAAGTAAAAAATTCAAGCCTTACAAACTAAAATAAGATCAAATAAATATCGTATGAATGAAACAAAAAAATATATATTAAAAAAATCACAAAAACTTCATAAACTCAAATAAGTATTTGATGAGGATGGGATGATTGAAGAGACATCTGAACTTACATACTAATGAGAAAATTCTCTTTTAAAATAGGCTTTTTAACAAAAAAAAAAGATATAAATTCTACCACTATTAATTCATCACTTGAAAATCAAAAGGAGATAAAGAACAAAATGGGGTGTAATCTAACTTGGAGATATCATAGTAATTTTATTCAACCTTGGAAGATATCATAGTAATTTTATTCAACCTCAAGATGATAGCCAGACAGACAATACTTTTGGATCCAGCTGCATGACAAAGTTATCTATATCTTGAAAGAGCCATGTATGGTGAAGATCTAAAAAACAATATAATTCAAACGATGTAGCATTTGTATCGTTTTTAATCTTGAGAAAAACAAGGACAAAATTACTAAATTATTTTAGAATGTAAGATAATAAAACTCATGCAACAAAAAATAGAAAAAGAAAATTGCAATATATCAAATCGGGGATATTTCCCTCATGAAGATCAATAATATATTAAAAATGAGAAGGAATCTGAAACAGAAACACCATACCCAAAATCCATAAATTAAAAAAGGAAATGAAAATAGAATTCGAAGATTAAAACAATCTCCATACATCCAGAAGGAAAAATGCTGAAATAGTGCAAAGAAAGGCTTGAGTGGACGACTTTATATATATATATATACTAGCAACACAGGGCCCGTGCCCAATACGGGCCAAAAAAGCCAAAATACCTGATGATATAAAAAATAAAGCAAATATAAAAAATATAGATATATTATTTAACATTTTGAAATTCACTATGTCAAATTCTATTAAGAAAAAAATGAAAAAAAAGGTGCAATGAATTCACATAAATTACAAATCAATCATGTAAGTTTCTTAGTTAAAGTTGTTGATGTATAAGAGTATAAATCTTAAACCAATAACAAATCTCTATATCCTATATTAATTCGGGATACTAATGAAATAATATAAAATAAAGTGATATATGAACTCATGATAAATCTTAAATCTTAAATAAAATATATAAGTATTTGAAACAAATGATTAATAGGAAAGCAAAATACCTAAGCCATGATTGTAGCTGGTAATGAGAGAGAGAAAAAAAGAACACTGTATTCATTATAATGATATTTAAATAATAATAATAATAATTATTATTATTATTATGTAATTGTAAGAGAAAATAAATAAATTTTAAGTAGGTTTTAAGAGTCTTAATGAGGTAAAAAGAAAACGAAAAAATAAATCTAGTAAAACTTCTTCCTTAAATTTTCTATTACTAAACTATACAAAAATAAATAAATAAACAAAGGTAAGAGAGACAAATCTACTGGCACAAATTTTAGCCACTTGATTTTGGTTGACTCTTCTATCCTTATATAGTAGTGTTGTTGCTTATTCAACTAAGAAGAATTAAAATAGAAATTTCAATATTTAATTACTTTAACTATGCTACAGTAGCTAATGAAATAGAAGTAATCCCCAACTTATATGACACACATTGATAAAAAAAAAAATGCCCATCAAACTCACTCACAAGCTTGAACATTACATTAATGATACATTTCCAATATATGAAAAATAAGTAAAGAGAGGATTTTGATGAGAAAAATCACTTGCTACACACCATCCCCACTTAGAGGTGATCCTAAGCTAGGTTACCCCGAGTCCGGTGGGCTTGGATATATAATTAGAGCCCTTTTAATAATTGGACTGGTCTTGAATTAAGTGATAGAAAGTCCAGAGGTCAGCCGGACCCGTGTAATGAATGCATATAATTTAATTTAACTAATACAAACAATTACTCAAATGGTCACATAATTGACTAAAAAACCCAATTCAGCCCGGTAGGCTCGAGCTTGACTTTTACAACCAATGTTGGGCTTGGCCCAGGCCTAGTTTAATAATTCTTAAGTTGGGTTAGGATTGGATATGTATTAGCCTGGCCCGGCCCATCCCATAAACACCCCCAGTACCCCACTTTTTCATAAATGTAATGCATACTATATCAGTGGGCCCCACCCTTCCTTGCATATACATCTTTAACATTTGCTATCCTTTTCAAACTAACTTTTCTCATATTAGTCCTTACCACAAAAAAAAAAAAAGGGAGTAAATTGATGGTCATGATCTAAAAGGGAGTAAATTGATGGCCATGATCTAAAAGTAGCCCATTGTGGGACATGGATCCATATCTCCTTAATGAAAATAAAAAATTGTGCAAAATTATGATATTAATCCTAATATTTAGAAAATTCTTAATATTATGAAATTAAAAATGTGATGTGATATTTCTCATTTAGGAATTCATTACTATTGAGTCCTCTTAACATTTCATACGAGGAAATACAGGATGTGGACTTTCGTTTTTTATGGCAACTACTCCGGTTAAGCGCCAATTCACTGATGATTCAGTGGTATAAGTCTCCCTGTCCATAGGGATGACAACAGATTAATCTCAGGCCAACACTTTGGATCAATTGATTTTTCCAAATTGTGACAAATGGAAGGAGAAGAGATGGAAAACAAATTCTAGGAGTTCAAAATGGACAGGCATGGCCCTTTTGACATTGAAACATGGCCCAGCTTAGGTTGGATATTGTTTATGGCTTGAATAGGCTAGGGCCATTATCAGGCCTAAATAATAAGAACCAGGCTTTGACTTCTACATCAAAGAACATTGGTTTGTTATCTTCCACTATTATTTTTAGTTCCG
This sequence comes from Sextonia rubra, assembly GCA_037013555.1. NCBI lineage: Eukaryota > Viridiplantae > Streptophyta > Magnoliopsida > Laurales > Lauraceae > Sextonia > Sextonia rubra. Next base: position 106,297,165 of record JASUAD010000001.1, on the reverse strand, counting down.
TTTTGTAAGCAACCATGTGGGAAGTAAATGTTCAATGACTTGAGAGATGAAATCTTCTAAAAATAAACTCATCATCTAATAAAGATGGAAAACAGAATGCCAAACGAATATGGATTGGTTTTACTGGGCAACTGCTAGCTTAAAAAAAAGTTCAATGGATAAATTAGAAATATTGAATGAGTTTTTGATTTAAGGAAAATTCCATATTTTGATACCATGGATGATAAGGAACCCCAAAGTGAATACAATCTAAAATCTAAGAGAACTGAAAGGGGTTTCCATTGGTAGTTTAGAATTTGATTGTATGAGCCTAAGATCGTCAATCGCCAATGCACCGAAAAAGGTGAAGTCCAGTTGTGCACTCCATTTGTGGAAGATTTGATAATATATTACTTTCCTACTATTTCTAATTATTTTGGATTCATGTTAGTGTGTTCTCTCTTGCATTTGGATGATGGACTCTTTATCTTAAGGAATTTCATTCTCAGCAAAATCCTTTGAGAGAGATTTTAGAAAGGTGGTTGGATAAAGTCTAACTAATATAAATAGAATTCTTAGATTATACCACGAGTCGGCCTCTTATAAAGAGTGATGCACCACATGTTACTCTCTTATGAAAGGGGGTATTGTTATAATATATATAATATAATAACATATATATAATAGCGTTTCAAGGCCCGCTTGTAAATAAACATATTTATAAATGTTTAAATGATTTGTAAATTAATATTAACATAAAATTCATCACACAATCATAATTGTAAATATTTTAGTGCACATATAAAAATTAAATATCATATTAGTCAAACTAAATAAAAAATAATAACAATGTACACGTAGAGTTTTATTATAATATTATTAAATAAAAGTTAGATCATTTTTTCTTAAATCTGTAAACTCAACTTAAGAGAAAAAACTATTATATGGTTAAAAAATTTAGATAGAATAATCCAATATACAAAGAATCTTTAGGTCAATCAACCTTCTCACCATGAAAAAATTAATTAGTTGGAATTGAATAGAAAAGAAAATGACTCAAACCAAACTTGGCTCATTTGAAAATATATATCTCATATAAGTAAAATAGAAACATAGCCCAAACAACATGGTGAGGGCTTTGATGCTGGGCTCAGGCTAAGCCCAGATTTGATCATGCATTGCCAATGGCTAGGCCATGTTGAGCCCTATCAAGTTCAACAAAGTCTAGGTCAATACCTATTAAAAAGTAATTATATTTTACAATAAAACCATTTAAATCAATTGTAAAAATATTATACTCATTAGAATATTAATAAAAAAAAGTTAGATCATTTTTCCTTTAATCCAGAAGCTCAACTTAAGAGGAAAAGAAATATTATATGGTAAAAAAAATTAGATAAAATAGTTCAATGTACAAGAATCATTAGGTCAACCAACCCTCTCACTATGAAAAAAATTGATCAGTTGAAATTGAATAGAAAAGAAAATAGATCAACGTCCAATGCCGTCCATTTGATAAATATATGTAGGTGAGCGCCTTGCCTTCCCACTCATGGCCACTGGGCCAACTTAGGAAAAAAAATATATTAAATCATAAAGAGTGTTAGGATGTGTAGAGAATTTTTAGTAAAGGTTTGCATGGGCCAGGTCAAGTCGAGCTAGGTTAAGGCATATTCAAGCCTGACCCAACTTTTAAAGCATTGGCCGAGGCTTGACCTGTAAAATTCAGGCCTAAGCCAGCCATTTAATTAATCGGGCCCGGTCAAATCATTAAAAAAATTAAAAAGATTTATATAGGGAAATAGAATAGGTGTTGTCGGATGTCATCTATAGAGAAAAATAGAGCAATTTGGATTAAATGGATTTTATTAAGATTTTAGGCACAAAAAACCATGTATTAGGAAAAATTTTAGATAGAATTAAGAAATTAAGATTAGCAAGTAGCGCTTTAAGAAATGAGTGGTCTTAAATAAATTTAGATTTCAAATATATAAAGGTGATTACTCATGGGAAAAAAGAAATAGTTCTTTTTAAATGTGCTTAATGATATTTACACTTAGGAGACAAAAAAAATCTAAATATGCTTTTGAAAATAGATAATATATGAGATAAGAGTCCTTTAGAGAATAGATAGGGGTGAAGTTGTAGAGAGATGAGAGAGAGAAATTAGGGAGGGAGAGATTTTATATAAAATCAAGGAAAAATTTTAGGAAAATTGAGAGATTGTAGAGATTTGGTATGGATAGAGTTTAGCCAATATGATAGAATCCTTAGGTTGCGCCACTTGTCGCTATTTCATAAAGAGAATTACGCCACATGTCGTCCTCCCATGAAAAGGGGTATTGTTATAATATATATAATATATATATGAGGAATTCTCAAAAAACCCCCTTTAAAAAAGGAGAGTTTATGCCCTTTTCGACATGTTGAATAAAAATCTAACACCGTAAAGTAACAAATAAGGGATAGTTAATTTTAAGGAGATGCTGATGACACGTGTTAAAATCTCATAGGTTAAAAAATGGGCATTTTCTTTTGTGAAAAACACCCAGGGAGTTTTGTAGCGTGACCCATATATGTATATCAGATGCCATGATTGTTAAACTCAAAATGACAACTCATAATAGCGGGACAAAATATCTATAAATGCCCGACGCTTGCCAAATTTAATTCTAAATGAAAATGGCCCACTTTCTTGTTTATCATGAAAAGGAAAACAAATTTTGCACAATATCCTTTCAAATAAATCCATCATCAATCAATTGGCGGGTCCACTTTTGTTTTCATGTTATATTTTTGTGGTGTTATTATCAAAAAATTTTTTAATATGGTTTGTTTTTCTAATTTCAGAAGAGTGCAGATCTTCTAAAATTTTAAATAAGATAAATATTCTTGGTAACTTGTGTGAGTTGGAAAACTAAAATTCTAAATAAGATAAATTAACTGCACCAATACCTGTTGCCGTAAGAGGCCAACTCAATCCAACCTGGTGCCACCCTGTTCATCACTGAATCACGAGGGAATATAAGCCAAGTGGCAGAACGGAGCTTATTCTTATTAAGAAAACAAAGCAAACAAAGTTTGAAGGAGGACAAGTGAGATATGGATGGAACCCACAAATCCTACCATATCAACCAAGATTTATAAAATACTTCCCAACTAATTTAATTAATTAATTTAATTGGAAAGTAATTTAATTGGCGTAGGGACCTTGTGAGATGAGGTGCATAGTGATGGAGATATATAGATATATATATATATTTTTTCTATAACTTTTTTCTGTTGTTTGTTGCTTTTTTGTGTTTTTAAGTATTGAAAAAAAAAAGATTTATAAATTACTTGTTGTTTTTTTAAAAAGAAAAACTACCTTCATTGATTGCTGGTAGCCATCCAAGCAAACTTGGTCTAAGTTGTTCATTCTTTTATAATGGCATTTCATATTGACACATTCAATCAAATGGCTAACAATGTATGATAGTATAGATTTTCCCTTTAGTTCAAAAAAATCAATAAATTAGTGTGACTGCACATTAACTATTGCATAACTTACAAATTAGTGTGATAAGGTTTTGCATGCGTTAATAATGTTAACAATGCAATAACATCACTTTAACTTTATTTATAATGTCAAACTCACTCAACGAAGAATGAATTGTCTGTTTGAAATAGACGTTTTTGGATGGATACAAGACAAAGAATCTTGTCGTGGGCTTTATTTTATTGTATTTTATTAATTTATTCATTTTTAAAGTAAAGAGATGGTGGAATGGTTGGTCTTTGATAAAGGAGTTTGGTTATTTTAAATTATGAAGGGCGTTAAAGAGGACTGGAAAGTACTGAATGGTGGTCTCCAGGATGAAGAAAATGAAGAAAGCCTTGAACGATTCATTTTAATAAGTAGTCTTTTTATATATATATATATATTTTTTTTCACAGGAATGCCCTATTTTGATATTCAATTCTTTTTTTTTTTAGTTGGTTGAGTGATACATAAGATGTGATCCAACCTACTTATTTAGAGTTCAATTTCATGAGAGCTGTGTGTGAGATAAGACACCCTTGACATTGTGGTTCTCGAGTTTCTCTAGATATTCGATTCATGAAGTTAAGTTTTATTTGCAAGAAATAGATGATCTACCAAATATCAATCTGATCTTATAATTTGTACACTCATTTTAGGGCCTAAAAATTGATGATTTTATAAGCATTTATTTTGTGACTGAATATTGTAGTGATTAATGATCAAATCAATGTCAAGTTGAACTTTATGAGTGGCTTGGATCTATCAAAATCGAGCTCTACTATATGCAAGATGAAAAGAGAAATAAAGTAGCTTAAATACAAGGGTTTTTTAATTTAAAAAAACATATTGCAAATAACACAAGCACTTTTTTTTATAGGAAAAGTTTCATTTATAGAATATCAAGAAGAGTACATAACATCCATTAAAATATTTTGCCGGAATGATTCTAAAATGAAATACCACCACACTTCCATATCTTTTATCATTTTTCCATGTCGAGATAGCTTATGAGCTACCATGTTCCCTTCTCGTCTACACGTGAATCACTTCAAGGCTATTTGAGTAGAGATTGTATCTCGTCACTTTTGAAACACTTCAAAGTTTATGAAAAGAAAATGGTGCACCAATACATCAAATGACTATACATCAAATGACTAAGGTAACCGGCCCTCTTTGCCAAACCACTGATGACTCATTGGCATATAGCTCTTTGATTCTCATTGCTAGCATTACGTAGGAATCATGCCTAGTACTTTATTTATTTATGTGCCCCAATGGCTAAGTGGCACATCACATGATAAAGAATAATATACATACTAATCAAAACTATCTTGCTATCACACTTATAAACAGAACAATATTTTACGTGGTTGGGCAAAATTCCTACGTCCATAAGAAAGAGAAAACGTATCTATCATTCTCCCCTTCAACTCTAGGAAGTTAGGGTTACAATGCATCATTATATATAACCCCGCTTTCTTTTCTTCCAAGAAAATTTTTCTTAGTCTAAAAAAAATCTCATATATAATGACTAAAATACCATAGCTATAATCCTTAGTCCTACCTAACTTAGACAAATTGACTAAGCTAAACCAAAATACAAGACAAAACTCAACACAATCCTTATCCTAATGGCTATGTGTAGGATCAATCCTTGACTATGTGAGATAGATGCCCTTGTCTCACATTTCCAGCCCATGCCTCTTATGCCTTGTTTGGTATCTTTCTTGTTACTATGAGAGGATAAGCCAAAATAGAGCCATAAGATAAAGAGGCTAAAATTAGAAAATGTGTTTTATTTAAAACAAAAACTTTCACCTTCACTTTTTAAAGACCCCACGGCTCTTATTTTTAGAAGCCCGGAATTAGGATTTCTTATTTTAACAGAATTTGCCTCTATTTCTCAAAAGTGTGTAGAGATTAGAATAGCGTACCAAACACTCATAGTAGACAAGTAAAGATTGAAAATAAAGATGCCCAACATGCACTCAGCATGTGTCCTTTCTGCCTTACAATCTAAGAATTTGGATTTTAAGCCCTCCACCTCTTATTGGGTTCCATTAGCCTCTATTTATGGTATTTGGGCAAAGTGTAAGAATCTTAGTCTATTGGCGAAATTAATGGATTAGAGAAAACTCTAATTCTAGTCAAAATTGTAGTTCTATATATTTTAGACTAGGAGTTTGAAGAGGTTAAAGAGTCTCATATAAGTTAGAATGAATGTATTTAGATTAAAAAGATCATATCTCACAAATCGAGTGTTGGAAATGAGCAAGCAACCTACCGTTGAAAGCTCGTTTCGAGTACATATTTGTTAGTTCTAAGATTGCGTCAATCGGAGCTAAAACGATAAAGTTATGATCTCAAGAAGTTTGTAGAAAGTGTGTTGTTCGAAATTAAAAAACTATCATTGCGCGAATTTCTATTTATATTTTAAGTGGAACTTTCCTGTTTTGTGCAAATTCCGATTCTGATTGTATTATTATTATAAGGCACAAAATTAAGGTTATAAAAATGGGTTCTCTCTCAACCCTAAGATAAAATTTTTATATATTTTAGAGATCATCTCCTCTATAACTTTTATTAGAGGGTTAAAAGGTTGAAGTTCTACTCTAGAGATTCTTGTTTTTTACATCTCTTTGTGAAAGATCAACTTCTAAACGTAGAAGATCTGAGGAGAGCTAACAACTAAAAGAATTCTTGACAATAATAGACAGTTGTTGTAGAGTGATTCTTTACAAGAAGTTGAAGCTACAGAGTCATGCTGATGCCTATATGTGGCTTTTAATCATGTGGTAATTCATAATGCTTGATTATTGTTTCAGTACAAAGTCAAATCGTGTACTCCTATGATGTGTGCTTTTTGTGTTATTTGCTTATGTTATTTTTGCTACGTATTTGGTTATTTGCACAGATATTGTTGAAGTTGATTGCATTGATCTATTCTAGAGGCTCTCTCAAAGCCTTCGCAAAGTTCCAATGTCCTTCAAGTCAAACTTTTGTTTATCCATTGCAGGGCACATGGGGCAAAAGATGAAGTAATAAGCGTACAAGACCGGTGCAGAAGCCACTGCAAATGACTATCCCCTCAAAAGAGCTCTCGACAGTAGGAATTAGGAGCTGTATGGACCTACACCAGCATCATCAAGGACACTTCATTGGGGTAATTGTATTAGCAGTGGGCTCAATTTCAATCCAATTTGGGTCGGTCCCACTTTAAAATTGATCATGGTATATGCAGAAGAAAAGAGTAATCATGAGTTTTACAAGATCGATTGGGGGAAAGGTGAAACACAATTTTTTTTTGGCCGATAGTTTATTTTATCATTTGGTGCGCTCTAAAGGAAAAAAAATCAAAAAGCAGTTCAATTTTTCATGATTTCACCAAAAAGTGTTTCCAATTAGGGAAAGGTTATGAGAGTCCGAGGACAGTGATGAAGAAACAAACCACGGTAGCAACTATAGTTGCTGTTAGCGTATGCAAAAATAACGCTAAGCAGATCTACGTAGATCTGTGCTGAAGGTGACAGGAAGACGGACCGTCATTGGACCGCTATCTCACCCAGACGTGGCAAGAACATCAATGGAAAGTAGGTGCGGAGCGAACGTCGTACAAGTACTTTACTTGGATGGCCACAGCGAGACATGGCAAGCAGCAGAGGAGAACACTTTTACTAGATGCAACACCAACATGAGCACTCTCGTTGTATGTAGCTACATGTATCGACGGAGATACATGATAGAAGAGATTAGTAGACCTACAAAGATCTGAAACACAATAAGAAAACCCAAAAGGATGACCCATGGATGAAATCTGATACCATTAAAGATTTCTACCATTCACCACTAACAGATCTTGTATTGATGTTGTATTTATAGTACAATATTCTGTGTATAGAGGTCCCTGTACATTAGGGATGAGTACCAAGAAATCTCATCAGATCCCTATCGAGAGATGTTATACCAGCCCACATTATCTGTCGCGATTGGAAGTGAGGTGGGTAATGGCTAACTTGGATTGATTGGGCTGGCTAACAGTGATCCATGCCACTGTAAAAGCAGAAGTCCACTAACTTTTGTTTTCATCGATGCTGCGCAAATGAGCCATTAGGTTTTTAGTAGGTTTCAGATGTAGATCCTCCAGTTGAATTGAAGACAACTAGATCCAAAAGTCCGCTTCACTCCTCAAGCATGTTTATACAATGCTGAAATCTTGCACTTACTGAATTTACATTAATTGTAATGATGTGCAACAGCATAATCAACCTCATCATAGAAAATGATTTTCTATATATTTATGGTGATTTAGGTTTCTTTTCTCTTTCTACGTTAAAATGTGTAATCTAAATTACCTAAAGTAGACGCCCATGAAAAATTGATGCATTTTTTTCTCTATTAAAAATTTCTCTATAGAAATATAGAGTTGTCCTTGTGGATAAGGCACCCGCTCCCATAGTGCCCACAACACTTTGAACTTTAGTTGGCATCCTTTCCTTTTCACTCCTGGCTACTAGACTAAGTCAGCCAGAAAAAAAAAAAACCTCTCCATTATAAACTTGCACCAGGTCACATTTGGCATTTTACCGCGTTTGGCAATTGTAAGTTTTCAGGATTTAGGCAATTGGGAGTCCTCAATTTTGAGGATTTTCAACTCCAATCTCTTTCTATAATATCCTTATTTTGCATATTTACATATCAATTCTGAAATTTCTCCGCTAAATGCATTGATATAAGCTAATATCAATATAAATTCCTTAGCGATGAATCTCTATTCCAGGGACAACGAATAATCCTCAAATCTACGAATTTCTAACGTGTCAATGGGAGTCCAGCACCTATCATGTGAGATTTACATTCCCCCACCTTCTAAATCACGAGGGCCTAGCTTTGTGGACGATCCAAAATCCAATGCTGTAGTTTTTGGGGGGCCGCCGCTGCATTAAGGATTGAATTCATGCACTCTCGTGCTCACCCAACAGGTTCCCTCATTGAGTTTATTTACCTCACAAACCCATGCAATTGAGCTGATTGGCCTCACAACACTACCACACTTAGATTTATCCTTCTTGTGATAGATTTCTGTGATTCCGTTATACTGTTTACTCTGGAAGCTGCTGATGAGAGGATAAAAAGACCTTTCTCCAGATGTGACATTCAAAAGCAATTCATCCACCCATTGATGTGATCAAATCACAAAAAGGCAGCCAGTAGGACAAAAGCAATGCTAGAAAAATATAGGGCACTGTGCCAATTCTCCAGCCGAGAACATACAACTCAATCTCTGATACAGCATGGTGGCCTCTGTCACCATTCTGGTCAAGAGCAGAAAACACCAATTGGATTCTTTAGCTTATATAGACAGTCTATAAAAGGTTTAAAACTTTTTAGGACAACAAATCAACCAAATAGATCCACTACTTCTGACTTTATTATAGAGAAATTTCAAGGTGCAGCAATTGTTAAATAATGCATCCAACGAAATTAGTCACCTCCTTCATTAACTAACAATTGACCAAATCCGCTGGGATTGTTGACAGAATCAATCTGGACTCTGGAGTGTTTTTGTGTTAAGTCAATTTCAAGGTACACCAATTGTTAAATAATGCATCCAACGAAATTAGTATCCTCCTTCATTAATTAAGAATTGACCAACTCTGCAGAGATTGATGACAGAATCAATCTGGGCTCTGGAGTGTTTTTGTATAAGTCTTTCACAATGCATACCTTATGCATTGCATAGATGGCCCATAGCAAACTTCTGAAATTATGGACTCGAGGATAATCGAGCTGGGAATTTCAAATTACCGGCAAGGTAGTGTTAGACTTAATCATAATCATAGGAACTATTTGATGGATCAAATCTGAATAATATAACATTTAATTACATGCGTACCTCTCCATCGAATGTTGAGCATGTGAAGAAAAATAAGTCGTGTTGAGTGGAATTTACAACTCACGTCTACTACTCTAATTTAATGCGTGCAAGTGATGAAATAGTCAAGCAATGATCTTTTGAAGCAAAGTAAGTAATTGTAGACCATATATTTATAAATCTATAGTTCTCTTCTTATCATGAAACTTTTAATCTAACTAAGATTATCTCTCTTATTAGTTGTTTGAATAGGAAGCAAATTATTAGTTTGTACGTCTAATATGATTTTTAAAATTCAAATACCATAAAGAAGAAGAGCTTTTAATTTCTTTAGACTCCAGAGGTGGGATCCATGCATGGGTGTAAAGTCAAGTGGACCACACGTCCAATGCTAACAGGTACTACCCTACATCCCTTAGTGCGCTCTTAATTTGCTGTCATATTCTATCACTTTTGTCAATTCTTGGGGTTTTTTTCCGTTTGTACATGCTCCTCTTCCCTATGAGAGAGGGTTTTCTATTAGGTCTCAACCCCTTGGCTGGGTTGAAAAAAAGTTATATTTGTTGTGACATCACCCGTTGTGCACATCCATCAATCACAAGATCAACAAGAACAAGCCACACACAAGAAGAGACATGAGATTTACGTGGTTCACCCAAACAGGGCTACATCCACGGGCACAGAGACGATCATCTTCACTATCACATGTAAAGCATACAAAGACTCTCGTTCTCTCACATCGTCTCACCTACGTGGTGTGGGGACACCACGGGTAAGAGAGCTCTCACCTCTCTTTAGCGCGCGATCTAGGGTTACAGACTACACACATATATAGTCTCAGCTTTCTTGGCCACCAAGAAAGCCCCGGTACAATTACCAAAATACCCTTGACCTTAAACCAGTCCCTGGCTAACCCAGTGAACTCATCCGGCTAAACCAGAATACAAGACATTAATCCAACAATATTCATGTGTAGATGCAGTAATAATTTGTTGTAGTAGGGATTGATAATAAAAAATATTGGATTAAGGGACTCCATGGTGCTGTTTACTAGGCTTAAGATTGTGTGGTGAATGAAAGTATATGAAACTACATCACTCGAAGTGGAGCAAGAGATGATGTAAACATAATCAGGTTGGGTTAAAGGACTAGGCTTGTATTGAATGCGGGGTTATGTGAGTCAACTCAGATTGACCCATATTAGATACAAGTTGAAATTTTGTGACACAATTAAAGAAATTGGATCAATATAAGTAGGGCTCTTTCATGTAGACAGCCCTGGTCAACCCATTCAATTTTTTACCCCATCCGACATGTTTGTCATTATCATATGACGGTGAAAATATTTAGATGTGGGTTAACGAAATATGAAGTAGCAAGGTAACTAAATGATCATATCCCATGATATTTTTGGACGTCAAGGTTTAATAATTATACATTGTGGATGCCTATTATAATCAAATTCAATTGTGGTAAATATTTAGAATAATGTAAAATTATGGTTGTCGATTTAAGAGGGATTGGTGAGTGTGCTAGGGATTGGATTGATCAAAGGTGAGTGCCCTATTTAAAAATTCACCGAAAAAAGTAGGCTATATAGAGAGATTCGTTCACTCACATAAATATGGAGAAAAAAAAACTAAACTAGCCTAAATTTAATGAATAATAATCTCTTGCGCACTATGCACAGCACATCCGGACTATTGTAGTGGCATTACCCACCAGTAACACATGTCATACATGGTCCTGATGCACGTAGTGAAAGTGTGCAGTGCTCACAAGAATATTTTCTAAATTTGACACTTCTAAAATTTATAGTCCCTAGTTGATCATACAAAAATTGACAATCATTCAACTTTATATGGCGACTAAAATTTACACAACTTTGAAACCCATAAAACTATTTTGAGGTATGAGATGTCTTTTTGTTTCTATAGTTAAGCAGAGTGGAGGCAGACGCTTTGAACTGCTATTCCCCGTGAGTATTATGCTTGTAGGTAGAACCCTATTGAATGAATCATGCCTAAGCCAAGAACATTTGGTTGTTGTTTGACATGACTCTCTCTCCCTATACGATATATATTTATATAAGTATACATATTTTATTACATTTCATTTTCATGCACGGCCATAAATTAAGTCTACTCAATTTTATATTTAGTTTTTTATGTAGTATATGTGAATTATATGTAAAAATGTTGGAGGGGGAAAATCTAAGTTAGGCTTACTTGACGTGGTTCATGTGGTTCTGCAATTGAAACTTGTTTGCTTCTTATATTGTAATTGATTTTGAAAAAAGCTAGTTTAGGGTAACTCGAGTGATGCTTTTTATTAGAAGTGTGGCAAAACTTGCTTCGACTCCTTAGTGATATTTGATTGTCTAACCCGATTTGAACCCTGACCTATAATATATGTAGGTCGATGATGAGTCAAGTAAATCTGATCTCAGTAAAATGTTTCTTATCTTAGTAGTGTTGACTTGCCCGACCTATCTAACCTATTTATATTATTCTTATAAAATATAATAAATAAAATATTAAAATAGAAATTATGCACAAAAACTTCATACTACTAATTAGCTTCTTTTATTGCCGGTACTTGTGATTAAATTTAAGTTCTCATCATTATTGATTAGCATTTAGACCAAATGGCCTATTAATCCAAGGGGGCCAAGCCATGTCTGGCCTTTAATATCTGTGGGTCAACTCTAGTGAAATATCTACAACCCTTGCCTTGGTTGTGCAGGCCACAGGAGTTGGGTCGGGTTGACCCAAATTAGCCACAGGTTGGGGTTGCGTGACTTGTTTAATAAATGGGTTGAACATGCGTTGACCCCACACACTCCATTCAATATGACCTATTTAAACTTGACCTAACTTGTTTACCACTCCTACTTTGGTTTCCAAATACACAAGATACAACATGGAACCATAGTAGATTCCAACTTGTATTTGTCTATATGAATCCCCAATCAAATTTGACTTGAACACATATCTTGTATTCAAATATAGCATCAACTAGTCTGATTCTATGTTTGAAATAAGATGTGAAGTACATTATAATATAATTCCGTAGAGGTGCTTCAAAATATGTATTTTCTAAAATAATATGTAAGTTGAGATATTAAATGGTACATAATTAAAGCGACGTAAACTCTTAAATATGAATATAACTTAGGCTATATAGGCCCCCAAAACTGATAGTTGTTTTCAATATGTGAATGTAATTGTTTGGATCCTCTAGTCAAAATATATGTATCGGTCTTCTATACATGTATATGGATTCGGGTCTGAATTTTTCTCAAGTCCAAAATATAGGTGAGCTAAATTTCTCCTAAATCCAAAATGGGTCCCAGCTAGACTCCTATTTGAGAGCGCAAGCTTGACCCAATTAGATGTGTGCAAGACTAATAGCATGTCTACCCTAGGCCAGAGAAGACGTTTCAGTTTTTCGGCCGGTGAAGACGATCTGTAGCATCTGATGTAATGCGGCTGCCGAAAGGAACGTGGACGTCGTGATCATTGAAAGCGTGGCACCCTATCCATTTGGTATTCAGCGGGATCATCCAATAAGTTACTCCCCTCCTTAGCTGGCAGTGGCACACAAATAGAGCCGTTGAAGAAATAGAGCCGTTGGAGTTCTTCTACTCCAAATCAATGAATAAACGTAACGGCCCCCCGCACGTGTGCGAAAATAACGGCACATTTGTTCTTTGGGAGTTCGGAATTCGGATGGAGGCTGTGGCAGACCGCAATATTGTTTTCCGTGAAGGGCCCATTTGTAAAAATACAACAAAAGTAGAGAGGATTGGGAATCACGATCCCCTCTGGCTTTTAAAAGTGAAAGACCTGAGGGTAAATGGCATATTCTGAAAATTTACATTAATTTGAGTTTGCTTAATTGTGGGATTGACTATCTTTTGATGAAAAAGTGATAATGCAATCTTTCGTACATTCATTATGACATTTTTTTTAGTACGGTTAATCCAATGGTGAAAAAAACTCAGATTTTACATACATTTAAAGATATTTTGTATTTGAAAAAATTCTTAAACATCAAACTTGTGGATATATATATTTTTGAGAAGTAATAATAAAAATATGTAAGGTTAAAATGACTTTTGACCAACAAATAGTAAAAGTAAAAAGATGAAAAAAAGAAATACCACGACAGTAGTGGGGAGATATACTTAACAGCGGATACAATTAAAAAAGTGAGAGAAGGCTCTAAAGCAAAAGCAATGGAAAACATATATTATCCTTTACCAAGTGTGTGAAGAACACATCCAATAGTGGGGCCCACTTGGTTTTCTATCCGTTTGGACCATACACACATATTTCTGGAATTCAAATGGCTTAATATCGTATTTATTTGAATGGACTAAATTGTGAAATCAACTGGACATGATCAAATACATTTGATTTTGTTTTTTTTTTTCACAGAGAGGAGGGCTCCATTTAGATTTTTAAATCTCTTGTGACCCCACGACTAGGTGTGCCGAGCACTCAGTGCACCCCTCGCGCACTTGATGAGCCCTTTCTCTATATATTGCACAACACTGTGGGGCCCGCTTGATGAACCATGGTTGTCTTGTTCCCTGTGAAGACTTTTCAACCTATCAAGATGACACAGTCACCTGTCCCACCTAAATTCCCCATTTGTCAATCAAATCGGTTGACAACGCTGCTTCCCAAACCTTTGAACCTCCAAGTTTGTTGTATTAAAAAGAGCAAATTATTGCCATTTCCAACCAGGTGGCACCAAGCTATCCTGACCTATGTCAGCACCACTATCCGCGGAACACCTAATAAAATGCTCCAGCATAGTACCAAACCAATTCCCATTTCCACATATTCTAATGCAATATCTCCCCGCGATCAACTGTCGGCAGTCCACTTTCGTTATCCAACAGTCGGCCGTGTCCCATGCCGACACCTCAGGTTAACAAACCCCTCTCAGCTGGGAAAAGAAACAAAATTTTTTTTACATATACCCCCTAAAGTTTAAAGAACTCATAATATGGCTGCATAATTTGCGTATTTAGTGATCGACGTCTCTTCTTTTTCATATTGAAGTTATGAGAACGAGCAACTATAATGAGGCTTGTGTTGACCTTTCGTAAAATTGATGGCTTCATTCTTACATCAATTAAGCAAATATATGTGAAAAAATGTCATTATTTTATCCAAATTCTGAAATGATCTCTTTTTTAGTAACTCTCTTATTCACATAAAGCCCCATTCATGTTTTTTAAAAATTTCATCAATCCAACAATGGGTCCTACATGAATGAGGCCAATTAATCAAAATTAGCCCCACATCAATAAAAATAAATATATGTAAGGCAAAATTAGAAAAAGAAAATAAATCTAAAATTTTAAAAAGAAAAACGGTCTTATAAGGATGGTACTTACAAATCATTTTTCACTGTTTTGAATAATGAGGCCCACATTGTGAGCTATCTAAACGGATCACAAATATGATCTTCCTAAACTGCACATGTTTACTAATTTTGAATCATATAACGGTAAATTAGACCATTGAATTACCATCTAAAATGTGAAAAGTAGTTAGTAAGGACTATCTTTATTGGATCGTTTTTTTTTAAATTATGCATATAAAATAAACAGATAAATTGGTTGTAAGGCCACTGCCGTATTTTGGGACATGGTTGGTATTCAAATGAAAAAGAAGGAATTTATCAATATATGTTAAACAGATAAGGGCCTATCTACAAATCCTTAAATCCTGAGGGAGTACATGTATAAAAAAAAAAAAAAAAGAGGTAAAGAGGAGCACTCACTTTTACGCAGTAATAACACGAAAAGGCCGCATAAATTACACGGAAAACCGTTTTCTTCCTTCGTCTCTTCGCTTTCCCGAAACGCTCACTCTCAAATCTCTGTTTCTTTCTCTATCCTGTGTCTCTATCCGTTTCCTTTCACCTCCTCTCTCTCTCTCTCTCTATATATATACATACACAGATTTTCAGTGTGATAAAGATAAAGAGAAGATAGTTTCCTTCTCTACAAATCCAGCTTTCTCTTCTGTGTTTCATTCGTCACACGCTATCCTTTTCATTCTACCTGAAGAAACGGAAGTCATCTTCTTCAGATCTGTATCCGATTCTCTCAGAAGAAATCGTTTCTTAGGGTTCCTAACTTGAACAAGTGTGTAATCACTCTCCTATCTCTAATCTCTCTCATTGTTCTTTGCTTGAGTGTTCTTTCTCCATTTTTTTTTAGTGTTGTTAGTGGATTTGTTAGCAGGAAATGCTGATTATCTTCTTCTGTCATCTTTGAATGTTGCATAAGTTTGAGATCTGGTTCCTGGCGGAGTTGAAGATTTACGCCTCGTTTTGAGTTCTTGGATCTGATTTGGTTTCTTTTTTTCGTTTTTTTGTGTTTGTGCTTTGGAGTTGGAGATTTCGTTTTCTTTCGTGCTTTATGATCTGATTTGGTTTGTTTTGGCTGTGTTGTGAAACAAAACTGCTTTCCTGTGATGTTTGTAGGAGGTATTGGATTCTTCTGCTCGGAAGGATTGATTCTGATTCTGAGATCTCTTGTTTTAGTAAATGTCACTTTTACAACACCGATCTTCAAAAAGGAAAGGTGGTGTTTGGCTTTAGAAACATTTGCATTCCAATTGGAGGGGGAGTTGCTGGAAAGGAAGGCTTGATAAGGGCCGCCTTTGTCATTTAAGGACTCTCCATACTTGTCCTATAGTTTCTTAACCTAAGCACTTGCTAGTGGTTTTCCCTGACCGTAGATCAGCGTGTTAGAGATTACAAATACTCTGCAAGAGTGTGGGAGTTTAAATCTCTTCTCAAGCGCAATGAAGATGGAATATCTAATTAATCAATAACCATGTATCTGAGGGCATAGCTCAGATATATATATATATAGACACATATTTCTCTTTGGAGGCATATTATTGGCTCATAATCTAAATTTTGTCTTTGCTCTGTAGGGAATATCTTCTTGTTTAAGCCATAGATGGCTACAATAGGAGACATCGGCGTATCTGCTGCTATCAACATACTCAGCGCATTTGCATTTCTTATAGCTTTTGCAATACTACGACTCCAACCTTTCAATGATAGGGTATACTTCCCAAAGTGGTATCTCAGAGGCCTAAGATGTAGCCCTGTTCGCTCGGGGTCATTTGGGGGGAACTTTGTGAATTTGGACTTCAGATCATATGTGAGGTTTCTAAAATGGATGCCTGAAGCGTTGAAAATGCCTGAACCTGAGCTTATTGACCATGCTGGACTTGATTCTGCTGTGTACTTGAGGATTTACTTGCTTGGGTATGCAATAATTGATAATTGAACTTTGTAGCCTCTTGTTGTTGTTTAACTTTATTCATGTGCATTTTTTTATGGTTCTTCCTCCTTGCTAAGTAGTTCTCTTTGGAAGACATGAACCATTGCACTAACCTTTCGTTGTGTTTCTCATAGAATGGATGTGTGGAAGAGGGAAAGGTACTGTTGGGACCATTCATTTTGTTTTAGACACGAATGACGTATGGCTACATTGGAAGTCCCAGTGGCCTCCCTCCCTGCCTTCCCTCTCTTCCTTCTGCGTGAGAGAGATTATTTGTAGGAAGTCCCAGTGGCCTCCCTCCCTGCCTTCCCTCTCTTCCTTCTGCGTGAGAGAGATTATTTTTAGGCATTGTATCACCATGGATGAGATGAAATCTTTTGTTTTTTTCAAGCATTCTAGCGAAATATTGAGAAGTGATGTTATTAAAAGATTAAAAAAAAAGAAAAAAGAAAAAAACAGTGTCTATTCAATAGACCAATTGAAAAGTTTTGATTTCGTGATGCTTTGGATTATACGCATTCACATTTTTTATTTGCTTCCTGGAACAATGGAGTCCTTGATGTGTTATGTTTTCTTTTAAGGTAAGGTCACTTTAGAAATCTTCTAACAACTCAACCGGACTTTCTTTCTCCACATCAATCTACCACAGTGAGACTTTCTTTGAACCAATTGTTAGTAGACTTTTTCAGTCTGCTTGTTACAAATATCTCTCTGTTTGTACGTGGTTGTACATTTATTGTTTGTAATTTGTATGCTGGAAGGCCCTTCGTTCTGGTCACGAGTGGTCTTATGTTTTCCCAATTTTCACCATTTGCTCACATCACTTTTCTAAAATTTCCCCTTCATGATTATTATCTTACATTACATCCATGTTTCAAATGAATCTCCAAAACAAGCTTTTAAAAAGTCTTTGTGCTTATCACGCTAAAACGTATATATTATTCTGTACAGGCTTAAAGTCTTTGTGCCTATCACGTTTCTGGCTTTTGCTATACTCGTTCCGGTCAACTGGACCAATGGCACGCTAGAACATTCAGGTGTAACTTTCAGTGACATAGACAAGCTTTCTATTTCAAATGTTCCAAATAAATCACAGAGGTGAGCCATGACCTACATTTCAGCTAGATTTTATAGTCTGTTGATTTCTCATGTTCCATTCTGGAAATTGCTTGAATTATAGTGTCACTGATGAATTAGTGCATGTGTCTTTTCCATTGATGATCTCTACATCTGCAGTATTTTCTGTGGCTTTTCCTGTTACTCCAGATATTGCAACTGATTTTATATGCTCCGACACATGGTGTCAACATCCTTTATATGTGCTTACACATTATATCAACATAATATGAACATTGTTTCTGATTTCTACTTATTCTAGAAATCATACACTTGATCTTTCTCTTCTAATATTTTATCTTTTATTATTTAAAAGAATTGATTGACTACCAATTGACCATCAGACTTGACCCGCTAGGCCTGGTCCCTAGTGGGCAGGGCAGGTAAAACAGTCAAGTAAGCTACCTTAAGGGGTCATTTGTTTTTGGTCTTTTGCAAATTTAAATGATTCACATAAGTTAACCGTTCAGGGAAAAAAAAAATGATTCACATGCTTAATGATTACACATCATCTGAGCTCATTCATTCATGTGATGCAAAAAAAAAAAAAAGGGAGGTGCAGAAATGGTGTGTAAAAATAAGGCTATTGATGTCAAAATTTTCACTCCTTTTCACACCACCTCTTGCAAAAAGGGTACTATTACAGCTCTTACAAGGTGATTGCATTCATTTGGGCCCCATCAAACATCTTTATTTTTACTCTACTCAATCCTATGGGCCCCATATTTTGTAATCCAAACCGTTCCATTTGTTTGTTGTACTAATAAAGCCCACGATCTTGAAGGTGATTATTGTATGTCCTCATAGATTCTGTGTAATTTGTGAAAAGCACCAACCTATAGATATGATTTTCGGCACTTCCCAATTTTTGATCCGTACCGTTCAATATTCTTTTATGATTGGTAAATATCACTACGTTTAGTTTCCCATCTTAATTCTTCATGAATTTTGAAAAATTTGTGAAACACATTTGCATATGTTACATAGCATAATGTAAAACCCATTTTTGTATTCAATGCATAAAAGGCAAATGGCCCCTGCACTATGTATCAAACCATAAGCTGCCACTATCTTCTTATTACAAGCCATGGCTCACACCTGCAACTCCTACCTAAGGAGGAATTTGATGTCCATTACCAGATATTCCTGAGCAGGCGGACCTCGTATGCATTGAGTTTTATTGGACAAAAATGCTAGTTGATTGTAAAAACCAGTTTTTGTCCATTTAAACTAGGTCATAGAGGATCTTTTTCTTAATCGTATACAATCTGTTTATTGTCATCCTGCAGGTTCTGGGCCCATTTGGTCATGGCTTATGCCTTTTCATTTTGGACATGTTATATTCTGTATAAGGAGTATGAGGTAGTAGCATCAATGAGGCTTCATTTTCTTGCCTCAGAGCACCGTCGTCCAGACCAATTTACAGTAAGTTTACCTAAATGTCTCTTCTTGGACTTACATATACTTACAAAAGTCAATATATGGTTGTAGCTGTAGAAACTGGTAATTTTTGGGTTGTTAATTACTATAATTTTTTTTTCTGCTGTGATAGCTATGAAGTACGTGTATCGGTACGGACACCGATATGGGTATGGTATGGGTATGCCAATACGATAAAATCCTAAGAAAATAAGATACGAGTACAGCTGGGGTATGTCTATTATAGAAGGGGTTATGCTATAAAACTCCCCGGACGTTTTTCACAAAAAAATGCCCCTTTTTTAGCCTGTCAAATTTTAACACGTGTCATCAACATCTCTCTAAAATTAGTTATACCTTATTTTTTTTGCATTTCACTTGTGAGGTGGCAGATTTTTATTGGACATGTCGAAAGGGGCATAAATTCCCCTTTTTTAAATGGGGAGTTTTTGAGAATTCCTCATTAAAGAATTATAATTTTTAAAATTTTAATAATGTAATATGCTAATAATTAAAATAGGTTAGAATTCTTAAATGCAACAAGCCAACAATTACTTAATATCATTACAAATTCAACATAATAAAAAAAAGAGCAACGGCAATTTTATTTTTTATATTTCATAATCCAGCATTCATTCCTTCTTCTTC
This sequence comes from Sextonia rubra, assembly GCA_037013555.1. Lineage (NCBI taxonomy): Eukaryota > Viridiplantae > Streptophyta > Magnoliopsida > Laurales > Lauraceae > Sextonia > Sextonia rubra. The sequence goes on along the minus strand of JASUAD010000001.1, from coordinate 106,277,284 downwards.
TTCCTCCTTTCTACTGTTTTTTTATGCCATTGGAAACAAGGGGATTAGTGATGGGTTAGGGCTAAAGCCTTTGTCCTTTTAAGTTTGTTGAGAAGGGTTAGGGCTATAGTTAAAAATTGTATTTTTAACTTTTTCAAATTCTTACAAAAAGTTAAAAAAAAAAACTGTTACAAAAGTACTAGGAACGTATCCATCCCGTATTCACAAACGTACCCATAAAGTCAAAACATATTTGGATACATTTGAATGTACCCGATACGTTTTTTGCTGTACCCACCCGGTATGTGTATGGGTAACTACCTAGTATGGGTACGTGTACATTTTGGAAGTACCCCTGCTTCATAGTGTGATAGTAATTGTAAACGGTAAATTTAAGCAAATAGAAGAGGAAGTTTCTCTTTCACATCGTCCTGTTTGGCCAACTGATCAATATATCATTTGCTTGGAAAGAAAAATTACTTGATGTAGTTGGGGTCCTTGGATTTAATGCACTTACTACTTCAACTGCATGTGATAGGGGACCTAAGAAATCTGATTAAAAAAAGGAAAAAAGAAACAAAACCATATCATTTGCCAGTCTCTTTGACAATATGATGAAGAGGAAAATTGCTTGATGCAGTTTGGATCCTTGGTTGTAGCTGTATAAATATTGATTGTTGAGCCCATTTTCTTGAACACCCATTTCATAATGGCTTTTTGACCGCTTTTCTTGATTGAAATGGAATTTTTGTTGTTGTTCGACCACCCTAAAAAAAATAAAAACAACAATGACTTGAGTGGTTAATTAAGTTTTTGTGCACTCTTCAATTGACTCTTTCGCGGAATAGCTTTACTTGTTACCATGGTGGATAAGTAACTGCAAACATTTTTGTTTGGAAAACTAAGAGACTGGTTTGTGTTTGGGCTTCACATGTATATAGCCATCCCCTAGGTTGGCTTTGTTGACCTTTTGTTTATCAAAATGGAATTTTTTATTGCAATCTGACCACCCCCCACCTCCCCCTGAAAAAAGACGATGACTTGAGTGGTTAAATAGTCTGATCAATTTTGAGTTTTTGTGTACTCCTATCTAAATTGACTCTTTTGCCAAAAAACAATCAACTCTTTTGCTGAATAGTTTGAATTGTTACCATGGTGGATAAGTAACATCTAAGATTTTTGTTTGGAAAACTAAGAGACTGGTGGGCTTCACATGTATTTATAGCCAGCCTCTATGCTTTGCACCAAACACCTGGTGGATTTGTAACCAACAAAGGTTTCTTCTTTATGGAAACTAAAATCAGGGTCTAGTGCATACTATTTGTTTTGGGCATCACATGCACTAGAGTAGGAAAATTGTCTGATGTGTACTGGTGGTTTGGAAAACCACCAAACATAATGCAAGTTAGATCCATGTTTGGTTAGTCCATTGGGCCTAAACCCATAAAGAAAGATCTTCAAATCCAATAGTAGTTTATATTTTAATAGTAGCTGAATCTTAGGGTAAGTTTGAGAATAATGAGAACACTTTATGTTAGGGAATCTTATTTGCTTTAGATTTTTATTTTAATTAGGATTGTTTCCTTAGTTAGAGAATAGCTTAACTATAAATAAGATGTAATCTGTTCTCGTGGGACAGAATATTGATATTGAATAAGAATTTGGGTTTATTAAGAGTTGATTTGTTGTCTTTGGTGAGGCACCTAGATATCTTAACCTTAAGCCTTTTGGCTTGGAGATTAGCCCATTGGCTATTCTTTTTTTCTGTGCTGCTTCGAAACACCTGGTGGATTTGTAACCACAAAGGTTTTTTTAAGGAAACTAAAATCAGGGTCTAGTGAGTACTGTTTGTTTTTGGGCATCATATGCACTAGAGTAGGAAAATTGTCTCCATATCAATTAAGCCTTCCAATAAGTGGAAGCACGTATGCAATGTATATAAGGTAGAGATATAAGAAAAAAAAGGGTTCCAACCATGAATAGGCAATTTTTATACATGTTTTACAGCGCAAATTTGAAAATCTTGCTGTAAATTAATAGTATGTATATATGACTATACACACAGTTTCTAAATGACTACACAAACAGTTTCTTTAGGAATGGTCTGGTTGTTCCTTTCCAAGGTATGTTCTGTCCTGTGGGGCCCACTTGGTAACAAGCAATTGGATACCACTAGATGGACCATTCCGATTATAGGGTGGCCCAGACTGCTGCTGAATTTTTATATATAGATTTTCTTTTATGTTAATTGGAAAACCATCGTAGCCATTTTTCCTATTTTCTAAGCAAAAAGGCATCTATTTCTTTCTTTGCAGGTCCTTGTGAGAAACGTGCCTCCAGATCCTGATGAGACTGTTAGTGAGCTTCTTGAGCATTTTTTTCTCGTCAATCATCCCGATCACTATCTCACACATCAGGTTGTATTCTAAAATTTCTACCAGATATTTTTTTTCCATTGTTTGAGATGCTTGTTGATGAAGCACTATAAATCAAGAAAAATTTCCATTCCGTTTCTCATTTTCTGTTCTTCCATTTCTAGCTTGACATTTTTTAAACTATGGCTCCAGATCACATTTTTTTTTTTAAATCCTGGTTTGTGAATAGAAATATGAAGATGTGCAGCTTTTTCTGGTTTGTTGTCATTGAAGAAAAAAATATGAAAATAGAGATTAGTTTTTTATGAAAAAGAAAAGGAAGGTGAGAAGCATGTGGAGGTCAGATACTGATCACGGTAGGAAGTGCTCATTTTTTTAACCAGTTACCTATACGGACCCATCCTTGAACGAGGACATTTTGTTATCCTCAATGCAATATCCAATAATATCTCCCACATATTATGTTAGATGACTCTAGGATCTTTAATTAAAGATTGAAACGGATACTCTTGGACAAGGGGTCTTAGTGCAACCTTATTGGGAAAATGTAATTATCAGTCACAAAGGAACTTTAATAGGTCCAAAATTGTCCATCTAAAAGTCCTCGAGATGAAAAATACCGTCTTATAAATATTTCTACTGTGGCGTCCATTGTTTTTCCTGGATATTCAAAATCACCCCTACAGCCCCTACTATTCTACTAAAGAGAATTGTTCACCCTAAGGGCCCTTTTGGGTAATTCACTTGTAAAATAAATTGAAGTGAAGGGTTCACTTAAGAGACAAGGTAAGAAGACGGGTCTTATAAAAGAGTATAAAATTTCAAAAATACCTTTTTTTCAAAAAGTCAATCGCTCATTCCACTAGAAGACAAAAAGGCCTCTTTTTATCCAAGAAAGTAAAACAAGCTCTTTCACATGCCACAGAATGTCAAAAAGTCAAGAAGGTGGATTTTGAAATTTTTTACTTTTTGGTAAGACATCTCTTATTTTGTGATAAGACATCACAAAATGAAGGCTCAGGCTCAGGCTGAACTTCATTTTGGATCTTTCCCCAAAGAGTAATCAAGAGCCCACCCTTGAGGAGAACTGAACTGGGTAACATGAATAGATGCCCCCATTCGAAGATCATAAATAATTCGAGAAGGGAAAATATCAAACCAGAAATTAGTGTCGCCACCATCTCCAATCAAATGCCTCATATGAGGAAGAGCATCAGGCCGAAGAGATAAATACCCCTCCACCCCCAGGAAGCTGAAGAAGATGCATTTACAATCCAAAATGATTTATGACACAAATATTTAGCATAGATCCATAAATTCTGGCTTGTTGGACGATTACAAATAATTTGCCAAACCTGTCTCATCATAGCAGCTAATACATATATAGAAAATATAAAAGTCCTCCAAGATGTTTAGGCAAGTATATTAAATCCCAAGTAATAGGATGCAGATAGTGGCTTCTCTCACCTATGAAAATGCTGAAAGTCTTAACTACTGTTGAACGTCCTGATGTTGATGATCTTGCGTCCTTACTTTTTTGGAATTCCCTGGCTGTTGTGCACTGATGTTCTTGTATGTCTTCATGAGGTGAAAATGGGATAATAATGCATGATGTAATCTACTTGTTGAGATTTGATATTGAGTGGAAGAAGTTGAGGAATGATGGCGTTTTGCAGTGGTTACAGTAATTCCCTTAGTAAATGCAGATATTTTTTGGATGGATTGCCTTGATTATGATGTGTAATTCTATTAAATCAAGAAGATTGTCTTGATTATAATGTGTTATTTTATTAAACTAATATATTCCTTTTCTTAAAAAAATGGAACAATAAATTTGATCATGTTGGATATATTCCTTTTGTTTCTGGTGTTGATATCATTCTTTTGATTCTGATACTGTTCTATGGCCTCGATTTCTATTTAGTAACTTATTTGCTGTTGGAACATTTTTGTAACTTTCATTTATCAAATAAAAATGACTTGTAGGTTGTTTACAATGCCAACAACCTTGCTAAGCTGGTCAAGAAGAAGAAATCAATGCAGAATTGGTTTGATTACTATAAACTCAAACAAGAAAGAAGTCCAGATCCATCTAAAGCGCCGACAAGAAAGGTACTGCCTTGATAGTGCCACAGATAAATTCCATATGGTTTTCATAATCTCTTAATATTTTCCATATGAACCTGCAATATTTTCAAAAGCATGCTATGTTTCTTCTATAAAAATAATCTTTGACATTCTGCCATTTATGTATCTTTTCCATTATACAGACTGGTTTCCTAGGACTGTGGGGAGAAAGAGTAGATTCAATTAAATATTACACGTCTGAGATTCAGAAGCTTTCTGAAGAAGTAAGTACTACCTTTTAGATTCCTTGCGTGTGTTGTTTATGGTTTTTAATTTCTTAATGGTATTAGTTCCATGGCTTTTTAATTTCTTATTGGTATTAATTCTATGGTTCTGGAAATGGTTACTTTTATTCCATGATTATTTCACTAATTTACAGTTGGAAGCCATCTATTTTTATTAATCATCGCTATCTCCAATATTGATCCTTAAGTTTTAATGTTTTTTTTTATATTTATTTTTATGGATTCTGTTTTTCTTCCTTACTATTGTATATCATCTCATATCTGTTTAATGTAGCTTTGAAAATGGAAACAATTACTTTGGCAAGTATTTCAGCATTGCATCGGTTGTTGTTGTTGCACCATTCAGTGGTCAAAGCATGTCAACCATTGGGTGTCAGGATATGTTATCCAGCATTCCAGCTCGATTCTAGATCAGTAACAACTGCATAGTTCCTTAACAAGCACTCATGGTTCAGCATTGTGGTACTGAAGGGCATATTGGTCTGACTGAAAAAGTGATATGTGCCGACCCATAATGGTGCATTTTATTCCCCTAAAACAATATGACAGAATCTTTAATCCAGTTAATAGTGCAGTGTTATTTTTTATTTTATTGAATTTTTTTATGCAGTGTATGAGTGTTTATCATGTAGAAGTACACACCTCTGGATTGCACCATTATGAGGGCTGTGTGAATTAGAGGATGTGATTGAAGATCTGCAGCTGACCGTGCTGCCAAATGCTCTAGATGAGCTCACAGAGCATGGCAATGGATGTTCTTCGGTTGGGGATATATACCTTTTAAGTAATAACTAATGAGCCCTGATCTGTTCTAATTACTTGTGTCCTTGGTGCACAGTCAATCTGTTTGAGTCATGTGGCAATGGCCTCATGTGTGTGTACCTCTACAAGTAGTCAAATACTGGTGGAAAAGTGAATTTATTTAACTATCACAAATCAAGACCAGTCTTGTTGGTTGGGAGGATTCTCCATTATCGCAAGTTGGCCTCATGAAAAAGGGACTTCTTTATTAGCCAAAAGTTCATGACAACCTTCAGCTTTTTTCAGATGCAGACTGGGATTAATCTCCCTCAGGTTGCCATTCCACTTCTGGATGCATGTGTATTCTTGTAATCCTATAGCCACCTTTTCTTCTGGACCTGGATGCTCCTTAAACTGATACACGTTTAAGAGATGTTTCGCAGGAGGTACCTTTTTCCTTGCACCTATAATGTTTATTTCCCAAAATGTTGAGTCCTTCCGGGTGTTTACCTTCGAACTCCTCACAGCAGCAATGCCCCTGCTATGACCCATGTTAAGCTCCTCGCAAACTGCAAATCTCTCTTTCAGTTCCTACTCCAACAAACACCCACGTTGGCTCCAATGCTCTTTTTTTTTTGTCCAAGAGGTTATTGTAAACTGGCAAAACATGTTGTATGCTCTCCTATCACACATATTTTCTGCTTCTAAAAATCAAATTACTTACTAATCTATGCACAAGTGATAAAATTAGGTATTCTATTCCTCATCCTCCCATGAAAAGTATCGCTGACACTTCCTGTACATTCACATTATTTTTTTCCTTGGGAAGGACCAGACTTATTTACTTTAAAGAAAACTTAAAATAGAGGCTTTAGCGTCTTTAATTGTCACAAGAGGGTTGGAGATTGTTCATGTTTTAGTCAGAAGTATTGTGATTTTTGAGTTCCAAAAATTTTTATTGCATAATAGGGGATGAGTTATTCCTTGAATTTGGATATTAGTTGTTCTCCATTATGTCTACATATTAGTGTTGTTGGTTGGTGGCATAACACTCTAAGAATGTTTATCATTTTTGGGCTTGTGTAATGTACTTTTATATATTCAGGAAGCTGCAGAGCGAGAAAGGATCATAGGCAATCCAAAGTATATTATGCCTGTGGCATTTGTTTCCTTTAAAACTAGATGGGGAGCTGCTGTTTGTGCACAAACTCAACAATCTAGAAATCCCACATTATGGTTAACTGAATGGGCTCCAGAACCCCGTGATGTATATTGGGAAAACCTTGCGATTCCATTTGTTTCACTTGCAGTGAGGAGGCTGATAGTTGCTGTGGCATTCTTCTTCCTTACCTTTTTCTTTATTATCCCAATAGCTTTTGTACAGTCCCTTGCTAATATTGAGGGAATTGAAAAGGCTGCTCCATTCTTGAGAAAATTGATTGAAGTGTGAGTATATTCTACTTCCAAAGCTTTTACTTTCTTTCCTTCATTTTATTATCATGAAAAATCTGGAACGTGTATCATTTGTTTTTTTGAAGGATTGGAAATTCCCTTTTCATTTAGTATCGTAGGTGATTATACATAACTGCATAGGTTCGTTCTTAGTTGCATACAAGGCTAGCAGTAACACCTACTACATTTCATTTATCTGTAGAAATCTTCATACTTGTTGCCATGCTTATTTACTTTTACCTTCTAGAAGGAATAAATGGATAGAATTAAATGGTATTTGTTGTAAACATAAGCAATCTGACCCAAACCTGCCTGGCTCAGGCCCTTAACCCATGAAGACCATTCCCAACCTCTCTAGTGGTGAATCCCCTCCACGTAGGAATAGAGATAAAGAGTTATATGTTGTTTCTAATCTTAGCCTTAGGAAGATTCTTTGATTTATTAACCCAGCTGTAATTTCTATATCCTATAGCCTTTGTTTGGCAAGTGTATTGTATATAAACAGATCATCCCTGAAGGGGAGAGCATCAATTTAACATCAAACATTGGCAATGTCTGTGTGTTCATATTTCGGCATACAACATCACACCATTATTTTTTATGCATGAAAAGACAATAGTGTGATCTAGTAGGACCTTTTCATAGTGCTTTCTCTTTAAGAGGACAAAAGTGGTGCTTTAGCAAGCTTGTCGAACTAAGATATTTTTTTGCAATTCTTATCTGTAACGTGTTTTTCCTTTGAAAGTGAATATTGAATCTCTAGCCCTTCAAGCAATCGCAGTATACATGTGGGTTCTTTCCAAGTGATTCTAAATTCTCCAAGGAACCCACCCTCCTCATTCGAGGTATCCTAGACTGGGACACGGTACGGACCTCACCCTGTTCTTCGATTTATTCAATCTATTTATGTGCTTTACCATTGGATAACTGAAGGACTAGAAACTTTCTTCAGTACGAACTGTTTGTGTTCAGGTTCGTTTTCGGAATTGGTCCTGTGTCTGGAATCAGATCAATTTTGAACTGGGTCTAAATGATGTCATCAGATCAGATCCATGTGCAGCATGTTGGTCCCCATTCTTCAATTCACTCAATCCCCATTTTCAATTCACACACTCCCTAAAAAAATGGGCTGGGTACACCATGGACTCAACCTGTTTCTATTTAAAGAGGGTTCGGTTTCGGAATTGGTCCTGTATCTGGAATCAGATCCAATTTTGTGCTCGGTTTAAATGATATGCCATCAGATCAAGATGCATGTAGCATGTAGGTCCCCATTCTCCAATTCACATGCTCCCTAACAAAAAATGGGCTGGGTACACCATGGAGTCAACCTCTTTCTATTGAAAGGGTTACTTGACTATATTTTGCATCCCTTGACAGGAAAGTTTTGGACCTATTTTGGGTAGGTTTTGTGTGTTCCCTTCTATTATGGGGACTGCTGGCTGTTGAATTGGTGGATTCTGAGCTAGCATTAGTATTTATGTATATAGTGAAAACTATTTTATCATCTTTCTTACATGTATGCATTAAAAAAATGGTGACCCTCATAAACATGAAGCTGCATTTTTTTATGTGTGTCCTGACAATTTACTATTTTTTCTGTATACCGCTCTGTATTTTTTTGGCTATCCATTCTTTAGAGATATTACACCTTAAGTTTAGATTTTGGTAAGAACCTTTAAATAAAAAAGAAAATATTTAGATTATGGTCATAACTCCAGCTACTTAAAAGGGAAACATACGTATCTCTTAGCTTGATCTAACCTTTTTTGCTATAGCCTATGTAGCATGCACCAAATACTGCTGACATGTTTTGCATTCGAATTCAGCTGCAGGACCAAATGGGTATCCTATTTTATAGCACCATCCTCCTGTGGAAATTAGAAGTTGCAAAATTTGAACAGAAGAGACAGTTTGCATTATACAAAATATGTTCTTAGGGTGGGGCCAACGTTATAGTACTTTTAGGCTTCTACTGCATCAACTTTGCTGTAACTTTCTTAGGGGGTTAATGTTATAATCCTTTTTAGGCTTGTGCTGCATCAACTTTGCTATAACTTACTTTTATATGTTGCATGTATTGGTTTTTTAATAACTATATACTATTTCAGCTTATTCGGTAGCCAAGTGTGATGTTCTTTTGATTTTCTTCTATACAGCCTATTCAGTATCCAAGTGTGATTTTCTTTGATTTTTTATGCAGGAAGTTCATCAAGTCATTCATTCAAGGCTTCCTCCCTGGAATTGCTTTAAAGATTTTCCTCATCCTTCTACCAACCATATTGATGATAATGTCTAAAATTGAAGGATATATTTGCATATCAGCTCTGGAAAGAAGATCTGCATATAAATATTACATTTTTCTGCTTATCAATGTATTCCTTGGAAGCATAATTGCTGGAACTGCATTTCAACAGCTGAATAATTTTATCCATCAGTCTGCAAATGAGTATGTTTCCTTACTACCACGTCATATTTTGCAGATGCGCACGCATATATTATAGGGAAACGGTCCTGTAATATTTGACCATTGAATCGATTGCACAAACACCCACACATATATGTAATGTCTATTTAGATGGATGTGCAGTCACGCCAACGGTCCAGTCTATTTGGATAGAACCCAAAATTGGTGAACGTGTGCAATTCAGGAGGGTTGTGTGTGATCCATTTGGATGGCACGCAACGTGGGTCCCACTATCCAAAACGGTCCAAAATGGTCATAAGGATTGTCCTCTCTATCTCATACATATATGGAAATAACCCTATGAGAATTAGTTCTCACCATTGTTTTGTGGGAAGTTTAAGTGGGCCCCATCTATCACCCAATTCAAATTTTGCAATACATAGCGAGCCCCCAGATAATCACACACCCCAAGTTTCGGCTAAATCCGAATTTACTAGACCGTTGGATTGACTGTGCATCAATCCGAATTTACTGGATTTGTGGGCAATGGATGAAAGGGCTAGGGTCTCACATAGATCTTTTCATCCCATCTAGTCCCATCCCCAAATGGGACCAACAAGTGGGCCCCATAAAAAGTTATCTCTGTAGGTGCGTGAGAAAACTTTTCATAGGATCAAAGCCTATATGTGGGGGGCTCCTCACCTGCACTTAACTGCATAGATCTTAAAAAGTTATCTCACATAGATCTTTTCATCCCATCTAGTCCCATCCCCAAATGGGACCAACAAGTGGGCCCCATAAAAAGTTATCTCTGTAGGTGCGTGAGAAAACTTTTCATAGGATCAAAGCCTATATGTGGGGGGCTCCTCACCTGCACTTAACTGCAGATAGAGCGTATGCTCCAGGGTGTGAGGCCCACTTAGGGACCCACATGGGAAGGGGGGGTGGGGGGATTTGAAGGACACACAGAGGCCCTCCTCTTTACAAAAAATTAGGCCCATCCTTGATGTTTATCATCTCCATGAGGGCCCCAAAATTTCAACAGTGCACAGTCCATTTAGATTGGTGTGCAATAGATCCATCCATTTGGAAACTCATGTAAGTTGAGTTTCCAAATACAGTCCATTTAGATTGGTGTGCAATTCCGCGCGCGGGTGTTGTGGGGAGGTTCAATTTGGATGGACCCACAGGTGGGGGCCCCCCATGCTTAGGCGGACGGGCAAAAAATCAGCCCCAACCCTGATTTCTATCATCTCCATCTGGGCCCCAAAATTTTCATGGTCAATAGTCCATTTAGATGGGTGTCAATCGATCCAATGGTTCAGTAAATTGGGATTTGACCAAAAATTGGTGGACATGTGGAATTCAGCATGGTCGTATGTTTGGTCCATTTGTATGGAGCAAGTGTGAGCTTATTGAATTTTATCCTAAGCTCGAGCTTAGGAGAGGCCTCCTTTATATATATATATTTATATATATGGCCTCTTCTTGTGCATCTGTCCCTCACGGACTTTTCATGCGCACTCCTTGGGGCCCACTATGGACTTCACCAAGGGATGAGACGAGGGGAGATGGAAAGATCCATGCGAGATCATTCCACGTATCAACTTTGGCCCCAATCACATGTCCGTAATCCCTTCACCCGTGGCCCATATATCCGTTCCATTCAGATCAAGGTACAGTCGATCCAGTGGTCCAATAAATTTGGATTTAACTGAAACTTAAGGCGTATGCTGATTAGGGGTCCTCTGTGTGTTGTAAGGGTTGGATTGGGTGATAGATGAGCCCCACCTACAGTTCTAACGAAAAAAATGGTGAGGGACGGATGCATGTGAAGATTTATATATGGGAATTCTAAGAAACACCCCATTTTAGAAACGCCCCTTTTTCCACCCCTCTATTTTTTGGTCATGGAGCCCATGTTAAGTCAATCTAGTCTTTTCATACACACTACTCTTTTATGTATGGTCACATATATGCATGTGAAGATTGAAATCATAATAAAATGATGCTTCTAAACCATTAAATTTAGGGCCATAGATTGAAATCACATATGCATGTGAAGATTGAAATCATAATAAAATGATGCTTCTAAACCATTAAATTTAGGGCCATAGATTAAAAGGTTTGGATGATCATATGGATTAAAGGTTTTTCATATAGGTAGGCCTCATATTGATCTTTACATCAAATGGACTTCCATGATCATTATGCATCTCAGTGGGCCCTAACCAAGAGGGGTATTTTTTTTTTTTTTTGAAAAAACGCCCAAGCATTGTGTAGCACTCAGAGAGAGAGAGAGAGAGAGAGAGAGAGAGAGAGAGAGAGAGAGAAAGAGAGGAATGTTAGTCTGCATGAGGGATACTTGCATGATTGGAAATATTTATGTGTAAAAAAGGAAATGCCATTTATGGTAAATATAGAAGAGGAATGCTCAAGTACAAATAAGGAAAGCCATGTCTAACATTTGTGGGGAAATTTGAATGCGAATCTATCCCCCACCCATTTTCTGGTGGTGGGGCCAACATTACAAACCATCCACATCCATGGGACCCCCTAAATTACAATGAATTAATTGAATTTTCACTAGGATGGATTGGACCATTGGATTGAGGGTCAAAATTTTTCTTTAATATAAAGTTGTTAAATTTATGGACCATGGATGAAGGAGTTAGGGGCTTGGGATTGACCCCAAACTTGATTTATGGGCACATCTAAGGTGACTCTTTCCATCTCCGAGCCAATTCCCATAATCATAGGGGCTCTAGATGGGCCCTATTAAGTTTGTCTCTCACTATATGGTGAGAGATGGATGCACATGAATAGTCTCCTTTTTTATTCCAGAAAAGTAATGCCAATTGAAAATTACCTGAGTCTTACTCTAGATAATCAAGTAATAAATATTTTAATGATTTAGTTAGATTTTTAGAGGAAGAGAACATGCAAACAATATTGTATCAACGATGAGGGAATGTCGAACTTAGTGATAGGAAGAATCCAGGACTACCCAGTTGGTGTTGTAGACGTGTGACATAGGTGCACTGTTCATTGCAAAGAATCTGTGCGACATAGAACTTCATTTTCATTGACGTCTTATCCTATATAATATTGCTATCGGAGTATCTTTCCATAAACATTTAAAAGATATGGTTCCTGACACTATCTGTTGTTCAATGCTATTCTTGTAATGATGTTTGAATGCTTAGTTATTCTTTTTATTCTTTCATTTTGATATCCCAATCATCAATCTTCAGTGGTGGTTGTTGTACAGGATTCCTAAAACAATTGGTGTATCCATTCCGATGAAAGCAACTTTCTTCATTACTTACATCATGGTTGATGGCTGGGCTGGTGTTGCTGGGGAGATTCTAAGGTTGAAACCATTGATAATCTATCACTTAAAGAACTTTTTCTTGGTGAAGACTGAAAAGGATAGGGAGGAGGCGATGGATGCAGGAAGTATTGGTTTTGACTCAGCAGAGCCACAAATACAATTATATTTCTTACTTGGACTCGTTTATGCTGTAGTGACACCCATTCTACTTCCTTTCGTAGTAGTGTTTTTCGGCTTGGCATTCGTTGTTTTCCGTCATCAGGTAAAATAAGATTTGGAAAATATTGTTTGAAATAATCCTTTAAAAAGTTTAATTTTTGTTCTGCTCTTTAGAGTAAATTCTTTGAGAAATTGTATCTATGACCATTTGGTGGAGGATTTGCATGTTAGAAATAAGATTTGCATGTTTCCTTAGAAAAACATGCTTTTGTCATGCAGACTTGATATGATGGGTGCTCCCATGGATTAGACTAGCATGAGAAAATAACCAAAGTGGAATTCAAAAATGTCATCAGTTGGCCTTTCCCATTTAAGATGAATAATTATCACTTTTCTTGTTAAAAAAAATTATCACTTTTCATGTAATAGACGGATTGATGAGAAAGATTGGGGCTTGCTGCATCAGCAGTCTGGATCAGCCAAACATGACCCACCCTACTTTTAATACTCATGAATTGAATTCAATTCCTCTTTACCTTGCATCCTTTCCAGAAATGCTTTCTGGAAGAAATTGTTGTGTTCAGAGTTTGAATTTGTGTGATATTCTGTGAGATGCATCCAGATAAATTGTTTTCTAATTGAATTTTCTTATGATGTTTACATAGATTATAAATGTCTACAATCAAGAATATGAGAGTGGTGCAGCATTCTGGCCAGATGTTCATGGGCGTATTATCACTGCATTGATTATCTCACAGCTACTTCTTATGGGATTATTAAGTACAAAAGGAGCAGCCCAATCAACACCTTTGCTCATTGTGCTGCCCATATTAACCATATGGTTTCACTTATTCTGCAAAGGGCGTTTCGAGTCTGCATTTGTTAAATTTCCATTGGAGGTTTGTTTGAACTTTTTTACTTTGTATTTTGTGCTTTCATTCTTTTAAAAATGATCAAAGTGATGTTGACTGATGATTATGCTTAAATTAAATTCATTAATGTCCAACCGCTTGGGTTTTCATGTATACGTGTATTGTAATCGCTGTTTTCTTTGGCATTGTGTTCCAGGAAGCAATGCGGAAGGATATACTGGAGCGTGCAAAGGACCCGAATTTTAATCTGAAAGCATACCTTCTCAACACCTATTTGCACCCTGTGTTCAAGGATAAGGAAGACGATGATGGCAGTTCAATTCATGAAGACTTTGAGCAAGACAGTGTGTTGGTTCCCACAAAACGACAATCTCGTAAGAACACACCATTGCCCAGTAAATATGGTGGTTCATCGTCGCCCTCCTCCTTGCCTGATGTCCAGGAACAACTATAATTTGCCAGGCAAGATTTGTTGTGATGCCTCCACAGCTGTATGATAATAGATATACTCTTGGCGCACAATTGCATGAAGAAGAATTGTGTTGAAAGAGAGTATATAAGGTGGGATCACTCTTGTCCATGGCAGAAAACTTAAACAGGGCCACAACTGAAATGGTTGGTTTTCTGAGAGACTCCTTTCTTATATGGCCCAAGTGCACCCAGAAGCAGTGTCGTGCGGCACCTCTTTTCATTACTTCGACCTTGACCAGTTCTGGTGTTCAAGATGTTTGTTTGATAGCTCAAAATATAGAACTAAAACTTACGAGTGACCGGAACTGGAACTTGTATAGCCGAGTGTAAAAAGAGTGCATTTCTTCAGACATTCTTTGCTCATGTGCCTTTATGTAGGTATGTTGTGTTATGTACTTGGTTTGTGGTTCAGTATTGAATCTGAATTCCTTCAATATAGGATACCTGTTTATGTACTTGGTTTTTTTGTTTAATATTGCATCTGAATTTCTTCCATGCAGAATCTGTTTACGGAAATTTGGAAACCCCATGAATGGGCCTGCTACTGTACTTTTTCCGGGCTCGGAACGACCAACTTACTGTTTCCTTAGTTGCATAATTGCTAAACCATAAAGTACTGACCTCGTATCTCAAGGGCCAGTTCCACTGAAGGTGGGCTGGTTGAGCCCGTCCTCTCTTCCTCAAGATGTGGGGCTTCTACCAGGCCGCTAATATGGCCCAACCGGGGGCTCAACTGGGTGTGTTGGACTGGTTGGTGGTCCAATTTGAGCCCTGCCTGTCTCAAGGGCCAGTTCCACTGAAGGTGGGCTGGTTGAGCCCGTCCTCTCTTCCTCAAGATGTGGGGCTTCTACCAGGCCGCTAATATGGCCCAACCGGGGGCTCAACTGGGTGTGTTGGACTGGTTGGTGGTCCAATTTGAGCCCTGCCTGAATTGAATCTAAGTGAGTCCAAACTGTATACTGGACCTCATTAAGTTTGAACTTTCCTGACCTGATTTTTTAATTTCCCCACCCATGCGCAATTTGGGTTTGACCTACGTTTAGTCAAGTTGGGGTACTTAAATTTTTGGGCATGCTTTACTTATCATAGGATATAAAATTTAAAATGTATAACGCTTTTTATGTTGTTTGATAGTGCATATGGTTTAGTTTGCGATATACATTGTACACATAATAATAGGTAAGTTGTACACAAGGTCTACAGTTCCAGGCAGTTTTGGTGTGGGCCCAACATGAAGCCAAATGAGCCCAACTCAAATTGTGCTTTTATTTGGGGACCTACTATATGAACTCAAAAAGGGAATAATAATAATAATAATAATAATAATAATAATAATAAAATGGCTAAACCTACGCTCCTTTCTCCGGTCACGTTACCCTTCTCTCTCCTCTCCTTTTCCATCTCTCCCTTTAGGCCACGATCGACATCTCCGCATGGCAGCTGGAGCTCCCTCCCTCCCTCCTCTTCCTCCCTCTTCCTCTCTCTCCTCCTTTCTCTTCCTTTTCCCTTTGCTCGATCTCCCTGAAACAACAGGGGGATCTCGGCTAGACTTGGCTGAACATTCTCTTGTTGTTCGGCCCTTCAAAGCCGAACAACAGTGTAATGTGGCCGAACAGGTCGGAGATGGAATAGGGAGTGGAGAGGAGAGGAAGAAGGAGATGAGAGAAGAGGAGAGTAAGAGGGGGAGGAGAGAAGGCGAGAGGAAGAGGAAAGGGATGGAGAGGCAGAGGAGGAGGGGGAGAGAGAGGGAAGGATGGGAGATCTGGTGGCTCTCTCTACCGATGCTGCCGACCATCATCGTAGGGGGAGGTGGGGAAGGGGAGGAGAGAGGAGGGGGAGGTGAGCAAGGTGAGTGAGGAGAGGAGAGGGTGGAGATAGTTTAGGTATTTTTTATTTTTAATTTTTTAAGTGAATGTAATGAGTTTCTTTTTGCTTCCATATAGCAAATTCCTTTTATTTAGATTGTTCTCGTTCTAAGTTTGGCCGAACTCAAGTTGCACCCCGGTCTATTATAAGAAGGGGGAGGAGGAGAAAGAGAAACGGAAATTCTGTCAATTTTGTAGTATGGTGGCTTGGGTACCGACAGGGCACATTAATGACAAAGCCTCGGACTTACCTGATGCATGATTGAGATCTTACGGAGTGGAACAGTTGTGTGGACTCTATTTATATACACGGCTCTACATATTTTGCAATTTCAGTGATAGGAGAAGCATGTCCTTTTTTATATTAAAAAAATCCCTTCCACCAAATTCTAATAAATTTTAGCGTTGCATTTTCAATGAAATGGACTATTTCTACGCCAAATGAGAGGGATAAGAAGTCATTTTTTAAAAAAGCCCTTGAAATGGGCAGTTCCAGAATATAGTATTTACGTGAAGGCCAAACAAGTTTGTTTTGTTTTGTTTTGTTTTTTTTTTTTTTTTTGGATTTCTAAGATCTTCTATTTCTTTAAATGCTTCAAAAAAAAAAAAATCAAAGGCGACATTAAAAAATGACTATTTAATAAACTCTTATTTAATAGAGATTGAATGTAAGAAAAAAGAAAAAAGAATAGCCATTCCATTGGTCTATTGGCAATTCAAATCTTAAGAAACTCAAGGTCTCATTGATATGGCTCTTTTTGGAAAAATTATATCCACACCCTCTGTATTTTGTCCTAATTACAAGGACATCACCTCTCTTTATGAAATTAGAAGAAATTATGGAAAAGATCACCTTGGCAGACCACTGAACAAAATTAATCCCACTAGCAATTCAAAAACAGAAAAAAGGCCCCATGGGGCCCTTTTTGTATTTTTTTAGTTGTTTTTGTAGAGCGACGACGTTATTACTCCATGTACCTTAAAACCCCACTGCGAAGATAATTTTCCTTTTCATCGTTTTCATTTCTCGTCTGTGCTCTGGTGAAGAAATTCACTTCTCTTCTTCCTCGTTGGGAACATCTTCCCTTGAAGCTTGAAACAGATTTTGCAATCTTTCTGTGAGCATTGTTCATCGCATTTGGTGACCTCCTTTTCCCCATTATTTATCTTCTCTACCAGGGTGTTGTATGTATTTTTCTCTCTTCAAATGTTTTATTTTATTTTACATGATGTTTATCATTGTAGAGGTTTTCTTTGGATGATGAATTGAAATATATTTGATTTGCTTGTGTTCCATTTAATGTATTGCTTGGGAAATCCTATTTTTTAAATCTTTTGTTGGAACTAGTTGTTCTTTGTAGTTGTTCTTGGAGTTGATGAGTTGTTTGCAGAAATGCCACTAAGAAAAAAAAATCCCAAACCACGTACATTCTTCTTCAATTTTGTAAGAGTTGAATTTATGCTTTAGAGTTGTTTAATGAAATGCTTCTAAGAAAAAAAAAATACCCAAATTATGTACATTCTCCTTCAATTTTGAAAGAGTTGATTATATGCTTTAGAGTTATTTAATGAAATATTTCAAAGAAAATGTCATGAATCACTACATGCTATCAACAGGTCCAATTGATGTGATGGAACTTGAATTCTAAAACAATTTGGGAAGCTGATTACAAGGATAGTCCTAGTGCTGCATTTAGGTTGGAGTGTAAATGGAATTTGGATGTAGAAATTAGGTAAAATACAAGGCCAAGAAGTGCAAGGGCTGAACGGATTGTTAGGGGAAACTAGGCTGTCTTTTAAAGCTGCTTAAGAAGGCCACCTAGGGTCAACTAGGAGTTAATATAGGTTGTCAACAGGTACAATTTGAAGACCAAGTTTGAGTTGATCTCTGGGATAGTTTTGACGGATTGTTATATTTCAATGGGGCTGATTTTGCATATAGTTCTGTAGCTTCATCAAGGTTAAGAGTTTAAAAGTGTTTGGCAGCAGAAATTAGGTAAAAAACAATAAGTGTTGTGTTCTATGGGGTTTTTAAAGTTGGATTAGTATAGGTTTTTGTGATGGGACTTAGAGAGAGAGAGATAGACTATTAAGTAGAATATAAAAGGGAATATATAGGAGTTCAAATCAAATAAAATCCCAAAGGGAATACATAGGAGTTCAAATCTAGGGTTTTTATAATGGAATTCAAATCAAGGGGAGAAGTGGGTGGTAGCTTAGCCTATTATGAATTTTTGGTCGGACTTTCCTTCAGTTTCTCATTTAATTACCATGCAATCTTGTCAACACTTCTAAGACAATTGCATTAGATAGGACTTTTCTCTCTTACCTAATTACATGGCAATCTCATCTCCTTTCCCTAAATAGGATATTCATGACTCACACTCTTGAGGTAGTATGTCATATGTCTTCACTAGGTAAGAGAATCTAGTTTAGTAAGAATGAATATGTAGGTATAACTGGTCATCCAAATTCCGATTCAATAGGATATATTGGTGATCATTTGTCTATCACTATGTATTGTATGCCTATGTCCTAGTAATGTGGAATACGAAGAAATAAAGTATAATAGTAAGATCTACTAGAGAAGATGAGCGGAGGCATGGCCAACATTGCTTGTATGATATTGTGGGTAAAGAGTGATATAGAAATGTAGGGTTTTCAAGTGAAAGCTCATCTAACCCCCCATGTTCTTTGTGAAAACCAAGATTTTTTGTATATTGTGTTGAATCCAGTACATCATGAAAGTGCAAATTGAGATAGACTGTGATCTAATTCAAGAAAAGGTTACTAGAGATCTCGTCACACTTATTACAAGTTTTCTGGTTAAGTAACATTAAACAAATACATATATTATTGAGTCCTTACCAACACTAAACTCTTAGCCAATATATGATTTGGAGCCTTTCACCATAGGGAGGAACAATCCCTACTTGCTAATGTTCCCATGGTCCCATTATTTCCACTATGAAGTCTTTCTTTTTTATGTATTCTATTTATTAATTTGAGACTTTATAACAACCATACCACCAGTATTTATACGTAATTCGACAATGGAGAATATCCTATGATGTTTCCCGCTTGTATTGATGTGAATTAGTTATGTGTCTATTCACTAGTTTTTTATGTAATGATAGGCACATTGTAGAGATTTTAGCAAGTGATAGCGATGCAAATATTGGAAAGCTTAGGTGTTTGATTAATTCTGCAATTCATTTAAGCTAAAGTTCTGTCTCTTATCTTGTCGTGTTTGTTATAGTTAATTAAATTGTGCTAATATTTATTTCAGATGGGTGGGAAACATTCAAAATTGCTTTTCAATCAAGAGAAACATATATTTAAAGGAATTCAACTTGGAGAGG
The DNA here is from genome assembly GCA_037013555.1 of Sextonia rubra. Taxonomy (NCBI): domain Eukaryota; kingdom Viridiplantae; phylum Streptophyta; class Magnoliopsida; order Laurales; family Lauraceae; genus Sextonia; species Sextonia rubra. The sequence continues at coordinate 106,257,895 of JASUAD010000001.1, read as the reverse complement.
AGTTGATTACATTTCGGTGCATACCAACGAACCCCTGATAAAGAATAATGGATTATTAATGATACTCAATTGGAATATATTTGGCAATATGGCCTTCATCACTTGAGGGAGATGAAAGAGATCATGAAAGATCATGCTCTCATAACAGTTTTAACTGAAAGATGGCATCCCGAGACTAACACAGTCCATTTTCCATTTGGGGAGGTTATTGTGACTTTGGAAGATGTTGCCTACACCAATGGTCTTTCGATTGACAGCGCTCTTGTAATGGGAAGAACATTCGCTAACAAAATGATATAAGAAGTTTGCCAAGAATTACTAGGAATGATCCCAGTACTGGGTGAAGATGTGAACAACCTTAATATAAAGTTCACATGGCTTGAAGACAACTTTAGCCCAAATGCAACAAAGAAGAAGAAGAAGAAGAAGAAGAAGAAGAAGAAATAATTTGATGATGAAGAAATTTATAACACATAGGCTTATATGTTAGTGTAAGTTGCATGATAGATTAGCAGGAATACATTTGGAAGTCGTGGTCTAGCTTACCTTCGGGAGCTCTTTAGGGAATTTAAATCATATGCTTGGGCACCAGCTTGTCTTGCTAATCTTTACCGAATGCTTGTCGAGGGGCTAACGTAGATGATAGAAAGGAAAGTAGATGAAGAGGAAGAAGGACAGGAGAGATGGAAGGAAAACAACAAAAGAAGACAAAGCATAGAATTTTGAGCGGCCCTTTGCAATTGCTATAGGTAATTCATTTTTTCTCAATCTAGTTCCATTGTTATAATTACTTTTTTTTTTTTTTTTTTTTGCAGATATGGGCATACACAAGGATGTTGATTGGGCGATGTCCAAATCCTAATCACAACTCAAAAAGGGACCTCCAATTTTCATTGATAAAAACATAAAAGTAATGATTGAGCCATTTGAGGGTCGTTTCAACCTTGAAAAAATTCGAAAAGAGTTAAACAACTTTGCTATTAACGGTGTAAATATATGATTCAGCCTGTTTCGTTTATTACATTGGATACAAATGGATGGAAAATAAGTTAACTTGTTTTACGTCTTCCTATATAGTTTATATGGCTGCCATATGTGAACTTCTCTAAAAATATATTTAGGAAACATTCCAAAGGTTGACCATGGGCTGTTTTCGTTGTCAACTATGTTGGTACTTTATTGGATTATTGAAAGACATAACATGGGCTATGTTATGAAACAATTTGGATTCAAACAAGTTGTCACACCCCCATTTAGAATGCCTTATAGAAAAAAGTAGATGATTGAAATGATTGTTTATGATTATAGTACACCTGAAAAGGTTCTTTCTTATGCAAATTAGGATGGAAGGTTTAAGAGTGTACTCAAGGATAAGAAGTAATCCTCCAAAGTGTATGACGAGGAATACATGATTTAGTTTGCTTTTAACATAATTATGTCTATTGGTCGTATTGAGGATGAAATAGGGGACTCCCCCAAGATTAAATATACTCCTAAGCAGGTTTTGCACAATAAAACATGATGCAAAAAGAAACTGATAGGTAATGTATATAAGTTACAAAACCTAAATTTTTATTATACCTTTTTGGGTATGTGGTTTCTAAGTTAAATGATTTTGTAAGTTAATACACTACTTCATGAGTTGAAAATGTTGTTCAATTGTGTACCTGAGAATCATACATCATTTGATACTTTTCGTTTGTTGTAGGGTAAAAGAATTGTACAGACAGCATTAGGAAGTTCATTTGAAGGTTTTAATGCACAAATATTAGAAAGTTTGGACTCAGGAGAAGACGATTTGACAAAGACAAAGAAATTTGTTGTGAAGAAATACATTAGAAAGTTAAGAACCAAATAAAAAAGAATGGTAAAAGAAGAGAGTTCAAGATAGGGTGTGGTGAAACCAAGTTACACAGTAGATGAAATGACTGAAGTCCCATCAACACTCACGGTTGATTCATTATTGCTTGCAATGATCGCCTCACTGAAGAGGAGCACAAGTGCCTCTTTCATTTGGAATATTAAAAGGCTACCTTACAAAAGGAAGATCCCAGATAAGTTTGATGAATACTTACATGCAATGACTGAGGCAGAATATACTCTTTTTGGCATGGATAAGTTCATTTTAAAAGGATATAGGAAATATTTCAAGCTTTAAAAGGAACGGTTGAATGTTGTATACACATTGGTCTCTTCTGAGCTGTTGAATAAAATATTAAAAGAGGGCGAGTGGTTTGGACGCTAATGTTTTGTATTATTGGTTTCAGTATTTGAGAGAATTATGCCCTACTACATATTCTGTTGATCCAAGCGTTGCAGTAATATCATTTCTTGAACAAATTATTTAACATATAAAAATTTCACTGTAAAACTAAATGTAAATTGCTTTAATTGCAGAGTTTATGGAAGGAGAAGTCAAGTCTAACGGACAGTGTTTGTTTTGACCTTGATGGATTGAGAGTGTGAGAGGCACGGGATAGCACAATACTCGTATACCTCATCCACCACATTGACCATTTTACTTTGTTTGTGGGTTATCTCGAGGAGTCAATTGCTTTGTAAGTAATCATTTGGCAACTATTGGTGGCATGACCCTAACTTTTGGACAACAATTGTGGCCACAAATATACCACAACAACAATATGGGCAATGATTGTGGCATATTTGCATCTGAATTTGTTAAACACGTGTATTTATAGCTGAATTTGTTAAACACATGTTAAATCGGCCGATAAATTTCACACAAGTTGACATTCTATACTATCGATCAAAACTCGTTGTCGAAATATTCAAGATGAGTTAGGAAGATAATGCATGGCATTTAAGATTGGGAGACAGTGAAGATGTTTGATTGTTTTTTTATGTTTAATTGTATTTAATTGTTCATTTTGTATAATAGATACTATTCCATGGATGCAAATTATCTACTTTTTTATAAAAAAAAAGGTAGTATCCATTAATGTGAATGTAGTGTTGATGTATTTTAAATGTCAGTGAAATTGATATGTAAAGAATGTATCTTGAAGGTATGTGAATGTATGTTGATATATGTTAAAATGAAGTTGAAGAATGTGAAGAATTTCACTATTGAATAGGACGGAGGAGTGTAAAGAATTTCACTTTGAATGTATATTGAAAATGAAGTTATAACATTGCAAGTATTTGTAAAAGTTGAAACGATCCACACCAATAAATTGTTTTTTCAATGACAAATTATGTAGTGACTACGTCGTTACTATTTCATAAAGGTTTTTAACTATTTCATTTCTGGAAAGTGACGAAGTGTCACTGTGTCACACTAGGTTTTAACCAAATGTTTTTGGAAAGTGCCGACATCATTACGAAATAACACTAGGCATAATTTATTCGGTTCTAAATGGTGACAACGTAGTCATTTGATAAAACTACGCATATTTTTTTTTCAATTTTGGAAGGTGATGACGTCGTCACTAAAGTAACTACAATAATACCACTTTGTTTTTGGAAACTGACAACGTAGTCACTTTTTACACCATGAGTGCTTCACTTTGTTTCTAGAAAGTGACGATGTCGTCACATTTTGACACTATGATTGCTTCACTTCGGCTCTAGAAAGTAACGATATCATCACATTTTAACACTATGATTGCTTTACTTCGGCTTTGGAAAGTGACGAAGTCGTCACTTTCTTGCTAATGAAAAAAAGATCTCTTATATATATATATCAAATGTGATCAAACTCAATTCATACATTCATCTACTACAGTTCAAAGGACTTTACAAAATAATTGAATGCAAAGCAGTTCACGAATAATCTATTACAATTTAGATAATTAAAAAAAGTACATTTACTGTTGAACAGGAGGATTGCAACACTTAAGCCGATTGTGGCCTCTCTCTTTGCAATTCAAACATGTGACTACCTACCTTTACTGCTGCCTGTCTTCGACACGAACTCTATTTTTCTTCGGCCACCCAGGTTATTTTGACATGTGTGAAGCTGAAACTCCTTGAGTCGAAGTATGTTTCTATTGTCTAATGTCACGAGTGAGATCGATGACTTCACTGTATGTTGCTCGATAAACACTTGTTAGGTACCAATTTTCAATATGTTTGTATGGATTAATCCTCTACTATTCATGCATGCCAAAGAATGTTTGCATGAGAATCCCATTATTTCCCACCGGTAGGATGTGCATGTCTTGTGCTCTAGATCAACTACATTAATAAACTATCCCAAGTGCACTTGAAACTCATAAAGTCCAGCAACACGAACTTCCACCCATCTTGCTTTTTCTGTTGCTTTGAATAGGATTTTATTTGTATAAGGAGTTAATCGAGTGGTGATATTTTCTGCTTCTTAATGTCTTCTTTCATAGAATTTCATTATCTTCACTCTTATCTTTTCAACTTGTTTTGTAATTGGCAGCATTTTATTGTCTTTCAAGAGGCTATTTGTACACTCGGCAACATTACTAATATTTGAAATCGCTGACCATGAATAAATGCATTTGGCCAATGTTGCCTTCCAATTTCTTGAATATAATTATAGGCTCATTCGTCTACAGTACGGATGCCATTTATATAAGCCTTATACTCACATAGTCTATTAGTCTATACTGCTCTACAAAATTTCATCACTATGGCATGATCACTAAAGCTTGACTTAATATTTTTAGCAATGTGATGATAATAGTAACAGTGCCGCGTATTAGGGCTTATGTTTGCTAATGCAGGCACGAAGCCTTTCTAGCGGTCATACACATTGTCAAATTTTTTGAATTTCTTAATACCATGGATAAATTTGCGAGAAACCACTCCTAATTATCACGATGCTCAGCCTCCACAAATGAAAGTGCTAATGGAAACAACTAGTGATTCGCATCATAAGTTACTGCTACTAATAAGATACCAAGATACTTTCCTCTAAGGTGCGATCTATCAACAGCTAGCATGGGCCTCATAGATGATAAAAAGGAAAGAATATATGGACTAAATGCCCAAAAACACCTTCTGAATCGACTTTCATCCATGGTGTCAAGTTAGTTATGGTACCTGAATTATTCATGCACAATTCCTGGCCATAACAAGGAAGAATCATAAATGACTTCTCGTATGATCCTCGAACTTTATTGAGTGCCATTTCTTTACCTATATGTGCTTTCCTATAAGTAATACTGGTACTAAATTATTTTTGGTATTCATGCATAATTTCCTTTGGCTTCAACTTATTATTCAGTCGAACACTATCCTTAAGGAACTCTTCAATAAGCTTTGTAGACGCTTGGCGATGTGCTATCTCCATCATTGACGATAACATGTATGCTTTGGTTATATGTCCATACTTTAAATTTTGAAACAAAATCAATAATGGGGGCATGTATACGCCAAGGGCAGTGGTCATCTTTGCAAGAAGCTATCACTTTTGTCATATTTGTCCTATAAAGTGCTTAAGAATGAAATTATTATAAATTACATATTTGCAATAGTTCTTCTAAGAATTTCACAATCTTGAAACACACAACTTATGCGGATCTCCCTTGTCGAATTAATCCCAATTTCATATATAAACTCAATCGGTACCATTGTGTCCTCTAAACTTTCATTTTTTTTTTCAAACTTGGCTGATCTGATGTGTTATTTGTTATCTCTGCATTAACATATTTAACATTTACAACATCTGAATTTCCACTCACCTTTGTAAGTTCATTATTAGCATATAGACTATATGATGGTCTTGCTTCCTCACCCGTACAATGTGAACATCATCATAGTTAACTCTTGCAAGTTGATCATTTGAAATAATCTTGGTTGCCGTACTAAAATGCATTATCAGTATTTTCACAAGTATAAGTTGTCAGATATTTCCGGACCTTCTTTTTTTTCCTACTTATATTTATCAAGGATGAGGTACCTATATTTCTTCTGTGCATATCATTGTCTTCACAATGATTAACTGTAGAATATTCTCGGACCTTTTTTCTTTTGCTACTTTCTCTTTCCAAACTTGAGGTGATCACTTTTCCTCCTTGTATATCGTTCATTTTTACCCTTGAACACATTCATTAAAAAAATGATGAATAAAAAATCTTAGCCATTTTAGAATCTCAAATTTATAAAATTAAACCTAGACTAAATGGACTGTCAACTTGATTCTGTGTAATGTTCAAACGTCTGTACACATACATTTATAACCCGGTAACTACATTTCTTATTGTTTCAAAATTTTTCCTAATATTAGTGTCATCTTCCAAAGTAACCAATGAAAATACACAACCGTAACGGTTGTGTATTTTCATTGGTTACTTTGGAAGATGACACTAATATTAGGGAAAATTTTGAAACAATAAAGGGATTAATGAGGATAATGAGGATGATGCTGAGGAGGCACGGCCACAATTTTCATCAAAGTAGAGTTAAGCTTGGGAAGACGAATAAAAAAAAAAGAGCATAGGGAAGAAGAAAACAATAAAAACTTAGGTGAAAACAATAAAAACCTGTGTCGGGTATAATCTTAGAGTGACGACGTCGTTACTTGATGAGAAAAATTAAAAAAAATAAACAACAATAGCCTTGTAGGGCCTTTCTTGATTTCAAATTGCTAGTAGATATAATTTCGTAGAGTGGCCTATCAAGTTAATTTTCCTGTAATTTTCTCTTAAAATTATTCTGCACCAACGTCTAATTTGTATGTGATTCCATCCGCACCCCTTACTCTGACTGTCATTACCGACAATTTAAAAATATGATGATGTCAACAAAAACAACCATATAAACACCCATTTTACTTGTCTGTCTCTCTCCTCTCTCTCTCTCTCTCTCTACAACTTTCGGGTTGTCATGTGGTGTTTTGTCTAGATGGGATGTGGAGCCCATGTGTCCCACCTGATGGATGATCAAATCTTATCATCTAGGAGGAGACTCTTGGGCGACACTTGTGGCGTAGGACCCAAGTGGGTTGGGCATAAGCGGGTCCCCCATCCAGCCGACCCAAATCCAGCCACATGAGCCTTTCTTGTCTTGTTGACACTAATGGCTGGGCTTGAACAGGATGATGGCCGAAAAGCTGCCACGAGCGTGATTCTCTCTCACGTGTGTGAAGTCGATTACTCATGTCGAGATTGTCATCATCTTTCTCTTCCTGCAAACCGCTGCACCATCTCGCATCGGCACCCAAAGCCTCGTCATCTTCTCCTGCTCTTTCGCGCGATTCCCCAAATGTATCCATCTGCATTTCCTGCTCCCTAAATCTGCAAATCTTGATAGGTTTGTAATCTTTGCCATGGATCGCTTCTCTGATTGGAGTGCAGTTACAGATGGAATATTTTTTACTGCTGTAGTTGTAGAATCTGAACCAGAAGCAGAAGAAGAGGTATAGCTTACTTGGGTGGTTGGGGGAGAGGAGAGAAGAAAATAAAAACAATAGGAGGAGCTGGAGAAGAAGAAGAAGAAGAAGAAGAAGGAACCAGATGTGGGTCATCTGACCTTGGGCAGATGGGAGATGGAGACAGTTGCAGGCCATGGACTGGTACAGTGAGAGAAGCGCACGGGACTTATTGCGGAATGCGAGAGAAAACCATCTGGCGTTCTCCTGCTTCTCCGAAACCCCCTCTCCATTTCTCGTCTCGCTCATTCTCATGCCTTCTCTTCTTCTTCTTCTTCTTCCTCTTTCTCGTCTCTCAAAACCATCTCAATGCCCGAGGCACAAACCCCCCATCTATCCTCTCGCCACCCATCCCCAACATCTGAAGAAAAATTGAATCTTTCCAAGTCAAAGAAGCAGCAGTGTCGAGAACGCCCCGAGAACCAACTCCGCTACAAGCTCGACATCTGCTCCAAAAATATCCATCTTGGAGAAGCTCTACGCCTCTACGATGAAGCTCTATTCGCTGGTGTTCCTCCATCTCAATACCATTACAATGTTCTCCTCCTCCTCTGCTCCGACTTTGGGTCTGAAGAGGGGAGTCGAGATCTTTCGCCAAATGGGCGTCGTCGACCAAATCCCCCCAAATGAGGCTACTTTCACCAAATTGGCCTCCGCGATGGATGATCAAGATTTGGCTTTTGATTTGGTGAAAAAGATGTTGAGATGTAGTATCCTTGCTGCCCCTCCTTTCTTCTTCATCGAATTTTCCCAATTGCCCCAGCAATATGAAATCATGATCGTTGTAGCGATCCAAATCAATCATCTGGTGGGGCCGACCATGTGGAACAAAAACCATCTGGGGTTTGTTGGATGGATGCTCTGGATTGAAGTGCGGGACCCATTTTAGTCAAAACTCTGGAGAATCTTGATTGTTCATTATGGTGGGGCTCACCATTGATGTGAAATGCAATTAGAATCTTACTAGAGAGCCCATTCATGAAACTCAATATAGAAAATAAAAAATTTAATTAGAAAATGATATTCCATCAAAAGATTAAAAGGGTAAAATGGCTTCCTCCATTATTTTCGTCTAGAGACATGTTTAACTGAGTGTGCAAGTGAAAATTTAAAAAAGAAAGGAAGTGTCCTTCTATTTTCACTAAACTATAGGGGGTGTCGATGTAATTTTTTCTTCTTTTTTTTATTTTGATTGCATGAGTTCTTATATATTATATGCAGTTAAAAAGACTTATGTGATTGAAATTCCCGTGTCATTGTTTTTTTAATGAAGAATGAAATGTAAATATCTATAAATGACTGTAAAATACTCAGCAGTGGATGATAGAATTTGAACATTTAGCCATCACCCATCTCACTTCAGATTCTTCACTCTTCAACTTTTTAATAATCATCCCGTAAAACTCATTTTACCATGAATTTCTATATATCCATTTATTATGTTATAAACATGATTTGGGTTTAAAGAAAAACCATTACTATTGACCAAAGTACACAAGTCCATCTAACTGGTTGGTTATTATTTTGTGGAAGCTTGCACACCATAGAAGTAAGCATAAAGCACGGGAATCCACACCATCCAAGCATTCGTCCTCATTAGGATCTTCACCGATACGAGCACTTGGATGTCGGAAGATGATGGCATTCAAACAAGCAAATGCAACGTGCCACACGAGATGGTCGGGATGGCCCCCATCGACAACAATTTGTCGTACGAGCTAATCACCAACAGCATTTTTTAGCATCTCTTTCGTCCAGAATTAGTGAAAGGGAAGTTCTAAGGTTATTTATATATGGCCCCAATAATTTCTTTTTTTACATGGAGGCCCCCATAAAAATTTTTTATTGGTTTCGATGAAGATGAGAACCTCTTTTATGTGTTCCTAATCATGCAATCATAGAGATACAAGAAAGATTAGTAAAAATTTCCTAATTTCACCCTAAACGCCTTTCATTTATTGGTGAAAGCTTTTTGTATCTCCATAAGATTATAATCTTTGATTTTAGTGTTGTAAGATTGAATTTTGTGCTATAAGTAAAAAGATTGAGAGTTGAGTAAACTTTTCGAAATTAATGCTTTCAATTTATTCTAACCCAAGTTAGGAGCAAGAAAAACTCACTTGTAAATGATAAGAATAACTGGCGTCAACCGATGTGATTACTCATAACGGCTCATTTGGTTCCATAAAATTAAATTTTATAGGAATTAAAAATATATATTGCTAAAAGTGATCAAAATTGAAGAAACTTAAGTGAAGTTTCATCCCATCCCATCCCATTAAATGAAAATCCCTTCCTATTAAATGAAGAAATGATCAAGATTGAAGAAACATAATTGAAGTTTCATATTGTACTATCAAATGATCTCCACACTATACCATCAAATTATCTCCTCTTTCATGAAAAATGAATTACATTTCAAATGATCTCCTTTTTTGTGGATGAAGTTTAGTTTATTTTAGAATTTGACCCGGAGTGCATTAGAATGGAAAAACAAAATTTATATAGCTCATCCGATATAATTGGGATAAGCCTTTGCCGATGATGATGTGAATAAAATTATTACCATTGATTTTATTTACAACTATCAGTGAATAAAATTACAGATGAATAAAAATAAAAAAAAAAAAAAACTAACTCTTGGGGAGAAAGCTACCCCAGGCTCCATCTACCTCCCTCTCCCTCGCTCTTGTTCCCATGATGTGATGTGTTGGGAGTTGGGACTGACTTTGGCGGTCTGTTACTGTTTTCTGTAGCTTCCTTCCTTCTGGTTCCTTGCAGTTTTAAGCAGATCCAGGATTCATATTTCTCTCTCTCTCTCTCTCTCTCTCTCTCTCTCTCTCATATGTGTCCAAGCTCCATTCTTTGTCTTCTATTATCTTAGAGAATTCAATTCATTTGATTGGATTCAGAAGCCTGGGATCCAGATCCAACTGCTTCGATTTGATCTGGGACACAATAAAACATGTCAATGGCTGTTCATCAGCCCTTCTGTAGTCCCAGGCTGTTGAAGGGAGTGGTGGCGGTTATGGCGATCGGCATCGCCGCCTACATCGTCGGCCCTCCTCTCTACTGGCACTTCGCCGAGGGTTTGGCCGCCGTCAGCAGCTCCTCCTCCTCCTCCACCTCCTGCGCCCCCTGCGCCGCCTGCGACTGCTCTTCTCAGCCCCTTCTCGCCCTTCCCCATGGTATTCTTTTCTTCCCTCTGCTTTTTCTCCACCACCCCAGATCTCATTTTCTTGATCTTATTGCTTTTTGGGTCTTGGGTTTTTCACACGCTAATGATTGGATTCGTCTTGTGCTTTAATTCTATAGAATTCTATCTGATCATCCCAATAATTGAGTGAGATTTGTATTACATGAACTTGAATTGGATCCAGTTATGTCAATAATTACGTATGGGAATTAATTGCTTGCCTGTTAATCGGAGCTGAAACAAAAAGGGATTCAAAAGATGGTTTCTTTAAAAATGACCCACTTGGCGGTTTTTGCTTCTTTACATGAATAAACTTGTTTGGGGATTGGTAATGGTAATTGGGTGTGATTTGGAATGTGATCAAATGAGGTTTGGTTTTGTCTTTGTAATTTGGTTGATGCATTTTTCCTAACCATTGCATATTTGTGACCATTCAAATGAGAAATGTGATAGGGGAAGCTGTGATCCGAGCATCCTAGATGTCGATATGGAAACAAAATGACCAATTTTCTTATTACCATCTTGCATAATTCCGGAATTGAAGTTCGGCGGAAGGGCAATAATGCTTCTCCACCACTAGCATTAAAATGATTCATTATTGGAGTCCCTCGCACCCCAACAGAGCAAAACCAAGAAAAGTATGTTGCAGGTTATTAGGAGAGATGGCCAGGACATAAGTCATAATACTGTTTAGTGTAAAAGGGTTGCTGTGGAATAATTTGATCGTAGATTATTAGAACTTCTATCTACCAAACTGATCAGTTTTGTTTAGATTTTGAGTCTTGCCGTCCAGATTCAAGATTGAGGATACCTAATAGATGGATAGTTTAGTAAGTTGGATCTCCACATATTGGGATACCTAATCACTGGTATTAGTCTGACCATGGAATAAAGCCTCCCAAAAAAACACTTAATGTGAACTATCCCAGAACCAAAGATCTTCGTTAAATCTTATTGTTTCCTGACCTTTGATTAAAAACCTTGAACCCAAGCTTGAACCCCTTTTAAGCAACTCTCCAGCTTCATTAGAAGGTGTGTCGACTCTAGATATCTCTCCATACTCAAACCACCCTGGAACCAACTCTCTTTTGCCTGCATTCCCTATTTTTCATTTTTTATCCCCTTATTTTTCTATAATACTTTCCCCCATTTTTTCTTGTTCTTTCCCAAAGCTTCATGCCATTTTAAATGGAAAGTCCAAATTTTCTCTTTGTGTTTCTGATTCATAACCTTCCATGCTTCATCTTCACTGTTTGAATTTATTAGGTGAACTTTCTTTTGTAAAGTTATTAGTCCTGCATAATGTTCTCCTTCATGGGCAGTTGAAACCAGTTGCCTTGTTGCATAGACTACTATTACTGTGCTTTGTGTCATGAATGATTCTATTTTGCAATTCCAGTTCTTGAATTTGTTTTCTATTTCTAGTCAATTATTGCAAATTATTTTCAAGGCTTTTAGAGTTGCACCCAGAAACTGTTTTGTGGTGCCATTTTTGTAGCTTTTGCTACATTAGCAGATTGTGTATTAGCATATAATCAACGTTGAAAGTACTGGCATTCCTATGCTACAGAGTTAACGGCTTTTGAGTTTTGGTGTGAACTATATCTGCTGCATTTAACTTTCTTTGAGTTTCTCAAAAGAAATAATTTTGCACATTCAGCTTCTTTTATTCAATACATATGTTAGGGAATGTCAATGGACATCCAGTTACCTCAAGAACCTGACCTGACAATCCAGGTATGGACCCATTTATTAACACAATTGATAAGAGGGTCAAGCTGGGTTCATATTTTGGGTCCAGTCGGGTCTAAACCTGAGCACCTAGATGCCAGTGTATAATGTATTTAAGGGTTACATTCTGCTAAGAGGTACCTCTCATGGGTTGCATGAGAAGTATACTCTAAGCCCCTAATGGGACCCACTTAAATGCATGCCAATCATCGTTGTGGATATGATTTTGGGAAAAAATCAACTCAACCATATCAGCGCAGCCATTGGTACATGGGCTTTAAAGTTTAATGGTTTCTTAAATTACAGTTTTTATGAAATTTAATCCAATGGTCAGTTTAATTCTGACTGGTGTCAAATTGGGGGGTGAGTATGACTTTATGGGGCCTTAGTTAGTGTGAGGGGGTTTGATTTATCATGTGGGGTCCTATGTGGCAGTAAGAAAGTTTTATCTTGCACATAATTTGTGAGAAGTACCTCTTGGCAAAAGGAAACCGTATTTTAATAATATTCAATTATCATTATTATATATGAATATGATAATAATATACTTTGGCTTGAGTTGGGTCTGAGGACCCAGGTGGAGGTCCCATACATTACACACATGTAAGTTTAGGGTCTGAGTATGGGGAACACTAATTGGGATGTGTCCAGCATTGATCTGACCTGTTTACATCCTTACATATGCTGGATTTAATAAGCTCAGTTAAAGCAATTCAAGTTTACCCCCTGTTTTCTTGGTTCTAATACAAGGTAGTCAGCAGCTGGATTTCTGTTGTTTTTTTTTTATAACAAATGGTTAACTTATTTCTCTCTCTCTCTCTCTCTCTCTTTTTTTTTTTTTTTTTGGTGCAGGGTTAATGAACGCTTCATTTGCAGGTTAGTTTTTTCTTAACACTGTAAATGCAGAGAAGGTATTAGTTTTGTTAACAAATGAATTAGCATGCTTTTAATGTTTTAATATGTTCTTAGGGATTGTAGTCATTATATCTCGCAACAAAGTCTTGTCACAAGAATACATGCATGTAATTGAAGTTTATATATCATCCCTCTTGGCATGGTGGCTATTCCCTTTTACAAGTCATACATGGTGTTACGGAAGGTGGTCTTTTTTAGATGGTGATTCATGTGGCAGTCTGCATAAGACGAAGATTGTTCTGCCAAGACGAAGATTGTTCTGTATGACAACAAATGCCAGACACATGAACATCAAATTATTTGTTGGATATAGTGACTGTGGCATCCCACTGCAGCTGATTTTTCTCTTTTGCCCTACCTTTACTGCTTGTTGTTTTTGCAATTTTAACTAGTGTACTTCATGACATCTATGAATGAGCTAATGATGGAGACAACATTAAGCTCTTCCCTTTAGTTCTACCCTGTGAAACAAGCTATCCATTTACTCAAAAAGTTGTTTTATCCAATAATCATATAGATGCCCCTCAACACTAAATCAACAAAATAATAATAATAATAATAATAATAATAATAATAATAATAGTAATAAAAACAATTTCTCTGTCTGATCCTCCATCTAGAAGCATTGTTTTCTGATGCTCCATTTTGTCTAAGGACCATTAGACTGGAGCTGGAGTCTGATGAGGATCTCCACTTGCAATCTGTCAAGGGTTTGTGTTCTTCTCCGAGGCTCTAGAAAACTACCTTTATGACTCTCACCATAGAACTGGGCATATGTTATATCCAATATACTAGCAATCCTTGAAAAGTTCTATATTTATGGTTATGAGTTGGTGTCTTGCTCTTATGTCCAAGCTTTGTGTAGGAGTCGTCTCACCGTGTGAATGTCATAACATGAGCAGTAACAAATGACTTTGTTATTGTGTTGACTACCACGGTACCACTACAATGAGTTCATAATGAACATGGCTAGTTGTATAATGTTGGGTGTTTGGCATTTATGGGCCCCTAAGCCTTCTTAGATAAGTCCCCATACAATGAGTGCTACCTTTTCTTTCATATTGTCTGGATCATAGTGTTTTTGAGTGTGGCCCATGTGTGTTATTTCTTCTTCTTGTTTTTTTTAATCCGTTGCATGACTCAAAGCCCATGAATGTTTCTTGGCAAGTCTTATTTGGTTTTCTGGTTTATGTCCTTCCTTATATGTCATATTATCCTGCATTATCGATGTTCTGCACAGATTGTGGAAAACGTGACCCAGAGGTTAATGAAGAAATGGAAAAGAACTTTACAGATCTCTTATCAGAGGAATTGAAGCTGCGTGAAGCTGAAGCTTTGGAAAGTCAGCGGCGTGCTGATATGTCATTGCTCGAGGCAAAGAAGATGGCGTCTCAGTATCAGAAGGAGGCGGATAAGTGTAATTCCGGAATGGAAACCTGTGAAGAGGCCAGAGAAAAAGCCGAAGCTGCATTACAAGCCCAAAAGAGATTGTCAGAAATGTGGGAGATGAGAGCCCGACAACGAGGATGGAAAGACCAATCTCCTAAAGTCTCTGTTTCGCGAAGAGGTCTCCAGGAATTGTAAAGATTGCAATCTAAACAAATGTAAAATCACCAGTGGCCTTCACAATCCTGCGTCATGTACTCTTATCAGTAGCTGGAGGAGCAGGATAACCAAATCATTCATGGGCGTGCAACTTTAGGATGATGTTGATAATTTTAACATGTATTTGGGGATCATAGTAACACCTGTCCTGTATTTGGATCCTTTTTTGTCATGGATCAACTTGCACAGTGCAGTCTGATTCATTTGTTATCCAGTTTGACAACTTAATGCCTCTTATTTATTCAGATAAATTTAAGAATTTGAGAGTTTTCTGCTGTCTGGTGAAAGATAAAAAAAACTAAAGATTTGTGTATTGGCCCTGTTGAAAATATAGGATTTTATCTTTGCCATTCAATTCAATCTGGTGTTAATTTTATTTTTTCTAGGAACTAATGTAGTTCCTGCATGGGCATTGCACAAGTAAAAAATCTGACTTAAATTTTGGAAAAAAATGCCTAGAATATGTTGGGCTCAACAGGTTCAGCCATTCACAATAACACAGATGGGCCAAAGCCATGATGTTGCTATGGCTTGACCGCCCTACCAAATGGTTGCTGCATATTTCATGATGGCCATAGGAGTGATTGTACAAATCTAGTTGTCTGTACCATCGGACTTTTCCTGTAAATGTACTACTAATTCATTCTTTCATGAGCCATGCATTTGCAAGATTATCCTCTGAACGTAGGGTTGATTTCGCTACTTTTGTGCTGTAATCCAGACTGATCAGCATTTAAACTAATGGCAGCAAGGCCTGCAGTTTACTCTATTATTTCCTTCTAACAATGTCCATGGCTTGTAAGAGTGTCTCTCTAAACCTTAACAGGTCAAGCCTAACATTTTGCCCGTCTATATACACAGCCCTACTTACCTGATAGCCCTGTAGGTGAATTGAGTCAGGATCAGCAAAGACGGGGTGGTCAGGAGCGTATTTCTCAGACAGCGAGCTCTCATTAGGTGTGATCTTGTATTCCAGGTAATTTATGCCCAGTCCATGAGCAGGATCACCATAGTATGTTGTTGAAGGCCAGTCTAACCCCACCGGCACCACCTGCACCAGCACCGATCCCTCTGAAAGGAATATCATGTTTGCTATGCCTGCTCCATGAGCCCCTACCAGCACATCACAAGAGTGCACTTCCTGGGAAAACCTCTCTAAATTTGATGCACGCTGAGGCGAAGCCACTGTTACTTGAAAGCCCAACTCTTCAGCCATTTTGATCAGTTCATCCTCATTTAGGATCATGCGTGAATTGGCTCTTGAGATCAGGATTAGGACGGGCTTCTGAGCTTTGGTCAGGGCTCCTTCTGTTCTGCTACTTGTTTTAAGGGTGAATGAGTCATGGAGGAAACGCGTGAAGTCAAATATGGAGTAGCCGTTAGGTACAGCAGAAGCATTACAGGTGAAATAACCATGGTTCTTTAGCCCGACCACAGCAGCAGGAAAGCAGTGGACTCTGCCATCTTTGCTTGAGTCGATAGGATCATAAGCTGAGAGGTGGGTCAGAATCTGACCATATTTAAAGATCCAACTGGGTTTGTAGTCGGTGATGACAAACTTAAGATGGGACTGGAAATGGCGAGATGTGAGGAAAAGCGGAATTATGATGTCGTTAATGTCATGGAAGAGATTTGTGGAGAACCCCCCAGTGGAGAAGACAATGGCGGGGACTGTGTGATTTACTTGGCAGGAAAGGTAGCTGGTGTCTGTGGAAGTCAGCAGTGTAACTTGAGTCACTTGGTCCATACACGAACTATCTGTTTTCCTGGCATACGGGCGAACAGTATGTTGTTGGCTGTGTACATAGTTGCTGGCTGTAAAGTATACTCTTGTTCTCTGGTTGTCGATTTTCACCTTCTCCTTCACAATGCAGATGTCTGTGAGGGGATCAGAGACACATGAAATGCCAGTGGTTTCAAGCTCCATTCGATCTCTACCTGTGCAGCAAACAGCAAAGAAGCCACCACCAGAGGCTTAAGTGAAAAGGCAGGGCGATCTCCCCTTGGAAAAACAAAGAGAGGAAGGTCGAGGACTTTAAGAAAACAGAGGTGCTAGAATCTCCAGCACCCAGATTATAAACAAGGCCATACCACCCTTATTCTTACTGATTTTTCTTGGTGTTCTTAGAAAAGGAGCTTTTTATCAAAGAGATGAAGAATGAATGTGCAGGGGACCATCTTTTTCTTAAGATTTAATCTCTCCTTTTGTTAAGTATGATAACCCACTTCCTATCAAATGAGAAATATTAATGATCCCTTGTAGATCTTCTGCTTTGGTCTTGAGCATTTTCCTACAAAATCCTAGGATTTTGATTGGACCAAGGCAAATCTATGATATACTTGTCATTGCTGTTTTATTTATTTATTTTTTATTCCTTCCTTTGAGTGCAGGACTAGGGGAATTCTGTGATTTACAATTTAGGTAAATACAAAGAAATGGATAGCGATTTTCTATTCGAATCACTTGATGGTTTTGTAGGTTGGGCTTAGAGAATTGTCTCAGTCCTGCCCTCCAAGGACCTGATTTAGTATCCACAACTCTCACAAAGATGACAATACATTCATCCTCTTTAAAATAATGATGAAATATTAGAAAATGTTATAATAAAAATGAGAAACCCACCATGCTAGAAAATGCTCTACAATTTAGTTAATAAAACTTTTCTTCATCATATGTTTATAATCTTCTAATCTAAGGCCATGGAATGTGTGTTTCAAATACAAATTTGCTCGCCGATCGACTGATAACTCAATGTTGAGGCACTTCCCCTGTACATATACAACTAAGGATCAACATCTGGCAGTAGCGCTCATGATGGACATAGGTTAGTGTGTGTGTGGGTGTGTGAATATTTAAGAGAGAGAGACCTTGTACGAGCCTCTTCAGTGGAAAGCTTGGAGATTCTTCCATTCCTATTTCTGTCCCACTTCTCGCGTTTGTGCTGCTGCTCTGGCCAGCTCTCCAATCTGATAAATCATTTCAGAATGAAAAGAAAGAAACCATCAGACAGATTCCAAAATCCTTCATGGTGCAACTCCAAATAAATAACAACAACAACAAAAAAAAAAAAAAAAAAAAAAAAAAGAAAGATAAGCAAGGTTTACAACTCTAACATAAATCAAGTGAAGAGACATCAAACCACCGAACAATAAGATAAACCAATGCCAGAACCAGCAAAATCGTAGTGCCCACACTCCTGGACTCCATCATTCTCAAAGTCTCTCCCTCTGCTTCTGAGTAATGTTGATATATAACTACTTGTTTTATAGGAACACACTTCTATTCTCCTTTCATTTGGCTTTTAGTGTTAGTTGGAGAGTCTACTTACAGTACGAAAGCAACAGCTGCCCATATTTCATAAAGAGAGAAAACAAAACTCTTCCTTATCTATTTGCATCTTACTATCTGATAATCTCTCACCACGAACAAACCAACGTCATTTCGGAATGGAGAAAATGTGTGAGTTGGAAAATCGATTTAGGAGGAAGTTTGGAGGCGACTTGCTAACTAACTTATAAAGACGTCTTGTTTTTGCTTTGTTTAATGGAGTGCGGGCTGCAAAGCATGATTTCTACGATAAGTAAAACATGTGTGCGGCAAAAACTCTATTTTCCTGTGAGGGAGAGAAATGGTTGATCTGTAGTGTGTTCTGTCCTTACAGTGCAACGGTAGATTGAGGATTTTCATTTGAATGGTACGAGCAATAGTGAAGTGAAGAAGTAAAAAAGTTATATAAAAAAAATTCATAATTTCAATAGTAATTTACAAGGAAGCTTCTCAAATCACATGAGTGCGACTGCACCCGTGTGGTTATGATTGGTCCACCCGTGTTACAGTGAGATTTCTATAATTTTATTTTTCTATTTTTTATTGTTGTTTGATTATATAATGTAATATAATTTTATTTTTCTATTTTTTTATTGTTGTTTGATTATATAATGTAATATAATAAACGGGTTTTGTGCACATGGTTGGTAGGCATTTTCGTTGGTTATCACCCAGGGAAGGCGACTTAACTGACAATCACCCATTATGAGTGATCGTTGGATCGTTAATTTAATTTTTGATAAATGTTTAATTTACTTTAATCCGCTAGTGTCAAATGAAGGTCACATTTCACATTAGTTTTTTGATGTGCCCACGTGGACAGGGAGTTGATGTTGAGTTTTTTTTTTTTTTTTTTGTTTTTTTCTCTCTTGTCCAATCAACAATAAGTTGTCTTTACAAATTACTTTTTGGTCTTTTTATGAAGTGTATACATTGCCTTACTTTTCAAAGGAGGTTCCTTTCGTTTTGGCTTTGTTTTTTTTCAATGTTTTATTCAACCTATATGTGTGCCCAGAGCGTCTGATGTGAGGAAAGATGCTCGGGGGCCCACCTATTGATATTTTAAACCATTCAAAATGAATGCGATCCCACCGTATATTCAAAATTTGTTAAAGTAGGAGTGAGTACTACCATAAATTGAGAATATAACCCACAATGGGATTAGCACAATTTTTATGCATTATTCATATGAATCAATCACATTATCAGTCGTGTACTTAGTCTTATGTTAGGATCAATTAATATTGAAAATAAATGTGAGGATATATGAGAGAAGGGTATGACATTCATTTTGAATAATTTAGATTATCAATAGCTTGGTACATATGACAGAGTTCCACGCATGCTACTCAGAGCGAAGCATGTGGGAGGTTGATCCAGCTAGACTCTCCCATATACATTCACACCTATACTGCTGATATGTCATCCAGTATCATGGATATTGGCAATTTGCCACAGAAATCCTCTTATGCAGATCCCCACGGTCAGATTGGTGAGATGGGGGTTTTCCTCACTTAATCTCATATTCCACAGAAACGGCACTTTACATAGAATAAAATGTGAGTCCGTATCCTCTATAATAAAATGTGAGTCCGGATCCTCTATCAGTAATCCCCACATCATCATGGTGGCAACTGGTGCATGGCCATGTGGGGGATATCCTCAGGAAATGTTTCCCCATGTCACTATGGCAGCAGCTTACTATGCATGCGTATAGGCTACCCCTATGGTGACGTGAGGGTTATCATCAGGAAATCTCAATTCATAAAATGTGAAACACAAAGAAAAACACAAGACAACGCAATAGTAAAGGTGTCTCATCTCACATGCAGGCAAAGAAAAACATAAGATCAATAGATTCCTGGGTAATAGGTATCTTCTAAGTACTGTACCACTCATCCAATGTAGGCGAAAAAAATATAATAATAAGTGGTTTTGGCAAAAGTTTTAATAAACCCACCATCATGCCAGGTTGACAAAAGTTTTGTCAAAATCTAACTGGCCTACACTTTTAATAAACCCACCATCAAGCCACCTGTCTACTTTTATTATTCCAAATCAGCATTCGAACGAGATTGTCCATCATTTTCATTCTTCATATTTTAATATGGTTGTATTCAGTGACTAACAAGCTGCTGTATTCTTACTAAATGAGTGCCTTCTGCAAACAGTTGATTAGTCGTTTTCCATGGTGTGCAGTCGGCACAAGGACTGGAAACTGGGCCGCACGACTTTTAGTTAGGCTTTTCCCAGCTAGAGAAAATATCTAAGTCTGGAACCCGGCTATTCCAAATATTCAGCTCCAATGCTCCATGGGCTGTTCACAGAACATGGGGTTGGGAGTTTACTGGGCTGGTCTTGTCACCTCGAGAACCGACTCATTTTAGGGTGTATGTTGTGTGAACAAATTGTAAGAACTATATTAGGGGATTGTTAAAAAATTGTAATGGAGAGGTGCTCATTATGTTATGGAAGAATGTAAGAGTTTGCGACTCTAGTAAAGCCGAGGTGTTAGCTATTTAAAATGTTTGATATTATTCTCTAGGAGACATGAATGTGCTTTTGTTGTTGAAAGCTATTTTTCTAATGCAATAGCTTGGGTATTAAATCAAAAGGCGAGACCTTAGAAATTTCTATTCCATTTCAATGAAATCAAAAAGCTATCGGCCGCCATCAATATTTCCTTTCGACATGATATTAAATCCGCTAACTATGTGGTGGATGCTTTAGTTAAGCAAGGGGTAATGAGATTGTCTCCCTAGGGTGAGGCACTATAACTGAGGATGAGTGTTGTACAACGCTCTTATACCTTCTCCTTTTTTTTTTTTCCTCTTTTTTGTTCCTTGTAATTTGACTTTCCCTTAATAAATTCTTACTATTTCAAATAAAAAAAAAAAGAACAACTGGGCAGTGCCAATTCAAGACAAGGTGAAATTCTAATGGAGATTATGGATTAAGTTGGGTCGTTTTTATTGGATTTGTTGAGGGAGAAGGGAAGGAAGAAATAGGAAATATAAGCAAAACTAGTCTATTGTATTCTAGTAAAATCGATTACAACCACCATCTATATAGGAAAGTAAAGGCAAACTTGCTAAACAAGAATCTTATCTTAAACAGGAAACACAATCTTAATCAAATAACCAAAATCACAATCTCAACCAAATAAGGAAGCCTAATCTTATTAGCATTAGTGGCCCAACTCCTTGGCTACGTGTGCTGAGTCACGGATTCCTTTTACACCATTGTGTGATTTGGAGTCACTAGATTATCTTTCAATTTTTCATAGGGCCCATCACCAGTCCAAGATATGATTGGATGTGAGTAATACTTTGAGTGACCTCCCTATCCAGATTCACCCGTACACATTTAGCCTAGATGCTTAATTTGGTCTGCGTCATGGGCTTCTACAATTCTCAGTCAGGGCAGATCACTTATTATCAGAATGGCGAAAACAGTGGTTTAATAATCCTTCCTGCATCATTATGGCACTACTGTTTTCCAAACATTTCATGTCGGTAGCCGGAATGCAACTTCGATACCAAGTTAAGTCTGCTGTGTAGTTCCGAAATCAGCTCCATTTTCTTCATATGGGGCCGGCATATGTCAAGATAAAGCTGTCAAAGGGCATAAAATCAATAAAAGTCTGGCCTAGCCCCGGATCTATTTAGGTGGGCCGTGAGATCCGGTGAGTCTCCCATCAAGGTGGTATATCTGGTTCAAATTCAGTGGCCTCTTCACCCACCAAAGAATAGGAGGGATACTTGAACTACATAAGTCTCACATAGGAAACATCCAAGTCCATAGCCTTAGCTTAATTAGGTACCCCTAAGTTACTGTCCACTATCAAAACATTTTTTTTTTTGGGTTTGCTAGAATTGGTCCCGTAGCGCTACAGATAGAGATTAAAAACATGTATTCGACTCTCCGATTATCTATAAATTCTGACCTGTAAAACTCGGGTTTTGGAACCTTGTTTAGATTTCAATTCATAAACGGGTTTGAATCCAAAACCCAATTTTAAGTTCTGATTTGATAAATGGGTCGAGCAAATCAGAGGCATATGAGTCTTTAATGTCGTAAAGAATAGCGCAAAATCAATTTTTGTTGGACATTTTGATTTTTAATCTTGGAGGTAACATATTTGATTCACTGTTATAAGTTAAATGATATCCTTATTTTAAGAATAATAACAATAATCATCATAATAATTAAAGAAGTTAGAATCAGTTATGGAACTAGATTCCGTTCCTCTAATTGGATTCAGTTTCGAAATCGGATGTGGGTCCCTCTATCGAAATCGAGTCTAAAACAAACAAAGTAAGTTCCGAATAGGAACTGAATTGGGACCTAGAACCATTAAATATGACTCTGACATGGAACCATCCTACTTGCAACTCTAGTTACAGAAGGTATCAGAACTGAGGACACCTTCTTTTTAGGTGGGGGAGAGTGTGAGATCCAATTACCCTTGTCAATGTAGTATCCAATTAAAATCCATACCGACTATTTATGGTTTTCCACCTACTTTCACAGCATTCTTTTGGTAGGATCAGTCTCAGGGCATTTATGAATGCATTTTGGTCTAATAGGTCTAACTGAGTTCCCTTCTTAGTATTCAAAATGCTTAATGGATGATTCCTAGCTAAGGGTCACAAGCTAGATGAACTCTTATTAGGTATGTTGGTATTTTATATGGGGAAATAATCTTATGAGAACTAGTTCTCATCATTTGTTTTTATGAGAACTTTAGGTGGGGTCCATCTATCACCTAGTCCAAACCTTTTAATATACAGGGACCCCTTGATAGTCAATGTCTCAATTTTTGGTCAAACCCGAATTTACTAGACTGTTAGATCGACTGTGCACAAATTCTAATGGATTAGATTTGTGGGCCACGGATGAAGGAGTTAGGGACATGTGATTAAGGCCAAACTTGGTATTTGGGGTGGTCGCACATAGATTTTTCGATCTCCCCTAGTCTTATGTCCAAATGAAAGCCACAAGTGGGTCCCATAAAGAATTCTCATGGTAGGTTTGTAAGAATAGTTCTTGGGATCAAAGCCCTTTTATACGTACATTTGTAAAAATATTTATTGGATGCCTAACTGTTTTAGATCATGTCCCCTCATGATTAATGCCCATTTTTCTCTCTCACAACTAACTTCTTAAAAAATCAATAACGCTACTTACACTAGTGGCAAGGTGTAGCAGTTCTTCTTAAGTGTGGAAGCTTCGAACTGACACACCACCTTTCCTGTGGTGCTCAATTCAATTGGCCTTTTACATGAAAAAACATTGTACCAATTCATGAGAAATTAAATTGAACTGTACATGAAATAGAGGCATTTTCCACGTTATGTCATTGCACAAAGTTACTTAAAATCATTTATTTTAGAGCTTTTTATTTATAAATTATATTTTAAAATTTAATTTTCCTAATCAATATGAAAAATGTTAAACTTGAGTGTCACAATTTAAGGGCATAGGAAGATCTAATGAACCATAGAGGATCTAATGGACCTAATGTACGTAGGTGGTTCAGATCCAAATCTTTCAATACCCCCACCTACCTGAAGATTGGCAGGGCCCACATGTTGTCCACAAGGATGGTCAATGGAACCTCTATGGGAGGACTCAGCCCAACTGAAAGTTGGTCTCTTCTAAAAGCTTTGATCCAGGTTCAAATGTACTAATAGGCAAAATGTTCTACCCAAAAAGAAAAGAAAAGAAGGCTTTAAATGGGTTGATATCTGACGATTCCGCCCTGTTTCCTGAAGGGACAAAACTGGATCTAAGCACAACGGTGTGAATCTAACCCATATCTGTCCAATGCAGCTTTATGTGAGGACATGATATTTAACAGTAAGGGATATTTAGAGGCCAGTCCCTATTCCTCACGTTTTTAAAACATTAAATACATCTTAATTTGTGTTAAATCACTAGGTACCTCATTTTGATTTTTTCTTTGAGCGGAGGCCCTTTTTCTTTCTATTAAGGATATTTCATACCGAAAGTGTCATTGAACTGGTTTATTACATTATTCCCGTGTTTAGGCTTTAGAATCACATTTTTATTTTAGTTTCAAATTGGAATCGTATGATCTAGTTGCATTTTTTGGAACGGTATGTATGTTCTTCTCTCCTCTTCTTCTTTTTCTTCTCTCTTCGTTCTTCGTTCCTCCATGTCTTTTTTTGTTTGATTCTTTTATTTTCTTCTTGTTTATATTGTTTTTTTTCCTTTATGATAGCTGTTAGTTTTTCATTTGTTTGTTAATTGATGGAGTATTTTTTTATTGATTTTCTTTTGTTGTTCTTTGTTGTTTGAATTTTTTTTCGTTCATGATGTTGCAGATTTGGTTTTGATCATGAAAATCTTATCTATTTATAGCTGTAGCTTGATTTTGCTTTATTAAATGACAATTAGATCTAGTTTTACGATTATAACAGACCATAGGTTTATTTGTTGTTTATAGTGGATGATGATGCAGATCTGGTTTTGATCATTGATCTGATGTATTTCATAATATATATCCTTGGATAATTTAACTGTGTGCAGAGATTTTGTTCTTAATCTTCCAGTTTGTTTGTAATGATAATTAGATCTAAATTGTGGATCTGATGTCTGAGATAATATATGTTCTTTGAGTTTTAAGTAAACAGATTGAATCGTGAGTTTCGAAAAAAATGAAAGTTGTTTCACTACCCATTTTGAATTTTATCTGTTTGTTTTTATAAAATATCAGATTTGTTTGTGATTTTGGAAACAAATGAAGCTGTCTCACATTTAAAAATGAATTTAATCTACTTTAGAAGTTTGTAATTGTATCTATTTGAATGGTTGATCACTATTTTATTTTCAACATATCATACATTGTTGATACAGATAGAATTTCAAATATAATTGAGACAGATAGAATTAAGAATTTCATATAGTTTTCAGTTGTTTGCATTTTATCTGTTTGAATGTATGTTATATATTTAGATTGTGCAGCTATGCACTTACGTTTAGAGTTTGATCTCTATTTATTTTCAATAGATTATACATTATTGCTGTTTGTTGAGACAGATAAAATTTCAAATATGGATTTTATCTATTTGATATTTAGAACAAACTGATTGTTATATGTTACAAATTTCATTTGTTTGTATTTGTGTTGGATAGGAAGATGGTTGAATTATCAACTTTAGTTTGACATTTGAATTTTTTATAATTGTCAACAGATCAATTATTGTATTATTTGACCCAAATAGAAATATTTATATGATTGTTGTTTTTTTATTTATTAGTTTATTCAAAGGATAAATTTATATTTTTTATTGTCTAATTATCAAATTTAAATTTATAGATGATTGATGGGCATTCCAGTGATTTTATTGTGTAAGTATGGCATTTTAAGAATTGTTATCAAGGTTGTTGAATCATTTCAGTTTTTTAATTTGGTTGATATGATTTGTGGGAAGTGGAATAATTTTACTTGTGGATTTGTCTCTTTGTCCTACTTTGTTCTTAAACACCCTATATGTTTGGTGGACAATGATTATGATTTTCAAAGTGTGTTGATGTTATGTTTTTCTAAAGATATTGATTGTATTGATATGATTGTATCTGAGGAAGACATTGATTCCATTCCGTCTTGTTCTAGACCAAGCGATTCGGAGCTTTTGTTATTGGATAGAAGGAGGACATGCGACGTTGAAACTGATTTGATTTTCAAATATTCCAGCCATAAGGAGACCGTTTTATTATCTGCTTCTTGGTCTCAGGTATTAGTGAGGTGGGACAAAGATTTGAAAGTAGTGTGAAGAGTTTCGTACTACTCTTTAAAAGTATTCAATTAAGTTTGGATTTATGTACGATTGTGTTAAGAATGATTCATTAAGAGTTACTGCTGAATGTGTAATGAAGAATTCTATAGGATGCATGTGGCATGTTCATGCATTAAAACAAGCTTCAAATGGTTTTTTTTAAAAAAAATGAACAGAGAACATTCGTGTGGATGTACCGTTCTGACTTTGAAGTATCTAAGGATGTCTTTTTCTTTGGTAACTCATTTTATACTTAATCACATTCATGAGAAGCCTTTGACTGCCATCATCGATATGCAAATACAGTTTCTATAGAATTATGAGCTAACCATCAGTTATCATCATGCAAAGCTTAGTGTTAAAAAAGCTAAAAAACAATTGTATGGTGACTACATGACCTTATTTGACCAACTGAGGTGGTACATTGGAGCTACTTTGAATGTAAATCCCGGTTCTAGATGTTAGGGAGGACAATAGATAATTCAAGAAATTATTCGTTGCCTTTAATGCAAGTATATATGGCTTCAATCATTGTCGTCCAATGTTGTTTATAAATGGCACCTTTTTAAAGGGTACCCTTCTACCTGCAACAGCTAAAAATGGAAACCAAGGTGAATCTATATGCTTATATTTTATATTCTTTCAAATTATATATGTTTGGGTAATTTAATCTGTTTGAATAGATTTATATATGTTTTATCTTTTTAACAAATAAGAAACAGGTATATATTCATGTAAAGTGTACAATTTTATATGTTTAGATAATTTTATGTGTTGTATTTACAAACAGATGAATTTGCTTATTCTGTAATAGTTTATGATTATATATGTTTGTAAATACCTATTCAGTTTGAATCTTGTAAAAGTTATTTTATATGTTGTTGCAAACATTTAAAACAGATGAATTGATCTATTTTTGCATTGAACATGTTATTTATTATGTTAATCTCAGGTTTGTTTCCACTTGCTTTTTGTATTATTAATTCTAAGAATGAAGATAATTGGATTTGGTTTCTTCCATAGTTACATGAGATAGTTGCACTCGATTGACCTATCACATTCATTTCTGATTGACATTTAGGCATAATTTGCGGTGTTGTACATATATTTCCTACAGCATATCATAGATATTGTCTTCATCATTTGAAGAAAAATTTAAGATAATTATATTTAGGGCTATTATGCAATTTCTTTAGAGATTGTATTGTCTATTTTTTTCGTAAGTGTGCCTATGCACCAAAGGTTTCTGTGTTAAATTGCAAAATAGAGATTTTTAGAAAATAAAGTGGTTTGACTGTCGAAAAGTTCTTGGATAATCTTCCTCTTAATAGATGGTGTGATGCTTATTTTAAGGGAAATCATTACAGCGAGATATGTTCAAATGCAGTTAAATCCTGCAATTCTTAGATCCAGCTAGGCCGTCATCTATCTATCAATAACTTGACTGATATCATTAGGCAGAAAATAATAGTTCAAATGTCTGCGTGAACGGAGCAAGTTAAAAAGTGGAACTCTAAAATATGTATGGAGATGGATAAGAGGCTGTTTGGAGCATTTCATCAAAGAAAAACATGGAGTGTTAGCTGTACAGCAGATCCTGTATATGAAGTTCATTCATCTCCATCTGTTTCAATTGATCTTCATAAGTGGACATGTTGTTGCTTTTAATGGCAGCTCAATCAATTTTTATGCTTACATACTGTTAATGCTATTCAGAAGAGTGGGAATGATTTGAATTTGTTTGTGGATAGATAGTTTCATGTTGGTGTTTTTAAGGAGTCATATTATTAGTCCATATTGCATATTGCAACAGTTGAGAAACCTAAATGTAGCGCAATAGATGTCGAAATAATTGCTTCTGTTACTAGGAAATAACTTGGTCAACTAAAAAAGAAGATGATACCTTCTAGGGGAGAAGAGAATATCAAGAAAATAAAGTGTGGTAGATGTGGTTTTGTAGGAAACCATAATTATAAATTATATAAGGAAGTGATTAGATGAAAACAAATGTATTCTTTGATATGTAATATTCTTTTGTAAGTTTTTGTAGCATGACATTTGATCAAAATTCTTTTGAAATTTAAATAAAAAGATTTGTTTTATTGAAATTGACAATTTTATGTGTGGGACTAATTTTTTAGTTTGATTAGGAGTTAAACCAAATATTTTAAATATTGTGTTTCTTAAACAGATTGATTCTTTTATTTGCTAAATGCATAGATTGATTCTGTCATAAATATGTAACTAATTTGTTAATTTTATTCCCTAAAATTAAATAGATAGATTCCCACTCTCAGTTAACCAAAATATATCAAATTGATCTATTTGTAGCCCTGAATAGGTTAGGTTTTTTATAATTATATCTGTTGATAGTATACAAAAATATACCAAACAGATGAAATCAATATATAAACTATTAATATTTCATCCCTTACTTTCAAGAGTATTATAATAAACTGATGAAATGCATTGATTTAATATCTTTTACATATGCAATTAATACATTACACAATTAGTGTGTGATATGTTTAGTTACAAATAGTTGAAATTGGGATATGGAGTTTATCACTATGATCCAAAAAATTAATTTGTTGTATTTATTATACGCTACAATTTCTTAACATATTGAGTTTATTCTAAAAAATTAAATTTACATGATTTAATATTTATGTCTCAAAATAGATCAAATTAATCTATTTGTAATTTGGATCAACTTGAGTTTTTTTTTGCAATTTTGTTTGTTACTTGTTTAAAAAACTATACCATACAAATTAAATGATTATCAACGTTGTTGATATTTCATCTGTTTTAGGCAAAAGTATAATAGAAAACAGATGAAATCTTCGTTAAGACTCTTACTATTTTATATGTTGCATTCAATAATATTATATCAAACAAATGAAATCATTTTTAAATTTCATTATACCAAACAAATGAAATTTATTTTCTAACCAGATGCTTAATATATGTATTTTCACTTTCAATATTCCAAAATAGATCAAATTGATCCGTTTATAGCATTGAATAGCTTGGGTTTTCATAGAAGTATCTATTTATATTTGTTGACTATGTACATAAGTATAACAAACAGATGAAATAATTTTCTATATTATTAATATTCTATTCTGTTAATTCTATTTGCAAGCCATAGCCTTAAAAAAGAAAAAAAAAAGATAATTTATGATCTTTTCACATCCATTTGGTGAGAAAAAAAGATGTTTTCTTTTGTTTGTCACTTACACAATTGAATTCAACTCGTGAACTTAATATTTATTTATGTACATCATGAAATAACAAATAGATGGAATTCTTTTTTGTAATAGATTAAATGATAAACGTAAGAATAACGAACAGATTAATTTCATTTCAAAACTTATATTTTGTACATTTAAGAGCTAAATTCAGCTCATTATCTCACAATAGGAATATTTAGAATACATTTGTTTTAATATAATGATTCTTCAATATAATTTTTACATATGAAGGGTTTGTTCCTTCATTAGCATCTCCTTGATATTGAAATCATCTCTTGTCCATGATTTTACTCTGTCAAGCAAAATCTTTGAATCATTGAAGCGCGAATTTGTTGTGCTTCTGTTGTTGGAAAGTCTATTGTGATCGGCGTCTCTTCAAATATTTGTTGTAGAACATAGCATGTGACAACTTCACAGTCAACCCTGTATTATAGATTTGAAAAAATATTAACACTTAAGTAAGGCTGTTCCAATTGAATTTGACATGTAATTTCTAAGTTATTTGTTTTATATTGAACTTATTATAATGGTGGCTATTGTGGACAGTTTTTAACCATTTCCATTACATAAGTGAAATCCTAAGCTGAAAGGATTTCACATTGATCCTTTTCTTCCCTCTAATGTCTTCAACTGAATCTCTGTATAGCATTCAAAAGTGATTTTCAATAAACACTTTCTACACAAAATAAAAAAAACATTCAATTTCATTAGATGAATACTTTTTATTTTTTAAGTTTAATAGATGTTTCATACCATTTTTTTCTTTTTTGATTCATTGAAGCAATTATTCTATTGGTTTGCTTTCCGTTACAACATTGAGTTATAATGTCTCTATATTCCTTCCTCATTGTAAACCACCAACTGTGCCCAATGATATGGGACTTTTGTTTTTGGCTTCACGTGGTTTATCGGGAAAACAATATATGTATGATTCTTCACCACTTCGCTTGTTAGGTGATAGAGGACATATTTGTTTAGACTCGTTTCATTGCTTTTCTTCACCCATGTCTATAAAAAAAAATAAATAAAATGCAATGAAGGCATTTGACAACAAACTAGTTAAGTATATGTTAAAAGATAAATTTTCAGCTTATGAAAGCTACTTAGGATGTGTACTTACCAACGCCAAACATGTCACGTAGAATGATTTGTCCATTAGCAATGGAGCTCTTAGATTTGTTTTGAGATATGCTAACTCCGTTTTTTCATCCAAATATAGGATTTCACCAAATCCATCAATAATCTATGTATATTATAACAGATTAAATTAGAGTTAATAATTTCATTTGTTATGAACAAATTAAATTATGTTGTTTTATTTTCTTACATTGTTCGAGATCTCTTTGCTCTTGAGCATTTGTCTAATATCTTCCATCGATGTAAAGCCCAATTCATCTGAGCTCCAAACTATTGCACTGCATAGCACACCACGAAATTAATGGGTTTATATAAAAAGAATGTTCATTTTTTGTATAAGTTTAAGAATATTACTGACCCTTCTCCTTCTAATTCACATATGTTTCTTAGTAAATTGATTTTTTTTTTCATTCAATAACTGATACATAGTAGACCTTAAAGGAAAACGTTCTCATTTTCTTTTTGGAAATTTATCATCTAAATCTTCATTTGCCTCGACTTCAACAATTTCATCTGTTTTAGGAGGCAAATCGATCTATTTCTATAATCTCTTCCTCTTTGGATTTTCTCTTTCATATTTAAATTTTGGGCCCTTTTTCTCTTTTTTTCCCTTCTCTTTTTGTTTCTTTATCATTGAAGTTTGCTTTTTGTCAAAGATTTTCCATTCTTTATCTCAGGTGTGCCTTTAAATATTTCATCTGTCATCATACCTTTTATTACAATCACTTTCTTCAAGTTCAATTCTTTACTTGGAACCATTAGAACAACTAGTCTTTCATTTAGATCTTTTTTTTTCTTAGTTTGAAGAATCTTAGCTTTGCTCTTTAGATCCTTTATTTTGGCGTCCTTTTCTCTAATGGTATTTTCAAAAATGTCTATATTTGTTCTTTATTTTCTTCAGTCAAATCTTGTATTTCAGATTGTAGGATATTAACTATGTTGTTCAACTCCTTTATTTTATCATCCTTCTCATTCAATATATTATTCACCTTTTCTTCTTTTTCTTTTTGCCACTCTTTATCGAATAATTGTTTTTCATTTTGAAGGATCTGAACTTTGTTGATCAGATCATCCATTTAAAAATACTTTTATTGGAGTTTATACTCCAGCATCCTGGTCTTGTCTTCTTGTTTTTGAAATTGTACTTTAAAATTTTCTTCTAGCTCAATTATTCTGTTCCTCTTGCTCTGATTCCTTTTTTTTTTCAAACTAATATATTTTAGCTCCAATCTTTCAATTTTGCAAACTGTTTTCAAATTTGCAACTTCTGAATCCACTTAGAGATCCAAAAATTCTTTATTTGCTGCAAAATTACTTTGCGATTTCTCTGTCTGAAATGTTGATAGTGAATGCAATTCTTGATTTTCTGACATTGGTGAATTTATTTCAACAGTATTTGTCAAAATGCCCAACTGATGCTCGTTTTCAGGTTGTGTGTAAATAATGCTCAATGTAAGATCATCACACATCTGTCTAATATCAGCAGCACTAATCCTTCATCTAATATTTCATTTTCTGAAACTTCTCCTCATAACATTCCTTCAAACTTTTCCCTTATAATATCAACAGTTGCAGTTGACTGTTCAACTACAGGTTTCTGTCCTTTCCTCTACCTATATTTTCACTTTTTTTTTCACCTTTTGTTGATTTTGCCTTGGCTTGTTTCTTTCTTGGTCTATGTTTTTCTTCATCTGTCTCAAAATCACTGTCTTGTTGCTTTTTTTTTTTCATTATTTTAGGTTGAATGGATTTATCTTATGTCAACGTCTTCTCAAGCTCTCCAGCATTAACCTGCACAATTTTTCAAAACAAACAGATATTATATATTTAATTTGATTTGTTTATGCAAATGGATATGTTTTTTTTAATACAATACATAAATTGGAAATGCAGCTGTACATGGTGCCAAGAGTTTTCTCTGTTTGAGCTAATTTAATATAGTGAAAGTAATGCAACAAATTTTGTAAATAGATGAATTTGTATACCAAACAGATGAATTTAATTTCTTGGTAAACAAATTGATGGATATCATCTGTTTCATATTTATAATACAATACATGAATTTATTTGTTTAAATTAAATGTTTTGCTGCACATGTATATTTCATTTGCTTGGCGGTGATAACAAACAGGTTAATTTGTCTCCATCCCAATCAAATAGGTCATACATGTTTTATCACGCCCCAAAATCCTATACAGATAGATTTCATTTGTTTTGGTAGCCATAACAAATAGTTGAATTTATGTGCAATAAAATCAAATAGATATCATTTGTTTTGATACATAGATAGAATTTATGCTTTAATATACAATAAAACAAATGAATTTGTATACCAAATAGATGAATCTAATTGTTTGGTAACAAATTGGTGGATTTCATCTATTTTGGTAACTATAACAAACAATTAAATTTATGTGCATTAAAGTCAAATAGATATCATCTATTTTGGTATACAGATAGAATTTATGCTTTTAATATACAATAAGACAAATGAATTTATATACCAAACAGATGAATTTAATTACTTAGTAAACAAATTGGTGGATTTTACCTGTTTTGATAGCCATAACAAACAGATGAATTTATGTACATTAAAATTAAATAGATATCATCTGTTTTGGTACAAAAATAGAATTCATGCTTTAATATACAATATATTACCTTTTTATCCTACAACCTTTCTAATGACATTACAAGGATGACGACTTTTAGCACCAAACTATTTTGATTGTCGCCTCAAGGTCACATTTTGCGACAACCATGAATTACTGTCGCCTAATATATGCTTTTTTGTGACGAACACAGTTAATCGCTGCTATATGTCCTCTTTTACTCACCCACACCATCAGGAATTTCGCACCAATTTGAGAGAAGGTTTTAGCGATAAGTTTTCATGCTTTTGGCGACAAAGTACTTTCCATTGGGGTTGATAAATTTAAGGGGACGAGTAATATATCGTCGCCAAAAGTGAAAAAAATTTTCACCGCCTCTGAGTTGGAGGGAACAAGAAAGGTCACTTATGGCGACGTAGAGTAATTGTTGTTAGAAGATTTTCACAGTTTTCGGCGCTGATATTTATTGTCATGGAAGGATTTTAGTTTTGGCGATGATTATGTGTTGTTACGGAAAACCTTTTAATATTACCCCCGGGGTGAAATCCTTTCATTAGGGTACCCATCGAAAAGTAGTTTATAAGTCCCCGTGAGCACTTATTTAACCGCAGCACCCTTGAAAACCATCTCTGGCTCTGGCATCAACGTCGGTGCCCGGTTGCCCTCTCTCCGCCAGGTATTATTCTAGCGATCTTCTCCCCGAATGTTCAGCGGCGCACTAGTTTTTTTTTTTTTTTTCCCTTTCTCCCCATCTCTATCTCTCTTTGGCGGTGAGAATGCCTCTGGCTCATTGTCAAACAAGCACACATTGTCAAACTTTCACGTGAGTCTTAGTTAAGATTTATATAATATCCTTGTTGAAGTTTTTGTATTTTGGCAACTAGTATTGCTTGCAAACTTCATAACTTTTCAAATGTCATCTGGGAAAATGAACACATAGCAATAAAATGAGTGGAACAGATTGCAATGATCTGTGATTCAACTTTTGAAAAAAGGGCAGGACAAGTTTGATTGGCAGGACAAGTTTGATTGCACATCCCTTCTTTTGAAGCTTTTGAAATGTCCATGTGTTGTGTTTATGGGTTTCAGTACAGAGGTCTAGAAAAAAAAAGGTGGAAGGCCTCATCTCATTAGTAATTTCAACATAGCTACTCTTTCCCCTTTCACATGAATGTGGATGAAGCTTTGATCTCTACTGTGTTTGGCCTCCCTTTATTGTTGTGCCTAGGTCTTCTCTAAATGGCTAGTTGTTTTAATATTTTTGTTGAAAGAGTTCCTATCCGTTTAGCTCTATTTTGGGGACACTGTGCAAATTTGAAACCACATTCCCTGTAGTGCTTTTGTTGCCTTTTCACCCAAAATCAATGTTTGACATGGCCATCAATAAGGAAATAGGGTATAAAAAGGAGGATAAAAAGAAAGAGCCACTAGATGATTTGTTTTTTCAATTCCCCACTACTTGAGCTCATTAGAAAACCTCAACCTATAGATTTGGGGAACATCCCAATTTCATCATTAATATTTGGACCTAAATGTTTCACACTATTAATAACCAGACTTGTGAGTCTGGGAATAAGGTCCACAAAAACATCACGTTTGCTATTTTTTTCTACAGTTTATTCCTTTATCCCTATAAAAAAAAGCCCCTATCATTTGATTTCACGTGCTTTATGGAGTGTGGGACCTGTTATTTGATCGCCACTTAATCCATCCTTGTAGGCCTTGCTATTGTTCTTAAACTGCTCCATGTATGCTTTGGCCATTGCAAAAATTGATGTGCAACAAATTCTTCACGAGCAATGAAAAGCTAAACTATAACATTGGCCCAATGTGCAAACTCTCTATAGCTAAGAATATGCCATTCATCTACGCTTGACAAATCTCCATGGATTTAGTGACGACTCAACCATTTAAAATATTTCTCTCTCTCTCTCTCTCACTCTCTCTCTCATATGACAAACTTACAACCTCAAGGTCATAATAGTGAGCACATTCTGCTGTGCCCTTGGCTCTTCTCCACCATTTTAAATATTCTTATGAGCTCTCCATCCATGAATACTTGTTGTCTTAATCATAATTCCCTCTTGCTCCTCCTCTCCATAGTAACCAATCTCTCTCCCAAAACCATCTTCTTTCATTGCCATCATCATGTTCACTCACCCTGTGATCAGGCGGCATTTTCAATGAGGAGTCGCTGCGCCGGATGGGTGCTCCCATGATTTGCTCCCCTTTCCATCATTTCCTTTTCTTTATCTATTGTACGCAGATGTTAAAAAGGAATTGTCCGTGTTCAACAAGATGCATCTAACATGAATCTCAAGAAAAAGAATTTATTTAAGACTTGGAAATCTTTATTAGTTTGTAGGGAAAAAGTACAACAAAAGATTAGAGATTTGTTTACTTTACTTCTACTGCTATTGTTCTCATTCATTCCTTGTTATTAGTGAAAGGAAAACCCAATCTCATCTTCATCTAAGTATGCTATCTTCTTATTCTTCATCCCATATGTTGGTTCTTTCTTTTTTCATGCAAGTGAAAAATATTTTAAATGTTTGAACTGTTTGTTTTTTAATTTATT
The DNA here is from genome assembly GCA_037013555.1 of Sextonia rubra. Classification (NCBI taxonomy): domain Eukaryota; kingdom Viridiplantae; phylum Streptophyta; class Magnoliopsida; order Laurales; family Lauraceae; genus Sextonia; species Sextonia rubra. Next base: position 106,222,371 of record JASUAD010000001.1, on the reverse strand, counting down.
TATTTGGATTTGGTTTGCTGAACAGATTAAAAGACGATGGAAATCAAGTTAACAGTTCATTGCCATTTTTTTTATTCCTTTTAGAAGATGAGTGAATGGGAATAGAATGAGGATTTCATTCTTTGTAATCAGTTTAATTTCAACTCTCTTTTACTTGCTGCATCTATGCTTGATCGAAATCTATGAACTGGGTTTCTTAGAATATAATTTCTTTTGTCTAGTTTATGTATGTTTTTTTTTTTTTGGCAAATTTTTTGTCATGTTTGGTACTTGTAAAATACTCATAACAGTTGGATTTGATTTGATTATATTCAGTGTAACGGTGGTTGAGATTAGAGACCTTCAAAAAACTATACTTAATGCAGCAAGTGAATGGGCAAAACGTATATTGAAAGTGCACAACTATCAAAGAGAACTTTCAAGAAAACTGTAGCCATTCCAAGCCTAGAATAGTCTCTGTCTCTCTAAATCTCCTTCAAGTAACCACTTCTCTGTCTCTAAATCTCTGTCTCCATTTTCTCATTATTTGGATTGTGGGGTTTTTCTTTGTCTGGGGTTTTGATCTTTGGTTTTTTTTTTCTAATTGTATTTTGATGGGTAGTAATGATTTTTGGAAATGGGTCTTGTGTGTAAGATTATAAATCCTAACATGTGAGAATACATATTGAGGCATTCTTTTGTTAGCAAATATTTTTCATTGAAGGAAATAGTACATATGAGATTATTCGTTCTTTTTCTTTTTCTTCTTCTTTATTATGATGAAGCTTTGGAAGTAAAAGAATTTTTTACTATGTGATGAAGCTTTAGAAGCTTGATTTGGGAGGTTCTATTTTTGGTTATTTATACTTGTTAAGACTCGATTTTTACATGAAATTTGATGTTTATGAAAGTTGGCCAAGAACCGTCTCACAGATGCACGGAAAAAAAAACATGTATTGGGGTTATTAATTTCCTCCTAAAAAAACCCCACCATAAAACCTCTTCGTATTGTTTTTCCTTGATTTTTTTAGTTCTACAAATTTCTTATCTACTAGTTTCTTCAAAGAAGATGGGAGTTACTAATTTCTTCCTCAAAAAGACATGTATGCTCCTTTTCTTATTCCTCTATTGGAGGAATAAAGTATAAAATTTTATCATTTTACTATATGGGTTTAAAATTTTATCATTTTACCACATGTTTTATGTGCATCGTCACCAGGGAAGTGTTCTTCATGAATGCCTTTCTTTTATGAAATTCCCAAGGCCCACTTATGGATAAGAGTTGGATGAAACTTACTAATAGACAAAACCAACCTTACCAGGATGGGCTTAAGTCGTTCATTGAATTTGCAATGGCCAATTCAGCAAAGGATAACAAGATTCGTTGCCCTTGTATGGACTATATGCACTTTGAGTGGCACACCTGTGAAGTTGTGGAATATCAACTGGGCTTGAGGGGGATAGGCCCATGTTACACAACTTGGTTGCACAATGGGGACCCTGTACCTATGAATGAGGCACACACATTCGATGATAACGAATATGAAGAGGGTGAGGATGTTGGAGATGGAATGAGATGTGATGAACAAATTGAGGATGAGGATGAATTATTTGACATGTTGGAAGATTAGTACAAGGGGAATATCGGGAATGATGATCTAGATGAATTGCTTGATAGCGGCAAGAGTCAGAATGTGCAGAACTTTGAGAAAATGCTCACTGATGCGGAATGTGAACTATACCCAGGTTGTAAAAAGTTTACTTTGTTGTCGTTCGTGACTTAAAGGTGTTGAAAAAGTGGACCAACAAGTCATTCGACATGTTGTTGAAACTTTTGAAAGACCTTTTTACCAGAAAGTTATCACACTATTCCATTTTCCCTTTACGAAGCCAAAAGGTTTTTACGTGACTTAGGTTTGGGATATGTGTGCATTCATGCCTGTCGATATCATTGTGCACTTTTCTAGAAGGAGAATGCAGTTCTAGAAAACTGTCCGATGTGTAAGGAGTCTAGATGTAAGCTTAATGATGGAAAAAGTAAAAAGATCCCCCACAAAATATTGCAGTACTTCCCGTTGACACCCAGGTTGAAGAGATTGTATATGTCAAGGAAAACAACTACAGATATGAGATGGCACAAGGACAAATACAGGGAAGATGGGCTATCGAGGCATCAGGCAGATAATGGTGAGTGGATGTAGTTTGATCGAAAATATCCAGAGTTCGCCCAAAAGCCCCAGAATGTGAGGTTAGGGCTGGCCACTGATGGTTTTAACCCTTTTGGAAACATGAGCACCTCTTACAGTATGTGGCCTATCATAGTCATGCCGTATAGCCTACCAATGTGGAAGTGTATGAAAGAGTCATTTTGCATGATGTCCGTGTTAATTCTTGGACTAGAGGCCCCAGGAAAAAGATTGATGTCTACTTGCAACCATTAGTTGACGAGTTGAAAAAGTTGTGGGAAGATGGCATGCTTACTTATAATGCTTCAACCAAACAAACTTTTAAAATACATGCAGCTATTATGTGGACCATTAATGACTTTCCTGCATATGGTAACTTGTCTGGGTGGTCAACCGAGGGTTAGTTGGCATGTCCCAGTTGTAACAAGGATGCATCATCAGAAAAGTTAAAAAGGAAGATAGCATATATGGGCACTCGCCGTTTCTGGGCTAAAGACCACCTTTGGCGAAGGGGTAAGCTCTTTCATGGTAGGATCGAGAACCGGTCAAGACCTTTGGAGTTATCAGGGGAACAAATACTAGAGCAACTGGATTACTTAACTTTTGGATAGTTAGGAAAGCATCCAAGCACTAGAAAAAGAAAAAGGCCACATCTTATACTGAATTGGGTAAAAAAAAAGTATTCTGTTCGAGCTACCATACTTGAAGGATTTGAACCTTCGGCACAATATTGATGTCATGCACCTAGGGAAGAATATATGTGACAATCTCATAAGGAATTGCGCATAGATGGGAAGAATAAAGATACAAAAAAGGCATATGTAGACTTGAAGAAAATGAAAATAAGGAAGGAGTTGCACCTAAAGAGACGTGCGGATGGGTCCTACGAGAAGCCCCCGGCGTGATACACATTGTCCCCAGAGGATAGACATGGCTTTTGTGAGTTCTTAAACTCGATTAAGTTTCTAAATGTCCATGTAGCAAACATCTCAAGGTGCGTGAGCACCAATGGTGGTAAGTTGAGGGGCCTGAAAACTCATGATTGTCATGTCCTCCTGCAGCAGCTTCTTTCAGTTGGGATACATGGGTACCTTGACAAGGATATCTGTTCCACATTGTTTAAATTGGGAAATTTCTTCCAAAAGCTATGCTCGAAAACATTGAAGATTACGAATCTTCAAAAACTAAAGGATCACATAGTAATCATACTTTGTAAGCTAGAAAAGATTTTTCTTCCAGCGTTTTTTGATGTGATGGTCCATCTGGCCATTCACTTGCCTCGCTAGGCTATGCTTGCAAGTAGAGTGCAATATAAATGGATGTACCATATTGAAAGGTAATTATTAGCATCTCGGGACTCGTATGAACTTAAAGTCAAATTTATGTTTAATTATTTGGTATAATTAATATACTTTTATGTTGCTCTCATGTGTGAAGGCAACTTGGGACTCTGAAAGGTTATGTTACCAACTGAGCTCGCCAAGATGGTTTGATCGTAGAGGCTTACGTGGTTAAAGAGTCTCTTACTGTTTGCTCAATGTACCTAGGTGGGATCGAAACTGTATTTAATCATGGTGAAAAGAACGATGATGGAGGTGAGCGTGGCCCAGGATTGGAGGTTTTCAAATTGTGTGTCAGTCCATATGCATGAATCACATGGGCTTACGATGTGTCCCAAGAGGAACGTGACATGGCTGATTGGTTTATTTTGCATAATAGCTCTGAATTGGATGACTATTTAGAGTATATATCTATCTTTAATATACTATATGTGTACTTTTAAATTTTGTCCACTATGTTCAATACTAATTAATATGGTATTATTGAATTTTTTGTTCACAAGTAGGGAATGTAAGTATTTGTTAGAGAGTCAAGGTATACATGACATCATAAAGAGACAAAAAGAAAAATTTCCTATATGGTTTAAAAATCGGGTAAGATTTAGAGATGTGTTTTGAAGAACTATACGTTATTCATATATATTTGAATCAATATTAACATATGGTACTTGTCTTACAATATTTTTGTAAATGAATCAATTATGAGGTCAAGGTTTAGCAGAAGTAACCGATGAAATGTGGTCATTAGCCAATGGTCCTCGTGTGATAGTGGATATGTACTTTGGTTGCTATTGTAACGGCATCAGATACTATGCCAAAGATAGAAAATACCATTGTATGACTCAAAATAGCAGGTTGGTTGTGGAAGGGGTCCATAAGGGACGTACACTTGACTTTTACGGTTACTTGTGTAATGTATGGGAACTTCATTATTTGTATGGGCATTGGGTTGTTTTGTTCCAATGCATTGGTATAACATTGGTAGTAATAGGAAAATGCAGAATAATGCAAATTGCATGAGTATTGATGTAAGAAGTCATTGGTACGATGAAGACCCCTTTATCCTATCAAGTCAAGTGCAACAAGTATTCTATATGAATGATACAAAATATGGTGAATGTTGAAAAGTTGTACAACGAGCCAAACATCGAGGAATATGGGATGTGCTAGAGCTAGATGATGCAGGACCCAGTGATGGGGAATTGTTCGATCCCAATGATGTGTTCTAGCAGGAATAATCCATTGGGTGTATACCAAACGTTGAGGACGATCCCGTCACGTTCCTTTTATGTAGGAATGATATTGCTCCTGAAATTATTCCAAGTGATGGGGTTCTGGAATAATTCGATGAAGAAAATAAGGGTGGTTTGATCTTCGATGATGAAGATGAATGTGATGGGGAGCCTAACAGTAATGAAGAAAAAGAGCTATATGATCATTCTGATTCTAAAATAGATCCTGATATAGAAACTTGATGTAATGACTTATTATTAATGAATTCACTTCTTCTTCTTATGAGTTAATGACAGCTTTCCAAACCCAGGATTGATTGTTAAAAATATACTCTCAATGTTGTTTGACCCCGATTTCTTGGAATTTTTGGTCCCACTTAACTAGTGTAGGGAATATAATAGTCATCCTTTCGAACTTTAGAACCTTCATCAAAGTTATAAATCCATTTGAAGGTTCTTACTTACAAAATTCAAACCTTAATGCTTATCTGTGGAATTTGGCTCCCATGCAATACAAGGTGGAACAACAATATAAACTATTGAAAATTAAGAACAATCCATTATAAAATCAAATACATTATAAGAAATGTCCTACAAATGAAAGCTAGGCATGTCTCCCATACGTGATATATTATTGTATATCTGCTGATTTACTAATCATTACTATTTTGTTAGATTCCATCCATGCCTCCCAAACATATCAGTACATCATCTACGGCCACCAGTTGACCTGCACTGGATGTGTTTACCCTCTTTACCCAGTCAGACATGCCTACACTGGTAGCGTCTACCAACCACACTAGCACGAGCGGCGTACGTAAGTGAAATTTAAATCTAACACATTCACACACACAGATTGCGTAGGTAAGTTAAATGTTTTTGTTGGTCTTGGCCAAGTTTAAATCCCAAACGGGCATGTGGTAAGTCATGAGGAAAGGAAATTGCATGGCTTTTGAGAGAGAATGGAGGTCGAAAGCTCCCTGTAGTAGTTCTTGACAAAGTCAATGCACCAATTGGGTACTGTGCCAATAAGGTGGCTAGTCAAATTGGTATAGAAATTCGTTTGTTGGCACCGATTGAGGGAGTGATGGTGTGGGATCAGATTGATGGTGGGACTAAAGCTTCCATCATACAGGCAGTCCTAGTAATTACATATTGGATCCAATTAAATTATTGGACTAAACTTTCTTAAGTTACATGGTTTAGGCATAATGAAACTTATTCCGTTTGTATTTTTAGCCCTAACTAAGTTTGATTCTGTTCTCCTCATTGTTTAAGATCGAGATCTAAACTGTTAACAGGTATGATTGAGTATTGATTTTACTTTCAAAAAACTTCTTAAACTATTGAACACATACTCAATTGTAAGCATACACAAATCTGCTATGAAGTTCGACCAAGAGAATTCAAATTTTTGGATTGGTTTGCATAAGAAGACTAAATGAGATCTTCTTCTAATTTTCAAGTTTCCAATATGAATCCAACATCCAGCATGAATAGTGCAAAACATGCACTGATCTATTTGTTCAATTTAGCTAAAATAGTTCTACCATTAGGTATGTTTATGGGTTGTTTTCAACACATTAATGTTTATCAAACTTGAAACCTGATTTCTAAACTTTACTCGAATGACACCACTAAACAAATTTAAAAGAAATATGCATGTATCTAATGCATTTTTTAGTAGTAAAACTAATCTAACAAAAACTGTGCAAGAACATAACATAAAGTGTGTAGAAATTGAAATAAAAATGCAGAAATTAAAATAAACGTGAAAGAAAATAAATGTGTGGAATATAAGATAGAGAAAAAAAAAGATAGAGAACACACTTTTACATTTTTGAGAACTTATCACTTGTATAAAAGTAGTGTTCTTATATTTGAGTACTAAACTATGCTCAAAATGGCATTAACCATGTATGCAGGATAAATTTGATATTGCGGGGTATGACGAGAATCCAAATGTACGAGCAACAATCAACAGGAAGTGCTAGAAGAGGTATAGGGATTGGTGCTATGACATGAGGAAGCACTACCTACAGCTGCTAGAGGATGGTGTTGACTCAGATAGTAAGCCTTTACAAAGGGATAAAGAGCGAGCATGGAGGTGGTAGATTGATGTTGCTTGGAAGGATAAAAAATCCTTGGTAATATTATATAAAATTTTATATTTATTTTATTTGATATTAAATAGACTAATACTGAAATTCTATTCTAGAAACGATATCAGAAAAATCGTTAAAACCGGAAGCGCTTACCTTACAATTATACCATGGGGTCAAGATCCTTTCCAGCTACGATATCAATTAAAGTGACGTGAATTAAAGTTCTCATACATCTTACTTCTGAACATGAAGCATACAATATAAACTAATGTGTTATAAGTAATGGAATCAGGTGGATGAGAATAATGGTGAAAGGCCCCATATTGCAGACTTTTTTAAGGAGTCTCATTGGAGAAAGAAGACAAATGATTGGATAGCCCCGGTGTGTGTTGACAAACATGTACGTCTAACAAAAATGAGTCATTAGTCATGACATTTATCTTTATTCCCACATACATTACTATTTGAGAAAAGAACCTAATTGTTTAAATCCTGAGTTGGATGATAGGAGCAGTTTGAAGAGCTTCATGACCAAAGTTCTCAAACAGAATCGTCCCAGTAGATGACGCAGGAGAAGATGGCTATTGAGGTACTTGGGAGCAAGCGAGGTTACATGTGGGGATTCGAAGTTTGCCCGAAGCCGCCTAACTACTCTTCACGTACTTGCACTACATCACGGGCACATGATCAAGCCATGCAAACCCTCAGAGAGGAGTTGGATGCACTGAGAGGGTTGACCCGACCCATCAAGCACAGATTGAGGCACAGAATAAGAGGCATGCCAATCTCGAGTCCCATATGCAGGTGCAGATGGAGCAGATGATCAAGAACATGCTTGCGACTGGTGAAGGGATGCAATCATCTGTTGGCGACCAGCTAACCACCTCTCTTGGTGAGTACATTTATGTTGCTCGTAACCTTATTCGTTCAGCTACTTTGAATATTGAGCATAATTTTCAAAGTTTTAAACACTCATTACATACCCAGTAAAGTTTGAAAGACAATTGTTATAATAATAAAATTTAACAATAGTAAACACTCATTGAGGGGACTGGAATGCCCTATTTAATCACCATTCAGCTCAAGGTGATGTTACTAGTGAAGTGAGCTGTCGAAAGATCAGACTAGGTCCTAACTAATTGGTTGTTCTCATTGGATTTAGTTATTGGATCATTGCATCTAACCGCTCGATTGATAGGGGACCATTTAAAGCAAAGTAAGAGAAAAACATTCTATGTTTTTCTGTTTTACCAATTTCTGCTGCTGTTGTTAACTATGCATGGTATAGTTCGGTTGGAATATATTCTTTTGATAGCAATTTCAGTTGATGTTTTCAACTGACCATGGTGTCGTTGGATTGAAATATGTGTTTTGATAGCAAATTCTCCTATTTGCAAACAGAACTTTTGTGGTAGATTAGATAGAAATGTGGTGATGGAAATATGGTGATGCAGTGGAGAGTGTTGTTGGCAGTGATGTGAGATGCAAGGATGGGTTGTGCAATGCTGAGTGTGATGAGAAGGTAGTGGGGGTGAAGGTGTTGGTAGCACAGTTATATCTATATGACTGTATACTGCTGAAAATTGCATTGGTTTCATGCATTTTTTTTAATTTTTAGGAACATGCTTAGAGGTACTGATCGTGTTAGATTCAAAAATCAGATTTAAAGTAACATCTATTAAATGTTAGAAACTATTAAAAACAGCCCATAAATAACTTTGGATCTGAAACTGTATTGAATAAATCACACAATCAGACTTGAGTCTGTTTATCAACCTTTAGTAGTGTAACGGGTAATCCCACTATCATCATAATTTAAGATAAGATGCTCAGGATATTTTTATTCAATACTTTGAAAAGCTGGTGGCTACCCATTTTAGTAATGGGGCTGTGGTGACTATTTCTCTGCTTCTTTGCTCCAGATGAAGTGTATGTCTTTTCTTCCCTTTTTTAAATGTACTTTAATTTTCCATAATGCAGCAGGTATTTTTACATGGAAATACAGGTAGCCAAATGGCATTTAGATGATATTGTAATTGCTGCATCACTGAAAATTAGAGTAGGGCTACCATGGTCATTAGGAAGCTATGAGGTAGGAACTCTCATCAATGGAATGGATTTGCCAAATCAACAGTATATCTATCAGTATAAATAGAACTCTCTGAAGATGGGTAGTGCAAACTAGACCATTGGTACAACATGTTCCCTTTTTGCCTATCTTTTCTCAAGAGAACAAATTTGAAATTCCATATCAGCTATATGCTAATATTTTCTGCGTTGGAAATAGCTTAGCCAATGTTCAGTGTTTTCAATTTAAGAAGAAGCTTTTTTCATGGTCCATGGGATGAAGGGGGGGGAATGGGAAAGTTACTGTTAACAAGTTGGTGATGAAAGAATTATATACTTTGGTATTGTGCTTTAGAACCTATCCACGTTCTCTCCATAGCCTGTTCATACATACTTAATTCCCTAAACTCATCTCTCTCTCTCTCTATCTCTCTGTGTCTCTCTCTTAGGTATTTTACTTTAATTCTAAACTCTAGTATCCGATTCTCTTATATCTATTCACACGAACTTTTCAAGAGATAATATAGTGCTAAAGTCCTCCTGACCTGAATGCTTCAACTCAACCCCCTGTTTGGTGATTTTAGCTGTTAATTTTAAATACAAGTATCTACGTGATTTTTATCTCTACACATGAAATTTTGAAAGAGATAATATCATATAATGCTGAAAGTCTTGATGATTCACTGGAAAAACCAAGGTAGGTTAAATGTTTTTCATAATTTATAAAAGGCTACAATATAACTGCCAAGACTATGGTGATGTTTGTTGTTTGTAAAGTGAACATCAATATTATTTACATACTGGAAACCCCAAACGCCATAGGAATTCTTAATATGTTGGGTATGTAATCCTTCTTACTGCAAAATTCCTATCTGGAAAGTTGTACAAATTATGTAGCTCTTGTTTCCTCTATGTTCCTAGGCTTGGATGATATCTTTTGTTGTTGGTGTGGTTTGTTTTGCCTAAAAGAAGTTCAGCTTCCTCTTGTTACTTGGTCCAGTACTAGTAGGAAATTTTCTTAGATGTTAGCCTTTCCTTTCTGTTTGAATTCTGGAAGAATTAGTTGTTAGTCCTGAAATGAATGAAAGTGGAGGTAGATGAGGGACATTAATGCTTTTTATGTTTTTATGAGGTGAATGAGTTCTTCTTAAAAGTACTATTCACCGACTAGAATTTTGCAATCCAAAAAAGGGCCCATAAAAAGAACAGAAGACCAAAGTGCCTTTTCCAACCTAAAACTAGTTCCTACTCCAAGTAACCCATAAATACTAAAATTAGAAGTATTAAAGGCATCCATCTTCCTGAACAACCAAATTGTATCCCCATGAGTAGATTACATTTACTAAGTTGGATGAATGACTATTTCATTTTTATTTCTTTTAACGATTTCTACCATGGATTCATTCTCTAAAATAGAGTCCAGAAACTATTTAGAAACCATTGTGCACTTTACTGATACTCTCTCTCTCTCTCTTTCTCTCTCTCTCTCTCTCTCTCTCACTCTCTCACACACACATAAAGTCACTTTCAGACTGTTATATTTGACCATCTTAAATGGGACAGGTTTTCTGGGACTTTTTTCAGTTGTTAATAGTTGCAGTTTTGAGAATATTTAGGTTTGCCGTGCTTTCTTTTGCTATGCAAATTGTTTCATTCAAGTTCACTAAATTGAAAAGATAAATTCGTACAAACACACACAAGTATTTCTAAATAGACAGTTGAGTCCTAGAATTAGCCCACTAGGCCCCAAGTTGATTTTATCTACCTGGGCAACAAGTTGAATCTAATTGCTAGAGTTTTTGAACTATGCTCTCTACGATCTGTTGGTAGAAGCGCACTTTCAGATTATCTCTTTCATAGTTTTAGAGCTTAGTACATATAGTTGCTTCTTTGTCAAATTTGTGTAAATTTAGGTTTCCCTAAATTTGGGTTTTAATTTCTGTTTATTCTTCTCTTCCTGGTTGTTTTTGTCTTTCTTCTTATTCTATTTCTATTTCTTTTCTATTTTAATTAATATTTTGCATGAATTTACTATTACACACACATATTTTACCATAAGTTCCTAAGTAAGCTAACTAATGCCAAGACTAAATAAAAAAATCTACCATTAGCCAAAAAAATCTATGGCCTAACTCTAGATAGAATATTTTTTTCAGACATAATAAAACACAGTGTGAAATTAATTTGAACTACTTAAATTTCAAAAGTGTCCTACGAACAGACTTAGCATAGTGTTGGTTCTTTACTGTCATAGTAGATATGTGGGGTAAAGAAACTAGGGGCTTAGTTGTCAAGAGGACCTTCTTTTTGGAAATTCCAGAATTAAGTCTTTTAAGAAGTCTTTTGAATAAAATAGAGATGTTAAAGGCAACTAACCTAATTTTTTCTGAATTGGATCATTTCTATTTTCAATTATAGTCATATCCATTGAAGGTCTTGCTAGAAAGGGAAAAGGCAGGGAGAAGGTCCTCTTTGAGGAATAGAAATGAAAGAGATAAGGATTTTGAAATTGGGATTTATTGAAATGGGCATAAAGGAAAGAGATGGGGTTTTATGAAACCAAGAAAAAACAATAAAAGGGAAGGAAGAAGAGAATGAAAAAAAGAATAAAAATGTGAGAAGTAGAGGAAATGAAATGCCAATATGAATGCTTAAAGTTTTTTTTTATAATTTTTTTAAACTTGATTTGAATTATGCTAAAGCACTTAATTTGGGGCGAAATCGGGGCATCATTATACATAATAAGTATTTTAGGTCTACATAGGGTGCCCAATGAGTTGTCTATAGTATGCCCCTCTTTGGAGAACAGCATGTTTAGAGTTGTGCTCCATAGACAAGTAGACACACCGTTCATGGCTCCTCATGAGGTTTGGGGCTCATGGGAGTGGCAGTTTATGGATGTATGCATTAGCAAATTGGTTCAAAAGGCGATCTAACCTTTCTAGGATCAATGGCTGATTTATTGGAAAAGAAGAAAACTTACACTAAAAGGTTACACTAATTGAACGCAGGCAAAAAAAAAACACTCGAGAACTGTGCCCCTGAGGCTCATTGTATTGCCATGAAAAAGTGAAATTGTGTCCCTGTTGGTTGATTAACTGATATGAAAAAGGGAAATAAAGGGAATGAATTAGAGATTGATCTTTCGATTGGTTGATCACTTTTAGAATTTTGTTTGGTCTTGCAATAGATTGGAATATTTGGGGTATCATGCACAGTGTCTTTTCTCTTTTACCCAAAATTAGATGGTTTTAATACAACTCAAATCAATTCCATAGGATATAAATCATCAAAGCGTTTAAAGTGAGATATTAGAAAGTTGCATGGGATGTGTAGTGGATGATGCTTTTTTATTTTTTGAAAAGTTTGGAAGCTTTTGAAACTTAGGTACGTTTTATAAAAAAAGGCTAAATAGATAGAGAGTATTCATCGGAATAGTCTTTGCTCTCTAGGGATCTTGGTCTTCACCTGAGCAGCAATGAGAACCAAAATTAATTCAATCATTATTTCGAGGCTCATCATTGAGAGTATAGAACTGCAAGCCTAGTCCTCTCCGATCATCGAGGTTTGAGTCAGCAGAGACCACAATTCGTATAATACGGTATTATGGCTGCTATACCGGTCTCAGGCACTTAAGGGAGGCCTACGGCGACTCAATCGCTTGATGAATGGAAAATAATAATAATAATAATAATGTTAACAATAATAATAGTAGAAACAGGTATGCATCTGGAGATTAGAGTTTGTAAAATTTTTGTCAACGCTACTTACCTCATGAGTTATATTGTATTTCAAACTTAGATTGTAGCCTTACCTCACTAGCTTTCATTGCATTTGGAACTGGAATCATGGCTTTACCTGAAATCAAACACACTTGGGAGAAAGCATTGCTTCATGGTGTTGTTAGTTCACAGATTTTCCATATGAGTATGACATGAAATATGACATACATAAAATGGAGATGATGAAATGGATTTATGGGAGGTGGGTGCAAGGCATGAAAAATATGTATGTTCGAAATCTGAATAGTTCAGGATTCAAGTTTCAGATTCTTTTGAATGCCCATTTTTCACTTTCTTTCTTTCTTGGGTTCTTTTTTTTTCTTTTTCGTTTTTTTTTTGTTTTTTTTTTCTGTAATTAGAGGTGTGTGGATCTGTGAAGTAGAAGAAGAATAATGATGAAGGAGAAATCAACATACGTCCATCAGCGCATACGTTTCCATCAATTAACTCATGGAAAATAATTAAGGAGAAGGACTTTTATTAATAAGTTTATTGAAGCAAAACAATAGTTCACTAAACCGAAATTAGAAACGATATCTGCTATCCTCTCCATGAGTCCTAAAACACCATCTCCAGATACATAAGACATAAACATGTCAACTAAAATAAAATCTCTAATGAAAAAGAATCAAACATCAATCTAATACTAATCCAGATCTAATGGAGATGGTCACACTGTCACAACCTGAGCCCAGGAGTTTAGGGGTTAGTAAAAGCCAAACCGATGACACACATACTCCCGTGCCTGTACACATAGACTTGGTCTAAATGTACATGCACAAGGGAAGATTCACACGTGCCAAACTTGTACGCAGAAGCTGTAGATATCAAAACATCACACTAAACAATACAAGCACAGAGTACGAAAACAGAACTGACATATATAGAAACGTTTTACAAAATGAAGCAAAATAATATGTACAATTCATGGTTGGATGCAATCGTAACAAAGCTCAAAATATGGAGGACTGATATGCACAAGTATCCATGCCGCTCTCCGCTGGAGAGACTACAGCTACTCCTCTAGTTCGGATGGAACATCAGGGGTCTCTCTTGAAGCCTGATCGAGCGACGAGGGGTCGGTCTGGGCAGCTAAGCCTGCAACACCAAAGACAACTCGTGAATACAATGATTCAGCAAAGTATAAGCCATAACAAGTTAACACATGTTGTGTCTAATAGAATAAAGAAAATCATAAGAAAGAGAGAGGAAGAGTTCATGAGCACAGTCATGGAAAATGAGAAAAAGAAAAGAGAGAAGAAACCAATACATATACATACCATGAATCACATGAAGAAGGAGAGAGGACAAGAGGATCTTTAAATCTCCTTCTTACTTGGCTGAATCAAAGGAGAAAAGAAAGAGGAAAAATCGAAAGAGAGAGAGACGAGCATAAGAGAAGAGAAGAGAATGAAAGAGAGTGAGTCGGTGATGGCTTTAATTTGGATAAGGTTAAGGTCCAAATTGCAAGAAAGTCCAATTCAAGGAACTATTTACATTTTGAGTCAAATTTGGGTCCAATGGAATCATACGACATCGGTTACAAAAGACGTAATTACAGAAGTTAACGAGCTCGACAAAAGACACGTGTTGACACCAAGATGCTATGAAAATGACCATGTCTTGAAAAAGCTAAATTTACGAAAAAGGGTTTGGTCTACTTAAACCAGATCAAACTCAACCCAACTACCTATCTATGACCCGCAACAAAAGCAAAACAAAAGCAAAACATAATTAACAACTAAAGCAACATTAATTAGCTCCTAAACAAGGTCAAGCTGGGTCGGAATGTTACATACACTATCTATCTATTTTTTATCAGCCGTCATTAGATGGGAGGTATCCCATTTAGGGCTCGGAAGTTATGAACAGTCGACTCCATCTCTGACGCACATATCACCAAGTCCTGGTGTGCCTATATCAAATTGGCTGGATCGCTCTGCATGCTGTCGTATATCCCTTGGATTCACCTATACATACCCATGTATCCGTCATCAATGAGAGTCATCGGCGCGCAGAGTGTCACGTTTTGGCCCTGGAAGTATTTCTTAATGTGACAATGCAATCCGGCGTCAATCCCGTGCTTGAAAGTTAAGAGGAGTGGAGCGATCATACCCATCTTTCGTTGCATTGAATTGAAATCCTCAATCGGAGCGCACGCAGATGCCGTCTTCTTTACTTCCCATTCTAAGCGCTTCTGATTAATATCAAACATCTCTATGAGCTGTGCTGCTAGCACATCCATTGTGAAGGAAGGAAGGTCTTCCATTACACCATCAAACCTCAAGAACTTGATAAGTGCCCGTTTCACTAAGAGGCATAGATCTCTGTAGATTTTGCAAATGTCGGTATATTTCTCGAATAGCAAGTCATGGCGAGCCCACTCGGACTTTGCAAGTTGCGTACTAATGACCCCCTCATACTCGAAGACGCAGGCGTAATGCGCAGCTAGGCTAGATTGATTCTCCTGATAAAATCGAAGCCGTTCCGTAGGAGTGTAGTCCAGCCCATTCCGCATGTCTTCGCTTATATTGTCAAGCATTGGATCGTATGGGGAACACCCGTTGGTGATGGCGTGGATCCTTAAACCAAAGGGGGGAACCGGGTAGATGGCCATGTTAATTAACCCTGCTTCGCACCATGAAACACTGAACGTTAGAGGGTCAAAAAGGAAAGAGAGATAAAGCGTTTACTAGTACAACACTTGTACTAAAAATATGAGGCCCATTAGGGGTTGATTAGCTAACACAAGGTCTCCTTTCTTCGAGGCTGCCGAGGGGTCCTTTAGCATTCCTATGGGGAACATTTCCTTTGCATTTAACTAGAAAAGAGCTAATAAGGGATACATGCACTAGGTAAGTGTGTGCAAATGGGTGAATATTCGTGTTAATCATGTATACAACATTTAGACCCAAATTGGGAAGTTGTGCAAATTAGGGAAATAATAATAAAAAAATGCCCCAGCATGAAGTTGATATATGTACTGGCTGAGGCTGTAATGCAAAAGAGCGGACCAACTCCTTAATCTAGAAATGGTTGCTATGGAGGTTACATAATCAATTCAAACTCTTTAGGAGATTGAACCTTCACCTCCAATCTTCAACTGCTCATCCCTTCCAGTTGGGGTTTCAGAGCATACTTCATGGTCTCCAAGATCTTTTGGTGTGCCGAGTGACTGTGTGTGTTGGTAAGACTGTGAGTTGTTGTGTGAAAGTGGTATGACTTTCTGCCATCTTTGGCTTAGGGAGAAGCGAAGTGTAGAGAGCATACCTATACTCTATTCAACTCTACTCATCATAAACAGGCTAAACAAGTCCAGAAAAGGAATTGAGGCGTGGAATGCGGGGAGCATACCTACATACCTAGTGATGGTGCTGGTGAAAAGGGGCTTATTGGTGTCCTCCTACCTACTATGCTCTTTCCTCTTCCCTGCTAATCCTATTCTCTCCTCCTAACTCTCATTATCTATCTAAACTCATCCCCTATCATCTTTTTTTTTTCTCTCTCTCTCTTTTTCTCCTTTTTTTAAAATTTTCTTATTTTATCTCTCCTCTAATTTTACTCTTTTTTTTTTTGCTTCTTCTTCTTTTTTTTTACCCCTTTTTTTCTTTTCTTTTCTTTTTTTTCACCTTTTTTTTAAAACTAACTCTTTTTTTTTACTCTCCCTAGGACCTAATGTAGAATAAGGCGTTGGGTAGCAGACCCTGTCCTATGGGACCCCACTAATCGCCGGCGAACTTGTTGGTTTCCTATCCCTCGTCTGACTAACCTATCCTCTTTGCCTCTCATTCTTCTGAGGGATAGGTTGCCAAGGCACCCTTCAAAACCTGTATAACCCATCAAGACTTTGGCTTCAGTCAGCTTTCGGCCACGTGAATATTTTTCGATGTGTGACAGAGGAAGAAGGACAAGAGATAATAGAAGAAGTGCATTCAGGCATATGTGGAGGGCACGTCAACGGTCTGATGCTTGCCAAAAAGATTATCCGGTTGGGTTACTATTGGCCCTCGTTAGAATTCGACTCCATCCATTACATTAGAAGTTATGAGAAATGCCAACTACACGCTGACTTAATCCATGCCCCTGCTTCATCCTTGCACCCCACAACTATCCCATGGCCTTTCTCCACATGGGCATTTGATATCATGGGCCCTCTAACACAAACCTTAGAAAACACACATAACAAGGCCTTCATATTGACGGCCACAGAATATTACACCAAATGGGCAGAAGCTGAAGCATATGTGCATATTAAGGCCTCCACTATAGTCAAATTCACAGAGAATAGCTTCATCACTAGGTTTGAGGTCCGTAAGGTATTCATAGCAGAAAATGGTCTACAATTCATATCTCAGCAAATGGAGGATTTATGCAAAAAATATGGTATAGAACTGCATCATTCAACCCCTTACTACCCTCAAGCAAATGGGCAGGCTGAGGCTACAAACAAAACTCTTTTCAAAATTATTAAGAAGATTGTGGAGACTACCAAAGGAAGTGATTGGCCAGACCATCTAGTTGAGGCATTGTGGGCGTATCAGACTTCCATTAGGACTCCAACAGGCGAAACCCAATATGCCTTGACTTATGGAATGGAAGCAGTCCTCTCCCTCGAAGTTCTTCAGCCATCACTGCATGTCTTGTTGGACGAGGAGATGGCAGAAGGCCAACGAAGAGAAGCCTTACTACTTCAGCTAGACCTACTCGATGAGAAAAGAATGAAAGCTACAGAGCATGCGCAAGTCTACAAGAGGCGGATCGCCAGAGCTTATGAAAAACATGTCATCGAAAGAAAGTTCAAAGTGGGCGACCTCGTATTGAAACGCATCACCCCATCACAACTTCAGCATCCAAGGGGGCAAGTTACAACCCAATTAGGAAGGCCCCTACATAATCAAAGAAGTATATTCTGGCAATGCGTTCAAGTTATTAAATGCTGAAGGGGAAGAACTCCCCAATCCATGGAATGCTATGTACTTGAAAAAGTATGTGGCATATATAATCCTTTCTTACTTCCTTTAGGGTGAAAGCCGCAACCTCTTTGACACAACCGCTGCAGCCCTCTAAGGAAGGCAACGGAATGTACCGAGTGGGATCTGAGTTTGGACACATACTTGCACCGCATCACTTGCAAGGGGAAGACCGTAAGTTAGTTGCCCACATATTAACGTGGCCGGAAGCTAACTGAAGCCAAAATCTAGATGGGTTAAACAGGTTTTGAAGGGTGCCTTGGCAACCTATCCCTCAAAAGAATGAGAGGCAGAGAGGAGAGGATGGTGAGACGAGGGATGGGAAACCAACAAGTTCTCCGGTGATTAGTGGGGTCCCATAGGGTTGGGTCTGATCCCCGACGCCTTATTCTACATTAGGACCTAGGGAGAGTAAAAAAAAAAAAAGAGTTAGTTTTAAAAAAGACGGGTGAAAAAAAAGAAAAGAAAAGAAAAAAAAGGGGTAAAAGAAGAAGAAAAAAAAATAAAGAGAGAGTAAAATTAGAGGAGAGATAAAATAAGAAAATTAAAAAGAGAGAGAGAGAGAGAGTAAAGAATAGATGATAGGGGATGAGTTTAGATAGATAATGAGAGTTCGGAGGAGAGAATAGGATTAGCAGGGAAGAGGAAAGAGCATAGTAGGTAGGAGGACACCCAATAAGCCCCTTTTCACCAGCGCCATCGCTAGTTATGTAGGTATGCTCCCCGCATTCCATGCCTCGATTCCTTTTCTGGACTTGTTTAGCATATTTATGATGAGTGGAGTCGAATAGAGTATAAGTATGCTCCCTACACTTCGTTTCTCCCTAAGCTGAAGATGGCAGAAAGTCATACCACTTTCACACAACGACTCACAGTCTTGCCAACACACACAATCAGTTGGCACACCAAAAGATCTTGGAGACCATGAAGTGTGCTTTGAAACCCTAACTGGAAGGGATGAGCAGTTGAAGATTGGAGGTCAAGGTTCAATCTCCTAAAGAGTTTGAATTGATTATGTAACCTCCATAGCAACCATTTCTAGATTAAGGAGTTGGTCCGCTCTTTTGCATTACAGCCTCAGCCAGTACATATATCAACTTCATGCTGGGGCATTTTTTTATTATTATTTCCCTAATTTGCACAACTTTCCAATTTGGGTCTAAATGTTGTATACATGATTAATACGAATATTCAACTTCATGCGCGTGCTCCGATTGAGGATTTCAATTCAATGCAACGAAAGATGTATATGATCGGTCCACTCATTTTCACTTGCGAGCACGGGATCGACGCCGGATTGCATTGTCGCATCAAGAAATACTTCCAGGGCTAGAACGTGACACTCTGTGCGCTGATGACTCCCGTCGATGACAGATACATAGGTATGTATAGGCGAATCCAAGGGATGTACGACTGCATGTGGAGCGATCCGGCCAATTTGATAGAGGCATACCGGGACTTGGTGATATGTGCGTCAGAGATGGAGTTGACCATCCTCAACTTCCGAGCCCTGAATGGGATACCTCCCATTTGATGGCGGCTGATAAAAAAATTGATAGATAGTGTGACCATCTCCATTAGATCTGGATTAGTATTAGATTGATATTTGATTCTTTTTCATTAGAGATTTTATTTTAGTTGACATGTTTCTATCTTATGAATCTGGAGATGGTGCTTTAGGACTCATGGAGAGGATAGCATATATCTTTTCTAATTTCAGTTTAGTGAACTATTGTCTTGCTTTAGTCAACTTATTAATGAAAGTCCCTCTCTTTAATTATTTTCCATGAGTTAATTGATGCAAATGTATGCGTTAATGGATGTATGTTAATTTCTGCTTCATCATTATTTTTCTTCTACTTCAAGAATCCACACACCTCTAATTACCAAGAAAAAAAAAACAAAACCAACCAAAAAAAAAAAACAAAAAAGAACCCAAGAAAGAAAGAAAGTGAAAAATGAGCTTTCCAAAGAATCTAAAACTTGAATCTTGAACTATCCAGCTTTCAAACATACATATTTTTCATGCCTTGCACCCATATCCCATAAATGCATTTCATCATCTCCATTTTATATATGTCATAGTTCATGTCATACTCATATGGAAAGTCTATGAACTAACAGCGCCATGAGGCAATGCTTTCTCCAGAGTGTGTTTGATTCCAGGTAAGGCCATATCTCCAATTCCAAATGCGATGAAAGCCAGTGAGGTAAGGCTACAATCTAAGTTCCAAATACAATAAAGCTCATGAGGTAAGTAGTGGACACAAATTTTACAAACTCTGATTTCCAGATGCACACTTGTTTTTTTATTATTGTTATTGTTATTATTATTATTTTCCATTCAGCAAGTGCTTAAGTCACCGTAGGCCTCCCTTAAGTACCTAAGACTGGTATAGCAGCCATGATACCGTATCATACGAATTGTGGTCTCTGCTGACTTGAACCTTGATGGTCGGAGAGGACTAGTCGTGTAGTTCTATACTCTCAATGATGTGCCTTGAAATAATGATTGAATCAATTTTGGTTCTCATTATTGTTCGGGTGAAATAAAGACTGTTTTGATGAATACTCTATCCTTATTTAGTTTTTTTTTAATGTACCTGAGTTTCAAAAGCTTCCAAACTTTTCCAAAAAAAAAAAAAAGCATCATCCACCACACATCACATGCAACTTCTAATATCTCACTTTAAATGCTTTGATCATTTATGTCCTATGGAATTGATTTGAGTTGTATTAAAACCATCTAATTTTGGGTAAAAGAAAAAAGACACTATGCATGATACCCCAAATATTCCAATCTATTGCAAGACCAAACAAAATTCTAAAAGTGATCAACCAATCGAAAGATCAATCTCTGATTCATTCCTTTTATTTCCCTTTTCATATTAGTTAACCAACCAACTAGACATAGCTCCTACAATCTCACTTTTTCGTGGCAATACCACAAGCCTTGGGGCACAGTTCTTGAGTGTTTTTTTTTACCTGTGTTCAATTAGTGTAACCTTCTAGTGTAAGTTCTCTTCTTTTCCCTTGAATCAGCTGTTGATCCTGGGAAGGTGAGATCGCCTGTTGATGGGACGTCTTTTGTTGTCCTTTCTTGAACTTTTGGTCTTTCGTCAATCAATTATTGGTTTACGATCACCATGCCAACAGCTTGGCGATCGTGATGGGACCCCCTTTGATGTCCCATCGTGATCGCCAAGTTGTCGGATGTGAATTTTGAAACCCCCACCCCCCCCCCCCCCCCCCCCCCCGGGAGAGAGATCGCCATTCATTTATATATGATATTTAATATTTGTACATCGAAATTGGGGATTCCGACTACCCTCAAAATCGACTGATCACGATCACCAGTCATGGTAACGGCCATGACTCTGTTCTTCGACTGTCAAAAAAACAACGAGAGAAAATAAAGTGGGTTCCTTCTCGTCTAATGTGCTGCCAGCAACACACGACGGTTGTCCTTTTACTTAATTTGGGTCTTATCAAAGTATGGGTCATGATATGGGTCATATTATGGGTCCATATAGGAAGATAATCCAGATTTATAATATATGAGTAATTAAAATCAACTTCAAGTATAGTTAAATAAAAAAAATAAAGTAAAAAAGGGGGCAGGTGCCAAATATTTTATAAGAGGATCGGTCCCATTCCTGGATACCCCGTTCAAATCCTTTGGTAAATAGGTTTAAAGGCCAATTTAAAAATAAAAGGTAATGATGCAAATAAGGTGTCATGTGTGATTTCAATTTTAACAAAGAAAAGAAGGAAATTGTGGCCAATGGGCCGATTGGATTGAAAGTGACCACATTCGGGTCAATTGAGGGGCGACCGCATTCGGGTCAATTGTTTGATTAATTGAAAGGGGGATTGAGATCACACATTAGTCTTATCATTATCATTAAATTAAATTTTGAATCAGCCTTTATTTCCTTTTTATCGTTTAAGCACATTAAAATATTTAGCACAGGAGGTGGAAGAAAAGAGAAGAAAATATTTTTAGGGTGATTTTGATTGTTTTATAGTTTTTTTGGATTTTGGATAATTGGGCTAAAAGGGCCTAACTAGGGGATTTCTACTAAAATTTGATCCAATTAAATCATACTTTATCAATCATTGGATTCCCACCCTATCCTAAGGTTCTAAACCGCCCTCATCCACTCTCGCAGTCCCCTAACGGAGCAAAGAAGCGGTAACAGGGCCTAGCTTACTATTCTAAATACAGGATCTACTTAGATTAACTAGATTTATGATTTTTTTTATTGACTTTGAATTTAAGTTTCACTTAAAGGTTTGATCTAATTAATCCGAGTTTTCCAACTATTACTATTATTTTTTTAAAGGATTTTTTTTAATATCTTTTACTTTGTTTTTGGTCTTTTATATTTTTTGACTTTTTTTTTTGGTGAAATGTGGAAATGACAAGAAAGGAAATGAAATGATTTTTTCTAATGATTTTATTTATATATATATTTTTTATGCAATTTAATTTCTAAGGATGATAGTGGAGTGTGAAAGAGATGAATAAAATATATATGTATATGTGTGCATGGACATGATTTGTGAATGACACTAACCTATGATTAAATTAAGTGCAAAATAAGAAAAACAATTTAAGAGATAATTAAACTAAATGCAGATTCTAACGGCTAGAAAGCATGCATTGGCAATTTTTATCATAGAAATAGGGATTCAGAGATCCACACGTGCTGAGTCAAAAATTGGAGTGGCGGGCTTTGTGATCCGGTGCTGAAGTGAACCTTGAATAAAATCGAAAGAACAGTGAAATGATTCAGGTTTTAGGTTGATCTGGGCTGAGTTGCTTCTGACTTGCGTTCTCTCCCTATTGGTTGACTGATTTCTTCTCTTCTTTTTTTTTCTTCTTTTTTTTTTTTTTTTTGTTTTTTGCCCTTTTCTTTTTTTTTTTTTTTTTTTTTTTTTGGCTGACGTTCCTTTCTTCTCTCTTTTTTTTTTTTTTTTTCTTCTTTTCTTTCTTTCCTTTCTTTCTTCCTCTCTGCTGGTTGACGTTCCTCTTCTCCTTTTACTTCTTCTTTTCTTTCTTCTTCTTCTCTCCTGTTTTCCTTCCCAGTCCTGCTGCACCGTTCTTCTTCCCTTTTCCTTCTTCTTCTCTTCTGTTTTCCTTCTTCTTCTCTCCTATTCTTCTCTTTCTTTTTCTTCCTTCTTTTTTTCTCTCCTTCTCCTCCCCAGCCGACTGCACTACTGCTCCTCTTCTTTTCTTTCTCTGTTTTTCTTCCTTCTTTCTTTCTCTCCTTCTCCTTCTCAGCCGACTGCACTACTTCTGCTCTTTTTCCCCTCTTTTCTTTCTTCTTCTCTTCTTCCTTTTTCCAGCCGGCTGCTGTTTCACTGTCTCCCTTCTTCTTTCTTTTCTTTCTTTCTCTTTTCTTTCTTTTTCTTCCTTTCCTTCTTCTCCCAGCCGACTGCTCCCTACTCTTTGTCTTTGTTTTCTTTCTTCTTCTTCTGTTTGCTCAGTCGACTGCTGTCAAGTCCCGAATTTTTTTTATTGGGTCACACCGTTTGTCGGGTTTGAGTTGGGTTAAGAGGGTCAGATAGATTGATTTAACACAAGTGGGGCCTGAGTTAATGGACCCTTTTTGGGCCAGAGACTCTTTTTGAAATTTCTTAAAAACCCACTAAAAAGCAGGAGGCCCTTCTTTGTAATTTAGAAAAACCCCCTCTTTTATATAAACTATATTATTAGGGTTTTTCCCCATTCTCCAACCCTCTTTTCTTCTTCTTCAACCAAAACCCTAGAGGCTTTCTAAGGGGGAAACCAAGGTGGGCTCTTCCAAGCTTTGATCTTCAGATCTACTTTGGCTTCAAGATCCAGGCAAGTGGATGAATGCAAATAATGTTTCTTGATTGTTTTCCTAAATCACATGTTGTTTATATGATTTATTTGATTTGGGTAAAATCTTTGTGGTTGTAGATTAATAATGGAGACTTGTTTATACTCCTTTTGTTGCAACAAGCATAACTCATGGATTTGATTCCGGTTTTATAAAAATATTATATGTCTAGTTTTGATTAAAAAAAAAAGAAAAAAAAAAAAAAGAAAGAGAAGGCTGCTACCCAGGCGGCAGCAGCACATGCTGCTGCCCGGGCAGGGTGCCTGCCAGGCCGGGCCTAGCCCGGCTGGGCCTGGCAGCGCCTGGCCCGGGTGCTGCTGGGCCCAGCTGCGGCTGGGCCGGGTTGATGCAGTCAGGCCTAGCCCGGCTGGGCCTGGCAGCGCCTGGCTCGGGTGCTGTTGGGCCCAGTTGTGGCTGGGCCAGGTTAATGTAATTAGGCCACTTGTTTTTTTTAAAAATATATATATATTTATATAATTGTAATTAGAATTTTATGTTAGTAAATATAAGATTTATACTTTATTTAGTTTGCTTAGAAATTAACTAAGATGCAATTGGGGATGAATAAAATCTTATGTAGATTGTGTTTATGCGTCTAACTTGGGTTTTTAATCTGAGTTTGACTTCAAACTGGGGCCCGGGAGTTATACCTTTAGTTTTGTATAAATTAATAAGGTGTATTTGTACACAGCAATGATAACTAAGGAATTAATTATCCCCTTTTCCCCATTGATCATAACTTGATTTAAATTTGAATTTAAAATTTAAACATCTTTTACCCAATTAGTAAAACATACTAATTATATATAATTGGATTAGATGAATTATGACTTTCAGGAAAGTTAGTTGAATGTTCACATGAGAATTAGACTAAATGCAGAATGGGAATGTGACGTTCGGGATGCACCACATGATAGGCACCAAAAGTAGTATATCGGCATCGTGGACTCATATTTCCATTATGATAGAGGGTTAGTTCTCATGTGCATATTTATCTAACTTGACCGTTGGTGGATTAGTGCTTACCCTCAAGAATTTGAATTGACACACGTTCATAATACGCTTTCAAATTTAAGTACTCTAAATACTCAAATGGTATTGGATCGAATGTTGGGATTGAGGGTTTCATATCATGGTTCATTCTGCATCGATATACGTATGTATTTGTAAATAAGTATATTTGTATATATGTATCTGACCGACTGCAGTTCGGAGGTGGACGTACGCCATCGGGTCAGCGTATACTGTGGATAATAGTATACAGCTGTGCCTTCTGTCATTATCTGCGGGATTACCCGTTTCTGTCATTATCTGCGGGATTACCCGTTTCTATTATTATCTGCGGGACTACCCGTTTCTGTTATCTGTATGCGGGATTTACCCGTTTCTGTATATTTATCTGCGGGGATACCCGTTTCTGCGCATTCATGTCATTGGGGTTTGCATCTGATTTATTTTGGTTAATAATGAATATATCATTTAATTCAGTTGACTAATCCATTATTTGCAGCTTACCCTCTTGCCAGATTATGTCAATCTGACCCACTACTTTTGGGTGTCTAGGTTCCGTTGCCGGTGCCGAACCGGAGGGTCAGGCGACGCAGGAAATTCCGCTAGATGGCGGAGCTGTTGAGTGGAGCACCGATGACATCATCTGAGGTGTCCTAGGGCGGTGCTGAGTTCGAAAACTTTAGATTATGTAATAAGGCCATGTTTGGGCCATTAGTTTTATTCATTTAAGTTTGGTTGTTTTGAAATTTTAACTCTAATTGTGATGCTTCCAAGCGCTTGACTCTGGTTTATTTATTAATGAGATTGATTATCTTATTGTGATGTAATATCCGTCTGCGATGAGCATGGATTTTAGTTCCGCGTGTGATTATGGTTGCTTGATCACCAAGCATAGCCTCACGAAGGACTTCGATCCACCCGGAATTGGGGCCCGTGCTGTTTATGTTTAGAAAAAATTTTTATTGGCCCCAATTCTCACACCCCTGGAACCGGGTTTGAATCCGGCCCAGTTTTGGGGGCGTGACAGATGGTATCAGAGCCGGTCAAGTTCTAGAAGTTCTAAAAGATGCTAGAACGTAGGTCCGATGTGAGGATTAGAAACTTTAGATGGGGACGATGGGGTTTTCATGCGTATAATCGTATATGAACTTTAGCATGGTTAGAGGTTTCAAAATTTGTTACCTTTCTTATTTTTGGTCGTTTAGTCTTTAATGAACGGTTGTTTTGCAGACATGGCACCTAGAACAAGGAAAACGAAAACTAACCCATCCAGTTCGGAGTCAGGTGAGCGTAGCGGTACCGCCAATGATCCGATACAGGCTCTGCTCCAGACTATGTTAGCCCATCAGCAACGTCAGGATCAACAAATAGCACAATTATTGGAGGTTGTGCAAAGAATGAACCACCCTCATGCAGAAAATGAAACTCCGCCACCGGTAATGCCGCAACCAACGCCTGTGGTGCGACCTCAAGTAGTGGATCAAGCTGCATTTCAGACTGGTGTACTTGAGGCCTTGCAGAGGATTGGGCAGCCTTAGGTTGTTGTTGCCCCCAGACCCCATGATCCAAACGATATTTTTGAAAAGTTTAAAAAGAGGGGTCCGCCGGAGTTCAACGGGGGTGAAGATCCAATGGTGGCAGAGGAATTCCTCATTCAAGTGGAGAAGATATTTGAAAACCTAGTCTGCACGGAGATACAGAAGGTCAAGTTGACAGCTTCCATGTTTCGAGATGTAGCAGACAGGTGGTGGACTACAATTAAAGAGACATATGAGGAGATTGCTGAAGAGGTAGCTTGGACTACCTTTCGTAATCAGTTTCGTGCAAAGTATGTACCAGAACATGTTCGCATTCAAAAGCGAATAGAGTTTGATAGATTGAGGCAAGGGAATTTGTCTATTCGGGAATATGAGCTACAGTTTACCCGTCTTTCCCGCTTCGCACCAACCCTCATCACTCCAGAAAGTGAGAGAATTCGACGGTTTCTTGATGGCCTTCGACCAGATATACTCCTTCATGCCAAGTCACAAGTTCTAAATACTTACCATGCATATTTGGATAAGGCATATTGGGCAGAGGAGGTGATTGGGCGCATGGCCCCTATGAGCCAACCCAAGCAGAAAGGTGCTCAATCTCCAACCCCACAACACCAATTCAAAAAGCAGAGGAGGGAGTCTTGTGGCATTTGTGGCAATAACCACTCCACTTCTAAGTGTTGGAGACAGACAGGGGGGTGCTTTTACTGTGGCGACACTAATCATCAGGTCAAGGATTGCCCTAAGAAGAAAGGTCAGCAGTATGGTCAGGCAACTACACAAGGGGCTCCTATTCAAGCACAGCCGCTGAGACAGATAGCACCAGCTCCCCCGCAGCAGCGGTTCCAGACGCCGCAACAGCAGATGCAGTTGTACCGACCTCCCCAGCAGCCCCGACCTCAGAAAGGACCTCAGCGGCCACAGGGGCCCAACAGACAGCAATCAAGACCACAACAAGCAGGCAGAGTGTATGCCATGACCCAGGAGCAAGCTGATATTGCAGAGAACATTGTGGAAGGTACTATTTCTATTTGTGATACCCATGCTAAAACTTTATTTGATCCCGGTTCTACGCACTCCTATGTTTCCCCTAGTTTTGCCTTGAAGATTGGTGTTAGAGCAATTGATTTGCCGTATGATTTAATTGTGGCCACCCCGATGGGTAAAAAGGTTAGTTGTTTGAAATACTACCCTAATTGTAAATTGGTGATAAGTGGAGTTGTGTTTAAGGCCAATTTGATACTATTGACGATGAATGACTTTGATGCCATTTTGGGTATGGATTGGCTTGCTACTCATAGTGCAGTTATGAATTGTCGAGCTAAGACAGTGAAGTTAACAGCTGGTAATGGCACTGAGGTGCTATTTGCGGGATCTAAGAAGAAGGTTGTTACTCATGTGGTCTCAGTCATTAAAGCTATGAAATTATTGATGAAAGGTTCTGAGGGGTATATTGCGTTTATCACGGAGGATAAACAGACTAAAGCGGTGGAGGAGATACCGGTGGTGTCTGAGTTTCCGAATGTTTTTCCCGATGATATTCCCGGATTGCCACCGGTCCGTGAAATTGATTTTTCAATTGAGTTTGTTCCAGGCACAACTCCGATCTCAAAAGCCCCTTATAGAATGGCCCCAGCGGAGTTGAGAGAACTCAAGGAGCAATTGCAAGAACTCTTGAACAAAGGTCTTATTAGACCGAGTGTCTCTCCTTGGGGGGTTCCAGTATTGTTTGTGAAGAAAAAGGATGGTTCTATGAGAATGTGCATTGATTATAGACAACTAAATCAAGTGACCATCAAGAATAAGTATCCTTTACCGCGAATTGATGAATTGTTTGATCAATTGCAAGGTGCTCAATATTTTTCCAAAATTGATCTAAGGTCAGGATATCACCAGTTGAGGGTACGAGATCAAGATATTCCAAAAACTGCATTCAGAACTAGATATGGTCACTACGAATTTTTGGTGATGTCGTTTGGGTTGACAAATGCGCCAGCAGCTTTTATGGCTATGATGAATAGGGTTTTTGCACAGTACTTGGATAAGTTTGTGGTGGTGTTTATTGATGATGTACTTGTATATTCGAAGAGTCGGGAAGAGCATGCTGAGCATCTTCGTACTTCATTGCAGTTATTGAGGGAACACCAATTGTATGCTAAGGCAAGTAAATGTGAATTTTGGTTGGAACAAGTAGGATTTCTTGGTCACATCATCTCTAAGGAAGGTTTAGCGGTGGACCCAGCGAAGATTGAAGCAGTGGTAAAGTGGGATAGGCCAAAAACAGTGTCGGAGATCCGAAGTTTCCTAGGCCTCGCAGGTTATTATCGTAGATTTGTGGAAGGATTTTCCTCAATAGCAGCCCCATTATCGAGATTGACTCGTAAGGGAGTTCCTTTTGTGTGGAATGAGGATTGTGAACAAAGTTTTCAGGAGTTGAAAAGAAGGTTGACCACAGCCCCTATTTTGACCTTACCTGCTGGTGATGATGGTTTTGTGATTTACACTGATGCATCTGGAGTTGGACTTGGTTGTGTTCTCATGCAACATGGGAAGGTGGTGGCTTATGGGTCTAGACAGTTGAAGGATCATGAACGAAAGTATGCAACCCATGACTTGGAACTTGCTGCAGTGGTCTTTGCTTTGAAAATGTGGAGACATTACCTTTACGGAGCCACTTTTGAAGTACATTCAGACCATAAAAGCCTTCAGTATCTCTTTACACAGGGTGATTTGAATATGAGACAGAGGAGATGGATGGAGTATATTAAGGATTATGATTTTAGGTTGCAGTACCATCCTGGGAAGGCTAATGTGGTAGCAGATGCTCTAAGTAGAAAAGCAGCGTTCACTGGAGGATTAATTGCAGAATACTTCTGGATTCGATGTTTAGAAGATATGGATGTTTACTTTCAGCCTATCAGTGAGTAAGCAGTATTAGCTAGTATATTCTCGTGGGAACCCGAATTACTCCCAAGGATTAGAGAATACCAGCTACTAGACCCCGAGATTACAAGAATCAAAGATCATATGGAGGAGAGGCCCGATTTTAAGTTGGAAGATAATATTTTACATTATAAAGGCAGAATTTGTGTGCCCAATTTTCCAGAATTGAAGGATGAAATCATGGTCGAGGCACACTATACTCGGTATACTATTCATCCAGGCAGTACCAAGATGTATCACGATCTGAAGGATCACTATTGGTGGAAGAATATGAAAAAGGATATTGCAGAATTTGTTGGAAAATGTTTGGTCTGCCAGCAAATTAAAGCAGATTATAGGAGACCCCCGGGTCTTTTGCATCAGTTGGAGATTCCTCAGTGGAAGTGGGAGCACGTTACTATGGACTTCGTGTCTGGATTGCCTCATACTAGAAAGGGATTTGATGCTATTTGGGTGATAGTGGACCGTTTGACCAAGTCAGCCCACTTTGTACCATTCAAGACTGGTCAAGGAATGGAGAAAATGGCAGATTTGTATATTAAGGAAGTGGTAAGATTGCATGGAGCACCGTTTTCTATTGTCTCCGATCGGGATAGTAAGTTTGTATCTCGGTTTTGGGTATCACTGCAGGAAGCCTTAGGAACCAAACTGAGTTTTAGTACAGCCTATCATCCTCAAACAGACGGACAAACAGAGCGGACAAATCAAACATTGGAGGATATGCTAAGGGCATGTGTCTTGGATTTCAAGACTAGTTGGGATGAAAGTTTGGCTCTATGTGAATTCGCGTACAACAACAGTTACCACTCTAGCATTGGCATGGCGCCTTTTGAAGCTTTGTACGGAAGGAGATGTCGAACCCCTATATGTTGGTCGAATTTTGGAGCTCGTGGTTTTCATGGACCGTCTGTGGTTGGAGAGTCTAGTGACAAGATAAAACAGATTCGGGAAAGGTTGAAGGTTGCCCGCAGTTGTCAAAAGAGTTATGCTGATAAAAGGAGGAGAGAGTTGAAGTTTGAGGTTGGTGACCATGTATTTTTGAAGGTATCACCTACGCGTGGTACATTGCGGTTTGGGCAGAAAGGGAAGCTTTCCCGAAGATATGTGGGACCGTTCCAAATTATCAGCAAGATTAATGACGTGGCTTATCGGTTAGCACTGCCACCAGAGTTGTCGGGTGTTCACAACGTCTTCCATGTTTCTATGTTGAGGAAATATGTAGCAGACCCTTCACACGTGCTGCAATATGAGCCATTGCAAGTGCAGGATGATACGACGTACACTGAACAACCGGTGGGGATTGTCGATACCAAGGAGCAGGTGTTGAGAAACCGTGTCATCCACTGGGTGAAGGTTCAATGGAGTCATCATCGCCCAGAGGAAGCAACGTGGGAGCTTAGAGACGAAGTGCAGCGTCAGTATCCGCACCTTCTTCCAGAGGTATGTTAGTCATTTGGAGGACCAAATGTCCTTTAAGGGGGGTAAGATGTCAAGTCCCGAATTTTTTTTATTGGGTCACACCGTTTGTCGGGTTTGAGTTGGGTTAAGAGGGTCAGATAGATTGATTTAACACAAGTGGGGCCTGAGTTAATGGACCCTTTTTGGGCCAGAGACTCTTTTTGAAATTTCTTAAAAACCCACTAAAAAGCAGGAGGCCCTTCTTTGTAATTTAGAAAAACCCCCTCTTTTATATAAACTATACTCTTAGGGTTTTCCCCCATTCTCCAACCCTCTTTTCTTCTTCTTCAACCAAAACCCTAGAGGCTTTCTAAGGGGGAAACCAAGGTGGGCTCTTCCAAGCTTTGATCTTCAGATCTACTTTGGCTTCAAGATCCAGGCAAGTGGATGAATGCAAATAATGTTTCTTGATTGTTTTCCTAAATCACATGTTGTTTATATGATTTATTTGATTTGGGTAAAATCTTTGTGGTTGTAGATTAATAATGGAGACTTGTTTATACTCCTTTTATTGCAACGAGCATAACTCATGGATTTGATTCCGGTTTTATAAAAATATTATATGTCTAGTTTTGATTAAAAAAAAAAAAAAAGAAAGAGAAGGCTGCTGCCCAGGCAGCAGCAGGCACTGCTGCCCGGGCAGGGTGCCTGCCAGGCCGGGCCTAGCCCGGCTGGGCCTGGCAGCGCCTGGCCCGGGTGTTGCTGGGCCCAGCTGCGGCTGGGCCGGGTTGATGCAGTCAGGCCTAGCCCGGCTGGGCCTGGCAGCGCCTGGCTCGGGTGCTGTTGGGCCCAGTTGTGGCTGGGCCAGGTTAATGTAATTAGGCCACTTGTTTTTTTTAAAAATATATATATATTTATATAATTGTAATTAGAATTTTATGTTAGTAAATATAAGATTTATACTTTATTTAGTTTGCTTAGAAATTAACTAAGATGCAATTGGGGATGAATAAAATCTTATGTAGATTGTGTTTATGCGTCTAACTTGGGTTTTTAATCTGAGTTTGACTTCAAACTGGGGCCCGGGAGTTATACCTTTAGTTTTGTATAAATTAATAAGGTGTATTTGTACACAGCAATGATAACTAAGGAATTAATTATCCCCTTTTCCCCATTGATCATAACTTGATTTAAATTTGAATTTAAAATTTAAACATCTTTTACCCAATTAGTAAAACATACTAATTATATATAATTGGATTAGATGAATTATGACTTTCAGGAAAGTTAGTTGAATGTTCACATGAGAATTAGACTAAATGCAGAATGGGAATGTGACGTTCGGGATGCACCACATGATAGGCACCAAAAGTAGTATATCGGCATCGTGGACTCATATTTCCATTATGATAGAGGGTTAGTTCTCATGTGCATATTTATCTAACTTGACCGTTGGTGGATTAGTGCTTACCCTCAAGAATTTGAATTGACACACGTTCATAATACGCTTTCAAATTTAAGTACTCTAAATACTCAAATGGTATTGGATCGAATGTTGGGATTGAGGGTTTCATATCATGGTTCATTCTGCATCGATATACGTATGTATTTGTAAATAAGTATATTTGTATATATGTATCTGACCGACTGCAGTTCGGAGGTGGACGTACGCCATCGGGTCAGCGTATACTGTGGATAATAGTATACAGCTGTGCCTTCTGTCATTATCTGCGGGATTACCCGTTTCTGTCATTATCTGCGGGATTACCCGTTTCTATTATTATCTGCGGGACTACCCGTTTCTGTTATCTGTATGCGGGATTTACCCGTTTCTGTATATTTATCTGCGGGGATACCCGTTTCTGCGCATTCATGTCATTGGGGTTTGCATCTGATTTATTTTGGTTAATAATGAATATATCATTTAATTCAGTTGACTAATCCATTATTTGCAGCTTACCCTCTTGCCAGATTATGTCAATCTGACCCATTACTTTTGGGTGTCTAGGTTCCGTTGCTGGTGCCGAACCGGAGGGTCAGGCGACGCAGGAAATTCCGCTAGATGGCGGAGTTGTTGAGTGGAGCACCGATGACATCATCTGAGGTGTCCTAGGGCGGTGCTGAGTTCGAAAACTTTAGATTATGTAATAAGGCCATGTTTGGGCCATTAGTTTTATTCATTTAAGTTTGGTTGTTTTGAAATTTTAACTCTAATTGTGATGCTTCCAAGCGCTTGACTCTGGTTTATTTATTAATGAGATTGATTATCTTATTGTGATGTAATATCCGTCTGCGATGAGCATGGATTTTAGTTCCGCGTGTGATTATGGTTGCTTGATCACCAAGCATAGCCTCACGAAGGACTTCGATCCACCCGGAATTGGGGCCCGTGCTGTTTATGTTTAGAAAAAATTTTTATTGGCCCCAATTCTCACACCCCTGGAACCGGGTTTGAATCCGGCCCAGTTTTGGGGGCGTGACAGATGGTATCAGAGCCGGTCAAGTTCTAGAAGTTCTAAAAGATGCTAGAACGTAGGTCCGATGTGAGGATTAGAAACTTTAGATGGGGACGATGGGGTTTTCATGCGTATAATCGTATATGAACTTTAGCATGGTTAGAGGTTTCAAAATTTGTTACCTTTCTTATTTTTGGTCGTTTAGTCTTTAATGAACGGTTGTTTTGCAGACATGGCACCTAGAACAAGGAAAACGAAAACTAACCCATCCAGTTCGGAGTCAGGTGAGCGTAGCGGTACCGCCAATGATCCGATACAGGCTCTGCTCCAGACTATGTTAGCCCATCAGCAACGTCAGGATCAACAAATAGCACAATTATTGGAGGTTGTGCAAAGAATGAACCACCCTCATGCAGAAAATGAAACTCCGCCACCGGTAATGCCGCAACCAACGCCTGTGGTGCGACCTCAAGTAGTGGATCAAGCTGCATTTCAGACTGGTGTACTTGAGGCCTTGCAGAGGATTGGGCAGCCTTAGGTTGTTGTTGCCCCCAGACCCCATGATCCAAACGATATTTTTGAAAAGTTTAAAAAGAGGGGTCCGCCGGAGTTCAACGGGGGTGAAGATCCAATGGTGGCAGAGGAATTCCTCATTCAAGTGGAGAAGATATTTGAAAACCTAGTCTGCACGGAGATACAGAAGGTCAAGTTGACAGCTTCCATGTTTCGAGATGTAGCAGACAGGTGGTGGACTACAATTAAAGAGACATATGAGGAGATTGCTGAAGAGGTAGCTTGGACTACCTTTCGTAATCAGTTTCGTGCAAAGTATGTACCAGAACATGTTCGCATTCAAAAGCGAATAGAGTTTGATAGATTGAGGCAAGGGAATTTGTCTATTCGGGAATATGAGCTACAGTTTACCCGTCTTTCCCGCTTCGCACCAACCCTCATCACTCCAGAAAGTGAGAGAATTCGACGGTTTCTCGATGGCCTTCGACCAGATATACTCCTTCATGACAAGTCACAAGTTCTAAATACTTACCATGCATATTTGGATAAGGCATATTGGGCAGAGGAGGTGATTGGGCGCATGGCCCCTATGAGCCAACCCAAGCAGAAAGGTGCTCAATCTCCAACCCCACAACACCAATTCAAAAAGCAGAGGAGGGAGTCTTGTGGCATTTGTGGCAATAACCACTCCACTTCTAAGTGTTGGAGACAGACAGGGGGGTGCTTTTACTGTGGCGACACTAATCATCAGGTCAAGGATTGCCCTAAGAAGAAAGGTCAGCAGTATGGTCAGGCAACTACACAAGGGGCTCCTATTCAAGCACAGCCGCTGAGACAGATAGCACCAGCTCCCCCGCAGCAGCGGTTCCAGACGCCGCAACAGCAGATGCAGTTGTACCGACCTCCCCAGCAGCCCCGACCTCAGAAAGGACCTCAGCGGCCACAGGGGCCCAACAGACAGCAATCAAGACCACAACAAGCAGGCAGAGTGTATGCCATGACCCAGGAGCAAGCTGATATTGCAGAGAACATTGTGGAAGGTACTATTTCTATTTGTGATACCCATGCTAAAACTTTATTTGATCCCGGTTCTACGCACTCCTATGTTTCCCCTAGTTTTGCCTTGAAGATTGGTGTTAGAGCAATTGATTTGCCGTATGATTTAATTGTGGCCACCCCGATGGGTAAAAAGGTTAGTTGTTTGAAATACTACCCTAATTGTAAATTGGTGATAAGTGGAGTTGTGTTTAAGGCCAATTTGATACTATTGACGATGAATGACTTTGATGCCATTTTGGGTATGGATTGGCTTGCTACTCATAGTGCAGTTATGAATTGTCGAGCTAAGACAGTGAAGTTAACAGCTGGTAATGGCACTGAGGTGCTATTTGCGGGATCTAAGAAGAAGGTTGTTACTCATGTGGTCTCAGTCATTAAAGCTATGAAATTATTGATGAAAGGTTCTGAGGGGTATATTGCGTTTATCACGGAGGATAAATAGACTAAAGCGGTGGAGGAGATACCGGTGGTGTCTGAGTTTCCGAATGTTTTTCCCGATGATATTCCCGGATTGCCACCGGTCCGTGAAATTGATTTTTCAATTGAGTTTGTTCCAGGCACAACTCCGATCT
The DNA here is from genome assembly GCA_037013555.1 of Sextonia rubra. Classification (NCBI taxonomy): domain Eukaryota; kingdom Viridiplantae; phylum Streptophyta; class Magnoliopsida; order Laurales; family Lauraceae; genus Sextonia; species Sextonia rubra. The sequence goes on along the minus strand of JASUAD010000001.1, from coordinate 106,187,353 downwards.
CAAAAGCCCCTTATAGAATGGCCCCAGCGGAGTTGAGAGAACTCAAGGAGCAATTGCAAGAACTCTTGAACAAAGGTCTTATTAGACCGAGTGTCTCTCCTTGGGGGGTTCCAGTATTGTTTGTGAAGAAAAAGGATGGTTCTATGAGAATGTGCATTGATTATAGACAACTAAATCAAGTGACCATCAAGAATAAGTATCCTTTACCGCGAATTGATGAATTGTTTGATCAATTGCAAGGTGCTCAATATTTTTCCAAAATTGATCTAAGGTCAGGATATCACCAGTTGAGGGTACGAGATCAAGATATTCCAAAAACTGCATTCAGAACTAGATATGGTCACTACGAATTTTTGGTGATGTCGTTTGGGTTGACAAATGCGCCAGTAGCTTTTATGGCTATGATGAATAGGGTTTTTGCACAGTACTTGGATAAGTTTGTGGTGGTGTTTATTGATGATGTACTTGTATATTCGAAGAGTCGGGAAGAGCATGCTGAGCATCTTCGTACTTCATTGCAGTTATTGAGGGAACACCAATTGTATGCTAAGGCAAGTAAATGTGAATTTTGGTTGGAACAAGTAGGATTTCTTGGTCACATCATCTCTAAGGAAGGTTTAGCGGTGGACCCAGCGAAGATTGAAGCAGTGGTAAAGTGGGATAGGCCAAAAACAGTGTCGGAGATCCGAAGTTTCCTAGGCCTCGCAGGTTATTATCGTAGATTCGTGGAAGGATTTTCCTCAATAGCAGCCCCATTATCGAGATTGACTCGTAAGGGAGTTCCTTTTGTGTGGAATGAGGATTGTGAACAAAGTTTTCAGGAGTTGAAAAGAAGGTTGACCACAGCCCCTATTTTGACCTTACCTGCTGGTGATGATGGTTTTGTGATTTACACTGATGCATCTGGAGTTGGACTTGGTTGTGTTCTCATGCAACATGGGAAGGTGGTGGCTTATGGGTCTAGACAGTTGAAGGATCATGAACGAAAGTATGCAACCCATGACTTGGAACTTGCTGCAGTGGTCTTTGCTTTGAAAATGTGGAGACATTACCTTTACGGAGCCACTTTTGAAGTACATTCAGACCATAAAAGCCTTCAGTATCTCTTTACACAGGGTGATTTGAATATGAGACAGAGGAGATGGATGGAGTATATTAAGGATTATGATTTTAGGTTGCAGTACCATCCTGGGAAGGCTAATGTGGTAGCAGATGCTCTAAGTAGAAAAGCAGCGTTCACTGGAGGATTAATTGCAGAATACTTCTGGATTCGATGTTTAGAAGATATGGATGTTTACTTTCAGCCTATCAGTGAGTAAGCAGTATTAGCTAGTATATTCTCGTGGGAACCCGAATTACTCCCAAGGATTAGAGAATACCAGCTACTAGACCCCGAGATTACAAGAATCAAAGATCATATGGAGGAGAGGCCCGATTTTAAGTTGGAAGATAATATTTTACATTATAAAGGCAGAATTTGTGTGCCCAATTTTCCAGAATTGAAGGATGAAATCATGGTCGAGGCACACTATACTCGGTATACTATTCATCCAGGCAGTACCAAGATGTATCACGATCTGAAGGATCACTATTGGTGGAAGAATATGAAAAAGGATATTGCAGAATTTGTTGGAAAATGTTTGGTCTGCCAGCAAATTAAAGCAGATTATAGGAGACCCCCGGGTCTTTTGCATCAGTTGGAGATTCCTCAGTGGAAGTGGGAGCACGTTACTATGGACTTCGTGTCTGGATTGCCTCATACTAGAAAGGGATTTGATGCTATTTGGGTGATAGTGGACCGTTTGACCAAGTCAGCCCACTTTGTACCATTCAAGACTGGTCAAGGAATGGAGAAAATGGCAGATTTGTATATTAAGGAAGTGGTAAGATTGCATGGAGCACCGTTTTCTATTGTCTCCGATCGGGATAGTAAGTTTGTATCTCGGTTTTGGGTATCACTGCAGGAAGCCTTAGGAACCAAACTGAGTTTTAGTACAGCCTATCATCCTCAAACAGACGGACAAACAGAGCGGACAAATCAAACATTGGAGGATATGCTAAGGGCATGTGTCTTGGATTTCAAGACTAGTTGGGATGAAAGTTTGGCTCTATGTGAATTCGCGTACAACAACAGTTACCACTCTAGCATTGGCATGGCGCCTTTTGAAGCTTTGTACGGAAGGAGATGTCGAACCCCTATATGTTGGTCGAATTTTGGAGCTCGTGGTTTTCATGGACCGTCTGTGGTTGGAGAGTCTAGTGACAAGATAAAACAGATTCGGGAAAGGTTGAAGGTTGCCCGCAGTTGTCAAAAGAGTTATGCTGATAAAAGGAGGAGAGAGTTGAAGTTTGAGGTTGGTGACCATGTATTTTTGAAGGTATCACCTACGCGTGGTACATTGCGGTTTGGGCAGAAAGGGAAGCTTTCCCGAAGATATGTGGGACCGTTCCAAATTATCAGCAAGATTAATGACGTGGCTTATCGGTTAGCACTGCCACCAGAGTTGTCGGGTGTTCACAACGTCTTCCATGTTTCTATGTTGAGGAAATATGTAGCAGACCCTTCACACGTGCTGCAATATGAGCCATTGCAAGTGCAGGATGATACGACGTACACTGAACAACCGGTGGGGATTGTCGATACCAAGGAGCAGGTGTTGAGAAACCGTGTCATCCACTGGGTGAAGGTTCAATGGAGTCATCATCGCCCAGAGGAAGCAACGTGGGAGCTTAGAGACGAAGTGCAGCGTCAGTATCCGCACCTTCTTCCAGAGGTATGTTAGTCATTTGGAGGACCAAATGTCCTTTAAGGGGGGTAAGATGTCAAGTCCCGAATTTTTTTTATTGGGTCACACCGTTTGTCGGGTTTGAGTTGGGTTAAGAGGGTCAGATAGATTGATTTAACACAAGTGGGGCCTGAGTTAATGGACCCTTTTTGGGCCAGAGACTCTTCTTGAAATTTCTTAAAAACCCACTAAAAAGCAGGAGGCCCTTCTTTGTAATTTAGAAAAACCCCCTCTTTTATATAAACTATACTCTTAGGGTTTTCCCCCATTCTCCAACCCTCTTTTCTTCTTCTTCAACCAAAACCCTAGAGGCTTTCTAAGGGGGAAACCAAGGTGGGCTCTTCCAAGCTTTGATCTTCAGATCTACTTTGGCTTCAAGATCCAGGCAAGTGGATGAATGCAAATAATGTTTCTTGATTGTTTTCCTAAATCACATGTTGTTTATATGATTTATTTGATTTGGGTAAAATCTTTGTGGTTGTAGATTAATAATGGAGACTTGTTTATACTCCTTTTATTGCAACGAGCATAACTCATGGATTTGATTCCGGTTTTATAAAAATATTATATGTCTAGTTTTGATTAAAAAAAAAAAAAAAAGAAAGAGAAGGCTGCTGCCCAGGCAGCAGCAGGCACTGCTGCCCGGGCAGGGTGCCTGCCAGGCCGGGCCTAGCCCGGCTGGGCCTGGCAGCGCCTGGCCCGGGTGCTGCTGGGCCCAGCTGCGGCTGGGCCGGGTTGATGCAGTCAGGCCTAGCCCGGCTGGGCCTGGCAGCGCCTGGCTCGGGTGCTGTTGGGCCCAGTTGTGGCTGGGCCAGGTTAATGTAATTAGGCCACTTGTTTTTTTTAAAAATATATATATATTTATATAATTGTAATTAGAATTTTATGTTAGTAAATATAAGATTTATACTTTATTTAGTTTGCTTAGAAATTAACTAAGATGCAATTGGGGATGAATAAAATCTTATGTAGATTGTGTTTATGCGTCTAACTTGGGTTTTTAATCTGAGTTTGACTTCAAACTGGGGCCCGGGAGTTATACCTTTAGTTTTGTATAAATTAATAAGGTGTATTTGTACACAGCAATGATAACTAAGGAATTAATTATCCCCTTTTCCCCATTGATCATAACTTGATTTAAATTTGAATTTAAAATTTAAACATCTTTTACCCAATTAGTAAAACATACTAATTATATATAATTGGATTAGATGAATTATGACTTTCAGGAAAGTTAGTTGAATGTTCACATGAGAATTAGACTAAATGCAGAATGGGAATGTGACGTTCGGGATGCACCACATGATAGGCACCAAAAGTAGTATATCGGCATCGTGGACTCATATTTCCATTATGATAGAGGGTTAGTTCTCATGTGCATATTTATCTAACTTGACCGTTGGTGGATTAGTGCTTACCCTCAAGAATTTGAATTGACACACGTTCATAATACGCTTTCAAATTTAAGTACTCTAAATACTCAAATGGTATTGGATCGAATGTTGGGATTGAGGGTTTCATATCATGGTTCATTCTGCATCGATATACGTATGTATTTGTAAATAAGTATATTTGTATATATGTATCTGACCGACTGCAGTTCGGAGGTGGACGTACGCCATCGGGTCAGCGTATACTGTGGATAATAGTATACAGCTGTGCCTTCTGTCATTATCTGCGGGATTACCCGTTTCTGTCATTATCTGCGGGATTACCCGTTTCTGTTATTATCTGCGGGACTACCCGTTTCTGTTATCTGTATGCGGGATTTACCCGTTTCTGTATATTTATCTGCGGGGATACCCGTTTCTGCGCATTCATGTCATTGGGGTTTGCATCTGATTTATTTTGGTTAATAATGAATATATCATTTAATTCAGTTGACTAATCCATTATTTGCAGCTTACCCTCTTGCCAGATTATGTCAATCTGACCCACTACTTTTGGGTGTCTAGGTTCCGTTGCCGGTGCCGAACCGGAGGGTCAGGCGACGCAGGAAATTCCGCTAGATGGCGGAGTTGTTGAGTGGAGCACCGATGACATCATCTGAGGTGTCCTAGGGCGGTGCTGAGTTCGAAAACTTTAGATTATGTAATAAGGCCATGTTTGGGCCATTAGTTTTATTCATTTAAGTTTGGTTGTTTTGAAATTTTAACTCTAATTGTGATGCTTCCAAGCGCTTGACTCTGGTTTATTTATTAATGAGATTGATTATCTTATTGTGATGTAATATCCGTCTGCGATGAGCATGGATTTTAGTTCCGCGTGTGATTATGGTTGCTTGATCACCAAGCATAGCCTCACGAAGGACTTCGATCCACCCGGAATTGGGGCCCGTGCTGTTTATGTTTAGAAAAAATTTTTATTGGCCCCAATTCTCACACCCCTGGAACCGGGTTTGAATCCGGCCCAGTTTTGGGGGCGTGACAGATGGTATCAGAGCCGGTCAAGTTCTAGAAGTTCTAAAAGATGCTAGAACGTAGGTCCGATGTGAGGATTAGAAACTTTAGATGGGGACGATGGGGTTTTCATGCGTATAATCGTATATGAACTTTAGCATGGTTAGAGGTTTCAAAATTTGTTACCTTTCTTATTTTTGGTCGTTTAGTCTTTAATGAACGGTTGTTTTGCAGACATGGCACCTAGAACAAGGAAAACGAAAACTAACCCATCCAGTTCGGAGTCAGGTGAGCGTAGCGGTACCGCCAATGATCCGATACAGGCTCTGCTCCAGACTATGTTAGCCCATCAGCAACGTCAGGATCAACAAATAGCACAATTATTGGAGGTTGTGCAAAGAATGAACCACCCTCATGCAGAAAATGAAACTCCGCCACCGGTAATGCCGCAACCAACGCCTGTGGTGCGACCTCAAGTAGTGGATCAAGCTGCATTTCAGACTGGTGTACTTGAGGCCTTGCAGAGGATTGGGTAGCCTTAGGTTGTTGTTGCCCCCAGACCCCATGATCCAAACGATATTTTTGAAAAGTTTAAAAAGAGGGGTCCGCCGGAGTTCAACGGGGGTGAAGATCCAATGGTGGCAGAGGAATTCCTCATTCAAGTGGAGAAGATATTTGAAAACCTAGTCTGCACGGAGATACAGAAGGTCAAGTTGACAGCTTCCATGTTTCGAGATGTAGCAGACAGGTGGTGGACTACAATTAAAGAGACATATGAGGAGATTGCTGAAGAGGTAGCTTGGACTACCTTTCGTAATCAGTTTCGTGCAAAGTATGTACCAGAACATGTTCGCATTCAAAAGCGAATAGAGTTTGATAGATTGAGGCAAGGGAATTTGTCTATTCGGGAATATGAGCTACAGTTTACCCGTCTTTCCCGCTTCGCACCAACCCTCATCACTCCAGAAAGTGAGAGAATTCGACGGTTTCTCGATGGCCTTCGACCAGATATACTCCTTCATGACAAGTCACAAGTTCTAAATACTTACCATGCATATTTGGATAAGGCATATTGGGCAGAGGAGGTGATTGGGCGCATGGCCCCTATGAGCCAACCCAAGCAGAAAGGTGCTCAATCTCCAACCCCACAACACCAATTCAAAAAGCAGAGGAGGGAGTCTTGTGGCATTTGTGGCAATAACCACTCCACTTCTAAGTGTTGGAGACAGACAGGGGGGTGCTTTTACTGTGGCGACACTAATCATCAGGTCAAGGATTGCCCTAAGAAGAAAGGTCAGCAGTATGGTCAGGCAACTACACAAGGGGCTCCTATTCAAGCACAGCCGCTGAGACAGATAGCACCAGCTCCCCCGCAGCAGCGGTTCCAGACGCCGCAACAGCAGATGCAGTTGTACCGACCTCCCCAGCAGCCCCGACCTCAGAAAGGACCTCAGCGGCCACAGGGGCCCAACAGACAGCAATCAAGACCACAACAAGCAGGCAGAGTGTATGCCATGACCCAGGAGCAAGCTGATATTGCAGAGAACATTGTGGAAGGTACTATTTCTATTTGTGATACCCATGCTAAAACTTTATTTGATCCCGGTTCTACGCACTCCTATGTTTCCCCTAGTTTTGCCTTGAAGATTGGTGTTAGAGCAATTGATTTGCCGTATGATTTAATTGTGGCCACCCCGATGGGTAAAAAGGTTAGTTGTTTGAAATACTACCCTAATTGTAAATTGGTGATAAGTGGAGTTGTGTTTAAGGCCAATTTGATACTATTGACGATGAATGACTTTGATGCCATTTTGGGTATGGATTGGCTTGCTACTCATAGTGCAGTTATGAATTGTCGAGCTAAGACAGTGAAGTTAACAGCTGGTAATGGCACTGAGGTGCTATTTGCGGGATCTAAGAAGAAGGTTGTTACTCATGTGGTCTCAGTCATTAAAGCTATGAAATTATTGATGAAAGGTTCTGAGGGGTATATTGCGTTTATCACGGAGGATAAACAGACTAAAGCGGTGGAGGAGATACCGGTGGTGTCTGAGTTTCCGAATGTTTTTCCCGATGATATTCCCGGATTGCCACCGGTCCGTGAAATTGATTTTTCAATTGAGTTTGTTCCAGGCACAACTCCGATCTCAAAAGCCCCTTATAGAATGGCCCCAGCGGAGTTGAGAGAACTCAAGGAGCAATTGCAAGAACTCTTGAACAAAGGTCTTATTAGACCGAGTGTCTCTCCTTGGGGGGTTCCAGTATTGTTTGTGAAGAAAAAGGATGGTTCTATGAGAATGTGCATTGATTATAGACAACTAAATCACGTGACCATCAAGAATAAGTATCCTTTACCGCGAATTGATGAATTGTTTGATCAATTGCAAGGTGCTCAATATTTTTCCAAAATTGATCTAAGGTCAGGATATCACCAGTTGAGGGTACGAGATCAAGATATTCCAAAAACTGCATTCAGAACTAGATATGGTCACTACGAATTTTTGGTGATGTCGTTTGGGTTGACAAATGCGCCAGCAGCTTTTATGGCTATGATGAATAGGGTTTTTGCACAGTACTTGGATAAGTTTGTGGTGGTGTTTATTGATGATGTACTTGTATATTCGAAGAGTCGGGAAGAGCATGCTGAGCATCTTCGTACTTCATTGCAGTTATTGAGGGAACACCAATTGTATGCTAAGGCAAGTAAATGTGAATTTTGGTTGGAACAAGTAGGATTTCTTGGTCACATCATCTCTAAGGAAGGTTTAGCGGTGGACCCAGCGAAGATTGAAGCAGTGGTAAAGTGGGATAGGCCAAAAACAGTGTCGGAGATCCGAAGTTTCCTAGGCCTCGCAGGTTATTATCGTAGATTCGTGGAAGGATTTTCCTCAATAGCAGCCCCATTATCGAGATTGACTCGTAAGGGAGTTCCTTTTGTGTGGAATGAGGATTGTGAACAAAGTTTTCAGGAGTTGAAAAGAAGGTTGACCACAGCCCCTATTTTGACCTTACCTGCTGGTGATGATGGTTTTGTGATTTACACTGATGCATCTGGAGTTGGACTTGGTTGTGTTCTCATGCAACATGGGAAGGTGGTGGCTTATGGGTCTAGACAGTTGAAGGATCATGAACGAAAGTATGCAACCCATGACTTGGAACTTGCTGCAGTGGTCTTTGCTTTGAAAATGTGGAGACATTACCTTTACGGAGCCACTTTTGAAGTACATTCAGACCATAAAAGCCTTCAGTATCTCTTTACACAGGGTGATTTGAATATGAGACAGAGGAGATGGATGGAGTATATTAAGGATTATGATTTTAGGTTGCAGTACCATCCTGGGAAGGCTAATGTGGTAGCAGATGCTCTAAGTAGAAAAGCAGCGTTCACTGGAGGATTAATTGCAGAATACTTCTGGATTCGATGTTTAGAAGATATGGATGTTTACTTTCAGCCTATCAGTGAGTAAGCAGTATTAGCTAGTATATTCTCGTGGGAACCCGAATTACTCCCAAGGATTAGAGAATACCAGCTACTAGACCCCGAGATTACAAGAATCAAAGATCATATGGAGGAGAGGCCCGATTTTAAGTTGGAAGATAATATTTTACATTATAAAGGCAGAATTTGTGTGCCCAATTTTCCAGAATTGAAGGATGAAATCATGGTCGAGGCACACTATACTCGGTATACTATTCATCCAGGCAGTACCAAGATGTATCACGATCTGAAGGATCACTATTGGTGGAAGAATATGAAAAAGGATATTGCAGAATTTGTTGGAAAATGTTTGGTCTGCCAGCAAATTAAAGCAGATTATAGGAGACCCCCGGGTCTTTTGCATCAGTTGGAGATTCCTCAGTGGAAGTGGGAGCACGTTACTATGGACTTCGTGTCTGGATTGCCTCATACTAGAAAGGGATTTGATGCTATTTGGGTGATAGTGGACCGTTTGACCAAGTCAGCCCACTTTGTACCATTCAAGACTGGTCAAGGAATGGAGAAAATGGCAGATTTGTATATTAAGGAAGTGGTAAGATTGCATGGAGCACCGTTTTCTATTGTCTCCGATCGGGATAGTAAGTTTGTATCTCGGTTTTGGGTATCACTGCAGGAAGCCTTAGGAACCAAACTGAGTTTTAGTACAGCCTATCATCCTCAAACAGACGGACAAACAGAGCGGACAAATCAAACATTGGAGGATATGCTAAGGGCATGTGTCTTGGATTTCAAGACTAGTTGGGATGAAAGTTTGGCTCTATGTGAATTCGCGTACAACAACAGTTACCACTCTAGCATTGGCATGGCGCCTTTTGAAGCTTTGTACGGAAGGAGATGTCGAACCCCTATATGTTGGTCGAATTTTGGAGCTCGTGGTTTTCATGGACCGTCTGTGGTTGGAGAGTCTAGTGACAAGATAAAACAGATTCGGGAAAGGTTGAAGGTTGCCCGCAGTTGTCAAAAGAGTTATGCTGATAAAAGGAGGAGAGAGTTGAAGTTTGAGGTTGGTGACCATGTATTTTTGAAGGTATCACCTACGCGTGGTACATTGCGGTTTGGGCAGAAAGGGAAGCTTTCCCGAAGATATGTGGGACCGTTCCAAATTATCAGCAAGATTAATGACGTGGCTTATCGGTTAGCACTGCCACCAGAGTTGTCGGGTGTTCACAACGTCTTCCATGTTTCTATGTTGAGGAAATATGTAGCAGACCCTTCACACGTGCTGCAATATGAGCCATTGCAAGTGCAGGATGATACGACGTACACTGAACAACCGGTGGGGATTGTCGATACCAAGGAGCAGGTGTTGAGAAACCGTGTCATCCACTGGGTGAAGGTTCAATGGAGTCATCATCGCCCAGAGGAAGCAACGTGGGAGCTTAGAGACGAAGTGCAGCGTCAGTATCCGCACCTTCTTCCAGAGGTATGTTAGTCATTTGGAGGACCAAATGTCCTTTAAGGGGGGTAAGATGTCAAGTCCCGAATTTTTTTTATTGGGTCACACCGTTTGTCGGGTTTGAGTTGGGTTAAGAGGGTCAGATAGATTGATTTAACACAAGTGGGGCCTGAGTTAATGGACCCTTTTTGGGCCAGAGACTCTTTTTGAAATTTCTTAAAAACCCACTAAAAAGCAGGAGGCCCTTCTTTGTAATTTAGAAAAACCCCCTCTTTTATATAAACTATACTCTTAGGGTTTTCCCCCATTCTCCAACCCTCTTTTCTTCTTCTTCAACCAAAACCCTAGAGGCTTTCTAAGGGGGAAACCAAGGTGGGCTCTTCCAAGCTTTGATCTTCAGATCTACTTTGGCTTCAAGATCCAGGCAAGTGGATGAATGCAAATAATGTTTCTTGATTGTTTTCCTAAATCACATGTTGTTTATATGATTTATTTGATTTGGGTAAAATCTTTGTGGTTGTAGATTAATAATGGAGACTTGTTTATACTCCTTTTATTGCAACGAGCATAACTCATGGATTTGATTCCGGTTTTATAAAAATATTATATGTCTAGTTTTGATTAAAAAAAAAAAAAAAAAGAAAGAGAAGGCTGCTGCCCAGGCAGCAGCAGGCACTGCTGCCCGGGCAGGGTGCCTGCCAGGCCGGGCCTAGCCCGGCTGGGCCTGGCAGCGCCTGGCCCGGGTGCTGCTGGGCCCAGCTGCGGCTGGGCCGGGTTGATGCAGTCAGGCCTAGCCCGGCTGGGCCTGGCAGCGCCTGGCTCGGGTGCTGTTGGGCCCAGTTGTGGCTGGGCCAGGTTAATGTAATTAGGCCACTTGTTTTTTTTAAAAATATATATATATTTATATAATTGTAATTAGAATTTTATGTTAGTAAATATAAGATTTATACTTTATTTAGTTTGCTTAGAAATTAACTAAGATGCAATTGGGGATGAATAAAATCTTATGTAGATTGTGTTTATGCGTCTAACTTGGGTTTTTAATCTGAGTTTGACTTCAAACTGGGGCCCGGGAGTTATACCTTTAGTTTTGTATAAATTAATAAGGTGTATTTGTACACAGCAATGATAACTAAGGAATTAATTATCCCCTTTTCCCCATTGATCATAACTTGATTTAAATTTGAATTTAAAATTTAAACATCTTTTACCCAATTAGTAAAACATACTAATTATATATAATTGGATTAGATGAATTATGACTTTCAGGAAAGTTAGTTGAATGTTCACATGAGAATTAGACTAAATGCAGAATGGGAATGTGACGTTCGGGATGCACCACATGATAGGCACCAAAAGTAGTATATCGGCATCGTGGACTCATATTTCCATTATGATAGAGGGTTAGTTCTCATGTGCATATTTATCTAACTTGACCGTTGGTGGATTAGTGCTTACCCTCAAGAATTTGAATTGACACACGTTCATAATACGCTTTCAAATTTAAGTACTCTAAATACTCAAATGGTATTGGATCGAATGTTGGGATTGAGGGTTTCATATCATGGTTCATTCTGCATCGATATACGTATGTATTTGTAAATAAGTATATTTGTATATATGTATCTGACCGACTGCAGTTCGGAGGTGGACGTACGCCATCGGGTCAGCGTATACTGTGGATAATAGTATACAGCTGTGCCTTCTGTCATTATCTGCGGGATTACCCGTTTCTGTCATTATCTGCGGGATTACCCGTTTCTGTTATTATCTGCGGGACTACCCGTTTCTGTTATCTGTATGCGGGATTTACCCGTTTCTGTATATTTATCTGCGGGGATACCCGTTTCTGCGCATTCATGTCATTGGGGTTTGCATCTGATTTATTTTGGTTAATAATGAATATATCATTTAATTCAGTTGACTAATCCATTATTTGCAGCTTACCCTCTTGCCAGATTATGTCAATCTGACCCACTACTTTTGGGTGTCTAGGTTCCGTTGCCGGTGCCGAACCGGAGGGTCAGGCGACGCAGGAAATTCCGCTAGATGGCGGAGTTGTTGAGTGGAGCACCGATGACATCATCTGAGGTGTCCTAGGGCGGTGCTGAGTTCGAAAACTTTAGATTATGTAATAAGGCCATGTTTGGGCCATTAGTTTTATTCATTTAAGTTTGGTTGTTTTGAAATTTTAACTCTAATTGTGATGCTTCCAAGCGCTTGACTCTGGTTTATTTATTAATGAGATTGATTATCTTATTGTGATGTAATATCCGTCTGTGATGAGCATGGATTTTAGTTCCGCGTGTGATTATGGTTGCTTGATCACCAAGCATAGCCTCACGAAGGACTTCGATCCACCCGGAATTGGGGCCCGTGCTGTTTATGTTTAGAAAAAATTTTTATTGGCCCCAATTCTCACACCCCTGGAACCGGGTTTGAATCCGGCCCAGTTTTGGGGGCGTGACAGATGGTATCAGAGCCGGTCAAGTTCTAGAAGTTCTAAAAGATGCTAGAACGTAGGTCCGATGTGAGGATTAGAAACTTTAGATGGGGACGATGGGGTTTTCATGCGTATAATCGTATATGAACTTTAGCATGGTTAGAGGTTTCAAAATTTGTTACCTTTCTTATTTTTGGTCGTTTAGTCTTTAATGAACGGTTGTTTTGCAGACATGGCACCTAGAACAAGGAAAACGAAAACTAACCCATCCAGTTCGGAGTCAGGTGAGCGTAGCGGTACCGCCAATGATCCGATACAGGCTCTGCTCCAGACTATGTTAGCCCATCAGCAACGTCAGGATCAACAAATAGCACAATTATTGGAGGTTGTGCAAAGAATGAACCACCCTCATGCAGAAAATGAAACTCCGCCACCGGTAATGCCGCAACCAACGCCTGTGGTGCGACCTCAAGTAGTGGATCAAGCTGCATTTCAGACTGGTGTACTTGAGGCCTTGCAGAGGATTGGGCAGCCTTAGGTTGTTGTTGCCCCCAGACCCCATGATCCAAACGATATTTTTGAAAAGTTTAAAAAGAGGGGTCCGCCGGAGTTCAACGGGGGTGAAGATCCAATGGTGGCAGAGGAATTCCTCATTCAAGTGGAGAAGATATTTGAAAACCTAGTCTGCACGGAGATACAGAAGGTCAAGTTGACAGCTTCCATGTTTCGAGATGTAGCAGACAGGTGGTGGACTACAATTAAAGAGACATATGAGGAGATTGCTGAAGAGGTAGCTTGGACTACCTTTCGTAATCAGTTTCGTGCAAAGTATGTACCAGAACATGTTCGCATTCAAAAGCGAATAGAGTTTGATAGATTGAGGCAAGGGAATTTGTCTATTCGGGAATATGAGCTACAGTTTACCCGTCTTTCCCGCTTCGCACCAACCCTCATCACTCCAGAAAGTGAGAGAATTCGACGGTTTCTCGATGGCCTTCGACCAGATATACTCCTTCATGACAAGTCACAAGTTCTAAATACTTACCATGCATATTTGGATAAGGCATATTGGGCAGAGGAGGTGATTGGGCGCATGGCCCCTATGAGCCAACCCAAGCAGAAAGGTGCTCAATCTCCAACCCCACAACACCAATTCAAAAAGCAGAGGAGGGAGTCTTGTGGCATTTGTGGCAATAACCACTCCACTTCTAAGTGTTGGAGACAGACAGGGGGGTGCTTTTACTGTGGCGACACTAATCATCAGGTCAAGGATTGCCCTAAGAAGAAAGGTCAGCAGTATGGTCAGGCAACTACACAAGGGGCTCCTATTCAAGCACAGCCGCTGAGACAGATAGCACCAGCTCCCCCGCAGCAGCGGTTCCAGACGCCGCAACAGCAGATGCAGTTGTACCGACCTCCCCAGCAGCCCCGACCTCAGAAAGGACCTCAGCGGCCACAGGGGCCCAACAGACAGCAATCAAGACCACAACAAGCAGGCAGAGTGTATGCCATGACCCAGGAGCAAGCTGATATTGCAGAGAACATTGTGGAAGGTACTATTTCTATTTGTGATACCCATGCTAAAACTTTATTTGATCCCGGTTCTACGCACTCCTATGTTTCCCCTAGTTTTGCCTTGAAGATTGGTGTTAGAGCAATTGATTTGCCGTATGATTTAATTGTGGCCACCCCGATGGGTAAAAAGGTTAGTTGTTTGAAATACTACCCTAATTGTAAATTGGTGATAAGTGGAGTTGTGTTTAAGGCCAATTTGATACTATTGACGATGAATGACTTTGATGCCATTTTGGGTATGGATTGGCTTGCTACTCATAGTGCAGTTATGAATTGTCGAGCTAAGACAGTGAAGTTAACAGCTGGTAATGGCACTGAGGTGCTATTTGCGGGATCTAAGAAGAAGGTTGTTACTCATGTGGTCTCAGTCATTAAAGCTATGAAATTATTGATGAAAGGTTCTGAGGGGTATATTGCGTTTATCACGGAGGATAAACAGACTAAAGCGGTGGAGGAGATACCGGTGGTGTCTGAGTTTCCGAATGTTTTTCCCGATGATATTCCCGGATTGCCACCGGTCCGTGAAATTGATTTTTCAATTGAGTTTGTTCCAGGCACAACTCCGATCTCAAAAGCCCCTTATAGAATGGCCCCAGCGGAGTTGAGAGAACTCAAGGAGCAATTGCAAGAACTCTTGAACAAAGGTCTTATTAGACCGAGTGTCTCTCCTTGGGGGGTTCCAGTATTGTTTGTGAAGAAAAAGGATGGTTCTATGAGAATGTGCATTGATTATAGACAACTAAATCACGTGACCATCAAGAATAAGTATCCTTTACCGCGAATTGATGAATTGTTTGATCAATTGCAAGGTGCTCAATATTTTTCCAAAATTGATCTAAGGTCAGGATATCACCAGTTGAGGGTACGAGATCAAGATATTCCAAAAACTGCATTCAGAACTAGATATGGTCACTACGAATTTTTGGTGATGTCGTTTGGGTTGACAAATGCGCCAGCAGCTTTTATGGCTATGATGAATAGGGTTTTTGCACAGTACTTGGATAAGTTTGTGGTGGTGTTTATTGATGATGTACTTGTATATTCGAAGAGTCGGGAAGAGCATGCTGAGCATCTTCGTACTTCATTGCAGTTATTGAGGGAACACCAATTGTATGCTAAGGCAAGTAAATGTGAATTTTGGTTGGAACAAGTAGGATTTCTTGGTCACATCATCTCTAAGGAAGGTTTAGCGGTGGACCCAGCGAAGATTGAAGCAGTGGTAAAGTGGGATAGGCCAAAAACAGTGTCGGAGATCCGAAGTTTCCTAGGCCTCGCAGGTTATTATCGTAGATTCGTGGAAGGATTTTCCTCAATAGCAGCCCCATTATCGAGATTGACTCGTAAGGGAGTTCTTTTTGTGTGGAATGAGGATTGTGAACAAAGTTTTCAGGAGTTGAAAAGAAGGTTGACCACAGCCCCTATTTTGACCTTACCTGCTGGTGATGATGGTTTTGTGATTTACACTGATGCATCTGGAGTTGGACTTGGTTGTGTTCTCATGCAACATGGGAAGGTGGTGGCTTATGGGTCTAGACAGTTGAAGGATCATGAACGAAAGTATGCAACCCATGACTTGGAACTTGCTGCAGTGGTCTTTGCTTTGAAAATGTGGAGACATTACCTTTACGGAGCCACTTTTGAAGTACATTCAGACCATAAAAGCCTTCAGTATCTCTTTACACAGGGTGATTTGAATATGAGACAGAGGAGATGGATGGAGTATATTAAGGATTATGATTTTAGGTTGCAGTACCATCCTGGGAAGGCTAATGTGGTAGCAGATGCTCTAAGTAGAAAAGCAGCGTTCACTGGAGGATTAATTGCAGAATACTTCTGGATTCGATGTTTAGAAGATATGGATGTTTACTTTCAGCCTATCAGTGAGTAAGCAGTATTAGCTAGTATATTCTCGTGGGAACCCGAATTACTCCCAAGGATTAGAGAATACCAGCTACTAGACCCCGAGATTACAAGAATCAAAGATCATATGGAGGAGAGGCCCGATTTTAAGTTGGAAGATAATATTTTACATTATAAAGGCAGAATTTGTGTGCCCAATTTTCCAGAATTGAAGGATGAAATCATGGTCGAGGCACACTATACTCGGTATACTATTCATCCAGGCAGTACCAAGATGTATCACGATCTGAAGGATCACTATTGGTGGAAGAATATGAAAAAGGATATTGCAGAATTTGTTGGAAAATGTTTGGTCTGCCAGCAAATTAAAGCAGATTATAGGAGACCCCCGGGTCTTTTGCATCAGTTGGAGATTCCTCAGTGGAAGTGGGAGCACGTTACTATGGACTTCGTGTCTGGATTGCCTCATACTAGAAAGGGATTTGATGCTATTTGGGTGATAGTGGACCGTTTGACCAAGTCAGCCCACTTTGTACCATTCAAGACTGGTCAAGGAATGGAGAAAATGGCAGATTTGTATATTAAGGAAGTGGTAAGATTGCATGGAGCACCGTTTTCTATTGTCTCCGATCGGGATAGTAAGTTTGTATCTCGGTTTTGGGTATCACTGCAGGAAGCCTTAGGAACCAAACTGAGTTTTAGTACAGCCTATCATCCTCAAACAGACGGACAAACAGAGCGGACAAATCAAACATTGGAGGATATGCTAAGGGCATGTGTCTTGGATTTCAAGACTAGTTGGGATGAAAGTTTGGCTCTATGTGAATTCGCGTACAACAACAGTTACCACTCTAGCATTGGCATGGCGCCTTTTGAAGCTTTGTACGGAAGGAGATGTCGAACCCCTATATGTTGGTCGAATTTTGGAGCTCGTGGTTTTCATGGACCGTCTGTGGTTGGAGAGTCTAGTGACAAGATAAAACAGATTCGGGAAAGGTTGAAGGTTGCCCGCAGTTGTCAAAAGAGTTATGCTGATAAAAGGAGGAGAGAGTTGAAGTTTGAGGTTGGTGACCATGTATTTTTGAAGGTATCACCTACGCGTGGTACATTGCGGTTTGGGCAGAAAGGGAAGCTTTCCCGAAGATATGTGGGACCGTTCCAAATTATCAGCAAGATTAATGACGTGGCTTATCGGTTAGCACTGCCACCAGAGTTGTCGGGTGTTCACAACGTCTTCCATGTTTCTATGTTGAGGAAATATGTAGCAGACCCTTCACACGTGCTGCAATATGAGCCATTGCAAGTGCAGGATGATACGACGTACACTGAACAACCGGTGGGGATTGTCGATACCAAGGAGCAGGTGTTGAGAAACCGTGTCATCCACTGGGTGAAGGTTCAATGGAGTCATCATCGCCCAGAGGAAGCAACGTGGGAGCTTAGAGACGAAGTGCAGCGTCAGTATCCGCACCTTCTTCCAGAGGTATGTTAGTCATTTGGAGGACCAAATGTCCTTTAAGGGGGGTAAGATGTCAAGTCCCGAATTTTTTTTATTGGGTCACACCGTTTGTCGGGTTTGAGTTGGGTTAAGAGGGTCAGATAGATTGATTTAACACAAGTGGGGCCTGAGTTAATGGACCCTTTTTGGGCCAGAGACTCTTTTTGAAATTTCTTAAAAACCCACTAAAAAGCAGGAGGCCCTTCTTTGTAATTTAGAAAAACCCCCTCTTTTATATAAACTATACTCTTAGGGTTTTCCCCCATTCTCCAACCCTCTTTTCTTCTTCTTCAACCAAAACCCTAGAGGCTTTCTAAGGGGGAAACCAAGGTGGGCTCTTCCAAGCTTTGATCTTCAGATCTACTTTGGCTTCAAGATCCAGGCAAGTGGATGAATGCAAATAATGTTTCTTGATTGTTTTCCTAAATCACATGTTGTTTATATGATTTATTTGATTTGGGTAAAATCTTTGTGGTTGTAGATTAATAATGGAGACTTGTTTATACTCCTTTTATTGCAACGAGCATAACTCATGGATTTGATTCCGGTTTTATAAAAATATTATATGTCTAGTTTTGATTAAAAAAAAAAAAAAAAGAAAGAGAAGGCTGCTGCCCAGGCAGCAGCAGGCACTGCTGCCCGGGCAGGGTGCCTGCCAGGCCGGGCCTAGCCCGGCTGGGCCTGGCAGCGCCTGGCCCGGGTGCTGCTGGGCCCAGCTGCGGCTGGGCCGGGTTGATGCAGTCAGGCCTAGCCCGGCTGGGCCTGGCAGCGCCTGGCTCGGGTGCTGTTGGGCCCAGTTGTGGCTGGGCCAGGTTAATGTAATTAGGCCACTTGTTTTTTTTAAAAATATATATATATTTATATAATTGTAATTAGAATTTTATGTTAGTAAATATAAGATTTATACTTTATTTAGTTTGCTTAGAAATTAACTAAGATGCAATTGGGGATGAATAAAATCTTATGTAGATTGTGTTTATGCGTCTAACTTGGGTTTTTAATCTGAGTTTGACTTCAAACTGGGGCCCGGGAGTTATACCTTTAGTTTTGTATAAATTAATAAGGTGTATTTGTACACAGCAATGATAACTAAGGAATTAATTATCCCCTTTTCCCCATTGATCATAACTTGATTTAAATTTAAATTTAAAATTTAAACATCTTTTACCCAATTAGTAAAACATACTAATTATATATAATTGGATTAGATGAATTATGACTTTCAGGAAAGTTAGTTGAATGTTCACATGAGAATTAGACTAAATGCAGAATGGGAATGTGACGTTCGGGATGCACCACATGATAGGCACCAAAAGTAGTATATCGGCATCGTGGACTCATATTTCCATTATGATAGAGGGTTAGTTCTCATGTGCATATTTATCTAACTTGACCGTTGGTGGATTAGTGCTTACCCTCAAGAATTTGAATTGACACACGTTCATAATACGCTTTCAAATTTAAGTACTCTAAATACTCAAATGGTATTGGATCGAATGTTGGGATTGAGGGTTTCATATCATGGTTCATTCTGCATCGATATACGTATGTATTTGTAAATAAGTATATTTGTATATATGTATCTGACCGACTGCAGTTCGGAGGTGGACGTACGCCATCGGGTCAGCGTATACTGTGGATAATAGTATACAGCTGTGCCTTCTGTCATTATCTGCGGGATTACCCGTTTCTGTCATTATCTGCGGGATTACCCGTTTCTGTTATTATCTGCGGGACTACCCGTTTCTGTTATCTGTATGCGGGATTTACCCGTTTC
The DNA here is from genome assembly GCA_037013555.1 of Sextonia rubra. Lineage (NCBI taxonomy): Eukaryota > Viridiplantae > Streptophyta > Magnoliopsida > Laurales > Lauraceae > Sextonia > Sextonia rubra. Next base: position 106,168,120 of record JASUAD010000001.1, on the reverse strand, counting down.
TGTATATTTATCTGCGGGGATACCCGTTTCTGCGCATTCATGTCATTGGGGTTTGCATCTGATTTATTTTGGTTAATAATGAATATATCATTTAATTCAGTTGACTAATCCATTATTTGCAGCTTACCCTCTTGCCAGATTATGTCAATCTGACCCACTACTTTTGGGTGTCTAGGTTCCGTTGCCGGTGCCGAACCGGAGGGTCAGGCGACGCAGGAAATTCCGCTAGATGGCGGAGTTGTTGAGTGGAGCACCGATGACATCATCTGAGGTGTCCTAGGGCGGTGCTGAGTTCGAAAACTTTAGATTATGTAATAAGGCCATGTTTGGGCCATTAGTTTTATTCATTTAAGTTTGGTTGTTTTGAAATTTTAACTCTAATTGTGATGCTTCCAAGCGCTTGACTCTGGTTTATTTATTAATGAGATTGATTATCTTATTGTGATGTAATATCCGTCTGTGATGAGCATGGATTTTAGTTCCGCGTGTGATTATGGTTGCTTGATCACCAAGCATAGCCTCACGAAGGACTTCGATCCACCCGGAATTGGGGCCCGTGCTGTTTATGTTTAGAAAAAATTTTTATTGGCCCCAATTCTCACACCCCTGGAACCGGGTTTGAATCCGGCCCAGTTTTGGGGGCGTGACAGATGGTATCAGAGCCGGTCAAGTTCTAGAAGTTCTAAAAGATGCTAGAACGTAGGTCCGATGTGAGGATTAGAAACTTTAGATGGGGACGATGGGGTTTTCATGCGTATAATCGTATATGAACTTTAGCATGGTTAGAGGTTTCAAAATTTGTTACCTTTCTTATTTTTGGTCGTTTAGTCTTTAATGAACGGTTGTTTTGCAGACATGGCACCTAGAACAAGGAAAACGAAAACTAACCCATCCAGTTCGGAGTCAGGTGAGCGTAGCGGTACCGCCAATGATCCGATACAGGCTCTGCTCCAGACTATGTTAGCCCATCAGCAACGTCAGGATCAACAAATAGCACAATTATTGGAGGTTGTGCAAAGAATGAACCACCCTCATGCAGAAAATGAAACTCCGCCACCGGTAATGCCGCAACCAACGCCTGTGGTGCGACCTCAAGTAGTGGATCAAGCTGCATTTCAGACTGGTGTACTTGAGGCCTTGCAGAGGATTGGGCAGCCTTAGGTTGTTGTTGCCCCCAGACCCCATGATCCAAACGATATTTTTGAAAAGTTTAAAAAGAGGGGTCCGCCGGAGTTCAACGGGGGTGAAGATCCAATGGTGGCAGAGGAATTCCTCATTCAAGTGGAGAAGATATTTGAAAACCTAGTCTGCACGGAGATACAGAAGGTCAAGTTGACAGCTTCCATGTTTCGAGATGTAGCAGACAGGTGGTGGACTACAATTAAAGAGACATATGAGGAGATTGCTGAAGAGGTAGCTTGGACTACCTTTCGTAATCAGTTTCGTGCAAAGTATGTACCAGAACATGTTCGCATTCAAAAGCGAATAGAGTTTGATAGATTGAGGCAAGGGAATTTGTCTATTCGGGAATATGAGCTACAGTTTACCCGTCTTTCCCGCTTCGCACCAACCCTCATCACTCCAGAAAGTGAGAGAATTCGACGGTTTCTCGATGGCCTTCGACCAGATATACTCCTTCATGACAAGTCACAAGTTCTAAATACTTACCATGCATATTTGGATAAGGCATATTGGGCAGAGGAGGTGATTGGGCGCATGGCCCCTATGAGCCAACCCAAGCAGAAAGGTGCTCAATCTCCAACCCCACAACACCAATTCAAAAAGCAGAGGAGGGAGTCTTGTGGCATTTGTGGCAATAACCACTCCACTTCTAAGTGTTGGAGACAGACAGGGGGGTGCTTTTACTGTGGCGACACTAATCATCAGGTCAAGGATTGCCCTAAGAAGAAAGGTCAGCAGTATGGTCAGGCAACTACACAAGGGGCTCCTATTCAAGCACAGCCGCTGAGACAGATAGCACCAGCTCCCCCGCAGCAGCGGTTCCAGACGCCGCAACAGCAGATGCAGTTGTACCGACCTCCCCAGCAGCCCCGACCTCAGAAAGGACCTCAGCGGCCACAGGGGCCCAACAGACAGCAATCAAGACCACAACAAGCAGGCAGAGTGTATGCCATGACCCAGGAGCAAGCTGATATTGCAGAGAACATTGTGGAAGGTACTATTTCTATTTGTGATACCCATGCTAAAACTTTATTTGATCCCGGTTCTACGCACTCCTATGTTTCCCCTAGTTTTGCCTTGAAGATTGGTGTTAGAGCAATTGATTTGCCGTATGATTTAATTGTGGCCACCCCGATGGGTAAAAAGGTTAGTTGTTTGAAATACTACCCTAATTGTAAATTGGTGATAAGTGGAGTTGTGTTTAAGGCCAATTTGATACTATTGACGATGAATGACTTTGATGCCATTTTGGGTATGGATTGGCTTGCTACTCATAGTGCAGTTATGAATTGTCGAGCTAAGACAGTGAAGTTAACAGCTGGTAATGGCACTGAGGTGCTATTTGCGGGATCTAAGAAGAAGGTTGTTACTCATGTGGTCTCAGTCATTAAAGCTATGAAATTATTGATGAAAGGTTCTGAGGGGTATATTGCGTTTATCACGGAGGATAAACAGACTAAAGCGGTGGAGGAGATACCGGTGGTGTCTGAGTTTCCGAATGTTTTTCCCGATGATATTCCCGGATTGCCACCGGTCCGTGAAATTGATTTTTCAATTGAGTTTGTTCCAGGCACAACTCCGATCTCAAAAGCCCCTTATAGAATGGCCCAGCGGAGTTGAGAGAACTCAAGGAGCAATTGCAAGAACTCTTGAACAAAGGTCTTATTAGACCGAGTGTCTCTCCTTGGGGGGTTCCAGTATTGTTTGTGAAGAAAAAGGATGGTTCTATGAGAATGTGCATTGATTATAGACAACTAAATCAAGTGACCATCAAGAATAAGTATCCTTTACCGCGAATTGATGAATTGTTTGATCAATTGCAAGGTGCTCAATATTTTTCCAAAATTGATCTAAGGTCAGGATATCACCAGTTGAGGGTACGAGATCAAGATATTCCAAAAACTGCATTCAGAACTAGATATGGTCCCTACGAATTTTTGGTGATGTCGTTTGGGTTGACAAATGCGCCAGCAGCTTTTATGGCTATGATGAATAGGGTTTTTGCACAGTACTTGGATAAGTTTGTGGTGGTGTTTATTGATGATGTACTTGTATATTCGAAGAGTCGGGAAGAGCATGCTGAGCATCTTCGTACTTCATTGCAGTTATTGAGGGAACACCAATTGTATGCTAAGGCAAGTAAATGTGAATTTTGGTTGGAACAAGTAGGATTTCTTGGTCACATCATCTCTAAGGAAGGTTTAGCGGTGGACCCAGCGAAGATTGAAGCAGTGGTAAAGTGGGATAGGCCAAAAACAGTGTCGGAGATCCGAAGTTTCCTAGGCCTCGCAGGTTATTATCGTAGATTCGTGGAAGGATTTTCCTCAATAGCAGCCCCATTATCGAGATTGACTCGTAAGGGAGTTCTTTTTGTGTGGAATGAGGATTGTGAACAAAGTTTTCAGGAGTTGAAAAGAAGGTTGACCACAGCCCCTATTTTGACCTTACCTGCTGGTGATGATGGTTTTGTGATTTACACTGATGCATCTGGAGTTGGACTTGGTTGTGTTCTCATGCAACATGGGAAGGTGGTGGCTTATGGGTCTAGACAGTTGAAGGATCATGAACGAAAGTATGCAACCCATGACTTGGAACTTGCTGCAGTGGTCTTTGCTTTGAAAATGTGGAGACATTACCTTTACGGAGCCACTTTTGAAGTACATTCAGACCATAAAAGCCTTCAGTATCTCTTTACACAGGGTGATTTGAATATGAGACAGAGGAGATGGATGGAGTATATTAAGGATTATGATTTTAGGTTGCAGTACCATCCTGGGAAGGCTAATGTGGTAGCAGATGCTCTAAGTAGAAAAGCAGCGTTCACTGGAGGATTAATTGCAGAATACTTCTGGATTCGATGTTTAGAAGATATGGATGTTTACTTTCAGCCTATCAGTGAGTAAGCAGTATTAGCTAGTATATTCTCGTGGGAACCCGAATTACTCCCAAGGATTAGAGAATACCAGCTACTAGACCCCGAGATTACAAGAATCAAAGATCATATGGAGGAGAGGCCCGATTTTAAGTTGGAAGATAATATTTTACATTATAAAGGCAGAATTTGTGTGCCCAATTTTCCAGAATTGAAGGATGAAATCATGGTCGAGGCACACTATACTCGGTATACTATTCATCCAGGCAGTACCAAGATGTATCACGATCTGAAGGATCACTATTGGTGGAAGAATATGAAAAAGGATATTGCAGAATTTGTTGGAAAATGTTTGGTCTGCCAGCAAATTAAAGCAGATTATAGGAGACCCCCGGGTCTTTTGCATCAGTTGGAGATTCCTCAGTGGAAGTGGGAGCACGTTACTATGGACTTCGTGTCTGGATTGCCTCATACTAGAAAGGGATTTGATGCTATTTGGGTGATAGTGGACCGTTTGACCAAGTCAGCCCACTTTGTACCATTCAAGACTGGTCAAGGAATGGAGAAAATGGCAGATTTGTATATTAAGGAAGTGGTAAGATTGCATGGAGCACCGTTTTCTATTGTCTCCGATCGGGATAGTAAGTTTGTATCTCGGTTTTGGGTATCACTGCAGGAAGCCTTAGGAACCAAACTGAGTTTTAGTACAGCCTATCATCCTCAAACAGACGGACAAACAGAGCGGACAAATCAAACATTGGAGGATATGCTAAGGGCATGTGTCTTGGATTTCAAGACTAGTTGGGATGAAAGTTTGGCTCTATGTGAATTCGCGTACAACAACAGTTACCACTCTAGCATTGGCATGGCGCCTTTTGAAGCTTTGTACGGAAGGAGATGTCGAACCCCTATATGTTGGTCGAATTTTGGAGCTCGTGGTTTTCATGGACCGTCTGTGGTTGGAGAGTCTAGTGACAAGATAAAACAGATTCGGGAAAGGTTGAAGGTTGCCCGCAGTTGTCAAAAGAGTTATGCTGATAAAAGGAGGAGAGAGTTGAAGTTTGAGGTTGGTGACCATGTATTTTTGAAGGTATCACCTACGCGTGGTACATTGCGGTTTGGGCAGAAAGGGAAGCTTTCCCGAAGATATGTGGGACCGTTCCAAATTATCAGCAAGATTAATGACGTGGCTTATCGGTTAGCACTGCCACCAGAGTTGTCGGGTGTTCACAACGTCTTCCATGTTTCTATGTTGAGGAAATATGTAGCAGACCCTTCACACGTGCTGCAATATGAGCCATTGCAAGTGCAGGATGATACGACGTACACTGAACAACCGGTGGGGATTGTCGATACCAAGGAGCAGGTGTTGAGAAACCGTGTCATCCACTGGGTGAAGGTTCAATGGAGTCATCATCGCCCAGAGGAAGCAACGTGGGAGCTTAGAGACGAAGTGCAGCGTCAGTATCCGCACCTTCTTCCAGAGGTATGTTAGTCATTTGGAGGACCAAATGTCCTTTAAGGGGGGTAAGATGTCAAGTCCCGAATTTTTTTTATTGGGTCACACCGTTTGTCGGGTTTGAGTTGGGTTAAGAGGGTCAGATAGATTGATTTAACACAAGTGGGGCCTGAGTTAATGGACCCTTTTTGGGCCAGAGACTCTTTTTGAAATTTCTTAAAAACCCACTAAAAAGCAGGAGGCCCTTCTTTGTAATTTAGAAAAACCCCCTCTTTTATATAAACTATACTCTTAGGGTTTTCCCCCATTCTCCAACCCTCTTTTCTTCTTCTTCAACCAAAACCCTAGAGGCTTTCTAAGGGGGAAACCAAGGTGGGCTCTTCCAAGCTTTGATCTTCAGATCTACTTTGGCTTCAAGATCCAGGCAAGTGGATGAATGCAAATAATGTTTCTTGATTGTTTTCCTAAATCACATGTTGTTTATATGATTTATTTGATTTGGGTAAAATCTTTGTGGTTGTAGATTAATAATGGAGACTTGTTTATACTCCTTTTATTGCAACGAGCATAACTCATGGATTTGATTCCGGTTTTATAAAAATATTATATGTCTAGTTTTGATTAAAAAAAAAAAAAAAAAGAAAGAGAAGGCTGCTGCCCAGGCAGCAGCAGGCACTGCTGCCCGGGCAGGGTGCCTGCCAGGCCGGGCCTAGCCCGGCTGGGCCTGGCAGCGCCTGGCCCGGGTGCTGCTGGGCCCAGCTGCGGCTGGGCCGGGTTGATGCAGTCAGGCCTAGCCCGGCTGGGCCTGGCAGCGCCTGGCTCGGGTGCTGTTGGGCCCAGTTGTGGCTGGGCCAGGTTAATGTAATTAGGCCACTTGTTTTTTTTAAAAATATATATATATTTATATAATTGTAATTAGAATTTTATGTTAGTAAATATAAGATTTATACTTTATTTAGTTTGCTTAGAAATTAACTAAGATGCAATTGGGGATGAATAAAATCTTATGTAGATTGTGTTTATGCGTCTAACTTGGGTTTTTAATCTGAGTTTGACTTCAAACTGGGGCCCGGGAGTTATACCTTTAGTTTTGTATAAATTAATAAGGTGTATTTGTACACAGCAATGATAACTAAGGAATTAATTATCCCCTTTTCCCCATTGATCATAACTTGATTTAAATTTGAATTTAAAATTTAAACATCTTTTACCCAATTAGTAAAACATACTAATTATATATAATTGGATTAGATGAATTATGACTTTCAGGAAAGTTAGTTGAATGTTCACATGAGAATTAGACTAAATGCAGAATGGGAATGTGACGTTCGGGATGCACCACATGATAGGCACCAAAAGTAGTATATCGGCATCGTGGACTCATATTTCCATTATGATAGAGGGTTAGTTCTCATGTGCATATTTATCTAACTTGACCGTTGGTGGATTAGTGCTTACCCTCAAGAATTTGAATTGACACACGTTCATAATACGCTTTCAAATTTAAGTACTCTAAATACTCAAATGGTATTGGATCGAATGTTGGGATTGAGGGTTTCATATCATGGTTCATTCTGCATCGATATACGTATGTATTTGTAAATAAGTATATTTGTATATATGTATCTGACCGACTGCAGTTCGGAGGTGGACGTACGCCATCGGGTCAGCGTATACTGTGGATAATAGTATACAGCTGTGCCTTCTGTCATTATCTGCGGGATTACCCGTTTCTGTCATTATCTGCGGGATTACCCGTTTCTGTTATTATCAGCGGGACTACCCGTTTCTGTTATCTGTATGCGGGATTTACCCGTTTCTGTATATTTATCTGCGGGGATACCCGTTTCTGCGCATTCATGTCATTGGGGTTTGCATCTGATTTATTTTGGTTAATAATGAATATATCATTTAATTCAGTTGACTAATCCATTATTTGCAGCTTACCCTCTTGCCAGATTATGTCAATCTGACCCACTACTTTTGGGTGTCTAGGTTCCGTTGCCGGTGCCGAACCGGAGGGTCAGGCGACGCAGGAAATTCCGCTAGATGGCGGAGTTGTTGAGTGGAGCACCGATGACATCATCTGAGGTGTCCTAGGGCGGTGCTGAATTCGAAAACTTTAGATTATGTAATAAGGCCATGTTTGGGCCATTAGTTTTATTCATTTAAGTTTGGTTGTTTTAAAATTTTAACTCTAATTGTGATGCTTCCAAGCGCTTGACTCTGGTTTATTTATTAATGAGATTGATTATCTTATTGTAATGTAATATCCATCTGCGATGAGCATGGATTTTAGTTCCGCGTGTGATTATGGTTGCTTGATCACCAAGCATAGCCTCACGAAGGACTTCGATCCACCCGGAATTGGGGCCCGTGCTGTTTATGTTTAGAAAAAATTTTTATTGGCCCCAATTCTCACACCCCTGGAACCGGGTTTGGATCCGGCCCAGTTTTGGGGGCGTGACAACTGCACTACTCATCTTTCCCCCCTTTTTTTTTTCCAGCCAACTGCACTACACTGTTTCCCTTCTCCTTTCTTTTCTTTCTTTCTTCTTCCTTCTTTCTTTTTCTCTCCTCCTTCCCAACCGACTGCTTTCCTTCTGCTCTTCTCTTCTATTCTTTCTTTTTCCTTCTTTGTCTCTTTTTTTTTCTCCTTCTCCTTCCCAGTCGACTGCTTTCCTTCTACTCTTCTCTTCTTTTCTTTCTTTTTCCTTCTTTCTCTTTTTTTTTTCTCCTTCTCCTTCCCAGTCGACTGCACTGCTTCTTTTCCTTTTTTCTTTTCTTTCTCTTCTTTCTTCTCCTGTTCTTTTCCTCCCTTCCCAGCCTACTGCACTGCTTCCTTTCCGTTTTTCTTTTCTCCTTTTATTTCTTCTCCTGTTCTATCTCCTTCCTTCCCAGCCGACTGCACTGCACTGTCTTTCTCTTTTTTTTTTTTTTTCTGTTAGATGGGCTATGGGGACAGGTGGGTAGAAGGTGGTGCAATGGAGAAGAGAAGGTGAAGTGGGTGCTAATGTGTGTGAAGTGTTTGGTTGAGGGAGACGAAGTGGGTGCTAATGTGTGTGAACTGTAATGACTGTGCAACGGTGAAGACAACGTGGGTAGTTGTGTATGAAGTGTCTGGTGAAGTGGGTGCAGAGATCGTGGAGGTGTGTTTGGCGAGGAAGATGGGTACGCAGCAGAAATATAATATGAAAGAATCAGGGAGAGGAAGAGAACCTGGTTTCTGGGTCTGCTGATGATCGTAGAGAGGAGGGAGGCGGTCCCCAGTTCCTGGCTCTTCTTCTTCTCTGTTCTATCTCCTTCCTCCCTTTCCTTCTTTTCTCTTCTGTGCTCCTTCTCTTTCCTCGGTTTCTCTATGGTTCTCTCCCAGCCGAGTGCCCTCTCACGTTTTTTCTTTCCCTTTTTTCCTTTTTTCTTTTCTTTTCTGTTTCTCTCTTGGCCCCGGTGTACTCTTACGTTTCTTCCCTCCTTTTCTTTCGGCATCCCTCCCTTTACGTTGTTTTTGTTTTCGTTTCTATCTCTTAGGATCAATATGTGATACCGATGGAGAGAAGTTTTGAAATTTTGAAACACTAACTGTGGCTTGAGTCTGGTGAGAATGAGAGACAGTGAGTTGGCTGAAGGGAATTGACCGTCTGGATTGGATGATGAGGAGGAGGAAGGATAAGGAGGGGGATAAGGTGATGGGGAGAAATGATTTGGAAAGGGTGTATGGGGATAACCGTGAGATGGTGGAGATCAAGCCAAACTATAATTTAAAATTTTGAATGATTGGGTGGGTTGATGGGCCAAACGGCCAGATGGCTCGGATTTGGGTTAATGGGTCAAATATTGGAGATTGGATTAAAGTGGGCCAGCCACTTACTCTATTCCATTGATGAACAATTGGTGCGGGGGGACCACATGCAGTAAAATCAACTTAATTGGATGGCCATAGTGATGGTGGTGAACGGATCCTAAGCGTTGATCATCAAAGTGGGGCCCATTGCATGGCTTGGGTTAGACCCTGGGTTAATATGGTAAGTTACCCCAGGCCAGAAAAAACATGGCATGTGTGATGTGCAACAGGAGATGGGAGTGTCCTTCATGTCCAATTTAGAATTAGAGAGCTTGGCTTTCGGATTTGGGAAGAAAATTAGACATGAAAAATTATTTTTCACAAGTAGGCTACGCAAAGGCCGAGCTAAGTGTAATGAGCCCCAAGCTTCGTAACTTTTGACCTATTTGTCATTCAGAGTATTAGATATTGTTGGAAAGTTCTCAACAAGTAGATCAAAGTGAACTATAAATCTATGTGGTCAAGAGAATGGAAAGGGATGATGAAATTTTGGGTGAGCATTTCTGACCTTAAAATCTCTTTTATCCCTATTAACTTATTATTATTTTATTATCAATGATTTGAACACTGCAGTCACGGGCAATGGACTCGGACCATTCTCATGCACATTGGACATTTATTTTGATGGTGATATTCATTTATTTCGTATTTTCCAAGTTTTCTTACCATTTTCTTTTGTTATTATTATTATTATTATTATTATTATTATTATTATTATTTTACTTAAATGGAATGCATTTTTTTTGTAGTGCAAGGTGGCAGCAAATCTAAATAATAACATGCAATGCATGACTTCTAAAACTCTTTTTAAATTTTCAACAATTAACATTTTTTTTTGAAAGCTCGATTTGAATTATGCTAAAAGCACTTAATTTGGGGCTAAATCGGGGCATCATTATACATTATAAGCATTTTAGGTCTACATAGGGTACCAAATGAGGTGTCTACAGTGTGATATTGATTCCTTTGACTAGTTGTCAAATACTTTATGAAGGTTATCAATGTTACATTTCAATATTCTTGAATAGATATCTTTTGTATTGATAAGAGCTATGATCAATGCATACTCACATAGCCAATACTATTACAAAATAGATACAATTTTGCATGAATTATTATGTTATCACATTATATGTATACATATCATTATTTTTTAAACATATATAATTATGTCCATACCAGTTGAGCCATAGCGCAGTCTATGAATGTATACGTTGGCTCTATATATTTTATTGCTATCATGTTCAATAAGGTATCACTTATAGCTTTTGACCAATTGTAAGTCTTTATGTTTTCAAGGTCGTCTACTAAAATTGCAAATGCCCATGCTTGTGTCTATGCAGTCTTTTAAAAGAAGGGGGCAGCATATGGGTAGAGGGTGATGAGTCTTGCAACATCTCCCCTATCTTCTTCTTTATTCCCTCCTAGTGCATTCAGCAAATTATCTTTGATGTCTTTGTAGTCAATCTCTCTTCCTTTATAAACCATTTTGTGGTGAATCTTATATCATTTATTTTGATAGCCAATCTCCATTTCGATGTTTTCATATTCAATCCCAAAGATCATGGAGATGTACTTGCTTGTTAATGGAATAAACTTTTTTCCAAGTTTAAATGCTCCCCTGTTGCTGTTGTATCTTAAAATGATAGCCACTATATCGTCATTCTGTCTGCATGCTCTCTTATCAATTTTTCCATCTATGATGGCTTCAATCAATGGCTAGAAGGGTTTTTTTTGTTGAGATGAATAACTTGTCCACTGGTGAGATGCCGTGTCGTTTTAATTTCTTCAAACAACTTCAATATTGCCCACAAATTTGACCTGAATTGAGGTTTATAGTTCTTGTCCCTCCTCATCATTTTTAGATCTTGGATTGGGACTTCATCTGACTTTTTTTTTGTTTTCAGTTCTCAATTTTTATGCCTTTGATATCCCTTTCTCATTGTTCTTTGTCATCCTTGTAGTTTTACTATGAAACATATTAAAATCATATGAAAACAGATTAATGCAAATGATTTAACAGATTGAATTGAAACAGATACAATTATGCTTTGTTTTGATAACAACTAAATAACAACAGATGAAATTGAAAACAAATATATGAAGATCATATATTAAAAAGTTAAACAAAGAACACTTTGAAATAGATGTAATCGATAAATCATTATAAATAAAACAAATAGTTTCAAAGCATCAAACAGATGAAATTAAAATAGTTGAAAATTATTACTTCCACTTGACAACAGATATTAAAAAACAGATGGAATTGAAAGGAACATACCCAACAGGTATATCTGATAAACAAGAGAATAATTGGAAGAAAACAACAACTGAGAAAAAAAACATATATAATTGTAAAAAATAATATAAATGTACAGATGAATTCATTTTATGATAAATATATAGATATCTTAATTCATTACAACTTTGATTTAAGATGAGCAAACAACTATTTTGACAAAATTTTGTAACATACAATATTCAGTAACAGATATAATTGTAAAACATTATAAAAGTACAGATGAATTCATTATAAACATACAGATGAATTCATTTTGTTATAAATATGTAAACAAAACTGTGGAAACATCATAAATGAATAGATATAATTGAAAAAAAAAACAGAAAGAAAGATCAAATAACTAACATATATGATAGTAAAACAACAAAAGAAACATTATAAAATGCAAGAAAAAGAACGATATGTCGAACATCAAGTAAAAAATCACGGAAATATCAAAACTTGAAACGGATTAATTTGTAAAAGTGTTAAAACAAATAGATAAAATCTAACATTAGAAAAATGATCATATATATTTTTCTAGAATTTCTAATTTAGAAATAATCTATTATCATTGATTATCATCAAAAATTTGAAATCGAAACACAAGCAAACCTTAGTTTCGAGTATATGTTTAGATACTTGACACTAGGACGAGTCTTCGGAATAGATGATGGAGAAGATGCTCAGACTTTTAATAAATCTTCAGAAAGAGATGATGGAGAAGCTGATTGGATGCTGTGATGAATATGTTTTACGCGAGGAGAAAATTTTTGTCTGGGAGAGAATCGTTGCTGAGAGAGAAAAAGAAAAGCATAGTTATGAAATGGGTAATTTTCGAGTGATGGACTAAATAAGCAAGGAGGGTCATTTTTGTAAAAATACTCTTGCTTTTTTAACTAAGGAATCTATTGTAGTTACGACTATTTCTTTGAACCTATGATATTATATAAAAATATCTAGGGACCTTTGGTTGAAACACCCTTTTTTTTCATTTTTTTTGGGGTTAGAATGATATATAACATATATTTAGCCTTTGATGGCTTGAGTCAAGTTGACAAATGACATTGCTTACTAGTTTTACTTTACCATTGACTGGACCTAAAAAAGCCAAATCCCCACCACAAAAAACTTCAACTATGCATTAATTTGAGAAAAATGTCTGCTGCAAAGTTAGGACTTTGGGCCTAGATAGTGCATGTGTGAGTTCTTATCACGTTGAGGTATGGGTTATGTTTGTATCTCATTACACATGTAAATTCTCATCACCTCAATCAGTTGTGTCTATGTCTCCTTGCATGTGGGATTTCTTATCAACATATATGTGTGAGTCTTAGGTCTCAGCCCATCAGCTGGGTTAATTAAAATTTAAAAAAAAAAAGGACTATGGTCCTAGATGGTGCACATTTGGATGATCTGAAACTCACCGTTGGTGACCTTAGTCCTCATGATTGGTGCGCCAACGTATGAAAGAACTCCATCCACTGATCTCAGCCATTTGATTGGTATTATTTGGTAAGAAACTGGACATTCGGCAAGAAAAATGGAGTCTGAATTCTCAATGGGAGCATGGGAATGAGCTCCTTGTTGAATCAGTATAGGCTACGGCCTATGTGGATTTTTTTTCTACGACCCATTAGACCACTTTATAGAGGGAGGCTTCCAGAGAGGAATTTGAGAGAAAACTCAGCCCATCAACACTTTCTGATCTGAAGGTAAGAACATGTGACATGTTAAACAAAGGAAAAGAAGATAAAAAGTAGAATATGAAAAAAATGAAAATTTCTTAGTACTCTGATCAAGAAGGATGGATTTGAAGAAGACATGAATATGCAGTTCATCCACAAGCATACAAATCAAATAGGCTGAACTTTTTTTTTAGCATGCGCGACAGAAGCGACGGGTCACTTTCTACCTTAAACCCAAAAATATGCAACTCCTTACAAATTCTTTTTCCGCCCAAAAGTTCTCTAGCCTTATCTATTGTTTTCATACATAAACGAACATAGTGGGAAAAGATTGCAACAACCTTACCTTCATGGTTTTTGAAATACCGAATGAAGTAGTAAGGATAGACCTGAATAAGTGCAATCAATATGTTGATTTGCCGTGATAGACTAAAATTGTGAGATGAGATGGAATTGGTTGCACTGGACTAGTCCAACCTTAAGCTCCAGTATTCGGGTCGGTTCTACATCTAAAATTTGGGTATGTTTTATATTTGAGTAGGACTTCAACGAAGTTGTAGAAAGCTTGGAGCCCAGCGAGAAAAAGTAGTGCTTGTAGTTTTGTAACTTATTTGCTAATTCCCATGAAACCCGATTGACTAAATGGACAAGCCCGGGTTTAACATTTTCTAGTGGGCCAGACTGAGGCCAGGCATTTATGGCCTATTTCGGGATGGGGCCAGATTTTCCACACTTGAGACGTCCTTGATGGGAAGACTTATTTAAGTGTTTTTTTCCTTTCTCTTTGGTTTAATGAAATCTTAACAAAAAACCTTTATAAATGACATCTCTAGTCTCTCTCCACTGAGTACTAAAGAAATTCAAAAATCACTATATTCCTGTAATCTCAACGTAAACTTTATTCAAATTAAGTTGCCAATTATAATATATAAACATGATTGGGATTGATTTTGCAGTTGAGCTCAAATTTCGCAATTGCTTGAAAAATTGGAGCTCAATTTCAATGTTAATTTTGACTTGAGGAAGAGATTTTAGGGATTTGAGAGAAATTCTCAATTTTAGCTATCTAAATTAAAAGGCAAATCTAAAAGAAGTTTCTTCTCTCTAATCAATCAAAAATTTCTCATCTAAGGACATTCATGAATCAGTACCCAAACTAATTAAGATAATGGCAAGCATATATAAAAAAGTGACTTTTTTTTTGTTATAATATTAACTTGGGTCGGGCTCAGGCTTAATATGCTTTAGACGTATTGGGCTTGGGTTAGCTAGTTATGGCCCAATCCATGCTTGGCCGGGCTTGGTCCATAGCTCAAAAATTGAGATGGGCATGGATATTTAGCCCAACACAATCCAACCCATGAACATGCCTAATATCTAATGTCGTGGATAAGAAAATCTTATTTGATGCTACATTAAAGAGTCTATCATTTAAACCTTTTATCCCGTATTTCGTACAATGTTATCATAATTTTTTATTTTAGATGGGGTCTAACTGGATCTACACTCTTTAATCTTCCTTCAATCACATAGTTTAAATTAACAAGAGTGAGTAAAACACGAGGATTCTCACAATTGTATTTGTATTGATTCCTCCTATATACAAGATCATGTCATATCTCTTCCCTTGATTATTAGTTTTCCTTTTTATGTAACTTTTGGTATTTTAATGTTATTTTTTCATCATAGTTGTTTTTAATTTTTTACTTTTAGTTTCAAGGTGTTATTTTTATAGTTTTCTTGGTGATAGGTTTTCATGGATTTTTTTTTAGCTGCAATTTTTGGTTTTCAAGCATGGAGTTTTCATAACTTTATTTATTTCTTCTAAATTATTTTTATTGTTAGATTGTCTATAGGCTTTTGTTTTTATGTTGCATTTTTGTGGTATTTTTATCATATTTTATTTCATTTTATTTTATTATGGATTTAGTCTTCTGATTTCAAAATAATATTTGAAATAGAATACTCATCTCATTTTAAACAAATTAAAATGCTTTCATTTTGAAATTTAATTATTATTATATTATTATTATTATAGGTTTTAAATTTTTATTGCAGTTTTTACCACCTTAATATGAGTTAAACTAAATATAATTAAATTTTTTATTTTTAATATTATAAATTATATATTGCTCATTATACACGAAAAAAGAATAACAATAAGAGATAATTTGAGATTCAAACTGTCAATTCTATCCCCAAAATCTTACACCTAATCTCATCTCTTATAGAGAAACAATCGTAATGTCTCTAACAATCCTAAATTGTCTAAGTACATCATCCTATCTGTAAGATCTCATCACTTTCTTAGATAATACAAGGCAAGCAGAGTGAAAAGGCTAAAGCCCTTATAATCTTGACCATTGATTGTGGTGTGCCTCTTCAACCATACAAGATCTAAACTGTTGAGTAATAATCCTGTTGTACTGGCAAGCGGGGCTTATACATAGGCAAAAAGGGTGTGAATTTGTAGGTTTACAAAAAAATTTATTTCTAGCAATGTTGCCCGTGTCTTTGTTTATATGTGCAAGCCACAATTACCCTCGAATGTCATTTGAATAATTGACTAATTAAAGGGGCATTTTTTCAGGCTTGACCCTCTAATCCAAAAGTGCGTAATACCTCTTTAGTCCGAACTACTGGTGGACCAAAGGGGGTTGCAAGGGCCATGGCCCCCCAAAATTTTATAAAATCCCATTAACTTTTCAATATTTATATATATATTTACATATATATGGCCTCCCTCCAAAAATCTTAGAAAAGCCCCTAGGGGTGTAAACAATTTGATTTCATACAAATTAAGCCTAATCTGTTACCAAATCGTCATTAACGTTTTTCAATTTTGCAATTCATAACCAAACTGTTAACTATTCAAAACCGAATCAAATCGAACCACTAATAAACGGATTTGATCAGTTAAAAACTGAATAATCCGTATGTTCTTCGGGAAAAAAAATTGACTTGAGATCATTGCAAAGGTCCATACCAAAAACCAACACAATAAAGCCTCAATGCAAATTCCATTGCAAAGTGTTGCACATATAGCCCATTGCAAAGAGAGGATTGGCTTTATAGAAGATGAGAAAAATATATTTTATATCATCAACTGATGTGGGATAAGGTCTCTTCCTCTTTATAACTTAACAGCATGTCAAGCATTTCACTAATTCCATATCAAGTGTGGAAACTTTTTTCACCCTCCTTTGTCATCTATAATTATATTTCACCATACTATATCAAATACAAAAATTACATTATATATAATGTTTAACCAATGAATAATATATATCGATTTAAATATATTCGATGTCAACAATTCGGCTCATTTTAAATTTGAATCGAAGGGTAAAATTCATTACTGAACTGTTATTAATGGATTAGAATTTTTTCAATCCATGATTAAACTATTAACCATTAGTTCAGTTAAAAATCCATGGATTAGATCGGTTTGGTTCGATTTATGGATCAACGATTTTTTGGACACTCCTAAGCCCCTCTTTATATTATAAAAACTACATTCATTTTTTTATGTGGCCGTCCAAAATTTTTTTCTAGATAGTGGCTCCCCCTAAACAAAAATTCCTTGGTTTGCCTTGGTCCGAGCACCGAAATTATTCTCCCTTATTATTGGCTCTTGGTCAAATATCACATTGATAAAAGCTGGGCCCACAACAAATGAGGTGATAAAGTGCATGAGTTTGAGTATCTAGTAAAAGGGATTAAAAAATAAATAATTAAAAAAAATTAAGTACTTTAACTAGCATCCAATGGAGCCTATGAACCAAAATGTGTGCCTTTATACCTCGTGTGCTTCACTTTATTGTTACATGTGACTCATGATTTCTCTTAAAATTCTTACTAGAACATGATCGAATCCTTTGTGCGTATGTGTGTGTGTGTGAGAGAGAGAGAGAGAGAGAGAGAGAGAGTTATGACCAACAACAAAATATAAAACAAGGTATAGCATTGATGCTGACTGTTTTTAAAAATTCAAAGGAGAAAGCGAATTGTAGAATAGCCATATAGAAAATTCATTGTAGACAGGAAATTATTTATAGATGACAGGATAATATGCTCCAAAGAATCTGCTGTGGGTCCTATACTAAAGGGCAAAAAAGTGCATAAAGCAGCTTCAGAGGATCTGGATCAAGTATATAGAATCCAACACCGGGTGTGGAACCCTTTACGTGTAAGATCAAGTGCTGTTAATTCAGTCACACCTTTGTTTCCTCTCGTGCGGTTGTAATTTAGATACATGGCTTGGGATTTGGCTTGGAGGACAGGACAGCTGATATGATGTGAACCAATGAATGAACGATGGCCATACGCAGCACGTTGATGTCTGAGTCCAGGAGCAACTAGCCCACGATGTTGTTCTTATCTTGGTGCCTCTGTGCATCATGTGGTGATTAGTTCTTGGGACAT
Source organism: Sextonia rubra (assembly GCA_037013555.1). Taxonomy (NCBI): domain Eukaryota; kingdom Viridiplantae; phylum Streptophyta; class Magnoliopsida; order Laurales; family Lauraceae; genus Sextonia; species Sextonia rubra. Next base: position 106,150,372 of record JASUAD010000001.1, on the reverse strand, counting down.
TTTATTTGATGTGGTTCCGAGTTGGACCACGTAAGGGAAAAAATCCCTTTCGTTCATCTATACCATCCATAGAAAAGGGTCTTGATATAGACTGCTGATAGATGCTTAGGAGGTGCATATTTCTGAAAAGGAGGAGAGAAATTTCTGTGAACTTACTCATACATGCCAGAGTTGGAAAATGGACTTTTCAACATGTTTTGTTGTTTTATGTGAAATGAAGATGACTCTGTAAAACAAGAAATGTAAAGGTATGAGATACAAGTTTCAATAGAAATGAATTTATCAAGGACTATATATAATCCAACCGCAGCAGGTACTACATAAAAAACAAAGGTTCGGATCACTGTACCACAAGAATAGTAGTGGTGTTTTGTCTCCCCACCAATTCAAACGACTCTCAAAGTCTCAATACATGTAGCGCCAATCACTTTGGACGGCTAACAGGCGCAAAAGCTCTCATGGGGGCATTTTAACCCTAGGTTTGTGATCGAAGTCGAATGGCTAGAAAAGGAAATACAACAACTGCCCATATTTGATTTGAGGGGTTTTGGCATATTAGTTGTTCTTAAATCCAGTTTTTATAAATTCTTAACCGGATTTTAGATAATATCATTAGGGTCGCTTGACTTTAATCAATATTTTTTTAAAAATTTTTTTGCCTAAATCTCATTATGTGACATCCTGGAGTCCCACATCGACTATAGAGAGGAAAGTGAATGGGTTTATATAGAGAGCTTGCACCCTTACCTTGCATGAGGCCTTTTGGTGGGTTGAGGCCCATTAGAAACAAAACCGTGAGGCCGATGGGCCAAAGCGGACAATATCATGCATGTGTGAAGGGTGGGGTGTGACAAATGGTATCAGAGCCGACTCTCGACTAGTTCGAGTGTGGGTCCCTGCCGTGGCCTGGTGCAAGTGGGCGGGTTCATATGTGGGCGGGCCAAGAGGGCTGGCAGGCTACAAGAACTGGGGAGTCCCACATCCACTATAGAGAGGAAAGTGAATGGGTTTATATAGAGAGCTTGCACCCTTACCTTGCATGAGGCCTTTTGGTGGGTTGAGGCCCATCAGAAACAAAACCGTGAGGCCGATGGGCCAAAGCGGACAATATCATGCATGTGTGAAGGGTGGAGTGTGACACATTATATCATGGAAACAGTGTATGCAACAAAAATTGACAAATCCCATAATTTTGTGGTACTGTCCGGCTATGATGTCATGGATTGTATCCAGTATCTTTGGAAAATTTTTTTCCATATGATAGAACCTAAGTAATGATGGTCAAATGTGTATCTCCTTTTCACAAAATGTCATTTATGAGTTTTATAAAAAAAAAAAAAAACTGAATTCACTTGCTAGTTGTAGGAGGGTGATAATACAGAAATTGATAAATCCCATAAATCATGGGACTGTCCCATCATGTCATGTGATATATATGATAGAAAGAAAGATAAAGAAATTTAACTAGAGTCAAATTACTTTAGTGACATTATTTGAATTGGAATCATTACATTGGTAGAATCAATATTAACGAGGATTAATATGCCAAAACCACTTGATTATACGGTTAGAATTATAAATAGAAGATATTATTTATGGGTTTGTTTTGCTCGCATATATGAGGTGAGTGGTGAAGTATATATATTCGATGATGATGATGTTGTACACTAAATTTTGATTTTTTTTAATTTGAGTTATTAGGATGATGGTTAGATATTCATTCTTCTATCTTTCTTGATTCAATTTTTATTATAGGGGACGTTATCTTATATTCAGTTTTGGATGTTTACATTTCATTTGGAAATACATTATCCTGGAACTCCTTATATCTATACTTCGGACTCTAGATCATTTGCCATCGTCTAAGTTGCAGGCTTTCACTTTTTACAAGGCACCTAATAGCAGCAGGAGTCAAGGATAATTAAGATTGGTTTGTAGTGTCATTGTCTTTTAGAACTAAAGAATATGAAAAGTGTCATTATGAAAAAATACATTATCCATAGTCTGCTTACTTAACCTTGACACAAGCCATCCATTCCTGTTTGTTCAAGGTGACTGATGATATGGTTGTTACCTTATCCGTCTCCAGTGAGGCCCACTAACTTTAATAGCTTGCCAATGGCTTGATGTGTGGTGAAGATAAGCCTGACCAGAAGGAAACTTCATGAGTGTAGACACCGAACAAGTGGGCCGGCCCTCTAAAATATGCCAGGGGATCATCCCCGGGATACTGTCTGCTCCATAGATTCCCTCACATAAAATTACGTTACTTGTGCAGAGAAAAAACCAAATGTGGTGTGCCCCCACATGCTTAACAGTATTGTACTGCAATTGGCATCTAGCACTGGATTCCCATGTGAAATTAATGACATATTTCGATGAGAGCCTCAAATAAGGCTGCCAGTAGATGCAAAAATCTATGGCCCTTATTATTTTATTTCCAAAGTTCGGTCATTCTCACCTACTAATTTCTTTAATTTCGAAATATAATTAGCCATCTTTGACCTAAGTGTTAGTCTCTATTTAAAGCTATATAACAAAAGTTTGCAGAAAAGCATGTGCTCACCAGCCTTATTTGTGAAAAAAAGCAGCTCTGAGTCGTTGAATCTAACACCATTATATAAGCACTTGTAACGTGGGTCCTCCTGGGGTCAATCCAACTTTGTCACCCACTACCTTCTCCCGTATGTTTCCAATTCCAAAGTTTTTATACTCATCTTAGATGTTGGATTGAAATTCTAAAAAAGTTGATGCCTACTAAAATCATTAACTTGAGGGCCATTTATTAAATGATTAGAATAATCTAATTGACTGTAAATCTTGCACATAGGTAGATCTCATAAAGATCTTTTCAATCCAACGTTCTTATAAATTAACATGGCCCTAGATGGACCCCACAAAGGTGTGTGCAAATGAGGGAGATGAGCATGTGCTCACCTTGAAATATGTACGTATTATTTTTGACAGAGAAAAAATACTATGCGTTGAATCCAGGTTCCCCCATATGCACAATCGAGAGAGAGAGAGAGAGAGAGAGAGAAACAAATTTTCTATGCACAACCAGTAGGTATAAATGTTGGGCTTTCTTATCTGATCAAAACTATTAGACAAAATATTAGATGGTGTGCATCTCCCATGAGTCAGAGACCCACCTTATGAACAGTCATGATGTCACACTGTTGTGTCAAGTTGTCGTGTGAGAAAAATGTAAGCCATCAAAAGGGACACGCGTGTATGGCGTGCAAAAGTTATGTGTTGGCCATGTGGGTCCAGACCATTAGTGGGTTCAGTATCTAGGGTGATTTCCCTAATGACATTAGGAATTTCCTGTTTTGTCAAACAGTAGTTTTCTAATGGGTTAGGACTTTCCTTTTTTCTTGAGATAGAGTTCACTAAAGGGTCTCTTGTTATTGCGAGAGGAATAGCAGGTAATACTCTTTATAAAACACAAGTAAAGCTGTGCAAAGATGCGTTGAATGCAGTTCAAGACAATTCCTCTCTGAATCTGTGGCATAAGAGGCTTGGTCATATGAGTGAGAAAGGCTTGCAGATGTTGGCAAAAAAGGATTTAATTCATTGCTCCAAAGGTATGTCCCTTGACCCTTGTAATTATTGTTTATATGATAAACAGCATAGGGTTGCTTTCTCTTCGACATCAAAATTGAAATCACATGTGTTGGATTTGGTATATTCTGATGTTTGTGGTCCCATAGAGGTAGAATCATTGGGTGGCAATAAATACTTTGTCACATTCATCGATGATGCATCCAGGAAAATCTGGGTTTATCCGTTGAAATCAAAGAATTAAGTATTCCAGATGTTTCAACAGTTTCATGTCCAGGTTGAAAGAGAAACAGGTAAACTCTTAAAGTGTCTTCGTTCAGATAATGGAGGAGAGTACACATCCAACCAGTTCAAAAGCTATTGCTTGAAGCATGGCATTCGACATGAAAAGACAGTTCCTGGTACTCCACAGCATAATGGTGTGGCAGAGAGAATGAACCGCACTATTCTTGAGAAGATGAGATGCATGATAAGATTAGCACGGTTGCCTAAGTCATTCTGGGGTGAAGCCGTTCTGACTGCCGTTTATCTGATTAACAGATCTTTCTCAGTTCCTTTGAATTATGATCTTCCAGAGAGAAGATGGACAGGTAAAAATGTTTCATATTCACATTTGAAGGTGTTTGGGTGTAAAGCATTGTACATGTACCAAAGGAGCATCGTTCTAAGTTGGACGATAAAGCAGTGAGTTGCATCTTTCTTGGTTATGGTGGAGATGAGTTTGGCTACAGATTATGGGATCCAGAGAAGAGGAAACTTATCAGAAGTAGGGATGTGATTTTCTATGAAAATCAGTTCTTTGGAGATGTTGAGAAGATTGATAAGTCTTCTGAGAAAGTTGATGGAGTGGTTGATCTCACATCGACTCCTTCTCCGGTGCAGACTACAGGTGGAGAAGGTGGACAAAACGATCCGGATCGCGATGAGGCACATGGGTTCCAGATGATGAGGTTGTTGAGCAGGGGGAGCAGTCTCCTCGAACTGAAACCACGGAACCTCAAGTTAGGAGGTCTACCCGAGAGCGTCAACCATCAACAAGGTATCCTGCATCCGAATATATGTTGCTTACTGCTGAGGGAGAGCCAGCTAGCTTCCGAGAAGCAATGACTCATGCTGATAAAGATGAGTGGATGAAGGCTATGCAGGATGAGATGAGTTCTTTGAAGAAGAACAAGACTTATGAGCTGGTGCAACTTCCTAAAGATAGGAATGTTCTGAAAAACAAATGGGTGTTCAAGTTGAAAAAGGATGAGAATGGGAAACTGGTGAAGCACAAAGCATGGTTAGTGGTAAAAGGCTTCGCACAGACGAAGGGCATCGACTTCAGTGATGTTTTCTCTCCTGTTGTGAAAATGACTTCTATCAGAATCGTTTTGGGTCTAGTCGCCAACATGGACCTTGAGCTTAAACAGATGGACGTGAAGACCGCGTTTCTTCACGGCGACTTAAAAGAAGAAATCTACATGACTCAGCCAGAGGGGTTTGAGGTAGAAGGAAAAGAACAGATAGTTTGCAAGTTGAAGAAGAGTCTCTACGGGCTGAAGCAAGCACCGAGACAGTGGTACAAGAAGTTTGATTCATTCATGTTGAGTCATGGGTACCGGAGGACAGCTGCAGATCATTGTGTCTATGTTCGTCGATTTATCGATGGCAGGTTCATCATCCTTCTTTTATATGTAGATGATATGCTGATAGTTGGACAGGATAGCAAGTTGATTGGCAAGTTAAAAGAGGAGATGTCAAAGTCGTTTGACATGAAAGACTTGGGTCCCGCACGAACGATATTGGGCATGCAAATACATCGTGATAGGAGTTCCAAGCAGCTGTGGTTGTCACAGGAGAAATATGTTGAACGAGTTCTCGAGCGATTTAACATGAAGAATGCTAAGCCAGTTAGCATACCTCTAGCCAGTCACTTCAAACTAAGCAAGCGCTTGTGTCCTACTACAGATGATGAAAAGGAACGGATGGCATGTGTTCCTTACTCCTCTGCTGTGGGGAGTCTTATGTATGCCATGGTTTGTACACGGCCAGACATTGCTCATGCTGTGAGTTTAGTGAGTAGATTTCTCGCAAACCCTGGAAAAGAGCATTGGGAAGCAGTGAAGTGGATCTTTAGGTATTTGAGAGGTACTTTCAAGGTGTGCTTATGTTTCGGAGGCTCAAAACCAGTCATGGAAGGTTATACTGATGCTGATTTTGCAGGCGGTCTTGATCGTCGATTGTTGACTTCTGGTTATCTGTTTACTTTCGTAGGGGGAGTTATTTCCTGGCAATCAAAGTTACAGAAGTGTACAGCACAGTCTACAATTGAAGCGGAATACATAGCTGCTAATGAAGCAGGGAGAGAGATGCTTTGGTTGAAGAGATTCCTTCAATAACTAGGTTTGAAGCAAAAAGAATATGTAGTTTACTGTGATAGTTAGAGTGCTATGGATTTCAGTGAGAATGCTACATATCATGGCCGCATGAAGCACGTTGATATCAAGTACCATTGGATTCGTGAGGTGATTGATAAGAACTTCATGAAGCTGGAAAAGATTCATTCGGACAATAATCCCTCGGACATGATGACCAAGGTTGTGTCTAAGGGAAAGCTGGAGCAGTGTTCAGAGTTGGCCGGACTGAACTCCCAGTAAGGGGTTCAGGGCATCTTCCCTATGGTCTGGAGGGGGAGATTGTTGGCCATGTGGGTCCAGACCATTAGTGGGTTCAGTATCTAGGGTGATTTCCCTAATAACATTAGGAATTTCCTGTTTTGTCAAACAGTAGTTTTCTAATGGGTTAGGACTTTCCTTTTTTCTTGAGATAGAGTTCTTGGGGGATAAGGATGTAATGGTTATATATATGATGTAATCTGTAACCCTGGATAGTCAGTCAGAGAGGCTGAGAGTGGCTGAGATTTCAAGGCTGTGGTTTCACAGATTGGAGGAGAACCTAGTGGAAATTGGTTTTCCGTGGACGTAGGCATCTTTGCCGAACCACGTAAATCTTCTTGTCTTCTTGTGTGGTGATTGTTTGATCTTGGTTGCGTTTGCACACACGCGCACAACATTATGTTCCTCTCAGGGTACGTATCTACGTAATTGTTATCCGCACCAGGGTAGGGATGTTCCTTCAAGAACTTAACATAATTTCCTCATACATAAGATCAAGATGTTTAAGATCAGATTCTATCCATTAGCCTAGTGGAGATTGTTTTTATGACATCATGACGTATCGTACCAAATAACAAGCTTAATTAGGCTCCTAATATTAAAATCAATTGATAAAGAAGATTGGTAGCTTATCCAACCAGTCAAATCAGTGGGCCACCATGTCACATAATGCATGCATTGCATACAATGATCTTAATTGTTTACCAATGGGCTTAGTTCTAGATAGGCTGCTGGGGTCCAAGACGTCCAAAATAATTGAGTTTGAATCAAGATATTTCATTTTCATTTGAAGAGGAACACTTCAAAGCATTTGTATACCAATATAATACATTAATGTTATTAAGGGCAGGATCTGCACGTTTGAAATTCATTTGAGAGAGTTTAAATGAATCGTGGCAATTTATCTTGAGGAAAGGAAGCCTGCAAAAATTCAAATTTAACTCACTGTGAATCTGTGATGGTCTCTTTTATTTCGAAGGAGAGAAGATGATTCCAACCCAACCACGAACACTGTGTTCTCGTAATTAAGCATATCTAGTGATTTGAATATAATAATTTCTATTAGGGCACATGTCTTGAGAATGAGGGGTTGATCATTTGATTGGCAGCTAGCATATCTCACCTTAACTGTCCCAGAAACGACTCCTACGTAGGAGTATGCTACTCTTTTCTTTTGTGTGGGTCATCTCTCCTCATGTATGTAGGCTCTTTTGTGTCCTATTTTCCTTGGTTGAAGTACAGAATGAAGTATATATATTGCCTACTTAAAATGATTTTACTTTGATAATTGTAAGATTCCATCATTAAATTACTAATTTCTGATATACATTGTCGGAGACAAGGATTTTCAACATGATCTCATCTTCCAACTTTTTAGGCAGTGCGACCATGTTTCTTAGGAACTATAGTAGAACTGTGATCAGTGATATGAGAAAAGAGGTAAAATGCACTTTTGGGCCTATTTGATAATTTTACCTCTAAGTAAGGTTATAGTCATCTATCATTTCAAGAGACAATAAATTAAAAGAGTCAAATCAAAATACCACATCTTAAAAAATTCTTCTACCTTTTTAAAGAAAAAAGTCAAAAAGCTACTTTCTCATTCTACTGATAAAAAATATCTACTTTTAATACAAAAAGTCAAAAAATAATATTTTCTTTTCACTAAAAGATAAAATCTCATCATAAAATTGATTTGACCCTTTTCTTTTTTTTTATCTTTTAAAATGATCATTCACTTCATTTTATTCTACCAGTTAAATTAACAAACTGCACTAAAAGGATTACCTTTAAGTAAATGGTTGATTTAACAATTCTTTAAAACAATCAATTGGGAGATTACTAAACGCGCCACGAGTGTCGGTTAAATAGTGACATAATTATTTATTACATCTGTAAGATGGAAGATGGAATTTGGGGTGAAACTAATTTTGTGTAGTTAAGCCACCTAACAGGGTGGCCCCACTTACAACTCCCTTGTTATTTTTTCAACATGGCATCCCCCTCAAGAGAGAATATTTTGTTTCACTGGAAAATTAGCTGAGTGGACTCCTAACTCTGCTGAGTGAGCTCGTTTTGGACCATAGCTAAGCCAACTTGGAAGGATATAATGATAAAAGTGGCACTAACTTAGGTGACTCATGTGGGTTTTAGGTGACTCATGACTCAGACAAGAGAAGCAGGCGAGTTCTTTTTTTTCATTTTTAGAGAGAGAGAGAGAGAGAGAGCCCTGAACAAAACTACATTTTTTATCTTAAGCATGGCCATAAATTGATAAACATCTTTTGACAAGCCCACCACGTGCATGAACGCCGAAGGCCATGTGTATAATGCAGTAGATATGGTTCATGCGACGGATAGTTCGAGGGCTTACCAAGAGGGGTTGGATTCCAATGCTCCCATGGGACGCCACCAGCGTCATTGCACCCAAGTCAAGGCAGCGGCGAATTGTAGAGTGAAGGCCCAACCAATGAAAACTTGAATCCCCTCAAAAATGAATGTAAGTTCAAGATTCCACCCAATAAAAAGTAGGTCACGTCATCTCAAACACATAACTAAATAATAAAGTGAGATAATCTCATATATAATTATAAATTATATGTTTAATCCTAAAATGGGATGTACTCCTATATATGGAGAGTAGGACTTTATGTTCACTTCCCATCTACAGAGACCATGTTTATTTTGAGTGGCCCAAATCTTCAATAGGCGAGTCTGATACTAAGTTTCACATTCTTTTGGTTGAGTGATACACCAAAGAGGATTCGGAATTGCCCCACTGTTGTGACTTTGTTTAGAGTTCCCTCTTCCCATGGCAACATCATATGCTCCCCTAGCATTGCGAAAGGCCACTGAATTCCCGTCCACTTATATAACAGATGGTACGTACTGTGGTCCTAGGCTCCCACCAGGAGATGACAAGAATAATTCGATCAAAGTAGGCCAGGAGCTCATATTCCCTGACCTTGCTTCTTCAATGATGGGTTTAAATTGCTGGTAATGTACGGCTTTGATAAATTTTTAAGAAGAGGATTCACATATTTGTACAGGAAAGAGAGATGACATTTCGAACTTCTACCTTCAGCAAGACCAAGGGGTCCGTTTCAACAAGAATAACGAAGGAAGAGGATAGAAATGGAAAAATTATCTATAAAGACAATAAAAATACAATGCAAAAGAAAATTTGATTGTAGATCATTGGGAAAACCCAGTGGGACAAAACCTAAAGGAGGAAAAAGAGTACAGCGCACATATGTCCTGGGTAGCATACTTCAGGATGCCTCCTCCTGATTGACTACTCCCTCTGATGATAACAATCTTTCACATAGTTAAGCATATCAATCTCATATACAGGTGTTTAAAATACTGATTATGGCAAAAACTTCATAAACTGATTAGCCAAGTTGGTACTTAAACGAACTTGCTTGACTTCAATCTTGCTATTCTTCTGAAGCTTATGAGTAAAAAACTTTAGTATAATATGCTTCATCTTATCATCTTTAATGTATCATTCTTTAATCTGTTGAATACATGCCTCCTTATCTTTTCAGATAATACTCGGGGTACCTGTATTAAGAGGCAATTGATAAGAACTACGAATATGTTGAGTTAAAGATTTTAGCCATACATATTCTCCATTGGCTTGAAATCTCAGTATGGTTAAAATAAATAGCTACCAATAGTTAATTTAGTAGAATACCAAAAATAATGATGATGGCATTGCCATTAAGAAACATACTACATGTCTATAATCGACCCTTATGAGGATCAAGGATATGTCCTGAATTTGCATATCCTACAAAATTTGAATCTTTACAACCATAAGAATAAAACAGACATAAATGTTATAACAGTTGTTTAATATCAATCCAAAACTTTGGTGCAAAACTATATATGGAAAGCATATTTATAAAGAATGAAAAATCTTATTAGAACTTCTCTCGATCTGCAGGTCGAGATAATATAGTTTATAGTGTTCTCGAGCTCTTCTGGAGTCCCGATTAAATTTATAAACTTCTACTATTATAAATCAATTTAAGAATTTTATAAAGATACATAGCCAAATGAAATTGTTTTCATATTTAACGTGTTACGAAACATCAGACACAGAAATAGAGAGAAGCAGAGGGGAAGAGAGAAATCTTCGTTATTAAAGATATATGTGTACATAATGGTGGGAGAAGATGATCTTATTTATAGAATAAGATTGTTTCCTCCTCAAGCAATCTAATAAGGAAAGACTTTAACCCTAAGTAATCCCCTCATCTCATGTGGGTCCCAATGTGGGCATTCACTTATGATAATACATATTATAACAAGAAGGTACTTTTAAATGGCCAGATCTTCTCAATTAATAAACTTACTAAAATATTTAGGGTTTAATTTGAAATTTTTATTACTTTTTTAAATAAGGTAAAAACCAAAGCCGTTATTTAAAAATCTTCCTTTTACAACTACGAAGGTGCTGCACCTTTTAAATTCTTACTATTTCAGTGGTCCCACTGCCATCGCACGAATCTCCGACAGGAAAACAGTATCCATCCATGCTTCTCAGGTGTATCTATGGATAGTACTCAATAGCCCCAATCTCTATCCATGCTCACGAGGTGTACAGTCCATTTCGCACCATGCGCGGAAAGAGTCTTTTGTGCGCTCTATATAACGAAGCCTGAACCACCCTTGCTCTTCCACCGAGAGTTCAAAGAAAGAGAGAGATTGCAGCGTCTCCTCTCTTCTCCATCCTTCCCTTTCAGGCTCCTATCCTTCAATCCCTCGCATCCTCCAACCAATCTGAGATCTGGGTTTTGTTACCAAGGCGGTTCTTCAGCACCCCTTTTCTCAGAAATCTCGATTTCTTCCTCTAAGTCTCTCAATCGAAGAAGAAGGAGAAGAAGAGAGCACGGGGGGAGGCGTGAGAGAGAGGGGAGTTTTTGTTTTTTTGGTGGGTCAGAGAAGAGTTGGAGAAGGAGGGGGGTAAAACCCAGGTTTGCAGAGTTGTGGACATCACGGCTATAAAAAGAGCGCTCCGCCTCATCGTTCATGCCCGTTCGGTACGACGCAAGGGTTGTTGTCTAGCGATTAGCAGCCCTTCGACGCACGGCGGGCGTGGAGCCTTGCCCTCTGAAGGCGGGAGCCCTTCGGATCTCTTGTTCCTTGCAGGCGGCGGGGATTTATCTCAGTCGGTCGTCTCCCTCTTCGTTTCTTCACAGGAAGAATAGAGAAGAGGATTTCTATTTCTTTTTTTTAGGAAGTAGGTGGGTCGTTCGTAATCTCTTTCGCTTAAGGTTAAGAATAGATTGATAGATTGACAAGGATTAAGAAGAAGAAGAGAAAAAAAGATTGAATCTTGAATTACCAAGTTTGGGTAGTCATCATGTTGAGCATTAAGAGGGTTCCTACTGTGCTTTCTAACTACCAAAATGAGGAGGAGAATGGAGGAGGATGTGGACGGAATTGCATGGGAAAGTGTTGTCTTCAAGGTACGTTCTTTTCTTTCTCCTTTGCTTTGTTGTTGTTGTAGTTGTTCTTCCCTTTTTTTTTTAATACTTGTATCTGCATGCAATTATCTCTGTAATTGGAGCTTTCTTAATCTACACACACAAAAGTTTCATGATGAAGGCATAAAATTTTTGCCTTTTCTACCTTAAAGTTCCTTTTTTCTTTTTAAGATATTCTTCTGGAAAACAGAATAATGTCATATTTTTAGTGTAAAGAAATTAAAAAAAAAAAAGTAGTTCCTAAGTTTGGGCCTAGTTATTGAAAAGAGTTTGATGAATTGATAAAATGAAAAAAAGTTCTCCCAAAGTTTAGGCCCTGTTTTTTTGAGCTTCTCTCAGATCACCCCTTTTAGAAAAACCTGTAATTAAAGAAGGGGGAGAGGGATGAGGAAGGAGACATGATATGCATATGTTTTAATAGAACAATCAGTGAACTTTTAAGGGAAAATGACTAATTATCTGAATATTTTGTTGTTCTAACAAGTATAAGCACGGTGTTCCTCTAAAAAAAATGATCTTTTTGTCTTTACTATCAAAGACTATAAAGAGGGAGAGTCAGATGGGTGAATCTCTCTGGTCATTCTCACAGAAATTATCAATTATTAAAATGTGGGATATTGTGGGTTTAACCATGAATGATGGAGAGCAACTTAGTTGTCTGTCTGATTGGGTGATCGTGGATGATCATTGTAATATAGTGGATCTTTTTGCCCCCACTAATGGCGGACAACTTCGCCCCTTTTCAACTGTCCATTTAATCACTAAAATTAAGGGGAGAAGATTGCTGGGCAGGTGTAATTTTCATCCATAGCCATGGAATAGATGGCGGAGAGCAGAAAGAAAGGGCTTCATGTGAAAATTCATCTTTCTATCTTTTGTTGGCAATCTCATGCTGGAATTAAGCTGGGCCATCTTACTTTTACTGTGGATTGTGTTTGATTAAACGAATTTGGGGAATTCAGGTTGGGAGAATTCTGGTACCCCTTAAGCTCTTCTAAGAAATTCTTTCAGTGGAAATTGTCTGAGTGCTAATTTCAGAAGAATATTTTGGATTTTGAAATCCATGAAGTTCTGAATTTCTACTCAATTTATATTTGGAATTCTTTTTATGAAACATGGATATTAACCAACAATACTTCCCCTCAGAAATTCCACTTATCAAGTGGGCTCTTAGGATACTGCAATAACACTCCGAAAATAACACATCTAATTTTTCATTAGTTGTCTAAGTGATGTTTTTATAGTCGACATCCCATAAGCTCTTCTTCATTGTCACACAAATTTTCTAATCTCTTCATCTTTTTGCATCTGCTATCACAACCTTAAGGCATCTAATATACTTCATGATTGTCCAAATTTGTCTATCAATATTCAAATCAGATGTTTTACCCCATGATATCCAAATATTTGTACAAGCCTGACGTATCCATATCAGACCAATACAACACTTGCATTGGTACCTGATACTGAATCAATACTTCTAGGTTACAAGTTTGACATATCCTGCTTATAAAGTCCCGATCCCCATATCAGTGTCCATATCCATATTCATATCTGGGCATCATAAGTTTTACCTGGGATATGCAATGTGTGATAAAGCAACATGTAGAACATGACTTTGATACAGAGCAATGATTCTTTGATCACTTACCTAGAGCAACTATCCATTTCCTTGGATGTGCAACAGTGGAGGGGGAAAAACTATTTCTTTACAAAAATAATGCATGCTTTTATTGGTTTTTGGACTCTACTAGATCTCAAAAGAGTTTTAGCTAATGCACTATATATGTAGGGAAAAAGATGATTGGTATAAACACTCAAGTTAAGCACAAATTGATCACATTCTCTCCACTGAATCGAGATGAGATCGAATCATACATTAATTCTAGGTTTTTCTTATCTTAACATTTACATTAATTTTTGTTAGGTGCTAAGCTTCCTTTATACACTTTCAAGAAGATGGATGTGAAAGATTTGGTCCATGAGGACAAAGAGAGACGGGGTTTCTTTCTTGACACCTTACTTCTTGGAGAGGTAAAATGCTTATCACTATACTTTCTTTTCAATAATTCATTCATTTTTTCCAGTTTTGAATGGAAATTCATCATTCTGTCATGTAATTGCAGTGGGAGGACCGAATGCAGAGGGGGCTTTTCCGCTATGACGTTACTGCCTGTGAAACCAAGGTGTGTTATAAACTTATAATTAGTGTATAATTACGTTATTTGCTCTCTCTCTCTCTCTCTCTCTCTCTCTCTCTCTCTCTCTCTCTCTCTCTCTAGTAAGTCATCAAACCGCTTTATTATGATCCTTCAAGCAGGTTATTCCAGGAGAATATGGTTTCATTGCACAGCTGAATGAAGGTCGTCACCTCAAGAAACGACCCACTGAATTTCGAGTTGACCGAGTTCTTCAACCCTTTGATGAGAAAAAGTTCAACTTCACTAAGGTTGGGCAGGAGGAGGTACTCTTCCGTTTTGAAGAAAGCGAGGATGATGAGGCCTGCTATTTCCAGAATGCTCGCATGGATTCAACCAACTCACCGAGTGTAGTTGCTATAAATGTAAGCAAAAAGTACAAACCATCTTACTTTTATATGTTTTTTTACAGAGTGTCGTGATACATGTTCATTTATGCTTTTGTGATTTTTCATCATCAGTAGATGAAGGGTAGGGAAAAAAAATCCTTTCCAGGTTCTAGATATAAACCAACATGGTTGTATTTTGCTTTCAGGTGAGCCCTATTGAGTATGCACACGTCCTTTTGATCCCTCGTATTCTTGAATGCTTGCCCCAGAGGATTGACCGTGAGAGCTTCTTGCTTGCTCTCTACATGGCATCTGAAGCAGGAAGCTCATATTTCAGGCTGGGTTATAACAGCTTGGGTGCTTTTGCCACCATTAATCATCTTCACTTCCAGGTCAATATCATTACACCTCATTCTTTATGTTGCCTGACTGACAGCGGCAAACCCAAAAACAATATCTACTCATAAATGGTTCAAGTTTTTGTTAAAATTGTTTACTAACTGTAATCAGATTAATAACAACAGGCATATTACTTGGGGGTGCCCTTTCCTGTTGAGAAAGCTCCAACTCAGAAAATAAGCAGTGTGAAGGGGCTCTCGGAGAATCAGGTGAAGATCTATGAACTCTCAAATTATCCTGTACGAGGCCTTGTCTTTGAAGGCGGAAATGCTCTGGAAGATGTAGCAGATGTTGTCTCCAATGCCTGCATTTGCCTTCAAAACAACAACATCCCGTACAATGTCCTCATCTCTGATTCTGGGAAACGGATATTCCTCTTCCCACAGGTAAATAAAGAGACAGTCATACTCCCTGTTCAGTTTATGGTACCTGGAGAAAAAAAAATAAAACCTGCGTAGCTCATTAATCTCCTTTTTATCAAACAAAATGGCAGTGCTATGCTGAGAAGCAGGCTCTTGGAGAAGTGAGCCAAGAGCTGCTTGACACCCAAGTGAACCCAGCTGTGTGGGAGATCAGTGGCCACATGGTGCTGAAGAGGAAGAAGGACTATGAAGAGGCATCTGATGCTAATGCTTGGAGGCTGCTTGCAGAGGTCTCTCTTTCCGAAGAACGGTTCCAAGAGGTAAAAGCCTACATTTTTGAAGCTGTTGGGGCGCTTGAGGAAGTGGAGGATGAGTCTACTCTTAAAGAGAATGAAGAAAAAGTCGATGTGGAGGACAAAGACCACTTCAGTCCTATCCTCCATGGGAAGGAAGAATGTTTTGTTCTCCAGTGAAGAATGGTCGCGTATGTGACAACAAAAGAGGGTGATGTGTTACTAGTTTGTTGCCCCTTTGGTAAATAAAGCTAAAGAAATGAGGCCCATCTCTTTTGCTATTGGTCTGTTGTTATTCCTGCTACTGTTTGCTTTGCTTGCATTAGGAGTTTGACACAAGTGATTCCGTTTCATCTCTATGATTTTGTCGTCTGGATTGTGGTAAGACATATCTAGTGCAGACCAAGTCTATGGATTCTGTACATACGTTGAAGACCGTAATATTTGCTATCATGTGCTTGGTAATATCTCATGTCTTCCATTTGAGATTGGTAGAATGATGGTACTCAAGGACGAAGGATCCTGCTTTAATCTTTTCAGCTTTAGAAAGTCAATGTTTGGAAGATAGCTCTGCTTAAATTTCCTTGTCTGCACTTAATTTACTTGTAAATCTAATTTATTTGAGATGCAAGTTGTCCGAATGTATCAATCCTCATGATGGGAAGGAACTGTGTTACCTGCACTCAGTTTCTGAAAGATGACCCGTGTGGGTCCAGTGAATATATGTATTTGTTTTGTTCCTGTTTGAGTTATATGATGATTAAGAACGATGATGCGATCATCCAATACCATGCTCCAATAGATGGTCACGTGTTAATGAGATTTTGTTTGAATTTTGAGTTGGGGGCCTGTGATCCAAGGATCAAGATTCAATAATTTCATCAGTTCTGATGCATTCTGTCATGGAGAGATTCTGCTTATTTGTTAACCCTAAGGGGTTCAAATTGCACCACCACATTGGGGCCACGGGGGATTTACCCAGCTATCTCTAGGTGTGAAGGGATTAGTCTCGCCCAAAGGTTTGGGACACCCTCCGTTATCAATATCAATATATATATATCCTGCTTATTTGTTTTGAGGAAATTGCGATGAGATTTTTTTTTTTTTTTTTTTTTTTGTGAGGAATTTGTGATGAGAATGACTGATAGCACTGGCAGATCATGTCCTAAAATGCATTTGGATTTCTCCATTTGAATGTTGGAATTTTGAAAATCAATCTAGAAAGTTTCTTTTGGCCTTTTGGGGACTATTTTTGAATGATTTGAAAGTCAGTTGGGGAACAGCATCTGGCTCCTCAAATAATAATTCTGAGAATTCCTCTTAAGCAAGCCAGTAAAGGCAGTTCTTGCTGCTGAAGGATGATGATGCAGCTTGTCCACGCCCAGACTGTTAAGGACGCACCTACTAATCAGCCAAGCCTGTTTGTATGGAACCAGCTTGTATATATAGTTTGTGGTGCCAGACCCAGCGTCTTAGCTGTACAACTGTAGAGTAAGTAAATCATGGCACCCCAGGAGGCTCGAAACGTGGACTGGGTTTTAAAGTTTAGCTCAATATGAGCAATGTTAGCTCAGGTCCAGTTCATGATGGCCCGGCAGAATGCCACACGTCTTAACAGCCAGATGGCCAGATGGGTGAGCCTCTTGACTGTAAGGTCTGAACTGAAGCTGGTATTTACTATGCTGAATACCTAATCAAGATGGGCCAAAAACAGCTCTAGTACGATTTTCACCTGCGAGGAGACGGCATAAAAATATAAATTGTCCACAAAGAGTCCACTGCTGTGACACTTTAATAGGAGGTTGTCCCATGATTAAATTAGCATAGTCTTATGTATTATTTACCAAATACCTTAATTCCGTTGTTATCTATCAGGTGCACAATCTAAAACAATCCTTGTATGATTGTAACCATATAACCTATATTTAAAAATTAAAACATGGGGCTCACACTCAAAGAATTTATAATGTAGTTCACCATTATAAAAAATTAGAAATTATAATATGAGTGCACATTTTGTGATTATTATCATAAGACTCACTTTATAAATTAAATGGCAGATTTATTTCCTTTGAGATGAGGCAAGAGATAAGTAAGAAGTAACTGTAACTGCAAATTATTTCTTATTAAAAATAAAAAATTTTTATTCGGAGCTTCTTATGCCACTAGGTTAAAATCTTTAAATGTACCCTGGATTGAGACTTTGATATCGGCTAAAAACACCCTTTTTTCATGTTTGTACAGTGCTGCAGTAAACTAATTCCCCGGATAACTTCTTTCATTTTCCACAATAAACCTTTTTCGACCTGCCCCATTAGATATAGTGTTTTCCCAAACTGTAAATAGTTGATTCATTTTTTCAAAAAAAAAAAAAAAAGCAACTACACCAAAGATAAAAGTTTAAATGCTTTTCAAAAGCATTTCAATTTTCCATATATTCATGGATAAAAAAGCGGCTTCACAAATATGCCCTAAAATTCTGGGCCTTGCAAAATCGTTGAGTGGGTCCAATTTCATGTATGGCGAGGATGAAATGATAATGATGATCTATATCAACTATCAAGCAAGCAAAAAGCTGGCGTCCTCTTTTGTAATTTTAAGAATCTCTTCTCTTTCCTGGCGCTTTATACCCGGGGTTTCTCTTTCTCCCATGAACGCCGCTTCGTTGGCTGTGATTAGGGCTTGCTCCTCCAACTCCAACATAAAAAAAAACATAGGAAAGCTTTCCCTCCCTTTCCGTTTCGGTGTCAGGATCTTGGTAACGTTACGAAATGGCGACACCCGGCACGCTTTTATTGCGTCCAGTGACCTTCGTAACGGGGAACGCGAAGAAGTTGGAGGAAGTCCGTGCCATCTTAGGCAACTCCGTTCCTTTCAAATCCCTAAAGCTCGATTGTATCTTTCTCTCTCTCTCTCTCTCTCTCTCTTTCTTCTTTAATTTCCCTTCAGATCTTTGTAACCGTTTCACGGTAGGTATGGATTCGAGATATGTATCGGATTTGGTCGTGTACCAACACATTTGACTTTGGGATTGATGGATAAACAGAGCATCATGAAAGAATTAAGAGTTAAGCGCATATGAGTAAATGCTTCAAAGAAATCCTGTGTTGAATCCAATCTAAGGGATTGTTTTGATGTGCCCAAAAGACGAAAAACATCTTGGTTTCACTTTCGATGCCTTTAAGTTAACATATCTCTTTGGTTCTTTTTAAATTCTGAGTGTTTAATCTTTGGATTTGCCTTGCATTTTTTTCTAGTACCAGAACTGCAGGGAGAGCCTGAAGAGATATCCAAAGAAAAGGCCCGTTTGGCTGCAAAAGAGGTATTTTTTTTTATAGTCATACATGTCTTCTGGAGGATGGTGAACTGTTAACCTCCGTTGGTTGGACCATCTGAAATTAACTGTTATATAGTGTTGTTGTTTTAGCCTATGGGAATTTTGGGTCCATGGCGGATCAACTAGAGAATTCCATGTCACATGAATGTCTGCTTTGCTTTTATCAATTGTGGAATTAGATTACAGAGAAATGTTTCTTCTTTTCATTTTTTTGTGGTAGGTAAATGGACCTGTCATTGTTGAAGACACTTGCCTCTGCTTTAACGCCTTAAATGGCCTTCCAGGTTGTTAGTCTCATAGTTTTCATTTGCCATTTTCCTTTTTTTTTTTTTTGTTGGAACAAAATAATTTGTATTATATTTGATTATGACATTTGTGTGTTACTCAACTATATTTCAGGTCCTTACATGTAAGCTTCCAATCTTGTCCTTTCAGCAAAGGTAAAGTAAGTTTGTTCTTTCTATATTGGCAACACTATCACTTTTGTGACACACTGACACTATATTGCTTTGGCCATGGTTTAAAGTAACGGCTGCTATGTAACAGTTTCGCATGCTGAATACCAGTTTCATTAGCTACCATTATTGTCATGTGATTGCAAAGGTCCAAAACATGTTACTTAATGGTTGAGGCCGTGGCTGTTTGGTCCCAAAAACGTGTTTCTAAACATTGCCTAGTGCTTTTTTTTTTATTGCGTTTTTCACTCATTTGTGGTTTTTCTATCATCGTTTTGCAGATGTTTCTTGTATTAAGAGCCTAAATTTTACTGATATTCTGCTGCTTCTAATGTGCATCAATCATCTACAAATACCAACCAACCAGCAAGTGGTTTCTTGAGAAGATTGGTCATGAAGGTATTTTTATGCACGCTTACTTTCACTGTGTAGTTCTACCTTTTTTTTTTTTTTTTGGTGAGCCACTTGGGTAAGCTATTAATTATGCTGTTTCTTCAATATTATATTATGAAACTATTTTAATGCTTTCATGTTAATCTCTATCCAAATACTTTGGCAGAAATATTGCATGATTTCTGCTTTATTTTGCAAGAAATTGGTTCAGTTGGATTTGAATACTTGAGTCTTGCAATCTATTGTGGTTGCCATCTATTTCTGTTGTGGTTGCCATCTATTGTGGTGCAGGTGGAACCTTAAAAGAAAAAAAAAACCAGCTTGTGGCCAATAAAAGCATATACTTGTTTCTGATGTTTCTGCATCTCTTTGTAGGCCTGAATAATATATTAAAGGCTTATGAGGACAAATCAGCCTACGCGATGTGTATATTCTCTCTTGCTCTGGGGCCAAATGTGGAACCAGTTACATTTGTTGGGAAAACTCAGGTATGCCATGCCACTATGCCATTGTGCTAAAGGTTTTTAAAAACAGACTTGGTTTCCAACTTGCTGGGATTGCATCGACTCAGCCGAGTTGGGTTGAGAATCATTTGTTTTTGTTTTCTTGTTTTCAATCTATGGTAGGAAAAAAGATGAGCTGTTGGTGTTGCAGAAGGGGGTAGAGTAGAAGTTGAGGGCTTTATGTATTTATGTATAGCCACACAACTGGAACTTGCAACCTTGCAATTGCAATAATGAGCAACTACCGTTTAGGCTGAAAGGTCTTATCAATTGTATTTTGTATAAAATAATTTTATCAATAGATATTTTAAATCACTATAATTGTATAGATATCATTCAGGTACATAGTTATTTGGGGTATGGACCCAATTGGATCCAGATCTAGACCAAATATCAGTTGTGTCGAACAATATAGTGACCTTTAGGGCCTCTTTCTTTACAAGCATTTTTTACAGGAATTCAGGTTGTCTACGGATTCTAGAATTCCTGTCAGAAATTCAATGTTCGTTTGGTGGAATTCCCCAGTATTCAAGGCAGCCAAGATTCTCAAATTCCAAAAAGGTGGAATTCCAAAATGCCAGACCCTTGAAGAGCATTTCAAAATTCTGAAACTCCGAGAGGGTTGGCCAGAATTCTGGGATCCGAATGATGGATGCCGATCTCATTTTTCAGGCCATGGCAAGGAATTTTAAAGTTGTATATTCTTATGCTGTTATCCCTCTTCATGTCCAAGTTATTTTTTTATTATCTTCTCTATGTTCTATTGATTGGGGCTTTTTTTGGGCAAATCAGAAGAGGGATGAGAGGTATTATTTCACTGGCTGGAAATGGGTGGCATGGTGAAAAGGGTAGTTGAAATGGGTTTGACAGAAAGCGGGTTTGAGATGGTGCTGCTTTTCAACTTGTTAAAATGGTTTTAGAGAAATGGTTCTAGTTTTCTTGTTTTTGTTTTTAGAATGAAATTCTCATGCAAGAATTCTGGCATGAAAGGAATAGGGAATTAAAAAATGATGGAATTCACAGCATTTCAGAATTTAGAATTTCATCATTTCAAATTCTGCAAATTCCAGGAGACATGAATTTCAGAAGTTCCTTAAAAGAAACAGGCCCTTTAGTCACTTGTTTTATCATCATCGAATTCTTTTCCCACTATCTAGGTGCAGTTTTTTGGGCTTCAATTCCCTACTAACACTATATGATACCATTTTTGCTATGATTGCACAATTTTTGTCATGTCTACATTCACTACCTTATTCAAGATTGTTATCTGTATCCTCATCCCCAAAAATCCTTACATACCCTGCATTGGACAAGAGCTTCTAATATCTTATTTGAATGGGTGCTCAAAAATCTCAAACAATATTTCTAAACTGTCTTCTATTGAAGCTTTCTGTAATTGTTTTCTTGTGTACTCATTCCGAATTCTGTTTCTATTGAACTGTTTAGTCTCAGAGTTCCTTTGCATAGATCACTAGTTTGATAACTTGGTAGTTCATGCAATTGTTAATACTTGATTCATATGAGGGGCCACAGTAATCATAGCCTTTCATTAGGTGTTCCGTACTCTGATGGTTTGTTGAAAAATGTTTTAGCATCTCTACCTTTTGTGTTACCCGAGCATTATAAATTTATAACACACGTTGTTTTGGAATTTCAGGGATTGATAGTTCCTCCAAGAGGCCCTGCTGACTTTGGATGGGATCCTGTCTTTCAACCTGATGGTTATCAACAAACGTAAGCTTTCCATTTAGGCAAGCATTTGGTTTTTGTGCGTGGGCTACCATTGTTGCATGTCATAAATTTACTCTGCATCACCCCACTGTAATTTGTTGGATCCATCAATTTCTGTGGTGCAGATACGCAGAAATGCCAAAGGAAGAAAAGAACAAGATTTCCCATCGGTCTAAAGCTCTTGCTATGGTGAAATCTCACTTTGCTACTACGGGTTATACCTTCCAACAAGATCCCTCTGACTAGGAACTTCCTAATAGAAGATTCATCCTCTTTAAAGCAAGAGATCAGATTTTATTACATTCAGAATCAGGTGAATGTTTTCATGTGGGAGACCTTTTAGCCCATCTCATTAATATATGAGGTGTATACACTGACTAAAAAGAAGAGGTTTGTACTAATAAGGTTTGATTGGTTGATGTTATCGCCTCATATCGCTTATATTTGAGGTGGATACACGGGTTAAAATGAATTAGTTTTATACTTCTATGCTGGCATCAGCATACATGTTTCCCAATTGTTATGATTGATCTGGGATTGCTTATGTGTTGGCAGTTTACTTTGGAAAATGAAATATTTTCTTGAAATAGAAGTAGTGGCCTTCACAGTCTCTTGAGAGGGTTGAAGTACAGCCTACTGTGATGCTTGTATTATTTTCATCTGTCAAGAGTGAAGAACCATTTAAGAGCAAAGCACTGACATATTTTGAATTGAAATCAACAAGGAAAACCTAGAATGTACTCAAAGACTCCTTATACTATCTACTTTTATTTCAATTTGCAAGCATCTCTATTACATTCTATAGAGGACCAGACTGCCACATGACTTAGAAAGAGACCAACAGCATACTCTTAAACCAAGAAAGGAGAACACAAAGACCCTCTTTTTCTTAAGATTTTCTCTTAGATATATCTACTAGTCTACATGTCCTTCAAACTCAACCAGAAATATCAATTGCCTTCACCTGAGGCTTCTTGACCTCTTCCCTGGGCACTGTTACAGTAAGCACCCCATTCTCCATAGCAGCCTTCACCTGATCCACCCTGGCATTCTCAGGCAGCCTGAATCGCCTCACGAACTTGCCGCTGCTCCTCTCAACGCGGTGCCACTTATCGTTCTTATCTTCCACCTCACGGCTCCTCTCTCCACTTATCTGCAGCACCCTCCCTTCTTCCACCTCCACCTTCACCTCCTCCTTCTTAAGCCCCGGAAGATCGGCTTTGAAGACGTGGGCTTCTGGGGTCTCCTTCCAGTCGATCCTGCATCCGGCAAAGGCAGATTGGGTGTCTTTGAGATTGTTGTTATCGTTGAATGGGAATCCATGGAAAGGGTCCCATACGTCGAGGGAGAAGGGGTCGAAGATATTGGTTCGTTGGCCAAAAATGCTGGGGATGAGAGACATTTCTGTGTGATGGGATGAGATTAAAAGCACAGAAGAGAAGCTGGTTTGATGATGCTGGAGATTGCAGATAGAGAAGATGATGTCTGATCTGTGTTTCTTTTGTATGGATGAAGAACAGTGCAGGGAGACGCTGGTATTTATAAGAGGATAGAGAAGGTGGGATGGTAGATTGTTTACTTTTCCACTCGAGACGTGGAGAAAGGGCTGGATGCTTCCAGAGTTTCCTCTGCTTACGGTTCCTACCCAACGCCATTAATGAATATTTTGTTAAAAAAAGTTTCCTGTCCAATGGGACTAATTTCAACTGGGGTACCTTGCAAAAAGATTTTAACTCTGCAAAATTTTTTTAAGTGCGTAAAATTAATAAAAACCTATTACTTTGAGTGACTTGAGTTTCCAATGGCTTGACCTCTATTAGAGTCGATGATACTTCATGTAAATGAATGTTAATTATGAGTGGTTTAGATTTTTAATATGTAGCCTCATTATGAAATTACAATCAATCGGTGCTTTTCAAAATCAAATGCACATTTAATTGAGTCTGGATCCTTTATCGGCAACTATTACATGAAACCATATACCATCATGGCCCCCATGTGGGGAAAATTTGGGTAGTTAAAGATAAATAGTATCTGTGTGTGTATGGCTATATATGTACTCTACAGGGAATGGTCTTTGCACTTTAGAATCGAGTAACCCATGGCATCCCATCTATTAATAAATCCTCCAAATCCTACAGTTTAGTTCAAGTGGAGTGTGTCCCAATGTACAACTGAGCACCATGCAAAAACCTGTAAAGTGCTAATGTGGCTTCATCGCTGACATGGTGTTCATCATGTTTAGATCATGTTGCTCAATTGCATGAATGAGGCCCACTTCTTTTGAGCTTAAGCTTGAGGATATTTGATTGGAAGGGATGAGAATCATCTTGATAGACAGGATGATTTCTATGAGGGCTTCACTATGGAGTTCAAGAAAAGTGTTATGCGGTTTTGTATAATAGCTGCAAAAGAGGATTCGGACTTTATCTAATTCGTTTGCCCTTTGGAGTCAGTGGGTCTTTTATGCACGAAATAACACTGGCATGAGTGTATTAATGCTAGTATCAGGAAGGAAAATGGGTGTTATATAGATATATATGAGAATATTCATATGCATCTATTCCTAAATATTTATATGCATCCATTCCTCATAAACATTTTCGTGAGAACTCTAGGTAGGCTCATCTTTCACCCAATTCAAATTTTGCAATACACACAGGACCTCCTGATAGGCACACGTCTTAAGTTTCGGTTAGATCTGAATTTACTGGACCATTGAGAGCTTCTTTATTGTCTTTCACAAATTACTCAAAATCTACAAATATTTAAGATAAAAAATCTTAAAAGTCATGGGTTTATTTGTCGAAGAAATAAACTGAAAGGTTACAAGAATAAAAAGAAAAAAAAAGTAAAAAATGGATGATGGGATTTCACCCCTCCACCAATTACAAGACCACCATATAAAGCATACACCAATGCTTTTTGTGTGTGGGGGGGGGGGGGATGGAATAGGTGTGAAAATAGCTTTATTTACACCTTATTTTCACATTAGGTAAATGAGTTCAAACAAACGTGATGATGCATAACCTTATATTTGAATGATTTATGTGTAAATGAGTGCAAAGAAGTAGCCTCAAGACCTTATTACTTGCTTGTCAAAAAGTAATCAAAAGCCAACTTTTTTAAGAAAATATGAATGCCCAGAAATAATTTAATACCTTTTTTTTAAGTTTATGACAAATTTAACTGTACTACTTTATTACAAGACAACTTTTAAATTTAACTGTACTACTTTATTACAAGACAACTTTACATATGTATGAGTTTGAATTTTCGAGTACGTCAAATAGCCTATTTGTGAGAGGGTCTAGCTGAAACAAAGCTATTTCAAATATATTTATTTCAATAAGCTCTATTTCAAATATACTAGACGTACTAAACTCCAGCCCCTAGGCAGTGGCTTAGTTGGCTGGAAACTTGGGTTTGCTTCCCAAGATTTCAAGTTCAACCCCCCCTACATTATCCTATGTATGCGGTTATGTATGTATCCCCTATGGAATAATCTTTGCTCGTCAGAATTGAGTAACTCTCATGCCGTAGGCCGAAGGCTAGGTTAACAAGGGATACCCTAGGTTATAAAAAAAAAAAAAAAAAGAAAAAAAAAAAGAACTAGACATGCTAAATAAGTCCAAAGTGAAGACCTTAGAGACCTCCCAGACTCATTGATGTTAGCTCTAGGGGCCCAATGTCTTCCACATGCTTGTTGATAATTTGAGATGTTAAGAAAGAATGTCATTCCCTGCGGTGACATCTATAAATCTAATTTCCATAGGAATTAGTCCTGCCAATAGATGCACATGATTGATAGCATAGCTAATGCATCAAATATTGAAGTAAAATTTGAGGACATGGTGCTGGAGGGGTGGAGGGGTTGACATTTATTTTCAACTGTTTGAATTATCAATGGGTAAGTCCCACTGTGGAGTTTTACACATACCACTCATGGGTTAAGTTTATAGTGTCCAGAGTGTTCACATCCACCGAGATGTACAGATGCATAACAATGATAGGTGTCCGAAGATAGAAAGTTGTTGGGATAGATTAGAGATGGGCCAAAAATGATGGCTAAACTGTAGATTAGTGATGATTAGTCACCCACTCTCGATGTATCTAGACGTCTGCCCCCATTAGGTCAAAGACCCTTAATTCAATCACCCTATGTAGCAGGGGCCAACAGGAAGCAGCCCAAGCTGATAGTCCAAATACCAGTGCCCGCAATCAGAGATTCTCTATTTGCCAAAAAAGGTAATGTGATATGGATCTTTCATTCCAAATAAGTGCTACAACCAAGCCAAAGCATGTGATCAGTGAGACACAGACGATGGCTCATGGAAAACATACAAGCATGTAATCACTTTCAACAGACTATATTTGTCCAACGATGTAAAAAGTAATTTGATTTAGCAAACAAAGGGTGTAATGATATTGAGAGGTGTTCCTTGTATGAAAGAGTGATAGGGTATGCGTTCTTTTTGCAAGAACTCCCAAAATTTTTGTCTAGAGTTTTGACTTCTCCAAATGCTACCCCAATGAAATTTCAAATCTGCATGGTCCATACAACATTTGAAATGCTGGAATTCTGAGAATTTTAAAGGTTATTTCGACATTTGAAAAGATAACATTGTCGTATCAATGTTAAAAATCTCCAGCATAAAAAATACCTCTAAAAGCAATAGGCCATGAGTAGTGATAGGTATATATAAGAAATAACCTTGCCTGATTCAAACAAAAGCCTTTGATAGAGTTTCCTCTTTTCCTTTTACCCGTTTTAAAAAAGAGAAGTACACATAGATGTAATTTTATACATTTGCCATCCATATTTTATCTTTCACCCTCTATTTTTTGCTTCAAATGGCAGCTTGTATGCCAAAGCGAACAATATCATGCATGCATGTAGGGTAAGGCAATACAAATGGTATCAAAGCTGACTCTCGACTAGTTCGAGTGTAGATCCCTATTATGGTCTGATGTAAGTAGACAGGTTTTCATCTGAGAAGCCAAGAGGGCTGGTAGGCTACAAGGATTGTCAGACTATTGTACAGGAACATGCAGCCCTAAGTGGGGTGGATGTATATTTCTGAAGGCTGACAACGACTATAGAGAAAAAAGTACCAGAATTATATATAGAGCTTGCACCCTTATTTTGCATGAGGCCTCTCAGCCCACCAGAAGAAAAACTGTGAGGCCCATGGGCTAAAACAGACAATATCATGCATGCACGTGGAGTGGGGTGTTACATCATGTTCTTGAAGTGCCCATGTAATTTTATTTCAATCAAATCACATAGTTAAGACCGCGACAATTACTTAATTGTTATTACAATCTGGAAGATTTTATATCATCCAAGATGCAGATAATGCCGATCCAAGCTACCGTGGCTCTGCCTCTCACACACGCCCACCCCCACTATTCCCACACCAGTCTTTTTTTCACTTAAGACATCCTAGAGTCTGAAATCATGATCCTAAACTATAATCCTTACAAAACCCTTTTAACATAGCCAATTTCACCAATTTCAGCCCTT
Organism: Sextonia rubra; assembly: GCA_037013555.1. Lineage (NCBI taxonomy): Eukaryota > Viridiplantae > Streptophyta > Magnoliopsida > Laurales > Lauraceae > Sextonia > Sextonia rubra. The sequence goes on along the minus strand of JASUAD010000001.1, from coordinate 106,123,126 downwards.
TAATGTAGCCAATTGCCTTGCCAAGTGGAGCCGGAAAATGGCGCTATCATAATTCCCTAACCGGACAGCTACTCTCCTCAGTGTAGTCTCTTAAGTCTTAATTATAACGTTGTCTCGCCAAAGTCCATTAGCCAACCTTCTCATGAACCAGCTAAATATCAATGTTGATATCACCAACATTCTTTCCTAAGACGCGTTTCACCAACTTCAATTTGGATTTTCATTTTAAGAAACTTCATACCAACTTTAATCCATTCATGTGACCACCTTAGAGTTAGTCTCCTAGAAAGGTCCTATTCTTTCTGAAAGAATATTGTGTGAGTTTTGATAATTTTGTTGTGCCATTAATGCCCCATGTTTCAGTCCCAAGCCCAAATAAGAAAAGCTTAAGACTAAGAGTTAGAAATAAAAACTTGTTGAACTAAATTTTATATCTACTTTTGTATAAAGGTAAGCATAAAACTAACTTGGATTACCGGAAAAAAATTTTCTCTAGTGATGATAGGTGATTTTGTTTTACTAAACTATAAATTTATTCTCATAGAAACAAATGCTTCACCAACGAAAAATACAAATAGGACGAACATGTCTCCTCACATTCATTTCAGGTTTAAAGCCCAACATTGAGACAAATGTCCCAAACTAAAACACCTACCAGACCAACAACTGCTTATTGAGAAACAGAACTTGGGCTACAACATAGAGAGATCTGTGGCAACTGTAAATCTCACCAAGCTCGTAGTGTTTCTTCATGCCCTGCTCTATTCTTCCATGCTAATGATGCACCGTAAACCCTCACCCCTCAGCATGTAATCGAAGGCCTTGTTGATTTCAGAGAAAGGAACTCTATGGGTAATGAACTTATCCACTTCCAGTTCCTACAAAAACAAGGTTTCCTTCACTTTCCAGCTTTCACTAGTAGCAGAAAAATATTTTTCCTATTACCGCAGGTAAGTAGCAGATGGATTGAAAAAACATTTATACAATTATACCTTCCTTGTGTACATATCGACAACAGAAGGGAGATCAGTCCTTGGCTTATAGTTCCCAAAGAAGGTCCCCTTGAGAGTCCTTTCATTGAGCAAATTTATTGGCTTTGTCATGAAAACAGCATCCTTGTTGGGCACCCCAACCAGCACAGCCACACCCCAACCCTGCATGTGAGTGAATGTTACAAGGCATGGTAACAAAAATATATGTTGATGGGAGTGTTTTGGAAATCCATACGTCATGAACGCATTCGAAGGCAGATATCATGGCATTAACATTTCCAGTGCACTCTACGCTGCGGTCAACTCCACCGTCAGTCATTTCCGCAATCACCTGGGAAGGTCAATGAAACAGTGAACTTAAAATTTTGCAATATATAAGTATCCTTCAGGAGCATCATGGATCACCCACCACCCCCCCCACCCGCCCCCCCGCCCCGCAGAAAAAAAAAAAAAAAAAGGGAGGAAAAGATAAGGAACCCACCTCTTGGACTGGTCGATTGTGATCCTTTGGGTTTACAAATTCAGTGACACCAAACTTCTTTGCTAGAAAAGGGGAACAAAAATAGGGACATTGCAAGAGCTCTAAAAAATGATAAATTATCAAAAACCATTATTAGTCATTCAATTTGTGGGTAATGAATCACCTTCCTCAAATCTTTGGGGATTCAAGTCAACCCCAATAATTCTTGATGCACCAGCAATCCTGGCTCCTTCTGCAGCCTGTAAATCAATGGAGAATAAACACATCAGGATTCAGGAAGGTACTTAACTAAAATGATGATCCATGTAACATGAGAAATGGGTGTAAAGTCCATAATCTTAACTCGTTTGGCATCCTTATTTGATAATCCTTCCCATGGGACAAGATAATTTGTCACCTAAGATCAGAGCTTCTCAAGCAAAACATCCATTCCAAATTGGTTATGCTGTCAAAGTAGTTCGGTGTGCTCTAACCCCATTGCTCGTTGATGAAAAATTTGTGAATTAGAAGCCATGCATAAACATGTTTTTAACTAATATAGGGCTAACAGATATCACAGGAGATGAGGGTAGATCTTTTTAATTTATACATGGGAATTCAGCTTGCACTCAATTCATGGGCACCTGCACAGGGGGGACAGTGTCTCTACCAACTCGCCTATTTAATGGAAGGGTTTGAACTTGATGGAGGGCATGCCATGTGGGAACACTTTGCTGGTTAGTTATGACTTTGACCACTTCAGTCCATCTAGCTCGATTATAGGTTTGAACTTGATGCAGAACATTTTGAAGTTTTTGCTTTCACTTTGATGCAGGCCGTACTAATGGGCCCTATCTGAAAGTCTATACCCACAGGCCCAAGACCAATAAGGCCCAATGGAGTAGAGTAGATCCTATTAGCACTTACTTTAGTTGCTTTCTTAATTATTTAGGATTCCTTAATATTTAGAAAGTCCAATTATATTTGGTTTAGGACTTCTTATTTGATTTGAATCGGTTTATTTCCTTAGAAAGTATTTTAGTTATAAATAAAGATGTAGTCCCTCTTCATAGGACACTGAACATTGATATTAATAAACTTCTGAGTTTGGTTTTCAATTGAAAGAGTATTGTTTGTCTTTAGCGAGGCACCTAGACATCATACCCTTAAGCCTTTTGGCTTGGAGATTAGCCCGTTGGCTATTCTTCTTCCCTGCGCTGCTTCAATTGGTATCAAAGCAGAGATCCAGTTTCGAATCGCCGTCTGTACTATTCACCAATTCAAGGTAACATATCCCATCTCGTTTCACCATTCCATCATTATTATCTTCGTTTATCACCCTCACCATCGCAACCCACCAAATCCCCTTCTCCCAAACAACCTGCCATCATCGTAATAGCTTACCCAGCCCCTATAATTACCCAAACACAACTGAAGCCCCACAGCCACCTCCAAGGCCCCAACGACCATCCCAAAACCTATCGGAACCCAATTCCCGATTCAGCCTAAACCCTAATCACAATCAACCAAACCTCCACTGAAACCCTACATCCCCCTCTCGCCAAAGCCTAACACGAAACTACAACCCCACTCTTCCTCTCGACCCAACCCTGCCCTAGCCGAACCCAAATCCCAATGTTCAGCCAATCTCACCAACCGTCTTCCCTTTTCATAAACCCTAATCAACCCTTTCCCTCACACCGACCATTGCGAACCCCTTTTTGCAGATCCCTAACCCTTTCTAGCCATCCCACGACCCTTTTCGAGCCCCGGTTGAACCCATCTCCTCGTCGTCTGTCGATAGTTCCCCTTCCCAGCACAAAAAACAAAAAAACCAAAAAACAAAAAAAATGGAAGAGGGAGATTGAAGACGTACGATGCACCATCACCATAGCCTCCCACGTCACCAGCGCCGTCGTCAATAGCCCAGCAATAACAATAGTCGACAAAACAAGGGTTTTCAAAAACCCCTGTTTCATCTTCTTTTATTGTAGCAACTTTGACAAGTCCTGCACATGTAAGTAGATGCTTCTAGTCCTCAATTAGGGTTGGGTTCGACCCATTTCATTTTAAGTTCAAAAAAAAAAACAAAAAAAAGTACCAGAATTCCTTTATTATTTTTCCATTGCAAGCAATGTCTATCTGAAGCGGTCAATCATATCAGGGCAAATTCTCTGATCACCAACGTAATGCTATGATAATGGAGCTATCAGAAAGAGTACATGTGTTGAAAGTCATGTCTCGGAGTTCACAGAGGCCTACTACTGCGAAGCATCGTCTAGCGCTGGAAACCAACAAAATCCCGCCCAACAAGCAGAAACAAGACTTCAAGAATCTATTCATGATTTTATTCAACGTCTTTTTACTGAGAAAGATCCTGTAGATACACATGTTGTACCTAAGTTTAAAAATATCACAAAGCGAGTCAAAATTGATATTGTTGATTTCTCCGATCGTCTCAATGCAGAGGCTTTTATTGACTGGCTCAATTCTCTTGAAGATTATTTCTCTTCGTATCATATGGATGATGTACGATGTGTTGCTTTTGTCAAAGTCAAACTTAAAGGTTCAGCACACATTTGGTGGCATAGCATTGAGCACAACAATCTTGTCATAGGACGCCCCGCTATTACTAAGTGGGATGATATGCGTGAAAAACTTGGAAGCAAATACCTGCCATCCAATTATTTGAGTCTCCTTCAGCAAGAATATTTTGTTTTCAAGCAAGGCACATTATCACTGGATAAGTACACAAAGAAATTCAATAATTATGTTATTCGGTGTAAAGTTCAAGATGATGACTTCACGCTAGTCAACCGATATAGAACTAGTTTGCAGGAAGAAATTAGACGTGAAGTCCTTGTGCATGACTTTAAAACTGTTGATGACATTTATAACAAGGCAAAACAGGTTGAGCTAGAATTGCGGTCATCTACTTTGAGATGCTTCAGCACTTAAGCCGGGAAGTCAATGACTCGTCAAACCCCCACCTTTCAGAATAATAATCATGCTCCACCTAATCAAAATAATTTTCAATATAACCGTGTTTCACCAGCGGGTTATCATCCACCTCCGAAATAGCAGCACAACCAACCTAACCAACGTCCTTTTGCTTAAAATCAATGGGGCACAGTGCTACAAGAACAAGATATGAGGAGTCGTGGACCTCCTCAATAGGATCAACGGACTGATGGTTGTTACCAAAGTGGCCAACAAGGTCACTTTGCTAATGAATGCCCTAAGGTTCGCAATCTTTATTATTCTGATTAAGATCCTTATTCTTCAGAAAAATATGGTAAGCATATTGAGATGGAGCCTCCTCCTGACCATGTCCAATCAAAAGCTCAGCCGGATTCACAGCCCGAGGCTCAATCTGATCCTTCCCCTCGTGTCACCACCACTGCAGAAGAAGGTGGTCCCATTCTTATTATCCGCAAACTTCTCCTCACCAATGAGCAAGAAGAAGCCGATTGGCGATGTACTTCAATCCTTAGGACACGCATGAGATGCAAAGGTAAGCTATGCAATTTAATTGTTGATGGTGGAAGTGCAATGAATGTAGTTTCACAGGAAATGATTCATAAGCTCAATTTGCCCACTGAAAAGCACCCAAAACCTTACAAGTCGCTTGGGTAGACGATCATTCAATTCCTGTGACCCATCGCTGCTTGGTTCAATTCAAAATTGGCATATTTGAAGATTATATATGGTGTGATATCATTCCCATGAATATTGCTCACATCCTACTTGGACGACCCTAACTATATGACCGAGAGGTATATACTGATAAAAAAAAGCACATGCATTCTTTTAAATGGAAAGGACAAGTGGTTAATCTCCCTCCATTGCTCCATTAACATCCTCTTCTACCACCCAATCAAACGCTCATGTTCTCTCTATGCGGAAATTTGAAATGGAAAGCAAAGACCAAGGAGTTGTTTATACTCTTGTTCCAAAAGAAGTCAAAGAGGCGGATGATAAACAATAGGTTTCTACAACACTAGAGATCAAGTCATTGCTCACTGATTTTCTAGACTTGATTCCAGCAGAGCTTCCTAATGAATTACCTCCTATGCGGGACATACAACATGCCATTGATTTAGTCCCCTGGTTTACCGTTTCTAATTTACCTGCTTATTATATGAGCCAGGTTGAGTATGCATAATTACAAAGACAGGTTGAATACTTACTCCAAAAGGGTTATATCCCAAAAAGCATGAGTCCTTGCGTAATTTCAGCCCTCTTAACACCAAAGAAAGATGGTTCTTGGCGAATGTGCATCGATAGTCGAGCCATTAACAAGATCACCATTAAATATTGGTTTCCAATTCCCCGAGTGGACGACATGCTTAATATGATGTCTGGATCATCTGTCTTATCTAAGATTGAACTCAGAGCGGATATGATCAACTCCATATTCGGCCTGGAGATGAATGGAAGACGGCATTCAAAACCAAAGATAGCCTATACAAATGGTTGGTTATGCCATTCGGTTTATCTAATGCTCCCAGCACTTTATGAGAGTAATGGCTCAACTTTTACAGCCTTTTCTTAGCAAATTTGTTGTGATATATTTTGATGACATCTAGATCTTCAGCAAATCAAAAGAAGCTTATCTCAACCATCTGAGGTATGTCATGCGTGCACTTCGTAAAGAAAAGTTTTACATTAATTAGAAGAAGTGTACATTTTTTAGTGTCAAATTCGTATTTTTAGGCTTTGTTGTTTTGGCCCAAAGAGTTGAAGCTAATCCAGATAAAATTAAAACAATCACTGATTGGCCCATTCCCACTTCTATACATGAGGTACACAGCTTTTATGGCTTTGCTATCTTTTATACGAGGTTCATTTGTAATTTCAGTACCATCATAACCCCTATAACTGATTACATGAAAAAGGGAGAGTTCACTCGGACAAATGCTGCCTTTCGAGCATTTGAACAGATTAAGCAGAAAATGATCGAGGCACCGGTTTTAAAACTTTCAGACTCTGAAAAGGTCTTCAAAGTTAGTTGTGATGCTTCCCACGTCAGTATTGGCGGAGTTTTGAGTCAAGACAGTCATCCAGTTATTTACTTCAGTGAGAAGTTAAATGACTTCTGTAAGGAGTATATAATTTATGGTCTGGAATATTCTGCAGTGATTCAAGCTCTTCGTTATGGGCATCATTATTTAACCGGGAAAGAGTTTATCTTATACTTTGACGATGAAGCATTGCAACATCTAAATTCTCAAAAGAAGATGAATGCCAATCATGTCAAATGGAGTGCATACTTACAAGAGCTCACTTTTGTTCTGCGTCATAAACTTGGCATGGAAAAATAAAGTCACCAATGCTTTGAGTTGTCAAACTCACATTCTTACAACAATTGCTGTCAATGTTCCCAGCTTTGCCGAAATATGCAAAAGAATATACCACTGATCATGACTTTGGTCGAATTTATACAGATTTTCTAAATGGTGAGTTTTCTGAACATCCAAAGTTTTCCATTCATGATGGATTTCTCTTTTGTGGAAATTAGTTATGTTTGCCAGCTATATCTATTTGTGAGTTTGTAATACGTGAATTACATAGTGGCGGATGTAGTGAACATTTTGGGCGTGATAAAACATTGGCTATTGTGGAAGACAATTTCTTTTGGCCACACTTAAAAACAACTGTCGCCCGAATTTGTGAATCATGCAAAGTATGCTAACTTGCAAAAGGTAAAAAGAAGAATACAGGTTTGTATCAGCCTCTTCCTATTCCACATGTGCTTTGACAAGATTTGAGCATGAATTTTGTCTTAGGCTTACCCAAAATAGCAAGGAAGGTAGATTTTGTATTTGTTTGTTGTGGATCGTTTCTAAAAAATGGCACATTTTATCCCTTGTTCTCACACAGCAGATGCCAAGAAGACTGCTACTCTTTTCTTTAAAGAGGTTATTCGTCTGCATAGCCTTCCCAAAACAATAGTGTCTGACAGATATGCAAAGTTCATAAATTTTTCTGAAAGGCTTTATGGCACATGATGCGCACAAAACTCCAATACTCAAGTGCAAATCATCCACAAACTAATGGCCAAACAGAGGTCATCAATCATAGTTTGGGAGACCCTCTTCGATGTCTTATCTAAGATCATGTTGCTTCATGGGATCTTTTTTTTACCCATAGTGGAGTTTGCTTACAATAATACCGTCAACAGAATGACAGGGAGATCACCATTTGAAGTTGTCACTAGTGTTAAGCCACGTCTTCCTCTTGACTTAGGCTCGTTACCAGTTGACTCTAAGCTAAGTCAGGAAGCTGAACAATTTGCACAACATATGAAGGATGTTCATGATGAAGTTCGTCGGCAAATTGCTACAAGTAATGAAGCATATAAAAGGCACGTGGATTCTCGCAGACGCCATGTTGAGTTTGGATGCAGGCCATAATAATGGGCCCCGTTTGAAAGTCTACACCCGCAGGCCCAAAGCACAGTAGACTTGTAGTAGACTATATTAATAGTAGTTGCTTTAGTTGTTTTATTGATATTTGGCAAGTCCAGTTGTATTTGATTTAGGACTTCTTATTTGTTTAGAATTAGTTGTTTCCTTTCTTAGATGATGTTTTAGTTATAAATAAGGATGTAATCTCTTCAAGAGAGATAGACTTTCATATTGAATAAAGCTTTGGAATTGGTTCTCAGTTGAGAGAGTTTAGTTGTCTTTGGTGAGGCACCTAGACAACTTATCCCTAAGCCTTTTGGCTTGGAGATCAGCCCATTGACTAATCTTCTTCCCCTGCGCTGCTTCAATTGGTATCAGAGACAGGTTCCACTCTTGAATCGCCGCCATTCCAATCGCCAGCCTGAGGTAACCACGCAACCCATCTCCGTAACTTCATCCATCCGTCCGTCATAATCCATTATCCCTCTTCACCATCGCATCCCATCATCCTGATCGCATTCCTTTCCACTTCCAATCGAATATACCATCTCTTCCATCTCTCTTTCCCCAACCAACCTCCTCACTCCCATCGCACATCATCGTAGCCCTCTCCCACTTCACCCTTCAAATCCCACCACAGAAATCTATCCAGACTTCTGTCGACCTTTTCTTTTCCCTCTGCCGACCCCAACATCCGAAAACCCCCATCCATTATCTCCCTCATCCTCCTCTTCCCCGTCCCACGCCAACCTTTTCGAACCCAGATCCCCAAATCTCCAGCCAAACCCCTTCCCGAGACCACTTTCGACCATATCCCTTTCCACTACAACCAAACGCCCTCTCCAACACTGCTGTAACCAACCCACCACCATCCCAACCTTCGATCCTCTCTGCTCAACCATACCCCAAACCAAGAAAAGAACAAGAGAGAGAGAGAGAGAGAGCAGACAGACGTGAACGACAGAGAACAGCAACGAAGAGACCAAGACATCGCCTGCTAGAGTTTTCTCTCACCATCGCCGGCTGGAACCCACCATCGCCATCGCCTGCTGGAGTTTTCTCTCGCCATCGCCGGCTGGAATCCACCATCGCCATCACCTGCTAGAGTTTTCTCTCGCCATCGCCAGCTGGAACCCACCATCGCCATCGCCTGCTGTAGTTCTCTCTCGCCATCGCCGGCTGGAATGCACTGTTGTCGAAAGATAAGCCTCTTCCTTTCTCTCTTTCCTTTTCGTTTTTGCAGTAGAGCACCGTCCCTTTTTTTTTTGTTCCTCTCTTTCCTTTACAGAGCACTTTCCCTTTTTATCTATCTTCGTAGCAAGAGGACAAAGAAAAAACGTTGAGCAGTTGGGTCGATAATAGTTTGGGCCAAAACTGCTGACCTGACACCCACCCCAGTCCAACCCACTTTTGAGTCAAAGTCCGGAAGTTTTAGAACTGGTGCCTCAGTTATTTTTCTCTTAATTTGCTCAAATGCTCGAGAGGCGGCATTGATCCAAGTGAACTCTCCTTTTTTCATGCAGTCAGTTATAGGAGCCATGATTATACTGAAATTACAAATGAACCTCCTATAAAAGGTAGCCAAACCATGAAAGCTGCGTACCTCATGTATAGAAGTGGGAATAGGCCAGTCAAGGATTGCTTTGACTTTAGTTGGATCAGGTCGAACTCCTTGAGCAGAGACAACAAAGCCCAAAAATACGACTTTGGAATTAAAAAATGTACACTTCCTCAAATTAATGTAAAACTTTTCTCTTCGAAGTGCACGCATGACATACCTCAGATGATCGAGATGATCTTCCTTTGATTTGCTGAAGATTAAAATATCATCAAAATATACCACAACAAATTTGCCAAAAAAAGGTCGTAGAAGCTGAGTCATCACTTTCATAAAAGTGCTGGGAGCATTCGTTAAACCGAACGGCATGACCAACCATTCGTATAGTCCATCTTTGGTTTTAAATGCTGTTTTCTATTCATCTGTGGGCCGAATACGGAGTTGGTGATATCCACTCTTGAGGTCAATCTTGGAAAAGACAGAAGATCCAGACATCATATCAAGCATGTCGTCCACTCGGGGAATCGGAAACTGATATTTGATGGTAATTTTGTTAATCGCTCAGCTATCAACACACATTCGTCAAGAACCATCTTTCTTCAGTGTTAAGAGGGCTGGAACTGCACAAGGACTCATGCTTTCTCGGATATAACCTTTCTGGAGTAAATCTTCAACCTGTCTGCGCAATTCAGCATATTCGGCGGGACTCATGCGATAAGCAGGTAAGTTAGGAAGGATAGATCCAGGGACTAAATCAATGGCATGCTGGATGTCCTGCATAGGAGGTAGCCCATTAGGAAGCTCTGCGGGAATCAAATCTTGAAAATCATGGAGCAATGACTTGATTTCTGGTGGCGTAGAATCCTGTTGTTTATTATCTACTTCTTGGGTTTCTTTAGGCACAAGAGCATAAACAACTCCTTGGTCTTTGCTTTCCATTTCAAACTTCCTCATAGAGAGAACATGAGGGTTTGATAGGGTGGTAGAAACCGTCGGAGAAGATGTTAATGGCTGCAATGGAAGAAGATCCACCACTTGTCCCTTCCATTTAAAAGAATGAATGTGCCTTTTCTAATCAGTATGTACCTCTCGATCATATAACCAAGGTCGGCCAAGTAAAATGTGAGCAATATTCATAGGAATAATATCGCACCATATATCATCTTCATATATACCAATTTTAAAATGAACCAAGCAACGATGGGTCACAGGGATTGAATGAACATCTACCCAAGCGACCTTGTAAGGCTTTGGGTGCTTTTCAATAGGCAAATTGAGCTTAGTGATCACTTCCTGTGAAACAACATTCATAGCACTTCCTCCATCAACAATTAAATTGCATAACTTACCTTTGCATCTCACGCGTGTCCTGAAAATTGAAGTACGTCGCCAATCAGCTTCTTCTTGTTCATTGGTGAGGAGAAGTCGACATATAATAAGGACAGAACCACCTTCTTCTGCACCGGTAGCGGCATAAGGAGAAGGATGACAATTTCCGTCAATGTTCCTAGCTTTGATGAAATACGCAGAGAATATGCAGCTGATAATGACTTTGGTTGCATTTATACAGCCCTTCTAAATGGTGAAGGTTCAGAACATCCAAAGTTTTCTCTTCATGATGGATATCTCTTTCGTGGAAATCAATTATGTCTGCCTGCTACATCTATCCGTAAATTTATGATACGTGAGTTGCATGGCGGCGGATGTAGTGAACATTTTGGGCGTGATAAAACATTGGCTCTTGTGGAAGATCGTTTCTTTTGGCCACGCTTAAAAGCAGATGTTGCCCGAATTTGTGAATTATGCAGAGTATGCCAACTTGCAAAAGGTCAAAAGAAGAATACAGGTTTGTATCAGCCCCTTCCTATTCCACATGCACCTTGGCAAGATTTGAGCATGGACTTTGTCTTGGGCTTGCCAAAAACAGCAAGAACAGTAGATTATGTCTTTATTGTTGTTTATCGTTTCTCAAAAATGGCACATTTTATTCCTTGTTCTCACACTGCGGATGCCAAAAAGATTGCCATTCTTTTCTTTAAAGAAGTTGTTCGTCTGCATGGCCCTCCCAAGACAATAGTATCTGACAGAAATACAAAGTTCATGAGTTTCTTCTGGAAGACTTTATGGCACATGATGCGCACTAAGCTCCAATACTCAAGTGCCTATCATCCACAAACTGATGGCCAAACAGAAGTTGTCAATCGTAGTTTGGGAAATCTTCTTCGATGCCTTATTGGAGAACATGTTGCTTCATGGGATCTTATTTTACCTATGGCAGAGTTTACCTATAATAATTCTATCAACAGAACAACAGGGAGATCACCATTTGAAGTTGTCACTGGTGTTAAGCCACGTCTTCCTATTGATTTAAGTCCATTACCAGTTGACTATAAATATAATCCGGATGCTGAACAGTTTGCCCAACATATGAAAGATGTTCATGATGAAGTTCGCCGGCAAATCGCTACAAGTAATGAAGAATATAAAAGGCACGCGGATTCTCACAAACGCCATGTTGAGTTTACCGAAGGTGATCTAGTAATGGTTCGTTTGAAGCCCGAACGATTTCCTGCAGGTAAATACAAGAAGCTACATCCACGAAGTGCAAGTCCTTTCAAGATTCTAAAAAAAATCAGTTCTAATGCATATGTTCTCGACCTTCCTGCAGACATGAATATCAGCTCCACGTTTAATGTTGAAGATTTGACATTATATCATGGGCATCACAATGATGAATCCTTTGAAGAACAAGCTCTTTGCATTCCTCTTCATCAATTTCCTCCAGACGAAATTGAAGATGTTTTTGATGATCAGATCATTTCAACCAAGAATGGAGGATTTCACAAGTTTCTTGTTGAGTGGAAAGGCAAACATTTTCTGAAGCTACCTGGATTACGGCTACAGATTTTCAACAGATCAATCCAGATTTATATGAGCAGTACCAAGCTAACAACTCACCGGAGTTGAGTTTTTCCAAGCCGGGGAGAGCTGATGCAGGCCATAATAATGGGCCCCATTTGAAAGTCTACACCCGTAGGCCCAAAGCACAGTAGACTTGTAGTAGACTATATTAATAGTAGTTGCTTTAGTTGTTTTATTGATATTTGGCAAGTCCAGTTGTATTTGATTTAGGACTTCTTATTTGTTTAGAATTAGTTGTTTCCTTTCTTAGATGATGTTTTAATTATAAATAAGGATGTAATCTCTTCAAGAGAGATAGACTTTCATATTGAATAAAGCTTTGGAATTGGTTCTCAGTTGAGAGAGTTTATTTGTCTTTGGTGAGGCACCTAGACAACTTATCCCTAAGCCTTTTGGCTTGTAGATTAGCTCGTTAGCTAATCTTCTTCCCCTGCGCTGCTTTAGTTTGCCAAAGGCGATATGGTAATGGTTCGTTTGAAGCCTAAACAATTTCCTACAGGTAAATACAAGAAGCTACATTCACGAAGCGCCGGTCCCTTCAAAATTCTAAAGAAAATTAGCTCCAATGCATATGTTCTCAACCATCTTTCAGACATGAATATCGGTTTCACCTTTAATATTAAAGATTTGGCATTTTATCACGGGCATCACAAAGATGAATCCTTTGAGGAACAAGCCTTTCGCATCCCTTTCCATCACTTTTTTCCAGATGAAATTGAAGATGTTTTTGATGATCAGCTCACTTCAACCAAGACTGGCAGCTTTCACAAGTTCCTTGTTAAGGGGAAAGGAAAACCATTCTCCGAAACTACATGGATTACAGCTACAAATTTTCGACAAATCAATCCCGATTTCTAGGAGAAGTACCAAGTTGACAACTAGCCAGAGTTGAGTTTTTCTAAGCCAGAGAGAGCTGATACAGGCCATACTAACGGGCCCTGTCTAAAAGTCTATACCCGCAAGCCCAAGACCAATAAGGCCCAGTAAAGTAGAGTAGATCCTATTAGTAGTTGCTTTAGTTGCTTTCTTAATTATCTAGGATTCTTTAATATTTAGAAAGGACCAATTATGTTTGGTTTTAGACTTCTTATTTGTTTTGATTTGGTTTATTTGCTTAGTTAGAAAGTATCTTAGTTATAAATAAAGATGTAGTCCCTCGTCATAGGACGCAGAATATTTATGTTAATAAACTTTTGAGTTTGGTTCTCAATTGAGAGAGTGCTATTTGTCTTGATGAGGCACCTAGACATCCTATCCTTAAGCTTTTTGGCTTGGAGATTAGCCCGTTGGCTATTCTTCTTCCCTACGCTACTTCATACTTGCTTGTCAATGTGGTGACAGAAGAAAGAAACCATGGATTGAAAATAAGTATGTATTGGTCTGTGATGTAAGCATCGCATGTGTATCAACCGAGACACCGATATCTATTGCTGCTACAGTTAAATAGGTGTTCTTCCTGGTGCAGGGTTGCTTTAACCAACAGGTCACATGATGCAAGAGAGACCCTTGGTCCTCATGGGTCAACCAGCTCTGGGCCCAGCCACTCTATCTCAACTAGCTTTTGGGTCCACCCACCTATTTCTATTTTGTTTAAAGTTTTATTTATATTTTAAGTTGTTTTTAGTTGGATGTTTTAATCATGACCATCACCACACTTAGTTCATTGTTATCTTCTCTTATATTATTGTATAACTGATGGCTAGAAAAGCACGGGGAGCAAAAATCAAGGGCTATAATCATTTGATGGTACTGATATTCAAGCAACCATAACCCCACCCATCTTCTTCAATTCCTATTCATTTAGGTGCGCCCCAGAAGAAGTGACAACGGCAGTGACTACAATGTTTAGAGTTCTACTTGTGATATTCATCTTCAAAGTTGCACCGCAAAAAAGTCTATGGATTTCAAAAGTGGCATAGCTGATTAACTAATTTGGAAAAACTATAATAATTTGGAAATTCTAATATTCTATTTTGCAACCTCAAAAGAAAAATAAAAACTTATAGTAGTGCAAGGACTGATAGTGTGAAATACACAAAACAGGGAAATTAATATGGAAAAAAAATCTGGGATTTTTCCGTTCTTTCAGAAATTGTAGACATTTTTTTTCAGGTTTTTTTCTACTTACCGAAAATCACATCGAAACAGCCAATACACGGATGTAAGCGATACATACCTATTTTCAGAAAAACTATTACAGATCCAATTTGATAATTGAAACCATCAAGGAAACCAAAGTACAGATGAGTGGTAGGTCTCAAATTCTCGCTAACCATGTTTACTGAGGCAACCAAACAGGAAATCTACTCTTATCAACACAATCTTTCTGCACACAAAGTTAAGAGCATAACAAATGGCTAACTTGATTATGGATCTTATTGTTCCTTGGGCAAGGTGCTACTCATAGTATCACTTTAATTGCATCATAAAGATTTGCAAGCTACAATCAAGGTCAGTAAGAAAATATATGTTCCACTTACAGCGAGGCCTACAGCTCCAAGTCCAAAGATAGCTACTGATGATCCCTTCTTCGGCTTAGCCACATTTAAAGTAGCCCCTAAACCTGAATTTTATAGCGTGCATTACAACACCACCAAGCATAAGGAAAATTCACACTTTTAATAAACAGAAAATCCACATCTATGTGCAAGTACCTGTTGAGATACCACAACTGAGAATGCACACTTTATCAAGGGGCGCCAAACGGTCGATTTTTGCAAGACAACCAGTATGAATAACAGTGTATTCACTAAATGTGGAAGTGCCAAGAAAGTGGTTAATAGGGTTCCCATTAATTGAAAACCGAGATTTCCCATCACTGAGCATTACTCCTCTGTCAGTATTTATTCTCAAGAGATCACACATATTGCTTTCCTCTGATTTGCAGTGAGCACACTCCTTGCATTCCCCAGTGAATACAGGAAGCACATGGTCCCCCACTTGAAGGTCAGCTACACCTTCGCCAATACTCTCCACAACCCTAAAAGGATTTACAAGAAAAAGAATCTAAATGAACTCTAATTCAAGTGTAGATTAGCTCACATGGAAAGAATAGAAGTCTTTGAAAATTGAAAACATGGCAAAATCTTGAAAATCTGGTACATTGTCTTCAAAACTGTTTTTTTTTTTTTTTATAACATGGATATCCCTAAGATCTTTGACCTAACAGGACTATTCCCCTGAGTGAAACCCACTAACCCACACAAACACACACCAGGCAAATCTAGGGTGAGTCGTCTTGAAAACTATGTTACTAAATTACTATTGTCTCATCACCATCATCATCAAAAGACTTGTCCTAACTATGTTGGGATTTGCTACATAAATTTTGTTTCTCTATTCCAATCTATCATGAGCCAAATCCTTAGATGATTTGCACGCATTCAGATCTAGTTTCTACTTCCATTCCCTCAACTGACTGAACCATCACCTCAGGAGGGATATGGGTGTTCCCTCCTGCTGATGAGGGGAGTTCTGCCTCCTTGTCATAGGGATGGAAATCTGGGCTCCGATCAGAGAGAGAAAGCATGTTCGCCTGCTAGCAATTGTACTGGAGAATGTGGTGTGGCTTCGCCAATCTGACCTAGAAGAGTCCTGTCCTCTTCAACCTACATCTTCCTCAATTACTATTGTCTTTTCAAGCAAAAAATAAATAAACAAATTCTTGCATCAATCATTTCTCAATTATTTACTATTCACCAAGTTAGACTTCAATATTTTAGTTCCTTAGAAAAGAAAGCCAACTTCAGTTCTGATCACAACCCATGAAATTGTTTTGTTATGAACATTAAAACATGACTGCAATTCTATGAGAATATTTAGAACATCATGGAATGTTATAAAAATCACTATAATTTCCAACGACTATTTTGATGCACACAGAGTTGCAAGCTATTTAGCGAATCAGCAACAAGTAATCTTCAACTCATTAGACATCCATCCGCCCCAAGAAAGTTGTGAGATCATTTCCTCCGTTTTATCAACCAAAACAGAGACAACTAATTTGGGTTGGCAGCTTGATAATGAAGAGGACCCCAATCCCATATAGATTGGGTAAGGCTTCAATAACAACAATATTTAAAAGAAATGAAATAGGATTAATAGTTGATTAGCTCTATAATTCACTTCTATAAATATCAGTGGAACAATTCTATGAAATGAGTTCTTCATTCTATTCCCCCAAATTTGAAGTTAATAATTTGAAAATATCAATTATAATCAGAAAGGATCCATTTCAATGCAAAACCAAGACGCATACCAGAATCAATACAACAAAAAATACAGAAAAATAAAGCAATAGGTGTAGAACTAAACATACCCAGCTGCTTCGTGACCGAAAATGCGAGGAAAGAGTGGAGTCTGACCCTGAAGTCCAAAATTGAATACCAAACATCAAAATGATGCATACGGTAAGATTTGGCAGCTACAAGTGCCAATTAAGAAAAAAAAAAACAGAAATAAAAGACCACATCCTTTTCACAGACCCCATTTGATTTGGCAGCTATAAGTGCTAATAAAAAACAGAACTAAAAAACAATTTGGCAGCTACAAAGTGCTCAAAAAAAAAAAAAAAAAAAAAAAAAGAACAAAAAATCACATCGTTTTCACAGACCCCATTTGAAGGATCGATGCATACCATATGATTTGGCAGTCACAAGTGCTAATAAAAAAAACCAGACTAAAACATCACATCTTTTTCACAGACCCCATTTGAAGAATCGATGCATACCATATGATTTGGCAGCTACAAAGCCTAATAACCAACAGAACCTTAAAAGGAAAAAAAAAAAAAAAAACAGATCTTTTCACAGACCCATTCATTTGAAGAATTACAAGAACCAATCATTCATTTCAAATGAGAAGTAAAAAAACAAAACTGAATTAGCAAATGGGTTTCGCAGCAAACAAGAATTTGACAAACACTGAAACTTAAAATATAAAATGGACCGGTTTATGTCTGATTAATTACCTTGGCCTCCCAGAAATAGAGATCGGTGTGGCAAAGGGAAGTGTACTTGATCTTGACTCTGACTTCCATAGCTTGTGGTGGAGCCACCTCCACCTGCTCTATAACCAGAGGCTTTCCTGCTTCCCATGCAACAGCAGCTGCACCCACAAAACATCAGATTTCAAACAACACACACACACCAAACAAGAGAGGAAGAATAAAATAAAAAACAGGGGGAACAGAGACATGAGTACAGGACAGGGTAAGAATCCAAGGCATAAAAAAGGGAAAAAAAAAAGAAAAGAAAAGACATGGATTATATCTGACGACTGGGTTTGTTCTTTTGTTTGGGTTACCTTTGCAGGGAATAACACGACCCGCTGTAATCGACGACATGGAAAAGATGGTGAGGAAGACGGGTTGCAGGAAATCAAACAAAAATGTTGCAGAAGAAGAAGAAGAGAAGGGAGATGTGACATCAGATGATGATAGATTATGAAACCTTTGTGCTGCTTTTATAATCTGACGATGATGCTGATGAGAATGGTACTGAGAGAGAACGTGAAAAGACAGGAACAGGATCCTCCGACTACAGCCATCGTAAGTGAGCCAGAGGGCCTGTTTGGCATGATTAGCTGCCTTCCACAATTTGGTTGCTCACAGCTGATTCTGTTGTAAATGGGTTTAGCTGAAATAAAATAGTATAAAACATGTTAAATGACATTATATTCAAATACTCTTTTGAGAATATCAGATTGACTTATTTGGTAATAGTGTAAAAAACTTCCTCCATTAACCTAAAGTAAAAGAATAATAAGATTTATAAAGTAGATCTACCTTTTAATATTTGCTACACTTTATTATTGGCGTACTTAGGACCCATCTGTAAAAGTTACAATGTAATATTTACTTTAAAAAATAAAATATGAAACTCATATTCATAAGATTTATAAGATAGGCCTACCTTTATAAAAATTATAATGTGGGCCCATCATTGAAAGTTATAAGAGATTAAAATGTGGGGCCAACCTTTTTTAATGAAAATGAGGGACCCATTTTTATAAATTACAATATATTAAACTTATAATGTAGGACTACCATTTGTTCTCGTAACTACATGACCCACTTAGAAATTACAAAGTAAAGCCAAATTTTTTGTGATTTTGTATATAGGGCCCTCATTTAGAAATTATAATGTGGTGCCAACCTTTGAAATTATTAGAGATTATAATGTGAGACCATCCTATTTGTTAATTGTAAATAAGAGTCCCACTTAAAAATTACGTGGTACCCACTTTTAGAAATTAGAACATAGGACTATATTCATAGGATTCACAATGTAAGCATACATTCAAATGAATTAAAATGTGGCTCCACCTTTTTGTGATTTTTTAAAAAGAATTTTATTCCGAAAGATTAAATGTTTTTTTAAAAGATTAGTTTTTTGAAAAATTAATTTTTTATATTAAATTTGTTTTTTGAAAAATAAAATATCTTTTGAAAGATTAAATATTTTTTCGAGGATTAAGTATTTTTTTAAAAATATTACATATTTTTTTGCAAGATTAAATATTTTTTGAACATTAAATATTTTTTAAAACATGAATTATTTTTTGAAATATTAAATATTTTTTCAATGATTTTTTTTGAAAGATTATTTTTTTTTGAAAAATTAATTCTTTTTTGAATTTTAAATATTAGTTCTTGAAAGATAAATTTTTTGAAAGATTAAATATTTCTTTTTTGAAAGATAATTTTTTTGACCACATAACTCACATGGGGTCCACACTCAAAGGATTTAGAATGTAGTCCCACGATTTTAAGAAATTAGAAATCATAATATGGGCCCACCTTTTGTTATTGTTAACCTATAACACACTTTAGAAATTAAGTAATAGAATCACTTTGAAATAAGAAGGAATTAATGTCCCACCAAGTTGTTCTTTTAAAAAAATAAAGTTTTTTTTTGTTCTGAGTTTCTTATGCTAGCGGGTTAAGATTTTGAAATCCCTTTCAGTGACATCAAAATTCGGAACAATGATTTGCACATACCAAATATAA
The DNA here is from genome assembly GCA_037013555.1 of Sextonia rubra. Lineage (NCBI taxonomy): Eukaryota > Viridiplantae > Streptophyta > Magnoliopsida > Laurales > Lauraceae > Sextonia > Sextonia rubra. The sequence continues at coordinate 106,103,775 of JASUAD010000001.1, read as the reverse complement.
TTTCTACAAGCTTATCTCGCAGGAATATGGAAATATTCAAATGGCACGATACCAAATACAATATTCCACTTCTAAGAAAATAAGACACGTGGCATTTTCAATGGTATTTTTATGGTCCACCATCCTATCAATATTCCAAGGATGTAGAATTAAATCATAGGCTTGACATCTTTGGTACTTTACTCGTCAAAGTAAAAGTGATTAGAAACGTTAAATTAAGAGAGAATAAATTATAACGAGATATAATAATAAGTTGATTTTTTTTTTTTTTTGCTTTTGTGTAGAAAGTGGATGGCTTTTTTTTTATTATTTTGGTGTAGTGGTTTGAGAATATTGTTTTTGATTTTTTTTTTAAGAAATGAGAGAATTTTGAATTTTTTTTATTTTGATATGACACATACAACTTATCATGTCTTATAAATAGAGGCTCCACTTCACACATCAAAATAATAAAAATTCAAAATTCCCATATTCTTAAAATAAAAAAACAATATTCTCAAACCACTACACATCAAAAAAACAAAAAATCCAGTTTCTACACAAAAGTCAAAATGATTCCTTTCAAAAGCCACTAAAGATAATAAAAAAATCATCATTTTATGATTAATCCCCTATCATATTTTTTTTTTCTCTTAATTTGATGTTTTCCTTACTTCACTTGTACTAGTAAAGTATCAAATGTGTGTGTTTGATAAATTAAGTTCACTAATTAAGTTTAGTAAAATGTTTTTTCGAGATATAATAAACTAAAATAAGTCACATTGAAAGTACCTCATCTCAAAAAAGTCAAAACACAACAATCTCAAATCACCAATTGGTAAAAAATCATCTACTTTTTACACAAAAAGTCAAAAAGGTTCATTCTCAAGCTACAAAAAAATAAAAAGTCATCATATTATAATTAGACCCTACTATGTTTTATTCTCTCTTGATTTGATGCTTCACCTCACCACACTTCAATTCACTTCATTGGATTCTACGAGGGTATTGACCCATAGTGATCCACCATGTAACCATGGGGAAGAGGCTATCTTGGATGGGATACCACTGCCCACATGAATGGCATACATTCCCTCGGTGATGTAGTAGATTATAATTGGTTCATCCATAATCACAGTGAGAAAAAAGCTCAAACGATTCAAACTCCATCCTAAAAGGGGTGTGTCTCCATTTAAGAGACATGAAAAAATGTGAGTCATATTAAAAGTAAAAAATTCAAAATTCTCTTATTCTTTAAAAAAAAAAAAGAGGAGTTTTTTCTTGTAAAAATCCTATTAGCATCTTTGTGGAAACAAAAAAGACCCCGAAAATTTTTATGGCCTTGAGTGGTCCCCTAGGCCCTTTCCTGTTTTTTTTTTCCTCAATATTATTCACAAGCAGCGATATCTATGATCCAGTGTAAGGTCCAAACCCGAGTTAATTATGATTTATTCTAATTAATCTTATTTTATCTTAATTAGACTAATTGAACCCAAATTTCAAGATGTTTGGGTCATGGATAGGTAGTTGGGTCGGATTCGAACCTTATTAGGTAGTCCAGGACCTTTTGTATTTTAGCATTTTCATGATATTGTATCATTAATGCATCATATTGGTGGCATTGGGTGAGTTTCATCTTGTGGGATATCTTTCATGTTTGGCCCAATTTCATTTGGATTCGTTTTAGCCCATTTAAACTTAGGTGACTCAACTTAAAGATCCAAGAAACTATTGGGCCTTACTTGTAAATTCCAGAAACTTCACTCATTTAAAAGGACCCAACCCACTGTTCCTCTCCTTCTCCCTTCTCAGTTGTTGTAGCTTTCTCCTCTTCTTCTTCCAAGCTTCTCTCTTCCTCATCTTGCTGTGATTTGGAAGCTTGGGTTGTTGCATGGAAGGGAAATTCGAGTGCCTTCTACTTCTTCTTTAATCTCTTTCTCCTCTTTGTTCTCCTTCCAATGATTTGCAGTCTCATCCTCTTCTCTTAAGCTTACATAGACTTGAGGTATGGAAACTCATCTCCATTTGAGTTATTGAGTTCAATAAGGGTCAAGAGATTCAAGTTTTAAGCATGCATGCATCACGTTTTCATTCTTTTCCATGCATGTGTTAGATTCTTTATTAGTGAAGCCTCCTCCACCATCTATCTCGAGAACATGAGAGGGGTTTAGAAGATACTTCCTAAGCATCGATACGTGGAATACGTTATGAACTCTGGCGAGTTGAGGCGGTAGCTCTTATAGATACGCCAAATCTCCCACTTGGAACCCAAGAGGCCTTCAGCGGTTATCCGCATAGCTCTTCTGATGAGACCTTGCAATCCTTAGTCTGTCTTGAACTTTTTGCACTTTCTTTGCTGTATTTGCAACAATAGAAGGTCCATGAAAACTCCTAACTCCAACTTCTTCCCAACACACCGGTGTACGACACTTGCGTCCGTACAAAGCCTCGAATGGAGCCATTCCGATGCTCGCGTGATAGCTGTTATTATACGTAAACTCGCACAAAGAGAGGTGTTCGTCCCATATCTTCCCAAAGTCTAACACGCTGGCCCGAAGCATATCTTTCAAAGTCTGTATTGTATGCTCCGACTGCCCATCAGTCTGAGGATGATACGCTGTGCTGAAACTGAGATGGGTACCCATGGATTCCTGAAAAGATCGCCAGAAAGAAGAAACAACCTACTATCTCAGTCCGAGACTATAGACACTAGAGTGCCATGCAATCGCGTAACCTCATCAATGAATATCTTAGCCATCAAGATACAAACAAACAAGGTGTCTCACCAAGATAACAGTATTAATTCATAAAATTACTCAACCGAAACAACTGTATCATGAACATACATGAGTAGGAAATTAGGGGTGAATATACATGGAGACAACTTGACAACAAAGATGTACATGGGTCAAAGAAAGATTGAGAAAACTATCATTAAAAGAAAGGAAGGGGTTCTAAAGATAAGACACACTAATACAAGAAGGAAGAGAGTTTTGACTCATGTTTGAAATGTGAGAATCGACATTTCACGAAGAATAAGGAAACAAGTCCAATCATAATAAGATAAAGAAGGAAACAAGGAGGTCAAGAGAACAGAGAAGGGAAGCTCCGGATCCAAAAGCATTTCCTTGGTCAAAAAGGAAGGTCACAGCTATCTGAAGAAAACAAGTTGTTGAGCAAGGCAGAATAGAGGGACCAAGAAAACTCGAAGAATATGGATTTACAAACAATTAGTCGTATATGGTCCATCATTTTAGATACTCAAGATACTAGAAAAGACCAACAAAATATTCTGCAATTCGAGATATGGAAATAACAGAGTTGATGGATATAGTCGGGGTCGCGAGTAGAGCACATATACTCAAAGAGTGGTGAACTCTGTATGGGGAAGTCTGGAATTCTGAAGGATATGTAGATCATGGTGGATGACATGAGCAGAGGAACGAGACACATGAAGAGTGTCATGATTAAAATAGGAGACACTAGAGTTCAAATACCTGCACCAAAGAAGTGGAACGTTACAGAGACGCAACACAAGTAGGGAGGAACTAGTCAAGCAGAATGGAAGATTGGGTAACTCAGGTCACCACTAGAGCAGAGTTAGGAAATGAAATTCACTAGAGAGAGACAGAAAGGAAATCAAGTGTCACAGAAGAGAAAGAGCATTAGTCATTTGACTCGCAGAGGTCTCTAAAACAAACAGGACAAAATCCCTAAAGAGAGAATAAGAGTTGAATGAAACTTAAATGGAGGAGTCACGGGAGTCACGAACATGAATGCCACATTAGGAGAAGCAGAGATCGGGTACTGGGTATAGGGAAGACAACAAGACACCCAGAAGAGATGACATACATGCATTCTATTAATTGACCACCAAAAATTTGTCGTGCTCCTTTCTAATTAAAATTCAGCTTCAAATCGCATAGCTTTAGATGCTAAATTGATATCACTGGACCTCAATCCAATTTCAATACTACCCTTTGCACACTGATTTGATTGAGCAACTCATCAATGCTGTCATTAAATGATTGTTCTTATTATTCACATAACTCAATTGCCTTTGCTCCATATGCCTCCGAACAATGCGATTACCTTGCTGTCAATTAACATCAAACTTCCCACAATTTACTAAGCAGAGAAACTTAGGATCCTCATTAAGATATGCTCTCAACAAACCTTCAAGAAATTAGGCCAGCTAACAATCTCATCCATTATACGATTAAGAGCTTCAATCAAATCTGAATCCTCAACTATCTGATTATATCTACTGGATCAGTTCCATTACCTGCATCTTCACATAACTCTACTGGCTCTCCAAAAAAATCAAGGAATTTTCACAAGACTTAGAAGTTGTGCTTACATTGATCTGTCCACCCAAGGATCATTTCCCCCAAATAAATTAGTAAGTGAAGCAACAATTTCAGAAGTATTCTTTACAATTCTTGATAACATCTTGTAAAACCACAAGGAGCTTCGAGTCTGGGTAATCGACCTCAAACTTGGCCAATTAAAGAAAATCTCAAATTCACTAGACCCCTCACATTTAACTCAATGTATGATAGGACTTAAGACTGCAACTCATCAAACAAAATTAATGTCTCTTCAATAAGTAAAATTAGTTAATCCTCAAAGGATGAAGAAAAGTCCTCATAGGATTATCATGAGTGCTAACATGTTGGAATACACCAAAATATCAACAATAGTTATTACCACATATCAGTTTGTATACGGAGCAAGGATTCGATTCCTCAACCCACAAATATATTTGAAACACTCATCAGTCTAATAATCCATCAAGAACTCCTAACATCCAAATTTAATCGCAAGAGTTGGTCATCAGACCTTTTACCCTCAAGCTTGGAATTGAAATAATCCATCCTCAAGTCAACCTTTAGAAGTTAACCTGCACCCTGAAACTAATTGAACAATTCGTCAATATAAAGCAGTAATTACTTAAGCTTGATGACCACCAAATTAGATTGCTTAAATTAATATACATTCAAAGGGTGCCAACTATATCCTGACAACAATAACAATATCGGCTTAGGATACTAAGGAAAAATAAATTTGGAATCTCGCTTTAAACTCCTGATCAACCAAAATCTCGGAAAACTATCTCCAATAGCAATCACACAACCGCCATGACATCTATAAGTAAAAGAAGAACAGAGAATGAATATAATAGATAAAGAGATCACCCTTATTGACTCCACTTGCAGCTTGATTCTGATGAGGTTGCAGAGCTGATTGCTGCTGCTGACACAATAAGGCATCGCTGACGTTTTTCTTCCCCTTGACATTTTGCTCGCCAATGCTTCATCGAACCACAACGAAAACAGGCTCCAGTTTTTTACCAGCACTTGGTTGTCTCATGGCCCTTGCCACACAGTTCACACACTGGTCTTCCGGAACTACGAGCTTTGATCTTCTGTTTCTTCCACTGTTTAGGGTTCTCCTCAGAAGATGGTGTGTTCCTATTGGATTTCTCCTTTAGAGCATCTTGTAACCTCTCCTCTACTATGGTTAAGTTCTATTGCAGTTGAGCTTGCCTATCCATTATTGTTACTCTCTGTACTTGCATTGCAGCTTGAATTTCACTGATCCTTGTTACTTGCTCCATCATCATCATCATGAAGCGCTCCTCAGTCGTATATGTAGGATGAAGAGGTAGAGGCGGTGGAGGGTCAACACCTTCTAGCTCTACGTTATCATGGTCATTGTTCCCCATGTGGCTACCTGTTCCTGATCTAGAACCCATTTATCTGCAACTATGATAGGGATTAGGCTCGATCAATGCTGATATGGAAGGGAAACTATAACCCTTATACAAAAATCTATTCCCCCAACTAAATCTATCATACCCTCACCACGTTTCCTAGGGTTGCTAAGTCTTTTAATCGACTTATCAATGCTCTGATACCATACTTACGTATATCACGCCCCGAACCCGAGAATTTAGGGATTTATTGTTGGTTCCGAGGAATGACACACGTATCCATGACAATTCGTGCCATGATAAGACACGTACGAACTGTCACAAGGGTAATCCCACAGATACATGTGAGGAATATCCGCAAACATGTATTATCAACATAGATATTTAAGTGGAAACCTGGAGATTTCACATGTAATTATATCATAAGCATCCATAAAACATCCATTCATTTTCATACATTAAATAAATAAGTCTGTTAATTAACCCATCTGCATGCATAAGACATGGGGATCTATAATAATACAAAATATATCAATGGAAGGTGAACCCTAAGTCCAATCCCAAAATATTCCCTGTTACGCACTATTGAGGAGAATCAAGAGAAGATGTCCCCCTCGCTCCACTCGCTCATGTCCCGAGGTAACATTGGGGTTGCCTCCGGGAGCGCGCCGATTGCCTGATTGGCATTGGGTTATGCACCTGTAATACCATGGTAATTTTGTTAATATGACGGTTAAGCAAAGATAATGATACATGAGCTTAGCATGATAGATCAATGGAGTTAAAGTGACATACTGATTAAAAGAGATCAATATCGAAATCTAAGCACTGGTGCATATGAGTTAACATGAATAGGGAATCATGAATAAAGAGTATATCATACCAACATGGCAACCACATTTGCTATTTCCTCTCTAATAAGAGAGTAAACTAATCATTGGGAAACCACTAGTGGCCGGGCCAGGACCGAGTAGCTACCCGCAAGAGTGTCGACTCACTGTCCTGATACTCCTGCAGTAGGTAACTGATAACACACTCTCATGGGGTTCCGTCGAACCTCTTATGGGGAATAAGCTAAGTGGCGCCGACTCTAAGCATGTCGGAAATAATCTGATGTCCATACCTACTATATATTGGTCTGTTTATACTGATACAGAAGGTAACTTAATCTTGTTGAGAATATTAATCAAAGAATTGCAACTAAGTAAAGCACTGTCCATCATTGATGCAAACTGATAGAATTCTCATGTGGAGGTCAAGGCTGTTATCAATATGAATGCAATTAGATTGTAGGGTTATGAAGGATAATTACTAACCAATCCTATATTAGATAATCCGGGTTTCCAAGGTTATGCAATACGGTGTATTCATAAGACACTCGGTGTCCCGGCATTATCATTCTCAGTGTTACTTCATGTATATATATATAAAGGACACTTCACCTTATGCCAACACCCATGACGTGACATTGAGAATAACCGGAGAATCAAGAAGAGAAGAGTGACAGCTCACCACTCCTCTTCCTCCATATTAATCACCGTTAGGCTAGTTTGGGTAGCAAGGATCCAATTCTATGGTCCTATAGGCCTTTGGTTGAAACCTATAGCCTATGGTAATGTGTGGGCGGATGTCTCGGTCTCTTTCTAAGATGAAAAAGAGTAACTCATCATTAGGCTATCCCATAGACTATAGAAAGTCCATAGTTAAGCATAGAATGCATTTTGGGACACATTTCTATAACCTACAGGTCTGGCTTACTCGACCAGTCGGGTATGGGTCCGACCGGTCGGACCGCATTCAGAAGGGAAATTCGACCGGTCGGGCTAGGTGACCGACCGGTCGGACTACCTGTAAGGCAATTCGACCAATCTGGCTTCAGGACCGAGCGGTCGGCCTTGAAGCACTCTGTTACGAAAGGGTTTTTATCCCACTGGTTTCTCTCTTCCAATACACCATTCTACCTACAATAAAACCAATCTAAAAGCTTCCATTTTACACTCTTGGGTTCCCTAAAGAACCATTGTCAATTTATTCATCAAGAATCAACACTAAAACACAATCAAATCCATGTATTTTCCATTGAGCTGTAAAGAGGGTAAAGTCACAAAATCCATCAAGAATCAAAGAATAAAGCTATGCATGTAAAGAAAATGTATCCTTATACTTGCCTGGTGCTTGGTGCTCCACTTAAACGGATTTGCCCCTTGATTAGATAAAGGATAAAGCTCTTTCTAAGGAAACCCTAACACATGCATAAAGAGAATGAGAATGAAATGCATGCTCGCTCAATAGATAGGTTCTTTTGACTCTCATAGAACTCCATAACTCAAATGGGGAAAGGGGATTCCTTACCTTAACTCAAGGAGAAGGAGATGGTGCCTTGATTCCAAGAAAGAGGACAAGAAGAATGAAGAGGAAGAAGAAGGAAACTCCACCCGCTTGCATGCACGCCCAATCACTCGAAAATGGAAGCAAGAAATGAAAAAGAAGATGGGAGAGAAGGGGAAAACGGCACTGCAACGAGATGGGAAGGAGAGGAATAAGGATCGATGGGGTTTTGAGGATTTTTATAGGAATGAAGTTTCTGGAATTTACAAGGAAGCCCTCTTGATTTCTAGATATTTCCGGTCTAGGCCAATTCGGGTTTGAATGGGCCGGAATGAGTCCAAATGGATTTGGGCCAAACATAGAAGATGTTCAACAAGGTGAGACTCACCCAATGCAACTAATTTGATACAAAAATATTTCCAAATCATGAAAATACTAAATACAAAAGGTCTTGGACTACCTAATAAGGTATGAACCCGACCTAACTGCCTATCCATGACCCAAACCTTTGGAGACTTGGGTTCAATTAACCTAATAGCATCTTAATTAAAGTAAAACCAACTTAATTACTATAAATCATAATTATATAGGGTTGGGGCCTTACACTTCCTCACACGTACCTGTGAGATCACCCTTGTGATAGTTCGTATGTATCTAGTCATGACACGAATTGTCACGGATACGTGTGTTGCGCCTCGGAATCCACAATAAATCCCCAATTCTCGGGTTCGGGGCGTGACATCAAGAATAACCTTTTTCCCCGTTCCTTCTTCCTCTTCCTAATCTTTTTTTCCCCTTTCTCTTCCCACTGTTTTGTTTGGGTTCTATCCAAGGTGAGGAGAGGAAAACTAAGAAGAAGAAAAAAGAGAGAGAAAACAAAAACAAATGAAAAAGAGAAGACAAGCAAGAGGAGGAAGGAGGAAGAAAAGAGAAGAAGAAGAACAAAGAAGAAACGAAACGTTACGAGAAATATGAGGATGAGAGTGGTTTAATAAAAGGTAGAAGAAGAAGAGAAAATGAGGAAGAGAAGAAGCATAACAAGCAGGGGAAATAGAAATGAAAGGAAATCAAAAGAAGGAACTGAAACAATAAGAAAATGGAGAATAAAAACTCATTTTATCTGCAATTTACTTTGAGTATATTACGCTTAAATATAAATATCTATGCTCATATTACATTTGAATATAGATATCTATGCTTAAGTGTAATATAACCAAAGCAGAATCATGGTTTTTTTTTACATTGTTGATAAGCAACGATATCTATACTTGCAGATAGAGAGGATTTTATTTTCTCCATTTTCTTCTTGTTTCAATTCTTTTTTCTAGTTCCTTTTCTTTTTTGTTTCCACATATGTTCTATTTCTTTCTCTTTTTTATTTTCTCTTTTTCCACCTTTCATTAAATCTGTCACGACCCGAGCCCAAGAAATCGGGGGTTAAGTTTAAACTTAACCAGTGACATATGTACTCTTGTGTATACACACTTAGACCCTGTTTAAATGCACACGCACAAGGGAATTTTACAAATGCCAATACCATGTACGCGGAAGCTGTAAGTATCAGTGCATAAAAAGAGGCATAAAAAGAGAACACTAACATAACAAGATTAACAAAAGATTACAATAGTTACACAAGATACAAACAGAGGAAACCCTGTCGTTACAAGAGTGAGAAACAGTTTCAACTAAGCCAAGACACCAAAATACAAGGAGTTAAACAACTCTATGACAACCACATGATGCATCTCATAGAAGCCTATCATGCCATGACGCTCTCCGGTGGAGTGATCACATCCACTCTGCTAACCTTGAAGGGGCTTCTATAATCTCTTATGGAGTTCTGCCAACCGACGAGGGGTCAGCAGTGAAATCTGAACCTACAACACTAGGGACAACGAGTGAATACAACGATTCAGCAAAGCATAAGCAACAATAAGGTAACACGCGTTGTGTCTAAAAGAATCATTAATAGGTAATATTGCCGAGAGTTCAATTTAGTATACTAAGCAAGTTGTGCGTTAGAATAAAACATGCTATAAGAATCAATACATGGATGGACTGTACTATGTGGCTATTACATATGCCATATCCTCGCTCTAAGGATCTTTACATGAAGAGAACACCATCAATCGGGCCTAGGGCATGAATGGGTCTTGGTTTCTTGGGGTCCGAAAGTCCCAAGATATAAACACATTACAACGGCAACATACATACTACGTCAAAGTTAACCTCGCCGGGTGTCATAAGGCTGAGGCTGAGTAATGCTTGACCATGTCGATTCAATCATATAGTTAGACTTGAGGACTTACGTTCAATGCATTCGTGATAAACATTCATACTCAAGTTCATATCAATAATCAATGTACGTGGAATAGTACTTGTCAAGGACATGTCAAGCAAAGTTAATGCATACCATATCGAGCAGACATACGTTGAACATTCAATCCATACATAAGAGTGGAGGACAATAATCGTCATCCAATATGCCCTGCAATTCAATTTAATGGAATCAAGACAGTTTACTAACCAGCCCTAATCTAGTCATTCAGTGTTTCTAACCATGCATTATAATATAGTTTTAAGTTAGCCGATATACAGTTGTCTTTCTTTTCGTGTTATATTGTGTTGGGAAGGTGTATCGGGGTTCCTTAAACCAACACCCATGGGGAGGTGCTTAACAACTGAATAACATACATAAATGAGTCACAGCCTTCAAGACCATTCGTACTATTCCCATATTCCATTAGACAGTTAAGGGTTCTCTACATTCCAACACGAAAGTCCCAAAGGTCTTTTCATACCTACCTTCTTTTTCTTTTCAATGGTCTCACGGCTTAACCGTGGGTGACATACGGCTTAGTTGTAGACATCTTACGGCTTAGCCGTATTATACACTACGGCTTAGCCGTAGTTCCCCAGAACTTTTCGCATTTACGGCGAGTCACGGCCAACCTGTGCTCCCTCTTATGGCTGGACCGTTTTTACTCTACCGTTGAGCTACGAGTGAATACCGCTTAACCATAGCACACCATACAGCTTAGCCATAGCTGAGCCATAGAAGATTTCTCACGTTTTTTACTATCTAGACATCAAGTTGTAGCTTGACCTATGGTTGGATCATGGTTAACCTACGGCTTAGCCGTAGTACATTATATGGCTTAGTCGTAGCCTAACTATAATGTAAAGTCAGGTTTTGCAGCTCTCTGGAAAGTAAGCTGTGAAGCTCTACGGCTTAGCCGTAAGCTTCAGAACTTTCACATTTTAAACCTATTCTAAACAAAACTGAATTTGAAGACCTTGACGCAGCAATAAACAAGAGAATATAATTTAATAACAAAAGGGCTGTAACACATAAAAAAACATGAAAGATTAATGGAAAATAAAAGTAGTCATGAGTTACCAACATGTGTTCATCCATAACGTGTTTATACTTACCTGAAATAAGCTTTGTCAAGTTAATGGTTGTCCTTTGGCTCAAATTGAATGTCTACACGCAGTTCTAACCACCATGCATGTAAGAAGAAAGAAGAGTTGAGTGCATGCAGTAAAGGATGAGAAGAATTTGAGACTCGTCAAGATGAGCAAGAACCCAAATCTTATCTTAGAACACACAAGGAGATGACGTGTAAACTGGGTGCACAAGAATTTTCCCTTTTTCTTTGCTTTGATTGTGAAAAAGAAGAAGAAGAAGAGAAATGAAGAAACGAAGGAAAGGAGAAGAAACATTAAGTTGAGGAAGATAGAGAGAGTCGGTGCATGGCTCTTGGTTTTATAAGAGAAGTATTGACTAAATTATAAAAAAGTCCAAAGGTTAACGATAATTACAGTTTGAGTCAATTAACTATCCAACGGAAGCAAACAAAAGTCACCTACATGTGAGTCAGTTACTGAAATTAACAAGCTTGACGAGTTACACATGCTGACACCAAGATGATGCATGAATGACGAAATATTATAAAATCTAAAATTATGAAAAAAGGCTCATATTTACCTAATTTAGGTTAAACTCAACCCAACTACCTATCCAGAATCCGAAACGAAACGCAAACAAACAAAACAACAAGTATAAAAAGAATTAGCTAGCAAATAACCGAAAAGAACATTAATTAGTCGCTAAACCAGATTAATTTGGGTCGGAGTGTTACAAAATCACTCTCATCCTCTTTCTCCACCCAAGGTTCTTCTTCTTTCTTATTGTTCTTCTTCTCTTTTTTCTTCCTTCCTCCCCTTCTTGTCTTCTCATTTTCTTTTGTTTATGTTTTCTCTCTCTTTTTCTTCTTCTTGGTTTTCCCTTCCTCGCCACGAACAAAACCCAAATGGAACATGAAGAAGAGGAATGGGAAAAAGAAACGAGGAAGAAGAAGAAGGAATCAGGAAATGATTACGCTTGAGCATAGATTTCACTACTCATGATTAATGTTGAGAAAAAAAAAACAAAAAACAGGAAAGGGCCTAAGGGACCACTCCAAGGCATAAAAATCTCCGAAGTCCTTTTTGTTCTACAAAGACACTAAGAGGATTTTTAAAAAAAATCCTAAACCAAGAAAAAACCATATACTTTTTACACAAAAAGTTTAAAAAATTCCTTATTAAGTCACTAAAGACAAAAGACGATTATATTATGATGGGAAATAGTCCTATGAGAACTACTTTTTACATTTTTTTGTGAGAACTCTAAGTTTCCTCATCTATCATCCAATTCAATCCTTGCAATACACAAGGACCCCACTGACAGCCACTCGCCCCAAGTTTCAGTCAGATTTGAATTTACTGAACAGTTGGATCAACTGCGCATTTATCTGATTGAACTGAATTTGTGGGCCACAGATGAAGAGGTTAGGGGCATGTGATTAGGGCCAAACTTGATATGTGAGGTGAACCCACATAGATCTTTCTATCTCCCTAGTCCCATTTGTTGGCCATGTGGTCCAGACCATTAGTTGGTTCAGTATCTGGGGTGATTTCCCTAATGATATTAAGAATTTCCTATTTTGACAAACAACAGTTTTCTAATAGGTTAGGACTTTCCTTTTTCTTGAGATAGAGTTCTTGGGGGATAAGGATGTAATTGTTATATATATGATGTAATCTGTAACCCTAGAGAGAGGCTGAGAGTGGCTGAGATTCCAAGGCTGTGGTTTCACAGATTGAAGGAGAACCTAGTGGAAATTGGTTTTCCGTGGACGTAGGCATTTTTGCCGAACCACGTAAATCTCTTGTCTTCTTGTGTGAAAGATTGTTTGATCTTGATTGTGTTTGCACACACACGCACAACACCATTCCCAAATGGGACCCAAGTGAGCTCCATAAAAAGTTCTCACAATAGGTGCGTAAGAACAGTCGTCACAAGATAAAAGCCCTATATGATTAAACTTATTATATTTTATTCTCTTTTGATTTGAGGCTTTCATTTACTTTACTCTATAAGTAATGTTACTAAACAAACCCAAAAAAATTGTTTAATTCAACTGTGTCATGATAAACAAACTATTCCTCATTCATCTCATCGCTAAAAATAAAGGAGTCCTTACCCTAGTGGATGCGATCACTAGCTCACCATACAGAACAGTTATAGTGAAACGTATAAGTTGGAGACACAAGATTTAGGTTTCGGTGGAGTGGATGATGGTCAATTAAAAAAAGGCAACCATTCTTTTATTGTGTTTTCTTCACATTAACAATAGCCAAAATATAAAATATATTACATTTACATAGATACAATTGGTTTTTAAATGAAAAATTCTCATTACCTCTGAAAAATTCTCAATAGGTCGACCCCATTGACATTTTCAAACATAATTCCATATCATAAAGTAGTTAAAACTTAAATTGTGACACTTTCTAATAGATCATAAGTTTAGATCCTATATTAAAAAAGTAATTCTCTCATATGTTATAGGTTTAGATCCAACACTCTCTCACAGGTTATAGGATACTAAAATCAATCAAACCCTTTGGTTTTGCATCATTGAAAATTGGAAAAAGAGATAAACGCTCAAACTAGCCATCCCATGATGAGATCTTTCCACTATAATGGTAATGTATTATGCAAGTAGTGAAGACACAACCCTTAACATGGAGTACAATAAAATTAGAAAACTAACAAGCAAGTTTATTGTATGTAACTAAATCTTTTTATTTTGCGAGAGAGAGGGGAAGAGAGAATTCCAGCGATTTTCTTTTGTTCCATTGAATTAGACTTAGAGAATTTATGAATTCAGTGGAGGATTTTAACCATGACACAGGTTAAGGTTCCAACACAGATTTCATATATATAGTTAAACAAACAATTAACCTAAGTTAAAAAGCAATCAACTACAAGAGACGAAGTCACAATTTTTACATACCCAAACAGGAAAAAACTACGAGACCTAACACCGATCCACACTTAGATCAAGCACTATGTAATAGAGGTTACAAGAATTACTTACTACCCTTGTTCAGTTGAACAAAACCTGAAGGATTGGAGTTCTTCTTGTCAAAGCATATGCTCATGCTTGATCCAATATGCCTTGAAGCTATTCAAGACGAACAACCTTCTACAAAAGAGAAGACAATCTTTTATAAGAGAGTAAAAGCAATATTTTTTTTAACTTAACAATTTCAACACAGCCTCTCAATGAATGCTCAAGAGAAGAAAGGAATCTCTCAAAGGTATTATAGGGCTTAGAATTGTGAGAAAGGCGATTTGGGCTAAAAGGGATAATGTATATATAGCCCAATATTCGTGGGATGCTATTAGGAGCAGTTTCCAAAGGAAATTAAAAAGTTGGGTTTGCAAATGAGCCAAATTCGGAAGTTCAAATCTTAATTCTGCTGCCCGTTCGATCCATCGGATAGATGTCGATTGATCAAGCATAGTCCGATTGATCGGGTATCGCTCCGATGAATTGAATTTTTCTTTTGTCTGGGCTTCTTTTGCTGCGGAGATCTTATGATAACTGTTCGATCAATTCGGCCTTATAAAAATTCTTTTTCTAGCCTTTAAATCTTCGCTTTTGATCCGCAACTTTGGCATAAACTTCAGTCCAACTAAAAATGTAAAATTACAACTCTTATAAACCTAAGTTTTGTCCAACCGATGAATTAGCCAGCATTACTTTCCTTACATTCAGAATTCCTAATTCGGCCTTATAAAAATTCTTTTTCTAGCCTTTAAATCTTCGCTTTTGATCCGCAACTTTGGCATAAACTTCAGTCCAATTAAAAATGTAAAATTACAACTCTTATAAACCTAAGTTTTGTCCAACCGATGAATTAGCCAGCATTACTTTCCTTACATTTAGAATTCCTAATTTTGTTTGTGAGTTGAGGTTGCGGTCCAAGCTTCTGTATGTCAACATATCACTAAAGCTTGCATATAGGATTTGGTGATTCAAGACATAGGGTTTAAGATTTGAGAATTAATAGGTTGGAATTAGGATTTATGGCTTCGAATTTAGGAATAGAGTGATTATGATTAGACTAGATCAGGGGAGCGAGAGAGTGAGAGAGAGAACCCAGTTTGGTTGAGCGTTGTTTTGTGTGGGTGAGAGAGAGAGAGAGAGAGAGAGAGAGAGAGAGAGCAACCATGGAGTTTGGTCAATAAAGATGCAATAATTTGCACAATGACCGGTGACGAGATCTCGTGTGGTGCAAAAAGGAGGGTTTTTTTAAGGGTAGGGCAATCATTTTGATGTAAGTGAGGTGATGGGGAAGGGGCCCATTTGACTCCTAAGGAATTTTAGGATCCGATTTGGGGTGACTGCTTTGGATTCTCATTAGGTATGTGTGCCCTTGGATATTCAATGATCCATCCAAGATGACTATATGAAGATTGCCCCATTAGTCACCAATTTGTGGGTTCCTTTTTTTTTTTTTTTTGTTTATTTTGTTATGTACCAATTCAAATGAATTAGATTGTTGGATCTACTGTGCATTTGTTTTGGATGGTGACAAATTATCAACTGTTGATCAAGTGGTTAAGAGTATCATCATATGAGCCTTTGTCACCATACATAGTAACAAAGGGGAATCTCCTTGATCCCATCCTTTGTAGGCCCTCACAAGGTAATGAATAAGCATAAGGTGAGCTCATACTTTCAAGTGAGGAGACCCCTTATCCTATTGGTATGGAGCGGCGGTTCTTACCTGGCTATATAAGGTTGGCTATCGAAGGTTCCAGCCTTGGATACGTCACCTTCTTCCCATATGCGCAGGCTATGCCTTCCCACTTTATAGGTTTTTTTCCTGCATGTGTAGGCTTTCTTCCCACGTATGTAATCTCTCTCTTGGGTTCCAATCCCTTAGCTGAGTTTAAAAAATGAAAAAAAAAAAAAGTGAAGAGGCCCCTAAAATACAAGGCTAGACCTTTGAGCCATTTGATTAAATTGGGCAAAATGAGTAGTCCATGAATGTGAAAAAAAAAAAGAAGGTCCTATGAAAAAGGAGTAAAATTACAATTACAAGTCAATTACAACAGCCAACATTCTATGGAATTTGAATCTGCAACTGGCCTAGGACCGCGATTTGCTCCTTGAGGTTGCAGGTTTGAGTTGCGCTACTATATTGGGGCCATAGAAAGTTTACCCAACTCCCCCTCACCCGAAGGGATTACTTCGACACGAGGCCCAGGATACCGTCCATTAGCAATAACATTCAGTGGAATCTGTATCCACAAAGGCTATCCTATTAGATTCATCATTGGGGTCCGAATCTTAAATTGGACCATTCAAAATGAGGTTTCCACTATTGTTGGCATTGCGTTGAATTTCATCCGAGTCATGATGAGGGCAGTGGACCCACACTCTCAAATGCGCTAATGGACCTTGCTCAGGCTGCTTTCGGCTATGTCAGGCCTTAGATATCATTACTTGGACGGGCCTAGTCTAAAATATGGGCCCTTTTAATATTTGGGACAAGTTTGGATTAAATGATAGAAAGCCAGAAGCCCAGAACAGCCTTAGTAAATAGTGATTGTAGTTAACTGATTGGTTTGTCTAAACAAGCACTACAAAGCTTGGGTCAGACTGGTCCAATGGAGAAAATGGGTGGGCTCAGCCTAGACATGTTCGAGGCTTGCCAAGCTCAATCCAAATGCTTACAGCCTATCCCAAGCTTGTGCTGGATATCGACCACTGTGTCAAAGTCAAGCCAGGCCTGCACTCAAGATAAGACCAACCATATTGTTTGGAGTTGTATGCATATGATATCCATCCTCATTGATTCATTGCTTTAAAAAAATATCTATTTAGAATTGGCATAATTCATCTCTTTTGTAAGGAAAATATAATTATCTGAGAATTGTTATATTCTAATTTACAACTTCAAAAGAATATAAAATAAATAAAATAATCCATAAGAAGAGAGGTGAGAGATTTAAGGCACCTAGGACAATCGTGGATGGGAGCTCGACTTTCCCATACTAAATGTTAGATGAGTATTTATTTTTTGATTTCCCTTATTCCATTTCCCTCTAAGAAAATGTTACTTAATGATCATTTTCTGATATTCACCTTTTATTCGGACGAATTTAGTCATGTGAAATAACTGCCTGTGATCTGTTGTTATTCATGGTGGATCCATAAATAAAACTATAACTTATTCACAAAGAATGTGATTTAACGATTCAAACCCTGAGAAAACAGGTAAGAATGACGGCTCTTACCACTGGGTGCGAGGCCTTCTTGAATGTGTTGGCTTTTTAATGGGATTTAGCATATGTGTTTAGCTAATGAGGCTTTTATCTTTTTTTTTAATTCATTTATTATTATTATTATTTTGTAAAAGAGCATTTCATTCAACAACCAAGACTAAAAATACAACCTAACCCTAAACCCCACAAAACAAGGTCCTACAAAATCAGCTACAATCACCCAAAAACAGAAATGCCCTTTTCCGATCAATGTTTTGATTACATGAATAACAAAGCTTAGCCAAGGAATGAGCTGCTAAGTTATTGTAGGAATATCAAAAGTCTCTACAAGAGCTAAATTCAAAACAAACTTCTTGATATCATCAATAATTGGATTGATTGCCCGATCAAAAGTCATTAATAGCCTGGATCATCTCTTTAGCATTCATGAACACATGGATTCTTGCAAAGCAATTTTCTGAACCACCACTGCTTTAGCTTCCTTTGGCAAGGTGACTTTCAGACCACTCCATACTTCTACATTCACAACATTTTCTTTTAGTACAACAATATAATCGGATGAAGCTTTCCCATCTACATCCCTATAAGCAACATCCGGAAATATCATAAAACCCCACTTGGATTTAATTGCTCCGGAGCCAAACAAAAAGAAAGGACTAGAGCAATGCCTAAACAAAATCATAATATTTAGTGGAGCACTTTTGACAAAGTATACCCATTATTGCATTTAAAAATGCAATCCATAGAAATTAGATAATTTGCATCTATAAAAAGGCAAAATAGTATTATAATGTACAATGGCATTATACATATCTAACCAACTAAAGCGAGCTTCATTACGGTGGCCCCTTTAGATCGTTGATAGAGTTCGTTTTGTTGTATCATGCTAAATAAAATTTAGTGTGACATATGTGATGAAAATGTTATTTAAGAATGGTTATTTAAAGGCTACATGTATCATTCTTCAGTCTAGAAAGGTCCCTGCTTCTTTTGAAGATTCGGTTGTGGGAGCTTGTCATCCTTCCCTTTCTTGGTTAACAAAGGAAATCCCAATATTTAATCCACTATATGCATTCCAAATGAGTAATTTGAGCATGATTTTAGAGCTCTGGCTAAACTAGGGTTGTGGGCCTTTGTGTAGAGGTTTAGGCATGATTGTTATCAACTTTCTATGAGTTTAATCGAAAACCTAAATGTATTATAGCTTTCTTTTCACCACTTTTTAATATTTTTAGTATATCTAAAACACTTGGAGTTGATTAAACACTAAAGTGCCTATTTCTTTGTTTAAAATGCATATAATTCATATAACAAGTGGTAGGAACCATCATCCACGGTTAAAAATAGAGATCAAAGGTGAATTTCTGAAAAATGAGCATTATAATAAGGAAACAAAATCAAAAGAAGGTGAAAATGAACCAGCCATCACCCTATGAAGGTCTTGCATCTCATATTCTTCACCCCTCATCTCTTTAATAATCATATGATATAGTTCATTTAATATTAATTCTTGTGTATTTAACTCTCTGTATTTAGTGCAATGAACAAGTCCTAAGGCTCTTTTTTTTTTTAATAAAATACATACAAATTCATGCAATGAGTGGTTAAAAATGAAGATCCAAGTTGAATATAGAAGAATAACCATAAAATAATCCTTCCTTTTAATAGAAAGTGAATCAAGGGAAGGTTGGAAATGAATATCCGACCATCTCTTTAGTAATTCAAATTTAGGAAATTTAAGAGCATATCTAAGTTGTTATCTTATAACCTTCACCCTTCATCACCTTATATGATTCTCACTTTACCCCTATAAGAATCCTTTGGTCACTTATTGACAATAAATTCCTATATATTCTAATGTAAAGACAAATCGGACCTATGCATTCAACAGTGATAAAGATGAGTAAATTTTGTACGTTTTAATTTTTCCTTCGGCACATCATAATCATCGGTCCACCGCAGATACATCAGCAGATCCACTTCAGGTTTCAGATTTGACTGACACAGTTCCAGAAACAGTTTTAAAACCATGATTTTTCAGGAAACTCTCCACGCTTGCACAATGCCTAACAGAGCTCCGGTGGAAAGCACTATTACCATGCTTCAGTGATAAACAGGTTACACCAATAATTCAATATAAGTTTCACAATTAGATTTAAGGTTTTTGCCTGTCAAGGTATTTTGTTCACGCTAGTATAGCACGGGGATAAACTAGCATATGTTAAGATCTTTAGCAGAAGTTACAGTAACGTTTACATTTGTACAAGCACTTTTATGTGGAAAAAAACCAATACTTGTATTCAACTTCCTAATGACAGACCATAGCTGCAAGTGCAGACTAACTAGTTGTAGGCACGCTTACATCGTGCAACTGAAAAGCTCCAACATTCCCAACTTCTTAAAACATGCTCTAAGGGTGAGAATGCCAGCAACTGAAAGGAGCTTTTCCCTATTCAGATATCATACACTTCTCACCCAGACAAACATGTTACAGTACATTACCCACCCCATTCTTCTCTCACAAAATCCTCTAACCAGACAACCAACCATACAAAAATATAGCTGGCTGAAAGGATGTAGAAGTAGAACTCTTCACTCCTCGGAAAGAAGACCCAAGAGCAATCTTAGAAGGGGGTCTCTGCATCACTTCTTGTATCAGTTGGGCTGTACAATGCAGATCTGTTCCTTGGCCTGTTCTCCTCCAACTGCTTAATAACTTCATCCATATCCGGTCTAACAGAGGCCACAGGAGCACAGCAACCCATGGCAAGCTTTAATGCCTGCACCAACCCGTCTTCCATCGGACTCCTTATCCCCTTCAGCACCTCTACATCAAACACCTCCATCGTGGTCTCTTCTAACACGGCAACCTTAACCAGTGATGGCAAATCCACAAACTCTCCACTCCTTGAATCCTTGCCTGGCTTTTTTCCCAGCAGGATCTCCAACATAAGTAACCCAAATGCATAGACATCAGTCCTTGAATTGCACTTTTTCATCTTGGTTAACTCCGGTGCCTTGTACCCATCGGATTTTGCAGCAGCCACCATCTCATCTGCAACTGCAGGAACCATCAGCTTGTCAAGCCCACATTCTGTTAGCCTAGGAACAAAGAACTCATCAATGAGGACGTTCTTCGATCGCACATTTCCATGGGTGATGGGTGTTTCGTGGCTAGTGTGAAGATAGGCAAGTCCACGGGCTATACCCAAGGCAATCTTGTGTCGTCGAGCCCAGTTCAGCAATGGTTTCCCAGCTCTGGTTTCTGAAAATCCAACAGTGAAAATTAGACCTTTCTAGTGCGGAAAAGACAAAAAAAGAAAAAGAAATCAAATCCCCATGCAAAAAGATACGATATTTAGTTCAAAATTAAATTAGGATAAACTTGAGTTGAATTAATAAAACAGAAGAAAGTAAAGGACATATGTTCTAAAATACAGTAGAAATGCCATTTAAACAGGCCAACATGCTTTACTTTTGATGATCTTTTTAAACCACTTTAGCCAATTCAGTTGGGTGTTCTCTGTTTCATCAATACTATGGGGTTTATTGGCACCAAGAACCGGAAACTAGTTACAGTATTAGAATCATTGATCCACTTCATCATGCAATTACCTAGCATTCAAGGATGTTATATCTAGATAGATTCTAACTCTTCACATCTGAAAGAAGACAGGACAGAAAGAAAAGGAAATGATGATAGTAAGTAAAACATGGTCCATGAAGAAGGCCATTAAATTGTTTCTTCTAAGATATTGTGGAAATGGCACTTTGACAGGCTAGAGTTCAAACAAACTCATGATATTTCAAGACTAGTTTTAGCCCATTCATCAGAGTACCTCTGTTTCAATTCCCCAACATTCATGAATCTAATTTAAAGACAGATGTAAGCTAACCGCAAATAGAAGAAAACAAAACAGAATCTAATTGAAATGCAGGTGATTAAGTGGTTTACCATGAAGAAGTTCATGAAGAGACTTGTTGGGAAGATAGTCATAGATGAGAAGCTTCTCCCCTCTCTGTCCCTGATAGAAAGCTCTAAGAGGAACAATGTTCTCATGGCGAATGCGGCCCAGCTGCCTAATCACAGGCAAACAAGAAGCCCGGTCCTTGCAGCTCCCTTCTCTCAACAGCCTCAACGCAATTGTCCCTCCATCAACAAGCTTCGCCTTATAAACAGTTCCGTAGCTCGTCTTCTCCATCACCTGACCCGTCGCATTCAACACATCCTCAAGCGTCAAATGCTCACCTCCCTGAAACAAAATCAGCTTCCCTTCGCCCCCACCGCCGCAATTCTCCTCATCTTCCTGCTCCTCCGCCTCATCAATCTTCCTTCCCCTGTTCTTCTTCTTCTTCCCCTGCACAAACCCAATCAACAGCGACGCGAGAACTACAATACCGGCCATTAGGCCGATCACAATTCCTGCAATGGCTCCCGAACCCAGTCCAGAACTTCCCCTGCAATCCCCCAAAGGCCCTCCACAAAGACTGGGGTTGTTTCCTTGAAGCGCTTCCGCACTGATCTTGGAACCGAATTCCGGCACCACCCCACTAAAATTGTTGTAGGAAAGATTCAATCTTTGTAGATTCAACAAAGATAGCTCTTCAGGAATCGACCCATATAATAGATTATCCCCAAGATCAAGCTCTTTCAACCCACGAAAATTCGTTATGAATTCCGGGAACTCACCCTCAAATCTATTGTTGCCCAAGTCCAAAGCCACTAAATTGGCGCAACTCGCATTGGGGATCGCGGGCTCCGGGATGAATCCAGACAGGCGGTTCCCGTGCAGCCGAAGGGAGGAGAGTCCGTTGCAGAGGTTCCAAATCGACGGCGGAAGAGAGCCGTTGAGCGCATTCCCGCTCAAATCAACGGCGGAGAGCGCCGGGCTGTTTCCTAGCTCCAACGGCACCGACCCAGTAAGCGAATTGACTCCAAGATAGAGACTTTTCAAAGAAGACAGCTCCGCGATCTCTTTTGGGAGAGACCCAGAAAGTCCAGCAGCTGGGAGCTGAAGAGAGAGCAGCTGAAGACTGGAATCGTTTATAAAAGAGAGGGTTTTAGACTGAAACCCACCATCACAGAGCAGCAGAGAGCCGTTGGAGAAGCCCCATTCGAGGCCTCTCCAATGGCAAAGAGGAATCGAAGTGTTCCATGTGGAGAGAAGAAGGTTTTCAGATGACTCTCCTTGCAGAGAAGGCTTGATCTTATCCAACAACAGTGTAATGTCAGGTGAGATTAAGATTAAAGAAGAAGAGAGAGAGGAGGAGGAGGAGAAGGAAAAGATAAAGAAGAAGAGGAAGAAGGAGAAAGGGAGAGACGCCATGAGAGACTGAGAAAGGGAAAGGGAGAATGATTTGAGAGAAAAAGAGAGGCAATGAAAGGAGGAGTGGGTGGGGTTTTAGAGGAGAAAAGCTGGTGCTGTTTGACTGAATACGCTCACACTTCCTTGTTTTTGTAGGGTTTATGGTATTTTAATACATAGGAAAATGGGTCACTTGCTGTTTGGGAAGTGGGAAATGGGAGGGAAATAGGATTCTGACATTTTAGGTAAATCGTGTGGCACATTCATCGATTTCTATGTTGCAGACCACATAAAAATAATGTGGATAGTTTAATAGGACTTTCTTTTATTTTGTATAATCTAGAATACTTTTCGTTAATCTAACATTTATATCTTTGGCATTCAACCAAAAATTATTTAATTCTGATGGACAAAGACTTCTTCCTTCGGGCTTTAGTAATATGTCTTCAAATTTTACTTTAATGTAATGTATTTCAACTTTCGATTGAGGAAATGATGGGACTTGAGCATGTCACATCTACAATGAATCATGCTTTTAATTATGTATTCAAATTTACAGTAGAAATTACTTCTATTCAAATTTTTACCATATATTCTATGATGGGATTACAGTCATGTTAATCCATCTGAATTATCTATATGTAGGACTCAAGCGGAACTCTTAGACATGTATTGCAAGATTTTAGTGGAACAGCTTCCATAGGGAACCAAACTAGCTTCGGATTTGTAGGGTCTTTGGTATTTTAATGCATATAAAATGAGCTATGTATTTTTGCTAGGTGAAAATAAGATAGAAATATGCTTATTTGAACGAATTCAATTGTTGAGTTAAAATAGTGGAATTCTATAGTCCAGCCTCAAATATCAAAATCTAAGCCCTTCAAGAAAAATATATTCCAATTATATGCGTTTTACTAAAAAAACTTTCTTGATCCTAGTCATTTCTATCATTGGATTGATGATTTGATGAAAATTAAAACCCTATTGGTGAAGAAAATTGGGATTGATGAAAACTATCGGATACCACATATAACATAATATGAGGCTAAAGTTTTTAATGATTTGAATTTTAATAGATAGCCCCATTATAGTATTTCTCCAATTTTATAACTCAAGGACTTTTGTTTATCAGAACCTCAAACAGTCGGATTGGTAGTGCACACTTGTCATGGGAACTGGAGCTGTCAAATGTTGACGGGCGAGCGAGGGCAGGCTACGGAGTCTTGTCTTTTCAAACGAGGGTGAGAAAAAAAAAATGGAAAAAGTAAGAGTATGGTTTGATATGGGTTTTTTAAGTGTGTTGGTAGATGGGGAAAAGG
This sequence comes from Sextonia rubra, assembly GCA_037013555.1. NCBI lineage: Eukaryota > Viridiplantae > Streptophyta > Magnoliopsida > Laurales > Lauraceae > Sextonia > Sextonia rubra. The sequence continues at coordinate 106,079,493 of JASUAD010000001.1, read as the reverse complement.
CAGGATGAACAGTGGCCCCACTAATCACAGCTTTTCCCACGCGGGGCTGATTGGGTCAGCAGGTGGGCCCCACTAGTGTGGGAGTTGCTGTTGTAACCGTGGTCCTGCGGGACAGGGAAAGGTGTGAATAGGTGACTTCTTGGCTGTGTCTAGTAATCTATTTCCCATGCAGTGTACAATTATATACGAGCTGAACAGAGAGGGGTTTGAAACAATGGACACGGAGTAGCATCAGCCATGTTTGTGTAAAAGGTGGGACCCACACCAGGTATTTTTAGTGGCCTACCGACGTGTGCTGGTCCATGTTGTGATGATCGGCCTTCAGGGGTGGAGCCTGGCACCGGCATGAACAAAATTAACAACATGGGTGGGGGTTGGGAGTTGGGACTCTCCCATATGCCTATTTTCCATGTCATTGTGCTTGTGGGAACCACGGTATGGATGTCGCTAGTAGTTTGTAAATACTACAATAATTGATAGAGTTTTTATTTATATATCCCCTATAGTTTTTATGATTTGCAAATGGACCTTATAGTTTAAGAATTTGTAAATAGGTCCCTATAAATAGGATATCCTGGGTGCACACACAATCCTACAATATGTACACCAATTAAATTCGGAGTGAGTGTAGAACACATAATATGAGGAGCAAACCTACCAGCTTATGCAAGTGAACAATCACCAAGCATGTAGAATATTACAAAATCACAGAAGATACCAGTGTTATCTGCATGTGTGTGGTGACAGGAGCTAAAACTTTGCCTTTCATATGGTTAACATGCTGACATCACATGCATCAAGTCACCTAAGAAGTCCACCAAATTTTACTTTGAATAAGTGTGATATGTACCATCTAATTAACTAAGGGTAGAAAATAAATTTATCTTTTACGTGTGATCAATCTTATAGTTTACCCTCTTGGGAATCAAGAAACTCGCATATGCCGGGGCCTTACACCCTAGGTTGTGTTCCCATTTTGCTCTAGACTTACCTAGTGCATGTGTGTATTAATTCTGTGCGTGCAGCCAAGGAAAATACTCCTGTTAAGTTATATACTATGAAAAAAATTCTTATAGTGATTTCAGCTTACTTCAAGTGAAAGCTGGCATAATGCTTCTGCAAAGGGGTCTATTTGATAAGAGCATGTTCAATCATGTAAAGGTGGGCCCCAAACATGATGATTCAGTTTTTGAAGAAATCAACTTATTTTATATGTCGTCATTTGTGTATAAATGATTATTTCCTTAGGAGGCAATCTGTGTTGGGCCTGTGATTCAAGCTGATGTGGCTCATTCCAAATATAGGGCCGAGGTGCCCTTTGAAGTAGACCTGATTTTGCAAACATGGTATACGCCCAGCTGGAATCTAGAAAGTTACCCTAGGGCAGTCCATGGGCGACTAGACTCAATACACAATTCAGCCCAAAAGAAGCTGCCTGCAGGGCTAGTGACAACTCATGTACCAAGCACACTATGCAAATCATGGGCCCCACTATGGATGGATTATAGCTAAGCTTTGCATGATTCCTGATGGCAATAGTTGCCCCCCTAAAGGTATAAAATAAGAGAGAGAGAGAGAGAGAGAGAGAGAGAGAGGACATAAGGTTGAAAGTGTGGCAACTGTTTGTATGCTTTTTTTTTTATATATATAAGAAAATATGCGTAAAAAGCACCCTGTTACTTGTCAGTCATGCTCTAAAATGGGAGGGTTGGTGAGAGACATCCTTTTGCACCAGTGTAAATCACAGCTAACCGGCTACTATGCCTAATGGCTCACAAATCAGCCTTGGGTAGTCTCCATTTTTCTTCTTCTTCTTTTAGAGGAAAAATCTCAAAGTCTCTAAAAACTTTATTTTCTAAAAGAAGAAGAATACAAAAAATCTCAAGTCTATGAAAACTTTGTTTTCTACCATTAAATTGTATCTTAGGTCACATTTGTGCAAGAAAATATTTCGTAGCATTTTACTTGTACATAAGCTTTATATGGAAAATAATAACTGACTACTTATTTTTATGGTTTGCGTTAAATATAATCGGAGTGAACTACATTTTTTGCAATGAAATGTGCTTTTACTTCTTGTGGAAGATTACAAAAATGACTTATTGTCCCTTGAATGCATCTTTTTGTTAAAAACAAGACAAAACAATAAAGTGAAAAAGTTGCCTTGCACAAAAATAGTCTTTTTTATTTTTTGGTGATCAATAGTCCTAATATTTTTCTAAGCCTAAACACCAAAAATGTAAATTGAGGAATTTTATTTTTAAATGTAGTAGAGTAATCTTAGATCTTTTCCAAACTTCAACCAATTAAATATGCTAATATTAGTTGGATGCATAGGCGGAACTGGGGGTCGCTAGTAGGGGCCATGGTCCCCCTAAATTACAAAAAATACCCTTCTATATTAATGAAATCTTAAAAGAGCTTTTAGCAATGCACCCCCTTGGTTTCGCCCCAGCCTAGCTGAAGTCATCTCCCTCTCTTAAGAAACTATCAAGGAACAATCCATGGTTGTAGCTTTGGGTGCACCCAAATACAAGCTTCTTGGGGCTGAAGCCCCCAACTTAGCCCTACAAAATTCTATAAAAATCCTAAGGCTGTTTTACATATGCCCCCTCCCCCAGAACTTTCTTTACATAGAGCCCCATAAGAAAATTTTCATGGGTCTGCCATTTATGCATGTGTAAGATTTATCTGAGAAAAAAAAATAGTTATATAGGATTGCATTATCCGTGGTTGGAATAGGATCAAGTAGTCATTCTTCCTGAGATACATTCTGGTAAATTTAACTTGGCTATTATGAAAAATACAGTTTCAAGTTCAGCAATTCAAACATGAAATTGACCATTCATTGATCCAAATCATCACATCCACCTATCCCAATGAAATGGTACTGTTCCTAATTTGACAAAATCTAATGATTATTCACTTGTAAATTAAAGCTAATAAAATTTGTTAAATGAATGAAATAACTGGGTGAATATTATCATTAATTCCATGAAGAGATACATATACACACAAAAGCATACAGCACAATTATACATTAATCAGAGGAAATTTTAATAACACAAAAACAAATGAAACAATAAATGGCTGATTTGGACTTTACACAGGGCCAATTCTGCTAATATATACTCCACTTAAGACTACATATGGTTTTTTTTTTTTTTTTTTTGATGTCTACATATGAATGTTCATGACCCCAAATTTGCATATCAAATACTCACACCCAGACAGACGCACACCAAAAAGTCCCTCACAATCCGTACTACGGTCAACAATTACCCCTTTTTTTTTTAGTGAGGCAGGAAGGTGTCTTCCACTCAACTTGACAGTGGATCATCCAAGGGCTCTAGCAAAACCCTTCAGCTCGTGGTAGGCCTTGTTTTTTTTTTAACAAAAAGAGAAAAAAGTAAGGCGGTACACCATTATAAGATAATACCTTCCAAGGAGGCATTCTCTCAATTTCTTATTTAGCTAAAATATCAGTGAAATAGTTGGTTGATCTAAGCTTGAAAGTTTTTGAGAGGATGTCTCAAGAATGAATTAAGGCAATCAATCTTAATAATATATATGCAAACAATAAATTACACATTGAAAATAAACTAAACAAAAGCTCACAACACAAGAATACACGATTTTTATGTGATAACCAAAATCGAGAGAAAACTACGACAAAAAATTAAGTACAATAAATTATACCATAGTTACAAGAGATATACTCATAACCATTATCCAATTCTGACTTAACCTAAGGACTTGTGATCCTTATTACACAGCACACAGCTGCAAAAACTCCCTACCGTCCCATGTTACCGATCGATCACTTAAATGCATTTTAGATGTTATACTTAACTCTCTAAAACAATCTTTTAAGCTTAGAAGACGATATTTCATAAAGAGATGTAAAAGACAAGGATTTTTAGAGCAAAACTTTAGCCCTTCAACTTTTCAATGAAAACTTTTAGAGAAAATGATCTCCAAATAAGTATTCTGTGCTTAGAACAGTAATATCTATGTTTAAGGTTGAGAGGAAATTCTTTTTTATAAACTACAATTCATGCCATAAGATTAGAGTCCAACTAGGAACAAAATAGATAACTCTGGCATAAATAAGAAAAATTTTCGCACAAGTCGATGGATTTCTATACAACTCCCAATTGATCGATTAAAAGCTGGATTGATTAGATTAAGCTACTGTTTCAAGTTGGATCGATTGGATGTTTACTCGATTGATCGTATGAGATTCAGAATAAATTTCTACAAACTTGCTAAGATAATAACTTTGTCGTTTTAACTCCGATTGATTTAATTTTAGGCTTTACGAATATTTACTCAAAACGAGCTTTCTATCGATAAGTGGCTTGCTTATATCCAACGTTTAGTTTGTAAGATATGGTATTTTTAAATTATATTATTCTTATAAAAATATTTCAATTTGTCGATATTTCTTTGATTTCTTTATTTCAGTGCATCCGGCGACTCATAACATAATCTATATTAAAAGATATATAAAATACAACACTAATGAACTAAGTTTTGTCCAACCCATGAATTAATCAATACAAAAATCCTTACAAAGCTCATGGCAGAGCCAGACATTGATAGAGGAAGATAATACCCAAATTTCATTAAAGATGAATTGGTATTTTCATGGGTTGCTCTTTTGATTAGTTACCCACACAATCGCATTAGAGGATCACCCACCATAATAAGAATACCATGAAAATCTCAATAAAAACAACGTAGACATTTCAAAATGGCTAACCTTTCTACTTCATTAGAATTACAAAACCTTACATGCTCAAAGAATATAAATAAAACCTCTTTATTACTATTTCGAAGGACCCCACCAATTCTTACATGCCCCGGTTTACCTCTAGCAGTATTCCAAATTCCTGCAGCAGTCACTCTCAGCTCGTAGTAGGTTGAAGTATAACTAGACAAGATAACCAACAATGCTTTATGTCTAAATTCCTTGGTTTATATTGATGATCATTACTTCGAGAAAAGGTGCATGCATATACAATAGTATAGAACAAAGTTACAAAAGAAAATCCCTAATTAGAGGATTAATTATTACTTCTAGACAAGATTAGATTATTGATGTGGAGGCGGCCTGAAAGTAACAAAAGCGATTCTCTGGAACAAAGGCTGGTGCATCACACAACAACATTTATCAACATTATTCATGGCATGAGTATGGGTGCTGCAAATTGGCACGCCTTTACGTATAGCACAAAAAGGAGTCAATGAATGTTAAATGTGTCATAGAAGGGCATAATGAATTGGGGTGTCAAAAGTGCAAATCTACCCCAACCCAATTAGGGTCACAATCCACAACAAACATGCAAATCCACTTCAAATCTAATTAGAGTTAAAGTAAATAATAAAAGGTTGCTCAGTTGGTTATTAACCTTATATGTCACTTGGTACCTAGGATTGACCTTGAGGTAGGTCACTCTTTTTACGGACGTGGCCGTATCTTTCAACAATATGTGTGGGCTATCGTACTTACTTTGTAGCCTTTTTTATCCAGTTTGTGTGGGCACTCTGGGTCTCAACCCCTCTAGCAGGTGTAAAAAAAACAAAAAAGCTAGGTCAAAACTACAACCAGACATAGTTCTAATTGTGCAGGTCGGAGTAGATCAGTTAATAAATCCGGCCCATTACATCCTCTAATAGATGTGGACTCAATTATTTGGAAAACTATGCGCCTTCTAATGTGAAAGTAAGGAGTTTTTTTGTTCTCTTTCCTAAATCCTCCACATGGCATACAGAACCAAGGTATCCATCCGTTCCCAAAAGTCAATTGGACAGAGATAAATGATAATGCTTTTCCTGTTTTTTGACTCCTTCCTCATCATCAATATGCCATGCCTCAAATGTCATTCAAGAATTTGTCCTGTTCGTCAGCTCAGTGAAGTTTGTGCTCCTGCTGCACTGTTGCAAACATGTGATCTTCTATTTGAAACTGATTATAAAGTAACTAATGTATTCCCATTCCCACTTGATAGTCCATTCAAAAGCAAATGAATATAATGTGAAATTTTAAAAATATTCAAACTAATTAATTCATCTAAGCTGATACAACCCACAATGAATATTTTACCCAAGTGGTAAGAAGCTCTTAACCTAGTTATATATATTAAGGGTTAGAACTTTGGGTATGCCATTTTTTTTTTTTTTTTTGCACATACAGGCTTTCTTTCCTTATGTGTCGGCTGCCTTTTTATGTGTGTGGACTTTTTTTTCACTTACGTAAATTGCCTTCTAACATATGCCGGCTCTCTTTAGGTCCTAGCCCCGTTAGTTGGGGTACCATAAAAAAAGTGAATAGTTCACTAATGATAATGGACATAGGATCAGCTGATTAGGTTAAAATTAAGGGTTTTAATCCAATGGGTTTGCCGCCTCCAAAGATGGACCAGAAATCACTCTAAAGTACGACTCGTGTTGGTAGTGTTTACAATCGATTTATTGTCACTTCAACAACAGATAATGAAATCATACCGAATTTAAAAACACACCAGATATGTGCTGGTGCCAATAATACACAAGCTGTGATGCAAACAAACAAGATCTTCTACGTGGGTCAGGGTACCTTTATTGCTAAAGAAGTATGTTGAATCAATAATTACAGATGAACTTGAGATTGACCCAAGCATTTTTGGGGAGGCAATGCCTAATCCCTTGTGTTTCAGATTGAGCATCTTCAGGTTCAAATTTTTGGAATTTGGGCTGGGACTTTGGCTTGGCAATTCAGTTTTCATTCAGGCTCAGACCCAAGCTTGGACTTAATCTCATGCAAATCGGGCCTGGATTGGGCTGGGCTCATAGCCACCCTGGCCCGCCCAGGTTGCATCCTTAACATTGCATGTAGATAACGCGGCTCCATGAGAACGCGACTTGGTTTGGTATTTGCAGGAACTTTAGAGGTTTTTGCACCTTCTAGGAAAAATCCCATGCAAGATGACTCCATCTTGGATGCTTTGATTGGTTTGGAAACCATAAAAATAGAAACAATTGGTTTTACTAAAGCATGAAGAGCAAATTAGGCCATAGTTTGGGAAGAATTTTTTAGGACTGTCAACTTCAGGGGTACCAAAAGATTCAATGTTAAAAAATTTGAACTTAAAATTAAAAATTACCTGCAATTACAGGATGTTTCAAGTTTGATGCTGATGGAGTGGCACAAAGGATTGGAGGAGAATTGGGAAATAGAGGAGGGAGAATTTGGATTTCATTTTAAAACTGGCATTTAGTATAAAAGAATATAACTAGTTAGATATTATTGGCTATTTCAGTGGCATTGATGACCGTCAAAGAGAGGTTACTAGTTTTAACTCGCTGATTGATAACCTTCAAATGATGAATCAATTAAAAGACTGAAGTATGTGGAACCTTGAAAAAGTTGATGTTTGCTTTAAGAGAAGATTGACAGCCCATTTGAACGAAGAGAAAAATAGGGATGGAGAAAGAAGTTTCTCTAAATACTGATGACTGCGTGGGCACCACACAAACATGCCTTAAGCAAAAATTGCCTTCTTTTTAGTTGATTTTTCTATCAGACAATATCCAAAATTATCACTTTGGACTATTTTTCAATTCGTATTGTGAGTGGTAACTCGGACATTAATCCCAAATAAATGGAACAAAAAGGTTGGAAGGAGCAAGGAACACAGCCAGGGCCCATCGTGGGGTGGGGGCACAAACTCCAGAACAGACCCCACCCAGACCTGGGCCTCTTAAGAATGGTCAGAAGATCATACTAATTTATCTGAGAAAAGCTTAGTTAGCCTTAATGGGCCTAGCCAGGCTGCATGTATGATCTATGAACTGTAAGTCTGGTCCATTAAAATGAATGGCATCCTCATTTTCTGAATACTACAGACATTGAATTAGACGACCTTATTAAAAGTGTGACTTCAGCAATGGGCCATTCATCAGCTTAACGGATATGATGCTCCATTGATTGTACAACCACCCTACTGGCGTGAGCTGGGCCCGGCATTGTGGGATGCACCACATTGCAAGCTCACAATGTACTGATTATTCTACCATGTGACGTGGGTCACAAGTCACAAATCAATGGCGTGGTGGAAGTCCTTTTTTCGTTTCCGGCCTTGTCAATATAAAGTAGTGTTTCCCTTTTCTTCTTTTTTTCTTCATTTGTAAGGATTCAATTTTATTTGATATTATCCAAAGGGAGTTTTCAATTAGTGTGCGTTAAACTGATAAATACTACTCAAGAAATAAAATATATATGTGGGCCTTGAAAAAGTCCCAACATCTACATGGGTCAGTCTAAGGTCGAGATTGGGCTCACATCGAAGACACAAATTGAGCAGTGGTCATGTGTACATTGCTACCAAGGACAAACTCGGTGTGCCCAACATGCCAGCCCATCTACATATTGGCCATTATTTTTAAACCGAATGGGTAAGTGGGCCAGGCCTGGCCCCAAGTTTTTTTAGATTTTCTAAGGGAAAGTTACTGTTCCAAAATACAAAGAGGACCTCATCCATTGTTATGAAGTGACCTGGGCCTATTGATGGAGCCAACGTTACTCCCGAGTCCAATCTTGTAGAAACAAGAGGGGGAAAGGTTGGGTTTGCCTGAAATCACAACCCCTCTATTCTAGGAAAATGCACCATTACTTTGGTTGTCGACATCTTGAGAAATAGATGCCCTGGAGAGCGATGTTCATTGATAAAGCCAGGCCCGGTTAAGACTGTCCAAGCCCATCTAACCAGTTTTTTCGTCTATTTTACTGGGCTGTTTTGAGCTTAAGGGTCTTAAGACTTTGGCCAGTCCATCCACCTTGCCCTGTGCTAAATATTTTATATCGGGGAAAAATCCTGAACCATACAACAATTAGTCCGGCAGAAAATTAGGTTGGACGGATCCACGTGTCCAAAAAACATGGATGACAACAGCCCAATTTAGGTAGTGCTCAGGTGGGAACCAAGCTACCTGGCCCTTGCTTTACAATTTGAGAATAGAATTCATAAGTGATGGCTATTCCTGTGATTTGCCAATGGGCAGAAATCATTCTATCTCATGACTGTTGCATAGGCACAAAGTACAAACACTATTTTGTTTCGTTGTCAATTGTGACAGCAGGAATTTGGCATCCAACCATATCATAGTTTGGTAAGCTGAACCTGCCTGCATTATTCCTCATGTGGACGAAAGTGAAGAGATGAGGACAAGTTAAAAAGCTTTAATTGATCAATGCAAGAAAATCAAATCGAAGAGGTGAATGAAGTGAGGAAATTGCAGGATAAACGGGTTGGGCCTTTTTATGGCTTGGTTCAGTGCAAGACCTGAAACTGACGGCTAGGACAGGTTCTCTACTGGAAAAGGAAATGAGAAACTCTTCTGAAATTTCTAAACTTTGAATTTCATGTAATTTTGTTGGAGTTAGTCCTCAAAATGTCATGAAAAGCCAGATCAATTACACTCAGGATTTAGTTCGAGGGCCTCGCAGCTAAATTCACATCCATGTGGTTGACAATTGCAATGTATGTTTCATCAAAGAAGAGGTCTACTCTTACGATGAGGGATAATACCAAATCATTCTTACAATGCAATCTAGTACAAATTGTATCAATTCAATTTTGTACCTCTTTAGCAACTTCAAAAACTTCTAACATGATTGAAAATAAACTTTTTGGGACTTGTCTTTCTACCCCGTAGCATTTATAAACACTTCTCAATTTCTCAATCTCAAGATAGATTATCATACATTACTACACTTGTATGTGGTTTGAAATTTTCTCTTCAACTCCCTTCACTATCTTATCCTCTTCATCCATGCCTTCATTAATTTGTTTGAGGATGCATTACTCTTCTACTGTAAGCTCCTTCATAGCATCCTCAAATGCAGCTACCATCTTTGGATCAAAGATGGTATGACCATCGTTGCCATTTGTGGATATTGTTGCATTGAAATTGCCAAGTCTGTTATCAGCAAAGTAATATAATATGATGATGCCAATCAAGTTCTACACAGATCATTGACTGCAGCAAGGCTGAAAATTAGAAATAAAACCTTACATTAAATGGATGTTGTTTATTTGACCTCTTTCTATACAAAACTAATGATGCTCCATCATTGTATTTGATTAATAGTTGTGAATGTGAATTTTGGTGCCAACACCATTAAAGACATCATAATTTATGTTAGAATTTCATGTTGAAATTTTGTTGTAGAATTTTATATTATTATGCATTGAAGGGGAAAAAAAAACATAACATTGATTAGAAGAAAGAAATGATTTAGTGAAGTTGAACTGATATACTTGTAAGCAGCAAATTTATGATGCATCTGCCTATTCTTCTTATCCACCACAACCAAAAAATAAAAAAGAAAAGAAACAGAAATAAAGCTTCTTTCCTTTGGAAAATACATTTAGGTCTAACTTAAATCTTAGCCGCTTGTTCCCAGCACTATTCATCTCCAGTACAATGCAAGGTGATAGATAGAGGAGTAGAACTCCTTCATGTCGAGGAGAAAATTTAAGAAGCACAGGAATTGCACTTCCCCTCATAATGTCACTAGGTTGCCACTTATTTTAGATTTATCATTGGAATTATATTGGGTGTATAATTGCTTTTATTAGTCCCAATTGCTTTTTTTATAATCTATATTTTTTTACCTTTTTATGCATGTTATCCATCTCAAGTATACATAATTTGGATTCTTGAAAAAATTTTAAATTATTACAATACGCACCTGTAACCAATTATCATATGAGCTCTTTTGACACTATTTCAATGATAATAGTACTTTTTTAAATATGTGGTGATACGAAATATATCACATGGAGCTTCATTTTCTCCATCAGCATCTATAAATCTGGAAAGTAGCTCAAGTGCAAATACATATTGCTTATTTTTCATTTATTTTTTACTTAATAAGTATTTCTCATTATAATTTTTTTTTCTTTTACTGCTGCGTATGTACAACAGGTACTCTTACTTATGTTGCTTTTGGTGCTATGGTCGACCTACAGGACCTAATTCAACGAGATTTGGCATGGATATAGGGTATGTAACAAGGACAAATGTCCCACCCAAGTATACCAGCTGGAAAAATATGACGGATGCTTTTGAAGATCAAGTCTGGGATCTCATATGTGCGAGTGTATGTATTGTGCAATTATCACTATTATTTATAGATAGTAATTTGATATGGTGTATGCAAGAATTAAATTATGTTTCATATTTTACACAGTGCTCATATAAAGTTTTAATGTGCCACAAACAATGTGTTGAAGAGAGGAAATGACAGTTGGAAGGATTGAAAGTTATTTTTTTGTCACAATGTCTATGATAAATATGCCACAGATGCACAGAGGAAAGCTCATGTCCCCTCACATGTCAAAGAGGAAGGTTGGAAGTCATTTATGGACATGGAATCAACGGAAGCCTCAATGGAGAAATTAGGATTATTAGGTCCAAGATGATTTACCCTAACATTTTTAGACGAAAAGGACAGGCTAGGGTAGTAGATGATATGGTAGGTGTAATGTTTATATCATGTTTAATTTACGTGTGATTTTTATAAATAATCTAAATTTTATATCTTTAATTATTTACAACAACAAGAAAATTAGAGTAAGGAGATCACTCGTACGGACCTCTTTTTGAGAATCATACTAAGAAGGATAAATCAATTTTAAGCCCGAAAGTGGTGGGGACGTTTTGTTTTGTTTATTTTTACTCAAATCATTTTATATAATTCAATATGTTATGGCTAATATTTTATTTTTATGGGTATGGATATCTTAGTATTACACTCATTTTTTATATTTCATATCATGTATGAAGTTGAGTTTTGGAAGTGCTATGGTTGAATATAAATTAAATTTATAGTTTGTAAAGGCAATGAAGTGTTTTTATAAGATGTTTCTTTTATATATATGTACCCAATAGGTTATAAAAAAAATTTAAATTCCCTCTTATTAAGGGGAGACTTTGCCTTAATTTTTAAAAATATTTTTCATTATTGATTTTTGTTATACTTGTTATTTATCATACATTTTGTGGGATGCTATCAGATGTCTTCATGAGACTGATAGAACTCGTGCACAAAAATATCTAAATAATGATTTGGTTGCTAAGGTATTATTCATTTAATTTTCTTGTTGATGTTAAAGCCTGAAAAGTGTCAATTTCATATTTGTCTACGTATTGACGTCATTTTCTTTTATTTTTTCAAAGATCATTGGTCTTAATTCTCGAGGATATGTGGGTGGCTTAGGCACGAGTGTTTATAAGACTAGTGTCCGTCATTTCACTCCTTATATAAAAAGTTGAGTAGATGATAAGTTATCACATGAAAAGATTGAAAAAAAAAATGATATAGTTGATGGAGGAGACTGGTGGTCTACGGAAAGAAATGGATGAGTTGAAACAAACCTTATTTGAAGGTGGGACGATGATGCGGTCTTACACCTATCATGGGAATTATTCTCCAGTACAATATCTATTTTTCATATATTATAGATTACTATAATTAAATAAATAATATTTTGATTGATAAAGTAATAACACCATTTATTTCTAATACTGTTGTATGCTCGTAATGAATTACCACATCAAGAGACATGGACAGAACAAGCAAGTCCATGGAGAGGATTGATTTAGCATAGGTTAATGCATTTGGTGCGTAATGATGTTTGTGTTGCTTATGAAATAGTAATTCGTTGGTCGCTTGACTATCTAGGATGCTAAAAGATTATTGCAGATGAGATTCATGATTATTTGATCCAGTTACTTAGCAGAGATAAGATTTTTGGAGATATTACTTTGGATAATATGATTATTGATTGGCCCATGTATAAGATTTTAGATTAGTTCTATTTGACTTTGTTATACTTTTGACTTTAATTTAAATTATTGTCTTAGAATGACATCACTTGAAACCTTTGGTTTATATATTGGATTGAATTTTAAATCTAATGACTTTATTATTATAATTGATGATTATTTGTATCTAATGTGTTATTGTTTGTATTTTTGGACGGATTATCATTTTTATTAATTGAATGGATAATTATATAAATTCTATATATAGGTACTTATTTAATTAAAAAAAATGAAACCTCTTAACACTTGAAAATGACAACTTTAACGACTTACTTTTTTTTTTTGAAAAACCTTTTTTTTTATCAATAACTTATTTAAAAAACAACTACTTTCATAATAAAAAAAAAAGTGCCACTAACACTTAAAAAAATAATAGCTCAAAATACTTATTAAGCTAAGACTTATGCAATGGATACACTTGTTTTCGAAAAGTTACATTAATATAAGGAACAGTAAACGATAGTTTGGACTGTTGTTTTTTCAATTAAATGACAGTGCAGAACACTTACTTTTCATGATTTTTGATGTAATTGTAGAAACATGTAAAGAGTTGTTAGGCATGGCTCCAAGGCCTAGTAGAGATACGATTGGAGTGACTAAAAAATTCAAATGGTTAGAAGAAAACTATAGGTTAGAGCTTCAGAAGGATGCGTTAATGAAGATAAGAGCTTACTTGTTTTTCTTAGTAAACAGCCATATTATAACAAATGCTAATGGTTCAAAGGGGTAAACATGGGTACTCGAGCTATTTAAAGAGTTTAAACCCTACGTGTGAGCCCAACATGCCTTGCTAACTGTTGTGGCTCTGATACCAATTGTTGTGATTTTCTGAGCATCACCGTTGTGCGCATCCACGGAATCACAAGATCAAACACGAACAAGCTATACAAGAAGAGACACGAGATTTACGTGGTTCACCCAAATAGGGCTACATCCACGGGCACAGGAGGACGAACATTTTCACTATGACAAGTAAAGCATACAAGAGATTCCCACACTTTGACCTCATCTCTCCTACGTGGTCTGGGAGCACCACGGGCAACTACTGCCGCCGCCGCCACAAGGTCTAGGGTTACAGACTATACAATATATAATCTCCGTTTTCTTGGCCACCAAGAAAGCTCCGGTACAATTACCAAAATACCCTTGACCTTAAACCAGTCCCTGGTTAACCCAGTGACTCATCCGGCTAAACCGGAATACAGGACATAAACCTAACAATCTCCACCTTGGCTTGAATTCCGTACAACTCCGTACAACTCGAGCTACTAGGAGATAAAACCGGCAATGTCTTCACGTACCTTGCTGAATGGCACGTCACTGCACCAGGGATGCAGTCTTCTTCAACACTTTGACATGTTGAACCAGCACACGAACTTTGAACAAAGTTCATCTCGTCAAACTCCACCTCGAACTAAAAGCTCGAAACCATTGACGAATCTGAGTGATAACTGAATCACTCACCATCCTGCCCCATCTTCAACATCACTGTGAAGATCCAATCACCCCAAGCATGCAAGCAAAACAGATCAGGAATACAAGTCCAGATGACTCCATTGCAGAAACCTCTGCCTCCGAGCGGTCAAAAAACACCATTTGACCTGGCCTCCGATCAACTGTTGATACATCAGCTCCTCCTTGCTGCTTTTCCGGCTTGGCTCTGGAAAGATGAATGTCATCACATGTAATCATGTGAACCCCAAGCGAACAACTTCGTTTGGATCAGCAAACCCTTTGCAACTAGGCCGGCGACTCCTATTATTGGGTTTGCAACAACAACCAGGTCCAGTAGACCTGATTCTAGCCTGAATCCACATCTGTTCAGATCTCCTCCAAATTTCTGCATCAAGTTATAGATCTCGTCACCACGAGCACGCTGGAAGAAACGGATCTGAAATCCGACTCAGGATGGCTCCGATAATGTAGAAATAAATTTCTACGCTCCAATCGATCAAACCTCCTCCTTGACTGTCAAACAGCCAATCAACCTCTTCCATTGCGTAGATCTGCTCAAAACGAGTCCGTAGGCTCAAACGGATCTCCGATCGGACATCGGACGATCAAGATATTGCAGAAACAATTTCAGCCACAAATCTGGTCAAACCTGCCTGTTGACCGATGCTGACGTCACTTTGCGCTGTCTGATGGGCTTCTGGAGTGGACCCGGGTCGGGTTCACCTGACCCGGAACTGATATGCACGTGCACTGGGCTTAGCTACAACTGAGTCGGGTAGAACCTGAACTGACCCGGCCTGAACCCTCTGGCTGGGCTGGACCGTCTGATAACGGGGCGGGTCGGACCTGAACTGACCCGGAACTTGAAACCGCGGGCTGGGCTAGACTGAAATCGGGTCGGGTCGCACCTGACCTGACCCGAACCCAAATCCTTCTTCTCCTTCTTCCTTCCTCCTCTGTTTCTGCTGTCTGCAACAGAGGAACTGGCCGGACTCGTTGGGTCTTCGTCCTCGGCTACGGGCAGGCTGGGGTGGCAGCGGTTGATGGCGTCTTCTCCGGCGACAAGGACGGCGAGGATCCCGGCGAAGATCTCGGTGGTGACCAAGATGATTTGGGGGGCGCGATTTTCGGATCTTCTGCGCAGTCAGGCAGCCTCTCGTCTGCCGTATCTCGGTCGGATCCGGGCGGAGCAGCAGCGACGCAGTGAGGTCGGTGGTGGCGCAAGTGGGCGGCGACAGCTTCTGCGTGCATCTTCTCAATCTGCAAGCTCACAACAGTCTCCCTCTCCTGCCTCAAGTCCCTATCAATCTTGTGGATGTCAATCTCCGCCAAATCGACAATCAACCTTAGATTATGCTGAAGCTCAGGCATGGGTATCTGCATCTCCCTCGCTTCGGCTTCGGCTTCGGCTTCGGCATTCAACTTGTCAAGACTCGTCAAAACTCGAACTTGCGGCCCACGCATATCGTACACCTTTTGAACAACCGCCACCGGCCCCTGCTCCTGCTTCTTTGCGAACAATTCCTCCACCGCCATACGCTCTTTTGCCTTGCTGCCTCTTTCTGCGGCGTTTTTTTTTTTTTTTCTCAAATCTGGTCGACCGCGAAATCCTCTGTCGTCTCCGATGATCAAGCAAACCCATTCTCCTGTAAGAACACTTGCAGAAAAATCCAGATCCTCTGTTGCACTCTTCTCCGATCCAAGCTCAACAAGATCCGATCCCAACCGCAGCGGTCAACTCTAAGATCTGAACGAAACATGTGAATCCTTTTTCCTCCGATCCCAGCGAGACCGGAGAACCCAATCTCGTCTTCTTCTTCTCCAATGGTGGCGCAACCAGGATGGGCACAACCTCCAAGCCACTGAGCAATCTCCACCTCGCTCAGAAACCCGAGGAACACCAACCTCGGCTCTGATACCAGTTATTGTGGCTCTGATACCAATTGTTGTGATTTTCTGACAATCGCTCAGTTGTTTGGAGGTTGTGCGCATGAAGATTAACTGAGATCAGGTTCGTGATTTCTGGTTGGGCCACCATCGGAAACGAAGAAGACGAGATTGTTAGGTTTATGTCTTGTATTCCGGTTTAGCCGGATGAGTCCACTGGGTTAGCCAGGGACTGGTTTAAGGTCAAGGGTATTTTGGTAATTGTACAGGGGCTTTCTTGGTGGCCAAGAAAGCGGAGATTATATATTGTATAGTCTGTAACCCTAGACCTTGCGGCGGCGGCGGCGGCAGTTGCCCGTGGTGCTCCCACACCACGTAGGAGAGATGATGTGAGAGTGTGGGAATCTCTTGTATGCTTTACTTGTCATAGTGAAGATGTTCGTCCTCCTGTGCCCGTGGATGTAGCCCGGTTTGGGTGAACCACGTAAATCTCGGTGTCTTTTCTTGTGTGTGGCTTGCTTCGTGTTTGATCTTGTGATTCCGTGGATGTGCACAACTGGTGATTGTCAGAAAATCACAACACTAACTTGTATAGAATGCTCTTAAGAGTGGTTACATTACTAATGAAGGCTCATTTGAAACCAATGGAGGTCGATGTTGAAATACATGCGGATGTAGATTCAACGTAGAAAATTAAAAATAGAGAAAAAAAAAACTGTCCCCCCATACCCTTTCAGGTCTAGTTCAGTTGTTACAGGTAGTTAAATGACAATATCTTACTCTTGTTTCAGATTATTTCTTATCTTTTCAATTATTGTAAACTAATATGTTTGAATGGATTATGCAAAAATGAAAATATTCAAGAATGGCAATAGGAAGATGCCCCCAAGACATTCAATTTCCTTTGTTCAAGATAAGGCAGTTATGTCTTGAAGGGATGCATAAAGTCACCTCTCTTAGATAAATTAAAAAGGAAATCAACGATTTTGCTGAGGATAGGGTAATCTAATAATTATAGTCATTACCAGTAAATTAATTTCATTTATTAATTATGTTTGTATCCTCATATGATATTCGTTCTCTTATGCAATTTATTTTGCAAACTTATTTTCATTATGGGAAAAGGTTTTCAGACCATGTATCAAGAGATGATCATTACTTGCTTACTTCATGCATCATCCTTTGCTATTATTGGATTGTTCAAAGGTATCCAACAGAACATGTTATGAAGCAGTTTGGTCTTTGATAAGTTATTCCTCTATCGGTTTATTCTCCAATAAATTGTGTAGAGAGGATACAGTGCACCGCATTTAATTATGAAAAGATAGATGTTAAACTTCAAGATATATGGGATTGGAAGAGAAATTTAGTACTAATAGAAAAGAATAAAGATAAATCAAAAGGGCACAACCAATCATACCGAGAGAAGTGTCAAGGTAATATAGTCTTCACTTTTTGAGGAATAAGGATAGAGGATATACCCAACCAAAAAACTAAAAAAACAATCAATAAATGAGGAGAAAAAGAATGAAAGAGAAGAGAAAGAAAATGAAGAAGAAAGAGAAGATATTAAAATAAATTAAGAAAGCATAAGAGAAGATGAGGTGAAGGGAATGAAAAAAGAAAGATTCAAGGATGCAGAAGTTCAAATTGATGATTCACATTATATTCATGTTTGTATTTATTTATTTGAAATGATTGACATTTCATATTTGGCTTCATAATTCAATTATTGATTATATCTTATTTAGATTATGAAGATAATGTTATCTACTCCTTTTTTTTATAAAGATGGTTGATTTTTTAAACCAAATATTAAGATTTATAAGTCGTTCGATTAATAAAGGGTTTCATTTGATGTGTATGGTGCTCGGTTATAAAAACAAGATATATGCATTCAAAGAATCACTATTAACTTCATTTGTTAATCACAAAAAAGGAAGAATCCGATGATGATGATATGTCCACATCTCCGTTACCAACTGTAAATAAATAGTTTTCTATGAAGAAGGCAAGAAAACAACCAATCAAAGAGAAGGTTTTTTAAGTTAGTAAGCCTCCAATAGTACAACTAACTGTTGGAGAGGAAGAAAGTCTTGTATATAGCGTTACTTTGACAACATCTCCCTAATTTTTCCCAAAAATTCACCAATTGATGATGTTCTAAAATTTTCAATTACAATACCTACTGGTGGTTAGCCTACCCGTGCTGCATAGGGTCCTTTGTCAGACATGAAGATCTTAGTTAAAACAATAAGACAGTTGCATAGCTTAAAAAGGATCAGAAGCCAACTAAATATTTTCGTTCCAGCCTTAAGCATTCTACATTTCAACTAATCGAGTATGAACGTACTGGTCTAGTTGGCTTCCTGGGCTTTCTCACTTGTAAAGATTACTAAGCCGAAATGCAAATATACTATGATGTTATTCCCCAACAATTGAGAGGAGTGTGTAAAGAGAGAGAATGGCTTGACACTAATATTATCTATTGGTGGTAATGGCTTGACACTAATATCATCTATTGGTGGTTCGAAGTTGAGAAAGAACACTTCTAGTAGCATATTTTTTCGAAATGGTTTCTTCTGTAATTTTTATATCCTCATTGTGTTTTGATTATGATTTAATTATTGAATTAGCATCTTAATAAGGTTGTTCATTAATAGGATTGGTTTAAGCATAACAACAAGGAAAGAGTTTTGTAGAACATGCTTTTGGAAATGGAGACAGATTGTATGCGATTAGAAATTCAAAGACCATTGTTTTTGTGCTATGGAAATTATAGCACTTTACTCTTTTAGTGGCTATAATGAAGAGAAATTGTGGCAGTTTTATAGTAGTCTTCAGACCAGCTCGGACACAACTAAGTTTTTCACTGATTTTGTAAGTTCATATTCATTAGCTTTATATTAAAATCCTATATATTTTGTTGTGCATGTTTACTTGAATTCATATAATGGGCTGCATTTTATTTACAGGTAAAGTTCTTTAAGGAATCTTGCGAGTTTTTTGGATGGACAAAGATCAAAACTTGCAAATGATTATAGTTGACAATTTACCTCATCAATCAAATGGATTCGACTGTGGTGCATTTGCTCTAGCATTTGTTTCTCATTATGCACAGTGGCAACATATAACATTTACTTCTATGGATATAACATATTTTGGGTACAAAATTGATGTACATATATATATGCAAGTAGTTGGATCTAAAACGGTTATAAGTTAGGCATTGATCTAATGATAGAGTGAATGTATTTTTTGTGTTTGTTAGTGTTATGATTTTGTAATTGAATTATTGTAACATTGAATGAAATTTGTTTAATTTAACTGAATGACTTATTGTAATTGAATGTGATTTACTGTATGGAATGTGGATTGTTGTTATTGAATGTGTTTAAGAATGTGTATTTGATTATGATTTATTGTATAAAATGTGGATTATTGTTATTGAATGTGTTTAAAAATGTGTATTATTGCAGTGAATGTTGTCTTTTGTTGCAGCAATGACAATGCAATGGGTGTTATTAGATTAAGCGATGTTGATGACATTTATAACATTAAATTTAAATGATGTCGATGTCATTTATGATCAAACGATGTTGACGTCACTGATTTATATAGAATAGGTCCAGACAGAAGCTTAAATCAATCGATTGGATGTACGACCGATTAATCGGATGTATGTCGTGTAGTGACATCAACATTACCTTTTTTATATGTAACTTTTGAGTGATGTTAACGTTTTTTCACTATTTACCTCTATAAATAAAGGAGTTTGCAAAGATGTCTAAGGACATGTTAGGAGATCTTGATGGTACCATAGAAATATGATATTACTTGTATGAATCTCCCTTGCTTTCTTCTTGTTTTGAACATTGTCATTTCCTTTCAAGGCTTAAAATAGAGTGGATGAGAGATGGGAGTACAGGAATAGGCATTTTGTGTAGCTTTTCCATTTGTTGAGAGAATGCGTGCTGACATTTATATTATAAGTTTGATTTTAAGATTTAGACCACTAAACAAAATGTTGAATAAAATTGGTGTAGTTAAGGTTTGTGTTCATCAAAATGTAACACAAGCATGAGGCTACATCCATTTTGTTGAAATTTTGTTTTGAGATCCATATCTAAAGATCTTACTTAAAAGATATATATTAGTATCCCACTCTCTCGTCAAATAGAAAAGTTAAATGAATCACTATTTCTTGTATCCACGTTTTTCATTCACTCTATGTTGAGTTTTGATTGGAAAATGACAGTGTTTATATGGGAGTGACGTTAACTTTTTTTAAGTTATTTTTTCCGAGCAATGTTAACGTCGCCTATTTTCTTTCTAACTTTTGAACGATGTTAACATCGCTTTGCTTTTATATGTAACTTTTTGAATGACTTTGACGTTGCTTAAATTTAAAGAGATAAAACTTAAACTAAAACGTTAAATCGATCGATCGGATGTATGCGTGATCAATCGGAACTGATAGCAGAATGCAAGTAAGCAACGTTGACGTTGTTTTTTTGTAACCCTGCTTCAAAGTCACATTACAGTTATGCTTTAGTCATATACATTGTAGAGATGAAACTAGTGAGAGTTTAAATAGAAATGAGAACTGTCAACTGATTATACATTCCACTCTAATCATTTAATTGAGCACGATTATACATTTAACTAAATTCTTTACAAGACATGTGTACAATCATGTACATCAACTTTTATAGTGCTTTTGTCATGGCATCTTACGCTTGTTGGTTTTTTACTGTTTCATAACATATTGGATGATCTCTTTGAGGGTTTCTCCCCTCCTTAACATTTTATAGCCCATTTATTGTAAACTTCATCACCCCACTCATTCCTCAACTCCTTCAACTTCTCATCATCCTCATTTATTTTTTTTCCTTTCACTGATCAATCAGGTCAAGCACAAATCACATTCTACATATGTGTTCTAGTATGGCATCCAACTTGACATCTATCCTTGTCATCCTTTGTTCCATCCCATCCATCCTTGCATTTATTTTTTATTCCATCAATTCCATTTGGACTGAATGATCATAGAGTGCATTCTCATCTTCTCAGAAATGACCAAAAACATTAGACGGAGACATGATAAATTCTTCTTCATCATTTCTAGCAGTAGCATAGGCTCACTGAATATTCTAATTTCTAACATGCGATAGAGATTGCCTCAACGTACTTAGAATTATTGGGTTAGGCATTGCAACGGAGCTTCATGTGGTTTAATTGCCACAGCTTAATATATTAAAATTTGAAAAATCAACTCCCTGAAAGGCAATGAAGCATTTTTCGCTACAGATTGAGCTTTCGCTATAGCTTGAGAGATAACTAAAGGAAGTTCTATAGATAAACCAGTGCCAATTGCAAATAGAAATAGCCCGAATTATGATTAATCTCAACTTGATGTCCCTTTGGTTCAACATTGTGAGTAACAAAAAAATTGAGAAACTTGTAGGAGTCAATCATATCTTTTTGTTTAACTAATTTTTCAATTATCCAATATCTGTTACCACCACAAAGTTTAGAACCAATAACATCTTAATTAATCTCATCTTTATCATCTTCCATGTCTTCTGAGTCTTTCTCAATAACATAATACTTGGCATTAGGAGTACAGGGAATTTGCAAAAATCGATTGATAAAATTAGGAGTAATATGAAATTCCTTTCCCCATACATATGTTTTGAATACAACACCAACATATCATACATGTTGTTGTAAAATTCCCAACACAATCTAGGAATATCGCATACTCAAAATTATAAAGGGGTAAGCCAATGTTGACAAGCAAACCATCTACCAAATTAAATAATCCCAAACTTATGCATATTGACTAGTCATTCAAGAATAATTGTCCTCTTTTTGAAAATTTTCTCATATTGAATAGCCCGGTCCTCATCCCAAAATTTGTTCCCATCAAAAGCAGAAGATGAGGAAGATCTATGAGAGACAGCTTTTTTTATAAATGCTGAAATCTTCTTAGGTGCCATGTGTGCCAAGTAGTGATAACAACACTGAACAATAAGCAAAGAGAGTCAAGAACTTCACAAAATTAGCAAAGAGTGAAGCACACTACAATGTAGAATCACAAGCAACTTCATTATATATGACATCTTAAAATTCCTAAATCCCAAATGAGAATCCATGAATTAGCAAACATTACATTCGTTAGAGTAGCAAAAAGATAAGAAAACACAAAGATGAATTGGATTAGAATATACCAAAGATGTTGGAAAGGTAAAAATCTAAGAAAGAGGAGTTAGGGACCACAGTAGAGAAGAAGATAACAGCTGTAGCTGAAAAGTCACACTAAATGATGGTTTGAGGATGGAAACTTCACTTTCCCTCTAATTTTTTTTTATAAATCTACGAAGTTACTCTTTAACGACGTTAACGTCTCTCTTAATGAGGGGCATTAACATCACAAGAAAATTATATAGAAAGAGCTGACATTAACATCTCTGATGGATGTAAACATTGCTATTCGGAATTTCTTAAAAAACATATCAAAACACTACCACAGGATCAAGTAGTGCTGTAAGAATTAAAAGGACTTCTTCAGTGTGGGACCCATTTGTTGGGTTTTTTCTATTAAAATCCCCATTAATATATATGTTTTACCAATTTGCCAACTTATAAATGGGTCTATTCATGCACTGGATTGATCTATATTGAAGCTTATCCATCCCCAGCACTTTCAGTTTTTATAACAAAAAAAATATCCCATGTCCCACATAGGGCCCTAAAAAGTTAGGTCAGACCCATCCCATTTAAAAAATATGTGTCCTTTAATGCTAAAAGCACCAGTGTAGGATCAAGCCAAACTTGGGCCTTAATATCTATGTGAGTGCATGTGCCCTTAGATTGCCCTGTTTAACTAAGGCAAGAAATAGGCACATAACAAAATGTAGTTACAGATCTTCTCATGCCATAAACTTTTGCATTCACTCTGGATATAAATAGAAAGAATAATTCAAGGCCGGAGTTGGGTGGACTATTTATTTCTTAGGCATGGTCAATCAGTGGGAAAAAAAAGGAAAAAGAAAATAGTGTGTTCACTAGCATTACAAATAGCAGTCAGTTGAATTGCTAAGAATTGGCCTTGGTAAGCTGGGCACATGTGGAGGAGTGTGTAGACTGTTTAGTGCTGGAAATAATATATAATGTGATTTTATACAAGATATTATAAACCATATCCATATAGATATTAATGTATTCATTCAACAAAACCCAATCAACACTCAGAATGGAAGTGTACCATTTATCCAAATCATAAAACTTGATGGTGATAGACTTGGCCTTGCATCACATCAATGGTTTAGATCAGAAACATTTAATCATAGATGTTCAAGATAAACAGTTGTGATCAAATGAGGCACTTAACTTACTCTTTCCTAAACCTCACTTAATGCGTGAATAGTGATGGGAAATCACACTTATATGTTGGTTGGAGAGAGTGACCTAGAGCAAACTATTTATAGAGGGATTTTGCCTCTTTCCATCAAGAGACCCATTAAGTTGGTACTATTTCCCCTTCTTATTCAAATAAGTTCAATGCTAGTGCAATTAAGTTACATTGAATCCAAGTTAAGTTGTAAAACTAATGAAGATCCAATGCTAATGTGAATGCTAATCTAATGCTAATGGCTATTCCTCTTAATCTTCCTAAAGTGAAACTAACAGATCAAAATCTTGGGCTTCCATGATCAATGAATGGGATCATGGGCCACAACAATGGAAATATTCCAACATGTAGTTCAAGTCGAAATCTGTAAGAGTTTAGAAACAAGTGTATAGACTATGAATACATAAGGAATCAAGGTCTGCCTATACTAAGGGTGTCAATGGATCTTGACCCAGAATCCATTACAGGCATACAATAAAAATTCAATAAAAAAAGTGACTTTTGACAGGGAAAAATCCGTATTTAGCAGTATTTTTTTCCCCATTGCTCAAAGTTTTCTAAAAATTATTTTTTTGAAGTGAGATATGATTTAAAAGTCTAGGTTTTTTTTATCCTACTTCCATTATGAGTCTCTACAGAGCTTGATTCACAATTCCAATTAAGTGCCCGACTTGCTAGTTTATGACTAACATATCTTTAATCGGATCTACATAAATGTAGGACTGATTTGAATAATATATCATAAATCTTGAAATTTAAATGCATACCTGACTCTATCACATTTGGCTCATTTGACCCACTATTTTTTATTGGGGATTTACAACACTCCTAACTACGACTTTTCAACTTGATGTCGAAGAGACAATCAATATATTGGGTAGAGAATAGTTGTAACCTTCAAACCTGTACGGGTTCTTTTAGTAAGTTGGCAATTTATGGGATTGGACAAAACTTTCCTGTTTGGGATTTATTTCCTATTTGTGCCAAAACTGGTAGTTCTTATTCTAGAATAAGTATTCTTTTAAGAAACTCGTAGTTCTAGTTCTGCAAGGGCTGTCCTTATGGGGCACGAATTGTGGGTTATAAATAGGGGTTCTCTTTTAACCATAAGTACAACACAGCATATAGAGCTTTTCAAGTTTTGAATTGAGATTGCCATTGGAGAGAGTATCTAGAGTTTGCATGAGAGATTGGGCTGAAGGCTTTAAGTTCTATAGTTAATGCTTTTTTTTATTTTAGGAGATTTGTGGCTTCTACTTCTTTATAGGAGATTGTTCTTCTTGTGAAGATAAGGTGTTGTAGATCAAGTGTGGAGAGCAGAGCAAGCAGAGCCAAGTTGTATCATGGATTTTTCTAAGAAGAACTACATTCTGTGGTCTAGGGATTAACTATGTAAGGTTACGAGTATATCTTATAACTGCTCGAAATTCGGGGTTGGATTTTAGCCACGTTCCTTATGTTTTTTCCCCATAGGAGTTTCTACATAAAAATCTGCATGTTTACTTTTTATGTGGTTGATTGCTTTTTTCTTGTAAGTTTACTTTATTTATTCCGTTGCATATTGTTTTATTTGCAATCTAGAAGTCCTAGACCCTATAAAACTTTTAATTGGTATAAAAGTAGGTTATACTAATCTACTATATTAGATCCTTTGAGATTTCTAGAATAGAATTCAACTAGGAAGGCATATTTACTAACAAGCCTCCTAATTTGGATGGAGCTAGTAAGTATGCATACTGGAAGGTTAGAATGATTGGGTTTCTTAGATCCAATGATGAAGATGTCTGGTGTATTGTTCTTAAAGTCTACCTTTTACCCACTGTTGTTACTGATGGAGTATTTAGTGAAAAACCGGTTGAGGAGTGGACCAAAGTAAAAAAAAACATGCCTGTAACTATAATAATAAAGCAATTAATTTATCGTACAGTGGAGTATCCCCATCTGAATTTCATAGGATCTCTAATTGTCCAACTACAAAATAGGCATGGGATGTCTTGTAAGGAGTTCATAAAGGAACTGAATTGGTTAAAGAGACTAAGTTGCAAATCCTTACTACTGCCTTTGAAACCCTTACAATGGCTAATGATGAAAAGTTTGATGACTTGTATGCCAAATTAAGTGACATTGTGAATTCATGCTTCAATTTAGGCGACTATTTCTTGAAGATAGTATCATTAGAAAAATTCTTCAATCACTCCCAAATAGCTTTCATTCCAAGGTGGTGGCAATAGTTGAAAACTATAGGGTTAAGTCTATCACTGTTGATGATTTGGTAGGAAGCCTTTAAACTTTTGAGGCAAGTTTCATACTAATCGAAATTCTTTGTCGAGGATTTACCTTGAAAGCTACCAAAGAATCTATAAAATTTGTTAATAGTGATTCATATTCAGATTCTGAAAAAATTGATCCCTAAGTGGCTAGTCAATTTGTGACACAATTCATGCAATTTATGAAGTAGAAGAGCAATAACTTTAAAGTGCCAAAATCTTTTTTGCAGAAGTTTTTTAAAAGGTGTTCAGTGCTATGAGGATAAAGGCTATGGACATGTTGCCTATGACAGTAGAAATAAGAAAAAGAAGGTGTACAAAAAGGCATTAAAATTAACATGGGATGATGAGTCTTTTGAAGATGAGAAGAATGATGAAAAAGAATCTAAGGTCAAATTTCTGGCTTTAATGGAAAGCTCTAATTCTATGTTTTCTTTTGTCTCCTCTAAAGTTGATTCTAAAGATGAAACTACTAAGTTAAAGAAAGAACTGGATTAGAAGGAAGAATATCAAATTTTGTTTCACAAATCTATGAAGATGAGCAAGATGAATTAGAAAGTTACAATCAATTGGTAAGTTGTAGAAGACTAGATTACTTCACTAAAAGCTGGATTGGCCGAAGCTCATGAGAAGGTAAAACTTTTTTATAATCATATGAATGATTTGGCTGACAAATTAAATGATGTATCACAGAAGTATAAGTTGCTGATTGTTGATCATGAGAATTCTACTCAAGAGGTGGAAGAATTGAAGAAGAAGCTTAACACTTGTCAATCAGAGAATGTTGACTTGAAAGACAAGTTGAAGATGACATTGTCAGAACTGAATACTTCGAAGGAATTGTTTAACAAGATGAATGCTAGATCTGCAACACTTGATGACATCTTCTGTAATCAGAAGCAGGCTAAAGACAGGCATGGTTTTAGATATAATGAAGGTGCATCCACTTCAACGAATAAAGGTAAAATTGTTTTCGTTAAAATTTTTCCTTTAAAATCTTTTGCATCAACTATTCCACACATTGCTAACACAAGTTATATGAGGAGTAATGAAAAGAAGAAGAATTTGTCAAGTTCAAGAGATACACCCACATGTCATCATTGTGGATTAAAATGGCACATTAGACCCCATTGCAACAAGATGAAAGCTTTACAAAAGAACAGGCAATGGAGGAAGTAGATGTTTGAGCCAATGGTCAAGACTAAAGCCATCTGAGTTAAGAAAGATGATCTGCCTAATATATTGGTTCACACTCTATTAAAACTCTTCAATTCACAAATATAGGTACCAACCTCCAACAACCCCTGATCAAGAAGACCAAGCACCCACCCCTAGCTGCTACGAGGATATCATGAAGGGAGTGTCATAATTGAGGGGAAGCTACAACAGGATCCTGGTTGACAGTTATGCAATATGATGACATCTTTAATTTTGTGAATTATGGATAAAAAGGGAGAGAATAAGGAATTTAGGAGAGTTTAAAGATAGACTTGAAGACAAAGTGAGCTTAAGATCGATTCAATTGACATATAGATCTTTTGATTTTTGCAAGCTCATGTATAAATTTTTTTTGGCATTTCAATTTATTCAATGTAATTTTGGTTTTTTTTTAGGTAGATTAAATGTATAGGAAGTTTTGTCCATGAATTACCAAAGGGAGAGATTGTAAGGGTTTTTTAATAAGCCGGCTAATTCATAG
The DNA here is from genome assembly GCA_037013555.1 of Sextonia rubra. Lineage (NCBI taxonomy): Eukaryota > Viridiplantae > Streptophyta > Magnoliopsida > Laurales > Lauraceae > Sextonia > Sextonia rubra. Next base: position 106,051,892 of record JASUAD010000001.1, on the reverse strand, counting down.
GATTAGACAAAACTTTTTTGTTTGGGGACTATTTGTGTCAAAACTGATAGTTCTTATTCTACAATGAGTATTTTTTTAAGGAACTGATAGTTTTGGTTCTACAAAAGCTATCCTTATGAGTTATGAGGCACGAATTGTGGATTATAAATAGGGCTTCTCTTTCAACCTTAAATACAACACAACATATAGAGCTTTCCAAGTTCTGAATTGAGATTACCATTAAAGAGATTATTTTGAGTTTGTATAAGAGATTGGGTTGAGGGCTTTAAGTTCTAGAGTTGATACTTCTACTTCTTTATAGAAGATTTATGGCTTCTACTTCTTTGTAGTAGAATTTTCGTCTTGTGAAGACAATGCGTTATGGATCAAGCGCCAATAGTATGGTATGTAAAGTCGAGTTGTGTCATGGATTCTTGCAAGAAGAAATACATCATGTGGTCTGGGAATTGATTGTGTAAGGTTATGAGTATATCTTATAACCGCTCGAAATTAGTGGTTGGATTTTAGCCTATATGGCTCGTGGTTTTTTCCCATAGGGGTTTTCACGTAAAAATCTGCATGTTTTCTTCTTGTGTGGATGATTGCTTTTTTGCCTGTAAGTTTACTTTATTTATTCTGCTGCATATTGTTTGACTTGCAGTCTATAAATCTGGTACCCTATAACACTTTCAAAACCCTATATATAAGTTTTCTCTGATAACTCTCTTTCCATTATGGAGTTTTAATTTAATTAGAATTTAAATTCCTCTTAGCATAGAATACTCTAATAGGTTAATAACTTTTCCTAAACACCAAAGATATCTCTATAATTAAGGAGACTTACCAATGCAGGAGTCCGAATAGAGAGCGGTCTTCACAAGTGGGGACCTACATGGGCATGTGTTCATTGGGCCCAATAATTTTAACACTACTTGCTCACAAAACATATTTATTTTGAGGCCTATCGATCAAGTATTTTCATAATAACTTTACATTTTGTTTTAGTAATGGCAGATTCGGGTGTAATACATTAGACTATGTGCTTATTTGGATTTGAGTCATTCTAGTATAAAATGGATTTGAGGTTTCAACTGATTCATAGGGTCACAAGAAGAGAGTCCCTATATATAAAATAGCAAACAATAGTCAATTTTTGAGTAATTATAGTCATTAAATTCTAATTCCTTCCCACTTGTGGATTCACTTAGGTGCTGTTTGCCAAGTCCACATTTTGTCTCTTTGAGTTCAAACTGATTAATATGGATGTTTGGGGTGCTGTGTGGATGTCTCATTCCACAAGTTTTAAAACCCTTTTTCAAAATTAGATAACTTCTCCAAATGAATCCGAATTACGCATATCTGACACACTACTTGCAAGTGGGATGTGTTGAACTCCACCATGAGATCTATATATAATATCTCAAACTATTTCAATTGATGTCATCCCCTTCCGTGACATCCTCATTTTTTGATATAATATGAGTTGGTCCCATTGTAAGATAGATCACATGAATAATAAGGTGATCTTAGAACAAACTCCCGCATTATTAATCATATACATTGACCACATTATACCATCATGTGCTCAATCCTATATAATGGAACAACTCCAATGAAAGTAAAACTTGAGGATATATCATTGGAGTGGATGTAACACTCCGATCCCCTTTGAGCCGGATTAGTGGCTTATTAGTGTGCTTTTCTATCGTTTAATCCTTTTGGATTTGGTTTCGGGTCTTGGATAGGCAGTTGAGTAACCTTTGACTTGGGATAGGTAGTTCTAAGCCCTTTTTTGTAATTTTGCTTTTGCTTTGAGTGCATCATATTTACATCATCTTGGTGTTAGCACGTGTATTTTGTTGAGCTCGTTGTTTTCCGTAATTCTCTCAGATCCATTCAGAGTCAATTGGAGAAATTGGACCCTCGTGTGACTTGATTTGTAAATAACCGAAATTCACTGGACTTTGTTCTAAACTTCAGAAACTATATAAGAGTCATGAGCCCAGGTGTCTCTCTCCTACTTATTTCATTTGCCTCAACGTTTGCATGCACAGCTCTAGGAGAGCCACGTCCATTCTTCTCTTCTCTTTATTCTCTTCTTCAGTCTTGTTGGTGTTGGGAGTTTGCATCTCTTTCGATTGGGTTTTCTCTCTCTCATCTCTGTCTATACTTGAGGTAAGTGGGTTCTCTCCAATTTTTCTTCTCCAATTGGATCTCCCATCTCTCTCTCTGCATGCTCATGGATTGTGTTTGGATTTGTTTTGCTTGGGTTGTAGTTGGATTTGAGCTTGGCTTCAGTGATTTGACAGAGCTTTGAGGCAAGTATAAGTACAGGATTGTATGACACATATGGGTATTCTATTTGATTGCTTTGATTTCATCTTCTTCCATGCATAGGATGTTTTACAGCCAAATTCTAAGGTGTTAGGGTCTATTGAGCTTGTTTTGCTAAGTTTCTGCACAAATTTTCAGTTTCTGTACTCAGCTCGAATTCGTTTCTGTATTGTACGGCTAAGCCGTAACTTTGTACGGCTCAGATTCCAGAGACTTGAATTTTTGTATTTTGTTCTACGGCTAGGCTACGGCTGAACCGTAAATTGTTCTACGGCTGAGCCGTAAGCTAGCCGTGACCCAGCCGTGAATTATCCCCCTGATCAGTCGAAACTTTCTGATTTCAGTACTCTTACGGTGAAGCTACGGCTAAGCCGTGGATTGGTCTACGGCTAAGCCGTGGACTCCACCGTAGCTCAGCCGTGAAATGTATCAGATCAGAGGTGGAAGATGACCGTTTAGCCGTGTTCTGAAGGGAACCACGGCTAAGCCATAGTGCATGTTACGGCTAGGCCGTAAGATGTATACGGCTAAGCCGTAGGTCACCCATGGCTAAACCGTAAGACCTGAAAAATCTGAAATAAAACTTAGGATAATGGTGTGACTTTGTAGGGCTTTTCACACAGGTTAACCACCCATGTAAACCTGCCCAATGGATTCTTTGGACCGTATGAATAGTCTGTTAGGCTGTGACCTATTCATGTGAGCGTTGATTTACTGTTAAGCACCTCCCCATGGGTGTTGGTTTAAGGGACTTCGGTGCACGTGAGGATTACATTGCAACACTTGGATGGCAACGGTGCATTGAATAACTTAAAACTACATCATCATGCACGGTTAGTGACAGTGGACAACTAGATTAGTGTTGGCTTGTAATTAACCTTGATTCCGTATTAATCTGAGATGCATTGCATATTGCTTATAGTTTTGCCCTCTGTTCTGCTAATCTATGTTTATGCATTACGAGGTCATTTTGCTTTCGTCCTGTATATCTGTTTTATTCTTCGATCTGCACTATGCTTTGATCTATGCTGTGCTTTGACTTTGTTTATGCTATGCTCTGTATATCTCTGGCTTTGTATATCTCTGGCTTTGTATATCTCTAGCTTTGTATATCTCTGATTCACTGGGTATTCCCTGGTGGCTCTGCCTAGAGATTAATACGTGAGGATAAGATCCGGTCCTTGTCATCGGTTAGTCCAAAGCGGATAATCTCCCTTCTTTTGGATTTGATTTAATTGGTATTAGTCTGGCTCTACTCAGCCTCAACCCTAGGATACCCGACGGGGTTACCTCTGGCTTAGATCTCTGTATCTCTGTATCACTGCAGTGTCGCTTTGTCTTGGGACCCCGGAACCTAGGAAACCGAGACCCACTTGTACCCTTGGCCAGGTCAGTGGTGTTCTCATCTATCTGCTCTGCTCTGCTCTCTATGGGAGAGAATATGGTTAACGTAGTAGCCACCTAGTTCAGTATTTCTATGCTTTGATTCACTTATCATGCTTTACTTCTATGCACGATTTGCTTAGTATACTAATATGAAACTCTGTAATTAATAATCTGTCATTATTCAATTTGATACTATGAGTGTTTCGTCCATGTTACTTATATTTGGTGGATCGTTGTATTCATTGGTGTTGTCTGTGGTGTTGCAGGCACAGATCCCTTGCCCAGCACCCTGGCGGTCGAGGAGGCTGCAGGGCAGAGCTTAGAGACACCCTCCGGTTTGGCAGAGTGGGCTTGATCACTTCTGCCAAGTGCGTACATGCATTTCATCTTCAGTGGCTATCTGTTTTGGGTTTTGATTGGAGATTTTGTATTTGGCATTTGAGACTTTGATACTTTGTAGCATTTTGTATATCACTATTTTGGTGTGTACTCATCTGGGTTCATAGTTTTGTATCTATCTTTGTCTTTTCCATTCCGCATTTTTCGGCTTCCGCTATTTCTTTGTTGCTTGCTATGATATCTACAGCTTCCGCGTTTGCTTGTTTCGCACGTGTTAGATCCCTTGTGTGTGTGCATCTGGACTGGGTTTGGATGCACGTGCACGGGAGTACGTGTGTCACTGTTTTGGCTTGTCGCTAACCCCGATTTCTGGGCTCGGGTTGTGACAATGGATGACATTCATTTTCAATGATTTAGAGTAATCATTAGGTTGGCCCCATGTTTGAGTTCAACACATCCCACTCGCTAGTGCATGTAGGAGAGAATAAGGAGATTTGGACTATTTGCAAATAGATATGAATGTCTAAAGCTTTCATACATCTTTTGCTCTATTTTTTTTTTTTACAAATTTGCCCATATAACTTTATAATAATAAAACAAGTTTACTGGTACTTCTTTCACTTTATGACAATTTTGTTTATAAAGCTAGCTTTACTATATAACGACCATGCCCATAAAACTTTTTCGACAAAATTGCTTTTTCTAAGTGAAAAATGTCGTTGTATATAAAACAATTTTTTTCTCTATTACATGGGAGGAATACTTTGTTAACTATCCTACTCCTAAACTGCCGTAATCTGCCCTCCCACATCCCTGGGTTGTCCTAGTGTTACTCCAACTGTAGTACATCGCCCAAGTGTGCTCTTTGATTCGCACTCTGCCACAATATATAGACTTACCTCGTCGTGCTTTGCCAGTGACGAGGTTCAGTCGCTTGCACTTTATGTGTGAGTGAGATGGAACAAATCTATTTGAATCAACTCTCTTTCACGTAGTTAACACTCGCCAAGCATAATGATCGATGGAATCTAGCTTATTCAGAATGTTCAACAGCACATATTTTCTCCTGGAAGGAAACGTACAGCACATCCTATCCCATTACTATAATCAACATCCATTTCCTTTCATTCTTTTTTCTGCTTATCTTCCTCCATTATATTCACACTTTCATGTCATGAAACGCCATATATGAGCCAGCAAAAGCTCAAAAAGGTATCATGACTCCATCATCTTTTATTGTACCCTTGTGTGGGTGTGGGTTTGTATTATATATATATATATGTGTGTGTGTGTGTGTGTTATATCACTTATCTTTCTCATGGATTAGTGACAAGAGGGATAGATTGCCAAGTGGGAAAGAGGGCCATGCTAGAAACATTTAATGCACATGAGTTGTGTTTTAGTTAATGCACATGAGGCCATGTGAATGGACAAGCCCAGCCCATATAAAAATAAGAGACTAAACATACGCATATGATATTAGTATTAGTTAGGAGAGTAGATTTAAGATAGAGCCCATGGGTATGAGTTGCAACTTGGAAGAGACAGAGAGAGAGAAGCTGTCATCCGCGTACTCACCTGGGCTTGCGTGTTTATAACTTGTTTCTTAAACGGATGTACGACACTTAACGTACGGCTAAGTACCTGTGGAACGTAATAAGGATGCATAACATGTTTTAATTTGTCTATTAGAAACTTTAATTTTATGTTGTACGCGATGAGAAATATGGTAACGGTCAGATCGGACTGCATTATATATCGGCCAAGTCAAACTCATTTATTGCTCTGATAAAAAATTCCAGAACAAACCATTGATTATCAGGTCGAATTCAAGTTAGGTTTGAAGGTTAAAGTTGCATTCAGAACGAGTTACCGGGTGAATTGAAGAGTAGACTCGAGCCAAACCCAACTCTCATCGATCTTCTTCCTTTTGTCACTGCAAGGAAAACTGGAACCACTCTCTCTCACACACAGGCATCCAATTACCAACATCAAGTCATTTCTTCTTCTTCTACCAAAAAAAAAAAAAAAAACAAACTCATTTCTTCTTAAGAAATGTCAAACCAAATTCTCAATTACCAAGTTGAGATCGAGCCATTAATTAATACATTGGTAGCCAATGTGGCTGGCATCTCCCAATCAACAGATACAACTTGGGATCGATCGTTGGGTCTATTGGATAGGGACCTGCACTGCTTATCTGCCGTTCAGCTCATTAGCTAAGCTGGAATTTATTATAATAGGCGTTTATGTAACATTAATCACTGTTTTAGCTCCAAATCGAAAGGGTTCTCAAAATTTTCTCATAGTTTTTTCACAAATTCAATTTTATGTGTTAAAAAGTATAGACCCAAGTCATAAGATATATAGTAATGAGCTTTAAAGTAGCGATGCAACTTGGGCAGGTCCAATGGCTGTATTTTCTCTATATCCATGCCCCAACCCTAATCAAAGCAAACATACATTACCTAAATTTTAATTTCTTTACCCGACGGAGTTCCAGTAAGGTTGAGTCCGGCCGGTTAGGGCACCCAAATTTTTTTATTTGGTTTGCTTTTCAAAGGGTAAAATTTGGAAAAGGTATGAATGCTGCAGTATTATTATGTGTGTGTATGTATTATGTAGTCTGTACTTGTGATAAATCGAGTATTATAGTCGGACTGGGTAACCGCAGCCCAAATTTAAAACCCGTCTCAAATTCTATGAGGGTTTTAAAATCCAGACATGAACCCAACTCGACTCGCTGTATCTCAACCCAAATTTCACCTGTGGCTGGGTGGTTGGGTTGGGCCATATATAGGAATTCAGATGCAGGCCCAATCAAGTAAGAGCTCTACATTAAAGGCTACCCATTTTTAAAATTTGTTAACCTGGACCCCAGCACTAATGTTCATGTTGTGCGCGGACGTAGACTCAGACTCTTCAATTATAAACGGACTCAGGCCTGGACACAGGTGAGTGAGACCCAAAACCATCCAGTTGACAGCCACATGCATACGAGGACCTTTCTTTGTGGGTTGCGACGGTCAGAACCCTTTTTTTTGTTGGTAAAAGCTTACCAACAACAGTCTTGTACCTGCTGGCCAGTTTGGTGGTCCACCTAATATAAAATCAACTGGGAGAATGGTCCCTTGACCTGGCCGTATGGGTGAAAATCTGTGGACCCCATCCTCTCCACCACTAACAAAGTGAATTTATATAGAACCATGCAATTGATGGGGTTGGTATCATTTCCACCAAACAACCAAGGATGCGGCTAGGCCTGTCAAAGGGCCGGGCCAGGTAGGGCTTGGGGTTGTCTGACCCTGCCCATCCTCTCCACCACTACCAAAGTGAATTTATATGGAACCATGCAATTCATGGGGTTGGTATCATTTCCACCAAACAACCAAGGATGCAGTTAGGCCAGTCAAAGGGCTGGGCCAGCAGGGCCTAGGGTTGTCGTGGCCCTGTTTTCAATGTATGCAGGGCTAGGCCTGGGTTGGCCAGAGCCCTTTAAGAGCATGCTCCACATAGGCCTTACCCTACCCTCAAGGGCCTGGGCTAGGCCCAAGGCCTGAAAATAAGAATTGTCTTTTTAAATTATTTTAGCATTGCCGTCAAACATCAGGTGTCAATCTAACATTCACTTCTCTTTATTTGGGCTTGAGATCGACAATGTTTGCAATAAAGCAAGTGTGGCAGAGTTAAACTTGTTTTTATGATTGACTGATGGCAAATTAAAAATTGGTTTATATAATAATATCTTCTAATGATACATAATATTATTTCTAATGATAGAAAATAACACATGAAATGATACTTAATAATGCTTCTAATGATATATTAAATAATATAAAAAAAACTTCGATGATACGTAATAATACTTGTAATGATTCTTATTTTGTATGCAATAAGGTATTATTCTATGGAAAAGGTATTGTATATGTAAAACTAATTTTAGCAATAATACTTAATAACTTCTTCAAATCTTAATAATTTATTCCTCTTCCAAAATCTCTAATAAGTACTCTAATAGATCATTATCATCATATTCACCATCACTATATTTTTCAACATATAACAAATCATATGCACAAACTAATGCCTATGCCGTTGTTGATTTTACACAAGTCCTATATGGGCTAAGTATCTTTCTTCCAATGCTAAATGCAAACTCAAAAGCAATTATGAAAATAGGAATAACTAAAATATCATGACCTAAATTTGATAAAATTGTATACTTTGTTGAATTTCTTTTCCACCTAATTTAATATATCTAATATTGTATATTATTCTCTAGGGTCTTTTAACTAATAATCTAATTCAGTTTTTCCTTAACTGCTACTTTTTGTTATTCTTTTTTTCTTTTAAATATCAAAAGTGTTCATCTTCACCATCATCACATGATGCCAAATTACATGGTTCAACTTCATTATCTACATTAGATTTATTACCTAATCTCCTACAATACCCCTAAAAAGTATTTCTAAAAAAGTTTAAGAGTTTCAGTTGTATGCATTCTTATATACCCATTAAATGCATATAACGTGCTAACAATAATTAGACCATTATTATATATTAAGCTGGTTGAGTTCAATTGAGAAATCAAACTCAATTTGTTCGATTGATTTGGGCCCTCTAGAATTTATTTTGATTGTCCCTTTGCATTCTTTGAAGAACTGTAATTCTTCTCTCTTATTAACTTCTCTCTACAAATTTTGTAACTCTTCTTTTTCTTCTATCATTAAACCTCTAATTAAAGCCAATAATATTCCAATAGTAAATTTCTCCATTTATCAAAGTGGAGATTCTGGCTCTTTGTTTTTTTCCATTTCAAATTTCTAAACTCACAGTGCTTTCTATAAGATCTTTTTTAAAACATTCTCTTCATTCTCTATAATGTTTCTATGATTATTAATTTTTTGGTTTTCCTTTGCTCGGGCTTCAATAATAAGTTCAGATTTATTTTTCTTTTGTAGAGAAATTCTTTTTTATATGTTATGAAATACTAAGAGAGATTCATTCTTAACCACTTTTCATGGATAGGTGTAAAAATTCTGCAGGCATTACAAAGTTTGACTAGGGGGAGGAAAACAATGCTTTGCCACTTCTTTATGATGTAAAGATTTAACTTTTCTTTCTTCATTGATATTGATATATCATTCAATTGAGTTTTTATTTATCTAACTGAAGCAAAAATTGCTTATAGTGCATTTGGTCATACCACAATTACAGTTTAAATATTGATTTTACTATACAATTTTATTTCTAACGCAATTAAATTCTCTTTAATTTTTGGTATATAATACTTTACTATTCTCTTTTCTAAATATAGGATCTACATTAATTTGTATCAATATTGAGACTTTTATTTGGATCTACTTTCATTATATTTGATTAGCACTTACAAATCCTCTTCTAATGACTTATTTATGTAACTCAATCGTGGGGCCCAACTTGATGCATGTTTACTATACTAAAAGGGGTTCAGTGATAGATGATTGTTAAATTATATTCATGAAAGGGATATTATTGGTGATGGGGGACAGCTACCATAATTTTGTGGTCTAATAATTACAATGATAAATGGATAATTTTATAATGAATTATGATTCATGCCTATGATGCCTGGATATGATATGGATATGATAGGGACACGAGATAGATATAAAAAAGACATAGATTTTACTCATAAAAAGTGAAGTGTTGGATATAATGTAATGCGATACATTACTCATTTTGAAGTATCCGTACATTATAGGTATATTCTCATAAGTATGTCATTTATAGTTTCTTTTCTACCATCTTTCAAGCTATAGATTAAAAATATGCTAGCACTCTTAAAATATAAGAATTATCAATTTATAGCACGACTTTCTAGCATATCTTTACTTTTAGTGGGTTAACTAAATATAGTTGAACATTGGCCTAAATTGGCATAAGAAATGGTAGCTTCTTAGTTGCTAACTAAGAATAAGTAAAAGGTGTTTTCTTTATAACTCGAAGATAACTTCTTTATTCTTACTATTGTATTTATGAGTAGCTTGAATTTTTTCCTTTTGAATTTTTTGATATATCTCCAGTAGAATATAAACTTTTCTGAATAAGTTTTTGAAGGAGTTTTTTTATTTTTTAAGGGGATGAAAATCTTTTGTGTTGTAATTGGTTTGAGTAGCTTCAAAATAAATGTTTAAATAAAATAGAAAGTATGTTTTTCAAATATCATTTTCTATTTTGTTTAATGAAATTTTCATTCATCAATCTTGCAATTTTTTTTCTTTTATCATATTCAAAACCAAATAACTTTAGTATTCAAATGTTAGTCTTTTACATTTATTTTCATATTTTCATTTTCCCTTTTTAGCATATCATTTATAAAATTTATTTTGTATATAGTATTTATTTTTCTATTACTTTTTAATGTTTTTTAAGTCGTTCCAGATTTACTTTCCAATTTAAGATATTTCTATTTTATTCATAGTTTGTTTTGTGTTTTGATATTTATTTTTGATAGTTTGAAATTTTCTCTAGATTTTTATCCTTGCATTTTCAAAATCTCTATTTTGTGGGACCAGCACTTAGCATGGGCCTTCTCTGCTAGTATATATTATAATAAGGGGTATTTCAAACCATAAATATAATTATATGGTTTTCAAAAACGAGAAAAAAATATAAGGGCTTGGCCGGGCCAGGCTGGGCCTGGTATTGTCATAGCCCATCCTTCAAAATTAGAGGGCCTGCAAAATTTTGTCCTAGCCCAACCCTTGAGCTTTCCAAAAAAAAAAAGCAAATGAAAGCCCTCAACTTAAGGGCTTTTTAAAGGCCAGGCCCCCTTGTCACAGGGTGAAATTGACAAGCTTCAATGCAGCCTGAATCCATAGTCCCTTAACTTTTCTTTTTAAAGGTTCAGTCGTCTTTACCCAAAAAAAAAAAAAACACGTTTCAGTCATGGCACCATTGCCATAAGATAATGAGAACTGTAGGGTTTGAAGGTTGACCTTTATTACTTTTTTAGTTTGGTTGTGTTGGGTTGTGTCTTGAATTTTTGTTTAGCCACGTCAGTCATTTGGGTTAGCTAGAATCAAGGTTTAGGGTTAAAGGCATTTTAGTCATTATGTATAGGTTTTCTTGGGTACCAAAAAAGCAGGAACAATATATTAATGTAATGTATAACCTTAGATCTTGTAGAGTTGTGTTGAGCATAATAGGGATAGAAGGAAATTGAGTGAGCTTTCTCCGTGGATGTAGGCTTGTTGGCTGAACCACGTAATTACTTGTGTTGTCTTCTTTGCCGTGATTGTTTACTTGACTATGTGATTTCTGCTTACCGTAGTTGATTGCAGATCCTAGATGTATTCCCCAATAGGTTGGGGAAGACAATTTTTTACCCTAATTTTACCCTAATCAGAAACGTTAGGTTGGGTTTAGCCCGAGCCCATTCTTTTTATTAATAGACCTTCTAAACCAACCTGAATTCAGCAGTAAATTTTCTCGGCTAGTCATCCCTAGTCCCTCCTAAGATCCCGAGGTGCTAATAGAGTGGGCTTTTTTTTTTTTTTTGTTACTTCCCTTTTTGTAAAACTCACTACTCAATATTTGCTTTCCACAATTGATGGATTTGCATTAGGATAGAGCATATGCATGTTACCCCAACTAAAGCAAACCCAACCTAAACTCTTGCCACCCCTCACGATATTCTATTTCAGAGGTCTCTCCTTAGTGGTTGCCAATTGGGTCCATGCCAGCTACAATGGCCAACCAACCAATGAAGTCCGTGACCACCTTCAACTGAAAATGAATGGCTTTTTCTTTTATTCCTTTAAGATTAGGTCTACTTGATGCAATTGAGCTAAAATTCATCTTATCAAAGGAAGCGAAAGCCAAGGCGGTCCTCATAGCCATGAAAGAAGCAATTGAAATGGGATGTGCAAAGGTCCAAGTGTGCTTGGATGATATTGAGGTGGTTTAGGCCCTGAATGATAAGTTTAATTGGGCTATCAATCCAATTATTGTCGATAATTAAGAAGCTCATTTTGTTATGAATTGTATTATCATACGTGGATGCTCACATTGGAACCCATATAAGACAAGGAGATCACTTAGGGTTAGAGTCTTGTTATATTATGTTCATTGGGGAGAAAGCAATCTTATTCTATAAATAAGACACTCCTCCCCCTTTATCATGTACACAACTCTTAATAATAAGATGATTTTCCTCTTTTCCTCTCTATTGGCAAATTAATAGCATGAAGGCTCTTCTTCTTCTAGTTAAAAAAAAAAAAGAAGCTTTCGGAGCCATGCCGTCTGCTACTAGCCTTGCTGCAGCGATGCAGGCAAAAATATTTTCATCCATAAAAACTTCAAATCACGATATCGATCTTGGTCATCCGTAGTCTGATCGACGATCCATAACCTATAAAAAGCTATTGAGCAAATCTATACGTTAGAAGCGAAAGGAGGAAGATTCAATGATCAAGTAATTTTTCATTCTTTTATGATTTTTCTTTATTTAATAATTATTTATATACTTTTATCTTTATTTCTTTTTAGATCTGCATATAGTTAGAATTTTATTTATAGATGAATAGTGAATCTCTCTTATCAAAGGGAGATTAAGATAGGATCATTGGATCATAAATTAAACTAGAAGTTCTATATTAATCTGGACCAAGTTCTATATTAATCCGGACCAAAAGATCCGATGGTTCTTCTAATCCAAAACCAAAAGTTCTGAAGCATAAAGCTTTGACAGAACCAGAAGCTCTAATTCATAAACCTGAAGTTCTAAATCAAACCAAAAGTCTTGACAGAACTAGGAGTTCTGATTCTTAAGTTGAGAAGCTGATGTTCGAACTTCAATTGGCTAATTCTTTATCACATTTATTCTCGATTATCTTCAATTGGATGTGAAGAACTTGAAGTTCTACCCTTTATTTTTGTTTCTTTACATACTATTAATTTTATATATTTTATTACATTGCACCGCATGCTTGACATAATTACTTTGGTAAAGTTATGACTATATGGTTATATGAAACTTTAGTTTTGATGAATTTCTTGCCAAAAGCAAAAGTTTCATATAATAAAACTAGAAGTTCTATATAAATAATCGAAATAAGAAGTTCCACACTATATCTAGAAGCAGAAATTCTATATTGATTAAATAACCCAGACTTAAAGTTCTGTACATTATTTTAATTTAGAACCAGAAGTTCTAATTCAGACCCGAAGATTTAAGAGTTATTCTAATTTGGAACCAGAAGTTCTAATATTTGGAATGTGAACCTGGAGACTCATATTCATAATCAAACCCGAAACTTTGATTTTTAAAGACCCAAAGTAATATAGATCGATACGAAGGCCATGAAATCGAATCTGAAGTTTTGACGAAACCAGAAGTTCTAATTCAAATTTGAAGCTTTGATTAAACCAACAATTCCAAGAACCGAAAGTTTTATCTCAAAGTTGAAGTCTTGACAAAAACCAAAAGTTCTGATTCCTCAGTTAAGAACCAAAAGTTTTAACTTTTTAATTAGCCGATTCTTCATTATATTTTATTATTGGATATTAAGAACCTGAAATTCTACTTTTTATGATTGTTATTGTTAAATTGTTATCTACACATTTGAAAAAGCTTGGTGATGCCATCAAAGAGGTAAACATAACAGTTCCTCCAGTAAAGATAAAAATAACCACTCCAAGAGAGGTGATTAACAAGGCAGAAGAACCTCCAAGAATGGTCTAGAAGACCTACAACTACTACTATGAGTTTGAATATTGAGTTTTGCTTTTAGATATTTTGTTGGATGTTGGGACTTATTTTTTTTATCCCTCGTATCTTGCATCTGGACATTATATTTGCTTTAAATGGTGCATGGTTTAGTTGTTTTCAATTTCATTTTTATCATACAACTAAATAGTTATATTAGTCTATTATTTCTTGTGATATGGATCATGAAATGCATGAAACTAAGGATAATCAGAAGTTCTTCTCAGAGTTGGTGTTTAAATTCATGTAAGGTATCAACTATAGCTGAACCTGTACAAATAATCAAATGCTCCAAAAGAGTTCACTTAATGTTACCAAATGGTACCCACATATGCATTAAGGACACATTATTTTTTAGCTTTTCCCCGCAGAAACTTACTTAACTTCAAAGACATAAGGATAAATGGGTACCACATATAGAAATTATAAGCGAAGGTAATTAAAGATATGTGTGCATCATTACTAGAATTGATAACTAGTAGCTGAAACTAGACAAACTAATTACATTCTCTTCAAAATTATATTACATGACAATCTCCAATGTCGAATCACATTCTATTATAAGTAAAATGAAAAGGTCAAGCCAGAAGCTTAAACTAAGCCCAAAGCCTAGTAATCCTAAGACTTTATTACTTCAGTATAATAGGTTAGGTCATGCTTAGACTACTATGTTAAGGCAAATTGTTGATAACTCTTTTAGGCATTCTTTAAAGAACTATCATGATCATCATTTCTACAGAGAATACAATGTGACATTTGTGAACCCATAAATCCCACTAGCGAGTCTTTTAGGTATTTTTATAGTTTTGATTGATGCCTCCATCAGTTGGTATAATGTTTGCCTACTTTTATTACTTTTACTGGCCCATTGGCACAAATTATTAAACTTAGATACACATTCCTAAGCATCCTATTATTTATATAAGACTTAATAACTCAAGTTTATGACCTGCACAAACCACAACATAGATTGAGAATCTATGTTGGTTATGATTCACCCCTAATTATTTGATAACTAGAGTCAATAATAGGAGATGTATTTACTGTTTGTTTTTCCAATTGTCAGTTTGATAAGATAGTTTTCCCACCGTTAGGGGGAGATAACCAGTAAAACAACTTATTTCTGAAGAACGATGAGAATTAACGTGGAATACTCTCACTCTGTCTCATCTAGATCCATGTTCTTCAATTTGTGAGAAAAAAGACATAGAATTGTGCACTTACAAGAAATTACAAATGAATTACCTGATTCTTTTTAATAATATAGTAAAGGTCGCTAGGTCACATGTACCAACTATGAATACACCCATACAAATTAATGTCCCCATAGAACGGGCACGAATTAATGTCTTTGTAGGATAAAATCCAAATATGGCAAACCTATAGATTCTAAGAAATAACTCCCTAAAAGAGAAGAAATGAGTAATAATATTCTAATAATATTCTAAAAGAGGTACACTCCCGAATAGGTTATGAAAAATCGTACACTCCTGAAGAGGCATACCATTTCACTAAAAAAGAGGTTATGGTAAAATCCACTCTCTCCAAATTTTTTGAAAAAATGAACATCCCGGAAGAGACACGAGTCCCGAAAGAGACTCTGAAAGCCCTTAAAACGGCAATGGTACCCAATAATAAAAAGATCTCTATACTTTACACTGATTCAAGTGAGGGATGGAACAGAAAAGAAATAGTCATCGATGATATATATGAATATGTGATAGCTACACATATATCAAAGAAAAATGATTATTGGAATATAAAATCACGTACTATAAATGAACGTAGACAAATGAATGATTAGCCAAAATGAAAAAGTGTCATCAAACCAAGATTTGAATCTCTCAATAAACATGATATATTTGGACCTATAGTACAAATCCCATAATATGTTAACCCTGGAAATTACAAAAGAGTGTTTGTAAGAAGAAGGAATGAAATTACCAAATATAAAGCACGACTAGTGGCACAGGTTTTCCTGCAGAAACCTGGGATTGAAATATATATAGACATTATATGAAAATCCCATAAAAATGAAATAAAGTCAAAGAATACGTACTCAATCAAATCAAGATGTTCACTATACGGCTTGAAGCATTTCAAATGGTACAATCAACTTAGTAAATGTTCATCTAAGAAAGGGTATGAAAACAATTTTATTTGTCTATATATCTTTATAAAATCCTTAAAAGGATTCATAATAGTAGTAGTTTATGGAGATGACATAAATTTAATTCAGACTCTAAAAGAGCTTAAGAAAACTATTGACTATTTGAAAAGAGAATTTGAAATAAAAGACCTTGGGAAAACAAAATTTTGTCTCAGCTTACGGATCGAAAGAAATCCTAGTGTGATTTAGACCATCGATCTAATTATACCGAGAAAGTTTCAAAATGATTTGATATGGACAAAGCACATCCACTAAGTATTCCAATGGTTGTCCGGTCGTTAAATATAAAGAAAAATCCATATCTTCCTAACAAGGAAAATAAAAAAGTATTAAGTCATGAAGTATCATACTTGAGTGCTATTGATACTCTAATATATTCAACACAATGCTATAGACCAAATATTTCATTTTTAATAAATCTGCTTGCCAAATACAATTCTACTACAACCCAAAGGCACTGGATTAGTATTAAACATATGTTATGATTTCTATGTGGAACAATTAATTTAAGTTTGTTTTATTTTGATAATTATAAAGATTCCAAGTTTGTAGCTAATGTAGATTCAGATTATCTCTATGATCTTTCTAAGGGTCGATTACAAATAGTTTATGTGTTTCTTAGTAGTAATACCATCATTTTTTGGCATTAGACTAAACAAACTTTGATGGCTACTTTTTCCCATACTGAGATTTTAGCCCTCCATGAAGCCAGTAGGAAATGTGTGCAACTAAAATTTTTGATTCTACAAATTCGTAATTCTTGTCAATTGCTTCTTGGTACAGGTACCCCAAGTATTATCTATAAAGACAATGAGGTATGTATTCAACAAATTAAAGAATGGTACATTAAAAGTGACAAAACAAAGCATATTGCACTAAAGTTCTTCTTCATACATGAGCTTTAGAAGAACAAAAAGATTGAAGTCAAACAAGCTCATTCATGCAACAACCTCACTAATTTATTTACCAAATCATTATCAAAATCTACATTTTAAAAGCTTATATATGAGATCGACATACATAGAATTTATCATCAAACAATATAAAGGTTATTGTTGTCAAGAGGAGTAAATGATTAGGGGTGGGCATCCTAAGGCATGCTACTCAGAAATATATGCGCTATACTCTTTTTCCTTTTTCTAGGTTTATCCCACTGAGTTTCTTAGTTAATATTTTAATGTAGAACATTATGCACGTCCAACACTAATTCAAAGATCCTGGAAAACGTTATATTCTTTTTCCTTTGCTTTGTTTTTTATCCTATTGGGTTTTTCCTTCGCAAGGTTTTAATGAAGTAACTGTCATTGAATGGTGATTATCCAAGGAGGAGCATTATGAGATGTATTATCATAGGTGAATGCCCACTGTGGGACGCACATGAAATTAGGAGATCACTTTAGGTTAAAATCCTACTATATTAGGTTACTTGGGAAGGAAGCAATTTTATTTTATAAATAAAACTCTCCACCACTTCATTATGTACATAACTCCCAATAATAGGAAGATCTCCCTCTCTTCCTCTCTATCGGTTCTCTTATTTCATATCACATTTTGAATTGTGCTCAAGTTGAATTTTCTCACATCCTTGAAGCCTTAACTCAGCACATTCTTTGGCTAAACTCTCCTTTTCTTTTAATCTAAATGTAGATTTTGGGAAAGGTCTATGTCATCTTTTCGGGGAGTGTGATGGTTGAGATGTTATTTTGTGAATGTTTTGTGGCTTTATTAGTCTCCTTTTTTAGAGTGTTTTTTTTTCTTAGAATGAATGAATTCTCTTTTACCAAAAAAGATAAGGTCTACTTGCACCAACTGCTTAATCACTTCATCGGCGCCGGTGGGCCACTAATTTTATAACATAAGTGCACTTAAGGTTGTAAATAAGTCTCTAATTCTTCGATTACTCAGAAGTTCCAATCCGTTAATAACCGAATTTGGGTCATTATTTAGGTCACGATAAGTAAACATGTTCGGATTTTGCTTTTATTTTTAGACTCGTGACCTAAACGGTTTCGGGTTTGATTTTACCTTGGCTCTAACCCATGGACCCAAGACTCGACATTTTATCTCAATTTTCGAGAATTTTTTATAAAAATTAGTTTTTTTTTCAAAGCATTCTCTAGCACACCCGAATCCACCCGTATACAGAACCGGTTCTGGTTCTGGTGTCATATTCTCATTAACAATTTGGGTTCCAAATAACTAGTTTCGAAACGATTCCAGCCGTTTCTAGGTTCATCTTCTCATTAGCGGATCCAATTTCAAATCTACTATGATCGAGGCCTAAACCGATTTCGAAACGATTCCAGCCGTTTCTAGGTTCATCTTCTCATTAGCGGATCCAATTTCAAATCTACTATGACCGAGGCCTAAACCGACCCATTTAATTACCTCACTAGTTGCACTACTGTGGCTGGACATTCAGATCGACAAAAACCAAACGTGCCCCCAGCCCACATGTTGTTTGGAAAAATTAAGAAGTACCAGTCCAAGTGGAACAATTTTGTGGATGATGGCAGTCATCGTGAGAACAAGTGGAATTCCAAGTAAAACCGTGTAACATGGCGCCAATAGCGGAAGCCAAAGAGGGGTAGACGGACCCATGCATGCACCTGTACGGCTGGCTAGACTTGGCACGTTTTAATACCGTAATACCGAACCCCTGTCTGGGATCTATCTTGAATTCTTGTTCCTCGCTATGTTTGTTCATGTTAGTTCAAGTGCTGGTAAATGATCCAAATCCTTCCATGAATCCTAGTGGTAACAGGGGGCTAGGGATTGGGATTGGTCAAGTGTTGATTAGTAATTGGTCAAATATTTTTATGATTTGATTATTCTAGTCTTGATAACAGAGCTACAACTTCTCCTTTTTTATACATGAACTCAAAGTCTAATGGTTTAGTGAATGCATCCTTAAGTGTGATTTAATCCAGCGATGAATAGGGATGGAAACGTATGGAACTTCAGTGTCTATTTCCTTTTAAATTCCCAATATTATCCTTTTCCATGAAGCCTACGATTTGTGGAGTACATTGCTGCTAGACTAGACATGGTTTGAAACTCAGCCAAACTGAGACTAGGTGATTTTGGCCATTATGTAAAAGTTTCGATTCATAATTGACTGATTTTTCATATTTTAAGCCGACACTTAAAATGCATTGAAACTTTATTGTAGACACCTTTATATTCTATTTGGTTATTATATTTACATGGAGAACACTATATCAATTTTAAGAGTTAAAGATTTATGATAGATTTAAGCTCCATTTTTTGAATTTTGATTTAATGATGATTTGTGAGGATGAGGAGATTAAGGAATATGTCAAATATAGGATAAAAGAATGATGGTTAAAATGAAAATTTACTTCTGCGGTGCTTTGAGATTGGCGCATACCAACATGATTGAAGTAAAAATTTTACAAAACAACAATTAGACTAACTATGGCATATAGAGCAGAGTATTTGACCAATTAAGAAATAACATATTATGCACAAAATGAACAGTAGAGATGAAAATATTAAAGTGCATGTATGGTAAAACTATGAATGATAAAATAAAAAAGAAAAATTTTGAAAGCATTTGAGTATAGTATCAATAGGTGATTAAATAAGATATATACATTTGAGATGGGTTTGACAAGTCCAATATAAGCTAGCAACAGTGCTAGCAAGGAAAAAAATTTGTATGCAGATTGATGGCTTGCCAAGGGGAAAGATTAGGCTGAAAAGGACATGGATGAGACTATAACAATAAATTTGAAGAAATGTAGCCTCTTTAAGGATTTAGTTTAGGATAAATCGAAATGGAGAAAAAAAAATTCAAATAGCAAACCCTCATATAGTTATAACAAGGCTTTGATGATGATTAAAAAAAAACATCATCAACAACAATTTAAAAGCCAACAACTATAAGACTTCGGTCTATACATTATGGTCAATACATTATGATTTTAGAAATTGTATTCTAAAACCAAGATATTAGACTTGGACGGCCGGCAAGCAGTTGCTCAGTTGGTTGGCAACTTTAATTGTTACTTTGCTACCTTGAGATTGACCTTAGGTGTGCCACTCTTTTACTTTGTGGGGCTTCTCTTTCCACTTATGTGGGTTCTCATTCCCACTATGTGAGCTTCCTCTTTCTATTGTGTGGGCAAGGGCAGATCCAAATAGAAGATTCTTTAGCAGTCACCTAGATTTTAAAAAGTCCAAAAAACCCCTTGTAAATTCTAAAAATTAATATTTTATTTTACATTTGCCCCTCTCTTCCAAGATTTATTTTACACTAAACCCCTATGAGGAAAATTTTCTCATCTACCCCTTTATGTGGGCTCTCTTAGATCCCAACCCACTAGGCTTGGGTAAAACATAAAAGAAAATAAAAAACGAGGAGACATAAGACTGTAAAATGTCAGGTTTACAAAGTCTTCACTAATAGCCGACTTTTCTTGTAGGCCGTGTTAAGACTTCAATGGTGACTTTGTCAACTAACATGATTTTTGATATATAACTTTCATCAACATGATGCGCCTAACCAAATCCACTGATGGAGTCATGGTTTCAAATGGTGATTCGCCGTTCTTTGTTTTACCAAAGGAGATGAAAAGCTCCCAGTGGTCTGTTTTACGCAAAGAGGTTTTCACCAAAATGCTTGTCCTGCTTGACTTTAGTTAGAATTATGAGTCTCTGCACTCTTACATGCGGACTACTTTTCACGCGCTTTGTTACTTTGCATGTAAAGTAGGGACAAGCATCTTTCCTTGAAACAGCTTTCCACGAAATATGGGAAACAATAATAAAGTACAAAAGTAAAACATTTACTTGCAATCCTTCTACGTATAGACAAGAATCTATATTTGTAGCCTTGTATTTTTGTAGCCTTGTATTTTTGCCTCAAATTCTAACAAAAGAATGCTTTAATGGAGTAGTATAGACAAGGTGACCAAGAGGAACAGTATCTTTGTGCTTAAAGCATCAAACTGACATGGTGCCAACTCCATTGATATTTGATGGGGTACTGAAAACATTCACAAGTATCGTACAGTATTGATGAAGTTCATGAAGCATTTAATTGGATACTTGTGTTTAAGATAATGCTATTTTAGAACGTGAGTGCATGACTTTAGGGAGGATATTTCGCCGCCATATTAGGAGTTTACTAGTTTTTGGAGTAGTAAATGGAGGTTCCAAGTAGGTGATTTGTTTGTACTTTAAAAAAATAGTCTAGAGAGAACAAAAGACGGTTTAGCGGCTTCTATTTTTAACTATAGATTCACTTCCTTTCTCATTCATCCATTCTTAATTTTTATTCTTAGGGGCTCTCATCGATGTAGCAGAGAATCTGACGGCTAGAGAATTTCCATTAGGTGGATAATCAGTAGAAAAGTACAGGTTGATAAGAGTATTCCTTGTAGAACTCTCTAAGTAATGATCGTCCATGGCTCCACTATGTTTAGATTCGAATGGAGATTTTTTTTTTTTTTTTAAGATTTTACAAATAAAGTCATGGTTTTAAACCATTTGATTACATATCAGTTGTTCTATAATTGATGGAATGCTATTTCAGTACAATTTGGTTTTTTCTAAACAAAGTTATGTTGAGAATAACCAGAAAATAAGAAAAGATGCATGATAATCGCTGTCTAAAGTGCAGTTAAGAGTGTTTTACAATGGGAAGACCACAAAATACGAGAAAATAAAAGTAAAAAAGAAAAATAGTTCAAACATCTTTTACGTTTTAGAAACATACAAGAAGCTCATTAACGGTCATGGCTAGAACCCTTAAAGAATAGGCATAGGCCTGCAGAGTTCTAACCCAAGATAGCTACAAGTATTATGGGCGGACCCAAGTATTCAAACTCAGGTCTGCTTCCAAAATTATATGAAAATTCTGAACACAATTCCGAAAATCCAATAAAAATTGTGGTCCTACCCTCAAAATCTACATAAAAAATCTTAGTTTGCCTCCAAAACCATACTACCTTTTAAAATCTACACCCCTCAAACGAAAATCCTAAGTCCGCTAACTAACACCCAATTAATGTTTTAATAATTACACCTTCTATTGAATTGGAAAAAGGTAAGGTTCAGTTCAAAGGTCCTACAAGTGGCTTAATTTGGAACCATGGCATAAACATGACATTTTATATAATAAGTAGAAACTAAAAAAACTATTTTAAAAATGAAGATATCACAAAACAACTAGAAAGATTTAAGGAGAATTGTACTATCTTTAAAACGGGGGTTGGCCTTGAGATTTTCGGGGTCTAAAGCAAAGTTCTACGATGGGGCCCCTCTATATTTATATAAAATTATAAGTGTAACGGTATGTACTCAAAATATTACATTACATCATTTATTAGTATCGACATAAAATTTGAATGCATGCATTCACATACATAATTATTAAAATTTTATATTAAAATTCACTAAGATAGAAGAAGGAAAAACCATCATACATGATTCAAAGCTATAATACCCAAAAAAAAAATTGAACAAACTACAAAAATTAGCACTTAAACAATACTCTTCTTACATTTTTAGAAGCAAAATTACTAATTAAACTTACATAATCAATTTTCTGTACCAAATTCTTCTCAATATAGAATACTTAATCCCTTCAATCTTTGTTGTGACATAGTCGACTTAAGGTAAGATTTGATCAACTTTAACTTTAAAAAAATTCTTTCTTCGGAGACAATTGTAACTAGTACAGTCAACAATATTCTGTAAGCAATCCTTGGGCCTAGTATGAAGACTTAGCTAAATATGAGGCTTATATTTTTTTGTCAAATTAGGAGGCCTAATATTGTGGCTTTGTCACACTTTGCTCAGGGCCGCCCTGTTTAAAGCATGTTGACAATTTATATTTTTAAGTTTTAGAGCAAAGCAATAAGAATCTATAATTTTAGATATTATAGATTTATGTTGCAACTTTTACTTTTCTCTCTTCTACTTATTCACCAGTTTGAAAGGATCAAACTATTTGATAATGACATAATTCAGTGTGGGTGTTTTTTATAAAACAGGAAATTCCCTCCTGCAGACGTTCCCGCATGTGGATGAATCAGGGAGTCCCAGATTATTAATGGGGCCAACCACTTAAATGTCCTAATTGGAACATCCAAATGCACACATTTTTCGTAGGAGAAAATTTCACTTACAGTAACTGAAGTGCAAGTATGGTGATCTCGGTTCAACCAGTTGGACTTGTTTGTCCCATTTGATCCCTTTACAACACTGACTCGGACCCACTTTTTTCATGTTTGCTGTATTCATTTCTCATCAAAGTGAGTTTTCCTGTACCGGGGCATTCCGACATGAACCTATGATCTCTACCAAAAAAAAAAAAAAAACATGTACCTATGCTGAAAAGGAGTTGACTTCGATTATTCTTCCACCCCATCAAAGCGCCTTTCTTTTAATAGTCTACAGCCCTATCATTAGCTTCAAATGATGGGTAATAGCAAATTTCACCTGCACGTTATCCATCGATTCTCTTCTGATCAGCTGTACCCCATGTTCAGTTATTCCTTGAAGCTAATCAATCGATAACTTATTCTAACAGCTGTAATTTTCTGCCTTTGTTTTGGGTAATGATTCCATTGTGTAGGCTTTCCATGTTACTTCTATGGAGATGTTTCCATCCCACCTACTTTTTTTTAACAAATATGGGGGCCATTTGAGATTTGTGGGGATAGACCAGACCACATTGAATAATGAAGTGAAGACAGACCTGTTTCGGGCCAAATAAAGGGTGCAACCTAGTTGGTCTGAAAACACAAAACTAGTTATTCAAGTCGTCAAACGCTGACCCTTGCCTCGCTGGAATGGAGTTTGTCATTGCGAGACGGCATGCGTGACATGCTGCGAGAAACTAGGAATAAATTGCATGACCGTAGTTCCATACTTCCATCCCTGCATACCATCTACTTGAATCTGGATTTTCAGAGGCCAAATTTTGGTTAGGCAATTGTTGACTTGACCCGCCCACGCCCCCACTCGAAGTCAAGCAGAAAATTTTGAGTTTAGGTTAAACAATTTCGATCTAATTGACAGATGTGTTATACCCATGACCCTCTTCCATCTCAAATCCAATTTTTGTGTGTCAATTTGCCAATTTGGCACGACCCAAATTAAAATGAGTATTTTTTGTTGACATTTCCAACTCAATTAATGAAATGAGTTTGTTTTGTGTAGATCATGTACCTTTTTAGTTTGAGTCAAGCCCAAACATTGCAACCCCAAGAAAGAAATCAGTGGCTTCAATTGTCTAAAGCCAATCCAGTCTTCTGCTGACCCAATTTCCTGCCGAACAAAGTTTGAGTCGTTATCCGATCGATTATGTCTAAACGCTTGCTAATGAAATATAAAAACAAACCGGGATGACGACTTGGAGAAATTTTCAAGGGAAAATTTCTACGGGCTAGGTATCGGTCATTGCTATAACTTGTAACTATCAGGTGATACAACTAAATTCCAACCAAGTTCTAGAACCACACCAATGTCATGGTTCGTCCACCTAACATATATAATGTACTCCATTGGCTTACCTTTTCCATTCTTTTTTATTTTTTTTATTTACAACTGGAAAACCTCAAAATTAGTTAAAATTGAAAACCAAAGATTCTTTTACATATGCAAGTAATGGAGACTCACATGTGTAAAGAGGGAGGATGCTAAGTTTGAACACAATGTTGGGTTGTATTTTGTATTTCGATTTAGTCGGATCGGTCACCTGAGTTAGCAAGAGCCGAAGTTTGCGATTAGGAGTATTTCAGTCATTATGTATAGGTGTTTTTGGAGCCCAAGAAAATGTGATATCTATAATAATGTGATATGTTACCCTAAACCTTGTAGAGTTGTATTGAACACAGCAAGGAGAGAAATGAATTGAGTGAGCTTTCTCCATGTGTAGGCACTTTGTTTGATTTTTGCAATTGCTTATGTGTCATCTTCTTTGTGGTTGGTTGCTTGATTATTATATGATTCATGTGTGCCATAGTTAATTGCAAATCCTGTGAATATTTCCAAGCAAGTGCTATTAGCAATGATAAAATAGCAAGTTTGACCATATCAATGACCAGAATTGTTTTTCCAATTTCGGAGTCATCCGGACTCAGACTGGCACCCTTTTGTGTGTGTGTGTGTGTGTGTGTGTGTGTGTGTGTGTGTGTGTGTGTGTGTGTGTGTGTGTGTGTGTGTGTAAACTCATTGCAAGCAGATCTACACTTCTATTGAAGAAGATTAACAGTTTAAATGTCAACATGGAAGATTGGCTAAATAGATGGAAAAAAAAACTATTTCTGCGATACCGAAGCCATCCAGAGTCGGATTTCAAATCTATTTCTTTCAACATATCCATGGTAACAAGATCTACAAGATAAACAGAGGAGATTAACCGTTTGACAAGCAAAAAAAAAAAATGGATAATTCAAGAGGCACAAACCGGAAAGCGCAATGGTGTCAAGCAATGGGTATAAGATTGAAATGTTCACCGGGATGAACAATTTTAGTTTTGGCAATGAAGGATGAAGGATGTCTTAATTTAAAAGGATCTGAAGAAGGCTTTGGACGATAAATGGAAGAAGCCAGCGAACATGTCCGACGAGCCTTGGAAGGATTTGGATGAAAAGGCTATGATTGTAATTCGTCTTACTATCCACGATAACGTTCTATATAACTTCATGGGGGGTAATATTGCTTTAAAGTTATGGGCTAAGTTAGAAAGTTTGTACATGTCAAAGTCCTTGACAAACAAATTGTTTATGGAAAAATAGTTGTATTCCATGAAGATGGCAGAAAGATCATGGTTGTCGAAGTATTTCAATGAGTTCAATAAGTTCATTGTACAACTATTGAGCATTGAGGTTGAGAACGAGAAAAAAGACAAAGCATTGTTGTTTGTGTCTTCACTACCCTTATCGTACAAGTACTTTGTAACAACGCTGATGTACAGGAAAAATACATTGATCATGAATGGTGTCACTATAGCTCTTGTATCAAGTGAGATCATGAAGACCGACAATAAAAAATCCCGTAGAGAAAATATCAATGTAGAATTAGGTTCAAATTGGAGAAAAAAGAGACCTAAATCTAAGAATATAGGATCCGGAGATCAAAATCGCTTGAAGTTAGTTGGGAAAGGCAAGATCTTCACTTGCTATTACTATGATAAAAGAAGGATGTATCAGGAGGGATTGTCCAATGCAAAAAAAGGACTTGGAGAAGGAAGAAGAATCTAATTTAGACAGTACGAGTGTGACAAAAAGCTTAAATGGTGAGATTGCATGTTTGATTGAATCTACTTTGGTCATCAAAGGTACAAATCACATTAGGGGTTACTGGATTTTAGATTCTAGTTGTGACTATCATATATGTTGTAATAGAGACATATTTGATATTTATATATCTTGTGAAGGTAAGTTTATTTTTATAGCAATTAATTCGGAATCTAAATACGTGCATTGGAGTTGGAACAATGAAAGTCAAGATGTTTGATGGGATACACGAACCTTGACGGATGTGATGCATGTTTTGGATTTACGATAAAATTTTATTTCTTTGGGACCTTACACTCTAAGGGCTGCAAGTGTACTCTAACTGGTAAAGTTATGAAGGTGATTAAGGGATCAATGGTCATCATGAAGGGTGAGTTGGTTAAAGGTCTCTACAGGTTAGCAGAAGGTACAATTACATGTGGAGGTGGAGTAGCTCTAAAGATAAGTCAATTGAGGTGAAGTTGGATAGTAAGTTGGAAGATGGTGCAACAAACATTTCCAAAGAGGCCATTAATGGAGGACCAAAATTGTAGAAGGAAAAGACAGTTCAGGTGGTGTTACATGGTAAGTTGGAAGATGAAGCAACAGACATTTCCAAGAAAACCATTAACAGAGGACTGAAACTATGGAAAGAAAAGTCAGTCAAGGTAGAGTTAGATGGTAAGTTGGAAGATGGTACAACAAACATTTCCAAGAAGGCCATTAATAGAGGACCGACATTGCGAAAGAAAAAGTTAGTTAAATTGGAGATAGATCTAAAGTTGGAAGATGGTGCAAAACACATTTCCACGAAGGCTATTAACAAAAGACCAAGCTGCAGTAGGAAAAGTTACTTAATGTAGAGTTAGATGGAAAGTTGGATGATGGTACAACAAACATTTCCAAGATGTCCATTAATAGCAGACCAAAACTATAGGAACGATGGAAGGAACATCAAATTAAAGGCAAAGTAGGGAAGAAGGTAAAATAGGGAAGATCCTTGATACTTGTACCCAGGAAATGTGGAGTCAAAAGGAATGTTACTTTTGCTTTACTAGATGAACGTGAGAAGTCATTGTGTTGCGAGGATAATAACAAAGATAGCAACAAATGGATTGGATCACTTCGGAAGAGCGAGAAAAAGGTATTCGAAAAGTCAATGAAGGAGAAGTTCAAGCCTCACTTGGACTTGATTATCACACCACATTGTTAAGAATGTGGGTGCACCTCGGGCTAAGGGGGTGCAGGAGCCATGCTCAATCATAATAGATACAGAGACGTACCTTTCAGTGAGGTATGAAAAATCTCAAGTCTATTTAGACTTGATTGATATCGGACAATACTAAGATTGTCGATACATCTGAGCTAAGGGGTGCAGGAGTCGCGCTTTGTTGTAGCGCATGTAGATGCACACCTTTCAACAAGGTATAAGAAAACAAAGACATTATCGGGTATCTCGTGGTGGCTCCAAGGATTTATGAAATCCAAGCTAGAGTGGAGATTGTTAGGTTGTGTCTTGTATTTCGATTTAGCCGGATTGGTGTCCGGGTTAGCCAGAATCGATGTTCAGGGTTTAGGGTATTTCAATCATTATTTATGGGTTTTCTTAGGGGGGAAAAAATGGAATCTATATATTAATATAATGTGTAATCCTAAACCTTACAGAGTTGTATTGAACACAACAGGTAAGAAAAGGAATTCAGTGAGCTTTTCCATGGATGTAGGTGCTTTAGCCGAAGTACGTAATTGCTTGTGTCTCATCTTCTTTGTGGTTGTTTGTTTAATTATTATGTGATTTGTTCGTACCGTGGTTGATTGCAGATCCTAAACATATTTCTCAACACCCAAGACCTCGCAGTGAGAACATATACTTCTTACCACTAAGATAAGGAGCCATTATTGAAACCAAAGACTTGGTATATGTTAGTAATCCTTATTTGAAACCATGGGCGAGTCATGAAAATGAGACATCGCAAGCAATGGAACAAGTAGTACAGATTTGTCATCACTGTCATTAGCTTCCACATCAGCAAAGCTATATCATGGTTGATTGAGAAAAAAAAAAAGAGTGGGAGGATGAGATACCTCATCTTCTATGGACATTGCCATATGGGATGGGAGTATATGTAGTTCAAGTCAATCATAACAACGCTAAGAGAAATCTCTATGTTGTTGTTTTCATTGGCTATATATGTCTAAAAGTGGTTAATAATTAAAAAAATAAAGGTGGATATCCAAAAATGATCATCTATTTATCTCTCTTTAAAAATAAAATATAAAAAAAGGTGGGAAATGAATATGAAGCCAGCACCATAATAGTTTAAATTCTATGAAAGTCAAGGTCTTATCTACATCTCTACTTTATATCATTCACCTCTCACATTTTTAATAATCATTTTTTGTCTATTTAATTATTAATCTTATGCAGTCAACCTCATTCCAACGAACAAACTCAAGGGCTTGGTTGTTGATTGAAACATAGAAGTACTAATACAAAGAAATTTATTGTGAAATGAACTCCACCAATGGATTAATAAAGAGGTGAGGTGCGAACGACCATATGAGGTGAAGGGTGAAAGATATATGACGAGGGTGTAGATAGAGACATTGGGGGTATTGCTAGCCTATGGAATAGAATTCATTATAAGATAGGTTATAATATAGTCATTTTTAGTTAAGGTCGCGTTGTCTCATCCACATGAGATTGGTTTCCCAAGTTCTATTGTTGGACGCAATCCATAACGAACGTAAGAGTTAGGAAATAAGGAGTCAAAACTAAGACCTACCTGTCAATTCTAGACTATCAACGCTCTGATCGGACTATGGCCATTGTAAGGTTGAATTGAACATACACAAAACACTTGATTCATTCATAATTCACTCACATGGGCTTCTTCATTTCAATCTATTGTGTTCAACACTTGATCAATCAGAGTTCCTTCCTCCACTTGAAGAGAAAATTAGACCAAAACTAGCACGACGGCTTGATGTTTTATAAAGAATTAAATTTAAAGTAGGCCCACTTTCGATTTTCCTTTCCCCGTTCTTTACGGCCCTTGGTATCCGGATTTAGGTGTGTGGTGTTTTAACTCTTTTGAAAAGAAAGGAAAGTGTAGACAGGAAAACATTGTCCAGACAAAATCTCGATGTCCCAAGTATGCTTGATATCGCCTTTCTCATCTTTCCAACCGCAATAATCCATCTCAATCATACGCTACCAAGAAAAGTGAGCTTTTTATCGTTGGGCTTTTGGTGAAGAAGAATGGGCACTTGAAATGATTTTTCATCCATATATGGTGATAATTTGATTAACTCCAAGATGAAAGACTTAAGGGATGAGAAGTTTGTTCAAGTAATGCAGAGAAGGTTGCTTGATGAAGCTAAATTAATGACTCATGTAGTCATATTATGCTTCATGTAAATATTGTTGAAGCGTGAGGCTCTGGTGCGCATGTCTCTCGACTCTCATGAGGGGCATGGTGCAAACTCTCTTTTCTAAGACTCCTGAGGTCAACCCCATCATACTCACTACATCCCATGAATGGGATAAGCTCATATATGCCTTCTAAAATTGTTAAACTTAATATTAAAATTATGTATCAGAGTTAAAATTTGCACACATGCATATCCCATTCAGATATTTGGATCCTCTACCTCCCCCATGATTCATGTGGCCCCAAGTGAGCCCAACAAAGGAATCTACAATTATGAGGCCTCCGATACAAAATAAAGCCTATTGGTAGATGATGTGTTTCAATGGGCTTTGGGCAACATGTGTTAGATTTTTTTTTTTTTGGGCAACATGTGTTTGTTAGGAGACATGATTTGCAACAAAACAGAAGAAAGAAAAGAAATTATGAGAAAATGAATAGAATATATAGGAATTAAAGCTATGATAACCTAAGCTTCAACAAAGGGTCGTTCAATGGCTGAGATTGTAAAGGATATAAGATAGCAATGTAGTTGCAATCTTGCTTGCCACAATTTGAATTACGAGAGTCATGCTGGGTATTAATTTTTCGGTTTCTGCTTATCCAATTTCTATTAAATGAGATTATTATTTGGTGGTCATTTTTTTATATATTTGCTTTTGATTCTTCTTGTTTAACCACTTACATAAATATGCAGTCATAGAATTCCTACGAATTTGATTACATGAAAAAAAAACTAAACTTCAAAAAAAAAAGTTACACATTTGAAAAAACATAATTTTCATGAATATGATAAATATTTTTAAAAAAGATTCTTCCAAAACATTATTTTAAATCTTTCCAAAAAGTTTAATTTTTTCAGATAATGTTTATACAACATTTCTAAAGACTTCACCATTCAAACATTTAAAAAAAATCATAAATCATTCATAAAATAAAGAAATATTTCAAATTTTAAAAAATCAAAAAATTGCTAAGCCACCCCACCCCCCCCCCCCCTTTCCTTAATTGGATTTGGGAAACCTTATTTTTATGTGTTCATGAGCCAATGCCAATTTTTTTTCAACTATTCGCATTGACGGTAGGCCTATCAATTTGGCCCTGAGACAAGAGGGCTTGGCCTAGCCCTCAAAATGAGGCCTTTTACTTCTAAGGAAAAGCCATAAGGCCGAGCTTAGTCAAATTTTTGCAGGCCCTGAACTTTGAGTGTCAGGCTTGGACAATAATGCGAGCCCAACCTGGCCGGCCCTAGCCCTGACCTTGCCACTTTTTTATATTATATCATATTGTTTTTACACATACATATTTATATATATACAAACACTAAAATACGCATATGATAATCACATAGTAATAATAAAATGAGAGGCATGAAAGACATTTCATACTCCTATACCCATTACAAAATGCCCTAAAAACTGATACATGCACTTACTTAGTTAATTTCTTCTCTATTTAATTATTTGATTGCACGACAAAATAAGTATTACACGAACAAGGGCGGACCCTAAAAATTTTCCTTGTGGGGGCTTAATGTAAAAATTTCGGGAGACAGGGGCAAATGTAAAAAAATTATAAACTTTTACAATTTACAAGGAATTTTTTGGACTTTTTTAATTTTGGGTGGGGGCTTCGCTATTTGGGTCCACCCATGTACACAAATGGTTTTGATCTCCTCTAGTTTTATTGCTTTTTATTTAGGCTTCTTATATCATTTTATGCATTGTTGCTAGTGCAAAAGAGGTGTAGTACTCTTGTTAATAAAGATACACTTTTTCCTCTATAAAATGACTTGAAATGTTAACTGATTTTTAAGGATAGTTTGTATGTGTCTGAAATCAAAGATACGGTGTGATCCAAAATTTCGTTTTTATTAGTTAATTATAACTCCTAATTTTTAAAGTTTGAACCAATAATAATTTTTTAAGTGCATTTATTTTAGTGTTGACCGAAATCCAACAATGCTTGATAGTCATATCAGTGTTAAATTTTAAAGTAATTTTAATTCATAAAAGGTTGGGGAATATAAATATATTAAAACTTTTCAAAGATAAGACTTTACTAAAATGATCTCGTATGTGAAAATTATTGGAAATGGGGTGAGACAGAATAAGCTCATTAATCATTTTCTTTATTTAACAAAATATATAAAATTATATGTCTAGAGACCAAGTCACAAAAAAATATATAACTTTGTTTGATGATATAAAGTTTTTAAAGGTAGGTACTATCCTTCAAATATTCTCTGAGTAGTCCATTCGCAATAAAGGTTACATAAAATAATGATTAATCGATACTCAATACTTGATCACCGTATTAAAAAGATAAATAATAGTTTTTTATTTTGAGGCTCTGAGCCCTACCCTAGCCCAACCCTAACCCTTAACGATAAGATAAGGGTGTAGGTAGTGTAGGCCCTCTAAGGGCTCTCACGACCCAAGTCCGGCCCTGCATATATTAAAGGTAGGGTTAGGACAACCACGGCCAACCCAGCCCTTTAACAACCCTAATTGATATTCATTGATATCAACATAATATCCTCATTTATAAAAAAACTTTAGCGTGGAATAATTGTTGCAAGGGCAACAAGGAATCATCAAATCTACAGATTTCACATAGATTCCGCATCATGCAAAAAAATATGGCTCAAGGGCTCGTTTGATTTTACGCGTTTAAAAATATCTTGTTCGGAACATTTGGAACTAAGTAAGTCAAAGGCTGTCTGACATTTGGTCAGGTTTCCTAATTCAAATGGAGAACTATGAATTCTAATGAAACAAAACTTGCGTGGCTATTACGAATTTCTTACAAGCGAATTTTTCTGTTAAAAATGCTTCCAACCAAATAAGTTATGTAAAGAAACTTTATATTTGCAATTCGACATGTGAGATATGTGTTGTTGATATGAACCATTTGGTCAAGTTGAAGAAGATTTATTCTACCATGTGATTGTCTCAAACCTTTTTCTGAGAATGGTCTATTTTGTAATTTTTAAGACATCTCTATTGGACGGGCTACAATCATCGACAAGAGTATTCTCCTGCATGTTATCCAAAGTGTTAACTAATAGATAGCAGACAATAGGCAAGGGATGTACTACGGACTGCCCTCATTTAAGTCTTAACATCTCCTGGAAGTTACTACGAATTATTTGTTAGCTTAATGGTAACAAACCTCCCTCTCCAGAGAATGGATTAGTGCTGGATCTTTGGTACCTAGTCCTCGCCAGATGGTCTAAAACTCGGATAAAGCATGTGAGTAGGTGTAACCTTTTTCCTGATTAATAACTAAGACACTCTACGTTAATCCCTAACTATCAGTATGAGATCGATCTCTAATCATTTATGTGGAACGAGGTCCTACCACTGAACCAGTGAACTAACAGTCAATTTACTTAGCTTACATAGAGGGGTTTTTTTGTTTTTTCTCTTGATATGGATTTACCCTGTCACTCTGTTTGCTTTCTATTGATTGAAAATTCAAAGCACAAAAGAACTGCAACTTAAAAATAAGCAATTCAAGTTAATATAAACCGTCAATTCATTTGTTGGTTTACATACTTCCAATCGGGCTGTTCTAACAAGCTTGTAAACCAGGCTACCAAACCAGTAAAAGCTGATTGGGAATCATGGAATCACCAAGCAGATAAACCAATCTACCAACAAGAACAGGTAAAAGTCGATGAGGGTAGGGTAAAACAGGAAATCCACCTTACCACAGCCCCCACACCCTCACAGATTAAAAAATGTTAGACAACAGAGAGTTCTCAAATTGACCTTACAAGACTCTCAATCCATTGGCCCCTGCAAATACAAAAATAAAAGAAGAAATGTAAGAAAGAAGGGACTAGCCGTCAATCTTCTTCCCTTAATAGGCGCTGAATGCCATGTGACGCTTCCTTTTAGTCAGTATGATGGTGGGTCCCTCCTCTTCAATTCTCTCCTTAGATCTGCCCCCTCCACCGGCCGATTTAGGGGCAGTTGGTTGGATGGCCAACCCCATATTTAATAGTTTCTATTTTCCGAAAGATACTGCCTAAGTTTGGGAGAAAGAATTCTACTTCTACTACTTTTTTTTTTCATTTTTTAAATGAAATAACTGGATAGTCTCTCTAAGATTGGAGCTTTGCATGACTTTCTTCATTTTAGGTGGGACCCATCACATGATAGGTGAAAAACAGACGTGTACCAACCACTGGTGAAGAGGGGTCTGCATGCAGGAGCAGACCCAGGAACTTTTTCTTTGGAGGCCACTATCTAGAAAAATTTTTGGGAGGCTACATATAAAAGGTAAATATAGTTTTTAAAATATGTAGGGAGTTTTCTAAAATTTTTTAAGAGGGACATATGTAAAATTATTAAAAACTTAAATAGGTTTTGTGAAATCTTGGAGTGCCATATGTAAAAAAAGTTAAAAAATATTAAAACCTTCAAGGGGCTTTGCCATGGCCACCATAGGCCGACACATGGGTTTGCCCCGTCGGCATGTGTGAAGTCTACAAAAGTTAGAGCTCGTTTGTTTGAATAGAATCTATAGAAATTCATGGCCAATTGACTTCTACCAGAGTATTATTTAAGAGGTGATGAGTGAAGGATGACAAATATATATTGGAGCTATAAATTTGACCCTCAATTTAAATGAGAAGGTGACGACTGTTCATTTCTATCTCTGTTTCATTTACTTTCAATTAAAGGAGAGATAATTTGATTGTCATTTTTGAAATTTTTGTTTTATATTTTCAATTTAACTATTCTTAAAAATTGAAAAGTCCCAATTCTCTTACATACCAATGCACCAACAAACAGGCATGGGTAGAACAAGCAGTAGTGCAAGGAAATATACCTTGGGGGCCATTATCCAAAAAAGAAAATTCGTTGGGTGGCTAATCTTATAAAAAAGACCTACCGCTCCTAATTTCACCCATGCAAGAAGGCCATTAAGCAAATTTGATGTGAGTTGTTTGCATTCACGTTTATCTTAATTGAAAGCTATTGTTGGTCTCTTGTTCATATCAGATGTTTATTATTGACGTGAATTTTGAAGTGCAAAATGATGATAAAATAAATCTTTAATAGACTATAAAAATGTCATTTTATGACTAATCTCTTAAAAATATGTTGAAAAAAACCTTTTGGTTTTACTCATAATGTGTTTTCTTGAGAGAGGAGTTCTATTTTTTTATCCTCCCTTATGGCCTTATCATATGTATATTCACGACAACAAGATAAAGTAATGTATTCTTTTTGCAATTTATATAGATCTAAGTCACTTCGACTACTTGGCTTTTGGTTATTTATGAATGGATTGCCTTTTTTTAAACCTTGTTCTCTTTTTGTTGTGAACAATGTGGTGACACGAACATACCTGATGTCCTTAATAAACTTTATTTGAACTGGTCGATTGAAATTCATGATCTGTGATTCATGAGTCAACTTCAGCTCAGCCGATGATTCCAACTTATTAAGAGTAGAACGTGAGAATTCAAATTTTGAATCACTCATTCTTATATAACTATTTTCTTTTAAAAAAATATTAGTGGGGCCAGGTTGTGATGTGAATTTCAAGCCGTTGATATGATGGTGCACGTTTCAGTCCTGATAAATTTTCAATTATATATAAAATTTATAAAATATAGGTCATACTCCAAAAGATATAAAATCCTGCCACATCTACAAACGAATCTAAAGTAGAATCAGTGAAGATCACTGAATATCACAAGTAGAAATACCGACATAGAAACTTTCACCACCAAGATATATACACAACTCACACTCACACAAATCACACAAGCGGACAGAGCTCACACTCACACAAATAACACAAACAAGGGCAGACCCAAGTACATAGGTTTGGGATAGATGCCCCTACCCACATTCTAAAATTATTAACAAATCCCCCATAAAATTTTAAAATTGATATAACTTTTTTAACATTTGCCAATTCCCCCCCTCCCCCCAACTAGTTGAATTTAATGGTTTCGCCCTTGCATGCGAGGTAATAGGGATTAACACATATGAGGAAATAG
Source organism: Sextonia rubra (assembly GCA_037013555.1). Taxonomy (NCBI): domain Eukaryota; kingdom Viridiplantae; phylum Streptophyta; class Magnoliopsida; order Laurales; family Lauraceae; genus Sextonia; species Sextonia rubra. The sequence continues at coordinate 106,016,224 of JASUAD010000001.1, read as the reverse complement.
AAGTCACAATTCACACCTCCATGATAATGAGGACTCATACATGTAAGGACACAAATACAACTTACACATGCGAGATAATAGGATTCGTACAACTTACATATATGAGGTAATGAGAGCTGACATATGTGAGGAGACAAAACACAATACCCACATGTGAGGTAATAAAAACCGACATATGCAAAAAGCTATCATCACCAATATCACAAGTTGGAAGGATGTTTGTGCAATATTTGTAGATTTATAAGTTTGTTAATTTTTACTTTTCCGACCCTTCTATGGGAAATGGGTTTCGATAGATTTGTGAAAAATTAAATTTCTTTTGTCTTTCTCTCAAAAACCATACGTAGAAAAAGAAAAAGAAAAATAAAAAAGAGGTTTACTAAAACACAGAGTACTTTTCCTTTTATTCATCCGCAAAAAATGTTTTACACAAACGTAACCTTTTGATATTCCTTAACCAAAGCAAATGAAGCCATTAAACTTCAATCTTAAGACACCCGAGAATGCATTTTGGCAATGTGCATAGTGAATGAAAAGTGAATAATTACCAACCTTTCTTTTAACAAATTGTGCCAACCTGGCATTAAAATTTTTGGTTAAACCATGGGTTCTATGATGTAATAAAACCAGCAACTAGAGGATGATAATTGGGGGGCTTCATGACTTGAAATTGGTTGGTAAAAATGGCAATCTCAGTGGGTCCTAACTGAGGACGTTGGGATCCCATTGTTTCAACAGATGGTAGGGGGAAGATCACCAAACGAAACCATGATCTCAGACAAATGCAAATTACCAAATCTCATCATGATAATTTGCGGGATTCATGGCTACCAAACGCTTGTTTTACTTTTTCTTGACTTAACTGTAGTTTGAAACAACAAACCCAACTTAAATGCAATATACCACATGCCCCTGCCTCTTACCGTTTTGATTTTGGAGAAGATAAATCTAAATTCCTTCCTCTCATAACTTGACCATTAGCAATCAATCCACCACATGGCCCTGCCCCTTACCATTAACAAAACGCCTTTTAAAACAAGAGTAATTATTTTGTTATACCAGGGTGCTCCACAAAAAAACACTTTTGTGGTGCATTTTGATGGTAACTTTTGGAAATTCACCATTGTTTCTTCAAAATAAATCACTTTAAAAAACTTCAATTTCTGTAAAATTCAATTGCACCTATGGGCCCTATATCATGACTAGATGACTGATCTATCACTAATCAAAACATTTTCAATCCAACCGTGAATATTAATCTTGGCATGATCATGATAATGTAGCAACTTCCACTCATGAGGGTGGAAATAGATCCAATGGTTTAAATTAAATTTTTTTACAAAAAAAAAGGGTTAAATTATATTAAGTGGGCTTCACAGTGAATATCTTTCTAGGTTTTGTGCTGCATTTTTTTTTTAATGTAGATGGATAAACCAGATCAGATTTATAATACAGATATTATTGCTTCTTTTTTTTTAGGAATGCTCAAGGGATTTGATTGGAGAAAGGTAATAAGTAGGCAAGGTGCCCATATGAAGGCATGCCAAACTGCCATGATCAGGAAAATTTTCAGTTGGTGGGCCACAATGTGGATGCCTAAATTTCCAAACTTCATCAATAGACGGCTACGATAAAGAAGCCCACAGTTTAATTTCAGGAAAAAAAAAGTCTGGTACGTACAGGGTCCCAATATTTCTCCATGGCGCATCATATTGTCAGGCACATTGGACAGGTGAGAATTATCATCAGTGGGCCTACAATCTACATACAGTTTGAGCCATGCCAAGAACAATTTCAAGTGCTCCTTCCACGTTTGAAACCAGTGCTTGACAGATTTACACATATGCCCAGGCTTAGAATAATGACTCAAGATCTTGGATCAACTTGTCCGGATTAAAATGCATAGGAATTAAATACATAAGGTGACTAAAAATAAAAATTAGAGATTAAATAATTAACAATTTTTTCAAATAAAATAATAAAAAAAAAGATGCTATTTGATACTTATTTTTTAAATTCACCTTAGATCTTCATTTTTAACTACTATACGTATTCAATTTCTTATGTATTTTAGTACAAACAACAAGGCCTTAATTTTCAAATTATATAAATAGATACATATAGGTGGGCTCCAAATCTTTGATTTGCAGGTCCCACGTGGATGATTGACTACCATTGGATATTCATAACTATCTCACAAGTGAAACCCAGGCATCTAAATTGGTCATATTTGGTGCTGTAAAAATCAATGCACCGAATCCACAGAAAACCGGTGGGGGTGGAATTGTAATTACAAAGAGTTGGGAAAAAAAAGGCAAAAAGGGAAAAGAGTGGGGGGCAGAATAGAAATTCTACAGCAAACGTTACCACCACGCGTGGGATCTGACATGATGCGAGCGGGTGGTTGATCCACGAGAGCATAATAACAAATCGACCCCTTTTAGGAATCCGACGGCTGAGATCTAAACAAATAATCGATACAGATGTGGTGCAGATCTCAGACGGTGGTCAGGTTGGGTCGGACCACTATTGGTGCCAGAATCCCAGGTAAGCAATGGGACCCACTCATATAAAGAGGAAGGTTGAAAGAGAGCGAGATTCCATAAAGAGTGTGGGCTCCAATCCCCATTATCTAGATCAAATTGTCTGGTGGGACCCACTGTTTAGCGGCTTGAAAAGTCATGACCCACCAAGATACGGTGGGTCCCAGACTCGACGAATGAGAGGAGAAAGACACCACATCTGTATGAACCTTTGGCGAGAACGAAAGTAGCTATTGTTCACTTGATTAATATTTTTGGCGGATAATCCGGGATGCTGTCATTAATACACGTGCTAGGTGATGTTGTTTGGTGTGGTCTCTAGGTTGGACCCGCCTCGAACATGGTCGGAGCCAGTAGATATGTGGGGGCACAATTTTTGTTTTTGGTTGTCAGCTACGGGTTAGGACCCACCCTTGGGTGAGGGTAGTAGAGCTCTTGGTGAGGTGATGGAACCCTCAGGTGATCAAAATAGACTTTACATTAGGTGAGAGACCCTTAGGTGAGGGAATGTGGCATGTCCAAGTGTGAACCATGTACCAAGTAAAAACTGGTAAAAGGCCATGCTAGGGCTGAAATTTAGTTGATTTAAGTAATTGACATCTTTTAAACAAAAAAGTCACTGAAATCACATGTGACACATTATTGTATCAAATAAAAAATACTATGGCTGGAGTGATCTATATTATTGAATTGATGAGTTTACATTAAAATAAATTTTCTTATTTTCTTAATTTTTTTTACACCCAGCCAAGAGGAGTGAGACCCATAAGAAACTAAACATAGCTAAAAGAAGCTTGCTCCCAAAAAAATAAAAAATAAAAAGAAAGAAAAATATCCTAGCCATGAAGGAAGATGGATAGTCTTGCAAAAAGAGAAACTTGGGAATTTGAACCTTGGCAATTAGGTGAGAAACAAGCATCTAGCCAACTAGGCTAACCCTTCTCTCTTTTTAAATAATTGATAACTAGCAAGAAAGGCCCGTGCTAAGCTTAGCTCCCAAAATAAAAATATATTACATTTGTGTCTTACTTTGAAATACTGATAGAGAAAAAATTGAAGATAAATACATTAGATAGTATTTATCTAAATTAACTAATTAAGTTATTTATAAAATTGAACCCCTACTGATTTGACAATCAAATAATATCAAATATGAAGGATCGAATTTAAGAACAAAAAAGTTGGAGCTCAATAATCAAACTTTAGATATTCAAATTGACATGAAAAAACTGGAGATAAACAAGTAAAAAAGGATTGAGGTGTTAAATTAGAAAGTTTAATCCGGATAAATTAAAATAAAATCAAATCCAATAAAAGAAAATTCAACCAGTGTAATTAAACCATAATTATCAATGGTATGAGGAATAACCTTAAACTTTTTGTTTCTGTGGTTGAGGGATATCCTTTTCCCTAGATTGGAATTGAATTTGGAGTTAGAGGAATGGAGATACAGAAAGAAGAAGAATTGAGGAGAGGCCTATTTCATGGATATTTCGTTGGGAGAGAGGTTTTTGAAGATGACTTTGATTGGGATTTTGATTTGCATTTATGTCTAATTATTAGAGGATCTTATGTATATATTTAGGAAAAGTAATGATATTTTAGGGTATTGAATGTTTGGAGCCTAAATTTTTTACGCTTATTATGGGTGTTGGATTAAAAGATACGTGAAAATTTTGTAACTTTGATGCTAAATTCAAAATGCATCAATGGTTTTTAAGTGTGAATTCAATGAGATAATTTAAGGAATTGACTTTTAGGAGAGATATTATAGGGAAGAGATTTTAGGGGAACCATTTTGTCATGCAGAAATGGTGGGTAGAAGTAGAGATTCAGGGAAACTATTTTGTGATGATATGTGACATTTTTTGGAATACCGACATGGCACATAGAAAAAAAAAATTCAATTGACATGGTAAAATGTGGGTCTGGTTAACAGCAGGTTTGGGTTGTCCACTATCGACCCGCGCCAGACCCATTTTCAAAATGGGTTGGGATTTTTCAACCTGGACCTGCATAGACTCGGGTTGGGTTGGCTCACCCACCTAAACCTGCATTATGTTATAAGTTAATTAAGGTCTAACCAAACTAACCACTTCACTTGAGTACTGCAATTCTCTCTTTTTCTTATTATTTTTCCAGTTCTTTTTTTTTTCAAAGTTGATTCATATATTGTATTAGTACAAACAAATAAGACTTTATGCTTTTCAATTAAAGCACTTTACCTTTACACCATCAAAGTTTTTCATATGAAAAATTTTCTAAAAGTATTTAAATAGATATGCAAAGGCCGACCTTAGCTATTAAATGTAATTACTTTAACATTAACATTTTGAGTTTATTTACAATGTATTTATTTAAGTAGTTATATTTTAAAATATTGAAACCTATAAATATAATTTGAGTATTTTGTATATACCACCCCCCCCCCCCCTCTCTCTCTCCCTCTAAAGTTCTTAGGAATTTTAATTAGGCCTTTGCAATTTTAGTATTTGCATATAGTCCCCTGCATTTTCATTATAATCCCTTTTATGTACCAAAATAAATAGCTTTATAACCACCGTAAGTTTTTTAAAGTAAAATAACACTTTTGCCTATCTCTTTATCTCTATATATATAATTTCAAATGCTTGAATTCATTTTTCTCTAAAGCTTGTAACACTGATCATTAGTATAGCACATTTAGTAAGAGAGAGTAAACCTAAAATAAATCTATTTTTATCAGTATGGGACCCATTTTGTTAAATTGAAATCAATCATGACCTATACTTATAATTGATTATAATTAACCTAATCCATGGATAACCCATTATTGGATTAATGTATATTTTAAAATACATAATTAGGCTTCATGTGTATTGGAGAATTATTAAGAGAGAAATCACTGGGTCTTGAGATAAAATAATAATATCTTTTTGTAAATAATGATATACTCATTTTTTTAATGAATACAAGGGCAAAGCAGTCATTTTTTAAAATTTTAATACAAATTTTTTGTGATTTCTCATTCTCGTCAGGACTATTGATATTTAAGATATGGAAGGTATTAAAATGAAAAAGCAAAGGGTTATATACAAATGCTAAAACCATAGGGACTTATTTACAAATTCTATAAACCTTTGGGGGTATATGCAAAAGACTCAAATAATTTTTATTATCTTTTAATCCTTACGTATTGAACTTTAAGCACAAGCCGTCAAGTTCTTAAGATAATCATTATCCATGATTTTCTATATGCTTATTAATTTTATTATAATCGTTATATAATAAAGCTAAACCCAAGCAAATATACAATATAGGGAATTGATAAAAATTAATAATAAGCTATTATAATTTATAAGAAAATAACATTATTTAAAAGAGATAAAGTCGATAGAGCTTTACGTTTGTAAATACAGAAAAAAAAAAGTCAATACTATCTTAAAAAAATCATATCTCTTTCTAATAATTCCTTATGGAATTAACAAATCTTAAATTATTTTTAATAGTTCCTTTTGTAGTTAAGTATAAATATAAAAGACTATATGCAAGTTAGGCAGGTTAGCCCTAACTCAATCCGTTTTTCTACGTGTCAGAAAAACCTAACCTATGCCTGACACATATTCACGCTGGTCATAGGCAGGTTGGGTTAGGGTCGGGTTAACGGGTTGGGCCTCATTTTGTCATCTCTACCAAAAAGTCCTTCCTCCCTATTGTTATTGCTTATATATATTTCTTGGAATACCTAAACTCACGCCTGTAGGACCCACATGGGGATAAGGAGATTTGAAGGACTCCTTGGGGTCTTCTTCTTTTCTGTAAAAATCAACTCCAACCCTAAGTTCTATCATCGTAATCTAGACTCCAAAAGTTTAATGGTCAACAGCCATTCGGATGAGTGTCAATCGATTCACCGATCCAGTAAATTCCAATTTGACCTAAAATTAGTGGACATGTGGACTCTGGGGGTTGTGTTGGATGACTCAAAATGTGGGCCCCACTATCCAACATAATGAGAAATTGTCCGTAAGGACCCTAAGGGATAGTTTCCTTATATATAAATAAATAAACATCACGATAAGGTGAGCATCGTATATTAAAACATTAGTAGAGCCTAACTGATGATCCATCCAAGTAGACCATAATATAAGTACCCCTATGATAGTCATCGATATCAAGTTTGACACCCATCCAAATGGAGTGAACCGTTTGATTAAATTGCATTTATTTTGGACGGTGAAAACTTGTCAGCCATTGATCAAGTCCTTATGATGATGATTTGAGCATCCATCATCATGAAAGGATTGGTGATAGGGAGATCTTTCAATCCCCCCGTTCCCATCCCCAAGTGAGGCCCTAGTGGGCCCCACTAGAAAGTGGTGATCAGCAAAAAAGCTCCCTTTGGGGAAAACCTCTCCCGAGCACCCAATGCTCACGATAAGGTGAGCACTATGTGTCAAAACACTAGTAAAGTTCAACTTATTATCCATCTAAATGAGCCATAACACAAGTACTCCCATCATAGTCATTAATACTAAGTTTGGCATCAAATGGATTGAATTGTTGAATTTGTTGCATTCATTTTAGATAGTAAAAATTTATTGGTCATTGATCAAGTACTTATAATGATAATTTGAACCTCCATCACCATAATAGGATTGGTGATGGAAAGATCTTTCAATCCCTCTGGTTCTATCCCTAAGTAAAGCCCCTAGTGGACTCTACTCGAAAGCGGTGCTCAGCAAAAGACTCCCACATATTGACAATTGTGACAATGTACATTATTTAACGTGAGCTTTGAATGTCGCAATTAATTGAAAGGCATGTAATTGTCGTTCCTTGAGTCAATAAAATGTGACAGCAGCTCATTTCCCTGTTCGCAAGGGGTAATGCATGACACTCTATTTAGCAGACCCATCTGGGATGACCCATGTAGTGAATGGTCTAAAATACCACATGGCCTCTCACATAACAAATTCACATAATGCTCATTTAAACCCGCAATTAAAGCTACTAATTGGTATTAGAATACATAAAAATTGAGTATAATCAATGGTGAATTGCCAAAACTGAGTATCACATATTAAGGGTATTCATTGACCGGGTCAAGATTTATCCTTGAATTTTAGTGATTGACAGGGCTAGCATTTATGCCCTAATAAAGAAAATCAAAGTGTAAATCAAATCTTTTTGTAATCTCAATCATATCACAATATCACAAAACGCTCCTCTTTCCATTTGTATTACAATCAATTAGTTTTAATGGGGTAGAAGACAATCCCCTTAATTCATGTAAATGATTTCAATCCGATCTCAATCTCACAAAATCCTCCTCCTTCCATCTTTTCCCTGATTATAGAATCCACCCTAAAATCTAAATCGCCCTTTAATTAAGGCCCAATTAACCGGATAATACGTCATAGCCTCATAGGCCACCATCTATAAAACGCCCGTTTCAGTGGCACTTTCGTACTGTTATTGGTCATTTCCGCTTTTTCTAGAGAGAGAAAAAGAGCGACAGAGAGAGAGAGAGCTCGATCTGCAATGGCAATGGCGTCTTCTTCGAAGTTCCTGTGTCTGCTTTTCCCGCTCCTATTACTGTTCGTTGCAGCTATCGCAGCAGTCGAGACAGCTGAGATTTCGGATTCGAGGTACATTGCTATGATTTTGATCTGTTACACAGGGAGTTTTTCCGTTTCGTGTGCTTTTGCTTGATTTCGGAGATTGTTGGTGGTTTGGATCTTCATCTGTTCTCATGCGTTTTACTCATTGAAACTTCTTGAAATCCGCTTCTTTGCTTTTGAATGCTTTGCGTGGAATCCGTATGATTCCGAAGATGTCGAGCGTTTTCGGATCTTCTTCTAATCTCATGCGATTTCACTCGTTATGGTCTTGAAATTCAGGCAGAAACAGAGGTTTCTGCATCTGTTTCGTTGTTTTTTAACGCGTTTGAGTGAAATATGGAGGAATCGAAGGATGTTGAAGCTCTGGATCTCATTCAGATTCTTGAAGAAACAGAGGTTTCTGAATCTTGAATGCGTTTGATTGAAGATCTTGAAATGGTGGATCTTTATCAGTTCGCATGCGCTTTTGCCCATTTCAGTTCTTGAAACTCGGGAAGAAACAGAGGTTTCTGCATCGAGTTCTTTGTTGTTGAATGCTTTCGCGTGAATGTGCAGTAGAAATGGAGGTTTTTCTCCATGAGTCCTTTCAGATTTACTCATGTTGCTTGCTGTTGTTCTTCGCAGGCTTAATGCAACCGCGCAGATCTTGAAAACAGATCCTACTAAGGAAGCGACAAATGCAGAGGGGTTAGTAATTCGCAGATCCTCCGTTTAATCTTATCCGGTCATTTTTTCCACGAAGTAATCCAAGCTGTTGGTTACTCTGCAAATTGTATTTTGATGTTATCAAAGGGTACCTGACTTCTCTGTTGCATGGAATAATATAAGCCGTTGATATTGAGATCTGTAGATCTTGGCTGTTAAGTTAGTTCCACCGACGTCTTTTTGCTTTTCATCTGCTTCAGATTCCGTTATAATAGATCAACTGAAGCATATTGTGTTGGGTGTGTTTTTTTTGGCCTGACAAGGTGCTTCAATGCAATCAATAACAATCTCTTGTTGACATTGGTTGGTCGTTAGATATGGGTTTTGAATGGTTGACAGGGGTAGTATGGTCATTTTGTTTCTTGGAAAATGGTGTACAGGAAAGTAACGATTACTACTAAGATGAGTATCATACGCAAGTCGTGGTCTCGTCTTCTGGGTCTTGTGCGCTTTTCTTGTTTCGCCTTTGCTTTTTACGGCTTTACGGGGCCTCGGGCAGTGTATAGTATTTTCGAGATTCGAATGTATACCAGAAAATCAGTTGGTGCCGCCCCTAAGGCAACTCAAATTCTATCTTTTATGATTTATTTTTGCTAAAGGTTAAAGGAGCGAGTCAAAGACGCGGATTGTGTCCATCTAGATGGTTTCAGGAGAGAGATCTTTATTTTTACAGGAGAAAGATCGGTTAGTAACATGGCATTGGTGTGAATGCTGATTGGATGAAAAATCCTTGTCATGGATGATATCCTCATCTCATTCTCACAATAACAATGGCCCTTTTTTGTTCCCCTAGAAAATAGTTATTGCTAATTGAATATTTATTTGGCCAAAAGCCAAAAGCCTGTAGGCTGAACTGACAAGGAATGCTCTAAGTTATCAAAACAAAAAGAAAAATAAACAATTACCTTGAAATCATTAGGGCATGCAATTTAGAATAAATTTGGGCGGGTGAAATAAGACTGTGCGGGAATTTTGTTGATCATACCGGGTCACCACATCGGAATGGAGAAATAGAATTCATGTAGCCGACCTCAACATGGTTGGGATAAGGCTTTGATGATGATGATAATACCGGGTCACCATATATTTATAGATGCATATAAAATATTGAGGGATGAGTTCAGCCTTGTTTGATTTTTCTACTCTTATTTCAACAAGTTATCTATTGGGCCGATGAACTCTTCCATCAACTTGTTTAACCTCTCTGTCACACATTTTTACATATCCTCACTCTGATTGAGTATTCAACTGCAATTAGAAAAAAAATAATAACCGGGGTTGTGATCTTGAGCTGTTTAAATGTTAAAAGTTAGGCCTCGACAAAGAATTTTTTTGTGTTTTAGGTCTATCTTCAGGGCATTCGTATTTAGCTACGTAAGATCAGCACTCAAAAGTGCTTTATGCTATTGAAGTGGCGCCAGCGTAACACGACCTCAAGTAGGGGTGGTAGTTTTTGACCCCATAAATTCAATTTTCAAGCCTGACACATTTTCTTTAGTTAGGCTCTGATTGACATTTTAAGTCTAATTAACAGATAGGTCTATTTCGTGCGGTCTATGCGCTTCTATTGAGCCCACGATCCAACTCCATACACTGGGATCCACTATTCAATATAAACTAAGGGTGCCAGTTGACCTTTTTTAATTATTGAATTTGGCTTTGTTTGATATTTTTTAACTTTTTATTAAACGGGTTGTTCTGAATTTCTCTCTCGACTTCAAAAGTTATCCTCGTGGCTCCACAAGGAAAGGCTTTTAGGAATTAATTTATCATATCAGATCTATTTAGATCAACGGATAGGATTTTTTATTGAAATTTCTTCTGATTTGGATGTCTCTTACAGGACAGAGTGGAAGGCAGGGGAGCATGAGGTGGATGATCCGGAGGAGATTGCGTCTATGGTGGAGATGTAAGTATTAATCTTCTTCACATATTTGAATATGCTTATAATATTTCATTACTGCTGTTACATTTTGTCCCTTCTTATGTGTTTCATGTGAATCCTGTCTCTTATTATACCTATCTGTTTCCTTGTGAATCTTTTTCTTGTAAATAACATCGTTAACAAATGCACGTGTGGCGTGAGAACATTCTCACTTTTCTCGTGGAACTGGTGCCATCACTTGGGTTATCTTTTCAAAATTTTCGTATGAATATAACCACCCAATGGTCCAGATCCCATTATACGTGTAAGTCTCTGAAAGCGGTGCAATGTTCGGTTGGATGTGACAGTTCGAGTTAGCTGCCAAGTTTTACTGATGATGTTAGGCGCCCCTTAATACACATGAGCTCAGACGTGTCCTAAGTCCTAACCCTCCAATTACCCAGTATTACTCAATTTAGTCATCTCAATTCCGTCAGTTGAATTGGCCGATACCAATGGACAATTGATCCGTGGTGGACCTAACAAGTTCTGAGCCCCAGCCACCGTCAAATGACTCTGGAGAAGGCTCTAGGCCAATTTTCAGTCCGAATCTTCTATCATAAAACTCTAGATGTGGTGGGACTAGATTGGTTTTACCAGTGCCCCACCATGAGGTTTTTCCCACTGAAACTCAATTCACCAATTTTAATTTTTTTGTCCTTGTGATTTTGTCAGTACCACATAGCTTACCCACCTTCTCTTAGATGTCACTTGGACTTATGGCATTGATTTTTATTTCCAGCAAATTTCTAGCTTGTCAATGTGGCTGCCTCGTTGGAGGAGAGATCTGTTGTCCTACTCCAAAAATCAGCCACCCCGAGTTCTTTTTAAACTACATCCGTCTCATGAGGAGTGATTCACCGACCCAACTTAATTTTATTTAGCTCAAAATCAAGATTAATTAATATAAATAATAATTAAGTTGGGTTGAGTTGTTACATCGTGTCCCAAAAAAAAAAAAAAGCGTTATTCAACACTGGTGACCCTTCTCCAGCTGCAGGCTTTGTAGGAGTTTAGTAGACCGTATCTTATAACGTGTTATTTGTTGACAGTCTTCACTTAACAGTAAACTCTCTACTCTGTTTCCTTCTCAAAACACTCATGACGATAATAGTAGAGCATTGAATTAGATGGGAACTGACAGTGTTGGCAGCCAATAGTAAAATATTGCTTTCATGTGTGAGCCTTGTCACCTTTGGGAAAGGTCCCAGTTCTATTTTACGTCATAACTTCATTTTCTTCAACATTGTTTGATTATTTGATGACATGTTAAATCAAGGACATCATCTTCACTGTTCCCATTCACCTTGATTTCAAAATCGTTCGTGGATAGAAAAGACATATCGAGTCCCAAATATATTTTTTTGTTTGATGTGGAATTTATTACCCTTTTTTATCTGACTCTTTCAAATGTTCTATCGATTATGAATTGAATATTCAACTGTTACTTGAATCAAGTTTGTTCTAATGTAAACGGTGGATTGAGCAGGAGCATTGGCAACAGCACGGAGAGGAGAAACCTTGGCTTTCTTTCCTGTGGCACGGGCAATCCTATTGATGACTGCTGGCGCTGCGACTCGAATTGGCACCGCAACCGCAAGAGGCTGGCTGATTGCGCAATTGGCTTTGGGCGCAATGCAGTTGGTGGGCGCTATGGACGCTTCTACAGGGTCACCGATTCCAGCGATGATGATCCCGTTAACCCGAAGCCTGGCACCCTCAGGCATGCAGTGATTCAGGACAGGCCGCTATGGATCGTGTTCCAGCGCGATATGGTGATCGTCCTCAAGCAAGAACTCATAATGAACAGCTTCAAGACCATAGATGGGCGTGGCGCCAATGTCCATATTGCCAATGGTGCATGTATCACCATCCAGTATGTCACCAACATCATCATCCATGGCGTCCACATCCATGACTGCAAGCCCACGGGCAATGCCTTGGTTCGTAGCTCGCCCAGTCACTACGGGTGGAGGACAATGGCAGATGGTGATGGGGTCTCTATCTTTGGTTCCAGCCATATATGGGTTGACCACTGCTCTCTCTCCAATTGCGCTGATGGGCTTGTGGACGCCATCATGGGTTCCACTGCTATCACAATTTCCAACAACTACTTCACCCGCCACAACGAGGTACTATTACTATTCCACCACTACTAATACTAGTATTATTTTCTGCTGAACTAATATTGCTCATGTAAATGCAAGACCTTTGCAGAATACCCAAGTGTGATGTGGGTGAGCCCATTACACTGATCAACATTGGAAATTGGTCAATGAAATTGTGCCCTTTATTCCACTTTGCATCCCCGGATTAGATGTTGTGTGTGATTAGATTTACCAACATGACATTCCCACCATAGGGGAGGTGTGCTTAAAGAGTCTACTTTTAACATACGTTTTGGTTCCCTGCAAACAGAGGACAATATATCGAAGATTTTAGAGCCTCGAAGTTTTGACTGCCTGATTCAATCCAACATAATATAATAGCCAAATCACTATTTAAATTGTTATGAGTGCCAGTTAATGTGGAAAATGCATGCGAGAGAGTTTATATTTATGGTGAATAGCCATTGACGAGACTAAAAGTTAGTGTTATATATGTCTCCTTAATATGTCCGTCACCTTCCATCTCTGATTGAGATTGCATGTGGGAACGAAGACTAAAAGTGATTAAAGTTCTTCTATTTTTATGTTTTTAATGCAGAGTCCTGTGATAGTTTTACATTGACTTACTTTGGCTTTTCTGTTAAAACCTTAATAACAGGTGATGCTGCTGGGTCACAGCGATTCATACACAAAAGACAAGGCAATGCAAGTCACTATTGCGTTCAACCACTTTGGTGAAGGTCTCATTCAAAGAATGCCAAGGTAATAAATATCACTATCCTTGTGCTCTCTTCCAATCTGTTATCTCCATTCTCCTTCCCATTGTCGGCATCACAATAAATTCTCCAACTCCCCATATGCTTTCTGTTCCAGTTTTTGTTTGGAAAGTGTCTGAAAGTACTGGCTTGTTTGAAACCTACAGGTGCAGGCACGGGTACTTCCATGTGGTGAATAATGACTACACACACTGGGAGATGTATGCTATTGGTGGAAGCGCTGAACCTACCATCAATAGCCAAGGAAACAGATATCTTGCCCCTGACAACCCTTATGCCAAGGAGGTAATGCTGTTAATTGTCTTTGATTCCGCTTCTATTTCCGCATAGATCCCAAATGTCCAATGTAATTTATTGGAATGACAACGTAAGATGAATCTGACTGGTAAAGTAAAGGGGAGGAGGGATGAGAGTTGCGCAGATAATTTGATGAAATGAACAGTCCACAGTGCTGCTTCCATTAGTTCAATGACACGGCTCATTGTTGAGATGACCAGATCATCCTCATCAATCCCCTATTCCTTACTATTAGTTAAAGCATTGTTCAGCTGGCGCTCAAACGAATGAATTTTAGGAATTCATTAGAGTGTGGAAAATGTAGAATTGAATTTTCTAGGATTCAACTTATCTGTGAAAGGGGAGGTTAATAAAATTTTAGATCTTCACATTTAGCACTGCCAATCTTAGCCTCTTTTGTAGAAGGACATTGGTTAAGAGTTAAGACATTTCCTAGGACTTCAATATGCACTTGACAAAGAGGCCCTCAAATATTATGTTGGTTGTTACAGATCTAGTAGATTAAAACTATTATATAATTAAGTAAAAACTTTGGTTAATTGCAAGTGTTGAAAGATCTACAACAAAAATTTGGTTAAGAATCACAGGTGAAACCTTCTGGATGTGTTTTGGGGTGAGCCTATTTTCAATTTGTTTTCCTTCCCTACTCTTAATATTATTCATTTGTTAATTTGCATATGCAGGTGACCAAGAGGGTGGGTACTGCTGCCAACCAATGGAACGGCTGGAATTGGCGCTCTGAAGGAGACTTGCTGCTAAATGGCGCCTACTTCACCCCCTCAGGCGCTGGAGCATCGTCAAGCTATGCTAAGGCCTCTAGCCTAGGAGCTAAGTCATCTTCCATGGTTGCATCCATCACCTCTGGGGCAGGCGCTCTACTATGCCGTCGGGGTTTGCGCTGCTAGATGAGCTGCTTGAGACCCTCTCATTAGAAAGACTCTACACATTTTTTCCAGTCATCATTGTTCCATTCCTCATTGTTCGCTCGCTCTCCCCCTTCAACCTCGGCCCGCTTCTCTGCTCTATTTGCTCTCATGAAGCGGGTGCAGAAGCGTTGTTGTTCATTTGTTGCTTCAAGCTCCATGATTGCACCTTCTGCCTCTTCTTCACCTTCATCTTCATTATAGGATGGAATGACTTGGATTCTTCTTATTCTCTCTGCTTTTCTTTTTTATGCTTCTTTTAATGTCAGTGATAGGTGCATTGCACATAGAGAGTAATTGTAAGAGTATTTGTTACAAATGGAAGTTTCTATTTCTTCTGAAGAATAACTCTTCTTTCTGTCTAAATTGAATGCAAATTTAAATTATCACAATTATATCACAAATTATGATTCATCTAGGTGGACCATATATCAAGGACCCCGTCTCCCCCATGATAGTCACTGATCTTAATTATGACTCTCTTCAACATGTATTAGACCATTGGATCTACTTATACTCATTTTGAATGGTAAGAACTTGTCGGTCATTGATCAAATGATTGGAATGATAATTTGAGCCTCAATCACCATACAAGAGTTGGTGGGGAGGTCTTTAGATTTCCCCCTGTCTCATCCTGTAATGGTGGCCTTTTTTGGGTCCCACAACAAATTAAGTGTTTCACAAAGGGTTACCCTATATATATATAATGAACAAATATAAACATATTTATACTAAAGTAGAAAAATGGATTTTTATGAAAAAAAAAATCCATTACGGTGCAATATATTTTTCTAGACATAATTCGGATAATACGCATTTAATAAAGTCCTTCATTTGCAATGAAATGAACGGCTTCTTCTCTCTAGTTTCCATGAAGCCTTTGATAGTGGTGATCATCATTGATCTTCAATGCGTATGTATTCAGCAACTTTGACTCTTTTTTTTTAATTACCCAATTAATGGTTACCAATGGTGAACTAACTAAACCAAAATGGGTTTGAGTAGTGAAGTTAGTTGCATTTATCGTCTTTCTCTTCTTCATATTTTGCTTTCCATTCCTTTGTCTTTTGTGCTTTCCATTCCTTTGTCTTTCTTTTGGGCCCGTTTGGAAATTAAACGCCAAGTTGAAGTAGAGTGCTATCGTACATTAACGGTCAAAGTTTTGACCTACCCATCGTTTGGCAAGAAAACCAGTAGCGGTAAGCGTGAGGTGAAATGAAGATGTGGATGGAAATGAAGCTGCAAGAACAAGACACCTCCAACATCACTTCACGCATACCGAGCGGGCGCAGGAATATCAACTGCATATAGCATCTTCAGTAGCGCTCCTCTCCCATCGACCTCGCGCTTTGGATGATTTCTCCTCTCAGATAGAAGGCTCTAGGAATAGCGATCTTCCTCTGCAGGGCGACCTGGATTCGTGATCTGCATCTGCAGGGAATAGTAGATCCGCGATCTACATCGTACAAGCAGGGTTGGATATGTGATCGATCTTTAAGATGAGGATTCCCATCTGCAATCGTTCCCCAAGCCATCCAATCTCTGGGTTGGGTTATAGAAATGCAGAGAGACGTCCCCTCATCAACACTTCCTCCTAAATCGCCTGAACTGTCCCCTCTGTGACTGCGGTGTTTTAGCTATGTCAAATAGAGCGGCTGATTAATCGATGTTGCCCCTTTTCACTTGTATGTGTTCGATCTAGAGCAGAGACATCAGGAGAAGCAGGGTTGGAATTGACGGTCCAACAGACCTTTATATAAGCACTGGCAGCTCCTCTTCAACCCCAACCTCTATTGATTGCCATGGAAACTAGTAACTTCTATCCAACAGCTCCAACCACATGCATCTACTGTCTTCCTCTATCATTTGCTAGAATATTGGGTGTTTAGGCTACATCTTTGTTTAGGGAAAGGCACTATTAGTACTGATCTTCTGCGGAATCAAACTCTACTACCTGCATCTTGAGTAGCGCTGGTATGACCCAAGAACATTCTGTTTTCCTTTCCAGGTTTCACTGGTTTGAATAAGTATACAGCGTGCATCAATACATTGCTCTTAGTATTTAACCTGATGAATAGTGTTTTAAATATTAAGATTCGAGACTTCATCTGTTTCAAATATATTTCTCGGAAATGAGAAATCCCTAGTGCATAAGCTGTGCCTATTTGCCCCTGTAAGCTTGTTGGCATAGCATTTCATAATTGCCGCTGGGTTTGCAAATTACATCTATTTGTAACATGTGCATCATAAATACTGAGATTTGCTGAACTTATGTTACAAACATTTCTACTGAATAATTGTAAGATATTTCAAGTTAAATGTCAGGTCAACTCAAGTAACTTATAACTACTTATATTGATTCTATGTATTACTTTGGGCCACTTCTGTAGATGGAATTTGCTGAAGTTATTGGTACTGACATTGATCTCGATAAGGCTGAGCACAGTAATACTGAAAATGATGTCCAAGATTCTGTGGTCAATAATGCACATAATGGTGTTCTAGTGACCTTATGGACTGCAGCATCTGAATGGCAAAGACTGATGCACTCATTAGGTGATCAAATATTTCGAGAGAAGCGGAAGGTCACGCAAAGAAACAGAAATTCAGAGAGAGCACAGTATATCTCTTACTTAACACAAGGAAGAAACAGTGAATGTGTTAGTCAGTTAAGGCTTAACCATAATTGCTTTGATCTCCTGTGTACCGTCTTACGGAATAGAGGTCTGTTAGCAGACACAAGGTATGTCACGGTAGAAGAGGCAGTAGCTGAATTCCTGCATACTATTGCACACAATGTTAGGAATAGAACAAATAGTTTCAGGTTTGCTAGATCAGGGGAGACCATTAGCCGGCACTTTCATAGAGTGTTACAAGCAATTGTGCAATTGGCACCAGACATTATCAAACAAGCTGGAATTAATACGTCAGGAACACAATACTTTGAGGTATTAATATTGAGAGAAGGAAGGACTTTTTTACAAAAACACTGTATAGAGACAACTGTTATGTCTAATGATTGTAACTCTCTTCAGGATTGTGTTGAAGCCATTGATGGGACCCATATTCCTGAGCATGTACGTCTGAATATGCAAAGGCCTTTTCGAAATAGGAAAGGCACACTCAGCCAAAATGTAATGGCTGCTTGTGGATGGAATCTTAATTTCCAGTTTGTGCATCCAGGTTGGGAGGGGTCCGCTACAGATGCCTGCGTACTTCAAAGTTCACTATCCCATTCGGATCCCCTCCGTGTCCCACCAGGTAATGATCGTTTATAATGACTCCTTCACTTAGAACTTTTAATTATTTCGATGTTATGACATAATAGAATATGATGTTATTGTCTTCTGAATTAGGTAAGTTCTACCTTGTAGATGCGGGTTATGCCAATGCACCGGGCTTTCTTGCACCTTATCGAGGTGTTTGTTACCACCTAAGCGAGCATAAAGGAAGGAATCCTCAAAATGCAAAAGAGTTATTCAATAAAAAGCATTCACAAGCACAGAATGTAATAGAGAGGGCTTTTGGAATCATGAAAGCTAGGTTTGGCATATTAAGAATAGCTCCGCAATATTCCTTGGACACCCAAGTGAAAATTGTGACTGCGTGTGCTGTCCTTCATAACTTCATACGAGATAATGGTGGGGATGTATACGATGAGGAGCTCTTTTCAGCTTTTGAACAAAATGGGGAAGCCTCTGATGACAGTACTGTGCCGGCTGATGAGGCAACGGAAGATATCCAAACAACACAAACACAACAATATTACTCTCTAATTGAACGACAACAGTGGAACAACTTTAGGGATGCATATGCCGATAGACTCTGGCATGATTACAATCAGCATAGGGGTGGTCAATGAATTTCTCCTCTTTCATATCGTTATGTTCCTATAAGATGGAACTTAGCATGTAGGATTTCCTTTCCATGTTCTCTCGGTGCACTGTTAGTATATGTAAAAATGTATGGTGAACTATCCAATATATAGTTGGAGAATGTTAGCCACTCTTCGCCAGTGTGTAATGTTGTTTTCATTTTCAAATTCATGTAGAAATGTCAGAGAAGAAGAATATTTGCTTCAACGCTGTAATGGATGAAGAATTACTTGCTTTTCTTCAAGAACAAATAGAGCTAGGGAAAAGGGGCAACCGTGGGTTTAAACATGAAGTCTATGCAACAGTAGCTCAGAAAATGAATGAATCAAACCATTGTGGTAAGCAGTTAACTGCATCTACAATAATTAACCATTGTAAAGTCTTGAAGAGGAACTTCGCACAAGCTACTGAACTGCTAAATGCTTCTGGATTTGGGTTTGATGTTGCAACTCAACGAATCGTAGCCACTGATGAAGTCTGGGCCTCGTGGATTCAGGTTTATTATGTAGAAATTAGACATGATTAATTGCAATTTTATTATCATATTGCCACATGGGCAACTAATGAATGTTTACATCTTACTAGGGTCACCCCGATGCGATGTCATGGAGATCAAGGACTATCGACTATGATAAGCTTAGTTTGGTGTTTGGAAAGGATGTTGCGACTGGGCAATTTGCACGCCCTTCAAGTTATGTCGGAACCTCGACAGCACCCATGTCATATGGTGGGGCAAACACGGAAATGTCCGGTTCACTACCAGTAGGGCTTAATGATTGTTTTGACAACCTTGGCATGAGTGGTAGTGAAGGGACTTCTAAAAAAAGGACTCGTGCACAAGCTCCAAAGGACATTGATGCATATGTCGCAGCCGTTGATCGAAACTCCGACAAGATACATAGTGCTATTACTGAAGTTGCTGAATCTATTCGTCATCCAAAGAAACATGTATTTAATGATGTCGTAAAGGAACTAGACAGGATTGACGGTCTAACTAACCTCGATGCTGAACTGGCACATGAATGGCTAACAATCCATGTCGACATGGCCACGGTGTTCCTTTGCGCAAAGGATAAGGGTGCATGGATTCGACGTCATCTGCCGAAGATCCGCCGTGACAATATTACCTTGGAATGATGTGTTTTATGCTACTATAATGATTAGACATATTGGCTTGGTAGAATTCATGAAGTCTATCCAGTTGCACTAAACTAGCCCTGTCCCTTTCTGTTTCCATATTGCTTGGTTCTTCTAACTTCCTTTCATTTTGGACTTTGGTAATTCCTGGATTAGATATATTATGGGGATAACTTGAAGTATACTGTTAGATGATAATATCTTCTTTGAATTTGCTTGGTTCTATGCTTTCCTAGCACATTTCTGTTTGCAATTAGTAATTGCTATTATATTATTCACAGTTGTGTTTTGGATTCATTATTCTTTACTGCACCTTCATACAGCTGTTACCTATGTCACTGTGGAGATGCCAAGATTCCATTATTATGTTGTTTACCGAGGACGCAATCCTGGCATATATAATACTTGGGCTGCATGCAAAGCTCAAGTACATCAATTTCCCAATGCACTATATAAAGGATACTCCACTTTGGTAGAAGTAATAGAGAGTCTGCAGAGCTACGAAGAGGACATAGGTGGTGCAAGACCTGTATCTGTTTCCGTGAGTTATAATCAGAGAGTAGGAATTGGGCAGGATGTTCTTGTTGCAAGACTTACTAGACTTGTTATTATATTGCTCATTGTAGTCTCTATTATGATGGTTGTCATTGGTTATCTTGCATGGAGCCTGTAAATATTCATTTCTCTTTTCTAGACATATGGACATGATGTGGTTTTGTAATATATTTTGACTGGGCATGGATGTACATAACGAGATTTGGGGACTGTATTATCAGAACCAGAACCAAACCCATTTATCTGAATCTGTAACTGCTAAACTGATGTGTTTTATTATTCATGTTAGCATTAGATCTTTTACTAAGGGGTACGCATAACTTCATGCCAGGTATGTTATGTGGGTCAGTTATGTCTCGCTCATTGTTACAACTATTTGGAGATGCAATTTCAGCATAGTGACTCACTATTGTTTGCAGGAGCAGGATACTTACCAGGGAACAGTCCACACGAAGTCAAATGGAGATCAAGAGTACATCACTCGACAGCATTGTCTATTCGGCAATGGTTTGAGAGGTACCTACTTGCAGGACGACAGTGAAGCTGAAGGTATATATTATTTTGATGCCTCTCATTTCACTTACTATACAAGTCCTTTTACTTGTTGTATACTTAGCAGTAGCATGCTCTCTGTGTTCTTAGTCATTCTTATTATATTATTCCGCGTAATTGTTGGTCATATTTTTGTACCAATCGTTTATTAGGACTTTGATAGACCTTTGCAAATTGCTCTGACGACTGTTTTCTGTATTTGAGTTAGAGACAACCCCAGTAGTAGTCTCTGCGTGATTAGTTAGCATATGTTGTGACTGTCGATCTAATGTTATCTTCTGCTGTATGACTGTGATGGTTAGCATATCCTTTGAACGGATTTGTTGATTTGGTTGTAACAGTTTCTGGGCAATATTTATGAGTAGCAGTTTAGCAAGTTAAGCTCACTGCATTACACGATGTGGGCATATATACTATTTCATCAGCTATTTCATTTTGGTTGCTTTGGCTGCAGATAGTGTAATTGACTGAAGCTTGTCCTAGTGTTAGACACTGTTTCCTCAGGTGCCTGGAGGATTGAAGAAAGTGTTAGTGCTCCAGTACAGATGATACATATTCCAGGGTACGGAGCCACAGCAACATAGCAGAAATGGCGACGGTGCCAACATGGGCATCCAATAGAGGTTCTGCTATCATGGGTGTGTAACAGAGATCAAACTGAACAGCTGTGGATTGCTTTGTATTTGTAATCTTACATATGTTCAGATCTAGCCCCACAGACTAGTTAAGGGGGTATAGTGTCACACTTTACTTGTATGTCTGCTGGAACAGTGTGATTGGCATTTAGTTTTATATCTCATGCATCAATCAGTGTCTCAATATTCTTCTTCTGAATGAATGTTTACTATTCCAATGAGAGTCCCAAATCATTTGGTATTTAGCGTAGTCCAGGCTTGATTATTTGCAGCTCCTAACAACACCGCAATTCCATTGAAGCCTTATCTTGATGACATTGTTGATCTACCGTGATGCGGCCACGTTGGGTGTGTTATGCTTTAATACATTGTTAAGTTGTCACGGTTTAGATGCGCTGTGAAAATAAGACCAATGCGACATGTGTCACTGTTTTGGTATGCGTACAAGTGGTCTGTCTGTTACTGAACAAACTGTTTAATTGGAGCCAAAGTTCTTTGAGTGGTACATGTGATTACCAAATTACTATGTGTTATTCAGACTGTGTTTCTCATTATTCATAGATGAGCCACCTACAGGAGGGCAACGTCTAAGTAAGGAATGAATAGTGGTTAACTATGCTTATTTTCTTGCAATGGAATGAAATTTTTTTCCCTTTGTTCTAGTGACCGACTGATCCCAAACTGAGACTTGGCCTAGACATAATGCTACAGTTCTTATCAGCATCACATCTGTGCATAGTCCACTGCATAAGCTGCTACTTTCATTCCTTTCTACGTATTATGTTTGGTGCAAGTTGGAATCAGAATCACTTCCATTGGGTTAGTCACTTGCCCAGCTGTTTTCAACACAAAACTTGAAGGGGAAAAAGAAAGTGACAGTAATCATATACTCCATACAGGGTGAGGTACAGTAGATCCAATACATGCCATCATAATCCAAACACCCTTTTGTTCTCCCCAATAAGTCAACTTCACTTTCAAAACACCTTTTCCTTCCTTGATGTGACCATTCACTTTCTTTGTACTCCACTAGATACATTATCAAACGGGCCCTTTAGGGTGCTGCTATTGGCACTTAGATTTTGCTCTTAGTACTCAACCCCTTTAAAAAAAAATTGCAAGTGGCCTGACTTGGATTAAGTGATATAAAGCCTAGAGCACGCCAAAGGGCCCAAATAAGTATTGCTTGTAGTGTAGTGATTGATTTTCCAAGGGATAAAAAGCCCAGCTTGGCCCAATCAACTTCAAATCAATAAAAATCAAATTGATATTTAACTTCATAATTTAAAAAACCCTCTCTATGAAAAGTAGATCTTTCCTAATAATTATAACTCATTTCTAAACGTTAAAAATTATAACATTTTTCTTAGTTTTACATAAAAGATCACAATATTTTGAGGATAATTAAATTTCAATAAAACAATTGTCTCAATGAAAGGGAATGATTATGTTGGAGAAATTATAATTAAAAATATTTATCTAATACCTGAAAATATGTGTATTCTCATTTATATCACAAATCTACTATATGCTAAAAAAAAGTTGAATCAAAATTTTGTAAATATAAAAAAAGTTCTGAATGTTTTCATTCTTATTTAATTATCTAATAAGATTATTAATCTTTTGTCTTTATTTTTACCATATATTGATTCTCTTAACTTCATTTTTAGAGATCAAAGTTCCATCGTAGACTCCCAATTCCAAAATTCATAGAAATATCTGCGTGCACGTACATCTAAGGTGAGACGCGCAGGATGGTTAGAAGTGCTCTTAGGCGACTCAATGAGCGGATTTGATTAAACGTGGGCGCGAAGTGGAAATAGACTCTTGCTTCATTAGTTTTAAATAAAGGAGTTAGGAAATTTGTGAAAATCATATTTATGTCAAAATTTTAACCCATTTTAATTTGAATTATGTCATTTAAACAAAAATCAACTTTAAATTTGAACAAAAATAGGCGTAAGAGAATTGGCTAAAACTGAGAATTGAGGTTAAATATGTGATTTGGTTGACCCCACCAGACCAAACTTATCTGATGTAAAAGAATCTACTTGTTTTTCATCTCAAGTGGAATAGTAAAAACATCCTTTATTTAGCTTCTTTTACTCTTTTATAGTAGTGTTTTTTCAGTAGTGAAAAAATTAGGCTCTACTAATTAAACTCCTTGGATTGACTATGGACAATATCGTGATTACACATCTGAGAAAATGGGCCCGATCCACAAGTGAAACACATGATTTTCATGTGTTATACAAACTCAATATTATTATGGGATGTACTCATATTAAAAAATTTAATTTTGATGAGTTAAGATTTTAAAAATGTAGGGCCCACGGTGAAGTTTGTAAAAGGGAGCCAAGAAATAAGGCAATTTTGAAAAGAGCATATATGCTCAATCTTATGATGGAGCCAATTTGTATAAGAGTAAATTTTGAGCCACTAAGCATGTAAATATCTAGGGCCCACCATATAGAGTTTGTAAAGAAAGAGACTTTCCAAATCCTTTTCTATTGGATAATATGTTTCCTTTTAGGAAAAAAGTGTTTTATTATCCCAGCTATAGGGGGTTGGGATCTGACCCCTAAGAGAGGAGACCTCGAAGAGGTGGCAGAGCCCTCTGGCAAGGAAAGTGGATAGAACATCAGACAAGATAAGACAAATGGTTTAGCTAAAAACTGACACCTCTTAGGGCATCTCACTAGCTAAATGCATTTGTTAGCTAAATTAGCTAGCAAAAATTCACTTTTCTAACTCCAACAGACTAACTAAATGGCTAGATATTAGTTATTGCAAGTAAATTGCTAGCTATATTTAGCTAGCCACCTTTGACTAGCTAAATCTTAAAATGTTATTTTTTTAAGATCCTTTGCTTTTGATTGGATGGTTCAGTTGTTTAATTGAATTGATTAAATATTTAACATAAATATTAAGAGAAATAAAGGGCATTACTGGAGATGGCAGTAACTAAAATAAATAAAGACACTTTTTCACTAACTATTTTGAGATATTAAATGGAGAGCATTGCTAGAGATGCTCTTACCAGGGTCTAATAAAGTGAACAAATGAAAGTAGTGATCTTCTTATGAGAGATTTAGGGGATTATGTGTAGCTTGTTTGTCAAACAATATGTTACATCACATAAAGTTCATGTGACCATAGGTTTGATTTGTTAACATATGAAAGAGGAAATCTATGTGATAAAAAAATATGTATTTAGTATACACTCCTCTAAGGTTTTTAAAATTTGTAAATAAGCCCCTACGGTTTTAGTATTTGCATATAGCCCCCTGCCTTTTCATTTTAATACATTTCATATCAAAGAATCAATAGTCTCACAACCGACATAAGTTTTTAGAGTAAAATGACACTTTTGGTCATCTTTTTATCTCTATATACATAATTCCAAAAGCTTAGATTCGTTTTTCACCAAACCTTGTAACATTGACCATTAAAAGAGTACATTTAGTAAGAGAGAGTAACCATATGTAAATCTATTTTTATCAATATAAGACCCATTTTGTTAAATTCAAATTGATCATAACCTATACTTATGTTTGGTTATATTTGACCAATCCACGCATGACTCATTGTTGAATTAATCTATGTTTCAAAATACACAATTCGGCTTCATGTGCATTGGAGAAGTTTTAAAAGATAAACTATTGAACCTTAAGATAAAATAATAACATATTTTTGTAAATAATGACATACTCATTTTTTAAAGGATGTTAGGTGTCACGACCCAGCTCGAGAATCCAAAGGCTAGGGTAACTCTCGAGGTGTGACACACTTACTCTCATAAAATTTTCACTTGCATTTAAGTATAGGCAGAATTCCACAGGGGGTATTCACATTCTAACACATATGAGGAGCACTAATGGATATATGTCCGAGTATTTAACATTTTATAAGTTTGTCAATATCACCTACAATTTTTAACTTTTAATAGACATTTAAATAATATCATTCTCACATGAAACAATACACAACTATACATTCAATATACAAAAGAAATGTATATTATAATTGATCGCGCTTAAAAATGACGTGGAAAATGAATTACGGAATCAAGGTCCGACATTCACGCACTTCAAGTGTTAAAAAGAATGGAAAATAATTACAATTCATCATTAATTTCCCTTTGTTTACATGGGTTCAAGTGCCCTGACCACGGGGATGCAGGTTGTTTATATGAGTTTACAAAGTTTATAACCCCTCCCTCAAGTCTTAGATGTGATCTTGATTTGGAAATTACAAGAAAATGTACACAAAGTAGGAAAAAATGCGAAAAAAGATGGAAAAATGGGGTGAAGGTCCATGACCGCAGGCTGAGTCACGGACGAGGCCCAATTTCGGGTTTTCGCATATGTGGTCCATTTTCATCTATTTTGGGCTCAAACGAAGTCCGATTGCCATGAAAATTGGAGGGATGCTTCTTGACACTATTTTATGCATGTCATAAACATTTCAGCTCGTTTTGACTTCAGGAAGTTGGTCAACTTTTTCATTAATTGGGCCCTGGTCACGGACAAGGCCCACTTTTGGAACATTGTATATGCGGTCTATTTTCCATTGTTTGAGGCCCGAATGATGTCCAATCATCACGAAACTTGGAGAGATGTTGCTTGACACTATTTTAAGTGTTTCATAGAAGTTTTAGCTCTGTTTGACCACCTGAACTTGGTCAACTCCTTTTGTTTGTGGGCCCCGGTCACTCCCAAGGCCCATTCTTGAACTTTTGCATATGTGGCTTGTTTCCGTCTGTTCGGGGCCCAAACGGTGTCCAATCGCTACGAAACTTGGAGGAATGCTTCTTGACACTATTTTGAGTGTGTTACAGAAGTTTCAGCTCTGTTTGACCACCTGAACTTGGTCAACTCTCCAGTTGACTTTTTTATGACAGTGGGCCCTTGTTTCAGCTGTTTGAAGCCCAAATGACCTTGATTTGATTTGAAACTTGGAGGGACTGACGTCAAGAACATCTTGGAGTATTCATCCAAATTTCATGCAGTTTGGATTTCAGGAAGTAGGATTTCGAACAGTTGCCTATTCATTGCATGCGTTAGGTCACTATTCACTCCGCATTGAGATAGTTAGCCTGTTTTCTATTCGAACAGCCTCCACTTGACTCGAAACTTTGGGAGAATAACTTGGGGCATTCTTTGAGCATTTGTTCCAAATTTTATCTGCTTTGGCTTTCTGGAAGTAAGATCTTAGCTGGTGACCCCCAAATTCGGGATTACTGTCCTCTAAGCTGACATGTAATTAAATTTCGACAAACGGAGTCTTTTCGACTTGAAAATTTGCAAAGTATCTTCTGAGCATGACTGAAGCTTCGTGCCCAAATTTCATCAATTTTGGACATCGAGAAACAGGACTTTGGTCAGTGACCCCCTAGCTTGGGGGGGACTAACCTCAGGCTGACATGCTTGTGGCTTTTGAGTTCGATGATGTCTGTTCAATCCGAAATTTGAACTTCTTCTGAGAGTTCCAACTACCTTGATCTTCATGGGATATCACTCTGCACAGGGATCCACAGAGCATAGCATATCATCACTTCGACATATAGGAATGCCGGTTCTCACAGTGATTCCCCAGGATCTGCAAATAACCTCTGTAGCCTAAATTAAGCTGAGATGAGGTGTCTTCACTGCAGTATTTGCAATTTTTATAGGTCAACAATAATCATCAAAAACTTGTACATCCTTGCTATACACATGTATAAATACTTGTATGCAACTAACTACAAAGATGAACATCTATACAGGTCTAAGCAAAAGTATAAGAGAGCTATGCACATAGATAACCACTATACAAGTCTAGAATACTAAATAAAGATCAAACTATACATGTAACAGCCTATATGCATTTAGATACAAAAGAACAAGTCCATAAAACTCAAAATATAAATCCCCAGATATGTTCGTGAAGCTCTCTAGTCAATGGGCAGTCAAAAAGCCTCTGTCATCCACTCATCAAGACTTAAAGGAACCGGTAAGGTCTCCTTTCTAGTCTCCTCCATCTCTACTAAACCGGAATTGGGATCTAAGCCTGTAACACCAAGCAGATAGATGTGAATAAGACTATTCAATAAAGCATAAGCATAATTAAGGTAATACAAGCTATATCTAATAGAATTAGAAAACATGATAATTAAAGGAGATCAATTACAGTCTACTAGGCAATATTGTGCCTAGAATAATCGTACGGTACGAATCAATAACGAAAATACAATAAAATCGGCCACCACATGTTATTTTATCCTCTCGGCAGGGATTCTGTCATTGGGTACACCAATGCCATGCCTAGTTACACATAAGTCCCTAGTTTCTAGGTTCTAGTGTCACAGATATCAACTGCAGTGACAACCATTCCAAACTCTCCTTATTTGACCCCGTCGATTCTCTTAAGTGCGAAGCCAAGTAAGGCCAGACAATTCGAATCAATCAATATAAATTGAGTAAGATTTCAATCTAAGTCAATCAAGATCTAATCCACTCTAGTTTAGTCAATCTTACTCAATTTGAAATCCGAATTCAGTATCAATGAAATGACGGTAGCTAATCAATTCAATATCATTGTAATTAATGATTCAGTACAATTTGAGAGATCAATATTCGTATTTATAGTATGTAGTGCAATATAATTAAAGAAGTCAAGGAATTTACTAGCCAACCCTAAACTAATCACCTATAGCCTTTAATCATTCATTTCGATGTAGTTTTAAGTTGTTTGACACACTTTTATCTTTGCTTAGTATTCTAGTGTATAAAATGCATATCAAACTCCTATAAATCAACACTCATGGTTAAGTGATCAATATACGAGTGATAATACATGAATAAATCCCAACCAAGATTATTCATGTATCTTTAATTACCGTTAGGCCATTTATCAGGGTTTAAAGGTTCCAAACTAAGGCACTATTAGGTCTTTTATAGCCTTACAGTACTAAAGTTTTATTTTGCATCATCATTAACCCTTAGGTTAATATTAAGAAGTATTAGGGATATTTGAATTAATATAAGACCCTAATTGACCCCCAATTTTAATTTTAAAACAATAAAAATGATATGGTGATAAATGAGGTACCTAATTGATCAAGCATGTATCCGATCGATTGGGACATCTAGTGATGGAATTTAGTCAATCAGACCTTGGTTCGATTGATCAACCTTGGAGCGAATCTTACTCCAAGCCAATCAGTTCTAAATTGATTTTTCCTTTTTTTTTCATTTCCTTTCCTACTTACAAATTCATAATTCCAACTCTTCTATATTTCTTACAATCCCACTTAATTCCTTTAATGTCATTGCATCCATTCCATTCATAATTAAATGAATTCCACAATCTAGACATGTAAATGAGGCTGAAAACAAATAAACATTTGATTTGATTAATAAAACTACAACATTACAAATATGCATTCATCCATAATATGCTTATACTTGCTCTATTCACTAGTTTGCCTAGAATTTTCCTCTATTTAGCTCAACTGAGAAAAAAAAGTCCACATTATAAACCCTAACATAAGGAAAACATGAAATTGATAAAAAGAATGAACCGCATGTCCTCCTTTGAGTCTTTCAGACTCCTCTACCATTCAAAAATTCAAGAAAACCAAAAGCTTTGAGAGAAGGAACAGAGGAGTTTCACACTGTCTAACCAAGGAAGAAGAAGATGGTGATGAGAGTGAAGAGGAGATGATGAAAAAGAGGTTTAGAGTCTCAATCCTCACATGCAACGATCATCACCGTGCATCCCAAGTAGAATTGGAGAAGAGAAGAAGGAAAATGAGTTCCTAGCTAAATTCTATGAAGAAGAATCAAATGAACTAATGTTGGTGGTGTTTTAGATTAAAATTTTCAATTATTTATAAGAAAGTCTAGTTTCTACATTGTATTTTCAGTTTAAGTCAAATGAAGGTCCACATGCTTTAATTACGATCAAAGGGTTTAAGTCATACACAAAAGCTGACAAACTCAACAAGACGAACACGATGGTATCAATATGATGAATGTTCGATGTAAAAACAGAAAATCTAAAATTACGAGAAAGAGCTTTATATAGCTAAATGAGGTCAAACCCAATCTAAATTACCTATTTGCGATCCAAACTCAACCCATAAGACTCAAATATGACAAAACAACCTTCGTATTCACTTAAACTACACTAAACATGATTATGTATATTAATATTAGATTAATTAGCTACTAATCATGTTTAATTAGTCACTAATCGTCATTAGCTCAAGTTGGAGTGTTACATAAGAGCAAAGCAATCAATTTTGTGAAATTTCAGTATACATCTCTTGGTGGTTATTCATTCTCATTAGGACTACTGCTACTAGGGACATAAAAGGTATTCAAATGAAAAGGCAAGGGGGTATATATACAAATATTGAAACTATAGGGGCTTATTTACAAATTCTATAAACCTTAGAGGGGCATATGTCAAAAACTCTAAAAAATTTGTGTTGACAAATATAAGAAAGTTTTTAGACGTTAATTCCATTCGGTTGAAATCAAGAGACTTGTTATCAGTTTATGAGATGTAAGAGTCCACATGATACAATGCTATCTTGTGGATATTATTTGTAGGGCCGATATTAAGAAAAGTCATCTTATCTTATGAGATTCGATCCAGTGCGATCAATATTGGAGTGACTTTGTACATTTTGAAATTTAATATGATCAAGGAGACCATCATATTGATAACATATAAAATGTTTGATTTTATTCCTTTTAGTTATCATATCGCTTCAAAACGGTTTAAGGCCTTGCTCGATATCTAATACTAGTGGGTGGTATTGCGGATTTAGAATTTTACCAATAATCAATTGTAAGGGGTCTATGGGTTATCAGTCCTAAAAAATAACAGAGATTTAGGATGTTTACTTGTTTCCACATGATTAAAGCGAGGACAGAACTTGATATATAAAATAAAAAAGAAGAACGGACAGAGGTTAGTATGATTAGAGTGACATTTTGTCAACAACTAAAACATGTAAAAAAAAAATAGATGGAGATAGAAAGTAGAGTTACAAAAGAAAAGGCGGAGACAAATAGAAACCGAGCATGGAAAGTTAGAGAGAGGAGATTCATCGGAAGAAAGAGATGACAAAGATTTTATAGATCTTCTTACCAGAAATAGAACTCCTTGGGGATTGGCATTGGGGTGGAGAGATTTCAGGGCTATTTGTACTCAAAAAATGACTTAGTTCTCTAACACCTTTTTGAAATATATATATATATATATATGAAATTACCCAAATGCTCCCTATTCTCTCTGCACTCATCTTCACCTCCTCTCTCATCCCTTTTCCCACCTCTCCCCTCTTTTGTTCGGCCTGTCTTGTCTGAACATTTCGATTTTTGTTCAGCCCTGTGAATAGACCTCACAAATGGGTCGGGTTGACAAAATTCAGGTCGAGTCACCCCGAATCTTAATTTGTTGGTTCCAACTCTAACCCGGTCCGTTTTAAAAACGGGTTGAAAACCTTCAATCCACACCCTTTAGCGGGTCGACCCGACCCGACTTGCCTAACCCGAATTTGATGTGGGTTGAGTCGGGTTGACCCGACCTAATATATTTAATTTTCACTTTATGTATAATTTAACATATTTTATGTGATCCAACTTCATTTATAAAGTTCTCTTTACATCTAAATTCATTTAGAATGTTACATTGAGCATGGATTTATAATTTATCAATTTTCAAGGTATAAAAAATGGTGAATCTATAAATATTTTCTAGTCCATTTCTTGAGACAATCTTTTTTCAATTTTTTTTCAATTTTATAATTCCATATTTGAGTATGAGTATAAGACTCATTAATGATATTGTATTTCATTTATATCTATATTTTAGAGGTAAATTTATATGCCAACATAAATATGAAAAAAACATAGCAATATTTCAACTATAAAAACATCATATTGTCAAATAAAAAATAAGTTTTATATTTAAAGTATTAAAAGTTTAAAATACTTCTCCACAAAAGATAAAGAGTACATAGTTTATGGCCTACATAAATAAGAAGAATTACATGAAAATTGGAAAGTCATGGTAACTTAATAAAATCTAAATAGGTCAAACAGATTAGGGTGAGTTAGGCAGGTTAACCCTAACCCAACCCATTTTTATACGGGTTGGTAAATCGTAACCCTACTCTGACCTGTATATCAAATCGGTCGGGATAGGTGGGTTAGAAAGGGATCGGGTTGGATTTTGCTAGCTCTACCTGTGAGGCCGAACAATAGTGTAATGTTCGGCCTCGTAGTGCCAAACATGGGGGAAATCTAGAATAGGGAGAAGAGAAGAAGAGGGCAATGAGAGGAAAGGAAGAGGGAGGTGAGGGAGAGGGAAAGAAAGGAAGAGTTAGTGGAGGGATATCTGGTTACTCCCTCCCTTGAAGCTCCCGACCGTTGTCAGAGGGGAGGTGGGGAAGGGGAGGAGAGAGGAGGGGGTCGTGGGGAAGGTGAGTGGGAGAGAAGAGGATGGGGGTAGTTTAGGCTTTATTTATTTATTTATTTATTTTTTAAAATGAGTGAGTCAACTAAGAAGTTTTTCTATTTCAAATAGCAAATCTCTTTTTTGAGCTGTGCTGGTGTGTCTGAGAAGGCTTCACATTGGGGTAGAGAGATTTCAGGCAGAACAGAATGTAGGGAGAATAGGATTAAGATTCTTGTTTATAAATAAAAGTCCTACTTAGTTTCCTATTTGATTTACCAAGAGAGATTTTAGCTTGGTACCATAGCTAAGCCATCTTCTTTCTTTCAATTTAAAGTTGTGCCCAAGGTGGTAGGTGATGAATGTTCTTAAGATCCAGTTGGATAAGTTTTCAGTTTCACAGTGACATGAGCCAGGATGGGCCTGATCGTCAACCATCATGGACGCGGATTAAGTGATCTGACCCAAGCAACTGGGGACCACATGAGTATATGGGCTTGGCGGCTCCATCATTTACCGCCACCCATTAGCACTTCAAGGAAAATCAGAGAGTTGTACTTGTGTCTGGTATCAGTGAGGACTGGTATAGGGACGATAAATATTTTATGGACAGTGTCCACCACCTTCCCTGGAATTCATTTCGGATCCAAGCTTGTAAGGTAGCGTTTGATTCGCTGTAATGAAGGCTGGAATGGAATGGCCATTCCATTGGAATGACCATTCCCACGTTTGGTTCGTGAAAAAACGGCGGAATGACCATTACTTCAGGAATCACCATTCCTTTATACAAGGGAATCACCATTCCACCGGGGGGGCGGAGGAATGGCCATTCCATTCCTTTCCCAATTTTATTTTGACGAATTTTATTTGAAAAAGCTAAATTTATTAATTTATTAATATTTTAATAAAATATAAATAAATATTATTATATAAATCATAAAATAAACATAGTTGAAATTAAATTTAAAATATCAAAATTTTAAGAATAAAATTATATACAATGTTTGGTCGCATAAAAAAATTAAATTTTATTTGAAAAAGCTAAATTTATTAATTTTTTAATATTTTAATAAAATATAAATAAATATTATTATATAAATCATAAAATAAACATAGTTGAAATTAAATTTAAAATATCAAAATTTTAAGAATAAAATTAAATACAATGTTTGGTCACATAAAAAAATTAAATTTTATTTGAAAAAGCTAAATTTATTAATTTTTTAATATTTTAATAAAATATAAATAAGTATTATTATATAAATCATAAAATAAACATAGTTGAAATTAAATTTAAAATATCAAAATTTTAAGAATAAAATTAAATACAATGTTTGGTCACATAAAAAAATTAAATTTTATTTTAAAAAGCTAATTTTTTTAATTTTTTAATATTTTAATAAAATATAAATAAATATTATTATATAAATCATAAAATAAACATAGTTGAAATTAAATTTAAAATATCAAAATTTTAAGAATAAAATTAAATACAATGTTTGGTCACATAAAAAAATTAAATTTTATTTTAAAAAGCTAAATTTATTAATTTTTTAATATTTTAATAAAATAAAAATTTTATATAAATTTTATATTTGGTCAGTTTAATATAAATTTTATTCCATTCCTGGTATCATTCTATCATACCAAACACAGGAATCGGAATGAGAGTCCTATTACTGGAATGATTCCTCTGTCTAACCAAACGTTGGAATAGGAATTACCATTCCTGCCTCATTCCATTCCAGGCTCATTCCAACCTCCATTCCATTCCTCCCAGCAATCATTCCAGCGAACCAAACGCTACCTAAGTTTATGAGGCCCAAGTCCACCTCCCACAAATATTCAACCCGAACAAGAATTCTAGCTAATAGAGGCCCAAGTCTTGGCAAGTGTTGAACTCCAGGTGAGGAACCAGCATGATGAAAGGTTCTTGGCTCCTATTTCATTCCATTAGGCCGAATGCACAATCGAAACCCTCTGTTATCAAATCTGGGATCAAGCCAATCAGGGTGAGAATCAGGTTCCCGACAACCTTGCATGCACTTATTTGGAAGCATCCTAAGGGCCTGTTTGTATAAGAGAAAAATAGAGTGGAGTGAAGTTAAAAGGGCCCTAACAACTTAAAATTTCAACTCTTCCATATTTGATGAGTCTTGCCCAAAAATGAAATATTATTGTCAGCCCATGTATACTTCATTTCAGTTCAACCCTAAATACTTCAATTTCCTTAAGTAAAAGTTAATTCTACTCCATAATATTTTTAAATTCCACTTCACATTAAGCATCCAAATAGAGTGAAGTAAACTAATCTACCTTAACTTCAATCCACTTTTCCTACTCTTCACTTCTCAAGTAAAATCTACTTTACACTAATCCACTCTTCATTTATCCAGACAAGCCCTAAAGCACATAATGATAAATAATAATAATAATTATTATTATCATTATTATAATAAATAAAACAACATTCACCCATGTACGTATACATTGCATGCACTGATTTGGGTGCAATCAAATGGTTTGGATTAGTTCCTTCTTTTTAATTTCTGTAGCTATCCTTCCGGCTCCAATGGGACACCTTATTTGAACTTTGTTGTACATGCATACTACGGCAGCCTAAAAAAAGGACAATTCAGCTATGAACAGTGTGGTGCTCAATATCGATTCATGGAAATTGTGGGGCTCAGGCCGGTGGGATTTAGATGTATTAGTATGGGTCAGGACTATGAACAATCTGTTTGATCTCCCACCACAATCGTGTTAATCAATCTAAAGGTCCCAAAGTGTAATAGTTGATTAGGCAATTATAAAAGAAGAATTGAGATTAAGTGAGAAAAAAAATCACAATGACCATCGAGTCCCACCACGTCACCACTGGACATGGGGAAGCTTGGCATGCACTACCCCATGCATGGCAGGCTGCCACCGTAGGTTTTTTTGACCGAGGATCCAGGCTAATAAAAGAAGAGACCCTATGGCCATGCAGGCTGCGGCTGTACCCACACACATGGTATCCCCTTGTGTGTCCACATCATTTGGAAGCCAATTATTTTTATTAATTAATGTTTTTGTACAAATTTCCCAATGTTTGAAAGTTCCACCAATTCTTCCACTTGAGTGATGCTGTCGACCTCAGTTTTGCCTTATTCTAAAATACTTAATTGGGATTTTCATGATTTATTGAATCATCTAAATTTTCAAATGCATATAGTAAGGTTGTACATAAAATCTATCGATCCGTAAAACCGATTCGATCCGCGGTTTTTTAATCCATCTGATGGTTTATAGTTTGATAATGGATTGAAAAAATCCTAATTCGTTAATAATGACTTGGTGATGGATTTTACCCTTAATCCACGAATTTAAACATATCCGAACCATTGAAATAAAATATATATCTTTATATAAAAAATATTAAAAGATAACATTTTAGTCATTCATCATCCAACTTTCAATCTTAACCATTCACTTTCCATATAAAATAGTGAAGAAACAATTGACACTGCTGTTAACGGATTGAATGGTTTTAACCATATCGAATTGTTGATCCACAATTTAGTTGGTTACAAATTACGGATTAGGCTTAATCCGATCCAGTTCATTTCTGTGTACACCCCATACAGTGTTCTATGTCATGACCATCATTTACAATTGAATTATAGCCAATTTAGATTTTAAATGACAAGCTATTCAAAAAATAACAAAATAATAATTTAAATCACATTTTGGGTTCTAGAAACGTAGCTTCCTGGATTAAACCTTCTAATTCGTTCCAAACTCCTTTGGTAGTAGCAATCAGAACCCCAAAAAGAAACTTAAATTATTATTTTATTATTTTTATAATAGTTTCTTTCATTTAAAATGAAAATTAATAATAGAATACTCCATACAAATAAAATGAGGATTTTATCCGAAAAATCATCTAGGTGAGCACTAAACTAAAAAGTCCTCCTTAGTTTTATATACACCAAAGTAGTCACCTAGGACCACTTCGATTTATTATTATTATTATTGGAATGGGAACGAGCACGCATCGAATTCGACACTTGTTTTAACATAGAAGGGGTCAAATTTAACCCTCCTTTGTTACACTTTATGTCGCAAAAAGCTTTCATTTTTCTTCTTCCACC
This sequence comes from Sextonia rubra, assembly GCA_037013555.1. Lineage (NCBI taxonomy): Eukaryota > Viridiplantae > Streptophyta > Magnoliopsida > Laurales > Lauraceae > Sextonia > Sextonia rubra. The sequence goes on along the minus strand of JASUAD010000001.1, from coordinate 105,980,006 downwards.
CATCAACAATGAATCTGACTATCTTGCTTCTCCAACTCTCAAATCTTCATATTCAGCCATCCAAGTTGCTTTTCTATTATTTCAAAAAAGAAAAAAAATTGCTTCTCTATTGATTTGTTTGGTCCCCACAAGCATTTCTATTTTATTTTTGAAGTATTGTTGAAGGTGATGTTTTCACCCTTTCATATTCTTCTCTATCCACCCCATGTTTGGATTTCTTTGGTTGTGTTTTTTCTTTCTTGTCAACTTTCTTTTGCATGAAGTGTTATTTTTTTTCTAATTTCTTTGTGTCACTCTATTTTTTTGTTGGATATCTTCACATTGTTTTGTTAGTGGTTCTTTCCCCTCATTTTTGTACTTTATTTTGTTTGTTTAGGTTTTGTAGATGAGTGATTTTGCTATGAATATCATAAATTTGTTGAGAAGCTCTTAGGAATGCTCAATGGATGAGATGTGTTCTTTGCAAATGGAGATGTCTAAGGTGCTACATGTTATGTGTTGGAAGAACAAGTGTAAACAATTATTAAAAATTATTGTTATACGGAGAATGTAAGAATGTTAGTGGATTCTTTCACTCTGTCTATATTCAGCGTGTACAACACTAATTTGTGATATTGCCATGAATGTTATGATTTCCATGAGAACCTCAATTTGGATATTTTTGAATCATGGATAAATGTAAGGTATATGAAGATCATGCAATGCATTATTCATATTTTAAGTAATTTTCCTTTCTCTAACATTGTAGAGGAACAATTGCTTATAGTAACCATTATGGTCAATATTAAATGCTTTACATGTATTCCATCATTATTATGTAAAACCATCTATTATGTTACTAATACAACATTGATTACTTTGTAAATATAGCAATAACACCTCAGACAGTGAGGTGTTAACCATCATCTACTATGATGGTGAGTTTGAATTTAATGATTCGTCATCAATACAAGGGTGGGCAGCAGAAGTTAAGATACTGTCAAATGACATAACACATAAGTTGTTGGTGGACATTACACTTTAACACGTCCAAGTGTGATGCAAGAGTTGAGGACATTATTGCAATCCCTCAGTAGAAGTTTGAATCTATTGAATTTATTCAATTGAAGATGACATATTTTATTGAAATTGTATATGAGATTTGCTATAGTTCATGTGCATGCAAGATCATGGATATTGTGAAATTGTATTTATGTTTTTAATCCATATGTTGTTTATCTCAGCCATTTTTGTCATTCACCCATGAATCGAAGTGCTTTATATTGAATTGGAATGGTATTCTATAAAATGAATGAAATGTTCAAATAGAATGTTGTAATGGATTGGAATTGTCATATATATATATATATATGATCTTTGTTCTAGTGAGAACTATTCTCACGGAGTCACCGTGAGAACTTTTATGGGACCCACTTGTTGGTCCATATAGGAATGGAAAAATCCATGTGGGATCACAACAAATATCAAATTTGACCTTAATTTCATGCCCCTAACCCCTTCATTCATGACTTTATATTAAAAAAGATTTTAACCCTCCATCCAACAATGAAATGTTAGGTTTATGTCTTGTATTCCGGTTTAGCCGGATTGGTCGTCTGGTTTAGCCAGAATCGAGGCTCAAGGTTAGGGGTATTTTAGTCATTGTGTATGGGCTTTCTTGGTGGCCAAGAAAGCGGAGATTATATATTGTATAGTCTGTAACCCTAGACCTTGCAGCGGTGGCGGCATTAGTTGCCCGTGGTGCTCCCACACCACGTAAGAGAGATGAGGTGAGAGTGTGGGAACCTCTTGTATGCTTTACTTGTCATAGTGAAGATGTTCGTCCTCCTGTGCCCGTGGATGTAGCCCTATTTGGGTGAACCACGTAAATCTCGGTGTCTCTTCTTGTGTGGCTTGTTTCTTGTTGATCTTGTGATTCCGTGGATGCGCACAACGGGTGATGTTCAGAAAATTACAACAATTGGTATCAGAGCCACAACAATTGGTATCAGAGCCAGAGGTTGGTATTCCTTGGGTTTCTGAGCGAGGTGGAGATCGCTCAGTGGCTTGGAGGTTGTGCGCATGAAGATTAACTGAGATCAGGTTCATAATTTCTGGTTGGGCCACCATTGCAGAAGATGAAGACGAGATTGGTTCTCCGATTTGGATAGGATCGGAGGAAAAGGGATTCCCAGGTTGTTCAGATCTCGGAGTTAGATCGCAGCAGTTGTGATGTAAGGATCAACGGATCGGCATAATTGGGTTCGGATCACTGTTGAGGATTGGCGAATTCGTTGGCTGCAACTTGTCAGTGCGATTGTGATCTAATCACAGAATGAATAGGAGATTGTGAGCCTGTTGCTGTCGCCAGAACCTCTGCAGTAATAATGTGCTTCTCATCTCCCATGCCATCCATCTTCAGCCCGCCGCACGCGAGGTGGACCCATGGGCTCCAGCACCAGACGACGCCGTAGACGCTGATGCAGAAGCGGTGGAGGTGCTGCGAAGAAGACGCGCGTAGAGGATCCGAAAATCACGCCCCAAATCATCTCGGTCACCACCGAGATCCGCCGGGATTCTCGCCGCCTTTGTCGCCGGAGAGCCGTCACCGTCGCCGTGCTGTCGCCGCGCCTCGCCGCAAGTGGCCGGTGCCGCAGAAGACCACAGAGGAATCCGCGGTCTGCAACTGGGTTGCAGACCCGGTCGCTGCGCATGCCTTGTTGAAGACAACCCAGTCTTCTGGGTCTTGGGTCGGGTCGGGTCTGGTTGCCTGACCCGCGGAGAAGAAGAAGCCCAGCGCTTCTTGTCACGTCAGTTCGGGTCCGGGTTGGGTCAGTTTGACCTGACCCGTTGAGGAAAAGCCCAGGCAGCACAGCAGGTTCCAGGCCGGGTCAGGTCAGGTTAGACCCGACCCGATAGCACAAAAGCCCAGCAGTTCAAAGCTAGTTCGGGTCCGGGTCAGGTCAGGTCCGACCCGACCCGTTAGCAGGCGGTCCAGCCAACTCAGCAGGTTCAGGCCGGGTCAGGTCAGGTTCCACCCGACCTGTTTGCAGACGGTCCAGCCCAGCGCAAAAGGCAGTTCAGTTCCGGGTCAGGTGAACCCGACCCGGGTCCGCTCCAGAAGCCCAGCAGACAGCGCAGAGTGACGTCAGCAGTGATGTCAGCATCGGTCAAAGGCCAGATTTGACCAGTTTCAACGGCTGAAATTGTTTCTGCGATATCTTGATTGTCCGATGTCCGATCGGAGATCCGTTTGATCCTACGGACTCGTTTTGAGCAGATCTACGCAGTGGAAGAGGTTGATTGGCTGTTTGACAGTCAAGGAGGAGGTTTGACCGATTGGAGCGTAGAAACTTGTTTCTACGTTATCGGGGCCATCCTGAGTCGGATTTTAGATCCGTTTCTTCCAGCGTGCTCATGGTGACGAGATCTATAGTTTGATGCAGAAATCTGGAGGAGATCTGAACAGATGTGGATTGAGGCTAGAATCGGGTCTACTCGACCTGGTTGTTATTGCAAACCCAATAATAGGAGTCGCCGGCCTAGTTGCAAAGGGTTTGCTGATTCAAACGAAGTTGTTCGTTTGGGGTTCACATAATCGCATGTGATGATATTCATCTTGCCAGAGCCAAGCCGGAAAAGCAGCAAGGAGGAGCTGATGTATCAGCAGTTGATCGGAGGCCCAGTCAAATGGAGTTTTTGACTGCTCGGAGGCAGAGGTTGTTCTGCAATGGAGTCATCTGGACTTGTATTCCCGATCTGTTTGCTTGCATGCTTGTGGCGATTGGATCTTCACAGGGATGTTGAAGATGGGGGCAAGATGGTGAGTGATTGAGATATCACTCAGATTCGTCAATGATTTCGAGCTTCTAGTTCGAGGTGGAGTTTGACGAGGATATGAACTTTGCTCAAAGTTCATGTGCTGGTTCAACATGTCAAAGTGTTGAAGAAGACTGCATCCCTGGTGCAGTGACGTGCCATTCAGCAGGGTACGTGGAGACATTGCCGGTTTTATCTCCTAGTAGCTCGAGTTGTACGGAGTTGTACGGAATTCAAGCCAAGGTGGAGATTGTTAGGTTTATGTCTTGTATTCCGGTTTAGCCGGATCGGTCGTCTGGTTTAGCCAGAACCGAGGCTCAGGGTTAGGGGTATTTTAGTCATTGTGTATGGGCTTTCTTGGTGGCCAAGAAAGCGGAGATTATATATTGTATAGTCTGTAACCCTAGACCTTGCAGCGGTGGCGGCATTAGTTGCCCGTGGTGCTCCCACACCACGTAGGAGAGATAAGGTGAGAGTGTGGGAACCTCTTGTATGCTTTACTTATCATAGTGAAGATGTTCGTCCTCCTGTGCCCGTGGATGTAGCCCTATTTGGGTGAACCACGTAAATCTCGGTGTCTCTTCTTGTGTGGCTTGTTTCTTGTTGATCTTGTGATTCCGTGGATGCGCACAACGGGTGATGTTCAGAAAATCACAACATGAAATCTATTCAGATGAATGCCAAGTCTAAGAATTAGTGACTATCAATGGGGATCCCTGTTTTTGCATGATTTGGTTGGATTGCTAAGTGGGCTTACCAATAGTTCTCACGAAGGCATGGTGAGATCTAGTTCTTACTTGACTATTTATATATAAATGTTTAATGGTTGTGAATCAAATAAATTGGAATGTTTTTTTAAATGAAATAAAATGTTCAATTATACTGGAATGAAATGCTATTACTATCATTAGACTTCAATTTTCAAAAGAAATGAAGGCACTAGCATCAAATTCGACACTGGTAGATGTTTTTTTAAGGCACCAGTGACGCTAGTGTGCCTGTTTTGTTAGGCACTGGCATCAAATTCAATGTAGATTTTTTACCTTTGACTAGTACTAAGGTCGAATTCGACACTCGTCTAATGTACATGCGTGCCGAACTTGACACGCGTCTAGTGTACATGAGCATTAAATTCAATGCTAAGTCTTACTAAGTTAAATAATAATAATATAGTCTCAAGTGACCACTTAGGTGCCTACAAATTTAAGGGGATCTGTTTGGTTTAGTCCCACTTAAAGAGATTTTTCGAATAAATTTCTCAAGAAAAATTAAAAGAACCTTGTTAATTAATTTGTCAACACTTATGGGACCATATAACTCTTTAATTTAATTTAAAATTGCCCTACACCGGATGGGCAAGGTGTCACTTTCATTCTATAAAGTTATCGTTGCTTTAAGATTACTTAATGTAGGGACCGAGAAGGTATTAAAATGGACAAAATATAGATGTATGAATGTATCATTAAATTCTGAAGTTACAAAGGCTTAACTGCAAATCATATAAACATTAGGGGATAGAAAAACACTCTGGCAATACAGATGACATCACTTCTTTGGATTTCCAAAGGATATTCCTGGGAATCCACATCCAAATCCAGAAAGCTACAAACTTCGTACTTGGATCCATCTACCAACAGCAAAATCTGCCACTTTCTTCATCCCAAGAATCACTGGTTCCAAAACAATTCATGGCTCTTTCTCCTGTGTGTTTGCTCTCATCCATGTTTTTGCTGATCCATTTCCAAACACTGACAGCAAAGCACGTTCCTACCACTCTGGAAGGCCCATTTGCCCCAGTGACCCACAGCTTTGATCGGTCTCTTCGACAAGGCAGTGATGACTTGCCCATGGACCATCCAAGGCTTGCCAAAAAGGCTCCATCCATCTTCCCTGAGCAGATCGCTCTAGCCATTTCTTCACCTACTTCCATGTGGGTTTCTTGGGTCACAGGTATCTCAGTGATGGAATTCCACAAACTCTAGCACTTGACAAGCCATTTGCCTTCATGGGTTTGCTTATACTTGGAAATTTTCATAGAAAGATAAGAGCAGAGAATTTTATTTATTTAGTTTGTGGAAATTTTCCTTAGTCCATTGATCAGTCCATTTTTTTTATTTTTTGGTGTGTGTGTGTGTGTGTTTGTTTAATGCTTATATCATGAAGTTGGTGATTTTACTCTTTATAACCCCTTCAAGCCTTTTTTTTTTATTGAAGGGGATGCACAAATTGGCCCAAAGGTGACTCCTCTGGATCCATCAACAGTTGCCAGTGAGGTTTGGTATGGGGAGGAAAGTGGGAAGTACCCCTTTGTTCAACGAGGAACATCCACCATTTATAATCAATTCTACCCATTTGCTGGTCTTTTGAATTATACTTCAGGCATTATTCACCATGTAAGGATCGAAGGTGAGAAGACCCATTTGCAATGATTTTGTGATGACAACTGAAACCACCTTTTTTTTCCTGCTCTTCAATACTTGCTTTGCTTCTTATGTATTGCTGTAGATTGGTCACTTGCATTATCAGTTCATTGCTGTTCACTCTGACACAAGTTACCCATGTATCTAAGAGTGCTGCAAATAATTAAGGTCTGTACTAGTAGGTTGTCAAAAAAATTTATGTATGGAAGAATGGTAATGATCATTGGACCTTGATGGGTAAGTGTGTTTGCTTGTACTCGGAATTGCAGTCAGATTGAAATTATCATCATTATCATGATTGAAACCTTATCTCATAAATGTAGTACAGGATTTCTGAGTTCTACTTCATCACACAACCAAAGCCATCTCCTCTGCTCCTTTTCACTCCGCAACATAACATATCCTTTCTAACTACCAGAATGGTTGCAGAGTGAATAATTGGAACAGTATAATTCACAAATCTGACACTAATGGAGACGGCAAAAGTCTTTATGATATCGATGATGATGGTTTCTGAAGAATGAGTGTCTATCACTTCTTTCACACTTTTAGAGAGAATGGAATCAAACATCTCTTTAAACAGGATAATATTTTTATGACACTTTTAACAATAATGGTATGTGTTTAAGCTGACCCTGTTATACACTGCCAACTATTAAACCACTTTCAAATTTGGGATTATAATTTGGAACCTAGTTCTCCAAAAGATTTATCTCAATGAACATAAAACTTTTATTTATAGCTTGTCCTCAAATATTACAATGTTGCTGAAGTTGATCCAGAGCATTGATCTTCTTGTAGGTCTTGAACCTGCAAAACGGTATTACTATAAATGTGGAGATAGCTCATTATCAGCAATGAGTGAAGAGCATTCATTTGAAACTTTACCATTTCCTACTGCAAATTCATATCCACGTCGAATAGCAGTCATTGGAGATTTGGGCCTCACAAGCAATTCAACGACAACTATTGATCATTTAACTCAGAATGATCCTACCATGATTTTAATGGTTGGAGACTTGACTTATGCAAATCAGTACCTCACTACTGGTGCCAAAGGAGTTCCATGTTTTTCCTGTGCATTTCCAGATGCACCGATCAGGGAGACATACCAACCGCGATGGGATGGGTGGGGAAGGTAATTTCCTGGTCTTAAAACGGAGATCTGTTCTCCTGGTTCATCACTTAGATATTTCTCTTTGTAGGTTTATGGAACCCTTGACCTCAAGGATTCCCATGATGGTGATTGAAGGCAATCATGAAATTGAGCCGCAGATCAATGGGATCACCTTCACATCTTACTTGACACGATTTGCTGTTCCATCCCAAGAATCTGGCTCCAACAGCAGTTTCTACTACTCGTTTAATGCAGCGGGAGTTCATTTCATCATGTTGGGCGCATACATTGACTACAACACTACTGGTGAGTGATGTTCTACCAAAATGTTCTAGTTATTATCTGGTGCCATGGGAGCAAGTGCAGGTTTTCAATTTAATTCAGTCTGTTTGGAAATTCCATTGATTCAGTTAGTATTTCTAGTACGACCATCAATTTGTGGCAGGTGCTCAGTATGCTTGGATGAAGGATGATCTACAGAGAGTGGACCGGAGAGTGACACCATGGCTGGTAGCTGCATGGCATCCACCTTGGTATAATAGCTATTCGTCGCATTATCAGGAATTTGAATGCATGAGGCAGGAGATGGAAGCTCTTCTATATGAACATGGCGTTGATATTGTCTTTACAGGTCATGTATGTGGTTTTTTCCTTTTTTACCCCCCTCATATACTGTGGAATTTTTTTGCATGTTCAAACTTTTTGGGTAGCCCTCTGATTATAGTGCATATAGTCCTCAGATGTTCATGTGTTTGCTCTGTTTTTATTTTATTTTGTTATTTTTATTTTATTATTTTTTATTTTTGCGTGTGTGAGGGCACTCTTTAGTTTGTGTGTGTAGGAAATGCAAGACAAAAGGAGACTTGCATTTAGTTTGCATTTGTTTTCCAAACAGTGCTTGTAGCTCTGGATGCACTTTACTTGTGCCGAATGACCTTTTGCGACTACTTCCAATGGAGATATTAAGCAATTTATTTTTGCAGTGTGGAGGCATTCAAGTGGCCAAACAAGCTGCACAATGAAAATTTCTACAGTTCAATGTAATGGCAATTCATAAACCAAGGCTGTTACTGATTGATGGATGAAAAATTAAACGCATTAAATTATCTTAGACCTAATTTTATGATTGATGACATAATTGAATACAGAATCTCCAAAATAACCCCAAGTAAGACATTCAGCTTAAAGCCATACTACCATTGTGTAGTGTTGCATCACATGAAAACATTATTCTGTCTCCATCGAATTGTGATATTCCACAAATTGTTTTCAATGCTATCTTAATAAAAGCCCATGGTGCTGAAATGTTGATATATTTTATTCTGGTCTTTTTGCATTTGACATTGTGACTCTGAGTGATTTCACACTGAAGAAATCAACTAGCCAACATACATAAGATGAAAATAGAGAACTTTGTTTCTTTCTAGAATGCATTATTATTATACCAGATCCAACCCCAATGGGCAATGAACTAATATGTGTATTACAATTTCCTTTATTATTGATTCTTTTGGGTGTCGTTCAACACTCTGCTTTACAGCCCTCAATTGTATGACTCTGAAATGCATACTTAATTCTGTTCCATCATTATTTTTTTGAAATGGTAACGATGGAGTATATTAAAGGAAGAAAGAAGAATACAAGGACCCCTCTTCAAAAAGAAAAATAGGGACAAGAAAATATAAAAGCATTATACCAAAAACAAAATTACAAAGTGAAAGCAACCAAATCAGAAATCCTATCCACTCCTTGCTTAGCTAGCGAGTCTATAAAAGCATTGGCGTATCTACCCACATGCTTAAAGACAACTTGAAAGGGAGATGACAAAGCTCTAATCTCATTCATATAAAATTGAAACTTCCATGGAAACATAGCTGAAGATGACACCCACAAGATAGCATTAAGGGAATTACTTTCTACCACTAAACTTGATTGAGAAGAAGAGGAAGAGCAAATTTGTACAGCTTCCGAGATGCTAGAACCTCTGCCTCTTAGACTCCATACAACCCACATGCTTCGAGAATAAAGCCAACACAATACATTCACTATTGCAAAGCACTTCTCCTATGTCCACCAGCTCAGGCTTTCCCTTAGCAGTCCCATTAACATTAAATTTGAGTGCACCTCTAAGAGAAGGATCCCAAAAAATCACCTTTTTGGCCTCCTTGACTCCACATAATAAGAAGCCTCCCAATTATGCAACACACCATTAACTCTTAAATTGTCAAATTCACTTTTGAAAGCAGCTCAATTGGCAACTCTTGCCACCAGCAAAAACGATAACGCCTCCACTGATGACGAAGACCCTCTAAACACTCTTGTCATGTCTCTTTTTCTATACTGACCATAAGATAGCAAAAGGAATTAGTTTATAAAGAACCAACCCACATCCAAAAAAGCTAGAGCACCCCATTGATTCAAACATCCCTGCCAAAGACCCCAAGCTACACCAGAAAATGCCACATTGTAGAAGAAGCAATGGTGGGTGATAACTTCTACAAAAATGAGCAGACTCACAATGCACAAACAAATGATCCACCGACTCCCTTTCTTTCTTACACATCACACATAAGTCTGAAATAGATTCGAAAGAAAAGCCTCTCCTCCTTAGATTATCAGCTGTATAGACCTTCTCCAAGACTATGAGCCATGCAAAACCCTCCACCTTAGGTGGAGCAAAACCCTGCCAAACTAGAGAAGAAGGAACATTGACTTTTGGTATGCCTTCCAACACTTTGTAAAAAGACTTGCATGAAAAAACACTAAAAGGACTATATGCTTCAAGATACAAGAATCTGCTACATCCTTGTAAATGAAAACATTGGAGAGAAGATTGATCAAAGACCCAAACTCAGACTCCTCAGACAATCTCAAGGCTCTCCTAAAAGATACATTCCATGACCCTAACCCCCTTCACCTACATAATAATTTTTAACTAAACGCCACTTATTGACCACCACTTTGAATAACCTAGGGAAAAACAAACATATTGGACTCAGTCCCACCCAATCATCAACCCAAAAATGAACTTGACTTCCCTACCCCACTTTAAAGCCCAATTCCACCCTCAAACATCTCCCACGCTCCTACAGAATACAAATCCCCTACCCTCAAAATATTACCCCACAAACTTGACACATGGGACCTAGGAACTTTAATAAGGTCCCAACCTTAATCATTCTCACCATATTTTGCAACAATAACTTGCCTCCATAAAGCTTCCCTCTCCTCCCCATATCTCCACTACCATTTAGCCAAAAAAGCGCAATTTTTAAATTCCAAGTTTCCCAACCCTAAGCCCCCCACAGCTTTAGGCTTAATAACATCATCTCATTTGACTAAATGCAATTTTTGTTTTGTATTTCTCCCTTCCCACAAAAACTCCCTTCTTAACTGATCTAACCTGTCCCTAACACCTATTGGCATCCTCAATAAAGACACATAGTAAACTGGAAAATTCGACGAGGAAGCCTTTATCAAGGTAATTCTACTAGCCAAAGAAAAATAGTTTCTCTTCCTTTTGAAGTTCTCTAGCATAAGATTCCACACCTTTTATATCTCGCTTTATCTCCAATAGGCAAACCCAAGTACACAATCGACAAGTTACCGTACTTACGATGAATCTGAGGCTAGCAATAGAACTTCGTCATCTGAAGTTCCAACCCCCACTAACAAGCTCCTCAATAAATTTATTCTTAGCTCTAATGAAAGTTAAAAACACCTAAGAATCCTCTTCAAGACAAGAACCTCTTCTAACCTTGAGGATCTAAAGATAATGGTATCATCTGTGAATTGAAGGTGGGTGATAACTTCTACCTTTCTACCCACTTTAAAGCCTTTTGTCAAACTGCAAACTTTAGCTTTAGAAAGTAAAGCGCTTAGAGCCTCAACCACCATGGTAAATAGGAATGCAGAGAGAGGATCCCCTTGTCTAAGCCCCCTAGATGTTCTAAATAATCGTGAAGGAGATCCATTCACCAAAAGCGAGAAGGAAGTCAAAGAAATGCATGCTCGAATCCAAGAGCACCATTTCTCCCCAAAGCCAAATCTCCTCATCCTATAATCCACGAAACTCCATTCTACGTGGTTATATTGCTTTTCCAAATCTATTTTGAAGATAACTCCCACTTTTTTTGACCGTCTCCTAGCATCAATGAGCTCATTGGCAATAAGAACTCCACCCAGAGTTTGTTTGTTGTGAACAAAAGCCCCTTGGCAAGAACCTATTATGGACGGCAATACCTTCTTTAACCTAGTGGCAAGGATTTTCAACCACAATTTATATATACATGACCCACCAAACTTATAGTTCTATAATCTTTAAGATCCACTGCATTAGGGATTTTCAGAATAAGACTCAGAAAAGTAACATTGATTTCCTTACTGGATCTAACCCTCATGTGGAATTCTGTCAACATTTTGCAAAAATCACCACTTAAAAAAACCCTGAGCTGCCTTAAGGAAAGAGAAATTGAAACCATCTAGCCTTGGAGCTTTATCTCCCTTACATTTAAACAAAGCCACTTTAACCTCCCCGTCCTCAAGCTCCCTTTTCAGCAACAATCTATCACCATTGGAGATGAAAAGGAATGACAACCCCTCTAAGGTAGGCCTTGGGAAGATATTACTTGTATATAACTTCTCAAAGTGACAAGCAATCTCTTCTTTAACTTCCTTTGGCAAAACTAGTAAAGCCACTAACCCTGCAAATTTTAGCAATGAAGTTAGGCCTTTTTCTAGCATTAGCCATGCAATGGAAATACGTCGTGTTCCTGTTGCCCTCTTTCAACCACAATGCTCTAGACTTCTGCCTCCACAAGACTTCCTCCATACGGTCTAGGTCCCATAATTTACTAAGAACCAAAGCCTTAGCTTTTTTTCTTCTGGACTCAAACCTCTGTCCTCCTCAATCAAATCCCACTTCTCAAGCTCCTTAGAAATGGAAGACCTAGAAGCTTCAATCCTCCTAAAAACTTCATTGTTCCATTCCTTGATCTTAACTTTAAGAAGCTGAAGTTTTTTGGCTAACTTAAAACCCGCAAAACCCTAAACATCCATTTACTCCCACCAATCTTTCACCAATGAAAGGAAATTCTTCTGTAATAGCCAACAATTCTAAAACGAAAAGGTCTTGGCCCCAATTTATCTCATTTGTATTAAGCTTGATTGTCCTATGATTTGAAACTCCTCTAGGCAAAGCTTACTAGATTGCCCCAAGAAAGTGGTCCTCCCACTCCTTAGAGACAAGAAAATGATCGATCCTACTCATAGCCAATGTGACTTGGTTATTTGACCACATGAACTTGGAACCTAAAAGAGTTAAGTCAATAAATTTGTTCCCCTTGAGAAAATATGAAAACCAATCCCTACTTCTTGACAAGAGTAATGGACCCTTTTTTTCATGACAGAGCTTCACCATATTAAAATCCCCGCCAAGACACTATGGAACTAACCAATGAGAACGAATATAGGAAATATTATCACAAAACTGACCTCTAGTTGGATCCACGTTCGAGCCATAGACATTGGCAGCCGCCCACCTGAAATTGTCACCCACTAAAATCAATTTAACTCCGAATGCCCTTTGAGAAGAATAAACATCCTCCTTCCTTCAAGAGTCCTCGCTCCAAATAGAGATGAGGCCTTCTGAGGCACCCTTCAAGGACACCCACTCCCAACTGCACCTTCTAGAACCCCAAGCACTAAAAACAAAATTTTCAACTTCTCTGTGAATTTTTGTCTCTTGAAGGAGAAGTAGATCAACCTTGTGGATTTTGACCAATCTTCTAATAGCAGCCCTTTTAACCGATTTTCCCAAATCCCAACCCTAACATTCCAACTGACTATTATCATCAAAAACCTAAATAAACACCCCTTGCACATTTATAATTTCTTTTGATGAATTACTGGCAACAGCCAGTAGCATCAATGTTACTGAGAGAACCATGTAGAAGCACAAGTCATTTGCAAATGTTCGATATTTTGCCAGTTTGACAGGTTCTGCTATGGTAAATACTCATGAGTGTATATGGTCTGTTGTATGCCTGTCAGGTGCATGCTTATGAAAGAATGAACAGAGTGTATAACTACACATTGGATCCATGCGGACCTGTCTACATAACTGTAGGAGATGGGGGAAACATAGAGAAAATTGACATTGATCATGCAGATGATCCTGGAAAGTGTCCTTCGCCTAGTGACAACAAACCGGAATTTGGAGGTGTGTGCCATTTAAATTTCTCATCTGGTCCTGCAAAAGGTAAATTTTGCTGGGACAAACAACCAGAGTGGAGCGCATATAGAGAAAGCAGCTTTGGACATGGAATACTAGAGGTATCATTGGACCTTCTGCTTTATTTCTATCTGGATAATATGTTCCCATCACCTTGGCCTAATGATATTTTTTCTAATGCCAAGCACTAAATTTTTATTTATGCTGCCTACGGTGGGGAGAGCAATACCACTGATCCCATCTCCCTGTAGATGGGAAGTAACTCAAAACTCTTCTTGAAAGAATGTCGCTACCCAATCAAATTTGAAACTTTGTGCCTTCATAGTTGAAGTTAGACAAACTTCTGGTGCGTCCTTCTAGGCCAGTGATCTATCCGTGGTGAAGCCCATTAGATCAACAGTCTGAAACTCTGGATCCTCTAACCATGGTCATTGTCAAACAATAGTTCGTACGCATTGAAACATGTGTCGAAGTCAGATTTCATTTATGTTTTTCTTTCGCAGGTTATCAATTCCACATATGCACTATGGACATGGCACAGAAATCAAGATATCTATAAAGAAAGAAGCCAGGGTGATCAAATATACATTGTTCGTCAACCTGAATTGTGCTCTGAAAGGATCAAATCGGTTACCATTTCATCCAATGTGTAACCCAAGTAGAAAGTTCGGTAGCGTTGATTTGTTGATTTCACACGTGATGTGAAAATGCTTTATATGAAAGTCATTTACATGTGCAAATGACTCACATATGAAATTTAATTATTGTTTATTATTTTTACAACCCTTCAAATGTGAATCTAATTACACTTAATAGTTATATGTTTTTTTAAGATACCTCAAGATCCATGTTGAATCAACACCTGAAATTTAACCTCCTAGTTGAAAGTGACCTTTTGAACGAGATTAACAGTCCCGATCATAAAAATGGGGCCCACAAAATCCCAAAAATTAAGATCAATGACCTAAATTATCTCATAAATATCTCAGAACGTATGATGATCCAATGGCTAAAATTTCGTACTATGGTCATTTTTATCAATTCAAACATGTTAGGACGGTTTAGATCTTGCATTTGAAGCATACGAGATACACAAATTTTTAAAAAACGGACTGGTAGTTCAACTAATGTAGTGCACAGTATGCATCCAATGGTTGAAATGTATTTTTTGAAGATATCTCAAAATCCATAGTAAAGGAACAGCTAAAATTTGACTTCCTAGCTGAAAATGACATTGTTAATTGCTATTTTTAATTAGATTAACAGTTTCGATTGTCATAACAGTGCCCACAAAATCTCTGAAATTGTGATAAACAGCTTGATTTGTGTCATAACTATCTCACAATGTAAGATGATCTAACGGCTAATTTTTAGTACTATAGTCATTCTTGGCATTCAAAAATGTTGGACGGTTCCGATCATAATGGGGGTACCAAAAACTGAAAAAATAAAAGGTGTGATGACCGTTGAAATACTGTTCCTCAACTGTACCAACGTCTTTTGTGAGCTTGGTGTGAAATGCTTTCACATCTGTTGAGGTGTGAAAATGTTTAGCTCCTTTTGCATGCTATTGACACCAAAACAATATGAAATTTGCTCACCATATGTGTAAAATTTAAAATTAAACATGAATGTATGAAATTATTTCACATACGTAGTGTTTATATATATAAATGACCTAAAACAAACGACCCAATGTCTTATTTCATTTAAGGTACGAGGAAATAATGAAATACTAGACACTTGTACTCAACTGAAAGGAAAGCCAAATAATGCATTTGTGGGTTGCATTGCAAAAGGCCCTTTTTTTTCGGTTTTCAAAAGGTAACAGTAAAATTAAATAAATATTAGGACAGAGTACAAGCGCGCACAAACAGAAATAGTAAAAACAAAAACCAAAAGCAAAATTTAAAAAAAAAAATGCTGCATTGCGACAGTGCACAACTTTTCTGAGGAAGACTATATGTTTTATATTATTGAATATGGAACTAAATCGATCCTTTCAAATGCAAACTACGTCAAGTTGTGCTTATGAGAGATTAGAGATGGTTTGCATATAACTTGATTATAATTGAATACGATCTATTAATTCATAAGCATAGGTGGTTTCCATATACCACTCACATTTTATGTGTGTGTGAGAAGTTTCCACCAACAGGTCTCCCAATCCCATGTTGTATCTTCTTGAAGGATGAAGCTTAGTAGTTGAACTTTTAAGAAAACCATATTGTGCACAAAGTACATATATACAAGTAATTGCTTATTGTATTGGCTATTTTTGGGAAACATTTGATTAAACTCCAACCAAAAAGAAAAACCTTCATTATGAAATCATATTTAATCTGTATAATATGAAATATTTAAAAATATATATAAACTATTATATCTAAAAAAAACTTTGGCATGTAAACATTAATAAACATATACACAACATCATGCACAACTTCTATACAAAGGAATTTTCAAAATCGAACATTTTATGGAGTCATTTTTCTTGTAAGCGTAGGATATGAAAATGGGATTTACACGTGTAAATTTATGTGTGTAAATTTTTATTTTTAAAATTTACGTATGTGACATATATTGTCATGTTTGTTTGGAAGCACTATTTTCACATGAGTAAATTATATGACTTTTAAGCGTTTTTTGGGTTTTCCCAGTATTTTTTTTATCATGACCCATGAGGATTTAAAATATGAAACTTTACGTCATGAGGTTTGTTGTTCATATGAGAATCTTCAATAGTTCAGATAATGAATTGGGAGCTTACAAAGGTGCAGATTTGTAAGAAGGAATTTTTTTTCAAGCATTTTTTTCATACTTCTTAAAGTCTATGAAATTTTGAAATAAATAAACGGTCTCAATTTAAAGCTTAAATTAAAAAAATTGAAAATTTTGGAATCGTATATAGCCCATGGGACTGGAAAAAAAAAAAGATAACTTGTGGGTTCTCGAAACCGTTTTGTGGCCTTACCTGATACATAGTGCTAGCGGGTGTTGTTATGTATCCAAAATTTTACTAATAATCGAACCATCCGGAATTTTACCAATGATCAACCATAACGGGTCGATAGGTTCCTTGTGTGAATAAATAAATAAACCTTATAGATTTTGATCTTGCAAACACATTGTAGGCTATAATTGTATTAGCACTCTTTTTCGTTTAAGGTGTATGTATATTATGGTTTCACACATGGAGCGGTGTGAAATCTTTTTATACACAAATAGCACATTTAATGAATAATTACTGCAAATAAATGACCCCGTGTGTTGAAGAGTAAGCTCCACCCGGGGGCCGGGGTGGAAAATATTAAAAAGTATTTTTATTGCCTCTAATAACACCAAGAGGCAAGCCATTTAAGGCCTGCACCTTATAACCAAAACCAAGTAGAGAGAAGAGGTGGTCAAAAATAAAAGTTAGAAGTGTCCTCACTATTCTAGCATTATTATTATTTGTTTTAATTATTTTTTGTAACCCAACTAAGGGGCAAAACCGGATAATCACACAACTGAGGTGATAGAAACTTGAACGAGAAAATGTAAGGAGCCGTCCTAGCCATGGATTAGTCTTTTCAAATTTGCAGTAGCTCCCATAAGCAGTTTAGATATTCGCATGCTTGCTTCTTGTTTATAAAATCTGCTCTACGACATCTTCAAGTTACCCATCTTGATCCAGACATTGAAGTGGCGGGGATCCGTCAATGAATAGGGACAATCCTGAATTTTACGACTTCAACCATGACAATGTCACATGTCCTTATGAAGGAACATCCACAAAATAATTATCATGGAGCTCAAGTACAACAAACAAATTTTCATGTTGTAAATTGAAGGTTTTTTTATTAAAGGGGTGTAGACCCAAATAGAAAATTAATTTTGGGAACAAATTCAAGATTTTCATGTGGGTTTCGGGGGTAAATACAATATTTTTATGTAAACTTTCGAAGCATAACTAAAACCTTCATTATGGTTTTAGAAGCATATCAATATCCAATGAGTATAACCGCACCATATGGAGGCACTTGGGTCTACCCATAAACACCCCCCCCCCCCCCCCCCCCCCCCCCCACCAAAAACCAAACCCGAACCCGAACCACGTTGCTCCATTTTTCCTAGTAGGCTTAGACTTGAGCTCCTATCCATATGAAGTATAGAAATAAAGAAGAAGATATGACTAAAACTCATTAACATGATTAAGAAATATTCATGAATCCATCCATAATTATAGCACTAATTATGAGATTGGGGTGAGCGGGTGGGTGCACGAGTTCTTGCCATTCCAACAAAAAAAATATATCATTAACAAATTTCTTTTATTGCACAATTTTACCGTCTACAACTGCATGAATTTTCAGTCCACTCGGCTTGCTTCACCATCGAATTGGAAAATACAATTCTTAACCACATTTTCAATCCACTATGGGGGGCTACATTCAATCCACTATGGGATCTCACAACTTTCTATTTTAATTATTGAGGGTTATGATTTTGTCTATTATAGAGAGCTCAAATGTGTTGAACTCTACTAAATATTATGTGTTGAACTCTACTAAATATTATCTCCAGCCATAGTGCAACCATAGCTAAAATCCTTGCAATAGAAGAAGCCATGGACTTAGCTATACAGTACGGTTATCAGAAAGTTTTCTTCAAAAGTGATTCGCTAATATCTATAGATACTATCAACTCCAATGCAAACAATTCACCTTGGGAGATTTATGCTCCAGTGGAGAAGATAAGAGAGAAGGTGAAAGAATTCATAGTAGTAAAATTCAAGCTCTTCGTAAAATTGATAATGTTAAAGCCCATGCTCTAGCAAAAATGGGTTTAAGTGCAAATTGTGATGGCTTGTCTATCAATCATATAGAATGTAATTCTCAATCTTGAATAAAACAACTATGTTTAAAAAAAATCATATCACTGCAATATTCTTTTTTATTTATTTCGTTTTTCATTTTTTCGGAATTTACATATGACCGTCAATTATTTATGGAAATTATAAACAACAACCTCTGCCAAATTAAAAGGGGCCCTTACAGCTATTGGATCCTATGACTTTCTATGGGAAGGCACATTTTGCATGGAGTCCTTGGAACCTCATTTTTCTAACATTAATTTATTCGAGTTGTTGTTTCGTGCAATAATGGATGCAAAGAGGTTTTGATATTTGGTGCAACTATGTTGTTTTATTTAAAGAAATGGTAAATATTCTTAGGGCATTCGGTTATAAGTCCCTGTATATTTTTCCATAATACCATAGATCCAATGACATAATTTTTGCTACATTAGGTTTTAAGTTTAAAAAAACAATGTAAATTGACAAAAATGACCCTCCTCTTTATCTCTTTTTCCCCCCTCTCACTCCCAAACCAAACCCAAACTAGTGTACATTAGTTTGATAGTCATAGGAGGTGGTGACAGGCGACCAAGGTGGCAGTGGTGAGGTGACGGCGACCAGTCCGATGAAGGGTAGTTATGAAAATTGTAGTTGAAATAATAATAATAACAACAACATTATAGTTGATGTAACACTCCGACCCGATTTGATCTGGATTAGTGGGTAATTGCATGCGATTTTGTCGTTAAGTGTGTTTTGATTTTTGCTTTTCTTTCGTTTTGAGTCATGGTTGGGTCGTTTGGTTGGGTTTGACCTGGTTTAGGTAGTTCGAGCCCTTTTTCGTAATTTTTGCTTTTGTTGGATCTTGTCAGTTTTGCGTCATTCTGATGTCATCGCGTGTATTTCGTTGAGCTTGTCGATCTTCATAACTGTCTTGGATCTAAATGATTTCGTTTGCTCTCGTTGGATCGTCAGTTGACTCAAATTGGAATTGTGTAACATATTTGGACTTGCTTGTAAATTTGTCACGACCCGAGCCCAGAAATCGGGGGTTAGCGAAAAGCTAAACCAATGACACACGTACTCCCGTGCAAGTGCATCCAAACCCAGTCCAGATGCACACACATAAGGGATCTAACACGTGCGAACTAAGCGTACGCGGAAGCTGTACATATCATAGCAAGCAACAAAGGAAAAGCGGAAGCCAAAACAAATGCAGAACGGAAAAGTCAAAGCTAAATACAATACACGAAAACCAGATACAAGTCTGGGTACACGACAAAATCAAGATGTACAAATATACAAAGTGACAAAGTCCGAAATATAAAATACATAGTCCCAAAAACCAAAACCAAAAGCCACTGAAGATATGCATGTACGCACTCGGCAGAGATGATCAGGTCCACTCTGCCAAACCGGAGGGTGCCTCTAAACTCGGCCCTGCAGCCTCTTCGACCGCCGGGGAGCTGGGCAAGGGATCTGTGCCTGCAACACCACAGACAACACAATGAATACAACGATCCAGCAAATACAAGTAACAGGGATAAAACACTCATAGTATCAAGTTGAATAATGACAGAATAGAAGTTATAGAGTTTCATCTTAGTATGCTAAGCAAATCGTACGTAGAAGTAAAGCATGATAAGTGAGTCAAAACATAGAAATACTGAATTGAGTGGCTACTACGTTAACCATATTCTCTCCAATAGAGAGCAGAGTAGAGCAGAGCAGAGGAGAACACCACTAACCGGGCCAGGGTACAAGTGGGTCTCGGTTTCCTAGGTTCCGGGGTCCCAAGACAAAGCGACACTGCAGTGATACAGAGATACAGAGATCTAAGCCAGAGGTAACCCCGTCGGGCATCCTAGGGCTGAGGCTGAGTAGAGCCAGACTAATACCAATGAAATCAAATCCAAAAGAAGGGAGATTATCCGCTTTGGACTCACCGATGGCAAAGACCGGATCTTATCCTCACGTATTAATCTCTGGGCAGAGCCACCAGGGAATACCTAATAAATCAGAGATATACCAAGCCAGAATTATATAGAGCATAGCATAGACTGAGTCAGAGCACCATGCATAGAGCATAATACAGAACAAAGGCTAAACAGATGTACAAGACGAAAACAAACGAATCTCGAATGCATGAACATAGATTAACAGAACAGAGGGCAAAACTGTAAGCAATATGCAATGCATCTCAGATTAATACGGAGTCAAGGTTAATTACAAGCCAATACTAATCTAGTTGTTCACTGTCACTAACCGTGCATGTTGATGTAGGTTGAAGTTATTCGATGCACCGTTGCCAACTTAGTGTTGCAATGTAATCCTCACGTGCACCGAAGTTCCTTAAACCAACACCCATGGGGAGGTGCTTAACAGTAAATCAACGCTCACATGAATACGTCACAGCCTAACAAACGATTCATGCGGTCCAAAGAGTCCATTGGGCAGGTTTATATGGTTGGTTAACCTGTAATTTAGCCCTACAAGGTCACACCATTATCCTAAGTTTTTATTTCAGATTTTCCATGCCTTACGGTTTAGCCATGGGTGACCTACGGCTTAGCCGAAGACATCATACGGGCTAGCCGTAACATGCACTACGGCTTAACCGTGGTTCCCTTCAAAACACAGCTAAACTAGTCATCTTCTACCTCTGATCTGATACATTTTACGGCTGAGCTACGGTTCAGTATACGGCTTAGCCGTAGACCAATCCACGGCTTAGCCGTAGCCACACCGTAGAAGTACTGTATCGGAAAAGTTTCGACTGATCAGAGATTTAATTCACGGCTGGGTCACGGTTGGGTCACGGCTAGCTTACGGCTCAGCCGTAGAACAATCTACGGTTCAGCCGTAGCCTAGCCGTAGAACAAAAGGTGAAATTTCAAGTCTCTGAAGTTTAAGCCGTACAAAGTTACGGCTTAGCCGTACAATACAGAAAACGACTCGGGATAGTTACAGAACTTGAAAAAACATGTCCAAATTGAGCAAAACAAACTCCAATGAATCCCAAAAAGATAAATTAGGCTGTAAGTTCCTTCTAAGCCTATGAGAACAAGAGAATCACAGCAATCAAACAAATACCCATATGTGTTATCAAATCCTGTACTTATACTTGCCTCAAAACTCTGTCAATCCACTAAATCAAGCTCCAAATCAACTAAAATCAAAGCAAATCAAAGAAACAACACATGCATGAGATATATGAAGACATACAGAGCTTGGAGAAGGAATCCAATTGGAAAGGAAATCAAAACCCACTTACCCAAAGCAATGACAGAGATAAGAGAAAGAAAGAAAACCCAAATCAAGATGGGTGCAAAATCCCAACTCCA
The DNA here is from genome assembly GCA_037013555.1 of Sextonia rubra. Taxonomy (NCBI): domain Eukaryota; kingdom Viridiplantae; phylum Streptophyta; class Magnoliopsida; order Laurales; family Lauraceae; genus Sextonia; species Sextonia rubra. Next base: position 105,958,258 of record JASUAD010000001.1, on the reverse strand, counting down.
ACCAAGAACGAGAAGAGAATAGAAGAAGAGAGGCTGAAGACGTGGAGCTCTCCTTGCATGCACGTATCGAACGAAAGTGAGCAGGGAGAAGACACCTGGGTCCTGACTTATATATATAGTTTTTGGAAGTTTAAAACATAGTCCCAAGGAATTTGGTTATTTACAAATCAAGTCACACGGGTGTCCAACTTCTCCAATTGACTCCAAATGGGTTTGAAACAGTTACGGAAAATAACGAGCTCAACAAACTACACATGCTGACACCAAGATGATGCAAAGATGATGCACTCAAAGCAAAAGCAAAATTACGAAAAAGGGCTTAGAACTACCTATCTCAGGTCAAAGGTTACTCAACTACCTATCCAAGACCCAAAACCAAGTCCGAAAGAATAAAACAACAGAAGAACACACTAATGAGCCACTAATCCGGCTCAAGGGGATCGGAGTGTTACATCCTCCCCCACTAGGAATCATTCCGTCCTCGGAATGACCACCTACCTGCGCAAAGAGCTGTGGGTACTGGCGCGCTAGCTGCTCCTCTAGCTCCCATGTAGCCTCATCTGGACCGTGATGCTCCCACAACACTTTAACCCATCTGATAGTTCTGGTACGGAGAATCTGCTCTCGTGTACCAACGATGCGAAACGAACGCTCAACGTAAGTTGCATTAGGCTGAATCTGAATATCATCGTAGCGAATCACATGGCTCGGATCTGGCACGTACTTACGGAGCATCGACACATGGAATACATCGTGAACACCGGAGAACTCAACTGGAAGCGTTAACTGATAGGCTAAATCTCCAACTCGGCTCTTGACTTCGAATGGTCCCACATATCTCGGAGCTAACTTGCCCTTCTGACCAAACCGCACCGTGCCCTTCATCGGAGACACCTTAAGGAACACCTAATCTCCGACTTGGAATGCCAACGGTCTCCTCCGAGTATCCGCATAGCTCTTCTGCCTGGATCGAGCAATCTTCAGATTCTCTATCACTTTCTGTACTTTCTCTGTCGTCTCAGCAATGATTGTCGGACCATGGAAACTTCTTGTTCCTACTTCTTCCCAGCACATTGGGGTCCTGCACTTGCGTCTGTATAGAGCCTCATAGGGTGCCATACCAATGCTCTCGTGGAAGCTGTTGTTGTAGGCAAACTCACACAATGCCAGATGCATATCCCATTCCTTCTCAAAGTTCAGCACGCTAGCTCTGAGCATATCCTCCAATGTCTGAATGGTACGCTCTGACTGCCCATCAGTCTGGGGGTGGTATGCCATACTAAAGCTTAACTTCGTGCCCATAGCTTCCTGAAATGCTCTCCAGAACGAAGACACAAACCGACTGTCGCGATCAGACACAATCGATACTGGGGTGCCATGCAATCTGACTATCTCGTCAACAAACTTCCTGGCCATCTCTGTGAATGTCATCCCTTTCTTAAACGAAAGGAAATGTGCTGACTTAGTCAATCTATCCACGATCACCCAGATCGCATTGTTCTTTCTACTGGTCGGCGGAAAACCGGAGACGAAATCCATGGTAATGTGCTCCCACTTCCACTGCGGAGTGTGTAATGGATGCAATGATCCTGGAGGTCGCTGATGATTAGCTTTTACCCTCTGACAGGTCAAACATCGAGCTACGAACCCTGCGATCTCCCGCTTCATATTGTTCCGCCAAAATCTATCCTTCAAGTTCCGGTACATCTTTGTACTCCCTGGGTGCATCGCATAACGGGCTTCGTGTGCATCTGTCATCAACTTTTCTTTCAACTCATCCACAGCGGGAATACACAATCGACTCCTGAAGTACAAAACTCCGTCTACCAAGCTGATATGATTGATTGAGTGAGGTGCATCATCCGATTTGATTGTGATTAGTATATGGCACTACTGAGCCTCAGCCTTAGGAGGCCCGACGGGGTTGACTTTGGTTTAGTTTATGTGTTTGCCTCTACAGAGTGTTCTGTCCTGGGACTCCGGACCCCGGGAACTAGAGACCCATGCGTACCCTGGCCCGGTAGCTGGTGTTCTCATTCCGACTTCTCTCGAAAGGGAGAATATGGCCAATGTAGTAGCCACTTTGACTGTTATCTGTTTATGATTCTAATAGCATGCTTATTCATTTGCACAATTTGCTGAGTATACGAACATGTCTATTATGGATCTTGCATTACTATTTCTGCTCATTATTGATACGATTCGTGTTATCTTCTTGAGGCTTATATTTTCCTAAGTCGTTGTACTTATGAGTTGTTATTGGTGTTGCAGGCTCAGATCCCTCTCCCGATCCTGCGTCGGTCGACCCGACTCCAGGAGAGGCTCGCGAGGCCCCCTCCGGCCTAGAGGAGTGGACTTGATCCATCCTCCAGATGACGGTTTGCATCATTTTATTTTCCCCATTCATTTGAGTCTGGGTCTCTTTGGGGGATTTTTCTGTAACTTGTACTGTGGGCTTGATTGATATCTGTATTTTGATTTTTGTGAGCCCTCTTTATTATCATACGTTCTTGTAATTGTTCTTGTTATCAGTCTAATGCTTTTGTAATCTATTATGTCTTTTGGTATGTTGTGGTATGCCTTGATACGTACAGCTTCCGCGTACATTTGTTTGCACGTGTGAATGATCCCTTGTGTGTGTATGCTTGGACGGGGTCTAAGTGTACATGCACAGGAGTACGTGTGTCATTGGTTAGACTTTCTCTGACCCCCCGGTCCCTGGGCTCAGGTTGTGACATACGTATTGTATGGTATCAGAGCATTGTCTCTATCTTAGTTTTTAAGCATGTAGGCATATAGGACGTGGTGAGATTCCGTAGTCCAGTCTTGGACTGTTGTGTTTGGTCCCCTTTTCTTGTGAGTCTGTGTGAGTTGCCTAGTGTGATAGCAGATTGACTTTTGTGTTTTGCAGGCTATGGCATCCGAATCTGGTACACACAACAACAACAATCAGGGAGATAATGAGAGTGGATCAGCCGCTCCACAGCAACCTGCGAATTTTGATGAGCGTTTCTTGACAATGCTGCAGGCGATCCATTCCTTGCAAGCACAGGTCGTTTCCCTGGTGGACCGACAGAGTCAAGCGTCAGCTCAGCCGCCTATAGAGCAGCAAGTGGTTTTCCAGCCTAAGGAGAGTGATCCAAATGCGTTGTACGATAAATCCAGGAAACGTGGAGCCACAGAATTCTATGGTAATGAAGATGCGTTGAAGTCTGATCAGTGGCTAGAGCATACCGGGGATCTCTTCTCTACCATTGTCTGTGATGACCGGCAGAAGGTTATGCTTACGGCCTCGATGTTCCGAGAGGTGGCAAAGACTTGGTGGAAGAGTATCAGTGGGGCCTATTTGACCATGCCTAGTGAAACGGTGTGGGAGACGTTCTAGAAACAGTTCAGGAGGAAGTTCATCCCTGCTCATGTCTGGCGTGTGAAGGAGGTTGAGTTTTTGGCCTTGCAGCAGCAGCAGCTGACCGTCTCAGAGTATATTCACCGCTTTATCTAGTTGTCCCATTTTGCTGAGGACATGATCAATACTGAGGAAAAGAAGGTGAATCGTTTCATTACTGGTCTGCATCCTAGATACGCGAATTATGTGACTGCCTTCCAGAGACCAGCTACTTTCGATGATTCGGTCGACAGAGCACATGCTGCGGAAGCTAACCACCTAGCAGAAAGAGCTATGGATTTCAAGAGGAGTGCACCAGTGGGGTCCAAGGGACAGATTCAGAAGAAATGGAAAGGGAAGCAAGGAACTTCGAGTTTCTCTGGGATCAGATGCGAGTTTTACGGACTGGGACATCCGACGGATAAGTGTTGGAAGAAGTCCGGAGCTTGTTTGAGTTGTGGATCCATGGAGCATAAGATAGCTCAGTGCCCGAAAGCCAGGACCTTCCAGTCCTCTAGGTCTATGGGGTCATCCAAGTCTCTGAGTTCTGCAGCTTCGAATAGCCCCCAGCCGTCTCGCCAAAGCCAGAAGCCGCAGCGTCAGACTGCTCGCGTGTACGCAACCTCCCATGATAATGCAGAAGATGCGAATGTGGTGGAAGGTAAAGTTCTTATTGCCCAAGCTGAAGCACATGCACTATTTGATTCGGGGTCTACACGTTCGTATGTTGCACCTCGTTTTGTTGAACAGTTACCGCAACCCCCTCAGCTGCTACCCTATTTGTTGGTGGTGTCCACTCCTGTGGGCAAGAGAGTGGAGTGTAGTGTGTACTACCCTCAGTGCGACGTGTTGATTGAAGGTCGCCAGCTGCCAGTTGATTTGATCTTGTTGTCCATGTTGGATTTCGATGTGATCCTTGGAATGGACTGGCTAGCGCGGTATCGTGCCTGTGTTAACTGTTACAACAGGACGATTTACTTCGATTTCGAGAAGGGGTTTCGTTTCGAGGGCAATCAGAAGAAATGCCCGAGGCGTGTCATCTCCGCATGCAAGGCAGATCGTTTGGTACGCAGAGGTTGTGAAGGTTTTCTTGCTTTTGTCTCGGAGAAGAAGGAGGTGAAGCAGTTGGGTGAAATTCCGGTAGTACGTGAGTTCCCGGATGTATTTCCGGAGGAAGTACCCGAGTTACCCCCCGCCAGAGACGTGGAATTCGCGATTGAGCTAGTGCTCGGTACAGCCCCCATTAGTTTAGCTCCTTATCGTATGGCCCCTGCTGAGCTACTCGAATTGAAGACGCAATTACAAGATCTTTTGGAGAAGGGTTTCATACGGCCGAGTGTGTCACCGTGGGGAGCTCCAGTGCTGTTTGTGAAGAAGAAGGACGGTACTTACGGATGTGCATAGATTACCGGCGATTGAATAAAGTCACTATCAAGAATAAATACCCCTTGCCGCGTATTGATGAGTTGTTTGATCAACTTCAAGGTGCCGCCTACTTTTCCAAGATTGATTTAAGATCGGGGTATCATCAACTCTGGGTGAAGGAAGAAGATATTGCGAAGATTGCTTTCAGGACACGGTATGGACATTTTGAGTTCCTCGTGATGCCATTTGGATTAACCAATGCACCTGCTGCCTTTATGGCCTTGATGAACAGGATCTTTGCTCCTTTCCTGGACCGATTCGTGGTGGTCTTTATTGATGATATTCTGGTGTATTCGAAGACCCCAGAGGAGCATGTGGAACATCTACGTCGAGCCTTGCAGTTGTTGAAAGAGCATCGCTTATATGCCAAATTGTCGAAGTGTGATTTTTGGCTCGAGCAGGTAGCTTTTCTTGGTCATACCATTTCACGAGATGGGTTGGTAGTGGATCAGATGAAAGTTGAGGCAGTGATGAATTGGCCCAGCCCAAGGACTGTGACGGAGATACGGAGTTTTCTCGGATTGGCTGGATATTATCGTTGATTTATTCAAGATTTTGCCAAGATTTCAGCCCCGTTGACTCGATTGACCAAGAAGAATGTTCTTTTTCTTTGGACGGACGAATGTGAGCACCATTTCCGTATGTTGAAGGAGAAGCTTACTTCGGCTCCAGTCTTGACGTTACCGGATGGGAATGAAGGATTTATTATCTACTCCGATGCTTCTCGAGTCGGTTTAGGATGTGTTTTGATGCAACATGGCAAGGTGATTGCCTATGGCTCGAGGCAACTCAGGGAGCATGAGAAGAACTATGCCACGCATGATTTAGAGTTAGCAGCCATCGTTTTTGCCTTGAAGATGTGGAGACATTATTTGTATGGTGTGAAATTTGAAGTGCATTCAGATCATCACAGTTTACAGTATCTCTTCACGCAGTCTGAGTTAAATATGAGACAACGAAGGTGGCTTGAGTTAATCAAAGACTATGACTTCCCCATCAAATATCATCCAGGGAAAGGCAACGTTGTTGCAAATGCCTTGAGTAGGAAGTCGGAGATTCTCCAGGCTTTGGATAGCCTTTACTTTGTGCGACATGATCAGCCAGTGGAAGTGAGATTGGTGGAGAACTGTTTGACACTTGCTAGTACAGTGAGTTTTCAGCCTGACATCATTCAACGCATTAAAGACCAGCAGTTTGAAGATGCGATGTTGAGGCGAATTCGGGATAACATTGTGGATCGACCAGACTTTTGCTTGGAGGGTGATATTTTGTATTTCAGGAGCAGGTTATGTGTGCCAGCAGTAGACACTTTGAAGGAGAGTTTGATGACAGAAGCACACCATGCTCGTTATTCTATGCACCCTGGAAGTACGAAGATGTACCGAGCTCTCAAGGACAGATTCTGGTGGAATAATATGAAGAGGAAAATTGCTGGGTTTGTTGCCAGATGTTTGACTTGCCAACAGGTGAAAACTGACCATCAGAGACCTCCAGGTTCTTTACATCCTTTGCACATTCCCCAATGGAAATGGGAGCACATTACGATGGACTTTGTTTCAGGCCTACCCCTGACGAGCAAGAAGAATAGTGCCATTTGGGTGATCGTGGATAGATTGACGAAGACAGCCCATTTCCTTCCATTCAAGAAAGGCATGACATTTTCTGAGATGGCGAAGAAGTTTGTTGATGAGATCGTTAGACTACATGGTACGCCTGTATCGATTGTGTCTGATCGAGATAGCTGCTTTGTTTCTTCGTTTTGGAGAGCATTTCAAGAAGCCATGGGAACGAAGTTGAGTTTCAGTACGGCGTATCACCCGCAGACTGATGGACAGTCAGAACGAACTATTCAGACGCTCGAAAACATGTTACGGGCCAGTGTACTGAATTTTGAGAAAGAATGGGATCTGCATCTCTCGTTGTGCGAGTTCGTGTATAATAATAGCTTCCACGAGAGTATTGGTATGGCACCATATGAAGCTTTGTATGGACGAAAATGTAGAAACCCTGTTTGCTGGGAAGAAGTTGGAACAAGGAGTTTCCACGGACCGACGATCATTGCTGAGACTACAGAGAAAGTTCAGAAGGCCATTGACAATTTGAAGATTGCCCGATCGAGACAGAAGAGCTATGCAGATACGCGAAGAAGAACATTAGCATTTCAGGTTGGTGATTGGGTATTTTTGAAGGTATCACCAATGAAAGGTACAATACGGTTCAGTCAAAAAAGCAAGTTAGCGCCAAGATATGTGGGTCCATTTGAGATCAAGAGCCGGATTGGCGATTTGGCGTATAGATTGATTCTTCCAGTGGAGTTTTCTGAAGTACATGACGTCTTCCATGTGTCAATGCTTCGCAAGTATGTTCGAGACCCGACGCATGTGATTCGCTACGATGATATTCAGATGCAACCGAATGCGTCATACGTTGAGCGTCCGTTCCGTATTGTTGGGACCAGAGAACAGCTCTTGCGCACGAGGACTATTCGATGGGTCAAGGTACTCTGGGAACATCATGGACCTGATGAAGCCACGTGGGAATTAGAGGACCAGATGGCGCATCAGTATCCTTACCTTTTCGCTCAGGTATGCGTTCATTCCGAGGACGGAATGAGGTCTAAGTGGGGGAGGATGTAACACTCCGACCTGATTTGATCCGAATTAGTGGGTAATTGCGTGCGATTTTGTCGTTAAGTGTGTTTTGATTTTTGCTTTTCTTTCGTTTTGAGTCATGGTTGGGTCGTTTGGTTGGGTTTGACCTGGTTTAGGTAGTTCGAGCCCTTTTTCGTAATTTTTGCTTTTGTTGGATCTTGTCAGTTTTGCATCATTTTGACGTTATCGCGTGTATTTCGTTGAGCTTGTCGATCTTCATAACTGTCTTGGATCTAAATGATTTCGTTTGCTCTCGTTGGATCGTCAGTTGACTCAAATTGGAATTGTGTAACATATTTGGACTTGCTTGTAAATTCGATTCATTTGCTTTTATAAAGATCCTACCTACTCTCTCTCTCTCTCGATCGTCCGCTCCGCTTGTCTCTCTCTCTCTCGTTTAGCTCTCTTTCTCTCTTTCCTTCTCAGTTTCTGTTTAATGAGGGAGGAAGAAAGGAGCCGGATTTGTGTGTGTTTCCAGTGGACTGAGCCAAAGCAACGACCGTAGGGTGTGTGATTTCCATCTGTGAGGCAAGTATAAGCACAAGTAGCATGAACACCGATTGGTATTGTTTTGATTGTTTGTATCTTACTCTTTGTTGTATGCATCAGTGTTAGACAGCCCTATTGAGTCAGTTTTTCTGTTATCTTCCTGTTTTCAGTCGAAAAGTTCGCTTTCTGTATGTCTGTAACTGTTCCGGAAAATGACTCAGTGCACTCACGGCTAAACCGTGAAATGTGCTACGGCTGAGCCGTGAAATGGCTTACGGCTAAGCCGAGACCCAGCCATAACCCTAACCGTAGAACAATACAGGGTGACATCTGAAATAAGTGAGAGTTGGCAAATTGCTACTATTCTACGGCCCAGCCTGATCTCAGCCGTACATGATACTACGGCTAAGCCGTGGACCAGGATACGGCTGCGCCGTAGAGTAAATTATAGTTGAGCCGTAAATGCGGATGAACAGTTTGGGGAACCTTGGCTCCGCCGCAGTGCAGATTACGGCTAAGCCGTAAGGTCACCTACGGCTACACCGTGTGATCTTGAGAAAGGAATAAAAAGACTAGGCCTAAGAAAGAGATCGTATATGACTTTCATGTTAGAATGTAGCTAACCTAAACATGCCCAATGGAATGTCTAAATGACATGAATGATCTCGAGGGCTGTGAATCATTCATGCCCGTTATCCAGTTGTTTAGCACCTCCCCATGGGTGTTGGTTTAAGGGACTTCGGTGCACATTCCAGATACACTACAACACTAGACAATGGTGCATCGGATAACTTAAAACTACATCAGCATGCACGGTCAGAAACACTGGATAAATAGGTTAGGATTGGCTTGTAATTGACCTTGATTCGTCAAAGTAATCTGATCTGTATAGCATATTGACTTCGGTTATGCCATCTTATGTGTTCTGCGCTGGACCTCTCGATTCTGTGGGAAATGCAGCAACCCCAGAGCGAAGCCCGGGCGGGACCATTCTATTACTGTGTTTTTATCGTTGCTCCGGTGGAGTACTTGAGTCAGTGATTATTTGTTATTGGTACTCAATTGTCAGTGCTTTTTTTTATTGCTTATTTGCATTCAGTATCAGTATCAGTATGAGTATATGTGATGCACTTCCTATTGTTCGTTTAGTGTGATATGTGAGATCTGTATGTGATATGATTGATTGAGTGAGGTGCATCATCCGATTTGATTGTGATTGCTATATGGCACTACTGAGCCTCAGCCTTAGGATGCCCGACGGGGTTGACTTTGGTTTAGTTTATGTGTTTGCCTCTGCAGAGTGTTCTGTCCTGGGACTCCGGACCCCGGGAACTAGAGACCCATGCGTACCCTGGCCCGATCGCTGGTGTTCTCATTCCGACTGCTCTCGAAAGGGAGAATATGGCCAATGTAGTAGCCACTTTGACTGTTATCTGTTTATGATTCTAATAGCATGCTTATTCATTTGCACAATTTGCTGAGTATACGAACATGTCTATTATGGATCTTGCATTACTATTTCTGCTCATTATTGATACGATTCATGTTATCTTCTTGAGGCTTATATTTTCCTAAATCGTTGTACTTATGAGTTGTTATTGGTGTTGCAGGCTCAGATCCCTCTCCCGATCCTGCGACCCGACTCCAGGAGAGGCTCGCGAGGCCCCCTCCGGCCTAGAGGAGTGGACTTGATCCATCCTCTAGAGTACGGTTTGCATCATTTTGTTTTCCCCATTCATTTGAGTCTGGGTCTCTTTGGGGGATTTTTCTGTAACTTGTACCGTGGGCTTGATTGATATCTGTATTTTGATTTTTGTGAGCCCTCTTTATTATCATACGTTCTTGTAATTGTTCTTGTTATCAGTCTAATGCTTTTGTAATCCATTATGCCTTTTGGTATGTTATGGTATGCCTTGATACGTACAGCTTCCGCGTACATTTGTTTGCACGTGTGAATGATCCCTTGTGTGTGTATGCTTGGACGGGGTCTAAGTGTACATGCACGGGAGTACGTGTGTCATTGGTTAGACTTTCTCTGACCCCCCGGTCCCTGGGCTCGGGTTGTGACAATTGACCAAAAAAAAAAAAGTAGATATGATGAGTTCTTTAAGCTTATATGATCAATATGTTGATGCATACCTTGACATTCTAATGCCATCTTTCACATTTATATTTGTTATGTGTCTGTATTTCTTTGGGTTATGTGGGATCTCTCATGAGCAGACATCTTTGTTCAATATAAGCAATTCATATCACAGGTCACTCCATATGTGCAGTAGGTAGCCCAACTCTTGTGTAAGGTCCAAACCTGAATTAATTTCAATTTATAATAATTAATCTTGTTTAATCTTAATTAATGCTTTTTTAGACTAATTCAACTCAAATCCACTTGGGTATGGGTCATGGATAGGTAGTTGAGTCGAGTTCAAACCTTACTTAAATAGTTAAGGACCTTCATCTAATTTAGTGCTATATGATTAGCATCGTTTTGGCATCATATTAGTTGCATCAACTATATTTTATCTCATAAATCAACTTTTATATTTGGCCCATCTCAATTCGGATCCATCTTGGCCTAACTAAGGTCTCATTTGACTCAAACTGTAATTTTCTCAAAACAGTGGATTTGCATGCAAAATTCCAGAAAATTTGAGTTAAAGTGGGATAACTTTCGTTCCTTCTTCATTTCTCTTTTCATCTCCTCTTTAGTTGCTGGAGCTTCTTCCTCTTCACTCCTTCTCCATTCATACTAGCTGGAATTTGAAGCTTGAGACCTTGCATGTAAGAGCCAAGGCACTTATTTTCTTCCTCATCACTTACTTGTTTATCTCTTTCCCTTAAAACCTCCAATTGCATTTTCTTAACCTCCTCTACAGCTCCCTAAGGTAGAGTCTCCACCTCCATTTCAGTGCTTTAAGCTTAAAAGAGTGAAGGAGATTCAAATAAACAACATGCATGTATTTTCTATGCAATTCACCCATTGCATGTCTTTCCATGTAGTAGGATCATCTTCTATAAAGGCCTTCTCTATCATCAAACCAAGAAAAAAGTTGATTTGGGTAAAGCACTATATTAAAGGCAAGTATAAGATTATATATATATTACTACATGCATGCCTTTTATGTTGATTCTTGAAGAATTCCCTATATATACTAACTTCTAACTTCGAACTTCAGAAACAGCTTTAGAAATCTAAAGCTTACGGTTAAGTCGTAAATGAACTACAACTTGGAATATAGAGATCCAAGAAGCTGACTTGTTATATGGCTAACCCATGGCTAAGCCTTGAAATGTACTACAGCTAAGCCGTAAGTTAAAACACAACTAAGCCGTAATTGTGGCGAAATTTAATTAAAACTTAATGCATACGGCTAAGCCGTAACCTGTACTCAGCTAAGCCGTAGGAATACAGAAACTTACGGATATTAGGGACCTTCAAAGATTATGTATGGCTTTAGATATGGCACATTCACCTTAATTAAGATAGTCCAATGGTAATCAAACACTGAGGAGGAAGAGCGTAGAGTTGTCACTCACTTTCTCTTGATTTTCTGGATGGTTTCGTACGTCCTGTCATGGGTGTTAACATAAAAAGAGGTGTTTAGAGCCTACATAATGTAATACCAAGATTTTCGGTAACATATCGACACCGGACATTTTATGAATACACCATATTGAATGACCACGGAAATATGGATTATCCAGCATAAGATTGGCTAATAAATATCTTTGTTAATCACTCAATCCAAATACATTCATATTGCTAAATAATCTTTGCCTTCAACATGATCTAATCATGTACTCATTCTTCCCCAGTGAACCTTGAGGTAAGATCTGAGGTAGAACTTCTACTGAGTATGAGCCCGTAGGCCAAGATAAGGGTAACGAGGTTTGAGAGGGTTCGAGCCTTAATAGCTCATTTAAGTACACATTATTTGAATAACAGTTACTTCGTTTAATTTCTATTTTTTTTATGACTGAATATGATCTCAAGACTGATATATGTTTTATATAAAAATGAGTTGATCGTTATATATGATAAGAAAGTATGAACTCTGATCGGTCTTAATGCATTGAGTTGGCACCACTTAGCTCGTACCTATAGAAGGTTCGACGAGACCAAATGAGGGTATTATATATATTCCCTACTGTAATAGTTATATGAAGAGTTGGTTGACGCTCTTAAGGTAGCTTGATTGTCTTGGCTCGACCACTAGTAATTTCTCATAGTATGATATGCTCTTTTTAAAGGGAAGATATCCATATGGGTGCCAACTAGTACATTATTGTATCTCTATTTATGATTTATTATTCATGCTTATTTCATGCACAACATGCTTAGCTTACGATTATTGTTCTCTTTTAATCAATATGTACTAATTCAATTAATACATCATGATAGTCTTATATACTCCATATTTGCTTAACCGTCGTGTTAATAGTATTACCTTTCGCGTTACAAGTACAAAACTCAATGCCTGTAAAGTCCAAACCCTAGATAATTATGATTTATGGTAATTAAGTTGGTTTTACTTTCATTAATATGTTATTAGGCTAATTGAGCCCAAATCTCAAGAGGTTTGGGCATGGATAGGTAGTTGGGTCGGGTTGAACCTTATTGGTAGTCCAGTACTTTTGTATTTTAGCATTTTCATGGTTTTGTATCATTAAAGCATTATATTAGTTGCATTGGGTGAGTTTCATCTTATGGGACATCTTTTATGTTTGGCCCAATTCCATTTGGATTCATCCCAACCCATTTAAGCCTAACTGACCCAACTTGAAGATCCAAGAAACCAAGGGGACTTACTTGCAATTCCAGAAACTTCACTCATTTAAAAGGACCCAACCCATCGTTCCTTTCCTTCTTCCCTCTCAGTTGTTGTAGCTTTCTCATCTTCTTCTTTCAAGCTTTCTCTCTCTTCCTCATCTTGCTGTGATTTGGAAGCTGGGGTTGTTGCATGCAAGGGAAGATCGAGTGCCTTCTACTTCTTCTTCAATCTCTTTCTCCTTTTTGTTCTCCTTCCAACGATTTGCAGTCCCCTCCTCTTCTCTTGAGCTTACATAGACTTGAGGTATGGAAACCCATCTCCATTTGAGTTATTGAGTTCAATAAGGATCAAGAGATTCCATCTATTAGCATGCATGCATCACATTCTTATTCTTCTCCATGCATGTGTTAGATTCTCCATTAGTGAAGCCTCTCCACCATCTAACCAAAGGGCAAATCGATTTGAGTGAAGCACCAAGCCTAAGCCAAGTATAAGGATACATTTTCTTTACATGCATTGCTTTATTCTTTGATTCTTGATGGATTCTTGTGGATTACCCCTTTTACAGCTCAATGGATAATGCATGCACTTGATTCATGATTTTAATGATTTTGGATGAATGAAATGATAGTGGTCCTTTAGGGAACCTAAGAATGTGGAATGGAAGTTTTTAAGTTGGTTTGGTTGCAGGTGGAATAATGGATTGGAAGACAAAACCCATTGGAGACTAAACACGCTCATAGCAAAGTGCTTCAAGGCCGACCTGTCAGTCTTGAAGCTAGATCGTTTGAATTGCCTTGCGGGTAGTCCGACCGGTCAGCCACTCTGCACGACCGGTTGAATTTCTGTCATAACACGAGCCCAAAAGTTCGGGGGTTAGCAAAAGCCAAACCGATGACACATGTACTCCCGTGCCTGTACACATAGACCTGGTCTAAATGCACATACATAAGAGAAGATTCACACGTGCTGAATTTATACACGAAAGCTGTAGATATCAAAACATCACACTAAACAATACAAGAACAAAGTACGAAAACAGAACTAACATATATAGAAACGTTTTACAAAATGACGCAAAATAAACATGTACAATTCATGGTTGGATGTAATCGTAACAAAGCTCAAAATATGGAGGACCGATATGCACAAGTATCCATGCCGCTCTCCGTTGGAGTGACTACAGCTACTCCTCTAGTCTGGATGAGACATCGGGGGTCTCTCCCGGAGCCTGATCGACTGACGTAGGGTCGGTTTGGGTATCTGAGCCTGCAACACCAAAGACAACTCGTGAATACAACGATTCAGCAATGTATAAGCCATAACAAATTAACACATGCTGTGTCTAATAGAATAAAGAACATCATGAAAATCATAACAGGTCACATTCGTATACTACGCTGTTGTGCAGGAAAGAAATATGCCATGTGAATTAATGTATACATGCTGTGTACATAACTAGTTGGCGACTATATTGCTATATGCTCCCAAAAGATGGATCTTATATCCGTGCAGAGAACACCATTGACCGGGCTAAGGTACGAATGGGTCTCGGGTTCCTAGGGTCCGGATTCCCCAAGACGTTTCCTTACTGCAGCAAGGCCATGAAAACTACACCAAATTCACCCCGTCAGGATCCTAAGGCTGAGGCCAAGTAGTGCCTGACCATCTGAGTCAATCATGAAAACCCTGAGTAGATCGTGACAAGCATATCATGCGTGCATATGCGAGAACATATCTTATGCGTGCAAGCTTGATAACATACATACATACGTGCATACTCAAGGTACTGGACACATAGTAAGACATTGATGTTACATGAAATAATCCTGCTAAAGAGTGGAGATCAATGATCGTCATACAACATGTCATGCAAGCAAATCTTAGCATATCGAATCAAGTTCATTTACTAGCCAACTCTAAGCTAATTATCCAGTGTTTCTAACCGTGCATGATAATATAATTTTAAGTTATCCGCTGTACTGTTGTCTAGTGTTGCATTGTATCATATGGTGCACCGAAGTCCCTTAAACCAACACCCATTGGGAGGTGCTTAACAACTGGATAACGAATATGCATGATTCGCAGCCTTCAAGATCATTCACGTATTTCATCATGTTCCGTTGGCCAAGTCGAGGTTGCCTACTTTTTACCTTCAAGGCCCTACAAGTCCCATTCCTTTCCTAGCTTTCTTATTGTTCAGGTCAGCTAGCTCAGCTGTGGATAACCTTACGGCTTAGCCGAAGGAACCGTACGGCTTAGCAGTGGCGGGCCGTAGAAGAGTTGTTGATTTGCATGCTCTCAGTTATTTTTAGGTGTCACCCTGTATTGATCTACGGCTGGGTTCACGGTTAGGTCACGGCTTAGCCGTAGTACACTTTACGGCTTAGCAGTAGCACATTTCACGGCTTAGCCGTGCATGCACTGGGCCGATTTCTGAATCAAGTACAGAAAAACGGGGAAAACACCAAAGTAGCAAAAATGCAGCTAAGAGAAGGAAATAAGCTCAAATTGGGCTGTGACCATACTAAGCAAGCAAGCTCATGAGAGTCATCCAAACATCAAGCATATATCAACATGGGTTCATACCAATTACGCTTATACTTGCCTTAATGGAGTTCAAACACACCAATTGTTGTCCTTGGGGCTCAATTCACATCCAAACACCACTCACAGCTATCATGCATGAGAAAGAGAGAACTTGTGAGCACCGACATAGCTAATGAGAGAAAGAAAGGAGAGAAGAAATCCAATACACATACATACCATGAATCACATGAGGAGGGAGCGAGGACAAGAGGATATCTAAATCTCCTTCTTGCTTGGTTGAATCAAAGAGAAGGGAAAGAGGAAAATCGAAAAAGAGAGAGACGAGCTAGAGAAAAAAGAAGAGAGTGAAAGATAGTGAGCCGGTGATGGCTTTTATAAGATAAGATTAAAGGCAAAATTACAAGAAAGTCCAAAGGTGAAGACTAATTACCGTTCGAGTCAAATCCGGGTCCAACAGAATCAGACGACATCGTTTGTGAACGATGTAGTTACAAAAGTTAACGAGCTCAACGAAAGATACGTGTTGACACCAAGATGATGCGAAAAAGACAACGTCTTATAAAAGCTAAAATTACGAAAAAGGGCTTGGTCTACCTAAACCAGGTCAAACTCAACCCAACTACCTATCCAAGACCCGCAACGAAAGCCAAACAAAGGCAAAACATACTAAACAACTAAAGCAACATTAATTAGTCACTAAACGAGGTCAAGCTAGGTAGGAGTATTACAATTTCCCCTCTGGACACGGTTCGATCGGTTGGACCCATACCCAATCGGTCGGGTAAGTCTAACCTGTAGTTTATAGAAATGTGTTCCAAAAATGGATTTGATGCTTGACTATGGACTTTCTATAGTCTATGGAATAATCTAATGATGGGTTACTCCCTTTTACCCTAGAAAGAGACCAAGGTATCCACCCACCCTTACCATGGTTGTAGGTTTAACCCAAGACCATTTATGACCATAGAAGTGGACCCATTGTTACACCAACCAGCCCAATGGTAACTGAACGTGGAGAAGGAAGAGTGTTGAGCTGTCACTCTTTCCATCTTGATTCTCTAGTTAGTTTTTAATGTCATGTCATGAGTGTTGGCATAAAATGAAATGTCCTTTATATATATGAGGTAACACCGAGAATGGTAATACAATGACACCAAATGTCTTATGAATACGCCGCTGTGAATGACCTTGGAAACGCGGATTATCTAGTATTGGGTTGGCTAGTAACCATCCTTGATAACCTCATAACCCAATTGCATTCATATTGATAGCAACCTTGACCTCAACATGATAACTTATATCGGTATGCATTATTGATGATCAGTACTCTACTTAGCTGTGATTCTACGATTGATATTTCTATCGAGATTGAAATACATTTCCGAATAAATATAAATAGATCAGTATACATTGAACATGAGTATCAGATTAATTCCGACATGTTTAGAGTCGGCGCCACTTAGCTTACACCCTATAGGAGGTTCGACGGGACCACATGGGAGTATTTTATCAGTTGTCTACTGCAGTAATTATCAGAAGAGTGAGTCGATGCTCTTAGGGTAGCTAGTCGGTCTTGACCCGATCGCTAGTGATTTCCCACATATCAGTTTACTCTCTTATTAGAGAGGAGATAGCAAATGTGGTTGCCATTTTGGTATGATGTGTTCTCTATTCATGATTCCTTATTCATGCTTACTCATATGCATAAGTGCCTAGATTTCGATATTGCCATCTTTTAACCATTATGTCATTTTAATTTCAATTGTTACATCATGTTAAGCTCATGTATTCTTATTTTTGCTTAACCATTGTGTTAACAAAGTTACCATGGTATTACAGGTACGGAACCCATTGCCAGTCCAACACTCACGCGCTCCCGGAGGGAACCTTAGCGTTACCTCGGGATGTGAACGAGTGGGACGAGGAAGACATCTTTTCTTGATCCTCCTCAACAGTGCGAAACAGGGTTATTTTGGATTAACTTAGGGTTCATCTTGGCACTTGTTATATTTTGTATTATTTATAGATTTTCATACTTTATGCATGTAGTTGGAATAATTAATAAACTTTGTTTTATTTAATGAACTGAAGTTAATATTTTATTGATGCTTATAATATGATAGGTGAATTCTCCAGGTTCCCGTTTAATTAATTATATTTGTTAATATGTGTTTACGGATCTTCCTCACAAGTACCTGTGGGATCACCCATTTGTGACAGTTCGTACGTATCTTGTTATGGCACGAATTGTTACGGGTACATGTGTCGCGCCTCCAAATCCACAATAAATCCCCAATTCTCAGGTTCGGGGCGTAACAATGCCAATCTGGTAATTGATGCTCCCTCGGAGGGAACTTTAACGGTACCTCGGGGTGTAGATAAGTGGAATGAGGATAACATATTCTACTAATCATCCGACGTAGTACATTATAGGCCTCTTTGGTTATTTAGGTTTAGCCATTATTGGCCTATGGAGGAGTCATGCCATTGTTATCATTTTAGTTTAGAGTTACTGTTGATGGATATGTTATTTTGAATTATGTCTATGTTTAAGTATTTTGTTATCATATGCATTTGGATTGTTAAGTAAGAGACTTTGGATTATAATCATGAATGAATGAATATTTTATCAATGTCTATGATACGTAGAGGTGAGTTCTCCAGGTTTCCGCTTAATTTATATGAGAATGATAGTTATGTGCATATGGATTTTTCTCGCATGTACCAGTGGAATCACCTTTGTAGCAGTTCGTAGTTATCTTAGCGTGGCACGGATTGCTAAGGGTTACGTGTGGCACACCTTGGGATCCATTCTAATTCCCAATTCTCGAGTTCAGGGCATGACATCTTGCTTTGTACAATACTTTAAAATGCCTCTCTCTTAGATTTTATCTGTAAGGAAGCCAACAGATAAAATCTATTTGAAAAAGCCAACGGATAAAATTTGTTTGATGATCTTATTTGTTTGAAGAACCAAGTGATAAAATCTTTATTTATAAGGAGGCCAATAGATAAAATTTATTTGAGAAAGCCAACAAATGGATTTTACCTATTTGAGTAACTAACAGATAAAATATTTATTTATAAGGACGTTGAAAAATAAAATCTGTTTGAGGAAGCCAATAGATAAAATCTTTGTTGTTGAGGAAGCTAATAGATAAACTCGGTTTGAAGAAGCCAACAGATAAGATCTTTTTTTTACAAACCAATGGGACACAGAGTTTTGTCTACAACCCATAAATTAGCCAACACTCAAATAATCTTAACAGTGTCTTATTTCTAAAAAGTTTCCATTGTCTATAGTTATGTTGTAGCTAGGTTTTGCCAAATAGATTAGCTCTTTTTTTTATGCTTGAAAATTTTGCTACACATTAGATAAATAGGAGAAATCTAGAAACTTGGTGCTCATCTCTTACTGTAGTTCCACAACCTATATAGAAGAAACAAGTTTAACTTTGAGAAAAAGGCCACCTATGCAGGCCACCTATGCATATCAGGCCTTTGCTCTTGAAAGTGGTAGTCTTGTACCTACTAGGCTTTAGTGGGTAAAATACATTTTGTGTGATGTCACCGCTTCATCTCCTCCCCATCTGGATGCTCCAAGCTTAATTTCAGCAATAGTTTCTTTCAGAAACCCTTAGAAGTGCAGAGACTTGTTTGGGACTCCAAATCAAGGCTCATAAGCAACTTTTTTCAAGTTCATTGATTAGGACTGTTAGTGGCAATGTTGATCGGCACTAATAAGTCACTCTTAATGGTTGAAGAAATGTGCTCTCTCAGTTTCAGGTGTGTAGAGGGATGTTGAAGTTTTTCCCCCTTTTCATCTATTGTTTTTTCAATACTATTTTTGTCTAATGGGATAACAACGTTGTCACAAAACAATATGCTCAAGATTTTA
Source organism: Sextonia rubra (assembly GCA_037013555.1). Classification (NCBI taxonomy): domain Eukaryota; kingdom Viridiplantae; phylum Streptophyta; class Magnoliopsida; order Laurales; family Lauraceae; genus Sextonia; species Sextonia rubra. The sequence goes on along the minus strand of JASUAD010000001.1, from coordinate 105,939,088 downwards.
TCTGTTCGAGGAAGTCAACATATAAAATCTTTTTATTACTATTTTCCTACTCTATCAATTCCAACATATAAATTTTATCTATTTTTTGGGGTTATGTGGTTCATTCTCTCTCTGTCTCTTTGTCTCTATTTATTTCTAATAGAAACAATCTTATCCAAAAGATAAAAAATCCATTGGTATTTTATGTGTTGAGTTCATAATAGTGAATTCAATAGATTTTATTTGTTGCTTTCAAAAGAATATACCAAACATATAAAATCTTTTTTTTTCTAGAATTAAATAATCAACATAGATCTTCTTTTGTAGATCTCAAAAAAAAAATTCAAAATATATAAATTTTATGGGATACGAATAAATGTAATGAAAATTATAGAATTTTAAAGCTTGCAAAAAAAAAGTACAAGTGACGTCATTGATCGCTAACATCAATACAATTACGATAGAAGAGGGGTATTTGTGTCACTTTTTATCTTGAATATTAACTAAAAGGATCTAATCCAATACTAAATTAATTTAGCTAAACATGGTGGGTTAAGCAAAATATAGTTGAACTTAATGTGGTATGAAATCATTATAAGGATCGGCCTTTAAATAACCCAATATTGTTCATATAGTGTTTAAACTCCTAGAATGACATATCTACACACTTGATGCATTCATGCGGGCCCCATAATCATATGAGCATAGTTATCATTGGATAATTTGGAAAGGGGGCCAATTCAACAAGTGTTCTTATGTGTGGCATGGTTCTGTGCTGGCCACCCCTCCCAACCCATGCCGCGGCACAACACAGCACACCTGGTAGTGTAGCCCAGCACAACATAGCCCGTTTCACCCTGTAACGGCCTGTTTCATATTTCTATGTATATATATATATATTCTTTTCCTTAGTATAAGTATAAAAATTATAGCCTTAGTATAAGTATAAAAATTATAGTCTTTTACTTTTTATTTTTTGATTATCTATAAAAAAATTATAAAGGTTTTGAAGGTAATTCAGTTGAAAAACCTTCAAATAAAAGAATCCAAATTGATCTCTTCTCAGTGGAGTAAGTTAAGTTTGAGCAAACCACTTAAATTTGTGTGTCATGATCTTCTTTGTATCTTTGAGGGCCTGTTTGTGTAACACTTTTTTACATAAAAAGTGGATAGTTTTCCTCAAAATTCATTTTTATATGTTTGGTACAGCATAATTCATCGGAATCACTTTTTTGACACATTAGAGTTTTCCTTGATAAGGTTAGAAATGGAGTTCCTATGGGGGGCCATTAGACTCCCATCTTAGTAAAAAAATTTACCCTCTTCCCATTTTACGATGTGTTGTACTGCTCCTCTTTCTTCTTCTACGATTTTCCTATTTTCACACTCCCTATCTTTCTTTGTACCCACTTTCACGCTTCCACCCCCTCTTTATATGGTTTTCATGAAGTATTTTGCAACTGCATTAAACAACATTATTTTCAATTCATTAAGGAAAAGTATTTTGCACAAAACACCAACTTTTGTACTTCGCATAACTCTTTTCCCGAGAAATTCATTTCTATAGACTTTGTTGATATGACAATTTCCTCTTTCCATGGAAAGAGTGTGTGTATAAACATGCCCCTAAACTTGTTAGCCTAATACCCTAAAAAGATGGAAGCACAAAACATTAGGCGCATGTTTGATGCCGTCCGCAGAAGAGAAATCAAGTGTTTCCTCTTCCGCCGATCCTGCTTTCCTACCAGGTTAAGAGATTTTCAAATCTTATCTCATGAAGAAAGCAAGCTAAAAAAGGAGAGATCTCTGCCAAAATGGATGCTGCACCAAGCGCCCATGCAAGGCACTGGATTTTCCGGTGCCTTATCAGAGGTGGTTTTCTGCCAAAATGTGTGCAAAACAAATGCATCCTAGAAGGACCACACTATGTTGGGTTAAGCCTTGCCAAGAGTTGGCATGGCACGAGTACGACTCATTTGACACCTCTAAGTAGTCTCTAAGAAAATAAAAATGTTGGCCACAATCACATATTGTACCATGTTCATGTGCTCATTTAGTCTATGCTCCACCGGAATTTCGTTTCAAAAATCATGGTTTGAATTGAACCTCACCAGCCTCCCAAACCCAAATCTTACTTTAGGCTTTAGTTAAAAGTCACCATCACAGATTGTAGCATATTCATGTGCTCATTTAGTCTATGCTCCACCTGAATTTCGTTTCAAAAATCATGGTTTGAATTGAACCTCACCAGCCTCCCAAACCCAAATCTTACTTTAGGCTTGTGTTAAAAGTCACATTGCTTTAGGTTTGGCCCAACCCAAGATGAACCACCCACGCACTCACATTGCTTGAAGGTCAATTCACTAAATGATTGCAAATAGATATCCGATTCTCCAATTATCTATAGGTTCCAATCCGTAAAAAATGGATTTGGAATTTTTTTAAGGTTCCGGTTCATAAAATGAGTCTAGGTATAAAACCCAATAGAGATTCTAATTAAAAAATGGGTTTGGCTCTGGATCCATACAGGTTTTGACCCATGGACCCAGGACCTGACATAAGAGCCTTTAAAATCAATTTTGGTTTGGCTCTGGATCCATACAGATTTTGCATATTGTGTATGTATCTTAAAATCAATTTTGGTTTGGTGTTTTTATATTTATTTTTAAAAATAGTAGAAGCAATGCTTTATTATAAATTAAATGATATCCTTATTTAAAATAAAAAATTAAAAAAAGTCAAAACAAGTTTTGGAACTCAGTCCCAGTTTTATAAGGCCTTGTTTGGCATTTCTTATGTGTTCAAAACAGATCTATTCAAAATAATCAGCAATAAGCAATTACAAATGCCCTTAAGTGACATGGAAGACTTTTCAGTGCAATAACTTGTTTTAATGTTCATACAAAGTTCCAAACATGCTAGGTATATCATGAGATTCATTTTGAATTACCATAATGACGTCCCTTGGTCTCTGCCTTTCTCATTGCATTGTACTATTGAAATTGTAGGGAATCATGGATGAAAACTGCATTTGTTTTACTATAAAAGAATAAAATAGTCACTTTGGATAAAAGTGTGGGTGCACTCAAATGATGGTAGTGGCAGCTCAGCTCCACCAATCTCCTTCTCTAAATAGATTATTTCCCCGTTATAATAAAACCATCTTCATCTCCAGTGGCGAAGTCAGGATTTTATAGTTGGGGGAGCCAAAGCCAACAATAGGTTTGTAAAAAAAATCTAATATACGGAAATTGTAATGAACATCTTTTTTATTTTAAATCTGCAAAACAATAAATACAGTTTTCTTAATACACAAAAGCAATCAATTAATTAAAATAGTGCCCAATGAGTCTTTAGGTCACGGAAGTCATCTATGATTGACTCTATTTTAAAATTTTCAACAATCTCTCTTTCAATATATATACAATCATAGCATTTGCAAGATAATCATCTTCCATCTTGTTTCGAAGTCTTATTTTAATAACATTCATTGTTTAGAATGCACATGCTGCAGTTCTTGTTTCCCACGAGGGCCACGACCATGCGATGATGCAAAGTTGCAAACAGACCATTAGGTCTTCCCACAAATGTCCTATTCAATTCTCTTCATTGGTTTTTGTTTTAATGTGTGCCAGTGGGTCCTTTGTGGATGGTGGAATCAGATAAAAATCATGGATGGTGGCCCTACTAATTATAAAAACCTAAATTTCTATGGTAGCGTTTGGTTCGCTGGAATAAAAGTTGGAATAGAAAAATCATTCTGTTGGAGTGACCATTCCCACGTTTGGTTCGTGAAAAAGTGGCGGAATGACCATTACTTCAGGAATTACCATTCCTTTATACAGGGGAATCACCATTCCTTTGGGTGAGGGGTAGCGGAATGGCCATTTCATTCTTTTGTAATTTTCCCTTGAGTCCAAAAAGCCCTTTTCAGCAAACAAAACCTGAGATACCCGATCATAAGACCTAACCTCCTTCCTCTTCATCTCTAACCTCTCTCTCATTCTGTGATTTGTCGCCGACCCTCTTTCGTTAACCATAAGGCATGTTCTGTGACACCCCCTTCTGGTCGTTGGTTGATTGGAACCCACCGCAGAGGGAGATGGTTGGGACAGAGAGAAGGAGAGGGGTTGGGTGAGAAATGGAGAGAGGGCTGTGACAGAGAGAGAAGGAGAGGGGGCTGGGTGACAGAGGGAGAGGGTTGGGACAAAGAGAGAGGGAGAGAGGGCTGGGAAGTGAGAGATAGGGAGAGGAGGGCTGGGCGAGAGAGGGAGAGAGTTGGGACAGAGAGAGAGAGAGGGAGAGAGGGCTGAGAAGCGAGAGATAGGGAGAGGGAGCTGGGCGAGAGGGGGAGAGACTGCTAGTAGCAGAGAGAGAGGGAGGGGGGCTTGGAATAGAGGAGAGGGAGAGGGGCTAGGCAAGAAGGGAGAGAGGGTTGGGACAGAGGAGGGGCTGAGAACAGAGAGAGGGAAAGAGTGCTGAGAACATAGATAGTGGGAGGGAGGTTGGGCGAGAGAGGGAGAGGGTTGGGACAGAGAGAGAGAGGGAGAGGGTTGAGAGAGAGAGAGAGGGAGAGAGGGCTGGGAATAGAGACAGGGCTTGGCGAGGGAAATTTTGGCAAAAAAAAAAAATTCACAGGGGTATTTTGACTAGTTTTATGTAATTTTTATTCAATTCTTGACATCATTCAAGCATGCCAAATACAGGAATTGGAATGAGAATCCTATTACTGGATTGATTCCTTTGTCTAATCAAACTTTGGAATGGGAATTACTATTCATGCCTCATTTCATTCCAAACTCATTCCAATATCCATTCCATTCCTGTCAAAAATCATTCTAGCAAACCAAACGCTACCTATGTGTTTTTTTAATGGACTTTTTGTGGATAACGTGACTTCAATTGTGCAAACAAGGCTAGATGGTGGCCCCCTGTTGGATTTGCCATATAACATGACTAACGTCCCTAGCGCCACCCCCCCCCCCCCCCCCCCCCCAAAAAAAAACCAAATTGTTCGTATCTCTACCCTCCTAAAATCCATCAATCTTTCCAAATCCTCTCTCTTTCCTATTTACTGACCCATGAAAGAAAGATGATAGTCTTCTGTTTTAGGTGTTAGACTGAAGGAAACAAAAAGACCCATTAAAAGCAAGATGAGAGGCCTCACCAAATACCAGTAGTCTTCTGCCAGTAAAAGAGTCCAGAACTATAGTGATAGGACATGAAACAATTCGATTAATAAAAACAGTCATCTTTTCCTCAAAACACTACTATATCAGAGTTCATAACTATGACCATTAAAAAGAGAGAGAGAGAAACCAATTTCTTTTTTACAGTTAGCATTACTCAAACCTGCAAAAGAAATTTTCAATAAACCAACACAAAATTAGATCAAATCTGAGTGGCTGAAGGTGCGTTCAAATGCTTAATGAGAAGAACCATCAACCATCTTTTTAACTAGTACACATCAACCACAAAACAACAAACAAACATACAGGCACCATTCAAAGGAGAAGAACCATCAAATGCTAAATGCTACAGCACCCACCCATCAACACATTCCCCTGTTGTTTTCCCATTTCTCCTCTAAATCTAAAAATCTAAAATCTAATTCCAATGTCCCTCTCCATTTAATCCTATTCCGGTACATACTGCATGAACTCAGTATCGGCCTCCAGAGCGGTCATCGTAGCGGGTGAAAGACACACCTTCGTGTTCTTGTTTACAAAGCTGGAAACAAGCCCTTTAATGGAGTCACTTCCTTAACTACTTGAATCTCAAAATTCCGTTAATACCATGTCCAAACCCACCATAAATATCATCACCATCATCAAAGCTTTATCCCAATTACGTTGGGGTGGGCTACAAACCCACCATAAATATCTGGAATAAAAAACCCAACACAATCAAAACTATTGACCTAAAAAATAAACCGCTTTCGGGTTAGAGTTTCTGTTTGTGTGTGAGAAAAGCATACCGATTAGGAGAAAGAGAGAGAGAGAGAGCAAGAGAGATGGAGTTTGAGAGTTTGGAAGGAAGAGAAACAATTGCAGATATTGAGAGTTTGGAAGGAAGAGAAACAACTGCAGATAGAGAAACAGAAAGAAATGGAGATGCATACCGAAAGCAGATGATTTCACAAGCTGGTATGAAACGGTTTCCGGCGACTTTTGATGCAGAGAGCTGAGATGGGAGCTGAAATGGGTAATGAGTTCACTTAAAAGGGCAGTCTTGTAATACTTGGATTTTAGGAGGGGCAAACTTGTCACAAAATTGAACAAAAAACCTCCGCCCGCTAAAGACTTCAACGTCAATTTGAAAAGTGGCATTCTTTCCACGCCTTTTGAAACAGAGAAAAAATGTCTAAACTGTTATTCAATTAGTGCATGTTTGGCATCACTAATTTTAGCCTTTATTTGTCTAAATGTCTAAATAAAATAGAGTTTATAAAAATTAGACCGTTTGGCATGTGCTTTTGTGCTCTATTTAATTTAGACATATAGAGGCTTTACCTCTATTTCCCACAGCCCTCCCCATGATGCATTTCCAAATTAGAAGAAGAAAATAAGAGGCGCTGCTACAGTGCTATCAAAGGATCACGCCCAGTTTGGCTTTTTCAATTTTTCTTGAAATCCGAGAGGATAAATCTAGATCCAAACCGTTGAAAATGTTCACAAGATCAAACACGGCTATCCCTCCAAATTTCAGCCGTTGGATCATCATGGATCTCGAGATATGTGCAAGAAAGCGTGAGCCATTGGATTTTAGTTTTTGAATTCTGTGGGGCCCAAACACAAGATCCAAACCATTGGAAATGTTGGGAAGACTAAAAACGGCTATGGGGTCAATTTTCCAGGATTGATTCCTTGTGGATCTCGATAAATTTGTGAAAAACTCTCAGCCATTGATTTAATATGCTCAATTTTAAACTAGTCCATAGGCACTCCCTTTTTTATTTTTTATTATTATTTTTGGGACAATAAATAACAATCCAAACCATTGAAAATGTGTAGAAGGTCAATGACTAATGTAAAATCAAATTTCAGCCGTTGGATCATCACCAAACTTGAGATATTTTTTTAAAAACGTGAATTATTAAATATTTTTTTAAAAAAATTAGGGGCCCCAAACACAAGATCCAAACCGTTAGATCTCTTTGGGAGGCCGAACATAGTTATGAAGCAAATTTTCAAGGCTTGATACCTAGTAAATCTCAATATATTTGTGAAAAACTTTCAACTATTGATTTAAAATGATTTATTTAAAATAGATATTTCCATTGTCAAACACATATTTTAATTTTAGCATCTTTTTTTTATAGCTCTTTTTTTAATGACTCTATTTTGGATGGTCTATAAAAATAAGACTAGACCTACCAAACAAGCCCTTAGACAAGCAAGTAGAGTTGATCCAAGCAGTCTATTTGTTTCTTTTCCCAAATGAAACAATTTTAAGAGAAGTAGAGGCAAAAATGAGAGATGCCAAACACTGCCTAATAAAAAACCTGATTCGAAAACTAAGTCCTGGTCCACTTATTAGCGTCGGCTCTAGACCAACAAAACAGATTTGAGTCGGAAATGAATTGGGTCCAAATACAGGCTTGGAACTAGGGTTGTAGACGGGTCGATTACATGGACCCGAACACCAAACCGTTAGTGAAGGATGCATCCAAAACTAGAACCGGAAACAGTTTCTTAGTTCCGAAACTGTGTAAAAAATGCCTAGGAAAAAGTTAACTTTTAGGAAAAATTTTTAAAAATTAGGGTAATAAGTCGGGTTGCTGGTCCATGAGCTGGAACCAAGGTGGAAGCTGACCCAAAGCTATTTAGGTAATGGGTCCAAAAAAAGAATCTAGTTTAGGATCCGTTTACTTATGGGTTTTTAAATAAATACCAAAATTCGATTATTAACGGGTTGTAAATAAAGGCCAAAATTCGGTTATTAACGAGTTGAAATCTTTGGATAATCAAAGCATAGGAGACTCATTTACAACCTTACTTTGAGACGACCCGTTTCCGTTCTATCTCCTTTGCCAAAGTTTCATTTCATGTATGAGCGAAAAACCCAGGAGTCTCTTAAACCCTACTCTTTGCTAACGATAACGAGAAGAGACCGCAGCCCCCTCTCCACATTCGAAGGAAAGAGAAATGGCGACGGCTTCGATGAAGAAGAAGAAGGGAGCAAAAGCCCCCAAATCCCGTCCTTCAAACAAGAAGCGAAAGGGAAGCCCCCCTCAAGATCTCGATCTTCTCCAAGACTCTGACGTAGAAGAAGAAGCAGAAAACGAATCCATAGATGAAGGAAGCGACTCGTCTTCCGATTCCGATGGAAACCCTTTCACGGATGATTTCCTCGGCGGCGGCAGCAGCGACAACGAAGAAGATGAGAAAGAAGAAGCAAACGGTACTCTACCTCCATCCTCTTTTCTGGGGTGATTTTGCATTTCACTCTTTCTTTTGGGGTCATGTGGATGTTGGAGAAAAGTGGAGTGTCTGTTATGTATTTGAAGTATGGACTGTTATCATATGAAGTTTAAGATGATTTTGAATTTCTTTTGATGGGGAGAAAGCCTTTATTTATTTATTTTTTTTGGGTTCTTGGGTGGTTTTCTTTTGGGGTCCTTTTGTTTGATTGGATTTGAATTACTAGCAATTCTAAGAAATGTATGCCTAAAAGTAGCTAATACTAAAGAAGCAAAGTTGGGAGATACATAAATAGAGATCAAGCAATTTCCCTTCTCTGGAAAATGGATTGAGGGGTGATGTAAAATGAATACCCTGTCATTTTCCCTAGTAATTGAAATCCTATGAAAGTGAGACCTCATCTACATCTGCTTCTTCTATCATTTAACCCTCACCCGCACTTTACCATCAACTCCTCGGAATTTAATTCCATGGAAATGAATGAGATCTTACTAATTTTGAGCTATTTGAGTCGATTAGGGCTTGCTCGGATTGACCTATAGATTTTTTTTCCCAACAGAGGACAGAGAGAAAATATATTAATTTGGAGTTGGGTTATAATAAGGTATGGAGGAGAGCTTTGATATTCAGATTGGTATTTTGCTGACTCCAAAGTGAGCTCATCTTAGATGATCCCAACTACCCTTTGGGCGGCGGTTGAACATGGCTAGTCTGTTCTATTTTCAATGAATGGCTAGGATCATTGGAACATGGTTAATGGATTTTGTATAAAGTCTCTGGGCCCTATAAATTTTACATTTCTGAAAACAGCACACATGTTCTGTCCTGTGGTTTCTGTTTAAAGTTAAAGGATTGTCTAACAGGTCTACCCTATTTCACTGCACCCATCTATATACATGGTGGATGGTTGAATGCAAATGATATGATGTTAATTAGATAAGCCTTAAATTTTATTTTGATACCATTACTGTTGGATTGTTTCAATGGCTGGGCTGAATTTTTTTTAAGTTTTTATTTCGTAGGTCCCTCATTAGATTGATTAATCTTTTAGTCGTATGTAATCTATGCAAAGCCATTCTTATCCAGTCATCAGTTGTGCCGATAGGTAGCTGAAGTGGGCCTCACAAGTTGGGTTGGGCTATGGTTTTAACCTTATTGGTGGACTCAATCAGTTCATTTTTTTAAAAGTATTTTTTAATTTAAAAGTTTCTTTTGTTTTAATGCCATCTGATTTGAAATTTGTTCATCTAATGGTCTTTTCCCATGGAGTCAGTTTGGATCAGTTCGCAATTGTTTTGATTTCTTGTATAATTCATTGTTTTAATTATTGCATGGCAGAAAGGGATTCAGACTCTGGTTTGGACTCAAGTTCGGATTCTGATGATTCGGATATTGAGAAGAAATCGAGAATAATTGACGAGAGAAAAGTGAAAGAGGCAGAAGAGGCGGAGGCAGAACTTCAGCTCAACATCAAAGAAGAATCAGATGAGTTTAGATTACCGACTGAAGCGGTATTTTTCATTCTCCTTTTGTTTGAAATTAATAGAGATGCCAGTATGATCAAAACCATATGTGCCATGGACAAATTTGCACGTGTTACATGTGTACAGTGGTCATGACTGCAAAGATGATTTGCATCATGGGATGTGCAATTTGCGAGTGCCCAATCTTTCATTGGCCTGGGTTCTTTGGGCAAAATGTTAATTGGAGTGAAAGTGTGTGTCGTAGGTATATAGTTCATGACTATTGGACATCTAGTATCTTCCAGACATTGTTCCTGGTTGATTAAGTAGGGATTTTTACTTTTCTAATTGTTCTCTTTAGGAGCTTGAAGAGGAGGCACAGGGTCCACCAGATCTTCCCAATCTCCAGAGGAGAATAAAAGAGAGTATGTAATTGTTAATATCTCACTATGTTCTTTTGCAATTCTTTTGTTTGATTTAATTCTTTTTATTTATTTGGTAACTTAATTGATCAGTGTTTTATCAGTTATGCGAGTGCTGTCAAATTTTAAATCTTTGAGGCAAGAGGGTGCCTCACGGAAGGATTACATGAAGCAGCTTAAATCAGATTTGGGTTCTTATTATGGATACAATGAGTTCTTGATTGGTGTTTTGACTGAGGTATACGTATATTGTGGCTTAATTAATTGATTTATTTAATGTTGCTATTTTGTACCTCACTATATTATCATCCAAATTCTAAATTTTTGTGGATAGATGTTTCCGGTCATGGAACTTGCAGAACTCCTTGAAGAATTTGAGAAGCCTCGACCTGTTTGCTTGCGCACGAACACTTTAAAGGTGAAAGGCACCTGTTTCTAGTGTAAATGCAATGTCTTTTGTTAACTCTAAAGAAATGGGCATGATCAGAATCAACAGTGGTGTAGTGGATGTTTCTTCACTCTGTTTGCAATATTTTGCTTATGTTTTTTTTTAGACCATTTATGTCATGAAATACCGGCATTAAATTTTATTATAAGACCAGTTGGATTGATTCTACAAATTAAAAATTGCTGGTCTCTGGTTGCAGAAATCATCGAGGCAGCCAACTGTGACCCCTCTTCCTGGGGCTCTATATTTTTCATTTTGGGATGAAGTGACCTGATCTTTTTTGGGCACTGGAAGACAGTAATATTTATATCTTTTTGTGATTGCGTGACTTAGATAAAAATAAATACAAACCTTCCGTGGCACCTTATAGTATTACTACATGCCCAGGGATCGATCCTGGCCCCTGAGATCTTCACGTTTAAAGTATCACTCTCAACCAGTGGTCCAACTTGGCAAAAAAATAAAGACCTTCCAAATGCAAGTGTCGTTACAGCTTGCAAGCATGCAATGAGTGCTTGTGTTAAATGCTTTTAGCATTTTTTCAGCATATTGCATACACTTATTGCTCATAGTTACTGCATGAATTACATCAAATGAAAACCAAAATAAACCTATAAGCTCTCAGATTGACGGTAAACCTGATATATAGTTATATACCCTATGATGCCCAAATACGGAGGGGACACATCATTAACATGTTAAGGACACCGATTTTACACATAAAAAGTGAAGTATCGGATACGATATGACACGATATATTGCCAATTTTGAAGTATCCATGCATCATTGTTTATACCTAGCATTACAAAGATAACATGTAGCAATAATGTCAGTATTATTTAATGCCTCAAGTGATTTGAAACGATAGAGAATATGCAATGCAGGTTAAAGTAGCAAATCACAAAATATATTCTTAATAGTTGAAAATCAGCTGATTTTAGGTTTTATACCCCTATTCTCATTCTAAGAGATGATGGAACAACGAATTTGTTTAATTTGATCCCAGTTGCAAAGCAGGAATTATCTAACTGAGTTTGATATCAACTTAATCAGTCATGAAAAAAGGGCATCTTCTGTCTAGTTTCTTGTTGCGTTGTTAATTGTCATCACCACATTGTCATTTCTTCTGTCTCCTCTACATGTACTTCATCGCCCTTTATACTATTGAACAGTCTCTTTTACCTGGTAGTCTACCTTGGTGGGAATATTTAATTTACTATTTTTTTTTCCTTCAGGGGTTTGGGATTTTTAAACAGGTCCCTCAAAATAATCGCTTCAATTACCTTGACACATTAACTTCCCCTCTTTCTCTTTGTTGAGGCTTAAAAAATGGTGGGAAGGGTTTTTGCTCGTGTTTCTATGTGAACAAATTACTCAGACATCTGTCTCTTTTTTTTTGAAACAAGAATTGATAAAGCTGGTTGAAAGGTGAGAAATGGAGATGTACGAGATAATTAACATCAAGGAATATAACCAATTCTATTTCAATCCAGTTGATCCTACAAAGGGGAATGGAAATTTGGAGTAGAGTTACTAGATATTGGCTCACATAATTGATGAGATTAAAGACTTTTGTTCTTCTGTTTTTATTTTAATTTCATATATCAATAGAAAATCTAATTTTTGGCCAATTCATTTCATAAACAAGTATAGATAAATTAGACTTCAATACAGACATCATTCAATTTTATGCAAAGCTTTTTTTTTTTGACTGGATCGGGTTCTATTTGTATCCTTCATAGTATAGTTTTTGCATTTGTTGGAAATAAAATTTGAATGATAAAAAAATGGGGTTAGCTAGTTCTTGGGTAGGGCGATGGACGTGACTTTTGAAAGACGAGCTGTTTTTGACATAAACAGCTCATCTTTGCTGGTTTCCATTATTTATAGATCTATTATTGTTACTTTGTTGTTGCAGACTCGGAGACGAGATTTGGCTGGTGTTTTGATAAATAGAGGAGTGAACCTTGATCCATTGAGCAAGTGGTCGAAGGTAAGTTCTTTCCTTTTCATTTGGTGATTAATTTTTACTTTTCCATTAAACTATTTAGAATAAATAAAAAATTGTATAATCGATGGCAGGTTGGACTGGTCGTGTATGATTCACAAGTGCCTGTAGGTGCAACACCTGAATATATGGCAGGGCACTACATGGTATTCCCCCCTTTATAGCTTTCATATTACTTATTTGGCATTTATGGGACTTGAGTTGCTTTGCTTTGCTCTTTTTCTTTCTTTCTTTTTTTTTTAATTTGTAATGGTAAATTTTATTCAACCACAAAAGAACCAAAGAAGAACAAAGCCACAAAAACCAGGCCAAAAAACAACAAACACCACTGTAAGAAAAGAGGAAACTATACATCAAGAGAGGAGAAGAACAAAAGGCTCCTTTCCTATCAAGAGCATCCGCCATAACATGAGCGCCTCATAAAATATGATTAAAAGAGGCTTGTGAACTGTCCTGCACCTCTTCAACCCAATCTGCCAACCGCCAAGGAGAAGAATAATCACTGGAACCCCTCTGAATAGTATAAAAAAGAATCAATTTCAAGAATAGCACTAAAACAGTCCATTCTCCATAACTCAGGACAACTTAACAAAAGAGCAAAAATTTCAACGTTATTGGAATACACTGAATCTAAAGTCCCAAGAAACTCCTAAAAACTGTGCCAGACCCATCTTTAAAAATACCACCAATTCCACCTCTTTTGATTGGGTGAATAAAACTTCCATCAAAATTGATCTTTAGAATACCGCCCAACAAACTCTAGTCACAGATTTAACATGCCACCCTCCATTCAAAATTACTGCCCAAGATCTTTGGATATTATTTAGATCAATACCTTGAATTCTATTTCTTACCCCTTTCGACAGACCAAACAATGGATCAAATAACCTCACAACCTCACAACCTCACCCACATAGTAGCTTTTATTCCTAAACACTCCATTGTTCCTTTCCAGCCAAAGCTTCCAAAGGGTAGCGTATAACGTAAGCTTCCATTAATTTTGCCATGAACTTAATGACAACCCAATGCCATTGAAGAAAAAGATCATTTACTGTTCTAGGCATGACCCACTGCATACCAAACATATCCTAGGTTGCAATCCACACTCTATAAGCAAAAAAAGGACAATGAATCAGCAAATGGTACACCAATTTCTCATCTTTTAAACACACAGAATACCCATTGACATGATTACGACAGTCTAACTTGTCAATAGTAAAATTTTCTGCCATCTAGCAATCCAGCAAAAAGCCAAAACTCTTGGAAGAACTGAATGAACCCAAAAGCCTTTCCAACCATCCCCTCCAATAGAATTATCAGCAATAACATTAAAAAAGACTTTACAGAGAACTTACCTCTTACATCTGGCTTCCAAACCCTTTTATCACCTCCACCAATTGACAAAATAAACCTTATGTAGCATGCTAAGTAAACTAGTAAGCTCAGAAACTTCTCTATCAGTCGAGAGTATCCGGAAATAAAAATCCTAAGCATGACCGCCCATAGAACTAAACCGTTCAGCAACAACTTCCTGCGGCCTCTTATCCAACGAATAAAGTTTAGTAAATAGATTAGACATCACATTCTGACCACACCATTCATCATGCCAAAAATGAACCCGATGACTGCCTTGAATCCTATATCAGATCCATTGATCAAAATTGGCCTTAACAGAGAGGATAGATTTCCATATACCTGAAGCTTTGTAGTCCTTGTAGTCTTTAGCAGGCACAATCCAACCATCATTACCCAACTTCTACTTATTAATAATTGCTTTGCTTATACATTTCTCATTCAATATGTGAACAGTTACAAAGTGCAAGCTCCTTTTTGCCTGTTATGGCTCTTGCTCCTCAAGAAAAGGAAAGAATTGTGGATATGGCGTAAGTGCTTTCAACTTCTTATTTGTAAGAAAAGGAATCTTCTTTTGCTTTCTGGTGATCGTTTTCTTATTGGTGCATATGATCTGTTCAATGATTTTATTTTATTTTATATTTGGGTGGTTCACTAAAATAGAGTCTAAAACAAAGCAAATTAAAACTGAGACCATCCCTCACAACTAGCCCAGCATAACAAAATGCAGGTCAAAAGCTAAAGTGGATAGTTTAGGTTGGGAACGAGTCTCTACACCCTGACGTGGCTGTTGTCTAACAGTATTTTCTGCCTGACCACCTTGCTGCATGGACCCTCCCTGGTCAGGGTGTTGGTTCCCAGGATGCTGCCCTTTCTGGCCTGTACCCTTTCCTGAAAATGTGGATACTCTTGCACATAAATATTCCATGAGAAAGGAGGCAGAATTTCGAAATACGGTATACTTAAAGTATGGCTAGTTCGGTAAGATAATCTGCTACTCTATTAGCCATGTGGCACTAGAAATTAATTTGCCAAAATTGGACTCTAGGCCTTCGTGCAGCTTCTTCCATGTTATATCCAAAATAGACATTCTGCTCTTTGAAGTCTCAACCAGTATTAGTTGGTCACCCTCTATCAGGATGTTTTCAATCCTAATGCGTGACACAAAGATGCACTCTTCAATAGCTCATGAAGTTCTGCTTCTGATGGGCTGTTTGAGTAAATACTACAGCAAATACCGCAATCACGGTTCTGTGGTGGTCCCTTATAGTTCCCCCTTCGAATTGTCTAATTGACTGAGATAATGGGCTGACTTACCCATCATATCTCACCTTACAAACTTAACACGGGGAGGTGGGGAGCTTGTTTTGGGCTTCATTCCCATGGGGGTTTTGTTAGATGAACATGGTGAACATTATTGAATTTAATGATTTTGGTAGAATTGACATGGGGACGATAGGTGGACACCAAAAAGGATAGCTTTTTCGCATTTTCCAACCATACCAAGTCACCGTGACACCTACCGTATGGTTATTATGCGCTCACCTCGCTAAAATCTTTGGTCAAAGAAGTTAAACACAGATAGTTTAAGAATTGTATGCGGGAGGCAGTTCCATATCCAGTCAGCTACAGGGCACTGATTGAGGTGGTCTGCATTTGCAGGGTTACAATGACAAAACATAACCAGGCTCAATGATTTTGGAGAAATTTGCTGAGATAGGCTTTTGGTAGGACATCATGCCCCTGGGATCTGGTTGAGTCCTAACCACATCCTTGGGGCATGAGAATCAAGGCCAATTAAAAATTTTCTCTTAAATTACATTCATGGCCCCAATTCTGGGTGAGGTTATGAGTGGTGATTAGTTAGCATAATCAAATCATGGAAGCATCAATTCATACAATCTGCGTAGATGGTAAACCATATATCATAGTAAAAGTAGAGTTGACGCAAGTAATAGAAATGTTTTTTTTTTAACTTTAAGTTCAATTATAAAAAGTGCATTAAGGTTCAAGTACAAGGCCATTAACAAAACAATGGCCAATAAAACAATATACTTCTATATATCAAAATAAAGATGTTTAAAAAAGGGTAATATATGTGGCTCTCGTATGCAGGACTTGACGTCACACTACGTTGTATGCACTCCCTTGTCCTTCCACTAGTGGATCTTCTAGGACTGCCTCTCTGGTACCTAAGCACAAAATGTAACATCATCCGATTATAATAATTCTTCTAGTGCCTCAACCTTTGGCTTAGTGGGGGCTCCGGTACCTAAGCACTAAATGTGGCATCATGAAATTATAATAATCTGGCAGGTTAATAAATGTAAGCAACATATAATATGCATTGATAAGACTAATAACAAATAAAAGTCATAAGAGTAACAATAAACGGAGGGCTAGGCATGAGTGCATGAATAAAGACAATACCACAGGAATCATGTAATGACAATACCCTTAGTTACAGACTCTTAACAACGGGCCGCTCAACATAGGCTAAAGCGCCGGACGAGCTTGATCGAAAACATAATGCAACTTATCAAAACAAATGCAAACAACACACTATGCATTAACTGGTATAATGCACGTGGCTCGATGGCGTATGTCTACCTACATGATCTGCATATGGTAAATATATGCTTGTAGCAAATAAGCCCTAACCAGAGGGTGCCGCCCAAACCATGGGAGACTGAATTAGCCGAGTGGTGCTTGACTCTAAGGATCAAAAGAACACAGACAGATGCAGTGCCCTGCTAATCTATTATCTTGTATCATAACCAAAGCGAAGTAAAACAAAGAGGAACTAGTCTACATGTGTGTTTCACCCAAACATAATCATAATCACCAAACCGAGTAGTTCTCGATACCACCTCTGGTAGCCTGATGGGGACATCATATCCGATCCCTCTCGTTCTTATAAGGTTTATCAAAGAAGAGGGCACATAATGATGGATCAAGCTCTAATTTGGATGGATGAATAATGCCCAGGGTTTGATCGCGAAGAAATGGAAAATCCACCGTTGATCCATCATGGTGAAGACATCCGACGGCTAGATCTTGCAGGATTTCATGGAGGAGGCCCATGTGCACAACTGACTTGAAGGCCCCACATTAGGAGGTGCCACATGGGAGGAATAAAAGAGTTTTGTCTTTGTTTTAATTTATTTAGAGGGGCCCAAGTCATTATAAGAGTCTTAGAATATAAAAAGGGACCCATGTTTTAATGATTTATGTAATAAAGAGGGGGGGGGGGGACCACAACTTAAAGCACTAAAGGACGTGCATTGGGTTTCATGCGCACATTCTATGTGCACGAATCCCAAGGTTGGTGAAAAGTTGTTTTTTTTTTCTATTTTCTTTTGTTTTTTTAGTTGGGTTATGTTCTCTTAGGGTTTATATATAAGAACTCTCTTGTATTCTCATGGTATGTCATGTTATTCAAAGATTGAATGAAAAGAAGCTTTCTCTTCTTCTTCCAAGAGCCTCTTGAGCAACCTTTCTCTTGAGATCTCTTCTTGTAACGCCTCCGGATGGGAGTTTGGTGAGAGCCCAATAAAGGTAATGATATTTCTTCCACTTTCTTCTTCTTTCTAAGAGCATTTTGGCTTTTCCCCTTTCAGATCTAAAGCCCTTCTAGTATTGTTTCAGATCTAAACCACCCAGATCTGAACCCTGCATATCTAGATTCCCCTGGTTACCAAATTTCAGATCTGAACCGTAAACCATCCCAAATCTGAAGCCTATTTCAGATCTGAACTATTGTTAGATCTAGATCTCTTCCAGATCTGAAAATACTAGATCTGACTTGTGCCATTATAGATCTTCTCTTTAGACCTTTATCAAAACATTGGATCAGTATTACTGGCCCTAAGCAATTTGGAAGTTCTATCTTCTATTAAGATCCTATTATTTTCTATGCCAAAAAAAGGGATTATTGCGGGATTTGTGAGATCATCTTGGACTATGGATCTGTTATTTACTTGAAATCCATTGTTTAATTTACTTGGACTGTTTATAACTGAATTTTAATTGTTTATTCAGATCTGATCTCTTCATGTTAGGTTAGATCTCATATTGTCCTGCATTAATTTTGGTATCAGAGACTTGGTTTGCTTAGGGAGTTATTTAGAGTCATCATACGCATTATTCATTACTGCATTGCATTCATAGTTTTGTTCATTATAGTTGTCCATCTTGTATGCCCACACGGAGTGGTAGAGAGATCCAACCAGAACATCTCAAGATGAACCCAGAATAGGTTTCTAAGATTGTCCAGGACATGTTGGGGCCCATCATGACCCAACTGACCGCTCTCCGGCAAGAGTCACAAGCTCGAGAGGAGGCGATCAATACCCGACTTGAGACTATTGAGAGATCACAACAGGGTGAAAATGTACATCGTCGAGGTCCTAATAGGAACCATGAGAGGCATAGGAGACATGAGCGTGATGATGACACCGATCTCGAATCTGAGATTGGAAACAATCATAGGGCCTGTGGTAGAGAACGAAACCCGAAAGATTGGGTTTTGAAGAGTGTTAAGGTAGAGGCCCCATCCTTTGACAGTTGGAACGACCCGAGAGCCTATTCTGATTGGGAATCAGACATGGACCACTACTTTGAGTGGTATGAAATGTCTAAAGAGAGAAGGGTCCGATTTGCCAAAATGAAATTGGTGAGTCAAGCACGATTGTATTGGGTCGATGTTGAGTGCGGTTTGCAAAACCGACGAGAGGCACCCATTGTGACTTGGGATGAGATGAAGTTGCATTTGCGGGTTAAGTACCTACCCTAGTCCTATCAGGATAGACTTCTAGATCAAAGGTCTAACCTCCGGCAGGGTAGTATGACTGTTACAGAATACATTAACAAGTTTGAAGAACTTAACCTACAGTGTAATGTTCAGGAAGACCTTCCAAGTAGGATATCTAAATTCCAAACAGGTCTTCGTCAAGAGTTCCAAAGAAAGTTAATCACTGTTAAGACAGCTAGCCTAGAGGACATTTATGAGGTAGTGCTCAACCTTGAGGCTGCCATGAAAAGCAAACAGGTTAAGCGTAGTGATTACCGGGGAACGGATCCTAAGCCTTATCCTTCGAGCGGTAAACCAAATTATGGGGGTCAACCTCCTAGAAATCCTGCTAATTTACCGCCTGCCTTTAAGGATAAGAAAGGCAAGGGAATCATTGGTGAAAACTCTAAATGGAGCAACTCCGTTACCTGCCATAATTGAAGCGGTCGGGGGCACCTTGCTTGTGACTGCCCCTCCCGCAATCTTTGCATTGAAGATGTGGAGGATGAGAGTGACCCAACTATAGATGCCTATTTCCCGGATTTTGTGCCTAGTGATGATGATTGTGGTGATCCGGAGGATCGGGTATCTTTTCTTAGATTTGCTTCCTCTTATCATGGAGATCAGCATGCACAAGATAAATTGGAAGGTGAACTACCGCGTGTGATGGTAGTACGATGTGCATTGACACTCCAAGAAAATGAGGATTGGCGTAGAGCATCTATCTTTCACACCTACGTCAAGTGCAATGATAAGAGCTGTAAGGTCATCATTGATAGTGGGAGTTGCACCAATGTAGTTTTTGCCAATAATTTGTCCCGCTTAGGGTTGACCCCAGTACCCCATCCCAAGCCATATCGTGTGTCATGGGTAGATTCCACATCTATTCCCGTCACTCAGCGTTGCCTGGTCCCACTGCACATGTCCTCTTATCAGGATCAACTGTGGTGTGATGTAGTTCCTATGGATGTGGGACATATTATCTTAGGGAGGCCTTGGATCTATGATTTGGATGTCACCAACTTTGGACGCACCAACATCTGCGTCTTTAATTTCAAAGATAAGAAGGTGAAATTACATCCATTACCCCCTAAAGATAAGATTGGCAAGAAAGAGGGTAACGAGAAAGCCAGCACCAGTGCCCCAAATGCTAAAACAAAAGGTTTACTCATCTTGAATGCCAATGAATTCCAGGCTGATCTGGAGGAACGGGCTGGCAAGAGCTCGGAGGAGTATCCCATTGTCTACGCTGTAGTAGCTACAGAAATTTCCAAGGAGTCAACTGCTAGTATCCCTCATGAGGTGGAACCTGTCTTTCGGGAGTTTCAGGATGTCTTTCCTGAAGAGTTACCAAATGAACTCCCACCAATGCGTGACATCCAACACGCAATTGACCTTGTTCCAGGGGCAACATTGCCAAATTTACCACATTATCGAATGAACCCATTGGAACATGCTGAGTTGAAAAGACAGGTAAATGAACTCCTCGATAAGGGATTCATTAGAGAAAGCCTAAGTCCGTGTGCTGTTCCCGCACTTCTTACGCCAAAGAAGGATGGGACTTGGAGAATGTGTGTGGATAGTTGAGCGATCAATAAGATCACAATCAAGTATCGGTTCCCGATACCCCGCTTAGATGATATGCTCGATATGATGGCTGGTGCCACTATCTTTTCTAAGATAGACCTTAAAAGTGGTTACCACCAGATTCGCATCCGTCCTGGGGATGAGTGGAAAACTGCATTTAAGACAAATGATGGATTGTATGAATGGCTAGTGATGCCATTTGGGTTGTCCAACGCCCCAAGTACTTTTATGCGTGTCATGACACAAGTGTTGAGGCCCTTCATAGGGAAATTCCTAGTTGTTTACTTTGATGATATTCTCATCTATAGTATTACAAAGGAACAACACCTCAACCATTTGTGGCAAGTTTGTAGTACTTTGCGTCAGGAACAACTGTACGCAAACCTAAAGAAGTGCACCTTCATGACAGAAAGTGTGATTTTCTTGGGTTTCGTTGTTTCTGCTGCAGGGATGTCTGCAGATCTTGAAAAGGTAAGGGCAATTGTTGAATGGAAAACTCCATCCAACATTCATGAGGTACGAAGCTTCCACGGCTTAGCCACATTTTATCGTCGATTCATTAAGGGGTTTAGTACCATTATGGCTCCAATTACTGATTGCATGAAAAGGGGAGAGTTTAATTGGAGCCCAGCTACCACAAAAGCCTTTCAGGAGATCAAGGCCAAAATGATTGAAGCACCTGTCATGTGTCTACCTAACTTTTCCAAAGTGTTTAAAGTGGCCTGTGACGCATTTGGCGTTGGTATAGGAGGTGTTTTGAGTCAAGAGAGATACCCAGTTGCTTATTTCAGTGAGAAACTGAATGGGGCAAAACGGAAAAAGTACTCAAACTAGGAGCGAGAGTTTTATGCAATAGTTCAATCATTGAAACATTGGCGCCATTACTTGTTACCGAAGGAATTTGTTTTGTACTCAGATCATGAGGCCTTATGGTACTTAAACTCTCAATCTAAGTTGAAAGGAATCCATGCCAAATGGGTTGAACTATTACAAGAGTACACTTTCGTTTTGAAGCACAAGGCAGGGGTGGAAAACAAACCGGCTGATGCGTTAAGTCGCAAAGTTAATTTGATTCACTCCATGAATGTCGAAGTCACTAGGTTTGAGCGTTTGAGAGATGATTACCCCTCTTGTCCAGATTTCGGGGATATGTTTGCTTCACTTTCTGATAATCCTTTATGAAGCATTGATCGATTTACATTGTATCTTTCGAGGAAATCAAATTTGCATTCCCCGCACTTCCATGAGAGAATTTTTGATTTGGGAGCTCCACGCTGGTGGAGTAGGCGGTCACTTTCGTCGTGACAAGACTATCCTTCTTGTAGAGGACCATTTCTATTGGCCGAGTCTCAAGCGAGATGTAGACCGCACCATTGAACGCTGTCGCACTTGCCAGTTGGCAAAGCAGCGTAAGCAAAATACTGGGCTATACACTCCATTGCCAGTGCCTCACGCACCGTGGCAAGACCTTAGTATGGATTTTGTGCTTGGGCTTCCCAAGACAAGTAAACTGCATGACTCCATACTGGTCGTCGTGGACCGCTTCTCTAAGATGACCCACTTTGTTCCTTGCTCCAAGACTTCAGATGCTTTGCATGTTGCGAAACTTTTTATGGAGCGCATTGTTAGCTTGCATGGTGTTCCAAAAACCATCGTGTCCGACAGGGACGTTAAATTTACCAGCTATTTTTGGAAGACACTGTGGAAAATCTTAGGAACGAAATTGCAATTCTCGTCTGCATACCATCCACAGACTGATGGTTAGACAGAAGTTGTTAACCGCAACCTGGGAAATCTTTTGAGGTGTTTAGTTGGTGAGCATGTCAGGTCATGGGAGTCTATCTTACCAATAGCAGAGTTTGCATACAATAGTTCAGTTAATAGATCCATAGGCATGAGTCCTTTTGAAGCAGTAACAGGGTACAAACCTAGAATGCCTGTAGATCCCATTCCCATGTCCTCCATTCATCATCCGTCTGAGTCAACCGATGCATTCATTCAGCGCATTCATTCATTGCATCATGAGATCAGACTGCGAATTAACATGCAAAATGACAGTTATAAAACCTCTGCTGATTCACATCGCCGGTTCATTGAATTTCAAGTGGGTGATGATGTCATGGTCCGCATAAGGCCAGAGCGGTTTCCACATGGAATTGCCAAGAAATTACAGGCCGTAGTACTGGCCCGTTCAAAGTATTGAAAAGGTTGGGTCCTAATGCATATGTCTTAGACCTTCCACCTGTTATGGGTATTAGTGCTACATTCAATGTGGAGGATCTAGTTCCTTTTCGGGGTCCCACACTATCTCCATCTACCCCACCTTCTTTCCATTCATCTAACCGTGTGGACCATCTTTTTGAGCCAACATCCTTTCAAAACCGTTTCCCACAACCAACCCCACCTCCTCTTCCAAAAGCTCAAAGGAAGGATTTTGTGGAAGATATATTAGATGATCAATTGGTCTCCACCAGACAGGGAGGCATCCAGAAATTTCTTGTTAAATGGCAAGGCAGGCCGCCACATGACAGTACATGGATCACGCGAGATGAGTTGCAACGTATCAATCCTGACATTCTCGAGCGCTATGACAGTTTTATCTCACCAGAGGTGCGATTTTCTCAGCCGAGGGGAATTGATGGGGACATCATATCCGATCCCTTTCGTTCTGATAAGGTTTATCAAAGAAGAGGGCGCAGAATGATGGATCAAGCTCTAATTTGGATGGATGAACAATGCCCAGGGTTTGATCGCGAAGAAATGGAAAATCCACCGTTGATCCATCATGGTGAAGACATCCGACGGCTAGATCTTGCAGGATTTCATAGAGGAGGCCCATGTGCACAACTGACTTGAAGGCCCTACATTGGGAGGTGCCACATGGGAGGAATAAAAGAGTTTTGTCTTTGTTTTAATTTATTTAGAGGGGCCCAAGTCATTATAAGAGTCTTAGAATATAAAAAGGGACCCATGTTTTAATGATTTATGTAATAAAGAGAGAAGGGGGGGGGGACCACAACTTAAAGCACTAAAGGATGTGCATTGGGTTTCGTGCGCACATTCTATGTGCACGAATCCCAAGGTTGGTGAAAAGTTTTTTTTTTTTTCTATTTTCTTTTGTTTTCTTAGTTGGGTTATGTTCTCTTAGGGTTTATATATAAGAACTCTCTTGTATTCTCATGGTATGTCATGTTATTCAAAGATTGAATGAAAAGAAGCTTTCTCTTCTTCTTCCAAGAGCCTCTTGAGCAACCTTTCTCTTGAGATCTCTTCTTGTAACGCCTCCGGATGGGAGTTTGGTGAGAGCCCAATAAAGGTAATGATATTTCTTCCACTTTCTTCTTCTTTCTAAGAGCATTTTGGCTTTTCCCCTTTCAGATCTAAAGCCCTTCTAGTATTGTTTCAGATTTAAACTACTCAGATCTGAACCCTGCAGATCTAGATTCCCCTGGTTACCAAACTTCAGATCTGAACCGTAAACCATCCCAAATCTGAAGCTTATTTCAGATCTGAACTATTGTTAGATCTAGATCTCTTCCAGATCTGAAAATACTAGATCTGACTTGTGCCATCATAGATCTTCTCTTTAGACCCTTACCAAAACATTGGATCAGTATTACTGGCCCTAAGCAATTTGGAAGTTCTATCTTCTATTAAGATCCTATTATTTTCTATGCCAAGAAAAGGGATTATTGCGGGATCTGTGAGATCATCTTGGACTATGGATCTGTTATTTACTTGAAATCCATTATTTAATTTACTTGGACTGTTTATAACTGAATTTTAATTGTTTATTCAGATCTGATCTCTTCATGTTAGGTTAGATCTCATATTGTCCTGCATCATAGCCCAAGACACCTCCTAGCATATCACACACTAATAAACTATCTCCCATGAGATGCTAACCAAAGGTGGTCCCCGAAGTCCATATATCCATAAATATCCATACTAAGTCTTCCATACATAAACAAAGCAAATTCAAGACCGACGAGAAGAGTGTATACATGCACATGTCATGTAATATACTAAAATACTAACCCATTCGGCAATTCATCATTCATGAGTCAAAGTGATCTAAATAGGCCAACCTAGGGTTAGGGGTTGCCTTGCATAGGTAGGTTTCATATTGTCTAATTCAGTGGCTACATGGTTCCATGATAGCCTTAGTAGTGAATTTGGTGCTTTGAAGGTTAATGGTATCTTAGAGGTCCACTTCATCACTCATTTTGTGCAATACCGGTCCCACATATGCAATAGGAAAACCAGTAAGAAAATATCAAACTCACACATTGATGCAATCTAGGCCCTACAAGCAGCCCCTCTTCAAATTAGATTAGGATTATATTATTTTTATTAGTAGAATTGTTATGAGGGAATGTTTTATTAATAGCGTAGGGTTTTCTTACACATTAAGTTTGCTTTTGCATATAGCATTGTATAGAAGAGATTCTCATATTTGATTGATTAATTTAATTGGGTTTTACACCTGAGAGGTGCGTCCTCGCGTGTGTTAAAGTCTTCTTGACGATTCTAAGTGTCTTTGGACACGTGCTTTGGCACCCCTACGTAAGCCCTAACCCTAGGGCCTGCATCAGTTGGTATCAGAGTTACACGATCCCTGATCGTTAACCTGTTACCAACTCTCCCCTTTTTCTGCTGATCTAGGAAAGCCATCTTCTCAAAACCCCCTCACCGATCCTAGATTCTAGATCTAAAACTGCTAATCCCCTATCCACCACCCACCATTCTAACCCCAGACCCCAATCCATCAAGACTACACATCCCGCCACCGTCTGCCCCTCTCGACTCCACACCCTCATCCCGAAACCTTGTCAACCTCTCCCCAACAAACCAAAGGCTCAAACCATTCTCTGTTCTTATAAAAAAAACCGACCGAAACCCTAGACCCACAATCCCATTGCCGTTTCCACCTCTTCCTTCCATCCCAGCCGAAATCTACCTCTCTGCATCCGAACCAATCCACAAAACCCTAAATCTTTCCCACCCCCGATCATCATCTAGAAGAAGCAGAGAGAGAGAGAGAGAGAGAGAGAGAGAGAGAGAGAGAGAGTAGCGTACCTAGTTCTTACTGTGCAACCGCAACTGCTGTTTGTCCCCTGTGGAAACTATCGTCGCCGCCATCTCTGCCGACTGCCGGTATCGCTTGACGATCGCCACCACCATCGTTGCAGTTCTTCCAGTTCCCATCTCCTCAGCTCCTTGCAAAGGAGACGGTAACGAAACAGACTTTTGGACCTGCATCTCCGCCGCCACCCTTCACACATCGTTGCCGTCCATTGTTGTTCGCATCACCGCTCGCCATCATCTCGCTAAAGCTCTCTTCGTTGCAGACTCTGTTTGGAGCAACCAAGAGAAACAATACACACCAAAAAAAAAAAAAAGAGTGGGGGGTTGGGGGGGGGGGGGGTTTCAACCCTCACGTGCCACGTGCCACGTGCCACAATGTGTCCAAAGACTCCTTTGGTTATACACCGGGTCAGGTCAAGTTGAACTTGGGCCAGATCAGCTTCGACCCGAAAAGAGCATAGCTCCTTCAATTGTTTGCTGACATTATCAGTAGCCGCAGTCCACACTAAGATCAATTGTCATACTTTGTTTTTGTGATCATAGCACCATCTCAAGCCCGATTTTCGATCCGTTTTGTCTATCGTGATTGTGGTCAGTAGCTCTACACAACAGGTCAGCTAGATTTAAATTTTGCATTAAAAAAAAAAGCCTCCTAAGAAGCAAGTGGGTGCTGAATCTTCATCTTCTTCACTTGAAGATTTGGCTAATGCCATTAGAGAATTATCTGCAAAAGTTAATGGCATGCACACCACCCTGCAACAATTGGACACTAGAGTAACAAATTTGGAAAATAGTCAGTGTGTGCATCACAGCTGTGATGATGGTGCAAATATTTGAAATCAACGGGATCCACCAGTCAATAATACTGATCGAGATTTAGGGATTAAAATCATGATTTCCAGATATGATGGAAAATTGCAGCCCGCTAAATTCATGGATTGGTTAATATGTGTGGAGAATATTTTCGCACACAAGCCAATGACCGAGCATCATAAAGTCACACTGATTACTACTAGATTCCGTAATTATGCTGCAACTTGGTGGGCTGAATTGCAAAGAAAACGGAGAAATCAGAATATGGACCCTGTTGACACATGGACTGAGATGAAAAATATTTTGAAGCAAAAATTCCTCCTTGTCAACTATGCAAGAGATCTACATT
The DNA here is from genome assembly GCA_037013555.1 of Sextonia rubra. Classification (NCBI taxonomy): domain Eukaryota; kingdom Viridiplantae; phylum Streptophyta; class Magnoliopsida; order Laurales; family Lauraceae; genus Sextonia; species Sextonia rubra. The sequence goes on along the minus strand of JASUAD010000001.1, from coordinate 105,912,363 downwards.
CCAGCTTTCAAAATTTGAAACAAAGGTCTAAAACAGTAGTTAATTATTTTGAGGAATTTCTGACTTTGCAAGCTCGTTGTGGCTTGAATGAAGATGATGATGTGGTAGTTGATAGATTTTTCAATGGGTTGAGAATAGACATTTAGCATATACTTGCCTTCCAACATTTTGATAATGTCGATAAACTCATCCAACATGCTGTTAAGGCTGAGGGAATTGCAAATCATCACATACAAAATTCCAAATGGGTTCCACTTAAGAATTCATCTCTACAAGAAGCTAAATCCAATGGGCGGATTTTTGTAAGGACTGAAGGTCAAAATAAGATGGTTTGTTTTCATTGTTAATAGCACGGGCATCGCGCAGCAGAATGTCCAAAGCGAATACATCTGATTGAGATTGAAGGTGCCGATAAAAATTTCCCAGATGATACTAAGGGTACCGACACTGATCCCATGGATATTGATAATAAGGAACTTACTGAAATAGATGTAGATACCACATGTGAAGCTTTTATTGTCATCAAGGACGCTCTACCAATTGCTGAGAATAAATGGTTGCGAAAAAATATCTTTCGTTCCGTAGGTACAGTTCATGGATAAAATTGTACAGTTGTTATTGACAGTAGAAGTTGCGAAAATCTCATCTCCGAAGCTTTTGTTGATCGCCTCCAGTTGAAAGTTTATAAGCACAACCGCCCTTATTTTGTCAAGTGGCTGATGAATGGTGATCAAGCTCATGTTCGACATACTTGCAAAGTTACTTTTGCCATTAGTGAAACTTACAAAGATACAATCTGGTGTGATGTGCTACCTATGGATAATGGTGATATCTTGTTGGGCCGTCCATGGATGTATGACAAAAATGGAACTCATGGTATGCGTGACAATACCTATACCTTCATGCATTGTGGATAGCAGGTTCTCCACAACCGCCGAAGAAGAATTCCTGGAATGCTGCTACAAAGGAAGTCTTTCATGTTCACCACATTTATGGAGGCAATCCGAAGCAGACTCGAGTTCGAGAATGAACTCTTTTTTCAATCCGGGGAGGATGATGCAGTCTAGGTCCCACAAGCAGCCCCTCTTCAAATTAGATTAGGATTTTATTATTTTTATTAGTAGAATTGTTATTAGGGAAGTTTCTATTAATAGCGTAGGATTTTCTTATACATTAAGTTTGCTTTTACCATATATATGGCATTATAGAGAATAGATTCTCAGATTTGGTTGATTAATAGAATTGGGTTTTACCCTTGAGAAGTGCGTCCTCGTGTGTGTTGAAGTCTTCTTAACGATTCGAATTGTCTTTGAATATGTGCTTTGGCACCCCTACACAAGCCCTAACCCTATGGCCGGCATCATACATCCCCTTACCATTGATTCACTCATATTCATTAAAAAGTTCCAATTTTCTAAATTTCTAACTTTTGGAAAATAAGCCTACAGTTAGCCATAACCCTTCCTATTAGTAGCTGTGGGGTCTTTTATGGTTACCTCACAGCTAACTGTGAGCTCACTGTAGGTCAAGATTTGTTAGTCTCGACTCGTAGAATGAGCAATGACCCAAGACAAAATTTTCCCTTTTTTACTTCCCCATGGCCCATGCCCTAAGAAGTATGGATACAGACAAGGGACATGGATACGGCACGATACGGATACGGCGATACGGTAAATCCTAAAAAAGTAGGATATGGACATGGCTAGGACAAGGCAAGTAATAAATATATATATTTTATATTATCGTCATCATCAAAGCCTTATCCCAACCATGTTGAGTTCGCTACATGAATTCTGTTTCTCCATTCCATTTTATAAAATATTTATATTTTATATATAATCATAAAATTAAAGAATAGTTATATTTTTAGCTAAATTAAGAAGCATAATGTCATAATTAATAGAAAATAAAAACATAGCTAATACTGGAAAAGTAAAAAAAGATGAGACTGGCAAACAAGGAAAAAAAAAAAGAGTTAGAACAGAGGGAAGTGAAAAAAAAAAAGATGGAGATTGTTTGGGAAATTTCATATGTGGTTTGAAATTCTTCCTGAATTATTTATAAACTTTTGAAATTTCATTTAACACTCGCCGTGTCCCTGTCGTGCTTTGCCATGGCCAAATTAAAAAAAAAAAACTGATATGTTTCGTGGCGTGCCCGGCTGTGTCTAAGTCATGTCCGACATGGACACGGGGACTCTACGTGTGTGTCCGTGCTTCCTAACCCATGCCCTTTCCATGTGGTGACATGGAGACGCAGAATGACGGGTACTATGGCTACCTGTAAAAAGCCCTATGGTTAACCATAGTTCAAAATTGGTTGTAATCCCAGTTCTGGAAAAGCAGCCATTGCATAGCCATGGTCGCTCCACCGGAGCTTTATGGTTGGACGTAGGTGTCCTACGGCTAACCATAGCTCCTAGATTCAGTTTTCCCAAACTGAATCTCTTTAGGTCTAGGAGGGAACTTCTATCCACCTACAACAAAGGGGTTCCTAGCACTACTAAAGGGCTGTCCAAGGCTTGTATTTTTCATACCAAACTGCCATATCAAAGGCCATTACTCCATTCATGATTAATGACCATTAAAACCCCTAAGTACCACAACTTTCAACTTAAATGAGCTTAAGATGGTTGCTACATGAAATAAGTACAAGGAATCGTCAAATCTAAGCATAAATATGATATTTCTTTATTCACTAGCCTTTGGGTGTTGGAGCCAAAACCCCTCTTTTGGTCCCTATGGTTCCGAGTTCCTAGCTTCACACCACCTTCTACTCAAATCAAGGGCCTCAGGAGACACTCTTACATGCCAAAGAAGAAGAACACACCTCTAAGCATGAATGCATGGTATAACCATGTATAAAGAAAAACTGCATGATATTTGGGGAAGTTAGCTTACCTAGAAAAGGGAACAAGGAGGAAGAAGAGGTTGGAGAAGATGTTGATAAAGGTCTTGGAGGCTAGGTGAAGCTTGAGCTTGGCTTGGGATCCTTGGAGCTTGAGTTTGGTAGAAGGAATAGATAGGAAAAGTTTGGAAGGGAAGAGAGAAATGATGAAAAGGGGAAACGGAGGAGTCCTAGGCTTTGTAGGGAAAGTTATCCAATTTACAAATAAGGGCTTTGGTGCACCATATTGAAAATGGGGAATTTGATGATTTTTCGGGCCTCCAGATTGTGGCTAGCCCAACATGGAAGATTATGTGCACGATGAAAACTACCCGATGCACCCAGCTACACTAAGTTTCTGAAATTGCGTCTAACCCCTCCTAGTTTTCCTAAATTACAAAATACTCCCTACTACCCTCAACTCGTTCCAATCACCGAAACTTACCGAAACTATTTCTAACACCAAAACTAATGCGCTAAGCCACCGACTATGATTAACTAACCCTAATCCTAATTAATCACACTAATCCTCCTAATTAAGGCCAGGGGCTTTAACTCAGAATACAACCAATCATGACCCCAAAAAAATCCTGAGCTTAGATGCTATTTTTATTTTTATAGTTTTTGCCATTGTGGTTGAGGTCCTACTGGTTGGGCTTGGATGGCATAGTATAGGAGTTTTATTGAATGGTTTCCATCAGAGTTCCATGTCCATCAATGTATGTTCTGGACATCCGGAGAAATTACTGCATTTTCTTGATGATGAAACAATCCCACAAGAATTTGAGGACAGAACATTTAATGGTGTGTTTTACCTGTGGTTGGAGTAAGACATTAGATAGCAAGAGTGATTCTGGGGCTGTTTCTCTTGGGATTTCAGAGGTTAGTTCCTGAGCACGTCTATGCAGCTCTTTTCACGAAGATTCGAATTTGGGAACCATCTCCAGCCACCCAAGAAAGATGGTCTAGGACGGCTTCTTTATGATTGTTCAAAGCCTTAATGAACAGGAGTCCATTTATTTAACTTGGTCTTCTAAAAAATGAGTGACACAAATATTTTTGTGCCAGATTTGGAATCCAATGTGCATTTGGATTTTGGAGGAGTCACCACTCAGTTTGAGCAGAATTTTGGAGTTACCATACTGTGAGCAAGGAATGTGTGTGCACTGTGAAGTCACCACAGTGAGGGTGGTTTTGGAATGGTCCCTAAACGGTGTAAGCAAGGAACGTGTGCCCTTGTGCATGCATGTAAGCAAGGAACGTGTGCCCTTGTGCATGCATGTAAGCAAGGAACGTGTGCCCTTGTGCATGCATGTGTGTGAACCTATGTCACGTTAGAAGCTCTATGTGCTGATTTAGAGGAACTATCCTTTACAGTGGTGGACTGAGGATTTTCATTTTAGGTGGGCTGATGATGGTCGCTTGAAAAGTTAATCACGATTTTGCTGTGCTAAAAAAAGACAAGAAGACCACGCAGAGATAACATCCACAGCTGCAAAAGTGGGCAGCAAGTGCAGCTGAGTTTTTCTAGTACTTGATAATCTTAGTTTAGTACTAACGCAATGTGATTGCTCTGAGAGTTGAGACATAACAAGAAAATAGTAGAGATGATGAATTTTCGAGAGTTCACTTTTCGCTAAGAGGACCCATAACAAATAAAGAAGTTATAAATGGATATACTCATTTAATTAAAGATAATATTTTTCACTCTTTCACTAAGTACACATTTGTCAAACTTCGGCTTATCCTAAACTGACCCCACTGGCACAAACTGACCAAATTCCTAACTTAGATTGATAGATTTAGATTTTGGTTGTTGGCAATTCCTGGCCTGAAAATTGAAACAAATTCAATTCTTGTTGGGTTCTGGTCAGGTTCATGTTAGCCCTTTGGAAAACATCGGTTAGGCCAATTTGAACTTAGGCTCTTGTCAATTTTAAGTTTGCCCAAAATTTGATAAGAAATGTTGCAGCCTTCTCATGTCCACCAATTCAGACTTTCACACAATAAATGGAGCTATACTTTTTCAATGGAGCTCAATGTAAAATTGATATTGGACGACTATCAGCGAGAAACTTTAAGCTAGCTAAGCAGGCAAGGGACATAAATGCCCTCCTTAATTAAATCATGAGTAGCTAACTTTTTCTTTTTTTAATTTGTATAAATATGACTGAGACTAAACTCTGAAGTACTAATAGTTTGGTCAATTAGGCTAGCTGTGTTTAAAAGCATCATTCATTTTATGAAATCACTTTTATAAATGAAATTATTGATTTAGTAATAGATTTGGTTTGATTGATTTGGTAATAGATTTGGTTTTGATTAAAAGACGATAATGAAGGAATGATATGTCAAGTCTTGATATTGTTAACAAAAATGGCACTATTGGTTTACAATCATAAGAAAGAAAAAAAAATGGTAAAAATAGGATATGGCTATGACATCCAATGTGTGCCCTATTATGTAAACTGATCGAACCCATTAAAGAAGTGGGCCATCCACTTTTGTAGAAACTCAAACGCAAGCAAACTCTTGACATTTTTATGTTCAAACATGACATTTTTCCTTGCCATCTGTGAACATTTGTGACCCACATAAGCCAATTCATCTCATAAAACTCATTGGTTGGGTTGTATAAATCACCTAACTGATTATTTCAAATCTTAACAATGAGATCCCATGTCAAGCAAATCTTCCATGTGTGCTTCTAAGCACCAAGAGACTTGGTCTCATTCAACATCTTTCAGGGAAAGGATGAAAAGGAGCCAAATCTTTCTAGAGAAAAATCCTTCTGGATTTGGCTTTTGGGGGCTGATTTGAAAGCGTATGTCAAGAATCAAGATTGAGAGAGAGAGAGAGAGAGAGAGTTTTCGGAGTTGGGAAAGGTCATGGGGTCTTTGGTTACTTTGGATGTTTGTTCTGTATTACCATAAATTTTTAGAATTATGTTTTCTCAACTTGTCATATTTCTATTTTTTGCATTTTGTGATGTCAGTCTTTGCTTATGGCAGTGCTGCACCTGGTGGTAAGACAACATATATTGCAGCTCTTATGAAGAACAGTGGTATGTGCTCAGTTCTTATTAATTAATTTCAGTTCCCTTTTGACCAAAATAAAAAAAAAAGGAAAAAAATGGGATGCTTAATGATCTTTTTTTAGTTTCTAGTAACTAGTCAATGTGTTGATACATTTTAACAGGTATCATTTATGCAAATGAGATAAAGGAATCAAGACTGAAGTCGCTATCTGCAAATTTGCACCGCATGGGCGTCACAAATACCATTGTATGTAACTATGATGGGAAAGAGGTGAGCCTTGAGTATCTATATTGATATGAGCCTGTGGGTGAGTTGTTAATTAACTTGCTGTTTAGCCTTTATACTTTCTAGCTTCGTCCCATACCTACCTTTTATCTTTGTTTTTGTTTGTTATGCTCATTTTATTTTTTTTTTCCCTTTAAAAATTCTCTTTTTATTTGCATGAATCCCTCATTGTGTTCTAGCGATTCTACATTTTGGCAGCACTAAACAGAGTATTGAATTTTTTGTTCCACGGTTTATTTTTTTAAAAGTTCTATTGTACAGTTTTTAGCAGAATCTTTTCTTTCTTTTTGGTTGTTGTTGTTTAGCAAGGAATTCTTTGTTCCATTTTCCTTGTGGGTTCTCTTCTAATGTAAAAACATTTTGTTGGATTGCAACTTGGATTAAATCAAGTTTAACTTATCTGATATTATCATGTGAGGGCTCTAGGGGGAATCCCTTTAGTGTCCTGTCCATCTTGGAGAGAGGGAAAGGAGTGCTTGTGGCAATTTAATACATCATCTGTTCCATAGTCTCATCGAGCTTTCCATATCTTAGTAATTCCTTGTAGTATCAGTCCCTCTTTCTTTAACATTTATTTAATAAAATTAGGCATTATAAAAACTGGTTTAACCATTTCGAAAAACAAAAAAAAAAGGTTTTGCATATTCCGGCAATGAGGTTATGAAAGTAAATGTCTGCGCATTTGGGTAGAGTGGAAATTGAATATCAAAATATCACATCTTATGGAATACTCTTTTCAAAATTTCGACTCCAAATCAATATTGCAAACCGTCACTGTTTTTATTTTAGGATGAAAAATATGAAATAAAATTACCTAGTTAAAGTGTCCATTTTACATCGCCCATAATGGATCTTCATCTGTTGTGCCAGAATATTCACACCTTGTATACTCAAACAAAGAAATAAATATAATCACTTTGCCAAACTCCAAAGATTGCCAAGGATGACTCTGAAATCATTCAAAAGTTAATATATAAATATCTTTTCAGCACTTATATCTCTGTATGCTTATTCAGAAGGTTCCATTAGAGTGGTGTTTTATGTTGCTTTATAGGGAGAAGCTCTTTCTTCCATTCCACCACCAGTTGTATAGGTTGTCTGCACCGGATTTACCAAATCACAAGCTGGATAATGCCTATTATAGTCTCAACTTTCTGATTTGAGGCTTGTTATACAAAATGCCTTAAATACAGGCTTTGTTTTCTGATTGGTGGCTTTCAATATATGGTAGTAAACCTACTTTCCTATGGTGGCAAGTTTAGATTTTTAGAACTATATGGTGGGTGAATTTTGTCATCTTCCATTGTACAAGTCATTTTATTAAAGGTTTTGATGAGTAGAAGGTGGGTAGTATGTGCAGTTTGTATGGAGGAACAGTTTATATGATTAAAGACATAACTATCAGCTTTATTAAATCAACCAAGATACAATCCGATTGGTCTTCTTTGCCTGAACAGAAATTATTTTTACTTTCATAACTTCACGATAATTTCAAGGGAAGGCATGACACCTTTTTATCTTATGATTTCAGCTGCCCAAGGTTTTGGGGCTAAATTCTGTTGATAGAGTGCTACTGGATGCTCCTTGCAGTGGGACTGGGGTATGTTAAGTGGCTTAGTTCCCATCATCCTTGAACTCTTTTTGGGCGCACATTTTCCTGATGCACTGTCGTGACAAAATGTTGTTTTGCAGGTTATATCAAAAGATGAATCTGTGAAAGTTTCTAAAAGTGCTCAAGATATACAGAACTGTGCTTTCCTGCAGAAGGTAATTTAGCTAAAGAGTAAGGATTCTTTTGGGGGAAGGGTTACATGCGAAATTGACTTCTCTTTGGTGGTATTCATTTTGGAAAGTAGAAGAGTTTCTGGTTTTGGGAATGAGAATTTTGTTTAAGAAATGAACCATTGTGGAAGTTACATCTCATGCTTCATCTTACCTTACGCAAAGCAAGAACTTAGTTACCATTCAATTAAACAAGAAAAAAAGAGAAAAGAACAAGAACTCAGTTTGCCTTTCAATAATCTTGTTTTTCATGAGAAAGCCTGCACCATGTGAGACTTAACCTTCACAGAGGTACTTCTCTAGACAATGGAAAAAAGATTTGTTTAAAAGAAATTAAAGACATTCTATCTCCTGTTGTGCCAAATAGGTTTTAAGTCTATTTTCCGAGTTTTCTGAGTAAAACTGCTGGTTTGACTATTTTTCTGCCATTGGCATCAGTTTTATGTGAGTGATATCTAACAATCACGTGTCAACTATATTTCTAGAGTACTTGACTGCTCATTATCTCAAATGGGAACATGTGAATGATTAGGAAAACAGATTTAGGCGGGTCATCTGACTGGCACCACCATATGTTGAGTACATTATCAGGTCAATCTGGTGAGCCTGAATTCTTAATAGCTCCATTGGGTCAGTGTTAAAATCATGATTGTGAATTCTGATTGTTCTTACACCAAACACTTAGTGTTGTCCAACTGGCCTATTTTGGGACCATGATTCTCTGTGAGTATCCCTTATTAAGTATTATTGAACTTACTAATGTCCATGTTGTGTCTCTGATGGTAGTTGTGTGCAATTATTCTTCCCATGATATGATAACCGGAAAGGAAATACATTGAGAGCTACATCAATGATGAAAGATTATATAGGATGGAAGGCTTTGATTGCGACAATAATGATGAAATCATCATCATCAAAGCCTTATCCCGATTATGTTATGGTTGGCTACATGAATCTTATTTCTCCATTCCGTTCTATTTTGGGTCAAATCCTTAGATAAGTTAAGCTTCTTCAAATCTGATTCAATGACCTCCATCAATGTTTTTTTCGGCCTACCCCTACCACTTGATGGGCCGTCTACCTGTATAGCCAAACTTTTTCTCACCACTACCATTACCGACCTACGCTTAACATGCTTAAACCATCTTAAATGGGTTTTTCTAATCTTATTCCCTATTGGTGTTACCTTGAAATGCTCTCGAAAGCGCTCATTTCTAATTTTATCTTTCCTAGTTTTACCACACATCCACCTAAGCATTCTTATCTCCACTATGTCCATCTTATGTATATGCATCTCCTTAGTTGGCCAACATCCTGCTCCATATGTCATAGCTGATCTAACCACTATCCTATAAAATTTGTCCTTCAATTTCGTTGGCATTCGTTTGTCACGAAGCACTCCAGAAGGTAGTCTCCACTTTAGCCATCCTGCTTTTATTGTATGCTCTACATCTTCGTCAATCTCCCCATCCTTACTAATCATGGAGTCTAAGTACCAAAAAGAATCTCTACACGGTATCTCATGGGTTTTAATTTTGACAATAGTTTCAACACTTTATATACGTCGACTGAAGTTGCAATCCATATGTTCTGTCTTTGTACGACTTATTTTAAAGCCTTTAGATTCTAATGCCACCTGCCATCTTTCGAGTTTTGCATTTACAACATCTCTTGATTGATCAACCAATACTATATCTACAAACAACATACACCGTGGTACTTTTTCTTAAATATGCAAAGTTAACTCATCCATAATTAATGCAAAGAGATAAGGGCTTAAAGTTGATCCCTGATGTAAACCTATAGTGACGGGGAATCAACCTGTTTCTCCACATGTAGTTCTTACATTTGTTACTACTCCTTTACACATATCTTTACAAATTTCAATGTAACATCTAGGGACATTCCTTTTCTACAAAACCCACCAAATTAAATTCCTTGGTACCCTATCATAGGCTTTTTTTAAATCGATAAAGTCCATGTGTAGATTTTTCTTTTATGCTCGATATTTTTCCATTAATTGCCTAAGTGAAAAGATAGCTTCCATAGTTGATCTCCCTGGCATAAAACCAAATTGATTTTTAGCGATCTTGGTCTTTTGTCTCAATCTTTGCTCCATTATTCTCTCCGATAACTTCATAGTATGACTCATAAGTTTAATCCCTCGATAGTTGATACAATTTTATATCTCCCTTATTCTTATATATAGGTAATACAATGCTTCTTCTCCATTCATCCAGTATTTTTTTTGTCACAAGTATCTTATTAAATAGTCTACATAACTAACTCACCCCAACTTCTCCTAAGCATTCCATATCTCTATCGGAATATCATCTGGGCTTGTAGCTTTTCCTGTCTTCATTCGCTTCAATGCTTCCTTTACTTCCATCCCTCTAATTTTATGGAGAAAAGTATGCTCTAGTAATAAAGTATCCTCCTTAGCTCTTATATCCCCCATATATTCTTCGTTTAAAAGTTTGCTGAAGTATTTTTTCCACTTTTCTTTAATATTGTCGTCCTTCACCATAACATTTTCCTCATTGTCCTTGATACATTTGACATGATCTAAGTCCTTACTTTTCTTTTCTCTTATTTTTGCGAGCTTAATAATATCCTTCTCTCTTTCTCTTGTTCCCAACCTATTATAGAGGTCATCGTATGCTTTGAACTTTGTACTATTTACTACTTTCTTAACTTCTTTCTTTGCCTTCTTATACAACTCAAAATTTTTCATTCTTAGTCCCCTGCCAAACTTTGTAGTAATGTCATTTTTCTCGAGTAACTTCCTGAACCTCCACACTCTTCCACCATGTTTCTTTATTAGTGTCTATTTCCTTTTGATTTTCTAAGTATCTCTTTTGCAACCTTCCTAATTTAATTAGCCATTTGATTCCACATTACTGTAGTTTCTCCTACAAGATTCCATTCTCCCTTCTCAATCATTTTGTCCATAAATATATTTGCTCTTTCCCCTTTAAATCTCTCCACTTTGTTTTAGGGTCCATTTTGTTTATTACCGCTCTCTTTCTACTTCTAATGCAAATATCTAGAACTCCGAGCCTATGTTGCGTGGTCAAACTCTCTCTTAGGATAACCTTACAATCTTTACAAGTTAATTAGTCCTGTTTTTTAACTAGAAAAGAGTTTATCTAGCTCCTATTACTCCCACTTTTATAGGTAATTAAATGCTCATATCTCTTTTTAAAGTAAGTATTTGCTACTACAAGATCAAATGCTACTGCAAAGTCCAATATCGTGTTTCCGAATTCATTTTTTTTCTCCAAATCTTTGCCCTCCATGCACTCTCTCATATCCTTTATTAGCTCTTCCTACATGCCTGTTTAAATCCCCTCCAAGGAAAATCTTATTACTATTTGAGATTTCTTACATTAAATCATCCATCTCCTCCCAAAATTGTCTTTGCATACTTTCATCTAATCCTACTTAGGGAGCATATGCACTGATGATATGGATCATGTCTTCCTCTAGTACTAGTTTAATTACTATAATTTTATCACTAAACCTGTTAAACCCTACAATTTCTTGTATTACTCTTCCGTGGATAGAAAAGCTTATACCCATCCATGAGCTCCTTAGCTCTATTCCCTTTCCACCTTATTTGCTATATACAAGCCACAATAATTCTTCTTCTTTTCATTACCTCAACCAACTTTATGCTTTTGCCTGTCAAAGTTCCTATATTCCAAGTAGCAAGTCTAATTTTCCAATTCCTTCTTTTCTTCTCATGGACTAACTTCTTTAACCGCACTAGCCCAGAGTCATGCGGTAGCCCTTGTACACTTTTCACTGCAACCAGGCGACGCTGCAATGAGTCACTTAAAGCGGGGAACGTCCTAGTCTTATGGCGACATATTGTTATCTCAGAATTCATATTTGGGTTGTGACAAAGTTTTATGTTGGCTGTCAACTTACCTAACGCAACCTTCCTCCTTTACCCTGGCTTGGGACCGACAGCAAAAACTGGCAGAGTTGACGATAATGATGAAATATAACATGAAATGAGGCTGGAATCCATTAACTACTCCTGCATGTCAGAGGAGTAAGTTCTTACTTACATTGGACAAATTACCCCAATCTCGTACTTACTTTTTTTTTTATTTTTTATGACTGTTGGACATGTCATTCGATCCTAGGATTTGGCACATGATAGATCAAAATGCAAAAACAAATTCATGTAGCCAACCCCAAAATAGTTGAGACAAGGCTTGGATGATGCCTGCCAATCATCAGCTGGCTATATTATATAATATATGGATGGTTTTTGTTGCAATATCATATATCACTTTGGGCTTACCGGGCAAAATACCTGGACGAGAGATGAACCCTATATGTGCAGAAACACTTGCTTCCGGCTTCCGGAAGGAAACAATAATATGGGCTGACCTGTGTATGGCAATACTTTGTCAGTCAATATCTGATTGGGAAAATGAGCTATTGTTTCTTCCACAAAATTTTGTCAGTGTCTAGTGCTAGTTATTGTGGTGTGAAAAAAACTATTTTTCTTGTTTCTTTCAGCAACTGATTCTTGCTGCAATTGACATGGTTGATGCGAATTCAAATAGTGGAGGGTACATTGTCTACTCTACTTGCTCCATAATGATTCCAGAGGTTTGTATTGCATGCTGTTTTTTCCTGATGAGGTAATAAATATTCAACATACCAAAGTTTTGCTGTGGTTTTTGCAGAATGAAGCAGTTATAGACTATGCACTCAGAAAGAGAGATGTTCAACTTGTTCCATGTGGTCTGGATTTCGCTCGGCCAGGGTAGTATCTTGTGTGTATATATATGTATAATATAAATAACATCATGGGAAAATTATCTCCAGCTAATAATATTCTGTTTTGCTCAGATTTATACGCTTTAGGGAGCATCGGTTTCATCCCTCATTAGAGAAAACGAGGCGGGTTTACCCTCATGTTCATAACATGGATGGTTTTTTTGTGGCCAAGGTGTCTCTCCATCCAGAATGCAAAATAATAATAAATTTTTTTTTATCATTGTTCTTTTCTTTAGATATTGTTTCAAAGGAAAACTTCCACCTGTGCATAGTGCGGATGCCCAGTGCACCTCTGGACTGTCACAGAGGTGGGACCCACCTCTAAAATTCTCAAGCTACAGGTTTGGATGCGCATACCGCATGTGCACTGTGCTCAAGTGAATATTTTCCTCGTTTCAAAAATTGAGTATATCATTGAAAACCTTTGTTCAATTTTAGTGATAAGTCAAATCCACATTAGAAAGGTGTTCTAACACATGATGCCAACTCATGTATTGAACACCCAAAGTTGTTTGGGTGGTGACCTGGACTAATAGCTGTCATTGTGGTGGCTTCATTGCTTAATGGGCTATGACAGTCCTAACCAACCAAAAAGAGAACCTTCTTTATCCTTTTCAAAACTGGTTATTTGAAGGTGTCATTGGTTGTATATGGTGCAGAACTTTTGCTAACCACACTTGTGCATACTAGTACTTCAATGGTTACTTAGGCAGCGAGACTGTGTAAGGTATAAACACCTTAGCTTGAAAATTAGGGCAGTCAGCTCATTGTTGTGCACTCCATGTGCACATTGAATGTGGTACATGGGCCTTCTTAATGTGTCCATGTTTACATGTAGGCAACCAGATGAGTCTCTAGATTTACGGGCCAGGAATTTATGCAGTTGGTGAACTTTATTGCTATCTAAATACTAAGAAAAATTTATTGGCATATATTTTTACCTTGTGATGTTTATTATTTTAGAGTAATTCAGCATTGAATGATGGCAATTCCTTTGTTCTTGATTCTCGCAGTTAAAGAAGATGAGTAATTCAAAACCACCTACAAAACTATCTGACCCATCAGAAACAGTGGAACACACAGCTGCTATTGATAACAGTAATGATAATGAAAAGAGCATTCCTGTACAAAAATCTCAGCAACCTAAATGGTTTCGGGATGAGATGAAGCAGGCAAACGGTGGTTTAAAGAAAAATGTGAAAGAAAGTGGAACTGAAGAATCCCGACCCACAGCGAGGGAAAGGAAGAAAAGGAAATTCCTGTCCAGAGAGGAAATCTCAAAAGCAAGGTTTGGTGTATGCTTTAAAGCCTACTATTTTTAATTCATAAGGAAGTGCCCCTTTTTCTTCAAACAAGTTATGTTTATTCAAAATATGGTATGATAGATTCCCCTTGGAAACCAGAGAGATAAAAACTATGGGCCTCTCATCACTGCACGGATCAAAGCAATGACAAGGGGATCCGAACATCAATTCACCCTCTTTCGCTAGAAAGGTGGCTTCACCATTAGTTCTTCTGGGGACCATTGGTTGAATACCTTCTAGCCCCGTTGCAAACCTCTCTGGTTTCCTAGTTATCTGCCACCCATCCTACTATACAAGTGGAAACGACCTTGCGTTAAATGCATCATGCAGCATTGCCACCAGTGGTAAAAGTTCTTGATGCAGGCCGATCCAAGATTTGGCCCAAATCATATGCCTACAAACATTGATGGGCCCCACTTAATCCATGATCTGTCCAAGATCAGGGATCCCTATCCTATAATTAGATAGCTTCTAATTAATAGATTTATTTCCTTTTTGATAATGGATTATGTTTAGTAGTTGCTTAATAGGGTTTAGTAATTGCTTAATTTATTTTTAGCATGTTTTAGTTATTTAGAACAGTCACTCCTATATATAGAGGGGCTCTCATTGTAATTGGAATGCTTATTTTTAATCAATTAAATTTATCTTTGAGATTTTATCTTTTATGGTGTTTTTCCTCTTGTAAGGGTGCCCTTGGGGTTGGAATCCATATGTGGATTCAGTCAATCTTTCGAGAGAGTGATCTATACTTGGTTGGATATCCGGGACTGCGCTAAATTGGTATCAAAGACGAGATTCGGTTGCAGGGGAAACATTGCCTTTTTTGGAATTCATCTCTCCACCCACTATTCACCGTTCATTCTCTTCCACCATTACCGAAGACCCCAGCAGCCGCAAGCCCTTTTTTTTAAAATCAACCCTCGTAAACCCTAGAAACCTCCCCAACTTTACCCAAACCCATCTCACCCCTATAGTTGAATCCCTAAACCCTAAAAAAGAATCCCAACCTAACAGCCCCACTTCGTCCCTTACCTGAACCAAATCCCCACCACCAAAGGCACCCCAATCCCTTTTCTCGAGACTGGAACCCCTAACTCCAATCCAATCCATCTGCAAACCACCAACGCATCCCAAAAGTCTTGACTCCCATCTCACAGAGAACCTCACAGAAACCCCAATTGATGAAGACAAAATTAGGTGTGATGTGATCAATATGAATGTTGCTTATATTATTTTTGGATGACCATGGCCATTTGACTGAAAAGCGCATCATCATAATAAAGAGATGAACACGTATACTTTTTAGTGGGATAGAAAATGGTTTAGATGCAATCCATTGCCATCAATAGCTCGGTCTTAATCTACATCATCATCTTCAACCGTAGAACCAAAGCAAGAGCAAAAAGAAGAAATTCATAACCATGACATCATGATTGCACCTAAGGAGATGCCAACTACGACAACTGACATTAAGGATGCAATAACTGAGCAAGGTCAAGGCAAAGCTAATATCATAAAACATTCAGAACAAGTAATAGAAGAGCAATTTTATAGCAACACTGACTTCGTGGGTTCAAACAACATTGAAAAAGACAATGTCACCCATGAACTACAAAGAGTTAAGGAAGAAAAAGGACAAACCAATATTCAAGACGTTGAACGGGTTAACAAGAATATTGAACATCCGAAAGATGTGATTTCAACTCTGCTTCCAGCCAATACAATTGGGTGATCAGAAATCAAATCAGTTGCTTCTGTGGTTTTACAAGTTGATTAAATTGTTGAAGTTCTCCACTTTGACTTCATCTTCGGGGGATCACATATGGATCTTTGAGGATTTGACTTGTTTGCCCGGTTACACTCAAGGCATTTAATGGTGAGATATATACATCTAAGTTAAATGCAGACAGTAGAAGTTGCCACACCTCCAATCTACTTCTACATAAAATCAAGCTTCTACAACGTATACAGAAAATGAAGATCGAAAGATACATTAGAAGTTTGGGCGATTGATTTTTGACCCAGGACATTTTTCCAACTTGCGGTCGATTTCTTCCTGGCATTTCAAGTTGGCAAACTCATTGGAGTTGAGTTTTTTTAAGCCGAGAAGAGCTAATGCAGGCCGATCCAAGATCTGAACCAGATCATAGGCCCGCAAACATTGATGGGCCCCACTTGATCCATGATCTGTCTAATATTAGGGATCCCTATTTTATAATGAGATAGTTTCTAATCAATAGATTTATTTCCTATTTTATAATGAATTATATTTAGTAGTTGCTTAATAGGATTTAGGAATTGCTTAATTTATTTTTAGCATGTTTTAGTTTTTTAGAACATTCACTCCTATATATAGAGGAGTTCTCATTATCATTGGAATGCTTATTTTTAATCAATTAAATTTTTAATCAATTAAATTTATCTTTGAGATTTTATCTCTTCTGATGATTTCCCTCTTGTGAGGGTGCCCTAGGGGTTGGAATCCATCTGTGGATTCGATCAATCCTTCAGGCTATTGATCTACACTCGATTGGAGATCTGGGGTGACGGAAGTTTTGCTTAATTGATTACCTAACTGCCAGTTGGCTTCGAGAAGCAGTGCACAACCACCTCACTGGCATCACAGATCACACATTCAGTTCACTGGCATCAAAATTCAACTTGAAAATCCAAATTGGGGAAGGAGCCTACCTTGGAGTAATAGCCTCCAAGGCCCAACAATTGTCAATCGCCTCAATCCAACTCTGCTCTAGGAGTGTTACCAAGAAGTGTTTTGATGCCAAAGCCCATGATATCACTTGGTTTCTAACTTCAGATATTAAGACCCTTGAGTCAATCAATTTGTTCTCAAAGCATCTCTTCTTGTATTTTCCTGCCTCCCCAAGATCTTCCACGAGCCAAGTCCATTCCTTTTTCTGCTTCCTGGAATGAACCAAATCTTACAAATCCCAAACATTTTTCTTTCCAGTCTTCTTGTCAGTGGAGATGGAGGAGTCTAGAATCTTCCCTGCCCTGCAGAACCTAGCTTCCATCTGTGTCTTTGGCATTTCCTCTGGTAGATTAGATACAAAAGGAGAGACGGAGTTCTCTCTAAGCTTTAGGATTCTTCGTGGGAGAGTCTGCTGGGATTTATCCAACACTGCGAAGGATGAAACTTGCCCAGGATGATGAGAGCCTCGAGAAAATACAATCTGTTTGCCTTTCAATCTCTGTTTGGATTGAACTTTCATGGTTTTTTCCCTGGCCTGTCCACAGGGCAAACACGCAAGTAATCTCTCCTTTTCGATTCTGCATCTACTACCTTGAATAGTGAATAGATTTTTTCAAGTTCACATTTTGCACTGCAGAAATATTTGAAGTCAGATCCTGAAGTTCATATCCTCAGTTTTAGAATAAGTACAGTTGTTGTAATTTTTTTTCCTAATTGTGGCCCGAGTGTTTATTGCATTTCTTAGGCACTGAGTGTGCTGCTGTTGATTCAGTGAGCCCCATGGTTAATGTGTAATGGCACAAAAACTGCGCAATTCGACCACCTGTTTAATTTGTCCAGAAGTGTAGGCCAAAACTACACCATGCAGCATTCACTTAGCCACCACCCATTGGTTGATTTTGTGGGGGTGGGGTGGGTTGGGTTGGGGGTGAATTTATTCTCTATTGTGATCCATCAACCACTGATGAATGGGCGTTTTACTTCCAACTGCTTTGTTACCTTTTTCCATACGAGTTCCCAACCACTGGTTGGTCCCATTTGCTGTGCTTCGAGTGGTGAGATTTGGTCACATTTGAAATGTTGAAAGTAGCTCAGAAAATGAACCATCTCAATCTTAATAATCTGCTTAATGAACTTCTATTCCCTGAATATTCCATGTTCTGTTTTGATTGCTGATTCTGGATCATTCATTTGATGGCTAGTTCAATTATGCATAATGACATAGAAAAGATAAAAATCCACAAACCTTGCCACAACTTGTGTGTGTTCATGAGTTAATTACGGGCAGTCGCACTTGTTGGCATTGAACTGATTGTTTACTTTGCTTATTTGGTTGCATCAATCTTGGCAGAGAAGCGAAGAGGGAGGCCATGAGAAAAGGAAAGCTTCATGGGGCAAGAAAGGGTAGGACCAATTAACTCAACGAACCACATGTATGTACCTGGGTGGATAGTGGTGATTTGCAGACAGCTTCAACCATGCCACAGCCTTAAATACTACAATTTCAATGTGACCATCTTGATCTGGAAAACAGGTACGTATCCCTATATATGACCTGCTGTTGCAGTTGTGTCTTACCCCGCCAGGTGTACTCATTTTTGTTCTGTACTCTATTAGAGAAAATTTTGTTCAAAATTTCCAGCTTTCTGGGAGACAAATTTCCCCTGTAGACATGCCATTTGGTCTTTATTTATGAATGATAAGTACTTGTTGCTTATAAAAATGAGGAAATTTGGGTTTCAGATTTGCAATCAATTGGTCTGGGTTCTTAGCGGGTTTGTATGTTGTCTTGCAACTTGAAATCCCCTTTTCAAGCAAAACCTTAGATTGTCTATGGTTAAGAAAAATGTAACAACCATGAGAAAAATTTTCTGAGAACAGCCTCGAAAGGCATCCTCTAGACTCATGTATGATCCATGGTTTTAAGATAGAAAAAATAGTTCCTCACATGTATGGGCATCTCATCAGTGTTTTAGAATGTAGTTTTTTGTATGTTGTGCGTGATTACCTGCAATATGATGATCGATGCTGCATGGGTTCTTTCCAGTTCTTGGTTTACTTGGACGTGTGGCCTGTAATCAGTTGATTGCTCTTTGAATGTTTAATAGTTTTACTGTTCAGTAGATGGTAAAGATTATTTCTTTATCTACAGTTCTACTTAGTTTATGGCGGTCTCAAAGAAGAGTAGTTTTTATTGGGATAAGAGGACCATCTTCACAATCTCAGCCCATATATTTGTTTTAGGATTGTAATCCTCTGAACCTGGCCTTCCCTCGCAAAACAGTGTTCATTAGTAGTTTTGAATTCCTGGTAGAGTCATTTCAGGCCAAATTCTGGGACTATACTTGATTATGTGAAATTATTTGAAATGCTTGTAAATAAAGTTATCGGGTAATTTCTATTGATCGTGACTCTTACACGCTTCCTTTAAGCATGTAAGTGTGTAGAACTCCTTGATGGGGTCCACTGATAATCTAGACCATTCGAGAAGAATGCCAGCCCCTGAAATGACATATCCTCATATTTCACATAATATAGGAATTTATCTCACTGCAAGATTGGGCACATGATTGATAATGTGATTAGCATATTTTTATGTATTATTAATCATATGCAATATTACAGTAGGACCAAGTATTACGAAAGTGGAAGTTGAGGATATGTTACTTAAGAGGAATTCATTCATTTTGAATGGTTCAGATTATCATTATGTGGGACCTGTAACAGCATCTTTGTGGCTGGTTTCATGATCAAGCGAACTGCTTAGGTGGCCCATCAGTTTTCCAGCCCTGGGTAACATCAGGTTGTTCATGGGTTTGATTCTCGAGACTGATCAATGAATGAATGGATGGCTTTTAATTCGGTTTACAGTATTTTCACGAATGACATATGATCTCGGCGTGACTTAACTTTGTTTGATCCAACCACTTCTACTTTATATTTTGTGGATATCTAATATTTATTTTAAAATAATTTAAGCAAAATGCATAAACAAAATGCTAACTGGAATTGCCTTGTTGACTCATGCCCCAGGATGGTTGGTACTGGGTTTTGAGATTTGACTTTTTCAAGGTCACGAGGGCGTATGTCCAGTTGCTTAATTGATCTCTCATGTGGCTCGGATACGCACAGGCAGAGTGGTCGAGATGTGTCTCAGTTTGTTTGAGCCTTGAATTTGTTCTCCAAGGTTTCGAGTTTGACTCCCGACCCTTGTGTTATTTAGGGAATATGAATTTGGCCATGTATGTATATCTCAAGGAATAGTCCTTGCTTATCAGAATTGAGTCATCGTTTAAAGGCTAGGCTAGTGAGGAATATCTTGGTCTTAAAAAAAGGCAAATGCAAATGCTCAGTATTTTTCAAGACTCTTTGTATACACATTAGGAAAATGCTAAATTTCACTTTAACCAGTGTCATACATGGTACAGCAATCTACGTCGACAACATAGATTAATTTGACTACTAATGTAAATCCTGATCAAAGTGACCAGTGTCATACATGATACAACAATCTACGTCGACAACATAGATTAATTTGACTGCTAATGTAAATCCTGATCAAAGTGAAATCTCGGCGCCCTTGCCAGAGCGAATTGAGGCATGGATTACAATAGGTCTTAAGGGCATAAATCTATCAATGTGGCCGACCTCTATATTTCATTGATCATAATACTTAACACTTTGCAAAATATCACTCTAACCAGAGTCATGCTCATCCTCACATTGATCACACACCTAAAAGAATTGATTCAAAACTATTTTCATACATGGTTAATATTGTGCTTACTACAGGTATAAAATGGAGCCTCCTAACAAACATGGTAGTATCTAGTTATGTATGGGTGCGTTTGGTACCTTGTTATTCAAATGTTCCCATTAAATAAGTTTGTAGAAAACATGTTTGGCATGTGCAAATCAATGTTTTGAATTTTGGTTTCACTAGAAGGATTCTCAAAATCTTAACCTACTAGCATTGAAAGTTGGAACAAAAAAATTTTCTTTTTTTTATTTTTAATTTTTTTATGACCTAGGGTATCTCTCGCCAACTCAGCCTTGAGACCTTTGGCCTTTTGTCCGGGGGTTATATGATTCTGAGGAGGTAAAGGACTATTTTCTAGGAGGTATATACATGGCCGCATACATAATACTTTGATAATGTAAAAGGTGAGAGTCGAACTTGAGACCTTAGGGAGCAAACCCAATGTTCAAACCAACTAAGCCACTGCCTTGACGACAAAAACTTTGTTTTTTTTAAAACAATTTGCTTGCACAATTATTTCTTATTTATTTTAAAGTGACTCCACTATCTAATTTTTAAAGTGGGTTATATGGTAACAATCACAAAAGGTGAGCCCATATTATAAATCCTAATTTCTTATAATGGTGGGACCACATTATAATTCTTTTGAGTGTGGGCCCTATGTTTTAATTTCTAAATGTGGGTTATATGGTCAAAAAAATATTATCTTTCAAAAAACTATTTAATTTTTAAAAAAATATTTAATCATTCAAATAAATATTTAACAGAATCACAAAAAGGTGGAGTCACATTGTAATTCCTATTAATGTGCCCCCATGTTTTAATTTCTAAATGTGGGTTATATGGTCCAAAAAATTTTAATCTTTAGAAAAAATTTAATATTTTTAAAATATATTTAATATTTAAAAAATTATTTAATATTTCAAAACAAATCTAATCTTTCAAAAAAAATCAAAAAATAAATATTTAATCTTTCATGAAAATAAAAATCATGAAAGGTGGAGTCACATTGTAATTCCTGTGAATGTGGCCCCATGTTCAAATTTCTAAATGTGGTTTATATGGTTAAAAACATATTATCATTTTAAAAAGTTATTTAATCTTTCAAGAAAATATTTAATCTATCAAAAAAATATTTAATCTTTAAAAAATTGATCTTTCAAAAATTATCTAATCTTTCAAAAAAATATTATAATTTATTATAATTTTCAAAGGTGGGAACCACATTGTAATTTTTAAATGTGGTTCATATCTACAAAATCACAAAAAATGTGGATCTACTTTGAAAATTTTAAATGTGGGTCACGAGTCACAATCACTTAAGGTTCACTAGATTATAAATCCTATGAACGTGGGCCTATTTTCTAATTTTTGAATGTTTGTATAATGCTATAATTTATAAAGATGAGTTCCATATTTACATTAAAAAAAGGTGGTCTCACATTATGATGCTTATAAAGGTAGGCCTACCTTATAAATCCTATGAATATGAGCCCTATGGTCTAATTTTTAAAGGTATGTACTACATTGTAACTTTTACAGGTGGGTCCCACATTTTAGATCCTATGGTTCTCTTTCTTCCGTTCGTTGGAGAAAATTTTTTACACTATTACCAAACAAGTTCTATATGGCATGTTTTCAGCAGAATACTTTAATATAATGCTGCCAACAAATTCTGCAAAGTTTAGTTTCAGCATAACCTGGTCTTAGCACAATCAGATCTAAGCACAAAATTAGGAACAACAAGGGAACAATGCCAGCCCATATTTCATACATATATACATGGACTACTTCTATTTCACACATGTAAATCCATTTTTTGTCTTTGTCTACTGAAAAAGAAAAAAAAAAGAAAGAAAGGATAAACCTTTGTAGTGGGGCCACCTATTGTAAATTTAATTTGCTTAAAATAAATTGCTTTTCTAGCGTACTTGAGTTGATTGTTTGTTAAAAAGAAAATATGATTAATGAATATGCCTAAAATATGTTAATCATGTTTTTAATTAAGTGGCCAATCTTGCAACAGGAAAAATTTATATTATATTGGGGTAAAACTTAAAAATATAGAATGACAATTGTTTATTTTGATTGGGTTAGATTTCCATAGGTGGAGGCGGGAAGCCCATTTTAAAGTTGTTACACAATTGAAATTGATTCAAATACTACTAATGGCTCGCTCAGAATTTCTATTGTGTGCCCACCATGATTCCTGCCAATCACAAGATTATAGTGGGATTGATTGATTTGAAAAAGCTCACTCACTTTATTATTATATATATTATAATAATACCCTTTTTGTTAGAGAGTGCAGGAGAGCGACATGTGGCACTCCCTTTGCATGACAAGTGGCTTCTCTTTCTTTCAATTTAGTTTTCAATTAGAGATGACTTTTTTAATTAAGCCCTCTTTCGACTTATTCCGAAAGTATAAGGATCTATACAGTAGCCATAAAACTATCCTCTCTCAAACATGCCTTCCTTACCTAAGACTTTAAATTTTAGAAGTCCTAAGCAGATGATAAATATAGAGTCCAGATCCTTTGGTGATGCATATGAAACCCAATAATGCTTACTAATAATGGGTCAAATCATCTTGGCAGTGTTTTCCAATCACTAAAAAAATTTAGACTATAAGATTTCAATGCTTTGGATTGATTGATATTGGATAATAACAAGAAGGTGAGGCTATGTAGGGCCAGCTGGCCAACTCATATTAGAATAAAAGGAATAAAAATAAGAGTAGTTAATTTTAAATGTGTAGGGCCCAATATGGGGTATGTAAATTAAGGGAAATAATATTTAATCACGATCTTAAGACGAGGCCAACTTGAGTAAGGCTAGGATTTTAAATGTTCAAGGCCCACTATAGATAAGATTTCAAATGTCAAGGCCAGTGTAAAATTTAAGGTGTTCAGATTGTATATATGTAGAGGCCACCAAAGAGTGTTTAAGGAAAAGGAAATCCATGCATTTGAGATAAGATTACATTGCGAATTATTAGGAAACAAACTGTTTCAAACCTTCTGGGATTATTAGTAAGAACATTAAAGAGGAAATGTGTGAAAGGTGGTTTAGTATGAGATATTATATATATCTATGGATTTATTATTAGAAAAGATACCAATTAAAGATATATATCTTTCAAATTTTGAAAGATGAAAACCTTGTAGGCATTAGAAAGGAAGTTCATGCAGGATTCTTTCTTTAGCACATTTTTCTATAAAGAGCTGAAAGTGTCCAATGTATGGTTTATGGTGTAAAATTCGATAGTTTGGCAATCTAAAGAAAACAAAGTTTTATCTTCCTAAAGTTGGACCCAGAAGGTAAATCCTGTTGTAAACATAAGGAGGAGTTAGCCAGTGTATGTTGAATCTCTTACGTCCTCTCTCCCTCTTGCATCATATTACAGCCATAAGAATAACACTTCTTCCTTTTGGAAAAGGCACTTTTCTTTCTATCTATCATTTGCTAATCCGTGGGAAAGACGTTATTTCCTCAATGTCATGTATGCTTTTTCATAGTGATGATAGAAACATAGATGTATTGCTAAAACCTGTGATCATCTATATCAATACCTGGCCAAGCAATATCTGCTGCCTTTCTCACATTGATCAAGCTCTTCATGTTCAGGTGTTCTTTTATGAATCTTACATACTTGAGGCCTTTGTGTACAACTCAATGTAGTCATTCTTTTACACTTTTTTCAACATAAGGAAATGCAATACCAATGAAAACTTAATAATTGTATACTCCTAATCATTGCATTATCATTATTCAAAAAATTTTATAATTATGACATATCTATCTATGTTGGGACCTTTTAATTTGATTTTGAAAATATTTATATATTGGAATTTTACATGGCCCACATTGGGCACGGACCCTAAAGCACTAAGCTTAACTAATTTTAATATGGTAGACCTTACATGTGATGACCATCTTTCATGAGTATCCACTCCAAGTAACAGTTTTATTTCTTTGAGCAATTGCTAATGAACATCAACATTTAAAATTGGACGGATAAGATTGTCATTACCTAAACATCACTAATTCAATTCAGGAGATCAAACCCAAATTCCAATATTATAGGGTACCATTTTTCCCTTTATTTAAATATTAATAATGTTTAATAAAGCTTAATTTATTTTTTCATGGCTCGCGTTTGGCGCGGGCCCTGAAGCGCTAGTTATATATATTATAACAATACCCCCTTTCACAAGAGAGCAACACGTAGCGTAGTCTTTTCGTGGGAGAGTAACACATTGCACTTCTTTTTTATGGGAGAGCAATACGTGACACACTCTAATTAAAGTCCTAAGATTCTCTCTCATTTTTCTCCCTTGAAATCTCTTTCTTTACTATTTAATTTCCTAAAAATCAACATAATTCTTATCCCTATCATTATCTCTCTTTTTCTAGAATCAATCTAAATCTTTCTTATTTAAATAATACAATACCTTAAAATTTTCAATGCAATCCCTTGCATGCAATCTCATCATAATCTACTATTGATATTCATATCATATTTAATCTTAAAGAATGTCATATGGTCAAAAGGAGGGGTTCTCATACATCTCAAATGAATTTTCATATCATTCATCATATTAATTAGGCAAATTACCTTTATCTCATTTTATATGCCATCAGATCCCACTATCCAAGTGGTAACTTGTGGGTCCACATGGTTTCCTATTAAAATCACAATAAAGTCTAAATTAGTCACAGGTGTTCATGGGGCTGGGTTAGGATGGGCCGGGCTAGGCCAAGTAATGTCTAGGCCTAGCCTAGATTTTCAGCAACAGGCCCGAGCCTGGAGAAAGCATAACTCGGGCCATAAGTACCTACCCTGAGACCAGCCCACCTAGAATAGTTTAAGCTTGAGCTACACTGTATTATATTTAAAAAATGAAAATATTTGTTGGTTAGGATGTTGGTTTCTATGTGAGAGATTTCTTAGTGTCCTTATTTGGACCGCATCGGATTTAGGCTTTCTACTACTAAATCTCAAACCAATTCCAAGTTTATATCTGGGCCCCGCTCAAGTAAGTGAATGCTCGAGCCCTAAAATTGTTAGATCTTCCCTAAATTAATCACTTAGAATAATATTGCTAAGAGGCAAGATTTCTAAAATCTCTCTCATTCTAAATCATGTCTCTTAAAACCTGGAACAACCAATAATGTGGATTAGCCATAGTATAACAATTTTAAATTTGGATTAATACTCTCACTCAATTTTAAATCTTATAAAAACTAATCAATCTTCATCTCTTATCCTAAAATCTTTTAATTTTATATACAACATCTCTTGTGGTTAGATTGATAGTACCTTTGGAAGGTGAATAATCATATTCATTTTTATTTTGACTCCACTCGCCATGAATGAGTGGGTGTTGAAATTCAATTTCTCCATGTAATAATGGAAGGAGAAAAAAAAAAAAACAGAGAACGACCAGTTCATCAGCCTATAGGTTTTACATGAGAATATGAAGTATGGTGTATGCATAGAGATACCATCAAACAATTCACCACTAAAAGTAAGTGCAATTCTGCTCTCTTTAAACACCAAAAGTTCTAATGGTTTATATATATATATATATTTGTTTTAAATGTTAAGAAGATAATTATGCTATTTTTTTCCTGTTAATTTCTCTTTTTTCTCTATATCTCTTGAGGTCATGATCATTATATTTTTTTATATGTACCAATTTTAATATGCTAATACATATTAACTAAGTGTGTTTTTCATGTTAGAATGTCTATGGTAATGCAAATGGTGTTTTAAGCTTAGTGTAGGATTAATACAAATTTTGTTTTACCGATGTAGAGATTGGAAGTGCATCCCATATTTTAATGTCCACCACTCGATTGGAGATCATCTTAGGTTTTGTTATATTTAGTCGAAATCTCTCTTTCTATCTTTATTTGTTTTTCTTTCTTTGAGTTATGCTCAAATGAATAAGAAAGAAGCATAAATTTTGTAATAATCTTAATTACCGGCTTCTTTTCATGTAATTCAAAATTTTTATGGTGATAGGATTAGTTGAATTTATGATTCTTTGCATAGTGGAGTATTTCATCTAATTTATAGTTACCATATAATATTTTTTCTCTTGACTTGATTTTACAGATTAAAGGAAAAATTATTTTTTTATTAATATTCTAATGAAATTCCACAGTACATTATTTTCATTTTTATTTAGTTTTACTAACATGATATTTACTTTTGAAGAGTTCACTAAAATATTTAAGATTATGATTGTAACATGAATTTAATGTTAATATTAGATTAAAAATCATTTAAATATTTATAAATATTCTTATTTACAGATAATATAATTATTAAATAAGGCCCATGTTGGGCACGAGCCTTGAAGCGCTGGTATATATTAAAAGAATGCCCTCCTTTCGTGAGAGAGCGTTGGAGAGTGAGAAGTGGCGCTCTCTTTGCGTAACATGTGGCACTCCCTTGTAAAATAGCAAAATTAAATGAATCCCATCCTAATCTTAATAAGTTAGTAGATCAAGGATTTATTTGAATGTGAGAGATTTTCGCAGATCTCTCCCAATCATCCATCTTTGTCCATGATATTTTCTTTGTGAGAGAGCGCGAGAGAGTGATGCGTAACATGTGGCACTCCCTTATAAAATAACAAAATTAAATGAATCCCATCCTAATCTTAATAAGGAAGTAGATCAAGGATTAATTTGAATGAGGGAGATTTTAGGAGATTTCTCCTAGTCATCCATCTTTGTCTATGATATTTTTGGGCCCGGTGTCCCTCATCAATTCAACCTAAAATATCTACTTTTACGTCTCCCTCTATCCATCATTTCTCATCACTCCTAAAAATGAAGTAAAAATCTCCTTCCAAGATGATCCGCACATTCTTCTAATGACAATTAATTGGCAATATTAATGATACCCCCAAAAATTTCTTCCACATCAATTCAATTTATTCTCCTAAAAATATCTCTCCTTCTTTCTACATTTCTCATCACCCTTAAAATCTCTCCACTAATCAATGATACCCCCTAAAATCTCTTTCTCATCAATTCAATTTATTCTCCTAAAAAATCTCTCCCTCTTTCCACCGTTTCTCATAACCCTTAAAATCTCTCCACCAATCCTTCATCCTTATACTCTCTTATATTCAAATATCTCTCTCCCATCCCCATAACAACACCACCTCCCTTCTCCCTCTCTCTCTCTCTCTCTCTCTCTCTCTCTCTCTCTCTCTCTCTCTCAATGGGCAACTCTATAACTTTGGTTGGTGTGAATCATTTGATATTTATTAGTCACATCCCTTCTACCCAGGAGATGTCCTATGGCTGAGAATGTCCCAGAAAAAAATGGCATATGAATGATTGTTGTCCATCCTTGGGTTTGTGTCATCCATGTTTGGTTTGTTGGACTAACGATGATTTGTGTTCTCTTTGTCTTAAGGTGCTATATGGACCTCAGCGATCGGAGCATCACTAGTTTACACACATTCCGGATCACTACTGAAGCGAAGTCTTAGGATCATACACGCTAAGTATGAACAAAGAAACGAAAACTAATGCCGTAGAAATTCAGGGCACATCTGTGCAGAATATTGTCAATGGGAAACACAAGACATTGTGCCCTTGACAGGTGGAATCCCTTTTGTGTTTGTTTTATTTTTTCCCATGTTCTAAAGAAATTTTCTGCTTTGGTTTGATTACTTAGTTTGAGCATTTAAAGTGAAAAATCTTTCTTCCATTTTTTGAGGCAATTTTTTGATAAGTATAGTCTATTTATTTTTTTTTTATGGTTCCATTAAAGGGAGTTTCAGTTAATGTTGCTATTTTAGCTAGATTTGTTGAGGACAATGGTGATTTTGGAATAAGAGTTTGTGGAGTGATACCACTAATCAATTTTCTTATCGAGTCGTGGATAATATTATTGTTATTGGTTATCATTTGATCTTATTAATGCTAAGCATTGGTTACCTGATGGGTTGTTCGGATCCTCCCATGATTGCTTGAGAATGGATGGAAGAGCTTAGCTCAACCTATTATTTCAAAGATAGGGTGATGTATTTTTTTTTTAAAGTTTCTTTGTAAAGATTTATCGATTTATGTTCTCTCTCATCTTTAATTTTTTATGTTCTCTCCCTCTATCCATCACATCTCATCACCCCTAAAAATCTTTCCATAGAGTAAATATCTCTATTACAATCCTTCCAAGATTAACGTGTTTTATCTGGGTATACCGATAACACTCAATTTAAATAATTTGATTTATCCATTGTTTAGTCCATTAGTGGCATTTTTTTATTTTAAGAAAATTCAAAGATTCTATACATTTAAACAAGCCGGTAAAAATATCTGTGAAACTTTCACAAATGATGGAACCCATACAGGTTTTTTGAAAATATCCAAATCCATCACTATACATGCGTATATGAGGTGGCTTTAACCCTTTGAGATACAAATCATCTTGGGCCCATTTGTTGTGAATGTGAATTAGCGAGATCTCAACAACCACAATGAATTGCCAACCAAAGAGAATATCGAGTTTCCTTGGTAGAGTGATCATAACTTATTATTATTATTATTATTATTATTATTATTATTATTATAACTTAGTTTAGAGCATTATATCATTAGGATCCCACTTAACCAATCCAAGTCTATATTTTTCTCTTACTCATTTCCTCATCATTGTACAATGATTTTTATGTTAATATTAAATTATAATTTTATATACCAATCCAATAATTGGCCCTGTAGCGCTAGTTATTATATGAATTAAGAGAATTCTCCCCCTTCGCGATAGAGCGTGGGAGAGCAACACGTGGAATGCACTCTCCTATTTTCTCTCTACTATCTTTCCAATATAAGTTGAAAAGAGTCATAATACCTACCTCTAAAATACTTCTCATCTCTAAGAGCGCGAGGGAGTGACACGTGGCATGCACTCTCCTATTTTTTTCCCCTACCACCTTTCTTGATATCTGTCTCTAAAACACCTAAAATTTCTCATCTCCTATTTTCTCTCACTATATATCTCTTCCGCCAAATATCTACAATCTTTCCTATATAATTTAACTCCACCAAATACTATAATTATATAAGTATACACCAATCTTTGTGGGACCACTAGATGGGTATAAATGTGCATACATGGAATCCAAGAGAGATGGAAATCAAGAACGGAAGACTGATTAAAAACATGTCAAAACATATTATAATCTCTAAAGAATAAATTATATTCGACACATGCATATGTTCACCAAAAGAAATATTATATATGTGTAAATAACACAAAATCTTTTTTATAATTATGTGGGCCATCAGTTGGTTATAAGAATAAATTGATAAACTTATATGGCACATAATAATAAAGTAATTTAGCAAAACCTGGTCAGTGCACATGCAACTTATATAAGCTTAATTTTTATAGCTTATTCTTATATAGATATAATTATGGGTAGGCCATAATCTTTGCTTAATTTATCTTTGTGACAATTATCAATAATTAAGTGACCTAGCATTGTTGATTATGGGTGGTCTGTTGATGTGTGGCCCATAATCACCTAGGCCCATCTTAACCAATCAACAATGCTTAATTTTTTATTTTTCTTTTCTTTTTGTTCTTTCTGATTATGGGTGGCTCATACCCTGTTGATGGGTAGGGCTCACTCTTAAGAAAACTAATCTCATCATATTTTACATTAAGACATACGTAATAAATAAGAGGGCCTGTAACTTAAATAAAAAAGGGTTTTACCTTGGGATTCGTGCGCACATCCCATTCGCATGAATCCCAAGGCAGTTGGGCTCAAGTTTTTGTGTTTTTTTAATTATTGTATTTTGCTTTGTTGATGATGTCATCTTTAGGGTATTATTAAAAGACTTCTCTTATATTCTCTTGGTTATGTTATGATATGATATTGAATAAAAAGAGAAGCTTCTTCTTCTTCTTCTTTGAGCTTTTAGAGTCTATCTTTTTTTTTCTTTTGAGATTTCTTCTAATGCCTCCGAAATGAGAGCCCAATAAAGGTATCCATATCTTTTTCACTTTTTCTCTTTCCAAGAACACTTTTGGTTATTCCCACTTAGATCTAGAGCCATCCGGGTATCTACATCAGATCTAAACCACCCCAGATCTGAGCCCGGCAGATCTAGAATCCCCTTAAGGTCAAACTTCAGATCTGAATCTTATTACCATAAATTATTCTAGATCTGAAACTTATTTCAGATCTGAACTTTTACTAGATCTAAACCTTTGTTAGATTTGAAATTGTTAGATCTGAACTTTGTTATCACAAATCTTTCCTTTAGACTATTGTTCAAATCATTGGATCTGCACTACTGGCCCTAAACAACCTGGAAGTTCTATCTTCCATTAAGATCCTACTATTTTTTAAACCAAGAAAAGGGTTTATTATAGGATCTGTGAGACCACCTTGGACTTTAGATCTATTGTTTACTTGAGATTCAATATTTTAATTTAATTGGCATGCTTATAACCTGATTTTAATTGTTAATTCAGACCTAATCTCATCATATTAAAGTAGATCTTATATTGTCCTGCATCAGCCTTGAATCTCAAACACTAACCCTCCCTGTAGTACTCAAAGAAAGAAAGAATGTCGAAGAATCATGGCTGAAAGTGAGGTGTTTTTCTTCCTATGAATATGTTTTGATCTAGGGCTTTTGGGTTTTCTTCATCTGATTGAGTTTTCAAGGGTTCTATCTTACCATCTTCTACCTCTACTTAATTTCGGGATTTGTTGTTATAATTGGGTTTTGTTTCTCATCTGATTGGGTTTTTAGAGGTTTTTATTCCACCGGCATGTATCCGATCTAGGGTTTGTTTTTTTTTTATTAGGGCTTTGTTAATCTAATTGGGTTCTATTCTGCCATCTTCGGTTTAATCTAGGGTTTGTTTGGGTTTTGAAAATTGGTTATCATTGTTGCTGCTTATATTTACTTTTATCAACCAATATACCACCATCTCTTGGGTTTGTCCAAGTGGCCATTTTTAAAGGAGAGTACAAAATGCTTGTTGAGGAGTCAGCTCATTTGGACCAGTCTTTTGTACCACTAGAACCACTTCCATTTGATTTGTGCTGTGATATTACTACCACATAAATCTAGCCACCTGATGATTGGCTTACAACTAGTTCACAACTAGTTACTTCTCAGAAACTATAGCACATTGTAGTTTAAATCATTTCATATGATCAAAATCTAACCAAAAAAATTCCCAACAAGTTACTTCTTAGAAACTATAGCAACTTTTCAGTTCTCAGAAACTAAAGCACCTTTTCATTTCATATGATTAGATGGCTAATTCTATTTGATGAATCCTAAGCTAGCCCTCATGAAAATACAAAATCTTATCAAGATAATTTTTGTACATAAAAGTCAAAATTACAAGCTTTTAAATATTTTACCTAGAAAAAGGCTTTTGACATTTTTACAAAAAATTCCCTTAAAGCTCAATAAAACAACCAAGGTTCCAAACTTATCAAAATGATGGGAAAGGACCGACCCTCTTTTTTTAAAAATTTAAACATTTTTTTCCTAATTCCATAATATCATGGAATGCCAAGTTATTCTATGATATCATGGAGTGTATTCCATCATACCATTGAATGTTTGATTTTAATTACTTATGACCGGCATTATATATTGTATCAATAGCATTATGGCTAACATTGCATACTTTATCGATTTCCCATTATTTTATGTGATATGATAAAAAGAAGTATTTATGTAATCATCAACTTTCAAGCCTGAAATTAAAAGGTCAAAATGACATAATTAGTGATATTTGTTCACATGCTAGTCCACATCCACCATCTTTTTCCGGGATGCATTTAGTCGGGTCATTCAAACTTGGGGCACATTTGTTTCATGTAATTGAATTGTACTCTTTGGAATTCAAGACTTTGTTATTCTGTAAGTGTTTAAAAATATAAAAGAAAGTCATAGATGAATATCGAAACTAGAGACTATCAAATAACCTCTCTTCTAAATGAAAATTGAATCAAGAAATTGAACAGCAACAATCTCCTTAGTAATTAAAATCATAGAAAAGTCAAGGTTTCATCTACATTCCTACCTTGTACCATTAACACCTCACCTCAGTGATAATCCTTTGGTGGAGCTCATTACATCATGAGTTTTTATGTACTCTATGTAAACAAAGAGGCCTTTTAGTGTATTTTTAAAAGTGAGCCCAATTATTGTTTTCATTGAATAAAACTCACTTGAGGGTCAACTCTCCCAAGCTATGATGCACAGATACTTTGAAATGGGCAACGTATTGTGTCATATCGTGTCTAATACTTTACTTTTTATTTGTAAAATCCATGTCAATACCATATCCAAAATGTATCCCATCCATATCTTTGTTGTTTCCGGGCATCATATCTCACAAGCACACACAATTTATACGAGAAGTAAAAGTCTAAGCCCTTGTAGGAAGACCCACGTGGATGCACATCAATCACACAATCGAAATGTCAAATTGTAAATTAAATTTTAGGAAAAAATTTCAATCAAATTATCAAAATCATTGATGTAAGAGATTTAAAGTTTTACCAGTTTTTTAGTTATACTTATATCTATATAATCCAATCTATCAATGAGCATCATTCAGATTGATGTCAAAATTAGCTTTAGTGCAAATTTTATTGAGTTGTTAGTGACAGGTGTAAAAAATGCTTCATGATCATTATTAGGGAGTTCTTCATTTTATTAAAGATGTTCTTACTACTCCTACTTGGACCATTCAGTCCTTTGGCCACTTTCTGGTTGTGTTATGTCCGAAGTTGCATGATTGTTTCCTGTCAGACTGGTTCATGGGCATGTCTTGGTTCCAGTTTACGTGCTACACTTCTTTGCAAAACGATTATTATTGTATTTCAACTTTGTGCTTGAATCATACTCATTTATTACTATTTTTTTGGGAGTGTTACTAACCCATTGTACTCATTTCTTTTGTGGCCATGATTTTTCTGACTGGGAAGATACTCAATGGTCACAAACTGGCGTTTGGATTGTTGAAAAGGAGTACCAACTTGCACACGTGTATCTTCTATCTCGAAATTGATTCTAATACAATTCTAGAGCATTTTAAACTCCAATGTAAAATTATCAGGCATTTGCCGATATGTATGTGTAAAATATGCAGATTTATAGCCCATTTGAAGCTTACGGTGTAATTTTCTCCATCCACGTTCATCAATGTTTTTGCCTCTTCTAGTTTATTCATAGTTTTGCACATTATTTTTATCATTTGTTTTGGGTAAAAAAATTATGGCATTCATTGCGCTGGACATGTTTGAGCTACAGTTGAGATTGGCTAAAGGGAATTGCTAGATAAACAGCAATTCCATCTCTCTACATACAAGAGAAAAAAAAATTTAAAAATTAAAATCCTCATTTTACCCCCCTCCTCCTCCTCTCTCCTCTCCTTTCCCTCCTGCCGACAGGAGGGAGCCTCACCCTCTCCTTCTCCTCTTCGTATCCTCTCCTTCTTCCTCTCTCTATTCCTCCTCCTCTCCTCTCCCTCCCTCTCCCTATTCCTTCTCCTCTCCTCTCCCTCCCTCTTCTCCTATCTTTCTCCCCCTCTCCCTCCCTCTTCCTCCTTTCATCTCCCTCCTTCTTCTCCTATCTTTCTCCCCCTCTCCCTCCCTCTTCCTCTCCTCCCCTCCCTCTTTCTCTCCCTTTTCCTCGGGAGGGGAGGAGAGGAAAAGGGAGGGAGAAGAGAGGAGGAATAGGAAGACGGAGAGGAGAGGAAGAGGCAGGGAGAGGAGAGAAAGAAGAATGGGGAGATAAAGAGGGAGAGAGAGAGGGAGGGACAGCTCCCCTCCTGCCAGCTGGCGACAGTCGATGGGAAAGGGGAGGAGGGAGGGAGAGAGGTGTGAGGGAGAGAAAGGTATTTTGAGAATTATAAAATTTTTTGATGATAGATAAAATTTGTGTTCAAATAACACACCTCTTAGCTAAACCATCCATAAAAGGGAAAGGAGAAACGTGGATGGTCCATTCTAGCCTGCTATCATGGGCCAAGTTAGATGTACTCAGAAACACCATGTGGCAACGCCAATGGGCAAGCAAACTGCAACGAGGGTGATGGATGTTAATTGTCTGTTTCCAGCTGGGACTCTCATTCTTCCAACTCACTAAATCAACTCTCTGGTTCTCAGCCAAAGTTGTCCTTCGCTGCATCTTCCACGGTTTGGTTTGGTGACCTGGATCATCCATCCAAATGTCTCCCCTGTTCTTGCGCCCACGTTGTGATGTGGTGAGTTTAGACACTAGAGATTATAGCTGGTTTTAAGGTCAATCGTTTGATTTCAGTGTTGACAATCCATTTGTTGGAATCTTTCACTTGTCACGCTCCAAACATTTGATAGTTAGAATATTTTACACAATTTCTCACTGGCTTTCCTTTTAGTGAAAGTTGACTACTGTTTTGTTGTTGGTAGGCTCACCCATAAAAAACTGTACCTAGTACATCATGGTATCTGTTAGTACCATTGGGTCAATCAGCATTATGTAAAACTAGCGAAACAAAGCCTGCAACCTATGCTAGCCACAAAGAAAAACTTTTCTTTTTTTAAATTAAAGAGTTTAAATGAAATGGTAAAAAAATGGTAACAAAAAAAGCCAAGTAAATGCGGGCCTAAATAGTTAATTCATATTTTTAAAAAAATAAGTATTTAAATAAATTACAATAGATTCATAATGAATGACTATGTATTTCATTCTGCGCAATAAATCTAAATGAAAATAATAATAAAACAAATTATTGCATATTAAATATAATTAAACACTATCTTAGTCTTTCATTCTAAGATACTGGTATTGGTAGAAAAGACATTTGCAATGGAGATTGTTGCACAACCCTCAAAAATCTAGTCCAGATAAAAAGTCTTAATATAGAATTACTAATCCATTTCTTACATTCAATCAAGTAGAGATGGGAAATTTATGAAGTACGGGTACTTCCAAAATATATACGTACCTATATGGGGTATTTACCTGTATACGTACCGGATATGAGTACGGCAAAAAATTTATTAGGTATGGTCAAACGTACTTGGTACATTTTGACTTTATAGGTATGGGATGGGTACATTTGTAGATATGGGATGGGTACATTCATGGGACTTTTGTAAGAGTTTTTTTAAAAAAACTTTTGTAAGAGTTTGAAAAAGCTAAAAATATAATTTTTAACTTTAGCCCTAACTCTTCTCGATGAAGTTAAAAGGAAAAAAGCTTTAGCCCTAAACCATCTCCAATCCCCTCGTTTCCAATGGAAAAAAAAAAAGAAAATGGAAAGGAGGAAGAAGAAGAAGGAAGGAAGGAAGGAATGTTGGATTATGAAATATAAAAAATAATATTACTATTGCTCTTTTTTTTTCATTAGGTTAAATTTGTAATGGTATTAAGTAATTATTAGCTTGTTGTATTTAAGAATTCTAACAAGTTTTAATTATTAGTATATTGAATTATTAAAATTTAAAAAAATATAATTCTTTAATGAATGTATCCCAGCCGTACCTTTATCCTGTTTTTTAGCATTTGCTGTATCGACGTACCCATTCCGTACTCATATCGGTGCCTGTACTGATAACTGTGCTTCATAGTGGGGAATTAAGACACAGATCCTTGGCTGATTAAACATCTAAAAAAGTCAAGTTCAAATGGAAAATCTTAATACATAATGACTGTTTGTTCCTTCTATTCTTTTTTTTTTTTTGCTTAAATTCAAGTATATATTCAAAGAAAGAAGAAAGAGCTCTTAAGAAAACAATGTCCAGAGAACATCAATAAAATCGTGATTACAGAGCGCAGAAAGTAAAAATAAATCAAGGCTACAACTTTTGCCTGAAAAGAAAAGTATATAAACAAGTTCTCTTCTTCAAAAGTAATTTGTAATAGATGTGTCTATTCTACTCTTGATCATTGCTCTCAGCCATTTGAATTTAGGGGTTCAGTTTTTTCATGCTACGAAGTAGTTTTTTTTTTTTCTCCAGAATTAAGAAAGTCATTATCAACATTGTTGAAATTTTAGGGAGAAAAATATAACAAAATGTGAAGATAAAATAGAGTACGCACTACTCTGGGGGTTTTCCTTAATATGGCAATATGCTTGTGTGGCCATTGATGACTTGTGGATGATACGACATCCTCAATCTTCAACCGAAGAATCAATATCTTTGTCTCTTTTTAAATATCCAAGAAGTTCTACGCTTTGATGAATACTCTAACTCATATCTTCATTGTCCATTGTCAAGAGAAGCGGAGGAGGTGTAAAAAGTGTCTTAATCTTGGATTGACCCACTTTACTATTTGATTCTGACAAGATCTTGGTTTGCCGATAATGATCGAATCTATATAAGGACTCGATCCAAAAAATGCAGATGAGATACATTTGTGACCTTAGGATCTATCTCGAGTGGTTCCCAACCTTTTTGGACACTTTCCACTCACGGCAAATCGACACGGTATACATTGCTGGCCATATGTTACTGATTTCGATTTGAACACTTGGCCATAATGCTGGCTACCTTATGCATATAACATTGGGTCTACAGTTCTCATAATAACATCCTTGGTTTAGCAAAAGGATAGTAAACACTTTTTTTTTTTTACATAATAATAAGGATTTCATTTGAAATAGATGAACGTATACGATGATTGACAACTATACAGTATAAGAGACTAATGAGGATAAAAACAAGACACTGGTTAAACGGACCATGATCTACCACACCTGAACAATACTGATGCACCCTAGAACAAAATAAGACTATATTGGCTAGGCGGCAAGCAACAAAGGATACTGAAGCTTCCAAATGACAACCAAATATTGGATTCCTTGTTCTTCATGAGATTTAATAATCAATAAAGGGCATATGGAAAAACAAAACCTTGACCAGAGCTTAAGTAATACCAAATATGTGCAACCAATTAAAATAGAAGTGATAACAAGGACCGATAGTTTTAAATTAGAAAATAAATTTAAAAAACAAATAGCAACAAATGAAAGATAACTATCATTTGCTAATTTTGAGAAAATTACATCCACACCCTTGCATAATTGCATAAATATAGGTCTACCCCTACCACCCCTACCACTTTCTGAATTTATACTGTACCTACTTACTATTTACATGTGGGTTACAATTATACCCCTCGATATCAATAAAATTACTAACAACCCAAAAAGTAGCAGATGTCATCAAATATTCTCCTATAAACTACCCAAAATACCCCCAAAGATGTTGTTTATCCTACTTGGAGTCAAAACTACTTAGCCATGGTTTGAAATGCCAAAGCAACCCATTTCTCCCTTTCCCCATTTCAAAATTTCAAAAATGTGGCTCCAACTGGGAATCCTCTCTTGGGTGTTTCTCCTCAATGCTACTTTTCTTGCGTGCATCTCTTGGATGCTTCTTCTCTTCTCTTTGGCGCTTCCCCTCTCTCTTGGGTGCATCTGAGGCTAGGTAAGATGACCATGGTATATATCTCTCTATATATCTTTTCCTATTCCCTCTAGTGCTCGGGCTAGCATGGATTCTGACCATAGGTCCATGGGATTCATTTCAAAAAACGGTAATCTACAGTTTCTCAAAATCTCTGCCGGACTCTTTAATCTCTCAAAATCTCAACAGGTTCCTTTTACAGTGGTTATGGTTGCGACTCGAAATCTTTGCAAGATCCTTATATGTATGATTCATTTTTTGAAAATGCTACAAGATCCTCACATTTATGATTTGTTTTTTGAAAATAACCTGTTTTGAGAGCTTGTGAAGATTGCCTACTATGGAGGTGAATGGATTGCTGACCATGGTATCTTTTCCTCCAATGGCCCGATTTGGGGCCTGTTCTCTAATTTTAAACAAAAAATTGAGATTTTTGTCTTATTTTGCTTTCATAGAAGAATTTTGGATTTGTATAGTTGGATGTGTTGATTTGGAGACGACTTAGTGTTTTATTATTTCTCTATAAAGGTTGAGGTTTGCTTGTTTCTGCTTTAAAAAAGGGCAGTAAGAAAAAGGTTTGGTTTTGGCAGTAATGTGTTATATTTGGGTTTGACATAATGTTATCCCTTTCCTCAAGTTTCGAAATGAGTCGTAAATGCCATGTAGGAATGGTGGCATGAAATTATTTACCTCGATATGATACCACTGTTGTGCGCATGTGTGCATGAATAACCAAGATCAACAATAAACCACAAAAGAATATAAGAGATTTACGTAATTCAGCAAAGATGTTTATATCCACGTGAAACCAAT
Organism: Sextonia rubra; assembly: GCA_037013555.1. Classification (NCBI taxonomy): domain Eukaryota; kingdom Viridiplantae; phylum Streptophyta; class Magnoliopsida; order Laurales; family Lauraceae; genus Sextonia; species Sextonia rubra. The sequence continues at coordinate 105,873,506 of JASUAD010000001.1, read as the reverse complement.
TTCCACTAGGTTTCTCCTCCAACCTGTGAATTTACAGCCTTGGAAGCTCAGCATATGTCTAGGGTTATAGATTACATTAGTATATACAATCACCACTTCCTAATTATCCCAAGAACTCTATTCTTAGATAAAGGAAAGTCATAATCCTATTAAGAGACTACTATTTAACAAATAGGAAATTCTTAATATAATTGGGGAAATTACCAAAGGCATGAACCTACTTTGGTATGGACCTACTTGGCCAATAATCTCTCCCTCCAAACCATAGGGAAGACGTCCTGAACCCCTTATTGGGAGTTCAACCCTGTCAACTCCGAACACAACTTCAGCTTTCCCTTAAAGACAACCTTTGTCATCATGTATGAAGGATTCTTGTCAGTGTGAACCTTTTTAGCTTCATGAAGTTTTTCTCGATCACCTCACTCATGAATCCAATGATACTTAATATCAACGTGCTTCATGCGACCTTGATATGTAGCATTCTCACTAAAATTCATTACACTCTGACTATCACAATAAACTACACATTTTTTTTTTGCTTCAAACCCAATTCTTGAAGGAATTTCTTTAACCAAAGCATCTTTCTTCTTGCCTTATTAGCAGCTATGTATTCCGCTTCAATTGTAGACTGTGTTGTACACTTCTGCAATTTCGATTGCCAAGAGATAGCTCCCCCTACAAAAGTAAACAAACAACCAGAAGTCGACAACGACAATCAAGATCGCCTACAAAATCAGCAACAGTATAACTTTTCACCACTGGTTTTAAGCCTCCAAAACATAAGCACAACTTGAAAGTACCTCTCAAATACCTGAAGATCCACTTTACTGCTTCTCAATACTCTTTTTAAGGGCTAGATAGAAATTTACTCACTAAACCCATAGCATCAGCAATATCTAGCTATGTGCAAACCATGGCATACATAAGACTCCTCACAGCAGAAGAGTAAGAAACAGATGTCATCCATTCCTTTTTATCATCTGTAGTAGAACACAAGCTCTTGCTCTGCTTAAAGTGACTGGGTAGAGGCATGCTAACTGGCTTAGTATTATTTATGTTATGCTACTGGAGTACTCATTCAACATATTTCTCCTGTGATAACCACAGCTGCTTAGCACTCCTGTCATGACGTATTTGCATGCTCAATATCGTTCATGCAGGACCTAAGTCTTTTATGTCAAAAGTTTCTATACCATCAAGATAAACTCAAGTTTCTATGTTCTCTATACCCTCATACAACACAAACATTTACATTAATTTTATATTATTGTTAACCCCCAATCTTTGTTTTCTGGAAGGACCAAAATAGTAAAAACTGAAGGACAAACTCACATTAGAAGGGAAATCACCATGCATTTTAACCAAGTTAGATACCAAATCACCCTGATAATATTGATCCAGATCTAGATTAAATATCTTCTACATTTTATCCTCATATTATATGATGAGGCGATGCTTCTAATTAAACATTTCTATTTAAAAAATGCAATTACAACAAAAAAATGTATAATTCAGCAAATGAACAACTCAACATAAGCAATACAACTCAACACATGCAAATTAATGCAATTGAAAACTAGTAAATGATGAATTACCCTGATTCAGTTAGGTCAAGAATATCCATTAGTTTGAACAACCCCAAATGTTCCTTATGTACCCCTTGTTAAAAAACTTTAAATTGTTTGATGCTTCGTATAAATACTAAACATTGTTTCAAAATACAGAAACCCTAACAATGGAGTTTGATGATTCGTTGTACTAACGTATAAGCAACAAAAGTGATGAACAATGATGAATAACCCTTGCAATAGCTCTGTGAGTCCATTGAATAGATTTCACAAACCCCAATCAAGCTAAATCTATGAACGTTCAAGTGAAACCCAAGTTGTTTCATCTAGAGTTTCACCAATTTCTTCATTGTTATACTTTCCTCTTTTCACTCACACTAAGTGTTGCAGAGATTGAATATGGTGAGATGATTTGTTTTTCTTTACCACCGATCACTTTAACTACGGTTAATATAATATAACTAAAGTCAGCCAATACACATATATAACTAATGTTAATCAGAGGTGAGGTTCTGATAAAGGCAAACATGTAAATCCATTATTTTCGTCATATTCGTTAACTAGCAATGGCTGACAATGGATGTCAGTGTAAATTCAAAAAATGTAAGGGGTGTACCTGTACTTATACAATTATGCAGGGGTATGGATGTAATTTTCTCGCTAATTTTTTATTTCAATTTTACTTTGACAAGCTAGAATAATGAAAGAAAGCTATTTTGTATTGTATATTCTCCTTGTATGCCCGATATATAAGAAGTTATTTTGTATTGCATATACAGTACAACACACATTGGAAGTTTTCACATCCGATGGCAGATTCATCTTGTATGCATTAACAATAATCTTCCTAAGGATGTGACAAGGACCAAAGGACCAATTTGCTTTTGCTTGAGCTTGCTATACATTCCAATGGGAAATAGCTCTTGATGAATAAAGACTCAAACAAGATCCCCCTCATCAATGACAAATGATCAACAGCTACGATCTGCATCTTCCTTGTATTTGGCTTGCTAGCATGTAGATGCCTCCAAACCTTTTCATGCATTGCTCGTATGTTTTGGGCCATCTCCTCAGCATCTTCACTAACCTTTCCTGGCTTTTGAATTGTTGTGAAGTTCAAAAAATTTATAGGGTTGAAACCATACATGATCTTAAAAGGATTGAACTGTGGATTGATTACACGAGCTATTATAAGCAAACTCTACATGCGGTAAGATAAGGTCCCACTATCGCTGTCATCAGCCCACCAAGTTACGAAGAGATTGCCAAGGCTTCACTTGACAACTTCAGCCTGCCCTTTAGTGCATGGGTGATATTCAATATTGAATCGTAGGTCAATGCCTAATCTCCATCATAATGTACACCAAAAGTGTCACACATACCTATTGCTGCGGTTTGAGGTCATGGTCTTAGGCACCCCATGGAAACAAACTACCTCATGGAAATACAAATTGGCCACGTGAGAAGCGTTTGAAGGTTTTTGCATAGCATAAAGTGTACCATCTTTGAAAACATGTCAACCACCATAAAATTACAATCCATACCTTGTTGGGTCCGCAGAAGACCCAACACAAAGTCCATACTAATGTCTTCTCATGGAATCTCTACAACAGGAAGTGGAGTATAAAGGCCAGCATTTTGAACTTGTCCTTTAGCCATTTGACAAATTGAACAATGCTCCACAAATCAGGATACATCACACCACAATCATGGCCGATAATAATCTTGCTTCACTAGAGCATATGCCTTGGCAAGACCAAAGTGACTTAACAAGGAGCTGCGTGGAGCCCTCTAATGATCTACTCCTAAAGTGATCAAGCCGGCACATATAGCTGCACACCCCTAAACAAGAGACCATCCAGCAAGTGATACTCTCCTAGTTGCCCCTACTACACATCTAACCAAATTTGTCCAAAATTTCGGTCACCATGATACGTCTCAAGAAATAAATCAAACCCAACCACCTGCACAGAAAGTGTTGCTCATACGTTCACCCTTCAACTTAAAGCATCAGCACCTTTCTTTTGTACTCCATATTTATTCTTCAAAGAAAATGTGAACTCTTTGTAAGTACGTAACCCATTTGGCATGCCTTCTACTATTCATCTTTTGTTGCCCATTAAAGTTCTCCAAGGCTTCATGGTCAAAGGAAAGAACAAACTCCCTCTGAATTAGATAGTGTCTCCAATATTACAAAACTTAAACAACAGCGTAGAATTTAATATCATAAATTGGGGGAATATTCATGTGCATATGTCCCTCATCATTTTTTTCATGAGAACTCTAGGTGGGACCCACTGTATGACCTATCCAAATGGACCATACACACGACCCTCTTAAATTGAGCTCGTTTACCAATTTTTGGTCAAATCCGAATTTATTGGACCATTGGATCAATTATGCACCCATGTGAATGGAATGAATTTATGTGTTATGGATAAAGGGGTTAGAGATATGTGATTGGGGCCAAACTTGGTATCTAGCGTGTTCCCACATGGATCTTTCTATCCCCCTTGGTCTCATCCCTTGGTGAGGGTCCATCATGGGCCCCACAGAGAAGTATGCACGGTCCCTTGGTGAGGGACATATGCACATGAATATCCCCCCATAAATTGAATACCGAGGTCTAGTTGCATTTAGTTTCTTACTAAAATTAGCACCTGACCTACGATCTTGACTTTGCACACCACCAATCCCGACATGTGATGCATCCATGTCCACTTGAAAAATCTTCTCAAAATTTGGCAGGGTTAACATAGGTGACTCATATAGTTTTCTTTTAATCACTTGGAAGGTTGCATTGGCCTCATGAGTTTAAATGAATGGGCCTTGTTTAATGCAATATGTTATTAGGGCCATGATAGTGCTAAAGTTTTCAATGAATCAGCGATAAAAGCATGCAATCAATGAAAACTCTGCACTCATGCATAGTAGTAGGTGTGGGCCATTCCGTAACTACCTTGACCTTTTCATCATCAACAGGAATGCCATTCCCTGAGACAACATAGCCCAAGAATTTAACTTGATTAGTCACAAAACTACATTTCTTTTCATTGACATAGATTTCCTCATCACACAAAACATCACACACCTCCTTAATATGTGCGGACTATATATCAAGATATCATTGAAATAGATTATAGCAAATCAGCCAATGAAAGGTCTAAGCATTTCATGAATCACTCACATATAAGTAATTGGAGCATTTGATAAACCAAAGGGCATGATCAAACACTCATATAAGCCCTCACATGTTTTGAACGCAATCTTCCATTCATCTCTAGGCCGTATTTGGATTTGGTGATATTCACTTTTCAAATCAATTTTTGAAAATATTTTCACACCCAAAAGCATATCAAGCATGCCGTCCAATCAAGATATTGGAAATCTATATTTGATGGTGATCTTATTTTAGAGCCCTGCTATCCACACACATTTCCCACGTTCCATCCTTTTTAGAGCTCAATAGGGCCAGAACGGTACATAGGCTCATACTTTGTCGAATATATCCACAACTCACCAATTCACTGACCTACCGATTGAATTCTTCATGTTCTTTAGGACTCATCTGGTAGGCTGGCCTATTAGGCAAGCTATCCCCAAGGATAAGGTCAATGCCGTGCTGTATGTCTCTTAATAGCAGCAACTCCATGGGTAAATCATCCATAAACACATCAGCATAGTTCGGTTTCATCACTTCAGGCACCTTTATGCCTTCTTTTACATCCTTGCCAATCAACACATACATCACACCATTTTCTTCTTTTTTTGCCATAATTGTGCTATGGAGAGGAAGCTCATGTCCCCCGATAAGGTAGGTTTCGTGGTTTCCATCTCTTTTAATAGGACCTAAAATCAACCTTTTGTTATCTTTCCCAAAGGTGAAAGTATTTTTTTGGCATGGTGGATAGCACTCCTATCAAATTGCCAAGGCTTACCCAAAAGTACATGACAAGCATCCATAAGCACCATATCCCATCTCACATTATCATAGTACTTGCCACCAATAGAAAAAGAAATAAGTGCACTAGTGGATACAGTTACCCCATTGTCTTTCTTGGCCTATGAAACGCAGAATGGAGTTGGATGCTTTTCGGTGGGAATTTGAAGTTTGTCGATCATCTCTTGGGCAACAACATTCTCACAATTGTTGCCATAAAAAATCATCCGATGACAACCATTAATTGTTCACCATGTATGGCGGATGCTATTACGATAACAATCTTCATCCTTAGGAGCTTTGGATACTAGTAAGATCTTTCATATTACAAGTGATCTCCCCATGTCTGTATAAATGATATCATCTTCCTTGTCAGCTCCTCATCATAAATAGGATCCTCTATGTTGTTGGGTTTGGCTCAAAAGGTCCCTGTTGAGCCTGAGTGGAGGGCCCAGTTAATTAGGGCTATTCTCTTACATATTCTCTTTGGTGGTTTTGTTCTTTGTAACTAAGAGAGAAAGCAATAGGGTGAAGGGAACATAGAGAGATTATTGTAAGGGTGGTCGAGAGAGATTTCTTGATAGTGAAATCTTTGAGGCCGTGGACGTAGGTGATCTGGCTGAACTACGTAAATCCTCATGTCTTCTGTGTATGTGAATGTTTGTTCTTCTTTGTTGTGGTGTGTGCTTGGCTAGATCTAGATCTAACAATTGGTATCATAGCGTTTGTTGAGATCGTGGGATCATGAAGATTTGACGGATCAAATCTTGAGAGATCATTGTACGGGATAAAGCAATATCCAAGACAATGGTACAAGCGTTTTGACTCCTACATGTTGTAGATCGGCTACCATCGATGTGAGTATGATTGTTGTGTTTATTAAAGAAATTTAGATGATAATTCTATTATTATTTTGCTGCTTTATGTGGATGATATACTCATTGTATGTAATAACATGTCAAAAGTTGATGAACTCAAATCTTAATTGAGAAAAGACTTTGACATGAAAGACCTTGGGGCAGCCACAAAAAATGTTGGGAATGGAAATTAGGAGAGACAGGAAGGTTAGAAAGGTACGGTTATCACAGAAAAAGTACATCTCAAAGGTACTTAAAAAATCCAACGTGCTAAATGCTAAGCCTGTGTCTACTCCTCTTGTAAGTCACTTTAGTTTAAATGCCTGACAATGTCCAAGTGACGATGAGAAAATTGAAGAAATTTTCAGGATACCGTATGCAAATGCAGTAGGATGTTTGATGTATGCCATGGTTTGCAGAAGACTAGATATAGCTGAAGCAGTGGGTGTAGTGAGAAAGTACATGGCGAATCCAGGAAAAGAGCAATGGAATACCGTAAAGTGGATTCTGAGGTACTTGAAGGGCACTAGAGACTTAAGAATTCTGTTTGAAAGAAAACAGGGGTCAGAGTTTGTAGTTGGATATATAGATTCTAATTTTACAAGGGACTTGACAAGAGAAGATTCACTACAGGATATGTCTACACACTTGCTAGCGGACCGATAAGTTGGAGATCGGTGCTTTAGTTTACAACTGTATTATCCACTACAGAGGCAGAATACATGGCAACCTCTGAGGCTTCTAAGGAAGCAATCTGGTTGAAAGGTTTGGTAAATGACAAGGGTATCAAGAAGAAATTAATCTTGTTACACCGTGACAGTCAAAGTGCAATATGCCTATCAAAGAATCAGGTATATCATGCAAGGACAAAACACATAGTTGTTATATATCACAGAATATGAGATTGGATTACCACAGGTGAGATCTTCATTCAGAAGACTCACACAGATGATAATCCAGCTGACCTGCTTACCAAGCGAGTTACTACAGAGAAGTTCAAGTATTGCTTGGACTTGCTCAGTCTCTCCTCTTGTTAAAGAGTGAATGTGCACCTCATCTCCATTGGGGTGCAATTATGGTGGAATGGGATTCCCACAAGATATGTGTTCTAAATGCATTTCAACAATTCTTCAAAGGATCGGACATTTTTCACCAAGGTGGAGATTGTTGGGTTTGGCTCAAAAGGTCATTATTGGGCTTGAGTGAAAGGCCCAATTAATTAGGGCTATTCTCTTACATATTCTCTTTGGTGTTTTTGTTCTTTGTAACCAAGAGAGAAAGCAACAGGGTGAAGGGAACACAGAGAGATTATTGTAAGGGGGGTTGAGAGAGATTTCTTGATAATAAAATCTTTGAGCTCGTGGACGTAGGCAATCTGGCTGAACCACGTAAATCCTCGTGTCTTCTGTGTATATGATTGCTTGTTCTTCTTTCTTGCGGTGTGTGCTTGGCTAGATCTAAATCTAACATATGTCTTCATTGGCATCCATTTCATCATCATTGAGTTCCACATTAGATGTCCTGGCCATATGTACATCTCTTTTCCCACACTCAGTAGAGATATGGCCCATTTCTCCACAGTTATAACAGTGAGTAGAAACTTTTTTTTTTGCCTTTGGCATTGGTACAAACATCTCAATGCACTCTTGGTTTTGCACAATTAGTTTAGGCTTAAGCCAATTCACTCCAATGCATTGTCTTTCCTTTCTCATGCCACTAGTACCCTCACCAACCAATTCCTTATTCACCCTTGAATAAGAGGAACCAACCCTACCAAATGACCATTTTTGGACCTTTTCAATAGCCACGGCCCATTGATAAACTTTTGTGATGGTCTATAGTGGGTGGATAGCCAAATTTGCATTGCTAGCCTTAACCTATGGAGATAACGAACAACTAGCTGTTCTTTATCCTCCTTAACATCATTTTTAGCTATCAAATAGTGGAACTCTTCTATGTAATCATCAGCACATCGGTTAGCTTGATTCAAGGATTGAAGCCGCTGGTATTGGACCTGCATGTAGTCTGGTGGAAAGAAGTAGCCTCTCATATGACGCTTCATCGTGTCCCATGATGTAATCGGATCCTTCCCAACTCGAAGTCTAGACTTCTAAAGTTGCTCCCACTAAGCCAATGCACATCCCTTTAATTTTAGTGCTAATAACTTGACCCTCTTGTGATTAGCCAATTCCCTGTAATTACAAATCCTCTCCATAGAATATAACCAGTCAAGAAATTCTTCCCTTTCCATGCCTCCATTGTATTTTGGAATGTCTAGCTTCACATTAAGCTTTTTGATCCTTTCATCACCAACATACTGTCATGTTCATGGTCTACGAACTGGTATGCGGTTGTAGAACTCATTGCAATGTCCCCTCCATGCTACTCGAATCCCCATCAAGGACTAAGGGTCCTAGGTGCTCCAATGTCCTGTCAACATCTCTACTTACCTTTAAAGTTATTGGATTTCTTCATCTCAAGGGTCTGGATATCCTTCACCATCGCCACCATGAGCACCCCTGCCACGAATATGTCTGGGAGGCATCTTCTTCATCGCAAAAGTGCCTGACTTGTAGGAAGTTTGCTCTAATACCAGCTGGTTCACTATAGGTTATAGAAAACAATCTCTATGGAACAATACTAGCTAGATAACACAACCAGCAGCAAATAGGGTCCTTATGATGTTAATGGCAGCCTATATACTGCTCATAGAACACACAAAACAACATGCAAATTCTCACCATGCATCCACAAATCATCTAATGTCAAATAGGAAGAAAAGTAAAAAGAAGAGCAAGCAATAGAGAGAGAATAGACTCTGAAAATAGAAGCTAGTAGATCAATTGGACTCCAGCTGAATGAGTGTCATTCTTTCACAAAGCTTTTGCAAAAATAATAAATAATAATAATAAATAAATAAATATTGATTCCCTCCTTTATCTTCTTTACAAAAAAGTGTAATGCTCTACCCTTCACATATGCATGATATTGTCCGCTTTAGCCCATGGGCCTTACAGTTTTGCTTCTGGTGGGTCTTAACCTACCAAAAGGCCTCATGCAAGGTAAGGGTGTAAGCTCTATATATAAATCCATTCATTTTCCTCTCTATAGTCGATGTGGGACTCCAAGATGTCACAATCCGCCCCCTTATGGCTACACGTTTCTATGCAGTAGCCTGCCAGTTCCTGTAGCTTGCCAGCCCTCTTGGCCCGCCCACATATGAACCCGCCCACTTGCACCAGGCCACGATAGGGACCCACACTCGAATTAGTTGAGAGTCGGCTCTAATACCATTTGTCATGCCCCACCCTATATGCATGCATGATATTGTTCGCTTTGGCCCATGAGCTTCACAGTTTTATTTCTGGTGGGCCTCAACCCATCAAAAGGCCTCATGCAAGGTAAGGGTGCAAGCTCTATATATAAACCAATTCATTTTCCTCTCTATAATCGATGTGGGACTCTAGGATGTCACAAAAAGGTTGTACAAAAGAAAAGCCCTAATGCACATCCCAGCCATAGAGCTAAGGTCTAATGTTCTAATTTAGGCCATTCACGAAAGAAGACTTGAAAGGTCTGAAATACCCTTAACAACAAGTGGGCCAAAATAACCTACAAGCAAATAGAAAAAGGACTGGGCTATTAGGCTTACAGTTGGGATTGGAAACCCATTAGGCCTGCTCCTTCCTTTTCTTCTCATACATATCCATGAACTTTTAAGCCATCAACAAGATGGGATCTTCATCACAAATCCACTGTCACTTTCCATTATTTTACTAAGAATGTATTTGTCTAATCTAGGACAATTAGTGATAGATCGATGATAAAAGGAACAAAAAACATTAGATGATGCTTCCAGTATTTCTGCAAACCTACTTAAAAATGGCACAACATTAGAATAGTGCCTTTTTTTTTTCCTTCTAATCATGGTTCACAATGTAATTTGTCAACATAAATAAAAACTGAAATACACGTGACATCAAATTATTTTAATGATTCAACTCTAAACATGATTCCTCATGCAATTAGTTTGGTAATTGCTCATCAAAACCCTCCAGCCAAGTCATGTTTTAGGTTGCACAAAAATAAAACAAATAAATTAGAAAACTACATTTTTTATTATAGATAATCATTTGGTGTAAGGGTTCTCTAGAACAAAATAAATGCTTTCAACATTGCATTTACATCATCATCATTAGTTGTTATAATCAATGTGAAAGCTTGGCTGTTGTTGTGAAGGTACTAAATTTCAAGAGAGTCATCTCTTTGTACTCACTTTGTTGCTTTTAATGTCACTCTTGGCCAATGAATTGTAGTTTGTAAGGTTCGTAAGATACATCATTTTTTGGTTCACTGCCCTTGTAGATCGAATTAGCCATATCTAATCTAACTCTCCACTGAAGTGGAATACAACAAGCATCTCATCCTCTAATATTCCTATATAGACAAAAAAATAATTTAAAAATATTTGGAAAAAATGCAGCTGAAAGTAACAAAGAAAAGAGAAGAGAAGATCGAGATGAAAGCAACAAGGCAGAGGACAATAAATATTCAGTCTGTATAATTGTGCCCAGGCATATCCATGCCCAATTCATTATACATCTAACTGATTTCTGGCATATTCTTGTGGATTTCACATTGGTGGGATCTATAAGGTCAAAACCCAAACTAATCATGATTTACTATAACTAATCTTGTTTTACCTTAATTAATACACAATTTAGACTAATTCAACCCAAAACACCTCAGTTTGGGTATTAGATAGGTAGTTGGGTTGGGTTTCAATCTTACTTAGGTAGTTAAGGACCTTCTTGTAATTTGGAATTGCATGGTTTTGTATCATATTAGCATCATGTGGGTCATTTTTCATATTTGGCCTAGCTTAATTCGGATCCATTTTGGCCCAACTAGAATCTAAATGACTCAAATTGTAATCCTCTCAAAATCAGTGACTTGCTTGCACTCCCCATGAAACTTTGATTTAAAACCAACTTAACCACCTCATTCCCTCTTCACTCTCTCTAATTCTCTACTGAAGCCTTCGTCTTCTCTCATTCTCTTTTATAAGTTTGGAGCTGGAATTGAGATCTTGGAGTTGTGCATGCAAAAGCCAAGGTTCCAATCTTCTTCCTTATCACCTCCTTGCTCATCTTCTTCCCTTGGAAACTCCAACTGCATCTCTTCCTTTTTCTCTATGGTTCGAGGAGGTAAGGAGAAGTTTCCTTCTCACCTCCATGGATTTTTTTTGGTTCAATGGAGTCAATGAAACTCAATTTTGTGACATGCATGCATCTCATACTCATTTCACCTCTTACATGTATTAGGATTGTCTTCTATTAGGGCTTTCTCCACCATTAAACCAAATGAGAACTTGATTTGGGTGAAACACTGAGCTAAAGGCAAGTATAAGTGTATATTATTACTACATGTATATTTGATTTCCTTGATTCTTTAATAAATCTCATGAATGACCTCTATTACAGCTCAATTGCCTAACTTACATTTTAAGGAACAAGTTTTAGATTAATTATAATAATGAACATAGGATTGGAGTTTAGAAATGAAGAGAATAGTTAATTATGCAAGTGAAAATACTTATGATTGATATTAGGTACAGGGGAGGGCAAAAGAGAAGGAGAAGAACTAGTTTGAAACTGATTTTACTCGGAGCCAAAAGGCTCCAAGGCTGATCCACCGAACAAGGGGCCCGATCGATCGGATTCCTGTTCTGCGAGGTGTCCGATCGATTGGACACCTGCTTGATTGAGCGAGCACCCCTTTTATTTTATAAAATTTTATTTTTGATTATTTGAAATGGCGACCAATTGGGAATATTCCAACCTTCTTTTAAGACATTAGAGAGTTAATATAAGCTATTTTTATCCTTAGACATTAAGTATATTCAAAGACCATGTAAGGCCTTAGAAGTGGTACCTTTACCTTAAACAAATTAGCCCAACGATAATCAAATACTAATAAGGAAGAGTGTAGAGTTGTCACTCATTCCCTTTTTATTTTCTAGTCATTTCTCGACGTCATGTCATAGGTGTTGGCGTAAAAAGTGGTGTCCATTACTTATACAATATAACAGCAAGATTTTGATAACACATTGATACTTTATGAATACGTCGTATTGAATGACTAAGGAAACACTGATTATCTTAGCTAGAGTTGGTAGTAAATATCTTTGTCAACCTCTTGATCCAAATGCATTCATATTGTCTGAATAAACCATGCCCTCAACATAATTGAATCATGTACCCATTCCTCCTAGTGAACCTTGAGTCAAAATCGGAGACGAAGCTTTTATTGAGTGTGAGCCGGTGAACCAAAATAAGGATAACTAAGGCTGAAAGGTTTCGAGCACTATTAGCTTACTTAAGTATGCATCGTTTTATTATTAGTTACTTTGCCTAATTCCAAATTTATGACTATATACGATCTCTAGATTGATATATGCTTTTGTATAAAAATGAGACGACCATTATGTATGATAAGTATGAAAGTTATGAATCTTAATTAGCTCTGATATATTGTATCACAACCCGAGCCTAAGAATCCTCAGATTAGGATTAACCCCTAATGTGTGGCACATGTACTCCAATTTAATCCACACCTGAACCGGAGTCTAAGCGGAATTAGACAAGGGATATTCACATTACTTGCACGTGTGAGGTGCTTTTGTGAAAATCTATCCAAGTATCTGTTATGTGGAAGCTTGCCAATATCACCTATAAAATTTACTTTTCTTTTTAACAGATAAATATTTCCAAAATATCAATTCATGAAATAGTACTAAACTAAAATATCCATAAAAGAAGGAACATAACTATATGATGTGATATATAGAAGAGTTGAAAAGAGTGTCATAACATGACACCTCAAGAGTAATACAAAGTTTATGAACAATAATAAATATCTACATTGTCCCAAAAAGATAGTGGATCATGAACTATGCAGACAAAATAAAAACTAATGCCATGCCATGAAACTCTAATGCATCCCAAAACCCAAAATAAGAAAGTTTGATGAAGATCAGATCGCACTCCGTAAGCGAATCAGTCAGATTGCTTTTGCTGTCCACTCATCGAGGCCTAAAGGGACCCTAAAGGCCTCCTTTTGAGTCTCCTCGATCTTCGCAAGATTGGGATTGAGATCGGAGCCTATAACATTATTAGATAAGTTATAAATAAGATTATTCAATAAAGTATAAGCATAATTAAAGTAACATGCTTTGTGTCTAAAAAATCATTAACAAGTGATCATAGAAGTCAAGTTATTATACCAGGCATATTATGTATTAAATAAAACATGATATAAGAATCAAATAAAAGAAATACTTTACTATTTGGCTACTATATTTGCTATATCATCCTTTTAGGGATTTTTGCATTGAGAACACCAAGCTCCGGCCAAAGGTACTATTGGGTCTCTAAATTCATGGAATCTGAAAGTTCCAAAGGTACACTGCACGGGCATCATATCAATTTACTATACTAAAGTCAACCCTGCCGGGTATCATAAGGCTGAAGCCAAGTAGAGTCAAATCATTTTGAATCATATAATTGAAAATGAGTAATTCGTATAATTCATTTCATTGTATACAATTCATTAGATGTTCAATTTATTCTTACTCAATTCAATATTGGCAATAGGAAACGTATGTCAAGAAAAGCTTAACAAAAATCAAGTCATATGATGATCAAGTTAAATCATTTCAATAATAGAGGGCAACGATAATAATTCAATATGCTATATAATTCAATTTTGTAAAATCTAGCTTCGGGAGTACTTTGTGATAGACAAATGCCAACAAAATTGAAGGGAAAATTTTACAGGACAGTGGTTAGACCAGCTATGACATATGGAGCAGAATGTTGGCCAATTAAGAAGACACATATTCATAAGATGGATGTAGCGGAAATGAGAATGTTTAGGTGGATGTATGGTAAAACTAAGAAAGATAAAATTAGAAATGAGCGCTTTTGAGAACATTTAGGGGTAGCACAAATAGGAGATAAGATTAGAGAAACTCGTTTAAAATTGTTTGGGCATGTTAAGCGTAGGCCAGTAATGGCACCGGTGAGAAAAAGTTTGGATATACAGGTGGAGGGTCCATCAAGAGGTAGGGGTAGGCCGAAGAAAACATGGATGGAAGTCATTAATTCAGATTTGAAGAAGTTGCACTTATCGAAAGATTTAGCTCAAAATAGAACGGAATGGAGAAATAGAATTCATGTAGCCGACCCCAACATGGTTGGGATAAGGCTTTGATGATGATGATGATGATGAAGGTAATTTTACAAGCTAACCCTAATCTAGTCATTAGTTGTTTCTAACCTGTAGAATGATATAGCTTTAAGTTATTTGATATACGGTTGTCTTTGTTTGATGTTACATTGTATAAAGAAGAGTGTATCAAAGTCCCTTAAATCAACATCTATGGGGAGGCACTTAATAAATAGATAACAATACATGAATGAGTCTTAGCCCCTAAGACACTTCATGTTAAGTAATTTTCCATTGGGCCATATAATTAAGTTAAAGGTTCTAAGTAACTAGGGCCCTACAAGGTCTTCACAAATGTCCCTAATTGTCCTAAGTTTTCAAGGTTCTTACGGCTTAGCTGTGTGTAACCCACGGTAACCCATGGCTTTCACAGATTTTATCTTGCATTTGCAGCTGATCCATGATATAGCGTGTGGCTTGGCTACGGATTAATCCTGGTGCATTTCACGGCTTAGCTGTGAGACCAGCCGCAGAACAAAATTTTCTTTCTGTCATATTTGGGTCTTTGGAAAGCTAGCCGTAGTATATCTTACGACTTAGCTGTAAGCTTCAGAAAATTCTGGAGCCAAATCAGTTATTGAACTTTAGTACAGAACCTTATCAACTTAGATCCACTATAGTTTTTAGTCATTGAAGAGATCTCATCTTACATTAGAAATTACTAAAATATAGATATACGGGCTGAAAAATCACATTTAGAGCTTAATAAATTTACACAAATCGCAATTTACCAACATGCATTCAACATTAATTAGCTTATACTTGCCTTAGATTTGTATTCAAATCACTACTCCTCTTGGTCAAATAGAGAAAAAGAATACTAAACTTGACCCTAAATGCCATGCATGAAGAAAGAATAGAGAGAATGAGTGCATGGTGAAGATGAGAGTATTCTTGACTTTCTTAAACCAAGGAATCTAAAAATAGGTAAGAGATTTTACCTTAGGAATTAGTTTGGAAGAAGAGATGTTGAACTTTTACACTACAATGGTGTAGGGAAAAGTAAGAGACAATGGAGATGATGATGATGGAATTGAGGTTTGGAGGCCTTAAAACATACATGTAAAGTTATTCTTGCTCATAGTTAAAATAGGGAAGAGAATGGGGAAAGAGAATCCTGATGTTGTTGTAAGAGAGGGAGAGCCGAGTGAAATGGGTTCTGACCCATTTAAATATACAACTTTTGAGGTTAACAAGAAAGTCCTCATACATAGGGTTATTACAAGTTAAGTCATTGGAAGGTCTACTTGGTCCAATTGAAATTAAATGAGTTTGGTTTCAACACGAAAGTCATCGTGCTCAATGGGACAAATGTAATGACATCAATATGATGCGTGCATGACGTAAAACCATAAAATCTAAGATTACGAAAAAGGTCTTTCATCTACCTAATCAAGATCAAACTCATCCCAAACTACCTATCCATGACTGGAAATTGCCCTGCCAGACTCAATGAGATAAAAATAAACTTAATATAACCTAATTAAATATTAAACATCATTATTTAAATTAATTATATATTAAATATTCATCATTAATCATGCATAATTGGGATCAATGTGTTATACATTGAGTCGGTACCACTTAGCTTGTACCCATAGGAGGTTCGATGTCACCGAATGAGGGTATTCCATATGTTACCTACTGTAGTAGTTGTATTTAGAGTTGGTCTGCACTCTTAGGGTAGTTAGATGGATCTTGACAAGACCGCTAGTGATTTTCTACCGTACGATATACTCTCTCTCTAAAAAGAACATAACCATGTAAATGCCAACTAATATGTTATTGCATTCCCATGCATGATTCATCATTCATATTTATTCACATGCATAACATGCTTAGTTTCCTTTATTACTTTTTTTTAGTTAATATGCTTTCTGATTCAATTGATACATCACGATAATCTTATGTACTCTTATATTTGCTTAACCGTCATATTAACAGTGTTATCCTTGGTATCACAGGTACAGAACCCATTGCCGACATGGCCCCAAAGGGTACTCCAATGGTTTTTCAGTGAGGTATAGACGAGTGGAATGGGGGTGACATCTAATACTAGTCATCCTACGTAATGCATTAAAGGTTTCATTTTAGGTTTACTTAGGTCATAGACATGTTTGGCTTATGGATAGATAATGTCATCATTATCATATTATTTTCGAGTTACAGATGGATGGACATGTATTTTGTAATTGTATATGTTTATGTATTATAAGCATGTGGATGGACTAATTAACAAACTTTAATATGATAATGAATGAATGTATTATTAGTGTTTATGATGATTACAGGTGTACATCACAGGTTTTTACTTTATCATTCAATTAATTGTTATGTGTTTATTGATCTTCCTCATATGTTCCAATGGAATCACCCTTATGGCAGTTCATAAGTGTCTTAACATGGTATGGATTGCTACGGGTTACGTATGTCGCACCTCGGGATCCACCTTAATCCCCAATTCTTTGGTTTGGGGTGTGACAAGGTCATAGAACCGTGCCATGATTTAATGATACATTGACAACTTGCCATTAATATGAAATCACCCTAGTTACAAATTTATATCACAGAGTAGTTGTTTGTGGGGTGTGAGAGGGGGGGGGGGGGGTGCAGATGTGGTTTGCATTTTTTGGGCTATGACATTAGGTTTGGATCTTTTTGGGGTACAACATTCAATGGAGAATCTAACCCTCTCTATGTGGAATCCAACCTTTCCTCTTTTTGTTTCTTTTTGCCTCACAAATCCACCCAACATAGTGGGAATCCAACCCTCAATCTATAAAATCCAATCAACTCTCTCTATCTCTTACTCTCTTCACCTTCACACACTTTCCCCCTCACTACATATAAAGACTTCCATACTAACCGACACTAAGCAAAACAACAAAATAAATCACCAAATGTATCTGAGTTGATTGAATGGGGAGGATGATGATGATGGAGGCTAGATTGAAAACAGGATAAGAAAACATGGGGTTCCCATGTGTGGTTATATCAAGCTCATTGTTGTTTAGGTTTGTCTTCTTTTTTTCTTTCATTTCTC
This sequence comes from Sextonia rubra, assembly GCA_037013555.1. Lineage (NCBI taxonomy): Eukaryota > Viridiplantae > Streptophyta > Magnoliopsida > Laurales > Lauraceae > Sextonia > Sextonia rubra. The sequence goes on along the minus strand of JASUAD010000001.1, from coordinate 105,855,809 downwards.
CTTTTCTTTCCTTTCCTTTCTTTTTCTTTTGTCTCAGTCAATTTGATAAAAAGAAATGGATTTTTAGGTTTTTATTGACGTCAACAAATATAGGGTCAAAAATGAAAAATAAATATTAAAATTTGGATGTTAGGTCCTTTAAAGTTTTGGGGGTGCTCCAAATATGTGATCTCTAGATTGCAAACAAATATACTATGCAGCGGAAAATAAAAGTAAATCAAACAAGCAACCACTACAATAAGACACAATTTTTGCATGAAAAACTAAATCGGAAAAAATCACAAGTCCAAACTAGACCAACAATTAAGCACTATGAATCATCTCGTGCAACCTAAGTACTTATGGTTTTGATTATACAGCTGCCTACTGCAACGATCACCTACCGTCCTTTGTATTAGATCCAATCATTGCTTGACTTATCAGATAATCTTCCACAAGGGTTGTAGAAGAAAAGAATCTCTAAAACTCACATCAGCACTTTTCTTTCAAATGGATGCTTTAGAAAAGCCCTTTCTCAATAAGATCTTTTAGACTTAGAATAATGGGAGAGGTGCTTTAGGATTGGGAGAAGAACCTTTTAAATAACCAACAATTCATGCCTCATAATAATATTATTTATAGAACACAACTTATTAATCCTGGTATAAATAGAAAATAAATTTGCGCAAGTCAGTGGGTTTCTGTCCGCTACTTGATTGATCGGGCAAAAGCATCATCCAGTCGATCGGAGGATTCTTCTTTCTGATGAATTTTTTAATCAGCTTCTTTAATTATAGCATGTTCCAAGCTTGATCAATTAGAGAGTATCTTCTGATATTTTATTCAATTCTTCTCTTCAATTTATTTGAAGATACGAATCATAGTTCATTCTATAAAAAATATAAAATACAACTCAATTGACCCAGAATTTAGCCCAACCTATGAATTAGCCAATGTACAAAAATCTTAATTGTCGTCCATTGATATTATATGTTTTTTTGTCCACAATTTTATATCCTATTTTTAAAAGGATTTTTTTGGTAAATCCGAAAAAAAAAAAAGATTTCTCCAAGTCAAAACCTCACAAAAGGGTTTGGGTGACCACAGTTTAGCACGTACGCGCATATAAAACGTCCGAGATTTGCTTTTCTCCATCAGCGACAAGTTCCTCAAAGGGACCAACGAGACAGACCACACAAAGAAGAGGGGGGACTGAAAGAAAGAGGCCCAAAGATCCGAGCTTTACCCATTTTTCGTTGTTGTCGTCGCAGCAGGTATGCGATTTCAAGCTCTATTGATGATTCTTTCTTCATATGAGTTTCGACCCAAAACTCAAAAACGTATTTTTTGAACTGGGTTTCGGTCGAAATCTCTTTCTGCCTCGTGGAGATAGAGATTTCGACGCCTGTCTAACGAAACAATTGCAGTAGCTGTAGACAAACCTGTCATGATTTTGTTGAAACTCAAAGGAGATTGTCGTCGGAACTGCCTTTACTGGGACTAGAATCCTATCAATCAAGATCCTGTCTTTTTTTTAAAGTTTATACTTGGAAAGTCAGTCTTGGAAGGTGGGTTTTGAAAATAGCTTTGGGTTATTTTTGGAAGTTTGTTTTTTTCTTTCCTTCATTGCTTCTCATCTATATCCGAAGGGTTCTAGCTGAATTTCCTATCTCAATTGACATCTCTTTTGGTTTTGTCGGTAATTCAGGATTATTGTGTTGTAGGGTCTTGGGATTGGCCTGGTGATCAATGACTAATTAAGCTTGTTCAATTTATCTGCAGATTAGAGAGTGAGAACCCTTAAACCCATGTTTGTAGAAGTAGAAGAGGCGATCTGCGGTCGTGGGTATTAAATTGTTTTCCTTTTAGCTCTTTGGATGTAAAAAGGTAGTAGAATTTAAACATACCAACTGAATCTGATGGAAGAAATATTCTGCTTTTATGGTAATTTTTGGATTTGAGATTGTTTGAGTTGATTTATTAGTTGTAAGTGATTTTGGGAATTGATGGCTGCTCAACCACCACCACAACCTCCTTCTGGTTTCTCAGTGACTACTGTTTCTTCACCTAATATTCCAACACCTCGCCCGGAGAGGAGGCCAACTCCCCCGGCCTTTTCTTCCCCGGTGGAAACCAGATTTTCTGCACAAAGGCCTATAAAGGACTCACCTCCTTCGTCTGCTAATGGAATTCAAACAGGAAGTCCAGTTCCTCAATATGGAACTCCTCCTGTTCCCCAATTCAATGCTCCTCTTGGCCCCCCTATCTTTTCTTCACCACTCAGACCAGCAGCTGTTCCTTTTCCAGCTTCTCGTGCATCTCCTCAACCAGTTGCGTTTTCTTCCCATTCGTCTTTGCCCACATCGTCCCTTCCTCTTTATTCAAATGGATCGGATGAGTTGCAGCCACAAACTTATGCTACTTCAGACGAGTCAGTGCTTAACGAGACATCCCCATGTGTGCTATTTTCTGCTCACAAGGTACCATATTTATGCTTCCATATTTGTATTTTTGTTGTGCATAATAATTCCATTACAATATATATATAGCCATTCTTCTTCCTATATTGCTAATGCTACATTTTGAGATGAATTAATAAATTGATTTGTTTTATATGTATGTATAGATTACAACAATGAAGGTAACCAAATCAGATCAAAGATAAACAATTATCATTTAAATCCTACCGCATCTACCTACGAAGAACTATCGGACTATCATCCTAACAATAATTGTTATTATCCTAATATGTTTACTAGCCCCTTTAACTAAAAAAAATAAGGGGCTCTGAAAGAGAAACATGAGTTTAAAAAACTATCGAATGGATGCGGATTCATGATTAATCAATAAATGGATGAAGTAGTTGAACGGACATGCTAATTTAGTATTATACATGAGACAACAAATCAATAGTCTAGTTGAGGCAGGGATTCAAATGATTTTCCGCCCAGATCAAAGAATTAGATGATAATGGCCACTAAAGAAGCACGGACACGGACACAGGACACAGATACGACACGACACGGACACGTCGACATGGCATTTCTCAAAAAAGTAAGTCACGGACACGTCAGAGGACATGTTAATTATATATTATTATATATATATATAATTATATCCTAAAAAGATAATATTCTTTTAACTTTTTAATCAATTTAGCAATCAAAAAATAAAAATTCAAGTACCAACTAACAAACATATCAAATTTTCAAATATCAATACAACACCAAAATGTAATTCATAATAATTAAACATGAAATATTTATAGTTTTATAAAATCCATACAAAGAAAAAGGGAGGATCATCTCTTTTCCCTCCCTAAAAAAAAAAAGTAAAAAGCAAAAAGCAAAAAAAAAGCCAATCTCAAGGCCTATTCTTTAGTGAAAGATTTATTTGTTTTTGCTTGTGATATGATTGATATTAACAATCATACATTTTTCCAACCTATAAAATTGTCATATCTCAAGTTTACAAGTTTTAGTAATCACATGTTAACAAAGTGTTCAAGAAATATCAGCTACATGTTTATTTCTGGTCATAGACACGGACTAGGAATTGTGCGATACGTTGCAAAAAGAATGCCGGACAAGTGTCCGAAATTAAGATTTTTAATTCTCCATTATGGATACGGCTAAAATAGTATCGGACACGTGTCTGAGAGTGTTTGAGGAGCATCGGTGTCTGACACTAGTCTGACATGGATACGTCACTTTTTTAGAAGTGTCTGTGCTTCTTAGATGGCCACCAAAATGATGAGTATAAATTATAGTGTTTCTTTGGTTTTTTGCACAACGCTTCTGGAGTTTGTTCCCTCTAGATTTTAATAGTATATGCTGTTATAACAACATTTGCAGTTTATGAATCTTAATTGTCTATTCATCTCCCATTTTTGTCCATTTCATTTTGCAGGTATTGAAACAAAAAAAGCTTGCAAATATCTCTAGTTTGGGATTTGGTGTGTTGGTTTCTCCTGGTAGGGAGATTGCACCAAGTTCTCAGATAGTGCAACGTGATCCACATCGTTGTCAAAATTGTGGAGCTTATGCTAATTTATATTGTAGCATCATTCTTAGTTCAGGGAAGTGGCAATGTGTAATTTGCAAAAAACTAAATGAAAGTGATGGTGATTATATTGCGGCGACCAGGGAAGACCTTCAAGCTTGGCCTGAAATATCATCCCCCATGGTTGATTATGTGCAAACGGGGAGTAAACGTCCTGGGTTCATTCCGGTATCTGAGTCAAGAATGTCTGCACCCATTTTTCTTGTCATAGATGAGTGCTTGGATGAAGCACACCTTCAGCATCTACAGAGCTCTTTACATGCTTTCGTAGATTCTCTTTCCCCAACTACAAGAATTGGAATTATAACATTTGGTAGAACTGTGTCCGTTTTTGATTTTTCTGATGGATCAATGGCATCAGCAGATGTATTACCAGGTGATAAATCACCGACTCAAGAGTCATTGAAAGCGTTGATTTATGGAACTGGTGTTTACTTGTCACCTATCCATGCATCACTTGCCATCGCCCATACCATATTCTCATCTATGAGGGCATACAAACTGAATTTACCTGAAGCATCTCGGGACCGATGTATTAGCACAGCAGTGGAGGTTGCTCTAGCCATAATTCAAGGGCCCTCAACAGAAGTGTCTCGTGGAGTGGGTAAACGGTCAGGGGGTAATTGCAGAATCTTGGTGTGTGCCGGTGGTCCAAACACATATGGCCCTGGAGCAGTTCCTCATTCATTTAATCATCCTAACTATCCATACATGGAGAAAACAGCAATAAAATGGATGGAACATCTGGGGCGTGAGTCTCATCGACATGGCACAGTGGTTGATATTCTATGTGCTGGGACATGTCCTATAAGGGTTCCAGTTTTGCGGCCACTTGCAAAGGCATCAGGAGGTGTGCTAGTTCTTCATGATGACTTTGGGGAGGCTTTTGGTGTAAACTTGCAAAGAGCATCTACAAGGGCAGCGGGTTCTCATGGGTTGTTTGAGATACGTTGTTCTGATGATATTCTGGTCACTCGAGTCATAGGTCCAGGTGAAGAAGCCCCTTCCGATGCTCATGAAACTTTCAAAAATGACATTTCTACTGCAATTCAAATGTTCAGTGTCGAAGAAACTCAAAGTTTTACCCTGTCCATGGAAAACAAAGCTGATATCAAGAGTGATCATGTTTTCTTCCAGTTTGCTATTCGCTATTCAAACATTTTCCAAGCTGACGTCTCTAGAGTGATTACTGTCAGGTTGCCAACTGTGGATAGCATGTCAGCCTATCTTGACAGTGTTCAAGATGAAGTAGCCTCAGTCCTTATAGCTAAAAGGACTGTTTTACAGGCGAAAACTTCTTCAGATGCAGTTGACATGCGGCTCACAATAGATGAAAGAGTTAAGGATATAGCCTTAAAATTTGGGTCCCAACTGCCAAAATTGAAGCTTTATCGGTTTCCCAAGGAGCTTTCATTACTGACGGAGAATTTATTCCATCTTAGAAGGGGACCGCTCTTAGGAGGCATTATCGGCCATGAAGATGAAAGGTCTGTCTTGAGGAATTTATTCTTGCATGCTTCGTTTGATTTGTCACTTCGGATGGTGGCACCTCGATGCCTAATGCATCGTGAAGGGGGTACTTTTGAGGAACTGCCAGCATATGACCTTGCCATGCAGACTGATGCTGCAGTTGTACTTGACCATGGAACGGATGTCTTCATTTGGTTGGTATGCTATTCAAAAGCCCTCTTATTCCAAGTTAGCTTAAGGGAAACTTTTGTATTTTATATTACAAAATCATCATCATCATCAAAGCCCCGTACCAACTATGTTGGGGTTTTTTAAACCCTAAATTCTCAAAAAAAAAAAAAAAAAAAAAAAACCCTTGCAACTAGACCCTAAATACTTAGGAAAAACTGAAAGCTTTGTGCGACCCCAAGTCCTTTAAACATAAACTTACTAAACTAATATTTTCTCATTCATACATTTTCCTGGATATGGATACTCAAAGCCCACAAAAAACAACTAAAAGATAACATAAATTTATGATGATATTTGCATTGGTGCTAGTTGTTAGATCTACCTAAGGATGCATATTTGCACTCTTATTATCATGTATTTAGGGCTTTTTTTAACATCAAATCTGACTTCAAACATTGTCAGTTACTGGTGACCACTTGTTAGATCTTCTTCCAGTTTCTTGCTATCAAGATGCCATTATCACTTTGTTATGGGGTATACTGGAGCTGACCCTGCATATTCACAGTTGGCTGGTTGTCCATTCATCTTTTTTATTTTTTCCTGCCAAATTTGTTGGGAGATTATATAGGGAATTTGACAAATCCACTTGCAATAACCTAGTACTGTAGAAAGGAGCTGCTACTCTTAAGTTTCAAGGATTATTAAACCATTCTTTTTGTGAGTAGTGTTTTGGAATCAATTGACCTTATCATCTCGCATTCTCATGCAAAGGCCTTCACTAACGGGCAAGGGCAGAGTGATCTTCAATGCATTGTTCACTACTCATGAGTGTCTTCATGAAACCTGGAAAGACCTTTTAGGACTCTAGTTGCCTTTTCACCTTCTGGAAAAAAATAGATAAATAAAAGACCTTTTCAGGACTCTGGTTGCCATTGTGGAGATGAAATTGAGTCTGGAAAATGGATACTTGCCCTATGAGTTGAAGTTTTGCGAGTGTTTGGAATACGGAGGTTAGACGGAAAATGGATACTTGCCCTATGAGTTGAAGTTTTGCGAGTGTATGGAATATGGAGGTTAGATGATAAGTATCATCTTTGGGAGCAGATTCTTGCAGTAAAGTACGGTGTACGGTAAAATGGTTGGGATATTTCATGAAATGTTTGTCTGTCAAGGAGATATTCATGAGTAATGTTAGATTCCAAGCTATGAAAGGTGATCACATCTTGTTTTGGCTGGACATATGGGTTGGAGATAGACATTTTACCACTCAGATTCTGGGGCTTTTTGAATGGGCTAGCAATCATCATGCTTATGTTGGCCATTGCATGACTAGGGTTATCAACTAGGTGGTGTGGGGACCTATCTTTAGGAGGAATTTATCTGAGGTCAAGACGGTCAATTTCATAAGATGCTAGTATTGTTTCCAATGAATACAGTTTTGATAGAAGTCCCTCTCCCCAAAACCAATCAGGGACTGATCTTGTTGTGACAGTTAGGACTTGGGTAGTATGGGTAGGGGTGTGAATATTTTCCAGAGCAATAAATAAATGTGTTTTCTGCAGGCACTTAGTATGGACATTGTTTTTGAGTGGTTGATGATATTTGGTACTCTTTCTTTGTACTCTTGCTTTCATGTTTGTGCCTTCTCTTTTATGTGCTTTGTGTACCACCATTGCTCTGAATGTTACCATCATGGATAAGTGAAGGAGAAAGAAGCTTTTTTTTTTTTTTTCATATACTTGTTGCAATAAATAAATCAAACCATTTTAATCTATGCTTGCTAAGCGGATTTAATTCATCTAGATGTTGGGAAATTTGCTCACCCATTAAAGAAAATAAAGAAGAGAGAGATAATTGAACTAAACTGAAATAGAAATATAAAGACATCGTCATACAGAAGTTGCACAATGTATGTTCTGCATTTTTGCCTATCAAATGAGTCAACACCGTGCATCCAAGTAAAAAACAATTTAGTTTAGAATTTCACACCTTTCTTCAAACATGATAACTGAGAAGATTGAAATAGACTAATGGGTTTTAGTCTTCCAAGATTTTGAAAGTTCTCATTGCCATGAAGATTCACAAAAGGAATGGATTTTTTACATCGTGGTTTTTTCACACTTCAGAGAGGTTTCTCCCAGTTCACTAATTTTTCTTTTATACCTTTTTTAAGCCTTCAAATTTGTCTGGGAGGGTTGAAAGAAGCCTTCACTTTTCTATAGGGCTAAAATGAGCGCAAAAAAAAAGACCAAAAGTAACTGCTGGAATGTATCTGTTCTGTCTGTTAAAGTTGAAACCAGAAGAGACTGGAGGACCACAGTTTGGTTTTGTGTTCTGTTCCAAATTGCCTATTGTAGCAGAAAGTTTCAGCCATTTTGGATGAAACAGAATTGATGCATGTGCACAATTTTTGCTTGTCATACTTGCTGTGCTTTTTTTTTTTGGTTTGTCTTTTTCACCTTCTAAACTATTTCATATCCAAGTGATATTCCACATTTTGTTTCTTAGGGTGCTGAACTTGCAGCTCAGGAAGGGAGAAGTGCAGCCACTTTAGCAGCTTGTAGGACATTGGCAGAGGAGCTTACTGAGCAGCGGTTTCCTGCTCCTCGAATTCTTGCATTCAAGGTTCATTATTTCAACTTTTGGTTGCATTTTTTTTTTCTCCCCATCCATTTACTCTTATTGGTTTCAGTCATGTACTAAATGCATTTCTCTGAGTGCTTGAGTTCCTCAAGACCTGTTTGCCTAGGGTTTAACTCTTGACAGAAATTGGTCCTAACTCTTGGCTATTGGCCTTAAAGAAAGGAGAACTGGAACCTTAAAAATTAAAATGTTGCCTGAAAATTAAGACAGGCAACATCACCTCCTATTGGAGTTAATTTATGTCTGAAAATTGTGGACAACCAAAAATGTTTGTTAAAATTCGCAGGACTCCACTGGCTTTTTTCAAGATAATGCTGCAACGAGCCAAATATTTGGCTGTTCTATTTTTGTTGAGACTTAACCTTGAGTCGAACAGGCTCTTGGTTGTGTTTGAAGTGGATGTATCCAGAATAACAATTACCACCACCATCATTGAAGTCTTATTTTATCTATCCCGGGTTGGCTTTGCAAGTTTACTTTTCCACTCAACACTATATAGAACCATGATCTCCGTAAATGCACAATATATAATGTATTTCCTCACTTCTGCATTCAAGGTCCAATTGGTCTCCCCCTTTCTTGAACTTGTAACACTTTCCTAAATACTTCATATGAGGTCTGTTTCTAATCTTGTGTACATGATGTGCCCTAGGGCACATCATTATTTGTGTGTAACCCTATGCAACCGATCCAACTTAACCAATCAAGACCTAGACTTGGGTTGGGCTTATTTAGGTCCAGGTCTGGCTTGTGATTGATAATGGATACCCAGTTTAGTTTGGGCCTGTCTCAGGCTGCTGACTTGGGTACCAGAACTTGACACATGTTCCCATACCTCATCGTAATATATATATATATATATATGGGACCCACCTAGAGTCCCCATGAAAAAAATGGTGAGGGAGGGATGCACATGAAGATTTTTCTATATATATGTATGTGTATGTATGTATTTTATTTATTTCAAAATCTAATATGTATACCCATGTAGCATGCACTCACTTTTCTTCAACAACAAGTTTTACATGGTGACATTGTCACTACTTTATACATCCGTTTCATTTCAATCAATGCCAAACACCAGCCATTTCCTTTGAATGCGTTTGCACCAGAATTGCTTTGGATGGAAAATCTTCTGTGCAAAGTCAAAAGAGAGGATCTTCTCCATTTATGATTTCCATAAGTGCAAATATGTGTACCAAGGGGTTGCAATGTTGTACACTTTTAAATCCATGAAAAGGGATCTCCTTATTTTTTCTTGCCTGCCTATCCTGTCTATTGCATTAGTGCCACCATTTTTTGCAAGAAATATCTCTCTCTCTCTCTCTCTCTCTCTCTCTCTCTCTCTCTCTAAGTTTCAATTGGGATCAAGTTTGCATATATCGTCCCATTTTTTTTATTTTTTGCTATGTCAGGGATTTAGACTTTCTCACATTCATGTCCCCATCCAGCTGAGGTACAGCTGAGGATATTGTATGTACGTATTTTAGGGCAGGCTAGCGTTGGCACAAACCCAAAAAACAAAAAAAAAAAAAAAACCTGGTGACCTACATTTGGTTCTCTTTTATTGGAGTTACCTAGAAGTTTCCCTTCATGGCCCATTCCTATTATATGATTATGTAGAACACCATACCTCTCTTGGAATATGTATTTCAGGCACTTAATCTTCTTATATTGTTGCCTAACATTCAACTCCGAACACTAAAGTTGGTCTGCGTTTCGTCTTTATAAAAATGATTTTTAATGGAAGCAATATTTAAAGATCGTATGGCATCTATTCTAAGAGGTGATGAAGTCCTCTAAACAAGAATAGATCTTCTTCTTATAGTGATTATTCACGCTTGACACCAAAGAGAGCTGTGGTAGACTTGTAGGTCCTGTATCTTCCCATGGATCAATGACCCTAGGAAATAGTAGTCAACCTCACCAACTATTTAAAAAAACGAAGCAAAACCTGTACTGTCTTCAAACCAAAGAAGCCAATCTGATATGGATGCAACAAGCTGTAGATCTTCCTGCACTCGTTCCAAGGGTCCATGTGAAGAGAATTGATAGATGGTGGTTTTTTGTTTTTTGGATATCTGTAAATTTTATGTCAAAGCAACAAGAAGAAAACAACTATCATAATTCAATACAAAAAGACAATGCAAGAGAGCGAAACATCAAAAGAAATAAATAAACGGTGTACTCCCTTCCTTGCAAGAACATCATCCTCATTATTTCCTTCGCGAAGAACATGACGAAAAGTAGCTCCCAGCTGACCGGATATATTTAGAATTTCCTCAATCAAATCCACCTAAGACCAAGGGTAAGAAGACTGTATACAACCCCATTGAATTACTGAAAAAGGACCTCCTTCGATGATTTCATTATTACCTCCTAACTTTTATGACGTGCGATAACCAATCAATAAAGCAAACACTTCAGCCCCTTTAGAATCCAGAGAACTCAGGGTCCTGAAGAGGCCCGAATGAGACCATCAATGCCTCCCATATTAAGGGGCTGAAAATAACTATTATCAAAATTCAGTGTAAGAAGCCCAACCAGAGGTAGACTTCTAAAGATTTTTTCCACGGATTTGGAAAACCAACCCCCTTGAAAATGAGATGCCCAAGATCTATTCAAATCTTCCAACATGGCACCTACAAATTCAGCCTTTCTAATTACCCATTCTAAAACATTCCATACAATTGATTGTACAATCTCTTCAGGAGTTCTGCATTGGTTCTTGAAAACTCTTTTGTTTTTGTCTAACCATATCTTCCAATGATGTGCATAAAAAACTGACTTCCACAAAATACATCAAAGAACAGATTTACCCCTGTAGATCCATTGCGCAAAAAACTCCTTAATAGTAAGGCATAACCCACCAGACGTCAAACTTACTAATAGTAGAGTACCGCACTCTATATGCAAAATTACATTGAAGTGACAAGTGATTTGCTGTATCCTCATCTTTTAGGCACAAAGGGCATCCATTCACAATGGTATAATTTCTATTTCGCTGCTGATCCATAATAAGAATTTTATTCAAACTTGCTACCTATGAAGCCCAGATACGAACATGGGTACGGACACGGATTTGAGGATTGGGGATACGACTCTGTACTTTGAAAAATTTAGGATACAGATACGGATACGGGTGTTCTTAATATTCCTTTAAATTACGATTTAATTAATGAAATTATCATTGTTTATGTTCAATTCTAACGTTTTCTATGTTGAAAAGTAAGAAAACTTAAAGAAATAAATGAAATAATGGACTTGCTAAGTAGGATATACTAAACTTATACTCCGAAAGTATCGGTGCAGTATCAGGTACCAATACAAGTATCATATCGGTCCGCTCAGGTACGTTGGGCTTGTACAAGTATCCGGGTATCATAGCTTGCCATCCAACAAAACACTAAAATTCTTGGAGGAACTAAAGCATCCCAGAACCTTTTCCAAGCAAAAAACTCCACCATCCTCTCTTATCAAGTTATTATAAAAAGATTTAATAGGAAACTTGCTTTTCCCATCAGACTTCCAAATTCTATCATCCTTTCTTCTCTCAGTTAAGTAAATTTCTCTAGTAAGGATAACAAACTTACAACATCATTGACTTCACTATCAACCAAACTTCATCGAAAATGCAAATCCCAAACTATAATCCCGCCCTTAAATTAATATTCTTGGCTACAAAATCATGATTCCTTCTATCCAATAGAAGAGGGTTTGGGAACTAATTCTTTAGAGTAGTATTTCCACACCAAACATCATGCCAAAAAGATGTCTTGTTTCCATCATGAACCTTATACCTGATCCAACAAATAAATCACGATGGAAAGATTGACGTCCATATACTTATGCCTTATAACTATGATTTGGCATGTCCCAGATGTCCCTTCCCACCTTATACTTATCAATAAGGATTTGGCTCCACAACCCTTGAGTGGCATCATCCATCCTCCGCAACCATTTTCCTAGCAACACTATATTCATTTTTTCTACAGGGCGTATCCCTAATCCTTCTTGAGTAGTAGGTCTACAAATAATCTCTCATCTTACCAAATGAAATTTCCATTTATCCATACAATCATTCCAAAGGAAATCTCGTTAAAATTTCTCTATCCTCCGCATAGGACTTTTGGGACACTTGAAACAACAACAACATCATCATCATCATTAAAACCTTATCCCAATCATGTTGGGGTCGATTACATGAATTCTTTTTCTCCATTCTGTTATATTTTGAGCTAAATCCTTCGATAAGTTAAACTTCTTCAAATCTGAATCAATAACCTCCATCAATGTTTTCTTCGGACACTTGAAACAACATAAAAAGAAAATAGGGTTACTTAAAAGAACTGAAGAAGAGCAAAACAACCAATACCAGCCTTTCCATGAACTTAGTTTTTGGTCTAGCTTGGATCCCACAAACTTTTCTTTGGCAGCCCCAAACACAAATGAAAACCTAAGTATTTAGTTGGAAAGCTTCCAACCCTACAACCAATAGCATCAGTGAAGTGTTTTACATGGTTGTCCTCCAACCGAATACCAATAAACTCAGATTTTCCATTTGTTAATTTTTAGGCCTGATAACATCTCAAACCACCCCAAAATATATTTCAAATTTTCCACCTGTTCAGCAGAAGCATTGCAAAAAATAATTGTATCATTTGCAAACTGTAAATGGGTTGCCTGATAGTCCATGTTATTAATAGAGAAACCAGAGATCAGCTCTCCATGAACACATTGAGGGCTTCAACTTCCAAGACAAAAGGCATATGAGAGAGAGGATCACCTTGACACAAGCATCTAGAACTTTTGAAAAATCCTTTATGAGACCCATTAACCACAATGGAAAAGTAAGCAGTTGAAACACAAAAATGAATCTGTCCACACCATTTATTACCAAATTCCATTCGATTCATCATATATTGCAAAAACCCCCAATCAACCATATCATAGGCCTTGTAAAAATCAAACTTACAAACCAAACTGGGATGATGTTGCTTATGTCTTACGTCAATACACTCATGGGTGATCAGTGCGCTATCTAGAATCTGGCAGCTATCTACAAAAGCTCCTTGGACATCTGAAATAATCTCTGGCAGAATTTTCCGTAAGCGATTAGCCAAAATGTTGGCTAAAATCTTGTAAAGACTACCAATCTATGAAGCTCGGGTACCGGTACCGGTGCTGGTATGGGTATGGTATGGGTACGTTGATACGGCAAAATCCTTTAAAAAATAGGATATGAGTATGGTTGGAGTACGTTCATTAAAAATTATATTTCTTTAAAATTTTAATAATACAATATACTAATAATTAAAATAGGTTAGAATCTATAGATGCAACAAGCCAATAATTACTTAATAACATTACGAATTCAACCTACAAACCATAATTTAATGTCAAAAGGCACCTGCAAGCCAAGAGTTTATTGTCATTATAACAAAAACTACAAACCAAAGCACAAAAAATGAATTAAACATCCAAGCAAGTCCTATGAAACAACAATTCACAAACAATCAAACAATCAAACAATTTGTTTTTATTTCTTACCTTTAAATAAGTTAAAAAAGGAGACACCATACTTTTTTTTAAAAAAAAATTGTTGTTGAAAAAAAAAACACCCATCTATTGATGAAAAAATGGGAGACAAGGTAGATGGAGAAAAAAAGGATGTCCTACTGTTGGTTTGATGAAAATGAAAAAAATGGCCCATTGGAGACAAAAAATGAAAAAAAAAAAAGACTAGAAACACTTAGATCAGTGGTGGGCCACCCTTGATAATTGAGGGGATAAAAAAAAAAAGGGAAAACATAATGAGAGGCAGAAGTCACATACATGCCGATAAAGCCACATAAAACAAGTGGTCCTCAATGATGGAAAAAAATGTATATAAAAAGAGAGATGATGGCACCGACATAGCATGGAGCCATGCCTCAATGATGGTAAAAAAGTAAAGAAAAAGTGAGAGATGAAAGCACCAACTAGTGAAGAACGATGCTCGATAAAAAAAATAATAATAAAAGAATAGATCAAGACCAAGAGAGAGATGAAAAAAAAAAAAACCAACATACATACCTGACTCCTCGCAAGACAAAGGCGTAGTGCGACAGCAAGACTCATCATAGGAAGCAGGTGCAGTGCTGCAGCAACAACTCCTTGCGACGATGATGAAGACGTAGGGGCGGCAAGGATTCTACAGTGTTCCACAGCGATGGCAGCCACATAAGGCTTACTTACAGCAATGAGGACCACGGATTGTTGACAAAAAAAGAAGACGATGCTGCGACACAATGTTGAAATGTTGATGAAAAAAAGAAGATGATGCTTCAGCGATGAGGAGGCCTCTTTAGCTTTCCTCTTTCTATCTTAATTTTTCCTTTTTCGATCTGCTCTTTTAGGCTTTTAATTTCCTTAAATGGAAAAACATAAGGAACCAAGATTTTATGTTTTTCTTTTGGTTTATTTTTTTTCTGAATTGGTTTTGCCGTACCAAGTACATAACATATTGTACCCAAAAAGTCAAAATTTACCAAGCATGTTTGACCGTACCCGGTACGTATATAGCCATATCCATTGGTACGGGTACGTGTATATTTTAGGAGTACCCAAGCTTCATAGAAATCCATCCATCCTCCCACTTTTTTGCTAGTTCACCACTCTTCAACGCACTTAGAAAAATCCTTCCCATTAAGCCACATTAATTCAAAACGAAAAGGAGGATGACCTCAATCTTCTTTACTTGTTTCAAGAAGGGGCAATGATCAGACACCGGCTGGGCCGAAGCTCTTTGAACATGGTCTAGGAATAAAGTTAAACCACTCAGACACTAAGGTAGCGTTTGGTTCGCTGGAATGATTTTTGGCAAGAATGGAATGGAGACTGGAATGAGTCTGGAATGAAATAGGGCAGGAATAGTAATTCTCATTCCAACGTTTGGTTAGGCAGAGGAATCAATCTAGTAATAGGATTCTCATTCCATTTCCTGTGTTTGGTATGTTGAAATGATGCCAGGAATGGAATAAAATTTACAAAAACTTACCAAAATACCCCCTGTGAAGGTTTTTTTTTTTTTTTTTTTTTCGTTTGCAAAAATTTTCCTATTTCAAGCTACACAAAACATAATTATTTACCTATTTTGATAGATTATCATTAAAACAATCACAAAACTTACCAAAATACCCCTCTCACTATCCCTCAGTCCCAGCTCCCCCTCTCTCTGTCTCAGTCCCAGCCTCCTTTCACTCTCCCTCAGCCCCAACCCCCTCTCACTCAACCTCTGTCCCAACGCCCCTGTCACTCTCCCTCAGTCCCAACCCCCTCTCACTCAACCTCTATCCCAACCCCCCTCCCACTCTCCCTCTGTCCCAGCCCTCCCCCTCCCTCGCCCAGCTCTCTTTCCCTCTCTCTCTCTCCCATTCCTCTCTCCTATTCTCAGCCAGCCCCCTCTCCTTCTCCCTTTTTCCTTTGTCCTTCTTGCCCAGCCCCCTCTCACTTTCCCTCTGTCCCAGTGCGCCCCCCCCCCCCCCCCCCCCCCCCCCCCCCCTCTATTCCTCTCACTCTCCCTATGTCCCACCCCCAAAAGCTAGGGTTCGAAGGGAGGAAGAGGACTGTGTGTGCGTTTGTAGCAGTGTCTTCTAGAAAGAGAAGAGAACAAGAGAGAGTGAGAGAGGGAGATCAGTACCTGGTATGGCTTGATGGCATTCGCTCGGCAATGGTAGAGAAGGAGAGAGAGGCCAGAGACGAAGAAGGAGAAAGCGATGGGAAGAGAGGCCAGAGACGAAGATGGAGAAAACGATGGGGAGAAAATGATCGGGTGTTTTTTTATTAAGGCATTTTGGACTTGAGGAAGAATGATAAAGGAATGGTATGGCCATTCCCCCCCCCCCAAATGGAATGGTGATTCCTGAAGTAATGCTCATTCTGCCAATTTTTCATGAACCAAACGTGGGAATGGTCACTCCAGGTCACTCCAATGAAATGATCATTCCATTCCAACCTTCATTCCATTGAACCAAACGGTACCTAAGAACTGATCCAATCGACTCTTCACTGGATCCTCCTGATGTTACTTCATGTGAAATCAGCTCCTCCCAAACGTAAATCAGTGAGATCATGCTGTCCAATCTGAAAAATCTCTCGTCTCTAAAGTGATGGGACAACCACTTTTTTCTCATAAGAAAATTTAATAACATTGAAATCTCCACCAACCACCCAATGTTTATTCCACTTCATTGACACCTGAGTCAATTCAGACAAAAAAGCTGCCTTATCACTGGCATTATTAGGCCTATAAACTGAGGTATCCACCCATTCAACATTTCTTCTTCCATCTTCCATTACAACTGACACTTCCACAGTAATAATTTACCTCGTGTTGTTCCCACTGAAACTCATCAGTTATCACAAACTCACCACCAGGCCAAGGGCATAATGATATAATGATATGAGCATCAATAACTGACATTTTTGTTTCTTGGATAAATAAACACTCATCTTTGATCAACTAGAAAACCCCTTTTTTCACTGCTCTCTTTGAATCAGAATGCATACCACAAACATTCCATGAAACCAGCTTCATAATACCAATAATTTCACACCCACTTTTCTTTCCCAAGCCGGACAATCATAATTGATAAAATAACCCAACTTATCTAACTCCCTTTGTGCCTTTGATTTTTTTTTTTCATGTTTTTATTAGTATTCTGATGCTTACTTCCCTTCTCCTGATTGAACATTTCCCTTATATACCTCCTTATTACCCCTAATTGACCCTCCATGGGGATGCCTGAAATCTGAGCTATTTCAAACATTTTCCCTTTAGTCATTCTATCTGGTTCCTCTCCTGTATTGTCAAAGTCTGCTGCATCATTTGACTAAACTATAACCTTACAAGCATTTTCTACCACTACTAGAGCCTTCGTCTGATCGTTGGCACTTGCACAGTTCCGAGCTTCTTCCACTGTGAAGTCAACCTCTTCTGATGGTAAGTCTGCCCATTGACCATTATATTTGATACTAGGGTCCAAAAGAATTTGCAGCTCTTCCATACTGTTATCTTCATGAACAGTCCTTGCCCCATGATTGGGAAAATCAGTTTCTGCGTGTTGAAGCTCTTCCCGAATTTGAATACCTTCTGTAATTTGTTGGGCCTTACCATTAAACCCAAGAGCTTTCTGATCCACTAGGCCCATAACTGTTGTTCGTATATCTCAGTGAATAGAATCATTCATAGGGACAGAAAGGTCTTTATGTAATTTATGAAAAACTCCTTTAATAGTCAGGCTGCTATATAAGAATCGATCTTTCCCTGGAGTTCGATGAAACTTTTCAGCTCCCTGATTTGGAATAGCCGGATCAACCGGACCTTTCAATGCCTGCATCTACCTCTCCATGTCTATCTGCACAGATGTTACATCTTCTTCATGATCAAATCTGCGATTGTGGGGTTTTTGAAGATTGAATTCGGTATTTCCTAAATTTCTGGCTGAATTGACTGGAGAAGATTTCACCCTTGCCAGACAATTTTCTGGCAAGTCTGATTTCTGATGAGGGTTTTCCGATAACAAGTTCGTCTCCATCCATCCCTGGGACACTTCCACATATGCGTTGATAAATAAGCGAACCCCCTCAACATCCATCACAATAGTTGCAGGCAAAGGCTTTTGTGGATCTCTCAAGAGAAGCAGGTGTACCCTATCAACTCTTTGCTTTCTGTTTGCTTCTTCATCTTCTTGTAACACAACATGCAAACTATCTCCCAGATGGTGGAAAACCACAGCATCCCAAGCATGCAAGGGAATGCCCTCAAATGTAATCCAAAATGGTTTTAGATTAGGGCTCAAAACCTCTGTCCATCTATCTATCCGTCGAAACGAAGGTTCAAACGGATTTGACCACGGTTGTAACAGACAAGAATGATCACCCAAGTTTAATGGCCTTATCCAGAACTACATGGTATTCAACCTTTTCACCTCTGTATATATTTGCTTTTCCTTGAATAACCATCTCTGAATATCCCTTTCAGAAACACCAAGATGCCTTATAGTAGCAACAAAAGAATTACACACGTTTCTCTTTAAGGATATAACCAAAGAAGAAGCTAATTTAACCACTTTACGATTACCTTCTTCGACAATCCAAGTCTGAGCACCATCTTTGTATTGAGCAGAGTTTAGAGTGAGGGAAGAGTTTTCTTTATCTGCTATGGAATTATGGACTGGTTTTCGAAAATTTCGATCTAAATGTTTTGCCCTTTGAACCCCTATTCGCCTTCTACTAATCAGTCATTCATTCAATTTTTGAATTGCTTGATTAGGATCCCACTCTGTTTTGAAACGAACAAAACTAAATCCATGACAAAACGCCTGACACTTTATCCTTCGGCAAGAACACGTCGAAGAAAGGTCCTGCTTCTCGAAAAACCTCAAAACAAATCTTTATTTGTCACCGATGGAGAGAGATTAGAAACTAACAGAGACCAGCAATCTCTAATCCACCGTAGACTCGATCCCTTAGAAATCTCAAACTGATAGACGTCTAAGACAATGCTTCATGACCAAGCTCTAATATAAGACTCTGCTATCCAATATTCTAGTGTGGGTTTTACTCAAACCTGTGTAATCCAGTAATCTCAGATAATACTCGGTTTCTTTTTTCCCTGAAGGACTAAATCAATTGAAACCAAGCTGGGAGGGTGCTTGGTCTTCAGAACCTTTTCATGCATTAGGGTTAAACTCATTAATTTAAGTCAGTGTTAAAAATAGAAGACCAAATCCTCACTCTTGGAAAAGAAAACCAGGAATCCTTATCCTAGACAAAGAATATATCAAAAAGAAAAACTCATGCCTTGCTTGGGAAATGCAAAAGTTGTAGACTGAACCACAAGATTGTTTACCATATCTTCGGCCCATTGAAGATGCATCATAATTTTAGCTATTACTTTTCTGACTTTTTGATTTGCTAAACTTCATTTCTATCATTGGTCTGCTAATTTAATCCATTTGACTTAAAAGCCCTTTCAAAAAGTTTTAGAATGTGATTTACAATTTTTTTCCTGTCAAAGGATTACCACTTTATCCTCAAGTGACATGCATAAAGAACATCTTGGCTATCTGCCATCAAATTGTCAGTAAACCAAGGCAAATAATTTGGGCTCTAAGGACCCTTGGTGCTATCCAACTCCAACTTGGAACTCAACCTCTCCTACATTTTTCTCACACTTAGTTTTCAGAACTTTTGTATGTTAACTATTAAAAATCAAGGAAATAAAAAAAATAAAAATAAAAAACTTATGTTTGAATGTTGTGGAAGAATGAATATTCGTTTCCCAGTGTTCAGTGCAACAAGAAAATGGAAAAAATACATCAGATGGGATGCTTTTTTCTTTATGTTTAAATAATTAATACATGCATTTTTTTGTTAGCAATCGGGGGTCAGTCCATTCTGCCAAAAAATATTTGAACTAGTGGTAATTTTGGTTAATTCACATTTCAAACACACCCATAATATTCAGCGCTGATTAGGCATTATTCACTCGGCCAGTAACTATTATCTTTTGAGACTTTTGTTTGTTGTGTGCGGATACTACTGTTGAGCACACTATGGATCATTTTCTTTGTTTGATTGGTAAATAAGAGTTTGTTGTTAACCTCATTACCATGTACCTACTATAAAAATTTTAGTTCATGCAGAGTCTGGATAGTGTCATTTCACAGTGAACCCAGACTTTATGGGAAACAAACTATTTCATGTGCTCTTTTGAACATGGGTGCCAATGTTGTACCTTGTAACCATAGGTTATGCCTTCTATTTTTTTGGTCATTGCATATTGGGCTGAGGCAAGACCAAGACGGGAAAGTCTCCCACAAACTAATTCCCTGGACCTGAGTGAACACACTATTCATGTGATGCCATTTGCATCTCTAATGTAATGGTTTCTTTAAAATGGTATGTGATTGATTAAAAACCTAAATTGATACAACAGCAGAAACACCTAAAAGCCAAAAACAAATAACATCCAAAAACAAATAACATATTTAGAAGGAAAGGTGTTATTGTCCCAGTTGCATCTCCAGAGAATAGTAGTTGAAACTCCTACAAACTGATTTGTTGCCATTGCCCATGAATGATGAGAGACCAAGCCTCAAATGCAATGTCTTCCGCAGATGTTACTTTGTTGAAATGCCCATGTATTATGTATCCTCTAGCCACATTGACTACAGAAGAGCTAAGAAGCACGGACACTTCTAAGAAAGTGACGTGTCCGTGTCGGACACGTGTCGGACACCGACACTCCTCGGACACTCTCGGACACGTGTCCGATACTATTTAGCCGTGTCCATAATTAAGAACTAAAAATCTTAATTTCGGACACTTGTTTGATACTCTTTTTGCAACGTGTCCCACAATTCTTAGCTCGTGTCTATGACTAAAAAATAAACATGTGGCTAATATCTCTTAGACACTTTGTTAATACGTGGTTATTAAAACTTGTAAACTTGATATATAACAATTTTATACCATGGAAAAATATATGATTGTAAATATCAATCATATCACAAGCAAAAGACAAATAAATATTTCACTAAAGAATAGGCCTCAAGATTGGCTTCTCTTTTGCTTTTTTTTTTAAGGGATGGGAAAGAGATGATCCGCCTTTTTCTTTATATGGATTTTATGGAACTATGGATATTTCGTGTTTAATAATTATGAATTATGTTTTAGTATTGTATTTATATTTAATAATTTGATATGTTTGCTAGTTGATAGGTGAATTTTTATTTGTTGATTGCTAAATTGATTAAAAAAGTTAAAATGATATCAGTTTTTTAGTAGATGATTATATATATAAATTAATATATATTATTCACGTGTCCCTGACGTGTCCGTGTCCTGCTTTTTTAAGAAATGCCGTGTCGGCGTGTCCGTGTCGTGTCGTATCCGTGTCCCGTGTCCGTGTCCATGCTTCTTAGCAGAAGAGCAATGTATGCCAAACTGTGATCGCCTACTGATGATTACATGGTTTCTTTTCTTTTGCATGCTTTACCAACATGCACCCAACAGTGAGAATCTGATGGGGACATCATATCAAATTCCCCAAAATCATTCAAAGTTTATCAAAGAAGAAAGCACAGGACAGCGGACCACACTCTAATTTGGTTGGATGATCAATACTTTGACATTGACCGCGAAGAAAATACAAATCCACCGTTGGATTGTCTTTCGGAGGAGATCTGACGGTTGGATTTTGATTGATCACGATGGCGGAGTATCGACGGCCCATGTGCACAATTACATTGACCCCACATAGGGAAGTGTCACATGGATTGAAGAAAGTGGAGGGGTCCTTAGATTTAATTTGTTTGGGCCCATAGTTTAATTTGTTTATGTCATTGGGTCCCATCATGTTTTAATTTAGTTGGTCCCGTAGTCTAATTATTTAGTTGGTTTGGTCCCATTTTAGTTGTTATTAGAGTCTTTTAGTGGGAGGGGACCCATATCTATTCTATGTAATAAGTGAAAGGGATAAAAGGGGGACCACATTAATAATTGAAAAAAAAAAAAAAGGATGTGCACAAGATGGAACTTGCGCACGAGTCCCAATGTGTGCAAGTCCATCTTGTGTCAATATCAACGCTCCCCCCCCCCCCCCCCCCCCCCCCCCCCCCCCCTCCTTTTCTTCTCTTTCTTCCTTTCTTGTCTTATTCTTATTTCTTTTCCTTTTTGGGATGGAGAGGCCTTTTAAGTTCTAGATCTAGGTTTTTCTCTATTATTATGCATGTAAGAAACTTGATTTTGGAATAAGAAAAGGAGCTTCTTCTTCTCCACTTGGTTTGCAAGCCACCTTTCTTGCCAACTACTACTAACGCCTCCTGTGATTGGAGTTTGGTGAGAGCCCAACAAAGGTAACCTCTATCTTTTCTACTTTTCCCTTCCTGAGTACTTTCAAGTAACCACAAGATTACAGATCTGCTGAATATTAATTGGAGTCAGTAACCCCAGATCTGAAATTGAGCACTTTGGCTATGCCTTGTTTGATGAAAACCCTTTCTTCGCAAATCAAGCCCTAAGTGTTGGAAGTCCTGCCTTCCATTAAGATCTTCTTCTCAAATCTGAGAACTAATACTGCGGGATCTGTGAAAAAAGCCTAGATCTATGGCTGATCCATTCCTTGGAATTAAGTGATTATTGGTAATCAGTCAGATCTGAATTTCCTACATTAATTAATTTTCTGATTTCATCACGTCAATTGCATTGCATTAGGCTAGGTTTTGCATCGTCCTGCATTAGAATCACGATGCACTCCTTGCTTGTTTTGTTTTGAGCTGTGTCTGTAACTTCCTATACACATGCTATTTTAGTGGTGTGATTTTTAACATTTTACATTTTCCTTTCTAATTCTTTTACTCCTGCAGGAGGGAAGCTCTCAAGCTCGATTCTTTGTTTCACGGTTAATACCTGCACATAAAGATCCTCCTTATGAGCAGGTATGGATTTTCCCCCCTTTAATATATTTGGAGGATTCTAAATATCTCAACAATCTCTAATCATGGCTGAATGTTTTTTTTTTTTTTTTTTTTTTGGATAACAATGGCTGGATGGTTTTTCCTATGGTTGAGACAATGATTGTGTTCCTAATGGAGATATAGTGGCATGATGGCATCTTAATAATGTGTGAGAAATGATCCTCCACTTAATAATGTGTATGAGAAATGATCCTCCAGTGTTGGATTGCCTGATGGTTGATACAATTTTTGTGGGCCCACTTCTCTGAATTCCAAACATCCCATACCACATGCTCTTCCCATTAATAGGTGCTACTCCAAATTTCCTCCAGTTTGAGTGATATACACTGTTGGATTATCTACGTGTATGGGAACAACTTGGTTGTTAATCGTGATGCTTGGATGAATTCCTGTTGATTTTGAGTGTGTGTTAGTGGGGTGGTGTATATGAATTACTTGGATCAATAAAATGGCCCAACCTTGATCAGTTGAACACAAGCTTGAAAACTTCCATGTCGTCAACAACATGGTAATATCTCAAAATGCAATGTTAGCATATTTGTAATGGTTCACACTTTAGATCCCAAGGCAGGATTTTGTGAGATTTGACATTGATTTCTGCCTGCTAAATTAAAGTAGCTTGAAACTTAAAGCGCTGAACTTTACTATTGCAAGATTTGGTGGAATGTGGAAAGCCTGTGGTCTCCAACCTCCTTACAAGCTTGTGTTTCAGCAGAAGTAATAATATTGTGCAGCAGTTCCTCATTCCACCGTGTGTTTCAATCCTAAACTTTACCTCTGAATTGCTTCGGGGCAACCACCGAATGGCACACCGTTAACATACTGTTCAATTGAGAAACTGCATTACTATTATAAAAGCTTTGTCCAATGCACCAAAAACTAGAAATGATTTTTTTAAAATAAGGAGTAACATGGATCTGTGGTTTCACCTTTCTCAGGAAGCGAGGTTCCCTCAGCTGCGGACTTTAACAGTAGAACAAAGGGCCAGGCTAAAGAGCAGTTTCATCAACTTTGATGATTTTAGCTTCTGTGAGTGGATGCGTAGCCTCAAACTGGTGCCCCCTGAACCATCCTAATGATTTGTTTACCAAGGATAGACTTTACTTTTTTTTTTTATTCAGAGTTTCTGCCGTCGCAATTTACACACTTGAATGCCTTTATTTTTCATTTTTTTTTCCTTTTAACATCTGTTTCTACCTTTCCTCAATGATAGACAATGTTTTCTGATATTGAATTTTTGATGAATAAGTGGCATAAAGCTGTCATCTTTGTTTGGAGTAGATTCATATGCAACTTTTTCTAGCATAGCATTCTAGATGGTTTCTTGGTGAGCCCTATAAAACCACACACTTGATCAGTTGTTATAATGACAAAGTGGACTCGGTGTGGTGGAGATGGCAAGCACAGGCCCAAGTTAAACTGGATGATGGGTCAATTTGTTGTGTGCTTCAGAGGACTCTGCAAGGCCATTTTTGGACTGGACATTAGCAAGGGGCCCGCTCAATGAGTGACCGCTAGTTGTTCACTTGCCCTTTGTCAGATCGGCCCTGGACCATGAATAAGACCCTGATTGCTCTGGCTATTTCACTGGTGGACTTAGATTTCTTCCCAATGAATGTAGAGCGGGGGTTATACTCTGTTGACAAATGCTTGCGGCCAGCCAGATGGATAATTATGATGGTTTGATATGCGAAATGTTGAAGGTGGGAAGGAGTCATCACTTTAACGGTCTTGATTAACCAGTGATGAGGGTGATATGGATTATTTTGAGTTTAAGAGCAGATGGATTGTTTTGAGTTAAGAACAGAAATCTTCAAGCTGTCCCAGATAGTGGACTAAAGGCTCAGATAATATTTTTATATGTTAATAAAAATATAAGCTAAAGTGTCCTAATAATCACTGAGCTGCCCTGTTTTGTTGGAACTCTAGGTCTAAGCCCATCTCTGCACTTCAAAATCACAGCAGCAGTCGTTATTGCTGTGTCTCCTGTTACCCCACCAATGTATCATGGCATATCATCTTCCCAGACCGGCCCATCACAGTTCATGGGTGAATCAATAATTTTTCTATCTTTTTAATTCTTCCATTATTTCGGGTTGTCATGGTTATAGTCTGGATAATGTTTATTGATGCCGAAACATCCAACCCATCTATACAGCGGATAATCTCTATCCATACTGCCGAATCAAAACCATGAAAAAAAAGAAGCAGGGTTTGAGCCTAGTTAAAGAGGATTTAGGGTAATTTGTGACTATTTCTTAAATATTATATGAATTGGTCAAATGTGCCAACACTGGGTGCCATTTGACTATTGGTGAAGGATCTTTATAAGATGTTTGGCTAAAAGGTGTATGTTTCTGTAAATACCAAAAACATCCAGGTTATTTGTTTTACTATAAACTGCAAGGTGTATCTATGTACAAATTTACCTTTTTAAGTGAAGGCATTAGGATATGGGAGTGTACCGTCCAGCTTTGGGGTTCACTTGGCATGCCTATGACTGGTAGCTCCTTTCATGCTCTTATCCCACCATGACATGGCACCATGTTGAATTTTATACTCATTGAACTGGTATTCTCCATTTGATTGAGGTGTCGAATTTTATACTCATTGAACCGGTATTCTCCATTTGATTGAATCTCTCTCTCTCTCTCTCTCTATATATATATATTGTTAAAATACAATTAAACTTAACACTGTTAAATCAGGAGAAACCCCTAGGACTTGAAAAGGCTGTATATATTTTTTATATGAGGCACATTCAAACTTTCAAAAAACCCTCTAACTCCCTGAAGATTCCATCCATTTCTTACATATGCCCCCTCGAGGAGTCTTTTTTTCGTTTGGTGCCCCCTCCAGGGAATAAAAAAAGGATTTTATGGGTTCTGCTCTTATTTGGAAAGAGTCCTTTTCATCTAGGTCACTCTGCTGTAATGCACATAAAAAGGACCCCACTAGTGAAGATTTATCTTTACACCTTTTTGAGAACATGACTGAGCTAAACATTCACAATCCTGGTCAAGGTATGTCTCCATAATGACCAAACGAGATGCCAAATTTCAAGAAGAGATGAGAAATTCCAAGCATGCAGTACTGTTGGGCCCTTAAATTTTACCAAGTAAAAAATGTTGAGTGGTTGGCTGTTGCATTTAAGCCGAGGTGAGGTGATTGTTCTAGGTATGGAATAGTATACTATTGTTGATTGAAAAGATCTCTTTATTTCGTACAAGAAATATATTTGCCTCATCCATTGAATCACAAAGTCCACTGCATTTTTGCATCCCAAGGCGGGGCTCATGTGCCCAAACAGTGATTGTACTAAAGACCCGTAAATGATTAAGAACTTGGGTTGATGGAGAGCATTTTTTAGTAAAGAAATAAACTTGCTTAGCTTGATTAAAATCACGAAGAAGACCATGAATAGCCACACAGGATTACTTTTTGGTACACTGGCTTTTGAACTTGATTAGCAACTGGCGTTAGAAAAGCACTCCAAAAAAGAAAAAAAACAATTGATGTGGTTTAACCAATGTAAACCTTGATTAACTATTCATTAAACTTGGAAACCTTGTCACAACACAACACTTGGCTTTGTTGCATAACATGCACGGCGTTCAGGGGCAGAACCCGAGTGTGCCAAAGTGGGTGCGGCCGCACCCATTAACCCGTGGTGTGCATATAAAATTTTAATAAAAATTATGGATTCATCCTTAAAATTCACATAAAATTGTTTAATTTGCCCCTTATACTAAACTATTTATTAGAATCTTCACCCCTTAAACAAAAATTCGAGATCCGCCATTGACGGCCTTAAGGATTATAAAAAATGTGGTCCCCTCAAGGTTGAAACATTAGGTTGTTTGGATTTATTGGATATCGAGGAAATAGAAGAAAATAAAGGTTGAATCTTCATGAAGTCCTAGAGTGTCTTCTGCTTGCATGTGAATTTTGAAGTTTGAATTAAGCGAATGTTGCTCCCAGAAGTCTTCGGGTGAGAGAGAGAGATACATATATATATGTCTATATAATGCGGCTACCAACATTTTTTTTGGAAGATAATAAAACCTTTTTGGAAGATTAAGATTATTTTGGAAGATTATTTTTTCTTTTTTTGGAAAATTAAAGTTTTTTGTTTTTTGAAAGATATGCATAATGCACCTACCAACATGTCAATATTGTAACAAGAATGACTAACAGTTTTACGTCCAATTTTTAGGCATGTGACATTCTTTATGATCAATTCAACTCCCTAACTCTTACCTCCGAAATGCCACATAGCCCAGGTTTAACACAAATCTGAATGTGACTCACTATTGAACTAAAATCCTAATACCCTTGCACTCGAGGGCAATCAAGGGTTAGAATGATCTCACAGACTTAAGATTTCACACAGAGTAAATCACATATGGATGTTTCGAGCCCCGCCTTTACCTTCCAAAAGACCATCCACATAGATAGTCCATACCGTCTATCCGCATGGGAGAACATCCATAGTTGAAAATAGCTATTTTCATTTCTTTCATGGGTTCCAACGGCCCATTGTGTCTGCATAAATCTAACGGATGTGTTCATTAGCGGATCTGGCTTTTATGGTCACAATTGTTCTTTGTGTGTCTCAATGAAGTCTTAAAAAAAATTTTCAAAAAAAAAAAAAAAAATCTCGTATAGAATATTAGCGCGGCTGGATTCACAATGGTATCATAGGTATGCCACTGCCAAAATGATTTGCAACACGCTTGCACAATAAAATATAGCTCATAGACATCATCTTTCAGTTAAAAACCAAAATCATATTTTATACTTTTTGTTGGAATTTGGCGCATGTGGATTACTGATAATAGTTGTAAAAATAAATAATTGAGGAAAAATATTAGTATTCACCAAAACAATGGTAGTTGAATCACGTCTTTGGAGACGTTTTCTTTAGGCAAATTTCATCCCCACACAGGTGCAAATGGATTCACGGACGTCTGCCCTAAGATAAGATGGGACAGACTCACAACAAAGAGCGTAAACGCAAGAAGATTCTTGGTAGACAAGAGATCTTAGATGCTAACAAATCTCAAGTGCTATCTCGCAGCCATAACTATCTATGCAATGTAACATTAAAGCATATTAATGTGGAAACGTAAGATGTAGGCTGGATAAAAGAGGGTTGCCAACAAGTGGATCGAATCTAGATCCACCTCCACACTAGTTGCTGGCTGTCTAACGCACGCATAGGTGGTTGCCACTACTATACCTACTAGAAAGCTTAACACCATAAGTTAGAGAGAAAACATTAATAAACCACTTTAAAAAAGTAATAAATAACCGATGTGGGATAAGGAGAAATAAAGAGAAGTAAAGGAGGACAAAACTCATGCATTTAAACATGGGGGAAACTTGTGCTTTATTACACACCATATCCAACAATCCCCCACACATTATAGCATAAGAAAAAGAATAAAAAAGAGGATGAAAAAGATGCTACTATAAGTCATGTAATAAATGAAAGTGAACGAGTTTTTGAACCTTACTCAATATAGTTATGTTTTTAAATACCAAAACTCTATAGTGAATTAGGATCTTGAACCAAGAGATTATTTGGTAAATCGTACACTGTACACACATTGCGTCAGGATTTTAAGGATTTCTAATTAAACCATGCACATTAATGGCCTTGTGCTATCCTAGTATTCATGAGCATTGTAGAAAGGAGCCTGATCTCTCATAGGAAGCTGCCTAACTTCCACACTCATACAGGTATGCTCTATTATACAACACCCTACTTATAAAAGGCATAGAGTTTTTACCAATTGTTTATACAGGATATGAACACTTTAAATTATAAGAATGGGTATGTACACATGTAAGGGATTTTGAAGTGTTGCCACCCAATGATAACTTCGTTTTTCCCATTGAACCAGTCCTATGAGATATCCAATCAAATGAATTGGTTATTCATTATTTGTGGCGTGTCCCTAATAGGCTTGAGTTTCATTCCCCTAGATGTAGAAAGTACTCGATCTCTACTGAGTCCTTTCATTAGTAGATCAGCTAAGTTTTCCATAGATCTTACACAATGTAAAGTAATTATTCCTTGCTTGAATAATTGCCTTAGCAAATTATGCTTCTGATGTATATGCCTAGATTTTCCATTGTATACTTTGTTATTTACCTTGTTAATTGTTGATTTAGAGTTTTCATGCAAAGTTATGGCTAGGACTGATTTATTCCACAAAGGGATTTCAATCAATAGGTTCTTCATCCATTCAACTTTCTCATTAGCCAATGCTATGCCAATAATCTTCGCATCCATTGTGGATCACAAAATATAAGATTGCTTCTTTGACTTCTAGGAGACGCCTACATTAGCAAGGGTAAATACATAGCCACTCGTGGACTTTGATTTTTCGGAATTGGATATCCAGCTATCATCGCTATACCCATTAAATACATCAGGATAATCTCATAGTGCAAAGCATAATCAATGATTTTCATCAGATATTTGAATACTCGGATCACAATTGTTCAATGCTTATCACTGGGATTACTCGTGTATCTGCTCAACTTGCTTGTTGCATATGCAATATCCGGTCTAGTGTAATTCATGATATACATAAGACATCAAATATATTTGAAATAATCTAATTGAGACACATTTTTTCCTTTGATTTTAGAAAGTTTGACACTGGAGTCATAAGGAGTAGAAACACTATTTCCTCCATATAAATTAAAAATTTGAAGAATTTTCTTAATATATTGAGACTATAATAATACAATGCCTTTAGAGTGCTTATGTATTTTGATATCCAATACAATAGCGACCTCACCCATGTCTTTCACGTCAAACTTAGAACAAAGAATTACCCTTTAGTGTTCTCTACTGATGCAAGGTCAGTTCCAAATATAAACATATCATCTACATATATGTATATAATAATGCAAGAACTACTAAAATCTTTATAGTAAACGCACTTGTTCGATTCATTAATTTTGAAACCTTCAACAATCATCACCTGGTTAAACTTCTCATGCCACTATTGGGAGCTTGCTTTAGGCCATACAAGGATTTAATTAGTTTGCAAACTTTCTTTTTTTTCCTTGCGACTGTAAAACCTTCGGGTTGCTCCATATATAGTTCTTCTTCTAATTCACCATTTAGAAATGCAGTTTTCATATCCATTTGATCGATGATCATGTTGTGAAAGGAAGCTGTAGCAGTTAAGACTCTGATGGTAGTGATCCTGGTTATAAAAGCATATGTATCAAAGAAGTATACTCCTCCTTTTTGTTTAAATCCTTTAACAATCAGTCTAGCTTTAAATTTCTTAATCAAACCATTAGTTCTTAAATTCTTTTTGAATACCCATTTACAACCCAATAGTTTGGTTCATAGAGGGAGATCAACTAATTCGTATATATGATTGGCCAGTTTAGACTTTATTTCACTATTAAGAGGCTCTTTCCAAAAAACAGTGTCAGGAGATAGCATGATTTCCTAATAAGTTGTGGGGTCTTTTATCAGAATGTACGTGATGAAATCAGGGCCAAAGGTTTTAAATCTTCAGATTCATAATCACCAGTCGGGGCTGGTACAACAACATTATTGTTGCTACTAGAATTTGAAAATTCAATTTTACAAGGAAAGTCTTTTTCAAAGAACACAACATCTCTAGATTCAGTGATTGAATCTTTGTTTGAACCCGAGATAACAGCAGTCTATAAGCCTTACTGTGCAAGGTATATCCTAAGAACACACTCTCATGTATTTTGGGTGCAAGTTTAATCCTCTTAGAATTTGTAACTACAATATGGGCTAAACACCCCTATACTTTGAGGTATTCCAAGTTAAAGGTCCTACCTTTCCATAACTCATTTGAAGTCTTATTTGTCTTCTTAAAGGAAATTCAACTCAGGATGTGACAAGCTGTCAAAAAAGCCTCTCCCCTATAAGTTCTTGGGTAGTCCAGAACTGTTTAACATAGAATTTATCATTTCAACTAATATTTTGTTCTTCCTTTAAGCTACACAACTTTGTTTTGGAGGGTAGGGTGTTGTCACTTCATGAATTATCCCTAAGGTGTTACAAGTCTCAGTGAGTTCATTGGCCAAGCATTCACCACCTTAATTAGACCTCAAAGTCTTAATCTTTTTGCTCAGTTGATTTTCAACTTTAAGACTAAAGAGGTTAAATTCTTCAAGGGCTTCAGATTTTTGTTTAAGTATACATAAGAAAATTTGAAATAATTATCAATGAAAGTACAAAAATACTTTTTACCACCTCTTGTGATAATGCTGTTTAATTCACAAATGTCACTATAAATCAAACATAATAGTTCAAAATATCTTTTAATGCTTTTGAAAGATTTTCTAATAATATTTTTACCGAACACAAATCTCACATAGTTAGGTTGAAAAATAGTTTTTGAGATCAAACCTAAATCCATCATTTCTTCACAGAAAAAAATTCACATGACCTAATCTAGCATGCTATAGATCAGAAGAGTCAACAATATAAATAAAAGTTGAAGCTTTATTACCGATATAATTTACATTCAGCATGAAAAGGCATTCAATCACATAACTTTTTCCTACAAAAACTCCATTCTTGGTAATTACGACTTTATTAGCCTCAAACACCATTTTGAAGCCATTCCTGTTCATCACGGAATCAGACACTAAGTTCTTGCATACATCTGGCACATGTAGCACTACGGTTAAAGTCATAGAGTTGCCGGATGAGTGGTTTAAAACCATTTTCTTCTGACCAATTACTTTGGCCATTGAGGAACTTCCCAAGTGGAGTTCTTGACCATCTCCTACTTACTCATAGGAGACAAATGCACTTCTGTCACCATAGACATACCAGGTTACACTAATGCCAACCTACCAATCTCTACAGTTGCTTACAAGGTTCACCTCTATCAGTATCGTCATAAAGTTCTCCTCTACGAAATTGGCTTGATACTTTCCTTTGGTTCCCTTTCATTGGTGACATTCCTTCGCATAATGGCCATCTTCCGGCATACAAATCATTCAACATCTTTTTTCCTCTATATATATATATCTACGGGGCTTTGGAGCTTGGTTTTTGTTTTTCTTATGACCTTTTTTTATCTTTGGTCATGTTTGGCTTAGGCCTTTTCTAATCAGGTTTAATCTCAGTAAGATTGGCCTTAGCCACATGTTTAGAATCCTTTCTCTTTGAGTCACATTCCTGGTGATGCTCTTGGATTCTGAGTCAATTGGATGAGATCTTCCAATTTCATTTCTTTCTTATTGTGTTTCAAAATGATCCCAAAGTCTTTCGATGATGGTGGGAATTTATGGATAGTACCGCCTACTACAAATTGTTCTAGTAACTCTATTCCCTTAGTTTGGACTTCATGATTTATCTTTTGAAAGTCTCTCATTTGTGCTACTACTGATTTTTCTTCTTCCATTTGGAAGTCTAGAAATTGTTCTATAGTATATTTCCTAGTATCCGCATCTTTAATGGCATATTCTTTGATTAAAGCTTCTTATAATTCCTTGGTGGTTTTATATTTTGAGAACACACCATATAAGGAATTATCTAAATGATTGAAAATCTCATTTCTATAATCAAAGTCATCATACTGCCACTGATCTTTCTCATAGTTATTAGCAAGCTCATAACCACATGGTTTGAGCCACACTGTAATTAGCACATAGAGAATCTTCAATGACTTTCAAAAGATATTCCGTTTTCATCCTCCACATCTTAAAGTTTTGACCCTTAAAATTGAAAACCTTTGGGTAGTAATCTTTAGCAATCATTTTCAGTAATCTGCAAACTAAAAAATTCATATCAAAATTTTGATAGCACTTCCCCTTAATATGGAAAGAGGCTTAAAAGCCTGGGAGAGAGGGAAATTACTCAACTCTTGATCTTTTTGCAAAGTAGAAAACTAATTGCACCAAGATAAGAGATCAGGCTTCCAGTCCATGCAAAGCAAGGCCTGTATAAGACGATAGTGGAAGTAAAGGGGCTAAAGGGTCAATAGATATATAAATCAAAATCTGCCTAAACTGTTGGAATTCGGTGTATGTGGATTACTGATAATAGCTGTAAAAATAAATAACCAAAGAAAAATGTTTGGATTCAAAACAATGGCAGTTGAATCATGTGTTTGGAGATACTTTTTTTTAGGCAGATTTTGCCCCACACAGGTATAGATGGATTCACAGACATCTACCCCAAGATAAAATAGTTTCCCTGATTGAAACCTCTATTAATCGTATATGTAATTGGTTGAAGAATACTCAAATTCCAAATGGATCACTTTGTAGACTCACAACAACAACAAACCAAAAGAAGAAGTAAGGAAATAAATCAGAAAAAAAGAAGAAGGTCTATCAGGACTTCCTTAGTGTATGCCTTTTATATAGAGGTTTCTAGGAGAGCAATAGAGATGAGTTACTCCTTGCTTAATGAATGTATGGAATAACTCTATGCGCAATGGTCACCATAACGTAAACGCATATTAATACGAAAACATTACCCTAACGGCTTCGATCTCCTGAAAAGATATGGGTCGGATAAAAGCCAGCTACCGACATGTGGATTTGGAACTAGATTTGAATCCATCTCCGATCCAAAAACACACGCATGGACATAGTTGTGAATTTTGTTTCGGATGCCATTTCGGTTTGGCCTCTAAATGAGAAATCTCGGGTGATTCGGGAATTTAGATGAAACTTTTCAGAATTATGTTTTTGAAAAAATATAAATAGATAAATATATATAGATACATACTTATAGAAATTTGATTACGAATTTATTTTAAGTGATATTTGATTAGGAGGTTTATCTTAAATGGAGCTCATCTTCTTCTTCTTATTTATTTCTATTGAAAAGAGGGCTTAAGGTAGGAGTTGAGGCTTTAAACAAAAATTCAACACGATCAGTTTTTAAAATAATTTGGAATGAAAATTTTGAAATTAACCGAAACTTTGAAGGTCAACAGATTTGGCCAAAACATATTGAAATTTGAACAAAAAAATTTTGTATGTTATTTCCTTTCTGTATGTGGACCAAAACGAAAATTTTTAGAAATTTCATCCAAGATAAAATGAAATTCACAACCATGCAAGTGAGGCAAGGCCCAGCCTAACTCATGCCGCCTGCTTTGCCACGCACGCCCGCATGGCACATCCGGCTCGCGCATGCTTACCACCACCATACCCACTAGAAAGCTTAGCACCATAAGCTAGAGAAAAAATATTAATAAACTACTTAAAAGACGTAGTAAATAACCAATGTGAGACAAGGATAAATAAAGAGAAGTAAAGGAAGAGGAAACTCATGCATTTAAATGTGGGAAAACTTCTGCTTTATTGCACACAAAATCCAATACTTTTAAATCTAAAAATAAAATCACATCGTAATGCCAAAACTTATAAAGCCCTATTTCTTTAGAAGAATTTATGGCAGGTTTTGGACTGGTGGGGATTTTGGAATATAATATGATGGGTTGTCTGCTGGTATTTTCAAATGCCATCTTTCTTTGTCGGAATTTTTGAGTTCCACCCAACTAAAAGTACTCAAATGCCAATTACACCTTCTACACCTTTTGTTGGAATTACTGGATGTTCAAGTATAAGGAACCATGCAAGAATTCTACTATATCAGGGAATTTAGAAATTCCCTAGTCGTGAGTTCTTTGAATGCTAGAGAAGAAACAGGCCTAATTAGGGTACAGCTGACAAAATTATACTATCTTTTACCTTGACCCTCTTGCAGCCAATACTAGACTTATAACTATCATCATCAAGGTCTTTTTTCATCTGTAAGGTTTCAAATGTTAAAAGCTTGCAATTATCTATAAAATTCACAAATATGAAGAACTGCTCTAATTTTTATCTATGAGTATAATAGATGTAAAACTTAAACCACCACGTGATTTCCTTCACATGCCTTCCACTAATGGTTCTATAGTTCATCTTCGATGGGTGTTGATAGAAGCGGCCAATTTATATGATGTTAGAAAAATGGGTTTTCAACTTTAACTTTTGGGCAACAGTGGATTATAATAAATGTGGGTCGTACATATCTTTTGAGGTGGGTCCAAGTGCTAGTGTGTTCTCTTCCAAGAGGAGATTAAACCCAAACCATTGTTCATTAAAAATCATTAAGATATGAATAATAAATTGATTCCCATGAGGCGGGTCGGGTCGAGTTAGGTTGGGTTGGGTTAAAAACCCATAACCCAATATGGGTCAGATCCTGGGCCCAACCCATGAGCTCTCCAAAGAAGATGTCTTTTTATTAAAAGAAATAGTATCTGTTCTGGAATGGATGTGTCTTTTCTCTCTGCATCCTTTCTGGAATGGATGTGTTTTTTCTCTTCTCATCCCCTTTGGAATGGATGTGTCTTTTCTTTTCACATCCCCTAGATAAATGGATGTGTCTATTCTTGGTGATTGTTGACTGTTTATGAACAATCACCAATTCACCTATTTATAGCCCATTTTCAATTGCATTGCTTACTACATAATTGTTTCTTCCTGTATTATGTCAACTGTGTTGAGAGAAAGTTGAAGAATACTGCTCTGTTCGTTGACGTTGTAGATTGTAGTATTGCTTCTACTATGTGCTGATCATTGTATCATAGGAGATAAATGTCCATACATCATGAGCACCGCAGTGGGGACAAATTTTATCTTAAGGATATAGTGTTAAACACTGGCCTTGATTTGTCCAAATATTCTATTCTGACTTTACTTTCTGTAAGTTCGAATTTATAAGTTCCTTTTTATGCTACAATGGTTTTTTTGCATTTTTGAACAGTTGATATAACCACAATAGGATTTTAAGTCCCTTATAATCTTAAGACAAAAATTTTCTTTTTGAAAATTGTTTCATTGCGATTACTCAGTTTTGTTTCCAATTTTGGAAAACATAAATTAACTTCATTATTTTTAAATAAAAATTGAGTTTTGCAAACGAGTTTCTTAGAACTTTGTTGTGCAAATAAAACTTTATTTAGAAAGTTCTAAACCTTCTTATAGGGGCTGTTCAAAATGAATGTAATGCCTATTAAAATTAATAAGAATTCTTCTTCTGTTTACTTGCTTGAGTCTCCTAACTAATAGCATGGTAGATTAGGGCATGTTAATTATGATGCTTTGTATAGATTAATGAATTTGGATTGCTTGTCAAAGTTTAACATTAATCCAAATCATAAATGTAAAATATGTGTGGGGACTAAACTCACAAGAACTCCTTTTTATTTTATTGAAAGAAGTATTGAACCTCTCGAACTTATATATAATGATATCTGTGATTGGAAATATGCACAAACTAGAGGTGGTAAAAGTATTTCATCACTTTTATCGATGATTGCACTAGATATTGTCATGTGTACTTACTAAAAAGTAATGATGAAGCATTGGAGATATTTATATAGTATAAGAATGAAGTTGAGAATCAACGTAGCAAAAAGATTAAGGCTCTACGGAGTGATAGAGGTAGAGAATATGAATCACCTTTTGGTAAGTTCTGTTCATAACATGGTATAATACACAAAACAACTACACCTTATTCACTTCATCAAAATGGTATTGCTAAATGAAAAAATAGAACTTTAAAAGAAATGATGAATGTTATGTTATTTAGTTCTGGACTGCCTCAGAATTTGTGGGGAGAAGCAATGCTTTCTGCGAATTATATTCTCAATAAAGTACCTAACAAGAAAATAGAAAAATCTCCTTATAAATTATAAAATGGTTGTAGACTATCCTATAAATTCTTAAAAGTGTGGGGGTGTCTAGCCAAAGTAGCGGTTCCTATTCTCGAAAAGGTTAAAATAGGACCTAAAACTATTGATTGTATATTTATCGAGTATGATCATCACAATAGTGTGAATCATTTTTTAGTGTATGTAACAACCCGCCCTGCACCATCGAGGTATTGTCCGCTTTAGACTTCCTAGGAGGTCACCCATCCTGAAATTGCTCTGACTCGAGCATTCTTAACTTTATAGTTTTTTATGGAAGTCTTCACAGTTTTGTCCCCAAAAGGCGCCTCAACAGTTTAGGACGGATTATTACTTATATTCTTTCATTCAGATGTACTTTTTAGGACTGGGTCGTTACAGTGTACAAATCTGATATTGCTGAGATACATGTTAATACAATTATAGAATCAAGAAATGAAACATTTTTTGAAAATATCTTTCCATGCAAATAAACTCAAGAGACAAGTTCTTTGAAAAGAACTTATGATACTACGGCTAGTAATGATAAAGAGCATGCATTTGCAATCGAAGGGGCTGAACTTAAATGTAGTAAAAGGATAAGGACTACAATATCTTTTGGTCTAAATTTTTTGACATATCTATTAGAAAAGGAGCACCAAAGCTTCAAGAAAGTAATGTCTTCATTAGAAGCATTTTAATGAAAAGAGACGATGAATCGTGAAGTAGAATCCATCTACAAAATCATATATAGGAATTAGTGGATCTTTCACTTGGTTGTAAATCTCTTAGAAACAAATGGATATTCAAGAAAAAGATGAAAACAGATGGATCAATTGATTAGTATAAAGCTAAACTTGTTGTCAAAGGTTATAAGCAAATAGAAGGTGTGGATTACTTCGATATATATTTGCCAGTTATGCGAATAACATCCATACATATGCTCATAGTTATTATGGATTTGAACAACCTTGAAATGCATCAAATGGACATTAAAACAGCCTTTTAAATGACGAATTAAATGAGGAGATTTATATAGAACAACCAGAAGGGTTTATTGCTCCAGGCCAAAAAAAGAAGGTGTGTCAACTTGTTAAATCTCTCCATGGTTTAAAACAAGCACCAAAGCAATGGCATGAAAAGTTTGACAAGGTAATGATGTTCAATGGGTTTAGAATCAATGCATGTAATAAATGTGTATATTTGAAAAGTACAACACATGGATATGTCATAATATGTTTATCCGTGGATGATATGCTTATTCTTAGAAATAATATTGACATGATTAAATTTACCGAGAAAATGTTGAATAAAGAGTTTGAAATGAAAGATCTAAGAGTTGCAGATCTTATACTAGGAATGAAAGTTTCTAGATCATCTGATTGTTATGTGCTATCTCAGTCACACTATATCAAAAAGATACTTGAGAAATTTAATAAATATGATAGGAGGCCAACTAAAACGCCAATAGATATAAATTTTCATCTATTTAAAAATACTGGTGAAAGCATATCCCAATTAGAATACTCTCGTATACTCGGGAGTCTAATGTACATAATAAATTGTACTCGCCCAGACATGGCACATGCAGTTGATAAACTGAGTAGATTCACAAATAACCCATGGGCAGATCATTGGAAAGCGATAGTTAGGGTTCTTCGATATTTGAGATACACCTTTAACTATGGACTGCACTATATGAAATATCCAACTGTACTGGAAGGCTATAGTGATGCAAGTTGGATATCTGTTATAAAAGATTCAAAATCTACAAGTGGATATGTACTTACACTTAGAGGTGGAGCTGTTTCATAGAAGTCAACTAAACAAACGTGCATTGCCAGGTCCACCATAGAATTGGAATTCATTGCTTTAAATGAAGTAGGAGAGGAAGCAAAGTGGTTTCATCATTTCCTAGAAGATATTCCTTGTCACAACTCGAGCCAGGAGATCAGGGGTCAGGTTTAAACCTAATCAGTGACACACGTACACCAGTGCCTATATACTTAGACCCTGTCCAAATGCACACACACAAGGAAATTCACAAGTGCCAATACATGTACGTGGAAGCTGTAGGTATCATTGCTTAACAAAAGAAGACATACAAGAACAAAATAATATAGATACAAAAGATTACATGAAGTTCAGAGTGATACAAAAATGAGCAAGAATACAACTTATAAAGATCAAAAGAACACCAAAACCAAATGCGATCCCTTAACAAGGAAGACCGATATGCATGCATGTCAACATCGCGCTCCGGCGAAGTGATTACATCCACTCCTTTAGCCTTGACGGGGTGTCTGGGGTCTCCCTTGGAGTCTGATTAACCGACAGGGGTCGGTCGAGTGATCTGAGCTTGCAACACTAAGGATAACTCATGAATACAACGATTCAGCAAAGTATAAACAACAATAAGTTAACGCATGTTGTCTTTAGCAGAATAAGTAACAACCGATAAATTATAGAATTCCAAATTCGTATACTAGGCAAATTGTGCATTTGAATAAAGCATGC
This sequence comes from Sextonia rubra, assembly GCA_037013555.1. NCBI lineage: Eukaryota > Viridiplantae > Streptophyta > Magnoliopsida > Laurales > Lauraceae > Sextonia > Sextonia rubra. The sequence goes on along the minus strand of JASUAD010000001.1, from coordinate 105,816,739 downwards.
TGACGAATCAAGATCTACATGGTATGTACATTACTAGGTGGCTACTACATGTGCAATATGCTCCCTAAGTGGGATCTTACGTAATGAGAACACCATCGACTGGGCCAGGGTACGAATGGGTCTCGGGTTCCTATGGTCCGGAAGCCCCAAGATATGAATTCACTGCAGTGGTGCCATACATATTACGCCAAATTCAACTCCATCGGGTATCCTAAGGCTGAGGTTGAGTAGTGCCTAACCATATAGAGTCAATCAAATATTAGAACTTAAGTAAAACATACATATCATATCGAGCATACATTATACAGTCCACTCATACGTACAATACCCAAGTTAATGAAAACCGATCGTATTAAACAAATCGAACTTACCATAGCAAAGGCATAATGCAGACTATATAAACTATATAGAAGATTGGAGGTCAATAAACACGTCATTCAAAATGTCATGCAACTCAATTTGCTCGAGTCAAGAGAACTTATTAGCCAACCTTAATTTAGTCATCCAGTATTTCTAACCGTGCATGATGATGTAGTTTTAAGTTACCTGATATATAGTTGTCTAGTGTTGCATTGTATCAGGAGAGTGTATCAAAGTCTCTTAAACCAATACCCATGGGGAGGTGCTTAACAACTGGATAACATACATGAATGAGTCGCAGCCCTTAAGATCATTTATGCAATTATGTCATATTCTATTGGGCAAGTCAAGGTCACCTACATTCTATCTCAAAGGCTTTACAAGGTCTCATCAACATCTACCTTTCTTAAGTTTCACTCGCCTTACGGCTTAGCCATGGGTGACCTACGGCTTAGCCGTAGACATCTTACGGCTTAGCCGTAATATATACTGCGACTCAGTCGTGGTTCCCCTTACTGTTCATCCACATTCATGGAGTAGCCCTGTTTTTGTTCTACGGCTCAGCCACGGCGAGGGTACGGCTTAGCCGTACCACACTTCACGGCTTAGCCGTGGCTGGACCGTAGAAGGTTCTCTCAATTTTCTGCTCTCTGGAAATCAAACCGTAGCTTGACCTACGGTTAGGTCACGACTAGCCTACGACTTAGCTGTAGTACATTTTACAGCTTAGGCGTAGCCTAACCATAGAAGAAATTTGGATTTTGCAGCTCTCTGGAATCTGAGCCGTAGGCAGTTACGACTTAGCCGTACATTGGACGGGGTCATTTTTTAAATTTGTTACAGAATAAACTGGAAGTGTACAAAGATGACAAAACAACATCAAAGAGATAGAGCCTTGACACAATTGGGCTGTAAATCATAATTCACATACAAGATTTAAAAATTCTTCACAATCACACATATACCAACATGGGTTCATCCACATCATGCTTATACTTGCCTTAAATGAGTTCTAACACGTGAATTGTTGTCCCTTGGCCCAAATTCAACATCATTGTTCTAACACCCATGGATGCAAAAGAAGAAGGAAAAGTTAAGAACATACAGTAACTGATGAGAAGAAGAAAGAGAAGAAAAAGAAAACCAGGAACCCAACTCCTACCTAGAACACACAAGTAGATGGCGTAGGAATAAAGTGCACAAAAACTTCCCTCCTCCTTTGCTTTGATCCTGCGGAAAAAAAAAAAGAAAGAGAATGGACGTTAAGAGAAAGAGAAGAGGATGAAGGTTGGTGCTTGAACTTGACTTATGTAAGATAAGAATTAAACAATTTCCAAGAAAGTCTCAACGTTTACACGAATTACAGTTCGAGTCAGATAAGGGTCCAACAGAAACAAATGACGTCTACTGCATATGAGCTAGTTACGGGAGTTAACAAGCTCGACGAAAGACAAGTGTTGACGCCAAGATGATGCATGAATGACAACGTCTTAGAAAGTCTAAAATTACAAAAAAGGGCTTATGTCTACCTAAACCAGGTTAAACTTAACCCAAACAACAACTAATTTTGTTTTAATTAGTCTCTAAACCGGATTAAGTTGGGTCGGAGTGTTACATCCTCCCTCACTTAAGCATCATTCCGTCCTCGGAATGAACTCGTACTTGTGTAAAGAGGTAGGGATACTGACGCGCTATTTGCTCTTCTAATTCCCAAGTGGCTTCATCGGACTATAATGTTTCCATAGCACTTTGACCCATCGTATTGTTTTGGTATGCAATATTTGCTCTCTGGTTCCCACGATACAGAGCGGGCGCTCAACGTATGTCGCATTTAGCTAGATCTGCACATCGCCATAGCTAATGATGTGAATCGGGTCTCGAACATATTTGTGAAGCATCGACACATAGAATACATCATGCACTCCCGAAAATTCCACTGGAAGAGCTAATTTGTATGCCAAATCACCAATTCTGCTCTTAATCTCGAATGGACCAACATATCTTGGAGCTAACTTCCCCTTTTGGCCGAAACGTATCGTACCCGTCATTGGTGAGACTTTCAGAAAAACCCAGTCTCCAACTTGAAACTCTAAAGCTCTTTTGCGAGTATCTGTGTAACTCTTCTGTCTAGACCGAGCAACCTTCAAATTCTCTATTGCCTTCTGTACCTTCTCCGTAGTTTCGGTGATAATCGTCGGCCCATGAAAACTTCGAGTCCCAACTTCTTCCCAGCATATAGAACTTCGGCATTTGCGTCCGTACAAGGCTTCGTAAGGTGTCATACCAATACTCTCGTGGAAACTGTTATTATAGGCGAATTTGCACAACGAGAGATGTGTATCCCACTCCTTCTCAAAGTTCAACACACTAGCCCGTAACATATCCTCTAAAGTCCGAATTGTCCGTTCTGACTGTCCATCTGTTTGCGGGTGATAAGCTGTGCTGAAACTCAATTTCATACCCATAGTATCCTGGAAGGCTTTCCAGAATGACAAAATGAAATGACTGTCACGATCGGACACAATCGACATAAGCGTATCATAGAGTCGTACAATTTCATCAACGAACTTCTTCACCATTTTTGAAAAGGTCATACCCTTCTTGAATGGAATGAAACATGCTAACTTTGTTAGTCGATCAACTATCACCCAAATGGTGTTATTCTTTCTATTCGTCATAGGTAACCCTGAAACAAAGTCCATGGTAATATGCTCCCACTTCCACTGTGGTATGTGCAATGGGTGCAACGAACCTGGAGGTCTCTGATGATCAGCTTTCACTTTTTGATAAGTTAAGCACTTAGTGACGAACCCTGTGATTTCTTTTTTAATGTTGCTCCACTAAAATCGATCCTTTAAATTCTGATACATCTTCGTACTTCCTAGATGCATTGCATAACGTGCATAGTGTGCCTCGGTTATCAACTTCTCCTTCAAGTCCTCAATAGCTGGTACATACGATCTGTTTCGAAAATACAGTACACCGTCCTCTAGTCGGAAGTCAGGTCGATCTCTGATATGATCACGGATTCTCTTCAATGTCAAATCTTCGAATTACCGGTCCTTACATTGCTAAATCACTTCAGGCTGAAAGACCAGAGTACTTGCCAACATCACATAGTTGTCTACCAATTTCTAGGGTTGTAAACGGGTCGGTTCCACGGTGGACCAGGACCCGGAACCGTTATGCTGGGTTTGGAACCGGATCCGGATCCGGAACCGTTACGGTTCCAATTTATTAGATCCGGAACCGGTTCCGACTCTATTAGAATGATCTGGAACCAGAACCGTATGGTTTCAGTTCTGGACCCGGTTCCGGTTCATGCTTAGATCTGAATCAATTTTTACTTGCAAAGAAATATGGTTGCTCAATCTTTATTTATTTATCAAATTCCATTTTCTGTCATGGTGGTGATGGTCGCTGGTTTTTTATAGAAGTGGCAAACGGGTAGGTTAGATTGGGTGTGGCAAGGCACTATGGGTAACATGTATATGCTTAAGCTGAACCCTACCCCTCTTGGTGAAGGGCGAACTAAGTAATTGCATATGGGTTAGCATGGTGTGTCGTACAACACTTTAGTTGGATTATTCAGGGTTGTTGTGTTGAAGAGTTTATGTACCGAGCCTTGGCTTATTTATTAATGTTGTGAAAGTGAATCCAGTTACAAGTCTGGAATAGAAGGTTCAGCCCAAAACTTGAATTACCAGTTTGGGTTTGTGGATTGGGAATCGAGGGACAATTACCTAGAGATTGGACCTGGCTACTATTCTGCCTGGTTGGTAGTAGGGCTATTCTTGCTGGGTCTTGGGTCTATTTCCTGGTCTTGTTCTTTCTTTCTTTGATTTTTCTTTAATTTATATGCATTCTAACACAAGAGAAAGACAAGAGAAAGCCATTAACAGTAGTGTATAATTTACAGACGGGAGACTAAAACTGATTACAGCCCACGCGTCTGAGACCTGTTGGAATAGGAACCGGACCTGTTTAGAAAACGGGTCCAAAAAAAGGACCCAGAACCAGACCCATTTAAAAATCGGTTCCAAAAATAGGACTCATACCCGATTTTTAGCAGGCCGGAACCTCCGGGTCATCGGAGAATCGGGTATCCATTTACAACCCTACCAATTTCACCTCGACAGGATGATCGTGTATTACTAAAAGGAAATGTCCAACACATTTACAGTTCCGATTTCCTACTAAGTGCATCTGCTATAACATTGCCTTTTCCTGGATGGTACTTGATTGGAAAGTCATAATCCTTGATGAATTCAAGCAATCTGTGTTTCCTCATGTTCAACTCATGCTGCGTGAACAAATACTGTAAGCTGTGATGATCTGAATTTACCTCAAATTTCACACCATATAGAAAATGTCTCCAAAGCTTCAAAGCAAATATTATAGCTGTTAGTTTCAAATCGTGCGTGGTATAGTTCTTCTCATGCTCCCGGAGTTGTCTCGACCCATACGCAATTACCTTACCATGTGGCATCAAGACATAGCCCAAACCAACTCGAGAAGCATCCGAGTATATCACAAAACCTTCACCACCATCGGGTAGGGTCAATATTGGAGCGGTAGTTAACTTTTCTTTTAAAACCCGGAAAATGGCTTCGCACTCCTCAGTCTAATTAAAAGACACATTCTTCCGAGTTAGCTTAGCCAAAGGAGCAGATATTTTCGCATAGTCTTGAACAAATCTTCTGTAATACCCTGCAAGTCTAAGAAAATTCTGAACTTCTGTCGCTGACTTTGGGCTAAACCAATTAACCACTGCCTCGACTTTTGCTGGATCAACTATCAATCTTTCTCGTGAAATGATATGACCAAGAAATGTTACCTGCTCAAGCAAAAAATCACATTTTGATAACTTGGCGTATAGTCGGTGTTTCCTCAACAAGGTCAAGGCCTTCCTCAAATGATCCTCATGCTCTTCAACTGTCTTAGAGTACACCAAAATGTCATTGATGAACACAACAACAAACTGATCCAAGAAAGGAGCAAAAATCGATTCATCAAAGCCATCAAAACGGCAGGTGCATTAGTTAATCTAAAAGGCATCACGAGTAATTCATAATGTCCATACCGTGTCCTGAAGGCAGTTTTTTGGAATGTCATCTTCTTTCACTCTTAGCTGATGATACCCAGATCTCAGATCAATCTTAGAGAAATATGCGGCACCTTGAAGTTGATCAAACAACTCATCAATCCATGGCAGGGAATACTTATTCTTAATTGTCACTTTATTTACTGCCGGTAATCGATACACATCCGAAAGGTGCCATATTTCTTCTGTAAGGTCTCGAATCCCACTAATCTTAGTTACATTAAATAATCTTGTTTTATATTAATTAAGCCTTGTTGAGGTTAGTTTAACGTGAAACTATTGGGTTTGGACCTTGGTTAAGTAGTTGGGTAGAGTTCGGACCATATTTAAGTAATAAAGGACCTTTTTGTAAATTGCTCTTATCTCTTATGAACACCTCGTCCATTGCCGTTCGTGTAATTTTTCGTGTAGATCATCTTTCTTGTTGGGCTTGACTTGATCCGACTTATCCTAGCTCATTAGAGGCCCATTTGACTTAAATTGAAATTTCCAGGAAATTATTGGGCTTGCATGCAACACTATAGAAAAACTTTGATTAAAAAAGAAGAAGCCATCGTTCCCCCTCACTTCTCATTCCGGGACGTTGGAAGTCACTCATCTCTTCTCCTTCTTCTCTCCATCTCAACTTTTGAAGCCTTGCATGAATGACGATTAGGCTCCACTGGAATCTATCCATTCTCCATCTCCTTTAACTAAAAAGAGCCCACTTTCCTTTGGAAGTCTTCCCCCAAGCACACAATTAGAAAGTGTTTGAGAGGGTTAGCACTATTAAAAGGCAAGTAATTGAGTCATTTGGATTGCATGCATGACTAAGTTATTGACTATTGAGTTAGGTCCTTACATTTTCCAATTTCAGCTATTCTTATTGTTTTTAATTGATACAAATGTGGTATGAGTCGAGCCAAGATGTAAACATGGAATAGGAGGGTGTGTGGGGGTTGAACTCCATCAAGTGCATTATAATTGAGCCTTAGAATTGCCCCACAAGTCAGTTCTGTATTGATCCCATACAGAAATTGAGCTACAGAACTGATTCAGGTTTCTGAAACTTACGGCGAAGCTACGGTTAAGCCATGAGTATTTACAGCTCAAAGTCCAGAGAGCAACAAAATTCAGTTTTGTACTGCGGCTTACCCATGGCTGCACCGTGAAATGTTCTACAGTTAAGCCGTAGTCCAGCCCGTACCTAAGCAGTAAGTCTTTCTACGGCGAGCTTTCCAGAAAGCTCATAAAACCCAGTTCCTTCTACGGCTTACCCACGCTGCACCGTGAAACGCACTACGGCCAAGCCGTAACCTCACCGTAACCTAGCCGTAGGCTTAGCATGGCTAAGCCGTAGGCCAATATATGGTTAAACCATAAATGTGCCAGAAATTTAAGAAAGGACCAGGAACCACTCGGCTAAGTCGTAGCATTATACACGGCTAAGCCGTAAGAACCCAGTAAATATAGGGCGTTAAGAACCTTCAATGACCTTGTAGGGCCTTAGCGTTGGCACCTTCCATACCATTACATTGAACTAATGGTAATCACATGTTGGAGAGAATGAATTATTTCGGGATGATCTCCCAATGGCAAGTCATGGATGTTGGCATAAGAAAGGGGTGTCCTGTATGCATATGAGGTGATACCAAGACGCAGTAACACAATGACACTAGACGTCTTATGAGTACATCGTGTTGAATATCCTTGGGGATCATGGGTTACATAATATAGGGCGGATAGTGGTTCTGGGGTACTTGTTCAATCTGAATGCATTTATATTGCTATGGTATATTACCTTGACATGACTCATTATCGGATTCACTTCCTCTAGCAAACCCTGAGGCAATTCAAACCTGAGCTTTTAATGAGTGCGCGTCTGACAAGCTAGAGCTTCTACTCAGTGTATGCTTGCTAGCCAAGTGTATAGCTGAGGTTCGGACCTTTGTAGCCCATATGCATGTGTTTCGTTTAATTATTCATTGCTTCCATGATTGACTATTCCTTATGTATGTTATGACTAGTATGATTGATTCCGAGTCGGCACCACTTAGCTTGTGTCCTTTGGGTATATGCATGTCACTACTGCAGTAGTTTATGGAGGAGTTGTCGATGCTTCTCGGGAAGCTAGCTTGATTCCCTAGTGACCCATATGTATGCTCCCTTTTGGGAGAATAGAGCATCGTGGTTACCAATCAGTACGTAGTATGTTTTGATCGTAATACCTCATTCATTGCCACTTATGCACTATATGTCTAATAATTTATCATTGCTCTCTTTCAATTAGTGTATATTGTTAAGTTTAGTTGATATGTATTGTTATACTTGTTTCATATGCCTCAGTACTTGCTTAACCATCGTGTTAACAGTGTTACCCTTGGTATTGCAGGTACAGAAACCGGTCCCAACTCGGGTGTTGACGAGCCCCCAGAGAGTGCCCCCACGGTACCTTGGGGAATAGGCGATTGGAAAGATGACGATATCTTTTATTAGTCATCCCATGGAGTGCGTCAGTTCTGGAGATGTTACAATCACATTTTGGTTTGTTCTTTAGGAAGAGCAATGGGACTTTCTGTACCTAATTCCTTTCAGTACAATGTCAAATTATGAAAAATGTAATTGAAGACTTAGGTACTGTTATGTATGTATATATATACATCTATGAATGATGAAGGATATGTGCATTTAACTTGCTCTTGATATTTACTGAGTATTTCGCAGGATTTCGGTTATGATGAATTATATTCGTACGTGTGTTGGCATACCTCACACGTTCCTATGGAATCTCCCTTGTAAGAATTCGTGCAAAATTCTTCAGGGCACGGATTTCTACGGCATTAAGTATCCACGCCCTGGGGGCCCACTCAAATTCCCAAATTCCTGGGATCGGGGCGTGATATACGTAAGTAATGGTATTAGAGCGACTCTAAGAAGTCAATTAAAAGACTTAGTAATATTAGGAAACGTGGTGAGGATCCGATAGGTCCATTCGGGGTTGGATTTTCTATTGTGGTTATATAACCTTTTATATAGTTGCAGTATATATATGTATATATATATATGACAATGACTAGCAATCGTTATAATTGCAAATCCATGGCATCCGGGTCTAGTACAAACAATAGTTCGGGCGATAATGACCACAACAATGTGGAGTTGGAAGGGGTGGACCCTCCACCGCAACATCCTCCTCGTCCCAAATACAACACGGAGAAACGGTTCATGATGATGATGCATCAGTTAGCTGCGAGTAATGCCAACCAAGCCGCCATGCAAATGCAGTTGGCCGATTTACTGAACAGACAAAATCCATCCGGAGACCCTAATTCCTTGTACGAGAAGTTCCAAAAGAGGGGAGCCATAGAGTTTATTGGACAAGAGGACCCGCTGCAAGCTGACGAATGGCTCGTCCACACTGAGAATGTCTTTGATACATTAACTTGCACACCAAGGCAACAAGTGGTCCTCACATCTTCTTAACAAACAATATTGGTGCTCCCCAAGGTGAGATACTCGAGCATATGAAACCCTTGTCTAAAAGATCTTGTAATTGCTTCTTTAATTCCAACAATTCTACTGAGGTCATACGTTATGGGGCCTTACTGATCGGTGCTGTGCCTAGAACAAGATCAATAGCAAACTCCACTTCTCGCACAGGGGGTAACTTAGGCACATCATCAGGAAAGACATCCAGAAAATCTCACACCACTGGAATCTCTCAAAGCTGCTTCGAATCCTTCTTTTTTGAGATAAAGGCAATGAAACCTTCACACCCTTTGTGTATCAATCGATCCGCCTTGCATGCGGAAATAACATGCCTTGGGCATTTCTTCTGACTGCCCTCAAAATGAAACCCATTGCCTAGATTGAAGTAAATCGTCCTGTTGTAACAATTCACAAATACACGATATCACGGTAGCCAATCCATTCCAAGGATCATGTCGAAGTCCAGCATCGACAGCAAAATTAAGTCAACTGGGAGTTAACGCCTTTCGATCAGCACATCACATTGGGGGTAGTATATACTACACTCCACTCTCTTGCCAACAGAAGTGGACACCACCAATACATACGGTAGCGACTTAGGCGGTTGCCGTAACTGCTCCGCAAAATGAGGTGCTATGTACGAACACGTAGGCCCCAAATCAAACAATACGATAACCTCAGCTTGCAAAATCAAGATAGTACCTTCCACCACATTCGCCTCCTCGGCACTCTCACGGGTAACTGCATAAACACGAGCAGTCAGGCGTTGTAGTCTCTGGCCTTGACGGGCTTGTTGGGGTTTGCCTGGAGCTATTAAAACATTGGATCTGCCTAAAGCTGTTGAAGCAGTTGGCTTGGATTGTTGGGGTTGAGAAGAATTGTACCTCAAATAGTTGGCCATCAAATGATCTATGGAGCCACAAATAAAATAAGCACCTGTCTTCCTCCAACATTGCTCGGACTGGTGGCCCTTACCACTGTGCTCACACGTTACACTGGCCGAACTAGATGTGCCTTGCCTGCCTTTCATCTTCTTATGTGCTTGCCCCTTTGCACCAAATGGCGCATGCCTCTTGGAGTCAGTAGCTCTTTCTACTTGGAGATTGGCCTCGACGGCATAGGCTCTGTCCACCTCATTATCGAAAGTAGCTGACCTTTGGAAAGTTGTGACATGGTTCGTGTATTTAGGGTTCGGCCGTTAATAAAGCGGTTCACTTTCTTTTCTTCCGTGTTGATCATGTCTTCTACGAAATGGGATAACTATATGAACTTGTACACATATTCGGCCACGGTCATCTGTTGCTGCTGCAATGCCAAAAACTCTACTTCCTTCGTTCGTTGGATATGAGCTAGGATAAACTTCCTTCGAACTTGCTTCTTGAATGTTTCCTAAATTGTTGCACTCGGCAAGTCCTTAGAAGATTCTTTCACACTTTTCCACCATGTCTTAGCCACCTCACGAAACATAAAAGCGGCGAGTATAACTTTCTATTTGTTGGTGCACACTACAGTATCAAATAGATCTTCTGTATGTTCTAACCACTGTTCTGCCTTCAAGGCCTCTTCGCTCCCATAGAATTCGGTGGCTCCGCGTTTCCAAAACTTTTCATAAAGAGCATTGGGATCGCTCTCCTTAGGTTAGAAAACCACCTGTTGCTCCACATAGGGTGGAACAGATACATGACTCTGACTGTCAACGAGGGAGACAATTTGTGCTAGCAATGAATGGATCGCTTATAACATTGCGAGAAAATGATCATCCGCATTCTGTGGCTGTTGTGGAGGAGCTGATCCACTCTCATTGTCCCCATGATTGTTATTGGTACCTGAACCAGAAGCCATATCCTGCAAAATGCAAAGGATTAATATTCAAAGACAAAGCATTCCCCACTACATAACCCCCAACAAATGAAATATCAAGCTACAAGGTCACATAATTGCAATCGTATTCTCACCACGTTCCTCCATGCCTACATGCTCAGTAACTAGAGCAACAATGCTCTAATACCATACAATACGTTTGACACAACCCGAGCTTAGGAGATCGGGGGTCAGGTTTAAACCTAACCAGTGACACACGTACACCCGTGCTTATTCACTTAGACCCTGTCCAAATGCACACGCACATGGGAAATTCACACGTGCCAATACATGTGTGCGGAAGCTGTAGGTATCATTACATAACAAAAGAAGACATACAAGAACAAAATGATATAGATACAAAAGATTACATGAAGTTTAGAGTGATACAAAAATGAGCCAGAATACAACTTATAAAGATCAAAAGAACACCAAAACCAAATGGGATCCCTTAACAAGGAAGACCGATATGCATGCATGTCAACATCACGCTCCGGTGGAGTGGTTATATCCACTCCTTTAGCCTTGACGGGGTGTCTGGGGTCTCCCTTGGAGTCTGATTAACCGACGAAGGGTCGGTCGAGTGATCTGAGCCTGCAACACCAAGGACAACTCATGAATACAATGACTCAGCAAAAGTATAAGCAACAATAAGTTAACGCATGTTGTCTTTAGTAGAATAAGTAACAACCGATAAATTATAGAATTCCAAATTCGTATACTAGGCAAATTGTGCATTCGAATAAAGCATGCTGAAGAATCAAGATCTACATGGTATGTACATTACTAGGTGGCTACTACATGTGCAATATGCTCCTTAAGTGGGATCTTACATACTGAGAACACCATTGACTGGGCCAGGGCACGAATGGGTCTCGAGTTCCTAAGGTCCGGAAGCCCCAAGACATAAACTCACTGCAGCAGTGCCATACATACTACGCCAAATTCAACTCCATCGGGTATCCTAAGGCTGAAGTTGAGTAGTGCCTGACCATATAGAGTCAATCAAATATTAGAACTTAAGTAAAACATACATATCATATCGAGCATACATTATACAGTCCACTCATACGTACAATACTCAAGTTAATGAAAACCGATCGTATTAAACAAATCGAACTTACCATAGCAAAGGCATAATGCAAACTATACAAACTGTACAGAAGATTGGAGGTCAATAAACACGTCATTCAAAATGTCATGCAACTCAATTTGCTCGAGTCAAGAGAACTTACTAGCTAACCCTAATTTAGATATCCAGTGTTTTTAGCCATGCATGATGATGTAGTTGTAAGTTATCTGATACACAGTTGTCTAGTATTGCATTGTATCAGGAGAGTATATCAAAGTCTCTTAAACCAACACCCATGAGGGGGTGCTTAACAACTGGATAACATCCATGAATGAGTTGCAGCCCTCGAGATCATTTATGCAATTCTGTCATATTCCATTGGGCAAGTCAAGGTCACCTACATTCTATCTCAAAGGCTCTACAAGGTCTCATCAACACCTACCTTTCTTAAGTTTCACTGGTCTTATGGCTCAGCCGTGGGTGACCTACGGCTTTGCCATAATATGTACTGCGGCTCAGCAGTGGTTCCCCTTACTGTTCAGCCGCATTCACGGCTTAGCCTGTTTTTGTTCTACGGCTGAGCCACGACGAGGGTACGGCTTAGCCGTGGCTGGACCGTAGAAGGTTCTCTCAATTTTCTGCTTTCTGAAAATCAAGTCGTAGCTTGACCTACAGTTGGGTCATGGTTAGCCTACAGCTTAGCCGTAGTAAATTCTACGGCTTACCCGTAGCCTAATCGTAGAAGAAATCTGGGTTTTGTAGCTCTCTAGAATCTGAGCTGTAGGCAGTTATGGCTTTGCCGAACACTACACAGGGTCATTTTCTAAATCTGTTACAGTACAAACTGGAAGTGTACAAAGATGACAAAATAACATCAAAGAGATGGAGTCTTGACACAATTGGGCTGTAAATCATAATTCACATACAGGATTTAAAAATTCTTCACAATCATACATATACCAACATGGGTTCATCCACATCATACTTATACTTGCCTCAAATGAGTTCTAACACGTGAATCGTTGTCCCTTGGCTCAAATTCAACGTCAACCCACTGTTCTAACACCCATGCATGCAAAAAAAGAAGAAAAAGTTGAGCACATATAGTAACTGACGAGAAGAAAAAAGAGAAGAAGAAGAAAACTAAGAACCCAAGTCCTACCTAGAACACATAAGTAGATGGCGTAAGATCGAAATGCACAAGAACTTCCCTCCTCTTTTGCTTTGATCGCGCAGAAAAGAAAGAAAGAAAATAGACGTTGAGAGAAAGAGAAGAGGATGAAGGTCGGTGCTTGAACTTGACTTATATAAGATAAGTATTAAACAATTTGCAAGAAAGTCTCAATGTTTACATGAATTACAGTTCGAGTCAGATAAGGGTCCAACAAAAACAAACGACGTCTAGTGCATACGAGGTAGTTACGGAAGTTAACGAGCTCGACGAAAGACACATGTTGACGCCAAGATGATGCATGAATGACAACGTCTTAGAAAGTCTAAAATTATGAAAAAGGGCTCATGTCTACCTAAACCAGATTAAACTCAACCTAACTACCTATCCATGACCCGGAACGAAACCAAAACAAAGGCAAACACAAACAACAACTAATTTTTTATTAATTAGTCTCTAAACCAAATTAAGTTGGGTTGGAGTGTTACATTCCTATGTGGCCGAAACCAGTGTTTGCAATATGTATACATTGCGACAGTTAATTTGCAATTGGTAGGGTGTAAAGTAAGATGTACAATGGTAAGTCTCAACATATACGTCATAGACACAACATCGTACGGAAGTTGCTCTCAAATGGAATTATATCCATTGATTATATACGGTCAAAAGAGAATATTGCGGATCCGTTAAGGTTTGACCAAAGAGCTAATATACAACTCATCGAGGAGAATGAGTTTAAAACCTATCACTTAAAAATCGATATAATGGTAACCCAACCTACCTGGCTAGAGATCCTAAGATCTAAGTTCATTGGAACAAGCGAGTTGTGTATGACTTAATAGAACCACTGCAGAGGTACTCTCTCTTTCCCATTCCTATGATGACACAGTGATGCCTGTAGCGTTGCTTAGGATAAGCTATGCTTTTAATGATTCTTATAGCATGGAAATTCAAGTGGGGCATAGCAGGATACTCTTAATAAGAAGTCACCTATGTAAGTGTGAAGGGACCGCTTCCATGAGAATTCTTATAGTTGAATTCTCTAAAGCACTCATGAAACCCAGGTTTGTTTAAGGCCAAAATGAACACAATCATGAGAATGAACTATGTTAAAGAAGTGACTGTGTGAGTTCTATTGTCTTGGTTTACACGAACGCTGAATGGCTCAAGAACATCATGTTCACCGTCTAGCAAGTAAATCCTATAGAATTTTACAAAGGAAAATTTAAGGCCAAAAGCTATCTTTCCCTATATAGTACTTTTCCAGCTTTAGTCTCTCTCTCTTTCATGTCAGCATTATCATCTGCACTATAATATACCATGTGGGGGGTTGCTGGAACAATGGGTTTTTAACTTTGATTTTTAGGTAACATTGAACCATAAAAAGTGTGGGTCCCAAACATCTTTTCAGGCGGTCCAAGTGCTAACGTGTTCTCTTTCAAGAGGAGATTAGACTCAAACCATTGTTCATAAAAAACCGTTAAGATATGAATGAGAAATCGATTCCAATGAGGCGGGTTAGGTCGAGTTGAGTTGGGTTGGGTCAAAAGCAAATAACCTAATATGGGTCGGATCCTAGGCCCGACCCGTGAGCTCTCCAAAGAAGATGTCTTTTTGTCAAAAGACATAGTATCTCTTTTGGAATGGATGCGTCTTTTCTCTTCGCATCCCCTCTGGAATGGATGTGTCTTTTTTCTTCGTATCTCCTCTGGAATGGATGTGTCTTTTCTTTTCGCATTCCCTCGATGAATGCATGTGTCTGTTCTTGGTGACTGTTAACTGTTCATGAACAGTTATCCGTTCATGAACAGTTATCCGTTCACCTATTTATAGCCCATCTTGAATTGCATTGATTACCGCATAATTTTTCCTTCGTGCATCCTGTCATCTGTGTTGAGAAAAAGTTGAAGAACACTGTTTTGTTCACTGACGTTGTAGATTGTAGTGTTACTTCTACTGCGTGCTGATTATTGTTTCCTGTGAGATAAACGTCCATATACCGTGAGCACCGCAGCGGGGACGAATTTTGTCTTAAGGACATAGTGTTAAATACTAACCTTGATCGTCAAAATATTCTATTCTGACTTTACTTTCTATAAGTTCAAATTTATAAGTTCCTTTTTATGCTACTGTGCTTTTCTGCATTTTTAAACAGTTGATGTAATCACAATAAGACTCTAAGTCCCTTACATATGAGAATGGAATGATTCTTTTAGGTTAACTAATTTAGTGTTTGTCACACATTAACCATATTTACTAGAGTTTTGTAAGTGATGGTTCATACTAGTCACCATTAATGCCTCCTCCGATAAGGTGGGAGCAAGAGCAACAAATGCATTTGGATACAGAAGGAGAAATAAAAAAGGACCCAAAACACTAATAGCCTCAATCTTTGTCCCGTTGGAGTGATCAAACTCACAGTAAACCTACTTTTTCATTGTGTAAGATTTGGCAAGAGACAATATAAGAGGGGGCCATTTAGTCAGGCACAGTCACATGTTGTAACAAGGACAGCCAGTACATGTGGCTGTGGTGCTAGGCACCATGTACATGAAAATTACTCGCATGAAAACTACACCTATTTGTTTCACATGATCAGATTTTATAGGTGGGCTCAAAAAAGGAAAAAAAAAAGGCACCCAAAATTTCGTCATTCTTGCCGAGGAGAGAGTACAAGGGCTTGAGTGATAGCCCCCATGAAATTTACCACAAAATGGTTCCCTCCTGAAAGGAAAATAAAATAAAATGATGGATAAAATACTGCATCGTGAGAAAGTTCGTTACAGTGGTTTTGTTAGGCGGGTCCTTTTGATGGACATGATAAAAAAAGCCCTTAAACGTTAACAGATATTTCTCTTTTCAGTTTCCCCCTTCTTTGGTTCTTCATGCTCTGATAGGCTCCTGATGGAATTAATTGCCCCCGCAGACGAGCTGGGATCATGAAAATCATAAACATTGTCGTGTATTTTATGTAGTACATCTATGCCACGTTTGTGAAGCCTTCGTACTTGTGAGTTAAAGCAAACATTTAATCATTTTATAAATTTCGAAAGAAAATATTTTTTTTTTAACCTAGCTTAGGGGCTGGGATTCACCCAACGTAGCTTGAGAGTGAGGTCATAAGAGAAAGAAGGGGGGTGGGGGGTGGGCGGTGAACTTGAAACCTTCCAATAAGAATTAACGCTCCTGGATTGGAAGCTGTTCTTTTGAAAGTTATAATTTTAAAAAAGAATAATGTTTTCACCTGATGTTTGAGAATAGCTCCTTAATATGCCACATTTTTTTTGTGTGTATGGGTTCCTTCCGGCCTAAAATTGAAGTGCTTTGCCACCAAATTATAATTTGGTTGTACCTCCTACATTTAAACAATAAAAAATGTACATAATTTCACTTCAAGGTCCATTAGTTTACTGAATTGAAAACCTCTAAAGAATTTTTAAAAAAATATTTTTCTAATTAAAAGTGGTTAAAATTGAATATCCATGAATGCATATCAAATATGCTTCCCTTAAAAAATGGAATAAAGGGGAGACAAAAATAAATATTTAGCCACGACACTAGAAATCAAACTCCAGAAAAGTGAAGTACTCATTTACATCTTTATCCTCCACCCCTCACTTGTGGGGACCAAAAAATTTTCCTTGTAAGGCCACCATAGTCGGGAGTTTATCAAAATTTATGAGAAGATAGATATAACTATATTGATAAAAGAGAATTCGCTGGATACCAAAGCAAAACAATGCAAAACAAATTAGGAACAAAGAGTAAATTGAAGCGAATTATCATTTTAATATATAATAAACCAAAAGGAGTCAAATCAAAAGTACTACACTTTAAAAACTTCTTCTAGCTTTTACACTGAAAAATTAAAATGCTACTGTTTTATGCCACTACATAACAAAAAATATCTATTTTAAACCAAAAAAAAAGTCAAAAAATTATATTTTCTTTTTACTAAATGACAAAATGCCATTATTTTTTATTTGACCCCCAATTATTTTTTTTATCATTTAATTTGACTTTTCACCTTACTTCATTCTACAAGTAATGTTACCAAACAAGCCTTTTTTCTGTCACTACCTCTCACCTAATTCAATCCCATACAAAAGGTAAGAGAAGAGAGAAAAAAAAAAACAAATATAGTAAACAATAAAAACTTTGTTATAGTTCTTTTAAATACTCAAATATTGTCTTAGATCTAGATTTCTTAATTGCAGTTCAATTTATATATAGCGGACGAATAAAAGAACTAGCAAAATAAATCAATTACACATACAAGAAGAAGGCACGCAGGCTTTTTACGTGGAAAACCCTACGCAAGAGAAACGCACAAGTCCTAACACTTGGACTAAAGAAACCAAACACTATGGAATTAAGTAGTTGCAAGATACTTACAATCCCTCTCTCAATTGTAATTCAACCTAAGGACTGAAGTGCTATCCGCTGCTGATGACCTCGTCGTTCACCTTTCCTCTATTTCCAACGTACTTGAATTAACACCACCAGAAATCTATAAGGTAAACAAACCTTCTATAAGAAAAGCCAATCTTTTATTGGAAATAGAAGCAACAACATTTAAAACAAGAAGTTCAACACAATCTCTCTAATGAATGCTCTAGAGAAGAGGAGGAATCTCTAATAAGTTTTTTGGACTCACAACAATAAGATTACTTTAGGGTTGAAAGAGAACTCTTATTTATAACCTTCAATTCATGTCTTAGGGTTAGGCTTCTATTAGAACTAAAACAAGTAAGTTCCACTTTGAAAAAGAAACAAATCATGTAAAGTTAGTTGGTTTTGGTCATCATCCGCTCGAGTTGGGCAAATGGTTCGCTCAAGTGGGCAGCTTTCTGTCACAGTTATTTTGTAAATTGATTAGCCCAATTTTTTTGCATGGTCCACTCGAACAGATGAATCTTTCCACTCGAGCGGATGACATTTTGAGCACAATTTCTGTGAACTTGCTGAGGCTATGACTTAGTCATTTTAATTCTGATTGATGCAATCCTGAATCTTACGGATATTCATTCAAAAAGTGCTTTCTAACGGTAGGTAGATTGCCTCGATTCAGCGCTTGATTTGTGAGATAACCTATTCAATATATGTTGCCCTTAAAAAAACACTTCTATTTATGTTCCTTTTTTTGTTTTTTTCATTTTTTTACTTGAGCTTATCTAATAACTCAAACCACAGTACATTCTAAAAGAAATATAAAATTATAATTCAATTGACCTTGAATTTTATCCAACCATAAATTTTCCAACACTCATAATCCTAACAAATATAACATTAGGATAGGGAGAAACATGCATCTTACCATTTCATTTTTAGTTAACTATATGATCATCCATCTTTGCCGAACTTGATGTTTCACCTTTTTTTTTAATTTCTTATTTTGAAAAAAGAACGTAATGTTTTGAAGGAAGAGGTTCCGGATACAGTATCCTGCTTGTAACAGTAATTTGAACAGGGATACCGGAGGACATTGGATCCCAAACCAAACCCTTTCTCTTTATTGACGCCGACAAGGACCGTACAATCTTCGTTTGTCTTTTCTCTGACCTTGTCTACCACTTTATTTGTTAACTACACATAATCAAATCCAATGACATGGTTGCTCTTCATATTTTATTTAATATAAAGTAAGAAACATTGACTACTTATTGCCACAATTCTCTTTCTTTCAAAATCTCCAAGTATTATCATAGTAATGTTTGGCCTCACACTTTCCCCGGCAGGAAGGATCTCTCAAGGGGACCTCTTGAATTCGAGGCATCCACCATGACAACCGTATAAACGGCTGTGCGAGAAAATTCACATACAATCAAATATGCAATTTTCTCTTTCTAAGCTGTGTGAAATATGCCCTTTGTCTGATTCAATTTCATCCGTCCAATTATTGACCCCATCTAGAGATGATCTCCTGCAAACAGCTCAAATGATGAGATCAAGCAAGGCTCACATAGAGGTGTGAAAAGGAAAGGATAGGAGAGGATCTTGGATCATACTAATAATTGGATAAAGATAAAGGCATGGCCAGCCTAACTCTCGGAAGAATCTTAACCATAACTGGTTATTGCTCTGTTATGGTTAATTCCCATTCTCATTTGTTGTCCACATCACTGCCTTCTTTTTCTTTGTACAGTTGGGTATTTGAAATTTGCCTTCTTTTTCTTTGTCCAGTTGGGTATTTGAAATTAAGGCAAAGAAGTATTGAAGCTTTTAGGGTAAAAAAAAAAAAAAAATCACCATGTGTTTCCTTTTCAATTGCTTGGAGACTCCCAAAATCACGCAATGACACAGTTAAAACAAATAAAATAGTTTACTCCAAGGAGTATTTCAGCCGGCTTAGGACCACGAAGAGAAATTATGAATTTGAGTTGCACTACCATGCTGAGTCACTATAAAAAAACAAAGAAAAGGAAAAACGAAAAAGAAAATGTAAGATAGTTGACTTGTGGGTAGGAGATACCCAATATAATTCTAATTAGTCATCTTAAACTTGATTTTATAGTTTCAAAGCTCATGGGTTTATAAATTCATATTATACCTTTAGTGGTATTTCTTTTGAGTATTTACTAGTGCTACAAATTTCTGAATGATGTACCAGATCATGTATTTAAAAGCATTTGAAATTATTTGCCTGGGTATTAAAAATTCTAAAAAACCAATCTTATTTGACTTTTGGCCTTTATGATTCTAAAAATCATAGCTTTCATAGCTTTCTAAATACTTCATTAAGCTGGAACATTTTGAAGATCAATTAGAAAACAACATCGGAAGAAATCATAAATTCCTCTCAGGATTGCTACAGCCAAACATGCCTCAACGGTAAAAAAACAAATGGTCACACTCGTCTTAATTGGCACGAGTGGCAACGACAAAGTAGACTTGTAAGATTTGCGTGGATTGATCATGCTGGTCCCCATAGTAAAGCAAAGGAATAATCATCCTTTTCAATTATGATTTTTTGTCATATTAATGTCATGTTATTTGTTTTTATTTTATTTGTACCAAAAAGAGAAGTCCTATTGATTTGTATAGTGCCAATAATCAAGGGCAACAAACAACAACAGGAAAAAGGAGTTTGCTTTAAATGAGGAAATGCTGCTCATATCTAAGATTTCGAATCTAATTATATCCTTTCTTGTGGGTTGCTCACAGGCTGATAAGAGGTCAAATTAGGGGTGCTTTTGTCATTTAAATGTATCCATCATTCTAAAATTTACGTATTAGTATTTTTTTAAGTCTAATTTTTTTTTCAGGCATTTCTGTTTGCTGGGAAGAAGGAAAATTTCCAGTTGACGGACTTTCCAAGTTTGTTTGATGACATGCACCTCAATCTCCCATTGGAGACAGGAACCCAGCATCTGAAAATCTCTTCAAAGCTGCAAAAACTTCAGAAATACATACACAGAGCATCCAAGGCCACCCAAGCCACCTGCAGCTCTCCTGTTCTTATTCCTCTGATTTTTCATAGGGTTTTGAGCTCCATACCCATCGAATTCATCTGGGTCTTCTCTACTCTGGCAGAACTTTTAGTAGAAGTTGATGAAAATAGCAGGTTCTTATTTGGGTCAAAACTGCTTTTTAATATTTTTTATTTGCTGCCTCTCTTTTGTTCTTTTGGGTTACCAGGGACGGTCACTGTCATGATTTTCTGTGGGTGGTGGCTCTCTAAGACCCGCTTCATCACCCTTGTTTTGGTCATGACCACCCAAAGCTTCTGAATGAGTTTTATTGGGTTTTTTCTTTTTTGGATCAGCTAGAGAGGAAAGAGTTGAGTAGGTGATAGTCCAAGGTTGAAGTCTGGGTGTTCTTGGACTGCAGGGAAAGAACAGATCTTAGTCATATGAAGAAATCTATAACTGTGAGTAGTTCAGTGCCTTTCTTTCCTTTTTTATGTGCTCTTCTTGGGTTAGTATTTTTGTTCTAGCTACAGGATCCTGAATTCATAGATTCAGTGGAAAATGTTTTCCTTTCTTTCTTTCTTTCTTTTTTTTTTCCTCTTTTAATGTCATCACAATCCAAGTTTAGGAAGGGAATAAAAAAGAGAAAAAAGAAGACAAAAATGGTAAAATCTGACTGAAAAAATAATTATTCTTTGTTCTCTTTCCTTTTTTAATCCTCCTTTTTCCAATTTTTTGTTACATCTTATTCTACATTACTTTTGCAATGTGGCTCAATTGACAAGTCCTTTTTCACTTGATCCTTGAATAATTTGGCTTGAAAATCTTGGGAGACCCCCTTTCTGAATTCTGATCACCTTTTGATTTTAGCACGAGAACCATTTCTTTTAGGATGGGATGCCAATCATCTGGTTTTTGTTATTCTTACTTGTTTCTTAGTTTTCTGTTGTACTTATTCTTGCAAATCTGTCATGAACAATGTAACCAAAACACATTTGAGAGACCATAACTGCACATGTCTCATGTTTTTATGGGTATTAAAATGGAGATTTATGCAGTACATAAACTTCTAGAAGGTGTATCTTGCAGTCTCGTCCATTAGTTGGTGTCTCCAATATCCTGATTTTCATAAATTCAACTATTCACTAGCATGAACTATTAAAATTGATTTTTGCACGGTGGGATCACAGAAATAAGTGTTATCCAGTTTAAGGATGAATAAGTATGTAGAAACCCAGTTCTTTGTACTGATTCAAGTTCAAATTTTTTCCTCAGCTGCTGGAAGTGCTTCTTGGACTTGCATTGGTTGGTGAGGTTACATGGGTTATTGATGGCAGCTCAGTTTGCCAACAATCAATATTGAAAGCCTCTCGCCCCCACAGTGTCAGAATAACTGAATTCGGCGCTGTTGGAGACGGGGTCACTCTCAATACAAAAGCCTTCCAGAATGCAATCTTTTATCTTCATTCATTTGCTGATAAGGGTGGTGCTCAGCTTTTTGTGCCTGCTGGAAGGTGGTTAACAGGGAGCTTTGCTCTCATAAGCCATCTTACATTATTTCTGGATAAAGGAGCAGTAATTCTTGGATCAATGGTATGTCTACAATGTCCATTTTATCTTTGTTGTAGCATAGGCAGGTATTTTACCTTGGGGTTTTTTAACATAGTTTATGAGACTTGCATGTTTTTTTAACATTTGCGAGATTTGCATGGAAAATGGGAAAGTTGGTAATTTTGTGGTGCTAACAAAAACTCGAGCCTAGATGCAAATTGTTTTACTATAGAATAACGGAAAATGAAGAAGAAATAGCATGACACTTTAAGTGAATCTTAGGATATGTGAATCTTCTGTTGGAAAATATTGATGTTATACTTGTTCGATAGACTTGAACTTTACAGAATTCAGTTACTTAACAAATAGTTGTTATCAGGACTCTGACGATTGGCCGATTGTTGATCCTTTGCCCTCATATGGCCGAGGTAGGGAGCTTCCAGGTGGAAGGCATCAGAGCCTCATTTATGGGTACAATCTAACAGATGTCATAATAACAGGTAAGTACTACTGTAGCACGAATCACCTTGAAGATGCAAGCTGCCTTTTTTTCGCCCACTTTTCCAGTGTGTTGATTAGTTGGTCCATATAGGAATCCTTGTGGATGCTTTGGTTGATAAGAGTGTTTTATTTAACTATAATTGCTAATTCTGATCCTCTTCTAGTCCAGGTGATAATGGAACCATAGACGGTCAAGGTTGTGTTTGGTGGGATTGGTTTATAACCCACACTCTGAACTACACTCGACCGCATCTTGTCGAGCTGATGCACTCAACTGGGGTAGTTATTGCAAACTTAACTTTCCTGAACTCGCCATTTTGGACCATCCATCCTGTATATTGCAGGTTTGTTCATCTAAAAGGTTTAATGCCTTCATCTTCCTTGTTCATTAATTTTCAGATTCCATTATTAATGTACAGAATGAAGTTTTGTGTAAAGGGAAAGTTGAGACTGTTTTTGATGGATGAACAGCCAAGTCCATGTTCATAATTTGACTATCCTTGCCCCACATGATTCGCCAAACACAGATGGGATTGATCCAGGTGAGGAGACATTTTTGGAAACTTTAGTTTCTAATTCATTCTTATTATTATTATTTTGAAGAAAATCCTTTCTACACATAAAATAGGAAATAATGAAAAATCAGGTTAAGATTGGAAAAATTCTACCTACTGTCTAAATTAGGTTGCATATGGTTGTGCCTCAAATTGTGCTCAGTGATGTAATAATGTCAGCAAGGATGTTATATTTTGTGATGTGCATATGGGGTGGATAGGAAATAAGAAATTTCATATGATCAATTATTGTTTCTCCAACTTCCATCCTAAAACAATTTGATCTGCACCAACAATGATTAGGGTAGAAAAGGTGTGAAAACAACATCCAACCAACATGCCTCCAATGTGCCATTAAAAAAGGAAAAAGAAAAAAGGTATCCAATCAAACATATCAGCACCTTCCCAATCATGAATTTACCATATAATCTAAATATACGACTGAAATCAATCTGGCCCCATATATCTTTAACAGTGAGAAACACTTCTTTTATTTTCTGTGATCATTTTATTTAATTTTATTTAAGGTTTTTAACTCTGTTTCTACACATTTCCAGCAATGTGTTGTGGAAATAACCATGCAAAAAATCAGTATGTCCAATGGAAAACCAGAAAATAAAAGCCAAAATATACCACTAGAATAAAAGTGGAGTCATGAGATTCACATGGTTTGTCGAGATTGCCTAAGTCCACAAGACAACCGTGGAGCTTCTCCCTTGCAAGAAATTCAAGGATTACAATGCTTTAAGTTTCTTTCTTTTCCCACAAGCATATCGCTCTCAAGAGAATACAGGGTTTTTCTTCTCTTTCAGAATAAAAATGTTTTTTTTTTAAATCATGGGGTTCAGAAACCCTTTCAACTAGAAAGCCATGACAACGCTTCACACCTATGTGAGTCATAAGAGCTGTAACAGAATGTCCCCTGCAGTTCTCCTACAGTGCTAACCAGTGCCACAACAGTTGAAAGCACTAGGTTGAGAAGTAGCATTGCAAAAATGATTAAGCAAAAACATTGAGATTAACATTGTTATCTCCTTTCCTAGTTCATGTCTAGCTATGCTATGTTGCTCTGTCTTAAAGTATGATTCAATTAAAGCCATTTGATATGACTTCTGATCTCACTTGCCTGAATGATGTTATTAGACTCATCCACTGATGTCTGCATTGAAGACTGTTACATCAGCACCGGAACTGATCTAATCTCCATCAAAAGTGGGTGGGATGAATATGGTATATCCTATGGTCGTCCAAGCTCGAATATATACATCCGTCACATTACTGGAGGAACTCAATCCAGCTCTGCTATCACATTTGGGAGTGAGATGTCAGGTGGTATATCAGAAGTTCATGTGGAGGGCCTCCATCTTTTCAATTCAAAAATAGGTGTCAGTATACAAACATCACCAGGACGGGGCGGTTACATTGAAAATGTTTACATTTCAGACGTGATCATGACCGATGTTGAGGTAGCCATCACAGTCTTTAGTCAGTATGGTGAGCATCCAGATGAGAATTACGACCCAAATGCACTTCCTATCATAAACAGGATTACCTTCAAAGATATGACAGGAAAAAATATCAGGCTAGCTGGCCTGCTACAGGGCATAGAAGGAGATAATTTCCTTAACATTTGCTTATCCAACGTCACCTTCACAGTAATATCAGATCCTCCATGGAGCTGTTCATACATTCAAGGATATTCTATCTTAGTTTCTCCAGAGTCCTGTGAGCCTCTCAGAGAGAGAATCCCCAAGGATTCTTCAGTTTGTTACCCATCAACCCTTTTCCACTCTGAATTGTTGGAACAAAACCGTTCGGTTAATGCTGTGAAGTCTATGCCGATGTAGCCTGTGTTATTATGGTAAAATTAACACTTAGTGGTAAGATAATGCATATTCAATGACATCTTCATTGCTCACTGTTCTCTTTGCATCAGAAAATGATTCCCAGACATGGGAGTTATTGTTAGCATTTGTAAGAAGATTCTAAGTTCTTTTTTTTTTTTCCTCCTTTTTCCTTTTATGTTGTGTATGACAGATGTTGTTCAGAATTGAAGAATATAATGAGAACATGTATTATTTTCTTTTTAATTTAGAGTGGGTAAATATTCTCTTCAATATGAGATTCTTTTTCAGTTGGTGGATGTTCTGAGAGTTAACTCTTTTCTCATTTCTCACCCTTCAGATAGTTGAATAGAAGTGAACCATACTGGCTTAGGCTCGAAATCATTCATAGTTCCAAGAAGAAGTGCAGCTTTGTATTTATCCATTGGCTGAAAATGGATAATCTTTCACCAAATATAGAGTGATCTTATTAAAAACAGGCTTAATTATCATCTTCTGCGAGGCTTTATTTGAGGGTACAAGACAAACTCAATCTACATAGGACAGTTCCTTTAATTTTTTGTCTCAACCCGAAAATCATGCAGTTCTCTGTTATGTGGTGGCCTCTCTCGATGTTCAAAGCTTTGATGAAAGCTATTCAATATTCGTATAGTTTTCGATTCTTGAAAGCTTCACCAACCAGCTCAAAACATTGATAACTGTTGACAAATAATCATTAAAGCTTTGGTGTCCAGACAAAAAAATACATGCCGAGTCACTTCCCATAACGGAGGCAGCCGCAAACTAAAATCAGTAAAGGATTCGATGATGGGAGCCTGAATCAGCAGATGCTAAAGATATTAGTATGGGTACCCGGCAACATGAGCCAGTGGGTTTTCAGTTCTAATGGTTCTCTGAAAGCAGCCCATCTGAAGCTCTTGGGTACTGTAATTCTTGTAACTGTATCAGTGTGCCAACTCCATGGCAAATTATGACTCCATAAATTTATGATAAACGTAAAACTTTCGCCAAAAGAGTTGGCAGAATTGCAAATGCAAGATCCAGTTTCATTGCTTCATTATTGAAATAAAACCATTGTAGGCTCTCTTTTCCAGAAATTGACTAAATAACTACCACCAATTCATTTTCCATGGTATGGTAGTTGATGGCCCATTTGTAGATCATTAATCAGTTGGAAGGGAAGATGAACATTGTGATCTCTGCACCCAGAGAACTTTAAATCTCTTGGTTTCAAAAAATGTACAGTTTGGATGCAATGCAATCCATGTTATATTTTGGCAGAGCAAGTAATTATCCATTCTATGTTGCGTTTGGTGCAGAGTGGCATTAGAAACAGTAGGTGGGATGATTATTTTCTTCTCTTTTTCCAACCCCAAAATTCAAATGAACGCTTGCATTGGGTTGGAAGAGTTGGAAAGCAGTAGCCTTTCCTAATGTGATTTTCTTATTTCCAAACAATTAACATATGAGCCCACTCTAACAACGTGCAAGCTTCAAACAAATTGCAAGTTTGCTTACATCCGAATGCACAATACAATGCATAGCACTTGAGACTGTATTATGTCGAAGCAAATCTTCATACAAAAATGATTCAATTGTAATGAAACGAAGAAATTTCATTTCAAATTCCCATCCCTTTTCTCAATGAAAAGGGAAGAACAAATTTAAGGAAAATGCACAGCAGCAAAGCAACCAGCACCCCCTCAAATCTCAATATAGTCAAAGTAGTAAAATGTAAATGTCATCTTGGTGACTCCCCTTCCTCACCCCTTTTCAGAACAGAACACAACACTTGTCTTGAGATGTAAGTGTCAAGCTCTCTAGACACCCCTGTGAGCTTCAAATCGAAATTACTGCGGTAGTTCTGCTTTGGTGATGGCACCACAGCAGTGAACGCAGTTGGAGACACAGAGAACCGCCTTCTGGGGCTCAAAAACAGCCTGGGAGTTCCCCCTAACCACCCTTTTGAAACAACAATTGGTGATGCTTCCTGGGCATTATTCTCCTTTCCTGGGTTCATTGATGGCCCACATTTGGTTTCTGATGGCAGTGGTTCCAGTGTGTTTGACGGTTCAGATTCAGCCATTGGCACCCGCTTTGCTATTCTTTCTCTGGCCTTCTCTGCTGCCATCAGAGCCTTCTCTTTGCTCATCCTTATCAGCTTCCATGGATTGATGCTTGCACGGAAATCAGGCTTCTTGTTTGAGGAAGAGGGATCAGCAGATTCACTGTCGACTCTGATTGACAATCTCTTCATGCTCTGGCATTTACAATAGGAGACTTATCAGTTAGTCCAAGGATGACCAAAATGGAGCTTGTGTATGTTAAGAAGAAATACCATGTTCATTGTATGCTCGAGCATTGGAAGTTTGTATGTGTGGGGGTCCATGATTTAGAAATTCAAACTGTTGATCTGAAGAATCACACCAGTAATAGAACATGTCCTGCAAATGGCCCAGATAAGAATATCTTGTTCTCTACATTGAAATGTAGACTATTCTTGTGTGGCACTGTCTTAGTTGCCTTACTGGCCATTGATTGAAAGGCTCAGACTTTTCTAGGCTAGGACTTTTCTATCTACAAGACTTTGGGTAGTTGTTCTCAAAGTGTGTCTTGTCTCACTAGAACAACAGTCTCACCACCCATTGTACTCAAGATCCAAGGAAACGCTGTACATTCTCTCCCAACTGTTATTATAAAACGAGTCCCTGAAGTCTATTAATACCTGATCTGTTTTGCATCCCTGGCATATGAATCGGGATGCAAAAGTAGATTTCTCTTGTGAGTTGAAGTCGATGCTTTCATCTGAAGATGAATCGTCATATATCTCTATAGATTGGTTCTCTTCTTTCATTGCTAAAATGTAGTCATAAGTCCGCATACCCTGCACAATGATATGGAATAATTATCCATTACAAATGAATTTTCAGATTGATCAAGATGGAGCCATGATTGGAGTGAAGAAGATCCTCAGAATTGTACTTAATGAATTCCTACTAATTTGCAGGGAAAGAGGTGAACTGTAGCCCATTGTTTCCTATCAAAGAGTTCTGCTTCTCATTCCTTCTCCAACTTTGACCATTCACTGTTGGCCCCTTTTGCCATTTCTTAGAAAATCCTAGGAATTCATTACAAACTAGGCAAAACGGGCCTTACGAGAATGGCTGCCCTGCATCAAACACTGACCACAGTGGCAGACCTAACTGTAGTAACAGCAGTGGTCGCACCCGCAGAACTCTGGACGAGCCCTTAAATAAGATCTTAAAATTTTGATTTTATTATTTAATTTGTTCACTTTGACCACTGCTCAACTTTGCTAGTTTTTGCTGTCGGTCTCAAGCCCGAGTAAAGGAAGAGGATTGCGTTAGGTAGGTTGACAGCCACCGTAAAACTTTGTCACAACCCAAACATGAATTTTGATGAAGAAACAGAATTCATGTAGCCGACCCCAACATGGTTGGGATAAGGCTTTGATGATGATGATGATGACTTTGACCATTGCCTACACCACCCAATGAAAATCCTGGGTCCACTATTGGTTGACCATATAGGGTGGTAGGGACGTTGTCTCATTTAGAAAGCATTTGAGCAGAAGCGTCGCTCACCCAGTTGGAAGGCATCCATCTCAACCATTGTAACCACTTATCGAAAAAAGAAAAAAAAGCAATGAATTTCATCTTGCCCCATCTTTTTCTAACTTCGCATTCATGATTTTTTCTCTCTTTGTGCATATCTACTAACTTTATCTTAGATCACATGCATATGTAATATTTTTATAATTGGCAAAATAAAGTACATAGAAATCAGTGGCCTCTTTTGTCCAAAACAATACCTTCCGAATGAGAACTACATGAAAGAAGAAGAGCTGCCCCAAAGCTGCCAAACTGTATGCTGTCATCAATGTCAAGAGTGCCTGCAACAAACTATAGATTAAGGGCCATAACAAAGTGAATTTTGGTTAACTAAAGCTTTATGCTAAATGTTCTAGATTAAGTTGTAGATAATCTTATCCTCGGTAGTTAAATGCCACTCTCTCTCCAAATGTGTGGCACACATCTTAAGATTATATCACTTAATGTAGCAACCAATTTCATGGGTGGATTTAGTCCAAAACTCGGGGAAAACGAAATGAAAGTTCTTCTGACCATCATTTGTCATCAAAATTCCTCCAATCGAAGGTTAGAGTGATCAAAGTCACTTTCACACTGAGCACTCCATGAGGGCGAAGCCATCGAATGAATGGACCAAATCTCATGCGCATATGCCAAATATAAGGGTTCATGCCACTAAAAAAAATATGAAAGGAACAGAATGATGACATGTTAAGGTTTTTCCATATGAAATTATTTAAATGATTAAAACATGAAAGGAGGGACTAAAAATCAGTTTCTTTGCAATTCAGTTGAAATAACAAATATTACTGTTCAGTCCCCCACCCCTGCCCCCCACCCCATCCCACCCCAAAAAAATATATATATTACTGATATTGCCGCAAGAACTCCTCTTGGAAATCGTATGTTGAGTTTCTGCTCCAGTTCTTTCTCTATGCCCTTCCCATTTGCAAAGCAGCGAATGAAAATGGAGATAGCAGTCACTCCTTCAACTAGAAGCTGCATGGGACATTGCACTGTCAGAGATTATCCAACATCAGTCGACAAAAACAAGAATCAAGTTTCAATTAGAAACATGAAAGAAAGATATGGAGCAACTTACCATTAACAGGACAAAAAACATAAGAAGGATGAAGGTAGTGTAGTTCTTCTTCCCTATGCAGTTGTTCAACCACTGGAATGAAAATCATAAGCAACAACCAAATTTAGTAATCATTGATCTAAAGTAAATCCAAATGGAAAAAATACAATCTCGGTTCTCACCCTGCAATGGTGATCAAATCCCTCAACACACCGGTTACAACTCCTGCAGTGCTTGCTGTGCTTTTGAACCTGCAGAAAGTGTGAGGGTGTTCAGAAAGTGAAAAATTTTACTAATGAATAATTGCTTTCCAGAAATTGGAACTTGCTACCTTGGAGGAGGTTTGGGAAATATACATCCATGGAAACAGTGGTCCAACTCCATGTGTCTGACATGCCAAAGTCAGACACCTGAAAGATCTAGCCCCAAAACTAAGGCAAACTGCTCATCTGATGTGCTCAATTCATGTAGCAAAAGAACAGTTGAAGAAGCAGGACCAATGGTTCCCTGATGACTGGTATGTGCTGATTTTTGGTCCACCTCTCATGATGGGAGTGGACATGGGCAGGGAAAGAGCAGTTGGTAATATTCGCAACTTAAATTCAGTCAACTTAGATTGAGACTCTTTTGACTGGAAATCTATTTGGTTCCTGTGATAGGTTACTGCTAATTAATAGGCTTCAAGCACCGGAATCCAGGTCATATTATAACCTAGCCTCAAGCTTATGTTGAAGGGTATAAGAATGTATATCAACACCCCCCCCTCCCTTCCTCAACTTGAAACCCAACAGACATGCGGACCAGACAAACAGATGGAGGTAACATGCCTCTCAAGGGTTTCGAACTCGTCTTGACTTCTATCTCTGATACCATGTTAATACCCAGAATCACCAAGAGCTCGAGCTTTTAATTATTCTAGTTATTAACATGGTATTGAAGCCAGAGGTCACAAGTTCAAAACCCTTGGGAGGCATGTTACCTCCATTTGTCTTGATCTGTCTATTTCGTTTGTTTGTTGGGTTTCGAGTCGCGGGGGGGGGGGGGGGGGGGGACATTGTTATGCCCTTCACTAACGGCTCGAGCTTTTGGTGCTATTGGTTATTAAAATATACACAGAAACCCACTTTCTAATTCTGATTCCCAAAAGGAAGTGCAACAGAGAACAACAGATTTAGTTCATGAAAGACCTCAAAAGTCACAGAGTGAGCAAAATGTGATGTCTTGTATACATTGTTATGCCCTTCCCCTTCACTAACGGCTCGAGCTTTTGGTGCTATTGGTTATTAAAATATACACAGAAACCCACATTCTAATTCTGATTCCCAAAAGGAAGTGCAACAGAGAACAACAGATTTAGTTCATGAAAGACCTCAAAGTCACAGAGTGAGCAAAATGTGATGTCTTCATCTTTTAGATCTGGCATAATTGCATCATCCTTCATAACAAGAGGGAACGGTAATAAGGGCTCCATATGCATGCTGGTTTTCCATGGATCCAAATACCTCCTCCTTATACAATGCCTGAGGATTTTTTTCTCTGTTCTCCTGAAGAACCTTAGGACCATCTGGCTTAAAATAAACCCATAGTTTAGCTTGAAGAACCCTGTAGCTTTAGTGCCTCGTTTCTTCTTTTTGCTAGTTCTATCAGATGGATCAATAGCTGTGCACCTTATATATAGAAGCATCACAGAAAATGCCTAAAAGATGGAGAAGTCAGATAAAACCAGTTTCCCAGACCAAGAACATAGAAAATGGGCTAGTCAATGTATTATCTATCATACCGTGAAAGAAAAGAGCGCGAGTACCGTGTTCTCAACTACTTGGTTCCCAAGAAAAGGTCCCAAGAAGGCATAAAAGGCGACAATAAGAAAACTGTATACTGCCATCCCCACAATCTGCAACCAACAATGCCATGTTCTAAGAAGATGAGTTGTGATGTGGCTTACATTTCAATATCCAAGCACAGTTTCACAACAAATGAGTAAAAAAGTAACCGAATCTTTTGATGCCCAAACAATTTCAGTAAATGGGCTTTCCAAGAATTTGAAGAGCACAATGAATAATGATGGCTGAAATGCAAGGCTTCAGAAATCATTTTTCATAAATCGACCACTCAAATTCAAAAATGCATAAATTCAGCGCACAAGTTCTGAATTAATAATAAATGAATGAATGCCTGAAATGAATCTATTCAGACAAAGGTTTCAAGGGACCAGAGATTTAGAAGTCAAAATTGCACTGTTCAGATTTGATAAAGGTTTATTTCAAGAAATCATATAATCATAGTACTAAAAGAATATCAGAATTGTGAGGACGGCCAAATCAGTGATTGAATTAAATCCAATAAAATAGTATTAACCTAGAACTTTTGAAAAAATGAGCATCTTAAGATGCTGATGGAGTCAAAGATTCAGAAGCAATTTCATTACATACAAAAGAATTAACTCCTGAAAATATGATTTTATCAAGGTTACTGCAAAAATCCCAGATTGAACAGGCGGAATCCATAATTTAGTACATGGGTTCCCACAGATCCGACATCTCAAGTTCCAAAAGACATGATTTTTGAAGAAGGTTCTTTCAAAGAAAGCAATTTTTTCAATAGATATGCCAATAATTTAGAAGAAATATTTCAAATCAGATTGTTACCAGCATCATCATCATGGAAGCCAAATTCCATCTCAGATTCTGTAGAAAAGATCATAACTTCATTACATTAAAAAATTCCTTCTAAAACCATGATTTTACCAGAGGATTCCTGTGAAATCTCAGATGGAAGTAACAAAATCCGCAATTTAGTACATGGGTTCCCACAAACCCCAGTTATCAAGCTCCAAAATACATGATTTTGGAAGAAGGGGCTTCATTAATAGAAAAAAAAATTGTAGACCCATCCCAGATTTTTGGTTTCTTTCTTTGTGTGTGTGGGGATGTGTTCTTATTCAAGGAAAGAGTGTTGGAAAGGGATGAAGAAAATAACAGACCTGTAATGGGTGAAGTGGGAATTGCCAGCCATGGCGTCTCATCTTTCTGTGGAGTGAGTGGGAATGTCAGCTTACAAATCGACGGCTCTTTTCAGGGTCATATGAATTGATTGTTAAGTTTCTTAGAAAGAAGGGTAGCTGCAGAGGGGTCTTCTTTTGTGAGAGAATTGGTTTTGAATTTCATTCAACGCTCTTCTCCAAGACCACTAACGGCCCTTGGGGAATTTGAAATTTGAACCATCATGTGCAATTACGAAAACACCCTTTTTAATTTTCTTTCTTATTTTTTATTTTTCCACTTCTGCTAGGTTCGTTATGATTGTTATGAAGCCCCTATGAAATTATTATGATTTATTTTCATACTCATACCCATCTATTTAATTGTACTAAAGTCTCACAGGTATATGTGTCCTTATAAAATTACTATACATGCTTAGGAATGCAGACGGACCGGATTCAAGGCGGAGCCATGGTGGATTTGGACCTTGACACATCCTTTTTTTAATCCTTTTTTGGCAGGTCCTAGTGTGATGATACTTTCAATTGAGGATGTACGTATCGATCCCCCTTCATGTGTGTGAGACTAGGTAGCAACATCACTCAACAATTAGTGTACTGGGGACCTTGACAATTCTTTTGAAATCTGATTCTAACATGAAATCCACTACCAACTTTCACTTTGAGGACGTAGGGATCATTCCCCTTGCATGCATGTGAGACAAGGTACCAACATCACCAAACAATCAGCGTATTGGGGACCTTGACAATTCTTTTTAGAACTGGTTCTAACATGGAATTCAGTAGCAAGCTTAGGGTTTTCATTTGAAGGGTGCAAACCCTAATGCAAGGTTTGGTTTTAGAGGCAAATTGAAGATTTTCATATGGATTTTGAGTTAGATCTATAATTTTTATTGGATTCTTTGAAATGGATCTAAAATTTCTATATAGATTTTGAAAGCGCACGACAATTTGACAGTTGCGACCACACCCACATGTATGTACGTAGATCCGCTCCTGATGAAATATATTTGTTGTATTCAAATCCAAAATCAATTTAACACATGTAGATCTTGTTATGGATCCGACTATGAAATAAGATAGATAGTGCATTAGAATAATTAGATAAGATAGATTCAAAATAAAATTTTAAAATATACAATTGTGGCTACACTTTAATGCATGTAAAGGCCTTCAGTTTCGCCTTCCACCCATGAATGATATGAATTGTCACGGGCCACACACTGATTTTGCAAGTGCTAAACTCACAGGTACCCTCATCAAACTTTTGAAACCTTTATGGCCCTTTACCTGTGATCCCTTCAGATTTTTATTTTATTTTACTTCTACAACCTGCGCAAAGTCAACATTTCCAAATCTGGACTTATTTCAGCAAACAAGATTCAGATCTAATTTTTGTTTTCCACCATAGTTAATACTCATATTCTATGA
Source organism: Sextonia rubra (assembly GCA_037013555.1). Taxonomy (NCBI): domain Eukaryota; kingdom Viridiplantae; phylum Streptophyta; class Magnoliopsida; order Laurales; family Lauraceae; genus Sextonia; species Sextonia rubra. The sequence goes on along the minus strand of JASUAD010000001.1, from coordinate 105,782,721 downwards.
TAGTTAGTTTTACAATCAATGATTGATTCCTAGTTGTTTCTATGGATGTGGAGTTGCCTCACCACCACGTCACTAGGAGAATTGACAATTCAGATTTGAACTCAAATTTGAAATAGCCACGATTATGTGGGCCCTAGATCAGTAAACTTTGAGCTCTCTTGGATCCAGATCCATAATCCGACTTGGTGTGAAGTAGAATAAACAAATCTAAAACAAATATAAATTATGGCAACCCCATCTATGAGACAAGAATGCTACTCTACAACCTCACTTACCAATGTAGAAGGTAGCAAAGCTTGGTTCTTTAAAATATGAGAGTTATTGCATTAACTCGTGCACAATGCAATGGTAACCCAGAATGGTGAGATTGGATTCTTCTAAATTCTATTTTCAAGGGAGAATGATGGATATCATATGAGGAGATGTGGTTGGACAACACCAGGAGTTCCCCCAAACACTTCACCAGAGTCAGATGATAAGAGCCAAAGACTAATGCTGAAGTGGTTAGAGGAACTCTAGGTGAACCCCAACTTTGCCTTCACTGTTGATGAAGGGCTTGTGACCCCTGTTCACTATTTATACTTTTCATGGTAGTACCTTACAGAGACAAGTAAAAACGTATATAAAAGATGCTTGTGTAACTCCCCCAGGTATTGTAGACACATATGTTCATTGAATGTAGACGCTTGTGTAACTCAAGTGGGAAGAGAATCGAAGCGTTGGTCACAACAGTTGCTGTCTTTATCTTATTAGCGGGGAAAACAAAAAGTTGCCATCTTCATGACTAATGAGCCATGAATAAAACTCCAAGGGACGTCCATCCTCTTTCTCTAGTTAGAGTCTATGAGTTAGTTTAATGGTCTAGATTCAATGCATAGAAATTGCATATGCTAATCATAGCTTATAATTAAACTTCATGAAAACTGGGGTTGCCAACTCAATCAATTCCTCACTGAATTGGTCTCACACCCAGTTCAATAGCTAAAAGATACCAATGGTCGTGACAGTGACCACAAGCTTTGATTCTGTACCCACTTGAGTAGCACATGTCTAGGTGCAATGAATTTCAGTTTTTAGAGAACCCCATATTGGTATTCTTACAATCAAAGGTGCTGTAGGTTATCAATAGAGAATTGGGCTGGCTTAGCCCATTCACCAAAAAATCTTGCAGAATATAAGGGCAAGGCAAACACAAGTGGGGGGTGGGACGTGGGGGGTGTGTGTGGTGGGTGGGGTGTCGGGGTCCCTAAAGTTCCTCTAATCACTTCACCACTTGTCTGACTCAACTGACTCTGCTGAAGTGTTTGGGGAAACTCTGGGTGCTCTCCAACCTTCGGGGTCCCTAAAGTTCCTCTAATTACTTCACCACTGGTCTGACTCAACTGACTCTGCTGAAGTGTTTGGGGAAACTCTGGGTGCTTTCCAACCTTAAGTAATTCACGGTATACTGCATTATGTTGTAAACATTTCAAAACAAGGCTGTTATACAATGACATTGGCTGCTCTATAACGACTTAATATCCTAGCGCATGACACTTATAGTACGTTAATTTCCCATAAAATAGTAGAAAGATTGAGTAAAAAAAATTTTAACGATTACACGTTTTTTTACTCAAAATGTATTTGCAGAGCTTGCGGTCTATGCAAATTCAACTTTGAATGACGGCCTTCCCGCTGTCACTCTCCGTTCACTCGGTTGTGCCAGAATGAATGCTAGCCTTACTTTTATTTATGGACCAAATGACAGTCAAAGGAGGAATGATTTTTGGATAGAGTTAGAATGATGTAAGAGGACAATGGAATGGAGCGTGGTGTGCTGGAGGGGATTGGAATATTATTAGATATCCCAGTGAGAGGTCAAGGAGTTGCAATCTAAATGAGCATATGATATCCTATTCAAATTGGATAAATTTTGTTGTGAATATGCAGAAGCACGTAACCTGCAATCAACACCACACACAAGAAAAGATAAGCACACAAAAGCACACACATGAGAGATTTACGTGGTTCGGCGAGATAACTACGTCTATGGCTAAAAGAGAACTCTACTCTTTTACTGCACTCTTCTGCTTAGATTTAGAGTTACATGTTACATCATATATATAATTCTCTCTTTCTTAACCCCTAAGAAAACCTAGTATAAAAACCAAAATACTCTTGACCCAAAGCCTAGTCCAAAACTAACTCTATAGACTAATCCGGTGAACCGAGAATACAAGACATAAACCCAATAGTCTTTACTTTGGCTTAAATTCCATAGAACTCGAGCCACCAAAAGAATAACAGGCAATGTCTTCAGCTCCACATACCTCGTTGAATGATACATCCTTGTGCCCATTGTCACCTGGCACAATCTTTACTCTTTAATGATGAATGATACGGATCAAGTCCAAGCAAGACATGAACTTGTCATTAACCAGTTTTATCATGAATGCCCCAAATCGCTTGTACGATTATTCAAAAGCATGCTTCGACCCGTATAATGATTTATCTGAATTACATACATGATTAGGAATCTGATACTTCACTCCACTTGCATGGGAAGTTCCTTCCTTATCCTCGTAGTCCCGCTTGCATCCAATGGCTTGATTGCCATTATCAAGAGACTCCATTTCGTCATTTATGATTGCTGCCTGTTGACCACTTTTTTGCCCTTTCATTAACTCCAGATACGTGAATGACTCAATCGTCAATGCATATGCAACCACATCATATGTTACCAACATATCCTCAAAACCGTATCTGACTAGCGACCTCCTCACTCTCAGCGGTCTACCTGTGTGTTGCTTAGTTTGACTGTCATCAATATCCCGGAAGGAGTCAGATGCAGTCTCCTTCCAAACTGAGATGTCGACTCCACCTGAATAGTGCCACTATTGCTACCTACTTCTATATTCCCCACCTGCTTTCTCATATCGAGTAAAACATCCTCATGAAATATAACATCCATGCTGATGATAAATTTAGGTGAATCCCGATCGGTACACTAAACCTGTATCCCTTCACCCCATAAGCATATCCAACCAAGATGCACTTTACAGCCCTTAGTTCTAACTTATCCGTTTTCATATAAGCATACGCTGGACAACCGAAAACCTTCAAGTTAAAATAATTAGCTAGATTACCTGACCATAGTTCTTCCTGTGTTTTGTAACCAATCCCTAAGAGTGGAGACTTGTTAACTAAGTAGCCTGCAGTATGTACTGCATCAGCCCAAAAAGTCTTTGGACAATCCTGCAATAAACAACATACAACGATCTCTTTCCAAGATCGTTCTGTTCATCCTCTCTATAACTTCATTCTGCTGTGGAGTTCTTATGGTGGTGTAATGCCAAACTATGCCTCTATCCTTATAATAGTTCTCAAACTCATTAGATCTGTACTCCTTGCCATTATTTGTCATCAACTTCCTCATCTTCCTATTGGTTTATTTCTTAACCATTGCCTTCTATTGCTTAAATGTTTCAAAGGTCTGATCTTTCGTCTTCAGTGTATAAACCCAGATTTTCCTTGAATAATCATCGATGAAAGTTAACATAAATCGGGACCCACCCTTAGAATAAACCTTAGAAGGACCCCTTTATCTGAATGAACGTAATCAATGATACCTTTCGTGTGATGAATACCCGTTTTGAAACTGACCCTGCTGTATTTTCCGAATATGCATTTCTCATAAAAATCCAACTTGCTTGTCTTAGTGCCACATAACAAATTCCGCTTGCTCAGCATTGTCAAGCCTTTCTCACTGATGTGGCCCATACATGAGTGCCATAAACGCTTTGAAACAGATTCAAGGTCATCTAATGAAGACACTGCAGCTCCACTTGAAACAGTATTTCCAATCAAAACATACAAGTTTCCAACTCTATTGCCTCCCATAAGAACCATAGCACCATTCACAACCTTCATGACTCCACATTCAGCTAAGAACTTATAACCGTTGGAGTCTAAGGCACCCAAAGAAATAAGATTCTTTTTCAAATTAGGGATATATCGAACCTCAGTTAATGTTCTGAAGATTCCATCATACATCTTTATTTTGATTGTTCCAATCCCAATCATTTTACATGCAACATCGTTGCCCGTTAAGACATTACCACCGTTGATCTCACGATAATTGGTAAACTAGTCCCTATTGGGACACATTGGTAGGAATATCCAGAATTAAGAATCCATTCATCCTGATAATGAATACCTTTTGTAATAACGGAAAATGCATTATAGACTTAAAAACCTGATCTTCTCTTTGCAATACTAACTGAATCATCCGAGGATGAATCTTCTATTTCTCTCCCTTTCCTCTGCCTATCGGGACAATTCGTTTGAATGTGCTCTTTCTTATGCCAATAATAACATTCAACGTTCTTCCTTTTGGATTTAGAGTTGGATTTATGTTTGCCCCTGTTACTAGAGTTTTTTGTTCTTCCTCTTGTAACCAAACACTCACCTGAGTTATCATTATTTCCAGGCACAACATTTTTCTTCAACTCCTTAGAGTTTAAGGCTGCCCCTACATCTTCTTTTGAAAAGTATCTCTACCATACATCATGGTATCAACAAAATACTCATATGAGTGTGGTAAATAACATAAAAGCATAATAGCAACTTGGTCTTCATCACCAATTGAAACATTAATATTTTCCAGATCTATCATAGATTTATCAAATGCATCAAGGTGAGTATTAAGGGACATACCTTCCGGCATCTAGAGAGTGAACAACCATTTCTTTAGATATAAATGGTTTGTCAGAGACTTGGTCATATGCAAATTATCTAATCTCAGCCATAACCCAGCAGCGGTTTTTTCTTGAGCAACCTTTCGCAGCACTCCACTACTCAAGCATAACAAAATCACTTCATATGCCTTCTCTAGCATATCCTCCTTTTCATATTCTGAAATCATTGAAGGAAGGGCATTCTTTCCCTTTAATGCTTTCTGTAGCCCTTTTTGAACTAACAAAGCATTCATCTTCATATGCCACAAACTGAAATCATTCCGATTGTTGAATTTTTCAATTTCAAATTTTGCTTTCATTCCTGCAAAATTTTTGCACTATTTTGTAGATCTCGTCACCACGAGCACGTTCGAAAAAACGAAATTGAAGTCCAAGTCCGGATGGCTCTAATATTGCATAAACAAGTTTTTACACTCTGATCGATCAAACCTCCTCGTTGACCATCAAATAGCCAATCACCCTTTTCCACTGTGCAGATCTTCTTAAAACGAGTCCACAAGTACAAATGGATCTCCGATCGGACACCGGATGATCAAGATATAGCAAAAAGAGTTTCTACCATCGATTTACGGTAAAACTACTTTAACTGTACCTGTTAGTAGGCTAGGCTTTGCACAAGGATCAGGTCGACCCAACACGATTGGACCTACAACCTCCTCTGGCTGGGCTTTTAGCAAATAGGTCAGGTTAACCTGACCTTGACCCGACCTGGATCTGACTCGGACTAAATCCTAAGTTCAAATCTCTCCTCTTTTTCTCCCTGATTCTCTACAACAAGGGATGATGGCTCAATGCCTTTTTCCCATGGTTCAATGCCTTTTTCCCTTCTTCTCCAGGTAAGGGACAGTGATCCCCTCACCAGTCTTCTCCAGCGAGGCGGATGGCGTGGACCGATACGATGGCCACCTGGCGACGGCACATAGGCAGCGATGGGCAGCAGTGGCAACGGCGACCTGAGACGTCCTTTGCTCCTTCGCCTTATGGTTTTCACAATAAAAAAACTGATTAAGAGAGACAATAGCGTCTATTTTCTTCTTCTCTAGCAACTACGACTGCTTCAAGACCTAAAGCAGCTATGTTAATAGAGGACCGTCAGCAGATCCTCTTTGACCTCTTATCTGTTTTGTTTTTGTGATCTACAACAAAGAACCAAATTACAAAACCTCTTCTCTGCAACTATGAAACAAAAAAAACTAGAACCCAAACGAGCCCTCTCCGATCCACTGCAGAATCTGAAAACCCTTCTCTTCCAATCAGTGTGGTCCACAAAGATTAGCCCAATCTTTGTTTTCTCTGCACTAGCTTTGCAGAAAAACTGGATCTCCAAGAAAATCCAACTTCGTTGATTGCAACACCATAACCTAGGCCCTGATATCAGTTGTTATAAACATGCAGAAGCGCGTAACATGTGATTGACAATGAAAGCCACACATAAGAAGTGACAAGCACACAAGAGCACACACACACGAGAGACTTACGTGGTTCGGCGAGATGCCTATGTCCATGGCCAAAAGAGAACTCTACGCTTTTACTGCACTCTTCTACTTAGGTCTAAGGTTACATGTTACATCATATATATAGCTCTTTCTTTCTTAGCTCTTAAGAAAGTTCGATATAAAGACCAAAATACACCTCACCTAAATCTCGGTCCAAGACTAATCTTATGGACGAATCCGGTGAACCCGGAATACAAGACATAAAGCCAACAAATTTCCATTCTCTTGTCAATTTTCCTCTTAGTGGTACCTCCTTCACTTGTTTGAGTCATTAGTCCCCTCCCATAATGTCGAAGTTGGACAGGTTCTTGGTCTCCAATGACTGGATAGAGCTGTGCCCAGTGGTCTATCAGATGGCCTTTCCAAAAATAGCATCTGACCACTATTCTCTTATGTTTGATTCTAAATGCGAGAGATGGGGACTAGCCTCGTTCCTTTTTAAGCTCATGTGGATGGAGGAAAATAAACTTTTACCTTTGATTAAGGATTGGAGGAAAAAGTTGAAGGTGGAGGGCTGGGTTGGTTATAGGTTAGCTATTAAGTTGAAGCTCCTGAAGAATAAATTAAAACAGTGGGTCAAGACATGCTTTGGAGATATTGAAGCCAAGAAGGCATCCATCTTAGAAGAAATTCAGTCCCTAGAGGAAAAGGACGAATTGGGCAACTATTTGTTGACAAAAGAAACAGAAGAGTATCTTTCAAGGAAGATTTTCAAAGGAAGTTAAGAGAGGAGGAAATAAAATGGAGACAAAGATCAAGATGTAGATGGCTGAAAGGAGATAAAAATACAAAATTCTTCCATGGAATGGCATCACTTAGGAGGAGAGTCAATAGAATTCCATCTTTAATGGCGGGGGAGGTTAGATTGGAAACCAAGGAGGAGATGATTCAACATATCCAAGAGTACTTTATCTCCCTCTATACCAAGGAGGATTGGGAGAGACCATCGTTAAATAACCTGGAGTTCGCCAGTTTAGAGGATGACAAAGCTCAATGGTTAGAGAGGAAGTTCGAGGAGGAAGAGGTCTGGGAAGCAATCTTTGCTCTTGCAGAAGATAAAGCACTGGGATCAGATGGCTTTCCAATGGCCTTTTTTTAGCAATTTTGAGCAATCTTGAAGGGGACACCATGGATTTTATCGATAAGTTCCATGCCAATGGTAAGATTCTTAAAAGTTTGGGGTGTCTTTCATTTAGTTAATTCCCAAAAAAAAAGGGGGAGAGATTGGCATCAAGGATTAGGATTATAGACCCATTAGTCTCATAGGAACCATTTACAAGATTTTGGCCAAGGTTCTCGCAAGAAGACTTTAAAAGGTCTTGCTCTGTATCATCTCCGATGAGCAAGGAGCTTTTGTGAAGGAGAGCCAGATTCTAGATGGGGTCATCATTGCAGATGAATGTGTGTATTCTAGGAACATGGAGAGGACTCCAAGCCTTATATGCAAATTGGACTTGGAAAAGGCCTATGACAGAGTGGATTGGAAATTTATGGAGTATCGTTTGTTTAGAATGGGGTTTGGCTTAAAATGGAGGATTTGGATTAAGGAGTGTGTTTTTCCTACTTGGTTTTCCATTATGATTCATGGGTCGCCAAAAGGTTTTTTTCATGCTCAAAGGGGTCTAAGCCAAGGGGATCCTCTTTCCCCTTTCCTTTTTGTCAATGTAGTGAAGGTCTTCAGTAGGATGGTATAGGCGGCTGTTAGGGCAAATCTTACCATAGGGTTTTAAGTGAGCATAAACGCTCCTCCTATATCTCATTTGCAGTTTGCTGATGATATGCTAATTTTTTGTGAGGCTGGTGAAGATCAAATAGAAAATTTCAAGGCTATCATGCTCTGTTATGAAGCCGTGTTAGTTCCTAAAATCAACTTTTATAAAAGTGAGCTGATTGGAGAAAGAGTAGAGGAGGACTTACTGCTCTTCTTTGCTTGAATCTTGGGATGTAAGGTTGACTTTCTCTCCGCTACTTATTTGGGGCTTCTATAATGTTTAGGCCATGCAAACAAGACTGTGTGGAATCCAGTTCTGGAGAGGATAGAGCATACGTTATCATTGTGGAAAGCCAATTATTTATCTATTAAAGGAAGGGTGACTCTTATTAATGCATGTTGGCGAACCTCCCTATTTACTACATGTCCATCTTCAAATGTCTGATATCGATTATTATTCATACGGAGAAACTTTAAAGTGACTTTTTGTGGCATGGGAGGTGTACTGAAAAGAGGTTCCATTTGGTGGATTGGGGAACAGTGTGTAAACCAATATCAGAAGGGGCTTGGCATTAGATTCCTGAGGTTGATAAATCAAACTCTATTAGGAACATGATTATGGAGGCTTGGAGATGGTTCTGAAGGTTTGTGGAGACAATTGTTAATGGAGAAATACGGTGCTTCTAGAGATGGGTAGGAGCTTCAGGGATCCTTTAAGAAAGGGTCTTTTGGAAGAAGATCAAATGTGTAGAGGAAGAGTTCAAAAAGAATATAAAATATAAGGTAGGTTCGGGTGAGGGTTTCAGTTACTTAGAGAGATCTTAGTCAAGAGGTCCATTGATTTGAAGTCCCATCTTTCCAAGAAATCTTAAAGGATGTGAGGAGAATCTGGCTATTCATCTGCTTAACCTCCTAAGTAACATCCATATTCCAGAAGAAGGTCAACATGTTAGGATTTTGAATGCTTCCAAAGATGGTAGTTTCTTTGTTTCTTCTTTCTTCTTAGCATTGTCAGGGAGAACCTCAATAAGAAGATTTTTAAATAAGATTTGGAAATTAAAAATTCCCCCTAGAGTGATGGTGTTTGGGTGGCTTGCCCTCAAAAACAGAATTCTTACCAAGGATAATCTAAGGCGAAGAGGTATGGTCTTGGTGAATGCTTGCCCCATGTGCTTAGGTGATTCGGAGTTGGTAGATCATCTTCTTCTTAAGTGCAGATTCGCCTATAGGATATGGCTGTGCTTACCTGGTTTGGATGCAATTGGGTCCTTCCAAGCTCCTTCAGCAATCTCTTTCAAGCTTGGTCTTCTCCATTGTGGTCTTCTAGAGGCAAAGAAATATCAAAGTTGTCCTTCCCCACTACCATTGGTTACTATGGAAGGAGAGAAATACTAGATGTTTCAAAGGAATTCAGTTAAATGTTGATTCTCTAATAGAGAAGATTTAGTTTACAGTTGCTCAATGGGTGTTGACCAGTCCTCTATTCCTTGGGCTATCAATGGACCATATTTTGTTGAATTGGAAGGAAGTAGCCTCATGATGGGTCTTAGGCCTTTTGGTGTTCTTTGTTTTGTTGAAGGTGTATCAGGGGTATGTAGTTCTCCTGCCTTTTTTTCTTTTTTGGGTTTTAGGTGTTCTTCTTATTGTATAATCCTCTTGTACTGCAAGCCTTTTACCATTAATCTTAACAATTCAAAAAAAAAAAAAAAAAAACAACTTTGAATAAAAAATGCAATTGTTAAATTTTATTAATTCACTCTATTTTTGTTCTATTCCGTAGCAGATTTATTGGCATTAGAATACATAAGAACCAATCGAATATTTAGGATGGTTAAAAAGATTGAAGGTTACCTTCCAAAAGTAAATATTGAAGAACATCATCTTTTAGAAAGATAGAATTAAAATATGATGATATTTGATATTTATTTTTGGAAATTCAACTTTGATCATTTTTTAAACCACACTATGTATTCAATTCTTACATATTTTAATGTAAAAAAATAAGGCCTAATAGAGTGTTTGAATCATAAACTACATTTCTTTTTTTTTTTTTCTTTTTTTTTTCTCTTAATCAAATTAGACTTTTCAGGTTTTGCAAGAGTAAAAACTCAAAAGCTGCTTTCCTCGAGTTGAATGTTATACGTAACAGTCAGGTAATCTGAGTGAGTTTGGCCGAGTATTCAGACTGAATGGCCTGTGTAACCAAGTTGCTCACTTGAGTCAAGCGGCTGTCAGGGTAAATAAGAATGAGTTACTACTTGCTTGAACCATGGCTTTATCTTTGCATTTAAGAAATATAATAATAGAAATGATTAAAGAATGAATCTTACATTTTTATTATAAAACGCAAGGTTTGGTCAATTTTACATGTTGGATCCTTCCTTGTCCTCGATCCTTCAAAATGGAAGAAGAAGCCAACCCATTAATGCAAGTAGCATGCCCAAAAAAAAAAAAAAAAGAAAAAGGGTACAAGCTGGTGCTGGCTCGGTTGGAGGAATCTTAAGCTCATATTCTCAAGCAGGGGCATTTTGTGGGCCCTTCTACAATCTACATGTGAGAAAAATATTCTAAAAAGAATCTGCAGACTGCTTTGTACATAATGTTATTTCTGTGAGTTTTATGAGTTATGCTTGCCACACTCTCCATCTCACAATTGTCCAATGTGGCACTTTTCCTCTTTCTCGTCTCAACAATATTAAAAACAAAACAAATGAGTTAGGCCTGCCACATATGAGGGTTACAAGATGAGTTGTGAGATAAGGAGTGTGTCTAGCATTATTCTATTTTATCGAAAAAAATGCACTTAGTCGTCTCAATATCGATACCGTTTTTCCTTTCTACAAAAATCTGCAACTCAAATTTCATCACTCTATTTTTATTTGTGCTAATGGATCTGATTCCTAAGCAATATCTTTGTCTATGTGCCCTTCAAATCATCAAAAGCCCTATCCAACATCAATATTCTCTGGTTCTTGTTTGATTGGGAGAAAATAAAAAGAATTAGAAAGAATAGAAAGAAGCCATGGAAACCAACTTGGTTACATTCTAGAAAGTAGAATGGAAATTGGTATAATTTGTTCCTTTCCCATTTTCTTTTTCTTTTTCTTTCTTAAGAATAAACTTGTGGTATGGTGACTAAGAGCATTTTTGTTCAAAAAAGACATCTTGTACGAAGCAATCTATTGATGACATGTTGTCTTGTGGATTACAAGTTTAAACTTATTTTCTTTTCATAAAAATCCCAATATAAGTATGTGCAAAATTAGTAATAAATTATATATAAAATATGAAATTTTACTTAATAATTTAAAAAAATTTATGGAAAAAGGGTGAGATGTCTATGGACCAACTTCGATTAGTTCCAACCATGAAAGACATGGGGAATTGAAAGATCTTAATGAGTCCATTTTTTTGCAAACAATCAACCTCATCCGTGTTTTATTTTCCTTTAGTAATAGCCATCCAATTCTATTTGATGATGGAAGTGAAGGGGCTTCATTGATTGGATGGGATTAAGGGTTTCTTTTTTCCTCCATTTCTTCTAGTGACCTATCCTCCAAAATCTTTGAATCTCCTTCTCTCTTATAGTTGTCACTCGCCCAAGTAGGTCCAATAAGGCCATCTTATTCATTTAAGTTTCTTAGTATATAATTTATATATAACATAATAATAGGATAACAAATATAGAATTCACATAAGCTTTTATGTCTACAAAGAGCATTTTTTGAAAGAAAAAGAAAAAGATTTCAAGGAAAAAGATTTCCATTGATTGTCCTCATTTTTCAAGTAAAATTAGACTTTTCAATCTTGGTATAATGTAGACCCATTAAATATATTAAATTATATATATTATAACAATACCCTCTTTCATGGGAGAGCGACACATAGCACAGTCTTTTCATGAGAGAGCGACACATGGCGCTTCACTCTTCATGAGGTTGTGACACATGGCAGTTCCTATGATTTTTCTAAAATCTCTCTCTAAAATATATCTCTTCCCTCCTAAAATCCCTACATGCCATAATCCTCCAATTTCAAACTTTCCAATTGATCTTTATTCTTTGTTACCTCCAAAATTTCTCATGTTTCTTGATCTTTGTCACCATTTCCTCCTTTATTTGCTCTCATTTAACTCATCAATTCCATCAACCATATTGTCGATCCGTCTCTCACATCACACAACATCTACCAAAAGGCAGACACATACAATCACCTACAACCAAATGCACATTTCCAAAACCCACTCCAACGTTTTTCACCACCATCACCCATCCAAAACCAAACTCACATACCCTCTCTTTGATGGAACCATGTGGGGACATCATTATTGATCACAGCCCCTCATCGTTGTTTCATTCATTAAGAATCTATAACATGAGTGAGTGCTACTATGGAGACCTAGACGCTTTCTATCATTATCCTTCTATCCAACTAATCATTTTGGGTAAATATTCTTCCTAAAATCTCTCCTTTAAGGCAATCTATATCTATTCATTTCTATCCTAATATTCACATCTCTCCTAAAATCGCTGTTCTACTCTCCGTAATTATATACACCAAAATTTGCTTTTGCCATAAAAGAGAACATAAAATTAAATTCAAATTTCAAATGCCAACTAATCTGCCATCATGGATTGAGAGTCTTGGACAATCCAAATATTTAAGTAATCTTTTTTCTAAATTTGAATTCAAAATTTGAAAGCCAACTGAATTTACGAATGATTCCATCAAATGAAATTCTTAATATGTAGAGACAGAGTGATATTAACACTATTGAATGATTATGTTGACAATATTAACAATAAAATTCTTAATATGCTTTCTGATGGACTTAATAAGAAGACATATCTAAGTGTAGATACAATGGTTGAGATTGAGGGCAAAGAAGTCAGTTAAAATATGTTGTAAACCACATAGTACTTAAATACTCTTAAATTTTCTGGTTTGCCAAATCATTCTTTAGAACTAAAAGTGGGTGCTCCTATTATGCTTTTACGTAATTTAGATCAATCTATTTGATTATGCAATGAAACGAAATTAATAGTCACTCGATTGGAACAACGAGCAATAGAAGCAGAGGTGATCATAGGGACAACTACAGGCGATTGTATAGCCATGCCACAAATAGTAATGTCAATTGTTGATACAGATTTGCCTTTCATCCTAAAAAGAAGACAATTTCCAGTTAAATTGGCATTTGCAATTACGATAAACAAAAGCCAAGGACAAACTCTACAAAAAATAGGTTTTTATCTCCTACAGCCAGTCTTCTCGCATAGACAATTGTATGTGGCTCTATCTAGAGTCACAAATCATTTAGGCCTAAAAACTTTATTGAAGAAAAATAATACAATCCTAATTGGATATACAAAAAATGTTGTATGCCAAGAAGTCTTAAATGAAATGAAAAGATACTCCACAAACTACTCTTAGAGACATAAATAATTCATTTTCTTTTCATTATAAATAATAAAATAACTATAAGTCATACTTCAAACTTATTATTTCATTTTACTATAATGAAATTTTATATAATTGATTTATATTCTATAATTTCTATTGACAGTATTAAAAATAGAACTATAAAATAATAAAATAAATTAATGATAATTTTAATTTTTTATTGTTAGATTATCGAAGAATAGTCAATAACAACTATAAGATTTTATCGTCTCAAAAAATTGCACCCTTATAGTGACAGATGGTGCATTAAAGTAAGAGTAAGTAGAATATTTGAAGTTAGACATTACAACATTGCTAAAGGTTCGGGAAGAATAAATAAATTAATTCTCATTGATATTAAGGTAACAATATTATCTAAAAGTATTTATCTAAATTGCATACAATTAACGAGTATATAATAGTAAGATTAATTTTTTTGCATTTTATACTTTCAGGCAAATCAAATACTTCTAACATTGTTTAATGATGAGATCTCAAAATTTGGTGATCAATTGATTGAAAGAGATTGTTATATGATGAAAAATGTGAAGGTGAAAGAAGCACCAGAAACATATAATGTCATACCTCATTAATACTAACTCTCATTAGCAAGAGATGCAATTGTCATAGAGATAACAGAATCATATGTAGATATTCTTCGCTACGCATATTACTCTATTGCACTTGATCAAGTGCTACTATATCTCAACAATTTAAGTATCTTCAAGGTATACAATTATTATAAACACTTTTATTTTTAAAAATTAGCTCAATTTTTAAATTATTATTTATTTGGATTACATTGATATAGACGTTATTGGACTTATTAAAGGTGAAAGTGGCATATCATACATCAGAAAACAACATCAAATGGAGCTTGCAAAGTTAGCTATCACATTATGCGATGAAAGGTAATTTAAATTCAATAGTACTTATTTATTTATATTCTCTTCAAACTATATGTATATATATACTGATTATTAAAAATTTCTTTTACTCTTGTTGTTGTAAAAGAATGAATCTTACTTTATAGGGCAACGTCGCTTTAAACAATTTTTACTCCTAAATTCAAATATAGGGAGAGTTTTAATAGGAACATCAATTATGGTTAAAGAATACAATGGTAGAGTCATTTACTTTAAATAATTAATAATTCTACTAACTTTATATGGAATTAATACAATTTTTTTAACCTATGTGTAGGAAACATTTATCTTATCCCATTAAACACTACAAAACTATTAATCAACCCTGATATTCCATTGTTACTATGATAAAAAAAATAGCTTTTTCATTAATATATATTTATTTTATTTATATTTCTTAATACTAACATATTTGCTAATTATCAAATTACAGCAATGAGCTCTTTTGTTGAATGATTCAACATCTATCAGATTATCATTACTATTTTCATTATTTCAGAATGGTACCAAAGAGGTAAAATTCAGTTCACGTACATTTTCGTTATTTACTAAAGAAATTTTTAATTTTTATCTAATTCAAGCTAGGAACTATTTTCTATTATAAAAATCTCTGGGTCAAATATGTTGTGATAAAGGCTATGGTTGCAATGTTACATATGGATGCACCTTTAGCACATCTTTCAACCAGTAAATACGATAAGAAAATTTATAAAAATATCAATAACGGTTAGTGTATTCATTGTAATGATACAACCATACCAACAAAAATGAGGTATGCAAATATACATAAACTAAAAATAACTTTAACATATTTATCTATTGCACATATTATCAAACAATTGTTTTTAATTTTTTTTTATTGTCAAATACATTGCAACTGTAATAATTGTGATCCTACATTGCAACTGTAATAATTGTGGATCACACTAAGCAAACATCATTCTTATTGCACAGTGAAGTATTTAAAATTTTCATAAATGCGATAGAAGAAAATTTTCAAGAATATGCAAATAAGGTATTTTACATTTATTTTTATTTACATAAAGTTACTTCTTTATTTGAACTATCATCATGTATATATATAATATTAAATTTTTGATTATTTTGCAGGTTAATTGGTATGAACTATTGGAAAATGAAATAAAAAAAGCATTGTGGAAGCAAGATTTATTTTATTTGAAACTAGCTCAACGATGAACAAACTAACGTCAGAAAGCAACATCCCAGTTAAGAAAATTGAAGAAATTAGCTACACTCAAGAATCAACCATTCTATTGTCAGAAATTGAAAATTGTAAGTTTTATTTTAATGCCATCAACACAATTCGTTTCATATTAGTTTTTTTTACTAATTTATTTGAATGTTTACTATGCAGTATAAAATTATAAAGAAAATGTAAAATTTCAAGATGTTGAACTTCCATTGCAATACCGAAAACAAATAACTTTATTGAGATAATCATACAAATTGAAACAAGTGCAGGAGTTAAAAAATTTGTACAAGCTGAAACAAGTGCAACTGTCGAAATAAGCAGAGAAAATAGACCAAGTGCAACTACTGAAACAAGTGCATGCCAATAATCAAATATAAATAATTGTTTTTTTCTTAGACCGTATGTAATTCCTTTAATCATTCAAGGATGACTTAATATCAATGTTTTTTTCTTTTCACTCTCAACTTTTATACATCTATGATTCAAAAAAAATGTTTTCACTTTTAAGAAAAATAAAGATTCAACATTTTAACTATGTTTTCGCTATGATTTATGTCATAATATTCATTAATATTTTATTTAAATTAATAATTATTTTTAATAAGACTTAATTATTATTTTTTCATGGCCAGCGTTGGGCGCAGGCCCTGAAGCACTAGTTATATATATTATAACAATATCTCCTTTTACAAGAGAGTGACACGTGGTGTAATCTTTTTGCAAGAGTGCGACATGTGGCCTGCTCTGATTAAAGTCCTAAAAATTTCTCCCACTATCTTGTCTCTAAAATCTCTATCTTAATTCTTTTACTATTTAAACTTCTATGAATTAACATCATATTTATCCTTATTCCAAGGATTATCTCTTTCTAAAATCAATCTATAAATTATTATCCATTCAAATCCTCTTCCTAATATGCAAAGACTTTTAATCCGATAAGAATTTCCATTTATCTTTTCATTATCTACGGTCTTTCTATCTCTCACATGAGAGAATCAATTTAAATCTTGTTCCTAATATACAAAGTGTCACACCCTGAAATCTGAGATCCTTAGGACCCTCAAATCCCAAGGCATGACGGGTCCACAACAAATAAATTAAATAAATTTGAAACTTTATTAAAATAATTCAAATATGATCAATATCCCAAAAAAGTCAATTTACTGAATATATTCGAAGTGAGAGTAATTCTCTAAAACATAATAATAACATCCTTGATGCAAATAAGTTCCTAATTCAATCTTCTGAAACTAATATATCATCCCGCAGCTCTTTCCTCAATCCTAATTCCCGCAAAACGAGCTAGGTTTCCTCAGGTTTCGGCTTAACCTTGAGATCTGTGGGGGAAAAATATGGGTGAGTAAAACTCAACAAGTAATACAAACCATAAAACCTAGCAAACAGTTAACAATCCAAGAGGTCAAATTGAGAGTCACGGTTTGAGTATACGAGTATATCAAAAAGATAGTATGACCAAAATTCATGGCAATTCAATTAAATGAGAACATACCAAAAACACAACTAAAAGAAAGGCATCTTCGTAGTAAACAAAATATCAAAGTGTGCTTGCGAGAATTAGGCTTGAACCAAGCACAAGGTACCTGCTAAGTACCAATCATTTTATTTCCATATAAAGTTGGCGCAAAGCTTGAGAATACCGGTAATCTCCAAAATAAAGTGGAAACTAACTGCAGATAAGCAATATCACATAAAGGAGTTCCAATCCCTATGTCATATCCAAAAAGGGGCTAAAAATCCACGTGTGGGTGTACCACGATGCGTTGCCCATACTTTAAAGAATGCCTTACTAAGAGTACAATGGTAAATTCAACAAGTTTCAAGCTCTTTGGTTTCAATTGAGTTTAACTAATCGAACCTCATAGTTTCAAGGTTTTCACCATTTGCCCTTAAGCCCAGTGGCAGTTCGACAATACTTTTTGGAACAATTCTAAAAATATCATAAGGAACCAAAAGATTATTTCATTAGTTTACAAAATTATTACGCTTTAAATAAAATCGAGTCAAGATATGAAAACTCTAGTACTAAGGAATCATGGTAGCACTACTTACCTTGATTGTCAGTGCTCAAAGAACTAGGATCATCTAACCCTTAGAAGCCCAGTGTGAGTTCCTATTATAACAATTGTATCAAGGTGTAGGAATATAAATTTATGTATAATGAAGTCTTATGGGTTGGGCCCGAACTATTGGCGAGTAGGTTCAAGTAGTTTTGGGTTAACAGAACCCTAAAAGGGGCAAGAGTCATATGGATTCAATTCAATAAATGATTACATGGATTTTTAGTTTTGGTCACAAGACATATTTGGAGAATCAACGAATGGCCCGAGTGACTTTAATCATACAGTTATGTTAGGTGGGCCATATAATGTTAAGATGGTTGTGATCATAGATCAAGATAGATTCATTTCACAGGAGAACGGGACCAATTATATGCAGGAATGATAACAATGAACAAGATGATGGTGTGCTATCTAAGTTTAATGCACAAACAGGTTGTGGAATTCAAGGTTGAATGGGCTGGGTTCCAAGGCGGGCCAGGTTAGTGGGTCAACTCGATTTAACGGAAGATGGATTGTTTGTTTTCTTGCAGAGAGGAAGAAGAAGGAAGGAAAGAAAATAAAAGAGAAGGAAGAAGGGACACGGTTGCAGTTGGTGTTGGAAGACGAGAGTGGTGGTCCAAATGACCACCGCTCATGACTGTAACGTCTCTTCTCTCCTCTTCATTGCCATTCACTGCCCATGCACGTTTTTTTCAGTTTCTCCTCTCTTAAATCTCCATGAATGAAAGCTTGCAACGGTCCATAATGAATGGGAGACGTTGCAGCCATCAGTGATGGTGAGATGGCTATAAAAGCCGGGAAACTCCCTCTTCTTCACACTTACATACACTCATATGGATTCAAATCAAAGGCTGAGCATCACCATCGAGTTGCTGGCATCAAGAGAAGACTGAGGGAGTTGTAAGACCCACTTTGGCATCCATTCCGTCTCCATTAGCGATGGATACAGGTATGCCCTGAAATTTTTGAAATCCATTTACATTTAATCATAACCATTGGTGTGCGAATCTAATCCGTTCAGAGTTCCTAGAATGGGCCATTTTGGCTAACAAGTGGTATCAGAGCGGATGGTATTTGTGTTGGACGGGTTGGAATTGCAGAAAACCGGAAACTCTGTTTTCCGTTTTTCATTCAAGATAGTATACAGAGCAGTGTAATAAAAAAAAAAAAGGGATTGGCCGTCGCCTGAGACGACGGCCGTCACTGGTAGCAGCGGCGCACAGCCGCTGCGCAGCGCTGCAGAATAAAAAAAAAAATTTTCTCTGCATCGCCGGTAGACGACGAGGATGGACCGGCAGGCCCTGCCGTTGCCGTCGCCGGCCTTGGGCGGGACCCCAGCTGCCGTCCGCGGCCTTGCCGGCGTGTCTGGGGACCTCGGCTTGTCATCGTCTCTGTGAAGGAGACGATGAACAGTGCGGGTCGTTTCTGCGGGTCGGTTTTCAGGTCAGCCGGGTCGCTATGCGGGTTAGGCCGATGACCTGGAAGGTAACCCAAGCAAATATGGGTCTGGGTTTTTAGATGGGTCAACCCACTGAACTGACCCGACCCGCTGTTCCTAACCCGGACCGTATACTTGGACCCTGCCCGACTTACGGGTTGGGCTTGCAGTTTCGGTTTACAGGTCAGGCCCGACCCAACTGACCCGGTTCAACTGGAATTAAAGTAGACAGGGCCTTGGTTTCGGGTTTTAGACTGACCCGGGTCGACTGACCTGGCCCAGCCCAACATAACAGAATATGTAAATGACAGGTCAGGTCCGACCCGACCTGACCCGACCTGATCTGAACCCAGCAGTTAGGTTTCCAGTTATATCACAGGTCTATTCCGACCCAGCCCAACCTGTCAAGCCCGACTAGACTGAATAGGTCAATTTATGACCTGGGTCTGACCCAACCCACTGGCTTGGCCTGATTTGAATAACTTATTATTAATGTTGGTATTAATGTTTTTTGAATAATTGGGTCATTAAAATTGATCCGTTCCGATCAGAACCGTCCATTTGATATATTTAAATGCTGTAATCATTCTGATGGGACTGGATCATTTAAATGTGACCAGATCAAGGCCAGATCAAGGAAAAATGGACGATCAAAACCTTATTTTGATCATTACGGACACATATGATATCGGATTTTCGATCCGTTTCTTTTGTTGTGTTCCTTATGATGAGATCTACCATATTAGTGAATTTAATTCCCGATCCAATGGTTCAATGATAACATCATAAGGTTTTATGCATGTTTAACTCATTTAAATTCATGTTTTCCGCTTATTGTTTACATGATTAATGTTGTTTGAGTTATAATTTGTTACATGCATGAATGTTTGATAAATAAATTAGTGTCATAGGTTTCAATTTGAAATTATGAGTTAACTAGGTAGTCACCAAAGTGGCCCAGTTACGATGAAACTCATATTTTCATATTGAATAAAAGATATCACATATGACACTTAAATTGCAATTTCACTTAAGGGATAGATAATCGACCCAAAGGAGTTTATCTTTCGATTATTTGAAAATTGGGATAAAAACACATTAAGATATTTTGTGAATTCGTGTTGATCTATGCCCAAAGATGGGATCTCACTTATTCACTTAATAAATTGTGGTTTTATCAAATAATTGCGAATAATAAAAATTAACATGTTGCATTTGACCAAAGGTTATTTGTGATGATGTCAAATTATTATTTTGTTATAAGCTTCCCTGTGAATTCAAAGCATTATAGAATTGTGAAAGTAATAGTTTATATCTTCTTTCTTTTACAGCTTCTTCCTCCAGATTATTGACTCTTCCCTCGTGTTTAGGAACCATTCTCTTATTAGATGGATCAAACTACCCCGAATGGTTAGACATGTTAGCATTGACCATAACTTTTCTCGACTTAGAAATGGCCTTAGATGAGCCCATGCCTCCTGCCCTCACCGAACAGAGTTCTGCAACTGAAAAGGCCAAACATGAACAGTGGCACAAATGTGACAAGAAATGCCAAAAGATCATAATGACTTCAGTTTCTAAGAGTGTTAGGGGATCACTTGATCCAAGAAAACATGCCAAGGAACTCTTAGAACAGATCAAGTCACAATTTGAAGTGACTGACAAGGCATTAGGTGCCACATTAATGAACAAATTAACGAACATGCAGTACGATGGGACGAAGGGAGTTAGGGAACATATCCTACTCATGTCTAACCTTGCATCCAAGTTGAAGGATATAGACATGAGTATCTCAGATGGATATTTGATCCAATTCATTCTGGATTCCCTTCCCCCTGCATTTGGCCTGTTTAAGGTAACTTACAATCAGAGCTCTAGTCGGTGGACCATAACTGAACTGATCGCAAGATGTGATCAAGAAGAGAGGAGGCTTAAGGCTGAGGGGCAATTTCAAGTAAACTTAGTCTCCCAATTTAAGGGCAGGAAAGGTTTTAGAAACCTCAAGAACAATGCCAACACGCCCAAGGTAGATCCGAAAGGTCAGAAACCGATGAAGAAAAAGGGGAAGAAAGGGTCTGAAAACTGTCACTTTTGTGGAAAGAAAGGACATTTCAAGAAGGACTGCCTCAAAAGGAAAAATTGGTTTGAGAAAAGAGGTAAGCAAAGAAATTTATCTCTTGTATGTGAAACCAATATTATTAATGTCCCATCTAATACATGGTGGGTAGACTCTGGTGCAACCGTTCACATTTCTGGTTGTATGCAGGGATTCCTTTCAATCCGGAGGCCAAGTGATGGGGAACGAACCATTGTTATGGGGAACCGGAAGGAGTCAAGAGTCAAGGCAGTAGGCATATATAGGCTGGTGCTAGATACCGGATTCGTTTTAGATCTGCCGAACACCTTCTATGTTCCGGAGATTTCCCAAAATTTGGTTTCCATTTCTCAATTGGATGTGAAAGGATATGTCTTTAATTTTGATAGAGGATCTTTGAAACTATTTTTTAATAATATAATGATTGGTAGTGGTTTATTGTGTGATGGTTTATATAAGTTACAGTTAGATATTTTATATACACAATCACTGACTACACACCAAGTTTCTTGTGGAATGAATGTTGGCATGAAAAGAGGACTGATAAAAGAGAACTCCTCCATGTTGTGGCATAAACGGTTAGGACACATCTCGAAAGAGAGGATGTTGAGATTAGTGAAGGATGGGTTATTACCAACCCTTGATTTCACTAATTTCGGTGTCTGTGTTGACTGTATCAAAGGAAAACAGACACAAACAGTCAAGAAAACTGCTACACGAAGTTCTGAACTCCTGCAGTTAATCCACATGGATGTTTGTGGAAAGATAGATATACCTTGTTTTACAGGAGAACAATATTTCATCACATTTATAGATGATTACTCACGTTTTGGTTTTGTCTATCTTATTAAAGAAAAATCTGATGCTTTGACTATGTTCAAAATATTCAAGGCAGAAGTAGAAAAGCAATTAGATAGAAAGATCAAAATTGTGAGATCGGATCGTGGTGGTGAGTACTATGGTAGGTACACTGAAGCGGGCCATAACCCAGGTCCGTTTGCAAGATTCCTAGAATCCGAAGGTATTGTTGCCCAATACACAATGCCTGGAACTCCTCAGCAGAATGGAATTGCTGAAAGAAGGAATAGAACTCTTTTAGATATGGTTAGGAGTATGGTTAGTAATACTTCGTTACCCGAGTCTATGTGGGGTGAAGCACTGAAGATGGCAATGTATATTTTAAATAGGGTTCCCAGTAAAGCAGTTCCCAAAACTCCTTTCGAGTTGTGGACTGGAAGGAAACCCAGCTTAAACCATTTCAGAGTTTGGGGATGTCCATCTGAAGTGCGAGTTTATAATCCACAAGAAAAGACGTTAGACCTTAGAACTGTAAGCGGATATTTTATTGGTTATCCAGAGAGGTCGAAAGGGTATCGATTTTACTGTCCTAATCATTCACTAAGAATAGTTGGGTCCCATAATGCTAAGTTTTTGGAGAATCATGATAACAGTGGGAGTAGCGAGGCTAGAAACATTATATATAAGGAGATTAGAGATGGGCCTCAATCCTCTACTCAAGATGGCTTAATGATTCCACTCGATCTAGGGACATTCCCAGAACAATCTGTTGATCCAATTCCTCAAGATACACAACCAACTCCTCCAATACAACCAAACATCCCTAAAGAAAATCCGGAAGTATTGAGAAGGTCGACTCGTATGAGAAGGCCTGCTGTTTCGAATGATTATGTTGTGTATCTAGAAGAATCGGATATTGGAATTAAAGAAGATCCAAAAACTTTTAATGAAGCTGTACACAATGACAATTCTGATAAATGGTTAGATGCTATGAAAGAAGAATTAGAATCCATGGCTGTAAATGACGTTTGGGACCTCGTTGAATTACCTGAAGGGTCCAAGACCGTCAGTTGTAAATGGGTCTTTAAAACCAAAAGGGACTCTAAAGGTAAAGTTGAATGATTTAAAGCCCGACTAGTGGCTAAGGGATTCACTCAGAGAGAATGTCTCGATTTCACGAAACCTACTCTCCGGTATCTAAGAAAGACTCATTCAGAATTGTAATGGCTCTAGTGGCTCATTATGACTTAGAGCTATATCAGATGGATGTTAAAACAGCGTTTTGAATGGGAATCTTGATGAAGAAGTGTACATGGAACAACCTGAAGGGTTTGTTCAACAAGGTAATAATCGAAGGCTGGTCTGTAAGTTAAAGAAGTCAATATACGGGCTGAAACAAGCTTCCAGAAAATCGAGTTCAATCATATTATTACATCTTTCGGTTTTACCGAAAATCCAGTTGACCATTGTATTTACCTTAAGATCAGTGGGAGCAAGTTTATTATTTTAGTCCTGTATGTAGATGACATTTTACTAGCCAGCAATGACCTTAGTATGATCCGAGAAACTAAGGTATACCTTGAGAATAATTTTGACATGAAAGATATGGGTGAAGCAACTTTTGTAATAGGAATCGAGATATTCAGAGATCGATCTCGAGGATTACTCGGGTTGTGTCAAGAAGCCTATGTGCAAAGTATTCTCAAACGTTTTCGAATGGAAAGGAGTAAATCACAAATTGCCCCAATGTCTAAGGGAGATAGGTTTAGTAAAGATCAATGCCCCATGACTAATATAGAAAAGTTAGAAATGAATAAATACCCTTATGCGGCAGCAGTAGGAAGTCTAATGTACCTTCAGACATGCACGAGGCCAGATGTTAGTTTTGCAGTTGGGATGTTAAGTCGATATCAAAGTAATCCAGGCATACCTCACTGGGTAGCTGTCAAGAAAGTAATGCGTTATCTCAACGGCACTAGAAGATACATGCTTACATATCAAAGATCCAATACGCTGGAGGTCATTGGATATTCAGATTCTGACTTTGCGGGTTGTCTCGATACTAAAAGGTCAACATCTGGATACATTTTTTTGTTGGCTGGCGGGGCAGTGTCGTGGAGGAGTGCAAAACAAACGCTAGTCACTCCATCCACATTTGATGCAGAATATGTGGTGTGCTTTGAAGCCACGGGTCACGCATTATGGATGCGTAATTTCATCAAGGGACTTACAATTATGGGCAGTGTTTCTGAACCACTAAAGATTTACTGCGATAATAATGCTGCTCGACTTTTTGCGCAGAATGACAAGTGTTCCAGTAAATCAAAGTTTCTGGAAGTAAAGTACCTTGTTTTGAAGGAAAAGGTGCGAGATCGTTTAGTGTCAATTGTTGGAGCTCCATCGAAGCTCATGGTTGCTGATCCATTAACAAAGGCATTGGTGCCAAATGATTTTAAAGACCATGTATTGAGTATGGGATTGAAAGATATGCCTTGAAGGAATCAATGATGTATGACACTATTCAATGATCAATTAAAGAAACGATTTTGCAACTCTTACTTTGTTATATATTCACATGTGATAATTATGCAATGAAGTAAGAATATAAAAGTATTATGACATAATAGTTCCCATTAAAGTAGTCACATTAAAGTTAAGTTCTTGATTAGGAAAGGATACTGGTGTTGTGATTGTGGAAGGAAATATATCGTAAAGATGTGTAACCGCCACAGTTCGCATTAGTAAACTAACCTAATCTCAGATTAAAGATCTTAGCATTACAGTTTTCATGGATAATCGGTGTTTTTTCAAATGATGCGCATCAGTTAGAGTCGTTTTCAAAATTCGTTTGCAAAATAAAGTATTTTCTATACACTATATATATACTAAGTGGATGTATAGTGGTCATATGGACCAAGTGGGAGATTGTTGGAAGACGAGAGTGGTGGTCCAAATTACCACCGCTCATGACTGTAACGTCTCTTCTCTCCTCTTCACTGCCATTCACTGCCCATGCACGTTTTTTTCAGTTTCTCCTCTCTTAAATCTCCATGAATGAAAGCTTGCAACGGTCCATAATGAATGGGAGACGTTGCAGCCATCAGTGATGGTGAGATGGCTATAAAAGCCGGAAAACTCCCTCTTCTTCACACTTACATACACTCATACGGATTCAAATCAAAGGCTGAGCATCACCATCGAGTTGCTGGCATCAAGAGAAGACTGAGGGAGTCGTAAGACCCACTTTGGCATCCATTCCGTCTCCATTAGCGATGGATACAGGTATGCCCTGAAATTTTTGAAATCCATTTACATTTAATCATAACCATTGGTGTGCGAATCTAATCCGTTCAGAGTTCCTAGAATGGGCCATTTTGGCTAACAGTTGGGACATAGGAAGAAACAAGCAGAAGAATGGAAAAAGAAGAAACAGAAACAGAGAAAGAAGACAAGGAAGAAGGTGGACTGTAAGTAGAGAATAGGGGAAGAAGAAAGAGGAAAAGCATGAAGGAAAGAAAATAAAGAGATAGAAGGGACAGAATCGGAAAACAGAGAGAAAAGAAGATTGCAGAAGAAGACGAGAAGGCTGGAACGAGAAGAGGAGGAGAAAGAATAGAGAAGAAGAGTGGCAAGAAAGAAAGGAAGAAACAAGAGGAAGAAAGTGAGCTTGCAGAGATGGAACAGAGGGGAAGAGAACAAAGTAGAAGAGGAAACAGAAAATAGAAGAAGAAGAAGAAAGTGCAGGGAACCAGTAGCAGCAGGGAACACAGGGCTGGGGAAGAAGAAAACGAAGCAAGAAGATGAGGAGGAATGAAGCAGAGACAAAGAGGAGAGGAAACTGAGATGGGCACGAGGAAGAGAAGAAAAAGAAAAACAGAGAAGAAGAAGAAAAACAGAGAAGAAGGAAAAGGGATCAAGAGAAAAACCGACGAGAACAGAAGGAGAAGACGGAGAAGAACCGGAAGGGGTGAAACAGCAGAAGAAGATAGAAAGAAGAAACAAAGATAGAAGGAAGGGAGAAGAAGACAAAGGCACTGAGGTTGCATGGGGTTCTGTTTGGATGGGAGGAACCCAAAGGAGAAGAAGAAAAGAAGAGAAGTACAGAAACAGGAAGATGAAGAGAGAAGAAAGAAACAGAATGGAGAAGGTGGGCGTGCAGCTAGGCGTGCAGTGGGTAAAAAAAAGTAGTTCCGGTGAAATGAACAGAAGGCGGAGGAAAACGAAGACAGGGAGGAGAAAATAGAAAACAGAGGAAGAAGATAAAAACGGAAACAGAAGAAAGAAGAAGGAAACGGAACAGAAGGAAGAAAAGAGAAAACGATGGAGGGGGAATCAGTGAGACAGAAGAGAGACCGAGAAAGAGTGGGAACAAGAAAGAAAGAGGAAGATGAGCAGGAAGTTGGCTCGGTGACGAGAGTGGTGCAGACGAGATGGCTCGGTTTTCTGATAGAGACGCCGTCGATGAGTCTGGGTATAGAGATTGGTGACGGCCTGCTGAAAAAGTGGAGGTGAAGATGCACACGGTGGGGTGGAGGCAGGGTCGTAAGATGGAGATGAATATGGTGAAGGGCTGTAAAATGGATTGCAATGGGTTCTGCAGTGGGTTCCTGCTGACCGAGAGAGGGTTCTGGCTGATGAGGGTGATGCCCGGATAGGTGACTGGGTACCGATGGTTAGTTCACAGGGTGGCCCAGTGACGTGCATGGGTGAAAGAGATGAAGAAGAAGTAGGAGGAGAAAAAGAAGAGAATAAGATGAAGAAGACAGAGAAGAAAGAAAGTGAACCACAGAGGAAATCAGACGAAGATGAGACATGAAGGAAAGAAGAAAAGAAAAAGAAAAGCAGAGAAGAAAACGGAAAACAGGAAGAAGCGAAACCGCCGAAGAGAAAGAACGAGAGAGAGGGAGAGAGATATGAACCGGAAGCAAATCGGTAGAGATGATGAACAGTGGAGGGGGAAGATGACGGCAACTGGGTCACCGGATATGGGCTCGACCGTGATGCATTTGGGCTCGTCAGAGATGATCCACGGTTGCTGGGTTGAGCCTGTGGCCTGATCAGATGTATGGTTCATGATGAAGACTAGATGGGCCTCATGGATGAATGTTGATGATGATGAAGTAATGATTAACATGACATGGCATGAATGACAAACTTGAAATCTACATTACCATGATAATTAAGAAATCAAATTAGCCAACTATAATCATAACTTTTTAAAAGAAAGAGATAAAGAAGAGAGAGCCATACCTTAAGTGGAAGGAGAAACTCTACACAAGAGAGAGAGAGAGAACTTGAGTTAAGTAGATGTGATTAAAGGAGGAGGTATTTCCCATTTTTCAAAGGATAAAAACAATGTGCCAAAGGAATTTTAGTCCTATCTAATCTCAGCCAAAAGAGTTTAATTCAAATGGAACTCTATTCCCAGATTAGGTTAGCATAGATCAAGATAATCCAAAGGTTCAATCCAAATAAAATTCCCATTTTGAGCATAACTCTAAAATTCCCAACCTCTAGTAGTTTATGGGACCCACAGAGTAACTAAGTAATTGTGCAAATTTAAATAGCATAAAATCATAGTAATAACATGTGGGGTCCAGCAAGATTACATCAACGGTTAAGATTAATTCAAATTAAAAAATTAAAATTTGGGTCTTTACACAAAGAGTTCTAATAAGATAAGAATAAAGGAGTCCAGATCCCCTATCTCTCTCCTTGCAACAGGTGTACCATCAATAGTTGTTGCATAATAGTATGCGCTTTCTCTTTGGGTAAGGACTCAAACTACTAATTGCAAATATGAGATTAGTTTTCCGCAGGCCTTTTCTGTTTGCTTATTTGAAATTGTAGCCCTAATTTCTATGCAAGAGTTGGACGATATCAATCAATTGGAGCAAATGTGTCAGAGAGGGAAAGCACGCCTGCAGAGAAGCCTTCTCCTGTTAGCAGCTTTTCTTCTTCATCTATTTCTATGATGAAGGTAATATATAGGCTACAGTTATCAATAATCAAGTTGATTCTGATACAATGCTAAAGTGCATGTTCCAGTTTGTGTTCTAATGATTCTCAATGCATTTTATATTTTATTTTTGTATTGATTTGTCTCTCTTAAGTTGGTATCCCATTCTTGGCTTGCTAACCACATGTCTTTATACTTGCCTTCTCTCATTTTCAAGCTCTCAGTCATCATTATACTCACAGTTTCAATCCTACTCTCGCCACCATGCTTAGGCCACTTCTTATAATTTTATTTCATTATAAAATGAAAATAATTTTGTAAGGAATCATCTTCCTATGAACTCATAAAAATACGTCATATGCCACTCATTCGATATTAACGTTGACATCTTGGCAAGGAAGTCAGAATTTACAAATTTCTTTTGAGCCTAATGAATCAATTTTCTTTAATCAAAATTATACATCTATAACTTTCCGAATGGGTGTGTGTTTGCCCAAATTTAAATGATGGTGATTGGAGAGATGGTTGAGATCGGAATTCATCTTAGGCTTTTGTGGTTAAGAGATGGGGGGCTTTGCTATTGTTTGGTTTAATGATTATTCTTAGCTAGAGTATTAGTGGTTTAGGCAAGTTAGAGAAGCATGTTGCAGTGAAAAAATTAGTAAAGAAATGTAAGTTTGTTAATATCAGGACCATATAATCAGTCTTTACCAACTAATCCTAATCTAATCTTCCAAACCTTATTAAAAAAGCCACCACCAAACTGGACTTGAATCGACACTTATCAAAGTTTAGGGGTGTTCATGGGCCGGGCTTGGGCGGGCGACGGCATATCTAGGCTTAGCCCATATTTTAGAAATAATAGCCCACACCCAACCCAAGACTGACACGGACAATAAAAGCTAGGTCTAAGCCTGCTTATTTAATCAATCTGGCTGGGCCGAATGGTAAGTTACGAGCATTTATATATTTGAAGATAATTAATTAATGAAAATAAAGTTTTAGAGATTTGCGTTTATCTTTTATGGTATAGGTTATAGAGATTGCTTAGATAGATTAAAAGATTTGAGTCCAAGTTCACATATGAACTTTAGGTACTCTGTCTGTGCAACTGGATGGACCAAAACATTAAGCATGAAGATGCAAATTGCATCTCTTGATCCATGTTAAACATGAAGGACTCAAAATGACACCAATATCTGATCACTAAAGTAATTATTTATGAATGGTGTTGCTGATTTTAGCCACACCATCCATCTTATAGTCCTATGATTAAAAAAAAAACTTAGCATCCTTAAAACATTTTCATTTATAATTTATTTAAATATTTTTATTTAAAAATATATTTATTTTCTTATTGGGTTGGACACAGGCCCTTCGTGAGAGAACAACATGTGGCACTGTATTTATTTTGTAGGAATTTTATTTCTTTAATCTTGATCATAAGTTTTTGTAGCCTAGAGAGAGCATTATTTAGTTGGTTGGTTCTGCTGTTGTTACGTGTTATTCATGCACATCCTCTTAAGATGGAAATGACTCATTTTCATTTGATTATTTATTAAAACATTATACTGGTTTTTCTTTTTTTTTTTTTTTTGAGAATTTAAAAAGTTTAGGATGAATCCTTATCTTACTTCCTCCCTATCTCATTATGGTTTATAAATAATTTGTTGATTTCCATTTAGGGAAATAAAGATTTAATATTTTAACTGTATTTTTGTTATGATTTTTATGATAATATTTATTTATATATTAATAATGCTTAATGTAGTCTAATTATTTTTTTCAATTTAATTTTTTCATGGCCCACATTAGGTGTGCGTCATGAAGACCCTTTTTCACAAGAGAGCAATAGGTGGCATAGCCTTTTTTGTGAGAAGGTGAAACATGGCAAAATCTAAATATTCTATTCATATTAGCTAGACTCTATCCCTACTGCTTCTTTAAAATCTCTCAATTTTTCGAAAATCTCTCTCAACATCTGAAAGAATATGAGACAAACCTAAATCAAACTCTTTCTTTCTTTACCTACACCCAAACCCATAAGATTTTGTTTCAATATGGGGATCTAAGTTGGTAATATCTAAATGCATTTTATGTCTTTGCTTCTCTCATTCCAAGGTTTAAAGAGATCTTTAATTCTCATTTGAGATTTTTAATTCTTTGCTTATTCTTTGGTATAGATTTAAAATAAAACTCATGTTATATTTTTTAAGATCTTTGTTTACATTTATAATCAACGTCGGTATAGATTGCCAATCTGATATCGATAGAGAGGGGAAAAAAGCTATGCATACAAAACTCATATCAAATCCTCCAAATTACTAACCCAGTATTAGTGGATTTGAGTTGAGTTGGGCCTAACAAGATGGATCCATAATCATTGAAAAAACATGCAATATAAGTCAGTGAGATTCCTAAAACATGTACCCCACATGCATTAAATTTCTTAATGCATGGGTCCTTGCATTGGTCTTGAGTTGTTTTTATATTTCATTGGCCTATTTGATCTTCCATTGGGCCACAAGTTTTTTAAAGTTTTTTCTTCTATTCATTCATATCTCCAATTTTTTTTATATCCTTTTTCCTATATGTAATCACCTTTATATATTTGAAATTTAAATTTATTTAAGACTACTCATTCCTTAAAGCACTACCTGCTAATCTTAATTTCTTAATTCTCTCTAAAATCTTTCCTAATACATGGTTTTGTGTGCTTAAAATCATAATAAAATTTAATTGGTCCAAATTATTCTATTTTTCTCTATAGATGACATTCGACTACACTTATTCGATTTCCATGTATAAATCTTTTTAATTTTTTTAATGATTTGACCAAGCCAATTAATTTAATGGCGGACTCGGGCCTGAATTTTACAAGTCATGTCGGGCTTGGGCTAAGTCTAGGCGAATGCTTCTAAAGTTAGGTCCGACTTGAACATGCCTTAGCTTGGCCTAGCCCATGAAGACCCTTATTAAAAATTCTCTACACATCCTAACACTCTCTATGATATTTTTTTTCTGTAAGTTGGCCCAGTGGCCATGAGTGGGAAGGCAAGGTGCCCACACCTACATATATTTATCAAATGGACAGCATTGGACGTTAGTTAATTTTATTTTTTATTCAATTCCAACTGATTAATTTTTTTCATAGTGAGAGGGTTGGTTGATCTAATGATTCTTGTACATTGGACTATTCTACCTAATTCTTTTTTACCATATAAAATTTCTGGATTAAAGGAAAAATGATCTAACTTTTTCTATTAATATTCAATGAGACTCGATGGGTATAATATTTTTACAATTGATTTAAGTGTTTTTATTTTAAAATATAATTACTTTTTAATAAGTATTGAACTGGACTTTATTGAACTTGGCATGGCCCAACATGGCCTAGCCATTGGCAATGCATTATCATATATGGGCTTCGCTTGAGCCCAACATTGAAGCTCTCACTATGGGGGCTTGGGCTATGTTTTTATTTTACTTATATGATATATATATATATATATTCAAATGGGCCATGTTTGGTATGGGCCATTTTATTTTCTATTCAATTTCAACTAATCAATATTTTTATACTGAGTGGGTTGATTGACCTAATGATTCTTTGCATATTGGACTATTCCATCTAAATTTTTTTACCATTTAATATTTTTTTTCTCTTGAGTTGAGTTTACCAATTTAAGGAAAAATGATCTAAGTTTTTTAATAATATTATAATAAAACTCCACGGGTGCATTATTTTTCTTTTTTATTTAGTTTTACTAATATGATATTTATTTTTTTAAGTGTGCACTAAAATACTTTAAATTATGATTGTGTAATGAATTTGATGTTAATA
Organism: Sextonia rubra; assembly: GCA_037013555.1. NCBI lineage: Eukaryota > Viridiplantae > Streptophyta > Magnoliopsida > Laurales > Lauraceae > Sextonia > Sextonia rubra. The sequence goes on along the minus strand of JASUAD010000001.1, from coordinate 105,750,982 downwards.
TTAATTTACAAATCATTTAAGTATTTTTATTTACAAATAATATAATTATTAAACAAGGCCTACGCTAGAATCAAATTATAAAGAAAATCTAAAATTTCAATATGTTAGACCAAATACTTCCATTATAATACCGAAAGCAAATAACTTTATTGAAATAAGTGCACAAATTGAAACAAGTGCAAAAGTTAAAAGATCTGCACAAGATGAAACAAGCGCAACTGTCGAGACAAGCGGAGAAGATAACCAAGTATAACTACCGAAACAATTATATGTCAATAAACAAATATCAATGGTTATTTTTTCCTTAGACCACATGTAATTCCTTTAATCATTTAAGGATGACTGAAGATCAATGGTTTTTTTTTTCACTCTCAACTTTTATATATCTATGATTCAAAGAAAATATTTTCTTCTTTTTAAAAAATAAAGATTCAATATTTTAACTATGTTTTCACTATAATTTATGTTAGAGTATTCATTAATATTTTATTTAAATTAATAATAATTTTTAATTGGACCTAATTATTATTTTTTCATGCCCGCGTTGGGCGTGGGCCCTAAAACACTAGTATGATATATATATATTAAAGCTACAAGAATGGAGGCTTCTTGAGGGTGCCACATCAGTACCTCTTATTTTTCTTTTTTTCTAAAGCACCATGTCAACATCCTAGAAAATTACATGTGGCATCAATAAATCACTAATTCCCCTAAAATCTTTCCCCCGTCTACCACCATGCCTAAAATCTCTCACTCATCCACCATTTCTACACCCATTTTTCATCACACCTAAACTCACTCCCATTTTAAATTATTTCCTAAAATCTCTCCTTCTACAACCATCCCTAAAATCTCTCCCCCATCCACATTTTTTACACCAATTTAATTAGAGCCCATTTTAAATTAGAAGATCCTCCTTTCATTTGTAAATCTCCTCCTTAATATGCTTACAATGTATCAATCTCTGCCTACAATATCTCTTCACCAAAATCATTGAGCAAGAATTTCCATTTATATTTCCATTATGGTCTTTCTATATCTTTCTTATACAAAATAAACAATTTAAATACTCTTCCTAATATAGATAGACTTCTAATAAGATTAGAATAAAGGAGTTGAGATCCACTCATCTCTCCTCCATCTATGGCCGGAGATCCACTCAACTCTCCTCAATTTATGGCCATTGAATAGTATATGCTCTCTGTTTGACTAATTCCCCTAAAATCTCTCCCCCTCTACCACCATGCCTAAGACCTCTCACTCATCCATGATTTTTGCACCCATTTTTCATCACACCTAAACTCACTCCCATTTTAAATTATTTCTTAAAATCTCTCCTTCTACCACAATCTCTAAAATCTCTCCCCCATCCACCTTTTCTCACACCAATTTAATTAAAGCCCATTTTAAATTAGAAGATTTCCCTCTCATTTGCAAATCCTCCTCCTTAATATGCTTATAATACATTAATCTCTGCCTACAATATCTCTTCACCAAAATCAGCAAGCAAGAATTTCCATTTATATTTCCATTATGGTCTTTCTGTATCTTTCTCACACGAAATAATCAATTTAAATACTCTTCCTAATATAGATAGACTTCTAATAAGATTAGAATAAATGAATCGAGATCCACTCATCTCTCCTCCATCTATGGCCGTTGCATAGTATTATGCTCTCTCTTTGACTAAGCATTCAAACTACCAATTCTTCATTTGCTAATTTGAAACCGTAGCCCTATTTTTTTCTATAGCTTTGATGAAAACATCACTTAATTGTTATTATTATAATTATGGCTCTAATTGCACTTTCGGCATTTTGGATGTCCTTGCCAGTAAGATTTTTTGTTTCCACTAGGTATTGTTGAGTTTCCTATTTCTTTTTCTCCTCTTTGATGGCAGCGATTGTATTTAATCAAACCATCTCCCATTCTCTCTTATAAAAATGAAGAAGTAAAGTGAAATCTATAATTACCCAACCATGAAAATAAATTTAAATGAAAGGCAAGCAACCCACATCTCAATTTCCATACTTTTTTCAAACCTTTATTTTTCTAATATTTTCTCTTATGCTAATCTCAAACATGTACTTTTCTAATCTTCCACGACTGCATATGTATATTTTTCTAATATTTTATACCCTCTATTATCTAATTAAAGTCAAGGCAATTTTTATTGAATACGATGATGCAGATCTAAAGCAATCTCAAAAATAGTCAATAGATCAAGTATATGTAGGTATATGTATGATCCTCTTTGACTATCTCAAACTTGTGTTTCCCTAATCTTCTCTCTTATGCATTCTATCTCATTAAAACCCTATTAAAGAAAAGAAGACTCTAATCAGGTATTGCTTCTTTAAATCAATAATTTTGCTTCTTTTTCTCTTTTAAAATTTTGTTATATGTTGGATTATTTTTTTCTTTTTCCAAGATATGAGATTTGGTTTTGTTCCTACATATATGTGGTAATATTTTACGTGAGTGATTACTTGTGACATTGGCTAGGAAGAGTTTTTCTAACAAATAAAAATGTTGTGAGCAGTGGCAAAAGTGATTTTCAAGATCTAATATTGGAAATGATTGATGAAAAGAAGTATAGTTCTTGTGCAAGTGCTTTATATTTTTTTTTCAATTTTTTTTGGGTTTATTTCTCCTTGTCAACTGTGCTAAATTCTCCCTCTACAAATGGTTCTTTTTTAATGCTTGTAGTTATTCTTTTTTTTTTAAGATTTGGAATTCTTTTTTCCAAGTGTCAATCCACTTCTTAATTTGTTTTTTTTTCTTCTTTTTATTTCCATATTTTTTTTACCTTTATAATAAACAAGTGATCATTGATCCATTCACACTCATAATTTTTTAAAATGATTTTTTTCATAATTTAAAGATTTTTAAGTTATCATAATATTTTAATGAATTCTTAGAACTAACATTGTTTCTTGCCACAAAATTTTTTTCTTCATTGGAATTCTTTTTCTGATAGCAATTGTATTATGGGCTCATCTTATTATCATTATTAAATCTATTTTTTATGCTCAACTTTGTGTATTTGATTTTCATTAAATGACTTTGAAGAATGATTACCAAATTACTTCTTCAACTCTTTGTTTGATACCAACTGCATTTATTAATCTTTTACATCGAGTAAATTAAATTAAAATATTCTTTAATAAAGTATCATTGTAGATTTTAAATTATGTGCAAATTATGATACACCCATTGTCTCTATGAATATCATTTTGAGATATAATTGATTTTATATTGCCCGGGCTCAGCACAGGCATTGTTGCTTGTTATATATATTGAAGCTACAACGAGGGAGGCCTATAAAAGGTGCCACTTTAGCACCATCTTTTTTTCTTCTTTTTGGGAGTGCCACGTCAGTATCTTAGAAAATTACATGTGGCACTAAAAAATCACTAACTTTTTTAAAACATCTCCTCTACCACCATTCCTAAGATCTCTCCTCATCCATAGTTTTTTGCACCCCTAAACTCACTCCTCGTACCACCTCACTCCCTTAAAATCTTTCCTTCCCTTATTACCATTTTAAATTATTTCCTAAAACGTCTCCCTAATTCACCGTTTCTTTTTAAATTATTCCCTAAAATCTTTTCTTATCCTCCATCAACCCTAAACTCACTCCCATTTTAAATTATTCCCTAACATCTCTTTCATCCATTGTCAATTTAAGGACTAAAATCTCTCCACTATAATTTCTCCTGCTACAATTAACATACAAAATGGGAGCAATGGCAACTTGCAAAATCGTTATTAAGAAAGAAATCCTTCTTTAGTCATCATAAGATATTTAATGAGTGATGGAGCAATTTAAAGGATACTAAGCCCGAGTCTAATCTTTAGAGGATGGGGTTCCATGTTGTAGATCCGTAAGCACATGGGATACATGCTTACATGTTTCCTCCCATGTGGTAATGGATTTTGGCTTTCATTCCCTTTAATGTCCTAAACATAACATCACCATATGCATAGTATGGATGATCATGAAGAATTTTAAATAATAGGATATCTTCAATGCAATGACAATTGTCCCCCAAGAAATGATAATAAGTAGGAACTAAGTATATACTATTGCTAGCAATAATGATCAAGCTGCACTTGACAATTTATTTGTGTGTGTTCACTGGTTAGCCCTAGAATTGGAGATGAAATGTTCTTTATCAAAGGTGTTCTATCTGATATTGTTCTTTTCTCTCATTTCTCCTTATTTATTTTCCATTTGAATGAGAAGGGACTAAGGATATAAAATGTACCTTACTTCTCTTTCTATAATTTTTATCTATAAAATATTTTTTTTACACAAAACTCTTTTTTGCATGTGATATAATTGAGATGCAAAACTTTGCAAAGTTTTTAGTTTTGTGTTCCTATTCCATTTGAAGGTATGCTCGATCCAAGCCACTGAATTAGTGGCCTATTGGTGGATTGTCTGCCAACTTAATATTTGGGTTTTCCTATCAACATGTGGGGCCCATTGAAAATTATTTTTTCCTTCTTTTCATTTATTTTTTACAAGTTCATTTTCATTTTTGTCATTTTATATTAATTATTTTCACAGTATTGTGTGACATGGTTAGATTGATCATTTGTATGTTTTGTTTTTCAAAGAGACTATGACCACATTTTGTAGATTTCATTGGGGGTTTTTATGCATTGTTTCTAATTTTTAGGAGAACAAGATCTTATTTTTATTTGTTTGTTGGGGGTTTTCCAAATCCACAACCATATGGTTTTTCTTTTTGTATTTGTGGATCTTCTTTTAAAAAATAAAGAAACTATTTTTAATGAAGTTTATAATCCATCATTATTTAATTCCTTTCATTTTTCTTTATAGGAGATTTGTTTTAATTAATATATTTATGAGCCTTAAATTGTAATAAAAATTCAATCTTAGACCTGGGCTAAGCACGGATCTTTGTTGCTAACAATATCGCCTTTCATGGAAGAGCAACACATGGCACACTCTCATTGAAGTCCTAAATATTAAAAGATAGAAATCTTCTCCCTAAAATAACTCTTTAAAATTTTAAATTTTCCTTATCTCTAAAGAAGTTCTAAATATTATAGGAATCTTCTCCTTAAAATCTAAAATATCTTTCCTGTATAAAATCTTTACCATTCTTATCTCTACCAATTCCGACTAATTTCTTGATGGCAATAGAAAGTGATGTAATTGGCTAAGGATGTTGCAAAAAAATACCGTACTAAACTAGGAAGCCGGTATTGCTCGGGAATGTCTTCTTCTCCGTGGCCGGTTCCATCATCCCAGTCACAGCTGCAGGGGGTTCTGGAATGAGAGCGGTTTTCCTTGATGGGTCTGGTTCGAAAAGGGGGTCATCTGGTACTGTGGTCTTTTTGCCTCAGAGAGTCGGTAATCCTGTAAAATTTCGTAAGAAACCAGGTTACTTTTTTGTTCCATCCTTTCTTCTCTGCCCTTCTTTTGTTCTTGCTAAATCAATGCTCTCAAAGTTTGCTGTGATTTTGGAGCGTATGTTTCGTTGATTTGTTCTACTGCGAATATAATGATATGGCTAGCTTGTATGTTTTGAGATGAGTCTTTGAAAAAAAAAATAGTTTAAAAAATTTTTTTTGGTATTTTTCTTCTTAACATTGTAACTTGATAATGGTGGAAACTAATGAGTTTTACTATCATTTTGTTCAAACCTCTCTGTTTTTTGAAGCATTTGGTAATTTTTTTTTCTTTTATTGGAATGAGTACCTGTTATTATTCGAATGTGTTCTTCGATTTAGATTGAATTGAGTCTTGAATTTTTGCAGCTTGCTCGACTGTCCTTGTCCCCGCTAGAGTTGTCCAAGCACTCAACTTGAATCTAGATGAGATGGGTTCCGCTCACCCTCGATTCCAAGGTTGAATGTTCCATGATCCTGGTAAGTTTTATTTTTATTTTTTGTTATATTCATCAAGTTCAAGCTGTGTATTTTGTTTTCTTACCGATTTGGGTTTTTGCTTTTTGCTTTTGTTCTAAGAAGCTTTTGAGATTAGAAATTTAATATTACATTTACTTGGCAGAATCGATTATAGCTCCCAGAAGCAACCCACCATGTTCTCTACAGAAACGGAGCATTCGGTCCCACCCATCAACATCACCCAGCTATGAAATCCGATTAGCTCAGGAATGGATGTATTAACACGACCATCAACATCTCCTGTTGCTGACTAGAAAATATTGCTACTCTTTTTTAGCTTGAAGAAAGGCGCCGAAATGAAGTAAGAGGACAGAGGAGGTGAGTAAAAAGAACGGCCTATACGATATTTGCACAGAACTCCTAATTTGTGTCAAGATCTTGTGAGTACTCATCCACTCCTATTTTAATACATGTAATGCATTACAAGAGAGGACAGAGGAGGTGCATAAAAGGAATGGCCTATATGGTATTTGCACAGCACTCCTAATTTGTGTCAAGATCCTGTGAGTACTCATCCACTCCTATTTCATTTCCTTATTTTAATCTTTGTTTCCATTGAAAAATCTATTATATTGATGTATTTGTATTATATCTAGCCCCATCTCGGTGAGCTTCCATGTGTTCTCTGTATAAGATATATATATATATATATTCAAAATCCGTGTGTTTGCATTGGTATCTCTGGTTTAAGTTGAATTTTTTTATCATGTTGGGTGACATCATGTTTAAAGTCTTTTAGGGTTTAGCACATGGGATGGGATGAGGATTGTTGACAAGTTAAAATCAAAGTAAAGAGAAGACATAGATATAATATTAATCTTTAAATAGAGAAATTTTGAATGGTACAACCTAACACAAAAAACCCAAGTAATGTTAGTGGTGAAGAGGACGAATAAAATAATGCCCAATAAACACATAGAATTACTCAAGTAAAGCCCTAGATTTGGGCCAACTTGTAAGGCGTGTGGGTTAGGCCCATTCACTTGACATATATACAGTTTGAGTCGAAGACGTCTATTTCAAGGCTTGGTATTAGATAGGAAAAAAGATTTTTTTTTCATAATAGTCCTGAATATTATGACTAATAATTAAAAGGAAGGTTTGCCCATCGTGCTCCCTTTTAGTGACACATGGCATCCTAAAATCTAAGATATTTCCTCCTATAAAATCACAAAAAAGTGGACTCATATTATAATTTCTAACATAAAGGGCCCAATCAAATTCAAATTGTATATATTATAATCGTTTTTTCTTTCTAAATTTGATATATTTTGTCATTTTTTTGCATTAACATTAGAAAATAAAATGTGATGATTTTATTTAACAAAATACTAGCACTTTAGGGCCCACGCCTGCAGATGGAGCCACAACCGAGTTAAGTCTCCATTGTCCTTATAGATATTAACTGGGAGTTGGGCCACAAATCTAAAAGAAGTTTTAAGATCTGGACCTTCTTTATTGCAAATATCTATATGGCATTTTTTTTCTTTTTAAATATTTTTTAGTAGTTATTTTTATTTAATAATGACCAACATATGGCTTATGGCGATTCAACATATACCACCGTTTTCACCAATCAACCTAAACCACCTAATTGGAGAGTTCCTATTCTCCAAGTACACACATTATATATTGTAAAGAAAATGTGAAATTTTAAGATGTTGGACCAAGTACTTCTATTGTCATATCGAAAACAAATAACTTTATTGAAACAAGCTCACAAATTGAAACAAGTGAGGAGTTAAAAGATCTGCAGAAGATGAAACAAGTGCAACTGTCGAGATAAGCAGAGAAGATGAACCAAGTGCAATTACTGAAACAAGTGCATGCTAATAAACAAATATCAACGTTTTTTTTCCTTAGACCACATGAAATTCTTTTAATCATTCAAGGATGACTTAATATCAACGTTTTTTTTTCACTCTTAACTTTTATATATCTATGATTCAAAAAAATATTTTCTCCTTTGAAAAAAATAAAACTTTAATATTTTAACTATGTTTTCGCCATGATTTATGTCATAATGTTCATTAATATTTTATTTAAATTATTAATAATTTTTAATAAGACTTAATTAGTTTTTTTCATGGCCTACATTGGGCGCAAGCCTTGAAGCACTAGTTATATATATTATAATAATACCTCTTTTCATAGGAGGGCGACACGTGGTGCAATTCTATTCATAAGAAAGCGACATGTGGGGCAATTTAAGGATTCCATCCATATTAGCTAAACTCTATCCATACCACATTTCTAAAATCTCTTAATTTTCTTAAAATCTCTCTTTGGTTTTCTACGAAATCTCTTCCTCCCTAATTTCTCTTTCTCATCCATCTACAACTTTATCCCTATCTATTTTCTAAAGGACTTTTATCTCATATATCCATACCACCTCTTTAAAATCTCTCAATTTTTGTGAGCCTCTTTTGGAACAGCATGTCAGCACCCTTTTAATATTTTTTAATGAAAATAATTATTTAGATTGGCTTTTTTTTAATAATTCTGGTTCCAGGTCCTTTGTGTACCTGAACCAAAATAAAAAAGATCCCATATGATCAAAGTTTTGGGCCTCATTAATCCGCAGTCTTAGACTAATCCTAGCTATTCATCATTGGGACACAAGTGTAACACAAAGTCATACATCTTGTACTGGACATCATAATTCTCCATATTAATCCATAAAATAGGCGAGTGGGCCCATGGTTCAGATAAATCACATAGATGGTTATTGGCCATGCATGGATTCTTTAACTGGACTCTACACCCATTCTTCTCTTATCTACTCACAAACATATATGAAATATTTACATCTTTCTTCTATTCTCCTATGCTCTAGAACGATATTTGAGAGAGATAGAAAGACGAACTTAGAACACCAATTATGTACATATTATGTAGTTACTCTCTTGGTTCTTATATTTTATTCATGTTCATTGGATTTGCTAGCTCTAGCCTTACATTCTATGATATATATATTGAGATATTTTCCTTTCTGCCTTTTTTGGAGCACTATGTCATCACCTTTTTAATATTTTTTTAATAAAAATAGCTATTTAGATTGGTTTTTTTTTTATGATTCTGGTTCTGGGTAATTTGTGTACCTAGACCAAAATCAAAAGGATCCTATATGATCAAAGTTTTCTTAACTACAACAAAAAACTTTTTTGTCAACGCATTTTTATGTTGGCAAAGGTTAGTATCTACGTTGCTAAATATATTCTGTAACGTAATTGAGCACATTGCCAGCATGTTGCCTAAGCCTCGTCAACAAAAGTATTCCGCGATGCAAGTTGAGTGCATTGGGGAAAGTTAACTCTTTAGCAATGTAATATTCATTGTGAAAATACATTGCCGAATGAGGTGCTTGGCCCAAGCACCTCATTAGCCTTGCATAAGACTATTTCAATCCACCTGTGTAACATAGTGCACATGTGCAAATTAGTGTGCATCTTTTCTTTTGCTTTATGTGTTGTCACTTGGTTTCTGGGGAGAATGAAGGGGATGAAGTGTAACGCAGATGTTGCATGTAATCCACCTACGCACATGAGTAGACAGTGCTGCCTGCAGCACAGATCTGTTCTTTTTTTTTTTTCTTTTTTTAATCTCATCCCTTCATCAATGGCTTGATTTTCCCTTCTACACAATCCATCACAGCATCTAAAAATCATCCAAAAAATTAAGATCCATCTTCCTATCATAATCATTTATAAATTAATGGGCATTACACAACATCTACAATGATAAATCAATGGAACTAGTGAAAATCATTAGAGATATATTCATCCACATGCCTTTGATGAAGATTAATAAAAAGGATGATCCTAGATTTTTCTTTCTCTCGTGCACGCCCACAGTCCCAATGAAGAAGATGAAGAATAAGAGGAAGAAGAAGAAGAACTGGCGGCCGTGGCTTGGCTTGGGCTTGGTCAATCAAGAGATGAAGGGGAAGGAGAAGAACACTGTAGCAATGGGGAAGAAAGGAAGGCTGCGATCGTCTAATACAAGAAGGGAATAGGGTTTGGTTTTTTTTTTTTTTGGTTTTTATAAAAAAACCCCATTGTTTAAGTTAATTAATATATAAGGGCTTGATTTGGGTTCTTGGGTTTAATGGGTCCAAATTAAATGGGTCCGAATTGGGTTGGGTTGAATTGTAAATATTCGCAGTCCTAAAACCACTACCTGAGATTAGCCCACAAAAGAAATTTAAATAATTCTAATGACCTTAATTAACTAAAATATAAACAATTAAATAAAATTATATTTAAATTAAATACAATAGATACTAGGGTCCAGAATGTTACAACCACTAGATCTTCCTCTTTTCTGGCATCAACTTGATCTTCTTCTTATCTTAAAATCTTGGCTAGGTTTAGGGTGCTAGATTTTAAGGCTAAAAATAGAGGGAGAGGTTCTCGGATTCTAAGTAATATTATACTATATATAGAAAAACAAAGTGGGCCCACATTCTTTATATATATATATATATAAAGGAGGGTGGTCCAACTATTAGGGTTGGACTAATCCCCTTGTGCCTAATAAAAATAGGGTAATATTCCTAATGGCACTAGTGTGGTAGTAGTGCACCCGAACCCTGAAATCTCTGGGTTGAATTATTCTTTTTTTTCTTGTATATATAGAAAGTCTAGTTTAATAAAATAAACAGCAAGTTTTAATCAACTATGGTTTTCCAAATTTTCACTTCCACCTAACAAGCATTGCAAAATTGAAATATTTGGACGGGTCTGCAACAGTTGTCCAACCTTAGCTTATTTAGTTATTAGCGCCTATTTTCCAGGTCTGTATTCAGCGCATGGACCTTTAGGCCTAGGCTTACCCTGTTCAACCATCTATCTATATTGGGAATCAGTCCTAAGCCTAGAAATTAGTCTCTAGCCCCTGTGCGAACTAATCTCAAAGTGAGGTGAACAACCATATTAAAAGACAAAAAAGAAAAGGAAGGAGATCAAACCAAAAGGTAATGGCTCTTTGATAAAGTTCAGATTGGGCAAGGGGCCTAATTTTACATTCATCAAACCATCACTTACTACTTATTGTAAACTGATTTAAATCTAAAAAAAACTTATATTATAAAAGAACCATTAAAATTTCTGGCCATTGAATTATATGATAATTTGAACAGCAAAAAATTATAAAATGAGAATATGACTATAGATAATTAGGATGGGTCTTCGCCGACGCACATAATGCGTTGGCAATTAAGATTGGTCTTCGCCAATGCATGTAGTGCATTGGCAGTGTTCAGGGTGCCTTTCCTAATGCACCTATGTGCATTACAAATAGGTCAAACCACTGCCAACATATTGTTTACATCGCAAAATGCCAACATTTCGTTACCAAAATTGTTATTGTTTCACAGGGGGTTTTTTGTATAATTTCGACACCTTTTGCCAAATGCAACCTCATCTGCATTGGCAAAAGTATATAATTTTTTGACTTTTGCCAACGCATTATTATTTACGTTGGTCAAAAGGTAACATTTAGCAACGCTTTTCAGATGATGTTGGTAAAAAGCATTGGGGATTTCACAATTTGTTTCAGTTTCTTATTGATCTTATTTAGAAAAAAAAATATTCTTCTTTTCTTCAAAGAATGTTGTTATCTATGCTACGACAAAGCCACTACCCTATGGCCTACCAATACAAGATTGAGTTTTTCAAATGTGTATCGGGTTCATATACAAATACATGATGTGAGTAAGTCAAAAATTTGAGTTCTAAACAACATATGCGTCGGTGAAAGATAATGTAAATAGGTGGTCATAGTGAATGGAAAGATATAGACTAAACTATGGGTCTAATAAACTATGGCCTAATGATGTGGACCACACGTCCATATTTGTTTGAACCACAATGAAGCTAGGCATAATGTATAGATTTAATGTTTAATCCAAGGCTACAAGTCTGCACATAATTAAACCCACAGGTTTATACAAAGGCCCATGCTAAACCCAAGCCCAAAAAATGAGAATATATTTAAATATAAAATTTATTAAAACATTATTAAGAAAAAATTATACGTTGCCCTTTTTCTATTAATCTTTTTATTTTTTATTTATCTTTTTCTTTTTGGGTTTAGAGGATGGGGATGTATACATAACAAATACACAGGTAAAAAAAAAATTAAAAGACATATATTAATATTTCCTTTTTCGACTTATCTTTCTATTTCCAGGGTCTCCCCTCAAACTTTTGTGGATTTTATGAATTATTTGAAAATATTTGCTTTTATTTGTTATTAATTTTTCCTATTTTATTTTAATTATTGTATTTAGAATAGTAAATAATTTGTAATAAGAAAAAATCTTTTAAAAAAGAAACCTAAGATATATGTTATATATTTGTTTGTGATAAGAAGAGCTCTTTAAAACAAGGAACCCAAGATATAAGTTATGTCAATTTATATAAGATTCATACTAAACTTTGGACTTCAAGCGAATATTTCATCATGGAAACTCTTTAAAAAAATAAACCTAAGATATAAGTTGCATTAATTTATACTTTCTCTTTTTTCTAACTTCTCTATTCCATTCATAAATCATAGCGACAGAAGAAGTTGAACGGCCGCATATTTTCTCATTCTTCCGTTGGAAAGATACATAAGTTAAAGTATTCCTCTCTCACTTCTAAGCATGCATTATATTCTATACAATACAAAATTCTTATGTCCCTTATATTGTTGATAAGACTTAATTATTTTTTCTCGTGGCCTATGCCAAGCGCTAATCTTTCAAGTCCCATCTCATTGCCCCAAGTGGTCCATGTGAATCTACTAAACTTGACGAGGTATGTATGTCATGCTCACAACTGCATCTTATTTTGAATTCCTTCTATTTGATTTGGGTACTTACGGTGCTAATTATTATATTCTTAAACTGTTTTATGGTAATCTATAGCCTTTTGACTGATACTATTTAGATTACTATTTACGGAGGTAATTGTTATATTCTTAAATTGTTTATAGTAATCTATTTGACTAATACTATTTAAATAAAGAATTAGATCACTAAACCCTACACTATTCATGGTAATCTGTAGCCCGAAAATCTTAATTATTTAATCATGAGTCATTATAGTCAATAGTGGCGTTCTTAAGATTCTTAAGATTGTTGAAAAATAGGAGTTCTAGGATTATGTTAACCGAAATCCAACCAAATTTGTATATCATCTAACTGTTATGCTAATCCAATTGACATATTTATCTATTACACATATTATGAAATAATTTTTTTTAATATTTTCTTTTATTGTCAGATCCATTGCAACTATAACAGTTATGGATCACACCAAGCAAACATCATTCTTATTACACGATGAAGTACTTAAAATTTTTATAAATACGACAGAAGAAGAATTTCAAGAATGTACAAATAAGGTATTTTACATTTATTTTTATTTACATAAAGTTACTCCTTTATTTTAACTATCATCATGTATATATATAAATATTAAATATTTAATTATTTTACAGGTTAATTGTTATGAACTATTAGAAAATAAAATAAAAAAAGCATTGTAGAAGCAATATTTATTTCATTTAAAACTAGACAAAACGATGAACAAACTAATATTAAAAAGCAGTATCCCAGTCAAGAAAATTGAAGAAATTAGCTACACTCAAGAATCAATCATTCTATTATCAGAAATTGAAAATTATAAGTTTTATTTTAATGCCATCAACACAATTTCTTTCATATCAGTTTCTTTTAATAATTTATTTGAATGTTTACTATGTAGTATTAAATTATAAAGAAAATGTGAAATTTCAAGATGTTGAACCAAGTATTTCCATTGTAATACTGAAAACAAATAATTTTATTGAAACAAGCGTACAAATTGAAACAAGTAAATGAGTTAAAAGATCTGCACAAGATGAAACAAGCACAACTGTTGAGATAAGCGGAGAAGATAAATCAAATGCAACTACTAAAACAAGTGCATGCCAATAAACAAATATCAACGTTTTTTTTTCCTTAGACCACATGTAATTCCTATAATCATTCAAGGATAACTTAATAGCAATGTTTTTTTTTCACTCTCAACTTTTATACATCTATTATTCAAAGAAAATATTTTCTCCTTTCAAAAAAAATAAAGATTCAATGTTTTAACTAATATTCATTAATATTTTATTTAAATTATTAATAATTTTTAATAAGACTTAATTATTATTTTCTCATGGCCTGCGTTGGGCACGAGCATTGAAGTGTTAGTATATATTAAAAGAATTCTCCCCTTTACGAGAGAAAGACATCTGGCTCTTCCTTTATGTGACACGTGGCAACCTTCTTTCCCTCTCTCACAAGTAACCATCTCTCAATGCACTTGTGGTGGAAGCTGTGTTTGCATTTAGGCAAGCTAGTAACCTTATCTCCAATCTCAAATTTTGATAAACAGATGATGCATTCTGGATGCCTCATTTAGTTTCATGCTCTCTAAAAAAGCCAAAACCGTTAACACCAAGTTCATCGGCCGCTGCAGGTTAGCGAGGTAAAACATGATTTCCACACCAGCTAAACAGCTGTAATAGATGATAGCCACAAATATAATTAGAATTGCATAAAAGGTCAATTGTCATGCCCCGATTTCGGGAATTGGGGTTAGGATGGCCCCACGGGGAGTGCATATGTAATCCCGTAGTAATCTGTGCATGTAAACATACACACACAAAAGACTACAAGGAAGATTGCACAGGAACGTGTAGAGAAGTTCCTCCAACACGTAAATTACATTCAACAGTGAACAAAAACCTGTGTAATACATCTGTAATAATCATAAGCAATAACAACGGAATTATCATAACATTCATAAATAAGTCTGTACTTAACTATTTCTCGTTTTTCATGATCATGATTAATTAAGCATGAACAAAACTTAAAGTGTAAAAAGGCCTATCCAAACTTAAACACTCAGCACGTGTCTCGTTGTCGCTCTTCGTACGACGACGTCATCTGCATTACACTCATCTAGTCCCCGAGGTTTAGTACCTATAACACCAAGGGTAGCACTGTTAACACGATAGTTAAGCAAGTATATAGAGATACATAAGACTATCATGCCGTATCAAATGAAGTAAGAATATATATTAATTAAAGAAGGCAAAAATCGTACATTAGGCATGTCGTGCATGAGTAAACATGAGTAACGAATTATAAACAGATTATCATACAAACTTATTCGTAACCATGTGGTCGTATTCTTCCAAGAGAGAGCAAATCATCTAAAGGGAGCGTGCATATTCTAGGGGATCAGCCTAGCTTATTGAGAAGGGCCGACAACTCCTCCAAGGACTACTGCAGCAGTGACATATCGTATCATACCCGAACTAGTCCCGTCGAACCTAATAAGGGCGTATTTAAGTGGTGCCGACTTAACGTACCAAGACCGACTCAATTCATATCTTTTATGCATCTTGGTTATACTTGTCATAACATACATACTAGGAGTTCGGTCTTGAGATTACATTCATTCATTCATCCATATTTGATAATCAATTCATACATACTTAATTGAGTTACATATGTTGAGGGCATGGTTTCTTAACAATATGGATGCATTTAGATTGCGTAGGCATCAAAGATAATTACTAGCCAACCCTATGCTAGATAATCCGTGATCCCGAGGGCATTCAATATGATGTATTCATAAAACGTCCGGTGTCATTGTGTTACCAATTTTAGCGTTACATTATGTATACAAAGGACACCTCTTCTTATGCCAACACCCATGACGTGCATCGGGAATTCGTCCGGAAAATCAAAGGGGATGAGTGACAGCTCTACACTTATCCACCTTTCATTTGATCATCATTGGGCTAATTTGGTTAGGAAGTAGGCGCCATATCTAGAGCCTTACAAGGTCATTGAAGGTTCCTCACATCCTATATTCACTGGGTTCTTACGGCTTAGCTGTATACAAGGCTACGGCTTAGCTGAGTGGTTCAGGTTTCCCTCTTAATTTAATACACATTTACGGCTAGGCCGTATATTGACCTACGGCTTAGCCGTGCTAAGCCTACGGCTAGGGTTACAGCTTGGGTATGGTGTGGCCGCAGCAAAGTTCACGGCGTAACCGTGTGTGAGCCGTAGATAAATTCTGGGTTAGGGTTCTCTGGAAGGTTCATTGTAGAATATCCTACGGCTTGGTCACGGGGAGGTTACAGCTTAGCCGTAGTTCATTCCATGGCTTAGCCGAGTGTCAGCCATAGTGTAATTTGGCTCTCGGGATTCTAGACCGTAGAGACTTACGGCTTCGCCGTAAGCTTCAGAATTTCTGAAACTGATTCTGCAGCTCAGGTTCACGTGCAGAACTCTATCATTTGGGTTCCAATGAGGGTTCTTACACTTCTAAACTCCATAATAGGTCTTACATTATTCCACATCATCAATATTGCCTAATTATACTCATTATCACCTAATTCAACATCTATGTGTGCTTATTTAAGGGGAAATGAGCTGTAAGTTAAACATTGAATGATCAATCCAAGAATTTAATCAAATTAAATATACATGCAGTACCATACATACTCTAATACTTGCCTCTTAACAGTGTTAGCCTTCTCTAACTCTTTCTTATTGTGCAGCTACAGAAAACCTCCAAAATGAGAATGGTTTGTGATTCTAAGAAAGAGATGTCCAAAGGGAGAAGAAGAGGTTAGATGGATGCTATTGCCATTGCATGTAAGCTCCAACTCCTTGTTTCATGCTCTAAAATGAAGTGGAGATGAAGACAAGTGAATATCAAAGTGGCTTCGATGAGTATAGGAGAAAACAGAGGGAGGAGGAGACGTTGGGTGCTCTTATACCAAATTTTCTACAGCTTTTGCATGCAAGCCCACAGTTTCTAGAAATTTACAGTTTAGGTCATATGGACCTCAACTAGGCCAAAATGGATCCGAATCAAGTTGAGCCCAATATGAAAGTTGACCCACGAGATGAAATGCATATAATGCAACTGATGAGATGTCCATATGGTGCAAGATTAATTACAAAAAGGTCCTTGACTACTTAAGTAAAGTTCGAACCCAACTACCTATCTAACTGAAACCCACTAATAATTAAAAGCAAGGTGAATTAAGACTAATTATATATATTCATAGGAAAATCATACTTAATTAGTATAAATTATAATTAGGTCGGGTCGGGACCTTACATCAATGATGCTAGGAGGATTACTATTAAATTCGGTGATAGGAACAGAATAGACTCATGGTCGTAAAGAAGCAGAAATTTGCTCTATACAAATCGGTCAATGCTACTGTTGGGGTAGTCCTCGTGATCGCAGAATATGAATTTCATGGTGTTGTTGTACCAAGTAACTCAAAGAGGGGAAAGACAAGCTGCTCTTTATATAAAAGCATTCCTATTTTTTTGTTAGTTGATCTTTTTATCTAAGAGGAGTTTTCATATGCATATGTCCCTCACCATTTTGGTGATGAACACTTCCTTTTTTAGACCCCTCAAGGTCAAAAAGGTGTAAAGTTTTGTCATTTTGCATATTAATACTTTCCAAAAAAAGAGTGTCCCTCACCTATGCACATGAATATTGTCCTTCATCTAATACTTGCTACTTCAAGAGTTTGAAACTTGGAGGGCACCATCTCGTCATTTATATATCTAAATAAATAGACTCTCCTTCTACTTCTTTTCTTTCACATTTTTTTATAGTGTAATCCTTTTCAAAGTACATTTTCCTTTTTCTTTTTTCTTTTATATTTTTATAATGTAATTACACTTACTGCTGCATATACTAGGCAGAGATTTTGGGTTTGAAGATCTTATTAATATTTCTAAAGAAAGCGGGAAGATTTTTTTTTTTTTGAGATTTGGAAATTGATAATTAGGTATTACATAAAAACTCGGGTTTCTATTTACCACATTTCATTTTATTTTTCTTCTTTTGTATTTTTATCTTTACTTTTTTTATTTTTTGATTTTCTCTAAATATCCAAGTAAGATTTTGATGGCTTCTATTTTTGTTGGAATGTTTTTAACTAGATTGTATGTACAATGAGTTTGGTATGCAAGTAATGTTTGACAAAATGCCACAATGATATTTGTTTGCATCTATTTAGATTGGAGTTTTCAAAAGTTTTTTAAAGGTGGTTTTTTGTAAATACCATGTAAGGTTATAGGATTTGCAAATGCCAATGTAGTTTTAGTATTTGTAAATATACCTCGCTTTTCCATTTTAATATTTGCTAAGTCCCTAGAATAAATGTTCCTAACAAAAATGGGTAACCATCATGAGGTTTGCATTTGTTTTTGACAAAAATGACAGCTTTACTCTTATGCCCAAAAAATAAAAAATGAGTATATCGTTATTTGTAAAATTGTTATTATTTTATCCCAAGTCCTAGTGCCCTTTCTCTCAACAACTCTCTAATGCATATAAAGTCTAATAATGTATTTTAAAACTTTCATCAATCAAATGGTGGGCTATGTATGGATAGAATAAATTAAAATTAATTATAAGTGGCTGAGTTGATTGTCATCACAATGGATTTTTTATACTTAATGAAATGGGTCATAGATTGAGAGGATTTGATTTATGTACAGTATCCTCTCCCACTAAATGTAGTTCTTAATCTCACAAAAGAAAAAACAATTACTATACTTTTAATATTATGCATATATGAATAAAAGAGATAGACAAAAGTGTCATTTTACTTTAGAAAAGTATGGTGGTTGAAAGTCTACTGATTTTAGGGAACAAAAGGTATTCAAATGAAAAGGCAGGAGCCTATTTACAGATCCTAGAACCGCTGGGGCTTATTTACAAATCCTAGAAACCTTGAGAGGATATTTACAAAAAAACCCTGCGTTTAGGCCTTCTATAAGATTGCGCCCATACTAAGTCCAGGTCCAAAATAAAACTATATTATTAAATTTTAAGTTTTATTAAAAATATTTAAAGAGAAACAAATCTCAAATAAATTAGTATATATATGACCTTTTATGATGGCGTAGGGTATACCTAGGTCTAATATTATAGTCGATACATTTTTTCAGAAAAATCATATCTAGTGAAACATAATCACTAAATTAGATTAAGCTAATTGTGTAAAACAATAAGTATTAAAATTAGGTCCAAATAAAAGTATAGTTAGAAATAAAATAAATATCTATCGAAGCTATTTAAAAAAAAGATCAATTCAAAAAAAGTATATAGACTTTAAAAGACTGTAAAAATTATTTTTTCATCCACCTGTTTTTTATGATTTAGAATATTGTTTCTTAAGTCGGCCCCTCTAATTTTATAACATTATAGTGTTTTTACACTCGAGAAAATAAACATCTAAGACGTTGTCAAGTTTACTGAAAGGCTAAAAAATATGAAAAATATAGACGGGTATTTGGTGAGGCAACACAGTGTGCCTCACATAAGAAAAATATAATTATAAAAAAAATTGATCGACTCTGACTTTCCAAATGAATTGAATTAGGTTGCACGATGGGGCCACTCCACTCACCTGAAGTTCTTTCAAAGTCCCCTTACAGTTTTATGAGTCATGATTCAAATAAGATTTTAACTTAGAGTCATGTTTCAGCTAAGGCTTTAACTTGCATAAACTTGGCGAGGCTACTCAGTGTGGCTAATGTTTTGAAAAGTCTGGACCTACAAAAATAATTGGAGGTTACTTAGTTTTTAATTGTTTAGATTGTTACTTAGTGGGTCTAATTGAAAAAACCCCACAAAAACTTTCTAATTTTATAACATTAGAGTGTTTGAACATTTGCAAAAAAAAATAATAATAAAATAAAATAAACTTTTAAACCCACTAAAAAATTCAGTCAATCTAAATCAAATAGTAGTTAATCAATGGTCTGATGAATTACTGTAAATTTTAGTTTTTTTGTTGGAGATATTCATATTCAACATGGAGAAATTGAAGATAAACAAGTAAAAAGCAATAAGGTTTTAAATCAGAAAGTTTAATCGAGATAATTAAATACAAAATAAAACCACTAAAAGAAAAATAAACCAATGTAATTAAAAAATAATTATCAATGGTATGAGTACCTTAAAATCTTATTTTTGGGGTTAAGGGATATTTCTTTTCCATAGATTGGGATTGGATTTGGATGTTAGAGGCTTGTGGATAATAGACTGAAAGATATATGATTTTAGAAAATTTGTAGCTTCAATACTAAATTCAAGTTGTATTAATAATTTTTAAGTTTGAAGTCAAAGAGCTAATTTAGGGAATTTAAATTTGAGAGAGAAATTATAGAAGTGAAATATTAGGGAACCATTTTGTGATGCTATCTGTAATTTTTTTTTTTTTTTTTGGAATGATGACATGGCACCCTCTGAAAAAAGAAATCAGCCAATTGACGTGGCACCCCCGAGAGACCTCCCTCCCTATTGCTTTAATATATATAGCTAGCGCTTCAAGGCCCACATACAATGTGGGCCATGATAAAAAAATTTTAATTTTTTTAAAAATTATAATATTTAAATAAAATAAAAATAAATATTATCATATAAATCATAACACAAACATAGTTAAATTTGAAATTAGAAAACCAAAAATTCAAAGGGAAAAAAATTATATTTAAGTTCTTGCACTTGTTTCAAACTTATCCACTTGTTTTAACTCCTATAACACTAGTGCAATTGTTTCTGCTCTTGCACTTCCTCTATATTTTAGGATCCTTAGAGATTAGGGCTTCATGTGTATAGTGTTTAAATCAAGGACTGAGATGTAATATTAGATATTAGGATTTTGTTATTTTTAAATATTATATATAGAACTGTGCAAGGCCATGTTCAACCCAGGGCTGTATAAGTAGGTCTAACAGTGAGATGAGCTCTTATCCTATCTTTTTTTTTTCCTTTTTTTTTTCAATTGGCATTTGATTGCAAGATACAAGATAAATAGATTTCTCTAACGACTGGCAATGTGTGGATAGATTTTAAGTAATTGATATGATAGGCCAAGGTCCAAATTTTGGAAAATGAATACAATAAGAAATTCTTATAGTATAATAAATACAAATTGCCTATGTACGAAAATCCATATCAAATCCAACAAAGGAACTCACAACTTATTAATGTATCTCTTTACCTTTCTCTCATCATTTATCACTCAAGCTATTATTCAATGTCTTTATTTCAAAAATAAATTAAATATGTAGAGTAGATTAACCCATCAAAGAATTCCTTTGAAACTAGCTCTATAAATCATAAATAGAAATGGTTCTTTTAAAATATGCTTAATGATATTTACACTTCGGAGACAAAAAGTTCTAAATGATAGAGAGGCGAGACCTTATTGGGAAAAAACATCCCATTACGAATTATACAACTAAAATTAAAGAAAAAAACGAACAAATGAAATATATAAAAACACATCGAAACCTGAAGGGATCTGAGGGATTTTTGTCTACATGCATGAGAAATTTGTTGAAATGGTAGAGTTCTTCATCATCTTCATTGCGTGGTGATCTTGCTAGCGGATATAATTTAAAATACTAGTTAAGAACCGAGATGTGAGTTGTTCAATTGATGCTCAAGGGCACATTTGTTTGTGCACAGTCTTCTGATCTTCTCCACTGAAGTAGAAATAAAAGATGTCTGAGATTTCTGGCTTTAGCATTTGACGGGATTGGAGAGGAAGGTTTTAATATAAAAACTCTTTATCATTATAGGTAAGAGATAAGAGAGGTTTTAGCGGAGGAGATTAAGGGATATTAGGGAGAGATTTGATATCGGCAATGAAGGAGATCTTAGGATAGGGATTAGATTTTAGGGGAATGGAGAAGGGGAAGAAAGGCTGCCACGTGTCACATAACAAAAGTGCCGCATGTCCTTCTCTTGGGAAGAGGGTATTGTTATTATATATATTAGCGCTTCAGGGCCCACGTCCAACATGGGCCTTTTTTAATAATTATATTATTTGTTAATAAGAATATTTATAAATGTCCTAAAAGAATTTAAATTTAATGTCACCCAACATGATAAAAAAATTCAATTTAAACCAGAGATATCAATGCAAACACAAGAATTTTGAAACAAATAATAGAGAGGGAGAGAGCATACCTTGAGTATAGAAATAGAGCTTGATGTTAAATAAGTGAATAGAGCTTTGATTACAAATAGTAGAGAGAGAGAGAGAGAGCATACCTTGAACAAGGGAATGGAGCTTGGTGTTGAATAGAGATAGGTATTCTGAATAGCTAAATAGTTGTTAATGAAACTACTATTACCGACAATCATTGGCCTAGTTGAAAAATTGAGATTTTAGGAAAAGATATCAGTCAGTGCATCTAAAACATGGCCCTATTAAGAAAATAAATGTGGTTTGTTTCTTTGATTGATATATATTAGTTAATAAATAGAGAAGGGGCAGAAGACTTGTTTGCAATTAATCGATTCGAATTAAAAAGATGGTCCCTAACTGATGCTTTTCTAATTTAGAACTTCTGTCGATTAAATTGGGAGAGAAACTTCAAGATCTGTTGTTTCTAATGGATGAGTAAATAGAATAGAATGAAAGATCAAAATCTGGAATCAGTTGCTCCCCTTTCATTTGCCCATACCCACACTTGAGATGGTAAATCATCAGGTTGGGCTTTACCCATCAACCAGTAGACCTATTAACCCATGTACCCACCTCTGCATCTTGTTCTTCTCCTTTACTACCCTCTTCTTCTTTCATTTTCTGGCTTAATTTCTGTAGCCACAGAACCCAACCTCCATTGGACCCATCATCGAGATCATCTTGGTGAATCCAGACTCCATCACCCACCCAGCCGAGACGGGCTTGACCCGAACCCACTTGTACTCGAAGCCCGCACTGTTCATCATCTCCTTTCTCGTTATTTTCTTCTCTGTCACTTCATATCTTCTGCTGATCTCTCTCTCTACAACCAAATTCAAAATAACCTCTGCTCTTCTTCTCTTCTCCATTCTTGCCAGACGAACCAGGAGCTGGAACCCATCTCTGTTTCCTTTTTCCCTTTTTCTTTTTCTTCCTATTTTCTGCTTTTCTTCTCCATCTTCTATGTCTTCTCATCCTTGCCGAGACCGAACCCGTGGAGACCTAGGCTTCCGTCCCTCCTTTCTCACTTTTGCTTTCATTTTTTCTTCTTCCTTGCTCCTTCTTCTTTTGTAACTAAACCCGATCGTCTTCTTCCTCTTCCTTCCACCCTCCCTTTACGTTTTCTTCATTCACGCATTTCTCCTTCTCTGTTTCCTTCCTTCTTTGGTTTTCTTTGATTTATTGTTTGGTTTGCAAGAAAACATAGAAGAAAAGAAAGAAAAGAAGAAAGGAGAAAAAGAAAGGAAGAAGAGAACGTTGGTCGGTTGGGAAGGACGATCCAGAGAGTTGCAGTTGGAGATGGGTCGATGGCTGAGAAAGTAAACAAAGAAGAAAAGAAAGAAAAGAAGAAAGAATAAAAAGAAAGGAAGAAGGGAACATTGCTCGGCTAGGAAGGACAATCAAGAGAGTTGCAGTTGGAGATGGGTCGATGGCTGGGAAATAAAACGGAGAAGAAAAGAAAGAAAAGAAGAAAGAAGAAAAAGAAAGGAAGAAGAGAACGTTGCTCGGTTGGGAAGGACGATCCAAAGAGTTGCAGTTGGAGATAGGTCGATGGCTGGGAAAGAAAACAGAGAAGAAAAGAAAGAAAAGAAGAAAGAAGAAAAAGAAAGGAAAAAGGGCACGTTGCTTCTCAAAAGTTGAGATACGTTTTGATTATTTCTGAGTCTGTCTTAATTTGCTTCGATGTCCAATTATCCAATGTAGAACTATGGGTGGCTAGTGCATTGGCTAGCATAGTAGGAACTTTGATTCTTACTGACGATTCCTCTTACAGGACATGGTTGAAGTTGGGGATGACAGTGATGAGGATGAAGATGATGAAAGCTCTGATGAAGTTGGGGATGACAGTGATGATGAAGATCATGGATTTTTGAATTTGAGACA
The DNA here is from genome assembly GCA_037013555.1 of Sextonia rubra. Taxonomy (NCBI): domain Eukaryota; kingdom Viridiplantae; phylum Streptophyta; class Magnoliopsida; order Laurales; family Lauraceae; genus Sextonia; species Sextonia rubra. Next base: position 105,727,090 of record JASUAD010000001.1, on the reverse strand, counting down.
TGTTTTGAGGTTTGAGAAGTGATCAAATCCTCTTCAAAAGTCTGAACAAAAGATGTAGTTCGAATTACCTTGAGGGAACTACTTTATCTAACTATTTTCATGGAGAAAATGTTTTTGCATGGATCAATTGAGAAATATGCTTATTTGCATTAGATATTTACGTCTCTTTCCTCTCATCATTCAACTTGTTTGCGTTTCTTGAACAAATGTAGTTGTGCATATTGGTGTGACCCACTGTACACCCACTGCACGTACGGTTCTAATTTTGTGCGACGCATAGACCCCACTTGCAGAGATATGTGGTACTCACAATTCTTACATATGGCATGGTTGAAGTTGGGGATGACAGTGATGATGATAGATATATTATCGATGGCTGGTTGCAAAGAGCTGCAGTGGGAGATGATTACATTGTGACAATAGCAAAAGGCATACTAAAATAAATAAATAAATTTTGATTGGAGAAAAAAGATAAACATACCTGAACCGGAGACAACTTAAAAGGAGAAGAGAAAGAAGAGTCAAGAGAGAGGTTTAGGGAGACCATCAAATTGAATAATATGTGAAGAAGAAAACTGCAATTCTATTTATAACATATTTGCTAATCATGCAAATTGGAAAATACTAATTCATAATGAATTAGAAAACTTAATTTGTAAAGTGTTTGAGTGAGATGGAGAATTATCTTTATTAACTGGAGATCCTTATTTATAGGGATTAGATTGGATTTGTAGATTTCAAAGAGAAGAGAATCTTAGGACTTTATTGAGAGCATGCCACGTGTTGCACTCCTACAAAGAGAACTGCGCCACATGTCGCCCTCCCGTTAAAGGGGGTATTGTTATAATATATAATGCATATAATTTATTTTAATTAATACAAATAATTTCTCAAATAGCCACATAATTAATTAAAAACCCAATTTAGCTTGGCAGGCTCGGGCCTAATTCTTACAGCCATTGTTGGGCATAACCCAGGCCTGGGCTAATAATTCTAATGTTTGGCTGGGACTGGATATACATTAGCCTAGCCCAGCCCATCCCATGAACACTCCTACTACCCCACTTGTTCATGGATGCAATGCATACTACATCAGTGGGCTCCACTCTTCTTTGGATATGTTGTAGAGAGATGAAAGAGAGAGAAATTAAGGAGGGAGAGATTTTATAGAAAACAAAGGAGAGATTTTAGGAAAATTGAGAGATTTTAGAGATTTAATATAAATATAGTTTAGCTAATATAGATGGAGTTCTTAAATTGCGCCACGTGTCGCCCTCCTGCGAAAGGGGGGATTGCTTTAATATATATAATAACTAGTGCTTCAGGGCCCGCGCCCAACGTGGGCCATGAAAAAATAATAATTAATTCTTATTAAAAATTATTAATAATTTAATGAATATTATCACATAAATCATAGCAAAAACATAGTTAAAATATTAAATTTTTACTTTTTTGAAAGGAGAAAATATTTTTATTGAATCATAGATGTATAAAAGTTGAGAGTGAAAAAAAAAAACTGTTGATACTAAGTCATCCTTGAATGATTAAAGGAATTACATGTGGTCTAATGAAAAAAAAAAAAATAAATAAACGTTGATATTTGTTTATCATAGCAATAAATTATAATATTTGAATCTTTATCACAGCAAAAACATATATTATTTTAACAGCCATGATGATGCTTGAAATTCTTCTTTTGTCGCATTTATGAAAATTTTAAGTATTTAATCATGCAATAAAAATGATGTGTGCTTGGTGTGACCCACAATTCTTATAGTTGTAATGTATCTGACAATAAAAAAAAATTTAAAAACAATTGTTTGATAATATTTGCAATAGATAAATATGTTAAAGCTATCTTTAGTTCATATATATTTGCTACCTCATTTTTGTTGGCATGGTTGTATCATTACAACGAATACACTAACCGTTATTGATATTTTTATAAATCTTCTTATTGCAATTACTGCATAAAAGATGCGCTAAAGGTGTATCCATATGTCACATTGAGACCATAGCCTTTATTGCAACATATTTGACCTAGAAAATTTTATAATAGAAAATAGTTCCTAACTTGAATTAGATAAAAATAAAAAAACCTTTTTAGTAAATAAGGAAAATGTATGTGAATTGAATTTTACCTCTTTGACACCATTCTCCAATAATAAAAATAACTCTTGTAATGATAATCTAATAGATATTGAATCATTCAATAATAAGAGCTCATTGTTATAATTTGATTGTTAGCAAATATGTTAGTATTAAGAAATATAAATAAAATAAATATATATTAATAAAAAAGTGTTTTTTTTACCATAGTAGCAAACGTCTTGCCAATGGAATATTAGGTTTGATTAGTAGTTTTATAGGGTTGAAGCGCTGCAGGGCCCACGTTGTAAAAATTATTGAATTGGTAAATAAAATTATATTTAAGTATTTAAATAAATTATAATTTAATATTAACATAAAAGTCATTGCACAATCATTATCTAAAAACAATCCTTAAATACAACCTATCTATTTAGTAATTGGATGGGGTTGAGATTAGGTGGCTAAAAGGCCAATGGTCTAACTAATGAGTGCACAAAATAGGTGATGGAGAGATTTTAGGTAGGTGGAGAAGATGTTATCCGAATTCAATCGATCACTCTACCAAAAAGAATAAGAGATTGGGAGGAAAACAGGAGAATTAAGAGAGGCTTCTTTTTATGTTTAAAATCTGACAGTTTATATTTTACATGGACCTACGCATATACATTCATTAGTAGGTCCGCCCATGGACTTGTGATGTCCAACTATAGAGTAGTTTAATCCAATGATTTATAGTTTATAAGTGCGGCCCTGAGTAGTGCTATTTCTTGATTGCCAGCACATTCTTCTTGCCTTAATAGAATAAAGAGTTGACATTCCATTCCTTTGATCATATATATGATATGTGTACTGGAGTTATTATATTGTACTAAAATGATAAGTGGCTGTGAGGCCCCTTTTTATGTAAATTGAATTTTTAATAATTTATAAATGCCTCACAGTGAGGCCCAACTTGCCAACATGAAATTGCTTATTATGAGATAAGAGTTTTTTAGAGAATAGATGGGGATGAAGTTGTAGAGGGATGAGAGAGAGAGAAATTAGGAAGGGAGAGATTTTATAGAAAAGAAAGGAGAGATTTAGGAAAATTGAGAGATTTTAGAGATTTTGCATGGATAAAGTTTAGCTAATATGAATGGAATCTTTATATTGCGGCATGTGTTGCCTTCTCATGAAAAGAATTGAGCCATGTATCGCCCTTCTACAAAAGGAGGTATTGTTTTAATATATATAACTAGCAACAAAGGCTCGTGCTAAGCCCAGGCCCAAAATAAAAATAATAATAAAAGAAAAAGAAAAAAGAAAAAAGGAAAAGATAAAAAAAACTATATCCCATTGGAGCTCAATCTATTAGGGACATAATGTGGGGTGTTAGTATAACTTAGATAAGTTCCAAAAAAAAAAACATAGAAAAAAATAGTAATTAATCCTTTGATTAGTTTTCAACTTTTCATAAAGAAGTAAGGTAAAAAAAAAAAAAAAACCACCATCATTCTTTAGAGCATCTCCTTGTAGTCAAATGGATCCAGTCCAATAGCAACAAAAGCCAATTTATGAATCTTAGATAAATATCGACAATTATACCTCTTGGATCTACAACAATTGGTGCATTGACTGCAAAAAAAAAAAAAAAAAGAAAAAGAAAAAGAAAACATAGTACAAAAGAAAAAAGTACAATAAAAAGGCAAAACAGTGTGATAAAGTGCAAAATAAAATAAAATTATACCTCTTGGTAAATAAAACCTTTAACTCTTCAATGTGGAAAAGCATCTATGTCTAAATTGAAGATTTATTAAAAATTTAAACTTTTAAGTATAATTAATAAAAGTAAATCTAAATGTAAATATATTATAAAGAGAAATGAAAGAAATTGAATCATGCTGGATTATTAAATCCATTAAATATAGTATTTCTATTTTTTAAATGAAAATCCAGAAGAAAAGATCTCAACAAATCTATATATACTTGATCTTCTTTTCCTAGGAACCAATCATGCACATGCCCTATCTTGGATGATTGGTTACTTAAAACTTACACCAGTGCATGTATTTCGATTTGAAAATCCACTTGTTTGATTGCTTTGACTTTTTCTTAATTTAAGTTCGGAAGATTTTAGATAGAAGATTGAAAGAACTTTCTTGAGTGACGTCTCTGTAGATAATCTTTGAAGTTATGGAATAGGAATTAGATAAAAGGTCTCTCTAACCAAATTTTATCATTGTATGAAAAACTTGAGGGAGAATAAAATAAAGCCATTTGTGATACTTAAAGAAGCACAGAAAGGATTTTTTTAAAGCTTCATACAAAAAATATCTGTACTAAACTATGCTATCCTTTTGAAGATTCAATGAGGTGTATCCAACTTGGATAAATACATAATTACAAATATATATTGGAATTGAATACAAAATGCCCAATTCAGTAAATCACAAAACATAAATTTGTGAATTCATTAAAAGATTCAAATAGTATTTATTTTAAATGAAACATACAATGATGAAAGAAAAATAATGTACAAAACTTTAAACAATCACATGATAAATATCTCAAAATCATCAACTTGCGGGACGATGTTCATCTGATCTTTCTCTCTCTCTCTCTCTCTAGAACCAGACCAAACCCAGACCACTGAGCACCTCACCCCCTTCTTTCTTGTTCTTCTCTGCTTGTTGCTATTTTTTCTCTCTACTGTTCCATCTTAATCTTCTTTTTTCCTTTTTTTATCTTCCTCGCCCAAATGGGAGCTAGGCAGCCGAGATCTTAACTACCACCTCTTCATCTCAACAGCCCGCACCATCCGCCAAACCACTTGACAAGCGGAACCCATTCATCTCATGGCCAACACACACAACCCATCTTCTTTTCTTTCTTCCTCTCTCATCGTCCCAACCAAACAACCATTGCACACAAGCCCACACCGACGATCCATTTCAACTCCACTTCTATTTCTTTATCTTCTTTCTTTGGTTTTGTGATTTGTATTATGTCCTTTTACGTTTTTTTTATTCATGCCATCTTAATATTTGGTCTTGACGTCTAGTACTCTTCCATGCTTTGCTTGTGCATCATCAACAATGTGCTAAACCTCCACTTGATCAATTGGTTCACACAGAACCCATCTTCTTCCTCTCCTCTTCTTAGTTCTTATCCTTCTTGTTTTCCTTCTTCTTCCATTCTTTCTTTCTACTCCTCTGCCGTTGAGTTAAATCTACATGGGCGAACCTAGTTTCAGAAAATATAGCTGTAGCTAACTGCATCCTTAGTGTAATTTCAGTCTACATATGGTGCTAGTAGCATGTCCCAGAAAGCAGGACTTGCAGCTTTAGGATTGGGGTATACTGGAGGTGAAGCGGTCGCAACCATGGTAAAGGCATTCCGGGAACGGCGTGACTTCCTAGTTAAATGCTTTAAAGAGTTGGAGGGTGTTAAGATATCAGTGCCTCAGGTACCAATGGCTCCATTCCCCTCATAATCCCTGCTTCGAAAGTTGAAACTCAACCTAAATCTGTTGAATATGCAGGGGGCCTTCTACTTGTTTCTTGATTTTAGCTCCTATTATGGATCAGAGGTTGATGGGTTTGGCACTGTCAAAGACTCTGAATCTATTTGCCGGTATTTGCTGGATGAAGCACAGGTAAGAAACGCAACATTCTTTTGATTTACTTGTCTTTTACTTTCTGAATGAACAGTGAACTTGAACAGTCAACATAAACCAAATCTTGTGGGTTGAGTTCACAGGTTGCACTTGTCCCTGGAGATGCATTTGTAGACGAAACTACATTCGAATCTCCTATGCAGCATCTCTTACTACACTGCAAGCAGCTGTGGACAAAATCAAGAAAGCAATGCTACTTCTCAGGCCTGCTGTCCCAGAATGATTAGTATCTCTACCTTTTTTTTTTGTTTGTTTTTCCACTGTTTTTCTTCTTGTCCCTTCTCCATTTTCAGTCTTCTCACAGTAACTACAGCTCTGCAACTCTTATTCTTTTCCTTCTTTTCTTTCTCTTTTGTTGGTCCACTCTCTTTTCTAAACCGAACCCAGTCACCGATTTTCACCAGTTCACCCTCCCTATAACTTCTTTGGTCTCTCTCTCATCTTCTTGTTTTGTTTTCTTCTTTTCTGCTCTTTCTCCTCTTCTCATCGCTGCTCTCCTTCCTTCACCGCGTCGAGCTCCTCCCTCTCTTTCTCTTCTCTATCTCTGCTTCATCTCTCTTAATCTTCTTGTTCTGTCTTCTTCTTCCCCTGATTCTGCATCTCCTTGCTGTCACTGCCTCTCCATTCTTTTGTTCCCCCTCTATTTCTAATTTTCTCCTTCTCTTTTCCTTTCTTCCTCCTCATGTCACCCCTGCGATCATTTGCTTCTCTGTTTTGTTGCCTTTCCTTCTCTCGTTTCAGTTATTCTCTCTCTTACTCTGCATTGTCTTCTTTTCTTCATCTTCTTCCCTGGATCCTACTATAATCAAGATAAAACCCTAGATACTCGTAAGGATTACGATTCATCATCGTCTTCTTCTTTTCCAGTAAAACCAAGTGAAAGCTCACCATGTTATCCTGCAGCGTCCTCTTGCAATAAGCAATCAGCCGCAGCTCGAGGACGAAATACCGCATATGGATGAAAGAACGCCCAATCTTCCTCCGTCCATATCGGACCATCCATCCCTCGTACACGACATTCGCCATCGCTCTCTTTAAACTAATCTTCTTCTTCACAAGCTTTCACAACGATCCTCTCCCTCATCATCGATACAAAAATTTTTTTTTTCTGGCTTCTGAAGTTCGGTTTTGGATGAGGGGAGAGATAGAAAGAGATAGAGACAAGGGGGGTGCATTTGAAAAAGCAGGAGGTAACTTTAACGGGATCTTATCTAATCTAATGTTATCAATGGAAAAGATTTTAAGTAGAAAGTTGGGATGCTAAGGTGGCGCTCCAGAAAAAAAAAAAAAAAAAAAAGGAGGTGCTAATGTGGCACCCCTTACAGTCCTTCATTTTTGTAGCTTTAATATAAATAACTAGCGCTTTAAGGCCCACGTCCAACGCGGGCCATGAAAAAATTATAATGAAGTTATATTAAAAATTATTATTAATTTAAATAAAATATTAATGAATACTATGACATAAATCATATCGAAAACATAGTTAAAATGTTGAATTTTTATTTTTCTGAAAGGAGAAAATATTTTCTTTGAATCATAGATGTATAAAAGTTGAAAGTGAAAAAAAACCATTGATATTAAGTCATCATTGATTGATTAAAGGAATTACATATGTTCTAAGGAAAAAACTACCATTGATATTTGTTTATTGGGATGCACTTATTTCAGCAATTGCACTTGGTTCAGCTTTTCTGCTTGTCTCGACAGTTGCGCTTGTTTCATCTTATGTAGATCTTTCAATTCCTGCACTTGTTTTGATTTATGCAGTTATCTCAATAAAGTTATTTGTTTTCGGTATTGCAATGGAAATACTTAGTGAAACATCTTAAAATTTCACATTTTATTTATAATTTGATACTAGCATGGGCCTTGTTTAAGAATTATATTATTTGTAAATAAAAGTATTTAAATGATTTGTAAATTAATATTAACATCAAATTCATTACACAATCATAATTTTAAGTATTTTTGTGCACACTTAAAAAATTAAATATCATATTAGTAAAAATAAATAAAAAAGAAAAATAATAAACCCGTAGAGTTTTATTATAATATTATTAAAAAAACTTAGATAATTTTTCCTTAAATTGGTAAACTCAACTAAAGAGAAAAAAAATATTAAATGATAAAAAAATTTAGATGGAATAATCCAATATACAAAGAATCATTAGGTCAATCAACCCACTCACTATAAAAATATTAATTAGTTAGAATTGAATATAAAAGAAAATGACCCATACTAGACGCGGCCCATTTGAAAATATATATACCAAATAAATAAAATAAAAACATAGCCCAAACCACCACAGTGAACGCTTCGATGCTAGGCTCAGGCGAAGCCCATATATGATCATGCATTGCTAATGGCTAGGCCATGTTGGGCCATGCCAAGTTCAACAAAGTCGAGTTCAATACTTGTTAAAAAGTAATTATATTTTAAATAAAACCATTTAAATCAATTTTAAAAATATTGTATGGTAAAAATATTATACGCATAGGGTCTCATTAGAATATTAATAAAAAAAAGTTAGATCAGTTTTCCTTTAATCTAGAAGCACAAGCTAAGAGGAAAATAAATTTTATTTGGTAAAAAAGAATTAGATGGCATAGTTCAATGTACAAGAATCATTAGATCAACCAACCCTCTTGCTATGAAAAAAATTGATCAGTTGGAATTGAATAGAAAAGAAAATAAACCAACGTCCAATGCTATCCATTTGATAAATATATGTAGGTAAGCGCCTTGCATTTCCACTCATGGCCACTGAGCCAACTGAGAAAAAAAAAACTAAATCATAGAAAGTGATGTGTGGAGAATTTTAGTAGGGGTCTTCATGGGCCAGGCAAGCTAAGGCATATTCAAGCCTGACCCAACTTTAGAAGCATTAGCCTAGGATTGGCCCAAGCCTGACATGACTTGTAAAATTTAGGCCCGAGCCCGCCAATTAATTAATTGCATTTGGTCAAATCATTAAAAGAAATTAAAAAGATTTATACATGGAAATAGAATAAGCATAGTTGAATGTCATCCATAGAGAAAAATAGAATAATTTGGACCAAGTGAATTTTATTAAGATTTTAGGCACAGAAAATAGTATATTAGGAAAGATTTTAGGGAAAATTAAGAAATCAAGATTAGAATGTAGTCTTTTAAGGAATGAGTGGTCTTAAATAAATTTAAATTTCAAATATATAGAGGTGATTACATATGGGGAAAAAGATATAAAAAACTTGGAGATATAAATGAATAGAAGAAAAACTTTAAAAAACTTATGGCTCAATGGAAGATAAAATAGGCCGATGAAATATAAAAACATTTTAAGATCAATACATGGACTCATTCATTAAGAAATTTAATGCATGTGGGGCACATATTTTATGAATCTGACCAACTTATATTACATTTTATTCAATGATTATGGATCCATCTTGTCAGGCCCAACTCAACTCAAATCCACTGATACTGGGTCAGAAATTTAGAGGATTTGATAAGGGTTTCATATGCATGACATTTTCCCCTCTCTATCGATATCAGATTGGCAATCTATACTATTATTGATTATAAATGTAAACAAAGATCTTAAGAAGTACAACATTATTTTTATTTTAAATCTATCAAAAAAAAAGCAAAGAATTAAAATTTTCAAATGAAAATTAAAGATCCCTTTAAACCATGGAATGAGAGAAGCGAAGATATATAATGCATTTAGATATTACCAACTTGGATCCCCATATTGAAACTAAATTTTATGGGTTTGGATGTCACAACCCGAGCCCAGGAGTTTGGGGGTTAGCAAAAGCCAAACCATGACACACGTACTCCTATGCCTGTACACGTAGACCTAGTCTAAATGCACACGCATAAGGGAAGGTTCACATATGTCAAACATGTACGTGGAAGCTGTAGATATTAAAACATTACACTAAACAAAGCAATAAGAGAATACGAAAACAGAACTGACATATATAGATAAAGGTTTTATAAAATGAAACAAAATAAACATGTACAAATCATGATAGGATCCAATCATGACAATTCTCAAAATAAGGAAGACTCCTATGCGATGAATGTCCAGGGTGCTCTCCGCTGGAGTGATTACATCCACTCCTCTAGTTTTGATGGGACCTCGGGGGCCTCACTTGGAGTCTAGTCGACCGACGAGAGGTCGGTCTAGGCATCTGAACCTGCAACACCAAAGACAACTCGTGAATACAATGATTCAATAAAGTATAAGCCATAACAAGTTAACACATGCTGTGTCTAATAGAATAAAGAACATCATGAAAATCATAACATGGCACATTCATATACTAAGCTGTCGTGCAAGAAAGAAACATGCCATGTGAATTAATGTATACATGATGTGTACATAACTAGTTGGCGACCACATTGCCATATGCTCCCAAAAGAAGGATCTTATATCCATGCAGAGAACACCATTGTCTGGGCTAGGGTATAAATGAGTCTCGTGTTCCTGGGGTCCGGATTCCCTAAGACGTTTTCTTACTACAGCAAGGCCATGAAAACTACACCAAAGTCACCCGTCGGGATCCTAAGGCTGAGGCTAAGTAGTGCCTGACCATGCAGAGTCAATCATGAAAACCCAAAGTAGATCGTGACAAGCATATCCTGTGTGCATATCTGAGATCATGTCTTATACGTGTAAGCTTGATAACATAAATACATACATACTCAAGGTGGACACATAGTACGACTTTCGATGTTACATGCAATGATCCTGATAAAGAGTGGAGATCAATAATCAAAATACAACATGTCATGCAAGCAAATCATAGCATATCGAATCACGTTCATTTACTAACCAAATCTAATCTAATTATCCAGTGTTTCTAACCGTGCATGATGATGTAGTTTTAAGTTATCCGCTGCAATATTGTTGTCACGCCCCGAACCCGAGAATTGGGGATTAACTGTAGGTTCCGAGGAATGACACACATACCCATGACAATTAGTCTTTACCAACTAATCCTAATCTAATCTTCCAAACCTTATTAAAAAAGGCAACACCAAACTCGACTTGAATTGACACTTATCAAAGGTTTTAGGTGCTCATGGGCCAGGCTTGGCTGGGCGACGGCATATCTAGGCCTAGCCCAAATTTTATAAACAATGGCCCACACCCAAACCAAAATCGACATGGACAATAAAAGCTGGGTCTAAGCCTGCCTATTTAATCAATCAAGCTGGGCCAAATGGTAAGTTATGAGCATTTATATATTTGAAGATGGACATAAAGTTTTAGAGATTTGTGTTTATCTTTCATGGTATAGGTTATAGAGATTGCTTTGATAGATTAAAAGATTTGAGTCCAAATTTACATATGAACCTTAGGTACTCTATCTATGCAAGTAGATGGACCAAAACATTAAACATGAAGATGCAAATTGCATCTCTCAATCCTTGTTAAACATGAAGGACCGAAAATGACACCAATATCTAACCACTAAAGTAATTATTTATGAATGGTGCTGCTGATTTTGGTCACACCATCCATCTTATAGGCCCATGATTAAAAAAAACTTAATCATCCTTAAAACATTTTCATTTATAATTTATTTAAATATTTCTATTTAAAAATATATTTATTTTCTTATAAGGTTGTACACGGGCCTTTTCATGAGAGAACAACATGTGGTGCTCTATTTATTTAGTAGGAATTTTGTTTTCTTCTTTAATCCCGATCATAAGTTTTTGTAGCCTAAAGAGATCATGATTTAGTTAGTTGGTTATGGTGTTGTCACGTGTTACTCATATACATCCTCTTAAGATGGAAAGGACTCATTTCCATTTGATTATTTATTAAAGCATTATACTGGTTTTTCCTTTTTTTTTCTTTTTGTTGAGAACTTAAAAAGTTTAGGATGAATCCATATCTTATTTCCTCCTTATCTCATTATGGTTTTTAGATAATTTGTTTATTTCCATTTAGGAAAATAAAGATTCAATATTTTAACTATATTTGTGTTATGATTTATATGATAATTTTTATTTATATATTAATAATGTTTATGCAGTCTCATGATTTTTTTCAATTTAATTTTTTCATGGCCCGCATTGGGCGTGGATCCTAAAGACCCCCTTTGACAAGAGAGCAACATGTGGTGCAGCCTTCTTTGTGAGAGGGTGACACGTGGTACAATTTAAAGATTCTATCCATGTTAAGTAAACTCTATCCCAACTACTTCTCTAAAATCTCTCAATTTTCTTAAAATCTCTTTCAACATCTGAAAGAATACGAGACAAACCCAAATCAAACTCTTTTCTTTCTTTACCTACATCCAAACTTATAAAATTTAGTTTTAATATGGGGATCCAAGTTGATAATATCTAAATGCATTATATATCTTTGCTTCTCCCATTCTAAGGTTCAAAAGGATCTTCAATTTTTATTTGAGATTTTTAATTCTTTGCTTATTCTTTGGTATAGATTTAAAATAAAATTAATGTTGTATTTCTTAAGATCTTTGTTTACATTTATAATCAATATCGGTATAGATTACCAATCTAATATCGATAAAGAGGGAAAAAAATTCATGCATACGAAACACATATCATATCCTCCAAATTTCTGACCCAGTATTAGTGGATTTGAGTTGAGTTGGGCCTAACAAGATAGATCCATAATCATTGAAAAAAAATGTAATATAAGTCGGTGAGATTCATAAAATATGTGCCCCACATGCATTAAATTTCTTAATGTATGAGTCCATGTATTGGTCTTAAGATGTTTTTATATTTCATCGACCTATTTTATCTTCCATTGGGCCACAAGTTTTTTAAAGTTTTTTCTTTTATTCATTCATATCTCTAGGTTTTTTTAATCTTTTTTTAATCTTTTTTCCCATATGTAATCACCTTTATATATTTGAAATTTAAATTTATTTAAGACCACTCATTCCTTAAAGCACAACCAGCTAATCTTGATTTCTTAATCCTCCCAAAAATCTTTCCTACTACATGGTTTTCTGTGTCTAAATTCTTAATAAAATTCAATTGGTCCAAATTATTCTATTTTTCTCTATAGAAGACATTCGACTACACTTATCTTATTTCCATGTATAAATCGTTTTATTTTTTTTAATGATTTGACTAGGCCCGATTAATTAAATGGCAGGCTCGGGCCTGAATTTTGCAAGTCATGTTAGGCTTGAGCCAAGCCTAGGCTCATGCTTCTAAAGTTGGGCTAAGCTTGAATATGCCTTAGATTGGCCTGGCCTATGAAGCCCCCTACTAAAAATTCACTATGCATCCTAACAGTCTCTATGATTTTTTTTTTCCTAAATTGGCCTAATGGCTATGAGTGGGAAGGTAAGCCGCCCACCTACATATATTTATCAAATGGACGGCATTGGATGTTGGTTTATTTTCTTTCTATTCAATTCCAACTGATCAATTTTTTTTCATACTGAGAGGGTTGGTTGACCTAATGATTCTTATACATTGGGCTATTCTATCTAATTCTTTTTTACCATATAAAATTTCTTTTCCTCTTAAGTTGAGCTTCTGGATTAAAGGAAAAATTATCTAACCTTTTTTATTAATATTCTAATAAGACTCTATGGGTATAATATTTTTAGAATTGATTTAAATGATTTTATTTTAAATATAATTACTTTGTAATAAGTATTGAACTGGACTTTGTTGAACTTGGCATGGCCCAACATAGCCTAGACATTGGCAATGCATGATCATATATGGGCTGCGCTTGAGCCCAGCATCGAAGCCCTCACTGTGGTGGTTTAAGCTATGTTTTTAGTTTACTTATATGGCATATATATTTTCAAATGGGCTGCATTTCGTATGGGTCTTTTTCTTTTTTATTCAATTCCAACTAATCAATATTTTTATAGTGAGTGGGTTGATTGACCTAATGATTGTCTGTATATTGGACTATTCCATCTAAATTTTTTTACCATTTAATATTTTTTTCTCTTGAGTTGAGTTTACCAATTTAAGGAAAAATGATCTAAGTTTTTTTAATAATATTTAATAAAACTCAATGGGTACATTGTTTTTCTTTTTTATTTAGTTTTACTAATATGATATTTAATTTTTTAGTGTGCACTAAAATACTTAAAATTATGATAATGTAATGAGTTTGTTGCTAATCTAAATTTACAAATCATTTAAATATTTTTATTTACAAATAATATAATTATTAAACAAGGCCCTCACCAGTATCAAATTATGAAGAAAATGCGAAATTTTAAAATGTTGGACTAAGTACTTCCATTGCAATACCAAAAATAAATAACTTTATTGAGACAAGTACACAAATTGAAACAAGTGTAGGAGTTAAAAGATTTGCAGAAAATGAAACAAGCGCAATTGTCGAGACAAGCGAAGAAGATGAACTAGGTGCAACCACTGAAATAAGTGCATGCTAATAAACAAATATCAATTATTGTTTTTTACTTAGACCAGATGTAATTCTTTTAATTATTCAAGGATGACTTAATACAACGGTTTTTTTCACTCTCAACTTTTATACATTTATAATTCAAAGAAAATATTTTCTCCTTTCAAAAAAATAAGATTCAATATTTTAACTATGTTTTCACTATGATTTATGTCATAGTATTCATTAATATTTTATTTAAATTAATAATAATTTTCAATAAAACTAAATTATTATTTTTTCATGGATCGGGCCATGAAGTGCTAGTATATATAATTCCCCCCTTTGCGACAGAGCGTGTAATGACCCAAGAATCTGGAGCTCTTCAGATTCTTAAGCCGTACTCAGATTATTATAACAACATCACATAAATCAAATCCTCATGAGCATCAAGGTCATAAACAATCAAATTTTACTTTATTTCAACCAGTATGTAAATATTATATGTCTAGACAACACTACTGAATAAGACCATTCCTAATTGAAAAAGAAAGATAATAATAACATCTAAGTCTTGGGCTAATCCCAGCTATAAATCTATTCTTTTGTTTTCTCCGCACTCTGGATCAGCTACGCATGCCAAAATTCATTGGCTGATCCCCGTCTCTTCCCGCCACCTCCACGACTGCATTACCTGAAGTGGGGCGAACCACTAATCAGTAAAACTGGTGAGTAGAATAGAAAAAACATTAATGTAAAGCATATTTCAATCATTCAGAGAACATATATCTTCAATGATATAATTACAATAACATCCTAATCAATTTCTTTCTTGAGTGATTTCCCACTGTGGCATCAAACAATTCCGATACCCCATACGGTGTATCTACATTTCTGTCAACAACATGGTTTGTCATCCACCATGAATGTTGAGCCTATTCCGATACTCCCAACTGGAGTATCTACATTTCTATTAACAACATGGCTTATCATGCCACCATGATTGCTAAACCTTTTCCCCTCGACCAACATCCACGAGGGAAATTCTATACTGAGTGCCAGCAGTTGATATCACACTTATTTCAATCATCAATGGTAAATTCATTTTAATAATTTTAGTATAGAGTCATCTCCACCGTAATTGGCCATATCATCTTACTCTTTTATTTGGCCAGTACCACACAACACTGGTTAATCCTCGCCCCACTCCGGATCAAAGTTGGTACCAGGCGGTGGCATTGCCCATGTTTTATTGGGGTAATCAATTATTTATCATAAAGTTATTCATCAAGACACAATTAATAAATCCAAGGAAAAATATCTCATTGAAGTAACTAGTGATTCTTGAATATATCATGGAAAATTTAGTCATAAAGAATAGTTGATTATGATGAAGGGCCTGCATAACCTTCAATTAACCGGACAAAAGGGCCCGCATATTAATTTAAGTAATAGAAAATAGGGGACTTATAATTTGTCATGCCATAAGTTTATCCTAAGCCTTAAAAAGGAATTTAAGGAAATAGAAGGGCAATTTCGTAATTTCCAAAGGCTTATATAATATCTTCTCCAGTTTCGTCGATTTCATATTACAGAACAGCGTCTTCTTCGCTGTTTCGTTCGTCAGAAGAGGGCACCGCCAGGCTCGATTGAAGTCAATTTTAGGGTGGCACTCAACGGTTCGATGCGCCTGGAATCTTCACCACCGTGGTCGCCCAGGGGTCCTCTCCAAGATGTGTGGTCGTGATCTTGGATCAGGTGGTCCACAGGGGGTTTCGAACTCAATTTCATCCGAGCTGTTTGACGGGTGCCGACTGTGACAAATCCCAAATCCAGCCTGGGTTTCACTAGAATCTGGATTCTATGGTGAGGAAGCCTTAACTGGAGATGAAAGCAAACTCATAGTAACTTTTTCCCCAATTTTTCTCCATTTGGAAGGTATGTTACACTCACTGTTGCTCTACCGTAAGTCGTCACAGTGAAGAGGAGTTTTCTTCTCCACGATCGATGGTGTAATTGAGATGGTTCTCAACTTGTATAGGGTCATTAGGGTCGAACACTAATTCTGCATCAAATTATCAGATCTGATTTAGGGCTGGATGGGTCATCTGGGTTTAAAACCAAATCTGGCTGATACGTTTTGCCAGTGATTACTGTAGCGCGAGTGCACGATAACAACAGTTCATCGATGGATCATATAGATTAAATTTTACACTAAATTCAGGGCATCAATATTCAGTTTAGATTCCACTCACCTGGTGTAGACACGTGTTGATCAGCCAATGGTTGGTCTCTCGTCAGGCATCCGATGGCGATCTTCCTCTTCTTCTACAAATTTTGAAATCAATCTCAGTTCTCTCTCTCTCTCTCTCTCTCTCTCTCTCAGAAATTTCTATCGTTGCTGTGTGCACATGATAGATATGCCTACTGTCTTATATATATATGTTTAGTGTTCGGAGAGAGGTCTTGTTTGGAAACTACAGTGAGTCTTTTAGGAAACATAATCTGAGAGAGGAATTCTGTTGGGACTCTTACACTGGACTTACTAAAAGTCCTGATTCAATGACTTACAATATTCTGATCAAATTAGGACTCCAAACATGGTTTGGACCATCATGGCCCACCAAGACAGGTTGGGTTATTACAGAGCGACAAGTAGCATGCTCATATTAAAGTTTTAAAATTCGCTCGCATTATTTCTCTCCTAAATCTCTCACTCAATTCCTTTACTATTTAATCTTCTACAAATCAGCATAATCCTTATCCCTATTCCAAAGATTCCTCCCAACTATTATTTATCTTTTTCATAAATCAAATCACGATACAGTGGTGGGGTGATGGAATTAAGGGCCCACATGTGTTGACAAGAGCCAACACATTGAGCATGTGTTCACATGTTCTCCAATTATACAAGCAATTTTGACTAACGCATTTACATGAATTATACAGATAAACTTTAACCTGACCCTTTGACCACACCTATACAGATCCATATTAGATGTGGGTCAAATTATATAATAAAGATTAGATTATTGGTTGGATTGGATTTTCCAACCCTTTTGTTTAAGTCCAGTAGTTGCAAATTAGTCTTATTTTGGCTTCAAATGATCGTTGAATATAGACTTTTGGCACTTAAAAAATACTAAGCTCGGCCTCACTTTATATATATATATATATTTATTCAAGCATATATAGGTTTATTTGATCATGATTCTAATGTGTAGTTCTTATGTAATTCCTATACTTGTTTTTTTGTGTATAAAATGTAGACCTTACAAATGCCATACACCCTTTCTTAATTGCTATGGTACTAGGTGGGCTCCGCTAGGTGAGCCATTCCTAAACTAGGAACCACGTCCATAACAGGAGCACATCTTGCAACTACATTATTTGTTAAGTTAGCCCATAATCTATGTTCATTAATAAGTGATTTCTTTCAAAAATGCTAAGAACCAGCCTCAAAATTAGATTTTTAAAATTTAATGCTGGACACACCTTAGTGCAGGCCAATCATAAGAGTATGGTAGGATTCAGATTTCTTGATATCGATTAGAATTTTTTCATTATCCCCATGTTTTGGAATCCCAATATTTAATGATTATAAATATAAGATCATATTAATAATTGACCCGCTATAATCCAAATCAAAAACTTCCAAATCCTATCTCCTTTGTGAATATAATTTTATATTGAGTTATTTGCATACATCCCCCTAAGATTTTTAAAATTTGTAAATAATCCACTATGGTTTCAGTATTTGTATATACCCGCTATCGTTTCATACCTTTTATATCCCCAATATCAGTAGTCCTAATGAGAATGAGCAACCACAAAGAGACTTATATTTAAATATTAATAAAATGACTACTTTATCCTCACATCAATTAAAAACAAGAAGTATGTTATTGTTTACAAAAATATATTATTATTTTATCCCAAGATCCAATACTTTCTCTCTTCAACAATTCTTTAATGCACATGAAGCTTAATTATATATTTTGAAACATGCATCAATCCAACAGTGAGTCATGCATGGATTGGGTAAATTAAAACTAATTATAAGTATAGGTTATGATCAATTTGAATTTAACAAAAAAGGTCACATAATATTAAAAATAGATTTATGTAGGGTTATTCTCTCCTAGTAAATGCGTTATATTAATGGTTAGTGTTACAAGCTTTAAAGGAAAAATAAATTTAAGATTTTTAAATTATGAAATGTAAAGAGGAGGGCAAAAGTGTCATTTTACTCTAAAAACTTATGGTGGTTGTGAGGCTATTGATTTTAGAGCATAAAAGGTATTAGAATGAAAAGCTAGAGGCTATGCAAATCCTTAAACTGCAAGGGTATATTTTCTAATTCTAAAACCTTTAGTGGATATGTACAAAATACTTTTTTATATATTAATGGACTAGATTTTCCGACCATTTTACTTAACCCAAGTAGTTGTTATTTAATCCAATTTTGGCTTCAAATGATGGTTCACTACAGATTTTTGAGTTTTGGCATGTGCAAACATATGTACTATGTGTATTTCAACTACCCCATATTAAACCCACATGTAATAATTCACATCGAGATTGCAGCCAAACATTGTGTATAAAATTTCTTCTTAAAATATTTGATATTTTAAATTTGATTTTAAGTATGTTTGTGTTATGATTTATATAATAATATTCATTTATATTTTATTAAAATATCAAAAAGATTATCAAATTTAATTTTTTAAAAATAAAATTTAAATTCTCTTTATTGCTCCCGTTGGGCGTAGGCCTTGAAGCGCTATTATTATTATATATATATTAAAGCAATCCCCCTTTCGCAGGAGGGCGACACGTGGCGCTTCTGCTTTACAGGAGAGCGACACGTGGCATGTTCTCTCTCACCCCTTAAATTTCTATCTCTCTCCTAAAAACTCTCTCTCACACATTAGAAATACAAATCTTTTCCTTAATCTTTATTTATCCATTATCTCTAAAATCTTTTAATTTTGCCACTTTCTTAAATGAGTCCAAATCAGACGAAATTGTTTCGAAATGGCTCCCGCAAATCGGCGATTGGATCTCCACCAGTTTCACTTGTATCCAACTCTACTCTGAATCTCCAAACAAACAAGAAGAAAAGAAAGGTCGATGCTTCCTCAACCTCTCTGACAACACTCTCGAGTCAATCAATTTCCCAAAATTCTGTCAAAGTGCTGCTGTGGGTCTTTGTACAATGCCAAAGCTGGTGGCTGTTTGTTGATCATAGACGAGAATCTGGAGGTACTACTCTTTCACCCCTGGCTCTCATGCAATTTGGTTCTGCCAAATTGCAACTTCCCCACCAATCTACTCTCATGCCTCTACATGATGTTCCCCGGTGAGAAGGCCCAGATATCAAAATACTCGAGGGTGCCATGTCTGATGATGCACCAGTTGTTGCGGTCATCTACGACAGGTGGGATTTGGCATTTTGCAGAACGGGTGATAAGGTTTGGAGTAAAATAAGTAGTTCATCTAATTTCTATACCGATCTCATATATCACAAGGCGAAGTTCTACATGGTTGGTTTGGATGGTAGCGTTGGAGTTTGCCGCGTCAAGACCACCAATCCATATGTAACAACTCCGACTGAAGCCTTAATGGAAGGCATTACTAATTATACCGTACCTTATTTGGTGGGAGACTCAGCAAGTGAGAGCCTTCTTATTCTCTTACTTTCTCCTTTCTCCTTCATTAAGTTCCTTTCTTTCAAGGACTCTTCCCATCTTCCCACGCTAGCATACAAATTATCAGGTTCTAATAACAACTTCTCAACAGTGTACTCTGCAGGCGCTACATTTGAGTTAATTCCACATGCAACGTACCGTGACGATGGGGTAGCAGCAATGAACTAGGTGCGACAATCTCTCCTAACTTCGTCTCCACGCCTATCATTCTCTATGTTCTCTCTCTCTCTCTCTCTCTCTCTCTCTCTCTCTCTCTCTCTCTCTCTCTCTCGGGTGGGTTTGGCTCCACGGGATGGGTTCTGATGGTAGGAGGGACTAAGGGGCCTAAGAAGGTTTTGGTTAAGGTTTTGTCTGATGGGGTTTAGGAGATGGGTTTTTATGAATAATGGGTTTTATAATATGGGATTAGGGATCCTTTGGGGTCTAGGGTCTGTGCACTCGAGGATTTTGGGGCTCCATGTATATATATTTTTTAGCAATTTTTATTTCTTATTTATTTCTCATTTTTAAAAATATTTGTACTCATGCCCATGTTTGAATAGGCTCTTTGGATTAATCACCATCTAAAAATTGTTTTCCCCTTTATCATGGTTCCTTTATCTTTCTCTATTGATTCTCTGCTATATACATGATTGCATTTTAGGTATTTGACTCTTCCTGTAAATTATTTTTTGTTATCTGCTTTTGTAATGCACGAGTTTTGTCAAATTCTAGAAATTTTGCCCATGTCTAATCCACCTCAAGCATTAAGATTACATTTGAATTAGGTTGTAGCAAAAAGAAATCCCAATTAAAGTCTTACGTCAGCAATCGATGATCTTTGTCGGTTTTGGAACTCCATATTTCCAATTAATGATGACCTTGATATTTAATTAAGGTCTACAACATGGTGTTGCTTTCGCTATGTCATTAGGTCGGTATTTAATTTACTGGACATGGCACATGACATCCTGAACGCCAATTGGGCGCTGCCGCACATCATGCCATGGGGTGTGCTCCATCCCTTAGATTAAGGAAAAATTACAAAGGGAGTATCAACACCAATAAAAACAATTACAAAGAAAGTTCTTTAAAAACTTGATGGCCCACATAAAGTGTTCACATTGGCATAATTCAATAAAATCAACCAACGTTAGATTAGCAAATGGGGTGAGCTAAACCTCAATAAAGCCTGCACACTAAAATTTATAGAAACCTTTTTTGGTAGCCCAACTTAGGAGGGTGAGTGGGACCCCTTAAATTTAATTTCCCTAAAATCTCTCTCTTACCCCTTAAATTTCTGCCCCTCCCCTAACATCTCTCTCTCACCCTTAAAAATAAGATCCTAAACCCAATTTAACACTCATATAAATGGGGTATGGTTCCATGTGGGGCCCAAGAGCTCAAGTGTAGATGCATAATATATTATCTGCTCGTACGAGAAAATAGCACATGGATAAAATGTTACATTGAAATATTGAATTGTAAAACATCATGGTCAAATTCCTGAATGAAACCCTTTCTAGAGATGGCTCATAGTGTTGTTTTCCAGAGATGGCCCATAGTGTTGTTATGATGAAACCCACAGTTGATGGAGAATCTTCTCTAATTAATACCATCCAAGATTATAAGATATATATATATATCTTTTCTTTTTCTTTTTTTTTTCCCATGCATTGCATTGTTTCTGGAGTTCACAATATGTAGGACGATACAATTAGCATGTTGGTGGGGCCGGCTTACTCATGGGTGAAATATTTTTTGTATGGCTAAAGTGGCCTACCAATAGGTTCCACTATAAACCCACTCAAATAAATGATGATCAAGAGCTTCGAATTTAAAAGAAGTTGAAAAAGAAACTACTATGAGATGCAAAAATCCAGGGGCACAAACAAGACCCCATAGATATGCATAGGAATAATGATTGAGGTACAAAATTTACCGTTTTTTTCATTTTTTTTAAATATCGAGGACTCTAAACAATGACCCAAATTGTTTAGAGTATTACTAAGGTTAAATACATCACGTGGCTGAAATTTCAACCATTGATTAATTGCAAAAACAAAGCATAAAATAGGTCTACTTTGTCAAATTTTGTGGGCCCCATAATCTTGATCTGGACTATAAATCTTCTTCGGAAGTTTTGAAAACGACTAATGGTTTAACCCCTGATTTGATCTAAATCTAGAAAAAAATGATGAAAGTGTGAGAACTAGAGGATTGCCCATGTTACTATTACATAAGGTGAAACGTGATTAAGGTAATTTATATTTTGATTTTTCTTATTTAATTTTGAGCCAATAAACAAACATCTTATCTATTGTATAGTTGTAACAACCAAATACGACTGTGAGATTAAATTTGAATTGTTGATCAATCGCAGATCTCAAGAAATTTGTAAAAACATTTGAAATTCTTGATCTAATTTTCTGAAATTTGTTGGCTCCTATTTCAAGTTCCTACCATTGATCTTAATATTCATACTAAAAATGGTAATGGAGCTAGAAATTAGCCTCTGATTCATTCCTTCGAGATATGGAGAAATTGATAAATAATTATTTATTATTGGATTTAAATAGTCTATTTGAATCAACTTTGCAATGTTACCAAATTGTTTATTTCAAAATCATCTGTTTCAAAGAGAGGTCATTTGAAATAGATCTCTTTCATGCATATTTGTTTCAAACCAATAAGATTTGTAAAACAAGCCCTTATTATTTTTTGACTTTTTAATGCTTCTATAGCTTGAGAAGAGACAAATTCTAACAATAATACAAATACCTTTTTGGCTTTTGCATTTGTTAATTTTAGGTACAACGTTTTTTTCTTTTTTAGTTTTTTAGCACCATTATCCCCTTGCATGCCCTCCTCCTTTTTTTATTTCTTTATCTATCAGTGGGATCTAAATGTGTAACTCAAACCTACCGATAGGCTTCAAATCCTTCGGTTGTGGTTATTGTTAAAGTGATGATCTCTTGATACCCTTCTTCAATATCTGAGTTGCACTAGCCAATACAAATGTGTGCATTTAATTAAACTTCATTATGTTTAATTTGCAAGGATTTATTTTATTATTTTTTATTTGTATTAATTAAAGAAAAAACAATCTACCAAGCCCATTTAAATTTGCAAAATGTCTAATGTAATACAATTTTACATAGAGCCTTTTCTATTCCTATTTACAAAATATGGTGGGTACAACAAAAGTTATCATCTTATTTTACTTTTTTTATATTGTTAGTGACGGATATCAAACCCCATTGAGCTACCACTTATTCAAAAACCAATTAGTAATAGAAAATAGCACCATAATGGTTTTATGGTCTTCTCGGTTGTGTTAGGAAGGCACTCAAGCATCACTCTAATATTAGTGCACACAAGGGTTGTACCAGTAACTGAACAGTTACTAAAATTTTAAATTAGTGTGTTTCTTTATTTTTTAAAATAATGAAATATGTTCTTATTTTTTTATCATATGATAACTAACAAGTAAATGAGTTGACTTCATGTAAACCAAACTTATGAAATTGGGTCATCTCAATACCATAGGCCTAAAGTTTTAGTTGTTTCTTTTAATTTTTGAATCTCTATTTTAATCTTAAGGCCAATATAGATTTTTTTTAAATTTATAATTGGTCTACACTCTTCCTCTAATTTATTTTAATTAATAAATTTTGATACATTCTCTAATGAAATATGCATTATAATTTTTATACTCATGGTAAAATAACTACTCAGTTCGCTTTGTTGTTATTATTCTCTATTACAATTTATTTAAATGTTTATTTTTAAAAAATTATTTTTCATGCATTCATGTTGCTTTATTTGATACTAATTTTTTCTATTTTATTTTAATTATTGTATTTAAAAATATAAACTTTCTTGTGGCCTCTCTATCTTTACCTTAAGACCAATTTAGATTTTTTGGGTACTTGGTCCACACACACTAAGACTAATTTGGATTTTTTTTGGTAATTGATCAACACATACTAATGGGTGACTTATAATGGAGTTTATAAACCTACAAATTTCTTGACCTAAATAACCAGGATGAGAAGCCCTTTTTATACACTGTTATGAAGTGTAGTTTTAATTAGCCCCACAAGTTATTCCTTGAATCATCAAAGATGCCTTCAACTCAACATTTTGTTTTTTTTTTTTTTTAAACTTTCAATTGGCATGTATGATAGTTTCAACCAAGACATGTGTGTGCAGTTTTTATTAGCCCACTTATAATTCCTTGAATCATCAAGGATGACTTAATCTCAACATCTTTTTTTTTCCCACTCTCAACTGGTAGACATGATAACCTTCGGCAAAGGTCTCAAGGCTGGGCTAGCGAGGGATACATTGGGTCATAAAAAAATGTGTGCATTTAATTAAATTTCATTATATTTAATATAAACTTCCTTCTTTAAACTTTTGGTTCTGTAAATTTTAATTTTAACTATGTGTGTGTTATGGTTTATATGATAATGTTTAATCATATTTTATTAAAAGATCAATATTTTTTTAAAAAAAAAATTTGTTTCTTCACAGCCCGCGGTTAAGAAAATTGAAGTAATTAACAACACTCAAGAATCAACCATTCTATTGTCAGAAATTGAAAATTATAAGTTTTATGTTAATGCATCAAACAATTTCTTTCATATCAGTTTCTTTTACTAATTTATTTAAATGTTTACTTTGCAGTATCAAATTATAAAGAAAATGTGAAATTTCAAGATGTTGGACTCATTATTTTCATTGCAATCCGCAAACAAATAACTTTATTGAGACAAGTGCACAAATTAAAATAAGTGCAGAAGTGAAAAAAACCTGTACAAGATGAAACAGCGCAACTGTCAAGATAAACGGAGAAGATGAACCAAGTGCAACTACTGAAACAAGTGTATGCCAATAAAAAAATATTAACGCTTTTTTTTCCTTAAACCATATGTAATTTCTTTAATCATTTAAGGATGACTTAATATCAACTGGTTTTTTTTTCACTCTCAACTTTTATTCATCTATGATTCAAAGAAAATATTTTATCCTTTTAAAAAAATAAAGATTCAATAGTTTAACTATGTTTTTTTCTATGATTTATGTCATAATATTCATTAATATTTTATTTAATTTATTAATAATTTTTTATAGGAGTTAATTATTATTTTTTTATGGCCCCCGTTGGGCGCGGGCTTGGAAGCACTAGTTATATATAAAAAGAATTCTCGCCTTAGTGAGAGTGCGTGAGGGTCCGACATGTGGCATTCTATCTTTCCCTAAAATCTCTCTCTCACCCTCTAAATTTCTGCCCCTCCCTTAAGATATCTCTCTCTCTCTCTTAAATTTCTTTCCTCTCAAAGTATAGGGATTCTCTAAGTGAGGCCCTAGCCCACTTTTCACATTTATCAAGAAAAAGATAGTGATTTTTATGATATCTTTTTCAAATAAATTAATTTGGTAGATCTTGGGGTGGTCTACAAAACATTCAGTTAATAATTTTCCAAAACCAATGCATTATAGAGGAATTTTCATATGAGTAGTAGTTGAAATTTTAAAGAGGTTGCTCTACTAGATGTTGGAATGCACAAGATGAAAGATCCAGCTTTTTACCCATCATATGGACCCAATGTAACACTCCGATCCCCTTTGAGCCGGATTAGTGGCTCATTAGTGTGTTTTGTTTTGTTTTATTCTTTTGGACTTGGTTTTGGGCCTTGGATAGATAGTTGAGTAATCTTTGACCTGGAATAGGTAGTTCTAAGCCCTTTTTCGTAATTTTGCTTTTGTTTTGCTCATATCATCTTTGCATCATATTGGTGTCAGCACGCGTATTTCGTTGAGCTCGACAATTTCCGTAGCTGTGTCAGATCCGTTTGGAGTCAATTGGGGAAGATGGACCTTCGTATGACTTGAACTGTAATTAGTATAAACTTACCGGACTTTGACCTAAACTACAAAACCTATATATACAATGCAACCCCAGGTGTCTCTCTCCCTGCTCTTTTATCTTCCACGTTGCATGCAAGAAATTCCAGGAGAAGCTCCCCCTCCACGTTCTCTCTCTTCTCTTCACTTCTCTTGCTCGATTGATGTTGGATTCTCATTTTTGATTTGGGTTCTTTTCTTCTTCTCTCATCTCTGTCTATTGCTTGTGGTAAGTGGGTTCTCTCCCAACTCTCCCTTCTTCTTCTCCAATTGCAGCTCTTTTCCTTGTTGATGTGTCTTCATCTCATGCATGGTGTATTGCTTTGATTTGCTTTGATTTTTAGTGGATTTGGAGCTTGAGGTTGTGGATTGATAGAGCTTTGAGGCAAGTATAAGTACAGACTTTTATAACACACATGGGTGCTCTAATTGAATGCTTTGATTTCCATCTCTTTTAGTGCATCTGATGTTTTACAGCCACATTTGGTAAAATGGAACCTCTGTAACTCATTTTGTGCAGTTTCTGTATCAAATTTTCGTTTCTGTACTCAACCCATTTTCGGATCTGTATTGCACGGCTAAGCCGTGAACTTCTACGGTTTGATTTCCAGAGACTTCAATTTTGAGTTTTGTTCTACGGCTAGGCTACGGCTAAGCCGTAATTTGTTCTACGGCTGAGCCGTAAGCTAGCCGTGACCCAAACCGTACCCCAGCCGTGAATTAAATCTCTGATCAGTCGAAACTTTTCCAACACAGAACTCCTACGGTGTGGCTACAGCTAAGCCGTGAAATGCTACGGCCAAGCCGTGGATTGGTCTACGGCTAAGCCGTATACTGACTGTAGCCCAGCCGAAAAAGGTACCAGATCAGAGGTGGAAGGATAATCAGTTTAGCTGTGTTTTAATGGAACCAAGGAGAAGCCGTAGTGCATATTACGATGAGTGCGTAAGATGTCTTCGGCTTAACCATAGGTCCCTCATGGCTAAACCGTTAGGCATGGCAATTTTGAAATATAACTTAGGATGATGGTGAGACTTATAGGACTCAAATACAGGTTAACCACCCGTGTAAACCGGCCCAATGGATTCCCTTGGATCGCATGAATGGTCTGTTAGGCTGTGACTTATTCATGTGGGTGTTGATTTACTGTTAAGCACCTCCCCATGGGTGTTGGTTTAAGGGACGTCAGTGCACGCAAAGATTTCGCAACACTTTGATGGCAACGGTGCATTGATTAACTTAAAACTACATCAACATGCACGGTTAGTGACAGTGAACAATTAGATTAGGACTGGCTTGTAATTAACCTTGACTCCGTATTAATCTGAGATGCATTGCATATTGTTTATGGTTTTGCCCTCCGTTCTGTTAATCTATGTTATGCATTCCGCAGTCATTTTGCTTTCGTCCTGTATATCTGTTTTATTCTTCGTTCGGCACTAAGTTCTGATCTATGCTGTGCTTTGACTTAATCTATGCTCTACTCTGTATTTTGACTATGCTTTGTATATTTCTGGCTTTGTATATATGTTGGGTATTCCCTGGTGGCTCTGCCCAGAGATTAACACGTGAGGATAAGATCCGGTCCTTGTCATCGGTGAGTCCAAAGCGGATAATCTCCCTTCTTTGGATTTGATTTGATTGGTGTTAGTCTGGCTCTACTCAGCCTCAGCCCTAGGATGCCCGACGGGGTTACCTCTGGCTTAGATCTCTGTATCCCTGTATAACTGCAGTGTCGCTTTGTCTTGGGACCCCGGAACCCAGGAAACCGAGACCCGCTTGTACCTTTGGCCTGGACAGCGGTGTTCTCCTCTGCTTTGCTTTGCTCTGCTCTCTATTGGAGAGAACATGGTTAACGTAGTAGCCACTTAGTCAGTATTTCTATGTTTGACTCACATATCATGCTTTACTTCTACGCACGATTGCTTAGCATACTAAGATGAAACTCTGAAATCATTATTCTGTCATTTATTTAGCTTTGATACTATGAGTGTTTCATCTCTGTTACTTATATTTGCTGGATCGTTTGTATTCATTTGTGTTGTTTGTGGTGTTGCAGGCACAGATACCTTGCCCAGCTCCCCGGCGGTCGAGGAGGCTGCAGGGGCGAGTGTAGAGGCACCCTCCGGTCTGGCAGAGTGGGCCTGATCACTTCTGCCAAGTGCTGCATGCATACCCGTGGCTTTTATTTCGAGTTTTGGTTTTTGGGATTTGTATTTGGACTTTGGACTTTGGACTTGTATTCCGTGTATTTTGTATATATTGATTTTGGTGTGTATTCGGTTTTATATCAGTGTATTGTCCTTGTCGTTTCCGTTTTGTATTTGCTTCGGCTTCCGCTATTTTCTTTGTTGCTTGCTATGATAAGTACAGCTTCCGCGTACGCTTAGTTCGCACGTGTTAGATCCCTTGTGCGTGTGCATCTGGACTGGGTTTGGATGCACGTGCACGGGAGTACGTGTGTCACTGGTTTAGCTTTTCGCTAACCCCCGAATTCTGGGCTCGGGTCGTGACATACGTATTGTCTGGTATCAGAGCATGCTAGTATAAGCATGTAGGCATCTAAGATCGTGGTGAGATAACGCTATCAACTATTTGACTCGAAGTCTTATAGGTTGATTTGGGATTTGACTAACTCAGGGCATTTTATATTGCGTGTTGTATTTCTTTTCCTTTTTGCATGATGGCATCAGGATCAGGATCTCGAGATGAGAATCAACAGGGCCACAATGGTGATAGTGGATCGGTACCCCCACACATCAGTAGTGAGGAGCGGATGATGATGATGATGCAGTCTATGCAATCATTATAGGCGCAGATGGCATCCATGGTAGATAGACAGAGTCAGGCTGCCGCAGTAGCATCACCTCGTATAGATCAGCAGGTGATTTTCCAGCCTAAGGAATCAGATCCGAATGCTCTTTTTGACAAGTTTCGTAAGCGAGGGGCGACTGAGTTCCATGGGATAGAGGATGCATTGCAGGCCGAGCAATGGCTGGAACAGACAGAAGAGCTTTTTGATACGATTGTGTGCAGTAACAAACAGAAAGTGGTTCTCACAGCTTCTATGCTTCGGAGTGTAGCCAAGACATGGTGGAGGAGTGTCAAGAGCTCATTCCAGACTATGCCCAGTGCCACAGTTTGGGAGACCTTCAAGCAGCAATTCCGTCGGAAGTTCATGCCTCTCCACATTCAGCGAGCCAAGGAAGTGGAATTCTTCAACCTTCAGCAGAGACAGCTGTCAGTCGCAGATTATGTACACAAGTTTACAGAGCTGTCCCATTTTGCAGAGGACATGGTGAACACTGAGCAGAAGAAGGTGACTCGCTTCGTCAACGGTCTGAATCCGAGGCACAAACGCCACGTGGTTGCTTGTATGTGGCCGGCTACATTGGATGACGCTATTGACAGGGCCTATGATGCAGAGGCCATATTTGAGGAGGAGCGAACCGAGGCTAAGAGGACGGCAGGCTTCAGTGGCAGAAGTCAGTTTCAGAAGAAGTTCAAGGGTAAACAGGGCAGTTCTAGCAGTACTCAGGTGATTTGCAGTCACTGTGGGAAAGATCACCCCACCGACAGATGTTGGAGGAAGAGTGGGGCTTGTTTCGGGTGTGGCTCTACGGATCACAGGCGGGCCCAATGCCCGAAGTTTCAGTCCTCTCCACAGACGAGACAGGCAGGATCTACAGCGCAGGGCAGATCTCAGCCAGCTCGCCCAGCCCAGAAGCAGAACCGCCAGACAGCCCGAGCCTATGCTGCTACACATGAGGGCGCAGAGGAGGCCACGGTAGTGGAAGGTAAAATTTTAATTTCTGATGCTGAAGCTTTAGCCTTATTTGACTCAGGGTCTACGCGTTCGTACGTAGCACCCCATTTTGCTGTGCAGCTTCGACAGCGACCCACACCACTTCCATATTTGTTGTTAGTATCCACTCCGGTTGGTAAACGGGTGGAGTGCAGTGTTTTCTACCCTCAGTGTGATGTGCGGATAGCTGGTCATCAGCTCCCAGTAGACCTCGTGTTGCTCACGACACTGGATTTTGATGTGATTCTTGGTATGGACTGGCTTGCAAGATATCATGCGTGTATCAATTGCTACAGCAAGGCTATCTACTTTGATCTGGGCAGTGGATTTCGATTTGAAGGCAGCCAGACGAAGTGCCCAAGGCGTATGATATCTGCTTGTAAAGCAGACAGGATGCTTCGTAGGGGATGTGAGGGATTTCTTGCATTCATTTCAGAGAAGAAAGATCAGCGACAGCTCAGTGAGATCTCAGTAGTCAGCGAGTTTCCGGATGTCTTTCCGGAGGATGTGCCAGAGTTGCCACCAGTTCGGGAGGTAGAATTTGCTATTGACTTGATGCCAGGTACAGCACCTATCAGTAGAGCTCCATATTGTATGGCACCTGCAGAGTTGTTGGAATTGAAGAAACAGTTGCAGGATCTGTTGGATAAAGGGTTCATACGCCCAAGTGTTTCACCTTGGGGAGCTCCTGTATTGTTTGTCAAGAAGAAGGATGGCAGTTTCCGGATGTGCATTGACTACAGGCAGTTGAATAAAGTGACTATCAAGAACAAATATCCATTGCCTAGGATTGATGAGTTGTTCGATCAGCTTCAGGGTGCAGCTTACTTCTCTAAGATTGACTTGAGGTCAGGATATCACCAGCTCAGGGTGAAGAATGAGGATGTTCCGAAGACAGCTTTCAGGACTCGGTATGGACACTACGAGTTCCTTGTCATGCCATTTGGTTTGACGAACGCACCCGCAGCTTTCATGGCGTTGATGAATAGGGTGTTTACTTCCTTCTTGGATCAGTTCGTTGTGGTTTTTATAGATGACATATTAGTCTATTCGAAGACTGCTGAGGAACATACAGACCATTTGAGGAAAGCATTGCAGCTGCTTAAGGATCACAAGTTGTATGCAAAGTTGTCCAAGTGTGAGTTTTGGCTCGAGCAAGTTACATTTCTGGGTCATAAGATTTCTAGAGACGGATTGATGGTGGATCCGGCTAAGATTGAGGCAGTAGTCCATTGGCCCCGTCCTAGATCAGTGACAGAGATTCGGAGTTTTCTGGGTTTGGCGGGATATTACCGCAGGTTCGTGCAGGCCTTCTCGAAGATTTCAGCTCCGCTGACTCAGTTGACTCGGAAGAAGGTCCCGTATGAGTGGACAGAGAAGTGTGAGCGCAGTTTCCAGATGTTGAAAGAAAAGCTCACTACGGCGCCAGTGTTGACTCTCCCGGATGGTAGTGAGGGATTCGTGATTTATTCCGATGCTTCTCGCGTTGGACTAGGCTGTGTACTGATGCAGAATCAGAAGGTGATTGCCTATGGATCCAGACAGCTGAAGGAGCATGAGAAGAACTATGCCACACATGACTTGGAGTTAGCAGCCATTGTATTTGCACTGAAGTTGTGGCGGCATTACTTGTACGGTGTGAAGTTCGAGGTCCATTCCAATCATCACAGTCTGCAGTACTTGTTTGATCAACATGACTTGAATATGAGGCAGCGAAGGTGGTTGGAGTTCATCAAAGACTACGACTTTCCGATCAAGTACCACCCAGGCAAGGGTAATGTAGTTGCAGATGCACTTAGCAGGAGGACAGATAGTCTTCAGGTGTTGGCAGGATTCTATATGCTTGTGCATGTGTAACACCCCGATCCCTTTGAGCCGGATTAGTGGCTCATTAGTGTGTTTTGCTTTGATTAACTCTTTCGGATTTGGTTTTGGGCCTTGGATAGGTAGTTGAGTGACCTTTGACCTGGACTAGGTAGTTCTAAGCCCTTTTTCGTAATTTTGCTTTTGCTTTGCTCATATCATATTTGCATCATCTTGGTGTCAGCATGCGTATTTCGTTGAGCTCGACAATTTCCGTAACTGTGTCAGATCCGTTTGAAGTCAATTGGAAAAGTTAGACCTTCATGTGACTTGAACTGTAAATTGTCTAAACTCACCGGACCTTGTTTTAAACTTCCAAACCTATATAAATGAATCAGGCTCCAGATGTCCTCATTCCCTGTAAATTGTCTTCAACGTGCATGCAAGAGGAAATCTCCAGAGCTCCACGTTTTCTCTCTCTCTCTTCACTTCTCTTGCTCGATTGATGTTGGATTCTCATTTTTGATTTGGATTTCTTCATTCTCTCTCATCTCTGTGCTTAGTCTCTGTCTGTGGCTTTGGTGGTAAGTGGGTTCTCTCCCAACTCTCCCTTCTTCTTCTCCAATTGCAGCTCTTTTCCTTGTTGATGTGTCTTCATCTCATGCATGGTGTATCTCTTTGATTTGCTTTGATTTTTAGTGGATTTGGAGCTTGAGGTTGTGGATTGATAGAGCTTTGAGGCAAGTATAAGTACAAGCTTGATAACACATATGGGTATTTTGTTTGATGGCTTTGATTTCCTCTTATTCTTTGTCTAGCATGTTTTACAGCCACATTTTGTGAATTTGGAACCTCTGTAACTCATTTTGTTCAGCTTCTGTACCGAATTTCAGTTTCTGTAACTATCCCGAATTTGTGTTCTGTATTGTACGGCTAAGCCGTAAGTTTCTACGGCTCACATTCCAGAGCCTCGAAATTGCACTTTTGTTCTACGGCTAGGCTACGGCTAAGCCGTAATTTGTCCTACGGCTGAGCCGTAAGCTAGCCGTGACCCAAACCGTAACTCAGCCGTGAATTAAATCTCTGATCAGTCGAAACTTTTCCAACACAGAACTCCTACGGTGTGGCTACGGCTAAGCCGTGAAATGCTACGGCCAAGCCGTGGATTGGTCTACGGCTAAGCCGTATACTGACTGTAGCTTAGCCGAAAAAGATACCAGATCAGAGGTGAAAGGATGATCAGTTTAGCTGTGTTTTGTACGGAACCGAGGTGAAGCCGTAATGCATATTACGACGAGCGCGTAAGATGTCTCCGGCTCAACCATAGGTCCCTCATGGCTAAACCGTTAGGCATGGCAGTTCTGAAACATAACTTAGGATAATGGTGAGACTTATAGGGCTCAAATACAGGTTAACCACCCTTCGTAAACCGGCCCAATGGATTCCTTGGATCACATGAATAGTCTGTTAGGCTGTGACTTATGCATGTGAGTGTTGATCACTGTTAAGCACCTCCCCATGGGTGTTGGTTTAAGGGACGTCGGTGCACGCAAAGATTACGCAACACTTTGATGGCAACGGTGCATTGACTAACTTAAAACTACATCAACATGCACGGTTAGTGACAGTGAACAACTAGCTTAGGACTGGCTTGTAATGAACCTTGACTCCGTATTAAATCTGAGATGCATTGCATATTGTTTATGGTTTTGCCCTCTGTTCTGTTAATCTATGTTATGCATTCCTCAGTCATTTTTGTTTTCGTCCTGTATATCTGTTCTATGCTTCGTTCCGCACTATGCTTTGATCTATGCTGTGCTTTGGATTTATATCTATGCTCTGCTGGCTTTGTTTATCTCTGAGTTTGGGTATTCCCTGGTGGCTCTGCCCAGAGGTTAATACGTGAGGATAAGATCCGGTCTTTGCCATCGGTGAGTCCGAAGCGGATAATCTCCCATTTCTTTGGATTTGATTTGATTGGTGTTAGTTTGGCTCTACTCAGCCTCAGCC
This sequence comes from Sextonia rubra, assembly GCA_037013555.1. Classification (NCBI taxonomy): domain Eukaryota; kingdom Viridiplantae; phylum Streptophyta; class Magnoliopsida; order Laurales; family Lauraceae; genus Sextonia; species Sextonia rubra. Next base: position 105,693,763 of record JASUAD010000001.1, on the reverse strand, counting down.
CTAGGATGCCCGACGGGGTTACCTCTGGCTTAGATCTCTGTATCTCTGTATAACTGCAGTGTTGCTTTGTCTTGGGACCCCGGAACCCAGGAAACCGAGACCCGCTTGTACCTTTGGCCTGGACAGCGGTGTTCTCCTCTGCTCTGCTCTGCTCTGCTCTCTAATTGAGAGAACATGGTTAACGTAGTAGCCAACTAGTTCAGTATTTCTATGTTTTGATTCACATATCATGCTCTACTTCTACGCACGATTTGCTTAGCATACTAAGATGAAATTCTGCAATTACTATTCTGTCCTTATTCTATTTGATACTATGAGTGTTTCACCCCTGTTACTTGTATTTGCTGGATCGTTGTATTCATTTGTGTTGTCTGTGGTGTTGCAGGCACAGATACCTTGCCCAGCTCCCCGGCGGTCGAGGAGGCTGCAGGGGCGAGTGTAGAGGCACCCTCAGGTTTGGCAGAGGGGGCCTGATCATCTCTGCCGAGTGCATTCATGCATACTTCCAGTGGCTTTTCGTTTTGGGATTTTGAGAGACTGTATTTGGACTTTGGACATGGACTTGTATTCTGTGTATTTTGTATATATTGATTTTGGTGTGTATTTGGTTTTATATCAGTGTATTTGCCTTTGTTGTTTCCGTTTCGTATTTGCTTTGGGCTTCCGCTATTTTCTTTGTTGCTTGCTATGATATCTACAGCTTCCGCGTTCGTCTATTTTGCACGTGTTAGATCCCTTGTGTGTGTGCATCTGGACTGGGTTTGGGTGCACGTGCACGGGAGTACGTGTGTCACCGGTTTAGCTTTTCGCTAACCCCGATTTCTGGGCTCGGGTCGTGACATACGTATTGTATGGTATCAGAGCATGCTAGTTATAAGCATGTAGGCATCTAAGATCGTGGTGAGATAACGCTATCAACTATTTGACTCGAAGTCTCATATGTTGATTGGGATTTGACTAACTCAGGGTATTTTATATTTGTGTACTATATTTCTTTCCTTTTGCAGGATGGCATCAGGATCAGGATCTCGGGATGAGAATCAACAGGGCCATAACGGTGATAGTGGATCGGTACCCCCACACATCAGTAGTGAGGAGCGGATGATGATGATGATGCAGTCGATGCAATCATTACAGGCACAGATGGCATCCATGGTAGATAGGCAGAGTCAGGCTGCTGCAGTAGCATCACCTCGTATAGATCAACAGGTGATTTTCCAGCCTAAGGAATCAGATCCTAATGCTCTTTTTGACAAGTTCCGTAAGCGAGGGGCGACTGAGTTTCATGGGATAGAGGATGCATTACAGGCTGAGCAATGGTTGGAGCAGACTGAAGAGCTATTTGATACGATTGTGTGCAGTAACAAGCAGAAAGTAGTGCTCACAGCCTCTATGCTTCGGAGTGTAGCTAAGACATGGTGGAGGAGTGTTAAGACCTCATTCCAGACTATGCCCAGTGCCACAGTTTGGGAGACCTTCAAGCAGCAATTCCGTCGGAAGTTCATGCCTCTCCACATTCAGCGGGCCAAGGAAGTGGAATTCTTCAACCTTCAGCAGAGACAGATGCCAGTTGCAGATTATGTACACAAGTTTACAGAGCTGTCCCACTTCGCAGAGGATATGGTAAACACTGAGCATAAGAAGGTGACTCGCTTCGTAAACGGCCTGAATCCGAGACATAAACGCCACGTGGTTGCTTGTATGTGGCCGGCTACATTGGATGACGCTATTGACAGGGCCTACGATGCAGAGGCCATCTTCGAGGAGGAGCGAACTGAGGCTAAGAGGACGGCAGGCTTCAGTGGCAGAAGTCAGTTTCAGAAGAAGTTCAAGGGTAAACAGGACAGTTCGAGCAGTACTCAGGTGATTTGCAATCACTGTGGGAAGGATCACCCCACCGACAGATGTTGGAGGAAGAGTGGGGCTTGTTTCCGGTGTGGCTCTACGGATCACAGGCGGGCCCAATGCCCGAAGTTTCAGTCCTCTCCACAGACGAGACAGGCAGGATCTACAGCGCAGGGCAGATCTCAGCCAGCTCGCCCAGCCCAGAAGCAGAACCGCCAGACAGCCCGAGCCTATGCTGCTACGCATGAGGGCGCGGAGGAGGCCACGGTAGTGGAAGGTAAAATTTTAATTTATGATGCTGAAGCTTTAGCCTTATTTGACTCCGGGTCTACGCGTTCGTACGTAGCACCCCATTTTGCTGTGCAGCTTCGACAGCGACCCACACCACTCCCGTACTTGTTGTTAGTATCCACTCCGGTTGGTAAGCGGGTGGAGTGCAGTGTTTTCTACCCTCAGTGTGATGTGCGGATAGCTGGTCATCAGCTCCCAGTAGACCTCGTGTTGCTCACGACACTGGATTTTGATGTGATCCTTGGTATGGACTGGCTTGCAAGATATCATGCGTGTATCAATTGCTACAGCAAGGCTATCTACTTTGATTTGGGCAGCGGATTCCGATTTGAGGGCAACCAGACGAAGTGCCCAAGGCGTGTGATATCTGCTTGTAAGGCAGACAGGATGCTTCGTAGGGGATGTGAGGGATTTCTCGCATTCATCTCAGAGAAGAAAGATCAGCGACAGCTCAGTGAGATCCCAGTAGTTAGTGAGTTTCCGGATGTCTTCCCGGAGGATGTGCCAGAGTTGCCACCGGTTCGGGAGGTAGAATTTGCTATTGACTTGATGCCAGGTACAGCACCCATCAGTAGAGCTCCATATCGTATGGCACCTGCAGAATTGTTGGAATTGAAGAAACAGTTGCAGGATCTGCTGGATAAAGGGTTTATACGCCCAAGTGTTTCACCTTGGGGAGCTCCTGTATTGTTTGTTAAGAAGAAGGATGGCAGTTTCCGGATGTGCATTGACTACAGGCAGTTGAATAAAGTGACTATCATGAACATGAGAAGAACTATGCCACACATGACTTGGAACTAGCAGCCATTGTATTTGCACTGAAGTTGTGGCGGCATTACTTGTACGGTGTGAAGTTCGAGGTCCATTCCGATCATCACAGTCTGCAGTACTTATTTGATCAGCATGACTTGAATATGAGGCAACGGAGATGGTTGGAGTTCATCAAGGACTACGACTTTCCTATCAAGTACCACCCAGGCAAGGGGAATGTAGTTGCAGATGCACTTAGCAGGAGAACAGACAGTCTTCAGGTATTGGCAGGATTCTATATGCTTGTGCATGATCAGCCTGTTGAGGTTCGGACGGCAGGTGACTTGGTGACATTAGCTACTACCGTCGTGTTTCAGCCTGAGGTGATTCAGCAGATCAAGGATCGCCAGTTTGAGGACCCCCTCCTGGTGAAGTTCAGAGATCGGATTGCAGATCGACCGGATTTCAGCTTGGTAGATGGAGTTTTGTACTTCAGGAATAGGTTGTGTGTTCCCGCTGTGGATGAGCTGAAAGATAAGTTGATGACAGATGCGCACGATGCCCGATATGCGATGCACCCCGGGAGTACGAAGATGTACCGGAACTTGAAAGATAGATTTTGGTGGAACAATATGAAGCGGGAGATCGCAGGGTTCGTAGCTCGATGTTTGACCTGTCAGAGGGTAAAAGCTGACCATCAGCGACCTCCAGGATCATTGCATCCATTGCATACTCCGCAGTGGAAGTGGGAGCACATTACGATGGATTTCGTCTCCGATTTTCCGCCAACCAGCAGAAAGAACAATGCGATCTGGGTCATAGTGGACAGATTGACCAAGTCAGCGCATTTTCTTCCGTTCAGGAAAGGGATTACATTCACAGAGATGGCCAGGAAGTTTGTTGACGAGATAGTCAGATTGCATGGCACCCCCAGTATCGATTGTGTCGGATCGTGATAGTCGTTTTGTGTCTTCATTCTGGAGAGCATTTCAGGAAGCTATGGGCACGAAGTTGAGTTTTAGTACGGCATACCACCCCCAGACTGACGGACAGTCGGAGCGTACCATTCAGACATTGGAGAATATGCTCAGAGCTAGTGTGCTGAACTTCGAGAAGGAATGGGATACGCATCTAGCATTGTGTGAGTTTGCCTACAACAACAGCTTCCACGAGAGTATTGGTATGGCACCATATGAAGCCCTATACGGACGCAAGTGCAGGACTCCAGTGTGCTGGGAAGAAGTTGGAACTAGAAGTTTCCATGGTCCGACGATCATAGCTGAGACGACATAGAAAGTGCAGAAGGTGATAGAGAATCTGAAGATTGCTCGATCCAGGCAGAAGAGCTATGCGGATACTCGGAGGAGACCTTTGGCATTTCAAGTCGGAGATTGGGTGTTCCTTAAAGTTTCTCCGATGAAGGGCACGGTGCGGTTTGGTCAGAAGGACAAGTTAGCTCCGAGATATGTAGGACCGTTCGAAGTCAAGAGCCGAGTTGGAGATTTGGCTTATCGGTTGACGCTTCCAGTTGAGTTCTCCGGTGTGCACGATGTTTTCCATGTGTCGATGCTCCGTAAGTATGTGCCAGATCCGAGCCATGTGATTCGCTACGATGATATTCAGATTCAGCCTAATGCCACTTACGTTGAGCGTCCGCTTCGCATCGTTGGCACACGAGAGCAGATTCTCCGTACCAGGACTATCAGATGGGTTAAAGTGTTGTGGGAACATCATGGTCCAGATGAGGCTACTTGGGAGCTAGAGGAGCAGCTAGCGCGCCAGTACCCACAGCTCTTTGCGCAGGTAGGTAGTCATTCCGAGGACGGAATGATTCTTAGTGGGGAGGATGTAACACCCCGATCCCTTTGAGCCGGATTAGTGGCTCATTAGTGTGTTTTGCTTTGATTAACTCTTTCGGATTTGGTTTTGGGCCTTGGATAGGTAGTTGAGTGACCTTTGACCTGGACTAGGTAGTTCTAAGCCCTTTTTCGTAATTTTTCTTTTGCTTTGCTCATATCATATTTGCATCATCTTGGTGTCAGCACGCGTATTTCGTTGAGCTCGACAATTTCCGTAACTGTGTCAGATCCGTTTGAAGTCAATTGGAAAAGTTAGACCTTCATGTGACTTGAACTGTAAATTGTCTAAACTCACCGGACCTTGTTTTAAACTTCCAAACCTATATAAATGAATCAGGCTCCAGATGTCCTCATTCCCTGTAAATTGTCTTCAACGTGCATGCAAGAGGAAATCTCCAGAGCTCCACGTTTTCTCTCTCTCTCTTCACTTCTCTTGCTCGATTGATGTTGGATTCTCATTTTTGATTTGGATTTCTTCATTCTCTCTCATCTCTGTGCTTAGTCTCTGTCTGTGGCTTTGGTGGTAAGTGGGTTCTCTCCCAACTCTCCCTTCTTCTTCTCCAATTGCAGCTCTTTTCCTTGTTGATGTGTCTTCATCTCATGCATGGTGTATCTCTTTGATTTGCTTTGATTTTTAGTGGATTTGGAGCTTGAGGTTGTGGATTGATAGAGCTTTGAGGCAAGTATAAGTACAAGCTTGATAACACATATGGGTATTTTGTTTGATGGCTTTGATTTCCTCTTATTCTTTGTCTAGCATGTTTTACAGCCACATTTTGTGAATTTGGAACCTCTGTAACTCATTTTGTTCAGCTTCTGTACCGAATTTCAGTTTCTGTAACTATCCCGAATTTGTGTTCTGTATTGTACGGCTAAGCCGTAAGTTTCTACGGCTCACATTCCAGAGCCTCGAAATTGCACTTTTGTTCTACGGCTAGGCTACGGCTAAGCCGTAATTTGTCCTACGGCTGAGCCGTAAGCTAGCCGTGACCCAAACCGTAACTCAGCCGTGAATTAAATCTCTGATCAGTCGAAACTTTTCCAACACAGAACTCCTACGGTGTGGCTACGGCTAAGCCGTGAAATGCTACGGCCAAGCCGTGGATTGGTCTACGGCTAAGCCGTATACTGACTGTAGCTTAGCCGAAAAAGATACCAGATCAGAGGTGAAAGGATGATCAGTTTAGCTGTGTTTTGTACGGAACCAAGGTGAAGCCGTAGTGCATATTACGACGAGCGCGTAAGATGTCTCCGGCTCAACCATAGGTCCCTCATGGCTAAACCGTTAGGCATGGCAGTTCTGAAACATAACTTAGGATAATGGTGAGACTTATAGGGCTCAAATACAGGTTAACCACCCTTCGTAAACCGGCCCAATGGATTCCTTGGATCACATGAATAGTCTGTTAGGCTGTGACTTATGCATGTGAGTGTTGATCACTGTTAAGCACCTCCCCATGGGTGTTGGTTTAAGGGACGTCGGTGCACGCAAAGATTACGCAACACTTTGATGGCAACGGTGCATTGACTAACTTAAAACTACATCAACATGCACGGTTAGTGACAGTGAACAACTAGCTTAGGACTGGCTTGTAATGAACCTTGACTCCGTATTAAATCTGAGATGCATTGCATATTGTTTATGGTTTTGCCCTCTGTTCTGTTAATCTATGTTATGCATTCCTCAGTCATTTTTGTTTTCGTCCTGTATATCTGTTCTATGCTTCGTTCCGCACTATGCTTTGATCTATGCTGTGCTTTGGATTTATATCTATGCTCTGCTGGCTTTGTTTATCTCTGAGTTTGGGTATTCCCTGGTGGCTCTGCCCAGAGGTTAATACGTGAGGATAAGATCCGGTCTTTGCCATCGGTGAGTCCGAAGCGGATAATCTCCCATTTCTTTGGATTTGATTTGATTGGTGTTAGTTTGGCTCTACTCAGCCTCAGCCCTAGGATGCCCGACGGGGTTACCTCTGGCTTAGATCTCTGTATCTCTGTATAACTGCAGTGTTGCTTTGTCTTGGGACCCCGGAACCCAGGAAACCGAGACCCGCTTGTACCTTTGGCCTGGACAGCGGTGTTCTCCTCTGCTCTGCTCTGCTCTGCTCTCTAATTGAGAGAACATGGTTAACGTAGTAGCCAACTAGTTCAGTATTTCTATGTTTTGATTCACATATCATGCTCTACTTCTACGCACGATTTGCTTAGCATACTAAGATGAAATTCTGCAATTACTATTCTGTCCTTATTCTATTTGATACTATGAGTGTTTCACCCCTGTTACTTGTATTTGCTGGATCGTTGTATTCATTTGTGTTGTCTGTGGTGTTGCAGGCACAGATACCTTGCCCAGCTCCCCGGCGGTCGAGGAGGCTGCAGGGGCGAGTGTAGAGGCACCCTCAGGTTTGGCAGAGGGGGCCTGATCATCTCTGCCGAGTGCGTTCATGCATACTTCCAGTGGCTTTTCGTTTTGGGATTTTGAGAGACTGTATTTGGACTTTGGACATGGACTTGTATTCTGTGTATTTTGTATATATTGATTTTGGTGTGTATTTGGTTTTATATCAGTGTATTTGCCTTTGTTGTTTCCGTTTCGTATTTGCTTTGGGCTTCCGCTATTTTCTTTGTTGCTTGCTATGATATCTACAGCTTCCGCGTTCGTCTATTTCGCACGTGTTAGATCCCTTGTGTGTGTGCATCTGGACTGGGTTTGGGTGCACGTGCACGGGAGTACGTGTGTCACCGGTTTAACTTTTCGCTAACCTCGATTTCTGGGCTCGGGTCGTGACAGCATGATCAGCCCGTAGAGGTTCGGATGGTAGGCGAATTGGTGACATTAGCTACTACCGTCGTATTTCAGCCTGAGGTGATTCAGCAGATCAAGGATCGCCAGTTTGAGGACCCCCTCCTGGTGAAGTTCAGGGATCGGATTGCAGATCGACCGGATTTCAGCCTGGTAGATGGAGTTTTGTACTTCAGGAGTCGATTGTGTGTTCCCGCTGTGGACGAGCTGCGAGATAAGTTGATGACGGAGGCGCACGATGCCCGATATGCGATGCACCCAGGGAGTACGAAGATGTACCGGAACTTGAAGGATAGATTTTGGTGGAACAATATGAAGCGGGAGATCGCAGGGTTCGTAGCTCGATGTTTGACCTGTCAGAAAGTGAAAGCTGACCATCAGCGACCTCCAGGATCATTGCATCCATTGCACACTCCGCAGTGGAAGTGGGAGCACATTACGATGGATTTCGTCTCCGGTTTTCCACCGACTAGTAGAAAGAATAATGCGATCTGGGTCATAGTGGACAGATTGACCAAGTCAGCGCATTTCCTTCCGTTCAAGAAAGGGTTGACATTCACAGAGATGGCCAGGAAGTTTGTTGACGAGATAGTCAGATTGCATGGTACCCCAGTATCGATTGTGTCAGATCATGACAGTCGCTTTGTGTCTTCATTCTGGAGAGCATTTCAGGAAGCTATGGGCACGAAGCTGAGTTTTAGTACGGCATACCACCCCCAGACTGATGGACAGTCGGAGCGTACCATTCAAACATTGGAGGATATGCTCAGAGCTAGTGTGCTGAACTTTGAGAAGGAATGGGATACGCATCTAGCATTGTGTGAGTCTGCCTACAACAACAGCTTTCATGAGAGCATTGGTATGGCACCCTATGAGGCTCTCTACGGACGTAAGTGCAGGACCCCGGTGTGCTGGGAAGAAGTAGGAACAAGGAGTTTCCATGGTCCGACAATCATATCCGAGACGACAGAGAAAGTGCAGAAAGTGATAGAGAATTTGAAGATTGCTCGATCCAGACAGAAGAGCTATGCGGATACTCGGAGGAGACCTTTGGCATTTCAAGTCGGAGATTGGGTATTTCTTAAAGTTTCTCCGATGAAGGGCACAGTTCGATTTGGTCAGAAGGGTAAGTTAGCTCCGAGATATGTAGGACCGTTCGAAGTCAAAAGCCGAGTTGGAGATTTAGCTTATCGGTTGGTGCTTCCAGTTGAGTTCTCCGGTGTTCACGATGTCTTCCATGTGTCGATGCTCCGTAAGTATGTGCCAGATCCGAGCCATGTGATTCGCTACGATGATATTCAGATTCAGCCTAATGCAACTTACGTTGAGCGTCCGCTTCGCATTGTTGGCACACGAGAACAGATTCTCCGTACCAGGACTATCAGATGGGTTAAGGTGTTGTGGGAGCATCACGGTCCAGATGAGGCTACTTGGGAGCTAGAGGAACAGCTAGCACGCCAGTACCCCCAGCTCTTTGCGCAGGTAGGTAGTCATTCCGAGGACGGAATGATTCCTAGTGGGGGAGGATGTAACACTCCGATCCCCTTTGAGCCGGATTAGTGGCTCATTAGTGTGTTTTGTTTTGTTTTATTCTTTTGGACTTGGTTTTGGGCCTTGGATAGGTAGTTGAGTAATCTTTGACCTGGAATAGGTAGTTCTAAGCCCTTTTTCGTAATTTTGCTTTTATTTTGCTCATATCATCTTTGCATCATATTGGTGTCAGCACGCGTATTTCGTTGAGCTCGACAATTTCCGTAGCTGTGTCAGATCCGTTTGGAGTCAATTGGGGAAGATGGACCTTCGTATGACTTGAACTGTAATTAGTATAAACTTACCGGACTTTGACCTAAACTACAAAACCTATATATACAATGCAACCCCAGGTGTCTCTCTCCCTGCTCTTTTGTCTTCCACGTTGCATGCAAGAAATTCCAGGAGAAGCTCCCCCTCCACGTTCTCTCTCTTCTCTTCACTTCTCTTGCTCGATTGATGTTGGATTCTCATTTTTGATTTGGGTTCTTTTCTTCTTCTCTCATCTCTGTCTATTGCTTGTGGTAAGTGGGTTCTCTCCCAACTCTCCCTTCTTCTTCTCCAATTGCAGCTCTTTTCCTTGTTGATGTGTCTTCATCTCATGCATGGTGTATTGCTTTGATTTGCTTTGATTTTTAGTGGATTTGGAGCTTGAGGTTGTGGATTGATAGAGCTTTGAGGCAAGTATAAGTACAGACTTTTATAACACACATGGGTGCTCTAATTGAATGCTTTGATTTCCATCTCTTTTAGTGCATCTGATGTTTTACAGCCACATTTGGTAAAATGGAACCTCTGTAACTCATTTTGTGCAGTTTCTGTATCAAATTTTTGTTTCTGTACTCAACCCATTTTCGGATCTGTATTGCACGGCTAAGCCGTGAACTTCTACGGTTTGATTTCCAGAGACTTCAATTTTGAGTTTTGTTCTACGGCTAGGCTACGGCTAAGCCGTAATTTGTTCTACGGCTGAGCCGTAAGCTAGCCGTGACCCAAACCGTACCCCAGCCGTGAATTAAATCTCTGATCAGTCGAAACTTTTCCAACACAGAACTCCTACGGTGTGGCTACAGCTAAGCCGTGAAATGCTACGGCCAAGCCGTGGATTGGTCTACGGCTAAGCCGTATACTGACTGTAGCCCAGCCGAAAAAGGTACCAGATCAGAGGTGGAAGGATAATCAGTTTAGCTGTGTTTTAATGGAACCAAGGAGAAGCCGTAGTGCATATTACGACGAGTGCGTAAGATGTCTTCGGCTTAACCATAGGTCCCTCATGGCTAAACCGTTAGGCATGGCAATTTTGAAATATAACTTAGGATGATGGTGAGACTTATAGGACTCAAATACAGGTTAACCACCCGTGTAAACCGGCCCAATGGATTCCCTTGGATCGCATGAATGGTCTGTTAGGCTGTGACTTATTCATGTGGGTGTTGATTTACTGTTAAGCACCTCCCCATGGGTGTTGGTTTAAGGGACGTCAGTGCACGCAAAGATTTCGCAACACTTTGATGGCAACGGTGCATTGATTAACTTAAAACTACATCAACATGCACGGTTAGTGACAGTGAACAATTAGATTAGGACTGGCTTGTAATTAACCTTGACTCCGTATTAATCTGAGATGCATTGCATATTGTTTATGGTTTTGCCCTCCGTTCTGTTAATCTATGTTATGCATTCCGCAGTCATTTTGCTTTCGTCCTGTATATCTGTTTTATTCTTCGTTCGGCACTAAGTTCTGATCTATGCTGTGCTTTGACTTAATCTATGCTCTACTCTGTATTTTGACTATGCTTTGTATATTTCTGGCTTTGTATATATGTTGGGTATTCCCTGGTGGCTCTGCCCAGAGATTAACACGTGAGGATAAGATCCGGTCCTTGTCATCGGTGAGTCCAAAGCGGATAATCTCCCTTCTTTGGATTTGATTTGATTGGTGTTAGTCTGGCTCTACTCAGCCTCAGCCCTAGGATGCCCGACGGGGTTACCTCTGGCTTAGATCTCTGTATCCCTGTATAACTGCAGTGTCGCTTTGTCTTGGGACCCCGGAACCCAGGAAACCGAGACCCGCTTGTACCTTTGGCCTGGACAGCGGTGTTCTCCTCTGCTTTGCTTTGCTCTGCTCTCTATTGGAGAGAACATGGTTAACGTAGTAGCCACTTAGTCAGTATTTCTATGTTTGACTCACATATCATGCTTTACTTCTACGCACGATTGCTTAGCATACTAAGATGAAACTCTGAAATCATTATTCTGTCATTTATTCAGCTTTGATACTATGAGTGTTTCATCTCTGTTACTTATATTTGCTGGATCGTTTGTATTCATTTGTGTTGTTTGTGGTGTTGCAGGCACAGATACCTTGCCCAGCTCCCCGGCGGTCGAGGAGGCTGCAGGGGCGAGTGTAGAGGCACCCTCCGGTCTGGCAGAGTGGGCCTGATCACTTCTGCCAAGTGCTGCATGCATACCCGTGGCTTTTATTTCGAGTTTTGGTTTTTGGGATTTGTATTTGGACTTTGGACTTTGGACTTGTATTCCGTGTATTTTGTATATATTGATTTTGGTGTGTATTCGGTTTTATATCAGTGTATTGTCCTTGTCGTTTCCGTTTTGTATTTGCTTCGGCTTCCGCTATTTTCTTTGTTGCTTGCTATGATAAGTACAGCTTCCGCGTACGCTTAGTTCGCACGTGTTAGATCCCTTGTGCGTGTGCATCTGGACTGGATTTGGATGCACGTGCACGGGAGTACGTGTGTCACTGGTTTAGCTTTTCGCTAACCCCCGAATTCTGGGCTCGGGTCGTGACACCCAATGGATGAAAGATCTTATTTTTACACCTATTTTACCCATCCGCATGCGATCAATTAGATAAAAAAAAAAACCAAGCAACATGTGTCCCACAAAATCCAATCCACCCATGACCTATCTATATATATCACCCTCTCTCTCTCTCTCTAAATTTCTTTCCTCTCAAAGTACAAGGATTCTCTGTGTGAGGTCATAAGATAGATAGCTCACTTTTCACATTTATCATGAAAAAGAAAGTGATTTTTATGATATCTTTTTGAAATAAATTATAGTTGATAGATTTTGGGGTGGTCTCCAAAACATTTTCAGTTAATAACTTACCAAAACCAATACATTATAGAGGCATTTTCATGTCATGATTAGTGGTTGAAATTTGAAATAGGTCACTCTACTAGATGATGGACCCGTTCTAGATGATGGATCCAGTTTTTTACCCATCATATGGACTCGATGGATGAAAGATCTTATTTTTACACCTATTATACCCATCAACATGCAACCAGTTAGATGCAACAAAAACTAAACAACATGTGTCCAACAAAATCCAGTCCACCCATGACCTATCTATATGTGTGTGTGTGTGTGTGTAAGGAAATTTTATTGTAGAAGTTGTTAAAAAAACAAAAAGAAAAAAGAAGCATGTAAACAGTAAAATTCACTACATTCAAACTAGCGACCTAATAATTCACTGCTGCGTTAGGTTACATTTACTATAGTCTTCTCCCCCAAATGTTCTAAGGTCAGATTTAAATATGCAAAATGTATAATGTAATACAATTTTATGTGGGGCCTTTTCTTTTCATTTTAATAAAATATGGAGGGTGCAACAAAAATTATTATCTTATTTTATTTTTTTCATATTGTTAGTGATTTTCTTAAATTAATTTGTTTCTTTACTTTTAAACTTAATGAAAGATGTCTTTATTTTTTACAATTTGATAACTAACAAGTGATTGAGTTCACCTCATGTAAACCAAACTTAAAAAATTGCCTCATCTCACTAACATAGGCTTGAAGATTCAGTTGCTTTTTTTAATTTCTAAGTCTCTATCTTTAACTTAATGCCAATGTGGGTTTTTTTTTTCTTTTTTGATAATTGAGCCACACTCTTCCTCTAATTTATTTTAATTGATAATTTTAATACATTCTCAAATGAAATATGTATTATAATATTTGTACTCATGGTCAAATAATTGCTCAGTTTTCTTTGTTGTATCATTTTCTATTACAAATTATTTAAATGTTTATTCTTAAAATGGTAAAAGGATGTTTATTATTTGGTTGTTATGATTTGGGTTAGAACACATATCATTATGGGCCCACCTATTCAATCCAAAGATTTATCTTTCCCTTACTCCTTTCCTCATTTTGCTTCTTCTACAAGCATTTTTGTTAATATTTTAATATTTTTTATACACACAGTTATTTCTTTTATATTGAGATATTTGTTTTTCTCTTTTTTGGCCGTGTTGGGCACAGGCCTCGAGTGGTAGTTATATGTATATAAAGAGAATTCCCCCTCATAAGAGAGCGTGGGAGAGCGACAAATAATACGCTTATATTAAAGTTCTAAAATTCTCTCCTATTATCCATTTTCTAGAGTCTCTCTCTCTACATTCATTTACTATTTAATCTCCTACATATCAACATAATCCTTATCCCCATTCCAAAGATTCATTCCAATTATCATTTCTCTACTTCTTAAATCAAATCACAATACATTGGTGGGGGTGATGGAGTTAAGAGCCCACAGGTGTTGATCAAAGCCAACACATTGAGCATGTATTCACATGTACTCCAATTATATAATCAATTTTGGCTAACCCATTTAAATGGATTATACAGAATCCGACTATGATACAGTGGTGGGGGGGGGGATGGAGTTAAAGGCCCACATGTGTTGAGTAGAACCAACACATTGAGCATGTGCTCACATGTATTCCAACTATACAGTAAATCTTGACTAACCTATTTAAATGGATTATACAGATAAACTTCAACATTTTTTACCACACCAATACAGATCGATATTAAATGTGGGTCAGATTATGCAATAAAGTTTAGATTATTAGTTGGATTAGTTTTGCTATTTAAGCACAGTAGTTACAACTTAGTTCTATTTTGGCTTCAAATGATCACTGAATAGAGACTTTTGATGCTTAGAAAATACGAAGCTCGTCCTAACTTTCTTTATATAGATATATTTATTTATTTGAGCATATATAGGTTTATTTGATCATAATTCTAATGTGGGGTTCTCATGTGATTCTTATATTAATATTTTGTAGATAAAATATAGACCATACAAACACCACACACCCCTCTTAATTATTATGGTACTAAGTGGGTCATTCCTAAATAGGAACCACATCCATAACAAGAGCATGTTTTGCAATTGCATTATTTACTGAGTTAGCCCATAATCTATATTCTTTAGAAAGGTGATTTATTTTAAATATTGGAGAACCAACCTCAAAATTAGATTTTCAAATTTTAAAGTGGGGTACACCGCAGTGTCGGCCAATCACAAGGGCAATGTAGGATTGAGAATCCTTGATGTTGATTAGAGTTTTTTCATCATGACCATATTTAAGGATCCCAGTATTTAGTCATTATAAATATTAGATCATATTAATAATTGACCCACTATTTTTTCTCACCAAAATCCTCTCTTTACTTACTTTTCATGTATGTATTGGAAATATATCATTAATGCAATGTTCCTATATGTGTGTCAGTTTGATGGGCATTTTTTTAATCAATGTGTGTTATATTAATTCGGGATCACTTCCATTTCATTATCTACTATAGCATACTTGAGGTAATTAGAAATTTCTATTTCTATTTCTATTTTAATTCTTTCTTTAAGTTGAATAAGCAACAACACTACTATAAAAGGAGAGAAGAGTATTGATAAAAAAAGAGAGAGATAGAGAAAGAGAGAGAGAGAGAAGAGTCAACCAAAATCAAGTGGCCAAAGTTTTTGCCACTAGATTTGTCTCTCTTATTTATTTATTTATTTATTTTGGGTGTATGGTTTAGTAATAGAAATTTTAAGGAAGAGGTTTTACTAAATTTATCTTTTTGTTTGGTTTTTACCACATTCAGAACCTTAAAACCTACTTAAGATTTATTTATTTTCTCTTACAATTATTAAAATAATTATTATTATGATGATTATGATTATTATTGTTACTATTACAATTTAGATATCATTATAATAACTACAATGTTTTTTTCTTCTCTCATTACCAACTGTAATCATGGCTTACGTATTTTTCTTTCCTATTGACCATTTGTTTCAAACACTTTTATCTTTTAAGATTTGAGATTTTTCTTGATTTCATATATCGCTCGATTTATATCATTTCATTAGTATCCCAAATCAATATAGGGTAAAGTGATTTTTATTGGTTTAAGTTTTATACTATACTCTTATACCTCATCAACTTCGACTAAGAAACTTACATGATTGATTTGTAATTTATGTGAATTCATTGAACCATTTTTCTTTTTTTTTTATGAAGAATTTGATTTTCAGAATTTTAAAATGTTAAATAATATATCTATATATTTTATATTGTATTTGTTAATTTGTTATATAATCAAGTATTTTGGGCTGTGTTGATAGTATTTATATAATATGAGGAATTTTTAAAAACTCTTCATTTTGAATGCTCCCCTTTTTAATTTGTATGATTTTACTGTATGAAGCTCACCTTGAGTAATTTAATCACATCACATATACTATCCCCGTGAATTGGTATAAAGTGATGACGGTTAAACCATTAGAATTTTGGGCAATGGATCAAGGGATTATGATAATTTAATGGTGTTGAAATTTTACAATAAATAGATCCCATCTAAATTATTTTATCTACAACATTTCATGGTTGTCATACACCTTAGTAGGCCCAACTAAGAAGGTTGTTTTTTGGAAAAAAAATGACCTAGGAGTTTTCTAGCACTCCTGGACAGAGTGTGACTCATCTTGATTGTTTGGATTATCCTTAGGTAGGCTCCATAATAAAATTTCATTCTTATGTAATGGCGTGGATAGGGAATCCGAACTCTATAAGTGTCAAACGTGTCATGTTGGCGCAAGACAGCCAACCTTGGGCAAGGCCATGCCACGAGCTGTGTTGACATGACACACTCTACGAGTCGTGTCGTGTCATGTCGTGCCATGCTAGCTAGCTACTGGCAAGGCTTGTCCCACCAGCACAGCAGGGCTCTTGTCATGCCTGAGACGTGCCAAACATGCCGTGTTTCTGTTTGGCCTTTTTAATATTATATGCTTCCATTTTTTTTAGGGTCTTAGGAAAATGAAAAAATAAAAAGATATTTATAAAGTAGAGTATAATACAAATTTTTAAGTGATTTGGTCAAACTTGACCTACTCCATTGAGAAGAGATCCATTTGGATTTCTTTAACTTCAAGGTTTTTCAATAGGATTACCTTCAAAATCTTTAACATTTTTATAGATAATACAAAAATAAAAATAAAAGACTATTTGTGTTGTGCTTAAACCGATCTGTGTTGTTTGGCAATGTTGAGTTGATTTGTTCCATTGAGAATATTCTATGTGGAACTTGTTTGGTAACAACATAACAATTATATTCTAAGAAATGGAGACAAGAAAATCATATTTCTCAACATTAATTAATTTATATAACATGGCCTTTATAGGTTTTACAATATTGGTTCACTTTTATAGGAATTAAAATATGGCCCCACAAATTGTTATAAGGAAAAAACCTCTTAGCGTCTTTGTGGAAGAAAAAGGACCTATGAGTTTTTTATGGCATGAATTGGTCCCCTGAGCCCTTTTCGGGTTTTTTTTAATATTATTCATGAGCAACGA
Organism: Sextonia rubra; assembly: GCA_037013555.1. Classification (NCBI taxonomy): domain Eukaryota; kingdom Viridiplantae; phylum Streptophyta; class Magnoliopsida; order Laurales; family Lauraceae; genus Sextonia; species Sextonia rubra. The sequence continues at coordinate 105,677,009 of JASUAD010000001.1, read as the reverse complement.
TATCTATACTCAAGTGTAACCCTTTCTTCATTCCTTCTTCCTCTTCCTCATCTCTTCTTTCCCTTCCCCTTCCCCATGTTTCATTTGAGTTTTGTTTGGGGCGAGGAGAGGAAAAACCAAGAAAAAGAAAAGGAAAAAGATAAAACAAAAACAAAAGAAAAAGAGAAAACAAGCAAGAGGATGAAGGAAGAAGAAAAAAAGAAGGAAGACTGACAAAGAAGAAGAGGAAATGTTACTAGGAGAAAGAGGATGAGAGTGGTTTAATGAAAGGTAAAAGAATAAGAGAAAGAAGTAGAACAAATGGAGAAACAAAAAAGAAACGGAACTAGAAGAAGGAGTTGAAACAAGAAAAAAAAACAAAGATAAAGAACCCATCTTTATCTGCGGTGAGCATAAAAATCGCTGCCCATTAACAATGTAAAAAAAAAAAAAGAAATATGATTCTGCTTTCGGTATATTACGCTTAAGCTCAAGGTAATATACATAATCTGCCTTTGCTATAATATGCATAAGCATCAAGCATAATATCCGAAGCAAATTTCAAAAAGAATGAATTCTTATCCATATTCTTATTGTTTCAGTTCTTTCTTCTAATTTCATTTCTTTTTTTTTTCTCCATCTGTTTTGCTTCTTTCTATTCTTCTTCCACCTTTCATTAAACTACTCTCAGCCTTTCTCCTCCCAACGTTTTTTCTTCTTCTTTGTTCTTCTTCTTCTCTTCTCCTTCCTTCCTCCTCATCCTTGTCTTCGCGTTTTCTTTTGTTTCTGTTTTCTCTTCCCCTTTTTCTTCTTACTAGTTTTACCCTCCTCGCTCTAGACAAAACATGGGGAAGAGGAAGGAGAAGAAGAGATGAGGAAGATGAAAAATGAATAGAGAAAAGGTTATGCTTGAGCCTAAATATTGTTGCTCATGAATAATATTGAAAAAATAAAAAACTAAAAAGGGCCCAGGGGACAATTCCGGGCCATAAAAAGCTCATGGGTTTTTTTTAGCTCCACAAAGACGCTACGTGGATTTTTTTCAGAAAAACCCCTAAGGAATATTTAAAGCACCTTTTGAAATTAAAGAAGAGATAATTTTCTCTTCTAAAAAATTAGACAAAAGAAAGATTTTATAAGTTTGAATGAGAGGGAGAACTTGGAAAAAAGAAAAGTTAAAGTCAAATTTTGCAGGGATATAACACGGTGTAGTCATCAATCTAAATCGTCCTAAAGATTTCTCAATTCATATGGATCACACCAATGGGGTCCGTCCGCAAGTTGCTCAAAAGCAGTGTATCCCTGTATATGAACACTCTATATAATCTTACTACAATCAAATTCAAGATCACCACCAGATTAATTGCATTGATTTAAGTATATAATGTGATGCAAATTCAAAAAAGAAAACACCATAGCTTAATTACCCTTCTTTTTTCAACTCAATGCACTTGGTTATCTTTCTGCTTATTTCCAATCCACTGTTGTCTACTGTGAGTCCACAGAAGAAGACTTGCATTATAGAGGGTAATAGTCATTACAAGGGAAAGTGGAGAGAGGAGAGAAAGAGAGGGGCTGAGAATAAGAATAAACAGAGAGAGTAAGTGAGAGAGAGATGATTGAGAGGGGGAGAAAAAAACGAGAGAGGAAAGGGTTGGGAGAACAGAGAGATGACAGGGAAAAAATAAAAATAAAGAAGAAGAAGAAGAAGAAGAAGAAGAAGAAGAAGAAAGCGTATATAAGGGATCCAATGGGATTGTTGGTTGGGGGAGAGCGGAAAGGAGAGTGGACCAAAAAGAGAAGAAAAGAAACAAAAAAAAAAAAAAAAAGAACTGGGCATAGAGGAGAGAAAGAGAGGGACTGAGAATAAGAGAAAACAGAGAGAGAGAGAGAGAGAGAGAGAGAGAGAGAGAGAGAGAGAGAGAGAGAGAAGAATAAGAGGGATGGAAGAAAAAAAAAACAGAGAGACGTCAAGGGGCTAGGAGAAGAGAAAGAGAGATGAAAGGTTAAAAGAAAAAAAGAAAAGAAGATGAAGAAGAACAAGAAGAAGAGGAAGAAGAAGATGATGATGATGAAAGGGTATGTAACGGATCGAATGGGATGGTTGGTTGGGGGAGAGGGGACATGATAGAGGACCGAGGAGAGAAAGAAAGAAAGAAAAAAGAGAACTGGGCGTAGAGAAGAGAGAGAGAGAGGGACTGAGAATAAGAGAAAACAGATAATGAGAGGGAGAGGAGACTGAGAAGGATGGAAAAAAAATATGAAGGTGGTGAAGGGGCTGGGAGAAGAGAAAGAGAGATGAAAGGGAAGAAGAAGAAGAAGAAGAAGAAGAAGAAGCACCTGTGGTTTCCGCAATATGGGTAGAGCAGAAATGCAAGATCTCCATACCCTCTTTATATCAATGAAGAACGCGGGAAAACATTATAGAAATGGCATTGTGCCCGCAGGAGAGTTCAAAAAATAAAAAAATAAAAAAAAGAAAGAAAGGAAATGAATCGTTTTCAATTTTGTTATCCCACGATCAGATTTGTTGGAATAACTCCAGGCGGAAGTAATCTTGGAATACTGATTTTGCTTACCAAACATGTTTTCTACGGATTTATCTCATGAGAATGTGGGAACAAAAGCATCTCGCAACTATGGACCTGAACCTTTACCCAATTAACAATGGAGCTGAAAATCGAGGTTAGGGCAAGTGGACAGATTTTTTAGGCAATTATTTTGTCTAGGAAAAGGAAGCTTAAGGCTTCATGGGCTATGATTGCGTGCTGTGAACGTTCTTTTTAAATCCATGTCTCTAACATCTCCCCCTTAATCACATGGTCTTGAATAAGATCTGTGAGCATAAATATAAAAATAAAATCTTTGATCTCTAAAAAGCAAATCGATTTTTTTTTGGGAAAAATGATATTTATATTTTCTTGGTAATCACTGTCTATTCGTGGATATATCACTGTCGCAATCTGCTCATTTTCCAAAAGCTTTGATCGTGAAATTTGATGATAATAGCAAGATCTTGAGGTGTAGGTATTTGGATTGACTAATGAGGGAAGAAAATGGTGATTGGTTTCGTTGAAATAAAAAAAAATGATGGTGATGATCGTGGAAGATAGGACCGTGCTGAGCTTGATCGCAAGATCATCATTGGGCCCAACTTTGATGGTGTATGGAATTTCACAAATCACTTTATTCTCATAATTTCCACCATAACCTTTATTCAATCAAAGAAGAGAATAACATAAACATATAATTAATAAAAACTCAAATCTTAATTCTATCCCTAAAATATCTAACATCTTAACAAAAGAAAAGACCATGCCAGGCTTGTTCGCAAGATCATCACTGGGCCCAACTTTAATACCATATAGAGTTTTAAGAACAATTTATTTGAGATAGTAAACCACTGTAGAATTTATTTATAATAGGATGAACATATATATAACAAATACATGAACTAATCATATACCAAACTCATAACATCCTTAACAATATTGTAAGACTCCTACCATAATCTCTAACAAACACCACACATTTGGTCCTTTAGAAGATGAAGAGAAGAACCCTTCCATTGATCCTTTACCATTAGCGTTCGTGCTAATAAACCTCTATCACTAATAGGAAAGCTTCCTCCATCAATGATCTTTTCTTCTTTGATACAGTGAGTGAAAACTCTATTGAAGTGGAGTACAACATTCAGTAGAATAAATACACAACTCTTGGACATGTAATATATCTTGTCCTTCCATTATAAAAGTAAGAAAACCCTTATAAAAGTTAAAAAAGAACTATAAAAAAACATGTTTCTATTGGACAAAAATAAAAAGAAAAAAGGGCATTTGGCGCTAGGTCCCTCAACATTTCATATTACTACGAGTAGTTCACAATCTTTTATCATAGAGGCAGAGATCTTTTTTCAAATTTAAGCACTTAAAAGATCCAAAATGCCTTGCTAGCAGATCAGACCCACGACTTTCCTCCCTCTTGCTCTTTGATTCCCATTTGCAAATCTGATAGAAACCCAACGCGCACCCTTGCCCTTTGTTCTTCCTTGGTACCTGCACTAAGTCTGGCGATAGGGAAGAATGGCAGGAGCAGATGGCGATGAGGCAGTAGCGGCTAGGATGGCAGTAGTGGTCACCTTTTTTGGCAGCGATAGAGTGTGCAAGGTGACTGGCGAACTGGCCTTTCTTCTCCGAGATCGGCAGTGACGAAGCGTTGATGATGGGTTTCACCCTCTTTTCCTTGCGTTTTGGCCTGCGACAAACAATCCAGAACCGTCTGCAACTCCAACCACTCAAGCCTAATCTACAGTCTACACAAACAACAACTACAAGCAGTGATGGGTTTCATAGCGAATTTCCGCTTATAGCAACAATAGAGGACTCCGGCTTTTCCGATCTTCTTTTCAGGCGAAACCAAAAACAGGAAACCCCTGTTTCTTTCTCTATAACCATCAAACAATAACCCTTTCTCTTCTTCTCTAATTGTGGGTCATGAGAGATCAAACTGACCTCTCTCTCCTCCCACTGTGGCGCAACACAGATCACCTCTGATTTTTTCTTGTAGCAAGTCTTCTCCAGTCAAAATCGAGTACCCTATTCTGATGCTCTTCTTCATGCATATCCAAGACACAATTCGTCAATTACGAACTGGAGCGATCTCCACCTCAATCACATAATGCAACCTAGGCTCTGCAGTCACAATGAATTTCTCTGAGTTTTGACTAAATTTAAATGAGTTTTGACTGAATTTATAAGAGTTTTATCAGAATTTATCTAAATTTGATTAGAATTTATGAGTTTGCAGAGAATTTTTCTGAGTTTGCAAAGAATTTATATGAGTTTTGCAAATAATTTATGAGTTTTGCAGATAATTTTTTTTACAGAACTATATGAGTTTGCAGATAATTTTTCTGAGCTTGTAGAGAATTTATATGAGTTTTTCAGATAATTTATATGACTTTTGTAGAGGTTTTTTTTTTAACGAAATTTCATAAGCAACATAGATATTGTTTGAAAGGTCTCGATGAGAAGGTTCCAAATATATCATTTTTTTCAAAAATAGATATCATGAACAAAAGTTATGGATTTTCAAAGTTTTGGATCACAAAGACAAAAGCAGTTGCACAAAAGACAAATCAGCCATAAAAAAATATGAGCTGATCACTTTAGGGACCTCTGCTTGGAATATGTCCATACGGTAGGGACTTCATGCTTTAATAATTTTGCATGGATTGCATCTCCTCCAACTATTCAGAGAGGGACTTTTGGCTAATTTTCTCATTAATAAAGGCATACACTTATTAAAACTCTCTTTCCTGTAATATATCTTTCTAAATCTCTCCGTAACATCTCTCCACTATATACATACCATACTCCACCCTATATGACCTAAAATCTCTCTACACGATGTGAAGCATCCCATAATTTTAAGAATATCTTAGGAGTTTAATTGAAAGAATAAATCTAATGGGCCCCATCATTTGCAGTTGATAGTTTGAATTCAACATGAGGGCTCAATGACATTCTTTCTTTCTTTTTTATCCATTAATGTAGTCATCATTGATTTTTATGATAGGTGTGCCCTCATGTTAGATACAAGTTGTAGAAACTTAGGGCCCACTTACAATTCATAGCCTGCTTCATCTTTGTTATTTTTCATCTGCTAAGAGGCTATTATTTCCTTTTAATGTTGTACGGTATCATTTTGTGGGACTCATTGTGAAATCCACTTTCACCTACATTTTTTAATATATCAAGTTCCAACAATTTATGGGTCTTAGTAAAGTCAGAATTTTTCTTTTTAATTTCGCAATTTATGGGGGCCACTTTAATAACCAAACGATTGTATTTTGCTACTTTTTTCTCATTATTTTTCTTTTAATGTTATACAATATTATTCTAAAGGGGCCATTGTAGCATCCAATTGATTTCAAGATCCACATGTAAATTTGAGATTGACATGCAACTTGTGCTCAAGCACAAATATAATCAAATCAAGGTCATGTATCTCATGTTGATGGAAGTGGACTTGGATTTATGAAAAAGATATTAGAATGGCAACAATATGGCCCACTTGGTCAAGTCAGTAATTTTCAAATGCAAATGTAATATTAGAGGAAGTAAAAGAGAGTTTAGCTTACTTTACAAGATAGTTACCCATAACTAAATCTAGGCATAGAAAGTCCAATCAGACTAAAAATTAATCCATTTCAACACATTAAGAGATTGTGTTAACCATCCCAAAAGCAAAGCTCAAGTCTACCAATTAGAGTCTAATTCTACTACACCAACATAGTTAGTTATTTATTTTGCCACCAACACTATTAACATTATTGAAAGAAATTAAAACACTAAACTTTCAAATACTATAAATTTGAAACGTGTATAGTTTGCCACGAAATTAACCAAACAATATAAAAATAATGCATTAAAATCAGGATGCAATCAAAATAATTGGTGGCCTAAAAAATATTAAGCTCGGCCTCGCTTTCTTTATGCATATTTATTTATTTATAGGTAGGTTTATTGGAGCATGAGTCTAATGTATGGTTCTTGTAATGTGGGTTCTTATGTGGTTGTTCTATTAATTTTTTGTGGATAAAATGTAGACCTTACAAATACCACACACCCTTCTTAATTATTATGGTATTAGGTGGGCTCCACATGGTGCGTCATTCCTAAACTAGGAACCATGTCCATAATAGGAGCATGTACTTGCAATTGCATTATTTAGTGAGTTTGGCCAAAATCTATACTCCTTCTTAAGGTGATTTATTTTGAAAATGCTAAGAAATAGCCTTAAAATTAGATTTTTAAAATTTAATGTGGTACACCTCAGGGCAGGCCAACCACAAGGGTAGGGTAGAATTAAGATTTATTGATATAGATTAGAGCTTTTCCATTATCTCCATCTTTAAAAATCCCAATATTTAAAGATTATAAATATCATATCAAATTAATAATTAACCCACCTATAACCCAAATCAAAACTGTCCAAATCTACCTGCTTCGCGAATATAATTTTATATATCAAATGGGCTAGATTATCAACTAATATTTATTTATATTTTATTAAATATTAAAAAATGGACAGTTTTAATTTTTCAAATAAAATTTATTTTTTTCCATGGCCCGCGTTAGGTGTGGGCCTTGAAGCACTAGTTATATATTATTATATATTATGACAATACCCCATTTAGTGGGAGTGCGACACGTGGCGAAGTTATCTTTATGAGAGAGTGACACGTGGCGTAATCTAAGGATTCTATCCATATTGGCTAAACTTTATTCATACCAAATCTCTAAAATCTCTCAATTTTCCTAAAATCTCTCATTGATTTTCTATAAAATCTCATTGCTCAATATCTATCCTCTCTCCTTAAATCTCTATTCATAACTGACCTAATTTACTCACCTAAAAAATCTCTATATTTTATCCAATCCTAAAAGTTCTCTTCTTTAGAAGCCGACAGCCAAAAGTAGCATAATTCTGCATGTTCACCTGCACCAGACAGAAGGACCCTACATGGACTCGAGTAGCAAATAGCTGGTTAAGGCTAACCCAGAGCCAAATAGCAAATGCTAGGCATCAGTGCAAATTGCTTAGATTTTTTCTCTACTGCGCCCTGAAGCATTAAAGGGGTGACACAATGACTATTTTCATGACTATAAGAAAAATACTCGAGGAACAGCTGCTGTACTTACAAGTTATACCAAATTATTCACAATTATGATGTGTTTGAAACATTAAAGACCCCACATGGACTTGAGCAGCAAATAGCTGGTTAAGGCTGACCCAGAGCCAAATAGCAAATGCTAGGCATCAGTGCAAATTGCATAGATTTTTTCTCTACTGCCCCCTGAAGCATTAAAGGGGTGATACAATGACTATTTTCATGACTATAAGAAAAATACGCGAGGAACAGGTGCTGTACTTGCTAGTTGTACCAAATTATTCACAATTATGATGTGTTTGAAACATTAAAGATAGTGAATGACACTAAATGATAGTTAATGACACTAGATGCCACTCGATGAGGCAATCTGGATCGTACATGTAGTGGTGCCACGTTGATGCTTTGCATTTCAAAGAAGACCCATTATTTAAAGGTTTCCACCAACCGTAAGTTTGACTGCAGTGTTGTTTCTAATCATTGTTTTGTTAGCACGATTTGAGGTCTTTTATTGTAGTTGCTAGATGAATGGTCTAGATCATCAGATGGGAGGATCACGGTATCCAAATAAATCTATTAAGATCTTGCGTGGGCCCCCACACTAGAAGTGGGCTAGCTATAGGTGCATCTATGGGCAAGCCAAGAGTGAGACTTTTGTGAACAACAACAGTAGGAAAATTATATAATTTTTTCCTATTTTCACATACCGAATGATAAATAAATTTTAATTATTTTTCATGCTCAAGAATCTTTCTTCTTTTTTTTTTTTATGAGCTAGGGTATCCTAACCATCCAGGCTTTTACACCTTTGGCTTTTGGTCAGGGGTAATCTGCTTTTGACGTGCAAAGACTATTATTTGATGGTTTGGCTTTCAGTGCGGGAGATTATGTGATTCTGAAGTGAAAAGACTCTTCCCTTAGTGGTACATATATGGCCACACACATAGTATCTAGTTAACGAAAGGGATGAGAGTCGAACTTAAAATCTTAGAGAGCAAATCCAAGGCTCCAGCCAACTGAGCCACTACCTTGACAACAAAATGCCAAAGAATGTAAAATGGGCCTAACTTGTTTGCCCATATATTAGGCCAAGTAGAGAAAGACATGCTCCCTTTTCCTTCTCTTTTTTTTATTTTTTATCTTTTACTCTCTCCCTCACTCTCTTTGCAATCCATGCGATTCACACATGCTTCGCAATTTTAGTTTCTAAGCCCATATGTGTGAACAGCATGCATGAGAGAAATCTTGGTGGGTGCTCTTCATGGACCTTTGTAGCACTGTCCCATCACAAATTAACTATTACAGGTAGCCAACGCACAGGGTTGAGTGATGTTGGCACTATCACATATGTGCCACATGGTCATGGACCAATCCTACATCTTTTATTTTAAAAATATCATTCCTGATCAATAGTTAGGGGTGGAAAAAAAAACTGGAAAACCTTTTAACTAGCCAAACCGAGGTTAATAACCATGTTTCAATATTCGATTATGATTACGGTTATTAAAGTAAAAAAATCATGCTTCGCGGTTTCAATTTTAGTCTTGACTCATGATCAAACCTAACTGTAACATACAGTTCGGTTAATTGTGTGTGGTTAACCAAATCATTACACCCCAAATCATATTTTTAAATGAATTTTAACTATTGATCTTTTATTACAAAATCTCCACATCTATCCAATACTCCAACTCTTTTTTAGTACGATTAATCATAACCGAACCGTTTAATATGGTTAACCGCAATTTGATTTTTTAATGGATTTTTAGGGTACTATTTTAGTTACAGTTTTTAAAAACTAACAACTGTACAATACAGTTCAATTAACAGTTTTCCCAAAAGCATAGTTAGCTGAACCATTACAACCCTACACAGTAGCTGAACTAAACAATCCTTGATAGCATTAAATCAATGCCACTACAATGAAAAACTATTAAATTTTGATACGGGACCATAGATCAAAATATTGGCTGATACAGTTAGCATATCGGCTAATACGTACTAGTATCGGCCGATCTCATACAGATAAATGACAAAGAATTGGTATTATTTTACACAATCAAAATATTGTGAAAATATTATGATATATCGGCCAATATTTCAAAATATCGGCCAAAATGATACATCAACCGATATTTTCAAAAATCGGCCTATATTTTCAAAATATCGATAGAATATAAAAAATAAAATAAAATATGTGTAACCTTAACCGTTTTCCCTTTTTCTCATCCTTTTACTCATCTTATACTTCTCAAATACACTTCAATTGCTGTAACTCTTCATTTTACTTGCAAATAAATCAAGAAATCTTTATTTTGGTGGATTTGGTCTAAGAAATCACCGCAATAACTCTACAATGGTAAGCATATTCTACTTCTTGTATATTTTTTTTGTAATTATTTGTATGGTAAAAGCTAAAAAACAGCCATGAATATGATAATTCAATTCCACTCTTTTTCTTGTATGGATCTATTATTTGGTATTTTAAAAATAGAGGATTTTAACTTTTAAGAGTTTTTTTAGTGAGAGGGCAACACATTGTGCAATCTAAGGATTCCATCCATCTTAGGTAAACTCTATCAATGCCAAATTTCTAAAATCTTTCAATTTTCCTAAAATTTCTCCTTGATTTTCAAAGCCAAGATCTAAAAGAGCCCATGCTCTAAAAAGCATGTATGCTGCTCCAGATATTTTGAATTCTCACCATACGATGGTCCATAATGAATTAATTGAAATCTTTACATTCATCATTTCTCAAATCGATATTTGAGCCTTGCTAGCACGATTAAGTCAAACGCATCCTTGCACATAACGTAACTTCCCTTCTTTGGAAGGTTTGGCGGTGGGGGAAAAATAGTGTTAAGACTACAACATTGAGGAAAACATTGATGGCTTTAATCATTTACATAAACAATTGTAGCATTACGTGATGTGCCAACATCTTATAACAGTGTCTGTACACATTCAAGCCACATTTGTTTAAGGCTGGAATTTTGAGATTTGTGGGCTTTAGCTTTCATGAGAAAAGCAGTTTCGACCACCATAAAAAAAAATTTTATATTAATGGGTTTTTTTTTCCACTCTCAACTTATATACATCTATAATTCAAATAAAATATTTTCTCCTTTCAAAAAAGTAAAGATTCAATATTTTAACTATGTTTTTTCTATAATTTATGTCATAATATTCATTAATATTTTATTTAAATTATTAATAATTTTTAATAAGACTTAATTATTATTTTTTCATGGCCCGCGTTAGGTGCGGGCCTTGAAACGCTAGTTATTATATATATATTATAGTAATACCCCCTTTCGTGAGAGAGTGACACGTGGCGCAACCCTCTTTATGAGAGGGCAACACGTGGTGCAATTTAAGGATTCTATTTATATTAACTAAACTCTATCGATACCAAATCTCTAAAATCTCTCAATTTTCCTAAAATGTCTCCTTTGTTTTCTATAAAATCCCTCCCTCCCTCCCTAATTTCTCTCTCTCATCCCTCTACAACATATGCAAGGAAGGGTAGAGCCCACTGATGTAGTATGCATTGCATCTATGGATAAAGTGGGGTAGTAGGGGTGTTCATGGGATGGACTAGGCCAAGCTAATGCATATCCAGTCCTAGCCCAACTTTAGAATTATTGGCCCAGGCTAGGATCAAGCCGAACATTGGCTGTAAGAGTCAGGCCCGAGCCCACCAAGCTAAATTGGGTTTTTAATCAATTATGTGGCTATTTGAGTAATTGTTTGTATTAATTAAATTAAATTATATGCATTTATTACACAGGTCAGGGCCGAGTTTTGGGCTTTCTATCACTTAATTTAAGACCAGTCCAATTATTAAAAGGGCTCTAATTATATATCCAAGCCCGCAAAGCTCGGGTTGGCCTAGCCCAAGATCACCCCTAGGTGGGGTGGTGTGTAGCAAGTGATTTTTCTCATCAAAATTCTCTCTTTAGTTATTTTTCATGTATTAGAAATGCATTATTAATGCAATGTTCAAGTATGTGGGTGAGTTTGATGGGCATTTTTTTTATCAGTGTGTGTCATATAAGTTGGGGATCACTTCCATTTCATTAGCAACTGTAGCATAGTTGAGGTAATTGGATATTGAAATTTCTATTTTACTTCTTTCTTAGTTGAATAAGCAACAACACTGCTATATAAGGAGAAAAGAATCAACCAAAATTAAGTGGCCAGAGTTTGTGCCGCTAGATTTGTCTCTCTTACCTTTTTTTTTTTTTTGGTATAGTTTAGTAATAGAAAATTTAAGGAAGAAGTTTCACTAAATTTATTTTTTCGTTTGGTTTTCACCTCATTTAGACTCTTAAAACCTACTTAAAATTTATTTATTTTCTCTTACAATTATATAATAATGATAATTATTTTTATTATTATTTAAATATCATTATAATGACTACAATGTTCTTTTTTTTTCTCTCATTACTAGCTACGATCATGGCTTAGGTATTTTGCTTTCCTATTGACCATTTGTTTCAAATACTTATATCTTTTATTTAAGATTTAAGATTTATCTTGAGTTCATATGTCACTTCGTTTATATTTTTTCATTAGTATCTCAAATCAATATCGGGTATAAAGATTTGTTATTGGTTTAAGATTTATACTCTTGTACATCAACAACTTCAATTAAAAAACTTACATGATTGATATGTAATTTATGTTAATTCATTGCACCTTTTTTTTTCTTTTTCTTTTTTATAGAATTTGACATAGTGAATTTCAAAATGTTAGATAATATATCTATATATTTTATTTTTATTTGTTATATTATCAGGTATTTTGGCCTTTTTGGCCCGTGTCAATGTAACACTTTTTTTCAACTTCAACCGAGTGTAGACTGTAGAGTAATAACATGGGGGACCCAAAGAAAGAAACATAGAAGTGAGGAAGGAAAGAAAAGTCCTGGGACAAGTTTGACCGGAAGACATTTCCTTTGAGAGTGCTTTAATCCCCGTCTCGCAGCTATATCCAATGGAGCCGACATTGATAATAGTAGCTACATAAGAATCTTCCTGATTTTAAATTATATCAATAAAAACATATTTTTGGAATGATTGATTAGATATTAAGAGGGAAAATCAAATGGAAATTTTAGAGGATAAAAAGAGAGATTTTAGGAGATCTAGGTTTAAAAAATATTAATTACCTAAAAGATAAGAGGGAGGGAGAGAGATTATAGGAGGAGAAATTGTAGCATTTTAGGATGCTGGTGTGGCGCTCTAGAAAAAAAGAAAAATAAGGGGTGCTGATGTGGCACCCTCCAGAGGCCTCCATTCTTAGAGTTTTAATATCTATTATTATATATATTATAACAATACCCCTTTTCGTGGAAGGGCGACACGTGGCACAACCTTTTCGCGAGAGAGCGACACGTGGCACAATATGAGGATTCCATCTATATTGGTTGAAGTCTATCCATACTAAATCTCTCAATTTTACTAAAATCTCTCCTTGATTTTCTATAAAATCTCATTGCTCAATATCTATCCTCTGTCCTTAAATCTATATTCATAACTCACCTATTGTTTTATCTATCTATCTCTCTACTTTTCTCTCTTCTTAGTATTTGCATCAATAAATAAAAAAATTTATTATTAATTTCATTTGGATGTTTTTTTTCTTTCAGTTTGAAGATGTGCTCTACAAGATCAACATTCAAAAGACAGGATGGTGCAATCTCGATAAGTCAAGAAGCACCAATGAGGAGAAGGTGATCTTGAAAATTTTGACGGGTGCATTGCTTCCAGGAGAGATGTTGGCCAGGTTAGGACCCTCTCGAAGTAGCAAGGCCAGTGTTATTTAACTGTAGTATGCTCTACAGTTACTACTAGGTTTTTTGGTTGTGGAAAAAACCGGCATGCTATGAGGTCACTGATTGAGAATTTTGATTTAAGACTTGCAATTTTCTTCTATAATGATAGCTAAAGTGCAGATGGTTTGAAACACGTTATAATAACATTTCTTCTAAGAAAGTATAATATTGGAATCATCTTTTATTTAGATAAAGAGAGACATTGGAATCATCTTGTGTTTATAAAGAGAGAGAGAGAGTAAAAAACATTTTTCCAAAATAAAAATTTACAGCTGTGGCCGTTGGGTCCAACTGGGAGAATGTAAGTCGTATGTCTATTTTCGGTGGTCTCATGCGGACCACATACTAGCCCCATTTGATCATATAGGAATTACTACAAATATGATAAATTGGTTCCTTTTAGCCCTGTCAACGTAGCAAAGTGGAAGTCATCATCCTTCCTATAAAGGGGGGAGATGGCTAGAAGATTGCGCAATCATTTTGAGGATCTTATCCAGTTAAAGTTCAAGCATAGGTGTTAGCATATATATCGAAACTCTTCTGAAGTTTGTTTTTCTTTGATCACTGACTCTATGTTCCATTCTGATAAGTATGAGACTAAGATGCCCATAAGGGATAAGCTAGGCCCTCAGAATTTGTCGGTCCTTAACAGTAGGCCTAATTAATGTTCACACTGGGCCCAGGTCAAAATCTCCCGATTGCATTCAACTTTGCAAGTCCCAAAATCTTATTTCTATACTAAAAAACAATCTGGGTCAAGCTTATAGTTTGTAGCTTCTGCTGAAGTTTAGGGCCCAAAATACGTAAAGGGGCAGGCTCAAATTCTAGGTGTACCCTTATTGAACTTTTTGTTGGAAAGTGATACGTGGCTCATTCTTTTTGTGAGAGAGTGACACATGGCAACCCCTTCCGTAACAGAGTGACAAGTGGCAGCCCCTATAAATTTTTGCATCCCAAGATCTTCCAATGCCTCTCAATATAATCTATGATCTTATATCCTAAAATCACTCTCCTTAAAGCTAAGTTTTAGCGTCCCAAGATTCCGATACCTCTCATGCAAATCCTATTAAAATAAAATTTATAATCGCATACCCTAAAATCACTCTCCTTAAAGCTCTCCCAAAAATCTCATAACAAAAGTTTATTGATTCTATGTTGGGCGTTTGCAGTTATAAAATATCTCTCTCCATAAAGCTATCCTAAAAATCAAATAACATAATCTCATTGATTCTATATTGGGCATATGCAACTATCTTAATACAAGGCAGCTTTTTAAATTCAAATCTATACAAGTTATGTAGTTTTCAAATTCAAATCAATAGAGCTATAGACAAGATATGTAGTTACGTACCATCCTTGTGCTTTTCTCTCGGCAGTAGTTGCTTCTATATTCCCAAAACGTAGCATCTGTCTCCTCATGGGTAAATTTTCTTCCCCTTCCAGTCCTCCACATCTGAAATGGAGCTCTCTCTCAAAAAACACATGCACGCCAACCTACATGTTTTCCAGCTTACTCAATAAAGCCACATATCGTCCTCATGGGACTTTTGCTTCTTTGTTTATTTGTACTGCTACAATTTGATACTAATCTGTATGCCTTTTTTGAATTATAAATTTTTCCATGTTTTATGTCATTGAATTGTGCTGTCTCTTCTGATTATTCATGTGTTACAGTACTCATGAAAATAAAAAAGTTTATATGGGTTTATAAGATTTCTATAATTTGTTTGTCTTTTTTATTCATGGATAGATCTAATGTGTATGTTTTTGCAAAGGTGAACACCTCACCACCATTGTCTCTCATTTTGCTAGGCTTCAAGCAATACCTCAAGGATCATTTGTAGATTGAAAACCAGGTTCCCTTCTCATCCCTCTCATTTTTTTCTAGAAAAAAGTGAAGCCCTTGTCTATTATCTTGACAGTTGATTTCATTCGTACATCCACAGCACGTTATAGAAAAAATCTCCTAGATGGGACTAACACTTCTATGGGGTGGAGAGGTACTATAAAGTACTTTTAAATTAGTGGTGCTCTACTGCTTTTGTCTTACAACTAATTGATACCATTTACCTACATACTTTTCACATATTGTTTCCCATAATATCTACTGCTAAATTCTACTTGATAAATGTCTGATCTATTCTTGTTTTAATTCGTTAGGCACAATCTTCTTCTTCCATTTTCTATTAATTTTTAGAAATTAATGTTTATACGAGTAAGAATATTGTAGAGAGAATTATGAAGTCATTTTTTACTATTGAGTAAGAAAGAAAAGTGACAGTTTAATTGTAAAATGGTCTCTTCTCTTTTTTTGTTACTTAAAATATATAACAGATTTAAATTGTCTCCTTTTATCTAGGGTCTTTTGTTATGTGATTTTACTAAATGTATAAATTTTAAATTTATAGTCTCAAATTTAAATTGTAATTTATAGGATGTGCTCCCATTTTAAGAAGTCTCCAACAAATGTTCTCAACTCCTCTCTTTAAGTTTGGATTCTCCTAAAACATCTTCTTTCTTTTTTAAATGGGCAAGGAAACTATGAAATCTCTAGAGATTGTAATACAAACATTAAAAAGTATAATTTTTATTATTAGAATAGGAAATTTAAAATTCTAGAACTGGATTTTGTTGAATGTGATTTCTTGGAAAATACTCCAGTGTACCCACTATTGATATGAGTTTTTTTTTTATTTATTAAGGGGTGATCTATGATGATTTTTTTTGATAAAATCCTCTTTAATATAATGTTATAAACACATTTTTTTAAAATATACCATTTACTTTTAATAATTTAATTAAATATTACATATACCACTTTTTTACCAAAAGATGAAACAAGTGCACAACATTAAACAAGTGCCATAGGAGTTGAAACATTGCTATAGAAGTTGAGACAAGAAGTACTGAAATAAGTGCAAAAACTGACATATAAATTTTTTTCTTAAAAAATTTGATTTTTTAAATTTAATTTGAACTATGCTTGTGTTATGATTTATCTGATAATATTCATTTATATTTTATTAAAATATTAATACTTTTAAAAAAATGAATGTTTTTATTA
Source organism: Sextonia rubra (assembly GCA_037013555.1). Lineage (NCBI taxonomy): Eukaryota > Viridiplantae > Streptophyta > Magnoliopsida > Laurales > Lauraceae > Sextonia > Sextonia rubra. The sequence continues at coordinate 105,660,452 of JASUAD010000001.1, read as the reverse complement.
AATTTATTTTTTCCATGGAAGCGCTAGTTATATATATTATAACAATACCCCCTTTCGCGGGAGGACGACACGTGGCACAGCTCTCTTCGTAAAAGGACGACACGTGGCCCAATCTAAGATTCCATTCATATTAGCTAAACTCTATCCACACCACATTTCTAAAATCTCTCAATTTTCCTAAAATCTCTCCTTAGTTTTCTATAAAATCTCTCCCTCCCTAATTTCTCTCTCTCATCCCTTTACCACTTTATTCCTATCTATTCTCTAAAGGACTCTTAGAATGGGGGCTTCAAATCCACTTTGAGTTCCAGAGACCAACGAGCCAAAAGAAATGCATACAAATAGGCTAGAAAATAGCCCTCTCTCTCTCTCTCACTCATCAAAGTACCTGTGTATTTTTTAAACCATTAATGTCAATCTCCTTTTTATTTTATTAGTGACTCTTTACAAGCACTGGGTATCATTTTATTTATTTGAGCTGTTGTTTTGTCTCTAATACACATCTCACTCTGAATTCTACTTAGATTGATGATGCACATGGACCCTATCCCAACTGATTAAGAGCTTCTACAAAATTATTATTAGTTTAACAACAAAAGAAAGAGCTAAACTAGCTTATTGTTGACACCTCGACAAACTCTGTAAGAAGGAAGGTAGATGGAATAGCTATGTACTTCCATATTTGTTCCGGATCCTCTGAGCCCCGTAAAATTTCACTCTACTAGGATTTGAGTTGAGACCACTGTGTTGTGCATTTGGTCATAATAAATCTAATGGTGGGACCAATGGGGGTGGTGTTGTAGGGCCAGCCAACACTCACAACCAGTTGGGCAACAACCCTAGACATAAAATGGGGACATTCATCATGAACAGATTAGATATTTTTATATATGGGCCCCGAGGAGCTTAACAAATTCCTCATGAATATAAGCATTATAAGAGGGTCTGAAGTATGAACCCCATTTTTGGATTGATCCACAAATTGGTGATGGGAAAAGCATGAGTCCTAGATCCTGCCTTTGCTTTACAAAATGCTCTGGATAATATTTACTTGGAAAAACTTCCTTTCCTGAATCCTAATTAGGTTTCATCCCAACAGAATAGAAGGCTACTAACCAAGTTATTTCCCTAGTCTGGGCATACTTGGTTTGCATGTCAATTAGGAGGGAAAAGGGGCTGTACAAGCATACCTATGGTCTAAAAATGTGCGAAAACTAGAAGTCAACTAATTGTTGTTTTTTTTTCCAAAGAAGCTATCCTATGGTATTTTGACCGGAGAGGACTATTCTCGCGGGCACACCCAGGACTTGCAACACGCGTGCACCAGGTAAATTTGAGTGGGTGTTGAACATACAATGTGGGGAGCCAATGAAACATCATCCAAGCGAGTAGGAGCCATCTAATTGTCCCAACCATGATTAAAGGCAACCAAAGTTGGAACACACATTTAGGAAAATGTATGCTTATGTAATTTCAACATAATCAATACAACAGTGCGTACTATTTTAGGTGAGTGCCAATCCGCAGGAGCAATATAGAATTAATGATAGATACAGTGGGGTTAACAAGCCACGACAACAGAGGATGAGATAACAAGTGAGGGAAACAAAAGCTATGGCATAGCTCTAAAATATTTAGTTTTTTAAGAGTACACTAAAATATTTAAAATTATGATTGTGTATGAATCTTATGTCAATATTAATTTAGAATTCATTTAAATATTTAAAAATATTTTTATTTACAAATATTACAATTATTGAACAAGGCCCACGTTGGGCGTTCCTTAATTTCTCTCTCCCATCCCTTTACAACTTCATTCCTATCTATTCTCTAAAGGACTTTATCTCATATATCCATACCACCTCTCTAAAATCTCTCAATTTTTTTAAACCTTTTTTTGAACACCATGTCATCACCCTTTTAATATTTTTTAATGAAAATAACTATTTACATTGGCTTCTTTTTCATAATTCTGGTTCCGTGTCCTCTGTGTACCTGGACCAAAATCAAAGGATCCCTTGTGATCAAAGTTTTGGGCCACATTAATTCAAAGTCTTAGACTAATCCTAGCCGTTCATCATCAGGATACAAGTGTGACACCGAGTCATAGATATTACACTGGACAACATAATACTCGATAGTAATTCATAGAATAGGCGAGCGGGCCCATGGTTCAGAAAAATCACATAGACGGCCATTGGCCATGCCTGGACTCTTTAACTAGACTCTTGGTTTACATGAGACTCTTTAATCGAACTCTTGGTTCTAACGAGGCTTCATTTTCATGAGACTTTCTAATGAAAAAGAGTTTCAGTGAGTCTCATTCTCCTTTTTCTTGAACAACTCTACACCCATCCTTCTCTTATATACTCACAAGCACATATGAAATATTTCCATCTTTCTTCTATTCTCCTATGCTCTAGAAGGATATTTGAGAGAGATAGAGAAATGCACTTAAATCACCAAGTATGTACATATTATGTAGTTACTCTCTCGGTTTTTATTTTTTATTCATGTTGATTGGATTTGCTAGCTCTAGCCTTACATTTGATGCTACATATATTGAGATATTTCCTTTCAGCCTTTTCTAGAGCACCATGTCATCAATCTTTTAATATTTTTTTAATGAAAATAACTATTTAGTTTGGTTTCTTTTTCATGATTCTGGTTTCGGGTCCTCTGTATGCCCAAACCAAACTCAAAAGGATCCCATATGGTCAAAGTTTTCTTTAGTTTCTTATTGACTCTATTTAAAAAAAATATTCTTCTTTTCTTCAACTGATTAAGCAAAAAGTGTTGTTATCTGTGCTACAACAAAGCCATTATCTTGTGGCCTACGACCACAAGATTGAGTTTTTCAAATGTGTATTGGGTTTATATGCAAATATATGATGTGAGTAAGTCAAAAATTTGAGTTTTGAACAAGATATGGGTCGGCGAAAGAAAATGTAGATAGGTGGCCATAGTAAATGGAAAGATACAGACTGAATCATGGGTCGGACAAACTATAGCCTAATGATGTGGACCACACCTCCAAATTTGTTTAAACTACAACTAAGTTAGGCATAGTGTCTATATTTAATGTTTAGATCTAAGGCCACAAGTTTGCACATAATTGAACCCACAGGTTTATACAAGGCCCACGTTAAACCTAGGCCTAAAAAATAAGAATATATTTAAATATAAGATTTATTGAAACATTATTTAGAAAAAATTGTACGTTACCTTTTTTCAATTAGTCTTTTTATTTTTTATTTATCTTTTACCGTTTGGGTTTAGGGGATAGGGACGTATACATAATGAATACACATGGGTAAAAAAAATTAAAAGACGTATATTAATATTTCTTTTTTCGATATATCTTTCTATTTCCACTCCCCCCACCCCAAAACTTTTGTGGATTTTATAAATTATTTGAATATATTTACTTTTTTATTATTAATTTTTCCTATTTTATTTCAATTATTGTACTTAGAATAGTAAATAATTTGTGATAAGAAAAACTCTTTTAAAAAAAGGAAACCTAAGATATATGTTATATATTCGTTTGTGATAAGAAAAACTCTTTAAAAAAAGAGACCCAAGAAATAAGTTGCTTCAATTTATATAAATTTCATCCTAGACTTTGGACTTCAAGCGAATATCTCATCATGAAAACTCTTCAAAAAAAGAAACTTAAAATATAAGTTGCATCAATTTATACTCTCTCTCTCTCTTCCGACTTCTCTATTCCATTCATAAATTATAACGATAGAAGAAGTAGAACGGCCACATATTTTCTCATTCTTACGTTGGAAAGATACATAGGTTAAGGTATTCCTCTCTCACTTCTAAGCATGCATTATATTCTATACAACACAGAATTTTCAAAGAATTTCAAGAATGTACAAATAAGGTATCTTACATTTATTTTTATTTATATAAAGTTACTTCTTTATTTTAACTATCATCATGTGTATATATATAAATATCAAATTTTTAATTATTTTGCAGGTTAATTGGTATGAACTATTGGAAAATAAAATAAAAAAAGCATCGTGGAAGCAATATTTATTTCATATAAAACTAGACTCAACGATGAACAAACTAATGTTAGAAAGCAGTATCCCATTCAAGAAAATTGAAGAAATTAGCTGCACTCAAGAATCAATAACTTTATTGTTAGAAATTAAAAATTATAAGTTTTATTTTAATGCCATCAATACAATTTCTTTCATATTAATTTCTTTTACTAATTTATTTGAATGTTTACAATGTAGTATCAAATTATAAAGAAAATGTGAAATTTTAAGATTTGGACCAAGTACTTCCATTGCAATATCAAAAACAAATAACTTTATTGAGAAACGCACAAATTGAAATAAGTGCAAGATTTAAAAGATTTGCACAAGATGAAATAAGCATAACTGTCGAGATAAGCGGAGAAGATAAACCAAGTGCAACTACTGAAACAAGTGCATACCAATAAACAAATATCAATGTTTTTTTTCCTTAGACCACATGTAATTCCTTTAATCATTCAAGGATGACTTAATATCAACGGTTTTTTTTTCACTTTCAACTTTTATACATCTATGAGTCAAAGAAAATATTTTCTCCTTTCAAAAAAAAAAGATTCAATATTTTAACTATCATTTATGTCATTATATTCATTAATATTGTATTTAAATTATTAATAAATTTTAATAAGACTTAATTATTATTTTTTCATGGCCCGCGTTGGGCGTGGGCCCTAAAGCGCTAGTAATATTATTATGACAATACCCCTTTTGTAAGAGAGCGACACGGTACTTTACTCTTCCTAGGAGAGCGGCACATAGCATAGTCTTTTTATGAGAATGTGACACGTGGCGTAATATCATTAAAATCATAAACATATCTTCTTCCCATTAGAATCCTAAACATATCTTCTTCCTAAATAAGACTCCATCCAATCAATGTTCTTTCTTTCTAAACATGATGGATCTAGCACAAGGGAGCCATTATCCTCCCAGTTTCATTTTATTTAGTTGATTGATTCAAGCAGTCACATTGGTAAGACCGATTACATGGATAGGTAATATTTCTGATAAATTTTAGATTGGCATTTATACGACAATAACAAGCCATGGATTCCGGTGGGACAATATCTAGCACCCCATAAGGCCCTGATGACTAAATAAAGGGTTGTGATTGGAGAAGCATTATCAGACTATAAGACCATAAACTAAGGGCTCTGATAATTTTATTGGGATGATTTCTGGTCTACCTCTAATCCATATGTTGCCTTATGCACCTTCCGATTTTATCCCGTTGATGTTGCTCGGCCCAACAGGTCCATGATCTCCTTCAATATCCTAATCTTAATAAATTTTATTGCTCTTATTGGTTCTTGCCTTAGTTGATTACTGGTCGTTAGTTCTGTGCTCTTCTATAAAGAGCCAATGCATCAAGCATACCTCAGTCTTCTCAAGTTGGTGTGGGAGTTGAAATACTCTCATCTTTGATTGTAGCGGTACGGTTGTGTTTCTTTCAAGCCCACTGCATCTTCACATGAATGAAGAAATTATTATTATATATATTATAATAATACCCTTTTTTACGAGAGTGATATGTGGCGTAAGTCTTTTCATGAGAGAGCAACACATGGCGCGCTCTCAGTGAATTCTCTTCTCCTTGAAATCTATAAATATAATCTAATCCTAATAAATAAGGGTCTTAGATATTCTCCATTTCACTCAGATTCTTCTTTACAAAATAAGTTTTCAGACCCAATTTAGATGCGGACCTACGTACGTATTAGTTGGTGGGGGCTTCAGCCAATCCGAAAAAACCAGAGCCTATACGGCCTTGGGGCGTCTAGCCCGTGACGCCAACTCATATGGGTGATCAAGCGAGGAGTCCCCTTCCATAAAACGAATCAATCTCGAGTCTTCTTCTCCCTCTCACAAAATCCAGCTCTCAACGAATCCTCTTTGGCTCTCCGGCATCACATCCCTGAACACCTAAAAATCCAAATACCAATACCAATCCCAATCCCAATCCCAAATACAAGATGAAGGAGCATCTGAAACAATACTGATTAATTGCTGGAGAGAAGCATCAGAAGCAGAGTAATTTTGCTGAGATTCTTCTGTTCAAGGACAGACGGAGTCCTTAATCATGAAGCTTCTTGAAGAGGATGAGGTTCATGATCTTCATCCAAACATTTTTTTTAACTATATGCCTTAGGGGCTTGGGCCTTTCTGTTGTTTGATGCCTTGATATGGTAATATGAAATATTACTCTCTTTTTATTTCAGGATGAGAATCTGCACTCTGGGGCAGATGTGGAGGCTTTTACTGCTGCTCTGAACAGGGATATTGGAGGAGCGGCCGGAGGAGACACCTTAGTTTCTCATTCTATTGATTCAGATGCTGGTAATATGATACACTTCTCTCTCTTGCTCTCTCTGTCTCTCTTTCTTAAGAGAGCTTATGTTGGCTGACTTCAAATTTTCTTTTGCCTACTCTATAGGAGTATCATCCCTAGGAAGCAACCCAACATCAGATCATATGATTGGACAATGGCAGTAGTCCAATTAGGAGGAAAGTCTTGCCTGCCAGGACCAAAAGCAGGAGCAACAAGAAGATTCTTTGCCACAGCAACATTCATCCGAAATGGAGGTCATTGCACCTGCTCCTGTATCTGAGAATCAGAATCAAGAAGATGGTCGCCCTTTGGACAATGAGAAGCTTCGATCGCAGTGTAGTAAGTCTCAAGATGATCAGCAACATCAACAGACAGAACAAAATACAGTCCAACTCTATGAAAAGAATTAGGCCCAGGCTTCTAAGAAGGATTCTGTTCAGCACACAGAACAGGATAGGATGCACCAATCCGGAAACCAGCACCAACATCCAAATCCACCTTAGTTGAGTAATCAGCAGGCTCCCGTGGCTGCGGCGGACCCAAGAAGCAACCCAGGGAGAAGGATACCGTTTTACTCAATACTTCCAATGTTGCGCCCTCATCTAGATAAAGATAGAGAAATGCAGCTTGATGCAGTTTTTAACAAATTGAGGGTGCTTCTCTTTTTCATATTAGCTTTATTATACCATTTCTCTTGCTTTAAAAATTATACATGGAACTAAGGCTGACATTCTGGTGGCCAAACTAATTTAATGTTGGATGCTATTTCAGTATGGGAAGTATTACAAACATCTCCCTAACTGAATTATCCTAACCATCTGATTTATGGTTTGGCCCATCCAATACTTGATCCCACCAATGGATGGACCAGATTATCAAAAGTAAGACCATCTGAAAAAATCTTTTTAAATCTTTTTTCCTCCCTAAAAAAATTCTATGATTTATCCATATTAGTTGGACTATATCCATATAAGTTGTTTATAAATTTAAAAATATTACAGGTGCATTGGCTTCCCTAAAATCTCTTCATCTATCCATTTTTCAAAAAAAGAAAATTGAAAATCTCTCCACTAAAATGTCTTCCTCATTTATTCAATTGAATAACACATTTAATTTGACATTTGCCATGGTCCTTATTGGCATGATCATTTCACTACGAGTTCGATCTATATTAGTCTTTCAAGCCTATGGAATGGGCCTAGGCCTTATATTTAGTTTTAGGGATGTTACTTAGCCAGGTTGGGCTTAGGCCTGAATTTATGAGTTCAATTTTAATTGGACAGCATTAAGTTTGTCCTGAATCCAAATAACAATTTTTAGTATCATATAAACTAAGGTTGCAACTTTGGTTGAGCTATGTTAAAGAGGGCATGAGGATGACCCTATTAGAATTTTGTATGATAATCAAGTACTCCAAAACCTGGCTCAATTTGCCCAAGTTGCGCCGTAGCTGACATAAGTTGGCCCCTAAACACCTATAAGTAGCCCAGGCCATCTTGATAAATTGAATAGCACTCAATTTCAAAAAACTTCTTTGAAAAGAATAATGAAAAAAGAGATTTAAGTGTTTTAATTTCTTTCAATGATGAATCTTTTATATATATTTTTTAATTAATTTAATTTTTTGTGAAAGCTCTTTTATTTTTATAATCATTATTTTTTTTTCTAAATTTCATAAGTTGGCCCCTAAACATCCATAGTGGCCCAACCCATCTTGATAAATTGAATAGCACTCAGTTTCAAAAAACTTATTGGCAAAAAATAATGAAAAAAGAAATTTTAGTGTTTAATTTCTTTCAATAATGAATATTTTATTTATATATTTTTAATTAATTTAAGCTTTATTGAAAACTCTTTCATTTTTAATCTTTTTTTTTCTAAATTCCAAACATTTTATTTTGATTTAAGCATTTTTCTTTTGTTTAGACCTGGGCTTCTTTTTGCACAAGAGCACAAGAGTGAGAGAGCAACATGTGGCGCAGCCTTCTTCGCGAAAGGGTGACACGTGGCGCAATCTAAGAATTCTATCTATATTAGTTAAACTCTATCTATACCACCTTTCTAAAATCTCTAAATTTTCCTAAAACCTCTTTCAACATCTTAAAGAATATGAGACAAACCCAAATTAAACTCTTTTCTTTCTTTACCTACATCCAAACCCATAAAATTTAGTTTCAATACGGGGATTCAAGTTGGTAATATTTAAATGCATTATATATCTTCGCTTCGCTCATTTCAAGGTTTAAAGGGATCTTTAATTTTCATTTGAGATTTTTAATTCTTTGCTTATTCTTTGGTATACATTTAAAATAAAAATAATATTGTATTGTTCAAGATCTTTGTTTACATTTGTGATAAATGTCGTGTAGATTGCCAATATGATATCGATAAAGAGGAAAAAAAATCCATGCATACAAAACCCATGTCAGATCTTCTAAGTTTCTAACCCAATATTAGTGTATTTGAGTTAAGTTGGGCCTGACAATATCGATCCATACTCATTGAAAAAAAAATGTAATATAAGTCGGTGAGATTCATAAAATATGAGCCCCACACGAATTAAATTTCTTAATGCATAGGTCCATGTATTGGTCTTTAGATGTTTTTTTATTTCATCGGCCAATTTTATCTTTCATTGGGCCACAAGTTTTTTTAAGTTCTTTTTTCTATTCATTCATATCTCAAAGTTTTTTTTATATCTTTTGTTTTTGTTTTTTTATCTTATTTCCCATGAGTAATTACCTTTATATATTTGAAATTTAAATTTATTTAAGACCACTTATTCCTTAAAGCACTACTTGCTAATCTTGATTTCTTAATTCTCCTTAAAATCTTTCTTAATACATGGTTTTCCGTGCCTAAAATCTTAATAAAATTCACTTGGTCCAAACTACTCTTTTTTTCTCTATAGATGACATCCGACTACACTTATGCTATTTCCATGTCTAAATCTTGTAATTTTTTCTAATGACTTGGCCAGGCCCAATTAATTAAATGGCAAACTCAGGCCTGAATTTTATAGGTCGTGTTGGGCTTGGGCTAGGCTAGGCCAATGTTTCTAAATTGGGTTAGGCTTGAATATGCCATAGGCTAGCCAGCTTAGCCTGGCCCATGAAGACCCCTATTACAAATTCTTTACACATCCTAACACTCGTTATGATTTAGTTTTTTTTTTTCCCTAAGTTGGCCCAATGGCCAGGAGTGGGAAAGCAAGGCCCCCACTTGCATATATTTATCAAATGGACAGCATTGGACGTTGGTCTATTTTCTTTTTTATTCAAGTCCAACTGATTAATTTTTTTCACAGTGAGCAGGTAGGTTGACCTAATGATTCTTGTACATTGGAGTATTATATCTAAATTTTTTTTTACTATATAATATTTCTTTTCCTCTTAAGTTGGGCTTTTGGATTAAAGGAAAAATGATCTAACTTTTTTTTATTAATATTCTAATGAGACTTTATAGGTATAATATTTTTCCCACATAATATTTTTACAATTAATTTAAATGGTTTTATTTTAAAATATAATTACTTTTTCATAGGTATTGACCTGGACTTTGTTCAACTTGGTATGGCCCAACATGGCCTAGCCATTGGCAGTGCATGATCATATTTGGGCATAGCCTGAGCCTAGCATCGAAGCCCTCACTATGATGGTTAAAATAAAGATTCAATATTTTAACTATGTTTTCGTTATGATTTATGTCGTAATATTCATTAATATTTTATTTAAATTATTAATAATTTTTAATAAGACTTAATTATTATTTTTTCATGGCCTATGTTCGGCGCGGGCCTTGAAGCGCTAGGAAAATAGTAAGAAGAAGAAGAATGGAAAAAGGAAATAGAGATGGGTTCCGGCTCCTGGTTCGTCTGGCAGGAACGGAGAAAAGAAGAAGAGCAAAGGTTATTTTGAATTTGGTTGCACAGAGAGAGATCAACAGAAGAGATGAAGTGACAGAGAAGAAAATCACGAGAAAGGAGATGATGAATAGCATAGGCTTCGAGTACAGGTGGGTTCGGGTTAAGCCTGGCTCGGCTGGGTGGGTGATGGAGTCTGGATTCACCACGATGATCTCGATGATGGGTCCAATGGAAGTTGGGTTCTGTGGCTACAGAAATTAAGCCAGAAAAGGAAAGAAGAAGAGGGTAGTAAAGGAGAAGAACAAGACGCAGAGGTGGGTACATGGGTTACTAGGTCTATTGGTTGATGGGCAAAGCCCAACCGGATGATTTACCATCTCAAGTGTGGGTGTGGGCGAATGAAAGGTGGGCAACTGATTCCAGATTTTGATCTTTTATTCTATTCTATTTACTCATCCTTTAGAAACAACAGATCTTGAAGTTTCTCTACCAATTTAATTGACAGAAGTTCTAAATTAGAAAAGCATTCGTTAGGGACCATCTTTTTAATTCAAATCGATCAGTTGTAAACACGTCTTCTGCGCCTCCTTTATTTATTAACTAATATACATCAATCAAAGAAACAAGCCATATTTATTTTCTTAATAATGCCAAGTTTTAGATGCACTGATTGATATCTTTCCATAAAATCTCAATTTTTCAGCTAAGCCATTGATTGTCGGTAATAGTAGTTTCATCAACAACTATTTAGCTATTCAAAATACCCCTCTCTATTCAACACCAAGCTCTATTCCACTGTTCAAGGTATGCTCTCTCCCTCTCTCTACTATTTGAATCAAAGCTCTCTTCACCTATTTAACATCAAGTTCTATTCCTATACTCAAGGTATGCTTTCTCCCTCTCTGTTATTTGTTTCAAAATTCTTGTGTTTGCATTGATATCTCTGGATAAAGTTGCTATGTATAATATATATATATTCAAAATTCGTGTGTTTGCATTGATATCTCTGGTTTAAATTGAATTTTTTATCATGTTGGGTGACATTAAATTTAAATTCTTTTAAGGTATTTATAAATATTCTTATTTACAAATAATATAATTATTAAATAAGGCCCACGTTGGACGTGAGCCCTGAAGCGCTCGTTATATATATTATAACAATACCCCCTTTCGCGAGAGGGCGACACGTGGCATAATCTCTTCATAAGAGAGTAACACATGGCACATTACAATTAAAGTCCAAAAATCCTCTCCCATTTTCCTCCCCTAAAATCTCTCTCTTTCCTATTTAATCTCCTAAAATATGAATGTCTCGATCTTATCCATGTCCTGCGTCAGTATCCATGCTTCTTAGGTATCTATTGCCAAGCAATCAATAAGTCTATGTTGCTGGTGCTTATATATGGTGAATGATTCAAATCTTTAGGAGTTAATATGTCTACAATGCAGTGGCATAAACTGCCTTTAACTTACAATAAATTGTATTACAATTTGTATTTACTAATTCAAATGCAGTTCTCAATGTATGTCTGCTGGGATTGGTTGCACCCTGGCAAATATATTTATAAAAAATTTTCTCAATCTTGCCCATTTGTATGGATTTCCTGTTGCAAATGCAGTTAGGGTTTTTGCCCGTGCTTAGTGAAATATCATAGTGAGACCAAGGTGAGCCACATTTATGTTTCGGTGTCTTAGGACATGATATAGTGGCACACCTTTATCTTCTTGTCAAACTGTGAACAATTCATATTTTTATCCCACAATGGATATATAATAACACGTGAGCCAGTGTAATCATCAATGAATATAACATAGCATTGAAATCTTTGAAATGAAATAAAAGGCTGGTCCGTACAAATCACAATGCACTTTATCAAACCGGTCTCCGTAAAAACTCTTAAAATTAAAGAAGGGCAACCTAATGATATTAGACATCAGAAAGCTTGATGTAAATGCATGAGAAACTCCAGTTGATGATGGAAGGTTGCATTCTTGCAACTAACAAGAAGAAGAAGCTAGATCTCAAGACAGAGACGAGAATCTCTGTGAGATGACCAAATTTCAACAATGACTAGAAAAGAGCAATAGATTGAGAATCAGGGAAGAAAAACCTCAGCAGCAATCGAAGGTCTGGGGATTTCCTCTCAATTCAACTAAACCTTGAGATCCTTTAGCTGGGACAAAGTGACTGTATTGAAAGGAACTGGAAATGGAGGCATGCAATTAGATAGCTCCTCTGAAACACGGCGCATGGTTGGGCGAGAATCAGGATGGTCTCGTAAGCATGCGAGTGCAAAAACTATTGTAAGAATGACTTCATTTGCAACATCATCTTCCGGAGGTGGAAGACGTTGGTCTAACACATCTCTAAGAAGCATGTTGCAGCCAGGTGATACTGATAAGGAGCAAATCAATTCATTCGGATGTCTTCCCATCATCACTTCCAGTGCTACTACTCCAAAGCTAAAAACGTCACACTTTTCAGTTACTCTCATTGTGTAAGCAAGCTCTGCAACAAAAGAATTCGATTATGCTGTCCATTAGATTAATCAATAGTTTGATCATTTTTCTAATGCAACTTCAAGATTAAAATATTTAGAGATGGTAAGTTACACAACTATGTTTCCATTAAACAATCATGTGGGCAACTGGAATTCAAATAAATTCTTTTGAGCAGAACCCCCATAAAAAATGAGTAAAACCTCTTTTCTTTACTTTTTGTTTTTCTGGACCTTCCTAATGGATGGTAAGGTGAGAACAGTTCAACATATTGGCCACTGAATGTTGGATGGAATGAACATACAGTCCAGAAACTACCTACCACCTGTGCAAATGCGAACTGAACTGTCTTCAGGGCTGAGTGAAACTTGCAGGGCATCAATTTCATCTAACCGACATGGGGCATGGATGGTTTTGTGAGAGCAATTCTACATGTTGGCCAGTGAATGTGGAGTGGAAGGAATTGCAAGTGCAGATAGATAACTACCATGCACGCAAATGCAACTTACTCTAGTCATTCCTTTCTACGAGTATGTTAAGCTACTAACCTGGAGCAATGCACCCGTAAGTGCCAGCAAGTGCAGTCCAATTGGATGAATCAGGCTTTAGAATTCTGGCTGTGCCAAAATCAGAGACACAAGCTTCAAAATTCCAATTTAACAGAATGTTGTTGGTAGATATGTCTCGATGTACTATTGGTGGAATGCAATCATGGTGCATGTATGACAAAGCATGTACCACACCTTTGATAACCTTCACCCTCTTGAACCAGTCTAGTTCAACAGCTCCTTGATTACTGCTTAGAAAGCTAGCTAAGCTCCCCCTTTCTATGAATTCATAGATCAGAAGATTGTGTTCCGCATGCGAACAGAACCCATGAAGCCTCCAACACATATTTCATTGGGAAGATGGCCATACAAGTAGTTCCCTGACACATCAAAATATACCAGACTAGTGAAGTTTTCCATTGCTTTGGAAGGTATTGAACCAGACAACCGACAAGCCGCCATCATTAAACGATTCAGCATAGTCAAGTTCCATATGGTGAAAGGGATGGGACCAGTAAGAAGATTAATGGTTAAGGACAGTCCAGTAAGGTTCTTCAAATTCCCTATTTCTATTGGGATGGAACCAGAGAGATCGTTTACAAATAGAAGTAGAGTGTTAAGTTGTGTCAAATTGCCCAAACTAGAAGGAACGGAACCCACTAGATTGTTGTAGGGCATGCCCAGTTCGACCAAATTCATCAAGTTTCCTATCTGGGAAGGAATAGATCCAGAAATCTCATTGTAACCGAGGAAAAGAAATTGGAGGTTGGTCAGGTTGCCTAAAGACGGTGGCAGCTGACCCACGAGTCTGTTTTTATTAAGGCCCAACCAGGTTAGACGTTCCAACATGCCAATTTCTACTGGGATGGTTCCAGTAATCCGATTATCGGAAAGCATCAAATGGGTAAGACCGATCAGGTTTTTTATATTGGGAGGGATGGGACCCATTAGAAAGTTCTCTGTCATCCGCATCTCGGCCAAGCATATGTCTGGAGGGATGGGGCCTGAAAACTTATTCATGGACAGGTCAAGAAAAGTGAGCTTTGAAAGGGTGCCCATGAGAGCTGGGATAACTCCGCTGAGGTTGTTAGAGCTGAGATCGAGATGGGTGAGACTCGGAAAGGAGGAGAAGTTGAAGTTGTCGAGGCTACCCTGTAGACTGGAATTGAAAAGATTCATTCGGGCTATGCTTCCTGCGTCGTTGCATGATATGCCAAACCATAGGCATGGGTTTTCGTTAGGAGACCAGGAAAAGAGAGAATGAGATTGGAGGCTGGATTTCCAATGGAGGAGCGCCTTAGCTTCTTCTGCAACTGATGCTTCTGCACAATGTGTAATTAGACCCAGCCAGGCAATCACTACAAGAAGGCCGAGGCATGATGTCTTTGCACTCATGTTTGCGATGTCTTAGATCCCCTGAGGAGCAGAAGAGTGAGTTATATAAGACAGTATCCTATCTCTCCACCATGCTCTACAATATTTTAGACTAGCGATTCAAACAAAAAATCTGAAAAGTGCACTCTGCTACAAATTGCAGTAGGCTTTGAAATGAATTATGAAGTAATGTTTTCTCACCTATGTAATTTTCTCCCCTCCTTTAATATACATCTTGCAATTTAGCAAAAAAATAGAACCTTCAGAATAAGTATTTATATACAAGCAGCAAAAGATGACCGCGCTAAACCCGGGCCATATTTAGAAAATACAAAGAATAACTTTTCTATATAGATATGAATATTATAATGCAATTTAACTATGAAAAACAGAAAGAATTTGAACAACATAAATTAAAAATAGTAGTTGACGGCATTAGATCATATAAGAAATATATAGCACTAGCACTTGAAAGTTGACATTTTCCAATAAATTGTTTAACAGTAAAAAATGATAGGTGCACATCTATAATAATGTTGAGATATAATCAAGATATCAACATTATTGTGATAGTGAATAAGAAGAATGGCTGAACATCTCACAAGACTTAGCAAGACCCTAAACCAAGGTGGAACCACAAACAGCAATTGATATTCTTAGGTCCAACATAATAAAACTAACCTCATGAACTCAAAACTTAAATCATTCTAGGTTGGGTTTGAGTAAATATGCATCTATTTCCAAAAACCTTTTCATATCGTCTGAATCTAAGTCCGCGATTAAAAAAAAACCACTTAAATTTTTTTTAAAAAAAAAAACTGCATTATATGCTGACAATACTACCTGTGTAATGAATTATGACAGACAGATTGTAAATTTAGGCATAATTAGTAACTAAAAATAATAGTTCTTATGATGAGTTCAGTTTTTCTGATATTATTGAAAATTTAGCAATATCACTTGGGAATTAAACCTCTTTGATAGTTTTTTTTAAGCAAAAGGAAATATACACGTTTTTATCAATTACAATAATAATGAAATATTATTTAACTATCAACATTTATGTGGTAATCATATTGACTAATATCTAGATATTTCAAAGCCATAGCTCTCAATCAGATCCATGATTATTACAATAGTATAATAAAATAAATCTAAGAAGGATTAATATCATCCGACCAAAAATCAAAGTTTCATCTTTTTCCCATTTTAGTTAACTTAGATAGATGACCTCAATGACAAAACTGTTATCGTCCCCTAACTCAATCTTAGAAGTCCAAGCTTAATATCATCTGATTAAAATGACATTTTTGTAAAATCAAAAGTTAATATCATCAGATGAAAGGCACATTTAGGCTTATTCAGTTAGTTCAGATAAATCACATCAATGATCAAATAGCTATCATGTTCTACTTCAACCCTAAAATTAAAGATTAATATCATTCAATCAAATATGACATTTTGGCGTTAGATAGATCACTTCAATGACCAAAACGGCCATCATCTTTCTTCCTTTAATGTGGTTTGTTGTCTACGTCTCACATGGAGATGTCTCCAGCCCCTAAAATATAGTAAGATGTATATATCCATAAAAGCAAAACAGATGAATGCAAGTTTAAGGGAAAACTATGGTCACCACTCACCACTAAAAAAGATGCCATATCAACATCTTCGTGCAAAAGAAAACAAGTTTTAAAATGATCCGCCCAACTACAAGACTTTCATGTGCAATAATTGGTGCAATAATGATCAGAATCATAGTAGATAATCAAAGGAGAGAGCTTCAGACGGCAACCAATTGGGTGTCGGTAAATTCACCCTTCCCATCTATGTCAACAACTCCCCACCTCCCATCTTATTTAAGCTTCAGTTCGTCAACCCAATACTATTCATTTCCCATGGTAAGTACGTGGGCTTTTCAATACGAGGCAATTAGCGATGACTGGCAAAATTAGAGTGATTCAAGGGGATTACGATGAGTAGATTTCGTACATAGTGCAACATATAATGGCAAATATAGCAAAAATAGAGAAAGTTTAGGCGATAGCATGGATAGAATTTCTGGCGGAGGGAACAAATGGCAACTCTAGCGTGGGGATGAATATATCGTTGGGGAAAGAAATGAGTACACATCGATTGTATGAACATTGCTCTTTAAATTTCGTCTGGCCCATGATGGCATGGGGCTGCAAATCTAAAAGGAGGTGTTGCTTTCTGACTTCCCTCATAAATCAGGAGTTTTGGTGGGCCTGCTTGAGGCATATCCAGAGTGGCCTGACTTTAGGAACATGGGCCTTTGCTTGGCCATATCAACCACGGCCTTAAGAGTCGGGCCAACGCCTACCCATTTAATCAGTTGGGCAGAATCAAGCTTTTTACCAATTATTATTATACTAGCAACAAAGACCCGTGCTAAGCCCAGGTCAAAAATAATAATAATAATAATAATAAATTAGTATTTTATTATTATAACAAAGGCCCGTATTAAGCCGTATCCTCTTTATAATAACTTTTTGATATTTAGTATTTTAATGATGATTTTTAGAGAGAACAAAAAAAAGCTATCTATGATATTTAAAGAGCACAAAAAGGATTTTTGTAAGATTCATACAAAAAATACCTGTAAGAAACCATGCTATCCTTTTAAAGATTCAATGCGGTGTATCTAAGTTAGATGAATACAGAATTATAGATACATATTGGAATTGAATACAAAATGCCCAATTCAGTAAATCACAAAGCATAAATTTATGGATTCATGAAAATATTCAAATAGTAATTATTTTAAATGAAACATACAATGATGAAAGAAAAATAATGTACAAAACTTACTCTAAACAATCACATGATAAAGATTTCAAAATCATCAACTTACAGGACGATGTTTAAACTTCAAATCAGAATTATAAGAATCCAGTGAAACAGGGTGGCCTATTCAAAATGCAGACCGATGAATTCCACCTTTCAAACAGTATCAACTCAAAAATAAAAAAAAACAAAAACAAAAACTCTCACATGTCCATGGTGCGTCTTCAAGACAAGGGTTCATGTGTTTACACAATCAGACTTACATTAAGTGATAGTTGTATTGTTCTCTACCGCTAAAAAAAATCACAGGCAGTTAGATTTTTACAGGTAAACAGAGTGCAGGGCAAACAAAATCCCCCAAGCACGCCCAAACACAAGGAGTTTGACTATATTGGCTGTGGAATCCGTCGATTTGTGTGTGTTTGGAAGGATGGAAAACGTTTGAGAGTGCGGTTATACCAACCTCCTTGGCGAGGTGGTTTCTTCTTCTTCAGATCCGTGTCTGAGTCAAGTCCGCGAGAATCGCCGGTCGCTGGTGCTGGTGGTGCTGGCAGACCGAGGGTTCCGCTATGACCGCCGCGAGTGCAGGCCTCCCTTCTTCTTCTTGATCAGATTGTGTTATCGATGATGGTGGTTCGTGAGGCTGTGGTTTCTGGATCTAATGCAACGTGGACGGTGAGAGGGTGATGTTGGCTGACTGGGAAGAACGGCAAGGATAACAGTGAAGAGGAAAAAGAGGAGTTGCAGAGCGGCTACAACTGATGAAAAAGAAATGGTTTCAGCATAAACAAAAGAAAACAAGGAAGATGAGATGAGCTCTGCGTGGAACTGGGTTGCAGAAAACCAAGGCACCGAGAGGAAAGGAAAACAGAGATGGCACGGAAAGGAAAAGAAGAAGATAGAAAAACAGAAACAAGAAAGAAAAGAGAAGAAGGAAACAGAGGAGAAGAAAAGAGGAAAATGAAACAGAGGGAGAAGAATATAACAAGAAGAAGAACACAGATGTTAAGTCCTCAACTGGGCTAGATTTACTCCAAAGCATGCAGGGACTGAATGGGTGTGTGGTAGCAGCAAAGAAGATGATGAAGGGAGCAAGGAGAGAGAGATGGTAACACGGTGATGGGTTCTGGTCCAGTTGCATCAGTGAGTGCAAGGAAGAAGAAGAAGTGAGATGGGTGATCGTGTCATGGAGAGGTGGAGTCCACCAGTGACAGAGGAAACAGAAACAGGGAAACCAGAAGAAGAAGTAAGAGAAGAAAAGGAAGAAGAATAAAATAAGAGGCAAAAGACGTTGATGACAAAGGTGAAGAAGATGGTTTCTACTTTCTTGTGTTAAGAAGATGACCGCCCGTCTTCTTCTGTTCTTGAGTTGCAGGCCTCCCTGTTTGCAGAGGAGGTCAAATCTTTCGTAGGATACGTGATAATAAAAGAGATCTAAAAATATGGAAAGTTGAGTGAAAAGTCAAGTGAATTGGGATGCTGACGTGGCGCTCTAGAAAAAGAAAAAAAAGGAGGTGCTGATGTAGCACCCCTCACAAGCCTTGGTTCTTGTAACTTTAATATATGCTAGCGCTGGGCGTGAGCCTTATTTAATAATTATCTTATTTGTAAATAAGAATATTTATGAATATTTAAATGATTTTTAATTTAATTGAACATTAAATTCATTTTACAATCATAATCTTAAATATTTTAGTGCACTCTTAAAAAATAACTATCATATTAGTAAAACTAAATAAAAATGAAAATAATGTACTTGTAGAATTTCATTAGAGTATTAATAAAAAAATAAAATTTCCTTTAATCTGTAAAATCAAGT
This sequence comes from Sextonia rubra, assembly GCA_037013555.1. Classification (NCBI taxonomy): domain Eukaryota; kingdom Viridiplantae; phylum Streptophyta; class Magnoliopsida; order Laurales; family Lauraceae; genus Sextonia; species Sextonia rubra. Next base: position 105,641,149 of record JASUAD010000001.1, on the reverse strand, counting down.
CAGGAGAAAAAAAACATTATATGGTAATATAAATTAGATGGAATACTCCACCATGTAAAGGATCATCAATTCAACCAATCCTATCATAATGAAAGTCTTGAATTAGGTGAAAAAATGCCGATAATCAAGATTATCACAAGATTTAGGCTTTTTACTTGTTCATTTGAGCATAACTCAAAGAAAGAAAAAGAAATAAAAATAGAAAGAGAAATTTCGACTAAATGTAATAAAACCTAAGTTGATCTCCAACACAAATAACCTCAATGATAGTGAAGAAATTTATCTAATAGTCTATAAGAAAATTTACAAGGAAGGTTATGCAGAGATTTGCATTTTCTAGCTTCATCTAGTTCACTTAATTTATCTAATAGCACTTTAGGGCCCGCGTTGGAAAAAATAATAATTAAGTCTTATTAAAAATTATTAAAAATTATTAACAATTTAAATTAAATATTAATTAATATTATGACATAAATCATAGCAAAAACATAGATAAAATATTGAATCTTTATTTTTTTTAAAGGAGAAAATACTTTCTTTGAATCATAGATGTATAAAAGTTGAGTGTTAAAAAAAACGTTGATATTAAGTCATCCTTGAATAATTAAAGGAATTAAATGTGGTCAAAGGAAAAAAAACGTTGATATTTATTTATTAGCATGCACTTATTTCAGTATTTGTTTTTGGTTCATCTTCTCCGCTTATGTCGACAGTTGCGCTTGTTTCATCTTCTGCCGATCTTTTAACTCCTCACTTGTTTCAATTTGTAAGCTTGTTTCAATTAAATTATTTGTTTTCGGTATTGAAATGGAAGTACTTAGTCCAACATCTTGAAATTTCACATTTTCTTTATAATTTGATACTGCAAAGTAACATTCAAATAAATTAGTAAAAGAAATTGCGATGAAAGAAATTGTGTTAATGGCATTAAAATAAAGCTTATAATTTTCAATTTCTGATAATAGATTGGTTGATTCTTCAGAGTAGCTAATTTCTTCAGTTTTATTGACTAGGATACTGCTTTCTGACCTTAGTTTGTTCATCGTTGAGTTTAGTTTTTTATAAAAGTTTGAATCCCCAAACAATGGGCCACACCTATCCAAGATCATCTGTAGAGTGTCATAATTCCTTGACAAATTACTTCATCCTCAGTTTCTATATCTGCTTGTACTTAGATTGTGTAGAATCCCATCTGTTATGGATTGAGTTGATAAGTGGGCCCCACAAAGCATCATTGCTTTTTTTCTTTCTTTTTTTCTTTGCAATGGCCAATTATTTCTAATTTGAGATAAGGGATGATTAAGATGGGGAGGGAAGTTTTAACAGAGAGGAGAGAGATATTGGTTAGGAGAAGAATTTGTTAGAAATAAGATTGAAATAGTCTACTTTCCTACTTAATTGAAAGATTCTATCTCTCTATAGAAATTAAAATAAGGGATGTTACATGTTGCTCAAAAGGAGCGCCACTTGTTGCTCGCTCATGCTCTTCAAGAAGGAGAGTGTGTCATATAAGGATTATGCTGATTTTTAGGAGATAAAATAGTAAAGAGAGAGATTTCAGTGGTGGAAAATGGGAGAGAGTCTTAGGACTTTAATTGGAGGGTGTCACGTATCACTCTCCCATAAAAAAGAAACGATAGGTAAGGATTATGTTGATTTTTAGGAGATTAAAAAGCAAAGAGAGAGATTTCATGGGAGGAAAATGGGAGATAATTTAAGACTTTAATTAGAGTGTGCCACGTATTGCTCTCTCGTAAAAAAAAGCGCCACGTGTCGCCCTCCCACTAAAAGAGGTATTGTTATAATATATATAATAAAATAGGCTGATGAAATATAAAAACATCTCAAGATCAATAGATGGACCGATGCATTAAGAAATTTAATGCATGTAGGCACATATTTTATGAATCTCACTGACTTATATTACTTTTTTTTTCAATGATTATGGATCCATCTTGTTAGGACCAACTCAACTCAAATCCACTGATATTAGGTCAGAAATTTGAAGGATCTAATATGGGTTTCGTATGCATGAGCTTTTTCCCCTCTCTCTCGATATCAGAGATGCAATTTATACCGACATTGATTATAAATGTAAAAAAAATATGAAGAAATACAACATTAGTTTTATTTTAAATCTATACCAAAGAATGAGAAAAGAATTAAAAATCTCAAATGAAAATTAAAGATCCCTTTAAACCTTGGAATGAGAGAAGCGAAGATATATAATGTATTTAGATGTTACTAACTTGAATCCCCATATTGAAACTAAATTTTATGAGTTTGGATGTAGGTAAAGAAGGAAAAGAGTTTGACTTGGGTTTGTCTCGTATTCTTTAAGATGTTGAGAGAGATTTTAAGAAAATTGAGAAATTTTAGAGGGGTAGTAGGGATAGAGTTTAACTAATATGGATAGAATCTTTAGATTGTGCTATGTGTCACCATTTTACAAAGAAGTCTGCATCACGTGTTGCTCCCTTGTGAAAAGAGGTCTTTAGGACCCACGCCCAACACGGGCCAGTAAAAAATTAAATTGAAAAAAATAATTAGGCTGCATTAAACGTTATTAATATATACATAAATATTATCATATAAATCATTACACAAATACAGCTAAAATATTGAATCTTTATTTCCCTCAATGGCAATCAACAAATTATCTATGAACCATAATGAGACAAAGAGGAAGTAAGATAAAGATTTATCCTAAACTTTTTAAATTCTCAAAAAAAAAAAAAGAAGGAGGGGGTTTGGGGGTGGGGGGGGGGGGGGGGGGGGGGGGTGGTGGTGTTGGAACCAGTATGATTCTTCTATAAATAATTAAATGGAAATGAGTCCTTCCCATTTTAAGAGGATGTGCATGAATAGCACCTAACAACACCATAACCAACCAACTGAATCATGCTCTCTCTAGGCTACAAAAACTTATGATCGAGATTAAAAATGGAAACAAAATTCCTAGTAAATAAACAGAGCGCCACGCGTCGTTCTCTCATGAAGGGGCCCATGTCCAACCCTATAAGAAAATAAATATATTTTTAAATAGAAATATTTAAATATATTATAAATGAAAATGTTTTAAGGATGCTATTTTTTATAATCATGGGACTATAAGATGGATGATGCAACCAAAATCAATAGCACCATTCATAAATAATTACTTTAGTGATCAAATATTGGTGTCATTTTGGGTCCTCTATGTTTATGAGGGATCAAGAGATGCAATTTGCATCTTCATGTTTAATGTTTTGGTCCATCCACTTGCACTGATAGAGAACCTAACGTTTATATGTGAATTTGGACTTAAATCTTTTAATCTATCTAAGCAATCTCTATAACCTATACCCTGAAAGATAAATGCAAATCTCTAAAACTTTATGTCCATTAATTAATTATCTTCAAATATATAAATGCTCATAACTTGCCATTCAGCCAGCCTGATTGATTAAATAGGTAAGCTTAGACTTAACTTTTACTGTCCGTGTCGGTCTTGGTTTGGGTGTGGGCCATTGTTTCCAAAATCTGGGTTGGGCCTAGATATGCTGTCGCTCGACCAAGCAGGGCCCATGAACACCCCTAAACATTGATAAGTGTCAATTCAAGTCGAGTTTGGTGGTGCCTTTGTTAATAAGGTTTTGAAGATTAGATTAGGATTGGTTGGTAATGGTCTTGATATTGACAAACTTACATTTCTTTACTAATTTTTTCATTGCAACATGCTTCTTGAACTTGCTTAAACCACTAATACTACAGCTAAGAATAATCATGAAACCAAACAATAGCAAAGACCCCCATTTCTTGACCTCAAAAGCCTGTGATGAATTTCGACCTCGACCATCTCCCTAATCACCGTCATTTAGATTTGGGCAAACACACACCCCTTCTGAAAGTTATAGATGTATAGTTTTGATTAAAGAAAATTGATTCATTAGGCTCAAAAGAAATTTGTAAATTCTGACTTCCTCACCAAGATGTCAACATTAATAGCAAATGAGTGGCATATGACGTTTTTTTTTTTAGTTTCATAGGAGGATGATTCCTTACAAAATCATTTTCATTTTATAATGAAATAACATTATAAGAAGTGGCCCAAGCGTGGTGGTAAGAGTAGGATTGAAACTATTAGTATAATGATAACTGAGAGCTTGAAAATGGGAGAATGCAAGTACAAAGACTATGGTTAGCAAGTACCAACTTGAGAGAGACAAATCAATACGAAAATGAAATATAAAATGCATTGAGAAACAACAGAACACAAACTAGAACATGCACTTTAGCATTGTATCAGAATCAACTTGATTATTGATAACAGTAGCTTTGGAACATGCACTTTAGTATTGTATTAGAATCAACTTGATTATTGATAACAGTAGCTTATAAATTACCTTCATCATAGACATAGATGAAGATGAAGAATTGCTGACAGAAGAAGGCTTCTTTGTAGGCGTGCTTTCCTTCTCTGACACATTTGCTCCAATTGATTGATCCTATCGTCCAACTCCTCGATAGACACTGGGGCTACAATTTCAAATTAGCAAACAGAAAAGGTCTACGAAAACTAATCTCATATGTGCAATGGCTAGTTTGAGTCCTGACTCAAAGAGATAGCGTATACTATTGTGCAACGACCATAAACAGTACACCTATTGTGAGGAGAGAGATGAGGGGATCGGACTCCTTTATTCTTATCTTATTAGAACTCTTTGTATATTAGGAAAGGGATTTAAATTGATTCTCTCGTGTGAGAAATAGAAAGACCGTAGATAATGGAAATATAATGGAAATTCTTATCGTATTAGAAGTCTTTGCATATTAGGAAGAGGATTTGAATGGATAATAATTTATAGATAGATTTTAGAAAGAGACAATCCTTGAAATAAGGATAAAGATTATGTTGATTTATAGAGATTTTGGAGATAGAATAGTGGGAGAAATTTTTATGACTTTAATAAGAGTGCGCCACGTGTCGTGCTCTCACAAAAACAATGCGCTACATGTTGCTCTCCCGCGAAAGGGGGGATTACTTTAATATATATAACTAGCGCTTTAGGGCTTGCGCCCAACGCGTGCCATGGAAAAAAATTAAATTTGTTAATTTTTTAATATTTTAATAAAATATAAGTGAATATTATTATATAAAAAATAAAACAATTAAAATATCAAATATTTTAAGAAGAGAATTTATATACAATCTTTGGTTACATGCTCATACTCTTGAAATGAATTACCACGTATAGGTCTAACATGGGGTGGTTGAATCACACATAATAGATTCGTTCACACATAGTAACATAATCTGATATTTATAATCATCAAATATTAGGATTCTTAAAGATGGTGATGGTGCTTGTTTCAACTCTAATCTACATCAAGATATATCAATCACACCCTACCCTTGTGATTGGCCTTTACTGAGGTGTGCCCCACATTAAGTCTTGAAAATCTTATTTTGAAACTAGTTCTTTAATAATGCAAATTCTTAAAGAAGTTCTTTTGTCAATGAGAATTCAAGCGAAAGTATATAAAACATTTAAGACAGAGAAAGATAAAACATAAATAAAAATTATACCAAGTAATTTATAACCTTTCTATTTCTGGGTTAGTCTAGAATTAACATTTTTAACCCAATTAATAAAGAGAATAATTTAGTATCTACGTAATTAGGTTTAAAGTAGTGTATAATATTGAATACCATCATAATCATGTATAGAAAAGCTCAGAAAACTCTCTTGATCTAAAAGAAACTCAGTATAGAAATGTATAAAAGTTGCAAATTGTTTCTGGAATGACAAATTGTAAATGATAGCAAAACTGCAAAAAAAATAGATGTTTCTAACAGGCCCAGGCATTTTAAGTATGCTGTTCAAGTCTTGCAAGTTGTCAATAACCAATATATCAACTGCTGAGTAAATCTTATCATTATCAACTAAAAGCTTGTTTAAAGAGACCAAAGAAATTACTTGGTCCACAGCTATTTAGTCAGGGACCTAGACATATTGGTTTGATGGGTTCGACCCATATCATGTTTAAAGCCCGACCCTAGACCAAATCAGACCCATTTTCCATTGACAACCTTAATGTACAGAGATTTAGCAGGAAGATATAAAAAGACAACTTTGCCAACCTCTTCGTAGTCTCTACACACCTTTTTAGCGCCCTCCATGCTAGAGTCTGCCAACTCCTTGTTGTATCTTTCCATGGTAGCCATGACATCGAAGAGAACAAATAGCTTGCAAGTGAAAGCAAATTACCAGAAAAAGCTATGCTAACCTCTGCCGAGCTTTTGAATAATTTTCATTAGCATATGCTTGTGGGACTAATCATACAATGACATCTATTCAGCTACTGCATGGTTAAGATTAAAGTATGTCCCATCCCATCTATGTGCACCCATTGAACGGTCTTGATCTGTTTGGATGATTTTAGAGCAATGATTAGGAAGATTGGCCTTTTATTTAAATGTTTATTTTTTATAGGAGGACAATGGAATATGGAGAGATTTTAGGAGAGAGAGAGAGAGAGAGATGAGAGATATTCTAGATTTTGGGCAACTTTCTAGTGTCTCAACAATGTAAGATAATCTCCTCTCCTCTCTTCTCATACAATTAATCATGAGATTTTTCTTTTTGTTTAGTCTTTTATTATTTTTTAATGCTTTTTTAATTTAGAACTTCTGTCGATTAAATTAGGAGAGAAACTTCAAGATCTGTTATTTCTAAAGGATGAGTAAATAGAAGAGAATGAAAGATCAAAATCTGGAATCAGCTATCCCACTTTCATTCGCCCACACCCACAGTTGAGATGGTAAACTTAAATATACTCATTGTGACTCAAACATTGAGTTACCTCTTTATGGTTAAGTCTATATCCAACAACCCATGCAATTGTCCTCTCTCACTCTTTCTCTCACACCCACACAATTTATTTGTTCAAATACAAAAAGAAAATACCTCAATATTACCCCTCATTTTCACTTGGATGAGGTGGATGAGGTGGTTAGGGGTAAGGGTCGTATGGCAATATACAAGTTTGAGATAAATAAATTATCCGAATGGAGTTTGTAGCAGTATCTTATCAAGCGCTTTCTTCGAATCAATTTTAGCACTCTGTAGGAATGCATTCTTTAGGTATCCTTTTTTCACTTTCGCCTAAGCATCAACTGGCAAAAGAAGTTGCTGTCTATTCTGAATTATAACTTTTGTAAATAAATAATTTAACACAACATTTGAAGCAATTTTGGATTGCACTTGTATTATCAACATGTATTGTAGTTGCATTAAGATAAATATAGAAGTTATATTGTAGTTGTTCGCCACTTTGTATCTAAGCATCCAGAAGATAGAGAATGACATTTAGCCTTAGTTGGTTGTTTGAAAGGGATAGCAGTTAAGATAAATACAGGAAGAGATGGGTCGATGGCTGGGAAAGAAAACAGAGAAGAAAAGAGAGAAAATAGAGAAGAAAAGAAAGGAAGGAAGAAAAGAAACAAAAGAATAAAGGAGAAAAAGGAAGGAAGCATACAAAGAAGAAAAGAAAGGAACTGCATATAGAGAAGGAAAGAAAGAAAAGAAGAAAGAAGAAAAAGGAAGGAAGAAGATTCAAAATAAAGCTTGGGCCATATCCAAATTGTCAATTTGGGCACTTTTGGTATTTGGGTATTTGGGACCCATTTTCAACCCTGTTGAATGCCATAACATATGCCTGAACTGGGTTTTGTGTTCTGTAGTAAATGAATGACATGGAATCTCAAAACAGTGTGTTCAGTGTAGGAAGGCAACTTGAGGGATAGACTGTTAATCAAAACTTGAAGTAAAAACCACCAAGAGAAAAAGAAAGCATACAGAGAAGAAAAAAAAGGAACAGCATACAGAAAAAGGAAAGAAAGAATAAAAAATGTTGGTTTTCAAAAGTTGAGAAGGGTCGATGGAGAAAGAAAACAGAGAAGAAAAGAAGAAAGAAATAGATGAGATGGGTTGACTGGTTGGGCGGAGCAAAGAAAAAGGAAGGAAGCATCTGCATATAGAGAAGAAAGAACGTTGGTTTTCAAAAGTTCAAATGGGTCGATGGCCAAAGAAAACAAAGAAGAAAAGAAAAAAAAAACAAAGAAATAGATGAGATGGGTCGATGGCTGGTTGGGTGGAGCGAGAGGGGATACTTGTAGAGAGTTGCAATGGGAGATGGTTTCATCGTGACAATGGTAAAGGCATAAAAAAAGAGAAGAAAATAAAGGAACAGCATGCAGAGAAGGAAAGAAAGAAAAGAAGAAAGAAGAAAAAGAGCACACATCATCGCCCAAGCATACAGAGAAGAAAAGAAAGAAACTACGTACAGAGAAGGAAAGAAAAAAAAAGAAGAAAAAAGAAAAAGGAAGAAAGCCTCTGCATATAGAGAAGGAAAGAAATAAGAAGAAAGAAGAAAAAGGAAGGAAGAAGAGAACGTTGATACAATCTTATACAAATAGTAGAAAGAGTGAGAGACAAACTATATAATTTGATACAAATAATAGAGAGAAGGAGAGAGCATACCTTGTTTTCGTTATTTGTTCATGTGAGAGATTGACGCTGAATAGGGGAACTTTTGCCATGCAAGGTTGCACTGAACAGGGGGACTTATGCCATGCAAGGTTGTCGTATAACTTGGGTGCCTTTATATATAGAACTTTATTAATCTAATAGAACTCTATATGTAACATATCATTCACTGTATCCTCATCCAAATCAAAGTTATGGTTTCTATATTTAAGATTTCTTTTGAGAGAGGTGAAGATTTGGATTTGGAATGAAAACCTGCTGGTAGAGTTGGATCATTCACTGTATCCTCATCCAAATCAAAGATCTGTATATTTAGGATTTCTTTTGAGAGAGGTGAAGATTTGGATTTGGAATGAAAACCTGCTGGTAGAGTTGGTTAGTGCTATCAGTTTCAGATTAGGTCTCCAAGGTTAAGAAAGTTTAAATCCTTTTCTCTTAGATTTGTAGAAGATTTAAGAGTTTGGTTTTATGAAAAGTAGTGGATTTAGGACTTTAATCGGACTGTATCCTCATCCAAATCAAAGATCTATATATTTAAGATTTCTTTTGAGAGAGGTGAAGATTTGGATTTGGAAAGAAAACCTGCTGGTAAAGTTGGTTAATGCTATCAATTTCATATTAGGTCTCCAAGATTAAGAAAGTTTAAATCCTTTTCTCTTAGATTTGTAGAAGATTTAAGAGTTTAGTTTTATGAAAAGTAGTGGATTTAGGACTTTAATCGGAATGCGTCACGTGTCGCTCTCTCGCAATGAGGCGGCTCCACGTGTCGCCCTCCCATAAAAGGGGTATTATTAAGAGACCTTTAAATAAATAAAAAGAACAAAACAATCTTACAATCCACCGATCCATGTCAAATCCAAAGCCTAAAATAGATTATCCTTTACCAATCTTCAACATCATGATCCATCATCTTTTCTTAGAGACCTTATACCTATCACCTTCAATTGTAGAACTCCATCGACCTCACTCCAACCACCTAACCCGACTCAATCGACTCCTGTGCAATTACTCTATCCGACAAACTAAAAAATTCAAACAAGTTCATCTCTTGTCATAGCTATTTAAATGAATCAATCAATAAAACTTTATGACCACCTAATCATAAATTACAATATGTAGTGTTTCAAAAATTGATAAACAAAGAGAACCAAGTCTAACACTACCAAAGAATACCTGTGGGATAGATGGTTCTATGGTGGAAGATTGCCGTGCCATGGTGAAGAGAGGAGAGATAGAATGGAGGACGATGTTCTGCTTCTCTCAAAGTGCCCTAGATATTTTTTTGCTTAGTTTGATGAGGCCAAATATCTATCTTTAGCTTAATATATAAACGCTGATAGTCCCTGTCTCCATTTCTACAGTGGGACCCTAGTTGTTCAAATAAGAAAGTTTGATTTGAGTCAGGAATAGAATTCCATGACATAAGAATGTTTGATCCAGTTGCAAAATCTACAGCCACGGTGGCCTTTTAAAGTACGTCTAAAGCCAAAGAAACGTGGCCATATTGTTCTTTATAGAAATCTATAGCCACTGCATGTGTAAGCCCATGTAAATTGCGAGATTAGAAAGAAAAAGAAATTGACTTTCTTAATGGGATCCATAGATTTTTGGAGATTGTATTCGTAGATTTCAAAGAGAATAGAATCTTAGGATTTTAATGAAAGCGCGCCACGTGTCACCTTTTCATGAAAAGACTACGCCACGTGTCGCCCTCCGCGAAAGGGGGGATTGCTTTAATATATATAATAAAACTAGCGCTTCAGGGCCCTCGCCCAACGTAGGCCTTATTTAATAATTATATTATTTGTAAACAAGAATATTTATAAATATTTAAATAATTTTAATTTAATATTAACATTAAATTCATTTTACAATCATAATCATAAATATTTTAGGGCACTCTTAAAGAGTAAATATCATATTAATAAAACTAAATAAAAATGAAAATAATGTAGTTATGGAATTTCATTAAAATATTAATAAAAAATTATTTTTCCTTTAGTCTGTAAAATCAAGTCAAGAGAAAAAAATATTATATAGTAATATAAATTAGATGGAATACTCCACTATGCAAAGAATTATCAGTTCAGCAAATCTTATCACTATAAAGATTTTGAATTAGGTGAAAAGAAGCTGGTAATCAAGATTATCACAAAATTTAGGCTTCTCACTTATTCATTTATGCATAACTCATAGAAAGAAAAAGAAATAAAAATAGAAAGAAAAATTTCAACTAAATATAACAAAACCTAAGATGATCTCTAATTGAGTGATGGACATTAAAATATGCGATACACTTTCAATCTTGACATCGGTAGCAAAAAATTGTATTAGTCCTACACTAAATATAAAATACCATTTGTATTACTATAGACATTCTAACATGAAAGACATACTTAGTTAATATGTATTAGCATATTAAAACTGATACCTATAAAAAAATGTAATAATCATGGCCTCTAGAGATATAGAGAGACAAGAGAAATTAAATAATTAATAGGAAAAAAATAGCACAATTATCTTCTTAACATTTAAAATATATATATATAAAAATCATTAGAACTTTTGGTGTTTAAAGAGAGCAAAACTGCACTTACTCTCAATGGTGAGTTGTTTGATGGGGTTTTCATGTATATATCATAATTCATGTTCTTATATAAAACCTATAAGTTGATAAACTGGTCATTCTCTATTTTTTTTTCTCTTCCCATTATTACATGAAAAAATTGAATTTCAACACTCACTCATTCATGGTGAGTGGAGTCAAAATAAAAATAAATATGATTATCCACCTTCTAAAGGTTATATCAATCTAATCACAAGAGATGTTGTGTATAAAATTGAGAGATTTTAGGATAAGAGATAAATGTTGATTAGTTTATGTAAAATCTAAAATTGAGTGAGAGTATTAATCCAAATTTAAAATTGTTATGCTAGGGCTAATCCGAATTATTAGTTGTTCCAGGTTTTAATGGACATGATTTAGAATGAGAGAGATTTTAGAAATCTTGCCTTTTGGTAGTGTAATTTTTTTTTAGAAATCTTGCCTCCTGGTAGTGTCATTTTAAGTAATTATTTTAGGGAAGATCTATCAATTTTAAGGCTTGAGCATTAACTTACTCGAGCGGGGGCCAGATAGTCAAATCCTATGGTCATAATTGCCTAATCCAAATAATATATTGGCTACTTCATCCAAATGGGGCCTTCAATTAACTCATTGATTTACATATTTGGCACATATGTTGTAGCATCACATGTACCCCATCAAAAAAGCCCACTCACAAAGCTAAATTCAGAGGAAAGTAGTGTGGGATCGGTCCTCAAATAGCTTGGTCACATTCAACTTAGTCCTACATAATCCACCCTATCCAGTCCATTCATCACTACAACAATTAACAGTTTTAGTGACGCTTTTTTTCGTCGCTAAAAGTATTCAAAATGTCGGCAAAGCTTTTCACCGACGAAAAAATTTTCGCCGTTTGGACGTCGGTAAAAAAATGTCACCAAAATATTTTACTGACGTTTTTCAATTTCGTCGGCAAAAGTCTCATTTACCGACGCACCATGGGACTTTCACCGACGTTTTTTAACGTCGGTAAAAGTTATAAAATTTCATTTCAATTAGATAATAATAGATTTTACCGACGTTTTGGAACGTCGGCAAAACCATGTTTTACAATATTAATTTTTAAAAATTGTATATACTTTTGCCGACATTAAAAAAACGTCGGTAATGTATTTATTTTTAAAAAATGGAATTTTACCTTTGCCAACGTTTTTAAGAAAATTTTCGTCGCCAATAATTTTATTTTTTAAAAAGTACAATATTTATTTTCTCATTATAATTTGAATTCTTTAATTTTTTTATTTTTCCTTTGCCGACGTTTTTGAACATCGGCACAACCACATCAGAAGAGAGAGCAGAGAGAGCGAGAGTGAGAGAGAGAGAGCAGAGAGCGAGAGAGTGAGAAAGAGAGATTGGAGAGAGAGCGAAAGAGAGAGAGACCGGAGATAGAAAGCAGAGAGAGCGAGAGAGTGAGAGAAACAGAGCAGAGAGAGAGCGAGAGAGAGAGAGACCGGAGATAGAGAGCAGAGAGAGCGAGAGAGTGAGAGAAATAGAGCAGGAGAGAGCGAGAGAGAGAGAGATAAGAGAGAGCACAGAGAGAGAGCGAGATAGAGATCGGGGAGAGAGAGATCGGGGAGAGAGAAAGGGCAAAGAGAGTGAGAGAGAGTGAGAGAAACAGAGCAGAGAGAGAGGAATCTGGGGGCGAGAGAGAGCGACTGATCAGAAAGAGTAAGAGAAAGAGAACAGAGAGAGGAATTTGGGGGCGAGAAAGACAGCAAGAGATCAGAGAGAGTGAGAGAAAAAGAGCAGAGAGAGAGGATCTGGGGTGAGAGAGAGCGAGAGAGCAGAGAGAGTGAAAGAAAGAGAACAGAGAGAGGCTCTAGGGCGAGAGAGAGAGAGAGCGAGAGAGCAGAGAGAGTGAGAGAGAGAGCAGCGAGAGGATATGGGGCGAGAGAGTAGAGAAAGTGAGAGAAAGAGAGCAGAGAGAGAGGATCTGGGGTGAGAGAGAGCGAGAGAGCAGAGAGAGTGAGAGAAAGAGAGTAGAGAGAGAGGATCTGGGACGAGATAGAGAGGGAGAGAGCAAAGAGAATGAGAGAAAGAGAGCAAAGAGAGAGGATCTGGGGCGAGAGAGAGCAGAGAGAGAGAAAGCGAGTGAGAAAGAGAGCAGAGAAAGAGGATTTGGGGCGAGAGAGCAGAGAGAGTGAGAGAGAGAAAGCAGAGAGAGCGAGAGAGCGAGAGAGAGCGAGAGAGAGTGAGAGAGAGAGCGAGAGAGCAAGAGAGAGCGAGAAAGAGAGATTGGAGAGAGAGCAGACAGAAAGCGAGAGAGAGAGAGAGCAGAGAGAGCGAGAAAGAGAGATTGGAGAAAGCAGACAGAGAGCGAGAGAGAGAGAGAGCAGAGAGAGCGAGAAAGAGAGATTGGAGAGAGCAGACAGAGAGCGAGAGAGAGAGAGACCGGAGATATATAGAGAGCAGAGAGAGCGAGGAGTGAGAACAGCGCGAAGGAGAAATTTGGGCAAGAGTGCGAGCGAGAGAGAGTAGCACGAGGGAGAAAAAAAATCCAATTTGGGGCGGGAAATTGAAATGGTGGTGCCCAAGCTTTTATCGACGGTTAATTTTCGTCGGCAAATCAAAATTTCATCGATAAAAGGGGTTTCAAAATTTCAAAACTTTTACCGACGTAAATTTCAAAAATTTTGTCGATAAAAATATTGCTACAGTGAAAAAATTGTCTTCCCAAGTACATACTTTTACCAACGTTATCTGAATTCGTCGGCAAACAATTTCATCAGTGGCCCAAGTACATACTATTGCCGACGAAAGCTATAAACATCGGTAAAAGTAATTTTTACCGACGTTTTTTGGCGAGATTTTATAATTTCGTCGCTAAAGACTATCATTTACCGATATAAATATGTGGTTGAAAATTCAGCTTTTAGAGACGTTTAAAAAAACGTCGGTAAAAGTGACATTTAGCGATGTTTGTTTAAAAAACGTTGCTAAAAGTGACTTTTACCAACCTTTTTTTAAAAAAACATCGCTAAATGTCTAACTGTTACCGGAGATAAATGTCTAACTTTTAGCAATGATTTTTTTCTAAAAAACGTCGGTAAAAGTCAACTGTTAACCGAGATAATGTCTAACTTTTAGCGACGTTTTGAAAAACGTCGGTAAAAGGTAACTTTTATTGACGTTTTTGGAAAAAACGTCGGTAAAAGTCACCTTTTCACCGACAAACTTATATGCGTCGGTAAATAATAGCCTTTAGCAACGAAATTTTAAAATCGTCGCCAAAAAACGTCGTCAAAAGTGCAACTTGTTGTAGTGCATGCCTCCCGAAGTCCAAATCAATTTATCATACTTACGCCAACTCATAGCCCAATTCAGCCCATCATACTCAAATTCCAATTTCCCCCACCTTGATATCCAACCCAAATTCCAATTTCCCGCACACAGCAATCCAAAATGGATATCCAAAAAAAGTATTGTAATGTCATCTGAGTCAAGTAAGGTTGACTAGCCACATTGTGGCTTGAAAGAATCCAACACTTTTTAAATAAAGGTTAGATTTGGGTTAGAATCCAAATTGTGGACTCCACCTTTCTGACTTGACGACCCATTCCATATATGAATTACTATATATACTTATATACATATATTAATTAAAATAGGAAGTTTATATTTTAAGGATTTTTTGATAATTTGAGATTGTCTATGATAAGGATATGGATTGTAAATTATGCTGAGATTACATGAAAGGGATTGCTTTAAGAATTTTTAGGAAAATCAAAATTTATGATGAGGATTAAAGAGGAAATAAAATGCCTACCAAAATAAAAATAACAATAAATATATGAAATTTAGAAAGAGAAAATGACTGAAAGATTTCAAAAATTTTAAAGAAAGCTTAAATTAATTAAAAACTATAAATAAAAATTCATTTTTGGATTGGGTTCTAAAAGTTGTAGAGAGGATTAAGATTATTATCTTACGCCTGTGGGAAGAATTTTTAGAAAGGAATTAAGTAAAAACACATTAATATCATTATTATTATGTGCGCCACAAAGTACACAGTCATATGCATGTTTACAAATAATTGAAAAGTTTATACTTGTGCACCATCTCTGTTTTAAAAATATAAAATTGCTATAATTATAAGAGGTGGTAATGAGAAAACATAAAGGTTACATGTCTCAATGATCGTGTCCGCATTGCACACTGACGCCCACCTTTACAATGTCTCAATGCAGAGTTTTGTAGTCATGTCCCTTGATCGATCAAGAAGTTCATCAAAGATGAAAAACTAATTTTGTAGGCATTTTATTTTTTAAGATGAGAGTGATGGATAGCAAGCAGTATCCTAACCAATGAATCTCACTGCTCATATTTGTAGAAATTGAGTTCAAGAGTTACTGCCAAACTATCCTATCATGTTAACATGTGCTTGAAGCAAGGCATCCATGAACTCCTTGATTCCAGAAATGGAGATTTTACGAAATACTTCTTACCACAAATCCACCTAAATACAAAAAATAAAAACAAAACAAAATAAAGCAAACAACAATGAAAATATAGAATTAGTATGAAAAAAAAAGATCATGGTATGAGATGTGGAGGTCAATGAAAAATCTTCCTGACGTCACATGTTGGGGTCCATCAAATTCACACATCTCAATCTATGAACATATTTTTTGAGGGTTTGCTTGCATTAAGTCAAAAAGATATAAATATTGTGATGGAAATTACACAAAAATCATGGTTTTCTTAAGAATTAAATAGAAAGTAGGAAAAGAGAAATACAAATGTATAAGTAATTACAATCTACCAACATATATGTATAGCTGTAGAGAGTAGGTAGTAAACCTCCATTGACAGTGACTCCATGATTATTCTCCATCCTCTATCTTTTACAACTATGGCACCATTGATTTTAGCCATAACTGTTTGAAAATGTAGGAAAAAATCATGTAAAATTAGAGAGAAGTAAAAAAAAAAAAAAAAAACCATTGCCTCTCTAGATAGTAGTAACGAAACAATAAATGTCACCAACACAGAAAACATAATGCCTATAGTTTGTTTTGAAATGGAACACTATAATCCAGGACATGAAACAACCATCAACCAAAGTCCATTGTATTCCTTCAACTGCTGCTGTGGAGAACTTGAAAAAAATGTTAGAAGAATTCTGATCATAGTGATCATATGTTTCCCAAGGTTTTAGTGGATTAAAGTAGAGTCCATATCGTGTTGCAAATTTAAGTTAAAAATTCACATCCAAGGATTAAATTAAAAGTATATACCATAAAAGAAGAAAAGAAAAGTCATACCAGAAATGTGATAAAGAATCCATAAGGTTGTTTGATGGGGAGCTTTGAGAACTTTAGAGCATCCAATATATATTTTTTTATAAGGGACTCAGTTGTGTTTCAACAATTCAATTATAATAAGGGTTTAAGTTACAAATAAAATGGGTCATCTTCAATCGAAAAAAGAATCTTGAACTATGTCAATGCTTAAGTTCGGCTCAATAAATCTCATGATTTACACAAGCAAAAGGTCAATACCTAACGAAGAAGAAGGAAGAGTTACCTATTGTGGATGGCACCAATTAAATCATGACCCACAATCTTGCAAAATTAAAAATCCTTTTAAACCTTGGAATGAGAGAAGAGAAGATATATAATGCATTTAGATATTATTATCTTGAATCCCTGATTGAAATTAAATTTTATGGGTTTGGATGTAGGCAAAGAAGGAAAAGAATTTGATTTGGGTTTGTCTTATATTATTTCGGATGTTGAAAAAATACTAAACATTTTGATGGAAAAAATATTTTTACACAGAACTTTCATAAACAAATATTCAAATAGGTCATAAATACAGTAGGGTTTAATCCATACCCATTTTAGATCTTTAAAAAACATTGACCAAACCAACCTAATTAGGGTTGAGTTGAAGAAGGTTCGTTGGGTTGAAGAAGGTCATTGGGTTGCCTCTTATATAGTTTGTATGTATCGTTTTTCCCTCTTGGAACATTTAATATATTACCATTTTGAGTAGTTTGTGCTTTTAAATTAGTTAGAGAAGACCAACCCATCTGACCTACTTAGGAAATAACCTGATATACCCAATGTGCACCCATTACTGGTCAATTGAACCAACCCATGTAAGCCATCAAAATTTGCCTTTCTTATTCTTTTGAAGTTCTATTACATGTGGGCACACATTTACAAATAATTTATTATGGGCCCATAACAAGATGTTGCCCAAAACAATTCATACTATTGCTGCAAAAAAGTGACACTTAAAAGATTGTTTCACTTAATATATGTGGGTCGATCTTAATTTTGTTAATATAAGAGATTCATACAGGTTAATTAAGTGGGGCCATCCCTTGTCCGACCAATGGAACTGTGGATCAGATTTGGATTAGAACTTTCTACGTTTATTTTCGTAGATAGATGCACCCACCGTGGATCTCTAGAGGATTTGGAGTGAACTTTGTTGTTATATGAGATTATGGAGTTTAGATCGTTCAAAGTTCTTTCTAGATTAATTTAATACAATAGATTACTTAAAGAGAGATTTTAGGAAAATACATAGAAAAGAGAGTGGATAAGAAATAAATAGATTTTAAGACTTTAATCAGAGCATGCCACGTGTCGCTCTTTCACGAAAAGGCTGCGCCATGTGTTGCCCTTCTACAAAATAGGGTATTGTCATAATATATATAATAAAACTAGTGTTTCAAGGCCCACACCCAACCCGGGCCATGGAAAAAAATTAAATTTTATAATAAAAAATTAAATATTGTTATTTTTTTAATATTTTAATAAAACATAAATGGATATTATCATATAAATCATGACACATATACAATTAAAATTAAATTAAAAACTCAAATATTTTAAAAAGAAAACTTATACGTAATGTTTAGTCATATACTTATACCTTTGATGTGGATTATCCCGTTTAGGTTTGACGAAGGGGTGGCTAAACTGCACATAATATATACTTTTGCACATGCTCTTGTTAAATTCTAGATTATGATTTTGTTAGCAAAGATTTAAATGGATACATGAGGTGTCACTTTAGGGTCTGAGTCAATGAGTTCTATATTACCTTTTTTCTTTTTTATTCAAATACTACACAAAATCAGGTGCAATCAAATCCTCATAGAAATATATAAGTTTTTAAAAAGAAAATACAAAAGAAAAAAGACAAAAAATACATAAGAAGCATATCAATCGGTAGAATTTGTATCTCAAGAAGAACCTATCTTATCTTTTTATTTTTCATTCAAATGTGGAATAAAAAATAAAGTGCAATGAAGTCCACATAGAAATTTGCAAGCTCTTAAAAAAAATATATAGAAGAAATGCAGAAAAAACATATGAATCAATAGAACTTATATTTCAAGAAGAACCTATCTTACCTTTTTCTTTTTCATTCAAATGCTGCACAAAATCAAGTGCAATCAATCACTATTTGTGCAAGCATCAACTTTCTTTTATTTAAAACCAAATATTTTATTTTTTGCAACATTATTTCAAATTATTATGTTGAGAATATGCTGTACAAAACTTACTTTGTTACATTATAAAAGTGTTCTAAGGAATGAAAGAAAGATAATTATATGATATGTGATGTGGGACTCACCTTTTATTTTTTTTGCAGCACTCAACTATTATTGTATATGAAACCACTATTTTGTGAAT
Source organism: Sextonia rubra (assembly GCA_037013555.1). NCBI lineage: Eukaryota > Viridiplantae > Streptophyta > Magnoliopsida > Laurales > Lauraceae > Sextonia > Sextonia rubra. The sequence goes on along the minus strand of JASUAD010000001.1, from coordinate 105,622,337 downwards.
ATAAACATGAGAATCATCTTTAGATGATTTAACTCTATCTATCCCACGAATTCTTCTTTGGCAAAATGGAGGGTATTGGAAAAACAAAAATAATATAATTAGTTCAAAGTTGGCGTGGAGAGATTTTAGAGCTATTTTTGTTGAGTTCTTATAGGAGGACAATGATATGGAGAAATTTTGGGAAAGAGGATATATTTTATATTTATTTTAATGGCACCATGTGTCACTCTCGTTTACTCTCTTACGAAAGGGAAGAATTCTCCTAATGTATATAATAATAATAATAATAATAATAATATGAGTTCAATAGGAGTGACTCTTATTGTTTGAATGAGCATATGATGAAAACATAATTAATGCCATGTCAGCAAAGCCAAGTCACATTTTCAATCGTTATTTAGGGAGGGATCCACTCCTATTAAAGCAAATCTAAGGATATATCCTGGAAGGGGATGCCATGCATGCATCTGGCATCCGGCATCTGGAAGGGTCTGAGTTATTATCTCTTTGTGGGGGCCCATGTGGAGTTTCACCATTTGGTACACCGTCATCCAGGCTCTAGGGTATACCAACCCAAAATGCCTCGAAATTGTTAACCAGAGCCTTGACACAATTGACAACTGGGCCAACTTTTTGGTTGACCCTATTGACTAATTCCATATGCAAATCTTCCTCAATACAGGTTCAAATCGGAGGAAGGATGGGATAGTCAACATTAGTGGGCCACACGTCCAACTGCTAGATTAAGCATAACACGGACGGTCTGGATGGTTTGACCCCGTGGCCCAAATCCCTTCTCTCTCGTCTTATAGAGTAGAACCCACCAAATCCCAAACCAAAACGGAAGGAAAAGAAAAGAAAAGAAAAGATGCGTGCAGCGGAAGACGATCCTAATCTCTACGGAGAAGAAGACGAAGAAGACGACGACGAAGACACCGAAGAAGACGAAGAAGACGACGATGAAGAAGAAGACGATGATGTCGTCGTCGCAGCCGCAGGAGCAGCGGCAGTGCCGCCGCCACCGCCTCCAGATCCATCAAATCCCCAAAAGCGGAAGGCGGAGGACGCAGTCGACGACCTCAATTCCCCTTCTCCCTCCACCACCTCCTCCGACGACGACCAAAACCCTAGTAAAAGCCCTAACCCTCCTCCCTCCTCCGCCCCCCTCTCCGCCCCTCCCGATCCCCCTCCCCCCTCCTCCTCGGCGCCCGCCGCCTCCTCCCCCGACCAGAAGCGCCTGAAGACGGCCGCCCCCGTCGACGACTCTCGCCGCCTCTTCCAGCGCCTCTGGACCGACGAGGACGAGATCGGCCTCCTCCAGGGATTCCTCGACTACACCTCGCAGCGCGGGCGCGGCCGCGGCGTCTTCCACCACGACACCGCCCCCTTCTACGACCAGATCAAGACGCGCCTTCAGCTCGATTTCAACAAGAACCAGCTCGTCGAGAAGCTCCGGCGCCTCAAGAAGAAGTACCGGAACGTCGTCAACCGGATCGACTCCGGCAAGGATTTCTCCTTCAAGAGTCCTCACGAGCAGGCCACCTTCGAGATCTCGCGCAAGATCTGGAGCACCGCCGCATCGGCCCCCGTCGACGACGACGACGACGGAAACATGCATCTGAACGCCGCCGCGTCCGCCGCCGCCGGAAACAAGGTCCCGAGGTCACGGCGCAGGGGTCGGAAAAGATTGGATGATGTCGCCGGATCTCATCCGCATCCGCCGCCACCGCAGTCTGCGGCTGCTGCCATCGAAGATAACCTGCCCAACTTCCCTCATTCCACACCGCCATCTGCAGCTCCGGCGGGCGCTGCGAACCCGACTGTTACTAATGTTATCGAGGACACAGTCAGGAGCTGCCTTTCGCCCTTGTTTAAGGAGTTGTTATACTGCGCGATCAATGGGCCCTGCAATTCTGCGGTTGGAGGTGTGGCTTTGAATCCCCTGCCATTGAACTTCGGTGGGAATTCGATGAATCCGTCGAGTTCTGAGGCCGTGGACGAGCGGTGGAGGAAGCAGCAGATTTTGGAGCTGGAGGTGTACTCAAAGCGGTTGGAATTGGTGCAGGAGCAGATCAAGTCCGCATTGGAGGAGCTGAGATCTATGGGGAGCTGAAAGGACTCTTCTTTCTGCTGCTGTGCTATGGGTAGTAAGTGCTTCACATTTTCTAAAATTAGTGAAAGAAGATACCTTGTCATTGCTGTTTGAATTCCTTTTTTTCATCTCTTTCTTTTTGTTCCTCCTTTCTTCCAAAGCTATAGAAGAACTGTTAAATTATCCTGTTTTTCCTTTTTCTAATTATGGCATCTTCCTAGTTTAATCGGTCCGCGATCGCTTGTAGTTTAGAACTTAAAAAAAAGATAAAAATAAATGGCAGACTTGATGGGAAACAGCAGTTAGTTACTTTTTTCTGTAAACATTTATCTTAATTTCTTTGCTTTTGATCTTCAGCATATAGTATTGCTTCAGGATGGACTGAGTTATGTGGAGTGCTCCATCAGGATGTCCATTTGTGAAGGGATTTGTGGGTGATTGGTAATCACTGTTCATTTGGTAACTGCTCTTCACATAAGCCCAAATTATGGAATAACTTAATTTTTATGAAATTAGATCATTATGATTATGACCCATGGATTAGTAGGGTTATGGTGCTTATTTCTTGGATATTGTTGTCCTTAATTGTAGTCATTGCCTCTACTTTTAAGTTTTGGTTTTTTGTATGTTAAATTTGGCACCACTCAAATGCTTGATAAGACATTATCTGTATGCAAATGCAATGTGCTGTGTTTTGTGCATATAGATGATAAGATTCTAAGCCAATATATTTAGCATGTGCATGTATTTAGTGTTTTATTATATTTCCTTTGCTTTTTCTTTATTCTTTTTTATGTATGGGTGGGCAGTTGCTGATGTGGTGGGGTTGAGGCAAGCCACTTCAAAGAACTGTGCGATGGAACTTTCTCAAGAGTCAAGACCAACTTTAGATGGTGTTGTTTTTATGTGGCATGAAGAATCAATGATGAGGACAGTAAATGATTGTGTAACAAAAAGGCTTGTAGGCATCTATGGTTTCGTTTTTCTTTCATCAAACCTGGTTAGGATTTTCTTAAGAAAGGTTTCTTGGATATGCTTTTAGAATTTCATGCTATGAAGCATGGGTATTGGTATGGGTATCGATATGGGTACAGTATGGGTATACTGATACGGCAAAATTCTTAAAAAATAAGGTACGGGTACGGCTGGGGTACGACCATTAAAAAATTATATTTTTTAAAATTTTAATAATATAATATGCTAATAATTAAAATAGGTTAGAATTTTTATATGCAACAATCCAACAATTATTTAATACCATTACAAATTCAACCTACAAACCATAATTTCGTATCAAAAGGCACGCACAAGCCAAGAATTTAATGTCATTACAACAAAAACTACAAACCAAAGCACTAAAAACGAAGTAAACATCAAAGCAAGTCCTATCAAGTTAAGAATCTTTACGATTCACATCCAGTCATCCATCAACTTCACCTTCATCGCCTTCATCAAATAATATGGCTTCCATGTAAGGCTTATCAAGTTAATGATATGCAATTTCAAGTAAGCCAGCACCCACCAATGTCCCACAGCTTGCTCTCTCCTTCCGTGCATTGTCGACTCCTCCTTAATAGGAGACGAATATTATTATGCAGTAAAGACCAAGTCTTCACAACGTTGTGGTCTCATTTTGTTCCTTCTCATGGTGTGGATGAAAGAGTAGGTGCTCCAATTCCTTTCATAACATGATGAGGAACATGGCTGGCTAAGTAATTTCAATGCTAACGATCGGAGAATAGGTGCAGAAGACCCATGTGCACACCACCAAACAATTGGTTGGTAGCATTACTTTATCACATTTTGAATCAGATTCCTCAAAAGTATCCATGCCGTACCAGGTGCGTACCTATGTTGTACCAAAAAAGTCAAACTCTTAAACAAAATGTACCGGATACGTTTGACCGTACCCGGTACGTATTTAGCCGTACCCATAGGCATCCCTGGTACGGGTATGTACCCGGTACCGATATGTGTATATTTTTGGAGTACCCATGCATCATAGATTTCATGATAGTGGTAAGCTAATTAAAAAACCTATTGCTACTTTATTATCTTGGATTCCAAAGGTGTTGAATCTGGTAGAGTAAAAGCATTACAAGCCTATCATCTTGAGGGGTAAATTAGATAGAAAATTGAGTGCTACCTTCTCATCTTTTATAGCACCGGTTGTCGAATCCAGTGGACTGTAAGTATTGTAGACTTACCAGCTTGGTGGGTTGTGTACTTAATTGCTTGCTCCCAATTAGGTAAGAAGTAATGCCTTCACCATTAGCGTGTCTGAAGCTGTGTTTGTGAATAGTAGGCAGCTTTTGGGGTTGATTGTTGGAAATAGATGATTGATTTTAAAATAAAAGTGAAGCAAGAGGAGATTGTTTCCAAGATAGATAAAACATGTTAGATTGTGGGGTTACAGACAGCAAGGCCTCAAATAGGGTGGAGGGGAAAAGCAAAACTCATGAAGGTGACTCTACAATGCTTGGAGAATGCTTCGGTGATATTGATAATCACCGACTCTGAATGGCTTGGATTATGCTATGATGAGATTGACAGTGTGATTGTCAGACCTTTAGTTCTCTCTTCACGCACACATTTGCATCCACATTCTCAAGTATGTGTACTCTTGTACATGCGAACAGAGGGATTTAACTTTGTGGACCAATGTTAGTAGGGGAAAGGGAAGAGGGGGGAGGGGGGGTGCGCGCAAATGGCCATAGCAATGCTGTATTTGATGATAATTAAGTTTGAGGATAAGTTCTCTACTTGAAAAAAAGGCAAGACTAATCTTTTGGGGCCGAGCGATTTTTCGTGAAATCTATGCTTCCTATTCTTTTTAAATTATGATATGACTCATTAAATCTACAGTCTTCCAACAGAACTTTGTCTGGGAGGGCGCCAAAGGAAGAGGAATGTGCCTGGTTGATTACTGAGTTTGTGCTGTTTTGCATTTTGGGGGAAAACTGGCTGGTTGGTTGGGTCAGTGTTTGGTTGGTGTGTTGGTGGGAATCTTTGAAAAAGTAGTTGGGTTTGATGTAAGTTAAAAGGTACAGAAGGGTTTGTGGGATGACTTGTTGCTCGAGAGAAATCATTCAGGTGTAATTCTCGGGTTCATTATTGTGTCAAAGAAAAGATCTTTAATAAGTGAATGTTACAGGTATCTGGAAGAGGTTGTTTGAAAAATTAGCTTTAGAAGAACTTTGTTAGTGTAGAACAGGAGCATGTGTTTTCAATTGCTAGCACATGTTTTCATGTGGGGACAATAGTGACATAAAGATTTGGAGACATTCTTGAAATTTCTCAGTCAAGTCAAAATTTTCGTCTGCCATGGTCATTGGAGAACATTGCTCTTCCAAGAGCGGAGGTGTTCTGTTGCCTAGTGATTGTGGACAAAATATCAGCGGCCAAAAAATTTAAGACTTTTAAGAATTTCTTCTAATAGAAGTTTAGATATTTGCTGTGTTAAAATGGAAAGATAACTATGACCAGCATTGTGACTCATCAAGCTAGGTTTGGAGCTATTTTCTTTTACTATGTTGTGCTTCTTGAAGACCTTGAGGGAAGTGGCATTGAAGTGGGGGAGTGTTTTGTTTAATTGAAATAGCAATTACTTTGGAAATTTCCTATAATATCTATTTGGAAGGAAAGAAGCAAGAGGAATGTATTTGGCAAGTTAATCTGATGTATAGGCCCTAGGAAAATAAATAGGAAATCAAACTTAGGGCCTAAGAAACCTAATCTAATAATGAAAACTATCCTAATTATAGTTCAATTAGAAATCTACTAAATAAAACAAAATATTCGTAAGCTATCTTGTGTGGGGACCACTTGTGGACCCGTTCTGCATCATTTCCCCAGGTTGAAAGAAGAGTTCGTCCTCGAATTGGGGCCTTCTTTGGGCTGCCTTTATAAACATGGTGGACATGAAGCACTTCCTTGGTGGCATTTGCTCTTGATCTCTTCTTTGGTGGTTCTGCCATTTTGGTTTCTTTGGATAGACGGTGACTTGTTTTCCCACGTGCATGAATATGTATGTGTTGTCGCGCATGCTGAGTATCATTTTTATCAAACATCCATAGGCAATCCAACAAGATATCGCCACTATCCATTGGTAACACATTATACCAAATTGTATCTGTATAATCCTCATTGATGGCAAAAGTAACTTGGCATGTATGTCGCACTTGTACTTCATTACTTGTCATTAGCAGTTTGACAAAATAGGGGGAATTGTGCTTTTAAACTTTCAACTTTAGGCGATCAACAATAGCTTGAGAGATTTTTTTCAAAATTTCCACCATCAACTACAACTGTGCAATTTTGCCTTTATACTATACCTATTGAATGGAAAATATTTTTCCACAGCCATTTCTTTTCAGCAGTCGATGGAGCCTCCTTGAAGACCATGAGAGTTTCAAGATACTCCTTGAGACCTACTTTCTCCACTTCTTCAGTGTTAATACTTGTAGTGTCATCTGGGGTACCTTTTGAATCACCTTCACACTCAATGAGGTGTATGCATTTTGGATATTCTATTGCGTGATGCCCCTGTTGTTTACAATGAAAGCAGGTGATCTTATTTTGACCTTCTGTTTTGGCAAAAACCTTTTTCGACAAACCATTTGGTTTAGAATCTAGCGGTGAGGAGGTCTTTTGTGTAGCCCAATTAGATGCAGTAAATTTCAGGCCTAATAACCTGACCTTAATAGGATGTTGGATGATCTCATCTACATTATCAAAAATTTCAATTGTTAGCCCATGAAAATATATGTCAATTAACTCATCATCATCTTCATTTCAATAGCTCGAGTGAACGATATGCTTGATATGATGGCCGGATCATCAGTCTTCTCCAAGATTGATCTCAGGAGCGGATATCAACCAATCCATATTCGGCTAGGAGATGAATGGAAGACTCTTGTAAGAATATTCACCATATGATATAGAATATTATGCAGTGGTATAAGTTCTTCATTATTGACGTCATTATTTCATTAGCAAAGAGTTTGTCTTATACTCTGATCACGAAACTTTGCAATATCTGAATTTTCAAAAGAAGATGAGCACCAATTGTGTTAACTGGAGTGCATATTTACAAGAGTTCACTTTTGTTCTGCGTTATAAATTTGGTACGGAAAATAAAGTCGCAGATGTATTGAGTCGTCAATCTCACATACGAAAATTTCTATTACAGTCCCAGGCTTTGAAGAATTACACAAAGAATATCCTCATAACCATGATTTTCTACGAATTTACAAAGATCATCTCAATGGTGATTTTTTTGAACATTCAAAGTTTTTTTATTCATGATGGTTATCTATTTTGTGGAAATCAGTTATGTTTACCAGATACATCTATCTACGAGTTTGTCCTATGAGAATTATATGGTGGCAGATGTAGTGAACATCTCTGGCGTGACAAAACATTGGTTATTGTGGAAGAGTGCTTCTTTTGGCCCCGCTTGAAAATAGATGTTGCTTGCATTTGTGAATTATGTAGAGTCTACCAGCTTGCAAAGGGTCAAAATTAGAACAAATGTTTTTATCAACCCCTTTGTATTCCACATGAGCCTTGGCAAGATCTAAGCATGGATTTTGTTTTGGTTTTACCTAAAACAACAAGCAACGTAAATTCTATATTTATTGTGGTGGATCGCTTTTCAAAGATGGGACATTTTATTCCATGTTCTCATATGGCAGATGTGAAGAAGATTGCTATTCTTTTCTTTAAAGAGATTGTTCTTCTGCATAGTCTTCTTAAGACGATAGTGTCTGATAGAGATACAAAGTTCATGAGCTTTTTCTAGAATACTTTATGCACACGATGCGCACAAAGTTCAAATACTTAAGTGCATATCATCTGCCAATTGATGGCCAAACAGAGGTAGCCAATAGAAGTTTGGGAAATGTTAGCCAATAGAAGTTTGGGAAATGTTCTTCGATGTCTTATTGGAGAACATGTTGCTTCATGGGATTTTATTTTACCAATGGTAGAGTTCGCTTGCAATAATTCTGTCAACAGAACTGTAGGAAGATCACCATTTGATGTTTTTACCAGTGTCAAGCGATGTCTTCCTATTGACTTAAACCCATTACCAGTTGAAGCTAGGCTAAGTAAGGAAGTTGAACAATTTGCATAACATATGAGGAATGTTCATGATGAAGTTCGCCAACAGATTGCTAAAAGAAATGAGACATACAAGCAGCATGCGGATTCTCGGTGATGCCATATTGAATTTGATAAAGGAGACATGGCCATGGTTTGTTTGAAGCTAGAACGATTTTCTATAGGAAAATACAAGAAGCTACACCCAAGAAATGCACGATCGTTCAAGATTCTAAAGAAAATCAGCTCTAATGCATATGTTCTCAACCTTCCTTCTGATATGAATATCAGCTCCACATTCAATGTTGAAGATTTGACAATTTGTCATGAACATCATGAACATGAATCTTTTGAAGAACAAGCTCTCTGGCTTCCCATCAGTCAGCCTCCTCCATAAGTGATTGAAGTTATTTTTGATGATTAGCTTGTTACCACTAAGAATGGTGGATTTTACAAGTTCTTAGTCAAGTGAAAAGGCAAACTATTCTCCGAAGTTACATGGATTATGGCTACTGACTTTAGCGACTCAATTCAGATTTGTACGAGAGATACCAAGCTAACAACTCGCTTGAGTTGAGTTTCTTCAAGCCAGAGAGAGCTGATGGAGGCTACACTAACTGGCCCCGGTTGAAAGTTTATGCCTATAGGCCTAAATCCAATAAGGCCCAGCTGTGCAGATTAGTTTTTTATTATTAGTTGCTTTCTTAAGTTTCTAGGATTCTTTTATTTTAGAAGTTGATATTATGTTTTAGTTAGGATTCTTTATTAGGATTGATTTAGAATTGTTTTCTTAGTTAGGGAGTTGATTAACTATAAATAAAGATGTAATCCCTTCTTATGGGACACAATGACCTTGATTAAGAACTCCAGTTTTCTTCTCCAGAGTGAGTTGAGTTATTTTGCCTTTTGGTGTGAGATCTAGAGAGTTTATCCAAAGCCTTTAGGCTTAGAGAGTAGCCCATGGGCTATTCTTCATCCTTGTGCTACGTCAATTGCATTGTCATGAATTCTTCAGGATACTAAATAACCTTCCTAGATCCTTATTTCAAATCTCGAAAACTTGAACGGAGAGCTTTTATGTCATTGATGGGGATGAATTTTTGCTTCAAAATATTTATCGTCTCTTTCCATGTCTCAATAGGGTTTATATTTTGATTTCTCCTTTTCTTTTGCAATTCTGCCCACCACAACATAGTTGCAAAATTGAGTTGCAATCAGTGTGACTTTATGGACCTCTATTTCAACATTGTTTCAACTTCCTTTTTGTTTTGGCATCGAGTTGTGTGCATGGAAAGGAACAAAGGGAGAAATCCTTCAACTTTGCTGTCGAACTCTTTGGCTAAGTAGAGGACTAGGAGATGGCTTTGGTGCAATGGGGGGGCTCAACTCAACTTGACTGGTTGCACATGGTTGCGGATCGCTGGTGGAGATGGAGCACAGACGACAACAATGGGGCGTTGGAGTTAGGACTTCCGCTTGGTGAAGGGTGACAGCCAAATAAAAGAGGTCAATGGGTTGGGTATGGGATGATAGCGAGCGGCAAGCGGGTGATGACAATGCTGATCGGCGGTGGTGCACTGGTGGAACTTCGACGATGTGCTGGTGTGGCGATGTTGCGAACGATGCTAGAAGAGGTTGATTGATCGATCACAAAGGTGCCAAGTATGCCCTCCACTCAAATCTCCTACCTTTTCTTCTCGCTTTTTCTTAATTTATTTCTTTCTTTTTCTTATTTTTTTTATCAAAGGAATAGGGGTTTCAGATTAGAGAGTTCAGTTGGGCTGGGATGTGGTGCGATGGGTGTCTAAATGGGGCAGTGGCAATTTTGGATGTTAGGGTTTTGATATTGGGTGATGTAGTGGAGAGGGATGGGTTTCAGATGGGCTTTGGCTGGCTGGGAATAGGGTTTTAGTGGGCAGCGATGGGAATAAGCTCTGATTAATGACTGGAGAATGATTGGAACGATGCGAATCTTTACTTTGATACCAATTGATGAAGGCCCTAGGGTTAGGGCTTGTTGGAAGTGCTGAAGCACTTGTTTAGAGACACTTAACGGAGACTTCAGCAAGAGGATGCACCTCTTCGGGATAGAAAATCCACAACTCTATTTAATAACGAAGTTTGAGAAAAAGAGTTCTATAACGTAATATAAATAGGGAAAGCAAACTTAGTGCTTAAGAAACCTAATCTAAATAATGGAAACTGCCCTAATTACAATTTAATTAGAAATTTACTCATCATCATCATAATCATCATCAAAGCCTTATCCCAACCATATTGGGGCGGCTTCAATTAGAAATTAACTAATTAAAATAAAATATTCCTAAGCTATTTGCATAGGGACCACTTGTGGACCCATTCTGCGTCATAATCACTTTGGAGAACTTGCTCGATATCATTGAGAATGGGTTAATTGGTTTTTGATTATGAAAGAATCTTCAGGAATATTATATATACATCTATATGTATGTATGTAGGTATGTATGTATGCATGTATGTTTATTAAATGATATGACTACTAAGTGGGATGCATATTTGAAGTGGGAAGCTTGGGGTTGAAGATATTGAAATGGTGACACCCTCCTGGCTTTCTAGAATCTAATACCTGTCAGTGTCGGGTAGATAATGGACAGATAGGACCAGCGGGCAATGGTAGAGTTTTGTGAAACAATGATGGTCTTGTTGTAATGTTATAGTCAAACCATTGAGGATATATACATTTCGTTTACACAAACGATTTTTTGGATGGCGAACTCTTCAGGATAACAAAGAAGGCTGTTGTTGAGATTCTTGGTTTGGTCAGTCTTGTCAAACTGCCGTGGGCCTTAGTTCAAATAATTTCATGGCCTGCCATGATATTTTTTGTTTTTTCTTAGTCTTAACCTGTCACAATACATTGTTGATGGTAGGGGGAATAGTTTGAAGAAAGCACTTGCTTTTATCAATTATTAAGTTCTAGGCTTCTGTAATTTCCCCAGTTATGATGCAAATAGGCCTACTGTTAGCTTAGGAAGCTTATAGTTCGGGAATTGCAATTACCACACCTTCAGAACAAATTTTAAGAAATTCTTGTTGGATTCCTTTTCCTTTTGCTCTTTGTTTTCTTCTGCATGGGGTGATCCAGGCCCAGATCTGCAGAAGAATGCTGACCAAAATTCCTTGAAGGTTTTGGCCAAATCTATGGAGTATTTAATGATCGGGACCAAGCTCCACGAGAATCGAATCCCAAGGGATTCAACAACCGAGAACTCTCAAACCAAGGAAACAACTTCACTAGGAACTAGAACAAACAAACATTTATTGAGTAATCAAGACTCGCTCTCCTAACGGAGGGATTACAAATTTGTAGGAAGGGTTAGACATCTCCTTCCATAGTGGGACTCTACTTTCCTAAACAATAAATGAAACTAAATAATTAAATCAACTAAACAAACCAAACCATTATAAACATCTCATCATCATCATCATCAAAGCCTTATCCCAACCATGTTGGGGTCGGTTACATGAATTCTATTTCTCCATTCCGTTTTATTTTGAGCTAAATCTTTCGATAAGTTCAAATCTGAATTAATGACTTCCATTCATGTTTTCTTCGGCCTACTCCTACCTCTTGATGGATCCTTCACCTGTATATCCAAACTTTTTCTCACCGGTGCCATTACTGGCCTACGCTCAACATGCCCAAACCATCTTAATCGAGTTTCTCTAATTTTATCTCATATTGGTGTTACCCTTAAATGTTCTCGAAAGCGCTCATTTCTAATTTTATCTTTTCTAGTTTTACCACACATCCACTTAAGCATTCTCATTTCCGTGACATCCATCTTATGAATATGTGTCTTCTTAATTGGCCAACATTTTGCTCCATATGTCATAGCTGGTCTAACCACTGTCCTGTAAAATTTTCCCTTCAATTTTGTTGGCATTTGTCTATCACAAAGTACTCCCGAAGCTAGTCTCCACTTCAGCTATTCAGCTCTTATCCTATGCTCCACATCTTCGTCAATCTCCCCATCCTTACTAATCATCGAGCTTAGGTACCGAAAAGAATCTTTACGTAGTATCTCATGGGTTTCAATTTTGACAGTGGTTTCAACACTTTGTATATGTCCACTGAAATTGCAATCCATATATTCTGTCTTCGTACGACTTATTTTAAAGCCTCTAGATTCTAATGCCCTTCGCCATCTCTCAAGCTTTGCATTTACACCCTCTCTTAATTCATCCACCAATACTATATCATCTGCTAACAACATACACCATGGTACTTCTTCTTGAATATGCACAGTTAATTCATCTATAATTAATGCAAAGAGATAAGGGCTTAAGGATGATCCCTGAAGTAAGCCTATAGTCACGGGAAATCCGCCCGTTTCTCCACATGTGGTTTTTACATTTGTTATTGCACCTTCGTACATATCCTTTAAAATTTTAATGTAACCTCTTGGGACATTTCTTTTCTTTAAGACCCACCAAATTAAATTCCTTGGTACCCTATCATAGGTTTTTTCCAAATCGATAAAGATCATATGTAGATTTTTCCTCTTTGCTCGGTATTTTTCCATTAATTGCCTAAGTGAAAAGATAGCTTCCATAGTTGATCTCCCAGGCATAAAACCAAATTGATTTTTCGAAATCTTAGTCTTTTTTCTCAGTCTTTGCTCTATTATTCTCTCCCATAACTTCATAGTGTGACTCATAAGTTTAATCCATCTAATTTAAAGAATTCCTAAATAATTAAGACTTTCAACTAAATGGATATCCATTGGGCCTGTGGGCTGGATGCAATGGGCTGGTGGACACCCCATGCGTCTAACCTGCATCACAGGGACTCAGTAGGAAGCTCAATCAAGGCATGCACAGGTTCAACCTGAATTCACGTACCAGAGTCCTTCATTATGGTGAGTCTGTTTCGCAAGTTCAAGAAGATGTTGTCGCGTCTTTATATTGCTTTGTCGTTATTAAAGAGTCAGCTTCTCCGTAATCAGCTATGGTGTATTTGGGGTTTAATTTTCTTATGCATGCCGTAATGGAAGTTGTCTTTAGAGAGGACTGAGTGGTAACAACCAGGGTTGATTTTTTCGAACACCCCCCATGTGGCACTTCGATCTGGATGGATGCATGCCTTTTACTAGGGTAGAGGGTGATGGGCAGTTTTACATGGATTGAAAATCATCTCCAATCAGGTGACAGACTGTTACAACCATTGCTTTAGGGCCGACTGTCTAATGGTTAACTGCGTGAAATAAATAAATAAATATATATATATATATATTGCACTTAAATCCAACCATGGATACTTGCTGGATCGGTGTGAAACCAAGCTGAGTTCCAGTTGACAGGGAGATAGGTCTGAGTGGAGGGTGTGGATTAACACAGGGTGGGTGCCATTTTTGATGAACAGGAATGGGGTGCACAAAGCTTTTGCCTGATGTTAGGTTTAGTTTTAGGTTTATTTATATATTTATTTATTTTATTTTGCTCTGATTCTTACACACCCCCACACACTTTTGCTTCCAAAGTCTATCCAATAGACCCCAGGATTGATCCGTGGTTGTATATGTGAATAGGGAGATGCTCTCCACTAGTCATTTCTTTCAATTCCACGTAAGGGTGCTATTCTTCTTTTCTTCTCTTTTCTTTTCTATTCTATTGACATGGAAAGGATAAATTGGATGGTCTTAGAAAGGGGACCCAAAGAGAAAAGCCCTTGCTCCTTGCCTGAGGTCTTTCAACTCAGGAGCATCTGATGACTATTCCTGCATTTCCAACAATGGCCTTTCCTGCAATTCTGAGAGAGCTCTCTTGTGCTATTTCTACCTTTTTATGTATTTACTTCTTTCTTGTTTTTGTCATTCCAAGAAAATTTACTCTTTTGACGCCTCTCCAGAATATTTACCAGTTAGAATTTTCACACTTTCTTTTTTCTTTTTCTTTTAAGGTTTGGTAAAAATTTTTCCCTCATGGTGAGGTGAACCTCCAGTCATTTGCTTTCACAATTTCAAATGCCTCTTCTTCACATCATAAGCTGAAAAAATGTTGGGGGCGTTTACAATCAAGGTGTGCTAATTGCTATGCACCCTCTTATTTTTCCCAAGAAAATCAGTGAGAAATAACTGCCATCGTTCCCTACTAATGTACACATTTCCCTGATAGGGATGGGAACGGCGGATTGTGGTCGGTCAAAATGACCATGAAAAGTTACCAATCATAAAAGAGGATACTGACGATAGGATATAATGGAAGTTAATGTGATGGGCACAATCCTAACCGTGGACTGGATCCAATTGTGTGCTACAGGCCCAAGACTGCCACAGACCTCTGATTTCAAGGAACGTCTGGAGACTCGTTCTTAAACAGAAACGGAGTGCAGTGTACATGTAAGAACGGATCTTCATGCTCTGGGGAGCTATGATACCTCTATATTATTAAGAAGGCAAGGGCCTCAATCAAGAATCCAACCCCAAAGACAAAAACCCTGAATCATCCTTCTGGGCGGTCAGGTCAGAAATTTACACTGCTGGTAGCAAACCCGTCAGCTTATAGCAGACGCTCTTTGGTTGATGTTCACTCAGTTACTGAATTGACTCAGTTTGGCCTCCCATGTGCACCTAACGTGCTCTGAATTGAAGATAACCACCCTGCTGGGAGAGAATTGGATGCAGGATTTAAGTGAGGAAAACCTCTGTGCTAATTAGCGTATTGGATGCAGCCATTGCCTGCCATGATGATCGGAGGCCAGCTTAGGCCACAGAGAGGTATGTCCAGGCCCAGTACTACAGAGACACAGTGAAACAGCAAAATGAGCTGCAAGATCCTGGTCCTTTCTGGATCACAGACCTCACCTGAGCCCGCCCTTGTAGTAAAGCTGGTCAGGCTGGGCGCTCCGTCCCTTTCTTTGACACACAAGTCACTGAACTAGGACATCCAGGGGAAGCTGGGCTGTGCGCTATTGATTAATATCAGTTCAGCCCAAATTTTAAACGGAGCCAAATTGTAAATCTTATCCCAGTCTGAGTGCTTAACCCAAGGCATGGCGCCAGCCCAAGAAGTCTGGACCGACCAATGAGCCCTGACCAAGTATTAAATGACCCAAAATTTAATTGTAGGCCTGCCCAGCCCAAAGAAGGCATCACCTTGGATAGGACAAAGCACCAAAGATGGCAGTGCCTATCTCGGTCCAGGGGCAAGTAGGCATGGCCCAAAATATAAGCACAGCCCAAATATTGCATGGGCCAAATTTTGGGCTAATGTCAGCCTCGACCCAAAGCTATCTGGTCCTACTTGACCCAGTTCCAAATTTGGGTGAAGGTTGAGGCCCAGACAATAGCAAGATGGGCTCATTCCTGGCCCAAGTCCAATCCAAATATTAATGGATCCAAATTTTAAATCTAGGCCCAGCCCGGTGCTAAAACAGACTGGGTCAAGATTAGGCCAGTTCAACTGACCCACGAATGCAACCAATACTACATGGGCCAAAATATTAGTCAGGCCCATACCTTCACTTATTCCTAGAGCCCAGTTCCGGCCCATCCATGCTAATGCAGGGCCCAAGAGGGGTCAACCACTGGGTAAAGCCCAAATTTAAATCCAGGGCTAGCCCTTGTACTAAAACAAAGGCCCATCCCAACCCAAGCCCGACCCATGAGCACATCCAGTAAGATTGATTTTTCCTCTTAAATTAAAGCAAGAATGTTCAAGGGTCAGATAGATGAAGAGGAGATGGATAAGATTTCTCCACCACCTGCAATGTTTTTAAATTGAATTGGGTACCATTGCCATCCCTAAATGAGCACAACTGTAGTTATTCAAACATGCAAATTGTACATCACTAAAACCGCGTCCTCATGGTCCCCAAATATACAAGGGTGTTTGCTTTTGGCTGTATGATCATCTTACTAAACAGCCATCTAACTTGAGAATGTAAATGCTCCATTGCATAGGAATCCCTGCCCAGATGTGGGATGCAAAAGTACAGCTGCATACATATTACAATATTATCATTTCTACCAATTCTATAGTGCAATAATAACTACAGAAGCCAACTTAACTCAATTTCAGAAATGGCTATCGTATCTCATCAAGAAATACATCCAATTTTGGGGATACACATGTCCAAATTGACCAATTTCAGAAATGGTAGCAATCAACAAACTTTGTTTAGCACCAAGGAACTGACCAGTGACCATAATTAATACATAAATGAAAACTACAACAACCAAAGCAAACTAGTAAAATACAGTGCAGAGTGGGGGCAATCCGAAGTAAAACAAAAAAAAAAAAGAAGGCTTTTCCACTTTCACACACGAGGGAAAGATCACAAAATTTAATACAAGTTACATCCATTTGTTTCTGGTCATTTCAGCTGTGCATAATAAGGAGAGTGGACAAATAACTTGAACAAATAAAAGTAGGCAAACTAGCCCTCAGTATTATCCAAGTCAAAAATTAGTTAGCGATCTCCTTTATCGAATGGGAGCTCTCCCTTTGAGTGTCGTTTGTTTCCACTTACGTTAATGGTGAATCTGAGAATTTGAGACTAGCCCTTTGAATTTGAGAATCTGGTATAAAGTCGGCATCCATCTGCAAGCCTAAGAAGGAAGGGAGACTAGGGTTTAGATCCATCCATCATATGAATCTAGCTCTCCCAAGGAAATGGCTATCGAGTATTGGAGAAGATGGAGACTTTTTATGGAAACGTGTTTTGGTAGCTAAGTATGGCATCTTAAGAAATAGCTGGGATTTTCAAAAACCAAATTACCGTGCTTCTTGGTTGTGGGGAGGGATTTTTCCATTAAAGGAGGCATTTGCTCATAACATTAAATTTAGATTGGGATCAAGGGACAAAATTTCTTTTGGCTTGATAACTGAGTCGATGATAAACCCTTTGCTGAAGTGTTCCTGGACTTATTTAGTTTTGCAAGAGATCAAAGAGCACTCTTCTCAAGCTATTTGGTAAGGTATGGTTCTTTGACACATTAGGAGCCTATTTTCAAGAGAAACCTCATCGCAACTGAGGTGAATCATCTCTTCTTACTCCTTGATATCCTCAATCACATTGTTATTTCTCCTCATGTTGAGGATGGAAGGATTTGGAGGGCTTTAAAAGATGGTATTTTCTTTATATCATTCTTCTTCTCAATTCTTTCTGGGGGGTCGCATTGGAAAAAGCCCTTTGCTCAGGCTTTGGAAAATGAAAATCCTGCCCAGGGTCATAGTCTTTGGTTGGGTGGCTCTACACGATGCTCTACTAATCATGGATAACCTTCGAATACGCAAAAGGATCCTTGTTAACACTTTTCCAATGTGCTTGGCGGTGAGGAAACAGAGGACCATCTATTGCCGAACTATAAAGTGGTGAAACAGTTGTGATATGAAGTTTTGAGCTGGTTTGACCATTGTTGGACTCATCCAGGTTTCCTCTTTGGGTTGTTTGAGGTGTGGCGCTTAAAAGTTGGTTCCAAGATAGGAAGGGTTATTTGGAGGACTACATTCCCATCTGTCATTTGGATCATTTGAAAGGAAAGAAACCTAAGATGCTTTAAGGGCTCCATCTCTTTGGTTAAAGTTCTCATTTACAGATTGAAGATCACTATTGTTTCATGGGTATTTGTCTTCCCTCAATTCCAAAGGATTGCATTCGATATTTTCTTAAGAAATTGGAAGGAGGTGGTCCATCTTTTTAGGAGCTAAATATAGCTTAGTCTTGTGATCTTTCTTTTTGGTGGGAATTATTTTTCATTCTCCTCTTGTTTTGGTTTATCGGTATTACCTCTCTTGTATTGCTAAGTCTTTTCATCTAATGAAAGTTAATATTAAAAAAAATGAAAATGAATTTGGATCTTGTAATTGCACTATAACACACTCTAATCTATTTTTAAATGAAACATTTGGCAGTGTTTATGGGGTCTAGCGGCTTTATTAGATAAGAGCCTGGGTCTTTTGACACTTTGACTGAAAAAATCTAGAGTTGGAGTGAAACTCCATTTTGGAACCACCTATTGAAAGCACAATCCATTCAAAGCAAATGCCCTTCTATTGTATTCGGTATCTCCAAATTTTACTCCGCTAGAACCTCATCCCACTGTAAGATTGATAGTTTGATTAAAAAAAGGCGAACAAAGATATGTCTTTCTAAAAGAAAAAAAAAAGATTCAACAAGTAATGATAACCATATAATCTACGGTTACAAAAAAGATAATCATCAAATAAAAGGTAAATTTTTTATTTTTTTTAAACCATCTATTCTATGGACTTAAATGGACGATTCTCAATGTCCATCAGACTTTAGGTTCGTGTTAATTGGCATACCTCTAGAATTCTATTGTATTAACTATTAGGGTTAATGAACCTCATAAACTCTTTCACGTGTCCCATTTTAAATATTAAGAGAAAGATTCATTCCAAGAAAGTAATAGAGGATCTCAATATTTTGAATAAGTACCTGTTCATTAGTGAGACATTGTGGAACACAGGATTTGAGACTGAGCGATGTGGCTTGTGGCCTCACGATGGTTTTCTAGATTACAATTCATAAAAAGCAGTATCATTGTATAGCCTCATTTTATACTTCGTGTTCTTCAATCAATTAAAGCCAATGATTTTGAACCAGTCTATCAAAACCCAACCCCTACCCTCTCCCTTTAATTTTTTTTTCTTTTAGATGGTAACAAAGAATTTTATTTTAAAAAAAATTGCATTACAAAAAGAGGAGTAAAAAGTAAGGTACAAGAGTAATGTACCGCACCTACCCCACCTACCTTACATAATTAAACCCTCCTAATGATACACCCTTTCAACCCCATATTTAGATAAAGAATTGGCTATAGAGTAAGTAGATCTTAACTCTTGACGGAAAACAACGGAAATTGAGGTTGACAACACCCGAATTTCATTAAAGAGGTAATGAAATTTCCATGGATTGATCATTTGATTATTAGCTATGCGTTTGTATTAGAAGAGTTGCTTTACACAATAAGAGCACCTTTGAAGTGCCTTGTAAAGCAATGGAAAGCTTCTAAAATAGCTTAAACCTCTTGTTCTCCCTTTAAAATGAGAAACAAATCACATTAATATATGTTCATAGAGATTGAGGCAATGAGAGTAACCCAGAAATCCAAACAAAATGGAGAATCCCTCTTCCTTATACTTAATCATATGTCTCTGCAATATATCCATCATTGCCACGATGAAGAAAACACACACATATATTCACTAATTCTCTCATATGAATCTCTCATAGGTTTAAAGGTCTACTACTAAGATATCAGAAATAATTTTCATGTATATACTTCAAAAAAAAAAAAAAAAAAAAGACACTACTGTCTCCATTCTAATTCCCAACAACATATTATGTACCATTGATCTCCCCGCCGGAAGGTGATCTCCAGCCACTATCAATGACTTGGGGCAAGTTTTCGACCAAATGCAAGGCAATGAGAAGCCATTCATATAGCAGTAAATGACTTCACACTAGACCATTTTATGCAACACTTACAAGCTCTCTCTCTCATAAGCCTCACAGAACTTCAGTTGGTAACTGGGCTCTGAACTGTGAAGAACTCTAGACCAACCTCAATGATCTAGCCATTTCATCATCAGGGTTTGTTCCAACCATTGCACTAGCTAGTAGAATACGTGGTGCAGGACTGAGGAATCTGTGCCGGTCGCCTGGATGGTGAACCACCATTTCCATTACCATTGTTGGTGTGGTTGACATTGGAATTATTTTGAGGGATGCCCCATGATGGAGGTTATGGCAGCCACTAAGGCGGCCGTGAGATTAGGATCAGTGGCAATGGCCGCGGTGACCGCCTCGGTGAGAGATGAGTTTCCACACTGCATTGCTGGAACTGTGGGCAGCTTAGGACCTAGGTACATTGACTGTCCAAGGAGCTGCGGGCAGGCCGATAGAGCCATGGGAAACGGTGTCAGAAGGGATGGGTTCCGCTGGAATTGCATGGGGTTGGGAGTCTGGGTCAAGTCCAGGGTGATTGTCGGAAATGGCGCGGATGCCGACAAGGTGGCCAAGTGAGATGGGTAAGGCAAGGGTGGGAAGAAGGTGGGGTTACTGAGGTTCTCCTTGCTTGTGGTTGAACCAGAAAGGAGCATGGTGGCTGCCGCTGATGTTGTGTTGGCCATGGCTGTGGCTGCAGGAGGGAGAGGGTGGTTGTGGTTGCCTTCATAGGTTGTGATGAGGATGGTCTTGTCCTCGGCACATCTTTGCACCTGTTGCAAGCATATAACCATGCATCTCATTAATAATGATAATAATAATAATAATAATCAAGTTTCACCTTTAAAACACAAAAAGTAGTGTGAAGCAAAGAGAAGAAAATGTCTGATTTTCTTCCCAATTAAGGATGGTATCTATCATCTTTACAAATCATGATTGGGAAATATGTCCATTAATCAGCACCAACCAACTTATTGATAGGCCTCTTCATGGAGGAGACAATGTCAAAAGTAGTTGGATTGACTAACCGTTCTCCCTTCCCTTTCCCCTACTGACTATCATTCCAAATTTTTATTGACCATTCAAAGTTGAGGAATGGATAGGATAGGGTTATGGGTCAATCCAAGAACCTGGATCCACTAGTGGATGGTTTAAATCCATTGCCAAAAAAAAAAAAATACAGAGATAAAAGAAAAAACCAGCATGAGCAATTTGGTTAGTAGATGAAATTCCTCGTTTTGGCCATATAATTCCTTGGGAAGCCAATCAGATCACCGTACCTTCGAATAATGATTTGCCACATACAATTGCACTTATATTTAGGATGCACTTGTGCGACGGTAAGATTTTACAAAAGGGGAAAATTGTTCTGACCTTTTATGGAGCCTACAGTTCTATTGTTTGGTGCAATGATTTTTACTTTGAAAAAGATGAAAATGATTTTCTTAGATAGATAGGATTTAGATTTTATATGAAAGGGGTAGGAATGCTAGATTCCTATCTCTCATGAAAACAAGATTCTGTGGAGTGCAAAATCCCTGCATTGCACAAACACAGCCTACAAATGCTAAATTATCATGCTATTCCTTGGCAATAACCATTGTGCTTTTTTCATTGAACAATGGACATGGAAGTCCACTCACCTAGGTGAAGAAGAAGAGTCATGAATTCAAGACCCAGACTCCATTGAGTTTTTATATTACACCAACATCCTTATAACGGCAACAGTGTTTCATGGACCAGATCAAACTAATTACTAGCTTCCCTCAATATTGAATGATAAAGCTCACCTGCTTCCGGACAGGGCATCCAACGGCCATGGTGCAACGATAGTAGGCTCGTGGACAAGGATTTCCCTTGGCCATTTTCTGGCCATATTTTCTCCATTGGCATCCATCGTTTATCTACACCAAAACCCTACTAGTTTAGCTCATAGGTTCAAATGAGTCAACCAAAAATACTGATAAGTTGATAGTCATGATTGTTATCATGATTTTTATGTGGCCTAACAGCTCACCATAGGTGCATCTGATCGGGCGCGCACAGAGACTCTTGCCTTCCTAGTAGGGAACTCAGAAGCTTGATCCTCATTCTTTGATGGTGTAAGCTTTGGGCTCTTGTTAGCTTCCCAGCTTTGAGATGTTTGATCAATTCCATCTTCTACAATTTGCCTTTTCCTGGTAATTGGAATCATGTCATCCGATGCTTCATCTACATTGTTAGATGGGGAAGTTGATAATTCTCGCGTCTCATGATCGCCCGATTGTGAAGGTTCGTCCATGTCAAGTGCACCAGATGGACCAGGGTCCATCAATTGTTGGGCTAACAATCTGTGATTTGACATGTTGATCTTCCCTTCCTTCTGCATATAAAAGATTGGAAACTCTTCACTTATTAGATTAAGACTGCCAGGATGCAGTAGATGCATGTCTATACCTAATGGACATGAAATAGAACTTGAGAAGAAATCTCTCAGCAATTATCATGAGTCCAACTATATACTAATGGAGGATTTAGGGGAGAAAAAGAAGATGAAGAAGAGAAGGAATAAAAATCAAACTCCTCCCTAACTTTCTCAAAGACTTGATTGAATCCTCATATTGTAGAAATAATGTCAAATTACTCTGGAGAATTCGTTCTCTCCGTAATGTTCCAAGTATGTTGGGCATGTTCCGAGAAGGGAATATATAAAGAGCATAGATACTTGCATTCACAATAAAGACATTTCATTGACCCCTCTCAGATAAATCAACTCCATCTTCACGGAGTCTTCATGCCTGAGACTTTAATCTACGTTTGATATGGTTTAAGATTATATCAAAACATGTGAAGGACTCAAAAGAACATAATCCAACTGATTTGAGGCATGCTCCCCACTTATTTATTGGTACCTTTCTCTAATTTCAACGTTCATCTCTATCCATGTTCAAGTAGTTAATCAATGTCATCAAGTATATTAATCCAATGAGAATTAACCTGTTGTTGCTGTTGGTCGCGCATCTTCAACACTAGCTGATTTTGCAGAGCAGCGTGATTTCTGGTTATCTGATCCAACATACTTCTCAGCTTCTGGTTCTCTTTGCTAATCCGATCTATCTCAACTTTTAGAGTTATCAACTACAAACACCAATG
Organism: Sextonia rubra; assembly: GCA_037013555.1. Lineage (NCBI taxonomy): Eukaryota > Viridiplantae > Streptophyta > Magnoliopsida > Laurales > Lauraceae > Sextonia > Sextonia rubra. The sequence continues at coordinate 105,599,556 of JASUAD010000001.1, read as the reverse complement.
AAGGTGATAAGATCTTCTTTTTTTTTTTTTTTAATCAGTAATTGTAACTTTTTATTAAAGGAGAAAGGGTTACAAAGAGAAAACAATAAAAAAAAAAAAAAAAGGAGGCGTGCTGATAAGATCTAAACAAATAAAACCAAACATGTCCATCTTTTAAAGCTTTTCACTTTATCAACAGCCAGTGAAGACTCACCTTATTCTTGGGTTTTTCTTCAACTTGAGGTAGCTCGCTTCCTGAATTCATAGTAAGAAGATGCAATCCAGTCTGAAAGTGAAGAATACACGTAAATCCGCAGCGACACTCATCCATTGTGAGACTTATACTTAATGAAACTCAATAAAACCAGACTAAAGGAATATGACCCAGATCACAGTAAGATCCAATTTAGATAATTCGGTTACTTACACTTATGCCCGGATCGATTTTCATTGATCCATCCTTACTATCCTGATCCTGGGAGCCTAGTCGAAGAACTTCACCATGGCGTCCCATATGATTAGTCTGAGAGAAGAAGTCCATTTCTTTGATTGCGTCGTGCCGTCGACCGACCGGATCGCCCGGCAGACGATCATAATTGCCGGAGCTTAGCCTGAAAATCTCACAGGCGGAGGGGTGCAATAGTGCCATTTCCGGGGGCCTATCCATGTTGGGGGGTGGCAAGGAGAGAGACAAAAAGGATATTTGCAAAGTCCTCTCTTCCTGTATTTTGTTACTAGGAAGAAGTCTGAGGCCTTATATTTATGAGAATGATAAGAAAAAGTAGGGTCCCCAGATTGGCCGTTTTCTCGCGTGAAATTGGGCGTCACAGTAAACATTACGTTACAGCTGGGGGTAGCAGCTGATGGAACGGTGTGTGGGAGTGGGATGTGCCGTTACAAAGCCGTCCATGGCCGTTAAGGATAGCGGCGTTAAGTTAGAGGAACCGGTCACCACTTTCCACGTGTGCGTTGCCTTCGGTCAACGCAGTTAGGGCCCACAGACGTGGCATACCTAATCCTACTGACTTCCGAGGCACGCCACGTCAGCGATCCGATCCCAATATCCCATCTCATGTGGCTAAAAGAGAAGAGAAAACGAGAAGAAGCTCTTTCTCCCGCTCCTTTTGTCCTGGTCAAACACGGACGCCGTATGACTCGGATCAATGGTTCGGCTCACTACTTCAATCTCAATCTAGCTGCAAGTGGCCCCTTCCCTGTTTACAAGATAATTAATTGAAAAACACAAGAGATGAAAACCAAGATTTGAAGAGGAGGTAGGTGGGGTTTAAGCCTAAAAAGAAGAGATGAGCAAAATTTTCCTGATTGTTTCTGGTCCCTTCCCTGTTTTTCAAGGAACTAAATGATATGATAGAGACATGAGACACGTTTTAGAAGCAAAAGAAACCAGTTGTGGTAATGTAGTGTATGCTTTACAACTTTTTGTGGTTTTCTTTCTTGATCACCATCATCTGTCTGTCAGTTTTAATTTGCTGGAAGTGTGAATTGAGCGCCCATGGCAAGTTGCTGTGGGGTTTGGATGCACGTTGCATTGACTTGGAAACTTAGAATAGAGTGATATGACGATCGAGTCCTGTTAATTTCTAAGAACTGGTTAGCAGTTATATCATGATGTTTGACCCTCTCTCGCGTCTCTCTGTCTCAGAGTGAGAAGTGAGAACACCTTCATCAAGCAAAAGGTTTGGTCAAGAATGGCGTCTGCATGGCCTCACCACATTCATTGCAATCCCGTTTGTTTTCTTCATTCAGATTATTAGACGACCAGTCCAGCAGTTAGTATTCATGCATGTTTCCACTCAGCAAGTGGCATCCATTATCATTCATCCATCTCAACAGTTAGAACTAGCCACTGACGGCGTACATTACTGCTGCCTTTCTCTCTATTAGACATGCTCTTTGAAATTGGGGTTTTTGACCATTTCAGTAGTAGCTGGTTTGATGGGCAGGAATCTGAAGGTTAAGATCATTTGCTTAGGAGTCACGATTCGATTCGATTGAGCGACCACTTATATTAAATTCAATTGGTGATGGAAATGGCATAATAATAGTTTTATGGTTCTTTCGGTTGCGTTAAGAGTCATTTGAGCATCTCTTTAATGCCACACGGACCAAACGGGTGCCCGAAGGTTGTACCATGCTCTAACAGAAAGCCTAGTTGAAAATTTTGAATTACATTATCAAGAGTAATGGTCGGCATTTTTTTTGTTTACCTTTTTTTCCGTAACGCTGATGATTACTTATTACAAAAATTTTTCAGGCTATTGACGAAATAAATTTCCAGTGCCCCTCTAGTAGGACACGCCATTCTAAGTTCAAACTTCTTGAGGTTACATACTCGTTTTGGCATGACCCAAATTCTCACTTCTTGGGTAAACCACATGTACAAATTGCATTTCCATCACATATTTGTTTGCATAATCTGTATATCCTTTTCTTCACATGCAATAACCTCTCTTGAATTAGCATTGATCCTAATTTCACCATTTACTCACAATTGGGTTTCATCAAAATAAGTTTGCATGATGTATAGGCAATGATAGACTAAGAGTTTTCATTTCAGCAATACAAACCTAAACATGCAATTGTGTTTTCTAAACAAATACAAAATTTTCATTTGGGTTTTAGGGGCGGACATAGAAATTTCATCTAAATTTTTGAAGCAAAAGTAGAAATTTCACTGTTGTTTTAAAAGCACACCGAGATCCAATAGGTGCATTTGCCCCCATGTGGATATATGCAAGTCCGCCCCTTTGCATAGGCATTAGGACTTTTGAGAGCCTAAAATAAAGGGCTAGACTAGTCCCCACTTCGCAATGCATTTCTAATATTATTTGTAGGCTTAGAATAATTCCCCATGTCTACAGGCATGTACAAACCAACCAAACACTTAGACAAGTCGAGGTTTGTGTAGGTTGTTGCATTATATGCGAAATGATATTATCATTGCCCATTGACGTATATTGGGTATGTCGATCGAGGAGGAGGGATGCTATAGGATCATTATATATGAGATCCACTAGTTTGACATTTGTTGGGTGGAAATTTGACTTTTGGCGATCTCTCTTTGGGCGATATCATTTCATGGCCCATATATAGAACTATACTTAGCTAGGTTCATAATTCATATAATTTATGTAAAGACTTTTTTGTAATACATAATCTAATGTGTGTAAATTTTGTAAATTTTCTATTGCTTATGATAACTATTTTGATGATTTAAATTTTAAATGAATGGATGACTTTCTAGCTAGCTGGACTTCTTTATTGGAGGGATCTATGGATGCTCGTATAGTCGATACTAGATTATATTTTCTAAAATCACAAGTTTTTTAAAAAAAATTATAAATTTTTAAAATTTAATTGTAAGATATTTTTAATAAAATATTACAAAATAAAATGATTGCTCCATACGGCCATTATTTTTAGTGGTAAGTGATCCTTCTTATACCTTAAAAAAAAAGTTTCTGAAAAAATGACTATCTTGACTGTCATTTTTCTGAGATTTACCAATTATCTTGACAACTGCCCAAGACGGTATTGTTTTCATCACGTCCATACATTTTCATTGTTGCAAACCTTAGTTTCATGCATCAAGATTGGCTTCAAAATCGGAGAATGTTTTTTAGAAAAAAAATGCTCAAAAGAGCATGTATATATATGTGAAGTATGGGAAGTGCTAGTATGCATCCATGTCTCATACTATGGTGAGGGACATTTCCATATTTAGATATATTAATGTGCAAAACGTCAAAAAGCATTATGCTTTTTCATATAACTTTCCATATTTGCACATTAGTATGTCCAAATATAGAAGTGTTCCTCACCCCAATGTGAGAGATAAATGCATTATAGTATTCTCCATCAAGTATATGGTAAGCATTTGTAGAGTAGAAGACATTTGCAAATGGTTTATGATAGGAAGGTTACATGAAAGTTTTGGCACTTCCATATGATATTCAACAATACCATGGATACATACAAAAATTTTCCTATGAATGCCTCATACTTTACACACCTCATAGTAGGGCACACTTGATGATCCATTTAAATGGATCACAAACACATGACCACCTTACTAACCATTGATCCCATTTTTATAATTATGCCTATCCAAATGAATTGTATTCTTGGATTGACCAATCAAATTTTTAAGGGGTGAAACTTGCAGGCCATTAATCAAAGAGTTAGAAAAATCACTTGAGCCGGTAGGGCCTAACCAGCTAAATCAATCCTTTGAGTCCCACCCTTACGTGGGCACCACAGCAACATAGAAGCCTCCATATTTTTGAAAAATAATAAAACAACATTTTGGGTCCAATGTGTTCATCAATTGCAAATCATTTGTAAAGTTTTTATTTCATATTCTTCAAACTTTAATTTTTCAAAAGAAGAACAAAGGAATATAAACAAATATGACAGCATGAGCGGTTCAATCAACTTTTATATACCATTTTAACCAATCGGAGTTAAAACTATCAAAGCATAAAAATCTATTCATTCGAATAATTAATATTAAAATTCGTATACACAAGGGTTTAGTCGTTTAGATGCTTGATCTATATACAACTCATTAGTTGTGACTAGGGTTGCAAATGGGTATTTGATTTTTTGATTATCAGAAGGTTTCGACCCGTTAATAACTTGGGTTAGATCCTTATTTAGGTCTCAATAAGTAAATAGGCCCAGGTTTAATTTCTATTTTTTAACCCGTGACTTAAACGGTTTTGGATTTAATTCTACCATGGTTTCAACTTGTAGACTCGTGACCCAAAACATTATTTTAGTTTTCAAAAATATCTTCCTAAAAATAGTTTTTCTCCAAATAATCTTCTATAGAGATCCAGATCAAAACTTGTCTTATACATGGAAGTGGTTCCGGTTCTGGATTCATATTTTCATTAACGGTTCTGGTTCCAATTCTTCGAAATTGGTTTCAAACTAATTCTGGTTCAAGTTCCGGATCCATCTTCTCATAACGGCCCTTTTACAACCCTAGCTATGACAGTGGAGCTCAACTTTACGATTTATTTCATATTATTCTATATGTATTACATCAGCTGTGTGAGAGCTGACCCATAAAATGTATGAAGGATGTAGCCAAGCCGTGAAGAAAAGAGCTAACAAAGTAAGGTGGACCCCTTGGCCTGGTTAAGAAAGGAGCGTTATTAAAAGGCTATGAGTCATATGCTTGACAAATGACATTAATATAGAGATGGGGACCTCAGAAACCTCTTGTGATTTCTAAAGTTGCAGTCGCCAGTCTTTCAAATCCCTACGAAAAAGTTAAGCCAGTGCGAAGCCACACAGCGGTGATATTTCTTCAAATTTTCTTTCTTTCCCAACTCACAAGACAACGACGAAATGGAGGGAGGATGGGGATTGGATGGGGTCACAGATGGAGAAGGATGAAAGCTATCTCTTTTGTCAGTTTCCCATCATCCATCATGCATATGTAAGAGGATTAACCACAGAAAGACAGATCCAAGAGAGTCCTCGGTGGTTCAAAATGGGACGTGCAGATCTCAAACTCTCTAGATATAAAAAATACTGGCGAGGGACCCATTTTCTTTTTCAAAGGGTTTCTTCGGTGTGCTCTGTGCCTTGGAAATTTTAGAAAATTTTCTACTTTGCACAGCGCTCTGTATGGGCACTCATTTGGACTATCTCAAAGGTAGGACCCCTTTGACTCTCACGTGCTCTGCTGTAACGACTGGCACGAATCTAAATGGACCGTATGGAACAGGAGTCCAACAGAAGCCTTTCCTAAAAGCTTTTAGAGCACATTTATTTGCATAGAATATATAAAATTTATGATGAAAAGAGCTCTACCAAATGAATACTAAGTAAGTGAAAAGGAAATGAGGTAAAGGTGAAGAAAATGAGGCAGTAATTTAGATGAGATCTTGCCTTTTCTGGAATTTTTCATATTTTTTATGCCATTTTCATTAAGGAGGAGGTTTTGTTTTTTTGTTTTTTTTTTTGAAATGGTAACAGTAACATTTATTAAAAGAAAAGAGGATATGAAGAAATGAACAGTAAAAAGAAAAAACAAGAAGCTGCAAGAGCATTGAAGCCTCAGCCCACTAGAAACTACATGACAAGAACCACCCACGGAGACAACCTCTCAACCCCCTACTTAGGTAGACTATCTACCATACAGTTACATCTAACCTCATGGTTGAAAACAGCATTGATAGAAGAAGATAGCTCCTTGATTTCATTAAAAAGAATTTGAAATTTCCAAGGATATTTAGAAGCCTATTTTCTTCGACACCCAAGAGATGTCATTGTAAGAATCACTTTCCATAATAGGTGTCTCAGTGCAACACCTTGAAAACTACCAAAGATCTTTTAAGCGAGCTAATACCTCTGCTTCTTTAGAATAGCAAATGCCAATATGCTGAGAGAACAAAGTTAAGACCTCTCCCTTGCAATTGCGAAGCACACCACCAATACTAGGTAACCTAGGTTTACCTCTCGAAGCTCCATCCACATTGAATTTTAAAACCCCTGCAGAAGGTGGATACCATGAAATAAATCTTCTCACCTTAGAAAGACGACACCCCATACAAACTTCTTAATTAAATAAAATATCATTCAAATTAAAATTGGAGAACTCTTTTCTCACCAGAACCCATTTAGCAACCCTCAAAGCGATTCTTGATGCCAAGTCAGTTGAGGATATTAAAGATCCCCTAAAAATCCAATCATGCCTTTCTTTTCATATAGGCCACAAAATGACAAATGGGGTCACCCTCCATAAGATGTGGGCACACCCTACAAAGTGACCACCATCTAAGAGTCCACAGCATCCGTGATATCTTTCGGGCAACACCACTCAAGACCACACCTCCTAATGAAGTCACTCAGAACCCTGAATGCCAACTCACAATGAAGGAATAGGTGATTTATCATCTCCTCCTTGCCACACTAATACAAATGTCCAAGATGTTGTTAGATGTCAACCCTCTTCTCCTTAGATTATCAGCTGTAAAAGCTTTTACTTCCACTGCTAGCTAATAGAAAGCCTGAACTCTCGATAGAACCATCTCCATCCAAACAAAAAAAGAAGAGGCCCTAGGATAGTGACTCCCCACTAAAGCCGAGTAAAAGGCACTCACTAAGAAGTCCCCGAAAATGGAGTGCTTCAAAATTTGAAAGTCCCTAATATCCATTCAAAGAAACACTTTAGAAAGAAGATTGAACATCACCTCATAAAGAATCCCCTCCAAAGGGTGATGAACCCCTCTAGAAAGAACCACCCACACCAAACTTCAAAACAATTGCTTACAAAAATCTTCGTATCAACCGCGACTTAAGAAGTCTGGGAAAGATCTCACATAACCATGCTACTCCAAACCAATCATTAAACCTAAAACCTAACATCCCTCCCATCGCCCCCACCCCCTTGTATAAAATTTTTCCTATTTTAGTAGACTCATCCCTAAATACTGCAAAACCTCCCCACAGGCTCGATCGGCAGTAACTAGGACCAGGATTAGGCCACCACCCCGAGTTGCCCACACCACATTTGGAAGCAACCATCATCCGCAAAAGATTGTCCTTATCTTCCCCAAATCTCCACTGATGTGAATTTTGATTCAATTCACTTAAAACTGCAAGTGCACAGTTGTCTTTATGAGATAGTAGCAAATACATGTTGATCTCACATGGAGCACTTTTGAACTTTTAATTAAAAATCTGAAATTTTCCTTAAAAAATCAACAATGATAAAAGAGATGTGTGGCAAGAAAATCAGAAACTAAACAAAATCTAGATCTAAGCACAAAGATGACAATAATGATAAACAAATCAGAATATCATAAATCCATTAAATTGAATCATCCACCAAAATACATTCTTAACTTAATAGTTTTCTTTCAAATTTACTCAGATCAGAAACAATGCAATATTTCTAATCTAGATGATTTGTCTATTAAAATATCAATATTTTTTATTTAATGAAAAAGCTAAAACCTCCTTCACCTCATAAAAGGATTGAGAAATATCTAATATCAAGGGAATTTAATCCTAAGCATAACCTATTAAACAAGCATATATGATCAACGTAAAATCAATAGAACTAAGAATAGAGGTTAGTCATAGACTTGAAGACAAATTGCTTTATTTATTTATTTTTTGATAAAGTATGAAAAGCATGGAGACAAATAAATTATTAAATCAAAGAACATAAAAGGAAGAAATATGCTCACTTAACTTCATTAAGACACTCTTATCCAAAGGACTACTCATCCATGACGAAAGAACTTTTTAACTTCTTCATTAAAATCTCCAGATAATACAATAAAATCTTTCAAATTTCTCTCTTCTAATCATAGTTTCTGGAACAGGGCTCCAGAATATCTAAATATCTTTCTAACTTTTTCTACACTATAGAGAGAAGAAAAAAAAGTAGAGAGAGGAGAGCGAAGTAGTGCCTTATGATGGAGTGGTGAAGCCTGATCTGGGGTAAATATGTAATTTGTCGGTTTAATTTGAACCATTTGTTATAAGGTCAGATCCGACGATTGTAAATGCCCAAGATATTGTTTATTAGGGCTTCTATTATATTATGAGTGGTGTGAAAAAGAGAATGAGTTGGTTTCTCTGCAGAGAAAAACCCTAAGAGGAGTTGTGTACTCTTGTAATCACAAAAAGATGATCGTTCTTCTTGTGGGTGATTTCTAACAATATTGAATAGGTTTAAATCTCCGTGGACAGAGCCCACATCAAGTGAACCACGTAAATCTCGTGTCTATTGTGTGGATTGTGTATTCTTCTTGTTCTTCTTCTTTCTCATTAGGTTTATGTCTTGTATTCCAATTTACCCAGATGGGTCCACTAGGTTAGCCAGTGACCGGTTTAAGGTCAGAGGTGTTTTAGTAATTGTACCAAGGCTTTCTTAGTGGCCAAGAAAGTATAAATTATATATGTATATAATCTGTAACCCTAAATCTTGCGTTAAAGAGAGGTGAGAGCTCTCTTACCCATGGTGTTCCCACACCACGTAGGGAGACGATGTGAGAGAGTGAGAGTCTCTACATGCTTTACTTGTCATAGTGAAGATAATCGTCTCTGTGCCCGTGGATGTAACTCTGTTTGGGTGAACGACATAAAATCTCTGTGTCTCTTCTTATATGTGGTTACTTCTTTGTTGATCTTGTGATTCATAGATGTGCACAACAGGTGATCTCAAAATCACAACAAGTGGTATCAGAGCCAAGATGGTGTTCCTCGAGGTTTCTGAGCGAGGTGGAGATCGCTCGGTGGCTTGGAGGTTGTGTGCACGAAGATCTACAGATTGAATTCTCGTCGAAGGGTTTGGATCTCTATTTTCGAAACAAAGAAGATGAGAGATCAGTTTCGTGATCTCTGGTTAGGCCACCATCAGAGAAGAAGAATATGAGATTGGGTTCTCCGGTTTGGCTGGGATCAGAGGAAAAAGGATTTACATGTTTTCAGATCTTATAGGCAATTACTACGGTTGTGATCAAAGGGCCACACAGATCGGATAGAAGAAGATGACCATCACTCTAATCAATTGGGGTTCGGATCACTGTTCTTATGAAACAGAAGATCGGAGAATTCGCTGGCTGCAACTTATTGCAAACAATTGGATCTCTATTACTGGAAACAGGTCAATGAGGATCGAAAAGGGCTCGATTTGAGTTCTTGGTTGCTATAAGAATTGCACTTTGCAAATTGGAATCCATCAAAAAGAAAACCCCCATCATCACATGCCGGCTGTGCACTTTCCCCAGTCATCAGAGAAGGCGTCAGTCATCGCCGCTGCTGCGCTGTCAATGTTCGTTGCAGGGTCGCTGTCGCCACCTTACCATCGTCGGATCAGATGAAGAAGAAATCAAAGAGGGTTTTTCGGTCAACCCTCTGCCATTGCCGTGCTCACCACCGGTTAATCGATGCTGCTATCGTCACCGGATTGTGGTCCCCGGTGTCCACCGTTAATTGCTGAATAAGAAGACAAGTCGTTGACAAAGAAGATAGGACTTGGTTGCAGATCTTCTGTTGCGGAACCACAGTAACGAAGAGGAAGACCCGTATGGGTCAGTTTTGGGTTGGGTTAAGCCCAAACCCCTGAAGCCCAGTCTACGAGCAGCAGGTTTAGGCCGGGTCAAGTCTGTTCGAACCTGACCCATTTGCAGCAGAAGCCCAGCGAACAGAGAACAATTCGGTTCCTGGTTAAGTGGACCCGACCCGAGTCCATTTCAGCAGCCCAATGTAGCATTGTAGTGCTTACGTTAGCACACGTCAGCAGAGGAGGTCAAAGTCAGTTTGCCCAGTTTGAACGGCTAAAATTGTTTCTGCGATATCTTAATCGTCCGATGTCCGATTGGAGATCCGTTTGAGCCCACGGACTTGTTTTGAGCAGATCTACACAGTGGAAGAAGGAGATTGGCTATCAGATGGTCAACAAGGAGGTTTGACCGATCGGAGTGTAGAAACTTGTTTCTACGATATTGAAGCCATATGGAGTCAGATTTCAGAACGGTTTCTTCCAGCGTGCTCATGTTGATGAGATCTACAACTTGGTATAGAAATATTGAGAAGAGAAGATTGTTGCTCCCCACTCACCTAAATCAAAAAAATCTAAATTTGCATTTCCAGGAGACATCTCGTCTTGATTATAGAAAAAAGAGGGAGTTTTAGGAAACACCAACTTTCTTGTGGAGAAGATTTGAACAGATGTGGGTTCAGGTCAGAATCATGTCGACTCGACCTGGTTGTGGTTGCAAACCCAATAGTAGGAGTCGCTAACCTAGTTGCAAAGGATTTGTTGATTTAAACAAAGTTGTTCGTTTGGGTTCACATGTTTTATGGATCGCATGTGATGTTATTTATCTTACCAAAGCCAAGCCAATGAAGAAACAGCGAGGAGGAGCTGATACATTAGCAGTTGTCAAACATGTGTTTAATTGATCAGAGGCCAGGTCAAATGGAGTTTTTGACCGCTTGGAGGCAAAGGTTGTTATACAATTATGAAGTCATCTGGACTTATATTCCCGATCTGTTTTGCTTGTATTCTTGGGGTGGTTGGATCTTCATAATGATGTTGAAGATGGGGCAGGATGGTGAGTGATTCAAATATCAATTTCACTCAGATTCGTCAATAGATTCGAACTTTAAGTTTGAGGTTGAGTTTGACGAAAAGATGAACTTTGCTCAAAGTTCATGTGCTAGTTTAACATGTCAAAATGTTGAAGGAAGCAGTCTGCATTGTCGGTGCAGTGACGTACCATTCAGTAAGGTACATGAAGACATTGCCGGTTTTATCTCCTGGTGGCTCGAATTGTACAGAATCCAAGTCAAGGTAAAGATTATTGGGTTTATGTCTTGTATTCCGGTTTACCCAAATGGGTCCACTGGGTTAACTAGTAACCGGTTTAAGGTTAAGGGTGTTTTGGTAATTGTATCAGGGCTTTCTTGGTGGCCAAGAAAGCGGAGATTATATAGATTATATATATAGTCTGTAACCCTAGATCTTGTATTGAAGAGAGGTGAGAGCTCTCTTGCACGTAGTGTTCCCACACCATGTGGAGAGACGATGTGAGAGACGATGTGAGAGAGTGAGAGCCTCTGTATGCTTTACCTATCATGGTGAAGATGATCATCTCCGTCCCCGTGGATGTAACTCTATTTTGGTAAACCACGTAAAATCTCTGTGTCTTGTCTTATATATGGTTGCTTTTTTGTTGATCTTGTGTTTCATAGATGTGCACAACAGGTGATGTCAAAACAGAACACCTTGGATGCCCTATTTATAGTTTTAGACCTCCCTTTGGGTGCTTCCTTTAGACTCTGTGAAGAGATATAACTCTATCTCTTTGATAAAGATTTCTTTCTTGGCCTCCAAGCTTAGATGAGATAAGGATGAGGAAAACTTTAGGATGAATCTGGATTCTTAGATTTCTTTGCACACACACATGCTTCTTGAATTAAAATTTTTAAAAGACTTGGGCACACTTTAGATAATAAACAGTTATTCCCGAGTAAAAAAAATACATCTAACTTCTCGAGGTCATCACTTGATTATTTCAGTTCCAAATTGCATGATCTTGAGCTCTACGAATATCTACTATAAATAATCTTTCCGATGGTAAAAGATTGTGCCGATTGGACTTATGATTTGAGAGATATGTTTGTTTCATAAGCTATCCTTAGAAAAACGGGGTTGACTTTCTTCTTACAATGAGACTCTTCCATATGTGAGAGATGGTGCCTAAATGGGATATTGGATGTCCTTAATAGAGAAAAGGAGTGGCTGGACATCTAAGGGATAGAGTGGAGTCTCTCTTGGTCTTTGCTTCGTTGTCTATTCTTCATTCTTTCAATTTCACTCTAACTCTATCTCTCTTTCTCTGTTTATCTTCAAATCTAGAGAAAACTGAGAGAGATAGAGATGATGGAGACTTTTGGAATAAGAGGACGGAGAGCGGGACATCCTAGAGGGATGTGTGAGATCCACATGTAGTGTACAGCTTCTTTGTGATCCAGTGCATGGACTTTCCCAAGGTTTTGAGTCCTACACTTTCCTACACATTCTAATTAAACCTATTAAGTATTGAAAAGCCCACATTAAAGTAAGACCTGTCCAGACAGAGTTCTACTTTAACTAGGACTCTATGGAGAAAAATTGCAAAAATTCTAAATTAATGCAGAAAATGTATGAAAAACATGAAAATTCAGGTTCCTAGGTGAAAATGCATTAAATGATGAAATTAGAAAAATAATAATGTAGTTCACTTAATTAAACCCATAATTCATCCTAAAATAATGCATAAATGTTAAAATTTATGAACTTAACACACCCTTAACCAACATTTTGCTAGTCCCTTAGCAAAAGTTGCAAAAAAAGTTTAAAGTTCTTTGACCTAATTTAAGAAAACAAATAAAAATGAAAACAAAACCACTTTGATTCATATTCTTGGTTGCATTTAGCCTACATAACAAGCCCTTAAACCTTTAAGTTTCCCTTAGTGGACGAGTTGTACCTTGTGAGGGTCTGCAATGTAACTACCCACAAAATTCTTTTTCAAAAGCATTAAAGGTACAAAAGTTTCTCAAAAAAAATCCACTTATATCGAATACTTTTGAAATCCGAAATGATCGAAAATTCAGGCTTTTCAAAATCCAATCTACTATTTTATTTTTAAAAACTTTTTCAAATTCATAACAAGACTTGCGTGCACAGTGAGAAATGTTTACAGCCCTACCAAATTTAAATATTTTACATCAGTACCACTTAAACAGAATTTTCTTTTAAACTATCCGATTCCTCTAGATCCAGTTGAAATAAATTTTCTCCTCTCAAGGCTATTATTCAGCTTCACACTGCTATTAAGGGCCGAAAAACTTCTCCATTCATCTCAACACCCCCCCCCCCCCCCCTCTCCTTTTTTTTTACACACACACACACACACACACACACATCTTTTTAATTGCATATGACTTTGCAATGCTTATGTCCCTTACGCTTTCTAATTAACCTAGGTAATGAGCATTAAGCCAATGACTCTCAAAATAGATGGCTTTAGGTCACTAGGTATGAACATACCCTTATGGGCTTACTAGCTCGAGTTAAAAGTGCTACGAACCCAAACTAGTTACAAAATATTATTTTTCTCGAAAGAATGAAGAGAAGCACTCTGATCCCCGAACAAAAGGTTTCCTTTTTAAATTTACCCAAATTAATTCACTTTAATAAACCAAGAGAGAAATAACATGAGAAGACTAAAAAATCTTTTATCTAAAAATGGACAACCAGGCTTGTTCTCACCCTCCAACCTATATATATACTAAACATTGTCGTCGACGTTATGCATGGAATGCAACACTTAAATGAAATAACATGAGGGATAATTAAATGATAGCAGGAAATGTGAGAGTAAGCACCATTTAGTTTGTTGGATCCATGTGCATGTTTAGGCATAACACAAAAACCAATTGAAAAAAAGAGAATCTATTCTACTAACATGAAAAAAAAAATCTATCCTAAAAAGAAAAAAATAATAATAAAATGTACACTAGGATCCAACACTTAGAATCTACCCAGATCCCAAATGAAAATTTTCTTCACACAATTTAAAAGAAGTACTGAAAAGGATATAACCATGAAAATATTGGGCCCAATGAACATGAGGACCATATGTTTCTTGTGATTTGTTGAAGAAAATACCACCATAAAGAATTCCTCATACTCCCCTAAGAATGGATCTTTGAATTTTATGAAAGGAGGTAGCAATGAGAAACGGGGTGGTGTTTGGTCCTCCCATGCAAATATTTTCATAAAATTAATTTTTATAATTTCCTTTCGCACGAGTATACAACTATTAGTGGCAACATCTTAATTTGACAGAGTAAACAAAGCCACATGTTTATTTAAAATTTAAGGGGGTTTGAATCTAGCCAATTTCCTCAAATTTTAAAATTATCTTTACACAATTTATGGAACTCAAGACTTGGATGGGCAATTTTCTTAAGAGCATGTTTGGTAATAAGATCATCGAGGAAAGGAAACGTAATTTCCAAGGTATCTATTAATATCCATTTTTTGTGCCAGCAAATCTCCAATAATTTTTGCAGAAGAAGATCCTCACTTATTGTGATTCCCAGATTCTACTTCCTCCAATTGAATTTTCAAATCATCTCATCCAAAAGAAAGGATATAAGAGGCTAAATCCTTACTCGAAAGATAAGGGTGCACATGGGCCGGGCCAACCCGAGCCCTATCCGGGTTCAACCCGCCTTGGGCCAAGCTTGGATAGGTAAGTAGGACCCATTTAATAATTGGGCTAGCCTTGGATTAAGTGATAGAAAACAGAAAGCCCAGCCCAGCCTGACCCATGTAAGGAACGCAAATAATTTAATTTAATTCATACAAACAATTACTAAAATAGCCACAAAATTGGGGTTGTTCATGGGTTGGGCAGGGCTAGCTAAATTATATCCAGGCCCGGACTGACATTAGAAACACAAGCCTAAGCCTTACACGAGCCCTAAAAGTCAAGCTCAAGCCTGCTCATTTAATCAATTTGGCTGGGCCAAATCGGGCTTTTTATCAACCTTGTGGCAATTTGAGTAATTGTTTGTACTAATTAAATTAAATTACATGCATTCCCTATGTAGGCCAGGCCAAGCCAAGATTTGGGCTTCCTATTACTTAATATAAGCTAGGCCCAATTATTAAACAGGCTCTAATTGCATATCCAAGCCCAACCCAAAACCAGCTGCGCTAGGTTTGGACTCAAGCTAGCCTAACCATGAACGCCCCTATGCAAAATTGATAAGAAACCTGATTCAACCTAGCCCAATTGATTAAATGGGTGGCCTTGGGCTTGTTTATGGCTCGAGTCATGCTAGGGTCGAGCCTACACCAATGTTTCTAAAGTCATGCCATTCTTGTATATGCGTTAGCCAAGCCTTGCACGGCCCATTAATCCTTCTACCAAAAAAGTAGACATGGCTTGTGAAAATCCTCAGTCATTTCATAAAGGATTATACCAAAAATCTTTCAATCTATAAAACTGAGCCCATTAACTAATTCAATAGTTAATGGTTTGGTGATGGATTGAAAAAATTCTAATTCATTAGTAATGGTTTGGTTGTAGATTTTACCCTTAATCTGCAAATTTAAATTGATTTGAACCATTGAAATAAATATATATATATTTATATAAAAAATATCATTCAACTCCACCTAGGGCTATCTTGATATTGACTTGACGTAAGTAGTCATGTCCTTTGAAGAAAAGAAAGGCCTATTGCATAAAATAAAAAAAAGAAAAAATAAACAAAAGGGAAGGATAGAAATTAGGGCCTATTTACTTCAATTTTCCAAAAGCTCTTCACTTTGGACAATTTCTGAATCCTCTTCTTGGCTGATTAAAAAATGGGATTGAGATTTTAGGTGTTTGGAAGTAAAAAGTTTACAAACAAAAAATATGGAATTTGGAAATGCAAAAGGAAATAGCCATCACATAATTATCCTGAAACCTCAGCATCACAAATTCCTTACCAACATGATGAGCTAGGGAATGGATGGTGTGATGGATAGTAATGTGCCATAGCAAATTTGGGAATTTTCTTTCCATTTATGTGGGATCATTGTGTTTGATCATTCAAATAGATATACCATATTTTATTAAATGGGTTCCACAAAAATTGCTAAATATTAATTTCATTTGGTTATAGATTTTAAATATTCTTCAATGAGGAACAAAAGAAGATGGGACCTCACAATGAGATGTCTTTTAAGTGCAGCACATGTAACAAAGGGTTACAAAACCATGTTCTTGCGCGCGGCTCAAAAATAGAAAAGCGACGGAGATGGGGAGGCGAGCGGTCGATGTCTATGAGCTTACCACAGCCAGCGGTGCTAGCTGAGGGGAAAGTGAAGCCTACAACTCCAGGATTCTTTGGTTTACAGTCTCCTGCGATTGGTGGTGATGGTGATGGAGGACGAGCACATGGCGTGTGATAACGATGCTATGTGTGCCTTCTTCTCTGATTCTTCCTTCTTCTTACTTTTCGCTGCTTTCCCACTTTTCTTTTATTGGGACTTGTTTGGGATTTGGAGATGGGGTGAAGGGGATAAAGGATTTGGGGGTCTGGGATTGGGGTAGTTGAAGGATCTGGGGTTTCAGCAATGTGAAGACAACGACGGCTGGTGGGAGGATTAGGGTGGCTGGGCTGGGGCGTAAGATTGGAGTGGTGGGGCTGGGCCATCAGGATTGTAGATGGAATAACAAAGATCCATTTCTCTCTCAGTTAATTAATGGATTGAACGGTTTTAACCGAATTGAGCCTTTGACCAACGATTCAGTTTTTCATGGGCAAAGGGTTGGCTACATATTATAAAATGGCCAATCCGTTGGTTATGATTTGGTGGTGGATTTGGCTCAATCCAATCCAATCCAAACTATGTGCTCCCCTAATTTCAAAATTCTAACCAAACGTAGAATATGAGAAACTCTCAACAATAAAATCCTTAATAAAGGTTTCATTTTCTAGGGGTAGTGAGAAATTCGTGAAACTGTGAATTCCTCACCTGTTACCAAACATTTCCTAAGAATGATATCATATAGAGATACATTCATTGCCACAATATTCTTTTCAAATACAAGTGTCTCATTTTCAGAAACGCACAAAATCGGATCATCCAATGGTGGATCATGTGGAACCTAGTGATTTGGGCAATTTAAAAACATCCGAAGAAATAATTACCTTAAAAGGGCTCATTGTTTTTGTAAGGTCCAAACTCGAGCTAACCTTGATTTACTATAATTAATACTTATTTAAGTTAATTTAACCCAAAACACCTTGGTCTGGGTCTTGAATAGGTAGTTTAGTCGGGTTCAAACCTTACTTAAGTAGTCACAAACCTTTCATAATTTACAATTGCATGGTTTTGCATTATATTAGCATCATGTTAATTGCATCATGAATATTTAATTATATGGGTCATTTTTCATATTTGGTTCAGCTCAATTCAGATTCACCTCAACCCCAACCAGAGTCTAATTGACTCAAACTATAATTCTCTCAAAGTAGTGGAGTTGCTCGTAATTTTCAAGAGATTTTGATTTAAAATAGCTAACCACCTCCATTCACTTTACACCCTCTCTAATTTCCTACTGGAACTCCATCTTCTTCCTTCTTCCTTGATCTCCTTCTAATCAAATTAGGCTCAAAAGCCTTGCATACAGGAGCACCAGGCTTCATCCTCTTCTTTCTTCATCTTCTGGTGTTCCTTTTCCCTTGGAACCTGCAATTGCATCACCTCTTCTTCTCTACAACTCTCTAAGGTAAAAACTACATCATCCCTTCAGCTCTTTAGGTCCAATGGAATTAAGAAGACTCAAATCTATAACATGGATGCATCTCATATCCCATTTCATCAATTGTATGTCTTCGGTTATCTTCTATTGAGGTTTTCTCCATCATTAAACCAAATGAGAACTTGATTTGGGTGAATCACTGAGCAAAAGGCAAGTATAAGTGTATCTTTACTACATGCATAGCTTAATATGTTGATTCTTGATGAATTCTCTACTAATGCCAAGTTACAACTCTTATGCTCTTTAATTCAAGAATGTAAAATGGTTTGTGTGCCAATGAACGTAATTAAGAATGAATTATAGGAATGGATGAAGGAGAAACCCAATTGTAGAGTAGAAGGGTGCTAGAGGGGGTGTTAAAGGGTTAAATTCATGAATGGGAGTGGAAGAAGCCAAGGGAAGAAGGGAGGAATCAATTCAAAGATAATCCTACCCAGAGCCAGAATTCTAGGGCCGATCGACTAGACAAGGGGTCCGATTACTCAATTCTGGGAGGTCCCATCGATTGGACACCTGCATAATCAATTGGACAACCCTTTTATTTTATAAAACTTTATTTTGATTATTTCAAATAGGGATGAAATAGGAGTTATTCTAGCCTTCTCTTAAGACCTTAGGGAGATGGTTTAAGCCACCCTTACATTAGGACCTTAAGTACCATGAAAGACCATGTAGGGCCTTAGAATTAGTACCTTTACCTTAAAAGAAATTAGCCCAATGGTAATTTAATACTAAGAAGGAAGAGTGTAAAGTTGTTACTCATTCCCTCTTGATTTTTTTGTCAGTTTCCAACGTTACATCATAGGTGTTGGCATAAAAAGTGGTGTCCACCACTTATACAATCAATACTAAGATTCTGGTAACACATTGACACCAAACGTTTTATGAATATGCCATGTTGAATGACTAAGGAAATACGGATTATCTTAACTAAGGTTGGCTCATAAATATCCATATGAACCTTTCAGTTCAAATGCATTCATATTGTTTAAGTAAATCTTACCCTCAACATGATTAAATCATATACTTATTCTTCCTAAGTGGACCTTGAGGCAAAATCGAAGATAGAGCTTCTACTGAGTACGAGCTCGTGAGCCAAGAGAGGGGGCAACCAAGGCTAAAAGGGTTCGAGCTCTATTTGCTTATTTAAGTGTGCATCGTTCAATTATTAGTAATTTTGTAAAACCCCAATTTATAACTATATATAATCTCAAGACTAATATATGTTTCTGTATAAGTAAGAAACGATCGCTGCGTATAATAAGTACGAATGTTATGAATGTCGATCGATCTTGATATATTGAGTTAGCACCACTTAGCTTATACCCATATGAGGTTCGACGGGACTGACTTAGGGTGTTCCATCTGTTACCTACTACAGTAATTATGTGAAGAGTTGGTCAGTGCTCTTTGGGTAGCTAGATGGATCGTAGCTCGACCGTTAGTGATTTCCCACCATACGATATGTGCTCTCCTTAGAGAGAAGATAGCCATGTGGATGCCAACTAGTATGTTATTGTATTTCCATATATGATTTTCTATTCATGCTTATTCACATGCACAATATGCTTAGTTTTTGTTATTGCTGTCTTTTAATTAATATGTTTTCTAATTCAATTGAAACATAATGATAGTCTTGTGTACTATTCTATTTACTTAACTGTCGTATTGATAGTACTACCATTAGTGTTAAAGTATAGAACCCAATGCCAACTAGGTCGTCGATGTGCCCCCGGAGGGAACCACAATGGTACTTCAAGCTATAAATGAGTGGAATGCGGTTGATGTCTATTACTAATCATCCCACATAGAGCATCATGGGATCACCTTCTGGGTTTGCATGGGTTATAGTAATGTTTGACTTGTATACAGATCATGTCATCATTATCATGCAATTTTTTTAGAGTAATCGATTGATGGACATGTTATTTTGGATTTGTATATGTCTATGTATATATCTTTTGTATATCATGTGCATGTGGATCAGTTATTTAAGAACTTTAGTATATTAATGCATGAATGTATTTATTAGTGTCTATGATTAATACAAGTGTACTCCACAGTTTCCGCTTCGTTATTAAAATAATTGGTACGTGTTTATGGATCTTCCTCACACGTACATGTGGAATTACCTTTGTGACAGCTCATACGTGTCTTGACATGGCACGGATTGTTACAGGTGACATGTGCTGCACCTCAAGATCTACCCTAATCTCCTCATTTTTAGATTCGGGGCATGACAGTTTTCATTTAGGAAATCTAAAATTCTTCTGATAAATTTGGTTAAACTGTGTAAACAGTGGAGCCACATGCTCATATGGGCCAGAGTCAAGTGCAACTATCACACCATCATCCACATGCACAATATCATCCTTACATAACCAAATTTTATTTGTGTGAGCCATATATGTAGGATTTTCAATAATTGTTGGATCATGTCTTTGAAATTCTACTTCACTCTTAAGGATGTCATTTATTTTTTTTTCTCTAAGTTCACTAATTGAATTTAGTCTTTTTGTGGCCTATCTTTCCATGGTTTGGATAGATTCCATGGCTTGATTGTGGGTTTTTAGAAATTAAACGGTGTTTTGCCTGATCTTGGAACTAAGGTTCTCCAAAAATTCCTCCGGGATGGTGGTGATTCATATGTCTATTCAAGTGGAAGGGGTATAAGTGGTGCATATGACTATAAAGATGGGGGTGCATATGGCATATCCTGGGAGAAATATTCATACGACCCAATCGAAGTAAATTTGTGGGGACAATACTCTTGATCTATAACGGGCTCATTTTGCCCATTATAATGAGAGTGATTGTGCCAACTTGGGTTATACATTATACCCATCTCACAGGGGCCCATTTCCCCACATGTCCATATTAGGAGTGAATGAATGTGTGGAATATAAGTAATCATGTGGGACCCTTATAAGTTGATCACTATCAAATTCGTTCCCATTGGATTCCCCATTCTTTTATAAAAAAAATTGGCCACGCTCCATGGATGATAACAATTACTGAGTTTCCTCTGGCTCAAGTATTCCCATTGGTTCATGATGCAAGATAAGAGGGTAACCAATTTTTGGAAACTTTTTTTTATTTTAAACTAATGAGAAAAGAAAACTGAACTGACTTAACCTATATGAATGGTCCTAATATGATGTAACAGGCAATTAAGAACAAACATTGAGCACAAGAAATGGTTCTAGGGTTAGACTAAATTTCTAAACAGCTCAATGGACCCAGGGTTTTGTCCAACCCATGAATTAGCCAATCATACAAAAATCCTAACAAAAATTAATTATATATAGCTGCAAGAAACATGGACAGAAATGGGCGATTGGTAACAATCATAAGGGATCCACCTTTTGTCAACATAGAAAAGCATTGAATTGAAGCAATCAGTGACCTCAAGCTTTTCATTTGTTGTTAGTATGTATTAATTTCTTTAACTAGTAACATCATTATAATAAGTGAGGAAGTAGTTTTAGAATAAACAGTACTCTCAAGTAATCTTATATTCTTGGAATAAGGCATTGATGATAATTATGATTACAACCCCACCTTAATCCATGTGCTGGAAATCTTATTCAAAATCTAGACATTTTTCTAATCGAAACCTGTAAGACATTTTTCTGTTCAAAATTTAGGATTTATTTTCTAATTAATCATATTTTGTATTAATTAATGATAATGTGATCCGAATTTGATGATTTTGTTTTGTTTAGGTCATGGTTAGGTAGTTAGGTTGGACCTTGGCCTTGATTAGGTAGCTTAGAGGCCCGTTTTATAGTTGTGATTATTATTGTTTTTCATCATTCATCATCATCTTAATTGCATCATATAGATTTCATTAAGAACACTATCTTCCATTAAGGGCAACATGATTTGAGACCTTTAATCCTAAGTAGAACCCATTTGCCCCAATTTGTAAAACACCTAAACTAGAGGACTTGCTTGTAATTTCTAGAATGCCCTAAGTTTAAAAGGTAGCAATCATTTGCAAATGCAACCTAAACTTCCTCTTCTTACCTCCATCTGTCATGCCTCTTCGAAAAAAGAGAGGATACCGTTGCTTCTAGCCATTTGAGAACATCATATTCTTCTTCACCTTCTGTTCTTTAACCTTTTCAAGCTTGTTTGGTTGGAATCTCTTATTTCTTCTATCTACAAATCTCTACAAGTAGTGCTTCATCCCCATTTCATTTCTTTGGGTTCAAATGAGTCAAAGAGACTCTAGCTTAAACACCACATGCATTCATTCTCATTATTTCTTCCACATGCATTCATTCTCATTATTTCGTTCTTCGTTATGCACTTTCATGTCTAAGGTTGTTGGCTAAAGCTTAGGATTTGGGGATTTCTCCACCATTGGCTTTGGACTTTTGTTTAAGCACTATAAGAGGCATGCACAAGCAAGTGTAGACTTATGTGTTTGTTTTATTATTGATTCTATAATTATCTTCATGATTAATATGCATAACAACTCATTTAATTGATTTATGATGATGTGAATGGACTAAATGGATGGATTTATGCTATGGATGGTGTTTTGGTGAAACTAATTGATGAGATGTGAATAAGAAATGAAATATAATGCATTTATGAAATGGGTTTATGATGTTGGTGGTGTTTGGAAGACCCATTAAAATGTGGTAAAATATGGGTTTAATGTGATGATCATAAGATGATATGTGATGGAGATTTGCAGGAGAAAAGGGGGCTAGAAATAAAGGAAATATATCCAGCTAAAAAACAACCCCCTGTATGAAAACTGGAAATGACTATATAAAAATGTTGTCAGGCTCAAGTGCGTATACGAGCCCACTCAAGCACACACCTCTCTAGTTAGGCGCTCAAGCTCACGACCATGTCCGCTCAAGCAAGCAGGGCTGGGTCTATTTTTTATTTCTATTTTAAGTATAATTCAACCAATGTTGACTTGATTAACCGGACCCCACATTTAGGATACATTGGGCTTGACCATGGGACTAGTGATACCTTAGGATATTAAGTGAACCCACATGACTATGTAAGGACTTATCCATGGAATCCCTTACTCTTATAATTGTCTAATGGTAATTAATGAGCAAAAAGGAAAATGTTGAGCTACCATTCATCCCTTGGATATTCCTGTTTAGCTCCGATGCCACGTCATGGGTGTTGGCACAAAAATTCTGATGTCCACTTCATATACAATGTAGAACCAAGACATCGGTAGCACATTAATATTAGGACACCTTGTAATTATACCATGTTGAATGACTGGGGACAATGGTTAATAATAGCATAGGGTTGGCTAGTAAATGTCCTTGATTTCCTTAAATAATTTAAATGCATTCATATTGCTATGTTAAGCCATCCTCTCAACATGATTTAGTCATGATTTTAACAAGTATGCATAAGTCTATATTCGTTTGTTACCTAGTTTGATTATTGTATTTACCTTATATGGGTACCACCATTGGTTCAATGATGCATAAAGGTAACTTGTTCTAATGCCCTTTACATAAAATCGGTTAATACATTATTGATATTATAATTTGTAAAGGGTAATCTGTTACCCCTAAATAATATCAAGAGATAGGAAATGTAAGTAAAGAAAGACTTTCGCTCATCTATTGATTAGCCAGGATCGGCACCACTCAGCTTCTGCCCATATGAGGCTCGACAGGGCTAAGTACTGCCATAGTTATATATCTACGATAGCTATCTATAGCAAGTCATGTTATGTTTATGTTGGAATTGATCGGCACTTCGGGTAGAAAGGTGGCCCAGCCACCCCTTGTGATTCTATTACGTATGATATGAGACCCCTTGAGGGTATATGACACTCCATTCGAGAGTATATGATGCTCTCTTTTTTAGAGTATATGTGTTATGCTCTCTTCCAAGATAACATAGCCAAATGTGACCAACTAGTAAGTTATCTCTTGTTATTTATAATTTCTTTATCATGCTTATTGACATGTACAATATGCCTAGTATATGTTCTATGCCTTCTTTTAATTAACTTGTCTTATAATTCCTTGTGATATAGCATGATATATTCTATACTTACTTAATCTTGCTAAACCGTCATATTAATAGTACTACTCTTGGTGCTACAAACATGTTTAGGTACCGTGTCACCAACCAATTTTACTTCAACGGAGGTTGCAAAGACTTCCCAGGTTATAATGGAGTAGTCTTCCGACTACATTTTCTTGTCACCTTCTTCCATAGAGTGACATGGGTTATTGTGGGCATACTTAGGATTTAGTCACATGGAGTGGCTGGTTATATGCATCATGCCATCATTTTTATTTGTCGTTATTTCATGCTATATCGATGGACTTGTATTCGGTCTTGGAGACTGTATAGTTAGTATTTATATCTTATGCACTTGAACCCATATCTTAGGTATACTTTCATTAGACTTATGCTTGAGACATGTGGCTTTTGCATGAGATCATGATTTCTAAAAGACTTTATTTAAATATGTTTATTATGCAATGATTAAGCAAGTGCTTGTTTGTGTTCAATACTATCACAGATTGTGCAATGTCCGTGCTAAGCAATAAGTTCCATAGTTTATTTTAAATGTACACGTGTTTATAGATCTTCCTCACATGTCGAATCTGTGAAGTTTTCCTTGTAGTGGTTTATATTTGCCTTAATGTTACTTGAATTGCTATGGGATTGCTTGTGCCATGCCACAGGCCTAGCTTAATTGCCCTAATCTCAGGCCCTGGGGTGTCACGGCCCGAGCCCAGAATTCGGGGGTTAGCGAAAAGCTAAACCGGTGACACACGTACTCCCGTGCACGTGCACCCAAACCCAGTCCAGATGCACGCACACAAGGGATCTAACACGTGCGAACTAAGCGTACGCGGAAGCTGTACATACCAAAGCAAGCAACAAAGGAAAAATAAAATAGCGGAAGCCAAAGTAAATACGAAACGGAAAAGACAAAGACAAATACACTGAGATAAAACCGAATACACACCAAAATCAATATACACAAAATATACAGAATACAAGTCCAAGTCCAAAGTCCAAATACAAGCTCTCAAAACCCAAAATGCAAAATAAAAGCCACTGGTATGCATGCACGCACTTGGCAGAAGTGATCAGGCCCACTCTGCCAGACCGGAGGGTGCCTCTACACTCGCCCCTGCAGCCTCCTCGACCGCCGGGGAGCTGGGCAAGGTATCTGTGCCTGCAACACCACAGACAATACAAATGAATACAACGATCCAGCAATTATAAGTAACAGGAAAGAAACACGCATAGTATCAAAGCGAATGAAATAGGGACAGAAGATTAAATACAGAGTCCATCTTAGTATGCTAAGCAAATCGTGCATAGGAGTAAAACATGATAATGGAATCAAAACATAGAATACTGAACTAGTTGGCTACTACGTTAACCATGTTCTCTCCAAAAGAGAGCAGAGCAGAGCAGAGCAGAGAACACCGCTGTCCAGGCCAAAGGTACAAGCGGGTCTCGGTTTCCTGGGTTCCGGGGTCCCAAGACAAAGCAACACTGCAGTTAAAACAGAGATACAGAGATCTACGCCAGAGGTAACCCCGTCGGGTATCCTAGGGCTGAGGCTGAGTAGAGCCAGACTAATACCAATCAAATCAAATCCATAGAAAGGGGAGATTATCCGCTTTGGGCTCACCGATGACAAAGACCGGATCTCGTCCTCACGTATTAACCTCTGGGCAGAGCCACCAGGGAATACCCAAAAATCAGAGATATACAAAGCCAGAGAATATACAAAGCATAGCATAGATCAAAACATAGTACAGAGCGAAGAATAATACAGATATACAGAACGAAAGCAAAATGACTGAGGAAATGCATACATAGATTAACAGAGCAGAGGGCAAAACTATAAACAATATGAAATGCATCTTAGATTAATACGGAATCAAGGTTCATTACAAGCCAAGTCTAATCTAGTTGCATCACTATCACTAACCGTGCATGTTGATGTAGTTTTAAGTTATTCGATGCACCGTTGCCATCCTAGTGTTGCAATATAATCCTTATGTGCATCGAAGTCCCTTAAACCAACACCCATGGGGAGGTGCTTAACAGTGATCAACACTCACATGAATAAGTCACAGCCTAACAGACTATTCATGCGCTCCAAAGAATCCATTTGGGCCGGTGTACGGGTATGGTTAACCTGTATTTGAGCCCTACAAGGTCACACCATTAGCCTAAGTTTAACTGATATTTAACAGGTCTTACGGTTTAGCCATGGGTGACCTACGGCTTAGCCGTGGCATCCTACGGCGTAGCCGCAATATGCACTACGGCTTAGCCGTGGTTCCCTTCAGAACACGGCTAAACTGTCAGCTTTTCCACCTCTGATCTGATACATCTCACGGCTGAGCTACGGTGGAGTCCACGGCTTAGCCGTAAACCATCACGGCTTAGCCGTAGCCTCACCGTAAGAACACTGATATCAGAAAAGTTTCGACTGATCAGAGATTAAATCCACGGCTTAGATACGGTTTGGTTCACGGTTAGCTTACGGCTCAGCCGTAGGACAAATTACGGCTTAGCCGTAGCCTAGCCGTAGAACAAACTCGAATTTGTCACTCTCTGGAATCTAAGCCGTACAGGGTTACGGCTTAGCCGTACAATACAGACGCGAATTCGGGAAGATTACAGAAACGAAATTTTGGTACAGAAACTGAATAAAACAAGCTCAACTGATTCTCATAGCTTAGAAAATGGCTGTAACACATTTCTATACAGAGAATGAGAATGAATCCAAGCAATCAAACAACACCCATATGTGTTATCAAAACCTGTACTTATACTTGCCTCAAATCTGACAAAATCCTCTGAAATCAAGCTCCAAGCAACTAAAATCAAAACAAATCAAAGCAATCACACATGCATGAGATGAAGACAAAGCAACAGAGAATGGGAGAAGCAATTGGAGAAGAAGAAGAAGAAAGAATTGGAAAGAACCCACTTACCAAATCACAAAACATAACCAGAGAGAAGAGAAGAACCCAAATCCACGAAAGGACCCAATCTACAATCGATCAAGAGAAGTGAAGAGAAGAGAGGGAGAGAACGTGGGGGTGAGCTCTGGAGATTTCTCTGCATGCACGATGAGGAATGAAATGAGTAGGAGAGAGAGCCACCTGGAGGATGACTCAATATATAGGTTTTGAATGTTTAGGTCAAAGTCCGGTAAGTTTATACTAATTACAGTTCAAGTCACACGAAGGTCTAACTTCTCCAATTGACTCCAAACGGATCTGACACAGTTACGGAAATTGTCGAGCTCAACGAAATACATATGCTGACACCAAGATGATGCAAAGATGATATGAGCAAAGCAAAAGCAAAATTACGAAAAAAGGCTTAGAACTACCTATCCAAGGCCCA
The DNA here is from genome assembly GCA_037013555.1 of Sextonia rubra. Taxonomy (NCBI): domain Eukaryota; kingdom Viridiplantae; phylum Streptophyta; class Magnoliopsida; order Laurales; family Lauraceae; genus Sextonia; species Sextonia rubra. The sequence goes on along the minus strand of JASUAD010000001.1, from coordinate 105,572,305 downwards.
AAACCAATTCCAAAAGAAATAAACAAAACAAAACACACACTAATGAGCCACTAATCCGGCTCAAAGGGGATCGGAGTGTTACATCCTCCCCCACTAGGAATCATTCCGTCCTCGGAATGACTACCTACCTGCGCAAAGAGCTGGGGGTACTGGCGCGCTAGCTGCTCCTCTAGCTCCCAAGTAGCCTCATCTGGACCATGATGTTCCCACAACACCTTCACCCATCGGATAGTCCTGGTACGAAGAATCTGTTCTCGTGTCCCAACGATGCGAAGCGGACGCTCAACGTAAGTTGCATTAGGCTGAATCTGGATATCATCGTAGCGAATCACATGGCTCGGATCTGGCACATACTTACGGAGCATCGACACATGGAACACATCGTGAACACCGGAGAACTCAACTGGAAGTGTCAACCGATAGGCTAAATCTCCAACTCGGCTCTTGACTTCGAACGGTCCTACATATCTCGGAGCTAACTTCCCCTTCTGACCAAATCGAACTGTGCCCTTCATCGGAGAAACTTTAAGGAATACCCAGTCTCCGACTTGGAATGCCAAAGGTCTCCTCCGAGTATCAGCATAGCTCTTCTGCCTGGACCGAGCAATCTTCAGATTCTCTATCACTTTCTGCACTTTCTCTGTCGTCTCAGCAATGATTGTCGGACCATGGAAACTTCTAGTTCCAACTTCCTCCCAGCACACTGGAGTCCTGCACTTACGTCCGTATAGAGCCTCATAAGGTGCCATACCAATACTCTCATGGAAGCTGTTGTTGTAAGCAAACTCACACAATGCTAGATGTGTATCCCATTCCTTCTCAAAGTTCAGCACACTAGCTCTGAGCATATCCTCCAACGTCTGAATGGTACGCTCCGACTGTCCATCAGTCTGGGGGTGGTATGCCGTACTAAAACTCAACTTCGTGCCCATAGCTTCCTGAAATGCTCTCCAGAATGAAGATACAAAACGACTGTCTCGATCTGACACAATCGATACTGGGGTGCCATGCAATCTGACTATCTCGTCAACAAACTTCCTGGCCATCTCCGTGAATGTCATCCCTTTCTTGAACGGAAGGAAATGTGCTGACTTAGTCAATCTGTCCACTACGACCCAGATCGCATTATTCTTCTTACTGGTCGGCGGAAAACCGGAGACGAAATCCATAGTAATGTGCTCCCACTTCCACTGCGGAATGTGCAATGGATGCAATGATCCTGGAGGTCGCTGATGATCAGCTTTTACCCTCTGACAGGTCAAACATCGAGCTACGAACCCTGCGATCTCCCGCTTCATATTGTTCCACCAAAATCTATCTTTCAAGTTCCGGTACATCTTCGTACTCCCGGGATGCATCGCATATCGGGCATCGTGCGCATCTGTCATCAATTTCTCTTTCAGCTCGTCCACAGCGGGAACACACAGTCTATTCCGAAAGTATAAAACTCCATCTACTAGGCTAAAATCCGGTCGATCTGAAATCCGATCTCTGAACTTCACCAGGAGGGGGTCCTCAAACTGGCGATCCTTGATCTGCTGAATCACCTCAGGCTGAAACACGATGGTAGTAGCTAATGTCACCAATCCACCTACCATCTGAACCTCAGCAGGCTGATCACGCACAAGCATATAAAATCCTGCCAACACCTGAAGACTGTCTGTCCTCCTGCTAAGTGCATCTGCAACTACATTGCCTTTGCCTGGGTGGTACTTGATTGGAAAGTCGTAATCTTTGATGAACTCCAACCATCTTCGCTGCCTCATATTCAAGTCATGCTGATCAAACAAGTACTGCAGACTGTGATGATCGAAATGGACCTCAAACTTCACACCGTACAGGTAATGTCGCCACAACTTCAATGCAAATACAATGGCTGCTAACTCCAAGTCATGTGTGGCATAGTTCTTCTCATGTTCCTTCAGCTGTCTGGATCCATAGGCAATCACCTTCTGATTCTGCATCAGTACACAGCCTAGTCCAACTCTAGAGGCATCTGAGTAAATCATGAATCCCTCACTACCATTCGGGAGAGTCAACACTGGCGCCGTAGTGAGCTTTTCCTTCAGCAACTGAAAACTACGCTCACATTTCTCTGTCCACTCATACGGGACCTTCTTCCGAGTCAACTGAGTCAGCGGAGCTGAAATCTTCGAGAAATCCTGCACAAACCTGCGGTAATATCCCGCCAAACCCAGAAAACTCCGAATCTCTGTCACTGATCTAGGACGGGGCCAATGGACTACTGCCTCAATCTTAGCTGGATCCACCATCAATCCATCTCTAGAAATCACATGTCCCAAAAATGCAACTTGCTCTAGCCAGAAATCACATTTAGCCAACTTTGCATACAACTTGTGATCTCGAAGCAGCTGCAATGCCTTCCTCAGATGGTCTGTATGTTCCTCAGCAGTCTTCGAATAGACCAATATGTCATCTATAAAAACCACAACGAACTGGTCCAAGAAGGAAGTAAACACCCTGTTCATCAACGCCATAAAAGCTGCGGGTGCGTTCGTCAAACCAAACGGCATGACAAGAAACTCGTAGTGTCCATACCGAGTCCTGAAAGCTGTCTTAGGAACATCCTCATCCTTCACCCTGAGCTGGTGATACCCTGACCTCAAGTCAATCTTAGAGAAGTAAGCTGCACCCTGAAGTTGATCGAACAACTCATCAATCCTAGGCAATGGGTATTTGTTCTTGATAGTCACTTTGTTCAACTGCCTATAATCAATGCACATCCGGAAACTGCCATCCTTCTTCTTGACGAACAAAACAGGTGCTCCCCAAGGTGAAACACTGGGGCGTATGAACCCTTTATCCAACAGATCCTGCAACTGTTTCTTCAATTCCAACAACTCTGCAGGTGCCATACGATATGGAGCTCTACTGATAGGTGCTGTACCTGGTACCACGTCAATAGCAAATTCTACCTCCCGAACTGGTGGCAACTCTGGCACATCCTCCGGAAAGACATCCGGAAACTCGCTGACTACTGGAATCTCACTGAGCTGTCGCCGATCTTTCTTTTCTGAAATGAATGCAAGAAATCCCTCACATCCCCTACGAAGCATCCTGTCTGCCTTACAAGCAGAGATCACACGTCTTGGGCACTTCATCTGGCTGCCCTCAAATCGGAATCCGCTGCCCAAATCAAAGTAGATAGCCTTGCTGTAGCAATTGATACACGCATGATATCTTGCAAGCCAGTCCATACCAAGAATCACATCAAAATCCAGTGTTGTGAGCAACACGAGGTCTACTGGGAGCTGATGACCAGCTATCCGCACAGCGCACTGAGGGTAGAAAACACTGCACTCCACCCGTTTACCAACCGGAGTGGATACCAACAACAAGTATGGAAGTGGTGTAGGTCGCTGTCGAAGCTGCACAGCAAAATGGGGTGCTACGTACGAACGCGTAGACCCGGAGTCAAATAAAGCTAAAGCTTCTGCATCGGAAATTAAAATTTTACCTTCCACTACCGTGGCCTCCTCCGCGCCCTCATGCGTAGCAGCATAGGCTCGGGCTGTCTGGCGATTCGGCTTCTGACCTGGGCGAGCTGGCTGAGATCTGCCCTGTGCTGTAGGTCCTGTCTGTCTCGTCTGTGGAGAGAACTGAAACTTCGGGCATTGGGCCCGCCTGTGGTCCGTAGAGCCACACCCGAAACAAGCCCCACTCTTCCTCCAACATCTGTCGGTGGGGTGATCCTTCCCACAGTGACTGCAAACTATCTGAGGACTGCTCGAACTGCCCTGCTTACCCTTGAACTTCTTCTGGAACTGACTTCTACCACTGAAACCTGCTGCCCTCTTAGCCTCTGTTCGCTCCTCCTCAAAGATGGCCTCTGCATCATAAGCCCTGTCAATAGCGTCATCCAAGGTAGCCGGCCACATACAAGCAACCACGTGGCGTTTGTGTCTCGGATTTAGGCCGTTGACGAAGCGAGTCACCTTCTTATGCTCCGTGTTCACCATATCCTCTGCGAAGTGGGACAACTCTGTAAACTTGTGTACATAATCTGCAACTGGCATCTGTCTCTGCTGAAGGTTGAAGAATTCCACTTCCTTGGCTCGCTGAATATGGAGAGGCATGAACTTACGACGGAATTGCTGCTTGAAGGTCTCCCAAACTGTGGCACTGGGCATAGTCTGAAACGAAGTCTTAACACTCCTCCACCATGTCTTAGCTACACTCCGAAACATAGAGGCTGTGAGAACTACCTTCTGCTTGTTACTGCACACAATCGTATCAAATAGCTCTTCAGTCTGCTCCAACCATTGCTCCGCCTGCAATGCATCCTCTATCCCATGAAACTCGGTCGCCCCTCGCTTACGGAACTTGTCGAAAAGAGCATTAGGGTCTGATTCCTTAGGCTGGAAAATCACCTGCTGATCTATACGGGGTGATGCTACTGCGGCAGCCTGACTCTGCCTATCTACCATGGATGCCATCTGTGCCTGTAATGACTGCATAGACTGCATCATCATCATCATCCGCTCCTCACTACTGATGTGTGGGGGTACCGATCCACTATCACCATTGTGGCCCTGTTGATTCTCATCCCTAGATCCTGATCCTGATGCCATCCTGCAAAAGGAAAAGAAACACAACACACAAATATAAAATGCCCTGAGTTAGTCCGATCCCAAATCAACCTATGAGACTTCGAGTCAAATAGTTGATAGCGTTGTCTCACCACGATCTTAGATGCCTACATGCTTATAACTAGCATGCTCTGATACCATACAATACGTATGTCACGGCCCGAGCCCAGAATTCGGGGGTTAGCGAAAAGCTAAACCGGTGACACACGTACTCCCGTGCACGTGCACCCAAACCCAGTCCAGATGCACGCACACAAGGGATCTAACACGTGCGAACTAAGCGTACGCGGAAGCTGTACATACCAAAGCAAGCAACAAAGGAAAAATAAAATAGCGGAAGCCAAAGTAAATACGAAACGGAAAAGACAAAGACAAATACACTGAGATAAAACCGAATACACACCAAAATCAATATACACAAAATATACAGAATACAAGTCCAAGTCCAAAGTCCAAATACAAGCTCTCAAAACCCAAAATGCAAAATAAAAGCCACTGGTATGCATGCACGCACTTGGCAGAAGTGATCAGGCCCACTCTGCCAGACCGGAGGGTGCCTCTACACTCGCCCCTGCAGCCTCCTCGACCGCCGGGGAGCTGGGCAAGGTATCTGTGCCTGCAACACCACAGACAACACAAATGAATACAACGATCCAGCAATTATAAGTAACAGGAAAGAAACACGCATAGTATCAAAGCGAATGAAATAGGGACAGAAGATTAAATACAGAGTCCATCTTAGTATGCTAAGCAAATCGTGCATAGGAGTAAAACATGATAATGGAATCAAAACATAGAATACTGAACTAGTTGGCTACTACGTTAACCATGTTCTCTCCAAAAGAGAGCAGAGCAGAGCAGAGCAGAGAACACCGCTGTCCAGGCCAAAGGTACAAGCGGGTCTCGGTTTCCTGGGTTCCGGGGTCCCAAGACAAAGCAACACTGCAGTTAAAACAGAGATACAGAGATCTACGCCAGAGGTAACCCCGTCGGGTATCCTAGGGCTGAGGCTGAGTAGAGCCAGACTAATACCAATCAAATCAAATCCATAGAAAGGGGAGATTATCCGCTTTGGGCTCACCGATGACAAAGACCGGATCTCGTCCTCACGTATTAACCTCTGGGCAGAGCCACCAGGGAATACCCAAAAATCAGAGATATACAAAGCCAGAGAATATACAAAGCATAGCATAGATCAAAACATAGTACAGAGCGAAGAATAATACAGATATACAGAACGAAAGCAAAATGACTGAGGAAATGCATACATAGATTAACAGAGCAGAGGGCAAAACTATAAACAATATGAAATGCATCTTAGATTAATACGGAATCAAGGTTCATTACAAGCCAAGTCTAATCTAGTTGCATCACTATCACTAACCGTGCATGTTGATGTAGTTTTAAGTTATTCGATGCACCGTTGCCATCCTAGTGTTGCAATATAATCCTTATGTGCATCGAAGTCCCTTAAACCAACACCCATGGGGAGGTGCTTAACAGTGATCAACACTCACATGAATAAGTCACAGCCTAACAGACTATTCATGCGCTCCAAAGAATCCATTTGGGCCGGTGTACGGGTATGGTTAACCTGTATTTGAGCCCTACAAGGTCACACCATTAGCCTAAGTTTAACTGATATTTAACAGGTCTTACGGTTTAGCCATGGGTGACCTACGGCTTAGCCGTGGCATCCTACGGCGTAGCCGCAATATGCACTACGGCTTAGCCGTGGTTCCCTTCAGAACACGGCTAAACTGTCAGCTTTTCCACCTCTGATCTGATACATCTCACGGCTGAGCTACGGTGGAGTCCACGGCTTAGCCGTAAACCATCACGGCTTAGCCGTAGCCTCACCGTAAGAACACTGATATCAGAAAAGTTTCGACTGATCAGAGATTAAATCCACGGCTTAGATACGGTTTGGTTCACGGTTAGCTTACGGCTCAGCCGTAGGACAAATTACGGCTTAGCCGTAGCCTAGCCGTAGAACAAACTCGAATTTGTCACTCTCTGGAATCTAAGCCGTACAGGGTTACGGCTTAGCCGTACAATACAGACGCGAATTCGGGAAGATTACAGAAACGAAATTTTGGTACAGAAACTGAATAAAACAAGCTCAACTGATTCTCATAGCTTAGAAAATGGCTGTAACACATTTCTATACAGAGAATGAGAATGAATCCAAGCAATCAAACAACACCCATATGTGTTATCAAAACCTGTACTTATACTTGCCTCAAATCTGACAAAATCCTCTGAAATCAAGCTCCAAGCAACTAAAATCAAAACAAATCAAAGCAATCACACATGCATGAGATGAAGACAAAGCAACAGAGAATGGGAGAAGCAATTGGAGAAGAAGAAGAAGAAAGAATTGGAAAGAACCCACTTACCAAATCACAAAACATAACCAGAGAGAAGAGAAGAACCCAAATCCACGAAAGGACCCAATCTACAATCGATCAAGAGAAGTGAAGAGAAGAGAGGGAGAGAACGTGGGGGTGAGCTCTGGAGATTTCTCTGCATGCACGATGAGGAATGAAATGAGTAGGAGAGAGAGCCACCTGGAGGATGACTCAATATATAGGTTTTGAATGTTTAGGTCAAAGTCCGGTAAGTTTATACTAATTACAGTTCAAGTCACACGAAGGTCTAACTTCTCCAATTGACTCCAAACGGATCTGACACAGTTACGGAAATTGTCGAGCTCAACGAAATACATATGCTGACACCAAGATGATGCAAAGATGATATGAGCAAAGCAAAAGCAAAATTACGAAAAAAGGCTTAGAACTACCTATCCAAGGCCCAAAACCAATTCCAAAAGAAATAAACAAAACAAAACACACACTAATGAGCCACTAATCCGGCTCAAAGGGGATCGGAGTGTTACATGGGGCATGACAAAACCCTTGTTATATCAATTTACATGTAACTTTCATAAAAGAACAAAAAGAAGAAAATCTAGCTTTCAAGTCAATATCAATAGGGTGTACCCTTTGAATGATTAAATGTTATTACATGTAATTGAATTCAATATGGTCCTACCAATCAATTGGTAGCTTAGTGGTAAGGCACCTCTTTCGAGAAGAGGAAAAAAAACACTAAGGCTCAATCCTTAATTGTAGCATTGATGGTTAGGAGACTTAGTGAATGTGTGAGTGTATTTACTAGAGAAAAAGAAAATTCTATATGATCCTTACTAGAAGGTAGAATAACGAAAGACCTACGTATATATTATATGTGGTCAATTAATAGCAGAAAGAAATTCTATATGTGAGTATTTCCTAGAGAAAAAAGAAAAGTCAATATGATCTTTTCTAGAAAATAAAATAGCGAAAGAGTTGCATACATATTATATCTGGTCAATTAATAGTGGACAAAATTTTCATATGCTCAGAATTAATGGACATGAGGTGATGGTTTGTCCCTCACATTACTATTTACCATATTTCTTCATCAGAAATCCAAATTCAATCTATCTAAAAAGTCTCAAATAACTTTTGATATTCTTGAAATTTTAAGCTCTAGATTATTTTTTTACTAAAATTTGTAGATGCTCCATCCAAAAGGACGATTAAGGAGCTCCACATGGAGGAGACATTTTTTGAAAATTTATAACTTCTCCATGCATAAATTATTTGAATTCTAAAAAGGATGAGTGTGTGAACTCTTAAGTGGCTGACCAACACACCTAAAATGCTTAGTTGTTTAGGTGCAGCAAACTACCTATTTACCTCCCCCCTGCCTTTTCCTAAGCGAGGAGGATGCTGGTCAGACTCAAAGTGCGCAGCTGCACCAGAAAGAGGCATGGGACCCTTTTGCATTGAGCACCGGATACAAAACACCGCTTGGGGTCTTTTTTAAGTTACACGGATTCAAACCCAAGACAGATTGACTCTGATGCTATCTCAAGTGAATCCGAGGCAAATTAACTCTAATACTATCTCAAGTGTTAACCAATATACTCAAAATACATAGACATTACAGCAAATGAACTACTTAATAATTTCATGCGAACCTTACGCGTAGACACTGTGTAATTTGCCCTCGGCCGAATATCTAAGAGTTAGACCTGCTATCAGACTGTCACACGTCTCTGGGGCCAACACGCAGGCTTTATTTTAAAATTTTTTTTTGGATTTTTCAACTTATTGGCCCACTTATGAGACTTTTATTCTGAGCAATTTTGGATTTTTCCAGGTCATGGTCCAGCTGTGAGACTTTTAGTTTGATCATTTTTTTAATGGGTTATGGCTCGACTACAGAATTCCTATGATTCCTGACAATCCAGACCTATTTTCAAACAATCAAACTAGAGCTTTCCTATAGTTTAAATCAGAAAGACAAAAACACCTGAGGGGAAAAACCAGGATGAATGGAATAGTCTCATGCACCATGCAAACCTTGGAATAAAACTGCATCATCTGCTTGTCGTATGGGATTCTTAAAGTGGCTGAGATAATGGTTTTGAGTAACTCACTGTTTGCCACAGCAGATTCTTCAACTGATCCAAGTTCAGATTTAGGGCATGTTCTTGCAAAATTTAAGGAGAAAAGAGTTGCTTTAATTTTATGTTGCCTTTTTTTTTTATTGTTGCAATAGCTTTCCTTGTTAGAAGGGAAAAATGAACAGGCTTTACATGCTTAAAGGATTTCAATTTCCATGCACGTTTAGAATGTTTATTACTCATAAGGATATAAAAAGTATTTTTTTTTTTTTTTTGGTAGAAACATGAGGATATAAAGTTAAAGACTGAATATTCCAGTGCTAAACATTAATAGCAAAAACTCCGCCAGTTTTTGCTGCGATCCCAAGCCCAGGTAAAAGAGGAGAACTACTTTAGGTAGGTTAAAAGCCAGTGTAAAACTTTATCACAACGCAAACATGAATTCTAAGATAACAATATTTCGCAATAAAGCTAGCGCGTTTTCCACTTTAAGCGACGCATTGCAGCGTCGCCCGATTGTGGTGAAAAGTGTGCAAGAGTTACCACATAACTCTGGGCTAGTGCGGTTAAAAAAGTTAGTCCATGAGAATAAGAGGAGAAATAGGAAAATTAGACTTGCCACTTGGAATATATGAACTTTGATAGGCAAGAGCATGGAGTTAGTCGAGGTAATGAAAAGAAAAAAAATTAGTGTGGCTTGTATACAGGAGACAAGGTGGAAAGGGAATAAAGCTAAGAAGCTCACAAATAGATATAAACTTTTTTATGCAGGAAAGAGTAATATAAGAAATGGAGTGATAAAGAGTAATATAAGAAATTGAGTGATTATAGTTGTTTTGAAAGAGAAAATTATAGGGATAAAGAGGTTTAGTGATAGAATTATAGCAATTAAACTAGTGCTAGAGGAAGACATAATCCATATCATCAATGCATATGCTCCCCAAGACTAGAAGAAGTGTGAAAAAACGATTTTGGGAAAAAATGGATGATTTACTATGAAAAATCCCAAATAGTGAGAAGATTTTTCTTGGAAGGGATTTAAATGGGCATATAGGAAGAGATAATAAAGGATACGAAAGAGTACATGGAGGGCAAGGATTTGGAGAAAAAAATGAATTCGAAAACACTATATTGGATTTTATAGTAACATTTGATTTTGTATTAGCAAACACTTACTTTAAAAAAAGATATAAGCATTTAATTACCTACAATAGTGGGAGTAGCGAGAGTCAGATAGATTTTTTTTCAAGTTAAAAAATACAACCAATTGGTTTGTGAAGATTACAAGGTTATCCCAGGAGAAAGTTTATCCACGTAATATAGGCTCATAGTTTTAGATATTTACATTAGAAGTAGAAAGAGAGTGGTAGTAAACAAAATGAGCCCTAAAATAAGGTGGAGAGATTTGAAGGGGAAAAAAACAAATATATTCAAAGACAAAATAATTGAGAAGGGAGAATAGAACCTTAAAGGAGAAGCTACAGTAATGTGGAAATCAAATGGCTAATTGTATTAGAACGATTACAAAGGAGGTACTTGGAGAATCAAAAGGAAAGAAACACGTTGATAAAGAAACATGGTGATGGAGGGTGGAGGTTCAGGAAATTATTTGAGAGAAAAGACATTGCTACAAAGTTTGGCAGGGGACTAAGAGTATGAAGAATTTTGAGTTGTTTAAGAAGACAAAAAAAGAAGCTAAGAAAGTAATAAGTAGTGCAAAGTCCAAAACATACGATGACCTCTATAATAGGTTGGGAATAAGAGAAGGAGAGAAGGATATTTTTGAGCTCGCAAAAATAAAAGAAAACAAAAGTAGGGACTTAGGTAATGTCAAATATATCAAGGACAATGAGAAAAATATTTTGGTGAAAGACAACGATATTAAAACAAGGTGAAAGGAATATTTTAGCAAACTTTTAAATAAAAAATGTATAGGGGATACAAAAATTAGGGAGGATGCTTTATTTGCAGAGCATATACTTTTCTCCGTAGAATTAGAGGGGTAGAAGTGAATGAAGTATTGAAGCAAATAAAGACAGAAAAGGCAACAGACCTAAATAATATTCCGATAGAGGTATGGAAATACTTAAAAGAGGTTAGGGTGAGTTAGTTATGTAGACTCTTCAATAACATACTTGTAACAAAGAAAATACCGGATGAATAGAGAAGAAGCATTGTAATACTTACATATAATAACAAGGTAAATATACAAAATTGTACCAACTATCAAGGGATTAAACTCATAAGTCATACTATGAAGTTAGGAGAGAGAATAATGAAGTTAAGACTTAGATAGAAAACCAACATTACTGAAAATCCATATGGTTTTTGTAACACTCCAATCCTAATTAAGCATGCTTAGCGACTAATTAAGTAATTTATTGGCTAATTACTATCGAATGAGGATGTTTACCTCATTGATAGGTAATTGGGTTGAATTTAACCTTCACTAGGTAGTGAAAGCCCTTTTTCGTAATTTTTGAGTTTATAATTTTATGTCATTCATGCATTATATTGACACCATCACATGTGTCTCGCCAATGTCGTCAACTTTCAAACTTGACTCGAATACGTTTAAGTTTGTTCATGTTAGTTGGATCCTCATTTGACTTAAACTAAAAATACCTCAAGAAATAAGGACTTTCTTATAAACTCAGAAATTGGTCTGTATATAAGATCCCAACTATTCCTAATCGATACCTTTTCCTCTCTAATACTTTTTTTGCCCTAAGACTTGTATTCTTCCTTCTTCTATCACGATTATTATCATCCAATCAAGAGAGTTGATCTTTGCATGTATGATTAGAGGCTCATATTGGCATCTCCAATGTCTTCTAATCTAAGCACAAGCTCTGAAGTAAAGGAGTTAAGTAGGTTTTTCTCTTAATTGATTTCTAGACGTATGAGCTACTTCTCTTCCACAAGTATTCGGTTTAAGGAGTGAAGAAAAATCCTCCTATAGACATATACTCATCTACTTCCTCATCCCCTGCATGCATATCAGTTTTAGGTTTAAGAATTTGAGTGTTGTCTCAAACTGAGCCAAAAGTAAGAGTAGTGGTTTGAATTCGAAATCAAATCAAGTATAAGTAAATTTTGGTTTAATACATATTGGTATATTATGATTCTTATAATTTTACTAAATTCTGTGCATTCAGCCCTAATGTTTTCAATTTTCTAAACTCTACCATATGATACCCTATTGTGCTCAATTTCTCTACACTCTACTGTATTATAAAGTTAAGTGGTTTTGATGTAGTATGAGATGAAGTATGAGTTTGAACAAAAAATGAATGAATAAAATAGGTTTGGAATACCCTTTTTCATAAGAAATTTTCTTTAAACTTTAAAATTACTCCCAAAAATTGAAGCTTACGGCTAAACCGTAGAAAAGTTACAGCTCACAATTTAGAGAGCTAAAGTATCATATTTTCTTTTACAACTAAACCAAAGCTGAGCCATATAATGTGCTATGGCTCAGCCGTAGTTAAGTCGTGGCTTAGCCGTAAGATATATACAGCTAAGCCGTAGAGGAGAATACAGTTAAACCATAAATGCAGAGGAAGATTTGAGTACCTACGGCTAAGTCATAGTGCAATTTACGGTTAAGCTGTAAGATGCCACGGCTAAGTAGTGGTCACCCACGGCTAAGCTGTAAAACCATTGAAACTTAAGGTTAAAAAAGTACTGTATGAGACCCTGTAGGACCTTAGTTATTGGATCATTTTACTGTAAAGTCCAAACACGGGTTAATCATGATTTACTTTAATTAGTCTTTTCTTATTTTTAATTAGGCTAATTGAGCCCAAATCTCAAGAGGTTTGGGTCATGGATAGGTAGTTAGGTCAGGTTCGAACCTTATTAGGTAGTCCAGGACCTTCTTGCATTTTAACATTTCATGGTTTTTTTATCATTAATGCATCATATTAGTTGCATTGGGTGAGTTTCATCTTGTGGGAAATCTTTCATGTTTGGCCCAATTCCATTTGGATTCATTCCAGCCCATTTTAAGCACAATTGATTTAAACCGGAAATATACATATAAAAAGAGGGCCTATCTGTAAATCCAGAAAACCCAACCCATTTAACTACTTAAACCCATCGTCCCTCCTCTATTCTTCTTCACCAAAACGGCTGTAGCAGGAGTCTTCTTCTTCTCCTCCCTTCTACCTTCATTCTCTTCCTCATCTAGCCTCCATTCTTGGTGATTGAAGACTTACATGCAAGAAGTTTGGGTTCCTTCTTCTTTCTCTTTGGTTTTCTTGCTCTCCTTCTTGAAATCAAAGCACCATCTTTCTTCCTCTTGCTTGTAGGAAACTCGAGGTAAGGTAACCCCATCACCATTGCGTTTCTTAGGATTCATGAGGGTCAAGAGACCCAATCTATTAGCATGCATGTATCACATTCTCATTCTTCTCCACGCATATGTTAGATTCTTCATTAGTGAAGCCTCCTCCACCATCTAGCCAAGGGACAACTTAATTTGAGTGAAGCACCAAGCCTAAGGCAAGTATAAGGATACATCTTTTTTACATGCATGGCTTTATTCTTTGATTTTGATGGATTCTTATGGATTACCCCTTTTACAGCTCAATGGATAATGCATGCAATCGATTCATGATTTTAATAGTTTTGGATGAATGAAATGATAGTGGTTCTTTAGGGAACCTAAGAATGTGGAATGGAAGTTTTTAAGTTGGTATGATTGCAGGTGGAATAATGGATTAGAAGCCAAAATCCATTGGAGACTAAACACACCCATAGCAGAGTGTTTCAAGGCCGACCGGTCGGTCCTGAAGGTAGATCGGTCGAATTTCCTTGCGAGTAGTCCGACCGGTAGGCCACTCTGCCCGACCGATCGAATTTTGTTTCTGGATACGGTCCGATCGGTCGGGTAAGCCTAACCTGTATGAAGCAGCGCAGGGGAAGAAGATTAGCCAACGGGCTAATCTCCAAGCCAAAAGGCTTATGGATAAATTGTCTAGGTGCCTCACCAAAGACAAACAACTCTCTCAACTGAGAATCAATACCCAAAGCTTTATTCAATATGAAAGTCTATCTCTCTTGAAGAGATTACAACCTTATTTATTACTAAAACATTCTCTAAAAAAGGAAATAGCTAATTCTAAACAAATAAGAAGTCCTAAATCAAATCCAACTGGACTTGCCAAATATCAAATAAACAACTAAAACAACTACTATTAATATAGTCTACTATAATCTATTAGGCTGTATTGATCTTGGATTCAATAGCTGGCCAATCATAGATCTGGCCTGCATCAGTTCTCCCCCGCTTGGAAGAGAACTCGTCCTCGAGTTCTGTAAATATCCGCCTGGGTCAAAAATCATTCGAACAAACTTCCGTGTCGCTGATTGAGCGTCAGGTTGATAATATGCCTTGAAAGCTGGATCGAATCTTCTATTCCACTCAGAAGTAGGTTGGAGGCGATGTGTCTGTTGATGGTTGCATTGACAGTGTGATCTGACCATTATATGCTTTAATAGTAGACTCTGTAATAAGATAGCATAATTGTTGATTGACATTAGTTGATCTCTGAAGATGAAATCAATATGGTGCACGTCAATTAATGTGGACATATCTTCTTGCGAAACCACTGGGGTAATTGATTTGTCACCCGATGTGGCAATCAGATCCATTGGATGATTACTGTCTGCTTGTACATCATCTTGCTTTATCTCTTGCTTCTCATTTGAAGTTACAATAAGATCTTCCTTTCCATGAATGGGCTTTTCAACATCATCGGTGGAATTTGTTTCTTCCCTGTGTTCATCTTGTGACTCTTTAATGGATGGTGATGAGGTAGATGAAGATGTTGTTGATTGTAATGAAACAAGGTCAACATATTGTCCTTTCCAATAGAAAGAATAGATATTCTTCTCTTTGTCATATTGCACTTTCCGATTAAGAAGCCATGGTTGTCCCAAAAGAATATGAGTGATATTCATGGGAATTACATCACACCAAATTTTATCTTCATATACACCAATCTTGAAAGATACTAAACATCTGTGAGTTACAGTAATGACAGAAGCATTAGACCATGTAACTTCGTAAGGCATTGGAAGAGTCTCTGTAGGCCAATTGAGTTTGTCAATAACATATTGTGCCACAAAATTGATAGTACTGTCATGATCAATAACTAGATTAGTTAATCGATCTTCACACCTTACTCGCGTCCGGAATACTATAGTCTGTTTCCACTCTTTGTCTTCCTGTTCATTGGTGGTGAGAAGTCTGCTAATGACAAGGGGGTGAGTATCTTCTCCTTCAAATTTTGTTTCCATCAGATGATCTTTCGTTCGATGTGGAGAATGTTCTTGCTTAGGCTTGACTTGTTGCAGCTGGGACCATTGAAGCATGTGTTCAATATGAATTGCTTCTTTGTATGCTTCATGAACACTGTGACATGGTTTCATCTTCTCAAGAATGTCTGGCTTCAAACCTCTGATAAAGCGAGTTATATTATGCAGCTCATTCTGTTCCAAGCCACAAACTTGGTGCAATCTCGAAAATTGATTTAAATATTCATAAACTGTCGAATCTGCCTGTCTGAGAGTGAGAAATTGCTCAAAGTAGACCTTATTTGCAAAATACCAATCTCCATATTTATACTCATATAACATGCTTTGAACTTCATCAGATGGTCCAAAGATTTGCATATTGACTTTACTGTAAGAAATTCAAAAATCTTCTGAATGCTCAAAATTAACTAACCTGATGGCTTGATCTTGTTGACAAAAAGAGGCAAGTGAAGATGGATCGTGAATCAGACTAAAATATCATCATTTTGAGAAGCAATGGCTGAGATCAATCAATCCAAAAAGGCTGGATTATATATATATATATTGCTGCTGTGGGCCTGGGCTCAATCAGGCAGGCGGGTCAGATCTGGGTCAGACCCGGATTGAAGCAAAGTGGTTGGACTGGGCCGGGTGTCGGGTCAGCAGTTTAGGCCCAAACTGGTACGGCCCAACTACTAAATATCTTCCTCTTGCTACAGTAACGAGAAAAAGGATAAAAGGAAAGAGGAGCCCTGTTGCAGAAACGGACCTGTTGCAGAAGACAGAAAAGAAAGAGAGAAAGAA
Source organism: Sextonia rubra (assembly GCA_037013555.1). Classification (NCBI taxonomy): domain Eukaryota; kingdom Viridiplantae; phylum Streptophyta; class Magnoliopsida; order Laurales; family Lauraceae; genus Sextonia; species Sextonia rubra. The sequence continues at coordinate 105,556,132 of JASUAD010000001.1, read as the reverse complement.
GGGACGGATCTTCTGCCGGCGAGGGAGAGAAAACTACAGCGGGGTGATGGCGGTCTTCTGCCGGCGAGAGAGAGAGAGAACGACAGGGGGGCGATGGCGGTGGTTGCTTCCAGCCGGCGGTGGTTGCTTCCAGCCGGCGATGGAGAGAGAGAGCACACCAGCAGGCGATGGCAGCCGGCGATGGAGAGAGAGAGAACGCCAGCAGGCGATGGCGATGGTGGGATCCGGCCGCCGGCGATAGCGGGAGAAAACTCCAGCAGGTGGTGGCTTGGTCTCCTCGTCGCCTTTTGGATCTTCGTCTCTGTCGTTCGCGTCTGCCCTTTTTTTTTTTTTGTTTTGGTTCGTTTCTTTGCTGGGGAAGAGATGGTTTTTCGGATCTTTGCTCCGGGTATGGACAGCAACCGAGCGGTGGGGTTTGCGGAGCTCTGCTCCGGGTGTGGACAGCAACCGAGCGGTGGGGGTTGCCGGTGAGGGGTCCAGAGAGTGAGCGTGAGGGCCTGTAAGGGTTGTGGTGGAGGGCAGTGGTGATGCGGAAGAGGGCGAGGGTTGTCGGTGGGTGGAAAGGGCGGATAGGGTGGCGTCGGGCGGGGAGAAGGATGATGGGAGGCGGACGATGAGGATGCTGGGACAGGTGGCTCTGTTTCTTTTCTTGGTTGGGGATTTGCTGAGCAGCGAGGATCGGAGGGGGTGGGTTCGGCTGGGTTGGGGTTTAACGGAGCAGTGAGGATTGGAGGGGGTGGGTTCGGGTGGGTTGGGGTTGAGCGGAGCAGCGAGGTCGGACGATGAGGATGCTGGGTTTCTAGTGGAGAGAGGGGTTGGTTTGGTGCAGGTGTTGGCCGTTTGCAAGAACGATGAAGACTGATGATGACGAACGATGACCGGTGGATACCAAACAAACGGAAATAGGAGACAGTTACCTCGAATCGGCGAGTAGACGGCGGTCCGAGCGTGGATCTTCGTCTCTGATACCAATTGAAGCAGCGCAGGGGAAGAAGATTAGCCAACGGGCTAATCTCCAAGCCAAAAGGCTTATGGATAAATTGCCTAGGTGCCTCACCAAAGACAAATAACTCTCTCAACTGAGAATCAATACCCAAAGCTTTATTCAATATGAAAGTCTATCTCTCTTGAAGAGATTACAACCTTATTTATTACTAAAACATTCTCTAAAAAAGGAAATAGCTAATTCTAAACAAATAAGAAGTCCTAAATCAAATCCAACTGGACTTGCCAAATATCAAATAAACAACTAAAACAACTACTATTAATATAGTCTACTATAATCTATTAGGCTGTATTGGTCTTGGATTCAATAGCTGGCCAATCATAGATCTGGCCTGCATCACATATCGAGATTCTTTTTTATATCTAGGCTCAATGACTAGTAAGGATTGGTAGATTAACAAAGTTGTTGAGCATACGATAAAAGCTGGATGGCTGAAGTGGAGTCTAACTTTTGGAGTGCATTGTGATAGACAAATGCCAATGAAATTGAAGGGCAAATTTTACATGACAATGGTTAGACCAGCTATGACATATGGAGCAGAATGTTGGCTAATTAAGAAAACACATATGGATATATAATGGATGTGGTGGAGATTAGAATGCTTAGATGGATATGTAGTAAAATTATAAAAGATAAAATTAGAAATAAGCACTTTCAAGAGCATTTAGGGACAGCACAAATAGAAGATAAGATTAGAAAAACTCATTTAAGATGGTTTGAGCATATTGAGCGTAGGCCGGTTATGGCACCAATGAAGAAAAGTTAACTATTTAGGAAGATGGCCCATCAAAAGGTAGGGGTAGGCCGAAAAAAACATTGATGGAGGTCATTAAATTAGATTTAAAGAAGTTTAACTTATCTAAAAATTTGGTTCAAAATAAAACGGAATGGAGAAACAAGATTCATAGAGCGGACCTCAATATGGTTAGGATAAAGTTTTGATGATGATAATAATGATGATGATGATGAAACATTACTAGCATATTTGTATCCAGTGGTAGACCCAAAAACTTTTCCTTGTGGGGGCTCTATGTAAAAAATTCTTGGGGACAGAAGGAATATGAAAATTAAAAAAAAAGAAAAAAAAACCCTTGGAGCTCTATAGAATTTAATATTTTTTCAAGGATGAGTGGAGGTTCAGCACCAAGACCCTTGTACTTGGGTCTGTCCCCATCTATATCCAGATCCATTTTCGATAGGATGAATCCATCTTCATATTGGAATCCAATGGATTATTGCATCTATATGCATGCAACATCAACCAAACAAAAATTTTGTTCCATGGAAATGGATATTTCTATTTTTAGATTTTGACATGATTATTTTAGTACTTCCATCTATTTTCATTGGGAAGAATCCCATTTGCTTGGTTACCTTGTAACACTAGCTAAAGCACTTGGAAAACCTGGTAAAATGATTAAGTTGTGATTGTCCGATCCCATGATCAATATTTCATCTAATTGAAGTGAATATTTGAATGAAATTGCCGGATCCACATGAAGGACTCAGGCCGTTTGCATCTTGAATATGTTCTTCTTTCCGGATATGTGAAAAAGTAAATATAAAAATTCAGCTCTGTAGCTCAAGTTAAAAGAGTAAAGGCCTCTACAATATTAAGTTCTATGAGGGAACCATTTCTACCAAAACCTCAAAGTATTAGTAGAGGGTAGAGGTGGAAATACTTTACAATATTCCAAACGTCGGGTGGAGCTCACTCTTTAATACTTTCCCTAGGTGAAACCCAGTTGACGCACTTTTGGCGACACGTATTTTTTTATTTTAGTGCCTATTCATTTATCCTGGAATTTGAACTCACGACCAATTGCCTATAAAATTTCACAAATTAACTCATGCCATAAATGTCATCTAAATATTGAATTGAGAAATGATCTCAATTCATACATTCAAAAGCAAACCTAATCAATCGTTATTCAAAATTCAAACTATCCAAAATCTCCAACAACCAAATTAATACCTGACTAATCTTTATCTAAAATACTAATCTCTAACATCCCCTCAATCACATTATCTTTTATGGGAAGGATTTGTGATTGTTCGACATTAAAAATAAAACCTTTTTATTTAAAAAAAAAAACCACAAGCATCCATCATGTCAGTCTAAGGATCACCATCCATCTGCAGATTCATCACTGTTGCAACCCGCTCCTATGAAATCTGTTAATACTAGTGGTCCACTAGATTAGATTTGCTATGATCTCTTCCAGACACTTTGATTGTGCAAATTGATAGAGATAGAGGTTTAAGGAAGGTGACAAGATATATAGTAGGGCTTATTTTTGGGTGGATGGATGGGTAGGAGAGGATGCTCATTTTTTATTGAAATAGAAAAATTGATGGTGAATATTTCGGAGCATGGAGCTTGAGATTGTGACATAATGTGATAGATAGGAAAAGAGGAGGTCAACTTTGATACATAAAGAATTTCACAAATTAACTCATGCCCATAAATCTCACGATAAATATTCAATTGAAAAATGATCTCAATCTATACCAATGGCGGACCCAAAATTCTCATTTGGGTGATGCGGGCAATGGCTGGTGAAGAAGTCAACTACTAAAATGGAATTTTTAATCTCTAATTTTCAAAAACCGCATGCTAACACGTAGGTCCGCCCTTGATGTATACATTCAAAACCAAACCTAATCAACCGTTATTCAAAATTCAAACTATCCAAAATTCTAAAAACCAAACTAATGCCAAACTAATCTTTATTTGAGATACTAATCTCTACCCCACAATGCATTTGTTTGTTGGAAGGATTCCATGAAAAAGAGTAAAATTATTTTGATTTTTTCCGAGTTACTCATTGTGACACAGCTTCCTTACAAAAAGGAAAACATAAATTGATTTTCCTCTATAGAGAATTTGATTTCTTATAAGAAGGATAGGAATGTACGCCTCTCTCATACGAAAACATCAGTTTAATAACACCATACAAAATTCTCTGGTTGCACAAACGTGTTTCAAAATCAGCACAAATAAGGAAAAGGTGAAAAAAGGGAAAGTAGCAGTTGGATTTGGCACGAAGATGGGATGGATTTTGTAGTTTTAATGTGAAGTTGGAATATGGCAACATGAAGTCCAATGAGTATACAAACTGGTCAAGGAAAGAGGAAAGGACGAGAAAAGGAGGCGACAGGCTCACGTTAGTGTCCGGCTGAGTGTTTGAGGCTTGGGCACGTCTGCGTCTATCAGCTATTCAAGTTAGCAAAGGAGTGCAAACTCCGGCGCCTCTTTGTCTTACCATATCCCCCTTTGTCTTTCCCTCTTGACCTACTACTACTCTCATTCATTAACCAAATGTCACTGACTCAATGACTTGACTAACATTATTATTATGAAGATAGAAAAGAAAGAGGTCATCTACAAGTAAACTACTAATTATCTATTAAGACCTTCATCACATAATACGATTAGTAATAAAGACATGCTCACCTAATCTTGCGTTTAATTAAATTTCATTTTCTCCCTCATTTCTGTTAGAAGGTTGTGAAACACTCAGTAATGAGCCAGTAATCTTTTTAGTTCGCCACCATCATCAGCATCATTAAAGCATTGTTTCAACTATATTGAGTCAGCTACAGAAATTATGCTTTATTATTCCAACGATCATCGGCTAAAACATTGTATCGACTGCACTTAATCAGATTTATTGGCTCTTACCCTTTTTATAGAGGAGTGATCGTCAACTTGAACGAAGAAACTTTTTCTAGGTGGAGCTGTTTTTAGCAAGATTATTGCCGTCAAACATTGAGCTTTATGCTTTGCCCAAAATATAATCTTCTAAAGACTGGATAATTTGGTGAGTTAATAATCAAGTTTTGATGTCAAATTATCAAAGAATCAAATGTAAAACACACACACACACACACACACACACACACACACACACACAAAATAAAAAATAAAAAAATAGCACATCAATATCATATTGACAACGTTTCCATCAACGTGCAACTTCGTCTAAATCCTTGTCTGGAAAAATTTGCTTTTGTCTTAATTTCCTCTCTCCGAAGTTCTAGAGTTTATTTGAACAAGGGCCAAAATGAGTCGCTCAATGTAGAGAATAGTAAATTCCAATTCTGAAGTTTGGTGGTGCCCTGACTTTGCTAGAAAATACAGCCATCGTATTTGGTTTGAATCAGTCCTTTACTTGAACTTTCGGTTAACTGGATCGTAAAACATACAGCCATTGTCTTAAAGCTTAATCTTCGACCCTACAAGTCTTTTATTGAATTTTTTAATTATTAATTTTTTTTTAAAAGAACATCTTCATTTATAATGATATTATATATAGTGTTTTTACACGGATAAAATCTTAAAACCTGGTGAGATTATGTATAAGTAATGGTTTTTTAAATGTTTCAATCTGATGTTGATAATAACAATAATAATAAAGAAACAGTGTGATTGATCAAGGATGACACTGATACGTAAGGGTTGCCACCGAAAACAATGGTTACGAAAGCTTTTAATTACATAATGATGAGGTTATGAGGTGTGCCATCTTATCAGTAACATATGGAGTTAAGGCCCCTCACAAATCACCCTATGGTCATTTTTTAAACTTGGGTTATTATTATAATAAAAGAAAAATGAAGTACAGTTCAATGCTTAAACAATTGACACTTTAGAATATTTAATATTTATTCAGAAGGTGAGATTCAAGAAGGGTCATGGACAGTTTGGAGTGACTTGAATTGAAGGTGCTATTTTTATTCTCTCATATAGGGAATATCTCATTCGTTTTCCTAAAGCATTGACAAGAAGATATCCTTCACATGGAACGTGCAACTAGTCATTTGAAAAATTGTACAGATGTATATATGCTCTCCCACAGATTTGGATACTGTGGAGATCTTGTTTAATAAATGAAAATTGCCAACCCTTTCATCAACAAATGGATTTTATTGCAAGACAATAGTGGGTAGGAAGGAAAGTCCATTATTGGATGGCTACAACATGTCCCAGATAGTGTTCGGTTTATATATTGTATTCTTGTTTGAGTGGATTAGTTAATTGCGGTTAGCCAATGGTTAGGTTCATGATTATGGGTATTTTGGTAATTGTAATAAGGCATTCTTGAGGACAAAGAAAACAGGGATTATATGTTGACATAATCTTCTCTAGATTTTGTGTGTGAGAGGTGAGGGCTTTCTCCCCTATGGCTTTTAGAGATTGACTAACCATATTTGGCAGAGGGTTATGAGAGTAAGATTAAGACCTATGAAGAGTAAAGGTGCTTATGATCTGGGCACAGCCCCTTTGGGCCATGCTTGAGTATGTAGTTAGGGCCCACTTAATAAGTGGCCTAGATAGAAAGCCCAAAGCCACCCGGCCTTTGTAAGGAATGCATGTAATTTAATTTAATTTAATTAGTTCAAAGAATTGCTTGAATGCCCACAAAATTGATAAAAAGCTCAAATCCTACCCGATTGATTAAATGGGCAGGCTCAACCCTAACTTTACAGCTCATGTCGGGGCTTGGATAGAGCTTGGGCCAAAGTCGGGCCGAACCTAGATATGCCTTAGCCAGGCTCGACCCGGTCCATGAACACTCCTAATGAAGAGTAACTAGGCTAAGTGTTAAAGGGTTTCGAATGTTTATAATGAATTGCCCAATTTTCTTATAAAATCAAGTAAAACGATCATAGAACATAGATGTAGCCTTATTATAGTGAATCACGTAAAAATCTGCATCATGGATTACCCATGCGATGTGTGAATTGACTGTGTGCCTAATCCAATCTAAGTGGATTCAAAAATCATATATTTCCAAAATGTGGGCCCCACCTACATTGAGTCGGTAAGGAATTAACACACACTGTAAACACATCAATGCATGAACAATTGCTCATGGCAGTGTGATGGATGCTAACCTTGATAGAGGTTAAGGTTTCAACACAAATTGCTTATATACAGTTAAAACAAACAATTAACCTAAGTTAACAAGCAAATAATTACAAGAAATAGACATAATAATTTTTTGTGAAAAACTCAAATAGGAAAAAACCACAAAACCTAACACCGGTCTACACTCATATCAAACACTATAAATAGAAGGTTACAAGATCTAGATTACAAGATCTACTTACTACCCATGTCTAGTTGCATATAACTTAAATGACTGAAGTTCTTCTTGTTGACGCATACATCATTCACCTTCTTCACGCTCAATCTAACACGCCTTGAAGCCACTCAAGACGAACAACAACCCCTTGAAGACACTCAAGATGATAACCTTCAATAAGAGAGAAGTCAATCTTCTACAAAAGAGTGCAAGCAACATTCTCTGGAACTCAACAACTTCCACATAGTCTCTCAATAAATACTCTAAAGAAGAAAAAAATCTCCAATGTGAAATCTCAACTCAAGATATGGAGATAAATGCCTTAAGGTTAAAAGAAACACCCTTTAAATAACTTCCAATTCGTGTCTTATAATTAGAGTCTATTTAAAACCAAAACAAGCTATCCTAGCACAAAAAGGAAAGGTTTTCGCGCAATGATAATTTCGTAATTTTCTCGCAATGGTAATTTCATAATTACAGACAATGTAATTTCTATAAACTTTCCAAGGTCAAAACTTCATCATTTTAGCTCGAATTGACGGAATTTTAGAACCTATGAATGTTTACTCAAAAAGAACTTTCCAACAGTAGGTAGCTTACCACGATCCAATATTTAATTTGTGAAATATGACCTTTTTAATATATGTTATCATCAGAAAATCACATTAAACATTTCATTTGCTTCTCTCTTCAATTTCTTTACTTCAACGGTATCCGACGACTCATAAAATAGTCTATTCTAAAAGAAATAAAAAATTACAATTCAATGGACTCAGAGTTTTGTCCAACCCATGAATTAGCCAACATACAACAATCCTAACACATTGTAAGTCAATGAGTGAGCTTTCCACATGTTGACTTGTCAAGATAAGAAATGTTTGTATCCATTCATGTATATATGAAGGAAAACAAGTCACCTAATGGAAGTAGCCGTGGATTGAAGGCTTAGAACAATAATTCCTCAAAGCCTCGTGGAATGCGGGTACATCAATCTCGATCATTATAAGTTTGTTTGGAGCACATTGTTGAGTGGATATGCCCATTCCAAGATTCTACTACTTTTGAGGGTTCGTTTGCATGGACTAGTTCCTCCATGGAGACTTCCTCATATCCAAATACGCCCAACAGAAGTTTCTTGTTCTTTGTTCTTGTTTTTTCCTCTTTCGTTGGACTCTCTCTCTCTCTCTCTCTCTCTCTCTCTCTCATATGGTCCCAAAGTGGACCCCTTTTGTGATTCTGTATTTGCTGTTGTATGGGGTTTATGTGTGGTTTGGTCTTGCTTGTTTACGATCCTTTCTGTTGGGTCCCGGATGTTGTTGGGACCAACGAACATGGTTGTGGTTCTGCATAGGCATTTCTGAAAAATTTTTCGGAGGACCAGGGTTGTGGTTTGTTGTGTGTGGTTGTTGTTGTTGTGGAGGGGTGGGGCGGTCTCAATGTAAAAAAAATTAAAGAAACCATTAAAATTTGGAACTACAAGGGAGTTTTTTGAAAATTTTCAGATTTGAGTGAGGGCTTCAGCCCCCACAATTATACTTGGGTCCCCACCCCTGCTTGTCGTGTGCTGCTCACAGACCCAACTGCCCTTAAATCATGTTATGGATGAAAAACATATGGAATATGTTCACCTTTCAACTGCCCTTAAATCTGATATTTTTTCAAAAAATGTTAAAATTTTAATATTTCCTACAAAGTTGTTCCTACCGTAGCTGTAACACTCCGAATTGAGTTAAGCATGTTTAGTAGATAAATAAATATGATTAGTAAATAATTAATCTAGTTTTAAATTAAATAATCATGTTTAATGTTGTTTGGGTTAGGATTAGTTTTCTTTCATCTTGTTTGAGTCTAGTGGGTCGATTTTGGATCATGAATAGGTAATTTGGGTCGGGTTTGACCTTGATTCGGTAGATAAAGCCATCTTTCATAATTTTAAATTTTGTACTTTTGTGCCATATATGCATCATATTGATAACATAGTATTCGTCTTGTCAAGCTCGTCAACCTTTGTGCTAAACCGAAACTCATTCGACTTCAATTGAGTCATGTGGACCTCTAAATGACTCAAACTGAAATAAAAGAATAGAATTTGGACTTACCTGTAAATTCAGAAAATCTGAAAGTTAAAAACCACTCAAAACCCAATTCATTCGATCCTTTCTATTCTCCATGCTACAGCAGAACATCCCCTCTTCTCTACATCCTCTTCTTCCTTAGAAAAAAGATCTAAGCAGAGTTTGCATATGTGATATAAGGACTCCATCTTCAACCACACCATCTTCTCCTTCTTTTCATCTCTTATAAGTAGAGGAATTCAACACCCTTTCCTCAAAAATCAGTCCTTAAGGTAATATTCTTACCTTCCCACAAAACTTCAGTTTAGAATGAGTCATCTAGATTCCTATTCATGGCTGCAACTTATTTCATCCTTGTATTGGTCATGTTGCATATTAGACTTTAAAGAACTGGGGTTTCCTCCTAAATTGAGCCGAGCAAAAAGGAAATTGTTTACAAGCTTAGAATTGAGGCAAGTTTAAGCTGAATAGTGGTTAATGCATGCTGGTACTTCATGATTGTTACCAATTAATTGTATTCTATTAAATGTCAGCCTCATTCCTTTATAGATATATGAATTGGAAATTAGTTTGTTTCATTTGTATATGGTGAATGTTAACATGACGATGAGAGTAGAATGGAATAATATTAGTGAACTATGAATGAATGGGAAATGAGGAATTATTAGGGGGAACAGGAGGTTCCGAGTGCAGGTGTTGTAATGAAGGGATAAGCGTGCTATAGAAATTTGGAATTGGATTTCTGGAGCACGCGCTAAAGCATCATTGAGCTTCCTCTCGAGCACGCATACAAGAAGTCTGACGAAAATTCGTCAGTCAGAACTTGTTGGAACCAAAAGCATGAACGCTTAAGCATCCTGGGGCCACGCTTGAACAGACCACGCCAATTTGAAGGGTCAATTGTAGATCACTTCTAATTTATCCTGGGGATCCTATATTCACCCCAATTAATCCTAAACACTTTATAGTTAACCCTGAGGTTAATTGTCATATGAATATTGGAATATTAGAGAATTAAGACACCCAATAGGTCCTTAGATTGTAACTTTTAACCTGATAATTAGCCCAATAGTAATTAAAGATGCATGAAGAATCTTAGGCTAAGATTTTTTTAATATAATGTTATTCGTATGTCGATCACTTAAGCATAGGTATTAGTTTAGGGGACATTGATACACATGTATATCCAGTGTATGATGCAGTATTGATCTCAATAGCCACATGTATAATGCCTATAGGGATTTATTTTTATGTCATTAATTTATTTAAGTTGTTGTAATTAGGATTTAGTTTTCCTTATTATGTTGTTTCCTAGTTTCATTATATATCTTAGGCCCTAAGTTAATTTACTATTTATATGGCATTGCAATGAAAGATTATACAAAGACTTCGATTATTGAATAGAATTGTGAATTACCGTGCGTCGTCATGTGTTGAATTCTTATTGAAGACGATTCGAAGTATCCTTGAAGACGTGCTTTGGCACTCCTATACAGCCCTAACCATAAGGGCTACATCAAATTGGTATCAGAGAACCTCCCTTCAGCAGACAAGCCATTCCCCTCTTTGCCGAAAAGCCAGCCCCGACTTTTCATTACGATCATTCCTCATCTCGAAGATCCCCATCTCCTGCACCCTACCAGAACGCCACCCTCCAGCTGAGAACCATAAGCCAAAAACCCAAAACACATTATAGAACCCAAACCCTATTTGAACCCCAATCTCCATCACTGACACCCAATCACCATCATCCCAGCCACTGCCAGAGAAAAGCAAAAAACAAGTCACCCACACCACCATCTCTACCCATGCCTAGTCCCCAATCCCTCACACTTGCACTACCCAAGAGGGAGATAAGGTGAAGAAGAGCATACCTGACACTGGAGCCTCGATCCCGCGTCTCTTCAAGCTATCAGTGCCGCTCACTAGCGCCCACGAATGTGATTGCAGAAACCCCTTCACGTCGGTCGCTCGTCATCGCCTGATCGCATCGCTATCGTCGCTGATCCTCTCGTCTTTGTAAAGCAACAAAGGGAACAGAAAAGCTCTGGAGAGGACTTCTTCTTTCCTTTTATATTTTCTTTGACACAAAGCCACACGTGCCCACTTGTAAGTTGGGCCTGTTGTCCATATCGGGTTCAGATCAGGTCAGGCAGAACTGATCCATTCAGGGAGGTCTAACCAAGTTGAATACGGGTCAGGTCAATCACAATCCAATTGCAAGGAGCCCAGAAATATTACTTCAACCATGCATCATCAGAAGAGCAGTCAACCAGCTTTTCGTCATGATATCGGGTTCATCAAAGGATTTAGATCCGTCTTCGCCAGTAAACTTGTGGACAACAGATCTACTTCTCAAGTTAGTCCATGTTTTAATTTCACAATGAAAATTCGCGATACCACAATCTTCAACATACTTCAAAGATACAACTATAAAGATAAATATGGCTCATGGTATTTTGAAAATGAAGTCTATTTTTGGTCATTTCTTAATTTAAAAAAAAAAAAGAGAAATGCTTGTTCTTGATTATGGTTACATATTTTCATGGCTCTAAGACAAGTGTGGATTCGAAAATGAAGAAGATCATGACTTGATTAGTTTTGTTAGAAGTTTGAAATTAAAAATCATAGAGAGAATGAATGACTGCAAGAACATTCATGAGGCATACTAAGAAGCAATTTGCATTGAGTGAATGCTTAAAAGGTCTCATCTAATGAAAGTTACGCCTCAAGAAGAAAAGTCGCCACAAATAATAGAAGACCATATTGAGAAACCAATGTCAGAGCATATGCAGTCCAAAAAGCTTTCCACATCTACAATTGGCCTTAAAAGTTCTCCTATGAATAATAATAATCAAGAAGTGCAAGCACTGAGGCAAGAAGAACAAGTTGTTGTTGTCCCCCACATACATTCTCACATTGATTTTGTCATCGGGGATCAACAATGGAAATTATGAGATAAAAAACAGCTAGTCTAAGACTGTGATTTGACGGTGCGACTTCTACATGTGATACATCCAATAGCTCAATCGCACACCCATATAGAATTCAACTTCCAAGACACATGATGCATCTTGATTACCTCAAATTAAGGATGAATATTGCATAAAGTCTTCCAAATGTATGCAAATGCTCATATTCAGCCAACACGGATTGAACGTTCATCCAGTTGATCTTTGGCCCTTGCGGACATTTGCTGAACTCGAGGTCTAGTTATTTCCAAGCCGGTGAGAATGATATAATACTGACATCAATGGCCACATGTGTAGGGCTCACATAGATTTAGGAATTTATTTTTATGTCATTAATTAATTTAAGTTATTGTAATTAGGATTTAGCTAGTGTAATTAGGATTTAGTTTCCTTTATTATGTAATTTCCTAGTTTCATTAGATTTCTTAGACCATAAGTTAATTTACTATTTATATGGCATTGTAATAATTTTTATTCAAAGACTTTGATTATTGAATAGAATTATGGGTTTTATCCTTAGAGGTATGCTCTCGTGTATTGAAGTCTTCTTGAGAACAATTTAAAGTGCCCTCAGACACATGCTTCAGCACCCCTACGCAGCTCTTACCCTGGGACCTGATCAGTGTAACACCAAGCAAAGATAGCAGCATATCAGATAACCTAAAACTACATCGAAATGGATGGTTAGAAAGTACATGTGATTAGTTTAGGATTAGTTAGTAAATTACTTTGATTTTGTAAATCAAATTGTATTACATATTGAAAAATTCGAATATTGCTCTCTATTATTACAAAATCATTGTTTATAATGACATTGAATTGATTGAATATGCTATTGTTTAATTGTTCTTGAATCCGTATTCAATTAAGTACGAATGATAGAACAATATTGAATTGATAATAATTAACTTAAACTGAAATCTTACTCAATTTATATTGATTGATTCGAATTAATCATACTCTATTCAGCTTCAACCTATAAGACTTGAGGAGGTCAAATTTGGGTAGAATGATTGTTACCACTGTTGATATATGAAATTCCGAACTCTAAAAACTAAGGTTCCAAATGTAACCGAGCACGAGCATTGAGTATCTAATGACAAGATCTCTGCCGGAGGAATTTAACCACATGTAGTAGTCAATTGAATGTATTTTCATTATTTGATTCGCATAGCATCTTTTTATTCAATGCTCAATATTGTCTTGAATACTTTATTGACCACTTTTAATTAATTGTCAATTAATTATGTTAGACATAGCTTGTATTACTTTAATCATGATTTTACTTTGTTGAATAGTTTTATTCACAGCCATCTTATTAGTATTATCGGCTTAGATCTTGATATCAGTCATGCCGAGACCGAGGAGGAGGCTACAACATTTCCTTCGAGTCTAAACAAGTGGACAATAGAGGCCCTCTGACTGGACCACAAACCGAAGAGCAATACACGCATATCTTAAGGAGTTGTTTTATTGGATTTTTCGGGTGACATCTTTTGTACTAGATGCATCTGTACATATTAGATAGTCTTTTATATAGCCTGATATAATGATGCATATCTTTTGGTTATCTGCCCATTGATATTATCTCTTTGTATAGACATGTTTATACTTGTTCCTTTTTTTTTATAGATATATATACGTTTGCATCATATAGAAAGGATGTATAGGTTACAAATTGTGATGATGTGCATCTCTTTTGTATATTTATATGTTTAGGTATGGACTATTTCATGCGTGGATTGATATTAGTGAAATGTTTATTCAAAGTGAAAAATTCTAGGTGACATTGACAAACTTTCGCATGTTAAATATTCGGATAGATGTCCACTAAAGTACCTTACACATATAACCCTTGTGGAATTACGTCTAAACTTAGGTACAAGTGGAAATTATATGAGAGTATGCATGTTACGCTTCAAGAGTTACCATAATCTACGAATTCTAAGCCCAGATCATGAAATTAGTGGTAGGCTATCGCACGGCCCTAGGATATCACACAAGGTAAAATGTGCAATAGCACATGAACTTAAGTTATCACGCGTGCGATATCACACAACCTTAGGATGCTTTATGATCTCTGTGAAAAATACTTAAACTTTGACCATTCAAGAGCAACTATCATGTCCAAGGATAGTCCATGAGCAATATCCCAAAAATCTTGAGTCTGCATCAAGCAATGAAAATTTTGGTGGATATTTCAAAAATGTCAACCTATCTTCTAAATATGGCCTTTGGTAGATCCAAAATAATTAAATTCTGCAAACAAGGTACTAATTCAGTGCAATTTTGAAGCAAATACACTGGTTACAAAATTGTGCAAAATGAAATGTGCTTTACCATCATGTGAATTCCAACGATTTAGAATATTTTATGGGCTGGTGTTATAACCCAACAATGTGAAGAACAATATCATGGATATTAATAAAATGAGAGCGAAATGAAATAATACCATGAGAAATTGAAATAGTAACTACCACGAATTATGTGGTTAAGTTCAATGGAAGGGGTCTGTCTTATTTTTTTGCATAAAACCTTAATTACATCAGTACATCCGGAACTTCGCTTTTGTCTTCTCGAAGACCTGTTCAGCGATAGCAGCACCATTACCATCAGCTCTTTTGATCTCCATGTGTGCCTTTTGGTAGAACCCAGTACCCCTTAAAGCATCTGCAATAAAATCATCAAATCCGATGGCTATTGCTGCCTCAGCCTGGGCTCCATATACCAGCCTCTGTATTGTAGGAAAAGGAAAATAAGGCAACCAATCCCAAACCGAGGACATATATTCTGATAAAGCAAGGAGTCACTAAAATGTTAAAAAGGGTTCCACCTTGATTCGTGAAAGATGAATTGCACCAAAGCACATAGGGCAAGGCTCACAAGATGCATAGATTTCGCAATCAGAAAGCTCAATTTGGTTGAGTTTCTTACAGGCCTAGCAAAAACACAGATTGATTAATGTGTCAGATTTATATGAATGCCAAAGCTAAAACATTTGCAGTATTGTGCAACTATCCTGAACCTCAAATTGCTATAAAAGCAACATATGCAGAAACAGACCTACATGTGCATGTCACATGCATATGAAGACATTAAACAAATACATAAATGCATGCTTGCTTTCAAATTTGTTGCTCTCCAAAACCATATTGGTGTGATCAATCACAAGAGCAACAAGTTGATTGGAAATTCAGAATGGCAGACAACAAATGTAAAGAGAACACATACTAGTGCATATGCATGGGGCATGCATGTATGTAATTACGAATAGCCTGAATAGTATGCAAATTTCTCCATGCAAATTGATTAATTGACCAGTTTGAGTTTACGAAGAAACAAAAATTTTCAACAGTAGTGGCTACACGGGGTTAAAAATCAGCAGAGCCCAAGTTGAGCAGAGTTGAAACACCCTGCCTCACCAGGTCCACCCTAGTCCTCTGGTGTTCCACTCCGAACTCACTTATGCTAGAAGAAGTTTTGGGAGGCTCTGAGGGCATTTTGCACTGATTTTGGAAGATCAAAACCACATCTTTTTGGAAGATTGAAGCATTCAAAGATTGGAGGTACTATTCATCTGAAATAGAAACGTGGGTACCTATTTCTTATTAATTCATTATTAACGAGTAAAAGATAACAAGTTACAAAAGCCAAGATTCATAGAAAATAATTTTCTGTATATATTTTTGTCCAGATATTTTTTCAGATTTTATAAAGGTTATTGGGGTCCAGGATGAGATTCAGTCTGACTTAACAGAGTGTTCTTGACTCAAGAGTGAGTCAAATCTCATCTATTACCTGGTGAGTGGTTGAGATGCTAAGAATTAACACATCTAACAAGACTACATAATAGCATCAAATCATTATGAGAAGATGTTGGTCAATGTGGGAAAAGTTTTGAGTCCAGACAACATGGAAGAAGTACTTCTACCTCAATTACATACATAAGCATGTCAGCCAGTATGGCAAACAATCAAGTTGTAATAAGAATTAAGGGTCTCATTAGATGATCTATGGAATGAAGATCAGGTAACATGTACGGTCCAATCCATGGTATTGAAAACAAGAGCTTTCCAAACTAAGGACGGTGAGATAGCTGCATGGCACCCTCTTCTGCAATTTGCAGAGTTTCTGGCAACCATTTTCATTGTCTCTTTCCTAGTTAATTTCCATGTTGACCTAGGGACTTTATTTCCAAGTTGACTTAGGATTCCTTGAATTAAGATTTCAGTTGTTTATACTCATTAGGATTTAGTTTATTTTCCTTGCAATCAAGGCTAGATTAAGTAGGATCTTTTACATTTCCTTTTTTTCTCTGAGATGGAGGATTCTGGAATATCTATAATAGAAGGGATATAAGAGATTGGTCAATACAGAATTTCAGGAATATTCTTTTTTTTTTTTTTTCTAATGAGAGAGCTCCCTCCATTTCGGCAATGGACTTGCTTTCAACCCTAAGATACAGTTTCGTGTGAGGGCATAGCTGGGCACAAAATCTAGTCATCTCGGGCTGATTTATTACGTATTTGCAGCAGTTAACATGCAAGATCAATGTTCCTGTTACTGCTGGGTCCTTTCAAAGCTAAAACTGGGTGAGTCCTATTAAATATTTACTACAACAATGTTCCTGTTACTTCTGGGTCTTTTCAAGGCTAAAACTGGGTGTCCTACTAAATTTTTACTAACACAGGATCATCCATTCCAGATCTGAACAAGTTGTTTGTTGACTGGATTCATTGTGGAAGATCCTGAACAATCAAGAACAGGCCCTCTAGACGCATCACCAATCACACATGTGATGACGTGATTTTCAGAAGATCCTGCTGCGCGGTTCTGGTCGCAACAGAGAAAGCAGAAACCCTCAATTGCTATGCTGCTTTAATCAGAAATTTCTGATGGCTGCCGAGAAGATTGGTAATTACAAGAGTCAAAAAACATTTTGGACAACGGGTTTCCAGGAGCAAAAGGAATGCATCAAAGTTAAGGCATCAATTGAAGGAAGGATCATTAACTTGATAACACCAGAAAATGGTATTTGTTAGCATTGCATTGACTGGTGAAAGACAGTGGGACATGGTGGTGCATGACTTGCATGGGGTGCATAGGAGGACCAACTAATGAGAAGACTGAACTCAAAACCATGCAACAATAATTAGTAATATCTTTTAATCCCCATATGCATTTGCTAAGGGGTGGATCAACTTACTCTTTCTGTTGTTTTCAATTTGTAATTTCTGTTTTTCGTTGAGGTCAGTATGGCTCTTGTATACTGCTTGGGTCCTCTGGGTTTTGTCCGGTTGACTCTGTTTTCTCTTTCTTACTAATTCAGTTCGGTTACCAATCAATATATATATATATAGGGTCACGCTACAAAACTCCTTGGGCACGTGTCATCAATATCTCCTTAAAATTAGCTATTCCTTATTTTTTGCTTTGCATTTGTGAGGTAGAAGATTTTTATTGGACATGCCGAAAGGGGCATAAACTCCCCTTTTTTAAATGGGGAGTTTTTTAAAATTCCTCATATATATATATGAGAATCTTCATGTGCATCCATCCCTTACAAAATTTTTTTTTGTGAGAACTCTAGGTGGGGCCCATCTATCACCCAATCCAAACATTGCAATACATAGGGGACCCCTTAATAGGAACACGCCCCAACTTTCGGTCAAATCCAAATTTACTGGACCATTGGATTGACTGTGCACCGATCCAAATGCAATATATATATATATCTATCTTCATTATGACCTTAATGATCAAATCACAATCACATTTGGCAGATATGAGTAAAGGGCATTTCATTGATATGAGTTTATTTTGGGCCCTTTCAAGAGTTCAGTTAATTGTCGGATCCAGACCAGGCCATCTTCATTGTGACCAAGAGCTGGCATTAGAACATTGGCCACATCAAAACAGGCATCAGAGCCATTCATTTTTTCCCCCGTTTTGAAAAGAGACATTTGGTTTCTACATTTATTATCAGATCATAATCACATTTGGTTGTTACAAGGGCATTTTGTTGGAAAAAGTTTGCATCGAGTCCTTCTAAGGGTTTGGTTAGTTGTTAGATTTAGGACCTGACTATCTCTATTGTATCAAAGGCGAGCATTGGTTAGTTGTTAGATTAGGACCTGACTATCTCTATTGTATCAAGGGCAAGCATTGGTTAGTTGTTAGATTAGGACCTGACTATCTCTATTATATCAAGGGCAAGCATTGGTTAGTTGTTAGATTAGGACCTGACCGTCTCTATTGTATCAAGGGCAAGCATTAGAAGTGTAGCTATCACAAATTGCTATTTAATCTTTGGGCCACGTCATATGTGGTCCCCATATGTAGTATGTACACTAAATTAAACTGCTGAACCTTAATCTAGTACATTCACTTCTTCTGTACATATGGGGCTAATGTTAAGAACCTTACGCAAGTGCCCTAATATACAAAATACAAATGACCAGCGCTCTTGGAAATGGAAAGGAATCCAAAAAGGTAAGAAAAAACTCATAGTTACCAGTAATTCTGGAAATTCAGTATCAAGTTAAGGGGGGATGCAGTTTTTGGTGGAAATCGCAGCAAGGAAGTCCTTTAGCAGAAAGTGGCAAAACCAAGTAGACCATAATAAATAAAAAACAAAGTCCTCAGGAAGAGAGAGAGAGGGTGGGGGGGTTTGTTGTGTGTGTGTGTGTGTGGGGGGGGGGGGGGGGGGGGGGCGCGGGGGGGCGGTGGTGGGAAGGAGAGGGAAAGAAAATCATCAGAGCTTTTTTAATTTAAAAACCAAATGAAATGAACTCCAATAACAACTAAACCAAAGATTAGGGCAATTGAAAACCACCAGGTACGAAATAACTGTGACATAGTCCATTATGCTGGAGAAACATGGAGTTCAAACAATAACTAGTTTTCAAAAGTTTATGGGAAACAACAAAATATTGAATGGCCATGCCTTTTTTTTCATTAAAACCATTACCAAACAAAAATTGCAAGCCATTTCAAGGATTCAAATGAATGGTGGACCTTGACGACTGATGTTACTAGAAGGAGTGAGCACCCATGCAAACCACTTTGGAAATAAGCCAGCAAATCTTTGATGGGAAACAATATTGAATCTATGTTTCAAGAGTCTGCTCCCAGTACCAACAAGGAAACATGATAGGCAAACAGACATATTTTAAAGAAGGAAAAGACAGTGTTAATTTCACGCATCCACAATAATAGTGTATTCTATTCTCTTACCTCTCTTATTGCTGTGACCTCAGCGTGGGCAGTAGGGTCTGTGTTCTTCAAAACCATGTTATGACAGCTCACAACAATTTCATCGTTTTGAACAACAACGGCACCGAAAGGGCCTCCATGTCCACAATCAACCCCATTATATGCTTCTTCAATAGCTCTAGATAAGAACTTGTGGTCTCTATCCTGAACAGCTGATTTAAGGGACCAAGCCAAGCAATAAGTTCAGAATTTACATTCTCTTAGTTCAGATGCAATAATCATAACATGGTGGGTGTACCTTCTAGTAATATAAGCAATTGGTGTGTACAGCCCCATCAGGAATGGACCGTGATTCAATATATCCTCTATCCACCCAACAAAAATAGACAGCTACAACCAATGCCCTCATCTGATGTGGGCCGATCAGATGGTCAACGATCATCTGGTGGGAGACTTCGATAGTCTAACGAAACCAATGTGAGCGGTTATAGCACCTCCCACACGAAAACGTTCAAATGCATAATTGAACATTTTATATTTCTTCAGTTTTCAGTTCTATTCACCTTAAACCATGCCAGTAAAAACTAAGGAACAACCCTTTCTGTCCACAAATCTGGGGTGGGGGAAGGAAATCAACCAACTACTTTTAAAATCCCCAATCCCCCTCCGACCTTCTATAAGAATTTCTAATTTCTCAATATAAGTTTATATTTGAGACACAAATAAATCCAGAGCTAAGGATGCACAGCTTATTACCTTCCTGATGCCCAGGAAATGCAGAAGCTACAGCAATGGCTCCATCCTTGGATTCTACCACTGAGATTACCAAAAACACAAAAGAAAAAGGAAACGAATAAAAGACAGTAAGTGAAGGTAAAATTGAAAAGAATTATCTTTATAGATATGATGAAAAGAATATATAAATAAAAAATTGTCTATGCTTTGATTCACAAATTCAGGTAAGCAAGAATATGACTTTCTATATGCTGCCAAATGTGCAATGACATGTGTCGATGAGATCTGAGCCATATCTATCCAGCGGGTCCCATGCGTATGTAATTTGGTCCCCAATCATGCTGGCTCATTCATTAGGTAGGCCCCTGTATGAAAATAAGGGGCAATTATTTGACCAACCATCAAAATCCAGTGTACACAAATGGCCCACCTGATGGATGGGCCCTCCTAACTTTAGTAACCAGGGTACATACACAAATGGGGTCATATAATAGACAGTTGGGTTCTCACAGATACGCTGCTGGCTCAACGAGGCTCCAAAGTCATCATGCCTGAGTACAAATCTTTAACAAGGAGACTTCAAGTACCCCATAATACAGGAAAATGAAAGGGGGAACAAACAGTTTACAAAATGAAATTGAAGTCCAAGTTTCAATCTTGTAACCGACAACCACAACAGTAACAATACTAGTAACAGTAAAAATAATAAAAGAAAATGAGAGAAAGAAAATGAAATCCAAGTTCCAATCCATAGAATATTTCATGACTCACAAAGGAAACCATAAACGTCAATTTAGCAATTATAATGCACATAGCCACCAAAATGAGAAACAAAGTGAAGATTACAAAACATGGTTAATAAGACGAGTACTGCTACATGAGGGGGAAAAACAATAGATCAGAAAACTAGAAAAATAATCGATCAATAAGAATCATTAAAACAGAAAACCAGCTCAATTGCAATCGTAAGCACGCACATTAAATCTATACAAAAAAAAAATTATTATAACAATAATCCATCAAGCAATAAATTTAGACACACATCAAACTCTACAAAAGAGAGCTTTGCATGCGAAAAGAAAGAATCTTTTCAATTAAAGACGACCCACACGAGAATTCCCACTGCATATTCTCCGAGCAATCGCTCTCCACATGAAATCCAACAAACACCCAAAAAGGATACTGCAACACAAGAATCTTACAAGATACAGAAAAGAATAAAAACAAATCACATAAGACATGAAAGCCCAGAACACCAACAAACGAGAGGAGGTTCAAGAACGATACCCTTAGCCTCTTCCATGCCACAGGCTGTAATGGGTCTTCAGGAATCGGAAAAATCGAGAACCCAGACGAAAGATCGGATCTTTCGAAATGGGGTCTCCCGAATCGGAGATGATACTACTTGTAAATCAAGAACCGTTGAAAAGATGGGATTTTTCGAAATGGGGTCTTCTGCAGAATCGGAGATGGCAGCTTGTGCTATATATAGAGAGAGAGAGGGAGAAAGAGCACCAAAAGATGATGTTGCAAAACGAAACTGGTCCGCAGAAAAGAAGAAACTACTGAAAGAATAGAAGAAGAGAAGGCCGAAAACACGAAGGCTCTTGGGTGCTCTCCTCGTCAGAGCTGTAATATTCTGCAACTCTGGGGGTTGAAAGATTTGGACGTAGATGTGGAGAAAAACGCCGCACCTTTTTTGAGAAAGGGGCTTTTCCACGCCTTCTTCCCTACGCCAAGTCGGGCTTTTCTACTTTCGTTTCCACCGTACACGTGGCAAAAAGATGAAGATTTTCAGATTGCAAGATCAGGGGGCGTCTAATTTTTATTTGGTCAATTAAAGTTCTTAGAGGATTTTTTCCAAAACTATCCTTTTACGGTGACTCCATATCCAAAAAGACTTTAAAGACTTGATTCTACCACAGCAATATTAAGAGTCCTTTTTTGTTTAAATTTTTTGAAGCTAAATAAGATAGGGATATCTCTACTCACCTACTTACATGAGCAGGAATATCCTTGCTTTTTTTTTTTCTTCCTTCCTTTTCTGCTAATTTTTCTTCTGAAAAGTGCTAAATAGATTTGGGTAATTTGACATGAGTGAGAATATCCCTCTCACCTACATACATAAGCGGGAATATCCCAGTTCTCTCTTTTTTTTTTTAATTCCTTACCTGTTCTTTTTTTTTTTCTAAATAATACTAGCTAGGTTTAGGTTATTTGACATAAACAGGGATATCCTACTCGTTCTTTTTTATTTTTCCTCCTCCTCCTTCCTCCAACCCCAAAATACAGGCCAAAGATTAAAAAAAGAAACTAGAAGATTACCAATGAAAAGTACTGTTAGTGTCATTGTAAGAGTGTGTTGTCAATTACGTGACCAAAGTGTAGTTCGGTTCTAGAATGACATAGTTCACCTCGGAAGTTCATTAAAGATCAAGCCAAGTTCAAAGACGTTCAAGCAAGTTCAAGACCATTCAAGAAAGACCTATCAATAAAGACTAAGCAAAGAAGTTCAAGATCATTCAAAGAAGAACATCTGTGAGTGCCAAGGGATAAGGCAACTGTGATCCCTAAGTGTCCATAGAAATAAAATAGGATATTAGGTTTTTCAAACACCCTGTTCTGTTCTACGGCTTGGACCAAGGCTAAGCCGTAGATCCTACGACTCACTTTCCAGATAGTATATTTTAGAGTTTTTTTGTTCTACGGCTGACCCTACGGCTACACCGAAAAATGTTACGGCTAAGCCGTAGTGTGTTTCACGGCTAAGCCGTAAAATCTACGGGCCACAATCCAGAGAGTGTACTTGGCCATATAATGCCTACGATTGACCTTACGGCCAAGCCGAAAGGCCTTCACGGCTAAGCCGTAAGGTTATTCACGGCTAAGCCGTAAAAATTATGGGCCACTCTTCAGAGAGCAGTTTCTGGGAAATTTCAGCTTACGGCTGACCCACGGCTAGGCCGAAAGGTGCTCACGACTAAGCCGTATAAGGATTTACGGCTAAGCCGTAAGCCTAACCGTAAGAAGGAAGTTTTGTTGAATCTGGTCAAACTAGCCGTTGGATGTTGTCAGAACTTACGGCTAAGCCGTAGACCATTCTGTTCTTAGCCGTAGATCTGTCCGTTGGAGCTCATCTGTATTTAAAGAGGACCTCTCCCTTGCTCCAACCACTGAATTTATTGCTGAGAAAATCACTAGTATAGCTGAGCCTTTGCACCTCCATTAAAATCATCTTCAAAGCTCCCTCAACCACCTACTCTCTAAAACCAGAGAGTGCCATTATTGTTACAAGTAAAGTAGTTGGTGATTTAGGAAAGGCTCCATTAAATTTGAGAGAATACCTTAGCCTTCCAAACCCTCTTAAAACCTCTTCCCTTGGCTGAGCACACATCTGAAGATCTTCATCACCAAGGAGCAAGAACAAGAGGCCAAAGCTTGGAGGTTGGCTTCAAGCATCAAGAGCACCACTCAAAACCAAGGTATACAATTCCTTGTTTAGGTGTTCTTTAATATTTCAATTCTCATTGCTGTATTTGGTAGAAGACAAACCACCGCATCAAAAATTGTTGTAGTTGGTGGACTAGATCAAGGATCAACCACCTGATCAAAAACTCTAGTTGGTGGAAGACAAACCACCGAATCAAAAAACTGTTGCAAGAGATGTATGTTATGTAAGTACCTCTTATTTAGTGGAACCAAGAGATTGCTCTTGAGAGTGGATGTAGGTCTAGGACCGAACCACTATAAATCACTGTGTTTATTATTTGTTGTGTGTGGATGTTGCCTTGCATTCTTGTCACTTGAATTGATGATCTTTTATAAGCTACATCTTTGTTACTCTAGTTGCATTTCTACATATTGAAAACACTCACAACTCAGAATATCTCTCTTAAATCTTCTTGGGGACTCTCAATTTTAAATAACCTTTCAGATTGCCCACTAATAAACCTAATTCTTGAAAAGAAATTTTTAATAGTCCTATTCACCCCCCCCCCCTCTAGGACTTGGTGAGATCTAGTTATTGCACTTTCAGTTGGTATCAGAGAGGGTTACTTCTTAAGGGTGTAATAACCTGAAGTAGATCCATCTTTTGCTAGATTCACCATGAATCCTGAAGGAAGCTCTATCACCCGTCCACCTTTCTTTGATGGAATAAATTATGCCTTTTGGAAAGCCCGGATGACAACATTTTTAAAATCCATGGACTGTGCTGTTTGGGAGGCTATAGAGAAAGGCTGGACGGAACCCACTGAAAATGTGACTACAAATGGTGTCACAACCACTAAACCATTAGATCCAGCTAAATGGTCTCAAGCTCAGCTAAATCTTAGACAAAATAATGCTAGAGCTTACAATGCTATAGTGTGTGCCATGAATCAAGAAGAGTTTAAAAAGATCATGACAACCACTAATGCAAAACAGGCATGGAGAATCCTTGAAGTAACTTATGAGGGTACCTCAGTTGTCAAAAGATCTAAACTTCAAATGCTCACAAGTCAGTTCGAAAACATTCGCATGGAAGAAAATGAAATGTTTACTGACTTCCATACTAAGCTCATGAAAATTGTAAATGAAATGTGGGCTCTTGGGGAAACTCTTTCGGAAGGTAAAATTTGTAGTAAAATCTTGAGATCACTTCCGGAAAGATTCCATCCTAAGGTAACCTCTATAAAAGAACACAAGGATTCGGAACAAATGAAAATTGAAGATTTAGTGGGATCCCTTCAGACCTTTGATACTAGTGTTCAAAACATGTTGGATAAGGCATCTATTAGTACTCATACTGTCTCATCAAATGTCCTCTATCATTATTGTGGAAAAAGAGGTCATTTCAAAATGGAGTGCAAGTTAAGAAAAATTCATTATAACATTAGTCAGAAAATTGAGAAAAACACCTCGAAGAAAGCGGAACCTGAAAACAAAAAAGCAGAAGCCTCAAATAAACACGTTCCCCTTAAACCAAAAGATGGATAATTTGTTAAAAGAAGTCCAAAAGTTGAGAAAACAGTTTGAAATATACAAAAAGAATGGAGCGAACATTTCTATTCCCCAACATAAAACCTTTCAAGTAAAACACCAAAAATCAACTGTGATCCCCACTACTAGTACACTTAAATGGATACCTAAAAACAAGAATCTAGTGGTCCACACAGCCTTTAAAGCTGCAGAACAATCAAGATGGTATCTGGATAGTGGATGCTCAAAACATATGACTGGTGATAAATCTTATTTGTCTAAAATGATTGAATTCGATGGAGGCACAGTTACTTTTGGTGATGGCAGTACTGCAAAAATTATTGGGAAAGGAACTTTAAATGTTCCAAACTTACCACCTTTTGAGAATGTTTTGTGCGTTGATGGGTTGAAACATAATTTACTTAGCATATCTCAAATCTGTGATAAAGATTATGCCGTAAACTTTAATAGTCATAGTTGTGAGATCTCAAGGAATGGAAAGATAATATTGAGAGGTCTTAGAACTACCGATAACTGTTATGTGGTGGGAAAAACAAATACTTCATCCTCTGCCTCTTGCCTACTAACTAGTATTGATGAAGCTAAGTTGTGGCATCAAAGACTTGGGCATGTAAACTACAGGGACTTATCCCATATAAACAAATATGTTGAAGGACTGCCCAAGATCAGTAGTCAAGAAAAGATGATCTATGGAGAGTGCCTTCAAGGAAAACAAATTAGAAGTGCCCATAAAATGGTGAATGCTATGAAAACTACTCGACCTCTAGAACTTATTCATATGGACTTGGTTGGACCAACTAAAAGAGAGAGTCGAGGTAAGAAAAGGTACTTTCTTGTTATGGTAGATGATTTCTCTAGATTCACTTGGGTTACATTTTTGAGAGAAAAATCTGAAGCCTTTGGAGAATTCAAAAGGATTGTAAAACAAATTCAGACTGAAAAAGGTACTTCAGTAGCCCGAATCAGAAGTGATCATGGTGGAGAATTTGAGAATGATCAATTTGACAAATTTTGTGAGAAATATGGGATTCATCATGAATATTCAGCACCTAAAACTCCACAACAAAATGGGGTGGCTGAAAGAAAAAATAGAGTTCTCCAAGACATGGCCACAGTCATGCTTCATAGTAAGAATCTTCCTAGAGACTTGTGGGCCAAAGCTGTTAATACCAGCTGCTACATCATCAACCGAATTTATCTTAGGACTGGTACAAATCAGACAGCTTATGAATTGTGGCATGGGAAGAAACCAAATGTGAAATATTTTAAGGTCTTTGGAAGTAAATGTTACATCTTGAAGGATAGAGAACAACTGAGTAAATTTGACTCAAAAAGTGATGAAGGTATATTCTTAGGCTATTCAACGCGGAGTCGAGCCTATCGTGTACTCAATATGAGAACCAGAGTAATCCAAGAATCAATAAATGTCATTATAGATGATGAATCCACAATGTCTGATAATGTTGATGAAGTGGAAGTGCCCTCAATGATTGAACTCACACGATCCACAATAAAAACTGATGCACCTATCGCTATTGAAAATTTGGTGAATGTCAAAGATCATCCTATAGATCAGATTATTGGTGACCCCCTAACAGGTGTAAAAACTAGGAAACAATTGGAGAACATTATGAGTCACTTGTGCTTTACTTCTGTTTTAGAACCTACCTGCGTTGATGAAGCCTTTTCAGACAATGATTGGATAAAAGCTATGCAAGAAGAATTGAATTAGTTTACAAGAAGTGATGTTTGGTACCTAGTTCCAAGACCAAAGGATAAAAATGTGATAGGCACTAAATGGATCTTCAAAAATAAACTTGATGAAAATGGAGTTATTGTTAGGAACAAAGTTAGGTTGGTAGCGCAGGGATATTCTCAAATTGAAGGTATTGATTTTGACGAGACCTTTGCTCCAGTTGCTCGTTTAGAATCAATTAGAATTTTACTATCTATAGCTTGTTTTTTAAAGTTCAAATTGTTTCAAATGGATGTTAAGAGTGCTTTTCTAAATGGAATTTTGAATGAGGAAGTATATGTTAAACAACCTAAAGGTTTTATAGATTCAAAATTCCCTGACCATGTGTTTAGACTGAAGAAAGCTTTGTATGGTCTTAAGCAAGCACCACGTGCTTGGTATGAAAGGTTGACAAAATTCTTGTTAGACAATAATTTTCAAAGAGGTAGTGTTGATAAAACCCTTTTTATCCAAAAGACAAGAAAGTCAGTGTTAATAGCGCAAATATATGTAGATGATATCATCTTTGGTTCCACATCTAATGACTTGACTACTCAGTTCGCTAATCTAATGCAATCTGAATTCGAAATGAGTATGGTTGGCGAATTGAATTTCTTCTTAGGTTTACAAGTCAAACAATTACGTGATGGTATCTTCATTTCCCAGTCCAAGTATGCTAAAGAACTGGTGAAACGATTTGGTCTAATGACTGGGAAACATGTCAAAACCCCCATGAGTACCACCATCAAACTTACTAAAGATGCAAATGGTAAAGGGGTTGACTCTAGCTTATATAGAAGTATGATCAGTAGCCTGTTATACCTTACTGCAAGTAGGCCAGACATAGCTTTTAGCGTGGGAGCATGTGCTCGATATCAAGCGGATCCAAAAGAATCTCATCTAACTGCTGTAAAAAGAATCATTAAGTACATTGCAGATACAACTGAATATGGTCTGTGGTATCCTCATGACTCCTCATCCTCCATTGCTGGATACTCAGATGCTGATTGGGCAGGAAACTTAGATGATAGAAAATCCACAAGTGGCGGCTGTTTTTACGTTGGAAATTGTCTAGTAGCTTGGCATAGTAAAAAGCAAAATTCGATATCTCTCTCCACTGCCGAGGCTGAATACATAGCTGCCGGAAGCTGCTGTTCTCAACTCTTGTGGATAAAGCAGATGCTTATGGACTATGGCATTACACAAGGAATAATGAGCTTGTATTGTGATAACACGAGTGCCATACACATTTCAAAAAATCCGGTCCAGCACTCTCGCACCAAACACATTGATATTCGACATCATTTCATTAGAGAATTGGTTGAAGAAGGAATTATTGAGCTCGAATATATTCAGACTGAAAAACAACTTGCAGACATCTTGACTAAACCTCTTGATGTGTTAAAATTTGAAAATTTGCGGAAATCAATTGGTGTTTACTGTTTGGATTAACTTGTGTTTTGCCCAAGGTCTACGGCTAAGCCGTACACCACTTTACGGCTAAGCCGTAAGGGTTTACGGCTCAGCCGTAAAACACTCTACGGCTAAGCTGTAAGTGCTTTTTTGTCCTCGTTCTGCGCGCCGAGGCCTTCTTAAACCCGACCCTTCGTTTTCTTTTTCCCTCTACATGAACCCATCTCTGCTGTCTTCCTTTCTCTGTCTTTCTCTTCCGGCACGGTCTTTCTCTTCCTCGTCTCTGTTCGGCATCTTCCTTCTCCGGCGCCCTCCTTCTCCGGCGTCCTCCTCCTCCGGCCTTCCTCCTCCGGTGTCCTCCTCCTTCTTCCTCTCCCGACCTTCCTCCTCCGGCCTCTTCCCTCTCCGGCCTTCCTTCTCCGGCGTTTTCCTCTCTTTTTGGTTACTGTATATTTCTCCTTTATCTCTCTTTTCTTTTTCCTCACTGTTTCATTCGATTTACTGTGCTCTGTGTGCTTTTTCCTCCTGGGTTTCGGTGTGTGGCCTTCTCTCTGTGTCTCACTATGCCTCCACGCACCAAGAATGCTTACCCTCCTGGTAAGAGGCCTCGTGCCTCCGGTAGCTCCTCCCGGGCTCGTCAGCCATCTCCACCCTCTCCTCGAGTTTTGGTTCCACGGGAACCCACTCGTGATCGGTCTTTCTTTTCGAGACCCATCACTGTAGAGCGCGATGTTAATATTCTCGCTGTTGAGGCCTATGGAGTCCACACACTTCTCACTCACATTGGGTGGGAAAATATTCTGAAGTGGGGTGGTCCTGGCTTCCCCTCGATTGTGCGTACCATGTATGCATCTATCTCACACGCATCGTTAGACACCATGTCCTTTGACCTTGGGTTCAGTGATGGCACCAATACCATCACCCCTGCCATCATCTCCTCCCTGTTGTGTGTGCCTATCTCCGATTCCACTTCGGTCATCTCGGATTCTCTATCCGAAGAGGAGAAACACACTGCCACTTTCGCCCTCTGTGGCGCCTCCCTCCCATGGAAGGACAAGGGGTTCCTTCCTACCGCCTCCCTGCTTCCTCATTACCGGATCCTCCATGCTATCTTCACCTGTAACATCTATCCTCGGAGGGGGAATTTCTCTGACCTCACGCCGTTCATGGTTAATGTACTCTACTCAGTCCACATGGGGGTCAGAGTGTGTCTTCCATCGCTCATCTGTGCCACCATTATTCGATTTTGGCAGTGCCCGGGCCGAGGCACCAATGCATGTGTCTTTGGCTATCTCATGACTCGCCTCGCCTCTCAGTGTGGGGTCGCTTTACCTACTGATGAGGCTCCTGAGTCTCACCCCACCTTTGGCACAGTTAATATTCAAAACATGCGCTTCTCCAAACAACAGGCCGCTGGTCCCCGACTTCCTGACTCCGGAGACGAAGATGATTCACCGGTTGAGCCTCCTCCTGCAGCACCCTCTACCACTTCTCCGGTTCCGGTTCCTCCCCCGGCTTCTTCCTCTTCTTCGTTTGAAGCTCGGTTGGCCGCCCTCGAACAATGGCAAACTAAGATGGAGAAGCTCTTGAAGAAATCCTTTCAGTACTTGTCAAAGATCTCCAAGAGCTGCCGGCACGACGATGTGGCGATTCCTTCCCCTTCTCCTCCTTCGGATTGATGTCTGTTCTTATTTTTTTTGTATTTTGGGAAATGGCTGTACCTCACTTGTTAGTCTTGTTTGTTATCTCATGTCTTCTTATGGGTGATGTATTGTTTTGCTATGATTGTACTGCTCCTCATTTTTACATCTAATATAACCATTCCTTTGCCATTGCTTATTTTTGTGTGCACTTCTGTTCTTATTTATGCTTTATCTCTTTGTCAATATTGTGCCAAAAAGGGGGAGAATTGCATGTATGTGTTTAGGGGGAGCTTTCTAACCTCCCACCTTTCTAGTAGATTGTGTTTGCAGCCTTTTGCAGGTTAAGCATCTTCAAAGGGGGAGCTTCAAAGGGTTATGTATGTAGATGTGGGTGCTTAAGGTGTATTCACTAATGTAGTACTTGTTGTATCTCAATTGCTGAGCTTAAATGTTGTATCTTCTTCACATTATGTAATTTTGTGACGAAATTGACAAAGGGGGAGATTGTTAGTGTCATTGTAAGAGTGTGTTGTCAATTACGTGACCAAAGTGTAGTTCGGTTCTAGAATGACATAGTTCACCTCGGAAGTTCATTAAAGATCAAGCCAAGTTCAAAGACGTTCAAGCAAGTTCAAGACCATTCAAGAAAGACCTATCAATGAAGACTAAGCAAAGAAGTTCAAGATCATTCAAAGAAGAACATCTGTGAGTGCCAAGGGATAAGGCAACTGTGATCCCTAAGTGTCCATAGAAATAAAATAGGATATTAGGTTTTTCAAACACCCTGTTCTGTTCTACAACTTGGACCACGGCTAAGCCGTAGATCCTACGGCTCACTTTCCAGAGAGTATATTTTGAAGTTTTTTTGTTCTACGGTTGACCCTACGGCTACACCGAAAAATGTTACGGCTAAGCCGTAGTGTGTTTCACGGCTAAGCTGTAAAATCTACGGGCCACAATCCAGAGAGTGTACTTGGCCATATAATGCCTACGGTTGACCTTGCGGCCAAGCCGAAAGGCCTTCACGGCTAAGCCGTAAGGTTATTCACAGCTAAGCCGTAAAGATTACAGGCCACTCTCCAGAGAGCAGTTTCTGGGAAATTTCAACTTACGGCTGACCCACGGCTAGGCCGAAAGGTGCTCACGGCTAAGCCGTATAAGGATTTACGGCTAAGCCGTAAGCCTAACCGTAAGAAGGAAGTTTTGTTGAATCTGGTCAAACTAGCCGTTGGATGTTGTCAGAACTTACGGCTAAGCCATAGACCATTCTGTTCTTAGCCGTAGATCTGTCCGTTGGAGCTCATCTGTATTTAAAGAGGACCTCTCCCTTGCTCCAACCACTGAATTTATTGCTGAGAAAATCACTAGTATAGCTGAGCCTTTGCACCTCCATTAAAATCATCTTCAAAGCTCCCTCAACCACCTACTCTCCAAAACCAAAGAGTGCCATTATTGTTACAAGTAGAGTAGTTGGTGATTTAGGAAAGGCTCCATTAAATTTGAGAGAATACCTTAGCCTTCCAAACCTTCTTAAAACCTCTTCCCTTGGCTGAGCACACATCTGAAGATCTTCATCACCAAGGAGCAAGAACAAGAGGCCAAAGCTTGGAGGTTGGCTTCAAGCATCAAGTGCACCACTCAAAACCAAGGTGTACAATTCCTTGTTTAGGTGTTCTTTAATATTTCAATTCTCATTGCTGTATTTGGTGGAAGACAAACCACCGCATCAAAAATTGTTGTAGTTGGTGGACTAGATCAAGGATCAACCACCTGATCAAAAACTCTAGTTGGTGGAAGACAAACCACCGAATCAAAAAACTGTTGCAAGAGGTATATGTTATGTAAGTACCTCTTATTTAGTGGAACCAAGAGAGATTGCTCTTGAGAGTGGATGTAGGTCTAGGACCGAACCACTATAAATCACTGTGTTTATTGTTTGTTGTGTGTGGATGTTGCCTTGCATTCTTGTCACTTGAGTTGATGATCTTTTATAAGCTACATCTTTGTTACTCTAGTTGCATTTCTACATGCTGAAAACATTCACAACTCAGAATATCTCTCTTAAATCTTCTTGGGGACTTTCAATTTTAAATAATCTTTCAGATTGCCCACTAATAAACCTAATTCTTGAAAAGAAATTTTTAATAGTCCTATTCACCCCCCCTCTAGGACTTGGTGAGATCTAGTTATTGCACTTTCAAGTACCATTCCCAAAAGCCCTAGGGTAAAGATAAGAGAATGGGATGAAAGCGATTTCTTAGAGAGAAATGGAATTTAGAGCTTTGAATGTTGGAAAAATGAAAGAGAAGAAAAAAGAGTAAAGTTAGATAGATGATGGTGATGCGTTATGGTCAGTTTAAGGGGAATGAAAAGAGAAAGATGAGACAAAGAAAACATCATCTTGGTTTGGGAGGGAAGGGACGAAATGGGTTTGGGTTGAATAAGTGAGTATAGTAAATTAGAATTAGGTCACTAGGTTTATGTTTGCCCTTGATTTTGAAGTTGAAGGAAAGAAGAAGAAAAAGAAAAACTAGAGAAGGAGAACGTAAGAGGAAGAAGAAGAAGAAAACAGTGAGTGGGAATATCCCCGCTCATATACATGGGTGTGCATGAATATCCCCATCTAAGTCAAATTTCAAAAACATAAAATAAGATAGACTTGTAGGACTAATATTGTGAAATAATATCTTTATGGTTCTTTTTTGTATAAAGTAACTTTTTGAGGATTTTTTCAATAAAATCCTCAAGTGTTAACCGTTTTTTCATATTTTTTGGGCTCATCTACCATTTAGGTGGGCAAATCTATAAATATTATATTATGTGGGGTTATAAATTCATCTACATAGGATTTAGGGCAAGTTTGCAAATGATCCTACAAGTTCAAATAATTTTAAATTCCTAAAATCGCTCCCTCAGGGCAATTCAGGTGAGATGGAGAAGAGTTTGGATCTTTTCAAAAACCTAAATAATCTAAAACCCTAAAATATCTATCAAATTAAAATTAAAATTGAGCTCACATTTTGCAAGTAGCAAATGTTCCTACAAGTCTAAATAATTTTAAATATCTCAAATTTCTCCCTCAAGTCAATCCAGGTGAGATAGAACAGAGTTTAGATCTTTCCAAAAGCCTAAATAATCTGAAATTCCTAAAATCTCTTTTAAATTTAAATTGAGTCAAAATTAGAATTGAAATTAAGCTCAAAATTTGCAAATTTGAGTTCAATTTAAAAATTGAATCATATCCCATTCATATATATAAATAGTTGAGAAATTTAATAATACAAATATGAAGATTTTCAAATGTTATTTTATGGTCAAACATGAGAATTCTTAAAAATGAGGAGTTACATTGACTAAACCTTGCAATAGAAGGTTTAAGGTTTTTTTTTCTTCCTTTCTTTTTTTTTTCTTTTTTACTCACTTGTAGTAGAAAGTGATTCTTCTATTTAAGTGACTAACCAAAAGACGAATCCTTGGAAGCTTCAATTTCCTTAAGAAAATTAGGGAGCTAGCAACTAAACATCAATGTTTCCTTCCATCATAAGGTTAGATCCGCTAATTCAATGGCTAGTGCTTTAGCTAAGCAAGGGGTTAAGAGGGTATCTTCTTAGATAAGTGTGGTTATGTATTAATTGAGATGTGGTACAGTACTCTTATACAATATCTCCCTCTTTGTTTTTCCCTTTTTCTTTTTCTTTGAGCTTGTATTTGCTGTTTCTGTTAAAGGACATTTACCAAAAAAATCCCATTACAAATGGGAACCACAATTGAAGACCTAAAAAATTTTTAATATCACAAGAGGACCTCTAGCAAAATTTTCTTTTTTTCTCTTCCATTGTTGCCCATCATTTGTTGATGTTAGCAAATCATATAATCCAAAAATTGATAGAAGAATGAAAATAAGAGGAGAAAAAGAGGAGAAGAAGAAGGAAAGAATAAAACCATAGAGAAGATCATCTCTACCCTCCAATCGAAGGGAAATCTACAAACTTTATCTCATTATCTTCATCTCTCATTCTCTCCATCTCCCATTGAGCTCCATCTCTCTTTTTATTCTTGAGTGGAGCTGGTTATCATCTCTACCTGTGTTAGCTTCTAATCTAATTTTTTATTTTTATTTGTATAAATAATGAAAGGTGAAAAGGAGATTGTATTGATTATTTGAAGAGAAGAGGGATAAAAGAGGTGATGTCCTTAAGATGATGGAAAGTAAAGGCATGTTGCATTCCATGTGTTTGTTAAAATGCCTAAGTGATATTTTCTTAAACTTTTTTCCACAAATAATGACATTTTTTCAATGATGTCTAGAGTTGAAGTACTGCCTTCAATGTGCTTATTGAAATGCTTAAGTGGTATTTGCTTGGATTTTTTCTATCTGTTTTGTTTGGGGGGGGGGGGGGGGGGGGGGGGGTGTTTTGAAAATGAGAGCAAAGACTTTATAGACTATTGAGAAGGTAACAAAAACTGAAACATTAACTGAAAGGAAAAAAATGCATAACTGGGCAATTTTGTCGACAGCCAATAAATAATTTATCAATATAGTTGTTTCTTAATTTACATATCAATATGGATTCATTGATGTCAACAAACACTATTAAAGGATCTATCTATAAATCTCGGTGCAGATTCATCAACGTCAATAAATTATTTGTTGATATCAATATATAATTTATCAACATCAACAAATAATTAGTTAATGTCGACAAATACTATTAAAGAATCTTCCCGGAAATTCTACTTAGCAATGCAAATTCATCAACATCAACAAATTATTTGTCAATGTCAACAAATAATTTGTCCACATCGATAAATAATTAGTTGACATTGACAAATACTATTAAAGGAACTAAATGGGGGCAATTTGAGAAAAAAAATGGAAACTGGGGGGGAGGTCCTCCAGCGATAATACAAAAAATTGGGGTTTGCAACTGTGGCTACCTTGACTGGTCGGTTTTTTTTAAGTAAATCCCCCTTCTTTTAATAAATTGTTGTTAATGTTCAAAAAAATATATATTGACCAAATCTTTGAAAATTATAACAATCAAACATGAATTTTTCATAGCTTTGTGCAAAATCAGTGAGAATTTGTTGAGGATTTGATTGTCAAACATGACCTCTATACTCAAACCTGATAGATCCATATTTTTTATGGACTAATAGTTGAAAATGATGGCGATAACGTTATAATATCAATAACCATGGTCGACGTCACCCCATATAATAGAGGAATTATTTTGTGACACCCAACCAACGTACATTAGTGGATCCCAAATTGAGTTCCACTGAATGATGAAATCATCTTAAACACTGCTTGTCTAATCTAACAATGACATTATGATGAAACCCACTTAAGCTAATATTGAAATCTTTTGAGTTCTTCCTACGTGACAATGGATAATGGTCCTACGTGGCAATGGATAATGGTGTCCAACGGTGTAACCATAGAATGAAATCATGATCTCAAATAATTGTGATGGGTTTTTAGTTCAGTTAATGGTAGAATAATTCTATCGGGGAGTTTTGCTTGTATGGTAACCTTCATGCATAACCTAAATTGGTTATGAGAGTCGTGATATTTTTCCCATACATTCTCCACACCACACTAAACGGAAGATGATAAAACTGCCAATATTTATACAATGTTGGAACTCTCAATTGGTTAAAAAGAAACATATCCCTGTGAAATGTTAAGATGGCTTTCAATTTACTGCTATCTTATCAAATTTCTTTCAAATTGAGTGGGAGATCATCTTTCCATTTGGTGTTGTCAATATGCATTCCAACACTACAAAAAGAAATAGAAAAAAAATCCCAAAAACCAAATGAATGGTAAGTGACTTTAACCCAAATCCAACTCTGTAAGTTGTATTAGACTACTTGTAGTTTGGGCAAAAAATTATCATAATTGCTCATATAAACGTTGTAACCTTTATTTGCAAAATGCATTGTTTGTATAAGCAATGCAAATTTGAAATAGTTTCGAAACTGATAAATATTACTTTAATACACATATTATTAGTATCATTAAAGCCTTGTTCAATTATATTGGTTCATCAATATATTCCTAATTTCTCATAATTTATATTGGAATTGTGTCAACCTTCTGATGCAACCATAGTCATTTATTCAGATTTGGTGACAAACCAACCAAGATTCAAAGCCTAGCAGGAGGTCTAATTGTGAGGACCTTAAAAGGAAGTTCTTCTCACATGACATGAGCACTATGGTCTTGTGTATATTTGGATATTAGCTACCTGCTTCGTTAGTTAATTTGAGATATTGAGACAATGCAGAAGAAAAAGAAAATTTTGACAGCTACTTGGAGGTGGTCTTATTCCATGCGGTTGGGATTTTCTGTTTCAAGGTGGAATTTTCCAAGCAACCCCGTACTCAACGATTTGTTTGGTGGATGTACACTAACACGCAACCCAAAAGACAAGTCTATCTGCGAATTTTAAATGTGGAAGAAAGATGCGTTGGCTAGTTGCCATGGCATTGTGTTTATCAACCAATGGAATGGCTTGGAAGTGGATATTGCCATGTGAAAGGACAAATAGAAAAGGTCTTTTCATACGTGTTTCATAAGTGGCAGTTTTTGGATCACTAGGCCACAAGGAGTTTTTTTTAATTCATGCTGATGCTAGATGGAATCAAAACCTGTTCGTTGAGGCAGAATTGTTCGGTTCATTGAAGGGTGAGAAAAGTGGGAATCTTTCTTTACTTTAGCACAGGGATTGAACTTGGTAACCCTACACAAGCTCCAAGAAATCACTGGGACGGGCCCCCTTATATTTGACAATTGCCGCTCGTAGCTGTCAAATATAATTCTCGCAAAATTGTTTGCATAGGGAACATGCTCTGAAATTGACCATTTTGTTCTTAAATTGTATGATATCCTAGTGGTAATTTGATATCATAGTCCTCTAGGATATTTCACTCAATCAAGATTTTTTCACTCTCTTCCTCTCTACAAGATGAGAAGAAATGCATGTTGCTTTCCTCTCAAAAGAGAAAAAAAACCACATTCAAAATCATTCCATTGTGATCAGGGTGAATATTGTAAAAGCTCAACTCAGGAATCCCACGCACAAGCATAAATAATGAAGATAAAACAAAGTTTGAAATGGGGGTGAATATATGTAGCTTGGGTTTGTGTGGGAAGGAAAACATTGTGCAGTATTGTACGGTCTCGTAATATCACATGGTGTGATATCTGACAGCTGTAGGATATTGCACGGATTAAGTGTAAAATTATCACTATTAGAGTATTCTTTATTGGGGCTTTAGTTCTGATGAGAACTATTCTCATAGAATTACCGTAAGAACTTTTTATGGAGCCCACTTGTAGGTTCCATATAGAATGTGACCAAGGGGATAGAAAGATCTAAGTGAGGCCACCATAAGAATCAAGTTCAACTCCAATCTCATACCTTTAACTCTTTCATCCATGGCCACAAGTTTAACGGCTTCATATAAAAAAAAAAATTCAACCATGCATCTAATGATCGAATCCATTCAGATGGCCAAATTAATCTTGAGATTAATGACTATCAAGGGGTTCTTTATTTGTGCATGGTTTGGATGGATTGTTAGGCGGACCCCATCAATAGTTCTCGAGAAAGCATGGTAAGAACTAATTCTAACTTGAATATTTTCCTTCTTTCCTACATGAACAACTTTGCAAGAATTATTTAAATTTCAGCTATATTGGGGCAATTATCAAGTATAAGGGCAATCGTATGATAAATATCCCAAACTTTAAACATCCTAACTAGCTACAAATCTTCCTTGATATCTACAATCGTTGCATAATTAGAGGCACAAAGAGATCAAAGGTTCTAAGTATTGGTACACCTTCTTTGCAAAGAAACATGTCTAACTAGCTTAATTGCATAAAGAATTCTTTGACTTCAAGCATATTTGGCAATAAGAAACTTGAAGATTCCTCACTAACTTTCCTCAAGGATTTGGAGCATCCATATTTGACAGTTGTAAATCCTCAGTATTTAGGCCAATTGAATAACATATATATATACATATATATACATACATATATATGTATATATGCAACTTTTAGATCAAACCCTCTTGCATTGGATCTGACAATGCTCAGTCTTGTGGATTTATGCATCAACACAATTTTGATTTCAACTATAATAGTAATAACAATGTGAAATCCTTATTTATACAAATCCTTAATAAGGAATCCACTAATCAATGGCAGTGAGAAATTCTTAAATTTGTAGATTCCTCACCTTCTACTAAACGTGCTTAAGGGAGTAACAAAAACCTAACCAAAAAGTTGAAAAAGGAATAATTTTTTCCTATTTTCGTTGTGTGGTAACTTAACTCCATTTGTTTTTGGAACTATTAAGTACCAAACAAGAGTGAAGTGACAAAATGGATTTTCTTGATTTTTTTTCATATACCCCTACGGTTTTTAATATTTGTAACTAAGTTCCTTTGGTTTCATTATTTTTAAATAGGCTCCTACTTTGGCATTTTAATACCTCTTTTATCCCAGCATATGTGGATTTGATGGTGATGAGCAACCACCCTTAGGATTTTGCTTAAATTAACGAGAACCATTATGCAGAGAGATGACCAATATAAATTTTTAAAATTCATGAGGGGTGCATTCCCAATCCTTGGAACCATTATGCGTAGAGAGAGAGCAAGAAAGGCCTCTTGAGAGTAACATCCAAACTTATTTCTAGTGTCCCTTAACACAAAAACTGTACATTTTTTTTTTTTTTGATGCCAAAGAGGCCTTAAGATTCAAGAAAAAAATAATGTGAAAAAATATAAAAATTTTTAAAAAATTGTCTTAATGTTAAAAAAAGGATATCACCGGCTGCTAACCATGTAGAACTATGTGAGCTTAGTTTAAAAAGAGAAAGTAAAGCAAAAAAAAGTATAAAAAAAAGCTTCTTATGAAGAAGAATGATTTTCTTAGTGATAAATAAAAGAACTTTTAAGCTTCATAGGATTTGTAAATAAGCCCCTAGGTTTTAGTATTTGTATATAGCCCTACCTTTTCATTTTAATACAATATGTATCCCCAAAGTTAGGAGACTACCAGCTACTATAAATTTTTAGAGTGAAATGATACTTTTATCTATCTTTTTTTATCCCTATATATATAATTCTAAAAGCTTAGTTTTATTTCCTTTTCTCTTGTAACATTAAGAGTCACAATTAGTGGGAGAGCATACCCTACATAAATTTATGTTTTTTTCAATCCAGGGTCTACTTCATTAAATTCAAATCCATCATAATGACAATCAACATATTTACTTATAATTGATTATAATTGATTCTATCTATAGAAGGCCCACCATTTGATTGATGAAAGTGTCAAAATAATGGTTAGGCTTGATGAACATGGGAGAGGTATTCAAAGCGAGGCCATTGGAAGTTGAATAAAATAATAATATTTTTGTAAAGAATAATATACTCATTTTTTGTTTAATGGGTGTAAGAGTAAAGTTGGCATTTTTAAAGAAATTCAGCACAAACCTCATGATGTTGCTCATTTTTGTTAGAAATATTTACTTTGGGGATCTGGTAGGTGTTTAGATGGAAAAGCGGGGGCCTCTTTATAAATACTAAAACCATAGGGGTTTATTTATAAATCCAAAAAACTTTAGAAAGGTATTTACAAAAAACTATAAATAAAAGTATGAATAAAACTGTCAAAATCAACATAAACATAATGACCTCATCTCTTTATTGTCAAATCCACTAAAATTAGGATATGAAAGGTATGAAAATGCCAATGTAGAAACCTATTTACAAATGCTAAATCCATAGGTACCTATTTACAAATATTAAAATTTAAAGGATGTATATAAAAAAAACTCCTTTTGTTTTTTCAAGGTCGTACATAGCCGGCATGTGAGATTTTTGGTTTCCACCTTTGTTACTTAGACGAGTCTCAAAAGGCTACAAAGGGCTCTGCAAGATATCCCACAAGGTGACAAAGAGCTATGCAAGGTATCTCCAACTCTAGGTTCCACTCGTTGCTTTATTCTCTATCCAATGAGGAATTCCCACTTCCACTTTCTCCTCATTCAGATAATATGACTTATCCATTATAAAACCCCACTATATATTATAATGGGAAATGGTCCTCGCCTACATACAATGGGATGCCTGAAACACTACCATAACTCATGGAGAGTTTGGATGGAAGTCCACTGTTGCAGAAGAATAACATTTATTGGATCCACATGCTGAGGTTTGCATAATTAAAGAGTGCCTTTTCGTCAAAGTGCCTCTTCGTCATCGTCGACTATTAAAAATGTGTCTACACCATTTTTTTTCTTCGCATGACGCCTCTATGCTCGATGTCTCAGCCTTAACAGACAAATGATTCTTTATTGGTCATAATCCACATATGACATGGCGTAAGAATAGTTTGCCCTGTACCCACTACACGGACGTCATATGACATGATCTTACCTTAAGCTTTTCAACTTATTTGCATTTGTAACTTTAACCCACACACTGGTTATATTGTGAGCCCCATCACAAATATGCTTTCTGTTGGCTCTGGTTTCATTGCGTGCATGCGTGGAGGAGTAATAAAGAATAAAGAGATGAATGTTGAATCATAGAATAAATCAAAGTAACATATATTAAAATAAAAAAATGAAGGGAATTTCTTCCGAAAGAAGCATTAAATATTCTTTTACTTCCAAAAATATCATCAAATGCATGTAATGCTCAAAAGCATTTTATACTATAGATTTTATTTTGTTTAGACCAAATTGCCCGCATTTTATCTCTTGGGACATCGAGACTACATTATACTTGTGATTGAAGTATTTTGAGACTCTTTATTTTTGTTCCAATTCTCGAAATTGCTAGTTTATTATTGACATCTAGAGTAATTATCTTTTTTAATTAGTATTCTAAAGTGAGAAAAATGGAGAAAAACAATCCTAACTTTGTAGTTAATCCTCTATAGGCCGTAATAAAAGTAGAATTATGAATAAGGAATGAAGAGAAACACAATTTTTGGTTTTTTTTCTAAAAATGAAAGAGTTGATTTTTTAATAGGACCTCCAGAAATAGTACAAAGTGAAGGATTACAGTGAATACATTCACTGGTGAAAAAACCAACAATAGAATGGCTTAACTCATGCATTCACAGAAATAATTATTGTAGCTAAAGAATTGTTAGTCAAACCCAATGCATATATATCTCGTATTTAAAAAAATTTTAACTATTAAACTCATAAGTCTCTTCTCGACATCGTAAGCTGAAATTTGAAATCATGAGTAGATTTCTCAACATCGCATCTTAATCATATTAATGTTCACTTCATGCTCAAAAGTAAAAAAAAAAGTGGGGAAAAGAATTTTAGACTTTGGAGCAAATTCTCCATAGATTATACTAAAAGGAGGGGTAAGAATGAGTAAATTAACAGTTAAACAAAAGCACAGTGGAATTATTTGACCTTGACTTTATAGATTCTTGACCTCAATATGACACTCATATCTCTTAAAACGTTTCAGGTGAAGCAATGAAGCACTGTTTGCTCTGATAGATTTGAGATATTTCTCTACTAAGAGAACATTCAAAGTGATCAGGACATTATTAAATATAGAAAATATGAGTCAATTATTATATATGACAGGGACTATTCCAATTGAGAAATCAATCCAATTTGCTAGATTGATTTTCAAATTCTCATTTTATGTTGACCCCATCCAATCCTCTCTTTCCCACGTCCCTTCCTCTGTCTACATTACCTACAAACATAAAGAGAGCTATTTACATTAACTGCCAGTGAAAATAAAGCACCTCTCAACCATTACACATTCCTCCTTTCCCTCTCTTTGTTTTCTTAGAACTCCTCCACGTTTCTCTCTCTCTCTCTCTCTGTCCATTAATCCATTCTTAACTCCTCCTTCCCTCTCATTCATTTTAGTAGTTACTACACTCATCTTTGTTACTCCTCACTTCTACACCCAAACAAAGAAGGATGGATGCTCACCAATGCAGATCACTCAAGAACCCTTCTCATATCCCTTGCTAGATTTTTGTTGTTGAAAAATTGGGTTTTGAGTTGCTCCTTAGGGAGTCGATTTTAAAATCTCTTTACATATTCCCATGAAAATATAAGTGATTTTTCTTTTTCTTTTTTCTCTCTTTTTTTGATGCACTTTCAAGAAAAATGATGTCATTGATGCTTTCGGGCCATCTAGGTAAAGGCATTTAGCTGTACACTTCGTTAGGAGTGGGTGTTCAAAAGTGCACAAAGGTAGATGTCAGGCAAAATCTATATTAATCTTTTTGATTTGGCATTTTCATTTATATAGATTTTAGGGCCATCTAGGGAGATGGCCTGGTTTAGTGTATTTGATGCTAAAAGCACCTTACAGGCCTTTGATCATAGGTTAATTGACTCAATAATTTCTTGATGGATTTGGATGAGGAGACTCCGTCATGCGGCCGGAGATCTATATGTGTTCTGGTGATGGGAAGTTCCGTGGATCTCTTCGCCTCTTATCTTTCCTACGGGAATAGAGGGAATGATAATAATTCAAACCCTAGGGCTCCCTTATCCTTATATAAACAAGTTCCAAAGAGTTATACTTACTAGAGATATTTTCCACCAAAAGCCCACATCCACTGATCCTATTGGGAGTCTTATTATGGGGCTTATATCAAGTCTTATACTAAAGTGGGGTTGCAATCTCTGTTGGCATTTACCCTGCTTGATTTGACGTGGGACCCGTGGCATGCGGGCCACACGATTTCTTACAATCTCCCACTTGGTACGAATGCAATGTACATCAAACATTTCTTAGTCCCATGCGCATCACATGCCTTGCAAAAACCTCTATAGGCAAAGCTTTGATGAGAGCATCAGCCATCAATTCTTCTAAAGGCACATAGAAAATTTCTATATCATTTTTTTCAGCTTTCTCTCTAACAAAGTGGTATTTTATTTCAACAAGTTTTGATCGGTTGTTACTCTTTTGCTCGTTCACCATAGAAATGGCCGACATACTATCTATGCTAATTGTGACAGGCTTCTTCTCATTTATTACCTCCAAATCACACATGAAGTATTTTAACCAAATAGCCTCCTAGACTGTTGTACTGCAAGTTATATACTCTGCTTCGGCTGTTAATATAGCCGTGGAGATCTGTTTCTTGCTACCCCAAGAAATTGCACCTCCTCTGACGGTAAACACATAGCCAGTTGTTGACTTTCAATAACCTTCTCTGGTTTAAATCACCAGCCTAATCTGCATTTGAGTAGTCGTGCAATTTCAGGACTTCACCTTGATAACATAGGCAAAGATTCACTGTTCCTTTGATGTATCGCAGAATCCTCTTAACTGCATACCAATGCTGTAATCCGGGTTACTTAGGAATCTGCTTACGAGACCCACGGCAAATGCAAGGTCTGGACTCATACACAATATCGCATACATGATACTGCCCATAATTTGAGTATAAGGTTTTAATCTCATCATTTCCCTATCCTGCTCATTTGTGGGTCCTTGATCACTTGACAATTTTGTGCTCCTACAGATGGGAGTATCAATTAGTTTACACTTAGCCATATCAAACCTTTTCAACACAGTTTCCAAATATGATCTCTATGATAAAGTCAATGTCCTATTCAAATGATCACGGGTTATTTCAATGCCAAGGATATACTCTGCCTCACTCATGTCTTTCATCTCAAATCTTGACTTTAACCATTGTTTGATTTTTGTTCAATTTTATTTATGGTTTCCAATTTATT
The DNA here is from genome assembly GCA_037013555.1 of Sextonia rubra. Lineage (NCBI taxonomy): Eukaryota > Viridiplantae > Streptophyta > Magnoliopsida > Laurales > Lauraceae > Sextonia > Sextonia rubra. The sequence goes on along the minus strand of JASUAD010000001.1, from coordinate 105,512,494 downwards.
ACTAGCAATCAAAATGTCATATGCACATAATGACAAATATAAATAACAACTCTCACTGCATTTAATATAAAAACATGTGTTTGCACTATTGGGGACAAATCCAATTTCACATATGGCTTGATGAAATTTTCTATACCATTGTCTTGAGGCTTGTTTTAATCCATATAATGCCCTATTAAGTTTGTACACTTTGTCCTCGTAACCTTGCACCACAAAACCTTCGGGTTGTTTCATATAAGTTTCTGCTTCTAATTCGCTGTTCAAAAATGCTGTTTTTGTTAGTGTCATTGTAAGAGTGTGTTGTCAATTCCATGACCCAAGTCTAGTTTAGTTCTAGAAAGATCAAGTTACATCTATGAAGATCAAGCAAGATCAAACAAAGATCAAGGAAGATCAAGGTATATCAATGAAGATCAAGCAAGATCAAGGAAGATCAAGATCAATCAAGTCCATCATCTAGAATATCTTCATTGAGTGCTAGGGGATAAGGTAACATTAACCCTTAATATCCCTAAAAATAGAAAGGAAAAAGGGTTTCTAAACACCCTGTTTTTAAACTACGGCTTGAATAATGGCTAAGCTGTTAATCCTATGGCTCACTCTCCAGAGAGAAGATTTTGAACCATTTGTTCTACGGCTGATACTATGGCTGCATCGTAAAAATGCTACGACTAAGCCGTAGTATGATTCACGGCTAAACAATGGAATTTACGAGTCATTTTCCATAAAGAGAGCTGTTGGCCATATTGCCTATGGTTAATCTTATAGCTAAGCCGTAAGACCGTCACGGCTAAGCCGTAGAATGTTTCACGGCTAAGCTGTAAAGTTTAAGGGCTACTTTCCAAAAAGTAGTATTGGCAAATTTTAGCTTATGGCTGACCTACGGCTAAGTTGTAAGGTGCTCATGGCTAAGCTGAATAAGTATTTACGGCAAACCCATAAGCTTAATCGTAAGAAGGAAAAACATTGAATCTGGATCAAACTAGCCGTTGAATTTTGTCAGAGCATACGGCTAAGCCGTAGACCACTTTTTCCTAGCCGTAGATCTATCTGTTGGAGCTTCTTTGTATTTGAAAGAATTTCTCTTTTCCTGCAAGGAAACACATTAAATTGAGAAATACTCCAACAGAGCTGAGCCCTTACACCATTAGTAAAACCATACAAAAAAGCTCCCACAACCACCTTCTCTATAACTCTTAAAGTGCCATTACTGTTCTAAGAAAAGTAGTTGTGTATTTAAGAATTGCTTAAATTCAATATGAGAAAATCTTAGCCTTCTAAACCTTTATAAAACCTTTTCCCATAGTTGAGCATTCATCTGAAGATTTTCATCACCGAGGATCAAGCACAAGAGGTCAAAGTTTAAAGGTATTTTTTTGAGCTTCAAGAGCACCATTGGAAGCTAAGTTATCCAGTTTTTGTTTGGGTGTTCTACTTCATTTCAATTCTTTTTACTGTATATGGTGGAAGACAAACCACCTCATTAAAAATTATTGTACTTAGTAGAATAGATCAAGAATCAACCACCTGATCAAAAATCCAGCTAGTGGAAGATAAACCATCAGATCAGAAATTGTTGCAGGAGGTGTGATTATGTAAGTACCTCATATTCAGTGGAACTAAGAGAAATTGCTCTTGAGAGTGGATATAGGTTCGGGACCGAACCACTATAAATCTCTGTGTTGTTTCTTAATGTGTGTGATGGATGCCTTATTTTCTTGTGTTGATCATCTTTTTGAGTTATATCTTCCTTGTTCTAGTAGCATATCTACACGCTATCAGCACACACAACTCTGAGCATCCTTCTTGATCATACTTATGGATTCTTAATATTGATTAAGCCTTAAATTGCACACTAAAATAACTTCATATTTGGAAAGAAATTTTTAATAGTCCTATTCGCCCCCCTCTAGGACTTGGTGAGATCTAGTTGTTGCATTTTCAATTGGTATCAAAGACAGGTTACTTCTTAAAGGTATAATAGCCTGAAGTAGATCCTTCTACTAGATTCACCATAAATCCGAAAGGAAGCTTAATTACCCAGCCTCCTTTCTTTGATAATGGAACAAACTATGCCTTCTGGAAAGCTCGTATGATAGTTTTTTTGAAATCTATGGACTGGGCTGTTTGGGAGGTTGTCGAAAAAGGCTGGACAGAACCCACTGAAGAAGTGACTACAGATGGTGTGACAACCACTAGACCATTGGATTCAGCAAAATGGTTTGCTGCTCAGTAACTCCTTAGACAAAACAACGTTAGAGCTTACAATGCTATAGTGTATGCTATGAATCAAGAAGAGTTCAAAAAGATCATGACAACCATTAACACAAAACAGGCCTGGAGAATTCTTGAAGTTACTTATGAGGGTACTTTTGTAGTCAAAAGATCTAAACTTCATATGCTCACAAGTTAGTTTTAAAACATTTGTATGGAAAAAATTGAAATGTTTACAGACTTTCATACGAAACTCATAAAAATTGTAAATGAAATGTGGGCTTTGGGGGAAACTCTTTTGGAAGATAAAATTTGTAGTAAAATCTTGAGATCACTTCCGGAAATATTCCATCCTAAGGTAACCTCTATAGAAGAACACAATGATTCAGAACAAATGAAAATTGAAGATTTAGTGGGATCCCTTCAGATCTTTGAACTAAAATTTAACTATTGCACTAATCACTTTTCATAACTCCTCTTCTTCTAATGAAGATTTAGGAATAACTAGTGATGATGAGAATGAAGATGTGGCTTTTTTAGCTAAAAGATTTTTGAAACAATTTAAGAAAAAGAGAGGCAAAGAGGACATTAATGACAAACACAAAGGCCGATCAAGTTCCTTCTCTAGAAGTAAGCATAAGGAGCCCATGTGTTACAGGTGTAAGAAATTTGGACACATATCCACTGATTGTCCACAAAAAGGAAAATACAAAGAAAAGAATCGAGTAACCACTTGGGATGATTCATCTGAATCAGAGTCAGACTCAGATGAATCACATCAAAATGAATTAGACAAATATACAGTTCTGATGGCTACTACTGCAACCTTCAACTTCTCTAAGGAAATGGTTAAATCTGAAACATCACATGAAGAAATCTCATGAAGTGAGTCAGAGAGTAAATATGAAAATTTAGGTGATAAGGATAATGACAACACAACGGATTCCTATGAACTACTTTATGAGGGAACTTGTAGACTAGTTGAAACTGTAAGTAAGCAACAAAATAAAATTAAAAATCTAAAAGAAAAGATTGATAGTATTAATGATGAAAAAGAAGAATTAATCAAAGAACTTGAAAGAGTAAAAGCCCAGTTATCAACAGAAACATAAAATGTAATCAAATTATGAGAAAAATGAAAAAACACTTGGGAAGATAAAAGATGAAAATAATGTTCTCCGCAATAAAGTGGATGATCTGAAATGATATAAAGAAAAGTATGAGTACAGATTTACCCAAAATGATGAAAAGTACATAAGACTATTCAAACTTGGGAAATCTTATAAGGACATGACCGCTCTTAGATATGACAAAAATATTAATCAGTTTCTAAGTTTCGGAACTATTTTCGTCAAAAGTGTACTAGAGAAGGAAGATACCAGTGTTAAAAACATTTTAGATAGAGCGTCTACTAGTACTCATACTATTTCATCAAATGTCATTTGTCATTATTGTGGAAAAAGAAGTCATTTCAAAGTAAAGTGCAAGTTGAGAAAAATTCATCATAACATAAGTCTAAAAAATGAGAAAAACACTTCAAAGAAAGTGGAACTTGAAAACAAAATGTTGAAGTCTTAAATAAAAATTAGAACAAATTATTGTAACAAGTTCCATTTGAACCAGAAGATGAATAACCTAATTAAAGAAGTTCAGAAGTTAAGAAAACAATTTGAAATATGCAAAAGAGATGAAACAAAAATAGGAGCTAAAATTCTTTTTCCTCAACATAAAACATATCAAGTGAAACATCAAAAGCCTGTTGGGATCCCCACTACTAGAGCATTTAAGTGGATACCTAAAAACAAGAATCTAGTAGTCCACACAGCTTTTAAAACTGCAGATTAATCACGATGGTATCTGGACAGTAGATGCTCAAAACATACGCTGGTGATAAATCATGTTTGTCTAAGATGATTGATTTTGATGGAGGCATTGTTACTTTTGGAGATGGTAGTACTGCCAAAATTATTGGTAAGGGAACTTTAAATGTTGCAAACCTACCAGCTTTTGAGAATGTTCTGTATGTTAATGGGTTGAAACATAATTTACTTAGCATATCTTAAATTTGTAAAACAAACTATACTGTCAACTTCAGTAGTCATGGTTGTGAGATCTCAAGGAATGGAAAAATAATCTTGAGAGGTCTTAGAACTACCGACAGTTGCTATGTGGTAGGAAATCAAATACTTCATCCTCCACTTTTTGTTTATTGACTAATACTGATGAAGCTAAGTTGTGGCATCGAAGACTTGGGCATGTAACCTACAGGGACTTATCTCTGCTAAACAAATATATTGAAGAACTCCCCAAAATTAGTAGCTAAGAAAAGATGGTTTGTGGAGAGTGCCTATAAGGAAAACAAATTAAAAGTGCCCATAAAAATGTGAATGCTATGAAAACCTCTCGACCTCTAGAACTTATTCATATGAACTTGGTTGGACCAACAAAAAGAAAGAGTTGAAGTAAGAAAAGGTACTTTCTTGTTATGGTAGATGACTACTCCAGATTTGCTAGTGTTGCATTCTTAAGAGAAAAATCTGAAGCCTTTGGAGAATTTAAAAGGATAGTGAAACAAATTCAAATTGAAAAAGGCACTTCAGTAGCTCGAATCCGAAGTGATCATGGCGGAGAATTTGAAAATGATCAATTTGACAAATTCTGTGAGAAATATGGCATTCTCCATGAATATTCAACACCTAAAACTCAACAACAAAATGAGGTAGCTGAAAGGAAGAATCAAGTCCTTCAAGACATGGCCATAGTCATGCTCCATAGTAAAAATCTTCCTAGAGACTTGTAGGCCGAAGCTGTCAATACCAACTGCTACATCATCAACCGAGTCTATCTTAGGACTGGTAAAAATCAGACAATTTATGAACTATGGCATGGAAAGAAACCAAATGTTAAATATTTTAAGGTCTTTGGAAACAAATGTTAGATTCTGAAGGTAAGAGAGCAGCTGAGTAAATTTGACTCGAAAAGTGATGAAGGTATATTCTTAGGTTATTCGACATGGAGCCAGGCCTATCGTGTTCTAAATCTGAAAACCGGAGTCATCCAAGAGTCAATAAATGTTATTATAAATAATGAATCCACAGTTTCTAATGATGTTGATGAAGTGGAAGCTCCTTTGGTGATTGAACCCACACGATCCATGGTAAAAACTGATATTCCTACTTCCACTGAAAATTTGGTTAATAATAAAAGATTATCCTATAGACCAGATTATTGGTGATCCTTTATCAGGTGTAAAAACTAGGAAACAATTGGAGAATATTATGAGTCACCTGTGCTTTACTTCTGTTTTAGAACCTACGTATGTTGATGAAGCTTTTTCTGATAATGATTGGATAAAAGCAATGCAAGAAGAGTTGAACTAGTTTACAAAAAGTGATGTTTGGTACCTAGTTCCAAGACCAGAGGATAAAAATGTGATAGACGTTAAATGGATCTTCAAAAATAAACTTGATGAGAATAGTGTCATTGTTAGAAACAAAGCAAGGTTGGTTGCACAAAGATACTCTCAAATTGAAGGTATTGACTTTGATGAAACCTTTACTCCAATTGCCCGTCTAGAATCAATTAGGATTTTGTTATCTATAATTTGCTTCTTAAAGTTCAAATTGTATCAAATGGGTGTTAAAAGTGCCTTTCTAAATAGAATTTTGAATGAGGAAGTGTATGTTGAATAACCTAAAGGTTTTATAGACACCAAATTCTCTAATCATATGTTTAGATTAAAGAAAGCTCTTTATGGTCTTAAGCAAGCACCACGTGCTTGGTATGACAGATTGACACAATTCTTGTTAAAGAATGATTTTCAAAGAGGCAGTGTTAATAAAACTCTTTTCATCCAAAAGCCAAGGGAGTCAGTTTTAATAGCTCAAATAATGTAGATGATATCATATTTGGTTCCACGTGTGATGAATTGCTGCTTAGTTCGCAAATCTAATGCAATCTGAATCCAAAATGAGTATGGTTGGCGAACTAAATTTCTTCTTAAGTTTTCAAGTTAAACAATTACGTGATGGTATCTTCATTTCCCAGTTTAAGAATGCAAAGGAACTAGTAAAATGTTTTGGTTTAATGGCTAGGAAACATGTCAATACCTCCATGAGTACAACTATCAAACTTACTAAGGATGCTAATGGTAAAAGGGTTGACTCAAGCCTATACAGAAGTATGATTGCTAGCTTGTTATACCTGACTGCAAGTAGGCCAGACATAGCCTTTAGTGTGGGAGCTTGTGCATGGTATCAATCTGATTCGAAAGAATCCCATCTGACTACTGTAAAAAGAATCATCAAGTATATTGCAGATACAACTGAATATGGTCTGTGGTATCCTCATGACTCATCATCTTCTATTGCTAGATACTCAGATGCTGATTAGGCAGAAAACTAAGATGATAGAAAATCCACAAGTGGCGGCTGTTTTTATGTTGGAAATTGTCTAGTAGCTTGGCATAGTAAAAAGCAAAATTCCATATCTCTTTCCACTGTAGAGGCTGAATACATTGCCGCCAGATGCTGCTGTTCTCAACTCTTGTGGATGAAGCAAATGCTTATGGACTATGGCATTAAGCAAGGAACAACGAGCTTGTGTTATGATAACACTAGTGCCATACATATTTCTAAAAATCCGGCCCAGCACTCTCGCACAAAACATATTGATATCCGACATCATTTCATTAGGGAATTGGTCGAAGAAAAAACCATTGTGCCTGAATATATTCAGATTGAACATCAACTTCTAGACATCTTGACCAAACCCCTAGATGCGTTAAAATTTGAAATTTTGAGGAAATCTATTGGTATTTGTTGTTTGGAATAATTTGTGCTTTGCCCAGGACCTACGGCTACGTCGTAATTCATTTTACGGCTAAGCAGTAATCTTTCTACAGTTTACTTGTATTTGTGCATACTTTACCCTACTGCTCAACCGTAAGGGTTTATGACTAAGCCTAAAATACTATACGACTAAGCCGTACAGTCATATTTTCTCCCTTGTTGTATGCGCCGAATTCGTATTTAAGGCTGTACCCTTCATTTTTTTTTCTTTCTTTCTCATTCTGTGTGGGACGACTACTCTGTCCTAGGGTTTCCCTCTTTTCGTCTCTTCTCTTCCTTTTCCTTCTTTCCTCTGGGTCTCTTATCCAAGTATTCTCTCTCCTTGCCTCTATTGTATTTACGTTTCCTTCCCTCCTTCTTGTTCCATCCTCTTCCTTTGACTCCTTTCTTGTTCGTCATTTACTCTAGACTTTGTGTAGTTCTCTGCTCTTTTTTCTTGACTTTCTGGATTGTATTTTGGTGAGTGTGTGTGCTTGCCATTCCCTATATCTGTTTGTAGTTTACTCATTATGCCTCCTCGAACTAAAAATGCTTACCCCACCGGTAAGAGGCTTAGATCCTCTGTGAGTTCCTTAGACAGGACTCACCACCCTCCCCTAGGGTTCTGGTTCCACGGGAACCTACTAGAGATCAGTCCTCCTCTTCTCGTCCCATCACTGTTGAGCGAAGTCTTAATATTCTTGCAGTTGAAAAATATGGGGTTCATACCCTCCTCTCCACAGTTGGGTGGGAGAATATCCTCAAATGAGGTGGTCCTGCTTTCCCATCCATTGTACAAACCATGTATGTTTTATCAAGGAAGCCTCTTTGGACACCCTCTCGTTCGATGTTGCATTCTCTGATGGCACCAATGTCTTCACTCCTGCCATCCTCTCTTCACTTCTCTGCGTGCCTTTGTCTAATGTGCCTCATTCAGTTGTCAAGGACTCCCTTTCCGAAGATGAAAAACAAAATGTCACTTTAGCTTTATGTGGAGAGGCCATTCCTTGGAAGGACAAGGGCTTCCTCTCTGCAGCTTCCTTACTCCCTCACTACCGAATTTTGCATGCCATCTTCACATGTAATATCTATCCCCAGAAGGGTAATTTCTCTGACCTGACCCCTTTCATGGTTAATGTCCTCTATTGTGTACATATGGGGGTCAAAGTCTGCCTTCCCTCTCTTATTTGTGCTTCCATCATTCGTTTTTGACAATCCTCTGGTAGAGGCATGAATGCTTGCTTGTTTGGATATCTTATGACTCGACTTGCCTCCCATTGTGGAGTCCACTTACCATCTGATGAAGTGCCGAAGTCTCACCCCATATTTGGGACCATCAATATTCAAAACATGCGTTTCTCCAAGCAATAGGCAGCTGGTCCCCCCATCATGATTCTGGGGATGAAGAAGACTCACCAGACAGATTCCTCACTCAACTCCATCTACTGCCTCACCTATCCCAGTTCCTCCTCCAGCTTCTTCCTCTGCTTCTCTTGAAGCCCGACTGGCAACAATTGAACAACGACAAACAAAGATGGAGAACTTATTGAAGAAATCATTTCAATACCTCTCTAAGATCTCCAGAAACTGTCGGAGAGACGATGTGGCGATTCCTTCCCCCTCTCCTCCTTCCAGTTGATGTTTTGTTTCCTGTCATATGTTTTGTTGGAGATGCACTCTTTATGTATTATGGAAATTGCCTGTGCCTCGCCTTATGAATATGTGTTGTGTTTGGTTACATCTTTTGTATTTGTGGGTGATGCACTCTTTCTGTGTTTTGGCTCTTGCTTGTGCTTTATACTGAACATGTTCTCTTTACTAAGGAGTTGCTTTTCTATGTGTGCATTTTTTTCTTCATACCTTTCTGTATGTGTTATGGCTGTGATGGTTATCGTGTTTTACTATCTTTTTATCAATATTGTGCCAAAAGGGTGAGAATTATATTAATACCTTCAGGGGGAGCTTTCTAATCTCCCACCTTTCTACTACCTTGTGTTTAAAGACTTTTGCAGGCAATGGCAATGGTAGGCAATACTTTTATAGGTCAAGCAACATCTAAGGGGGAGTTTTAGATTGTTAAACTTTTAGGACTTATGTAGTACTTGTTTGGTTAAGGTGTATTCAGTCTTGTAACACTTGTTGTATTTTACTGTTGAGTTAAAATATTGTATCTTCTTCATTGTATGTATTTTTGTCACGAAATTGACAAAAGGGGAGATTGTTAGTGTCATTGTAAGAGTGTGCTATCAATTCCATGACCTAAGTCTAATCTAGTTCTAGAAAGATCAAATTACATCTATGGAGATCAAGCAAGATCAAGTAAAGATCAAGGAAGATCAAGGTACATCAATGAAGATCAAGCAAGATCAAGGAAGATCAAGATCAATCAATTCCATCATCTAGAAGATCTTCATTGAGTGCTAAGGGATAAGGTAACATTGACCCTTTATGTCCGTAGAAATAGAATGGAAAAAGGGTTTCTAAACACCCTGTTTTTAAACTACGACTTGGATCACAGCCAAGCCGTAAATCTTACGGCTCACTTTCCAGAGAGAAGACTTTGAACCATTTGTTCTAGGTTGACACTATGGCTGTACCGTAAAAGGACTATGGCTAAGTCGCAGTATGATTCATGGCTAAACCATGGAATTTACGGGCATTTTCCATAGAGAGAGGTCTTGGCCATATTGCCTACGGTTGATCTTACGGCTAAGCTGTAGAATGTTTCACAGCTAAGCTGTAAAGTTTATGAGCCACTTTCCAGAAAGCAGTATTGGCAAATTTTAGCTTATAGCTGACCTACTGCTAAACTGTATAAGGATTTATGGCTGAGCTGTAACCTTAATCATAAGAAGGAAAAACATTGAATCTGGGTCAAACTAGCCATTGGATTTTGTCATAGCATACGACTAAGCCGTAGACCACTTCTTCCTAGCCATAGATCTATTTGTTGGAGTTTTTCTATATTTAAAAGAACCTCTCTTTTCTTCCAAGGAAACACATCAAATTGAGAAATACTCCAACAAAGATGAGCCGTTGCACCATTAGTAAAACTATACAAAAAAGCTCCCATAACCACCTTCTTTGTAACTCTTAAAGTACCATTACTATTCTAAGAAGAGTAGTTGGGCATTTAGGAAAAGCTTAAATTCAATCTGAGGAAATCTTAACATTCCAAACCTTTATAAAACCCCTTCCCTTGGCTGAGCACTCATCTGAAGATTTTCATTACCAAGGATTAAGCACAAGAGGTCAAAGCTTGAAGGTATTCTTTTGAGCTTCAAAAGCACCATTCAAAGCTAAGGTATCTAGTTTTTGTTTGGGTGTTCTACGTCATTTCAATTCTCTTTACTGTATATGGTAGAAGACAAACCACCTCATTAAAAATTATTGTAGTTAGTGGAATAGATCAAGGATCAACCGCCTGATCAAAAATCTAGTTAGTGGAAGACAAACCACCGAATCAAAAATTGTTGCAGGAGGTGTGATTATGTAAGTACCTCATATTCAGTGGAACCAAGAGAGATTGCTCTTGAGAGTGGATATAGGTTTGGGACTGAACCACTATAAATTTCTATGTTTGTTTCTTAATGTGTGTGATGGATGCCTTATTTTCTTGTGTTGATCATCTTCTTGAGCTATATCTTCCATATTCTAGTAGCATATCTACACACTGTCAGCACACATAACTCTGAGCATCTTTCTTGATCATACTTGTGGATTCTTAATATTGATTGAGCCTTTAAATTGCACACTAAAATAACCTCATATCTGGAAAGAAAATTTTAGTAGTCCTATTCACCCCCCCTTAAGGACTTGGTGAGATCTAGTTGTTGCATTTTCAGTTTTCACATCCATCTAGTGCAATTTAAGGTCACGATATGCTACCAGTGTTATTAAAATTCGTATGGATTGAAATTTTATAACTAGAGAAAATGTCTAATTGTAATCTATTCCTTCTATTTATGTGAATCCCTTAGCTACTAATCGTGCTTTATAGTTATCCAAGTATCCATCTTTTTTAAATTTATTTCTATGAACCCATTTACTTCCAATGGCGTTCCGATTTTTAGGTAGATCTACTAATTGCCATACTTGGTTCTTTTCAATTGATTCTATCTCCTCTCTTATAACCTCTAACCAATACTGCGCATCCTGCGCTTTGACCGCTTGAGCGTAGGAGGTTGGATCCAAATCTTGCATGGTTTCCAATAAATTGCAATAATCACCTAGATATGCCGGTTGTTTCCTCGCCCGAATTGGCCTTCCAACAGGCTCATCGGATTGTTCAATCACCTCAAGTGGGCTTTGGCCAAGAATTCTATGTCTAACGTCCTCTTCGTCGGAACCCCCACATGCTTGAACCCCCTTGCCCATAGAGATTTCATATAATTCCACACTCTGTGGTCTTACTCTAAGACTAACCGTTGGATCCTCAAGGAAAAATATATCTCAGCATTCCATGATTATCCTATTATCATGATCATACACACGATATCCTTTAGAATGTGATAGGTAGCGAACGAAATAATAATTTTTCTTCGTTTTTGCTTTCAATTTATGTCTTTTTTATGGTAGTAGCAGGACATGTACAGGGCAACTCCAAACTCTCATATGTTCTAATTTTAGTTTGGTACCAGTTCATAACTCATATGGGGTCTTGGGCACACTCTTAGAGGGTACTCTGTTTAAAATATATTGTGCAGTGTTTAATGCTTCTCCCCACAAATACAGCGGAAGACTTGCATGGCTGATCATTGACCTTACCATATCCATTAAGGTCCCATTTCTCGTCTCGGCCATGCCATTTTATTGTGGGGTATATGAAATTGAATATTCATGAATTATTCCCTCACGTGCACAATATTTTTTAAATAATTCGAAAGTGTATTCACCCCCTCTATCATGTCTAATCCTTTTTATTTTCTTACCCTTTTGATTTTGGACTTAAGCAGCATATATTTGGAACATTTTTAAGGCCTCATGTTTATATTTAATTATGCACACATACCCATATTTGCTGTAATCATCAATGAATGTAATGAAATAGTCCTCTTTGGTTGGAGTGTGTACATTTAATGGCTGACATATGTCTAAATGAATTATGGTTAATATTTTAGAACTTCTAATTCCTTTTGGAAATGATTTCTTAACCATCTTTCCACTTATACATAGTTTACATATGAGGTATTCAATTTTACCTAGGTCTAGTAAAAGTCCATCTTTAACTATTCTACTGATTTTGTTTTTATTAATGTGGCTTAACTGCAAATGCCATAACATTGCCAAACCATTCATACATATATTCACACACACACAATAATCAGAATTGGACTTTATTTCATTATTAAGAATATCCAGCAAATACAATTTTTCAGAAAGAAAACCATGGATTAAAACTTTACCGCACATTTCAATAGTAACCCCATTGTCTTTGAATCTAATTTCGAATCCATTCATTGCCAACTGGCTCACAGAGATGATGCTCCTCCTCATCACGGGAGCAAAGAAGACATTGGAGAGATAAAGGGATTTTCCGGTTGATAAGGGAATTTTGACTTTCCCTATCCTCAACACATCACACATTACAGAATGTTTTATCCCCTATTTATATATTTTATTCTCCGGGTTTCATATCTTTGAATTTGATAAATCCATCTTTGGTCTTTGATATGTGTCTAGTGGCTCCAGAATCAATCCACCAATTTTTGTCATTGGTGTCCACCATCATGGACTCAGTGACCATATCAACATAATCTCTGTGTTCTTTGGTCACTTTACCTTGTTGGCTATTCTCACCCTTTTCTTTTTGCATTAAGAACTAAAGTGTCCAGGCTTTCCACAATTAAAGCAAACACCATTTTTAGGCCCTTTCCGTTTTGGATTGCCTTCAAATTTCTTTTTATTTTTCACATTGGCAGTTAATGCACTGCTATAACTCTTAGTTTTAGCAATCATAGTAGAATTTGTAGGTATTATATCACGGGCAGACTGCCTTTGTCCTTCAGCAAGTAATTTAGCTTTAACCTCACTAAGGGTTACACCTTTTTGAAGGCTAAGGGTTTGAGACACATTCTCCCACGAAGGTGGAAGACTCATCAGCAGGTACATGATCTGAAAATTTTCATCCATTTCCTTTCCCACGGTTGCAAGATTACTGTGTTAGACCGACATTTTGTCAATGTGATCCCTTATAGATGACCCCTCTGGCATCTTATAATTGACATATGCCCTAAATGCCTCCATCAGATGAGATTTGGAGGTTTCATCATACTTGTACATAGCATAATCCCAAATTTCTTTTGCTGTGGTGAAGTACTCAAACATTTTCACTAACTCATTGGATATGAATCCGATCAATAGATGTCTTGCTGATTTATTATCAAAGGCCCATTGCTCATATAATTCATGGTCCTCTTTAGAGGCATTATCTGCGGGCTTAAGGATCGGATCAGATTCAATCACATAAGTTAATCCGTCAAAATGTAAGAATGCATCCATCCGACGCCTTCACACGGCTAAGTTCTTACCATTAAAAATATCAGCCTTTGCAAGATCATACAACGTTGACTCGGAAGACATGATTTTTATTTTTAATTAAAAGATGGTGTAGATACCACTGACCGTATGAGGAGAAAATACCACCCTTTTGTTTGAACCGCTGGATCATCTTTCTTTTGCTACCAATACGTATATTTGCTCGTAAATATTCCATAAGCACATACAGATTGTCAATCTGACTCCTGATGGCCAAGATATCGCAGTTGGAAATTTTGATGGTGATCCACGCCCCTGCTTGCGTCAGATGTACGATCTTTGCGTCAGCGCCAACGTCATCATGATGTCTGTGTAGCTCCTCTAGGCTGGATCGGATCTGGGTTGGGTTGGGTCCGCCTAACTCGATCTATGATATGTAAAGGAGAGAGAGAGGCAAAAGACGTGCAATGGGCGGGTATGAGACCGCCTTGCAGAAGATGTGTACAGTGGCTTATTTTATTTTATTGTTGTTGGCTTATCAAATCTCAAGTGATCCAAAACTCCCACTATATGAAAAGACAAGAAATCACCTCTTGCAAGAAGAACAAGAAATGTGTCACATTGATATATTGTGCAATGATAAAGCACCAAAGAAAAGTCGTTTGGTGTAAGCCCTTTTCCTTTGTGTTTGTAGCAAAAGACAAAGGAATGAAGACTTTGCCTTATTTCTTTGTATAAAATAGATTTTGAGTGTCCCGTTTCACGTGCGCTGCTTAAAAAAAAAAACAAGACTCATCACTCGTCTTCTTCCTTATTAAAGTTGCTGAGACAAAATGAGATTTAAGGCTCCAAGTAAAATCTCAGATCTGCTAATATCCACATTGTCTCTCCAAAATCTGAACCAATAGAATGCACCGCACCCGGCTCTGATACCAACTGATGGATCCGAATGAGAAGACTCCGTCACGCTGTTGGAGATCTATGTGTGTTCTGGTGATGGGAAGCTTCGTATATCTCTTCGCCTCTTGTCTTTCCTACAAGAATGGAGAGAATGATAATAATCTAAACCTTAGGGCTCTCTTATCCTTATATAGACAAGTCCCAAAGAGTCACACTTACTAGAGATATTTTCTACCAAAAACCCATATCTACTGATCCTATTGGGAGTCTTATTATGGGGCCCATATCAAGTCTTATACTAAAGTGGGATTGCAATCTCTATTGGCATCTGCCCTGCTTGATCTTATGTGGGACCCATGGCATGCGGGCTACACTATTTCTTATATTTCTGTTTTCTCTATTCAGTTCTTTTATGTGGAAGTAGAAATGTAAGGCCCAATTGTTTCAAAATCTAGCATAATTCTAATTCAACCAGTGCTTTGGCTTCTGGCCAATTCTAATTTCTAAAGAACAAAAATTTCACTTCTCCACAATACCTGATCATATGGTTCCTCACTTATTAAAGATCTAGAGAAAAGATCTCTACACCATACTACCAATTTTGCAGCTCTGCTTCTCTTTGCCAGGTGCATCTAGTCAAGATGTGCTATGGACTTTTAATTTTCATACAATCTTTTTTTTTATATGCCAGCTATAGGGTGTGGGGCCCCACCCTCGGGTGAGGAAAGTATATCTTAAAGAGGTAGAAAGAGCCCTAAGGGCAAAGAGAGTAGACAAACACAGGACGAGGTAAATACAAGGCCCTCTTGCGAGGGAAAAGATATCTTATGGATTTTTAATTTTCATACAATCTTTGGTGCGCCTAATCCCCAGCTAAGACTGGCTCCTTACCTTAGTGGTAAGGAGTGGCTTTTCTTATTGGGCTATCCAGGGTTTGGACCTTGGCTAAGCCCCCTTCCTCCGGCTTGTATGGGCTACCTTCCTATAGTGAGTTTTTTTCTTGGGTGTGCCGAGCTATTCTTGGGTCCCAGTCCCCTTAACTAGGCTATAAAAAAGAAAAAAAAATGTATCTTTTTCACCAAGTAGACATACCTAGAGAGTGTGGAACACTTTAATGTAATTAATAATATATCTACTTTGTATTACTACAAGACAAATGCTTGACAGAATGGGTGCAATATTGTTGGTTGTACATGTGCAACGAGACCTGGTAAAAAAAAAAGTTATGTGTTTCTCTTATTATTATTATTATTATTATTATTTGGTATCTCAGCTATGAGGGATTGGGGCCCCACCCTCGAGTGAGTGAAATAGAGTTATGTGTTTTTCTTATTTACACTTGAAGAGTATTGGCATTGTGTTGTCTTTGGCAACACTTCCAAACATTAAAAAGAAAGAAAGAAAGAAAAAAAAAAAGCTCTTTTTCCATCTTCTAAACAATACCTTTTAAAGTTCCAACAATACACATAGCCCACACTTTAAAGGTATAGTGGTTTTTGAATTCTTTTCCTTTGTAGTAGAATATGAAGAATTGATGTTTTTTTTTCTATCATTTTCTCAATATCTGTTGGTTTACTTGTTATTATGAATTATGACTCTTATTATCAAGTTTGATTTGATGGAGGACTTGATTATCTATAGAATTGTGTTTAAATGTATGGAAGGAAAAATAACATGAAAGACATCAAGTTGTTGTCAATGGAATATATATATATTTCTCTTTCTACCAATTCTATTTTAAGTTGTGACAATAATACTATTGTTTTGTGATGAAGCATTATTAGGGCCCTCTCTCTCTCTTTCTCTATCTATTTAGTAAAGTACTTTTTTTTTTCAACGGTTATTTAGTAAAGTACTTGCTAAAAAGTAATGCTTACCATAGGTTTTTTTTCTAAAAAAATATTTATTTTTTCTCTTTCTTTAGTTTAAAATAGTAAACTTGATTTCGTAATATCGTTCAAACTTCAAGACTCAAAATCATTATTGAAGTTTTGGGTTACTTCATTTTTGACAATTTTATTTCTCTTATGGTAGGTCTTTATACCTGACTTTTGATCAATATTTGTTGGATTTTACAATAGTAAATAAATATCAATTGTAGGCAGGTATCTTTTGTAATTATTTTTAATCACATTTTATTCTTTTTCTATATAATAAATTTATAAATTGTTTGTTTCTAAAAACTTCTTTTTAAAATGAATGTAATAGTAATCATTGAAGTAGTAAATATTAATAGCATGCTGAAAACCATATTGATGGGCTATTTAAAAAAATTTATCCACATATCTTTTCGCTTCAATAGATAAGCTTGGTCAAATTTGCTCAAAATTAATTCAATGTCATCTGGTATTCTTTTTATATGTAAACATATTAGTGCCTTATTTTAATTGCAAAATTTAACCCCAAATATAATTTATATAAATAATAAAATTATATTAGAATACTACAAGGTAGAGTATGGGCAGGATAGGGAATGTAGTTTTTTCTTATCTATTTATTTTTGAAAAGAGGGATTGTAGATTAAGCACTTTTGTCATAAAGTTCACAAATGCCATAATTTATCACACTTTTTTTGTGATAAAAACAGGGGGCAAGTCGGAGAGGAAAAGGCTAGTGGCATTACATCACAAAATTATTATTATTATTTTTAATGGGGCTTTTTTCTGTGCATACGTCCCTCATGGATTTTTCATGCACACTCTTTAGTGGGGCCCATTGTGGACCCCACCAAGGGATGAGACTGGGGGGTTGGAAAGATCTATGTGAAAGCATCCTACATATCAAATTTGGTCCCAATTACATATCCCTAACCCTTTTATCCATGGTTCACAAATTCATTTTGTTCGGATTGGTGTATAGTCGATCTAACGGTCCAATAAATTTGGATCCAACCAAAAGTTGAGGCGAGTTGCTATCATAGGGTCCTATGTGTGTTGCAAGGTTTGGATTGAGTGATAGATGAGCCCTGCCTAGAATTCTCAGAAAAAAAATGATAAGGGATGAATGCGTATGAAAATTCTTCATTTTTAATTATTCAAATATCACAAAATGAAAAACATCACATCATGATATTAGAGGTATAAACTGCCGTGCTGGCACAGCTGTAAAACGGGCCCTGTCGGGTGCCACCTGGCCTGTCCAGGCCATGCTTTGGCCATGACATGTGGGCCAAGCTCTGCCCGTTGGCACGAGCCAGGGCGTGCTATACTGGGCTACATGACTATCTAGACTGTGCCAAAATGCGGGTTGACTGTCCCAGGATGGGTCATCCCACCTGCAATGATTTTTTTAATGAAATAAAATAAATGAAGAAAAATAAAACTCACTATTTTGATAATTATATTAAAATAAAGTGTACAACTTTAATGACATTGAAAGGTGAAATAAACACTAATCTTTGATGATAATTCCTAACTTAAAATCATATTACAAATTAAATAAAAAAAAACTTAGAGTTACTATCGGGCTATTTTAAGGCCGAAGACACCCTAGCCCAACATGGCCTGCCCGCCTGGATTAGACAGTGGCCCATGCGGTTCCGCGGGCTACGACGCCCTAGCCTAACACGATCTGTGCAGATGGGTTGGGCCGTGCCGGGCAGTTAACTTTTCAGGCTGGATCATGACCCGTTGACCGGTTCGCTAGGCATTTCTGGTCCTGGATAGGACGGCCCATTTAGTTCTAAAATCACTACTAGTTAAGTACTGTTGTGATTGTGAGGCCAATCTATTTGGATTGGGCCGCCAACCAATAGGCCACCTAAAGTTTTCCCTAAACGAGCCAAATCGCACCCAATCGAGACGCAAGACCCACGATTTCACCGGCCCCCACACACTCTCTCTTTCTCTCTCAGTGTGTGTATGATATGATGTCTGTGTTATCGTCGAATCTGCTACTTCCAAACCGATTTCCCCTGAAACCTCCCAACTCTGGTCCGATTCCGGCTTTACTGAGCTGGAGAACGGGAGCAGTCGCCGCCTCTATGCCGGAAAGCAACAATCGGAGGCATCTGGGGTGGGACTTGAATCGAGGGATTGTAGAGAAAGAGAACCGATTTTCATCGATTCCTTCAGTAATGACAATTGATATGGCAAGGAAGAATTTAGGGTTTGGGAAGAGTCCAGAGGTGGCGCTTTTATTCCTGATCTTCGTCCTCTCCACGGTAATATATATTTTTTCTATTGATATATGTATTGATATTTCATTTTTCCATTCCATTTCCACCTTTAAGCAAGTCAGGAATTTTATTTATTCTTTTTGATAAAAATAATAATAATAATAATAATTATTATTTTTGATTGGGCTATTTCATACCCGAATAGATTTGTGCACACGAGGCCACAATAAGTAATAGATTAAAAGGAGTGGTGCCGCGTAGTGAGACCCATTTATTAAAAATCCAAAACATTTAAAAGACTATATGAGGTATCTCTAAAATTTTATTTTAATAGAAGTTCGTCCTGAGCCTAATTAATCGCTTGCAAAAAAATATGGTAAGGAATAATGCATAAAATTGTGTTAATCATCGAGCCTTGTGTGTGAATCCCGATGCACTTAGAGGGATATTTTATCTTGAGCTTCTTTGATTTTTAATGGGTGGATCTTACTTTGAAAGGCAACTTCTCTTACTCTTAATTTTTTTTTTAGGTTAAAGCCTCAAGAGGATTTAGACCCATAAAACACAAGGAGGAATTAGACACCCAGTATTAAACAAAATGGGTTAGTTAAGGTCATCCAAAAGCCCCATCCATTTCGATTGAATGCCCCATCTCCGAAGTGACTCCCTAGGAGAGGCAAAAACGTGCTTTTTAGGTCGGCAGAAGGAAAACATGCATGTTGGGAGGAAAACATGTTGCGGTCTCCGTATTCAAATTGATTGGTTGAATGTTTGGGTAGGATGGATAATTCAACCTTGTCTACTTTCCGAATTCTATCTATGAACTGTGGGGTCCACCCGGTCAGTGAGCAGGATTTCTGGACAACAAGGCCCTGCGAATTCAACTCTTGGAACCAGGACAGACTGGAAAAACTTGGGCGGGATGGTCATGTAATTTCCCAGCATATTGAAAGCTAGCTGGTCCTGATTCTTCTTAGTTTACATGAAATTTAGGCTATCAATGGGCAGAGCTGGGTCCTACTAAAATTATTGATATATTTTTAAAGATTGGCCAAACTATTTCTTTGCATTCTTGAATGGTATTTGGTGAGATTCCCAAATGCATATTGCCTTTTAAAAATGAAGACTGAATGGGAATTTCATTTTGATTCAAAAACCTCGAATTTGCCTTTTGGAATTCCTTTGAAAATAGAAAAATGGAATGACCAACACAACTTTAGATTCCTGTCAGAGATTCCTCTACCAAACAAGGCTTTGAAGGTTCACTTGGATCCTTGAGTTTTTACTTGTGGGGGTATTCGCGGTATGGGGAATAATTGGTAGATGGCTGGTGATACCACACCTCAAAAATCTTACCTATGTGAAAAAAGTTTGGTCTTTTCTTGACTTGCCTTGATCAATTGACTATCAAAAATTAAAAAAAGCAACAATGTCCACTTTAGAAATGAAAAAAAAAAAAAAGATTGCTAGGACATACGAATAGATTCTTAGAAGTTGGGTTTCTTTTGGCATGTAATCCATCTGCTTTGATCGCCGTCAATTTGGATCACTGAACTGTGGGATTTAGAAGTTAAAACTACAAGGCGCAAGGATTTTTTGCAAAACATGGATTGAAGATCATATGACCCGTTACAAGAATTTTTTTTTTTATGATTCGTAATGATGAATTATATTAAAGAAAAAAAAATACAAGCAGCCCTATATATAAAAAAAAAGGGCTAAAGATATAAAAGCATTATACTAAGAGAAACACAAATACAAATTATAAGATGAAAACTAATAAATCATTTGACCATCCACCCTTTGCTTTGCAAGTGAATTTATAAATCCGTTAGTTGCTCTTCCAACTGATGAAACGACACTTGAATTAAAGAAGATACGGATTTAATCTCATTCAAGTAAAACTAAAATCTTTAAGGAAACACGGTCAAAGACAAGACCCATGAAATGACATTGATGGAGTCACTCTCTAGTCTCCACTGCTAACTTAGACGGAAAGAGAAAGAGATATAAATCCATATCTCATGTAAGATAGCTAGAACCTCTGCCTCATTAGACTCGCTAGAACTCCATACACCTCACATGCTTAGAGAACATCACCAACATAATTCCTTCACTATTACGCAGAACCCATTGATACCCGCCAATCCAGGCTTACCCTTAGTCGCCTAATCTACATTAAACTTTAACGTAGCCGCCAAGGGTGGAACCCAATGCAATGCCTTTTTCACCTTTTTTTTTCATTGCACAATATAAGAAGGCCTCCCAATTATGCCACACACCATCAACCTTGAGACTATCAAACTCACTCTTGAAGGAAGCCCAATTCCTTACAAGTTGATTGTGACCTGTTTTGAATGTGGTGCGCAGAATAGTCTCTGGTTTGGAAACGTCAAAGCCTTTATCAAAATATAAGGGTCAATTCTCAATCCCAGATTGGTAGCTTGCCATGATTGCCATTTGCAACTCTTGTTTTCCACTATTCAGTAAGCTGATTTGAATGCAAACTTTAACATGAATTCTTAGCTTTGGTTAACAGTATAAAAGTTTAAGACTTTTCACTGATGTGCAGGCCTTCGGGGCATTTGTTTCATTGGTTATCATTTCCCTGCCGACGATGGATGTAAGACAGTTGCATGCCTATTTATGTTTTTCTGTACATTTTATATGATGTTTTAACTCTGCGTTTAGATGGTTTTGATTCTGTCTAATGTCAGGCTTTTAGAAAACTAGCTGTCTCAATGGATAAATTGTTCAACGTCGTTTCGGAAGAAGTACCTGGAACCTTGTTTTCACTTAAACTTTCTAGCTTGGAGATCAATGATTTGACAAGTCAACTTAGCAATCTCAGGTAAAACTAATTTATGCATAAGGTGACAATCATTGCTCTAGGTTACATTCAACTTTATTAAGAAACATATTTTTTGTGAATGAAGGCAGAGGATATCTGGCAGTCAGTATAAGAAAAGGGAGAGAATGAGTAGGCCAAGGATTAATGAAAACAATCCTATTATAAACTGAAGTCTCTTCAAGGAAGGAGTGATAGCAATATTAGTAAATGATAATGTGTAATAGCTAATCATATGTCGACCAAAATCCAGATTGTAATCAGAATCCTGATGTTGCTTAGATTTAAATTAATAGCAATAAGCATTTGTTCATTTTTAATATATATAATCAACAAAGCATGAATTGTTTTTGTCTTCTGCTGGGTACTAATATTGTGCAGATCAACATGAGTTGCATATATGGCAATGCTAAAATGAGGCTTTGAGCATCCAAACTCCAATGATGCCATCAACATATGACGATCTCTTTGGTGATACTTACTTTATAGTTGACTATCCTATAACTTGCCATCCACAATTTTCTACTCAATAGTCAATGTTAGTACACTTCTGTACTCCAGTTGACAGTTGATTTGTAGAATGATTAAGATGTCACAAAACACTAATAAGTGGGTACATGGTTACATCTGCATTATCAGCATGTACATGATGCTTGCATTACATGTCTTCGTTCAACTGAAGGTTGGATGGAGCCATTGTTGCAATGCAATTCACCTCATAGCTTGGCGTGCTTCTTCAGCTTCTCTCCTGCATCCTTTGCATTCTCTGGCACTGGCAAGTTTGACAAAAGAGTAACCCTGGATGAGGCTATCAAAACCATCTTCCCAGAGGCCGTTGGCTTGATCTTCCACAGTTTTACCTCCCATAACTTCCCAACAAAGCATAATCATGTCAGCAAGATGGATGATGCTTTCAATTGCATACATTTTAAATGAAACCAGTCCAGATGCATGACACCTGTGGATCTCTTGCTGCTTGTTACATCAATTTAAATTAAATGTTGATCAATGGAAAAGAGGTGATTAAGCCACTTGTAAAACCTTCTTCCCTCTCAAGCTATGAAGCATTGTTTGACAAAACTAGAGGGGCTTAGCATGCCTTGTACCTTAGTCATATGGGGATTGTGAGGTGTGTGTCTGATGCGGAATCCATCTCTATTAGAATAAAAAGTGTTTGTATTGGAAAGAAGGCTGAAGCTTATTAGTAACACTGGAATAGAAAAATGGCATAATGGACACACCCATTGCATTGGATCCACAAGATGGAAGGAGAACCAGTAGATTAAAATCCACCCCAAAGCAGCATGTTTATACTCTTACCTTGGCATGTCAAAGTCCAAGGCCATTAACGAGTAACGACCAATGAAACAAACTTTTGATAGATATTGGTACCTGCAAACTATCATTATTTAGGGGTTCCAGATGACCCACTAAACCAACATAAAATGTTGGTCATTTAAAATAGTTGGCAGGCCGCACCTACAAGCAGTTGTGATAGACTCAAATACTACAATCTGCTTTTCACTGGATCACTCTTATTGGGGGTTTTTATAAATTCTCCAAAACACTGTCCCTGCTTGGTTTATGGTTAAGTACAGTGTAGAATTTTGGAAACTGGAATTATGGGAATTGGCTGGCCAAAATTGATAGTTAGAAGGAATTCAGAATTCTTGATAACCAAGAGTTGTCATTGCCGCCGGGAATCTAATATTTAGGTCACAAATCGTATTAGAGTTAGGGGATGAAGACAAGCATACTGGTTTTAAATCTTAGATCAAGATCAGTCCTACTCGTAAATTAAAAAAGAATTACTGTGCAATCCACAAATTTAAATTGTCTCATTCCACCCCCAGCATCTGGGATCATTGATAAAAGCTGAAAATTGACCCAGAACGAACTTTGAAAAGAGATCAATGTCTGGCAGATGTAGAAAAAATGAAGGCCCGCCAGACAAACTTACTCTGAAAAGTAAAAACTATAACATGGAATTGGACCATATTCAAGTCATGTATAATGTTAAGTAGTTTTCACAAAATAAACTTTAAGACACAAACCATCACATGTAAAATCACGTTAAATATGCCAATAGAAAAAAGATTATATTCAAAGACACATACATAAATACACACATATATGCCAGATTTTTTGTCTAAATTTTTTTTTCATGAGAGCATTTCACATCTGAGCGTAGTTGAGCTGATTTTTTTTTGCCATATGGCTAATGACTAAAGCAACAATACAATGGACCCTAGAAGCTTGTTACTCTAAAATAAAGCATGCCCATCAATGATGCCACCAACATTTTTGCCTTAATCATATCTTGACATTGATTGCATAGACTTATTATCAGTGTTCCTCTATCCTGAGTCATTCTTTTGCCTTGAAAAACTGTGCAGTAAATTCCAAGTGAGCCGCCGGTGATTAGTTAGTGATTAATTAGGTTCTAAGTTTCATCAGATACGAGGTTGAAATGGGTTAGAATAGAATAGAATACAAATGTGAGATTGCGGACCTGTATTGTATTGCCAACTTTGACTGGTTGGGCTTCTGCAAAGACATCATCTCCAAGCTGGGCAGAGTTGAGATGATTGATGCTGAGCTGCACCCCCGCAACCCTTTTGAACCCAGATGCCATATGGGCTCCAATGCTGGCTAAAGCCTCTGCGATCAGGGCTGACACCCCTCCATGCAACACCTTGAAAGGCTGTGCATCAAAATTACAACTTTCCACAATCACAATCCATTCTTCCATTTCATTTCATTTCATTTCACTTATAGTATTAAACTCAACTTACTCTGTTAAGTTCCAAGAGAGGAGATTCCCCTTCCAGCAAACAAAAATTACAAAGAGAGAAGACGGCAATTTGTTTTCATGTACCTGACAACATGTTTGGGTCAATTTTAGGCGGCCTGTGACCCTTTGTGGCGACACCTCGTCGATCTCAAACCCCAGAGCATGAAGGGGTGCATCAAGAGCTGCTGTCTTGGATTCCATCTTTCTCTCTCTCTCTCGATCTCGATCTCGAAAACTAAAGTAGCAAATGGGTTAGGTAGTGAGGTTAGCTGGGGCACGCTTAATGTTGGCCACCGGATAAGGGTCAGCAGTAGGTTGGATGGAAATTGGAATGAAAGGAATAAAGATTAGCCTCTTGGGAAAATGTCTACTGTGTTGGTGAAGACTATTTGGAGCTGGGCTTCTTCTTCATACCTGGAGGACTTTTGGAGGTGGGTCTCTTGGATGTATGGATTATATGACCCTACACATCTGATGGAGGAGATGGTTGGTAATAATAGAAAGAACCCGGAGGTAACATCAAATTCAAAAGGTTTTCTCAACTTACTAGCGACTGTTGTCCACCCTATCATTCGACCATCCTTTTTGTTGGGCAAGAGTAAGAGATGATGAAAATTGAAAGATCCATATTTCAGCCCATGAACTTAACAGTTAGCATGGACGGTTGGGCCATAGATGGGATACCCATTTACTAAATATCATTTATTCAAAGGCCTTTTTTTTCTATTTATGGGAATTCAGAATTCCGGTATGGTAAATCTACAAATTGTTCAACATAGAAATCCTTGAATTTTTTTTAATGGTATTCCAGCTACACGGTGCTAGAGGGGAGAGGGTACTAGACCTTATAGAGGTGGTAGAGCCCTTGGGCGAAGAAAGTGTATGGACCTCAAAGAAGGTGACAAGGAAACTAGCAAAGGAAAGAAGTCTTAGAGGTGTCGCCTCCTTATCTTTTTTTTTTTAGCATCCAAATATTCTAACAATAAGTAAAGAGGTTGGAATTTTAGAAATTCCAAAGAACAATTGAGACTTTTTAAGAGGATGAAACTTTGGTAAAGAACACGGCCTTTGCAAATGATGGAGGACAATCCATCACATTATGTTTTGGGACCCACAAATCTTAAAACTCACCCAATGTATGAATGTACTGACTACTCCCCAGTTTCTTTTACATGTCATATGTCAAATAAAGGGTGCTACAACCTTACTTTTCTCATCCTTCACTTCGAAATCAACCCAACCTTCCTCCTCTTGTTGTTGCTAGTCCCCCTTGTGGTTCCCTTGCCTCTCCTTGGTCCTTACAAGTTTCAGTCACATTTAACTTGTCCATTTGTGAAGGTAAAAGTTTTTTCTTTTTTCATTGTCTTCTTCTTATTTAATGCGATTTTGATAGGGTTTGTGATTTGTCTTCTTTTTGGTTTTTTTTTAAATATCCCCATATGTTTATTGTTAATGTTCTTCCAATATCTCGTTGTTGACATGATTCAAACTTATTGAATATTTCTTCATGTCTTGAGATGATTGAGATAATGTATGATTTTCCTTAAGTTCATATGAATTTGTTGGCATGTATGAATGTGTCTTAACAGAGGAAAATGGTGACATCATGGATTTTGTTTGTTTATGAGAAAACATGAAGTAGTAGATAGAATTTGATGAGAAAATGGTGGCATCATGTATCATGTATTCATGTAAGTGATAGATATTGTTCAAATATGTTATGATACACTTTGATATTGTGGCAAACAATTCTTTGATGAATTTTATTAGAGATTTTGTAGCCTTCATTGTTGTGGCATTGAGTTGTGAGTTGTGATTTGTGTAGCCTTCATGTTATATTAGTAGTTGAGTTGTGAATATACTGAAATGGTTTTCTTGAAGTATGTTGTGATAGTTAAAGCATTCATTGTTATGCCATTGAGTTGTGAGTTGTGAATATTCATATGTTTATTATATTTGTGAGGATACCATGTATATTTTAGATGTTTGTTCCCTCAGACGTGAGCTACCTCTGCCATTTGATAGTGACCATTATATATCATCTGTTATTTCTGGAGAAGTGATAATTTTTTAACCACCTTTTGTGCACATTACTATGTGTTGGATTGGTGTTTATTTGAAATGTAATCGTAATTATTATTGACATGAATTTAGGAGATATAAATGTATCCCCCCAAATACATCTAAACGAAAGTGGAAACTAAATGAGAGACAAGGAGTATGTCAGCCAAATAGGTCTATCCCAAATGATAAAATTGGAAGAAATGATGATTGACTGGGCATTAATAATTAGCCTGGCTGAAAGGTGGAGACTGGAGACCAATACCTTCCATTTATCCATTAGTGAGGTGATTGTCACATTGGAGGATGTAGCCGTTACATTCGGTAAATCCGGTGCAAGAGTCTATGATGCTAAATTTTGTAGGACAATAGTATTCATCTTGCATTATAAGAAACACTTCACCTTATTAGTTAGCTATACGGATGAGTCTAAATGGGAGTTCTTCAACAATTTGAAGGGGGACTGGGAGGGGATGAATATTTGCACCGAATTTGTAAGTAGTACATTGAATTTTCATTTTTATTAACTATATGAAATTTTCCTAACACTGACCACGTCTTGTTGCAAAAAAAAATTGGTTGATGAAGAATTATCCTTGGTTTGGGTGGAGTGATTCTTAGCAATAGACGATCCAATAGAGGAAGAAATCCAGACAATTGCGAACTTTTGCTTGCGCCTTTGCCCATCACTGAATCTTTCATCATCATTTACTCAAGCGGATATGCCATATTGGTTCCATCGAATTGTGATTGATATATTTGCAAGGAGTTAAGAGATCAATGCGGCAAAGCTAAACCTTTCACCATTGTAGGGGATGCTACCAATAACGAAGAAGGATTAATAATTCATTCTTGAATGTTTGCTGTTGAAAGTGAATTAAGTGAAGGAAATGTTTTGTAAATATTCATGTAATGTAATGGAATGTTAGACACTTCAATGTTATGGAAATTTAATGGAATTTAGTGTTATGGAATGCAATCTTATGAAATTGAATGTTTATTGAATGCAATCGATCTGTTTGAATGTAAATGAATTGATTGAATTGAGTGAAGTTTGTGAAAGTGATTGAATGTAATTGAATTGACTGAATTCTAATGTGATTGAATTGACTAAATTATAATGGATTAGAATGCATGACACCTTGCCAAAGGCTTCTTCGATGCTGGAGTACACTACCTAGCTTCGAACTCACTGTAGGTCTTTACCTTTGTCTGAGGCTAAAATGCATGACCAGTGGTGAGTTCAATGCTGGGCAGTGTGTTCTAGTATCAGCATCGAACTCGCCATGTGGTAACGTGCTCCAATGCATTCCATTCTTTTCTATCAATTAAATTAAGTATATTAAAATTCATTCAATTCAATTGAAAAGTGTCCATCTATTCAATAAAAAGTTTCCTTCCAATTGACTTCAAAAGTTTCCATTCATTCATTCTATTTTTTCAATTACATTCATTCACATTCATTCCATCACATTCATGTCATAAATTCAATCCTTATACAATGATCAAAAGGGAAGCAACTATAAAAGTAAGGTAACTAAAAAACTGAAATACTTTGCTTTAAAAATGAAATCAAACTTTGGCAGGGGGATTTTTATAGCTTTCGCGGTTGTGACTCCTCTATCTATAATATGACAAAGTTATGACCCTTCATTTTTGGTAATTATCTTCAACTTGAATTCTTTTATCCTTCGCGCATCCAAATTATTTCGTGGCAAGCGAAGGCAATAATCTTAAATTGGTTACAAATTTCTATTGCTAACTGTCACAAGTTGGATGAATAACTTCATGGTACGTCATTCGATATGTGCTTGTTAAATATCAATTCTCACAGTAATTATAGGAAATTAATCATGCATTGGATAATACAGCGACCATGTGAACATGGTAACTCAATTATCTCCCATTTGCGACACGTGCTTGGTCTACCCTTGATATCTATAACATCAACAAACGGTGCAGAATATACTCGGAACTCTGTGAGACTAGCTCGCCAAGGAACCAAACAGCGACCTTCTTCACACTTATTATTTAGAAACTTCTCCGCAAATGGGGTAAGCCCAATAGTAATGTTTTCAATTTGTGAATGAAGTCTTTCGAAGAATTCCATCAATTTTGCTCTAATTTCTTCAACCATATTTATAATAGGCAATGTCCTTGTATCCTTCAAAAGACTGTTTGTACACTCTACCACATTACTTGTCAATATGTCATACCTCCTACCATGCACAAATGAATTCCCCCAAAATTGATGACCGATTGCTTGAATGTAATTAAATGCCTCATGTTGACCTCGTTGACATCATTTATGTAAACTTCATATTCAAATGCTACTATAAACAATTAATGATTTGCATCATAGGTCACAGCCACAAATAAGACACCAGGATATCTTCCACAAAGGTGTGAGCGATTAGCTACTACCATTGGCCTCAATGAAGTATGGAAAGCTTGAATGCAAGCACCAAATGCCCAAAAGAAACATTTGAACCAATCATTGGACATCATGTCAATATTTGTGTTTGTGCCTAGATTAGTCCTTTTCAATTCAATGCAATAATTCGGTAGTAGTTGGAAAGATTCCTCATACAATCCACGAACTTTATGCAAAGTCTACTCTTTAGCCATACGAGTTTATCTATAACTAATACGAGTTTCAAATTTCATTTGATATTCGTTGATTCTTTCTTTTGGTCTTATGTTGATATTCATTCTTATTCTATCTTCAATAAATTTCGCACTAGCTGAGCAGACGCCTGGCGATGATAAGTTCCCATCATTGGCTTCGAGCAACAATATATTGGATTATACCTTTAGACTTTGAATGTGAGTCCTGACTCAACTATAAAGGCATGTATTTGCCGTGAATAGTTTTTTCCTTTGCAATGATCAATGACTTTATCTATGTTTGTTCGAAGGTGCTTCGAAGTGAAGTTGTTATATATGGCAAACTTTGCTAGAGTTCTTCTAAAAGATTCATGGTCTGAAAATTCACAACCTAACCACATTTCCTTTGATAAGTAATTTCCTACATCAGTTATATTTTCTGTAGGAACCATACGATCTAAAGACAAAGATTCAGACCTGCCTTTTAATTTTATCAACTCATTAACTGAGGCACTCGTGATACTTTTTGATCTCTGAATAGCAAGTATTTTACCACAGATTATATCAACTGGTTCAAATCCATCCATTCCATTTTTAGTTTTGAAATTTTGCATCTTTATTTCATCTTCAATAGTCACATCATTATATCCGCTTGAGAGTGCATATCTCTATCTTTATTTAGATCCACTGCTGAAAATTTCTTCAAACTAGATGTCTCTAATAACCATTTTTCTTTCTGATCTCTTTTCATGTTTTTTCTTCTTATCCAAATCAAATTCCTTTTTATCAAAGATGCATTAACATCAAATTTAACACATATGAGAAAATCATTGATAATATCGAAGTTAAAGTTGAATAAAGCAAAGTTATCACGCACCTACTATTATGTTTATGATGTAAATGTGCCTCATTGTTAATTCTTGTGAGAAATAAAGAAATCAGGAGTTTATTATTTTCAGAAGCCTTAAACATGACCTGCATGTCGCTATCATCAAGTATATTTGTCATGCCCCGAACCCGAGAATGGGGGATTGATAGTGGATCCCAAGGCGCAGCATACGTAACCCGTACAATTCATGCCATGTTAACACAAGTACGAACTGCCACAAGGGTTATTCCACAGGTACATGTGAGGAATATTCATAAACACATATTAATTATTTTAATAATTAAGCAAAAACCTGGATAATTCACTTGTACATATCATAGACACTAATAAAACATTCATTAGTTCATTGATATAATCAACATCTGTTAATTCACCATCCACATGCACATGGTACCAAGGTTCCATGAACATATACGCAAATGCAAGATGACATGTTCATCAAACAGTAATTCTTGATAGCAAAGCGATTATGACATGATCTACTACAAACCAAACCATAGCTATACACTAACACCCAAAAAGAATCGTGTTACGCCCTTGTAGGATGACTAATAAAAGACATCATCCTTGTTCCACTCATTTATACCCCAAGGTACTGCTGTGGTTCCCTCTAGGGGTGCATCGACTGCCATATTAGCACTGGGTCTGTACCTGTAACACCAAGGATAGCACTGTTAACATAATAGTTAAGCTAATATAAAGATACATAAGCCTATCATAATGTAAAAATTGAAATTAAAACAACATAATGATTAAAAGAGAGCAATAACGGAAGCTAGGCATGCATGCATGTGAATAAGCATGAATGAAGAATCATAGTTGGAAGGACAATATTACATTAATTGGCGTCTACGTGGATATCTTCTCTCTAGAAAGAGAGCATATCGTACGGTGGGAAGTTACTAGCAGTCGAGCCAAAACCATCTAGCTATCCTAGGAGCATTGACCAACTCTTCATATAACTACTGCAGTAGGTAACATATTGAATACCCTCATTCGGTTTCATCGAACTTCTTATGGGTACAAGCTAAGTGGTGCCGACTCAATGTATCAAGACCGATCTGAATTCATACTTTTATACTTATCATATATAGCTATCGACTCAGACTTATACAGAAACGTATATCGGTCTTGAGATCGTAACCAATCATAAAATCAGGATTAAACAGCGTAATTGATAATCAACAATGCATACTTAAATGAGCTATTAAAGCTCGAACCCTTTCAACCTTAGCTACACCTGTCTTGGCTCACGAGCTCATGCTCAGTAGAAACTCCGTCTTTGATTTTGTCTCAAGGTTCACCAGGAGAAACGAGTACATGATTAAATCATGTTGAGGGTAAGGTTTACTTAAACAATGGGAATGCATTTAGATTGAGAGGTTAACAAGAAAATTTATTAGCCAACCGTATGTTAAGATATTCTGTGTTTCCTTAGTCATTCAATACAGCGTATTTATAAAACGTCCAGTGTCAATGTGTTACCAAAATCTTAGTGTTACATTGTATAAGCGATGGACACTACTTCTTATACCAACACCATGACGTAACATTGGAAAGCAACCAGAAATCAAGAGGGAATAGTGACAGTTGAATACTTTTTCTTCTTAGTATTTAATTACCGTTGGGCTAATTTATTCAAGGTAAAGGTATCACTTCTAAGGCCCTACATGGTCTTTAATTATACTTTAGGCCCTATGGTAAGATTGGCTTAAAACACATCTCTAAGGTCTAAAAAAAATAAAGCTAAGATAGCTCCCAATTAATTTCCATTTTAAACAAATAAAATAAGGTTTTACTAAAACTGGGGGTACATTGCTCCCTCATGAGTCTCATAACAAGGTCTCCAAAACATCTCTATAAAATAGCTCCCATTTTAATAAAAATAATTGTGCTTATATAGAGCTTGCCTCACAAAACTTCGTGAGTGAGTTCTGTAGAGAAATTTAGGCCCTAAAATATTTTAAAAATTCAAAGTATACGGTTTATCATTTTTATATCCAATAAAGTAGTCAAAAGTATTACCTATTTTTTCATACATATTAGTACTACTGGAACTTCAATAAGGCCCCACGTTCTGATAATTTTGGATATTATTATTGTTGTAGAAAATTTGGATAATCTAATAATTAATTTTAGAAAACCTTGGCTCTACCAAAGATGAAGAGTATAGCCTCTCCTTGTGCCCCACGATGTACTAGGGAAAGTCCATGGTTAGTTATCTAAGCGAATCTTTAAATAAAAATTTTAACCCGAACTTTTAGTTAACCAACCGATCGGCTCCCAGAATGGGAATCTAACCAATCGGACCGTAGGCCCGACTGGTCAGCCCTGGAGTATTTTGCTCTGAGCAGAATCAGTTTCAAATTAATTTTTCCTTACTCATTCTACCTCCCCTATATTCAAACCTCAAATAGAACCTTCATACTACATTTTTGGGTCTCCCTACTATCCATTTTCATCATTTATTCATAAACACAATCATTAACACTTAGACCAATCTTACATCCTTAATTAAAGATTAAAAGAGCTGTAAATTGGTACTTATAAAGAGATCATCAAGAATAAATAAATTAACCATGCATATAGAGAATATCCAACCTTATACTTGCCTTAAGTTTAGTGCTTCACCCAAATCAAATTCTCCTTTGGTTTGATAGAGGAGAAAGCCTCAATAGAAGATGATAAAAAATATACATTGAAAGAAATGAGTATGAGATGCATGCATGCTACAAAATTGAGTTTCTTTGATCCTATTGAACCTAAGAAATGAAATGGTGATGGAATTTTTACCTCAAGGCTTATACAAGTATAAGAAAGAAGATGAAACCTTAAATTCCAAGAAGAAGAACAAAAGAGGGTGAAGAGGTTGAAGATGAAGCTAAGACTCCTGCATGCAAAGCTCTTAGTACTTAGAATAGAAACAAGGTGAGGGAGAGAGCATGAGAGAAGAGAGGACTTGTTGCTCCAGTAAAATTAAAGAGGATGAAGAGGGAATGAAGATGGGTTTAGTTGTTTTAAATTGAATGTTTCTAGAATTTGCAAGCAAGCCTACTGGCTTTATGAATTTCCCAATTTGAGTTAGTTGGACTTCAATTGCGGCAAGATGGATTTGAATTGAGTTGAGCCAAACATGAAAGATGACTCACAAGATGGGGCACACTTAATGCAATTTATATGATGCCTTAATGATACAAAACCATGTAATTCTAAAATGTGGGAAGGTCCTTGACTATCGAAGTAAGGTTCGAACCTGACCCAACTACCTATCCATGATCCAAACCCAAAGAGATTTGAGTTGAATTAGCCTAATTATATAATGATTAAGCTAAAACAAAATTAATTATAAGAAATTATGATTAACTCGGGTTTAGACCTTATAATATTTATCAATGAAGCGAAATACTGTTCACGAAGAAAAAACTTTATACCTACGCCTTCAACACCTACGTCCCATTATGATGTTTCAAGTGCAATGTCAACCAATGACTTATATGTAATATCATTTAGTAGATACATAATACTTCAATTCCCATCCTTGTATTGCTGACTTTTTTGATCAATTCAATGTCACCATTATAGTGGAATTCAATTAAAAGCTCACCAGCTGACATGCTTTCACTATATATGCAAACAACTGTAAGGTCCCAATCTGACTTAATTGTAATTTATGTTAGTTAAACTTGATTTCCTATTAGTATATGTATTTTAGTATTAATTTATCTTGTTCTTAATCTTTATTAGATCTTAGTTGGATAAGTAGTTAGGTACGAACTTTACTTAGGTAGTTGAGGACTTTCTTATAAATTAGAGTTTCATGGTTTGCATCATTTTGGCACCGCATTAATTGCATCATGAGCATTTCATTTTGTGGGTCAACTTCCATGTTTGGTCCGGCTCAATTCAGAACCATCTTAACCCAATTGAAGCCCAATTGCCTTAAACTTTAATTTCCCAAAACAATTGGACTTGCATCCAAAAGCCCAAAAAAATTTAGTTAAAAAGAGAGCAACCACCGTTCCCTTTCATTCCCTTTACTATCATTACTGGAACTTCTTCTTCTTTTCCTCTTCTCTTCCATACCAGCTGGAAATCTAAGTTTAGAGTTGTTGCATGTTGGAGCTAAGGCTCCCATTGTTTTCCTCATCATCCACTTGTTTGTCTTTCCCATTAGAATCTTTCCATTCTATCGTTTTCTTCTTCTCTATAGTTTCCTTAAGTAAGAACTCCATCATCCCTCCATTTCTTTAGTTCAAAAGAGTCAAGAAGAGTTAAATAAGCAACATGCATGCATCTTACACTTGATTCACCACTTGCAAGTCTTTGCATGTAATAGGATTTGTTACTATTGAAGCTTTCTCCACTATCAAACCAAAAGAAATGCTAGTTTTAGGTAAAGTACTGATTTAAGGCAAGTATATGAATATATATTACTACATACATGTCTAAATTTGTTAATTATTAAAGTGATCACTCTAAATGTAAGTTAATAGCTCATGTAACCCTTGATTAAGTATATATATGTTGGCTTAAGTAAAGATGAGTATAAATATGTAATATTAATGATATACGTGGGCAATGTAAGACCTATGATGATAAATTGGAGCATAAGAAATCACATTAGAACCAATGACTGAGAGTTCTGTGCTGAACTCGAGCTTCAAGAACAATTTCCAGAATTTCTGAAGCTTACAGTGAAGCCACGGTTAAGCCGTAAGTGTTCTACGGCTTAGACTCTAGAGAGCTCAAAACCCACAATTGAACTACGGCTAACCCTCGGCCAAACCATGAAATGAACTATAGCTAAGCCATGACCACCCCATGACCAAGCTGTAAGCTATTTTACGGCGAGCCTTCTAGAGAACCCCAAAACCTAATTTTACTCTACCGCTCACCCACGGCTAAGCCGTGGATTGTACTACGGCTAAGTTGTAGCATTGCCATAGCCTAACTGTAGGCTTAGCATGGCTAAGTTGTAAAGTCGTATGAAATTGATGAAAAGACAAAGCCACTCGGTTAAGTCGTAACATGTATACTGTTAAGCCGTAAGAACACTGTGAACTTAGGATATTAGGGATTTCAAAGACTTTGTCTGGCTTCAGATATGACACCTTTTCTCCAATTAAATTAGCCTAATGGTGATCCAATGATAAGGAAGATTAGTGTAGAGCTGTCACTTATGCCCTTTGATTTTCTGGATGAATTTCTGATGTCACGTCATAGTGTTGGCATAAGAAAATGTGTGCTTTACATACACAATGTAACGCCAAGATTGATAACACAATGACACCGAACATTTTATGAATACATCGTGTTGAATGTCCTTGAGATCACTGATTATCTAGCATAGGGTTGGCTAGTAGATTTCCTTGATATCTTATCAATTTAAGTGTATTCATATTGTTAAGAAACCTTGCCCTCAACATGATGTAGTCATGTTCCCATTCTTCCTGCCGAATCTTGAGGCAATCGGTCTGGAGTTTCTACTGTGTATGTGTCCGTGAACCGAAATAGGTGTAGCCAAGCTTGAGAGGGTTTGAGCTCTATTTGCTCAATTAAGTATACATTAATTGATTATCAGATACTTATCAATTCTGAGTCCTTTGCCTGAATATGATCTCAAGACCGAAACTCTCTTATGTATGATATGATAAGTATGAATGAATATATATGAATATGAAACGATCACTACGATTGATCATAAGTATGAAAAATATGAATTCAGGTTGGTTTTGATATATTTAGTCAACATCACTTAGCTTGTCCCCTTCTTAGGTTCGACGGGACCAATTTGGGTATCCCTTATGTCACTGCTGCAGTAGTTTATGGAGGAGTTATCGATGCTCATTGGGAAGCTAGACGGATCCCCTAGTGTAATTCTCATATGTATGTTCTACACTCTCTATAGATGATATGCTCTTTTCAGGGAGAATAAAGCCGTATGGATACCAATTAGTATATTTTGATATACTGTTTATGATTCATTACTCATGCTTAATTCATGCACAATCTGCCTAGTTTTCCGCTGTTGCTTTTTTTTAATCAATACATACTTTAATTCATTTGATACATTATGATGATCTAATATATCTCTATACTTACGTAACCGTCGTGTTAACAGTGCTACCATTGGTGTTACAGGTACTGAACCCAACCCAGTACAGTAAACGACGCGCCTCGGCAGGAAACTCAATGGAACCTCGGGGAGTAGATAAGTACCAATTCTCTTATTGCACATGCATACCATGAGGCACTAAAATAGGAAGACTTTGTTTTATTGGATTCATATTTGGTGATAAGGCATTAAAATAAGGAGACATTAAATATAAAATGCTCTTAAAAATAATTCTCATATGTATATTATACGCTCTCTTTAGATGATATGTTCTCTTTAGGGAGAATATAGCCGTGTGGATGCCAACTAGTATATTTTGATATACTGTTTATGATTAGTTACTCATGCTTAATTTATGCACAGTCTGCCTAGTTTTCTGCTATTACTTTCTTTTAATCAATATGTACTTTAATTCATTTAATATATCATGATGGTCTTATATATCTTTATACTTGCTTAACCATCGTATTAATAGTACTACTCTTGGTGTTACAGGTACTAAACCCAACCCATTACGGCAAACGACGCGCTCCGGCAAGAGCCTCAACAGAACCTTAGGGAGTAGATGAGTGCCAATTCTCTTATTGCACATGCATATCATGAGGCACTAAAATAGGAAGACTTTGTTTTATTGGATTTTTATTTGGCGATAACGCACTAAAATAAAGAGACATTAGTTTGATTAGAGTGATATTTGGTCAACTCCTTATTCACATAAGGGCAGATTGTATTGTAGTGGTAAAACACACGAGTGAAAGGAATTGGAATCACTTGATATAGAGTTTTGTATTTTGTGGATGCTTTTATTTTCCTTTTTCTCCTTTCTGTACTTTCTTCTTATGATTTCTTTTGTCATTGTTAATATAGTCCTCTTTTTCTAACTTAAAAAAAACATGGATGGGGACCACCTTCGAAATATCCAAAAATTCTAAGCACCCATAAGTGTTAGGGGGCATGATGAGTGGTTTAGATTTTCAAGTGTTAGGGGTTCGGATTTTCAAAAGATGGTCCTCACCCATGTATTACACCAAGGTGTTGGACCATACTCTATAGTTTTGCCATTCACAAATAATCACAATTCACATCATACCCTCTCATTAAACTACCCTATGATTGACATTCGTCAAGGTGAGTCCCATGGAAACAATGAGTGCTTTTGGAAAGTAGACCCATGTTTTTCTAAGCATTCCTCTTTTGATAATTAGGCTGGTTCCATGCCTAATCAGATCTCTTTATATGTTTTAGACTTTATTTCAAATGTGTATTTGGTAATGAATTATTCCATTCATTCTCCTATTTAATTAATAGCATCAATGAAAGTCTTATTGATCATTGTTTGTTGTCATTACTAGTAGTTTATTATTCTTTAAGTGTGGATCATTAATTCATTTCAAGGATTATTAGTAGGGTCGCAAATTAGGCAATCTCTTAGGTACCTCATTTTGCTCTTTGGTCATCCCATGATCCAGCAAATTTAAAATCATTGAACCTGCATTACTCTTTAAAAAAAAAATTTATTCATAAATCATTAAAACTTTATGTATGTTTAATAAATGCCTATGGTAATTTAATGGGTTTGGTTTTTTTTTTCTTTGCTTTCCTTCTCCATGGGGGACTTTTTCATCTATCCTCCTCCCATTGATTGATATGCATCTAAGTGGGCCCCATAAGTTAAGTTAAACTCCATATTATTAATGTGCAGCCTCCTCACTGGAGAAAACTCTCCCAATGAAGATTTTGTAGGGTCATATCCCTTTTAAACATTTCGTTGATGATGACTCTGATGATAAGACTTGGATAAAGAAGAAAAGATATGTGTCAGACCAAGAAAAAGGAAAATGAAAATGTATTGTATTTTTATTCAAGCAAAGTAAGAAAATAAAATTGAGAAAAAGGGTTGTAATTTGCATATATCATTTTTTGGTAGTTCCAGAACAAATCTTGATATAAATGAATTTGAAAATTTTATCCACATGATATGAGTATCTTATCTTAAAAGATCGAGTTGCTCTTATCTTATATATAACGTTAATAAAGCCCTTTCTATCCTCAGTGATGTAAGCATTATGATTGTTGGCTAATTCATGGGTTGGACAAAATTCTGAGTCCAATTGAGTTGTAATTTTATATTTTTTAGATTGGACTATAGCGTGCATCATCGGGTTGCTTAAATGAAGGTGTTTGAAGAAAAATAGTTGTATCTCTCAAAACAACCTTTGGATTAGGGTAATCTGCGTACCATTGGAAAGATTGTTTTCAATAAATATCTATAGTTCCAAGATTGCATCAATCGGAGTTAAAATGAGAAAGTTATGGCCTTAAGAAGATAGAATCGATACTCGATTGATCTGACCTTTACCTAATCGATCGGATGATACACAAAAACCCACTGACCTGGTTGGAATTGTTCTATTTTTGTGCCAGAGTTGCCTATTTGGTTCCTACATGAACTCTAAGCTTGATACATGAATTGTGGGTTATAAAAAGGGGTTTTCTCTCAACCCTATTACGTCCATTTCCATAATTTAATTTGGGATTTTACATTGGAGATTCCTTTCTTCTCTAAAGTTTTTATTAGAAAGTTAAAAGTACTGAAACTTTGTTTTAGAGAGTTGTTACTTCTACATCTCTTGTAGAAAATTGAAGCCATCTTGCATGATCAAGGTATGAATTAATCAACTGGAGTGCACAGCAATGGAGTGTCGTGAGCAGAAGGAGTAGTGCAAGAATATCTCAGTCTTTAGGGTGCGAAAACGGTGTGAGTGTATCTTGTAACTGTTCACTATTTCTTAATAGTTGGTCATGGTTCTTCATGTTAAAAATCTGCGTGCTTTCTTATAGTGTGTGCTTATATTTGATTTGCTTTTGATTTTCGCTATGTACACATATTGTCTAATTGTTTGCAATCTAAAAATCACAAACATATTCTCTCTCCCTCCATCTTAACTAATAGATTTAATATTTAAATACACATTTCTCTTAGTAAAGGATAATAAATATTATGATTAGAGTAGAAAAAAGTCTTTTGGCCTTCTCTTCTCTCATTGGATGGTTGGTTAGGTGCAAAAAATCCCCCCTTTTAAGGGGGTTTTTTTCCTTTTTTTTTTGAATTTTTGTTTCTTTCAATCCTAAAAAATAAGGCCTCATAATAGTAATTAGAGCAATGACATCTTTTGAAATTCTTAAAAAAAAAAACTGCCATCCTTTTTATTCCTCCTCCAAAAATAAGGCCTCATAATCATATTTGAAACAATTACCATATTTTCACATTCCAAAAAAAAAAAAAACACTTAAAATGTTAGAGTTGTTGGGAAGTCCTGAAGGTACCTTGCTCAAACCTCTACAAAGCCTTAATTAATATATATGGCTAGTAGGTGGTTGTGTGTATTCGTAGTTTTACCAATGATCATCCATAAGGGAGGTTGGTGGGTTCTCTCATTTGAAAGAGAAAAAGAAATACACAACAATTGTTATCTTATAATATCTTCATATCTTATTTCTTTTTTATTAATTTTTTTTATTTTCAATCATCAATGGGGCCAATTCATCCATCACCAAAATATTTTAAATTTCATATGGGCCCCACTGATTGATGAAATAAATATGTTAGCAAAACTTGGATATAAAAACTTAATTAGTAATTTTTCATCACAAAAAACGAGAAAAAAAATTTTAATTAAATATTTATAATAATATTTAGAAATTAGAAAGGCTCATTTAGAGTTTTCGCTTTAAGCCTCAATTTGTCTCAAGCCAACCTTGCTTTTGTCTCAGTTAATATAGTCCTCTCTTTCTAATTTGAAAAAACATACACATGGCTGGGGCCACCTTCTAGAAATGCAAACCGCTTAGCACCTCTAAATATTAGGGGTGATGAGTGGATTAGATTTGCAAGTGTTAGGGCGTTTGGGTTTTCATAAGATGGTCCGAACCATGTATTTTACCAAGGGGCTGGACCATAGTACATTATAGGAATGCTGCACTGTAGTTTTGCCATTAAGAAATAATCACAGTTCACATCTTAACCACTCATTTAACTACCCTATGATTGACATTTGTCAAGGCGAGTCCCATGCAAACAGTGAGTGCTTTTGAAAAGTAGTCCCATGTTTTTCTAATCACTCCTCTTCTAATAATTAGGCTGGTTCCATGCCCAATTAGATCTCTGTATATGTTTTCAACTTTATTTCAAATGTGTATTTGGTAGTGCATTATTCCGTCCATTCTCCTGTTTACCTAATGGCATCAATGAAAGTCTTTGTTATCTTTACTAGTAGTTTATTATTATTTAAGTGTGGATCATTAATTCCTTGCAACAATTATTGGTGGGGTCCAGAATTAGGCAATCTCTTCCGGCACCGACCATTCAACCTTCAAGGCTTCATTGCCTTTGACCAAAAGTTGATGAGTTCCTGATTTCAATGCTCTTTTATTCCCTCCACCGGGGTAACCCTTTTTTCTATTTTATTTGTGTCTCAAAGTGAAAAATGTTTCTTTACCTTCAAACAGGAAAACTTTCAGGCAATTAATGCAAATCTTGGATCCAACAGCACCATGATCACGCCCATCCAAAGACTGGGCCTCGGTCACTGTGATTTGAAAAAAACACAATTATGATATCATGGGGACAGTCCTCATCTATCCCATCAATTCATATGATGAAATAAATTGGCAAAGGTGTAAAGAAGTAGGTGAAAAAAAAATTTTCCATTGGAAAACTTTAGATGGAGGTAACTATCAATGTGAGTTCACACTGGCTGTTGAAATCTGCTTGGGTAAAGTCCCATTTTAATCTGTATTTTTACAGAGAGGACTCAAAACTCTGGCATTCTTTATAGACATCTACGTCCATGGCCAGCTGAATTACAGATGTAAACGTGATTTTAATCTGTTTTATACTACGACATAGAAATGGTTAAGGATAAAATTTTAAATAGAGAAACACTTCTTTTTAATAAGATTACATGAACTTTGATCATAATCGAGCTTTCATTATTTTTCCTTTCCTTTTTCTTGAAATAAAAAGGCCATTTTAACTTTATGAGGAGAAAAACCGTAAGTATAGGGGCCACATTTCTCATCCATGGAGCAACTACAAATAGAAGAAAGCCCTATTCATTTATGAAGACCTTATTCCGGGGTTTATATTTTCTTTCTTCTATCAATGTCTTAAAAACTAAGTATAGGCCAAATTGCTCGACTGAGAAGTTTGGTTAAAACCAAGTAGAGACCATGGGCTCAATTGGATCTGAGCATGAGCAGAATCAATCTAGTTGCTTACTGTTTCTCTTTTTTCTTTTCTTCTTCTTTTTTTTTTTTTTACAAGGTTGCTTTCTAGTTTGTACTGATTTAAATGTCTTCTATTAGTTTTTGACTAGGTAGATATTTGGGTTTTGGACCTGAGAGACCCCACCTGTCTAGGACCACCATCCAAGACTCCCAAATGTGAGGTTGCCTAGGGTATTGCCTGCGAGTGTGGGTGGAGTATTTCTGTTTGTACCGTGAGGCTTTATCCAAGTTCCACATTGAAAATATCTTAGTCCTACACTTAAAGATTAAACCCCGTGTAACTCAACATAATGCATTTCACAGCTATGCGGCCCTAGATTTCATTAGAGTTTTAAAGTTAAGTATGTATGGCCAGGAGCTGTGCTAGGATGGATGATCACCTAGAAAGTCCACACAAGGTGCAGCTCCACACCATTAAGCGAGGCTGGCTTGTCTGATTTCAACCAATGGCTTAATACCATGGAGCTTGTGCATTATTCTTGGCACCTCATGATGCTTACCATGCTTTTGGAACCTTTTACTTCTGTGCATATCTTATACTATTCTAGCAGAAGTCCCTTTGGAAGGAACTATCACTATATAAACTATTTTCTTGACTTGAAATTCAACTTATAAGATTTTTGTATTTCCTGTTTGTGTCATGCAAATGTATTCGTATAAATTCAAAGACTTCATATTCTTGCAACTGGTTAAACATGAAAAATCAAAAGTGATATCTAAAAATAAACATCAAAATTAGCCCCCCTTTAATGGATATTGAATCTAGGTCATCATTATAGGGTGTGTTTGGAAGCGAGATAAATTTTGAGTGGGATTGGATAGCTAATACCATCTAAGCCCATCCAATGGTATTCTTGCATGTGATGGAGATTCCATTTATCCTAGAGATGAATCCAATCCTATGTTTAGTTGCGTTTGGATAAATGAGGGACAAGGGATTTATAGGGTTTTGTAAGGTTTCAGATGACAGTAATGTCATTTGGAAATAGTTTTGAGGGTAAAACTGACCTAAAAAATATAATCCCAGGCTCACTTAAATTCCACCCAAATTATCTCATCTCCCAGGTGGGATTATTGAAACCCCAATACTAGGTACTAAGTTACCGTAGCTTTGGGATTAGGATAGTTTAATATCATGCACTAAAAATCCAAACAAACAAGGGATAAGTGGGATTGGGATGGAAAAGTTACTTATCCCCCACTTATCCCCTCCTTATCCTACATCCAAACACCACCATAGTATTCTAAATGTTAGGAAAGCCAATGTCTTATCTACATCATTAGCTATGTCCATTGTTGTGATTTTCTGAACAATCACCCGTTGTGCGCATCCATGAATCACAAGATCAACAAGAAGCAAGCACCACACACAAGAAGAGACACGAGATTTACGTGGTTCACCCAAACAGGGCTACATCCACGGGCACAAGAGGACGAACATCTTCACTATAACAAGTAAAGCATACAAGAGATTTCCACACTCTCACATCATCTCTCCTACGTGGTGTGGGAACACCACGGGCAACTGCCGCCGCAAGGTCTAGGGTTACAGACTATACATATATATAATCTCTCTTTCTTGGCTACCAAGAAAGCCCTGGTACAAGTACCAAAATACCCTTGACCTTAAACCAGTCCCTGGCTAACCCAGTGGACTCATCCGGCTAAACCGGAATACAAGACATAAACACAACAATCTCCACCTTGGCTTGAATTCCGTACAACTCGAGCTACTAGGAGATAAAACCGGCAATGTCTTCACGTACCTTGCTGAATGGTACGTCACTGCACCAACGATACAGTCTTTTTCAACATTTTGACATGTTGAACCAGCACATGAACTTTGAGCAAAGTTCATCTCGTCAAACTCCACCTCGAACTAAAAGCTCGAAACTATTGACGAATCTGAGTGATATCTGAATCACTCACCATCCTGCCCCATCTTCAACATCACTGTGAAGATCCAATCACCACAAGCATGTAAGCAAAACAGATCGGGAATACAAGTCCAGATGACTCCATTGTAGAAAACCTCTACCTCCAAGCGGTCAAAAAACTCCATTTGACGGGCCTCCTATCAATCAATCAAACAAATGTTTGACAACTGCTGACTCATCAACTCCTCCTTGCTGCTTTTCCGGCTTGGCTCTGGCAAGATGAATAACATCACATGCGATCATGTGAACCCCAAACGAACAACTTCGTTTGAATCAGTAAACCCTTTGCAACTAGGCCGGCGACTCCTATTATTGGGTTTGCAACAACAACCAGGTCGAGTAGACCCAATTCAAGCCTGAATCCACATCTGTTCAAATCTCCTTCAAATTTCTGCATCAAGTTATAGATCTCGTCACTACGATCACGCTGGAAGAAACGGATCTAAAATCCGACTCAGGATGGCTCCGATAACGTAGAAAC
The DNA here is from genome assembly GCA_037013555.1 of Sextonia rubra. NCBI lineage: Eukaryota > Viridiplantae > Streptophyta > Magnoliopsida > Laurales > Lauraceae > Sextonia > Sextonia rubra. Next base: position 105,468,936 of record JASUAD010000001.1, on the reverse strand, counting down.
AAGTTTCTACGCTCCAATCCATCCAACCTCCTCCTTGACTGTCAAACAGCCAATCAACCTCTTCCACTGCATAGATCTGCTCGAAACAAGTCTGTAGGTGCAAACGGATCTCCGATCGGACATCGGACGATCAAGATATCGCAGAAACAATTTCAGCCGTTGAAACTGGTCAAATCTGGCCTTTGACCGTTGCTGACTTCACTGCTGACGTCACTCTGCGCAATCTGCTGGGCTTTTGGAGCGAACCCGGGTCGGGTTCACTTGACCCGAAACTGATCTGCACGTGCGCTGGGCTTTGCTGCAATTGGGTCGGGTCGAACCTAAACTAACCCGGCCTGAACCTGCTGGCTGGGCTGGACCGTCTGCTAACGGGTCTGGTCGGACCTGACCTGACCCAGAACCGAACCGACTCTGAACTGCTGGGCTTTGATGCTAGCGGGTCAGGTTGAACCTGACCTGACCCGGAACTGAACTTGCAGCCAGTCGACTGGGCTTGCACCACGGGTTGGATCCAACTGACCGACCCAAAAACCGAACAGACCCACACTTAACGCTGACTGGGCTTTCTTTGCGGCGGGTCAGGTCAAACTGACCCACCCAACCCAGAACCCTGTAACTCGTCTTCAACCTCGCTGCGCCTCCGTCTGCAACTGAAAACGGACACCTGCGTGTCGTCCTCGGCGACTATCCGGCGACCAGCAGTGGCAGGAAACAGCTGGTCCGGAAACAGGGACGGCGACGGCGTCAGCTAGAAGGCCGGCGAAGGCGACGGAGACGGCAAAAATCCCGGCGGAAATTTAGGTGGTGACTGCAACGATGGAAGCGCGCAGATCTGGCAGTGGCTCCTCTTCGCCCTTTTCTTCGTCTGATCCGGCGATGGCATGGCGGCGACGGTGGCACATGAATGGGGACGGCGCAGCAGCGACAGTGATCACAGAAGGCCCTTCTTCTCTGGCCATCACAGCGGCGATTGAGTGCCTTTCTTCCGATCTGTGTGGCCCACCGAAAAGTAGAAGGCTTCTTCAATCTCTCTGCTCTCCTTCGCACAACGATTCGCCGACAGCAGTTGCGGCTGCTTTCTTCTTCTACGGTGAACCAAGGACCCTCTTTGATCTTTCCGAGAACTTCGAATCTAAATCTTCTGCTTCTGGCACAGTGGGCTAACGATGATGGGAAGCAAGCCGATTTCTCTGTTTCAGATTCTGTACGAGAACCCAATTGATCTGGTACGCCGGTGATCACAACCACAGCAATCACTTCGAGATCTGAAAAACATGTGAATCCTTTTTCTTCCGATCCAGCGAGACCGGAGAACCCAATCTCGTCTTTTTCTTCGATGGTGGCCCAACTAGAAATCATGAACCTGTTATCTCTTCCTCTGTTATGAAAACAGAGATCCGAACCCTTTGACAAGGATTCAATCAGTTGATCGTCATGCACACAACCTCTAAGCCACTGAACGATCTCCACCTCGCTCAGAAACCTGAGGAACACCAACCTCGGCTCTGATACCAATTGTTGTGATTTTCTGAACAATCACCCGTTGTGCGCATCCATGAATCACAAGATCAACAAGAAGCAAGCACCACACACAAGAAGAGACACGAGATTTACGTGGTTCACCCAAACAGGGCTACATCCACGGGCACAAGAGGACGAACATCTTCACTATGACAAGTAAAGCATACAAGAGATTCCCACACTCTCACATCATCTCTCCTACGTGGTGTGGGAACACCACGGGCAACTGCCGCCGCAAGGTCTAGGGTTACAGACTATACATATATATAATCTCCGCTTTCTTGGCCACCAAGAAAGCCCTGGTACAAGTACCAAAATACCCTTGACCTTAAACCAGTCCCTGGCTAACCCAGTGAACTCATCCAGCTAAACCGGAATACAAGACATAAACACAACATCCATTTCATATCTTTCACTCATATTTTTAATAATACACTAATACATCAATGGAGCTCATTTGACGAAGAATTCATATGCATTTTATGCAAATATGCATGTCCTAAGAGTTGTATACCATTGGAATCCATTAGATTTCCAAAGTAATATTTTTTTGGCACATTTCTTGGATTTTATAAAATGATAATTTACATTTGAAAGATGCATTTTTAGAAGTCCACCATATGAGAAGATGATGAGATTACAAACTATAACTACACGTAAATTCCAACACTTTCAAATTTTAGAACTCCTTTTTATTCCTCTCTCTCTCTCTCTCTCTCTCTCTCTCTCTCGCGGGTTGGTAAGAAGCTTGAATTTTAGGAAATCTACGGGCTCCAACCCCGTAATCAAGATTTTCTTATAAATAAACTTAGTTTATTAAACAATGGCAAAGGCAAAAGAGAAATATCAACGCAATCTGAACAAGTAAGTGAGAAAAGCAAACTGTGGCTTGAATGAGGGGCTTCAAGATGCCCACAAGTGAGACAGCTTGCATGCATTAGTAGAGAGGTCGGAGAACTTTTTAAGCACACAACCCCACCGTCGAAGTTCACTCCACAAACGACAAGAGAATCAACGGGGCCTTACTTGGGACACTACGTTTTTGCTCCTGTATGTGTTAAATTACCTCCCTTTCCTTCCCTTCCCTACCCTTTTTCAAAAAAGCACTTAACGCTGGCAACCAACAAGTCATTATTTTAATATAAATTCATGGCTATCTTTTATGTTCAACAAGTACAGAACTAGAATGTTATTCCGGTGATGCTGTCTGTTTCCGTAGTGCACGGCCGGTACCTGAGGCTGCATGTGGTAAGAACGAATTGAGAACATGTTCTGTCATCTCTCCAAGTACCTTAAGGTATAGGCAGAGTTTATCAGAGAGGTAGGAGAACTTTTTAAGCACACAACCCCACCGTCGAAGTTCACTCCACAAACCACAAGAGAATCAACGGGGCCTTTCTTGGGACACTACTGTTTGCTCCTGTATGTGTTAAATTACCTCCCTTTCCTTCCCTTCCCTATCCTTTTTCAAAAAAGCACTTAACGCTGGCAACCAACAAGTTATTATTTTAATATAAATTCATGGCTATCTTTTATGTTCAACAAGTACAGAACTAGAATGTCATTCCGGTGATGCTGTCTGTTTCCGTAGTGCACGGCCGGTACCTGAGGCTGCATGTGGTAAGAATGAATTGAGAACATGTTCTGTCATCTCCCCAAGTACCTTAAGGTATAGGCAGAGTTTATCACCCAGTACATGTTCTTTCTGTGGGTAGTGTCAACAGATTCTGTTTCGATGTTTTGAGCAATACAGAGGAGGGTATTTCTAATCTTTGCTAATTATATTAGGGTTTTTATAATGGCTAAATTTATATATTGGTTAAAATATGAATCCATTGCTCTGTATTTTATATTTTTTAAAATGAATTAATGATCGCATCACAAGAAATGCTGAAATTGAAAAAGTTAGGAAACCAAGCACGTACTCGGGCGGCCAAGACAATGGCTTGAGCGCGGATGAGGGAGAAGTCCGCTGACCTGTATGGATTTTTTTCCTATTTGTATCAAAATTGCCTGTTTTATTTAGATTTGGACTCTAACGTAAGACATGAATTATTGACTACAAATAGGGTATTTCTCTCAACCCAACAGACACCTTCTTCATATTCTAAATTAAAAATTCACTTTGGAGATTTTTTCTAGAGCTTTTATGAGAGATGAGATTGAATGCTTCAAGTTCTAAAGTTGATACTTCTATTTCTTTGCAGGAGATTTATGGCTTCTACATTCTTGTAGAAAATTGTTCTCTCCCTGTAGAGATTTATTTGTGGTAAAGTTCAAAGCGCCAATAGCAGGATACCGAAGGATTGCGTGTCGAGGAATTTAACAAAAACAACTATAATGTCTTGTGTCAAGGGATTGACTGTAAAATTGTGAGTATATCTTATAAATGTGGAAGTAAGTATTTGATTTTATACACTTTGGACTAGTGATTTTTTTTCGTTTGAGTTTTCATGGTAAATATTGTGTCATTTTCTTTGTATGTTTGATTGTTTTTATTTTACACTGCATAAAAGTAGCAATTAAACTGCAATCTAGAACAAATCCAGGCCCAACTACCTTCAATTACATTTGATAAACTTTCGTTTGTTTTAAGATAACCAAAATAGTAAACACCAGTCACCAAATTCTTCAAGGCTGGGGCTATTTACTTTTTCTTTGAGTTGACTATTTTTACAGTCTTTATTTTTCTATGGATTGAGTTTCTCAAATAAAGTGAATTCGAATAAACTTGCTGGAGAAATGGGTTCTGTGGCACTTATTTGTTGCAGAAATCACTTTGTTGCACCGAAAAAAGGAGAATTACTGAAAGTTAAGTCTTTCATGTTCTAGAGAAGGAAAGCATTGTGAAATCAGACCATTCAACCGCTCAAATGCGGATTAAAACTCTATGTTAAATGGATGAATTCTGCTTTAGTATCGAGACAGTCTATTTTACATGGAACATGTTTGTGTCATCTAGTAGTTTGCTAGATTGGCAGAGTATCCATGATCTATAAGCATGTCCTGCAACCGCATTTGCCTAAATCTGAACCATCCAAATCATGGTTCTTGTGGAAGGATAAATATTGAAATGCTACTCATCCAATGTAACCATACTCCACCCTTATCAACACTCTGCTCTGCTAGGTGCCAAAACCTTTACATTGGATGGTGTGTTACATTTGACTTGCGTGGATTACTGTATAAAAGGGCAGGGCCAGCTCGAAACAAGTTGAGGACGAAAGCGATAATTCTAAATGAGGCATTTTTTTAATATTTTTAATATTATTATAAATATTTTATTTAAAATTATTTTTTTTCTTTTTTTGTAATCCAATATTGCTAATTAAGTCTTTATATTCAAGTTTTGCTAACACATTTTTTTCAATTGATAGTATGGCTAATCCACTTAATCTTTCATATGATTTTGTTGATCTAAATTAGGATTTTATTAATTTTAATTTTGAAAAACTTCTTTATATAGAAGCAATAATTATATGTATTGTCAATATTTTCTAGTAGACATATTTAATATTTACAAATTATAACTAATAACATTTACAAATAAAACGAACACTCACTATGATTAACATGTAATATTGGTTTGGAATTAAAAATAAATTTAAAAGCATAGAACCATAGGATCTAATTTTGTGATTTATAGATATGAATTACGTTTGAATTTGATGCAACTTCTTCAATATAAAAAGAAAAAAGATTATATTTGAGGTTATCTTCTATGAATTTTTTCAGAATAGCAAATGATTTGTTGCTTGTTGTGAGTTTAGGGTTTTCTGTTTTTCTTTGAATGGCAACAATTTCTCAATGATGAAAATGAGCTTTATTTTTTTTTTTAAATATGAAAATATAGTAGTTGTTTTTTTTTTGGAATATAAAAAGATGATAGTTGCTTTAATTACTTTTATAAGGCCTTATTCTTTACAAGAAATAAAATGATGATAATTGCTTTTTTTGGAATTTAAAAAGATTTAAGTTATTTAAATTATTTTTATGAGGTCTTATTTTTTGGGAATGAACAAAGAGAGAGATAGAAATTGCCTTTTTTTGGGCCTTATTTATTTATTTATTTTGGGGGTATAAAGCAAAGGCTTTTACTGCCCAATGGTCGAGCCACCCATGTAAAAGGGTCTCACCTTAGATCTCTAGGTAATTTGAGGTAAATTAAAACGATGAATAACTCCACCAAGTGCATTCACCCACCATGTCATTCATCCATTGGTCACTCTCAGGTTCTCAATAGATGGATAAGATCATCCAAACAAAAGGTCGGTTGGTCTCATTTTTGATGCGAAGGCACTTTGAATCGCAGTATGATGTGAAAGGTCGTGAGCTTTATTATTCTTCCACTACTTCAAAAATAGAGAAGGAATGCAACAGGAAAGTTGGGTAATATGGAAAACAAGGCCCACTGGGAGCAATTTTAATGGAGACGCTACAAATCATAGACCTTTTTCTTGTTTGTTCCCATGTTCCAATTCTCTTTAACAGGGTCAATTCAATCACTCTAAACCATCCAAATGACATGAGCGGTCCAGAATCTCTCTGGGTTCACTTTGTTAAGGATGGCTCCACCTATATAAACTGATAAGCTCCTGCTACTCCCCTCAGAATGCGAAGTGCAAACCAAGAGATCGTTTCTAGTGTGTGTGTGTGTGTGTGTGAGAGAGAGAGAGAGAGAGAGAGAGAGAGAGAGAGAGAGAGAGAGAGAGAGAGAGAGAGAGATGGGGAAGGGGAAGTCTACATCATCATTTTCATTTTTCAAAGTCTTCAAGTTCTTCACACCCAAGAAATCATATGATGAGGAGATGACGGAGACAGAGTTGCGAGGCAAGCGAAGGAGACACTGCAATGATGACGATGGGGCTGAACTGGAAATAGACAAGAAGGCATCTGCATTCATCAACAAATTCCATGCGGCCCGGGTTATGGACTCTGAATTGCAGACAGTTGCCAATGTTTAATTTAATCATGCTTTGTTTACACATATCTCTTAGACATTTCATGTGGCTAGTAACATGTGTTAGAAAAGAAATAATACCGGTAATATTATGTTTAAAGATGATTTATTGAATACTACCCTTATCTCTTCTCATATGTTTCCTACATAAATTATAGTGAAGGATTTTAAGTTGAAGAATTCTTTGATGCAAATTATTTGTGATTCCATATTTGTAGTGATAATAAGATCAATATATCAAAAGCTTGCAAATATATATGTATAAATTAGTTTAGCACTTGGTAGATGGTTTAACAGAAAAGTAACAATAGGTATGGCTAACATGTATTACCATTTGATTTACAAATAAGCATTTATCCAAAGGCCCAATCCAGCAGATACTAAGATTTCTAGTTTTTTGAGTTCCAAAGATCCTTAGGAAGAGAAAACAGGTGGAAAAACTGTCAGTGTTCAAAACTAAATTTTTATGCAATTTTGTCCACCCTCATTTTCTTCTTTTCTCGTCATCCAATTGACAGAAGACAGTAATTATTTTTTTCTAAGTTTCTGTTTAGCAGGAGAAAACACTTTTAACAATATTTGGAAATTTTGTGTCTAAAGCTGTTCATTCATTTTAGGAGAAGAAGAAGGCCTTTTTCAAGAATTGAAAAGGTTTTGCTTTTTCATTTTGTCCAATACAGCCCAAAAAATAAATTGATTTTCCTATATTAGAAGTAAATACATGGAAGTTATTTGGAGTATTAATGTTATTGCAAGTTTGAGCTTCATAGGTTCTAAATACATTGATGTTGCAGCAGCCTCATGACATAGAAGAAGACATGCGCTAAACTGCTTCAGATGGTCTGAAATATGTGTTCTTGAATTTTCACACAACTATTCCTCACTAGCCAAACAGCCCCTAAGCTATGTTTGGGCTTCTCATTTTGAGATGGAGAAGAAATTTCCGTTGGTTTCTTGGAACCATTAGGAAATTCTTAAGAAATTCTTTTTTTCTGTTTTCAAAAAAAATAAAGAGTCAAATATAGCCTGAAAGGGTTTTTTTTTTTTTTTTGTTTTTTGATCTTTTGTCCATTTGATTTTTTATAGAGAAAAGAAGGACTAACGAATCAGTAAGAAAAGATTGTTTCTCTAGCTCCTATACTATAATGCAGTTACATCATCATCTTATTTTTATTACCATCCTTTCTCTCCAAACATTGTTGTTTTTGTTGAAAAGGCCAATTTCCTTTCTCTTCCTACAGTTGATTTTGATCCCTTCATAAGCATAATGTCATACTCTGTACATAATAATTGCTAACTAGAAATGAATAGCTTGACTTGAACTTGTCATCATCTTTGTCATTGAGGCCATCTTCATCATCATCTAGGCCTAACCATCTTTCTTGGGTTGACTTGATGTAATATGCTAAAGCAAAGGAACAAGGAAGGACTTGTTTCTTTGCATAAGATGCACGGGAATTGTATACACAGAAAATTCATGATCAAATGAGCTCTATGAAATGATTATTAAAGCAATTAGAGGTGAAGGGTCAATGGCATAAAGTAGAGATAAAGATGGGATCTCGACATTCTTAGTTATTGAATTGCAATGATGATGCCGGGGTATTTATTTATCATCTTTTCTTCTTTCAATTTCCATTGAGGGAGAGATTATTTAATGGTCATTTTGAAAATCCACCTTTTGGTTCTTCATTTTTAACCTCATATGAAACAAAGAGATCCTAAGAATATTTCTAACAATGGTGGTTATTAACAAATAATAAAGTAAAATAAGTTAGTTTAAAGTAAAATAAGTTAGTTTCATGACTCAAGCCTCTTTCTGAGAGGGCTGTATGCAACACTCTAGGCTCATTTGCTTATAGAAGTAAAATGAGTTGGTCACCTACAACCCACCAAATTCTGTCAAAATTAGGGATTGCAATTTTTAATTGATTTATTTGATGGGAAGAAATTCTTTTAGGGTTATCTATAAAAGTGGTTTTTTTGTTCTCTTTCTTGATTCGTGAGACTTGCATAGTACCCATTAACTCATGCATTTTGGAGCAAATGACATGGGAGATAAGGGAAAACCTACTTGAGAAAGGCCTTTGATAGTATTGTGGGACGACGTAAAGGTCAAATTATTACAGCTCATTATTAAGCTCACGGTGCAAGATACACTTTTAATATATTGGATTGTCCATTGTTTAATGCTTAAATCTAGATCCATTGGTTTATTTCTGTTGCAAACTATACCAGATTTCAACGTAGCCGTCTCGTTATCCTTTGCCTCGGAAAGGAAGGTCCTTAAATTAGTTAGCATTTTTTATTCAGCTGTTACCTCCTAACCCATTAGGAGATGAAAGGTCAAAAGAAAGTAAAAGGACACAAGCCTTTTCCATTTTAGGCTTCAGGTACATGAATATCCAATGCTTATGGAATCCAATTTATGGTTTGGCCCTAACAATAAACAGTTACTGCTAGCTAGTCCTACCCAAAAGAAGATCCTCACCTAAGAAGATTTGAGTGCTCTGCATGAGACCAAGTGAAACCATGACCTACCAATTTCCAAAAGGTCAATGTTTTGTTGGTCGCATGTTCTAATGATTCTCTAGTCATGGTTCCTTCTTCAGGTTCTTCTAGTTACTTGGGAGAATATGTGGCCTAAACCATCTGTTGATTACAAAACATGCTCTCCAGCTTGGACTTTTCTCAGCACGTGTCTGCGGCCATTATAATTTTAGTCTCTAATTCTAGTAAATTTCTTTGACCTTAATTCTAAAGTGGATGTCCTCCTTGGATGAACTTAAATTTTGTGATAATTGGAATAATTGTTGTCCTAATGAGACTATTTGAGGGGCCTCTACCATTCACTCAATCCGCCTCGTCTAGCACTAAAACCTTGAGAATGTGAACTGGAAATTTGGAATTGCTTGCCTATTGGTTAGTTAATCTTTTGTCCTCTTTCCACAGACTATATAATAAAATGTTCAAGTTGAAATTCAAAAATGAAAATGATTATTATAAAAAAAACTTATATGAGATAGAGAGAATTTGTTAATCAATGAATTGGGTTATGCTTTGAATTTCAATTACTTTTTTCAGTCATCAAAGAGAGTAGAGAGATTGATCAGCAAAGAAAATTCTGTATTCTTAGTGATAAAAACACAAAAAAAGGGAATCTTTGTAGACTCTATGGGTTAATGTATTCTAGAGATTCCATACTTGAAATCAAGGCCATGAAAAGGAGCCTATAGTACACATAAAAAAAAAAAGAAAAGAGGTTCAATTTTGGACCAAGGAGAATCCAGTCAAAGCCTTTCTGAGGTAGTTTAACTATAATTAATGTTTGTTTTGATCAGCGGATCTCTTTGTAGCGTATTTGGCATGCAACGTAGCGACCACTGTGCTGGAAAATTCAACTCTTACGTTCCCATTTCTTCACGGCTGTTTCTCTATTTGTAGAATTTATGTGGTATTCATGAAAGCTGCAATTTTGGGATGTTAAGAACCCATTCAGTGAAAGATGAAACGATAGATTTAAAACCACTTTCATCTTTTGTGCTGCTCTTAGGCATAATTTACTCTAAAAAGGACTCACACCTATGAGGCAATAGTATCAAATTAAAGGATGATTTGATCAGTTGGTAGGTCCCACTTAGAAATGTAATCCATAGGATTTTTTTTTTTGATAGAAGAGTGTATTTGTTTGTTACTTATTTAATAAAACATCAATTTTATTTGAAGTATTGAATTACATGACCACACTTATGCAAGCAGAAAAATGCCAATTTTGATTGATAACCAACTCGTGTTATCTAAATATTTAAAATGGAAGTCTCCATTTTAGGGCTTGTGAAAATAAGAGCTTAAGCGCTTTTTTTTTATTATTACTCTCTTACAATAAGAGTAGAGATATCAAAAGGCTTCTATATCATAGGGTAAGAATCCAAATCCCTTGTCCCTGTGAGCAACCATCTCTCTCACTATCCTTCTATTACTCCAATGTGGGGTTAATTGTAGTCCTAACTCCTAATGGATGGATGTTGATTCCATGTAACTAGGGGTGCCAAACAAGTCTGGTCAAGTCAACAACTAGGGTAAAAATTTACATCAAATATATATATGGAAAATAATCCTATAAAAATTAATTCTCACCACTTTTTTGTGAAAAGCTTAAGTAAGGCCCATCTATCACTTATTTCAAATCTTGCAATACACAAGGAGTCCCTTGATAGTCACACGCCCTAAATTTCAATCAGATCCAAATTTATTGGACTATTAGATTGACTGTGCACCAATCTAAATGGAGTAGATTTGTGGGCCATGAATAAAGGGGTTAGGGACATGTAATTGGGTCAAACTTGAAATTTGTGGTAGTCCCACATAGATATTTCCATCTCCCCTGGTCCTATCTCCAAATGGGATCTACAAATCATAAAAAGTTCTTACGGTAGATGTATGAAAACACTTATCCTAATATTTAAGTCATATATATATGAGGAATGTTAGTTTGCATCCTTCCTCTACCTTATGGTGAATAATATATATTAGTTGAACTACACTTGACCATATCTTGGGTATTCATAGTGACAAAACTAGTGTTGGCTACACTAAACAACAAGTAGATGTACATTTACAGATGAAAATTAGCAAGAAAAAAGAAATTTCTCGTTGCTAAACATGGTAGGCAATACCCTTTTCTTTGCCATGTTTTTGAGAAACTGAGGAAATTTAGTGATGAAAGTCAAATTTCCTCGCCTAATGTAGGTCTTTTAGGGAGGAAATAGATTTTACGTCACCCAAAATCGAGCGGGAATTTTCGTGCCCGGGGTAATGGCATGTGGGAATGTTTGCGACAACAATATTTCGTTGCCAACTTCATGATTAATTAGGCGCGTGTGAATTAAAAACTCTTTTGTTTTTAAAACCCTGGATCTCTCATTCCCATCTCCCTGCTCCTTTGACCTTCCTCTCCCTCGGGGGCCCCACGACCGCTTCCCTCCTCGTCGATCCCCATTGCTCCGACCTCCTCCTCATCAAACCCCTCTTTAACCTCCCCTCTGCCCAGCGCGCCATCGCCGAGATCATCAGCCCCCACTCAAACCCCTCCCACTACCACCACCACCCTTTGGAGAGAATATGTAGGTAACCCACCATCTCTCTCTCTCTCTCTCTCTCTCTCTCTCTCTCTCTCTCGTTAACGTTCTTTTTTTTTTTTTTGGTCAGCTGAGTCACCATCGGCGCTGCCCTGAGCGACCATTGCCGTTGCTTTGAGCCACCACTGCCATTACTATTACCAATTGCTAGCTAAGGTTAATTTAAAGGGGGATTGTTTATTTGGTGGGGGCTAAGATGGGTTTGGTATTTCTCATAGCTTCCCTATCTCTCTCTATCTCTCTATGAAAATCAATCGTAGAAACTCCCAATCAGAAGTGAATAATCAAAGGTCTGAAACTTGGGTTTTGGGGTATGTTGTAGATGGTTTTGGAAAGTAGGTTGAATATTGTAGACAAGGTGTTTGATAAAATTATTCTTGTTGTTGTTGTTTGATAAAATTCTTCTTGTTTTTTCGATTATAATAGAAGACATTTTAAAAGTCAAGTTTTTATTATCCCATCAATAAATAAAACTCAGTTTCAAATGTCCAAATCAACCAACCAAGTTCCTTCAGTTGCTAGAATCCAAAACCTTTTGACGCACACAAAGAGCCCCAATTAATCATGTTTTAAGTTTTCTTGCTCCCACTCAGTACAAAACGTAAGAACCCATCCTCTCTTGGTTGCTTTTACTTTACAAAAATAAAACACTACAGTTACATGTTTTCTAAAATCATCCCGCTAAATGATATGTTACTACACTGACGGTGTAGTCTTCTTCCTTCAATACCTAAACATGTTGAACCAACACATAAACTTTGAGCAAAGTTCATCTTCTCATCAAACTCCACCCATACTTGAAGCTTGAATCTATTGACGAATTCGAGTGATTTTTGGATCACTTACAAATCAGCGTTCAAACTAATTTAAATTAGCACCACTGCGAAGATCTCATTACCATGAACACGATGGAAGAAGTAGATCTGAGATCCAACTACAGATGGCATTGATATCGTAGAAATTGTTTTTCGCACTCCGATCGGCCAAACTTCTCCATTGACCGTCAAACAACCAATCTCCCTCTTCCACTGCATAAATTTTCTCCCAACGAGTCTGTAGGCATAAACGGATCTCCAATCAGACATCAAACGATTAAGATATTGCAGAAATATTTCTTAGCCGTTGATACCCTGGTCATGCTACTTTGACCGTACCTGCTGACATAGCGCCAATGTCAGCTTGTTGCTAAACTGTTGGGCTCTAAGGATGGGTCAAGTCTGACCTGATCCAAATCAACCTGCAACCTTGCCTTTTACTAGGCCTCACTGCTAACAGGTCAAGTCAACTCGACCTGACCTCGACCTAGACCCAACCTGGCCTAAGCTTGGACCCTTCTCCTTCTTCTTCAATGTCTGGTTCCTGCAATGAGAACTATCACCGCCTAAGCGGACTAAGCCCCTTTCCGTTCTTCTCGGTAGTGGCAGATGGAGGACAGGCAATGCTGCTTCTCCGTCGACGACTAGTAGTTCGGCGAAGGGTGAAGGAGACAAAGAGAACTCTGGCCAGAATCTCATGTTTCTGCAAACATGAACAAGCGGCGCCTTTTTTGGTTTTTTTTTTTTTTTTGTTTTAAATCTCTTCTTCTCCACTTGTCAATGAAGACAAGTTCTTCTCTACTTTTGTGTCCAACGAAACAAGCAAAACATGAACCAGTCACGAACATGTGACTAATATGTCTTGTAACCCAGCAGCTTCCTTTTCATCGCACTATTTGGGATTGCTCCACAAAACCCACACAAGTGTGGACCTCTCTGAAACAATATGAAACCTGAGAGGGTGATCCTCTCCTTGTTTCTAAGTTGCAACTTAGCCAAGCCCTCCAATCAACATGGAAAAATCTTTGTTAATCGTGTGGTATAATCCAGGCTCTGATACCACTTATAGTAATTCTTACATCACACATAGTGCGCATAAGTAAATGATAGGATTGATAAAGAAGTAACCATATAAGAAGAGACACAGAAGTTTATGTGGCTCACCTAAACAGGGTTACATCCACAGCTATAAAGATGATTGATCGCGCTAAAAAACATGAATGTGAAATGCAATGGAGTCAAGTCCAATATTCACATACTTTAAGCGTTAAGGAGAATGCGAAATAACTACAGTTTATCATTATTTTTCGTTTGTTTACATGAGTTTAAATACTCTAACTACGGGGATGTAGGTTATTTACAAGTTTTAAAATATTACAACCCCTCCTTTAGTCTCAGATGTGATCTAAATCTGGAATTTACAAGAAAAGACATGAAAAATAAAAGAAAATACAAAAAATGGGAGATAAGGGAGAGTGACCATGGGCCACAATCACTAGGTCCGTACTAGTTGTAACACTCCGATCCCCTTTGGGCCGGATTAGTGGCTCATTAGCGTGTTTTCTGTTGTTTTATTCTTTTGGACTTGGTTTTGGGCCTTGGATAGGTAGTTGAGCAACCTCTGACCTGAAATAGGTAGTTCTAAGCCCTTTTTCGTAATTTTGCTTTTGCTTTGCTTGCATCATAATTGCATCATCTTGGTGTCAGCATATGTATTTTGTTGAGCTCGTCAATTTCTGTAACTGTGTCAAATCCATTCGGAGTCAATTGGAGAAGTTAGACCTTCGTGTGACTTGAACTGTAAATAGTCAGAACTTTTCGGACTTTGACTTAAACTTCCAAAACTATATATATATAAGGGTCAGCTTCCAGATGTCCAACTCCTTGCCCATTTGTCTTCATCGTTGCATGCAAGAAGATCTCCAGGAGAAGCTCCCTCCACGTCCATTTTTCTTCTTCTCTTCTCTTCCTCACTTCCGGTTTGTGTGAGTGTGACTTGGGTTCTTCCTCTTTTCCTCTCATCTCTGTCTGTGTCTGTGGCTTGGTAAGTAGGCTCTTCCCAAGTCTTTCTTCTTCATCTCCAATTGCACCTCCTTTTCTCTTTGCTATGTCTTCATCTCATGCATGGTTTCTTTCTTTGATTTGTTTTGATTTTAGCTGATTTGGAGCTTGATTCAGTGGATTGTTAGAGCTTTGAGGCAAGTATAAGTACAGGATTGATAACACATATGGGTGTTTGTTTGATTTCTTTGATTCAGCCTTATTCTCTGTATAAAAATGTTTTACAGCCATTTTCTAAGATGTTAGAATCAGTTGAGCTTGTTTTGACACATTTCTGTACCAAATTTCAGTTTCTGTACTCAGCCCGAATTCGTGTTCTGTATTGTACGGCTAAGCCGTAAGTTTCTACGGCTCATGTTCCAGAGACTTGAAATTTCGATTTTGTTCTACGGCTAGGCTACGGCTGAGCCGTAAATTGTCCTACGGCTGAGCCGTAAACTAGCCGCGACCCAACCGTAACCCAGCCGTGGATTAAATCTCTGATCAGTCAAAACTTTCCAGAGACAGTGTTCCTACGGTGTGGCTACGGCTAAGCCGTGAATTGCTACGGCTAAGCCGTGGATTGGTCTACGGCTAAGCCGTATACTGAGTGTAGCCCAGCCGAAAAAGGCATCAGATCAGAGGTAAAAGAGGACTAGTTTAGCTGTGTTTCCAATGGAACCAAGGTGAAGCCGTAGTGCATATTACGACGAGCGCGTAAGATGTCTTCGGCTTAACCATAGGTCCCTCATAGCTAAACCGTTAGGCATGGCAATTCTAAAATATAACTTAGGATAATGGTGAGACTTGTAGGGCTCAAATATAGGTTAACCACCCATGTAAACCGGCCCAATGGATTCCTTGGATCGCATGAAGAGTCTGTTAGGCTATGACTTATTCATGTGAGCGTTAATCACTGTTAAGCACCTCCCCATGGGTGTTGGTTTAAAGGATGTCGGTGCACGCAAAGAGTACATTGCAACACTTTAATGGCAACGGTGCATCGAACAACTTAAAACTACATCAACATGCACGGTTAGTGACAGTGAATAACTATATTAGGGCTGGCTTGTAATGAACCTTGACTCCGTATTAATCTGAGACGCATTGCATATTGTTTATAGTTTTGCCCTCTGTTCTGCCAAGCTATGTATATGCATTCCGCAGCCATTTTGCTTTCGTTCTGTATATCTGTTTTTATTCTTCGTTCTGCATTAAGCTTTGATCTATGCTGTGCTTTGACGTAATATTCATGCTTTGTTGGCTTTGTCTATCTTGGATTTTGGGTATTCCCTGGTGGCTCTACCCAGAGATTAACACGTGAGGATAAGATCCGGTCTTTGCCATCGGTGAGTCCAAAGCGGATAATCTCCCTTCTTTTAGATTTGATTTGATTGGTATTAGTCTGGCTCTACTCAACCTCAGCCCTAGGATGCCCGACGGGGTTACCTATGGCTTAGATCTCTGTATCTCTGTAACTGCAGTGTCGCTTTGTCTTGGGACCCCGGAACCCAGGAAACCGAGACCCACTTGTACCCTTGGCCCGGTCAGTGGTGTTCTCATCTGCTCTGTTCTGCTCTCTACTGGAGAGAATATGGTTAACGTAGTAGCCACTTAGTTCAGTATTTCTCTGCTTTGATTCAATTATCATGCTTTACTTCTATGCACGATTTGCTTAACATACTAAGATGAAACTCTGAATTTACTATTCTATCCTTATTCTATTTGATACTATGAGTGTTTCATCCCTGTTACTTGTATTTGCTGGATCGTTGTATTCATTTGTGTTGTCTGTGGTGTTGCAGGCACAGATCCCTTACCCAGCTCCCCGGCGGTCGAGGAGGCTGCAGGGCCGAGTGTAGAGGCACCCTCCGGTCTGGCAGAGTGGGCCTGATCACCTCTGCCGAGTGCGTGCATGCATATCAGTGGCCTTTTGTTTTGAGTTTTGGTTTTTGAGATTTTGTATTTTGGTATTTTGGCACTTTGGACTTTGTACTCTGTATAATTGTACATCTATATTTTGTCGTGTACTCAGACTTGTAATTGGTTTTCCAGTATTGTATTTATCTTTGTCTTTTCCGTTCCGCATTTGTTTTAGCTTCCGCTATTTTCCTTTGTTGCTTGCTATGATATGTACAGCTTCCGCGTACGCTTAGTTCGCACGTGTTAGATCCCTTGTGTGCGTGCATCTGGACTGGTTTGGATGCACGTGCACGGGAGTACGTGTGTCACCGGTTTAGCTTTTCGCTAACCCCCGAATTCTGGGCTCGGGTCGTGACACTAGTGACTATGGCTCATAGCCACTGGCAGACACTGGTTGAAAAGCCACTGTTTGCCTCTTTTTTCTCTTTGTTTCGCTTCTATGACTTCTTCAGAATGCTGGAGCCTATTTTCTTCGAATTTTGAAGTATTGAATGATCACAAAGGTGCTTGATTTGGCCATAGAATCAACTTAAACCTTTGATAGTTATCACCTTTTGGTTACGAATTGCTTTTGTACAAATCCAAAAAGGGTGCTTAAACAAGCAAAAATGGAGCTAAAGTTGTGTCATTCTGAATATATAATTTTCAACGAACAGAATGAAGCCTAAGGAAGCTTGTTCATAACTTTTGAGATGGTCCAAAACTCTTCCCAAGTAAGAAAATCAAAGGAAGAAGATTTCATCCAAGTGGCCCTTGCATATGTCTTTTTTTTTTTTTTTAAAATAAGATGCATGCTTCTTCTTCTTCTTTGAACTATTTCTCATCTTAAGTTAGTGAGAAAAAGAAGAAAAAATAAGCTTGAAGTGCTTGAAGTGCTTTGAAAGCCTTGCAAATGCTTAGAACTAGGGCTTTAATGCTTGTAAGTAGTGTGAACTCGCTTTGATTGCTTCAACTTGATTCGAACCTTGCTTCTCCCTTTTTTTAAAGCCCAAGTGTACCTTTTATAGGCTTTAGAGGAAGTTGAAAAGTTTCTAGCAGGTGTAAGGGAGTTATACTTTGAAATAAAGTGAAATAACTCCTAGAAACCATCTGAGACCAACTCACAGGTGTTTGTGACCGCAGGCCGCGATCACTGTCAAGGCTCATTTTTAAATTTTTGCACGTGTGACCCATTTTTGCCTGTTTGGGGCCCAAATGATATCCAATCTTCACAAAATTTGGTGGGATGCTTTTTAACACTATTTTGAGTATGTCATAGAAATTTCAGCCTGTTTTGACCTTTTGAAGTTGGTCAACACCCCCGTTGACTTTTTATGAAAATGGGCCCTTATTTCAGTTATTTGATATCCAAATGACTTCGATTTGATTTGAGGCTTAGAGGGATTGATGTCAGGGGTATCTTGGAGTATCCATCCAAATTTCATCTAGTTTGGATTTGTAAAAGTAGGACTTTGAACAGTAATCTACTTGTTGTATGTTCTAAGTCACTATTCACTTTATACTGTAGGCAGTTAGCTTATTTTCTACCGGAATGACATTCAATTGACTTGAAGCTTTGAGGAATTAATTTTGAATATATTTTGAATTTCAATTTCAAATTTCATCAGATTTGGCCTCTTAGAAACAAGACTTTGGTCCGTGACTCCTGTGACTCGGAAGTCATTGACTCTTAGTTAACATGTCGTTAAAGTAGGCTCAAACGAAGTTTTTTTTACTTGAAAATTTGCAGAACCTCCTTCGAGAATGACTGAAGCTTTGTGCCTAAATTTCATCAATTTTGGTCACTTGAAAGCAAGACTTTGGTCAGTGACCCCCATGACTTCAAGGTCACTGACCCAAAGTTGACATGTTTAAACTTTAGGTCAAATGATGTCCATTTAAACTGAAATTTTATAGAGCCTCACTTGAGCCTAATTTGAGCTTTCTTTTGGGGTTTTAGCTGATTTAATCTTCATGAGGTATCACTTTGCACAATGATCACACAGAGCTTAGTAGATGACCATCTAAATTGAGTTTGGGTCCAAATGATGTCCAAATGCTCTAAAACTTTGAATGATAATCTTTGGATGTATTTGAAAGCATTCGTCTGGGTTTCAACTTGTTTGATATGTAGAAGTGTCAATTTCCATAGTGACCCTTAAGAAACTGGCAGACAATCACTGAAGTTTAGTTTGAGTTGAAATGAAGTCTAAATGTTTTGAAACTTTGAAACATCATTTTCAAGCATGATTTAGAATTGCCATGAGATTTTCAGGTACTTTGGTAACTTCAAAGCTTGAGTGTGTTCAATGACCATTAGACTCTAAACCAATGCACCTTAAATTTGAAGTTTGGTGAGTCCAGTGACAAAATGGAGTTCACTAACTCCGGAGTTAGAACTGCTGCACTCTTAGCTCATCTAAAGTCTTCTGAGTGGGTTGCATCAGCTCTGACCATCTAGATGCAATATTTAACTTGTCATTCCACAATCATGGGATTTATATACCCTTGGTTTGGAATTTGCTTATAATGTCTTTGCTGCAACATTTGTAATTTTTTATGAGTCAACAATAATCATCTCTACTATAACAAGTAAAGTATATAGAGATTCTCATTCTCTCATATCGTCTCTCCTACGTGGTCTAGGAACACCACTGGTTTAAGGTTTATAATATTTTGGTAATTGTACATAGGCTCTCTTGGTGGCCCAGAAAGTGGAGATTATGTATTGGTGTAATCTATAACCATAGATCTTGCGTTGAAGAGAGTGGCTTCTTTTGCCCATGATATTCCCAACTACGTAGGAGAGACGATAAGAGTATGAGTGTCTCTGTATGTCTTTGCTTATGATAGTGAAGATGGTATCATACTTGATCCCGCGGATGTAGCCCTATTTTGTTGAACTATGTAAATCTTATTGTATTTTCTTCTTGTGTATGACTTTGATTGATTGATTGCAAATTATGCACTTCTGCACGTACACAACATTGTTTTCAATGCTGAGCTAGACTATTTGTTCTTAGAAGCGTAACTATTAATATTTGTTTGTTTTTTATTTTTGGACTCAATCAGATGTGTTTTAGTCAGGTGAAGGTTTTGAGTCAACCCCAAGCATGTGAGATGTGGATCATTGGTTTTTAGGGACGGGAATTTTAAATTAGTGAACCTTGAAAACTTCGACAATTATTATGCTTTTAATTTCTATTTCATTTTCAATGATAGGGCTTTTATTGAAAAAAAAATAGAAGGTTTCATTATAAGCTTTACTTTTTTTCACTCCTCAGTTTCCCATGCCATTAATTCTACTTGCAAGAGTCCATGCTCCTGCATAGACCATGCGGCTAACTGCATAGGGTTGGATTAGAACGTGTTAAATGTTTTTTTTTATTCTATGATCATAACTGGAATGAGTGGCTGCTCAGATGTTTTGGAGGCTTCTCATTGGATGGTTGTGATCAGTTGAATCTGACATTCTAGCTATGCGGAAAACTTGGTTATTAGCGAGGCACTCATGTGATGAGTAAATTTGGCGGGGTCTGAAAGGCCTAATGGGTTGTGCTCTTGTTTTCATACATGTGATGGTTGCTTCTTTCTTCTACTCTGCTTTGCATGTCCAACGTAAACATACAGATGGGAATCCCTTAAAACTTTAAAAGGGGGCAATGTGAAGTGATTGGTCTGATAAAATTTTCCACCATGAATTGTGACTGTTGGAGCAGCGAATCCATCGTCAACTCAAGTTTCAGGTGGTTGGGGATTCGAAGCCATCATGCAATCCATACCGTACAGGACTACTCTATTAAGAATCTCGACAATCCTCGTCTAGCAGAGTAGGAAGGAGGCTCTTCTCACAGGGCAGGAAGACTCAGCTTGGTGATTGAAGGAGACTTCCTTCTCATTCTTAGAAGCTACTCATTGCACTTACCATTGTACCGTAGAACTTAATATGAGGATGGTATTGTTGGCTAGCTTTAGGGTATATTTGAGAAGGGAATAGGATAAAATAAAGTCGAATAAATTTAAAATTAAAAAAGAATAATATATGATTCTGTTATAATGACTTTTTATTTTTAATTTCCTAATATGAAAACTTTTTGATTTTTTTTATAAAAGTAGAGATTTTTTATAATTTAGTGACAATTTTTTTTACTTTTTAAAAAAATGAGAAATTTTAAAATTTAAAAAAAAATTAAAATTTTAATTCTTAACTTTACTCTACTTTACCTTACCTACTTTCTAAACATGCTTGCGAATTTCCATGTAGGAAGCTCGGTTAACTGCGCCAAATATATGACTGTCCAAAGATGAAAAGACGGACGGCCCTATGTTTTGACCGTTGTTTCTTGCGCAGGTGAAGTGGGTACCGGTTTTATAGAAAAACAACTGCTTGGCGGCCGTCGTTTAATGTCATCTCGCCAAACGACACCAGCCCTAAATCTCCTTGTAGATAAAGAAAGAGCTTTACTTTGAAAAGTTATTTTTAAATTCTAAAAAGGTTAGATAGGAGCGACGCTATAGTAATAAATTGGAGCATCGCTCTTTAGTCCTTTTTTTTTTTAATTTGGAAGGACCATAGGATCAATTTGGTGCGGTCAAATCTACGGAATCCATTGGGTGTGGAACCCAATTAAGAGGTTTTTCCTGTTAATTCCTCTCTTTCTCTTCTTGACCCTTTATTAATTTTCGTAACAGGTAATTAAAGAAATCCACGGAAATCTGACATTGTATCTGTTTATTTGTGTATGAGGGGGACTGTGGTTTTCAGCCGACAATGCCGTCCTGTACTATGCACTGGACGCGGATCTCATGCCGCGCCACTCATTTATCTTCCTATCTAAGTAACAAGAAAACGTGTACGTGTCTCCAAACCTTTTGTGCACACGCCACCTATCGCCTAATAAATTGACCACAATAAACCACTTCTCTAATCTCACTTGTATCATTTCATTCATTCTCTCATCACATATTGATTTCTCTTCTGCTTTCTACTTTGTTCTCCTTCTCTTGTTCATCTTATACCTACATAGAGTGAGTGAGTTTTCTTAAATCTTAAGTGAAGTGGAGTAAAGTGAAGAAGAGAAGAATGGCAAATGGAGGGACAGCAAACTGCATAGACATATTGATAGCAATCCTTCTCCCTCCTCTTGGTGTTTTTCTCAAGTTTGGATGTGGGGTATGCTACCACTTTTTTTTTTCCAAATTTTTTTTCATGTATTGATCCCTTTAAGTCGGGTCCTACGTTATAATGATGAAACTCCTCAAAAAGGTTAATAATTTTTACTTCTTTACTAGTATTTTTTTTACAATTTTGCCCAGATCATGGGATATGGAGAGTCATGGTATTGTTTTTTTTTTTTTATGATAATCAACAAAGAAGATTCAAAATTTTAATCATATATTGATAAATATCCGGTAAAAGTTAAAAGGATGTAAATTTCTTTTCTCTAAATTCAAGCTACAGCCCATGGTATACTAGATAATCATCTTGGGTTTAATCAAAATTTTCAAAAATGAGAATGCCCACGTTAGATGTCTCTCCTTTTTGGATTCCCAACTCATTTTCTATCGACTGACTAATTGATTGATTAATTGATTGATTGATTGATTGCTTGCAGGTGGAGTTTTGGATATGTTTGCTTCTGACTATCTTAGGATATATCCCTGGAATCATCTATGCTGTCTACGCTATTACCAAATGAAACCCTGCAGTTACAAGTTTTGTTCCTCGTTTTCTTTGAAGGGAGGGGTTATTTAGTTATTCTGTACTTCGTAATGTATATTTCTGGGATGTAAATTTACTGTCACCTTGTATTTAAAATAAAATAAATAATTTCAATTCCCATTTGTGTACATTCTGTAAGTAAATGAGCACAGAACAAATGCCGCTACCAAGACCCTGGGCCTTGTATGCATTATGCAATAATGTTAAAAAAAAAAACATGTTTCTGGTAAAAATCCCCTTCATGGGCAAGGATGAAAACAAGAAGAATGAGAAAGTAAAAAAAAAAAAAAAAAAAAGAAAAGAAACGAACGGCTATAACACTACCTGTGGGCAAATGGTGATGCTTTTTTTTTTTTCAACCCATCTAGTGGGGCTGGGATCGGTCCATGGGAACTTTCACATGTGGGGGATCACATAATTCAAACATGTGAGAAAATAGGAATTTGCATGTTTGAGAAAACACCACAAAACTTATAATTAACGAACAAAAAAGTTAACACAAAATAATAACAGTAAATAACAGTAAGGGTTAAAAGATAGGATCCTTTTCAGTGTTGTTTCAAGGTTTAATTAAGGGGGGTTTCCTCTGAAAACCCAAATAGAGAAAAAAAAAAATGGTGGCTATTCATCTCTGGGCGGATTCTTGAGCTGGGTCAGACTAGAACAAAGTTTGTCCAAGCCTAGCCCATTTAGTTGCTTAATTTCATGAACAGATCAAGCCCACAGGTCTCAATCTCCAAGTGCAGACCAGTCTATATGCAAAAATATTCTTAATATTTGTCCAAGCCTGGCTCATTTTATAATTGGCCCAGTTTGAGGTCCATATCAAGCTGATAAGCCTGAAACTCAAACCCCAAGCCAGGCTATTTGCAGAATACACATACGTTTTCTGTTATCTGTAGCGGGCTGGGCCTTGCATAACATATTGACCAAAGTCCGGACCATGTGTATGCACATCAGATACTGATCTAACCTGATTTTAATTAAAATGGTTTTGTTTGTCATCCAAAAGGTAGTCTCAATGAAGTAGATCTGAGAGATTTTCATTGTATTAGGACAAAATACAATTTATCTTCCCAATCATAAGAAAAACGATGACTAATTGTGATAGTTAAGGTGGTTGACCAAAATCTTAAGATTATTAGAGAAGGTTATTTGAGAGAGAGAGAGAGAGAGAGAGAGTAAGAATTTTGTAGTTCAAGGTATATTTGTAGCACAAGCAAGATTTTTCAATAGAAAGGATAATTACCTTCGCACACAGCCCATTTTTCCTTGTTTATTGTGACGTTATTTTGTGTTGAATAAAACTATAAACTAGTTTTCTTAGGATTTTAATTTTTTATTTGAAAAGGTAGAAACTCAGGATTCCTCTTTGCTGTGGAAATGGAAATCAGGCGAGTGTGGACTCTCTTGCCACTCAAACACACTCTTGGAATATAGAGAAAACACAGACCCATTTGATATCGCCATCATGTAAGACATTTCCTTATAATTATGATAGTAAGGGCCTTTTTGGCTTGATGCATCAAAATAGACTGAAGCCCACCTTTTCCTTCTAATGGGTAGAGAAGAGGGGCTGCTCTTGTTGAATATTTCACTGATACTGCACAGCCAAAAAAAGCTTTTAGCATTTCAACCGAAATTATTTCTGGATATTTAGCTGTAAATAGTCGATAATCGGCTTGGTTTTTAATCAGTGGCGCCATGCAACAATGTTATTGTTGCAACTTGAAAATCACCTGATTTATACAAACAATGCACAATTTTACCATTGGAAATGACCTTGTAGACACTTGCGTCATGATATGAAACTAAGGGTGTGTCTAGATTTGGAAAAGGAGGTGGATAAGATCCAAGTATTATCTATTTATTGTTCCTAATTTGTTCTAATCTTTTTCCATTAATTTACCAGTAAGAGGCAGACATTAAATAAAAGTTGTGGTCGTCCATTGCATAGGCTAAACAGAGAAACTTGCACTCAATTCAAATCATCTGCTTTCAAATTAATCTCTCCATGATACTCATTAGTCATGGGGATTCCCTATAATCTTGACCCTTGAACTACAATCACACATTGAACTGGCTAGAACCATGAAATGGAAATTATGCCCATTACATGTTCTTTTCTACTATCTACTTCCTGTACAGTGATTCTTGTATCTTGTATGTTGGTTGTTGGCATTGGCGGTGCACTAATCCAAAACTCATACTGCGAACTCCTGCCTTGGACTTTTGTGCAGAATGGACCACATCACTTGGACATCCTCATATCCACATGCCATCACTTCCCCATGCAAATCAATGATAGGAGGACTCTGCGCTGCAACCACAACAACAAGAACAAGCTTAGCTCCCATGACAAGAATGCCAACCAACCCAAGTAACCTGAAAATCCAATGACAGCGATGATGGGGTGGTGATGAAGGACCTTGTGAGGGCTTCTTCTCTTTGGGGTGGTTGAAGAAGGTGCAAGCTTTTCTAAGAGGAGATGTGATTGTGCGAACCCAAGAAGCCATTTGATTTGACTAGGTCAAGGAAAGGTGGAATGAAATGAAACTCTCCAAATCCGGAGAACTTTATATAGAAGAATGGGAGGAGAATCTTCTTTCTTCCTACTCGACAAGATGCTTAGTATAGTTTCCTCGAGCTTACAGAGACTTCATATGTGCTCTCTATGAAATAGGTATCTATTTTTTAACCTGATATCTCCCACCTTTGCTAGATCATGTCTAAGGACTACCTCACCGTCCGATAGTTGAAGGACTCAACTTGTCTTGTGAATTTTTGTATTTGGATACAATTGACAAAGATATTGTGTTTTGGACAGATGGGATTTTTAGATATGAGCCATTTTTAGTGGGACCAATCAACTCAATGTTATGGTGCACCAAGTTACGGATCCCATGTTTAGATACTCAGATGCTATTTGGGAAGTAAAACCTTTTATGCTTATATTTGATATAAATTGATTCAAATGGATATTTGAATTCTTTAGACCGTCTGATAAAGCTTTGTGAATGAATAGTAGATTCAATCCAACTTTAGAGCTTGTTCCTCTAGCAAAATTTCTAACGAGGGTTTGTCATGCTTAGAACCGATGTACCTTTGTGTTGTTCCTTTGGCATTTAGAAACATTTTCTATTTTTTCTTTTTAGAATTTCAAATTCCAATCACATAAAAGTCAAATGTCATATTGAATTCTCTGAATTCCAAGACCCATAGACTTTACAAGTGCTACTTTGGCTATTAAGATTTTGAAATTTAATGTGGGGGCCCAAATTTTGAGAATTTGCCAATTCTACCGATAAGAACTCTTGAAATTCTGAAAAAGAAATATGTGACTTTTTCAAGTAGATGTGAAAGCCTAAAGCAATCAAACACTTCTTGCCTTTTCTTTTCTTTTTTTTTTTTTAACAAGTTTGCTTATATAACTCTCATAATGAGAAAAGTTTTTCTGTACTACTTTCACATTATAACAAATTTGCCTGCAATACTTTTAGTATAGGATATCTTTGCCTAAATAACTTTTATATGACAAAATTATCTACTTTTGTTTTTTTTAATTGAAAGAGACAAATTACAAACTGACTATTTGTAAAAGGGTCTATTTGAATAATCTCTATTTCAAGTTTGTCTAATTTGTCTTATCTATTTGAATCAATCAGATCAGACTTGCCAACAGGCCTTCACTAGGTAAGAATACGCTCTCTGTTGGTCCAGGGCATATACAAATTCTTTCAGAGTCAAGATAGGCTGCTCAAAGTATCGACAAAATCCGTGTCTTGGGGTCCAGTGTAAGAATCCCTTTCATCTTCTTATGTTGCTTGCAGGGGCGCAGGGACCTTACTCCCAACTGAAAGTCACACCCCTCAACCTAACCTTCTCTGACCATCCTGTAATTTTTTGAACAAGATACATAAAGACTACAATAAAGCATGATATCTACATGGAAATGTTTAAAAACTATAGACATATCAGACCATGAAAGATGAACAGATTTTAACTTCCGACTAATCTCATTTTTTTATGACAGTTGGTACATATTTTAGTAATATGCAACTGAGCATTTCCTTCTGTGACCAATATATATGTATATTGCAGTATTTGAATATGATATTGACCTCGGGTTTTGTACTAAATAAGTGATTTAATTATGATAAAAGATGCTGCAATCTCGTCATTCTATGCTTTGTCTCTATGGTTAATCATCAATAACGATAATATAATCTTTTGGGTTTCTTGGAAAGAGATGCTTACAGCAGAATGGCTTGGTCGGTTGGGTTAATGTGAAAACATAACCCAAATACATGCATGAACTGACACGCAATGCAGTTTATTGTGTTAACGGGGATAAACCAATGTGTCAGGATCACATGCATGATTAAAAAAAAAAACCATAATTCTCCCACATATCTATGGTTTTAATTAATTTGTCCTCTTAGACATTTGCTTCTCACAGTTTAAGAACTTGGAAAATCACGCTTTGACTCAAAGGTCACCAAGCTAAGTAACTCGGCGAGAGTGGCATAGTACTTGATTGCAAGTTGGTTGGACTCTGTCTCACCCAACTCAATTACTTACTGAGTTGGGCTGAATCAAATCAGTGCAACCCAAGAGTTTTGAGACCATGTTGTTTCTGTAAAGCTCAGAACAGAGCTAGCCCTGGGGTCAGTGTGCTCTGTATTCACATTCAGTTGGGGCTAGTGGCTATGTCAATAATCTCACAATAAGTAGGATATAGGATATTATGAATGGCAATGGGCCAGGCTTAAACAGGTGACCCGCCCAACATGCTCCTATGGATTTGGTGGGTCTATTGGGTTCAAGGCAAGTATAGATTTCTAGACTTTGACCTGAGTCAGGTTCAACCATTCAGGCAGGTCCGGACTAAGGTATGATCGACCTGCCTCACCCTGATAATAAACTTCATAGATGTTTTGTACACATTCTTTGTAAAGTCCACTGTAGCAAAACTGGTACACCCATGAAATGTGGAATGGAGGGTGAATTGAATATACATACCAGACTCTTCACTGGATTTGAGGTGTACTTAAAATCTAACAGTTGGAATGGCCAGAATTGATTAATCTCTTAAGACATGAACAAACCAAAATACCCACGGGATATTATCAGACATGATTTCAACTGTTTAGAAACAATGAATGCTGAAAACAGAAAAAGCAGTGTGCAGAACACATGTTGAACCTCTGTGAAGATAACCACAGCCTCTGCTTAAGCTGCTGCACCAGGTTCATTGATAACACCCAAGAAATCATCTTTTATGGTACCAATGCAGAACTGCAAATATGGGAACAAATGTTGGATTAGAAATCTACAGGAAACAAAAGTTCTGTCAAACAGAAAGTAAGCATAAACAGTTCATGTCTTCCTTACAAATTTCAAATAATACTTTCTTTGCTAAAGATTATACATGGCAAAAAGTTTAAGATTTTGTTCATGTCACATGAGAATGGCTTCTTCAAAAAATTAAATCCATAGCCAACACACTCATGGTTGAGTAGTGTTGGCACCTTGATATCACAAATATGCCCAGGGATTGAAGTTTAGACTTTAAAGTTCCAAGTATTGCACCCAACCAGTAGTCCAACATAGCAAAAAAATTAAAATTAAAATAAATAAACCCATAAGAAAATTATGTGAGAAAAAGGAAAGACAGGCTGCACCCCATTCACACACTGCCTACATAAACTGACACAAATCCTATTATTAATGTTTCAAAACAGCATAAACTAGTACTGTACAATGCGAATTCATCAGAGATGAATAACCCAGTAGAATGATTTCATCTTGTAATGACAAACATTGCTTATGATCTGGATACAAGCCCAAGTGGCTCAGAGTCAAAATCAAGCAGTCCTGACAATGAGTTCAGGGCATCAACTTACCTATGAAAAGTGAATTAAAAATGTTCAACATCACAACTTTCTCATCCAAAACACTATGGGTTCTAGTGAAAAAAAATTTATGCCCTGATGTACCAAATTCCAACAGATGTCAATGATTTGGTTCAATGTTTTGCAACGATAAGGTTGCAAGTTTGATTCACTTTATACCTAGGGAAATAATAATAATAATAACAACTACTGATATGGTAGGCTATGGTCACCATAGATGAGGATTCACTGAAAATCTTCTAGAATTTTAGATCCTAGTCATTCTGATTCACCAATCAATGTACATATTTCCAGTCTTATGTTGGGGCCTTTTTTATTCAACTGTCTATTTGTGGCCTATACTGGCAAATAAAGGAGAATATCTTCATCAATGCTAGTGATCGTGGGTCATAGCAGAGAAACTCAGAATCAATGAAACCTGGGCTGCACTTAAACTGGTACAACAGGATACCTTACGAATATTGGCTCATCTTTTCCCCTCAAAATGTTACAGTCAGTATATTAAGAACCAAGGAAACTAAGAATAGAAGTTCTAAAAAAAATCCTCAAAAGTTTTATCGATTTCAAGATATCTGCTGGATGAGCTCTCATGGAAACTTGGGAGACCAATCCCCAATCAACAATGCTATCACAATGAAAACCACTTCATTCCAAAGTCTTCCTCAGTATCATTGGACATCCTAAAACCTCACTTTCTAAATCCCCCAGCCAATCTAGAAAGATCAAGTAGCATAAAAATAGATAGATGCCAAAATCTAGTATTGCTACAAACGTGCCCTAAAAGAATAGCAGTCAGCTCTAAACTGAGATTAACATCTTGTCAAACTTGGGTCCAATAACGTTCTACCAAAAAAACCCAAGAGACCATAAGTAACCAGGCTTTCAACCTTTTACTTTCCTCAAAATGTACACAGCATAAATACAGAGTATCATCTATTTTGAGTTTTACCATTATGATAGAGAGAACTCAACTGTCAAAGACATAAAAAAATAAATAAATAAAAACCCTATCCTTTATCTATTGAAGTACAAACTATTTAAGGTTATATTTTGATAAAAATAACGTTCAACCCATGATCCTCCATTCAAGGTTTGCAAATGTTTTGTCATGCAAACCATGTCGGATCAAAGATTTTGAATCCTAGCTTGGTGTTGATTGTGCTGGTCTTAAATAAGGACAAAAAAGTTCCAAAAGATAATAGAAACAAGTTATAATGCGTACATAAGGCTATCTAATTGTATCTTAAATAATTTACAGAGATGTTTCGAGTTTTTTTGTTTTTTTTCCTGTATGCCAGCGCAATGTTTATCACATCCTGTAGCTAATGTAAGATTCAATTAATGCATAAAGCTTATCATTATTATCAACACACAATAGCTGTCGATAATGGAAGCCCTGAGAGCAACATAAAAATAACAGACCACGAGTCATAATGGTTGGGGAGGGGGAACTTGAGGATAACCAATTGCTCACTACCACAATGAGTTTCAAGCCAGGTCAAACCAGTCTTCTTAATCATTATCATGATCTCTCCGTTTTATATATGTTGGAGAACCCATTTGATAGAAGATGTCAAACCATCCAGAACTCCTCCGGTTCCATCTTCATACTGATAACTACCATATGGTTGATGCTTATCATCAACTTCGTATTATTGAGAAGTATAAGGATTTGGATTTTATGTACCCATGCTGATACTTGTCACAGCTTCCAGGTTCAAGAAAAAAGAAATAAATGTAAAAAAAAAAAAGAACTCCTATATATGTTTCTGGCTGTCACTACATGACCCTGCTTGTACCAGTCTCATCCTACTCCATGCTGCCACAACTAGCCAAAGTTGGGGACATTTAAGAATTCCTGCCATCAACTCTCGTACAGGTGTTCCATACCATGTGTTAGATACTTGGATCACAACACTTATTATGTGTCGCTATGCAACATAAAATCCATAATGCAATCATGCTTTCCATGTGTAATAGAATGGTGATGATTGCCCCCTGATGCATATTGTATCACAGCAGTTTTGAATGTGGCATAAATTTGCTATATATGGTGGCTGAAATTATTCTGAACATTTCATGTAAGTTCAAATTAATGTTTTCAAATGTTATAGTAAGTAGGATTAAATTTATTTCTATGAGATCTTTGATAGTTTAAAGGAAGGGCATCAAGTGAAAAACTAAGCTACCGATCAAAAAATATGACAAACTTTTAAAGAGCATACTAATTGACTTTGTGAAAGAACATAGATGGCAGAAGAACATACAATTTCTGTAGCATCAACACGGGTCCCAATTATCTTCAATCGCACCTCACTATCTTTCTGAATCTTAACCTGCACACAGTGCTCAGAAGTATCAGTTAAAACCTTAGCACACTCAAGTAGGTAATGTATACGAAAAGGCATATGATGCAGTACAGACCAGGGCCAAGAAATCAACTAGGCCCACACATTAACTTAGGGGTCAACTCAGTCCATTGGGTTCAGTCCACAGGACCAATTGACTAGGAGCTACTGTGGCAACTTCTATTTTTATCTTACACCTAATTCCCATTTCTTGTTTAAGTAGGACTAGCACAATAACCTGTGATAAGCACTGGCATGACCCGTGTGGCTAGGGTCCATGTCCCGTCTAATTAGTTTTGAGCTTTTTCTAATAAATAAATGTACATAAGTATTATATGTTGTGGTGGTTAGGTTAGTCATTTAAAGCTCTAAAAACCAAGAGGCCATGAGTTCAAATCCCAAGAATTATATAAAAAAATTCAAAATTAAAAGGAATCTAGTCAAAATTGAATCCAAAACCTTTGTTTTTAATATATTATACCTAACAATAACCCTTGCTAAGCATGGGCATGACTAGGTTGGCTATGGTCTATGCTCCATATCATTATTTTTGACATAATTTGGCAAATAAATATGTATACATATTTGATTGCGCTACTAGTTAGATTATTGATTTAAAGAATAAGAGGTCATGAGTTTAAATCCCATAATGACACAGCACGGGGAAGAAAAATTACCAACGGGCTATTCTTTAAGCCAAAAGGCTTAGGATAAACTATCTAGGCCTCACACCAAAGACAATAATTCAACCCACAAGGGAGAAGAAACCGAAATCTTATTCAAAATAATGTAGTTTATCCCATGAGAAGGAATTACATCTATTTATAACTAAACTACTCTCCAAATAAAGAAACAAACTAGTTCAATCCAAATAAGAAGTCCCAATTTAAATATAAATCCAACTTCTAAAGCTCAAGAAAGCAACTACTATCAATAAAGCAACTATTATTAATAAAATTAATCTTCACTACTAGGCTTTGACCTTGAGCCTGCGGGAATAGAGTTTCAAGCGGAGGCCCATTAGTCTGGCCTACATCGGCTCTCTCTGGCTTGGAAAAACTCGACTCCTGCGAGTTGTCAACTTAATACTTTTCATATAGATCCGGATTGAGTCGTTGAAAGTCGGTAGCCATAATCCATGTAGCTTCGGAGAATGGCTTTCCTTTCCACTTGACTAAGAACTTGTGTGATCCGCCATTCTTCGTAGAAACAAGCTGATCATTGAAAACATCTTCAATATCTTCTAGAGGAGATGGATTGATGGGAAGCTGGAGAGCTTATTCTTCAAAAGATTCATCTTCATGATGTCCATGATAAATTGTCAAATCTTTAACATATTCATGTCTGAAGGAAGTTTAGGACATATGCATTGGACCTAATTTTCTTCAAAACCTTGAATGGTCCCAAACTTCTTGGGTGTAGCTTTTTGTATTTTCCTACAGGAAATCGTTCTGGCTTTAAACGAATCATGACCATATCTCCTTCATCAAATTCAACATAGCGTCGCCAAGAATCTACATTCTGCTTGTAAGTCTCAGTGCTTTTAGCCATCTGTTGGCGAACTTCATCATGAACTTGTTTCATATGTTGTGCAAATTGTTCAGCTTCCTAACTTGATCTAGTTTCAACTCGTAATGGGCTTAAGTCAATAGGAAAACGTGGCTTGACACAAGTAACTACTTCAAATGGGGATCTTCTGATAGTTCTGTTGATGGAATTATCGTAAGCAAACTCCACCATGGGTAAAATAAAATCCCATGAAGCAATGTGATCTCTGATAAGACATCGAAAAAATTTTCCCAAACTCCTGTTGACAACCTCTATTTGGCCATCAGTTTGCGGAAGGCATGCAATGGAATATTAGAGCTTTGAATGCATCATGTGCCATAAGGTTCTCCAAAAGAAACTCATGAATTTAGTATCTCTGTCAGACACAATTATCTTTGGAAGACCATGCAGACGAACAACCTCTTTAAAGAAAAGTGTAACAATTTTCTTTGCATCTGATGTGTGAGAACAAGGGATAAAATGTGCCATCTTTGAAAAGCAATCAACGACAACAAATATCGAATTTACCTTGCTTACTGTTTTCGGTAAACCCAAGACAAAATCCATGTCGAAATCTTTCCATGGCTCATGTGGAAAAGGAAGGGGTTGATATAAAACAGTGTTCTTCTTTTGTCCCTTTGCAAGCTGGCATGCTCTGCATAATTCACAAATTCTGTCAACATCTATTTTCAAGCAGGGCCAAAAGAAGCAATCTTCCACAATAGCCAATGTTTTATCATGTCTGAGATGTCCACTACCTTCGCCACCACATAATTCATATAGGACAAATTCTCAAATAGATGTAGCTAGCAAACATAATTGATTTCCACAAAATAAATAAACATCATGAATAGAAAATTTTGTACGATCATAAAACTCACCATGTAGAAGATGTGTGTAAATTCGACCAAAGTCATGATCAACTGCATATTCTCTGTGTATTTCTTCAAAGCCTAGAACTATAACGGAAATGGTTGTAAGAATGTGACATCGACAACTTAATGTATCAACAACTTTATTTTCCATTCCAGATTTATGTCACAAAACAAATGTAAACTCCTACAACTATGCACTCCATTTGACACGATTGGTGCTCATCTTCTTTTGAGAATTTAGCTGTTGCAAAGCTTCATGATCAAAAGACAAGACAAAGTCTCCTCCAATCAAATAATGGCGCCAATAACATAGAGCTTGGACAACTGCATAAAATTCTAGATCATATGGTGAGTACTTTTTGCGAGAATCATTCAATTTCTCAATAAAGTAAGCAACTGGATGACCGTCTTCATTCAAGACTCCACCAATACCTACTTGTGAAGCATCACAACTAACTTCGAAGACTTCCTCAAAGTTGAAAAGTTTTAAAATAGGGGCTTCAGTCATTTTCGGCTTAATCTGTTCAAATGCCCTAGATGCTGCCTTTGTCCAAGTGAAATATCCTTTCTCATGCAATTAGTTATAGGCGTCATGATGGAACTAAAGTTACGAATAAATCTCCGATAAAAAGTGGCCAATCCATGAAAGCTACGTACTTCATGAATAGTTTTGGGAAGGGGCCAATCAATGATTGTTTTGATTTTCTCCGGATCATCAGCCAATACAACAAAGCCCAAAAATATAACTTTGGAACTCAAAAACGTACACTTCTTCAAATTAATGTAAAACTTTTCTTTACAAAGTGCACATGACATACCTTAGATGGTCGACATGAGCTTGGATTTGCTGAAGATCAAGATATCATCAAAATATACCATAACAAATTTGCCGAAAAAAGGTCGTAAAAGCTGTGTCATCACTCTTATAAAAGTGCTGGAAGCATTAGATAAGCCGAATAGCATAACCAACTATTAGTATAATCCATCTTTAGTATTGAATGCAGTTTTCCATTCATCTCTTGGCCGAACACGAATATGATGATATCCACTCCTGAGATCAATCTTTGAGAAGACGGATGAGCCGGCCATCATATCAAGTATGCGTCCACTCGGGGAATCGGAAACCGATTGTGATCTTGTTGATCACTCAGCTATTAACACACATTCGCCATGACCGATCTTTCTTTGGTGTTAAGAGAGCTGGAACTGCACAAGGACTAATGCTTTTGTAGATATAACCCTTTTGGAGTAAGTCTTCAACCTGTCTTTGCAATTATGCATGCTCAGTTGGACTCATGCGATAAGCAAGTAAATTAGGCAGGGAGCACTCAGGGACTAAATCAATAACATGATGATTGTCCCTCATAGGTGGCAGCTCCATAGGAAACTCAATTGGAATCAAGTCTGAAAAATCATGAAGCAAGGACTTGATCTCTGGTGGTGTAGAAACCTGTTTTGTTTCATCTGCTTCTTTGTATTCTTTTGGAACAAGAGCATAAATAACTCCTTGTTCTTGGCTTTCTGATTCAAATTTGCGCATAGAAAGAATGCGAGAATTGGAAGTTTGTGCCGATTTCTGTGTCAAGGTGGAGGAGGCTCGCTTTTTTGAAGCGGTTGGTGGGTTTATATGGGAGAAGAGTTACTTTTCTGCCTTGATACTTGACAGTATGAGTATTAGCTTTTCTATCACTTTGTACCTTGTTATCAAAATAACCAAGGTCTTTTAACAAAATATGAGTAACATTCATCGCAAAAATGTCACACCAAATGACAACTTTATAACCACCAATCTTAAATGTTACCTAGCACCGATTTACTATCGGTATTGCTGTGTCATTCACCCAAGAGACTTTGTACGGCTTCAGATGTTTTTCCGTTAGAAGTTTCAACTTATCAACTACTTCATACCGCATTCATCTCATTTCCAGCATAAATGACAGATTGTACAATCTGTCACAACATGTTGCTATGGAGCAAAACCTCCAACCCTAAAGCCATTCCCTTTCATCGAAGCCCCTAAAACCTAAAACCTCAAAACCTAAACTCTCAACCTCTCGCTAGAACCCCAATCGACTAAACCCGCATAGATCACATCCCAAAACCCATCACCCCTCCCAAAACTTCCTCACAGAACAGAAACCCCTTCCTGGCACTCTCACTCTCTTCCATAGCCCTAACCCCATCACCCCAAACCCATTCGACCCACATCAAACCGCCGAGCCCCAATCCCAGATGTATCCTTCACTTTATCCTTACACTCCACCCCCGAGCCGAATCGAGTCTAACTCCTTCCTTCCGCCTTTCAATCCCCAACCCCCACACACACGCGCACACACCCAAAAAAAAAGAGAGAGAGAGAAAGAGAGAAAAAGAAAAAGCAAAAAGAGAGAGAATTGAGAAGGAGAGATCAAGAGTTCAGAAGCGTACCGTGCACTGACGACCATCAAGATCCTCGCCGAGCATAGCCGCTACCCAGTCATTGCCATCACCCCTTCATTGGCATCTTCCCGCTGCTCCAACTCTCCCTCCTCTTAACAAACGAAGCCAATGGTTTCGAAGTTGAAAAGGGTTTCGAAACCCCTTTTCATTTCATCTCTTGCTCTCAAATCTGTCTCGGCCCCACAAACCCATTTGAAGAAGCAGCAGCCCAACCCACCTTTTGGGCCCCCCTTTCAAGTTAGGTTTGACCCAGTCAATGGAAAAAAAAAAAAAAAACCTCAGCAAATCCTCCTCAGCCAAGCACCATGTGTACTTGCATCGGCGCAAACTTCAAAAGCAAATTTACTGACCGTCTACGTGATACTTAAATCACGGAATTGATAAACAATGTGGATCGAATTGAAAGGATTATTGATGTCAAACAGCAGATTCCAACCTCGCAAGGCACCAAAAATAATGGCAAACCGGGAACTTTTAACAATGACAAAGGAAAAGATCCTCAGGCAGAAGATATACCACAAGTAGAGCACTTTGTTGTTGGTGAGCCTCAAGAAATTTGTCGAGAGTTTATGAAACACATGATGGAAGACTCTACTTATGATGACTATCAAGGCCGCCGGGATGACATCACAAAAAAGGTACATGTCAATGTTCCCGATTTTTACGGGCACATGGACGTCAAGGTCTTCACCAATTGGATTACAGCACTTGAGCATTATTTTGAGTGGTACAATATGGATGAAGACAAGCATGTTCCCTTTGTGAAAATAAAGCTGAGAGGTGCAGCATGCTTTTAGTGGTGAAGCATAGATGAGAGGAATGTCAATCATGGGAGCGCCCTATTAACACCTAGGATGAGATGAAAGAAACGCTTAAAGATAAATACCTACCAATTGACTATGTTGATTCCCTCTTTGATCAACTAGTTGATTGTAGGCAAGGGAACTCCCCTATGGATGATTTCACAGAACGGTTCATGATCTCATGGTATGATGAAAAGTATCCGAGCAAAACCGCCAAGCCATTACCAGGTACAAGAAAGGACTTCCCCAAGATATTCAAAGAGAATTGACTACCCTTAATTTCCACAGCATTGAAGAAGTCTATCGTATGGCCCTTCGTGTCGAAGCTAAGTTGCGGTATCCCTATTCACGGCATTTCGGAGAACCTTTTCATAGAAGAAGCTCCGATATCAATTGACGTAGCACAGGAAAGAAAAATTACCAACGGGCTATTCTCCAAACCAAAAGGCTTAGGATAAACTGTTTAGGCCTCACACCAAAGACAAGAATTCAACCCACAAGGGAGAAGAAACCGAAATCTTATTCAAAATAATGTAGTCTATCATCTATTTATAACTAAACTACTTTCCAAATAAAGAAACAAACCAGCTCAATCCAAATAAGAAGTCCTAATTTAAATATAAATCTAATTTCTGAAGCTTAAGAAAGCAACTACTATTAATAAAGAAACTATTATTAATATAATTAATCTTCACTACTTGGCTTTGGACCTAGGCCTGCAGGTATAGACTTTCAAGTGGGGCCAATTAGTCTGGTATGCAGCACGTAACCTATATACTTTTTTTAGCATTTTACAAATGCTCATTTAAAAAGTCAAAA
Organism: Sextonia rubra; assembly: GCA_037013555.1. Lineage (NCBI taxonomy): Eukaryota > Viridiplantae > Streptophyta > Magnoliopsida > Laurales > Lauraceae > Sextonia > Sextonia rubra. The sequence goes on along the minus strand of JASUAD010000001.1, from coordinate 105,432,091 downwards.
TTCAAAAGAACCTGGTCAAAAACCCCTTCTCTTTAATATATTATAATTTGGCAGTTTCCTATTTTTATATAGAAAGTCTTTGTTGCTAAGAAACAATTCTACTGCACTATATATAGTTGAGGCCCAATTGTAGTAGCCAATGCTTATTCCAATTAATGAATTCTGAATTTTCTTCAATTATGGTATGTTTTTTTATTTTTAGTGTGCCTTTGGACAGAAATTCATCTTTAGATTCAATCAATCCTTTGAGATATTGGTCTATTTTTCTCATTAAGGATCCAAGGCTCCGCCAGCATCCTTGTATTGTCAAAGAAAAATCTACAAAGCTCCAACTCATGTAAGATATTGGGCTGCAAGTTACTCAAATTCTCAAAATAGATTCAATTTTTTATGTTCATACTAACACAAAGTTAAGCAGTGAGACCACCAAGATTGGCGTAGCCCCGAATCTCAAATCGAGTGTAGAACAATCTCTCAAAGGATTGTTCGAATCCAAAGATGGATTCCTGCCCTAAGGCACACCAACACTCACGATAAGCACAAAGATAGAAAAAACTCTGACAATTTTAATTGAATTAACCATGTCTACTACAATGAAGGGCTCCTTCTTATATAGGAAGGGCTATTGCTAAACTAAGAAAGAGTAATCCTAAACAATCATGGCCAACATAAAATTGGAAATCAATAATTAATTAAAACTATGTAACGAGAGATAGGGATCCTTGAGGAGATCTAGGATCAAGTGGGGCCCATCACTATCTGCGGCCCCGTGATCTGGGCGGGATTTGGGATTGGCCTACACCAGAGATGAGGAAAATGAGTGCCAATGTCATTAAATGTGTACTAGCTAGCAGTTTCTTATGTTTCTTAGATTTCACATCTAGCAGTGGGTTTTTAATGGGATAAGTTGATGAAAAAAAAATTGAATTAGGTTTTACAATGTCGCATTCTTTTGAAGGAAGAACTCACAGCATGGTTGCCAGTTCCATTTTGCAGTAGCCAAAATGGCTGAAATGTTTTGTTCTGCAGTATACACCAGAACAATACAATCCCTACAAAATTCTGGTCAGAAGTTCGGTCTGTTACAGTTTATATTATACAACACAAAATATAGTTGTTAAGTGTTCAAGTTTTCTACAGTGTTTACCTTTTTTTTCTTTCTTATTTTTTCATTTTTATCCTTTTTTTTTTTGTGAAAAGAAATACAGGCACTGCAATGTTTCTATTTCAGGCCTAAACCAGAGCAAACACTGAAATGGAATTGAAAACTATAATTTACAGTCATTATATTGGATTATTCCAATTTATACCAATTCAAACTGAGTTGCATTGAGCAAGCATGTATGAGATTCCAAACTTCCTGTCATTACTCATTACAGAACACACCAACCAGTTTGCTAATATTACAAAGTAAGAAAAAAATCTATTACTCCATGTTATATAGGAAGAAGGCACAAGTTGCCACTTACTGATCCGTCCGAAGTTATATAGTTTGGCACATCCCCAGACTGGAACTCCATATCATCTGGAATCAACTACATAACAAGAAAGAAGATAAGAGGAAGACAAGTACCAGAAATATAATATGCAGTCAATGTTAGTAGGTGCACACTATTATGATCTAGAATTAGAGTACAATCTATAGGACTAGTTGGAAAGTGTTATCATCTAATAGATATTATCAGTACCATCCTAGAAGCCAAAATGCACACACATTTTATTGAGTGTTGGATGTAGGCATACTACTTTAGTAAATATTGCTATCTTGAAGTTTAAGCCAATCGAAAGAAGAGTGGCAAAGCCATATTCACATACATGATTTGAAACAAATATCTGAACTGGCCCTGCTTCTGCGAAAAAACCCATCTGCAGAATTCGAATAAATTGGCGATTGTTAATATGGTTTACTAAGTCTAATTCGAAACAAGAAGTAATCATGAACAGTCCAGAACCTTATTAACCATGGTAACAACAGCTTCCAAAATCTCTCCCTTGAAGGGCCGGAAGACGACACATTGGTATTTAACAGGAAAAGTGACAAACCCTGTACCATCACGGATCAGGCCTTTGCCAATGCTGTCAACGCCTGTTATTGCCACAACAAATCCATGCCGTCCACTGCAACATTAGCAGCAACAACAGCAACAAGGTTGTAAAAAAGGCAAACATCATCATAATGGAATGGCAGAATTAGTAAACTTGGGAACCTGCAAGTGTCCTCAACGTCTTTCATGAGCTTGGCGACGAGCTTGTCGCGCAGGTGGGGGCCAAAGTGGCGAGGGTGGAGTTGCATGTTTCGCTCCAGAACCATGTGGAAGAACATCTTAGCGTTGGGAATCTAATCTTTACAAACCTGATCATTTTAAATTCCATCAATTACAGTAGAAAGAGCTGTTTGGAGAAGTTGTAATCTTTTCTTTCTGATCAATTCCAAGAAAACCATGAATATGGAAGTGGTGGGATTCATATGTATTGAGATTTCTTCAAAGAGTTGAGGGAGAAGATTTCAAACATTTGGAACAAGAGTTTTGAAATGAGTTCACAATCATTTGAAATTGAAACATGTGATAACATCAAATTCTTTCCTCTTCATGTAGCAGCAACAACAATAACAACAACAACAAACCTAAGTCCAAAAAGGTATGATCTATTAGACGATTCAAAATCCCCAGATCATTAAGCCCCAGAATTCAACAATAATCCACGATGAACGAGCAAATCCTAGAGGAGATAGGGCTTAGGTTTCTTATACAAAAGACGTTCAGTTTCAACGAGAAAGACAGAGAGAGAGGGAGAAGGCCCGGATCCGGATCCCGATCCGCTGTCTCTCGTCGCTTTTACAGGCTTTCCTGCAATATATAGATAGACCAGCATAATGCATAATCCGGACCGTCGATGTTAAAATCTTCATCCCAGCCCATCTAGTGACATTATATTTTCAGCTCAATAGAAGTGGGTTCCACTATCTTACCGAGCAAATGATTGCAAACATTATTAGCCCTACATAAGGATCGATGTCATGTTCGCTTAGAGCCATATTCTCAACCATGTGTTTAATCTCATGGAGGATTCCACTCCCCTTGAAATGAAATTTGAGATGTCATTCAAAAAGCTCATATTATCATGATGTGTGCACTATATTCTAGGTTTAGAGACTTCTCATTTTGGAAATTTGTAATAGTTGCAGCAAAGGATCCCCATTGATTATTTTCATCCAATCCAATTAAATAGAAGTTTGGCACAGATAAATCCAAACCCTAGAGAATATCTCTCTCTCTCTCTCTCTCTCTCTCTCTCTCTCTCTTTTGCTTTTAATTCAAATCTCCTAATTTATAGCCTTCTTTCTTATTTCCTTTCCTACACATTTTTCTAAAAGCATAGGTAAATAAAAGCACATGGAATGGTATTAATATGCTTGCAAAGGTGGCTTGTTTTTATTGGCTGATAAAAAGGTCCTTTCTAAACTAGTGGATGCTTGCATTGGAGCTCACATTGGATAAAAAAAGCATTTAGGGTTAAAGTCTTATCACCACATTAGATTTCTTATAGAGGAAGCAATCTTATTTTATAAGTAAAATCCTCTTTCCCCGTACACACACATCTAATTCTAATCTCTCTCACTATTGATCTCCCTACCTCTCTTCGCTCTTTGTATTCTTTTCTTTTTTATGGGTTTGAATTTTTAACACGTTATCAGCGCAAAGAATTCTAAAAAAAAAAGATGAAAAAAAAAGGCAGTGGATCGAATCCATCATATATCGGATTCGTCATGTGATTGGTGCTTTGATCCCGCATGATTTTGCAAGGGTGAAAAAAAAACCAAAAAAAAAATTCTCAAAGTCTGCTACTTGAATAGGAGTTCTCGGCACGAAATCATGGAAGCACATGGTTTTTTTTTTTTTTGGTGGCTAACAAAAGATGAGAGAGGGAACCGAGACAAGAAAACGCAGGCGCACATGGTTTTTTCTTTCCTTTTTTTTTTTGTTTGGATGCTAACAAAAGTTGAGACAGAGAACCGAGGCAAGAAAGCGTAGGCGCTCAGAGCCTTCATTGCAGAGAACATCACCAAAGAAGAAAGGAGCTCAGATCTCTGATCAAAGGTGGGCCACCGTTTTAAGTCAGAGAGGGCCCAGCAGATCGACGCATGCAGTCAGAGCTTGTTCGGATTTTTTTTTTCGGTTTCCAGAAGCGGACTGGAAGGAGGAGGCTCTGGTGCGTGGGGTCATTCCATTCTCTGTTGAAGTGAAGAGAAAGGTCTCCTGACATGGTCAAAAGACTGTTTGACTAGGTCAAAGGGCTGAGATTTGAAACTATGATATCTTGACGATCCAGAGTTCTATTTGAAATCCATTTGATCATATGGAAAGCTCACGAGTAGATTTATACATTGGCGACAAAAGAAGAACTATTCAACGGTTAAGTAATTTCTCCTTTATTTATGATCTTTATTAATTTCATAGTTATGTAAATGCGTTTATCTTTATTTTCTTTTTAGATCTGGATATAATTAGAATATTATTTGGAAATGATGGTTCATGTCTTTTATCAAAGGGAGATTAAAATAAGATCGATGGATCATGAATAGAACCAAAAGTTCTATATTAATCCAGACCAAAAGCTCCGTACATTTACCTAAGAACCAGAGTTCTTTTCTAATCCGAACCAGAAGATCCGTGGGTTATTCTAATCTGAAAAACAGAAGTTCTTAGATTCACAATATGAACTTGGGGACCCATTTTCCTAATCAAACCTAAAATTTGGTGTTTAGATCCAGAAATAAAAACCAATCAATACTAGGCCATAAAATTAAGCCTAAATTCTTGATAGAACCAGAAGTTCTGAAACATGAATACTTTGATAGAACCTAAAGTTCTAAGTCAAGCTTGAAGTCTCGATAGAACTGATGGCCAAAAAAGAAAATTTTGACAAATTAGAGCGTAGAAAACTATTTCTCCGATATCGAAGCCATCTAGAGTCGAATTCTAGATCCATCTTTTCCAGCGTGTTCATGGCGGCGAGCATTACACAATAGGAATTAGAGAAAGATAATCTCACGGTAAAAAACAAAAGAGATTTTGATCAGCGATAACGGTCAATATATTTAACTTTTCCTTTTTTTTATTTTAAATTATGGATATATTATACTATATTACACCGTGTTCTTGACATAATTACTCCAGTAAAATAATGACTATATAGTTATATGAAACTTTAGTTTTGATGAATTTATTATTGCCAGAAGTAGTAGCTGCATATAACAGAACTAGAAGTTTCATATCAGTAATTCAAACCCGATGTTCCATACGATATTTAGAACTAGAAGTTTTATATCAAATAAATAAACTCGGATCCCAAGATCTATACGTTATCTGGAATAAGAATTTTTAAAATTTAGAATATGAACTCGGAGATCTATGTTCATAATAAAACTTGAAGCTTTGATTTTTAAAGATCCAAAGTGGTATAAATCAATACGAATGCAATAAAATCAAACATGAAGTTTTGACGGAACTAAAAGTTTTGTTCAGACATGAAGTTTTGACGGAACTAGAAGTTTTGATTCATGCTTGAAGCATTAACAAAACTAGAAGTTTTGATTCATAGGTTAAGAACCTAAGGTTTTAATTTAAGTCTAAAGTCTTGACAAAGCTAAAAGTTTTGATTCTTAAATTGAAAACCTAACGTTCTAACTTTTAATTAGCCCTCCTTTTCGATACCATTATATCCTTGTTAGATAAGTATGATTACTAGCAGGGTCATATCACTCAATGCTTAAAATAAATGCCAAATTAGTCAAACAGAATCCCTCTAAAAGAGGTAGATATAATAGGTCTTCCAGTAAAGATGAAAATAACCACCTAAAAAGAGGTGATTGACAAAGTACTTTGATTGAAAATTGAGAGAACGACCAAGTATGGTTTAAAAGACCTACAACTACTTTTATGAGTTTGAATATTGAGTTTGATTTTTAGATATTTTGTTGAATGTTGGGACTTATTTCTTTATCCCCCATATATTGTGTTTGCACGTTATATTTGCTTTGAATGGTAAATGGCTTATTTTTTTTAATTTTATTTTTGTTATGCAACTGAATAGTTATGTTAGTTTATTATCTCATGTGATATAGATCATAAAATTTATGAAACTGGGGATAATATCTGCCTAGTAGACAGTCCCACAAAACACACTAAATTGAAAAACCAGAAGTTTTTCTCAGAGTTAGTATTTAATTCGTGCAAGGAATCAACCATAACTAGATCTGTAAAAACACTTGAATGCTCTAAACGAGTTCATTTAATGTTACCAAATGGTACTCACATATGTATTAAGGGTACATTATGTTTTACGGTTCACGAAGAAACTTACTAACTTTAAAAACATCAGGATGAATAGGTATTACATATATAAACTATAAGTGAAGGTAACACATAATTTGTACATCATTACTAGTATTGATAGCCAAAAGTTAATACTAGAAAAGCTAAATGCATTCTTATAAGACTTCAGGGTTATATTACAAGACAATCTCATCAGTCCTTAGGGCTATATTACAAGACATTCTCTAAAAATCGAATCATATTCGATTATGAGCAAAACTATAAAGTTAACTCAGACAATTAATCTAAGCCCCAAACTTAGTGACCTAAGGTTTTAATGCTTTGGCATGATAAGTTAGGTCACGTTAAGGCTTAATATCAAAGCTTCGTGATCTGCATGAACCCACAACATAGACTGGAAATCTATGCTTGTTATGTTTCACCCTTAATTATTGAAATCTAAAACTAATCACAGAAGATGTATTTGTTGCTCGTTTTGCTGATTATCGTCTTAATGAGACAGTCTTCCCGCTTTTAAGGGGAGATGAGAGAGTTCCTAAAAAATGTTTTGTTCCAGTTGAACAATCATTTCCTTAAGAACAGCGAGAATTAACGTGGAATACTCCCACTGTGTCTCATCTAGATCTATGTACTTCACAATGTGAGAATGAAGTACGAAAAATTGTGCATTTAATTACAAACGAATTCTCTGATACTTTTAATGATGCAATAAAAGTGATTAGGTCATATGTACCAACTATGAACACACAAGCAAGAATTAATGTTCATGTAGGACAAGCATGAATTAGTGTCCCTGTAGGACAAAAACCCAAATATGGCAACAAATGAATCTGTTACATGATGAAGCATGGCAGACCTATAGGTTCCAAGGACTCAGCTCCCCAGAAAAGGAGAAATGAGTAATCAGATCCTAATTATACTCCTGAAGAGGTTATGACAAATTGTATACTCTTAAAGAGGTACACCATTTCACTCAATAAAAGGTTATGAAAAAAATCCACTCTCTCTAAAATTCCTAAATAAGTTAATGTCCTAGAAGAGACATGAGTTCCTAAAGAAACTTTGGAAGCCCTTAGAGAAGCAAGGGTATCCAATAATGGAGAGATCTCTATACTTTATAATTATTGAAGAGAGGGGATAGAAAGGAGATTATCATTGATGATGCGTTTGTATATGTGGTAGCTGCATAAATATAAAGGTAAAATGAGGATGATGATTTGGATACAGAACCACGTACTATGAATAAATGTCGACAAAGAAAAAATTGGCCAAAATAGAAAAGTTCCATCAAAGAAGAGTTAGAGTCTCCCAATAGACATAGTATATTTGGACTTATAGTATAAAACTTAAAAGGTGTTAACCCTGTAGGTTACAAGTAAGTGTTTGTAAGGAAAATGACTGAAATTACTAAATACAAATTGAAACTTATGGTACAAGGTTTCTTGCAGAAACCTAGGATTGAAAACATAGACTGACATATATATGAAAATCCCAAAAAAACTTGCTTTGCCTGAAGCAAAGTCAAAGAATATATACTCACTAATATTAAGAAGTTCATTGTACGGCCTAAAGCATTTCAAAAGAATATGGTAAAATCATCCTAGTGAATGTTTATTTAAGGAAGAGTATGAAAAAAAATCTCATTTGCCCATATAGCTTTATACAATTCTTAAAATGATTCACAATAGTAAAAGTTTTTGTAGATGACATAAACCTAATCGGGACTCCAAAAAAGCTCAGGAAAATTATTGACTATTTATAGGATAATTTTGTCTCAACTTGTAAATTGAGAGAAGTTCTAATGAGATATTTCATTCTTTGTAAATACGCTTGCTATATATAATTTTGTTCCAACTCAAAGGTATTGGATTTGTATCAAATAAATCCTATAATATTTATGTTTGTTTTATTCTTATGGCTATAGAGATCCAAACTTTGTAGGACATGCATATTCAAGATATCGCTCTAATTCTCACAAGGGTTGATCACAGACAAGTTATGCATTTCTTAGTGGTGACGTTGTCATTTCTTGATTTTCTATTGAACAAACTTTGGTAGCTACTTATTCTAACCATGCTGAGATTTTAATTCTCTATGAAGCCAGTAGAGAATCTGTATGGCTAAAATCTTTAATTCAATATATTCATAGTTCTTGTTAATTACCTCTTAGTACAGGTACCCCGAGCATTATCTATGAAGACAATGAGGCATATATTCAACAGATTAAAGAATTATACATTAAAGGTGATAAGACAAAATAGATTGCACCAAAATTCTTTTTCACACATGAGCTTCAGAAGAACAATGAGATTAAAGTAAAGCAAGTTTGTTCAAGCAACAACTTGACTGATTTGTTTATCAAGTCATTACCAAAGTCAACATTCCAGTAGCTTGTACATGAGATTGACATGCGTCGAGTTTATCATCAAATAGTGTAAAGGTTATCCTTGTCAGGGGGAGTAACTGATCAGAGGTATGCATCCTGAAGCATGCTACCGAGAACATATGTGCGCTGTACTCTTTTTCCTTTTTTAGGTTTTATCCTACTAGGTTTTCCTAGTTAAGATTTTAACGAGGCAGCATTATGCCGTCGAATACTAATTCTATGATCCTATAGAATATTGTACTATTTTTCCTTCGTTTTGGTTTTTTTCCATTGGGTTTTTCCTTTGCAAGGTTTTAATGAGGTAACTATTATTGAATGATGGTCATTCAAAAGGAGTGTTATAAAAGGTATTATCATATGTGGATGCCTACATTGGGGCTCACAATGGATAAGGAAAGCACTTAGGGTGGGAGTCTTACTATAAAAGTTGCCTAGGGATGAAACAATCTTATTCTAAAAATAAGATCCTCCTCCCCCCTTATTACGCACACACACATCTAATTATTAATGAGAATCTCTCCCACTATTTCTCTCCCTACTTCCCTTTGCTCTTGTATTCTTTTCTTCTTTATGGGTTTGGATTTCTAACAGATGACATTATTATACATCCTTCCCTCACCATAAAGTGAGGGATGCTTACATGGCTTTTCTTATTATAACTTTTTATCTTTTCACATTAATATATCAAAATTTGAAAGTATCTCCTACCCTATGGTGAGGGACGAATGCATACTAATATTCTCCTATACACACACACATGCCGATTATCAAGTGTGCACCTGGAGTGGGGCTACTGTATGGTCCATCCAAATGGACCACACACACAACCCCCCTAAATTGCACATGGCTACCAATTTTGGGTCTCATCCGAATAGACTGGAGTGTTAGATCGACTGTACACCCATTCAGATGTACTTTACAACATTGGACCTGTGGGGCCTAGATGGAGATGATAAAGGTAAGGAATAAGCCTAATGTTTTGCAGAAGGAGAGGCCCAAGGAGATTTTTCAATCCCCTTGGTTCCAGTTCCAGGTGGGGCCCCATGTGGGGCCAACATTGGGGTGTGCATATATAGAAATTCTTCAAAATGCCTTACTTAAAAACACCCCTTTATTTTTTAGTCATAGGGCCCATATTAAGTCAATCTAATCTTTTCATATATACTACCCTTCTATGTATGGTCACATATCCAAATTGGATGCTCATCCAACTTGTCCTTGCCATTGGATTGAAAACATAATAAAATGATGCCTCTAAACTATTAAAATTTAGGGCAATGGATTAAAAGGTTAGGATGATAATATGGACTCGAAAGTTTACATATAGGCCTCATATGGATTTTTCCATCCAATAGACTTCCGGGATCATTATACATCTTAGTGTGTTGAACTAGGAGGAGCATTTTATCCTAAAAATATCCGAGCATAGAGATGTAAAATGAGCCGGGTTGGCACGATGGCACAACCTGAAGACTTAGGTTATGCTAGGCCGAGGGTGCCAAGCACGGCATGGCTCGTGAATTGGCACTGCCAAGGCATGGCATGGCCGTCTAGGCCATAACAGTCGACACGGCATGACCCAACAGCTTCAGTTTTAAACCCCCCCTCCCCAAAAACAAAAAAATTGCTAGTTAGGGTGTTTTGACTATTTTGCCCTCCCACAACGGCCATAATGGCTAGTTTTTAAGCATCTGAGGTCATTTTAACCTTTCAAATTTCTATAAATACCATCTCCTTCTTATTCTCACAATCACAACTTACTCACTGCTCTCATTCTCTCATACTACCAGCTTTTTTTAACTCTCTTAAATTCTATTCATACTTCAAGCTCTAACTCTTTTAAATTCTACTCATACTTCAAGTAATAAGTTTTTGGAGGACCAAAGATCAAGTCACCAAGAGACAAAATTAAGGGGCCTTCAAAATTTTTGAGGTATTTATTTCATTTCAATTTGAGATTTCATATTCTTATAATCTATATATATTATTATATTTCTTATCTCCTCCCCTTTTTTATACTAATTATGATAAAAATCTTTAATACTATAAATTATTAATTAAGCATACTATTTTTAAAATTATTATTATTTTTTTAAAACGGCTAGATACTACCCTAAAGATTATCATTTTAATCTAAGGGAAGAAGAGGATTTGCATGATATACCAGAAGAAGTTGAAACACAACCAACGCTAACCCTAACCCCATCCACAGCCAACCCTAACCCCAACCCCAATCCCAACCATAACTCAAGGTTCCCGCTGTAAAGGAGCCAAGAGAGCCCAAAAGTTTAAAGTTTGGGATGCATATAACATATTAAGTATTATAGAAAATGGTGTAGTAGAAAAGGCCCAATGCAAGCATTGCCTCAAAATTTATAGTGCAGATTCAAGTGGTGGGACAGGGGACTTGAAAAGGCATAGAGATAAATGTGAACCTAAACATATTAGGTCTGGGTCACAAACCGAAGGGGGAGGGACACAGACCCAAATTTCAACTAATGGTAGTAGTTTATGAATATTTAGTTATATTGCGACTGCTGCCAGACAACAACTAGTAACTTGCTGAAATGCCTTCTGTTTTTGCTGAAAATGATTTTTTGAAAAATTCATTTAACGTGCATTTGCTCCAAAATAAAAAAAAATTCTAGAAACACTGCTAGGAATGATGCCATTAGGTTATGGAATGAAGAAAAAGAAAATATAAAAAATTACTTTTAAAATAGTACTAGTAAAATAGCTATAGCAACAGATTTAAAGAAATCTAGAGGTGGTGATGGCTTCCTCTCTATCACTGCCCATAACAATGATGAAAATTGTATAATGAACAAATGGATAATTATTTTTTTTAACTTAAATAGCCACACAATGGTTAAAGAATAGCAACACCTATTTTAGAAAGACTTTCAGAATATGAAATTTTAGATAAAGTTATATCTGTTACTTTAGATGATGCATCTGACAATAATGTAGCCATTGATGTAATAAAAACTATGATGCCACTTTCTAATAACTTAATTGATGGTTTTATTTTCACAATAGATGTGTATGTCACATTTTAAATCTTATTGTCAAAGTTGGTTTAAATATATTGAGATTATAACAGAAAAAAATTAAAGATTATATTAGATATATAATTTTTGGTCCTCACATAGAGAACAACTATATGCCACTATATGTAATAGGTATAATTTGACACCTATAAGAATAAGACTTGATGTTGAATATAGATGAAATTCTATGTATGATATGTTAAATAGAGCTATTTCTAGAAAAGTAGTATTTAATGGGTTTTGTGCTTTTCATGCAATAAATTACCGGGTGCTTGATAAACATTAGGAAATTTGTGAAGAATTAAAGAATCTTTTTTTAAGTTTTTTATAATGCAATATATAAATTTTTGGGTGTGTTACCCCACTGCCAATACTTAATCATCTTTTTGCAATTAGTGTATAAATTAAAATGTATAAAACTAATGAACTACTTGGCACCATTTATAAAAAAATGGAAGAAAAATTTAACAAGTATTGGCCTGAAGCCCCAATGACATTTTGTTTAGCTACTATATTAGATATTAGGATTAAATTGAAAGGTATTAGTATTTTTCTTTATAAAATACAGATAACTTATAAATTGAAAATATAAACAGTGTTGACAATATAACCTTATGTTTACAACCATTATTTCAATCATATTGTTTAAGGATGAGCACATCAGGGGCTAGTATGGAGCCTTGGGTACAAGGATGGGGGAAATTAGAGGCTAGTAGGTTTTGATCATCTTTATTTCAAAATGGGTATGTCGTCTACGGTAAGTCATGTTGTGATGAAGTTATCGTCATATATTGACACGGGTGTAATAATGGAGATGTAGCCAAATGTTAATCTACTTTTCACATTTTAGCTTGGTGGAAAGCATGTGAAAGTAGATATCCTACACTTTCTACCATGGCTCGTAATTTACAAGCAGTTTCAATGTCTTCTGTAGCATTAAAACAGGCTTTTAGTGCAAGTGAACGTGTGGTTGATGATAGGAGGATGAATTTAATACATGAAACAGTAGTGTGTTGTGTCTGTCTATGAAATTGGTATTTGGTAAATAAGAAAAAACAATAATTAATTGAACTGGAAGATTATGATCTAACTTATGACATCACTGGACTACAAATATAGTTTTATCTTTTACTTGATGTAAACATAAAATGCAATTTTTTTTACTTTTTTATATTCTTTATTATCTAAAAAAATTATACGGATTTGAAGGTATTCCTATTTAAAAACTTTCAAGTGGAAAAGACTCAAATGGATTTTCTCTCCAATGGTTGTAGGTTGAGTTTGACCGAACTACTTAAATCTCTATGTCATCTCGTCCAATTTTTTATATTTATGATGTATGCATAATATTTAAAAAACAAGAAAAGAAGATAGCAAAAAAATAATAATAATAAGAAAAAACCTTCCCGTGCCATTTAGGCACGGCATGACACACAGCATAGCGCGGTCCAAGCATAATCCAAGCCGTGCCGTGCCTATGTGCCGTGCTAGGCCAGACCCCTGGTCCATTTATGCCATGCCGGCACGGTGAGGTCCAGCACATTTCATGCCATGCCGACATAGCATGGCCCGTTTTACATCTCTACCTGAGTGCTATGTAGCCCCAATGACATGTCCCTAACATTCTCATCCATAGCCCACATATCCATTTCATTCGGATTGGTGGACAGTCGATCCAACGGTCCAATAAATTAGAATTTGACCAAAACTTGGGGCGTGTGCCTATTAAAAGGTCCCCTGTGTGTTGTAAGATAGCCCCCACCTAGAGTTTTTACGAAAAAATGATGAGGGATGAATGCGTAAAAAGATTCTCCATGTATATGTAACCAGCTACACTAAGCTCACGCTTAGGGAAAAATAAGCTTAAGCGTGCAACATTCTCATGTATAGTGTGCAACTTTTATTTTTTGTGTTAAAAAATTTTGAAATCCCATAACTTTTGTTCGTAATATCTATTTTAAAAAAAAATGGTATATTTGGAATCTACTCATCGAGACCTTTTAAACATGACTTATGTTGCATATGAAATTCCATAAAAAAATTGTCAAAACTCAAATAAATTTATCTCAAACAAAACTAAGATAAATTTTCCTCAAAGCAAAACTTAGATAAATTTATCAAAAACAGAACTCAGATAAATTTTTACAAAATTCAGAAAAATTGTTACAAAACTCATATAAATTGTTACAAAACTCAGTTAAATTGTGGCAAACTTCAAATAAATTGTTAGAAAACTCAGATAAATTTTTACAAGATTAAGATAAGTTGTTACAAAACTTAGATAAATTGTTACAAAATACAGATAATTAAATTGTAACAAACTTCATATAAATTGTTGCAAAATTCAGATATATTGTTGTAAAATATAGATAAATTGTCACAAAACTCAAATGAATTGTTGCAAAAAATATATAAATTGCAGCAAACTTCAGATAAATTTTTAAAAAACTCAAATAAATTTTCTACTTCACTAGTCCATCTCTATCTCTATAAGAAGAAGATCTCATGCATTCATCTACATCTTTTCACTATAACAAAATGCACCTTTGCCAATGCAGAAAATTTGTTCGTAAAGAACTAGATGCATAGGTAAAACTCTTTGCCTACGTAACGCCATATGTAGGCAAATCGTAGCCAAAGGGTTGTGGGGAAAGGTCTTAGCCCTCGCATAGAATAGTGCGTGGACAAAAATTGAGTTTTTGGCTACGCTTGCTAGTAAGATAAGTGTGTTGCTTTTGGTTACACAAAATCTTCGTAGCCAAAGGTTGTACTTTTACCTACGCCAACTTGTCATCGGCAAAAGTACAACCTTTGGTTATGATACTTTGCGTAGGCAAATGTACAACCTTTGGCTACGAAGATTTTGCGTAGGCAAATATACAATCTTTGGCTATGAAGATTTTGCGTAGGCAAATGTACAATCTTTTGCTACGAAGATTTTACGTAGGCAAATGTACAACCTTTGGCTACAAAGGTTTGCAATTTTTAGCTACGAAGGTTTGCATAGCCAAAAGTCAAATATAATTTTTTCTGATTTTAATAAGTACTTTTGCCCATGAAAAGTTCGTAGGCAAAAATAAAGAATATTATTTTTTTATTATAGACATAACTTTTGCTGACGCAATACACGTAGTCAAAACCTTTATTTATTCTTTACCTACATACATTGCATAGCCAAAAGAAATAATGAAAAAAATTATTTATTTTTAATTTTTTCAGCAACCAGTTTATACCAATCTCATCCAAACTAATTCAATAAGCATCCAAATATAATAAAATCCAACCAATTATGAATCCCAATGAAAAAATATTAAAAAATACAAAATATCCAATACATATCATCCAAATAAGTCTCAAATATATTCAAATATCCAAAAATAAGAAAATAATGTTCAACAAGTCTAAATGCTTGTGCTAAAAGAGAAATTAAGAGAAGAGGCCATCTAGTTGTCAAGCTGAAGACATCCTCCATCATCAACCTGCACAAAAAAATATAGAAAATTGTTAGCATTTTATCAATAAACTGACTTCAAACCTAATTATATGCTTTTGCTATTGTCACTATTTAAGTTGATCAGAAATTCAAAAGTTAACAAATTATACTGACTATGCCCTCTGAAAAAAGGAGCAGCATCTCCCCCCTAAAAATATTACCCAAAACATATTTCAAAGCCACAACAATATTCTAAGGGCTTCACAGCATCCATATTGTCAAAATGAATCATCACAAAGTTAGCCACAACAAAATTTGGCTTAAACAAATGAAATAATTTATTTACTTAATTCTAGATACCTTCTGAAACTCAACTTTTAAGTCCAAACCACTCTCTTGAATTGACAAAAAAATTTTGATTTACTAACCAAGGGAAGCCGCATCCTGCCCTCCACTCGATGTGCTATCTTCACCACCATTATCTAGAACTAACCCCGGAATGCTAGTTGGATCAACTAACCCCGGTACACTAGTAGGATCTATCCCAATTTTTGTAGCCATCACTTGTCGTAAGCCCCGCCATGTAGCCAAGTTTTTATCTTGGTCAGCTATCTTTTGCTGCAGAGTGATCACCTCAGGATTAGGTTCCTAAGACTGTGGAAAATGAAGTAATGCTGCGGATCCCAAATCCCCTTGAGAAACCTGATCTTTTCCCAAGCACATCGATGGAAACTTGTACTTCGGTTTGTGGATTCTTGACACCTGGCTACGATTGTGCAAGAATCTTCTCTTTTAGCATAGCCTGTCATTTTTCATTATGTAAACCCATAGTATATGTAAAAAATGTACATTTGATGATTTAAACAAATGAATTAGCTAGTACTTACATGATATTGTTCAGCATGGTCATTTATCCATATCCCACCATGCCGACCACGTCTGTGAGTTTGCTCAAAAATATCTGGGATAGACAGTCGAACACCACGATTCTTTGATGCCAATTGTTTATTAGATATTTCGGTCAGATTAACTAAATATTGAAATTTTATTAAGAGTAAAAATTTACAATCTCATACTTACATCGATAGATGCTCGTGATGCATACGATCTTGAGCCACTCGTATGATTGTATTTTTGGGCGGCTCGTGCCTTTTTCCCACTTTTAGACTTTTTCTATGAGGACAAAATTAAAAAAGAAAACAACAAAATAAGCTTAATTATCCCACCTGCGGTTGGTCTATTTCAATCTAGTAGAAGCCCAAACACCATATATATGTATATAACACCAATAAGAATACCTTAAAACCATCGCTCTCCCACACATGCTCGATCATAAATTTCCAGTCATCCAATTTACAAGGATATAATGGATGGCTTTTGATATCTGGCACCCCATCCTTTTTGAGCTTAAGATAGTGCTTGTGCAATGTGCTCTTCCAATCTTTGTATAAATCATGGCACTTATGGTCAATGATAGACTTGAGTACCAAATCTCTTTCGTAGTCCCCGCCAAGGTTAAAGGTTAATTGCAATTGGTAACAATAAAATGCAATATGAATTAAACTCTCAGTTTAAGAAATCAATTGAATAACGTGTTAAACAATTTCCTTTTTATAAATCAATTGATATTACCCCAACTCTCATAACAATGGCTAGCCTGATCTCAAAATCAATGTCTACCCAATGAATGTCTCGGATTGGTGCATGATCTCGAATCTATTCCCCAAGAGCAGATGCTACAGAAGAGGCCCATGTCCCCTCTATTGTCCCTTCCTCACGATTGATATCAATAGGAATGGGATGACGAAGCACTTTCCTAAGCCTGTCCATGTTCTTTCCCCTGGTCGGGCCCCGTTTACCAGTTTTGCTAGAGACTGAAGCCGATGCTGTTAGGAACACAAATTTATTTATGTTAGTAGACATAAATCATTAAAGGAAGGTCAATTTTATTTATATGTAAATGGTGTACATTTCTTACCCACACTACTGGTAACACTACGTGGACTGGTAAGCTGGTCAGGCCATGTAAATAATGAGAAGTGAGCTTGGGTAGGTTGTGGCTGTGGATGTGGTTGTGGATCATGCTGTGGCAGTGGATCATGAGTGGGTATGTTGACTTTGGGTCAACAATGTCCAACTGACCCGAAATTTTATGGAAATACTCCAGAGCATTACTGAGGCCTTCCATAGAAATTTTTGTCAATTTGGTCTTTAACAAGTGAAGTTTCACACAGTGTCCCTAAAATTCAGAATGGGGCTCCTTAAATTTGAACTTGCATCCAATGGTGTCTGAAAATTCCAAAACTCTGAAGGAATGACCCAGAGCATATTTTAAGTCTTCCCTGTGAGTTTCAACTAATTTTATCATCGGAAAGTATGAGTTGCTCTAGCATGGGTTGCCACCCAGGAACACTGATAAGAGTCATTTAAGCTTGATTTTGGTTGAGATGAAGTCTGTCTGTTTTGAGACTTGGACACATATTGTCTGCGTATATATGGAATATCTTGAATGAATTTAAGCATATTTGGCTACCCAAATGATGAATTTAACTCAATGTTCTACAACAGTTGTCACAGTTGTTTGATTTTTTTTGTCAAACCAACAAAAAGAAATAAAATCGACCTTATTATTATTATTATTTAAGGGAATTCAAGTCATTCAATTCCACTCAAACATATAGTCTTTGCATAGTTTTTTTTCTCAAAATGTTTTTATTTGACAATAAATGGTAGTCTCCATTTTTAAAAAATGTCAAACTTACTTTTTTTTAATGTAATAAAATGTAAATGTTATTCCTTGCCTTATGTTACATAGTATTTATTCATTTCTTATCATTAGTCTCTTGAAAAATGTCCCCAAATTGAGTATATTTTTATTTTTAGGCCCGAGCTTAGTACGGCCTATAGCAATTTCTACTTGATTTTGACCATTCAATTTATTTAGACTCTCCCATCAATCCCATTTCATAAGCTCTTTTCTTTTCCATCTCTTCTTCTTCCTCAACTTTTCTTATCCTCTTCAATCATACAAAATAAAACATCTCTTTTCTACTAATTCTATTTTAAGTTGTGACAATACTATTCTATAATGAAGAATTAAAATATATACATTGCCATGATTCTAAATCAAAAAAAGAAAAAGACAATCAAAGTACCTATCAATCAATTAGGTATAATTTACAAATTCCTCCAGAATTACTAACAGAAATACACCAAAGTTAAAAAAAAAAAGAAACAGCATTACCTGGAGGCTATAGCAGGGCAGCAGCAGTTTAGAGATGTCTACTATTCACAGCAGCAACAGCAACAGCAACAACAACAACAACATAGCAACACAGCAACACAGCAACATCAACACAGTAACAGTAACACAGCAACAGAAACAACAAGAAAGCAACGCAGCAATACAACAACAGCAACACAGCAATACAGCAACAGCAAGTGTAGTTTATTATTATTCTTCTTCTTTCTTTATTTCTTTCTTTTTTTTTTTTTTTCAGATGTAGGATCTGGTATGCAGTTTCTGGTGGAGATGTCTGCAAGTGTAATTTATTCCATAGTTACCTAGTTCGACTGCCCAACATTCAAATCACGAACAGTTCGAACCGAATAAATCGCTATTCGGTTCACCTAAAATCAGTTTCTGAGAAAAGCATGGTTTGTTGCAGTTCGACATAACTATTTTAGAAAAATAAGAAAGTCTCATGTGCACGTCATGATGAGTAGGAGACTTCTTCCTGTTTCAAAAACCTTCTACAGATAGGAAAGTTTAAACAACACAGAGAAGACATCTTTATTAAAATTACATAAAAAATTAAATAAAACTAAGGAAAGTTCAATCAGAAGAGGACACAAAAATACTGGAATTAGAAATAGATTTGGACTCAAATCGTTGCATACCTATTTAATCTTGTGCTACACTCAATTCCTTAATCAAAAGATTCTCGCAGTGGTTGTATTAAGACGGCAGATTCAAAGGGAACTTGCAAAATCGCAACTTGCAATCTCTGGTGTAGTGTGGTGCGTGGCCGGATTTCAGTTATGCTTCCTTTTTTTTTTCAGATCATCCACATGCAGAGAGACGAAAAAAATGACTCTGTTTCTGTTTCGTTGTTGCATCTAAGGGTCTATTTCACTGTTGCACATGGGGAAGGAAGAACGAGATGGAGTCAAGAGTCAAAAGTCTTGTCCCACTATTCCTCCATATGTTAAAGAAATCTTGAGTTTTCCAATTCTTACTTCTGTAGCATTTAATATTCCCACTTCTTTAGGCATCAGATGGCTATCAAGCTGCCCCTTCTTATTACAATGCTAAATTCATATCCCCATAATCCAATCTTTATACGATGCCGAGTTTATGACCCAATTAAAAAGGTCAATTAAAAATGTTAGATCCTCAATGTATTATATCTTACAAATCCCAAGTTAAAATTGGACAGTGGGTCTATCTATGAAAATCCTAACCATACAACGTTATTATCTTCGAATTATAAACTTTTATTTCATACTTCTACTTTAAAACTAAGGGATTTTTAATATCTTATTTTGTTTTACTGGTGTTTGAAATTTTATCTCTCTTATATTTCACTCTTAGTGTCCATCCCCTTCACTGTCGATCACTCCATCCAGTGCTTCGTCTCCTCCAGCGCCTGCGGTACTTGCTTCGGCTCCAACTCCATCTCTGGCATCGGAACCGATCAGAGTTTTTTTTTTTCTGCAACATTGTAACATTCGGACCCAGCTTGACCTCGTTTAGTGGCTAGTTAATCTTGTTTTCATTGCTAATCGTGTTTTGTTGTGTTTTGATTTTCGTTAAGGGTCATGAATAGGTAGTTGGGTTGAGTTTGACCTGGATTAAGTAGACCAAGCCCTTTTTCGTAATTTTAGCTTTTCTTAGACATGGTCATTTTTGCATCATCTTGATGTCAACACGTGTCTTTCGTTGAGCTCGTTAACTTTCGTAACTACGTCATTTGCAACCGAGGTCGTGTGATTCGATTGGACCTTGATTTGACTCAAACTGAAAATAGATGTATGACTTGGGCTCTCTTGCAAATTGGACAACCCACTAACTTATATAAGCTCACCATCGATCAAAACTCAAGTCCTTCTCTCGTTTTCTCTCATTTCCTGCACTGCTCGTGAGTTTCTCTTCCTCTCTTGAATTCCCACCTCTGCCGATCAGCTCAATTGAGGAATTTAGCTTCTTTGCATGTGAGGTGAGTTGGTGGAAATCCCTTCATCCTTCTCATCTCTCTTCTTTAGTTCTTCTCCCTCTTGTTTCCATTGTTGTATAGTGTGTCTATGACTCCAATCCTCATGCATGCATGTTGTTTTGATTTGTATTAGATTGTGTTTGGGCTTGAGAACTACAATTGTGCAAGTGATCTCCAAATTGAGGCAAGTATAACCATAACATTGAGAACCCATGTTGGTATGCATTGAATTTGGTTGATCTTACATGAATTGATGTAGAAACAAGTGTTTACAGCCCATTTGATACTTATTGGTTCAGTACTTGTGTATTCCCATTGATAAATTGCATTTCTGATGCATTTCCAGACATTCTGTACAGGTTGCAGGAAATTGAATTCGTACAGGTACGGCTAAGCCGTATGCCTCTTACGGCTCACAGTCCAGAGAGGAGAAAAACCCAGTTTTCCTCTACGGCTAGGGTACGGCTAAGCCGTGGAATGCCCTACGGCTAAGCCGAAGCTCAGCCGTGGCCCAGCCGTAGAACAATACAGGGTGCAATTTCTGGAATAACTGAGAGTCAGCAACTGACAGGTCTTCTACGGCCCAGCCACGGCTAAGCCGTAGACCACACACGGCGAAGCCGTAGCACACACACGGCTAAGCCGTATGCACACTAGACTAATGAAAGAAAAACAGAGATAGGTGTAAAGAAAAGACCGATATGGCCTTCATGATAGAATGTAGAGTACCTAGACTTGCCCAACGGAATATGACACAATGCGTGAATGATCTCGAGGGCTGCGAATCATTCATGTTCGTTATCCGGATGTTAAGCACCTCCCCATGGGTGTTGGTTTAAGGGACTTCGTGCACCGCCCGATTCTCAAGGCAACACTAGACAACGGTGCATCGAATAACTTAAAACTACATCATCATGCACGGTTAGAAACACCGGATAACTAGATTAGAATTGGTTTGTAAAGCAAGATGATTCGATTTCACATGAATTGTTGCACAACATATTGCATTCGATCATTGATCTCAACACTCTACATGATTACGTATGTTTCGTTACTTTCACATTTTGGTTTGTTTACCCTGAGTATGCATGTATGATATGTTCCCTCACAGATCTACACGTATGATATGTTATCACGATCTACTCAGGATTTTCATGATTGACTCTGTATGGTCAGGCTCTACTTAGCCTCAGCCTTAGGATCCCGACGGGGTGAATTTGGTATAGTTTATAAGGACCTGCTGCAGTATGGATTTTGTCTTGGGGAACCGGACCCCAGGAAACCGAGACCCATTGTACCCTGGCCCGGACAATGGTGTTCTTTGCATGTTATAAGATCCCTCTTTTGGGAGCATATGGTAATGTAGTAGCCACTAGTATGTACACAGCATGTATTCATTGATACACATGGCATATTTCCTTCTTGCATGACAGCCTAGTATACGAAAATGCTTTCTTTAATCACATGATGTTCTTTATTCTGTTAGATACAGCGTGTGTTAACTTGCTATGGTTTATACTTTGCTGAATCTTCGTATTCACAGTTGTTTTTGGTGTTGCAGGCCCAGATCCCCCTGCCGAACCCTCGCCGGTCGGCCAGGCTCCAGATGAGACCCCCGGGGCCCCATCAGGCCTAGAGGAGTGGATGTGATCACTCCACGGGAGAGCGTACATGGCATGCATCATTTTGGAGTCTTGTGTTGTGTGGATTTGCAGACTTGTATTTGACATGACCTGTTATCATTGTATATATCTTTTGTTCATTTTGTAAAAACTTTCATATGTAATTATGTCAGTCCTTTCTTTGTATCCTCTTCTTGCACTGTTAGTTTTTATGTTTCTGATATTTACAGCTTCCGCGTACTTGCTTGGCACGTGTGAATGTTCCCTTGTGCGTGTGCATTTAGACTCGGTCTACGTGTACAGGCACGGAAGTACATGTGTCATTAGGTTTGGCTTTTGCTAACCCCCGAACCCTGGGCTCGGGTTGTGACAAACATCGCAACAGGAAAGCCGAGCAGATGGAGAGGAATTCAAGCATACTATCCCCCTATCTCTGTTGGACATTTCATTGAGCAGTTGGGTTCAAACCACAACACCTCTATTGGGCATGCAAGTGCTTGTCACAAGCAATTGGAAATAATTTAGACACTGAGCAATCAAAGAGTCAACTTCGACCGACTATTCGAACAATGTATTCATGGTGGGCCATGAGAAAAACAAACCCCACCCCCACCCCCCCAAAACCGCAACAAAAAAAAAAAAAAAGGCTATCAAATAATCCCATAAAAAAAGACTTTTTCTATTAAATGATGTCTACCCCGGTCATAAATCTGAACCATCCATCCATTCGGTAAGCTTTCATTTTGTTTGCAAGAATCACTTTCAACTTAAAATAAATATATAAATAAATAAATAAATAAATAAATATAGACAAATGCTGACAGTAAGGCCATAATTCCAATTGGGTTTAGATCATCTTAAATTTTCAAACTTCATGTAGATGAAGGGCCTGGTGGAATTTTCATTTACAGGTGGTGGGTATAAAAAAGAGAGAGAGAGAGAGAGAGAGAGAGAGAGAGAGAGAGAGAGAGAGAGAGAGATGAAGTACCCTTCGGAAGGTTGGATGAAGGAGATGTTATGGGCAAGCTTGAAACTTGAAATTGCAATCTTTAGAGAGAGATGTGGACAGAGGACGGAGGTGGGGCGTACATGGAGGATGATGATTGCGTCGCCAAGGCAGAGGTTGTTCTGCATGGCCCAGCGGACGACCTAGAGAAGAAGATGGTGTTCAAGATGGGCATCAAACCTGCTCTTAAGAGGTTGTTGTTACGTTGAGAGGGAAAGGGAGAAGACTTTTGGGGTGCCGAGAAAATGCTGTTGGATTCGGTTGCAGGTGAAGGAAAGGGATGAAGGCGGAGATGATAATGGGTTTTCGCATTGAGTGAATCTTGCAGTAGCATAAATGGACGGGTCTTTCCCTAAGCGCTTTTGGGCTTCACATACACATTCTACACGCTTGTGCTTATTTTCCGCTCATGGGAGCCTTGGCCTGTATGTCCCTTATACTATGCTAAGAGACAATTCCTCTTTTAAACTTAAAGGTATTACCAGGAGGAAGTATCCCTCACTATAGTATTAGAGATATATGTATAATACTTTTGTCCATATATATATAAGTGGAAAATAGTCCTATGAGAACTAGCTTTCACCATTATTTTCTGAGAACTTTAGGTGGGCCCATCTATCACGCAATTTGAACTTTGCAATTCTGATAATCACACACCTCAAGTTTTTGTCAAATCCAAATTTACTGGACCATTAGATCGATTATACACTAATCCGAATAGATTGGATTTGTAAGCTACGGATGAAGGAATTAAAGACATGTGATTGAGGCCAAAGTTTATATTTGGGGTGGTTCCACATAGATATTTCATTCCTCCGGTCCCATCCTCAAATGGGACCCATAAGTGGGTCTCGTAAAAACTTCTCACAATAAGTGTAAAAGAACAATTCTCAAAGGATCAATGCTCTATATATATGTGCATATATCCCTTACCGTTTTTGTGTGAGAACTCTAGGTAGGTCTCACTGTATAGTCTATTTAAATGGACCACATACACAACCACCCTAAATTGCACATTCACTAATGTTCGGCCATATTGAAATTTTCTGCACCGTTGGACTGATTGTGCACCAATCTGAATATAATGAATTTGTAGGCCACAGATGAAGAGATTAGGAACATGTTATTGGAGCCAAACTTGATATTTAAGGTGATCCCACATGGATCTTTTCATCCCACCTAGTCTCATCCCTTGGTAGGGTCCACAGTGAGCCTCATGGAGGAGTATGTACAATCCCTATACATATATATGTATGTATAGATATAGGGCTTTAACCCTTTGAAAAGTGTTCTCACCGGTGAGAATTTTTATGGGGCCCACTTATGGGTCCCATTTGGAGATGGAACCAGGGAAAATGAAAAGATCTATATATGTGGGACAACCACAAATATCAAGTTTAGCTTAAATCACATGTCTCTAACCCCTTTATCCATAACCCACAAATTTAGTCCATTCATATTGGTGCACAATGGATCTAACGGTTTAGTAAATTCGGCTTTGACCAAAATTTGGAGTTTGTGACTATCAAGGGGTCCTTATGTATTTTCATATTTGGATTGAGTAATAGATGAGCCTCACCTAAACTTATCATAAAAAAGTAGTGAGAACTAGTTCTTATAAGATTATTTCCCATATATATATATTTATACTTGATGTAAATTTTTACCCCAGTTGTTAACTTGACTAGACTTGTAAATTTTTACCCCAGTTGTTAACTTGACTAGACTTGTTTGGCACCCCTAATTCCAGGGGATCAACATCCATCCATTAGGAGTTAGGACTACAATTAACCCCACATTGGGTAATAGAAGGATCGTGAGAGAGATGGTTGCTCACACGGACGAGGGATTTGGATTCTGATGCTATGATATAGAAACCATTAATTTGATACATCTACTCTTATTTTAAGAGAGCAATTTAAAAAAAACGCTTGAGCTCTTATTTTCACAAGCCCTAAAATGGGGACTCCATTTTAAATATTTAGAGTAACACGAGTTGGTTATCAATCTAAATTGGCATTTTTCTCCTTGCACAAGTGTGCTCATATAATACAATACTTAAAATAAAATTGATGTTTTATTAAGTAAGTAACAAACAAACACACTCTTCTATCAGAGAAAAAAGGAAAAACACTCCCGTGGATTACATTTGTAAGTGGGACCTACCAACTGATCAAATCATCCTTTAATTTGATACTATTGCCTCATAGGTGTGAGCCTTTTTTAGAGTAAATTATGCCTAAGAGCAGCACAAAAGATGAAAGTGCTTTTCAATCTATCGTATGGGTTCTTAACATCCCAAAATACCACATAAATTCTACAAATAGAGAAACTGCCGTGAAGAAATGGAAACGTAAGAGTTGAAATTTCCACCACAGTGATTGCCATGTTGCATGCCAAATACGCTACAGAGAGATCCACTGATCAAAGCAAACATTAATTATAGTTAAACTACCTCAAGAAGGTTTTGACTGGATTCTCCTTGGTCCAAAATTGAACCTCTCTCTCTCTCTCTCTCTCTCTCTATATATATATATAGTAGTTTTATCCATATATATATATATTATATGCTCCTTTTGATGGCCTTGATTTCAAGTGTGGGATCTCTAGAATACATTAATCCATAGAGTCTACAAAGATTCCCTTTGTTTTTTGTGTGTTTTTCTCACTAACAGGTCTACAAAACTTTCTTTGCTGATCAATCTCTCTACCCTCTTTGATGACTGAACAAAGTAATTGAAATTCAATGCATAACCCAATCCAGTGATTAACAAATTCTCTCTATCTCATATAAGTGTTTTTTTTTATAATAATCATTTTCTTTTTTGAATTTCAACTTGAACATTTTAATATATATTCTGTGGAAAGAGGACAAAAGATCAACTAACCAATAGGCAAGCAATTCCAAATTTCCAATTCACATTCTCAGGGTTTCAATGCTAGACAAGGCTGATTGAGTGAAGGGCAGAGGCCCCTCAAATAGTCTCATTAGGACAACAATTATCCCGATTATCACAAAATTTAAGTTCATGCAAGGAGGTCATCCACTTTAGAATTAAGGTCAAAGAAATTTACTAGAATTAGAGACTAAAATTATAAGGGCCGCAGACACGTGCTGTGAAAAGTGCAAGTTGGAGAGCTTGTCTTGTAATCAACAGATGGTTTAGGCCACATATTCTCCCAAGTAACTAGAAGAACCTGAAGAAGGAACCGTGACTAGAGAATCACTAGAGCATGCGACCAACAAAACATTTACCTTTAGAAATTGGTAGGTCATGGTTTCACTTGGACTCATGCAAAACCTTTTCAATTCTTGAAAAAGGCCCTCTTCTTCTCCTACAATCAATGAACAGTTTTTAGACTCAGAATTTCCAAATGTTGAAGTGTTTTCTCCTCCTAAACAGAAACTTAGAAAAAAAAAAATAATTGCCGTCTTCTGTCAATTGGATGATGAGAAAAGAAGAAAATGAGGGTGGACAAAATTGCATGCAGATTTAGTTTTGAACACTGATCGTTTCTCCACCTGTTTGGGACATATCTTAGTATCTGCTGGGTTGGACCTTTGGATAAATGCTTATTGGTTAATTAAATGGTAATACATGTTAGCCATACCTATTGTTACTTTTGTGTTAAACCATCCACCAAGTGTAACTATTTTATACACATTTGCAAGCTTTTGATATATTTATCTTATTATCACTACAAATACGGTGAATCATAAATCATTTGCACCAAAGAATTCTTGAACTTAAATCCTTCACTATAATTTACGTAGCGAAGTGAGACATGTGAGAACAGACAAGGGTAGTATTCAATAAATCATCTTTGAACAAGATATTACAGGTATTGTTTCTCTTCTAACACATTCTACTAGGCACATGAAATGTCTAGAGATATTGATGGATCCAGATGAGGAGACTCCGTCACACGGCTGGAGATCTATGTACGTTCCGATGATGGGAAGTTCCGTGGATCTCTTTGCCTCTTGTCTTTCCTACGGGAATGGAGAGAATAATAGTGATCCCAAACCCTAGGGCTCCCTTATCCTTATATAGACAAGTCCCAAAGAGTCACATTTACTAGAGACATCTTCCACCAGAAGCCCACATCCATTGATCCTATTGGGAGTCTTATTATAGGGCTCAGATCAAGTCTTACACTAAAGTGGGATTGCATCTTTGTTGGCATTTGCCCTGATTGATCTGACGTGGGACCCGTGGCATGCGGGCCACACGATTGCCTACAATCTCCCACTTGGCGCGAATGCCATGTACATCAAACATTTCTTAGTCTCATACGCATCAGATGCCTTGCAAAAACCTTTGCAGGCAAAACCTTGGTGAGAGCATCAGCCATCAATTCTTCTTAAGGCACATAAAAAATTTCTATATCATTCTTTTCAGCCTTCTCTCTAGTAAAGTGATATTTTATTTCAACATGTTTTTATCTGCTGGTAATCCTTAGCTCATTCACCATAGAAATGGCCGACGTACTGTCTATGCTCATTGGGATAGGCTCCTTCTCATTTATTACCTCCAAATCACACAGGAAGTATTTTAACCAAAGAGCCTCCTGGACTGCTGTACTGCAACTATATACTCTTCTTCGGCTGTTAACATAGTTGTGGAGGTCTGTTTCTTGCCACCCTAAGAAATTGCACTTCCTCTGAGGGTAAACATATAGCCGGTTGTTGACTTTCTCTGGTCTAAATCACCGGCCCAATCAGCATCTGAGTAGCCGCGCAGTTCTAGGACTTCACCTTGATAACATAGGCGAAGATTCACTGTTATTTTGATATACTGTAGATTCCTCTTAACTACATACCAATGCGGTAATCCTGGGTTACTTAGGAATCTATTTACGAGACCCACGGCGAATGCAAGATCTGGTCTCGTACACAGCATCGCATACATGATGCTGCCCCACAATTTGAGCATAAGGTTTTGATCTCATCATTTCCCTATCCTGCTCATTTGTGAGTCCTTGATTGCTTGACAATTTTGTAATCCCGCAGATGGGAGTATCAATTGGTTTACAGTTAGCCATATCAAACCTTTTCAACACAGCTTCAAAATAGGATCTCTGTGATAAAGTCAATATCCTATTCAGACGATCACGGGTTATTTCAATGCCAAGGAAATACTCTGCCTCACCCATGTCTTTCATCTCGAATCTTGACATTAACCATTGTTTGATTTCATTTATGGCTTCCAATTTATTACTAGCGATCAAAATGTCATCCGCATATAATGACAAATATAAATAACTACTCCCACTGCGTTTAATATAGAAACATGTGTCTACACTATTGGGGACAAATCCAATTTCACATATAGCCTGATGAAATTTTCTATACCATTGTCTTGAGGCCTGTTTTAATCCATATAATGCCCTATTAAGTTTGTACACTTTGTCCTCATGACCTTGCACCACAAAACCTTCAGATTGTTTCATATAAATTTCTTCTTCTAATTCGCCGTTCAAGAATGTTGTTTTCACATCCATCTGGTGTAATTCAAGGTCACGACATGCTACAAATGTTACTAAGGTTTGTATGGATTGAAATTTTACAACCAGAGAAAATGTCTCCTCGTAATCTATTCCTTCCACTTGTGTGAATCCCTTAGCAACTAACCGTGCTTTATATTTATCCAAGGATCCATCCTTTTTAAATTTCGTTCCAAGAACCCATTTACATCCAATGGCTTTTCGATCTTTAAGTAGATCTACCAATTGCCATACTTGGTTCTTTTCAATTGATTCCATCTCCTCTCTCATAGCCTTTAGCCAACACTGCGCATCCTGCGCTTTGACCGCTTGAGAGTAGGAGGTTGGATCCAAATCCTGCACGGTTTCCAATAAACTGCAATAATAATCTAGATATGCCGGTTGTTTCCTCGCCCGAATCGGCCTGCCAACTAGCTCATCGGGTTGCTCAATCACCTCAAGTGGGCCCTTGTCAGGAATTCTAGGTCCAACGTCCTTTTCGTCGGAGCCGTCACTTGCTTGAACCCCCTTGCCCATAGAGATTTCATATAATTCCACACTCTGTGGTCTTACTCTAGGACTGACCGTTGGATCCTCAAGGAAAAACACATCTCGACATTCCATGATTATCCTATTATCGTGATCATACACACGATATCCTTTAGAATGTAATGGGTAGCCAAGGAAAGAACAATTTTTCTTCATTTTTTACTTCCAGTTTATGCCTTTCCTGTGGTGGTAGCAGGACGTGTACAGGGCAGCCCAAACTCTCACATGTTCTAATTTTGGTTTGGTACCAGTCCAT
The DNA here is from genome assembly GCA_037013555.1 of Sextonia rubra. Classification (NCBI taxonomy): domain Eukaryota; kingdom Viridiplantae; phylum Streptophyta; class Magnoliopsida; order Laurales; family Lauraceae; genus Sextonia; species Sextonia rubra. The sequence continues at coordinate 105,402,748 of JASUAD010000001.1, read as the reverse complement.
AACTCATATGGGGTCTTGGGCACATTCTTAGAGGGTACTCTGTTTAAAATATATTGTGCGGTATTTAATGCTTCTCCCCATAAATACAGAGGAAGACTCGCATGGTTGATCATTGACCTTACCATATCCATTAAGGTCCTATTCCTCCTCTCGGCCATGCCATTTTGCTGTGGGGTATATGGAATTGAATATTCATGAATGATCCCCTCACGTGCACAATATTTTTTAAGCAATTCAAAAGTGTATTCACCTCCTCTATCAGACCTAATCCTCTTTATTTTCTTGCCCTTTTGATTTTGGACTTCAGCAGCATATGTTTGGAACATATTTAATGCCTTATGTTTATATTTAATGAGATACACATACCCATATCTGCTATAATCATCAATGAATGTAATGAAATAGTCTTCTCCAGTTCTATTGTGTACATTCAATGGTCCACATATGTCTGAATGAATTAGGTCAGTATTTCAGAACTTCGAGTTTCTTTTGGAAATGGTTTCTTGACCATCTTCCCACTTATACATGGTTCACATATAGGGTACTCAATTTTACCTAGGTCTGGTAAAAGTCCGTCTTTAACCATTCTACTAATTCTGTTTTTATTAATGTGGCCCAATCTCAAATGCCATAATATTGCTAAACCATTCACACATACATTCACATACACAGAATAATCAGAAGTGCACTTTATTTCATTATGAAGAATATCCAGCAAATACAAATTTTCAGAAAGAAAACCATGGACTAAAACTTTATTGCGCATTCCAATAGTAACCCCATTATCTTTGAATCTAATTTCGAATCCATTCATTGCCAGCAGGCTCACAGAGATGATGCTCCTCCTCATCGCGGGAGCAAAGAAGACATAAAGAGATAGAGGGATTTGCCGGTTGGTAAGGGAATTTTGACTTTCCCTATCCCCAACGCATCACAGAATGTTTCATTCCCCATATATATACTTTGTTCTCCGGGTTTCATCTCTTTGAATTCGATAAATCCAGCCTTGGTCCTTGATATATGTCTGGTGGCTCCAGCATCAATCCACCAATTCTTATCATTGGTGTCCACCATCATAGACTCAGTGACCATCTCAACATAATCTCCGTGTTCTTTGGTCACTTTACTTTGCTGGCTATTCTCACCCTTTTTCTTTCTGCATTGAGAACTAAAGTGTCCAAGGTTCCCACAATTAAAGCAAACACCATTTTTAGGCCCTTTTCACTTTGGATTGCCTTTAAATTTCTTTTTATTTTTCACATTGGCGGTTAATACACCGCTATAACTTTTAGTTTTGGGAACCATAGCAGAATTTGTAGGTGTTATACCATGGGCAGCCTGCCTTTATCCTTCAGCAAATAATTTTGCTTCAACCTCACTAAGGGTTACACCCTTTTGAAGGCTAAGGGTTTGAGACACATTCTCCCACGAAGGTGGAAGACTCATCAGCAAGTACATGATCTGAAAATCTTCGTCCATTTCTTTTCCTAAGGCTGCAAGATTACTATGTCGGATTGACATTTTTTCAATGTGATCCCTTATAGATGACCCCTTTGGCATCTATAATTCACATATGCACTAAATGCCTCAATCAGATGTGATTTAGAGGTTTCATCATACTTGTCCATGGCATAGTCTCAGATTTCTTTTGCTGTGATGAAGTGCTCAAACTGTTTCACCAACTCACTGGATATGAATCCGATCAGTAAATGCCTCACTGATTTGTTATCAAAGACCCATTGCTCATATAATTCATGGTCCTCATTAGGGGCATCATCAGCGAGCTTAGGGACCGGGTCGGATTCAATCACATAGGTTAATTCGTCAAAATGCAGCAACGCTTCCATTCGGCGCTTCCACACGGCTAAGTTCTTGCCGTTAAAAATATCAGCCTTTGCAAGATCATGCAGGGCTGATTTGGAAGACATGATTTTTATTTATTTTTAATTAAAGGATGGGTTAGATACCACTGACTGTATGAGAGGAAAATACCACCCTTTTATCTGAATCACTAGATCGTTTTCCTTTTGCTGTCAATGCGTAGATCTGTTCGCAAGGATTCTGTAGGCACAAACAGATCATCGATCTGACTCTGGATGGCCAAGATATCACAGTTGGAAGATTTGACGGTGATCCGCGCCCCTGCCTATATCAGCCGTACAATCTCTGCATCAGTGTCACAATCCTCACGCGTACACTAGCGTTTCTGCATTAGCACTTCTAGGTTGGATCTAATCTGAGACGGGTTGGGTCCACCTGACCCAACTCACAATATGCAGAAGAAGATATCTGCGCACTTCCCGAGGCAAGGGCACAATGACTGTTGTCTCTGTTGCAGTGGTGGCGCCCTTGCTTTCTCCTTCTTTTGCTTTTATTTATTTTATATCACAGAAGTGGACAAAAAAGTAATAAATCAAGTCAAAGTTTCTTGGCTTGAGATTTGCCTCTCTGGAAACTTCAATAGTAAAGCCAGAACGTGACTACCACGTTATCACAACGTTATCACAAAACAAAGAAAATCCTTCTCCTCGGACTCCGTGTGATGGCAAAAAGAGGCACTGTACCTTTACTTTAAAAAATCCAACGTCTGAACCTTTGTTTTATTTCTTCTTTATGGATCCAAAACGCCACTGTAGGATAAGACGTCAACTGATGGATCCAACACCACTGTATGATAAAACGAAATCACCTATTGTGATTCTCGATTTACGTGCACAACTTAAAAGGAGATATGAAGCAGGCTTCTTCTTCCTTCTCTTGCACGTTGCAGAAATGCAGAAGATGGAGATTCACAGATGTGAAGAAATCCAGATCTACTCTAATCCACGGTGCTTCTACAAAATCTGAACCGGTAGAATGCACCGAACCAGACTCTAATACCAATTGATAGATCCGAATGAGGAGACTCCGTCACGCGGCCGGAGATCTATGTGCGTTCCGGTGATGGGAAGCTCCGTGGATCTCTTCGCCTTTTGTCTTTCCTACGGGAATGGAGAGAATAATACTGGTCCCAAACCCTAGGGCTCCCTTATCCTTATATAGACAAGTCCCAAAGAGTCACACTTCCTAGAGACATCTTCCACCAGAAGCCCACATCCATTGATCCTCTTGAGAGTCTTATTATGGGGCCCAGATCAAGTCTTACACCTAAGTGGGATTGCATCTCTGTTGGCATCTGCCCTGCTTGATATGACGTGGGACCCATGGCATACGGGCCACACGATTTCCTACAGATATGTATAAACAAAGCATGATTAAATTAAACATTGGCAACAGTCTGCAATTCAGAGTCCATAACCCAGGCAGGTCGCATGGAATTTGTTGTTAAATTCAGTTGCTTTCTTGTTTATAACCAGTTCAGCCCCATTCGTCCTAATTGCAGGGTCTGCCTGGCTTGACACGCAACTCTGTCTCCGTCATCTCCTCATCATATGATTTCTTGGGTGTGAAGACCTCGAAGATTTTGAACAATGAAAATGATGATGAAGACTTCTCTCTCTCTCTCTTTCTCTTTCTCTCTCTCCCTCTATCTCTCAACGATCTCTTGGTTTGCAATGTAAGGGAGTGTTGGGTTTATATCTTGTATTTCGGTTTAGCCGAATGAGTCTACTAGGTTAGCCAGTGACCGGTTTAAGATTAAGGGTATTTTGGTAATTATACTAGGGCTTTCTTAGTGGCCAAAAAAGTGGATATTATATATATGTATAGTCCATAGCCGTATATCTTACACTGAAGAGAGGTGAGAGCTCTCTTGCCCGTAGTGTTCCCACACTACGTAGGAGAGACCATGTAAGAGAGTGAGAGTTTCTATATACTTTACTTGTCAGTGAAGATGATCATCTTTGTGCACGTGGATGTAACCCTGTTCAGGTGAACCACGAAAATCTCTGTCTCTTCTTGTGTATAGTTGGTCCTTTGTTGATCTTCAGATTTATATATGTGTACAACAGGTGATGTTAAAATTAAAACAAGTGGTATCAGAGCCGAGGTGGTATTCCTTGGGTTTATGAGTGAGGCGGAGATCGCTCTGTGGCTTGGAGGTTGTGCGCACGAAGATCGACGGATTGAATCCTCATCGACGGGTTCGGTACTCTGTTTTCTGAAATAGAGAAGAAGAGGGACTGCAATCTCTCTAGTTGGGCCACTGGAAGAAGAAGAAGAAGCGGATCGGTGTCCTGTTGGCAGTAACAGGAGAAGAGATCAATAGTGATCTCTGTTGTGGGCATAGTCAAAGGAGAGAGAGATCGGTTTGATCTTGGTGGGCCACTGCATCCGTTGTAACTTGTTGCAGATTCGGAGAAAAGAGATTAAAAAAAAAATGAGTTTGCTATTGCAAAACACGAAAGTCTCGCCGGATCCGAATCGCTACTGCTTGCTAAATCGCCGCCTCACCAGAGTCGCCGCTACAATCGCCGGAGTCGTCGCTGCCACTCGCTCCCATCGCCGAACCATCTGCAATTATCGCCGGCAGAACACTCACTTCAATCCACGCTAGTCGCCGGTATCCATCGCCATTACCAAGGAAGAACAAACATGGGCCAACATAGTTTTGATCTTCTGGTTGCAAAGAACTAGAACTGGAAGAGGAAGAAGGCGATGATTAGGGCCTGGGTTGTGCAGATCGGATCCAGGTTAAGTCGGGTCAGGTTCCCCCAACCCATGAAACAGAACACCCATCTAGAGAACAGGTACAGTTTTGGTTCGGGCTGGGTCGACCCGAACCTGTTTGTAGAAGCCCTGCCTGCAGCAACACAATGCTGATGTCAGCTTACATCAACAGAAAGTACGGTCAAAGGCAAATTTGACTAGATTCAACGACTGAAATTGTTTCTGCGATATCTTGATCATTCGATGTCCGATCAAAGATCTGTTTGCGCCTACACGCTCATTTTAAGCATTCTAGTTAGTGGAAGATGGTGATTGGTTGTTTGAAGGTCAACGAGGAGAGTTTGACCAATTAGGATCGTGGAAAACTGTTTTTAGGATATCTGAGCCATCTGGGGTCGGATTTCAGATCCGTTTCTTCCAGCTTGCTCATTGTGACGAGATCAATAGCTTTGTGTAGAAAACTTGAGAAGAGAAGATTATTGTTCCCCACTCGCCTAAACAGGAGATATCTAAATCTACATTGCCATGAGACATCCTGTCTTTATTACAGAAGGAAGAGAGAGTTTTAGGCAGCACTAACTTCTCTTGTGGAGAAGATCTAAACAGACATGAATTCAGGTCAAAATCGGGTCGACTTAACCTGGTTGTAGTTGCAAACCCAAGGTAGGAGTTACTGGCCTAATTGCAAAGGGTTTGCTGATTCAAACAAAGTTGTTCGTTTGGAATTCACATGTTTTCCAGATCGCATGTGATGTTGTTTATCTTGCCAAAGCCAACCCAATGAAGAAGTAGCAAGGAGGCGCTGATGCATGCTCACATCAGTAGTTGTTAAACATGTTTTTGATTGATCGAAGGCTATGTTAAATAGAGTTTTTTACCGCTCAAAGGCAGAGGTTGTTTTGTAATTATGAAGTCATCTGGACTTGTATTCCCATCTGTTTTGCTTGCATGCTGGTGGTGATTGGATCTTCATAGTGATGTTGAAGAAGGGGCAGGATAATGAGTGATTCAGACATCAATATCACTTGGATTCGTCAATGAATTCGAGCTTTAAGTTTGAGGTGGAGTTTGATGAAAAAATAAACTTTACTCAAAGTTCATGTGCTGGTTCAACATATCAAAATGTTGAAGGAAAAAGATTGCATCATCGGTGTGGTGACATATGATTCAGCAAGATACGTGAAGACATTGCCAGTTTTATCTCTTGGTGGCTCAAGTTGTATGGAATTCAAACCAAGGTGGAGATTATTGGGTTTATATCTTGTATTTCGATTTAGTCGGATGGGTCCACCAGGTTAGCCAATGACCAGTTTAAGGTCAAGGATGTTTTGGTAATTGTACTGGGGCTTTCTTGGTGGCCAAGAAAGTGGAGATTATATATGTGTATTGTTTGTAACCCTAGATCTTGTCCGTGGTGTTTCCATACCACGTAGGAGAGACGATGTGAGAGAATGAGAGTTTTTGTATAATTTACTTGTCATAGTAAAGATGATCGTCTCTGTGCCCGTGGATGTAACTCCGTTTGGGTGAACCACGTAAATCTCTGCCTTTTCTTGTGCGTGGTTGGTTCTTTGTTGATATTAAGATTCATGTATGTACACAATTGGTGATGTCAAAATCACAAGAGGGAGGAGAAGGAGCTAATCAGTTTATATAGAGGTGGAGTCGTCCTTAACAAGGTGAACCCAGATAGATTCTGGACCGTTCATTTTCATTTTGGATGGTTTAGAGTGATTGAAATTCTGTTAAAGAGAATTGGACCATGGTAACAAACAAGTAAAGGCTCTATGATTTGTAGCCTCTCCTTCCCCAAGTGGGCCTTGTTTTCCATATATATATATTACCCAACTTTCTTGTGACCTTCCTTCTCTATTTTTAAAGTGGTGGAAGAAAAGCATACAGCGATTCTAGGTGCCTCTAAACCAAAAGAGAGACCAACCAACCTTTTGTTTGGATGATCTTAACCATCTATTAAGAACCTGAGAGTGACCAGTGGATGAATGACACATGGTGGGTGAATGTACTTGGTGGAGTTTTCCATCGTTTTAATTTACTTCCAACCTAGAGATCTAAGGTGGGACCCTTTTATACAGTAATCCGCGCAGTTCAAACGTAGCACACCATCCAATGTAAAGGTTTTGGCACCTAACAGAGCAGAGTGTTGATACGGGTGGACCATGGCTACATTGGGTGAGTAGCATTTCAATATTTATCCATCCAGAAGGTCCATAATTTGGATGGTTCGGATTTAGGCATATGCTGTTGCAGCACATGCTTTTAGATCACGGATACTGTGGCAAGCTAGCATACTACCAGATCACACAAACATGTTTCATGTAAAATTGACTGTTTCTATACTAAAGCAGAATTCATCCGTTTAATATACAATTTTAATCTGCTTTTGAGCGGTTGAAAAGTCTAATTATCGCAATGCTTTCCTTCTCTAGTAAATGGAAGTAAAGACATCACTTTTCGCAATTCTCTGATTTTTTTTTATTTTTTTGTGCAACAAAGTGATTTCTGAAATAAGAATCCATTTCTTCGCCAAATTTATTCAAATCCACTTTCCTTGAGAAACTCAATCCATACAAAAAAATAAATAATGCAAAAATTGTCAGCTCAAAGAAAAAGTAAAAAGCCCCAACCTTGAAGAATTTGTTGACTGGTGTTTACTCTTTTGGCTGTCTTAAAATGGAGGAAAGTTTACCAAATGCAATCGAAGGTTTTTAAGCTTGGATTTTCTTTTATATTGTAATTCAATTACTACTTTTATACAGCAGAAAATAAAAACAATCAACTACACAAAAAAAAAAGATGCAATATTTAACGTGGAAATTCAAATGGGAAAAAACTACGAGTCTAAAGTCGATAAAATCAAACACTTACTTCCGTAGTTAGAAGAGATAAAGATATATTCATAACTCTACAGTTGATCTCTCAACACAAAGCGTTGTAGTTGTTTTTACTAAAATTCTCAACACGTAATCCCTCGGTGCCCTATTATTAGAGCTTTGATCTCCACTGCAAACGAATCTTTACAATAAGAAAACAACTTTTTATAAAGATGTAAAAGTCATAAATCTCCTATAAAAAAGTAGAAGTATCAACTTTAGAACTTGAAATATTCAATCCAATCTCTCATAAAAAGCTCTAGAATATCGAGAATATCGAGAAGCTGTCTATTGGGTTGAGAGAAACACCTTAATTGTAGCCTATAATTTGTGCCTTAGAGTTAAAATCAAAATCTAAATAAAACAAGCAATTCTAGCATATTTTTCAAATAAACATGCCCTTTCTTGTTTCTTTGTTTTAGCATATTGCATCAAGTCAACCCAAGAAAGATGGTTAGGCCTAGATGATGATGAAGCGGGCCTCAATGTCAAAGATGATGACAAGTTCAAGTCAAGCTATTCATTGCTAGTTAGCAATTATTAAGTACACAGTATGACATTATGCTTATGAGGGGAGCAAAGTCAACTGTAGGAAGAGAAATGAAATTGGCCATTTCAACAAAACAACAATGTTTGGAGAAAAAAGATGGTAATATAAAATAAGATGACGATGTGACTGGCATTAGTAGGAGCTAGAGAAACAATCTTTTCATACTGATTCATTAGTCTTTTTTTTATTTATAAAAAAGCAAATGGAGAAAAGATCAACCAAAACAAATACCTTTTAGGTATTATTTGACTCTTGATTTTTTTTTGAAAAAAGAAAATTGTTATTTTTTTCTTAAGAATTTCCTAATGGTTTCGAGAAACCAACGGAAATTTCTTCTCCATCTCAGAATGAGAAGTCAAACATAGCCTAGGGGTTGTTCGGCTAGTGAGGAATAGTTGTGTGAAAATTCAGGAACACATATTTCAGACCATATGAAGCAGTTTAGTGCATTTCTTCTTTTATTGTCATTAAGCTATTGCAAAATCAATGTATTTAGAACCTATGAAGCTCAATTTTTCAATAACATTAATACACCAAATAACTTCCATTTATTTACTTCTAATATAGGAAAATCAATTTATTTTTGGACTCTATTGGACAAAATAAAAAAGCAAAACCTTTTCAATTCTTGAAAAGGCCCTCTTCTTCTCCTACAATCAATGAACAGTTTTTAGACTCAAAGTTTCCAATTGTTAAAGTGTTTTCTCCTCCTAAATAGAAACTTAGAAAAAAAATAATTGCTGTCTTCTGTCAATTGGATGATGAGAAAAGAAGAAAATGAGGGTGGACAAAATTGCATGCAGATTTAGTTTTGAACGCTGACCGTTTCTCCACCTGTTCGGCACTCAAAAAAATAGAAATCTTAGTATCTGCTGGATTGGACCTTTGGATAAATGCTTATTGGTAAATCAAATGGTAATACATGTTAGCCATTTCTATTGTTGCTTTTGTGCTAAACCATCCACCAAGTGCAACTATTTTATACACATTTGCAACCTCTTGATATATTTATCTTATTGTCACTCCAAATACGGTGAATCACAAATCATTTGCACCAAAGAATTCTTGAAGTTAAATACTTCACTATAATTTACGTAGCGAAGTGAAACATATGAGAAGAGATAAGGGTAGTATTCAATAAATCATCTTTAAACATAATATTACAGGTATTATTTCGTTTCTAACACACATGCTACTAGGCACATAAAATGTCTGAGAGATACGTATAACCAAGGCAAGATTAAATTAAACATTGGGAACAGTCTGCAATTCAGAGTTCTTAACAGTCTGCAATTCAGAGCCCCGAAGCCAGACAGCATGGCTTTTGTTGATGAATGCAGTTGCCTTTTCGTTTATTTCCTGTGCAGCCCCATTGTCACCATTGCAGTGTCTGCTTGGCTTGACACGCAACTCTGTCTCCGTCATCTCCTCAGTATATGATTTCTTGGGTATGAAGAACTTGAAGATTTTGAACAATGAAAATGATGATGAAGACTTCCCCTTCCCCATGCCTCTCTCTCTCTCTCTCTCTCTCTCTCTCTCTCAACGTTCTCTTGGTTTGCAATGCAAGGGGAGGAGAAAATCTAATCGATTTATAGAGAGGTGGAGCCGTCCTTAACAGGGTGAACCCAGATAGATTCTGGACCGTTCATGTCATTTGGATGGTTTACAGCGAATGAATTGATCCTGTTAAAGAGAATTGGACCATGGTAACAGACAAGAAAAGGCTCTATGATTTGTAGCCTCTCCTTCCCCAAGTGGGCCTTGTTTTCCATATTACCCAACTTACTTGTGACTTTCCTTCTCTATTTTTAAAGTGGTGGAAGAATCGGACAGTGCAAAACCTCGCACAGCAAGCTACGATTCCAAGTGCCTTTACACCAAAAATGAGACCAACGAACATTTTGTTTGGATGATCTTAACCATCTATTAAGAACCTGAGAGTGACCAGTGGATGAATGACACATTGTCGGTGAATGCACTTAATTTAAGTATTTGATTACTTAATATAAAAGTATATTATGATAGTATGTATTTTCAAGTTGTCTGAGGAAAAGCACTAATCTACCTAACGGTTATAGTTAGATAAATATGCACATGAGAACGAATCCTCTTTCACAATGGAAATGTGAGTCCATGATGCTAGTAACCTACTTTCAGTGTCTAATCATGTGGTGCATCCTGAATCTCACATTTCTTTCGTAAATTAAGTCCAATTCTCATGTGAACATTCAACTAACTTTTCTGAAAAAACAAGAATCCATCTAATCTGATTATATATATTTAGTGTGTGTCACAAATTGGGTAAAAGATATTCAAATTCCAAATTTGAACTTAATCAAATTATGATAAAAAAAAAAAAAGAAAAGCAATAATTAAGTCCTTAATTGTCATTGTTGTGTACAATTACATCTTATTATTTTATATAAAACAAAAGGTACAAATTTCAGATCCCACTTCGAAATCTAAATTCAAATTAAAAGTCCAAATTAGAATTATAAATATATTCTAATTAAGATTTAATCACTTCCAATTACATTTTAGTCAATTTCTAATTAATCTAAATGAAACATTAATCACAATTACATAATTCCCAATTAAATTTATAAACAATCCTAACTAAATTTTTAATAACATCGAATTAAGAATTATTTTAATAAATTCAAATCTCTATTAGTATACTAGACTATTAATCAAAATACAACATTTTAAACTCTTTATAAATAATATCCTAACTTAATTATTTATTTAATACTACATATATATTTTTAAAACTAGCCCAGCCCAATGAACCCGGCCAGATGCGGCCCACTAGCGACTTGGGCCCTCCAGGTAGCCAGCCCAGCCCAGCCGAACTAGGTCAGCTGCCCAGGCTGCACACAACAGCAGTCGCTGCTGCCTGCGCACGCGTTACTTGACGTGCGGAGGCAGTGTCGCAGTAAGCGGCTGCTGCTGCGTTTCTTTATTTTTTTAATAAAAAAATCAAAACCATTCTATCAAAAACCTAAAACCCAATTGACGAGTCATACTTGCTTCAATCAAAAAAATAAATCTTCATTATTAATCCTTAACCCAAACATTAAACCAAAACAAATAAATCATATTACAACATGTGATTTAAGAAAGCAACTAGGATGACATTATTTACAATTATTCACTTACCTAGATCTTGATGCCAAAAGCATATCTGAAGATCCTGCCTTAGTTTTTCCACGGAGAGCTTCTAGGGCTTGGTTGCAGAAGAAAAAAAGAAGATGGGAGAATTGGGAAAATCCTAAGTGTTTATATTATGTAAAGGTTTTTCTAAATTACAAGGAATGGCTCCTTGCTTTCTAATGAGCTTTACAAAATTTCGAAAAAAGATTTTTTGGCTTTAAAAGGTCAAATAACTCAGGCCTAAGGCCTAAGAGTGTTTAATTAGTCTATTTAACCTCTCTTAACCCAACTCAAACCCAACAAATTCACTCGACCCAAAAATCAAAATCTGGGGCCTGACAGAGAGGTTTGGAATCAAATAAGTTGGTTACTTTGACAATAGCTTGTATTATTAATGGCTGTATGCAAATATGTCTGGGTTTATATATTATTATTGGTTGAATTGTTATGTTTTTAATGTGAATGACATGTTTTTATATGGATGTGTTTGTTGGTTATTAGTTCAAATGAATGATTCGGTCGGAATAGGTTTATAATTGAAGAGGTAAATTTTAATTATTTTCATTTTTGTAATATTAAAAATATATATTATTATTGACAAAAAACATAATTGCTAAAAGCAACAAATTTGTCGCCTATAACAAACAAAAACACATTTGGCGACAAAATGATTCGTTGGCAATAGAGGGCTACGATAGTTGTCTCGTCGCTAATATTTTAGCGATGAAAATTGTTCGTCACCAATATAGGTGACGTAACATTTTTGCCAACAATAGCAATATCTCCTACTATTACTAGCGACAACCTTCACCTCATTGCGACGATTTGGACAACGAAAAAACTCGTTACCAACAGGGGCGATGAAACATAAATTTCATTGCCAGTTTAAATAAGCGACGAATGTAAGTCGACTATGTTGGCAACGAAAACAATTCGTCACCTAAACCTTAGGCGATGAAAACATTCATTGCCAAAAAGCCTTATTGTTATAGTATAAGTATGCTTCAACATCACACAAATATTCAGATCAAACTATTTTTGTTGAAAGCACAATAAATACATCCACTATATAGAAGAAATATGCTGATTGTGCATCAAAGAATGAGTCTAGTCCTCAATCTACACGAGCACCCACATGTAATCACAATGGAATATTAAGACACATTAGTCCCCATTGCAATAAGCTGAAAGCTTTGACAAAAAACATGCAATGAAAAACTTAGTTTTTTGCACCCACCTCGAGTGCAATCTGGGTTAAGAAGGAAGATTTGTCATTCATTTTGGTCCACACTATGCTGAAGTTCTTCAATTCACAAGTGTAGGCATCAAAATCTAAGAGCCCTTGATCAAGAAGATCAAGCCCCCAAATCCAGTGCTGATGCAAGGATATCATTGCGGGGGAGTCATAACTAAGGGGGAACTACTGTTGGATCCTGATTGATAGACATGCTACATGCTAACACCATAAATTTGTCAATTATGGACAAAAGGAGAGTGGGGTATTAAGTGGGAATTTTAAAGATTGAAGACGTGATTCAAGGAGCTAAAAATGTATTTTGATAGTACAGTTGTTCTTCAATTGGATGCTAACACCATAAATTTGTCAATTATGGACAAAAGGAGAGTGAGGTATTAAGTGCGAGTTTTGAAGATTGAAGATTTGATTCAAGGAGTTGAAAATGTATTTTAATAGTACAGTTGTTCTTCAATTGGATGCAAAGTTGATGGTATAATTTTTTTTTTTTTTTTTGTAATTTCAATTTAGTCAATGTATTTTTGGTTTTATATTTGGATAGATTGAATGCATAAGAAGTTTTGTTAATGAATTGTCAAAGGGAGAGATTGTTAGGATTTTGTATTAGCTAAATTCATGTATTGGACAAAACTTTAGTCCATCGATCTGTTTTATATATTAATTAGAAAAGATTGTTCATCGCATTGCAAGAAGTGTCGAAATTGAAAAAAATTAGAAAAATAAAGCATGCGCTCAAGCAAGCATGTTCATGCACTCAAGTGGCCAAGACATACACAATTGCACTCGAGCCTATGAACATCGTGCTCAAGCCTAACAAATGGATTGCAAATAACTGGATATGTGAAGCACGCGCTCGGGCAGGCACTCACTTGTGCTCGAGCGACATGCAGTAAAAGCCCACTGACTTATACGGATTTCTTTCCATTTGTACTAGAATTGCCTATTTTGTTTAGATTTGGGCTGTTACTCTAAGGCACGAATTATGGGCTAAAAATAGGGTATTTCTCTCAACCGAGCACACCTTCTTCATATTTTGAGTTGAGAATTCACTTTGGAGATTTCATCTAGAGCTTTTGTGAAAGGTTGGGCTGAAGGGTTCAAGTTTTAGAGTTGATACTTCTATTTTTCCGTTGGAGATTCATGGCTTTTACATTCTTGTAGAAGATGGTTCTCTCGTTGTAGAGATTCATTTGTGGTTGAGATCAAAATGCTAATAGCAGGCTACCGAGGGACTGTCATTAAGCTATTGCAAAATCAATGTATTTAGAACCTATGAAGCTCAATTTTTCAATAACATTAATACACCAAATAACTTCCATTTATTTACTTCTAATATAGGAAAATCAATTTATTTTTGGACTCTATTGGACAAAATAAAAAAGCAAAACCTTTTCAATTCTTGAAAAGGCCCTCTTCTTCTCCTATTCCAATTGTTGAAGTGTTTTCTCCTCCTAAATAGAAACTTAGAAAAAAAAATAATTGCTGTCTTCTGTCAATTGGATGATGAGAAAAGAAGAAAATGAGGGTGGACAAAATTGCATGCAGATTTAGTTTTGAACGCTGACCGTTTCTCCACCTGTTCGGCACTCAAAAAAATAGAAATCTTAGTATCTGCTGGATTGGACCTTTGGATAAATGCTTATTGGTAAATCAAATGGTAATACATGTTAGCCATTTCTATTGTTGCTTTTGTGCTAAACCATCCACCAAGTGCAACTATTTTATACACATTTGCAACCTCTTGATATATTTATCTTATTGTCACTCCAAATACGGTGAATCACAAATCATTTGCACCAAAGAATTCTTGAAGTTAAATACTTCACTATAATTTACGTAGCGAAGTGAAACATATGAGAAGAGATAAGGGTAGTATTCAATAAATCATCTTTAAACATAATATTACAGGTATTATTTCGTTTCTAGCACACATGCTACTAAGCACATGAAATGTCTAAGGGATACGTATAACCAAGGCAAGATTAAATTAAACATTGGGAACAGTCTACAATTCAGAGTTCTTAACAGTCTGCAATTCAGAGCCCCGAAGCCAGACAGCATGGCTTTTGTTGATGAATGCAGTTGCCTTTTCGTTTATTTCCTGTGCAGCCCCATTGTCATCATTGCAGTGTCTTCTTGGCTTGACACGCAACTCTGTCTCCGTCATCTCCTCAGTATATGATTTCTTTGGTATGAAGAACTTGAAGATTTTGAACAATGAAAATGATGATGAAGACTTCCCCTTCCCCATGCCTCTCTCTCTCTCTCTCTCTCTCTCTCTCTCTCAACGTTCTCTTGGTTTGCAATGCAAGGGGAGGAGAAGGATCTAATCGATTTATATAGAGGTGGAGCCGTCCTTAACAGGGTGAACCCAGATAGATTCTGGACCGTTCATGTCATTTGGATGGTTTACAGCGAATGAATTGATCCTGTTAAAGAGAATTGGACCATGGTAACAGACAAGAAAAGGCTCTATGATTTGTAGCCTCTCCTTCCCCAAGTGGGCCTTGTTTTCCATATTACCCAACTTACTTGTGACTTTCCTTCTCTTTTTTTAAAGTGGTGGAAGAATCGGACAGTGCAAAACCTCGCACAGCAAGCTACGATTCCAAGTGCCTTTACACCAAAAATGAGACCAACGAACATTTTGTTTGGATGATCTTAACCATCTATTAAGAACCTGAGAGTGACCAGTGGATGAATGACACATTGTGGGTGAATGCACTTGGCGGAGATTTCCATCATTTTAATTTACCTCAAACCTAGAGATCTAAGGTGGGACCCTTTTATACAGCAATCCACGCGGTTCAAATGTAGGACACCATCAATGTGAGGTTTTGGCACCTAACAGAGCAGAGTGTTGATAAGGGTGGAGCATGGCTACATTGGATGAGTAGCATTTTAATATTTATCCATCCACAAGGCGCATGATTTGGATGGTTCGGATTTAGGCAGATGGAGTTGCAGCACATGCTTATAGATCATGTACTAGCGGTCACCTGTGCGATGCACAGGCGAGTGTACTGATGATCATGTTTTTATATCAATTAATGTGTGACGCTATCGTATAGAAATATATTTTTATTCTTATTTTCTTAATTTAGGTATTAAGTTTCTAAGTTTGATTGGTCGAAAGATTCTGATTAGGATAGCTTTTATATTCATTATAAGAGATGGAAGTCTCAGATTTTGATTAATGGAATTGGATTTCCCCCCTGAACCATGTCTTTGTTTATGGTCCCTAGAGTGATGTGTGGTTTGGACACATGCTTCATCATTTTCCACAAGGCCGCATCACTCAAATTATGCTGCATCATCATTATAAATTTTGAATCTTTTCTCATCAACTTGGATAAGTTAAATGAATTCTACTTCAAAACCCAACACTAAGAAACAACTGTTTTAGTTAGGTTATAGCCAACCAATCCTATAGTTCTCCCATTCTCCGCAGCATCCAATTAAAGATGATACTAGTTGTAGGCTATTAAAGGTAACCATAGTATTGGTTGACCAACTTCTAATATCATAATAGGAAATTATATTAATTACCACTGATTAAAAGATTATAATTCTCCACACTAAAAAAAAAACCAAAATTACTTACATAATCCACGATGAAACTTCATGAAAGTGTGAAAACATCCTAAAAAAGAAAACATCATTTAAAACCAAATCATTAACCAATACCCAAATTCAAAACTACTTCTCAAGAAATTTCTAATCTCATTCTACTCCTTCTGAAACACTGAAACATGAAAATACTCTCCAATAATAATAAAAATAACATCATGATGAAAAGTGGATGTCCACTATCTCAATTGCGTTTAATAATATTGTTGCCAATGGATCACATTAAAGTGAAAACTTCAGTAACTGTTCATGAGAAAGAGCAAAACTTCTATGAAGGATACGAAAACCACAGATAGGTAAAATTAAGTAGAAAAATACATGAGAATACACAAAATGAAACATAAAGCCTAGAAGTGAAGCAATCCACGAGAGCTCAAATGAAGTTGTAATAACAATATGGCTTTTTCTCTTTTTTGGCATCTTATCCCATAACATAAGCATCAAAATGACTTCTAAGCTAAAAAGAATCATGGTTACCAAGACACCAATTTCAATTATGTGGTCACCACAAGCCCAAGGTGTTTTAGATGACTATTTGCCCTTGGAAAACTCATTTTCTTCTTCCACAAGAGCCTTTACACGTCTTTGTTTAGCCTATTCACTTTAGAGCTTTTCTTCTGAAGACCCCAAGTTTTGGCAGGACCATTGTCCTTATCTATACTTGAAAATCTACAGGCTAACCCATAAGGGCACAGCTCTTCAAAACCAAGAAAAGAACAGTTTCCCTCTACATCTACTAGCTTCTGCATAATGCAACATTACATCCATTACAGAGGATTACCACATGATCAACAGCGGTGGACCCAAAACTTTTATTTAAGAAAGAAAGAAAAGAAAAAATTACAAAAAAGCAAACAAAAATCAAAATCATATCAAAATACAAAGAACAAGATAACATACACATAGCTATAGAATATCATACATAACAGGCCCCCTTCACCCAAAATCTCATTAGTATTGGGTTCTTCCTTATAGTCATGATGTCGGTATTCAATCAAAGCCCACCACCCAACAACATTACAATATGCTATCATCAAGTCAAATACAGAAACTAAATTATCACAAACTCCACAGCAAAATGGTCCCTATCAACTACCCAATACTTACATTCCATCTTAAGCTCCAACTGAAACCTACCTATAATTTAAGGTTTCTTATGTCGGATCATCAATTCAATATGATTTTTTGAAGATGGAAATAGATGATTAAACAACAAATCAAGAGGAAGAAAAAAGAAACAAAAATTTATACCTCTTATATAGTTTATAAACACAAATAAATTATTCCAGCAAAGATCCCTCTACAGATAACAAAGCCCTTGACCATTCTCTTCTTGTAGAAAGACATTATCATCAAAAGCCAAGCACTAACACTCAAAATTATATATATATATATATATATAAAGAAAAACACAAAAGACACTTAACTCTTCAGAAAATATCAAATCAAATCACATTAACTTTTTAAAATAAGATCATATCATATATGATAGGTTCTGAAGTAGATCAGATTGGACCATAGGTAGCCATAGGGCCAGGGACAAAATTCTCTTGTAGTCATAGAGATCATTCTAAGAGGATATCATGCAAGTAGCCCATAGTTTTGTTATGAACCTTGTTCAATCTAGCCTACAAATTAAAATATTTTAGACATTTTGACATTTCAGCGAAATATTTTGAAGTTATATTTCAAATATATATAATATTAAAGTTAAAATATATTTATAGGGCCTTATTTTCCTCCAGTTCCACATGTTTCGGTCTCACCTTAAGACTAAATTCATAATATAGTGGCATTATATTATGCATTAAAAAAGAGTGGTAATATTTTAATCTTAATTCGCAGTAAAATAGGACACCAAGTACCGGTGGTTATAAAAAGGTTGGATTGGTTGGGCACTTGGGTCACCAGGATCCAGGGAACAAAATTCTTATTGAAAAATTAGAAGGGCCAAAGGACCCAGAGAAGTCAAAGCCCTACCAAGAGTTGAGAAACTCTAGCCCAGGACACAAGTCACAAGATGAAAGTCAAAAAGCCCTCTCACAGACATTTCTCTTTGATTAAACAGAAGAAGAAGAGGAGGAGGAGAGGAAGATGTGATGAAGACACAATAGCAACAATAGCAACGATAATTTCACTGCGGCGGTCCCCCTCCTCTTTTTCTTCTTATTTTCTCCATCCTTTTTCTGATGGTTGCAGAAACCTGAATCACCTCCATTTTCTATTACAAAGGTTGGAAAGCAAAGGGTTTTCGTTTTAGGATGGGGCAACTACTTTGCCATAAGTGGGGCAATGGGCTAAGGCCCATTTACTTCATTAGGGATTTCTAGTTACGACCTGGGCCAACCGCCTCATATTGTAATAGCTTGGGTCGGCCTGAGTTGTTGCTCTCATCCATGAAATCAAGCACACATCTAAGTAATCCAACAAATTCTCATTCTCCATATCCTGAAGAGGCACCGCCATCCGTACCAGCTTCAACTTCGGCTCAGCCAGCTTGAGAGAGTAGAGGATGCGCTTCGATGTGCCTTCATCACTAGAGCTCGAGGGGCTTTTTCCAGAGAAGCCCCGCAGGATCTCCTTCGCTGGGATGAAGACGTCGGAGCACCACTCGAAGAAGAAGGAGATAGAGGCGGAGTTAAGGAGCAAGAGGACGTGAGTCACTTCGATGCTCCCGTGTTGGATCACCTCAGCAGTGTAGATGATGTCGCCGATGAAGAGATGGTCGCCGATGCAGACGAGGAACGGCATGGCCGCGGGCTACCAGAAATCTGTGTCCTCCCATTGGTTGGCCTCTCTGCTCGCTTTTTCTTGCTCTGCTTTCTTGTCGCTGCGAATCTCTTTGATTTCTCTTTTGATATTGTGTCTTGTGAGGGAAAGGGACATGAGGGAGAGGGGTGAGGCAGTTATTCCAAAAACTTGTGTGTGTGTGTGAGAGAGAGAGAGAGAGAGAGAGACGTCAAAGAGTGGGGTGAGATAGTTATTCAACTTGTGTATTTTGAGGGAGGAAAATGAGAGAGACCTGAGTAGAGTAGTTAGATGAATTGTCACGTATTTTTTTTAATAGATAACCTAAAAAATTAGTTTTTAAGATTTGGAGGTTTCCTATTAACTCATGTACAACTACATCCAAATAGAGATATAGAGATACTCTGGCAAGCTAGTAAACTGCTAGATCACACAAACATGTTTTATGTAAAATAGACTATCTCTACACTAAAGCAGAATTCATCCATTTAACATACAATTTTAATACACATTTGAGTGGTTAAATGGTCTAATTTTCACAATGCTTTCCTTCTCTAGAAAATGAAAGTAAAGATTTCACTTTTCACAATACTCTGTTTTTTTGTGCAACAAAGTGATTTCTACAATAGGAATGCATTTCTCTAGCAAATTTATTCGAATCCACTTTCCTTGAGAAACTCAATCCATACAAAAAAATTAAAAAATACAAAATTGTCAACTCAAAGAAAAAGTAAAAAGCCACAACCTTGAAGAATTTGATGATCGGTGTTTACTCTTTTGGCCATCTTAAAATGCAGGACAGTTTACCAAATGTAATCGAAGGTTCTTAAGCTTGGATTTTTTTTAGATTGCAATTCAATTACTACTTTTATATAGCATACAATAAAAGCAATCAACTACATAAAGAAGACGACACGATATTTCATGTAGAAGCTCAAACGGGAAAAAATTATGAGTCCAAAGTAGATAAAATCAAATACTAACTTCCGCAGTTTAAAAATATATTTGCAATTTACAGTTAGTCCCTTGATATAAGGCATTGCAGTTGTTTTTACTAGAATCATTAACACACAGTCCCTCGGTAGCCTGCTGTTAACACTTTGATCTCTACCACAAATGAATCTCTACAACGAGAGAACAATCTTCTACAAGAATGTAAAAGCCATAAATCTCCGACGGAAAAGTAGAAGTATCAACTCTAGAACTTGAACCCTTCAGCCCAACCTCTCACAAAAGCTCTAAATGAAATCTCCAAAGTGAATTCTCAACTCAAAACATGAAGAAAGTGTGCTTGGTTGAGAGAAATACCCTATTTTTAGCCCATAATTCGTGCCTTAGAGTTACAGCCCAAATATAAACAAAACAGGCAATTCTAGTACAAATGGAAAGAAATCCGTATAAGTCAGTGGGCTTTTACTGCATGTCGCTCGAGCACAAGTGAGTGCCTGCCCGAGCGCATGCTTCACATATCCAGTTATTTGCAATCCATTTGTTAGGCTTGAGCACGATGTTCATAGGCTCGAGTGCAATTGTGTCTGTCTTGGCTACTTGACTGCATGAACATGCTTGCTTGAGCGCATGCTTTATTTTCTAATTTTTTTCAATTTCGACACTTCTTGCAATGAAATGAACAATCTTTTCTAATTAATATATAAAACAGATCGATGGACTAAAGTTTTGTCCAATACATGAATTTAGCTAATACAAAATCCTAACAATCTCTCCCTTTGACAATTCATTAACAAAACTTCTTATGCATTCAATCTATCCAAATATAAAACCAAAAATACATTGACTAAATTGAAATTACAAAAAAAAAAAATTATACCATCAACTTTGCATCCAATTGAAGAACAACTGTACTATTAAAATACATTTTCAACTCCTTGAATCAAATCTTCAATCTTCAAAACTTCCACTTAATACCTCACTCTCCTTTTGTCCATAATTGACAAATTTATGGTGTTAGCATCCAATTGAAGAACAACTGTACTATCAAAATACATTTTTAGCTCCTTGAATCACGTCTTCAATCTTCAAAACTCCCACTTAATACCCCACTCTCCTTTTGTCCATAATTGACAAATTTATGGTGTTAGCATGTAGCATGTCTATCAATCAGGATCCAGCAGTAGTTCCCCCTTAGTTATGACTCCCCCGCAATGATATCCTTGTACCAGCACTGGATTTGGAGGCTTGATCTTCTTGATCAATCAAGGGCTCTTAGATTTTGATGCTTACACTTGTGAATTGAAGAAATTCAGCATAGTGTGGACCAAAATGAATGACAAATCTTCCTTCTTAACCCAGATTGCACTTGAGGTGGGTGCAAAAAACTAAGTTTTTCATTGCATGTTTTTTGGCAAAGCTTTCAGCTTATTGCAATGGCGACTAATGTGTCTTAATATTCCATAGTGATTACATGTGGGTGCTCGTGCAGATTGAGGACTAGACTCATTCTTTGATGCACAATCAACATATTTCTTCTATATAGTGGATGTATTTATTGTGCTTTCAACAAAAATAGTTTGATTTGAATATTTGTGTGATGTTGAAGCATACTTATACTATAACAATAAGGCTTTTTGGCAATGAATTTTTTCATCGCCTAAGGTTTAGGTGACGAATTGTTTTCGTTGCCAACATAGTCGACTTACATTCGTCGCTTATTTAAACTGGCAATGAAATTTATGTTTCATCGCCCCTGTTGGTAACGAGTTTTTTCGTTGTCCAAATCGTCGCAATGAGGTGAAGGTTGTCGCTAGTAATAGTAGGAGATATTGCTATTTTTGGCAAAAATGTTACGTCACATATATTGGCAACGAACAATTTTCATCTCTAAAATATTGGCGACGAGACAACTATCGTAGCCCTCTATTGCCAACGAATCATTTTGTCGCCAAATGTGTTTTTGTTTGTTATAGGCGACAAATTTGTTGCTTTTAGCAATGATGTTTTTTTGTCACTAATAATATATATTTTTAATATTACAAAAATAAAAATAATTAAAATTTACCTCTTCAATTATAAACCTATTCCAACCGAATCATTCATTTGAACTAATAACCAACAAACACATCCATATAAAAACATGTCATTCACATTAAAAACATAACAATTCAACCAATAATAATATATAAATCCAGACATATTTGCATACAACCATTAATAATACAAGCTATTGTCAAAGTAACCAACTTATTTGATTCCAAACCTCTCTGTCAGGCCCCAAATTTTGATTTTTGGGTCGAGTGAATTTGTTGGGTTTGAGTTGGGTTGAGAGAGGTTAAATGGACTAATTAAACACTCTTAGGCCTTAGGCCTGAGTTATTTGACCTTTTTAAGCCAAAAAGTCTTTTTTCGAAATTTTGTAAAGCTCATTAGAAAGCAAGGAGCCTTTCCTTATAATTTAGAAAAACCTTTACATAATATAAACACTTAGGATTTTCCCAATTCTCTCATCTTCTTTCTTTCTTCTGCAACCAAGCCCTAGAAGCTCTCCGTGGAAAAACTAAGGCAGGATCTTCAGATATGCTTTTGGCATCGAGATCTAGGTAAGTGAATAATTGTAAATAATGTCATCCTAGCTGCTTTCTTAAATCACATGTTGTAATATGATTTATTTGTTTTGGTTTAATGTTTGTGTTAAGGATTAATAATGAAGATTTATTTTTTTGATTGAAGCAAGTATGACTCGTCAATTGGGTTTTAGGTTTTCGATAGAATGGTTTTGATTTTTTTATTAAAAAAAATAAAGAAACGCAGCAGCAGCCGCTTACTGCTGCACTGCCTCCGCACGTCAAGTAACGCGTGCGCAGGCAGCAGCGACTGCTGTTGTGTGCAGCCTGGGCCGGCTGGGCAGCTGACCTGGCTCGGCTGGGCTGGGCCGGCTGCCTGGAGGGCCCGAGTCGCTAGTGGGCCATATCTGGCCGGGTTCACTGGGCTAGGCTAGTTTTAAATATATATATATATGTAGTATTAAATAAATAATTAAGTTAGGATATTATTTATAAAGAGTTTAAAATGTTGTATTTTGATTAATAGTCTAGTATACTAATAGAGCTTTGAATTTATTAAAATAATTTTTAATTCGATGTTATTAAAAATTTAGTTAGGATTGTTTATAAATTTAATTGGGAATTATGTAATTGTGATTAATGTTTCATTTAGATTAATTAGAAACTGACTAAAATGTAATTGGGAGTGATTAAATCTTAATTAGAATGTATTTATAATTCTAATTTAGATTTTTAATTTGAGTTTAGATTTCGAAGTGGGATCCGAAATTTGTTTTTTTTTTGTTTTATATAAAATAATAAGGTGTAATTGTACACAACAATGACAATTAAGGACTTAATTATTTCTTTTCCTTTTTTTATCATAATTTGATTAAGTTTAAATTTGGAATTTGAATATCTTTTACCCAATTTGTGACACACATTAAATATATATAATCAGATTAGATGGATTCTTGTTTTTTCAGAAAAGTTAGTTGAATGTTCACATGAGAATTGGACTTAATTTACGATAGAAATGTGAGATTCAGGATGCACCACATGATAGACACTGAAAGTAGGTTACTAGCATCATGGACTCACATTTCCATTTTGAAAGAGGATTCATTCTCATGTGCATATTTATCTAACTATAACCGTTAGGTAAATTAGTGCTTTTCCTCAAACAACTTGAAAATACACACTATCATAATATACTTTTAAATTAAGTAATCAAATACTTAAATTGATATTGGTTTGAATATTATGAATCAAGGGTATCATATCATGATTTATGGTACATCAGTAGACATTGTATTTGTATATACATATATTTATATATATTTGACCGACTGCGGTTTGGAGGTGGATGTACACTATCAGGTCAACGTGTATGGTGGGATATAGTACATAGCTGTACCATCTATTATATTCATGGGAATACCCATTTTTATATATGTATCTGCAGGAATACCCATTTTTGCTTATCTATCTATGGGAATACCCCTTTTTGCTTATCTGTCGCGGGGATACCCATTTTTATATATTATATTTGTAAGAGTACTCGTTTTGATATATTGCATCTGCAGGGATACTCGTTTCTATGCATTCATGTCATTGGGTTTGCATTTAATATGTTTTGAGCTAGATTGTAATATATGCTTTAAATTAATTGATTAACACCATTGCTTGCAGTTTACCCTCTTGCCAGATTACGTCAATCTGACCCACTACTTTTAGTGTCTAGGTTCCGTCACCAGTGCTGAACCGGAGGATCAGGTGACGTAGGAGATTCCGCTAAATGGCGGAGTTATTGAGTGGAGCACTAATAACATCGTCTGAGATATCTTAGAGTTGGTGCAGAGATCGAAACTTTAGATTATGTAATAAGGCCATATTTGAGCCATTAGTTTATTCATTAAATTTTTTTGTTTTAGAATTATAACTTTAATTACTATGCTTCGAAGCACTTGACCTTGACTTTATTATTATTAAGATTTGTTCTTTGATTGATGTATGATATTCATCTGCGATGATTATGGATTTTAGTTTCGCGTGTGATTATGATTGCTTGATCACCAAGCATAGCCTCACAAAAGACTTCGATCCACCAGAATTAGGGCCCATATACTTATGTAAGAAAATTTTTAATTGGCCCCAATTCTCATACCCTTAGAACCAAGTTTGGATCCGGCCTAGTTTTGGGGCGTGACAGATGGTATCAAAGTCGGTCATGTTCTAGAAGTTCTAAAAGATGTTAGAATGTAGGTCCGATGTGAGAATTAGAAATTTTAAGTGGGAATGTTGGGGTTTGATGCGTATAACCGTATATAAACTTTAACATGGTTTAGAGGTTACAGGAGTTTTTTATCCTCTGCATTTTTGGTCGTTTAGTCTCTAACAAAGGGTTGTTTTACAGACATGGCACCTAGAACTTGGAAAACAAAAGCTAACCCATCCAATTCGAAGTGGGTGAGCCTAGTTGTACCGCCAATGATTAGATGCAAACTCTGTTTTAGACCATGTTAGCCCATCAACAACGTCAGGATCAACAAATAACGCAGTTGTTGGAGGTTGTGCAGAGGATGAATCAACCTTATGCAATGCATGAAACTCAGCCACCGATAACACTGCAATCAACACCTGTGGTACAACCTCAAGTAGTGGATCAAGCAGCATTTCAAACTAGTGTACTTGAAGATTTTCAGAGAATCGGGCAGCCTGAGGTTGTTGTTGCCTCCAGACCCCACGATCCAAATGATATTTTTAAAAAGTTTAAGAAGTGGGGTCTGCCGGATTTCAACGGGGGTGAAGATCTAATGGTGGCAGAGGAACTTCTCATCCAAGTAGAGAAGATATTTGAGAATCTAGTTTGCACAAGGGTACAAAAGGTTAAGTTGGCAGCTTCCATGTTTCGAGATGTGGCGGACAAGTGGTGGACTACCGTTAAGGAAATATATGAAGAGATCGCTGAAGAGGTGGCTTGGACTACTTCTCATAATCAATTCCATGATAAGCAAGTACCGGAGCATGTTCGTATTTAGAAGCAAATAGAGTTTGACAGATTGAAGCAAGGGACCTTGTCCGTTAGGGAATATGAACTGTAGTTTACCCGTCTTTCTTGTTTCGCACCAACTCTCATCACTCAAGAAAGCGAGAGGATTCGACGGTTCCTTGATGGCCTGCGACCAGATATACTGCTACATCTCAAGTCACAAGTTCTGAATACTTACCAAGCATATTTGGATAAAGCATATTGGGCCAAGGAGGTGATCGGGCGCATGGCCCCTACGAGTCAACCTAAGCAGAAAGTTGCTCTGTCTCCGGGCCCACACCACCAATTCAAAAAGCAGAAAAAGGCATCATGTGGCATTTGTGGCAATAACCACCCAACGTCTAAGTGTTGGAGGCAAACAAGGGGTGTTTTTACTGTAGAGATACTAATCATCAAGTCAAGGATTGCCTAAGAAGAAAGGCCAACAGTATTGGCAGACATCTATATAGGGAGCTCCTATTCAAGCACAGCCGCTAAGACAAATAGCTCCAGCTTCCTCATAACAGCAACGACCCTAGGCACCGCCCAACAAATGCAGTTTTACCGACATCCCCAGCAGCCGACCTTAAAGGACCTTAGTGACTGTAACACTCCAAACCAGCTTAACCTGATTTAGTGACTAATTAATGTGGTTTTGAGTCATTTTCGAGTGATGATCCTTTAGCATGCTTTATTCGATTGCACAACTTGCCTAGTATATGAACTTGGAATTCTATCTACTATTCTGCTAGATACAACATGCGTTAACTTATTATTGCTTATACTTTGCTAAATCGTTGTATTCATGAGTTGTCTTTGATGTTACAAGCTCAGATCTCGCTGCTAACCCCTCGTCAGTCAGCCAGACTCCAGGGAAGACCGTAGACACCCCATCAGGGCTAGAGGAGTGGATGTGAGCACTCCGTTGGAGAACGATTTGTCATGCCTATAAGTCTTCCTCAGTGTGGGTTGTACTTGGTTCTGTTTTGTTCATGGTCTCTACATTTTGTAATTGGCTCCCTTTTGTGTTTGGCTCACTTTTGTATAACTCTAGACTTCATGTAATCTTTTGTCGATATGATTTTGTTTTAGTATATCTTCTTTTGTTATGCAATGATACCTACGTGTGAGTTTCCCTTGTGCGCATGCATTTAGACAGGGTCTAAGTGTATTTGCACAGGAGTACATGTGTCACTGGTTAGGTTTAAACTTAACCCCTGATTTTCTGGGCTCGAGTTGTGACAGCAACCCCAAGGGCCTAACAGACAGCAAACAAAGCTCCAGCACGCAAGCAGAGTATATGCCATGACCCAAGAATAGGCTGATGTTGCAAAGAAAATTGTGAAAGGTATTATTTCTACTTATGATAATCATGCTAAAGCTTTATTTGATCCCGGATCTACCCATTCCTATATTTCCCCTAGTTTTGCCTTAATGATTGGTGTTAGAGCAGCTGAGTTGCCATTTGATTTAATTAAGGCCACCTCGTTGGGTAAAAAGGTTAGTTGTTTGAAATACTACCATGATTGCAAATTGGTGATAAGTGGTGTAGTTTTAAAGGCTAATTTAATATTGTTGGTAATGAATGACTTTGACGCCATTTTGGGTATGAATTAACTTGCTAGTTATAATGCAGTTATGAACTGCAGTGCCAAGACGATTAAGTTAACAGCTGATGACAGCACTGAGGTGCTATTTGTGGGATCTAAGAAGAATATTATTACTCGTATGATATCACTTATTAAGGCTACGAAGTTATTGATAAAAGGTTCTGAGGGGTATATAGCGTTTATCATAGAGGACAAACGGACTAAACTGGTGGAGGAGATACCAGTGGTATCTGAGTTTCCAAATGTTTTTCCCGATGACATTCCCGGATTGCTGCCAGTCCGTGAGATTTACTTTGCAGTTGAGCTTATACCGGGCACGGCTTCGACCTCGAAAGCCGCTTATAGGATGGCCCTAGCTGAGTTTAGAGAACTCAAGGAGCAATTACAGGAGCTATTGAACAAGGGTTTTATTAGACCGAGTGTCTCTCCTTAGGGATCTCCAGTGTTGTTTATCAAAAAGAAGGATAGTTCCATGAGAATGTGTATTGATTATAGACATCTAAATCAAGTGACTATTAAGAACAAGTACCTTTTACCTAGAGTTGATGAATTGTTTGATCAATTGCAGGGTTCTGAGTATTTTTGTAAGATTGATTTGAGATTAGAATATCACCAATTAAAAGTACGAGACCAGGATATTCCAAAAACTGCATTCAGAACTAGATATGGTCACTACGTGTCACGACCCGAGCCCAGAATTCGGGGGTTAGCGAAAAGCTAAACCGGTGACACACGTACTCCCGTGCACGTGCACCCAAACCCAGTCCAGATGCACGCACACAAGGGATCTAACACGTGCGAACTAAGCGTACGCGGAAGCTGTACATATCAAAGCAAGCAACAAAGGAAAATAAAATAGCGGAAGCCAAAGTAAATACGAAACGGAAAAGACAAAGACAAATACACTGAGATAAAACCGAATACACACCAAAATCCATATACACAAAATATACAGAATACAAGTCCAAAGTCCAAAGATCCAAAGTCTGAATACAATATCCCCTGAAACCAAAACTCAAAATAAAACCACTGGAAGTATGCATGAACGCACTCGGCAGAAGTGATCAGGCCCACTCTGCCAGACCGGAGGGTGCCTCTACACTCGCCCCTGCAGCCTCCTCGACCGCCGGGGAGCTGGGCAAGGTATCTGTGCCT
Source organism: Sextonia rubra (assembly GCA_037013555.1). Classification (NCBI taxonomy): domain Eukaryota; kingdom Viridiplantae; phylum Streptophyta; class Magnoliopsida; order Laurales; family Lauraceae; genus Sextonia; species Sextonia rubra. The sequence continues at coordinate 105,374,617 of JASUAD010000001.1, read as the reverse complement.
GCAACACCACAGACAACACAAATGAATACAACGATCCAGCAAATATAAGTAACAGGAAAGAAACACGCATAGTATCAAAGCGGAATAAATGAATGACAGAAGATTAAATACAGAGTTCATCTTGGTATGCTAAGCAAATCGTGCATAGGAGTAAACATGATAATGGAATCAAAACATAGAACACTGAACTAGTTGGCTACTACGTTAACCATGTTCTCTCCAAAAGAGAGCAGAGCAGAGCAGAGCAGAGAACACCGCTGTCCAGGCCAAAGGTACAAGCGGGTCTCGGTTTCCTGGGTTCCGGGGTCCCAAGACAAAGCAACACTGCAGTTAAAACAGAGATACAGAGATCTACGCCAGAGGTAACCCCGTCGGGTATCCTAGGGCTGAGGCTGAGTAGAGCCAGACTAATACCAATCAAATCAAATCCATAGAAAGGGGAGATTATCCGCTTTGGACTCACCGATGACAAAGACCGGATCTTATCCTCACGTATTAACCTCTGGGCAGAGCCACCAGGGAATACCCAAAAATCAGAGATATACAAAGCCAGAGAATATACAAAGCATAGCATAGATCAAAACATAGTACAGAGCGAAGAATAATACAGATATACAGAACGAAAGCAAAATGACTGAGGAATGCATAACATAGATTAACAGAACAGAGGGCAAAACCATAAACAATATGCAATGCATCTCAGATTAATACGGAATCAAGGTTCATTACAAGCCAAGTCTAATCTAGTTGCATCACTATCACTAACCGTGCATGTTGATGTAGTTTTAAGTTATTCGATGCACCGTTGCCATCCTAGTGTTGCAATATAATCCTTATGTGCATCGAAGTCCCTTAAACCAACACCCATGGGGAGGTGCTTAACAATGAGCAACACTCACATGAATAAGTCACAGCCTAACAGACTATTCATGCGCTCCAAAGAATCCATTTGGGCCGGTTTACGGGTATGGTTAACCTGTATTTGAGCCCTACAAGGTCACACCATTAGCCTAAGTTTAACTGATATTTTACAGGTCTTACGGTTTAGCCATGGGTGACCTACGGCTTAGCCGTGGCATCCTACGGCGTAGCCGCAATATGCACTACGGCTTAGCCGTGGTTCCCTTCAGAACACGGCTAAACTGTCAGCTTTTCCACCTCTGATCTGATACATCTCACGGCTGAGCTACGGTGGAGTCCACGGCTTAGCCGTAAACCATCACGGCTTAGCCGTAGCCTCACCGTAAGAACACTGATATCAGAAAAGTTTCGACTGATCAGAGATTAAATCCACGGCTTAGATACGGTTTGGTTCACGGTTAGCTTACGGCTCAGCCGTAGGACAAATTACGGCTTAGCCGTAGCCTAGCCGTAGAACAAACTCGAATTTGTCACTCTCTGGAATCTAAGCCGTACAGGGTTACGGCTTAGCCGTACAATACAGAACACGAATTCGGGAAGATTACAGAAACGAAATTTTTGTACAGAAACTGAATAAAACAAGCTCAACTGATTCTCATAGCTTAGAAAATGGCTGTAACACATGCTAAACAAAGAATAAGAGTGAATCAAAGCCATCAAACAAACACCCATATGTGTTATCAAAGCCTGTACTTATACTTGCCTCAAATCTGACAAAATCCTCTGAATCAAGCTCCAAAGCAACTAAAACCAAAACAAATCAAAGCAATCACACATGCATGAGGTGAAGACACATCAACACAGAAGAGAGCTGAAATTGGAGAAGAAGGAAGGAGAGTTGGGAGAGAACCCACTTACCACCAAAGCCACAGACAGAGACTAAGCACAGAGATGAGAGAGAATGAAGAAATCCAAATCAAAAATGAGAATCCAACATCAATCGAGCAAGAGAAGTAAAGAGAGAGAGAGAAAACGTGGAGCTCTGGAGATTTCCTCTTGCATGCACGTTGAAGACAATTTACAGGGAATGAGGACATCTGGAGCCTGATTCATTTATATAAGTTTGGAAGTTTAAAACAAGGTCCGGTGAGTTTAGACTAATTACAGTTCAAGTCACACGAAGGTCTAACTTCCCCAATTGACTCCAAACGGATCTGACACAGTTACGGAATTTGTCGAGCTCAACGAAATACGCGTGCTGACACCAAGATGATGCAAAGATGATATGAGCAAAGCAAAAGCAAAATTACGAAAAAAGGCTTAGAACTACCTATTCCAGGTCAAAGGTCACTCAACTACCTATCCAAGGCCCAAAACCAAGTCCAAAAGAAATAAACAAAAACAAAACACACACTAATGAGCCACTAATCCGGCTCAAAGGGGATCGGAGTGTTACATCCTCCCCCACTAGGAATCATTCCGTCCTCGGAATGACTACCTACCTGCGCAAAGAGATGCGGGAACTGGCGTGCTAGCTGCTCCTCTAGCTCCCAAGTAGCCTCATCTGGACCATGATGTTCCCACAACACCTTCACCCATCTGATAGTCCTGGTACGAAGAATCTGTTCTCGTGTCCCAACGATGCGAAGCGGACGCTCAACGTAAGTTGCATTAGGCTGAATCTGGATATCATCGTAGCGAATCACATGGCTCGGATCTGGCACATACTTACGGAGCATCGACACATGGAACACATCGTGAACACCGGAGAACTCAACTGGAAGTGTCAACCGATAGGCTAAATCTCCAACTCGGCTCTTGACTTCGAACGGTCCTACATATCTCGGAGCTAACTTGCCCTTCTGACCAAATCGAACTGTGCCCTTCATCGGAGAAACTTTAAGAAATACCCAGTCTCCGACTTGGAATGCCAAAGGTCTCCTCCGAGTATCAGCATAGCTCTTCTGCCTGGACCGAGCAATCTTCAGATTCTCTATCACTTTCTGCACCTTCTCTGTCGTCTCAGCAATGATTGTCGGACCATGGAAACTTCTAGTTCCAACTTCCTCCCAGCACACTGGAGTCCTGCACTTGCGTCCGTATAGAGCCTCATAAGGTGCCATACCAATACTCTCATGGAAGCTGTTGTTGTAAGCAAACTCACACAATGCTAGATGCGTATCCCATTCCTTCTCAAAGTTCAGCACGCTAGCTCGGAGCATATCCTCCAACGTCTGAATGGTACGCTCCGACTGTCCATCAGTCTGGGGGTGGTATGCCGTACTAAAACTCAGCTTCGTGCCCATAGCTTCCTGAAATGCTCTCCAGAATGAAGATACAAAACGACTATCTCGATCCGACACAATCGATACTGGGGTGCCATGCAATCTGACTATCTCGTCAACAAACTTCCTGGCCATCTCCGTGAATGTCATCCCTTTCTTGAACGGAAGGAAATGTGCTGACTTGGTCAATCTGTCCACTATTACCCAGATCGCATTATTCTTCCTACTGGTCGGCGGAAAACCGGAGACGAAATCCATCGTAATGTGCTCCCACTTCCACTGCGGAGTGTGCAATGGATGCAATGATCCTGGAGGTCGCTGATGATCAGCTTTTACCCTCTGACAGGTCAAACATCGAGCTACGAACCCTGCGATCTCCCGCTTCATATTGTTCCACCAAAATCTATCTTTCAAGTTCCGGTACATCTTCGTACTCCCGGGATGCATCGCATATCGGGCATCGTGCGCATCTGTCATCAACTTATCTTTCAACTCATCCACAGCGGGAACACACAATCTGTTCCTGAAGTACAAAACTCCATCCACCAAGCTGAAATCCGGTCGATCTGCAATCCGATCTCTGAACTTCACCAGGAGGGGGTCCTCAAACTGGCGATCCTTGATCTGCTGAATCACCTCAGGCTGAAACACGACGGTAGTAGCTAATGTCACCGAGTCTCCTACCATCTGAACCTCTACAGGCTGATCATGCACAAGCATATAGAATCCTGCTAACACCTGAAGACTGTCTGTCCTCCTGCTGAGTGCATCTGCAACTACATTGCCCTTGCCTGGGTGGTACTTGATCGGAAAGTCGTAATCTTTGATGAACTCCAACCACCTTCGCTGCCTCATATTCAAGTCATGCTGATCAAACAGGTACTGCAAACTGTGATGATCGGAATGGACCTCAAACTTCACACCGTACAGGTAATGTCGCCACAACTTCAATGCAAATACAATGGCTGCTAACTCCAAGTCATGTGTGGCATAGTTCTTCTCATGTTCTTTTAACTGTCTGGATCCATAGGCAATCACCTTCTGATTCTGCATCAGTACACAGCCTAGTCCAACTCTAGAGGCATCTGAGTAAATCATGAATCCCTCACTACCATCCGGGAGAGTCAACACTGGCGCCGTAGTGAGCTTTTCTTTCAGCAACTGAAAACTACGCTCACACTTCTCTGTCCACTCATACGGGACCTTCTTCCGAGTCAACTGAGTCAGCGGGGCTGAGATCTTCGAGAAATCCTGCACAAACCTGCGGTAATATCCCGCCAAGCCCAGAAAACTCCGAATCTCCGTCACTGATCTAGGACGGGGCCAATGGACTACTGCCTCAATCTTAGCCGGATCCACCATCAATCCATCTCTAGAAATCACATGTCCCAAAAATGCAACTTGCTCTAGCCAGAAATCACATTTAGCCAACTTTGCATACAACTTGTGATCTCGAAGCAGCTGCAATGCCTTCCTCAGATGATCTGTATGTTCCTCAGCAGTCTTCGAATAGACCAATATGTCATCTATGAAAACCACAACAAACTGGTCCAAGAATGAAGTAAACACCCTGTTCATCAACGCCATAAAAGCTGCGGGTGCGTTCGTCAAACCAAACGGCATGACAAGGAACTCGTAGTGTCCATACCGAGTCCTGAAAGCTGTCTTAGGAACATCTTCATCCTTCACCCTGAGCTGGTGATATCCTGACCTCAAGTCAATCTTAGAGAAGTGAGCTGCACCCTGAAGCTGATCGAACAACTCATCAATCCTAGGCAATGGATACTTGTTCTTGATAGTCACTTTGTTCAACTGCCTATAATCAATGCACATCCGGAAACTGCCATCCTTCTTCTTGACGAACAAAACAGGAGCTCCCCAAGGTGAAACACTGGGGCGTATGAACCCTTTATCCAACAAATCCTGCAACTGTTTCTTCAATTCCAACAACTCTGCAGGTGCCATACGATATGGAGCTCTACTGATAGGTGCTGTACCTGGTACCACGTCAATAGCAAATTCTACCTCCCGAACTGGTGGCAACTCTGGCACATCCTCCGGAAAGACATCCGGAAACTCGCTGACTACTGGAATCTCACTGAGCTGTCGCCGATCTTTCTTTTCTGAAATGAATGCAAGAAATCCCTCACATCCCCTACGAAGCATCCTGTCTGCCTTACAAGCAGAGATCACACGTCTTGGGCACTTCGTCTGGCTGCCCTCAAATCGGAATCCGCTGCCTAAATCAAAATAAATAGCCTTACTGTAGCAATTGATACACGCATGATATCTCGCAAGCCAGTCCATACCAAGAATCACATCAAAATCCAGTGTCGTGAGCAACACGAGGTCTACTGGGAGCTGAGGACCAGCTATCCGCACAGCGCACTGAGGGTAGAAAACACTGCACTCCACCCGTTTACCAACCGGAGTGGATACCAACAACAAGTATGGAAGTGGTGTGGGTCGCTGTCGAAGCTGCACAGCAAAATGGGGTGCTACGTACGAACGCGTAGACCCGGAGTCAAATAAAGCTAAAGCTTCTGCATCGGAAATTAAAATTTTACCTTCCACTACCGTGGCCTCCTCCGCGCCCTCATGCGTAGCAGCATAGGCTCGGGCTGTCTGGCGATTCGGCTTCTGACCTGGGCGAGCTGGCTGAGATCTGCCCTGTGCTGTAGGTCCTGTCTGTCTCGTCTGTGGAGAGGACTGAAACTTCGGGCATTGGGCCCGCCTGTGGTCCGTAGAGCCACACCCGAAACAAGCCCCACTCTTCCTCCAACATCTGTCGGTGGGGTGATCCTTCCCACAGTGACTGCAAACTATCTGAGGACTGCTCGAACTGCCCTGTTTACCCTTGAACTTCTTCTGGAACTGACTTCTGCCACTGAAACCTGCTGCCCTCTTAGCCTCTGTTCGCTCCTCCTCAAAGATGGCCTCTGCATCATAAGCCCTGTCAATAGCGTCATCCAATGTAGCCGGCCACATACAAGCAACCACGTGGCGTTTGTGTCTCGGATTTAGGCCGTTGACGAAGCGAGTCACCTTCTTATGCTCCGTGTTCACCATATCCTCTGCGAAGTGGGACAACTCTGTAAACTTGTGTACATAATCTGCAACTGGCATCTGTCTCTGCTGAAGGTTGAAGAATTCCACTTCCTTGGCTCGCTGAATATGGAGAGGCATGAACTTACGACGGAATTGCTGCTTGAAGGTCTCCCAAACTGTGGCACTGGGCATAGTCTGGAATGAGGTCTTAACACTCCTCCACCATGTCTTAGCTACACTCCGAAGCATAGAGGCTGTGAGAACTACCTTCTGCTTGTTGCTGCACACAATCGTATCAAATAGCTCTTCAGTCTGCTCCAACCATTGCTCAGCCTGCAATGCATCCTCTATCCCATGAAACTCGGTCGCCCCTCGCTTACGGAACTTGTCGAAAAGAGCATTAGGGTCTGATTCCTTAGGCTGGAAAATCACCTGCTGATCTATACGGGGTGATGCTACTGCGGCAGCCTGACTCTGCCTATCTACCATGGATGCCATCTGTGCCTGTAATGACTGCATAGACTGCATCATCATCATCATCCGCTCCTCACTACTGATGTGTGGGGGTACCGATCCACTATCACCATTGTGGCCCTGTTGATTCTCATCCCTAGATCCTGATCCTGATGCCATCCTGTAAAAGGAAAAGAAACACAACACACAAATATAACATGCCCTGAGTTAGTCAAACCCCAAATCAACATATGAGACCTCGAGTCAAATAGTTGATATCGTTATCTCACCACGATCTTAGATGCCTACATGCTTATAACTAGCATGCTCTGATACCATACAATACGTATGTCACGACCCGAGCCCAGAATTCGGGGGTTAGCGAAAAGCTAAACCGGTGACACACGTACTCCCGTGCACGTGCACCCAAACCCAGTCCAGATGCACGCACACAAGGGATCTAACACGTGCGAACTAAGCGTACGCGGAAGCTGTACATATCAAAGCAAGCAACAAAGGAAAATAAAATAGCGGAAGCCAAAGTAAATACGAAACGGAAAAGACAAAGACAAATACACTGAGATAAAACCGAATACACACCAAAATCCATATACACAAAATATACAGAATACAAGTCCAAAGTCCAAAGATCCAAAGTCTGAATACAATATCCCCTGAAACCAAAACTCAAAATAAAACCACTGGAAGTATGCATGAACGCACTCGGCAGAAGTGATCAGGCCCACTCTGCCAGACCGGAGGGTGCCTCTACACTCGCCCCTGCAGCCTCCTCGACCGCCGGGGAGCTGGGCAAGGTATCTGTGCCTGCAACACCACAGACAACACAAATGAATACAACGATCCAGCAAATATAAGTAACAGGAAAGAAACACGCATAGTATCAAAGCGGAATAAATGAATGACAGAAGATTAAATACAGAGTTCATCTTGGTATGCTAAGCAAATCGTGCATAGGAGTAAACATGATAATGGAATCAAAACATAGAACACTGAACTAGTTGGCTACTACGTTAACCATGTTCTCTCCAAAAGAGAGCAGAGCAGAGCAGAGCAGAGAACACCGCTGTCCAGGCCAAAGGTACAAGCGGGTCTCGGTTTCCTTGGTTCCGGGGTCCCAAGACAAAGCAACACTGCAGTTAAAACAGAGATACAGAGATCTACGCCAGAGGTAACCCCGTCGGGTATCCTAGGGCTGAGGCTGAGTAGAGCCAGACTAATACCAATCAAATCAAATCCATAGAAAGGGGAGATTATCCGCTTTGGACTCACCGATGACAAAGACCGGATCTTATCCTCACGTATTAACCTCTGGGCAGAGCCACCAGGGAATACCCAAAAATCAGAGATATACAAAGCCAGAGAATATACAAAGCATAGCATAGATCAAAACATAGTACAGAGCGAAGAATAATACAGATATACAGAACGAAAGCAAAATGACTGAGGAATGCATAACATAGATTAACAGAACAGAGGGCAAAACCATAAACAATATGCAATGCATCTCAGATTAATACGGAATCAAGGTTCATTACAAGCCAAGTCTAATCTAGTTGCATCACTATCACTAACCGTGCATGTTGATGTAGTTTTAAGTTATTCGATGCACCGTTGCCATCCTAGTGTTGCAATATAATCCTTATGTGCATCGAAGTCCCTTAAACCAACACCCATGGGGAGGTGCTTAACAATGAGCAACACTCACATGAATAAGTCACAGCCTAACAGACTATTCATGCGCTCCAAAGAATCCATTTGGGCCGGTTTACGGGTATGGTTAACCTGTATTTGAGCCCTACAAGGTCACACCATTAGCCTAAGTTTAACTGATATTTTACAGGTCTTACGGTTTAGCCATGGGTGACCTACGGCTTAGCCGTGGCATCCTACGGCGTAGCCGCAATATGCACTACGGCTTAGCCGTGGTTCCCTTCAGAACACGGCTAAACTGTCAGCTTTTCCACCTCTGATCTGATACATCTCACGGCTGAGCTACGGTGGAGTCCACGGCTTAGCCGTAAACCATCACGGCTTAGCCGTAGCCTCACCGTAAGAACACTGATATCAGAAAAGTTTCGACTGATCAGAGATTAAATCCACGGCTTAGATACGGTTTGGTTCACGGTTAGCTTACGGCTCAGCCGTAGGACAAATTACGGCTTAGCCGTAGCCTAGCCGTAGAACAAACTCGAATTTGTCACTCTCTGGAATCTAAGCCGTACAGGGTTACGGCTTAGCCGTACAATACAGAACACGAATTCGGGAAGATTACAGAAACGAAATTTTTGTACAGAAACTGAATAAAACAAGCTCAACTGATTCTCATAGCTTAGAAAATGGCTGTAACACATGCTAAACAAAGAATAAGAGTGAATCAAAGCCATCAAACAAACACCCATATGTGTTATCAAAGCCTGTACTTATACTTGCCTCAAATCTGACAAAATCCTCTGAATCAAGCTCCAAAGCAACTAAAACCAAAACAAATCAAAGCAATCACACATGCATGAGGTGAAGACACATCAACACAGAAGAGAGCTGAAATTGGAGAAGAAGGAAGGAGAGTTGGGAGAGAACCCACTTACCACCAAAGCCACAGACAGAGACTAAGCACAGAGATGAGAGAGAATGAAGAAATCCAAATCAAAAATGAGAATCCAACATCAATCGAGCAAGAGAAGTAAAGAGAGAGAGAGAAAACGTGGAGCTCTGGAGATTTCCTCTTGCATGCACGTTGAAGACAATTTACAGGGAATGAGGACATCTGGAGCCTGATTCATTTATATAAGTTTGGAAGTTTAAAACAAGGTCCGGTGAGTTTAGACTAATTACAGTTCAAGTCACACGAAGGTCTAACTTCCCCAATTGACTCCAAACGGATCTGACACAGTTACGGAATTTGTCGAGCTCAACGAAATACGCGTGCTGACACCAAGATGATGCAAAGATGATATGAGCAAAGCAAAAGCAAAATTACGAAAAAAGGCTTAGAACTACCTATTCCAGGTCAAAGGTCACTCAACTACCTATCCAAGGCCCAAAACCAAGTCCAAAAGAAATAAACAAAAACAAAACACACACTAATGAGCCACTAATCCGGCTCAAAGGGGATCGGAGTGTTACACTACGAATTTTTGGTGATGTCTTTTGGACTGACTAATGCGCCGGCAACTTTTATAGCTATGATGAATAGGGTTTTTGCTCAGTACTTAGATCAATTTGTGATGGTATTTATCAACAATGTACTTGTATATTCGAAGAGTCGAGAAGAACACGCTCAGCATCTTTGTACTTCATTGCAACTGTTGAGGGAACACCAATTGTATGCTAAGGCAAGTAAGTGTGAATTTTGGTTGGAACAGGTAGAATTCCTTCGTCATATCATCTCTAAAGAAGGTTTGGCAGTGGACCCAACAAAGATTGAAACGGTGGTTAAGTGGGATAGGCCAAAAACAGTGTTGGAGATCCGAAATTTCCTAGCCTCTAGGTTATTACCGCAGATTTGTGGAAGGATTTTCCACAATAGCAGCCCCATTGTCGAGATTGACTCGCAAAGGAGTTCCTTTTGTGTGGAATGAGGAGTATGAGTAGAGTTTTCGGGAGTTAAAAAGAAGGTTGACCACAGCCCCTGTACTGACCCTACTTGTCGGCAATGATGGTTTTGTGATTTTCACCGATATATCTGGATTTGGACTTGGTTGTGTTCTCATGCAACATGAGATGGTGGTGGCTTACGGGTTCAAATAGTTGAAGGAACATGAATGAAAGTAAGTAACCCATGACTTGGAGCTAGCAGCAATGGTCTTTGCTTTGAAGATGTGGAAACATTATCTTTATGGAGCCACTTTTGAAGTATATTTAGACCATAAGAGCCTCCAATATCTCTTCACGCAGGATGATTTGAACATGAGACAAAGGAGATGGATGGAATATATTAAGGATTATAATTTTAGGTTGAAGTACCATTCAGGAAAAGCTAATATAACGGTAGATGCTCTAAGTAGAAAAGTAGCGTTCATTGGACAATTAATTACAGAATGCTTCTGGATTCGATGTTAGGAAGATATAGATGTTTAATTCCATCCTATCAGTGAGCAAGCAGTGTTGGCTGGTACATTCTCGTGGGAACCCAAATTACCTCCGAAGATCAGAGAATACCAGTTACTAGACCCCGAGATAACAAGAATCAAAGATCATATGAATGAGAGGCCTAATTTTAAGTTGGAAGATCATATTTTGAATTATAAAGGCAAAATTTGTGTGCCTGATTTTCCAGAATTGAAGGATGAAATCATAGTCAAGGCACACTATACACGGTATACTATTCATCAAGGCAGTACTAAGATGTATCAACATTTGAAGGATCACTAGTGATGGAAGAACATGAAGAAAGATATCACAGAATTTGTTAAAAAGTGTTTAGTCTGCCAACGGATTAAGGCAAATTATAAGAGACCCCCAGGTCTTTTGCATCAGTTGGAAATTCTTTAGTGGAAGTGGAAGCACGTCACCATGGACCTTGTATCAGGATTGCCTAACACTGAAAGGGATTTGATGCAATTTAGGTGATAGTGGATTGTTTGACTAAGTCAGCCCACTTTGTACCATTTAAAACTGTTCAAGGAATGGAAAAAATGGCAGATTTGTATATTAAGGAAGTGGTGAGATTGCATGGAGCACCAGTTTCTATTGTCTCTGATCAGGATAGCAAGTCGTATCTTGGTTTTAGGTATCACTGCAAGAAGCCTTAGGAACCAAGTTGAGTTTTAGTATAGCCTATCATCCCCAAACAGATGGACAGACAGAGCGTATAAACCAGACATTGGAAGATATGTTAAGGGCATGTGTTTTGGATTTTAAGACCAGTTGGGATGAAAGTTTGGCTCTATGTGAATTTGCGTATAACAATAGTTATCACTCTAGCATTGGAATGATACCTTTTGAAGCCTTGTATGGGAGAAGATGCCGAATTCCTATATGTTGGTCAAATTTTGGAGCTCGCAGTTTTCATGGACCGTCTTTGGTTGAAGACTCCAGTGACAAGGTAAAACAGATTTGAGAAAGGCTGAAGGTTGCCCACAGTGGCCAAAAAAGTTACGCAGATAAGAGGAGGAGAGAGCTGAAGTTTGAGGTTGGTGACCATGTTTTTCTGAAGGTATCACCTATGCGTGGTACTTTACGGTTTGGGCAGAAAGGAAACCTTTCTAGAAGGTATGCGGGACCGTTCCAGATTATCAGCAAGGTCAACGACGTGGCTTATCTGTTGGCAATCCCACCAGAGCGATCGGGTGTTCATAACGTCTTTCATGTTTCTATGCTGAGAAAGTATGTACCAGACCCTTCGCACGTGTTACAGTATGAGCCGTTGCAAGTGCAGGATGATACGACCTACATTAAGCAGCCGGTGGAGATTATCGACACCAAAGAGTAAGTGCTGAGAAACCACGTTATCCATTGAGTGAAGGTTCAATGGAGTTATCATCGCCTGGAGGAAGCAATGTTGGAGTTTAGAGATGAAGTGCAGAAACAGTATCCGCGCCTTCTTCCTAAGGTATGCTAGTCATTTATAGGACCAAATTTCCTTTAATGGAGATGAGATGTCAAGCCCTAGATTTTAATTTTTGGGTCGAGTCAGTTTGTCGAGTTTGAGTTGGGTTGAAAGGGGCTAGATGGACTAATTAAACACTTTTAGGCCTTGGGCCTGAGTTATTTGACCTTTTTTAGCCAAAAAGTCTTTTTTTGAAATTTTGTAAAACTCATTAGAAAGCAGTGAGCCCTTCCTTGAAACCTTTACATAATATAAAGCCTTAGGGTTTTCCCAATTCTTTCATCTTTTCCTTTCCTCTGTAACCAAGACCTAGAAGTTCTCCAGGGAGAAACTAAGGTGAGATCTTCAGATCTGCTTTTGGCATCGAGATCCAGGCAAGTGGATAACTGTAAATAATGTCTTTTTTATTGCTTTCTTAAATTACATGCTGTAATATGATTTATTTGTTTTTGTTTAATGTTTGGGTTAGGGATTAATAATGAAGATTTATTTTTTTTTATTGAAACAAGTATGACTCATCAATTGGGTTTTAGGTTTTTGATAATATGGTTTTGATTTCTTTTATTAAAAAAAAAAGAAAGAAACGCAGCAGCAGTCGCCTGCTACAGTGCTGCCTGCACACGTCTGGTAGTAGTTGCTGCCTGGGCTGCTATTGTGTGCTGCCTGGGCCGGCTGGGCAGCTGGCCTGGCCTGGCTAGGCTGGGCTGGCTACCTAGCGGGCCTGGGCCGCTGGTGGGCCACATTTGGCCGGGTTCAATGGGCTAGGCCAGTTTTAAATATATATAGCATTAAATAAATAATTAAGTTAGGATATTATTTATAAAGAGTTTAAAATGTTGTATTTTGATTAATGGTCTAGTATACTAATAGAGATTTGATTTTATTAAAATAATTTTTAATTCGATGTTATTAGAAATTTAGTTAGGATTATTTATAAATTTAATTAGGAATTATGTAATTGTGATTAATGTTTTATTTAAATTGATTAGAAATTGACTAAAATGTAATTGGGAGTGATTAAATCTTAATTAGAATGTATTTATAATTCTAATTTGGATTTTTAATTTGAGTTTAGATTTTGGACTGGGACCCAAAATTTGTACCTTTTGTTTTATATAAAATAATATGGTGTGATTGTACACAACAATGACAATTAAGGACTTAATTATTTCCTTTCCCTTTTTTATCATAATTTAATTAAGTCTAAAATTAGAATTTGAATCTCTTTTACCCAATTTGTAACATACACTAAATATATATAATTGGATTAGATGGATTCCTATCTTTTTAGAAAAGTTAGTTGAATGTTCACATAAGAATTGGACTTAATTCAAGATGGAAATGTGAGATTCGGGATGCATCACATAATAGACACTGAAAATAGGTTACTAACATTATGGACTCACATTTCCATTGTGAAAGAGGGTTGGTTCTCATGTGCATGTTTATCTAACTATAACTGCTAGGTGGATTAGTGCTTTTTCTCAGACAACTTGAAAATACACACTATCATAATATACTTTTAAATTAAGTAATTAAGTACTTAAATTGATATTAGTTTGAATATTATGAATCAAGGGTTTTATATCATGATTCATGGTATATCAGTAGACATATGTATTTGTATATACATATATTTATATATATTTGACCGACTGCAGTTCGAAGGTGGACGTATGTCATTGGGTCATCTTGTATAGTGGGATATAGTACATAACTATGCCATATGTTATATTCACGGGAATACCCATTTTTATATATGTATCTGCGGGAATACCCATTTTTGCTTATCTATCGGTGAGGACACCCATTGTTGCTTATTTGTCTGCGGGGATACCTGTTTTTGTATATTATATCTGCGGGAGTACCCATTTTGGTATATTGTATCTGCGGGGATACCCGTTTTTGTGCATTCATGTCATTAGGTTTGCATTCAGTATGTTTTAGGGTAGATTGTAATATATTCTTTAAATTAATTAATTAATACCATTGCTTGCAGTTTACTCTCTTACCAAATTACGTCAATCTAACCCACCACTATTGGTGTCTAGGTTTTGTTACCGGTGCTGAACCAGAGGGTCAGGTGATATAGGAGATTCTGCCAGATGGCGGAGTTATTGAATGGAGCAATGATGATATCGTCTAAGATGTCCTAGAGTTGGTGTAGAGATCGAAACTTTAGATTATGTAATAAGGCCATGTTTGGGCCATTAGTTTATTCATTAAATTTATTTGTCTTAAAATTATAACTTTAATTACTATGGTTTGAAGCACTTGACTTTGACTTTATTATTATTGAGATTTGTTCTTTGATTAATGTATGATATCCATCTGCGATGATTATGGATTTCAGTTCCACGTGCGATTATGATTGCTTGATCACCAAACATAGCCTCACGAAGGGCTTCTATCCACCTGGAATTGTGGCCCATATCGTTTATATAAGAAAATTTTTAATTGGTCCCAACTCTCATACCCTTAGAACTGGGTTTGGATCCGACGCAACTTTGGGGGCGTGACACTCTCCAACCACACAAATCCACGGAACCACACAATTGTACTTTCTTGCAATGATCTGTGGCCATATAAAATTTCATTATCCCATTTCCTGCCAGCCCCAAGTTCCACAGCTTGAACATGAGTGACTCAACTTTCTCAATCGCCCTTTGTTTCTTGTGAAACTGGAGAAGGGGTAGACATGCAGTCTTCAGTGAAGAATGGTAGCGCGCGAATATTCCCAAAATAATCCTCAGCCTCGACCAAACTCTGGACATAGATCATCAATTCTAATATGATGGCATGATCAACTGGCACCATACGAAAACTGCCATATTCTTCCATCCAAGCTAGAATCTGCGCCATATGCAGAAACCAGTGTTAGGGTTAAACATTGAGAAAACGTGATTCTTATTTTTCATGTGCAAAATGATCATCATAGCATGCACCTAACCACAAACCAAACAAAACAAAATAAAAAATCGAAATTCCTAACAAAATTAAAGGGATATAAAATATAAAAGAAAGAAAACTCAAATGCCAAATCAAGTCAAATTGCAATCTGGGTAACAAGGTTATATCAGCCCACCCCAGAAAAGGAGATTTTACAACTAGATCATTGTATCAAGATTCCTAACAAACCCATCTTCATCTATGAATAAAATGGAGTGCTCCTAATCCGACCAATCCGACCTCGTTAACATTATCATAAAGCATAACTTAATATCAAAATGGAGTTTTCCTAAATCCAACAAGTGTACGTCCCAAGCCATCATCTATCAATTTTCTTTCTTCCTGAACATAACAAAATTAGCATGGGATGTGGATGAAAGTCACCACCGTCTAGGTGCTCAAACCATGCCATCCAGTGGTTCAATAGATAACTATATAATCGAACTCATTAGATTTAGTTTCCATCTTCACTCTGGAGTGATTATAATATTCATTCTCTGTTTCATTTACCCTCTTTAAGCGAACAAGTAGTCTTTGAACCATACACATGCATTTAATCTTGACTTCAATGTTAGGCATTCTTTCTAGCCATAACCATTGTTTCAAAGTCTGAATTTTGGTAACTTAAATCATTTTAATCTTGGCATGATAGTGCATATGATGATAAGCTAGAATTTTTTAGGCATTGGATTCTATTGGGTTGAATAGTAGATTAAAGATAAACAATATGGAATGCATGTTTGGTGATTCTGACACTAGATAAGATGAGATGATTAAATTGTGTTAGTACTTTTGTATTGGCTAATTCATGAGTTAGATAAAAATTGGGTCCATTAAGTTGTATTTTACATTTAGAATGGACTGTGATTGCGTGCCGAATAAGCTGAATTGAAGATAACGCAAATTGAAATATTTTTCTAAGGACAATATGAATTAAAAAGGTCATATCTCACAAACCGAGCATCAGATAGAGGCATGCTACCTACCATTGAAAAGCTCGTTTCGAGTAGATATTCGAAGAGCTTAAGATTGCATAAATCGAAACTAAAACAATGAAGTTTTGGCCTCAAAAATTTTGTTGTTGTGCATAGAAAAATCATGCACGCTCAAGTGCCCATTTGATAGGGCTTGAACACCCAAGATAGTGATGAGCGTGCTTGAGCATCCAATAAACCATGCTCAAGAGCATAGATAGCAAAAACCCACCAAACTATATAGATTTTTTTCCTATTTATGCCAGAACTTCTTGTTTCACTTAGATTTAGTTTCCAACCTTGAGGCACGAACTATAGGCTATAAAAAGAAGGCTTCTCTCAACCCTAAATACAACATAACACATAGAGATCTCTAAGTTCTAAATTGAGATTGCTTTTGGAGATATTAATTATAGCTTCCATGAGAGATTGGGTTGAAAGCTATAAGTTCTAAAGTTGATGCTTCTACCTTTTCGTAGGAGATCTGTGGCTTTTACTTTCTTGAAAAAGATTATTCTCTTGTTGAAGTAACTTGTTCATTGTGGAGATCAAGGTACTAATAGTGGGGCATTGGGAGATTATGTGTTGCGGAGATCTATAAAAAACAATTACAATGCTTTATGTCGAGGGATTGGTTGTAGGGTTGTAAATATACCTTATACCACGAAAGTTAGTAATTGATTTTGTCCACTTTAGACTCATGGTTTTTTCCCGTAAGAGGAACAAGATCAAGTGTACTCTTTTTTTTCCCTACTTAGCAACTCAATAAAATTGGCATGACCGAAGAAAGAAAAGGGGGCTATATATCTAAAAGACTTGAACTCCATGTGAAAAATTATCAGCGAATTTGTTACTTTCTTCTTTCAAAAGTTCATTATCAATGAATAAGGATTCCATAAAATATAGTGATGGGTTTCAATTTCCTATTCTGAGATCCCACAAATCAAAATTTGAAAGTTCAAAGATCCATTCGATCAATGTTACTATAGGGAAGAATCGCAATTTTAATGAATGACATTAGATTGTATAGATGACCATCTAAAACAAAGAATAAAGTAAAATCCGTTCAAAGAAAAGATAATCAAATTTTTATACAAGAGGTTAGACTAGTTGGTAAGAGGCCCACATTTATTTGATCAAAGCCATTAAACCGTTTCCTAATTATTCTTTTAACAAAATCTCACTTCATTTAAGTGATATACAATATTAGATTGATGTATAACAAACTACCCAGTAGCTGGTTGGGGTTGGCAAAAAAATCCTACGAATTCTTTTAAGTTATGTTTTTCTTTTTAATATTTAAAACATCCTACTTAGTTTTATAGCTAAAATTTAAAACGACTCTATATGTCTTAGAAAATCCTAATTTATAACTATACATTAAGTTTTTAGAGAAAGAAAGAGAGAAAAGTTGTTGGAAAATGGTTGTGTTTGCTGAATGTCATGATCTGAAATATATTTCGAAAACTTAAGTCCTGTTTTGAAATGGTAGTTTATTTTTGTCCTGATTTGAAATATAGACAAAATTTGAGTCCTATTTTGAAATTTTCCCTACATAAATACAAAAAAGATTATTATGAAATCTAGTTGCTATGTATTAAGTTGTCTAATCTAAACTATTAGGGTTAGGGGTGTACATGGTTCGAATTAGATTGGATTGAGCCAAATCTGTCATTAAACCGTTACTTCCGAATTAACGATTTTATAATCCGTGTCGATCCGTTGCCCTTTAATACCGATCAGAACCGAACCGTAGATCAACGGTTTGGATCAGTTAAAGCTGTTAAATCCATTAATAGAGCCCATGATAGGAATTTTTTTGTCATAAAATAAAATAAAAATAGAAGTAAAAGTTGTAGGTGGCCTGTTCGTAAAATTTGATCATAGGTGGCCCGTCTTTATCCTTCATACGTGACCATTCCCAAATTATTAGATGAAGTCATTGTTAAGATTAACACGTTGGACATGTTCATTTTATAAAATGTCTTGAACAGGCCAGATTTTGAAGAAGTTCAAAAAGGACACATTCAACCATTCTATGGGCCCCATAAGGTGATTATGATATAAGATAAGCAAGGTGATTATGGTAAAAGATAACAGCCACATCACTAGATATATAATGCAGAATACAAATAATAGAAAGATATACAAGTAGATATCCCAAATAAAATCCTTAAGCAAAAATCCTAAATTTTGAGTACTTCAAGAGCATAAATAACTTGCTGTCACAACCCGAGCCCAGGAGATTGGGGGTTAGTAAAAACCTAACTGAGGACACATGTACTTCCGTGCATACACACTTAGACCTAGTCTAGGTGCACACGCATAAAAGAATTTCACACGTGCCAGTACATGTACGCGGAAGCTGTAGGTATCAAACAAAACAAAAGAATACAGAATAACAAAATGATTGATATACAAAATATTACATCAAGTCAGAGTAATACAAAATGAATCAAAATACACATATACAGATTTATCAAGATTATGAATACACCAAAAACCCAAAATCCCATAAGATCCCAAAATCAGGAAGACTCATATGCATGTATGACGTTGTCGCCCTCCATTGAAAGGATCACATCCACTCCTCTAACCCTGATGGGGCATCTAGGGTCTCCCCTAGAGTTTGATTGATCGACGAGGGGTTGATCGAGAAATCTGAGCTTGCAATACTAAGGATAACTCATGAATACAACGATTCAGCAAAGCATTAGCAATAACAAGTTAACACATGCTGTATCTAATAAAATAAGTAACAATGGTTAAATCGTAGAATTTCAATTTCGTATGCTAAGCAGTTGTGCATTCAAATGAAATATGCTTTAAAAATCAATGATTACTTGATATGTACATACGAGGTGGCTACTACATTTGCCCTATACTCCCTTGTTAGAGACACACTTACTGAGATCACCATCGACCGAACCAAGGTACGAATGGGTCTTGGGTTCCTGGAGTCCGGAAGCCCCAAGACATAAATTCACTACAGCGAGGCCGTATATACTACGCCAAATTCAACCCCGTCGGATATCCTAAGGCTGAGGCTGAGTAGTGCCTGACCATATGGAATCAATAAATAAAGAACTTGAGTTAAGAGTGCATATCACATCAATCATATCAAACACATATCATACGTTCATATCTCATACTCATACGTACAAAACTCAAGCTTAAGGGAACATATCGAGCAGATCATACGAATCGTACTTACCATATCATAGGACATAGCAAAGATATTGCAACAAATCATACAAAAAAGTGGAGGTCAATGCCTGTTATACAAAATGCCATGCAAGTCAATATTTAATTGAATCAAGATCATTTACTAGCCAACCCTAATCTAGTTATCCAGTGTTTCTAACCGTGCATGATGGTGTAGTTTTAAGTTATCCAACGCACCGTTGTCTAGTGTTGCATTGTATCCTAACTGTGCATCGAAGTCCCTTAAAACAAGACCCATGGGGAGGTGCTTAACACTGAACAACTCACACATTCATGCATCACAGCCCTCAAGACCATTCATGCGATGCCCGTGTTCCATTTGGCAAGTCAAGGGTTACTACCATTTTCTAATGTGAAGGCCCTATCAGGTCCAATACATACTTACCTTTTATTGAAGGTCTCTGGAAGACTTCCTTACATACTTCACGGGCCACGAGGCCCGAGAATATAGCCTGAAAGGTTCTTGGTTAGTGTAAAAGATAGAAGAATAGAAATGAACATAAAAGTGGTTAGTGTACAAACTGAATCTCATGAAGCAGAGCACTTCAGGACCTATCGGTTGGTTGAGGCATCCAACCGGTCGAATTTCGGTTCTGGGAGCACCCGACCAGTCGGCTTTAAAGCCAGATCAGTTGGACAACCCATTCTGTTACAGAACGACTGGGGGTGAACATGAAAGCTTCGCACCTCGATTACACAAAAGATCAAGATCATGCACTCACATAAGGCCTATACATCAAAGCACAGTCGATAGTAAAGAGAAAACTCATAGCAATCATGATGTACCAACATGTGTTTATTCAATCATGCTTATACTTACCTCAATTTAGTTCTAATACGCAAACGGTTGTCCTTGGGTTCAAATTCAATGTCCAAACACGCTTCTAATCTACCATGCACGAGAAATAAAGAGAGGGACTATGAGCACCTGCCATGGCTGACGAGAAGAAGAAAAAAAAGAAGAAAACCAAAAACCCAAGCTTACCTAAGTCACACGAGAAAGAAGTGAAAACGAAGTGCACCAATTTCCCTTGCTTTACTTGATCAAGAAGAATAAAACAAGAGGAGAAGAAGAAGAGGATACGAAAAGGAGAGGGAAGGGAGAACCAACGTCAATAAAGAGGAAGGTCGGTGCAGGTTGGTTTATATAAAGATAAGGATGAGAAAATTGGAGAAAAGTCCAAGAGTTAATACTAATTACAGTTCGAGTTAATTAACGGTCCAACAGATACAAACGATGTCGTACGCAAACGAGGTAGTTACGAAAATTAACGAGCTCAACAAAATACATGTGTTGATGCTAAAATGATGGATGAATGACAACGTCTTACAAAATATAAAATTACGAAAAAGGGCTTATGTTTACCTAAACAAGGTTAAACTCAATCTAACTACCTATCCATAACCCGGAACCAAACAAAAACAAAGCCAAAACATAACTAACAACTAATTCATCATTAATTAGTCTCTAAACCTGATTAAGTTGAGTCGGAGTGTTACATCCTCCCCCACTTAAGCATCATTTCATCCTCGGAATGAACACGTACCTGTGTGAATAGGTCGGGATATTATCGCGTCATCTGCTCTTCCAATTCCCAAGTGGCTTCATCTGGACTGTGATGTTCCCACAGCACTTTGACCCATCGAATCATCCTGGTATGCAGGATCTGTTCTCTGGTTCCCCCGATACGGAGCGGTCCCTCAACGTATGTCACATTCGGCTGGATCTGCACATCATCGTAGCGAATGACGTGAGTAGGATCATGAACATATTTGCGAAGCATCAATACATGTAATACATCATGTACTCCAGAGAACTCCACTGGAAGAATGAATCTGTACGCTAAATCATCAACCCTTCTCTTAATCTTGAACGGTCCGATATATCTTGGAGCTAATTTGCCTTTCTGGCCAATACGAATTGTACCTTTCATTGGCGAGATTTTCAGAAAAACCCTTTCTCCAACTTGGAACTCCAAAGGTCTTCTGCGAGTGTCGGCATAACTCTTTTGTCTCGACCGAACAACCTTCAAGTTCTCAATTACTTTTTGTACCTTCTCCGTGGCTTCAGAGATAATCGTCAGTCCATGAAAACTTCGAGTTCCAACTTCTTCCCAACATACCGGCCCATACAAGGCTTCATATATGGCCATGCCAATACTCTCGTAGAAACTGTTAATATAAGGGAATTCCCATAATGAGAGATGTGCATCCCATTCATTCTCAAAGTTCAATACACTAACCCATAGCATGTCCTCCAAAGTCTAAATCGTCTGTTCTGACTATCCATCTATCTGTGGGTGGTATGCTGTACTGAAGCTTAATTTTGTACCCATGCCTTCTTTGAATGCTTTCCAGAACGACGAAACAAAACGACTATCTCGGTCAGACACAATCGACACGGGCGTACCATGAAGCCTAATGATCTCATCCACAAATTTCTTCGCCATTTCTGAAAAGGTCATACCCTTTCTGAAGGGAATGAAATGGGTTGACTTCGTAAGTCGATCGACGATCACCCAAATGGTGTTGTTCTTCTTACTCATTGGAGGTAATCCGAAAACAAAGTTCATGGTAATATGCTCCCATTTCCATTACAGTACATGCAACAGGTGCAATGAACCTGGAGATCTCTGATGGTCTGCTTTCACTTTCTAACATATTAAGCATCTAGCAACGAACCCTGCGATTTCTCTTTTCATGTTCGTCCACCAAAATCAATCTTTGATATTCCGGTACATCTTCATACTTTCTGGGTGCATTGCATATCGAGCATAATGTGCCTCTGTCATCAACTTCTCCTTCAAGTCATAAACTGCAAGGACACACAATCTGCTCCGAAAATATAGTACATCATCCTCCAGTCTGAAGTCGGGTCGATCTCCGATATGATCACGGATGTGCTTCAGGGTTAAATCTTCGAATTGTCGGTCCTTGATCTGCTAAATCACTTCCGGTTGAAAAACAAGAGTAGTGGCTAGTGTCACGTAGTTGTCTACCAATCTGACCTCAACAGGCTTATCATGCATCATCAAAAGGAAACTGTCCAACACCTGTATAGCCTCTGATCTACTAAGTGCATCAGCTACCACATTACCTTTCCCCGGCTGATATTTGATTGGAAAATCATAATCTTTAATGAATTCAAGCCATTTGCGTTGCCTCATATTCAACTCCTGTTGCGTGAATAAGTACTGCAAATTATGGTGATCTGAATGTACCTCAGATTTCACACCATATAAATAATGTCTCCAAAGCTTCAACGCAAACACAATAGCTGCTAACTCTAAATCATATGTAGCATAGTTCTTCTCATGCTCCTGAAGTTGCCTCGATCCATAGGCAATCACCTTACCATGTTGCATCAACACACATCCTAATCCAACTCGAGAAGCGTTTGAATATATCACAAAGCCTTCATCACCATCTAGCAAGGCTAGAACTGGAGCTGTAGTTAATTTTTCGTTCAAAGTCTGGAAACTAGCTTCATATTCTTCAGTCCAATTGAAAAATACATTCTTCCGCGTCAACTTAGTCAAAGGAGCAGATAGCTTAGCAAAATCCTGAACAAATCTTCTGTAGTAGCTTGCAAATCCAAGAAAACTCCAAATTTCTGTCACTGTTTTTGGGCGGGGCCAATTTACAACTACCTCAACTTTAGATGGATCAACTGCCAAGCCTTCTCGTGAAATGATATGACTCAGAAATGCCACCTGCTCAAGCCAAAAATCACATTTTGGCAACTTGGCATATAGTTGATGTTCTCTTAACAAAATCAAGGCTTTCCTCAAATGCTCATTATGCTCCTCAACTGTCTTTGAATAGACCAAAATATCATCAATGAACACAACAATGAACTGGTCCAAGAAGGGAGCAAAAATCTGATTCATCAAAGTTATAAATGCAGCAGGTGCATTAGTTAATCCAAATGGCATCACGAGGAATTTATAATGTCTATACCGTGTCCTGAAAGCAGTTTTGGGAATGTCGTCTTCCTTTTACCCTTAACCGATGATACCCAGACCTTAAATCAATCTTCGGAAAATAGGCTGCACCTTGGAGTTGATCAAACAACTCATCAATCCATGGTAGGGGATACTTGTTCTTTATCGTCACCTTATTCAACTGCCGGTAGTCAATGCACTTACGAAAGGTGCCATCTTTCTTCTTAACAAACAATACCGGTGCTCCTTACGGTGAGAAGCTCAGGCATGTAAAACCCTTATCCAAAAGCTCCTGTAATTGCTTCTTCAATTCTAACAATTCTGCTGGGGCCATCCGATACGGAACTTTGCTGATCAGTGCTATGCCTAGAACAAGATCAATAGCAAACTCTACTTCTTGCACTGGGGGTAACTCTAGCACTTCGTCAGGAAAGATATCCGGGAAATCACATACCACCGGAATCTCTCCAAGCTACTTTGAATCTTTCTTGTTCGAGATAAAGACAATGAAGCCTTCACACCCTTTACGTATCAAGCGATCCGCTTTGCATGCAGAGATAACACGCCTTGGGCATTTCTTCGACTACCCTCAAAATGGAAGCCATTGCCTAGATCGAAGTAAATCATCCTGTTGTCACAATTAACACAGGCACGATATTGCACGAACCAATCCATTCCAAGGATCACGTCGAAGTCTAGCATCGACAACAAAATGAGGTCAACAGGGAGTTGACGCCCTTCAATCCGCACATCGCATTGAGGGTAGTACACACTACACTCCACCCTCTTGTCAACAGGAGCGGACACCACCAACACATACGGTAGCGGCTTAGGCAGCTGCCGTAACTGCTCTACAAAATGAGGTGCTACATATGAACGCGTAGACCCTGAATCAAACAACGTGATAGCCTCAGCTTGCGAAATCAAGATCGTACTTTCCACTGCGTTCACCTCCTTGGCACTCTCATGAGTCGCAGCATGTACACGAGCAGTCTGGTGTTGCAGTTTCTGGCATTGACGAGGTGGCTGGGGCTTGCTCGGTGCTGTCAAAACACTAGATTTGCCTGAAGCTGTAGAAGCAGTAGCCTTAGATTGTGGAGGTTGGGAAAACTTGTATTTCGAACAGCTAGCCATTAGATGATCTAGGGAGCTACAAAGAAAACAAGCTCCTATCTTCCTCCAACATTGCTCTAACTTGTGGCTCTTGCCATAGTGCTCGCACGTCACTCCGGCCAAACTAGAGGTGCCTTACTTGCCTTTCATCTGTTTCTGCACTTGCCCCCTTGCACTAAATGGCGTATGCCTCTTGGAATCAACGGCTCTTTCTACTTGGTGAATGGCCTCGGCAGGGTAGGCCATGTCCACTGCATCATCAAAAGTAGCTGGTCGCTGAAAAGCTATAACATGGTTCATGTACCGGGGGTTCAGGCCATTGATAAAGTGGTTCACTTTCTTTTCCTCCGTGTTAATCATGTCCTCCGCGAAGTGAGATAGCTGCGTGAACTTATGCACGTATTCGCCCATGGTCATTTGTTGTTGCTGCAGAGCCAAAAACTCTACCTCCTTTGCCCGCTGGACATGAGCCAGAATAAACTTCCATTGAAATTGTTTCTTAAACGTCTCCCAAACAATGGCATTCGGTAGGTCCTTATATGAGTCCTTTACACTTTTCCACTAGGTCTTCGCAACGTCGCGAAACATAAAAGTTGTCAATCTAACCTTTTGTCAGTTAGTGCACACTACCATCTCAAATAGATCCTCTGTATGCTCAAGCCATTGTTCTGGCTTAAGTGGTTCTTCACTCCTATAGAATTCTGTGGCTCCTCTTTTCCGAAATTTGTCGTAGAACACATTAGAATCACTTTCCTTCGGTTGGAAGACCACCTGCCGCTCCACGTGAGGTCGAACAGATGCCTGACTCTGTCAGTCAACGAAAGAGACAACTTATGCTGTAAAGAGTGAATCGCTTGTAACATGGCGAGAAATCAATCATCAGCATTCTGTGGCTGTTGTGGAGGAGCTGACCCACTTTCATTGTCCCCGCGATTGTTATTGGTACCTGAGACAAAAGCCATATCCTGCAAAATGCAAAAGGTTATGCCTCAAACACAAGACGTTCCCAACTACACTATTCCCCAAAAGATTAGATATAAGCCTATAAAGTCAATTATGTAAAGCCGTGTCCTCACTACATCCTACATGCTTACATGTTTATCAACTAGAGCAACTACGCACTGATACCATACAATACGTATGTCACAACCCGAGCCCAAGAGATCGGGGGTTAGTAAAAACCTAACCGATGACATACGTACTCCCATGCATAGACACTTAGACCCGGTCTAAGTGCACACACACACAAGAGAATTTCACACGTGCCAATACATGTACGCGGAAGCTGTAGGTATCAAACATAACAAAGGAATATAGAAAAACAAAATGATTGATATACAAAAGATTACATCAAGTCAGAGTTATACAAAACGAATCAAAATACATATATACGGATTTATCAAGGTCATGAATACACAAAAAACCCAAAATCCCATAAGATCCCAAAATTAGAAAGACCCATATGCACGTATGACGTTGTCGCACTCCATTGGAGGGATCACATCCACTCCTCTAACCCTGATGGGGCATCCGGGGTCTCCCCTAGAGTCTGATTGACCGACGAGGGGTCAGTCGAGAAATCTGAGCCTGCAATACCAAGGACAACTCATAAATACAACGATTCAGCAAAGCATAAGCAATAACAAGTTAAACACATGCAATATCTAATAGAATAAGTAACAGTAGTTAAATCTTAGAATTTCAATTTCGTATACTAAGCAGTTGTGCATTCAAATGAAACATGCTTTCAGAATCCATGATTACATGACATGTACATACTAGGTGGTACCACATTGGCCCTATACTCCCTTGTTAGGGACACACATACTGAGATCACCATCGACCAGGCCAGGGTACGAATGGGTCTCGGGTTTCTGGAGTTCGGAAGCCCCAAGACATAAACTCACTGCAGCGATACTGTATAAACTACACCAAACTTAACCCCATCGGGTATCTTAAGGCTAAAGCTGAGTAGTGCCTGACCATATGGAATCAACAAATACAAAAACTTGAGTTAAGAGTGCATATCATATCAATCATATCAAACACATATCATACGTTCATATCTCATACTCATACGTACAAAACTCAAGTTTAAGGGAACATATCGAGCAGATCATACAAATCGTACTTACCATATCATAGGACATAGCAAAGATATTGCAACAAATCATACAAAAAAGTAAAGGTCAATGCCTGTTATACAAAATGCCATGCAAGTAAATATTTAATTGAATCAAGATCATTTACTAGCCAACCCTAATCTAGTTATCTAGTGTTTCTAACCGTACATGATGGTGTAGTTTTAAGTTATCCGACGCACCGTTGTCTAGTGTTGCATTGTATCCTAACTGTGCATCGAAGTCCCTTAAAACAACACCCATGGGGAGGTGCTTAACACTGAACAACTCACATATGAATGCATCACAGCCCTCAAGACCATTCATGCGATGCTCGTGTTCCATTGGGCAAGTCAAGGGTTACTGTCATTCCCTAATGTGAAGGCCCTATCAGGTCCAATACATACCTACCTTTTATTGGAGGTCTCTGGAAGACTTCCTTACATACTTCACGAGCCACGGGGCCCAAGAATATAGCCTGAAAGGTTCCTTGGTTAGTGTGAAAGATAGAAGAATAGAAATGAACACAAAAGTGGTCAGTGTACAGACTGAATTTCATGAAGTAGAGCACTTCAGGACTGATCAGTCGGTTAAGGCATCCGACTGGTTGAATTTCGGTTCTGGGAGCGCCCGACTAGTCGGCTCTAAAGCCCGATCGGTCGGACAGCCCATTCTATTACAGAATGACTGGGGGTGAACATGAAGGCTTCGCACCTCGATTACAGAAAAGATCAAGATCATGCACTCACATAAGGGCTGTACATCAAAGCACAATCGAGAGCAAAGAGAAAACTCATAGCAATCATAATGTACCAACATATGTTTATTCAATCATGCTTATACTTGCCTCAATTTAGTTCTAATACGCGAACGGTTGTCCTTGGGCTCAAATTCAATGTCTAAACACGCTTCTAATCTACCATGCATGAGAGACAAAGAGAGGGACTATGAGCACCTGCCATGGCTGACGAGAAGAAGAAAAAAAACAAGAAAACCAAAAACCCAAGCTTACCTAAGTCACACGAGAAAAAAGTGAAGACGAAGTGCACCAATTTCCCTTACTTTGTTTGATCAAGAAGAATAAAACAAGAGGAGAAAAAGAAGAGGAAACCAAGAGGAGAGGGAAAGGAGAACCAACGTCAATAAAGAGGAAGGTCGGTGCAGGTTGGTTTATATAAAGATAAGGATGAGAAAATTAGAGAAAAGTCCAAGAGTTAATACTAATTACAGTTCAAGTCAATTAACGGTCCAACAGATACAAAAGATGTCGTACGCAAATGAGGTAGTTACGGAAATTAACGAGCTCAACGAAATACACGTGTTGATGCCAAAATGATGCATAAATGACAACGTCTTATAAAATCTAAAATTACGAAAAAGGGCTTATGTCTAGCTAAACCAGGTTAAACTCAACCCAACTACCTATCCATAACCCGGAACCAAACAAAAACAAAGCCAAAACATAATTAACAACTAATTCGCCATTAATTAGTTGCTAAACCTAATTAAGTTGGGTTGCAGTGTTACACTTGCTAGTATACATCAAATTAGTTTTTTAACTGAATCCCACTCTTCTAACTCAAAGAGAACTATATTAATAGTTCCATAAGATCTTTAAAGGATCTTAACAGAAACTCATCAGAAGAATTTTAACAAAATGATGAAACAAAACACACAAAATACTTAAACCTTCTAGAAAATATTTTGCAATGGGTACCACACAAAACACATAAACCTTCTAACAAAAATTATTATCTTTTAATATTTTTTTTCATTTCAATGGATTTGGGTCGGTTTAAATCTACGGATGAAGGGTAAAATCTATCACCAATCCATTACTAATACATTAGAATTTTTTCAATCCGTCACCAATCCATTAACCATCAAATCAAATTGGATCGAATCAGATCAGTTTAATGAATCAACAAATTTTTTGTACACCTCTCGTTAGGTTAGTAGTCATTTTGACCACATCCATTGGAACTTGCCATCTATTGATAGATGCAACTTTTTGCTGAAAAAGAAATAATAGGCTGACAATTACTCACCCATATCTTTTTGTTACAAAATTCAAGGGTCTTTGCCCTTATCCAAGGCCCCTAGCGCCTAGCCCGCAATCATCGACAAAATCACCTTTTACCAGCTCCCTTCACTCTCTCATCTCCTTGTCCCCATGATCTTCCACCACACTCAATTTGATGCCCCTTCAACTCCTATCCACCATTGGATTGAATTTTAAAAAACTATATTTAAGGGTCAATTTCACAATTCACTTGTAAAGTAATGCTTCAAATCAAGAAAAAATAAAATATGAGAGATCTAATTAAAATATGATGGCTCATCATCTTTACTGGCAATATAAGGAATTCTTTGACCTTTTTTTATATAAAAAGCAAATGACTTTTTATCATTTAGTAGCTTAAAATTATTGTTTTCTTACTTTTTTAAGGAAAAAATATTTAAATTTTTATATTTTTAATATGGCCCTTCATCTTTCCATGTCTCTTTTCTTAGATAAAAGCTTCACTTCACATCAATTTACAACTTAATTATTGTTAGCATTGGGAATGAAATAAAAAAAAATTAAGGGTCACATAAAAAAAAAAAGAGAAAGAAGTGGGAGATGAAAGTCAGAGCACTAAAAGAAAAAAAAAATTTACTTATGCTCCTTGCGTGAGTACTTTTTTTTTTTCCAGTCATTTTGGGCCTTTGCCCCCCATTTTCTTGCTTTTTTTCACTTAACTTGAGTACTTAATTTTATTTTATTTCACCCCTTATGCAGACAAATAAGTCCACATTTATTAATTTAGTGAGAGGATATAAGACTGTTGTAGATGCAACCCTTAATTTTCTAGGATTTGAATTACTAGGATATTCATTTTCAGCCTCCCTATGATTCATTTTTCATTAGAGGAAACAGAATTTGATGGGCGTTTGATTAAATAAAGATACAAACAATAAGCAATGTCTCGAAAATCAGTTAGGGAAATAACTTTACAATGGAGCAGTCACAAATCAGCATTGACATTCTGCAGGTGAACCTTTTACATGTAAAAATGTTTTGTATCAATTCTTGCTTGCGTTCCATAACACATGACTCAGGTGACTGAAATCCTTGCATGCATTGTTCAGCTGCGTGTGAAGCGAGTAACATATCCATCATCTTTGTCATCAAGCTTTTTCTTCAACCTAGTTAACATAATGTATAGAAGCAAAATTAGGAAGAAAACATAAAACACATATTATAAAAGTTTTGAGTTTAATGCATGACAGGAACTCAGGCTATACATTCCCACACATTTTGACTTCCCCCTTTGATGAGCATTCTTTTGCATCTTATATAAATGATTATGTGCTTTTCATATTGTATTGCAATGAAATAAAAAGCTCCTAACCTATATAGTCATCATTATCATCATCAAAGACTTTTCCTAATTACGTTGGGGTCAGCCACATGGATTCCATTTCTCTCTCAAATTCATGTTGGAGCTGTAACAAAATTTTTACGCTAGGTGTCAACTTACCTGATGCAGCCTCCTCCTTTATCTAGGCTTGGGACCGAGCTGTTATGAACTAGTACGAGTGTTCATGGCCTGGTCAAGTCGGGCTAGTGGGGCATATCTAGGTTCGACCCAGCTATAAAAATGTAGGCCATATCCGCCCTAAACATGACAAACTATAAGTGCCTAGCCCGAGCTCAGCCTACCTCAAACATGTAGGCCTAAGACCACCCATTTAATCAATCGGGCTGTGCCAGGCCTCTCTCTCTCTCTCTCTCTCTCTATATATATATGTATATATAGACAGATAGGGGGTATAAGCACAAGCTCTATTGAGAAACAAGCCAATGTTTACTAACCGTGCATTTCTCTCCTCTCTTGCATCAAGAGCTTCTGCTTCCTCAGCTGACAGAATATCAACAATAGGCTCATATAAATCCCATTCCTTCCTTTTTCTGACCCATATAGAAACAAAACAGTCAATTCCAAGATTCTTGTCTTCCAGACAAGATGCACAATAAATCAACAAGTTTCACTTATTTTCTGTTTTGCTTACACAACATTATGATCAACAAACCATGGAGAGACATTCAAGATCATTAAGGGATAATTGCTTGAAGCACTAACTACAAATTTATGCATCTATGCAAATGATATGGTATAAAATAATACACCCATTCAAAGTGCAAACCCAGAGTGGACTTCATTTACTTGTAAGCAGAAACTAGCAGGTACTTTCAAGAAAATTACCCACACATGCAAACATGCACGCGCATGTGTGCGTGTGCACACACGTACACACGAAGAGGTTACAAGGATCTCACCGGATGATGCTTGCTTTGCTACCAAATAATTTCATTAAATCCAATGCAGTTCCACCCGACTTACTGCAAAGACAATAAATTCAGATTGCCATTAATGCATGGTTTAACTATTTTCCCAACATAAAACATTTTCTCAGTCAAATGATCAATTCAAATGACTGTTTGCCATCATAAAACATTGTATATAGTAGTTAAAATATTTAATTGACGCATTTTTACACTTTAATGTCATATATAATCTTTCAAGATGGCTACAAATAAAGTTGAGTGGAAAAGTTGTGAACTACAAAAATAGCCCCAGATAGATGAGATGAGGTTAGGATGATAATGAAGATGAAGATGATGATATAAAATCTTTGAAGATCACATGTAACACCCACAGTGATATCGAACTGTAAAGGTATGTTAAGCAAAGATTTTATCCCGAAATAGGAAGATACAAGCACTGCGTATCAGAAATAGATAGTCCTTTCCTCTTCCTCTTAAGTGTTCTTACTTAAGGTTGGTTAGGGTCCTCCAATGAGGGGCCAAATGTCATGAAAAATGTGTCCATTGGCTAATTGCATAAGAAATTTGAGGGACATGAATAGAGTCTACGCAGTCAGTACTGCCTGGTGACATCAATAAAGGGTTTTTTTCTTTGCTTCTTTGTTTCTTTCTTTTAGAGAAAACAGAGAAATACACATAAAAACGAAAAGAACATAAGCAAGAACAGATCAAACCAGCAAATGGCTGGAATGACAACAAATATAGAAATTACAAGAACCACTCTTAACTAGATTGAAATAAACAAACAAGACTCCACCATTAAACTTTCCCCGTTTTATATCAGTAACTAGATACCAATATATCAAAAGAAGGGGAACCATTACAGAACAGGACAAAAGAAAATGCAGGTATAAGAGAGTACACCCTACAAAAAAAAATAAGAAAATGGGCACCAATTAAATAACAGGGCCAAGGAATTAACCATCCTAAGCACATGACAGAAAACTACATCTAAATGAGAGGACAATTTCTTGATTTCATTAGAAAGGAGATGTAATTTCCACGTATAAGAGAGTACACCCTACAAAAAAAAATAAGAAAATGGACACCAATTAAATAACAGGGCCAAGGAATTAACCATCCTAAGCACATGACAGAAAACTACATCTAAATGAGAGGACAATTTCTTGATTTCATTAGAAAGGAGATGTAATTTCCACGGCCTCAACTAAGTAGACACTCACTTCACCACATTTGCCGAGTCACTTTCCAAACCCAGTCTGATCTCAAGAATAAGTGAAGAGCATCGAAGATTGCCAACAACTCTGCCTCATCAAATATTCAATATCAACACCCACATTGTTAATGCAACAGCTTGTGATCATTCTAATTGCACTGTTGAATGCTTGCATTTTTTTTTCTTTTTTTTTTTTTTTTTTTTGGCTTGCACATGGGAGGAATCGAAAGCTGTCCTAGTCTAAGTCCTAGGGATCAGCCTTAGGGTGCACCGCTTCAATGCTCCGCCACAGGACCTCCATCTATGCTGGCAGTGTAGACCCACTGACGTACTCCATGCCACAGGAAACTGCAATTCTGTCCTCTGACAGTGCCAGCGGTCAATCCCTGAGACTGGTTGAGATAAGACACCCTTCACTACTGGGCTGTCTTGCAGTTCTCTGAACGCTTGCATTTGTACAAGTTACTATGACCATAATTTCATTGTGGGTGTATAAGAATCGCCAAGGCCCCATGGATTTACCACTCGCCCACAAGATTGCATGGACTGAAATCCCTTCAACTAGCACTGGACATTGGAAATATCAATGCAGCAATTAGAGCCTGGAGACCCTCTTTAATTAGCATAACCTTGGCTATATTAGAGTCACCCACACCTCCTGAACCAGAGAATGGTAGTATTGAACCTCCCTGATAGTTGGAGACAATTCTCCCACCCCTTCGCTCCTGGACCACCTTAGGAAAGCCCATCGCCAAATAGTTTAGAACCCCTGCTGGTGGGTGCCCAGCACCCAGAATGACCACCTGAAATACAAGGCGGACCATCTATAGAAGAAATCCAATTTCTATGAAAGTTTAAAAAATCCCTAGAATTCCTTTGCTTGTATAGTTGCATTCCCGAATTGATTAGGGATGATTTGATCCTCACAAACATCACATGTCAATAAAAGCATGGATTTTCCAGTGGGGCTCAAAACCGAAGGAGGTTTTATTGGGATGTCTTTCACAAATATTAAGAGATGAAGGTAGTGATTAAAAGGTCTCACAGAAGGAGGCAATTGGAGTGGAAATCGAACAGCATAAATGGAAGCTTCATATAGAGAAAACAACTAAGGAAGCCAAGTTCATTGAGATTAAGCCATTAAGGGAACTACAAAAATGAAATGTTCTCTTACTAGCCTTTTTTTTTAATTAAGTTTTACCTACCAATGTTAGAGATTTTGAAAAGAGATTGATGTGGCTAGAGAAGGTATGATAAGTTTTTGATTGGGAGCTTTTGTTGATTGATGATAATTCAATCAAATGCTTTAAAGAGAGCATCAGAAGACTCATTCCACCACCATGGAAATTAGCATCTATCGTCAAGGAGGTAAGACTATTGCTTTCTTCAGTAAATGTTTCCTTGCTCTGAGAGAATGGAATAATGAAGCAGATTCACTTCAAGAGGCAAATGTTTCAAGAACTAATATCTTTTTTTTTTTGTTGGCAACGATGCATTATATTAAGGGAAAACAAAGGTCCCAAAAGAAGAAAGGTATTATACCCAAAAGAAACACATGGAAAAAACTACAAACATGGACAACAACAACAACAACAACAAACTAAATGATAAGATCTACCAAAATACAAGAAAAGACACTTGCATTGAAGAGGATAAATCTCTAATGTCATTCAAATAAAACTAAAATCTCCAAGGATACACAAATGAAGATGTCACAAATTGAAGCAGTGCAGGGAAGAAGAATAGCCAAAGCGCTAATCTCCAAGCCAAAAGGCGTAAGAAAAAGATGCCTGGATGCTTCACCAAAGACAACAAATCAACTCTCAACTGAGAAATAACTCAAATTCTTATTCAATATCAATGTTCTATATCCCATAAGGAGGGATTACATATTTATTTATAACTAAGATACTTTCTAACTAAGGAAATAATCCAATTCAAATCAAATAAAGAATCCTAAGCAAAAAATAATAGAAATTTCTAAATATTAAAGAATCCTGGACAACTAAGAAAGCAACTACTAATAGGAATAGGAATTAATCTTCTCTACTCCACTGGGCCTTATTAGTATTGGGTCTGCGGGGATAGACTTTCATGAGGGGCCCATTAGGGCCTGCATCAGCTCTCCCTGGCTTATAAAAACTCAACTCCGGCAAGTTGTCAACTTTGAACTACTCATATAAATCTGAATTGATTTGTTGGAAATCAGTATCCGTAATCCATATAGCGTTGGAGAATGGTTTTCCTTTCCGCTTGACGAGAAACTTGTGAAATCCACCATTCTTGGTTGAAATGAGCTAATAATCAAAAACAACTTCAATTTTGTCTTGAGGAGATTAATGGAGAGGGAGATGAAGAGCTTATTCCTCAAAGGATTCATCTTCGTGATGCCTGTGATAAAATGTCAAATCTTCAATATTAAAGGTGGATCTGATATTTATGTCTGAAGGAAGGTTGAGCCATACACATTAGAGCTGATATTCTACAGAATTTTTAAGGGAGCTGCACTTCGTTGATGTAGCGTCCTGTATTTACCTGCACGAACCGTTCGGGCTTCAAATGAACTATTACCATATCGCTTTTAGCAAACTTAACATGGCGTCTTTGTGATTCCACGTGCTTCTTATACGCCTCATTACTTTTAGCAATTTGTCAATGAACTTCATCATGAACATCCTTCATATGTTGTGCAAACTGTTCAATTTCCTAACTTAGCCTAGATTCAACTAGTAATGGACTTAAGTCAATAGGAAGACGTGGCTTGACACCAGTTACAACTTCAAATGGTGATCTCCCTGTCGTTCTATTTACAGAATTATTGTAATAGAACTCCACCATGGGTAAAAAAAGATCCCATGAAGCAACATGTTCCCCGATAAGACATCGAAGAAGGTTTTCCAAACTACGATTGACAACCTCTGTTTGGCCATCAATTTACAGATGATATGCACTTGAGTATTGGAGATTTGTGCACATCATGTACCATAAAGTCTTCCAAAAGAAACTCATGAATTTCGTATCTCTGTCAGACACTATTATCTTGGGAAGGTCATGCAAACGAATAACCTCTTTAAAGAAAAGAGTAGCAATCTTCTTGGCATCCACTATATGAGAACAAGCGAAAAATGTGCCATCTTTGAAAAACGATCCACAACAACAAATACAGAATCTACCTTCCTCACTCTTTTGGGGAAGCTCAAGACAAAATCCATGCTCAAATCTTGCCAAAGCGCATGTGGAATAGGAAGGGGCTAATACAAACCTGTGTACTTCTTTTGACCCTTTGCAACTTGACATATTTTACAAAATTCACAAATGCAGGCAACATATATTTTCAAGCATGGTCAAAAGAAACAATCTTCCACAATAATCAATGTTTTATCACATCCAAAATGTCCACTACAGCCACCACCATGTAATTCACATATCACAAACTCACGAACAGATGTAGCTGGCAAACATAACTAATTTCCACGGAAGAAATGACTATCATGAATAGAAAACTTTAGATGTTCAGAAAACTCACCATTTAAAAGATCTATATAAATTCGACTAAAGTCATGATCAGCTACGTATTCTTTTCATATTTCTTCAAAGCCGGGAACATTGACAGAAAATGTAAGTATATGCTCTCAATGACTCAAAGCATCAATGAGTCTGCGACTTTATTTTCCATGCCAGATTTATGACACTGAACAAAAGTGAACTCCTATAAGCATGCACTCCATTTGACACGATTTGTACTCATTTTCTTTTGAGAATTCATATGCCGCAATGCTTTATGGTCAGAATATAAGACAAACTCTTTCCTAATTTGATAATGAAGCCAATAACAAAGAGCTTGAACCACTACATAACATTTCAGATCATAAACCGAATACCTTTTATGGGAGTCATTTAACTTCTCACTAAAGTAAGCAACTGGATGACCATCTTGACTCAAGACTCCGTCAATACTGACGTGGGAAGCATCACAACTAACTGCGAAGACCTTATCAAAGTTTGGAAGTTTTAAAACCGGTGCCTCGGTCATTTTTTGCTTAATCTGATCAAATGCTCGAGAGGCAGCATTTGTCCAAGTAAACTCTCCTTTTT
Source organism: Sextonia rubra (assembly GCA_037013555.1). Lineage (NCBI taxonomy): Eukaryota > Viridiplantae > Streptophyta > Magnoliopsida > Laurales > Lauraceae > Sextonia > Sextonia rubra. Next base: position 105,338,432 of record JASUAD010000001.1, on the reverse strand, counting down.
TCATGCAATCAATTATAAGGGTCATGCTAGTATAGAAATTACGAATGAACCTCCTATAAAATGTAGCCAATCCATGAAAGCTTCGTACCTCATGAATAGATGTGGGAATGGGCCAATCAGTGATTGTTTTCATTTGATCTAGATCAGCTTCAACTCCTCGGGCCAAAACAACAAAGCCCAAAAAAATAACTTTGGAACTCAAAAATGTACACTTCTTCAAATTAATGTAAAGGTTTTCTTTACGAAGAGCACACATGATATACCTTAGATGATCGAGATGAGCTTCTTTTGATTTGCTAAATATCAAAATGATCTCAAAATATGCCACAACAAATTTAACGAGAAAAGGACGCAAAAGCTGAGTCATCACTCTCATAAAAGTGCTGAGAGCATCAGAAAAACCAACAACATGGCCAACCATTTGTATAATCCATCTTTGGTCTTAAATGCAGTCTTCCATTCATCTCCTAAGCAAATACGGATTTGATGATATCCACTCCTGAAATCAATCTTGGAGAAGATAGATCATCTTGCCATCATATCAAGCATGTCGTCCACTCGAGGAATCGGAAACCAATATTTGATGGTGATCTTATTGATTGCTCGGCTATCAATGCACATTCGTCAAAAGCCATCTTTCTTTGGTGTTAAGAAGGCTGGAACTGCACAAGGACTCATGCTTTCATAGATATAACCCTTCTGGAGTAAGTCTTCAACCTGCCTTCACAATTATACATGTTCAGCGAAGCTCATGCAATAAACAGGTAAATTAGGAAAGGTAGACCCAAGGACGGCATGTTGTATGTAAATTAGGAAAGGTAGACCCAAGGACGGCATGTCGTATGTCCCACATAGGAGGTAATTCATTAGGAAGCTCTGCTGGAATCAAGTCTTAAAAATCATTAAGCAATGACTTGATCTCTAGTAGTGTAGAAACCTATTGTTTATCATCTGCCTCTTTGATTTCTTTTGGAATAAGAGCATAAGCAATTCCTTAGTCTTTGCTTTTCACTTCAAATTTCCATGTAGAGAGAACATTAGGGTTTGATGGGGTGGTCGAAACTGCCGAAAAGGATATTAATGGAGGCAGTGGAAGAAGATCCACCACTTGTCCCTTTCACTTAAAAGAATGTATGTGCTTTTTCTGATTAGTATGTACCTCTTAGTCATAAAGCCATGGTCGGTTAAGTAGCATATGAGAAATATTCATGGGAATGATATCACACTATAGATCATCTTCATATATGCCAATTTTAAAATGAACGAAATAGCAATGGGTCACAAAAATTGAATGATCGTCTACCTAAGCGACCTTGTAAGGCTTTGGGTGCTTTTCAGTAGGCAAATTGAGATTATGAATCATTTCCTATGAAACTACATTCATTGCACTTCCACCATCAACAATTAAATTGCCTATCTTACCTTTGCATCTCACGCCTGTCCTGAAAATTGAAGTACGTCGCCAATCTTCTTCTTCTTACTCATTAGTGATGAGAAGTGTGCGTATAATAAGGATAGGACCACCTTCTTCTGTAGTGTTAGTGGCACGAGAAGAAGGATCAGACTGAGCCTCGGGCTGTGGATCTGGCTGAGATTCCAATTGCACATGGTTAGGAGGCAGCTCCATCTCAATATGCTCATCATATTCTTTTGGCGAATAAGGATCTTTATCACAATAATAAATATTGCAAACCTTAAGGCATTTATTAGCAAAGTGATCCTGTTGACCGCATTGCCAATAACCATCAGTCCGTCGATCCTATCAAGGAAGTCCACGACTCCTCATATCTTGTTCCTGCAGCACTATACCCCATTGATTTTGAGCAAAAAGACGCCAGTTGGGTTGGTTGTGCTACTGTTTCAGAGGTGGACAATAACCTGCTGGCGGAGCAGAGTTGTATTGAAAATCATTCTGACTAGGTGGAGCACGATTATTATTCTGAAAAGCAAGGGCTCGACGAGTCATTGACTCCCAGGCTTGAGTGCCGAAGCGTCTCAAAGTAGATGACCACAATTCTAGCTCAACCGGTTTTGCTTTGTTATAAATGTCATCAACAGTTTCAAAGTCATACATAAGGACCTCACGTCTAATTTCTTCCTGCAAACCAGTTTTGTACCGGTTGACTAGTGTAAAGTCATCATCTTGAACTTTACACCGAATAACATAATCATTGAATTTTTTTATGTACTCATACAATGATAATGTGCCTTGCTTAAAAACAAAATATTCTTACTGAAGGATACTCAAATAATTGGATGGCAGGTATTAACCATCAAACTTTTCATGCTTCTCATCCCACTTAGTAATAACGGAGCATCCCATGGCAAGATTGTTGTGCTCAATGCTATGCCACCAAATGCGTGCTAAACCTTTAAGTTTGACTTTAGCGAAAGCAATATGTTGTGCGTCATCCACATGATACCAAGTGAAATAATCTTCAAGAGAATAAAGCTAGTCAATAAAAGCCTTTGGATTGAGATGACTGGAAAAATCGGCAACATTAATCTTGACCTGTTTTGTAATATCATCAAACTTGGGCGCAATAGGCTTGTCTTCAAGATCCCTCTCAGTGAAAAGACACTAAATAAAATCATGGATAGATTCTTGAAGGCTTATTTCGTCTTGTCAGGTTGGATTTTGTTGGTTCCTAGCGCTAGATGATGCTTCTGCAGTAATAGGCCTTTGTAAACGTTGAGACATAACTTTCAACGTATGTACTCTTTCAAATAACTCCATTATCATGGCATTACATTGCCGATCAGAGAATTTTCTACAATAGGGTTGACCGCTTCGGGTAGACATCGGTTGCAAAAAGGGAACAAAGAAATTCTGCTGGTTTTTTTTTTTTTTTTCAAGAAGCAGTTCGAACCTGACCTGTCAAAAAAGCAGGTCGAACCTAACCTGTACTAAGCCCAAGTATTAGGCACAACTCTTGTCACAGTACAAGTCCCCAAAATAAAGGGAAAAGGGCACTCTCCCCTTTCATTGTTGTTGACGAGGCAAAAGTGGGCTAGGAGATGGTGGACTGCACTACAGCCGGCAACGATCGGCAAAGAGGCTGGCGACGACGGTGCACTACATGTCTTCGATCTCTCTTCTCCCTTCTCTTGTTTCTTCCCTTTTTTCTTTATTTTTTTATAGTGGGTTGGGAGAGGGGATTTCAGTGGAATAAGGGTTTTGGGTTCTAATAGGTTGCGGGACTATCTTCAGGGTCTCAAGAGTGTGGCCGAAAGTGGTTCAACCAAGGTTTTGACGATGGATATGGGTGGTTGGAGGTGGCTATGGGGTGTCAGTTGGGCCTTGGGTTTAGGTTTCTGGGAAGTTACGGTGATGGGGAGGGCTCGAGGTGGGGTCCATAGATGGGAAAAGGGATTCGACAAAAGGGTGGGTATCTGTGGTGAGTGTCGGCTGTGGCTTTTGGGTTTTGCAATGAAGGAGTTTGGTGGCTGCAATGGTGAGGAAGATGAAGTTAGGGTTGCATGGTTGGGTTTCGGTGGGTGACAGTGGCAAGAAAGGATCGATAGTGATGGGGAGGTTAAGGATGACGATGAATGGTAGATTTGGGAGGGTGGAGGATGGATGAATGAGATAAAACTACGGACATGGGTTACATTACCTTGAATCAGTGATCAATACGGATGGCGATTCGTAATCAGATCTTCGCTTTGATACCAATTGAAACAGCGTAGGGAAAAGAATAACCAATGGGCTAATCTCCAAGCCAAAAAGTTTGAGGATAGGATGTCTAGGTGGCACACCAAAGACGACAAATCAACTCTCAAGTGAAAAATAACTCAAATTCTTATTCAATATCAATGTTCTGCATCCCATGAGGAGATATTACATCTTTATTTATAACTAAGATACTTTCTAACTAAGGAAATAATCCGATTTAAATCAAATAAGGAATCCTAAACCAAAAAGAATAGGAATTTCTAAATATTAAAGAATCCTAGATAACTAAGAAAGCAACTACTAATAGGAATACGAATTAATCTTCTCTACTCTACTGGGCCTTATTAGTCTTGGGCTTGCAAGCATAGACTTTCACGCAGGGCCCACTAAAGTGATGCAAGCCATACTAATGAGTCCCGTCTGAAAGTCCATATAGGCAGGCCCGAGACCAAAAAGGCCTAGTAGATAAGAGTAAATCCTATTCTTAGTAGTTGTTTTAGTTGCTTTCTTAATTATCTAGGATTCTTTAATATTTAGAAAGTCCAGTCATGTTTAGTTTGAGACTTCTTATTTTTTTTGAATTAGTTATTTCCTTAGTTAGAAATTATCTTGGTTATAAACAAAAGATGTAATCCCTCTTTATGGGACACATAGACATTGATATTAAATAAGAATTTGAGTTTGGTTCTCAATTGAGAGAGTTTTGTTTGTCTTTGGTGAGGCACCAAGACTTTCTATCTTTAAGCCTTTTGGATTAGAGATTAGCCTGTTGGCTATTCTTCTTTCTTACGCTGCTTCAATTAGTATCAGAGCAAAGATCCATTCTCCGATAGCCGATCCGAGGTACCCCAGGCAACCCATCTCTATATTTTCATCCATCCATTATTCATCATCCATTGATCCTCATCACCATAGCATCCCATCATCATCATCTCATTACTTTCCACTCACAGCCGAACATACCATCTCTCTCTTCAACCCAAAATGACCAAAACCAATTCCCGATCACCGAAACCCACTCCTAAACCACATCCCTAACTTCATCCCGAGTCCCTAAATAACTTCACAGCCCCATCTGCCTCAACCCAACCCATCTCTGTCCATCCAATACCCAACGAAACCATCCCCGACCTACCTCGAATCAACCATAGCCCACCCTCCACCCACCCCATCAATACCAAAACCCTAGCCCTCTCCCCCATCACCACCGAACACCATAACCCTCCACAGACCCCTTCCACAACCCCACACCTCTTCCCAGCCCACCACCACGCCACCAAGCACATCCCCAACACCCCCATAACCCCAATCCCAACCATCTGGAACCTTAACACCCGAAACCCCTATCCCGACCTTCCTTACGACATCCCTGAAAAACCAAGGCCCCAAACTGTAAACCCTACATCCACCCCTCTCGTCAGAGCTTCACACAAAACTAAAATCCCACTCCCTTATCATCCCTTTGCTCAGCATCCCTACCACCCCGAGCCTTCCTCGACCCCATCTCCTCACTGGAAACCCCAAACCCTCCTCTGTTGCAAAGCCCAAACCGAAAAAAAAAAAAACAAAGAGAACGAGAAAGACAAAGAAAAGAGAAGAAGAGGGAGAAAGTTGCGCGTCTATCATGTACCAGGACCGTCTGTGTCATCGCCAAGCATGTCCACCCCAGCATCAGCGTCAACCCAACCGCAGCACCCTCGCCCTGGTGTTTCCCCTCCTCCCTTAGACTCCAGCCAGCAAACAAAAACGGAAAAAAAAGGGTTTCCAAACCCTTTTGTTTCCTGCTAACGCCACAATCCTGACGATCCACTTACACGTGACTACAGCCACGCTCACTTGCTGAGCTCTTCACTTACTAGGCTCCAATCCGATTAAAGCCCGATCCACTGTACTTCTCACCAAAAAAAAAAAAAGAAGTCTTTGTTTTTTTTTCCTTTGCAAACAATGTCAGCCCGAAGCGGTCAATCATATCGGGGCAAATTCTCTGATCACCAACATGATGCTATGATAATGGAGCTATCTAAAAGAGTACATGCGTTGGAAATCATGTCTCGAAGTTCACAAACGTCTCCTGCTGCAGAAGCGTCCTCTAGCGCTAGAAACCAACAAATTTCCGCCCGACAAGCAAAAACAGGCCCGCAAGAATCTATACATGATTTCATTCAGCATCTTTTTACTGAGAAAGATCCTGCAAACACACCTGTCACACCAAAATTTAATGATATCACAAAGCGAGTCAAAATTGATATCGTTGATTTCTCTGGTCGTCTCAATCAAAAGGCTTTTATTAACTGGCTCAATTCTCTTAAAGATTATTTCTCTTAGTATCATATGGATGATGCACAACTTGTTGCTTTTGTCAAGGTCAAACTTAAAGGTTTAGCGCGCATTTGGTGGCACGGCGTTGAGCACAACAATCTTGTCATGGGACACCCTGCTATTACCAAGTGGGATGATATGCGTGAAAGCTTGAAGGTAAATACCTGCCATCCAATTCTTTGAGTCTCCTTCAATAAGAATATTTTGTTTTCAAGCAAGGCCCATCATCATTGGATGAATACACAAAGAAATTCAATGATTATGTTATTCGGTGTAAAGTTCAAGATGATGACTTCACACTAGTCAACCACTACAGAACTGGTTTGCGTGAAGAAATTAGACGTGAGGTCCTTATGCATAACTTTAAAACTATTGATGACATTTATAACAAAGCAAAACGGGTTGAGCTAGAGTTGGTCATCTACTTTGAGACGTTTTTGCACTCAAGCCAAGGAGTCAACGACTCGTCGAGCCCCCACCTTTCAAAATAATAATCATGCTCCACCAAATCAGAATAATTTTCAATATAACCATGCTCCACCAGCGGGTTATTGTCCACCTCCGAAACAGCAGCATAACCACCCCAACCAACATCCTTTTTGCTCAAAATCAAAGGGGAACAGTGCCACAGGAACAAGATATGCGGAGTCGTGGACTTCCTTGACAGGATCGACGAACTAATGGTTGTTACCGTTATGGTCAACAAGGGCACTTTGCTAATGAATGCCCTCAGGTTCACAATCTTTATTGTTGTGATGAAGATCCTCATTCGTAAGAGGAATATGACAAGCATTTTGAGATGGAGGCTCCTCCTGACCACATCTAATCAGAAGCTTAGTCGGATCCACAACAAGAGGCTTAATCTGATCCTCCTCCTCACACCACCCCCAGTGCAGAAGAAGGTGGTCATGTCCTTATTATACGTAGACCTCTCCTCACCAATGAGAAAGAATAAGCCAATTGGTGATGTACTTCAATCTTCAGGACACGTGTGATATGTAAAGGTAAGTTATGCAATTTAATTGTTGATAGTGGAAGTGCTATGAATGTCGTCTCACAGAAAGTAATCACCAAGCTCAATTTGCCTACTGAAAAGCACCAAAGCCTTACAAAGTCGCTTGGGTAGATGATCATTCAATCCCTGTGACCCATCTCTGCTTGGTTCATTTTAAAATTGGCATATATATGAAGATGATATATGGTGTGATATCATTCCCATGAATATTGCTCATATTCTACTTAGTCGACCTTGGTTATATGATCGAGAGGTACATACCGATCAGAAAAGGCACATATATTCTTTTAAATGGAAGGGACAAGCGGTAAATCTTCTTCCATTGCCTCCATTAACGTCCCCTTGGGCAATTTCTACCACCCCATCAAACCCTCATGTTCTCTCTATGAGGAAGTTTGAAATGGAAAGCAAAAACCAAGGAGTTGTTTATGCTTTTGTTCCAAAGGAAGCCCAAAAGGCAGATGATAAACAACAGAATTCTATACCACCAGAAATCAAGTCATTGCTCCATGATTTTCAAGATTCGATTCCAGTAGAGCTTCCTAATGAACTACCTCCTATGTGGGACATACAACATGTCACTGATGTAATCCCTAGGTCTACCCTTCCTAATTTGCCTGATTATCGTATAAGCCTTTCTAAGCCTACTGAATTGTGAAGACTAGTTGAAGACTTACTCAAGAAAGGTTATATTCAAGAAAGCATGAGTCCTTGCACAGTTCCAACCCTCTTAACATCGAAGAAAGATGGTTCTTGGCAAATATGCATCGATAGCCAAGCCATTAACAAGATCACCATCAAATATCGATTTCCGATTCCTCGAGAGGTCGACATACTTAATATGATGTCCAAATCCTCTGTCTTCTCCAGGATTGATCTCAGGAGCAGATATCATCAACTCCGTATTCGGCCTGGAGATGAATGGAAGATAGCATTCAAGACCAATGATGGATTATACGAATGGTTGGTCATGCAGTTTGGTTTATCTAATACTCCCGACACTTTTGTGAGAGTAATGACTCAGTTTTTACGACCTTTTCTTGGCAAATTTGTTGTCGTATATTTTGATGACATCTTGATCTTCAGCAAATCAAAAGAAGCTCATCTCAACCATCTGAGCTATGTCATGCGTACACTTCGAAAAGAAAAGTTTTACATTAATTTAAAGAAGTGTACATTTTTTAATTCCAAAGTCATATTTTTGGGTATTGTTGTTTCGGCCCAAGGAGTTGAACCTGATCTAGATAAAGTTAAAGCGATCATTGATTGGCCCATTCCCACTTCTATACATGACGTACGCAGCTTTCATGGATTGGCTACCTTTCATAGGAGGTTCATTTGTAATTTCAATACCATCATGCTCCTATAACTGATTGCATGAAAAAAGGAGAGTTCACTTGGACCAATGCTGCTTCTTGAGCATTTGAACAAATTAAGCAAAGAATGACCAAAGCACCAGTTTTAAAACTTTTAGACTTTGACAAGGCCTTTGAAGTTAGTTGTGATGCTTCCCACATCAATATTGGCGGAGTCTTGAGTCAAGATGATCCAGTTGCTTACTTCAGTGAGAGGTTAAATGACTCCCGTAAGAAGTATACGGTTTATGATCTGGAATATTATGTAGTGGTTCAAGCTCTTCATTATTGGCGTCATTATCTCATCGAGAAAGAGTGTCTTATACTCTGACCATGAAGCCTTGCAACATCTGAATTCTCAAAAAAAAATGAGCGCCAATCATGTCAAATGGAGCACATATTTACAAGAGTTCACTTTTGTTCTGCCTCATAAATCTGGCACAGAAAATAAAGTCGCAAATGCTTTGAATTGTCAAACTCACATTCTTACGATGATTTCCGTTAATATTCCCGGCTTTGAAGAAATACACAGAGAATATGCTTCATGACTTTGGTCACATCTATATAGATCTTCTAAATGGTGAGTTTTTTTAACATCCAAAGTTTTCCATTCATGATGAATATCTCTTTCGTGGAAATCAATTATGTTTGCCAACTACATCTATCCGTGAGTTTATGAAACGTGAATTACCTACTAACGAATGTAATGGACATTTTAGGCGTGATAAAACATTGGCTATTGTAGAAGACCGTTTCTTTTGGCCACACTTAAAAATAGTTGTTGCCCAAATTTGTGAATAATGCCGAGTATGCCAACTTGCAAAAGGTCAAAAGAAAAATACAGACTTGTATCAACCCCTTCCTATTCCACATGCGCCTTAGCAAGATTTGAGCATGGACTTTGTCTTGGTCTTACCAAAAACAGCGAAAAAGGTAGCTTCTGTCTTTGTTGTTATGAATCGTTTTTCAAAAATGGCACACTTTATCCCTTTTTCTCACATAGCAGACGCTAAGAAGATTGCTACTCTTTTCTTTAAAGAGGTTGTTCATCTACATGGCCTTCCCAAGACAATAGTGTCTGACAAAGATACGAAGTTCATGAGTTTCTTCTGGAAGACTTTATGGCACATGATACGCACAAAACTCCAATACTCAAGTGCTTATCATCCGCAAATTGATGGCCAAACAGAGGTCGCCAATCATAAATTAGGAAACCTTCTTCGATGTCTTATCGGAGAACATGTTGCTTCATGGGATCTTCTTTTACCCATAGCAAAGTTCGCTTACAATAATTCCATAAACAGAACAACAAAGAGATCACCATTTGAAGTTATTACTGGTGTCAAGCCACGTCTTCCTTTTGACTTAAGCCCATTACCAGTTGACTCTAGGTCAAGTCAAGAAGTTGAACAGTTTACACAACATATGAAGGATGTTCATAATGAAGTTTGCTGGCAAATTGCTACAGGTAATGAAGCATATAAAAGGCACGCGGATTCTCGCAAACGCCATGTTAAGTTTGCCGCAGGCGATATGGTAATGGTTCATTTAACGTCGGAGCGATTTCCTGCAGATACATACAAGAAATTACATCCATGAATTGCTGTCCTTTCAAAATTAGGAAGAAAATCAACTCCAATGCGTATGTTCTCGACCTTCCTTCAGACATGAATATCAATTCCACTTTAATGTTGAAGATTTGGCATTTTATCATCGGCATCACAACAATGAATCCTTTGAAGAACAACTTCTTCGCATCCCTCTCCATCAATTTCCTCCAAACGAAATTGAAGATGCTTTTGATAATCAGATTATTTCAACCAAGAATGGTGGATTTCACAAGTTCCTTGTCAAATGGAAAAGCAAACCATTCTCCGAAGGTACATGGATCACGGCTATAGATTTTCAACAGATCAATCCAGATTTATATGAGCAGTACTAAGCTAGCAACTCGCCATAGTCTAGTTTTTCCAAACCAGGGAGAGCTGATGCAGGCCATACTAATAGGTCCCGTCCGAAAGTCTATACCACAAGCTCAAGACCAATAAGTCCCATTAGATTAGAGTAAATCCTATTATTAATAGTTGCTTTAGTTGCTTTCTTAATTATCTAGGATTCTTTAATATTTGGAAAGTCCAGTTATATTTGGTTTAGGACTTCTTGTTTGACATGAATTAGTTGTTTCCTTAGTTAGAAAATATCTTAGTTATAGATAAAGATATAATCCCTCTTCATGGGATATACAGACATCAATATTGAATAAGAATATGAGTTTGGTTCTCAGTTGTTTGTCTTTGGTGAGGCACCAAAGCATTCTATCCTTAAGCCTTTTGTCTTAGAGATAAGCCCGTTAGCTATTCTTCTTCTCTGCGCTGCTTTATAAGGCCTGCATTACCCATGAAATGACATTAAGAGAATCACTTTCCACTACTTAGATTAAAAAGATGTCACCTAATATGGTTACCGGTGGCACCTTGTAAGGCGGGGGTATTTTCCACTTTTCTTCAAGTCAATTGCCTAAGAAGCATGGACACTTCTAAGAAAGTGACGTGTCTGTGTCGGACACCTGTCAGACACCGACACTCCTCAGACACTCTCGGACACGTGTCCGATACTATTTAGTCGTGTCCATAATTAAGAACTAAAAATCTTAATTTCGGACACTTGTTTGACACTCTTTTTGCAATGTGTCCCACAATTCCTAACCCGTGTTTGTGACTAAAAAATAAACATGTAGGTAATATCTCTTAGACATTTTGTTAACATGTGGTTATTAAAACTTATAAACTTGATATATAACAATTTTATTCAATGGAAAAATATATGATTGTAAATATCAATCATATCACAAGCAAAAGACAAATAAATATTTCACTAAAGAATAGGCCTCAAGATTGGCTTCTTTTTTGCTTTTTGTATTTTTTTTTCTTTCACGGAGGGGAAAGAGATAATTCACCATTTTCTTTATATGGATTTTATGGAATTATGGATATTTCATGTTTAATTATTATGAATTATTTTTTAGTGTTATATTGATATTTGATAATTTGATATGTTTGTTAGTTGGTACTTGAATTTTTATTTTTTGATTGCAAAATTGATTTAAAAAGTTAAAATGATACTTTTTAGTAGATGATTATATATATAAATTAATATATATTATTAACGTATCACCAACGTGTCCGTATCCTACATTTTTTAGAAATGCCGTGTCGGCGTGTCCGTGTCGTGTCGTATCTGTGTCTCGTGTCCGTGTCCATGCTTCTTAGTCACAATTGCCTTAATGAGCTACCTTTAATGTAAAATGTCTACTTTCTTTAATAAATTACTTTTGCCGCATCTCAATAAAATGAGCTCATTAATCCTAATATGCAAAATGACAAAGGGGTCAACCAAACAAACCTAGCTGTCACAAACTCTGCTGATCGACGGCCCTTTTTGCTTATTCTGGTTTCCCTTGCAGACGCTACATTTTGGATTGCAATCTGGAGTGTGTCATACGAGAAAATAGAATGGTCTGAATATTAAGAAATTACTGGATAACACGACAGACTTATTATTTACATTGTTCCGACAAGTTGAATCATGTACTCTCCAGGAATGAAGCACATGCCACACATAGGCCTCACACTAAACACGTAATGCTAAAGGAAGTGCATTCTCGAATCTTGATGCACACCTTGGGGAGACCCCTTGCATTTAGAAGAACCACTGGTGGCCACATGAATGCTGGAGACAGCACAAAAGGATTGAAAACTATCCTTGGAATTGGATACAGACAAACTTTTAAGATTTCAAAAGTCATATATTGATTAGTGTTGTCCACAAAATATTTGAGATAAAAAAAAATCATATCTATTGCAGGAGTCATGCTTCAAACTAACCTCATAAAGCTGCTCCCTTATAGCCACGGCAATTGCAGGCTGCAAAGTCCAATTTAATAGTTAAAACAATCCTAGATGCTTACTTAGTATTTTCAAGAATATCAACTCAAATAGAAATGGTCAACATGCAGACAAAAGGTAAAATCAACTTTAAATAACAGGCTTTAACACTTCTCAAGTTGATAAACTAATATCACTTTGATTTTCCAAGTTAAAGTTGTTCAGTTTCTCATATTGTATTCTTGAAAGGGACTTCAATAAAAATTCCTTCAGCTTTGATATCCATCCAAACAAAGCTCTAGGTTACCATGCTTACTCTGCAGTATTGATACAAGAGCACTCTTCCAGGTTCAGAAAGTAAAATAAAATACAATAGCTTCTTTATCAATCAATCTCATCTTAATATTATAGAGAGGAGTTATGGGAGTAACACCTGAAACATGAACTAAAATGTCAAAAGTAAAGAACAGAAGTAGGCAGCTCAGAGATTAATAAAAAGGTCATGATACAGCTGACTTGTAGCCTACAGCCCTCATCAATCCAGTTGCCTGAACGTTGTAGGAAACAGAAGTGACAGAGCCAAAGCAGAAAAAAAATTAGAAAATAAACAATTTTACAACCAGAAGTTAAAGAATCTACCCATCACAAAATTACAAAGCAAGAATGCCACTCTAAGCAGAGGTGATTTTCCATCATGCTTAATACAGAATATCGCTAAATGAGTATGATAAAGAGCAATGCCTTGATTTTGAATGCACATATCATTTCCTTTTTATCTTTATTTTGTTTGAACATTCACATACATGGTGCTATTTAATGCTTTCTTTTTTCGCCAACTGTTCAAATACCAAATTTCAGAACGACAGCCTAGTCTTTAAATCAAAGTCTACCTAGTTTTGAGGAATCTGTTAAAATTAGAGGAAAAAACACCAGAAAATTAAAAGAAACCTGATCACAAGAAATGAAGAGAAAAGACCTCATGCTCTCAAATGTATGGCAAACTGTCACAAAGCGCAACATGAACAAGACACACACTTTTAAAATGAATGCTAAAATCTTTACCATACAATCCTTGAGAATCACAAATCAAAATGTGTAATACCCACTAATAAACTACAACAAAACCCCATATAGACAAATCATTCTCTCTATCATCACCATGTCTTCACATCCATCATGAAATCATTTTCTAGGTTGGTCAAGCTGTCAGGTTAAAGTTCTACCATCACCTTTGTTTATTTTGTTTATTTTTACTTCTTTTTCCTTTCCATTTTGTCGACCGGTGTGATCACCTTTGTTCTCAGAAGAATTAACTGCTGAGGTTTTTTTGGATAGCTAAAATTATCTAACATGACAGGGAAAATTGTCAATATCCATTAGAAAACCTAATCCTACCAGGCACTATAAGTACATTTTACCTTAATCAAATTGTAAAGAAAATTGACCTGGTCATGACCAACCATTAATTTACTTTATTAATCTTTATTATCATGAATTCATGATCATTGAGCTAAATAGCTTACGATCTTATCATGAGCTACAGTGCATGTTAGCCCACCTGTAATGCAGAACGGAAGGGATGATGCAGGGCGAGCAAGATAGAAGATGACAAGATAAGGGAAGAATTGGGCTTCACCAAACTATGAGCCAGAGGCGTTAGAGATTTCGAGGACAACTCCAAGAAAACTTGGGGAAGATCCCAAAACACTCAAATTTTATTAATCATCAATCATCACTAACTATTAGCCAAAGCAGCTTTACATCATTATATAGGAAAAAAAATTAACCGTAGGACTAATCTGGACCATCCAAACAAATGGACGGCCAAGATTAAAACATCTTACTAAAACAATTTGAAACACAAATAAAACACTAAATAATAGAAATAACATAAAATAAATGGGCTAGGCCTAAAACTTAGTTAAGATAGATGGCTGGGCCCATTGGCAGGTTGACCCATGGGGACCATAGGGCTGTCCTGCATCAACATGTCATCCTGTCTTTGCCTAAGAAGCACGGATAAGGACATGGGACATAAATACGACACAATACGGACACAACGATACTGCAAATCCTAAAAACGTGAGATACGAATACAGCTAGGACACGGAAATTAATAAATATATATTTTTTATATATAATCCAAACATTAAAGAATAGTTATATTTTTAGCCAAATTAAAAAGCTTAATGTCACAATTAATAAAAAGAAAAACATAATTAATATTGGAAATGTCAAAAAAGATGAGACTAGCAAAAAAAAAAAAAAAGAGCTAGAACAGAGGGTAGCCAGAAAAAAAAAATAGAGATTGTGAACTTTTGAAACATCATTTAACACCCTTTTTTTTTTTATAACAAGCTTTGGTCACACTCAGCGATAACAAAAAAAAAAGAAATAAAAAAGAGGGATTTAAAATTTTAAAATAACCCCGCCATGTCTTGCCATGTCCAAATTTAAAAAATTAAAAAAATAACAAACATGTTTCGTGGCGTGTCAGACACGTGTCCAGCTGTGTCTGTGTCTGTGTCTGTGTCTGACACGGACACAGGAACCCTAGGCGCGTGTCCGTGCTTCCTAGGCTTCACGCTAACAACCATCCCACTTTGACACTCGTCCAGACTAAATCCAATGTTGGATATTACATTTTTACAACAATTCTATTTTCCATCCTTGATCAAAATATTAACAACATATAATGGCCATTCAAAACACACACCTCACATACATTTGAAAACATTTCACTATCCATCTGAAAAACGAAACCTACCTGGCCTATTAGGGCATTTTACCTCAATGAAATTGAGAGAATTGGGGTACTGCAGTTTCCCTCAATGAAACAAAAAATTGGGCCAGGCAGGGCCACCTGCAAGACTAGCATGATAGTTAAATTATTCTTCCACTAGGGGAGAGGTTCCAAGATCAACCTATGAGGGATTATGTAACCAAAGAAAGGGCTGGCTAGGAGCCTAGGACTGGTTAGGCTGGGCCAAAGCTTGCCCAGGCCATGCCATCTGGTAATCAGCTCAAATGCTTTGGCTCTGAACCAGCTTGTGTGCATGAAAGATATGCCTAGGCTCAGGACAGACCTATAGTCAGGCCGCGAAGCGGACATAGACCCAGACCCAGACCTAGACCCATCCCATATAGCTATTGGGCTTAATAGGCCAAATCCCAGTCCACGATCCTATAAATCCAGCTCATTTTGGGCTAGACCTGCCCAGGCTAGCTTCTCCAATGACCATTCTTGCAAGATATAAAAGCAAATATCAACTACACATAAAGCATCTATCCATCAAAATAAGAAAATATCCATTGTCATGTCCTTCAAAGCTGGAAGTATTCTTCTGTAGGGTTTAAGGATAAATGCCTTATTTAAATATGCTATAGTTCAATTGTGCTTACACCAATTTCAGGGTCTTCAATTTCCAGATCCCTGCAGAAAGTCCTTGCAAACTCTTCAGGATCACTCTCGAAATTGTTCAAGTCCTGCAATATAAATATACAATTACTTAATTAAGAGTTGCATACTAAATGAATACAATTTTCTTTTCTTTCTAACTTATAAAGATCCGTCTCCATTAAGTAACCTTACCCACAAAATTTGATCCCTTATGACAGTCCTATTTACCCGAAGATCAAGCTGCAACAAGCACAAGACCCATGAGGTGTCAGTTGGTAGGGTCTTTTTTTCCCCTTCTTCTGTTGGTTCAATTGCAAGTCCATTAAAATGTGTAAAATCACAACTTTGAAGAAGAGAAAGGTACTGATTGGAGACTGAACAAACCTTGATAGGCACAAGCCTCTCCCCACCATACATTTCTTGTCCTTCATATGATCGAAATTCAGTCAACTGTGCCTGACAGATGAAAGAGGATAAAGAATATTGTAACACACAAAGATAAAATAACAGATTGATAATATAGAGATTGGAGAATATGACATTATGGTAAGTTCGTACACCTGTTCAATGCATCCTGACAAGTGAAATTCAGGTGTGAGATAAACGCTTTGTTTGAAAAGAATGATGAAGAATAATAAATAAATTAATAAATATTACATTTTTTTTCATTTGAGACAATAACAATGTTTTTTTGCGGCAAGGACATCTCAAAAACAGGCAGAGCAAATCCACCAATCCAAGACACTAAGACCCAAAAGCTACACCATAATACCACCAACCAACCCAAAACCTTCAATCCATAGAACCCAAATACCAATTAATTCAACCCACCAGCCCCAGCATACATAGGGAAAGCAAATAAAAAAACAAACATTTCACCACCGCTAAAGTTCAATTCGTAACTCTTGCCTATTAACTGAATGATCCTCTTAAGAATCAGCATTTTCTGCTAGGCCTCTGTAAGAAACATCCAGCTGACTCAAGGCAACAATGTGTATCAAAAGTATTGGGAAGTATCCATAAGGTCTTGCCAAGGTGCACATCAACAAAAGAACCTGCCCACAATTGGATCCAACTTCATGTATCTTTGTAACATTGTAACATTGTAAAGCTACTTCAGTCTAAGTATAACCCTCTAAGTTGATGTCCTTGACGATAATCTCTGTGATTTGACCATCAGACTCATCCCTGTTGAGCAACCTACGCCCCCCCCCCCCCCCCCCCCCCCCCCCAGAAAAAAGAAAAAAAAAGAAGAAAAAAAGACAGTTTTGCTCTTATATCGTGCCTATTTCACTCAAACTTACAAGCTAATGGGCTCACACGAATTGATTGAGCCACTACAGAGCGGCTGCAGTGGATTGATCCTTCTATTTGGCCAAGAAAAAAGACAGTTTTGTTTTTATTTTGTGCCTATTTCACTCAAACTTACTAGCTAATGGGCTCACATGAATTGATTGAGCAACTACAGAGCAGTTGCAGTGGATTGATCCGTCTATTTGGCCCTGGTTGGTGTTGATACTTGCATGCTCATGATTTGAAATTGGATTAGGAGAGATCTGCAATCTGCATCTTAGATTGGCCGATACTTCCATATCTGAATGGGATATTATACCCTCATCCATTGCTACTTGCATGAGCCCATTTCGCTGGACCCAGTAAATATCAAAGGAAAGTCATGTGGGCTGGGCCAACTATCATTTGGCCCCATGCAATCGATTGGGTTAGTTCTTTTGGCCTAGCACCAGATTTAGAAGTGTCTTCCATGTTTGGATTAAAATCTTTACATCTGGAAACTTCCAAAGTCTGAAAAAAATCTATCAAGCACATTAGTAACCAAGGTGGAATCATGAGATTTTCTTTCCTTGGGGTACATTTAATATCCTTTCCTTTCACAGCATTCGGCTATTACAGAATTACAAAATTAATTGCATACCTAATACTTCCATTTATATCTGGAGCAAAGGTAATAACTGGCAACTAGGGCCCTATTTGGCATCATTTCTTCGGAATAGTTTTGTCTTCCAATGGAATGAAAATTGTAAGAATATGTTAGGTGTTCCCTGAAAATAATCCCATCGAAATCCACCAGGAGAACAGAAATTTTGGCAAAAGAAAAATCATTTTCATTGAGAATGCTTGGAATTGAGAATGCTTGGGAGTCCCAAAAATCCAAGACGCCTCTACCCCCATTGTCGCAGGGAATCTCTCGTGGTCGAAGGTCTCTCCCTCCCCTCTCCAAGAAACTCTTAACCACTTCCCTCTACAACTTAAAAACCAAGCACTATCCCTCCATTATTGCCTTTTCCTCAAACTGGCAACCTCTCTCTCATCCCCTCATCCTCACCCAACAAATTTTCTATCTTGTCGAATCAAACCTCAGGTTGCAGGGTCCTCTCTCTCTCTCTCTCTCTCTCTCTCTCTCTCTCTTCAGATGCCTCATTTTGTAGGTCCGCCCCCAACCCAACAAACAACAAAATGCCAAATAGAACAAAAAAAAAAAAATTGTCAACCTTCTCTATTTCGATCCGTCTCTTTCTTTGCATGTAAGAGCTAAAAGATGTCTTCGTTAAATCTAGCAAGGTCACATTTTTCATTGAGAATTGTGATACCAAAATACATAAACGAAAGCTAGGATGGGGATACAACATTGCATTTTATGAATTCTCAGACATGGGACACTGGTATCTTTTCCATTACATGACATTTGATATGGAGAATAACGACTCTTAATGCCAGCAGGTTTCTATTTGAATTATGGAACTTTTGACAAAGGAATTTGTCAGTTGCAAGAATGGGGATCTTGAACCCACGATGGTCTTCCTAACAGTTCACTGATTGAATGTCTTGAAACCAATCATAAAAGAATATTGCCAAAGTTTAGCCCAGCTCATTCTTGGAATTAGAACTTTCTCAGCACTACGTACTCTTAGAATAAATCAATTGTCAGCATAAGAATGATTCCAAACAGGCACTAGAGCATGGTTACTTGATTCGTAATTCGACCAATTCGGATTCGAGTTCATAGTTCACAATTCAACACTTATTTTAATTCGAAAATTCAATCAAGTAGGTTTATTTGATTCACTTTATTCACAATTTGAGTTCGATGAGTCCAACGTACTAATTCAAATACACAAAATATATATATAATTTCGTAACATTATATATTTAACATTTTATCAATCAAAGACAACTCAGATTTGTGTGAAATGGCCCACCACCAAGTAACTTAGAAACCTATGATGCCTAGATACGGCAGGGACACGACATAGACACGGCAAAGACACAGAGTTTAAACACAAAAAGTTAAGTATTGGATACGATACGACACAATACGGTGCCCCTTTTGAAATATCCGGTGCCCCTTTTGAAATATCCATGCATCATAGTTGGAAACTATTTTTATACATGTTTGGATTTTATCAATGGGCCCGACCATGGATGGAAAAAGATCACCATGTATATTCTAAAATTTAATGAAGTAAAAGATATAATATTTGGTGTTGATGAGAATTTTATAGATTCACACAAATGTATGGAGAGGAGGGATTGATGGAAATAGAGAAATGAAAGAGAAAGGAAACTTGAGAGTGATTATACTCTATCAAAACTCATGAGGTTCTACGTTAAGGCCCATTTATTGAAAATCTAAATGGGTCTATATATTTTCCACTTATTAGCATTCTCGAGAATTTTCACTTTAGTAATATATAAACTAAATGGGTCAATATATTTTCCACTTATTGCTATTCTTGAAAATTGTCACTTTAATGAGATATGGTTTTACCATCAAATTGATTTTTTTGTATTATAGTATTCACAAGTTTATAAGAGATTAATCTTACAGTGGGCCATGCCTTTTTTAGATGAAATTTAGCTATACATATAAAAAAGGTTGGAGATTCATCTTCATTATTTTAGATTTCTAATAGGATGGACAACAAAGTGATAACCCCCATACCAATATCTCTTGAATCCAAAGGAGGCAAATATAGACATGACAGATAAAGCCGCAGGCATAAAGATAAGGTATCATACAAAGGGGTGTTGAGTGCTGATGTGTTGTACGATTCTTGCATTAAATTGCTGATGGAAAGACACTTAACAGGTATTTTCTCCTTACATCATAAATCTCTCTCTCTCTCTCTCTCTCTCTCTCTCTCTCTCTCTCTCTCGCACGCATTTCCTTTTTACCACTGTTTCTAAAAGGGAGCAAATTGCTTCGAACGAGAGGCTTTCAAAAATCTTGAATCTACCAAATCGAATCCCATATCGTTTGATTCAAACAGTACGAGATTCGGCAGTTCATCAAGCAAATCAAGTAACTATGCCCTAGAGTGCCAGACTGGGTGTCATACACAATTTCATTCTTACCTAGGAACCAATACGAACAACCTGTTCTTAGAGGTAGGAATGAATTCATTAATAAAAGAGAACAGTTTGTTCCTCAATCAAAAACAAGAATGATGATTATAAGCTATGGTCAAACACATTGATAAATAATAGTAATAAAAGAGAAGAAAAGAAATGCTCAGCAGTGCATGATTTATGTACACCAAAAGTTTCTGTCTTATATGATGGCTTTTGTGAGAATCAATTTGTCCAGTTCTGCTTTTCAGAATGGTTTTCACTGCATGAGTTCTCTACATCTCCTCAAGTATTTGAATGCATCTTCAAAAAGACACATTAATTTTGTCCGAGTTCAAAAATTATACAGCAGTTAAAGTAGAAAACTTGGCAGCTATTCAAAATATGACTCCCAACTTTTCACTTACTTGAATAGAATGGGCAATCTGAGCAATGAATGTTGGAGGAAGTTTCAAATCCTTCACCGTCCTCTTTGCAAACATGAACACTTCTGAATCTGGATCTTAAGATGACCAAAACGTTCAAACATCAGAAAGCAACAAAGAAAATTTAGGCTCAGGATAATAAACTGGAAAGGAGAAATAGAATTCACATAGCCAACCCCAACATAGTCAAGATAAGGATTTGTGGATGATAATGATGATGTAGATTCAAGTAATCAAGAACACTAGAAAGTTTTCATTTCTAGTTTATAATATCATAAAATTATAATAAGTGCCAAATGAACTAGTTCTCATAAATGATATGGTCACCGGTGAGGGATTTATAGTGTGGACCCGAGTGAATTATTTCACTGAACACTTAAACTCTTAACACAAGATGAGACAAATCAAAACACATATCAAATGGACCAATCCCATCAAAATTTCAAACCAAAGATCAACTCTAGAATCACAACTTGCAAGCTCAAATGCGAATTGGTCAAATTGCGAACCTGAAAACTATCCTTTAGACTTGAATGATTGGATTAGCCAGTAGTATTGGTCTGGATTTGTGGCTAATCAATCTGAATGAGTGCCTTATACAGGTCAATCTTAAAACTATTTCAATTCAGACTCCATATCTTTATGAAATTACCTAAGGAGAATCAATATAGTGCTGATAGGGGTTTGTGAGACATACAATGCCCATATTCGACGGAGACAAGGCATGGACGCAGCCGGGACACAGATTTTACACATAAAAAGTTAAGTATTGGATTTGACATGACACAGTACATAGCCCCTTTTTAAGTACCCATGCATCATTTGCTGTTGTGACTAAAGCAAGCAAAAAATGGAAATCATGTTTAGGAATCAGTTCATGGTTGGTCCTGAAACTGAAATTATTGCAACAAATATCAATACTTGAGCACTGCCCCTCTTTTATTCCACCTTGGGAATATGATCTCAAAATCAACACAGTCATCATCATTATCATCATAAGGCAATGCCCCATCACTCTGGGGCCAGGCTAAAAGAGTTCAAATCCAAAACCCAAACAAGCTATCCCCAAAACAAACCCACCATACAACCATATACCATTCAAAAAGATTGGATTTTTACATAGGAATGAACAAGTTTTTTTCACAGAATAAAAAAACAAATAAATAAATTAATTAATTAAAATAAAAAAATCTGACCAGAAGGGTTCCAAGAAAATGTATCTTTGAAGCGCTGGCCATCGACTTCGATATCCAAACGAATAGGAACTAAATTTTCCGCAGCTGGGCTGCAAAGCAATGGACATATATCATGAAGAAACATCAAGATACACTAAAAAAGGAAGAAAGATAAGATATGGGTTTGAACACCAAGGATCAAAACAACAGCATATAGCAGCAACTAGCAAGAGCAGAGATTCATAAGGTGGCCAAAGGAGAGAAAGAGAGGGAGTAAAAAAGAAAGACCCATGTTGGAAATTTGGAGGTGAAAATGGAAAGAACTTACATTCTAAACTTGATTGGTTGTTTGGAAACTGTTTGCAGGAGAGATTTCATTTTCCCGGGATTTCAATTTCTCTTTTTAAGTCTTTCGGACTAGGACTTGTTTGCTGTTTTCAAATTATTTTCCTAAGCCCTCCTATTGCAAACCTCAAACCTGAAAAAGAAAGAACCCATGCTTGCTCATATCATCTAGAGAAATTTACAAATACGGCTATCTGTATTCGGAATAATTACAAAAACAACTTTCTAAAATAGGGTTCTGTTTGGACTTGTGCAAAGCTCAGCCCATTTGGGTATTGGATCTGATACTAGGCCTGGCTAACCCAGTGGCAAATAATTAAACCCCGGCCCGGTTGTTTGCAAATATATAAACCTCCTATATATATGTAATATATTACTGGTTATCTAGTGCGTCCGGTGCGCAAGAGGCCCACCAGGTGGTCCATTCAAATGGACCGCAAGCCTTCCCTCCCCAAAATTTCACTTGACTCAGGGTTTTGCACCCATTCAAATGAACTGGACCGTTGAATCCGCTGCACACCATTTAAATGAATTGGATACCATTAAACTTATGAGGCCCAAATGAGGATGATAAAGATGAAGAATGAGGCTAATTCTTTGAAGAGGGGAAGGGCCAAGGCCATCTTTCGATTCCCCTAGTCTCAATCCAACGTGGGGCCCCATGTAGGCCTCATGTTGATAAGCGCATATTGATGTAAATGTGTGTCTATGTGTGTGTGTATATATATGACAATATTGATGTACATATATCCCTCACCATTTTTTTTTTCTGAGAACTCTAAGTAGAACTTATTGTATGGTCCATCCAAATAGACTACACACATGACCCCCCTAAATTGTACAGTCCTCTAATTTTTTGTTAGATCCGAATTTACTAGACCGTTGGACCGACTATACACCAATTTGAATGCAATGGATTTGTGGGCCATGGATGAAAGAGTTAGGGACATGTAATTGGGGCCAAACTTAAGGGACATACATGTTAGAAAGATTCATGCATAAAAGAAGAAAAGTCATTAATGGTATTATGAAAAAAAAAAAGAATCTTTAACTGTAAAGATGGAAAGCAACGTCATTATCCCTCGCCAAGTGAGAGATAATGACATAGATTTTTCTTTTTACATATAAAGATTCTTGTTTTTCGTAATATCATAAGTGATTTCTCCTCTTCTGTGCATTAATCTATCCAAATATCCATTTATCCCTCACCACAAAGTGAGGGAAGGATGCATAGTAGTATTCTCCATATATATATGTATATATTTATATAGGAAATGGTCCTGTAAGGACGGTCCTTGTGGTCTTTACTGACCATTTTTCACCATTTAAGATAGTATGGCCTATATTGCGAGCCATCTAAATGAATCACATAAATTACCCGCGTGAATTACACACATCCATCAATTTTGGGTCTCATCCAAATAGATTGGACCGTTGGATCAAGTGTGCAGTCGATCCAACGGTCTAATCTATTCGGATGAGACCCAAAATTGGTGGATGTGTGCAATTCATGAGGGTAATGTGTATAATCCATTTAGATAGCTAGCAACATAAGCCACATTATCTAAAACAGTGAGAAATAATCGGTAAGAACCATCCTTACGGCACCGTTTCTATATATATTAGTAACAAAGACCCGTGCTACACCCGGTTTTAAGATTGAAATTTTATTAAAATTTAAGACTTTTAAATGTAATTAATAAAAATAAAACTATTATAAAAAAATGAAAGGATTTGTACTTTTTTTGCAGCAAGGGGCCTATTTCAATGGATTCCAAATATAATAAAAACATGGAAGGCAATAAATAAAAGATGGTTACTCAGCAAAATGGATGGTTTTATTGCACTCAAAGTATACACAAAAACACAATCCTCATTCCAACATTTTGCTTGAAAAAGAAAAAAAAACTTGGCAATTAACATGCATAGTGATTTTAGTGCAGGAAAAAATACCGAAAATGATATCATATTTATTACAATACCCAAAACAATTGGCAGAAAGGAGTAACAATAGTTTCAACAAAATTCATACTTTTTTGTGATCTAAGGTAATCTATATCCAAAAATCAACCTAAGTATAATTGAAGATTGTTGATTGGAGTTTAATGAAGATAAATATAACACTATTAAAAAATGAAACCACAGCGAAATCTCAAATACTTCACAAGGTTATGTAAAATTGCTTCAATAAAAAAAAAATGGGTTGTTTCAAGGAAATCCTAATATCCAAAAGTATTCATTGCTTATCACTTTAAAACATCTTACTAATTTCCATTCTTCCAAATGGCAAACATAATAACATTTTGCATAACCATATCTTTTGAACTAATCAAATGACAACAATAGAAAATCTATTTTCTAGAATACTAATGACCCAAGTTATTCAGAAAAAGAGGAAATTATAAGATGTATAATTAATTCATTATTATGTAATGGGTGGATGGCGTCCCGCCAGATCGAAAAGCAGTCTTAAAATTTACACCGGTGCCACAAAGAGCAAATGTTAAAGACTTGGAAAACTGCTCAATACCAAAAGAAACAACCACTACAACAAGAGCCGGCAGAGAGGAAAATAACAACTGGGTTAATGTTTTTTCTTTGAGTTTGGAACTGGATTTGCAGAAATTACAACAAAAACCTAATAGGTGGATGGTATTCCACCAAATTAAAAAGCAGCCATAAAATTCACACTGGCACCACAAAGAGATAGGTTACACGAGGTAAGATAACAGTGAGGGATTTTAGTAAAATGAGAGAGAGAGATTTGACTGGGGCATTAGTTTGTGGCAGAGAGGTTTTAGTGGGGTATTCGTTAGTGAGGGAGTAAAATGAGGGAGAGGTTTTAGGAAGAGATTTTAAATTCAATAAACTGAAGGAGATATTTTATTGGAATGAGAGACAATTTCAAATTGTTAAAAGATTGGATTGTTGTCAATGGATCATTTATGTAGTGATTTTACGAGTAGGGAAGAGAAAAAGAGATCTTAGGGGAGTGAGGTGGCAGAGGGAGTTTGTTTTATGGGTAATGATGTTAAAACAATGTACAAGGGATAGATCCTAGGAATAATTTAAAATAGGCTCTAACAAAAACGGTGCAACAAACGTGAATGAGTGAGAGATTTTAGGGATTGTGATAGATGGAGAGATTTTTGGGAAGTTAAAGATTTATTAGTGCCACGTGTTTTTTTTTTGTTTCGGATGCTGACGTAGCGCTCTAAAAAAAAGAATGGGTGTTGATGTAGCACCTTCCACAAGCCTCTATTCTTGTAACTTTAATATATATATATATATATATTAGGACAATGTTCATGTGAATATATCCCTCACCATTTTGGTGAGAGATACTTTTTTTTTTGAAGTATTAATGTACAAAAAAAACAAAACCTCACACCTCATCACACCTTTCTAACCTTAATAAATCTAAAAAGAAAGTGTTTCTTACCAAAATGGTGAGAGACATATGCACATGTATATTTATATTTGGAAAAGACTACTTTGCATATGTCCCTCACACAATGGTGAAGGACAATTCTTTTTTTAGACCAACAAGGTAAAAAATATGTGATGGTTTTGTTTTCTTGCACATTAATACTTTCAAAAAGAAGAAGTATCCACCATCATAATGTAAGGGACATATGCATAACAGTTTTATCCTATATATATAAACACAAACATGCCTATTTGACTAATGAGCTTTAACCCTATGAAAAATGTTCTCACACATTTACTGTAAGAACTTTTATATAGCCCACTTGTAAAGCCCATTTAGGGATGGGATTAAGGGAAATGAAAATATTTATGTAGGACCACCTAAATATCAAGTTTGACTCCAATCACAGGTCTATAACCCCTTAATCCATGGCCTCACAAATTCAATCAATTCAATTAATGCACAATCAATCCAATAGTCCAGTAATTCAGATTTGACTGAAACTTGGAACGTGTGATTGTCAAGGAAGTTCCTGTGTATTATAAGATTTGGATTAAATGATATATAAGGCCCACCTAGACTTCTCACAAACCTGTAGTTAAAATTAGTTCTCATAGGATTATTTTTCTTGACTAATAGGCTATAAAATAAATAAGCTTGGGTTTAACTCATGAGCTTAAAAACACCGCCTAAATCAAACCAACGTGGAATTGAGCTCTAGTCAAAATCCTTTCCACAGTACCCAAGACAGTCAAGCATCAACATTATATTTTTTATTTTGGTAAAAGGATTTCATTTTTGCTATGTTGAATATCATTTAGAGCCTATTGTATTATATAATTGAATTTTCAAGAATTTGAACAGCCCTAAATGGTTAAAAACAAAATACCAAAGCCGAATATATAAAAAATTCCATCATATAATATTTCTATTAATAGAGATTGAATTGGGAAATGAGTACCCCGACCATCTCTCACGTGATTTAAATATATCAGAAAAGTCATTATCCTATGTATCACTTCTAGTTATGTCCAAACACTATATGCCACCTCATTTTTGGAAAGAGTAAATTTAAAGAGTCTAGATCATCTTAGTGTTTGCCCAATGGTCCGTGGGGGACCACTCATGGTTCGTCATGTCATTAAGGTGTAGCCTACCATGTACGTGGGTAGCATGCCCCATCCAAAGCAAGGCTACCCTATGGTGATGTAGTGGACCATGAGTGGTCCACTCATAGTCATCATGGGGAAAACACTCATAGAATCTAAATTCAAATGTTAAATGCTTTTCTTGCTTTCTTTCATCTTTTATATATCCTTACTTAACTATTTTTATTTTTTCAAAACAACCCTTATCAATTTCCTAACAAATCACTTTCCAACATTATCCTTTATAAACTCTCAAGGGACTCTCTTCACTTCATGGTCCCACAAATACATATTTCTTTACCTTCATTCTATATTTCATTATTTTTGGAGTTAAGCCCACCAATTGTCATAAGCAATGTTTTCCAACAAGCAACACACTTCTGCTAGTTGAGTTGGGCTCACTTCATCGTAGATAGACTTATTACATAATATATGATGATGATGCCATTAGAAATTTACTCAATTCGAGTTGGGCCCACCTAAAATTCTTAACATAGTCAATGCTAATCTCACAAATTCTTGACACTCTTCAATGGAGTCCTCCTAAAAAATTCAAACCAATCAAAAAAATGAAAAATGAAAAAAGAATGCCTTATTTCATAAGCTCTTATCAAATTTCATTTGATTAGAGTTTCCACCTAAACTTCAAACATAATCTAATAGTAATCTAACAAACCCATGATGCTCTTCGACGGGGCCCACTTAAAAAATCCAAACCAATGAAAATAAATCACACTATATTTTATGACCCTGATCAAGTTTCACTCAATTTGAGTAGGACCCACATAGCATTTCCACCTACACTAATAGGGCCGACAAATAGAATACTCTCCTCAAAATTAGATTTATTTCACAATTTAAGTATGTAGCGTGAATGTTAAACCAATAAAAAGATTGTTCTTCTTCAAGCTTAGAACTATCCACTTTGGTCCAGCTCGTTATCATATTTAGGGGTGCATATAGGTCGGGATAGCCCAAGCCCAATACAGGGCCAACCAGCTTTGGGCCGGGCTTGGATATGTAGTAGGGCCCGTTTAATAATTGGGTTGCGTTTGGGTTAAGTTATATAAAGCTCATAACCCACCCAGCCTGGCCCCTTTAAGGAATGCAAGGAATTTAATTCAATTCGTCCAAACAATTGTTCGAATCCCTACAAATTTTATATAAATCCTGGTTCTGCCCAACCCAATTGATTA
Organism: Sextonia rubra; assembly: GCA_037013555.1. Classification (NCBI taxonomy): domain Eukaryota; kingdom Viridiplantae; phylum Streptophyta; class Magnoliopsida; order Laurales; family Lauraceae; genus Sextonia; species Sextonia rubra. The sequence goes on along the minus strand of JASUAD010000001.1, from coordinate 105,310,696 downwards.
AATGGGTGGGCTCGAGCTTAACTTTTACGGCCTATATCTCACCTGGGCCAGGCTTGCGCTAGTGTTGCTAAAGCCAAGTAGGTCTGGATATGCCTTCGCCCAGCCCATCTTGGCCCATGAACACCCTTAATCATATTTGTTAAATGGTCCTACAATTCCAATACTAATTAAAAGAATTGAGATTTTTAATCCTTATTTAATACTTAATTAAAAATATTTTTCCGAGAAAGATTTGGACCACTTAAAATTCTCACATAAATTAACAGTGGATGACAAATTCATTACTCTTCTCAATAGGGCTTGCTTTTAAAAAACTCAAATGGATTAAAAATAATGAACCATCTTTTATGGGATTTTGTTAAGCCTCATACAAATCTTTTAATCAAAATCAATTAGAGTTTTCTTAAAAAATTAATTAAAGACTCAAATTTTAATTATGGCCTTGATTATCAGGCTAGTAATGAATTTGAGCTTCTATAAGTTTATAACACCTAGTTTGGTTTGGTCATTATTATATGTTGATTAGACGTACAATTTTAATACCTATAGAAATCAAAATGTTTCATCCTCAATATACTAGATATATATACATATAACGATTTTACAAAAAAAAAATCCCTTTAGACTTCTTATATATTATATAGGACCTAAAATATATGTAACCACCGTAGTGGTCCTATGAGCCCTTTTTGGTTTTTTTTTTTTTTTGAGCTGCGATATCGCTTCTCACTTACATATACGAGTTTCTTCTTCCTCATCTTCTTCCCTCCTGCCTCCTTCCTCCTTCTCCTTTTCCTTCATGATATGGTGACTTCACTGTCTTAGACTTAGTTGCATGTGAGAGCTTATTACCAAAATACCTCGATATCATATATACCCATTTAAATACATCATTTTCCACATCCCTTTTTTTTTATTTCATTTTCTTTTCGATCTTAAGTCCCTCTCAATCATTTTATCAAACACCCTACAGGCATGTCCCAAACATCATACTTTCCATACATGTTGTCCAAGTGCTCTATAAACAGGCATTTCTTTTGATCATTTCGTCAAACACCTCCCGGGCATTTAACTCGAAATAAAAATCATGTGCTTAGCCAGCAGCGATATCCCCACTCACCTACTCATTTTTTCTTCTTCTTCATAGTTAAGTGGGGATATTGTCACTCATGTCAGATTCAAAAAAAAATCACGTGCTTGGCTAACAGCAGTATCCCCGCTCACCTGCTCATTTTTTATTTTTCTTCATAGCTAAGCGGGGATATCACCACCCATGTCAGATTCAAGAAAAAAAAAACTTTGTTTTTGGATGGCGGTCGCGCAGGTGATGGTAGTTGGATGGTGATGATGGGTGAATTTGGTGATGGTGGTGAAAAAAAAACCATTAGAAGTTGAAGTTGGTTTAGATGTTGTGAACTAAATTGATAGGGAAAGGTGATACAAAGGAAATGAGAAGAGATAATGACTGGTTAGAACACTTGGGCAATGCCCGTAAAGTGTTTGATGAATTCACTGAGAGGGACGTCTATTTATAGAGCACTTGGACGATATGTCTAAAAAGTATAATGCTTGGGACATGTCTATAGGATGTTTGATGAAATGATTGATATGGACTTAATATTGAAAAAAAAAAAAGAAATTGAAATAAAGAAAAAGGAATGTGGAAGATGATGTATTTAAATGAATATCTATGATACTAGGATGTTTTGGTAATAAGCTTCCATTTGCACCTAATCTAAGACCATAAAGTCATCATATCATGAAGGAAACAAGAGGAGGAGGAAAGATGAAGGAGGATAAGGAAAAGAAGCTTGTATGTGTGAGTGAGAGGGAATATTGTCACTCAGCAAAAAAAAAAAAAAAAAACCAAAAAAAAAAAAACCAAAAAGGGCCCAGGGGACTACTGCTGTGGTTACATATATATTAGGTCCTTTTTAATCAATAGGGAGTCTAAAGGGATTTTTTTGGTAAAATCCTCTATATATATAATTAATTTAGAATATATTTTTTAGAGAAAAAGTTGAACCCACTTAAAATTCTCATATTATTTAACAATGGCTCCATTGAGTAAACTTTAATTCTAAGTGGGTCCTACTTAAATTGAGTAAACTTTAATGCAAACTCATACACTGTAATGTCAATTATTTTGATTGGTTTGAATTTTTTTTATAAGTGGACCCTTATGAGGAGCTTCATGGATTTGTTAGAGCAGTATTAAGTCATGTATGAATTTTAAGTGGATCCAACTCTTATCGAATGAAATTCAATAGGAGCACAAAAAATGACGTGTGATTTATTTTGAATGGTTTGAATTTTTAATTAGAGGGTCCCATTGAAGTGCTTCATGAATTTGTGACATTAGTGTTGATTATGTGAGAGTTTAAGTGGGTCCAACTCCAATTGAGTTAAATTTCTAATGAAACAATCATCATATACGTAATGAGTCCACAATGAGGTGAGCCCTACTCTGCTAGCTAGATTGCAGTAGAGGAGTATGTTGCTCACTAGAGAACACTACTCATGACAATTGGTGGGCCCAACTCCAAAAATAATGATAATGGTGCTAAAGATAATAGTTGTGGGACCATGGATTGGAAAGATAAGGTTGAGAGCTTTTAAAGGGTACAATTGGAAAGATATTTGTTAAAGAAAAATTATTAGAAATGCCCCATTTAAAAAGGAGCGTTTCTGCCTTCTTTGTATTCTCCAATGAGGGATATGTCATATGGTGATTTTTTTTCCTTTTTATAAGTAACATTAATTGCTTCTCTATATTCCTAATCTCCTATTCGTTGTAAAAATGGGCATTTTCACTTTTAAAAATGCCTGAGTGCTATCTAGCACTCCTCTTTGTTAAAAGTCTCTAAAGATAAATTCCCATAGTAGGACCCATATCTTGAAAATTGGAGTCTATAAAAAAAATTTCCCTATACTTCATTGAGATTTCTCAAATTTTATTCCAATAGGAGTTTATATCACTATAAGATTGATCATAAGGTTAACAATACAATGTGTTCAATCTTACAGTGGGAGAAACTCCAATGAAAGTAAAATTTGAAGACAATCCATTAAAGGTGAGTGCACTTATTTTAACCGGTATGATTATTCAAAGGGTTAGCCTGATTACATAGTCTCAAGTGGGGGATAAAATGTGAAACAGGGTACAGTAATCAAAGTCTGGCCCAAGTGGGCACCATAGAGCTCTAATAATATGGGAAGATTTTCTCTAATAAGAAGAGAGGTTGAAAATTATATGGTGGAGTATTAATTTAAAAAAATTATATGGAGGGGCGAAACTAGAAATTTTTTATAGGGGCCAAAGTCTCTTGATCTACAGTGGATATAACTCCAATTGGTTTAAAATTTTGTATGACAATACACCATAATTAGAACATGATTTATATTAAGTCGGATTTCAATAATGAGTTTCATTAATTGAAAAGATATAGTAAAGCATGGAAGATCAGTACATTAACAATTGTAAATGTCATATAGATTAAAAAAAAATTCTTAAACTAGGTTCTTGGTTTTCTCCTCTATGTTATATATATATAAATATATACTTTTTTATATAAGAACCAAAAGGTGTATAACCCATATTTGAGATCCAAACCATTGAATCTGATATTAATAATCAAACTTAAACATTGAAAAAAATTTTCCATTTATGGTGGATATATTCCAAATCAGTTTGTAGTTTTGTTTTATAGGAAATAATTCTGAATGGGTTAGATGACAAGTATTAGCTCAAGACTAAAAAGAAAAACATAATGCATAGAGAATTAGTGCATCTATAATTGTAAACGCATAAAGTAAAAGAAGAGTTCCTTTTCAAACCCTTTTTCTTCATACCTGTGATAAAGCAACAACTCCAAATTGTTTCACAACATCCAAGCTTCAATGATTCTCCAATCAAACTACCACGATCTCAAATGAAGGTATATTTGGGTAAATAGTTTCTAATCTATCCCTAATCTTTTCTTTTATTTTTTTCTTCTTTCTTTTGTTTTTCTCCTTCCCTTTCTTCTTTCATTTGATTTTTTAGCTAAAATCATCTATTATTTAGTTCCTTTGTTTTTGGAAAGCCACAATATATTCTTAGTATTTAATTTTTTATTAAATTGGGGGCCATCTATTAAAGGATTGCCATTAAAAGGAGGGGCCAAAAAATAATATATATAGGACAATATTCATATGTATATGTCCCTTACCATTTTGGTAAGGGATACGTCTTTTTTGGAAAATATTAATATGCAAAAGAACAAAATCTCACACCTCATCACACCTTTTTGACCTTGTTAGGTAAAAAAAAGAAAGTGTCTCTTACAAAAATGGTGAGGGACCTAGGTAGATAAAGACTCATCATATATATATAAATATATATTCTATACATCACTATATATAAAGAGATATTCATATGCATATGTCCCTCAACAAGGAATTGTGCATACTCCTTTGTGGGGCCCATGGTGGACCCCACCAAGGGATAAGACCGTGGGAGATGAAAAGATCTATGCGGAACCACCTTAGATATCAAGTTTGGCCCCAATCACATGTCCATAACCTCTTCATTCATAATCCACAAATTCATTCTATTCGAATGGGTGTATAGTTGATTAAATGGTTCAATAAATTCGAATTTGACCAAAAATTGGTAAACGGGTTCAAATCAAGGAGGTCGTGTGTGTGGTCTATTTGGATAGACTATATAGTAGGTCCCATCTAGAGTTTTCATGAAAAAAATGGTGAGGAACATATGCACATGAATATTCCTCATATATATATATTTATATATATACTTATATAAATAATATATGAAAAGTCCAAAATGAAGGGGGGCCTATGGCCCCTGCTGGCCCGCTCGAGGTCCACCCTTGATTATATGGCGGAGTAAAAGGGATGAGAGATACGTTGAGAGGAGAAAGAGTTGAGGAGGACTAATTTTGAAAAAGAACTAACTAGATAAATGGAAGAGATACTTTTGGAATGAAATCAAAATTAGTTAATGCACAAGTTGGCATAGATTCCTTAGATTATTGGATGATGTGCTTTAATAATGGATGACGTGCAGCAAGATTACTGGAGGGGCAGGTTGCTACACCCAAGCCTTGTCCTACTCGATATCCCTCATCCCCACAAAGGCCAAACTTCTTAAATAATCTTTGGATGGGGCTCATTTGACTGTTAATTTTTATATATTCTATGCATACAAATAGGCTCCTGGGGCTTAATAATTTAAAGGGTAGATCTGAAAATCAAAGCTTACGCTTACAGAAAATGGTTACGACAAAATTTTAATGCTTTTTAACTTAAAAAGTGAAATTCCATAGCAAGCAAATTATATCTCTCAAAACTGGCGTTATAGAGACCCTAGAAATTGCCAATGCTCAATCCAAATGAGTTGGGTGGGGGTTGGTAGGTTGAATAAAGAGAACTGAATCAACTAAACCCAGCTAATTTATTAATAGGCTAAAAAACATCAACACCCTAAATTAGCATGTTGCATTTGAGTTGGATGGGTTGGTCGGGTCAAAATAGGTCACCCACATCTCAAGTAGTTAAAGAGTTTTTTTTAATTGGCGATGAGGACCTATTATATAGTTGACCATTGGTAAAATTTTGGATAGAAAGCAATCACTCACTAGCCCTATGTATTGGGTAAGGCTCTCAGTTTCAAAGCCTGGACCTCCTAGCTTAAGTAGGTAAAAGAGTTAAGACATCTAGCATGTCACATCTAATGGGTTCCATTTAGATGGGGATATGGGTGGTTTGGATTGGATCTATGACGCCATTCATGTCTCATTAGATAAGACATGAAGGATCCAATGCGATAAGATAACAGATGGAATCTCTTATCTGAAAGGGGGAATCAAAGCCCTTTTATTAAACCATGATCATCTAAGTCTAACCACCAATAAATCCACTTTATTGGACTATTAACCATGGGTGATTGAAGCCATTTTTCAAAAAGTACATTAACCATAGTTTGGTTAAGATTAGGGCAACATGATTACATTTTTAACTTTTTTATCTATCAATAAATGGCACAAGGTGGCAAGCAAAAACTGGCCAGTTAGTGCATTGAGGTCAAGAGGAATTTTTGAAATTACAGGAGTGTGTTGACATTTTAGCGGTTTGTCAAGGGGCGTCTTTGTAGATGTCAGGCAACAGACAAGTGTATTTGTAACTTACTTTATAATCCATTTTAGTCAAGACACATTGAGGGCCAATGAAGAAAATGTCGTCCTTCAACCAACAAAAATTGAAAAATGCACCCAGAGAGTTTTCCGGTCAAGACTGGTGGACCCATATGTTTAAGTTAAACAGGAAAGATTAAAGAAAAACAAGCAGTATAGAATGATAGCAATGCCATTAGACTCCTGTAATTAGATGGATTGCGAATTCAACTGTCTGCCTAAGATTAGATTTATTGTACAATGCTTGAAATTACAATGATAGATAATTGTGAGTCATTTCTAATTTCTGAAGGCATTTTTGGTAGATGCTTAGTCCAAGTACTTACCTCTTTTAAAGAAATAAGTTTTAAAAGTTCTTGGGCTCTACCAGCAAGTCATGTTTTCATTTAAGACAGATTTATCCCTTTGTCTAATTTGTGTGCTAGTGAGGCTCAATGAATGCTAAGACTTCAATTATTAGGATGATGATTGGATTCATTTTCCATTTTTCCTTGATTTACTTTTTTAGGATTGTTTGAGTGTTGGCTATTTTATGGGTTGAACAAAACTAGAGGTCCAATAGAATTGTAATTTTTATTGTTTAGATTGGACTGTTTCGTACTTTATAGGGTCACTTGAATGAAGTTGTTTGGAAAAAAATAATCATATCTTTCAAACTAAATAACGGATTGGGAAAATTTACATATCATTGAAAAGCTCTTTTTGAGTAGCTATCCGTAAGTCTAAGATTAAGTCAATCAAAGCTCAAACGACAAAATAATGGTTTCGAAAAAATTGTAAAAAAAAGTTGGTTCGATCCAAGAATCCTTCATTCGAATGAACCTAACGTGAATTGAAAAGTCTCAAATAAAAACTTTGTTCGTTTGAACCAAGAAGCACTTGTTCAAACGAAAACGAAACTTTCCTGGCCGACTCTACACAAACCACTTTCTTTTTTTTGCTGGGACTACCTGTTTAAGCCCTGATTGGATTATATCTCTTATGCACAAATATTAAGTTATTTAAAAGGTTCCTCTCTCAACCCTAAGACACCAATTCCCTTATTTTGAGCATAAAATATCTTTTAGAGATTTCTTTTCTTCTCTAGAGAATTCATTAAAAGATTGCACTGAAGCTCTAAACATCTAGAGAAGTACCATTTTACTTGCATGGGAGATTCATTCGTCTTGCGAATTCAAGGCCTGTTGAATCGAACATAAGGAATGGTGAATGGTGTGATCGTCAGCAAATAATAGTACTACAGTCTTTAAGTTATGGCAAATTGAAAAGGGGTTGTAAGTATCTTGTAATTGTTCATTCCTAATGTTTTGTTTTGTTGGTCCAGGTGATCGGACTTGCGGTTTTTTTTTTCCGATATTGGGTTTCCACGTAAAAAATTGTTTGTCTCTCTTTTCGTATGGTTGATTGATTTACAATTCTTTTATGTTTTTGCCATTGTTAATTGGACTGTACCCTAGAAATTAGTTTGGGATCTTGAACTATTCATCGTTGGAGGTTTTAAAAAACACTCACACTTACCATTATAGGGGAAGTTATTTTATGGTCATTTTCTTATTCTTCATTTTTTAACACTTTTAAGGAACGAATTTCTATGTATTTGCTTTCAACCATGTAAAATATCCAAGTATGAAATCTTCAAACACATTACTTCGAATGTCGGCAGAGCTGAAGTAGATGTGCTGTCATTGTTGAACAGGACAGGGTTATTCTGCTTCCATTTTTATGGTCTCAGGTATACAGGTATATAGCAAGGTGAGCACTTGCCTCAGAATTTGACAGTTTACCTGCATAGCCTTAGCTTCAGCTTACTACGTATTGGACCAATCATGGCGTCTGTGAAACATGCGTAGCGCAACCTGCTGAACAAGGTGGTAGAGGGGTGGGTACAATAAACCTGGGCAACACCCATATATGACAGTTCTGCTAATTATACTCCTTGGAAAGAGCAGGAGGCCTCAATAAATTTCTAATTGATTTTTAGCTTTGTATACCAGCAAGCAAGGCATGTGTTCAATAAGCTTTCTACACCATTATGTCGAACCAGCCTGTTTGGTTTTTATCACCTTCAAAGTCACAGTTAAGACTGATAATTTTCTGCCTCCTTGACCCATTTACCCACCAATGCAAGCTGTAGGAAAGTCTTAACCGGGGAATTTTATCTGACAACATAATGCTCTTTATATATAGTAGCTGGAAGAAACACAAATTTCTGTAATCGGATGTGCTTAGTAATGCATGATTAACTTAAATTCAGTTTTGTATATTATCTAATGACCTTCAGCAGAATGGGGTTTTGTTTCTTATTCACCAATTTTTTCCAAACCGAAGCACACCCTGATGTTATCTCAAATGAAACACAATGGTGTAATTCTTGAATGAGCAAAGAGGGAAAGTCTGTACTATTATCTTCATTGAATAGTAAAATGGAGTGCAGACAGGTAGGTTTGCTTTCCTACAAATTACAGGAAAACACAACTTCATTTGTTCTCCATTGTGGTCACTTGAATTGCATCTCACCAATGTTCCAGCCTTCATTATGGTGGGCTTACAACACTTGTGCAATGCCAAAGACACCAACCAGACCGATTCAAGCTCGCCGTGGCGCACTTAGCCCATTCATGCATCCAGCTTATTTTTCAGACCTTGTTTTCTGATGCTCCTTCTCTCTCAAATGAGAAAGAATGCTTTCTTCACTAAAAGAGACTAAATGCACATGGCTAATGTTTGGTGTTGCATTTGAGATTCCAACTGTTTTAAACTAACCTCCATTGTGCATCTTTATAATAATAATAATAATAACAATAATAATAATTACTATTATTATTGTTATTGCTTGAATGGTTATTTAATGAGTTCTCCATAAATGCATGACAATGGAGATCCCTCCCACCCCGATTCAGATGACTTGTGGTCATACTAGAAGCAGAAGCTGCCTGAATGGTGATTTTGGAAGGAAAATCTTGCAGTTTTCAGATAACAATCAGAAAAGGTGCTAAAATCGAAACACTTGAATGTTTGTGCATCCGAGGTCACAGTGAACATTTGATCCAATTGGTGAACATGTGGTACTGAAATGAATCCCAAGTTTCAAAGGAAATGAGATTACATTGCACTACAAACCATGTAAACTAGATGATTCTGATCACAAGTTACCAATATTTTACAAATTAAAGCTATCAGATCTAAACCTACCATCAACACCCAGAAGAAAAAAAAAAAAAACAGATTAACATCTGCTAGGCACTGGAAGATCACCTCTGATTAGTTCATCAAACACGGTGATGACATCACTGCATTCGAGCACAATGCAGAAGGATCAACATCCACGTGCTTTGTGCACGCACTTGTGCACGTGTTGAAAGTGCTTTTGCTAACTAGGGCCCAATTTAGTTAACCAAGAGAATTAAGTCCTCATTCATGCCGTGGCACAATTGGAGATGGACCACATCTACCGACTAAAGTAAAAAGTGCAAGGGAAGAAAAGAGGAACTAACTAATACCAAGTCCATGAAAGGTGCCAACGGCATCATACTTTTCCTATCTGCTCTAATTGAGTGTGGTGTGGTTTATGGAACAAGCTTCGACCATGTAAAATCATTGGAAAAATATAGAAGGAAAAAACCTGCATCTATTATATATCATTTGTATGCCTGTACATCTATAATCCAACAAATTCCTTGTATGTTTTTGGGTTCTCTTTTCAAACTCACCTAGGAAGACAAAAATGGAGAGAGAGGGAGGGAGGGAGAGAAAGAAGATTAACATTTATCAGCCCTTGTGATCTTCAGTCTCTTGACAGTAGTTAAAAACATCCTGCCAAAGGAAAAAGTAAAAAAAAAAAAAAAATTATAGAACAAGCAATTAGATGATATGTGGAGGAGAAAGCAATTCAGAAAAATGAGACTAGAGATTTTGGCAAATCTTACTCCCAAGGAACATCTCCCACCATCATCCAATCTCCTTCCTTGTCTTCATAAGTCAAAACATGGCTATCACTTGAAGACACTGGAGCAAAATCAGAACCTGAAATTGATTAACATGGCAAAGAAAAAATAAAAAAAAAAGTCGACTTTGTTAGTTCAGGCAGAAGAGATAATTCCAAATGAAATGACATCAATAATTTCAATCTGCAGGGAATGAAAACCAATGGTTTCTACATCTCACAACAGAAAGCTACAATCAATTCATCTCTCTCTCTCTCTCTCTCTCTCTCTCTCTCTCTCTCTCTCTCTCTCTCTCTCTCTCTCTCTCTCTCTCTCTCTCTCTCTCTACTTACAGAGAATGGTTGTCCGAAACATGCATCGCAGGGTCCTTACTAGTCCTTCATAACTATCATGAGCAAACAGATCCAATTTCCTGCCAATTGGAACTCCTTCCATATAGACCTTAACGAAAAATGTCGCCTGATTCTGCCAGTGATTTCCATTTTCTGAAAGTGTGCTCCTAAGGAGTGGCTTAATTGGCGGCCAATCGGCAGGTTGGTCCCTGGCGCCCATAAAAAAAAAAAAAAAAACCCAGAATGACATATTGATTAAAGGCCTAACTAGATATATTATTCATGCTCTATCAAATCATAGAAGCAAATTCAAAAGGGGTGTGATATTTTATCAAAAAGAGAAAGAAAAGGAAATTGTTGTTTTTGTTTGGTTTCACAAATACTAAATAGAGAAATTTGATGGGCATGGTCCTATGGTCCTATGTTCTAACATTTGTTAATTAGAGGATAGAGGCAGAAAAACAAGGAAGTGGGAAGACTTAATCAAATCCAAATATGGGTGTGGTTCAAATCAATATCATCAAAAGATAGCTGTTCAAGTAGTTGGTGCAAATGAAAAATGGTAGGGAGAGATGAACAAGTAGAAATGAGTGGGGTTGGTTTTTTACAATCTACCTTGAATTTGAAGAGTGCTCAGGCTGAGAGGTTGATAGGCTAAGTCCCAGCCTCAGATCAGTGCTCAAGTCTCTCTTACAGAGAGAAGATGCAGAGGAGAGAGATGGGTGGCTGCTGCTGTCTATGGAAGAAGAAGAAGAATTGCTAGATCTTCCCATTGCAACAACACAAATAGAGGGTAGAGAGGAAAATGGAAAGAGAGAGCCGCCACCTTAGGCTATATAGAGAGAGAGAGAACTAAGATGTGAGTGAAGGCTAAATTCCAAAAGAATATAGGAGGGAGAAGTAGAGAGACCTTTCGACAGACTCTCCGGTTTGAACTGTCGTCTAGGTGGCCGACACTGACACGTGGCAGATGCGACGTGGCCACTCTCAAACCCTTAATTTGCTTGGCTCACGGTTTGGCTATTGCTCATGGCCTGGCTCGCCGGCTGTTTTACTTGTAAATTGCAATAGATCTATCACATCAGCTATATTATATGTTGTATCATTCTTCATCAGCCTACACAATGATATAACTATACAAAATGAATCATAAAGGGGTTAAAGAACGATTAAAGTTGGGTAGCAAGGGTATCATCTCCATCTACACCTGTCGTTGAGTTGTTGAAGTTAAGATGGGCCCATTTATTTGTAGATATTTATGATGGGATTTTTCTATGCTAGAAAGCAATGACGGTTGTCGTCCTCCAAGAATTTTTCAAGTTTCATATTTGAATGATAAGAATTCATAAAATTGATCTCATGAAATGTTACTTTTGGCCTATAAAAATTTTTAAGTTTCATTTTTCAAACTCCCTCCACCCACTATATCATTGAGGAGCTCCCACCCATATTTGAGAATTTTAAAACATTTTAAGAAGACCCCATAAATTTTAAAAATTAATATATATTTTTATATATTTGCCACATCCTTTAATATTTCTTTTACATAGAGCCCTTAAATTGAATTTCTTGGGTCCACCTCGACCACCACAACTACCACTACTCCATTCCCACACCCACACTCATACAGGAATTCTCAGAATTCTTACAAACAATTAGGCCTGAATTATTAGCATGAGAACTAGAGAAGTGAAAAACAATATATAGAACTCTTTTTTTGTTGATATTTGCGTTGAGGCTCTTCTTGTACGGAGTTACTTGAATCGGCCCATGTTGGTGACCACCACAACTATCACCACTCCATTCCTACACCCACACTCATACAAGAATTCTCAGAATTCTTACAAACAATTAGGCCTGAATTATTAGCATGAGAACTAGAGAAGTGAAAAACAATATATAGGACTCTTCTTTTGTTGATATTTGCATGGAAGCTCTTCTTGTACTGAGTTACTTGAATTGGCCCATGTTGGTCCTAGTTTTTCTTGGTCCCCCCCAAAATTGGTAGCAATCCAAACTTTATTCCTGTTGTCGCACTACTGACCGTTCGATTGTTCAATATGTGAAAACCAAGTCAACTATTGATTAAGTCCTTTTTTTTTTTTTGCACACTAATTAATCCAACAATCTAGATCACTTTTAATAGGAGGGAAATCCTTTGAGGGCAATTCTAAAGAGAGGTCTTATGGGATGAATAGGTCCTGAATCAAGTAAAGGTGGGCCTACTTAGGTCAACCTAACTCATCCTAGTGATAACTCCCATGCATACGTTTATGTATGTAGAATTATTCTTCTATCAATTTTGAATAGAGTTATCAATAAAATGAAAACATGATAATACATAGATTTCAATAAAAAAAATGCCTAAAGTAGAACCGAGCGGAAAAGAACTCATTCACAAAAACTGATAGATGGATTAAGGCTTCCCTAATAATTATGTTGTCTTATTAATGGATGGTTATAAAGAAGCTAGCTGAGCAAAATAATAGCTTACCAACCACATTTAAATATTATTAGTTGGAGAAAATTTCCCACAACCGGATGGTTTAGTATTACCCAACCACATTGCCCTTTCCCCACTCCCCCAGCGGTAAGAATCATGTGAAATGGAATTTATTTCTGCCTTGGAGAAATATTCACTACTTCAAACAACTTCTGACAATTCATTTCATGATTTCGTCCTGTTTAGTGACTTACTAATTTTATGTCTGCAACTTCGTTAAGAAGCTAGGAACTGTTTCCATTAACTAGGCATTATGAACCGCACATAACTTCTTGTCTACCATCTGCTGCTAGTATCAATGTCACATGAATATGAGCCTTGGAAAAACTGTCGAAACTGTCTGAACCATGTCTCTTCCAAAAGTCCTAACCACATCAACTTTCACCAAGAAGAGATGATTATGAAGAATGCCTTATTCCTACCTGTCCATTGAGGTTCAAACTTGGACAATCACCTTTTTTCATTTGAGGGTTGTCTTACCTCACCTGAAGTCTTATTCTCTCAATGGAGGGCTCCCTCAACTCACCCGAGGTCTACTTCCTCCTCTAGAGGGCTAGTACCAAAAAGAAAAAAAAAAAAGAAAAGCAAAGATGACTCCGCACATGAGATAACCCCAACAAGGAATAAACAGCTAGGGGCCCAAGCCCATAAGGAATCATATGGTACACGCGGCATTGGGCCCCCATCAGATTAATTGGTTAACTAGCAAGAGATCATCTCAAAGTCATAATTCATGACCCTGGGAGAGTTTGGATTTGGATAAAATCCTTCTTAATGAGTTTTGTATCTACATCTATCGCGTGCGGCTTATCTTTCTCTCCTAGTAGGAGATGTGGAGTTTCTTAAAAAAAGTAGTCCTTAATCTCAAGCACGGCACGTCAAGATTGATATTTAGAGGGAGATGATAACCCTAGTTTGGCTCGCAGGCCCTTCGCAGTGACTACCACAGTTGGAATGTACAAAGATAAATGAATTGGGATCTTATGAGGGAAAACCCCGCAGTGACCGTGGATGGACTTATCAGGTTTGTCACGTCACCGTGGGAAACCTCGCATGCATGGTAGGCTACCAATGATGATGTAAACCCTAATAGGTCCACTCAAAGCCACCGTGAGATAAATAGGAGTAGAGCTGGTTTGAACCCCACCTGACACTGACACACAAAAGTCATAATAGAGCTCAGCCAACTCAGTCCATGGATTTGCCCTCCATGCCCACGCCTTCTTGCGGCCAACTTGGCCTCGACCTGGCAAAGGGCCAGTTTTAGCCACCCTGGAATGACTGTTACAGGGCCAAAAGGTCAAAAAGGCCCCATCAACTCATGGTCCTCACTCTATTCTACTATTCCTATTCCTGATTCTCTTTCTTTAACTGGTTGTACCTATGCAACTAATATGGTGGACATAGAACAACCAGAAACACCCAACAGTAAGGAATTTCCTTTCAGCGTGAAAAGAATAGTAAGGTGGGGTTGTGCATCAATTGCATTCTAATATAGCCAAGCAATAACACATGCATGTCTCCATCTACTTCTATTAAGATAGTAGACCACCCACCCCCCATTCTTTCTTCTAAGGTTCCCCACTTTCCCTTTTGTCAGCTACAAGCAAATTTAAAAAAAAAAAAAAGAACCATCCAAAATTAAACCAACATCAACTGCTCTGTACAAGCCAAGCCTAGCTGAGATGAGCAACGCGCATGACAGGTTCGTCGGCATCATTTCCCTCCTTAATATTATGATAATGTTGCAATATAATAAGGATCACAAGTATTTAATTATTGTGTGTGAGGGAGAAGAATGTCACCTTTACACTACCTCAAGACAAAATTAAACACCCTTAGATAGCCTTAAAGACACTGAAATATTTTGTCACAGACTCATGTCTTCATACACATCGCTGGCTCTACATCACGTGTGCCACACAACTAACATTACATATAAATTTATGGGCTACTATAATTAGGTGTTACAAAGATGATTCCTGAGTGTTTGGGCATGTGCACAGATAGTTCTATGGTGGTTCTACTGTTTTGGAAATGGGCTCCAGAACCCAGATGCCATAATGCATGAGCTTGAAGGTGGGGTCAGTGGGGTTGTACCCAAATCATATGTATGAATCATGCATGTATATATATTTTTTTGTTGAAAGTATTTTTTTTTAATATTGTAACAATCACTGATGCATCTCTGAGCCTGTTTGAGAGATGATTTCAAAGTAGTATTATAGGCAAGGTGGGAAGAATAGTGAAATAGAGAATGATAAGTACATATGGGTTAATGGGTTAATCTTAGAAGAAAAGGGACTTTTTTTGATACAAGAGGCTTCCTCTAGAAGTGTTACAAAATAAATTAGTATTGATTTTGTGGCTTTTCTTTTTAATTGGACGGGGGAAGGAGACATGGTGGGCATGTGGTTTGAAACTTTGGAGTTTGGAAAGTGGAAGTCTATGGGAAGCAGGACTTGATTGGGATTTTGAGGTTTTAAATTAATCGAAGACAGCCTCTCAAAAGAGAAGACACGAGGGCGACTCTAGGAGACATGCAATCAACTCAATCCCGGGCACAAGGGAAAAAAGAAAAGGCAAACCTCAAACGACCCACAACTCTCTCTCTCTCTCTCTTTCTCTTACACAACTAACATAAGCTTGCATTCGTGTGCAACCATTACCACAATGATGGTAGCCTTACACCCTACATGTATTAGCCTATCTATACAATTTTTATTTATTGTTGTTGTCCCACGAACCGTAATAGCCTTGAACCCATTCAACTGTCATGGTTCCCTATTCTTAATAATCTAATTAGACCTCATATGCTTGCACTAAGTCGCATTGTTTTTTGTGGGTGCATGTTTGAATCTCTCTCTCTCTCTCTCTCTCTCTCTCTCTCTCTCTCTCTCTCTCTCTCTCTCTCTCTCTCTCTCTCTCTCTCTCTCTCTCGATATGTATATATAAACACGTAATTAATTCTCTTAGTTTATTTGTTTATTTTTTTTGTACTTTTTTAACCAAGGGAACAGGTAGGCTAGCTTGCTGCTAAAGTAAAGCCCCCGGAAGGAAGGATTGGGGTGTAACAAGAAGAAAGAAAAAGAAAAAGAAGGGGTGATTGTTTCCCCTATGTTGCTTCCTTGGGCATCTTTCTCTTTGTCCAAAGACTTTGGTGCATGCACTTTGTGTATAACTCAAGCATATCCATTCCCCTCTCCTCTCCCATCTTTTTTGTCCCCAAGTTAAAAAATCCAAAACAACAAGACTCAACTAAGGGGAAGAAAATGGGGTAGGCATGAAAATTTCGTGTGAGGAGCCCCATGTCTTATCCCAAATGAACCATTCTTCCAACATCTAATTACACTGCCCCCATTCTCCCATACACGTTTTTCATTTTGCAAGCCCAATAAAGCTAGCTCTACTCAACATCAAGGGGCAAGAAAACAAACAAACAAAGCCATCTTTCTTTCTTCTGTTACCAAGCTGTGGATTCCCCTTGTGGGCTTTGATTTTTCTTGGTCAAACTTACGTTGATGGCTTTTGATTTTCCCATGCAAACTTGTTCCCGTGATGGGTTCCAGGGAGGGGCAGGATCCCCTTTCCTGCCTTGCTTTGTGCTGTGGACCTCACACTCTAATGGCTTGATGGACACTATGATAGAAATTAGTACAAACGAATACCCGACATTAATCATACATAATATATATTATTGCATAATACCTAATATCATCCAAGAGTAAAAACGAAGAGAAGGAAAAATTAATAGCAAAGTAACTATCATGATTGACAACTAAATCCTTGAGGAAAAGATTCTCACTTTTCACAAGAGTATGAAAAACCTATATTTGGCAATCATAAATCTCAAGGATTAGGCTATTTGAGATCATCATTTTTTTGAAAAATTCTTAAGTCTAGCCCCTCCCCATAAGAAGTATAAAATCCTCACACCTGTTACCAAACATGGACTGAGGAATCCTCAGCTATACAAGTCTTAGGTTCAGAAAATCCATTTCTGGGGCAATGAGAAATCCACTCATATCTACAAATTCCTCACCTATTATCAATCACAATCACAGCGTAAGTAATCAGAGGGTGCCGTGAGAACAGTATCAATCTCTCTCAAATTAATGGTCCAGCTTGATGTGTCTACAAGTAACAAAGATTGTGATCTGACGACGACCACACACCGTGAGTCTTAATCAAGAATGGGGAGAAGACTGAGATAGGTGTGCTCCACATTGGTTAACCAATCAATAGAGTCATAATCAGAGGTCGTCGTAAAGACATATCACATCTTCGGTTGTAATTTGTCTTACTGTTTGTTTCATCCATGGACCACCCCACATGAGCCAATAATAGGCTGCTTGTATAAAAACTCCCCACCGATTGCGGTAAACAGTGCTAAAATAAATGGAAAAAATGTTCAACGCGTGTGGAATGCCTTGAGATGGAACTAGGTGATGGTCAATTCATATTAAGGACAGCTTGTCTCTCAACTCAAACAAGCATATAACCCTTAAATGCGTGATGAATCTTCCAATGAGAAAGCAAAATTTCTACTTTGAAATTATGCCAATTGCCGAGGGTTTCTTCCATGTTCCATTCGATGCTATTCTGGAGAGGAATAAATGGGACAAGCCCCTCAGACATGTCGGTTGGGTTGGCAATGCCCGTGGACCTTCAGCAACAAAAATCAGTGATGGAGATCAATTCAAGTCGTTCACACACAACACGGCATCTCATATGGACCACTGCCAAGCCATTTTAAAAGAGGCCTGACCCAACGTGCAGACCTCTTGCTTGAGATATTCTAATTGACAAGCTACCCTTAGCCATGCTTCCAGGCGAAGCCCTACAAACTCGCACATCACCAAACACAAAAGAAGGCCAGTCCATCCAGGTGGGCCATGTTCGTATGTGGAATAGACCAAAATTATTTCTCCCACCATCTCTTTAACACAAAGGCCCATCAGATGAATAGTAAGATTTCGCATTGAGGGCCTCTTGATAATACTAGAAAGAAACATGAAAGCAGTGAATATATACTTGCAGAAATGCTTTTTTAACTCCTGCTTTGGCAATTTCTTGGGAGAAAAAATGGCAATGCAAAATTCTAAATATGAAAGATTGCTTTAAAAAGAAAAAGATACATACATGATACAAGCAACAATCCAAGACAAACACATCTGCCCAAAACATTATTCAACAACAATCTGACATGATCAAGAACAAAATCACCACATCTACCATTAGTGGGATTCTGCCAAATCCCCAAACGATGAATAACAATCCCATTCACTTGTAGATATACTTCCCCAAGAAATTTGATATTTCTGTAGCATTCTCATAAGCTCCCTCCACACACCGGCCCAAGGCTACACCCGAGACATAGTTGCCTCCAAGAAACAGCCCCTCCAACCCACTGTCTCTGAGTGCAGCTTTTGCAGATTCCAGATTATCTAAATGGCCAATCAAGAATTGTGGTATGGCTTGTGGCCACACTCTCACACCAAGAACAATAGGGTCCTTGGCATTTGCATTTATGAGCATTTTCCTGAGGTCCCTATCAACGGCTTCCACGAGTTCGCCTTCCGTCTATGATCATGAAATGAATTAGAGAAATTGCAAGAGAGAGAATATAAACTGCACACAACCATAAATCGATATGCTGCGACGCTATAACATAAACATTGTTGCATTCAATATAATAATGTTACACTTTTTCTTCCCAAATCTAACTAAAACATTGGAGTCCTTATCACTTGGGCGTGTTTGATGATTCTATGTCAAAATTTAGTTAAAATCATCGTTCATTTCAAAACACAAAAGACTAAAAGAGTCCAATCAAAATACCACTTTCCAAAAAAATTCTTCTACCTTTTTACACTAAAAACTTAAAAAGCTATTTTTTTTATCCTACTAACTAATAAAAAATATCTACTTTTAATACAAAAAGTCAAAAAGTTACATTCTCTCTTTACTAAAAGACAACTCTCATCATTGGATTGATTTAACCCCTCTCAATTTTTTTTTCTTTGAAAGGACCATTCACCTTACTTTACTCACCCAAATAAATTAACAAACAACCCCATTCTCGAGTAAGATTTTTGAATTATTTATTCAGTCTATCCTTACATTCCATTAATGACCTCTTCGGTCAAGATCTATCCTAACAACTCCATTAATTGTAACTACTGGTCCCAAGCCCAAATAAAAGGGAAAAGTTGCATCAGGTAGGTTGACAACCAAGGTAAAACTTTTGTCACAGCCCCAACAAGAAAATTGTTCAAAATCTATAGATTTAGATCCATTAATATAAAACTCTAAATACACAACTACTTTATTTAGGATTTGCCATATTGGACACTTATACATATCCATACTCATGCACGCTGCAACTTATGCAACCCACATGATGACAGCAATTTTCAAAATTGACTGGATTTAGCAGCATGTCAAGTAGAAATGGGCCATGTTGTCTCCACATGTCCCACAAAGATAAGACAACCCATTATTATGGAGGGCAGTAGTAGGACTTCAAACCTTCACACATGCTTGTACTTCTCATAGACATTGCATTAAAAAATTATAAATAAATGAGAGAGGGGGAGAGAGAGAATGATCAAAGTAACGGTTATGGTGGGCATAATAGGCAGTGGCCAAAACACTATTTAGCGGGCGATATGCAGCTGTGTAGTAGGGTGAATTTTTTACGAGGTAAAAAAGGTTTCAAATATTGTGTAGCAGCCAATCTTATGTTTTTTTAGTGATTTGAAACCAGAGAAGGGTAAAGACAAATTTAGGAAAGGCTATTGACGAAAAAAAATAGGAAAAATAATATTTTAAATTAAAATTGCTTGATTCTATTAGGTTTTAGATCATAGCGCCTTTATTTTCAAAATAGCATAGCGGCCTCAAGGCCCTCAATCACTACGGCCGATAATGCGGCTGCTACGTAGGAACCATGAGAGAGAGAAAGAAAAGAGGTCCTAAAATCTCTACCTGGTCCTCTTTATCCCATCAGTGTCTTGCAAATAATTATAGGTGAGGTCAACCTTGTGGTAATCTAATTTTGTTTATCTGATCCTATGCCCTAAAATCTCAAGTCAGTTGCTTCCAGTTATCCCATAAAGCAGCTTGTACATAAACAATCATAGCCAACACTTCCTGCACAGCAGGTACACATTCAAATTGCTAGGGTCATCCAACAGAGAGAATTTTTAGTCTTCCATCCACAATAGTGTCTATAAATAGTTACAGTAGGCCACATTTACAGTTTGTTTTGCTGAACAAAAGGTTCATGTTTTCCCTTTAATAGCCTAAAATATTTCATTAAAAGGTTAAGAGCAAATTAAAAATGTAAAAAGATAGTTCAATAACCTGTCATATGCGTTTTTATCCATTTTTTTAACAGTAATCATATGTACTTTTATGTCAAAAAAGAAATAATAATCCTTAACAGAGACAAGGGCACAGAAGGCATACCTTCGATAAAATTCCAGTGTTGGTAGCCCCTCCAATGAAGTTCAAAAGCATCACCCTTCCAGGTGGTGCCCGGTTAGCGAATAGTGATGAACCGTATATAGTTCCTGGAGGGTAAAATTATTTTACTTGGTCATACTGTTTAGAATCATAAAAAGACAGAATTTCCCACAAATGAAAGCAAACAAAAATTCTACCATATTGCTTTGCAAGCATAATAGAAGGAACCAAGATCACTTGTGATGGACTTTTTTTTGACAGGCAACATTCAGATGAAATTAAGCACAGTATTTTATTTTATTTTTTCTGCTACAATAAATGCGCACACAACCCTATCCAATTCTTTCACTATCAGCACTACTAGGGACTGATCCCCAGTTGTTTCTATGGAGGGGAAGGCGCCACACCACTGAGTTACTAGTGGACTGGCAAGTGCATATTTTATCATGCATAAAGTCTCAATAAATAGATATTTACCATGTGATTTTTCTTCAGAAAAAAAAAAACCTTGATGCTTATATATGTTCACTTTTATCCGAAACTAGAAACTTATAGTATATGCCACTTCAAGCCTCCGACAACTCTGCCTGTGTTCATGCTCCCACTCCTGGTGCCTCCTGAGTCCTTAGTTAGCAGTACGGTGCACAACACACAAGGTGTAAAACATAGATGCTTTCCAATGCAGGGTAAAGGTGGTTCTCACAATGCCAAATGGCCAAAGGCCATGGGGTGGAGAATTTCATCTACTCTCTCTGTCACAAAGTGGGATTCAAGCAGTGTAGGTTAAGAGAGTGGGATTCAAGCAGTGCAGGTGAAGAAACTGTCTACTCTTTTCTAAGTGATTTTACTTCTTCTCTGCAATGCCATATATATAATAAAAGCAAACTTAATGCCTAAGAAAACCCTAATCTATTAATAGAAACTTTCCTAATAATGCAATTAAAAAGCTACTAATAAAATAACATAGTCCCAATCTAATTTGAAAAGGGACCACCTAGAAAGCACGGACACCACTCTAAGGACGGTGTGTCAATGTTCGACACATCTAGGACATGGACACACGCCGGACATGTGAAAAAAAGTGTCCTATAAATAATTTCAGACACTACTCTAACACGCGAGGACATGTGGAAGAAAACCGTTCAAAGTGGGCGAACTCAAAAAATTCATCCAAACTGTGCTCTCTGAGTTAAAATTAGAAAAAAGAAAACCTGAGGGCGCTAAATGTAAATTTCAAAAGGTCAAAAGAGAAAAAAAAGCTAACCCCATTTCTCATTCGACAAAGTCAACAAAAAAAAAAAAAAAGGAGCAATGGAGAGGACTCTCGTTTTCTCGTCTCCCGTTCAACGAAATCTCAATACCTTAAGAATCCCATTTCCTCACCCATTGCAGACTACCCCTACTCATCCGAACCCCTTCTTCCCAACCCACTTCCCTGCAACCCCTCGTCGCTAACCCCTTTCCACATAAACATAGCCCAATATTCCCCAAACCCTAATCGAACCATCCCTAATGACCCAACTCATCCCTAACCCAAGCGACCTTCCCAACTCCATCATACCATCCTAGAAAACCCCACCAATCCACCGAATCCATCTTCATTCCCAACCAGACTCAACAATTGCCCCCACCTCCAAATCGCCCAACAAAAAAAAACCTCCAAACCCTTTCCCCACCTATCGAAACCCCATAAGAACTCCATCCCCTTCCTCCGAACCCAGAGAGGGAAAAAAAAAGAGTAGTCGGGTGCTCAACTCATCTAATGAAAAAAAAAAAAAAGAAGAAGAAAAACCCAGGAAGAAGAAGAGGAACAACCACCATCTGCTCCTGCCTCCTGCACGTCTACTTGCTACCTGCTTTGACTATCTTCTCCACAGCAAGGTACAGCAATTCTGCATTCCAAATGGCCAAATCCCCCCTTTTCACTCTGATGTTTGCTATGCTGTGTTGCTAGCGAGTCTTCTTCACATCCTACTATGCTGTGTTTTTTGTTTTCTCTTCTCACTATTCAGATTTCACCGTCCAATTGTCTCTTTCTATACAAAGAGCATATGCTTTTACCATGTGGCAGTTGGTGCTTTTATTTCAATTTATGTCTTTTTGAACCACCATCTTCTAACCTATGAAGCACCGGTACTGGTACGGGTACCGATATGTGTATGGTACAGGTACACCGATACGGTAAAATCCTAAACAAATAAAATACGGGTACAACTATTAAAAACTTATTTTTTTTAATTTTAACAATGCAATATGCTAATAATTAAAATAGGTTAGAATCCTTAGATGCAACAAGCCAACAATTACTTATTACCATTATATTTTCAACCTACAAACCATAATTTAATGTCAAAAGGCATGTATAAGCCAAGAGTTTAATGTTATTACAACAAAAATACAAACCAAAGCACTAAAAATGAAGTAAACATCAAAGCAAGTCCTATTAAGCTAAGAATCTTTACAATTCACATCCACTCATCCATCAACTTCAACTTCATCGCCTTCATCAAATACAACTTCCATGTCAAGCTCATCAAGGAAAAATCCGCAGTTTCAAGTAAGGAAGCACCCTCCAATGAATCAAATACATCTCCACCAATGTCCCATAGCTTACTCTCTCCTTCCGTGTACTGTCAACTAGTGATTTAAAAAGCGCGCTCAAGCGTGCTCCTCGACGCAAGGCGCAGTAGTTGCGCCTCATCCCATGTGAGGCGAGGCGACTTCAGTGAGGCGTAGCTTAAGCACACGAGGCACGTGCCTGGGGCGCAAGCGAGAGGCCAGTGAGGCATGGGCTTTTTTTTTTGTTAGCTAGGGTCTTGAAATAGAATTAAAAAAAAAAAAGGAAGGGCATAAATGTAAATTTTGTAAATTATAAAAGCAAAGATGCCCTAATCTGTTGCAGCAAAAAAAGGGAAACGCAAGAAGAAGAAAGAAGCAGCAGCTCCCACGTAAGGATCATGTCCGGCAGGCCACGTCCAAGCTGCATCCCATGTTCGGCAAGGTATGTTTATTTATTTATTTTTTTCTGTTTTGTTTTCTTTTTCTGCAGCCCACGTCCGGCGAGGTCTTCTTTTTCTTCTTTTTCTTTTTTGCATTTTCTTTTTTTGTTTCTGTTTTGTTGCTGCTCTCTATTTTGTTTTCTGTAGTTTTTTTTTCGCTGCTGCTGCCTTTTTCTATTTGCTTTTCTGTTTTGTTTTTTTCCTCCATGCCTTTTTGCTGCTGCTATCTGCTATCTGCTACTGCGTTTTTATTTTTCCTACTGCTATCTGCTGCTGCTGCTGCTTTTTTTTTTTGCTGCCTGCTATCTGCTGCTGCTATCTGCATTTTTTTTTTTTTTTTTGCTGTCTGCTATCTGTTGCCATCTTTTACTGCCATCTGCTTGTTTTTTTTGTTGTCTGCTATCCAGTTGCTGCTGCTGCTTTTCTGTTCCTTTTTTTTTTTCCTTTTCCACTGCTGTATTTTTTTCTGCTGCGTTATTTTTTTTTCATGTTTTTTCCTGCTGCTGCTATTTGCATTTTCCTTCCTGTTTGGCATGTTTTTTGCTACTGTCATTTCTATTTCTGCAGTTTTTTTTTTTTTACTGCTGCTGTTTGTTTTTTTTGCTGCTGCTGTTGTTTGTTTTCTCCTCTCTGGATTTCTATTTTGCATGAATATTCATTTGGTGTTGATAATGCATTTGTCTGTGCATACTGACTACCATGTTGATTATTGCCTTGTTGGTATCAAAATATGTCCACTGGGCTGAATTAATTGTTTATCCCTTTTGTAATTTATATGCTTGGTGTTTTTAATTTATTTTTTTTTTCAATTATATATTCTATATAGATGTCAACCAAAGGTAGTAGTAAAAAGGACCCAGCATGGCAATATGCACACTTGGAAAATCCAAAAAATAATAATAGGTTCAAATGCAATTTTTGTGGCAAAATATCAAATGAAGGTGTTTTTCGGGTTAAACAACATCTTGCTAAGGGTTATAGGAATGTCACTGCCTATCCAAAATGCCCATCTGAAGTTAGAAAAGAGATTAAAGAATACATGGCAAAGAAAAAGATAGAAAAAGAACAAATGAATATGTTGCCCTATTTTGATGAGTTGGCTAATGAGTTGGAAGAAGATGAAGATGATATTGTAGAGGTCAATGAACGTGGCAAAAGACCTCTGGCTCATCATAGTCAAGTTTCCAATAATCTTTCCACTGCCTCCAAACCTAAAAAGCCAAAGCAAAAAGGGCCCCTTGATGTATTCTTCACTCTCAATCCGGATGATGTAGTGCAAAATAAAAAAGCCCAAGGAAAGCAGACAAGAATTGATAAAAATGACCCATATAGAAAAGAATTAAGAGAGTGGGCATATCAAAGATTTGCAAGGTAGATATATGATGCTGAGATTCCTTTAAATGTTGTTAATTATGACAGTTTTGGACCAATGATTGAAGCTATAGGGCAATATGGTCCTGGTATGAAACCACCAACTTACCATGAAATGCGAATTCCTTTTCTTAAAAAAGAGTTAGTGCATACAAATAATTTGATGAAAGATCACCGGGAGGAATGGGTAAAGAATGGATATTCTATAACGGTTGATGGGTGGAGTGACAAGAAAGGGAGGACATTGCTTAATTTTTTAGTGAATTGTCCCAAAGGAACCATGTTTGTGGAGTCCATTGACGCTTCTAGCTACTCCAAGGATGCAGAAAAACTGTGTCAGCTAATAAACAAGTTTGTGGAGCGTATTGGAGAAACAAATGTGGTCCAGATTGTCACTAACAGTGTTGCAACTAATGTCTTGGCGGGTAAGAAACTAAGAATCTTCTCTCTTGAAAAAAAAAAGCTATTAGTTATCTAAAACTCTTTTTTTTTCTCTTTCTTGGTTTGGTTCTAATAGGAAAGTTTTTGGAGTCAAAGTATCAAAACTTGTATTAGACGCCTTGTGCTGCCCATTGCTTGGACTTGATGTTGGAAGACATTTTAAGATACCAACTCTCAAGAGAACATTTGAAGGGGTATTGCGGTACATGGATTCATTTATAACCGCCCAACTTTGCTAAATATGATGAGGCAATTTACACAATTGAAAGATTTAATCAAGCCTGCAAAAACTCGATTTGCAACTGCCTTTCTCACTTTAGCAAGGATTCATCAACAAAAGAACAACTTGATGAAGATGTTCACTTCAGAGAGATGGACAACCAGCAAATGGGCAAAGGAGCAGCTGGGTAAAAGGGCAGCACAAATTATGTTGATGCCTTCATTTTGGAATAGTATTGTCTATGCCCTTAACGTCTTGGGTCCTCTTCTTCATGTTCTTAGATTGGTTGATGGTAAGAAAAGCCTCACATGGGATACATTTATGATGCTATGGATAGGGCTAAAGAAGCAATTGCAAACGCTTTTGGTGAAAAGGAAGAAAGATATAATAATATCTTTCAAATTATTGACCGAAGATGGGATGTTCAATTGCAATGACCTTTGCATGCAGCTGGGTATTTTTTGAACCTAGAGTTATTTTATTCAAATTCAAATGTTTAGCAAGATCATGAAGTCATGACTGGGCTGTACAATTGCATTGCAAAGCTAGTCCCGAATATTGAAATACAAGATATCATTGGTCAAGAATTGCCTATTTATACGAAAGCTGAAGGTTTATTTGGGATACCTATGGCAATTAGGCAAAGGAAGACAAGGTCACCAAGTTAACAATTTTATCACAAAAGTTTATTCCATTATATTATAAAATTAGTTTTTTAAAATTATTAGTCTATACTTGGTAAAATTTATGCTAATTACTTACAATTAACAGCTGATTGGTGGAGTGCATATCATTCAAAGACACTAAATTTGCAAAAATTTGCAATAAAAGTTCTTAGCCTGACGTGTAGTTCATCTGGTTGTAAGCGGAATTGGAGTGTGTTTGAGCATGTGAGTATTTATCTCAAGTGCAGTGATTCAAAATATTTTTAATTTATAGATATAAATTTTAATATCTTTTTTAATTGTTGCAGATTCATAGCAAAGAAAGAAATAGGTTTGATCAAAAACATCTCAATGATTTGGTAATTGTTCAGTACAACAGAGCATTGAAACGTAGATATGATATGCGTGACATAGTTAATCCCATTTCTTTGAAGGATATTGATGAAAGCAATGAGTGGTTGCTTGGGAGGATGGATAGAGAAGTGGATGAAGATGGTGAGTTTGTGTTTGATGATGATATTTTGACATGGGGTGATGTTGCTACAGCTTCTGGAGTTTGTGAAAGCAGTCAAAGAACCACAGCAACATCAACTTTAAGAGCAACACCAAGAGCTTCAAAATCTTCAAATGTTCTTCAATTGGTAGATGAGGCAGAGGCAGGTTCAGATGAGATTGAAGAGGAAGACGTGGATGGATATAAATCCAATGATGAAGAAGAAGATTATGATTTACTTGGTGTAGATGTTGAGGATGACTATTAGGTTCTCCTTAGGACCATATGTATTATTGGTTTGACTTTGGACTTTGGAGTTGTATTGACTTTTGATGCTGTTTTTGCACTGAATGATTGATGTTTTATGCCTTTTAGAATCTTCTTTAATATTGATTGCCTTTTTTGTCAATTAATTTCACTTTAACAATGTTAATTTTAAATTATTTATCTATAACAAAATATCTATTTTTTTATCTATAATGTGCGCCTCGCTTCAATGAAGCTCACGCCTCGCCTTGCACCTTGCACTTAAGCCCAGGATACCCTTGGCGCCTCAATGCGCCTCGCGCCTTTAAAAACACTATTGCCAACTGCTCTTTGATAGGAGACGAATATTGTTATGCACAAAGACCAAGTCTTCACAATGCAGTGGTGTCATTTTGTTCCTTCTCATGGTGTGAATGAAAGAGTAGATGCTCCAATTCCTTTCACAACATGATGAGAAACATGGTTGGCTACGTAATTTCAATGCTAAAGATTGGAGAATAGGTGCTGAAGACCGATGTGAACACTACCACACAATTGGTTCCATAACTCCTCTATCAAATTTTGAATTAGATTCTCCAAAAATACCCATGCCGTACCAGGTATGTACCCATATCGTATCCAAAAAGTTAAACTTTTAAACAAATTGTACCAAGTATGCTTGACCTTACCCGATACGTATTTAGCCGTGCTCAGTACCGGTAAGTGTACATTTTTGGAGTACCCATGCTTCATAGCTTCAGACCCACTCGTCTTTTTTTGTTGTTGTTGTTGCTGTGTGTGTGTGTGTGTGTGTGTGCCCACCTACCTTGGTGTATTTTTATTTATTTATTTATTTATGTGTGCCCACCAACTTTGATTTTTTCGATTAATGTGTGCAATATCTTAATACTTGCCTTTGTTTTGACTTGTCTCTTTTTTTTTTCATCCTTTTGTATGCTTATTGAAACTTTTTTATTTAATGTTTACCTTTTCCTTTTTTTATGAAATGATGTGCTAGCACTTGATGAGCCAGAGTTGGAGACTGTGGTCTTTACGGATGATGTTGATCGTGGTCAAATTGATGGTGATGATGAAGCAATTGAAGTTACATCAAATGAGTGAAATTAAGATAGAAATTAGCATCTTTTTCGCTTTTTGTTGTTTGTTTTTTTTTTTTTATATATATAGGGAGGGTAAAGGGATGATCCTCCCTTTTCTTTGTGTGAATTTTATGGAACTATGGATATTTCATATTTAATGATTATGAATTATATTTTAGTGTTGTATTGATATTTGATAATTTGTTAATTTGTTATGTTTGTCAGTTGGTGCTTAAATTTTTATTTTTTTTATTGCTAAACTGATTAAAAAGTTAAAATGATAATATTTTTTTAGTATATAATTATATATATATAAGAATATTAGTATGCATCTATCCCTCACCATAGGGTGAGGGATGCTTATATGGCTCTCCCTATTGGTACTTAAGCATTTTCTTTTTCATATAGCTTTTTGTCTTTTGCACATTAATATATTTAAATATGGAAGTGTCCATCACCCTATGATGAGGGATGGATGCATATTAATACTCTATATATAATATATATTACTAACGTGTCCCTGACATATACTTGTCCTACTTTTTTGAGAAATGTTGTATTAGCGTGTTTGTATCATGTTATATCTGTGTCCCATATCTGTGTCCGTACTTCTTAGGGGAACACTTGTGGGGCCTACACTGTATCATCCTCCCTAGCTTGAAAGAAGTGAACTCGAGTCTTCTTCGGACTGCCTCTGTAAATATGATGGACATGAAGGACTTCCTTTGTCGCAACTGCCCGAGAGCTTTTATTTTCAGCGACTGTGGCTTCTCAGGATGAAGTGTAACTTCTTTTCCACCATGCATAAATGTGTATGTATTGTTGTGCATACCATATATCTTATTTTTGTCATACATCCATGGGCGTCCCAACAAGATATCACCACTATCCATAGGTAGCACATCACACCAAATTATATCTTTGTAATCATCAACAATAGCAAACATAACCTTGCATGTGTGACGTATGTGCGCTTGATCACCTCTCATTAGCCATTTGACAAAATAGGAGAGATTGTGTTTGTAAACTTTCAACTTAAGGAAATCAACAAGAGACTAAGAGATAATATTCTCTTCACTTCCGCCATCAACTACAATTGTGCAATGCTGTCCATGTACTGAACCCGTGGAACGAAAGCCATTTTTCTTCAACCATTTATTCTCAACAGTTGGTGGAGCCTCTCTGATGACCATGAGAGCTTCACCTGTGGTGTTTACATTAGTGTGTTCCACTTCTTCATCTTTGTCCTGAGGAGCATCTAGGGTATCTTTAACATCACTTTCTAGGGTATTTTTCTCATCACTTTGTCTTAATGAAGTGTATGCACTTTGGACATTTATGGCGCAATGCCCCAATTGTTTACAATGAAAACAAATCATCATATTCTGATTTTCAGTCTTGGTAAAAATCTGTCCTGAGGAACCACTGAGTTTAGCATCTTGCAAAGATAAATTCTTTGGCGGGACCCATTTGGCTTTTTGTACTTGATGATTTACGATGCCCTCAGCCTTGATGGCACGTTGGATGAGTTCATCGACATAGTCAAAATTTTAAAATGCAAGGATATGAAGAATATTTGGGTGATACAAGAGTGAAGGAGGATACTTCATTACAAGAGTATACTTTTCTCCGTAGAATTAGAGCGGTGGAAGTGAAGGAAGCATTGAAGCGAATGAAAATAGGAAAGGCAACAGGCCCAGATGGTATTCCGATAGAGGTATGAAAATGCTTAGGAGAGGTTGGAGTAAGTTGGTTATGTAGACTATTCAATAAGATACTTGTGACAAAGAAAATGCCGGATGAATGGAGAAGAAGATTTGTAGTACCTATATATAAGAATAAAGGAGATATACAAAATTGTACCAACTATCGAGGGATTAAACTTATGAGTCACACTATGAAGTTATGGGAGAGAATAATAGAGCAAAAACTGAGAAAAAATACTAAGATTTCGGAAAATCAATTTGGTTTTATGCCAGGGAGATCAACTATGGAAGCTATCTTTTCACTTAGGCAATTAATGGAAAAATACCGAGCAAAGAGGAAAAATCTACATATAGTCTTTATCGATTTAGAAAAAGCCTATGATAGGGTACCGAGGAATTTAATTTAGTGAGTCTTAAAGAAAAGGAATGTCCCAAGAGGTTACATTGAAATTTTAAAGGATATATACGAAGGTGCAATAACAAATGTGAAAATCACATGTAGAGAAACGGGCGGATTTCCCGTGACTATAGGCTTACATCAGGGATCATCCTTAAGCCCTTATCTCTTTGCATTAATTATGGATGAGTTAACTGTGCATATTCAAGAAGAAGTACCATGGTGTATGTTGTTCGCAGATGATGTAGTATTGGTGGATGAATCAAAAGAGGGTGTAAATGCAAAGCTTGAGAGATGACGGAGGGCATTAGAATCTAGAGGCTTTAAAATAAGTCGTACAAAGACAGAATATATGGATTGCAATTTCAGTGGACATATACAAAGTGTTGAAACCACTGTCAAAATTGAAACCCATGAGATACCACATAAAGATTCTTTTCGGTACCTAGGCTCGATGATTAGTAAGGATGGGGAGATTGACGAAGATGTGGAGCATAGGATAAGAGCTGGATGGCTGAAGTGGAGACTAGCTTCGGGAGTACTTTGTGATAGACAAATGCCAACAAAATTGAAGAAAAAATTTTACAAGACAGTGGTTAGACCAGCTATGACATATGGAGCAGAATGTTGGCCAATTAAGAAGACACATATTCATAAGATGGATGTAGCGGAAATGAGAATGCTTAGTGGATGTACGGTAAAACTAGGAAAGATAAAATTAGAAATGAGCACTTTCGAGAACATTTAGGGGTAGCACCAATAAGAGATAAGATTAGAGAAACTCGTTTAAGATGGTTTGGGCATGTTGAGCGTAGGCCAGTAATAGCACCGGTGAGAAAAAGTTTGGACATACAGGTGGAGGGTCCATCAAGAGGTAGGGGTTGGCCGAAGAAAACATGGAAGGAAGTCATTAATTCAGATATGAAGAAGTTGCACTTATCGAAAGATTTAGCTCAAAATAGAACGGAATGGAGAAATAGAATTCATGTAGCCGACCCCAACATGATTGGAATAAGGCTTTGATGATGATGATGATGCTGAATGTCTATTCTCAATCTATTGAAAAATCTATCAACAGTCACATCATCATCTTCATTCAAGCCACAACAAGTTTGTAGAGTGATGAATTCTTCAGAGTATACGACAACTTAGATCGTTGTTTCAAGTTGTGAAGCTTGAATGCAGATCCCTGGAA
Source organism: Sextonia rubra (assembly GCA_037013555.1). Lineage (NCBI taxonomy): Eukaryota > Viridiplantae > Streptophyta > Magnoliopsida > Laurales > Lauraceae > Sextonia > Sextonia rubra. The sequence goes on along the minus strand of JASUAD010000001.1, from coordinate 105,279,417 downwards.
TAGTTGACAAGGAGTAATTTTTGTTCAAAATTTTGTTCATCCTAGTCCATGTTTTAAAAGGGTCCATGTTTTGATTCCTCCTCCTCCTTTACAATTCATCCCACCATGTTGGAGTATAATTACGAAATCTAATGACAACCAATGTGACTTTATGGCACTCCATGATTGGCTTGTGTGTAAAAATATTCTACACACACTAACCAATCCATCAATTCAGTGGGCTGCAATTTTTAATCATATTCAAGATTCACGAGTCTAATCCCTAAATCTTGATCAAGATTATTGATTGGTAGATCTCGTTGATTCTGAATATTTTCACCATCATCTAAATTATTTATCTTATGCTGATTATTTTCCAAAGTGGTGAGTTTAGTATCCATCCACAAAAGAGTTTGTCAGAGTTGCTCAGTTGATGTAGATAAGTAATCAAAATTTTGCGATAAATTTGCAACATTGCCAGCCAATTCATCGGTGGACGGGGTAGAAGATTCCACTTCAACCTTCTTCTTTTGAACCATTTATTTTAATGCAAATTAAAAATAATGATTGACCTGATGTGTAGATCTACTCTCCACAAATACACTAGCGAAAATAGATCTGAAATTAGGCTTCAAATGAACCTAATATCGCAAGAATAAATTATGGCCGTTGATTGCTTTTGCTGATGTAAGCTAAGATGATGCGAGTCTTCCTGCTAGGCCTTCTTGCTTGAATGGGTCAAATTAGCCTTACCTTGACCTAAACTCAACTTGACCTGGGTTGTAACTTAAGCCACCCAAACATGTGTGACAAAGGAACGTGTGTGAGCTCTTTCGGTCTCGATCATCGTTTTGGAAGATGAAGAGAAGGCTTGATGCCTTGATGGAGAAAAAACCAGTTCTGTGCTTTACAAACAAAGTGATAAAAATTCTTGTGGGACTTTGAAGAGGATCAGCAAGCAAACCACAGCAACTGTCGTATTGGAAGCGGTGGACGATGGAGATAGGCTGGCAATGGAGCTTGACAACGCATGGTGCTAAGTATATACTTCTTATTCTCAAATCTTCCTCTTCTCTCTCTGCTATTGTTTTTTTTATCTCTATTTCTAGTTTGGGTGTGGCGATGGAAGCTGAGGGGAACAAGGAATCTAAAGGTCAGGTTTTAGGTGATGGTGAGATGGGATTTCGATTAGGGATTAGGGATGGTAGGGTTAGTCGACAATGATGTCAATGGTAGCCTTTGGTCAGCATGGATGTGGTCTAGGGTTTGGGTTTTGGAAGTGAAGGGTGTTCAGGTGGCGGTATTGGCTGACAGGATTGGGTGGAGGTTTTGAACGGCTCGAATGGGGTTTGGATGGGAGGATGACTGGGGGGTTGGAAGTGGAGTTAAGGGCAGTGACAGACTATAGCATTTTTTTTTCCCCACTATGTACAGATTTGGTGATGTTCAATCGAGGGGCTGGCAGGGCTTTCGCAACAGGGGATCGATGGCAGATGGGGCGACTGGTACTTGGGAAGAAAGGTTTCGGAGGGATTTTGTTGGCTGGTTGGGTTTGTAGGGGTTGGTTTGGGCTAGGGGTATGGCAAATGATTGGGCGATGGTGTAGGTATGGCCGGCAATGATGAGAAGTTGGGGTTTGGGGCTGTATGGGGCTAGGGTGTTGATGGTCAGTGCCTAACTTGGATGGAGGTTGGGATGGAGGACAGAATTCGTTTGGGGCGTTCGATGTAGGTGAGGATGGAGATAGTAGGTAACACGTCGACAACCGCGGGAATCCTTCGTCTTTGATACTAATCTGATGTAGTGCCTAGGATTAGGGCTGCATAGGGTGCAATGTATCCAAGGACACTTCGAGTCGTCTTCAACACACGAGGACACACCTCCAGATATAAAACCAACAAGCTATTCAATTCATCAAGTCCAAGAAATTCTTCTCTACAACGTCATATATATAAATAAAATAAAAGCAAACACAATACCTAAGAAAATCCTAATCTATTAATAGAAACTTTCCTAATAATACAATTAGAAAGTTACTAATAAAATAACATAGTCCTAATCTAATTTGAAGGGAGACCACTTGTGGGGCCCATACTGTACCATGCATCCATGGTTTATCTGGGTAGCATAGCTCAACAAAATACTAGTGTATTTGATGAAATGTCCAAGTTGATAGGTAAAACATCCCAACTGTGTAAATTGGGACTGCCACAACCCTTGATGAAAACTGAGACCTATCTAACATACTGGTAATGGATTTCTTTATCTTTAATGTATCTCTTTTACGTGATTAATAGAAGTCTTTATCCAAAACCAAAAAGAAAAAACAAAACAAAACAGTAACTTAAGGAAATATTGGAAGTTCAGATCTTGGGTTTGGTTAAGAGGGTATGGCAAACCTGGTGGGGGGTGGGGGCGGTGCAGGGCGAGAGAGAGAGAGAGAGAGAGAGAGAGAGAGAGAGAGAGAGAGGACATCATAGTCCTTAGATTGGGCAACCATCCATCTATTAAAAATTAAGATTTTGACTAATTACAAAAAAAACCTGTGATTACTACTATTACATAAAAGACACTGAAACTATTAGAATTACAAATAAGTCCTAATCTGACTCAAAAGTGGAAATTGCATTACTCATCCTTAAGACTTGCAATCTTGTTCTGTATAATGACCACTTCCTCAATTTCAAATCCATTAATTCCTCAACAGCAATTGCCATTCACAACAATCTCTTCCAACCAGATACACCACTGAAACAATTATAGAAAACCTTGTCTCCAAATGCACCAACATGTAATTTCATAAAAAATTAAAAATAAATTTTTATTGTACATGATCAATTCAAAATAGTTTTTGTATTAATTAAATGTTGATTGTGCACGGAAGGAAAACCATGTCAAGGGTAATATCAGCATCAGCATGATTAAGAAAAACAAAAGCATCATAAAAAGCAGGAGTAGACTATATATATGACCAGAAGATGCTTGCTCAAGCATGGGAAACAAGGGAAGAAAGTGGGAAGGCAAAAAAAATATACCTAAAGTCTCCACTCCCTGACTTCGAGGATGCAACTGACCAAACCCCTTAAGCTCACCATCTATCAAGCGTTCCTTTCTTATTGCTTCCTTTGGATAAGAAACAGAAACTACTGCAACTGGTGGGTAATAGAACTTAGAGAGAGCATCTGCAGCTGCATTCTGCCAGTAATGAACAGGTTAGTTTTGGGGAAAAATTATGAACATCCAGCTTCCACCATCAAAAAGAAGCATTATAGGCAAGGTTCCTTGGAATTGCTCCAAGTGGTGATTTTGTTTCGCAAGATGCTGTTACTACAACCAGAGATATAGCCCAAGGTGTTGAGGCCCCTAAAGCTTTCCCTAAAGAAATGAAATAATCACACAACTCAATGCCAGTAACCGCACGGTGCAGTTTGGAGACTTGCATGGACTCATAAAATCATGAGAAATACCTCAACTTAACCACTTGACTGAGTTATCTGACTTACCAATGACTTAAGTCAAACAAGTCTAATGAGTCACAGAAGTAACCTGGGCGAGTCTCAACACACCCGAGTTCTAAAGCTCACTCGGTGGCCAGCTTGCTGAGCCTATTCACCAAGTTGGCTCCAATTTAGCAAGCTATGATACCCGCAACCTTGAGGTTACAACATTGAGTACAGCTGTGCTTTGGGCTCTTGCCAAATGACATTACACAACGACACTCACGCTCATTTTAAAAAACCACGAAAAGATATGACAAAGTAAAGAGCTTGTGTTAGGAGGATACAAGGATTGAAAGCATCATTAGAAAGTTTACAACAAAATCAGAAGAATGAACAGGTGTATTCTGATTCTTACTTCAACACAACAGGAAAATTTTGAAATCACGTGATTCAAGGTAACTAGTGTTTTATCTACTTGCTAGATAAAGTAGTGATGGAAAACTACTCAAATAGCATACATGATAGTACTAGTTGCACCTAAGTTAGTTCAGAAAATCCATTTCAAGATATAAACAGGTGATCAACATTAATATAAATGCAATGATTTCAAACCGTACTCCAGTAGAAATTAGAATGGTACTTACAGAGAGGGGACGTATTAAACCACTTGCAACATAGGATGGAACAGTCATGACAACACTTTTGGCCTGGACAGAAACCAATCCCTTTGGTGTTTCATATATTAGATTATATCCTCCATCATCTAATTTTTTAATGCTTGAAAGCTTCCAGGATAGTTTGACTTTGCTACCCAACCTGAAAAGCAAAGAAAATTGCATTGGAAGCATTGAACTCCAAAACTGTTCACCAACATGCAAATTTAAAAGCAAAACATTTACCATCATCCACCAGATGTACCAATTGAAGGAACATGTCTAGACACTCAACAACTTGCTAATAAGCAAGTACTACAATGCTGCCTCCCGCAGGACTTGAATGCCTTCAGTGATGACATAGGATAGGGACCACAATCACAAACATATTGATATTTACCCGGAGCATATTTCCCAATACCCGGAGTGTGTTTCCTAATAAGATAGTAACAGATTATTGCCCTAAACTAGTGTTGCCCAAGGTGAATAAATTTCAATAGCTCTAGAACACATGTTACTCAGGAGAAGTGCCAACTAACTATAACCAACAGATTAACATACCCTTTTGAAATTGCATCAGGCAACATAGCAAGCCCTTTCTTGAAAGATCCAACAGTTTGGCCCTTTGATTTTGGTAAACGTCTGCATGTTATTTGATATCAATCCATTGGAATGTGTAATCAATTCACTGATAAAAGGAAAGAAAGAAAGAAAGAAAAGCTTCATTGTATGGATTTCATTACGGATCTCGAAGGGCCTTGGGATTTTTATTCCTCTCCTGAATTGCTTTAAAAGCACCACCAATGACACTCCCACCATTCTGTTCTAGCTTCCACACTTTTCCAAATGCTGCTTTCATACTTAGCTTTGCAGGATCTCCTGCATAAACACCTGAAAGTAAAGCTCCTTTCTATTAGAACTGCATCTAAATAGCTCAAATCAGAAAAGCATCTGCCTAAAAAATCAAATGCACTACTGATAACCCATTTAATCAGAATAGAAGCTTGGATTAATATTATATCAAAGAAAGAAAATTTTACATTGAGTAATGAATAGCGATGCTTGTCTAAAAAAAACTCATAAAGTTATATTGATTCCCTCACGCCATATATGATTTTGTGCACATTAGATAGTTAATTATTATAATAATGTACTACTATGATTTCTGCTTTTAGACAATTTCCAGTGGCCCAATGCTAGATGGATTCTTGAAACGAGCAACATACACATATTAGACACAAGACACCATGTTGGATTATATATTTAACATTTTTTTGAAATTGATATAGTATTTTATGCCTTTTCTTCATTTTGAACATATTGAAATTTTTAACAATTGATTGTGTAACGTAAGATTTCACATTTTATTGGTGTTATATTTGCATATTATTTTTTATTTAAAATATAGTATTTATAAGAATGCCAAATCCATAAATATTATGTTTTGGGGTCTTCTGAATCAGACATCTCATACCAATATTAGATATCGAAGCATGTACCAAGAAATTTAGTGTCAACAATACATTCTAAGTTTTTGAAGTATTTCATGTCAGCTCTCAAGGATCCATCTGATGCAGCCCAAGGGTTAAGGCTTACATGGAGGTGCCTAAGCACGTGTCCAAGGACACTTCGAATCGTCAAGATGACTTCAACACACACGAGGACACGCCTCTCTAGGAAAACCCTAATTCTATTAATCAACCAAATCTGAGAATCTCTTCTCTACAATGCCATATATATAGTAAAAACAAACTTAATGTGCAAGAAAACCCTACGCTAGTAATGGAAACTTTCCTAATAACAAGTTATTAGAAATCTACTAATAATAATTCTACTCTAATTTGAAGAGGGACTGCTGGGGCCCAGACTGCATCATCCTCCCCGGGTCGAAAGAAGAGTTCGTCCTCGAACTCGATTCTACTCCGGATTGCCTCTGTAAATATGGTGAACATGAAGGACTTCCTTTGTGGCAGCTTTCCAGGAATTCTTCTTCGGCAGTTGTGGTTTATCGGGATGAAGAGTAACCTGCTGTCCACCATGCATGAATGTATAGGTGTTGTCGCGCATACCATGAGTCCCATTTTTGTCATACATCCATGGACAGCCCAATAAGATATCACCACTATCCATAGGTAGCACATCAAACCAGATTGTATCTTTGTAAGTCTTATCAATGGCAAAAGTAACTTTGCAAGTATGTCGAACATGCGCTTAATCACCATTCATTAGTCACTTAACAAAATAAGGATGGTTATGCTATTAAACTTTCAATTGGAGGCGATCAACAAGGGCTTGGGAGATGAGATTTTCACAACTTCTGCTGTCAATAACAACTGTGCAATTTTGTCCCTGAACTGTACCTGCAGAACGGAAAATACTTTTTCTTAACCACTTATTCTCAACAGTTGGTGGAGCGTCCTAGATGACTATAAGAGCTTCACCTGTTGTATCTGCATCTATTATAGTAAGTTCTTTATTGTCAATATCCTTGGGATTGTCACTTTCCTTAGGATCAGTGTCTGTACCCTTAATATCATCTGGGATATTTTTATCAACACCTTCAATTTCAATCAGATGTATTCGTTTTGGACAATCTGCTGCGCGATGCCCATGTTGTTAACAATAAAAACAAACCATCTTATTTTGACCTTCAGTCCTAACAAAAATCTGTCCATTGGATTTAGCTTCTTGTAGAAATGAATTCTTTGGTGGAACCCATTTGGATTTTTGTACTCGATGATTTGCAATACACTCAGCTTTGATAGCATGTTGGATGAGTTCATCGACATTATCAAAATGTTGGAAGGCAAGGATATGCTGAATGTCTATTCTCAACCCATTGAAAAATCTATCAACTATCACATCATCATCTTTATTCAAGCCACAACGAGCTTGCAGAGTCAAAAATTCCTCAGAATATTCAACAACTGTCTTGGACCTTTGTTTCAAGTTTTGCAAGCTGGAACATAGATCTCTTGCATAGTTGACAGGGAGGAATTTTTGCTTCACAATATTTTTCATCTCAGTCCATGTATCAACTGGGTCCATATTTTGATTCCTCCGTTTTCTTTGCAATTCAGCCACCAAGTTGCAGCATAATTACGAAATCTAGTGGCAATTAGTGTGACTTTATGGTGCTCGGTCATTGGCTTATGTGTGAAAATATTCTCCACGCACATTAACCAATCCATGAATTCAGCGGTTGCAATTTTCCATCATATTCAGGAATCACAATTTTAATCCCTAATTCTCGATCAGGATTATTGATTGGCGGATCCCGTTAATTCCGAATATTTGCACCATCATCACGGTTGTGATGCACACGCTGATTATTTTCCAAATTTGTCACTCTAGTGTCTAATTGTAACAGGGTGGTGTGCATGCCATCAACTTTTGCAGATAATTCTCTAATGGCACTAGCCAAATCTTCAAGTGAAGAAGATGAAGATTCAACATCCACTTGCTTCTTAGGAGGCATTTTTTTTAAAATGCAAAATTTAAATCTGATTGACCGGATGTGTAAGGTGAGATCAAGCTGCAGTAAAACCAAATATTGAATAGTATCTAGGAAAAAGTCAGTTCGGACCTGAGGCGCGAATTGGGCTTCCTCTGGAACCGTTGCTGGACACAGCGGGCAATTGTACCTGATATAAACCCCAATTGGGCCACTATGCGGATCACGTCAGACAATACTGAAGTCGACTTGCTTAGTAGACCTCTGAACGTGAACTGTGAAACCAGGCCCAATAGTGGAAGAACAAAAGGGTTGGTCGACACGTGTCGAAACGTTGGGATGAATGTGGATGAAGCAAAAACCTTCCTTCCGGATCAATGCCCCAATTTCAACACAGAACTTCAGAACGGAAGATCTGTCTCGGGCTTTGCTGACGATGATATTACAGAGCGAAGGGGTGGCAACCCTTTTTTTCTCGCAAGCTGCTTTCTCTCTTCGACAGCAGCAGCGGCTCAGTAGGTGAAGCGTATGCAGCAGCGGTGGGGTAAGGCATGCGGCAGTGGCTGGCGGCAGAGACGTGGTGCTAGACGACGGCAGCGGCTGGGATGGCAGCGATCATCGAGCAGTACCGGCAGGCGGTAGACTATGGTGACGATGGGTGCCAGGTATGTTTTCTTCTCTCTCTCGGCTGCTACTCCTCTCTCTATTGCTTCTTCTTTTTTTTTTTTTTTTATACTCTGGGTTCGGGAGGTTTGGCCGGGATGGAGGGACGAGGCGGAAACGGCAATGGGATTGGGGGTCTACAGTCTCGGTAGGATTTGAGCTGTTGTCTTGTCGGGGAGAGGATTATGGGGTTTCGAGAGGACAGGGTTTCGAGATGATGGGGTGATGGGTTTTGTAAGAGGTGTAGATCTGGGGTGTGGGAGTAGATCTGGGGTGTGAGACGGTTTTGGGTTTTCAGTGGTATGAGGCACAGCAGTAAGATGGGGATCTGGCCGGCTAATGATTAAGGTTAGTCCGGTTGTAGACGATTAGGGGTTGGGACGGTATGAATTTCTGAGAGGCTTCGGAAAGTTGGAGATGGGGCTCGTAGGTGTGGTAGTCGTCTGAGGTGCAGAGAGTGGTGGGAACGACAAACTGGGGTCGGGATGGGTGTCGGGTGGTATGGATTTGGGTTTAGGGATGGAACATGGATTCAGCAGCGGGAAGGGTTGGAGGAGATGGAAGGGTAGTGGTGTCTCCGATCAGTGACCGAAGGGTGACCGCTTGGCTATGATACCAACTGATGCAGCCCAAGGGTTAGGGCTTACGTGGAGGTGCCTAAGCACGTGTCCAAGGACACTTCGAATCGTCAAGATGATTTCAACACACGAGGACAGGCCTCTTTGGGAAAACCCCAATTCTATTAATCAACCAAATCTGAGAATCTCTTCTCTACAATGCCATATATAGTAAAAGCAAACCTAATGTGTAAGAAAACCCTACGTTAGTAATGGAAACTTTCATAATAACAATTAATTAGAAATCTACTAATAATAATTCTACTCTAATTTGAAGAGGGACTGCTGGGGCCCAGACTGCATCACCATCTCAGACACAGAATGCGTTCATGCTTCATACACAACTTGCTTCCACATATCTAAGTCGATATGAATTTTTACAAAATTGAAGCCCAGGAGATACTTTCTTGTACCTTGGTTCTACAATTAGCAAGGATTGGGAGATTAATGAAGATGCTTAGCATAGGACAAAAGCAGGATGATTAAAGTGAATACTTGCTTCTAAAATGCTTTGTGACAAACGAATGCCAACAAAATTGAAAGAAAAATCCTACAGGCTAGTGATTAGACTAGCTGATAACCTATGGGGCAGAATGTTGGCCAATCAAGAAGCAACATATGCATAAAATGGATGTAACAGATATGAGAATGTTGAGAAGGATGTGTGGTAAAACTAGAAAAATAAATTTAGAAATGAGTGCTTTCAAGAGCAATTAGAGATAACATCAATAGAGGATAAGATTAGAAAAACCCGTTTCAGATGGTTTGGGCATGTTAAACGTAGGCCAGTAATAGCACCAGTGAGAAAAAGCTTAGCCATACAGGTGGCTGGCTTACCAAGAGGATGGTAGGCCAAAGAAGATGTGGATAGAAGTAATAAAATCAGATCCGGAAAAGTTTAACTTATATAAGGATTTGAATCAAAATTGGTTGGAATGGAGGAAGAAAATTCATGTAGCCGACCATAACATAGTTGGGACATGGATTTAATGATGATGATGAATTTTTACAGGTGAGTGGGGCATATAAAAAAAGTAAGTTCACAAAAAGATATCTGGAACGGCGGAAACACAGAGGGATTCAAATACTCTTATTAAACTTGACATGAAAAGCACCACATAGTGCTGATATTGACCACCTTCTACTCCATCTTTTATCCATTTTCCATAGTTTATCCAACAGTTAATTTCCCACCCAAATTATCGTGGCAATACATAAATCAGTAAAATTCTTTTCAATTTACAAAAAATTGGTAATAGCAAGGCACCATGATGCACCTCAAGAACAAAAAGAAAAAAGATATTGATAAAATGAAAAATAAGAAATTCACCTGAACAAAATGGCTCTATCAACCGTTCAAAAACCTCATCACCAAGATTACGGCGTACAAACTCTTCAATTGATTCTTCATGACCCTGTAACCTTTGCAAACTGGAAATTATGAGACAACTTAACTGAGAGTTCCCTTAGGTGATGCACATGTATGAATGACTAAATTATATGATAGACATGTATGCATGCACAAATGCACAGATATGCTTGTGCCAAATCTTGATGCATTTTTTAGAGAAGCATAAGGAGTACAAACTGGTGGAGGAGGCCGAATGCCCAAAGCGCCAAGCCCAGCCCTGAGCTTCCCAGTAAAGCTCATCAAATCAAAAAAAGGCAAATCAGTTGGTTTTGAAGGCACAGGCCTCAATGTGCCATCCCACAATACAAAACGTGGAGCATTAGGATCACCCAGTACAAGATCATCCTTCAGACCACTATCCACCTGAAAACAAGATAGACCCCATGAATCACGACCAACAGAAAACATTGTAAAACGAAAGATTTCAACTTCAACCTGTTCTAAAATTTGGGATCTAGTTCTAAAACCCAAAAAAGCCCTAATCTGCAAAACCCTTTAAAAAATTCACCTTTTTATCACATACAAGCAAGCCCTAAGCTACAAAACCCTAGAAAGATTTCAACTTTAATTGCATTTCCAACAAGATCTGAGCTTCCATTGCTGGAAAGACCACAGGAAGAGATAGATACATACAGCCAACGTGAGCATCGCATCGGACGGCTGGAAGCTGTTGGGGCCTTCCTCCCACAGGTACCCGTCCCTCTCGACGGTCGCGATGCTTCCCCCGACGCGATCTCGCGCCTCCGTCACGATCACGCCGCCGGCCACGGCGCCGCCGTGTTTGGTCTCGAGGGCATGCGCAATGCTGAGGCCGCTGATGCCGCCGCCGACGACGACGCAGTCGACGGAGTACGGGCCGGCGGCGTCGGCCGTGGACGGGGGTGCGGGGGATTGCTTGGCGACGGAGCACCGGAAGGTCGGGCGGCGGCGGGATCTCCGTGGAGATGATCGTAAGGAGGTGGAGGAGGAGGCATCTCGACCGTTGATTTTGGCGGGAAATGAAGGGCGGGAAGGGAAGAGAAGAAGGTCGGTGAGGGTCGCCATGGCAGAGAGAAAGAAGATAACGGGCCAAGTCATAGAGTCAGTTGCAGCTCGAGAGAGCTTCGAGCTTCCTGCTATTGTAACTTCTAGAGTGACTTGTTCACGGTCGCAGTGACACGTGGCATGCAAGACTGGACTGCAACATAACATCAAAATACAGCGTGGATCCTCTGAGGCTTGAAGATTGATGATAAAATTTGAGTCAAAGGGTAGAACTCCACCTTGGGGCCCATTTAATGAAATTCAAAAAATATAAAATAAATACACCTTTTTCTTAGTGGAGTACCTTTAAATTTTATCTCAATCCAATCATTTCCATTATTAAATTGATTGTTTGATAAAGACTATGATAATAAATGTGTAAATTTATGAAAAAAAACATGTAAAGAGAGGTTCCATTTATCCTTTTTATTTCTTAAATATTGAAATCTATATCAATTGTAATAAGGACTGCTCAAAATGTGGGCATGTTTCTCTTGGCCCGAGATGTGGGTTTTTTTAATGGAATTATCGTTTTAGTATTAATTATCTTTTTGTCTAACCTAGACTATGGGCTATTGGTTTTTTCCATATTTTGGGCTCGGGTTATAGTTGGGATATGCCCCATTGGGTGTAATCGTTCACGGTTATCCTTTTTTTTTAACTTTTTTTAGAAAATTAGTAATTCCTTATTAATCAAAAAATAAGATACAACAAGAGTTCATCAAAATTGATGATCTCGAAGGGGCGTGCCCCTTAAAAGAAAAATTACCTTATCTTTAAAAACATTTATAAATTTGTGTTAATCACTTTTTTTTAATGAAAATGTGAATCCAACAGTAGAACATATTGGATTCACATAAAATTTGAAAATAGTCAACATAATGGAGGGAGTCAATTTTGAACATTTCGGATTCAAATGTGGAGTTTCACTCTTTTAATTCAGAAATTCACTACTAAAGGATCCATAGTCCATCAAAAGAGACTTAGAGATAGGGAGCTAGGTATCAAATCCTAGGATGTTTAAAATCATTGGTTTTAACCATATCTCCGGCATTAATCAATTAAACCAAGAAATTTTTACTGGCCGTCAACAAAAATATTCAGGCAGCTGTTGGTACTTATGAGGGGGTGGCGCGGTCAATTTGGACAACAATTTAATTTAGGCCGTGGAGTTAGAATTGGTCAAAAACAGTAAGCCCTATGAAAAAATGGGCTACTCTTTCAGACTTACAGTTCAGTCTTCAAGAAGGCCAGCTCCTTCTTATTACTGTTTAGTTTAAATGAGGAATATGACGAACAGGTGGGATCAAGATTAGGTGTGACTGTTTGGGTTGTGGCCCTATCCTTACTCCACACTAATTAAATGGGTGAAATATTTTCAACTACCAGTCACATGAGGGCAAACCCATCTAGCCCACGGATTCTGATTAGTAGTAGTCTTTATTTCTAGAGGTACTACTGCATGGCACACAAAGGTCAGCCCATAAAACCCAGGTCTGTACACAACCAAAGAGTCAACTGACCTGGGCTAGTTCAAACGCCAACTGTGAACTTTCATAAATATAGATAGATGGAGAGTAAAAATGGTTTGCCTACAGCTGATGATGAATCATCAAGATCTTTTAGAAAACATTTGTCCCATTGTTATCAGTGATGCATCTGCAGTGATCAGGGCCGTGACTGCGTGTGGCCCATCCAATCCCCTGGTCCAATAAAATGACTAAGATGAAGGCCCACATCCAGACCAGTGAGCTTTAAAGTAAAACCCGAACCCGGCTCATTTCCAAAATTTGCAGACCACATGGTTTAAAGTTGTCAAGCCAGGCCCTTACAGGTGGGGCTTTCATGCGGCAGAGATTAGGTGATCATAAGGTTGCAACTGGTAAGTGCAACTGGGCCAACGAATCTGAGAAGTGTAGCCTCAAATCTAAGGAAAAAGCACGGACGGAATATTTATTTCTTGCCTGCTTCTCACAATCAAAATGGTCCATAATTCACAGATGAAGATTCACTATTAAAAAAAGGTGTTGACTGCAATAGGATATATCATTTGTAGGACCGTTTATAAAATTCAAACCACTTCATATCTGTATTTGCTTGTTAGCAAATTTTACTTCAACCCAAACAATTGTAGAAAATACCAATAACGAAGAAAGTCAATCCGCATTATTGTTCCCCTCTCCGCACATGGTTATATATTAAATTTCCTCCACTAATCAATGTTACCAAAATCCAGAGACCTTGAATTCTGCCATTAAGAAGAATTAGTATAGCAATGGAAAGTTTTCCCCTGCAAAAGCATTTGCACTGGGGAATTACACTTACCCTTTCCAAGATATCAAAGAGGGCAGACCAGACCCCTTGAAACAAAAAGGCACCTACCAGAACATCTGCATGTAGACAAAGTTTGTGAGAAAATTTACAGCTGAATATCTTTCTTTTAAGAGTAATATAATAAAACAAAAGTGTGCGAGCTTCCTTTCCCACGTGGTAAGGATATTTTATTTATTTAGGTAATCATTTTTACCAAAACCTTAACATGTTTGTAGAGACAACATAATTACTTTTCATCTCTCTCGGATGAAATCCACTCTTCAACAAAGGAGTGGTAGTTCTCATTTGTCTGTCTAGGGTTTGAATCTAAAGAGGCCACCATTTCCATGTATGTGGGCTTCCTTTTCCACATGTGCGGACTCTCTCCTATGACACAGCCGCCTTAGCTTGGGTTAAAACAAAATGAATGAAAAATGAGTGAAATAATAGCAACTGATCAAAAGTAGCAATAGCTAACTACATTTCTTTTCTTAAACATTCCTCAGGGATTGGTAACTTGTTCATCCCAGACAATATTGACTGGGTATTACATTTTAGTGAACATACTTAAAAGATTAAGAAACAACATCCATCCAATGCTAAATTGCTAATCGAGAGCAATGCAATGATATGCAATAAGCACTTGGTAAAACAAGATGGTTTAGAAAGTCTGTTCCTTATTTAGAGAAACTAATTATAATAAGTTGAGGGTTATGTATTTATTTCGTTCTTTCTTTTTCTTTTCTTGTTGGGTTTGTGTCTCTCAAGGAGGAATAGATTTTTCCTGACCGAACAATACTGGAATGTCAGAAATGAGTTTGTTCTTCCGTAATTCGTTGCTTCATGCTCACACCACATCATGTTTGTTTTATTTATTGTTGTCTCCTAGTGTGGAGGGAATACTCATGTAAGGATGCTCCCAGTTCTGGGTTGAGTTTGTGTGGTGTAGAAAGGTCATCGCTCGGTACACTTCTTTTTCAGGAGGATTTAGAACCACATTGTGGTTGAGGAAATTTCTGCCAAATCCAGGCATCTGTTGCAGACAATATGTTCTGAGCCAGCTGCAGATTCAGACACAAGTGCCCCAGAACTCGATGTAAGCATGGCCCCCAAATCTGACAACTTTTTTTTGACCTCTCCTTCATGCCAGGTATATATCATATTAAAAATGACTAAATCCGGTTTCATTTGAGGTGGGCTACCTTTATAGATTCCCCTACGTACGCTCACAGTGTCACTAAATGAGGGCTTGTTTGGGACCCCATGTGAGCTTGTTTTGAAGAGCTGGTTCGCTTTAGGTTGGTTTGAAATTGAGCTGTTTCCTATATATATATATATTTTTTCCTCTAGAAAGGAAGGAAGAATATAAACACAAACACAAACACAAATAAAAATAAAGTTGTTTCAATTATACCTGTTTATAAACAGAAAGTTTGGTGTTACCTGATTCAATCAACAAGTTATATGAGCAACATCGCTTGTATTGTAAAAATAGTATAATTAAACTTGTCACGTAGGGAAAGTCAGTATCGTCATACTGTGAAAATTATGTTGGAAAAATTAAAAAGAACAAATGAAAAAAGGTCCTGTTGCTGTGAACATTACGACAAAATGCCCGCTTTGAAAAATAATCTTTTTGTTATTTTCTGAAAAAATAGCAAAAGGATAAAATCTATTTGAGTTACACATTGGCATAAACTTTTTGAAACCATCCAAAAGCAACCGAACGTCTATTACATTTAGTTTTTACTCAAATGACCTAAAGATAGATTTCACAAATGCAAGCTTACACTACTAATTTTAGAGCATATACATGTGAAGAATTTTTGCTTTTGATGGTCATATGTATGAATTTAGAAGAGTCCTTACAACAATCACTAATGCCAGGCACAATACTCAAGTATCAGAATCGGTTTTGAGTACCTAAATAATTTATTTTATGCTAATTTTATATAATTATAAGATGAAAAATTCTAACGAATGCCCCTCTTCAAAAGGGGCGTTTTTGCCCATTTTGGATTGTACACTAATATAATGCCAAGTCATATGAAATAAATAATATTTTCTATTCCAAAGCAAGATTATCATAATAAGAGATAAAGGGGGAGAAATAAATGCAAGTGATAAAGGAGGAGAAACAAATGCCAGAGATAAGGAAGGAGGAGAAATAAATGCAATCAATCAACCAGGTATACAACCCTTCATCTTTGTTTTTGCGATTAGAGGAGAGAAATAAGGAACCATTATGTCACAACTCATGACTTGAGCGAGAGAATCCTTAGGTTAGGGTAAATCCCAAGGGGTGACACGCGGACTCCCATAAAATTCACTCCCAAACCGAAGTTAAGTCAGAATTTCACAAGAAATGTTCACATCTAACACATGTAAGGACTTTATAAGGACGCAAGTCCAAGTATCCAACATGCGGAACCTTGTTAATATCGCCTATAAAAATTTTAACTTTCAATAAACAAAACATGTCAATGGTATCTAAATCATGAAAGCAGTCTAGTAACAGAACATTTCTAAAATACAAAAGATATACTTATTCCATTTTTATAATATATATACATACAATATTATATCCCATAAGTTCTACATGACATGAGCATGGGTGCTTGTCTACACAAAAGAGTATGAACAACAATGAACGGTTCTACAGAAGATGTACACCATTTAGTACGGATAAAGAACAAAATGAATCATGGCTTATACATGCACTCTACTAATGCAAATGCCAAGAAAAACTTATTATCCCAAAAGTCCCAAAATACAAAATCCTAAATGTCGTCATGTCGCTATCCGAAATTTGGGATTAGTCAAAATGCTACTGTTGTCTACTTATCAAGGTCTGAAGGAACAATTAAGGCCTCCTCCACAGACTCCTCGATCTGATGTAGGGATTTTAGCTAGTAACACTAATGAGATAGCTGTAAATAAGATGATGTAGTAATGTATAAGCATAATTAATGTAATACAAGCTGTGTCTAATAGAAATAATTGACAATTGATTAAAAGATATTAATAAACTCTACTAGGCATTTTAAGCATTAAGTAAAATATGCTATATGAATCAATTAAGGAAAATACAATCAAGTGGCTACTATATTTACTAAATCCTCCCGACAGGGATCTTGTCGTTAGATACACTAGTGCCTGTGCCCAATTACATCTGGGTCCCTAGTTTCGAGAGTTCCAAGTTCTAGATACCTACTACAATGGTAACCTATACTAAATTCAAGTCTGTCGAGTCTTATAAGGGTGAACCTAACTAAAGCTTGACAAATTCAAATCAATTAATAATATTGAGTAAAAATTTATTAAAGTTAGTCATTGTCAATTTCAATCTTATTTAATCATTCTTACTCAATTTAATAAAGATTAAATAGCGATTGAACAATAAAATATTCAATCAATAAAATATCATTGTAACTAATAATTTGGTAATAATTAAATAGAGCAGTAATCAAGTTTAACAATATTTAATGCATTTCAATTTATGGAATCAAGGGAATTTACTGGCTAATCCTAAAATAATTACCCATACTCTCTAACCATCCATTTCGATATAGTTTTAGGTTATCTGATACACTGTTATCTTTGATTGATGTTACGCTGTATATACATGTGTATCAAAGTCCTTTAAACTAATATCCAAGTTAAGTGCTCGACATACGAATGATAAAAGAATCTTAACCAAAACTCTTTAAGTGTTTTTTAATTACAGTTAGTCCAAATTCTATGGCTCCAAACTAAGGACTTATTTGGTCTTTTAGTGTCTTAAGATCCTATAGTTCAACTTTTATATCATAAATAACGTTAAAAGTGTTTGAAATCAACTGGGGTAATTATGAAGTCCCCAAGTTACATTAGAAGTGGTCTATAATTGACCCTTCAAAATTACAGAGCCCACTTAAGCATAGCCCAGGGCGGGCTCAAATGCCCATACTTTTCTGTTAATAAGTTTTAAGTGATGAATTTCTAGTCAGACTTTGGTACGCATGCTTGAGTGCATGTTCACTTACACTTGAATGCGTGCTTCAGAATTCCAATTCTAAATTTCTATACGTAGCACACGTCTTTCTCTTTCATATTGTTTTCCCACGTACATAGAACCTCTAGTTTCTTCAATTATAAACCAACATTCTTGTAACACTCTGATCCAACTTAATCCGCGTTAGTGGCTAATTACTTGCGATATTGCTGTTAAGTGTGTTTGGTTTTGCTTTTTTTTGGTACGCATGCTTGAGTGCATGTTCACTTACACTTGAATGCGTGCTTCAGAATTCCAATTCTAAATTTCTATACGTAGCACATGTCTTTCTCTTTCATATTGTTTTCCCACGTACATAGAACCTCTAGTTTCTTCAATTATAAACCAACATTCTTGTAACATTCTGACCCAACTTAATCCGCGTTAGTGGCTAATTGCTTGCGATATTGCTGTTAAGTGTGTTTGGTTTTGCTTTTTTTTGGTTTTGAGCAATGAATAGGTAGTTGGGTTGAGTTTGGCTTGGTTTAGGTAGTTTGAGCCCTTTTTCGTAATTTTTGCTTTTGTCGGACATTGTCAGTTTTGCGTCATCTTAATGTCAACGTGTGTATTTCGTTGAGCCCGTCAAACTTGGTAATTGACTCGTGGGCAAATGACTTCAATTGCTTCCATTAGATCGCTACTTGACTCGAATTGTAAATTATGTCAAGTTGTGGACTTTCCTGCAATTGTGACTCATCCTTATCTTATAAAGGAGCCAACTGCCGCCTTTTTCTCTTCTTCAAAGCTCTCTTCTCTGTTCTTCTCTCTCTCTCGTTCATCTCTCTTTCTTTTTCTTTCATTTCTGCCTTGTTTAAGTGAGAAAGGGAGCAGTGCATCGTCATCTTCGTGTGACTTCGATGGTATGTCTTGTGTTTCATTGTGTTTATCTTGTTTGTTCTTTCCCCTATGTCAGTTAGTGTATGTATGTAACGTGCCTTTGCGTTTTTGCATGTTCGACGAGTAGAATTGTGTGTGAACAGCGAATGGAGCCCAAGACAACGACTGGTGTGTGTGTGTTTTCCATTTGAGGCAAGTATAAGCACAAGTAGCTTGAACACTTCTGGGTAATGCTTTGATTATGAGAATTTTTACTCTTTTTGCATGGACCATTGTTGTACAGCCCTATTGAGTAAGTTTTGTTCTTATTTGCTTAATTCAGCTGAGAATCAATTATTTATGTAGTTCTATAACTGTTTCAGGAAATCGACTCAGTGCACTCACGGTTAAACCGTGAACTGTGCTACGGCTGAGCCGTGAAAGGTCTTACGGCTAAGCCGTGACCCAGCCGTGACCTTAGCCGTAGATCAATGCAGGGTGACATCTGAAATAACTGAGAGTTGGCAAATCTGCTGCTCTTCTACGGCCCAGCCAGATCTAAGCCGTCCATTGTGCTACGGCTAAGCCGTAGAACAAGATACAGCTGAGCCGTAGAGCAAATTACGGTTGAGCCGTAAATGCGGATGAATAGTTCGGGGAACCTTTCTCTCCGCCGCAGTGCATATTATGGCTACGCCGTAAGATGCCTACGGCTAAGCCGTATGTTCACCGACGGCTAAGCCGTACCACCATGAGAAATAAAGAAAATGATTAGGATTAAGTAAGAGACCTGATATGGCCCTTATGCTAGAATGTAGACAACCAAAACACGCCCAATGGAATGTCCGAATGACATGAATGATCTTGAGGGCTGCGTCTCATTCATGTATGTTATCTAGTTGTTTAGCACCTTCCTATGGGTGTTGGTTTAAGGAACTTCAGTACAGTTTTGTGATAAGATGCAACACTCCTCGCTTGAACAACTGTGTATCGAATACCTTAAAACTACATCAGCATGTACAGTTAGAAACACTGGACGACTAGGTTAGGATTGGCTTGTAATTGACCTTGATTCCTTAAGGTAAATATGAAGTGCACAGCATATTGATTTCGGTTTTGCCATCTTAAGCGTTCTACGCTGGACCTCTCGAATCTGTGGGAAATGTAGCAGCATCCCCAGAACGAAGCCCGGGCAGGAACAATCCACTACTGTGTATTGTTATTGCTCATGCGGAGTACTTAGTTCTTACCTCAGTGATGATTATTCGTTATTTGTATCCATTCATCAGTATTTATTTGTATTCATTATTCGCATTAAGTATCAGTAATGTGATGCACTACTATTGTTTTGTTTGTGTGATATGTATGTAATATTGATTGATGTGCATCATATGCTTTGATTGAGATTGTCCAGATGTGGCACTACTTAGCCTTAGCCTCAGGATACCCGACGGGGTTGCCTTTGGCATAGTGTGTGTAATTGCCTCTGCAGAGTGCTTTTGTCTTGGGATTCCGGACCCTGAGAAACTAGAGACCCATTCGTACCCTGGCCCGGTCGATGCTGTTTTCATATCGATTGCTCTCGAAAGGGAGAATATGACAAATGTAGTAGCCACTTTGATAGTTTATCTGTGTATGATTCTGATAGCATACTTATTCATATGCACGATTTGCTTAGTATACAGACATGATCATTATAGATCCTTGCATTACTACTTTTGCTCATT
Source organism: Sextonia rubra (assembly GCA_037013555.1). Taxonomy (NCBI): domain Eukaryota; kingdom Viridiplantae; phylum Streptophyta; class Magnoliopsida; order Laurales; family Lauraceae; genus Sextonia; species Sextonia rubra. The sequence goes on along the minus strand of JASUAD010000001.1, from coordinate 105,259,288 downwards.
GATAGGCACAATTCATGTTATCTTCTTGTGGCTTATATTTTGCTAAGTCGTTGTGCTTATGAGTTGTTCTTAGTGTTGCAGGCTCAAATCTCTCTTCCAATCCTGCGTCGGTCGACCAACTCTAGCAGAGTCACGTGAGGCCCCTTCCGGCCTAGAGGAGTGGACTTGATCCATTCTTTTGAGAGCGGTTTGCATCATTTTTTTCCCCTCCATTTATGTTTTAGTTTATCTGGGGGATTTTTCTGTGGTTTGTATTTTGGGTTTTGGTTTATCCATGTATTTTGATTTCATGGACTAGTCCCTCTATTTTGTTGTACATTGTTGTAAATCAGTCTAATCTTTTGTAATCATCGTTATTTTATTTCTCTCATGTTATCTTGTGGTATGCCATGATACTTACAGCTTCCGCATACATTTGTTTACCCATGTGATTAATCCCTTGTGTGTGTATACTTGGACGAGGTCTAGGTGTACGTGCACAAGAGTACGTGTGTCATTGATTAGGTTTTCTCTAACCCCCAATTTCTGGACTCGGGTTGTGATAATTCTCCATCATCTACAACCCCACATTTCCCTTTTTATCATTCAATTCAACTCCGTCCATATTCATTTACAATTCAATAAAACTCACATATTCATTTACAATTCAATAAAACTCATCTCTATTTTATTTAAATTAAGAGAGAAAAGGGTTGAATTAATAATGCAATACATATTAGAATGTGGAATCATAAGAATTACCAACATGCATTTACATTAGCATGCTTATACTTGCTTACTTTGAGATGTTACAACTCAATTAATTTCATTTATGCTCACATACAAGAAGAATTCAACCAATGAAATCCTAATCATGGAAATGAAAAGATGGAAATGAAGTTGATTGCATGATACTCACTTAGCTTCTACAACTTATTTAAGACCAAAATCTGAAAAATAACAGTCAAGCTCTTACCTAATAGGAGATATACAAACAGGAAGAAGTGAGCTTCTCTTCAATTTTAAGGAATTCCCTAAATTCTCTAATCCTTCATATGCAAGGAACAAGAATAGAGTTGATTTGAAATGCGTGTAAGATAGATGACTCTGCTTGACTCTATTAAAATCAAAATTCTATAAGTGCATAAGAATTCCTGCCTTAGAGACTGATTTAGAAGAAAAGATGCTTGAATTCCTATACTCCGAGGATGTGGAGAGAAGTAGGAGATGATGGGACTGAAGATGAAGACCTTAAATCATACATGCAAGCTTTCTTTAGACCTCACTTTAGCAATTGAAAATGAAGACGAAGAAGGTAATCGAGAAAAAAAGAAGAGAGCTCCTACAACATAAATGATCGAGTACAAGAGATGGGCTCTTTTATATTCTCAATTTTTTGGATTTTTCAGAAAAATCAATTTTCTTTTATTGATTTCTAGTTTGAGTCAATTCAAAATCCAATTTATTCAATTGGAGTTAAATTAAATTGAGTCCAACAAAAAGGTTGATAAGCAGGACGAGACAAACACAATGATATCAATATGATACATGTTTAACATGAAACTATAAATTTTAAAATTATGAAAATGGTCTTTATCTACCTAATTGAGGTCAAACCTGGCTCAGAATACCTATTCGCAATCTGAACTCGGTTCACTAGACTCAAGTAAGACAAAATAAAGCTAATTCTAACTCAATCAATATTAAATATAGTTATTTAAATTAAAACTATAGATTAATTAGCTACTAAACAAGCTTAATTATCTACTAAGTAAACTTAATTCAGGTCCGAGTATAACACATGACACTTTAACTTACCATTTTATAAGAAATTTGAACTAGAGATAAAATAAAAGTGTGCAAATTTTCAATCTAGTGGTTAGACAACATCATGTATAAAATAGAAATAGTGATTGGACGTTAGCTATAGAATTGAAATTGTGGACATTTTTGCTTTATCTTGCCTTATATTTTTTACTCTTTAATAGTATTTAAAGGAGAAAAGTAGTTGGCATTTAAATATATTAACTTCTTTCCCTAAAAAGTAGTATTTGAAACTCATTCATCTGAGGGCCTAGCTGCCATGTAAACTTCCCCTTATAAGATATACATATCTAATTACAACTTCATTATCATCATTTTCATCAAAGCCTTGTCTTCATTATATTAGGTCAATTACAAGAATTTTATTTCTACATTTTAGCTTATTTTGCACTAAATCCTTGAATAGGTTACACATATTTTAATATTTTATTATTCCCTTCATTCATGTCCTCTTTGGCAAACCTCATTTCTTGGTGTATCATCAACCTGTTTAGTAAAACTTTTCCTCCATGGTATTGTACACAATATTATATTTTTTTTATAAGTATAACTGTAATTCATTCCATATCATTTTATTTATGCGATTTCTCTCTCTCTCTCTCTCTCTCTCTCTCTTTCTCTCTCTCTCTCACACACACACACATACATACACACTTAAAACGTGGGCAAAATGCTAATCAAGAAAGAATAAAAGCTTTTTCTTATTAGTTTTTTCAGCCTATACTTTTCCTTTACATGTTATTACTTGTGTATAATTAAGGATCCAATTTAGAAAATCAATAGCAAAAAAATATGCATAATAGCAACACACAAAATAAAAAGATAATTTTAGAAAAACACCAACTCAGAAAAAGTTTAAGAATTATTCTAATGTGTTAGAAGTAATTAAATCTCAATATCTTGTGAAGGATTGTTGACTTAAAATTTGATTTAAATAGATTTTTTAGTGCATTAGACTATTTAGCAAAGTTTATATTGATGTTTGATTGAATTAGTTTTAATTCCTTTTGCCTTTTTTTTTAAAAACTATCCAAAAAATGACTTATTCGAATATACAATATGAAGAAGCCTTTGTCATTTTTAGTTTCTTTTTTTTTTCAAGTTTTATTATATAGCTTTTAGGAGCTTTTAGCTCCAAGTCCATATTTCAAAAGTCATGCAGCTTCAAGTCTGTAACACTCCGACCCAGCTTGACCTCGTTTAGCGGCTAATTAATCTTGTTTTCGTTGCTAATCATGTTTTGTTTGTGTTTTTTTATGTTCGTTGCGGGTCATGGATAGGTAGTTTGGTTGAGTTTGACCTGGATTAAGTAGACCAAGCCCTTTTTCGTAATTTTAGCTTTTCTAAGACATGGTCATTTTTGCATCATCTTGATGTCAACACGTGTCTTTCGTTGAGCTCGTCAACTTTCATAACTACGTCGTTTGCAACCGATGTCGTGTGCTTCCATTGGACCCTGATTTGACTCAAACTGAAAATAGACTTATGACTTGGACTCTTTTGTAATTTGGACTTCCCCATTAGCTTTATAACTTCATACCATCGACAAGTTTGTTCTCTCTCTCGTTCTCTCTCATTTTCCTCACTGTGCACGTGGAGTTTCTCTCCCTCTCTTGAATTCTCTCCTCCATCGATCAAGCTCAATTGAAGAATTGAGGAAGTTTGGCTCTTTGCATGTGAGGTGAGTTGGAAACCCTCCCATCTCTCTCATCTCCTTTCTTTATTTCTTCTCCTTCTTGTTTCCCTCTTGCATGGTGTCTGTACTTTGAAATTCCTTCCATTTCTCATGCATGCATGTTGTTTGATTGGTGTTAGGTTGTGTTTGGACCCAAGGGCATCAGTTGTGCATTTGAATTCAAATTGAGGCAAGTATAACCATAACCTGTAAGAACCCATGTTGGTATGCTTTTGATCTTGGTTAGTTCACATTAATTTGTATAGAAAAATGTGTTTACAGCCCATTTGCTTACTCATTTGATTAGTGCTCATCTATCTCCATTGGATAGTTGCAATTCTGATGCTGTTCCAGACATTCTGTATGTGCTTCAGAATATTGACTTCGTACAGGTACGGCTAAGCCGTATGTCCCTTACGGCTCAAAGTCCAGAGAGGGTAAAAATCCGGTTTTCCTCTACGGCTAGGGCACGGTTAAGCCGTGTAATGCACTACGGCTAAGCCGAAGCTCAGCCGTGGCCCAGCCGTAGATCAATACAGGGTGCATTTTCTGGATTTAACTGAGAGCACTCAAATTCACAGACCTTCTACGGCCCAGCCACGGCTAAGCCGTAGAACACCACGGCTAAGCCGTACTCTCATCTACGGCTAAGCCTTATTCACCATAGAATAATAAAAGATCAAGGATAGGTGTAAGGAAAAGACCGATATGGCCTTCATGATAGAATGTAGAGCACCTAGACCTGCCTAACGGAATGTGATACAACGCGTGAATGATCTCGAGGGCTGCTAATCATTCATGTTCGTTATCCGGATACTTAGCACCTCCCCATGGGTGTTGGTTTAAGGGACTTCGTGCACCGCCCGATCCAATGCAACACTAGACAACGGTGCATCGAATAACTTAAAACTACATCATCATGCACGGTTAGAAACACCAGATAATTAGATTAGAATTGGCTTGTAATAAAGATGATCCGATTTCGCATGATTTGTTGCATAACATATTGCATTCGATCATTGATCTCAACTCTCTAACATGATTACTTGTGTTCCGTTACTTTCACATTGTGGTTCTTTACCTTGAGTATGCATGTATAATATGTTCACTCACAGATATGCACGTATGATATGTTGGCACGATCTACTCAGGGTTTTCATGATTGACTCTGTATAGTCAGGCACTACTTAGCCTCAGCCTTAGGATCCCAACGGGGTGAATTTGGTATAGTTTATATGGCCTTGTTGCAGTAAGGAAACGTCTTAGGGAACCGGACCCCAGGAAACCGAGACCCATTGTACCCTGGCCCAGACAATGGTGTTCTTTACACGATATAAGATCCCTCTTTTGGGAGCATATGGCAATGTAGTAGCCACTAGTTCTGTCCACAGCATGTGTCCATTGATTCGTATAGCATATTTCTTTCTTGCATAACAGCCTAGTATACGAAATTGCCTTATTTGATTTACATGATGTTCTTTATTCTATTTAGACACAGCGTGTGTTAACTTGCTATGGTTTATACCTTGCTGAATCGTCGTATTCACAGTTGTTTTTGGTGTTGCAAGCCTAGATACCCCTGCCGACCCCTCGCCGGTCGGCCAGACTCCAGATGAGACCCCCGAGGCCCCATCAGGCCTAGAGGAGTGGATGTGATCACTCTACGGGAGAGCGTTCTTGGCATGCATAGCATTGGAGTCTTGTTTCTTGTTTTGAGGATCCTCATACTTGTATCTGTCGTGATATGCCATGATTGTATATAATATTTTGTCCTTTTTGTAAGACTTTCACATGTAATTATGTCAGTTCTTTCTTCGTATTCTCCTCTTGCACTGTTAGTTTGATGTTTCTGATATTTACAGCTTCCGCGTACTTGCTTGGCACGTGTGAATGTTCCCTTGTGCGTATGCATTTAGACTTGGTCTACATGTACAGGCACGGGAGTACGTGTGTCATTAGGTTTGGCTTTTGCTAACCCCCGAACCCTGGGCTCGGGTTGTGACAAAGTCTTACTTTAAAAATTTTAGAGTTTTAAGTCTACTAAGACATTTTTGCCCCTAAAATACTAAAAAACCACCATTGAGTCTAGCTAGTATGGTAACAACCACTGTAACAATCCAGCCAACAACCACCAACAGCTGGCCGGCAACTACTAGTGAGTTTTTCAGCCAATTTCAGGTAACTTTTCTGGCAAGCAACTTTTTTTTTACACACTAAACCACATGTTCCTTTTTTTTTAATCTTATAATTTGTTTCATCAATTTCAAACATGTTTCTGTTTGTGCCATATCAAATTGATATTCTTGTTTGATAATAACACATTGAATATATTCCTATTTACATACCACAGATTTCAGTTTGATACTAACACTTGATCATGTTTTTATGGTCCTATTTCACACTAACACATAATCATATTTTCATGTTATTATTTCACACTAACACTATTGGAGATAGACGGCAAGATCCCTAAATATTGTGTACAGATTACTGTGGAAATAAATTTAGATGATGATGATTCAAAAATTATACTTGTAAGATCTCTTTGATTTAATTACGGTTTTACATCAATTTGAATATCTTAAGCCCTTCTACTGTGTTCCTCTATGCTCGAATTTGAACTAAGGTATTGGCCTCTTCTGTGAATTTGCTTTGCTCTAAAAAATGAGTTCTCTTTTATGTATTTTTTAAAAAATAATAGTACATATTTATAGGCAACAATATGGACCTTAAGAAAGAAACAAGGAATATACTTTTTTATGAAAATAGGAAACCCTAATTTGACTAAAATTAGAATTATAGTTTCATAAATTATAATTCAGTTTATTAAAGAATTATAATTGCACTTCTGTCCTTATTCTCAGAATTATATTTCGAGGTTCTTGTTATTAAATGGTTATTCATCTCCTCACGTTAAAATTTTAGATATCCATTGATTAAATAATTACTGGCATCTATATTTAATCGATATATTTATAATTCCTTGAGACTTTATACTTAACTTATTTAATATATCGGACACAATGTCCTCCTGCAAGGTTTAATGTAATAAAAACCTATAAACTTCATCAAGGGGATATCATCAATCCTTATCATAGGACGTGAATTCTATTAATAAACTAATATCCACCATACAAGTAATGTAGTAATCCAATTTACTGAGATTATTGATCAATAAAAAGTCTTACTCATTTGTAAATCAACATGCGAAATGCTAAATGTAGGTGTCTATTATTTATATTAGAATTAAAAGTACAAGCACTCATAATAACGATTTGAATGTTAATCGTCTGATATAGTTATCATGAAGACAATAAACCTGAAAGCAGTCATGTTCAATACATACAACGCGTACTAGCATAATAAGTCGAAACTATACCATTTCCCGCAGCCAAAACAAGTCTGTTAAAACATGATGCTATAGTCGTGTGTCCAACTCCATCTAAATTGTGAACAATAATAATTTATATTCTATAAGAACCGACAAACCAGTTTTCTGTATATAAACTGAACTCTACACACTAACTTGTCTACTGTATAGAAAAAAAGACAAACACACACATAATAAATAACAATGCAACTATTTGCTTATATAAATTTTCATTAAAATGAAAAAGATAAATTTTACTAATAAATAAATCAGTCAAAGACAAATACATAAAAGTATACTTTTAGTATCAATTTTAAATATGTTTCTATTTGTGCAATATCAAATTGATGTTCTTGTTTCACAATAACACATGAAATATATTTTTATTTACATACCAAAGATTCCAATTTCACACTAACACTTGATACTATTTTTATAGTCTTATTTCACACTAACGCATGGTCATATTTTCAAGTTCTTGTTTCACACTAACACATGATCCTATTTTCATAGATGTTCATATTTCACAGTAACATATAGAACATCTTCCTGCTTACATACCATATGTTCCAGTTTCATATTAATACACGGTCACATTTTCATGTTCTTATTTACATGCTCCTATTTACATGTTCCTATTTCAAATTAACACGTGATCTTATTTTCATACATGTTCCTATTTCATACTAAAACATGGAATATATTCCTGTTTACATAACACATATTTTTGTTTCACACAAACGCGTGTTCTTGTTTTCATTTTTCTATTTCACACTAACACGAGGTCCTGTTTTGAAGTATGATCCTATTTCACATTAACACATAGAACATATTTCTCGTGATATACTACATGTTCTTATTTTTAACTAACACATGGTCGTGTTTTTATATTCCTATTTACATGCTCCTGTTTATAAGTTTCTATTTTACACTAACAAATGGTTCTATTTTTATGTATGTTCCTGTTTCACATTGACACATGTTCATGTTTTCATTTTCCTTGTTCACAATAACACATGGTCCTGTTTTCATGCATTTCTTGTTTTACACTAATATTTGAAACATGTTCATAGTTACATACTATATGTTCTTTTTTTACGCTAACATATGGTTATGTTTTCATATTCCGAAATTACATGCTGTTTTTTTACATATTTCTATTTCACACTAACACATGACCCTATTTTTATACATGTTCATGTTTCACACTAATACATAGAATATGTTTTTGTTTACATAACGCATGTTCCTGTTTACATATTCTTGTTTTATAGTAATACATGTTCCTGTTTCAAATTAATACATGGTCTTATTTTCATAATGTTCCTATTTCACATTAACACATGGAACATGTTCCCATTTATATACCACATGTTCTTGTTTTACACTAACATATAGTCATATTTTCATATTCCTATTTATATGCTCTTATTTACATGTTCATATTTCACACTAACACATAATCCTATTTTATGCATGTTCTTGTTTCACACAAACACATGGAACAAGTTCCTGTTTATATAATATATATTCTTATTTCACACTAACATATAATCCTATTTCATATTAATACATGGTTCTATTTTTATGTATGTTCATATTTCACACTAACGCATGGAAATATTCCTATTTATAAACTACATGTTACTATTTCATACTAACGCATGGTCATGTTTTCATGCTCCTGTTTAAAGTTCCTGTTTCACACTAATACATGGTCTTATTTTCATACATGTTCCTATTTTACACTAACATATGGAACATGTTCCTGTTTACATAATACATACTCCTGTTTTACACTAATATATGTTCCAGTTTTCATATAAATTCATGATCTTGTTTTCATGCATGTTTTTGTTTACATACCACATGTTCTTGTTTCACACTTATATACGGTCATGTTTTTATGTTCCTGTTTACATGCTCTTGTTTACATGTTCCTACTTCACATCAACACATGGTCCTATTTTTATGTACTTTTCCTGTTTCACACTAACACATGGATCATGTTTCTGTTTACCTAATACTTATTCTTGTTTCACACTGACAGATGGTTTTGTTTTCGTGTTTTCATTTCACACTAACATATAGTCCTGTATTTATACATGTTCCATATTCACACTAATACATGAAACATATTCTTGTTCACACTAACGCATGGTCTTATTTCATCCTCATATTTACATGTTTCTATTTCACACAACAAATGGACCTGCTTTCATGCATGTTCTCAATTCACATTATATATAAAACATGTTCCTGTTTACATACTGTAACACTCCGATTCCAATTAATCATGTATAGTGACTAATTAAATAAGTTATTAGCTAATTAGAATAGAATTAGCCTAAATTATGATCTTTATGTTTCATTAGGTTAGACTTAGCTAATTTTTGTCTTATTGAGGCTAGTAGGTCATATTTAGGTCATAGATAAGTAGTTTGGGTGAGTTTAACCTTAACTAGATAGATAAAAGTCCTTTTTCATAATTTTAGATTTCATGATTTTACGTCATACATGCATCATATTGATATCATCGCATCTGTCTCGCTGAGCTTGTCAACCTTCGTACTTAACTTGAACGCATTTGATTTCGTTTGAATTTGTTGGACCCTCATTTGACTTGAAATGAAAATACTTCAAGACATATGGATTTTCTTATAAACGTCAGAATTTCATAAGTATAAAAGAGCCCCAACTATAGCCATTCAACCCTTCCTCACAACAAAACCAGCTGGGAGCTCATTCAACTCCTTTTTCCTTTCATCATCATTTCTCATCAAATTAAGAGATTAGAAGTTTGCATTTGTAATTAGAGGCTCCTATTATTATCTCCATTCTCTTCTGTTTTTATTATTTTATGTGAAGTGAAGGATTCAAGCACTTTTTTAAATCAATCTCTAAGGTAAGATCTTCTTCCATTACAGCTCTCCTAGGTTAAGACTAGAGTCAAGGAGACTTTCATGTCAAGCATGCACACATTCCATCTATTCTTTCTTCATGCATGGCATTTTAGGGCAAAGCACAATGGGTTCTCCCTTTCTATTGAGCCAGAAGAAGATAGTGATTTGAACTTTAAGTAGAGGCAAGTATAAGTTAATTTTGATTGAATGTATGTTGCTATTTTCTAATTCTTGTAAATCTCTTGAATCTTTAACATGAAATATTAGCCCATATATTTTCATTTTTCCAAGCTTCTACTGTATGATGAGCTTTCCTTAATGAATGATGAAGTTTGAATTTGAAATGGACAAGGTAGATGAAGCAGAGGAATTTGCAGTGGGTCCAATTGTAGACTAAACAGCATTATGGGTTGAAGAAAGAATTTGGTAATTGAACGAATATTAGAATTTCTGAAGCTTATGGCTAAAACATAAGTTATACCATGGCTGGGAATCTAGATAGTAGTTTTGTACTACGGCTAAAAGACCTGAAACCCAAATATAAAATCCCTTTTGCAGTTGAGCTCACAGCTAAGCCATAACCAAGTCGTGGCTTAACCGTAGGCCAAACACGGCTAAGCCGTGCTTACGGGGGAATAGTAAGAAGTTCATGGCTAAGTCATCATGTATTTCAAGGCTAAGTAGTAGACTGCCTACAGCTAAGCTGTAGGTCATCCACGGCTAAGCTGTAGACCCTGAAAATCTAAGAAATTTAGGGATATCGAGAACTTCTTGTATGATCTAAGTTTTGGTAATCATTTACCCTACTCATTTGGCCTAATAAAAAATATCACATCCCAAAGCGTCTTGAAGGCTGAGACGCATTCATGGTGTGTTGTTCATTGCTAAGCACTTACCCATGGGAATTGGTTTAAAGGACTTTGATACACGTTTCTTTTGTACAATGTAACATCAAAGTTGTGACAGACAAATTCCAACGAAATTGAAGGGCAAATTTTATAGGACAATGGTTAGACCAGTTATGACATATAGAGCAGAAAATTAGCTAACTAAGAAAACGCATATTTATAAAATGGATGTAGCAGAAATAAAAATACTTAAGTGGATGTGTGGTAAAATTAGGAAAGATAAAATTAGAAATGAGCGCTTTCGAGAGCATTTAGGGGTAGCACCAATATGAGATAAGATTAGAGAAACTCGTTTAAGATGGTTTGAGCATGTTAAGCGTAAGCCGGTAATAACACCAGTGAGAAAATTTTTGGCCATACAGGTGTATGACCCATCAAGAGGTAGGGGTAAGTTGAAGAAAACATTAATGATGGTTATTGATTTAGATTTGAAAAAGTTTAACTTATCGAAGGATTTTGCTCAAAATAGAACAGAATAGAGAAACAAAATTTATGTAGCCGACCCTAACATGGTTGGGATAAGGTTTTGATGATGATGATGACGATCATGATGATGAACATTAAAGTGAAATAATTGTGTATTAGATAACTTAAAACGACATTATCATGAACAGTTAAAAAAATGGATGACTAAATTAGGGTTGAATTGTAAATCACCTTGATTTTTATATTAAATTGAACTGCATAAAATATTGAATTCTTATAATTGCCTTCTATCACTGAATTGCTTATTTTATCATTAAAATGATTACGAAATGGTCATGATAGGTATTGTTTACATTAATAGACGCTGTTTTTCACATATTAGTATTGAATTGAGTAAGAATGAATTGTACGTCTAATGCATTGTTTATAATGAAACGAATTACACAAATCACTCAAATTTAATCATATGACTCAAATTGGTCTGGCTCTACTCAGCTTCAAGCTTATGATACCAGGTTAACTTTAGTACAGTACTGACATGGTGCTATTATAGTGTGCCTTTGGAGCTTTTGGACTCCATGTTTGTAGAGATCCATTCATACCTTTAGCCGAGTCGATAGTGTTCTCAATGCAAAGATCCTTAAAGAGAGGATATAGCAAATATAGTACCTATATAATCATGTATTTCTCTTATTAATTCTCATAGTATGCTTTATTTAATGCACAATATGCCTAGTATACTGAATTGACTTCTACTGATCAATTGTCACTAATTTTTTTAGACATAATACGTATTATCTTAATTATGCTTATACTTTGATGAATAGTCTTATTCACTCATTGTCTCGTGGTGTTACAGGCTCAGGTCCCTCTTCCAATCTCAAGAAGATAGAGGAGACTTCAAAGGAGGTCATCGAGGTCCCATCAGGCCTAAACGAGTGAACAGTAGACACGCTCTGATTGACCACCTACAGAGCACATCACCAGCATGCTTAGGCCTTTGTTTTGGGGTTGTGAATGATTAGGTTTTATTATTTGCATTAGTTTTATTTGTCATGCATAGTTAGTGATCCCTTGTATTTTGATATTATGTAAATCTTTCTTAATATTCATAAACTTTCATTTCTTTTTGTAAAGATATATGTTCTTACAACTCTTATACATAACATATCATACAAATGTGTATTATCTTTGTTAGTTTCGGTGTTATACTATCTTATTTCATAAAACGATATCTTCGGACTAATGTTCCTTTGAGGAAAAATTTTATTAGGATATTGACAGGCTTCTGCGTATTGAATGCTTGGACAAATGTCTATTCAAAGCACCTCACACATGTAAGTATGTGAATTTTTCTTGTGTCCTTTCATTTTAACCTCGGTCAAGATGTGAAGTACACGGGAGTACGCATGTCACTCCTCGGGATTAACCCTAAACCCATGATTCTTGGGCTCGAGTCTTGATACAAACCACATGTTCCTATTTCACACAACGCATGGTCATATTTTTATATTCCTATTTGCATGCTCCTATTTTCATGTTCCTGTTTTACACTAACACGTGATCTGTCATGCATGTTTCTTTTTTACACCAACACATAGAATATATTTATGTTTATATAACACATGTTCTTATTTATATATTCTTGTTTGACACTAAAACATCGTCCTATTTTTATGTTCCTGTTTCATACTAACACATGGTTCTATTTTCATGCAAGTTCCTATTGTATACTAACACATAGTTATGTTTTCCTACATGTTCCTATTTTACACTTCATGTTTCATACATGTTCCTATTTCACGTTAACGCATAAAACAATTTTCTTTTTATATACTATATGTTTCTGTTTTACATTAACACATGGTCATGTTTTCATATTCCTAATATAAAATAACACATGATCTTGTTTTCATGCATATTCCTGTTCCACACTAATATCTGGTTCTGTTTTCATGTTCTTATTTTCATGTTCCTGCTTCATACTTACACATGACCCTCTTTTCATGCATGTTCCTATTTCACACTAACACATGATTCTATTTTCATGCTTCTGTTTCATACTAACACATGATCTTATTTTCATGTTTTCATTTCACACAAACACATGGGTCTTATTTCCATACATACTCCTATTTCACACTAATATGTGGAACATATTCTTGTTTATATATCACATGTTCTTGTTTTTATTCATGTTTCTATTTCATATTAACGTATGGAATATATTCCTGTTACATAACTTATATTCCTGTTTATATGCTCTTGTTTTACATTAATACATAGTCCCATTTACATGCATATTCATGTTTCACATTAACACAAGGAATATATTCTTGTTTACATACCACATGTTTATGTTTTTTTACATGTTTCTGTTTTACACTAACATATGAAACATGTTCCTGTTTACATTCCACATGTTTATGTTTACATGTTCCTTTTTCACACTAACACATGATTTTTTTTTCATGTTCTTGTTTCATATTAACACATGGTCCTATTTTCAATTTATATTCTTGTGTCTCATGTTTTAGTACACTAAATGATATCTATTGGCTTAGCTTATCTCTACAATAGGAATGAAAAAACTACTTTTATTGGCAATTAGATACCTCTCACTTTAGATAACATAGTTGGTGTTTTTGTATGTTTCGGATTCAACCTAACATAATATCCAAGACACTGAAATTGGTTGTTAGCCTTTCTGTAAATGTTTGTAAAAATATTGTTTACAGTAGTTTTGACTCAATAAAGACACGTTTTCTATAATGCATTTTCTATACCGATCCATGCTATTCAAACATTTTATAGCTCTCACATAGCCCCCAACACATTGATATTAGTTTTAGGCCTTCTTGTAAATGTTTGCAGAAATACTATTTATAGTATATCTGATTCAATAAAGGCACATTTTTTATATTGCATTTTCTACATGAAGATATAGTATTCAAACATTTATACACCCTATTTGTCTATATTTACTAACTCTTAAATATTTGGTAGTGGTTGAAAGGCCTAGTTTTTATGAGGAAAATGAATTACTTAAGCATTTTATCAAACAATTAGTACTCTCACTTATTAATTTTATCAAACAATTAGTACTCCCACTAATTAATAGGTAAGGAATTCACCAACAAAAAAGGATTAGATAAGAGTTTATAATACAAAATTATTGTTCACACTAATTAAGTAAGGAATTAATGAATATATATAAATTGCTTCAAATTATTAAACGAGATGAACAATCAATCAATATAAAGTAGTAACGTTGATCTTAACCAACATGAATCGATTAACATATATAAATGCCAAAGAATGCTTTTTCAAGCAAATAATTCAGTGAGCAATTTTATCAACTAGCTAATATGCAAACATAAATAAATCATCAAAAACCCAAATGACATCAAAATACAACAGTAAATTAAGCAATTAAGCTCGAACTTCAAATTTTATCAAACAGCTAACATGCAAACATGAGCAAATCACCAAAAACCCGAAAATGGCATCTAGACACAACGCAAATCAAGTAATTAAGCTCGAACTTCGAATCTAACACTACCTCAAATCAAAATCCATTGTTAGAACCCAAAACCATACGGATTCGAAAATTGCTCACCATCCGAACATTTGGTACTTGCAACCGAAGTGGGTCTTCTTCTTCTTCTGCTATTTTGATGAATAGAGGAGGAAAAGAAATAAGAGATTCCTAAGGGTAGAATTGCCATTATTATAAAATATGTAAAATAGAATTAACTTAAAGCATTAAATCTTATAACACCAGTGGACTCTTGCAACTAAAAACTTGAAAGGTGGATTTCTACCTAATTATGTTTGAAGAATTAGACTTTCACCTAAATTACCCTATCTTTTATTATATAATTTATACTACTCAACTTTATGCTAACTTTGTTTGTATTACTTTTACTATGTGGTAATTTTACTAGTATAATTTGTTTGATACCAAAAGTTTGCCCTTTTTTAACTGAATTAGACATAACAAATTTTCTATTTATAAAATGGACACATCTCAATTATTTAAATCAATTTGATTTTTTGATAAAAAAATTAATTTGATTTCAAACAAATAAGACTTGCTAACCACGCCGAAGAGATTCTATAACAGGAATTCAACAATTAGAAACATTATCCTATCATAGAGAACCCTGAAGTGCAATAAATGACAGACACCCTGGTTACATATTCCAATTTCCATAAATAACCCACTTGCGTACAATAAAAATGTCAAATGATAGTCTCCCTGGTTACATATTCCAATTTCCATAAATAGCCCCCATGTGTACAATGAAAATGTCATAACCATACACCTTAATATATCAATATTTTATTCTTCCACAGAAACAAATGAGGCTACTGATAAGGATTCGGATCCTATGCTTTTCAATGCCTTTCCAAATTTTGTAATGTGGTGGAGTTCTGAGGCCCACTGGCGCTATCGCCAGGTACAATGCAAAAAAGACTTGGCATTTATTAAAAAAACAAATGTGGATGCTTTGATATTGTCAGGCCTCTAAGGTGAAGCAATAAAATAAATGGTCTATGCATGCATTCAATGAGACATCTTGTGAAATGTATACTGAACTTGATATTTTTGCACCTAATTAGATTATATAATCCTCTCAAATCTGGTAAAATCAGTAGTCCTAGGAGCTCTATCAAACGTCTTATTTCTTCATAAAATATTTTAAGAATAAAGCTATTTACACATGCCAATAACCTTGAAAAGGAGTTTCCTGTTTCCACCAATCCACTAATAACTTGGTGAGGCACCTCCTTTTCATAGATATAATACAGAATCAATCATTAATCATTTGCTGTACCACTTTTGGTATAAAAGACATAGGTGAGTATATTAGTACACCTCAAGAAAATGGGGAGGGGGATGTAAGAGAGAAGTCCCATTGTCATAGAAAGAAGGCAAAGATCAATCTCCATATACTATTTCTTTAATTGACTAATAAAAAAAGAGAGTTACATTTTACCTTTTGTAAATCCTATCTTCTAACCCAATCCAATACAATCAACTTATACAGTTTATTATTTCACTCAATAATCAGGGTGTCTATCGTTGCTCTTAGATTATGTAAAGTAAAACAGGCGAGTTCAATTTTTAGCAGATGATCTCAATCTCACATTATGTGTTTGATCCAAAATGGACCCAACATTTCTCATTGCATCTGTAACAGTCGATCTTTCCGTGATCAAAGCTTCCGCACCACCAATGACAAATAGGACCGAAACATAGTTGGGATGATGAGCACAATGATTTTCACAAGATTCTAATGAAGATCCAGATCTAGGATCGAAATGGGTGCCATGGTATCCAATGGTTGGTAATCAATTCAATCAACTAAGATCAATGAAATGACTCTAACGAACCTTGAACACGTGGTGCACATAAGTGGACAGTGTTTCCCCACCATTCACAACAACAGAATGGGTCACATCACCCATGTATCTTACTCCTCTTTCCGACCCCCTACTTGCTTCATTAATTCTGCCTTTCCCTCCATCTCCAATCTCCATCAATCACGGCTTCATCAGTGCAGGTGGGCCACACTTTCTCACTTCACTTTAAGCAGCATGGATACTTGGAGCAGCCAACACAACACATGGTGGTTGGGTTTGTGTTGTGTTGTGTTGGGCTGGGCTGGGCCCACATCATCCTCTATATCCACATCCCCCGTCGGCCATACATGCACCCAGGCACGTGAACCTCACGCCCCGATTTTCTCTTTCCCTCTTCATCCGCTCCATTCCAAGAGAGAGAACGTCCATGTCATTTCGGACGTACATGCACCATCCGATTGGAGACAAGGATTTCAAGGGTGTGTGGGGCCCACTTGGAAAATGCTGTTTCAGTTAGTGGGTCATGGCTCTGACTGCAACATCTTTCCATCCACGTAGCATGTCCTGAGAGGACCAGTGGTCCTCGTTGGGCCCCACACCAATGATCCAGGCAATCACAGGTAGAAAATGGGATCTAAAGTACTGTCCATTTGATGTTATACCACTGTGGAAATTAGTGAGTACAGATGAAAAAGGGGTTTTTTTTTCTTCTACCTACTTTTCTTTAGAAACTTCTAGAAGATGATATTAGGGTTTCTCCTTCTTCTTGTTGTGTCTAGGTTGGGCTACTAATAAAGGACTGATGCATCAACTGAATTGATCCTTGGGCATTTGCACAAAAGAAAGACCATGAACTTGGTCATCAGCACATATTGAAAAGTATTTTTCTTGCTGTTGCTATTGCATAATGACAAGACATGGGTAAGAATAAAAAGCGTTGGTAAATATTAAAAAGAATTTTTGTTGTCCCTGCTAAATCTCAAAGTTCTGGTAGGATTGGTTAATGACATAAATTTTTTACGAAGAAGTCCTTTATTGTATTTATTTATTCATGTGGAAGTGATGATTTTTACAGACAACTATAATATATTTTACATATGTAACAAAGTATATGTAATATTCAAAACCCACAACCCCCCCCCCCCCCCCGGCCCGACTCCCTTGCTCTTAATTATTGGTAAAATCCTAAATACACAACGCCATTCGCTAACATTGTGTATCAGATAAGCTCCAAATGTTTCAAAAAACCCATTTTCATAATATCCTTTGCGAAAAAGGTAACTGACCCCCAAGAGAGATTGGATGCTTAGCCAGCATCTTGCAAATGACAGTACTTTCTTTTATTGATGGTGGGTCCCATTGAATCAATGGTGGATAAATAAATTTGCAGGCGCAATGTCATTTAAACTGTAACTTGCAGCAAAGTGTACAATTTATTGGGCCCATTCTGATATAATTTTTCTGATGAAAATATAAAAAGAAAGACTCGAACAGATATCCACCTTAGTACAAAAATCCTTCACTAGATTCCCTCATATCTGGGTCAAGATTTGAGTGTCCAAAATCCAGTACCAGTTCAACCATATCTTTATGACTACTTTTAACATCCTTCCACTTTACTTAATGAGAGTTCCTCCATAAACAAAGATACACATCACTGCCAACATGAAATCCTCTCCAATAGTCTAACTCATTAAGATAATTAATAAAGAACTAAGAAACCCATCATTATCAATACCAAGTCAATCTTTTTCTTAGTCCCTTTATCACTTCTTTTCCAGAATCTAATCTAAAACTCAACTCAGATTATTCTCTTAAAGGGAAACTACATTTAAGTACTATATTTACAGATAGTTTAAGGGTATATAACTATTTTATTCTAACGCTACAAAGTATAAGATAATACAATCAGATATATCAATACTTTTGTCTTATACAGTTTAAATTTTAGAAACTTGGAGTCACACGCCTTTCTGTGAGTAGTTGAGATTTAAGAACTCTGGTTTAGTCTGCTTCAAATCATTTGTTAACCATGTGTAATGTAAGAACTCTAGTTTGGTCAGCCTCAAATCATTTGTTAACTGTGGGGGAGAGAGAGAGAGAGAGAGAGTAGAGTGGCTTACATTTTTGTCAATTACAATGGTGAAAATATCTTTAAAGAATTGCAATTGTGAAAATCATGGTCATTAAAATTTCTCATCATCACCCAGCTTCACTCCACTTATGTAATGGCTGAATATGTAATAGGTAGGGACGGTTTGTTTCATGTACCTAAATACATAACAATTGTATTTATATAGGTAGTTAAGTTGAATAGCTAAATGTGAATATCCGAAAATGACCATCAAATAATCAATCCTTCAATGGAAATTGAATAAAAGGAAGATTAAAAACAAATACACAACCATCACTCTAGTCATTCAATACCCCAACTTGACTTTCTTTGATTTTGAATTATTAGGACAAAGGGCAAGTATTCATTCCTTGCGGTTTAATGTAATTGAATCTCTAAGAACTGTAAGAATTTGTATTTTTGTAAGTAATTTAAAATGAAAACATAAAATTTGAATATCCAAAAATGACCATCAAATAACATTCTTTTTAATTTAAATTGAATTAAGAAAAGATGGAAATGAATATCATCTGTCACTCTAATAATTTAAATCATTCAAAAAGTTGTCAAGCTTTTACCATTATCTATTATGTTTCACCCCATCACTTTTTTAATGATCCCTTTGGCGCAAACCCATTTGGCTATGAATACTCCTATGCATTTGAATGCAAACAACATGCACTAAAAGGGAGATTATTTGAATGTTGTTTTTGGGATGTTCATTTCTGTTTCTTCAATTCTAACCTCTGAGAGAACTACAACTCTTAGAATTCATAAGAATTTGGTTATGAATTTGGGCCCTTTAGATTATTAGCTCTTTAGTGTTAACCAGATTCTACCTGTGGACATTAAACTCACAGCAAGATCCTCTAAATCTTAGTAGGAATCTCAGTGGAAGACACAGTAGCAGACTAATGTGAAAAGTCCACCCTGCTTTGAAAACTACATGACCAGAGCCTAACCATGGTTAAGGTGTTTGGTTAGCCCTCCTCTTTTTATCGGCCCCTTGCTAACCTTTCGTCACCTTCTCCAAGCAGTTGGATCCGAGCCGTCTCGAGACCTTCAATTGTCTCCGTCTCCGAGACAGATACCCGAATTCATATCTCAAAGGCAAAAAGGAAACGCTTTTGAGATTGATTTCCAGTCTTTTCTCTTTTCACTGTTCCTGGGGTCTTGATTCGGTTGCAAGGTGTTAGATATCGGTTGAAATGATGAGAATTGGTGGTGGGGTTGCTCGGAATGCTTATCTTATTGTTTTTATGATGAGTTTCATGCTTCTTGGTTGGTGGGTGTTTTAGATTTCTGGACACTGAGCTGAAACTAGAGAGAGTTTTGAATTTTGATCGATTTTTAGAGAGGATTTGTTGGTGGGCATTGATAAAGTTGGAGTCTTGGATGATGATGGGAGATTAATTTTCTGTTTCGACTCTGTTTTCATGATTAAATTGTGAAGTGGGTCGACTTCTTTTATGGATCTTCATATCTGAGAATTGAAATTCTGAAGGAGAGTCTTGTAGTGGATGTTTGGTGGAGCTTGCAGTTCAATGACTAGAATGTAAGAGGATTGTTCTTGTGTTGAGAACTCAAAAAGAGAAATCTCTCGTGTTAAGAACTCAAAAAGAGAGTTCTCTTTCTTTCATTAAGGTTTTGCAGTGATGTCAGTTTGGAGTGTGGTCTTGTTGCTGCATACAGATACAAACCAAAAATAATTATTACAGTTACAGGAGGAGGAGGAGGAGGAGGAGGAGGAAGAAGAAGAGAAAGAAGGAGTTTACTGCATTTTTCTTTTACTGAGGAAGTCTGAACTCTGACAGTGATGGTCGTTTTGGACTTTTTAAGGTGGGGTTGTTGAATTGTGTTTGTTTTTCATGAATGGGTTCTAAAATTGAAGGTATGGAGAGGCCAATCATGGGTAGTATTTTAATGTAGTTGCCTAACACAGAAAACAGTTCTCTTGGTCCCCATCCATCTACCATGCCTTACTCTCAACTGCAGCAGATGCCAAAGGGAAAACTTGAAACCACCCAACCAAAGATGACCAACTACTCCACCGATTTCTCTTTCGAGTGAGTTTCTCAGCTCTCATTCATCTACTTATTTTTTCATATTGGAATCGACCCAATACGTTTTAGTCCTTCATTTCATTGAATTCTTTTTTTGGTGTGAGATTGAATCGACCGATACATCTTAGCGTTCCATTTTACTGAATTGTTTTTTCCCCTTGAATTTAATGCTATGATGCAGACCTGAAATGAGTTCGGTGGAGCTTCTATGGGAGAATGGTCAGCTTCTAATGCAAGAGCAATCCAGTCGAGCTAGAAAGAGCTCCTTAATGATCTCCAATTTTCCAACTCGATCCACCAAGGTCCAAGAGAGAGATAGTGGTGATGCTGTTATTCCAAATATGGGAAAAAGGACTGGTAACTTAGAGTCTTTTGTGAACAATTTCTCATCGTCGGTGCCTTTGGGTCATGTTGGTTCGGATCATGATGATGATATGGCTCCCTGGATGAATTACGACATTGATGATTCTTTGCAAAATGATGATTACTCAGAAATCTTTCCTGAATTATCAGGAAGCCTGAATCCAGCACGGAATAATGCCGGTCCTGTTGATAAAAGTAGCAGCTTTGGTCAGGTTGTTCGTGACTCCAGTGAATTCTCTGCAAAGGGTAATTCAAATCGACAACATGAGAATACACTAAAATTTGTTGGGGGAGGTTCTGAACCGAATAGATTTAGAAGTGGTGAGTATTTCCCATTGTTGCAACAGTCCCGACCTTTGGGTTCAAATCAAAAGTCAAGAGTTTCAGATTTAGTTATCAATAATAACAATAGTGCTGCTCACCAATCGCATTGTGGGAATTGGAGCCAGACACCCATTTCTGCATCTGAGATGCCTAACAGAAAGATGATGTCTAAGAAAGACTCACCATCTGGAAAGCCACCACAGCCCAATAGCAGTATGGGTATCATGAACTTCAGCCATTTCTCTAGACCGGCCGCTCTTGTTAAAGCCAATCTGCAGAATATTGGAGCGGCAACTGCAGGTTCCTCGGCTGTAGATAGGTTGAGAAGTAGTGACAAGGCAGTGGTGACCAGCAGCATCCCCATGGAACCTTCAGTGGTTGAATCAACTAGCAGTTTGAAAAGTGTTGGAGTATCTAAGATTAATTTAGGATCATCCTCTAAGCCTCTTCTGAAGCCAGCCTTTGTTGGGCAGTCAGAAGAAATTTGTCATGAAGATGCCTCAAGGAATAGTAATAGTAGATCCCCGGATCATGTTCAATGTCAAGGTTCAAGTGCCACAGCCAGTGTTGCTTTAGGAAGGCAAGAGGGTGGAAAGGCTTTTGTCTCAATGGTAGCATCTTCATCTGTGTGTTCTGGCAATAGCGAACCTAAGCATGGGATAAAGAGGAAAAGTCATGATGCAGAAGAGTCTGAGTTCCAGAGTGAAGTAAGTAAAATCTGCTGACAGCTTGAATAAATTATTCATTTGGATGCTGAATTATATTTATTCTAATTTCTCAATTTCGTTTCTTATCAAAGGCTATCATATTTAATTTATTTCTTTCTTGGTGCAGGATGTGGAAGAAGAATCTCTGGATGTAAAGAAAACAACTAAGGGCTCCAAGCGGAGCCGAGCAGCAGAAGTGCATAATTTATCAGAGAGGGTAAATGTTAAGATTGTTTTTGGTCTTGCCTGAAGTTCTTAACCTACGAGATGGCTATGGTTTATAAAACTTGGTTTGATTTCCTCCAGCTTTTTGCATGGGGAGGTGCAAAAATTGGAATTCACATTGGGTGGGATACTAGTCCTCCAAACTTAGAAATCACTTACAAATATCGATGATTGGTACGAAGGTTTGGAACAAGCATGGCAGGACAATATTCACGTGATGTGGTTTCAAAATTTGCACTTCCCCAAACTCATAATTGAATGCATAACCATCTCATCAATGAAAAATAAGTAAACTTCTTGCCAATCATAACCTTAATTTGGACTATGAAGTTTAATACAACGCTTATATTTATGAATAGAGGCGAAGGGATAGGATCAATGAGAAAATGCGGGCATTGCAAGAGCTCATACCCAACTGTAATAAGGTTGGAAATTTGATTTCTCAATTTCCTTTTTTTTTTTTTGTCATGTGTTTCATTACAATACTTCTTGTCAGGACCCTTTGATTTACATTGTTTTGTTGTTTACTAAGTGCTCGAGCTTTTGGTATTTCTAGTTACTAACATAGTATCAAAGCCGGGATCATGTCTTTGAATCGCTGGGGACTTGTTTTTGTCCACAGGTGGTCGTTTGGTGCATTTCTATACACTTGTGGAGCCCCAAACATGAGGGGGGCTGACAGGACATTTTGATATACATTGTTCTGTTGTTCACTAACAACTTGTTCTTTTGGTTTTTCTAGTTACTAACACTTCTTGTTTTTTTTTTTTTAATGCTGAACGCCTAAATCAAAATGCTTCTACCAAATATTATATTCAAATAAATGTGAACTTCTACTGCCACTGTTTTGCTTTTTCACGTACTTGAGTTGTATTCCCTTTGAAGGTGGACAAAGCTTCAATGCTCGATGAGGCAATTGAGTATCTCAAAACTCTTCAGCTGCAAGTACAGGTAAATATTTTCTCCACGCAATGAGGAATGATTTGATCCTTAAACTTCCTTTCACCTTGATCATGCAAAAGTAGGCTCTTGGATTGCGATTGACAGTCCAAATCATAGATATGAGGCTCAGGTAGAACAGGACCAAAGTCTCCCAGGGGACAATTCAATGTTTCGGGTTCTAATCTTTCACTTTACAACCTGCACTGATAAAGAAATACTGCAAACTTGGAAAAAGGCCAAGTATTGTATGGATTGGATTTTATATCCTATCTATTTTCTGGAGATGGTTTATTTGGCCATTGGATCAGATGCTGGGGTCATCCAACTGTGACATGACATGTATAAGCTAAAACATTGTTCATACAATGCACATCCTTTGCAAGACAATCATATAATTTCCCATAAATTTATACTGCAGCTTATTGTCATTGTTTTCACTTCTTTCTCATGAGGTTAATTTCCATTCCTTGCACAGATTATGTCAATGGGAAGTGGATTGTGTATGTCTCCAATGATGTTACCAGCAGGATTGCAACAGATGCGCACGCCTCACATGGCCCATTTCTCACCCATGGCTACAGGGATGGGAATGGGTATGGGTTATGGAATGGGTATGATTGACATGAGTTGTTCCTCTGGTTACCCATTGATTCCAGTGCCATCCATGCATGGAGCACGGTTCCCTTTCTCACCTGTTCCAGGAGCTGCAGGTGTGCATGGGATGCCCGGAACAAGCCTTCAGATGTTCGGAGTGCCGGGGCAAGGACTTCCTTTTGGTCTTCCTCGTGCACCATACATTCCATTGTCAGGGTTTTCTACAGGTGCTGTTTCATCACCTGATACATTGGTGGCTGCTTGTTCTACACCAATTCCAGATTCATCTCTTCCTTCAAGTTCAAAAAGCCAGGTGCAAGACATGAACTCGCAGCCGATGAATAAAATGAGCAATGATTGCTCACAGATTCAGACATCCACTCAGGTTGGTCCTAGACCAATACCTGTTATTCTATGCATAAAGTGTAGCATGGTAAAGAGATACACATTAAGGATTTGTTTGAATGCTTCCATGGAAGTGAGAATTCCAAGGTCTTCTTACATTTGGTTGTCCCATGGAATTTTGAGGTGGACTTGATGTAATAAGTCATCACGGCCATTAATTATTATGGAATCCTTCTGCCATTAAAAAAAATGGCAATCTTCCTGTCCAAGGACATCAGGATTCCATGCATCCAAACAGAGCTTCAGTGGGATAATAATTTTCACTTTTTTCCCCTTGAATCAATATTGGCATGGATTGCTTGTATTGATTTGTCGTGGAGAAGTTCGAGAACAGTGTGCCATGTAGTGTATTTTGGCTGTTTGCTTCCCCAAATGCACAATTTTGATTCAGTCTACATTCAAAACCTCCCCATCATTTAATAAGGATGTTATATCAGCTCATGGCTGTTAAAGTGCACTGGCAATTTGAATGATAATTTAGATTATGCTTCTTCTTGAACTTGTAAAGCTATTGTTTGCATTACCTGGATATTTGACTTCTGTTGATCTTTCTACCAGGTAACAGAAGAATGCTTTGAACAGTGTGACCTGGTGCAAAGAAATAACCAGACATTGCATGCCAATGAAGGTCCAGCTTCTGTCAATACTGGCAGAGAAGGGATACCATCCAGCTGAGAGGGCAACTAGTGAGTGGTTTGGTGGTGTTCAATTGACTTTGATTAGTTTGTGTTAAATTTACCCTGAATAACAACTGATTTGGGCAGACAAGCACCTGCTACTGTCTCAGATCAAGTGATTACCACTAACAAATAATGTGGAAAAGGCAAAAGTCTGGTATCTCATCCATTTTGATTTCTTTCTCCACATTGCCTTAGATGCATGGTCAAATAGATAAGACACCTGATGCTTCCAAATCTATTTGAACCACTTTTAATTTGGGTAGCATCCAAGTGCACCCCTTACGTATATTTACTATTTAGCCAATGATAATTTGTTATCTGAGTTCTTGTCAACTTCTGTAGACACCATTGCATCCAGTGTGTAAAATAGGAGTGGAAAATGGATACCGTTTAGTATTGTTAAATTCATTTTGACCGGGGTGTGTTTAATGTGGCCTGAACTAACAGCTAATTTTGACAGAATAGATGACTTTCCATTCCGTTGTACATTTGAGGTGGATTGCAAATTAGACCACATAGGACATCATTCACTAACTTTTCTACCTTGATCAATAATGATGATCACCTCTACCTATGATTGGGGATGGAGAAGGCAGAAATACAGTATCCCAATTCCCACCTACATGTGATTTGTTTGTCAATGTTCCAAAAGTATAGTTGTATAGATAGACAACCCCTGCTGCCAAAAACATTCAAACCACTTTGGATTTGAGTAACATATAAATGCATGTATTATTTTAGTGACTGTTTGTTAATTGTATCTATCCTTGTCAAGTTCCGTATCTTGAAATCAGTTTCTCATATGCAGGCACTGATTGAAGGCTGTCTGTCCTAGCTCTCGTGATCCAAGAACTTTTTGTTGTGGGTTTGAGTTTGGTGCTGCTTATTCTATTTGTTTCTTTACACATGGATGAAATCAATCTATCATTGGGAAAGGATGTTCGGAGACAATGCACGAAATCAGAACCTTGGTAATAGTAATCCACATTCCACTAGGGCTAATAGAAGGTGGTACTAACTGCAAGAATTTTAGTAGCTGAAGAGAAGTGGCATCATTTGCCTTTGTACATTCAACCACGGGATCCATGCAGTTAGCGGGATTTTTAAATTGTGTATTTGAGTGTGTAGTTTACACTCTAAACATTTCTTTTGATAAATGGAATGTCAAGTTGGCAGGATTTCTCATCTTATTTTTCTTCATCATATATTGATTTGTTGCCTACTGTTTCCAGCTCATAGATCAGGTTATTGCTAAATTTCTGTTGTTCTCCTTGGAGTTTTCCTTGAAACTGCTAACCTCAAAGAAAGTCAATAAAAGAGTATCTGGGAGGTATTACAAAACAAAACAGAGTACTTGAGGAAGATATTCCTATCGGGATCGATACATGGTGAATAAAGAAGGGGCGAACTTTCGAATTACTGTGAAATCATTTAATGGCAGCCAGATTCAAGTAGGATTTCTATAAGATGACATGCTGCATTGTTATGCTGGGCAATGAAAATGGTAAGGATCTTGCAACGAGGATAAATTGTGGGTGGACAAAGTGGAGACTAGCCAGCAGAGTGTTTGGCAATTTTAGGGTGCTATTTAGAGTCAAGGGTCATATGATGGTCAGAGACTTCCATATGCGCAGCACACCCCATGTCCACATGATATGATATTGATATGGCCATATGGGTGTTGGATATTGCATGGACACTTGCAAGATGGAATTTTAGCTTGTTCGATTTACTAGCTTCATTGTTTTTTAAAGTGATATTGTTTTTATTGCTTTTAAACACGACAATGTTTGAATGGAATGTAAATAGTAGTGTACTCAGTAACTTTGAAAAATATGCTAAAGAAGAAAAGTACAAAAACAATCACGTTACTTTCATGCTATGGAACTTTTTGTAATAAAAACCATACTAGTAAAAATGAAATGTCATGTTAAGGATAGGTTACCAATGTGTCCTAGAGTTTAGAAAGTGCAATCATACACTAAGTCATATCCCCACAGCATGACAGTTCATGTCCATATATGTTCCTAGAAATCACTGGAAGGACACACTATCAGCTGTCTAGACTTTCATTGTTACATGGATTTGTAGCTAAGGTGGATATTCGGAGTTACAAGAATGGATAAAATTGGGATCAAGAAGCTTAGACCTGCTCCACTGAGAAAAGCAAGAAATGTTGTGTGGTATGGTTTGTGCATGTTCATGGAAGACAGGAATACACATGCTGTGTAGATTTGAAGTATATGAGCACAAGGATCTTGGAGAAGCAGACCAATTAGGACTTGGAATTAAATGCAAAGAAATGACATTAAACTGCAGAGAACCAACAGGCACACGCACGCGCACACTCAAATAGGAAGTGACAATGGATGGACAGAAGTCACAAAACCAACACCAATGGCGGTGATGATGACAACCATGACAGAGCTAATCAATGATCGTGGAAACATCTAAGCATCTTATACCAAAAAGGACAGGGTTGGCCAGTTTCTTCCTTTGCTTCAGTTAAGTTGAATAGCACTCTGGTGACAAAACAATGGAAGATTTTCAGATATTACAAATATTACAATTGTTACAGAGGTTTCATCCTTGCATTTCACTAATACCCAAATCATTGGTCATAGTTTGGACAGGGGCACATGAGAGCAAAACCGGGAAAAAAAAAAAGAATATCTTCATCCTGTTGCTTTGGATACATTGACGTATTCCATGTTTGCTCAATTATTGACACTTCACATGTTCTTGTCTGGGATAAAAACCTTTATGTCAAGATTGGTGCCCTATTTCATAAACAGATGTAAAATCCTCATCATCCCCTCCTAAATCATGTAAGAAAAAGCTTGTAACTGGGATATAGCCTTCGTCCTTCATTTGGAAAAGCAAGCTCTTGAGGACCTTATGTATCCTACTAATCTGTGGGTGTGATCTATCTCTTGCTAGAAAAGTGTGCACAGAACATCCTACCTGAATCCAGCTGTACCCAGGTTTCTTTATCAAACCCTTAGCTTTTATCATTGTTCTGATCTTCAGCACATCTTCCCATCTTCCGGCAGTCGCATATATATTGGATAAAAGAACATAATACCCAGGATCTTCTAGATTCTTATTGAAAATCTGTTTCCCAATAAGTTCGGCAAGCTCAACCTCTTTGTGAACTCTACAGGCTCCCAGTAGGCTTCCTAGAACATCAATCCCAGGCTCGACTGGCATCTTTTTGATAAATTCCCATGCATCATCAAGGCTCCCTGATCTACCAAGAAGGTCTACCATGCATGAGTAGTGTTCCATCTCTGGCATGATTCCATAATCATTAATCATTGAATTATAAAATGACCAGCCCATGTCAGTTAGACCTGCATGACTACAAGCTGCTAAGACTGCAATAAAGGTGACCTTATTAGGCAAAATTCTTGCTTGTTTCATTTGTCTGAAGAATGAAAATGCCTGGGACCAATCACCATGCATCCCAAGTGCAGAAATGATTGTGTTATATGTCACCACATCCTTCTCTATCATCTGTTCCAGCACCTTTATCCCAAATTCTAGATTCCCACATTTGGAGTACATATCTATAAGAGGATTTGCAACACAAACTATAGAGCCAAGACCACTTCTGATCATATAACCATGGACCTCCTTTCCTTGATTCAACATCCCCAACTGTGTACAAAGTGGAAGGACACTCATGATGGTTATTGAATTGGGTCTGAATTTTGATTCTCTGATTCTTCGTAAAATATGAAAGGCTGAATCAATGTCCCCATTCATAACATACCCTGCTATCATTGAATTCCATATCCCAATCTCCCTATCTGATGCGATCTCAAAGATTGTCTCTGCTTCTCTCATCAATTCACATTTAGCATACACATCTATCAACGCGCTCGCGACAAATCCATCACACTCAAAACCATGTCGTATCGCATAACTGTGGATCTCCTTACCTTGTTTAAAGAGTTTCAAATTAGCAAATGCAGGAAGAACACCGGCGAATGTAACTGAACTGGGTTTTACACCAGATTCCTTCATCTCAATATACAGCTCAAAACTCTCATTGTACTCGCAGTTCTGCGAATGACCTGCAATCAAGCTACTCCAGGAGATTACATCCTTGTACTCCATATGGCAAAAAAGACGACCTGCTTCATGGGTATTCCCACATTTACAGTACATGTCAATGAAAGCATTAGAAACACACAAGTCACTCTCTATTCCTTTTCTTACAGCAAAACCATGCAACCCCATTCCAAGTTGTAGAGCCCCCAACCTACTGCAAGCTGGAAGAATAGTTGCTACAATCACTGAATCGGGATTATGTCCATCTAATCTCATCCTTCTATAAAGGTCCAACGCCTCAAACCACTCTCCGCTCTGCACAGTGCCACAAATCATCGCAGTCCATGAGACGAGATCTCTGCTAGACATTCCATCAAATACTCTTCGCGCATCATCTAAACTGCCACATTTAGCAAACATGTCGATCATGGCGCACTCGACGAAAATATTGGGTTTAGTCTTGTTGTGGATTTTGTTGAAGAGGATCGACTCTCGGACTTTACTCCCATGTTCAAGGGAATGTAACCCAGTACATGCCTTCAAAACAAGAGGATAGGTGAAATTATCAGGCATTACACCTTCCCTCATCATCGAATGGTAGAATTCAATTGCTTGTGAAAACTGACCCACATTGACAAAGCCTTTAAGAATCATATTCCAAGCAAAAATAGTCTTGTTGGGCAATTTATTAAACACAAGAAGAGCTTCTTGGGGGTTGCCAAAGGCAGCATAAATGCTCACCAGCTGTGATCCCAACTCCACATTGCTGTTTGAATAGAGAAAACCACTGACTAGCAAAAGCCCATGTGCTTTTCTTGCTTCATGCAGATTGATGGATGATCTCAAGAGGAAGGAAAGGGTGCTGTGGCAATTGGGTTTTAGGAGGGGCATTTGAGGGTGCCTTGGAAGCTGTTTGGATTGATTGGGAGAACCCAGATGGGATTCTTGGTGGGTGGTATGATCAATGGAATGGCTGTGTTTGGGAGCTTGGTCATTGAGGGAGATCAAAGTGAGTGTGTGTAGTGGATGGAAACAACTTTGTGACAGTTTGGTGGGTTTCCAGAATCCAGCAATGGAAAGCATGTTATGGTATTTTTGGATTTCATAGATTGAGAATTCTCACATCATCTTCATTCCAAGAAGTTGTATTTTTTTCCCCCCTCTCTTCTCCATGGCAAGTGCAAGTGTTTTCAAAAAACATATTTATAGGCCCCTCCTCTTCTGAAGGTATATTGACGTATTTGCCCATGTTACTGCCAGGCCAGAGTTCCAAAGTCCCAGGGCAAAACAGGCATTTACAATTTGGGAGACATTCATAAATCTGGTAGCCGTTTTGAGGATGTGGAAACAGTCTTGGTCCCTCCTGTCACAAGTAGGGTTGAAGTTGGGTTCCGGTGGAAATGGACTCACGGTTGGGCCTTCTAGAACCCTGGTCAGGCTCAACCGTTCAAGTCAGTTCAAGTTGGGTTTGGGTTGGTCCTTCTCATATTTATGCTAGATAGGAGTTTAGGGTGTTCATGGGTCAGGTCAATCTGGTCATAGGGATGTCCACCGGGCCCAACTTTGAAAACATAGGGCCAGGTGCGGCCCAAGCTTGACAGAGGCCGTCAGTGTTTGGCCCAATTTCCTCGCCTAGAAGACGTCAGGGATAAGCCCAACATTTGGTTAATCGGAACCGGTAGTGATGGGCTTTATATCATTTTTCGGGCTTGGTATCAATTATTGTACAATTCAGTAACTATAAACTAGAAAATCTTCTTGTTCAGGCCTCTCTGGCCAAGCTTTTGACTTTATATAATAGTCCATGCCAGGCCCATCTACTGAACAGGCTCAATTTTTTGATCTACTAAGACCTGATGGCTGAGAAGGCAGGCTGCACCCTTTTCATGTTCGGGCTAGCCCTGTCCATGAACACCCCTATTTGGGTTCGCTACAACCAAAGGCAACTCACGAGAGTAACAACACTACTATGTTGGGAAACGCAGTGCCTTGATTTATCTAGTAAAAGTGGGGACCATTGTCTGGTCACTGGGGCGGCTGATCATATGCACCCGAGGGTGGATGAATGACCCATAAATTCTCCAAATTTTAACCTCCGGTTAATTGATGGCCCCAAATGCTCCGTAAATTATTGTTTTAAATAGGAATCCAAATCCGTTCAGTGGACGTGACACTTAGTGATTCTCCAGTGGAGCACACTCATCAAAATCTGGGCCATTCAAATATAAATTCTTGTACAAATTCTGGGCAAATGTGGCCCAATATCTGTTGAGTCTACCGTCAGATTGATCGTGTATAAAATAGAAGGACTATAAAAATTCATTTTGCAATGAAATTGATTGTGTGGGCAATTGGACGTTAATTGGCCATTGCCCATGCAAGGGGAAATTTACATTGAATGGTGCAGATTTTCTATAAGTGGCCCCACAAAGGGCAATATCAGATTTCCAATGAGCCGAGGGGTTGCCGTGAGGAGACGACCGTTGTTATTCATCGATGTCATCACCAAAGACCGGGCACGTCTAGGATCTTATGGTCACAGAGGCCCACACACACCAACAGAGACTAAATTAAGCCCCAAGGATCCCAAAGGTATAGACTCTGCATAAGGATGATTTACTGAGTAAAAAAGTTTATAAAAGGAGTCGCAGGATAAAACTGAGAAAAGGAAGGAATGTGAGCAGGAAATCCATGACCCAAATAAAGCCTAGCAAGTTGAAGCAAGGAAGATCTTTCTAATAAGCTGCAACTTTTTCATATATCAATGTGAACTAGCCCACTTTTTCAATGGTTCAATGGTTCCCCCACGAATTTGACATATGGCATATCGGTCGGGTCCAAAATCCTGCGCATTGTTGTGATCCAACTTTGTGGTCTATTAACCCAACATTCAGATAGGATGAGTTAAGAATTGAGAATCATAAGGTCTTCAGGTCAGTCCATCTACATGCGGTCCAAGCAATTAAATGGTTCAGATCCACAAATTGATATGCTTAGATTTTTAGGGAACCAGAGATAAATTGCACTAGCATCTGCTGCAGATACACACAACAAACAATCATCAAACTTTTACCAGAAAAAACAAAAACATGAGACAGACCCCCGATGAAATATGTTTCTGGCCAACACCACTTTGGTATCACACAGACCCATGGATTGATCCCCATATCCTGGGTGTTCAGGTTGGTGGTATCACTCCTCCAGTAGGCCAACCTAGTTATATAAAATAAGAAAGACTTCTCTGCATTTCAGATTGATAGTGTTAACATCTGATATTGCATTAACAAGTAATACGAGTAACAGGTGAACATGTTCCTTTAAGAACCCTTGTCACCCAGTGACTGGAGTCTCCTGAAATGCTACTAAAAGCATGAAGTTGGGAAATCTGATGACCCCAGAGGGCACCACAATGACAATGCAATTGGCAAAAATGAAGGTGTTTGCATAGAACACTGCAATTTATCATGTTGGCCGGATAATCCTCCATCCATAAGGGCCTCCAAAATGGACAGAATCACTGGAACAGGGCCACAAGTGGGGTTCTAGTAACAGCACCCATTTTGTGCCCTATTGAACCAACTTCCCTCTTCATTGAGGATGGCATCTCTTGTAAGGGTCTGGCCTGGGCCCCTTTTTCATGACTGGATTTGAATGTACCTTATCGTGTGTCAAGTTAACCTTTTTTTTTTTTTCCTAAAGTTACCTTTTCTGCTTTTCCTCCACCTGGATAGCTCCATATCAAGGGAAAGATCCACAATAAATGCGTAAATCGAAGTTGATCTTCTCACCATCAGAACTGTATATAGAAACAATGGAGATACTCCAGGGCTAGTCAAGCCAACTAAAATGCCAAAAGGACCATATGGTATAAAAGCATTATAACCCAAAACACAACAAAGAGCTAACAATAGAAGTAAAAGATCCGTCCACCCTTGTTTAGGTAAAGAGTAGTCAAACACATCTGCCAATAGCCCAACAGAATTAAATTGCCAAACGGACGGATCACATGCTAAAACAGAGATACATCATCTCATCAATAAAATTTAACATAAAAACAAAACGTCCTCAAAATTAATAATCATCGGCCAGACTGTAATACCAATAAAAAAAAAACACTCAACTCAAGGTACATTAGAAAGAAGAAAAAAATAACATACCTTCCTAGTCTCACAATTTGAGAGAAAATAGCTAGGCCATACCTTTAACAAATTTCTCACAGCAACAGAACTACGAAATCAATGCCCAACTTCCATTTACACCCATTAGCATCAACACCGACACCATGCCTAAACAACTTTTGCAGCATAAATGACAAAACTCACAAGAAATATTCGGCCAGTTAACTGAAAAGTGTTGTTCTCTTTGCATCTTGTTTTATTTCGCTTTTATCTCACCCTTACCTTTAGATGCAAGTGTCTTTGAACTTGAAGATTTCCCCATGATTGCCTTCTTTACCTTCACAATCGATTGCTTCAACTTCGATAAAATGCTAGTCGATTGACGATGTGTGATATTGGCAACTACCACTTGTTTAGTCACTTCTCTAGCTGTTACTTTATCACCACCTTCTTTGGGTGGAGCTTTCAAATTTGAAGAGTCCGTTTTGGGAGCCTCCTCATTCACCTCTTCAGCCTTCTTACCTGAGTTGGTTTCTGTAGGTTCTACTGGTTTCACTTCCAATTCAGGTTCTCTGGAATGATCTATAGGTTCCTTTGAATCTGCTCCTTCCACATCTTTATCTCTTGAGGTCTCAACTGAAGTTGGAGTACCCCCTTTCACAGCATTCTTTTCCTTCTCTTCAGTGACAATTCCAACATCTCCAGAAGTCAAAGAATCTTTGGTAACTTCAACAGCAGAATTCAAATCACTATCCATAGTGTTGTTTGCCCCAGTGGGAGCCAATTCATCTGTCTTGAAATTCTCCTCTTCTTTCTCTTCTTTGACCTTGTCGTCTGCTTTCACCACATTTTCAGCAATTTTAGCCACTGATGTGGTGTCAATATCCTTAACCAGATCTACAGCAGGAGGAAGACTGGGCACTTCAACCACATCATTCTTGCTGTCCTGCTTCTTCATATCCTCAAGACCCAGACCAACTTCAGGTTCCACCAGGGACTTCTCATTGTTTGGAACTTCAACAGTTGCACTTTCTTCAGCTTTAAGGGTCTCATTAATCTTCTTCTCAGTTTCTCCCTCGGCACAAACTTCTATCTCTGTCGCTTCAGATTCTTTTGGTTTCTCCTCTTGTTCCTCTTCCACGACTTCGGATTGCTCTTTCTGTTTGATTTCATCTTCTGGTGCTGATCCGAGAACGACGGAAGTCTCGGACGAATGCACTTTTGCGTTGATGGCTTCTTTTAGTTCTGGTTCAGGAGAGGCATAGGCGTCGATGTTCTCCATTGGTTTTTCTACTACTGCTTCAGTTGGTGATTCAGGAACATCGGATGCTTTTGATGGTTCTACTGATTCTTTTTCTGCAACTTCAACTGCTGTTTCTGGAACTGGAATAGGAGACATTGGGGTCTGGTCAGAACTCTCAGCTTGGTTGGGACTATTGTTGGCCAAAACATCTGGTTCAATAGCCTTCTCAATCTCTTCTGTCTTCATTGCCTCTACTACTGCAGGGACATCGGTCTTTTCATAGTCAGTATTCTTTTTCAACTCACTTTCAGCAGTTTCTCCTCCACTTGCTAGTCCATAATTGACCTTTTCTTCTCCATCCCTGCCATCAATTTTCTTGGATGGCATTGCATTCTCCTGGTCAACATTTTCAATACTCTCACTTGCCTTTTTCTCCTCTACATGCTGCAAAGGTTTGAATTTATTAGCTAAAAATTAAAAGAAATTTTCAAAACTCAAAAGGAGGTGAACACAAATCAAAGATCACTTTTCTTTCCTCAGACTTTCAAGAAAGTAAAATAGGAATCTGTTTTATAATTATAAAAGTAATGCAAACAAGAATTTCATTGGGAGGGACCTTGAACTACTAGTGCAACACATCAAATGCATTACTGCTTTTCAAAAAGAAACAAGAGGAGTTTACCAAAAACATTATGAAAAGGGACCTCCAAACCATTAATCTCACCCAAGGTGTGGGTGCACCAGAGTGCTCACCTGTGATGCTTCCCAACCTGGAATCATTGATGAGAGACCAATAAAATAGAGAAGGGAGGGAAGAATGAGGATGGGGAGAAAGGACGGGGAGGTTCGGGCCTCTGCTAGCAGTGGGAGAAGGGTAACACGAGCAGTGAGTTCAATGCTCTTCAATTAGAGGGGAAAAAAAAAACACCGGCACCTATACCTAGGGTGAGTTTTATAATTTGAAGGTCCCTCTACATGATTTTTTTGGTAAAATCCTCAAGCAAAAAAATAGTTTAAACTCTAGAAATAGAAAATAAAATATAAGAAAGGTAATTAGTCGCTTTTGAATTGTAGGTTGTACACGTCAACCCAAAAGATGAATATAATACACCGACAAAAAGTTCAAAATTGAAATATAAGAAAAAAGAAACGGTTTCTTTTTTAATTTGAATAGCGGGCCATATCAATCAAACCAAAACCAAAAGAAGAACAGCAGAGCCCAAACATAAAATAAAATGAAATGAAACCCACTGTCCATGGAGAGGTCTTTCAAAGCTTTGTATTGCAACCTATTATAATGATCCAATCCAACTGGGTCAT
The DNA here is from genome assembly GCA_037013555.1 of Sextonia rubra. NCBI lineage: Eukaryota > Viridiplantae > Streptophyta > Magnoliopsida > Laurales > Lauraceae > Sextonia > Sextonia rubra. The sequence goes on along the minus strand of JASUAD010000001.1, from coordinate 105,223,680 downwards.
GCACAAGAGCTTGTTTATGATAAAAAATGCAGAAAATAAATGGTAAAAATTCAACTTTCTGACTTTTCTAATGAATGCAGGTGGTACTTGAAGCATGAATTTTGTGATGAATACTGAAGGTTGATGTCATTTCTGGCTTTAAAGAAAATCCTTAGTGGGTCTTACGCATTGACAAAATCTTACTAATAAAAGCAAAAAAGGAAAACTTTTCCAGCATTTTATATGCCAAATAGGCTAAGTTGTATTAAAAAACTTAAGAAAATCAGATGCTCTGCCACAGTTTGAAAGAATATTTTAAGAGAGTTTGCTTATTGATGGATGATAAAAAAAAGAATAATTTATTTGATTCAATTCCATTAAGTTGGAATTTGGAAATATTCTAATGAAAGATGAAATCAGATGCTGCTGTAGCACTAAAATCCAATATTAAATTGTGTTTGGGAGAAGATCCTTATCCTTCTCAAAAAAGGATCATGACTACAGATCCCGTTTAGATTGGATTGCCAAAAAAAAAAAAACACAAACTATTAAACTTCAAGTACCTAAATTAAAGGTTATGAGCATTTGGTATATGTGATATTGGGCCCTCTCTTAATCCACACATGACAGGCATGTTATCGGATGTATCATTCCAGAGGCAAAAACTGGTCTATTTTTGCTTCCATAAGAACACAATGATATTCATAATTTCCTTGCATAAATTTCAAAAAATGATGCTGCAGCAAGTAGTTCGACAAAAGTAAAGCAGGCTTTCGGATTAAAATCCCATATATATATATATATATATACATATATAAAAGAAAGAAAGAAAGAAAGAAAGGAAACAAAACATGAAAGCAAAACGCTAAAACTATTCAAGGTTCCTCAAAAACACTAGAAAGATTGAATCTTTACAGGTGCCTCTAAAACACTAAAAAGATTGAATCTTCACAGCTTCCTCTAAAACACTCCAGAGATTGAATCTTTTCAGCTTCCTCTAAAACACTCCAGAGATTATAACTTTACAGGTCTCTCTCTCTCTCTCTCTGTCTTCATGATCAATCGATTTCAAAACCTGATGGTTTGTTAGTACCTGAAACAGAGAAGAAAAGACCAATCACGTACCTCAACTGTACTTTGATCAGATACTACCGTGGGTGTCTCACTAGCCATGGATTCAACAACTGCAGCAACCCTTCTTCAAATCCAAGATCAAGAAGAAAAATGATATAGCTATATAACAAACTCAAAAAGTCCCTCAACCCCAACAAGCCCACAAGAGCTTTAAGAAAACAGGTGATGATTACAGGACATGGTATGGTATGAGAAAGTAGAGACCCTTGAATACACAAAACTTCCCTTTCAGAAAAATATATTAAACAAGAGTCCTTAAAAAAGCAAGATTATTATAATGATCTGTGCTTGACTAAAATAACCAGAAACCAACAGTAGAATTTTCCACTGTCCCACTTCATGCGTTGTCATTTCCCCATGATACAACTGTCATGAAAAGAATGACGAATTGCACAGCCCGACTATAATGTGTGCCTTTTGCCGCCTTTCGTAACTTTGCATGCACGTGAACCATCCACTTCAAAGTTCGATCTACATCATTGCTTTGAATTGAGGGTTACCAACCCTAACAGGTATTTGGGCTCTGGGGTAGGAGGTGGCTGTCAACCCAAGATTTTTATATAAATTTTGGTTGCGGACTCAAAAGTTTTAGATAGGAACTCAAAATTTTCATTTGAATTTTAGATAGGAACTCAAAATTTTCATTTGAATTTTTAAATTTCTATGGACTTAACTGAACAACTGCCTCCAAAACCACACACATGGGTTGACCCTGCTTGTTGGGCATATATCCCTGTGGGTCGTTTCAATATTTTGAATGTGATTAATCTGATGGAGCATCTATTTATGATTTGAATGAATTTAATCCAATAACAATAGACATTAATTTTGAGTGGTTTAAGTTTTTAAAAGTGAAATCCACTTTGCATTACAGGATATGGAGGGGCTCCCATATTTGCTATGCTTTTTGTTCATGAAGGTTGTGTAAGACGTACACTATAGTCAATTAGGAGACACTTTCCCCGTCCCTTTAGTACTGGGATTCTGTCGGAATTGGATAAGAATAATGACACCATTAGGATGAAATTTCCTCAAGAATTGAAGAGTACAATCACATCCTTAAGAAGAAATTACCAATATTATCCAATCTTAATGCAAACGGCACCCAATTGTGTCCATCTGTTCATCAATTGTCTGTTGCCAATCAAGTATTGCATCATAGGGGAAAATTTTCATCCAATTATTTCAATTGGCAATCTATTCATAAAAAAAGTCTAATGGTCCTAAATAAAAATGTGAGGTGGTGTTGGCAGATTAAGCAAAATTGGGGAAACACAAGATATATTTCACACTTTTAAATAGATGGGATAAAACTTGCTTGATAACAATAGAGTGAATTAAAATCAAGAACCAAAGCAATTTCATTAGCTTGATTTGCAGTCTATAATATCAAAGCCAACAGTCAAAGAGTGAATCATCTAGAATTAACTAGTGGCACACGTAATGCATGTGAAGAGACGAAAGCCATATAAATTGCATGAATAATATGCATTCATTTTCAACATCAGAAGAAGAATTAATATTCCCACAAAGAGATGAACCCCTTTACTTTTGCAACAAGGTGAAGTATTAAAGGAAAAAGAAGGAAAAGATACAGGGGTATTATTAGCCCCCAAAAGAAAAGAGCCATCCAGACAGAGACACTGTAGCCAAAACAACCCCAAAAAAAAATGATAAACTGAGCAAAAGAAAAAAAAAATCAAGAGTCTGCCTCTGAAAATCATTCAAGATAGAGAATAAAGAGTTTGCAAGGTGTTCAGAAAGGTGTCTTTTCGCTCAGCTCAAAGAAACAAACCATCATCTACTTCTTCTCAATTTCAGATGGTTATAACAGGTGGCTAAACTTGAGTCATATAACCGAAGGGACAGAGGTTTGCCCTTCAGTCCAACTGGACTCGAATCCAATCGGCATCTAACTCAAAATACATGTAATACTAAAATAAGTGCCTAATGACTTGAGAGTCTAACCTGCAATTGCACATCACATTGATCTATTGAGGTATAAAATTACATTAGCATTTTACGCATCACTTCGTTGTTAGATATTCCACTGTGGACCTGGATAGCCTGAGACCGGTTGTAAATCCAAAATACAAAAAGTGGGTTCACACCCAGATTTTTACAGTTCGGCCTTCTATATGGGAGCCCTCTCCTAAGCTTACGCTTAGGATAAAGTAAGTTCAAGTATGTAGCTCATACCTGTGGAGCCCACTTAGGGACCTATATGGGGATAGGGATGAGGGGATTTGAAGGACTCCATACGATCCTCTTCTCTGCAAAAAATCAACTTCAACTGTGGTTTTTATCATCTCCATCTAGATCAAAAAAATTTAATGGTCAACAGTCTATTTGAAACTGTGCACAATCGATTAAACAGTCAAGTAAATTCAGATTTGATAAAAAACTGGTCGACATCTGCAATTCAGATGGATCGTGTGTCAAAGGTGGGCCTTAAGGGCTCGGACTTATGGAATTTCTTATATAAGCTTGAGCTTAAGAGAGGCTTGCTACACACACACACACTCGCTGTTTGAAAAAAAAAAAAAAAGGACCTTCAAAAACCGTGTTCAAGGACCATGATTTTTTCTCTTTTTTTTGGCTTATTTAGCCCAATAGCCAAGAGTGGGAAGGAAAGGGCGCCCACTAGGGCTAGAACCCTGATGGGCACTATGAGAGTAAATGTCTTATCCACAAAGACAATCCTATATTCCCAAGGTCCACGATCAGTTTACAAAAAAATTAAGATATAAATAAAGGATCAATGGGAATTGCTCATGTTGAGTTTTGTAAAGAGTTGGTTTAAATTGCTTTGTAGCATAATCTATGATTCTCGTGGTCTCATGGAAGGTAGATAGTCAATAATATGGAGACTTAGTGGTCTCTATTTTATTTTTATATCTAGTGGTTAGGTTGTCTTTGATTATATTTATATTTGTATATCTAATATATTAGTAAGTGCTTTGCTCATTATATTCATAAGAAATGGACACCCACTATCTATAGAAATGAAATATAAAGCAGCTGAATGGCTATCCTGCCAGTTCAGAAACAGAGGAGAAGAGATCAACCATGCTTTTCAAGAGTGGGCACCTCTAATGTTATTAAATTTCATGTTTTGTAAAAGAGAAATTTTCAAATAAAGCCTCAAGCTCTTGCTTTATTTCAAAAAAGGACACAAGTGTCAAAACTTTTCAAATTAAGATCTATGTTTTCCAAAAAGTTTCAAATAAGGACATTCGGCCATTTAAAGGGATTTCCGGACAACTTTTTCCCATATTTTTTTAAATGCTCAAATTATCCTTCATTTAAAGCCACGGCATGTTTCCAACAACTGCTACATGTCATTGATCACTGTAGGGATGTTGGTTCTCGTTGATTATCATAAAGACACTAATCAAAAAGGAGGAGAAGATGGAAGAACTAAAAAACGATTTTCTTTCACAAAAAGGAGATTTGGGTATTAAAAAGTTGGAGGAAAAAGCCACTGGAAAAATGCCTTTAAATGGTCATTTGCCCTTAATGGAAAACTTATTAGAAAATTTAGGTCCAATTTGAAAAGTTTTGAAACTTGTGTATTTTTTTTAAATAAGGCAAAAACTAAATATCCAGTTTCCTTTGTAAAATTTCCCCCATAAAAAAAACTAATATTATAGAACATTTTAGTTCTTTTTTTAAAATTGGCATCTCAAGAATTTTTTATATAGTGGTCCCCCATCATAAATTGTCTAAGTCTACCCCTGTTTTCAAGGATAAATTCCCATAAGCTGTGTGGGAGGTTACATTTATTAGCTCTTTCTATTAATGATGAGAAACCCGCTGACCCCCTAACATTTGATTATTGGTAAAACACTAGATATATAACAATTTAAGGATTTATGTAATTGGTTGATTCATAGGTTGGGCAAAACTTGGGTCCATTGAAGTTGTATTTTATGTTTCTTATAATTTGGAATGAAGTTGGAGTCCCCAAAAGAATAGAAAAGAAAAAATTCGAAAAATAGAAAATAGGGTTGCTCGATCGATCAAGTGAGTGTTCAAACAATCAAATTGGAGGTAGAGGCGATACCCGATCGATTGAGTGTTGGTCCGATCGATCAGATGGCATTCAAAAACCCGCTGACCTTATGCGGAATTATTTCTAATTTGTGCCTTGATTAGTAAGTTAGGCTCTACAAGGGCTATCTTAATGAGACATGAATTGTGAGTTATAAAAAGAGTTTCTCTCCCAACCCTAATGTATAGATCTCATAATATAAGTTAACAATACTTTTTAGAGATTATCCTTCTTCTCTAGAGCTTCCATTGGAAAGAGTTGCCAAAGCTTTGAATTTTAGAGTTTTGCTGCTTCTTCTTCTTTGTAGGAGATTGATCATCTTGTGGGATCAAGGTGTTTGGAGCAAGCTTGGAGATTAGGGCACGCAAAGTCGAGTTGTGACATGGATTCGTACAAGAAAAATTACATCTTGGTTGAGGGACTAATTAGAAAGCGTTATAAGTATATCTTGTATCTGTTCGAAATTGATGCTCAGTTTTTAAGTCAAGAGGGGCTCATGGTTTTTTTCCATTGGGTTCTACATGAAAATTTTATGCGTGTCTTTTTCTTTTGTGGTTGATTGTTTGCTTGCAAGTTTACTTCCATTATTCTGCTACATATTGTTTGGCTTGCAATCAAGAAATTTTGGAACCCAATAAACTTTCAGTTACTATAAGAGCAAGTTAGACAAATATGTTATACTAGATCCTTTTAGATTTCTATAATGGAATTTAATCGGGAAGGCACATCTACAACCAAGCCTCTTTTTTTAGATGGATACAATAATTATACATACTGGCAAGGTCAGAATGACTGGTTTTCATAGATCCATAGATGAAGATGTCTGGTGTATCATTCTTAAAGGCTACTCTTTACCCATGATTGTTACTGTTGGAATATCTAGTGAAAAACTTATTGAGGAGTAGACTAAAGAGGAAAAACATGCTTTTAATTACAATAATCAGGCTATCAATTCAACAAATAACAAAGTATCTCCATCTAAATTTCATAGGATCTACACTTGTTCTACTGCAAAAGAGGTAAGGGACATGTTGTAGAGAGTTCACGAGGGGATTGAATTGGTTAAAGAGATTAAGTTGCAAAGCCTCACTACTACCTTTCAATCTCTTAGAATGACTGAAGGTGATTTTTATACTAAGCTAAGTGACATTGTGAATTCATGTTTCAATCTAAAGGAACCAATTCCTAGCGATAAGATATTAAGAAAATTCTTCAATCTCTCCCAGATAGTTTTCATGCTAAGGTAGTGGCAATCGCTGAAAACAGTAGGGTAGAGGTTATCAAGGTTGATGATTTGGTAGGAAACCTTCATACTTTTGAGGCAAATTTCATTGTTAAACGGAAAGGTAAGTCAAAAGAAATTGCCATGAAAGCTACCAAAGAATCTGTCAAGACTGCTAAAAGTGATTAAGATTTAGATTTTAAGAAGATTGATTCCCAAGTGGTTGCTCAATTTATGACAGAATTCATAAGAGTTATGGAGGGGAAAGCCATTGATTTTAAAATGCCAAAATCTATGATGAAAAAGGCTTTTAAAGGTGTTCAGTGTTATGAGTGTAAAGGGTATGGATGTGTTTCTAATGACTGTGGTAACAAAAAAAAAAGAAGGTGTACAAAAAAGCTTTCAACACAACTCGAGATGATGATTCTTTTGAAGAAGAGAATGAAGAGCAAAAAGAGCCTGAGCCCGACCCGTCTCATAATGTGAATGGCAAATATATAGCTTTCATAGCCAGGACCAATTCCATGTCTTCTCTTGTCTCCTCTAAAGCTGATTGTAATGATGATACTAGTGAGTTAGGTGTATAAACTGATTGGAAGGAAGAATATCAAATTTTGTTTGACAAATCTATTAAGATTGTTTAGATGAATAAAAAGGTTGTAATAAATTAGAAAGTAATAGAAGAACAGATTTCTTCACCGAAGATTGGATTAGCTAAAGCTCATCATAAGGTACAACTCTTTAATAATCATAAGAATAATTTGACCAACAAGTTGACTGATGCATCACAAAAGTATGAGTTGCTGATTGTTGATAATAATTAAGAATTCTACTCAAGAGATAGAAGAATTGAAGAAAAAGTCGTAAACTTGACAAACTGAGAATGTTGACTTAAATGGCAAGTTGAAGTTGACAATGTTAGAGTTGAATGCTTCAATAGAATTGCTTGACAAGATGAATGTGGGTTCTACAATGCTTTATGACATCTGGTGTAATAAAAAATGAGCTAATGACAAACGTGATCTTGGATATATGATTAAGAAGCATCCACTTCAAAGGCTAAAGGTAAAAGTATTTCTACTAAAAGTTTGTTGTTTTAAAATTCTTTAGCACCAACTCCTTTACATATTGCAAGCACAAATCATTTTAGGAGTAGTACGAATAAGAAGAATGTGTCAAGTCTCATGTGTCATCATTATGAAATTAAATGACACATTCGATCCCATTACAACAAGATGAGAGTTTTACCAAAGAATACTCAATGGAAGAAGCCATTGTATGAGTCAACAATCAAGACAATAAGAAAGATGATTTGCTCAATGTATTGGTACATAGTATCTTGAAATTTTGAAATTTGTAAGTGTGGGTACCAAAATCCAAAAGCCCCTGATCTTGAAGATCAAGGTCCCACCTTTAGTTGCTACGAGGATATCACAATTGAGGGGAAGCAGCTACTAGATCCTGATGACAAAGATGCAGCATGCTAACAGATATGTCGAATTCAAGAGGAGTTTGAAAACAGATGGAGATGAAGACGGATTCAAATTGATATAGGTTTTTTCAAAATTGGCTGATGGTACAAGATTTTTTTTTTTTTTTTTTTTTTTTTTTGCATTTCAATGTACTCAATGTAATTTTTGGTAGAGTGAAGTTTTATCTATAAATAACAAAGGAGGAGATTGTAAGGATTGGCTAATTCATGGGTTGGAACAAGATTTGGGTCCATTGAAGTCGTATTTTATGTTTTTTATAATTTGAACTGAAGTTCAGGTCGCCAGAAGAGTTAAAGAAAAGAAATTCGAAAAACAGAAAACAAGGTTGCCCAATCGATTGAGTGAGTGTTTAATTGATTGAATTGGAGGCAGAGGCGATATCCGATCTATTGAGTATTGGTCCGATTGATCGTATGACGTCTAGAAACCCACTGACCTTATGCAGAATTTATTCCAATTTATGCCAAAATTAATAAGTTGAGTTTTACAAGAGTTATCTTAATGAGGTACGAATTGTGGGTTATAAAAAGAGTTTCTCTCCCAACTCTAAAGTACGGTTCTCATAATTCTAAGTTGAGAATATTCTTTGGAGGTCATTTTTCTTCTCTAGAGCTTCTATTGGAACGAGTTACTAAAGCTTTGAGTTCTAGAGTTTTATTGTTTTTTACTTATTTGTAGGAGATTGATTATCTTGTAGAATCAAGGTGTTTAGATCAAGCATAAAGAGGAGGGCATGCAAGGTCGAGTCGTGTCGTGGGTTCGTAGAAGAATTACATCTTGGTCAAGGGACTGACTAAAAAGGGTTGCAAGTATATCTTATACCTATTCGAAATTAGTGCTTGGTTTTTTAATCCAGAGGGGCTCATGGTTTTTTCCCATTGGGGTTTCTACATAAAAAATTCTACGTGCCTTTTTCTTATGTGGTTGATTGGTTGCTTGTAAGTTTACTTTTATTATTCCACTGTATATTGTTTGGCTTGCAATCTAGAAATCTAGGAATCCAATAAACTTTCAAACACCACTCACTGGTAAGGTTGTAAATGCACCGGTCTGCTTCCATGGTAGAACCAGAACCGTTTCGGTTCCATTTTATTGGATCCAGAACCAATTTCAATAATACTACCAATTCCGATTCCAGAATTGGGACTAGTTTGGCATTTCATTAAACATAATGTGGTTATGAGCATAACCACTGATCAACATTCTTGTGTGAGTGCAAACCCACCAATCCTCAATTCTCTCACTTGTAAATGGATTCAACTAAAACCCATACCTATAACTCATTTAAACCCACGGTTGACAGCACTACAGAACCCAAGCAAAGACAACTAACACACACCAAGAGAGAACATCATAGGGCACAAAATCAAACAAAAATTGATCTGAGATTCCAATGCAACAACTAAAAACTTACAATCATAACAGATAGAGGAGAATCTAAAAAGAGAGTGTCAGAGATGTGAAAAGAGAATGGAAGTGAGGAGAGAAAGGGAGGCAAGACAAAAAAATCCGTTGGAAGCGCCTAAGGCAGAACACGAACAGCTGGAAGAAGAACCCCCCAGGCATCACAGCGCAGCAATAACATCAAGGTCTTCTGTCTAGCAAATGAGGATGGGAGGGTCTAGGGCATCATCATCCATCAAATGAATGTTATATGTCTTTTTTTTTTTTTTGTTTATAGATAACTTTATGGGTTGGGTGTTGGGTCCACGGGTCTGAGCTTGGTGGATCCGGAACCATGCTAGTTTAGGTTTGGGTCCAAAATATGGACCTAGAATTAGATCGGTTTAACTTTTAGCTCAAAAAAAAAGGATCCATATTCATTGTTTAGCGTGTCAAAACTTTTGAGTAATCAGAGAATCCGGAACTTATTTACGACCCTACCACCTAGCACCAGTAATGTATCGAACAATTTTGAAGTGGGGTAATTCAGATCATTCGTGTACTATCTATTTCTAACCACCCGAGCAAGGTGAGTATTGGCAAACAATTTAAGTGTGAGTACATTTATAGCTGTGTCAATGAAGAAAATTGTACAAACAACAACGCAGCACGGCTGCCCTACTTGTGAGTTCAGTGGGGGTGCATCTCCCGAAGAAATAATCTTTTATTGTGGTTCATGGATTCTGGCCAACAAATGATAGGCTCAATGCACGCCTCAATGGGCTCCAGAAAAGGAGACACCTTTCAAAGGAAAAGGCAAGCAAAGTACAGTTGTTTGAGTAGGGAAGTAGAAACCATGTTATTTCTGACGGCTTGACCCTTTTGGCCTCGTAAATGACTTGGTTCCACCTCCAGCAATGATGAAGGGCCTTTATGCAGCCAAGAGATGTTCTCACATGATTTTTTTAAAACCAAACATATAGACAAATGAAATGCATCTAACTGAACAACTAGAAAAGTAATTACCACCAGTCCTTTCGTTTGGGACAGTGATAGGGTTGCAATTAGAGCTGAGCTGGTTTGAGTTTTGGCTCATGCTGTGCCAGTTTTGGCTCAAGCTTGGGCCTGCATTTTTGAAGCACATGTGAAATTTAGGCAGTCTCAGGCATTGAGATCTTTAAGTGGTCTAATGGATCAAGCTGCGTGTATATATATATATATATATATATGAAAATCATTTATGCACATGTTTTCTTCACCATGTTATCATGAGAGACATTATAGTGGGGCTGACTTTATAATCCATCCAAATCATCCACACACATGGTATCCCCTAAAATTACATGGTACCCATCGAGTTTTTAATGATCTAAATGAATTGGACTATTAGATCAAAGGTCAAATTTATTTTTTCTGTTTTTGCTAATCCCATTATTATATTAGGGCCGGACCGGGTTCAGGTTCTTTACAACTGAATCCAAGCCTCACTCATATTTTAAACAGGCCTAAAATATAAAAAAACCAAGCCCGACCCTAATACTACCACTAGCCCAGGCTCAAACTGGTGGATCCATCAGCACCACCAAAAGCCTATAAAGCTAGACTCATATTGATTCTTGAGGGTCTACTTAGCTTTAAAATCATACTAGCAACAACGCCCTAGCTAAGCCCAGGCTCAAAAGCAAAAAGATATTGAAATTTTTTATAGATATTATTAGAAATAGAATAAATTTAAAAGAAATTACTAAAAAAATCTATATATTTGAAAACAAAATTGCCTTTAGTTTCAACGTATTGGTTGGAAGAAGTGATGCCTTCTTTGTATAGTTGTACTTTCATGCCTAACTTATTTCACAAAAGTCTTTTCATTTGGTTCATGATTGATGTGGATAATGATAACTCAATCCGATTTTTAAAAATATATTCACAATATACGAGATTGATGAAGATCCAAACTCAATTAAAAAACTAATAGAGAATTGCACAAAAACTCAAATTGTATAAAGAAAAAAAATAATTTGATGCCAAATATAAAAGCATCATCATCTATCGATGGCCCACATATTGGTAGCCCATGTGTTTGAGAAGTTGCATTATTAATAAAATGGTAAGTATGAACATGGGCAACACATGGCCAAATAAAAGAAGAAGAAGAAGAAAAAAAATAGAAATCAACCAAAGAAACAAACTAAATGACGCCAATCTTCAAGAGAAAAATAAAGGAAAATGGTCCTTTTCCAATGGTCATCAAGTTTCTACAACTGCACCTTTTGCCATAGGGACCTAAAGCGCTAAAAAAATGCAAAAGATTAGAAAAAAAAATAATAAAGATATCTTCCAGGTTGGGCTGGGCATTATGTTGGCGACCAACTTATTGGAGTGTCAATATCTCATATCCTCTTATCTTATAAGTCATGTTACCATTTTAAAATGGAACTAAATTTATTGCAATTAAAATTGTGGTTCATCATGAGTTAATCCAATGGTTTATTATTTATGGAGATACATTTTTTAAAGATACTCAATGGGTTGCTTGGCATGAATACATTAGAAGTTATATAGATAGAAATTATGATTATTAGGGGAGAGATTTTAGGAATAAATTATAATTATTAGGGAAAGACTTTAGGAAGAAATTATGATTATTAGGGGAGATATTTTAGGAAGAGATAATGGAAAGATATTAGGTGATTGATGGGAGAGATTTAAGTGAAGGATGACAATACAGGAAATGTGACAAAGTAATAAACATTATTGATAGAGGTTGAATTACCACATTAACTATGGGAGAGAGCCACCATGACTTAGCATGATGAGGAGAAAGCTTAATGTTGATGTGGCATTATGAGGCCCAGGTTAATAAAAAAATATTAAAATAAAATGAAAAAATAACAAAATAATATATGAGATATAGAAAGTTATATAATTAAAAGAATGCCACGGATTTAAGAAATTGAAGGAAAAAAATGAAATGAAAGAGATCCATGAATCATCTAAAAAGGCTAAAGAAAAAAGAAATTTCAAGTGTAAACATGTACTACAATAAAAATAACAAAATAAAATAGAAAAAACTATAACAAAAAAAATCTATAACAAAATACAATAGGAATAAAATCATACTTCTACTACATCCCACTTGGATCTACAACAAATGGTGCATTGACTACAAAAAAAAAAAAGCAACATACTACAAAGAAAAAAGTAAAAAAAAGAAAAAAAAAATCTATGACAGAGTGCAAAATAAAATAAAATAAAATTATATCACTTGGTGAATAGAATCTCTGACTTCTGCATCTGTATCTCATTGCTGCTCTTCAAGAATAAAAGAGAACTCAATCTCTTGTAGCTTAAGATCAAGAAAGCTAACTCTTAGATATACGGAAGCTAACAAAAAAATGACTCCTAGTCCAAATTACTACAAAAGACTTCTAAGAAAACAAATCACAAATATTACACAGATTACTAATTTTTTTAATAATAGAAATTAAATTCACATCCTAAAATAAGAAAACATCAATAAAACCATAGTGAACTTAGATTTTATTTTATGTGGAGATGGGTAATATAGCACTATATTGCAGTCCAAGATGTACAATCTAGAATCAAAACCAACTTTATGATCAGAAGAATCTGCAGCGAATTCATAAACCTATTCCCAAATTTGATTGGGATCCATAGTAGGGTGATCAACCTCTTAATGATGATGGAAAGAGAGGGAGATATACAAATCTATTGTCAATTAATTTAATAGTCTTTACTAAAAAAAGATCAACTCTGCTACCTTTACCAAAACAACAATAAAACAAATACCTCTGTTGTGATGTTAGGGCCATTAGAGGCCGAGACTCATGATTAAGCACAACATGTAAGTTGCACCATACCATCTCCATCCTCAACATGGTTTTTTCTCCCCTCCCCCTTCTTTACTTTTGTGTGAGAATTAAACCTTAACATGTCAGTCTTAAGAGGAACGCAAGAGTTTTAATTCGAAATAGCTGTTTATTGAGATAATGATGCATATTATTAGTAAGGAGTTTAAAGACAGAGAACCCAAGGATATTCAATTGTAAATTTTAATAAGACGTTATGAGGATTTGAAAAGGACAATTTAAATAAATAAATTTAAGGAAGAGATTTATATGAGAGATTTTTGGGGAATAAATGAAATAGATGAAAGAGAGGAGGGTAGAGGGAGAGATTTTAAGGGATGATGCAAAATTGGTTGGGAGAGATGGAGAGATTTTAGAAAAATTATTTTTTGATTTTTTTTAGAAGATGACATGGTACTCTAGAAAAAATGAAAAATAAAGATGCTGATGTGGCACACTCCACAGGCCTCCATTTTTGTAGCTTTAAGATATATAATAGCATTTAATAGCTCTACTTGTATGTTTAAAACAGTAGTTTAAAAAGCCCTTTTATCCAATTATATTAATCCATTACATATCTTACTTTAGATTCGCGGGATAAATCAAATCTTCCATTCATTTTAGTTAATGTTGAATCTGGATATAACACAAACGTTCCATGTTGGATGTGGATCCTACCCATTTGCGTCCTATTTCTTAACACCCGGGCACAAACACCACACATGGGAAGCCATTTATGAGCCAAAGTAGAAGCACACTTAACTTAGTGGGTTACAAGCTGAAACCCTAGCTATGGACATTACAAAACCCTTTTGCTTTCAAAACTATATAGTTTGTCTCATGGACTTCCATTATCTTTCGTAGTTTGCCTACATGCCTTCCACTCTGACATGGGGTGCCTCTGTCCTGTACCTCTAAACACTCTTATGTTCATGGGGTTTACAATATTTTTTAGAAGTTAGAACCATTAGTTTGATAAAACTGAATTTCATATTCTGCAAATACGTACTAAGGTTCACAACAACAAATACTCATATTTCAATTCTAAGAATTAAGGTTGACAGAACAAAATACTGAGATTACAGTGGAGATGAAGAGGCATGGAGTGTATGCTTGTGTATGTAGGGATTGTATGGCCAAAAGGCTGTACAAAGTTTCTACTAAAAATCAAATGACCAAAGCACTTTTATATATTAATTCAAACCTTAATATAACAAGCGACTTCTACACACCAAATACTTAGGGCTTATTTGATAAGTACTCTTTGGATTCTCAATATTTGAATTGGTTATTTGAGTTAAATATGAAACATCTAGCATTGCTAAAATTACTCTCAATGTTCAAACCGGAACAAAATTAAACTTGCAATTGAGTTCTAACTTACAAGGGAATTGCTATTTGAACTCCAAAAGGGTCCCACTACTCCCCTTCCCCACCTCCCCCTACCGGCAATCTCCCTCCCCCTCCCCCTCCCTCTCTCTCTCTTTCTTCCTCTCCTCCCCCTTTCAGCTTGACTAAGAGATCCGGATCTCCCAATCGTCTTCAGCGTCCTTTGATATATTTATTTTGAATTTAACTCATTTTACATATCCACTTAGACAGTGAATAACAAAACTAAATAATAAGAATAATAATAATAATGCAAGAGCCCCCTTCAGCAGAACACTACTTTGGATTGGAATGGAGGAGCCATAACAAAGGCTCGTGTCTCTATCGAGAATTGAACCAATTTTCAATGCGGATACAAAGACTCCCTTTTACCTGCAAGATGCATATACACCAGCAAGAAAAGGGATGTCAGGTTGATGGAGAAAGATGACGAGAATGATGCATATACATAAATTGAAGGTGGTATAATAACAAAATTGATAAAATGACAATACTAAGTGGCCCCTTCTAATTTAACGATATCCATCCTAGCGACATCAAAATATTAAGAAAATTTATATTCGTTTGAAGTAAATGAAAGATTAGACCTTTAAACAAACATTGGAAGAGAATAACTAAAATAGAAAAATACTACAAAAATGGATTGACTTCATAACAATTTTACCATACAGATCTACTCAAATAGAATTCAAAAAGGATAATAAAAGAAAAAAGAAAGCACACTTGTTCCTTTTTTTTTTTCCCGCTACGCACCCTATCTCTGGCAGCCCTATCAAATGCACAAATTTTTTCATTTTACTTTGGTACATAAATAACGCTTGCTCTTCCTCTTTCTTAAAATTCAGAGAGAGAAGGAAAATTGCTTACTTCCATAGTAGGAAGCCATGGGATCTTCTACATCAAATTGTGGAAAAAAAGAATCTAAATTAGAGCTCATTTAACCTGAGTTGATGAACTCACAGGACATATAAAAAGAGGAAAGTGGAGAGATAGAGAGTTTTGGCTTAAGAAACTAATCAGACTTGAATGGATATTAAGTGTGACGGTCCTCTTTACAATATTAGAAAAACCGCAACAAAAAATTTAAGAATTGGCTTAAGGAAACGGATGAGATGAGTGGTGCTCAGTGTTGACGTGGCTCACGCTGTCTGAAAGAAACAGTAGAGAGGAAGTTTTTAAATAATGGTCAAAATCAAATTGGTCAAAATTGAGTGGCTGATTCTAATGGATTTCTCAATTAGAAACAATCACTTTCTTATATGAGAACTAGAAACAAAGGCTAGTGCTAAGCTCGAGGCACAACAAAAACATATTAAATTAATATCATAGTTAAAAATGAAAAAATTCAACAATATTATTTTTAAGGATCTTTTGAAGAAAATAAGATGAAAATAGAGCTTTAAATTTAATGGTGAAAGAAGGATATTCTTGTGGGAAATAATAATTAATGAAAAATGTTATTATTAATAAGAAATTAAAATGAAAGAAAATAGTAAGAAGTGTTACACTCGATAAAAAATAAAATTAGAGAAAAAAGGAACAAAGTGAACAAAAAATAATAATAAATTTAAAACCTATATCTTTTTTATCTAGATTGAAAATGGGCCAAAAAACTATTGGAAGAAAGAAATTAAAATTTAAAAATTCTTTTTATCAATGAGAATGACAAAGAAAGTATATATAATATTAATAAAGAAAAAGAAAGAGCATAAAGACGAAGATATTCAAAACAACAACAACAAAATAATAATTGCAAAAATAAACTACTTCAAAATACGTGTCACAATCATATTTAAAAAATAGATTAAAGCCTTTCCTCTTTGTTTTAAAAAGAACCAACACAATGAAGTAGGGCCCACATGTTCAAAACCAAAAGTGGATGTATCAGAGATTGGTTCAACATTTTGCTTGAGGAATTCTTTGATTCAAACCCACTACTGTGTCTACGGATATCATCTTATGCCAACTCTTACTAACATATTTTATTACTGAAAAGAAAAGTGAAACACCCATATACTATTTTAAAGATGCTACAGAGACATCAATTGAAACTAAAGAAGAAGGTGAATTTGAGCTAGATTCATACGTACTGTTAGTTGGAATTCATTGAAGAAACACGTGAGTCTAATTGATAAACATAAGTATAGTAGAAAAATGTGAGAAAAGTTATCTTCCTTTATCAAAGGAATTAGATTATACCAATGTCTTGCAAAATGATCCAATGAGTAGAAAACAAAAGTAGAGTAGTTTGTTGTGAGAGCTTTTTTGATGCTCGACCAAAACCTTGACCTTATGCCTAGCAATTTCCTAACGCAATGTAAGAAAGAAACTACTATATATCGTGTGCCAGAATATGGAGAGACAGAGAAGGGGGAGAGCCATGCATTGATTTATTGAGACGTTGAAAAAGAGTTGAGAGTAAATGTGGAGAAGAAGGGAACATGGGGAGAGAGGGGGTTGGAAGGGGCTAATTACATTACCATTTTGGTTGATGAGTTAATGTAAAGAGAAAGTGGCCGAGAGTTAATGTGGAGAGGAAGGAACCTAAAAAGAGGGGAATGGGAGGGGGTCAAAGTAAATAGAAAAAGTCAAAATCAATTGAGCAAATCTATTGATTTCTTGGGGATTGAAGTGATGGCCATGAGAACATATATTAAATGAAGCTTCAATTGCATTTTTGGTAGTTGACGTGCTACGTAACATCTGAGAGGGAATTGGAGGGGTCAAAAGAAATCAGGAAAAGTAAAAAAAGGCCCTTCTTAATTGAAACTTTTTTTACAAATTGAGTCTGATTTCTCAATTGAAATCAACCATCTTAATATATAATAACTAGTAAAACACATTCATGCTTAGCACGGGAAATATAATTATCAATATAAATGATAAATGAAATTTTTAAAATTTTATAAGAAATATAGGATATGATTTTTTTTTATTAGAGATCAGTTTGGTAGTGATTGATCAAATTTTTGAGTAGGAATGGGTTTAAGGACTTTGACCCTAGTATTATAGATTAAAAAAGGGATAAAAAAGTGTGATTATTTCATCAATACCATTATGTCAAAGGTCCTATCAACAATATAATACGCACAAACACTGGATGTTTTAGTTGTGAAGTTTCTTGACAATGTTCATTTTACCCAAAAAAAAAAAGGGTTCTTGACATTGTTTCTTTAGCATTAAAATGCACAATCTAGACAGAAAATAGCAATATGTTTAATGGATTTCTTGGTAAAGTTCCCCAATAGAGCAAACTTGAAGATTAGAATCATAGCTAAACTTGAAGATTAGAATCATAACTATCTAGAGTTTTATCATAAAGAAAAGAAAAATAAAGAATCTATAAATTAGCTAAATTGAAACTTTGATAGAAAAATATATATAAATTCTTAAATTCAACTAAAAGGGCAACTAATCACATGAGGCCCCCCCACCCCCACTGTGAGGCTGGGGAGGATTAGATATATGGAGACTCACCACCACAAGTGATATTGTTTTCGCATTTCAAACCTGTAACACTCCGACCCTAAATAAGCGTGTTTAGCGACTAATGACGTAAGTTATTAGCTAATTGCCATCGAATTTGGATGAGTTTAATTTGTTTTATCTTTGTGGGTTATGTTTAGGTCATAGAAAGGTAGTTGGGTTGAGTTTAGCCTTAACTAGGTAGTGAAAGCCCTTTTTCATAATTTTTGATTTCTTAATTTTACGTCATTCATACATCATATGGACACCATCACAAGTGTCTCGTCAAGCTCGTCAACTTCCGTAGTTGACTTGGATGCAAACGAATTCGTTTGAATTAGTTGGACCCTTATTTGACTTAAAATGAAATTATCCCAAGGAGTATGAACTTTGTTATAAACTTCAGAAAATGGTTCATAAAAAAGAGCTCAACTATTGCAATCGAGCTTTTCCCTCCCTGTACACTCTCTCTCTACTCTAGTCGTCTTCCTTTCATCTCTTCTTCACCATTTCCCTCAACAACCGAAGATTCAATGTTTGCATGCGTGATTTGAGGTTCTTACCTCTCATTTCTGTCATCTTTTAGCTTTTCTCATTTCTTTGAAATGAAGGTTTTAGGCTCCATCTCTTTCTAATCAATCTCTAAGGTAAGATTGATTTTCATTACAACTCTCTTGGGTTGAAATAGGTTGGAAGACTCTCATTTTCAATATGCACTCATCCTTTTCATCATATGTACCATGCTTGTTGTTAGTGTTATAGTAAAAGCGTGTTGTCAATTCCGTGTCTCGAGTCTAGTCTAGTCAAGGAAGATCAAGCATCATCAATGAAGCTCAAACAAGATCAAGGAAAATCAAGATTAAGTAGTCCATCAACTAAAAGATCTTCAATGAGTGCTAAATGCTAAGGTAATATTGACCCTTAAATCTTTAGAAATAGGATAGAACAAACTTTTATGTTTTGATTTTGTACATATCCACGGGTTGGATCATAGCTAAGCCAAAGAACTCACGGATCACAATCCAAATAACAGATTTTTGAGTTTTTGACCTACGGCTGGCCTTACGACTGCACTGTAAAATGCCTATGGTTAAGCTGTAGTATGATTTACGGCTAAGCCGTAGAGTTTACAGGCCATCTTCCAGAGAGAAAGATTTTGGGCGTTCTGCCTATGGTTGATCTTGCCGCTAAACCATAAGACTTTCATGGCCAAGCCGTAGAATAATTTATGGCTAAGCCGTAAAATCTATGGACCACTTTCCAGAGAGCAATATTTGGTAAACTTTAGCTTATGGTTAACCGTAAGGTGTTCATGGCTAAGCCGTAGAAGGATTTACGGCCAAGCCGTAAGCCTAACCGTAAGAAGAAAAATAGCGAACCTGAGTTAAATTAACCGTTGTATTTGGCTGAATATATGGCTAATTAAATTAACCGTTGTATTTGTCTGAATATATGGCTAAGCCATAGACCCACTTTTTCATAGCCGTAGATCCGACTATTAGAATTTCTCTCTACTTAAGATAAGCACTCTTTTCCTCCAAAGATATGAACTTTCTGAGGAAAATAATCTTACAGCATCTGAGCCCTTACACCTTCAGTAAAACCTATACCAAGTTACAACTACCATCTTCTCTATCAAATTTAAAGTGACATTACTCTTTTGATAAGAGTCGGGAAGCAACAGGGAAAGTCTTAAATTAAGAAAATCCTAGCCTTCCCAAACCCAATAGAAACCTCTTCCCTGGCTGAACACTCATTTGAAGATATTCATCATCAAGGAGCAAGCTAAAGAGGTCAAAGCTTGGAGGTCTTCCTTCAAGTTTTAAGAACACCATTCAAAGTTAAGGTATTTAGTTATTTGCTTGGGTGTTCTTCCTGATTTCATTTCTTTGTTGTGTATGGTGGAAGACAAACCACCGCATTAAAAAGTGTTGTAGTTAGTGGAAGACAAACCACCGAATCAAAAATTGTTGCAAGAGGTGTCTTGTGCACATGCAAAAGCACGTAACCTACGATTAACAATCAAAGTCACACATAAAAAGAGACAAGCACACAAGAGCACACACGAGAGATTTACATAGTTTGGTGAGATGCCTACATCCACGGCCAAAAGAGAACTCTACTCTTTTACTGCACTCTTTTGCTTATGGTCTAGGGTTACAGGTTATATCATATATATAACTCTCTCTTTCTTAGCCTCTAAGAAAGCCTGATACAAAGACCAAAATAGCCTTAACCTAAAGCCCGATCCAATGCTAACCCTATAAACCAATCCTGTAAACCCAGAATACAAGATATAAACCCAACAAGGTGTTTTTGTGTAATTACCTCAGCTACAGTGGAACCAAGAGAGATTACTCTTGAGGGTGGATGTAGGTCTGGAAACAAACCACTATAAAATTCTGTATGCCTTATTGTTGTGATGGATGTTTTATAGTCTTATTCCATTGCGATTATCTTCTTTGTGTTATATCATCCTTGTTCTAGTAGTATATCTACATATTGTAAGCACATACAACTTTGGGCATCCCACTTGAACCATACTTGTGGATTTATAATTTTGTTTAAATTTTTAGATTGCACTCCAAGGTATCCCTATATTTGGAAAGATTTTTTAATAGTCCTATTCACCCCCCTCTAGGACTTTGTAAGATCTAGTTGTTGCACTTTCGCATGTCACTGTAGGTTCCAGAACTGGGTTTACTACTCCACTAAGCCAAACAGGAATAATGAATTGAATTTATAATTTAAGGAAAGTATAAGCAAATTTTGGTTGAATGCGTGTTGGTACATTATGATTATTGTAAATCTATTGGTTTCTAATGAATTTTTCAACCCCTACCTATGTCCCTATTCTACTTATTTCGAATCCATGATAAAGTAATTTGAAGTTGATGAATAGCTAAATTAGAGTAGGAGTGTAGAATGACTAAATGAAGTAGGTAAGTACATCATAGTGAAACCATGATGAAGAGTTTCGATGAGAAACTGAACGTGTAATGCTTCTGCTTTAGGAAATCTAAAGCTTACAGCCAAGCTGTAGGGAAGTTACTACTCATAATCCTAAGAGCTACAGTTTTTATTTTTCTTCGACGACTAAGCTACGGCTAAGCCATAACCAAGCCGTGGCCTAGCCGTAGACCAAATATAGTTAAGCCGTAAGACAAAGGACAATCCCACCATAAATGCGAAGGCATTTTGGGTAACTATGGCTAAGTCGTAATGCATTTTATAGTTAAGCTGTAAGTCACCCACGGCTAAGTCATAAAGTCATGGAAATTTAGGGTTAAGGTGGTACTGTACGAGACCATGTAGGACCTTAGTTACGAGATCCTTTTACCCTATTAACCGACCCAATAAAATAATGAAAGCTCATGAAAGTCTTGAGGGTTGAGACTTATTCATGTGATGTTGTCTATTTGTTAAGCACCTCCCATGGGTGTTAGTTTAAGGGACTTCGATATACATTTCCAGTACAATATATAAAAAAAAAGACAACTGTGTATCGAACAACTTAAAACTACATCATCATGCATGGTTATAAACAATGGATGACTAGATTGGGGTTGGTTTATAAAATTACCTTGATTTTATTAAATTGAATTGCATAGTGTATTAGGTTACTATTATTTACCTTCTATTTTCCAATAATGAGTTCAAATTGAAATCATCATGTATGATTTGTCTCTATTGCATTGTTTTTTTATATATATTGAGATTGAATCGAGTACGAATTAATGGACTGTAAATTGCACAGTATTGTATTGATCGAAATGAATGAATTGCACATATTACTCAAAGTTCAATTGAATGAATCGAATTCGTCTAGTTCTTCTCAGCCTCAACTTTATGATACTCGGCGAGGTTGATTTCAGTGTCGTACGAATGATGGCACTGCAATGTGCTTTGGAGCTTCTGGACTTTAGAAAGACTCACTCGTACCTTGGCCCGGTCAATGGTGTTCTTAACGTAAAAATCCCTAGATGGAGGATATAACAAATATAGTAGCCAAATAGCAAGTATTTCATCTTATCGATTCTTATAGCGTGCTTTATTTGATACACAATATGCCTAGTATACTGAATTGACCTCTATAATCATATATTAATGATTCTTTTAGATACAATGCGTATTACCTTAATTATACTTATACTTTACTGAATAGTCTTATTCACTAGTTGTTTATGGTGTTACAGGCCTAGATCCTAATTCTGATCTTGAGAAGATCAAGAAGAATTCAAAGGAGGCTTTCGAGAACCCCTTCGAGTTAGATGAGTGGATGGCATATCATTGTTTATCGATCCACCCTGGAGAGCGTCCAAGATCAAGTTTAGGCCTCATTTTAGGGTGCCATGATTTGCATTAGTTTTATTCAGATATGCATGGATCATGATCTCTTGTATTTTGAAAACTGTATAAATCCTTCCAACTGTTCAGAAACTTTCTTCTATTTTGTAAAAACGTGTCTCATCGTAATTCTTATACATATAGATGTGTTTTACTTAGTGTTATGACCTCTTGTTTCATATATGATATTTATAAGCTTCTACTTTTGAATGCTTGGACAAAAATACCTGTTAAAAGCATCTCACATGTATAAGTAATGTAGCTATCCCTTGTGTAATTCCACATAGACTTGAGTCCAGGTGTGAATAACACAGGCGTACGTATGTCACGTTTTAGGTTTTAATCCTAATACCCGAATACTTGGGCTCGGGTTGTGACAAAACCAGTGATGCATATGTCCTAATGGGGCAACCTTACCAATGCGCCTGCCCGATTTCTATTCTTCAAATTCTAATAAAAAGAAAGAAAAATAGAAACTACTAAGATTGCATAAAACAAAACATAAAAAAAAAAAAAGAAGGAAGGTATGAAAGACAAAAATGATGATCATAGTAATAAAACTAAGTCAAGCATTAAAAGAACATCTGAGATTTTACCCAAATATGCATCAAATGAACCTACACAACACATAAAAGATTTTGGGCTTTTGTGTTGAAGCATTTCTATGATATTGCATTTTATAACGAAATAGCATATTGAAAGTAAATCTTAAATGAAAATGAAATACAATGAAGTTAATAGTAAAAAGAAAAAAAAATATTGAAAAAGGGCAAAAAGAGAAGCCGTTCAAAAACGAATGAACTGATTGA
Source organism: Sextonia rubra (assembly GCA_037013555.1). Taxonomy (NCBI): domain Eukaryota; kingdom Viridiplantae; phylum Streptophyta; class Magnoliopsida; order Laurales; family Lauraceae; genus Sextonia; species Sextonia rubra. The sequence continues at coordinate 105,200,536 of JASUAD010000001.1, read as the reverse complement.
AAATTAAACTTTCAAAAAAGTAAATAATTAAAAAAAATTAAATAAGTCTCTATATCTACTTGAAATGCTGGAGATAGATTGGTGTTAAATATCGAAAGAATTCATCATTGAAACCTTTACCCCTCCAAAAATCAAATCCTGCATCAGATCAAATAGGAGAATAAGATAGAAAATCCTCCTAATAAAGGTATACTACCAATGAAAAAGAAATTAACCCGTGCTAAGCCCAAGAGTAGAATGTTACAAGCCATTGCATCCCTAATAAAGGTATAGTAAATATAATTATTAATATAAAAGATAAACAAAATTTTTAAAATTTTATAAGAAATATAAGATATAATATTTTTTTTATTAGAGATAGGTTTCATAGTGCTTGATCAAATTTTGAGCAGGAATGAGCTTAAGGACTTCAACCCCAGCATTATAGGTTAAAAAAGGGGAAAAAATGTTGTGATTATTTCATCAATACCTTAATGTCAGAGGTCCTAACAACACTTTAATGCAAACACCGGATGTTTCAGTTGTGAAGTTTCTTGATAGCCGAGAACGCTAATGGTGATGAACTGGTTCATGTGCGACATCTGCAACAAGCGATTTCAGAGGGACCATAACCTTCAGCTGCATTGGCGAGGGCACAACCTGCCGTGGAAGCTGCAGCACCGGACAGGCACGGAGCCAAGGAAGAGGGTGTACCTGTGCCCAGAGCCGACGTGCTCGAAGAAATATGTAGTGCAGTCGGACTGGAATGAGCATTCCAACACCTGCGGCACCAAAGAGCACCGCTGCGGTTGCGGCACCTTGTTCTCTAGGTTCTTCTTCTTCTTGCTTGTTTTTTTTTTCTTTTTTTGGTTTTCTTGTAATTTTAGTTGGAGCTGTTGGTTTTTGTCCATTTCAAATTGGGGTTGCTCTGTTTTTGTTGGGATTTGAACTGGGGTGCTTGGTTTTTGTTCTTTTAGTTTTGGGTAAGTGAATTGGAATTAAGGTTTTATTGTTTTCTGCCTGATTCCAAATTGGGTTTTGGCTTCCATCTGTTTTTGTGGTGTTGCAGGAAAGATAGCTTCATCACCCACAGAGCATTTTGTGATGCATTGGCAGTAGAATCCGCCAGGGTAAATACGGCTCCTCCTCCTGGTACTGCTATGGTCGACTCTAAGATAGCAGAAGAAGAACCCAAACTGCAAATTGCTTCTTCTTTACCGATTTCCTCTTTTATTTCATCTGGGGTGGTTTCTGCCGGGGAGAAGCTGTGCGGGACCGAAAAAATCATGTGCTTGAATAAGAAAAATACTCATGCCCAAACTATGGTTGAAGAGGAAGAAGAAGACGCCGAATGATCTAGGACTTTTTGGGGTTGTATGAATACAGTCGGATCCGATGCTGCCCGCAATTTTAAAAAATAAACTGGAGTGATAGAAAATGATGAGTCCGCACCCACTGCTTATATTAATTTTTTTTTTAAAGGTGGCTTATAATGATTTTTTTCCTATAAAATCCATATATATATATATATATAAATTCTTAAATTCAACTAAAAGAGCAACTTATCGGCACATGCCATTGCAGGGCTAAGGAAGATTAGATATATGGAGACTCACCATCGCAAGTGATGTTGTTTTCGCATTTCAAACTAGTAATGCACATGTCCCAATGGGGCAATCTTACCACTGTGCCAATGCAAGATTTCAATTCTTCAAATTCTACTAAAGAAAAGAAAAATAGAAACTACTGAGATTGCATAAAAAAATTTTAAAAAGAAAAAAAAAGAGCCCAATGACAAATATGAAGATAACAATAATAAACTAAGTCAAGCATTAAAAAATACATGAGATTTTACCCAAATATACATCAAATGAGCCAACACAACACAAAAAGATTGTGGGCTTTTGTGTTAAAGCATTTCTATGATATTTCATTTTATAACCAAATAGCATATTGAAAACAAATATTAAATGAAAACCAAATACAATGAAGTTCATAGTAAATAGAGAGAGAACAAAAAAGTCTTGAAAATAGGCAATTAGAGAAGCTGTTAAAAAACTAATGAACTGATTGAAACTTAAACCTTCAAAAAAGAAAATAATTCAAAAAAATTAAAAGAATATCTACATCTACGTGAAATGCTAGAGATATACTGGTGTTAAGTATTGAAAGAATTCATCATTGAAACCCTTACCCTCTCCAAAAATCAAATCCCACATCAAATCAAATAGGAGAATAAGATAGAAAATCTTCCTAATAAAGGTATACTACCTATGAAAAGGAAATCAACTTATGTTGAGCCCGTGAATAGAATGTTACAGGCTATAGCAGCCCTAATGAAGGTATAGTAGCCCTTCTGCTAACACCTAAGTCTACCTCTGAACTCTTCATTTAAGACTCTTCTTTTTTTTTTTTTAATCAAAGGTGGGCACAAGTGGTCCTCATAGAGTTGGACTGGACATACAGTCTACTCGTAAGAGCATATTTTCTTGGGGTTAGATAATGTATCTATTTTCTCTTATGTCTTAAGATTCCAAGTAAAAAGCTCGATTCCCAGAGAAAATCAAGCGCCTTTATAATGATGGAGAGTTTCCTATAGTCTAATAAGCTTACAACAGTGCGGAATTTAAAAAAGTGAGCTAGACCGAACGTCTAAGAAAAAGAGAGCAACAAAAAAGTTCAAGGTCCATGTCTCACCTATTTTCCCAATTGTTTTACATACCACATCCTCTCCTTCACAGACATGAAATATGTGGTTCTCATACGCATTTTAAGAAGGTTGAGGCATCTTTCCAGTTCAGCTCCCCATAACCATGCATGGAAAGTGTGAAATGAATTGCTTTTAATACATGTGCATGTTGGAATCATTTTGAAATTCGAAATTCCAAAAGAACAAAGGAAATTGAGGAATGTAGGTCAAATATAACCAAAACAAAGGAAGTCAAAGGAAATTTAATGAAGTGAAAAGATCTAACGCTTCCTTCTTTAGTTATAGTTTTCAACTTACTGTATGCTGTAATGAATATTATCTACAGAAGAATTAGTTTTAAAACTTAGGGAAATAGTTAGCATAATGTGGGTGACTATTATATACATAAGAATTAGTTTTAAAATTTGGGGAAATAATTAGCATAATGAGGGATGATGTGGAAAATGAATTGATGATAGATATTAGGAGGTGGTTTAGATTTTATGGCTGCTATTAAGAAAAGGTCAAAAGTTTAGGTTAGTCAAGATCAAATTTAAAATTGAACTTGAAATTGCCAATTGGATTCAACTTGCTTATTATATTATAATAGGTCCCAATTAGATCCCATTGAATGCAAACCGATTATATTAACTAAACTGAAATTTTAATTCAATTCAAATTTAAGCAAGTGGTGCCCATGCTAATCACGGGCAACTAACCAACCAACCATCCTTTGTGAATAATTTACATGATGCAAGAAAATGGTGTGATTTCATTACTATGAGATTGAACAATCTCAAAATATTAAAAAAAATTAGAATGGAGAATTGGTACTTGCTTGAACTCTCTCTTTTTTTTCTCTCTCTCCCTCTCTCTCCTTTTCTTTTAGAATGCTTTAACTTCAGGGGCGCTGATGAAGAAGATCAAGGATTGTCATGGCCAAATCTAAAAGGAATACAAAAGACATGAAAAAGGGCTTGTTGAAGAATGTGATATGAGATTACATTCTCCTTAGAGAAGATTTGGCACGTTATTAGAGAGTTACTATAGAATACAGGACATGACAGAGTAGTTACAAGAAAGTGACTAAGTGGGACAGGTTCAACTTGATGCTGATGGTAACTTCTAGAAAGAGATGGAGGAAGATTTGGAGAAACATATAAATATAACTCACGGGCAATATAACTCATAACATAAAAAAATATACAAAATTCTAAAAATTTATAAGAAATGTAAAAATTCACATGGTGCTGAACAAGTATTTATTACAACAGATTACTTATATCATTCTCTCATTTACAAGTGCATAATAGAATCGTTTAAAAAGAAAGTGCGTAATAGAAAACTCCTAGAATGGATATAGACAATTATGAAAGAAGATAAATAAATTGATAGTCTAATGAGACATGATCTCAATTTATCCAGTAATAGCCACTGAAATAGTTTCAAAAATTAAAAGTCAACATTGATTGCTAAAGTTACTATTATTTGGTCATATTAGCTCTTTGTGAAGTGCCATTAAATGATTAATTTATTATATTAATTGGTAAGCATTTGCTTATACTTGAGAGAGAAAAACTCTTGACAATCCGTCTTTGGCTGCCTTTTGTTTTCAATATAGAAGGCCCACCTATGATCAATATAACTAGCGCTTCAAAGCCTGTGCCCAATGCAGGCAATAGAGAGAATTTAAAATTTTATTTAAAAAAATAAATGTGTTAATCTTTTTAATACTTTAATAAAATATAAATGAATATTATTATATAAATCATAACACAAACATAGTTAAAATTAATTTTAAAATATCTAATATTTTAAGAAGAAAATTTATATATAAAGATTGGTCACACACTCGATGTAAATTATCATGTGTTGGTTTAATGTGGGGTGGTTGAGGTATACATAGCACATATGTTTGCACGTGCCAAAACTCAAAAATCTCTACTCAACCATCATTTGAAGCCAAAATAGGACTGAATAACAATCACTTAGATTAAGCAAAAAGGGTCGAAAAATCTAGCCCATTTGATATATTATAAAGAGTGTTTTTTATATATCCTCTAAAGGCCTTAGAATTAGAAAATAGGCCCCTGCAGTTTAAGTATTTGCATATACCCACTACCTTTTCATTCTAATACCTTCATATCCCAAAATCAGTAACCTCACAACCACAATAAGTTTCTAGAGCAAAATGACACTTTTGGCAACCTCTTTATATCTATTACGTAATTTCAAAAACTTGAATTTATTTTCCTTTAAAGCTTTTAACACTGACCACTAGTATAACGCATTTAGTAGGAGAGAATAACCCTACATAAATCTATTCTTAGTAATATGGGACCCATTTTGTTAAATTCAAACTGATCATAACTCATACTTATAATTAGTTTTAATTGACCAAATCCATGCATGACCCACTGTTATATGTTTTAAAATACATAAATAGGCTTCATGTGCATTAAAGAATTATTAAAGAGAGAAAGTATTGGATCTTGGGATAAAATAATAATATATTTTTGTAAATAATGGCATACTTATTTTTTTAATTGATGTAAGGGCAAAGTAGTTATTTTTATAAAATTTAAATGTAAATCTCTCGGTAGTTGCTCATTCTCATTAGGACTACTAATACTAGAGACATAGAAGGTATAAAAAGGTTGAGGGTGTATACAAATATTGAAACCACAAGAGATTTTTTACAAAAAATTATAAATCTTAAGGGGGTATATGCAAATAACTCAATATAAGTTTTGATTTGGATTATAGCGGATAATTATTAATATAATCTAATATTTATAATCATTAAATATTGAGATTCTTAAATATGATGATGATGAAAAAACTCAAATCTACATCAAGGAATCTTAATCCTACCCTACCCTTGTGATTGGCCTGCATTGAAGTTTGGCCCTATTAAATTTTGAAAATCTAATTTTGAGGTTGATTCTCATCATATTTAAAATAAATCACCTTACTCAAAAACATAGATTATAGGTCTATGTAGCAAATAATATAGTTGCACAACATGCTCCTATTATGGACATAGTTCTTAGTTTAGGAATGGTCCACTAAGTGGAGTTTACCTAGTACCATAACAATTAAGAGAGGTGTGTGGTGTTTATAAGGTTTACACTTTATTTATAAAAAATTTAATATAAGAATTACATAACCCCATATTAGAATTATGATCAAATAAACCTATATATATTCAAATAAATAAATAAATAAATGTAAAGAAACTGAGCCCAAGCTTAGTATTTTCTAAGCCCCAAAAGCCAAAATAGGACTAAGTTGTAACTTTTGAGCTTAAACAAAATGATTAGATAATCTAATCCGATCAATAATCTAATTTTTATTACGTAATTTGATCCACATCTAATATGAATCTGTACAGATGTCGTCAAAAGCCTCAGGTTAAAGTTTATTTGTATAATCCATTTACACGGGTTAGTCAAAATTGACTATATAGTTAGAGTACATGTGAAAAGGTTTCATTTCATTATTGGTATATCTCCCAAGGTGAGCAACCCAATCCTTTTTGAAGTTTAAGCCATTAAATAGTATAGTAATGGGTTTTCCTAAGCTTAGCTTCATTTATTCATCCTTTCATGGCATACATCTTATATTTTTTTTCTCTTTTATGTCATTTCATTAATATGATATTGTGTGAGCTAAGAGATTTGAAAATTTCTTCATTTTGGGCTTTAGCTTTGGATTTGGGAGCTCCTAAGGCAAGTTTAAGCAAAGTGGATAATGGTATGATGGGCTATGTTGTTGATTCAATGGCTAATCTCTATTCTAATATATGCTTTCAACTCATTTCCTCTATGTTTCTTTAATGAAAAATGTCTTTTGGTTTGAAAATGAATTTTTATGTTTTAAAAATGGATTTGAATGAATAGGAAGAAAGTGGAAGTGGAAATGACCCTAAAAAGGGTGGATTTGAAGTAATGTATGATATGTTTTAGGTAAGAAAAGTTTGAAAATGAACAAGGAAAGTTTAGACTCAAATAGCCTAAAAAGACAAAACCCGCACTAAGTCCAATCGATTGGACAGAGGTCCAATCGATCAAATTACAGTTCTGGTGTGTTGATTGATCAAACCCATGCTCCATTGATCAAGCAATTCCTGTTTTTCAGAATTTATTTATTTATTTGATTATTTTATTTTACTTAAAAATCCTTTTTTATTAAACTTATTTTCAAGACTAATATAGCTTGACTTGATGATGTTAAGTATACTTTAGGAAAACCTTAAGCTTGATCATATGGTCAAGTATTACATTAGAATGCTAAGTGGACCTTATGATTATATAGAGCTTAACTTTTGCAATCCCTACACCTTACACGTGAACAACAAAATCAAATAAAATAAATAAAGAATATGCTAGCTATCATGAAATCTTTGTTAGATGTTCCGATGGATTCTAATGTCATATCCTCAAGTTTAGGTATAAGGGCTCAATGTTCTTATTCATATACAATGTGACACTAAGAACTGTGGTAACATTGACAGTGGGTGGTCTATGATCACACAAAAAGGGAAGGCTAAGGACACGGACATCTTAGATTAGTTTGACTCAAAAGCATCATTATCTCTTAATTAATTTGAAAACTTATACACACTGTTATACATTACCTTCTTTTATCTTAATTGTTCATTTATGTTTAGTTTTGTTCATTGTGTCATTATGTTTAGTTGTATTTAGTCATGTTCATTTGTGTTTAATTCAGTTATATTTAGTATGTTCTTTATCTTCATTTCGTTGTTCTCATTTATTGTTATATGTATTTAGTGACAACGCGCTTTAGTTAACTCCACATGATATGCAAGTAAGTTATGACCAATGAGTATGATATACACGATTGTATGGTATGTTTCATCATGTTATTTGATTTATGGAGTAGGTATTACTGAATTAGACTCTATGAGATCCGGTAGGGCTGAGCATGAGTTTGATATTATAAACCATTGCAGTTAAATCCCGATTGGAGTGAGTCGATGTTCCATTGGGTAATTAGACTCGCTACTTGATTTTCATCTCATTTTCCAATTTGCCATTCTGGGAGGATATTAGTGACGTGGATAGCCAATTTATAAGTATATTTCCTGTTATTTATAATTCTCTTATACATGCTTCATTATATGCTAACGTGCCTAGATACGCTCTTTGACATTTGTTTAAATTATCATATCTTAACTCTATTTGGTACACTGTGTGATTTACTACTTGCTTAGTTCTTGTACTCAGAGTGTTACCCCTGGTCTTGCAGGAGCAGATTCCAGCTTAGACACCGTTGTTGTTATGCATTTGGAGGACCCCACATAGGTCTCTTCAGAATTAGTTGAATGCACACTTGATAATGCTTTTTATTAGACATACACAATAGAGCTTCTCACAGTTACAACATTTAGGGATCGTGGAGATATAGATTACTCCATTTATCATTTCATCATATTTTATTGATAGACTTGTATTTATTTTCATATTGGCTGACATGTATTATTATTGGTCTTTGACTATCCTGCATTTAAGCACTTTATCTTATGCATTGTTTATTTAGTATACATTGGACATGTAGACTTTTACATAGATGATGTTGAATTCATTATCTATCTATGCAGTTTATTATAGAATGTTTACATAGTTATTCATTGTGCACTGTACTATCACATATAGTTCATAGGTGTGCTTAGCACCTAGGTTTTCCGCAAGTTATATTAAGTATTCCAATCTTATGGATCTTCCTTGCACGCTAAAATGTGAAAAACTCCCTTGTAGGATTTGTAATTACCTTAGTGCGATAGGGTTACTACGGGATTACGTGGTGTTCACGCCGCGGGTCTAGCTGAATTACCTTATTTTCGGGCTCAGGGCATGACAATGTATATTTTAATTGTCCCTGTTCTAGAGAAGCATGGAATGATGAGGAAGAGGAGAAGAGGGCTACTGTATTGAATTAAATACCCAAAGGATAAAAATTTGAATTTTTTTCAAATTAGTGATGGGTCCATGTGACCTACCTGCTCAAGGATTAGGTCTCTACATTATATAGGGCACTGATGTGCGACCTCATGAGTGGGTCCATTAAGGATTAGACCATTGGAGCTCAATCACACTAAAAAGTCCTCATTTGAAAATATAGATACCCAAAGGACTTCATCCACGTTAAAGGGAAATAGAGATGTATTGAATCGACATTGGTATAAAATCTAGTGTCAAATTCGACACAGTTTTTTAGATGTATAATAAGAATAAAAAAATATAAGTGGTCAAGTGGAAGCTAAACCTAAAGGGCTTTTTCAGGTTTAAGGGTCATCTAAGGGGTTTTTACATGTAAAATTTACTTTTTTTTTAATGACTTTGTTTTTGGTAGCTCTATTTTTTATAACTTAGTGATAATAAAAGTTGAGATACCAAACAAACCTTAATTTCGGATAAATAAGAGCAATTCAAGGAAAGCGGAAAGTGGAAAGTGAAGGTATTGGTTTGAAACCTGCCAAACTTGATCCTAATTTTTAAATTGTCAGACTCAATCGTACTCAATCGATGGGATTCTAGAATATAAAAAGCTACCGAATTAGGGTCTAATCTTAAATTGTCACACTCAATTGACAGAGTCCAAGCTTTAAATAAGGAGTCTTGTTAAGCTGGAGTGCTGGACCCTAATAAAAAATAGCAAATTGCACAATAACATACGGGGATCCATTGCATCTCATCGCCTGCACTTGGCAGTGTATATCAATCAATCAATGGACACAACCGTGAAAGGCTAAAAAAATTTAGGTGGCCCCACATGATTGAGAGAAAGAAAGATGAATGGGATCTTTAGGTGGGTGAGCCCCACTTAAGCGTCTGCCCATTTTAGTCACCTAAATCCCTCCTAAAACAGGGGCATATCTTATACTTGGTGAGCTCTGGGTAATGTATTGGAACCTCTAGGGCTTGTTTGTGCATCCAAGTTTTTGCGAGAAAAGCCTTAAAAAACCTGCACATTTTTCCACAGTGAAAATTTCCCACTAAATGTGTGGCATTTTTTTCTTCAAAAGAAAAAGCATAAAATGAGTCAAAATTTCTGCAATTCTAGGAAAAAGGTTTTCTTAACCAAGGTTGGAAAAAATATTGTTTGCACAAGTTAAAAAGCCCATGAATACGATATGTGTAGATGTATAAAACAGGTCTTATGGTTCCACCTTCCAGTACACAACTTTTTTCCGTGTGTATTGACTTCCTTTGCATGTGTGGGCTTTCTTTATGAGGGCCAGTTTCTGTGTATACGTCCATCTTGGATTTTTCATATATACTCTTTGGTGGGGCTCATTGTGGACCCCACTAAGAGATGAGACTGGGGGAGGGAGGGAGGGGGGAGTTGGAAAGATCTATGTGAAAGCACCCTACATATCAAATTTACTCCCAATTTCATATCCCTAACCCCTTTATCCATGACTCACAAATTTATTCTATTCGGATTGGTGTATAGTCAATCCAACGGTCCACTAAATTCAGATTCGATCAAAAGTTGGGGTGAGTTGCTATCATGAGGTTCCATGTGTGTTGTAAGGTTTGGATTAAATAATAGATGAGCTACATTTAGAGTTCTTATAAAAAAAAATAGTAAAAGACGGATACGTATAAAATTTCTCGTTCTTTATGTATAGGCTTCTTTTGCTCATGAGTAGACTATTACGTGCGTGTTCTCTCTTGAGTTAAAAGGGCATTTGCCCGGGATAAAAAGCCAGTGAGTCAGAGGAGCAAAGGCTAGGGCCTTTGGATTAGACCCATGCCCAATGGCTATCCCTATCATATCCAACCCGTTTAATAAAGTAACCTTTCCCGTACGGGTGAGTGGGGGTGAGTGGAGTTGTGACAAGTCAATCAACGTCAATGTTGTATTATCCAAATCCTCTGTGGCTAAAAAATGGGGTGGATGGTAGGGCCCACTTATCTCCTGTATGGATTATTAACAAATTTCACCTCAATCCAGTAGGATTATTTCACACCGTTGAGCTTACAATTTTTTTTATATAAAGAATTTTATACTCGTTCATTATCACATGTCTAATCAAATAGTTAATCTATCGGTGGAAAAAATTCAGATTGAAGTTAAATTTGGCAGTAGACACAATGCCCAGAGGATGTTAATTATGAACCGTTATGATGTCAATAAGCGGCCCCCATTATGGAGTGTCACACCTTTTACCTCAGGATGTCTCTGTGCGAATGCCTCAGAGAACCGGTCTCCGCGGATTCATTCTTTTACAGACGTTGCAAATATCTCTACGTTCTCCGTTTCTCAGGTTCTCGGGCCTGAGCGATTTCCCGCCCGATTTCTATCTCTTCCTCTTCCTCCTCCTCCTCCTCCAATCCCCTTCCAAAGCCCCTTCCTCTTCCTCCTCCTCCTCCTCCTCCAATCCCCTTCCAAAGCCCCCCAATTTCTCCACACCCAGTATCAAAAATCGTGCTTTTAGAACGAACCCCCACCAAAAATCTAGCCGAAAAATGGCTTCTTTGGAGGTTTCCCGCAGCTTTTTATCCAAGGAGCCTCCATCTGCCGTTTTAATGGCGACCCATTTGCGGAATTCGGATTTCGGACGGGTTGGATCTCTGGGTTTCTCAGGTTCGAGCTCAAAAGGGAGCTGCAGGGTCTGCTGCTGCTATGTGGATGAGAAGGCGGCGGCCGGAGGTGTTTTCTCGGTGACATCGTCGAGTAAGTCGGACGTGGATTATCTTGGAGAGAGCACAAAGGGTAATTTGAATGTGAAGAAGGAGCATCTGGATGCGTTTGGTGAGTTAGAACTGCCCCCCCATGTCATGGTATTTGATTTTATAGCTTCTTGGGGCGTAATTTTGAGTTTTCAAGCTTATTGGTTTGTTGAAATGGTGATTACACTGCTTGATTCACTAAAGTCTATGAATTGGTCCACTTCATTTTTTCTTAACAAGAATGTGCTTTTTGCCAATTGGGTTTTAATCTTTTAATTGATTTCCTATGCTGGTGGCAAAGATTGTAGATTGAAAAGAGAATTAAGGGTGGTTTTCAATATCTACAGATTGAGTCTTGTCATCCCATTAGACGGAATCTTTAGCTACAGCTGATTCTTAGTGGCATACTTATTTTGGCATTTTAAAAAACTCTGATTCTAGGAAACTAAGTCGATCAAAGTTTCCTTACCATGATCATATTGGGACGGCAATCACTAATCAATGTTCTTGATGGATTAGAATGCTAAGAGGTTGTCACACCCCGATCTTGGGAATAAGGGATTAGAATGGGCCATCAGGGTGTGCATACGTAATTCCATAGCAATCCGTGCCATGTGAAGACATGCACGAATCACTACAAGGGAGATTCTACATGAATGTGTGAGGAAGTTCCACAAACACGTATATTAAGTTTTAGCAATAAAGAGGAAGTCTGTGAAATACACCTGTAATGATTATAAGCAATAATAAAAGAAACATCATCCATTCATAAATAAGTCTGAAGTTTGTTACTTAACCATCCACATCTATATGGCAACAAAATACTAAAACATATACATAATCTAAATAACGTATCTATCCATCATAGACTCCAAATAACCATAAGTCCAAGCATGTCTAAACTTAACAACCTAAAAGAAAACCCATTGACGCTCTACGTAGGACGACTAATAGAATACGTCGTCTTCGTTCCACTCATCTACTCCCCGGGTTACTATTGAGGTTCTTTCCAGGGGCGCGTCGTCCGCCGAATTGGCGTTGGGTTTGGTACCTGTAACACCAAGGGTAGCACTATTAACACGACGGTTAAGCAAATATAGAGATATATAAGACTATCATGATGCATCAATAGAATTAGAAAACATATTGATTGAAAGAAAGCAATAATCGTAAGCTAGGCATATTGTGCATGAAATTAGCATGAATAACGAATCATTAACAGAATATTATAACATATTAGTTGGCATCCACAAGGCTATATTCTCTCTAAGGAGAGCGTATAACATATAGAGGGAAATATTGTTAGGGGATAAGTCTAGCTTTCCAAGGGGCGCCGACCTTTTTCTTCATAAACTATTGCAGCAGTTACATAAGGGATACCCAAATTGGTCCCATCGAACCTAATAAGGGTACAAGCTAAGTAATGCCAACTTAACAAATCAAGACTGTCCCGAATTCATATCATATATACTTATCATCAATCGTAATGATTGTTTCATATTCATGCATAGTCATTCATACTTATCATTGATCATAGCGATCATCTCATATTTGTACATAAAAGGGAGTTTTGGTCTTAAGATCACATTCAGTCATAAAAATCGGAATCAAACAAAGTGACCGATAATTAGATAATGCATACTTAAATGAGCTCATGGAGTTCGAACCCTATCAACCTTAACTACACCCATTCGGCTCACTGGCACACACTCTATAGAAGCTCCGGCACCGATTTCTCCTCAAGGTTCACCGGGAAGAATGGGTACATATTTAGATCATATTAAGGGAAATGTTGCTTAACAATATGAATGCAATTAGATTGAGCAATTATCAAGGATAGTTACTAGCCAACCTTATGTTAGATAATTTGTGTTTCCGTGGTTATTCAATACGATGTATTCATAAAACGTCTGGTGTTATTTTGTTACCAAATCTTGGTGTTACATTGTGTATGCATTAGACACCACTTCTTATGCCAACACCCATGACGTAACATCATAAACTGACTGGAAAATCAAGAGGGAATGAGTGATAGCTCAACACTCTTCCTTCTTTATATTAATTACTGTTGGGTTAATTTGTTTGAGGTAAGGGTATCATTTCTAAGGCTTTACATGGCCTTTGATTGTACTTAATGTTCTAAGGGTAAGAATGGCTTATATCATATTTCTAAGGTCTCAAAATAAGGTTAGAATAACTCCCAATTTAATCCTTGTTTTAAAGGAATAAAATAAGATGTTACTAAAATTGGGGGTACATTGCTCCCCAATGGCTCTCATATAAGGTCTCGCAAAACATATCCATAAAATAACTCTCATTTTCATAAATTATTTGTACTTATATAGGGCTGGACTCACGGAATATCGTAACTGAGTTCTGGAGAGAATTTTGGGCTTTAAAGTAATTAAAAAGTCAAAAGTATACGTTTTATCATTTGTTTATCCAATAAAGTAATATAAAGTAATACCCATTTTTCCATACATACTAATACTTACCGGGGCTTTGGTAAGGCTCCATGTTTCGACAATTTTGAATAGTATTATGTTTGTAGAAAATTTGCATAATCTAATGATAAATTTTAGAATACCTCGGCTTCACCAAAGAACAAAAGTGTAGCCTCTCCTTATGCCCCGCGATGTACTACGGCAGGTCCATGGTAAGTCATTTGGAATAATGTTTACAAACTTCACCCGCTGTTTCGGTGGCCCATAGCTTAGTCTTGATGTTTTACAAAATTCATCCGCTGTTACTGTTCAGCCGTATATTGGCCTATGGCTTAGCCGTATGAAGCCTACGGCTAGGCCATGGCTAAGCTACGACTTAGCCGTAGCACAATTCATGGCTTAGCCGAGGGTCGGCCGATTATGAAAACTGGATTTTGGGGATTCTCTGGAAAGCTCACTGTAAAATGGCTTATGGCTTGGTTGTGGGGTGTTTATGGGTTAGTCGTAGTTCATTTCACGGCTTGATCATGGGTTAGCCGTAGTTGAAATGCAGAATTTGAGCTCTCTGGATTATGAGCCGTAGAACACTTCCGGTTTAGCTGTGAGCTTTACCGTAAGCTTCAGAATTTTTGAAAATTATTTCTGAAGCATGAGTTCAGTATAGAACTCCTGAATTTGGTTTCAATGAGATTTCTTTCGCTCCAAATTATCATAATAAGTCTTATAATACCCTCATTTCATTAGTATTACATAATCACACTCATTATCACTTAATCCAACATATATATGTACTTAATCGAGGGGTGAAAGAGCTGTTAAATTGCATTTAGAGTGATTATTTCAACAATCAACAATTTAGACATGCATGTAGTAATATATACTATTATACTTGTCTTGAATCAGTGTCTAACCCTAAACTTGCCTCTCTTTTGGTTTGATGGTGGGGAAAGCTTCAATAAAAGAAAATCCTATTACGGGCAAAGACATGCAATGGGTGAATTTAATGTAAGATGCATGCATGTTGCTCATTTGAGTCTTCTTGGCTCTTTTGAACTCAAAGGAATGGAAGGATGTTGGGGATTTTACCTTGAAAAGCTGTAGAGATGGAATTTGCTAGCTCTTAGGAAGAAGATGCACAAGAGGATGAAGAAAGAGAAGATTGGAATCTAGTAGGAGCATATGCAAGCTCTAGGATTCAGTTTTTCAGCTTAAATCTAAAGAGGAGAGTGAGAGGAGTGTGAAGATGAAGTAGCTCTAGCAAGAGGAAGCCTTAAGAAAATGAAAAGGGACGATGGCTATCTCTTTGAACTCAAATTTTTGATAGTTTTGCATGCAAGTCATAATCATTGAGGACATTACAGTTTGAGTCAAATGAACTTCAATTGGGCCAAGATGGATTCGAATTAAGTTGGGCCAAATATACACGATGATCCACAAGATAGAAGACACATGATGCAACTAATGTGGTGTCAAAATGATGCAAACCATGAGACTTTAAATTACAAGAAGGTCCTTAACAAGCCTAGGTAAAGTTTGAACCTGACCAAACTACCTATCCATGACCCAGACCCAAAGGGTTTTGAGTTAAATTAGTCTAAATGAGTATCAATTAGCACAAAACAAGATTAATTACTATAAATCAAGATTTGTTTGGGTTAGGACCTTCCAGAGGTTTTCTATTTAATCTGTGGAACTCTTGATGACCATCATCAAAACAGTTGGCCCAACAGCCAACTTTGAATGGTTGAGGTGTGTTCTACATTAAATTTGTAGTGATTGTATTTCTTGTACACAGTGCCCACATTTTGCAGACATAAAAATGGATATGAATTTGTTTTGATGTGGTTACAAAGAAGACTCTACTTGTTTCACTCTACAGTTCTCATGATTGCCAATTAGATTTGGCTTAAACAAGATAATAAGTCCTTGATTTTTGTAGCCAAGAGACTTAAAAGCTGTCTTTTTTATTAGTCCCTGCCCCATAAGCTAAAACCTTGGAGGAAAAACTTTTGAGTTGAAGGATTGAGTCAAATTTGAAAACCACTTAGCTCCAATGTTTTGGGTTCCAGTACTTTGGAGTTATGATGCTTAAATACTTCAAAGCAGGCAACATATCATGTCGTGTTGCATTGGATACTTCACCTTTTATGTGTAAATCCACATCTACATATCTACGGCATGTCTTTGCCATATCCACGCTGTATTTGGGCATCATAGTTTGGGAGAAACTGTAAAATTGGAGGGCTTGATGGGGATATTGTAAATAGGACTAGTGCAGGGTGGACAGAGCTTAGACAATCTAGTGGAGTATCATGTGATTGTCAAGCACAAGTACAATTAATGGACGCTTTTATAATAATTAGGACTTAGATATGCAGTTTTTTGTGGAGCTTTGCCTCAACATGGAATCACTGGATTTTAGAACATGTGGTCAAGCTTAGATGTTAAAGACTTAAGATGGATAATAATGCATGAATAAAGTTAGGACTAGGAATAAATACATAAGAGGAAGTCCATAGATGGCTCCAATACAAGAGAGCAAAGAGATGTTGTATGTGATGGTCTTCAACCCTTTAAAGTCATTGAAAGAATTGAAGGCATTTGTATGCTTGGACCTCCTTGAGCTGAAATGTGACTTCTTTTTCTTTATTACTTCTTCCTTGTAGGTCTTGATGGTCATGCAACCCTAGAGGGTCCAATTGAAGAGATAGCTAGAACTGAGGCTAAAAAGGCAATGAACTCGCTAAGTGAGCTGGGAATCCTGGTACAATTCATTCCTCTCTCTCTCTCTCTCTCGTCTGGTGGCTCCATTGATCTTTTTTATGGTGTCTCTTTTCAAGATATCTTTTAAAGCTGTTTTTAATGGTACATTGTACCATTACAATCCAGATTTTGACTATCCAAACTTCTCATACAGAAATATCTATTCATTCAGGTTGCGTAAAGGAGAATATATTTTATTATTGAGTTTGAAATTGTGTGATTTATCGTCCTATCATGTTTTCAGGTGGAAGTATTATTATATAAAATATATTCTTGTTAATTTTCATATATTTAACTTATTCACTTTTTTTTCTCTTTCTTTAATTTTTTTTTTTAATTTTATTACATGGATCAAAGATAAAGTATCACCTTTCACTTTCTTTTCTCTCTACCCAGCTGATTCTCTCCTGCTTGCTATCCCATATCGTACATAAATCTTGTAAATGCTAGCCATGATCTTTTAGTGAAAAATCTTATCAATTAGCAATACTTCTCCACGATTTTGTAATAAGTTTACTGCATATTAATTGTCTTGATAGAAATTTTCCAGTATGCCATTTTTATTTGGTCAAGTAAGGTCGAAATGAGCTCTACCCCTTTTGATATTATTGCTGAAACATGTGTCCTTCAGTCTTAATTGTATAACTATGGTTCCACTTTCCATTGAGAAGTGCACACGTATGGGTAATGCATGTGTCTGTGTGCATACATGTAGTCCTTGCATACTTAGTTCTGCGTTTAATATTTTATGTACAATATCTTTTGCGATCTTATACAGCTGATGCTGCCATGTAGGCTCCCTTCTCGATGAGTTGTTCACCCCGTGGCATATTTTGTAGCCGGACATTAAATCTTCGGTCAATCAGTGCTGTTGGTTATGATATGGATTACACCTTGATTCAGTATGATGTAATGGTAATTTTCTACTTCCTGATAATCAACTGCACAAGTACTTCATGGAGAAGAAAAAAAAAACCTGCATAATTAGGCTTTTTTCTCTTTTAAATGTCTGGCCATTGTTTCCCTTAGCCAGTGTGATGCAATTAGCCAAAAATTGTTTCATTTGTAGTATGAATGCCATCACTATTGCTTTTGTGTACTACGGCGAATATTTTTATTGTCAAACTTCATCATCATCATCATCAAAGCCTTATCCCAACCATGTTGGGGTTGGCTACATGAATTCTGTTTCTCCATTCCATTCTATTTTGAGCCAAATCCTTAGATAAGTTAAATTTCTTCAAATCTGATTTAATGACCTCCATCAATGTCTTCTATGGCACCTGTTTTTTGTGTTAGACTACGGTCCATATTTTTAATATGGCACCTGTTTTTTGTGTGAGACTATCTAAATCTCAGCATTCAAGAATCTTTGGAGTCATTTCTCTTCAAGTTGTTTTAAATGAGTCTTGTTTATCTATAAGGGTTTCATGTTTTGTATGAATTGAAGTAATCTCCTTTTCTCTTTTTGATAGTTTGTGCAGTGCATGCCGAATTTTTTTTAATTACTTTCTCCGAGTATTTTTTTCTCTATGAGAAACAGCTCATCAACTGGCTCAGTTATGAAGTTTTTAAATTTTCAATAATATCCTTGTATTTTTGCAGGCGTGGGAAGGACGGGCTTATGACTATGGTATGGCCAACCTTAAAGGCACGGGCTTTCCAGTTGATGGACTTGTATTTGACCCCAACTTGGTAATACATTTATCTGTGGCTATGTTAAAGAGGTTATAGTGTTCAACCAGTTACTGTCTCTGTGTCCATTATATGTGTTTCTATCTTTAGTTTCCCACTTTAAATTCATTCTGTGATGATTATACAAACCTTGGACATGTAGTTCCATTAATACTTCAATTGAGGAGTTTTGAAAAAGAATGCCTTCTTTCTGAAAGCACCATATAGTCTTATGTATGCTATCAAGTGAGCCAGCAGTCAGCAGTGTTAATACATGGGCCCATGATCTGGTGATCCAGTCTGTTGATAATGATATGTTGTTAATCTTGTGGATTGATATGATGTAAAAATATCCTAACAGTGAGTGATTCTAGTCCTTTGATTACCAGTTTGAAACTAAAGTGCTAAGACAATGATGGAGTGATGTCCTGGGCAAAAAAAACAGAAAACAAAAAACAAAAAACAAATGTAAAGAGTGGATGACGCTGATCATTTAATAGGTGGGATAGCCAAAATCTGCTATGCTGTGCATATATGTATATATATTTGTCTACGTACTATGGAGCCCATCCATCAATGGCATGGATGGCTGAGCCATGGGCTCTGCATCTACAATATTTGGCATCATATTCACTGTGCACTAAGTCTTAGGATCCAATAAATCCTCTTCCTCTTTCTTCAGTACTAGACTAATCTATTCTCACAGATATAAAAGGCACAGTTCTTTTTCTTTTATGGCACTACTTTATGCAGGTAATTAGAGGCCTTGTCATGGACAAAGAGAAAGGAAATTTGGTTAAGCCAGATCGATTTGGTTATATAAAGAGGGCTATGCATGGTACCAAAATGCTATCAACTCAAGCTGTAAGGTCTGGTGCAATTTGTAGATTGTTTAATTGTTAAACACATGTTGTTTCATTATGGAAAATCTTGAAGTAATAATCCTCCTAGTGCTAGCTGACCTCCTTCTAACTATTGAAGTGAGATCTATGGGAGGGAATTGGTTGATTTGCGAAAGGAAAGCCGATGGGAGTTCCTCAACACATTTTTTTCTGTTTCAGAAGCTGTAATGTTTATGCAGGTCATTTTCTCTTTCTAATCTAAAAATGCTAAAGCATGTTTTTATTCATATTTTCTCTGCCTTAATTTTTTCCACACATGATAACTCCTGCAGATGGTTGACCTGTTAGATGAAGGATTAGTGCCAGCGGAACTTGGGCCATTAGATTATAGTGGGCTTTACAAGGCAATATATTCTTTTTCCCTAAATATAGCAAGATAGCACCTCCTTCTTTTCCTTTCATGACATTGAGATACATTTCAGGCTGTTGCCAGGGCCCTTTTCAGGGCACATGTGGAAGGTCAACTTAAGGTAGTTGTTTGAACTTCGAATGGATATTTATGTTCTTGCATTTCATCTCCACAAGCATAACAAAAAAAATTAACTGGAGTTAATGCAGAGTGAGATAATGGCTGAACCAGAGCGATTTGTAATACTTGATCCTGAGCTTCCTTTGGCACTTTTGGATCAAAAGGAGGTAACCTAATTTACATACATTCTATTGCTATGTTTGGTGTTAATCTGAAATGTAAAATTTTCAAAAGTCATTTTCCCAAACTTCAAAATCATTTGGGAGCTGTGTCACTTTGGGATGCTAGAATTTGGAGAAGGGTTAAAGTGTGCCTTTTCTGGATATTGAAATGGAGTTTCTAAAGGCCTTGATGGCCTTGAGCAGTAACTTTTGCTATTTTGTCAGATTCTTAAATGGCTTATTGCAAAGTTGGCAACCTGTTCTGGTTTTATTATCAAATTTAATTTTTGATGTCTTTTCACTTGATTATGTTGTTTTGTCAGGCTGGTAAAAAGTTGTTACTAATCACCAACTCTGACTACCATTATACAAATAAGATGATGCAACATGCCTTCAATAGGTTTCTCCCTAATGATATGAACTGGCGAGACATTTTTGACATGGTGAGCCATTTGTTCCTTTTGTGTCTATGAAATGCTTGCTATATGATTAACCCATTAGAAGTTTCCTCTTGGATTCAATCAAGGAAGTAATTTGTTGCATGATGCGGACTTGCTATATGCCTTTTTTTTTTATAGGTTATAGTTTCTGCTAGAAAGCCGGAGTTTTTTCAAATGTCACTCCCCATGTATGAGGTTGTCACAAGTGAAGGATTAATGCGTCCCTGCTATAAGGCACATTCAGGTGATCTCTAGTTTATTGTATTTGCAGCATTTTAATTTTGTCTTTGAGAATTGCCATCCTACCTTATTAGCAAATTGGTTGAAACATGTGTTTTTCATTCCTTCGCCATATAAATTGTAGTCCTTGGCTCAATTTTAGTCTAAGATACACGAATTATCACTTTATTATTCATGGTAAACAAGAGATCCTGATTACTAGTTACCAGAACTCATTACAAAGCTCAAAGGGTTCTTAGAATGTCTGCTGAAACTAAAATAGTGTTTCTTATGATTTAGGGAACTTGGAATATGATGTAGGACATACCCATGGTCCCACTTGGCTTAACCTGCCAATGGGCCGGCCCATCTATTTTTATTTTATCAAGTATTTTTAATTATCTTTTAGGTGGTTTATGTATTTTAATTGGATGTTTTAATCCTGACCCTCAACATGTTTGGATGGTCTAGATTAGTTCTAGGTTTCCTTTTTTTCTTCTATATATGAATGTAAAGCCTCATAGCTTACTCAGTGAGTGATTTATGAAGTTTTATCGAGTGATTTTGGGGCTTCCCGAGTTCTCTCTTCTTCCTTGCCCATGATGGGGAGGTTGGCATAAGGTTAATTATTTAGGCAAAAGCCTGACCACCTTCATCTTTGTTCTCTCCATCTCTATTCGCTCTGCGTCTAGTACCCCGCTCCACATCAATCAGTATTAGAGGCGAAGTTAGATCCAACCTAGATTCAGTCATTAGTATCATCAATTCATCTTGAGATCTTCAGTTCAACATATTTTTAGTTTTGTTCCACCATCTTTGCATTCAGATCCACAACCCATTCCGGCATCATTCCATCAGTCAAACAATCAACATCATGAACCCCACTACCCAGTCCCTGTCACACCTCACCCCCAATGACATCAAGCACTAAAACCTAGAAATCCAAACCAACTCACCATTAACCCCATTGATCCTGCTAAATCCTTAGCCAAAAACCCAAAATTAAACCTAGGTTTCTGACCACCCTCGTTGTCTACAAGAACCAGAACCCCAATTGCATGTCCATCAAAACCTATTTCAAAACCAAAATCCCTAAATTGGAAATCCTTAAATCCCAAATCCCCCAAAATCCCTAAAGTTTGTGGCTCCAAAATTCAAATCACCATTACCGATCCCAAATCCCCCAGTCCTGAACCCAATTATAGCTCATCCCAAAATCAATCAAACCCTAAATTGCCACTAAACAAAGCCCTCACCTAATTTCCACAAATCCCCAAAACCAGTGAACCTATTTGGTTTCAATCCCAAAACACTGATTCCTCAAATAGTTTCCAACCACCCAAACCCATCAGCCAACTACCATATGACCATAATCCCTTGACCGAAATCCTCAATTAGCCATAGCCCCTTGGCCAAACCCTGCTCCTTCTAATACCAACGGCTGAAACCCATCAGACTCCAATCCCAGCCTCTTCACCTCAAAACCCAAAGACCATTCATAGCCTTCTTGATGGGTATCAGAGCCGAGGATGGTTCTGTCTCTCGACGGGGGATGATGTGAGGCCTCGGACCAGAAGCCACCCCACAAGACTTAGGTCTCAAGGGGGCGAACTGTGTTAATGAGGGGGTCCACCCCGCGGATTATGGTTTCAAGGTCCAACATCGGCAAAGGGGTGTCCAAATCTCTAGGCTTACAAGTGAAACCCCAAATATTCCCTTTTTCTCTTTTTTCTACATGAAGCACGGGGCAGTCTGGGTTTAAGCATAGGTTCGGTTGTGTTTGAGTCGGGTTGGACCTGACCCACTCCACTGAAACTACTATCTTTTGTTTCAAGCTTGTTTCGTACACTAGGCCGAATTTTGGTTCAGTTTGATTGGAGTGTGATCTATAAAAAAACATAGCTGATTTCTGTCAATGAACCCTTCATCAACAAGGTCTGACTTAGATTTGGGCTTAGATTCAAATTTATGTCAAGTGGCCCTAGCCCAATCGAGCAACCTATTGATCTAATCCAGCTCTATTAAAAGGTTCTGACGTCAATAGTGAAATCAACAATGATCTAGTCATTTACCAAATAAAAATGCAAGGATCTAGTCAACAGAGTTGAACGAGGTTTGAGCTATGATGCCTAGATACGAACATGGGTACGGATACGGACACGGGGAACGAGGGTTTGATATGCCGACTTAAAAATTTTAGGATACGGTACGGGTATGGCATTCCAAAAAATATATACATATAAATACTTATCGTAGTGCACAAATTTTAAGAGGCCCACTGTGTGGATCAAATTTTCAATGAGGTGGGCCTGACAGTATCTTAACATAGAAGAAAATAAAAGAGTAGAAAAAAAAGTGGGCCAAGTGTCTTGGTTGGCCTAATAGCTCGACATTAAAATAGAAAGAAATAAAAAAAACCCAACGGGCTTGTTCTCATTAGAAAATGTGACTGGTTCTTTTGCTCCTTTTGCATCTCTGGGGCATCATTGAATGAAAAAGAAGAAGAAGAATGAATAAGAAGAAGAGGAGGCGTATATGGCACCTAAAGCTAGAAGCTTGAAGTAGCAATGGTAGTAGAAAACAACACAGTGGTCTACCACCTAGTTGAAGAAGCAATCCGTCAAAACTAAAGCAGTAGCCCTTGTCAGTTTAGTTATCTTCTTCCTCGTTGCCACCGTCTCTTCCTCCTCTTCTCTTTCTTTTTTACTTTCCTTTTGATCAAATTGAGAGAGGGCTCCTTTAGGAGTAAATTGGTCAAAATGGACAAAATCTGTCGTAATTTTGGGTAAAAAATATTGCATAGCCGTATCCTAAAATTGGGGGCCATATCTGAGCCGTATCTTGCTGTATCCCGTACCCATATCCGTATCGTATTGTATCGGTACGGATAACAGAGGGCATTTGGAGTATTCGGGTATCATAGGGTTTGAGTCAATTTGACCAAATTGGACGGTCCAAATTACTTTGCTAATATTGATGTCATTTGTGCTCTGATTGATGATCCATCTTCACCTACAAACTCCAGTTAGTGAAATCTACACATTCGGTTTGTCTAATTTTCTAAGAGCATTAAATTTGATGCTACTTTGCATCAAGGAAATATGTAATCAAAGGCACTCTGCTATTGAAAATCCATAATGATATGCACAGAATAATCTATATGTGTAAGCACGGAGAATGGTATTTTGAGAATAAAGCCTACTTTGATCAATTTCTTAATTTGAGCCGGGGCAAGCTAATAGTTGATGAATATTCCGATGATTTTTCAAGGCTAAAAGTACAATGTGCATTAGATGAGGATAATAAACATTATGTAACTATTTTTACCATAGGGTTGAGAATAAATATAGTACAACAACATGAAAGAATGCAATACCATGTATGAAGCGTTTTGGGAAGCAATCCGTGTTGAGCGCTTGGTAAAATGCTATCGCTTATGGAGAGCTAAGTTGCAAGATGGAAAGCCTCAGGAAATAACAGCAGCAGTTGTGGAACCCATGGTAGAGGACATCAAAGTTGGCATTGAAATGCAAGTACTAGAAAACAAAGAGGCTGACAGTGTTAATCAGCTAGTGCAAGTAGCAAAAGAAGAAAACATGAGCATTGGAGAATTGGAAATGGTCAGTAATGTGAAAATAGTGGGTCAGCCGAGTGACCCAGTGGGCCTGGGCCTAGGCCCATTTGGATGTGTGTTATATCTTTGACTAATTTAGGAGATTTTGATGTAATCTGGTGTAATCCTAATTGGCAATTAGCCTTATTGTATATTACCTTATTTGTATATTCATTGAGTTGTGTAATTGACCCATAGTAGAAAGTTCTATATATGAAAAGCCTTGCAAGGCTCGATCAATAGAAACAATTTTCTTCTTCATCTTAGTCTTTTTTGTTTATATGGTATCAAAGCTTTCTCTGAGACCTTGAAGAGAAAATTGATCATCGTTTGGAGCAGATTCGTGTGTTTTGGGCTTCACAATCAAATCAGCTTGATCCAAGGTGGGGCCCACAGGTGCGCGATCACAGCAGCAGTCTTCCTCTTCCTGGTTGACTGTTTTTGAGCAGTGTCTGGTAATTTTTTGAGATTTTTTGGTGAACTTTGGAGGTAGTCTTTGGAGATTCTTTAGTTTTGATTTTTTAGCAACTTGTTTTCATCAAATCCGTCCAAATTTGTTGTCAATTGTTTGTTTGGATTGTGACCTGGCTTGTTTGGTGCGAATTTTGGCTTACTTTTACTGTTTGCTGCCTGATTTGGATTATTGAGGACGACACATGATCAACCTCTCTAACTTCTCCTTGTCATGCAGCTCGCTTGGGACTATTTTTGGCCCCCTTTTGTTTTTTATTTCTGTTTGGACTTGTTCAATGGCTGGGAAATTGTCTGGCATCAATGTTATCCTAGATGGGACTAATTATGCTTATTGGTCCCATCTAATGATGAATTTCTTAAAAGGACAAAAATTGTGGAAATATGTTTCTGAGAAGAAATCCATTCTTGAGACAAAAGATGCTTCCTATGTAGAATGGGAAGCGTTTATTGGAAAGATCAACTCGTGGATTGCAAAATCTGTCATCCTGTCCATTGGCAATCAACTGGCAAAATTTTCTCATCCCAAAGATGCATGGGATTATTTGTCCTGGTTGTATACTCACTCCAATTCTGCCCGTCGATACCAACTGGCATGGGAAATCAAGAATGCTGATCAAGGATCAGACTCGATTCATGACTTTTATGTTAAGATGATTACCCTATGGGATCAATTAGCACTAATGGAACCTCAGTTCTCTTGCCCTGATGATTCGGCAACCTTTGAAAAATATAGACAGGAGATGAGATTAGTGCAATTCCTCATGGCACTTAGGCCTGAATATGAGCATGTAAGGGGTTTGCTATTGCATTGCTCCCCATTACCATATGTAGACACTGGCCGAATTATTGGTAGAAGAGCAAACACAGAATTCCTTAGCCAAAAGAAAAAGTGGGGAGACTGATGAAGTTGTGGCTATGACTAAAAACCAAATTGTTGCTTAAACAACCGTCTCAGCCAACAACCTTTGCAATTATTGTAAGCAGCCTGGACACTGGAAGAACGATTGTCTTTTTCTTAAAAAGAAAGGACAGAATCCAAACCAAAAGGATTTCACTCACAAACTTGCACAAAAACATGGGAATCTTTGCCAATCCCAAACTGCTGCTGCAACCACTGAGACCACCTCTCTGGGTATTTCTACTCAACTACACAGCATGATTGATGAGAGGCTTCAGCAGTTACTATTGGCCTCCTCTGGATCCAATCACTTGACTCTTGCTGAGACTCCCGCTTTGGCCATGGCTTCCTTTACAGGTAACAATCAATCTTGGGTCTTTGACTCAAGTGCATCCCACATATGGCTTCTGATCCTTCACTCTTTGACACTAGTAGATCTCCTTCTTCACCCATGCGCATCCTTACTGTAAACGGTTCTGTTATACCTGTTGCATCTATAGGCTTCATCACCACCAAGTCATCATTAGGAAAGTTATCCTTATCTAACGTTCTTTGTATTCCTGGCCTTTCCATCAATTTGATTTCCATCAGTCAACTCACTGATTTGGGCTATATTGTTTCTTTTGATTCACATGGATGTATTGTGCATGATCCTCACTCAGGGAAGCAGATTGGGATAGGCCATAGAGTTGGGGGTTTATACCAGTTGACATGTCTTCATGTTCCAGCCATGACATCTTACATTGCTTCTTCTGCTTCAATAAATTCTTCTAGTTTGTGGCATCTTAGATTAGGACATTTGTCTAAAAATAACTTGGAACTCTTGATTTCTAAGAATTGTCTTGGCAAAGCTACTATTGATAACTTTCCGGATTGCATTGAATGTAGGATTTCTAAACAAACTATTTTACGCTTTAATAAAGTGATTCAGTTTCTCATGCTCCTTTTGATTTAATTCACTCTGACTTGTGGGGACCTGCAACTCAGCCCACAAAAGGAGGTTCATTTTACTATGTCTTGTTTGTGGATGATTTCACTAGATACACCTAGTTGTTTTTGTTAAAGCACAAAGCCGATTTTTTTGATGTCTATGTCAAATTCACCACAATGATTGCCGCACAATTTTCTGCCAAAATTAAAGTTTTTCGATCAGATTTAGGAGGCGAATATCATTCCCTTCGATTTCAAAACCTTTTAACCTCTCATGGAACTTTAGCCCACTTGTTATGTTTAGGCACCCCACAACAAAATGGGGTTGTTGAACGAAAGCATCGCCATATCATAGAAACAGCAAGATCTATATTGTCCACTTCATTTGTTCCACTTTCATACTGGGGGGAATGTGTTCTTACTACTGTGTATCTTATCAATCGCATGCCATCCACCGTATTGTCATGAATTACTCCTTTTGAAAAATTGTTTGACATGTAGCCAAATTACTCCCATCTGAAAGTATTTGGTTGCACTTGCTTTGTTCTTCTTCAACCATATGAGCGACACAAATTGTCCCCTAAGTCTGCAATTTGTGTATTTTTGGGTTATGGAATTGAATGAAAAGGGTACCAATGTTATGATCCTCAAGCAAATAAATTATGGATTTCACGCAATGTGACATTCTTTGAACACATTCCGTATTTTTCCTTGTCTTGTGCTAAGCAAGCTAGCCCTGCTCCTATTGTCCATTCCCTTGATCCTTTTCCAGATCTCTTTCCTTCAGAGTAGACTTCATATGACCTTAAAACCCTCTAGGTGTATCAATGGAAATCTAAAAGTACTTCTCCCTCCACTAATGTGGTTGATGTTCCCACTGCCCCCAAAGTGTTGGAACCTGCATTGTCTCGGAGATATCCTTTGCGCACTCGAACTCCAGTTCAAAGATATGGTTTTGTTTCACTGACCACTTTTCTCCTCAGTATCGTTCTTTTCTTGCCACTGTTCATTCTCATTATGAGCCACGTTCATTTCAAGAAGCCTCTAAGTTTCCTGAATGGAGAAAAGCCATGGAAGAAGAACTTGCCGCTCTTCAGCACAATCATACATGGGATCTTGTTCCTGTCCCACGAAACAGAAAACCAATTGGTTGCAAATGGATCTATAAGGTAAAAACTAAGGTTGATGGGTCTGTTGAAAGATATTAAGGCACGTCTTGTGGCAAAGGGGTTATAGTCAACATTATGGAATCGACTATGAGGAGACCTTTGTTCCAGTGGCTAAAATGACTACTGTTCGTTTCTTGGTTGCTGTTGTTGCTATTAAACATTGGCCTCTCTATCAACTAGATGTGAAAAATGCATTCCTCAATGGACATCTGACTGAAGAAATTTATATGGCTCCACCTCCTGGGTTTTTACATTCACCCACCCATGTTTGTCATCTTCGAAGAGCTCTCTGTGGTCTTAAACAAGCTCCAAGAGCAGGGTTCAAATGATTCACCTCTATTGTGCTTTCTTTTCATTATCATCAGAGTCTCCATGATAGTGCACTGTTCTATCGTAAAACCTCTACAAGCATGGTTCTCCTTTTTCTATATGTAGATGATATGATTATTACAGGGGATGATATTGTTGGTATTGCTGACCTTTAGAAGTTTCTTCATCAACAATTTGAAATGTAAGATCTGTGTCATCTACTTTACTTTCTGGGAATTGAAGTCAGGTATCCGGCCGATGGGTATATTCCATCTCAATTGAAATACTGTTCTGACATTGTCAAACGTGTAGGACTCACAGATATGACTTCTGTTTCTACCCTTTTGGAAGTTAATGCTCGGCTCCATAAAACTGATAGTGCACCCTTGTGAACCCTACCCGCTATCAAGAAGTTATTGGCAGTTTGAGATATCTTACCATCGCTCGTCCCCATATTTCCTATGCAGTTCATCGTGTCAGTCAGTTTATGGGCCGGCCAACATCTGCACAATGGGGAGCTGTTCTTCGTATGCTCCGGTATTTTCAAGGCACTCAGATTTATGCACTCTTGCTTTCGTCTAATAGTTCTCTCTATTTTCGAGCATTTTTAGATTCTGACTGGGCAGGCGATATTGATGATCGATGGTCTACCACTGGGTTCTGTATATTTCTTGGTCATTCCTTTATCTCTTGGAAATGCAAGAAACAAGGCTTGCTTTCTCGCTCCTCTGCAAAAGCGGAGTATCGTGCTCTTGCAGATACTACTTCAGAGATAGTTTGGCTTCGTTGGCTTTTGCAAGATTTTGGGATTCATCTTTGCACACGCACACCTCTCTACTGTGATTGTAGAATAAAATAGCGGCCGCTACAAATCATAGTGGCCGGCACCGCCACGCTACGGAGGTGTTAGGCGCTAACACCCGTAGTGGGACGTAGCGGCCGCTACAGTCGCTATTTTGCTACTATTTTCCTGCTGGGCTTATTTAAATTTCCTGACGCCCATTCTTCTACATTTTTCACTCCTGTCTCCATCTTTACTTTTCTCTTTCCACTGTTTTTTGGTCTTACCTCCCTCTTTCTTCAAATTAAAGGCAACAAAGGTCCAAAAACACATTAAGATCTATAAATCTAGATCATTCATCTTCTTTGAAGTCAAAAGGCATCTCTCAAAAGGTATTTTTCATGTGATTTTCTTAGATCTATGGCTCATTCCTCTTTTCTCCTTCATGAATCTCTTGAAAATGGCTTGTAAGTGATAGATCTATGTTTCTCATAGATCAAACCTCCCATTTTCTATGATTTATTTATTATTTATTTTTTATTCTTGGATTTTTTTATTTTTTGAAAAAAAAAATTTTTCTTGAAGAAACACCAACCAAATCACTTGAAAATTACTCCCAAGTGTTAGATCTATGAATCCCATGAATGAATTACACTTTCTTTCTTGTTTATTTGAATTTATTTAATTTTTTATGTTCATATTAATATGACTTTTGGTGGTAGAGGTATTCCTCTAATCATTTCTCAAATCTCAACTTTATATTAACTCTCATGTCTCAACTCTTTAAGTACAATGTTATTTATAAAGTTATTATTATCTATGTCATTTATTGTGTTGAATGTTGATTGTTGAGTCACTGACTCTAGTGACTAATCTCTCTAAATCTTAAATTCTTGACTCTTGAGTCTTGAGTTTGGATTTTGAATCTTGATTCTTGATACCATGTGAAAATTAAGAATGATACTATTATTTTTTAATTATACAGCGATATAGGACATCATGCATTTAGGGACCGCTACGCCCCCTTATTTTAGGTTTTTTTGCAAAATAAACACATATTCTAGCTCATTACAATTTTCTGGATTTTCTGGACTTTTTTCAAATTTTTTTGATAATTTTTTTGAATCACACTGCTATGCCGCTACATAGCCCCGCTACCGCTACGTAGCGTTTTGGCGACTGGCCGCGACGCTATCCGCTACCGCTATTTTGATCCTTGACTGTGATAATCAGAGTGCCATAAAAATCGCCCACAATGACATCTTTCATTAACGTACTAAACATATTGAGATCGATTGTCATATTGTTCATCAACATAACAAGCTTGGCACATTATCCCTTCATTCTGTCTCCTCCAAAGATAATGTAGCTGATCTTTTTACTAAATCTCAAACCTTTTCACATTTCTCCACACTTCTGAGCAATCTCCTGCTACTCCTGCATCATGAGCTTGAAGGGGGTGTGAAAATAGTGGGTCAGCCGAGTGACCCAATGGGTCGACCCATCTGAATGTGCTGTGATCTTTGACTAATCTAGGAGATTTTGATGTAATTTGGTGTAATCCTAATTGGCAATTAGCCTTACTGTATATTACCTTATTTGTATATTCACTGAGTTGTGTAATTGACCTATAATAGAAAGTTCTGTATATAAAAAGCCTTGCAAGGCTCGATCAATAGAAACAATTTTCTTCTTCATCTCAGTCTTTTTTGTTTATAAGCAAACCAACTGAACATCCAATTGACTTGATCATCATGCTTCTTTTAGAAAAGACAATTGGAGCATTGGAGAACAAATCGGTTCTTGTTGAGGGCTCAAAAGATGATCCATCAGTTGAAGTCCATTACATTGACTTTATCTCTGGGGATCAATGATTGAAGCCTGAAGATTGTGATATGAAACTACATAGTCTACAATTGCAACATTGAAAGATTCGAGTATGTATCAATGTGAAGTTAGGCCACCAAAAGAAGCAGTTTGTCAAGCCTAATTTGAGAGGAAAGAAAAGATCATATGTAGCTTCCATGCCATGCAAGGAAAACGGAGATCAACAACGTAATTGGAAGTTCATACGTTGGATCTTCAATCCTGGTGGACATTTACAGAACTCAAGGTTGAGTTCTCTCAAGAAAGGGAGTTTTGATATAGGATAAACCCATGGTCCCCCATGGCTCGACCGCCAATGGGCCCAACCTATCTTTTTTTATTTTATCTAAGTATTTTCTTTTTTCTTATATATTTGAATGTAAAGCCTACTGGCTTAGTGAGTGATTAATGAAATTTTCTCGAGTGATTTTGGGGTTTCCTTAGTTCTCTCTTCTTCCTCACCCATGATGGGGTGTTTGGCGTGAGGCCAATTATCTAGGCGAAAACCTAACCCACCTGCCATCTCTAGTCTTTCCATCTTTTCCCGCTTTGCATTTGGTACCTCGCTTTGCATCGGAATGTTGTGAAAATAAACAAAAGCAATTCCATTCCTAACTGAATGGGGTCATTCATTTCATTGCAGATGTTTTCCCCCTAGGTAGTGTGACTGTAATGTTATAGTGGCTTACCAGGGGTGCTCCATGCTGTTTAAATAGACTTAGCAGACTTCAATAAAATTTATAATATCATAGACAGCAATGGAAAAGGGTAACCTAATGAGGTTTGACTACTTTGCATGCTTAGCATTAGGTTCCTCCCTATCAAACTAATATTTTTTGCCAGTGTCATGAAGTTGCCTCTTCTTGCATTGCATTTCGCAGATTGTCATAGTGTTGACATTTATATTTAGGTGTGTCATGATGCAAAATGGCGAAGTCAATGTAAATAGAAAAGAGAAATTCCAACGTGGTAGGTCTGGCTTGAGCTACATACCATTAGATGCTTTTTTGATACGTGAAGGTATGTTTGCACCACCCTACTAGATAGTTTGGTGACTAAAATTGTAATATGTTTGATGCTTTTGGCTAGAAATATGTTTTGAGTATCATACTGTGCTCCATGTAATGTCCTTGTGGCATGTTGCATGCTATATGCCACCCGGCTCCTTGTGGCATGTTGCATGCTATATGCCACCCGGCTATCATGTGCTTTGACGATCTTACTTTCCCCTCTCTTTTCTTGGCTTTAGGGGGATTGTACTCTGGTGGGAGTGCTCAGATGGTTGAGAAATTCTTAGATATTCATGGAGATGAAATACTTTATGTGGGCGACCATATTTATACGGATGTAAGCCAATCCAAAGTCCATTTGAGATGGAGGACAGCACTGATTTGTCGGGAATTGGAAGAAGAGGTTCGTTGATATTCAATAGCATTACTATATTTTTCTTCTGCATGCTCAATTTACATTAAATTTCATAGCACTGACAAGATATTTTAGGTTAGTTGACTGGGTTTGGCTGTTCGTGCTCGTCTGATCTATACTACATGATTGCAACTGCCTTTGAGCCTTTGACTCACGGCAGCATTATATTCGTAGGGCTCTGTTTTTGGTGTATTCATGCTCGTGTGTTTTCTAAGGAAAACGGACAAAATTTTGTGACCTCAGATATATGGGATAATACTAGGATGTTGATTATTTTATCTAACATTTATCGTATAAATGTGCTGCTGAAATGTGGAGTTGCAGTTTGATGCCCTGATCCATAGTCAAGGCCATAGAGCAGCACTTTTAGAGTTAATCTATCAAAAGGAAGTTGTAGGGGATCTTTTTAACCAGTTAAGGCTTGGACTACAGAGACGAACTAAAGCGCGTCCTGCACAGGTACTTGCGGCATTTATTTTATTCTATTTTATGTTTTGACTAGTGAGGACTCAAACTCAAGCTCACTTGCCCATGAGGGACGATATATTGTGTCCCTTACCAGCTTACCTGCAGCCTGGGACGATATATTTATAAACATGCTTGTCCATTAAATTTTGTACTGCCCGAAAATTGTTGTGATTGCTATTTCTTGAAGTTTTTCATTATATCAGCTCTATCGGTTTTTTAAATCTCACTGCTGCTAAAATTTTTGAGCTGTTTTCCCTCATTGTTAAATTAATGGACCATGAATTGACTAGTCATTTATCTAAGGATTTGACTCAAAATAGAACGGAATGAAGAAACAGAATTCATGTAGCCAACTCCAATACGGTTGGGATAAGGCTTTAATGATGATGATGCTGATGAATTGACTAGTCGCTGGCATTATCATCCTGTTACAGTTTGCCTATTTTTAGTATGTTGACAACTTTACATAGAACTATCACCCTGCTTCTGTATGATACTTCTTTCAGACTCTTGCTGTGACTAATATGGATGATCAAGAACTGACAGAGAGTATGCAAAAGTTGCTAATTGTTATGCAAAGATTGGATGAGAAAATTGCACCCAAGTTAGAAGCAGATGGGGAGAACTTTAGTAAAAGGTACATGACGTTTATCATATTAGAAATACTCCTTTTACTATTATCCGTGGACTAAATGTAATTTCTACCATGTTTCTGTAGTATCCATCTTGAATTGTCAGGTGAGAAGAATCTATCTTATTTATACATGTTATTGTTGTATTCCACTCCAATTGGCAATAATGACTGTTATTTTAAATACAGCTTCACCAATTGCAATTGTAATTTGCTGGTCAACTGTACTTCTTATTAAGAAAAGCCCAATTCTGCAATTATTCAAATAGGTTATTTCTCGGTTTTTTATTTCAGACTGGCCATTGAATAGTTTAAAGATGTATAAAGTCCTTGTATCATTACTCAAACATGCATTCTTTATGATGGTTGATACCGAAATTATTCCATACTTGAAACACAAGATGCCCATGAAATATGAATATAACACCTTAGAACTTAAGATTGCGTTGTGCTGCTTTAAGTGCATCCCTTTACTTGTTATTCTTTTATTTTGTATTCAAATTCACAATTTGTAATTTGGTACCTCTCATTTTTCATTAGTAAGTGAAGGTTAGTTCGGTAAGTCTGCTGATTTGCACAGTTTGTGACTCGTGCTCACTAACTTAAATGAACAAATTTGATATTCTATTTCAATATAGTTTTGTTCGATCTGCATGTTTCCTTGGGCCAGCTTAACTCTTTTATACCTACATCATTGTTGGTGTGACCTCTACTAATATATATGAAACCCTAAATGACATTGTCATAGCTTAGGGCATGACCAAAAAATAAGTACCCAGTCCTCTTCCATATTTAAATTAATGTAATTTTCTTTAGTTTTCTTTTGAGTAACTTTGGATTATTGAAAATTAGTTTAAAATGTAGTTTAGCTTTTGATACTGAATGACCTTATTGATGATGCTTAGGGCATGACCAAAAATGTAATTTTGGAGATAATTAAGTTAAATGATTTCCATTAATAATTTATTCGAATTCTTTTTTTCTCTAGGCATAGTTTTGTTGTACAAACCTTTCAGCCTTTAACAAACCATAATATTCAGCTAACTGGCACTGAAAATCTTTATATCAGGTGGGGTTATCTCTCTCGTGCAGGCCTCTGGGATAAAAGTCACTTAACAAAACAAATTGAAAAGTATGTGGTCATGCTCTGATCTCTCTTAAACAGATGCCATTTCATTCAAATTGAAGACATGCAGCTTTTAAATATATATATTTATTTTGAATGATTCTTTTAAATATATTTCGAATCTCCTTTTCTTCAATTTTCAGGTATGCTGATATATATACCTCTAGGGTTTCCAATTTCCTACATTACACGCCATTTATGTATTTTCGTTCACAGGGACAGGTAAATAGATCAAGCATGAGTTTCTTTATCAATCTGAAGTACATTTACTTTCTGTAACTATGATATTGTGTACTATACTTGTTATTTCATCACAGTTGATGACAGAAGTTGCACTGATTCTTTGGTTTTGACAGTTGATGCATTTCAAAGTAGTGCATTAGATATTTAGGTGTTCCTAGTTGGATGGCAGAGTAAAAACATTTATAGTGTACTTCGTATGATCAGATTATTTTTGTTTGATCAAAATCTAAAATGATCTTTTCCTTTGCAATATTAACATCCGTTGCTTATATTCTGTCTATGCAGACACTTGCGCATGATTCATATTGTTACAGCTCTCCAAATACTAATGGCAGTGCTGTGAGTGATTTCCACAATTCTTCTCTCCTATAACTTATTTAGAACAGTTGTTGATACTGATGGCCATATGAAAGCTGTTGGGTGGGCCAAACATATTGTTGTAATGAATGATAAGAGGTTACCCTCTCTTTCTCACTCTACTTGTAATGTGTGGGGATACTAGAATGGTACATGTATTACTCATATTAGTTGTATGCTCGAATTGTGCATCAGCTATCTTTTGTACTGAAAGACACTCTTAATGCATGTGTAACTACAACAAAAGTATAAAGGGCTGGGAATTCAAGAAGACAAATGCTCAAGTTCCGCTGGCGCTTATTTATATAACATAATTAGCAATGTGAAGAGAGTGCCAATTTTGGCAGAGCTGTGGAGTGTGATACCTTTACAAGACTAATTCAAACATGGAATATTGTAGATTATTATTGTACATTGGTTCTTTCTAATCTATTAATCTAATCTACTAGTGTACGAATCTTCTCTTTAAAACCTCCCTTAAGGATACCTGTACATTGGAGGCATTAATGTAAGAACAGAGACACTCCTGCAGAGGAGGGCATGACAGATTTTATATCAGTTCTAAAATTGTCAACAGGTGCTTGTGTGTGCCTTTTGAGAAAGGATGCAAATTGACAGGTTTCTCGCAGTTACAACTTGGGAACATTTAGATGACATAAACCTCTCGCCCCGCCCTTGGTTTCTTCTATTGCGTGCCCCATCATGTCTATTAGACTAGGTTTCACCATGTTGAATTTCACACTTGAATTTGGTGGAATAGTTAACAAAGTTGTATTAGGTATATTTTAGGGGAGGATGTTAACTGATTAAGCAAGCATTCATATGGATCTGAAAAATTGAATCTAGCCTGCAGCATTTTTCCCTCGAGAGGCCTTACCCAACCTTTAGATTGCCTTAAGATGATGATCTAAAGCTGCATGAAAACGTTCTGGGGATGCAGGAAAGCTCTTCATCAAATCAGTGACTACAGTACTTTAGGTAGTGACTAGGCCCTGGCTTTCTTCCTAAACAGAAGTCAAGGCCGACTCTGTTTGAAGAATACTAATAACTATTGAACAAAAGAGAACAAGACAAGGCATATTAAAACGATCCCAGATGGATGATGACAATACACAGGCATACTAAAGGGCATATCGTGCCTCAATCGGATATTTTGGCTTGTTTGTTTCCTTTAATTGAATATTTTGGATTAGTTAGATTTCTAATTTCTTAAGAATGGTTGAATTTGAAGAAATGAATGTGAATTCTTAAAATGACGATCAAATTATCTCTACTATAATGGAAAATTAATCTAAGGGATGTGGACATGAATACTATCTTTTCACCTTACACACATAATTTCATCCCCCGTCACCTTTTCAGTAATCCTTCGGGTTGAACAGAACTCATTTTACTATTGAGTCCCTGTGTATCAATTATGCAAACACCAGGCCCTTAATGTCTCTTAAAGACTCGAATTTGGACCAATTTTAATTTACCATGGTTTCAAATGAGTCACCCAGCTCCCAGGATAACGTAGCACTCCAATTTTCACTTCATTTGGGACACCGTACAGTGCCAGATTCATCATTAGCAGAAAATATTACATTAATGATGAAGTTTCTTTTCGGTAGAAAATGATTGATTAAGTTAAATACCATTTATCTGCATTGATCAATCCAATGGGATATAACAAATCAAAACGTAATGAATACTTTTGGCCTACATGCAATGTAAATGGCCTGACTCAATTAAAAGGAGGCCTCGCCGGCTGAATGTAACCATTCACATTTCTCTTCTTTCTCTCAACTGTTATTATCCCTTTCACCTCTTACAATATTGCAAATTTGAATTGCCCAAAATAAATGATCTCTCATATGAGTCATAGCCAAATTTCACTCTCCTAAGAAATAATGGGCTGGCCTTCAAATTATTACCATTTACAAAGCATGATTTTCTCTCTCGAGGGATAAAATGCATTCCTTTTATTTATTTATTAAGTATCTTATTCAAGTGTAGGGTAGCCCACTAGATAAATCATAATGTAGGCCCAACTAACATTTGGGTGACAAGTTGTAATGTTATAGAGGTACCTCTCAAAAATTTCTTGATAGTAAAAGTGGGTCAACAACCCGAGTTGAGGAAGGTGAACCTCCCATTGATTTCATCCCTAATTACGTGTGATTAAGAAAATGGGATTTGCAATCTTTTCAAAAAGAAAGGAAGGAGTTAAAGTTATCAAATCCGATTCCATGTTTATAATTACTAGAAATAGTAGGGACTGTTATGAAATACTTCCCACCCATATCAGAGCACCTCTAACTCACCAACAAAGTAAACCACAAAACTGTACGCCTCTAGGGCCCGTTTGTTAATTTTTCCTCATTGTAAAGTTAAAGTCATTTTTCATTTCATCAAACAATAATTCAAAAAAATCAAATCAAAATACCATATTTCAAAAAAATTCTTTTACCTTTTTACACAAAAATTCATAAAGTTTCTTTTTCATTCCACTAACAAACAAAAAATATCTACTTTTAATATAAAAAGTCAAAAAATTTTACTCTCTTTTTACTAAGAAATAAAATTTAAACATTGAATTAATTTAAACCCTCTCATTTTTTTATCTTTTAAAATTACCATTTACCTCACTTCACTCTACCAATTAAATTAACAAACGGCCTAATGGTGAATGTCACACCCTAAGCTCACACAACAATCACATTCTACCTTAGGGTTTTAGCCCCCCAACATTAGCGTTTAAGGCTTTAAGCCATATACACAAACGACTTCTTCTTCTTCATAGAGAGAGAGAGAGAGAGAGAGAGAGAGAGACAGAGGATGAGGAAGCTGAGATGGGCAATGGACGGTGGATTTTGGGAGCTGGACATGGCCACGCCGAGGACAATCGACGGCTCTGCTCGAGCGGTGCCAGGAAACCCTCTACCTTTGAGTTTGTCGAGAGGGACGAAGCTGTCGAGGCCGAAGCAGCTCGATTTCATGCATCGATTCATGTCGATGCCCTTCGTCCCTTGTTATGCTGGCGACCCACTTCGAGGGGGACATGGGTTCTCTCTCCAACGTGTTGTTGCTGTCCCTTTCGGTGAGAATTGGTAAGTCTCGTCAACTGAACAATCGAAAGAAAAAGATTTCTTGTGTTCAGATATCAGCTCTCTCGTTTTCCCCCATTGGGTTTCGATTATCACTGGAATTGGTGTGATGGAGTGTGGTGAAAAGATGTAATTTTTGTTGATGGGTGTTTTTGGATGTTCTCCAAAATGCAAGCTTTTGGAAATTCTGGTGTTTGGGGTATCATGGAAATCATGAATTTCAATTTCGTCGCGTTGGGTCCCTTCTTTTCATTTAATCTTCCCACATGTTCCACCTTGAATTGGCATTTGCATTTCAAGTCTCTTTTTGATGCACTGGAGTAACATCTGTTGTGACATTTACAGCTTAGTGCATTATCAATATCGAATGCCAATCACATCACTTCCCTTTCTTGCAGTCTTTGTAATCCTAGTGTTGGTAATTCGTGTTACATTATTGTTAATGACACTGGGGCCTTAAAGCTATGCAGGTTTGCCACTCTGCTAGGACAGTTCCATTTGCAGAAGTTCATATCTTCTTTCAAAGGTTCCGCATCAAGTCATTCCAGTGGATCCCCATGGATGAAGAACTTAATGACACATCTTCATGATAAATCCCTATACGCTCTTGGTTTCTGCTCGGAATTCTTCATTGGGCCGGATCGCTCTGTGCTCCTGAGCTCAGAAGCATATGGCCATAAGAGTGGTCGTCGAAGCAAAGTGGTTCTTCATCAAGAGGCATGTTGGTATAACATTTCTGCTTAGGATATTTTGCAAGGGGTGTTTAATTGCACCCACGTTGGAGAATGGCTAGATATCTGTTTTTGCATTGTTTGGACTGGGACTGAAAGCAGTTCAATTTGTTGGATACAGCACTTCAAGACTTGTGCGTGCCCAATATGAAAGATCAATTCTGATGTACCTAATTTTGGTTTTCAATTTCTGTGCTGTTCCAAACACATGGCAGAACTGTCTGGCTATCCATTTTACCAAAACATTCAAAGCACTAGCAATTTGGGTATATTGAAATGCATCTTATGATCATGCAAGCAATTCTTATTGTTTCTTCTGGCTGTTGCTTGAGTATAATGTGACACCATACATGCATGCAGCTTCCATGGCACGATTTAACGCTGGAGGCATTGTGGCCTAGTCTTTTTGTTGACGACATTGGAAATTACTGGGATGTGCCATTGTCAGTGGCCATCGATCTAGCTTCGGTTCCTTCTAGCTCTGGCTTAAGTTATCATCTGTGCTTACAGCACAACAGTGGGCACCCCAAGCAGTTCAGTGGTGATGAAACCAGTGATGTACCTCCATCTCTACTTCCTGGCTTGAGTGCTAAAGCTGCCTTCTCGGTTAAAAAGGATGAGGACATTTGGAGAAATAAAGGTGGCAAGTTGAAAATGGTGCAACCGTATGATGTTTTTATGTCAGACCCTCATGTTTCAGTTTCAGGAATCATTGGTAAGCTACAAGTGCTAGTTTAATTAGTTTTAGTCATTCGGGTGAAGAATATGAGATGTTGCCTATAATGAATGTGGGTAAGGCTTTGTTTGAATGTTCAGGAAAATCATAATTTGGTAACATAAACGGTTGGCCTTCCTTAGTAAATCAGTGCTATGTTTTGTTGTGGGAAGTTGAAACTGCATTAGGTGGCTTTCCCTTTCTTGGTGTTTTTTGGCCAACACCAAATATGAGATTCATTGTATATCACTCTTCAAAATTAAAAACATATTTGGTGTCAGAAATGAAACCATTGACATGGTTTTCTTTTGACATGCATATGTTGTTTACTATTGGTCCTACTTATTTCTTTCAATTGTATTTGTTGTAATTTTTTTATCATTTATTTTATGGTCGGTCTTTTCCTGCAGGTACGGTTGTGAGTGCAACTTGCAGGGATAGCTCAGTCAAACCACCAACAGAAGATGGCTCGCTAGTTTTTCGTGCCTTTAATTTGTCTTCCGAGGGAATCCGATGTGCTCTTTCTGCGGATTTATTTGCATCTGTTTCTTGTTCAGCTCAATATGGAAACTTCCAGAGGCTTTTCTTTGATCTCACCAGATTAAATACCCGTCTAGATTTTCCTTCAGGCTCTAAATTTATAGCAGGTGCTGCCAAACTGGCTGAAAATTTTTATAAATCTCAGCGACCCAGTCCAGAGGCAGTGCATGCAGTTTGCCCAAATGTCATGCTTTCACTTCAGCAACAGGTATCAATTTATTCACCTTCTTCTCCTTTTGGAGGCTTATTTAAGGTGCTGTTTTCCCTGCTATGACTCATTTGTTGGAACTGTGTTCTCAATTATCTTAAATTGCCTTTGGAGTCCTTTGCTTATCATAATGTGTTCAACATGCCTGCAATCCAACTATGAGAATCTTATGCCCCTTATTATATTTGTACTTAGATGCATATCTATATATAATTACATGAGATTGAAAGTTGAAACCATGTAATGAACTTTGAAAACACCAAACACCCAATTGGCACTGTGAGTGCATTTTTTTTTTTAATTCAAAGGGTCATTCATTTGCATTGTTTCTGGATTCATACAGATTGCTGGACCTGTCAGCATTCGAGTTGATTCTAGAATCTCACTTGGCTCAAAGACTAGTTGTAGTGGCCATATTGCCCAAGTGGAGGACTCAGTTTTTGCTGTTGAGTATGCCTTGAAGGTTCTTGGGTCAGCAAAGGCCATTGCTTGGTATTCTCCAAAACAGCAAGAATTCATGGTTGAGTTACGCTTCTTCGAGAGCTAATGGAACAGTGTCTTCGTTGGAATTCTCCCCTTTCTTTGTAGGTAATTGTAATGTACTAGCATTACTCTGATCATAACACAGATTTGTCACTCAATTCATATTTTTTAAACTTGATTGAAGTCATATTCTTTTTTTTTACTTTTTTATTTTTTTGGTTATGATGCAGCGTAGACCTCATGGACATGTGTAGGGCCCACGTAGATTTAGGAATTTACGTTTATGTCATTAGTTTCTTTAAATATTGTAATTAGGATTAAGTTTCCATTATTATTTAGTTTCCTAGTTTAATTAGCTTTCTTTGGCCCAAAGTAAATGTTATTATTTATATGGCATTGTAAACATAAAATTATTGAGAGTTATTAATTGATTTTGGGTTTTCCCATTGAGGTGTGTCCTCATTTATTGTCTCTTTGGAGATGTTTGAAGTATCCTCGGACACCTAATTGTGTTTTGGCACTTCCCATAAGCCCTAATCCTAGGGCCTGCATCAATTGGTCTAGAGCTGATTGTAACGACCCAAGACTTTGGAGCTCTTCAGATTCTTAAGTCGTTAACATATTAACATTCAAAAAGTAAATTCAAGAGCGAGTCCAAGCGAAGATGTAGGCAAAATCATA
Organism: Sextonia rubra; assembly: GCA_037013555.1. NCBI lineage: Eukaryota > Viridiplantae > Streptophyta > Magnoliopsida > Laurales > Lauraceae > Sextonia > Sextonia rubra. The sequence goes on along the minus strand of JASUAD010000001.1, from coordinate 105,159,354 downwards.
ACATTAATATCTTAACAAAGTCTTTACAATTATTGCTAGGAAAAGACAATAAATTTAAAATATTCCAAAATAGGGCTGACATCCATCTAATGGTCTAGGTAGTTTTCGAACTCTCTATCAGCGTTGCATGCCAAAATCTATATGCTGATTTCCGCCGCTCTCAGATCCCGCTACAAATACGTTGCCTGTAGTGGGGTGAATCACTATTCAGTAACACTGGTGAGTATAAATTTCATATTCAAAATAAACTGCATCATCCCATAATTCAAGTATTCATAGACTCTCTTTAAGAAAGTTCATAAGCTTCTTTGGAAGAAAAATTCACAATCATATTTAATAACATAAAGTAATGAATCACCATATTTACTGGTTTACACAATCATAGGGATTCATGTCGTGACAAAGTTGTCACCCATTTGATTCTTAAAGGGATTCATATTCATGTCGTGACAAGGCTGTCACCCATTTGATTCTTAAAGGGATTCATATTCAGGTCGTGACAAGAATGTCACCCATTTGATTCTTAAAAGGGATTCATGTCGTGACAAGATTGTCACCCATTTGATTCTTAAAAGGGATTCTTATTCATGTCGTGGCAAGGCTGTCACCCATTTGATTCCTAAAAGGGGATCTTATTCATGTCGTGACAAGACGGTCACCCATTTGATTGTTTGAAGATTTAATCCAATACCAGCATAAAATCAAATACTTAAATTTTGATTTCCAATTTTAGGTTATATAATAATACCATCACCATTAACCAATCCCACATACTTCATATTGAAGTTTCACCCCACTCGGAATCATTATTGGTCACAAGTATGTGGCATTGATTGTATCTTTTATTCAGTCGAATAAATATTTTATTCGTGATTCATTAGTCATAGAATCAACACTTTACTCACATTTCATCAGCCATAGTATTAACATTCTAATCATAATTTGTCATTAATCTTAGATCAAATATTATGAGTAGGCATCCCAAAAGTACTTTATTAACTGTTCTTTCTATACTCATGTTCAAAGGATGATATCCATTCAGAAAGTTTAGAAATAGTAGAGAATATTACACAACAAAAACAGATAATGATAGTCCATGATTAGGTCTGAAACTAACAACATCATTGTTCCCATATTGTACTCAGGTTCTTGGTAGTTTTTGCAAAATAAAAGATCTTTCTCAAGTGAAAGGCATATGGGTTTTAGAACTCAGAGGGTTCTTCATAAATCTCTGGTATTTGTGGTGTGTGAATAACAACAAAAACATTTTACATAACCAATAACAAACAGAATATTCAAATCCCTAATTTTCTTGTACCTGAAACTGGAATTAATCACTAAATATTCATACAGGAAATGTTGACAGTTCTAATATGGTGACTGTTCAGTTCCATTATTGGACGATTGACTAACATTAGTCCAATTTCAGGAGAAATTCTTGGCTTATCATGTTGACAGCAATTTTTTTCAGTTGCTGTCTTATGTAAACAGCAATATAAAGAACACAGATTTATCATGTTGACAGTGCATACTTATCTTATATTTATTACTACTGAAATATTACAAAAGAATACAGATTTATCCCATTGGCAGTATGTAAACAGCAATATAAAGAACACATATTATCATGTTGACAGTGCATACTTGTCTCATATATATAACTACTGAAATATTACAAAAGAATGCAGATTTATCATGTTGACAGTGCATGCTTGTCTCATATATATAACTACTGAAATATTACAAAAGAATGCAGATTTATCATGTTGACAGTGCATGCTTGTCTTATATATATAACTACTGAAATATTACAAAAGAATACAGATTTTATACTATGTATGTAGAGCTTTAGTGACTATCGATCAATTATATTCAAAGAGATTCCTAATTCATACAAGTCAAGGGAAAAATCTACTCACCTGGTATATGTAACGAAGGACCTCAAATTGGACATTCACTAGGCTAAGTGTTTCTTGGAATCTCCTTGCTTCTATATTCAAATATCACTATATTGGAATCCTACTCTTCTTCCATGAGAACCATGAGAAAGTGACCAAAGATGAGAGGAGATCTCTTCTTATAGGGTGCTGGAATCCTAAAGGATTTCCCTTGAAAGGTCACCTAAGAAGACTAAAAGTCACAATTTAAGGTCATTATTTTAGGAGTTATACAGTTATAATTTTGGAGAATTTAAGTGTGGGAGTTATACAGTCATAATTTTGGGGAGTTATAAAGTCACAATTAAGTGAGTTTGGATCATTTATGGACTTGAAAATTTTGACCCAATAGCCTAATCCAGTCATGAATTGGATTGATAGAAACTGGGCCTCTCTAAGCCCATTTAGCCAATTTAATAATTCAGGGTTGGCCCATTTAATTCAGGTTGGCCCATTAATAATTTAGGGTTCTTACACTGATCCTCTGATAGATTAGCGTGATTACCTCTATCTATCCCATCTCCATCGTCACCATCTTTCCAGAGCTGTTCCTCGCACATCCGTCTCTACCAATCACATTGCTGGCCATACCCTTCCCTGCCATCAGTCTTGACCTCACCATATCACAGAAACCCTATCTCAGACGAACCCTCCTACCGAACGGCCGACGCCTCATTCCATCCACAGTAGAAATCCTATCCCCTACCACATTACTTTCCTCCGAATCAAACCCATCGCCCTACCAAACCCCACAAAACCTTTCCTTACCAAAATCCAAAATTGGAAACCCAAGCCCACATTTGTTAGATCCTAGCTTCAAAATCCAAACCCCCACCCACCTCTATTAGTCCCACAAAACCAAACCACCCCCCCCCCCCCCCTCCACAGCCCCAAGTGAATCTTCTTTCAAAACCATTCTTCCTCAATCAAGCCCTAGCTGCCATCAGCCACCAACAACTCCAGTCTCAGCCCCATCTTTCACTCTCCCAGCCCCACTGAATCTAGAAACCATTCTCCATATCTACCTAGTCGAATCCCATTGCCAAAAGAAAAAAAAAAAAAAAAGAAACCCTGAACCCAAGCCCCATTCTCGCCTTCCATCCGGATCAGAAGCCCATCCTAATAGATCCTATCCCATCCCCAATAGAAAAAAAAAAACATTGCGTCTGACACGACCCTGCCAGAACCAGGAATTAGAAAAAAAAAAACACTAGAGAAGGATAAGAAGAAGAAACAAAAGGAGAAGGAAAGAAAGCGTATTAGGCACCAAAGTTCTGCACGTTAGCACCATTGTCGCCCTCATTGTCGTCGGTTCACCCAAAGCAGCCAGCATCGCTCCACACTGTTGCCCACTTCATTTTCCTTTTCACCATTGCCCCCTGCATGCTTCATCACCAATTCCATGCAAGCCTCCATTGACATCATTGGAGAAGGCCCATTGTTTCTAACAAAGCAAGAGATGAACCAGACACGATATATTTGCTGTTTTGGAATTGTGTGTCGTCCGTTGTGGTCGACCACTGTTCTTATAGATGTAAGATGCCCATGTTGGGCTATAATTACAATTTTTCAGAATCTCCTATTATGGCATGTGTTCCTGGACATATTTATTGGGTTGTTGACTAGTATACAGTGGTGGATTCTTGTAGATGGGTCATGGGCCAATACGCTTTATGGGTCATTGACACCCCCCCTCAAATTGATGTAAGGGAATCCACAAGCATCAATTTGCTCACTAGAAATTGATGGCGTGGCCGCAGTAGTCCTTTTTTGAGAATGTCTGCAATTTGTAGATTGGAGGAGATGTGAGGTAGGTTGATTGCGTTGCAAAGAAATTCGTCTCGAATGAAATGGCAGTCTACTTTGATGTGCTTAATACATTCATGGAAAACTGGATTAGCATAATCTAGATGGCACTTGTATTATCAGCATGAAGAGGTGTTGGAGTAGTCTGAGGAAAAACAAGTTCTAAAAGTAAGCCGTGAAGCCAAATTATTTCTGAACATGTTGTACAGATAGCATGATGTTCAGCCCTTGTGGATGATTTCGACACTGTATTTTATATTTCCACAAAATTAATGAGTACCCAAAGTACATGCACCATTTGGTAGTAGGTCGTCGGGTATCCGGACATTCTGCCCAGTCAACATTAGAGTATGCTGTGAGGTTCATTGAGGTGCCAGTAGGAAAGAAAAAGCCTCGAGTGGAGGTACCAAGAATATAGCATATGATATGCCGAATAGCAGCCAAATGTAGGTGGCGAGTATCTATCATGAACTGGTTGACAAGGTTGACTGCATAGGAAATGTCTAGTTGAGTAATAGTTAAGTAAACCAAGCTGCCAACCAATCGGCGATATAGCATAGGATCTCGGAGAAGATCACCAGTGTCATTACTTAGTTTGACATTAACCTCCAAAGGTTGTCTACCGGAGTAGGGTTTTGAAGACCAGTCATTTCAATAAGGTCTACAGCATACTTATGCTGATTAAGAATCAAGCCTTTTTTTGATTGATGAACTTCAAGTCCTAAAAAATAAGTCAAAGGTCCTAAGTCCTTCATGTGGAAAGAGTCATGAAGAGAGCCTTGCAGATGCTAAATCATGCTTGTATTTGTGCCGGATATGATAATGTCATCAACATATACAAGGAGCATAGTAATCCCCATCTTTGTATTATGAAGAAATAGAGAAGGATCAGACGAGCTCCGATGAAATTGTAGCTGAAGAAGAGCGTCTCGAAATTTCTCAAAATAGGCTTGAGGAGCTTGTTTGAGTTTATATAAAAACCGACGGAAGCGAGCGTCATCACTAGGGGTTTTAGTAGACAAGCCTTGTGGGAGGCGCGTGTGTATCTCCTCCTTCAAATCACCATGTAAGAATGCATTTTTAATGTCAAACCAGTCAAGAGGTCAGGAGTGAGCAGTTGCAATGGCAAGAACAGTGTGAATTATGGTCATTTTTGCGATAATTGCAAAGGTTTCTTTATAATCCACACCATACTCTTGTCTATTTCCAAGAGCCATCAGCCTTGCTTTGTATCGATCTAAGGGTCCATTGGACTTCAACTTAATAGAATACACCCATTTGCAGCCAATCGGTTTTGCAGATGGAGGACATAGGATCACATCCCAAGTGTGGTTCTCATGAAGTGCATCTAATTCTGCATTCATAGGTAAATGCCAACATTCCTATTTAGCTGCTTGAGACTAAGGGTGAGGTATAGAAATGGAAGATAAGGTAACAAGTAATGCAGCATGAGTAAACCCATGCCAATCTCAGGGATGACGCATCTGTGTGGTTTGTTGAAGTTGAGGTCGCGGAAGAGGCTGGGGCTGCGGTGTGGGACCATCATTTTGATGTTGCCGCGTATAAACAATATTTGGTTTAAACCTTTCAATAGGTGCAGATTCGGAGGAAAAGTCTGGAAAGTTAGAGTAAGATTGTGGGAAGTCATTATAATGTTGAAAGAAGTACTAATTAAAAAAAAAAAAACACATTCCGAGAAATTCGGACACGCTTGACAGTAGGATCATAACAAAATAAAACCCTTTTGATTTGAAGCATAACCCAAGAACACACATCGAACAGATTGAGCAGTTAACTTTGTGTGTTCAATGGATGGAAGATGTACAAAACACACCCAACCAAAAGTATGGAGGTGTGTATATGGGTAGAGTTCCATATAAGCGAAAATATGGAGACTCATTGTACAATTTTGGAGAAGGCAGACAATTGATGAGGTGAACAGCCGTGGATAATGCTTCAGGCCAAAAACGGGCTGGAATTGAGGATTCAAGAAGTGCATGGACAATGTCAAGCAGATGCTTGTTCTTTTGTTCAACAATACCGTTTTGCTGAGGAGTATATGGACAGGAACGTTGAGAAATGATCTCTTGTTCTTGTAAAATTTGTTGAAAGCGAGTAGATATATACTCTCCTCCTGAATTGGTTTGCAAGATTTTGATGCTAGTAGAGAATTGATTGCGGACATAAGCCGAAGATTTGGTAAACACATCAAATACTTTGATTTGGACTGTAACAAATAAATCCTTGTAACCAGCTCTGGTCATCAATAAAAGTGACAAAGTACTTATAGTAAGCATGTGAAATGACCAGAGTAATGCCCCAAATATCACTATGAATAATATCAAAACATTTTGAGGCCAACGTGTTATGCAATGGGAAAGGAAGAGTTTTACTTTTCCCTCGTTTACGTGAAGAACAATCCATCTCATCATTCTGAGAGAACATAATATTTTTATTCATCAATCCAGTTCCGAACAAGGATGGTAGAGTTTTTGAATTTGGTTGCCCTAATTTGTTATGCCACAGTTTCCAATTATTCTGAGAAGAAGTACAAAGAAATGGAAACTCAGGTTTATTCCGAATAGAGGATATCTGCAATGGAAATGGATGTCCACACTTAGGGCCCTTCACGATCACCTTGCCCAACACTTGATTCTGCACAGCACAACTAGACTGAGTGAATGAAACATGGCAGTTATCATCAACATGTTGTCCAACTCAGATAAGATTTGTAGATAAAGTAGGGGACAAAAAAACAATTTTGAGGGAAAGATTTGTAGATAAAGAAGGGGACAAAAAAACATTTTTTAAGGATAGAGGATGGGGAACATCACCAACAGCAGTAATTGGAAGCCTTTCAGCATCAGCAGTAACATGTAAGTTACTAGAATACTTAAGGGTATGCGTAAGAAGATCAGGTGAAAATGGTCATATGATTAGATGCTTCGGAATCAAGGTAACAAAGGGATTTAGAAGAGGGAGGGACACCTGAAGTGCCCAGAGCAGAAAATGCATTTACAATCATCTGTTGAATCATGTTAGGACTGATAGAAGGACTGGTGCTTGATGAGGTAGGAGTAGAAGATGAAACAGCAGTGGCAGGAGCAGCATCGGATGACGTTGAATCAGTTGCAATATGATAGGAACGAGGGTTGTGGTTCTGAGGCCTTGTTCAACATTTACTGATGATATATCCATTTGCTTTACTATAATTACAAAATTTCTCCTTACAGTGAGACGCATAGTGACTGAAACTCTTGCACCTGTAACATTGAACAGTGCTCATGTCTCACCCAGCAGTAGGACGAACGGGTGTCTTAGAATTCCCTTTTGCCGCATATGCGACCTCCAGAGGACTTGTGGGAGCTTGTTGTGTTAACATAGCTTGAGTGACCTGTCATCGTTCTTCCTGTAATAGTTTATTAAGACATTCATCCAAAGATGGGGAAGGAACTCTACTCATGAGACCAGATCGCACGTTCTCAAATGCAGGTCATAATTTCATCAAAAATTTGTCTCGATAATAGAGTTCTTGGAGTTTCTGTGTTTCAGGAAGAGCAGCAGGAGAAACACTGGCGTATTTGATTTCATCGGACTCTGTCCATAAATTAAGAAATCCCGAGTAGTATTCTTGAATGGAAGAGTTGCCTTGTGTATATTGTGCAATTTCAAATTCCAACTGATACTGACGGGCAGAATTATTTTGATAATACACCTTTTAAAGATAAGCCCACATGTCTTTTTCTGTTTTGTAGGACCTTAGATTCAGGATCAGGTGTGGTTCCACAATTCCAAGGATCCAGGTGTGGTTCCACAATTCCAAGGATCCATGATTTTATCTTGGCATCCTTGGTTGTCCAAGCAAAAATTTCTTTGTCATCCTTAGATGGTTTAGGGTAGTGCTGATGATATGCCCCAATAGTTATTTCCCTTCTGAAAACAGTTCAAACTGAAAGGACCAAGAAGGGTAATTTTTCCCATTAAACCAAATGATAGGAATTTCCGATTTTTCCACGATGGGCAATCAATCCAATCAACGAAATTTGCAGAAACAACTTGGATCCAATCTCAGAACAGAAAATCACCAAAAAATACTTCAAAGATTTGTGCAGAAAGAACCTTGATCAAATTGCATCAACTAATCTCAGACAGAAAGGAACTACAGAACATTGTTTCACAATTCAGTGAAAAAAACAGTCAAAAAGAAGGGTGAAAAAACAACCCCAGGCGACTCAAAATATGGGTGTCAATTAGGAGTGTGGGGCCCAGAATGTGATCAGATGGATGATCAGCTCCTGTAGATCTGTGAAGATCCTTCTTCCCTTTCAGTGATTTCAGGTTTCACTCAAATCGGATGAAAATCCAAGATACAGTGATGATTTGTTGAAAACAATTGCAATAAGAAGGAGAACCACAGATCGGTGAGGTGGCCTACCTTTGATGAGATTAAAAGTTCTGAAAAAACAGCCAAAAACCTTGGGAATATTGGTCGATGAAGATGATGTATGTTCCAGAAGATATGACGATGATCCAAAGTGGGCCATAGTCCACTAGCCACTTGTTATTGATGAAGAAACACAACGGCAGAGAACAAGGAGGCAAATCTCCAAGATGAATGAATGCAGGGTAGTCACCAGACTTAAGAGAAATCGTGTCAAGAAGTAGCAGGTACAACTTGCCACCAAACAGATGAAGATTAGATGCACGATCAGGAAGAAGGAATGTCAATCCCCAATTTTAACTGCCGGATCACACTAGATGTGTGGTTGATCAGAAAATACCAATGCTCTGATACCATAACAAAGGAAGAGATGAACCAGACACGATATATTTGCTGTTTTGGAATTGTGTGTCGTCCCTTGGGGTCGACCACTGTTCTTATAGATGTGAGATGCCCATTTTGGGCTATAATTACAATCTGTTAGAATCTCCTATTATGACATGCATGTGTTCTTGTACATATTTATTGGGTTGTTGACTAGTATACAGTGGTGGATTCTTGTAGATGGGTGATGGGCCAATGGGCTTTATGGGTCGTTGACAGTTTCTAATTGCTTACTGGACTGACATCATCATTGACATCATCTCAACATCAGCATATTTCAGCCACAACATATTTAACAAAACAAAGGCCAGAATTTATTTTCGTGATTTCGACGCCATCTAACTTGACAGTTCCAATTAATTTTCACCAGTGTGATTGTGGGCAACAGATCGACACATCAGGTCCATCCAGTCCTTCATCCACGACAAAAATCCGTGATACCAAAATTTTCAATGCACTTCAAATAGTCAAATTTATACATAAATATGGCTCGTGGTATTTGAAAAATAAAATTTATTTTCTATCCTTTCTTGATTTGAAACAAGGAGAAATGTTTGTTCTTTACCATGGTGACATGTTTTCATGGCTCTAAGACAAGTGTGGATTAGGAGATGATGAGGAACATGACTTAATTAGTTTCGTGAGAGGCTTGAGGCTAGGAATTGTAGGGCCTGGAATTGTAGAGCGAATGAATGACTGCAAGACCATTCATGAGGCATATTGGAAAGCAATTTGTGTGGAGTGGATGCTTAAAAGATCTCATCTAGTGAAAGTTATTCCTCTAGAAGAAAAGTCACCACAAATAATGGTAGACTATGTTGAGGGACTAGTGACTGAGGGTATGCAGACCAAAAAGCCAAAGTAAGATATAGAAGTTCCACATCTAAACTTGGCTTTGAAATTTCTCTTATGAGTAATAATGATCAAGAAGTGCAAACGCTGAGGCAAGAAGAACAAGTTGTTGTTGTCTCTCACATAAATTCTCTCATTGATTTTATCTTTGGGGATCAACAATGGAAATTGGGAGATGACGAACGACAAGTCAGCAATTATGGTTAAATGGTGTAACTTCCACACATCACGTGCCATGCAAAGCTATTATACATGGAAAAGTGCACAGGAGCTTGAACCAACTAATAAAGCAGAAGTTTGTTTGATTGATACTGACCTAGGCAGACGTTTACAAAAGTCAAGGTTGAGTTCTTTCTAAGCAGTGTAGAATGAAGCAGCATAGACCTCATGACCACATGTGTAGGACCCACGTAGATTTAGGAATTTATTTTTATATCATTAGTTTCTTTAAATATTGTAATTAGGATTAGGTTTTCCTTATTATTTAGTTTCCTAGTTTAATTAGGTTTCTTAGGCCTTAAGTTATCTTTATTATTTATATGGCATTGTAGACATGAAATTATTAAGAGTTATTAATTGATTTTGGGTTTTCCCATTCAGGTGAGTCCTCGTTTACTGTCTCTTTGGAATGGTCGAAATATCCTTGGACACCTGATTGTGCTTCGGCACTTCCTGCAAGCACTAATCCTAGGGCCTGCATCAGGTTAATGATGGAAAGGAGATTTGAGGATTGCGAATGAAAATTTAGTGGAAGCTGCTAGGTTGTATGGATTAGGTTTTGTCCACTACTAATTTGTAGTTTGTAACAGTTGGATCTTCTATATATGTGTATAGGAAATAATCCTATGAGAACTAATTTTCACCATTTTTTTGTGAGAACTTTAGGTGGGGGCTCTCTATTATTCAATCCAAACCTTGCAATACAGAGGGACTCCCCTGACAGTCACATGCTTCACGTTTTAGTTAGATCCGAATTTACTGGACCATTGGATCGACTGTGCACCAATTTAAATGGACTGGATTTGTGGGCCATGGATGAACTAGTTAGGGATATGTGATTGGAGCCAAACTTCATATTTAGGGTGGTTCCACATAGATCTTTTCATCCCTTGGTCCCATCCCCAAGTGGGACCCACAAGTAGGCCCTATAAAAGTTCTCACGGTAGGTGTGAGAACACTTCTCATAGAATTAAAAAATGCAGTCCATTTAGATTGGTGCACAGTCGATCCAATGGTCCAATAAATTATGATCTGACCAAAACTTGGAGCGTATGACTATTTGGGGGATTCCTGTGTATTGCACGATTTGGATTGGATTCTAGATGGGCCCCACCCAGACTTCTCACAAAAAAGTGCTGAGATCTAGTTCTCATAGGATTATTTTCGCATATATATGGGCTTTAATCCTATGAGAAGTGTTCACACACGCCTACCGTAAGAATTTTTTATGGGCTCACTTGTGGGTACCATTTGGGGATGAGATTAGGGCGATGGAAAGATCTATGTGGGACAACCTCAAATATCAAGTTTGGCCCCAATCACATGTCCCTAACCCCTTCATCCGTGGCCCACAAATTCAGTTCATTCGGATTGGTGCACTGTCGATCTAATGGTTTAGTAAATTTGGATTTGATTGAAACTTAAGTCGTATAACTATTGGGGGGTCCCTTTGTATTGCAAAATTTGGATTGGGTGATAGATGTGCCGCACCTAGACTTCTCACAAAAAAGTGGTGATAACTAGTCCTCATTGAATTATTTATCTCTCTCTCTCTCTCTCTATATATATATATATAAAGTCGCCTTCACCTATGCTGGCACGCTTCAAATTATATGCGATGTTGAATCTCGTTACATAATGGTTAGATGTAAATCACATTTGAATCTCTTTAAAAGGAATTAAAACAATAGACTGGGAAATCCCAAAATTAATGGGGTTGGTTTCCACGCATATCCTTCTCTCTACCCATTTCTTGTTCACTCTCCTCTCGTTCCACCATTGAGACTGTAACCAACTATAACCATCTTTAATCCTCTCATTCCATCATTGAGACTGTAACCATTACCATCTCTCTTTCATCTTGTTTCAGATTCCACTTGGATGTGGATATGCTGCAGCTTGTCTTGTCTTTGGGCAGTGAATGCAGATCCTTTCTATTAACAACAAATAAAAGAATCATTTTCTTATCAGGGATTTTCTTATCAAGGATTAAAGGCTATATTCTCTGCCTAATGGATTTGATTTTAGATCATGACTGCAAAAATGTTTCTTCCATGAGTAATCTCAATTTTTGGATGAAATTGGAATAAATTAATGTGTTACCAAACTACTTGATGGAATCTCTGGCATATTGCTTTCTTCATTTAGTAAGGCTATTTTTAACCTTAAAAGAAAATAAAATCCATTTATATCCAGGTTTTTCATGAGATTTGAAGCCAAGTACAAAAAAGAAATTACAAGAACTGAACATGAATGTGATACATGATGTTATTTTATCTTGGCACGAATGCATGATTTTGGGTCTATCTTGTAGTGGGTCCTCACTAGGATGAGATGATATTTTCTTTAATTTCTTTTGTAAGTTTGAATGGGTCTTTTCTTTGTTTTTGTTGTCCATGGATCATGTAATGCCCAGTTTCCACATAGGGAGTTGGTTGAGTGTTGTGGAGCGAAACTGTCAGACGTGGGTATCTGCTGCTACCTTGTATTAATTGTAGAACTTTCAATAAAAAAAGTATCATCTTGATTATTTTCCAAAAAACACTATCCAATAGGTGCAATCTCCCTTAGAGATTTCTATCTACAATCTTTCTCTTTGAGCAGTGAAGATCTATTCTTCACCATAGCTCGAGTTCCCTAGAAAAGTTTGTATCAATTGGATTAGAGAAGTTCGATTCTCAGATGGCGGACAACACATTTGGTGCTCAAATGGAAGAACAATTGTGCTGCATACAGATGTCTCAGGTCGAGTTGAAGAAGACCTATGAGGGCCATAGCCAGTTGCTAATTGCGATATTACAACGTCTGGAGAATATCTGGAGTGCGAAAAACTCAACCAAAATGACATGTCAAGCAGACTATGTTGTTGTTGGGCCTCGGCTTTGGCGCTACTCCATCTGCACCAATGGGGATGCAAGAGCCCAAATCCTCAAATCCGCCACCGCTGCCATAGCACCAGAGCCGCCTCTAGTTGGCAGCACTTGCGTCCACTTCTTATTCCCCGGTGATGCTGTCAAAGTCTCCATTGATGACTTCCTCGTCAATGTTCCCAAGGGCATCATAGAGGACACAAATGAGATTCGAAATGGAACCGTCATGTTCCTGTTTGAAGGTGATTTTGGCAATGTCCTGCACCCAGGTGATTGTAAACTAACACATGAATGCCTGCAAAATTTGTGTACGGAACACATAAATAGGAAGGGAAGAGAGTTAAAAAGCAGCCTTGATTATTTGTTCATAGACTACATGTTTGATAGTTGCTCTCTGAAGCTTCCAAGCAAGCATAAAGCAATTCATCAGGTGATCAATTGTATATGGAAGCACCCACATGCCCGTGTTGTATTTGGCACGTGTTCTTCTTGGTAAGAAATCCAATAAGGGCTAAACCATCAACGAGGATAAAGGTGCATCAGAGGAAGAGATGATGATGCCAGTTAGATTTCTTTCTCTGTTAAGATGAAGTCATCTAAGTCTTCACAAACGAGTGGATTGGGTCAGAACTCAGAAGAATGGGGAGATTGAGATGGCACACCAACGGTTTGATATTAAGTCCTTGAGATTTCCAAAGAGACACTTTCTGCACTATTTGAGGGGCATGAAGGACAGTTTGACGTGGATTTCTTTTTCTCAACTAGTGATTGTGAAAGTGATGAAGTCAATATTTGATTTTAGGTCCATCCTAATGTTGTTTGGATTTCCGAACTTCACATTTTGTTATGATGCTCTTCATGGAGTTGCTGGGATTTATGCCAAATGCATATTATGAAGAGCATGATACACATGAAGGTATTAATAAATTGCACAACCAGGGAACTCTTTGGTGGAGGGCATCCGGATCCCCACCTAATCCATGCAGATGAGTTGGGTTCGCTTATGGGAGTGCGTAAAGAGAGCTCTCAAGGTGAACTTCCAGAATCTGAAGTTGCTACCGGTGGTGATGCAGATTTAGTTATGACTCCATCAGATTCTGTTGTGATCATCACTGCAAATGCAATTCATTCCACTCCTTATTTCTCTCATGGTTGAAGGGAGTTGCCAGGCACATGGGAATGTCAGTTGCCCTTGATTTTGTAGCAAAGCATTTTACCAGCATTTTGGAGTCCATTACAGCACCTCCTGCATTTTCAGTCGACATATGCTCCCAATGGAATGGCCATATCCGCAGGCAGAACTCAGCTTTATCAACTTGTGTTCATATATGGTTTACTTGAAGACTCTTCTAAGTGCAAGGCAGTCCATAAGACATTGGCAGATCTTAACCTTGTGGATAAGGTTAATTTAGGGTGGGGGATGATATGTGATATTATTTTATCTAGGGGCACGAATGCATGATTTTGAGTCTTTATCTTGTAGTGGGTCCTCACTAGGATGAGATGATATTTTCTTTAATTTCTTTTGTTAGTTTGAATGAGTCTTTTCTTTGTTTCTGAGTTCAATGGGTCATGTACTGCCCACGTAGGGAGTTGGTTGAATGTTGTGGAGCATGACTGTTGGAAGTGGGTGTCTGCTGCTATCTTGTATTAATTTTAGAACTTTCAATAAAAAATATCATCTTGATTATTCTCCAAAAAAAGCCATCCAATAGATGCAATTTCCCTTTGAGATTTCTATCTACAATATTCCTCTTTGAGCAGTGAAGATCTATTCTTCACCGTAGCTCAAGGTCTCAAGAAAGTTCGTATCAGAATGAGACCTTTTATTGTTTAGAAAACGTCCTAAGTAGTTGTGGGACTATAATGCAAAAGTGAGTGCATTCCCCGTTTTACTTGGCACGGGCATGTATTGCATGGGTGGAAAGATCCTGAAGGATTGAAGCTTTATTGTTCTTAAAAAATGGACTATTGTGTTTCACTTTTCCATGCATTCTCATAAAAGAGATTTGATCCTAGGTTTCAACAATGAATTTGACAAAAATGATAGAGAGAGAGAGAGAGGGAGAGAGAGAGAGGTTACAGTCTGGTCATGTAACGAGAGGAGAAAAAAAGAAAGGAAGGGTGGAGAGAGACCGATATGCATGTAGAAACCAACTCCATTACTTTCGGGATTTTCTTTGTCAATTCATTTTAAAGGGATTGAAATATGATTAGCATCGGACTGTTGAGCTCCCTCCAATGTAACAAATGCAACATCGCATATAATTTGATAAAGCATACCAGCGCAGGTGAAGGAGGATATATATATATATTTATATATTGAAATTTTTAGGTGCTAGGCACCGGTAGGCACCTGGGCTATGCCTAGTGCCTAGCACCAAACCGGTGCTCGGCACCTAGTATTTGAAAAATACTCTCTCTCTCTCTATATATATTTATATATGGCAAGCTTTTTCTAAGCTCAAGCTTATATAGGAAATTTCGTAACTCTGAGCCCTTGAAGCCCATCTTTGGTCCATCCAAATAGATCAAACACATGATCCCCTTCAATTGCACATGTCCATCAATTCTTGATCAAATCTGAATTTACTGGACGGTTTGAGCGATTGGATTAAGTGTGCACTAATCCGAATGGACTGTTGACCATTAAATTTTTGAGGCCCAGTTGAAGATGATGAAAACCATAGTTGGGGTTTATTTATTTTTTTTTATTTTTTTATTTTTTGTAGAGAAGAGGATCTTAAGGAGTCTTTCAAATCCCCCCATCCCCATCCTCATCCCTATGTGGGTCCCCAGGGGGGCTTTACAGGTGTGAGCCACCTACTTGAGCTTACTTTATCCTAAGCTTGAGCTTAGGAGAGGGGCTCCCTAATATATATATATATATATGCTTTTTTTTTATGAAGTTTTTTATCTGTTGTATATTAATATATCCAAATATAGAAGTGTCCCTCACCATAGTGTGAGGGATAGATGCATAATAGTATTCTCTCTCTCTCCATGTGTGTGTGTGTGTGTGTGTGTGTTTTTTTTTTGGGGGGGGGGGGGGGGGGGGTGTCCCTCATGCGAATCATGGAAAAAGCTCTCTATTTTAAAAGGGGAGATTTTTTCCCTTTTGATTTGTCCAATGAGATCATGCCAGCTCACCTTACATATTAAGTAGAAAAAATAGAAAAGCTTATATGGTGTGACTTCTTATATAATAGCATAAGTGGAATATATTATCTAATTAGAAAAGGGATGCTTTTCCTAAGAAAACGCCCTGGGAATTTTCTAGCGTGAAAAACCTTTGTCGAGCACCAGTGCTCATGAAAAGGTGAGCACCGTATGGCAAACTAATGGGGTCCAACTTATGATCCATCCAAGTGGACCATAAAATAGAGACTCCCCGTAATAGTCACCAATCCCAAGTTTGGCACTCATCCAATCTGATTGGACCATTGGATCGACATGCACTCATTTGGTTATGGTGAAAACTTGTCAGCTGATGATCAAGTGATTTGGATGATTTGAGCCTCAGTTACCATATATAGGTAGGTGTAGAAGAGATCTTTTGATCTTCTCCTATCCTTTTCCCAAGAGTGGGCCCTACTAGAAAGTGGTGAGCATCGGTGCTTAGCAAAGGAGCTCATATATATATGTATATATTTGTTTATACATATATGGGGCTAGCTCCCCTAAGCTCAAGTTTAAGGGAAAATAAGCTCAAGTGCACGAAATTCTCATGTGAAGTGTGCAACTATTGCCTTTTGTAATCCAAAACTTTGAAATTCCATAACTTTTGTTCATAATATATATTTTTGAAAAAAATGGTATACTTAGAACCTACTCATCGAAACTTTTTAAACAAGACCTATGTTGCATATGAAATTTCATGTATATATATATATACATTAAAATTCAGATAAATTTACCTCAAAGAAAAACTCAAATAAATTTACCTCAAAACAAAATTCAAATAAATTATTGTAAACTACAGATAAATTGTTACAAAACTCAAATAAATTGTAGCAAAATGCAGATAAATTATACCAAACTTCAGATAAAATGTTGCAAAATTTAGATAAATTTTGGCAAAACTCAAATAAGTTATTGTAAAATGTAGATAAATTGGTTCTGAGATTTGTTTTAAAATTTTCGTTGAGGATAACATACTCATTGACCAGGGATTTGTGGGTAATGGCACATAGCAAGAGCTTACTCTCCCGAGCCTCCCATTGCTGCTCCGCATCGACGCACCTCAAGAAAAAGACCTATTCTGGTTCGACGTTGCCCGACGCCGGAATCAAAGAAGGAAACTCATAGCTTCCGGGATCAAATCACAAAATGAAAAAACAAAAAGGCAAAAGGAATCTTCTCTTAATTTCTTTTGACAAGTGGAGGGATTGATATGAAAAAAAAAGAAAAAAGGCCGCTGCTTTCGGTTGAAGAACCCAAAATAGAAAGAGTGGGTTCTCGTTGTGTGGTCGTTGTGCAGAAAGAGAACCCACTTTCTGTTTTCGTTGTGGGTTGAGGTTTTGGACTTCACTTATTTTCGAACACTACCTGTACGAGATCGTTCGCTCGTTGCTGCCGGATAGACAAGGAGGACCACCGTTCTTGGTCGGGTTCGGGTTGTTAAACAAGAAACGCAGAAGAAAGAAGAGATCGCCACTGCATTTATAGTCGCTGCGCTGTGCCATCGCTTGAGGAAGAGAAGATGAGGCGGTGGTTCTGACCCAAGTTTCTCTTGCAGGACTGGAAAGGCAAAAAGTAGACCCAGTTGGGTTTGTTATTTTGTTATTTCTGGGCCTCACAAGCATGTTTTGCGCGCTTGCACTTATTTTTTCCTATGCTAGCCTATATATGTATATATATTGACTGGGTTTGTTATTTTGATATTTCTGGGTTTTACACGCACATTCTGCATGCTTGCGCTTATTTTTCCCTAAGCTATATATATATTTATAGGAGCTCCTCTGCTAGGCACCGGTGCTCACCTTATGCTGAGCACCACTTGCTAGTGGGGCCCACCCCACTTGGGGATGGGACTGGGGGGATCAAAAGGTCTCCCCTCCGTCTACCTATGTATGGTGACGAAGGCTCAAATCATCACTTAACCACTTGATCATTAGCCGACAACTTTTCATCGTAAAAAAATGACTGCATATCGATCCAATAGTCCAATCAAATTGAATTGGTGCCAAATTTGGGATCAGTGACTATCATGTGGGGTGCTTGTTTTATGGTCCACTTAGATAGACCATAAGTTGGGGCCTACTAGTGTTTTAGCACACGGTGCTCATTTTATCATGAGCACTGAGTGCTCGGCGGAGGTTTTTCCTATATATATATATGTAGCCACTCTGCTAAGCATCGGCGCTTACCTTATTGTGAGCACTACTATCTAGTGGGGCTCACTAGGGGCCTCCCGTTGGGATGGGACCAGGGGGATCGAAAGATCTCCCCTCCACATACCCATGTATGCTGATAAAGGGTCAAATCATCATCGTAACCCCTTGATCAATGGCCGACAGATTTTGACCATCTAAAATGAATGCAAGCCAATTCAATCAAATTGAATGGGTGCTAAACCTGGGGTCGATGACTATTACGGGGGGTAGTTGTTTTATAGTCCACTTGGATGGATCATAAGTTAGGCTCCACTAGGTGTGTTGGAAATTGATGCTCACCTTATCGAGAGAACCAGTCCTCGGCGGAGGTTTTCCATATATATATGACAATATTCATGTGCATGTTTGTCACCATTTTTTTCATGAGAACTTTATGTGGGCCCACTGTAAGGTCCATCCAAATGGACCATATATATGACCCCTTTGAATTGCATGTCCTCCAATTTTTGTCAGATCCGAATTTACTGGACTATTGGATTGATTGTGCACCAATTCGAACGGAATGCATTATGGGCCATGAATGAAGGGGGTAGGGACATGTGATTGAGGCCAAACTTGATATTTAGAGTGGTCCCGCATGAATCTTTTCATCCTCGTGGTCTCATTCCTTGGTGGGGTCCATTGTGGCTCCCATGGAGGAGTATGCACGGTCCCTCCATAAGGGACGCTATATATATAGCGCTCGAGCATTTTTTAGGAGAAAATGTCTATCCTAGTTGGGGCTACTTGGATGCATGATGACCATTTTAGTCTATTAGATTGAATGATCCATATGCAAATTTTAGAGTCCATAAGATCATCCTAATTTTTGATCCATGGTCCTAAAATTTAATGGTTTAGAGGTATTATTTTTTCATGATTTCAATCGAATGGTGATAAAAAGTTGGGTAAGGGTTAAATTTGGATATGTGACCATACATAGGAGGTAGTGTGTATGAAAGGCCTAGATTGACTCAACATGGGTTTCATGACCAAAAAAGAAAAAGGAAGGGCGAAAAAATGGGCATTTTTTTAGAATTATATATATAAGTATAGGCATACTAGAAAATGGTATCTTCAAAATGAAGGTAAGGCTGCATACATCTTGCCCTCCCAGACCCTGCTACGCGGGAGCTTCGTGTACTGGGCCGCCCTTTTTATAGGCATACTAGAAAACTCCCCAGGCTTTTTTTTATATATATAATTTTTTTTCTTTTAAAGGTGAGGTGGCATCATCTCATTTAACAAATCAAGAGGGGCAAGAACTTCCTTTTAAAATGGGTAGTTTTTGAGAATTTCTCATATATATATAAATGGGAAACCCTCTCCTTAACTATAACTGAGGAGAGGATCCGCTAGACACGTGCAGATATATATGGGAAACCCTCTCCTTAACTATAGTTAAGGAGAGGATTTGCTAGACATGTGCGTGACCCATGTGTCTAACCTTTTCATATGGCTTGCCCATTTTTCTTAGGCATTTTCAAATGGCCTGCCATTCTCCAATCAAAGAAAAAAAAAAAAAAACCAGAAGCCCTAAAATTGACTTGACTCCTCTTTAGCTCATAGTTGCCCCTACCTTGCTCTCTCGCTTGCCTCATCCGAGGTATCCTCCCTCGCCTGCAATCGCCGATCTCTACTACCCCCACGTCTGCCCTAATCTCAGCTTCCCTCTGCGATAGTCGTTCTCCACCATCCCAACCTCCACCCTCCTCTCTTGCTCGCCTCCCCACCTCTACTCAGGAGATCAAGCCGGCCGTCTTCGGGTAATACCTCCCTCCCTTACTCTCATCTGTCCTCTCGGCTGGATGGGTTTTGATGGTTGGTTTTTCTTATCTCGACTAGGTTTTTTTATTTTTTATTTTTTATTTTATGTTAATGATTAGTGGTTTGCTGGGTTTTAGGCTTGGGCACCTCCCTCCCTCACATTCATTTCTCGTCTCTGCTGAATGGGCTTTGATGGAGGGATTTTTTTGCCTAGAGTAGGTTTTTTTTTTTTTCATTATTATTATTTTCTCTTTTTTCCTTTGTTAATGATTTTTGGTTTGCAGGTTTGAGGCTTGGGTATTTCGGGTTTGGGGTTTTCGTTATGTGAGTGTTTTATCTCTCTCTTCGACAGCCCTTTTTTTTTTTTTTTGTGAACAGTTTGTGGCTCCGTTTGGTTCAAGGGGCAGGGTGATGGGAATGTAAACAGTTATGGTTGGCTCATGCATTCATGGTGTGCCAAAATGAGCTCTGGTTCAAATTTCTCTCTCTTGGCAGACTTTTTTTTTTATTTTTATTTTTAATTCAGCACATGGATTGGAACATAGCAAACAATTGAATGTGGCTCTGTTTCTTTTGTCAGCTGGGTCATGCCGTGAATTCGGAAAGGAAATATCTTACATTAGAGGATGTGATATTAAGAAGATTTGTTGGGAAAATATGGGTTACACTGATGTTGATTTTTAGTTTCACTGTCCTTTTTTAAACCCATTTATCTTGCTTGATCACTGCTCTCAGTTGGTAATTGAATGTCAGTGAACTTGCTCTTTTGGTGTGCTGTTTTCTTGCATTTCCCACTATAGCTGTTGCTATATATTGAGTTATGTGAGTCATATTAGATTCTACTTTGAATCCATGTGTATAGTGACTATTATAATCTGTTGGGGATCAAAAGCCGCAGTATATGTTTCAATCTTGTGCTGAAATTGATATGCTTGGCTTTCTTGACGGTATGCCTTAGTTGCATATGACACTTCTCTTAAATTATGTGTATTTTTGTTATTGGAAATCATATGCTTAGGGAATCAATTTTGTTAGGTTCTTTTTTCTTCTTCGGGAATCAATTTTGTTAGGTTCTTTTTTCTTCTTTCTTTACTCTACTAATCTCTATTGTTTGTCACTTTGTTGCAAGTTGCAGGCCCAAACAACTGCTGTAAATGGTGGTGGGGCTATAAA
The DNA here is from genome assembly GCA_037013555.1 of Sextonia rubra. Taxonomy (NCBI): domain Eukaryota; kingdom Viridiplantae; phylum Streptophyta; class Magnoliopsida; order Laurales; family Lauraceae; genus Sextonia; species Sextonia rubra. Next base: position 105,138,530 of record JASUAD010000001.1, on the reverse strand, counting down.
TGGGTGGATGGTGCAATGAATTTACAGCCGAGTGGAGATGATCTTTGGCTATTGAGCTTTGAGTGCCTAAGGAGCTGAGCAGGCTTGCTTTTATCGGAGGCAGTAATTGGGAGCTGGCGGGCTTGCTTTTATTGGAGGCTTTGGAGCATTCAAGTATTGGCGATGATCTTTTGCTATTTAGCTTTGAGTACCTAAGGAGCACCTAAAATTTTAATCTATAAAATGGTGGTGTATGATGGCCAGATACTTCAAAATAAGTAACATGTATATCCATTTTTGTATTGCCTGAGGACTTTAGATTTTACTAGTTAAACAGGGACAATGGTGATTTACTCTATATATGATTTGCACGGCATTCCTTCAATTCTTTGATTAATATCAATTTGCAGCTTTTTCTTTGCTTAATGCAAATATAATGTGATTTTGTGGACACTGCCCAAATTTGTTGCCGATATTTTATTAATTTTGGAAAGAAGAGAGAAGATTCTCTCCCTATATGATGCTTTAGAAGTCCTTAGGGATGCATTTGCTCAGACAGAAGCAGCAATGAATGAACATCAGTGTGAGGTTTTATTTCAAACTATGAATGGGAAATGAGAACTAGGGCAGGTGGGCGAATCATCAGTTTCCAGAAATGACACTTGATTGCTTGTGTTTTCTTTTTACAACCATAAACTATTTTCATAAATTGAAAGCAAAATTTAAGATGTGGGAGTTTAGAGTAGCAGTTTCATGATACGAAAGAGGTCTAATGGTTATGCCTAGAAAACTCTGGTAATTGGTGGATTTATGTGAGTGGATGCATAACATGTATTACTTCTCATTGGGATGTAACTAATCAAGAAGTCCTCTTTCTACAACAATAAAATATATAGCAATCTTTTTGCACTGTCAAATGAGATTGTGTTCCCAAATAGCTTCTAACGAGTTTTTAGTTACAAATGAAATATTTTCATGAAGATGAACTATAGATTGTGGATGCATTAGGAAGTGTCCACACCTTCACCCATCATTTAACTCCATATACTAAGACCAATGTCCCTAAAAAGAGAGTTTCAAATCTCAATCAAATTAAGAAAATCAAACAGGCATAATTCCTACAAATGTAACAGCCAAAAATTTCATGGAATCACATCCATACATCAGATCAATGGTTGGTATTACCATACAACTATTGGAACAAAATTGCTTCCAACAATACAGTTCTCTCTATCTAAAGATGTATCCAGTATGGCTAAAGACTCCAGTGGTACACACCCTCAGCTCAACTTTGAACCAACAAAACCACTAATTAAGTTTCTTTGACAATCACTGTCACCCAATAGAGCCACCAATCAGCATAACACATGTACTGGAACATCCTATGCCTTCACATGATAAAAATTTAATGAAAACAAAGAAATGAAATTGTACATGATGTTTTTTTTTTTGTGAATTAATATATAAAAAATATTTACCATGATATTCACTAATGCATTCCTGAGCCAGAACATATGCTTCCATTAAGTCCTCAAAATGCATTCTCAATTTCGGTGTCAAATTCTCTTCTACAACCAGATAATGCAAAGATGGTGATGAGGAGCTGCCACATCCATATTCAAACAGGACCACAAATAATAAAAATATGGCGTTGAATTAGATTAGCTATATTCACTTTCTTTTACATATAACCAAAAAAATTACAAAAATACACGAGGGCTAAATCATCAAAATGTTGTTACAAAAAATTGTAAGATCAAATAATCATACCCCAATTGAGATTATTATACTAAAAAAATTGAAGCCAGATGACCAATTCACAAGCACCGAAAAAAGATCTCTAACCATAGGAATTTTCATTCACAATTTGCTCACAGATTTGAAATTATCTGTCAAAATTCAAAATGTAAAATCTCATTATGAAGGTCACATGTAAAGTTACGGTAACATCTATTGGCAAATGCACACTGTATGTTAGCCCAGCACTGAGGATATAGGTTAGAGATTTTGAAATCCAATCAAAGATGCTAGGTATTTTTATGGTCATTAGAACCCAGCACAACACTTACCATGCAAACAATTCAAATATTACCGTATGCAAACAAAAATAAGAAAATAATGTAAACAAAAATAAGAAATTGGGGTCCCACCTTCCGCTTGCCAACCCACCTGCCAAGACATGGAACCCGGAACTTCACTTCAGCTCCAAGTTCCAGCCGTTGTTGATGCCACACATCCATCTCCTATGCCCATTTCAGCAACATTGGCAGAAGACAACGAGGTAGGCATTGTGTAGCATGATCCTAGAGAACTTTCTAATTCAAGCCATGATCAACAGGCATGTGTCTCACATGTGTCTCATGATTCGCATGTATCTCATGATGCACAACCACTCCCCAATACACTACTTGCTGAGATCTTCAATGTGAACACCAAAAACATGAGGGGACAGAAGCAGATACTGCACAGAGATGCAGGAATTCAGAAAATAAGACTGTTATTCTGTCTTGATTATGTTGACTCCAAAAACTGATCAAGCAAGCGACCCCTTACAATACTATAAAGCCAAAATCTCCTAATTACAAGCAGTAACATCCTAAGATTCTGCCGTCGGACATTAATCAGTGGCATAATGGAAGAAAATCAACAACTGTCTCCCAATTATAAGCAATAACATCCAAAGATTCTGCCCCCAGACATTAATCAGTAGCATAATGGAAGGAAATCAACAACTATCTCCTAATTACAAGCAATAGCATCCAAAGATTCTGCGCGGCCCCGACATTAATCAATAGCATAATGGAAGGAAATCTCAACTAATCAGCAAGAAAATGTGAAGGATGCCAGCAAATTTCTAAATGGGTGTCGTTTCAGACGCTTAAAATGAAATTGATCACCGGACCCATATGGCCCATCAGCTGGAGAAGTGGACCTGCTGCTGGCTGTACACTCATGGGCAACTATGAGTGTGCAGGTTGCAGTTGGGTTTGGGCCCATCTGCATCACAATAGGTCCATCAAAGTATTTCCATTTACTATAACATTGCCAAGTTGTTTAGGGACCTGACTGCCTATGTTTGTGGAAGTTGTTTATCAGCACCAGAGAAAAATAAAATAAAAGATCAAGCTTCTACTTCCAACATTTACTCTATGTACTGATTGTCAATTATTCCTTTGTAACTCATACCTTTCTGCTTGCCTCTGGTGTTGTCATCCACTCGTCTGTACGTTGATATGTTACACATGTGAATGAAGTTTGTGAATGAGTAGATATCACACATGAAAAATATTTGTGAACGAGTAGATATCCCGTATCTGTGAATTGCAAGGATGAAATTGGCTCCTTGCTGTTTTTAGTGCTAAGAAAGTTATTTGTGTTTTTGTCATATCATCACCTTCATCAAAGCTCGATTAATGAAAATAGGATAAATGTTCTCTACTTGTCCCTTTCACCCTAAATTTCTAACTCAAATGAGTTCCAATAAATGTTTCCGGTTGAGCTGTTGTGTGGCTTGGTTTGTACTAGTCCTGCACTAGTCCACACTGTCCCATGCCAGTCCTCTACCAATCTCACTTGATCCAGTAACTGACTCAGTCAAGTAAGGTTTTTAGGATCCCAGTTCCGAACTACTATGTGGTATTGGATGAAATTTCAAACCATAGGCATTCTTCTCGTTATCCCTTCTATGATAAGTAAATAATTAAATAAACATAAAAGTTGCTAATCTAAGTAGAAATCTAGCTTAATTTGTATGTTTTAGTTCCTTCTTTTTTAATGAGTTAGCCAGGGTTGACTAGGTTAACTCTAGATACAATAATCCCATACTAAAGCATAAACTTTAAATTTTTCTAAATTTACAACTTTTCCTTCCTTCTTCAAGGTAAGATGTGTTGATGGGGGTAGGGCACGAGCCTCACCTGGATAAAATGTGATTGAACCGCACAATATATCCGGGATGTATTCCTTAAATATGCCTCACAGCAAAAGGCACAAGCCCCAAACGCATGTTATGCATCAAGATTGAGCCTTGGGGTTTTTTTGAGGGACTCCTTAGCCCAAGGCAAGCCTCAAATGCAAAAACACTGGTCTCAACTAAGAAAAGAACTTCCAATAAATGCAGCTCCATTGCCTGTGAAGTATGAGAGGTGCCACTTAATGAGTTGGTTCATTGGTTTGTTTCCTTCTTTCAACCTGAGTTTGTGTTCATTCTTATATGGATATCAACTAATTTAGCAATGATGAGAAATTCCCTTTGAGAATTCTTTATGTGTGTATGAAGCAAAAGAGTTGTCCTGAGCTTATGGGTGTGAAACTGCCCTTCTGGTAGAGCATTTCTTTTTGTAGTTCCAGTTCAAATCGCTTATTTTTGAAACCAGGTGCATGGAATTTATCTTAGACCCTATGGAATTTCCTATGTGAGGCTTCTGTGGTGCATCTTGGGAGCGGTGAAATCTCTATGAGGGCCTTCATTGATTTTCTTTCAAAGATTTTATCCTTGTTACCTTAGGACCAAATGTTTCTCCATAGCCCATTCCTTGAGATTTCTTTCATTAATAGAAGTATCCAACCTTTCTGCCAGCTACGAAATTTTTGACTTGTAACTTTCTGGACATTCATTTTTCTTTCGAGCTTTTCCAACTTTCAGTTGCTTTGCTTTCCTTAAAAAAGAGTCACTGCATTTCTTCTTCAACTTGACTGCTGCTAATTTGTAACTTCGACAGCATCTGCCTTTCCATACTAATATATTGCTGATGCCAAAATTAGCTCCATCTGCATATAGGCTTCCCATCACTATCATATCTACCAGATATAGATATAAAGCAGCCAATGAGATATTTTAACCTCTCTACTAAAAGTGGACTTTGAGAGTGGTTCTTATTTTGTGTGGTGCTGTTATGTAAACCAACAATTGTTCTAGATAATTATCTAAACCCAACAGTACAAGCCTGTTACACTTATATGCCTACATGACTGACTGTTGTCCTATCCATTATGGTCCTGCCTTCAGTATTTTCTATTGACCAGATCACATGACTCAACTCATGAACATGAATTATTGAATCTGTGGTCCAGCAGGACATTGAGTGAACTCAAATTCTATTAATTGATTCAATTGATTGTTAATTTACTATGTCATAATTTTCGTTTAATCTTGTAAATGAAAGTTTTTCTTTGTGCAGAAAATCAGAATATATTTTAATAAAGCTGAAGGAGTTGGGGCAAAGTCTCCGAGAGAGACATACATCGAATTTGTGTCCACTTCGATGCGCTTGATTCTTGCATCCCTGGTAAGGTTACTCTTTCTTCTCTTCCAAAGTCACAGCTATGACAAAGGAAACCCAGCCCCCCTCTCTCTCTCTCTCTCCCCATCCCTCTGTCCCTTTATTTGTTGTACAGATCTTAATAGTCTGCTTTTTAGAACTGCTAATGTTTTCTGATGCCTAATGGAATTGGATACCCGGTTGTCTTTGTGTCAGTTGTAGCATTCATATTGTCCATGAATTTCTGTAGTTTTGTCTTAACAAACATGCTGAAAGAATTTAATTTTTTCTCCAGGATGATGGACATTAGTGGCAGCAATGGATGTTGAGATGGTGTGATTTGAGTAAAATTACTTTTACGGTGGGATATCATGTATTGGACTTGAAGCCTGAAGGAGATATTTTTTTTAAGTGTATTGTAACGTTTCAGAATGCTTAGTGGGTGTGTGGGAATAATGAGACTGTGTAAAATAGAGTATGAATGTGGCTGCATAGAGAATTAACTGAGTTTGTTTCAATTTAATGTATTGTGATGGGATTGAATTTGTAGGATGCTAAGTGAATCCAATGGATTGTATTTTTTTTTCCTTCTAGTTTTTTTGGGTTGTGTGGTTGGGGGTTGTTGTGTGTGTGTGTGTGCGGGGGGGGGGGGGGGGGGGGGGGGGATGGGGGATGATTTGAATCTATTTTCTATTATGCAAGTCTCAATGTTGAATTTCATATCAATTTTCAATTTGAATGTTGAATGAAGATATTTCTTCTCTGCTTCTTAGTAGTGCTTGTACAGATTCTTTATGCTACATTCACATTATGTGAGATGATGTTCTTCATGTACAGGTTAAGTGTTTAAGGTTCCATTTTAGGTTGTAAGTTTTTTAATGCATGCATGGAAATTTACGATGCTACATATTGAATTCCAAGGTGCTTGTATGTTTGGGGCGCCACAGGCTACCCTGTCTCCCAATGCTACGGACCCAAAGAATGAATGTTTACAATGAATGAAAGAATATAAAGCGTTGAAAATGAATGAAAAGAATATGCAAGTGTTGAAAATGAATGAATAATGTGAAGGTGTTTCATATATCCACCAAGGAAGATTCAATCTAGTCATTCATGTTGTGATTTTTTGACATCACCCGTTGTGCGCATCCATGAATCACAAGATCAACACGAAGCAAGCCACACACAAGAAGAGACACGAGATTTACGTGGTTAACCCAAACAGGGCTACATCCATGGGCACAGGAGGACGAACATCTTCACTATAACAAGTAAAGCATACAAGAGATTCCCACTCTCTCACCTCATCTCTCCTACGTGGTGTGGGAACACCACGGGCAACTGCCGCCACAAGGTCTAGGGTTACAGACTATAAAATATATAATCTCCGCTTTCTTGGCCACCAAGAAAGCCCCGGTGACTCATCTAGCTAAACCGAAATACAAGACATAAACCCAACAATTCAATGTGGCAGTACCAAAATCAATGATCTAAGCTGGACTTGAGGTTCATGCTGGTGTTTGACGAAGAAAATTAGGGACAAACTCCTTCTACAATTCTGTATTTTGCCATAAGTAGTTCATACAGTCGGAGACAAACTCCACTTCTACAATTATAGAGAGCAATGGACTTCTTACACCCCATGCCTTACAGTAGCTCTTACATCTCGTATATACATCGAGTTTTTTGCATCTAGAAAACGGATTGTATTATCAAACATTAGTGGGCTAAAAGTGCGCTCGTACAACTTAAATGTACAATAGGATTTTGTAGTAATTTGCCCTTATCGTGGGTTCTTGCTTATTCACATGTTCATCGAAGCAGAATATTTGATATGCTACAGTGGGCTTCTATGTGTATAATATGCTTTAATGGATGGGCTACAATTAGTACCTGAAACCTCAAGTGATACTTGCACTCAATACACTCAAGTTTTGGTAGATTGAATTGCTAGAAATTTTATACCAAGTGAATATATCGAACTCACAATCTTCAACTAGTCAAAATTTCAACATTTCAAAAGGGCTCAGATTTAACAAATTCGACCCGGCTAAATTTCAAACTTCTCCGGAGAATGGCTTAGAAAATTCAACAAATTCAAGGTGTCCATATCTCAAATAATATTCAACGCATTCACTTTATCCACATCTCATTAGAAAATCTCAGACCATTCGCCATTCATCACGTTTAACATTTTAGAACATTCAACATTACACACTCTAACATTCACATCAATATTTCTACATTTCAAACATTAAGAACTGAGCTTTCTTCTTGAAATCTTCAACACACAATAATCCAATGAGTCAGCAAGCTGACTCAAAGCACACCATCTCAACAACCATTGCTGCCATTGCTGTTACTCCTCCTACAAAATAAAAATAAAAATAAATAAATAAATAAAAATGAGAAATAATAATAATAATAATAAATCATTCTCAAATCCTTTTAGATTTTAGATTCTATGAACTGATGTGTTAGAATTTTTTATGTTGGCTAATTATTGGGTTGAACAAAACTCTAAGCCTATTAAATTGTATTTTATATTTCTTTTAGTATGGACTTTGGTATGATTTATTGGATACACTGAAGTGAATAAATTAAAAAAAAAAAAAACTCAAATTGAAGTGTTTTGAAGTGATTTTCTGAGGATAATATGGATTAAAATGGTTATATCTCACAAACCGAGCATCAGATTAGGACTTGCTAACTACAGTTGGAAAGTTTTTTTTGAGTAGATATCTGTAGTTTCTAAGATTGCGTCAATTAGATCTGAAACAATAAAGTTATGGCCTTGGAAGTTTGCAGAAATTGTATTGTTTGTAATTATAAAATTGCCATCGTGATTATAATTGAGGGTTATTTAAAGGGTGTTTTTCTCAACCCTAAGGCATCCATCTTCATATTCTGAGTTGAGATTTTACATTAGAGATTCGTTTCTTCTCTAGAGTATTCATTGAGAGGTTGTGATAAAGTTGTTGAGTTCTAGAGAATATTGCTTTTTACTCTCTTGTATAAGATTGTCTTTTCCCTTTAGAAGGTTTATTCATCTTGAGTGGGCATCAAGAGGTGTTGGATCAAGTTTGAGGAAGGTGAACTGCATTTGCATCGGCAAAAAGAACTTCAGTCTCTTAGGTTATGTTCAACTGAATAGGGGTAGTATGTAGATCTTGTAACCTTTCTTGCATCGTGTTTGATCTAAGTTTAGACCGATATTAGGTCCCGTGGTTTTTTCCCATATAGGTTTTCCGCATAAAAATTATATCTCTATCTATTGTGGTTGATTGATTATTAACTTAGGTTATTTGTTTTTTTAATTATATATAAGATATCTGTGTTGGGACTTTAACCTGTGTCAATGTTAAAATTCTTCATAATACAAACAAATCATCCAAAAAGAAAAAGAAAAAAAATGGAACCTTTAAATCTTACAATATAATTTCTCTTATTCCAACTCCTAGGGATTGGTATCATCGTCCATGGAAGGAGGGAGAACTTTTACTTTGTTTTTTTGTTTTGGCAACCGAGAAAGAGATGAAGAAGGGATCTCTTCATTATTGTTCAAATTTGTGCTTTTTTATGCTTGGATGCTGCTTTAATAATCCTTATGAGATTGGGAGCTATAGAGAATGAGAGAGGAGGGAGAGAGTATGTTTCTAATGTTGAGAGTAATGCCAGTGAGAGAGAGAGGAGGGAGAGAGGTTGTTTTCAACGTAGGGAGCAAAAAGGATGAGTTGAGATTTTGTATGAATTTGAATTTCAAAGGGCAGGCTTCACTCAAAATTTGAAAAAAAAATTTCAAACATGCAAGTCTCATGACCTCAGTGGCTTCTTTTCAATGAAATGTGGCAAGGCACACTTGCTGACGTCCGGTGAGGGAAGGATGTATAATAATACATGTTTCAATATGCCGATTTGAATGATATTCAATTTTTAAATGGTACATGTTTGAATTTACAAGTCTTGAATATACAAGTCTTTACTGAGAATAAATACATGAGAAATTGTTAGTTTCAATAGTTTCAAGAGCCTTTGGTTTTAATAATACAGGTCCATTGTTAGGTATTAGAGGATATGGGCTTGTAGTTGCACATTGTAATCCATTTGGATCTTTATTAAACGAGTGCAATAACATGATCTATCTAGGAACTTTCAATTACATTTAAAGCTTTGCCCCCTGAAACCCATAAATAGAACAAAAAACCCTGAATCCACCAAAGTGCCTGAATCCAAATCCAAAAGCTCTAGACTTGAACCAAAACCCTTAATCCATCATCATCCTTGTACCCAAATTGCTAATGCTCAAGACAAATCCAATGTAGACCTTGTTTCTGTCTTTCATTTTTTTTCTATTTATTTTAAATTCAAAGAACCTATTTGGATACTCAGTTTAATTGGTTTACTAAATTATTTTCTTAATAGTGAATTGATGCTGGGCAGAAGCAATCGACAATAGCTATAATAGTGCTTTGTGCTAGAATCTATCATTTTTTTTAAGGAGTGGACAAAAGTTGCCCAAACCCAAAGATTTCTCTTAGTAGTGGATTTTGGATTTAGAGTTGAGCATGTGAAGAAAGGAGAGAAGAAGAAGAGGGGGACAATTTCAACAATAGAAAAGTCAGTTAAGATTTGGCAACAACAACAATTTCTACCATGTTATTCTTTTATTAGTACATTATTTGAGAAATTAGATCTAATGAAGCTTAACTTATTTGAGGATTTGACTCAGAATAGGTCGGATTGGAGAAATATAATTCATGTAGCCAACTTCAACATAGTTGGGACAAGGTTTTAATGATGATGATTAGTACACCATTTGACGCAATGTTTGTATGGTTCCACCAGCTCATCTAGTAATTTTGGTTCTACTTCGTATTGCATGTGTAAACTATGTTGAACGGTCATTGTTGTGCGCGTGTGTGCGTAAGCAACTAAAATCAACAAGCAACCACACAAGAACACAAGAGATTTCCATGGTTCGGCAAAGATGCCTACGTCCACAAGAAACCAATTTCCATTAGGTTCTCCTCCAATCTGTGAAACCACAGCCTTGGAATCTCTGCCTCTATCCAGGGTTACAGATTACATCATATATATAATCATCACTTCCTTATCCTCCAAAAATTCTATTCTTAGAAAAAAAAGGAAAGTCCTAATTTTATTAAGAAACTACTGTTTAACAAACAGGAAATTCCTAATATAATTAGGGAAACCACCTAAGATAATGAACCCAATTGGTCTGGACTTACTTGGCTAACAATCCCCCCTTCCAGACCATGGGGAAGATGCTCTGAACCCCTTACTGGGTGTTCGGCCCTACCAACTTTAAACACAGCTCCAGTTTTCCCTTTGACACAACCTTTGTCATCATGTGCGAGGGATTCTTATCCGAGTGAATGTTTTCCAGCTTCATGAAGTTCTTTTCGATCACTTCATGAATCCAATGGTACTTGATATCAACGTGCTTCATGCGACCATGATATGTAGCATTCTCACTGAAATCCATAGCACTTTGACTATCACAGTAAACTACATATTCTTTTTACTTCAAACCTAGTTCTTGAAGGAATCGCTTCAACCAAAGCATCTCTCTCCCTGCTTCATTAGCAGCTATGTATTCCACTTCAATTGTAGACTGTGCTGTAGACTTCTGCAACTTTGATTGCCAGGAGATAGCTCCCCCTACGAAAGGAAATGAATAACCAGAAGTCAACAGCCGACGATCAAGATCGCCTGTAAAATCAGCATCAATATAACCTTCCACCACTGGTTTTGAGCTTCATAACACAAGCACACCTTGGAAGTACCTCTCAAATACCTAAGGATCCACTTCACTCTTCCTAATGCTCTTTTCCAGAGTTGGAGAGAAATCTACTCACTAAACTCACAGCATGAGCAATGTCTGGCCGTGTACAAACCATGGCATACATAAGATTTCCCACGGCAGAGGAGTAAGGAACACATGCCATCCGTTCCTTTTTATCATCTATAGTAGGACACAAGTGTTTGTTTAGTTTGAAGTGACTGGCTAGAGGAATGCTAACTGGCTTACATTCTTCATGTTGAATCGCTCAAGTACTCGTTCAACATATTTCTCCTGTGACAACCACAGCCGTTTGGAACTCATGTCACGACGTATTTGCATGCCCAATATCATTAGTTCGGGACCTAAGTTTTTCATGTCAAACGACTTTGACATCTCCTCTTTTAACTTGCCAATCAACTTGTTATCTTGTCCAACTATCAGCATATCATCTGCGTATAAAAGAAGGATGATGAATCTGCCATTAATAAATCGACGAACATAAACACAGTGATCTGTGGCTGTCCTCTGGTACCCATGACTCAACATGAATGAATCAAATTCTTGTACTACTGTCTTGGTGCTTGCTTCAGCCTGTAGAGACTCTTCTTCAATTTGCAAACTATTTGTTCTTTTCCTTCTACCTCAAACCCCTCTGGCTGAGTCATGTAGATCTTTTCTTTCAATTCACCGTGAAGAAACGTGGTCTTCACGTCCATCTGTTCAAGCTCAAGGTCCATGCTGGCGGCTAGACCCAAGATGACTCTGACAGAAGTCATTTTCACAACAGGAGAAAAAACATCACTGAAGTCAATACACTTCGTCTGTATGAAGCCTTTTACCACTAACTGTGCTTTGCGCTCCACCGGTTTCCAATTCTTATCTTTTTTTAGCTTGAACACCTATTTGTTTTTTAGAACATTCCTAGTTTTAGGAAGTTGCACAAGTTCATATGTCTTGTTCTTCTTTAAAGAACTCATCTCATCCTGTATAGCTTTCATCAACTTATCTTTATCATCATGAGTTATTGCTTATCAGAAGCTCTTTGACTCCCCCTCATTAGTAAGCAAAACATATTCGGATGCAGGATATTTAGTTGAGGTTGATGTTTTCGCGTATACCTCTTAACTTGAGGTTCCATGGATTCCAATTGAGGAGACTATGGCCCCCCTGCTCAACACCCTCATCATTTGGCAACCCCTGTGCCTCATCACCATCCGGATTGCTTTGTCCACTTCTCCACCTATATTCTGCATCGGAGAAGGAGTCGGTGTGAGATCAACCACTCCATTAACTATCTCAGAAGACTTATCAATCTTCTCAATATCTCCAAAGAACTGGTCTTCATGGAAAATACATCCTTATTTCTGACAACTTTCCTCTTCTTTGGATCCCATAACTTATAGCCAAACTCATATCCACCATAGCCAAGAAAGCTGCAACTCACTGCTTTATCGTCCAACTTGGAACGCTACTCCTTTGGTACATGTGCAAATGCCTTACACCCAAACACCTTCAACTGTGAATAGGAATCATTTTTACCTATCCATCTTCTCTTTGAAAGATTAAAATTCAAAGGAACTGAAAAAGATCTGTTAATCAAATATCCGGCAGTCAGAACAGCGTTACCCCAGAATGATTTAGGCAACCGTGCTAATCTCATCATGCATCTCATCTTCTCAAGAATAGTGCGGTTCATTCTCTCTGCCATACTATTGTGTTGTGGAGTACCAAGAACTGTCTTTTCATGTTGAATGCTATGCTTCAAGCAATAGCTTTTGAACTGGTTGGATGTGTACTCACCCTCATTATCTGTGCGGAGACATTTCAAGAGTTTACTTGTTTCTCTTTCAACCAAGATATGAAACTGTTGAAAAATCTGGAATACTTCAGCCTTTGATTTCAACAGATAAACCCAAACTTTCCTGAATGCATCATCGATGAACGTGACAAAGAACTTATTGTCACCCAATGATTCTACCTTTACGGGACCACAAACATAAGAATATATTAAATTCAACACATTAGATTTTAATCTTGATGTCGAAGAGAAAGCAACCCTATGCTGTTTGCCATACAGACAATAATCATAAGGGTCAAGGGATATACCTTTTGGAGCAAAGAATTAAATCCTTTTTTGCCAACATCTACATGCCTTTCTCACTTATATGACTAAGTCTCTTATGCCACAGATTCAGAGAGAGACTATCATGAACTACATCCAACACACCTTTCCATAGCTTTACATGTGTTTTATAAAGAGTATTACCCGATTTTCCTCTCGCAATAACAAGAGACCCTCGAGTGAGCTTCTATCTGCCATTTCCGAAGTAATTTTCATACCCTGCATGATCCAATGCAGTCCCGGAAATTAGATTCAACTACAGATCAGGAATATGTCACTCATCTTTCAGCGTCATTGTACAACTAATATCGGTTTTAATGCAGACATTACTGACACCAACAATCCCTGAATGACTCGTGTTGTCCATCTTCACAGTACCAAAGTCATCTGCTTTGTACGTCGTGAACATCTCCTTACAAGGAGTAGCATGGTAGGATGCTGCTGTGTCAACAACCCACTCAATCTGATCATCTGCAACACTCAAACACTTATCATCATCGCTGGCGAGACTACTACTTCCTCTTTCAAAGTAGCTGTAGTGTTATCACTGTAGTTCTTCTTTTCATTGTTGGGTCCTTTCTGTTCCTTCAAGGCAAAACAATTTTTTCTGATGTGGCCCATCTTGCCACAGAAAAAGCATTTCACAGACTTTTTCTTGGTTTTTGATTCACCACTAGACTTGGCTTGTGATTCTCCTCTAGACTTGCCACGACCCCCCTTTGGTCCTCTACTTTTACTCCTCCCCTTGTTCTCAGTAACAAAGGCTTGTGCATTATCTGTCCTTGCAGATTTCCTTATAGTTTCTTCATTCTGTAGACTACTAGTAACCTGACTCATGGACAACACACCATCTAAAGTAGAGTTGCTCACGGAAACAACTAATGTTTCCCATGTAGCCGGCAAAGAACTTAGAAGCAACAAAGCTTGCATCTCATCATCAAGGACCATCTTCATTGTGGCTAACTGATTTACCACACTTTGGAACTCATTGATGTGATCTTCGATCTGACCACCATCCTTGAATTTCATGTTCACAAGCTTTCTAATAAAAAAGGTTTTGTTCACTGTGGTCTTTTTATCATACATTGCTTCTAACTTTTTCTAAAGGGTATTCGCATTGGTTTCATTAGACACATGGTGAAATATACTATTATCAACCCACTGTCTGATGTGACCAATCGCTTTTCTATGCAACTTGTTCCATTCAGCATCTTGCATATTTTTTGGTCAGGCATTATCCCCCTAAACGGGATCATGAAGGTCTTTACAATAAAGAATTTCCTCCATCTTCGGTTTCCAGATCAACTAATTGGAATGGTTGAGCTTAACCATGGTAGTGTTGATAGTGTTGTTCTCCATCTTAATTAAATTAAACAACAGGAAAAAACAAACAACTAACACTGACCTCAACTTTTGCACCAAGCTGTAGATCTCGTTGACATGAGCACGCTGGAAGAACCGGATCTGAAATCTGACCTCGGATGGCTTCGATATCGCAAAGCACTACTTTCTACACTCTGATTTGGTCAAACTCCTCGTTGACCATTAAATAGCTAATCTTCTTCCACAAACACGTAGATCTGCTTAAAACAAGTCCGTAGGTGCAAACAAATCTCCGGTCCGACGTCGGATGATCATGATATTGCAGAAATAAAATTCTGCTGTCATCTGGTCAACTCTGGCCTTTGACCATTAGTCCGATGACGTGGGTTGACGTCAGCTTGGTGACGTCACTCTGCTGACGTCGGTAGAGGCTGACGGGCTAGACAGCTGACGAATCGGTCTACTGACTGGTCGGACCGACCCAACTTGAAGTTTTGCTTGGGCTTGTACACAACGGGTCAGGTTAAATTGACCTAACCCGAACCAAACTGACCTGGGTCTCTCACCGCGGGTTAGGTCAAAATGACTTGATCCGAAAACCTAGAAATAGTCTTCTTCAACCTCTCGACTTCTTTGTTCTGTAATAGGGAACCGACTCCTTTTCCTCGACTACGACAACGAGGAATCAAAGGCGTCCAGTGGCGGAAGCAGCAACGTAGGCTACTGACGTTGGAGCGACGATCCCGGCGACGAAGTTCGGCAGCGGCAGCAACACGAAGACCAGCGACATTGTTGATGGTAGATTGGGCTTACGATGACGGCACCGTCAGGGAGCTCTTCTTCTCCAGGCTGCTTCTCAGAAATCCAGTAGCCAAAATCCTAGAACAGAACCTGTGATTTTCTTCGATGAATATGTCTAGCAACAGAACCTAATTTTTTTTCTTCTTCTGTGGCCTAACAGAGATCAAGTTGATCTCTCTTTTTCCTGTTGATCTTCTGTGCATGAACTTCAAGCTCTGATACCACTTGTTGTATGCGTGTGTGCGCAAGCAACAAAAAACAACAATCAACCACATAAGAACACAAGAGATTTACGTGGTTCGGCAAAGATGCCTACGTCCACGGGAAACCAATTTCCACAACGTTCTCCTCCAATCTGTGAAACCATAGCCTTGGAATTTCAGCCTCTATCCAGGGTTACAAATTACATCATATATATAATCATCACTTCCTTATCCCCCAAGAACTCTATTCTTAGAAAAAAAGGAAAGTCTTAATCCTATTAAGAAACTACTGTTTAACAAACAAGAAATTCCTAATATAATTAGGGAAACCACCCAAGATATTGAACTCAATTGGTCTGGACCCACTTCGCCAATAGTCATTCAATTGGATAATTTGTAATTTTCGAAATGGATTAATGTGTAATATGAACATGTGGTTTTTTTCCTTTTTATTTAAATCGGTAACAGGTGATTGTTATGTTTCTTGGAGTGGATGTTCTAGTTATTCTGAATGTGGTGACTGTCGTGGGTTGTGAGATGGGCTTTTGTATAATGTGTTAAGTTGTCTATGCTTAGTAGTGGAATGTGAAATGTTTTTTTTTTTTTTTTGTTTATGTGATATAGATCGTCATGTGCCATGTTTTTGGTTGTTGGAGATGGGTGTGGTGACTATGGTGGGTTGTAAGGTCGGTATTGTGCTCTCCCTTCGTGGGGTGTTGAGATAGTTTAAGAGAAAAGGTGCATAAGAGAGGAAGCTAGATGGTTTGATTAGGTTTCAATTTTTTGAAACTACTACACAAAGCATGTATTTCATGTAATTGTATTTAAAACTCTTAAGCCAATGACTGCGAGTATGCAACCAACCCCATGGATGGCTTGTTGGAAACAATAGTTGGGATTCTTTTATTTGGAAGACAATGTGCAACTGTAGGATTATGATCTCATGTGGTGAGAGAGAGAGCTTCTTATTGCCTTTGGTCTGGTTTAAGTGATTTTTTCGTTTCTTTTTTTATTTATTGACATAACTACCCCTCTAATAAGAGGCATACTTATCTAATAAGAAGCAAATATAGGTGGCACACAGTCTATTTAAAATAGATTCCTACAATACCAAACACTTTTTTTAAGCCTCTTTTTCTCATAGCTCTTTTTTTGATTGCTCGATTATTTATATAATAAGAGTAGAGATTCCAAACAAGCCCTTGGATAATCATAATTTAATAAAAGGGTTTTGATTCTCCTCTACTGATAAGAATCCATCTTTTATATTATTGCATTGGATCCTCCATGTCTTATCTAATGAGACATGTATGGGGTCATCGATCCGATCAAAACCACCCATATCCCCATCTAAATGGAACCCATTAGATGTGACATTCTACATATCTTAACTCTTTATCTACTTAAATTGCTATCTACCTAAATTGTTCTTGAGTGGTTAGGAAGCCTAGCAATAAGCTAGAGGTCTCCACTTTGAAATCTCTAAGGGCCTTATCTAATACACAGCGTTAGTGGGTGTTTTGAGGTTTTAGCAATGATCAACTGTAAGGGGGTTGGCAGGTCTTCTTCATTAAAAAAAAAAAAAACTCTTTATATACTTGAAACATAGGTGGCCTTTTTTGACCCAACCCACCAACTCAACTCAAATGCAACATGATAGTTTAGGATGTTGAGATTTTTTACCTTATTAATGATACGTCCTGAGTCTATGGCCCATTCCGATTTAGAACCATGACTAATATATCAATTAACTACCATAAATCAAGTTAACGATATAAGAATAAATCTGAGCATTCATTTATATCATTTAAAATCCCATTACTAGAGGTCATACTTAGTTAAAGAAATAAACAATTTAAAACTCTTTAATAAGCTTCAGTAGTCCCAACTGACAAATTTATTCATTATTTCATAAAGCTAAGTAGTTCAAGTGAACTAATCCTCAGAAACTTTGGTGTACACCTCTCCATCGCAGATGTCAAAGTTAAAAGCTTGATCATCGTAGCTGCTAACATCCATCACAAGTTGATTACCCAGTAGGGACAAACCAATAATCAACAACCACTTAATAAGGTATGCATTAATAATTAAGTACATGGTATACAATCATATACATCCAAAGGGGTGCATTAATAATTAAGAGCCAAAGACAATGTTTTCAGAAATCAAATGGACCAACAAATCACTTAAGAGAGCCGCCTTGTTCAACCTTATTTGAATGCCAGCACGAGCCCACAAACAGTTTTTTTGCACAACACATTTCCGATTGCAAATATACAACTCACGCTTCATAGTAGAACATGAGGAGTCTCTCCATCTACATCATCACAATAGTCCTCTTAATATCCAAGGCAATACTTCATCCCGTAGGCACAACAAGCAATCTTACAACTCCCAATTCTCCACCTTTGTTGCACGACACCATCACACAAACAAGATCCCCAATAATACAACAGACATGGCAAATCTGCCCAAATACAAATGCATATCAAAGCACCCATCACTCATAGGTGATGATTTTTAGACATATGTCTTGACTTCAAAAGTCACTGGCCTTTGTATAGGAGTGATCCTATACTCCAAAATGAGTATTACAATCATCCAGTTTTTCAATAACTATATATATATATCATTTAGCAGCTACATTCAAAGTAACCTTCTATAATGTTAGTAGACCACTTGGGGTTCTGCAACCCAACCCATACTTCCTGGTTGTACTTCCCTTGCCAGTTTCGTAATAGGTCAACACTGTGTGCAGGGTGTTACTATATTCAGCCCCCACATTGGTGTAATGTACTTTCTTATTGCAATAACAATTTCATAATCTTATTTCTCTGAATAGGTATACTTTCATAGTGTAAGAAAGGGAATATGCTTCCCGGAATAAGTTCGGCTGCTATTAACATCCATCGTCTGTAGTTAAATAAAGATTGAATTGAACATACATCTTACATAATTTTCCCTACATCAAAATTGAACCCTCGGTTTGATATATATGTTCAAATAATGAATTATGATACCATTATATATATAAAGGAATTTTCATGTCCATCCATCTCTCACTATAGGATGAGAGATACTTACATAATTGAAAATAGTCAAATGCAAAAGAAGGAAAGTTATTTATGATCATATGTAGAAGAGGAGTGCTCAAGTATAAGTATAAATAAGGAAAGCCATGTGAGCATCAATGATGCACATGAATAATCCTCATACATATGTATACACATACATATATAAAATAGCGAGGGAGATTTCATATTTTCAAACAGCAACAGATACAAAAAGAACCATAGATTGTAGACAAAGTATTCAACTTCAAATCAAAATTTTAATAACACAATTAAAATGTCTGGAATTACAAATAGAAGGTTGGCCAGCCCTAGATCTCAAGATCTAGGGTTTGACCAATCAGTGTTTGCTAAATCAGATTCGACCAACCCTGCATCATGAGATCTAGGCGTAGCCAGCACCTAAGGCCAGATCTAGTCTTGGCCAAGCCTAGAGCTAAAGATATAAGGTTCTCCTTGAGAGGAAATTATCTCTCTGTGATATAACCATATATCCATTATTGACTAGATCTTATGAAACCAATTACAATCCTCATATATATTCCAAAAAGTAACAAACACATAATTAGATAGTGTGGGTCCCTTTTCTCTTTAAAAACTCAAATTTGTAATGTTATGAAGGTCCCACCACTCAACTTATTAATATAGCAAGCACCTCAAGGCCCATTGGGCCCTAACATCAATACAAAATTCTAATTAACATAGGGCTTGTTAGCCCCATACCCATAAAAATAAAATTCCTTATTTATGTGCTTAACAATCATTATTTAGAAGACCCCAAAACTAATAATCCCCAAATTGTGTCTTTATTACAATTAATAAATTAGTTGGGTTTGGTTGATGTAGCTCTCTTTATTCAACCTGCTAAGCCCCACCTAACTAATTTGGATGGCCCATTGGCAATTTCTAGGATCTTTAGAAGGTGAATTTCGTTATTCGCTTTTTTAAATTATAAATCATTAAAGTCTTATTGCAGTTATGTTAGATAAGCCTTGATCTGTAAAATCTACATTTTAAATTATTGAGCCTTTGAATTATTGAGCCCCAACATCATATTTGTTTGTAGAGAATATATAGGTAATGATCAAATGAGCTCCATCCAAATATTATTTAAGAAGCTTGGCTTGTGTGGGAATGAAGGATATCAAGTAATAGGTGAAAGATAGAAAGTAGCAATATAAATAGGATATAGACTTTTCGTATATTTAAATTACGTGAGTGATGGTTGGGATACTCATTTTCTAATTCAATAACCATTAATAGAAACGTATTATAAGATGCATAATCATTGTGTGGATGCCCACATATGATAAGATAGGGCAACTATATTAGTCTCCTAATGTAATAGGTTTTTTTGGCGAGGAAGTCATCTTAGCCTATAAATAGGCATGCCCCGTCCCATTTTTGTACTCTTTCAATAATAATAAGATCTCTCTCTCTCTCTCTCTCTCTCTCTCTCTCTTTTCCTCTCTATTATTTTATAACACGTTATCAGCACAAACTCCACCATGCATTCAATCGGTTCGGATTTTGAAGAAGAGATGTGGATCAAACTAGATCTGGAATTTTCTATTTAAATCCCCGGTCCGATTTCATTCTTTGCTAGTTTAGCGTGGAGGAGAAGACTCCATGGAGTCTAATATTTTCTTAGCGCAGACCGAGACTAGAAGAGAGGTCTCTCTTTTTCATGCACGCATCATGCACCCATATTTAATTTGTGCATGAACTCCAAGACATTACTTTTCATTTTTCGTGAAAATTTCAAGTGCTTGGTGCCTAGCACCAATGAGTGTTTGTGCTTGATGCTAGGCACCTAGCACTTGAAAAATACTCTCATTTTCCACCTTGATTTTGTATGCAAGTGGAGGAAACAAAAGTTAAAAGACTATGGGCGATTTTTTTGTCGCCTAGTACAAAGCGATTGGCTTGAT
Source organism: Sextonia rubra (assembly GCA_037013555.1). Classification (NCBI taxonomy): domain Eukaryota; kingdom Viridiplantae; phylum Streptophyta; class Magnoliopsida; order Laurales; family Lauraceae; genus Sextonia; species Sextonia rubra. Next base: position 105,118,033 of record JASUAD010000001.1, on the reverse strand, counting down.
TTGAGCCAAGCCACGAAGCCGAGCCATAGGAGAAACAATAAAAATAAAAGGAAGGAGAAGGAATTGGTTGAGCCAAGATGAGCCAACCCATGTCAATAGACAGAAAGGAAATAGCGTCAGGCCTACCCCCTCCTTTCCATCTTGACAGATGTGCAAAAGAAAGTTGGAGTTTGCCCTCTTTTTTTCAATTCCAACAGTTTGGGTTAGGTAGACCAAACCAGACTCAATCCAGTTGCCTTTTCAATGATGTGTGGCTAACATCGATAGGAGGATGTGTAAGATAGGCATGACATCAGCAGATGATGTAGGATGACACATGCAGAAGGTTTCAGACCATTCAAATTCAAGTCGGGATATATTGGCCATCTGAAGTTCGATCAATGATCTGTTTACATCTACGAAAAGCTAGTGAGCATATTTACACATTGGCAAGAAAAAGAGGACTATTCAATGGCTAAGTTTATTTTCTTTATTTTATGATCTTTTGTTACTTTGATAATTATATACATGTAGTTATCTTTACTCTTTTGAGATCCACAAGTACTTATAATTTTAATTCAAGTGTTGAATGACTCATTCTCTCTTATTGAAGGGAGATCATAATGAAATTGCAAATCATAGATCAAAAATAGAACTAAAAGTTATATATAAGTAATCGGAGTTTGAAGTTCTATACGATAATTAGAGCCAGAAGTTCTATATCAAATAAATAACTCGGATTCGAAGTTCCATATGTTATTTCAATTTAGAACCAGAAATTCTAATCCGGACACGAAGATTTGTGAGTTATTCTGGTCTATGAACCAAAATTTCTGGCTCAAACCTAAAGCTTTGACGAAAGCAGAAGTTTTGAACTAAGCTTGAAGTCTTGACAGAATCAGAAATTCTGATTTATGCCTGAAGTCTTGAAAAAACCAAAATTTCTAATCTAAGCCTGAAGTCTTAACAGAATTAGAAGTTTCGATACAAACTTACAGCTTTGACAGAACCAAAGGTTTTTATTAATGCTTGAAGCATTGACAGCACCAGAAGTTCTGATTCATAACTAAAGAACCTAAAGTTCTAATTCAAGCTTGAAGTCTTGATAGAATCAAAAGTTCTGATTCTTAACCTAACTTTCTTACTTCAATTGATCAAGTTTTCAACAAATTTACTCTCGATTATCTTCAATTGGGTGTAAGAACTTGAAGTTATACCTTTTTATTTGTGTTTCTCCACACACTTTTAATTTTATATATTTTATTACATTGCACTGCATGCTTGACATAATTACTTCAGTAAAATTATGACTATATGATTTTATGAAATTTTAGTTTTGATAAATTTATTGCTAGAATCAATAGCTATATATAGTATATGCAGAAGTTTTGTATTAAATATATAATCTGAACTCAAAGTCTCCTGAAATATGGACGGGTAGTTCAAAGGTTTTTTTTTTACTTTTATATGAACTTGTAGATTCATATTCATGATCAGGCCTATAGTTTTGATCATAAAAACTAGTCAAATAGAACATAAGCATAAAACGCAAGAAACATAATCCTTTTAAAGAAGTGAAAATAATAATTCCTCTGGAAGAGGTAGCTATAATAATTCCTCAAGAAGAAGTAGATATAATAATTCCTCTAGCAGAGATAAAAATAACCACCTCAGGAGAGGCATTTAATGAGGCATTTAATGCTTAATTGGGAGCCCCCTTGGCATGGTCTAGAAGTTCAATAATTCTTTGAACTTCACAAATTTATTTTTTGATTTACTTTTAGATGGATGCTTTTTTTTATTAAGACTTATAGTTTATGTTAAGATTTTTTATTTCATGGATATTCTATTTTAAGGTGAATGGTTTAATCATCTTAGTTTTAATTTTTATCATGTGATTGTATAGTTATATTACGTTATTATTTTATTCAACGGTATGAATCATGGAACTGAGGACAATTTTTGTTTGGCAGACAGTGCCACAATACACCATTTTAAAAAATCAAAAGTTTTTTTGAGAATTGGTATTCAATCTACAAAAAGTATCAACCATAGTTGGACTTGAACAAATAATTGAAGGCTCTGGAAGAGCCAATATGATGTGATGTCACCTAATGGGACCCATCTTTTTATTAAAGATGCATTGTTCTCAAGCTGTTCCCGAAGAAACTTGATTAGTTTCAAAGACATAAAAATGCATGGATACCACATTAAGACTATAAGTAAAGGTAACAAAGAACATTTATGCATTATTATTAGTATTGGAAACAAGAAGCAAATACTAGAAAAATTAAGTGTACTTTTCTTTGAGTTATATTACACGACAATCTCTAATGTCGAATCATAATTGCTTATGAGCAAAATGATAGGAGATATCTTTACTGCTCGTTTTGCCGATTGTCATTTCAAAGAGACAATATTCCCCTCGTTGGGGAGAGATAAGATATTTCTTGAAGAACATATTGTACTTGTAGAATAACCTGTTCCTGAAGAATGATGAGAATTAACATAGAATACTTCCACTATATCTCATTTGGATCGACGTACTTCACAATGTGAAAATGAAGTGCAAAGAATTGTTACAATAAATTACAAACTGATTACTTGATGTATTTAAATATGCAGTAAAGGTGACTTAGTCACATGTGCCATCTATGAATGCCCCTGTCAGGCTTAATGTCCCTGTAGGACAAAGTCAAAATATGGCAGTAAAAGAATCTGCGATACACTAAAAGCGTGGCAGATGTAGAGGTTCCAAGGACTGAACTCCCCAGAAGAGGAGAAATAAGTAATCATATCTCAATTATACTCTAGAAGAGGTATACTCTCTAAGAGGTTATAAAAAATTGTACACTCCTGAAGAAGTACGCCATTTCATTTAAAAAGGGGTTATGACAAAATCCACTCTCTCTAAATTTTCTAAAGAAATTAATATCCTAAAAGAGAAACAGGTCCAGGAAGAGACTCTAGAAGCCTCTGAAGAGGCAAGAGTACCTAATAATGAAGAGATCTTTATACTTTATACTGATTCAAGGGAGAGATATAATAGAAAAAAATAGTCATCGATGACATATTTGCATATACAATAGCTACATAAATATCAAAGGAACATGATGATTGAGATACAGAACCACATACTATAAATGAACATCGACAAAGGAAAGTTAGCCAAACTAAGAAAGTAAAGTAGAGTTAGATCCTTTCAATAAACGTGGTGTGCTCGGACATATAGTACAAACCCCATAAGGTGTAACATGTAGGTTATAAATGGGTGTTTGTAAGAAAAAAATAATGAAATTGCCAGATATAAGGTATGACTAATGGCATAAGCGGTTTTTTGTAGAAACTTGAGATTGATTATGAGGAAATATACTCCCTTGTTATGGATACAATAACATTCATATATTTAATAAGTTTAGTAGTTTCTCAAAATCCATATATGAGACTTATGGATGTTGTAACTGTTTACTTATACGGGGACTTAGACATAGAAATTCATATGAAAATCTTGGAAGGATTTGCTTTGCCCGAAGTAAAGTCAAAGAGTACATACACAATATGATTAAGACAATCATTGTACGGATTGAAGTAATCCAGAAGAACGTGGTACAATCGTCTTAGCTAATACTTGTCTAAAGATGGATATGAAAATAATCTCAGTTGCGAGTGTCCATTTATAAAGAAATCTTTAAAGGGATTTTCAATTGTAGCAGTTTATGTAGATAACATAAATTTAATTGTACTTAAAAAGAGCTCAAGAAAACTGCTGACTATTTGAAAAAAGAATCTGAAATGAAAGACTCAGGAAAACAAAATTTTGTCTCAACCTATAGATCAAAAGAAATTATAGTAGAATATTAGTCCATTAGTCTAATTATATTGAGAAAGTCTTGAAACAATTTGGTTTTGACAAGGCACATCCATTAAGTACCCCCATGGTTGTTCTGTCATTAGATATAAAGAAAGATCCATATCATCCTGAAAAGGAAAATAAAAAAGGATTGAGTCTTGAAGTGCCATACTTAAGTGTTATTTGTGCCTTACTGTATTTGGCACATTGTACTGACTGGATATTTCATTTTTAATAAATATGCTTGCCAGATATTGCTCTGTACCAACTTAAATGCACTAGACTGGTTTCAAACATATCCTACGATATTTATGTGAAACTACTGATTTAGGTCTCTTTTATTGTAAAGATTTCAAGTTCGTATGTTATGCAAATTCAAGATATCTCTTCAATTCTCATAAGGGTCAATCTTAGACAAGTTATGTCTTTCTTAGTGGTAATACTGTCATTTATTGGCGTTATACTAAACAAACTTTGATAGCTACTTCTTATAACCGCATTGAAATTTTAGCTATTTATGAAGCTAGTAGTGAATGTATATGGCTGAAATTTTTAATTCAATATATTCATAGATCTTGTCAATTGTTTCCTCGTACAAACTAACTGTAAAAAGAATAAAAAGATAGAAGTCCAGCAAGTTCGTTTCAGTAACAAACTAACTGATCTCTTCACTAAGTCATTGCCAAAATCAACATTCCAAAAATTTGTATATATATGTGAGACCGGCTTGCGTAGAGTTTATTATCAAACAATCAAAAGGTTGTCGTTACTAGGAGTAAATGATCCATAGGCAGATATCCTGAAGCATGTTACCCAAGATATATGTGCTGTATTCTTTTCCTTTTCTAGTTTTCATCTCACTAAGTTTTACTAGTAAAGGTTTTAATGAGATTGCACTGTGCATGTCCAAAGCTTCGTTCAATGATTCTAAAGAACGTTGTACTCCTTTTACTTCGCTTTGATTTTTTTCCATTGTGTTTTTCCTTTACAAGGTTTTAATGAAGCAACTATCATTGAATAGTGGTCATCTAAGGGAGAGTGTTATAAGTTATATCATCAATGTGTGGATGCCCACATATGATACGATAGGGCAATGATCTTGACCTTAAGTGCAAGGCCTCAATTATAGTTTTACTCGGTAAATTGGGATCTTACCTACGGGAAGCTATATATCTCACAACCTGTCCTAATTGAAAAACTAATGCTAACCTAATAAAATCTATACAAATACACAACTATTAAATCTGAAAATTAAATTTAAATTACAATCACGAATCTAAAAATTAAATAACAAATCAGAAATAAAACCTAATATAAAAATCCTAAACTAAAAGTTAAAAAAAAACTACTAAATTGTAAAACCATAAAATTCATCAAACCACCAATTGTAGAAAAACAACTAAACCATGCATTAAACTAAAAATAAAAAATAAATCATTCAAAGCTAAAGGATAAAAAATAAAATAAAAAGAATTCTACTTTATTTTATTATGAGAAATTGAACATCATATTGGTGGAATTAACAGAAGATCACAAAAACACTTCATCAAATGCGTACTATCATTACACACAAACACACAATGCCGATCCAAGGCGAGACACCTTAATCTCACTAATTGCACCCTTTAAATTAAAACATACCAATGCAACCAATAATCCCCCCAAAACAATTAAAACTAATAAAAAAAAAACTATCCTTACCCTAGATCAAGACATCAAGAAAAAGATGGGACTTTGCGCGTAATTCGGAATCTAATCTCCATGCTTCATACCATGGGAGTATAATTGGACAAAAGAAGAATGATGGAATGAACTATAATAAAATCAAAAGTAAACACTAGGTGGCTATTCTTGTTTCGCTCGAATTAATTCATCTTGGTTCTAGTATATACAAGCCACCAAAAATGGACTAGGAAATAAAAATATTTTACAAACTGAATCTTAAGTTCACATTGTATTCTCCCGAATAACTTCAAAAACATATGTACATATGTCAAAAAAATGTATACGTATGTTTATGCACTGAACAAGTTTTGGTAATTCTCTAATGGGTTTCCTCCTTTAGAAATAACAAACTTTCTTTTTACTTTCTTCTAAAAGTTTTGAAAATTCCAGATTCATGTATATATTTCAAATCACCTCAAGTCTTTTGAAAACTTTCTTTTCTAAAAACAAAAAAAATTGCAATCGCAAGAATTCCTAAAACCAAAACAAAAATCCTAAAAAATTCAAAAATTTCCTTAAAAAAAGAAACTAGAAATAAAACAAAAACATTACAAAAAATTTTGTCTAAAAGTGGACAAGTTAACTTTTTCCCACCCCCAACCTGAGATGAACATCGTCCTTGATGTTATGCATGAAATGCAACATATAAATGAAAATAATAATATGAGGAAATAAATTAATAGAGGGTAAAGTGGAAGAAGTACCTGTGTGTATAGCTTTTATGCGCCCTGTCCATGGTTAGACAAAACACAAAAGAATACAAATAGAAAAGAAAAATCTACTTTATAGAAAGGAAAAAAAATTTATCTGCACTACTGGATCGAAAACTTGAAATCCACTTGGATCCCAAATAAAATTTTCCTCTACATATTTCACAAGGAGCACATCAAAAGAAGTAATGATTGCATAAAGAAGCACACTGAGAATGAGGACCGCATGTTCTTTGTGAATGTGTGTAGCAATGACCACCATAAAAAGCTCCTCCTCCTTTAAGAATGGGTCTTGAAATTTCACATAAGGAGGGAACATTAGAAAATGGGGCGGTATATGGTCCTCCCCTGCCCATAACTCTTGTGTTTTACCGAATTCTTTTGGCACAAGTATTAAATTTTTCCGTGGCAACATCATGATTGAAAGGTGTAACCAATGCCATGTGAGATTCCATAATGTCAAACTTGGTGGTCTATCATGGCCATTCTTTTCAAAGTCTAAGAATTCATCTATGCAAATTTCTTCTGTAACTTCCGTTAATTCGAAAAACTCTAAAATTGGATGTACAACTTCTTTAAGAATAAAATCATGTAATTGCCCACCGATTGTCACATCATTTTTCACAAATTCCATAGTCTCACATTCTAAAACCTGAAAAGTTGGATCTTCCTCGCAATTTTGATTTTTCTTTAAGGGCTCATTGGGTGCATTTTTGGTATCATCAATCATTAGAATTTGAAATTCTTGAAAATCCACAATGTTGGATTCCTCAGAAGAATCAGACTAAAAAAAGGTATCATCTTGAAATGGCTTATCATCTCGTTAAGGAAGTCCGGTTTCTCCTTGTTGCTTTGGCTCAATCTTTGAGAGAGAGGGACTATGGGCTTACATATATCAAAGTTAGAATCGTTATCCATCATACTACTATAAATTTGCTCACTATCACCCTTAGATTCCAATTCTGCATTTATGTGATCCATTGATAAATGATATTCATTGTATGTTGAATCATTTCGTGGAATTTCCGTGTCACTTCTAAGGGTTATAGCTTATTGCTCCTCATGGAGTGCAATTTGAGAATTACATTTTCTTAATAAAGATCTTATTTCATCTTTGAAAGCACTCATAGTTAATTGATGGATTTCGATTTATCTTCAAAGGGATTCAGGGAGCATGTCCTCCAAAGATTTTTTCTGGGGTAATGGTGGTGGTTCATATGCCCGTTTAGGTGGAGGGAGTTTATCAGGGGCATATGACCATGGGGATATTGGGAGTGCATAGGAATCCTCCTAGAAGGAACATCTGTATAACCCACCTATAGTAGAATCTTGAGGCATGTAAGCATTGTGCGCATCTGGCCCGTTATGTCAATTATAATTGGGGTGATTTTGCGAACTTGGACTACACATGTTACCCATTTCTCTTGAATAAGGCCATTGATTTGTTTCCTCCTTTTGTTTTTGCAACACCTCTAAGAGAATTTCTAATCTTGAATGTTGATTCATAGAGGTTTGGGTTTCATTTTGGTAAAACCCCCCACACATCCATATTGGAAAGATTGAACAATTGTGTGGGTATATGTAGTCACGTAAAGACTTCATGGGAATATCACTAAAGGATGATGATTTGGTAACACTATGATCACCTCCCCACATATCCATATAAGAAGTAAATGTCGGTGTGGGGCATAGGTAATCACCTAAAGATTTAGCCATATTAGTGGAAGAATTTTTGCAATCAATGGATGACCTCTTGATAGCGGAGTCCTATTGATTCATCATAATGGGTGTCAAGAGGGGAGGGTGGCCAATTTTGGAGTTTTTTTTTTTTTTTGTAAATGAGGTAGCTAAAAAAAAATCTAAGAACAAGAAAGGTTTCCTAAAAATTGATTCCTAAATTTAAAAAAAAATAAAAGAAATAAGTTTCTAATGAATGCTCTAAAAGTTTTGATTTTTTTTGCAAGCTTCTTGGCTAAAATTACCTTTGCGATGGCACCCCCCGTCAACGGCGCCAAAAACTTGATCGTGACCTCAAGTACAAGGCCTTAATTATAGTTTTACCTGGTGAGTCGGGATTGTATCCACAGGGAGCTATGTTTCTCACAAACTGTCCTAATTGAAAAACTAGTATAAGCCTAATAAAATCTATACAAATACGCAACTACTTAATCTGAAAATTAAATTTAAATTACAATCACGAATCTGAAAATTAAATAATAAATTAGAAATAAAACCTAATATAAAAATCCTAGGCTAAAAAGTAACATAAACTACTAAACTGTAAAACTATAAAATTTATCAAAGCACCAACTTTAGAAAAATAAATAAACCATGCATTAAACGAAAAATAAAAAAATAAATCATTCGAAGATAAAGGATAAAGAATAAAATAAAAATAATTTTAGTTTATTTTATTATGGGAAATTAGAACATCATATTGGCGGAATTAATAGAAGATCACAAAAACACCGCATCAAGTCGTACTGTCACCACATACAAACACATAATGTTGATCCAAGGCAAGACACCTTAACCTCACTAATTGCATCTTTTAGATTAAAATGGACCAATACAACCAATAATCCCCAAAAGCAATTAAAACTAGAAAAAAAACTATTCTTACCCTAGATCAAGATATCAGGAAAAAGATGGGACTTTGTGCGTAATTCAGGATCTAATCTCCATGCTTCATACCACGGGAGTATAATTAGATAGAAGAAGGATGATGGAATGGAATGGATGGAGCAGATGGAACCTAGGAGGGATGGCTTAACCCATCTTGGAGTGGAGGAGAGATGGAGAGATAATGAAAGCTTGTGGTGTGTTTGACAACTTCCCCCTTGAATTCTTTTTATAGTGTTTGGTCTCCTTCTTTGGCCAAAAGTTAGCAAATAAATAGTAAGTAGAAAGATTCTTGGTTCCTTTTCTTGTGCAAATTTCTCTCCACACCTACTTTCTAAAATCAAAACAAGACTTTAATTTTATGTAATTCCACCTAAAAATACACAGCCAACTTTCCAAGCCCATAACTTTGTAGTTTTAGCTCCAATTGTGTAATCTTTCGTTCTACGATATCTACTCAAAAAGAGCTTTCCAACGGTACTTAGATTGCTCCGATCCAACACTCGGTTTGAGAGTTATGACTGTTTTAATCCATGTTGTCCAAATAAAAATGGAATTGACTTTCCATTTTTTATCTCTTCTTCTTTGACTTTCCTTTTCTTAAATTTTCTTTACCATGGCTTTCCTTTTCTTTATTCAAATTTGAGTTCTTGAAATACAAATTTAAATTCATGCAACAATTGAAGTCTGAGACCCTCCTTTGACATCCAAGCATGTCTACAAATGTGCACATGCATGTGGGTCCATTTTCTTCAATTTTCCTATAAAGAAAAGTGATATTTTATTAAAAGTAATGGTTTTAACTAAAAGTCACAAATGCTTTAATATGGGCCTTGATAAAAACCTTTGTCCTTTTTATGTGAAAATTATAAATTTCAAAAACCTTCTAAAAAGGGAAAGTTTTATGATTTTATGAAAAATTGATAATTTTCAATGATTTTTGCATAAGAACTATATAATGATGCTTAAAACTATGAAAGCATGATTTTTAACTAAATGAAGAGATTTCTAATGAATAAATCCTTAAAATTTCCTAAAATAACCATAAAATGATGCATTTCTAAAGACAATGTCACATGTGAAATATAGAAATGTTTTATCCATATATGAATAAGTCATAAGAGAAAACGAAATTGAAGACAATATCATTCTGTAAGGCAAGATCTTTATTAATTTACTTAATCATTACATGTGCAAAACTTGGAACAAACACTACATGTCATATTCCATGTCAGAGTCAAACTAACTATGTACATCATTATCTTCTTCATCTTCGTATTCCGCCAGTGTTTCATCCTCGTCTTGGCCATCCTCTCCTACTGACTTATCACTGAGAACGATCTCAGGATCTATATCATCCCTAGAGTAATAACACTAGTACCATCTATGAGGATGGGGACAACAAATGTCATTTCGTCCTGCTGAAATGCATCATTAGGCCTATCATCATCATCATCGTCATCGTCATCCCATTTAGCGGGTACATCCGATACTCCTTGCGGCTTGACCTGTTCTACGACTCTCCAAGTTTTTCTTTTACTAGTGTCATTGAGGTAGAAAACTTGTGTCACCTGACTTGGTAGGACAAATGGATCATCCTTACACCAACGACCCATGATATCAATGCTTGTAACATGTTCTTCGATGTTTATCTTATGTTTGGTACTAGTGCTGTACCATTCACATTCAAATAAAACCACTTTACCCTCGTGCAGATAGGACAATTCCTAGACTTTGCAGATGTATCTATAGTAGTCATGTTTCTCCCCTTCGTATTCCCCTTCCACAACCACACCACTACTCTAGCTCCTATGGCATTTCTTATGGTCTATAGTGTTGTAATCGGACGCCATTGTAATGACAACCCTGAAAAAGATTCACTAGGGGTCTAGGGCCACTTGCTAATAACCACATCTCATCAGTAGCTTCTAGTAACCCTTGAGTTCACAATTGATTCATCTACATAAGCAGATTAAGACAAATGTATTACACTAATGTCATTTGAAGTGTAATATAATAATGTTAAGCAATTAAAATGATAATGTTTTATATGTCTCACATGTTGTTTGAACCATTTTGCAAATTCGTTTCGCTGTGTATGCCCGATGTCTCCACCTCTTTGATTTTGTATTAAATTCTTGTGTTTCATACTCAAGGCAGCTTTTAATGAATAAGTAAAGTAGAGAATAAATCAAAGAGTTAATAAGCAATGCATAAATATGGTTAGATTGAAGTACATACTATCGACACAGCTCCACCTCAGGGCTATTATTCAGCACGAACTAATGAGCTATGTCACACTCTTTTTGATAAGGATCATGTGCCCTTGCCATCAGTCTGATGAGATGGATAGTTTGTGTGAAGACCGACATCCCTGGGCCACGTTCGCCACCATCATCATATCATTCTACTCAATCAATCTGCCTTAAAATACATTGAACAAAAGTGAGATACTCTTTAACAATGTAAGCCTTGGCGGTCGAACCTTCTAGCCAAGCTCGGTTACAAATGTACCCTTTTAGGGTTTTTAGAAACTTTTAAACAACCAATGAGAACAATTACGATTTTCAATGCAAGGCAATTGCACTAATACATGAATAATTAATCAATGGTCATTAATTAGTACCTTTTTTATTAGGTACATCTACCGATATTGCACTGGTCCACCAGGCATGACCTTGCGTGGCAAGTGAACCGATGATGAACTATCATATCAAAGAAAGCAGGAGGAAAAATTCTCTCCAACTTGTACAATATTAAAACTATTTGCTCCTCCAATTTTTCCAAACCATCGTGTCTCTGTGTTTTCGAGCAAAGGTCTTGTAAAAAGCTGCCTAACTCAAACAATATTGCATAGGTATCCTTATTCAGAAAGCCACGCGTGCCAATAGGAAGTATGCGTTGGATAAGGATGTGGCAATCATGGCTTTTTAAATCAGATAATTTACCGTTTTTCGAGGTTATACACCTCGAGAGGTTCGCTGCATAGCTGTCTGGGTATTTGATCGACTTCAAGAATTCATAAAATCCATCCATATTTTTCAAATCCTTGCTCAGTTTCTAGGTGTCATTGTTTTTGCCCTTTATGGGCAAAATTGTCCCAACCAAAGCTACACAGATGTTTTTCTCAATGTACATAGGATCAAGGTTGTGTCAGAGTTTTTTGCACTTTCAGTAAGGCCATTCAAATAGGATGCTTTTCTTTGTCCAATTCAGTTATCCAGAGTCATGCGGTCTTTTCTTGTTCTTGCTAAACTTGATCGGCGCTAGTTCTTCTAGTTGGTCTAGTACCTTTTGCAATTGTAAATCCATGGAATTCTTTTCACGTTCAGTCTAACCGTTGAAGGGCTTGTTTCTATACCAATGGTGGTTCAGTTCCAAGCAATTTCGATGGCCAATATAGAAAATCTTATCTTTCAACTTCAGCCCTAACAAACTATAGTTATATGAGGGGCAACCGCTATAACCTTTTGTGTTCCACGCAGACAAGTTACCATAAGTAGGAAAGTCATTTATGGTCCACATCATAGCCGCATGCATTTGAAAGGTCTATTTACTGGAGGCATCATAAGTTGATACACCATCATCCCACAACTCCTTCAACTCATCAACCAAGGGTCTCAGATATACATCAATCTCGTTTCCCAGTGAGTTTGGTCCTGTAATAAGTAATGACAGCATAAAAAATGGCTCTTTCATATATATCTATGGTGGCAAATTATAAGGCATAAGTATGATAGGCCACATGCTATAGGAGGTGCTCATGTTACCGAAAGGGTTGAATCCATCGATAGCCAACCCAAGCCTCACATTATGTGTCTTTCCGGCAAACTTTGAATATTTCTTATCAAATTCTTTCCATTCTATGGAGTCAGCCGAATGCCTCGCTATCCCATCATCAACGTGCTTATTACTATGCCATTTCATCTCTATGGCTATCTTCCTTGACATATACAATCTGCGCAGCCTCGGTGTCAATGGAAAGTAATGGACCACCTTATGAGGGATCTTCTTTCGCTTGCCATCATTGACCTTGAACCTAGGCTTTTCACATTTTTGGACATTTATCCAATTGAGCATTCTCCTTCTAATACAACACATTATCGTGTTTACAAGCATCTATGTTCTTGTATTTCATGCCTAAGTCACGTAATAATTTCTTCGCCTCATAAACTGAGGCTGGCAAAACATGACCTTTGGGTAAGAAGTCCATAAAAATCTGCAAGACCTTGTCGAATGACTTATTGCTATACCTATTTTCTACCTTCACATGCAATATCTTGATGGCAAATGCTAACAGAGTATCTGAGCTTTGACATCCTGGGTACAGGCCACACTGGGAAGCCTTCAACAAATTTTCAAAATCTTGCACATCATCCCTCTCTCTTGAGTATCTTCCTCCAAATAAGTTCCCTTACGATGGTCCTCTATCAACTCATCATATTTATCCTGATTCTCTTCTGAGTCATCCTCACTCTCATCCAAATCATTCGGGTTGAACTATAAGTTCCCCATGATGTATCTACTATTGGAACGAGACCATCATTCCTTGAATATGCAAATGACTTCTCACGGTTCCATAGTCATGCTTCCAATGGTTACAGCAATCACTACATGGGCACTTAATCACCACTGCCCCCCCCCCCCGAATTCGTCTTTGCAAAATCAATAAATGAGTTCACCCTGGCCGTGTACTCCGCACTAAATCGGTTTTGATAATGTAATATCAAACTCTTGTCCATATCTAATGTAATCACATGCAATTAGAAATTAGAAATTACTCCATGTGTGGTATCTTTGACAGGGGGTTTCATTTAATGATGGTAGGTCTAATCTCTTGAAAGTTCATTATGCAAACTTTAGCTCTAAACGAGGAAAGAAATACCTAAAACTCAATAGCCAAAATTTCTGCGAAGAAGAAAATTACTCTCTTGTGTATAGTACATGCATTCGTGTTTGAACTATGAACCCATTTACGAAAAATGGACTTCACCCTCCCTATTTTGAGACAGTAATGCAATATCTGAGACCCAAATGAAACCAACACAAGATACTGGGTTGACTTCAGCTTAAACCCATGTGTCGGATGTAGACCTAGACTCAGCGGATGATGATTGATGACACTCCTCTAGTCCTAAATATTATGAAGTTAGTATGATACTTTTAGTATGACATTTATTATGCTATACTTGAGTGAAATTATCAGGGGTTATGAAGCTTTTATTGTGTGATTAGATGTCAGTCCTATCAAGTTCAATTAGGTTCAACTAATCCGTGAATTGGCATTCATCTCTCTTTGGCATTAATCAACTTTTTATTCGATATTGGATTGATCATTGTAAAACAATGCATTTCATCCAAGGATGAATAATTGTCAAACTATGAATCCTTTAAATAAGGGTTAAGATAATTAATTGTCCCCCAGTTTTGCACTTCATCTATTTTGTAAACCATTCTATCACCTTATCCACAATTGTCATGCATACAAATGGGCTTCTTAAGGGGCAGCTATTTGCATGCAATGGGTCACCTGCTCTGGATAGAAATAGTTGTTTAGTTATATTAATGTACAAGGTGTATCCCAATTAAATTTGATCAAATCTGAGTCCGGTGATTGGAGACTGTAGTTGGATACTCCACCTGAACCCAGTTAATCACAATTGTATAGAAGCTGATCACATTTAACCTGATTCTACGCAAACCAGATTGATTTACAACTATAACTTTATTACCTAAGACAAGACAATATTTTCATTGGACAATTAGGCCATGAGTTTAGCCATGTAGTCCATGGAAATGTACAAATGTGTAGGCCAAGCATACCATCAGATCTAGGATTGCCATTTGATAATTAGCTTGCTTCAAATGGGACAAAAGTTTAATCATTAGAATTGTTTAGAATAGTTATTTTCAAGTTCTCTTACCTGGGCCCTAACCTGTATTTAGCTAAGTTTCAAAACTCAATAGTTTCCACTTGACTTGTTATTCAATCAATTTCTTTAGACTCGGAAATCGCCTTTACAGTTGGATGCCTTAATGAGTTAGAATCTTCAAATAATTATGTGTACAAATGAGCCTGTAGAGCTAATATATGAATTTAATTTGACTGAAGAAAAGCGACTACACAAAAAATTGTAATAGAGTAAAATCAACTTGAATGATTCATGAGTTGACAAGTTTTGGAACCTTGATATGATCACTTGGCTCATACAAGTTGTAGAGTAGGTCAGAGTTGGATTAAATTGTATACAATTTACTTATGAAAAAAAACGGCTACAAATATATTTAGTGATATTGGTCTAAAGTGTGGCTTGAACCTTGTTATAGGCTGACAAATGGAGTTTAGCAAGAGTCTCAGAATTTGGATATGTAAGATTTCACTCCACCAGACAAGAGATAAGTGTGGATGTATGATTCATAATTTTGAACATAGTATTATTTTTTGGTGTCCCAAAAAAAAAAAATAATAAAACCATATATGTTGGTATAGCAGAGGACTGTAGTTGAACGTAGTTTTAGTTTTAGGTTTTTTCTTTTTTTTTTTTTTTTTTGATAGCCCAGTTAAGGGGCCTGGGAACCAAAGAAGAGCCCAGCACACCCATGAAGGATGCTCGTGCATATTAAATGCATTCCCTATTGCATTCTGAGATAGTGAACATTTGGTTTTTCAATATAGAGCTGCTTCACATTTAATTTTCAAAATCTATATGATTAGTTGGGTTAGTCTTTTGTTTATATTTATGCTTATTTGTAATCATCTTCAAATCAACTTGAATCATGATCCAACTACACACATATAATCATGAGACATGCCAATTCAGTCAAATCTAACAAATTGAATGTTTACCAGTTCTTGAGCAAATCTAACTATGGAGTGAGGGGAGATATTGCAGTTCCAAGGAAATGAAATCCAAAGTTAGGAGATGAAATCAGGAGTTTTTGGCAATTTAGATATCCCAAATGCTCCTCTCTTCGCTTGTTTTTGTATTGATTTGAATATAGATGTTAAGGGGAAATTGGGAGTCTTATCCATGAGACATCTATCCAACCACATGTCCCTTACCAGACAATGCGCTTATGCATACAAGTAGACCCCACATGGGGGTGTGTAGAGAAAAAAATTTCAGAAAGACATTGATTACTTCTTCGCCTTTCCAAGGGTCATTCTTGTCATAGATGGATGTAAGCATATGATTAAAATAGGTTGTTTTTATTTATCTATAAATTCCATTAGAGATATTTATCTGATATTTGTCTGTTTGGATTCAAAAGCAAAAGAATAACCATATTAACATCATCACAACTCTTATAGATAGATAAATAGATAGATGGATTGATGGATGAACAAGAGATGAAGATGCAGCAGTTGTAGCATTAACAACAGCAGCAGCAGCAACAACAGTAGCTGAAGAGGAAAGAAACAGAAAAAGAAAGAAAGACAAAAGGGCTGTTGATCTTTGCCTTTAGGGAGGAGATTTAATCACAGGCTAGAGACAGAAAAAGGGCACAACCCTTGCAAACCTAAGTCTCTCCATACATGTAGACATACCTCTTTAGAATCATCGAAGCCCTTTATTGATTGCTCAAGGTTTTCAAATCTAGATCCTAAAAATAGAGCTTGAAGTGTTGATTTCTAGATGAAGAGTTACAATGGAAAGAAAGCTGGGAGAAAATGTGAAAATGGGGGGGAAACATTCCTAGGACTCTGGATTATGAAAGAGGACTAGATATTGCCATTAGAAAGGACTTTCTTTATCACAAATACATGAAATTCAGCAATTCATAAACTATATTGCAATCACCCACACATTAGTTTCTAGCTTAAAAAAAACCTTACATTTCTACAAATTAAACCAAAAAAAAAGAAAAACCAAAAAGCTGTTCCAACCTAGATTTCAGAGATTAAGGGAGTGAGGTATTACCTGAAGAGGGGCAATTGAGGTAATCTAAGAGAGAGAGAAAGAGAGAGAGGCATACCTGAAGAGGGGGTAATCGAGGTGCTCTGTGAGAGAAAGAGAGAGAGAAAGGGAGAAAGAGCAGTGTGCACAAAAGAGGTCCACTACTCGCAGAGATGACTGATGGGACAGAGAGGAGAGAGGGATAGGGAAAGAGCAGAGAGGGGATGCCAGTGCTGAGATCGGTGGCCGATTTCTGCTGTTCCTTTATCTTGGCCGACAGAGGCAGAGGCAGTGGTAGAGAGCGAGGTAGAGGCAAAGGCCGATGTTGAGATTGGAGTGAGATGAGCAGAGCAAGTGAGACCTCGGAGATAGCGAAAGATAGAGATGGGTAGAGTGAGCGAAAGAGAGAAAAAGCAGAAAGAGCGAAAGATCAGAGACAGCGAGTAAAAGAGAGATGAGCCTAGCAAGTGAGAGATCGGAGAGACCAAGAGAGAGAGAGAGAGAGAGAGCGAGAGAGAGATGAGTGGAGAGAGTAAGAGAGAGATGAGCAGAGAGAGCGAGAGAGAAATAAATAGAGGTTTTCGTCAATTGGGGGGTGCCAGCTTGAAATAGGGATTTCCCTCTGGCGCCAAGATTTAGTAGACCTTCAATGATGACATGCTTTCGTCGCCAAAAGATAAAATTTCATCGGCAAACATTTTCTAATTGTTTCTAAAAAAACTTAAAAATTAAGTAACTTTACCAACGCATTTTCATTTAAATGTTGGTAAAAGTATACTTTTACTGATGTTTAAATTCATTGGCAAAAGTTTTTTAATTTTCTCTAAAAAAAGTTAAAAATCACATAACTTTACCTCCACATTTTCATTTAAACATCGGTAAAATTATAATTTTGCCGACGTTTAAATTAACACGTTGGTAATAATTTATTTTATTTTTATTTTTTCTAAAAAAATTAATTATAAGATATTTACCGACGCTTTCATATTTTCATCGGTAAAAATAGAACTATAAAAATACTTACGAAATATTTCGTTGCAAAAAGTTAAATAATTCATCAGAAATAATTTAATTTATTTTAATTTTTTATAAAAAATAAGTTAAAATGTCCTATCAATTGCTGACGAATTTTACTCATTACGTCAGAAAAAATTTATTTTTTACCAATGTTTTATAAAAAACATTGAAAAATATCTTACTTTTATCGAAATTTTATAATAAATGTCGGTAAAAAGCAACCTTTACTATTTAGGGCCGACGCTATATTTATTACGTCGGTAAAATTATATTATTTTTGACGAAATTTTGAACCCGTCGCTAAAAAACGTTGGCAAAAGTGCTGCTTCTTGTTGTGTCTTTGTAATTATGAGTCCCTTTTTTAGGGCAGGCCCATGTCAGATGATGTGATTTATTATGATTGTTTTTGATATTTTATGCGGTTTTCACTAATGTGCACCATGAATTTATTCTCCATCATTTTATTATTATGAAATTTCAAGTTTTCTTAGTGATTGATTCATAGTGGCACCAACTCCTATCGGATTAGAACTTACTAAAATTATATGACTCTGAGCTATTTATTTTGATGTACTGGATGTTTTTTCATAGTAGACACACCTATTGAAAAGAGGCTAAATCTTTGCAAAGATGGGGCTATGCATTTTAATATATATAGAATTGTTTTCATAGTGGACCTAGTGTTGTCAAACTTCTCGTTGATCTCCAATTAGAGTTCAAACGGGTGTCTGATTCTCCTATTATCCAAAGGTTCTGACTCATTAATAATTGGGTTTGGATCCTTATCTAGGTCCCGATAAGTAAATGGTTTTGGGTTTGGATCCTTATCTAGGTCCCGATAAGTAAATGGTTTTGGTTTTGGATCTCTTTTTAGACCTGTGATCTAATAGTTCTGGCTCTGGTTCCACCTTGGTCCAAAGCTGAAACTATATAGATCATGGGTCCAAAAAGAGAATCCAGACCCAAATCTATTTATTTATCAGGACCTAAAAAAGGATCCAAACCCATAAATTATTCATAAAAACTTAGACCTGATTATAATTCCAAAAGCTAAGATACGAGATGTATTTTTCAATGGTGGGACGTATATATTCTCTTCATAGAACGTGTATTATGTTGTAATTCATATAAACCGTATGACATGAGGGGTGGAGCCAAGATTTTTTTATTGGGTGACCAAAGTTTCTTTATCGATGGTAGATATAATTTCAATTAAATTAAAATCTCCCATGATAATAGAAATTTAGAAAGTGATTTTGAGTCGATTGGATTTAGTGAGCCACATTGTTCTCTTTTTTACTAATGGATGGTTGGACTAATTCCTTCAAGCCTAGGAGAGCCGAGCAAATCCCCTGTGTCCCTAGTTTGGTAGCATAGCTCAAACCTGCAACGTTTGAGAGCATACCATGGTCCCAAACTAGTTGAGCTACCCCTTGGGGATGTGCCCCATTGGTTGAAAAGGCATAATGAAGCACTGATGATTATTACAATAACAATTATAAATGCATAGGCAAAAAAAACCATTTTTAAAATTGATTTTTGTACTTTTATATAAGAACAAAAAGGTAATCAATGACAATGACACATATTTGAAGTCCAAGCTATTTAATTTGATTCTAATAATCAAAATTAAAACCAATCCTCCAAAAGAAATCTTTCAAATAAGTAAATAAACATTGAAAAATAAAAAAATTCTCTACCATATAATTTCAATCAGTTCAAAGTTTTTTGTACTAACAAAATATAAACATAAGTAAGTTTGAATGAGTTAGCTTTCAAGTATGAGCTTCAAGACAAAAATAAAAAAATGATGCATAGATAAATAATTCATTCATAATTGTAAACGCTTAAAAGTAAAGAAGAGTTGCTTCGTTCAACTCTTCTTCTTGTACTTGTGATGAAGCAACAATAGCTTCAAACATTTTCACAATGGCTAAGCTACCTCTCTACCTCTCTCTGATCAAACTATGATGATCTCAAATCATGGTAGTGGGTGGTAACGACGACTCTAGATTTGGTAAATAGTTTCTAATCTATAACTAATTCCTTATTTTATTTTTCTCCCAAAATTAGTTATTATTAAGCTTATTTTTGGGGAAACTCAAATTATATTCGTAGTACTTAATTTTTTATAATATTGAGTTGGATTTTGGGTTTGGGTTTTTTTTGGGGGGGGGGGGGGGGGGGGGGTGGTGGAGGTGGGGAAGGGAACATTCACTAAAGGATTACCGTTAAAATGGAGAAGAAACATTCAAGGGGGCATGGCCGGTGTTGACCTCTAGTTCCGCCCATGACGACATGAGCATTAGATCCTAGGCTGAAACCTTCTTGGATAAAAATCTAGAAGGACTAAGCCTGAGACCTTACCATATTTTTTTTATTATTTAATTGCTTAATGATTCTTTTAAGATGTGTAATCTTTTTATCTTTTTATAGACATATATTTTATTATTAATTGCTTAACTGTTTTTTAAAAATGTGATGCATATTTTTTTTATTAGTTAATAACACCCTTTTTCTTTTTTTTTCATAAGTTATAATGGAATGATGATTTTGGAGTAGCTTAGATGTTAAGACGTGGACCCATTGTTAATATTATAAAATTACATGGGGCCTATGTCCCAAAATATGGGGCCCTACTTTAGGAATTTACATATGCGAGGCCAATCTATAGAGATTACACCTTGAACACACTTTTAGAAGCTATAGTTAGAGGTGCTCATGGGTTGTGGCAGCCCAAGCTTGAACCAGGCCCAACCCGCCTTGGGTTGGGCTTGGATATGTAATTAGGGCTTGTTTAATAATTGGGTTGGGCTTGGATTAAGTGATAGAAAGCCTACTGCTAGGCCCAGCCTGACACGTGTAAGTAATGTATGTACAAACTATTACCCAAATGGCCACAAATTTATAAAAGGTCCCGTCTGGTTGGGCCTGATTGATTAAATGGGTAGGCTTGGACCAATGTTTCTAAATTATGGCTAGCCTTAGATATGCCTTAGCCCGGCCTAGCCCAAACCATGAACACTCCTAGTTGCAACAAGAGACTCATATTTAGGAATGACAACATAAGGCCCATATTTACAAAAACTTCAATGTGGAACACCGTTTGCTACAACTAGAGTTGTTTTTTGGTTGAGCTAAGGCATATCCAGGCCTGGCATGACTTTAGAAACATTAGCCCAAGCCTGACGCGGCCGTAAAAGTTAGGCCTGAACCTGCCCATTTAATCAATTGGGTTGGGTTGAACTGGGCATTTTATAAATTTTGTTGGCATTCAAGTGATATTTTGGACTAATTGAATTAAATCATATGCATTCTTTAAAAGGGCCGGGTTAGGCCTGGCTTTGGGCTTTCTGTCACTTAATCCAAGCTTTGCCCAATTCTTAAACGGGCCCTAATTATATATCCAAACCAGACCCATAGCGGGCTAGACCCGAATTAGGCTTGAACTGACTGGGCCAATAAGCAACCCTAGCTAAAAACGTGGAACACCATTTGTGATGTGAATATGAGACCTACTATTAAAAATTCTAAAATTGGCCTACTTTAGAAATTATAATTTGGCTGAAGCTTCTAGGAATTTTGTTATGGGATCCAGCTTTTTACATATATATTGAGAGCTTGAAAGGGTAGTACTGTAAATGGATTTGTTCAGAAATTAGGTAGGGTGGTTTTGGAATAAAAATCATTGGAATGAAGTGAGCCAAGTCAGCATGCCTTATTAAAGCAGAGAAAAAGTCATTATTGACTCTATACATTTACATCGACGTGGAGTAACATGATTGGGTAGGGATATACGCTGCATCATATGAAACAAACATGCGGTAAATGATATTCATCAAAATTTCCTTCTATCAAAATTCAAATAAAAACTCCAAAAATATAATGTTGATGCTTTACTTTCTTGGTACTATGAAAAGCATTTTGATTGGAGATTCCACATTGGTTTGATTCGGATAGTGTTTTTAAGCTCATGGGTTAAACCCTAGCTTATTTATTTTTTAGCCTACTAGTCAAGTAGGGATGTTTGTGGCTCATGCCTGTGGGGCTCACTTGGGGATGACATGGAGATGGGGGGATTTGAAGGACTTTTTAGGATCTTCCTCTCTGCAAAAATTAGCTCCAACCATAGTTTCTATCGTTTCCATCTGGGCTCCAAAAATTTAATGGTCAACAGGCCATTCAGATCGGTGTATAGTCGATCTAATGGTCCAGTAAATTTGGATTTATTAAAAATTGGTGGACATGTGTAATTCAGGGGGAGGGGGTGTGTGTGTTTATATATACAGGGAGCTCCTCTATCGAACATCGGTACCACTTTCTAGTAGGACCCATTACACTTGGGATTGGTTGGGGGGGGGGGGGGGGGGGGGGGGTGGGGCGGGGTGGGATTGAAAGATCTTCCCTCCAATCATACATGGCGATGGAGGTTCAAATCATCATTTCAAGCACATATTAATGGCCAATAAATTTTCACCATCCGAAATGAGTGCAATCTGATCCAACGGTCTAATCCATTTGGATGGGTGTCAAACTTGGTATCGATGATTTTCAAAGGTTGGGATATTTGTTTTATGGTCTACTTGGATGTATTATAAGTTGGGCTCTGCTAGTGTTTTGAGACACAATGTTCACCTTATCTTGAGCACCGGCTGCTCCGCAAAGGTTTTTCTATATAAATAGGGCTTTAATCCTATAAGAAGTGTTATCACACATCTACTGTGAGAACTTTTGATGGGGCCTACTTGTGGGTCCCATTTGGAGATGAGACTAGGAGGTGAAAAGATCTATGTGGGACTATCCCAAATATCAATTTTGGCCCTAATCATATGTCCCTAACCCCTTCATCCATTGCCTAGAAATTTAGTTGATTCAGATTGGTGCATAGTCGATCCAACGGTCTATTAAATTTAGATTTGATTGAAATTTGGGGTATGTGACTATTGGAAGGGTCCTTCTGTATTGCAAGATCTGGATTGAGTGATAGATGAGTTTCACCTAGACTTCTCACAAAATAGTGGTGAGAACTAGTTCTCATAGGATTATATATATATGGCTTTAATCCTATGAGAAGTTTGGGGTGTATGACTATTAGGGGGTTTCTATATATTGCAAGATTTGGACTAGGTGATAAATAACCTCACCTAGACTTCTAACAAAAAAGTAGTGAGAACTAGTTCTCATGGGATTATTGCCCATACATATATATATGTATATGAGAAATTCTCAAAAACACCTATCTATATACACACACCCACTTATATCAGTATGCGCTCATCAATGTGAGGCCTACATAGGGCCCCACCTAGATTGGGACTACGGGGACCAAAAGATCTCCTTGCCTCCTCCTCTCTACAAAGAATTAGCCTAATTCTTCACCTTTATCATTCCATTTGGGCCCTACAAGTTTAATGATGTACAATTCATTCAGATGGGTGTGCAGTGGATTTAATTGTCTAGTCTATTCGAATGGGTGCAAAACCCAAGGTCGAGTGAAATTTAGGGGGAGAGGGGGGTGGGTGTGGTCCATTTGGATGGACCATCAGGTAGGCCTCTAGCACACTAGGCGTACTAGATAACTAGTAATATTTGACATATATATATATTTGCAAATAACTAGGCCGGGGTTTAATTATGTGCCATTGGGTTAGCGAGGCCTAATACCAGATCCAATACCTAAATGGGCTGAGCTTTAGATAAGCCCATACAGAACCCTATTTTAGAAAGGTCTTTTTGTAAGTATTCAGAAAATAGATAGCCGTATTTGTAAATTTCTCTAGATGATATAAGTAGGATGGGGTCTTTATTTTACAGGTTTGAGGTTTGCAATTGGGCTTAGTAAAATAATTTTAAAAGAGCAAACAAGACCTCAGTCCGGAAGACTTAAAAGAGAAATTGAAATCCCGGGAAAATGAAATCTCTCCTACAAACAGTTTCCAAACAACCCATCAAGTTTAGAATGTTAAGTTCTTTCCATTTTCACCTCCAAATTTCCAATATGGGTCTTTCTGTTTATGGAAAATAGCAAATTATCCATTTGTACTTTGACTCAATTGCAAAGTGCCTCCTCTTAGTTTAAGCTTTTACGCTAAGGCTGTGTTTGGTTCAGCTTGTTAAAACTCAAACCTGAAGTAACTTCTAACAATCAACTTCTTCAAACTAGATTTTGAAGTGAAAATGTCGTTTGGTGAGTCTAACTTTAACATACACTTTCTAACAACAAAAGCATTGAAGGTTGTTGGTTAGAATTTAGATAAATAGCTTTTAGAATGCAATAATCAAATGATTTATATAAATCTTTATAATCAATAATTATACAATATGTAAGAACCTTGTAAGTAAATAAATTGGGCCCACTTAAAACCATAAATGCATCTTCATCTATTTTAGCTATATAAGTTTTTGCCATTTGTTCTAAAATAGATATTAATTTTACTATTGATCCATCCTTTTTGGCTTCTACATCTCTTTAATTATTTTGTTTTCACATGGGGCATCGATCTTAGAAAAATTTTCACCTGCATGCTTAGGAGTATACCCAAGTAACATGGGTGCGGCCACACCTGTCAACACGTGGTGCACTTTTTAAGACTCAACGAAAATTATGGATTTACCCTCAAAACCCACATAAAAAATTATAGTTTGCCCATGATACTAAACTACCTATTAAGGTTTGCACTCAAAAAAAAAAAAAAAAAAAAAATTCTGGGTCTGTCATTGTGGATACTGTACCTCAAAACATTGTTGAATATCTGTGCTTCCTTCCTAATGGCACCAACTTTCTTGAGCGTATAAAGAGCTAACATGGTATCCAATCACGCATGAACTACCCAATCCACTCATGAACTACCTGAATGAAATCTATCAACTAGTCTATTGCCTCATTATGATTACATTAATGTTGCATATCCGGTTGAGACTTGAGTCTACAAGGTAAACAAAAAGTTGATGTTTTAATGTTATATAAATTGTTGGTTTCTTTTTTACCCATTTTTTTTTATCTAGGATGGTTGACTATCTACTTCCTGCTGGTACTCTCATTGGTCAAATATGAAATGCGTATGAATTTGAATATCCCTAATGTTTTGGATTGGTCCAAATCAATAAGAATGCCTCTACACCATACAACTCTTTCCACCTATACCAAAGATGAGAAGTTGTCAGCCAATGAAGATCTTTTTCATGGGAAGAGCCTAATATAATCTTAGTATATGACTCTTTCCACCTATCGTTGGATGTTACTGCTCCACGCCAAGCAAAAGACTCTCATAACTCCTCAACTAGGATTGAATCGTACATCATGAATCCTCCTAGAAAAATAGCAGTTTATTAATTGTCAGCATAGTTGTATCATGAACATTTTGGCTATCAGGATTGTTCATGTGATTTGTATATACATTATGAGAGACCAGTATTGTCTCTGAAATTCTAGACCAAGGTTGGGAGGAATGGATATATGGTGTTGGGTAATGAGTTGGTTGGAAGTTCGATTAAATCTCATACAAGCTCATTTATAGTATATTGGAGGGCCCAAAGTCTTCTTAGAAATAGATAGGTATAGAAGCTTAACCTCTCTAAACTTCAAGTGTTTGCTTGGAAGTCCCTTCAAGGATGACTTCCAACAATGAAGGTTGCATATACGGGCATTGTACAAACTCAATATCCTTTAGCTGCAAACCTCATCCTAGTAATTCATGATCATGTGGAAGAAACTGTTGAAAACTAGGAGAACCTATGAATGTTGAGAAATTATATTTTGCAAGAGAACAATCAACAAGAGTGCAGATTTCTAGTCCAAGTTAGTCTATCAAATGTTTACTGTTTTCCATATATAGATGAAGTGCATCAGCAAGAAAAAAGATCAGACATTATTGGACAGGATACAAAAATACTATTCAATAAGATTATTCAGCAATTGCAACTCATCCCACTGTTGATTGACATGGAAACTCCATTAAATGTCTTGTCTACACTAAAATTGCAGATTAGTGATATTGGTAGT
Organism: Sextonia rubra; assembly: GCA_037013555.1. Classification (NCBI taxonomy): domain Eukaryota; kingdom Viridiplantae; phylum Streptophyta; class Magnoliopsida; order Laurales; family Lauraceae; genus Sextonia; species Sextonia rubra. Next base: position 105,092,230 of record JASUAD010000001.1, on the reverse strand, counting down.
CTAAAATTGTTCAAAACCATTTCTAATCAAGGGCGGTTTATACCAGTTTCTAACTCAATAACCGTTTCTAAACAAAAATCGACCCACTCAAAACCCTCTCTTAAAACATAGGGGAAGCGTGAGTTCGTTTTAGTAAGCACAAGACGTGCCCATGCCTCAAGAGCCAAGATAGCTTGTTTTCGTTCTTCGTTTTCCCATTTCGAGCATCTTTATTTCTCAATAGCGCTCCTCTAGGAAGAGAGAAATAAAGAAAGCTAGGGTTTTTCACCTCTCTCGCGTTGCAGATCTATGCATTCGTTAGGCACAGACTCTCTTTTCCAAATCCATATACATTTTTGCCTTTTTGTGATCATAACATCTTGTTTGTGATGGATTTCAGTCGGATTTGTTCTTCGTTCCATGCTAAGTTTCTGATTCGTGTGGAAATTTGAATCGGTTTTTTGATCTGCTGTCGAATGATATCTTATTTACTGATTTTGTGTCTGTTTGAGAGATCATCGGAAGGTTTCTGGGTTGATGGATGGATGGATGGAATTTAGGATGGGTTTGGTGCTCAATTAGATTGGATTGTGATAATTTTGGTTCGTGGAATGGAATATATTGTTGGAATTAAGATTTGCATTAACTAGAATTGGCTTGATGAAATGTGCCTGTCATTTTGTGTGACAGGTGATCGTTGTGGATCCTAATTCTGGATGGGTCAGCTGTTTGTGTAATGCCCCACCCCTACACGCATGTATGATATTGTCCGCTTTGGCCTACGAGCCTCACGGTTTTGTTTCTGGTGGGCTTCAACCCACCAAAAGGCCTCATGTAAGGTAAGGGTGCAAGCTCTATATAAAACCCATTCACTTTCCTTTCTATAGTCGATGTGGGAGTCCAGGATGTCACAATCTACCCCCCTAAGGGCTGCACGTCCCTGTGCAGTAGCCTGCCAGCCATCTTGGCCCGCCCACATATGAACCCGCCTAGTTGCGCCAGGCCACGGCAGGGACCCACACTTGATCAAATCGAGAGTCGAGCTCTGATACCATTTGTAACGCCTCACCCTTCACACATGCATGATATTGTCCGCTTTGGCCTATGAGCCTCGCGGTTTTGTTTCTGGTGGGCCTCAACCCACCAAAAGGCCTCATGTATGGTAAGGGTGCAAGCTCTATATATAAACCCATTCGCTTTCCTCTCTATAGCCGATGTGGGACTCCAGGATGTCACAATCCACCCCCCTTAGGGCTGCACGTCCCTGTGCAGTAGCCTGCCGGCCCTCTTGGCCCGCCCACATATGAACCCGCCTACTTGCGCTAGGCCACGGCAGGGACCCACACTTAATCTAATCGAGAGTCGGCTCTGATACCATTTGTAACGCCCCACCCTTCACACATGCATGATATTGTCCGCTTTGGCCTATAAGCCTTATGGTTTTGTTTCTGGTGGGCCTCAACCAACCAAAAGGCCTCATGCATGGTAAGGGTGCAAGCTCTATATATAAACCCATTCACTTTACTCTCTATAGCCGATGTGGGACTCCAGGATGTCATAATCCACCTCCCTTAGGGCTGCACGTCCCTGTGCAGTAGCCTGCCAGTCCATGTAGCCTGCCAGCCCTCTTGGCTCGCCTACATATGAACTTGCCCATTTGCACCAGGCCACGGTAGGGACCCACACTCGAACTAATCAAGAGTGGCTCTGATATCATTTGTAACACCCCACACCTACACGCATGCATGATATTGTCCGCTTTGGCCGACGGGCATCATGGTTTTGTTTCTGGTGGGCCTCAACCTATCAAAAGGCCTCATACAAGATAAGGGTGCAAGCTCTATATATAAACCCATTCACTTTCCTCCCTATAGTCAATGTGGGACTCCAAGATGTCATAGTTTGAATGTGATAAGTGTACCCATGTTTCAAATGTCATTGGGCAATATTTGTTGATACAACTTTGGCTTTGACTTTTTTTTGCTCGAGAATTTGTTGGTGTTTTCCCCTTGTGTTGGTTTTGGTATTGTAAATAGGTGTAGAAAGAGGAGGAGTGTGTTCTGCAGAAGGGTTTTGGGCTTCTGGGATGAGGTGGGAAGGTTTAAGAGTAGGAGAACTTAATGATTATATATTAAAAAAAAGGGTGGCCTAGTATACGAGGCTCCCGTGGGTCTGAGGAGGGCAAGATATACGCAGCTTTACCTTCATAGTAGGGCGGCTTGGCCCAATGGCGAAGGCTTACAGGTAGTGTCCTGGAAGACACTGGTTCAAGTCATAGAAACAGCCTTTTCAAAGGTAAGGCTGCTTACATCTTGCCCTCCCCAGACACTGCTATGTGGATCCTCGTACACTGGACCGCCCTAATGATTATATATTCTTTTCTGATTTAAAGATTCCCACCATCTATTTGTTTGTATTCCTCTTCTTTCTTTTGATTATGTCTTTTACTAGTGCTTACCATCTGTTTGGTTATATTTCTCTTTCTTTTGTTTCTCTTTATGAGTAGTGCCGACCATCTATTTGTTCAAATTATGCTTAGTATACCTGTAATACATATATATATAGATATTATTGTATGGCCATTAATTTTATTTTGGTCCATGCTTAGTACATGAAATCAGCCCAAATTAAAAATGTTTTTAATATTGGATCATATTTTTTAATTTACAGTATTACTTCAGCTATGAGCCCACCGATATTCACTTCCACTAGAACTTAGGGAGTCCGGCTACTTAGTGGAAGCTAAAATGAACATGCCCTTTCGTTATGGGAAGTTTTGAAGCAACTTTCTGATGTATCATACTGTTTACACAAGCATCATTTTAAGTGTCCACGCATACACATAGATGCACATTATATTACAGGAGCCTTGTCTCACACACACATACTTTTGTTTCAGCTTCCTATTTAAGGCACTAAATAGGTAATGATGGGTATTGGAGTTCATTTTTTTTAATGGTCCTAAAAAGCAAAACCATTTCTCTATCAATACTTTAAGAGAGGAAAGAGGTAAGAGCCTGTAAGAGTGAAAAAAGTGCTCATTGTTGTAACCACAAAATTGTAGGTTTAAACTTGGCTTACGTTTCAAAAGGAAACTTTTGTGCAATAGGCATTATTTTGTCGGTTTAGTCTTAGTACAAATACACTTTACTGATTATCATTTTTTATTTCTACCATGGAGAATTTGGAGATAGAACATGGGACTCCTGGGTCCTGCTAATTCAGGAACAGGTAGGACTTTCTTTTAGCAATTACAAAGTTTTTTAACTTGAGCTTGAAAACATTCTATATGATATAATTTAGTTCTAATTTGTGTTTCTCGTGTTTTTGCAATCAGGGATTATATATGAGAAGGTGGCAAAAATGAAACTGTTAGGATAATTTGTATTTAGTTACTGGTCCCAGATTTTAAACTGTGTGACACATTCAACTACAATTTTGATTGATTATAGCTAAAGCAAACAAAGGAACTCGGTGGGAGATACACCATTGTTGGACTTTCCCAGGTAATATATCTTCTTTCTTCTGCTTTGAAATACATGCATGTGAATTTTGGATGTCATTTTCTATACTTCAGAGAATGATCTAACAGCAACTATTTGTCATGAAGGTTGCATATGCCCTGTTTAATGGATTTTCTCATAGATTGTAGTAGATTTGTGTGAGAGTAGTTTTCATGTTAGTGGTATTTACATATGTGGTTGAATTAAGATTTGAACATCGAAGTAATAGGAATACGACACTAACTGTGTGCCACTTGTTTGTGTCTAGTAGTAATAAAGCTACTCAAACCTACAATTGTCTGTGCCTTACATTTGCAAGTTTTAAAGGTGCAGCTTAACTTAATAGGTGTCAAGAAGAATTCGATCTCAGTGATTTGCTATGTAGGCCTTTCACTGCCTGTTAACTTGAATCACTATTAAGCTTTTTCCCACTTCTACGACAATGTCTTGGAGAAATTTTGCTAGGAGGTTTTACCTCCAAATTTCTGTAAGAGATTTCCTAGTTGGCACATTTTTTTTATTGTTTCTCCATTATCTAATAGCTTGGTTGTTTATTTCTTCATTTGTTAAGATAGTTGCATCAAATGACAAGAAAATAAAAAATTTCTTATGCTATCTTCTTCCATCATAATCTAAAAGAGAAGAATGACAGATTGAAAGCTATATGAACCCAACTGCATGAAGTGGGCACATCCGGAATTCCTAATTGCAATTTTATACTGGTCATCAATGATTCTGAAGTAGTGTTGTTATTTTAGAACAAAGAACTTTGGATGTCTATGAAAGTATAAAGGGCATCACTTCAACATTTCTATGAAATACCGGCTTTACATGCTTGCCCTTCTTTTCATTTTTGTAGGTAAAATACATGCTTACTTCTGATAGATGGTTAGTGGCTGCCAACTGCAGTGAGTACATTCTAACCAATCACCATTGATAATCAAAGTTGGCCTCATTAAGCAATTTACATTTTCAAATGATGATATACGGATGAATATTTAATGGAAACATTTCTAGGAAAAAAGAAGGAACTTAAGCAAAAACTTCATGCTTACTGAGATGTTGCTCTGAGCTAATGCAATAATATAAAGTTGATCAAAGTATGCTTCTATGGTATAATGGTATCCTTGTTCGGTTCTCCATTTGTCTAATGATTGACAGTATAGCTTATAATTTTTGGATTGTTTGAATTTTCTCTTCCATCCAACTATGTTTTCTATTCTTATATCATATGTTGCCATAAATCATGAAAAGGCTCACTTTCCCAAGAGTCCCAACAAATATTCTAATAGGGAAGCAATCCAGTGTAAAAGGAGCATGGAACATAATACAGTTCTTGTAATTTAAAAAGAAAAAAAATACAATTCTTGTAATTATGACTAAATAATAGTAACATTCACAAAATTGGTAAGAAGAAAAATTGAGTTCACATTTACTCTCCACAACAAAATAGAGCAACTTTCAATAGGGAAGTAAATCCACTTTTAGTGAGTGTGGGGCATAACTCAGTTCTTGTAATTGTGATATGCAAAATAAGTACAATAGTGATATTTTAGATTTAAAGAGCAATAGATGGATCTTTGGGCATGTTGATTGCTTCTTGGTAAATATTTAAATGTTGATATATTTTTTTTTTCCTTTTTGTTGTTGGTGTTTCTTTTTAAATATTTCAAGCTGTTTTTCTTTTTCTTTTTTTTTTTTTTATCAAGCATGCGGAAAAGAATGAATTTGCAAAGTTTCACATGTACATAGACATCAATTTGGATAGCATTTGGGCTGGGGGCAAATGTCCTTGTTTCAGCCTAAAATAAGAACGAGAATCGGGCATTTTTATGGGAAAAAAGAAGGTGGTAACATTTTTATCCTATAAACTTCCATCTGCAACTTCTTTGATACTTTTGACTAATATGGTGTATAGTTATAATTGATTCACATTTTGTTGTCTATTGCCGGTTATGTTTGTCAGTTCACAGTACAACAATGTCTTGGCAACTTGGGCTTCTTCTTTTCTTGATATTTTATCTTCTATAATGAATCCCAAGCGCATATAGTGTTCATTTTGTCCAGTTTTGGCGACCTCTTCTTTCCACAGGCATGCAGCGGCCCAATGCCATCTAACCAAATTGCTGGAGTCTGATGGCATGTGGTATGGGCCTTTTGAGAAGAGTGGGCTGCACGCTGGCAATTTGTTGATGCCATGACGTTTGCAGGTCAAAGCCAACAGGGTGGCAGGCCACTTTTAGTTTGTAAACATGAAAGTTCGAAAACTATTGAGAATTGTATTTTTTTTTTTTGAAAAAAAATCTTTTTGCCGCATGTAAAAACCTGTCAAGGCTATTTTATGAATAAAAAATTGTATGATCTCATTCAACGCGGATTTTTTTTTCCTACTATTTGTTGGGGTTAAATATTGGGCAGTGAGCTCTTTTCTTTGGTTGAAGTTGATAAATACACGTTCTAGTAACTCTTAAGTCCATGCAAAATAAAAAAAATGAAAGTTTTTGAACCATTCTAAAAAATTAAAATCTGGAACTATTTCAAACTGTTCCCAAACAATAAGATTTAGGAACGGTTTATGATTGTTCCTAAATATTAGACACACAGATTTTAGGAACGGTCTAAAACTATTCCAGAATAAATTATGAACTGCCTAAAACCATTCTTAATGATGTTTTTTTGGTGTAGTGTGTGTAATTGGAAAAAAAATACTGCCACATGTAAAATATCCACATTTGGGATATAGTTTTGATCAACATCATTTTAGAAAAATCAAGGTCTTTTATATCTTGTACGGTCGAATTTCCTTAAAAAAGGATTCTTTTATTACAAAAAGACCCTTATATATTTACAAAACCTCATAAAGGAACCTAGATTTTTTTGTTTTTACTGAAACCTCACTTAAGTTCTGGCTCCTTTATTTCTTTTCTAGTCTCTTTATTTTTTTTCTCCAAGCCTTTTTTTTCCTCTACCCTGTTTAGTTTTTCTTTCATTTTGCTCTGGTGAGGAGTCTTCTCCTTCGACTCCTTCGTATGCAAGTTCCTTTTTTGTCTCTTTTGTGTTTTGAGATTGGTTTAAAGCATGGCGCGAGGGAGTTCCTCTCATCTTTCCTCTGGTGGTTCGGATCACCAAACTGATCTTGCGAAATCTACATTGAAAGATAATGTTCGTTTCATATTAGAGTATGTGGAAGACAGAATATCCAAGATCTCTATTTTGAGATCAATCTTGAAGAAAAACCAGATGCATGCAATTTGTAAGAGAATAAAATACGTCCTACCTCGGGTTGAACTATATACCTGTGAGCCCGGGATAACTCCCACAGTTGAGCAGAACAAGAATCAGCTCGGGGAAGATTACACAGCCAAGCAAAGCAAGACTTCTACAACATTGCTGAGCTAGGCTGGTGGGCCATTGCCTTTGATCAATTCAAGAAACGCAGGATAGCTAGCATTCCCACTCCAAATATATGATGTCCTAGAAAGGGCAACATGCCTAAGATTCCGGGAACAATATCAAGTCTCCTAAAGTGGAGAATTACGTGCCGTTAAGCCTCCCGGGGAGGAGGGATACGAGAGGGGTGGATCCTACATTCAAGGTGACTAATCTACTTGGTGATGGCAATAAAAAGGGAACTAAAGGCTAACGAAAAAGTATGTGCCAATTCCCTATATCTCTAGTCGGATTTCATTTTCTAAGGATGATCCACCGACTTAACCACCGGAGGGCCCACGGTCGAACCCACCCGACCGTCTTTCCTTTAACGGTTTCTCTTTGCACTTGGTTTAGGGTTGCTCGAGGTGCTCTTGTCTAATTGTCAACTAGCTCTCTCAATCAAATCAGAAGCTAGTAACCTATTTCAATTTACAAGTCAATCCGGGTCAGACCGGATCATCTAAGAAACTTGACCTTATAATTAACGCCGTCTGTGGGAATGAAAATGAAAATCCACTGACGTTTCTTCAAGTTGAGGAAGATGTCGAACAAGAATCAAGTCCCCAGTTCTTCATGCCTAGTTAAGCAATAGTCATCACCTCCAAAAGGAGATTTTAAAAAGCATCCTTCCCACTTAGCGAAGGAGCCCTTGGTGATCTATTTCGAAGATGAGGATTATGATAATGTCCTCCATTTGGAAAGTAACTGAGCCACGTTTCCTACTAGTAGATGGGGGCAAGTTCGGTTGGAAATACATCGACATGGTTCCAGTCACCTAGAAAGGTCACCCTCCATGAGAGAGCTACAAAGCGGTGCACAACAAAGGCGAGATCCTAGGTCCCAGGATCGTAGAGTCCTGCACAACTCTTATGCATAACTCGAATGCACCTATAAAAATGGTGTTCGGGACCTGGTGGAAAGGGTAAGGCAGCAGCAAGAGAAAATCAATATACTGCTAGAGGAGCTAAAGGCCGAGGCCGGAAAACATAATGACCTTGGGCAAGAAACAGAGGATGAACGAAAGGGTGCCGTGGGGAGGCACCGGGGTTGATTGCTTGCTCATAAGACGAGGGTCCAGAGCCCTGATGAAAGGAAGGAGGGTCACCAATCCAAAGCTCGCAGATCTCGTAGAAAGTTGGAGATGGGTAATGAAAGAAGTAGGATATCTAGCTCTCGACCTCGGAAGGAGATAGGGGGCAGTGAAGGCCTTGTGCAATGTAGCAGAGAAAAGGAGTCCCAAAGGGGGCATTGAAAGTACAGAACGCCTATGTGAATTATTGTTAAAGATGATATCCAAGCAATCATAAAGAAAGCACTCATAGAAAGAGGCCACACACCTCTCAAAAACCCCATTAAGGAGACGTGCTAGAAAAGGGTTTAAAATTTGATGTCTCCATTTTCGGAGAAGATAGAGAAAGTTAAGGCTTCTTAGCATTTCAGCATGCCAAAGCTGAAGGTTTATGATGGTGTCTCTGACCTTACTGACCACGTTCAGTGATTCCAGCACTTTATGGCATTATGGGTCAAAAATAAGCCATTGATGTGCAAAATCTTCCCATCAAGCCTAGGGGACCTAGCCTTGAAATGGTTTTACCAACTAAGGGTAAGGTCCATTGGCAGCTTCAGGGAGCTGGCAAGCTCCTTCATGACACGATTTGTGATAAACTCTAAGTAGCAAAAAGACATTAGGGCAATGCTCGGCCTTAGGAAGCATGGCTCGAAAACCCTAAAGGAGTACAATGCATGTTATTGGCATCTGTACAATGAGGTTGAGGGTAGCAACGAGTGTAACACTCTGACCAAACTTAATCTGGTTTAGCGACTAATTAATGTTGAATTGGTTGCTAATTGTGTTTTGCCTTTGTTTTTGCTTTGCTCCGGGTTATGGATAGGTAGTTGGGTTTCGTTTGACCTAGTTTAGGTAGACATAAGCCTTTATTCGTAATTTTAGATTTTGATAGATGTCATCATTCATGCATCATGTTGACGTCAATGCGTGTTTTTTGTTATGCTCGTTAATTCTCGTAATTTCTTCGTTTATAAAATATGACGTTTGTTTCTGTTGGACCCGTAATGGACTTGAGCTGTCATTCGTGGAAACATTTCAACTTTTTTGCAATTTGTCTTAATCCTTATCTTTATAAACTCCACCGACTCTCTCAGTCTTCATTCTCTCCTCCTCTCAACGTTCAGTTTCTTCCTTCTTCTCTCCTTCTCGAGCAAGTCAAGTAAGGGCAAAGGGGATTTGTGCACTCACGAGTTGGACTCATTCCTTGTGGGAAGTGAAGGTGAGCTGTGGGTTTTGATTTTCTTCTTCTCCTTTTTCTTCATATCAACTATGGTTACATGCACTCACGTCTCTCTCTCTCTGCTTTCCTCTTTTGCATGCATGGGTATTAGAAGCATATTTAGAAGTGTGAATTGAGCCCAAGGACAACTCAGAACTTGTTAGGACTCATTTGAGGCAAGTATAAGCATGATTTGTATGAACCATGTGGGTAGATATTTGATTGTGATTAATTCATGTAATCTCGATGTGAACTAAGTTTACAGCCCATCTCATGTTAGTCCCCATTTGTTTCATGTGATATTGTCATTTTGTGCCCAACGTCAGTTGTTCTGTAACAGGTTCAGGAAATCGACCCAGTGCAGTCACGGTTAAGCCGTAAACTGTACTACGGCTGAGCCGTAAATGGTAATACGACTAAGTCGTAACCCTAGCCGGGACCTAGCTATAAAACAATACAGGATGACCTTTTGAAATAACTGAGAGTTAGCATTTTCACAGAACTCCTACGGCCCAGCCTTCTCTAAGCCGTCCACTGTGCTCCTGCTAAGCCGTAGAGCAAAACATGGCTGAGCCATAGAACAAAATATGGTTGAGCCGTAAATGCGAATGAACAGAAAGGGGAACTGCGACTGAGCCGCAATGCATATTACGGCTAAGCCGTAAGATGCCTACGGCTAAGCCGTATGTTCACCTACGGTTAAGCCGTACCACCCATGATAAATGAATAAAAGGATAGGATTAAGGAAAAGACTTGATATGGCCTTCACGCTAGAATGTAGATAACCTGGACTTGCCCATAGGAATATAAGAATGGCATGAATGATCTCGAGGGCTGCGAATCACTCATGTACGTTATCCAGATGTTAAGCACCTCCCCATGGGTGTTGGTTTAAGTGACTTTGGTGCACACTTAAGATACAATGCAACACTAGACAACTGTGCATCGAATAACTTAAAACTACATCATTATGCATTGTTCGTAACTCTGGAGAACTAAATTAGAGTTAGCTAGTAAAAGATCGTGACTCTCTTAAAAGAATCTGATTTGCATTGCATTGCATCCTGGTTTTTGTTTTGGCCTCTTATACGCGTTCTGCGCTGAGGCAACAATTGGATATTTCCTGGCTCTGTCCATGGTTAATCCCGGGCGAAACAGCAGTCTTACATGTTCTATACTACCCGTTTGATGCATGTGAGTCGATAAGCTTTCATCTCTTATGTTAATTGCTCACGTATGCTCGGTTGGGCACCCATTATATCTTTTGATCTTGAAGGTTTGATTTGCTTGTTTTGTTCGATTTGTTTGATCAGTCTTACTCGTATGATCACTTGAGTTGTTTGATATATGCCTGAAATGACATGCACGTCACATTCTGATAAGATATGCAAGTTATGATATGCACATTATGATAAGATATGTATGCTCTTATATTTGTTTGACTCCATATGGTCCGGCGCTACTAAGCCTCAGCCTTAGGATACCCGACGAGGTTGAATTTGACATAGTTTATATGGCCTTGCTATAGTAAGGATTGTCTTGGGGATTCCGGACCCCAGGAAACCGAGACCCATCTAGCCCATGGTGTTCTCAGCACGGATATAAGATCCCTTTTTGGGAGCATATAGCATATGTAGTAGCCACCTAATATGTACATATTATATATACATTGATCCTGAGAGCTTGTTTTAATTTGAATGCACGACTGCTTAGAATACGACATTAAAATGCTATGATTTATCTAATGTCACTTATTCTCTTAGATACCACATGTGTTAACTTGTTATTACTTAATTTTGCTGAATCGTTGTATTCATTAGTTGTCCTTGGTGTTGTAGGCTCAAACCGAGTCCTCATCGGTCATTCAGATTGCAAGGGAAACTTCAGCTGTCCCTTCAGGTTTGTGGATTGTGTGTAATCACTCCTTCGGAGTGCGACAGTATCATACATGCATATCCTCTTTTTCCCATGTCATTGGCTTTATTCATGTTCTGTATATTTGTGATTTGGTTCAGTTTGTATACTACGACCTTTATGTAACCAGTTGGACATCATTCCTTTGGTTTTCCTGTATGTTTAGTGTTACGGTTTGATACCTACAGCTTCTGCGTACATGTTTTGCACTTGTGATTTTTCCTTGTGCGTATGCATCTAGACTGGGTCTAAGTGCATATGCACGGGAGTACGTGTGTCACTGGTTAGATTTTTGCTAATCCCCGATCTCTTGGGCTCGGGTTGTGATAACGAGCAAGTGGTGATTGCCACCTACAAGCTCAGACTCGAAAGAGAGAGCCACCGCCAGCAGTCTTTAACCAAGTGACCTCTAGTCACTTATGAGGACCTAATGGGACGAATTGAAGAGTTCATAAAGCTGGAGGAGGACATGGGGTTGCTGGAGTATAAATGCCCCATCAAGAGGAAGGAGGATCTCATCGGGAGAAAAGAAAGGAGTTTGAAGAAAGGTCGAGCAAATGGTTAGGTCGTACCGAACTCAGCCGAACAGCCTACGAAGGGATGTTGACCATTTTCAAAGATCTTATATATAAGATCTTACTCAAATTAAGGATAAGCCTTATTTCAGAAGGCCTCCTAAGATGGTGAGCGACCTTGGTAGAAGGAATACAGATCTGTGGTGCTCATGTCACCGTGAAAATGGGTACCTCAAGGAAAATTGTAGAATGCTCAAGTAGCATCTCGAGGATCTGGTGAAATAGGACTATCTGAAGAAATTCATAGAAGGTGGCCGGGGAAAGAAGTCATCGAAAGGGTCGGAAATGCGAAACTATGGGCAGGCCAATGAGGAAAAAGCTCCGGTGGGGATTATAGATGTTGTCCAAGGGGCGACAAGCCTAGGAGAGGTAACTTCACGGGCTATCAAAAGCCAGAGAAAAATGGCAGCCCATTTGAAAGAAGTGTACTAGGTGAGTGGGCACCCGGGCATCGTAAGCAAGCATGGACACATTAGCTGTGAAATCTTATTCTCGAATAAGGACCTGTGAGATGTTGTGAATGATGCATTGGTACTCACCATGGGGGTAATGATGTTCAACATTCGACGAATGCTCGTTGATTCGGGCAGTTCATCGGAAATCATGTAAGTTGAGCTCTTCAATAAGCTCGGACTCAGACGGTCAGGTCTACATCCATCCTCTATACCACTGTTTGGATTCAGTGGCTAAGCAATCCAACTGTTAGGACTGATCATCGTACCGGTGGCAGTAGGCCAGATTAGTTTTCGGGTGGAATTCTTGGCGGTAGATATCCCATCCCCCTCCAATGCTATAATGAGTCAGACTTAGATCCACCGCATGACGGCAGTCCCGTCCACTTATCATCAATGGATTAGATTCCCGACAGCAAGTGGCATCATGGAGATCAGGGGTGATCAGGCCACCTGAAGGAGTTGTTTAGTTACAGCCATTAAGGGAAAATGCAAGCAAAACGATGGCGCAGCAGGTTCACAAGAAAAAGCCGGCTAGAAATAGCAACTACAGCTTGGTTGGTCACTTCAAGATCATCCGGGCATTAATGTGGCCGATGAAGCTGAAGAGGAATTGAAAAACGTCCCAGTACTGAAGAGGACTCAGTAAAACACTTCTTGGTCAGAACCTCTATGGAAAAAGGTGAACTGGATGAGTTAGTATTGTTTTTCGTCGAGAATTTGGACGTCTTCACTTGGACTCCGTATGAGATGCCTGGAGTCGACCCACTAAGCATTTGCCACAAGCTTGGCATTAACCCAAATACAACGCCTGTAATTCAGAAGTAAAGAAACCTCACACCAGAACGCCGAGTTGTCGTATGCGAGGAGGTCAATAAACTAATGGAGGCAAATGCTAATTGGGAGGTTCATTACCCAAAATGGTTATCAAATACTGTCCTCATTCCAGAGAAAGACAAGCAGTGGAGGGTGTCTGTTGATTTCACTAATTTAAACAAAGCTTGCCCAAAGGATAGTTTCCCTCTACCTAAAATCGACCAACTATTGGACTCTACCGTGGGTCATGAAAGAATGAGCTTCCTGGATGCCTACTGAGGTTATAACTAGATAACACTGGAAAAAGCCGATCAAGATAAAACGTCGTTCATAACTCCAAAGGGCATCTTCTATTACAAAAGAATGCTTTTTGAACTTAAGAATGCAGGGGCAACTTATTAGCGGTTGGTAACCAGGATGTGTTAAGGACTGATTAGGAAAATTGTGGAGGTGTACATTGATGACATGGTCATTACAAGCAAGAAAAAGGCTGGTCATCTGAGCGACTTGAAAAAGGTATTTGACATTTTGAGGAGATATAAGTTGAAACTCAACACCTCAAAATGCTCATTGGGGGTTAGCTCGGGTAAATTCCTAGGCATTATTGTAAAGCAGAGGGGAATAGAGGCAAATCCAGTGCAAATCCAAGTCATTTAGAAGTTGGAACGGCCCAGTTCAAGAAGAGATGTCCAAAGGCTGACCGGAATGCTAGTAACACTCAATCGCTTTATTGCAAGAGGCTTGGATATGTGTCGACCATTGTTTCTTGCTTTAAGAAGAGAGCAGATAAGGTTTGGGACAAGCAGTGTAATCAGTTGTTAGCAAAGATTAAGCAGTATTTGAGTGCCCTTCCTATTTTGTTTATTCCAAGGACTGTCACGCCCCGATCCCGGGAATTAGGGATTAGAATGGGCCCCTAGAGTATGAATACGTAATCCTGTAGTAATCCGTGCTATGTGAAGATATGCACGAATTACTATAAGGGCGATTCCATAGGAATGTGTGAGGTAAGACCAACAACACATAGATTAAAATTCAAAATAAAGCAGAAACCTGTGAAATACACCTGTAATGATCATAAGCAATGCATAGAGGAGAATATCATACCATCATATAATAAACTTAAGTCTTTTTATTAAACATTCCCAAACACATAAACTACAAAATCAAAAACATGTCTTATACACAATGTCCAGTTTTAACCATCTCCATACACAAGACCAAAATCACAACTAATTAACCCAACTAAACGACTGGACGCTCTTCGTAGGACGACTAGTAAAAGACGTCGTCTTCCTTCCATTCTTCTATACCCCGAAGTACCGTTAGGGCACCCTCTTGGGATGCGTTAATATTCGAGCTGGGGTTTAATCCTGTAACACCAAGGATAGCACTGTTAACACAACAGTCAAGCAAATATATAACACATAAGACCATTAAGCTATATCAAATGAATTAAGAAATATATATAAATTAAAGAAGGCAAAAAATGTAAACTAGGCAGGTTGTGCATGAGTAAACATGAGTAACAAATTATAAACAGGATATTATATATACTAGTTAGTATCCATGAGGCTATATTCTCCCAAAAGAGAGCATATCATTTAGAGAGAGCATGCATATGTGATGCTAAGGGATCAGACTAGCTTCCCGAGGAGCGCCAACAACTCCTCCGTGGACTAATGCAATAGCGACATAAAGATACCTAAACTGGTCCCGTCGAACCTAATAAGGGTACATGCTAAGTGGTGCCGACTCAACGTATCAAGACTGACTCGAATTTACATCTTTCATGCATTTCAGTCGTACTTATCATATTATACATAAGGGAGTTCGGTCTTCAGGTCATATTCATTCATAATAATCGAAATTTAACGAGTATTTGATAATCAATTAATGCATACTTAATTGAGTTACATCATGTTGAGAGCATAGTTTATTAACAATATAAATGCATTTATATTGAGCAGGTATCAAGAAAATTTAGAGCCAACCCTATGCTAAATAATTCGTGAACCCGAGGTCATTCAACACGATATATTCATAAGACGTCCGTTGTCATTGTATTGCTAATCTTGGCATTACATTGTGTATGCAAAGGACACCTATTCTTATACCAACACCTATGAAGTGACATTGGGAATTCATCCGGAAAATCGAAGGGGATAAGTGACAGCTCTACACTTGTCCTCCTTATAATTTAATCACCATTGGGCTAATTTAATTGTGATAAAGGTGTCATATCTAAAGCCCTACATAGTCACTTGAAATCCCTAATATCTTATGTTCACAATGTTCTTACGGCTTAGCCGTACAAATGTTATAGCTTAGTCGAGTGGCCTAGTTTTTCCCTTAAGTTCCTACGCATTTACGGCTTAACCGTATATTAGCCTACGGCTTAGCAGTGCTAAGCCTACGGCTAAGCTATGGCTTAGCCATAGTGCAATTGACAGCTTAGCCGTGTATAAGCCGTAGAAAAAAATAGGATTTCAGGCTCTCGGGAAAGCTCGCCGTAAAATAGCTTACGGCTTGGTCACGAGATAGGTATGGCTTAACCGTAGTTCATTCCACAGCTTAGCTGAGGGTTAGCCGTAGTCCAAAAATGGGTTTTGGTACTCTTGGGACTTTGAGCCGTACACACTTATAGCTTAGCTGTGGCTTCGTCATAAGCTTCAGAATTCTGAAAGTGATTCTGAAACTCGAGTCCAGTACAGAACTTTGAATTAAAGGGGTTACAGTGAACTTCCTATGACTTTAAAATGTCACTAAGGGTTATTCAAGGCTCACACAACACCCACATTACCTACTCGTACTCTAATTCATTCAATTCAACATATATATACTTAAATCAAAGAAGAACAAGCTATAACTTGAAATTAGAGTGATCAATCCAAGAATCAACAATTTAAACACACATGCAGTATTATATGTACTCTAATACTTACCTTTTACACAGTGCTTGGCCTTACTAACTTCTCCTTGGTGTGTAGTTAGGGAAAGCCTCAATAAGAGAATGGGTTCTCTACATAAAAGACATGCAAAATGGTGAATCTAATGTAGAATGCATGCATGTTGTATAATTAAGTCTCTTTGACTCTATTAAACCCAAAGAAATTGAAATTGAGGTAGAGTTTTCACCTTAAAGAGCTGTAGCTTAGGGAATAAGGTGCTTCTAAAAAGAAAGATGCACAAAGGAAGAAGGAGAAGATGGATGGAGACTCTTACTATTGTATGTAAGGCTTTAAAGCTTTGTTTGCAATTCCAATTTGAGGTGGAGATGAAAAAGTGTGGAGATGAGAAGTGGTTCCAATGAAAACACAGAAGGAAAGATGGGGAGAGACTTTGGGTTCCTCCTTTCAATCAAATTTTTCTTGAATTTTACATGCAAGCCCAACATTTTTGGGAAAATTATAGTTTAGGTCAAATGGACTTCAATTGGGCCAATATGGGTCCGAATCAAGTTGAGCCCAACATGAAAGATGATCTATACAAAGAATTATACAAAATACAACTAATGAGGTGTCAATATAATACAAGGACAATTACAAAAGGGTCCTTAACTACCTATGTAAGGTTTGAATCCGACCCAATTACCTATTCATGACCCAAGCCCCAAAGTATTTGAGTTAAATTAGCCTAAACACATTTTAATTAATATAAAAAAGATTAATTAATATAAATCGAGATTAGTTGGGATCAGGACCTTACAAGGACAAAGGAGGAACTGATTGTGTACCTGGCCGTGTCCGAGCAGGAAGTTAGTGCGGCTTTAATGAGGAACAAGGGAAGGCACCACCTTCCAATCTATTTTGTCAGCAAAACTGTGACAACCCGAGCCTAAAGATCAGGGGTTAGCAAAAAGCCAAACCAATGACACACGTACTCCCGTGCACGTGCATCCAAACCAGGTCCAGATGCACACACACAAGGGATCTAACACGTGCGAAACAAGCGAACGAGGAAGCTGTAGATATCATAGCAAGCAACAAAAAAAATAGCGGAAGCCAGAAAGTGTGGAATGGAAAAGACGAAGATAGATATAATACTCGCAAATCGGATACAAATCTGAGTACACACCAAAATAGCAATATACAAAATAATACAGAGTATCAAAGTCTCACGTGCCAAATACAAAATCTCCAAAAACCAAAACCCAAAACAGATAGCCACGGAAGATATACATGTACGCACTCGGCAGAGGTGATCAGGCCCACTCTGCTAAACCGGAGGGTGCCTCTAGGCTCTGCCCTGCAGCCTCCTCAACCGCCGGGGAGCTGGGCAAGGGATCTGTGCCTGCAACACCACAGACAACACCAATGAATACAACGATCCAGCAAATATAAGTAACAGGGACGAAACACTCATAGTATCAAATTGAATAATGACAGAATATTAATTACAGAGTTTCATCGTAGTAAGCTAAGTAAATCGTACATAGAAGTAAAGCATGATAAGTGAATCAAAGTATAGAAATACTGAACTAGGTGGCTACTACGTTAACCATATTCTCTCTAATAGAGAGCAGAGCAGAGTAAATAAGAACACCACTGACCGGGCCAAGGGTACAAGTGGGTCTCGGTTTCCTGAGTTCCGGGGTCCCAAGACAAAACGACACTGCAGTGATACAGAGATACAGAGATCTAAGCCAGAGGTAACCCCGTCGGGCATCCTAGGGCTGAGGCTGAGTAGAGCCAGACTAATACCAATCAAATCAAATCCAAGAGAAGGGAGATTATCCGCTTTGGACTCACCGATGATAAAGACCGGATCTTATCCTCACATATTAATCTCTGGGCAGAGCCACCAGGGAATACCCAGCGAATCAGAGATATACAAAGCCAGAGATATACAGAGCATAACAGAAATACAGAGCATAGCATAGATTAAGTCAAAGCATAGCATAGATCAAAGCATAATGCAGATCGAAGAATAAAACAGATATACAGGACGAAAGCAAAATGACCTCGTAATGCATAGACATAGATTTACAGAACAGAGGGCAAAACTGTAAACAATATGCAATGCATCTCAGATTAATACGGAATCAAGTTTAATTACAAGCCAACACTAATCTAGTTGTCCACTGTCACTAACCGTGCATGATGATGTAGTTTTAAGCTATTCGATGCACCGTTGCCATCCAAGTGTTGCAATGTAATCCTCACGTGCACCGAAGTCCCTTGAACCAACACCCATGGGGAGGTGCTTAACAGTAAATCAACGCTCACATGAATAAGTCACAGCCTAAAAGACTATTCATGCGATCCAAAGAATCCATTGGGCAGGTTTACCTGGGTGGTTAACCTGTATTCTAGCCCTACAAAGTCACACAATTATCCTAAGTTTTATTTCAGATTTTCCAGGTCTTACGGTTTAGCCATGGGTAACCTACGGCTTAGCCGTATACAGCTTACGACCTAGCCATAACATGCACTACGGCTTAGCCGTGGTTCCCTTTCGAACCAATCCACGGCTTAGCCATAGACCAATCCACGGCTTAGCCGTAGCTTCACCGTAAGAGTACTGAAATCAGAAAGTTTCGACTAATCAGGGTGATGGGTCACGGCTAGCTTACGACTCAACCATAGAACAATTTACGGTTCAGCTGTAGCCTAGCCATAGAACAAAATAAGAAAATTCAAGTTTCTGGAATCTGAGCCGTACAAAGTTATGGCTTAGCCGTACAATACAGAACACGAAACTGAAGTGAGTACAGAAACTGAAATTTGGTACAGAAACTAGCAAAACAAGTTCCAGAGGTTCCAACATCACAGAATTTGGCTGTAA
The DNA here is from genome assembly GCA_037013555.1 of Sextonia rubra. Lineage (NCBI taxonomy): Eukaryota > Viridiplantae > Streptophyta > Magnoliopsida > Laurales > Lauraceae > Sextonia > Sextonia rubra. Next base: position 105,073,484 of record JASUAD010000001.1, on the reverse strand, counting down.
AACATAACATACATGTATAGGATGTATAAGATGAAATCAAAGCAGTCAAACAAAATACCCATATGTGTTATACAATCCTGTACTTATACTTGCCTCAACGCTCTGTCAAATCACTGAAGTTAAGCTCCAAATCAACTAAAAATCCAAACAAAGCAAAGCAACAACACATGTACACTGAGAACACGGCAACAGAGATAGGAAGATTAATTGGAGAAGAAAAATGAAGAACCCACTTACCTCAAAGCACAGACAGAGAAAAGAGGGAGAGAAACCCAGTCAAAATGGGAGGGAAAACCCAACACCAACCAGAGACAGAGAAGAGAAGTGAAGAGGAGAGGAAAAAGTGCACGTGGAGTCTCCTTGGAGATTGCATGCAACGTTGAAGCAAAGGATCAGAAATGAAGACATCTGTACAGGTGACTCATATATATATATAGTTTCTGAAGTTTAAAACAAGGTCTAGTGAATTTCGGTTATTTACAAATCAAGTCACACGAGGGTCCATGATGAGTCTTTAAAAATGCATATTTTCATGCACATTTTGACCCATTTTAAGGACTTATTAACTTGAAAGAGCCTCATTTAGTGTGATATCATGGTTTAATTCATTTTAAATTCATTTTTATATTTTTCTGCATAAATTGCTTAAAAATCACACTTTTTGCATAAATTCATGAAACCTGCTATTTTTGGAAAGTCTATTTTTAGAAAGTTTTGTGAAAATAATTTTTCTCATGAAATGAATTGAATTCTCTTCATCATTAGTTCATTCATACAAAATTATGAAGAATGATGTACATTTTTATTATCATTTCATGAGAAATGGGCCCACAATCATGCATTTGTGATGTTAAGGGTAAAATTGTCTTTTCACATGAATTCACATCTGTTTTATAGGAAATTGATTATATGGGTCTCATTTGTAAAGAATTGAGGCTAGGAATTGATTTTTAAGAGAAAGGAGAGCAGAACTGAAGAGAAAAGGAAATTAGAAGAAAATTGTAAAAAGTCGGCTTCATGGTCCCACACACACATGCACATGTGTGGGGCACACTTGTAAAACATCCAAGATGGGGTCCATTTATTTGTTGCACATTTTCAAGAGATTTTGAAGAATATCTCATCAAAGATTGACAAGGAAAGCCACATAGGAGTTCTTTATTGAGAAGGAGAAGATTTAATTGAAAAAAAAATGAAAAAAAATATCCAAGCAAGCTATTCCACGTCCAAAAGAGATTTTGGATCAGATTTTGATTGAAAAAGTAAAGGAAAAAATCAAGGGAGAATTATCTAGAAAATCTCTTCAAGTTAGGAGCCAACAAGGAGAACTTTCCAAAAAAGGAAAGTTGACGATGCAAAGGGATAAAAGGGGAAGTTCTACACCTCATGTGGGCCAAGTTTGATTCTAAGAGAGGATTCTTATCCCCATTTCATCTCTCAAAAGATCTCAATCCAAGGTGGCAATGACAAAGAAGGAAAGAAGCATCCAAGAGGGATTTCTGGACAAAACAAGCAAGGAAAGAAGAGAAAAATAAAAAGAAAAAGAATCCCCAAGGATATTGCACGTCCAAAGCATTGGTTGGAGCCCTTTTTTATTTTATTTTTTATTATTTTTAAGATTTTTAAAGTTGAAGAAGGAGTAGGACTTGAAAAAGTATAAATAGGGCACCCTTCTCCCATATTCTTCATGGAAGAATTACCCACCTCCCACCTCTAGATTTCTTCGTCCATCTCTCCCTCTCTTGTCTCTCCATCTCAAGTCATTAAGGAGGCTTAGCCCTAAAGCCACACCACCAACCTTGAAGATCAACTAGAAGGAGGAATTCTTTTCCATCATAGTATGTATAACCTTTTGGTTTAATTTTTTTTTCATCTTATGTAAAGGATTGTCATACTAGTTCAATAATATTCATCTTCTTATTCTTCTTATTCTTATGGTTGTATGATTGCTTGATTTGTGTTTTTTTTCTTGTTTGGATTGACGACCCAAATAGAAGAGCATACTTTAAGAAATTATTAGGCCTAGACTAAGGGAGAATTTGAGTGAATATACCGCCTTTGACTTCTTGTTATTACCGCATTTAACTTCTATTGTTTACCGCCTTTAACTTCAGTTATACCGCCGTTGACTTCCTGCAATTTTTATTTTCTTTCATTGCACTTTTAATTTTAAATTTCTACAATTTTATTTTCCTGCACTTCTATTTTATTTTCTGCACTTTTGTTATTTTTCTTGTTACATTCACATTGATTTTAAGTTTTGTTTTTGCATAGTTTGATGGTTGGATTAGGAATCATTGCATCTATTTTCTTATCATAAGATTTTGTGCATACTTAAGTTGATGAAAATTAAGCCTTTAGATCTGAATCTAATGATTAAATTCGGACTCAATATATAAACAGCATAACTTAATAGTTTCAGCAAACTGTAGAAACAGTTTTTGACAAAAAGTTCGAAGTGGGTAGACCAATCAAATCACAGTATTTTTCTTTGAAACTTGGGAATATTAAAGTTTAGGATGTGGCCTTTCATTCCCCAAAATTTCAGATCAAAATAATTTTGGAAGGTTTGTGAACCAGAGGCTTAAACTTTGCCAATCAGTCAACCCGAATCAGAATTTCTGCACAGAATTTTGCAAAGTTGTCATGTTCATGCATTCATAACTTTTTCATTTTAAATCCTTTTTCACTTCCGTTTTTTTTTTGTTAGTTTCTTACATCGGTAGAGCATGAATTCCAGCCATTAAATTTAGATTTAAGATGCATTAGAATAGTTCAAATCATGCATAATATTTGCATCAGCATACTAGTTTTTCAGACTTAGAATTTTTCAGCATCTCATGGCATGCATTGCATTATTAATTTTACTAACTTTCTAATTTTAAATTTGTTTCTAGTTTTATGTTTTTGATTGTTTTAGTTAATTTCCAGAATTAAATATCTTTCTAAACTTGTTTTAATTGAAGGTTTTATATTGGAAAGTTTACTAGTTTTGGAAATTCTAACTTAGGAAAGTTCCTAACTTTTGTTTATTTTGTTTTTAACATTGTTTAGTTTAGTTAGTTTCTAATTTTAGTTTTTATTTTTGGAAGCTCTAACTTGTGTTTTAGTTTTGCAGCAATTTTAGTTTTATTTTAGGAATTTTAGATTTAGGAAAGTTTCTTTCATTGGTTTGTAACTAATTTAATTTTGGTAAGTAGGACACTTGTATTTGTTAGATTTTAATTAGGTTAGTTTTAGATTTTTATTTTAAGGCAAGTCAAGTTGAAAAAAAATACTTTAAACACATTGCTCGCTGAGGATCGACCTGGTCTTACCAGTTTTATTACTACATCGCGGTTCTGCACTTGGAACTCACGATCAGTCCAACTTCTCCAATTGACTCCGAATGGATCTGAGACAGTTACGGAAAATAACGAGTTCAACGAAATACACGTGCTAACACCAAGATGATGCAAATATGATGCACTCAAAGCAAAAGAAAATTACGAAAAAGGGCTTAGAACTACCTATCGCAGGTCAAAGGTTATTCAACTACCTATCCAAGACCCGAAACCAAGTCCAAAAGGATAAAACAACAGAAAAGCACACTAATGAGCCACTAATCTGGCTCAAAGGAAATCGGAGTGTTACAAAAACCTTGCTCGATGCAGAAACAAGGTACCTAGCTTTGGAGAAGCTCACCTTTGCTTTAATGTGTGTAGCTTGAAAGCTTAGGCATTACTTTCAAGCTCACATTGTGAAAATGCCGACTGAACACTCGCTAAAGGCTATATTGCAAAAGGTAGATCCATCAGGAAGGATGGCCAATTAGGCAACTGAGCTCGGGGAACATGATATCAAAATCATCTCGAGGAATGCCATCAAAGGCCAAGTTTTAGTAGATTTCATTATCGAATTTACTCCAAGAGTAGAACTCATGCAAGACCAAGGAAAGATTGGATACCATAACGCCACAGACAGTAATACGAAAGGAGAAGAAAATGAATTGCGATTGTATGTGGACAGAGTGTCAAATAGAAAAGGATTAGGTGCAGGGATGGTACTCTTTACACCAAAGGGAGCAGTAATTGAAAATGCCATTTCCTTTCGTTTTTCTGCATCAAATGAGGCAGATCATGAAGCATTACTGTCGGGATTCCGAATGGCTGCGTAGCTGAAGATTTCATGGTTGGATGTTTTTTGTGACTCCCAGTTGGTCACTAACTAGTTAAATAAGGAATATGTTGCTCGGAACGACAGAATGATCACATATTTTGAGGAAACTCGTTTGGCAATATAGAGGATTGGTAATGTCACCATCACATAGATTGGTCGAGAAGGGAGTGCGCATGCTGATAGCTTGGCCTGTCTAGCCACATCCATTAAAACTGTGTTCAGGAGGGAAATCACTGTCGATTTTCAACTAGTACCCCACGTGGAGGCTCGACGAATCTTGTGCTTGATAAAAATGGAAGAAGAGGTTAGTTGGATGACACCATTATTAAAGTACTTGAAGAATGACGAGCTCCATGACGATGCAAAGGAAGCTTGGAAAATCAAGAGGAGGTAGGCTAAGTTCAAGTTATCACCTAAGGGAAGGTTGTATCGGCATTCATACTCGGGACTTATTTGATATGCTTTCATCCCTCGAAGGTCGAAGATCTTTAATGTGAAATCCATGAAGGTTGTTGCAGAGGACACATTGGGGGACGTAGCTTGGCACATAGAGCTATGTTGTATTAAAAAAATGGTTTTTTGTTATGGTTTTTAGGCAACTTTGGACCATATTAAGTGTGGGACCCACCATCTTTTGGGGCGGGTCTAAGTAGTAATGTGTTTTCCTACATGTCACAACTCGAGCCCAGGAGTTCGGGGGTTAGCAAAAGCCTAACCAATGACACATGTACTCCCGTACTTGCACACTTAGATCCGGTCCAAATGTACACGTACAAGGGAAGATTCACACGTGCAAATATGTACGCGGAAGCTGTAGATATCAAAACATCACAACATAATATGTAGGAACAGAGTAGAAAACCAGAAGTTACATACATCATATCTAACAGTGTTACAAAATGAGACAAAATACTGTATACAACTCATGAATGGATGTAGTCATGGTAGATCTTAAAAGAATAAAGGCTCGTATACAAGATGAGGACTTGACACTCTCTGAAAGGAGGGATCACACCCACTCCTCTAGCCCGGATCAGGCCTCGAGGATCTCTCCTGCAATTTGATTGACCGACGAAGGGTCGATCTAGGTATCTGAACTTGCAACACCAAGGACAAAGCATGAATACAACGATCTAGCAAAGTATAAACAGTAACAAGATAACACATGCTGTCTCAAATCAAATTAAAGAACAGAAGTAAATCATAACATGTCAATGCTTGTAACCTAGGCAATCGTGTGAGAAATACAGCATGCTCTCGTGAATCAAAATACTTACACTATATATAACTAGGTGGCTACTACACATGCCATATGCTCCCAAATGAGGGATCTTGTAAACATAAAGAGAACACCATTGTCCGGGCCAGGGTACAAATGGGTCTCGGATTTCTTGGGGTCCGGATTCCCCAAGACGTGTCATTACTGCAGCAAGGTCATATAACTATACCAAAGTCACCCCGTCGGGCTCCTAAGGCTGAGGCAGAGTAGTGCCTGACCATAGTGAATCAATCATGTGCTACACCTCGAGTCAAACATGCCAACAAGTATAGCATACGTGCATAATCATGTTCAACATACGTGTATACTTAAGGTGTAAGAAACATATCAATTAATCCATCAAAGTGACGTGTAGACGAAATCACATATTAATGTTAAAGAATGGAGGTCAATGCTTGACATGCAAGATGCAGTGCAATGAATCCATATCGAGTCAAGGGTACTTACAATCCAACCCTATTCTAGTTATCCAGTGTTTATAACGGTGCATGTTGATGTAGTTTTAAGGTCTCCGATGTATTATTGTCTAGTATTGCATTCTACCTAAGAGTACACCGAAATCCCTTAAACCAACACCCATGGGAAGGTGCTTAACCGCTGAAGAACGAACATGAATGATTCGCAGCCCTCGAGATCACTCACGTAGTAGTCTCACAGTCCATTGGGAAAGTCATGGTTACCTACCTTCTAGGTCCAAGGCCCTACCAAGTCGTCTTCCTTTGCTACCTTTCCACCTGTACATTTCTCTCAGCTCCGCCGTAGGAGACCATATGGCTCAACCGCAGGTTCCTTACGGCTTAGCCATAAGAGAGGACACGGCTTAGCCGTGGCCACGCCGTAGAAGAGATGCAGATTTGCATACTCTCAGTTATTTTTCGGAATACCCTGTATTGATCTACGGCTGGGTTACGATGGGGCTTACGGCTCAGCCGTACTACATGTTATGGCTTAGCCGTAGCATAATTCACGGTTCAGCCGTGAATGCGCAAGGCTAATTTTCTGAAGTGATTACAAAATAACTGGAAACGAAGGAAACAATGAAATCAAAAGAGAAGAACTGAGCTCAACTGGGCTGTAAACATACTGTACGTATAAGATCATGAAAATCATTTCAATCACACACATACCATCATGGGTTCATACAAGTTATGCTTATACTTGTCTCAATTCGATTCTAACACTCCACTTGTTGTCCTTGGGGCTCAAATCACTTCCAATCACAACCCACAGCTATCGTGCATGAAAAGAGAGAGAAAAACCTCATGAGCCTAATCATGGAGAACGAGAAAGGAAGGGAGAAAAGGATGCCCAACCATGCTTACCTTGAATCTCATGACTCCAAGCTCTCTCTCCTGTTGTTTGAATCAAAAGGAAAAGAGGAGAATCGAGAGAGAGAGTGTCCATGAGAGAGAGAGAAACTAAGAAGAAGATGGAAGAGAATAGCATCAGTGAAGGGATTATATAGGATAAGGTTGAATGAAATTTACAACCAAGTCCAAATGCTTAAGGCCATTTACAGTTCGAGTTAAATCTAGGTCCAACGGAACCATGCGACATCTTTTGCCATTGACACAGTTGCAGCATTTAACGAGCTCAATAAGAGACACGTGTTGATACCAAGATAATGCATAAATGACGAGATCTTGGAAAAATGCAAATTACGAAAAAGGGCTTGGTCTACCTAAACCAGGTCAAACTTAACCCAACTGCATATCCATGACCACAACAAAACTAAAATAGGAATATAACGCCATTAGCAACAAAAAAAACATTAATTAATCGCTAAACGGGATCAAGCTGGGTCGGGGTGTTACACTACATAAGGAGAATAACAACAAATCATTGTTTAGTTAAAAACCATTTAAGGAGTGAATGAGAAATTAACTGCAAAAGTGACAAGTTGAAGTTTCTTTGTGTTTGTAATGAAAGCTGAAGTCCCACATTGCTAGTTTGGTAAAAGTGCGTATGTGTGTATATACCTTTGGTTTGCTTATGAGATTTGGGCCTTAAGGTGCACCCATATCTTATCCTGGAGGGAAGCTTACATGACACCACAACCAACACGCACATGCGCGCTGCCACCGTTGGTCGGTGGGCAAGTCGGGTTGGGTTGGGTTGGGTTAAGTCATAAGCCTCCATGTAGATGACTTCCTAATTATATCTTTTTGGAGAAATTATTTTTACCAATAGTTGTGTCTAATTTCTAGCAGTAGTGTCTCCTTCAACAATTGTGTCTCCTCCATTGAACCCAGTGCTATATTGTTTTATTTCTAAAACCGAATAGAAACATATTCTTTGGTGTCTGTTGACTGTTTAGAACAATTACCAGTTCATCTATTTAAAGCCATTTTGTTTATGCATTAAGGAAATTGAATTTAAAATTGAATTTTTAATTAGTTATTCAGCATTCGCTGTTTGTTTAAGAGAGTAAGAATATAGTTCTGTTCACTGGACAACACATATTGAAGTATTACTTCTGTGTTGCATTGATCAATGTATCATGGGAGGCAGCCATCCATTTACCGTGAGCATGGAGCTGGTGTGAATTCTGTCTTAAAAAAGTAGTGTTGAACACTAGCCTTGATCGAATCCTTCATTGTATTATAAGTTTCATTTCAATTTTTATAATTGTACAGTTTGAAATATTATTTAGAAATCACAAAAGTGAATAGTCTGGGCAACATAAATTTTGCATCCAAATCTATCGGATCATTCTCCCATTCTTGTCTGTTCAAGATAAATCTCATGTTAAAGCATACTTTCGATGCTACAACTACTGGGCAAAAATGAATGGCTTCTCTAAAATAATGAAAGATACTTGGAAGTTTGATATCATGAGCACTTCTTTGTATAGAGTGGTGATGAAAAGAGTAAAGAATCAAATAAATGAATGAATGAAATCTCACCATCATTTGCCTAATAAGCTATCTGAAGCAAGGTTTCATCTAAAACGAATCCAGTACAATCTAAGGGCTAATCCAGATAATATTCCTATCCAAGAGAAAGAGAGGGATGCAAGATATGTATATCATTCTTTGGCTATGGCAAAGGAAAGCATGTATAAGTAGAGATCCATAGATCTTGCAGTAAAGGTGGCAATACTAAGTGCCTTTAAATGCTTATGTGGAAGAGACAATCTTTCTCTTATATTTCACAAATTGAAGACATGGAAGGTAATATCTACATAAAGCCCACAAGTATTTCAGCAGCATTAGTTTCTTATTTCAAAAGCATATTTCTTCTGCAAAATCAAATGCATAATCCTGATTATTGGGGAGGATAACACCATACTATCTTTGCCAGTAATTGTTTTTGAAATTGATGAGGCAATAAAATATGCAAATCCAAACAAAGCCCCAGGCCTTGATGGATTCAACGGCCACTTCTTTAAAGTATTTTGGCCTATTATTGGTAAAAATATGTGCAAAGGTATTATGAATATCTTTATAAATGGCTATATGCTAAAGCAACTGAAGGCTACCTTTATTGCGATGCTTCCAAAAGGCGAGAATGCATCTTCTCCAGATAAATTTCAGCCAATCTCCTTAACCAATGATTATACAAAATCATTAGTAGAATCATGGTCAACTAGCTAAAGCCCATTATTTCTAAAATTGTGGGGCCGATGCAATCAGGATTTGTCCCAAGTAGAAATATTGTTGACAATATTCTTCTTGCCCAAGACTTACTCTAGAAATTTCACCTGGATCAACGAACTCCTTGAGAGTTGAATGCTCATAAAGATCGACCTTTTAGGGCCTATGTGGAGCAACCCTAAATCTCCAATCAATTGTAGATCAATCTTCAAAAGGATTGATAGAATTCAGAGATGGATTCTAGTCCCTAGGGCACAACCATACTCATAGTAGAAATCATGATGAGAGAAATCTGTGAAATTTTAATTAAATTAAGCATGCCATTATAATGAGAGCTCGTCTATATATAGGAGTGAATATTCCAAATAATCAAAACATGCTAAAAATAAATTAAGCAATTACAAAATCCTATTAAGCAACTACTAAATTTAATCTATTATAAAATAGGAAATAAATCTATTAATTAGAAGGTATTTAATCCTATGATAAATTCCCAGATCTTGGATAGATTATGAATTAAGTAGGGCCCATCAATGTTTGCAGGCCTGTGATATGGGCTGGATCTTGGATCTAACCGCATCACTATGATAGTGTCAACTAGAAGTTCTTAAAAGCAGCCCTCCAACGTTTGAGATTCTCTCCTTATATAGTAAAATTGATCATGGCATTGTTACTGATGCTCAATTCTCAATGTTGGTGAAGAGAGTGCAGAAGGTTGTCCATTATCTCTCATTCTTTTTGCTGTAGTCATGGAGTCTTTTTCTATTATGATGTCCAATTATGCTTCTTTTCAAGTAATTCCTCTCTATTCCAACTATATCTCATTTAATGTTTCTTGATGATCTTATTGTCTTTAGCAAAGCCTATATGTATATAACAACAAATATCAGGAACTTGAAGGAGCATTTCAAAATATTCTCAGGACTAGGAGTAAATTGGGAAAAAAAAGTGCAGTATTTTTTTTCTAAATTGCAGTGGGGAGACACACTTACAATCACATATATTATGAATATGTCCAAATCAAAGCTACCAATGAAGTGCCTAGGAATTCCTTTTTCAACAAAGCATCTGAACTTTAATAATTGTTAATCCCCTATAACAAAACTTCAGCAAAGATTAGCTGGCTTGAAATCTAAAGTTTTATCTTTTGTTGGAAGAGTAGAACTAATCAAGTCGACATTAACTACATTCCATCTTTATTAGGCAACGGTTTTCATATTGCTTTAGGCTATTCTTCATTCTTTGGATAGATAAGTACATAATCTCTTTTGGAATTGTTGTACTTCAAATTATATCAATTCCATTGCATGGGACACCATATGTAAGCTAGCTACAGAGGGAGGTCTTGGCATTCACTCAATAATTGCTAATGCTAAAGGTGCTTTGATGAGACAAGTTTGGAATGTAGTGAAAAGCAAATTGACTTGTTGGAATAATGCCAAATACTTGAGGGGACAATCCCTTTGGGATGTCTTAGTCCCGTATAATGGATCCTAGGGATGGAAATGAATTCTTGGTCTTTAAACGACAGTTCTTCGTTATATTAGATTCTTAATTGGCAATAAAGAATCAACAAAATTCTAGACTAATCCATGGCTGGAGAGAGGTTGGCTTAAAGCTATTTATGGTGACTGAGCAATTTATAATATGGGAGTGGGAAAGGATATAGCAGTCAAACAATTCATAACAAATCATGAATGAAATTTCATAATTTCAATTTTTAATGCTCCTATTGATATTATAACACACCAAACCCAAAGCTAGTTTAGTGATTAATTATGTGAGTTATTAGTTAATTAATATAGAATTAATCTAAACAGTAATGTCTATTCTCTAATTAGGTTAGATTTAGTTATTTTTGTCTGGTTGGGTCTAATGGGTCAAGTTCGGGTCATGAATAAGTAGTTTGGGTCGGGTTGACCTTAATTAGGTAGATGAAAGACATTTTTCGTAATTTTAGATTTCATGGTTTTATGTCATACACACATTATATTGATATCATCACATTCATCTCAGTGAGCTTGTTAACTTTCGTGCTTGACTTAAATGCTTTCGACTTCGTTTGAATTAGTTGGACCCCCATTTGACTTAAATTGAAAATACCTAAAGAAATATGGATCTTATTATAAACCTTAGAAATTCTAATGTATCAAAAAGACCAACTGCAGCCAATCGAACCCTTCTCTTCTCCCTGCCATAGAGTTCTTCTCCCTCCTTCTTTCCATCACTATCTCTTCATCAAATCAAGGGACTAGTAGCTTCATTTCCATCATCTTCTACTTCTTCTTGCATCTTTGATTCTCAATTGAGCTGATAGAAGGAGTATAGTTAGAACTCTGAATTGAAGGCAAGTATAAGCTAGTTATTGTTGAATGCATATTGGTAACTTTTGATTCTTATAAATCTTTGAAATCTAAATTTCATTTTTCAACCCCTTTAATTGTTTAAAATGCATGATTAGATTGCTTATGTGAATTATAAGTAGATTTAGAAATGTTAAATGATTCATTGAACTAAAAATGACTTCATGAAATAGATGGAAGACATCACTCAGAATCCTAGCATTATGGGTTGGAGAGAAGCCTTCTTTAACCGATTCAGCTCCAGAAAGTCTGAAGCATACAGCTTAGCCGTAAACTCTCCTACGGCTAACTTTCCAGGGACCTAAAACCTGACGAAATAGAGGAGTCTGAAATTTTCTTCTACTGCTAACCTTACGGCTAAGCAGTGAAATACACTACAACTAAACCGTATCCAAGCTGTAGGCTACATACGGCTAAGTCGTAGGCTAAATCACATCTGAGCCATAACTAAGGGAAAATTTTGTAAACCACGGCTAGCTGTGGACTATTCACGGCTAAGCTATAAGAACCTTAAAAATCTTGGAATATTGGGGACATTTGGAAAGACCTTGTAAGGCCCTATTTTCTTAAAACCTTTAACTTAATCATTTGGCCCAATGGAAAATTATTTAATATGAAGGGTCTTGAGGGCTAAGACTTATTCATATAATATTGTCCTTTTGTTAAGCATCTCCCCATGGGTGTTGGTTTAAGGGACTTTGATATACTCTCTTTTATAGAAAGTGACACAAAACAAAGACAACTGTGTATTAGATAGCTTAAAACTATATCATCATACATAGTTAGAGACAGTGGATGACTATATTAGGATTAGCTCATAAATCATCTTGATTCCACTAATTCAAATTGCATAGCATATTGAATTATTGTCATTGTCCTTTATTAGCTCATAAATCATCTTGATTCCACTAATTTGAATTGCATAGCATATTGAATTATTGTCGTTGTCCTTTATTATTGAAATGATTTAAAATGATTGTGATATAAATTGATTATAGTTCTGACCATTCATGATATACGATTTTCTTATTACTAATATTGAATTAAGTAAGAATAAATTGAATGTCTAATTAAAGGTTTACAATGAAAAGAATTGCACAAATTATTTAATTTTAATTACATGATTCGAAATGGTTTACTTTTATTCAGCTTTAGCCTTATGATACCCAGCAGGGTTGAATTTAGTGTAGTCCATTGATATAGTACCGCTACAGTGTGTCTTTGGAGCTTCTGGACTCTATGAACATAGAGACCTAATTGTACCTTTGGCCGGGGTGTTGGCATTCTCAATGGAAAGATCCCTAAAGGGAGGATATAGCAAATGTAGTAGCCAAATAGTAAAATATTTCTTTTTTATTGTTATATCATATTTTATTCAATGCAGAATATGCTTGGTATACGAAATTGATATTTATGCTCACTTGTTAATAATTCTTTTAAATACAATGTGCATTATTTTAATTATGTTTATACTGTGCTAAATAGTCTTATTCATAAGTTGTCTAATAGTGTTACGGCTCAAATACCAATTCTGATCTTGTGAAGATCGAGGTGACTCCAGAAAAGGCCTTCAGTGTCATTTCAGGCCTCGATGAGTGGATAGCAGAAGCAACTTGACTGATCCACCTATGGAGTGAGACGCGATCTTCATAGGGCTTCTTTATTTTGGGTTTTTGGAATGCATTAGGGTTTCAGAACACTTTGCATTAGTTTTTATTTTGTCATGCATAATTTATGATTCCTTATATTTTGGGACAACCTAGGTCTTTATTATTGTCTATAAACTTTATTTCCTTTTTTGTAAAGACATGATCATTTACTCTTGTACATGCCATTTCATATAGTTATGTTTCTTCTATTATTTGTATTTTAGGTTGTACTATTTCATAAGTTGATGTTTTGGAAATTGTTAACTATTGGAGAAAAGAAAATTTTATGTGATATTGACAGGCTTCCGCGTGACAATGCTTCGACATATGTCCACCAAAAGCACCTCACGCAAGTAAGAAAATATAAACATCCCTTGTGTAATTCCGCTTAAACTACGATCCAGAAGTGAATTACACGGGAATACGTGTGTCACGCATTAGGTATTAACCCTAATCCGAGGATTTTTAGGCTTGGGTCGTGACAGATATATTTCATAATATCCCATTAGAAGTACAACCAAATCCAAATCCTGAGGATGAGGTTGTATGGACACTAAAGGAGAATGGGAAATTTACCTTAAAGTCAACCTATTATTTAGTGATTGGTACTCAAAATCTGAATTTGCAATGGCCTTCTTCAATTTTGTTTTAAAGATGTAATTTAGCATTCTCTTTATGCCTGAATGGTTTTTAGAGGGAGACTAAAAACTAAGAAATTCTTGATTGAAAGGAATGTCACATGTGATTCTTCTTGTGACTTTATGAGTGCACATCGGGATCGGATTCTCATTTAGTGCAACAATGTCCCTGTTCTCAAAAGATTTGGGCTAAGATATTGGAAAAAGTAAACTTGACTCCTATTCCTTGCAATTCCTAATAAACAAAAGTGGAACCAATAATCTCACGATAGACCTGCAACACAAAGGAACTCAAATTTTGGGCAAATTTCTTTTTAGTGCTTTTACATGGCATATATGGTAGGAAAGAAACAAAAGAATATTCAGAAATCGGCAGAAACCAGGCTATAATACTGTGAAAGAGATTGTGCAGGTTGTTCTGAGTAGAATCCTCTACTTGGGTATAACTTTACCAGATAATATTTCGAGTCATTGGAATTTTCCTCCAAACCCATTGGTCACACACCCTATCTCAATATCTCCTATTCCAAGGGGATTGTGTATCTCCATCTATACTATTAGACAAGCAAGTGTGAGAATTTTATGGACAAATGTGGATCAGCCAACGAATGGTGTAATTGAACCGACGATTGATTATTGTTCAGGAATTAAACTCCTTCTTAGTCTCATTACCGCACAAGCTTCATCTATATACATTGAAACTCAGTCTTCTCCTATTCAATTCTTAAAGCATCCGGAAGCATCCCGTGAAAAAAAAAAAAGGGTTCAAAATTAGAAGGATGGAATCTACTATTCAAAGGATTCAGCATGTTAGCTACTTAGATCTTCATCCATCAATTATCCATTCTACCTAGAAGATTGCTCACAACAAAAATGCTCCTCATCGATTGACTGCTTTAGATTTGAAACTTCTATTTTGTTCACTATGTACTAGCAAAATGCTACCACGCTTAGCACGGGCAATTGCAATCATACAAAAATATCATTTAATTTATGATATAATTTAGAAAGGCTAATTTTGATTTCATATGTTTACATTATAAAAAATCTAAAATAAAAGTATCTCTCAAAGATATATATAAAAAAAAACCTTCTACACTTAAAAATGTAATCATCAATAGAAAGGATGCTATGTCATGGAACCTAATCATGAAACACAGAATAATATGCTTTCGTACAATTTATACAATTAAGAATCGAAATAAATAATTAATACAAAAATCTTGAAATTATATTAGAAGCCTGAAATATGATATTTTTGTATAAATTAAATTAAGATGGGAAAACATGATAAGAAATTTAAAATATAAATATTTTTCAGGTTGAAGCAGGTTTGATAGTGAGTTGGTTGGTTTCAGGATAGGTATGGGTTTTTGAACTTTAACTCAAGCTAATTTCAAGATATTCTAAGATCTTAATTTGCTTAACTTGCCTTCTGATTAATAAAGTTGATTAAATCTTCACCATTTATCTTTATGATAAATTTTGTGTGAAAAAATTATAATTGCAATAGATCTTTGTGAAATGGTATAATTAGTTGAGTTAGGTGCTCAACTTTACCATGAGACTATTCATTAATTGCTAATAAATTAAAAAAAAGTTAACATGTTTATAAATCCTAAAAGCGTATTTAAGCTAACAAATATAATAGATAGATTCAAATTTAGGATCTTCCCATAATAATACTTGTGTCTACCTTCGGCATGATAGATCTAATAACACACTGTTATTCATTTCAGTACTAATTTTCATTCAACAAATGCCATTTTTTATTGAATTGAATTGGGTCAAATAAGATTAAAGAAGAATGTAGTATTGGAGTTCTTTGTCAAAATTATGTAGCATTGTCAAAATCAATTGGGTTGAATTCAAATTGAAACCAATTAAGGCCCCATGCAATGAACACTTAAATCCCATGCGAACTGAGTAGTTAGCTAATATTCATATTCACATTAATCATCCATTAATAAAAATAAGAAAATTTGTTCAATTAATATATACCTATTTTTATTTAAAGCAAAGTTTACGATTGCAAAAGTGAAATGATCATCCATATGCCCATATCCTTGGTATGTACTACTACGACTACTCTCTTGTCAATAAAGCCTTGGATCTTTCTCTTTCCTACTAACTATTCTAATACAATTGCATAGAAGAATCATCATGTACTTTTGATATATTGAGAAAACAATGAATCATATATATTAGCATAAATTCATCTATGTTAATATTGTTTGAAAAAATCTAATTAAAATATTTGGTTCAACTTTGTGATGGTGGAAAATAATTTGTGAGAACAAATCACCTACGTTAAGAAAGCAAACAATAGTAACAATAAAAAAACAGAAGTCTGTGTTTTTTTTCTTTTTTTGTGAAAAGGCTGAAGTTAGTTTCCGTAAAAAAAGGCATAAGTTTGTTTTTTTTTTTTTTTTTTTTTTTTTTTTTTTTGGAATTGGCACAAGTGAGTGTTGAAAACAACAATGGACTTAAGGAGGAAGAATGTAATATAATAGTTACCCTATCTGTTTCATTTGCAAATGATTCACTATTCTATGATAATCAGGCCGGGAGAGGTTTGTAACATCAATTAAAGAATATTCCATATAGCCATAATTTTGTCAAATAGTGACTTAATATCTAGCAGAGTTTTTTCAAGTATGCAATCATTTTCACTATGCTTGAAATTTAATGTATCAAAATAAAATATTGGGCACTATTGTTTGTCAATCTAAATCCTAATGACACAAATTATTAGTCTATTTAAATAGAGATTTAGTAGAAATTTCCATAACCTAAAAGAAACCAACAATACAAAACAAAGAGAATAACATCTTACAGAATTAATTGAATACACTTGTATGATATTGACAATAAATAGGTGACACCCAAATCAAAGGTCCCAAACAAATGCAATATGATGTAGTAAAAAAGAAATAAATACTTTATGAGGGGTTTGTCATAATTAATCAAACTTTGTAGATGAATATATATATATATATACATGGGTCACACTAGAAAACTCCTGGGTGCTTTTCACCAAAAAAAGGTCCCTTTTTTTGCTTATGAGATTTTAACACATGTTATCTAATCTCCTTAAAATTTGCTATCCCTTAATAATTTGTCTTGCACTTGTGAGGTGGCAAATTATCATTGGGCATGTCAAAATGGGCAAAAACTCCCTTTTTTAAATGAGTTTTTGAGAATTCCTATATATATATATGAGACTTACAATTCAATTACTGAGAAACTGAAAAAAAAAATCTTATCTTATTTTCTCTAAGGGTGTTTTATAAAGAAACCTGATATAGATATATGAAAATTATTATATTCTCTTTTACTTTATCTATATAAAACAATGTTATTTAAGGCACAAAGTATTCAATATGAAATTCCAAACAAAATAATATTATAGTATGGAAAAAGAAAGGAGAAAATTTGGTTGCTATACATACACAAGATTTGCTCAAACTTCAAATGGGCAAGTTTAGAGCTTTCCTAATGGGCATTCCAAATAGTCAATTTTTGGGCAATCCACCAGCCACGATGAAAACCCCAAAATGAGTGTCTAAACCATTTTATTTCTCTGCTTCTGTCTTTTCCATATCCATTGGCTTCAAAGAGCACAAGCCATTCAACACTATCGTCTTCATAATATCACCAACAATGCACAAGATATGTTCCATTGGAGGGTGGTGAGACAGACGATAGTTTAAGAGTCATAGACATCCCAAGCAAGTGATTTTGTTCCTTCTATTTTCCTTTCTATAACTTATTAGATAGTGTTTGGTTCGCATAAATGATTTTGGGCTAAAATGGAATGGGTTGTAATTGAATGAGATAGGAAAGGTCATTCCGTTCCAATATTTGGATTTGCCTTTGAAGTAGTAGGCGGAATGGAATTCTTATTCCTATCCTCATGTTTGGTATACATGAATCAAAACATAAATGAAATAAAAAATTTAGTATTCTTACCAAAATATCCCTATTTTCCTCTTCATTTTTTGGTGGTGGTGGTGAGTGGTAGCGGTAGTGGTGGTGGGTGGGTGGGTGGGTGGGTGGTGGTGGTGGTGGTTGTGGTGGCGGTTGAGTGGTGGCGATGGCGGTGGTGGCGGTGGGGGTGGTGGGTGGCGGTGGTGGCAGTGGTTGGGTGGCGGTGGTGGTGGTGGGTGGGTGGCAATGATAGTGGGTGAGGGTATTTTTGTCTTAATAAAAAATGAGTCTGGAATTAAATGGTCATTCCTTACCACAACCCCCCCCCACACCAATGGAATGACTATTCCCTCATGTAAAGGAATGATGATTCCTTTTTGAATAAGTATTCCGCTCATTTTGGACGAACTAAACACAAGAATGACCATTCCGACATTCCATTCCAGCCCCCATTCCAGCGAACAAAAAACTACCTTATTATTACCTCTGTAAAACAGGTGTTTTCTGTGATAAAATATAGATCCTAAGTAATTTATAAGAGATCTACATAAAGAGGATATTCCACATCACATATAACGTCATTGAGCCCCACATGCTGTTGGAAGGGAAAAATTCTTACCAGAGATAAATTTAATTAAAATAAAATTGAATCAGAAAATCCTTGCATGGCAAAAACCTAATAGCAACTATAGAGCAATTAAAATCCAATGTAAAAGAGATCACCAACTCAATGGAAAAAAGGGAGATTGATACACTTCTAAAATAGAATAAGGGAGGGAGAGAGAGGGAAAACCATATACGAGAGACAGGCATCTCTAGTGTCCTAGATGGGGGTGAAGAGACAGGTGTTGAGATGAAAGGGAGGGAATGCTCAGTGAAAGTTGGTGAAGGAATTTTAGATATTTATGAGATAGAGAGAGAAATTTCTACTGTTTTAGTGGAAGAGCGTTTCACATAGAGGGGGAAGCTTTTGATGGAAAAAAGTAAAGAGGCCAATGTCGACACATTCTATTTTTCTTGTAACTGCTATTTACCTTAACAAAGAAGAATAAGAGGAAGGAGAACTGAACTGTCTTGGGGAGGTTCTTTTTTATTGAGGTTTTTGATGAGTTAACATAGGGGAAATGTGGGGAGAGGAAATTGAAAGAGTCAAAAGAAATCAAGAATAGTCGAAATAAATTTCACAAATTGAGATGGATTTCTCAATTGAAAACAGTCCCTTTCATATATGATAATTGCTTGATGCCCAGGCTGTGGGCTTATTTTATTTTTTGATTCTTTGTGAGGTATGCCCCACTGGATTGTCCTATCCTCTTTTGTGTAGATAGGCTTCCTTTCTGTAATTTATGAGGAAATAAAGAAATTTCTTATCTTAAAAAAAAAGTCCAACTTTGCAAAAAGTAACTTGGCAGTTTGTTTTTTCATTTTTCGTTTCTAAACAGTTTTTCTGATAAGACAAACTCAAATGACTTGTTTCTTGTATTTTTTAGAAGACTTATTTCTTGTATTTTTCTTGGCGAAGAAACTTAAATTTAAAGGCTAGGATCATATAAATTGACCCATTTTTTAAACCAACACCTAGGCCTTCCTTTGCCATCATGAACTTAAGCCAGTGAGCCCTAGTAAAGGATATTTCTGTCATTTATCGAGACAACTAAGTCTCATGTTACACAATCAAATCATGGGCCCTTTTCAAAAAACATAAAAGAAATGGTCCTTCGAGGTTTTTGTTTTTAAAATAAAGGGGCCTTTTTGTAGAGACTTTGAAACAAAAACTACAAGAAAAGTAGGCATATAAATGTTCCGACCTATCCAATCAAAGAATATCAAATATAAATATATTTTGAGGTGTATACTATATTCTCACTGTCCTACACACTCAGACTGCCAAAATCTGTGTCTTACGAATTCGGGATGGATCCCTAAAAGTATCGATTTATGGGAATGCCTCTTCACTTAGGTTATAAGCGTATTGGCAAAGAATATATAATATATAGTTCAACATATAGAGTTCGATCTATTTCAACGATTTAGATGATATAGTTGGTGCTGTCCAATTGATTTGAATTTTTCTTTTTTCTTCCTATCCTAGAACCCCATTGCATTTGGTAGATTAATGAGTCCTATAAATTCTTCACGTGTCTTGTTTTAATTTTAGTATATTCTAAGAAAAAAACTCTCTCTCTTTGTTTTCCATATTTTATCATATAGGAGTGACACCTTTGTTAAGATTTTTTTATTCGCTAATTCATGAGTTGGACAAGACTTGGGTCCATTGAAGTAATATTTTATATTTCTAATAATTTGGTCTAAAGTTCGGGTCGCCAGAAGAGCTGAAAAGAAGAAATTCGAAAAATAGAAAATCAAATGGCCCGATTGATCGAGTGTTTGTCCAATCGATTGAATTAGAGGCAAAGGCGATACCCAATCGATCAAGTATTTATCAGATAAATCAAATGGCGTTTAGAAACCCACTAACTTTATGTAGAATTATTTCCTATTTGTGCCAGGATTAGCAAGTACGGTTCTACAAGGGCTATCTTAATAGGCCACGAATTGTAGATTATAAAAAGGATTTCTCTCCTAACCATAAAGTATCAATCTCATAATTCTAAGTAGATAATACTTTTTCCAGATCTTCCTTCTTCTCTAGAGCTTTTGTTGGAGAGAGTTACAGAAGTTTTTAGTTCTAGAGTTTTGCTGCTTCTACTTCCTTGTAAGAGATTGATCATCTTGTAGAATCAAGGTATTTGGATCAAACACAGAGAGCAAAGCACACAAGGTTGAGTCATGTTGGGTATTTGTACAAGAAGAACTACATCCTAGTCGAGGGACTAATTGGAAAGGGTTATGAGTATATTTTGTCTCTGTTCAAAATCAGTGCTCAGTTTTTTAGTTTGGAGTGGCTCATGGTTTTTTTCTTCATTGGGGTGTCTACTAAAAAATCCGTGTGTCTTCTTCTTGTGTGGTTGATTACTTTTTGTTAACAAGTTTAATTTATTTTATTCTGCTGTATATTGTTAGGCTTGCAATCTAGAAATCCAGAAACCAATATAAACTTTCAACCTTTAACTTGGAAAACCAAAGATCATTTCTTAAGCATATGTGTGAAATGAAGTGCCAACACTACCCAGCCAAGATTGTGTTGACTAAAAGAAAATACTTTAGTGGTTTTAGCTTTTCGTATGTTTTAAACTGATAAATCGAGAATATTATCATAATGAGTCCTTGGACTTTGAAAATCACCAAGGGCATATTTGTGTAACACTTTTCTGTAGAAAAGTAAAAGGTTTTCTTTGGAGAGTCTATTTTTAATGTGTTTGGTACAACACAATTCCCTGAAATCACTTTTTCAATACATTAGACTTTTCCTTGATAAGGTTGGAAATGGAGTTCTTATGAGGGCCATTGAACTTTCATTTTTATGAAAAAGTTCATCCTCCTCTCATTTCACGGTGGGTTGTAACTTCGTATCCATCTCACCTTTCTTACTCTATTGCAATGCCCCTCCGTTCTCTTCCTACTTCCACAATCTATATCCCTTTTGTATGATCCATTCACCCTTCAACCCCCTCTTTGTATAGTTTTCACAAAGTATTCCGCAACCACACAAAACAACATTATCTCTAATTCATCAAAGAAAATTGTTTTGCACTAAACACCAACTTTTGTATTTCCACGGAAATCTTTACGTATGGAATTCATTTCCATAGACTTTACTATGTAGCAATTTCCTCTTTTCATATAAAGGATGTGTACACAAACATGCTTTAAAATTTGGTGATTCTCTTTGGTGAAATCCTGCTTATTAAAATTTGAACCACACGAAAAATAGATGGCTTTCATGCCAATTAAACTTTACTCGAACAGAAGTTGTGCCCACCATATAAACACATGACATGTCTTTTTCTTAGGGCCATGTAATTTGGGTTTTAATAAGTGGTCCCACCGCCAAAAGAATCACCAAAATATCTCATGTTTCGTGGACCAAGGATACATATACGCTAATAAAGAGGAGATGCAGACCCTTCGTCTTATCTGAGAGATGTTGAAATGTACCACCCAGCAAACTCTCACACCCGTGTGATAAAAGCCCACACCACTAATCTTTATTTCGTGGGGATCATTGGACGCCAACATGCCATGTGTTAGGTTTGACAACAGCCGTCGCTCAAACTCTCTCACCTGTAATAAATGATAAGAGCCCACACCACTCATCTTTATTTGGTGGTGCTCGTTGGACACCAACATGCCATGTGTTCGGTTTGATAACAACCGTCTCTCTGGTCTCTTGCCTCCTCAGCACGCTCGGAAATTGTAAATCAAAAGAGCGCCGTGTAAATTAATAGCCAAGGATCGAACTGCAGCCATGCAAACCACGCTCGAAAATTGAAAATCAAAATAGTGCCGTGTAAATTAATAGCCAAGGATCGAACTACAGCCATACCTTCAGATTTGGTGGAGATGGTGGAGTTAGAAATCGCTGTTCACTGGGCACAAAATTCAGCTCTCCTGGTAATTGGTTGAAGGCTTTTATGGAGTCTCAAATTTTTATATGGTATGCCAAACAATATGTAGCGGATTAAAATAAAGTAAAAGCAATCAATCACACAATAAAAAGATACGTAGACTTTTTGTGGAAACCCCAACGGAAAAAATCTACGAGCCCATTTGAACTAAAAAAACTAAGCACTAATTTCGAATAGATACAAGATATACTTACAATCCTTTCCAGTTAATCCCTCGACTAGTATGTAATTCTTTTTGTATTTATCTATGATACAACTTAACTTTACGTATCCTACTCTCCGCGCTTAATTCAATCACCTTAATTCCACAAGATGAGAAACTCGTACAAGGAAGTAAAAGTGGCAAAACTCTAGAACTCAAAACTTCAACAAACTCCCTCCAATAAGAGCTCTAGAAAAGAAGGATAATCTTCAAAGAGTATTCTCTACTTAGAATTATGAGATCAGTGTTTTAGAATTGGGAAAGAAACCCTTTTTATAACCCACAATTCGTGCCTCATTAAGATAGCCCTTGTGAGACCCAACTTACTAATCTTAACACAAATTGAAAATAATTCCACATAAAGTCGGTGGGTTTCTGAACACCATCTAATTGATCGAGTAAGAGTCTGATTGATCAAATTATAGTTCTCACTCGAATCCAATCAATCAAGCAACTATCCGACCGATCAAGTAGCCTTCATCCAGATTTTTTATTTCCTTTTTTTCAGCTCTTCTAGCGACTCAAACCATTGTCCATCTAAAAAAATATAAAATATAACACCAATAGACCCAAGTTTTGTCCAACGCATAAATTAGCTTATATATAAATCCTGACAATTTCCCACTTTGGAAATTCATGTTTAAAACTTCCTATACAATCAATCTACCTAAAAATAAAACCAAAATCACATTGAATTGCAAAAAAAAAAAAAAAAAAAAAAAAATATTATGTACCATCAACTCTATACCAATTGAATCCATCTATTGCAATCATTTGCAACTCCATCTGTCTTCAAAACTCATGTACCTTATTCAGTTTGACTCCCACTAATTTCTACATGTCTCCCTCTTTTGTCTATAATTGACAAACTTATTGTTGTCAACATGCAATATAACTGTCAATCAAGATCAAGCAGTAGCTTTCCCTCAATTATTACTCCCCCTTAATGATATCCTCATAACAGCTAGGGGTATAGGAGCTTGATCTTCTTGTGAATTTAAGAGTTTCAACACAATATTTGGATTTTAATACCCGTACTTGCGAATTTAAGAGTTTCAACACAACATGTACTAACACATTGGACAGTTTATATTTCTAAACCCAGATGGCTTTTATCTTGACTATTAGCTCAAACAAATGCTTCTTCAATTGCATATTCTTTTGTAAAGCTTTTAATTTATTTCAATGGGGTCGAATGTGTCCTTTAATTAGATATAATGACATGTGGGTGTGACTTTAGGAGCAGCGTGTGTCAAGTCCTTTGATGCATCATCGATATGACTTTTCTGTGTAGCATAATGTGTAGTTGGTGCCAAAAAACTTAAAACAAAACTTTAATAGAAACAGTTTTACCTTTAGCTTTTGAAGTGGATGCACCTTGATCATATCCAATACCACACTTGTCATTAGTCGGTTTCTAATTTCACAAGATATCATTGTCCATTGCAGAACCAGTATTCATCTTATCAATCAGTTCTTTAAAAGCATTCAGCTCTGACATTGTTATCTTCAACTTACCATGCAAATCAGCATTCTCAGTTTGACAAGTTTGCAGCTTTTTCTTTAATTCTTGCATCTCTTGAGTAAAATTCTCATAATCAGTAATTAACAACTCATACTTTTGATCTGCAGCTATCAACTTGTTGGCAAAAATATTCTTCTTATTATTAAAGAGTTTTACCTTATTATGAACTTTAGCCAATTCAGCCTTCAGTAAAGAAATCTATTCTTCTGCAACTTGCTAACTAATTGTGACCTTTTGATTCATCTTGCCCATCTTCATAGATTTTTTAAACAAAATCTAAAATTCTTCCTTCTAATTAGGTTCTTTCTCTAACTCACTAGTTTCATCTGCGGAATCAACTTTAGAGGAGATAGGAGAAGACATAGAATTAGTGAATGCCACAAAAGCCACATATTTGCCATTCACAATATGAGACGGGTTAGGCTCAGGTTCTTTTTGCTCTTCATTCTTATTTTCAAAGGAATCATCATCCCAAGTTGTATTGAGAGCCTTTCTATACAGCTTCTTTTTCTTATTGCCATAGTTATTGGTAACCTATATATAGCCTTTACACTCATAACACTGAATGCCTTTAGAAGGCTTATTCATAGATTATTTTGGCATCTTAAAATCAGTGTTCTTGCCTTCACAAATTATATAGTAGCCACTTTGGGATCAATCTTTTTAGAATTTGAACCTAAATCACTTTTAATAGCCTTAACAGATTCTTTGGTAGCTTTCAAGGCAATTACTCTTGACTTTGCTTTTTGATTAGCAATGAAATTTGCCTTAAAAGTCTGAAGGCTTCCTACTAAATCATTAACCTTGATAACCGTTACCCTATTGTTTTTAGTGATTTCTACTACCTTAAAATAAAAGCTATCTAGGAGAGATCAGAGAAGTTTCCTAACAATCTTATCTTTAGGAACTAGTTTCCTCATATTGAAACATAAATTCACAATGTCACTTTCCTTGGCATAAAAGTCGTCAAAATTTTCATCATTAGCCTTTCTAAGGGTTTCAAAGACTATAGTAAGGCTTCGCAACTTAGTTTCTTTAACCAATTTAGTTTCCTTATGAACTCTCTGCAACATGTCCCATATCTCTTTCGTAGTCCTACAAGTAGAGATCTTACGAAATTCAGATGGGGATATTACATTGTAGATTGAATAAATAGCCTTATTGTTGCAAATACAAGCATATTTCTCCTCTTTAGACCACTCCTCAATTGGTTTTTCACTAGATATTTCAACAGTAACAACCGTGGGTAAAGAGTAGGCTTTAAGAACAATACGCCAGACACCTTCATCTATGGATCTAAGAAACCCAATCATTTTGATCATCCAGTATGTACAATTACTAGATCCGTCAAAAATAAGAGGATTGATTGTAAATGTGTCTTTTCGGTTGATTTCTATTCTAGAAATTGCAAATGATCTAACACAATAGATTTGTGTAACCCACTTTAATACCAATTGGAAGTTTATATGGTCTCCTAGATTTCTAAATCACAAGCCAAACAATATGCAGCAGAATAAAATAAAATAAACTTACGAGCAAAAAGCAATCAATCACACAAGAAGAAGACACACAGGTTTTTTATGTGGAAACCCCAATGGGAAAAACCACAAGCCCCTCCTGACTAAAAAACCAAACACTAATTTCGAACGGATACAAGACATACTCACAACCCTTTTCAGTCAGTCCCTTGATTAGGATATAGTTATTCTTGTATGAATCCATGACACAACTCGACCTTGCGTGCCTTGCTCTCTGCATTTGATCTAATCACCTTGATTCTATAGGATAAGAAATCTCCTACAAGAAAGTAACTTAAAGCTTCAACAAACTCTCTACAATGGAAGCTCAACAGAAGAAATATGATTTCCAAAAAGTATTCTCTACTTAGAATTATGAGATCTGTGTTTTAGGGTTAAGAGATAAACCCTTTTTATAACCCACAATTTGTGCCTTATTAAGATAGCCCATGTAGAACCCAACTTATTAATCTTAATATAAATTGGAGATAATTCCTTACAAAGTTGGTGGGTTTCTGAACACCATCTGATCGATTGAGCAAGGGTCCGATCGATCAAATTATGGTTCTGACTCAAATTCGAAATCAATCGAACAACAGCCTTTGACTAGTTTTCCTAATTTTATTTTCTTCAGCTCTTATAGCAACTTGAACCACTGTCCATCTAAAAGAAATACAAAACACAACACCAATAGACCCAACTTTTGTCCAACTCATGACTATGACAATACATAAATCCTTACATTAGTAAACTTGCAGCTACTGTGAGAACAACTGCACCAAATAAATATTTTACTACATCGCTATTTTTACTTCAATGCATCTTATTTTTATTTTTTCATCATGCGATGTCCACCTCTCTTTTACTCCTCGTATGTTGTGAGACTCCAATATGCCTAAGTAATCTCTTGAGCCAAGATTAAGACAAAACTTGGGTGTGCAAGCAAGTGAACCAAGACAGGGAAATCCACAAGAGTAAAGGTAGAATGCTTTGGTTAGCCCTGCGAAATGTGTTCAAGTCTCATGTTGGAAATATCCAATTTCTAACCCTGAGCTTATAAGCCAAATCTCGTATTAACTCAACTTGATGCGTTTTAAAGTCGTGCGGCCCCGAATGCCATAAGAACTCTGGAGTTAAATGTGCTCGTGTGGGAGCAGTATTAGGATGGGTGTCCGCCTCGGAAGCCTCCGCGCACACACGTGGGCCAAATGGTTAATATCATGCTTAATTGGGTGGGGCCATGACAATTGAAATTAGAGCCAAGAATGGCTTTATTTCTGGCAGGGGAGTGTGAGACCCAAATCCGACTGGATAATTCCTTGAGGTAAGATCAAGCTAGAGCCTGGATGCACAAGCTTGTGAGCCAAGATAGGGGAATCTACAGGGGTAAGGGTGGAATGCTTCAGTTAGTCTCACAAGACGTGTTCAAATCTCACATTGGAAATATTCAATTCCTGACCCCAAACTTATAAGTCAAACCTCGTATTAACTTAACTTGAATTGTTTTAAAGTCAGCCAGTCCTGGATCCCAAAAAAACTCGGCGCTTGCACATGGATTTTTATGCTCGTCGCTCATAAAAACTTCGAAGTTAAGCGCGTGCACGTGGATCAAAGCAGATAAGATCATATTAAGTGAGGCAAGGCTCTAAGATATGCCAACAAATATAAAGGGTAATGTAAGGTGGAAAACGTCCAAGAATCAAGCCATTTCACTTGTCATGAAAGGGACGTGGTTGTTGACCTAACTAGAGGATTAAAACAAAGAAGTTTGGTAGGCCTAAGAACTATGAAGTCCTCATGTGATGGATTCTCTTTTAATCACGAGTCCAGATTACAACAGGGACGGGATTAGGATATTGTGTTTACACATAAGGAATGAACAGTATCAGATTTGAGATCCACCACCGCATATATGTTTTCGTGGCTCTATTTTCATTTTCTAAAGTCCAAATTAGCGGTCCTATGGAGAACATCCACTCACAGTAGATGGAGAATGGGATTAGGGAATGAAAAGATCTATGTGGGATTACCCCACATATCAAGTTTGGCCATAATCACATGTCTCTAATCCTTCTATCCGTGGCCTATAAATTCAGTTCATTCGGATAGGTGCAAAGTCAATCATACAGTCTAGTAAATTCAGATTTGATCAAAACTTGGGACAAATAATTATCAGGAGAGCTTCTGTGTATTGTAAGGTTTGGATTTGGATGAAACTGAGCCCTACCTAGAGTTCTTACAAAAAAAATATATGAGAACTAATTATTTCCCTCTCTCTCTCTAAGTATATATATTGATAGGGAGAGAGAGAGAGACTGAGCTACGCCACACATTACTGGCAACACAGTGACCTCTATGTTAAAAAGGTCATCCACTTTATCTTCAATTAGCCTTACATTTACTCTGTCGATTAACATCTGCCATGAGCTATACTTTTAACATCTGCCATGAGCTGTACTTTTTCGCTCAATCAATCTTCCCATGTTTACAATACATTGTTGTGGATTTTCTCTTTCGCTTGTGGTATACATTTAGCCAAATGTGTCAATACATTGAATTCAACTTTAATGAATCTTAAGTAGTTGGATTCAAATATAAATTTCCATACGTCCATGATTATAAGAAAAATGAGCTTTTTGTGTATACCCCTCTAAGATTTTTTATATTTGTAAATAGGCCCTATGGTTTTAGTATTTGTAAAGAGGGCCCTGTCTTTTTATTTTAATACCTTGCGTATCCCCTAAATCGGTAATTTTCAAACCAACATAAACTTTAATAGTTAAATGACACTTTTGCCCATCCTTTATCCCTTTATATATAATTTCAAAAGCTTAGATTTATTTTTCTCTAAAGATTAGCATTAGCAATTACATGTAATGGCAACGAATAACTTTATATAAATCCATTTTTCTTACTGCAGGATCCATTTCATTAAATCCAAATCAATCATAATGACAATCAACAAATGTATTTATAATAAATATAATTAATTCAATCCATACACAACCAACCATTGGATTGATGAAAACTCCAAAATACATTATTAGGCTTTATGCTCATGAGAGCGCTATTGAGAGAGAGGCAGTTGAGACTTAAGATTAAGTAATTATATTTTTGGAGCAAAAAATATACTCATTTTGTTTAATAAATATAAGGGTAAAGTTGTCATTTTAAAAAAAATCCAAAGCATACTAATACATTCTCCTTAGGTATTAAAATGAAAAGATAACATCTTATTTGCAAATACTGAAACTAGAGGAGCTTGTTTACAAATTTTTAAAACCTAGGAGGATGTATGCCAAAAACCTCTAAGAAAAAAGACGAGGACATGAGAGTACGGCATGTCTAAGTAACAGTAATGTCCTTATGGAATCTTCTTCCACGAGTATGCTGCACATGCGGTGGTGGAGTTCACTTGGGCCCACCTTCGATTAGTACAACCCTTTCACATTCATTTAAATTTGATGTTAAATCAATAGATCGATGGAGCTGATTTTTTTTTTTCAAGATTCTGATACATAAAAAAAAATTTTCCATTCATCCTACCTACAATGATAGTAATGCATTCAAGTGGGCCCCAAGTGCTACACATTCACAGTATGTAGGAGAATATTGTCCATGTCTTTTTTAGGCTGGCATTGGAATATCATCGGTGAACACGGCCACTAGACTAGTCTATGGGCAAACCTATAGTACCAATTGATCAAATTTGATCGTCTGATCTTCATCATTCATCTTCCAAAACTATCATCCTGGATTTTTTTTTCTTTTTTTTTCATTTTCGAACGAAAGGTATCCTGGCCCAACAGAATGTGTCCTGGCCCAAAGGGCCGGGACTAAAATCCCCCACGCCCCAATGTATTCTCAAACTTGCAACCTTTGAAGGTAAACTGTGATCCTAACCATGGAGTTATTATCCTCAAGCTTAAGGTAAGGTAGGTAGTTAGTTGGCATATGTAAAGTGGATGTCATGTTGTTTGTTGTTTGGTGTCCCCGTTTTCAAAATTGGTGTAGCCCACCTAAAATAAGTGCCGCACAAAACAAACAAGGGTCACATTCATGCTGTTGGCCAACTTCAGGTATCACGTGACACATTTATTCTCTCCGCTTTCTGTTACCTGTACAAAGGGCCACACAAAAAATAATAATAATAATATATTCATGTTTTGTTAAATGGGTATAAGGATAAAGCTGATATTTTTTTAAAAAACAAATCAACACAAACCATATGATGGTTGCCCATTTTGGTTAGGTATTTATTTTGGAGACTTGACATGTATTAAAATGAAAAAGCAAGGGCCTATTTGCAAATCTTAAAACCGCAAGGGTCCATTTACAAATCCTAACCTTAGGGGGCAATTTACAAAAACTCTTTTTTTTTTAATCTTTCTTTGAAGATGGAATGGAGTGTGTTTGTTGCGTTCCCAGAGAAGAAGAAGAAAGATAAAAAAAACATGCAAAGGAGGATGGAAGGTGAGGAAGAATAAACAATGAGTGGGCAAGGATATTTCTACTCATGTGCATGGGAGAGTGGAGATATCCCTGCCCAACTCAAATTCCAAAAAAAATTAAATTAAAAATGACTCATGCGACTACAATGATGGAATCATGTCTTTGAGTTCTTTTTTGGTATATAGTGACTCTTGGAGGTTTTTTAGGTAAAGTCCTTAATAATTTAACTAGAGACAATGAAAAATGTGACTTTTAGCGGAAAAAAATTATTTTCACCACTAAAACCACCCCAAAAAAGTTTAGACAGTGTTTTTTGAGTAAAAAAAAATGGCACTTTAAGGGGCAAGAAGTCACATGTTTATTGTGGGATAGGTTTCGATATCCAATCATGTATGTGAAACTAACGTGCCAACACAACTCAATCATGAGTGTGTTGGCCTAACTTAGATAAATTTCAGTTACTCTATGCTAACAATTTTCTCGATTATCTTTTTTTTTTGTAATCAAAGCATTTTTGCAATTATGTAAAAATATATTTAAATCGAAGAGGTATTCTAATATTTTCTGCCATCTTATACTAGGTAAAAACACATTTCACTGCGAGTGGACCAAGTTATGAGAACAAAATTTTGTGAAAACAAACAGAAAAATGAAATCATAATGTTTCTGTTTTTTTTTCTTTTTCCTTTGCTTTTGGCTTTTACTGCGAAGTGAAAAACAGCTGTTGAAGTAAAATAATACAAAAGTTGGTATACACCGATATGGCTTTGGGGTTTAATGTCAAAAAATAGAGAATTGAGAGGTTATGACATTATTCACGCTAAGAGTTATAAATCTGATAGCTGAAATGTAGCTTTTAGTGGTATAAGTTGAACTTAGGAACCATAAAGATTATAAAATGTTAAGGGTCAACTCTAATCGTTGTATATATTGAGCCCTGGAGAAGGGGTCACTTGTATTTGCCTATGAAGTACATAGGATTTCATGGTCTAGCCAGAATAATGATTATTAAAGTACTAAGAGGGGAAGAATTTAACCTGACAATATAGATCCAAGCCTCTCTTTCATAGAATTCAAGTTGATTAGCGGTGGCTCCTTTTCATTTCACTTGAGGAGATGGCTTGATCATTTTTTAAAAATATCACATTTGTTTCTCTAGATTTAATATTTCTCCTTCTTATTATTATTATTGAAATGGACGTCTTACAATTCTTATATATTCAATAATATGAAGTAAAGAGGCCCTAAATGCTCCTTGTACTTCTAAGGTTATAAAAATATAGGGAGCAACTAAATTTCATCAACTTAGATTAAAAAACATATCATCATTTGGTGTATTTATTTCTTAGCAGATGACTGGATTTTAAAGTGCTCACTGTTTTGGATGTTTAACTAGTATAGTAGAGTAGAGGAGAGGAAAGCCTCCTTCTACTGTATGTTTGGATGACCAGTAAAGTAAAGTAAAGTGGTCTTTCATCAAAAGATGTGTGAGTCACATCAAAAGTACAGAAATTCAAAAGTTAAAAATATTTCTCATTAAACCATTAAAAATAGAAAAGTCACCATAACTTTATAATATTTTATTATCTTTTTATGTGAGGCTTTATCTCACCACATATTTAAAAGAACGCGGAAATGAAATAATGAGAGAGTTACATCAAAAGTACAAAAATTTAAAATTCCACCATTCTTTAAAAAAAAAGTAAAAAAAGCAATCATCTTTTAGTAAATGACTAAAAACTATCTACTTTTTATCCTTATCAAGGCAGTAAAGACGTAGCCAATAGTCATCACATTATAATTAATTATCAAGGTGGTAGAGACAAAAGCAATAATCTCTTAATAAATGACAAAAAACCATACACTGTTTTTGTTTTTTTTTTTTTAGGATTTTACTGAAAAAACCCCTTAGATTTGCATTAAACATGATTAAGCTCAATTTTTCAAATAGGATTTTACTGAAAAAACCCCTTAGATTTGCATTAAACATGATTAAGCTCAATTTTTCAATATGCATGGATTAGGTCAATTGGGTTCGAATTAGTGCAAAAAAAAAATTATGTCGGGTTAAGTAATGCTACTGTCACTCAACTGGACATAGAAAAAAAAAATGTTGAAAAGAGAGGAAGATGAGAGAATAAAGAAGAAAGGAAGAAGAAGAGAGGAGAAAGAAGAGAGAAAAAGGAAAAAGAAGAGAGAAGAAAGGAAGGAAAAGAAGACGAAGAGAAGAAGAAAGGAAGAAAAAGAGAGGAGAAAGAAGAAAGCAAGGGATTAAGCTTTTTTTCCCCCCTTTCTCTTTTTTCTCCTCACTTTTTCTTTATTTCTTCCTCTCTTCTTTCTCCTTTCTTTTTCTTCCTTTCTTCCTCTCTTCTTCTTCCTTTTCTTCCTTTCTTCCTTTCTCTCTTTTATCTTCCTTTCTTCCTCTCTTCTCTCTTCTTCCTTTCTTTTCTACATTTTTTTTAATGTATAGCATTGTATAACTGTGTCACTCAGCCCGACATGCAGAAAAGAAAAAAGAATTTGTAGGAATTCAAGCCCAATTGACCTAATTCATGCACATTTGAAGAATTGGGCTTAATTGTGTTTAATATAAATTTAAGGGATTTTTTCCCTTAAATTCTTTTTTTTTTACCAATAAAAAAAATTCTACTGTGTTAAAAGGCACAGAAGATTCATGATCATGCACTTTTTTCACAGTTGATCTGATGGGAAAGTTACTCGTCTTTTAGAACAAACATCAATAAAATTTATTAATGATAAACTGAATACTCAGTCGGCCCTTTTTTTATTATTGAGATGGGAACGTTTCTAGGCTTTAACAATATATATCAATAGAATTTTGATTAGTGGCAAAACTTATACTCAGTCAACCATGTGCCGGTTTCTTCATTCAGTTAGAAAACACCAAGTGTGTTCCATGCCTGATCTGACTTTATAATTTACTTCACAAATCTCAGTTTTCAAGCTGGCATACGGTATTGGGCGGTGCAGCCCACTGTTGGTCATCTAGATTACTGAAGGATTACGCCCCCACATACATGTGTATGGACTCATGGACGTCAGGAAGGATTACTATACCCACTTTGAAAAAAATAAAAAAAAACATGTGAGAAGTTATTAATAAATCCCTCATAGAGAGTTTAAAATAATTGATATGGGACAGAGAAGAATAAAGTGGTGTAAAAGACAAGGAAACCAAGTGAAATAAAATGGTGTTTTTGTTCTTTAATGCACACCCAAATTCAACATTGTTTTCTTGAAGCAACTGGGCAGCCTCAGTCAGGTATTATTACCTAATATAATACATGAAAGAGGATATTGATACAAATAGTAAGGAAAAACAACTATTAAAAATTTTGGCTTAAAATAGACTGGAACGGAAAAACAAATCCCTTAAACAAAGCTTTAATGGTGGTAATGAACCCAAACCAAAGTCACTCGACTCGTATTGAATTTCATGTGGACATGAACAGGTGCGCTTGGGCTTAGCCTTGCCCAAGTTGTATTGCGGGTCTCCACCAACAAAATGAAATCCTTCCATTGCCATGATTGAAAATAATAGGTCCATATCCGTTGGGTGAAGTAAAACTTACATTTCTTTTGACTGGTTGGCCCACCTGTTTGAATACCAGCCCGTTCCAACAACCTTGATGAATACCCATTTGAAGTCTTGAGTTATTGACGAATGCACGTTTTTCTTTTGAAGAATAATCCGCAAAATATGTAGCACGTAATTTCTTAACATGATGGTATTAGACTCTAAATTTCAAAGCAGTAACATTAAGAGCCTTTTACCAAAAAATCAAAATAAAAATTAAGAAGCCATTTGTTGGAATTAGAATACATAAATTGAGATAATTCATATAATAAGTGATAAGAAAAATGAAGACCACAGGTGAATACAAAAAAAAAAAAAAAATGCTGATCAAATTAATAATGTATCTTTCAATGGAAATTGAATCAATGGAAGACCCACACGGCTTCATTTCCATGTCTTTATCTAATTTCCTTTTCTCCTTACCTCATTGCCTTTACTCCAATCACCTTAGTCCTTCATGGAGCTTCTTAATTGGCTTTAAACTTCTATGTAATCTAATACAAATGAACAAGACCTTGTAAGAGTTAAAAATGATTGTATTGAAGTGGTTTTTTGTCAACCCTATTTCATGTCATCTCTCCCCCACTATCCTATGATAAATAGGCATTCATCAAGGTAGCCCACACATAAATTGGGTGCACTCCTTAAAGTAAGGGGAAATTCTCAAATAAGCGCTAAGGTTTTGCCTTATTTCAAAAAAAGGACACAAGTTTTAAAACTTTTCAAATTATTCCATAAGTTTTTCTAGAAGTTTTTAATTAAAAACATCCATTCATTTCAAGGTACTTTATAGCGACTTTTTCTTTTAATTTTCTTAAAATACTAAATTACCAATTATTTAAAATCATAACATAGTTTTAACATCCACTATATGCAGCCAATCACCAAAAGGATGCTAGTTGTTCTTGATCATCGAAAGGTTGTTTGAGAAGAGAATGAGGAGAATATAGAGTAATTAAATGAGAAATTTATTTCAATAAAGGATAATATAGCATTTTAAAATTTTTGAGGGAAAAATCTATCAAAAAATAACTTTAAATGGATAAATGTCTTTAATTGAAGACTTTTTAAAAAACTTAGGCACTAATTTAAACAGTTTTAAAACTTACGACTTTTTTTTTGAAATAATACAAAATCTTAGGACAGTATTTAAAATTTTTCCTAAAGCTAGGGACCAAGACTTGGTCTTCCATGAGTGGAACACGTGGGTGTTACTAGTTGGGCAATTCATAATTGGCCTAACGCTGCCAAAAGCTCTACTCAATGGCTGATAAACTTGGGACGAAAATTCTCAATATTTTATCATATTTCTAACATGACTTTCAATGAAAATTCTTAAACTTCAAAATGAGGAAAAGGCTTAAATGAATTCAGATGATAATCGCTTTGTGAAGTTTTTAAAACTTTAAAATCATCAAATGTAACAAATTCGAAGCGATTGAGGAAAATCATCAACACCAACTAATAATAATTAAAAACCTATGAAGATAACATATTTAATTTATAATTCATGTGCCCATGTGAAGAAGAGTCGCAATCTCTTGGGCAAAGGGTGAATGATAGTCAGGATCCTAAATTTTAAAGTATGGTTGATATAATCAAAATATCATATTTAATATAAGTAAATTAGCTAGCTAATATAATATTTACTATATATGTCCAATCATAGATATGATCGCTCGACAGGGAACGAGGGAGCAACAAGTAGGAAGGAGAGGCTCCTTGTCAGGCCATCACAGCCCCACAAGATTTTGTTTTAAAAACTTTAAAGTTTAATCACATCTTCACTATAATTTTTCTAAATTTCAATCTAAGAGTAAATGATGGTTCAATGAGTGTAATATTGCATCCAAAGCCAGACCACAGGAAGACAATATTATTAAAGGGGCTAGATTAATCAAACGTGAGCCCAGTGGCCTTCCAGTACACTTGCAAGAAAACATTTTTCCATCATCTTGCTTTGCATCTAAAACCTAAATTCCATAAAAAAGAGCTGACCCGGCTCTACATAAATATCCAGAACATGGTGCCTTATCCCAATGGTAAGGTGCACCAGTTCTCACAAAGCTACCTTTTCAAGGTTTGGGCCATAGGTAGGCCACTTTCACTCAAGCAAGGGCCCTCCCACCAGCATATGGGTTTGATGGGTAGGCTAGGTTTAAAAAAAAAACCCCAAAAATTCCATATAACTATGAATATAGAGGTTCTACCCAAAAAAACTATGAATATAGAGGGGTCGGGCTTGATTCAAAACTACTATAACTGTACATTCAGAGTTTCAGAACCAGATAACTCTCCTAGGAGTGGGTCAAATGAAGGTTTAGATCACCATGCCACATCGTCAAATTAGTTCATGAAGTCTGTGACAGTGATCAAACCATTGAATCCGAGTTTGTGTAAGCAAAAAAAAAAGAAGTGAGCTACTACATGTAAATTACTTTAGACTCATCCTGCACGGACACAAAAAAAAAAAAAAAAAAACCAAAACTATCTCAAATGCCGCCCCCCCCCCCCCATCTCTCTCCCTCTTCCTCCCCCTCTCCCTCCTTCTATTCTCTCTCTTTCCCTCTCCCTCCCCTTTCTCCATCCTAACATTCAGCCTTCCTGTTGCAGGGAGTTCGGATGGGGAGAAAAGGAAAGGGAGGAAATAGAGAAGGAGTGTAATGACCCAAGTAGCCCACTGGCCCAATAACTTGGTGAGCCTGTCATATGGCCCAAAATATTTAAGCCCAAGTTACTAATAGTAGCTTACATAGTTCATTATATACTAGACTCATATTTTATTTTTAAGTGATGTGGGATGGGATAGTGTTACAATCTATCCCCTTAAAGCTATATGTCCCCCTGTGGATCCATCTAACTTCACCAGGTGATGTAGAACCGAAGCATTTCACACCCGTATTCCTTGAGGATTCTCCTATCTTGATTTACAGGCTCGCGTACCCTGACTCTATCCTGATCTTGTCTCAGGAGCTTTCCCAACGGGATTAAGGGTCCCACACGGGATTGAGGGTCCCACATTTTCAGCGAGTAATAGGCTCAAATACTATTTGTAATGACCCGAGTAGTCCACTGCCCAATAACTTGGTGAACCTTTCACGTGGCCTAAAATGCTTAAACCCAAGTTACTAGTAGTAGCCTACATAGTTCAGTATATACTAGACTCATATTTCCTTCATAAGCGATGTGGAATGGGATGTTACAGGGAAAGGGAATGAGAGAAAGAATAGAATGAGAGTAAGAGGAGGAGAAAGAAGAATAAAAAGAGGAAGAGAAGAGGAGAAGAAAAGGAAGGGAGAGGGAGGCC
Organism: Sextonia rubra; assembly: GCA_037013555.1. Taxonomy (NCBI): domain Eukaryota; kingdom Viridiplantae; phylum Streptophyta; class Magnoliopsida; order Laurales; family Lauraceae; genus Sextonia; species Sextonia rubra. The sequence continues at coordinate 105,036,741 of JASUAD010000001.1, read as the reverse complement.
ATCCTGTTCGGCCCTAAGAGACCAGACAGCAGTGACAGCCCTGCGAGGCCGAACAACTCACTGCTGTAGGGCTAAACAAGGCAGCGAAGGGTGAAAGAGAGAGAGGAAGTGGGAGAGAAAGGAGAGGAAGAGAAAGAAGAATAGGAGGAAGAGGAAGAGTAGGAAGAGGAAGAGGAAGAGGGAGGGAGAGAGATAGAGAGAGGGGGGGTGAAGGGAGGAAGACTCCACTTCACAGGCTGGAGCTCATCAACGGCCAGAGGGGGAGGTGCGAAAGGGGAGGAGAGATAAGGGAGGGAGAGAAAAGGTGTGTAGGGAATAAAATGGTGGGGGCATTTTGGTAAGTTTTGGTTTTTATTTTTTTAGGATAAGTCCAAAATGATATACAAATAGCAGCTCCCAAAAAATTACTTTCACATCACCCTCAAATCTCTATCCCATCTAAAAACAATAATAGAATAAAATACTGATCAACCATTACAACGATTCTCCCTCCCTTCCTTCACCTTCATTCCTGCTTAATACAAGGAAACCAAACAAACCTCCTTTCTGTTCTTTCCCATCTCTCCACTCCATAAAAATGAAGAAAATAAAAGAACCCTGTACCTGTATTAGTATATCTCACACCTCCACCACAACCTCAGATTTTCTCATTCCCCATAAATAGAAAAGGACTTCGCACTCTTTTTCTTCCCAAATCAATCATCTTGATTTCATCTCCCTTCTCTCTCTCTCTCTCTCTCTCTCTCTCTCTCCAACACACGCACATTTCTATATATGTATGCGCACAAATAGAAGAAAGAAAGAAAGAAAGGGAGGAAAGAAGAAGAAGAAGAAATAAGAAGTTTTTTCCCTCATTGTAGATGGTGAGAGAGGTAAAGGTGCTCGGAAAGGAGCGAATGGTTATAGGCAAGTACGAGCTAGGACGAACGCTCGGCGAGGGCAATTTCGGAAGGGTCAAGTTCGCCAAGAACGTGGAGTCCGGTCAGGGTTTTGCTGTTAAGATCCTGGATAAGAAAAGGATCCTCGACCTCAAGATAGACGATCAGGTAGGCATCCCAATTACTACTAAAACTTTTGCTTTTCTATTCTATCTTGGAGTTTGATGACAAGGTTCTTTCTTTCTTTTCTTTCTTTCTAAGATTGATTCATTAGAGTTGGTGGTAATGGTGATTCATTAGAGTTGGTGGTAATGGTGTTGGGTTCTTGCAGATAAAGAGGGAGATTGGGACTTTGAAGCTTCTGAAGCATCCAAACGTAGTGAGATTGTACGAGGTATATATTATATGTTGATTCCATTCTTTTTTGAAAGAGCTTCTTCTTCTTCTTCCACTTCTTCTTCAAGTCAACCCTACATAGGATGGGGTTGTTCCCCTGGCGTACTAACATGGATAAAATTACAAGATGCAAGTTTTCATAGTAATTGGAATTTTCCAAGTTTTTGGATAAGAGCATTGTCACTTAGTGAATGAACGGTCTGGCTCCCCATATTGAAAAGCTAAAGCCAGGGGACCTGCAATAGCAATCAACGGTTCCAATCAGCTCATAGCATGCTAAACGGCGACACATGATGGAGGAGTACACTTTTTAGTGCTCTGTATGGGTATTGCTAATTCGTTGCCCAGCCGTGAGGGGCCACCTCTTAATAATTTAGACCATTCAAAATCAATGTCATTCGCTCCCTCACTTCCTCTCACCCGTTATTTATAGGTTGGTTTCACAAGTTGATCCCACAATTAAATTGTGTATGTTGAATACAAATGAAGGAAGACTACATTCATTTTGGATAGTTCTGATTATCAATAGCTGGGCCATGAAAGCCTTCCATACACTTTTGTTTCTATTGGTTTGCCTGGGTCGTAAGATCTCTCACATTTCCCTACTATTTTTAAAATAGGGAAACGGAAACAAATCAGTTGGTCGGTTCAGTTGGCAACGATCTTGCGTTATTTTATTTTAATATTTTTGCATACTGGCAGCAGCAGCAGCAGCAGCAGGGGCCTTTGTAGCTCTGGCCTGGGACTGCCTATTTTGGCCCCTAGTAATGGTTTGGTTATAGTCACACCACTATGCCTTCTCTCTCTCTCTCTCTCTCTCTCTCTCCAAAAAAGGCAGTTGATGGGGTCGGATCCTCTTGGTGGATCTCTCTCTTGCTTTGCAAGGAGAAGTCGTCATGTTGGCAATTAATTACCAATTAAGTTTTGTTTTGACGTAGTGGGCCAGCAATCATGTGCTGGTAGATTCATTGCAGCTGGCAGATTGTTATTGTCTTGGGATATAGAGACCCCTAATCAAGGGAAGTAACATGCACCTGCTGGTGCTCTCCCAAGCTAAAATTGGTATTTCATTTCTTTCTCTACTCCTCAAGGCTCGAAACCATTGATGGGACCATTGATGGGGGACTAGAGGGTTGTCCAATCCGTTCCCATGGCACCCACAGGATGGATCATGGTGGGTGCCCTGTCCTTTTCCATCCTGGCCTGAGATGACTTTGTAAAAATAAAAAGAAAAACCATTGATGGAAATGAAGTGATTGATGACGATGGGTTTTTCTTCGCATGAATAACGTTTGGGAGGCTTTTGGTAGATAGTATAGAAACAAACACAAGTTGTGGAATAAGACGGGGGGAGTCTATTACCTTGGATTCTTTCTTGGGCCTGCTTCCGTTAGATGTATTTTGTGTGACCACCATTGCACATTTTCAAACTTTGACCACCCGTAGTGTGGCCCATCTAATTTGGACTATCCACCTCGATGCAGTTTACGTCAACACAATTGGCGCCAATATTGATGCCCAGAGACAGGCCATGTGCCTGGGCATAAAAGGCAGGCCTAGCTTAGCCTAGCAATTAGCAAAATTGACCCTCTTTAGTAGAACTTTTTAGGCCAAGCCAGACCGTGATCTAGCTAACCTTCGGTTTCATTAGGCCCAAGGATGACCCATTTTTGGCAATAGGCCCAAACTTCAGTGCAGAAGAATGAGTTTTGATAGATTTTGGCACGTGGAATGACTGATTGATGTGCCTGGGTTGTTGCACTAATATGCAACACTTCACTTTGAAGTTGGTGAATTGGAGAAAATGGGAGACATCCACAAAGAAAGTGTATCCCATGGTGTATGGGCCATGGAGACCTACAGTTTCTGAGAACATTAAATAAGCATAGCATTTCTACACAAAGTATCCAATCAATTCAGGAAAAGATTAACCAATCTGGGTTTTTTTTGGCACCCATATCTCTTCTTCTATTCACAGTGAAAGAGGTTTTTGTATGCCTTGAGATTTCGAATATTTTTACATCTTTTTTCTTTCCAATTTGTAGCTCTTGTTATATATTTCTTTTAGTTGAATTGTACTGACCATTAATGAGTAATAGTCTTCCCCTTTCTTTTTTCAGGTAATAGCAAGCAAAACCAAGATTTACATGGTTCTAGAATATGTTACTGGTGGCGAATTATTTGACAAAATTGTAAGTAGCTTTAGAATCCATCACTTATTAGTTTGCGCACTTTTGTTCCTTTTAAATTGTGAAACTGGATTTTAGTAGGCTAAATCCTGCATCTTTGTTAGGAACACAAAAGAAGGTTGCCTGATGATGAAGGCAGGAAGCTCTTCCAGCAGCTAATTGATGCTGTGAGCTATTGTCATGACAAGGGTGTCTTCCACAGAGATCTCAAGGTACTTCCAGTTCTTGTATCTTTCATAGCATTCTTTTCAACTTTATTTGTTTTATTCGTACATGGTAAGGAATGCTTCTTTTGTCTACTAACAACTACCCCTTTTTCAGCCTGAGAATGTCCTTGTTGATGCAAAAGGAAATATAAAGATATCTGATTTTGGCCTCAGTGCTTTACCACAGCATATTCGGGTGCATATACATTGAATACTAGTTTTTTTTTTTCTTATACATTGCTTGCATGTTCTTTATTAATAATCTCTTCAATTTCAGGATGACGGTCTATTGCATACAACCTGCGGAAGTCCCCACTATGTTGCCCCTGAGGTGAGCATGAACTTCGATTTCTCTATCTACACAATGACAATTTTGTTGTAGTCATTTTGAGTGAGTTTGCAAAGGTTCGCTTATGTGTTTCTTTGGCAATTGCTTATAGGTTCTTGACAATAGAGGTTATGATGGTGCTACATCAGATCTCTGGTCTTGTGGTGTTATCTTGTATGTGGTGCTTACTGGATATCTCCCATTCGATGACAACAACCTTGCTGTCCTCTATTATAAGGTACACGAGAGTCGCATTTTTTTTCATAAAGATAGCCTTGATAAACAGACAACATCCCCAACACATTGATATATATTGCTGCCACCTTTGTGTTGAAGGCGTCCGGGATCATATAAATCAGAATGTTTAGCAAAGAAGTTCTCTTTTGATTCCATTTGAACACAAGTAGAAACCTCAATGAGAATATTATTTGGCCTTTTGATGTTTTTTTCATAACCTTTTGCAAATAGATTCCAGGAAAATTCATCTTATTGTGTTCACACCTTTTCTCATTTTCTGGCTCTATATTGAGAGAGATTCAATGACAGAGGAGGATTTTTATTCCAGATAAAACTTTTTTACTCTTATGTTCCAGCTATCTAGTGTAATCCAATTTAGTTTGAGAAAAAAATGAACTTGTTCGGGTCTTGCAGTTCAATTTAATCATCCTGCTAATCTGTTCTTAATTCCCCTCATTATCATGGTTCAGATTCGCAAAGGAATTCATCAGATTCCCAAATGGATCTCCCCTGGTGCTCGAAACATGATTAGTAGGATTCTTGACCCTAATCCGAAAACAAGGATAAGTATAGCTGAAATTAAAGCACATGAGTGGTTCAAACAAGATTACAATCCCGCAAATCCTGATGATGATGAAGACAAATACATTGATGATGAAGCATTTTCGATGCGCGAGTTGGTAAGAAATTACTTAATAAGGTCTTTGCTGTTATTTATTATTATTTTTTTTTCTCTTTTCTTTCATGTTTTACTGCAGTTATATTTGATTCTAACAAGCCATTTTTCTGTATAGATGACAGAGTCTGAGAATCATGGAAATACGCCCACCCTTATTAATGCCTTCCAGCTGATTGGGATGTCTTCTTCCCTTGACCTTTCTGGCTTCTTCGAGAAAGAGGTGTGCTACCAAGCTCTATCTCATCATCCTCATGGCAGCCTATCTCCGATCTTTGTGTGGTCTGCTTATAAGTTTGTGAATATATTAAATTATGATGGTGGACATTTCCAGAATCACCCCATCTTGTAACTGGATGTCATCAAGTGTGCTGAGCACAACTGATGAGATTTTATGTATTACCTGCATGTGCACAGGGTCAAAGCCTCCAATTAGGTAGGGAAGGCATGAAAATGTCCTATTATCACTGTAATACTGAGTCGGCATATTGCACTAAATTAGTAGTTGACTTTGGCGACTGCAGGATGCATCAGAGAGGAAGATTAGATTCACATCAAATTATTCTCCAAAAGAACTGTTTGAGAAGATTGAAGGCATTGTTGTTGGGATGGGATTTCGAGTCCAGAAAAGAAATGGCAAGGTTAGTATCACAGCTGATAAGCATTGGGCTCTTGCATATTATTTGTGTCAGTTGATATTTTGGTGTTCATTTGCGTGGTCATTGGAATTGAGCTGGCACAGAACAGTTGCATTAAGAAGAAGCAATAAAATGGGTACCGAATCATTTAAATTTTGAAACAAAATTGAACCCCTAAATGCAGCTCTTTATACTAGAAAATTTTTGGAGGCCAATTCTCCATTAGAGCTTACCATCTGCTAGAATTCTACTTTTTATTGATGTATGGCAGTTCAACTCATTTGAGAATTCAAAGCTCCATTAAAAATTTGGTGTCTATGGGCTACGAGTGGAGACAGAAAATCTTGTTCTTTTGAAAAGAATTGCTTGACTTTTTGAAATCCTGTCTCCATGGACCAATCCTTACATCCTGTACTTATTCTGATTGGGATGTACTGCATCTTTGGCTTAAGAACCGTAGAGCTGATATTTATTTCATTTCCACTTGCAGCTGAAAGTGATGCAGGAGTGTAGGAATTTGAAAAGCCCTGATAGCCTTTCAGTTGCTGCAGAGGTAATACTTGGACTCTGAAAACTTCAGTCCACTTGACACTAGGCAAGGAATTGAAACTAATTAGCATCTTTTATGATTTTTGCAGGTGTTTGAGCTAAGTCCATCTCTGTATGTAGTGGAATTAAGAAAATCTTACGGAGACATGTCATTGTATAGACAGGTTGGTAATTTTACCTCAGATCATTTGCAAGCGCTAGTGCCATGTTTGAAGTGTTCTATTAGCAGTAATTGTGATGGTTTTATGGGTTTTCAATTCATATTGATCTAATGACACAATATTGAGGAATGCAGTTGTGTACAAAGCTATCAAATGATCTTGGAGTCTCGCAAAGCCAACAGCTTTTGACGACAGATGCTTGATGGGTAGTGGTCACAGGGTTAGAATTCGGATAGGCAGGCAGAAAATTTTCTATCCGCATAGTGTGATTCATATAATTTTTCATTCCTTTCAGTTGGCGTGAGTTGTGATTGTGCTTAATTGTAGGAGTGGTTGGTGTAATTACCTAATTGTACGGAATTAGCTAATTTCCTATAAATTATTGTAATTAGTTTTTAGTAGGATTTTATTTCCTGAAATAGCCTAGGCTTGTATCACTACATATACCTCCTAATGGAGAAAAATAAATATAGAAAAAGACTGCCCACTATTGTTTTGTTTGGCATGGTATCCGAGCTGAATTAATCCAAAATCCTGCTCCTCTATTGCAAACCTGCTCTTCTCTTATAATGTCTTTACCTCTTTGATTTTGTACTAAATTCTTATGTTTCCTACTCAAGGTAGCTTTTAATGAATAAGTAAAATTAGAGAATAAATCAAAGAGTTAATGAGCAATGCATAAATATGGTTAGATTAGAGCACATACCGTAGATATAGCTCTACTTGACAGCTATTATTCAGCATAAACTAATGAGCTATGTCACTCTCTCTTTGAGAAGGATCACGTGCTTTGCTATCAGTCCGATGGGACGGACAGTTTGCGTGATGACCGACATCCTTGGGCCACGTTTGCCATCATCATCATAGCGTTCTATTTAACCAGTCTGCCTTAAATACATCGAACAAAAGGTAAGACACTCTTTGACAATGTACCCCTCTGCGATTGAACCTTCTAGCTATATTCGGTTGCGAACATACCCTTTTAGGGTCTTCAAAAACCTTTACACAACCAATAATAACAATTACACTTTTTAATGCAAGGCCATAGGATTAATACATAAATAATTAATCAATGGTCATTAACTATTACCTTTCTATCGGATACATCCACCGATATTGCATTGGTCCACCAAGCATGGTCTCGCGCTGCAAGTGAACCAATAGATGAACCATCACATCAAAGAATGTAGGAGGAAGAATCCTCTCCAGCTTGCACAATATTAAAACTACATGCTCTTCCAATTTTTCAATTCATCGTGTCTTTCTGTTTTCGAGCAGAGGTTTTGAAAAAAGTTGCCTAACTCAAATAATGTTGTATAGATATCCTTATTCAGAAAGCCGCGCATGTCAATAGGAAAGATGTGTTGGATAAGGATATAGCAATCATGGCTCTTTAAACTAGATAATTTATCATTTTTTGATGTTATATACCTAGAAAGGTTCACCGCATAGCCGTCTGTGTATTTGATGGACTTTAAGAATTCATAAAATTCATCTCTATGTTTTGGTTTCAAAGTGTAAAAGGCATGCATCTTCAAGCTAGATCATCGCCTCTTTCCACTAGATGCAACTCTAGCCTAATGGTCATATTTTTCAAATCCTTACGCAGTTTTCTCGGTGTCCTTGTTTTTGCTCTTTATGTCCAAAATTATTCTAACCCAAGCTATAGAGATATTCTTCTCAATGCGCATAGGATCAAGGTTGTGTTGGAGTTTTTTGCACTTTTAGTAGGGCCATTCAAATATGATGCTTTTCTTTATCCAATTCAGTTTTCAAAAGTTAGGCAGTCTTTTCTTATTCTTGCCAAACTTAACGAGCACTAGTTCTTCTAGTTGGTTTAGTACCTTTTGCACCGGTAAGTCCAAAGAATTCTTTCACGCTCAGGCTGACCGTTGAATGCCTTGCTTCTATGTCATTGGTGGTTCAGTTCTAAGTATTTTCGATGGCCAATGTACCCAATCTTATCTTTCAACTTCACCCTAATGACCTGTTGTTACATGAGAGGCAAGCGTTATAACCTTTTATGCTCTACCTAGACAAGTTTCCATATGTAGGAAAGTCATTTATGGTCCACATCATAGCCGCATGCATCTAAAAGATCTATTTAGTGGAGGCATCATAAGTCAATACATTAACATCCCACAACTCCTTCAACTCATCAACTAAGGGCCTTAGATATACATCGATCTCGTTTACCCGTAAGTTTGATCCTGGAATAAATAATGACATCATAAAAAATGAGTCCTTTATGCACATCCATTGTGGTAAATTATAGGGCATAAATATGACAGGCCACATACTATAAAAGGTGCTCATGTTACCGAAAGGGTTGAATCCATCGGTGGCTAACCCCAACCTCACATTACATGTCTCTCGGGCAAACTCTGAATATTTCTTATCAAATTCTTTCCATTTCACAGAGTCAGCAAGATGCTTTACTATCCCATCATCAATGTAACATAAGTGTCAATGGGAAGTAATGGAGCACCTTATGAAGCATCTTCTTTCGCTTGCTATCATTGACCTTGTACCTAAGCTCTTCACATTCCTGACATTTATCCAATTGAGCATTCTCCTTTCAATACAACACACAATTATGTTTGCAAGCATCTATGTTCTTGTATCCTATACCCAAGTCACGTAATAATTTCTTCGCCTCGTAAACTGAGGCTGGTACCACATGACCTATTGGTAAGAAGTCCTTAAAAATCTACAGGACCTTGTCGAACAACTTATTACTACTCCCACTTTTTACCTTCACATGCAATATCTTAATGACAAATGCTAATAGAGTATCTGAGCTTTTTCATCCTAGGTACAGGCCATGTTGGGAAGCCTTCAACAAATTTTCAAAGTCCTGCACATCATCCCTCTCTTAAGTATCTTCCAACAATTAAGTTCCCCTACGATAGTCCTCTGTCATGTCATCGCATTCATCCTGATTCTCTTCTGATTCATCCTCACTCTCATCCGAATCATCGGGTTGAACTATAGGTTCCCTGTGATGTATCCACTGTTGGTATGAGACCATTATTCTTTGAATATGCAAATGATTTCTCATGGTTTCATAGTCATGCTTCCGATGGTTACAGCAATCGTTACATAAGCATTTCATCTCCGCTGCCCAGCCCAAATTCGCCTTTGCAAAATCAATAAATGAGTTCACCTTGGCTGTTCGCACTAAATCGGTTCTAATAATGTAATATCCAACTCCTACCTGTATCTGACTTAATCACATGCAATTAGAAATTAGAAATTGCTCCATATGGAATATCTTTGACAGGAGGTTTCATTTAATGATGGTAGGTCTAATCTCTTAAAACTTCATTATACAAATTTTAGCTCTAAAAGAGGAAACAAATACCCAAAATCCAATAGCCAAAAAATCTGCGAAGAAGAAAATTACTCTCTTTTGTATATTAAATGCATTTGTGTTTGAACTATGAACCGATTTATGAAAAATAGACTTCACCCTCCCTATTTATCCAAATAGTATTTTTAGAACAAAAAATGCGATATTCAAATGTCATTTATCTGTTATTCAAATGTAAAACCCAAGTTACACAACTTCGATGTGTTGAACTCATAATACAATGCATTGCCCTTGGGTTCTCAAATCTTGAATTTCACATGAACAAGATCATAAATAAATATAGTGCAAATCAAAGCATAGAAAATCAATCAAATGCAAAACATCAATCAGGATGCAATTTGATTAGTAGGACTGTCATAAGGTGGGCCAGGCCTAGAAATCAAAATTTTGAATGGTCACTGCAAGCACAGTTCATAAGATTCAAGGCCAATTGATCCATTTGGAGTGCCTTCCTAATTAGACAAAGTGCAAATGCTCAAGTCAGTTCATTGATTGGCATCTATAAATTCCATTAGAGATATTTATCTGTTTGGATTCAAAAGCAAAAGAATACCCATATTAACATCATCACTGCCTCTTACAGATAGATAGATAGATGGATGGATTGATGAACAAGAGATGAAGATGCAGCAGCAACAACAACAACAACAGTAGTTGAAGAGGAAAGAAACAGAAAAAGAAAGAAAGAGAAAAGGGCAATTGGTCTTTGCCTTTAGGGAGGAGATTAAATCACAAGCAAGAGACAAAGAGGGGGCACAAAAATACAAATACATGAAATACATTCAATTAACCGAGACACATGAAACGCAGGCTAGGCCAGAGATAGAGAGAGGAGATATTGCAATTAGAAAGGATTTTCTCTCACACAAATACATGAAATTCAGCAATTTAGAAACTATAACGCAATCACCCACACATCAGTTTGTAGCTTCAAAAAAACCCAACATTTCTACAAATTAAACCAACACAAAAAATTTAAAAAAAAAAACCCAAAAACCATTCCAACCTGGATTTTAGAGATTGAGGGAGGGAGGTACTACCTGAAGAGGGGCAATAGAGGCGATCGGAGAGGGGAGAGAAAGAGCGGTGAGCACAGAAGAGGTCCACTCTCAGAGATGATTGATGAGGCAAAGACGAGAGACGGAGAGGGAGAGGGCAAAGAGGGGAAGCAAGTGCTGGGATCAGTGGCCGATTTCTACTGTTCCTTTCTCTTTCTTCCTTCCTCCTCTTGGCCGGCAAAGGCAGAGGCCGGTGCTGGGATCGGAGTGAGATAATCAGAGCAAGCAAGACCTTGGAGAGAGAGAGAGAGGAGCAAAGCGAAAGAGAGAGAAAGAGTAGAGAGAGTAAAAGATCGGAGAGAGCGAGGGAGAGATAAGCCAAGCGAGAGAGAGAGAGAGAGAACGAGGGATCAGAGAAAGAGAGAGATCGGAGAGAGGGAGATAGAGATGAGTAGAGAGAGCGAGAGAGAGATGAAATTGGGGGGCGACAGAGTGAAATGGGGATTTCCCTCTGGCACCAAGATTTAGGAGATCTTCACCGACGATTGATTTTCGTTGCCAAAAGAGAAATTTTTTTGGCAAATTTTTTTAATTTTTTCTAAAAAAAGTTAAAAACTTACGTAACTTTATCGATGCATTTATATATAAACGTCGGTAAAAGTACACTTTCACCGACGTTTAGATTCGTCAGCAAAAATTTTTTAATTCTTTCTAAAAAAAAGTTAAAATTTATGTAACTTTACGAATGCAATTTCATTTAAACGTCGATAAAATTAACTTTTACCAATGTTTTAACTAAAACGTTGGTAAAAATTACTTTTACCGACGTTTAAATTAACACGTTAGTAATAACTTATTTTATTTTCATTTTTTCTATAAGGTATTTACCGACACTTTTTATATTTACGTTGGTAAAAATAGAACTTAAACAATACCGATGAAATATTTCGCCGTAAAAAGTTTAATACTTCGTCAGAAATAATTTCCTTTATTTTGAGTTTTTATAAAAATAAGTTAATATGTCCTAACAATTGCCGACAAATTTTACCTATTATATCAGTAAAAATCTATTTTTTACTAACATTTTATAAAAAATGTCGGTAAATATCTTACTTTTACCGACGTTTTATAATAAAACGTTGGTAAAAAGTGACCTTTAATTTTTATGGCCGACATTATATTTATTACGTTGGTAAAGTTATACTATTACTGATGAAAATTTGAACCTGTTGCTAAAAAACGTCGGCAAAAGTATTGCTTCTTGTCGTGTTCGACATACTCGCAAAATTACTTTTGCCATTGGTGCGAATTACAAAGACAAAATTTGACGTAATGTGCTCCTATGGATAGTAGTGATATCTTACTAGGCTGTCCATGGATGTAAGACAAAAATGAAACTAATGGTATGCACGATAACACATATACATTCATGCATGGTGGAAAGCAGGTTACTCTTCATCCCGAAAAACCATAACCGCCTAAGAAGAATTCCTAGAAAGCTGCAATAAATGAAGTCCTTCATGTTCACTACATTTACAGAGGTAATCCAAAGAAGATTAGAATTCAAAAACAAACTCTTTTTTCAATTCGGAGAGGATGATGCAGTTTGGGCGCCACAATTGGTCCCACTTAAATCTAATTAGATTAGGACTATGCTATTTTATTCATAGCTTTCTAATTGTTTTATTAGGGGAGTTTTTATTAATAGATTAGGGCTTTCTTAGGCATTAAATTTGCTTTTATTATATATATAGCATTTTAGAGAAGAACTTCTCAGACTTCATTGATTAATGGTTTTATCTCTGGAGGTGCGTCCTCATGTGGTGAAGTCTTATGACGATTCGAAATGTCCACGAACACATGCTTCTACAGAGGCCGTAACCCTAGGGCCTGCATCAAACTAGGTGCAAAGTTTTCTGAATGGGTTGCTGTATTTTTAATGTAAGGTGCTACAACTTGATTTCAGAACTGAGATTCAACCAAACTCATCATTCAAATCATACGTTTCAATGGATAACATTCATCACGATTACTAATAATTTTTATAAAGATCAGCATGTAAATCAATTAACATGTGCACATGTTTTTGAATTTAAAATTTCAGCAGCATACACGAGTAATGGACATCCAAAAATATTAATCAAGTCCGAGTTTCAATCATTAAAAACCAATAATGAAACTTAAGAAAACAGCCACCTAAAACATGTTAGAATCATTAGCAACCAATGATTCATGCCATGATCAATTTTTCAGCTATAGAACTATGCATAAAAGAAACATAAAACTAACAAAGTAAAAAGTGTAGGAGTTTAAAAGGAGGTAAAGTTGACTGGAAAAGTAAAGGGTGGCAATTGTGCTATAAAAATAAAAGTTGGTAAATTTTGCATTAAATGTAAAAGGTGCTAAAGTTTGCAATAAAAATAAGGGATTTTTATGAAATAATTAATTTTAAACTCTAATTGAATCATATTATGAAGAAAGATAATAAAATGACGGGCTAGTGGTTCATATCTATCTTTTTGATGAAAATACCATAGTTGATGATATTCTCAACTATTGATTATGTTGTCAACTTGTTGTTGGGTTTGGCTCAAAAGGTCTTTATTGGACCTATGAGTGGCTTACATTAGGGCCCAGTTAATTAGAGCTAATCTTACATATTCTCTTTGATGTATTTTATTGTTTTGTAACCAAACAAGAAAGCAACAAGGCGAAGGGAATATAGAGAGATGTTGTAAGGGGGTTGTGAGAGAGATTTCTTCATAGTAAAATCTTCGTGCCCGTGGACGTAGGCAATCTAGCTAAATCACATAAATCCTTATGTCTCTTGTGTATGATTGCTTGTTCTTATTCTTGTGTGGTGTGTGCTTGATGTGCTTAACTTAGATCCATATCTAATAATTGGTATCAGAGCTTGTTTAGATCCTGGGATCGTGGAGATTTGACGGATCAAATCTTGAGAGGTATCATACGAGATAACAGCAGCAAACTGTTTTCTTCAACTTGGATCGAAGGTTGGCCGCGTGATTGATTGGGTGTGTTTTGACGCTTTGTGATGTGCTACAAATTGAAACAAAAGACAAGGCATTCCGAATAGAGCAGATCCGGATGTGATTGCAGGTTGTCTTTTGTTTCATAATAGAGCAGATTCAGAGCGGGAATCGTGCGTGGCACCATTCCCACCGCTGTAGTCGCCGGAGTGTATCCTGTTCGCCGTCGTCGGAGCAGCCTCATCGCCTCGGCAGTAGTAGCCACTTCCTTGCCCTCCATCACCGGCTCAAGTTGCATCATCTTAGAAGGAAGAAAAAGTAGCAACGCTGCCCTTCATCTCTGGTTGCAAAAAACGCAAGGAAGAAGACAACCCATTTTTGGGTCGGATACAGGTCCAGATTCGGGCAACCCGACCTAGTCCTGAAGCCCAGCCCACAGTCTAAGTTGTAGGCTTAGTTTTCAGGCCAGTTCGGACCTAACCCAAACCAAAAGCCCAACCCAGAGAAGTCTGTAAAAACCAATGACGTCAGTAGCAAGGTCAAAACAACCAGTTTGACCAGTTTGAGGGTTAAAATTCAATTGCATTTTACAGAGTCACCTAGACTCGGAATTGAGATCCGTTTTATCCAATGGACTTGTGGCGACGAGATCTACATCGTGAATGGAGTAGATTGGTAGTTTGACAGGCAGGTTTTTTATGTGAGTTTTTTAGAAGCATTTTCAGATTTATAATGGCCACAACGGAAACTTCTACTGCAGGAGGTATCAAATTTGAAATTAAAAATTTTGATGGAAGAATAAACTTTGGTTTATTACAGCAGAAGATGAAAACTATCTTGATTCAAGAAGGTATTAAGGTATTATTGTTAGGCAAAGAAAAGAAGTCTAAAAAGATAAAAAATGATGATTCGGCAAACATAAATGAAAAGGCAGTTAGTTTTATTTAATTCTATCTCTCTGATGAAGTCATGCACAACATCATAGAAGAGGAGACTGCAAAGGGTCTATGGGAGAAGCTTAAGAGTCTTTATATGGGAAAGAATCTCACAAACAAGATGCATCTCAAGAAACAGTTGTATGGGTTGAAGATGGCCGAAGGTTGTGATTTCCTTGAGCACATGAATACTTTTAACAGAATGAATAATGACTTGTTGAGGCTCGATGTAAAATTCGATGATGAAGACAAGTCCTTGCTGTTGTTGAACTCTCTTCCTAACTCATATGATCATTTTATGCTACCTTACTCTTCGGAAAGGATACACTCAATTTTGAAGATGTTAGGCAAGACATCATCTCTAATGCTGTAAGGAAGAAGGCCACTAAAATTAATTCACATGCAGAGGGACTTCTAGTAAAGGAAGGCTCTAGTGAACGTGACAGGTCCAATGATAGGGGCAAATCAAGGAGAAACAACTCTAGATCAAAATCATAAAGCAAGAAAATTTAAGAGTGCTTCTTTTACAAAAAGAAAGGACACTGGAGAAAAGATTGTCGAGAATACAAGGCGACTAAAGATGTGAAGAATAAAGCTGGGAATAAAGCTGACAACAGTGACTCCGCCAGCATTACTTCAGAAAGTGAAGTTTAACTCCTATCTGTCTTGTAAGGTAACCATTTATTTGACACTTGGATTTTAGATTCCGGTTGTTCATATGTGTCTAATCGTGATTGGTTTGAACTTATGAGCAATGTAATGATGGTAGTATTCTAATGGGTAATAATGCACCCTGTAAGACCATTGGAATTGGCACCATTAAAATAAAATGGCAGATGGAGTTGTGAGAACCATGGGTGATGTGAGGCATGTGCCAGCACTCAAGAAAAAGCTACTCTCTTTAGGCTTCTTGAATTCAAAGGGTGCACATTCATGGTAAAGGATGGTGTGCTTAAAGTCACTAAAGGTGTTCTGGTATTAATGAAAGGCACCTTTATAAATTTATGGGAAACATAGTTATAGGTAGAGTGACAGTCTCCGCAGATGACAAAACCAGTAATGATGAGTCTCAGTTGTGGCATATGCGTCTAAGGCATATGAGTAAGAGAGGCATGTTAGAGCTTCATAAAAGACAGTTGCTAAAGTGTGTGAAAACATGTAAGCTGGATTTTTGTAAATACTGTGTTTTCGGCAAGCAGAAAAAAGTGTCATTCAAAACTGCAGGAAATAGTTGTAAAAGCAGTGGTATTCTGCATTACATTCACTCCGATGTGTGGGGACCAACCCTGGTTATGTCAAAAGGTGGAGCTTACTATTTTGTGACATTTATTAATGATTTTTCAAGAAAGGTTTGGGTCTACTTTATGAAAGAGAAATCTAAAGTCTTCACCAAGTTTAAAGAGTAGAAGGCAGAAATAGAAAATTAAATAGGTAGAAAAGTCAAATATCTGAGATTAGATAATGTGGCTGAATACAAAAATGGTAGGTTTCCATAGTTTTACAAGGACGAAGGTATCACAAAGCACTTCACTGTTTCAAAGAATTCTTAGCAAAATAAAGTTGTAGAAAGAATAAACAGGATATTTTTAGAAAGAGCAAGGAGTATGAGACTTCATGCAAGATAGTCTAAAAGTTTTTGGGCAGAAGCGGTTAATTATATATGCTATGTGGTTAATCAGTCACCATCAAGACCCCTTGACTGTAAAGTTGCAAAAAAAGTGTGGACAGGTAAAGAGGTGGACTATTCTTTATTAAAAGTATTCGGTTGTCCAGCGTACATACACATTCCTAGTGATGAGCAATCCAAGTTAGACTCCAAGTCACTCAAATGCAAATTCCTCGACTTTGGAAAGATGAAAAGGGGTACAAACTATGGGATCCAGAAAATAGGAAAAAGATCTGCAGCAAAGATGTTGTATTTAATTAATGAAGCTTCTACGCTAAATAGGGAACATGACAGTGAAGTTAAATGGCACAGTGCTGAAAAAGTGGTTACAGAAGTTATTCCTCTTGCAAAGAATACAACCAAGGAACAAGCTTAAAGTTCATCAGAGGTTGGTACATCTAGAGGTGAGGAACAATATAAGGTTCAATAGGAACCTTCAAGTTTAGCACAAGGAAGGGCAAAGAAAACCGTCAAGCCACCTCAAGGCCCAAAGACAGAACAACAGTTGGCTGCAAATGGGTGTTTAGAAGAAAAAAGGTTTTGTAAGAAAATGAAGAACCAAAGTTCAAGGCATGTCTAGTAGCAAAGGGGTACTTACAAAAGGAAGGGATTGATTATGATGAGATTTTTTCCCTAGTTGTGAAACACACTTCTATTAGGGTATTGTTGACATTGGTAGCACAGTTCGACATGGAGCTCAAAAAACTAGATGTAAAGACAGCTTTCCATCACGGTGACTTGGAGGAAACAATTTACATGGAGCAAACTGAAGGGTTCAAAGAAGTCGGAAGAGAACACCATGTGCGTAAATTGAAAAGCTCATTGTACGGACTAAAATAATCTCCAAGACAATTGTACAAGTATTTCGACTCCTACATGTTGCAATCGGCTAGCATCGATGTGAGTATGATTGTTGTGTTTATTATAGAATACTAGATGATAATTCTATTATTATTTTGCTGCTTTATGTGGATGATATGCTTATTGTATATAATGACATATGAAAAGTTGATGAACTCAAATCTCAATTGAGAAAAGAATTTGATATGGGGCGGCCACAAAAATGTTAGGCATGGAAATTAGGAGAAACAGAAAGGCTGGAAAGCTGTGGTTATCACAGAAAAAAGTATATCTCAAAGGTACTTGAAAAATTCAACATGATAAATGCTAAACTTGTGTCTACTCCACTCGCAAGTCACTTTAGTTTAAGTGCCAAACAATGTCCTAATGATGATAAGAAAATTGAACAAATGTCCAGGATATCGTATGCAAATGTGCTGGGATATTTGATGTATGTCATGGTTTGCACAAGACCAAATATAGCTTAAGCAATGTGTGTAGTAAGTAAGTACATAGCGAATCTAGGAAAAGAGCATTGGAATGCCGTGAAGTGGATTATGAAGTACTTGAATGGCACTAGAGACTTGGGAATTCTGTTTGAAAGAAAACATAGGTCAGAATTTATAGTTGGATATATCGATTCTGATTTTTCAGCGGACCTAGACGAGAGAAGATCCACTACAGAATATGTTTACATGCTTGCTAGCGAACTGATAAGCTGGAGATCGATGCTTCAGTCTACAACTGCATTATCCACTACAGAGGCAAAATACATGGTAGCTTCAGAGGCTCCTAAGGAAGCAATCTGGTTGAGAGGTTTGGTAAATGACATGGGTATCAAGCAGAAAACAATCTTGCTACATCGTGATAATCAGAATGTAATATGCCTATCAAAGAATCAGGTATATCATGCAAGGACAAAACACATAGCTGTTATCTATAACAGAATTCGAGATTGGGTTGCTATAGGTGAGATCTCCTTTTAGAAGATTCACACAGATGATAATCCAGCTGACATGCTTACCAAGCCAGTTACTGTAGAAAAGTTCAAGCATTGCTTAGATTTGCTCAATCTCTTATCTTGTTAAAAAGTGAAGGTGCACCTCATCTACACTGGGGTGCAATCATGATGGGATAAGATTCTCACAAGGTATATGTGTTATCAACACATTTCAATAAGTCTTCAAAGGGTTGGACATCTTTTTGCCAATGTGGTGATGATTGAGTTTGGCTCAAAAGGTCTTTATTGGGTTATGAGTGGTTTACATTAAGGCCCAGTTAATTAGGGCTAATCTTACATATTCTCTTCGATGTGTTTTATTCTATTATAACCAAGCAAGAAAGCCATGGGGAGAAGGGAACACAGAGAGATCTTGTAATGGGGTTGTGAGAGAGATATTTCTTTATAGTGAAATTTTCGTGCCAGTGGACTAAGCAATCTGACCGAACCACGTAAATCCTTGTGTCTACTGTGTGTGATTGCTTGTTCTTCTTCTTGTGTGGTACGTGCTTGATGTGCTTAGCCTAGATCTAGATCTAATACTTGTTTTTATGAAAAAGACCCCAAGTCCACTTATTTCATCTTGTCTTCCTCACCTTTAATGAGAGAGAAAGGGAGATTGGGGATGTGAGATAGCATGTAGGCCATCATGTCTTCTTTTTTATGATTTCTTTCATTCCCTTTATTTTTCATCTTTTTTTGTTCATCTTATTTGAGCAAAATGGAAAAAAAAATTGGAATGTGTTTGCTGGGATATAATGTGCTCAATAAAATGTCTAAGTGAACCTTAGGCCATGAAGAGAATTTGATTACCAATTGTGTCCATATATGTCTGAAAACAAGACAAAATTTCATTGTTCAAGTCAAGATGATTTTATTCGATCCATGATGATCAATGAAAATTAAAAGATGGTATTGTTATAGTGACTTGTGATTTTTCTTGATCAATAAGTCGGCACTTAAAACCATGAAACATGAAAGAGCTTACATAGTGGGGGACGCCTAATGCTACATATAGTTAACACACATGGTGAGGGATTTTGCGTGTTATTGTGAATTATAACATCCATTCAAAAGGTGTCATCAAGTTAGTGAGATGAAAACTCAACCGGTGGGAGGTGTTTGACCTTGGCTCCACTAAGTTAAAATGTGTGGGCCTTTTCCTAGTTGGAGGAAGTACTAAGGTTTTGTGTGCCAATTGCTAATCAATATTTCACATATATGGTTCAAATAAATTCATAATTTAATTTACATATTCATGTGTCAAATTATTCCTTTTTGCAAGTTATGCTATTTAGGATTGTTTACTCATAATCTTTTGATATTATGATGCATGAAATTAAATTCACATTTATATGTGCATTTTAAATTAATTATCCTATCAATTGAGTTCCTCATGTTCTCACCCCAATCATGGACCATTTTTAGGAAATAAAAAATGTGTTGGCATTGTCAATGCTAACGATGATAATGAATTATGAATGTGATGCAAGTTGGATACAATATCTGCGGAGACAAATAGCGAGTAGCTGAACATTTGAATTCCAATTATTTGGTTTTATTTAGTTTATTTTAATCTCAGAAATAAATATTTCGTTGTGGTTATCATTTAGTTTTTTTATTTGAATTAACGACTTTAACTTTGGCTTTGAATAAAGTAATTTAAGTTGATGGCCGATTTAGCTTTAAACTATTTGGACTCTTTTTTATTTCAGTTAGTTGAATGTCAAAAAAAAAAAAAAAAAAAAATCTCTGTGGTATGATTTGATTAAACTTATAGTTACGAATAATACTTTTTTTTTACAATCAAAATTGTTTTATCCGGATTTGGGCCATCACAAAGAGTCAACATTTCAAACTTTGTCTTATAATATGATATTATATTAATATAACATAAAAATCTTTACATTAATTAAAAAGATTTGCTAAAAAAGTGGAGATAATTGAAGAACATAATGATAATTTTGGAAAAGATCGTTGAGAAAGTTAAATTTAATATTTTTATCAATTTTAATTATCAGATGGTTCTGATCAAGATAGGTTTATATGAGATTAGATTAATAGATTTGAACAAATTTAGTAACTAAGTGCTGTGATGAATGGATGGTTAAAAACGCCATCACGTAAGTGCCGTGATGAGAGGGGTAGGTCTTGTCCGGACCTCTCCAGATTCAGCCCGGCAAACCAGGCTAAAAGACTAGGCAAAAGTCAGAAAAGGAGTTTCTAGCACTTGAACGCATCAAAATATCAAATACAATTGAGGTATCATATCTAGGACAATGTCTCGCACTAGTTAAAAAAGAGTTGGGTTTAAATGGGACCTGCTACGCCCCTCTCTTATTAGGGCCAGTTTTTGTGTCACAATCCAATTACCTATCAAGGTGTGGGCCAGACTTGGATAAGACAAACTTGTGATGGGGCACGATCAGGATCCCAACCCACCCCAAACCCGCTTCTTTGCCATCCCTAGTATCAACTTATTCTCAGACCCCGCTTTACATTGCAATGGGTCCACAATTGAGCCCTTCTTGCAGGCCTCAAAAGCAGACCAAGCCTGGCCAGCCTGAGGTCTCTGAGGTCATCCAAGACCTCTCGAGTCTAATCATCCACCATGAAAATTTTTCCCCAGCATCAGAATCCTCACGACCATACCAGCAGTGTCCCTGACAGAGCCTGCCCAGAATTGGCACTGTTGGGCTGTGTTTTATGTCTCTGTGCGAGGACCGGACCCTCTTTACCTGCCTAAGAATTAACTATGACAAACCTCAACCTTATTATACATAAATAACCAGCCTGGCCTGGTATATCTAGAAGTAGAACAAACAGAAGGGCATATATATTTCAAATGGGCTGATCTTGGGAAACTTTCATGTTTGTTACTGGATCTGGGCTTATATCATAGCGCAATAACTAAATTGGATGTCCTTGCACAACTTTGGACCACCCGTAACCTGACCCAAAGCTAGGTTTGGAAATGGGTCCCCGATTCCCCTATTATCTAGAGGTTTCAGCCAATTAATAAGCAGGTTTGGGTCCTTATTTAGGTCCAGATAATTAAATAGGCCCGGGTCTGGAACGGGCGGAAGAAGGGGCTTTGGGCACAAGGTGGTCATAACTCAAGAGGCAAGTCGAGGCACTCCAAGGGCAATGAGGGGAGGATGTCTGAATAGGGAGATGAAGTTCCGGAACTAATTCGATCTCATGGTGTTGTTGTTGGGTGTTGGATTGAGAGCTACACGTCTGTATTTCCTTTGGCATTAAACCCAAGAATCCACAAGAGACCATACATTCAAGTGACCCATTTCAAGAGACCCATATAAAAAAAAAAAAAAACCCTTCCAAAACTCTTGATTTTATTTTATGAGCCAAAATGTTCTAAACATCCAATCAAAATACTGAATGAGATATAAAAAAATAAGTAAGAAAATAAATGAAAAACACTTGAATATTTGAAACATTCACTCTCAAATATAATAAGTGCTTTATTTTTTTTAGTTTTCTTCCAATATCTTAATAATTTTGTAATGAATTTTTAAATTTATTCGTCATCTCACTACTTTAAAACCTTTCAACATATATTTATGGAGGTAAAAAAGAAAAATGTATTTATATAATGTGTGCAATCAGTCATAAATCACGAAAAAGTTGTGACTTTATCTAACCATTAAAAATTTATGAAACTTCCATATAATATGAAGTGGTCATGAAATATTCATTTTATAAGCTTTTGTATAATCAATTAAATAATAGAATATATGCAACATCTTGGTAAAATCGTTACAACCTATCACACTAAATCATGCACTATCAATTTGACAAAATGAATTGAATTTGTGGTAAGGGTTGTTGTATTTCTAGCACAAACTATTGAATATTTTAATTCCCAACAAATTAGATAACACAATCCACTCTCTAATTATAAATGAATGAAAATGAAGTAAATTTTCTTTAAAACATCTATGCAAAGAACAAAACATAATAAAGAAAAAGTAATAAAAACAACAAAATAAAGCAACAAATCCATGTAGCCCATTAATTTCCAAATGAATAATAATAGTAGTATATATAACAGACCAAAATCAACAAATCAACAAGAGATATCATAAGATACAGAAATTATTAAAAATCACAATTAATGATAAAAATATAAAAATATATATATATGCCTAAGAAATGTGTAATTTGAAAAGGTGGAGTACCAAACATGTTGGAATGCATTTTTGTGAAAGTGGACATTAATAAAATTATAGAAATGTATAATTTTGGAAAGTATTTTTTTATGTTGAAAACAGGTTCCTTTTGAAGGATTTAAAATGCAGATGAAAACTTTGATATAAAATGGGCCTTGTTTCGTCTCATATTCAAATCATTATATTAGAATTTAGTTAAAAGACTAATGCATCATTTATAATTCATTTATACATGTTATTGAAACAAACATGGAAAAATGAATCACATGTGTAATGACATGAAAATGTTGTTATTAGATGAACATTGTTAAAGGAAACACATGTGTAAATATTATATACGTGATATTTGAATATTCATCATTTATATGTTTAAATTGCATTTACATATCCCATGCGTAATGGACAAACGACCCCTTAGGCTCATGCAGTGTGGTTAAGGGGGCTATGTAGAGATATTTTCACTTCTTTGTCCCAAAAGAGGTTGTCGTCAATAAATTCAATTTTTTGTCTAATAGCTAATTGTGTTTCATTAAAGATGCAAACTTTAGGGTTAAGGCTTGTATAGGTACTGCTGTAATTCTTATAAATGCAGGCTCTATTTTTTTTAATTATATTATGGTTCTTTCTTTCCCTTTTTTTCTACAATTTTATAAATTGATCTTCATAAAAATTATAAGAGCAAATTTTTGAAAAGTAATCCTTAACATCTTTATGAAAATTACCATTAATTTAGAAATATAAATAACTAACTAGGATTTGAGTCCAAACCCTTCGAGCCTTTTAGCTAGATAAATTTTGAGTTAAAAGAGTGGACCGACATAATGGGTACCATCCTTTTGTTATCTTCCTCCATGCTTTCGCCTACATTTGACCCTTCACATTTGATAACCAATAATATTCAATAAGACTTGTTTATGAATACGTAATTTTCGAAAGCCTCTTATAATACCCAATATTAGTGTGGTCATGTATCTGTCGACCGACATGTGCAATGCTCAAAGAAAATAAAATCGATCAGGACGGTTACGGATACCCAAAAAAATTAGAAGGGAAACTTGTGTCCCACCAAGAAAACAACTTGGCTGCAGAAGAAAAATCAAGGAAATGGAAGAACCAACCAATAATCAGTTTTGCATCTCATTATTTGTTTAATTGATCAACTGAAACTACCTTAAAACTTGGTACAAGAATTTTGAGGGTTACCAGTAACTTCAATCATAGGAAAATTACAGACAACATTTATAGTATAAAACTTATGTCATGTACAAAATCATGATCTATATTCCACGAAAAGAAAGGCGGAAGATAAAGGTACTAAAAATTAAAAATTATATCATTCATTCAGAAATAAAAAAATGAGTAAATTGAGATATTGTAAAAATTTATCAGTAGATTTCTATTGAATGGAGTCTTCATATTGTAAGAAAGAAAAGGATAAAAGTATGAAGAGTCTACTGTAATTATCATATTTGTTATGAAAATTAATCCTATACAAATACAAAGAGAGAAAATGAACAAATCCATCTCACTACTATACAAAATAAGATCAGTTGGAGCTAGAATGGGATATAAGTACTTGTAATGATGAAAGAGAAAAAATATATATATTTCCTTGAGATTTCTTAGAGAACAACATATTTGCGTCTCGTGGACCAATGGTAACCACCTTTGGTGTTGCTTGTCACTGCATTGTCCCTTGCCAGCCGGTATTAACACATCCTATTTCATCAAGTCCATGAAAATTTTGTCAAAAAACAAAAATATCCAAACAATCCACAATAAAAGTAAAGGCAATTAAAAATACTAAAATCCTTACCGTTCGATCAAGCTGAACGTAATAGATGTCTGAAATATTCAGAGAGCCAATGCCAAGACATTCATAGAAATAGAAATGGGTTAATCTAACAAATTGATGGAATCATAAAAACAGAGTGAAAAAGAAGCATTCATTATTACAGGCATACAACCATGTAGCAAATATATGGTACAAGATAAATTTGGATTCTTGTTAGAAGTTTGGCTTTCAATGGGAAATGTTAGGTAATGTTTGGCATCTCTATTTGGTCCCTCTACTCCTCTAATTTTCTAAAGCATACAGAGGTTTAAAAAATTAGACTGTTTGGTTCTCAATTTTTCCCTCTACCCAAGTTAGGCATTAAGAGGCAAATCCTCTAAATTTCAAACATTGCTCAATCCCACACACGAGAAAGAGAGGATTTGCGTCTAAAAAATAAAGAGGCGGAGGCAATTTTTATGACGAAATT
Source organism: Sextonia rubra (assembly GCA_037013555.1). Classification (NCBI taxonomy): domain Eukaryota; kingdom Viridiplantae; phylum Streptophyta; class Magnoliopsida; order Laurales; family Lauraceae; genus Sextonia; species Sextonia rubra. The sequence continues at coordinate 105,012,227 of JASUAD010000001.1, read as the reverse complement.
ACCCTTGGACGGTGTTTTATTGGCACCGAATATCCTTTCAAATAAATACCGAACGTCTCACGCCCTTCGTTCTTCCATCTTGTTTCGTTTTCGTTTGGAGAACAGAGAGGAGCAGAGAAGAGAACGCTCGTTCCGTTTGGAGAGACGAGAGAAACAGGCGCTCGAGACAACAAAGGAAGGAGAAACGAACACACATAGCAGGTATGTTTCTTCCTGATCTCTCTTTCTCTTAATTTTTTCTATCAATTATAGCGCACAAAAGGTGGGGTTCGATTAGGGCTCTTGACGATGGAAGGAGTCCTAGGGTTTGGAATTTCTATGAGTTAATTTCGTGTGGGTTTGGGACTGTGCCTTTGAGGTTTATGGATGGAAAGGGTTAAGAAGATTGGGCGTGTTCTCTTCTTCTCAAACCCTAATTTCTTTCATTTTCCCTTTTGTTCGTTTGGATTCTCAAAGGGCCATCACTTGTGGGGATTATGTTGGTTTAAGGGATGCATAAAGAAACTGTCTATTTGTGCTAAGATGGGATTCTTGGGCTGCCTCAAAAGTAAGGGTGTGCTCGCCAAACTGAGGGGAAGGATCCCATTCGAGCTTCTCTAGCTAAGAACGTCCTTTACCCCTTAGGGTCAGATTCCTATTTGGGTTTGTTTTTGCTTTTGTTCCTATTTCGGTTTGTTTTTACTGAGCATTGTGTTACTTTAATATTTGTAGATAAGCAAACCGGGAACATGCTTTTGTTTAGACCAATTCCTATCTGCATTGGTCCCTACTTGGTCAACAATCTCAGACTGCGGCTAGATTCTGAGATCATTCCATGTTCCCTTCAACAGTGGCTTAAGACAGTTAAAAAACCCTCTTTTATGTTATTATTTATATTACCATGGTTCAACTGAGATGGGGCTTGCTGAATGGTCGGGTCTGTTGATGTACCTTGAGTCTATCCCATGTTTCCTTGCTTCAGTTGCTATAGTTCTCCCTATCTGTTGTTGTATTTTGAGTAAGAATTCTGCCTAATTTAATCATCTATGGATAGGCAAACTTTGGAACACATGTAAAGAACTGAGATTTATGTCTTTCCATTTTTAGTTTTTCTTATATATATCTTCAAACTGAAGTTCTGCTTTTTGAGTTGGTGAAGTCACAGCTGAGTCTGGTAATTGACTCAGTGAGAACTGTGTCCTTAATGAGTTCCAGCTAGATTTGTTTAGGTTGGTTCAAATTCAGTCAAAATTCAAGAAGAAATAGCATTAAGGCTTTCTATATTTAATTGTCTTTTTATAATTACAGTTTACTATTTTAATGTAATCTGTGTGTGGGTGGATAGAGAGTGATAACTCTCTAGAGTTCAGACCATGTTAGAAACAATTCTATACAGTGCACTATGTTGATAGTATGAAAGGCAGTTTTTGAAAGCTCCTTCTCTTAATTCCAGCAGCAATTAGACGTTGAGACATTAAGAGGAAGTGGTGGAAATATTGGAAGGTAAGATGAGTGAAATGAGACCAGATGGCAAACTGGGAAAGGGTAGAAGATGGGGAATCTGGTGGAGCTGATGATATAAATGAGAGTTTTCACTGATTAGGACTATATTGATCTCTCGTAATCCATCTATATGGCTGAACAATTCAAAATTGGGAGATGTAAATTCGTTGAGAAGCTTTGGGTTTGTACTTTGCACACTGCTTTGAGTCCTTTCGGAGCATTTTGATGATATTCTTTCTTTTTGGAACATGCTTCATACATGTTTATGTTTATGTATTAAAGAATACACTACACTAAAATGTACCTTCCACTATCTTATGTGCCCGTCAGTGCTTTTCTAGTCCTCCAAAATGATTTTCACGGTATGTTCTTTGTTGACCATTTTCTACAAAATGAAGGTAGTTGATCATTACTTTTTCTTATGTTTTTTGTGTGGTTGAATGTAGTTATAATGTCGGATAAGGGAAAGGCGAAAGAAACAGATGACATTGATCGTGCGCATTGGTCTGATAGTATGAGAAAATGTCTCATTGATGTTTGTTTAGAACAAGTTAAATCCGGTGGTCGCCCCGGTGTGCAGTTTAGCTCAAAGGCATGGAAAGTGATTATAGAAAAATATAATCTTAGGACAAAACACAACTTCAACCAAAAGCAACTAAAGAATCAATTGGATCATTTGAAAAAATTATACAATGCCTGGTTGCACTTGACAAGTCAAACTGGCATAGGCTTTAATCCACATACAGGTTGTGTGGAGATGGAACAAGACAGATGGATCGAATACCTAAAGGTATATATAATTTCTAGTTTTTTTTAACATTTACAAAACAAGTGATAGCCTTTGACCATTATTATTAAACTTTATTGTAGACACATAAAGATGCCAAAGTATTTAAGTCCAAGCCCCTTCCTTTTCCTGAAGAGATGGCTGCTTTATTTGATGGTACTTCAGCTAGAGGTGATGATAAATGGGCTCCGGTAATGGCTGGTCAGTCTGAAGATATTACAATGGATATGGATTCTGATTCTCTTAATTTGAATCATTATGATGATACTCCATCCCCAGACCTTAGAACCCCACAGTCCACCATGCCAGAAGACTCAGTTGCTAGTGAGGTTGGTACAGATGTCTTGATGGCAAATATTAGGCGAAAGAGACCAAGGCCTTCTAAAAAGCAATCAATGAAGAGTAATGATGCAATTGACACATGCATAATGGAGCTCGCTGCATCAATAAAAGCATCAAATCAGTTATCTGCTACTTCTGTTCAAGTTGAAGGAGATACCATTGGTGAATGTATTGACTTATTGCATGCCATGCCCGAACTGACTGATAGTAGCCCATTGTATGCAGCTGCTCTTAATTGTTTTGAGGTTAAGGAGAAAAGAACGATTTGGATGCGACTTAGGTCAAATGAAGGTAGGATGAATTGGATCAAATCTCAAATGGAAAAAGAGAGAGGGAATGCATATGGAGGTGTTAGTGGTATCTAGTTGATAGGTTGATGATTATGAATTTTATGTCTCTCTTTTGTTGTTTGGAAACATGGCTTGATATTATTTTGGGTTGAGACATTGATGTTATGTCGAACTATCTATGAATGAAATTTTTCTAAATATTTTAATTGATATTATTTGTCATATCCACTATGAATGAATGATTTGTTATATTTTGTTTGATACATACAGAGCACATGGATCCAATAGTACTTCAAAAAATAATATTACTTATCATGTTGCTGTACAAAAAGCGACAACGATGCTTAATTAAGGAACCATGTAGGAACTCGATCCTTACCGGATATGGTCATGTCCAAATCATTATGAATGGTAACCCCATCATCTGTCATCAATTACTACGTATGGAACAACATGTGTTTCGGCGTTTATGCATGTATTTTAGAGAAAAGAAGTTCTTGAAAGACAGCAAATATGTACCTGTGGAGGAGCAGTTGGCTATATTTATGATGGTCATTGCACATGCACATACAAACAGAGTGATACAAGATAGATTTCAACACTCAGGAGAAACTATTCATAGACACTTTCGTCAGGTGTTGAAAGCAATGATGCTATTTGTCAAAGACATGATAAAGCCACCTCCATTAGATATAGTGCCAAAAGAAATCCTTTTGAATCCACATTTTGAGCCATATTTTAAGGTATTACTCTCTTTCCATACTATAAGTAACTTTGTTTTCTTTACTTTATATATTATAAATTTTTTTTATGTTCACAATTTTTTCTAGGATTGTATTAGTGCTCTAGATGGAACTCTTGTGCATGCCATTATCCAACCAGAGAAACAAATCCCTTATAGATGTAGAAAGGGAGATTGCATGCAACAAGTAATGGCAGTATGCTCATTTGACATGCTCTTTACCTATGTGGTATGTGGATGGGAAGGTACAGCTCATGATCAACGAATTCTCCTAGACACAATCTCTGATGAAAGGCTAAAGTTTCCACATGCTCCACCTGGTAATAAAGCATTTAAACTGATTTTAATCTCATCAGATGTATGATACAAAATTTTATTCAAGTATTAATTTTTATGATTTGTATTTAATTCTCTTTAGGTAAATATTACTTGGTTGATGCTGGTTATACAAACATGCAAGGGTTTCTTTCTCCATTTTGGAACATTCGATACTGGCTTCCAGATTTTCAAGGTGCTGCTATTCCTCGTACTAGAGAGGAATATTTTAATAGATTACATTCATCGTTGAGGAATGTGATTGAGCGAAGCTTTGGAGTATTAAAAGCTCGATTTCCTATCCTCAAGCGGATGGCTCCTTTCCCATTTCGTGTACAACGAAATATTGTAATTGCTACAATGGCAATGCATAATTTCATTAGAAAAGAGCATATGGAAGACCAATTATTTTTACAATTTTCTAGTGAAAATGCCGAGGTGGAGCAAAATAGTAATGTTCCGGAAGATATGGGAGCTTATAATGTTGATATTACAGATAGGACAGAGATGGATGCCAAGAGGAATTCAATTGCAGATGCTATTTGGCGAGATAAATCTTTTTAATCATGTGTTTCTTCATGTTTTGTTATTCTACATTTTATGAATGGGTTGTGATAATGACTGTAATAGAAACTTGATGGATATGTGTTGTGATTTTTGTAAACTTGATGGATGTCCCAAAAGGTCAATGAGTATTTTCTATTCTCAATTGCCTTGTTCAAGAAAGGTCAATGTTAATTATTTGTGGCTGAATTTTGTTTCCCAAAAGGTCAATGAGTATTTTCTATTCTCAATTGCCTTGTTCAAGAAAGGCCTTGCACCTGAAGCACATGCACATGAAGGACTCATCCGTGTGGTGTATGAAAGGCCTGTCTTTGTATGAAAATTCTATAATTGCTGCCAAAGAAAACTTGTCCAATGGCATTCTTACTCTGTTCTAAGTAACTTGTTAAGTGGTCATGCCTTTTTTTTTTTTTTAAATCTTTTCTAAACAGAGTGCTTGAATTGATATACAAAATTTTGATTCTATTTCATTTTCACTAACATCACAGCTGTGGGTGATTATTGGTGGCTCCATGTCTTTACCCAAGTACCACTCATAACTTAGTATTATCATTATTTATTTTTTTTAACTTATGAACCTATTTATTTATACTAAATGATTTCTAAACTAAATAATAGGAACTTCAATTGGCAATGACTCCTATGACTCCTTTTCATAATTTTGAAATAGTAGTTTTTCGTGCACCACCTGCCATCTCTGCCTTGTGAAAATTTCATGCACCACATGTAATAGTAGTAATGTGAATGTAATGTTGATTTCCATATTATGTGTAGCCATGTTTTTTTAGTTGAATATTTATACTTGTCATAGTTGGATTTTTATTATATTTTTCAAAGCATGTGGACAAAATGGCTAGAGTCTGATGTTTGATGTTAACATCTGTACAGAATGATGGGGATGCTTTGTATATTTTCCAAGTTATGAAACTCAAATAACAAATGAGCATCACTCCAATGGAAGCACCCTTTTTTATTTTATGGGTGAATATAGGTGGGACCGTGGGATGACATGAACCTGCAATTTGGGCACATCTTCCAGCTGTGTTATGGGCTATTCCATTGTTGATTATGATAGAATGATTGTTAAAAGTTGAATGTGTGGGGTTGATTATGGTAGAATAGTTTTTTCAGTTTGTATTTTTTTTTTTTTTTTTTGAAGAGCAGATGGGTGTTGGGCAGTTGGGGGATTGGGTTGTGTTTAAGGATGGGTGATTTTTGGGTTTTGTTGAATGGATTTGGAATGGATTTGAAAAATATGTGGATTTGGGTTCTAGTGCATGACAATTTTGGGTTGGAGTTGCTGCTCATTATTTTTTTATATCCAGCTCTTTCCTTTGTAATATATACTTATATCTTTTCAAAAAAAAAAATCTCTAATTTTTGTTAATGATTGGTTGTGATGTATTCAAACGTTCCTTATATTGAATGGGCCTTTTTTGAAATTTTCCTTTTTATTGTTCTTTGATATGTTTTTTTTCCTTGTTCATTCCCTTTTTAGTTGTGTATATTGTATGCCTATGGTGGTGTTTAATACATTCTACTATGGCTTGGTTTCATGGCTTGTCATGTTATATATGCTGTGAAGTGTGGTTGATGAAAGGTGTTGACTTTGTTGTGTCCCCAGCTCCTGCTCCGGTTGTCCATGAAGCCAAGATGTTGTTTCAATATGTGCAGGTTGATGGGTGTATTGTTTCTAATTTGATGGGTGTATATAATGTGCAATTGCAGTTCCAGGTTGAAGGTTTTGTGTCTACAATCCCTTTAATGAGTGCTGTCTACAATCGGATTCATTACCGATACAGACTTGATGGGTGTTGTTTATCGAGCTTCCACTGCCTTTGAAGCGAAGATGGCTACGTAACCTGACATGTTATGAATTTATATTAGGAGTAGGGTAACTTCTGTGTTTCCAGATTCCTACTGATTGTAATCAACAACCCAACTAATATTATTTAATTTGAATTTATATTAGCAATGTTTCCACCTTATAGTTTTCCAAGTTCTGAAAGTACATGTTTGTCGTTGGTCAGGGATAGACGGGGGTTTAAATTGGAGTTGGTGGATGTAAGATATGATGGATGTATTTAACTTGAATGATTACATTTTTAATGTTTGCCAGAGCTAGATCCTCACTATCGACCATTTGCATAGTAGTGTTAATGGGTACATTTTTTGCATGTTGAGTTTGTAATTGACACACTGCTGCATTTTTGGGTTGTGATATCAGATTGAGTGTCATCATTTCACTGCTTGTATTGGCTAGTGCCATTTTTATTTATTATTATTATTATTACTAATTTTTGTTATCCCAGTTTTAGGGGGCTGGGACTCCACCCTTGATAGAGGGAGGTATAGCCCTTAGGTGAGGGAAGCGGAATAGACCTTGACAGACGTAATACAGGCCCTCTTGCGGGAGAACGGTGTCTGGCCAGGTTAGAACCGTGGTCAGGGAGTTAAGAAGAACCATCTCTTACCAGTGAATCAGTGAATCAGTAGTCATTGACTACAGTCAGGGGCGCAAAAGAATGCGAATTGTATTACTTGAACAACTGTTCTTGTACTGCTTATGCATATGATAGTAGGTGCTCTGTATGGAACGGTGATTTGATCAATCTGAAATAGATGTCAGATGGCGATGTTGGAGGGGATCTTTATCTTCGCGTCGCAGCAATTGATCTGCCAGATTCCAGCCAAGAGGCAGCAATTGATCTGCAGGATTCAAGCTAAAAGAAGGCATGGGTTCCTTGGGTATTACAGGTGGGTTGGTTGGGTGTGTATCTGTATTTAGCGCCATCATATTGTTCATTTGGATATACCGGAGGAGACAACGACTGCTATCTTTGAAGAAGGTTCAAGGCTCTTTGGTGTCATTTAGCTATAAAGAATTACGAACCATTACCAAAAATTTCCTAGAGAAGTTGGGGAGAGGAAGTTTTGGATCTGTTTTTAAAGGGAGTTTCCCTGATTCAACTCCTGTAGCTGTGAAGAAACTTGAACGCTTTACAGAAGGAGAGAAGCAGTTCCGAGCAGAAGTGAGCAAATCAAGAAATATTAGAAATGCATTCAAAAATTGCTTTCTGTGTGATGTCGACCGCTTCATGTCCTCTCCATCTGGATGCTCCAAGCTTAATTTCAACAATAGTTCTTTTAGAAACCTTAATAGAAGTGTAGAGATTTGTTTGGGACTTTAAATCGATGCTTAGTTGTAACTTTTTTCAAGTTCATTGGGTGGGACTGTCTATAGTAATGTTGATCAGCACCAATAAGTCAATCTTAATGGTTGAAGTCTTGAAGAAATGTACTCAGTCTCAGGTGTATAGACGGTATAAATGTTGAAGCTAATTTTTATTTTAGTGTTTACAACGTCTCCGCACATGTCATGCAGTACAATAACAGTGAGGCCACTTGAATGGGTTAAAAAAACTTCAAACAGACTTGCGCTAAAATTGAATTCCCTTTAAGAATAACAACCCTTTCTGGAGAAGAGAACAATCTTGCAATTGGCTCTAGTGCAGGAATTATTTTCATATTTTTAGACTTCAATGCCTTAATGAAATCCACAAGTTCACCATATTCTTTTGTTTTACATAATGACATAAATTACCCTTCCAAATAAGAGGCAAGCCCTCTAAAAGTAAGCAAATAGAGGGTATACCAAACAGTCTATTTATAATAGATCCGTGTGTTACCAAACACTTTTTTTTATTTTAGCCTCTTCTTTGTTTAGCTCTTTTTTTAATGGCTCTATTTTAAATAGGTTTGTGAGAAAAAGAGTAGAGCTGCCAAACAAGTCCTTATAGAAGTAAAAAACAGCCCCATATGACTATAATACACTTTTCACCTAAAAGTTTGATACCTAAACGTTTGGAATATATAGTATGTATGCAGGTGAGACCTTTGTGTTGTGATTTTCTGAACAATCACCCATTGTGCGCATCCACGGAATCACAAGATCAACGCGAACAAGCCACACAAGAAGAGACACCGAGATTTACGTGGTTCACCCAAATAGGGCTACATCCACGGGCACAGGAGGACGAACATCTTCACTATGACAAGTAAAGCAAACAAGAGATTCCCACACTCTCACCTCATCTCTCCTACGTGGTGTGGGAGCACCACGGGCAACTACTGCCGCCGCCGCCGCAAGGTCTAGGGTTACAGACTATACAATATATAATCTCCGCTTTCTTGGCCACCAAGAAAGCCCCGGTACAATTACCAAAATACCCTTGACCTTAAACCAGTCCCTGGCTAACCCAGTGGACTCATCCGGCTAAACCGGAATACAAGACATAAACCTAACAATCTCCACCTTGGCTTGAATTCCGTACAACTCCGTACAACTCGAGCTACTAGGAGACAAAACCGGCAATGTCTTCACGTACCCTGCTGAATGGCACGTCACTGCACCAGGGATGCAGTCTTCTTCAACACTTTGACATGTTGAACCAGCACATGAACTTTGAGCAAAGTTCATACCCTCGTCAAACTCCACCTCGAACTAAAAGCTCGAAACCATTGACGAATCTGAGTGACATCTGAATCACTCACCATCCTGCCCCATCTTCAACATCACTGTGAAGATCCAATCACCACAAACATGCAAGCAAAACAGATCGGGAATACAAGTCTAGATGACTCCATTGCAGAACAATCTCTGCCTCCGAGCGGTCAAAAACTCCATTTGACCTGGCCTCTGATCAACTGCTGATACATCAGCTCCTCCTTGCTGCTTTTCCGGCTTGGCTCTGGCAAGATGAATATCATCACATGCGATCATGTGAACCCCAAACGAACAACTTCGTTTGAATCAGCAAACCCTTTGCAACTAGGCCGACGACTCCTATTATTGGGTTTGCAACAACAACCAGGTCGAGTAGACCTGATTCTAGCCTCAATCCACATCTGTTCAGATCTCCTCTAAATTTCTGCATCAAGTTATAGATCTCGTCACCACGAGCACGCTGGAAGAAACGGATCTGAAATCCGACTCAGGATGGCTCCGATAACGTAGAAACAAGTTTCTACGCTCCAATCGATCAAACCTCCTCCTTGACTGTCAAACAGCCAATCAACCTCTTCCACTGCGTAGATCTGCTCGAAACGAGTCCGTAGGCGCAAACGGATCTCCGATCGGACATCGGACGATCAAGATATCGCAGAAACAATTTCAGCCGCAAATCTGGTCAAATCTGCCTGTTGACCGATGCTGACGTCACTGCTGACGTCACTGCACTGTCTGCTGGGCTTCTGGAGCGGACCCGGGTCGGGTTCACCTGACCCGGAACTGAACTGCAATTTTGCGCTGGGCTGGACCGTCTGCTAACGGGTCAGGTCAGACCTGACCTGACCTGAACTGAACCTGCTGACTGGGCTGGACCTTCTGATAACGGGTCGGGTCGGACCTGACCTGACCCAGAGCCAAACCGCCTCTGAACTGCTGGGCCTCTGTGCGATCGGGTCGGGTCTAACCTGACCTGACCTGACCTGTAGCCCGTTTCTGCCAATGGGCTTGCGCTGCAACCGGGTCGGGTCGAACCTGACCCGATCTGACCCGACCCTGGCCTGAACCTTCTTCTCCTTCTTCCTTTCTCCTCCGTTTCTGTCTGCAACAGAGGACTGCCACGACTGCAACCGGGTTGCAGTCGGGTCTTCCGTTCCGGCTCCCGCTGCCAGCAATGGAACGGCGGACTGATGGCGACCGGTGATGGCTGCCCCCGGCCGGCGACGGTAACGATAGCAACAGCGCAGAGTGACGCAGAGTACGGTGATCATAGAAGCGGTGCAGCGGCAGGGGCGAGTTGGCGAGAACGGCGGCGATTGCAGCGGCCAGTCTGGTGATGCAGAGATCCGGCGAGGGCGACGGAGACGGCGAGCTTTCCGGCGAAAATCTTGGTGAGTTTTTTTTTTTTTTTTGTCTTCCTGGTTTTTCTCTTCTTCGCAGCATCAGGACCGAGAAATTCTCTGCAATTTCTCTCTCTGCTTCCGGATTCTCTGCAACAAATTTTTTTTTTTTTTTTTTTCAAAGCTGGTCCATCGTCTCCAATGATCAGGCAAACCTGATCTGTGGCTGCAACAAGGCGAAGACAATCTTCTCCCTTTTTCCTGCAAGAACACTTGCAGAAAAAATCCAGATCCTCTGTTTCACTGTTCTCCGATCCAAACTCAACAAGATCCGATCCCAACCGCAGCGGTCAATTCCAAGATCTGAATAAAACATGTGAATCCTTTTTCCTCCAATCCAGCGAGACCGGAGAACCCAATCTCGTCTTCTTCTTCTCCGATGGTGGCCCAACCAGAAATCACGAGCCTGATCTCAGTTAATCTTCATGCGCAACAACCACCAAGCCACCGAGCGATCTCCACCTCGCTCAGAAACCCAAGGAACACCAACCTCGGCTCTGATACCAATTGTTGTGATTTTCTGAACAATCACCCGTTGTGCGCATCCACGGAATCACAAGATCAACACGAACAAGCCACACAAGAAGAGACACCGAGATTTACGTGGTTCACCCAAATAGGGCTACATCCACGGGCACAGGAGGACGAACATCTTCACTATGACAAGTAAAGCAAACAAGAGATTCCCACACTCTCACCTCATCTCTCCTACGTGGTGTGGGAGCACCACGGGCAACTGCCGCCACACCGCCGCAAGGTCTAGGGTTACAGACTATACATATATATAATCTCCGCTTTCTTGGCCACCAAGAAAGCCCCGGTACAATTACTAAAATACCCTTGACTTTAAACCAGTCCCCGGCTAACGCAGTGACTCATCCGGCTAAACCGGAATACAAGACATAAACCTAACACTTTGCATGTGAAAAATACTATCTAGAACAAATATTTTACATTCACTTCTAAAAGAATTCAACAAAAATTCATCATAGGTACAGATGGTGGTTTAATTTTCTAAGAATGGAAAAGAAGATTAAGAGTTTCTCAAAGTTGTGTTGTATTGTCGGTAAGGTATCTTAAGGGTTTAAAGACTTTCAAGCTAACTCACCTGCTGGATGCTTCCACATTGGAAGATTGGCAACATACTTGGAGGGCATGACAAATGACAGTATTGAGATAAGTTATAGAAACTACAGTATTGAAGAACGTGGAATGGACTGGATCATATTTACAAGTATTTCTAATTTTCTACGAACATAAAAGACGATTAAGAGTGCCACAAATTTGTGTTGTTTCATTAGTAATGTATCTGAAGAATTTTCATGACTTTCAAGCTATGAAGACGCACCTGCTGGATGCTTCGTCAATGGAAGATTAGCAGCATACTGGAGGGCATGACAGATGACAATATTGACTTAAGTTACAATATTGAAGAACGAGGAATGAACTGAATCATATTTACTAGAATTTCCAACTTTTCCAGATTTCTAGCAAATAAACCATAAAGTTCTTTTGGGAAATAACAAAGATTATCTATGTAGAGTATTTCTGGGACCAACTGGTTTCGATAAAGTCGCGGGAGGAAAAGGACCCTGTTCTAAAAAATGTCATAGCATTGTAAGAACTAAGGGATTATGTTTGTTTCTACACCTAATCTTTGCTGGCCAACTGGGTCCAGACCAATTGGATTCAGTATCTGGGGTGATTTCCCTAATGATATTAGGAATTTCCTGTTTGATTAAACAGTAGTTTCTTAATAGATTAGGACTTTCCTTTTTTTCAGTTAGAGTTTTTGGGGAATTAGAAAGTGATGATTATATATATGATATAATCTGTAACCTTGACAAGAGACTGAGATTCCAAGGTTGTGGTTTCATAGATTGGAGAAGAACCTAGTAGAAATTGGTTTTCCATAGACGTAGGCATCTTTGCCGAACTGCATAAATCGTTTGTCTTCTTGTATAGTTGATTATTGATCTTGGTTGTGTACACACACACAGGCATAGCAAGTGGTATCAAAGCTTGGAAGTTGTGCGCGGAAGATCATCGGGAAGAAGAGATCAACGTGTTGATCTCTGCTAGGCCACAGGAGAAAATCGGAGATCTCTATTTGCTGAAACAGAGAAATCGAAACTGGAAGAAGAAGAGAGAGAGAGGGTTCTTGGTTTGTTGGACATCTTCGTCGAAGAAGATCACCGTTGGCTGCTGGTTTTTTGAGTAGCAGCCAGGAGAAGAGGGTTCCCAGTTCGCGCATTGTCTACGAAGAAAGAAAAAAAAACTGCGCTTACCGGTCGCCAGCCGCTGGTCGCAGCTGCCAAACGTGGATCGTCGTCGCCGTGAGTCATTGCAGTCGGCGGTTCCCCCACCAGCCAGGCCGTAGCCGGAGAAGAACCTCGGACAGTTCCGTGTTGCAGAACTGTGCAGAAGAGAGACACAGAGGCGTTGAATAAGACGACTCTATTTCAAGTCGGGTTAGTTTTAGGTCAGGTCGTTTGGACTTGACCCATCATGGAGAATAAATCCAGGTCAGCGATCCCAGGTCGGGTTGGTTTCGGGTCGGGTCGTTTCGACCTAACCCATGGTGAAAGCCCAGTCAGCAACATAGGTGCAGTTTCAGGTCAGGTCGGGTCGACCTAAATCCGTGAGGAGTCAGCCGTCCAGCCTGTCAGCCACTGACAATGTCAGCAGAGTGACGTCACTAGGCTGACATCCGCCCACGTTATCAGACAGTCAAAAGTCAGAGTTGACCAGATTGACAGCAGAATTTTGTTTCTGTGATATCTTGATCATCCGACGTATGATAGGAGATCCGTTTGTGCCTACGGACTCGTTTTGAGCAGATTTACATGTTTGTAGAAGAAAATTGGTTATTTGACGATCAACGAGGAGTTTGACCAAATTGGAGTGCAAGAAACCATTTTTGCGATATCTGAGCCATCTGGAGTCGGATTTCAAATCTGTTTCTTCTAGCATGCTCGTATTGACAAAATCTATAGCTTGGTATAAGAGTTGAGGTCAGTGTTAGTTGTTTGTTTTTTTTCCTGTTGCTTAATTTAATTAAGATGGAGAACAACACTATCAACACTACTATGGTTAAGCTCAACCATTCCAATTGGTTGATTTAGAAACCGAAGATGGAGGATATTCTTTATTGTAAAGACCTTCATGATCCTGTTGAAGGGGAAAGTGCCCTACCAAAAGATATGCAAGATGCTGAATGGAACAACTTGCATAGACAAGAGATTGGTCACACCAGAGATAATAGTATATTTCACTATATGTCTAATGAAATCAATGCGAATACCCTTTGGAAAAAGCTAGAAGCAATGTATGATAAAAAGACCACAGTGAACAAAACTTTTTTGATCAGAAAGCTTGTGAACATGAAATTCAAGGATGGTGGTCAGATCGAAGATCACATTAATGAGTTCCAAAGTGTGGTAAATCAATTAGCCACTATGAAGATGGTCCTTGATGATGAGAAGCAAGCTTTGTTGCTTCTGAGTTCTTTGCCTGATATATGGGAGACATTAGTTGTTTCCTTGAGCAACTTTACTCCAAATGGTGTGTTATTTATGAGTCAGGTTACCAGTAGTCTATAGAATGAAGAAAATAGAAGGAAATCTGTAAGGAAAGATAATGCACAGGCCTTTGTTACTAAGAACGGGGGGAGGAGTAAAAGTAGAGGGCCAAAGGGGGGTAGTGGCAAGTCTAGAGGTGATTCACAAGCTAAGTCTAGCAATGAATCACAGAGCAAGAAAAAGTTAGTGAAATGCTTTTTCTGTGGCAAGATGGGCCACATCAGGAAAAATTACTTTGCCATGAAGGAACAAAAAGGATACAATAATGAGAAAAAGAATGACAATGATAACATTATAGCTACTTTGGAAGAGGAAGTAGTGGTGCTCGCCAGCGATGATGACAAGTGTTTGAGTGTTGTAGATGGTCAGGTTGAGTGGATTGTTGACACATTAGCATCCTACTATGCTACTCCTTACAGGGAGATGTTCACGATGTACAAAGAAGGTGACTTTGGTATCGTGAAGATGGGCAACACGAGTTATTCAGAGATTGTTGGTATTGGTGTTGTCTGCATTAAAACCGATATTGGTTGCACAATGACGCTGAAAGATGTGCAACATATTCTTGATCTGCGGTTGAATCTGATTTCTGGGACTGCATTAGATCGTGCAGGTTATGAGAATTACTTCGGAAATGGCGGATGGAAGCTCACTAGAGGGTCTCTTGTTAATGCGAGAGGAAAAACAGGTAATACGCTTTATAAAACACAAGTAAAGCTGTGCAAAGGTATGTTGAATGCAGTTCAAGACAGTTCCTCTATGAATCTGTGGCATAAGAGACTTGACATATGAGTGAGAAAGGCCTGCAGATGTTGGCAAAGAATGATTTAATTCCTTGCTCCAAAGGTATATCCATTTACCCTTGTGATTATTGTTTATATGGCAAACATCATATGTTTGCTTTTCTCCGACATCAAAATTGAAATCCAATGTGTTGGATTTGGTATATTCTGATGTTTGTGGTCCTATAGAGGTAGAATCATTGGGTGACAATAACTTCTTTGTCACGTTCATCGATGATGCATCCAAGAAAATTTGCGTTTATCTGTTGAAATCAAAGGATCAAGTATTCCAGAGTTTTCAATAGTTTTATGTCAAGGTTGAAAGAGAAACAAGTAAACTCTTGAAGTGTCTGTGCACAGATAATGAGGGTGAGTACACATCCAACAAGTTTAGACGCTATTGCTTGAAGCATGGCATTCGACATAAAAAGACAGTTCCTCGTACTCCACAGCACAATGGTGTGGCAAAGAGAATGAACCGCACTATTCTTGAAAAGATGAGATGCATGATGAAATTAGCACGGTTGCCTAAGTCATTCTGCGGTGAAGCCGTTCTGACTGCTGTTTATTTGATTAACAGATCTTTCTCAGTTGCTTTGAATTATGATCTTCCAGAGAGAAGATGGACAGGGAAAAATGTTTTCTATTCTCACTTGAAGGTGTTTGGTTGTAAGACGTTTGTACATGTACCAAAGGAGTAGCGTTCCAAGTTGGATGATAAGGCAGTGAGTTGCATCTTTCTTAGCTATGGTGGAGATGGATTTAGCTATAGGTTATAGGATCCAGAGAAGAGGAAAATTATCAGAAATAGGGATGTGGCTTTCCATGAAGACCAGTTCTTTGGAGATGTTGAGAAGATTGATAAGTCTTCTGAGATAGTTGATGGAGTGGTTGATCTCACACCGACTCCTTCTCCGGTGCAAGCTACAGGTGGAAAAAGTGGACAAAATGACCCGGATCATAATGAGGCATAGGGCTTGCCAGATGATGAGGGTGTTGAGCAAGGGGAGCTACAGTCTCTTCGATTGGAAACCACGGAACCTCAAGTTAGGAGCTTTACACGAGAGCATCAACCATCAACAAAGTATCCTACATCCGAATATGTTTTGCTTACTGATAAGGGGGAGCCAGAGAGCTTTTGAGAAACAATCACTCATACTGATAAAGATGAGTAGATGAAGGCTACGTAGGATGAGATGAGTTCTTTAAAGAAGAACAAAACATATGAGTTGGTACAACTTCCTAAAGATAGGAATGTTCTGAAAAACAAATGTGTGTTTAAGTTGAAAAGCATGAGAATGGAAAATTGGCAAAGCACAAAGCACGGTTAGTGGTAAAAGGCTTCGTACAAACGAAAGGTATCGACTTCAGTGATGTTTTCTCTACTATTGTGAAAATGACTTATGTCAGAATCGTTTTGGGTCTAACCGCCAGCATGGATCTTGAGCTTAAACAGATGGACAGGAAGACCGCGTTTCTTCATGGTGACTTGAAAGAAGAGATCTACATGACTCAACCAAAGGGGTTTGAGGTAGAAGGAAAATAACAGATGGTTTGCAACTTGAAGAAGAGTCTCTACGGGTTGAAGCAAGCACTGAGACAGTGGTATAAGAAATTTGATTCATTCATGTTGAGTCATGGGTACCGGAGGACAGTTGCAGATTATTGTGTCTATGTTTGTCGATTTATCGATGGGAGGTTCATCATCCTTCTTTTATATGTAGATGATATGCTGATAGTTAGACATGATAGCAAGTTGAATGGCAAGTTAAAAGAGGAGATGTCAAAGTCGTTTGACATGAAAGACTTGGGTCCCGTACGAACGATATTGGGCATGCAAATATGTCGTGACAGGAGTTCCAAGTAGCTGTGGTTGTCACAGGAGAAATATGTTGAACGAATACTCTAGCAGTTCAACATGAAGAATGCTAAGCCAGTTAGCATACCTCTAACCAGTCACTTCAAACTAAGCAAGTGCTTGTGTCCTACTACAGATGATGAAAAGGAACGGATGGCAAGAATTACGTGACATATTTACACAGTTGATCATACCGTTGGTACTAAATTATTTAAAGGCATAACTGTCGCATTTGGTGGAGACTTATAGATAAATCTTGCCACTTATTAGAAAGGATAGAAGTGAGGATATAGTCGCTTTTTCAATTACAAGATCTATAATATGGAAGCAATGTGTGACTTTTAACCTTACCCAAAATATATGCCTCCAAAATTTACCAAATAATGATGAAGTCACACAATTTTGCAAAATGGATTCTTGGTATTGGTGATGAAAATTGTGAATCTATGTGCATAAAAGATGAAGATGACGACATTTGGTTGAAATTCCAAAAGAACTACGGATTGATGCAGATAATGATGACATTCTGCGATTGATAGAGCTTGTATATGAGGTTATTAATAAGAATTATAAAGATCCATCTTATCTAAGAGATAGGGCAATTTTGACACCACTTAATGATTATGCTGACAAGATCAATGATATAATTCTTACAAAGATTCCAACTAAAAACATGACATATTTAAGTATTGATACAATGGAAAAGTTAGATAAAAGTCATGGAATATTGTACACTACAAAATTTCTTAACATTCTAGATATCAGTGGATTGCCAAATCATCATCTACAACTCAAGATTGGAACTCTAATAGTGCTTATTCATAACCTAAATTAGTTGATGGGATTATGCAATGAAACAAGCTTTTTTGTCAAGAAATTGACTCAGAAGGTAATAATCAAAGGCACGGATAATTACAGGGACAAATACATGTGAAAGTATTCTTATACCACACATAATAATATTAACAGTTGATATAGGGTGACCATTCATTATAAAAAAAACAAAGGCATTAAAGTTGCATTCGCTATTACAGTTAACGAAAGTAAAGGGCAAACATTTCAGAAGATAGGACTTTACATTTCTAAACTAGTCTTCTCTCTTGATCAACTATATGTCGCTAAATATAGTTGGCTACTTCAAATTGGGTCCTCATTGTTCTTTAAAGTCCATGGCATCTTCGACAGACCAATTAAGCAAAATGGATATGCTTAGCCCATCCAAGTTGCACCTATAGTGTGATCTTTATGAACTCAATCAACTTGCTATCTTCAAAAGGGTCATTTTTTTTATTTTTTATTTATTTTTAATCCAACAGGATCATTTTTTACTAGCAACAAAGGCCAGGGCTGAACTGAGGCCCAAAAATAAAATTATATTAAATTTTGGTTATGAGGCTTCAACATTGTGAGTCTATTTCTTATGACTAATGAGGCTTGATAGTCTAGGGAGGAGAAAATATATTACAGTCAATATCGCTGTCAGTAGTCATTAAGACTTAATTTATCTTGCACATGACCTATCTTGGTGTGATGGATTTAATCAAATGAAATCTTCTCCCTAAATTACCTATGTTAAATAATAAAGGTACATTATCATCATCAAAGTCTTATCTTAACTATCTTAGATAGTAATAGAAGCACATATATTATTAAAGGCAACATAAACAATTACAAACCAAAATATTGAAAGAGTCTCAAGATACACAATTTTCATACAAAAACATAATGAAAAGTTGACACCATATGAAAAAGGCAAGCAAAATCAATAAATCTAAGAAAGGTGTTAATCTCTCTTTCAAGCTGCAAAACAATAGAAAGAAGAATACATAAATCCAATTATAGAAAGCAAAACAATTACAAAATAAATTATTCAAGAAAAATTCATAATAGCTTCTATTTCACAAGAAAATAGAAAAACCAGACCCATACAATAGGAATGTATATTGGAAAAAAAAGTAGAACAACGTATGTAGAGGATGATACTAACTAGAATAGATTTGAAATCGAGTAATTAGAGGAGAGACACTAATATTAGAGACAATAAAGGGAGAAGATTAATTGTCTATTTTCCTTCTAATTATTATTCATGAGATAATGATAGATCCATTTTCAAAATGGAATGAACTAGCAAGTAAGCATCATGCAAGTGGGCTGTATAATTAATAATTAATTAGTCTTACCAATCACCATAGCCACCAAGTACTTCTGATCCAATCTAGATCCTTGTGCACAAGTCATGCACTATGCACATTACGCATAGACTTGTGCACAATCGCATGGGTCAATTCAGCCCGTCTTCGACAATCAAATAATGCTTCCACACTGTTTCAAATATTGAACTTAAAAAATTCTCACTTGAATTGCATAAAATCAAGTACCTTTTAAAAAAATAAAGGCAAGCAAATAAGAGAATTTGCTTTGATATGAGAGAGAAAAGGGCAAAAGGTCTAGAGATGGGATATATAATTAGAAGAACTTATGCTTATTTCCATAGACTCGGATTGGAACGGACTCATTTGTAACTCTATCTCCAATAGATAGAAAGCATATGGAAGTGTTGGGCTAATACAACCTCCTAATAGGTACTCTGTTTACCAAATATATATAATACAAGAAATATGCTTTTAGCAGGGGCTAGTTAAAAGGGCCGCTATAGGTTATTTATAGCGGTAAAAATTTGGGGTTTTTACCCCCTCTAAAATTGAGTGGTGGCCATGTATAGGCCCCGCTAAAAGTGATTTTTGGGTACCCTGTCTAAAGTGGCCCCCATTAGAAGTTTTAATTTTCAATATAATAAACACCTCGTCAGACATGAGCTCCTCCCACTCTTTTTTTATATCTCGACCGACATATGAAAAATGTCCTTTTACCATTGCCATTCTTATTTACTGGAGTGTGTTGCGGTGGCGAAGGGTAAAGTTGTAATGTAACACCCCACCCTATGCGCATGTATGATATTGTCCGCTTTGGCCCTTGGGCCTTACGGTTTTGCTTCTGCTGGGCCTCAACCCACCAAAAGGCTTCATGCAACCCCTCTTGGTAGGCCCAGATATGAACCCGCCCACTTGCACCAGGCCATGGCATGGACCCACACTCCAACTAATCGAAAGTCGGCTTTGATACCATTTTTAATGCCCCACCCTATACGCATGCATGATATTGTCCGCTTTGGCCCATGGGCCTCACGGTTTTGCTTCTGGTGGGCCTCAACTCACCAAAAGGCCTCATGCAAGATAAGGGTGCAAGCTTTATATATAAACCCATTCACTTTTCCTCTCTACGGTCGATGTGGGACTCCAGGATGTCACATATAATCAACGCCTTCACCTTCAAATAGCAATCCCTAAATTCCTAAACCCTTTACCTAGAAACCTGATTCATAATGCCTAAATCCAAAAGCCCTAATCTGAAACCCATGCTCCAATCCTCCGTTTCATCAATTATTTGTTGGTTTTTTTTTTTTGAATTATTATAATATTCTTTCATAGTTTTTATCTATGTTTTTTACACTTAAATATTTATCTAGTTAAAAGGTATACCGTAGCTGCTAGTGTTAGAGGCTAGAGCCAGAGAGGGAGCCCAAATGGATGAAAACACCTTCCTGTTCTTCATCATTGTTTTTTGTTTTCTGAGCTGGAGACCCTAACAAATGAGGACACCTAGATTTTTATTTCTTTTTGCAAGCGCAGTTAGTGAAAAGCATTTAAAAATAGATTTTCAATGCAGTATTGCTCCTAATTTGCTCATACAGCATGCCTCTGTAGATATGTTAGCTTCAGCAACCTTATTTGCTGAGTAGGACTGTTAAACTTTGTGGGATTGTATTATTTCTTGTTGGGTTTTTTGTGGAACAGTTGGAGAGTTCCTAAATCGAGAATTCCCCTGATAAATCTGGTTTTCTGTTGGCTCAGACCCATTAATGATTGCTTCTCTATTTTATGAAAAGTTTAAAACAGGACAAGGAATTTTTAGTAACATTGCCAACAGAAAAGCAATGTTCAATGTATTGGTTTTGATTAGTTTTTAATACGAGTAGGGGCTATGTTTGGAGGATTTTATTAGAGGACAACAATATACTGTTGATTATATAATTAACTTGAGCCAACTCTTTCTTGCAAACTGTGATGCGTAGATCTGTTCAGTCATCGGTGAATTCATTTTCTATTCCACATGAAGCATAGGAAGTAAGCATTCTACAAGTTCTTTGGGTTGCTGATATTATCCATGTACCCACCTGTACTAGTTTCTTATTTGTATTGGTCATTATTTGATCAAAATCTAGAAAGACAATTGTTAGTCTTATCTTTGGATAGTAAGTTCGAAGATCTTCTACAATGATCCTTAGTGATAGATTTTTTTTTTAATTTTACGTTCTAGCTTTTTTATTGTCTTTTCTAATGCATTTCCGTCATTGACCTAGTCTAAAGTATTAGTTTTGATGGAATTTATGTTCTTTTGGGAGAATCATATATGTGGTTGTGATACAGATTTTTTAATCTTTTGCTTGGATTTGACATATTGGCTTCTTGAGTGAATTTGATGAATTTTGGAATGAAATATCATCTTTTTTTTTTTTTTTTTTTTGTATTTAGGTTAGCACTGGTGTATGTTTTGCAAAACTAGATATAAGAACACCTTTTAAGTTTCTTCTTCTCCATACTCTTTTAGCCAAGGGTAGTTACTTGATTATTTTCTGAAAGAAACTTGTCTCTTCTATGCTTTGGTGGCTAATTTGCCAAAAATGGAGTAGCATCATGTGCGAACCAGTCAACAACTTTATGACGTCTATACACTGGTGAGAAACTTTATGACGATTTTCATGCGTTTTTCCGCCTTTTAGTTAATGATCTGCATGATTTTAAGATGTATAATTCAGATTCTATTGGTGATAGTTTTCTTCTTCTTTTGTATTGCTTTGATTAAAATGAATCCTTTTTAAGTAGTTTTTCCTTTTCTTTTTGTTTGCTGAAGAGTTTTTTTTTTCTTTTTTTTTTTTTTTTTTTTTGCATATTCCCCACTAAGGTTTACAAAATTTGTAAATAAGCCGATGTGGTTTTAGTATTTGTATATAACCTCCTGCCTTTTCATTTTAGTGCCTTCCATATCCCTAATAAGTAATATCAATAGTCCTGATAAGAATACGCAACCACCAAGAAATTTGTAGTAAAATTTTATAAAAATGACTGCTTTGCTCTTACATCTATTACGCAATGGGTATACCATTATTTATAAAAAGAAATTGTTATTTTATCTCAAAACCCAATGACTTCTCTCTTAATAATCCTCCAGTGCACATGAAGCTTATTTCTATATTTTAAAACATACATCAGTCTAACAATGGGTCATCCATGAAGTAGGTTGATTATAATCAATTACAAGTAAAGGTTATGATCGATTTAAATTTAACAAAATGGGTTTCATATTGATAAACATAGATTTATGTAGGCTTACTCTTTCCTACGAAGTATATTATACTAATAGTCGCTGTTATAAGTTTTAGAGAAAAATGAATTCAAGGATTTGAAATTATATAAATAAAGATAAAGAGGTAGGCAAAAGTGTCAATTTACTCTAAAAAAATTATGGTGGTTGTGAGGCTACTGATTTAGAGACATGAAGGTATTAAAATGAAAATGGAGGGAGCTATATGTAAATACTAAAACTATAGGTGCCTATCTACAAATCGTAAGAACATTAGGGAGGTATATACAAGATATTCTTTGGTAAATTGGGGTGGGGTTATGAGAATGTTGATATTATGATTTCATTTACAAAGTTCATAGATGTCAATGTACAACCTTCTACCTATTTGGAATGAAAGAATACCAAAATATTTGTAACTTCTCCATATCACAAGCAAGTGTTTATAATGCATCCATCTGATGTTATATTATTTTTCTTGTTATCATTTTCCTGTATTATTTATATCAATGTTCCTTTTTTATTAATAATTGTTTTAGGTTTTATGCTTTTCTACTTATTTGAGTTCTTTTATTTTTAATCTCTTTTTGGTGTCTTAGAATAACAACAAAATACCATGTTTGAGAAGGCAATTGAATCAAAGTCGTTGTAGCAGTGAAGGAATGACCTTTGCTGGATTTGAATACAAATGTCTATTATTTTTTAATGAATTTTCAATGCCTAATTTTTTTTTCCTTTTTTCTGGTTGGGTAGATTGGGGTGGGTTTGTGAGAGTATTGCCATGGCTTGCTCTACAATAACTCATGCCATGGCTTGATCTACAGTAATTCATGGATGTCTTTCTAGCTACTGGACAAAAAAGAAAGCCAAACCATCTTGTGATTTCTTTGTATTACAAGATTCAAAATGCATCACCTCCTTTGTAAGAATATGATGAAGATGTGCATTATATTTTTGTAGTTTGGGAGAATCTAATCTCACACTGTAATTATTCTTACTGATTTATTTGTTTCCTGCCAATCATTTCTCTTAGTTGATTATATATTTTTATTTCTCTAATTTTTGTTTTACTACTTTATTGTCATTTTTTTAGTTTTTGCTTTTACTATCTTAAAACTAATTCAAATATAATTGTATCTTATATAATTTATAGCACAACTTAACTATTAATATTGTAAAGAATATATAAAGTTAATATATTATTATTATTATTATTATCATTATTTTGCCCAGGTTTAAGCACGGGGCTTTATTGCTTGTTATATATAATGAAGCTAATTGATTTCAATTGAGAAATCAACTTTAATTTCTCCAATTGATTTTGACCTTTTCAATTCCAATTTATGTGGACTCTCTCTTATTCCTTTCGTGACTTATCCACATCTGACCTTTCATATTCCAGTTGCAACTTTTCAATTATCAAACTCTTACCCTAGTGTTCAAAAAAATGCTTCCACAAAGGCCTTTTGGCAACTCCTTTTCTATAAGTGCACACCTCCGTACATACACATACAAAGAACTTCATTCTCCTCTTAGTGTCTTTTTCATCCAAATCCTTTGTTTCTCCCAACTCTGACTAAGCTCTTGTTTGGCAAGTTTAAATTTTGCCTCTATTCCTCTATTTCTTTTAATTGGGTAGACGTTAATAGAATTTCAAAAAATTGTAAATGATATATTTATTTGTTTTTGGTTTATTTTCTTCTCACTAATTTTTAACTCTAAACACAGCCTCAAATTAAATATATTTTTTTATTTTCGGGCCCGCCATAAGTTTTGCTAGTATAAAATACAATTCCATTAGTCATTCATATGAAACAAGAATCAAATCCTTGTGCTCCTTTACTGGTGCTCTTATATTTCGCTTTTTGTTTTTATGCATTAAACGGCTATCAGTTTTATCTCCTTAACAAACACCTAATTTTCCTTAACTTGGAAGTGGAGCTAATATGACACTGATCGAAGGTCTTAGTCCTTATTGAATTTTATGATAATAAATTTGAATGATATGGAGATATTAAACTAGATAACTTTAAATCAACTGCTATCTTGTCCTTGCCGTTGCCAACCAATCTATGTCTTCTCCTTTTCTGAGATGAATCTAAAGTGACCCCACAAAAAGGTAATCATTATTAAGGAAAAGTTGTTGGCTCCTCGCTGGGCATTTCTCATGTTCATCTGCTTGGGTTGTTATTGAAATTTAAAAATGCTCAAGGTCACCGTGGCACTGATTTTGGTTCAAGCTGCACTCCAATTATATAAAAAAAAATTGATCATATCCAAGGCAATCTACTTGTATCGCATCAATTGTTGAGACACCTGAACCTCAAGGCTACTGTTCACGCTGTGGCAAAACAAGATTTTTTAAGTAGGATTAATTAGAGGAGAGCAGAGCTACAATCAAAGTAAGGGTGTAAATTTGGATGGGCTGCCCAGGCCCATCACATCCCAGCCAGTAAAATCGAGGGCTATGGGCCAGCATGGCATGATGACTGTGGTCAACATGCAGGCGTGGCATGGCAAGCTTACTGTGGTCAACGTGCCGGCCCAGCATGGTACGAAGCTAGTGTTGGGCTGTGCTAGGCTAGGGGCCCTATTCTGCAGGTTGACACAGCGTGACCAGTGCTTTAGCCAGGCCGTTTGAGCTAGGGTTGGTGAGCTGCAGCACGACGCGAGGCACGGGCCAATACGATATCTGTATTTAAAAAAGAAATTAACTTTTATATAAATTAAATATAAAACATAAAATAATTAAAGTTTTATCTTGATTTGCAAATTAGTGTCCATATTTTCGCATTTATTCAACTAATTTTAACTTTGTTCCAAGTTAATCGACTTCAATTTTTGTAAACAAGTATTAAAAATTACAAAAAAAAGTAGAAAGGGGGATGTGGGCTGGCCCATGGGTAGTACACCGAGCCTGTCTGGAGCAGGGCCCAAAGAGATGCCACTTTCTTGGGCCGTGCTGGTCTGACCCCTTAAGTGCCTGGGCATGGCACGGCCCACTGGGCCAGCTGTTGGTGGGCCGTGCCACATGCTTAAATCACAGTGACATTTGGTTGGACAGTGTCCGTACTCAACGGTGAATCAAAGATGGGGTCATTTTGAACGGCTTGGATAAGCAATGCAATGGAGAATGATTAAAAACATCCTCCCGCAGGGGAAGGGACGCATTCTATGCGAGCATGTGGCCTTTAACAGAAGCAAACAGAACGGGGAAGGCAGGTAATTCCGTCAGTGTCTCTCTTTCCACAATTACAATTCATTTTTATAAGTAGCTCTTCTACAACACATAAACATACAGAGAAATGCCCGTTTTGGTAGCTGCTACCGTCAATATCATACTGTTATAAGAGATAGCTTTGCCAGCGCGCCATTGTATCCAGCACTCCATCCAACGGTCAGGATAGCAATAGCCTAGGAGTATGAAAATCAAACCAAAAACCAAGCCCTCTATTTTTTCTGTGTTTTTTTCGAGTTTCCCGCTTGAACTCCGAAGTCCACTTCCCCGTCTATATTAAGAAAGAATGGAAACAAAAAATCTCATGAGGCCACAAGAAAAACGGCTTCGGGGGTTTATGAAATTGTGTCCTACCAAGTGGAGTGTACTATAAGAACTAGTTTAGCTGGGACTTAATCTCGAGTGCATAAACTGTAAAAAAAAAAAAAAAAAAAAAACACAATCACAGCCAAGTAGCCAACACACTCATGGTCAAGGGTGGACCTAAGTGTCCGCATGTGGGTGCAGCCACACCGATCAACTTATGGTGTATATTTAAAATTTCAATAAAATTTGTAGGTCCACCATCAAAGTCCACATAAAATTTCTTAGTTTTCCCCCAGTACTAAACTACTATCAGGGTTTGCGCTTCTCAAATAAAAATTTTGAATTCGCCACTCCTCATGGTTGAGTGATGTTGGCACCTTGTATCACATAGATACCCTGTGATTAATCCTTGATCCATCAGGTTAATAAAATACTAGCACAATAATCCATACTTAACATAGATATTTTCATACATTTTTGTGTCCTTTACATGTGCAAGTTTCCATTACCATACATGAGTGAGTTGAGCATGTGATCCTTACATGTACGAGTCCCTATTACCCTATATATGTGAATTGATGTCATGTTAATTTATGTATAAGGGCCCCAGCCCTTCTGCTGGATTACCAAAAGAAAATCACATGAAAACTTACCATTATCTATCATAACTCCTAAATTCCAACATGCTTTTTTGCTAGAATCTTTTTATCAGAATTTGAGGTGTTTGGGGGCTTTTTAGACAACTATTTAAGGTGTTTGGATTTTTCTTACATTATCTGATAGCAACAAGAGAGATTGGTAAAACCACAAATGACAAGATGTGGCACACGCGAAACTGGGACCGAATAAAACCATAAGATCCAAAATCCTGAGGGGCATTTATTTTGTTGGTACGCAAGAGCGGAAAAAAGATGAGAGAGATTGGAAGTCTGAAATATAGAAAGCTGCCATCTTATAATCTGACCAAAATGTGCTCACAGCATATCAATGTCATGATGTGATGGACGGACGTGTACAAATACACGAACAAGAGAGTGAGTGCTTGTTTGATAGGTATAATCTTATTTTTATAAACCATTTAAAATAGAGCTATTAAAAAAAAGCTATAAAAAAAGAGGCTAGAATTAAAATATGTATTTGGCAATGGAAGCATCTATTTTAAATAGACCATTTTAAATAAATAGTTAAAAGCTTTTCACAAATATATTGAGATCTACTAGGTATCGAGCCTTGAAATTTTACTTCATAACCATATTTGGCCTCCCAAAGAGATCTAATGGTTTGGATCTTGTGTTTGAGTCCCCTAATTTTTTTAAAAAATATTTAATAATTCATGTTTTTACATAAATATCTCAAGTTTGGTGATGATCCAACGGTTGCAATTTAGTCTCACAATGGTCATTGACCTTCTACACATTTTTAATGGTTTGGATTGTTATTTATTGTCCCAGAAATAATAATAAAAAATAAAAAAAGGGACTGCCTGTGGACTAGTTTAAAATTCAGCATATTAAATCAATGGTTGAAAGTTTTTCACAAATATCTTGAGATCCACAAGGAATCAATTCTTAAAAATTGACCGCATAGCCGTTTTTAGTCTTCTCAACATTTCCAATGGTTTGGATCTTGTATTTGGGCCCCATAGAATTCAAAAACTAATATCCAATGGCTCACGCTTTCTTGCACATATCTCGAGATTCATGATTATTTAACGGCTGAAATTTGGAGGGATGGCCGTGTTTGATCATGTGAACATCTTCAACGGTTTGGATCTGGATTTAGGGGCTCGGATTTCGAGAAATTTGAAAAAATGAACTGAGCGTGATCCTTATAAGTTATTGTAGCAACGCCTCTTTTTTTCTTCCTCTTATTTGGAAATGCATCATGAGGAGGGCTGTGGGAAATAGAGGTAAAACCTCTACATATATAAATTAGATAGAGCACAAAAGCACATGCCAAACGCTCTTATTTTTACAAACTATATTAAATTTAGACATTTAGACAAAAAGAGCCTAAAATTAGTGATGCCAAACATGCACTAAGTCATTTCTCGCCAACACAAGTAAAATGAAAACTAATTTGATGAATAAGCTGCTACATTCTTTTGGGCTACACAATGGCTTAGGATGTGCATTGATTCGTCTCTCTCAAAATGCATCCTAGCCATCCAATTTCCACTTCACTTTGTTGGATGTAATTATTGCTACTTTTCTTTCTTATTAGTCTATTGGATGGCTAAGTTCCCCCCTCTAATAAGTCTATGTAAACCAATGGGGGTGCTTGAATGGTGCCGATCCTATGTGGGTATGAGCTGGAAAGTAGGCGGAACCCACACATTTTGAAGAAAAAGGAGAGGGAAATGCAAATTCTTATTGCGCACTTTTTCTTGTTCATTTCTCTCTCTGTCCTCTTTGTTGAAAGCCCACTTTTGGAATAGAGAAAAGGTGTGACAATCTCTCCTCTTCCATCATCTCCAACTACCACAATCAGAGACTCGCCCAATAGACCAACGATAACTAGAGGCCATAACCCGACTGCTGCGGTTCCTTCTCTCTTTCCGATCGTCTTTTGTTTAAATCTTCGAGACGGTCACCAGTTCCTCTCAAGGGCACGACAATCCAAAGTAATGGTTCTTCTTCCCTCCTCCTTTATTCTGCAAATGAAAATTTTTTTTCTATTTGTTGCTGCATATGATTTCCCCCCCTGTTTGTTTGAGCTCCCCTGTTAGAACCTGAATTGCAAGGGTTTCAGAAATTCTGAAGCTTACGGCTAAGTCGTAAGCATGTTACGGCTCAAAATCTAAAGAGCCAATTTCTGTAATTTTCCTCTACGGCTAAGCCACAACTACACCGTGGAATGTATTACGGCTAAGTCATATCTCAATCGTGACTCAGTCGTAAGGTCCATACGGCTAAGCCGTAGGCTATCCTACGGTTAAGCCATATGTAAGGATGAATAGAAAGGACTTTACGGTTTAGCCATTGTACAACATACAGCTAAACCGTAAGCAACTCATGGCTAAGCCGTAGAACATACACAGTTAAGCCAAATCCTCTGCTCTATCTCTCTCTCTCTCTCAATGTAAAATAAATGTTGTTGAACATAATGTGCATTGTGTCATCTCAAATTCCTTGTTGCAATTTGACTGTAGATATTATCATTCTTCTGGATTTATTTCTTTATTATATTATACGTAGGCATGTCGTCATATTTTTCACTCCCACCACTTTGAATAAACTTTGATATAGCTCATATGATCATGAATTAATATTGATTTATTTTTTGTCTACTAAGCAAACAGACACATTTAAGACTGTTATGTACGATTTATGCTTCTAAATCAAAGTGAATGTGGCACCCACTTATAATAGGATTTGTGCTTCTAAATCAAAGTGTACATGGCACCCACATTTTGAGGTATTCCAAAATACCTGTAGTTTTTAACTTGCTTTAATTTATTTGTTTGTAGAAGCATGGAAGATGAAGAATTATCAAGTGAGTTTGATGGAGACTTCCACGAAACTGTAGCGGGGATGGTTTGTGAGGAATTAAACAATGTTAAGATGGAGAAGCCATCGGAGGAAGTTTAAAACCTAGAAAAGGTAGTAAGGGACCCTAATAGGGGAATGATATTTTGTTCAGTTGAAGAAGCATATGATTGTTTTGTACAATATGCCATGTGAATCAAATTTTGTGTGGCTAAGAAAACCTCTAAAAAAGGATCGGATGGAAAAATAAGATTTATAAGAATTACTTGTAGTAAGGGTAGAAAGCCGAAGACTAAGGCAAGTAACCCAGTTAGACTCCATCCACAATTAAGAACAAGTTGCAAAGCAGCATTGAATCTTTCTTTGCAGTTCGACGGAAAGTGGCTTTTGAACTCAGTTGTGCTCGGGTATAATCATGATATGAGTTGGAACAAAGCTTGACATCACAAGAGTAATCAGGTAATACCGCCATGCGTGAAGAGGAAGATTGAATTGAATGACAAAGCCAAGATTAATCGGGTAATACCACCACATGTGAAGAGGAAGATTGAATTGAATGATAGAGCTGGAATTAGATTAAATAAGACTGTTAGCTCGTGTGCGGTAGAGGCATGTAGCATGAGAATTTGACATGGTTAACAAAGGATGCAAGGAATTACTTGAATAAAGTTAGACACTTAGAACTGAAGGAAGGGGATGGCGATGCAATGCTAAGGTATTCCAAAAGAATGTAACAAGACTATAGATCCTTTTTTTATGTCCTAGATTTTGATGGAGAGCAACAGGTAAGGAACGTCTTTTTGGGCCGATGCGAGGAGTAGGGCGGCATTTAAAGAATTTGGTGATGTTGTCACATTTGACACCACATACCTAGCAACAACTACGATATGCCTTTTGCTCCTTTTATGGGTGTGAACCATCATGGATAGTTAATGTTGTTAGGTTATGGATTGATATCACGAGAGGACATAGCTACATTTATAAGGTTGTTCCAGTCTTGGGTTGATTGCATGTTTAGGTGTCCTCTTAATGCCATTATCACCAACCAAGATAAGGCAATGCAAAATGTTATAGGAATAGTGTTTCCTAACACACGGCACTGGTAGTATTTATGGCATATGTAACACTCCAACCTAGCTTAACCGGGTTTAGTGCCTAAGTAATGACGAATTTGTTGTTAATTATGTTTTGTTTTTGTTTTGGTTTCGTTCTGGGTCATAGATAGGTAGTTGGATTGAGTTTAACCTAGTTTAAATAGACATAAGCCCTTTTTTGTAATTTTAGATTTTGAAAGACATCGTCATTCATGCATCATCTTGGCATCAGCACGTGTCTTTCGTCGAGCTCGTCAACTTCTGTAACTACCTCGTATGCACTAGATGTCGTTTGTTTCCGTTGGACCCTTATTTGACTCGAATAGTAATTATTTTAAACAGTGGGACTTTTCTCCAATTTTTATTCATGCTTATCTTTATATAAAGTCACATGCACCAACTTTTATCCTCACTTCAACGTTGGGTTCTCCTTCTCTGTCTTCATTTCTTTTTTCATTTCTTCTTTTTCATGATCAAGTAAAGAAAATGAGGGTTTATGATCTTGCGCTTTTGATTCATTTTTGTGTGGGTTAAGATAAGCTTGGATTCTTGGATTTCTTCTCTTCTCTCCTTCTTTTCCACGTCAATACTGTTACATGCACTCACATTTCTCTCTTTCTCCCTTCTTTCGCATGCATGGGTGTTAGAACAGTGTGTAGTCGATGAATTTGAGCCCAATGACAACCGTTTGCATGTTTGAACCCATTTGAGGCAAGTATAAACATGATTTGAATGAACCATGTTCGTATATTTTTTATTTCGAATAATTTGCTTAATCTCGCATGTGGAATGTGTTTTATAGCCCATTTGTGTTGAATTCCATCCTTTAGATGTTGTTGTTCCAGTTTTGTATACATCCAGTTATTTCTGTAACAGGTTTAGCAAACGACCCTGTGCAGTTTATGGCTAAGCCGTAACTGCCCACGGCTTAAAGTCCAGAGAGCTGTAAAACCCAAGTTTCTTCTACGGTAAGGCTACGGCTAAGCCGTAGAATGTGCTACGGCTAAGTCGTAGGCTAGCCGTGACCCAACCGTAGGTCAAGTTACGGCTTGATTTCCAAAGCTGAAAAATTGAGCGACCCTTGTACGGTCTAGCTACAGCTAAGCCGTGCAATGTGTTATGGCTAAGCCGTAACCCGGGCAAGGCTAAGCTGTAGAGCAAAACACGGCTAAACCGTAAAACAAAATAGGGTTAAGCCAAAAATGCGGATGAATAGTAAGGGGGAGCACGGCTGAACCGTAGTATATTTTACTGCTACACCGTAAGATGTCTACGGCTAAGCCGTAGGTCACCCATGGCTGAGCCGTAAAACCAATGAAAATTAAGAGAGTTAGGAATTGAAGAGACTTTGTAGGGCCTTTGAGTAGAAGGTAAGTGACTTGGACCTTGCCCAATGGAATATGACAAAATT
Organism: Sextonia rubra; assembly: GCA_037013555.1. NCBI lineage: Eukaryota > Viridiplantae > Streptophyta > Magnoliopsida > Laurales > Lauraceae > Sextonia > Sextonia rubra. Next base: position 104,980,619 of record JASUAD010000001.1, on the reverse strand, counting down.
GTATGAATGATCTCGAGGGCCGCAACTTATTTATGTACATTATCCAATTGTTAAACACCTTCCCATGGGTGTTGGTTTAAGGGACTTCGATACACTCTTTTAATACAATGTAACACTAGACAACAGTGTATCAGATAACTTAAAACTACATCATCATGTACGGTTAGAAACATTGGATAACTAAATTAAGGTTGGCTAGTATATAATCTTGATTCGAATAAATTGAGATACATGTCATTTTTTATGATGATCATTGACCTCCATTCTTTTGTATGGTTTGGTTAGTCCTCGTCATGCCTATTTGATATAGTAAGTTCGATCTGTTTGATTTGTTCGATTGTTTTCAGAATGTTTTCAGAAACTTGAGTATCGTATGTATGTATGAATTGACCGTATGCACGTATGCACGTATGATACATGTTTGATATGATATGATATACATGATCTACTCAAGTTCTAGTATTTGTTTGATTCTATACAATTGGCACTACTCAGCCTCAGCCTTAGGATACTCGACGGGATTGAATTTGGCGTAGTTTATATGGCACCGCTGCAGTGAGTTTATGTCTTGGAGCTTCTGGACCCTAGGAACCCCAGACCCATTCGTACCTTAGCCCGGTCGATGGTGTTCTCAGTATGTGTCCCCAAATGGGAGCATATGGCAAATGTAGTAGCTACCTAGTTATGTATGTATCATGTAAGCATTGATTCTGACAGCATGTTTCATTTGTTTGCATAATTGCCTAGCATACGAAGTTGAAACTCTACGATTTATCAGCTGTTCTTTATTCTGTTATATACAATATGTGTTAACTTATTATTGCTTATACTTTACTGAATCGTCATATTCATGAGTTGTCCTTGGTGTTGCAGGCTCAGATCCCTCGACCGACCCCTTGTCGGTCAACCAGACTCCAGGGGAGACCCCAGACGCCCCGTCAAGGCTAGAGGAGTGGATGTGATCACTCTCTCGGAACGCGACAATGTAATATATGCATATAGGTCTTCCTCATTTTGGGATCTTAGTGGATTTTGGGTTATTCATGATCTGTATACTTTGTCTTTTGGTCCAATTTTGTATAACTCTGAACTTTCTGTAATCTTTATATATATATTCTTTTGTTCTTGTATGTCTTCTTTTGTTATGTTTTAATACCTCCAGCTTTCGCGTATATGTATTGACACCTGTAAATTTCCATTGTGTGTGTGCGTTTAGATGGGGTCTAAGTGTACAGGCACCGGAGTACATGTGTCACCGGTTAGATTTAGTCTTAACCCCCGATCTCCTGAGCTCGGGTTGTGACAGCATATCTTGAAAAGATGCCAAAAAAATTGAGGGGTTATAAGACTATGAATCAATTAAATTCCATCTTTTTAATATTGTGTATGATTTGATGGAAATCGAGGAGTTTAAAGAAAAGTGGGACAAGTTTATTATGGTATATCAGTTAGAAGACGACGAATGGCTTTCTGGCTTGTACAATGAGAGGCACCGATGGGTATTAGCATTTGTGAAAGATGTTTTTTGGGTGGGGATGTCAACTGTAGCACTCCGGCCTAGCTTAATCTGGTTTAACGATTTATTAACGATTAATTAGTATGGTTTTGGTTTTAATTCTAGCAAATTTACAGGAAGTTTGTGGTTTTGTTCTTTTGAGATTCATTTCGGATCATAGGGAAGGAATTGAGTTGAGTCAGACTGAGTTTATACAGTCTTGAGCCCTTTTTTTGTAATTTTTGCTTTTATGCGAGTTCGTCATTTATGTGTCATCTTGTTGTCAACATGTGTCAACATGTGTAATTCATCGAGCTCATCAACTTCCATAACTGGCTCAAATGCAGACGAGGTCGTTTGCTTCCGTGAGGCCATCATTTGACTCAAACTGTATATCACCGAACTACGAGACTTATATGTAAATTGGGATCAATCCTTATCTTATATACATAACCACCACCGTCTTTCTTTCTCTCTTCATTCTTCTGTCACGCCAGCTCTTTCTCTCTCTCTCTCATTTCTCTCCTTCCTCTTCCCTGTTTCTTCACTCTTCTTCCTTTTCTTCTTCTACTTGCAATTAAAGAAAGGGGGAAAGACTTGTACATCGGTTGCTCGTCCTCTCGTTGGGCTTATTGGTATTGTCTCTACACGACGTCTCTCTCTTGTCTTTGTTTTCTTCTTGCTTATTGTAACACCCTGATCCCCTTTGAGCTGGTTTAGTGGCTCATTAGTGTGTTTTTGTATTGTTTCATTCTTTTGGACTTGGTTTTGGGTCATGGATAAGTAGTTGAGTAGCCTTTAACCTGGAATAGGTAGTTCTAAGCCCTTTTTCGTAATCCTCCTTGATTCTACGTTAATTTGAGATGCATTGTATATTGGTTACAGTTTTGCCCTCTGTTTTGCTAATCTATAATTATGCATTCCGAGATCATTTTGTTTCGTTCTGTATATTTGTTTTATTCTTTGCTCTGTACTCTACTTTGATCTATGCTGTGCTTTGTCTTAATTTCCGTTATGCTCTGTATATATTCGATTCAGTGGGTATCCCCTGGTGGCTCTGCCCAGAGATTAAAATGTGCAGATAGCCAGTGTCGTCCGTAAGTCCAAAGCGGATAATCTCCCCTTTTTCTTTTCGTTTAGTTGATTGGTATCAATCTGGCTCTACTCAGCCTTAGCCCTAGGATACCCGACGGGGTTAACTTTGGCTTGGTTCTCTGTGCTTTTTATCGCTGTAGCGTAGCTTTGTCTTGGGACCCCGGAACCCAGGAAACCGAGACCCACTTGTATCCTTGGCCAAGTCAGCGGTGTTTTCATCTGTCTGTTTTGGTTTTTGGAGATTTTGTATTTTACCACTTTGGCCTTTGTCACTCTTGTATTATTTTGTATATCATGGTTTTGATGTATTTTGGTGTGTATTTAGACTCGTATTTGGTTTTTTTGCCATTTTTAGCTTCCGCTATTTCTTTTGTTGCTTGCTATGATATGTAAAGCTTCCGCGTACGCTTAGTTCGCACGTGCTAGATCCCTTGTGTGTGTGCATCTGAACTGGATTTGGATGTACGTGCACGGGAGTACATGTGTCACTGGTTTGGCTTTTTACTAACCCCCGGTTTTTGGGCTCGGGTTATGACACTTATCTTCTTGTTGTGGATGCGAATTCCGCAAACCTCTTTCCGCTCCTTCTCCAGTAAGTATTCGCGTCACGGTCCCTGTACAAGTTTTGAGTGTGGATTCACTACATGCACTTTTGCCTTTTTGCTTACTCTTGGTATGCATGGTTTAGGCTTTTGCTCTCAGGATCATTGGGCCAAAGAATAGCAAAATTGAGGATAGAATTTGTTTGAGGCAAGTATAAGCACAGTAGGGGTGAACACATGTTGGTATACGTTAATTTGGTGTCTTTTACTCTTTCTCTCATGTATGTGGTGTGTGGATAGCTTTTATTTATTGTAGGAACATGATGGACGTTGCATTCGTGAAAGAAAAACATGTATTATAGTTACTCTGTTCTGTACAGAACCCAGTTGTTCGACCGATCGGGACTGGGGTCCGACCGATCGGACGCTCCCATAACCGAAATTCAACCGATCGGGCTCATAGCCGACCGGTCAGCCCTAATGCAATTATGCTCCGAGAGAAACGGGGGTTCAATTAAATCCTAGGCTTACCCATTACCCTTTTCTTGTTTTCGTAACACCATAGGACCTTTTCTATTACCTTTTAGGTTCATGATGAGACCTGATAGGGCCTTCCCCATGGATTGTTCACCCATGTACCTTGCCCAACGAATTACATTAACGCATGAATGGTCTTATGGGCTGTGACACATTTATGTGTATTGTCCAATTGTTAAGCACCTCCCTATGGGTATTGGTTTAAAGGACTGCGATCCACATTGATTGATACAGTGCAATACTCTTAAATGAAAAACTGTGTATCGAATAACTTAAAACTACATCATCATGCACAGTTAGTAATAATAGACAACTAAAATAGGGTTGGCTAGTAAAGAATCATGACTCTTGACTGTTTCTTTACAAATCGGATTATTTGCACAGTATATTGAGTTCGGTTTTGCCCTCTTAGTCATATGGCACGCGTTCTGCGCTGGGGCAATGAATGGACATTCCCTGAGGTATCTATCCATGGTAAATCCCGGGCAAAAACAGCTGCCTTTCATGTTTTTTGACTTTTTCATTGTTTACCTTGGACTTGTTTAATTGTACTTGCACAATATTGATCTAGCATAATGTGCGTATTGTACTATTCCACTATAGCGTGACTTTATATTGAACTGCACTGATTGATATTGATTGATGTGCATCATACTACATGACTAATTGTATTAGTCTGGCTTTACTCCATATCAGCCTCAGGATACCCGATGGGGTTGCCTTTGGCGTAGACTGCTTGTTGCCTCTGCAGAGTGCTCCTATCCTGGGATTCTGGACCCCGAGAATTAGAGACCCATGCGTACCCTGGCCTGATCGATGGTGTTTTCGTACTGATTGCTCCCGAAATGGAGAATATTGTAAAAAGAGTAGCCACCTCGCCCGTTATCTATTTCATGATTCTGACAGCATGTTTCATCATATGCACGACTTGCCTAGTATATGAATATGATCTTCAAGCATTATTAATTCTTGACTGTTTCTTATTCTGCTAAGTTTAATACCATAGTATCCACTGGACTGCTCATCCAGCTATATAAAAACAATCCCGTTAGATCTCAGCCAACCACGGGGCTTATAAAGTATGCTCCTACCAAGGGTTGGCCTACCCAAGGCTAAGCTATCAACTGAGTGGATGTAAGTGCCAATAGAACTGAATCAATAATGCAAGGTCTATGTCTGGCTGGGCTCCTTGCATGAGCAAGAATATCCGTGTATAAGATTTCATCTGCATATATATATAGTATTCATCTATGCCATCATATTTCCATCCATGTTATCATTTCTCATGTACACACAGCTATTGAATAGCTGTCCCAGCCTCAGACATTACTTTCATCTCCATTTCATATTCCTGGGTCATCTCTAAGTATACCCTAGGTCAAATTACCATTTATGCATTTAGATAATAGAGAGAAAGAACAAAAACATCTCATAAACATCTATGAGAAAGAGGGCAAGAATACAATAGCAATATAAGATCGATATCATTTCATCCATCAATAGAACGGATGATAAAGGTAGCCAAACCTAGGTTAAGTTGTACATTTCGAGCTATAGAGGACTTTGAGTTACCATATGATGGACATTCCAAACCTGTAGGGATTATACGCGTTGGGTGTTATAATGGTTGGGCCCCATCCAGATCCAAACATGCATCTATTGGTACGCATCCTATTCTCTATACTTTATTATGCTACAACAAGTGGATAAAGGCAAAGTTCATACCCTGAATCCACATGGGCATGTTTTATGGTCTATTGTCGAGGTTAGATATAATTCAAATGGTGTCCAAGGTCTTGGTTTAGAATATCCATTTTATTCCTAATTACTAACTTTTATTATAAAGTGCGCTTAATAGCGATCTGGGAATTCTTCTCCGAATGGAGAAATATATTCTCATGCTTTCTTCAATTCCCATCTTTTTACCTACTTACATACAAATATCTAAGCATGATCATTCATGCCTTTACCTTCTGTGGGTCCCCATCATTTATACCCATTCATTTCCAATATAACACAAATATCATCATCACTCTCCACTCCATTCATCATAAACCATTTATCAATATAGACACTGGTATGCAGTTGCTCATCATTAATACATTTAAGGCAATTAAAAAGGGTTTCCACCTATACATCTAAGTATGACGTGAGCTTATTTAAAGATGGTTTGTTTTCTAAACAATCCATCAACATGTAAAGCACAATCAAGATAGTTATATATATGAAGTTATAAAGATGCTACTTGCCTTTGATGAAAAAAAAAATGAAAAGCCCACCAATAAACTCAATCAAGCTCCAAATCGTACAAATCTATATCCACTCAAATCAAACATACAATGCAGTGAAGAGAAACTAATGAACATATCAAAATCTATATTAAATCAAAACTATAATGGCCTAGCTAATGAGGGAGGAAAACCTTACCCAAGGTTTGTTTGGTTTGGAGAAAACTTTAGAGAATGGGTCCCTGATAAGATGGAGGCTTGAGGAGGAAGATGGAGTAGAAGAGAAATCTCCGGCGATGGTCTTCTGCACGGATTCTGGCGGCAGCAACAGGGAGGAAGAATATTGGGGAAACAAATAGAAAAATAGAGAGAAATAAAGGAGAAAGAAAAGATGAATGGGTGGTAACCAGCGATGATCTTGGAGAAGCACGGATCCTTTGATGGCTGCCGGCAAGTGAGAGGAGGAAAACTCTGTGCGGAACAGAGACAGAGAGATGAAGAGAAACAAGAGAAAAAAATAATGAAGATGGAGGCTGGGTCTTCGCTGGGATGGAATTAAGGGAGGAGAAAGAAAAAAGAAAAGGAAAGGAAATAAAAAGAGAGAGATAGAGAGAGAGAGTGAGAGAATCTCACATGGGAGAGGGAAACAAGAGGGAGAGTCACGCCTGGGAGAGAGAAACGAGAGAGAGAGTCACACCTGGGAGAGAGAAACGAGTGAGGGAATTAAGGGAAATGGGATTTTGAGATATTTACAAATTTGCCATTGATTTAATAGTTTGGCTAAAAATTGTTTTGGCCATAACCTGTGAACCAAAGGTCGGATTGAGTCATCGTAAGCACCATTGTTCATGAAATAAAATAAGCTTCCCAATGAGTATATTTTTGGCATGGTTTCGACGAAGAAAACTTTTGGCCTATTTAAGTGGGTCTTTCAAGTATTTTAATTGACTTGGGGTTGGAATGATCAAAATACTCCTAAGGACCTCTAATCCTCTAATCCAAGCCTAGACACCAGTAAGAAAACAAAATAACATATAAATATAGAAAATAAATAAGTGGGCCCTCACAATTACTTTGACTAGTTCTCTCATGATTCATTTGTGTATATTAGATAGGTAAATTCAGAAGTAAAAATCAGCTAGGTGCATGTTTAGTTTCAACCATTCAGTAGGAAATAAGTTGCATGCATACATAGAACTCATACATTAGGAATAGACTGCACATTCATGCATTGGGTCCATTGTTTTTATAAAGTTGAACCTTTATCATTCCTGCATTTTGTTTACTTTTGAAAAGTTAGGTTTCATATTTGCATTCATATTTGTTTAAAAGTATATCATGCATGATTTGATGTATGCTTAAATTAGAAAGTTGCATTGTTTGATTCATATTCACTGTTTGGTTTTAGTAGTTGCTTAACCTAGGCTAGTTTCCAATTTTTTTTAGATCCACTAACTTTCTAATATAGAAAATTTTGAATTGATTTGGATTTAAAAATCTTTTGTTTTAGAAAGTATATCATTTAGATTCTTAACCTAATTTAGCTTTTAACTTTGGAAAGTTTTTAACTTTTGTTTAATTAGTGTCTAACTTTTGTTTAGTTTTTATTTTAGTAAGTTTCTATTTTAGATTTTTTTATTATTGGAAGTTATAACTTTTGTATTATTTTGCATAAACTTTCATTTTTTTTTAGAAGTTTTAGATTCAAGAAGTTTTCCTTTTTATTTAGTTTGTAAGTAATTTTTCATTTTAAAAAGTAGGAATGATGGATATGTTTGTTAGTTTCAATCAGGATAGTTTTAGATTTTTTATAGGACAAGTATAAGTTGAAAAGTCCTTAAACTATATTGCTCTCTGTGGATCGACTTAGTCTCACCAAATTTATTACTACATTGTGGCTCTGCGCTTAGAGCTCGCCATCAAGGAAAAACTAAGAGTATGCATGAGCAAAGCATTAGATTCATCAATTGACAATGTAACACATCAGATAGAGTAATTAACCACTTGCCTTGATTTCTTAGGGTCCTAAAAGAGTCCCAAATGCTTTCAATATGCATAAAAAATGGGAAAACTAAGAAAGGGTTGAACATAAAGCTTGCATGTTGGAATGAGGGCTCCTCAAGACATGCTTGACCCAAATCTAAGAGAGGGAAGATGAGTTCTTACCTCCAACAACTCTAACCAACAAGAAATGGCTTTAAAAAGGGGTCATCCTTGCTCAAATTTCATGAAAACTGTAGGAATGGGGAGAGGAGGATGAGGGAGATAAATGGTGGAACTTGTTTTCCAATTTGGTAGACAATATTGGTGGTGGATTTGGAGGAGAAAATGAAGAAAAGAAGAAGAAGAGAAGCTTCAGTAGAGCTGGTTTTCATTGTAGCTACAAGGAAGAAATGAAATAGGGAGGAGAAGAAAGAGGAGGGGCTTGTATACATGTTAGTGGTCAATGTAAAGATTTTTGTATTGGTTAATTCATGGGTCGGACAAAACTTGAGTCCATTGATGATGATGTGTGGGATAGTGTTGAGGAATGTTATTCAAAACCTACTAATACTGCTAATGGGCAAACAGTTGCTAAACCTAACGCCTAATGGACTATGCAAAAAAAGCATACCTCTAACTGCAGCCATGAATGGTATTTATAATAGAGTTTCTGTTGATGAGTTTCATCAGATTTCTACTTGTAAAATTGCAAAAGAAGCATGCAATGCCTTGTAAACTGTTTATGAGGATACTGATATTGTCAAGTAAGCAAAGCTGTAAAGGTTAAATAAGCCCTTTGAAACCATTATAATGGAAGCAGATGAATTTCTGCTGATGAGTTTTGTTAGATTTCTGCTTAAAAAATTGCAAAAGAAGCATGGAATGTTTTGTAAATTATTTATAAGGGTACTGATACTGTTGAGCAAGCAAAATTGCAAAGGTTAAATAAGTCCTGTGAAACCATTATAATGAAGGCAAATGAAACCTTCAATTAGTTTTACGCTAAGCTAAATGACATTATTAATTCTATTTTCAATTTGGGTGAAGAAATCCCTGAAAGTAAAATTATCAAGAAGATTTTGAGGTCTCTTATTTTAAAGTTTGATTGTAAGGATTTTTGTATTGGTTAATTCATGGGTTAGATAAAACTTGAGTCCATTGGTGTTGTATTTTATATATCTTTAAGTATGGACAATGGTTTGAGTCACCGATGCACTAAAGTGAAGAAATTGAAGAAAGGGTGACAAATTGAAGTAATTTTCTACGGACAACATGGTTTAAAAAGGTTATATCTCACAAAACGATGTCGGATATAAGCAAGCAACCTACTGTTGGAAAGAACGTTTTGAATGGATATATGTAAAGACCAAAATTGCTTTAATTGAAGCTAAAACGAAAAAGTTATGGCCTTCGGAAGTTTGTAAAAAAAAATGTGCTAAAATTTTACCCGAGCAAAGACTTAATTTGACCGATCAGACCATTAATCCAACCGATTGGACAGGTGTATAAAAGTTTGCCGACTTGCTAGTTTTTAGTCCGATTTGAAGAGAAACTGACCTGTTTTGTGCCAACTCATTTCTTGATTGCAATATACTTATGAGGCACGATTTGGGTTATAAAAAAGGGTCTTCTCAATCCTAAAGGATGGAACACAGATCTTATTATTCTAAGTACAGATTGCTTATTGGAGATCATCTTCTCTAGAGTTTTCATTGGAGAGTTGGAGGGCTGAAGTTCTACTTTAGAAATTCTTGTCTTCTATATCTCTTGTAGAAGATCGTCTTCTAAGCATAAAAGATCTAAAGAGTCAAGCTAACAACTAGAAAGGATCTAGTTGATTGGATTTATAACAGGCAACAGCAGATGGTCATTGTAGAGTGATTCTTTACAAGAAGTTGACATTGAAGAGTCATACAGATATCTGTAAGTGACTTGTAACTGCATGATTATTAGTCTAGCTTGGACTAGTGGTTTTTTTTCTGGTCTGGGTTTCCACATAAAATCTGTGTCTTCTTATGGTGTGTGCTTTTGTTTGATTTATTTTCGCTGCGTAGTTGATTATTTGCACGCATAATATTGAGATTGATTGTATTAATCTATTCTAAAGGATCTTCTCAAAAACCTTCAGTGGGCCCAACACATATGGAGAGATACACAAAGCACAACACAAGCAACAATAACAAGTCATAGAGAGAAAGAAAAGCAATAGCAGCAAAAAAGGAGAGCCTAAGCACTAGGAGTAGCAGACCTTAATCTTCTACGGAAGGAAGATAGCAGGAGAGCTTCTGATAAACAAAGTATTCTCCCTTAGGGGATTCTCTCTTCCCCTAGGTGACAAAAGGAAATGGCAAAAGATATATTTTTTTCTCTTTGTATTTGTTATTTTCTTGGATACCCTCAGTGTTAATCATCTGAGACCGAATATGAGAGCTTCAAGTTGTAAAACAAAAGAAAATATAAGTAGCCTGCCAGCTGCAAGGTTAGTAGGACAAAACCCCAATTGTAATAGACTCAGAGCAAGAGTGAAATTATAAGCATTGCGTAATTTTGATTGCTCTCTGTCTCCTTAAACAGTCATGGAATCATTGATCTTTTCAGATTCATTATTGTGGTTTTGACTGCGTATATACCGATGGCGCTATGAAGGGTAAGATAGGTTTCTCCATTTGGTTGGTTAGGGTTTTTCTTTTTTTGGTATGTTCCCCAATTTGGATATGATTCTAACTTAGCAAGTTAGCTTAGGATTTTTTTTTAGTTACATTAGTGGATGCAATGGTTCTTCATAAAATGCAATAAATAGTAATTAGAGTTGTGTTCTCAATTCTTCGCTCTCCCTTCTCGCTCCAATACTTGGCACCTTTATTGATCATTGCTATTGCCACACCAACTAAGATCACACCAAGGTAGATAAGGATTTTGCTCGACCATAAGGCAACCAAAGCCCTTGCTCTAGGCTCTCCAAAAAATTGAGGCACCAATAAGCCAATTTCCATCCTTTTTTTCAATCTTCTAAAAAATTTCCAAAAGAAGAAACCATCATCCTTTTGTTTCTCCCAAAAAAAAAACCTTATAAAAGTAATTAAAGTCACTACTTCTTTTCATATTCCAACGTTGAGAATAAAAGAAAAAAGAAAACCCTAAAATTACAACAATTAAGAAATCCATTTTCTATTCTGAAAAACCTTCACTTTACACATTTTCCCACTGTAGGTGTGTTGTTTGGAATCCATAGGAGATAACTTCAAAAATAATATAAATATATATATATATTTCATATTGAAGAAGTTGTATCACACCAAAAAATGGACATCTATAATCTTTGTAGTCAATACCAATAAATCGCTAAATCAAGTTCTAGTGGTATGCTTTTGAAAATTTTTTATTCCAACTTATCAAATAATTAATGTTCACTTTATTTGTTATATACTATTAGTTATAATTTATAAATATTAAATATGTATAATAAAAAAAGTATTGACAATACCTATAATTGTTGCTTTTGCAGGAAAATGTTTATCAATATTAAAATTGATAAAATTCTACCTAAGAGAGTTTGGATCCTCTAATCTTTTACCCAAGCAGGGCTAACCTATTTTGATACGGTGGACCATGATAGGTCTAGTCATAGTCACTGTAAGGCAAACCCTCGTAGAATTTCAATTTGTAAAAAGAAAGACCATCATCACTAAGGAAGAGGAGGTCATGACTTTCGGATCCAATTGGCATATATCTGACCATAAAAAATGATAGCGGCTACCAGCTCTTTCCCACCCACCATATTCGAAATACATGTTTGGTTTGGATCAATATTTTCAATCTTGATGCACAATGAAGAGTTCTACCTTGGATGCCAGTTAGCTAAACCATGAATTAAGGTCAACCGAAAGAAACCCGCCGGCTCCATACAAATGCCAGTTAGCAAGACCATGGAGTATCCAGCATTTGGAGTTACTGTGGGTTAAGTGGTTAGACTGATCATATAGTTTGTCTTAACAATTATTGAAGATAAAATTGGGTCGTGCAAAATTAATGTCAACCTCAACCGATGCTAGTTTTTATTCAATTGCTGTGATTCTGAGTTTACCGTCAAAGCAACTCATCAGACTAGCCAAAAGAATTACCTATAACTGATGCACATGACACTTCGTTAGAATCGTCCGATCATTGGGTCCCTTTTCGGATGACTGAATGGTGGGCTCCATCAAAGACGGGCCACCCAATGCCAAGGACATGGGGATTGATTATGTTTCAAAAGGTCGTTGGACTTGAAAACAACGGTCAGAAGAAGTACGAAACAAAGATGGATATTGTATTTCTTGTTGTTGTACTGCACCAATGCAGTACTGCGAATTCGAGCTAAGAGGACGTTGTACTCACCTATGTGCCGTCTCATTTTATTCCCATTTTGCCATCCCTCCTCTTCTATAAAAGCTAGAATGGGAACGGACCCATCGAAGGAGACGTTGAAATATTGTAATTGATGATGATGGATGGCCCAGAAGAGCAGTAAAGTTTATGTTGTGAGGGAAATTACGGTGGGGTAGGAGGAGTTCTGAGAGGGGACAAGAAGGAATAAAAAGGCAGGGAAAAGGTTGAGCATGGGAGAGGTCACCAACACAATAGGCCTGTTGTTGCCCGTCCCCTGCACTGCCTCTTCCCTGGCTCTCTCTCTCTCTCGTACTTTTCTTTCTCTCTCCTCTTATTTCCCTCGCTCCTTCTCTCACTGTGGTAAGCTGATTTCAATTATATCTTGCTTTATACAAATCTTGAAAAGTCCACTGCCTTAGCCCTGAGTGCATTTGGCGGTTTTGGATATCAGTACTGATCCCATTTACTGATGTTTATTGGCCATAACAGGGATATCTATTTGGAATTTTCACCTGAGAGAGATTGTGCAAGGCCAGTGAAGGATTTCCAATCCCTTAATCCACAGCAGTGCCCTAACCAAATTAAAGGCAGGGACTGAATGTGTGGCTATCATGCAGGACTCTCATGGAAGAATTAAACCGTGTATCAATAGCTATCATTGTGACAATTCGATTTTAAAAGGCTCAAAAGAGTACCAAAATGTTTGCAAAACAGAGGAAGATGAAATTGGTATCTATTATTAAAAGCTTTTAGAGATTTACTGCTCTCTTCTTCTTTTTTTTTCTTTTTTTTTTTCTGAATAATTAAGTGTTCAAGATTCTGTAGATTTCAATACAATAGGGTAAAAAATAAAACTTTGCTTCTTCTCTCTTTAAGCAGAAACTATGAATTGTTCTCGTATTTATAGTTAGGTGCATTGATTTTTGCATTGAGTCTGTCAGTAAGTATGAATGTGCTGGTTTTTATTATTATTATTGCTCTGGTTCATCTTTTTGTTTTTGTAAGAATATCAAGCAAACCTAATGATCGATCCGTAGTGAAATCTGTGTATAGAGAGATGCCTCATCATTGAGTTACTTGTAGATTGACGCTGCATTGTTATAATTCTACATCATTATTTTTTTAATTTTTGAAGTTTGTAAATTAAAATATCAGAATTTTCAAGTAAATGTTATGGATCATGATGTACTTTGAAGGAGGCAGATGCTTCTGAAGGGATGGATCATTGGATTGATCATAGTTGGACTATGTAAATGTGATAGGTAAAAAAGGTGTTTTTAGTCCTAATGTTTGTCATTCTTGTCTACCACCGTGCCAATTTCATTCCGAGAAATGTTGGATCGTAGGACTGGATGCTTTTTTAAAAACAATACATGTATCGTGTTCTTCTAATTCTCAGGTCATGATAAGTTGTGTCTTGTCTTGGGCCCAAGCCATCCAGACATAAATCTAGCAAAGCCGGCTATCATGACCTGGTACATTTGCTACTGATAAACTTTGTTTATGTACAGGTTTAAAATTTAAGTTCTCAGCTCTCAAGTGAATCGATCTTAATTCGAGAATTTCTGCAGTTATAAACAATCTGGGATTGGTAAAAATAAAAATAAAAATAGAAGTGTCAGCATACAGGATACTGTGGATCCTGTGATAATGTGTTAAGAGGGAAGCTCAACTCTAGATTAGTAAAAGGTTTGCTTAGTAGTTGCTGAAACCTTCGATTGGTCGTGTGGGGCTGCAACCACCAGGAAGATCGCTTTGTGTATCAAGGAGGATCAAGCAATCTTGATGGAAACAAGGGTGAGAATGGATGCTCTGATACAAGAACTAGACAATGGACAGCGGAAAACTAATTTGCCATCTGAAGTGGCCAAAGGATTTCTTGTTGATGATGGTGATTTGATTCCATAATTACCATGGGACTTTATTTCAGGGGCCTAAAAGTGTCCACACAGGGAAACATGATTAAGAGTTTGACTGTAATCTGTAATTCTTCTTTCCATAAAGTTGCCAATGACTTCATGTATTGTTATCAACCAATGGAAGTTAATGAAAGAATGTAACATGGGAGCTAACGATAATGAAATTTTTTGTAAAGAATGTAACATGGGATCTAATGATAATGCAATTTTTTGTCATTCTTCTTCTTCTCTTACTAAACTTTTGGAGGATGGTTTCATGTGAGTTCTCTCATTGCATTACAACTCAGGGAGCAATGAGTGGTCCACCTTTTTGCTGGAGATTATTGCTTGGATTAAAAAATAAAAAAAAAGGTCCGTTGCACAAAGCCATAAAATCACCTGATCATCACGTGTGCCACTGTTTAGTGTGATGATTTGCCTTCCTAAGCTAAATGTGAATTGCACTGATCAAGTTACCCACGATCAGGGAATCATTAGTTGGATGTACATCTACAGCTTGTGCATCTTCTCAATCCCCATGCACTTCATCAGTGAATGTGAAGGACAAAACAGTGGAATTTGCTTCCTTGCAATGTGGAAATGGCACCAAACAAAGTAAATGTCCTTGATTTTCAGAATGCTTATATAAACATTGTCATTAGAATCAGAAGTATTAAATAAATTGAGCTATCTTAGCTTCCATATATTTAAGAAGACATTGTTTTCTACAACAAACTAGTGCTGAAAAACAGCATATCCATACATAAGAACTGTAATCAATGGTACAATCTCATTGCACATGTGACCCGGAATAACAAAACCAACCGGTTCGAGAAGCGCTCTGGCTCCATGAAAAGCTATTCTATTTTCAATCCAACAAGCAGCCTGCAGACGAAGATTTTAGCCCAGGATCAGAAACAAAAATGACATTAATCAAAAAGAAAATAAATAAATAAAAGATCAATCACGTTGAAGTTCTGATTCTTTGATGAATTATATGAAAATTTGCATCATCCTGCAATTTAATCACCCACAGAAGTATCATAATCCTGCGGGGACAATCGTACCATTCAATTACAGCATGATAACAGGCAGAAAAGATGCAGCAACTGTCTTTATTCAACGTAGGAAATGCTAAAATGTTGGATGGTTATGAACTAGTGATTTCCTGATCTCGTTATTTCAAGGGCATCGCCTATGGTTAATGAGGTCCATCAGATCAATGATCTGGTGAATAATGACCCCACAAGTCTTCTCAGGCCCACAGATTATACTGTTCCTGCTGATTACTTGCACTCAAAAGTTGCAGTAGTTACTGTAATATAATAAAGGACCAAATTTTAGATGCGTCTAATATTATATGATGTGTATTCGTAAGTCACTTCATGTCTTAAAAAAACTAGATAGCTCCTGCAGGAATGTACTTGTAACTGGTGCTGAAGATAGACGTGTAGAATATGCAGCTGTTGTAATAAATGATTTTCTCCTGTTAATTTCATCTTTGATGCAGGGTGGTTGCAAGAGGAAACTTTAATTTGGAATGTAAAATACTTGGCTTTTACTAATATTAGTTTGAAACAGACTGAAATAGAATTGTTATAAGCTTAAATATTGTTAAATCATCACACATATTAGATTTATCAAGAAAGATGACTTAGGAGAGATATGAGAATGGAATATCTGTGACAAAGTTAACCTATTGCATCCTCAGATTGGAGTCAACATTAGGGATGTTGCACTAACAGGCATGAGAATGGAATATCTGTGACAAAGTTAACCTATTGCATCCTCAGATTGGAGTCAACATTAGGGATGTTGCACTAACAGGCCAGTCAAGAAAAACTTTTAGCTTCACAGAACCATTTTTGTCATCTCTTTGCTACAACAATTTGTCAACTGATGAAACACACATGAAACACTGGGAAAAGGATTTTCTCCTTGGACGCTATATTTATATAGACTGAAATTGGCGTCGTAAGGGTGGGTTTGTTGTTATTTTTTGTAACATGATGTTGATTATGGGATCATGACGTTAGGACTGCAACAAACAAAATAACCACAATGACAGGAGCACCTTTCCTGCAGAGTAATTTCACAGGGAATTCCGTGGCTGATTGTTAGAGGAGAAGCTTTGGACCGAGTACATTAGACTGTTTCTCAACAGGAGGATACAATTCGATGATGATTTATGGTAGAGTAGACTAGTTGATTTATAGTATGGTAAATAGTGATTAATATATGATTTAATAGAGATGAAATTTACCATGCATTGAAATTGTGGGAGGCAGAGAGGAGAAAGGATCCGCAGTTAAAAAAAATGAAAATTTTCTTACGAGTGTGAGGTGATCAGATCATCAAATGCCTTACATGATCCACGAGTCTGTGAGGCTACTAGCAAGTTACCAAATGAAGGTTAAGCACATTGGTCAAGAAACTTAAACATTTGGAAGTTGAGCTGAAAAACAGATCTTGAGTTCTTTTTACCATTTGTTATCAAGGCAGCAAAATATGTATAGTTGGACTGAATGATTTTGTGCAATACTTTGCACACTATAACGTGGGAAAGGAGAAAGTTAATATATTATAGCTTTTGAGATGTCTTCTTGCCTAATTTAAAGTTGAGAAAGCATCTGCAGAGTACCTCACAAACAATACGGATAAAATTTTCTGATTTCAAAAAAGAGCAAAGGGTGTATGAGGATGCACCCCAAATCACAAGCAGTTTTAGAATATTCTGGTGTAAGAGATGGGTTATATGTTCTGCTGTGCGTTTGGGACAATCCAAAATTTAGAAACAACACAAGGTTTACTGTCTCCATTTGTTGTTTCGAAGATAGAAAAGAGTGCGAAATGTGATTTTCATTCTCGGCAGTGCCAAAATAATTTTGACCAATTCTGCAAAAAAAAAATCATAAAGAAAGAACATTATAAGGAACTAAAAGACTGAATGTGTAAAGAAACTAGCATTCCTTGTCTGGAAGAAACCATGCAAAGGCCACAATAACTTCAGAAGCCTAATGGACTTGAACAGGCTAAGACAAGTATCCAGGTCCATCATGTAAATAATGGCTTTCCTGTGTAGAGACATCAACATAATGCGAACTTCAAAGAAAAATGAAACGGTAAAGAACTCCATGTAACAAAAAGAAATCCCATCGTATATATTCATGTAAGACCCAAAATAATTTAGGCATTCACAAGTAGCATTCCTGATCAAAAGAGAACTTTAGCAACACCCCAGTTATAGTTGCAGCATTTGCATGTAGACAGGTGATGCTGCATGATAAATTGCAATTTACCAAGATCAATTTTGATGAAAATAAGCTACCAAAGAGCAGAACTAAAACTAACGGAAGGCAAATAAATCAGAGACAACTTTCAAGAAAAAATGTAAATGGATTGAATTAAATCCTTCCAACACCAACATACTTCTGGTTTTCATCAGTCCAACACATCGATTGATCACATTCAGCATCAACGTACAGCTTCGCTTCTAATGTATGGTCCATTTCACCAGATTCAATAGACTGCAAGTCATCCATAAGGATCTTGTAATGCTTTTCGACCTCTTCGGCGCTCTTCCCGCCTATCATAGCTGCAATCACCCTCCATCTTTCTTGGGATGTTTCATCAACGACAGCCAAAGCCGACTCAAACAGCTTGTTCTCCTTCCAGCTCCAACCTCCTGATTCTTCCATAGCGCCTAGACCATACAGAGAAGACCCAAGACTTGCATTCCAGTCTATATTGAAGACCCAAGAACCTTCTTGGATCTTAACTCTGTTTCACAAGCAGATTTCAAACAAATTTCCATGCCAACATCTTTCTTCCTTCTCTTGTTGTTTTTCCTTGGAGAAAGTCTACCTTGCTTCTTTACCTCTACCGCCTTGACGTGGAAGTCTACCCACCACCACTAAAATTAAAAAAGTTAAAAACAAAACAAAAGCAAATACAAAGAAACAGGTGGACAATGGATGGATATTACTTCCCAATCAAAATCCAACTTTTTCCTGCCACAACTACAAAGATAACAAAAATCCAACATATCCAATGTCCTATTTCCCATTTTAGCCAAGACCCAGATTCTAAATTTCCTCAACTGGAGAGATTCCAACAGCTCTAAGTTCCCAAACTACACAACATGACAAAAACTCGGAAGCAGTCGTGTCCCTCCGGGGCCTCGATCAACTAAAAAGAATTCACTCAAAATTTTCCTTGGATTGACTGGGTTCCCCATAATTTGTGGTTTCAAGAAATAGCAACCAATAATTGTACCAGATCCTTTCCTATTGTTTAATTGAAGGATAGTTTTTGATGTTAAAGCAATCCAAGGTGATTGAACGGAGGTCGTTTTCAGTGACTTTTCTATGGTGCAGTACAAAGAACCAGCCGGATGAGGAAATGAGGGTAGGCAGATGGGGTTAAAGAAGTGATTTCTCTTCCCTCTTTTCTAGTTAGATTTCCCAGCAAGTGAGAAGAGCTTATGCCTTTCTCGATGTTTTTGTTGGTTTATGACACATAAATGGTCACAACATAGAAAAGTAAGTAATTGTCAAGACACTCTATACTAGAATTTTTTGTTTGAGAGTATAATTACCTGTTAATCTCTTAAGCAATTGGTACTCATATGCAAACTTTAATTCCAGTCCGCCTCAATTAAAATCTATTGTCTCGAAGGGCATGCGACTATCCATTTGATCAGTTAGAAAGGTAATTGTTGATATTTTGTGGGCTAATGTTGGAGTACCAACAAAAGTAGCTATTGAACCTAGGCTTGATTATTATTCAGCAATTTACCATTTGTTGAAACTGGTTCTAAACTGTGGTCCCATATCAATAGAATCAGAAGTCCTTCTAAAGCAGATGATATGCTAACCTCATTTGTCTCCTTAAAGAGATAGATTTAAAGTTAGAATGCTAACAGTTCATCTTTATCAAAGTGATCATGGGCATTATTTAAAGCTTGGGCAAGAAACTGTTCAATTTAGTAGGAAATTTTATCGTAACAGAAATGTTCATTATGAAACTAATATTTTAGAATTAGAAATGCTATTTCTTTCTTTATAGTTTGCTTGGAGTTGAGGCTGTGGACATTTTCCTTTGATGTGTTTGGTTTTATGAGGAGTATGTCGCTCTGGAAGTTCTACCCTAATTTGGGATAGACTCCGTTTTTGTAATTCATATTTGAATAAATAAAGGCATTACTTATTCTTCAAAAAAAAAAAACAAAGAAAAAAGGTATTGGTACTAGATGTTTCATCAGTCACCTTTGAAGGGTGTAATGGTTTTCTAAGATCTATACACAAGCGGACCACCAGAGGGACACCATTTATGAGAGGATCCAGTAAGGCTATCAGATCATCCATCATGAAGTGGGCCCATCATAGATGGACTATGGAAACTGGTGGTCATGACAGGTGTTGACCCCTAGTACTTACTATTATTATTATTATTAAAAGTTAATAAAGTTGTAATCAGGACATCAAGATCCTAATAATTAGCATCTTTCATCAGATCATGCTGAGAATGAGTTTTTAGTTACCTTTCTAAAAATATTTTGCTAATTTAACTCATCTGAAAATAAAAATGGAATAAGCTAGGTGGCTAAAGGTGCAATTGTAGGACCTAATTTTTGTAGGAATTTAAGTTTAAGTCTGGGCCAATGACCCAACATTAAACTAGAATGCAAGTGATTATATAATATTATTACAATCTAAGGAAAGGGCAAGTGTTCTTCCTTTACATGCTTCTCCATTTACCACATATATAAATATATGTATTTATATTTTTTTTTATGACCCAAGGTATCCCTCACTAGCTCAGCTTTCAGACCTTTGACCTCACATCACGCTCTTGTACTTGCTACTCCCTATTTCTACACTTGCAACCTTATGTTCTTGTACTCCAATGCTTGCCACCTCATGTTCTTTGATATGTACACTTTGTTTCTCCAAAAATTGAACATAGTGGTCTCAAAATTTTTCTGGCCAAGATGCAAATCATCATCATCGTCATCATCAAAGCCTTATTCTAACTATGTAGAGTCTACTTCATGAATCGTATTTTGTCATTCTAGTCTTTCTTGAGTCAAATTATTGATCATTTTTCAAATAGAAGGATTAAATTAATTTCTCTTAAATGTGTTTGGATCTTCACAAAGAAAGTGCACCTTACTTGTTTCACACATAAAGAATAGTTAATGTGGTTGGATTACCGATTAATACTTATTGTTAGTTTCTTCTCTTGCATGACAGATCACAAGTGATTAGAGTTAAAGAGTTTCAATTGACTATAGCAAGTTGTAAGGATCCAATGAGAGCCATAGTGGATATGGCTATCGATTTCTCTACATTACTTTCCACACATCCAAACAGGACCATAAGAGCAATTTCTTTGTTGGATTTTATTTCACTAAAGTAGAATAGCTCTGGCAATACATGTTGTAAGTAGTTAATAATCATAAACATATTAAAGCAATGGTATCACTTTTTAGAGTAACCAATATTAAAATCAACATAGGTTGCCCCTTAACAAAAAAAAAATTCATATTAGCAGTGTGTGCACCCTTTGGTGTATTTTTTTTAATGCTGTGGTGGAGCATCGGATCATATGTTGATGTTTTTACCCTTGTTCCCTTGTATCACGAAGGAACCCTACTTTCTTCATCTTCCTTTTTCACGCACAAGGATTTCAAAGCAAATGCTTTTATCTTCACTCCCCTTTGGTTCCATTTCGCCCAAAGAAGCATTTGTATCACATATTTAAATATTTAAAGAATCGGTGAAGGTGATTATAGCTTCTTTCCATTCATTTTGTTTATTTCTTTTTGGTTTTTTTGTCTTCATCTATAACTTGTTGTTACAACCTAGGCCCAAGAATTCGGATATTAGGATTAGTCCCAATTAGCGACACATGTACTCCCATGTAATACATACCTAGACTCGAGTCTAAACTGAATTACACAAGGGAGAGTCGCATTACTTACACGGGTGAGATGCTTATAACAGACATTTGTCCAAGTATTCAAATGCGGAAGCCTATTCATATCATTCATGAAACAAGATGATATCAACCAACTAATATACATCTATATGAACCAAAGTTGAAATGGTACATATCTTTATAACAAGGATAACAATGAAAGAAAGTTTACTGGAACAGTAAGAAAAAGTTACACAGTGTCAAAATATAAGAGATCATGAACCATGCAGGATGAAAGAAAACTAATGCAACCCATGATACCCAAAATGCAGTTACATCCCAAAATAAGACCTAGTATGCTCTTTGCACACTCCGTGATGGATCAATCAAAGATGATCCGCTGCCCACTCATCTAGGCCGGAGGGGTTCTCGAAAGTCTCTTATGGAGTCTTCTCAATCTTCGCAAGATCAAAACTGAGAGCTAAGCCTGTAACACCATAGATAACTAATGAATAAGACTATTCAGCAAAGTATCAGTACAATCAAGGTAATACGCATTATATCTACAAGAATCATTAACATGTGATTAAAAATGTCAATTCAGTATACTAGGCATGTTGTGCAATTGAGTAATTATACTATAAGAATCAAACAATAGAAATACTTTACTATTTAGCTATTATATTTGCTATATCCTCCTTTTAGGGACCTTTGCATTAAAAACACCATCGACTGAGCCAAGGTAGAAATGGGTCTCTCGTACATGGAGTTTAAAAACTCTAAAAGCAAACTACAGCGGCACCGTTTGTGTACACCAAAGTCAACGCACCTGGTATCATAAGGCTGAGGCTAAGTAGAGCCAGGCCATTTCGATTCATTTATATACATATACTTAAACTTAAGTAAATCATGTAATTCATTTCATTGAATGAGAACAATACCAAACTGTATACATTCAATTCATTCATTCAATTCGTTCATATTCAATTCCATGTCAATGTCAGTATAAAACGTATAATAAGAAACAATTTGAAGAGAATCAATTTAGACCTGATCATTGCAATTCAGTCATTATTGGAATAATAGAAGTCAATAACGATAACCCAATATGCTATGCAAGTTAATTCAATTTAATGGGATCAAGGTAGTTTTACTAGCCAACCCTAATCTATTCATCCATTGTTTGTAACCATGCATGATGATGTAGTTTTAAGTTATCTAATACATAGTTATCTCCTTTTGGTGTTACATTGTGACGAAAAGGTGTATTGAAGTCCCTTAAACCAATACCTATGAGAAGATGCTTAACAAATAGACAACATTACATGAATAAGTCTCAGCCCTCAAGACTTTTCATGATTTTTTATTATTCCATTAGACTGGTTAATTGGGTAAAAGGATCCAGTAATTAAGATCCTACAATGTCTCGTACAGTACGTACTTAACCCTAAGTTTCAATATTTTTACAGCTTAGTCATGGGTAACTTACGGCTTAGCCGTGGGCATCTTACGGCTTAGCCATAGGTATCCAAAATTCTCTTTGCATTTACGGTTTAACCGTATTCTCTTCTACGGCTTAGCGGTGTATATCTTATGGCTGAGCCACGGCTTGGCTATGGCTTAGTCGTAGCACATTATGAGGCTCAGCTTAGGTTTAGCCATAGAAGAAAACTACAAATTTTACCTTTCTGGACCTTGAGCCGTAACCTTCATACAGCTTAACTGTAAGCTTTAGTTTTCTGAAGCAATTTTAACATGTAAAGCAAATTTTTGAAGCAAAGGGGTATTCCCTACCTATTTCATTTAGTCATCTCTTGTTATAACTCATACTTCATCTTATACTGGATTAGAAACACTGAACTTCATCACATAGTAGAGTTTAAAGAAAATTGAGAACAGTAGGGCATCATACGGTAGAGTTTAGAAAATTGAGAACATTAGGACTGAATGCACAAGATTCAGTAAAATTACAAGAGTCATAACATACCAACATGTATTAAACCAAAATTTGCTTATACTTACCTTAGCTTAGAATTCAAACCACTACTCTTACTCTTGGCTCAACTCCAGACGACACCCCAATTCTCGAACCTAAAACTGATATGCATGTGAGGGATGATGAAAGAGATGAGTGCATGCTTACAAGAAGAGTTTTCTTCACTTCTTAAACCAAAGACTGGTAAAAAGGAAGTAGATCTTATCTCTAGATATCAGTTAAAAGATAAGGTTACTTGAATTCTTCCCTTCACAGAGTGTGATGAGAATAAAAGACACTGGAGACGCTAATAGGAGCCTCCAATCATACATGCAAACTTCTAATCTCTTGATTTGATGAAAGAATCATGATGGAGGAAAGAAGACTAGGAATCTTAGGGCAAGAAGAGTATCATAGAGAAAAGATATCGATTGGGAATAGTGGGCTCTTATATACAAAATACTTTCTAAAGTTTATAAGAAAGTT
Source organism: Sextonia rubra (assembly GCA_037013555.1). Classification (NCBI taxonomy): domain Eukaryota; kingdom Viridiplantae; phylum Streptophyta; class Magnoliopsida; order Laurales; family Lauraceae; genus Sextonia; species Sextonia rubra. The sequence goes on along the minus strand of JASUAD010000001.1, from coordinate 104,957,091 downwards.
CATATTTCTTAAGGTAATTTTAGTTAAAGTCAAATGAAGGTTCAACTAACATAAACAAACTCAAACGTTTTCAAATGAAGTACGAAAGTTGATGAGCTTGATGAGACACATGTGAAAGTGTCAATATGATGCGTGAATGATGTAAAACAACGAAATCAAAAATCACGAAAAGGGGCTTTCACTACCTAATAAAGGTTAAATTCGACCTAGTTACCTATCCATGACTTAAATATAACCAACAAAGACAAAACAAGTTAAATCTATCCTAATTCGATTGTAAGTAGCTAATAACTTACTTAATTAGTCACTAAACATGCTTAATTAGGGCCAGAGTATTACACTTGTCATATCTATTTCGATATTATATAAACTATTTGGTTTTTTTTTGTAATAAATAATTCTTGTTCATGATTTTTTGGTATCGTTTTCATGTTGGTTCTTTAACCTTTATTGAAGTGGGTTCTTTTAGATTGATAAGGGGTATTTTTATTGTAAAATGGTGATTTTGATATTTGTTTCATAAATTAATGTAGAATAGTTAATTGTATGTTAATTTATATGTTTATTGTAGAATGTTTTATTTCATTTACATAAAGTTGTTGGCATTTGTATGATTCCCCCTGATTGGTGATATATATGCTGATATGACCTTTCTATGGTTGTTTATGTAGTGGAAGCGTGTTAGGCACCGAGCTATTAGCTATATTCCACCACAATGTTGAGATTGAAATTGATCAACCAAGTCATTAGTATAATTGTGGCATAAAAAGGATGAGGTATCTATCAAATGACATTTCATACAAGTCATTGGTGGATATTGTACTATAAACTTCACAATGGGACGCAACAGTTGAAGACGTGACCATAAATTACCTTCTTCACGAATGAGATTTTGCTTCATTGATAAATATAGTTGATGATAACGACACATCATGTTCAAAGCTTCAACAAACGCTAGAATTCCTTTTTCTTTTTAATTTTCAAAAGAAAAGAGAATGAGGCATGAGGCACATTTACATCATAAACATCATAGTAGATGCATTTAGATTGTAAATTATTCTCATGTGTTATAAAATGTATATTTTATGATTTTCTCATATATGTTATATGTGCTTTTATTGCAACTTTGAAAAAAGAGATATGCTACATTGTGTTTCGGAGAAGAAGAGCAACTCGAAGAGAGATTAGAAAGGAAAACGATTGTTAGAAATATCGCAGTTGAAGGAATTTTCAACAATGGGTCTAGATGAAGATAGAGATATGTACTTCTCAAGTGCATATAATGAGGTGGCTAATGAAGATGAAAGGGAAATGCAAACCTTCAGTATGGAAAATGGAATGAATGGTTGTGAACAATTTGATGTACACGTGATGACATTTTTACATCAAATTCAGAGGCTATTCAGATATCAAAGTGTAGTGCGGATGCCTCAATTAATGAGTTGATAAATTAAGGAATTTTTTGAACATATGTCTATGGATTATGATGATATTGTTCCCATAGAATATACAACTGAGGTTGGAAATGATTCATCAGAGGAAATGTCGTTAGGTCATGAGTTTTAAAACCGTGAAGGCTTTAGAACAACTCTAGCAAAGTTTCTCGTCTACAATAACTTCACATTGACATTGAGGCACCTTTGAATAAATATGAATTTAATTATGGCCCGTTACAAAGAGGAAAACTATCCATGGCGTATACATGCTTCTCTAGCAAGTCGGGACCCTCATTTAAGGTTGGACATATAATCCAACACACCATTGCTCGAAGCCAATGATAGGAATATCTCATAGGCAGGCCTCTGCTAAGATCATTATAGATTTTGGTGAAAAGAGAGAGAATGAATCATAACATGAGACCAAAAGAAATCATAAATGAATATCAGTTGGAATTTGGATCTCGGATCACCTACAAAAAGGCTCATATGGGTAAGAGTTAGCTCCGCATAAAGTTTGGGATCATACGAGGAATCTTTCCAACTACTACAACTTTATTGTAATGAGTTGGAAAACATTAATCCGGCCATAATGACAAACATTGACAGGACCTCTGATGATCAGTTTAGATGCCTTTTTTTTTTCTTTTAGGGGGGCCTTTCAGACAAACAATAATCTGGGTATAGTGACGAATATTGCGATCCGACACTATTGATACTGGCGTACCATGTAATCTCACAATCTCATCCACAAACTTCTTGGTCATTTCTGAAAATGTCATGCCCTTCTTAAAACGAATGAAATGAGCTGATTTCGTTAATATATCCACAATCACCCAAATAGCATTATTTTTTTTCTTGTTGGGGGCAAACCGGAGACAAAATCTATCGTAATATGCTTACATTTCCACTGAGGAATATGCAATGGGTGTAACGAACCAAGAGCTCTTTGATAATCAGCTTTCACCTTTTGACATGGAAGACACCTAGCCACGAAGCCTGCTATTTCTCTTTTCATATTAATCCACCAAGACCGATCCTTTAAATTCTGGTATATCTTTGTACTATCGGGATGCATTGCATATCTAGCAAAATGTGCATCCGTTATTAGGTTCTCCTTCAAGCCATCATTAACTAGTATGCATAATCTGTTTGTGAAATATAAAACACCATCCTCTAGCCCGGAAATATGATCTATCTTTTATATGATCTTTAATCATCACCAGATTAATATCTTCAAATTATTTATCCTTGATTACTTGAATTATTTCATGATGGAAGGCAACAATACTAGCAAACATCACCAAATTGTCTACCAGCTTTACTTTTACAAGCATGTCATTGAATTCATCTTGTATGAACAATGTTGAGCTCAATAAGGTACTGAGACTCATTGTCTTCCTGCTAAGAGCATCTGCTACAATATTCCCTTTTCCTAGATGGTTCTTGATAGGGAAGTCATAGTCTTTCATAAACTTAAGCCATCTACATTGCCTCATATTTAAATCATACTGCTCAAACAAGTGCTGTAAACTATGGTGATCTGAGTGAGCCTCAAACTTTCCACCATAGAGGTAGTATCGCCAAAGTTTCAAAGCGAACGCGATAGCTGCTAACTCTAGATCATGTGTGGCATAGTTCTTTTCATCCTCCTTTAACTGTCTATAGCCATACACAATCACCTTACCATTTTGCATTAAAACACACCCCAATCCAACTCTAAAAGCATCTGAATAAATTATAAATCCTTCACTTCCATCAAGTAGTGTTAATACTGGAGCAGTGGTTAACTTCTCTTTCAAAGTTCTGAAACTTGATTTGCATTCTTTATTTCAATTAAATGGTATATTGTATTGAGTTAACTTTGTTAAAGGGGCGGATATCTTTAAGAAGTCTTGAACAAATCTTCCATAATGCCCTGCTAGTCCAAGAAAACTTTTGATCTCTATTACAATTTTTAGACTTAGCCAATTTACAACTGCCTCTACTTTTGTTTGATCAATTGCCAATCCATCTCATGAAATAATATGACCTAGAAAAGCTACCTACTCAAGCTAGAAATCACATTTCTCCAGCTTTGCATACAAGCGATGTTCTCTTAACAATTGCAATGATCTCTTCAAATGGTCAGCATGCTCCTATATTATCTTAGAATATACTAAGATATCATTAGTAAAGACTATAATGAATTAATCCAAGAAAGGAATTAAGTCCCTATTCATCAACGTTATAAAAACAACAGGTGCATTAGTCAATCCAAAAGGCATCACGAGAAACTCACAATGGCCATTCCTTATTCTAAAGGCTGTTTTGAAATGTCACCTTCCTTAACTCTCAACTGCTGATATCTAGATCTCAAATCTATTTTTGCAAAATTTGCGGCACTTGGAGTTGGTCAAACAATTCATCAATGCAAGGTGATGTATACTTGTTCTTGAACATCACCTTATTCAAATGCCGGTAATCGATACACATTTGAAGTGTACCATCCTTCTTCTTTACAAACAACACCAGGGCTCCCTACAATGACACACTAAGGCATATAAAACCCTTATCAAGCAAATCCTGTAATTGCTTTTTCAATTCCTGTAATTCTACAAGGGCCATGCAATACAGCGCCTTGTGAATTAGTGTTATACCTATAACAAATTTTATAGAAAACTTAACTTCTCTACCAGGACAAGTCAACAGAGGGTTGACGATCCTCTATTCGTACATCGCATTGGGGGTAATATAGACTACACTTCACCCTCTTGCCTACAGGAGTGGAGACTACCAACACATACAGTAACGGCTTAGGCTGCTTCCGTAGTTTCACAGCAAAATGAGGTGTTATGTACGAATGCATAGACCCTGAATCAAACAATGCTTAAGTTTATTCATTATCAATTGAAAGAATACCTTCGACCGCAGTAGCATCTTCCTTGATCTCATGAGTGATAGCATAAGCACGAGCATTCTGGCAGTTCTGTCTTTATCCTTGCCGTGATTGTTACCGTTTGCCTTGAGAAGTGGGTGCACCTGAACACGATTGCTAGTTGGGCTTATACCTAAGACATTGAGCCATTCAATGCTACATTCAGCCATAAATCAAGCAAGCTCTTGTGCTCCTCCAGCATGTCTCAGTTTTATGAGACTTCTCACAATGACCACACTTCACCATTGTTTTACTCGGGTTATCTTGACCACCATTCATCATCTTTTGCGCTTGCCCTTTACCACCAAAAGATGTGTTCCTTTTAAGATCCATAGCTCTTTTTTCATGAGCATTGGCCTCCGCAGAGTAAGCTCTATCTATAGTATCATCAAAAGTAGTTGGCCTCTGGAAAGCTGTAACATAATCCTTGTATATGGGATTTAGGCCAATGATAAACTTGTTAACCTTTTTCTCCTCCGTATTAATCATATCTTCTGCATATTATGACAACTATGTAAATGTATGTACATAAGTTGCCACCGACATCTGTTGCTGCTGTAATGCCATAAACTTTACTTCCTTTTCCCTCTGAATATGAGCAGAAATAAACTTTCTTTTAAATTGTCTCTTGAGAATCTCCCACATAGTAGCACCAGGCATATCTTTATATGAATGTCTTACACTTTTCCACTAGGTTTTAGCCACACCGTGAGATATAGAAGCAGTGAGCAGTACCTTCTATCTGTTAGTACAAACAACCATATCAAACATATTATTAGTATGCTCTAACCACTCATCTGCTTAGAGAGCATCTTCCTTGCCGTGGAATTCTGTTGCACCTTTTTTCCTAAACTTCTTGTATAGAGCATTAAGATCATTTTCTTTAGGATGATACACCACTTGTTGCTCTACATGTGGTTGGATTGATGACTGACTCTGTCGTTCAGCTATAGAAGCCATATGTGCTTGTAGAGGTTATATAGCTTGCATCGCATGAGACTACGCTTGAATTGCTTGCATCACCGTCATAAAATGGTCATCTATATGAAGAGGTGGCTGTGGAGGAGCAGATCCGCTAGTCTCTGGGAGTGGGTTCATGTTTACCTCATTGTGATTGTTATTACCCGATCCTGAAGCCATTTCTTGCAACAAAGGAAATCATCTCAACTTAGAAATACCCATCTATCAATATATTTAGACTATAGAGTCAAATAGTTGATATACGCAGAATTCTATCGTGCCCTCACCTCGTTTTTACCTGTCTAAGTCTTTTAAATGACTGTTTCATTCTTTGATACTATACCTACATATTTCACAACCCGAGCCTAAGAATTTGGGTATGAGGATTAGCCCTAAATAGTGACATACGTACTCCCGTATAATATACAGTTAGACTCAAGTCTAAGCAGAATCACATAAGGGAGAGTCATATTACTTACACAAGTGAAATGCTTATAACTGACATATGTCCAAGCATTCAAACGCAGAAGCTTGATAATATCATTCATGAAACGAGATAATTCTAACCAATTATTATACATCCATATGATATACTATGAACATAAGTTCTAATGAAACATATATTTTACAAAAGGAAATAAAGTTCCTGACTAGTAAACAAGAGTAACACAGTGTCCAAAAAATAAGGGATCATGAACCGTACAGCATAAAATAAAGCTAAAGGCTGATCATGATACCCTAAATGTAATGACGTCTTAAAACAAGATTTATATGTTCTTTGCACACTCCATGATGGATCAATCAGAAATGATCCACCATCTACTCGTATAAGCCGGAGTGTTTCCCGAAAGTCTCCTCTGGAGTCTTCACGATCTCTGTAAGATCGGATCCAGGGGCTGAGCCTGTACCACCATAAATAACTAATGAATAAGACTATTCAGCAAATTATAAGCACAATCAAGATAACACACGTTGTATCTACAAGAATCATTAACATGTGATTAAAGAGGCTAATTCAGTATACTAGGCATGTTGTGCAGTTGAGTAATCATGCTATCAAATAACAGAAGTAATTTACTAGTTGGCTACTATATTTGCCATATCCTCCCTTTAGGGATCTATGCGTTGAGGACACCATCGACTGAGCCAAGGTACGAATGGATCTCTCGTACATGGAGTCCGGAAGCTACAAAAATAGTACACTACAGTGGCAATGTTCGTGCTACAACAAAGTCAACCTCGCCGGATATCATAAAGCTAAGGCTGAGTAAAGCCAAACCATTCCGATTCAGTCATATAATTGAACTTAAGCAATCACGCAATTCATTTATTAAGTGGGAACAATACCCAATCGTATACATTCAATTCATTCGTGCAATACGTTCATACTCAATTCAATGTCAACATAATATCAAGAATATCAAGAAACATATCAAATAGATTCAATGCATACAATGATCACTTTAATTCAAATCATTATTAAAATATTAGAAGGCATTAACGTTAATCTAATATGCCATGTAAATTCAATTTCATAGGATCAAGATAGTTTTACTAGCCAACCCTAATTTAGTCATCCATTGTTTCTAACTGTGCATGATGATATAGTTTTAAATTATCCAATACACAGTTGTCTTCTTCTGGTGTTGCATTATGCAGGAATGTGCATCGAAGTTCCTTAAACCAACACCCATACAGAGGTGCTTAACAAATAGACAACATCACATGAAGAAGTCTCAACCCTCAAGATTTTTATGATCTTTCATTATTCCATTGGGCTGGTTAATAATGTAAAAGGATCCAATAATGAAGATCCTATAAGGTCTTGTACAGTACCTACTTAACCCTAAATTTTAACGGTTTTACGACTTAGCCGAGGGTAACTTACGGCTTAGTCATGTACATCTTACAGTTTGGCTGTAAATTGCACTACGACTTAGCCATAGGTACCCATTTCCTCAACATTTACGATTTAACTGTATTCTCTTATATGGCTTAGCCATATGTACCCTATGGCTGAGCTATGGCTTAGCCATAGCACAATCTACAGTTCGGCTTTTGCCTAGGCGTAGAAGAAAAATGACATTTTTAGCTCTTTGGACCTTGAGCCTTAAGTTCCTTACGGCTTAGCCGTAAGCTTCAATTTCTAAAGCAACTTCATGTCTGAAGTAACTTTCGGAAGCAAATCCCATGCTAGTTTCAGAACTTGAGATTTTAATAGTGTATTCCCTCTCTATTTCATTCATTCAATTATTCAGACATATTGAACTTTATCATATAGTGAAATTGAGAAAGGATAACATATTAGGGTTGAATGCATAGAAGTGAGTAATATACAATAATCATAACATACCAATATATATTAAACCAAAATTTGCTTATACTTGTCTTGATTTACAAATCAACTACTTTTACTCTTGGCTCAACTTTAGACGACACTCCAAAATTTTCCCAATTTTTCTAACGTAAACTGATATGTTTGACACCTTCACTTCACATCTTCTAATTAGATGAGAAGACACTAAAGATGCCCTCTAATCATACATGCAAAGATCAACTCTCTTGATTGGATGAGAGAATCGTGATAAAGAAAAGAGGAATACAAGTCTTAGGGCAAAACAAGTATTATAGAAAAAAAAACTTCGATTAGGAACAATGGGTCTCATATATACAAGATATTGTTTGGAGTTTATAAGAAAGTCCTTATTTCTTAAGGTAATTACAATTCAAGTCAAATAAAGGTCCAACTAACACAAACGAACTCAAATATATTCAAGTCAAGTATGAAACTTAACGAGCTTGACGAGACGAATGTGATGACATCAATATGATGCATGAATAACGTAAAATCATGAACTCAAAAATTACGAAAAAGGGCTTTCACTACCTAAGTAAGGTTAAATGCGACCCAACTACCTATCCATGACTTAAACATAACCCACAAAGACAAAACAAGTTAAATCCATCCTCATTCAATGGTAATCAGCTAATCATTTAATTAATCGCTAAGCATGCTAAAATAGGGTTGGAGCGTTACAACAAGCACATATTGAATGATGTATAGTCAAATTATTCATCCAACACGTAGCAGTAAGCAATGGGAATATAAAATAAACTTTAGGGTCTTGCCTCCACTTGCCACCAAACACCCTGGTAGTCCAAAAAATAAAACAAAATTTTGGTTGAATATCATTACTAAAAATGAATAGTAACTTGTTCAAATTGTAAAGAGAGGTCACAACTGCAGGAGCTTCCATAATTCCCCCGCTCAAGTCTGAGCATTTTCTGAGTGAAAATGAGTGAATTCTATATGTATTTCCATTTTGCATGAAATACTAATCTATAATATTAAATATCATGTTTTACTTTCGAACGATACAATTCAATTCAATGGTTTTGGTTTTGAATGAATTTGATTTGTAATGAAATAGAATGGAACAGGTAATGTTTGAGTTGGTTTGTAATGAAATGGAATTGAACAAGTAATGTTTGAATTGGTTTGTAAATACCAGCATCGGGTTCAATATTGGGCCTTTCAAAAGAACATCGGATCTGATGCTGAAGCTGAGACAGAATATAAATACCAGAATCGGATCTAACATTGGAACTGGAACATAATATAATACCTACATCAAATCCGATGCTGGAGCTGAGACAGAATCTAATATCAGCATTGAATCTGACGCTAGAGCTGAGACAAAATGCACATACTAACATCAGATGTGATGATGGAACTGAAACAAAAGTAAATACATGCATCGGATCTGATGCTGGTACTTCATTTTATTGACCTATCTCCTTGTGCCAGCATTCATACAGTTCCTTTCCATCCATTTTATTGACCTATCTCCTTCGATCGTTTATACATGGCTGAAAAAAAATTTTGAAAATCACATAAGCCAAAACATATTCATTTCCCAAAACATAATTTCAATAAATATACCCACTTTCTTTACATCTTCATCTAATTGAGATGTACTACATGTCTCCATGTAGTTATCAAAAGCATTAGTGAAGACTTCTTTGAAATGATCAACCTTTTGCACTAATGAAGATGGAGATCTTTCAAGACCGGATTTTTTCTTCAATGCCCTATTTGACGATCGCTTAATATGGTGAAAAAAATTCAATGACTTGCATTATATTTCCATGTCAGTTAGTACAACATGTGTAATAATAATGACATAATCGATAATTCAATACATAAACATGCTTAACCAGAAAACAATATTCATGTTTTTCCTTTTCCTTATCCTCTGCCTTAACACGTCCAACCTTCATAAGTATATTCAAGCTATATCACATCATATATATGAATCTTTGTGCTCTGCCACCTTATTTTTCTTTGCTTTAAGCATATTTTTTTATCAAGCTTCCCATAATGCATGTTCAAGCACATTACGGTTGTCGTGCTCAATGATTACTCGCTCCATACTTTCCTCCCTTTCATAAGGCCATACAAATAGACAAGGTACAAGTTGAAACTAGTTCAAACCGTTGCATTACTCTATCTATATTATGCCTGTCAAAAATTCAGTAGAAAATCATAACTATTAAAGAAATAAACAAACTTTTATTAACTTTTGAAACTTGATGAAGGAAGTCATTGCCAAGTTTCAGATATAGTTACCAATGTAATGAAGAAAATTGGACGAGGCATAGCATAAAATAAATCTTTGGGTATTGAATCAACAAAAGTAATAAATCTCTTCTGCATTTGTTAGGTTACTTAGTTGTCTTCGAACTTGCTTGAATTTCGTCAAATGCTTCACTCCTCTCAGCCTGTTCTCCTAAGTTGTAACAAGTGGGAAAATCACATTTAGATTTAAATATCAATTAGGATACAATGATCAGCCTACAACCATCCTAGTATATGCCCAAACCTGTGAACACATTAAAATTAAATGTATGCTTATAAATGAATAAAATCAAATAAATGTAATCATAATAAATAAAGACACCTGTAGGAGTTGTAAGGGGTCCATCATTGCTTGTGTCTTCTTTCCCAATAAGCCATCATCATCATCTTCATCTGCGTTCTTTATCTCTTCGGCATAATCTTTGGACCAAGCCAATAATATGGTAAACTCCTATACAAGTTGGCTAGAGAAGCAAGGTCCCAAGCATATGGTTTGAATTCTCTAAATAATTCTATTAAGTAAGTAGGGCCCCTTGCACTGGATTGATTATTCCTAACTTGGCCCATCACTAAGAACAATAAGTATGCCCTCGTGGCATAAATCTCCTCCTATTCTAACATCTTTTTCTTCATTTTCTTATCATCAAATGGAATGATAGTTTTCTCCAACTATGTGAACTTCAACGTGATTCATATATAATCAAGAACCAGTCAAGGAGCCATACTAAGCAACTCCTCACAAACCTCTTGTACATTATCCAAAGGAAAAGTACATCCAATAACTATCGCCTGTCGCCTCACCAATAAGCAGGTGAAAAGTATTTGTGTTTAGCCTCCACCTTTCTACCAATCCAGTAATTAGGGCCCGTTCTATCATCATCTCCTCCATCTCAACCAAATGGTACAGGCCTGTTTGTCTTACGTAATCTATTTGTCTTTCGTTTAATTTCCATTTTTCTTTGAATGGCTTTGTAGGTATGTATCTAAATTTACCAAGCTCCTGTCAATTACAAATACAACTAAAAAAACACAAATTGAAGAACATAATAATACATAGACAACAACTAGTTAAGGATTTACCACTCATCGTGCGATAGCGGAAGCTATGTAATGTTCGTTATCAAATAACAGTGGCATCTCAAAATCTTCATGTAATGAAGCAAACATTTGAAATATAAATTTAGAATATACTAGCATTTACATGGTATCCTCACAATTTCTTATATAGTAAATATGTAAATATTTACAGCTCACAAGCAATTGTACAACAATGAAGGCTATCATAACCATAACTTACTTGAAGAACATGATATCCATCCCATCCATTGTTCATTTAAAGAAACTATAAAAAAAACTATAAAATTAAACATAACCTACTTGAAGGATATTATATCCATTCCATTCATTATTCATTATCATAACCATAACCTACTTGAAACACATTATTCATTATCATAACCATAACCTACTTAAAGCACATTATATCCATCCCATTCATTATTCAAACAATAATTCTATCCAAACACTATAGAATTTGTACCAAACGTAGATCTAAATTCTAAAACACTAATGTGTTCTGTTGGAAAACATTGAACATCCATGCTTGGGAAAAGCCCTTCTTTATATATATATATGGATTTGGACAAATGTTTATAGTACAAAGACAATATATGCTTAGGAAGAGCCCTTCTTCATATTACTTTTTTGGCCATTTGTTAGAATATGAAATCTTTTCCATAAGCATATTCTTTCAAATGTTAAAATAGATAAAGTTGGTGCACAATATATCCTATTTTTACTCTAATCAAAATCTAAAGATTTTCTCTTATGTCGTGGGAGTGTGCATCTAGACTATCACCACAAGCATGATCCCCTTAAATTTCATCGGGTCCCACGTGACAAGCAGCACAAGAGAAAATTGTCCATTAAAATTAATTTTTATTTTTTTATAATCATTTGGTATTTCTTTTCCTTTCTCTATGGCATTTACATTGCACAGGTAGCATTAATGAGACACCCTTCATGGCACGTTTGGTAATGAGAGCAGAATCCTCTTTTTAGATTTATCTTTGATTCTGTAAAATTATACTTTCCTCTTTGAGGATTTATGAGAGAAACGATTCATCGCACTCCACATTTGGTGGGCACGGAGGAATCATCAATGATTATGATTACTTTGAATCTATTCAGATTCAGGTTTGGTAATGAGAAAGGAATCTACACACACACACACACACACACACACACACAAAACTCATTATGTATATTGAGCTGTTATGATGTTTACTAGAAGATTTTCTGTTGAGTTGCATTTAAACAAGCATCCAAGAATGTTAATTTTAGAACTAGTATAATTATTAACAAAAGATTATTATATGTTGAGCTACATCTGAACAAGCATTGAAGAGAGACTGAGTTGATTCGTACTTTACTATAATAAGACATTCGAAGCACCTAATAATAGAACCCTTTATTTAGGCCAGTCCATGCTCAATACAAGAACAACATGCATTGGGTTAGATATGGCTCTATTTTTAGGCCCAATTGTTATAATTGGGCTTATTTTCTTGTCTTATTATAAAATGGGTTACTCATGTGTCCATATGTTATTAAATGCCTGGCCAAACTTGGTATATTTAATACAATAGGAAATATATATTTTGCAAATGGGTTGGGATTTGAATAGCTTTGAAGCCCTCAATCGCTACATTAAATCAATAATGATATAAGGAGACCGACCACCCAATAAGTACAACATGATTGTCATGTTTCCATATGGGAACATAGATTAGACTAGATCTAAAGTGGACTATAAAAGTTTAAATTCTTAAAAATTATTCATAGATTTTCACTTAAACATTTTGATCCTTACACCTATGTTCATTTGCATATGAATACACAAAAATTGAATACATATAATCTTTTTTCTACTTTTTTCTACCGAGAAAAAGAATCAAAAGGAGATGGAAAATGAAAATCTAGTCATCACCATTATGACCCAATACATATGAAAGTGAGGATTATATATATAACTACATCTTCACCTTATATCTTTCACACTTAACATTTTAATAATCCTTCCTAGAGTTTGTTTCACTATAAATTCCTATATCCTTTTAGGGCAAGCACACTCGACATTAAATTATTTTCTGAACCATGAGAAAGGGTGAAGTTTACACAATTGAATTAGGGTAGCCAAAAACACTAGCTAAACCACAGTAGCTATCTGTTTTTCTTCTTCCTTTTTCCTTTTTTGCCTTCGCACTACCACATAGGTGTCAAGAAGCCATAGTCACCAAAAGGATGTTGGCAACACCTTGGCCTTTGGTCCTTGGAAACTAGGCAGCCACTAGAGCTTCTACTGAGGATTTATAGGGCTCAATTAGAACAGGGTGACTATAGATTTCAAGGACAACAAATTTGATAGCCCCGCATACATTCCCGATTGTGCTTGGACTTGGGTCAATGATTGTCAAATTCATGCTATTCGCTAGCCGTTTCTATGTAGGGAGGCTCCCCAACAACGACAACATATGAAAAGCCATTCTTCTTGGCAAAATCAACATCAAGATTCCCATTGAAGACTACTTTGGTTGCTAGGTCAATCGTAGCCTTCATGGCATTAAGGATTGTAGTGCCTGTTTGCAGGACAAATAATTTTGATGGTTAAACAAAAATAGGGAAAGTAAAATTAATGTAAATGTATTATTACTTAATAGTATTATAGGTGACATACCACTAGTGAGGTCATTCCCACTCAATCCTTGCCATTCAATTGTCCACCCACCACACTGGTAATTGAGGTTGTCCGCATGGCTTTCAACAACAAAGATCTTTGGTCCTTTCTTTGGGAGTGGGACTAACGGCTTATCAGCAAACTTCTCATTCTTCAGAAGCACAAGTGACTTTCTAACTACTTGCCTAGCCAATTCCTTATCAAATCCATGACATGTGGGTTAGTGGGTATGTTAATTGGTTTTAGTTTCTTTAATAGCATAGAAATCAGTAACTAAGATTCTTTCCAAACTGGTCAACAAAGCTAAGGTCAGCCATGGAATTCTCAAAGAGACACATAGTAAGCTTGACTCTCAAGATCCATCTAATTGCATCAATAATTTAGGTCATGGGGATGACTTTGTTCTTAACTTGAGTAGTTAAATCATCAATAAAATCAATAAAGTTGTAAGGGACCATGACCTGCAACAATGTAACAACATAAGATAGCAATGGAACTACCACCTGTGGAGCAGTTAATAACAGAGTGACGCTTTAAAATTTTTACTTTGCTTATGTGTACAGCTTGACAAGCTAAGGGCAAGCCTAAGTTGATTTTCAATTCACAAAACTCAAGACCAATTTGAAATATAAATTTTTGTGTAAAAACATAGAAACTAACCATATCAATTCCAGCATGAACAAAATATGAGTTGTTCACACTTGGTGGAGATGTAATCCTATCATTACCTTGCCAATCCGAGATGACAAAACCCTGAATTTAATCTTGGTTAACCAAAACATAAATTAGTAGCTTATCAAATTGAGTAATATTAGAGAAACATGGAAGGAAAACAATATGATTGATGAACATGACCTACCCTGAAACGGAGCTTATTCTTGAGGATATCCGTGACTATCTCGGTTGGCATGCATCTTCTCACCATTCCAATTGGAGTAAAAGACTTCGACAGTGTAGATACCTTTGATGATTGAATTAAAGTAAGGAGGGAAATGAATTCTCATTAATCCTTGGCGATTAATAATGGTGTTGTTCTCATTGAAACCATTATATGTGCCACCATCACTAACATAATGCTTGGCACAAGCAGCAACTGTGTTCCTATACAAAGAAGGAACACAGTTAGAGTAAAATAGCAATAGGATCAAAATGGTGACCTTTTGATCATCTGAAAGATTTGTGTCTCATGAACATGACATATATAAATTCCTAGAGCAAACACAAAAGTTTTTCTTCGCCTTCCACTTTGCCCTTGGAAACATCCACCCACTCAAAAAGATGAAATTTTATTTGAAGCATTAGAAAGGAGAACTTATAATTGAAGCACTAGTTTGCTGAGGCTTACTTTCCGGCAACATATGGTGTACCCTTTTGAGAATTTGAACATATGTCTCCTTGTGAACCAAGAATGATCTCTGTCATAGCTTGTACAATCTTAGGATCTTCAATATAACTCTCATAGCACTGACCCAGCGTAGGATCACTACAGACCTATTTAAGGATCCAAAACACGTATTGTCATAATGTGAAAAGTTTAAGCAACCAATGTTAAATTAGTTAGCACTTTGCAGTTGAAAATTATTAACAACTAAAAAAATTGTAGAAACAGTTTCCGCTTACCGCAATGAGTGGTGCAAAAACATACTGAATTCCCATAGCTCTAACTTCAATGATTGCAGCACCAATTCTATTCACAAGTTCAAAATCTCTGTTTAAAAAAAACATAAACAAAGCAGAAAGAGAATAAATGGGCGAAGTTAATGACACATGCATGAAAGTTTAGAAGCATAATAAACAATTATCTACATTAGAAAAGCAAGAAGTTAATCACAAATGTAGGATAGACTAGAGGCACAAAGATCTAGAGGAGGGAGTTCTATTAATATAACTAGTTATGAAGGTACTGATAAAAGTTACTAGTTCAAAAGGTGAAATTAAAAAGAAAAAATGGAGAAGGGAATTTGGAGTCATTATCTCTATGACCTAAAAGTCTTCATCATATTAAACCAAACCAAATGTCAACATTAAGACTAACATAGAATCCAAAAACATTCATTTAAGCAAGAAACCAGACTAGAAAATGCACACACACACACACACACACACACACACACACACACACACAAAGGACAAAAATAAAGGCACAAAAATGGTGAGGACCTTCTTTTGATCTTCATTTATGCTCATTTACATAGAGTAACTCCAATTGTCTGGTCTTTGCTGTTGTTGGTGAGCACTATTTTCACCTTTAAACAATTCATATTCATAGAAGAACTATGGAAAACAATATCACACTTTTCATCATAATCAAACAAATCAATAATCAGGTCACTTAAGACCAATTTATTCTAGTTAAAATGTTGATTCTAACAAATGAAATATTGAAGTGAAGTTTTTGGTCACGAAGTAACCATGTTTAAAAAACCAAGCAGATTACACTAATAGGCTAACAAATTATAGAAGCTTACCATGTCTTCTTGATATTTTGTCAGTACTAATACCAAGTTCATCCAAAAAAGAAGGAGGTGCTGTAAGCTTCTGTGGCCATGAAGCCAGTTCGCTGGCTTTGGCCCTATGCATTTCTAAATTCACAATTATATATATGAATGATTGCAGCCATCACAAAGAAATATTAACAGTTGAACATAATATGGACATGGAAGCCATCATTCATGAAAAGGAATAAATGAGATGTATTTATTTGTTAAAAATTATTAGGCCAGACAAGAGTTGAAACAGGTTAATCCTGCACCTAGTAAGTTCAATTTTGATGTGTCGGAACTGTGAAGTAAATTCTCTGCATGAGTAGGAAAGTAGGTGGAAGATCAAGTACTAGTTTGAGATGAAACATTGTAAGTGGTACTATAATGTATTCCATTCTTGTAGTCCATCAAGCTTAAACTTCAACAAATGGTGGCTTAGCAATTACTTTGAACAATTAAACCTTAATTTCATCTAACAGCTTTGACTCTCTTATTTGAAAAGGGGCAGTTTGTATTTACTCAAGGAGTTTTATGTTAACAGTAGTTGCAACGGCCATTGCTCTCCTCCACTCTCACACCAATGGAGGAACAAAACAGATTTTTAGGATGCACTGCAATGAGTGGTGGGAGTAATCATTAGTTCATAATATCTTATACTTGGTCACCAGTCCCTACAAAATCAATAAGAAAGCTGTACATCCTTAAGTCGTGTAAATTGTACATTTCTTTGAGATCAAAAGTGCAATAGAATTACCAATTCATTAAGCTATTCAGTCATTTTATCAGAAAATTTTCAAAATATTCAAATTGATCACTCTTTGAGTATTGTGTGCTGCATGCCTTCGTGGATACATTCCATGATGCATCAGGATCTTCATTAGAACTACACATAATAGTTGTTACTCAGTGGTTTCATTTATGCCAAGATTTTACACTTCAATGTTAAATTGATTAGTAAGAAACACAAAACAAAAAACAATCCCACAAAATTGGCTTAGAACACTAATAGGAACCAAAAGATAGATGGTCCAATTCGAAGTTGGACTGGCTCCTAGATCGCCCAATTCGACATTGGACAGCCTCCTTGTGTAAGTACAAATTTGAGATAATTTTTGATACCTTGTTTTATTATTCTTCTGTTATTAAATAGCCATTATTGGCTTTACATTGATAGAAACAAAATTAAAAATATCCCCATTAAATTAGAGAAAGATCATTACACAATAAGCCAAAGAAATCCTACTACTTAACTGAAAAAGAAATCTAATTCCTAGTAGGCTGACAACTCAAGCCTCATCACTTCCTTCAACCTAACTTGCTTGCAATTAACCTCACATTCCTAACCCAAGGTCTAGTTTGTGCAGGCCAATGACTCAACCCTTATCGCGCAGTTAGGCTGGGCTCCTATCATTTCTACTCCCTTCAAAGTTGACCTTGTCTTCAAGGTCAAAATCTAGAAAATGTTGTTGCAATAGATGGATCCTCCCTTGTTGTAACATCAG
Source organism: Sextonia rubra (assembly GCA_037013555.1). Classification (NCBI taxonomy): domain Eukaryota; kingdom Viridiplantae; phylum Streptophyta; class Magnoliopsida; order Laurales; family Lauraceae; genus Sextonia; species Sextonia rubra. The sequence goes on along the minus strand of JASUAD010000001.1, from coordinate 104,939,418 downwards.
TCGAGGAATTGGGAAGAATTGAACAATACCACCTAAATCAAACACCAAATGGACTAAGACAAGTTGTTTCGATAACTATAATAATGCGACATCATCTATCTTTGAATGATCCAATTCTGTCAAGCTTGGCAACATCTTAATTTTGCAATCATAGTATGAAGCTCGCAGTCCATTTGAATTGAATACGTAGCAAGTACAAATTTCAATGTAAAAGTGTTGCTTAAATCTACCAAATTGACAATCTTTGGTGTTAAGTGTTTTCTTTTAGGTCATTGAACAAGATCTTCAGCTTAGCTGGTTCTGGTTTTAAATTATTCTCTTTTTTTTTTATTTAACTGCATTTTCCTCCTTTATCAAGGTGCCTTCAGAAGTAAATACTTGATGTTTTATAGATGCAATGTCATTTTGTACTTCTATCATTTTTGTCCGCACCTTTATTGCTTCATTACATAATTCTATCATCGATGCTCGCACCTCCATGAAAATGAAGGCTATCGCATTAAGGGCCATTGTTGACTTTGAGTTTTAGTATAAAATCTTTCCTTTTTCCTCCCTTAATGGCTATGATGTAAATAATCTATACCCTATGGCCCTTTTATAAGTAGAAAAGCTAAATGAAAAAATTGTGAATTCATGAAACTTTTGGTCTAATTTCAATTACTTTTCTTGTATACAACTAAACAGAATTGATGCCTTTTGGGTGCAATGGCAAAGAGTTGTAAATATTTGAACTTTCAACCCTTTTGTTCCAACTAGTCTTTTATATGGCAATAATGCAATTACCAAAAACTTTGTACCCTATTGCCTTGCAGCAAAAACTGAGAATGTACCGGGGTGCCTAGCCTTTTTTTTATGTTTTTCTTGGTGTGAAGTGTTTCTTACGTCTCAACCTACCATTGTGTAGCCATGTGCAATGATGGTGATTGGTTTTTTTATTTTTTTTTTGTTTTTTGGTGGGAAAAGATTTTGATAGAATTGAAGGAATGGACTAGATCTGACGTACGATTACCTTTGATGTAGCGATGAGATACTATTGTAAGTAAAAATGCAGTACGCCAAAATTGATGCTTTGATACCGATTGATAGGAACCAAAAGAAAGATGGTCCAATTCAAGGTTGGACTACCTCCGAGATCACCCAATTTAATGTTGGACTGCTTCCTTGTGTAAACACGGATTTGGGATAATTTCTTGAAACCTTTTTTTATTATTCAACCATTATTAAATAGCTATTGCTGGCTTTACATGGATGGAAACAAAATTAAAAATATCCCCCTTAAATTAGGGAAAGATCATTACATAATAAGTCAAAAAAATCCTACTATTTAACTGGGAAATATATCTAATTCCTAGTAGGCTTATAACTCAAGTCTCATCACTTTATTTACTTACCTAATTTGCTTGCAGTTAACTTCAGATGACTGACCGAGGTTAGTCTTGTGCGTGCACGTGGGCCAATGACTCAACCCTTATCATGCAGTTGGGCTAAGCTCATATCATTCCAAAGGAAATGGAAACCGGAAAACTTCTAATTTGAAGCTCCAAACCTCCAATCACCTCAAATACCCCAAAAAGTTCACATCATTTCATTGTTGATTGAAATGGCTTGGACTTGCCCATGGCCACTTCAATGTTGGACTTGCCTTTCACCATATATGCCTCTCCTTACTTGGACAAAACTTCCATCCTATTCACAGTTTGTCATAGCTATTCAAAGCTATGATCAAAGTGTTGCAACAAGTCTCATTTGTTGTTCGATCATGATAACATTTCAAGTCAGAATGGTACATGCATGGTATACAATTGATATCTATACCATAATTTTGAGCAAAGAAAAAGGAACAATTTTTTGTTCATAATATCGTTGCCGCACCAATTTTGTTGCCCTGCTTTCCATTTACGCAATCTAACTATATGTAACTAGCTTCTTCTAAGCCAATGAGGAACAACCCAAAGAAAGAGAATCCACAATTTCAAAGACATCAATGGGGTAGAGTGCAGAGAATGAAGAGAAGGGCCATGTTTGACCACTGTGCACTGTATCTATTCATCCACTTTAAAAACTATTCATAGCAATAATTCATTCATTCTAATTTCTAATCTATTAATTCTTTCATTGCATAGTTATAAATCATTATAACTAAAATTGATTAGGATATTCCTTCATTACAGAGTTATATTTTTGAACCCACTATATATTCCTAAATCTTCTTCAATCTAATTGTTTCGTCATTCACTTGCAAAGACCCCAGCCACCAAAAACCCCTACCACCCACTTCAAACCAGCCAACTCAAGGTATCATAAGTGATGGAGGAAAAACCCAAATCATTTGCATAAATGCTGTGCATATTTTTTCCATAAACTACAAATCTTCATTTCCACAAAAAATAAAAAATAAAGAATGATGGAAAATTTTGGAAAAAAGGAAAAAGCAAAAAAAAAGCCCTAATGTGTGCCTATGAACGAAATGACCGGATAGAGGGTGCCGGTGGAGTTTGACAGTTGGGAAAGGTTTGGAGTATGCCGGCGGTGAAGGAAGGCTGCATTGTTGAAGTAAAATGCCATCCCTCGTCATTAGCGAGAGAGAGAGAGAGAGAGAGAGAGAGAGAGAGAGAGAGAGAGCAGCATAACAAGAGAAGAGGGTTGGATGTTGAGAGACATAGAGCAAAGGATTTAATCGGAGCACAGTGCTCCCGTCACACCAGCAAGAGATGGGTTTGCTGTCGAGGTAGAGGGCGAGTGAAGAGTTGGGGATGAGTTCTGCACAGAAAGTTCCTTTATATACAACCCTTTTAAAATTAATGATTTATGGTATCTAATGAGGGAGGGTTTGATCAATGAAAAATGTGATATAATGGAATATGGATGTCCTCTTTCTCAACCAAACGTGGGTTTTCCACATATGCACGGAGAACCAGCAAGGAATCGGTGATGAGGACCACTATCAAACAGGCCCTTAGTGTATATATAAATATATATATATATATAGAGAGAGAGAGGGCTTGACCAAACAAAATTCATATAGCTGATCCAACGTAGTTAAAAAAAAAAACAAAAAAGAGGCATTGATAATGATAATGATGCCAACAAGTTATATAGAAGAGGGAATTTAGCAAATTTATTCAAATCCATTAAATATTTAATATGAGAGGGCTTCCTTTTTTTCCTCCTCCTATCCCTTAAAAAGCCTCCTGCCTTTCGAACTTTATGGCGCAGCAGCAGATGGAGCATAGGTAGGCAAGCTTCCATGGAGGAAGAAAAGTATGACTTCTATAGAAGCTGGGAGTTCAGTAACAGACCCAGCTCTCGCCTTGGGGCCGAGCCATGAGGCTTCCATCATTTCACCATGGGCCACAAGTAGCCTTGTGTCAAGGCACCAACAAGAGCCTTAGATACTCCATATGAGAGAGAGAGAGAGAGAGAGAGAGAGAGAGAGAGAGAGAGAGAGAGAGAGAGAGAGAGAGAGAGAGAGAGAGAGACTCGTCATGAGAAGTTTTCTTTCTGAAATTTTAATGTACAATAGGTAAATATCATATGATGAGAACCAACCAACCAATATTTTTTGTGGACATCAAGATGTAGATTAAAAAACATATCTACATCTAGATGTCCTCTTATGGCTCACAGTGATTTGTGATAGCGCTGAACATTTGAAGGTCCCCCAAATGCCTCAATACCTTCAATGCATCCTATGCCCATTACGACTTCAGGCTTCACCATCAACGCATAGGACTTAAGCCATGGTTACAAAGTAGCCTTACATATGATTATCCTTGTTATGATGTTTTATATTACTACATCATGTCAGGTCAATTCTTGCAAATCATATGAAGATCATTTCTCACCCTAAAAGAAGTTCCAATTTTTACAACACAAGTGAATCCCTCCCATTTCTTCAAGCTCCTGCAAGCATAAGTTAATTAGCCCGAACCAGTCTCGTAAGATAAATTATTCTCCAGTCTCCACTGGTAAGAGTCAAAGCTCTATCTGTTCACCGCATACACTTGCCAGCTCACTAGAAGTGGGTCAGTTGAAAGCAAACAGCAAGACGTTTGGACACGGTGCTTTGAAAAAACTGCAGTCCTTTTCCTTTCTCTGGTCCTTTTTTCTTCTTCTGTGAAAGGTCCACCACTGCCCCCACTTGTTGGTGTTTGTAAACTGTTAATCTGATAAGACTAGAATGGCAAAACAGAATTCATGTAAACAATCCCAATATAGTTGGGACAAAGCTTAGATGATGATGATGATACTGGTAATCTGATTCTGGCCTCAATGTTGGAATAAAAACCATTTTATCCAAGAACAGCCAAAACCCCTCCATACGCTGAAGGAAACCAATCAATGCAACAATACCACCACAGTGTCATACATTTATGGCAACACCCAAGTGTGAGGCCATTCGATTACTCCAGCCCCTCAGCCAATATGTTGCTCACTTTATCATAACCATCCAAATCTTCAAATTCTTCCCCTACCCCATTCATATTAGTAGTATTTCCAATTAGCAATCCATGAGTAACAGCATCTGGCACCCATCCCTTTTCTAACATCTGGTCCAAGAACATAGAAGCTTCATGTTTATAACCCTCTTTCCAAAGGCCAGTGATCACCAAGTTATACATCGCGGGGCTAAGAGATCCCTCTCTAGGCATGATTTTCTCTAAGCTATTTGTAACTGAATGCAACTGAGATTGGTTTGCCAGACAAGACAATACTGTATTTACTGTCTCTGGATCAGGAACAAGACCATCACAGACCATTTGACCAAACAACAAAGAAGCATCACTTGTCCTATTCTCAGTACACAAGCCATGTATCAGAACACAATATGCTTTTGCATCCAAAGTACAGCCTTCTATCAACATTTGTGAGAGCAAGATTAATAAGTATTTTGCTTTGTTAAACTTGCATAATGCTTGCATAATAATAGTGTACGTGGCAGGGCATGATGGAGTGCCACTATAAAATGCAAAGCATCGTAATCTGATGGCTTCATCCACGTTTCCCATCAGACAAATCCTATCTATCAGTAGATTGAATGAGGGAGCACTAAGACTGCATCCTTTACCAGACAGATAATCAAAAACTTCGACTGCCTCCTGAATCTTCTCTGAATGACAAAGGCCATCTACAAGTTCTGCATAAGAAATCGAATCCAAACACAAATCACTCCTACGTACCTGACCGAAGAGCTTGAAAGCATCCTCATACTGTCTCATGTTACAATGGCCAGCGATGAAAGCAGAATAAGTTGCATCATCAGGCATATATGAAGAAGCAATCATTCTATCAAGTACTTCAAAAGCATCACCAGTCTTCCCTTTCTCACAAAGCCCTCTAATCAGGAGATTCCAAGAAGTGCTATTGCATAAGAACTTCTCAACCATCTTCTTGAGAAAAACATATGCCTCGGTAAATCTACCCACACGGCAATAACCTTCAAGCAGCATGTTGTAGGGGGCAGTGTCCCAAACAGACTTCTCATCCAAAAAGACCATAGCTTCATTGAATTTCCCTAATTCACAGTATGCATTCACAATTTTCACATACATATTAGCCACAGGACTCAAACCAATTTTCATCATCTCTGAAAGAAGCTTAATTGCATTATCCAATTGTAGATTTTTGCAAAAGCACCCAATCAGAGCCTCATATACTTCCAAATCCGGTAAATGACCAGAAGCTCTCATCATTTTGAACAGCTCGATTCCCTCTTCCAATCTATTAATCCTACAAAACAAAGGTATAACATTATTATAAAAATCGCAATCTGGCCTATAACCAATCTCAAACATCTCATTCAAAATCTCAATCATTTCATTAACCCGGTCTGTCAGGAAAAGGCCACCAATGATTATCTTAAATGTTCTACTATTTGGACTGCACCCTTTATTCTTCAATCTGTAGAACTGGTCCAATGCAGTATCTATCCGATCTGTCTTGCAGAGAACTTCTATAAGATGATTCAAGATCTCAATGCTGGGAACAATGCCTGCTTTCACCATTTCCTTATAAACAAATATGACAGACCGAAAATCTCTCCTTTGCTCAACGATTTCACTCAGGAGGACATCACACAAAGAGATTGACAGCTTGCAATTTGCTTTAATCATACTTTCAAAAAGCAACAAAGCTTCTTTAATTCTATGACTTTTACAAAATGATCTAATCAGGAAAGAAAAAGCTTCTTCTTTTGGACGCACCACCTTTATCATCTCATGCACGAAAACCTCCATTTCTGTAAGATTTCCAGCAAGGCCCAGCTTCAAGATCATTTGAGAATATATCTCCAGGGTCCGGCAAAAAGGGTTCTTGACAGAAGCCCATTTGAAGATATTAATCGCTGAGTTCAAGTCACTGGTAGAATCTAAAACTGAGAATAGTTTATCAGGATATGGATTTTTCTCCAGAAACTGCAATGTGGTTTCAAACTCAGAGGACTTGGGTGGACTTCGATCATTTTCTGAAGAAGTTTGGATATGGGCAGTGGATGAAATAGAAGAGAAGTATAAATTTTGAGAAACCCATACAGGAAGTCTTTTCAAGATGATGAAAGGCCGGAGCATTGCGACCATGTGAGAAAGCAGGCCTCCAGAGTCATTTTTCATTTTATATCTGAAGATGAAAAATGGAGAACCTGATAACCAAAGACAACTGGAACAGGGACTTTCTGAGCAGGAAGCATGTTGAGGGGTTTTGATTGAGGGATTTCTTTAAAGGTACAACATCTTTTGCTATTTTTTCAGACTTTGTAAGCTTCTGAGATGCCTCTTTAAGTTTCATGAGGCCGACATTTATGATAACCCTCTAGTACCATGTTCATCAGGGGTCCTGAAATTGTCCTACTTGAGATTTGGTGGAACCAACTAAACAAAAGATGCCCGATGGATAACTCCACAGAAAAATCCGCCATTCAGATGATTCTGGTTTTAACTGTTTGACATAGACAGTTGCAAAAAATTGCTAATGGTTCACACTAAAAGGAAAAGGCTCCATGATTCAAGGGTTGGAATTACTGTATGGTGCAATCTCTTGTGTGCAATTGAATGTGTCTCAATCAGCTAGTGCCCAGCATCATTCACAGTATCACACCTGCCACAACATCAAACAGATTAGAATTTCAGCCACTCCTACAATACCTTTGGGATTTGGCATTCTGGAAGAAGTTACAACTTACAATGACATAGTTTATTCCCAATTGGAGGTACAAAACTTTAAAGTGGTAAATTGTGTATTGGTGTAATAGAAAATAAATTAGATTAGGCCTTGTCCACACTGATGTTTTGAATTTCAACTATAGAAGCTGCCAACTCCTAGATCTGCAGTAAGATCATGGCATCTGTAGTCTAATTAACAAATTAACAATTTAGCAAAATGTAGATATATATATAGAAAAAAAAAATAAGATAACACAAATGTAACCCAAAAAATTTTCCATTTTTTGTAATTTTCTATATTAATCACATCATTACCATCATCATCATCAAAGCCTTATCACAACTATATTGGGGTCAGCTACATGAATTTTGTTTTGTGATTCCTATTATGTTGTACTAAATGCCATTTCGTATTTTAACTTTAGACCCCATCTTCTTTTCTTTTCTCTTGATTTGACCTTCACTTCACTTCAATATACAGGTAATTAGATATTAATGATATACATTATTAAAATTTCACATATTTGCATACCAATTCCAAAGTAATCATTATTACAAAGTATTACTAATGTAGCAGGTAATACAATTTTATATCACCAAATCATACAGAGATGCATCTTAGGCAGAATGGCTGAGCTGAGAAATAGCCTAGACCAACCCTGGCTAGAATTTCATGTGTTTAAGCCTAAGCCCAAGCCCAAATCCAAGTTTCACCAATTACCAGAAGTGCAATTCCGGCTGAATCCAGCTGAGTTGGGCACCCACTACCCACATTTCCATTCTCAGCCTAAATTAAGAGTACTCAACTACTCAAGCGCCAGCCTATGCGAGCCCAGATTGAATTTGGCCACATTTTTAGGCCCATTGGATCGGATGGCCCATTAGAGCCTGATCATCACCCAAAAATTAAGCTATTAAACATAATCAAAAGAATTTCCCATTCACAATTCCTTAAAATAGGATTTCTTTTTTTTTCCGATTTTGAGGATGCCCATTATCATCAATCCATAAAAGAAGAATAATTCAAAATCAAGAGTAGCATTTCCTGGAAATCCAAACTATCCATCCTCCCAAACACTAATTAAACTCCCACAAAACCCTCATCCTCTTCAATGATAAAAACCCACCTCAAATCAACACTAAAAACACACAATACACTGCCAAGATCGCATCTTTTTCGACTCTTAACCCAACCAGTCCCTCAAAACACTGATGAAAAACCCATAACACAGGTTGAAAATTCTTCACAAATCTACAATTGCATTTAACAGAAAAAAAAATAAAAACAGAACTAGCCCATGTCATAAAACCTCAGATAACGAACATCATCAAAGATGAGAGAGAGAGAGAGAGAGAGAGAGAGAGAGAGAGAGAGACAGAGAGTTACATACCTCAAGAGAAAGAGACCAAGGAGGGTCGATGGAGTGAGACAGTAGAGCGGATTGGTGGGAAGGGGAAGACTGACCGAACGAGGGCTAGAATTTGTTACATATGCTTACCTGATTTCTTTTTTCATAGACATCCCCCTTCCTTTACTTATTTTTGTACAGAGGAGAAAGAATTTTTTTTTCTTTCAAAAAACGCCCCCTCATAATGGGGTCCATTGCTATTACTATATATATATGATAACTATGGAATGCGATTGGATGATAAGATATGGAGAAGACCTACCTATATTTAAATTTTCAATCCCATTAGATTGTTCTAACACATTAATCTATGACCCTAGAGTTTATTGTTTGGGGAGAGATCATTTTCTTAGGATTTAATATAATATAACAACAGTTTCATTATTGTCAAATTTGAACTCATGACATTTAATGGGACGTAGTGTGTGAAAAGATTGGATTAACTCAAATACCCGATGGCCTAAAACGTAAGAAAGCAAAAATTGAAGTTTTAAAAATAAAGAGTTTTTTGAAATTCTCTTATATAAATATGGAAATATTCATATGCATTTATCCTTTAGATTGAGTTTTTACTAATCCGAATGAATTGCATCATTGGATCAAGGATGAGATTTTTCCTTTAATATAAGCTTGTTAAATTTGTGGGCCACAGATGAAAGGGTTAGATGCTTGATATTGACCCAAAACTTGATATATGGGCCTATCCAAGATGACTAGTTTCATCCTCACCAAGTCCAATGATCAGTGGGGCTCTAGGTGGGCCCTATATATATCTATAAATAGTCAAATGAGTTTTCACTAATCCAAATGGATTGAATAATATATCTCAGTAGCAGACCCAAGATATTTTGTTTGAGGGGGGCAGACGATGATCAATTAAGAAGGTCAAATATTATTTTATTGTTATGTACTCATATTATTTTATTATTATTTATTCACATTACCAATGGCAAAAGAGAAAATATCTTTCATTTAAAATAATTATCATATGAAACTTGGCACCTCTTTTATCCTTTCCTTAAGCTTGTAAGAGTTCCTTTATCATATCCAATTTATAAATAAAAATTGCCAGCATGTGAAACCAAAAAAATCAACTAAAAAATGTAATTAGCAGTAAATAAAGAGCAATATGTGAAACCAATTTAAAAAATAAAATAAAGAGATAGTTTAAGTGTTAACATAAAATTATCAAATATTGAGGCCCATAAGTTTCATCCAAGCATATTGGTAAGATTTCCATAAGTTTAAGTGCATTCAAGTTTATAGTTATTTTGTTCTTTACCAACAACAATTTCAGGTAATTGGAGCTAACATGTAACTAGAGTTATAGCTAAATTCTATGCATCCAAATAAGGCTCTAAACGTGGCCTAAATAGAGCTTGGTTCTACTGATTGGCTCCAATTGGTGATGACTCTTTCACTCAAAAGAAAACCTCCATGAATCTGTGAAGTTCATTTTATCATTATGATTATTGTATATTTCACTTCGGATTTGGAACACATGAAAAATTATTAACTCCAAAAATAAAAGCCTAATCATCCCTCGCAATATGGTTACCCCTAAAAACCAAAAACCCAATGAAAACCTATCTCAGTTTTTACTTTGTTAGATGAAAAGGACAACAACTATAAATACAATATTTCATCTAGAAATACTCACAAGGAACTTCTTCAACTTAAAAGACACTAGCCCTCTTGCTCCCTTTGAATCATTTAGTTTGAAGAAATTTGGGATTGCAAAAGAATAGAAATAGAACTCTCAACTTCTACCAAGAATAGCACAAAGCCAAACCAAACACCAAAAAATGTTTAAGAAGTTGAAACGGAAAAATAAATTAATCACCATCAGCTTCATAAATTAAATAGATCTGTAATATAAATCATTAAGTCAACATGCTATCACTGCAAGATCCCTCTTTTAACATATGCAATAAATAAATTAATTAAATCACCATCCTTCACACAGGTAAAAGTTTCCTTGCCCTCATTGGGCCACCGTTTACGTGAAGTATAATCAAAGGGAGAGGGCCGGGAACATATGAGAAAGGCTTGATCGTTTCCTTGCCACAACTTATGGGATTTCCATGTATCCACATACGGTAGTCAAGCACTGCTCCCCTTCCTACTCTGATCACCTTCATGTGTTAATGAATTCATGCGTGAGTTGCGTGAGGAGGAGACGGTAAAAAAGAAAAGCAAAGTTGTTTCGGTTCGAGGCTATGTGGGTCGGAGCGGAGGAATGTGAGTAAACAATTGAGAAAGCATGGAATGAGGAAGTTTCGGGCTATGTTATGTCGAGGCTATGCTCCTTATTATCAAATTGTGGCCGAAGCCTCACTATATGGAGCAAACAACAATTTGGTTGTCTAGGAGAAATTGAAGAATGAGAGAAGGAAGCTGTAATTTCTAACTGATAAAGCACCGGATGAAGCCATAATGAAGAATATTAGATCTATAAAATAGGATATAATGAGCTTCTAAAGAAGTAGGAAATTATGTGGCAGTAACGTTCTGTTATGATTTTCTAACATCACCCGTTGTGCACATCCATCAATCACAAGATCAAACACGAAGCAACCACCACAAGAAGAAACACGAGATTTACTTGGTTCACCCAAACAGGGCTACGTCCACTGGCACAGAGACGAACATCTTCACTATAACAAATAAAGTACAGAGACTCTCACTCTCTCACATCGTCTCACCTACGTAGTGTGGAAACACCACGGGCAAGAGAGCTCTCACCTCTCTTCAGCACGCACGATCTAGGGTTATAGACTAAACATATATAGTCTCCGCTTTCTTGGCTACCAAGAAAGCCCTAGTACAATTACCAAAACAACCTTGACCTTAAACTAGTCCCTGGATAACCCAGTGGACTCATCCGGCTAAACTGAAATACAAGACATATACCCAACAATCTCCACCTTGGCTTGAATTCCGCACAACTCGAGCTACTAGGAGATAAAACCAGCAATGTCTTCACGTACCTTGCTGAATGGTACGTCACTGCACCAACGATGCAGTTTTCTTCAACATTTTGACTTGTTGAACCAGCACATGAACTTTGAGTAAAGTTTATCTTTTCGTCAAACTCCACCTCGAACTTAAAAGCTCGAATCCTTTGACGAATCTGAGTGATATCTATCTAAATCACTCACCATCCTGCCCCATCTTCAACATCACTTTGAAAATCCAATTACCATAAGCATGCAAGCAAAACAGATCGGGAATACAAGTCCATATGACTTCACTGTTGCAGAAACCTCTGCCTCCGAGCGGTCAAAAAACTCCATTTGACCGGGCCTCCGATTAATCAAACACATGTTTGACACCTGCTGATGCATCAGCTCCTCCTTACTGCTTTTTCGGCTTTGATAAGATGAACAACATCACATGCGATCCAGAAAGCATGTGAACCCCAAACGAACAACTTCGTTTGAATCAGCAAACCCTTTGCAACTAGGCCGACGACTCATACTATTGGGTTTGCAACAACAACCAAGTCAAGTAGACCCGATTCTAACCTGAATCCACATTTGTTTAGATCTCCTCCAGATTTCTGCATCAAGTTGTAGATCTCGTCAACACGAGCATGTTGGAAGAAACGAATCTGAAATCCGAGTCCGGATGGCTCCGATATCGCAGAAACAAGTTTCTACACTCCGATCAGTCAAACCTCCTTGTTGACCATCAAACAGCCAATCAACCTCTTCTACTGCGTAGATCTGCTCAAAACAAGTCCGTAGGCCCAAACGGGTCTCCGATCGGACGTCGAACAATCAAGATATCGCAGAAACAATTTCAGCCACAAATCTAATCAAACCTATCTGTTGACTGACGCTGACATCACTGCTGACGTCACGGCTTGCTTTCTGCCAGGCTTCCACAACGGATCCGGGTTAGGTTCACCTGACCCGAAACTGAACTGAAACCTGATTCACTGCTCTGGGCTGGACTCTCCGAACACGGGTCAGAACCAGCCCGACCCAACCCTAACTAGCCCGGCACTGCTGCTACTGGGCTTACACCACGGGTTGGGTCTAACCCAACCCGAAACCCGGAACCCGAACCTGAACCGTAACCTGTTCTTTTGGGCTTATATCCACCACGGGTCAGGTCGAACTGACCCAACCCAAACCCAACCTAGAACTAAGATCAAGCCCACAATGTCATCTTCCTCTTCTTCCCTGTTTTCTGATTCTGTAACAACGATGGAAGAAAGAAAAAACTCTCTGTCGTCTTCCTTGGCTACGACACCAAGGAACCGTGACAACAGCTGCTCTCGGCGACGGCGACGGTGACCATGTAGCAGCCACGACCAACTGCGATGGGCTGGAGGCGATCGTAGCGGCAGCGACTACCTAGCGAGAACGACGGCGAGGCGATCGCAACAGCACTGGCTGCTTGGCGAGAATGGCGAGAATCCCGACGATGAGTCCGGACAAAACAAAATCTCAAATCCACGCTGTTTTGAATTTGCAGAAAACCCGGATCCTCTCTATTTCGTCTTCTTCCAGTGGCACAATCAGAAATTTGGTCTTCTAGTATTCGATCTGTGATTAGATCACAACCGCAGCAATTTAACTCCGAGATCTGAACAACCTGTGAATCCTTTGTCCTCCAATACTAGCCAAACCGGAGAACCCAATCTCGTCTTCTTCTTTGATGGTGGCCCAACCAGAGATCACGAAACTGATCTCTCTTTCCTCTTTTTCGAAAACAGAGATCCGAACCCTTCGACAAGGATTCAATTAGTCGATCTTCATGCGCACAACCTCCAAACCACTGAGCAATCTGTAACACTCCGACCCGAGTTGACCCGGTTTAGTGGGTAATTGCGTGTGTTTTATCGCTAAGAGTGTTTTGATTTTGTTTCTGTTTGGTTTGAGTTGTAGAGAGATCGTTTGGGTTGAGTTTGACTTGGTCTAGTTAGTTTGAGCCCTTTTTCGTAATTTTGGCTTTTGATTGACCTTGTCAGTTTTGCGTCATTTTGACGTCAGCGCGTGTATTTCATTGAGCTTGTCGTTTTTCGTAACTGTCTTGGATTCGAATGAGTTCGTTTGCTCTCGTTGGACCGTCATTTGACTCAAACTGATATTTGCATAAGCTATTTGGCCTTAAATGTAATTTGGACTCAAATTAAGTATAAATATCCCAACCACTCCCTTATTTTCTCTCGATCGTCTCTCTCGCTCTCTGTTCGTCTCTCTCTCTCGACAGCTCTCTTTCTCTCCTTCTCCATTTCTGTTTCTGTGCTTGAGGGAGGAAGAAAGGAGCTCGTTAGTGTGTGTGATCCCGGTGGACTGAGCCAATCAGCGTGTGGATTTCGTCCGTGAGGCAAGTATAAGCCCAAGTTGTATGAACATCGATTGGTAGTGATTTGATTGTTGTGTTCTTGTTCTTTATTGTGTTTCTCAGTATTAGACAGCCCCATTCAGTTCATTTCACTGTTATCTTTCGGTTTCCAGCCATTTCGCACACTTTCTGTATGACTGTAACAAGTTCAGGAAAATGAGTCCGTGCACTCACGGCTAAGCCGTGAAATGTGCTACGGCTAAGCCGTAAAATGGCTTACGGCTAAGCCGAGACCCAACCGTAACCCTAACCGTAGAGCAGTACAGACTGTTAGCTGAAAATAACTGGATGTTGGCAATTTGACATTCTTCTACGGTCCAGCCTGATCTACGCCGTACATTGGCTTACGGCTAAGCCGTGGACCAGGATACGGCTGAGCCGTAGAGCAAAATACGGTTGAGCCGTAAATCCGGATGGATATCTGGGGAACCTCAGCTCAGCCGCAGTGCATATTACGGCTAAGCCGTAAGATGCCACGGCTAAGCCGTAAGGTTACCTACGGCTACACCGTGAGACCCTGAGAATTGAAGGAAAAGGGACTAGGTTTAAGCAAACGACCGTATAAGACTTTCATGTTAGAATGTAGCTAACCTGGACATGCCCAATGGAATGTTTGAATGACGTGAATGATCTCATGGGCTGTGAATCATTCATGTTGGTTATCCAGATGTTTAGCACCTCCCCATGGGTGTTGGTTTAAGGGACTTCGGTGCACACTCCAGACACTGCAACACTAGACAATGGTGCATCGAACATCTTAAAACTACATCAACATGCACGGTTAGAAGCACTGGATAATTAGTGTAGGATTGGTTTGTAATTGACCTTGATTCGTATAAGCATTCTGAATTGTACAGCATATTGATTTCGGTTATGCCCTCTTATGTGTTCTGCGCTGGACCTCTCGATTCTGTGGGAAATGCAGCAACCCCAGAGCGAAGCCCGGGCGGAACCATTCTATTATTGTGTATTATGTTTACCGTTGCTCCACTGGAGTACTTGCATCAGTTATGAGTCAGTGATTGTGATTGCTACTTAGTGTCAGCACTTCTTGTACTTGTTTATGTACATTCAGTATCAGTTAGTGTCCTTATGATGTGCATTTCGTATCAGCTTCAGTATCCGTATCAGTATCCGTATTATGTGCATGCAGTATTTGCATTCAGTATCAGTTATGTGATGCACTTCCTATTGTTCGTTCAGTATGATAAGTGATAAGTGATAAGTGATAAGCGATAAGTGATAAGTGATAAGTAATAAGTGATCGAGGTGCATCAGCTATTTGATTGTGATTGGTATTGGCACTACTGAGCCTCAGCCTTAGGATACCCGACGGGGTTGACTTTGGTGTAGTTTATGTGTTTGCCTCTGCAGAGTGTTTCCGTCCTGGGACTCCGGACCCCGGGAACTAGAGACCCATGCGTGCCCTGGCCCGGTCGCTGGTGTTCTCATTCCGTCCGCTCTCGTAAGGGAGAAAATGGCCAATGTAGTTGCCACTTTGAGTGTTATCTGTTTGTGATTCTGATAGCATGCTTATTCATTATGCATTTGCACACTTGCTTAGTATACGATCATGGTTTCTATGGATATTGCATCATGACTATTGTTCAGTATTATTCAGTATTAGACACGATTCGTGTTATCACCTTGTTGGCTTATACTTTGCTAAGTCGTCGTACTTATGTGTTTGTCTTGCGTGTTGCAGGCTCAGATCCCTCTTCCGAACCTGCGTCGGTCGACCCGACTGCAGGAGAGGCTCGCGAGGCCCCCTCCGGCCTAGAGGAGTGGACTTGATCCATCCTCCAGAGTACGGTTTGCATCATTTTGTTTTCCCCATTCTTTGTGTTGGCGTCTATTGAGGGGATTTTCTGTACTTGTGAAGTGGGCCTTGAGTAATACCTGTATTTTGATTTTTGGATTGTTGTAAGCCCGCTCTATTGTCATACGTTCATGTATTTGTTCTTATCATCAGTGTATATCGTTTTGTAATCTCCTATGTCTTTTGGTATATTTGTGGTATGCCTTGATACGTACAGCTTCCGCGTTCAGTCTTTTGCTCGTGTGATTGATCCCTTGTGTGTGCATGTTTGGACGGGGTCTAGGTGTGCATGCACGGGAGTACGTGTGTCACTGGTTAGACCTTCCTCTGACCCCCGGTCCCTGGGCTCGGGTCGTGACATACGTATTGTATGGTATCAGAGCATTGTCTCTCAGAGCTTTGTCTCTCAGGGCATTGTCTCTATCTTAGTGTGTCAGCATGTAGGCATATAGGACGTGGTGAGATTTCGTAGTCCAGTTCTGGACTGTTGTGTGGGTCCCCTTGTCTTGTGAGTCTGTGTGAGTTATCGAGTGTGTTAGCAGATTGACTTTTGTGTTTTGCAGGTTATGGCATCGGGATCTGGAACACACAACAACAATGATCAGGGAGATAACGAGAGTGGGTCAGCCGCTCCACAACCACTTGTGAATTTCGACGAGCGCTTCTTGACTATGCTACAGGCGATCCATTCCTTGCAAGCGCAGGTCGTTTCGATCGTAGACCGACAGAGTCAAACGCCAGTTCGGCCTGCAGAGCAGCAAGTGGTCTTTCCGCCTAAGGAGAGCGATCCGAATGCGTTATACGACAAATTCAGGAAACGTGGAGCCACAGAATTCTACGGCAATGAAGATGCGTTGAAAGCTGATCAGTGGCTAGAGCATACTGGAGATCTCTTCTCTACCATCGTCTGTGACGACCGGCAGAAGGTTATGCTTACGGCCTCGATGTTTCGAGAGATGGCTAAGACCTGGTGGAAGAGCGTTAGTGCAGCCTATCTGACCATGCCGAGTGAAACAGTGTGGGAGACGTTCCAGAAACAGTTTAGAAGGAAGTTCATTCCTGCTCATGTTCGACGTGTGAAGGAGGTTGAGTTTCTGGCCTTACAGCAGCAGCAGCTTACCGTCTCGGAGTATATTCACCGCTTTACCCAGTTGTCCCATTTTGCTGAGGACATGATCAATACCGAGGAGAAGAAGGTGAATCGTTTTATTTCTGGTCTACATCCGAGATATGCGAATTTTGTGACTGCCTTTCAGAGACCAGCTACTTTCGATGATGCGGTCGACAGAGCACACGCTGCGGAAGCCAACCACCTAGCAGAGAGAGCCATGGACTTTAAGAGGAGTGCACCAGTGAGTTCCAGGGGACAGAGTCAGAAGAAATGGAAAGGGAAGCAAGGCACTTCGAGTTTCTCTGGGAGCAGATGCGAGTTTTGTGGATTGGGACATCCGACGGAGAGATGTTGGAAGAAGTCCGGAGCTTGTTTGAGTTGCGGATCGAGGGAGCATAAGATAGCTCAGTGCCCGACAGCTAGGCCTCTCCAGTCATCTAGATCTATGGGGTCATCCAAGTCTCTCAGTTCAGCAGCTTCGAACAGCCCCCATCCGTCTCGCCAGAGTCAGAAGCCCCAGCGTCAGACTGCTCGTGTGTATGCAGCCTCTCATGATCATGCAGAAGATGCAAAAGTGGTGGAAGGTAAAGTTCTCATTGCCCGAGCTGAAGCACATACACTATTTGATTCGGGATCTACGCGTTCCTATGTTGCCCCTCGTTTTGCGGAACAGTTACCGCAACCCCCTCAGCCGCTACCCTATGTGTTAGTAGTGTCCACTCCTGTGGGCAAGAGAGTGGAGTGTAGTGTATACTACTCTCAGTGCGACGTGGTGATTGAAGGTCGCCAGCTGCCAGTTGATTTGATTTTGTTGTCCATGTTGGATTTCGATGTGATCCTTGGAATGGACTGGCTAGCGCGGTATCGTGCCTGTGTTAACTGTTACAATAGGTCGATTTACTTCGATTTTGCGAAGGGGTTTCGTTTCGAGGGCAATCAGGAGAGATGCCCGAGGCGTGTCATCTCCGCATGCAAGGCGGATCGTTTGATACGCAGAGGTTGTGCAGGATTTCTTGCTTTTGTCTCGGAGAAGAAGGAGGTGAAGCAGTTGAGTGATATTTCGGTAGTACGTGAGTTCCCGGATGTATTTCCGGAGGAAGTACCCGAGTTGCCCCCTGTCCGAGATGTAGAGTTCGCGATCGATCTAGTGCCCGGTACAGCACCCATTAGTTTAGCTCCTTATCGTATGGCCCCTGCTGAGTTACTCGAATTGAAGACGCAATTGCAAGATCTGTTGGAGAAGGGTTTCGTACGGCCGAGTGTGTCGCCGTGGGGAGCGCCAGTGCTGTTTGTGAAGAAGAAGGACGGTACCTTACGGATGTGTATAGATTACCGGCGGTTGAACAAAGTCACGATCAAGAATAAATACCCATTGCCGCGTATTGATGAGTTGTTTGATCAACTTCAAGGTGCTGCCTATTTTTCCAAGATTGATCTAAGATCAGGGTATCATCAACTCCGGGTGAAGGAAGACGATATTGCCAAGACTGCTTTCAGGACACGGTATGGACATTTTGAGTTTCTCGTGATGCCATTTGGATTAACCAATGCACCTGCTGCCTTTATGGCTTTGATGAACAGGATCTTCGCTCCTTTTCTGGATCGATTTGTAGTGGTCTTTATTGATGACATTTTGGTGTATTCGAAGACCCCAGAGGAGCATGAGGAACATCTACGTCGAGCCTTACTGTTGTTGAAAGAACATCGTTTATATGCCAAATTGTCGAAGTGTGATTTCTGGCTCGAGCAGGTAGCTTTTCTTGGTCATACCATTTCACGAGATGGGTTGGCAGTGGATCAGATGAAAGTAGAGGCAGTGATGAATTGGCCCAGCCCAAGGACTGTGACGGAGATACGGAGTTTTCTTGGATTAGCTGGATATTATCGTCGCTTTATTCAAGATTTTGCCAAGATTTCAGCCCCGTTGACTCGATTGACCAGGAAGAATGTTCCTTTTCTGTGGACGGACGAGTGTGAGCACCATTTCCGGATGTTGAAGGAGAAGCTTACTTCGGCTCCAGTTTTGACGTTACCAGATGGGCATGAAGGATTTATGATCTATTCAGATGCTTCTCGAGTCGGTTTGGGATGCGTTTTGATGCAACATGGCAAAGTGATTGCCTATGGCTCGAGACAACTTCGGGAGCACGAGAAGAACTATGCTACGCACGATTTAGAGTTGGCAGCCATCGTTTTTGCGTTGAAGATGTGGAGACACTATTTGTATGGCGTGACATTTGAAGTGCATTCAGATCACCATAGTCTACAGTACCTCTTCACGCAGTCCGAGTTGAATATGAGACAGCGAAGGTGGCTTGAGTTGATCAAGGATTTTGATTTCCCCATCAAATATCATCCAGGGAAAGGCAATGTTGTTGCAGATGCCTTGAGTAGGAAGTCGGAGATTCTTCAGGCTTTGGACAGCCTTTATTTTGTGAGGCATGCTCAGCCAGTGGAACTGCAATTAGTGGAGAATGGTTTGACACTTGCCAGTACAGTGAGCTTTCAGCCGGACATTATTCAGCTTATTAAAGACCAGCAGTTTGAAGATGCGATGTTGAAGCGAATACGAGATAGCATTGCAGATCGACCAGACTTTCGTTTGGAGGGTGATGTTTTGTATTTCAGGAGCAGATTATGTGTGCCAGCAGTAGATGCCTTAAAAGAGAGTTTGATGACAGAAGCACACCATGCACGTTATTCTATGCATCCTGGAAGTACGAAGATGTACCGAGCTCTCAAGGACCGATTCTGGTGGAACAACATGAAGAGAGAAATTGCTGGGTTTGTTGCCAGATGTTTGACTTGCCAAAAGGTGAAAGCTGACCATCAGAGACCTCCAGGTTCCTTACATCCTTTGCACATTCCCCAGTGGAAATGGGAGCACATTACGATGGACTTTGTTTCGGGTTTGCCTCTGACGAGCAAGAAGAACAGTGCCATTTGGGTGATCGTGGACAGATTGACGAAGACAGCTCATTTTCTTCCATTCAAGAAAGGCATGACATTTTCCGAGATGGCGAAGAAGTTCGTTGATGAGATCGTGAGACTACATGGTACGCCCGTGTCGATTGTGTCAGATCGAGATAGCCGCTTTGTTTCTTCATTTTGGAGAGCATTTCAGGAAGCCATGGGAACGAAGTTGAGCTTCAGTACGGCGTATCACCCGCAGACTGATGGACAGTCGGAACGAACTATTCAGACGCTCGAAGACATGTTACGGGCCAGTGTGCTGAATTTCGAGAAAGAATGGGATTTGCATCTCTCGTTGTGCGAGTTTGCGTATAATAATAATTTCCACGAGAGTATTGGAATGGCACCCTATGAAGCTCTGTATGGACGGAAATGTAGGAGTCCTGTTTGCTGGGAAGAAGTTGGAACAAGGAGTTTCCACGGACCGACAATCATTGCTGAGACTACAGAGAAAGTTCAGAAAGTTATTGACAATTTGAAGATTGCCCGATCGAGACAGAAGAGCTATGCAGATACGAGAAGAAGAACCTTGACATTTCACGTTGGAGATTGGGTATTCTTGAAGGTCTCACCGATGAAAGGTACAGTACGATTCGGTCAAAAAGGCAAGTTAGCGCCAAGATATGTGGGTCCATTTGAGATCAAGAGTCGGATTGGTGATCTAGCGTACAGATTGATTCTACCCGTGGAGTTTTCTGGAGTACACGATGTTTTTCATGTGTCCATGCTTCGCAAGTATGTTCGAGACCCGACGCACGTGATTCGCTACGATGACATTCAGATGCAACCTAATACGTCATACGTTGAGCGTCCGCTCCGTATTGTTGGGACCAGAGAACAGCTCTTGCGTACGAGGACTATTAGATGGGTTAAGGTACTTTGGGAACATCATGGACCTGATGAAGCCACGTGGGAATTAGAAGATCAGATGGCGCGTCAGTATCCTTCTCTGTTTGCTCAGGTACGCTTTCATTCCGAGGACGGAATGATGTCCAAGTGGGGGAGGATGTAACACTCCGACCCGAGTTGACCCGGTTTAGTGGGTAATTGCGTGTGTTTTATCGCTAAGAGTGTTTTGATTTTGTTTCTGTTTGGTTTGAGTTGTAGAGAGATCGTTTGGGTTGAGTTTGACTTGGTCTAGTTAGTTTGAGCCCTTTTTCGTAATTTTGGCTTTTGATTGACCTTGTCAGTTTTGCGTCATTTTGACGTCAGCGCGTGTATTTCATTGAGCTTGTCGTTTTTCGTAACTGTCTTGGATTCGAATGAGTTCGTTTGCTCTCGTTGGACCGTCATTTGACTCAAACTGATATTTGCATAAGCTATTTGGCCTTAAATGTAATTTGGACTCAAATTAAGTATAAATATCCCAACCACTCCCTTATTTTCTCTCGATCGTCTCTCTCGCTCTCTGTTCGTCTCTCTCTCTCGACAGCTCTCTTTCTCTCCTTCTCCATTTCTGTTTCTGTGCTTGAGGGAGGAAGAAAGGAGCTCGTTAGTGTGTGTGATCCCGGTGGACTGAGCCAATCAGCGTGTGGATTTCGTCCGTGAGGCAAGTATAAGCCCAAGTTGTATGAACATCGATTGGTAGTGATTTGATTGTTGTGTTCTTGTTCTTTATTGTGTTTCTCAGTATTAGACAGCCCCATTCAGTTCATTTCACTGTTATCTTTCGGTTTCCAGCCATTTCGCACACTTTCTGTATGACTGTAACAAGTTCAGGAAAATGAGTCCGTGCACTCACGGCTAAGCCGTGAAATGTGCTACGGCTAAGCCGTAAAATGGCTTACGGCTAAGCCGAGACCCAACCGTAACCCTAACCGTAGAGCAGTACAGACTGTTAGCTGAAAATAACTGGATGTTGGCAATTTGACATTCTTCTACGGTCCAGCCTGATCTACGCCGTACATTGGCTTACGGCTAAGCCGTGGACCAGGATACGGCTGAGCCGTAGAGCAAAATACGGTTGAGCCGTAAATCCGGATGGATATCTGGGGAACCTCAGCTCAGCCGCAGTGCATATTACGGCTAAGCCGTAAGATGCCACGGCTAAGCCGTAAGGTTACCTACGGCTACACCGTGAGACCCTGAGAATTGAAGGAAAAGGGACTAGGTTTAAGCAAACGACCGTATAAGACTTTCATGTTAGAATGTAGCTAACCTGAACATGCCCAATGGAATGTTTGAATGACGTGAATGATCTCATGGGCTGTGAATCATTCATGTTGGTTATCCAGATGTTTAGCACCTCCCCATGGGTGTTGGTTTAAGGGACTTCGGTGCACACTCCAGACACTGCAACACTAGACAATGGTGCATCGAACATCTTAAAACTACATCAACATGCACGGTTAGAAGCACTGGATAATTAGTGTAGGATTGGTTTGTAATTGACCTTGATTCGTATAAGCATTCTGAATTGTACAGCATATTGATTTCGGTTATGCCCTCTTATGTGTTCTGCGCTGGACCTCTCGATTCTGTGGGAAATGCAGCAACCCCAGAGCGAAGCCCGGGCGGAACCATTCTATTATTGTGTATTATGTTTACCGTTGCTCCACTGGAGTACTTGCATCAGTTATGAGTCAGTGATTGTGATTGCTACTTAGTGTCAGCACTTCTTGTACTTGTTTATGTACATTCAGTATCAGTTAGTGTCCTTATGATGTGCATTTCGTATCAGCTTCAGTATCCGTATCAGTATCCGTATTATGTGCATGCAGTATTTGCATTCAGTATCAGTTATGTGATGCACTTCCTATTGTTCGTTCAGTATGATAAGTGATAAGTGATAAGTGATAAGCGATAAGTGATAAGTGATAAGTAATAAGTGATCGAGGTGCATCAGCTATTTGATTGTGATTGGTATTGGCACTACTGAGCCTCAGCCTTAGGATACCCGACGGGGTTGACTTTGGTGTAGTTTATGTGTTTGCCTCTGCAGAGTGTTTCCGTCCTGGGACTCCGGACCCCGGGAACTAGAGACCCATGCGTGCCCTGGCCCGGTCGCTGGTGTTCTCATTCCGTCCGCTCTCGTAAGGGAGAAAATGGCCAATGTAGTTGCCACTTTGAGTGTTATCTGTTTGTGATTCTGATAGCATGCTTATTCATTATGCATTTGCACACTTGCTTAGTATACGATCATGGTTTCTATGGATATTGCATCATGACTATTGTTCAGTATTATTCAGTATTAGACACGATTCGTGTTATCACCTTGTTGGCTTATACTTTGCTAAGTCGTCGTACTTATGTGTTTGTCTTGCGTGTTGCAGGCTCAGATCCCTCTTCCGAACCTGCGTCGGTCGACCCGACTGCAGGAGAGGCTCGCGAGGCCCCCTCCGGCCTAGAGGAGTGGACTTGATCCATCCTCCAGAGTACGGTTTGCATCATTTTGTTTTCCCCATTCTTTGTGTTGGCGTCTATTGAGGGGATTTTCTGTACTTGTGAAGTGGGCCTTGAGTAATACCTGTATTTTGATTTTTGGATTGTTGTAAGCCCGCTCTATTGTCATACGTTCATGTATTTGTTCTTATCATCAGTGTATATCGTTTTGTAATCTCCTATGTCTTTTGGTATATTTGTGGTATGCCTTGATACGTACAGCTTCCGCGTTCAGTCTTTTGCTCGTGTGATTGATCCCTTGTGTGTGCATGTTTGGACGGGGTCTAGGTGTGCATGCACGGGAGTACGTGTGTCACTGGTTAGACCTTCCTCTGACCCCCGGTCCCTGGGCTCGGGTCGTGACACAATCTCCACCTCACTCAGAAACCCAAGGAATACCACCTCGGCTGTGATACCAATTGTTGTGATTTTTTGACATCACCCGTTGTGCACATCCATCAATCACAAGATCAAACACGAAGCAACCACCACAAGAAGAGACACGAGATTTACTTGTTTCACCCAAACAGGGCTACGTCCACGGGCACAGAGACGAATATCTTCACTATGACAAATAAAGTACAGAGACTCTCACTCTCTCACATCGTCTCACCTACGTGGTGTAGAAACACCACGAGCAAGAGAGCTCTCACCTCTCTTCAGCGCGCAAGATCTAGGGTTACAGACTATACATATATAGTCTCCGCTTTCTTGGCCACCAAGAAAGCCTCGGTACAATTACCAAAACACCATTGACCTTAAACTAGTCCTTGGATAATCCAGTGGACTCATCCAACTAAACCGGAATACAAGACATATACCCAACACGTTCAAAAGCTTTGTGGTTAATTGAGGGTGACCAAAATACCGAACTTTTCCACTCGAAAGCTTCCCAACAGCAACGGAGAAATTATATTTCAAGACTTATGCATTCGAATGGAATTTGTTGTGAAGGAGGGAAAGAATGGAAAGGGTGATTACAAGCTATTATTTAGAATTGTTCTCCTCGTCCCAACCCACAAATTATGAGGATTTACTTGGAACAATGAAGCAGCTTGTGACGGAAGAAATGAATGATCAACTAATTTCAAAGTTCAAGCGGCCGGAAATCAAAACAGTTCTAGCACAAATGAACCCTACAAAATCTCCACGCCTGGACGGTATGCCTCCCCTCTCCTTCCAAAAATACTAGCATATAGTTGGAAATTTAGTTTCTAATGCTGTTATCGGCATTAAATTCGGGTCATGTCCCTAATGCTATTAATCATACATATATTATTTTGATTACAAAAACCAACAACCCCAAGAAAATTAGAGAGTTCTAACCCAGAAGCTTGTGTAATGTGGTTTACAAGTTAATTTCCAAGATGCTAGCAAATTAATTAAAATCTGTGTTAGCCTTTATTATCTTGGAGAGTCAAAGTGCTTTTGTCCCAAAAAGATTAATCAATAACATGCTTGTCACGTTTGAGGCAATTAATTATCTAAAAAAACAAAGGAGTGGAAAAAGTGGTTGTACGTCGATTAAGTTAGACATGATAGAGTTGAATGGAGCTTTATTGAAAAGGTGATGACACGGTTGGGTTTTTCATTGATTATGGAGTGCATTACTTCAGTGTCTTACTCTATCTTGATCAATGGTAAACCTAAGGGTCCAATTATTCGATCTAGAGAATTGATTAAGGTGACTCTTTATCACCATATTTATTCCTCTTATGTGAGGAGGAGCTTACTTCCCTTTTGAGAAACACAGAAATAGACAAAAAAAAATCACAGGCATTGAGATATGTAGAGGCACCGAGAATCACCCATTTATTCTTTGCATATGGCAGACTACTATTTTGTCGGGCCAACAAGGAGGAAAGTTTATATATTCAACGACTTCTTAGTATATATAAGGAAGCGTCGAGCAAAAAATAAATAGCGAAAAGACCTTGTTTTTTAGTAAGAACACCAATAAGGGGGACTAGGAGAGCATTAAAGACATTTGGGGGGGTGAAGATAGTTAATCAGCATGGCAAATACCTCGGGCTACCGTCTCTAATTGGACGATCCAAAAAACAGTCTTTTCTAGATATCAAGAAGAGTTTTAAGGAAAAGATCCAAGGGTGAAAGGAGAAGTTACTATCCCAAGCTAGTAGAGAAGTTTTGGTGAAAATAGTAGCACAAGCAATCCCTACCTATGTGACTAGTTGTTTCAAATTGCCCTCCGGTCTATGTAAAGACTTGGAAGCTATGCTAGCTAGAATTTGGTGGGGACAATGGATAATGAAAAGAAGATTCATTGGATGAGATGGGAAAAGATGTGTGTGTCAAAGCATGTGGGAGGTATGGGGTTTTGGAACTTGGAGGCTTTTAATCTAGCTCTCTTGGCAAAGCAGGGATGGCAACTTTTCCAAAACTAGAAAACTCTTTTTTTTTATAAGATTTTCAAGGCAAAATACTTTTCAAATGGTTCCTTCCTAAATTCCTCCTATGTATAGAAAAATATTTCTAAGGCAAAGAAGATTCTACAAGAAAAGTGCAGATGGAGGGTGGGGGATGGTCAAGATATAAAAATTTGGGAGGACAAGTGGCCTCCCACTTCGACAACTTTTAAAGTTACTTCACCACACACAAATTTTACATGGAGATGCAACAGTTAAAGATTGTAACACTCCGATCCCCTTTGAGCTGGTTTAGTGGCTCATTAGTGTGTTTTTGTGTTGTTTATTTTCTTTTGAGGCTTGGTTTCGGGTCATGGATAGGTAGTTGAGTAGCCTTTGACCTGAGATAGGTTCTAAGCCCTTTTTCGTAATTTTGCTTTTACTTTGAGTACTTCATATTTGCATCATCTTGGTGTCAGCACGTGTATTTTGTTGAGCTCGTTATTTCCCTTAATTGTCTCAGACCCATTCGGAGTCAATTGGAGGAGTTGGACCCTCATGTGACTTGAATCGTAAATAGCTTAAACTCATTAGACTTTGTTTTAAACTCTAAACTCCAAAACTATATAATGAGTCATCAGCCAAATGTCTTCTGTCCCTGCTCATTTCCTTCAACGTACTCAAGGGATAGCTCCACGTCCATTCTCTCTTCTCTTCACTTCTCTTTCTCGTTCTTGGTTGGTGTTGGGTTTTCCACCCATTTCGATTGGGTTCTCTCTCTCCCTTCTCTCTGTATATGCTTTGAGGTAAGTGGGTTCTTCAATTCTTCTTCTCCAATTTGGATTTTGCATCTCCCTTGCTGTGTTCTCATACATGCATGTGTTGTTGCTTTGCTTTGCTTGGGTTTTTAGTTGGATTGGAGCCTGATTTAGTGGTTTGACAAAGCTTTGAGGCAAGTATAAGTACAGGAATGTAGAACACATATGGGTATATTGTTGATTGCTGTGATTCTCTTGTTCTTACATGCTTGACATGATCTACAGCCTAATTCTATTACTATGGATTCATTGGAGCTTGTTTTGCTTAGTTTGCACATGAAATTTCAGTTTCTGTAACTATCTCGATTTCATTTTTTGTATTGTACGGCTCAAACTCCAGAGACTCGAATTTTGAATTTTGTTCTACGGCTAGGCTACGGCTGAACCGTAAATTATTCTACAGCTGAGCCGTAAGCTAATCGTGACCCAGCCATGAATTACCACTCTGATCAGTCGAAACTTTCTAATTTCAGTACTCCTACGGTGAAGCTACGGCTAAGCCGTGGACTCCATCGTAGCTCAGCCGTAAAAGGTATCAGATCAGTAGTGGAAGATGGCCAATTTAGCCGTGTTCTGAAGGAAACCACGGCTAAGCTGTTGTGCATGTTACGGCTAGGCCGTAAGCTGTCGACGGCTAAGCCGTAGGTCACCCACGGCTAAGCCGTAAGACTTGGAAAAAGTTGGAAATTAAACTTAGGCTAATGGTGTAACCTTGTAGGGCTTATATACAGGTAACCACTCATATAAACTGGCCCAATAGATTCCTTGGACCGCATGAATAGTCTGCTAGGCTGTGACTCATTCATGTGAGCGTTGGTTTACTGTTAAGCACCTCCCCATGGATGTTGGTTTAAGGGACTTCGGTGCACATGAGGATTACATTGCAACACTTTGAAGCCAACGGTGCATCGAATACCTTAAAACTACATCATCATGCACGGTTAGTGACAGTGAACAACTAGATTAGATTTGACTTGTAATTACCCTTGATTCCGTGATAATCTGATATGCATTGCATCTTGCTTACAGTTTTGCTCTTTGTTCTGCTAATCTCTGTTTATACATTACGAGATCATTTTGCTTTTGTTCTGTATATTTGTTTAATTCTTCAGTCTGTACTATGCTTTGATCTACGTTGTGCTTTGACTTATTTTACGCTATGCTTTGTACATCTCTGGCTTTGTACATTTCTGCTTCACTGGCTATTCCCAAGTGGCTCTGCCCAGAGATTCATACGTGAGGATAAGATCCGGCCTTTGCTGTCAGTGAGTCCAAAGCGGAGAATCTCCCTTCTTTTGGATTTGATTTGATTGGTATTAGTCTGGCTCTACTCAGCCTCAGCCCTAGGATGCCCGACGGGGTTACCTTTGGCTTGGTTCTCTGTTCTCTGTATCGCTACAGTGTAGCTTTGTCTTGGGACTCCGGAACCCAGGAAACCGAGACCCACTTGTACCATGGCCAGGTCGGTGGTGTTCTCATCTGTCTACTCTATCTGCTCTCTATGTGAGAGAATATGGTTAATGTAGTAACCACTTAGTTTAGTCTTTCTATGTTTTGATTCATTGATCATGCTTTACTTTTATGCACGATTTGCTTAGCATACTAATATGAAACTCTGTATTAATCTTCTGCCATTATTCACTTTGATGCTATGAGTGTTTCGTCCATGTTACTTATAATTGCTGGATCGTTGTATTCATTGAGTCGTCTGTGGTGTTGCAGGCACAAATCCCTTGTCCGGCTCCCAGGCGGTCGAAGAGACTGCAGGGCAGGACCTAGAGACACCCTCCGGTATGGCAGAGTGGGCTTGATCACTTCTGCCGAGTGCGTCCCTGCATATCATCCGTGTTTTGGTTTTTGGAGATTTTGTATCTTGTACTTCGGACTTTGTTACTCTATATTATTTTTGTACATCATGATTTTGGTGTGTACTCAGTCTTGTATTTGGTTTTATATCTGTGTGTGTGATCTACGTCTTTTTCCATTTCACATTTGGTTTTCCACTCGTTCTCTTTTGTTGTGCTTGCTATGATATCTACAGCTTCCGCGTTCGCTTGCTTCGCACGTGTTAGATCCCTTGTGTACGTGTATTTGGACTGGGTTTGGATGCACGTGCACGGGAGTACGTGTGTCACTGGTTTGGCTTTTCGCTAAACCCCGATTTCTGGGCTCGGGTTGTGACATATATATTGTATGGTATCAGAGCATGCTAGTTATAAGCATGTAGATATTTAGATCGCGGTGAAATGACGATGTCCACTATTTGACTTGGCGTCTAATAGGTTGATTCTTGGGGGTTGACTAACTCGGGGCGTTTTCTATTTGTATTTTGTTCCTTTCCTTTTGCAGGACAGTGCACCATGGCATTAGGATCAGGGTCTGGGGATGAGAATCAGCAGGGCCCCAATGGCGAGAGTAAATCGCTACCCCCACCCATGAGTAGTGAGGAGCGTATGATGATGATGATACAGTCCATGCAGTCTCTGCAGGCTTAGGTGGCATCTATATTGGAGAGGCAGAATTAGGCATCTCCGGCTGCGTCAGCAATTCCTCGCGTAGAATAGCAAGTGATCTTCCAGCCCAAGGAAACGGATCCAAATTCTCTTTTCAACAAGTTCCGTAAGCGTGGGGCTACTGAATTCCATGGTACCGAGGATGCATTACAGGCTGAGCAGTGGCTAGAGCAGACAGAGAAGCTTTTTGATACGATTGTGTGCAGTAATCAATAGAAAGTAGTTCTCACAGCCTCTATGCTCAGGAGTGTAGCCAAGACTTAGTGGAGGAGTGTCAAGAGTTCGTTCCAGACTATGCCCAATGCCACGGTTTAGGGGATTTTCAAGCAGCAGTTCCGCCGAAAGTTCATGCCTCTTCACGTTCAGCAAGCCAAAGAAGTGGAATTCTTTAACCTTCAGCAGAGACAGACACCGGTTGCAGATTATGTACACAAGTTTACAGACCTGTCTCACTTCGTAGAGGATATGGTGAACACTGAGTGTAAGAAGGTGACTCGCTTCGTCAACGGCCTAAACCCGAAATATAAACGTCACGTGGTTGCATGTATGTGGCCAACTACCCTGGATGACGCTATTGACCGGGCCTATGATGCAGAGGCTATAATGGAGGAGGTGCGAACTGAGTATAAGAGGGCAGCAGGTTCTAGTGGCAGGGGTTAGGTCCAGAAGCAGTTCAAAGGCAAGCCAGGCAGTTTGGGCAGTGCTCAGGTGGTTTGTGGTTACTGTGGGAAAGATCATCCGACAGAGAGATGTTGGAGGAAGAATAGGGCCTGCTTCGGTTGTGGCTCCACGGAGCACAAGCGGGCCCAGTGCCCGAAGTTTCAATCATCTCCACAGAAGAAGTTCGCAGGGTCTACAGCGCAGGGCAAGTCTCACCCAGCTTGCCTAGCCCAGAAGCAGAACCGCCAGACAGCTCGAGTTTATGCTGCGACGCATGAGGGCACGGAGGAGGTTATGGTCGTGGAAGGTACGATTTTAATTTATGATGCTGAAGCTTTAGCTTTATTTGACTCCGGGTCTACGCGTTCGTACGTAGCACCCCATTTTGCTGTACAGCTACGACAGCGACCCAGACCGCTCCCGTACTTGTTGCTAGTATCCACTTCGGTTGGTAAGCGGGTAGAGTGTAGTGTTTTCTACCCTCAGTGCGATGTACGGATAGCTGGTCATCAACTCCCTATAGACCTCGTGTTGCTCACAACACTGGATTTTAATGTGATTCTGGGTATGGACTGACTTGTGAGGTATCATGCTTGTATCAATTGTTACAGCAAGGCTATCTACCTTGATCAGGGTAGCGGATTCCGATTTGAGGGCAGCCAGACGAAGTGCCCGAGACGCGTGATATCTGCTTGTAAGGCAGACAGAATGCTTCGCAGGGGATGTGAGGGATTTCTTACATTCATTTCAGAAAAGAAGGATCAGCGACAGCTCAGTGAGATCCCAGTAGTCAGTGAGTTTCGGGATGTCTTTCCGGAGGATGTGCCCGAGTTGCCACCGATTCGAAAGGTAGAGTTCTCGATTGATTTGATACCAGGGACAGCACCCATCAGTAGAGTTTCGTATCGTATGGCACCTGCAGAGTTGTCCGAATTGAAGAAATAGTTACAGGATCTGTTGGATAAAGGATTCATACGCCCAAGTGTTTCACTTTGGGGAGCTCCTGTATTATTCGTAAAGAAGAAGGATGGCGGTTTTCGGATGTGCATTGACTACAGGCAGTTGAACAAAGTGATCATCAAAAACAAATATCCACTGCCTAGGATTGATGAGTTATTCGATCAGCTTCAGGGTGCAGCTTACTTTTCGAAGATCGACTTGAGGTTAAGGTATCACCAGCTCCGGGTGAAGGATGAGGACGTTCCTAAGACAGCTTTTAGGACTCGGTATGGACACTACGAGTTCCTTGTCATGCCTTTCGATTTGACGAATGCACCCGCAACTTTCATGGCATTGATGAATAGGGTGTTTACTTCCTATTTGGACCAGTTTGTTGTGGTATTTATAGATGATATATTGGTCTATTCGAAGACTGCTGAGGAGTATACAGACCATCTGCGAAAAGCATTGCAATTACTTAAAGACCACCAGTTATATGCTAAGCTGTCCATGTGTGATTTCTGGCTAGAACAAGTTGCCTTTCTGGGTCATGTGATTTTTCGAGATGGATTGATGGTGGATCCGGCTAATGTGGAGGCAGTAGTCCATTGGCCCGGTCCCAGATCAGTGACAGAGATTCGGAGTTTTCTGAGGTTGGCGGGATATTACCGCAGATTCGTGCAGGACTTCGTGAAGATTTCAGCCCCGCTGACTCAGTTGACTTGGAAGAAGGTTCCGTATGAGTGGACAAAGAAGTGTGAGCATAGTTTCCAGATGTTGAAAGAAAAGCTCACTACAGCGCCAGTGTTGACTCTCCCTAATGGTAGCGAGGGATTCGTGATCTATTCAGATGCCTCTCGAGTTAGACTATGTTGTGTACTGATGCAGAATCAGAGAGTGATTACCTACGGATCCAGACAGCTGAAAGGGCATGAGAAGAACTATGCCACCCATGACCTGGAGTTAGCAGCCATTGTGTTTGTGCTGAAGTTGTGGCGGCATTACTTGTACGGTGTAAAGTTCGAGGTTCATTCCGATCATCACAGTCTGCAGTACTTGTTTAATCAGCATGACCTAAATATGAGGTAGCGGAGATGGTTGGAGTTCATCAAAGACTACGACTTCCCAATCAAGTACCATCCAGGCAAGGGTAATGTGGTGGCAGATGCACTTAGCAGGAGAGCAGAGAGTCTCCAGGTGTTGATAGGATTCTATATCCTTGTGCTTGATCAGCCTATTGAGGTTCGGATGGTGGATGAGTTTGTGACGTTAGCTACTACCATGGTGTTTCAGCTTGAGGTGATTCAGCAGATCAAGGACCGCCAGTTTGAGGATCCCTTTCTGGTGACCTTTAGAGATCGGATTGCAGATCGACCTGATTTCAGTCTGGCAGACGGAGTTTTGTATTTCATGGGTAGATTGTGTGTTCCCGCGATAGATGAGCTGAAGGAAAAGTCGATGACAGATGCACACCATGCCCGTTATGCAATGCACCCAGGGACTACTAAGATGTACAGGAACTTGAAGGATAGGTTTTGGTGGAACAATATAAAGCGGGATATTGCAAGGTTCGTGAGACGATGTTTGACCTGTCAGAGGGTGAAAGCTGATCATCAGCGACCTCCAGGATCGTTGCATCCATTACACATTCCACAGTGGAAGTGGGAGCACATTACCATGGATTTCGTCTCAGGACTTCCGCCGACCAGTAAGAAGAACAATGCGATCTGGGTGATAGTGGACCGATTGAGAAAGTCAGCACATTTCCTTCCATTCAAGAAAGGGATGACATTCACAGAGCTGGCTAGGAAGTTTGTTGACGAGATAGTCAGATTGCATGGCACCCCAGTATCGATTGTGTCTGATCGTGACAGTCGTTTTGTGTCCTCCTTTTGGAGAGCATTTCAGGAAGCTATGGGCACGAAGTTGAGTTTTAGTACGGCATACCACCCCCAGACTGATGGACAGTCAGAGCGTACCATTCAGACGTTAGAGGATATGCTCCGAGCTAGTATGCTGAACTTTGAGAAGGAATAGGATACGCATTTGGTATTGTGTGAGTTTGCCTACAACAACAGCTTCCATGAGAGCATTGGCATGGCTCCCTATGAGGCTCTATATAGACGTAAGTGCAGGACTCCAGTGTGTTGGGAGGAGGTAGGAATGAGGAGTTTCCATGGTCCGACGATCATTGCTGAGACGATTGAGAAAGTGCAAAAAGTGATAGAGAATCTGAAGGTTGCTCGGTCCAGGCAAAAGAGCTACGTGGATACTCGGAGGAGACCTTTGGCATTCCAAGTCGGAGATTGGGTGTTCCTTAAAGTTTCCCTGATGAAAGGCACTATCCGGTTTGGGCAGAAGGGCAAGTTAGCTCCGAGATATGTAGGACCGTTTGAGGTCAAGAGCCGAGTTGGAAATTTAGCCTCTCATTTGACGTTTCCAGTTGAGTTCTCCGGAGTCCACGATGTATTCCATGTGTTGATGCTCCGTAAGTACATGCCAGATCTGAGCCATGTGATTCGATACGATGACATTCAGATTCAGCCTAATGCGACTAACATTGAGCGTCCGCTTCGCATCATTGGTACCCAAGAGCAGATTCTCCAGACCAGGACTATCAGATGGGTTAAGGTATTGTGGGAGCATCACGGTCCAGATGAGGCTACATGGGAGCTAGAGGAGCAGCTAGCACGCCAGTATCCCCAACTTTTCGCTCAGGTAGGTGGTCATTCCGAGGACGGAATGATTCCTAGTGGGGGAGGATGTAACACTCCGATCCCCTTTGAGCCAGTTTAGTGGCTCATTAGTATGTTTTTGTGTTGGTTATTTTCTTTTGAGGCTTGGTTTCGGGTCATGGATAGGTAGTTAAGTAGCCTTTGACCTAGGATAGGTTCTAAGCCCTTTTTCGTAATTTTGCTTTTACTTTGAGTACTTCATATTTGCATCATCTTGGTGTCAGCACGTGTATTTTGTTGAGCTCATTATTTTTCGTAACTGTCTCAGACCCATTCGGAGTCAATTGGAGGAGTTGGACCCTCATGTGACTTGAATTGTAAATAGCTTAAACTCATTAGACTTTGTTTTAAACTCTAAACTCCAAAACTATATAATGAGTCATCAGCCAAATGTCTTCTGTCCCTGCTCATTTCCTTCAACGTACTCAAGGGATAGCTCCACGTCCATTCTCTCTTCTCTTCACTTCTCTTTCTTGTTCTTGGTTGGTGTTGGGTTTTCCACCCATTTCGATTGGGTTCTCTCTCTCCCTTCTCTCTGTATATGCTTTGAGGTAAGTGGGTTCTTCAATTCTTCTTCTCCAATTTGGATTTTGCATCTCCCTTGCTGTGTTCTCATACATGCATGTGTTATTGCTTTGCTTTGCTTGGGTTTTTAGTTGGATTGGAGCCTGATTTAGTGGTTTGACAAAGCTTTGAGGCAAGTATAAGTACAGGAATGTAGAACACATATGGGTATATTGTTGATTGCTGTGATTCTCTTGTTCTTACATGCTTGACATGATTTACAGCCTAATTCTATCACTATGGATTCATTGGAGCTTGTTTTGCTTAGTTTGCGCATGAAATTTCAGTTTCTGTAACTATCTCGATTTCATTTTCTGTATTGTACGGCTAAGCCGTAACGTTGTACAGCTCAAACTCCAGAGACTAGAATTTTGAATTTTGTTCTACGGCTAGGCTAAGGCTGAACCGTAAATTGTTCTACGGCTGAGCCGTAAGCTAACCGTGACCCAGCCGTGAATTACCACTTTGATCAGTCGAAACTTTCTGATTCCAGTACTCCTATGGTGAAGCTAAGGCTAAGCCGTGGACTCCACCGTAGCTCAGCCATAAAAGGTATCAGATCAGTAGTGGAAGATGGCCAGTTTAGCCGTGTTCTGAAGGAAACCACGGCTAAGCCGTTGTGCATGTTACGGTTAGGCCGTAAGCTGTCGACGGCTAAGCCGTAGGTCACCCACGGCTAAGCCATAAGACCTGGAAAAAGTTTGAAATTAAACTTAGGCTAATGGTGTGACCTTGTAGGGCTTATATACAGGTAACCACTCATATAAACCGGCCCAATAGATTCCTTGGACTGCATGATAGTCTGTTAGGCTGTGACTCATCCATGTGAGCGTTGGTTTACTGTTAAGCACCTCCCCATGGATGTCGGTTTAAGGGACTTCGGTGCACGTGAGGATTACATTGCAACACTTTGAAGCCAACGATGCATCGAATACCTTAAAACTACATCATCATGCATGGTTCGTGACAGTGAACAACTAGATTAGAGTTGGCTTGTAATTACCCTTGATTCCGTGATAATCTGATATGCATTGCATCTTGCTTACAGCTTTGCTCTCTGTTCTGCTAATCTCTGTTTATGCATTACGAGTTCATTTTGCTTTTGTTCTGTATATTTGTTTCATTCTTCGGTCTGTCCTATGCTTTGATCTACGCTGTGCTTTGACTCATTTTACGCTATGCTTTGTATATCTTTGGCTTTGTACATTTCCGCTTCACTGGGTATTCCCAAGTGGCTCTGCCCAGAGATTCATACGTGAGGATAAGATCCGGCCTCTGCCGTCGGTGAGTCCAAAGCGGAGAATCTCCCTTCTTTTGGATTTGATTTGATTGGTATTAGTCTGGCTCTACTCAGCCTCAACCCTATGATACCCGACGGGGTTTCCTTTGGCTTGGTTCTCTGTTCTCTGTATTGCTGCAGTGTAGCTTTGTCTTGGGACTCCGGGACCTAGGAAACCGAGACCCACTTGTACCATGGCCAGGTCGGTGGTGTTCTCATCTGTCTGCTCTGTCTGCTCTCTATGTGAGAGAATATGGTTAATGTAGTAGCCACTTAGTTTAGTCTTTCTATGTTTTGATTCATTGATCATGCTTTACTTCTATGCACGATTTGCTTAGCCTACTAATATAAAACTCTGTATTAATCTTCTGCCATTATTCACTTTGATGCTATGAGTGTTTCGTCCATGTTACTTATAATTGCTGGATCGTTGTATTCATTGAGTCGTCTATGGTGTTGCAGGCACAAATCCCTTGTCCAGCTCCCAGGCGGTCGAAGAGACTGCAGGGCAAGACCTAGAGACACTCTCCGGTATGGCAGAGTGGGCTTGATCACTTCTGCCGAGTGCGTCCCTACATATCATCCGTGTTTTGGTTTTTGGAGATTTTGTATCTTGTACTTCGGACTTTGTTACTCTGTATTATTTTTGTACATCATGATTTTGGTGTGTACTCAGTCTTGTATTTGGTTTTATATCTGTGTGTGTTATCTACATCTTTTTCCATTTCGCATTTGGTTTTCCGCTCATTCTTTTTTGTTGTGCTTGCTATGATATCTACAGCTTCCGCGTTCGCTTGTTTCGCACATGTTAGATCCCTTGTGTGCATGTATTTGGACTGGGTTTGGATGCACGTGCACGGGAGTACGTGTATCACTGGGTTGGCTTTTTGCTAAACCCCGATTTCTGGGCTCGGGTTGTGACAAAGATCTTATAAACCAAAATACGAAGGAGTAGGATGTGGAACGAATGCGGAGGATTTTTCTCCCGAATGAGGCTAATTTAATTTTGAAGATGCCTTTGAGTCAATTAATGCCGTGTGACAAGATAATATCAACAAACAACAAGACATGAGAGTTCACAGTTAGAAGTGCCTACTTGGTGTTGTTAAAGTTGAAAGAATTTCATGATATGGGGGAAAGATCAAACGTTGGGGCAACAAAAAAATTTTGGTAATGTATTTGGAATCTGAAGGTGCATAATAAAGTAAAAAGCTTTGCTTGGAGAGCTTATAATGAGATCCTACAAACAAATTAAGGAGAATTTGGTAAAAAGAAATGTTTTAAGTACTAATACTTGTGATTTTTGCAGGTATGCAATGGAGGACTATTTTCATGCATTATGTTCTTGTCCCCATGTGCAACTGGTTTGGGGAGGGTGTTGTCCCACTTTGGACTTCAG
This sequence comes from Sextonia rubra, assembly GCA_037013555.1. Taxonomy (NCBI): domain Eukaryota; kingdom Viridiplantae; phylum Streptophyta; class Magnoliopsida; order Laurales; family Lauraceae; genus Sextonia; species Sextonia rubra. The sequence goes on along the minus strand of JASUAD010000001.1, from coordinate 104,902,937 downwards.
GAAGGCAGGCCAACAAAGTTTCGGTTTCGTAGTTAGGACAGTAAAAGATCTTACACTAAAGGTTGATATGGATTTATTCTTCACCATAGCATGTGGTTTGTTATATAGAAGAAATTGGTGCTTTCACAATGGCCAAGACTTGGACCCGAAAATGGCGATGGAAAGAGCTGTCATAATGGTACAACATTTTAACAAAATCAGATCCCACATTTTATGTCCCAACAAGGAGAAAAACCAAAGATGGTAGCCTTCCTATTGGTGCTTTGAAGTTGAATGTTGACCGTGTTATGCTTGTAGATATTTAGAGGGCAGGTGTTGGAGTTATTCTTAGAGGTGGAAATGATAATGTGGTGATGGCTATGAGTATTGAGCATGGGGTCAATGGGGCCGATGATATAGAAGCCATAATAGCTTTCAGATGCATCCAGATGATTTGTCACATGAGAGTTCGAGAAATTATGCTTGAAAGCGATTCTTTATGGACGATAAATGCATTGAACTCTAACTCTCCAAATCTTTCTTGACAAGGGCCTGTTTTGAATGAAATTAGAATTTTATTTAAGTCTTTTCCTCACTATGAAGTACTTTATATTGGTAGAGTAGGGAGTGCAGCTACTCATACATTAGCAAGATATGCTCGCATGGTGGAGAATATGACTATTTGGTGGTACTCTACCCAGACTTAATTAAACAACATGTAATCATTGACTCTTTGTCTTAAGTTTTTTAATCTAATTATTTCCTTTTTATAAAAGAAAGTACACCCCCTTCTACACAAGCAAATGTATATATGAAAAATATAAAAAGCCTAAATAAAAACAAATCAAAAGTAATAGTGCAGTGCTTATTGCTCTTCCAAGTCCGACCATCAAATTCTAGAGTTGAAAAAAATGTCCAAAAATAGAAGTGATTTTGAGAGGGAGGGGGTTGTCCAGTGCCTCATGTGAGGGCTAGATTGATAAGATTCAAACCACCCAAAAAACAGGTTTAAAAAAAAATGCCTTCTTCTTCTTTTTGAAAAAAAAACATGTCCACCAAAAATGAGCTGTTAAATATATCCAGCATAAAATGGGTCTACTGTGATTTCAATTTTTAAGATGAGTCCATTGGGATTCTCAATTCTTTTAAGGCGTGTCTTCCATTCTTCCATCATTTGACAAAAAAAAAAAACAAAAAACAAAAAACAAAACATAAATAAATAAATAAATAAAGGGTGGTGCTTGGGTGGGAACTAAATTCTGGCATTACATTCGTCCATTAGAATCAAGTGGAGTCTCTTCCATCATAATATGAGCAATTGAAGATCTCATCAAGGGCATATCTTCTAGATTGATTTTCCATCTCAACAATCAAGGGAAAAGAGAATGGAAAGAAGGCTTGAAAAAATATATAAATAGCCCACTCCATGGACATCCAAGGCATGATTGGAATCAGCCACCTCTCCCTCTAGAGATGTACACACATCTTTTCCTCTTTGGCCTCTCCATCTGAAGTCACCAAGGGGGTTCTTCTCACAAGGGCCACACCACCACCCTTGTGTTTTTCAATTAGAAAGAGGGATTTGCAATCATTTTACTATGTGTACTTCTACTTCAAAGTTTATATTTCACGTAAAATAATACTCATATTGGTATAGAAAATTGTTCTTTTAATTTTTATGTTCTTCTCTTGGTGTTTCTTGATATTGGCTTTTCAAATCCATACCACAAGGTTATTTTATTTCTTGATTAAATAATTGGTTAAGATTTGAATGAAAACTATCAACATATCTTAGTATCCTTGCAAAAGTACCTTATTTTCTGCAAATCCGAGGTATTTTTGGAGGCAATACAAGATGTAGTTGCAGAGATTTTTAAGTGGAAAATATTATAATTTTTTTTCAAATTATTTATTAAAGAAAGAAGATTTTTCATTCTCAACTTTGATTGGCAACCCAAGTTGAGGAATGAGCCCCTAGGCTTTACACTTCTAATTTTCTGGGCCCAAGAGTGAGAATAATAGTGAAAGGAGCAAATCACCACCTTTGAATTACAGTTTTGACCACTTTTAATTTTAGCTCACTCCCTTTAATTTCAGCACACCACCTTTATTTTCTGCACTTTCATTTTCTGCAAACTTTAAAGCTTATGTTCCTCCACAGTTTTGTTTAGGGATGTTTATTGCTTAAAGTTGCATTTACTACAACAAAATGCACTTTTACTGACACAAAAATTTTTTTGTCGACAAATGTAGGGGTTTTACTGACGCATGTAAGCTTGCGTCAGGAAAAGTGGACCTTTTGTTGACACAAACTCTGTCACACCCCGAACCCGAGAATTGGGGATTAATGATGGGTTCCGAGGAATTACATATGTACCCGTGACAATTCGTGCCGTGACTGGACACGTACAAACAGTCACAAGGGTGATCCCACAGATATGTGTGAGGAAAGTCCACAAGCACGTATTATTAATAGAAGTCATTTAAGCGGAAACCTGGAGATTTCACTTACATATATATCATAAGCATCCATAAACATTGCTTTTAATTCATCAAATAGACAAGTCTGTTAATTAACCCAACTACATGCATAAATATGGAAGTCCATGATAAAATACAATTATATCCAAAGCCAAGATGACCCTAAGTCTAAATCCAAAATGATCCTTGTTGCGCTCTGTCGAGGAGAATCACAAAAATATGTCTTCCTCGTTCTACTCATTTACGTCCTGAGGTAATGCTGGGGTTCCCTCTAGGATCGCACTGAATGCCGGATTGGCCTCGTGTTCTGCACCTGTAACACCATGGTAATTCTAATTAACACAACGGTTAAACAAAGATAAAGATACATGAGCTTAACATGATAGATCAATAGAATTACAACGACATGCTGATTAACAGATATCAATATCGAAATCTAGGCACTGATGCATATGAGTTAACATGGATAAGGAATCATGAATAAGAAGTATATCATACCAACATGGCAACCACATCCGCTATCTCCTCTCTAAAAAAGAGTAAACTAATCCTGGGGAAACCACTAGTGACCGGGCCAGGACCGACTAGCTGCCCGTGAGAGCATCGACTCACTCTCCTGATACTACTGCAGTAGGCAACTGATAAAATACTCTCATGGGGTCCCGTCGAACCTCCTATGGGGTATTAGCCTAGTGGCGCCGACTCTAACATGTTGGAAATAATCTGATGTCCTTACTCACTGATCTGTTTATACTGATATGAGAATGTAACTCAATCAAGCAACTAATCATCATTAATGCAACTGATATAAATCCTTATGTGGAGGTCAAGGTTATTATCAATATGAATGCAATTAGATTGTAGGGTTATCAAGGACAAATTACTAGCCAATCATATATTAGATAATCCGAGTTTCCAAGGTCATTCAATACAATGTATTCATAAGACGTTTGGTGTCCCCATATCACCATTCTCTGTGTTACCTCATGTACATAAAGGACACTCCATCTTATGCCAACACCCATGACATAACATTAAAAACTAACCAAAGAATCCAGAAGAAAAGAGTGACAGCTCAACACTCCTCCTTCTCCATGTTAATCACTGTTGGGCTAGTTTGGGATAGTAGAGGATCTAATTCTATGGTCCTAGAAGGCCTTTGGTTGAACCTACGGCCTATGGTAATGCGTGGTGGATATCTCGGTCTCTTTCTAAGGTTTAAGGGGGTAACCCATCATCAGGCCATCCCATAGACTATAGAAAGTCCATAGTCAAGCATAAAATTCATTTTTGGAATACTTCTCTAAAAGTTACAGGTCAGGCTTACCCGACCGGTCAAATATGGGTCCGACCGATCGATCGCTCCCAAAAGGGAAATTCAACCAGTCGGGTTGGGTGGCCGACCGGTCGGACTACCTTAAGAGGCAATCGACCAATCTAGCTTTAGGACAGACCGGTCGGCCCTGAAGCACTCTGCTATGGGAATGCTCAGTTTCTAATGAGTTCCCTCCTCCAATACACCATTCCACCTGCAATGAAATCACTCTACAAGCTTCCATTCCACACTTTTGAGTTCCCTAAAAGACCATTATCCATTTATTCATCATTAATCACCACAAAACACAATTCAAAGCTATGGATTTCCATTGAGCTGGAAAAAGGGTAAAATTACAAAATCTCATCAAGAATCAAGAGATAAGCCATGCATGTAAAGAAAATATATCCTTATACTTACCTTAAGCTTGGTGCTTCACCCAAATTGATTTGCTCCTTAAATAGATCGAGAATAAGGCTCTCTAATGGAGAATCTAACACATGCATGAAGATAAACGAGAATGAGATGGAATGCATGGCAATAGATGGGTTCTCTTGACCCTCATAGAACTCAATAGCTCAATTGGAGATAGGATTCCATATCCATACCTCGACTCTTCTATAAGGAAGACGGGAAAGGGTGATGCCCTAATTTCAAGAGAGCAAAAGACCAAAGGGGAAGCAAGAAGTCTAAGGAGGAAGAAGGAATAACCCAATCTTCTTGCATGCAAGACTCCAATCCCTCGGAGATGGGCACAATAAAAGGAAGAGAATGGTGGAGGAAGAGGAACCGGCTGCAACGAGTAAGGGAAGGAGACGAAGAAAGGGTTATTGGGGTCTTGGGGTGTTCTTAAATGAATGAAGTTTCTGGAAATTGCAAGGAAGCCCTCTTGTTTCTTTGGATTCTTAGGTTAAGTCATTTGGCTTAAATGGGCTAGAATGAGTCCGAATAAAATTGGGCCAAACATAAAAGACGTTCCACAAGATGAAACTTACCCAATGCAACTAATATGATGCATAAATAATGCCAACTCATGAAAATATTAAAATACAAAAGGTCTTAGACTACCTAATAAGGTTTAAACCCGACCCAACTACCTATTCATGACCTAAACCTCTTGAGACTTGGGCTCAATTAACTTAATTGCATATTAATTAGAGTAAAACCAACCAACTTAATTACTATAAATTATAATTATCCAGGGTTGAGACCTTACAAACTCACATGCGTCGGGAAAAGCAGGTCTTTTGCCGACAAAAACTCACATGCATTGCAAAATACAAGAACTTTTCAAAACACCAAGAGAAGAATATAAAAATTAAAAGAACAATTTTCAATACTAGTACGAGTATTCTTTTACATGAAATATAAACTTTGAAGCAGAAGTACACATATTAGAATGATTGCAAATCCCTCTTTCTAGTTAAGAAACACAAGGGTAGTGGTGTGGCCCTTGTGAGAAGAACCCCTTTGGTGACTTCCGATGGAGAAGCAAAAGAGGAAGATATGTGTGTAGGTCTCTAGGGGGAGAGGTGGGTGATTCCAATTATGCCTTGGATGTCCAAGGAGTGAACTATTTATAATTTTTTTTTCTCAAGTTGTCTTTCCATTCTCTTTTCCCTTTATTGTTGAGATGGAAAATCAATCTAGAAGATATTCCCTTGATGAGAACTTCAATTGCTCATATTATGATGGAAGAGACTCCACTTGATTGGGTTGGCCGTGAGACACAAAAGGGAAGGTTGGTTTGGAAGTGTAATTCACATGTTGACTCCCTTGCATGTTTGCTTGGTTTCACTTTATTAAACTATCTTCTTTCTTGATATTTGCATGGAATGGGACCCACCCAATATTGCGCTGGTCGTATGTCATTTTGAATGGCATGGGATTCACGCACGGGCCTATTGTATCCCTTTATTCTTTCCATGCAATCTCATTTAATGCCCTCTTTCCAATATGTTCCCTCTCATCTATGATTTAGGAGATATTTGGGAAAACAAAATCTTCACATAGTTGGCATAATTTGAATCACAAGAGGCTGGACATGCATTTTTCTCTTCACTTGCTCTCTTGCATTGCAAAGTTTCCCTTCTTGCAAGCTCTTCTTTGTTGGCTTGGATTTTCATCAGATCATCATAAAGTATCTTCCTGATCTTATGTATTTGAGCATAGATTCAACTCCAATCTATTGCTAATATGGACGTCCTCCTAGGATGAGTCAATTTTTCCAATTTTGTGATTTTTTCTGCTTGTGTAAAGGATCTCCACCATTGACCTTCCTTCTTTAAAACTTCTTGGAGATTTTTTCAAAGCTTTGTAATCTTTTTGAGATCATCCAAAATATACAGAGAAGATGGACCCTCTTCTCGAATGACCTACAAGTGTAAAGGGAAATATCATGTAAGCAGTAATTTGACCACAAGTCAACCTTGTATAAATGTGGGCCCTCTTATCATGAAATGAAAACATGAATGTACACCTTTGGATATGAAATTATTTAAATTATTTAGTGATGATGAAATATCATTTTATTTTAAGAGAAAAACACATTTGGAAAAACTTTCTAAAAATAGCACTCCAAAAATAATAGGTTTATGATTTTATGTAAAAGTGGTGATTTTTTAGTGAATTATGTAGGAAAATAATTCAACGAATTTAAAATGAATGAAGCTATTATATCACACTAAGTGAAACTCTCTTGGCTTGTTAAGTCCTTAAAACTATTGAAAATATCCATGAAAATATACATTTTTAAAGACTTATCACGCATTAATGGCTTGAATCACCTCAAGGGCGTCCAACAAAAGGTACTTCTTGCGGAAGCCCCACTTGCTTGCCTCCTTTAGCATGCATAAGATAGCCCTTACCTCGGCTTCTTTTGGTGAAGAAATATTGAGTCTTTCATGCTATATATCTTGCATGCGTCCAAATACCATTAGCACAAATAGTGAAGCTAAAACCAAAATTACCATCCATAGCTCTAAAGGAAACATCTAAGAAAACTTAAGCCATGTCTCTAAGGCTCATCAAATTGCCTTCCTAGTAATGGGATAAGGATTCTTGGCAGATATCTTTAGGTTTGGCTATAGATTGCACAATCATTTTTTTAGCACAGATAATTGTGCTAATGGGATTTATTTTCATCCTTTGAAATATAAAATCATTCTTGCTTTTCCACAAGGCCCACCAGAGAGCTAGAGCCAAATTAAGTTTTAGCTTGAAGTTAAATCGGTGGAGTCATCGTGTCACATAGTTTCATAAAATAGTTTCACCAATTTCTAATCCTTAAAGAAGTGATGGAATGTGATAAGATTCCTATATTGGACCAAACCAAGAGGCTCTAGCATGATAACAAAAGTTTCCCTGGTTTCTTTAGTTAAATAGACCATAAAAAGGCCTTTCCAATAGTTTCTATGGTACAAGTGAAGTTCAATTCTCATTGTGTTTATTCAGTGTAAAAGTAATATTCATAAAGCCACTCAAGATCGATGGAAAGAAGTCAAGAGGACTTTGACAATGATTGAGTGTGTGTTTCGTTAAACTTTTTAAGCCAATAGTGCTTTTATATAAGTAAATTTTAAAAAAGCAACTTATTCAAAGTAGCTTTTTAAAAACAACGGGTGTTTGGTTAGCTTAACTTTTGCACTTACTTTTTAAAAGAAAAAGCATCAAAACTTATTTGGTTAGATATATAAAAAGTAGCTGTAGCATATAATAACTGGATAATTAATTTTAAACATCAAAAAAACTAATTTATATTAAATTGCATAAAAGATAAATTACAAAATAAAGAGAAACATTGTATGTGAATAGAATCACATATATAAAAAAAATAATGAATGTGCCAAATGTATGTGGGACTTAAAACAAACTACATGATTTACAGTCTCTATAAATATAATTTTTTAAACAAACAAATCAAATGATTATTGTTTCCAAATATGATAAAATATATTTCATCACCCTAACTATGTACAACAAATATCACATCAGCAATGACATCTCTCATGTCTCACCTCTGCTATCCTTGATCATCGTGTGCAAGGGAGATGCGTACAAAAGAATTTTTGCCATCCAGTTCGTGCTTGAATTCATCCGCTTTCCACTCTTATTCTATTACTTCCTCAAAAGTGCAGAAGCATGTCCCCAACGCCAAGCCACTAAAGAGTCACTCATTTTGCGCGTGGTTCTTTTGCTTATTCTTATCACATTGCCATATTAAAAGTTTAGTAACCAAACGAACTTCTTTGGGCTTACGGGCCTTTTTAAAAGTACAAGCCCAGTGAGCACTTAGAATAAGTCTAACAAAACGAGGCCTGAGATGTTGTCTTTACTACGTGCCGACTACTTTTCACCTCCTTAATTGCGGGCATGAGATCAAGGTTTGCAAAGAAGTTTATCCTTAGAAAGCTTTTTCATAGCTGCAATTGAAAGAAAGCATAATGTCAAAAGGTTGTACTAAATTGCAGTACAATCAATGTCGGTTGAACCAAATTATAGTACCACGCCTGCCTTGTGCTTGTAGTACCTGCATAACTTTACATTTATTTGGTGATCAAGATCACAGATTTGTTTTTTTCACCCCAAGTTGAATGATTTTGTAGGCTCCAAAATCATGTAACGCGCCAAAAGTCTCTTATATATGTTACGTGGACATGAATTTTCACTTATCAAAGATTACAAAGATGACCCTATGAGTGAGAAGCAATCACTACTGCAATTTTAAGGGTGTGAGTTCAAATTATATTATTTATCCAAAATAAAAAATAAAAAAAGTAAACATCAAAGGTTGCGTGAATACTAAAAGTTGGTTCCACCTATAATTTTGTGGCTCCTACAAAGATGGTTGTAGCAGCGGACTAGCAGTTAATAATATCAATGTCATATGCCAGCAATTTGCGTCAATGCAATATCTTTATCGATTTTAGTGTGCACAATGTAGCTCCTCAGCGATTAATCAAAATCCTCATACACTTATTTGTGAATCCACGTTCATCCAAATTTTATACTCATTTTATCATCGTCTACCAATGAATTGGATATAGCCTCATAAGTTATAAGAAAACAACATTATAAGGCTCTCCAACGAAGGTCAGGATAATGGAAGAGGGATTATCACAAGCTTTCTATCCCCTCTAAATGCATTCAATGGGCCCACAAAGTGGTTGCACTTCATAGGAAACGAAACCTTTTTTTCTTTTTCCCTCTACCACACCTTTACCTACTATTTTATTGAATCTGAAAAAAGATCTATGACAAAGACCATTCAACTTTAATGCAGTAAAATCAAGGTGTGACATTTAAGGTGATTCTTAACCGTAAACAGGGAACATGTTATTCCACCCGCGGATTGCATGTGCAATTTAACACTATAGCGCCACCATTTATTCAATGCAATCAATCCCATTGATACTCATCATCCCATGATCTCTCATGATGTCTCATTAAGCTCAATTTTACAGTTATATAATTTTTATTCAAATTGAATTGACTCTTTTAAAAAAATCACAATTAACATGCCATTTTATTTTAAAATTTTTAAATCATCATCATCATTATCATCATCATCAAAGCCTTATCCCAACTATGTTGAGGTCGGCTACATGAATTCTATTTCTCCATTCCGTTCTATTTTGAGCTAAATCTTTCGATAAGTGCAACTTCTTCAAATCTTAATTAATGACTTCCATCCATGTTTTCTTCAGCCTACCCCTACCTCTTGATGGACCCTTCACCTGTATATTCAAACTTTTTCTCACTGGTGCCATTACTAGCTTACGCTCCACATGTCCAAACCATCTTAAACGAGTTTCTCTAATCTTATCTCCTATTGGTGCTACCCCTAAATGTTCTCGAAAGCGCTCATTTCTAATTTTATCTTTCCTAGTTTTATCACACATCCACCTAAGCATTCTCATTTCCGCTACATTCATCTTATGAATATGTGTCTTCTTAATTGGCCAACATTCTGCTCCATATGTCATAGCTGGTCTAACCACTGTCCTGTAAAATTTTCCCTTTAGTTTTGTTGGCATTTATCTATCACAAAGGATTCCCGAAGCTAGTCTCCACTTCAGTCATCCAACTCTTATCCTATGCTCCACATCTTCGTCAGTCTCCCCATCCTTACTAATCATCGAGCCTAGGTACCGAAAAGAATCTTTACGTAGTATCTCATGGGTTTCAATTTTGACAGTGGTTTCAACACTTTGTATATGTCCACTGAAATTGCAATCCATATATTCTGTCTTTGTACAACTTATTTTAAAGCCTTTAGATTCTAATGCCCTCCGTCATCTCTTAAACTTTGCATTTACACCCTCTCTTGATTCATCCACCAATACTATATCATCTGCGAACAACATACACCATGGTACTTCTTCTTGAATATGCACAGTTAACTCATCCATAATTAATGCAAAGAGATAAGGGCTTAAGGATGATCCCTGATGTAAGCCTATAGTCACGGAAAATCCGCCTGTTTCTCCACATGTGGTTTTCACATTTGTTATTACACCTTCGTACATATCCTTTAAAATTTCAATGTAACCTCTTAGGACATTCCTTTTCTTTAAGACCGACCAAATTAAATTCCTCGGTACTCTATCATAGGCTTTTTCCAAATCGGTAAAGACCATATGTAGATTTTCCCTCTTTGCTCGGTATTTTTCCATTAATTGCCTAAGTGAAAAGATAGCTTCCATAGTTGATCTCCCTGGCATAAAACCAAATTGATTTTCCGAAATCTTAATCTTTTTTCTGAGTCTTTGTTCTATTATTCTCTCCCATAACTTCATAGTGTGACTCATAAGTTTAATCCCTCGATAGTTGGTACAATTTTATATATCTCCTTTATTCTTATATATAGGTATTACAATGCTTCTTATCCATTCCTCCGGCATTTTCTTTGTCACAAGTATCTTATTGAATAGTCTACATAACCAACTTATTCCAACCTCTCCTAAGCATTTCCATACCTTTATTAGAATACCATCTGGGTCTGTTGCCTTTCCTGTCTTCATTCGCTTCAATGCTTCCTTCATTTCCACCCCTCTAATTCTACGGAGAAAAGTATACTCTTGTAATGAAGTATCCTCCTCCACTCTGGTATCGCCCAAATATTCTTCATTTAAAAGTTTACTAAAATATGCTTTCCACCTTTCTATAATATCGTTGTCCTTCACCAAAATATTTTCCCCATTGTCGTTGATACATTTGATATGATCTAAGTCCCTACTTTTCTTTTCTCTTATTTTTGCAAGCTTAAAAATATCCTTTTCTCCTTCTCTTGTTCCCAACCTATTACAGAGGTCATCGTATGCTTTCAACTTGGCACTACTTACTACTTTCTTAGCTTCTTTCTTTGCCTTCTTATACAACTCAAAATTTTCTATACTCTTAGTCCACTGCCCAACTTTATAGCAATGTTTTTTTTGTCGAATAACTTCCTGAACCTCCATACTCCACCACCATGTTTCTTTATTAATATGTCTCTTCCCTTTTGATTCTCCAAGTACATCCTTTGCAACATTCCTAATGCAATTAGCCATTTGATTCCACATTACTGTAGTTTCTCCTTCAATATTCCATTCTCCTTTCTCAATTATTTTGTCCTTAAATATACTTGCTCTTTTCCCCTTCAAATCTCTCCACCTTGTTTTAGGGTCCATGTTGTTTACTACTGCTCTCTTTTTACTTCTAATGCAAATATCTAAAACTCCAAGCCTATGTTGCGTAGTCAAACTCTCTCCTGGGATAATCTTACAATCTTTACAAGCCAATCGGTCCTATTTTCTAACTAAAAAAAAGTCTATCTGACTCCTATTACTCTCACTTTTATATGTAATTAAATGCTTATCTCTCTTTTTAAAGTAAGTATTTGCTACTATAAGATCAAATGCCACTGCAAAGTCCAATATAGTTTTCCGAATTCATTCTTTTCTCCAAATCCATGCCCTCCATGCACTCTCTCATATCCTTTATTTTCTCTTCCTATATGCCCGTTTAAATCCCCTCCAAGGACTTTACAATTTTTAAATCATGGCCTAAAATAATCTTGTGGGCTGATTTTTTTTTTTATTTTTTTTATCTACTATGTCAATAAAGAGATGTGACCTTTTTCATTGATAGGCATATACATCTAAGTAGGCTCCACAGTTGGGCTGCATGTCAGCAATATATGCACTATTCTACTGACAGAAAAGCATCAGGCAATTCTCATCAAGCATGCATCAAAGGTGGTCCCACACTTTTAAAACACCATCACTTGATCACAATTCAAAATAAAAAATAAAAAAAATCCCACTATATAAGGAGACCCTCGAACTGAAATACCAACGAAGAACAAATCAAATCAGATCAGAAGAGAAAGAGAACGAGGAAATGCAGGGCGACGAAGCAAGAGAGTTGTTAGGGTTTCCATCCACTTCTCATCCCACATTATCCGAGGTCCGAAAGCCCCCCACCCACCCAGAATCGAACATATCATTTCAGCTGAATCTCTCCCATGTTTTTTTTCTCCTTGTTTTGGAGATTGTTTCTATGTATGGTTCTTATTAATGAATTCTCTGTCGTGGAACACCAGTTCTTGCATTCTGACTCTAGGGTTTATGATTTCCTGCAAAATTAGGATTTGGGGTTCTATTTTCTCGGCGAATTGATGCTTTGAAGAGAATATTATCTGAATTTATTCAAGTTCTAGTTGTATCTTTCTTCGCACCAATATAAGCTCTGATTGGTAAAGATGGGATATGGGTTTTTATCTATACATTACTTTGAGCAACTATTTAAAGTAAAGTTGAATCTTTCTCTCTCTAGGTGTCTCCCAATCAATCAAACATCCATGTAACTGTTTTTGCAACAGAACTGGTGTGTTTCACGAAAAGAAGCTATTTTCCCCTTGTCTTGGGTACAATGAGATCCAGGAAAGCATAACTGAATTGGGTCTACTTTACCCATGTGACCATCAGTCTCTTACAATGAAACATGCCCAATTGTCAATTGAACATGGTAAGAAACAGTGGTCATGGCTGTTACCTGTGACCCTGGCGAGATTGCAGCCCCGTTTGGCCGATTGCCGGTTGAGATGTGAAATGTTGATTTCTGTTGGAAGGAGAACGTAGTTCAAACTGGTTGCCACATTTTTTTTTAATCATTCCATGAATTTATATGAATTGATGCAGCAAGTTCTTAACCCTATTCTGCCGTTTCAATGAAAGTAGACCACTCTCATTGTTATGTGAAATATTGAATTATGGTTGAATGGGGCTGGCAAAGAACTTTGATGACTGATGTTATTTCATTAGTTGTTGTTAGGTTCCTGGTATAACCCTCGTGTGCACCCGTGTTGGGGTGATGCTCGAATGCCTTCCTAACACAACCGAGAAGACCATAAAACCATTATTCTGCTGTTTTTCATCACCAATTAGTTTTGAGATAAGTTGTAGGTCAATGGGTTCTGACTTCTGAGATCCAACAGTTGTCTTCTTAACTTTATATAAATCTATGCATTAAATTATTGGGCCTGCTCATCATATGAGTGAAACTAGCTCAAGTCACGGTATTTGATTATTCATGTTTGAAATATGTCAGTTGGCATGGGGCTGTTTGACATTTCAATGTTATTTATGAATGAAAGTGCGGAGGCTGGGCTCTATAGAAAGGTGTAAGATAATGTTCAAATGAGTATGGTCAATAGAGGACAACCAGATTTTCCACTTAATAGGGGATAGTTTCTTATCCAGTCGGCACTATTCCAATGCATGTGGGAAAATTTGATTGGCTTTACCTTTGGCCATACTCTCCCTTGTACATTATTTTTCACTTTTTAAATCCTTTTAGTATCTATCCACTTTCATATGTTTAGTATAGTTTAATGTCAAACGTCCTCCAAAGAAGCAATTTTGCTTATTTAGATGTCTTTCATTTGCTCTGAGTTGCTATTGCATTAGATTGAATATCTGTTTTCATTACATGTGTAACTGCTATCTGATTGATTGCATTGACGTATGAATGCCAGCTCAATATGGTTTCTCTTTCCTTCTTTAATTAGGACCGATATTGACATCACTGTGCTTTATAGGCTGCAGATCAATATCTGTTGTATATACTGTGTAAAGCTCATTCTTACTGGCTGTCTGAACATTTGCTCTTCATGAATGATGTTACTGTATTTTTGTTATTATCTAAGACATTCAAATGAATACGCGCAGGTTAAGGCAGCGTACAGAAGAAAAGCATGGGAGTTTCACCCTGACCGCTTTCCCTTACATGAAAAACCTCATGCAGAATTCAAATTTAAACTGGTATGCTTTTGAGGCCTTAAACCACTACTTGCCATGTGTGTGTGTGCCCGTGTGCTTTTGGGGCCTTAAACCACTACTTGCCGTGTGTGCATGTGGGTGCACGCGCTAAACCACTTTGGGGCCTTAAACCACTACGGGTGTGTGGACGGTTTAGTTATTTGACCTTTTTTTCTGATCAGTAGTGAAGATTTCCATTTAAAGATATGAGTAAATCTAATAGGTATACAGGCTTATGATTCTATCATGATAATTCTTGCAGATTTCAGAAGCCTACTCTTGCTTGCAGGTGCAAGCTGGTAATTCACTCACTTGTCAAATTTACTAGAGGTTGTAATGTCTTGGTTTGCAAACTCTTTTCGTTTCTTTTCAATTTTTTTATCAGCAACATGACTATACCCTCGAGCATTGATATGATGAAGAGCACCTTCCAACTGTAACACAGGCTCTTGCCATGGTTTGTAAACTCCTTGGTTGTGCAGCTGTTCAAATCAACTACTCTCTCTCTATATATATAGATATATATCTCTATTCTTTCATCATGTCTTTGTAAGCATATACTTGTCTTTGGCTGCATTGATTAATGGCATTCCTGCATATAGAGTTTATTCTGGTTGCATCTTTTTTGTCTACAACATTTTAACGGTTACTAATCTTTTTTTTTTTTCTCCTTTTCCTGGCATTACTGTGCTGTCCAATTCTGTACAAATGGTAACAACATCAAAGAATGATTTCTATTGCAGTTTGTTCATGCATTCATGGCTGTGAAAGTGTGAATACTTAATATAATGTTAGACTTAGGAAGCATGGACACCTCTCCGGGGCTGACGTGTCAATGTCCGACACGTTTGGGACGTGGACACACTTCGGACACGCTCAAACACACGTCCAACACATGAAAAAGTGCCCTGTAAAATTTTTTTTTTTCGTTTAAATTTTGGACACAGATCAGACAGGTAAGGGAATGAAATTGGCTTCTATTTTGCCTTTTTTTTAGGGAGGGGACAGGGATGATCCTCCCTTTTCTTTGTATGGATTTTATGGAACTATAAATATTTTATATTTAATGATTATGAATTATGTTTTAGTATTGTATTGATATTTGATAAGTTTGCTAGTTCGTATTTGAATTTTTATCTTTCTATTTTTTTATTGCTAAATTAATTAAAAAGTTAAATTAATATTATTTTTTAGTATATGATTAGATATATATATTATGAACATGTCCTTCGATGTGTTCGTGTCTTACTTTTTTGAGAAATGTCATGTTGGCGTGTCCGTGTCGTGTCATATCTATGTCCAGTGTCCGTGTCTATATCCGTGCTTCTTAGTGTTAGACGATAGGATGGGACACTCATTTTGAAAATTATTATTTGTTTAAAGTTTTAGATTTTTTGTCAAAAGACTGATTTGGGTAGAAAAAGAGGATTTTGAAATACCCTTATATTATTGGAATAATTGAATTAAATTAGGAATACACCTTTTTTTATTGGAGTAATTCTATTAAACTAGGTTTATCAGTTCTAAAAGTGTAAAAAAGTTGACGAGTTCATGCAGCGCAATTAGAAGGTGCTAAATGTTTTAGCCACAAGGTTGCTGGTATAAGTCATGTTACCAATTTTATTTGAAAGACAAAGTTTGCAGAAGTTATTTGTGGAACTCAATAATTGTAAGTTATCGTTTCCATTACTCTTTTTCCAACCCCTGTAATTTATTGTAGTTCCCACACTTCTGTCTGGTCATGAGTTTGCAAACCATGATCAAAGTATTGAAAATGATCAAGAACTAAATAATACATATATTCCATTGAGGATAAATTAATTAGTTGGACATAATTACACTGGATAGGGGTTTTCATCTGTTCCTAAAGTTTTCATTTCCTGATTATTACAGGTAAAGGATTGCGAAATCCAGGACATGGTAATATTTATTTGTCTACTGTAAGCCACATTTGCTTGATTACCATCATCATTGAAGCCTCATCCCATCTATTTGGGTGTGGCTGTGTGAATTATCCTTCTCCATAGATCCCTATTTGACATTTGCTGCTTCACATGACATATATCTTGAGTAGGTACATATACACAAGTTGTGAGAACAGGTGTGCCAAGAGTTTACAAGGGGAGAAGTAATCATGCTTTGGTTTCTGCTCCATTTTTAGTGTTGATATTGGGGACGCTTTCTCTAGGGGGTTTCAATGCTTCAAGGTAAGCATATACTCAAATTTGCACTGACATACATGGCTTTTAAATTATTCTTTTATTTCTATTTTTAGTTTCTCCTTTCAGGGCATATCGAAGACAGAAGGAGGCCTATCCTTCACACAATCCTTTTCTTCCTTAGCTGGACTGGAATCTGCCAGGATTGAAAGTTGTTAATGATGCATGCAAATATATATAGTTGTAAACCTTTTGGTGCGGGGTCAGGGCCATAAGCCCATCCTGACATGGCCAAGTGAAGGGTTCCATGCTGGCGATGCTGCCTAAATATGAAAATTCTGGGGATTTTCTGGACTTTGTTCTGTTCATATGGGAAAAGAAATTTATTTACATAGATGTACGCCAATGTATATGTTAAGCATGCTCCTGATGGAGAGAGTGGCAAATTCAGAAACTTGTCATTTCACAACATTTATTTTCTTCTGGCATTTGGAATGCTGGAACTGTAAGCATAATTCTGAAAGTAACTTTTTCATGTGGGCTAGAATTCTAAATTCTTATATCAAATAGGGCATTTGAAATGCTTAGGGGACAAAAACTAAAAGCATATCAAGAAATTCCTAACAAGCCTATTTTTGTCAGAAATGCCTCTAACCAAACAGCCTCTTATCTCACTAGAGGTGGCCTCTTTCTACCCATCTGAGGTCTGCTTGATTTCTGGGCATGTTGGTTGGATTGCCAGAAGTTGGACCCCATCATTGCTTAATGAGAGGCCCCACCAGCAATTCGTCCTGTTGGCCATTGTAGCTAATATGGAATCTCAATCACTAGTTTAAAAGCCACCAACCTACCCACCTTTCACCTTTCGAGAATGAGAGAGAATTTAGAAGGTCCTTGCAATTGCCACCCTCATAACACATCATGCCTTCATAACCCTCCTACTGAAGAGCACTGCACCAAACCAGTGATTACAATGATGGTCAGGGGTCCCCTACCTTCTGGAGTGAGTGGTCTGAATCCGGATGGGATCGATTGATAGTTTTGAATTGAAAAAAAAATAACCACTGGTCAGGGTGACGGAGATCCCAAGATAAAGGGGACAAAAATTACCATTACATGGTCTTGGATAGCTCGATCAGTTCAATTACAGATGCAAGTTAGATCCATGGTGGACCTGAGTCCAACATAGTTTAGTTGTACCTGACCCCAAACCCCAGTCCCGGTACATTGATTAAAGTATGTTATATATTTTATAAGAACAGTTTACTATCAATCCCAAGCCCTGATAAAGAAGGGTTGCACCAGGTTGATGGCCAGCATAAAGCCTTTGTTACTTCTATAATAATCTGGAATACCGTTTGTCTGACCCAGCAAGTTGCTGGGGAAACACTTTGAGGATGATGACGCCAACCACCTTCTAAGAATAGTACGGGACTTGAAACTGTAGCTGACATTTGCCAAAATGAACAGTGTTAGACTTGAGTTTTATTTTTCTGTATAATAATATTAATATGTTAAGAATGGCCCTTACCAGTCCTTACCTGGGTCACTGGGTGTTCAGGATTGAAACCCTGGACATTCCACCTTTTCCATGGTGCTGCATCTTCCTTTGCCACATATGCAAGCTTATGTTTTTGTGTGTGCAAGATTTCGTTCTCACTCATATGGACATATGTTTCCATGTGTGTGGGCTCTCTAATGGGACCAGCGCTCCTGGCTGGGGTACCAAAAAAGAAATTAATATGTTACTTTCATAGTATATGTTATTTCCTTACTAATCACTCAGATATTGGTGTGAGACCCGGCAGACCTGAATTTTCTGGGTCGTCTTGTTTAGTTAACAAGCAGTCCACGCATCACTAAATTCAATTAGAGGCCCAACAAGACTTGTGGTGATCTTGCAATGCTTCAGATACCAGACCAGCGGGTTCTGGCCAACCTTGTTTTACCATCCGGTTTGAGTGCAAAAGAAATAATAAAAATATAAAGACAATTCAAGTTCTTAGGAGTTTGACCAGTTTTTTTTTTTTTCCCTCAGTACCCCAGTTTTAAATTATAATCTCAGAGTCTCGGATTCAACCAGCCAGTCCACTTTCTAAAATACAGGAAAAGACAGCCCATTCAAACTTTTTTCCACATCCAGCTAGAGAGATGGTCCACAACCAGACTTTTTATTCACCAGCGGCACGCACATTCTACAGACTTCATACCAACCTCATATCCAACTGGTTAGATGGTTGACAAGACCTAACTTTCTTCATCAGGTTTAGCAGTCTACCACATGTGCCGACATCCTGGAACTTTCACCAGTCACACATCGATCCACAATCTCTCCGTGTTCTTGAAATGCAGAGGTTTCCACACGAGGACATTATTGACATTGCCAACCAATAACCGACATAATCAAGCGTTAATAATCCTCTTTTATTATTATTATTATTATTTTTTTGAGGGAATTCAATTACTAGTCATCTCAACATAACTAATCATAATTCTAACAAAAACGAACACATCATTACTAATCATTTTAACCAAAAAAATTATTAAAAAAAAAAGGAACATGAATCAGCCAACAGTGGGGTTTTAAACATAACTGAAGAATACTTAGTGTTACACTTTGAGAACAAGGAATTTCATTCCAAAGCAAAAGCATATATTGTCATTTCACTTTAACATAACCAAAGCAAGCATAGTAGATAGATAGTTCATTCCATTTGATACTGTCAAGCACACATGCTATTCTATTCATAGATTCAGTATTACAATCTAGAATTGAATTCAACAAAATAAGCATATTCCAGAGCAGCACACAAAAGATATCATCGTCTTCCTGATGCTAACATGAACTTCTGCTGTAAATTTCGTATCATATTCAGACATTTTAAGTCATGGTTGTCATGCCTTGATTGATGTCAGCCAATACCTAATCAATTGACCCCAGTAACAGCTCAAAGCATTCTTCATCTCCAGCAGAAAATGGGTACTCTGCGTACAAGTTGCTAGACACATCACCTTTCACCAGAAATGCTTGTAATGCCAACTTCAACCATCTTCCATTGGCTGTTTCTGCTTTAATATAGACTAGTTTCCTTGATTCTGGTACAATGCCATGTCTCCGGAGCTGCCGGAACTAAATATCATGCACATCTTATGCTTTACTTCATAGAAGAACTTCATTACAAGAACCTTCAAATGAAACGAGTCCAAGGGTGGCAGTCTGATAACCTTCCTGCTCACTCGGTTGCACTAGTGCAAAAAACTCCATTGAAAGAAAGCTATTTCATAAAGAGTAGTGGCAAAAGAGAGCAGTGAACAGATAAGTTGATGCACCTTTTCTTGTTTGCAAACCAACATAACTCCAATAAATGAAAGAGCCAAAGAGTCACCTTTCAAATGCACTAACCGATCATAAACCAACAGCATACTGGAAAGAGAGCTCAAAAATCTCAAACACCGTCCAGTCCAGATATAAGGGGCAGAAAAATGTCTTTCAATGCCATCAAATGAAGTCATCATGTTAAATGGCCCACTCATTCATTTCAAGTCCCACACATCTCACACTTCCCTCTATTCTCCATCAACAACCACAAAAAAAAACGGAAAAAAAAACAGCAAAAAAGAAATGCATCTGACAGCTACTCTATTATGCCCTAGTCCCCAGTGCATTAATAAGAATTCTACCAAAACAGAAAACCATATTTATTGCTCTGACTCCGTGGTGTCTTAAGCTTGCTTTTGCTTGCGTATAAAACCTACTAACAAAGAAGAGACCCTTTCTTCCGTTCTCTAATCTAGAACAGTCTGCATTACTTCAGGCCCCTTCCACACATCAAGAAATCAAGTAACAGTGTTTGTACCTTTCTGTCCTTTTGCCTCATATAAGGTAATGGATATTGGCTGCCAGCCTGAGGAATGAGTTGTAATCCATTTCTTACCAATCACCACCACGTGCAAAATCTGGAGTATTTCACCCAAAACAAGATGTTTTAAGCATGATTTCTTTAGTATAGTGGCAGCTTGATACCTGTGAGGTGCAGGAGAAGGAATAAATACATTTCCATTCGGCCAGCAAATTAGTATGCAAAAGAGTAAAGTAACATTAAGGCATATTGAAACATGATAATTATATATATTTTTTACCTGCTTTGAGAAGCCTTCATTGCCGCACGTCCACCAACAGATGATAGAAATTTCTGGATTGCATCCCACGTTGCTTTTGGATGCTTACCAGTAGCACCTAATGGGTTCCTGCACTTCCACAAAGTATCATTTTTCTGGATATAAAGCTGCACTGCACCTGTGCGGTGCATTACTATCATCTGTTGTTCAATGGCAGTGTCTAGGGCCATCCTAACATTGAAATTCGGGAGATTAATATCACCATAACGAATACAATCTGCAATGTTCACTTCTGTGGGAGCCATCTCATCATTTTTTAGTGTGTTCAACGCAAGTAAGACATGACCTATAAGCCCAAGGACATGATCAGATGGCTGTGGACTTACTGAAGTTCCCCAATGCCTATTACTAGAAGCAGTGTCATCCATGGGAAGAGAAGCTGCGGGTCTGAAATCTGGAACATGATGAAGGTGCCCATTACTTGAATTGTTGGGAAAAAAGGGTTGAGGGGGTTGTGGTGGATGTGCAGTCTGTGGAACATCGAAGTTCCCACGGCTGGAAGGATCGAAAAAGGCGCCAGGTTTTGCCTCTATATTTTGTTGAAAAGTAAGATTGTTGTCGACATTGCCAAGGCTGTCCAAAATGTTTAGCTTACCAATGTCAGGTATGGTAGTAGGTGGTGCTGATGTGAATGGAGGAACATCTGATCTGGGTGGAAGTATCTGAGTACTATGCAAATGAGGATTTGGAGGAGACAAATTCCCAGGAGCACGAGTAGCTTGTGGAGGCAGTAAATCAGTCGGCTTCACAGGTTGTGGATAATGAAATGGATAATTGTTGGGATAGTGATTCTCACTGTTCCACGACGGATCAGGGCCATGTGCACTGAAATTGGGCAGTGCACTACTAGAAACATTGGGCTTATTTTCACCAAAGAATTCATGAGGAGCCTCCTTAAACTGCTTTCCTTGTGCATATCCAGGTTGTTGAGGAAAGTGAGAAGCCAATGGCGGCGGGAAGTTACTATCTATAGGTACATTTGATGAGGCTGAATGGACAAAAGATCTTGCTCCTGCGTAGTTGGGTTGAGAGCTGTCCAGTGGTTCCATACTTAATGGCTTTGATGTTGGCTTTTGTTGCGGAATAGCATTCATCCTCTTTTGATTGGATTTATCTGAACCTCCATTGATAGGACCTCCTTGAGTTCTAGCTGGAGGCTGCTTGAATTCATCACCTGAGGGTCTAGATATGTTGGGTTGATTTGGGTTCCTTCGAGGTAGCTTGCCCTTAGACTTGGGGTCATGCTTTGCATTATTGCCAAAAGTCTTTTGATTTCCTGAATGGAAGCCACTGGGAACAGAATCCACCGGCTGCTTTACATGAATAGGATCATGGAAACCATTATTTGACGTTTCGGCATTTGATGGATTAATAAACTGTGATGAATCGACACTTTCCAACGCACGCCCTCCTGCCAAAAGGCTAGTCCATAGCCACACACTCTTTGCTGCAGCAACAAGTGGGGCAGACATTCTTTTTGGTTGTGCGAGAAGAATATTATATCTCCTCATTCGTAACTGATGGAGAGCATTAGAGAAGTCGCGATCACCAGAAATTAGCAAATAATTTGCAGGTGGAGGGTTATCAACAGCCCAGAATAGCATGTCAACGAGAATTTTTTTGTCACTGGCATCTTTAACACCTGCTTGATGTGACACATCAATCAGTATCCCAAAGCCCAATCCAACTTTTTCATACAAGGCAATCACCAGACGAAATTAGAAATCGGAGTTTTCAATAAAATAAATTGAAATTAGGCAGTAGAAGCAAACTTCAATAACAAAATTAAGCAGTATGCAACACTAAAAAAATAATAACTTTGAAGATATGAACTAGAGAATCCTGATTTTAAATCGTGCCTAACTTAAATGGGCTAGAGACGAAGAGGGGCTGACCCACAGCAATGTTTAAATGAAGTCGACGAGGACAGTAGTTTAGTCATCAAATGGCATCAAAATCTTGGTACAGAGATGGCTCCCGATAGGGATAGCAAGTCAGACTTAGGGTTTGCAGTTGAGACTTCATTCTTCGGTCGTGAGGACTGTTTTAGCTGCTGTCTAGTTTATCAGCAGAACACAAGTTTCATTAACGTTTCTGCCGAGGAAAAAAACGGTGTGTTAGAGGCCTGGCCTCTTCTTCAGGCACCCAAGACCCCAAATGATATCAATGTGGATCATCTGCTTGAATATTGAAAAGGTTACAGACATCCATCTAGCATGTGAGCCAAGCAAGCATGCAATGTGGAAGGGGATTGTCAATTTGACTCGAGACTTTCTATCATACCAATAGTGATACCAAGGGCCTGTTCATTCGCATAGAATACATAGGAATTCAGGGTCAAATGAACTCCACCTACGGGTTACTAAAGAGGCCAAGGATGAACGATATGCGGTGAGGGATGAAGCATCTAGAACCTGGACTTTCCTAGGGCTTGAATTCCTAGAGTAACGTCCAGGCATTCATCTCCCATCTTTCCTTGACTCAAATCCCATTAAATGCGCGGTGATTTAATGGTAATTTTTGTACATTCACACTTGATCTTCATTTTTGACCACTTCCATAAGCACAAATTCCGAGCATTCATAAAAATTCAATTGCAGTAAACAAACAGGCGCTTAGTATAATGCGCGTCAAAACGAGCTTTGCGAATCAAATCATCCTCCGATTTACGGCAATTCATAACAAAAAAAAAAAAAATCTCGGATCTCCACCAGATCTATCACCATTTTCATCAATTATTGAGGATCCAGTGTCCTTTCAAATTGCAGATGCATCATCCAGTCGCAATTGATGTAATCGCCCAAATCCTAGACTTGAGCATCAAGAATCTAGGGTTTAACTCTCGCAAAAGCGGCGATTAGGGTTTTGTAATTAGGCAAATAAACAGCAGTAAAAACAAAGCCCTAACTTTCTCTTCCAGATTACTAATAGAAATGGGGTAATTGAGGTCATAGAAGATGAGATCAGTGAGAAAGGCGGAGTGTTTATACCGGCGGGGACGTGGTTGAGGGCGATGCCGGTGCTGGAGAGCGCGTGCTGGACGGCGGGATGGATCTTGTTGGTGTCGCCATAGGCGGAGATGGAGACGGGGCCCAGGTATTCCAAGTTCGCCAGCGCCGAGCTTATGTTCTGGGCGATCGCGTGGGCGTCGAAACCCGTCGGCACCACGCAGTTCTCGATGTCCCACCACACCGACGTCTTCGCCTGTCCGTACTGCCACTCCCCCGATCCACCTCCTCCTCCTCCGCCTCCGGCCGCCGCCGATCCATTCATCGCCCCTCCGCGTCCCATGGCGCAAGTTAGCCACAAGCCCTATATCCTCCCTCGCGGTCTCCTGCGGCACACGATAGCAAGGATCGATCCCTCTCCACGTCTCTCCTTCGTCTCCTGCTTTTCTCAGTCTCCAGCGGCGCACGATAGCAATGATCCGTCCTCTCCTCCTCCTGCTGCTGCTGCTCTGCTTCTTCTTCTTCTCCCTCCCTCTCTCTCTCTCTCTCTCTCTATTGGCAACTAGAGGCGCACGATAGCAAGTATGGATCCCTCTCTCGTTCTGGTCTCTCTTTTTTTATGCTCTCTCTTCTCTCTCTCTCTCTGGAATGAAAGAGTGGGGGGTTGATGGAGGAGTTAAGAGTTATTGAAGGGATGCAATGACGATTTTATCCTCGAAAGCATTCCCACGTGCGTCACTGCCCCGTTTCCTCCGTGAATTAAGAGAAGTAAGTACGATGAAGCAGAATTCAAAGTAAAATAAAAAAAATTTTAAAAAAGGACTGAAATTAGGACTTGAGAGTAAAAACACTTTTATTAGTTATTTTGTATTTTTATAGGGTAAAATTTTTTTTTTGGAAAAGTTTTAAATGATGTTTAAGATTTTGCCTTATTTCAAAAGAGAATACAAGTTTCAAAACTTTTCAAATTAGTTTTTAATTAAGGGCACATGTCCATATAAAGTTATTTTTTTTCCTAATTTTTTTAAAAATACGTAATTATCCTCTATTAAAATAAATTTCTCAGTCACTTTCTCTATACTCTCTTCATTTCCTTTTTCGACATCTTTACAACGATCAATAACAATTAATGTTTCCACCGTAATTGACTACATATTACAGCTGTTGAAATCATGTCACCAGAAAATACTTTTAAATGGATGAATGTCTTTAATTGAAAACATTTTGGAAAACTCAGGGACTACTTTGAAAATTTTTAAAAGTTGTGTCCTTTTTTTGAAATAATGAAAACCCTTAGGGCCTTATATGAAATTTCTCTTCTTTCTATCATGTGCCTTTGGAGAGCTTTTTTTTTGTCATTTTGTGCTATTAGAAGTGCATGTTTTTGTTATTTTGTGCTATTATAGCAACTTCTACAAATTTCTTTTTTTTTTTTTTTTTGTATTTAACACTCCATTTTACTTCACTTTATTCTACTTTACAAATAAATAGGCCTGCATGATCATAGTACATGAGAGTGTACTCCAATTTTAGGTTAATTTGAGTTTTTCCCTTCCATTATTAGATTGAATGTTGATAATAAAAAAGGTAATTGGCATAATCTTATGTAAATTCATTATCCCGTTTTTCGTCAAAACAGCCAAATCTGCTTGTAAACAAAACTCAAATATGGCTGCTTTGGGTTATGTTTTGCTCATCTTGATGTGGTTGCCCCTTGTAGCCTTATCTGTCATTGTTGAGCCTTTTTATGTTGTTTTGTTGTCTCTGCCATTGTTGTACCTCCCTTTTAAGTGAAAAAAAAAAAAAGAATTTAAAATTTAAAGATTCCCTATATATGTATAGTGCATTTATTCGGGATGGTTTAAATTTTAATATTTCAGCCTACTATAGAATTTTATGCCTCAAAGTTGAAAAAAGAAAAAAAAAAAAAGAAAACCTTGGAGGATCCATCTCCCTATGGAGGCTTTCACTTATTTTATAGAAATTTTGAGATAAAAGGAGTAGAGCACCGCTCTAGGGCATACATATCAAAAATCTAAGTGGCTCAAAATATATATGCTCCCTTAATGTATAGAATATTTCTGTACTTGAGCTTAGTTATCGATCCCACCATATAAATGATTATTTGATTAGAACCATGATTACTATAATCTTATGCATATTGATAATTTTTAATTTTTAATAAAGGAATAAATCTTAAGATGTGAAAACCTCCTAGGCTAAAATTTGTGAATGCCCCTACAATTGGGAAGCCTTTGCTTGACCGGCCCAAACTTTTTTTTTTTTTTTCTGTCTTTTGTTATGTATGGCTATTGATTAGGAGTGACACTATTAACTGGAAGACCTGAGGATCAATTTCTCGGCATCAGCATGAAACCAAGTGCCAACAACAGGCCATTTGTAAGACCTTGTCATGTGGCCCACCTGTAATATATGGACAAAAGCAGCAGGAGGACGGCGAGAAATGAGGTAAAGTGTGGTCCACTAATGATCAAGGCAAAACCAACCCCACAGCCACGCCGTTTACTCTGTGAATTGGTATGTTACACAATTTGAAACTCATCCAACAATGTTAAAATTTTAAAGTTCCAAAATGTTTGGCTGACCTTTCACAATGTGAAAATATTGTAATGATAAACCCACTTTCTGTGACCAAAGTAAACTATAACCAAACATCGGTGGTCGTTCCGAAACCAACCTACTCAATCAACTAGAACCCAACAATGCAATTATAAGCTTTTGGCTCACTCTTTTTTATGTTGCAATTATATAAGCTTTCGGTTGACTCTTTTTTTTTTTTATCTTTCTACTTTCTTTATTGTTTTTTTCCTTTTTGCTTTTTTGCCTCTTTCTTTTCTTTTTCTTCTTTTCAAATACTTTCATTTTTACTTGACTTTGAATTTGCAATTTTAAGCAGTCAATAAATGAGTTAGACTCAAATTGATCTGTGCATAGTTTCAACCTGCAATTTGACCCAAAAAAAAAAAAAAAACTAACCCAGCTTATGGAATTGTGACCTGCCACTAAATAGAGGCCTAATGAGTCAACTAAGAACTTTCAAAATGATAGTTGAGAGTTTTGGCATTTTGGATTTGGAACATTGCATCCACGGTTTGGTTTATAACAAAGGAGGTAAGCATCGGCCTCAACAAAATATAGACTCTCACAGTATTGCCAAATGAAGCTGTCCTGGAAACTTGGTTATTGAAATGGTCAATTATGTGAACTTCCATTTGAACTTTGGATAGACCATTTGCCCAGGAAAAGGTGCTGCACCCTGACTTAAATAGTCAAAGTTGATGCAAATGGGGAGGAAAGTTGAAGAGCACTAAAAGCAGAACCCATTTGTCAAGGTAACTTAAATCCCTTCCAAGAGGTAGGGAATTCACCTTCCTCCATATTGAACCGTTTGTTGCAGGCCCCCACTAGGGTTATTCTTCACAAGCAAATTTCTATTAGATATCTGAACAAAGCTAAAGAATCCTATGCTAAATTCCCCTGCTCTTAAACTTACACGTAGGATTTAAGTTAGGCTGGCATGTCAAGTTAGTGCCAATTTGTAACATATAATTGAAATCCTGGGATATTTACTTAATACTTGCTGAAGAGTGGGCTCCACCTGATGCGAATTATTAAAAATTATTTTCGCTATCTCTGCTAACATTTTGAGATTTTAGTATAAATGGTTAATTGAAAAAACTAATATGATATCCGAGTCAATCAGTCTTTGAAAGTACAACAATTAGATCTTATCAAGTCTTAGAAAAAGGGGGGGAGGGGGCGGAATAGGACTATTAAAAATCTCTTTCCAGATATCAGGTTCTATTAGTGTGCAATTTAAAGGCTCAATCAATATTAAGAATCCACAAGTATGATCAATAAAGATGCTCAGAGTTGTATGTGGTGATAGTGTGTAGATGTGCTACTAGAACAAAGAAAATATAGCTCAAGAAAATGATCAACACAAGTAAATAAGGCTATAAGGCATCCATCACACACAATAAGAAACAAATACATAAATTTATAGTGGTTCGATTCCAGACCTACATCCACTCTCAAGAGGAATCTCTCTTGTTCCACTAAATATGAGGTACTTACATAACAAACACCTCTTATAACAATTTTTGATCCGGTGGTTTGTCTTCCACCAACTGGATTTTTTGATCGGGTGGTTGATCATTGATCTATTCCACCAACTACAATAATTTTTCATGTGATGGTTTGTCTTCCACCATATACAGTAGAGAAAATTGAAATGAAGTAGAACATCCACACAAAAACTGGATACCTTAGCTTTGAATGGTGCTCTTAAAGCTTGAAAGAATACTTCCAAACTTTGACCTCTTGTACTTGATCCTTGGTGATGAAGATCTTCAGATAAGTGCTCAGCCAAAGAAAGAGGTTTTATAAATGTTTGGAAGGCTAATATTTCCTCAGATTGAATTTAAACTTTTCCTAAATGTACAACTACTCTTCTTAGAACAATAATGGAACTTTAAGAGTTACAGAGAAAGTGGTTGTGGGAGCTTTTAGTATGGTTTTACTAATAGTGCAATGGCTCAGCTCTGTTGGAGTATTTCTCAATTTGATGTGCTTCCTTGGAGGAAAAGAGAGGTTCTTTTAAATACAAAAAAGCTCCAACAGTTAGATCTACGACTAGGAAAAAGTGGCCTATGACTTAGCCGTATGCTCTGACAACATCCAACAGCTAGTTTGACTTAGATTCAGTGTTTTTCCTTCTTACGATTAAGCTTACGGCTTAGCCGTAAATCCTCATACGGCTTAGCCATGAGTACCTTACGGCTAGCCGTAGGTCATCCATAAGTTAAAAGTTGGCAATACTGCTATCTAGAAAGTAGCCTGTAAACTTTACGGCTATTAATTAGGAGTGACACTATTAACTGGAAGACCTGAGGATCAATTTCTCGGCATCAGCATGAAACCAAGAGCCAAGAACAGTCCATTTGTAAAACCTTGTCATGTGGCCCACCTGTAATATATGGACAAAAGCAGCAGGAGGACGGCAAGAAATGAGGTAAAGTGCGGTCCACTAATGATCAAGGCAAAACCAACTCCACAGCCACGCCGTTTACTCTTTGAATTGGTATGTTACACAATTTGAAACTCATCCAACAATGTTAAATTTTTAAAGTTCCAAGATGTTTGGCTGACCTTCCACAATGTGAAAATATTGTTAATGATAAACCCACTTTCTGTGAGCAAAGTAAACTATAACCAAACATCGGTCGTCGTTCCTAAACCAACCTACTCAATCAACTAGAACCCAACAATGCAATTATAAGCTTTTGGCTCACTCTTTTTTATGTCGCAATTATATAAGCTTTCGGTTGACTCTTTTTTATTTTTATCTTTCTACTTTCTTTATTGTTTTTTTCCTTTTTGCTTTTTTGCCTTTTTTTTCTTTTTCTTCTTTTCAAATACTTTCGTTTTTACTTGACTTTGAATTTGCAATTTTAAGCAGTCAATAAATGAGTTAGACTCAAATTGATCTGTGCATAGTTTCAACCTGCGATTTGACCCAAAAAAAAAAAAAAAAATCTAACCCAGGTTATGGAATTGTGACCTGCCACTAAATAGAGGCCTAATGAGTCAACTAAGAACTTTCAAAATGATAGTTGAGAGTTTTGGCATTTTGGATTTGGAACATTGCATCCACCGTTGGGTTTATAACAAAGGAGGTAAGCATCGGCCTTAACAAAACATAGACTCTCACAGTATTGCCAAATGAAGCTGTCCTGGAAACTTGGTTATTGAAATGGTCAATGACTCAATTATGTGACCTTCCATTTGAACTTTGGATAGACCATTTGCCCAGGAAAAGGTGCTGCACCCTTACTTAAATAGTCAAAGTTGATGCAAATGGGGAGGAAAGTTAAATCCCTTCCCAGAGGTAGGGAATTCACCTTCCTCCATATTGAACCGTTTGTTGCAGGCCCCCACTAGGGTTATTCTTCACAAGCAAATTTCTATTAGATATCTGAACAAAACTAAAGAATCCTATGCTAAATTCCCCTGCTCTTAAACTTACACGTAGGATTTAAGTTAGGCTGGCATGTCAAGTTAGTGCCAATTTGTAACATATAATTGAAATCCTAGGATATTTACTTAATACTTGTTGAAGAGTGGGCTCCACCTGATGCGGATTATTAAAAATTATTTTCACTGTCTCTGCTAACATTTTGAGATTTTAGTATAAATGGTTAACTGAAAAACCTAATATGGTATCCGAGCCAACCACTCTTTGAAAGTAGTACAACTAGATCTCACCAAGTCCTAGCAAGGGGGTGAATAGGACTATTAAAATTTTTTTTCTAGATATGAGGTTATATTAGTGTGCAATTTAAAGGCTCAATCAATATTAAGAATCCACAAGTATGATAAAAAAAAGATGCTCAGAGTTGTATGTGCTAACAGTGTGTAGATGTGCTACTAGAACAAGGAAGATATAGCTCAAGAAAATGATCAACACAAATAAATAAGGCTATGAGGCATCCATCACACACAATAAGAAACAAACACAGAAATTTATAATTGTTCGGTCCCAGACTTACATCCACTCTCAAGAGGAATCTCTCTTGATTCCACTAAATATGAGGTACTTACATAACAAACACCTTTTGAAACAATTTTTCATCCGGTGGTTTGTCTTCCACCAACTAGATTTTTTTGATCGGGTGGTTAATCCTTGATCTATTCCTTCAACTACAATAATTTTTGATGCGGTGGTTTGTCTTCCACCATATACAGCAGAGAAAATTGAAATGAAGTAGAACACCCAAACAAAAACTGGATACCTTAGCTTTGAATGGTGCTCTTGAAGCTTGAAAAAATACTTCCAAGCTTTGACCTCTTGTGCTTGATCCTTGGTGATGAAGATCTTCAGATGAGTGCTCAGCCAAGGAAAGAGATTTTATAAAGGTTTGGAAGGCTAAGATTTCCTCAGATTGAATTTAAGCCTTTCCTTAATGCACAACTACTCTTCTTACAACAATAATGGCACTTTAAGAGTTACAAAGAAGGTAGTTATGGGAGCTTTTAGTATGGTCTTACTAATGGTGCAAGGGCTTAGCTCTGTTGGAGTATTTCTCAATTTGATGTGCTTCCTTGGAGGAAAAGAGAAGTTCTTTTAAATACAGAGAAGCTCCAACGGTTAGATCTACGACTAGAAAAAAGTGGCATATGGCTTAACCGTATGCTCTGACAACATCTAACGACTAATTTGACATAGATTCAATGTTTTTCCTTCTTATGATTAAGCTTACGGCTTAGCCGTAAATCCTCATACGGCTTAGCCATGAGTACCTTACGGCTTAGCCGTATGTCATCCATAAGTTAAAATTTGCCAATACTGCTATTTGGAAAGTGGCCTGTAAACTTTGCGGCTTAGCCATGAAACATACGGCTTAGCCGTAAGATCAACCGTAGGCAATATATGGCTAACAGCTCTCTCTGAAAAATGGCCCATAAATTCCACGATTTAGTCATGAATCATACTACGGCTTAGCCGTAGCCCTTTTACGGTGCAGCCGTAGTGTCGACCGTAGAAATGGTTCAAAATCTTCTCTCTGGAGAGTGAGCTGTAGGATTTACGGTTTAACCGTGATCCCAACCGTAGTTTAAAAATAAGTTGTTTAGAAACCCTTTTTCCGTTCTATTTCTAGGGACATTAAGAGTTAAAGTTACCTTATCCCTTAGCACTCAATGAAGATTTTCTATATGATGGACTTGATTGATCTTGATCTTCTTTGATCTTGCTTGATCTTCATTGATGTACCCTGATCTTCCTTGATCTTGCTTGATCTTCATAGATGTAATTTGATCTTTC
The DNA here is from genome assembly GCA_037013555.1 of Sextonia rubra. NCBI lineage: Eukaryota > Viridiplantae > Streptophyta > Magnoliopsida > Laurales > Lauraceae > Sextonia > Sextonia rubra. The sequence goes on along the minus strand of JASUAD010000001.1, from coordinate 104,871,729 downwards.
TAGAACTAGACTAGACTTGGGTTATGGAATTGACAATACACTCTTACAATAACACTAACAGTCTTAAGTTCAAATCTCACGAGGAATGACTCGGTGAAACAAATAAAATAAAATGAAACAATATCACTAAAAGTGCGTCGCTTGGGTTCTTCTTGAAGGGGGTGTTCCCAGAAGCAACAACTAGGCCCTTAGCAGTTTTTCCATTTGTTGTCACCATGTTATATGGTCTTAATTTAGAACATAAATGCTCCCTGCATATATCATATATAATTTAACTATTTTTTCTCATTAAATATAAGAATTCTACTTTCAGAATTTTTTTTCCTTTTCAAAAGAAAAAGAACAAATCCAATGAGTACCATTATTTTGTCACCTAATAAAATATTGCAATGATTTTGACAGTAACTGTGAGTCTATCACAACTCAAATATAAAAAAATAAAATAAAATAAAATAAGCGTAAAGTTAAGATCTATCCTATGTCATTATCATCCAAGGGTTTAACACAAATGGACCAATGAACCCAAATACCATAATAGCAGGCGTGACTTGGTCTCAAAATCTATGACAAAAGTTTATATTGTTGTAATTTAGTTTCCTAATGTTCTTAAGTCTCAATGGGGCCAACCTAACCCCAACTTGGTCCAGGTCTAGGCATCACATAATTGCATATGTTCATGGGATATGACAAGTTGATCATGAATACATATGTTCATGGGACAATAGGTGGCATCCATTGCACTAGTAAGGGGTCCTCTAAGCTTCCATTTGTCAATCACCGACAGCTCAAAACAAAACTAGACAAATGCAGTAGCACATCGATGCAACTGTACTTACTTCTCCATGAAGACATCTAATGACTATAAAATGAAGATTTTTTTTTAAGGGGATATTCATGTGCATATATCCCTCACCAAGGGACAGTGCATACTCCTCTGTGGGGCCTATTGTGGACCCTACCAAGGGATGAGATAGGAGAGGATGGAAAGATCCATGCGGAACTACCTTAGAAACCAAGTTTGGCCTCAATCACATGTCCCTAACTCCTTCATCCGTGACCCACAAATTCATTCCATTCGAATGGGTGCATAGTTGATCCAACGGTCTAATAAATTTGGATTTGATAAAAAATTGGTAAATGGGTTCAATTCAAGGGGTTCGTGTGTGTGATCCATATAGATGGACCATGCAGTAAGTCTCACCTAGAGTTCTCACGAAAAAAATGGTAAGGGACATATGCACATGAATATTCTCATTTTTTTTAAATACCCCCTAATATGTTTAGGATTTATAAATAGGCCGTGCAACGACTCGAGTAGCCCACTAGCCCAATAACTTAGTAAGCCTGTTAGGTGGCCCAAAATGCTTAAGCTCAAGTTATTAGTAGTAACCTACATGGTTCATTATATACTGACCCATATTTCATTTATAAATGATGCGGGATGGGGTGTTGCAGGCCACCTGTATTTTAGTATTTATAAATAGAGCCCTACTTTTCATTTTAATATGTCTCCTGAATTAGTAACCTTCAAACCACCACAAATATTTAGAGTGAAATGGCACTTATCCCTATATGCATAATTTCAAAAGCTTAGACTTATTTTTCAAAATAACTTCACATAAATTCATTTTCCTCAATGTCGGGCCCATTTCATTAAATTCAAATCAATTATAATGACAATCAACACATGTACTTATATAAGTATAATTGATCCAATCTATGCACAGCAACCATTGATTGATGAAATTTAAAAAAAAACATGATTAGACTCCATGTTTATGATAGCATTATTGAGAGAGAAGCCATTGGGACTTGAAATTAAATAGTTGTATTTTCATAACTTATAATGTACTCATTTTTGTTTAATGGATATAAAGGCAAAGTTGTTATTTTTATAAAAATTCAAAACATACTAACCCATTCTCCTTAGATAGACTAATTTTGGGGACATGCTAGGTATTAAATGAAAAGGCATGGGATCTATTTGTAAATACTGAAATTATAGGGGCCTATTTTTAAACTTTAAAACTTTAGAGGGGTTATACAAAAAAACCTTAAAATGAAAGGAGGTTTTTACTATATGGCCATTATGGATAATCTCACATTTTGATGAAAGTTGAGAAAATTTTCCATATGTTCTTTATATTAATATATTTTTTTATGATATTGCAAAAGTGTTTTATGACATCACAATTTTGTTTTGTTTTGTTTTTTTTCGCAATATTACATTAACTTGCTTGAAATATGAAAGGAAGAACAAGGCGGATATCACATAGTTTGATTAAAATTTTGCGATATAAAAAAAAAGTAGAGGATTTTACTGAAAAAATCCTCTCACAATCACTTTATACAAAAGAAAAATAGACTTTAAAGGCATAATTCCACCATAGTGTCCCCAAAGGTCCTTTTTTGTTTAATTTTTCTAATATGAGTTGGGCGGGGATAACGTTGCTCACTGCTTGTGTACATGGGTGAGCGGGGATATGCCCGCCCACTTATTTTTTCTTCTTCTTTGTCATCTTCCTTCTTTATTTGCTTATTTTTTATTCTTTGTCCTCTTCATTCCTTCTCCTTTCTTTGGAATGCAACAAACATACACTCCATTTCATCATCATAAGAAAAAAAAAATCTTTCCAAACTTCATTTCAAAATCTCCATATAAAACCATATTTTTTGTAAGAAAAATTTAAAGGGAAAAAACTCATTTTTTTCAAATCCCTCTTTAGACCCAAATTAAGGGAAGAAAACCATAATGTTTTGAGTCTTTTTCTAAACCCATGGCAGATGTAACATTATGTTCCCAAATTAGGGATTTATTTCCTAATTTTCATAATTTCTGCTAATTGATTGTGTGTGGTATCAATTGGGTCTTTAGTAAGTAGAATGGGTGGGACACTCGCTTAGTTCAGGTAGTTCATTGACTAATGATGGATTTAACTAAGTTAATCATACAACATTGCATAATATAATGAGCATTTATCATGAGTATCTTGAATCTAGCGTGGACTCTACCCACTTAAGAAAAGCTAGCTATAGAGGACCCTCTTTATAACCCTCCATGTAAATAAACCTAACTAAAGGACTTGCTAATAAATACCCAAAATAACCAAACAACCCTAACTCTATATAAGGGCACATATCCCATAATTACAACCCCTTGTGCCTCCTAGACAAGAACCCTAACCCCCAAGCTTCTCTACTCTATCTCCTACACCCCCTTTCAAGCCAAGAATGAGTGATTGAGAGACTCTCATCCCCCATTTGAGAGTGCTCTCATATTTTTCATCACCTTCACTTACTCACTTGGTGTCTGAATTGGAGGAAAAAGCTTCATTTCATTATTGGCATATCAACCCAATCCTTTTTCAAGTTTGTCCCATTAAATAGTGTAGTATGGGTTTTCCTAAGTTTAACTTCATTTATTCATCCTCTCATGACATTCATCTCATGTTTTCTTTTCTTTTTGGTATCATTTCACTAATAGCTAGGGTATTGTGTGAGCTAAGAGATTTGTGAATTTCTTCATTTTGGGCCTTAGCTTTGGATTTTGGAGCACTGAAAGCAAGTTTACGCAAGTGGATAATGGTATGCTGGGCTATGTTATTGACTCTATAGCTAATATCTATTCTAATACATGCTTTCAACTCATCTCCTCCATGTTTCTTTAATGAAAAATATCTTTTAGTTTGAATTTCTATGTTTTAAAAATGAGTTTGAATGAATAGGAAGGAAATGGAAGTGGAAATGACCCTAAGAAGGTTGGATTGATGTAATATATGATGGGTTTCATGTAGATGAAGTTTGAGAATGAGCAAGGGAGGCTCGGACCCAAACAGCCTAAAAAGGCAAAAACCAACACTAGGTTGGATCAATCATATTGTATTTTGGGTGGGTCCGATTGATCGGACCCATGCTCGATCGATTGGGCAACCTCTGTTTTTCAGTATTTATTTATTTTACTTAAAAACCTCTTTTTTTCTGAACTTAATTCTAAGACTAATGTAGCTTAACTTGATGATGTTAAGTACACCTTAGGGAACTTTAAGCTTGATCGTGGGATCAAGTATTACATTAGAATGCTAAATGAACCTTATGGCTATGTAGAACTTAACCTTTGGAATCCTTATACCTTACATGTAACCAACGGAATCAAATAAAGTAAGCAAAGAACATGCTAGCTATCATGGAATCTTTGTTAGATGTTCCAGTGGATTCTAATGTCATATCCTTGAGTGTGGGTATAAGGGTCTAGTGTTTTTATTTATATACAATGCAACACTAAGAACTTCGGTAACATTGATATTGGACGGTTTTTTGTTACACCGAAAGGGGAGGCTAAGGACACGGACATCTTAAAATAGTTTTGCTTATAAGTATCTTTAACTCTTAATTAAATTAGAAACTTATGCACACTGTTATCTATTACCTTCTGTTATCTTAACTATTCATTTACATTCAGTTATATTTATTATGTCATTATGTTTAGTTATATTCAGTTATATACATTATTTTCAGTTATATTCAGCCATGCTCATTTGTGTCTAGTTCAGTTATGTTTATCATGTCCTTTATCTTCGTTTATTATTATTCGTATTTAATGACAACATGCTTGAGTTATTTTCACATGAGATATAAGTAAGTTATAAGCAATGAGTATGATATACACGATTTGTATGATATGTTTTATCATGCTATTGACTCATAGAATCGACACCACTGAGCTTAACTCTATGAGGCCCGACAAGGCTAAGTATAAGTTTGAGATTATAGACCACTGCAATTGGTTCCCGATAGAAGTGAATTGATGGTTTACTGGGTAATCAGGTTCGCTATCTGATCAACGTGGACTCCAAGTGTAAGGTCTCATTGTAGTTTTACCCTGTGAGTCCGGAATCGTATCCACAGGGAGTTAATATTCGCAGAAAACCTGTCCTATTTAAAAACCAAAGCTACCCTAATAAAATTTATAAAAATACACATTACTACTTCTAAAAATTAAAATTAAATTACAAGTCCAAATCTGAAAAAAAAAATACAATTAAATCTAACCTAAAAAAAATCCTAAACTAAAAACAATCCTAAAACTAAAAACTGCAAAACAGTGAAGTAGATCAAAATCACCAATGTAAAAGATTAAATAACCATGCATTAAATAAATAAAAAAATCAGAAATAAAACATTCAGATATAATAAAAAAATAATGAAAAGAATGCTAGTTTCTTTTATTTTTGGAAGATTAAAACATTATATTGGCAGAATAAAAAAATCCACAAAAACACCGCACTAATGCGTGCTGTCACCACACACAAACACACGGTGCCGATCCAAGGCGGGACACCTTAACCTCCCTAATTGTATATTTAAAATTAAACGAATCAATATACTCAATAAACTCCAAAAATAATTACAATTAGAAATAGAAAATTTATCTTTACTCTAGATCAAGACATTAAAAAGAAGAGACTCCGCACGCAATCTAAGCTCTTATCTTCAATCTTCACACCAAGGAATATTAGATGAAAGCAGAAGATGGAATAGAGAGGATGGATCCAAGTAGGCTTACCAAACCCCACTTTGGGTGATAGACGTGTATGAATAGCATATGAGAGAGAGAGAGAGAGAGAGAGAGAGAGAGAGAGAGAGAGAGAGAGAAGTGCTGTCGGCATGGAATGGTATGGGACGGTCTCTCAGAATGGGTAGACAGAGACATATTTATAATGGCATGTGGGCTTAGGTGTGAAGCACATGTGCACATGTAGTTGGAGAGTCTGTCCAACATATATTGGTTGGCCCAATCTCCTTCGTACTCTATCTTTAAAGGTGCTTTTAATAAGGAAGTAGGCTGGTAATTCTTTTAGGAGAACCCACTTTCCAATTCTGTGTATGACTTATTTTCTTTAACATGGATAGTTTGTAATACAATCCAATGATCCAACCTGTGACATGCCATTGGCTTCTTTATCTTCCCATTCACACGATTCATATGATCATGGCGCACTTTTGATGTTCTTTTAAGTGGTTTGAATTTTGGTGAAATGGAAAACAAAAATTCTTGGTGTGGCCAAGAGATTCCTGTAGTGACTGGTTGGAGCATCCATTGCATGCTAAAAGCTCTCCTTGTTTTTCGCTCTTTCAAAGAACACTTTCCTTCTTAAGCTTTCTCTATTTTTTTTTTTTTGGCAAGATCTTAACTCAATCCCAAGTTGAAGTGGATGACTCATATATTGCTGGTTCTCTTTTTATTTTGGCAAACTCTCCTCCTTATTATTCTTTTGCAAAGAATCTTCCAACAACACTTTCTTTTCTCCTTTAAATTCAATTTGAATTTCAAATTAAAAAGAAACGTTCTTGAATAATTTGCAATAAAGATGCATATGGGTCCTTCTTCTCGAATTTTCCCCTACAAATAAAAGTGGTTTTCAATTAATTTAATAATTTTGAACCAAAATTGCAAATGCACTAATGCGAGCCCAATTTACAGAAAATGACAATATAAATCCACATCATTAATCATGATTTCTCTTTAATTAACTAATAATGATGAGAAATTTTATCATTCCATGTAAAATCATGAATTTGAAAAACACTTCTAAAAATGGAAAGTTTCATGATTTAATGAAAAATTGAGGATTTTCAAAGATTTTTCCAAGAAAATTGTAAAATAAATTTTAAAATAATAAAACATGAATTCCCACTAAATGAATAAATTTCTGATGAATAAGTCCTTAAAATTTCTAAAAATACACATAAAATAATATATTTTTAAGGACTTATCACTACCTGATTCCCATCCTGTTTCCCTCTCCCCATGCTGGGAGGATACTAGTAGCGTGGATAGCCAATTTACAAGTATATTTCATGTTATTTATGATTCTTTTACACATGTTTCATTATATGCTAACATGCCTAGACACGCTTTTTAACTTCTATTTAAATCATTATGTCCTAACTTTATTTAGTACATCGTGTGACTTATTACTTGTTTAGTTTTTGTTAAGTTGTCGTGCTCAGGGTGCTACCCTTGGTGTTGCAGGAGCAGATCCCAGCTTAGACTTAGTTGTCGTCACTCATCTGGAGCATCCCGCACAAGTTCCTTCAAGATTAGTTGAGTGGACACCTGATGATGTATTTTATTAGACATACACGATAGAGTATTTCACGGTTATGACATTTAAGAATTATGGAGATATGGAGGCTCTATTTATCATGCTATCATGCTTTAATTGATAGACTTATGCTTATTTTTATATTTGTGGATGTGAATTATTAATGGTCTTTGACCATCCTTACTTATGCACTGCTTACTTAGAATGCATTTGGATATGTAGACTTTCATTGGAATCATGTTGAATCCATTATCTATCTATGCATTTTACTATGGAATGATTTAAACAGGTACTCATTGTGTTATATACTATCACATGTGGTTTATGTGCGTGCTTAGCACCTAGGCTTTCTGTAATTTATATTAATTATTTTGTTCGTATAGATCTTCCTTGTACTTTAGAATGTAAAAAATTCCCTTGTGGAATTTGTATTTGCCTTAGTGCGATACAAGTTACTATTGGGATTACGTGTGCCATGTCACGTGCCTATCTGTAATAACCTAGTCTCGGGCCCAGGGCGTGACAACATATCAGGTGATGAAGAAGAGGACGAGGAAGCCAACTGGGATGAGTTCGAAGTGGGAAGGCGGTGGTTGTGTTGGTGTTGTGTGAGACTAATGCGAGGCAGGAATTGGGCTAGGTAGATTGTGCTAAGATTTTCGCCTTGGAGCTGGAGGGTTAAGAAATAATGAAAAGGAAGAGAAAGGAGGAACAGAAAGGAGGAAGAATGAAGAAGAACAGAGAGCGAGTGAAGAAGAGGAGGAAGAACAAGATGAAAATGGGTAGGGGTATCCCCGCCTAATTTAGATTCTGAAAATTTAAACTAAAAATGACCCATGGGACAACTTTCATGGAATAATGTCTTTAGGGTCCTTTTTGGTATAGAGTTCATGTAAGAGGATTTTTCTAATAAAATTCTTAAAAAAGTACTAGTAAAAAAATGTACTAGTACGGTAGTACCAAATACATTTGAATAGTTTTTTTTTTTTAACTTTGATTACAGGTGGGGTTATCCGTGACTAATGATGGCAATACGTAAAAATTTACAAATGAAAATAATTTAATATCATGTTGCACGCAACCCACCATAGTGATTGGCCACATTTATCTGAGATTGGGAGCAATCCACAAATATGAGCATTTTTTTTGTTGTACTACCGACAAATTGGAATGACTAATTGACATGAAACAAATCTTAACACAAACTACAAAAACATGAAGGGCACATGAAGGGAATGTTCTGTAATTGGTGATGAATCATAATTATCATCATCAAAGTCTTGTTCCAATTATGTTGAAAATATCAATTGGTAATAAATCCTCATGGATTAAAATTCCCAGGGTAGTAAGGATTTCTCACTTAAAATCTTTATGGTTAAAATATTCACATTAATATCAGTATATATAGCTGGGTATAGCTGAAAAAAATTTGGCCTCATTTTTGCAAGCCATTGGCATGGAAATACAAAGACTAGTTAGGGAAACAAGGTGCCTTCTCTCAGTTGTTTGGTGCAGCGGGCACATTGAGTGGAAAATGGGCAAAAATCACTTTTGAAGCCCCCTTTTCTCCAGCTGTTGATGATCCGGAGTTCCAACCATCTAGGTAGGAACACTAGTTCCACGGAAGAGGAAACCCCGCTCCCCTACACGAACACACCCTTAGCATAAGTGCAAGAATTCACAAAATTAGGGTTTTTAAATCCTGTGGGGAGGGCAGTTGGTGGGGATACTCATGGGCTCGGCTGGCCTGTGCCCGGCCAGGGCCCAGCCTGCTTTTGCCTGGGCATGGGTTTTAAGTATAAGCATTGGGCAAGGCTTGGATATAAAATGTGGGCCCATTTGTTATATGGGCTTGGCTTAAATATGAGCCGGGCTCTAGCTTAATAGATTTTATATGCGCTGGGCCCGGATCAGCCACTTATAGCCTATCGGGCTTGAGCTAGACCTGGGCTTAAAGATTTTAATCTAGGCCAGGCCCGGGCTTTGCTCAGTCTAGCCCAGCCCGGCCATGAGCACACCTGTCAGTCAGTCAGACCTGAAATTCCCTATAAAAATTTGAGAATTTCTACTAGTCCAAATCCTCGGGGATATATACACATGCCAAACATGGATTTTTACTTGGTGAAAACCAGTGAAAGGCCTCGAGGATTTGATTGCCAAAGATAACCGCAGTACTAATGCACTCCCGGTTATAATTCACCCAGATAAGCGCCGAAAAAAGTGGAAGGTTTTATTGAGAAAAATGTGCTAGTGCTTTAACAAGGCTTTGTAAAGCTGATCGTGGTCCACACGTTTTTTAATGACCATTGATTAAGAGGCAATGCTTGACCGGGTCTGACGTTAAGTCAAACCCCCTTGAGAAACCTGACCCATTTGATGGAGATGGAAGGAGAGTTGGAGTAATCAAATGGCTGGTTTGATGTGTCACCCCGTCCACAATAGCTGAACTTGGTAACCATCGGTGTAGTACGTGATCCATTTATTACCATTGGGCTTTGGGTTTTACTTAGGGCTGCCAGCGGGCAGATTGGGGCCAGACCTTCAAAGATTTGAATACAGGCCCAACAAGGATTGAAGGGCCTGGTGCAGCCCGCACGGTAGATCCAAACTATTAAAGCCCGAGATGAACTATGGCCTTGAAGGTCCGTTTTCAGTCCAAATGAGCTTTAAGAAATGTATATTATATACATTTCTATAAATACATTAATATGCATATCCATATAAATATTAAAAATCCCACTCTAGAATTTGAGACCGAAGCCCGGTCCAAGATGGGCTCCAGACATGGCCTGTTGGGCAGTCCAATTCCTCGGTTATCAGACTCAGCAGTCTTGACCGGATTGAGGCTAAGCTGGATCCATTGACAACCCTAAGCTGTACTGCCACTATGCACATATGGCTGTAGAGGCACCCTAAACCCTTACTACAAAGCAAAAGAGATTTTTTGAAATTTCCATTCTGTTTTTTTTACAAATGCCTCCTAAATAAATAAATAAATAAATAAGATGAAAATAGTGCCCCTCCCCCCCACTACACCCCCAGAAAAATTTTCTGGTCTCCCACCAGGATAAGGTCCCCTAAATTTCAAGGTCATTCAGACAGAAAATACAATCATATGCCTGGGTAAATTAGGGGAAATGAGGAACAGACAGATGCTTTGATTGCCCAAGAAATGACCACCTCCACCACCATACAAACGTGGATATTGCAGTTGTGTTCTCTTATAAATAGCATCATCAACTTCCTGTACTTACTATTGACCAAGATCATGCCAAGGGTTCTTGTGAATCACCCAACCGCGATAAGTGAAGGTATGCATCAGTTCCTGCGAAAGCATTGCAATTGGATATGTGATCATTCCCCAAGTGAATAACCCAGAAGAAAGGTTAAAAATGCATTACCATCTCAATGCAAGGATTTAAAATATAAAACACAAGGAAATAAAGATATTGTAAAACCTTGAGAAACTACATTTTTCGTAAAATTTGACTCTACTTTTAATTATGAGATGTTCTCAATCTTCAGATGAGGTAAAAAGATAAAGAAACTTAATCTAGTTTTATTCAATTCTGATTCAAACTTGCTTTAAATTCTGAATCAAACTTACTTGAAATTTCTAATGTAACTATAAGAATAGATGGAATTATAGAAAGGGCAGGCCACCAAACAACTAATAAAATGGATTTAAGTTGTTGGTTACTGATTTTCCATTAGTTATGAGTACCTTAATCTCACACATGCAGTAACATGTGTCAGCACCTGAACTGTATAGAAATTTCAGAAGACTTTATTTGAGATAATAAAACACTGTAACCTTTATTGAATCCAATTCTCCAATTTATAAGACAGGAGAATAACAAAGAGATAATTTAAAATCCAAAACTTAATTCTATCCCTAAAATATCTAACATTTAACAAACCTAATAAACCTTTCGATTGTTTAACATTCATATCTCTAACATCCCCCCTCAATCACATGGTTTTGTATAGGATCTGTGATTGTGAACATAAAAAATAAAATAAAATAAAATAACACAAAACCTTTGATCTCTTTAAAACCAAATCAATATTTCCTATCAGGTGGAGCCCATCCTCCATACTCCCCATGAGGTGGAAACCGGTTGGCGCACTTTTGACGATACACGTCTAGTCATTTTTCCTGAGATTCAACCTTGCAATCTGCCGGCTTTGATATCATATAGAAATTTAAGAACACTTTATTTGAGATAATAAACCACTGTAACCTTTATTGAATCCAATTCTCCAATTTATAAGAGGGGAGAATAACAAAGAGATATTTTAAAATTCAAAACTTAATTCTCTCCCCAAATTATCCAATGTCCAACAAACTTAATAAACTATTCGGTTGTCTAACATTCATATCTCTAACAAACTATTCATCCAATATAGTATCATTTAGATGGGATGTTATAACCCTTGTTGGAAGTATTACTTTTAATATTTTGGTGTGAAAATCAAGAAAAATTCTTAAGAAATTCAACAGTCACTTTTGAAAGTAAATATCATCTAGGAAAGCTAAACATCATGGGACTTTATTATTGTCTTGCTATATGTAAAGTCATGTTTTTTGGAAGTATCCTTTGGGAGGCTAAATAAGGTTTTTTTATAGTTGTTTTGCAGTATGTGAAGGTGTGTAAATTAAGAGTCTAAGTGTTTGGTGTTGAAAAATCTCTTGTTATCTTAAGGCTTAAATCAATATATTTAAGTGTTTTGTTAATTTGATTTAGAGGAGGGACTTTGTAGGGGCTCTATACGGCCCTTTGGTCGTACAACCCCACACATATATACAAGCACACACTCCACACCTCATATTCCTACAAACTGATATAAGGTTATTTATTTAGAGTGTTATTAGATCATGTTTTCTGCAAAAGTGGTATCAAAGCATTTATGCAAAGTGGTATTATATTATGTTTTCTTCAACCCTAAACCATTTATTCAGTTTACCAGCGTCCCAATAAAATAAAGGGAGTTTATTATACATTGAATGAATTCACGGCTCCCAAAAGGGCAATTCCAAGCTTGGTAAGTGAGGTGTTAGTGCTTATGGTTTGGGATATCCAAATGGGGCCATTAGATTCAAGTTCTTACTAAAAAAATGAAGAAATGGTACCACTCACCATATCCTTCCATGGAGAGAATCTGCAGATCACCTCCAAAATATTGAGCGTAGAGACGGCTTATTGGTATACCATATCCATAACCAGCCATTGTCATCCCAGCAGTTGCTCCACCGTTTATCAACTCATTGACATTGTTTTCTGCCGTGCTATAGAGATATGAGAATAGCTTAGGAAGACCACTTCTTGGTATGCCACCGGCCTCATCTGAGATCTTGGGTGCCACAAGACAAACACTTTGATAAGCATATATGCCCCAACACATGTAAGTAAAATAATAAGTTAATAACAAGCCAAGTTTGCATGAATTGGACTTTGTTGGTTGTTTCCATGACATTCTGCAGCTAAGTTATTCAAAGAAAGGCAGACCCTTCTGAAATCTTATGTGAATAAATAAGCTTCACATTTATAACAAATGACTTTCACAAGTCTGTCAAAGTCACAGATTGAAGGCTGAAACTGGAACTCTCATGCGTAATGCAGGTTATTATAATGAATACCTTTATTGTGACATCCTCTATCCCATCAGCTACTATGATTCTAACAGGTGGTGGATCATGTTCTGAATTCAAAAATCGCTCTTGAACTGCACGAAGAGAGTTCTTAACCAACTCAAAAACCATGAGATGCAAGTGCGTAGGGACATATCTGTTACAAAATCAAAACTGGTGAATCATTCTGCACATTCATGTCTAACTAGTGAAAAATCATGGCACATTTGACAGGTCGAAGAAATAACTATTCAAATTCTATGGGACTTTTAATTTAAACAGAATGGAGAGCATTCTTCATGATGATTGAGTTGAAAATTGTAATCCTTAATAAGTTATATCTGAGGATATGCTGATTGCTAATCCATCTATAGCTTCAGCAAAAAAAGGCAATGGCATGGGTCAGATCCACATGATGCAAACCAGCAAAAGATATGTCTTGCCCACTTAATGTGATTGTTTGATGACAAAACCAATTTCTGAAGTTAGGGGTTGTTAAGTAGAGTGTCAAGCTGGAACTTTCTTTTCATACATCTACACAAGGCAGATCTCTTCGAACAAACAATCATGAATCAAACCAAATGATAATGGAAAAAAAAACTCACGGGAACGTGAAGTTGGGATCCCCATATATTTTAACATCTGGTGCACTCCCATATTCTCTGTAACAAATAAAGCGTGCATCTTGACTAGCAATTTCTGCTACTTCCATAGGAGACATTTTACAATGTATTTGACCTACGACACCAGGTTGGGGATCAGGATCATGCAAAGCCACGTGCTGACCTGAGTTTCACAACAAAAAAAAGGGGGGGAATTCAGTAGTCAGGGGAAGTTACTCACTAGAACTTATTATGATCATTACAAGAAAGGGAAGGCAAGAACATTAATCTCCAAACATAGTACATAAATTCAAGAAAGTAGATTTGACAATGAAGAAAGAGAATCAGAAAAATAAAATACCTATAAGCATACGAATCCCAATTCTCGACAAATAAAAACGATCTAGAAACTGATGAATCCCATCCAACTCTATAGGGGAAGAATTTGGGCCCCAGTCTTTCTTCAGCTGCTGAACACCCAAAGCCATTGTAGGCACTACATTGTTATGCCTCACCCTAATCATCTTAATCATATCTGTGAATGCCAACTCATCATTTGAATCCCTAATCTCTGGAAACAATCGAAGGTCGCGGAAAGAATCCAAATACCAATCCCGGACCTAGGAAAGATGAAATGAACACCCCAATTAAAACCTAGTTGTTTATTCAAAACAAAATCCGTTAACACAAAACAAATATAATCAATAAATTTGCTTATGAAAAAGCAAAGTTCCAAGGTTTCCTCAGCAATAGATGCAGTGTTAATTGTAGAATCATGTGCAAGGCATTCCATCTTTCTCGGCCTTTTGGCTAAGATCAAGTGAAGGTATTCCTCTGAGGATACCTCTACCCTCCACCATACTGGTTTGAATAAAATCACAATACATGCAAAATCATCACAAACATTGCAGTTTGCAAATTAAGTCTTCCTGTCTCAGCAAAATCTACTCAAATGTTCACACCAAAAATAGTAAAATTGTAATCCATGAGAAGAGTTCATCCAACCCATTTCCAACCTGCAGATGGAGCATGTTGGAGGAAGAATTCCTAAAAATTTTTAGCATGCAAAAGCTTCATGCAAACAAGGCAAAACACACACACACACACACACACACACACACACAACCGAAAAAAGAATCCATGTGTGCAATCTAATCTTTAGATTCTTGAAGAAAAAACAATCAAAATCCACATACATACACAATGAAAAAGGAAACCACCTCTAAGAACACATACAGAACATTCAAAAAGACACATTTCAGAATTGACATTAAAAGAAAAAAAGAATTTGACTCAAATTCTCTTGTGATAAATCAAAACCAAACACCACAAAATGGTAGAAAAAAAAAGTAGCAATTACACACCAAAACACAAAACTAGAACAAATCAAATCAATAAAAATAAAAATTCCTTGCCAACGTGGAATGGATCAATTAAATATACTCATATGCTAAAAGCTCGACATTCATCAAATGAAAACCATAAAAAAAAAACCTTTGAAACAGCAGATTTCTCAGAGAGCCCATAAGGCAAACTCTCAAGCTCAAGAGCCCTCCTGGCAATCCGAATTGGCAGCTCCTTATGAAGGAATTGAGCAGAGATCATGAGTTTCTTCTCGTTGGGTCTGGACCCAAATTCCATCATATATCTCAAGCTGACCCCTGTCTGTTTCATGGCCCCCCATCTGGGCACCTCCTCGATGAGCTTGGAGAAAGACTCAACGGCCTTCCTTGCCGCCATGGCCGAAAGAGCATCAGCAGCAGTTAGATAAGAGATGGGTCGTTTCCAACTGCTGCACAGAAATGGAAGATGGTGAAGAAGAAGAAGAAGAAGAAGAAGAAGAAGAAATGGAATGCATGCAATGCAGGAAGAGAGAAAGGAGAGAGGGAGAGCGACAAGTGGAGGGACAAAACCAGAGCAAACAGGCGAGGTGCTTGATCGCCACTCAAGCTTTTGGTGGGCCCCGCGTCAAGGAAAACAGGATCTAGTACTACGGATCCTCCGAGGCTTTGACCAGGAGCGATGGAACGTTGAAGTGGGGGCCAATTGATTAAGTGAGTTATGCACTATTTGTTGGCCACATGGGGTTCAAATCAAATGGGTTCAGTATTTTTGGTATTTTTCCTAATTATATTAAGGATTTTTTGTTTGTTAAAACAGTAGTTTTTAATAGGATTAGGACTTTCCTTTTTTCTGAGATATAATTCTTAGGGGATAAGGAAGTGATGATTATATAAATATGATGTAATCTGTAACCCTGGATAGAGGCTGAGATTTTAAGATTGTGGTTTTATAAATTGAAGGAGAATCTAGTGGAATTGGTTTCCCGTGAACGTAGGCATCTTTACCGAACAATGTAAATCTTTTGTCTTTTTGTGTGGTTGATTATTGATATTGATTACTTACGCACACACGCGCACAATAAGTGGTATCAGACATTGGTTTGTGCGTGGAAGATTGACGAATCGGATCTCGTCTGTAGATCTAGATTTCTGCAAAAAATAGGAGATCGGTTGTGATCTCTGTTTAGGCCACACGATCAGGGAAGAAGAATAGTGGGTTCTTGGGTGTTCCTTGGTATCTTCATCGGAGAAGATCAAGGGGTTTTTTTGGCTGCCGGTTCTAAGGAAGAAGACCGGAGAAGAAATCGTTTACACCGTCTACCAAAAAAAAAAAAAAACTCACTGTTCGCTGTCTTCTCCGTCATCCCAACTGTCAGTCGCAGCTAGCTTGCAGCTGGTCTCTGTCGCCGTCCCCGCAAGTCACTGCAAGCCGGCGTTAGTCACTGGACCAGCCAAGCCATCGTCGAAGAAGAACACCGGACGGTCCCCTGTTGCAGAACAGCGCAGACAGAGGTTGAAGATGATTGGGATTCACATCCCAGGTCAGTTTGGATTTCGGGTTGGGTCGGTTTGAAGTATAAGCCCAACAGAACAGGTGCAGGTTCGGGTTTCCGGTCGGGTCGTTTCGACCGAACCCGTGGTGCAAGCCCAGTCAAGCAGCACAGGTTACGGTTCGAGTTGGGTCGACCTAAACCCGTTTACAGTCTGTCCAACCCATCTGTCAGCCGCTAACGACGTTAGCAGAGTGACGTTACCAAGCTGACATCAGCCCACGTCATCGGATATACGGTCAAAGCTAGAGTTGACCAGATTGACGGTAGAATTTTATTTTTGCGATATCTTGATCATCTGACGTCCAATCAGAGATCCGTTTGCGCCTATGGACTCGTTTTGAGCAAATCTACGTGTTTGTAGAAGAAGATTGGTTGTTTGATTGTCAACGAGGAGTTTGACTAAAATCGGAGCATAGAAAACTGTTTTTACGATATCAGAAGCATCCGGAGTCGGATTTCAGATCCGTTTCTTCCAACGTGCTTGTGTTGATGAGATCTAAAATTTTGTATAGGAGTTAAGATTAGTATTAGTTGTTTGTTTTTTTTCATTACTTAATTTAATTAAGATGGAGAATAACATTATTAATACTACCATGGTTAAGCTCAACCATTCTAATTGGATGATCTGAAAACTGAAGATAGAGGATATTCTTTATTGTAAAGACCTTTATGATCCCGTTAAGGGGGATAGTGCCCGACCAAAAGATATGCAAGATGTTGAATGGAACAAATTGCATAGAAAAACGATTGGTCACATCAAACAGTGGGTTCATAACAGTATATTTCACCATGTGTTCTAATGAAACCAATGCGAATACACTTTGGAAAAAGCTAGAAGCAATGCATGATAAAAAGACTCATCATCATCACCATCATCAAAGCCTTATCCCAACCATGTTGGGGTCAGCTACATGAATTCTATTTCTCCATTCCGTTTTATTTTGAGCTAAATCTTTCGATAAGTGCAATTTCTTCAAATCTGAATTAATGACTTCCATCCATGTTTTCTTCGACTTACCCTTACCTTTTGATGGACCCTCCACCTGTATATCTAAACTTTTTATCACCGGTGCCATTACTGGCCTACGCTCCACATGCCCAAACCATCTTAAACGAGTTTCTCTAATCTTATCTCCTATTGGTGCTACCCCTAAATGTTCTCGAAAGCGCTCATTTCTAATTTTATCTATCCTAGTTTTACCACACATCCACCTAAGCATTCTCATTTCCGCTACATCCATCTTATGAATATGTGTCTTCTTAATTGGCCAACATTCTGCTCCATATGTCATAGCTGGTCTAACCACTGTCCTGTAAAATTTTCCCTTCAATTTTGTTGGCATTTGTCTATCACAAAGTACTCCCGAAGCTAGTCTCCACTTCAGCCATCCAGCTCTTATCCTATGCTCCACATCTTCGTCAATCTCCCCATCCTTACTAATCATCGAGCCTAGGTACCGAAAAGAATCTTTACGTGGTATCTCATGGGTTTCAATTTTGACAGTGGTTTCAACACTTTGTATATGTCCACTGAAATTGAAATCCATATATTCTGTCTTTGTACGACTTATTTTAAAACCTTTAGATTCTAATGCCCTTCGCTATCTCTCAAGCTTTGCATTTACACCCTCTCTTGATTCATCCACCAATACTATATCATCTGCGAACAACATACACCATGGTACTTCTTCTTGAATATGCACAGTTAACTCATCCATAATTAATGCAAAGAGATAAGGGCTTAAGGATGATCCCTGATGTAAGCCTATAGTCACGGGAAATCCTCCCGTTTCTCCACATGTGGTTTTCACATTTGTTATTACACCTTCGTACATATCCTTTAAAATTTCAATGTAACCTCTTGGTACATTCCTTTTCTTTAAGACCCACCAAATTAAATTCCTCGGTACCCTATCATAGGCTTTTTCCAAATTGATAAAGACCATATGTAGATTTTTCCTCTTTGCTCGGTATTTTTTCATTAATTGCCTAAGTGAAAAGATAGCTTTCATAGTTGATCTCCCTGGCATAAAACCAAATTGATTTTCCGAAATCTTAGTCTTTTTTCTCAGTCTTTGTTCTATTATTCTCTCCCATAACTTCATAGTGTGACTCATAAGTTTAATCCCTCGATAGTTAATACAATTTTGTATATCTCGTTTATTTTTATATATAGGTACTACAATGCTTCTTCTCCATTCATCCGGCATTTTCTTTGTCACACGTATCTTATTGAATAGTCTACATAACCAACTTACTCCAACCTCTCCTAAGCATTTCCATACCTCTATCGGAATACCATCTGGGCCTGTTGCCTTTCCTGTCTTCATTCGCTTCAATGCTTTCTTCACTTCCACCCCTCTAATACTATGGAGAAAAGTATACTTTTGTAATGAAGTATCCTCCTCCACTCTTGTATCGCCCAAATATTCTTCATTTAAAAGTTTACTAAAATATGCTTTCCACCTTTCTCTAATATCGTTGTCCTTCACCAAAATATTTCCTCATTGTCCTTAATACATTTGATATGATCTAAGTCCCTACTTTTCTTTTCTCTTATTTTTGCAAGCTTAAAAATATCCTTTTCTCCTTTTCTTGTTCCCAACCTATTATAGAGGTCATCGTATGCTTTGAACTTTGCACTACTTACTACTTTCTTAGCTTCTTTCTTTGCCTTCTTATACAACTCAAAATTTTTTATACTCTTAGTCCCCTGCCAAACTTTGTAGCAATGTTTTTTTTGTCGAATAACTTCCTGAACCTCCATACTCCACCACCATGTTTCTTTATTAATATGTCTCTTCCCTTTTGATTCTCTAAGTACCTCCTTTGCAATATTCCTAATGCAATTAGCCATTTGATTCCACATTACTGTAGTTTCTCCTTCAATATTCCATCCTCCTTTCTCAATCATTTTGTCCTTAAATATATTTGCTCTTTCCCCCTTCAAATCTCTCCACCTTGTTTTAGGGTCCATTTTGTTTACTACTGCTCTCTTTTTACTTCTAATGCAAATATCTAAAACTCCAAGCCTATGTTGCGTAGTCAAACTCTCTCCTGGGATAATCTTACAATCTTTACAAGCCAATCGGTCCTGTTTTCTAACTAGAAAAAAGTTTATTTGACTCCTATTACTCCCACTTTTATATGTAATTAAATGCTCATCTCTCTTTTTAAAGTAAGTATTTGCTACTATAAGATCAAATGCCACTGCAAAGTCCAATATAGTGTTTCCGAATTCATTCTTTTCTCCAAATCCATACCCTCCATGCACTCTCTCATATCCTCTATTATCTCTTCTTATATGCCCATTTAAATCCCCTCTAAGGAAAATTTTATCACTATTTGGGATTTCTCACATTAAATCATCCATCTCCTCCCAAAATTGTCTTTTCACACTTTCTTCTAGTCCTACTTGGGAAGCATATGCACTAATGATATGAATTATATCTTCCTCTAGTACTAGTTTAATTGCTATAATTCTATCACCAAACCTCTTTACCCCCACAATTTTCTCTTTTAAATCCTTATCTATAATTATACCCACTCCATTTCTTGTATTACTCTTTCCTGCATAGAAAAGCTTATACCCATCCATGAGCTCCTTAGCTTTATTCCCTTTCCACCTTGTCTCTTGTATACAAGCCACACTAATTCTTCTTCTTTTCATTACCTCAACCAACTCCATGCTCTTACCTGTCAAGGTTCCTATATTCCAAGTAGCAAGTCTAATTTTCCTATTCCTCCTCTTCTTCTCATGGACTAACTTCTTTAACCGCATTAGCCCAAAGTCATGCGGTACCCCTTACACACTTTTCACTGCAACCGGGCGATGCTGCAATGCGTCGCTTAAAGCGGGGAACGCCCTAGCCTTATCGTGAAATATCATTTGTTCAGAATTTATGTTTGGGTTGTGACAAAGTTTTACGCTGGCTGTCACCTACCTAATGCAACCCTCCTCCTTTACCCGGGCTTCGGACCGGCAGCAAAACTGGCGGAGTTGCATGATAAAAAGACTACAGTGAACAAAATCTTTTTTATCAGAAAGCTTGTGAACATGAAATTCAAGGATGGTGACCAAATCGAAAATCACATCAATGAGTTCCAAAGTGTGGTAAATCAGTTAGCCACTATGAAGATGGTCCTTGATATGAGATGCAAGATTTTTTGCTTTTAAGTTCTTTGCCTGATAGATGGGAGACATTAGTTGTTTCCATGAGCAACTCTACTCCAGATGGTGTGTTATCCATGAGTCAGGTTACCAGTAGCCTAGAAAATGAAGAAACTAAAAGGAAATCTGCAGGGACTAATAATGCACAAGCCTTTGTTACTGAGAACAGCGGGAAGAGTAAGAGTAGAGGACCAAAGGGGGGAGTTGTGGCGAGTCTAGAGGTGAATCACAGGCCAAGTTTAGCGGTGAATCACAGTCCAAGAAAAAGTCAGTAAAATACTTTTTCTGTGGCAAGGTGGGCCACATAAGGAAAAATTGCTTTGCCTTGAAGGAACAAAAAAGATCCAATAATGAGAAGAAGAATGACAGTGATAATATTACAGCTACTTTGGAAGAGGAAGTAGTGCTACTCTTTGCAGGGATATGTTCATGACGTACAAAATAGGTGACTTTGGTACAGTGAAGATGGGCAATACGAGTCATTCAGAGATTGTTGATATTAGTGATGTCTGCATTAAAACCGATATTAATTACACAATGACGCTGAAAGTTGTGCGACATGTTCCTGATCTGCGGTTGAATCTGATTTCCAGGACTGCATTGGATCATACAGGTTATGAGAATTACTTTGAAACTGGTAGATAGAAGCTCACTAGAGGGTCTCTTGTTATTGTGAGAGGAAAAACGGGTAATACGCTTTATAAAACACAAGTAAAGATGTGCAAAGGTATGTTGAATGCTGTTCAAGACAATTCCTTTCTGAATCTGTTGTATAAGAGGCTTGGTCATATGAGTGAGAAAGGCCTGCGATGTTGGCAAATAATGATTTAATTCCTTGCTCCAAAGGTATACCCCTTGATCCTTGTGATTATTGTTTATATGGCAAACAACATAGGGTTGCTTTCTCTTTGACATCAAAATTGAAATCTAATGTATTGGATTTGGCATATTCTAATGTTTGTGATCCCATGGAGGTAGAATCATTGGGTGGCAATAAACTCTTTGTCATGTTCATCGATTATGCATCCAGGAAAGTTTGGGTTTATTCGTTGAAATCAAAGGATCAAGTGTTCCAAATTTTTCAATAGTTTCATGTCAAGGTTGAAAAATAAACAAGTAAACTCTTGAAGTGTCTCCACACAGATAATGGGGGTGAGTACATATCTAACCAGTTTAAAAGCTATTGCTTGAAGCATGGCATTCGACATGAAAAGACAGTTCCTGGTACTTTACAGCACAATAGTGTGGCAGAGAGAATGAACCATACTATTCTTGAGAAGATGAGATGCATGATGAGATTAGCATGGTTGCCTAAGTCATTCTAGGGTAAAGCCGTTCTGACTGCTGGTTATCTGATTAACAGATCTTTCTCAATTCCTTTGAATTATGATCTTCCAGAGAAAAGATAGACAGGTAAAAATGTTTCCTATTTACACTTGAAGATGTTTGGGTGTAAGGCGTTTGCACATGTACCAAAAGAGCAACATTCCAAGTTAAACGATAAGGCAGTGAGTTGCATCTTTTTTGGCTATGGTGGAGATGAGTTTGGTTACAGGTTATGGGATTCAGAAAAGAGGAAAATTATCAAAAGTAGGGATGTGGTTTTCCATGAAGACCAGTTCTTTGGACATGTTGAAAAGATTGATAAGTCTTTTGAGGCAGTTGATAGAGTGGCTGGTCTCACACCGACTCCTTTTCCAGTGCAGACTACAGGTGGAGAAGGTGAACAAAATGATCCGGATCGTGATAAGGCACAAGGGTTGCCAGATGATGAGGGTGTTAAGCAGGGGAAGCTGTAGTCTCCTCGGTTGGAAACCACAGAACCTCAAGTTAAGAAGTCTACATGAGAGCGTCAACCATTAACTAAGTATCCAGCATCCGAATATGTTTTACTTACTGATGAGGGGGAGCCAGAGAGCTTTCGAGAAGCAATGACTCATGCTGATAAAGATGAATGGATAAAGGCTATGTAGGATGAGATGAATTCTTTAAAGAAGAACAAGACATATGAGCTGGTGCAACTTCCTAAAGATAGGAATGTTCTAAAAAACAAATGGGTCTTCAAGTGGAAAAATGATGAGAATGGAAAATTGGTGAAGCACAAAGCACGGTTGTGGTAAAAGGCTTCGCACAGTTGAAGGGTATCGACTTCAGTAATGTTTTCTCTTCTTGTTGTGAAAATGACATCTTTCAGAGTTGTCTTGGGTCTAGCCGCCAGTATGGACCTTGAGCTTGAACAGATGGACGTGAAGATCGCGTTTCTTCATGGTGACTTTAAAGAAAAGATCTACATGACTCAGCTAAAGGGGTTTGAGGTAGAAGGAAAAGAACAGATAATTTGTAAGTTGAAGAAGACTCTCTATGGGCTGAAGCAAGCACCGAGATAGTGGTACAAGAAGTTTGATTCATTTATGTTGAGTCATGGGTACCGGAGGACAACTGCAGATCATTGTGTCTATGTTCGTCGATTTATAGATGGCAGGTTCATCATCCTTCTTTTATATGTAGATGATATGTTGGTAGTTGGACAGGATAGCAAGTTGATTGGGAAGTTAAAAGAGGAGATGTCAAAGTCGTTTGACATGAAAGACTTGGGGTCCCACACGAACGATATTGGGCATGTAAATATGTCGTGACAGGAGGTCCAAGCAGCTATGGTTGTCATAGGAAAAATATGTTAAACGAGTACTCGAGCACTTCAACATGAAGAATGCTAAGCCAGTTATCATGCTTCTAGCCAGTCACTTCAAAATAAGCAAGCGCTTGTGTCCTACTACAGATGATGAAAAGGAATGGATGGCATGTGTTCCTTACTTCTTTGCTATGGGGAGTCTTATGTATGCCATAGTTTGTACACGGCCAGACATTGCTTATGCTGTGAGTTTAGCGAGTAGATTTCTCTCTAACCTTGGAAAAGAGCATTGGAAAGCAGTGAAGTGGATCTTTAGGTATTTGAGAGGTACTTCTAAGGTGTGCTTGTGTTTTGGAGTCTCAAAATCAGTGGTTGAAGGTTATACTGATGCTGATTTTACAGGCAATCTTGATCGTCGGTTGTTGACGTCTAGTTATTTGTTTATTTTCGTAGGGGGAGCTAGCTCCTGGCAATCGAAGTTGTATAAGTGTACAGCATAGTTTACAACTGAAGCGGAATACATAGCTGCTAATGAAGCAGGGAGATAGATACTTTGGTTAAAGAAATTCCTTCAAGAACTAGGTTTGAAGCAAGAAAAATATGTAATCTACTGTGATAGTCAGAGTGCTATGGATTTCAGTGAAAATACTACATATCATGGTCGCATAAAGCACATTGATATCAAGTACCATTGGATTCATGAGGTGATCGAGAAGAACTTCATGAAGCTAGAAAAGATTCACTCAGATAAGAATCCCTCGGACATGACGACAAAGGTTGTGTCTAAGTGAAAGCTGGACCTGTGTTCAGTGTTGACAGTAAGGGGTTTAGAGCGTCTCTCCCCATGGTCTGGAGGGGGAGATTGTTGGCCAAGTGGGTCCAAACTAAGTGGGTTCAGTATCTTGGGTGTTTTTCCTAGTTATATTAGGAATTTCCTGTTTGTTAAAACAGTAGTTTTCTAATAGGATTAGAACTTTCCTTTTTTCTGAGATAGAGTTCTTGGGGGATAAGGAAGTAATGATTATATATATTATGTAATCTGTAACCATGGATAGAGGCTGAGATTCCAAGGCTGTGGTTTCACAAATTGGAGGAGAACCTAATGGAAATTGGTTTTCCGTGGACGTAGGCATCTTTGCCGAACCACATAAATCTCTTGTCTTCTTGTGTGGTTGATTGTTGATCTTGGTTACTTACGCACACACGTGCACAACACTATTGCCTATGGGTGTCCCAAAGTTTACATTTGTACCATACTAAGATTTCACTATTGATTAATATAAGAGGATTTTATGGAAAAAATCCCATAGATATTCGTTATTCCCAATTAAATTTTTATTAAGTACGTGCACTACTTGAATCTCCTAGGCTTAATTTTATGCATTTTTCCTTTTTCCTTTTTTTATGTTGGGCTAGCATCACTCAGCCCCACATAAAAAATTAAAAAAAAATTTAGTTTTTGCGGAGAAAAAAGAAAAAAGAAGAGAGGATAGAGAAGAAGAAGAGAGAGGAAGAAGAAGACGGGAGAAAGGAAGAAGAAGAAAGGGGAAAGAAGAGAAGAAGAGAGGAGAAAGGGAAAAGAAGAGAAAGAGGAAGAAAAGAATGAATAAAGAAGAATAAGAGAGAGAAAAAAAAGTTCTTCTTCCTCTCACTTCTCTTCTTCTTCCTTTCTTCCTCACTTCTTCCTCCTTTCTCCCTCTTTTCTTTTTCCACTTTCGATTCTTCTTTCTTTCTCCCCTCTTCTTCTTCCTTTCTTTATTCTTCTTCCTTTTCTCCTCTCTTCTTCTTCCTTTCTTCCTCTCTCTCTTCTTCTTCCTTTTTTTCCTCTTCTTATTCCTCTCTTTTTGTTCCTTTTCTTATAAGGTCCAAACCCTAGTTAATCATAATTTACTATTAGTAATATTATTTTATTCTAATTAAAAAATAATTAGGCTAATTCAATCCAAATCCTTTGGGTTTGGGCCATGAATAGGTAGTTAGGTCAGGTTCGAATCTTAAGTAGTCAAGAACTTTCTCATAATTTAGAGTTGCATGGTTTTACATCATTTTAGTATTATATTAATAGCATCATGTGTATTTCAACGTGTCAGTTATCTTTCATATTAGGCCTACCTCAACTTAGATCCGTCTTGGGATAACTAAAGTCCAATTGACTCAAATTGTAATTCTCTCAAACCAGTGGACTTTTTTGCAATTCTCAGAATATTTGATTTAAAAACAGCTTAAACCCATTCTTCTTTCTTCATTTTATCAAATCCCCTGCTAGAGCAACTTCTTCCTACTTCTCACACACTCTCTCTCCTCCACCTAACATTTAGAGCTGTTGCATGCAAGAGCTAAGGCTCTCATCTTCTTCTTATCATCTCGTTACTTGTTTTCTCTATTGGAATTTCTCAATTCCATCACCCCTTCCTCTCTATAGCTCCATAAGGTAAGAAACAGATTCCTCCTCATTTATTTAGATTTAGTGGAGTCAAGAAAACTCATCTTTAATGCATGCATGCATCTCATACCCACTTCATCTCTTGCATGTCTTAGGGTTGTTTATATTGAGGTCTTCTCTATTGTTGAGTTAAAGGAAGCTTGATTTGAGTAAAGCACTGAACTAAAGGCAAATATAAGAGTATATTATTGCTACATGTATGTTACATATGTTTATTCTTGATAAATTCCAAGTCAATGCCAAACTACAGATCATTTACTCCTTAATTTTAAGAATGTAGCATGGCTTAGGTGTTAATGAAGGTAATTATGAATGAATGTTAGTAAATGGATGGAAAGGAAACTCCATCTTGTATTAGGGATGGATTTATTGATGTTGGGTTCAGGGGAGACTCAAGAAACTTGGAAAAAATCAGTTCAGAATTGATTTTGCTAAGAGCCAAAAGCTCCAGGGCCAATTGATCGAACAGGGGTCTGATCAATCAGATTCTAGTCTTAGGAAGTGTCCAATTAATCAGACACCTATCAAATTGATTGGGTACCCCTTTTTGTCTATAAAACTTTATTTTATTTGTTTTAAATGGGGCTCAATTAGGAATTATCCTAGCTTTCTATTAAGACCTTAGAGAGATGTTTTAAGCAAATCTTACCCTTAAAGCATTAAGTATAACCAAAGGCCATGTAAGCCTTAGAAATGATACCTTCACCTTAAAAAATTAGCCTAATGATAATTAAATTCTAAGAGGGAAGAGTGTGGTGCTGTCACTCATTCCCTCTTGATTCTCAATTTAGTTCTGATGTCATGTCATGGGTGTTGGCATAAGAAGTGGTGACCATCACTTATACAATATCACACTAAGATTTTGGTAACAAATTGACGCCAGACTTTTTATGAATATATTGTATTGAATGACTAAGGAAACACAGATTATCTTAGCTAGGTTAGTTAGTAAATATCCTTGTTAAACTCTTAATCCAAATACATTTGTCTTATTAGGATAAGTCTTGCCCTCAAGATGATTAAATCATGTACCCATTCTTCCTAGGTGAACCTGGAAGCAAAATAGGAGACAGAGCTTCTATTGAGAATGAGCCAAGAAATAGGTAACTAAGGTTGAGAATACTCAACCGCTATTAACTTATCTAAGTATGCATCATTCGATTGTCAGTAACTCTACTCAATTCCTATTTTATGATTGTATACGATCTCAAGACCGATAAACGCTCTTGTATAAGTATGAGTTGATTGCTACATATGATAATTTTGAAAGTTATGAATTTCTATCAGTCTTAATACATTGAGTCAGTACCACTTAGCTTGTACCCATAAGAGGTTTGACAAGACTAAATTAGGGTATTCCATCTGTCCCTTACTGAAGTAGTTATGTGAAGAGTTGGTTGGCGCTCTTCGAGTAGCTAGAAGGATCTTGGCCCGATTGCTAATGATTTCCAACTATATGATATATATTGTCTTTAAAGAGAATATGGCCATGTGGATGCCAACAAATATGTTATTGTATTCCATTTAAGATTCTTTATCCATGTGTATTCACATGCATAATAAGCTTAGCTTCCGTAAATGCTCTCTTTTAAATAATATGTCATTAAATTCAATTGATACAGCATGATAGTTTTATATACTCTTATATTTGCTTAATGGTCATATTTAGCAGTGTCACTCTTAGTGTTACAGGAATAGAACCCATTGCCGGTTTGGCAGTTGACGCGGCCTAGAAGGAAAACCCAGCAGGTACAGACAAGTGGAATGAGGATGATATCTACTACTAGTCATCCTACATAGTGTGTCACAAGGATTGTTTTAGGTTACTTAGGGAGTAGCCATGTTTGAACTTGTGGATAAATCATGCCATCATTATCATGCTGTTTTTTAAGTCATTGATTGATGGGCATGTATTTTGAATTTGAAATATGTTTATGTATTTTTTGTACATCAGGTCCATATGGATAAACATTTAAAAAATTTTGGTATATTAATGAATGAATGTCTTGTTAGTATCTACAATGATTATAGGTGTACTTCATAGTTTTCGCTTCATTATTAAAATAATTTACACTTGTTTATGGATATTTCTAACATATTCCTATGGAATCACCTTGTGGCAGTTCGTATGTATCCTAACATGGCACGGATTGCCATGGGTTATGTGTGTCGGGCCTCGGGATCCACGCTAATTCCCCAATTCTCGGGTTCGGGGCATGACATTTTATTAAGTCCTTGAATTTGCATCATTTTAGGATAAATTAAGGGTTAAATTAGGTGAAAAGTATCAATTTTCATTCATTTTCATCATTTCATGTATCTTCACTAAAAAATTAGAATTTGCACAATTTATACACATTCTCTGAAATAATTATGATTTTTTGTTGAGGAGTCCCATTTGGACTAAAACTCTATTTGGATGGGTCCTACTTCAACATCGGCTCTTTAGTATTTGATGAGTTTAATTAGAATATACAGGAAGTTTAGGCCCACAGTGCCTCAAAAAGTTTCAATCATTATCCTATAAGGAAGCCAATCCCATTTTTCTCAAGACAACTTACATTAAATTAGGCATTTCTCTCAAACCGTAGGTCCAATTGGTATAATCTTGGTACCATTGGAAAGTTTATTCAAAGTAAATATTCGTAGAATCCAAGATCATACAATTTGGAGCTGAAATAACTAAGATATAGCCCCTAAAAATTGGCTACAATATTTCTACTCGAGATCGAAAACTTTCATCATAAAGTGGACTCCATGAAGTTACACACATGTCCATATAAGACCACCACTTACCAACTAAAGTCTTCCCACCAACCACTTCCTAACCACTTACCATTGATATCACTCCATACCTCACCTACCTCTCCACCTTATATATACCCCTCCACCATTTCAAACACAATAGACCCCATGGGACTTGCTCCTTCCTCCCTCCTCTATTCTATTTTTAGTATTTATATTTTTTGAGTTCTTTTTGGGAATTATGGAGCCCTATTCCAAAAACTAGTCTTAGAAGAAAGAACTTTGAGAGATTTTATTGAGACATCTGGAGATTTTAATCATGAAGTTCAAAAGTTTGATTTTCATGGAGGAGTAGTCCCTTGGACCAGAAGTATTTTTGCTTGATGTGCAAAGATTCTTCCATCATGGCTTTCATTTCCCATCACCTATGCAATCTTCCTTGAATTATCTTGCATTATCTCAAAGATAATTATATCTTGTACAAGCAAAAAGAGTGGACCCTGCCCCTTTGGTTGTTTCACATGTGTGCACTCGCACAAGTGTATCTGTGTGGGGTTCTCATGAAGCCAAATTTCCCAATTTCTTCAAAATATTTTTTTCTCTCAATTTCTTTGTTTCATTCTTCCAAAATTCTTTCTTTGCCTCATTTCTTAGTTGTAGGACCCATTTCTTCATTTTCCTGCAAGCAAAGAGTGAAATTTCTTATAACAAGACAAATTTACCATTAGATCACTAATGCATGATAGTGGGCCCATTTCTCATACAATGACAGTGAAAATACACATCATTAGGCATGATTTTATTTAAATTAACCAATGATGATGAAAAATAGATTTAATTCATGAGAAAAATAATTTTCAAAAAACTTTCCAAAAAATAAAATTATAAATATGGCAGGTTTCATGAATTTATACAGAAATGATGATTTTTGAGTAAATTATGTAAGAAAACACTGCAATGATTTTAAAATGCAAAATGCATAAAAGATGATTTCAATCTAAATTAAGCTCTTCTGATTCAATAAGTGCCTAAATGAGTTCAAAATGTATATACAAATATGCATTTGTGAGGACTTATCACCTTATGTTACTCCACCAACTCCTGTGTGAGTAAAACCTCAGTCTCATATTAATCACATAATAGCAGTATTCATAGCTCACTCATCAAAGATTTACATCACAAAAACCAAACAGTGGTGTCAAAGCCTTCACATGTATGCCCACATAAAGGTTGGATTGAAACTGATTGCATTCTAGGTAGCTCAAAACTTATCAAAGTGAAATCATTTGATTGTGAAATCTAGAAAGATTGAATGGGTATTTTGTTGGAAATAAATTGTAGAAATTGCCAATAAATTAATTATAAATAAAATAATTAGATAAAGAAAAGAAAGAATCCAAATGCATTTGCACCCGAAGCATGTCACAAAGGACACTGATAGATATTGCCCTCACAATTGTGCAGTAGACTCATAGGCGTTTGTCTTGGTATATGATGGTTCTTGATTGGACAATCTCCACCAATCATGCACTCAAATGGATGAGTAACTTAAGCCCAACGGACCACTATTTCGTACTTTTTTGAAGCCACATAGGAGGAGCAAAGAAATATAAATAGAGAGCTAAAAAGATGAGTTACCTTATGTTTATTCTCTATGGAACCTTTAAGGGCAAACTCTCTTATGTAGAAGAGTCTCAATGGTAACATTACTTATTGCACGTTATAATCGTTTTATAGAGGTTGGTGGTGATGGTAATGTACCACTAATGTGGGAGATTACATTTCAAGCCCCATAACTCTATGATGGCTACTCTCATAATTCCACAACTGTTACACCTCATAACTATACAATGACTAGTATAGTAACTTCACAACGGCTATAAGGAAATGGGCCGAGCTAGATGAAAGGTCACAGACCTAGACCTCTAGGAATTCAATATATAAATGAAAAAGAGAGAGAGAGAGAGAGAGAGAGAGAGAGAGAGAGATGACCTATGGTATAATGCGCAAGACCACCAACATTTTTCTATAATCGTAGTCATTGGATTAACAAATCATTGAGTGCATTTGATACTCTAATTTCTTAGGAATCTTTTTCCTTTTTCTGCAATCTAAATTTGTGCTTAGTGTGCATTTTTGCATTACTGCCACATGCAAAGGTGAGTGCACTAGTGTACTTAGGGCAATATGGGTTAGGCTAACCGAACCCATTGATAAGCAATAACCGAAGCCATTGCATTAGTGCCCGTTTATTGAGCATGCACAGGCTGAGGAGAGTCCAAGAATAGTTATTTTTTAGTTTTCTAATAAATAAAAAATTCTCTTTAAGTTCTATGAACCACTCAAAATAAATACCCTACCATTTAATGGGATATCACCAAATTTTACTCCAATAGAAAGTTGTCCCACCATTAAATTAATTAAAAACATTATTAACACAAATTGAAAGAGTGAAATTTGCATATGGGCCCATCTATAAAAATCTTATCCACTCAAAATAAATGCCTTATAAGTTCTTTAGAGAATCCATAAAATTTACCCCAATATTGGAGTTTGTTCTCATTTTATAAAAGAAATACATAATTAATAATGTGCTCTTCTCCTATACATCCTTACGATACATACCAATTGTTAGGGCCCACTTGAGACTCCCCATCTCCACAAATTATGTGACAGGGGAGATCCAAAGATCTAAGGAGGACCAAAATTTGAAATAAATCTGATGGCTCTTTCCTTTTCATTCATGGCCTACAATCTTAACAACTTTATATGTCTTACCCAAAAAAAAAAAACTCTATATAAACAAAACTCTACCCTTGATCAAAGGGTCCAATGCCTTCGGATCAGTGCAAAGTTATGGGATTAGTGACTATAGGGCATGTGTGTATCGTCCATTCATATGGATTAAAAGGCGGGCCCACACGATACATAACAGATCATCTGCCCATGATGAATATGTTAAAAGATTATATTAATAGTATTTTACGGAAAAAAACCCCATAGATGTTCCTTACACACGATCAAACCTTCAATGCTTACGTGCACTAACTGGATCCCTTGGGCCTAATTTTGTTCTTTTTTTTTTTAAGTGTAGGGTTGAGTGACTAAACCCAACATACAAAAAAAAAAAAAAAAAGGAAAAGAAAAAAAAAGAGTTTCTTTAGAGGATAAAAGAAAAATAAGAGAGGAGAAAGGAATAAGAAGAGAGGAAAAATGTGTCATAGACACGAAGGCAGATTTGTTATACAACAAGTTTGCATATCATACAGATAATCGATGAAATAAAATAATTGCATAAAAAGATGGAAAAATAACTATGTAACTTCATCAAGATGTTCTGATCTAAGAGACTACTCCTCCATGAAAGTAGAACTTCTAAACTTCATGATTAAAATCTCCAGATGTTACAATAAAATCTCTTAAAGTTCTTTCTTCGAAGCCTAGTTTCTAAAATAGGGCTCTAGAATACCTAAAAATACTCATAAAATATAAACACTAGAAATAGAAGAGAGGAGAGAAGAAGGAGCAAGTCTCATGGAGTGTGTTATGTGTGCAACTTCATAGAGTCCACTTTAGGATGAAAAATTTCAATCCCAAGTAGAAATATTGCAACCAATTTTCTAGAGCTCTATCTTAGGCATTTTAGCTCCAAATTGTATGATCTTAGACTCTGCGAATATCTATTTTAAATAAGCTTTCCAGCAGTACCAAGATTTTCCTAATTGGACCTATGGATTGAGAGATATGCTTGATTTAATTTAAGTTGTATTGAGCTCGTGGCAAAATGATTGAAATTTTTTAGGGTTATGCGGTCCTAAATTTCTTGCACATTCTGATTAAACTTATCAAATACCGAAGAGCCCACATTGAAGCAAAACCCGTCCAAATAGAGTTTTACTCCTAATGGGACTCCTCAACAAAAAAATCATAATTAATGCAAAGAATGTGTAGAAATTGTGCACGTTCAAACTTTTAGGTGAGAATGCATGAGATGATGAAAATGGATGAAAGTTGATGCTTTTCACCCAATTTAACGCCTAATTTATCCTAAAATGATGCAAGAATGATGCAAATTTTTGGACTTAACACCCCCCCCCCCCCCCCCCCCCCCAACTAGCATTTTGCTAGTCTCTTGGCAAAATCTATGAACAAAATAATGAAGTTCGTTAACCTAATATAAGAAAAATACAAAGCAAAATCACTTTTGTTGGTATTCTCAGTTGCATTTAGCATATACAACAAGCCCTTAAACCCCAATGTAATAGACGAGTTGTGCCTTGTGAGGGTTTGCAATGAATCTTCCCACAAAATTTCTCTTTTGTTTCTTTTCTTGTTTGTTTGTTTGTTTGTTTTTTTTTTTTTTTTTGTTTTTTCAATACAAAATAGCAAAGGAAAAAGAAGGTTTTCAAAAGAAAATCCACTCATATCAGATACTTTTGAAACCTGGAATGATCGAAAATTTAGACTTTTCAAAATTCGGATCACCATTCAATTTTCAAAACCTTTCTCAAATTCATACTAAAACTTGTGTGCATGGTGAAAATGTATACATCACTATCAACTTAAAATATTCCACATCAATGCCACTTAAACGGAATTTTCCTTTAATTTGTCTGATCCCCCAAAAATCTAGCCAAAATAAATTTCCTCCTCTTAAGGCTACTGTGATGGCTTTTACACTGCTGTTAAAGATCGCAAAACTTCTCCCCTATATACATATTTATGTACAATACATATACAGATATATATATTTATTTACAATCATCAAATTTAACTTTCATTCCATTTTTTTAAAATTTTTTTTCTTCTTTTTTGACTTTTCTTTCTTTCTTTTTTGTTTTGAAATTCGAAATTAAAAGGAATTTTTTTTATTAATTAAGAATTCCAAAAATTTACTAAAAAATCTGTAAAAATAAAAAAATAGAAAAAAAAACAAACTAAAGAAAAACTAATAATGAAAAACACATATATGGATGATGCAAACTAATGCAACATAGATATTCTAATGAACCTAAATATAACTAAATCACTTAAAAAATAAATTTTTTAAAGAAAAATTTAGAAATTTCTCCCTGGCAACGGTGCCAAAAACTTGATGTAAACTTTTATTTCCATTCTCTCAATACTGCAAGTGCATAATGTCACAACCTGAGCGCAGGAGATCGGGAGTTAGTTAAAACCTAACCAATGACATACGTACTTCCGTGCATATACGCTTAGACCCAGTCAGGTGCACATGCATAAGGGAAGTTCACACGTGCCCATACATGTACACGGAAGCTGTAGGTATCAACAAACAAGGTAATACATACTAACAAAATGCTATATTGACAAAAGATTACATACAAGTCAGAGTTATACAAAATGAATCAAAATACAGATAGACAGATCATGCATATTCCCAAAATCCCAAAAATCCAATGAGATCCCAAAGTGGGGAAGACCTATGCATGGATGACATTGTCGCGCTCCGTGGGAGGGATCACATCCACTCCTCTAACCTTGATGGGGCATCTGGGGTCTCCACTGGAGTTTGATTGACCGACGAGGGTTCGGTCGAGGGATCTGAGCCTGCAACACCAAGGATAACTCATGAATACAACGATTCAACAAAGTATAAGCAATAATAAATTAACACATATTGTATCTAATCCAATAGGTGACAATGGATAAATCATATCATTTCAATTTCTTATACTAAGCAGTTGTGCATTAAATAAAGCATGATATCAGAATCATTGTATACGTGACATGTACATATCTAGGTGAGTACTACATTTGTCATATGCTTCCAAAAAGGGATCTTACATACATACTGAGAACACCATCGACCAGGCCAGGGTATGAATGCATCTCGAGTTCCTGAGGTCCAAAAGTCCCAAGACAAAAACTCACTGCAGCGAGGCCATACATATACTACGCCAAATTCAACTACGTCGGGTATCCTAAGGCTGAGGTTGAGTAGTGCCTGACTATATGCAATCAATCATATACAAATACTTGAGCTACGGTTGCATATCATATCCAACTTGTCTCATACATTCATACATTTAATTCATACGTATAGGACTCAAGTTAAGAATATATATCGAATAGATCATATGAATCGAACTTATCATATCATAGGACATAACAATAATCATGCAACAACTTATACAGAAGAGTGGAGGTCAATGACTGTCATACAAGATGCCATGCATTTCCATATTAAATCGAATCAAGATCATTTACTAGCCCACTCTAATCTAGTTATCCCATGTTTCTAACCATGTATGATAATGTAGTTTTAAGTCATCCGATGCACCGTTGTCTAGTGTTGCATTGTATCATAAGTGTGCATCGAAGTCCCTTAAACTAATACTCATAGGGAGGTGCTTAACAACGGGATAACGTACATGAATGAGTTATAGCCCTCGAGATCATTCATGTAATTCTTATTATAATCCATTGGGAAAGTCAGGGTGTCTACATTTTAATTCAAGGGTCCTACAAGTCTCTTCAATACCTACCTCTCTTTTTCAAGGTCTTACGGCTCAGCCGTGGGTGACCTTACGGCCTAGTCGTGTAACACATCGACCCAGCTTGACCTCGTTTAGTGACTAATTAATGTTGCTTTAGTTGTAATTATGTTTTGCTTTTGTTTTGAATTCGTTGCGGGTCATGGATAGGTAGTTGGGTTGAGTTTAACCTGGATTAGGTAGACCAAGGCCTTTTTCGTAATTTTAGCTTTTCTAAGACATGGTCATTTTCGCATCATCTTGGTGTCAACACGTGTCTTTCGTCGAGCTCGTTAACTTTCGTAACTACGTCGTTTGTAACCGATGTCGTATGATTCCATTGGACCCGGATTTGACTTGAACTGTAAATTGTTTTATGACTTGGACTTGGTTGCAATTTGGCCGTAAATCTTATCTTATAAAGCCATTCCACCGACTGTTTCTCTCACTTTTCTCTCTCAGTTCACGTGGAGCTCCATTTTTCTCTCCCTCGTGAGTTTTCTTCTCCACCGATCAAGCCAAAAAGAGGAATTTGTGCTCTTTCATTCATTGGTGATTGGATTGAGGTGAGTTCGAGGTCTCCTCCATCTCCCTCATCTTCTTCTTCTCGTTTCCATGATTCCATGACTATGCTCACGATGTTTCTTTCTCCTTCTCATGCATGCATGATAGTTGTGAGAGTGTGGACGTGAATTAAGCCCCAAGGACAGCAATTAGAGTGTTAGAACTCAATTGAGGCAAGTATAAGCATAAATGTATGAACCCATGTTAGTATTTGCTTGAATTTGGTTAGTTCACATGAGTTTGCAGGGAAAACATGTTTATAGCCCAATTTGATATCATTCTCTCTTTCTCTGTTGAGATTTTGCTCCTATTCTATTGTTACAGGTTTTCTGTATTTGATTCAGAAGTCGACCCAGCGCATGCATGGCTAAGCCGTGAAATGTGCTACGGCTAATCCGTAAAACACACTACGGCTAAGTCGTGACCTAACCGTGAACCCAGCCGTAGATCAATACAGGGTGACACCTGAAAATAACTGAGAGTATGCAATTCTACAACTCCTCTACAGCTCAGCCACGGCTAAGCCGTGCAACCTTCTACGGCTAAGCCGTAAGAAGCTTACTGTTAAACTGTAGGGTTATCTACGGCTGAGCTGGCTGACACAAACAGTAAGAAAGATAGGAAAAGAAGGAGACCTGTAGGACCTTTAAAGTAGAAGGTAGGCAACTTCGACTTGCCCAATGGAACATGATTAGATGCGTGAATGATCTCGAGGGCTGCAAATCATTCATGTACATTATCCAGTTGTTAAGCACCTCCCCATGGGTGTTGGTTTAAGGGACTTCGGTGCACCAGTTGATATAATGCAACACTAGACAACGGTGCAGCGGATAACTTAAAACTATATCATCATACACGGTTAGAAATACTGGATAATTAGATTAGAGTTGGCTAGTAAATGAAGGTGATTCGATATAGTATGATTTACTTGCATAACATGTTGTATTTCGATCATTGATCTCCACTCTTTAGCAGATCATTGCATGTAACGTCGAAAGTTGTACTATGTGTCTACGTTGAGTATGTATGTATGTATGTTATCAAGCTTACACGTATAAGATCTGTTCTCGGATATGCACGCAAGATATGCTTGTCACGATCTACTCAAGGTTTTCATGATTGACTATGTATGATCAGGCCCTACTTAGCCTCAGCCTTAGGATCTCGACGGGGTGAATTTGATGTAATTTTCATGGCCTTGCTACAGTAAGGAAACGTCTTGGGGAATTTGGACCTCAGGAACCTGAGACCCATTCGTACCCTGGCCCGGACAATGATGTTCTCTGCATGGATATAAGATCCCTCTTTTGGGAGCATATGGCAATATAGTTGCCAACTAGTTATGTACACAGCATGTATACATTGATTCACATGGCATGTTTCTTTCTTGCACGATAGCGTAGTATATAAATGTGACCTATTATGATTTGCATGATGTTCTTTATTCTATTAGACACAGCATGTGTTACTTGTTATGGCTTATACTTTGCTGAATCGTTGTATTCGCGAGTTGTCTTTGGTGTTGCAGGCTCAGATACCCCTGCCGACCCCTCGTCGATTGGCCAAACTCCTAGTGAGGCCCCCGAGGTCCCATCAGGCCTAGAGGAGTGGATGTGATCACTCCACCAGAGAGCGCCCTGGACATTCATTGCATAGGTATCTTCCATTTTTTTTTTTTGAGATTTGTCACGCTTGGATACATCATGATTTGTACATGTTTATTTTGTTCATTTTGTAAAACCTTTCTTGAAATATGTCAGTTCTGTTTTCGTATTCTCTTCTTGCATTGTTTAGTGTGATGTTTTGATATCTATAGCTTCCGCGTACATATTTGGCACATGCGAACCTTCCCTTGTGCGTGTGTATTTAGACCAGGTCTACGTGTACAGGCACGGGAGTACGTGTGTCATCGGTTTGACTTTTGCTAACTCCCGAACTCCTGGTTTCGGGTTGTGACATACGTATTGTATGGTATCAGAGCGTCTTTGCTCTAGATGATAAGCATGTAGGCATATAGGAACGTGGTGAGGATACGATTATCTCGTTGTGCTTCTTTAGATTTTGGAGAATAGTTGGGGCGGAATGTTTTCTGTTTGTGTCTTAACCTTTCCCATTTTATAGGATATGGCGTCAGGTTCAGGTCTTCAGCATAATGCCGGAAATAACGAAAGTGGTTCCGCATCGTCACCACAGGCAATAAGCATTGACGAACGCATCCTCATGCTATTTCAATCCATACAGGCTCAATCACAGTCGCTGCAGAATTTGCAAGCACAGGTCCCGACCATGTTAGACAGGCAAAGCCAAGCACCAGCCCAGTCGCATGTGGACCAGCAGGTGGTTTTTCAACCGAGAAAGAACGACCCAAATGCCCTCTATGATAAATTTCGCAAGCGAGGAGCTACTAGTTCTACGGGACAAAAGAGCCACTCAAGGCAGAGCAGTGGCTAGAACAGACAGAGGACGTATTTGAGACTGTAGTGTGCACGACCAGGCAGAAGGTCGGATTAGCGGCCTCCATGTTTAGAGACGTCGCGAAGACCTGGTGGAAGAGCGTAAAGGACTCGTACAAAGACATGCCCAGTGCGACAATTTGGGGGACGTTCAAGTAACAGTTTCGGAGGAAGTTTATCCCGGCTCATGTGCATAGAGCCAAGGAAGTCGAGTTCTTAACCCTCCGTCAGCAGCAAACGACCGTAGCAGAGTATGTGAATAAGATTACCCAGTTATCGCATTTTGCTCCAAAGATGATCAATACTGATGAAAAAAAGGTGAATCGGTTCGTTGAAGGTCTGCATCCCCGTTACATGCACCATGTGACTGCTTTCCAGCGACCGGCTACGTTTGATGATGCAGTGGACAGGGCCTATTCTGCTGAAGCCATCTACCAAGCTGAAAGAGCCGTTGATCCTAAGCGGCAGCCACCATTCAGTGCACGAGGGCAAGTACAGAAGAAGATGAGAGGCCAGTAGAGTACTTCTAGTTCTGCCAGTATTACCTACGAGCATTGTGGTAAAGGCCACAAGTCCAAAGTTTGTTGGAGGAAGACAGGCGCTTG
Organism: Sextonia rubra; assembly: GCA_037013555.1. NCBI lineage: Eukaryota > Viridiplantae > Streptophyta > Magnoliopsida > Laurales > Lauraceae > Sextonia > Sextonia rubra. The sequence continues at coordinate 104,833,383 of JASUAD010000001.1, read as the reverse complement.
CTTCATCTGTGGTTCTAAGGAGCATATGATGGTCAGTTGTCCCGGATATAAGGCTTCCCAGCCTCCATCATCTAATACTACAGCAAGCGCAGCTTCTGGCCGATCCAGTGTGTCTACAGCTCCGAGCAAGTCCCAGTCAGCTCATCCAGGCCCGAGACATCCATGTCATACAGCTCGTGCATACGCCGCTACCCATGAGAGTGCCGAGGATCCACAGGTGGTTGAAGGTACTGTTCTGATTTCGCAAGTTGAGGCGTTAGTATTGTTCAATTCGGGGTCTACGCGGTCATATGTAGCACCTCATTTCTCTGAGCGGTTACAACAGCCGCCGAAGCCGTTGCCATATGTGTTGGTTGTATCTACCCCAGTTAGCAAGCGAGTGGAATGTAGTGTATACTACCCCCATTGCGACGTGCAGATTGCAGGTCATCAGTTGCCCGTTGATTTGATCTTGCTGTCGATGCTGGATTTCGATGTGATCCTTGGAATGGATTGGCTTGCTCGATATCGTGCCTATGTTAACTGTTACAATAGGACGATCTTCTTCGATTTAGGCAAGGCTTCCGTTTTGAGGACAGTCAGAATAGATGCCCCAAGCGTGTGATTTCTGCATGTAAGGCAGATCGCTTGATCTGCAAAGGGTGTAAAGGCTTCATTGCCTTTATCTCGGAAAAGAAAGAGAAGAAGCGGCTAGGTGAGATTCAGGTGGTCTGTGACTTTCCCGATGTCTTTTCGGACGATGTGCCAGACCTACCCCCGGTTCGAGATGTAGAGTTTGCCATTGAGCTTATTCCAGGCACGGCACCAATTAGTAAAGCTCCGTATCGCATGGCCCTAGCTGAGTTGTCAGAGTTGAAGAAGTAATTGCAGGAGCTATTGGACAAGGGTTTTATCCGTCCAAGCGTCTTACCTTGGGGAGCGCCAGTATTGTTTGTCAAGAAGAAGGATGGTACTCTTCGGATGTGTATCGACTACCGACAGCTGAACAAAGTGACTATCAAGAACAAGTTTCCCCTCCCTCGGATTGATGAGTTGTTTGATCAACTTCAGGGTACAGCTTACTTCTCCAAGATTGATTTGAGATCTGAATATCACCAGTTGAGGGTAAAAGAAGATGGCATCCCTAAAACTGCTTTTAGGACTCGGTATGGACATTATGAATTCCTCGTTATGCCTTTCGGACTAACCAATGCACCTGCAGCGTTTATAGCTTTGATGAATAAGATCTTTGCTCCTTTCTTGGACCAGTTCGTCGTTGTCTTCATTGATGATATTATGATATATTCTAAGTCAACCGAGGAGCATAAGGAGCACTTGAGAAAAGCCTTGTCATTGCTGAGAGAGCATCGATTGTTTGCCAAGTTGTCGAAATGTGATTTTTGGCTTGAGCAGGTGGCATTTTTGGGTCATATCATTTCACAAGAGGGATTGGCAGTTGATCCATCTAAAGTAGAGGTAGTGGTGAATTGGCCTAGCCTTAAGATAGTGACAGAAGTTCAGAGTTTCCTTGGTCTAACAGGTTACTATCATCAATTTGTCCAGGATTTTGCTAAGATCTCCTCTCCTTTGACGAAGTTGACTAGGAAGAATGTGCTCTTTGACTGGACTAAGGAGTGTGAAGCCAGTTTCCGGACTTTGAAAGAGAAGTTAACCACAGCTCCGGTGTTAGCCTTACCAGATGGTAGTGAAGGGTGCGTGATATATTCAGATGCTTCTCGAGTTGGTCTAGGCTGTGTGTTGATGCAGCACGGGAAGGTAATTACATATGGATCGAGACAGTTACGAAAACATGAGAAGAATTACGCCACCCATGATTTAGAATTGGCAGCCATCGTGTTTGCATTAAAGCTTTAGAGACATTATCTGTATGGCGTGAGATTTGAGGTCCATTCTGATCACCATAGTTTGCAGAATTTATTCACGCAGCAGGAGCTGAACACGAGACAGCGCAGATGGCTTGAGCTCATTTAAAAGTATGACTTCCCGATCAAATATCAGCCAGGAAAGGGGAATGTGGTAGCAGATGCACTGAGCAGGAAAGCAGAGTCTGTACAGATGTTGAGTAGTTTCCTTTTGAAGTTCCATGGTCTACCTGTTAAGGAGAAACTAGTGGATGAGTATGTGACTTTGGCTAGTACGCTAGTTTTTCAGCCTGAGATGATTCAGCAAATGAAAGACAAGCAACTCGAAGATCTCACTTTGAAGCACATTCCAGATCACATTAGAGACAGACCCGATTTCAAACTGGAGGATGGTGTACTCTATTTTCGAAGCAGGTTGTGTGTGCCAGCAGTTGATGAATTCAAAGAGAAACTGATGAATGAAGCACACTATGCCAGATATGCGATGCACCGAGGCAGCACAAAGATGTATCGGAATCTCAAAGATCGCTTCTGGTGGAACAATATGAAGAGAGAAGTAACAGGGTTTGTTGTTCGATGCTTGATATGCCAGAAGGTGAAAGCAAATCATCAGAAACCTTCAGGCTCGTTGCATCCTTTGCATATACCGCAGTGGAAGTGGGAACACATCACCATGGACTTCGTTTCAAGATTACCTCCAACGAGCAGGAAAAACAACGTCATTTGGGTGATTGTAGATCGATTGATGAAGTCAGCCCATTTCATTCCTTTTCGGAAGGGTATGACGTTTTCAGAGATGGCGACGAAGTTCGTAGATGAGATCGTCAGGCTCCATGGTACCCCAGTGTCGATTGTATTCGATCATGATAGTCGTTTCGTTTCGTTGTTCTGGAGAGCATTCCAAGAGGCTATGGGTACGAAATTGAGCTTCAGCACAGCATATCACCTACAGATGGATGGACAATCCGAACGGACGATTCAGACCTTAGAGGACATGTTACGAGCCAGTGTGTTGAACTATGAAAAAGAATGGGATCTCCAGCTATCATTGTGCGAATTCACCTACAATAACAGCTTCCACGAGAGTATTGGGATAGTGCCATATGAAGCTTTGTAAGGACGCAAATGTAGAAGCCCGATATGTTGGGAAGAAGTTGGAACTCGCAGTTTTCACGGACCGACGATCATCGCTGAAACGATGGAGAAGGTACAGAAAACAATTGAGAATCTAAAAGTTGCTCGGTCGAGACAGAAGAGTTATGCAGACACTCGCAAACGGCCATTAGAGCTTCAAGTTGGTGAGTGGGTTTTTCTGAAGGTCTCACCGAAGAAGGGTACGATCTATTTCGGCCAAAAAGGCAAGTTAGCTCCACGATATGTCGGACCTTCGAGATCAAGAGCCAGATTAGTGATCTGGCATATCGATTAGCTCTTCCCGAGACATTTTCAGGAGTGCATGATGTTTACTATGTCTCGATGCTTCGGAGATATGTTCATGATCCTTCCCATGTCATCCGTTACTATGATGTTCAGATTCAGCCGAATGCTGCATACGTTGAGCGACCGCTCCGTATCGTGGGAACCCGAGAGCAAATACTCCGCACCAAGACAATTCGATGGGTCAAAGTGCTATGGGAGCATTACAGTCCCAATGAAGCTACATGGGACTTAGAAGAGTAGATGGTGCGGCAGGATCCTGATCTGTTTACGTAGGTATGAGTGAGTGTTCATTCCGAGGACAGAATGATTCTCAAGTAGGGGAGGATGTAACACTCCGACCCAGCTTGACCTCGTTTAGCGACTAATTAATGTTGCTTTAGTTGTAATTGTGTTTTACTTTTGTTTTGAATTCGTTACGGGTCATGGATAGGTAGTTGGGTTGAGTTTGACTTGGATTAGGTAGACCAAGCCCTTTTTCGTAATTTTAGCTTTTCTAAGACATGGTCATTTTCGCATCATCTTGGGGTCAACACGTGTCTTTCGTCAAGCTCGTTAACTTTTGTAACTACATCGTTTATAACGGATGTTGTATGATTCCATTGGACCCGAATTTGACTTGAACTGTAAATTGTTTTATGACTTGGACTTGGTTGCAATTTGGCCGTAAATCTTATCTTATAAAGCCATTCCACCGACTGTTTCTCTCACTTTTCTCTCTCAGTTCACGTGGAGCTCCATTTTTCTCTCCCTCGTGAGTTTTCTTCTCCACCGATCAAGACAAAAAGAGGAATTTGTGCTCTTTCATTCATTGGTGATTGGATTGAGGTGAGTTCGAGGTCTCCTCCATCTCCCTCATCTTCTTCTTCTCGTTTCCATGATTCCATGACTATGCTCACGATGTTTCTTTCTCCTTCTCATGCATGCATGATAGTTGTGAGAGCGTGGATGTGAATTAAGCCCCAAGGACAGCAATTGGAGTATTAGAACTCAATTGAGGCAAGTATAAGCATATTATGTATGAACCCATGTTAGTATTTGCTTGATTTTGGTTAATTCACATGAGTTTGCAGGGAAAACATGTTTACAGCCCAATTTGATATCATTCTCTCTTTCTCTGTTGAGATTTTGCTCCTATTTTATTGTTACAGGTTTTCTGTATTTGGTTCAGAAGTCGACCCAGCGCATGCACGGCTAAGCCGTGAAATATGCTACAGCTAAGCCGTAAAACACACTACGGCTAAGCCGTGACCTAACTGTGAACCCAGCCGTAGATCAATACAGGGTGACACCTGAAAATAACTGAAAATATGCAATTCTACAACTTCTCTACGGCTCAGCCACGGCTAAGCCGTGAAGCCTTCTACGGCTAAGCCGTAAGAAGCTTACTGTTAAACCGTAGGGTTATCTACGGCTGAGCTGGCTGACATGAACAGTAAGAAAGATAGGAAAAGAAGGAGACCTGTAGGACCTTTAAAGTAGAAGGTAGGCAACTTCGACTTGCCCAATGGAACATGATTAGATGCGTGAATGATCTCGAGGGCTGCGAATCATTCATGTACATTATCCAGTTGTTAAGCACCTCCCCATGGGTGTTGGTTTAAGGGACTTCAGTGCACCAGCTGATATAATGCAACACTAGACAATGGTGCAGCAGATAACTTAAAACAACATCATCATGTACGGTTAGAAACACTGGATAATTAGATTAAAATTGGCTAGTAAATGAAGGTGATTCGATATAGTATGATTTGCTTGCATAACATGTTGTATTTCGATCATTGATCTCCACTCTTTAGCAGATCATTGCATGTAACGTCGAAAGTTGTACTATGTGTCCACGTTGAGTATGTATGTATGTATGTTATCAAGCTTACACGTATAAGATCTGTTCTCGAATATGCACGCAAGATATGCTTGTCACGATCTACTCGGGGTTTTCATGATTGACTCTGTATGATCAGGCCCTACTTAGCCTCAGCCTTAGGATCCCGACGGGGTGAATTTGGTGTAGTTTTCATGGCCTTGCTGCAGTAAGGAAACGTCTTGGGGAATTCGGACCCCAGGAACCTGAGACCCATTCATACCCTGGCCCGGACAATGGTGTTCTCTGCACGGATATAAGATCCCTCTTTTGGGAGCATATGGCAATGTAGTCGCCAACTAATTATGTACACAGCATGTATACATTGATTCACATGGCATGTTTCTTTCTTGCACGACAGCTTAGTATACAAATGTGACCTGTTATGATTTACATGATGTTCTTTATTCTATTAGACACAGCAAGTGTTACTTGTTATGGCTTATACTTTGCTGAATCGTTGTATTTACGAGTTATCTTTGGTGTTGCAGGCTCAGATACCCCTACCGACCCCTCGTCGGTTGGCCAGACTCCTAATGAGGCCCCCGAAGTCCCATCAGGCCTAGAGGAGTGGATGTGATCACTCCACCAGAGAGCGCCCTAGACATTCATTGCATAGGAGTCTTCCTTTTTTTTTTAGATTTGTCACACTTGGATACATCATGATTTGTACATGTTTATTTTGTTCATTTTGTAAAACCTTTTTCGAGATATGTTAGTTCTATTTTTGTATTCTCTTCTTGCATTGTTTAGTGTGATGTTTTGATATCTACAGCTTCTGCGTACATGTTTGGCACTTGTGAACCTTCTCTTGTGCGTGTACATTTAGACTAGTTCTACGTGTACAGGCACGGGAGTACGTGTGTCATCGGTTTGGCTTTTGCTAACCCCCAAACTCCTGGGCTCGGGTTATGTCAAGCCGTAGGCATCTTACGGCTTAGCCGTAACATGCACTGCGGCTCAGTCGTGGTTCCCCTTACTATTCATCCACATTTTCGGCTTAGCCCTATTTTTGTTCTATGGCTCGGCCACGGTGAGGGTACGGCTTAGCCGTAGAACACCTCACGGCTTAGCCATGGTTGGAACTAGAAGGTCTGCAAAAATGTCAACTCTCAATTAATACAGCTACTACCACCTTGTATTGATCTACGGCTAGGTCACGGTTGTGCTACGACTTAGCCGTAGTCCATTATATGGCTTAGTCGTGACCTGACCGTAGAAGAAATCTAGGTTTCGTAAGTTTCTGGACTCTGAGCTGTAGTATAGTTACTGCTTAGCCGTGACTGCACAGGGTCGTTTTCTTGAACCTGTTACAGAATAAACTGGGAGTATACAAGGATGGCAAAACCACATCAAACAGATGGAATTCAACACAAATTGGGTTGTAAAAATACTTCACATACAAGATTACGAAATTTACTCAAACTCAAACATATACCAACATGGGTTCATACAAATCATGCTTATACTTGCCTCAAATGAGTTCTAACACGATCTTTGTTGTCCTTGGGCTCAATTCTCACTTCTAGACACGCTTCTAATCACCATGCACATGAGAGAAAGAAAAAGACGTAAGTGCAATTCCAGAACTGATGTGGAGAAGATGGAGAAGAAGAAGAAAACCAAAACTCAAACTTACCTTAAACTATACACACAAAAGGATGACGTAAAAGAAGAGTGCACAAAATCCCCTCCTTGGCTTGATCGTTGAAGAAGAAAGAAGAAACAAGAAGAGAAGGAGGAGAAAAAACCCAATGTGAGAAGAAGATGAGTGAGAGAGAGTGTCGGTGGAGACTTATATAAGATAAGGATTAAACAAATTTACAAAAAAGTCCAATAGGTTATACAAATTATGGTTTGAGTCAAATACGGGTCCAACAGAAACAAACAACGTGTTTTGCAAACGACATAGTTACGGATATTAACGAGCTCAACGAAAGACATGTGTTGAAGCCAAAATGATGCATGAATGACAACGTCTTATAAAAGTTAAAATTAAAAAAAGGGCTTATGTCTACCTAAACCAGGTTAAGCTCAACCCAACTACCTATTCATAACCTGAAACAAAACAAAAACAAAGGCAAAACACAATTAACAACTAATTCATCATTAATTAGTCACTAAACCGGATTAAGTTGGGTCGGAGTATTACACATAGTTCTCTTGTTATAATAGTGGCAAATATAGGTTGATCCCATAGGGAGAATTTTTTATTTTTTTAATTAAAATCTAATTTTTTTTATAACAATAAACTGAGATGAATGATATGTGAATGAGAACTTAAAAACTAAACGAAACTATAAAAGATTGATGATAAGTTGATCAGGATAGAGCCCGAGTTAGCCTTAACCTCTGTATGTGAGTCATCAATCTTTGAAAAACTTGTTTGGATGGTTGATCAAGAGGACCCACCACAAATAACTTTGAAGGACTATATGTACCCCATAGGACAACTCAACCATCCTCCATCAGGCTACCCCAAACCATTGCCACCTTTGAGCTGAAATCTGGCATGATCAAGATGCTACCCGTATTTTGTTGGCTAGACTAGGAGAACCATACCAACATGTTAAGGAATTTAAAGATATCTGTGAGGCCATGAGGATAAATCAAATGACAGAGGAAGCTCTCAAACTTAGGTTATTCCCTTTTTCCTTAAAAGAAAAGGCTAAGGCTTGGCTGTATGCCTTACAGGTTGGGTCCATAACTTCATGGGCCAAACTAATCGAAAAATTTTACAAAAAATTCTACTTTAAGCAGAAAATCGCTCCAATTAGGTAGGCCATTAATGGGTTCTATCAAATGGAAGGAGATACACTTTATAATTACCTGGAATGGTTCAAGGACCACTTGATCCAATGTCCCCACCATGGATTTAAAACAATCCGGCTGGTCAAAATTGTGTACGAAGGCATGGATTACCCCACCAAGCAAATGATTGAGTCCTTGAGTGGTGGGCTGTTTACACATAAAACAGTAGATGAGGCATGGACATTTTTGGAAGAGAAAGCTAAAGATACAATTCAATGGACCCCTATCAAAAGGAAGCCCATTAAAACCACCATTCCAAAAAAAGGGAGAATGTTCAAATTTGAACCCAAAATTGAGGCAAAGGCCAAACTGGCTACATTAATGAGGAGAATAGAAGCCCAAGAGTTAGTAAGGCCATGAGTGAAAGGATTGACCCAACAACTTTGGGTCAAGATGAATCAATTGTGGAAGTAAATGCGCTTGATCAAAACTCTCATTTTGATAATCGCAAGAGGTATGACCCCTACTCCAACACATACAATCTAGGTTGGAGGGATAACCTGAACTTTTCTCGAACCAAGGTTCCAACTCAAGGTGGCCCATCACAAGCCAATCAATTTCAGCCCACTCAATCACAAGCCACTACCCCACCTGTTTCCAAAAGCCCAACTTCAATCCCAGTCCATTGACCTAACCAGTCGACTCTTTAGAAGAAGCCATGAAACTTCTGACCCAGAGTACTGTTCAATTGCAACAATCCACATCAAGTTTTCAACAATGCACTTCTCAAACTCTGAATGCCCGTACACAATCCCTTCCAAAGTTGGAACATCGAATGGGCCAATTAGCAAATTCTTTAAGTGCCAGAGAAAAGGGAACCTTCCCTAGTCAACCAAAAACCAACACTAAGAGTCAAATCATTTAGGATGCAAAGGGAAAGGGACCAAAGTAACTCAAATCTATAACAACTCTTAGGTCAAGTAAACAGGTTGATAACAAGGTTGAACTACCTAAGGAACCTTAGGAAAAACCAAGTGAGGATAAGGATGTTGAGGAACCAATTGTGAATGATGAACCTATGGTAGAATCTAAGCCACTCAAGGAGAATCCAATCATAGCTAAATCATCACTTAGTGAGCTAACTCCTAGGACATACATTCCTAAGGCACCATATCCCCAGAGGCTAAGCCCATCTAAATCAACTACCTAGTTGGATAAAATGCTAAAAGTGTTCAAACAAGTAAGGATCAACATCCTATTTCTTGATGCAATCTAATAGATTCTAGCCTATGCCAAATTTTTGAAGGACCTTTACACCTTCAAAAGGACCACAAATGTACCCAAGAAAGCTTTTCTTGCTCAGCAGGCTAGCTCAATCATTTCTTGTCCCCAATCAAATACAAGGACCCAGGGTGTCCTACCATTGCATGTCATATAGGGGACTATCACATAGAGCAAGCTTTATTAGACTTGGGTGCAAATGTGAATTTGCTTCCATATTCTATGTACGAAGAATTAGGTTTGGGAGAGTCGAAAAAGACCTATGTGACCTTACAATTGGCTAATGTATTGATTCAATACCCTAAGGGAGTAGTCGCAGATGTTTTGATCAAAGTCGGAGACTTTGTGTTCCCCATGGATTTTGTTGTTTTGGACACCAAACAAGCATCTGGGAATAAACCAAGATACCGGTGATCTTAGGAAGACCATCCTAGCTACCTCAAATGCCCTAATCAATTGTAGGAATGGAGTGATGAAAATTTCATTTGGTACCATGACTGTTCAAGTGAATATTTTTAATGTTAGTAAACAAACTCCTGATGAGGATGATGGGGTATTTGAAGTCAATTATATTCAAGTATTGGTGGAAAATCACTTTCTCCAATTGAATTCTGAGGAACCATTAGAAGCATGTTTGGCACATTTTGGAACTGATTTTGACATAAATTGACACATTCAGGAAATCAATGCTCTGCTGGACTTAACCCCAGTCATGGATTGAACCAGGTGCAAGCAAAGCATGAAATTCTAACCCCATCGGCTTTCCCACCTGTTCCATCTATTGTGAAACCCCCTAAGTTAGAACTCAACCAGTTACCGAATACATTAAAATATGTGTTATTAGGCCTGTCAAAAACCCTTCCAGTGATTAAAGCTTCAAACTTGGACTCAATCCAAAAGGAAAAACTCAATAAAATTCTTGGTGAACACAAAGAAGCTAGGTTTAACCATCTCTCACATTAGGATCCTAACCTTAATTAAAATCAAATAGCAACGAGACCCTAAGATTCGAGCTCAGTAGGACGAAAACCACTAACGATTGGACCAATTGCGCTCTTTGCTTGAAGTTAATGCCTAAGAAAGCCTTTGCCCATGAGGGTGCAACAGTTTGACTGTTTAGGGAACTGGTACTTAAGTAGGCTCATCCCCACCTCTCCTTGGTGGCTGCCTGGTCAACTAAGGTTTCATAGGATCGAATTGGAGGCCCAAGTGTTCTCTTCACTAGTTAAGAGCTGTCTAATGTCTAAGTTAACCTTATGACATTTCTTGTGCTCAATCCTTGTGCATAAATGTTTGATTTCTGCATCATATTAGGATCATTAAGACCTTGCATATATATTAGGTTAACATTTTTTTTCTTTTTTATTTTAATGTTGAACCCAGTGCATGCGATCTAAACTTGAGAGAAAGAAATTGTGGGAATGCAAAAACCATAGGTTGATCAGGATAGAGCCCTAGTTAGCCTTAACCATCATAGGTAGTTCATCAATTTTTGAGAAAAAAATGTCTAAAGAAAGGCAAGTGGACCAACCCATGACTGGTGGGATTACATGTACCCCACCAGGACAACACAGCCGTCCTGTATTAGGTTGCCCCAAACCAATGCTACCTTTAAGATTAAATCTGGCATGATCCAGATGATCCTAATGTTCCGTGGGGTAAACCAAGAGAACCCATATCAACATGTTAGTGAATTTGAGGACATTTGTGGGACCATGAGAATAAATCATATGACAGAAGATGCCCTCAAGCTTAAATTATTCCCTTTCTCCTTGAAAAACAAGGCTAAAGCCTGGCTTTTGATTATAGGCCGAGTCCATCACTACATGGGCTAAGCTAGTCGAAGAATTTTATAAGAAATTCTATTCCAAACAGAAGACCTCTTCGATTAGGCAAGCCATCAATGGGTTTTATCAAATGGATGGGGAGACACTCTATAATTATTTGGAATGGTTCAAGGACCTCTTGATCCATGTCACCACCATGGATTTGAAAAATCTGATTGGTCCAGATTGTGTATGAGGGCATCGATTACCCAACTAAACAAATGGTAGAATCTTTCTATGGTGGAAATTTTACACTAAAAACAGCGGATGAAGATGGGCATTTTTGAAAGAAACTGCTAATAATACACTACAGTGGGCCCCTGTCAAAAGGGAGCCCTCCGTCCAAACCCTCCATTCCTGAGAAAGAGAAGATGTTCAAGACTAAACCCAAAATTAAGGCAGAGGACAAATTGGCCACACTGCTGAGGATAGAGGCCTTAGAGCTGAACCAAACGCCCACTCCAAACACTTTGGAGTCATTGTAGTATAATTAGGCTTTGAATGGTGGAATTGACCTAACAACTTTGGGTCAGGCTGAATCTGTTAAGGAGGTAAATGCGCTTTATTAAAACACTAATTTTGATAATCGACAAAAGTATGACCCATACATGAACACATACAATCTAGGTTAGAAGGACAATCTAAACTTTTCTTGGACCAAAGGTCCAACTCAGGGTGGCTCATCAGATGCTAATCAATTTTAGCCCATTTAATCTCACGCCAATGCCCCACCTAGTTTCCAAAAGCCCAATTTCAACCCTAGTCCATTGACCCAAAGGGTAGATTCCTTGGAAGAGGTCATGAAACTCATGTCTTGGAGTACTACTCAATTCCAACAGAACACTACTCAAAATTTAAATAGCCATACTTAGACCCTTGCAAAATCGGAATATCAAATGGGCTAATTGACCAATTCGATGAGCACCAGAGATAAGGGAACCTTCTCTAGTCAACCTGAACCTAATCCTAAAAGCCAAGTTGTTCTTGATAACAAAGGAAAACGGCCAAAGCAACTCAAATCAATAATCACTATTTGGTGGGGTACGCAAGTTGATAACAAGGTAGAACTACCTAAGGAACTTAAGGAAGAGTCAATTGAGAATGTGGAAACTGAGGAACCAAGTGTGAATGCTAAACCATCACCTAGTGAGCCCACTCCCAAGGCTTACATTCCCAAGGCACCATACCCCCAGAGGCTGGGATCCAGAAAATCAACTGCCCAGTTGAATAAAATGTTAAAAGTACTTAAACAAGTGAGAATCAACATTCCACTACTTGATGATATCCAACATATTCCATCTTATGCCAAATTTATGAAGGACTTTTGCACCTTCAAAAGGACTACAATGTACCTAAAAAGGCTTTTCTAGCTCAACAAGCTAGCTCGATAATTTTCTGTCCAACTTCGATAAAATATAAGGACCCAGGGTGCCCTACCATTTCTTGCCAAATCGGGGACCATTACATAGAGAAAGCTTTGCTAGACTTAGGTGCGAGTTTGAACTTTCTTCCGTACTTTATCTACGAAGAATTAGGTTTGGGGGAGTTGAAAAAAAACCCAGGTGACCTTGTAATTGGCTGATACATCGATTTGATATCCCAAAGGGGTAGTCAAAGACGTTTTAATCAAAGTTTGGGACTTTGTGTTTCCCGTTGATTTTGTTATCTTCAATACAAAAAGCATATCTAAGGCTGAACCCAAAATACCAGTGATTTTAGGGAAACCATTCCTAGCCACCTCAAATGCCTTGATCAATTGTAGGAATGGAGTGATGCAAATTTCTTTTGGGACCATGACCATTCATATGAACATTTTTAATCTTAATAAGCAACCTCCTGATGAGGATGATGGGATTTTTAAATCAATTATATTCATGAATTAGTGGAAAATCACTTACCCCATTTTAATCTTGAAAATCCACTAGAGACTTGTCTGGCCCACTTTGGAAGTGATTTTGACATAGATGGACAAATTGAGGAAGTCAATGCTCTATTAGACTCAACACCAATTATGAACTATACCAGGTGGCAACCGAAGCATGAAATTTGACTCCATCTGCTTCACAGCCTATCCCATCTGTTATAAAGCCCCCTAAGTTAGAACTCAAGCAAGTGCCAGATACTTTGAAATATGTGTTTTTAGGCCCCCTATAAACCCTTCCAGTGATTATAACTTCAGACTTGGACCCTATCCAAGAGGAGAAACTCATAAACATTCTGGATGAACACAAGGGAGCTATAGGGTGGTCGATAGCCGACATCAAAGGAATAAGCCCATCTATGGTCCAACATAAAATCCATTTAGATGAAAATGCAAAACCCTCTCGTGAACCACAGGGGAGATTGAACCCAACAATGAAGGAAGTGGTCAAGTTAAAGGTTCTGAAATTACTAGATGTAGGGGTGATCTTCCCCATCTCTGATGGTGCATGGGTGAGCCCAATACAAGTGGTACCAAAGAAATCAGAAATTACAGTGGTTCAAAATGAGGGTAATGAATTGGTACCCACTAAAATAAAGACTAGATGGAAGGCATGCAATGATTATAGGAAGTTGAATTCAATGACCCAAAAAGATCATTCCCACACCCCCCCCCCCTAATTCATGGATTAAATGCTTAAAAGGCTAGCCAGTCATCTTAGTACCATTTTCTTGATGGTTATTCTAGCTATAATCAAATTTCAATTTTACCTGAGGACTAGGAAAATACCACTTTTACCTGTCCTTGTGGCATATTTGCTTACAGGTGCATGTCATTTGGGCTTTGCAATGCACCAGCCACCCTTCAAAGGTGCATGATGAGCATATTTTCTGACATGGTGGAGAGATTCATTGAGGTTTTCATGGATGACTTTTCGATCTTTGGCAATTCTTTTGAAGACTGCTTATATCATTTGTCCCTTGTGCTTGAAGGTGTAAAGAGAAAATTCTGGTTTTAAATTGGGAGAAATGTTATTTCATGGTAAAACAAGGGAAAGTCTTGGGACACATTAAGTCTTGGGACACATTATTTCTAAGAAAGGGATTGAGGTGGACAAAGCAAAAATTAACTTAATCTCAAAATTACCACCACTAAGATTTGTGAAGCAGATTGATCATTCCTAGGCCGTGCTGGTTTTTATCGTAGATTCTTCAAGGACTAGCAAAATTACCTTTGTGCCAATTAATGACAAAAGAGACCTCATTTGCATTTGATGAAAATTATCTAAAGGCCTTTGGGAGTCTAAAAAAGGAGCTAACATCAACTCCTATAATCCAGCCACTTGATTAAACCATTCCATTTGAACTCATGTGTGATGCATCCGATACTGCTATCAGGGTTATTTTGGGTCAACGGTTTAGGAAATTACCTCATGTGATTTACTATGCTAGTAGGACCCTCAATGATTCACAGCTAAATTACACAACCACTAAAAAAGAATTGCTAGCTGTGATTTTTGCCTTGGAAAAATTTCGGTCATACTTAATAGGGTCCAAAGTCATTATCTACATGGACCATATAGCCTTAAAGTATCTTCTTTCAAAAATAAATGCAAAAGCCAAATTGATTCGGTGGATACTTATGCTACAAGAATTTGATTTGGAAATAAGAGACAATAAAGGATGTGAGAATGTTGTGGCTGATCATCTTTTGAGGTTACCTTTAGAGCCATCCGATGAGGTTCCACTAAATGAAAATTTTCCTCATGAACAAGTGCTGAGTATTTCTCAGATCCCTTGGTTTGTAAATATAATCAATTACCTTTTTACAGGGGAGATGCCTAGCCATTGGTCAAAACAAGATCAATCAAAATTTCTAGCTAAGGTCAAGTACTTTTTCTGGGATGACCCGTATCTTTTTAAGTATTATCCAGACCAGATCATCAGGAGATGCATCCCAGATCATGACCACTACTCGGTCATTTCATTCTGCCATGATCATGCAAATGGGGGCCATTTTAGTTCGAAAAAGACAGCTGCATAAATTTTGCAATGTGGATTTTACTGGCCCACAATCTTTAAAGATTGTTACACTTTCTGTCTGAACTATGAGAGGTGTCAAAAGCTTGGTAAGCTCAATCGGAGAAAGATGATGCCCTGAATTCCATACTTATTATGGAAATTTTTGATGTGTGGGGAATTGACTTTATGAGGCCATTTCCAAATTCTTTTGGAAATCTTTACATTTTACTAGCAATATACTATGTTTCCAAGTGGGTAGAAACCATACCGACAAAGAGAAATGACCACCATGTGGTGATCAAGTTCGTGAGAGATCACATGTTTTCTCGGTTTTGTACCCCTAGGGCAATAATTAGTGACGGAGGCACCTTTTTTGCAACCGTCCCCTTGAGCATTTGTTGAAAAAATATTCTGTCATCCATAAGGTTGCTACACCTTGTCACCCACAAACAAGTGGCCAAGCAAAAATTTCGAATAGGCAAATTAAACAAATTTTGAAAATGACAGTCAATCCCACTCAGAAAGAATGGTCTTTGCGATTAATCGACACACTATGAGCCTATCAAACCACCTACAAAACACCAATTGGGATGTCCCCATATTGGTTGATATATGGGAAAGCTTGCCACTTGCCTGTTGAATTGGAACATAGAGCTTATTAGGCTATCAAAAAGTTCAATTTTGACTTACCCACTACGGGTAATCTGCAGAAATTGCAACTCAATGAGTTTGAAGAACTTAGGAATGATGCCTATAAGAATGCTAAGATTTACAAGGAAAGGATGAAGTTGAAGATGCTAAGTCCATTTTAAAAAAATCATTTGAACCAGGTATGAAAGTCCTTTAGTATAATTCCCGGTTACATTTGTTTCTAGGGAAGTTAAGAACTCAGTGGACTAGTCCATTCATTGTCAGAACTATTTACTTTCATGATACTGTGGAAATTGAAAACCCCAAAAATGGAGATGGTTTCAAAGTCAATGGTTAACGGTTGAAACCGTTTCTTGAGTTGAAAGACAAACATACTGTCACAACCTTAGCCCAGGAGATTGGGGGTTAGTCAAAGCTTAACCGATGACACACGTACTCCCGTGCCTGTACACTTAAACCCTATCTCAATGCACACCACAAGGGAAGATTCACACGTGCCAAACATGTATGCGGAAGCTGTAGGTATCAAACACAACGCAAGAAACACGGAAACCAAGCATATAGACAAAAGATGACAGGTATAGATAAAGGTTTTACAAAATGAAGCAAAATATACATTTACAAATCATGACTAGATCCCATCGTGACAAAGCTCAAATGAAAAAGACTGATATGCTAATATGTCCATGACGCTTTCCGGTGGAGTGACTACATCCACTCCTCTAGTCCGAATGGGACATCAGGGGCCTCCCTAGGAGTCTGGTTGACCGACGAGGGGTCGGTCTGGGTATTTGAGCCTGCAACACCAAAGACAACTAGTGAATACAACGATTCAGTAAAGTATAAGCAATAACAAGTTAACACATGTTGTCTCTAATAGAATAAAGAACATGATGTAAATCATAGCAGGTCAAGTTTGTATACTAAGCAGTTGTGCAGTAAATAAAGCATGCCATTTGAATCAAGGTATTCGTGCTGTGTACATAACTAGTTGGCTACTACATTTGCCATATACTCCCAAAATAGGGATCTTATATCCGTGCTGAGAACACCATCGACCGGGCCAGGGTACAAATGGGTATCGGGTTCTTAGGGTTTGGATTTCCCAAGACGTGTCCTTACTGCAGCAAGGCCATATAACTACACCAAATTCACCCCGTCGGGATCCTAAGGCTGAGGCTAAGTAGTGCCTAACCATACAGAGTCAATCATGAACTAAACTTGAGTAGATCATGCATATCATGACAAGCATATCATACATGCGTAGTCAAGAACATATCTTATACGCGCAAACTTAAAAACATACGTGCATACTCATGGTGCTGGAAACATAATCAAGAAGTCAACAATTCGATGTTAAATAAAATAAATCAATCATGCTAAAAAGTGGAGATCAATAATCATACTATAAGATGCCATGCAATCAATTCTTATCGTATCGAATCAAGTTTATTTACTATCCAACCCTAATCTAATTATCCAGTGTTTCTAACTGTGCATGATGATGTAGTTTTAAGTCCTCAGATGCACCGTTGTTTAGTATTGCATTGCGTCATCGGGTGCACCAAAGTTCCTTAAACCAACACCCATGGGGAGGTGCTTAACAACTGGATAACGAACATGAATGATTCACAGCCCTTGAGATCATTCACGCATATTATCATGCTCCGTTGGGCAAGTCAAGGTTGCCTACCTTCTATTTCAGAGGCCCTATAAGTCTCCTTTCTTTCCTAGCTTTTTTACTGTTCAGGTCTTCCAGCTCGGCTGTGGGTGACCTTACAGCTTAGTCGTAGAAGGCTTCACGGTTTAGCCGTGGCTGGGCCCTAGAAGAGCTGCTGATTTGCATACTCTAAGTTATTTTCAGACACACCCTATATTGATCTACGGCTAGGTCACGGTGGGGCTTACAGCTTAGCCGTAGTGCAAGTTACGGCTCAACCATAGCACATTTCACGGTTTAGCCATGCATGCGCTGGGTCGATTTCTTAATCAATTACAGAAAAGCTGTAAGGACATAAAAAGAGCAAAACCACAACAGAGAAAGGGAGAATGAGCTCGAATTGGGCTGTAACCATATTGTACATGTAAAATCATGAGAATCATTCAAACTCAAGCATATATCAACATGAGTTCATACAAGTTATGCTTATACTTGCCTCACTTGAGTTCAAACACACTAATGGTTGTCTTTAGGCTCAAATCCAACGTCCAAACCCAATCCTAATCACCATGTATGAAGGAAAGCAAGTGACATGAGTGCAAGTCCAGGAAATTGACGTGAAGAATAAGAGTAAAAGGTGGAAATCAAATCCAAAACCAAAGCTCACCTCATTTCCACCCACAAAAAATGAATCAAGAGTCAAGGGCATAACTTCCTCTTCCTTGGCTTGATCGAGAAGCAGAAGAATCGAGAGAGAGAGAGAGAGAGAGAGAGAGAGAGAGAGAGAGAGATGGAGACTCCAACGTGAGAGAAAGAAGAGAATGAAAGAGAAGAGTCGGTGGAGGTTGCCTTATATAAGATAAGGATGAGGGGAAATTGTAAGAAAAGCCAAGAGGTAAGGCTAATTACAATTCGAGTCAAATCCGAGTCCACCGGAAACATACAACATCTTTTGCTAATGACGTAGTTACGATGTGAACGAGCTCAACGAAAGACACGTGTTGACACCAAGATGATGCGCGAATTATAATGTCTTAGAAAAGCTAAAATCACGAAAAAGGGCTTAGTCTATCTAATTCAGGTCAAACTCAATCCCAACTACCTATCCATGACCTGCAACAAAATAAAAAAAAAAGTAAAACACAATTAACAGCTAAGGCAACAGTAATTAGTCGCAAATCGAGGTTAAGCTGGCTCGAAGTGTTGCACATAATGAGGGGATCCTTCTTCAAAGTCCCATCCACCCATAGTAATTATCATCATCGCATTCACCCCATTGCATTTTTTCATTCATCACATTGAGGACAATGTTAAGTCTAAGTTGGCGGGTGTGCGGGACTTAGTCGCTTGTTCCTATTTTGTTTCAGTTTTACTTCTTAAAAAAAATTAGGAATCTTTAGTCTAACTGAAGACGTTAAACTTAGTGCTTATTAGGAGGCAACCCAATGGTTTCCAGTTACGTTCAATGCATTTTGCTCGTGTCAAATCTTAATGTTCCTTCTGACATCAAGATCATCATTGTGATGAAAATAAGGGAGGCCTTCGAGTAGAAACTGAAAGCTAAAGAATCATTGCCATTTGATGGTAGGAACCTCTATGCCATTAAATGTAGAGCTAAGAGGATTGGTTATTGCTACTATTGTTTGAGATTTAATTGTGCTTCAATTTTTAGAGAAAATGGAAAAAGATGCAATAGATTAGTATGATCCTCATCAAGTAAAGAAAGGAGAAACTACCGATTTAGGAACCGTTAAGTAAGACCAAAGAAATTTGGTCCGACATGGGTTACGTCGGTTGGGACCAAAATGAATACTTATGAGGCAAAATAAAACATAACCACGGTAGTCAACTCGTCTGGGAATTTGATGTTAAAAGACCCATCCGTCGGTTCAAGGTGGATCTGCTTAGGCTACATTTTATTTTATGCCTTAGGTCATTTTATATCTTTTGCACAAAAAAAGAAAAAGAGTTTTTAGGAAAAGAAAGTTTTTAAAGGAATTGAGGTGAATTGAAGATATTTACAAATTTTAGAACTTTCAAATTTTTGGAACGAAGTAAAAACAAAGTCCACTTTTTCTAAATGATAAAGCTCATCAAAAAATTACCTAAACTTGTCTCCACTATACATACTTTACATTTCTTGAAGTTTAGATAAGAACTTAAAATGCTTGCATTCAAAATTTTTCCGAAAGATTCAATGAGAACCTGAGATTTAGTTCACAAATATTTTTCTCTCCTAGTTCATGAAAGGGAATTAATTCAAGCAAATTGAAAAGGGCTACCTTTTGTTCAAGAATCGGAGTGCTTCTCCTCATTCCTTTGAAAAAAAAAAGGAAAAGAAAAGAAAAGAGTGTTAAAAAATGTTTTGTGATTAGTTTGGGTTTGTACCCTCTTTCACTCGAGTTAGTAAGCCCGTAGGGGTATATCCATACCTAGTGCCCTAAAACCATTTGGTTCAGGAGTCATTGGCCTAACGCTCATTACATGAGTTAATTAGAAACCTTAGAAGACCTAAACATTGCACAGTCTCATGTGATTGAAAAGGTGTGTGTTAGAAAAAAGAAGGAAAAAAATAAAAAAAAAAGAGAGTAATTGAAAAGTTTTCCGACCCTTAACAACAGTGTGAAACCGTCATAGTAGCCTTGAGAGGAGGGAATTTATTGTGGCTGGATTCTTGGGGGATCGAATGGTTTAAAGGGAAATTCTGTTTAAGTGGCATTGGTGTAGAATATTTAAGCTAATAGTGATCTACAAATGTTTCACTGTACACACAAGTCTTTGTATGAATTTGAGAAAGTTTTTGAAAATAGAATAGTGGACTGGATTTTGAATAGTCTGAATTCTCAATTAGTCTGGATTTCGAAAGTATTCAACAGGAGTGGATTATCTTTTGAGAAATTTATTTTACCTTACAACTGTTGAAAAAGAATTGTGTGGGTATATTCACTGCAAACCCTCATAAGGCAAAACTCATCCACTAAGGTAACCTAGGGGTTTAAGGGCTTATTGCATATGCTAAATGCAACCGAGAGTACCAACAAAAGTGATTTCCTTTTTATATTTTTTTGTTATTTGTTTTCTTAGATTAGGTCAAAGAACTGCATTGCTTTTCACGATTTTTGCTAAGGGACTAGCAAAAGGCTGGGTGGGGGTGTGTCGAATCCATGGATTTGCACATGTTTAGGACTTACTTAGGTTAATGGCATCAAGTTTTTATTCATTTTCAACATTTTGTGAAATTTTACTTAGGATTTGGAATTTTTTTACATTTTCTTCACTTTTAGCATTTTATATGCTTTTTCTCCTAAGAGTCCCATTGGAGTAGAACTGTGTTCAGACAAAATGGGCTCTTTAACATTTGATATTTTTAATAAGAATGTGCAAGAAATGACTGGCCTACAAAACCATAGGAAAAATAAAAAGCAAGTGAGTCCCACTCACATGTAGGACAGCCAAAAGGAGTCCACGCTACTTGTTGCATATTTTAAATTATTATCAAGATAATTTAAAAAGATTTGAAGGAAATCTCAAGATGATTCATGGAAGGAAGGTAAATTTGGAAGATCATTTGATTAAGAAGCAAGAATGTTCGAATGAGACAAAAATCTAGGAACATGGCTGGATGTTCTTTGAGCTTTATTTTTTTGTTGAGATTAAAAATCCTAAAGATTCCTCAAATATTCAAAGCCAATGTACAATATTTAAAAAAAGGAAAGATGAACTGTACAAGGAGACAAGATAAGGAAGAAAAAAGGGAAATGACCATGCATGTGGCTGGGCATACAACCCAGCGACCTCACTTCACCTTTAGAGCCATGGAATGAGGGCCCCACTTCTCCCAAATCAAATCAAATTGGAGATTCCATCAAGGCAATCAAAGAAGACAAGTTGGGCATGGAAAAAATATAAATAACCCATCATGACACCAATCAAAGGGAACCCATGTGCACAACTCCATCTCTCTCTCTCTTTCTCTCTCTCTCTCATGCCCCTCCCTACCATCCAATTCCATGATCCCTCTCTCTACTTCTCTCCTTTCTAATCTTCTCTCTCTAGTAAAAAAAAGAGAGAATATCTGTGGGTATTCTAGAGCTCTGTTCTAGAACTAGGCTAAAAAGTGTGAGAGAAAATTGTAATTGCCATGAAGTTCTCAATGAAAATAACATATTTTGCAATGGAGGAGTAGATCCATAGATCAGAGTGTCTGATAAAGTTAAGTGTTTCTCATCATTATTCTATATGATTTGATTCAAAAATAGTTTTTTTCTCTTGTGTGTTTGTTATAAAAATAAATTTACCTTTTGTCATTGACAACCTATGTTATCCAAAGTTTTGTGTGAGCAATGCTTTAATCACGTATGTTTTCTTAATAGATTATTCTTAGATTGAGATTCTTTGATAATCTATTTTTGATTAATATATGATCTTTAGTTAAGTTCATAATTTTATTAGGTGAAGCAGATTATTATTTTAAATAAATTATAAAAAAAAATTGTGCTCTTGATAGCCAAAGTATCCGAATCAGAAACATTGATTTGTTTCTTATTTGAAAGATTTTTGGGAAAAATTATTTTTTCAATTGCATAGAATAATGGTGGGACTACTTAATGGAGTCTTGACATTCTGGTCTGCATTTTCTCATATTTTTTTCTCTGTGCTTTAGATCTAGAATTTTTTAATCTTATTATTACTTAATTTTTTATCCCTCTTGTCATTATCATAAAAGAAATTAGATTTTAATAGAAAAAAGGATTTCAATAGTGCTCCCTGTTGGTTTGACTTGTACTTGCCATTGTTTCAAAAGGACAACTGTATACTTGCAGTATTAAAGGATTGAAGTTAATTTCACATCACTTATTATGAAGAAGTTGGCTACATGATTATGCTATCATTCCCTCCACGCTGCATCAGTATCTCAAGTACGTCGATGACAATGGCAAAGTACACTGTGTCTTTGTAGACAAACAACCTTTCAAAGGAAAGGAGGTATATTTTACAAACGCAGCAATGTATAAGAAAGAGTCCGAGGATTCAAATTCTAAGAAAAGCAGAGGCAAAATGCCTTTAAAGTAAGAATCAGCAGACACTCCTCAAAAGAAATCAAAAAGCAAACCCCAAAGGGTCAGATTTGTGGAACAACCCACTATGATCAAAGAAAAGGATATCCCGTTGGTCATCCTAGTAAAGGACTTTCAAGACCAAACCTTTATGATATAAACCAAAAGGTATAACAAGCTAGTTATGGTGGCGACATCACAAAAACCAGTCTTCATCACCCAACTAGCTAAAGCCAAGCAAAAAGACAACGAGCTAGTATTTGATTTCATTAACAAATGGGTAGAGATTGCTGAAAGATGTAAAGAGCCCTTGTCAAAGTAAGTCGATCATACTTAGTGCTGGCACAAACTCCAAAGCCATATTCGTTCCAAGATAATAGGAATGAAAATTGAAACCCTTAACCAATTAACTAAAATTGATACATGGGTGGAGAGAAATCTTCTCCATCCAAGTTTGTGAAGCTATCACATTGATTACAAGGTAAGCAAGGGAAGAATAGGGCAAACAGTCAGCCCGGGGATGTTACTCCGAGTAAAACAAGGAAAAAGGGAATTATCTCAAAAATTCGTCAACAAGTGGGAAAACTTGGGCATCAATGCACTAAGATGCCTTCATAAAGAATTCACATGGGTTCATGCTAGTAATGGCTCCATACTCAAATCTGAAACCCCATGAAAGGTATGGACTTCCAATCATATAAAGACATATCCTCAGTGGCTCCAAACATTGAAAAAAGCATTGTCCATCCAATCAGAAGGATGAAAAGGTGTTACACAATGTTTGCTGTGTCCTCTACATGCGATTCCGACACTGAACCAAATCAAGACACAAATGACTCCATAGAAAAGGAATTATCAAACCAGCTTCCACCACTATATCCATGGCCAGTTTCGGCCCCCATGTATAATGTTCAAGGGTCATTTTTTGTGGTCAGGCCAGTTCAATACAATCTGCACCTAATCATTTTAACCCGAATGGATGATCATGCGTTTGCACATCCTTTCGAAGAAATTACAAATCAAAGAAGAGTGATGTTCGACCTCTATAGCCAGTAGTCCCATCTGATAGTGAAAAAGATGGGATAAGATTTCAGAAAACTAGCTAGGCTAGGGAACCAAAAGGGTCTCCTATTCTCCTACAACGGCATGATGCCTAAACAACGGGATTAGTACAAGTACAAAGGCCACATTAACACTCATAAATATGGCTTGGAGTATGTTCATTATAGTAACTTCTCTATGGAAATCCCTAATCTTGATGAAGAGGTCATTGCATCCTCGGATGGATACAGTTCAGAAAAAACAATCTTGGCTAACAAACCAGACGATTTAAATGCATTATTGGCTACGGCTTTGCCCACGCAAGCCTATTTTGTGTGGCTAAAAGTTATCTTTTGCCTACGAAAATGAATCTACATAGGCAAAAGCCACAATTATCTCCTATTTTTAGTGACGCAAGATATTTTCGTAGGCAAATGTAGTCTGAATTCTCTCCAAACTAAGAGGCAAGTTTTACCCATGAAGAAATATCATTTGGCGACGCGTCATTTTGTAGGCAAAGTGAAAAACATTTGGTCACGCATATATTTGCATAGGGAAAAACCAAGACTTTTGGCCACACATAGTCTTTTGTAGGCAATATCCTTTGGTAACACAGTATTTTGTAGGCAACGTGAAAAACCTTTAGCCACATATATATTTTCATAGAGAAAGGTCAAGACTTTCCGCTACGCATGGTTTTCCATGGACAATATCCTTTGGCGACACAATATTTTGTAGGCAAAGTGAAAAACCTTTAGCCACGCATATATTTTCATAGGGAAAAGCCAAGACTTTCGACTATGCATGGTGTTCCGTGGCCAATATCCTTTGGCGACATGGTATTTTGTAGGCAAAGTGAAAAACCTTTAGCCACGAATACATTTTCATAGGGAAAGGCCAAGACTTTCGGCTACGCATGGTTTTCCGTGGGCAATATTCTTTAGCGACGTTGTATTTTGTAGGCAAAGTAAAAAAACGTTTGGCTACAATTATTTTTGCATAGGAAAAGGCCAAGACTTTTAACCACGCATTGTTTTCTATGGGCAAATCCAAATATTTTCGTTTCCATTCTTTTATTTTTTTTAATGAAACTATTCCCATGCCCTCTTCTTCTTTTTTTTTAACACTATTGGGTTGTGTAGATGTTTTTGCTAAAATCGTGCCTTTAAAATCAAAGCCTTGCTTTTTTTTTTTTTTTGTGCTATACTGTTTTATTTAAAAAGTTATTTATATGAGAGAAAGAACTTTGGTGTGTTTGGTGTGAGGATATTTTGGTGCCATGTATTTAGATGGTGTAAACTTGATGGGCTCCTAAGTCCTAAATGAAAACTATTGGAGAAAATTGGAAATTTGCACGTCGCTTTAAATACAAAGGCCCTATAAAGCAAAAGCCGATGTACAAGGTGCAGATGTACAGCAGACCATAGCTAGGTCATCGATAGTTGTCCACCCTCACTAAAGAAGCCATGTACATTACCATTTGACGAATGTGTTTCACATAAATGGGAGGCTCCAAATCTAGTAATTGTGTATGTAAAATCATTGAATTCTCTAGTCCACTACGTTTCATCTTATTTTCTTCTAAAAATTCTTACAAGTAATGGTTGTTATTTTTTCTTTATTTTTAACTATTATATTCATTTATTTTATATTTGCTTTGGCCCAGGTTAAGCACGGGCATTTGTTGCTAGTATATATTATATAGTCTTAGCAAGGTCAACTCAATTTTACATGAGCATGATGATCATAGTATTGTGAGAGATAGCTGTCTAGGTCAAAGCGATGGGGTCCACTTAGGCCATAAATTATGGGAAAAAAGGAATAAAGAGCTCAAGGGACCGCATAGAAGTTTGAAGCCAAACCCATGTTTCAATCCTTTGATCCATGGGCCACAAGTTTAATGATTTTATATGAAATAAATTTTGTCACTTGATTAATAGTCCAATCCATTTGTATGATTGCAAAGTTTTAAAAACTGATAACTACTAAGGGGTCTCTAATTTTATGTTCCACTTGCATGGGCCATAAAGTTGTCCCCACTTGGTGGTATGGTCCATAATATGATAAGCGCCATGCTCAAATATCATTTTCCTATATACATATGTAGTTTATTTTATGATCATTTAAAT
Organism: Sextonia rubra; assembly: GCA_037013555.1. NCBI lineage: Eukaryota > Viridiplantae > Streptophyta > Magnoliopsida > Laurales > Lauraceae > Sextonia > Sextonia rubra. The sequence continues at coordinate 104,807,882 of JASUAD010000001.1, read as the reverse complement.
TAGCTATAGCTTCAAAGAAAATAATATTAATAATAGGACTGAATAAAATTGATACTGAATCATTGCTAATTCATAACTTTTAGGGACCTAATCTTTCATTGTTATTTTATTTTATTTTTTATGAAAAGTTGCTGCGTCATATATCTAGGAAAATTTATTCCAAATAAATGATCAAATTATATTCATATTTGGGTAAATCATATAACTTGTTAAGAATGTTACAATATACTACTAGAAAGTACAATTTCATCATCATCAGTCTTAAATATCACAGTGATTAGGTTGAGGCATGGTATAACAAGGTGGGCCCAATGTTCAAATGGGCCCCGTGATGTGAAAAGAAACAACTGGATTAAGGAAACTGAAAGTTGCAGGAAATTGGAAAGGTATTTAGCTACCTCCCGTGAGCCCACATAAAAACGTATGGGTTTGTGTGTGGCCCGCCAACAAAAGGCCTTATTCTTATCACTAGCCACGTTTCATCTTCCATGTGTATGGTGCAGATGTGTATGGTTAAGATAAAAACCCTAATCAAGCTGGTTTCATTCGCCCTTAATTAACTTGACAAAACAACTACCGCTGATAAAAAACAAGAAGAAGAAGAAAAAGACTACTGCAGGAAACCGCACTGCTGCGGCCACGCCACAACCTGTTTCTAAGAAAGAAAGAAAGAAAGAAAGAAAAAAAGAAGAAGGAGAAGCAGAAGAAGCAGCAGCAGTAGAAGAAGATTGCTGTAGCCAAAAACAGCACGGCTGCGACCACAATCTGCATCTGCAAAAGAAAACCAAAAAGAAAGGAAGAAGAAGAAAAAGAATAATAAGCTACACTTGTAGACATCTCCACCAGAAACTGCATACCAGGTCCTTCATCTGAAAAAAAAACAAAAAAAAAAAAAGAAGAAGAAGAAGAATAATAATAATAATAATAATAATAAACCATAGTTACCTGATTCACAGTTCGACAAATTCGAATTTGAATTTGTAGTTCGCAATTCGACACATACTCCAATTAGAAAATTCGATGGGGTAGGTTGAGTTAGTTCGGTTTTCAATCTGCTTGATTCGTAGTTCGAGTTCGATGAATTCGTTAGACTAATTCGAATATATAATTTGATATAGTTCAAAATGATTCATAAGTCTATTCATTATATAATAAAGACATTTCTTGAAATTAGAGTTTTCATAAATATATATATAATGACATTTCATACAATTATGAGCAAATAAATGTTGAAAGATAATCTATAAAAAAATTTATTTTTATTATAAATCAAGACACTTCAATAATTTAACTATCTATAAATTAAACTAAACCCAGAACTTCAAGTATAAGAGATATAAAATTTCAAACACCAATAAAACAAAGTAAGATATTTAAAATCCCTTAGTTTTAAATTAGAAGTATGAAATAAAAGTTTATAATTCGAAAATAATAACGTTGTATGGTTAGGATTTTCATAGATAGACCCACTGTCCAATTTTAACTTGGGATTTGTAAGATATAATACATTGAGGATCTAACATTTTTAATTAGCTTTTTTAATTAGGGCATGAACTCAGCATTGTAAAAAGATTGGATTCTGGGGATGTGAATTTAGCTTTGTAATAAGAAGGGACAGCTTGATAGCCATGTGATGCTTAAAGAAGTGAGAATATTAAATGCTACAGAAGTGGGAATTGGAAAACTCAAGATTTCTTTAACATATGGAGGAATAGTGGGACAAAACTTTTGACTCTTGACTCCATCTCGGTCTTCCTTCCCCATGTGCAGTAGCGCAATAGACCCTTAGATGTAGCAGCGAAATAGACCCTTAGATGCAACAGCGAAACAGAAATAGTCATTTTTTTTGTCTCTCTGTATGTGGATGATCTGAAAAAAAAAAGGGATCATACCTGGAATTCGGCCACGCACTACACTACACCAGAGATTGCGAGTTGTGATTTTGTGAGTTCCCTTTGAATCTACCATCTTAATACAACCACTGAGAGAATCTTTTGATTAAGGAATTGAGTGTAGCACAAGATTAAATAGGTATGCAACAATTTGAGTCCAAATCTATTTCTAATTCTAGTATTTTTGTTTCCTCTTCTGATTGAACTTTCCTTAGTTTTATTTAATTTTTTTATGTAATTTTAATAAAGATGTCTTCTCTGTGTTGCGTAAACTTTCTTATCTGTAGAAGCTTTTTGAAACAGGAAGAAGTCTCCTACTCATCATGACGCGCACATGAGACTTTCTTATTTTTCTAAAATAAATATGTCGAACTGCAACGAACCATGCTTTTCTCAGAAACTGATTTTAGGCGAACCGAATAGCGATTTATTCGGTTCGAACTGTTTGTGATTCGAATGTTGGGCAGTCGAACTAGGTAACTATGGAATAAACTACACTTGCAGACATCTCCACTAGAAACTGCATACCAGATCCTGCATCTGAAAAAAAAAAAAGAAATAAAAAAGGAAAGAAGAAGAAGAAGAGCCATCCTCCTGCTGAAGAAGAAGAAGAAGAAGAACGTGTCGCTGCTGTTGCTGTTGCTATATGTGCTAGCTTGCATCAGCCTGGTTCGGCCTACGATTGCTGTTGTTGTATTGCTGTATTGCTGTTGTTGTGTTGCTGTGTTGCTATTGCTGTGTTGATGTGTTGCTGTGTTGCTGTTGTTGTGTTTCTGTTACTGTGTTGCTGTGTTGCTTTCTTATTGTTGCTATGTTGCTGTGTTGCTGTTGCTGTGCTGCTATTGTTGTGTTGCTGTGTTGCTGGTATTGCTGTTGTTGTTGCTGTTGCTGTTGCTGCTGCGAACAGCAGACACCTCTAAACTGCTGCTACCCTGCTATAGCCTTCAGGTAATGCTGTTTCGTTTTTTTTAACTTTGGTGTATTTCTGTTAGTGATTCTGGAGGAATTTGTAAATTATAACTAATTGATTGATAGGGACTTTGATTATCTTTTTCTTTTTCTGATTTGGAATCATGGCAATGTATATATTTTAATGCTTCATTATAGAATAGTATTGTCACAACTTAAAATAGAATTAGTAGAAAAGAGATGTTTTATTTTGTATGATTGAATATGATAAGAAAAGTTGAGGAAGAGGAAGAGATGGAAAAGAAAAGAGGTTATGAAATGGCATTGATGCGAGAGTCTAAATAAATTGAATGGTCAAAATCAAGTAGAAATTGCGATAGGCCCGTACTAAGCTCGGGCCTAAAAATAAAAATATACTCAATTTGGGGACATTTTTCAAGAGACTAATGATAAGAAATGAATAAATACTATGCAACATAAGGCAAGGAATAACATTTACATTTTATTACATAAAAAAAAAAGTAAGTTTGACATTTTTTTAAAAACGAAGACTACAACTTATAGTCAAATAAAAACATTTTGAGAAAAAAACTATGCAAAGAATATATGTTTGAATGGAATTGAATGACTTGAATTGCCTTGAATCATAATAATAATAAGGTCGATTTTATTTCTTTATGTTGGTTTGACGAAAAAAAAATCAAACAAAATGTCACAACTATTGTAGAACATTGAGTTAAATTCATCATTTGGGCATCCAAATATGCTTAAATTCATTAAAGATATTCCATATATATGCAGACAACATGGGTCCAAGTTTCAAAACAGACAGACTTCATCTCAACTAAAATCAAGCTTAAATGACTCTTGTCAGTGTTCCTAGGTAGAACCCAGGCTAGAGCAACTCATACTTTCCGATGATAAAATTAGTTGAAACTCACAAGGAAGACTTAAAATATGCTCTAGGTCATTCCTTCAGAGTTTCGGAATTTTCAGACACCATTGGATGCAAGTTGAAATTTAAAGAGCCCCATTCTTAAGTTTTAGGGACACTGTATGAAACTTCACTTCCTAAAGACCAAATTGGCTAAAATTTCTATGAAGGCCTCAGTAATGCTCTGGAGTATTTCCACAAAATTTCAGGTCAGTTGGACGTTGTTGACCCAAAGTCAATATACCCACTCGGCTATGAGGGCACTGAATACAAGCCTAACTTCCCAAAGGCCAAATCAATTGGAAATTGGATAGAGACCTCAAAATAGGTTCCTCATTAAAATCTCAAATTCCGTGGCCATCTGAGATCATTTGGGCACCAAACAATTGAAGAATGGGCCACTTTGACCAAAAGTCAACAGATTGTGTGACCCACTTTTCGATGTTAGAACCTGATGAAAATTTTATGGCATGCCTAAAATGATGTCATAGTCCATCGCTTTAAATTTCATGAGGTTTGCACATCATTTGAGCCCAAAACCATATAGAGTAAAGATATATAATTGCACCCATTTGTTTTCATAGAATTGAATTACTTGAATTCCCTTGAACACATGAAATATATTTTTGAGAATGACTAAAATTGAAGAAATAAAAGTAATAATTCATAAGTTTCTAACTAAAAAAAAAGAAATAGAAAAGAGTAAAGATTTATAAATGATAAAAAACTTAAAAAGGAGATGAAAAATATTTACCTAACCATAAGCTTAATCTGTACCATCCATGTCGAACCGGTACAATTGTGACTGTAATAAAAAATTGTAAAAATATTTAAAAATTAAAAAATGGTAAAAAATGCAAAAAGATAAAATGCGTGATTATGCCTTTGCACATTTTTTAAAACCTTTTAGAGTTCGAAATGATAGAACTCACTCACTACTATGCATAACATTAATTTGCTAACTTAACCCTAAATCGCATGATTTCAAATATGGAAAAAAGTTGGTTGTTGCTTCGGAACACATTCAGTGAGCAATATAAAGATGGTGTGAAGTCATTTATTGAGTTTGCAAAGTCACATTCAGGTGAGGTTACAGAGATTAAGTGCCCGTGTAGCCATTATTGTAACTACTTTAAGCATAAGTATGATACTGTTTATATTCATCTATTAAAAATAGGGATGAGGGCATCCTACAGCACTTGGGACAGACACGGAGAACTTCCACAACGTGATGAGCTGGATAAGGAAGATGATGAATATGATGAGGATCATAATGAACATGATCAATTATTAGAGGACCATCACATGGGAACTTACATCGAGGGTGATACCCTAGAGATAGAGGATGTGCAAGACTTTGAGAAAATGTTGGAGGCGTCCCAATGTGGCTTGTACCCTGGCTTCAAAGAGACAGATACTTTGTTATCATTCGTCATCCAAATGTTATATATGAAGGTAGAGAATGGGTGGAGCAATACATCTTTCAACAAAGTTTTAGAGATATTTAGGCAGTTCCTACCAGAGGGACACAAATTCCGGGGTCAATTTATGAGTCCAAAAAGTTACTACGTGACTTAAGATTGGGATATGAGCTCATTGATGCATGTAAAAATGATTGTGCACCATATTGAAAGGAGAATGTAGATTTGGAAAAATGTCCCACGTGTCAGGAATCCAGGTATAAGATCAACGATAGTAGGGGTAAGAAGATCCCTCACAAGATACTGCGTTACTTTCCATTAACACCGAGGTTATGAAGATTGTACATGTCCCGAAAGACAACTAAAGACATGAGATGGCACAGTGATAAGCGTCTGGATGACGGGGTAGGAAGGCATCTAGTAGACTTTGAAGAGTGGAAGTAATTTGATAGGAATTATCCAAAGTTTCCACAGGAGACCCGCAATGTCAGATTGGGCTTGGCCACTAATGGGTTCAACCCTTTCGGAAACTTGAGCACTTCTTATAGTATGTAGCCTGTCATTCTTATGCCCTACAACTTACCACTCTGGAAATGCATGAAGGACCCATTTTTCATGATGTCCTTACTTATTCCTGAACCGAGTCAACCAAGGACTAACATTAATGTCTACCTGAGACCCTTGATTGACGAGTTAAATGATCTATGGGAGACAAGGGTTCTGACTTATGATGCCTCCACTAAAGAGAACTTTTAGATGCGTGCAGCTTTAATGTGGACCATAAATGACTTCCCTGCATATGGTGATGTGTCCGGGTGGAGTACAAAAGGTTATTTGGCTTGTCCCACTTGCAATGATAATAATTTATCAATAAGATAGACAAATAAGATCGATTGGGTGGGACATCGATCTTACTTGCCTGAGAAGCACAATTGGAGGAAGGACAATAAGTTTAATGGTTTTCCCAAGCTTGACAAAAGATCCTTGGACATACCACCATGGATAAAGTTATGGCACAATTGGATAAGCTGCCGGAGACTAGGTTCGGGAAGGGTGATACTAAAAGAAAAAGGCCCCATGATGACGAACAATTGAACTGGACAAAAAAGAACATTTTATGGAAGCTTCCATAATGGAAATCAAAGAAGCTCCGACACAATCTTGATGTCATGCACATAGAGAAGAATATAGGTGAAAGCTGTTGTGGAACGATGTTGGCCATAGAAGGCAAGAACAAAGACACTCCAAAAGGGCGTGCGGATTTGGAAAAAATGGGCATAAGACCATAATTGCATCTACAGAAGAATGACAAAGGATCTATATTGAAGCCTAGGGCAGTCTACACATTGGGCTCGAAACAGATAGATGATTTTTATGAATTCTTGAAGTTCATCTATTATCCAGATGGCTATGCTGCTAACATATCAAAGTCTGTGAACTCTAAAAATGGCAAGTTATTAGGCATGAAAAGCCATGACTATCATGTCCTCCTTCAACGTCTTCTTCCGATAGGCATGCGCAATTTTGTGAACAAAGAGATATGTACCGTACTATTTGAGTTTGGCAGTTTTTTTCAGGAACTTTGCTCAGAGTTGTTAAGGCGTAGTGATTTGGAGAAATTGGAGGAACGAATAGTGCTTATACTCTACAAGTTGGAGATGATCTTTCCTCCAGCTTTCTTTGATGTAATGGTCCATCTGGCTGTGCACTTACCTCATAAGGCCATGCTTGGTGGACCTGTGCAATATCGGTGGATGTGCTCGATCAAAAGGTGAATGCTACAATCCTATGGTGAATTATTGATTTAGTAGTGCAATTATCTTGCATATGAAATCTTAATTCTGATTGTTGTTTATTTGAAGGTTTCTCAAGACTCTAAAAAGGTATGTCACCAACAAAGCACGTCCAAAAGGTTCAATCGCTGAGGCTTACATTTCCAAGGAGTGTCTTAATTTTTGCTCAATGTACCTAAAAGGGACTGATAAACCAGAACAAAATTGTGATGGTGGCTATCGTGGCCCTGGAATGAAGATCTTTACCCAAAATGTTAAACTCTTCTCACCGATCTTAAGGGCTCCTGATCTTTCCCAGAAAGAACAGGAAATGGCTCATTGGTTTGTGTTGTACAATACCGCGGAGGTGGAACCATATCTAGAGTATGTGGGTTGGTTAAATTACATTTATAAACCTATTAATTATAACATTATTTTAAGATACTTATGATACACATTTCACTAAATAGGGAACACAGGAATATTATAGAGAATCAGAATCCTCAGGGATGTAATATAACCCAGGTATAGCGAGCAGAATTTCCAAAATGGTTTAAAAAACGTGTAAGATATATTTGAAAGAGCTTAAACATATTGGTAAACATCAACTAACTTAAATTCATTTGACATTAACCTTTATGTTTGCAATATGTTTGTTCATGTAGATGAATGAGTTGCGAAATCAACGGTCACCAGAAGCAACCCAAGAACTGTGGTCATTAGCACAAGGTCCCAGTCCAATAATTGATCTTTATGCTGGTTGCATCTGCAATGGTATTCGGTTCCACAGTAGAGACCGTGAGAGTCATCGGAGGTGCCAAAATAGTGGGTTGGTTGTAGAAGGGGAGCATAAAGGGAAGCAAATTGACTTCTATGGTTATTTTTGCAAAATATTGGAATTAAGATACTTGCATAGAGGTAGAGTGGTTCTGTTTTAATGTGAATGGTATGACATCGATCACAAAAGTAGAATACACACTGATCAACATGTCAAAACCATTGATGCTAGGAGGCTTGGGTATAAAGATGATCCATTTGTCCTTCCAAGTAATGTCAGACAAGTATTCTATGTCAATGATACCATCAAAGGCAAGAATTATAGAGTTGTAGAACGGGTCAATCATCGAGGAGTATGGGATATACCAGAGCGGGATGATGCGTCCAATGATGCATTTCAATAGGATGAATCAACCAATGGTGTCCCAATTCTCGAACAAGATACTGATATTCAATATTTCAGCAGAGATAATATGGATCTCAAGATCGTTCCTGTTGATGAATTAATAACTGAGCATTTTTTTCGATGATAATGATGAGGATGACACAATTTTGAAGTATATAGATGAGGAAGAAGATGAACAGCAAAGACGACCCATCCATGATATCTATCATGATATAGAACCTGATATAGAATATGATATGTAGCTTTTGTTTTCTACTTTTGTAGCTTTTGGTTATATGGACAAGTTTTATAAATTTATAAGATTTTTCATTTACATATCATGACTTTGTTATTTCACATGTCATTCCATTTATTGGCATTATTTTATATTTCTTTTCATTTCATTGTTTGTCATATATAGTTGCCAAATATGCAAAAAAGTGGCAAATTATTTTTGAAGCTTGGGTTTTTGGTGACCCAGAGGAAGAAGTCACCTATTGAGGAGGAGAGAGATAAAAGGATTAAACAGAATACCACGAGAATACATGCTCTAGGGGTTTTGGATAAGGCAAATTCATTCTTTGGATTGGGTCAGACGGCCATAAAGGAAAAAACCATGGAGAGAAAGAGAAAGGAGGGTGAATGTGACGATGATGAGCCTTATCTTCCACCTGAGGGTGAGGAGGGATTGAGTTCTTCCAATGAAAGTTCCTTTGATGATGAGGATGATGAGTCTGAGCCCTAGTCGAATAAGGTAATAACCTTCATTTTTCCGTTCATGCTTAGAAGCTACAAAAGTTAAAAATATTGCCTAGTAATAGTAACTTTGTTGACTTCTGCATTTTATACATATTACTATTTTATGACAATTATGATGATTACTCTATGTAGTATTACTTAATTTGATCTTTGATTATTGATTACTTCAATATTTGATTACTAATAATTAAGTTTATTGTTATGTCAGGTCATAAATATGCCTCCGTGGCTTAGGAAGAGAGGTGGTACTACTAGTCATTCAGGAACTACACAGGCCCTCGAGCGAGCGACACTATTGCCATCTACCCATGATCCATTGCCACAGCATCATCCACAACCACATCCACAGCCACCTACCCAAGCTCACTTCTCATTATTTACATGGCCTGACCAGCTTACCAGTCCACGTAGTGCCGCTAGTAGTGTGGGTCAGAAATGTACACCATTTACATATAAATAAAATTGACCTTCCTTTAATGATTTATGTCTACTTCCTTTAATGATTTATGTCTACTAACATAAATAAATTTGTGTTCTTAACAGCGTCAGCTTCAGTCTCTAGCAAAACTAGTAAATGGGGCCCAACCAGGGGAAAGAACGTACACAAGCTTAGGAAAGTGCTTGGTCATCCCATTCCTGTTGATATCAATGTGAGGAAGGGGTAATAGAGGGGACATGGGCCTCTTCTATAGCATCTGCTCTTGGGGAACAGATTCGAGATCATGCATCAATCCAAGACATTCATTGGGTAGACATTGATTTTGAGATCAGGTTAGCCATTGTTATGAGAGTTGGAGTAATATCAATTGATATATAAAAAGGAAATTGTTTAACATGTTATTCAATTGATTTCTTAAACTGAGAGTTTAATTCATAGTGCATTTTATTGTTACCAATTGCAGTTAACCTTTGACCTTGGCAGGGACTACAAAAGAGATTTGGTACTCAAGTCTATCATTGACCATAAGTGCCAGGATTTATACAAAGACTGGAAAAGCACATTGCACAAGTATTATCTTAAGCTCAAAAAGGATGGGGTGCCAGACATTAAAAGCCATCCATTATATCCTCGTAACTTGGATGACTAGAAGTTTATAATTGAGCATATGTGGGAGAGGGATAGTTTTAAGGTCTTCTTATTGGTGTTATATACATATATATGGTGTTTAGGCTTCTACTAAATTGAAATAGACCAACCGCATGTGGGATAATTAAGCTTATTTTGGTGTTTTCTTTTTTAATTTTGTCCTTATAGAAAAAGTCTGAAATTGGGAAAAAGGCACGAGCTGCCCAAAAATACAATCATATGAGTGGCTCATAGTTTTAAGGTCTTCTTATTGGTGTTATATACATATATATGGTGTTTAGGCTTCTACTAAATTGAAATAGACCAACCGCATGTGGGATAATTAAGCTTATTTTGGTGTTTTCTTTTTCTAATTTTGTCCTTATAGAAAAAGTCTAAAAGTGGGAAAAAGGCACGAGCCGCCCAAAAATACAATCATACGAGTGGCTCAAGATCATTTGTATCACGAGCATCTATCGATGTAAGTATGGGATTGTAAATTTTTACTCTTAATAAAATTTCAATATTTAGTTAATCTGACCGAAGTATATAATAAACAATAGGCATCAAAGAATGGCGGTGTTCAACCGTCTATCCCGGATATTTTTGAGCAAACTCACAGACGTGGTCGGCATGGTGGGATATGGATAAATGACCATGCTGAACAACATCATGTAAGTACTAGCTAATTCATTTGTTTAAATAATCAAATGTACATTTTTACATATATTATGGGTTTACACAATGAAAAATGACATGCTATGCTAAAAGAGAAGATTCTCGCACAGTCGCAGCCAGGTGTCAAGAATCCGCAAACCGAGGTACAAGTTTCTATCTATGTGCTTGGGAAAAGATCAGGTTTCTCAAGGGGATTTGGGATCCGCAGCATCGCTTCATCTTCCACACAGTCTCAGGAACCTAATCCTGAGGTGATTGCTCTAAGCAGAAGATAGCTGACCAAGATAAGACCTTGGCTGCATTGCGAGGCTTACTAGAGGTGATGGCTACAAAAATTGGGATAGATCCTGCTAGTGTACTGGGGTTAGTTGATCCAACTAGCATTCCGGAGTTAGTTCTAGAGAATAGTGGTGAAGATGGCACATCGAATGGAGAAGGATGCGGCTTCCCTTGGTTAGTAAATCAAAATTTTTTTTTTCAATTCTAGAGAGTAGTTTGGACTTAAAGGTTGAGTGTAAAGAGGTATCTAGAATTAAGTATATAAATTATTTCATTTGTTTAAGCAAATCTTGTTATGGCTAACTTTATGATGATTCATTTTGACAATATGGACACTGTGAGGCCCTTAGAATATTGTTGTGGCTTTGAAATATATTTTGGGTAATATTTTTAGGGGGAGATGCTGCTCCTTTATTTTCAAAGGGCATAGTTAGTGTAATTTGCTAACTTTTGAATTTCTAATCAACTTAAAGAGCGACAATAGCAAAAGCATATAATTAAGCTTGAAGTCAGTTTATTAATAAAATGCTAACAATTTTCTGTATTTTTTTTTTTTTTTTTGTGCAGGTTCATGATAGAGGATGTCTTCAGCTTGACAACTAGATGGCCTCTTCTCTTATTTTTCTCTTTTATCACAAGCATTTAGACTTGTTGAACATTATTTTCTTGTTTTTGGATATTTGAATATATTTGAACTTATTTGGATGATATGTATTGTAGATTTTGTATTTTTTTTATTATTTTTTCATTGGGATTCGTAATTGGTTGGATTTTAATATATTTGGATGTTTATTGAATTAGTTTGGATGAGATTGGTATAAACTAGTTGCTGAAAACAATTAAAAGTAAATAATTTTTTTCATTATTTCTTTTGGCTATGCAATGTATGTAGGTAAAGAATAGATAGAGGTTTTGGCTACGTGTATTGCATCGGCAAAAGTTATGTTTATAATAAAAAAAATAATATTCTTTACGTTTTTGCTTACGAACTTTTCATGGGCAAAAGTGCTTATTAAAATCAGAAAAAATTATATTTGACTTTTGGCTATGCAAACCTTCGTAGCTAAAAATTGCAAGCCTTTATAGCCAAAGGTTGTACATTTGCCTACGTAAAATCTTCGTAGCAAAAGATTGTACATTTGCCTACGCAAAATCTTTGCAACCAAAGGCTGTACATTTGCCTACGCAAAATCTTTGTAGCTAAAAGTTGTACATTTGCCTATGCAAAGCTTCATAACCAAAGGTTGTACCTTTGCCGACGACAAGTTGGCGTAGGCAAAAGTACAACCTTTAGCTACAAATATTTTGCGTAGCCAAAAGCAACACACTTACCTTAGCCAAAAACTCAATTTTTGCCCACACACTATTCTATGCGTGGGCAAAGACCTTTTCCCACAACCCTTTGGCTACGATTTACCTACGCATGTCGTTACGTAGGCAAAGAGTTTTACCTACACATGTAGTCCTTTACCTACAAATTTTCTGCATAGGCAAAGGTGTATTTTGTTGTAGTATAAACCTCCTTCTAAAATGACAGAGAAAACAGTGATGATGATAGCACTCCTTAGTAGGCAACATGGCCCGCAGGCAAAGGAATAAGTGACAAAGGTCAAAGGGGATGGGATAATTTTATACTAAATGTAAAGGCCAATGGACAAATAAAAATAAACCTTTGGAAAGGGATAAAGCCCTAGCCCAAGCCAGAAAAATGACATTTCAGAGGGATTCATGGAGTTGGAATATTATGAAAACAATGTGGAAAAACCTCCTCCTAACCCTCCGATTAAGGATCAAGTCCAAGATATAAATTTAGGGAACCTGGAAAAATGACATCACATTTCCAAAGTGGGGGAAAATCCCACAAGAAAGGAACGTCCATTTTAGCCTTAGCTTAATTCAAATTGTTCCAAGCATTGTTTAGGAAGAATATCTTTAATCTATCTCCAATAAGCTATTTAAAGAAGGGAGAACATTTGAGAAAGGAAAGAAACTATTTAAAGAGAGGAGAATTATCAATTTGGCAAGTGCACTTGCCAATCACGGACGCTCAAACCCAGCTCTCACTGCTGGTTGCACGACCATCCATTTCATGTGGTTCCAATTGAATGTCAAGAGAAGGAAATTGAAGATCTCATCTAGGATAATCATGTTTGGTAATTCTCTATCAATTGCTGGCCCGATTCATAATGTTTTGGCATGAAAAATAAAAAAATAAATATACATCTTCCTTGGACTTCCAAGGCATGGAAGGAATCCCCGCTATAATTACTACTTCATTCCATCATTCTCTTCATCTCTTCCTCTCCATAGTGTTCCTTAAGGAAGCTTAGTCCTAAGGCTGCTCAACTAGAAGGAGGAATTTTTTAACATCCTAGTATGTGTAGTTTCTTTGTTTTAAATTTCTTTTTCAAATTATGTAAATAATTACAATGCTAGTTTAATAATGTTTGTCTCATTATTCTTCTCAGTTTTATGGTTTTCTTGTTGCTTGATTTTTATTTTTATGCTTGGACTAACGACCCAAGTCCATGACAGCATATTTAAAGTGATTTTTGGGCCAGATCAAGAGAGAATTTTGAGAGTATATACATACTACATGCACTACAATTATTTTTCTTCGCACTACTACATTTAAATTCCTGTTCACTACATTTATTTTTTTTTAGCACTACTATATTTAAATTTCTGTTTCACTACATTTATTTTCCTGCATGTTTGTCTTTAATTTTTGCACTCTTTAAATTTATGTTTTGCACGGTTTTGTTTAGGGATGGTTATTGCTGAACGTAGTATTGAGTTCATGGATGTTTTGATTTTCTTTTGGGTTGTTTATGCTGGGTTCAAAAGTGGAGTTTCAGATTTATATATTGAGTGTTTGCATGTTCGAAGAAAAAATAACAGTCTGCAAAACAAGGTAAGCCTGGATCTATCTGGCTGATTTTATCATTCAGATTTGTGCACAACCCTTCACCCTCTCATACTTGAAGAATGAGTCATTGAAGGAACTTAAGAATCAAATTTTAGTCTGCTGAAACTTTACTCAGATTTTGTGCACAGTCCTTCACCCTCGCAGCAACTTTAGTTTTTTTTTAAGGAAGTTGTAGAATTAGGATTCTTTTAGTTTTAGGAAGTTTTTACTTTTATTGGTTTGTAATTGACCTTTAAATTTAAGTTTACAAAGAAGGAATGGATGTAATTTATTAATTTTTATTTAGGCTAGTTTTAGGTTTTTATTTAAAGCAGGTATAAGCTGAAAAGGACCTTAAATATATTGCTCCATGTGGATCAACTTGATCTTACCAGTTTTTATCATCATATCATGGCTCTGCACTTGGAGCTCATGATCATAAAGTGTAGGTTGCTCCCACGTCTTGTGTTCCAGACCATCTTAGATTTTTTTGTGTATGCATTTATGTGGGTTTAGCTAGCACTACTGGCATATTACTCCCATCAAAATTAGAGTAGTACGTATTAGAATATTTTAATTCCTTGACCTGAAGAGAGACAAAGTAGAGTTTCTAAATGATCCCCACACATTTAAACAATCAAACGGAATTCCTGAAGTATAGTGCTTGATCACTTGGAATTCCTAAATCCCCACACACTTAGAAACCATAATCAAATGGAATTCCAAAATTAAATGGAAATACAGTGCCCAACCAGGTCGAATTCCCAGATCTCCACTATGAGGGGCGCACAGGATTGTGATAGAAGCCCACGTACATGATCTTCCATGGGCCCCACATACGAATGCTAACACGTGGAATCAGAGATACGAGCCAAAAATAGGCCCGGCAATTGTAGAGATCAAACTCTATTATTGTGCTTTGAGTGTTTGATGTGCAGCGTTTTGGACATGTTTGCCTAAAGAGTTTATGTAAACGTGAAACTCTCATTACCGCTCTGTTGTATAGTTTTTTTTTTTTTTTTTAGCAAATGTTTCTTGAAAAACGAGATATTTTAAATACTTTTATCTCCTGTAAAAGAAAGGTGGAGTCTATGGGGCTGTTTGTTCAGCCCCGTTTTCAATGGAAAGGGGGAGGAGATAGGGCACCGGATTCCGCATTTGTCGTTTAGGGGTCGTTTGTTCGTAACCATTTGCATATGTAAATAAATCACATGGGTAACGATTACACATAAATCAGTGTAAATCCAATTCACATGTGTAAAACTCATATGTAAATGATGTGAAAAACAACTCAAAAAAGGGTCCTTCATTTTCACATCTCATTGATGGTCATTTGTTACACACATCACTATTACTGTGCGCGTGCTACAATACCACAGAAGTCCAAATGGGGGTTACCGTGTTTTTTATTTTTTTTCACTATTACAAGACCTAAAATAATAATCTAAACCGTTAATAATCCTCATAATGCTAAAAACAGTTGCCACACAAAATTTCAGCCGTTGGATCGTCCTAGATTCTGAGATATTTGGCAAACAATACAGACCATTAGATCTATAATCTGGATTTCTGTGGGCCCCCTTTGCAAGAGCCGAACCGTTCATTAGCTTTAAATTGGCAAGAACGGCTAAAGAGTCAAGTTTCAGATCACAAATCCTCATGATCTGTAAGAAAATAGTAACAAACATTTATAACCATTGATATTCCTCTCTCAACTTGACGTGATTTAGTGTGTACACTGCCGAGTCCCTTTTTTCGTTTTTTTTTTCATTTATTTGGCCTTTTATTTTAAGATCTAAACCTTCTATCTTCTTTGGAATATCCAAAATGGCTCTTAAATCAAATTTCAGCCGTTGGAGCGTCCTATATTGTGAGATATTTGGCAGTCAATTCAAACCATTAGATATAAAATCTAGGTTTCTGTGGGGCCGCTTTTCAGGACCTAAACCGTTCATCATCTTTGAAATACTGAGAACAACTAGGTGGTCAAATTTCATATCATAATTCTTCAAAACTTAGGAGGAAATTGTGAAAACCTTTATAACCTTTAATGTACTTTAAATTCATATGTGCAAACTACTAAAATTGACAAACAATGAAATATGAATCACATGTGAGTCTTTTGCATATGCAATTGATTCACATGTGATTCATTTACTTATGTGAATCATTTTCAGACAAAACAAACGACCCCTTAGTGCAGCGACAAAAGGAGGAGGGTTTTTTCCCCCTTTGAACTGTTTTCCTCCCTATGCGCGGATCTGCATTTCCGACCTCCCCTTCTTGGAAACATTTGCTTTAGAAGAGAAAAACCTAGTTTCACGTTCCGCGGCATCTTCCAAATGTCTCTTAGTCCTGACAAATGAATCCATTTCCTTGAAAGTAAAAAACATTGCATTTCCTTTTACAGATTGTTTTACAAACAAGCGCAAATTTTAACATAAAGCATGGGGAAAGTGACGGGAGACTAAATCCCAACCTACATTTTCAAGTGGGTTGTGGTCCATGGAAGGAATATAATATTTTCATCTACCCTCCATGGCCCCTCAATTGGATAAGTTGCAAGTGTCACACATTTGAATGGAGAATATTGAACATCATCATCGTCGTCATTATCATCATAATATTATTATTAAATATTGACAACAACAAAAGGGCATGTTTAACTAAAAATAATAATAACAACAACAAGTTGTTGGGCTATTACTTTTAATGCCCGGCCCACTGCATTGTTGGACAGTTGGGTGGGGTTATAATCCAAACAAACTCGTGAATTGCATAGGTCAGTGATAAAGGGCCATGCATGACTCTCGGGAACTACTTGCTAACCACTACCTGCACTCTCAAGATAACAAAGCTCTATAATAATTAATAAATGTAACAAAAACAGCCACTATGAAAAAAATGGTTGGTGCCTGGTGGGTTCCAAAATAATGATAATAATGGGAACAACTAAACAAAGAAAAACAGAAGAAGAAAAAAACTGGTTGGTGAATCATGCTTTACGCATGTGGCATGAATAGCACTAATCAGGACCTTATACATCAGGGGACACCCGACATACCGTGATAGGACCTTTCATCTTGGGTCCTCATATTTTGAAAGTTACTCTGCTTGAATTTGTGGTTCACATGGTTTGCTTTAGGTACAATGTTCCGCTTGGTTGGTGTGGTTCAAAATGACGTAACTGGCAAAGCAATTGATAATTAGGGTTTTGGCATTTCTTTAACCTTGAAATCATAGGTTTCATCTAAAAGTGGTTGATTGAATTCCTCCAAACCAAAGTAGTTCCAACTGGGCTCTGGTGTTTCATATGATGGGGTATGTAATATTTTCATTGCGAAATATATATTTCCTGATAAGGAATGTCTTTGAATCATATGAACCAACCAAGGATGTGTACATTGTGAAGAAGTTATCATAAAAAGCAGCATTAGGTTTGGCAGGAGCTTTTGTTAGAAGAGTTGTTTGCGTCCACCGTAATTGTGGGTTTTCTTGTTTTAGGTTTGTTCTTTTATTAATGAAAATTTTTTACCCAAGAAATGTTAAATGATGGCCCAGGCATGACCTGGCCCAGGCCATTAACATAGTGAATCAACGACCTTGACTCCTAACAGGACTTAATAATAAATTACAGCAGAACTTTTGGACCAACATAACCAACTCTGCCTTAAACGTTGCGTTCGAACCAGGCCTATGATGGGCTTGGATCCTAGACGTGAAAAGTAATTAAGTTATTATAATGAGACGAAGATACTATACAATAAATAATAAATATGCATTTTTAATAATTTTACCTTATGCATTGAAGTAGTTTTAATTGGATTGGACTGTTTTTATTTGTGGCGCCTAATGAAATGCTGAAACTGAGAAAAAGAAATTGTCCTTAGATAGAGTGGCCCTGCGATCAACCACAATAAAGACAAATCACACAATCACAATCAATTAATCAAATAATTACGAAGAAGATGACACACAAGCAATTACGTGGTTTGGCCAAAATGCATACGTCCATGGAGAAAAGTTCACTATATTCCTTTTTCTTCGTGCTGTGTTCAACACAACTCCACCAGGGTTTAAGGTTACACATTACATTAATATATAAATCTCATTTTCTTAGCCACCAAGAAAACACATACATAATGACTAAAATACCTTGAACCTTGAACCTCGATTCTGGGTAGCCCAAACAACCGATCTAGCTAAACCGGAATACAGAACAAAACCTAACAATCTCTACCTTGACTTGAATTCCGTAAATCCCTGAAGCCACCTTGAGATAGCTGGTAATGTCTTCGTCTTCTCGTACCTTGTTGAAAGATACGCATCTGCACGCGCTACAATCAAGCCCGGCTCCTGCACTAACAATCTTATTATTGTCCGATATCGATCAAGTCCAAACTAACTTGAGATCTCTCATACCTTACTGAAAGGTACACCTCCACACCTGCTACGATCGAGCACGGTTCCTGCACCCCCTTAGCTCGAGGTGCACCCACATTCTCGTTAATGTGATGCGACAATCAAGTCCAAGCATAGCTTGAACTTCTTCATCGTCAACTTTCCAAACACCTTCATCTCAGTTTTTCGAAGTGATCCAGTCCATCTGTTGCCATCCTTGCTAGCATCCTTATAATACGATGACTTCTTACCTTCATCTGATAAAGCAAAAGTAACTCTCTTTTCGACTGCACGCTTCTCTGGGCCCGCAGCATTAAGGATCTTCCATACTTTGCCTTTAAACTAGTGGTCCTACAGTTTCGGCCCACTATAATGGCCTTCTTGAAAATGTCTGTTGTACCATCTTCCAATTTCCATCTAACTCCACCTTAATTAACTTTTCCTTCTATTTCACATACAGTTGTGGTCCTCTATTAATGGCTTTCTTAAAAATGTCTGTTGCACCATCTTCTAACTTACCATCTAACTCCACCTCAACTGACTTTTCCTTTTTCCTTGGAGCTGCTCCACCTGCAACTATACCTCTTGCTAACCTATAAAGACCTTTGACGAAGTCACCTTTCATGATGACCATTGCTCCATTAACCACCTTCATAATTCCACCTGCTACACTACACTTGCGGCCCTTAGAGTCTAAGGTTCCCAAAGAAATAAATTTTTTTTTGTAAATCCGAAACATGCATCATATTCGTCAAGGTTCGTACCATCCCATCAAACATCTTGACTTTCACTGTTCCAACTACAATGCACTTGGATTCTACATTATTTGCCATGAAAACAGATTTACCCTCACAAAATGTATAGGTGTCAAACATATCTCTACTATAACACATATGACAGTCACAACCAGAATATAAATCCAGAACCTTCGGTGTGATCCGTATCTTTGATGACCGAAGCAGATTTTACCAAACATGCTACCTCGCAGCCATCTGAACTTTATGTTACACTTGTATTATTCGAATCAAATTCTTTTTCCTTCTCCAAGTCTTTCTTCCGCTTCGAACGATCTCTCCTGATATGGCCTTCTTTATAACAGTAATAGCAAGTGATAACCTTGCCTTTTCCTTTCGACTTCGAGCAATTCCGATCTTCTGATCCTCTATTCTTGGATCTAGATCTCCGCTTTCTCTAGTTTGTACATGATGCTACATTAATACTTTCTCCACTAGATTTTTTACTGTCACTCTTCATGATCTCACTCAATACAAGAGCTGCAGTGACATCATTCATGCTTGAAGTATCTTTTCTGTACATCAGCGTTGTCATGAAGTGCTCGTATGACCGAGGTAGTGAAGACAAAAACAGTAGCGCTTTATCTTCTTCCTCGAACTTAACCTCAATGCTCAATAGTTGTATGACCAGCTTATTGAACTCATTGAGATGCTTTGACAATCGTGATCATTTTGCCATTTTCATGGAATACAACTGTTTCTTCAAAAACAATTTGTTTGTTAAGAAGTTAGACATGTATAGGATCTCTAACTCTACCTATAATTCTAGAAAAATGTTAATCCCCATGACGTGGTAGAGAACGTCATTGTGGAGGATAAGACGAATTGCACTTATAACTGTTTCATCTAAATCCTCCCAATCATCATCGGACATCTTTACTGGCTTCTTTGACTTACCGTCTAAAGCCTTCCTTAGACCATTTTGAATCAAGACATCCTTAATCTTTCGTTACCAAAGACTAAAACTGTTGAACCTGGCAACATCTCAATCTTAAACTCATTGCTTGACCCCGATGTGTATCCTGATTGATGCCTCCTGAATTACCTTTTTTTTCTATCTGTCAAATGGTTAATCTCCTCCGTCTATTTAGTAGATCTCCTTGAAACAAGTTCACAGAACAAAACAAGACGTGAATCTGAGTCCGGATGACCCCAAAATTTACAAAACTGTTATGGTTGTTGATCTGGTCAAACCTCCTTTTGTATTGGTGCTGATGTCAGCCCTGCTGCTGCTGAGTGGGCTCTGCTGCAAACAGGTCAAGTTCAACCTGACCTGACCTGACCTGTGACCTGGCGTGGCCTACAACCAAGATCTCAGATGGTTCTTCTCCTTCCCCATTTGTTCTGCAACAAAGGAACGGCCTGGCACCTTTCTTTTCACTGGAGGGTGTGGATGGTGAGGAACCGTTGAGGCAGTTGACAGCTGAAGCCCCTTCCTCTCCCGGCTACAACGTCGGCAGCAACGATGATCTGGTCAACGGACATCAGAGCACGGTGGCACGACCTAGTAGTGGCAGACGGCGACCCCCTTCGATTCGATGGATCTTCTTCTGTGAAAAAAAAAAGATCGAAAAACCAACACAGCCTTGCAACTCTGCAAATGAAAAAACCAGAGAACCCATTTCTAAGATTGTTGCAAGAACCCTCTTCTACGATCTTTGTTTCCTATTTGGCAAACCCAAAATAGAAACATGAAACCTAGATTCTCTGCAAGCACCAAACCGAACCAACCTTCTTGTTGGTCTAGATTCAATCAGAGCACAATCCACACCTAAGATCGTCTCTCCATGTGACACCCCGTCACAATTTAATCTTGATTACTACTAATTAATTATCGAATTATGTTGAATGATTGCATTAATGTGAAAATTTTACCGATTACTTGTGCCTTGCCTTAGGATACTTAATTGGGCCAAGTTAAGGTCATGAATGGGTAACCTCAAGTCGATTTGACCTTGGTCAGATGAAGAAAAGCCATTTTCATAATTATCAATTTCTTTGAGAATACATTTTGTGTTCTATCTTGGTATTAGCATATGTATCTTGCTAAGTATATCAATTCTAATTTTGGCCTTACCTCCTTAGACTTCATTGGAATTAATTAGGCTTGCAAATAACTTAAATTGAAATTATGTAAGAAAAGTGGACTTATCTGTAATTATAAGAAATTCTGTCTTTAAAACAGGAATTAATCCTCATTTCAATGACCCTTTTTCTTCCTCTTCATGTGAGCTCCTTCCCCCTTCTCCTATCCTCCTCGATCTCTTAGATCATTGCCTAGGAGGAGCTTGTATGAAAGCTTAGAGAGCTTCCTCACCATTTCCTTTCTTCCCTCTAACTTCTTCTTGAGTGGAAGACCCCAATTTCCTTCCCTATCTCCTTTACAAGAACCCAAGGTAAGAAGAGAGGCCTTCCTTCTATTGTTGATGCCAAATGAATTGAAATATGCAGAGATTGCGTGCATGCACAAATTCTCATCATCATTTTCATGTTTTCTTCATGATTAGGGTTGTAGGAGTTTGGGCTTCTCCTCAAGTGAACTCAAAGGAAGCCATTAGAGAGATCTTAGCACTCACTAAAGGCAAGTACAAGCAAGATTTTGTAATTGCATGTTGTATTAGATAAATACTATAATTGAACCTCCTATTTTGTATATGTGAATGACAATCTATTTTTCCTAATTTTGATGAATGGAAATGTGATTCTTGAAGGAAGGGTTTTATGGCAAGGGAGAGTTTGGTAAGAGTATTGATGTTACTTAATTGGTGCAGAGTAATTGTCACAACCCGAGCCCAGGGTTCGGGGGTTAGCAAAAGCCAAACCTAATGACACACGTACTCCCGTGCATGCACACATAGACCGAGTCTAAATGCACACGCACAAGGGAACATTCACACGTGCCAAGCAAGTACGCGGAAGCTGTAAATATCAGAAACATAAAACTAACAATGCAAGAAGAGGATACAGAAAGGACTGACATAATTACATCTGAAAGTTTTACAAAAAGGACCAAAAGAATATATACGATCATGACATGTCATGCCAAATACTAGTCTGCAAATCCACACAAAACAAGACTCCAATGATGCATGCCATAAGCGCTCTCCCGTGGAGTGATCACATCCACTCCTCTAGGCCTGATGGGGCCCCGGGGGTCTCATCTGGAGCCTGGCCGACCTGCGGGGGTTCGGCAGGGGGATCTGGGCCTGCAACACCAAAAACAACTGTGAATACGAAGATTCAGCAAGGTATAAACCATAGCAAGTTAACACACGCTGTGTCTAATGGAATAAGAACATCATGTGATTAAAGAAGGCATTTTCGTATACTAGGCTGTCATGCAAGAAAGAAATATGCTAAGTGAATCAATGAATACATGCTGTGTACAGACTAGTGGCAACTACATTACCATGTGCTCCCAAAAGAGGGATCTTATAACATGCAAAGAACACCATTGTCCGGGCCAGGGTACAATGGGTCTCGGTTTCCTGGGGTCCGGTTCCCCAAGACAAATCCATACTGCAGCAGGTCCATATAACTATACCAAATTCACCCCGTCGGGATCCTAAGGCTGAGGCTAAGTAGTGCCTGACTATACGGAGTCAATCATGAAAACCCTGAGTAGATCGTGACAACATATTATACGTGCATATCTGTGAGTGAACATATCATACATGCATACTCAAGGTAATTAAACCACGATGTGAAAGTAACGAAACATACGTAATCATGTAGAGCGTTGAGATCAATGATCGAATGCAATATGTTGTGCAACAAACCATGCGAAATCGAATCATATTTAGTTACAAACCAATTCTAATCTAATTATCCGGTGTTTCTAACCGTGCATGATGATGTAGTTTTAAGGTATTGATGCACCGTTGTCTAGTGTTGCCTTGAATCGGGCGGTGCACGAAGTCCCTTAAACCAACACCCATGGGGAGGTGCTTAACATCCGGATAACGAACATGAATGATTCGCAGCCCTCGAGATCATTCACGCGTTGTATCACATTCCGTTGGGCAGGTCTAGGTGCCCTACATTCTATCATGAAGGCCATATCGGTCTTTCCCTTACACCTACCCTTGTTATTCTTTCATTAGTCTAGTGTGGATACGGCTTAGCCGTGTGGGTGCTACGGCTTAGCCGTGTGTAGTCTACGGCTTAGCCGTGGCTGGGCCGTAGAAGACCTGTCAGTTGCTGACTCTCAGTTATTTCAGAAAATGCACCCTGTATTGATCTACGGCTGGGCCACGGCTGAGCTTCGGCTTAGCCGTAGGGCAATCCACGGCTTAGCCGTGCCCTAGCCGTAGAGGAAAACTGGGTTTTTCTCCTCTCTGGCTTGTGAGCCGTAAGGTTCATACGGCTTAGCCGTACCTGTACGAATTAAATTTCCTGAAACTTGTACAGAATGTCTGGGAACTCATCAACAGTGGAAGTTTCAATCGAAAGGAATAGCATACGAATCAAATGGGCTGTAAACACCTTGTTTCCACATCCATTCATGTAAACTAAGCAAATCAAAAGCATACCAACATGGGTTCTCACACTATGGTTATACTTGCCTCAATTTGGAAATCAATTGCACACTTGAAGTTCTAAAGCCCAAATCACAACCTAGCTCAACCAAAACCACCTGCATGCATGAGGGATGGAGAGAAATTCCAAAGACATACACACCAATAAGAACAAGAAGGAGAAGAGATAGAGAATGGAGAGGAGAGGAATGGAAAGAATCCACTTACCTCACATGCAAAGGAGTAACTTCCTCAATTCCTCAATTTGACTTAATCGATGGAGGTTGGAGAAGAGAATGCAAGTGAAGAAGGGAGAGACTCCACGTGCAGTAAGGACATGCAGAGAAAATGAGAGAAGGAACTTGAATTGATCGATTGGGTGAGCTTATATAAGTTAGTGGGTTGACCAAATTGCAAGAGAGTCCAAGTTAAAAGTGCTAATTTCAGTTTGAGTCAAATCAAGGTCCAATCGAATCACACGACATCGGTCACAAATGACGTAGTTACGAAAGTTAACGGGCTCAACGAAAGACACGTGTTGACATCAAGATGATGCAAAATGACCATGTCCAAGAAAAGCTAAAATTACGAAAAAGGGCTTGGTCTACTTAATCCAGGTCAAAATCAACCCAACTACCTATCCATGCCCCGTAACGAAAACAAAACACAAACAAAACACGATTAGCAACGAAAACAAGATTAACTAGCCGCTAAACAGGGTCAAGCTGGGTCGGAGTGTTACAGTAATAGAACCTTGAGTGGAACATAATGTTCCTTACAGAGGTAGAGTGGAAGAAAGTAGAGTAGAAGTTACAGAAACTGTAGAATTCAAAGCACTTTGTGACCTGCCCGATTGATCGAACCTGGAGTCCGACCGGTTGGACTATCATTCTCGAATCACTCTACAATAGTTCATAATCTGCCCGACCGATCGGATTTAAGTTCCGACTGGTCGGACTACCTTTCTCGAATCAGTCTGACCGATCGGACCTTAATCCGTTCGGTTGGCTGGGCCTTGGGACTGACCTATGGTTTGGGTTCTGAAGTAAGCTCTGAAGCATGTTTAACCTCATCACGGACAAAATAGAATCGTGCAACACATGAACGCTCTTGAGAAACCTCATGAACGCCACCTAATCAGTCTGTGTCTAACCATTGGATTGAGTTAAGGCATATTAATGTACTACCCATGTTGACAAAGTAACAACAATGATAACCGTACATTGGGTGTCGTAAACACTCCTAAATGGACAGCAAGAGATGATAAGTGAGTAAGTTACTATTGGCTAGTGAGCTCCCATAAACATTCGACCATGATGTGAAACTAGTCTCCTTTTAATTTTGTTATGGTGATAGTATTAATATTCCTTATTCTTATGATGCATTGAGATGGAATATGAACACAAGGGGTCTTTGAATAAAGTAAGAAATAAGAACTAAGGATTCGGTTTGGCCACTGCAATAGATAATAAGAGTGTCTAGAACTCCAATCGGGTAATCAGTTGTACCTAGGCCTACGACACTGAGTATTTCCCACATAATTTGTTTACTCTCTCATGGAAGAGCATCATTAAGCCACCTAGAGAATAAATGTCATATGATTCATTTAAGCTCTTATGGAAGAGCACAATAAGCCACCCTATGAGTTTCCAACCAAGAATATCATCTAAGGTATGATTTGAATATGTTAAAATGTAAATATGTAGTTCTCATATATTCATATGATGTGCATTACTTTACTATCGCTTATTCTACTTGGCTGAATCGTCGTATTCACTGCTATTCAATTGATGTTACAAGCTAAACTGTCAATTCTGGTCCAGCCAAGGCCGAGAAGAAGGAGACCGCAGAGGCTTTTATAGGATTAGAAAAGTGGACTACCGAGGGTATCCTTTAATCAGTCGCATGGAGCGCATCATCCTGGTTTTTATTTTGGAATTTAGATTGGATACTGTTGTACTATGCCATCTTATCTTTCATAATTGGTCATACTCGGGATGGCATTGGTTTTCTTTTGTAGTCCGAATTTGTGAATGATGTATATGATTTTTTTTTTTTTTTGTAGCCAAGTGGTTCTGGTTCAAGTTTTTTTGGGTATAAATTAGTGTTTAAAAGTTAAAAGTTTTAGACTGTTCAGTTATGATACCTCGTGATTTTGAATTGTACAGATGACAACTACGACCTTCCACTAAAGACACTCATTGACATGTGTCGATTGAGGAGTCCTCGACCACGCGAAGCTTGTAAATATCCCTTGTGGATTCTATCCTGACACGGAACCGGGTGGAATTTCATGGGAGTACGTATGTCACACCTCGCAAATTACCCTAATTCAAGGAAGCCCGGGCTTCGGTTGTGACACTCCACACAAGCACCAAACCACCGAACGCTAGGCCTTAATACCACTTGTTGGGAAATATACTCAGGATTTGCCATCAACCATGACACTCACAAAACACATAATCACAAACAATCAATCAAGCAACCACAAAAAAAAAAATGACACACAAACAATTATATGGTTGGGCCAAGAGGCCTACATCTACGGAGAAAAGCTCGCTTTATTTCTTTCTCTCCCTGCTGTGTTCAACACAACTCCACCAGGGTTTAGGGTTACACATCACATTAACATATAGATCCCATTTTCTTGGCCACCAAGAAAACCCATACATAATAACTAAAATACCCTTAACCCTGAACCTCGGCTCTAGGTAACCCAGACGATCGACCCAGCTAAATCGGAATACAAGACAAAACCCAACACTTGTGTTGTTTGTTGAACTGCTTTCTTACTTGTCCCATGGCCCGAGTCAATTTCCAATGAAAGTAGACTCTATTTGTATCATAAGTTTCCTTTCAGTCAAACAGATGAACAGTATCATAGGATTTACTTTTACACCTATCCTCCCCATTCCTTTGCATACGTGAGTTTTTTTCACCTTACATATGCGATTTGTGTTTTGTCTCCTAATACATACAAATTCTCATTACCTCTCATTTGTAAGTTGTGGCTTATCCTCTCACATGTACAGGTCCTATTATCTCAAATGTCTAAGTTGTATCTTGTCTCTTTACATGTGCGGGTCCCCATTATCTCACACGTGTGATTTATGTCTTGTCTCCTCATATGTATTGATCCTTATTATCTTACATATGTGAGTTGAGTATGAGTTGAGTTGTGTAGTTTGTATTCTGATCCAGCCCCCTCAACTAGATTATCAAAACACAAAATCAAACAAATTAAAGGAGTTTATTTTAGAGTATAATTATTTGTAAGAAATGTTGAGAAGGATTTTGAAAATATAGTTAAAAGGCAATGACACCGTCTATCTCTATTTATTTTATTTTATCGAGGATTCTACTTAAAAAATCATCTTAAGTGGGCACTAAACCAAAAGGCCCCTTTTACTTTTATAGGCATGGAAGTAGTCACCTCAGGCTACTTCTGTTCACAAAAGCTACTTCCTTCTTCCTCCTTCCTTCTTCGTTTGGCTTCTATGAGAAGAAAGCAACCATTGCAAACAAAAGGCCCTGGATAAATAATTTACTTGTGGACCTATAATTTGAAATACATTGGCCTTGCAACCCTACCTGCTAAAATAGCACCATCTGTTGGAAGTTTTTAAACTTGCAGAGAAACTTCTTTTAACTGAGACAAAATAGAGAAGATTCTCATTTGCAAAATGAAGCATCTAATACTACAAGACAAGCCAACAGAACACATGAAAATGATCAATAAATATATCAGGTCAGTAAGCATGTCCCTCCCAATGTGAATACCACCTTAATCTTTCTCACAAGAAGCTTGAGGCCATGAGATGACCGCCTGCTTCTGAGTTGATGATTTTAACCACTTTATTCTAGCAAAGAGCAATGCAACCACCATTAATGGAGGACCATGTGTATTGCATACGGGGTGGTCACCCCTCCCCATATATAGGGATGGCAAAGGGACGGGTTTGGTACAGTTTAGGGTAAACCCAAACTCACCCCGTTTCAAATTTATCTCATCCAAACTCTTCTCGTCTTATGACAGATTACTAATTGTAATATCAAACCCGCCTCGCTTAAGTGGGTCAAGTCCAATTTAAAGCTTAAATCTGTAAAATATGTAAAAATAAATGAAAATGTGTAGAGTAAAGTTTGAACATGCTACATTCTTTTCCCATATGCCTCATATTAAGGTCCATAACCACCTACATTTTATGAATTTTTCTATTACTTTAGTAATAAATATAGAAATATAATATATTCGCGGCAGGGAGTTAGGTCAACAAAACCTAAACCCGCCTTTGTTGGCCCAACCTACCTCACATATGAAAAAACCATTACCAAATCCACCCCTAAGAGGGGGTGGGGCAGGCCAAGTCCCATTTATGCCCGACCCATTGCTATCCCTACCCGTATATGACCAAATAATCACCCCATCTCATATTGTATTCCAAAAAAAAAGACGACATTTCTTCCCACCCTGCCAAAAAAACCCAGCCATCAGCCATCGCTATTCATTTTGGCGCTTGTACAGTCTACTTGTCGCCTTGTAATAGTCTCTCCCTCTCTTTTTCCTTTTGTGTCTCCCTCTCTTTCCTCCTTTTTGCGCCTTTTGCATAGCTTTTTGCAATAGAAATCTCTCAATTGCTCTTTTTTTTTATGCAATATTGTTTGTGGTTTTCTTGGAGCGAGAGGAGAGAAATGGGTTTCCTGTTTCTAGATTTGGATCCTACTGTTGGTTCATCTTGGATTTTCGAAATGACCATTCAAATAATCTTCTAAGAAAATACAAAATAAAAAGGTGGGTTTGTCATTTGTGATTGTCGCCCCTCTTCCCCTTTTTATTTGATTGTTTCCGTTGATTTGTGGCCTCTATTTTGTGGGCATTTCTCTTTTCTTATTTCTGTTGCTTGATAGGGCAATATTCGGTTGAGTTCTGCTTTTATTTCTATTTAGCATATATCTTTATGTTATTAAGGAGTGGGCTCCACCAGATCGAAAATATTGAAAAATATTTTTGTTGTATCTATCAACACCTTGAGAAAATTTAATATGATATTAGAGCCAATTGATTGTGAGTTCGAATCCCAAGATGAATGATTAGGTATTAAAAAAAAACATGTCGCTAAAAGTGCTCTAAGGATTTAATCGAGCAACTCCCGACTGCATAATACCTGCATTAGTCCACCCTTAGTTGTTTGTGCACGTGAAACTCTTATTCATAGTACAAATGTTTTAAACATGGATAGATTCTTCAGATGGATGGGATCAAACTTTTATAAAATTTGCTTAACACGAATGCCATTCAGTTGCAATGGCTAGCACCAGTCTTTGGACCTTGATTGACTCAGTCCCACGAGAATTGTCCATGGCATAGTAGTCCTTAGAGTCCATCATCTTACCATCAATCGTTTTCGGGCCACCGCCAATCACCATCAAGTTGGATGCAGAAGGATTCCAAAATCTAATTTTCAAGTCTGGTTTTGGGGTAGACATTTTCTTTTGATCATTGTGGCTGCAGCTGATGCATTTAAGGTAACAAAAATTAGTTTGATAATCTTCACCACTGCATGATCAAATCAACCATCATCAAGTTCGTGTGCCCCAATGAAGGACATGTACAGGTTAAATCAACAAAATAAAGTAGGGTTAAGAAACAAACACAGTATATCATCTCATGTGTCATTTCATAAAAGTAGGCCCATTATTTTTTATTCATTTTATTAATCGACAATTATCCTCAAAATCTTAGTCTTGGGAAGATCCTTAATTTCTGTACTTTTCTTGTTTCTGCTGCTTGATTTCTTTTCTTCTTCTCCGTCTCTTCTTCTTCTTTTTCTTCATCATCATCATCTTTATTATTATTATTATTATTATTATTATTATTATTATCCGTTTGAAATTTTTTTCCTGGACAATAATATAATGTTTATGATTATGCTAACAATGTTCATTTATAAATGCAGCTGCTCTCATTTGGATTCATATCATAGAAGAACTAATAAAAGCTTAAGGAAAAGAAAAGAGGTACTAATTTTTCACATGATAATAATTATTACTTCTTTTGAGTTCTCTACACTCTTTAGTTTCTTTATTATTATTATAGTGTGGTTGGAAATTGATGTGCTAATTTCTTTGAGAATTGTTTTAGAGTTGAGCTGACTTTTGATGAGAGGACTATATGTTAGTTGATGTAGGCAAATATTTTGTGTCTATTCAAATGGAATACATTTTCTTTTTTGCTATCATTAATGTGAAAAAGTTTTACAAATTCTAAACTCTAATATACATTAGCCTCCACCCAAATGAAAATCGTGGGTCCACCACTAACTTCCATCTTTGGCCATCTACTGTTCTATACCTAAAAGCTAGAACCCATAAGAAATTGGGGCCAGAAAACTCCATGGTACTGTTGAGGGGTGTTTCTGGCTAAATGAGAAGCACCCTTCAATGACATGGGCTACATTGGCATTCATTGTTGACGTCCAATTGGAGAAGAATAAGATTGCTTTCTTCTCACAAAAGCCCCAAGAAGGAGGAAGAAAACAGTAGATTTCGCAAAAACATGGGAGGGTCAAATTCGACCCTTGTTATAATAGGGGAGGGTTAAGGGATCCTTTTTGGTTTAGTTCTCACTTAAGGTGATTTTTTGGATAGAATCCTCTATTTTATTTTTCAGACTTGTACTCACTCATACCCCTTAATAGCTAAGCTATAGCTTGGGGACACTAACACCCTTTCTTATTTAGATTTGAAGATATCAGAATTTCATAATAAATGTTGAACAATAGAGAGAATTTAAATTTAATTTGATATCTCATCTTCCTTCTAGATCAACCGAAGAACACGTATGTGCGATGAGAGAAATCTATAGTAGGAAAAAAAATTATTCTGATTTTCAATGCAACTCTTTTTTTATTGCTTGGTGCAATGCATTTTTCTTGCAAAAAAGGAAAAAAATAGACTGATTTCCTTAATAGAAAGGACGTCAATTTCCTATATGGGAGAAAAGAAAGCATGATCTCCTTTGTTGCGAAATGAAAGTCCACTATAAGCATAATCCTTATTAGGTTTTTTGAGTGTTGGCTAATTCATGAGTTTGGCAAAACTCTAGGTTCATTGAGTTATAATTTTATATTCTTTTAGATGAACTGTGGTTTGTTGTCGGAAGAGCTGAAGTGAAAATTAAAGTTTTGTGAAGGCATTCAAACAGATGCTCATATGTGCTCGAGCAGCTGTATTCAGATTGTAAAACTTCCAGAGAGAAGTTTACTCGCTCGAGCTGAGACTTCAAGCGCTCAAGCGGGCTTGACAAAAGTTTACTCGCTCGAGCTGAGACTTCAAGCGCTCAAGTGGGCTTGACAAAAGTTACGCTGAATTGAAATAACTAAATATTTCTTTCACGTGCTCGAGCAGACGACGGAAAAAACCTAATTTCCTATTTGTGCTAAGATTGCTTTTTTGTGTACTACACAAACCCTAATTCTAAGACACAAATTGTTAGTTATTTAAAGGGGTTCTCTCTCGGCCCAAAGGCGTCTCCCTCATTACTATCAAGTCAGAAAATCTAATTGAGAGACTATTCCTTCTCTAGAACATTCATTGGGAGGTTGTGATAAGTTGTTGAGTACTAGAGAATATTGCTTCTATATCTTTTGTAGAAGATTATCTTCTCTTGTAAAAGATTGAACACCTGCAGTTTCAAGATATTTGGATCAAGTAGGAAGAGCAGTGAAAGGCGTGGAGTCATAATAACGCAGGGTTGTGTAAAAACAACTACAGTCCTTAGGTTGAGTTGCAACTAGAGAACAGATTGTGAGTATATATTGTAATTGCTCGTTATTAGTATTTTATTTCTGTTGATCTGAAAATGACTCATGGTTTTTCCTGAAGAGGCTTCCCACATTAAAAAATCCGCATGCCTTGTCTGTGTGGTTGATGTTTTTGCTAGTTTTTTTTTATTCTCCTGTAGATATAATTTGAATTGCAATTTAGAAATCTCAAGTTGGGATGAACTTTTACCTTTCAATGCACAAACACACCCAAAGGCTTTCATGATCTCAGGAATAACATGGTATCACACTCTAATGCCCCAATGAGTAATGTTATGAGAGTGATACATGGTTGGTCTATTATACCAGGGTCGGTCAATGGGGAGGGCTAGAATTGAAACTTTGAATAGTTTCCCACCAGAGCATGGATTTATTAGTTCGAACCCAGCCCAAGGATTTTGCCCCTTTCATAAAAGGGATGACAATTGACAATGGGTGTGATTCAAGTTGGGCCGAGTGCTGTAGGGAATATAAATAGTCTCGACTTGACTCGAGCTTGACCTATTTATTAATCAGCTTGAAAGTGAAAACTTAAATATAATCTAATACAACTTAAATCTAATCTAACTTGAAAGTACAAAGCGTCAATCCCAGTTCTTGTAAGGTTCCACTAAAAACTGTAAATGGACACCCAATTTGGAGAGTCCAAATTGAGTAAAAACCCTATGATGATCGTAAGTGGTCTATTAGAGTCCGCCGCGTCACTACAGGCAGCATAATATGTACGCGGGGCTGCTACCCCATCCAAAGCAGGGGGCTGCTGCGGTGATGTGGCAGACCCTAATAGGTCTACTCATGATCATAGTGAGATCTTTCTCTTCGAGGGGATCTCCACTCCAATTTGGAAATAAGAAGGGTCGACCAGACCTTTGAGTTGCTTGTTAGGGCTCAGTTGGCCGGTGGGACAGAAATTTTCATCCCTATTTTCGAATTGAGATTCCGTAAGGAAAAACCCTATGGTGCTGCCATGTCCCCAGTGGGGTTTTAGTAAGGGGATTCGGACTCCCCTATTTCCTTGGGCCAAAGTATTCGAGTACTGTAGAGCATGTCCTGAAACACAGGTAATATTTTATATAGACTTAGGCTTAGGAAAAAGGAATACTGAATTTAAATAGGGCCGATTTAAAAGCCCAGTCATGTCACTTCTTGAAATGATGAAAGAAAGTTTCATTTTAAACGTATTTTTTTGCCAAGCCACTTAAATCGGTGTAAGCTCATATTGAGCTTCACTTGGGCTGTATATTCAAAGGCATGCAAAGATCAGATTTCAGGCTTGAAGAAAATGGGCTTGGTTTTGGATACATTATCAGGAGGCCCAAAATAGATGGCCCGATATAGTCACGCAAAAGGCCCCCACCAGGCCTTCAAAGTTCAAACCCACAAACTAGATGGAAGTCCTAATATAAGGCCTGATAACTAAATGGGCTGGGCCCCTTTTGGCCACATGATATTTCGATAATTCATACTAATCCTCATGAACCACACTGCAGTGGGCAATGGATGGGCCATGGTTCATCGATTTGGTTCCACAAATGGTCAAGTCCGACCCAGGTGACTAAATAGTAAGCAGTTCAAATTAAGTCGTATTACCACCACATCAGACCATCCAAACAGATGGCCATAGTGGGCCCCCCAGAACTCTTTATCGAGCTGTTGGGCTTTGATCATCTCCCATTATATCATATTATTACCAAGCTGGTAGTAGCCCTGTCAAAGGGCCAGGCTGGGCTGGGCACGAGGTTGTCCTGGCCTTACCTTCAATATATGTAGGGCCAAACCTAAGCTGACCAGAGCCCTCAAAGAGCCTGCTCTACCTAGGCCCTTACCCTATCATCAAGGACCAAAGCCGGGCTCAGGGCCTGAAAATAAAAATTGCATTTTGAAATTATCTTACCATTGTTATCAAGCATTGAGGTCAATCTAGTATTCACCCTCTTTTATTCTAGTTTGAGACCAACAATATTGTTAGCAATAAAGCAAGCGCGACGGAGTTAATTTTTTTTATTTAATAATGGTAAATTAAAAATTAATTTATATAATAATATCTTCTAATGATATTTAATACTACTTCTAATTATATATTAAATAATATAAAATAAAACATTTGATGGTAGTTAATAATACTTGTAATGATATATTTTATATGCAAAAGGTATTATATATGTAAAAACTAATTTAAATAATAATATTTGATAATATCTTCACCAGTTAATAATTTATTCCTTTTTCAATATATCTAATAAATCATTTATTGCATCACTATCATCATATTTTGACAGTCTTGGGGTCTCGGATTTTTAGATTGCAAGTTCAATGAAACGTAGTGGAATAAATAAAATAAATTTGCAAATAAATAATCAACCACATAAGAAGAAGACATATAGATTTTTAATGTGGAAAATCCTATCAGGGAAAACCACGAGTCCTTTTAGACTACCAAAACTAAGCACTAATTTTGAACATTTATAAGATATACTTGCAATCCTTTTAAGTCATATCTCGACCTAAGGATGTTGTTCTTCTTGTACAAATCCTTGCAACAACAATCCCTCGTTGTGCACTGCTCTCCACACTCGATCCAATCAACTTAAATCCACAAGATAAACAATCTTCTACGAACAAGTAGAAGCCCTAAACTCTAGAACTCAAAGCTTCAGTAAAATCTCTACAATTGAAGCTCTAAAGAAAATAAGGAATCTCCAATGTGAAATCTCAACTCAGATTAAGGATATCTGTGTATTAGGGTTAAGAAAGGAACCCTTTAAGTAACTCACAATTCGCGCCTCATTAGGACAGTCCGTATAGAAATCAACTTACTAATCCTGACACAAAATAGAAACTATTTCCTAACAGGTCAATGGGTTTCTGTACTCTAGGTGCTCGAACGGACAAGTGCGCGCTCGAGTGGACATCACTTTTGTCTTGCCCACAGCCTCAACCTCCCATCGAGTGCGCTATCCTCTGCTCGAGAGACTGAGGCTTCTATCTCCAGTTCATTCTTTTCCAAATTTTCTTCACTTCAGCTTTTTCGGCAACACAAACCACAGTCTATCTAAAAGAAATATCAAATACAACTTAATGGATCTAAAGTTTTGTCTAGCCCATGAATTAGCCAACATACAACATCCTTACAATTTCCCCCTTTGCAATTTATGGATAAAACTTCTTATACATTTAATCTACACATTGAGTATATTTAGTTGCAAAAAAATAATAATAATAATAATATGTACCATCAACTATAGACTAATTACTAATTGAATACATTTACTATTAGCTCCAATTCCGCTTGAATTTCTGAATCTTCTCCCCCTTTATTCTGCATATCTCCCCTTTTGTCAATAATTAACAAACCTATGATTTAAGCATTCAACATAACTATCAACTAGAATCCAGTAGTAACTTCCTCTCAATTGTGACTCCCCCTTAATGACATCCTCGTAGTAACTGGGGGTGGGAGCTTAATCTTCTTCATTATGAGCTTTTTTATTTTAGTACCCACACTTGCGAATTTAAGAATTTTAACATCATATGTATGAAAACATTGGGCAAATCATCTTTCTTGATCCAAATGGCTTTTGTCTTGATCTTTGGCTTAGATAATTTCTTCCTCCATTATGTATTCTTTGGTAAAGCTCTCAGCTTATTGTAATGGGGTCAAATGCATCATTTAATTCTACAAGCATAGCATGGGGTGTGAATTTATAACTTGATAGATTCTTCTTCTCTGAGCTACCCACCAAATGATTTGTGCTTGCAACATGTTGAGTTATTGGTGCCAAAGAATTTAAGGCAAAACTTTTAACAAATACAGTTTTACCTTTAGGCTTTGAAGTAGATGCATCTTGATCAAAACTGATATCGTGTTAGTCATCAGGCCTTTTCTAAACGCGCATGATCTCATTTAAGTGTTATTGAACCAGCGATTATCTTGTCAAGCAATTCCTTTAATGCAGTCAACTATGACATTGTCATTTTCTAGGAATTAGTTCACTCATACTGAAACTTGAATTCACAATGTCATTTAGCTTATCATAAAAGTCATTAAACCTTTCATCATCAATCATTCTAAGGATTTCAAAAGCAATAGTGAGATTTTGCAACTTAGTCTCTTTAACCAAATCAGTTCTCTCATGAACTCTTCGCATGATGTCTCAAGCCTCTTTTGCAATCATATAAGTGGAAACTCTATATAATTCAAATGGGTAATACTCCATTGTAGATTGAATTGATAGCCTTATTATTACAATTGCATGCATGCTTTTCATTTTTAGACCACTATACAATCGGTTTTTCATTAGTTCTCCCATCAGCAACAAACCTTGGGTTAAGTGTAGCCATTAACAACAATAAGCCATACATTTTTATCTATGAATCTAAGAAAAACAGTCATTTTGACCTTCCAATATGCATAATTACTTGATGCAACAAAAAAAGGAGACTTGATTGTAGATGTGTCTTTCTGATTGAATTCCATTATAGAAATCTCAAAGGATCAAAATACAATAGATTTGTGTAATCCACTCCAACACCAATTAAAAGTTTTTGGTGCCTCAGATTTCTAGGTTGCAAGTCCAATAATATGTAGCGAAATAAGTAAAACAAACTTATAAATAAATAATCAACCCACAAGCCTTTCTGAAGTAGCATAACTAAGTACAAATATCAATCAGTTACAAAATATATCCACAACCTTTTTTAGTCACTCCCTCGACTTAAGGATGCGGTTCTTCTTGCACAAATACTTGCCACAGTAATCCCTTACCATGCACTGCTCTTCACGTTTGATCAAATCACCTTGAATCAACAAGATGAACAATCTTCTACAAACAAATAGCAGCCATAAACTCTAAAACTCAAAGCTTCAGCACAACATATCCAATGGAAGCTCTAAAGAAAATAAGAAACCTCCAATGTAAAATCTCAATTCAAATTATGGAGATCTGTGTATTAGGGTTAAGAGATGGGCACTTTAAATAATTCATAATTCGTGCCTCATAAGAATAGTCCTTATAAAACTCAACTTACTAATCCTGGTACAAAAAGGAAATAATTCCGCAATAGATCAGTAGGTTTCTATGTGTCAGCTGCTCAAGCGGACATCACTTCTGTCCCGCCTATAGCCTCGACCACCGCTCGAGAACGCGATCCTCCACTCGAACAGCTAAGGCTTCTATCTCAGGTTCTTTTTTTTTTCAGGATTTTCTTAACTTCAGCTCTAACAGCGACACGAACCATAGTCCATCTAAAAGAAATATCAAATAAAACTTAATGGACCCAAAGTTTTGTCCAACTCATGAATTAAGCAATGTACAAAATCTTTCTATATTCATTGTCACTATGTTCATTGGCACGTAACTAAGTTTGTGCACAAACTATGGCCTCTACTTCATTGATTTTAAACAAGTCTTATGTGGACTAAGTTTCCTTCCTCTAGTGTTTAATAAAACAATTGTGGAATAAGAATAGCTAAAATATCCCGAGCCATATTTGATAAAATTGAATACTTCGTTGAATTTCTTTTCCACCAATCTAACATAACTAGTGTTGCAGATTATTCTCTAGGGTTTTCCAACTAATAATCTAATTAAGTTTTTTCTTTATCGATAGCTTTTTGGTCTTTTTTTTAAACACCAAAAAAATTCATCTTTACTATCAGCACATGATGGCATGCTATTTTGTTCAACTTCTTTTTGTGAACTAGATTTATTTCCTCATCTCTTACAATGCTTAAAAAGATTTCTAAAAAAATTAAGAATTTCATTTATATGCATTCTTTTACATTCATTTGATGTATATAATTTGCTAAAAATAATTAGACCATATATATAATTATAAAGGGACAGTTCATACTATATATATAATTATATATTTTTAAAATAAAAAATATAAAAGAGCCGATCTAGGGCAATCTTTAATTGTCCTAACCCAACCTTCAAAATTAGAGAGCCTACAAAATTTTATTCAAACTTAATCCTAAGGATTTTTGAAAAAGGTAAAAACCCTCAATTTAAAAACTTTTCAATAGCCGGATAGAGAGGCTAGCCCCTTTGTCAAAAAAGGTCAAATTGACAGACACCGGAAGGATGACATACCGATATTTTATTATCTCTCGAGAGGAGAAGGAGACGTATCCGAGAAACTGGAACGAGGCCGGAGAGTGGAAACATTCTCTTGGGTCCACCTGTTGGTTGCCACATGGTTGCTGGTGTTGGGGCTTTTTAGGAGACAGCGCATTTCCACCTCACTCCCCACCTGCAAATGCCTCAATAATTCGTTTCTTTTTCAACATGCTATCTATTCTAGCATACCCCCGGGTGGGTCGTGGTGCTGATTAATAAAATGAATCCAACCCTGTGTACAAGTAGACCCACTTGTTTAATGACTTTTATTTTTAAATGTAAAGATAAGAGTGGATGCATATTAATACACATTAATCACAAATGAATAAAAAACTGGCTAGTCTTCACTGGGGTTGGCTTCCATTGATCCAAATGCCTTTGTATTTTTGGCAAAAGTAGAAAGTGACATCTGATACTCTCCTTCGCACTTCTGTCTCTACTGGAGAGCAAATACGGTTTTGTCTCGCCAGACGTTACACAAACAAGGTTTTCTATGATTTTTGTGAAAAGTGAAAACTTTTTTCCAAAAAATTTTAGTTGGCAAATGTTACCTTATATGACAATCTCAAGTTATTTGTTACGGTCTTCAATAATTATAAGACTTAATTTGATGCATTTCATTTTTTAGGATTTTTGGCGTATTGATTAAGTTTATAATATTTGGTAGTTGATATTTGGTAGTTGACCTTCAAATTTTTGATTCGGATCATAGAAAGTATTGCCTAGAGTAGAGTGAGAGCTTTCTAAAAAAATGGAGAAATAACTACCTACGGCAAGAGTAAGAGTTGCCTCGAAGAGAACTGCCTACAATAGAGTGTAAGCATTCAAAAATGGAAAAGTTCTACCTGCCGTTAGATTGAGAGCCACTAAAGACATTGGCAGATGTCGGTTGCGGAAACGTGATAGTGTTTTATCATTTCTGGAGCTTTTCGTTTATTGGTTAGGTCTATAATATTTATTGGGGAGTATTCTTATGCATCTATTTCTCACCATTTTATAATAAATGTAATAATTTTGTACTTTTCCACATTAATACTTTTCAAATATAGAGTGTCTCTCACCATTCGTGTGAGGGACATATGCACATGAATATTTTTCATATTTATTATCTTTATACTGAGCACTCTTTAAGGTACTCCATAGTTGTTATTGGATTAGGGCTCTTAACTACCAAACTGAATTGGATCTCATTTTGAACTCTTCTAGAGAGGGTGGTTGGAATTTTGATAGATGTACTAACTCGTTCGCTCAAGTTAGTGCTTAATCCATTGTAGAGCCCAATAGTATTGAGACTGGCCATATGATTTTTAACAAAGTCATATATAATCAAACTTCTTTTGAGATGATATTTTCTC
Source organism: Sextonia rubra (assembly GCA_037013555.1). NCBI lineage: Eukaryota > Viridiplantae > Streptophyta > Magnoliopsida > Laurales > Lauraceae > Sextonia > Sextonia rubra. The sequence continues at coordinate 104,769,090 of JASUAD010000001.1, read as the reverse complement.
TTTGTTGTTAAAAATTCTTCTCCATAGTAATGATGTAGATGTCCATATAACAGTGGGTCTCCAATATATTAAGATCTAAGAAATGATTTTGATCTAACCATACTTCTCACACCTTTTGATGGATGATTACTATAATCAATTGAATACCATCACCTTTTACCACATGATTTCACTGTAGGAAGCCAATAACTGCTGCTATGCCAACAGTAACACCTTTTTTTTTCTTCACCATATATGTATATAGTGCAAACGCACAATCATGCAAGTCTTTTTCATTAGTGCCACAGCCAAGGTGATCCCTTACTATTTCTGAGGAAGAGGGGTGCTTCACTAGCAGTTGGCATTGTGGCATTTGGATGTTTTTGTGTTCCCATGGGATGAGCCTATAGAAAACATATTTAGTATATGCAAATCAATGTTTCGAATTTTGGTCTCGCATGAAGAACTCTCAAAATCTTAACCCGCTGGTATAAAAAACTCGAAACCAAAAAAATTATTTAAAAAAAAAGTAATTTGTTGGCACAATTGTTTTTTACTTATCTCAAGGTGATTCTACTACATAATTTTTAAAGTGACTCACATGTTAATGATCACAAAAGGTAGACCCATATTACAATTCCTTATTTCTTATAATGGTGGGATCACATCATAAATCCTTTGATGGTGGGCCCTATGTTTGAATTTCTAAATGTGGTTATATGGTTAAAAAATATTTAATCTTTCAAAAAAATAATTAATTTTTTTAAAAATTAAATCTTTAAAAAAATCTAATCTTTACAAGAAATATTTTATCTTTCAAAAAAATATTTATTCTTTCAAAAGATATATTTAATAATTAAAAAAAGATTTAATATTTCAAAAAATATTTAATCTTTTAGAAAAATTATTAATCTTTCAAAAAATATGACAAAAAGTGGAGCCACATTATAATTCCTATGCATATTCTAATTTCTAAATGTAGGTGCCACGTAATTTTTAAAATAATCTTATGTTCACAATTAACAAGCAAGATGGCTTCACATTATAATCTATTATAGTTTTCAAAGGTAAGCACCACATTGTAAGTTCTAAATATGAGTCATATGTATAAAATCACAAAAAATGTGGCTCCACTATATAATTTCTAAATTAGGTAACATAGTTACAATTACAAAAAGTGGACCTATATTATAAATCTTATGAAAGTGGGACATATTCTAATTTCTGAATGTGTGTACCATGCTGTAATATATAAAGATGAGTTTCATACTTAAATTAAAAAAAAATGTGTGCCCACATTATAGTTCTTATAAAGGTAGGCCCATAAGTCCTATGAATATGGATCTTATGTTCTAAGTTTTAAAGATGTGTACTACATTGTAACTTTTAAAAGTGGTCCCATGTATGCTAATAATAAAGTGCCGCAAATATTAAAAGGTGAGTCCTACATTTTAGATCTATAATTTTTTTGTTTTCGTTTGTTGGAAAAAATTGTTTACATCGTTACCAAACAAGTTCTGTATAGTATGTTCTGAGCAATGTATTTTAATATATAGTTGCCAAACAAGTTCTGCAGAGTTTAGTCTCGGCACAACTCGATCTTAGCACAACTTGATTTGAGCATAAAATTGAAATCAGTACACGAACAATGCCAAACAGCCTTAGCTTATGTGCCTCAACAAAACGTATCCTTGAGGTGCTTTTTAAACCTACACAATGCAACATAAGGTAAACTTATAGCGGTTTCGAACATAAGACATTCTAAACCTCAACAATGCACATCAAATAAATTTGAGGCAATTTCAAACATAAGACATGGGGAGTAAACAACCCAACCTTACCTGACTCCACCAACTCTAGGTTGGAGACTTACCTCATAAGTCATGTTCATTTATTTTTAGAAAAATGCTTTTCACAAGAAATAACTTCCAATATCAATGTAGGGAAGGACCCATCCTTACTGAATTTTGTTTTCTGCTTTTATTCTCTGCAAAAAGAAAAAAGCAATAAATGTTTGTCACCATTTTCATATTTTCTCAAGTCTTATGAGTTATGACAATCATATCGATATCATATCACGACACGATAAACTCACTTTGTAGCAGGTCGTTCAGGCGACGACGATTAATCGCAGCTGTCTTCTGACCTCGGCGCATCTTAATCTTCCTAAACACAACAATTTCAAACTGGCAAAGCAGCAGAAAAACCGAAACTTTTCCGGTTTTCAGACACGCGATCCGTCTTCTTGCAAATCCGTTCCGCTCCGTTTTCTATCAAAATCTCTCTACCAAACGCGCTTCACGTTTTCTCCTAGGGCTAGGGTTTTTCCCCTTCCCTTTCTCCGTCTCTCTCTCTCTGCAACTCATGACGTGAGATCGATCGAAAATTCGAGTTTTTTCTTCTTCTTCATCATCATCAATTCGTTGTTTGCCTGCATTGATTTCCCGGATTTGAAGTTGACATGGCGGACGACTCGCAGCTGGAGCAGATCGAGGGCGAAATCCGCGATCATTTCCGTGCTCTCGCGTAAGAAATGCTCTCTTCGTTCTCTTCGATCTGTGATGCTTGAATTTCTGATGTAACTAGATGTGATTTTTGGGTTTCCCCCCTTTTGCTCTGCTGGATGATGAAAATTTGAGCCTGAATTGGTTGTGTTTGATGAAATGTCAGAGAGACTAATTTCTCCTGATTTCTGGAACTCTCTCAACAACAATAGATGAGAGCAGGAGAAAGTTTTCTTATGGGGAAACTGTACGGTGCCAAAATGGGATTTTGGTTTACTTAATCTTATTTTTGAAGATGAAGAAGGCACAATGTTTGTTTGAAGTCTCTCAAATGCTTGGAAAATCTTACTGATTTGATCAGCAAGTGTATGAATAAGATTGCCAAATGGCAGTCCTTTGTTTCCATATGTAATTAAGGATTGGGGTGACATTAGTCTCTAGGCGAGTCGTATCTTGGGTGATGATGTGTGTGAACACTGTTCAACTGTTTGGTAGGATGATCATTTTGAGGGGGGAGGTGGATGATATGTGGGTTTGCAAAATGAGTGAATTCAACAATGCATTGCGCACCGTATTAGGATTTAACCCCAGGATTAACAGCTTGCTCTGAATCGTTCTTGTAGATGATGGTAAACCTATGAGTAAAATATCCGCTAGTAGGATTCTGTTTTTTGTTCTGGATATATCTATCGAGACATCCCAATTTGAGAGAGGCTTATAATAGATATTTTGATTTGGGAGACTTATTATTAGATATTAACGTCTTGTCTTTCTTTTAGAATTTGTAGGATTTATTTTTTGGTGATTCATGTGTTAATGATGAATGTTACCTTTCTTTGCAGGAATGGCTTCCAGAAACTGGATAAGATTAAAGACCCTAATAGACAATCCAAGCAATTGGAGGAACTCACAGGGAAGATGAGGGAATGCAAGCGGTTAGTTTGCTCGACCATTTTTTCTTTTCTCTGCCCACTTTTACTTTATGGATCTGTATTTCGTTGGAATGTGTCATATATTGTGATTGAGATGTCACTACCTTTCATTTGGAGAACATGAGATTCAAGCTTGAGTTGTTGCTTTCTTTCTAGAAGAATAGCTTCAAGACTGCGTTCTTGGCTCTTTTTAGTTTCATTTTGATGCATTATAAGTGTTCATATGAGCCAATTCTTTTGCAGGCTTATCAAAGAGTATGATCGTGAAATTAAAGATGCAGAGGGTGGAAATCCTCCTGACGTTAATAAAGAACTCAATGACAAAAAGCAATCAATGGTCAGGCAATGGGGTTCTTTTCTTGTTTATAGAGTTCCAATGTAGGCCTTTGTCTATGCATTATCTCCAACTAATATATTAAAGTCATTCAATACAGATCAAAGAGCTGAATTCGTATGTTGCTTTGCGAAAAACGTAAGTAGGCTTTTTCCAAGTGAATGCCAAACAGTATTGTATACAACCATTTGTGTATGAGCATGCACCTGTTATTTGTATGTCAGCCTGTGCCTCTCTCTTCATATTGATTATTCATAATTGCTCTTATTTTTTCCTGCTAGCCTATGTGATGCATGGATGGTCAAAGAAGTTCACCATTCAATAAAAGGAACAAAAGATGTTGGTTGAAACCCTTAAACTCCATAATCTGTACCATGCAACAAGCAATTGAGCAAAGCTTACAAGAGGACATGCTATAAGGGTAAAAAATAGTTATGTGCCATTAGGAATGCTGAGAGAGATGGTTTAGGTATGTATATGAGCAGCAAAACTGTAAGGGCGAGGAAAGACATGAAGTAGGATTTGAAGTGCTAGGAAAGCCATGAAGTAGTGAGGAGGGCTCGGTAGTCGCAGATTTTGGAGTTGTGTAGAATATGGATTTAAGTAGTGCTGAATGTAAAAATATAATTCACAAAGCTGTTGCCAAATACGTGAGAAAGGAACTGGAAGAAAGTTTGGGAACCTCACCATTCACTATGATGTGCGGGGATGGGTAGGTCTGGATATGGTTTAGGAGTTGTCAAACAAGAAGCCTGATAAAAGAAAGTTCCCCATAAATATTAGCTGAAGAAGCAGCCCCATAAGAAAAACTTTGACCATAGATTTAGAGGATAAAGTTTAAACATAGTCATTTTTGGATAAATAAAATTTTTTCAGCGATAAAGCGAATGTCAAATTTATGTTGGATTGTACCAAAGCTGGATGTCACAAGGTAAGTGGGACTTGCTATGAAGTTCCGTAAACTTCCATTTAAGCATGTTCACATCTGCTTTTACTTCTATCATCCCAATATTATGTATATATGTTGCTATTCAGTTATCTCATTATCTTTATCTGTTTTTCTTTGGTGGGAATTCCATCTTTTATTTTTGTATCCCTTAAAGGGTGTAATTTCATGAGATGCAGGTACACAAGTAGCCTTGGTAATAAAAGAGTTGAATTATTTGACATGGGAGCTGGAAGTAGTGACCCCACAGCTGAAGATAATGTGCAAATGGCGTCAAGTGAGTCTTGATCTCTTTCTGCTGTATGAAATGTTGATTAATTAATTGATAGTTGAAATATATTTGGATTATCAGTATACGTTTCATCTTCTTAGCTAGTAAGGACAACCTGCTTATTTGATTTTGTTTATTTTCATTGCTAAGCAATTCCCTAGCTTCTATTGTATCATTATTCCATTCTGTAAATCGATTATCACTGCAAACTGAAGCAGTGTGAGGCAATGTAATGTGCTCTTCTTTCTTTGACAGTTACAGATTTTAACATATGCAATGCATGTCTAAATGATCTTTTCCCAGCAATTTCTCTTTTGATCCTTGTCATGCAAGCATGATTTATTTAGCCATTCCTTGACATTTGTTGAACTTTTCTCTTCTTGCAGAAATGTCTAATCAAGAGCTTATCAATTCTGGGATGAAGGCAATGGATGAGACTGATCAGGCCATTGAGAACTCCAAAAAGGTTGATTGTATAACATAGCTGCCTTTCCTTACTGGCATTCTTCTATGGCTTGTGATTTTTGCTTGGAAGATTGATCTGCAGGCTGTTGATGATTGTGATTGATCCGCAGGTTGTTGAGCAAACAATTGAAGTTGGAGCTCAAACAGCGGTTACCTTGAAGGGCCAAGTAAGTAGGCATTGAAACTGCTTCCACGTGAGAAAGATGCCACTAATGGATTTTTGGTTTCTCTCTTTCTCATGTTGCTACTCATCTGGTTTTACTATGTGATTAATTGATTCTGAAAATGTGCAGACTGAACAAATGGGCCGTGTTGTTAATGAGTTAGACACCATCCATTTTTCTATCAAGAAGGCTTCTCAGCTGGTGAAGGAGATCGGTAGACAGGTTGCTCAATGGCCTTTATACTCCATGTCATCGTTTGTTTTTTGTTTTCCAAGGTTTGAACTGACTGATGAATTTTCCTTTTCAGGTGGCTACAGACAAGTGTATCATGCTTTTTCTTTTTCTTATTGTTTGCGGGGTTATAGCGATCATCATCGTGAAGGTTCTCTCTCTCTCTCTCTCTCTCTCACGCACATATGTTGCCCTTATTCTTGGATTATACAATATGCCTTTGTTAAGATATCATTCACCAAAATGGATGTTCAAAAAAATCTTGAGAGGCTTGTGTTGGTTCTATTACACACTGTTCCATAGCTCTTGTTTTTTGTGAATCCTATTCAAAATCCATATTCCTTTTAAAAAGCCACCTTCCTAGAGTAGCTAAACAGAAGTTTGAACCCATAATCTGTACCATCAGTTGTCTTGTGTTTCTTAGTGCTGAATTTTTAGCCTTGGTTTTAATGCTATGATATATATGTATATATATATATATGGGCTTTACTCTTATTTAATCTTATGAGAAGTGTTCTCACTTACCTACCGTGAGTACTTTTTATGAGGCCCACTTGTGGGCTCCATTTGAGGATGGGACTAGGGGATGGAAAGATCTATGTGGAACCATCCTAAATATCAAGTTTGGCTCCAATCACATGTCCCTAACCCTTTCATATGTGACTTACAAATTCAGTCTATTTGGATTGGTGCACAGTTGATCCAATGGTCCAGTAAATTCGTATTAGACCGAAGCTTGGGGCATGTGATTAGGGGTTCCTTATGTATTGAAAGATTTGGATTGGGTGATAGATAGGCCTCACCTAGACTTTTCACAAAACAATTGTGAGAACTAGTTCTCAGAGGATTATATATATAAGAGTATTAGTATGCATCCATCCCTCACCATAGGGTGAGGGACGCTTCCATATTTGGATATATTAATGTACAAAATACAAAAAGCTATATGAAAGAGAGAAATGCTCAAGTACAAATAGAGAAAGCCATATAAGCATCCTTCACGATATGGTGAGGGAAGGATGCATACTAATATATATATAGAGGGAGGGAGGGAGGGAGGGAGGGAGGGAGGGCATGGGCATTTTCAAAAGTGAAAACGCCCCATTTTGCAACGAATATGAGCTAAGGAAAATTTAATATTGTGGAGAAGCAATTAATGTTACTTTTAAAAAGGAGAAAAAGTTTTCACATGACCTGTGCCTCATTGGAGGATGGAAAGAAGGCAAAACCACTGATGCAATCTGGGCCCCAGCAATTATTCTTCAAATTAGATTAGGATTATTATTATTATTAGTAGATTTCTAAGTATATTTCTAATTAAATTGTTATTAGGAAAGTTTCCATTACTAGCGTAGGGTTTTCTTGCACATTAAGTTTGTTTCTACTATATATATGGCATTATAGAGAAGAGATTCTCAGTTTTTATTGATTAATAGAATTGGGTTTTCCCAGAGAGGTGTGTCCTCGTGTGTGTTGAAGTCATCTTGACGGTTCGAAGTGTCCTTGGACACATGTTTAGGCACCTCCACCGAAACACGAAGGTATCCTGTTCTTATCTCCATCTTCTCGTCACGCAGAACGAGCCAGGGAAAAGTCAGTTTTGGGCCCGTGTTCTAAGCCAGGTACACTTAACCTGCTTTAGGTGAGCCCATATACAAAACAACCCACAAACGAAACTCCTCTTAAAAGAGTTCTAGTCAAATCTTCAACAACTAACGGTCAGACTTTGTTCCTGCAAGATCAACATCAACTGTACTCCGATTTCCGATCTGTCTTTACCAGCGTACTTCTGAAGAGTAGATCTACACATCAGGTCGTCAGATTTCAATTTTGTATTAAAAAAAAGAAATGCCTCCTAAGCAAGGATATAAATATCGGCCGATACGTAAATCGGGCGTAGCGCCAATGGGCGCTACGCTATTTTAAAAAAATCACTATTCACATGCGTATCGGCTGATACGTATCGGTTGGGGGGTTTAAAACCCCCAGCCGATTTTTTTAACCACCTTTCCCTTTTAACATTTTTCTTCTCCCCTCTTTTCTCCCCTCTTCACAGCTCCAAGCCCCATTCCTTGCCTCCATTTTTCAAATCATTTCAAAAAAACAGCAAAATCATCAACAAAAACATCCAAAGATTAAGGTGGCATTTAAGATTCAAGCATCAAGCTCAAAAAAAGTGAGTTTTGAAGCTTTTTTTTTTCTACTTTGTGCTTATTTCTCACTTTTCTTCTATGAAACACTTGAAAATAAGTTGTTGTTGTTAGATCTATGTTCCTCTTTGATCAAGCCCCTTTTTTTTATCACTTTCTTAATTTTTTTTTTGAATTTTATTTTCGAATTATTTTATTATTTGAAATACAAAATCTATTTTGTTGATGGAAAACCAATCAAATGGGTTGAAAGTGGTCCCTAAATGTTAGATCTATGCTTCCCATAGATCAATCTCACATATTTTTGTGTTCTTCTAATTTTTTCATATTTTTTATTTTCATATTTTTGTATTTTTTTAAAAAAATATTTTTTTATAGAAGCAAACTCAATCAAATGGGTTGAAAGTGGTCCCTAAATGTTAGATCTATGCTTCCCATAAATCAATCCCACATATTTTTGTGTTCTTCTAATTTTTTCGTATTTTTTATTTTCGGATTTTTGTATTTTTTAAAAAAAATATTTTTTATAGAAGCAAACTCAATCAAATGGGTTGAAAGTGGTCCCTAAATGTTAGATCTATGCTTCCCATAGATTAATCCCACATATTTTTGTGTTCTTCTAATTTTTTCATATTTTTTATTTTCGGATTTTTGTATTTTTTTTAAAAAAATATTTTTTTATAGAAGCAAACTCAATCAAATGGGTTGAAAGTGGTCCCTAAATGTTAGATCTATGCTTCCCATAGATCAATCCCATATATATTCGTGTTCTTCTAATTTTTTCATATTTTTTATTTTCGGATTTTTGTATTTTTTTTAAAAAATATTTTTTTATAGAAGCAAACTCAATCAAATGGGTTGAAAGTGGTCCCTACATATTAGATCTATGCTTCCCATAGATCAATCCCACATATTTTTGTGTTCTTCTAATTTTTTCATATTTTTTATTTTTTGATTTTTGTGTTTTTTTAAAAAAAATATTTTTTTATAGAAGCAAACTCAATCAAATGGGTTGAAAGTGGTTCCTAAATGTTAGACCTATGCTTCCCATAGATCAATCCCATATATTTTTGTGTCCTTCTAATTTTTTCATATTTTTTATTTTTGGATTTTTGTATTTTTTTAAAAATATTTTTTTTATAAAAGTAAATTGAATCAAATGGGTTGAAAATGGTCACTAAATATTAGATCTATGTTTCCCATAGATTAATCCTACATATTTTTGTGTTCTTTTAATTTTTTCATATTTTTTATTTTCGGATTTTTATATTTTAAAAAAAAAAATATTTTTGTATAAAAGTAAACTGAATCAGATGGGTTGAAAATAGTCCCCAAATGTTATATCTATGTTTTCCATATATCAATCCCAATTCCCACCCACGTAGATGCGTGTTATTCTAATTTTTTCATGTTTTTGAAATTTATTTAAATTTTAACCTATTACTTTTAAATCTTGTTTAGGTATTGTGATGTGAAAAAATGCCGCGTGAGATAGATCTTGCATGGAGCTATGGTGAGGCAATTGAAAACAATCGGTTGAAGATTAAGTGTAAGTTTTCTCACAAAGTGACCCATGGGGGCATTACAAGATTTAAACAACATTTGGCCCATGTGCAAGGCAATATTGCAAGGTGTCCTGAGGTGTCCTGAAGTGTCCAAAGAAGTTAGGGAGCAAATGAAAAATTTATTGAATCAAACAAAATAGAGAAAAGTACAAATTAAAGAGAAGAAGCAGCAGGGTGTTGATGCAGCACGCCATGATGTATTTGAGGATGAAGGCCTTGGTGCTGCTTCTGATGATGAGTTTGATGACCTAGAAATGATTGCTGCACGCCGAGAGTCCCTTATGTCGTGCCAAGAAGAAGCAGAGTTCGAGCTTATAGCCAGCGTAGAAACTATGATGAAGGTGGCTCATCTGGTGCAACAAGCAAGGGCCAAGGCATTGCGGGTAAAATGCGTAGAGCATTTAGCACCCGACAGCGGGATGATGATATAGAGATTATTTCTACTCGGATGGCTACACCTACACAAATTGGAAGAGGGGTTAGTTTTGTTGATCCTTTCGCACATAGGTCAGAGGCAGCTAAGCAACCAAAAATCTCTAATGTTGTCAAGGGTGTCATGAAGGCTGCAAGAGATAGATTAGCCAAAGCTACAACAAAATGGCTAATTCATAAGAATATACCCCCTACTGCAATTGATTCTCCTTATTTTCAAACAGTTCTTGATGTTGTGGCTCAAGCTGGGCGGGGTATTACGTCGCCATCCGTGTATGATGTGGGCACCAAGTACCTTGAAGAAGAGTATAAAGAAATAAAGGCTTGGGTAGAGACGTTTAGCCCCATGTGGGGGCAAAATGCAATCACTATTATGCGTGACGGGTGGACAAGCGGCACCCAAACACAATTAATTAACTTTTTGGTGAATAATGTCACTGGGACCGTCTTTGTGAAGTCCGTTGATGCATCTGAAGAGAAACGGACAGCAGATTATATTTATAGGCTTATGGATAAAGTTGTAGAAAGTGTTGGAGAGGAGAACATTGTCCAGATTGTGACAGACAATGGAGCTAATTTTAAGAAGGCTGGTCAACTTTTAATGAAAAAGAGGACACATTTATTTTGGACCCCATGTGCAGCACACTGCATTGACCTTATAATGGAGGATATTGGAAATAAGAAGAATGTGGCCACTACAATCAAGGCATGTAGAGGCATTACAAGGTTCATATACGACTATTCATGGCTCTTAAGCTTGATGAAGAGATTCACAAACAATCATGCCTTAGTGCTTCCGGCATCCACTAGATTTGCTACCCATTTTATTGCTATGGAAAGCCTAGTACGTTGGAGAACGGAGCTAATTTAGATGTTTTCATCAGAAGAATGGCTTCGTTCGAAATGGGGCAAAGCAACACGTGGTCCGGAGTTTGACATCCCAATTCTAATGAGGGATAATAAATTTTGGGCCAAAGTAGAGAACATATTAAAGGCATATGAACTTTTAGTGAAAGTGTTGCGGCTTGTAGATGCTGATGAAAAGCCAACAATGGGGTACATTTATGAATCAATTGATCTGGCAAAGCAAGCCATTATAGAAAATTGCCGATATCATGATGATTACATAAAAATTATTGATGCCCGGTGGAACGATCAGCTGCACCATCCATTGCATGCTGTAGGTTATTTTTTAAATCTTGAATTCTACTATCGTAATGCCCCACACCACACTGAAGCAATAGATACGGAATTGCGAGTAGGATTAAGGACAGTTTTGAAAAGAATTTTGAGTGAAGATGATCATATCGAAGCTATACAAGAGGTAAGCTAATTAAGAAATTTATTTAATCTTTTAAATATATTTTAGATAATTGTATTGATATGGTGTACTTATTTATTTCTAATTTTTTGCATTGTAGATTTCTACTTATACACATAAAAGAGGAACTTTCGTTGACCCTTTTGTACAGCGAGCGATTGGAAAATGTTCACCTGGTAGTTATACTTATACGCAATTGACAATACATAGAAAAGGAACTTTCTACGAGTTAAAGATGTCTTTTTTTTTTGTATTCCAACTGATTGGTGGGAGAGTTTTGGAGAGAGTGCTCCACATCTAAGGAGAGCAGCCATTCACATCCTTAGTCAAGCAACAACATCGTCAAATTGTGAACGGAATTGGAGCACTTTCTCCATGATCCATACGAAGCCCAGGAATCGGATAACCATGAGAAAACTTAACAAATTGGTATACTGCCATTACAATCTCAAGTTAAGGAACAAAAGTAGATAGAGAAAGGTAAGGGTTGATCCTACTTATTGTCCAATTAATTTGGATCACATATTCAGATACGATGATCCCTTACTTCCATGGATAGCCGAGACTGAAGATCCATTGTTAGATTCAGATCTGGGCTTTCAGCAAGAAGAACAACGTTTAATTGCTGAAGATATACAAATGTTAGGGGGATAGCCACCTCAGGGAGAAAGAAGTAGTGGAAGTGCAAGTGCAACACCTAAAGGAAAGGAACTAGCTCATATTATGTCATCTTCTGAAGATAGTAGTTCTACTGTTGCTTGTTCCAGTAGCCATGGTGGAGGTCCTGGAGGAGATGGAGGAGACGGAGGAGACAGCGGGACAGGTGGCACTGCTGAGTCTTATAAATATGATGAAGAAGAAAATGTCATTCCTGTTGAGACCGTAGAGGAGTTTCCCGAGCAATCAAGAATGGCTCCACAACGTGCTTATCAAAGGCGACGGAAAATGTCATCACCCGCACACATAGATGAGCAAGGGAATATGGGTGGAAGTGGAAATGTAGGAGGGGAACAAACAGTATCTTGGAACCCTATTTATAATGCTCCACTTCCACATTCAGACTACAGGCCGTATCCACATGAACCATAACAATATTATTAGTATGGTCATGTGCAACAAGAAAAAGAACAATCTTCGGCTTCAGGGTCTTACTCATATGGTGACTATGATGATAGTCAACCTCAATATAGATATCCACCTCCTCCAAGCTCCTTTGATTTCTTCTTTGCAATGCAAGATCCCAATGCTCACCAATATCAAATTCAATTTGGGGAGAATGTGCAATATAATAGGGGCACAAGCACAACAAATGATGATGAAGATGATGACACTGATAGCAATGTGATTCCTGGAAGACATTCCCTTTGGTATTAGATTAGAGCTAATCAGCAAGGTATTCCTCCATTACAAAGTCTTTGCTCTTTAAGTAGATTAGTATATTGTTTTTTTTATAAAGTTTGAACATAGTTTATCTTTCATTCTTGAATGAATCTTGATGAAATTTGTTTATAACATTTTTTTTATAAGCCTTAAGTTACTATTTAAATTGACATAACTAAACAACATGAATCCATATGAAAAACATTGATTATTCATATTCTTTTCTATTGATACAGCAATACAGGATCTAATGCAATGAGGGGACCGCTACAAACTCATATACTAGTTGCTTTTGCAAAACAAACACATATTCCATCATTTTCCAATATTTTGGATTTTTTGGAATTTTTTCGGAATTTTTTGAAGACTTTTTTAAATCACACCGCTACGCTGCTACGTATGGCCGCTACCGCTATGTATCGCCCGCTACGTATCGTTTTGGCGACGGGCCACTACGCCCGCCGCAACTGCTATTTGCATCCTTGCTCCTAAGAAGCAAGTGGATGCTGAATCTTCATCTTCTTCACTTGAAGATTTGGCTAGTGCCATTAAAGAATTATCTGCAAAAGTTGATGGCATGCACACCACCCTGCAACAATTGGCCATCAAAGTGACAAATTTGGAAAATAATCAGCGTATGCATCACCACCGTGATGATGGTGCAAATATTCGGAATCAACGGGATCCACCAGTTCATAATCCGGATTGAAAATTAGGGATTAAAATTGTGATTCCCGAATATGATGGAAAATTATAGCCCGCTGAATTCATGGATTGGTTAATGTGTGTGGAAAATATTTTCGCACACAAGCCAATGACTGAGCATCATAAAGTCACACTGATTGCTACTAGATTCCGAAATTATGCTGCAATTTGGTGGGCTGAATTGCAAAGAAAACGGAGGAATCAGACATGGACCCTGTTGATACATGGACTAAGATGAAGAATATTTTGAAACAAAAATTCCTCCCTGTCAACTATACAAGAGATCTACGTTCCAGTTTTCAAAACTTGAAACAAAGGTCCAAGACTGTTGTTGATTATTTTGAAGAATCTTTAACGCTGCAAGCTCGTTGTGGCTTGAATGAAGATGATGATGTGGTAGTTGATCGATTTTTCAATGGGTTGAGAATAGACATTCAACATATCTTTGCCTTCCAACATTTTGATAATGTCGAACTCATCCAATATGCTATCAAAGCTGAGGGAATTGCAAATCATCAAGTACAAAAATCCAAATGGGTTCCGCCAAAGAATTCCCCTCTACAAGAAGCTAAATCCAATGGACAGATTTTTGCGCGGACTGAAGGTCAACAGAAGATGGTTTGTTTTCATTGTCAACAGCACGGGCATCGCGCAGCAGAATGTCCAAAGTGAATACATCTGATTGAGATTGAAGGTGCTGATAAAAATATCCTAGATGATATTAAGGGTACCGACACTGATCCTAAGGATATTGACAATCCCAAGGATATTGACAATGAGGAACTTGAAATAATCGATGTAGATACCACAGGTGAAGCTCTTATTGTCCTCAAGGACGCTCCATCAACTGTTGAGCATAAGTGGTTGCGAAAAAATATTTTCCGTTCCGCAGGTACAGTTCAGGGACAAAATTGTACAGTTGTTATTGATGGTGGAAGTTGTGAAAATCTCATCTCCTAAGCTCTTGTTGATCGTCTCTAATTGAAAGTTTATAAGCATAACCGTCCTTATTTTGTCTAGTGGCTAATGAATGGTGATCAAGCGTATGTTCGACATACTTGCAAAGTTACTTTTGCCATTGGTGAGATTTACAAAGATACTATCTAGTGTGATGTACTACCTATGGATAGTGGTGATATCTTATTGAGCGGTCTTTGGATGTATGACAAAAATGGAACTCATGGTATGCGCGACAACACATACATTTATGCATGGTGGACAGCAAGTAACTCTTCATCCCGAGAAACCACAACCGCCAAAGAAGAATTCCTGGAAAGCTGCCACAAAGGAAGTCCTTCATGTTCACCACATTTACAGAGGCAATGTGAAGCAGAATCGAGTTTGAGGACGAACTCTTCTTTCAACCCGGGGAGGATGATGCAGTCGGGGCCCCAGCAGTCCTTCTTCAAATTAGATTAGGATTATTATTATTAGTAGATTTCTAAGTAGATTTCTAATTAAATTGTTATTAGGAAAGTTTCTATGACTAGCGTAGAGTTTTCTTGCATATTAAGTTTGTTTCTACTATATATATAGCATTGTAGAGAAGAGATTCTTAGATTTTGTTGATTAATAGAATTGGGTTTTTCCAGAGAGGTGTGTCCTCGTGTATGTTGAAGTCATCTTGACGGTTCGAAGTGTCCTTGGACACGTGCTTAGGCACCTCCACGCAAGCCCTAACCCTTGGGCTGCATCAAACACCCATTTTTAACTGGGGCATTCCTGAGAATTTCTCATATACATATAGGACAAAAAACACTAATGCATCTGTCCCTCACACTATGGTGAGAGACACTTCCATTTTTGGAGGTTCATCTTTAGAAGAAGAATATTTAGGACTTGCAACAAATTGTGACCCTGGGGAAGGAATGGCTGTAGCAACTAGCGGCCTTAATCATGTCCCTTTGCTGTTAGGTTTCCAATATTTTGTTGTTACCTGTATCATATTCATTTTACCATTTAAAATTCACTTGACATTCTGAAATGCATATAATGCACTCATATTTCTTGAAGAATGAATGATGAAATATTAGAATTCCTTTGTATTCCCTTTGTCGGATGATTGTCACTCTTACCACACTGCATTTACTTACAGGATTGATTTGTAAATATTCCCCTTCATATATTCATGCATGAAATTTTTTAGAGCTTCTAACAGCTATTTGTTTTGTTTAGATTGTTAATCCAAACAACAAAAACATCAGAGACATCCCTGGTCTGGCGCCTCCAGCCCCAACTTCAAGGAGACTTTTATCGGTAGAATCAATTGGCGCCTACTTCTAATCTTGTCTGTCCAGATTGAGATTCTCTTGTACGTACTACCTCTAAAGGCACTGTGATCAATGCAGTTAGCAAGCAACTACATCTGTTATCTCTCAGTTATTGTTTCGTGTTGCAGAGGTGTTCATATCCTGGTCATTCTTTACCCTTGTAAATCATATGTTGAGGCTTGTTTATTGCTTTTGGTTTCGCTTGAGCTTCCACAATTGTTTATTTTAGTTGTTCAAGATCTGTTTGCTTAAATGTACACTTTTTGAGAATACAATATTCTGTGATCATGTTGAGTCTGTTCTTTTTTCTTTTTTTGGGGTGAAGATCTTGTTGTGTCTGTTGAAGGCTTTGTTTTAACTTCCACAATATTTCGTAATATGCAGCATTGAGACGGCCTCCCAAAGGATTAGGAATGTTGAGTCTGTTGAAGGTTTTGTTTTTACATTAGCTCTCATGGTCGAGCATCCAATTGTGTTTGGAAGTGTTATGAGAAGGCAATTGGCAAGTAGGATGGTTCGCCACACACTTAAATTAGATGTGTTACGTTTACAATCTGAAACAAATCTGAACATTGCTTGGCATGAAAGTGTGGAAAACCATTCGCGCAACCCATTATGGTATGAGCTTTTCTATATTTTCAATGGCTTGACTCAAAATATATAGTCACAAGTATCTGATCTACTAGAATTTTCGCACCCCTCCCCACCAACACACCTACACACAAATTGGTTTATTGTGAAATCTGGTTGAAGATGATCGATTTGTTGAATGTTGCTTACTGGACTTCTTAACTGTCTATTTGTAAACCTCTCAGGGTATTTAGGATCAAGTCAACTGGGGTGAAGCTGACGAGTGGTGTAGATAGTGCTGGTTTAGTATGATCTGTATTTAGTGGGTAGAATTATGGTGTGATGATTTTTGTCAAGGATTATCAATGTTCTATCACAGTTTCGAGTTAAAAAATTTTTTCTTTTGGCTGTATATGATATTTTCAGGTTTATTTACTTCTTAAACATCTTAAAAATCATTAACAACGATGATTTCTTGTCAGATCTGAGCTGTTTGTTTCTGTATGTCTTCACTTTGCTTCCATTGCTCAAATAAATTCCGCTGTAGTGGCTGCTTTATTATTTCTGAACTGGTTATAAGATCATGCCCAAACTGATGGCTGTTGGGTGGTATTCAAGAGTATGTAATTTGTAGTGATCTCCTGCCATGAAGCAATAGTGTGAGGACTGTTCTAGAGTGCCAGCTTGTGGGTTGGGAGTGGTGGTGTGGGGGAGGTGGAGTGCAATAAAAATCACAATGGTGGGTGAATTTGCACTCCCCTGCATGTCACCTTTTGACTCCTAATGTTTTATTTATTCGGACACGAAGTGCTTGAGATTAGATGAAACTGCAACCCAAACAAGACATGCTCAGATCACGCCACCTCCATCCATCAAGTAGGCTCTATAGAAGTCATCGCATCTTCATCTAATTGCATCAGAGCCATTTTATTCAGGTGATGGAATAATGTTACTGTAACTAATTTAGAGACAATGTGTTTGTGTGTGTGTGTTTTTTTTTTTTTTTTTGCCAAGGTACCTCTTGTCAGCCCTCCTTCATACTTTTGGCTTCTGGCCCGAGGTTTATCTAATTCTAATGAGCAATGACTATTTTTTGGGGGGTATATACATAACTGTATACATAGTACCTGAACAAGTAAGGGACAGGAGTTGAACTTTTGATATGAGGGAAGCAAATTCGACGCTTAAACCAACTAAACCACTACACCAGCAATTTAGAGACAATGTAGGTAGGTCCACTGCTATTTTGTACAAAATTTGTTTCTAGTGAGGGGCTTGAGATGGGCAGATGTTGACTCCCAACATAGGGCGGAGGAATTATATAAGATTATTTGTCTGCTTGTCCAAGGGAGGAATTATATAATAATGACCTGGTTGTTTCATAGAATTGAATTCGTATATTTAAGAAAATATGTGTTGCGGGGTCATGCGCCTGGGGATTAGTCCTCTCACAAATGCCATGAGTGGTTGGCCAAAAAGGAAAAAAATAGTAAAATAAAAGAAAAGAGTATTCTTGAAAGTGTTTAAAAAAGAAGAACAAAACTTCTAGCAGGAAGAAAAAAAAAAGACAAAAGTGTTCTTCTATAAATGGACACCCTCTAATGAAAAATGAATTAGGGGGAGATGAGATGGGCATTAAATATCCAGCCTTCACATAGTTAATCAAATCTTAGGAAGGTCCGGGGCAATTTACATATTTACTATTTGTACTTGAGTATTCATTCTTTTGATATATATATATATTTTTTGCACATTAATATATTTAAATATAATAGTGTCCCTTACCCTATAATAATGAATGGATGCATGTGAATATTATATATATATATATATATATATATACGTTTGTGTGGTCACAATATAATATGGTGAGGAATATATGCCGGTGTGTTATAAGATGTATTATCATATGTGGATGCCCACATTGGGACCCACATGAGATAAAGGGATTACTAAGAATTAGGGTTTTCCTTATTAGGTTGCTTGGAGAGGAAGCAATCTTATTCTATAAATAAGATCCTCCTCCCCCCCATTATGTACACACAGATCTCATCAATAAGAGCTCTCTCTCTCTCCCTCTACTCTTCAGTTTTTCTATTCTAACACATTATCAGCACGAGTTCTAATAATTTTATTTTCTTTTTAAGATTCAGGAATCAAATGTTCTTGTGGGCAAGCTAGATCAGTCGAGTCAACCCCGAGTCGAGTCCGAGTTGGATCCCCCCAAACCCTCTCTAAAACGCCCTTCTTCTTCTTCTTTGTCTCGATCTCTGCAAAAAGCTTGAGAGAGAGAGAGAGAAAGAGAGAGAGAGAGATGGCAAAAGAAAACCAGATCCAGATTCAAAACCCAACAAACGCCACGAAACCCTAAAAGACGAAAAAACGAGAGAGAATCGTCATCGCACCAGATGTCTGGGTCATTTGGCGACCATGCGGAGGATGAAGTCGTCGTAGCGGATCCAGCCGTCGGATCCGACGTCGACCTCACGGATCCACTCGTCGAACTCGGCGGGGTCGAGCTTCTCGCCGATGCTAGTGAGGACGTGGCGGAGCTCGGAGATGGAGACGAAGCCGGTGGAGTCCTTGTCGAGGACATTGAAGGCGTCGCGGAGCTAGCGGTCAAAGGGCTCCGCCTTCATGTGCTTCTTCATCAGCTCCAGGAACCGAGGGAAGTCAAAGGGTGACGTCAGCTTCTCCTGGGCCACAATCTCCTTCAGCTGTGCCTGCATTCGGTTGCCGAGGTTCTGGCAGGAGGCGTTCGAGGCCGCGTATGAGGAGCTCGCAAGCGATGCCGCCGACGTACGAGACGCCGCCGTTGCCGAGATCGCCAAGATGTCAATACGCATGATCGATCTCGAGCCGCCTCCCAGGCAATCAATGATCGGGACCGTTCCTATCTATCTCAATGTGTATGATATCTCATCGATCAACGGCTGCTATTTCACCGTCGACGGAAAGGATCGCCCACCGTTAGCACCGGTCACCGTCGCTGTTTCTCCACCATTCCCGTGCGTCAGATCAGAGAGAGAGGGAATAGTTTTCCTCTCATCAGTTTTTCTGGTTGCAGTACCAGAATCGGATAAGGAGAAAAGCATGTTCATTCGCTGGTGTAAGCAATGATCTCAGCATATGCGTACGGTCAAAGCCAGTTTGACCAAATCAAAGGCAGAAATTTTATTCTTTGATATCTTCATCATCCGGAGTCAGATTAATGATCCGTTTGTGCCTATGGAAAGCTCGCGAGCAGATTTACACATTAGTACCAAAAGAAGGATGATTCAAAAGTTAAGTAATTTCACCTTATTTTATTATTTTTATTAGTTTAATAATTCTAAACATGCATTTATCTTTATTTCTTTTCGATCTTTAATTTTTGTGATGATGATTCATTTTTTTTTTATCGAAAGGAGATCATGATAAAATTGAAAATCATGAATTATAAATAGAACCAGAAGTTCTATGCAAGAAATTGGAACCCGAAGTTCCATACGATATTTAGAACCAGAAGTTCTATATGGAATCAATACTTCGGACTCGAAGTTCCGTAAATTATTTTAATCTATGAACCCGAAGTTCATTTGAATCCGGACCAGAAGATCCGTCGATTATTTTACTCTGAAACCAGAAGTTTTCAGATCTACAATACATACTCGAAGTTTCATATGATACTTAGAACTAGAAGTTCTATATCGAATAAATAACCTGAACCTGCAGTTCTGTATGTTATTTTAATTTAGAACCAGAAGTTCTAACTCGGACCTGAAGATCCATGAATTATTCTAATTTAGAACCAGAAGTTCTAACTCGGACCTGAAGATCCATGAATGATCCTAATTAAGAACCTGAAGTTCTAATTTGTACTGAAAGATCCATGAACTACTTTAATTCAGAACCAGAAGTTCTGATTCTTAAGTTGAGAACCCAATGTTATAAACTTCAATTTCTAAATTCTTCATCACATTTTTATCATTATCCTTGATTGGATGTTAAGAACCTGAAGTTCTACATTTTATTTTCTGATTCTCATATACATTTATTTTTATATTCTTTAACATTGTACTGCATGCTTGATATAATTACTTAGGTATCATTATCACTATATGATTATATGAAATTTTAGTCTTGATGAATTTGTTATTGCCAAAGCAGTAGTTGTGTATAATAGAACCTGAAGTTCTATTTCCAATGAATAACGTGGGCCTGAAGATCCATACATTATCTGGAACCAGAAGTTCTAAGATTTGGAATATGAACCTGAAGATTCATATTCATAATTAAACTTGGAGCTTTGATTTCTAAATATTCAAAGTAGTGTAGATCGATACAACGGCCATGAAATCAAACCTGAAGTTTTGATAGAACCAGAAGTTGTGATTCAAACCTGAAGCTTTGATAGAACCAGTAGTTCTAAGAACCTGAAGTTCTATCACTAGCCTGAAGTATTGACAGAACTAGAAGTTCTGATTCATCAGTTAAGAACCCGAAGTTCTAACTTTCTGATTGGCCAATTCTTCATTATATTTTGTCATCGGATATTGAGAACCCGAAGTTCTATTTTTGTTTGATTGTTATCAGTAAATCGATCTTAACACACTCTAAAAGGCTTGGTGACACTATCAAAGTCGGAAATAAAATATCCCTGAAGGATATGGCATACGCTCTTATTTTCCGCGTCATTATATCCCCATTAGACAGGGATGATCACCAGCAGATGGTCATACACCCAATGCTTGAAATAAATGCCAGATTAGTCAATTACAATCCCTCCAGAAGAGGTAGATATAATATGTTCTCCAGTAGAGATGAAATAAACCACCCCAGGAGAGGTGATTGAAAAGGCATTTTGTTTGGAAATTGGGCGAACCACCAAGCATGGTCTGGAAGACCTACAACTACTTTTATGAGTTTGAACATTGAGTTCAGTTCTTAGATATTTTGTTGAATGGTAGGA
The DNA here is from genome assembly GCA_037013555.1 of Sextonia rubra. Lineage (NCBI taxonomy): Eukaryota > Viridiplantae > Streptophyta > Magnoliopsida > Laurales > Lauraceae > Sextonia > Sextonia rubra. Next base: position 104,747,920 of record JASUAD010000001.1, on the reverse strand, counting down.
CTTATTTTTAATCCCCCGTATATTATGTTATATTTGCTTTGAATGCTGAATTGTTTAGTTATTCTTACTTTTATTTTTGCAATGCGATTACCTAGTTATGTGAGTTTATTATTACTTGCTCTATGGCTCATGGAATGCATGAAGCTGAGGATAATATCTGTCCGGTAGACAGTGCAATAAAACACACTACATTGAAAAAACCAGAAGTTTTTCTCTGAATTAGTGTTTCATTCGTGCACGGCATCGATCATAGCTGTATCTGTACAAATACTTGAATGCTCCAGAAGAGTCCGCACATAATATTTGTACACCATTACTAGTGTTGACAGCCAGAAGCTGATACTAGAAAAGCTAAGTGCATTCTCCTTCAATCTCTGAGCTATATTACAAGACAATCTTTACAAATCGAATCATATTCGATTATGAGCAAAACGACAAAGTTAAGCCAGAAGCTTGTTATTCTAGGGGTCCTATGCTCTGGTAAATTATTGATACTTCTGTTACGTACTTCTTAGAGTACCATCTATTGATCATCCTTTTCGCAAAGGATATTGTATGGCATTTATGAACCTATCTAATCCCGCCCATTAGCACATATTATTAAACCTAGGATACACATCCTTAAGCATGTTATTAAATTTTATAAGGCTTGATAGCATAGGTTTGTGACCTACATGAACTCAGAACGTAGCCTCTATGTTGGTTATACTTCACCCTAATTAATGGATATCTAGACCCAATGACAGGAGATCTATTCATTGTTCGTTTTTGCTGATTGTCATCTTGATGAGATAGTCTTCTCGCCATTAGGGGGAGATAAGAGAGTTCCTGAAGAACACCTTGTTCCTGAAGAACAACCCGTTCCTGAAGAACGGCGAGAATTAATGTGGAATACTTCCACTCAATCTCATCTAGATTTATGTACTTCACAATGTGAGAATGAAGTACGGAGAATTGTGCACTTAATTACAAATGAATTCCTTAATGCTTTTAATGATGCAGCAAAAGTGACTAGGTCACATGTATCGGCTATGAACACACAAGCACGAATTAATGTCCCTGTATGACAAGTACGAATTAGTGTTCCTGAAGAACAAAGTCCAAATATGGCAACAAATGAATCTATACACGCCAGAAGCGTGGTAGAACTATAGGTTTCAAGGACTCAGCTCCCCAGAAGAGGAGAAATGAGCAATCATATCCCAATCATACTCCAGAAGAGGTATACTCTCGAAGAGCTTATGATAAAATCCACTCTCTCCAAATTTCCTGAAGAAATTAATGTCCCGGAAGAGACATGAGTCCCAGAAGAGACTCTGGAAGCCCCTGAAGAGGCAATGGGTACCCAATAAATAAAGAGATCTCTATACTTTATAATTATTCAAGAGAGAGATGGGATAGAAATGAAATTATCATCGATGATGCATTTGTATATGCGGTAGCTACTCAAATATCAATGGAAATTAAGAATGTTGTTTGGGATACAAAACCACGGTCTATAAATGAATGTCGACAAAGAACATATTGGCCAAAATAAAGAGATACCATTAAGGAATTACAATCTCTAAATAGACGTGGTATATATGAACCTATAGTACAAACCCCAAATGGTGTTAACCCTGTAGGTTACAAATGGGTGTTTGTAAGGAAAATGAACGAAAGGCAAACTTGTGATATAAGGTTTCCTGTAGAAACTTGGGATTGAAAACAGACACAGTTATATATATGAAAATCCCAGAAGGATTTGCTTTGCCTGAAGCAAAGTCAGAGAGTACGTACTCAATATAAGTAAGACGTTCATTGTACAGCCTGAAGCATTCCAGAAGAATATGGTACAATCGTCTTAGTGGATATTTATCTAAGGAAGAGTATGAAAACAATCCCATTTGCCTGTTCCTGTTTATACAATCCTTAAATGGATTTATAATAGTAGAAGTTTATAAATCTAATCGAGACTCCAGAAGAGCTCGAGAAAACTATTGACTATTTTATCTCGACCCGCAGATCGAGAGAAGTTCTAATGAGATTTTCACTCTTTATAAATATGCTTCCCATATATAGTTTTGCACCAAAGCTTTGGATTGGTATTATACAAATGTTATGACATGTTGTATGTTTCTTAATGGTTTCCATTATTGTTTTTGGTATTCTACTAAATTGACTTTGGTAGCTACTTATTCTAACCATGCTGAGATTTTTAAGCCAGTGGGGAATGTGTATGGCAAAAATATTTAACTCAGCATATATGTAGTTCTTGTCAATTACCTCTTAGTACAGGTACTCCGAGCATTATTTGCAAAGACAATGGGGCATGTATTCAACAGATTAAAGAATGACACATTAAAGATGGCAAGCCGAAGCACATTACTCCAAAGTTCTTCCTCACTCATGAGCTTCAGAAGAATAACAAGATTGAAGTCAAGCAAGTTCGTTCAAGCAACAACCTGGCTGATCAGTTTACGAAGTTTTGCCAAAACTCAGTATTTTAGAAATTGTATACGAGATTGACATGCTTAATTATGTACAAAGATGTTATCATCAGGGGGAGTAGTCAATCAGGGGGAGGCATCCTGAAGTATGCTACCCAGGACATATGTGCGCTGTACTCTTTTTCCTTCTCTAGGTTTTGTCCCACTGGGTTTTCCTAGTTAAGGTTTTAACGAGGCAGCATTATGCACGTCCAACACCAATTCAATGATCCTGTAGAACGTTGTACTCTTTTTCCTTCGCTTTGGTTTTTATCTCACAGGGTTTTTCCTTTGCAAGGTTTTAATGAGGCAACTGTCATTGAATGGTGGTCATCCAAGGGGAGTGTTATAAGATGTAGTATCATATGTGGATGCCCACATTGGGACCCACATGAGATAAAGGGATTACTAAGAATTAGGGTTTTCCTTATTAGGTTGCTTGGGGAGGAAGCAATCTTATTCTATAAATAAGATCCTCCTCCCCCCCATTATGTACACACAGATCTCATCAATAAGAGCTCTCTCTCTCTCTCCCTCTACTCTTCAGTTTTTCTATTCTAATACGGTGAACGTTTTCAACTGCTGGCACATCCATGGTTGTTTTTTTTTTTTTTTTCACATGCACTACAATTCTACAAGGGATGACGCCATCTTTGTGCCACGTGTTTGCGCCAAGTGCTTAGGCTGCGTTTACGGATATGTCCAATTATTCCCTCGCTTCATGCCCACGCGTGCCTGGGCCAGTCCGAAGAACCCAAAGGCGGCTCGTTGGATCATGGCCGTTCACATTTCATGGGCGGGCCCACCTGATGATGATCGCAGTGCGTGAAATCGGCGCGCGCGCTTGCGCGCGAGAGGGGGAGAATGGCTGCTGCTCCTTCAAAAAGCTGTGTAGCAATCTATTTCTACCTATCTGTGGTGAACGGTGCCAAAATATACGCAGTGCAGACAGAAACGGCTCATGCTCTTTACGTTATAAAGTAGGAAATTTTAACTGAAAGGAGCGTTTCTCGAGTCTCAACCACCACTCAAAACGCCAAAATCCCTACTTTTCTGCTCCTTTTCAATAAACCCCCAGACTTCAATTCTCTCTCTCTCTCTCGATCGATCGATCGATCGATCGATCAATCACCACACATTGGTGGTGAGGATTTGATCTGATTCTCTCCTATTAATTCCCCAACGGCTATCTCTTCTATCAACAAATGCCAACGCCATCGGATTTTTAAAACCCAACAAAGAAGAGATTCTTGGCAGAAGCTCTGTTCGAATTCAGCTGCTTTACTTTTTCTTTAGGGCTTTGTGATTAGGGATGTCGAAATCGGAGAAGGTGCCATCATCATCTGTTGTTGGAAAAGTGGATCCTCTGTTGAAAGACCTCAGCGAAAAGAAGCTGAATTTCCAGAGGAATGTCATTGCGCTGGTGTCCGAGCTCGAGGAAGTTCGCGGTCAGCTGGCATTGCAGGAGGAATCTCTGGCCAGAGAAACCCAAGACCGACAGGCATCGTTTCTTCGTCGATTTTGGTGAATTGGGGTTCTTCTTTTCATTGGTCTTGATGACTCTGGATCTTAATTGTATTGGGTTTTTGTAGGCGGCGGAGATGAAGGCGAGGAGAATGGAGGATGAGGTTTGCCAATTGCACAAGAGCCTGGAAGAGAGGGATGAGCAGCTGCAGGAGTCGGCATCAATCGCCAAACAGGTGACCATCTTCACCACTTTGATTTGATGGGTTTCACTGAAATATCCTGCTCTGAGCATCCCAATCTCTTCCAATTCTAACCACTAACTGTAAAGAAACCATTGCTTTCCAATGCCTTTTCAAGGCTACTTTCACTTTTCTCCAAATATGCCAACTTTTTTGAACCTCTTCTTGAGGAGTGAACTTTTTGATCTTGGGCAACATCAATTAGAGTCTCTGATCAGATTGAACTGCATTCGCTTTTTCATATTTCTGGTAATATCACTTGCACCAATTCCAATTCCAATTCCAGTCTCTGATAAGATTGAACTGCATTTTTCTTTTCCCTTCTCTTTCTCTGCTACACTTTCATGCAATGCAGTACCTGAACGAGTTAGACATGCTTAGGCCACAGCTCTCACTTACGCAAGCAACTTCAGAGGCAAGTGCTACATCAGCACAATATGTTCAGGCACAATGTTTAGATTTGCTGATATGTCTAGATGAGAAAATGAGGGTTTTGGAAGAGCATGAGAATCGAGTTAATAGGCTAGCAGAAAAGTTGGATTTGTTGCAGATGGATTTTCAACTGAAGGAAGCTTCCCAAAAGCAATTGAAAGATGAAGTCCTAAGAATTGGTCATGAGATCATGCATGAAGTTATGAAAGCTGGAGCTAGCCATGATTATGAGTTGAGGAAGATTTTAGAGGTGATTTTCTCCAAGAATTTTGAGAAAGTAAATAAACAGCTAAGCGCAATGGATGGAGAAATAGCTACGCTGAGAGATGAGATTGGGGATATGACTGATTGTTGGATAACAAGGACCAAGGAATTGGAACTAGAGGTGTGTTTTCTTCCCCATAAACAGAATATTTATTTGTTCTTATGATCTTTTATCCATTGCACATTTCTTCTGTTAATAAATACTGTTTTTTCCACTTACAGCTTCATAGGTACTAAAAAATCTCAGCTGTATGTTCTGTTACTTAAGTGGAAAGCAATGGAAAACTTGATTGAGTCATTAATCATGTACAGATTTTTAACTTTAGCCTTTGAGACTAACTTGAACATTTTTCATTCAAGAGTTACTCCAGCAACTTAAATCCCAAATGGGCCCAAAAAAAATGTGCTTATGTGCTCACTAATGTTATCTAATTTTTCAATAGTAATTTTCTGTTTTCTGTTTTAGTTACTAAACATTTAGATGGATGATCATATGAAATCTGATTGCATGTGTAATCCTTTTGTGGGCTCAACAATATGAAAGTAAAAGGTTGGATGAAACCCCCAGACATGAATTGGGCATGTGCCAATTCTTTGATGATTGGCATGGTATTTCATCATTGGATGGAATAATCCTAAATTCCTAATGCAAAATTTGTCCTTTAATCTACGGTTTTCATTATCCAACCAGTGCGATTTTAACCAACACCCTTGGGGAATGCTGCGCGGGTGTCAGATGGGTAGCATGTGAGCTTATGGTCACTCTCCCTGGAATAGTGGTGGTCCCAAGTGGCCTCAAAAGTGGTGTACCATGTAAGCTTACATCATCATCGTTCATCTCTCTCTCTCTCTCTCTCTCTCTCTCACACACACACACACACACAGGATCTTCAACTAAGAAGTAATGAAGGATGACTCCATTGGTGAATACCATACTGATTTGAGCAATATTTGGGGAAGCTCCAAATCACCAACAATTCACATTAGCAAGAAAGGGCCCCATGTAGGTTTTTTCTGGTCTGATCCTTTTTTTGATGTTTTTTTTAATCTACATTTAATCCAAAACTTTATTATTTTTTTATTTACCCTTTCCTGTGCTATGGACCAACATAGACCTTTATCAAATTTTTTTAGTTCTTTCTTTGAGTTATAGTGAATTGCCTGCATTTCTAAAGTATTTTCCGTTTATTGGACAGCTGGGGAGGCATCTGAAATCTGAAAAAGAGCTCAAGAAGCAGGTATTAAAGTTGGAATTCTGTCTTCAGGAAGCTCATATACAGATGCGGACACTTCAAAGGGTATTTTCTTTGATATTAATTGCGTGCCTTCAATTTTTATCATTATCACACCATTGGAGGCAGATTCTTCTTCTCATGTCAGTGGTGTTGATAATCACCAACTTCTGATAGGCAATGACTTTTACCATCTTTAATCCTTTTTTTTAAACTTTTTTCTGGTTTGAGACCTATTTTAAAAACTTAAAAGGGCTTCTGTTGGGAAGCAATCAAAGTTCACACTCCATTGTTCTTCTAGAAATTATGCTGGTTTCCATGATTTTTGTTCCACAAAGTTTAAATTAGTATCTGGTTCTCTATTTGATTTGGTCTTCCATTTCCATATTTCATATTTCTTCATGAGACATGCAATGAGGTTATGGCAGTGGTGAAATTGCAATAATTTTGTTCCTGCATTTATTATATTTGCTTCTCTTTGCCTATATGATTTTTTTTTATCGTGTCTAAAACTGGGATTATGTTGTGTTGCCATTGAAATAGATGGGAGAGAGAGGGGATAAAGCTTTGATAGAGCTGAGAGATCAGCTGGCCAACAAGCAAGAGAGTGGAGGTGAGGGTCTATACAAGCAAAATTTCTGGGAGTGCCCTAGTTTCAAAATTGCAATATCTGTGTCAGTATTGGTTTTGGTGATATTTGTGAGATGGTAAAACTTGTACCCTTATGTTGTTATATAGAAAGAAAAACAATGGTACACTGGGAGGCCTTCAAATGTAACAAATTTGAGTCAAGCTTCTTCGATTGTTGTATTGCCTCTTTATACTGTTCAGTTAGCAACTGGTTTTTGCAAACCAGCTTTTTGGCAGATCACGTATTTGATTTATCACTGTAATACATATTGTACCAATTATGAAAAATGATCCACTAGGATTGCCCAGATTGGTTCATTTGCTGCGAATCCTTGGACAACTGAAAACAAATGTGGTGTTACTAATTTGCTGCTTTCAAATGTGTTGTTACTAATCTGTGCTGCCAATGAGTATGAAATTATTACTGTTGTTATTGTTATTTTGAATGGTGACATGACTTGTCCTACAGCCTCGGTTTAAAACAGTGATCACCTTCCAACAATGCCTACTGGCTCTTGTCATGAGCGTGAAATTATGTGACATATTTGGAAATACAATTTTTAATACTCACTGAATTTCATAGATCAGTGTATAACTTTCTTCCTTTAACTAATAATGCATTTGATGTCAAACATTCAACCTGGAAACCTCATGATCTCATATTAGTATATAGCTGCTTTCTCCAGAATTTCAGCAGAACAAGTCAGTAACTCAGTTCCTGGAGTAGAAGAGCGTTCTCTAGAAGAGCGTTCTCTACATATACAAGCAACACAGTGATACTCCCCAAGTTTCAGAATCTTGATCCATAGTTGAAATTACATGGTTGGAAGGTCTATGCCCCACATGATGCAGGATGTTAGCAATATGAAGGCAACCAGGAATTGCAAATCCACTGAAGTAGAGACAGAATTACTATAAAAAGTTGATCCAGATCCATAGACGGTTGTTGAGCTTGTAGGGTTGCTGTTGTCCAATGCTGATGATGATGAACTATAACTGCACATCCAAACAAAATAAAAGGAAAATCAATTATTACGAGATTGGAAGGGATTACAATTTTTTTTAGGAAAAAAATCCCATGTCTGAGTTGCGTGCTAAATACATGAAAATGTCGCACAAGGGCGGAACCAGAAAATTTTGCTTGGGTGGGCCTCCAGGTGAAAAGAGCACATTGAGAAAGTGGATTAAAAAAAATATCCTGCGTGGCCAAGGGTTTGGAATGGTTCAGAGTGATGGACTACCCGGCAAGCACACATCCATCCTCTCGCACACTGACATAAACCACTCACTTTACCAGATTATGCATAATAAATGGTTAGATAATGATAGCGGTGAACATTCGGTGTGGGCAATTTGCACCTGAAGCCAGTAGGTCACCATGTGAATAGGCGCTGTTAAAGTTTCACCCCATCAAATAATCCTAGTGCTGTAACTTCTGGCTATGAAATTTTGAGTTTATGGGCTGAATTCTTTGCCCGGCTATCTCACTGCTCTAGGATGATTTGATGAGGGGGGAGAACTTCGCCCACCACCTATTAGCCTATTCATATGGTCACCTGCGCATGTCAACCTCAAATTCACTTGGCACTCACCCAGCCAATCCCTGTATTTTCCTAGTACCAGATTTCTAAACTGGACCATAACTCACAAGCAGTTATTTTGGATTATGTAAGGAGTACAAGATAATATAGGTACCTTGATGATAGATAGATGCAGGATCCAGAACCTGTTGAAAGAGCAAGGGTGTTGAAGGTAAGTGATGGAAATCTTTCAAATCAATCCAACAATGAAGTTGGCTACTCTTACTTGGATTAAGGTTGACTAGCATGGCAGTTCCTCCAAATTCACAGCTAGATGGCACTGGATTGTGCTGGTAGTAACTGTTGAATGCATAGGAAGCATGGTTGTGAATGGTGTTCGGAATGTAGCAGTTCCCTGTTGGTTGGATCTCTGTGCAGTCAGCACCTCCAGGCCCGCACGCATAATCAAGCGCAACCTGGAGTGATGAGTCGAATGCGCCTGCCTTCGCCACACACCAGATCTGCCCTGAATCCATTGGGGAAGTTGTAGTTGTGGGATTCCTACCAGAGGATGGAACAGGATTGGTAGGAGCTGGGTTTGTTACAGGTTGTGTGGTAGGGACTGTGATCGGCGTGGAATATACTGGTGTTGTTACTGGATCTATCGGCAGAAGAGGGGTAGGATCACTGGAGGGGATGGTGACAATTGTTGCTGTTGGGTTTGTAGCTTGGAACATAACAACTGTCGTCACAGCATTAGTTGTTGGTGGGGTGTTGGTAACATGTTGAGCTGTTTTAGTTGTCATGGTGGATTTGTCTCTGTTGAAATGTTCTTTGCGGGAAGAGGAAAAGATCTGTTCTTTTCTCTTGAGCTCCATCTGCTCGCGTACATGCATTGGTGATATCTCTGCAAATAACCCACAAATTCTATGTATTATGTGAAAATGCAGATTTCAGGAATTTTGGCATTGTGTGAAGCTATCACTACTGTAGTAAGTAGAATGGTAAGAAAACATGCATGGATGTTTGAAAAATTCCAACAGAGATTTTCCTTTGTAGAAAGGACTTCATTTTCCCAAGTTCTGTTTTTTCTCACATTCAGAATAACCAGAACTGTATGAGAATAAAGGGAGAACATAACTCATTTTTCTGTTCCAGTTTGCTTTCATTGAGATCTAAGCCATGCCCATAATAGTTGCTCTACAGAGTTTCGAGAAATGAGCAGAAGACGGGTGTTCTCTGATTTCTCTCTTTGGTTTCAATAATGAGAGAGAGAGAGAGAGAGTTATGCACTGACCTGACGAGGTGATAGTGAGAAGAGAAAGGAAGAGGAAAAGGATGTTAACAAGCTTTTTAGCCATAAAAATGTGACGCGTTTTCTGGGTTTTGGAAGACACTCACTTGGATCTTTTGTGTCGTTTTTGCATACTTGTGTCTTAAAGAGGACAGTGCAGAAAGCAGTGAACATGAGAGAACAAAAGGTGCAGAAGGTGTCTACTGTTCAAAAGAGAAAGAAAAGAAAGAAAAAGTTAAAGAAAGGTGGAATTGTTACAAATGGGCCACCTCTCAGTGAACTAGATCTAGCTCCTTAAAATTAATAGAAACCTCCTAAAGTGGGCAGCCCAGATGCAATCCATCTACAAGATGATTACCTCCATCTTCGACATTAGGGGTGCTCATGGACTGGCCCAGCCCACTTTGTATTTTGTACCAGGCATATATATCTGGACCCGTTTAATATTTGACCTAGTCATGATTAGGTTATAGAAAGCCCAAAGCCCGGCCCATCCCAAATAAGGAGTGGTTCTAATTTAGTGATTATTTGTCGAAACAATTGGTAGAACCCCGAACGAGTAATAAAAACGGTTCAGCCTGTGTTGAGCTGGGGCGGATACAAGCCCGTGTTCCTAGGACATGCCTCAGACCGGCCTAAACCGGCTCATGAATCCCCCCATTTAACATTTACCTATGACCTATCTGACTTTCTTTTGTGGGCCTCAACATATAAATGATCTGTATGATCTCATCGATGCAGAAGGCTCGGCCCCAGCAGCAGTTCATGATCCCAGCCCAATTAAGTTTCCAAGAAATTTGCCCATTGATTCCTCTCCTGAACCAGGGATTCTTCATGCATTTTTCTTTGTGAATTCATACTCCACATTGTGATATCCTAACCCTTCTTTCATTAGGGTTCAGGGCCTGCACGTGATTTTGACATCTTTTTCCACAATAGGCCCAATCAATCCTGGGACAATGGGGCCCACTTGCGAAAGGTTGCAGCATGTACATCTTGATTTGTCAAAGGCCCGATACAGCTCATTCGGACTGAGCGCCGAAAGCATCGATTGATGCGAAAAGCTGAAGGTTTTGGTGGGGGTGGTAACAAGAGTGAGGGAAAAGCTCATTTAATTTTTCGAGGACCTCTCGGACGCTCCCTCGGTGGTAGCAAAAAGAGAAGCAAACAGGAAAATGAGAATGATGTAAGTCGTTCAGAGCACTTTAGCTACCTTTTGCAAACAGTGTTGTGACCTCAATAAATAAGAATGTTGTATAAAGAACTAGAGTCTATAATGAGGGTGTTAGTGCGGTGTGAGGAAACCATACCAATGTACATAGGAAAATTATTGACTTTCACCGGAGCCCATTAGTCCCTTGATTAGTGCAATCACTATTCCTTGTGGAAAGGAAAAAAAATATACAAAATTTTCCAAATAGAGAGGATTCGATTCCAGACGGGAAGGATATGATTTCAGAATTTCTCTCTCATGAAATATAAAATACATGGAGTAAGAAATCCTATGATTGGACAGCCAAAACATAACTGAGTAACTAACATGAATACAATAGACTTCCATGGAAGGAATATTGAAGCAGTTTCAAATGGCAGAATATAAATAAATAAATAAAATATAGTATTAAATTTTTTTAACTAGCCATTTATACCAAACCCTCTAAAATTAGTAGAGGCTACTTAGAAGGGCAACATAAATACTTTTTAATATTCCTACTTGGGTAGAGCCCCATTCGTTAACACTTCTCCTTAGATGGAACTAGGTTTGTAGCCGATTGGCTCTGATACCATATTAAATTTTTTTGATTAGTTATTCTTACCAAAATCTCGAAGTGTTAGTAGAGATAGTCTGAATACTTTAATATTCTCTATCAGGTGGAACCCACTCTTCAATATTCTCCCTTAAGTGGAAGGGGTTGGCACACTTTTGGCAAAACACATATTTTTTCATGTTAAATTATTTATTTTGGAATCTTAACTCACAACCGGTTGACTCTAATACTATTTTTCGAGGTGTTTATAAAGGCCATATAAATACTTTTCAATTCTTTCCCTTTGGTGGAACCCCACTCCTCAACACTTTCCCTCAAGTGGAAAGCAGTCAGCACGATCTTGGTGATACACATTTTTTTTTCATACTAAGTTGTTCCTCCTAAGATTCGAACTCGTGAGTGGTTGACTCTATAACTATATTAAATTTTCTTAGCTAACCATTCCTACAAAAATCCTAAAATGTTAGTAGAGGCAGTGCAAATACTTTTCAATGCATGGGATTAGATTAAAGTAAAAAAGAAAAACTCACAATGCTGACCATATATAGATAGAACTAAGTTTTAGCAATTAGACAAAGGGGCACATGTTATAATGATCCAAAACTGTAGATATGATAATTTTCCATGCATAGAATTGTTGGCCAAGTGGGCCAGACCAAAGTAGGTTCATGTCTTAGGTAGTTTTCTTAATTATATTAGAAATTTTTTGTTTGTTAAACAGTAGTCTCTTAAAAGAATTAGGACTTTCCTTTGTCTAAGCATAGAATTCTTATGAGATAAGGAAGTGATGATTATATAAACTGAGGTAATCTGTAACCCCAGATATATACTGAGATTCCAAGGCTATGAATTCATAGATTGGAGAAGAACCTAGTGAAAATTGATTTCTCATAGATGTAGGCATTTTTGCTGAACCATGTAAATCTCTTGTCTTCTTGTATAATTGATTGGTGATCTCGGTTCCTCACGTACACATGAGTACAACGGTGGTGTCATATCCACAACAAGAACAACCCCTCAAATGTGCCCATTATCTTTCTTTCTTAAGTTTTTGAAGATCTAGGACTATCTCAGAGATCTTCTGTGAATGAGCTATACTATGGCATCGGTTAAGGCTCATTGAACCATGGACCCCTCTTATGTAAACTGGTAGCTCATGTAAACTCTCCACCTCTATGCAACATGCAATTGGAGTCTATATAATTCTTGTATTATGCCCTGAATCAGTTCTGCCATTTTCTAATGGAGATTGTCAAGAAGTTCTGTCATTTTCTAATGGAGATTGTCAAGAAATGTGCTACTGTTGGCATTGTTGGCCTCATGATACATAGTACATACAATCGCATGCATGCCGCTCAATTTTCTTGGGTCTGTGTGCATAATTGGCATCCAAAGTTGGTCAAACCATTAATACATTACCTTCTTCTTCTTTTTTTAAGGGTAACAAAAATTTTATTAAAAGAGGAGACAAATACCAAAAAAAAGGAAGATAATAAGGTACAAGAGAAGTATACCCTACTCACACTATAATTACATAACAAACTCCTCCCATGGAATAACCCTCTCAATTCCTTCTTTGGTAAGAGAATCTGATATGAAGTTAGCTGACCTATACTCATAACGAAAAGATGACATTAATTGAAGAAGTTAAAATTTGAATTTTATTAAAGATGAATTGAAAATTTCAAGGATCTACCTTCTGATTAAATACTCATAAGATTCTATGAGAAAGCCACTTTTTAATATAAGGTTGCCCTGAAAAGATTTTTAAAAAAATTGAAGAGCTTAAAAAATGGCTAATGCCTTAGCTTTATTACAATCGCAAACACCCCTACTTAAAGAACACGAACAAAACCCTACTTTTATAATTGTAATGTACACCTCCAATACCCAGCTTGCCGTTTCGCAGCTCTGGATGGTTGACGCATTATATCTCTCTAAAATGGGAGAATCATGGGTCATACTGGTGCCACTGCCCATGGCTTGGATTTCCACAGTCAAACTTCCTAGTGCATGGGCTTATGTTATCAATGGTCTGAAAACATCTGACCGAATCATTTGGTCACATTCGCGCAACTGAAAGACAATGGCTTGGTTACTCAACAGTCAAACTTCCCAGTGCATGGGCTCATGTTATCAATGGTCTGAAAAATCTTACCACTAGCCCTCCAACTAAAAGCTGAACCGTTCAGACTTGCATGATTATCTCTGGAAAGGCTGACACATGCCTCAAAATTCCTATGACTTTCTTGGATCCTGCCATTGCCCATGAATAGTTTACATTATATTAGATTTGAATGGTTAATATTTTAAAATGACTGAGACCTTCAGCTTGGGCAAATTCAAAATACAACAGTAATCAAAGTCCATTTTACACAGAACGTTGCTTTTTTGAATTTTCTGTTGTTTCCTATTTTGTTTCCATCTTCATCTTTTTAGTTTTAGCCATTGTTCACACGAAGGGGTGATTTTTGAGTCGTCTTCTAAACTCAGCCACGTATGCTTTTTTTTCCCCTAACAAAGTTCTTACTCAGCAGAATCGAATAATATCCGGGCCGAAAGTCAAAGGTCCCAAAAGCTAAGCAAGAGATATCCTAAGTAAAAAAAAAAAAAAAGCATATGCTCTCTTTGATAGTAACATGTATATGAGAGTATGAGATCCTCTTAGGCAAAGTAGGTTTGTTCTGGGGAAGCTTTTCAGTGGACAGATACAATACAATTAGAATCTTACCGTTTCTGCAGTCAGTGAGAACCCTAAAAGCCCCAAACATTGACCCATTTGATTTTAACTTTTATGATGGAATATAACAGCGTCCAGATGGATTCTAAGCTCTTGTAAAGGAAGGAGTGCAGTGGAAATTGTCCTTTGCATAAACAGGTAGAAGGTGCACCCCAAATGAGAAGTACTTTAAATACCCCATCTAGGGGCGTTCATGCATGGACCTGGTTGGACCGGACTGTCAGTCCAGGCTGGGCGGGACTTTACAAATCTGGGCCCGTATCAGGTCCAATCCTGATACAGGCCCAAGTCTCCATTTAGTCAGTTGAGCCAGGCCAAGATGGCTTTTTATCACATGTTTGGGCTTTCCAGAAATAGTCTAGATAAATAATCACTAAATTAGAAGCACTCTTATTTGGGCATGTCTGGTCCAAATATTAAATCAGCCCGATTATATATCCAAGCCTGGCCCAAAGAACACTACCCAAGATGGTTATTGGGGTGGGCTTGTGTTCGGTGTGGCTCGAAAATTGGAAACCACTTTAATAAGATACTGTTTCTCTGCACATTCCAATCCAAATCAGCACCGGAGATTTTATTTTTGTTATAGTTTAGGGTGGTAAAAGCAACAGAAAGGTTACATCTCTCCTTTGCGGTGTCCAATTTTTGTGTCTAGTAAAATGCATCAACTCCCTATGCATAAAACCATCTTCTCTGCAATTTTCACATCTTGAATGTCTTTTCTCACAACATATCGGGTTGTGTGAATCTCTCAACCCATCTAATTGCTTTACTACTTCAAATGGGATATTTGTAATCTTTGTCTCTGTGTCCTTACCACTTGTAGATTTTCTTTCTGTGCCCATTCATCATTATAACCTTTTCTTAAAACAATATTGATCCAATTTACATGTGCATATTAAATTCATGTACTTCTGTCATTTTTTTATGTTTCACATTAGCTCCATGCAACAAACTATTGTGATTTTGACATCACCTATTATGCACATACAATTATCACAAAATCAACATGAAGTAACCACACACAGGAAGAGACACGAGATTTACGTGGTTCACCCAAACAGGGCTGTCCACGGGCACAGAGACGATCATCTTCACTATCACAAGTAAAGCATACAGAAATACACGTTTCCTCACATCATTTCACCTACGTGGTGTGGGAACACCACGGGCAAGAGAGCTCTCACCTTTTTTCAATTGCGCAAGATCTAGGGTTACAAACTAAACACATATATAGTCTCCGCTTTCTTTGCCACCAAGAAAGTCCATGTACAATAACCAAAACACCATTGACCTCAAACCAGTCCCTAGCTAACTCAATGGACTTATCTAGCTAAATCGGAATATAAGACATATACCTAACAATCTCCACCTTGACTTGAATTCCGTACAACTCGAACCACCAGGAGATAAAACCGGCAATGTCTTCACATACCTTGTTGAATGGTACGTCACTGCACTGACGTTGCAGACTTCTTTCTTCAATACTTTGACATGTTGAATCAGCACATGAACTTTGAGCAAAGTTCATCTTCTCGTTAAACTCCACCTCGAACTTAAAGCTCGAATCCATTGACGAATCTGAGTGATATTAATATCTGAATCACTCACCATCCCGCCGATCTTCAACATTACTTTGAAGATCAAACCACCACAAGCATGTAAGTAAAAGAGATCAGGAATACAAGTCCAAATGACTTTACAACTGCAGAACAACCTCTGCCTCTGAGAGGTCAAAAGCTCCATTTGACCGGGCCTCCGATCAATCAAACACATGCTTGATAACTGCTGATGCATCAGCTCCTCTTTGTTGCTTTTCCGGCTTTGGCAAGATAAACAACATCACATGCGATCTGGAAAGCATGTGAACCATAAACGAACAACTTTGTTGGAATCAACAAACCCTTTGCAATTAGAATGACGACTCCTACTATTGGGTTTACAACAACAACTAGGTCGAGTCGACCTGATTCTTACTTAAATCCACATCTGTTCAAATCTCCTCCAGATTTCTGCATCAAGTTGTAGATCTCGTCAATACGAGCACACTGGAAGAAACGAATCTGAAATCCGACTCTAGATGGCTTCATTATCGCAAAAACAAGTTTCTACGCTCCGATCAGTCAAAACTCATCGTTGACCATCAAACAGCCAATTACCCTCTTCCACTGTGTAGATCTGCTCGAAACAAGTCCATAGGCACAAACAGATCTCCGATCGGACATCGGACGATCAAGATATTGCAGAAACAATTTCAGCCGTTGAATATGGTCAAACCTGCCTGTTGAGCGGTGCTGACATCACTGCTGACGTCACGGCTTGCTGGCAAACTGGGCTGGACTCTGCGCACACGGGTCAGGTCTTACCCGACCCGAACTAACCGACTTGCTGGATTGAACTGTTAGGTTGGGCTTCTTGTACACGGACCATTTCGATCCGACCCGACCCGACCTGCACTCTTGCTGCTGGATTGGGCTGCATCACGGGTCAGGTCAAACTGACCCTACCCGAAACCCGAAGACTGGATCCTGTTGACCTAGGCCTTATCTCCACGAGTCAGTCAAACTAACCCAACCCGAAACCCAAACTGCCTGGGTGGTCGTTTTCTTCAACCCACGTTTCTATCTGTAACTCGATTGCAGACCCTATCGGCCTCGGCTACGCCAAAGGGTCCGGTGACTAGTGGCGGGGGACCGGCGGCGGGGGACAGCAGCGGCGACGGCCACTGATCGGGGTCTAGCGGCTAGCAACAAACGGCGATGATAGAGAACAGCAAGTAATGTTTTTTTTTTTAATCCGGCAATAACCCCTTCTACGGCGTTCTTCTCAGTCAACGATGGCTGCCTAGGGGAGAGAGGGTCCTGATTCCTAGCGGTTTCTCGCTAATATATGCTTCAACAATCTCTTATTCGAAACAACATGGGGCCCACCTTGTGGTCTTGATCCACACCTAATCTCTTTGCGAGAACTTCGAATCTGAATCTCAGAGAATTTTGGATCTAAATCTCTTTGATCTCATCTTCTCCGATCTACTTGAAAAACAAGACCCTCTCCTCTGTTTCTCTGTTTTGTTGTCCCCAGTTATCTTCTTCTTGGATCCGTGGCCCACAAGAGATCCACGTGCTCTGGTCTTCTCCTTCTCAGATCTGGAAAACCAGATCCTCTGTTCCTAGAATCGAACCAGCCGTGATTGACTTTGAGATTTGAAAACATGTGAATCCTTTTTTCCTCCGATCCCAACGAGACCAGAGAACCCAATCTCATCTTCTTCTTATCCAATGGTGGCCCAACCAGAGATCACGAACCTGATCTCTTCTTCTCTATTTCGAAAACAGAGATTCGAACCCTTCGACAAGGATTCAATCAGTTGATCTTCATGCGCACAACCTCCAAGTCACTGAGTGATCTCCACTTCGCTCAGAAACCCAAGGAACACCACTTCGGCTCTGATACCACTTGTTGTGATTTTGACATCACCCGTTGTGCATATACAACTATCACAAGATCAACACGAAGCAACCACACACAGGAAGAGACACAAGATTTACGCGGTTCACCCAAACAGGGCTATGTCCATGGGCACAGAGACGATCATCTTCACTATCGCAAGTAAAGCATACAGAAATACATGTTCCCCCACATTGGCTCACCTACGTGGTGTGGGAACACCACGGGCAAGAGAGCTCTCACCTTTTTTCAACTGCGCAAGATATAGGGTTACAAACTAAATACATATATAGTCTCCGCTTTCTTGGCCACCAAGAAAGTCCCAGTATAATTACCAAAACACACTTGACTTCAAATCAGTCCCTAGCTAACCCCAGTGGACTTATCCGGCTAAACCGGAAAACAAGACATATACCCAACACAAACCTAGTTTCAAATCCTCCTACGAAGGGACTACAACTTCAATCAAAGTCACTTGACAATCGAAAACACTCCAATCCATTGTCTCCACTTTGCTCAACGTCAATCAATTCTATTTTCTGTAAGTTATGACTCTAAGTCTGTCATTACATTTAAATTTCTGGGTGTTCTTAAGATTTCTAGTATAATCCTCTTTCATAATTATAATGAGACGGAGAAAAATTGTGTTTCTATGGGTGGTTAAAATTGAAGAAGCAGTGGTGAATTTCCAGAAATAATCATCACATAATCTCAGATTTAGTGTGAATCTATGGGGAATGGATGAGATGTAGTGATACCCAACAGCCACCATAATTAATGATGCCAATTAAAAAAAGTGGATTCTAAATGCATTTTCAACTTTATTCTTATGTCCTTAGCTACTGTCTCTTTAATAATTTTTGTTTTAAACTTAAACCATAAGGCCCCCCTCAAAGTGAAGCATTTTCAAAAATATTTGGGGCATGTTTGATAACAAGATCATTAAGGAAAAGAATTGTAATTTCGTGGGTACCTATCAATATTTATTTTTGGTGGTGACAAATCTTTGATAATTTTGGCATAATCAAATCCCCACTTCTTGTAATTCTTGGATTCTACTTTTCCTCATCGAATTTTTAAATCATCTCATTCAAAAGAATGGATATAAGAGGATAGATCCTCACCCAAAAGATGGGGGTGCTCATGGGCCGGGCTAGCCTAAGCTAGATCCAAGCTCAGTTCGCCTTTGGTCAGGCTTGGATATGTAATTGGGGTCAATGTAATAACTGGGGCCATTTAATAATTGGGCTAGGCTTGGATTAGGTGATAGAAAGCCCAAAACCTAGCTCATCTCACGTAAGGAATGAGTGTAATTTTATTTAATTAGACAAGTACTAAAATAGCTGTAAATTGATAAAAAGCCCGATTCCGCCTAGCCCAATTGATTAAATGGGTTGGTCGGGCCTGACTTTTAGGGCCAGTGCTGGGCTTGGTCTAGTCATGCGCCAGTGCTTCTAAAGTCGGGCCCAGCTGGATATGCCTTAGCCTGGCCCGGTCTAGCCCATGAGCACCCTTCAGAAAGAAGTACACACGTCTTGTGAAAATCCTTGGTCATTCAAAGTTCTAATCAAATGTAGAATATAAGAAATCCTCAACTGTTCTTCACCCATTACCAAATGTGCCCAGGGCCCAAAACGCGATGGTAGCTTGAATTCTAGATCAAGGTTTTTAGACTCAGGACCCGGGGACAACTGGGTCTCTTTTCACGTGCGGCCTGCACATGACATAATTTGTCCAAGGAAGGTTGTTAAGGATAAGCGTCCGGACAACATGCCAGGGTGGATCCACATTGGATGATTGTTTCAAAATAAATCAGTCTCTGTTTCAGAGGTACTAACATTGTTCCAAATCATTATCCAATTGGATTGGAGTCATCATCAGATTGAGCCCTATATGCCTATCACTTGATTAGTCGAGACCATGGTCCAACTTAGAGTGGAGAGAGATTTTGTCTTGTGTAAATGAACAGGGGGACATTGATTTGAACAGTTCGGATCTTGTTAGTGTCACCACGGATGGATTCCTACAGAAGATCCAAATTGATCTACAAATTACAAAATAAAGTAAATATGAGCATTTAAAACATGGGTCTCCTTACCTTCATTTTTAAGACTCGAATTCACGCGCTCTCACACCAGCCTCACACACACACCCATGTGGAATTGGGTTAGGATGGTCCTTCTAATATATGGATTGGGTTCACAGTGACGTCCATATCCCATTGTTCTCAATCAAAACCAACTTGATCCGCATCTCATAGTTTTATAGTAGATATGTACACTAGCATAATATATATGATATAGATGAAAGTAGTAAGCTAAAAAATTACAACCTATCCAAGAATTTATTTAGCCCAGTATAAAACATAAATGGTGAAATAGAATTCAAGTATTTGATCCATACATTGAAATAGGAATTTGATAAAGATGCTGACACTAACATAATGCATAAAAAATTTGGGTTCTTAACAGACTGGACCCGTCTAAGTGTACCCTGGGCAGAGAATCTAGAACCCAGGTCGAGTTCATGGTCAGCTTTATATACGTGTAGTCAGTATTGTTTGGCTTGGGTGGCTCAACAGGTCAATACCCTATGGACCTACTCAAGATTTTTACCGCTCCCTTTGGGGTCAGATAAGCTATCGTTTTCAGAGGGACTATGACTGTCCCATAAATTGGCCCTTGACACTAGGGTTCGCCGTCCTTGAAAATTATTTTTATGGTTTCACGTGGTGTATTAGATCAGAAAACCCCAGATTATCTGTCTCTAACAAGTCTCATTAGTCATTACAGCCAATCCCAACTAATTCATATTTATAAATGCATCCGATCTCTTTCAGATTTCCTCCTGTTTGGCCAATGGGGGACTTCAAACAATTCTTTTTCTTTTGACATGTCCCCAACCATGGAAAATTATACAAGCAACTGCCCCTTTTATTTACATTTCTTTTTGGTTTTTGCCTGTCCAAAGGACACTCTCATGGAAGGTGTGTAAGATCATGCATCTACGGTTCTTTCTTTGCAGGCAATCAAGATCTCTTTCGTCTCTGCTTCCTTCGGCCCGGATAAGATGAATTGTATATGTGAAGGGGCCCATTAATTTTATTATTTTCACATCAACATCTCCTTTAATACCTTAAAAATATTACATTCTTATCGACAACTTATAGTTTATTTCTCTTTTATAATGTGGGCTAATTAATAATTATATGCCGTAGAAAATGACATAGTTAACATTGGGTATAATTTTAGATTTGGATCATGTTTGTCTCTACTATTAGGAATCTAATAAATTTAGGTTTGATTATAGACTGACATGTGCATACCAGTGGAGGATCCAGGTTTATTCAAGTTTGGTTATAGGTTGAAATGAGGATATCAGTGGACGATCTAGGATTTTTGTTTGGGAGGGTTGAAACCAATCAGGTTGTTGGATTCTACAGGAAACTAGGGTTTTCTTGAAGGTTTTGGGGCGTCCCCAAAATTTTCATGTGGGCTTTAGAAGCAGTCCTAAGATTTTCTTACGAATTTTGGTGGTGGACCCTAGTACAATGGGGTGACTGCTCCGGGACCATATATGTGGATATGCCCATGTGTGCATTTTTGCCTAAGTGTAAACCTCTGATTGATAAAATAAATAATAAATTAAAAGAATCATACAATACAAAACAAGAACACAAGGAAGAAATCACGCAATAAATTTCCGTGATTCCGCGATGTGCTCTAAATCTCCTTCCACTCTCTTCTTCAGTCCACTCTTAGAGGTAGGATTTGCAAGCTTTCTCTTTCTGAGCACCAAGAAAGTTTAACTGGTCCAATCACCAAATACCTCTAATAAAAAAAAAAAACCCTTACTTTTTGGATACCCAAGGATCAATTTGATTTACTCCTTAATACAAAACATGAACCCAAAATGACTTGTGTGCAAACACGTTCATATCTAAGTGCATGCATGCATACAAGAGCTTCAAAGAAACATTTATTAGTTTATCAAAACAAAAAACTTTTTATTAGAAGTATGGATGGGAAGGAGATAACCGGTTTCTAAGTTGTGGCAAGCATTTGCCAAACTTCCAACATCCAGGATTCAATTAAGGAGCCTAAAACTTAGAAGGGTAGATGGATAGAATTGATTTATTAATTGTAGGGTCATAAAATAAAAGGGACTAAATCCATGTGAGATTTTCTAATCGACCTAGAGATGTGTCAGGTATTACAGTCTATGAAGAGAAAATAATATGCTAAGACAACAATTCATATTCAAAGTCCTGTGGTGTTATCCTTGATGAAATTCGGGACCCATTTGAGCTCTTGCCCTAGAACTACAAGGCAGGAGGGGACCCTTGTGAGAGTACAAAGACAGGGAGGAATCTACATATGCTATTTTAACTTGGTTGATTGTTTGAGAGCTGTTTATTTAATCTCCAAGTTTCTAGTTTAACAAAAGCCAGTTGTCTTTTTGTGATTTGACTATTGTTTGTCATAGATTCATTTTTCAATCCTAAATTGCTCTAAGAATTGATTGATGTCTTGGTTTCTTGTTAATCCATGCTGGAGTAGATTAAAAAAATCGTATTTTGGTAAGCCAAATTAACCATCTTCCACTTTTAGCTACATAGTCCTCAAAAACCTCTCCCAAACTACAAATCCTGGACCTTTCTCTCATTTTACATAAAATTTATTGGAAATTCTAATGAGGTTTTCAAGGGCGATGGTTCTTTGGAGCCTTCTTTAGATGGTTTAGAATAATGTAAGGTTCAAGTATTTCACATTCTTTTAATAATACACATCACTTTAGGTGGTGTCTAGCTCATAAGAATTTTGTCCATTTTGAATAAGTGAATCATGCTTAGTAAATAGACAGGCAGGTCTACTGAAAACAATATCCCTACTATAATAAAATACTGATTCCATTTTCATAAAATGCAAATTATATCGCAATCTTAGCTTACCAGATTGATGTTGTGACTGCTGTTTGGTATTTTTAAGTTACAGTTGTGATACTGGTACCTATCAGTCAAGAATCATCAGATTTATGGCTCCCACTGTCATGTTCATATGATTAAAGAGCCTTCACAAGTTTATAAGAAAACTGAAAAACAAAGGGGTGTATATTTGGAACTCCATTTAATTCCACTCAGGAAAAAAAAAAAAACCCCAGCCAAGGGCACCAAGACCAACACATGTGGAAAGAGGAAGCCCCCATTAGAGGAAGGAGCGCCCACACTCGTGGGAAGAGTGGCCTATATAGAGATTGATCCATGGGCAGCCAGGTAAGATGGGAGTTGCCAACCAATTGAGCACAACTTAGTGTTACTCTAGTGACCGGTGATTAGTTAATGCAGAGAAGAAACTAATGTGACTTAATGGAAACTCAAATTATTTAAATGCATAGCCTTTTGTTTAAATGTCTTGCACTTGGTAGGGGTGTACAAAAAATCTGTCAATCTGTCAAACCGATCCAATCATATTCGATCCGCGGTTTTTTAACAGATCAGATGGTTAATGGATTAGTGACGGATTGGAAAAATCCTAATCCGTTAGTAATGGATTAGTGACAGATTTTATCCTTAATCCGTGAATTTAAACTGATCCAATTCGTTGAAAAAACATTTATATTTATATTTATATATATAAAATATTAAAAGACAATAATTTCTTTCAGAAGGTTTAAGTGTTTTGTATGGTACGGATTGCAAAATATCTTCCAAAAGATTAAAGTGTTTTATGTATTTTGTTTTGTCCTTCTATTAAAATTCTCCTTATGAGTTTTTGTTAAGATCCTTTAAAGACCTTATGGAATTGGTAACACAATTCTTTTTGAGTTAGAAGAGTGGGATTTAGTTAAAAAACTGATTTGATATATGCTAGTAAGTCATTTATTCTTTTGAAGTATTCAAAATTTAGGATTTTTGCTTAAAGATTTTATTTAAGGTATCTACTTGTATATCTTTCTATTATTACTTATTTTCTATATTATATATCTAGTGATGTGGCAGTTATTTTATACTATAATTACCTTGTTTATCTTATACCATAATCACCATGTGGGAGCTTATAGTATGGTTGAATGTATCCTTTTTGAACCTCTTCAAAATTTAGTCTCTTCAAGACATTTCATAAAATAAACATGTCCAACGTGTTGATCTTAACAATGACTTCAACTAATAATTTGGGAATAGTCATGTAGGAAGGATAGAGATGGGCCACCTGTGATCAAGTTTTACCAGCAGGCCACCTACAACTTTTACTTTTATTTTTATTTTATTTTATTGGAAAAAAAATCCTATCATGGGCTCTATCAACAGATTGAACGGTTTTAATCGATCTGAACCGTTGATCCATGGTTCAGTTCAAATCGGTTTTAAAGGGCAACGGATCAGTGATAGATTATAAAATCATCAATCCATAGGTAACTGTTTGGTGACGGATTTGGCTCAATCTGATCCAATCCGAACCGTGTACACCCCTAGCAATTGGTTTTTGAATATCAAAGCTAATTAGTTTTAAGGACTCTTGAATTCACCATGATCTGGAAAATCTCAGCCAATCTTCAGAAATTGAATCCATCAATGGGATATCAGTTACTCTTCAACTTTTTATCGAATAATTTTGCAATTAAGAGATAGTAAAATATTCTTCAACATTTTATCGAATAATTTAGCAAAATTTTCTTTTCAATAACAAAACCTCATAATTTTTAGATTGAGAAATAATTTAGTATTGGTTGAGATGAACACCTTGCACCACCTTACATGAATCTAAACTCTTCAATCTAACCAACTACCAGTGAATCAGAGCAATATTCCGCTAATATATATTAAATCTTGGGTGGAGTGAGTTTTGTTGAAGGTGTTGGATTCAGGAAGGATGTGCCGCATCTGTATCCTTAAATTAATATTATTGGATCATTTTTCTTTGAAGTCAGCATATTTCTCAACTATATCATTCAGTTCTTGTCAAGAAATAATATGGTCCTGTCGGTGGTCTGGATTATTTATTCATTATGTGAATCACATTTCTTGCTTCTTTATAATTTATAGGACATTACCTGAAAGTTAGCTTTGGTTTGTTTTATTAGCCCACATAGGTAGGAAGAGCTCGGACACACAGGAAGAAAGCCAAGTATGAAGAGATTTCGCATAGGCAAGAAGAAAGCCCACAAAGTGGAAGGTAGCCCACAAGCGCGGGAAAAAAAGGTGGTGTACCCAGGATTCAAACCTTGGATGGCCAAATAAGAAAGTAGGTTACTAGACCACAAAAGCCAATTTACTTAAACTCTGAGGATTGTGCTAATCATATTAATACTGCGGAGCAATATGTGATTCTTCAATTAGTCCAAAATATCAAGTTAAAGGGATAAAGACTCTTGTGATCTTTTGAAACTAGGCTCTTAATTACCAATAGGCAGGATGAGAGGTATGCATAGCTGTGTCACGGGTTCAGGCCTTTAGCCCCTATATGAAGAAAGATAAAATTAAAGGTTTGTTTGCTAGTATCAGTGGAGCTTAACCTTTCTCAGAGAATTGAGAGCCAGGGTTATATTTATTTTCAAGAAGAAAGGATCCCAGATAGATGGTATAAAGGTTCAGTGATTGTAAGAAAGGACTCCCATCAGAGCAACTAGTGTAAGGGTTGTCATTAACACTAATTTAAGAACAGCTTCTTACCTCACAAGTAAGAGGTGGCTGTTCTCAAAGTAAGAGGTGGCTGTTCTTATCTGCCTTATCAGGGTTCAAATCTAGTCAGGCACCTTTCTCTCGCGTAATGGCCGTGTTACCTAGCCTAAGGTTTATCCGCTTTCCTCGCCCGAGGGCACCACTTACATCGTTGAGGTCTACTTTCCACTACCAAGGGTGGGGTCCAACCCTCTATAGCTAGGATACCCAAAAAAAAAAAAGAAACCCCACAACATTTGGATTCACCATAAAAGAATAGTAAAGAACATAAAAACATTTGACAACAACATTTGTGGATCATTCGACATTTTCGTTGCCTCATATTTGGGTTGTTGAACTTGTCTGAGTCTGTATCCTGATCAGCATGTTGGGAGGAAGACATTTATTTTTTAAATTTTAGCCTGTAGAGCAACTTCTCTAAAGCAAATCCCTTCATGTTTTGGTAGTGGGCCAAACTTCAATTATACTGGATCTTGGCCCCCGGTAAGATAGATCACCATGTAAATCCGCTGATTAAAGCATAATTTCACCACTTTGACCCTTTCATCAGCTCATTTGAATGCTTGATCTTCCAAATGAACAATTAAGAAGAGAGAAGGTCACATGTTCAAATTTGGTGGCCAACACAGGTATGATCAAAAACCCCTGGTACTGTAGGACATGGATGGAAGTGACAAATGAAGATCTTCCTAAATTTTGACTTAAAAGTGACTGAAGCAGTGAAACAAAGTTCATATAGTTGAACCCAATATATTAGGGACTAGGCTTTGATGATGATGGTAGAAAAAGGAAACAACCAAAACTGGTCATTGTTAATTCTCAGCTGTGTAATACTTCATCAAGCCTGTCATGCCATTGGTAGCTTATAAATCCCATACCCATTTGCACATTTTTGTTCTTTTCTACCCTTTTTTTTACCACGAAGTCCAGTAAATGTGTCCAATGGACCAAGATTCTCAACATGAACGGGAGTTAGTGTTAGGTTTATGTCTTGTATTCCGGTTTAGCCGGATGAGTCCACTGGGTTAGCCAGGGACTGGTTTAAGGTCAAGGGTATTTTGGTAATTGTACCGGGGCTTTCTTGGTGGCCAAGAAAGCGGAGATTATATATTGTATAGTCTGTAACCCTAGACCTTGCAGCGGCAGCAGTAGTTGCCCGTGGTGTTCCCACACCACGTAGGAGAGATGAGGTGAGAGAGTGGGAATCTCTTGTATGCTTTACTTGTCATAGTGAAGATGTTCGTCCTCCTGTGCCCGTGGATGTAGCCCTATTTGGGTGAACCACGTAAATCTCGGTGTCTCTTTTTGTGTGGCTTGTTCTTGTTGATCTTGTTATTCCGTGAATGCGCACAACGGGTGATTATCAGATAATCACAACAGTTAGTCCATTGAAACTTCTTTGTCGATTTGACTAACATGACTCATAATAAAGATTAATTACTTGTATTAGCAAAACGAATGATAAGAATACTGTATCATTACTAATCATCCATCTTGAATTCTTATAACATGTCCCTAGACCCTCTACCTGTCTCTTCAAGTGATATAATTGTGTTCCCTTAAAAAGGTCAATTCGTTGATTTAGTAAGGATTTAGAGATGGCTTAGTGACAAATTTTTCTATGAAAAGATACAGTACTCTCGCCTCTTCATTTCTATTAAGAAATGAATTAAAATTAATGCGCAGAAAGGATTTCTACGAGACTTCTTCTGTGATACAATTATCATTTGAAAAAAAGGGAAGATTGTGACTTTTCTTCATACACATACAATTTGAATGCTTTTTAAGGATGGTTGGCCTCCTTGAAAGAAGTCTAGCAAGTGTACACTCAACCAGTGTGGTTTGAAAGGCTAATCCCATGATGGAGAACCAATAATCACATATTTTGAGTTCACCATGCTTAATGCAAGAAAGACTCTAACTGGAACTACACATTGTCTAGAATTGCAAGGCCACAACCATGAGTTATTCTGTATACACTTATTGTGAGATAGTGATTGATCAATGTAAGCCATAAGGGCCATCAAAGATTTAGTATACATTGTCTAGAATTGGAAGGCCACAACCATGAGTAATTCAGTATACACTCATTGTGAGATAGTGATTGATCAATGTAAGCCATTTGGGCCATCAAAGATTTAGTATGAAAGCAATTTAGCCCACGATAGGTAATGTGATGAGAATCTGCATTAAAAGGATCCTCCATTGTTTACATCAGGGCAAAGGCGCTTGCTGATCGCAATTCTTTTTCATTCCATAAACATGTTCAATGAATGAAATTTCAATTATCCTCAATTTTATTTGGGACAGCTCACTAACCATTCAACCAGTTTTTTACCCAAAAAGAAACTGTTGAACCGTTTTGTTTTGAGGGAATGAATGATCTCAAAGTTCCAGACCCAAGTAGAATTTCTCTTCAGACTGAGCAATTCCTAGTTCGTCTCAGGTGGCATCTTTTGTGCATGTCCGGTGCTTAGATAAGGGGGTAACAATAAAGTTATCTACTGTTTGGTTGGTGTATTTTAGTCAGTCTAGGTGGAAACATTTTCCATGACTACACAGTTTAAGCTAAAACATGAAGCAAAATGTGTAAGGAAAAGATAAAAAATTTACATGGGTTTTCTGAGTGTAACAATCCAAATAGACCCTTGATGTAAGAAATGTCCGGTTATCATCAAATCCATTTCTATAGAGCTCACACACCATTGACAGTGCTTATGACATGCTTCAAAAGCGGCACCTTTCCATTTGTAGAGAGCAATAGTTCTCACTTAACTATTCAGGAGACTTGTAAAGAGCAATAGTTCTCACTTAACTACTCAGGATTTGATTTCTGTCTCCTCTTCGCAGGTGTGTAGACTTATTTTTAGTGTGTGCAGGCTATTTTGTTCACTTAAATGAGCTGACTTTTCTCATGTGATGCTCCCTCTTGAGTACCAATCCACTTGGCTGAAAAAAATGCTCTTGCTAATGTGTCACATGCAAAACCAATAGTTACACAATGCAAGTTATTGACCTGGTGGGCAATATCTATTAAATCATGGGAAGCTAGGAATCTTAGTCATCATTTACTTTGACCATTTTCTGGCTTTCTTGACTATCCACCTTATGACGAGAGAGATTAATTGTCTGAATCACCAAACTGTGTGCCACAACCTTGAAAAGCCCTTTGGCAAGTAGAAATTAAGATCGTTCATCTTAATTTGAAATTGAATTGATATGAAGTAATGTATCAACAGAATTTTGTAACAACATTCAAGTCCAATTTTGACTCAGGAAGATTATCTTCTTAATATAATAATCACCCTTATTTTCATCACAAGAAAATGCATCGAAGGCCCATCTGATTACGTTCAATTTCGAATATGGGCTATCAAGCTTAGGACCTATTTATTTGCATTGAATTAAAAATCCTATAAATTTGAAGCAATCCCAAAGTAGCTAAAATTGAAAAATAAAAATAAAAATAAAAATAAAAAGGGTAAAAAATATAAATGGCCATAAAAGTTTCTCCCTTTTGGTGGAGAATGAGTAGCCAGCGATCACCTAATAAATCAAATTTTGGTAGCGCGGGGATCCCATCTACTTCTACACATTATAGACTTCACTCCCCACATCATTAATATTCCTTTGTTGAACCAATTTTAACATGAATTCCTTTATATGCAAATAGCTTGACATTTAGATTAGGGATTTACTATTTGAAAGCAAAAATTTTCTAGTATACTCAACTCATTTAAAAATAAAAAATAAAAAATTCATAAATATCTGAACTATCCCCACCCTTTTCTCACACCACTTGCCTTTCCCACCTCCTCTTCCTCTCTCCTTCCCTTCCCCACCTCCCCTTCAGTAATTATTGGCATCTTGGGCGAACGGAACCACCAGATCTCCCTCTCCCTCTCCCTCTCCCTCTCCCTCTTGTCCATTTTCCCCCCTCTCCCTCTCCCTCTCCCTCCTTCTATCATTTTTCCTCTCTCTCCCTCTCCCTCTTCCTTTCTCTCCCTCTTCTTTTCTTTTCCTCTCCCTCCTCTTCCTCTTCTCTCCTCTCCCTATTCTAGATTTCCGCCATGTTTGACCCCATGAGGCCGAACATTACAATATTGTTTGGACTCATAGAGCCGAACAAAGAGAATACATTTCGCTAAGATTGGCCGAACAAAAGACGACTGTTCGGAAAGAGAAAATGGGAAGGGTGAGGGAATCTCGTCTCCCTACAACACGGGGATCAAGGTCTCTCCCTGGGGGGATGTTGAGAAAGAGGGAGGGGAGGAAGAGGATTGGGTGTTAAGGAAGAGGGAGGGGAGGAAGAGGAAGAGGAAGAGTCCTATGGCTCTGGAGTCAGCCGCCAATCGTGGCCAAGAAGGGGAGGTGGGGAGGGTGAGTGGGGGAGAGATGGAGAGCATTTGGGTCATTTTACATTTTTTTTAAAGGAGGGAATGTATTGAGACCCTATTGGAGTTCGAATAGCCAACCCCTAGATTACCTTAGCCGAGTGATGTCTTTTAGATTTCAATGAATACTGGTTGGATAAGTATTGCCAAATTTAGGCTTCTGAAATTTCATGAGTAGAATGTGTTGAGGGGATAATTTGGTCAGAGGCGAGCCATGTGGATCCGAAAATAAGATATCAGCTCGGTTCTTAAATGCCTATCGTTCTCACACATGAGGCTCATGCCCATATATGCCTTGGTACTAGATTCAACAATGGGGCTAGTTTGTGGGGCCTAAAAATGGGTCTCCTTATCATTCAGGCAAAGATCTTTCATTCAATTGGGCATCACAACGATGCCCAAAAGTGGGCCCCACAAAGGTGTCGCTCTAAGGGCGACATTGCCAAGGAGAACAAATTTATATATTTATATGCTAACTATATACTTCACTGAATTTGTAAAATCTCAACTTTCCTTTCATTTTCGCATCTTAATTTACCAAGTGATGGGCTTTTTCACTTCTTATTTGTTAATACCAACAAGCCTCAAAACTCGAAAGACAAGGCAGCCCATCTAAAACATTTTTGGGTTTTTGATAGATAACATTACTAACACAATGGGGGAGTTTTTTTTTTTTTAAAGCTATTATTGAGGTAAGTTTTTTTTAAGCCATATAATAGCTTCCAAGATATTAATGTTTTCAGGCTTGCAAAACGGTAGCAGGTACATCTCACATGCCAAGTCATGCACATCACCCCACCCCGTACCAGCAATTAGTACCATGGGAAAGATTATGGTTCTATTCAGGTGAGTATGTGGCCCACACTTGGTACATGATAAAAAAAAAAATAAAAAAAGGATGAAACAAACATTGACAAACTTACAGGCGACTCAGGAACCAATTGTAGCAAAAGGCGGAGGACACATTTTGGCTTGTTTCACACCCTTACAAATTTAGGGTCCTGCTAAACACAAACCTCTTTTGATTTTGTATGGGATGGTGGGGAGGGGAGGGGAGAGGAAATGCGCGTGGGAAGAGAAGCAATGAGGGTATTTTAAAAATTTTTGAAAAAAAAATTTAATTTTGGCTGACCATACCGAGTCATAAGGGGAGTGTGTTTAGGAGCTCTCTAAATTTATCAAAATGACCTTCCAAAAAGTTTTAAGCGGCTCAACATAAATATCTTTATGTATATTGACATTTTTTATAAGAGGGACTAGGGCAAGGTGTGTAAGTAATTTAGAAGAATAAAAAGATGCTTTAAAGTAAATAAAATACACAAAAGAAATGTTCTTCATTATGAGGGCCTAAAAGATAACCCAAACTAGAAAAATAATAATAATAATAATGCTTTTTAGTGATCAAGCTAGTGGTGGGTAAAACTACCGTTGGAGTGAAGCTGACTTAGAGACAATATATATATATATATATATATAACGCAAGCCTCTCTTACGCTCAAGTTTATAAAAAAAGTTCCGTAAGCTCGAACCCTTAGGGCCTACCTTTGATCTATCCAAATGGACTAAACATACAATCTCCCTGAATTGCACATGTCATATAATTTTTGGTCAAATCCGAATTTACTGGATCGTTGGATCGATGGTGCATCAATCTGAATAGACTGTTGACTATTAAATTTTCGAGGCCCAAATGGAAATGATAAAAACTACTGTTGAGGCTGATTTTTTGCAAAGAAGAGGGTTCTAAGGAATCCTCCAAATCCCCCCTATCCCCATTTCTATTCCCATGTGGGTTCCCAAGTTGGCTCCACTAATGTAAGCCACACACTTGAAATTATCTTATTCTAAGCTTGAGTTATCTATATATATATGTGGAGAATTTTCATGTGCATATGTCTCTCATCATTTTGGTGGTGGATACTATTAAAGGATTAATAGACGGTTCCGAAGAGAGACAACTTTTTTTCCCATCTAATGAGACCTTTCATAATCAATTTGATCCCCTTAAAATGAGTAACTCTAAGAACTAGTACTAGTATTCATCATAATTGTCTAAATTATACTTACCATTGGAATTAAGTTTACAAGAAGTGTAACTTAAAAATATATTAAATTGTAAGTGGTACATTACTCTTG
The DNA here is from genome assembly GCA_037013555.1 of Sextonia rubra. NCBI lineage: Eukaryota > Viridiplantae > Streptophyta > Magnoliopsida > Laurales > Lauraceae > Sextonia > Sextonia rubra. The sequence goes on along the minus strand of JASUAD010000001.1, from coordinate 104,716,210 downwards.
TACTCCTTCTCTTTAGAGTTTTTGTTTTTGTTTTTTCTTTTCCTGTTTTGTATTTTCTCCCTTTTTTAAAGGTAGTTTCTAGTGCCAACAAAAAAATAAATAAATAAAACTTTAAGGCTCATAAATCAACAATTGTGATGATCTAATTGAGATTCTAGCTCTGAATTTATTCTGGTGAAGTGGCCTCTTCCATAGGGCAAGCTAGTAAGGATCCTCATTTAGAAGCTTTTCCTAAATTTTAAAAGACGACATGCAGAAAGTGTGGAGGTATTTACTTAACCAACACATGAAGGCTTTGAGGATTAATCATTTAGGAAGAGAAAGATCACTTCCACCTAGTACACATTCCTCTTGTTCCATGCAGATTATTTCAACACTCATACAATTACAAAAATAAACATCTTTTTTTCATAGGTGTGGATTTGGAAGTTCAACCTTCCCCAATAGAAACTTTAAGGGCTCGTTTGTTAATTTTCTTTCATTGTAAAGTTAAAATCATTTTTCATATCATCACAAACAACCTAAAAAAGTTAAATCAAAATATCACATTTTAAAAAAATTCTTTTATCTTTTTACACAAAAAAGTCAAGAAGTTACCTTTTCATCCCACTAACTAACAAAAAATATCTACTTTTAACGCAAAAAGTCAAAAAGTTATATTCTCTTTTCACTAAAAAAACAAAATCTAATCATTGGATTGATTTAACCCCTCTTATTTTTTTATCTTTTAAAATTGTCATTCACCTCACTTCACTCCACCAGTTAAATTAACAGACGGGCCCTAAGGGAAGAGGAAAAATGTTAGCAACGTTACACAAACACGCCGAGCTCAAGTGGTGGTTCCAATAACATGGAAAAATGTGAGGTTTAACATCCATTTAATGACTTAGTTGGAGATGATAGCAACATCAAATAGACCTGATTTCTTCACAGCGTAAGGTTCGCTCTTCCCTGAAGATAGCTCACTAGCATAAGGTGGCAGTTTGCTCTCTGTAGTTTGTGCTCAAGTCTTTTCATATCTTGTTTTCGAATCCCACCGCAGGCTAACCACTGTATTGCAAGGTCATGCATGTGTGTAGAGAATTGTACCAATAGATAAAAATACCACTGAAATACCCTCACCATAAGAAAAAAGACTTGTCTGAAGCATGTCACTTTTTATCTTACAAGGAAAAAGATATTAATGCTCTTAAAATTTTGAATTTAGTAAATAATTTAATTTTCCTTTCATCATCTGGTAATGCCTTTTTTTCACTTAAAAGGACAAAACTTTTGACAATTGTGATTTAAGGACTATCAAAAATCATTCATGTGGTAGACCCACAATGGATGGGACATGTTCTAAAATCATGTCAGACAACAGTTTCTTGGATTAGTGGACTCCAGTTAGTCAAACTGCTGTTGGTGTTTTCTATTTTCTTTAATTTTATTTCACGTTTAGCACAATTTATCTCAGGCATTCTTCTTTGATTTCATCCCATCACTAATTACTGCTAACTGCCTTCATCTTCATTATTGTTGATAATGAAATTTTCTTTTGATGTTTGACCAACAAAAAACTAATTCATGACAATTTTTGTTTTTTAAGTCAACAGTCGCCTTCAAAACCCCATAATAAAGAAATGTAGCAAAACCAAAGAAGGCTTCCATTGCCATGCTTCTGTTTTACTGTTTCTGAGGCATCTCCAACACAGCACCTACCACTGATAATTCCACCTCCACCATATTAGTCTCCTCTCCCTACCCCAGAGAATTCCATGTCCCATTACCCTCTGCAGATCCCATCAAATACCAGAGAGAGAAGAGGGCTTTCTGTAGGGTTACAGTTCTCAGGAAGGGCTGGGAAGGGTGTCAGAAAGGTGGGTCTGGGGATAGATTCAAGAACCCAGTGCCCCAAAAGAAGAACCCAGAAAGGGATCCACCAATTTGCCACCTTTTTTCTTGGGTTTTGGAGAATGGGGTTGGCTTGGGGCTGTCTGGCTGGGGCTGCCTCCACATGTGCTAGGACTGTTTGAGCACAGATCACTGTTTCTGAGTAGGAGGAGAAGGAGCTTCTGAGATCTGGGGATCTGGGGACTTGGGGTGGTGGACTGAATCTAGTAACAGGTATGGAAAAAAAGGATCTTTCTAGTTCTGATTTTTATATTTTGTTTTTCATTCTGTGGAATGCTATGAAATTTTTTTTTTTTTTTGGTGTGGATTGATGGACATTGAAATGGTTCTTGGTGCTTATGTTGATACTTGGAAGAAATTGAAAGAATGTGGTAATTGATATTGTTCTTTTGTGGTTCTTTTGGGATTTTGTTTGTTTAGTTTGTGATTTGAGTTGGCTTCTGTTGTTTTTGTTGGTGGGAGAAGGAAATCGAAAGAAATGCAGCTCATTTTTCTTCATTTTCTGTCACCCTCTTGCATCTTTATTCCTTGTTGTCAGATTGGAAATGTGTCTTGTTGTTCATGCTGATATGACACCAAAATTGGAAGACCTTTGGCAACTTTTTCCCCCTCTTGTTATGTTCTTCTGGTTTTTTAATTCTTTGTCATGAGTGAGGCTGGTCTTTTCTTTAAGTTGTTATGAGAAAGGCCTAAGGAAAGAGAATCGAAGAGCTGCTTTCATTTTGTTATTTTTTGGGTTTTCAATTCATTCTGGGTGAACCAAAAATCACCATGTTTCTTGTGTTAATTAGCAGAGAGAGGGGAAAAAATTGCAGTTCCTTTATATCTCTTTGGGCTACATAACTGTCCTGGTGGATTTCCTCGTAATGTAACCATGATAATCACAGCTCCTTTTCATTTGCTTCTTGTTCTCAATTTTGGATTTGAGAAATACTTGATGTGGTTCTTTGTACTTTAAGAAAGTTAAAATTTTCACCGATGGCAAATGACATTGGCATTTTCAGATATCATGTATATTGAGTTGGATCATATTGATTGCTGTACAGAGGCAGCATTGATAGCTGGCAGTCGATGAAAACATTGGCAAGCTGATGAAAGAACATAACTTCTATACAAATATGGCAAAGTCATGGTCTTATGTAAAAGGGTGATGAGTGATGACATTCCCTGATTTTTCTTTTTGTTTGTTTTGGTTTTATATGTCTGCAATTTCCATCTTCTCTCTCTCTCTCTCTCTCTCTCTCTCTCTCTCTCTCTCTCTCTCTCTCTCTCTCTCTCTCTCTCTCTCTCTCTCTCGACTTTGATTTACCAGTTCACTAATTTGTATCCATTTACCTAAAAATTGGATTAGGACAAATTCTCTGGTTTGCAGCATTTATCAGCGAATACTTTTTTGATTGCTAATATGTTGATGCGATGAATCTTGCATTGTTTGTACTACTAAAATATGTAAATTTTGTTGCTCAATTTAATGCTGTATTCTGAGCTCCTTTTTGTTTGATTATATTGTTTGCTTTAGCCGTCTCGACGTCAGAAAAATGTCCTCACTCAATGTGGAACTATCAAAAAAGACATCTGTTTTTGGTCTTAAGGTGTGGGTCTTGATTGGGATAGGTGTTGGAGTCTTCATTGTACTTATCCTTTTTGTACTATCAATATGGCTAACTGTCCGGAGGAAATCAAGAAGGGCATCAGAGAATTTGCCCCTCACCCGAATCCCTCAGGTTTCGAAGGAAATTAAAGAGGTGCGGGTGGAACAAGTGGCAGCTAATGATTTTGCTCCTCGTGATGGGATTCTTCTCACCATTCATGACAAATCCAGTGACAAAGAATCAGACAAGGTTATGGTTCATTTGGGCATGAGTAAACTAAAAAATGCAGAAAATGGCAGCCAGTCAGGCTCGTTTCATCATGCGGAGAAAGATGCCAGCTCTCAATCAGGTGAGGAAGGGAGTTCGGGGACAGTTACTGTGTACAAACCATCTTCTTCGCATCCCATAACTGCCCCTTCACCTCTATCTGGTCTTCCGGAATTCTCTCACCTTGGTTGGGGTCATTGGTTTACATTGAGGGACTTAGAACTTGCAACTAATCGCTTTTCAAAGGAAAATGTCCTTGGGGAAGGTGGCTATGGTGTTGTTTATCGAGGTAATCTGATCAATGGAACACCAGTCGCTGTTAAGAAGCTCCTCAACAATCTGTAAGATATCATAATCTTTTTTATGCCTATTTAAGATGCTTTCTTTTTTTCATGGTGCTCATCTATGTTGGCGATTCTGCATTTGAATTTTGGTGCATGTTCCTCCTCTAATATTCTCACTTGCTCTTTTATTGATAGCAATTATATTTTTACTTCTGTAAACATTTGGCTTTCTTTTTCTATTTAAAATTTCAGTGGCCAAGCAGAGAAAGAATTTAGAGTGGAAGTAGAGGCTATCGGTCATGTTCGCCACAAAAATTTAGTGCGGCTCCTTGGGTACTGTGTGGAAGGAACTCACAGGTGCAATATCACTTTACTCTCGCATCTTTAATTTTGGGAGGAAGAATTGTAACCTAGACCTGAATAAGTTTACAGCTAGCTAAGTTTCATAGGACCCATCGTCTGGTGATCCAGACCATTGATCTTTCTTTTTCTTTTTCTTTTTTTTTTTAAATGGTCAGAACATTGATCTTTTAATCGTCTGGTGACCCAGACCATTGATCTTTCTTTTTCTTTTCTTTTCTTTTCTTTTTTTTTTTTTGAATGGTCAGACCATTGATATTTTAAGGCCTCACCATGGGAAGGTAGCTATTGAAAATTCTCATAGAGGAATATCTTCACCTTATGGGTTGACAACCTAATATAGATGTTCAAGAGGAGAATATAGCAAGCGTCCAGAGAAAGAAAGCAAAAGAAGGAAGGATTAGGGTCTAACCTGGGTGAGGTTGGCTCCAACCATTGGTAATTGGTAAGGCCTTTCAGATAATGGTCTGGGTAGAAATATCATGGTGCTATATTTATAGAGATGGGTTCCATTACAAATTTTTAGCTCTCTGGTCATGCACATGTGTATGTGCATGCATCTGTGTAGATGCATGCACCTGTGTGTGGTATATCAGTTGTGGTTCTTCTTTAAATATGTTATTTATCAACGTTGGCCCATAGACTTAGGATACCCCATCTATGACATGACTTCATTTATGACATGATGTGCTTGATGCATACTTTTGGATGTGTGACTTCTTTCTATAATTTTTGAATGGTAAAACTGTTGCAAACTTGCAGTCCTTGATACTTTATGGAAGGGCAATTGGCCAGATTTCTGATATCTTTTATTCTGTATGTGTAAAAAATCAGGATGCTTGTTTATGAGTACGTCAACAATGGAAATTTGGAACAATGGCTTCATGGGGCCATGCGTCAGCGGGGATCCCTGCCTTGGGATGCTCGTATGAAGGTTCTCCTAGGCACTGCTAAGGCGTAAGTTTTTCCATACTCCTAGGCACTGCTAAGGCGTAAGTTTTTCCATATTTGGATCCTGTGTATGCAATTCTTTCTCAAAAAAAAAAAAAAAGAAGTAAAAATAAAAATAAAAATAAAAGAGAACTCCTGTACTTGCAAATACATTGTGCTTTTTGAAATAATGCTCTGGGAATAATCAAAGCATAAATCCACATTATCAGCTGAAAATGGAAAAAAAAAATCCAGTTTGACTTTACTGAGTCAATTAACTAAAACTTTCTTTGATGATGTTTTGCCAAGTTAGATAATTCAGCTGGTTTTTATTAGATTGGAACTGCCCATAGATGCTGTGCTAAGTTCCAAGATTTTGAAAATTGGTTATAGTTATTGCTGCTTATATTTATACTAACTGTCTCTCATACATACTAATTTGATATCTATTTCTTTTCACTTTCTTCAATCATATTTGTCAATAATTGAGGCACTATGTGTTTCATTTCACAATCTGCCTATTAAAATCTTGGTACATTTCTCACAGCCTTGCCTATTTGCACGAGGCAATCGAGCCAAAAGTGGTGCACCGAGACATCAAATCTAGCAACATTTTGATTGATGATGACTTCAATGCCAAGGTATCTGATTTTGGTCTAGCTAAGCTGCTGGGTGCTGGGAAAAGCCATATCACAACAAGGGTGATGGGAACCTTTGGGTAAGTCCTTTAAATTCACAACCTGCCTGAATTTATACTCAGCTGTTTGTATTGTTACCTGTTGGAGCATTACTAGTGACCACTATATTGCGTGTATATTCATCATGTACTGTTTGCAGATATGTGGCCCCAGAATATGCAAATACTGGCCTTTTAAATGAGAAGAGTGACATTTACAGCTATGGGGTTGTCTTATTAGAGGCAATTACTGGAAGAGATCCAGTTGACTACAGTCGCCCTGCACAAGAGGTATAAAAATAAGAAAATCATATTCTCAAGAACTTTTTATGGTGATGCATAATGGGCTCACAAACTTATTTGACATCAGATGACAATACTGATTTCCATGTTTCTTGGTTCTATAGATCAGTTTTCTATCAGTTCTATGAGCAATCAGCATATTGACTATTCATTGATGCAAACTGGAACATGGATGCTTATAATAAAACTAACATGTTATGTCTCTGCAGAGAGAAACTTTTTCACTGACATTACTATCTAATTATTATGTTTTACTGAATTTCTGTTTTGCTGATGCATGCAGGTAAATCTTGTAGACTGGCTCAAAATGATGGTTGGATCTAGGCGATCGGAAGAAGTTGTGGACCCAAACATTGAGACAAGGCCATCAACAAGAGCCCTCAAGCGGGCCCTTTTGACTGCTTTGAGGTGTGTCGATCCTGACTCAGACAAGAGGCCAAAGATGGGGCAAGTTGTTCGCATGCTTGAATCTGAGGAATATCCCATTCCACGAGAGGTTTGGATTCTGATCTCTTTCAATTTAAATAACTAGGTATATCTATTAATATGGTTTGGTGAGGATTCATTTTGTATTAGTAGCGTATGCAATCAAGTGATCCAGATCGTTGACTTGATTGTTCCCACTGTTGAATGTCATGAATTCAGGGTGAAAATTCTAACCTTTTAATCCGTTGGCAGCAAATAGATGGTCAAGAAATATGTTAAATACACCAACATTTCACATAAAACAGGCTAAAAGGCCAACATGGATCAACCAAATTCAAGTAAACTGTAATATTATATTTCCTCATGTGAAATCCATTTTTTTTTTTATCAACCAATATACCACCATCTCTTGGGTTTGTCCGAGTGAGTCAGCTCATTTGGACCAGTCTTTTGTACCACTGGAACCACTTCCATTTGATTTATGCTGTGAGACTACTACTAAATAAATCTAGCCACCCGTATTGGATTACAACTAACTTTCAGAGAAAAGAAAAGAAGTTCACAAGTGGTCTATTAAATGATTAGTAAATGCTGCCAAGACTTCACATTTAACTGTGGGAAAATTGATCAAAGTTATGGGTAGTTTTGTGATTGTTATTTTGTTTAGCTACCTCTTGTTAATGATCTGGATATCTGAAAGATGCGATCCACCCTCTCAATCCCTCTATATAAGTTTCCATATGGACATCTCAGTTCAAGAGGTGACCTACTTAACCAATGATTGGGCCCACCTTTTTTTTTTTTTTTCATTGGTAACATATTGGGCTACTTTGTGTTATGAGGCCATCTGATCAGAGGGGTTCCCGAAATTATACAGGACCGAAGGCACAGGCGGAATCAAGCTGGTAGTATGGAGACTGATTCCCAAAAGGAGAACTCTGACACAGACAAAAGCGACAACCCTGATTCGAGGTCAGATAGCAGAAGGGACCGAAGACCATCTTCTCACAAGTGAGCTTTGCTGTTCAGTTCAACCTTGTGAAATTAGTTGTGATGGGCATTTCTTACTGTAATTCTTTTGGCCTCTCTTGGCCTAAATCTTAGACTTAGGGTGTGGACCTTCCACCCCTCTTATTTTATCGTCCCTTTTTTTTCCCACTTAATTTCTTGTGTAGATGCTTGAGAGGAGATTGATTGTGTGAATGTATTAAGTTTGTTAAGTAGGAAAAACCATTGTGTACAGGTCTGTAGCTTGAAATACTGCTTTGAGTTATGATTAAGGGCTTTTTTGTTCTTTGTTCCTTTCTATCTCTTTTTCAATTTTCTGTTGGAGAAACTGGATTTTAACTCTTCATATGAGGAATCTTAGCTTTGTAGGAAATGTCTGTGTGGTAGGCTGTCTCCATCATCCACTGTAACTGCATATTACGTCCATGGGACTTTGTCAATGCATGTGGGCCTTGGACAAGAAATTAGATAATCTGCACCGAATTCATGTTGCCCACTATGAGAACTACACTAATGATGCTACCACATTTTGTACTAACTGCTGAGGCCTGAGGCCTTCATCTGGATCCTTTTGAGGCCAGTCGCATAGACCCATAAGTGGGACCCACGTCTGATATCCAGCCAATAAAAATAATGCCATTCTCATTAAATTGAAAGGAAAAAAAAAATCACACACACACACGCACGCACAGAGGGAGCAAAATTACATATATCAAAATGATCAATCTGACAGGTCTCGACTATGATTGGACTGAACTTGGCCCAGCAACCGATATACATGGGGAGACTGCTTTCAGAGGTGTTTTAATTGCACAATGTTTCGAGGGTGATCTACATTTAAGATATTATTGAGCAGGGTATATGCTTGATACTAGATATGATAGATCCAATTGTAGGGATCAGATTGCATACATAAGAGGTGCATGATGGTCTATACTACACGGGATCGTTGCATGTACATCTTCATAGTACTATTTCTCCTCCAAATCCACAATTGCGATGGAATCGCATCTGGAATATCCAATGCGGGCCAAGGATCGACGTCATTTGATTGGTTATGTCTCAATTGGAAACTTCTCACCAGTGATAGACTGAAACGAATGGGGATGGGTTGGGTGCTCCTCCTTTTTCTTGGATCAATAGCAAATCTAGCAAGGCCAACGTTCATTGAAGATGGGATGAGCCAACAACTACTAGCTCGTCTTAACCCACTAAAACTCAAATCACTCAAATTAACTCGCCCTCAAATCGCTCAGATTGACTCGCCAATGTATCTATGAGGCGAGGCAGTGTAATATGATAAAAGTGCTAATGGTGGGCCTCACCAAGATGCTGGATGGATGAAAAAGTAGCTTTTGTCTATTTTCTATAATGCATCTCCATCATAGGCAGAGCTGGCAACAAACGCTAGATCTCTGTCTTACAGGTGACAGCTGCGTGCCAGTGTGGCAACTGGCATGACAAGAGGGCAATATCAAGGTGGGTCCCGCTAAGTACATGTCCTCCTATAGATAAAGCAGGAAAACAAAACAGGCGTGATGTGGTCCAATATGATGGGCAGCACGTGAAGTCTAAGTAGTTAAAAAAAGGCAAAAAAAGAAAAACAAAATTGGAACATATCCAGTGGTTGTGGCACCCATACGCGCCTGATAGAAAGGTCCAGATTCCCATCAATCTCTGATTTCGATTAACCTTTGTGTTCCATTTTCCTCTGTTTGGGTAATGCAACTTACAAGTCAAGTCTTAAATCTTAATACCTAGTGATTAGTGAAGCACTCACTAGAAAGAATGGAAGAACATGGATTCCTTGAAACCACATCCAGACACTTGCAAGAAACCCTCGATCTGGCATGAGGCTCAAGTGAAAGGACATCAGGTGAATTTTACTGGACCTCGTGTATGCAATTCCTAGGAATTTACAGTAAAGTGGGGTTATATCAAAGGTGTATCTTTGCTCGTCAAACCCCAAAGCCAGAGGCCAAAGATCTCTTGGCTGAGCTTAGTAAGGATACCTAGGTAATCATTAAAAAAAAGAAAAGGAGTATTGGGGAGGTGAACGGTGCCAAGTAGAAATTCTAGAAGACAACTTCACTCTACTAGGATTTTACTTTCCTAAAGGGACGGGTGGGTACTAATTTCCTACGGATTTTTCATCTCATTCACTGTTAACCCCTTCAATTGAAAGGGGTTTCCTATTTAAATAAATGGGCACCAAAATAATCATATAACTATGAAAAATGATAACTTTATTAAAAGCAATCAAAAGTTTCATGAAAAAATTCACATTGTGCACGCTAAACCATCAAACAATGTGAATTGTTATTGAAATCTGTTAACAGATTCCTTTCTCAAATAATGTAAAAGGTACAAAAATCTACAGACACCCTAAATATCAAACAATATGAATGCTATGGTATATGGAAGGGATTCACATGCTGGGGAGTCTCATGGATTCACATGTTTGGAGCTTCAGTGGGATGCCCTGAACGAGTATGCAACAAGGGCTGAAGAGCTTTAACCACAATGCTCATGTTTGGCCTGAAATCAGCTTCATATTGCACACACAAGGCAGCTACAGCAGCCATCTGTTTCCAGCAAGCCAAAATGCCAAGCAAATGTCAGTTATCATCACTCTGGTATAGGCATAGAAGATCTAGTGATCCAATGTGAATGTGCAATGCATGGTGGAAAGGGTAGTAAGCAAACTTCTTTTTCCCTTTCTTATTGTTCCTTCCCTCCCTTCCAAGCTATGCTTCTTTAAAGTTAGTCAATTTGTTTTGAACACTCTATCAGTTAACCTTTCTTATCGAACATCTACGCCGCTTTTTTCTTTCCTTTTTTTTTTTTTTTCTAAAAATATCTCACAGCCACTTTGGCTGTTGTAGCATTCACTTTCAAGTTTTCATTTTTAAAGATTTTAAAAATAATGATAATAATAATTGAAAGTTTTAAAAACAAAAGGAATAAACAAACTTAAAAACAACTTTTTATCTTACTAAATGAAATAGGGAATAATACAACACTCCTTTAAACTAGGCAGAACAGGAGCTATTAGGAATTTTGATCTCTAAATCTTTCAACCTTCTTCAAAATAGGAAGAATGGAAGATAAATGAAGACTATCAGGCAAGTTAATGTCTAAATCCCTCAACATTTAGGAACACGTTAGAATGGTGAGATTTAGGAATAATAATGAAGATCTTTTTTTTAATTTGTGTAGAAGATAGATGGCCAATGGCCAAATGAAAGAAACATTCCTTCAATTTTCTAGTTGGACCAGGGGACTGTTGACTGATGAAGAAGAAGAGACAAATGGGTTCTTCCCCACAAAAGCGCTAGCATAAAAAGATTATTCGGGCCCATATATTGAAGGACTAAAATATCCTTATTTAAGAGAATCAGAAGGGGACACAAGGGGACACAAGGTGACTCTTCATGAGACGCACAGTTAGGGCAGAAACAGGATTGGAAAAAGGAAAAAAGGAAAAAAGGAAAGAACACTGATGTTCATTTTGGCTAAGTTACCCCAAAAAAAAAATTGATGAAAGAAAATTCCTCTACATATTACATGTTACAGATGATGACATAAGGGTAGCAGTACCATGGTTTTGAGAATGGGCAGAGTCTAGGTTTGGCAGTAGTGAGTTGTTGCCCTTCAACCAAGTTGATTAGGACTCAGCCAGTAGCAAGTCAACTCACCCTTTGATTCACGTGCATGACACTTCCTTTATATTTATGGGGTTTTCCCACCTTTTTGTTTGAAAAGGGAGTGTCTTTAAATAGGTTTTGCGGTGAGTTTTGAAGATCAAAACTGGCTTCTTTTCAAGATCCAATGATGCAAAGGTCAACGCAACTTATTCACAGGAACATAAACTATGAACTTTACAACAAAATGCAGCACCTAAAACTACTGAAATACATTAAAAACAATTAAAGCACAGTGAGAGGCCCATCAATTCTATAATTATTGAAAATTACTTTCATTATCTTAGCTTTTTATATGTATGTTTTTACATTTTATGAAGTTTTATGGGTTCTGGGTGCCAACTTGGTGTGGCTCGGTAAGGTCCCATGCAACTGGGCTGACTTGAATCAACTTTAGGGCAGTACACTCACCCCAATCTGAATTTTAAATCCTTGGGCTGCACACATTTATTCACAATGAAAACATGGGGAAATTGAATCCAAGTAAAACAATTAATTGAGTAGTTCCATGATTTTTGAGGTAATTTTATAGACAATGGTAACATACTGAGCTCATGTGCATGACTAATCATTTATTTGTGGCTGGGATTATTGAAAATAGTTAGGTTAAAAGCAAATGAGCCTTTGAAGGGTAGCCATTATTTAATCAAGGACACAAGGATGGAAGGAAAACAGTATAAAGTTTTGTAATTCAGAATGGGTATGAAATTATCAAGTGAGAAAATGCGGTCATGGGATAGAGTAAGGTTTTAACAAACTTCAAGAAAGAAACCTGAAAGCATGTAAAGTACCTTCGCGACTGCCTTGGGAGGGTAATCTCCTCCAAGCCTTGTGTCAACACACTGCTTTACCTTGTCTTCACTAAGTCTCGGTGTTGCCTGAAAAGGTTTCAAAATTTCCATGCATCAGAATGCATCTAAGAAAAAATAATCAAATTGCCACTCATACAATCTTTAAGCCAAAGGATTTTAAGCAAAATCCCACCCCGAGAGACACCCAAAAGTACCAAGAAAGATCCAATGAACAAAGTAAATAGGACCAATACAAGTAAAGGAAAAAGTATAATATTGTCTAATTCATGGGGAGACATTGTCTTTAAATTCAAAATAAATCCTAAATCATCGTATCATATTTCTTACACTTCCCCGTCCATTTTGTATTTCTTCTTCTTTAAAAAGGAAACCAAAAGCAATAAAGAAAGTTCTGCTCTACCCATGTAACAAGACTCTGCTGGCCCCGTGGTAATGTAGGGTCAACAGGCTTGCGACCAGTCAAAAGTTCCAAAAGGACGACACCAAAGCTGTACACATCACTCTTTGAGTTCAACTGCCCTGTCATCGCATATCTGCCATGCATCACCAAGAAAGAGAAATGAGACTTAGGTTAATGTCACTTGTAATGTGGTGTAAGTTTACGACATGATGCACTATGGAGAGCTAAAGTTATAAATGGTTCACCCATGCTATACTCATACCTGAAATGCATGATTGATTTTATATAGAACACTATAACAATTAGCTTTTAATGAGAACCAAAAAAGGACTTACTCTGGAGCATGGTAACCAAAAGTTCCAAGGACACGAGTTGAGTGAAGGCGAGCTGCCATATCAGGTGCTTGATTTGATAAGTCAAAATCAGCGATTTTCGCAATATCATCATCAAATAAGAGCACATTGCTGGACTTAATATCACGATGGATGATGCGTGCCTTTTCATGCAAGTATTCAAGTCCTTTTGCAGCTCCTAGAGCAATTTTTACGCGTTGTGTCCATGACAGAACTGGACCTGGTTGTGATCCTTTGACGCCTTTTCGCCCTACATTATCATCATTGATGACGCAGATAAGAATCTGTGATAATGAGCTAATGAATTGCATGACAGGATAAGGATGGATGCACAAACTTCAAGGAGATTTTCTAGAACTTGATTAATAAGTAAATATATATATTTATATATAATCTATTTGTATCCAAATTTCTGAATTTTAGGTTTATGCTGGTTGGTAAAACTCCAGAAACTCCTTTGCCAAAAAACTCTTTGCGACTCATGCAATATTATTATTCAGATGAAGAATGTAAATTTCCAAATTGAATTTCAGTGACTAAAGCAAGAAGTTTCAAGTGGAATTTCGGGAATGGATTTAGCATGGTAAATTTCTTTGCAGAAATGCATGCTATCTTCCATTTGCCGCATTGAACTTTGTTTGGAAGAAAACATATGCACAACTAAAGCAAGCAGTTTTAAATGGAATTTCAGTGGTCAGAGCAATAACAGTTCATTCTACTTTATTTTTTATAGGCATTTCAGGGAGTAGAAATTCATCATTAATAACTAAAAAAAAAAAACACCCAACAAGGTCATGTTAAGATTGTTTTCCATAGAGGCTAAATGGAAGAGAGCTTGCTAAGGATGATGGGAGGTGGAGAATATGGTAATGTAAAACCTACTCTCACTTAAGCCCAAGTATTGAATATGAAACCTAGAATCAATTTTCATGCCAAAGTTGCATGTCAATACTCAATACATGATAGTTCCTCATATGAATCTCTATCATGAAGCTTGTAACATCAAATGAAGGCCTCAATAGAAAACAAGACACAACTAAAGCCTGTGGTACACCGTACACCATCTAAGTCTAAACACTAAAGATGTAATGGAAATGAAACTCACCCTCATTCACCAAGGTCATGAAAATGTTCTGAAAGATCTAATTTCTGTCCTTTCTGAACTCACTTTCTGCGTCTAAATTTGAAATTTTGAAACAACAAAATTTCAATACTGAGATGGAAAGGTTATTATTCTTTTTTTATAACAGTAAATTTTATTCCAAAAGAGAAGAACAAAACAAGTGAAAATCAAAGCTAAACACATGTAAAGAAACTAAACATCAAAAGAAATATGTAACCAAATTACTCCTTCCCTCTCAAGACCATCTGCCAAAACATTTGCTTCACGAGGTATATGAAGAAAAGAAGCTCCTAGCCAAGAGGAAATATCTTGCACCTACCTCCTCCACCAAGTCTGCCAAAATCCATGGAAAGGACGACTTTCCAGAACCCCACTGAATTGCCTAAAAGGAATCTTCTTCAATGATTGCATGAAAACCTCCCAACTTATGTAGTTCATGGCATCCAACCAACAAAGCATACATTTCAACTCTATTAGAATCAACACAGTTCACCGCACCTAAAAATGTTTTTTCCAAGATTTCTAGAGAAGTCGTGGATAACACCACCAATACCACCCATCTGAATATGTGGAAAAAAAAACTACCATCAAATTCAACTTAAGATAACCATTCAAAGGAGTTTCCCACAAACGGTTTTGTCTAATAGTAGAATGCCTAAAACCTTGAAAGTGTGCCAGCCAAGATCACTTAAGAGCTTCCAAAGTAACTCGAACAAAATCAGCCTTCCTAACTGCCCATTCTGAAACAACCCAAACAACAGACCAAACAATTTCCTCAAGAAGGTTTGCCTTTGTTATGAAAAACTCTATTATTCCTCTCAATCCATAGCTTCCATACACCAACATATAAAGATGACCACCACAAAATACACCCACGAAAAGATTTTCCCGTAAAGATCCACTGCCCAAAAAACTCCTTAATAGAACAAGGCATAACCCAACACATTTCGAACTTATTAAGGATAGACACCCATACTGTATGCATAGTTGCAATGGACCAACAGGTGATGTGTCGTTCCCTAATCTTGCAAACAAAATGGGCACCCATTTACAATAATAAGTTTGACCTTCTCAATTGATTCATCGTAAGGGTTTTATGTAGGCATGCTACCCAACAAAACACCAAAATTCTGAGAGGAACAGCAGTGTTCTAAAACCTCTTTCAACCAGCCATCCTTCCATCCAAACCAACCAAAACATTATAAAAAGACTAAACCAAAAACTTCCCTTTAGCATCTGGCCTCCAAATTCTAACACCCCTTCACCATTGAGAAAGATGAAAAATCTTCTTTGGTAAGGAGAGCAATCTAACATACTCTGTCACCTCATGATCATGTAAATTTCTACACTAAGAAGCACGGACACGGACACGGGACACGGATACGACACGACACGGACACGCCGACACGGCATTTCTCAAAAAAGCAGGACACGGACACGTCAGGGACACGTGAATAATATATATTAATTTATATAAATATATAATCATCTACTAAAAAACTAATATCATTTTAACTTTTTTAATCAATGTAGCAATCAACAAATAAAAATTCACCTATCAACTAGCAAACATATCAAATTATTAAATATCAATACAATACTAAAACATAATTCATAATTATTAAACATAAAATATCCATAGTTCCATAAAATCCATATAAAGAAAAAGGCGGATCATCTCTTTCCCCTCCCTTAAAAAAAAAAAAAAAAAAAAGCAAAAGAGAAGCCAATCTTAAGGCCTATTCTTTAGTGAAATATTTATTTGTCTTTTGCTTGTGATTATTTACAATCATATATTTTTCTATGGTATAAAATTGTTATATATCAAGTTTACAAGTTTTAATAATCACGTATTAACAAAGTGTCTAAGAGATATTAGCCACATGTTTATTTTTTAGTCATAGACACGAGCTAGGAATTGTGGGACACGTTGCAAAAAGAGTATCAAACAAGTGTCCGAAATTAAGATTTTTAGTTCTTAATTATGGACACGGCTAAATAGTATCGGACACGTGTCCGAGAGTGTCCGAGAAGTGTCGGTGTCCGACACGTGTCCGACACGGACACGTCACTTTCTTAGAAGTGTCCGTGCTTCTTAGTTTCTACAAAAGTGAAAATTCCAAACTATAGAACCACCCACGGAAAGATAATTATCTGCAACAATGGCTTGATGATTCCCATCCAAAAGGAAGACAGTAGGAAACTAACACTTAGTTTAGTATTACTACACCATTCATCATGCCAAAACTTAATATCTTTCCCATCATGAAGCTTGTACCTGATCCACTGATTAAACTCATTCTTGACAGAAAGAATTGACTTCCATATCCCCCGAAGGCTTATAATTAAGATCCTGAATACCCCATCAAAGGTTATTATTTTAAACATGCATAACCTCTGAATTCTAAACTATTGATATTTCAATATTAACTTACCAATTACCAACATAATTGATTCAGAAGTTCTAAGAATAATTTTGCTTCTCCAAGTCAAGACGTACCAATCACCTCCAACAGTTCATGCAAAAGTGCCAAGGGATTGATCCATACAAACTCGAGATAAAAGCTGAATTTGATCTAGAAAACATTCAATTAGCTCAGCATGTTTTTACAAGCCAAAAAATCAAATATATACTAGATTAGATTTTTTTCTTGGACTCAACACTACTTCGGCATCAAATTTGCTTCAATGATAATAAAGCTGGTGCATGTGAGGAAAAAAGATTTACTTAATAGCAATTGACAGCATCTTACATGCAAAGTAAACTATATAGCACAAAATAAAGATATAATAATGAAAGGGCAATCAATAACTATGTGATAATAACTCCATTCTACTCTCCATTCAGAATTCCAGCAAAATCAATTTAGTTTAATAGCGTTGAACAATATTTCCATACCATGAAGAATATCATGGAGGGATCCCATAGTAGCATACTCATAAGAAAGAACACGGAGACCTCCATCAACACAATAACTGACTAGTTCGACAACATGTTCATGCTTCAGCCTCGATACCATGGAAACCTATAGATACCATTCATCTGTTAATAGAAAGATGAATACACAATACACAATGTTGAAGTTTCAAAGAAAAGAAATATAGATGCTCAACCTGTGCAAGAAATTCTTGGTCTGGCTGCTTACTGCTATCTAACTTTTTAATGGCTGCAGCTTGCCCATTTTTGAGGACACCATAATATACTCTTCCATATGAACCCTCTCCAATTAATGCTTTCTGCCCAAAGTTATCGGTAACTTCTTTGAGTTCATCTACAGATATGGAAGGGACGGCAATAGGCTCCACCGTTACAGCCTGAGTATCTTTAGGAGCAGCATCATTGGCATGATAAGCTCCATGATTTCCTGCATAAAAAGACAGTAGATCACTTATAATTTATAAAGGAAGGAGTCTGAGGAATAAAACCAAAAAAAAAAAAAAAAAAAAAAGCCAACACGCACGCACGCACACACACGCACACACAAGCAGCATCAAACCAACATTATCTGTTAAAGATAAATGATGCAGGCCTACGAGAAGGCTTCTCTGGTCCCACCAGATACCAAGTGCAGACTGTGGTTAATAATATATTATGAAGAAAGAGGGACACTGCCTCCACTCTTTTAATTCAGCATCTCGTAAATGCATTGGTAAAATCTGTATATTGATAAATACAGAATCAAAGGTGCATTGGTAAACTTGAATTAATACACTGTTTACTGATAATATATATATATATATATGATCTTATACTCATAGGCCATAGCCATGGAGTATTTCTAGTTCCTACAGCTGCTAAGTGAGACTTATAAAAATACCTGCTAAATTGTTTGCAGCAAAGGGGCCTCTATTTTCTGCTGCCTGATGGAAGTCATCTTCTTGACAGCAGCTGAAGCACCCCATTATTTTGAAAGGCAGCTCACTCTATGAACTTGACAAATTCCTCTGTCTGCACATTAGAAACTTAATCAGGTTACTCAAAAAGAAGCTCGCTAAACTCCGTTCGCATTCATTGAAAAAAGAGAAGAAACTCCATCAAATTCTTCTTGCCCCATGCATTTAGCCAATTCTTCTTGTTAACAAAAGCGAATCGATTAAGAATGACAACACATTAACACCCAAGAACACGAGCTCTTCAAATGCGACAAGTATGACGTTGTAAGAACAAGAAATCAATAGTAAAAACACACTCTTTTTAAGAATCTCTCCTGCTTAAACAATAAACACACTATACCACATCAAACTATCTTGACGCTAAATTCGAACAGTTCCAACTCCAAAACAGAATTTGCAAATCAATCAAAACAACCCTATTCTAATACCAACAACAATCATGAGAGAGAAAAACAGATGTCCCTTAAAGATCACAAAAATCTCATCAAATCCAAACTCCGAGGAAAAGCAAAACCTGCATCAAAGCCTAAAAAGCACAGATTTGAGGCCTTATATCAGCGGTTTCACAAACAAATGCTTCAAATCAAAGTGCTTTTCAAGTGCTAATCTCAACAACAGCGAGAACAGAAGAAGAACACACACAACTACCAAACGCTAAATCGGAACACTTGCAAGCCGAAACAAAAGTTCAGAAATCAATCAAAAACGACGCTCTGCTAAGATCTACAAACTACGCTACAGAGATCACGAAAAGTTCATCGAATCCAAACTCCGAGTGGGGAAAACATCAAAAACTAGCAGTTTCTTACGGAGATGCATGAAATCGGAGGGTTTCGAGCGGAAGGAACTGAGATTTAGATCAGTTTCTTATGGAAATGGATCAAATCGAAGGGTTTCGAGCAAAAGGAACTGGAAATCTAGGGCAAGATCTCACCTTCTGTTATCTTTCTACTCGGAAGCTGAAGAGCAGAAGCCGAAGACGCCTTTCGAGGGAAGAAAGAGAGAGAGAGAGAGAGAGAGAGAGAGCGCTGGGAGGGGCCTTTTATTTATAGTGAGGAAGGAAAGGAACGAACGCAGAAAGGCTGCGCAGACGCGCATAGACTCAGCAAGGCGAGCAAATGGAGAGAAAGCGAAGCGGAAGGAACGCGGGTGTTCGCGCTGGAGTTTGACTTTTTGACTCCGTTTTTCAACAGATGACGCCACGTGGCACGCACAACGGTCAAAATGTCATTAGTGTTTTTTCCATTTACTGCTAAGTGCGAATGATAGATAATCAGACCAACTAATTTGGTGGTGCCCACTACTTTTTTTTGGTGCCCATCGGATTGCAGGGAGAATCTTGTCCTGGTGCTCTGGCACCATGATTAATTCCTGTTTCGTTTGTAAGTGTGGACCCAAAACCATTGACCATGAGGATTTTCTTGTGGGATTACTATTAGCCCTCAACTCTCACTTTTAGGGTCCGTTTGTTAAGTTAATTGGTAGAGTAAAGTGAGGTGAATAGTAATTTTAAAAGATAAAAAAAAATAAGAGGAGTTAAATCAATTCAATGATTAGATTTTATTTTTTTAGTGAAAAAAGAATGTAATTTTTTGACTTTTTGTGTTAAAAGTAGATATTTTTTATCAGTTTATGGGATATGGGAAAATAAAATTTTGACTTTTTTGTGTAAAAATGTAGAAGAATATTTTTGAAATGTGGTATTTTAATTTGACTCTTTTATGTTATTGTATCTTAAAATAAAAAATAGATTTAACTTCACATTGAGGGGGAATTAACAAATGCCCCATGGTGACCAAAATGGATATATTTTGCTTTATGATATTGCAAAATAATTTAATAAAAGTTTTGTGACATCAGTTTAAAGTTTAGCAAGATCAAAAAGAGGGACTAGTATGGAAAACATTTTGGAAAACATCTCTATGTTGGTAATCAAAACGCAAAGAGCCATTGCACTTTTAGGATTTTGACGCTGTAAGGAACCATAGAATACTGGAAATTTGATAGAAATATTAATTTTTATGAATTGTTGAGTCAATTATAATTTCAAATAAGTCGTATCTTGCTCAGGCTAATTAATAGAGTTGGGATTGTAGCTGAAGCCGCCATTAGAAAACCGAAATAAACAAATAACTAATTATGGCGGTAATGAAGGAGCAAAATGAGGTATCTTCTTGTTCATACATATTGGTTGACAATGTTGGAAAGAGTCAGAATCTTAGACAAAGTGTTTTCATTGGAGGGTCAAATGAAAAATAAAATGCAAGTCTTGTAATAAAAAATTTAGGAAATTTTACCAAATAATTAAGAATATATTATAATTAAACTCTTTTTTTTAACAAAGAAGCACAGTGAAACCTCCATTTAGTTGTTCGCACTTTTTTTTTTACAATAATAACTCAATTAATGATATTGTCAAGTCAACTACCTATATTTAAATGCAAATTTCAGATCGCCTTCTAAAAGAAGAACTCTGGTTTTTTTTTAATGCATTTTCTGGCCTATCACTTTCATTACATATGTTTTTATTGAATCTACTATGTGAAATGAATCTCCAACAACTGATATGTCCTTTTTTAGATTATTTGTGTTTTGGTATCTTCTCTCACCCATAAATAGAGAGTAAGCTGGTCTTACACAGAGAGGACTTTTTGTTCTAGAGAATGAGTTGTTTTTGTGGGTTTCTTTTCTTTTCTTTTGTTTAATAGATTTTCGCGGTTTATAGCGGCAAATGGATAGAAACATGTTTAGAGTGTAAAATATGTCTTTATCTTCCTAGGTATTGGACTACTAGGTCAATGGATAAAAATTAAAATTACTTAAAAATTTTTCCAACGAAAATAGACTATCATATACCCTTGAATTCTTATATCTTCACTGACTATAATTTTATCCTTGTATTCATGACCTACTATCTTACCCTTGATCGTATTCTTTTATTTTATCAAAATTGAGTCACCTACTCTTAAACTTTTTTTCACCTAATAACTTTTGTTGATAAACAATGTAAATTATATGTGAGAATATTGTATACCAATGCCCCATTTTATAATATCTCGCTTCTTTTGCCAGTCTAGGTTGATGTGTAAATACGAGGTATTAACTGTATTTCACTTTGGTGAGGAGTTCAGTTGGGACAATAGAAATCCAATCTACGTTTGAGGCAGCGAAAGGATGCTATTTTTGATAAGCACTTTTAAGTTTGTGGAAAGTATCTCATGCACCAAGAAGAGGCTTGGATTCATTGGATTGTCTAAACGAGAAGCATGAGGACTTTTCCTGCATATTAAATTATAAGGGGTGGACATATCTGGGCTTCTTAAAGCATTGTCATGTTGAGATGTAGAAGTATGTAGAATCTTTGGTGTCATAAATGACTAGCTTGCATCCACATACGGGCAAGATTGGACCTTTTCTTTTGTCTGTACATCTATTTTTAGTTTTTGTAACACAATATTACGTTACCATAAAGACTGTATTATATGCAAGTGAAGTATGAGATAAATGAATTAAATAAAAATGTAATATAACATTCAACTGTTTATCGTTGGGCTGATTGTGTACAAACTCAACAAGAGTGCAATTCTCAAACCCCGTTGCACAAGTAGCTTTTAATTCACTTAATTTATGATGCATACCACTCCTAAGATTTTTCCATTGCTCTTGGTCCTTACACTTAGATGCCTATTCAATGGATGAAAGGAGATTGTAGAAAGATCTAAAAATCTACATGCGTGAATCACAATTGATTTAGTAAATGGGTCATTGGAATCCACAGTAAATAAAATCCAATTGAAGTTAGACTTACGTGGGTAGATATAAATCCTAGCACAGCTTTTTTCCCTTGGGGAAGGTTAATTGAATATTGACCGATGTTATCAATGAGAAGATCCTCTCGAGTAGTTGCTATATGTAGATGCCCAATATAAAGTCTAGTTATACTTTTGTACCATTCAAAGTACAAGTCTAAGTGTGAGCCTTCGCTATCAATATTTCCTTTAACAATATTTCTCAACCTTCTATTCTACGTTTCGTTGTTTTTCTTCGTTTGATTTTTATAATCCACTTGATTAGAGTAGTCCTTTCCATTCAGACGAAAGGCCTCAAAAAATGAGGTGGGACAATTTGTATTAGTACGAACTGTTTTATCACTTTTTTTGAAAAGTGGCGCTCGACAACCCAATAATGAATCAATACTGTGGATGAGGTGAAAAGAGCTTTATCTGATTTATCCACATATTTCATGAGATTCTTGAATTTACAATAAGGTGTCCAAACAAATTGCAAATAAAATATCCACTTTCAATTAAAAGAATACATAAGGTTAAGAGATTACCAACAAATTGAACATTTTCATAGCAATAACTTACATCATTTGCACTCTGTCCATCAAGCTGCGTTCTAACCTCTGAAATAATTGTTAGGTCGTGATGCCTTTGAATTCTCTTCGCCCACATCTTGCACAATCGAAATTGAAAGTTCTTTTCCCTTTTTTGGAGGTTACCTATGGGTCTACCTATCCTCATACGTGAATAAGCTCAAATCTATAAACAAAATCATATAGATGTTAGAAAGTATAGATTAATTTATGGACTTGGGATCATTTTAGTAATGCACATTGTATTTGTTTACTTGAAGATACTGTAATGGCCCAATTAAAGTCTTGCTGGAAGCATCTTCATTTTTGCTCTTATTCTTTTTTCTCCTAATTGGTTTTTTTGCCTTTGATACAGTCGTTATCTTTGCTAAATTCCTATAAAAACTTGCCAAGCAAGCCGGACATCATGCATACATTTCAAAATTTTTAAAATGCTCCACTATATATGCAGCACCTATTGTATTGGATGTACTTCTAAAAATACGCCATTTCACAAGACAAAATAAATATGCACGAGCTCGTCTATAATCATAGTTTGTCATGCAAGTCTTAGGGCCACAACAAAGTTGTCCCTAAGCCATTTCAACTTAATTTGCAATCTACTATAATTACATTTTGTTAAGATATTTGTGTGTTGGATAATTCATGGGTTCAACAAAACTCTTAGTCCATTGAGTTATAATTTTTTTTATTTCTTTTATAATGGACTATGGTATGAGCCTCTAGATTCACTCAAGTGAAGAAATTGACATTCAAGTGAAGAAATTGAAGAAAAAAAATGCAAATTAGAGTATTTTGCAGTGATTTTCTAAAGCCAATATAGATTAAGAAGGTCATATCTCACAAATTGAGCCTCAAATATGGGCAAGCGATCTATCATTGGAAAGCTCTTTTCAAATAAATATCTGTATGTTTTAAAATTATGTAAATTGACACTAAAATGATAAAGTTATGGCCTTAAGAAGTTTGCAGAAATTATACTATCCGAAATCACGAAACTGCCGTTGCGTGAATTTCTATTTCTATTTTAAGTGATACTTTCTTGTTTGTGCCAATTTCTATCTTGGTTGGATTACCATTATGTAACACAAAATTGGAGCTATAAAAAGGGGTTTTCTCTTAACCTTACGGCATCCATCTCCCTATTATAAGTTAAGAGTATATATTAGAGATACCCTTCTTCTCTAGAGCATCCATTAGAGAGATTGTGTTGAAGTTTTGAGTTCTTGAGGTTTGTGCTTCTACTTCCTTGTAGAAGAATGACTTCTCTTGTAGAAGATCCATTTACCTTGCGGATTCAAGATAGTTGTTTCAAGCGCGGTTAGTAGTGACCAATGAGTAGTCGGCAAAAAGAATTGCAATCCTTAGGTTGAGTTACAACTGGGAAAGGGACAGTAACTATATCATGTAATTGCTTATTTTTAGTGCTTGGCTTTTGTTGGTTCGAAGAGGACTCATGGTTTTTTCCGAGTAGGGTTTTCTACATAAAAATTTGCGTCTCTTCTTCTTGTAGTGTGTGATTGATTTATTTGTTAGTTCTTTTATTTTTCCACTGCATATATTTTAAACTACAATCTAGAAATCCTGACCTGAGACATTCTTTCACATTTGGCTGGTGCAATTCCCTACAACTTATTACATGCAGATTGTACATTATGGGTGGATAAAAAAGCACGACCGGTAAGTGGTGGCCCATTTATAGGGAAACCATATATATAAGCAACATCTTCAATTGTGACTGTTGCTTCCCCACTATTTAGATGAAATGTATTCATCTTCGGTCTCCATCTTTCAACAAGGCTCAATATTAGGGAATGATCAATCTTTATTTTTTCAACCTTAATCAAATGGTGGAGACCTGTTTATCTAAATGGTTCCCATTTTCTTTCATTTAACTTCCATGTATCTTCTTCATTGTTGATTGGAATGGCACGTAGAGGGCCGCGCTCCTAAAATGTGTAAATTTAATATCATCACTGCACATTATTTGACATAAATATTAAAGACTTCAAAAATTTAAACACCACTTTTGATCTTACCTTCCCTTTCCAAATTTGCTCAGTATATGATTTTCTTGATTGAATAAAATAAAGTCATCTAGTGGACTGTGATTGAAATCTGCCATCTACAAAATAACAAATTATGAAAAGTTTTCATTAAGTTAGAGAGGATACTATACCTCTTAGTTTTGAGTCTGCGCTACTATTGTAAAGGTATTTGCTACTTGTCTCAAAACCATTTATGCTTCCATCAAGAGTTGCTCTTCACTTTCCTACCTAATCAACTCATGGTAAACTCACCTCAAGTCATATGAGTTCTAACAAGTTGATAGGGACATACACCCAGAGTCCTTTGCACCCATGCAACCATATGTAAGCATTCACAAACTTTCAACATGTTTCTGGTTATTGGATTTATTGGTTTTCCCTCCACTTCACTAAAATAAGATGAACAAAAAATTAAAAAAATAAAGCATTAGAAAATCAACAAACTAAATAAAGGGCCAACAATTGTATTACTCAGGCTGTTATTGGAAAATTACCAACTCAATTATTTCATTCAACAAATGAAGGAAAAATAGATGTTTAATGAGTTACCCATCCTTCTCTTTGTAAATTGACAGATGTCTATGAGTAACCCAGAACTGGTTGAGGTACTAATGAATAGATAACCTGAGACAAAGCGAAAGGCCCATAATGTATACATTTCTCGCAAAACAGGTATGAAGGGGTTTGAATTTACATTGAGACAAAAAATTATAAAAAAAAAAAAACAGGTGGGGACTAGACCTGCTATCAATTAGATATAAAGAAACATATAATTATCTCAAAGTATGACTTTTCAAATATTGTCTTGCACTAGCTTCTACTTTACCTACACTTGTATGTGGTTAGAGTTTTCTATTCTTCGTTTGTTTGACTCTTGCCACAGACACGCTTATCTGAGTGACTTTCAGCAGTCAATATTATGTGTGCTCATGCGCCATTTTCCACTGCCATGTGTTGATTTTCCTTAACCCTGGAAGGGTTTTATAATAACAATTCATGTTTGGCTGCAAAATCCCTAATCGTCAAGTTGAGAGCTAAACATTTAAGAGGAGCCATTGAACCTGGTGTGATGCCTCGAATTTTTATTTTTTGGGTCATAGCAGTCCGTCGGGTTTGAGTTGGATTGAGGAGGGTATACGGGCTAAATAAACACTTTTAGGCTTTGGATTTACGTTATTGGACCCTTTTAGGCCAATAGACTCTTTTTTAAATTTCGTAAAACTTACTAGAAAGCAGGGAGCCCTTCCTTGTAATTTAGAAAAACCCCCTCTTTATATAAACTCTTAGGGTTTTTCCTCTTCTTCAACCCTCTTCCTTTCTTCTTCAACCAAAACCTAGAAGTTATCCAGGGGAAAACCAAGATGGGATCTTCCAAGCTTTGATCTTCAAATTTGCTTTTGGCTTCAAGAT
The DNA here is from genome assembly GCA_037013555.1 of Sextonia rubra. NCBI lineage: Eukaryota > Viridiplantae > Streptophyta > Magnoliopsida > Laurales > Lauraceae > Sextonia > Sextonia rubra. The sequence goes on along the minus strand of JASUAD010000001.1, from coordinate 104,690,349 downwards.
CCAGGCAAGTGGATAACTATACATAATGTCTTTGGTTACATAAAATGTCTTTTGAATGGCTTGTTGATTAACATACCTTTTGCATGACTTCTTCTTCGTTTGGGTTAATGTCTTTTGGGGGTAATAATTGTGATTTGATTTTCTTCCAAAACTTATAAGATAGATATATTTGTGTTTAAAAAAGAAAAAAAAATATTGGAGACGCTCGCGCCACGGTGCAGCACAGGCAGCGGCGCTGCCTGGCATGCCAGGCAGAGCCTGCTGCCTAGCAGCAGCAGTTGCGCTGCTGCTGCGGGCAGCTGGCCGGGCTTGCAGGCGAGCCGGGTCTGCCGGCGGGCCGTGACTGGCCTAGGTCCTTTGGGCTGGGCCCATTTTTTAAAAAATATATATATTTATACACATAAAATTAAATAAATAATTAGGTTAGGATATTCTTATAAAGAATTAAAATGTTATATTTTGATTAATGGTTTAGTATCCTAATGGAGATTAGATTTTTATTAAATTAATTTTAATTCGATGTTATTAGAAATTTATCTTGGATTATTTATAAATTTAATTGAGAATTTTGTAATTTTGATTAATGTTTATTTAGATTGATTTGAAATTAACTAAGATGTATTTGGCAGCGATTAAACCTTAAATAGAATGTATTTATAATTTTAATTTGGATTCTTAATTGAGTTAGATTTCAAATTGGGATCCGAGATTTGTACCTTTTGTTTTGGTATAAAATGATAATGTGTAATTATATACAACAATGATATTTAAGGAAATAATTATTCCATTTCCCTTTTGATCATAACTTGATTTAAATTTGGATTGGTAATTTAAACATCTTTTGCCCAATCTGTAAAACATACTAAATATACATAATTGAATTAGATAAATCATGTCTTTGTAGAAAAGTTAGTTGAATGTTCACATGAGAATTAGACTAAATGCAGAATGGAAATGTGAAATTCGGGATGCACTACATGATGGGCACCAAAGGTAGTATATCGGCATCGTGGGCTTATATTTCCATTGTGATAAAGAGTTGGTTCTCATGTATATATTTAACTAACTATGATCATTAGGTGATTTAGTGCTTACCCTCAGAAAACTTGAACTCACACCCATTCATAATACATTTTCAATTATAGAAGTTTAAGTACTTAAATCGTTAACGGTTCGATTATTAGGATTAAGGGTGTCAAATCATAATTCATTCTGCATCAGTATACGTATGTATTTGTAGATATAAATATTATCTGCGAGATTACCCGTTTCTGGTATTATCTGCGGGACTACCCGTTTCTGTTATTATTTGCGGGATTACCCGTTTCTGTTATTATCTGCGGGACTACCCATTTCTGTGCATTCATGCCATTGGGGTTTACATCTAATATATTTTGGGTTAAAATGAATATTATGTTGAATTCAGTCAATTAATCCATTGTTTGCAGTTTACCCTTTTGCCAGATTATGTTAATCTGATCCACTACTTTTGGTGTCTAGGTTCCGTTATCAGTGCCGAATTGGAGGGTCAGGCGGCGCAGGAAATTCCGCTAGATGGCGGAGTTGTTGAGTGGAGCACCGATGACATCATCTGAGTTGTCCTAGTGTGGTGCAGAGATCAAAAGTCTTAGATTATGTAATAAGGCCATGTTTGGGCCATTAGGTTATTAATTTTAAGTTTATTTGTTTTGAAATTATAATTTTAATTTTTATGCTTCGAAGCACTTGACATTGATTTCGTTATTAATGAGATTTGTTACATGGTTGTTATATGATATTCATTTGCGATGAGTATGGATTTCAGTTCCGCGTGTGATTATGGTTGCCTGATCACCAAGTATAGCCTCACGAAGGACTTCGATCCACCCGGAATTGGGGCCCGTACTGTTTATGTTAGAAAAATTTTAATTGGCCCAATTCTCACACTCCTGGAACTGGGTTTGGATCCGGCCCAGTTTTGGGGGCGTGACACTTGGGAAAAAAAATAATCAAGATCAGTGTCCAAAATCCAAAAAAAAAAAAAAAGTTTAGGGGCTTCCCCCATCCAGGCAGTTGATCTCTGCTCGCCCAACAATAAATCTCCCTAAGGTTGAGAAGAAATGAGTCATATAAGACTTTTTCCCCCCCTCTTGATCTAATCATTATTGCTATTGGATTAATTGTTTTAATTGCGTATGGTTGTGGATAATCTGATGATGGGGTTCTATTTGGTGGGGTTTGTTTTCTTGGGTTGAGGCTTTAAACTCGAGGACACTTGCCACAAATAATGTGGCCCGAGCCTGATCAACATTTGCAGCATCACATCATATAACTAATACTAGCAGCATGGAAAAGAAGAAGACTTGCTAGAAGATATCTTATAAGAAGAAAAAAAAAAAAAACAGATATAACAAGATGGTAGATTTGGCATGACAATAATCACAAGCCATCTTCTTCACATTAACATACCTACATAAAAAATATGGCAAATCTCCTCATTTTGATTTAAATAGTAATACATGCAGTCTGACAATTCTAAATAACACTCATCAAAGAAAATGTATATTTTAATAAGCCATACGGTCTTTAAGCTCTCTTCCTTCGTAAAAATTTCAGTCAGGAAGAAAGATAAAGTTGCTCTTTGTTTGTTTAAGGTTTTCGAACATTTGGGGTTTTTCGACCTAAGGCATTTTGATGATATCCACACTAGTTGATGATATCATCAATAGGGCCAAAATGGTTTTTTTTTCTTGTTATTTTTCATAAAACTGATTAATAACAGTATAAGCTTAATTATTTGATAAAAATCCCAAAAATTTAAACATAGTGATAGTATATCCTTTCGAGGAAATACAGAGTATATTTCTGGTTATAACAGAACTTCCACCCCACAACCCTACCCAATCCATCATTTATTCCAACCCAGAAAAGTGTTAGCACTCTGTCCAGTCAAAGTTTGTTTTGGGCATAGTTTTTAATCCATGGACTGGGCCATGATTTGTTCTAACCTGATAGCTGAATGGGTCTGGATGGGATATGAGGCCACACGACCCAACTAGATGGCCTGGCCCGTCCTATAATGCGCCTTAAGTTTTATTGATTACACCTATTATATTGGGTTTAATGCCTAATCGACCAGCATTGCATATTTATTTAGTCCATTTCAAACCTACAAGTATCTTGATGGTGTCCAAGTTTCAATGATCTGTGAACATTGGGAATGGGGAAACAGATAGGGATGATCATGGGCTGGTTCCGGCTGGGACCAAAGCTTGTCAAAAGCCCACCTGTTTAGTTATTGGGCCAAATCCAGGCCCGTATCTGCTCCATAATATTGGCCCACGGTTGTGACTAAACTCCATTATGACATTGAAAAATGTCTATACTCCGTTGTCTTCAATTTCATGGACCGTGCTGGCTCCATAAGAATTGATAGACCTAGGCCCTTCCGGTGTAACTATCAGGCCAAGAATTTAGGTCAGGTCCCAGACCATGGGCCTAAAATGCTGCCAAAATAAATCCAATGTGGGCCAGGGCTAACTTGGATCAGCCCATGGGCACCTCAGAATTTGGATGAGCAGTACTTAAAACTATTCAGCTGTCAGAATGAAGAGATCGCACTTTAAACGTCCGGGTCAACTCCAGCCTCCAGCAACACCCTGACCCAGTTACATTTGTGTACTTTTCGGGATCCCAGTCACAATCTTAGGTTTCTAATTCCTGCCCTGAAATATTAAATGTAGGTCAGGTCCACGGTTATGACCTAATCAGGTAATATGTTACATAGAAAATGAATCATTTGTATAAGGGTTAGTTGATCCATCATGGAAGTTTTTGATTTTGTCTGGTTTTAATCCCTGAACTTGGACCAAACTCATTGGGCCTAGACTTGGATCCAGGCCCAATTTTTTCATTTGGGCCTATTGAGGTTTCTTCTCTGACATGTTCATTTTCAGTCCTATCACTAGATGTCTACTTCATTCTTCTGTATTGATTAGTTTAGACATTTTTTTTTCTACGGAATTGACCTTCCCTTTTAAAATTTTTATTTGTCATCATTTGCTTAATTCCCACAAACATGCCATTGTCCTGAACAGCTTGCATTTGAAGGTTGTCTCACGGCAGAATTATTACCAAAGACTTAATTATCCCTTTAATTTGAGGTTGACCACACAATATATTAATTGCTATTTATACTAAGAAAAGAAAAGGCTGAAGAAACCCCTTTCCTTTCTCATGAAATTTTTTGTGTTTACTCCTAACTAGGGCTATCAAAGGGTTGCCCTTATCTTACCCTCAATTTATACATGGCTGAGCCTATGTGGGCCAAAGCCCTCATAGAGCTTATACTGCCTAGGCCCTTACTCTAACCATAAGGGTTGGGGTAGGGCCGAAGGCCTCAAAACAAGAAAATCGTTATTTATATATTTTACACTATTGCCATTGCCAATTATCAATTGTTGACTGAGTGTTAGCTCATCTAACCTCCATTACGAATGGTCTGCTAAGAAAATGTTTGGAGAATAGATGCTATTTCTAAAAGCATTTTTATTGAATAAAGTCATTTGTGCATCACTGACTTGGATTACAGACATATAATTTTATTTATTTTGCTAAATAAGGAAAAAATGTTAAACAGTCAGTTCTATCTCTCTTGTTTCAAAGAAATTTTCACGTACTAAATCATTCTAACAAAATCTTATCCTTAAGAAATGTAAATAATCTATATAAAGGTATAAACATGGCACAACCATGACATGGCACCCATAGTTGCCGGTAAGGCTTGGCCCAACCCGGTCCACTGGCATGGCCTGTCTTGTGCCGTGCCTAGCCATCATGCCAAACATGTCGTGCCAATCATGCCACCCTTTTGATGTTCCATGTTTTCTTATTTTTTAGGGTGTTTGGATAAAAATTTTAAAAGATACACACACAGAAGAAAATTACACACAAATTTAAGTGGTTTGGGCAAACTTAACCTATTCTACTAAAAAAAGATCCATTTGTGTTTCTTTTACTTGAAGGTTTTTCAATAGGATTACCTTCAAAATCTTTGTAATTTTTATAGATAATAACAAATAAAAAGGAAAAATTACATTTTTTATATTTATATTGAAAAAAGAGAAAATATAGACTGCATAAAAATATGAAATGGGCCATTATATAGTGAAACAGGCCGTGCCAAGAGTTATGCCGTGCCTGCTGACCTAGGACCATCGGCCCAGCATGGCCAGTGAATGTGGACTGTGCCGTGCTGTATTCGCTATCATGCTAGGTCATACTGGCCTAGCCCATTTTACACTTCTACTTTCAACTTACTATAATCCAATTGCTCTTTCATTTCCAAATGGGCCTTGGAGGTTGGCCAATTGACTCATTTCTAGCATTAGATACTTGTTAACTTAAGCTAGGCAACTTAAAAAATGAATCAGGTATCAATGTGGGAAGCGATCCTTGATCATGTCCCTAAGAAGTGATTGATAGAGACTTTATCCCATTTTTGGGGCATTTGGCGATAGGTCCTTCAATATTTAACAATTTATCTAAGTTTTTGCAGTAATTTATTTGAGTTTTGACAGGTTTTTTTTTTAACAACAGTTCATATGCAATATAGTCTTGTTTAAAAGGTTTTGATAAGTAGGTTCCAAATATATCATTTAAAAAAAAATAAATATTGTGAACGAAAGTTATAAGATTTCAAAGTTTTGAAACACAAAAGATATAAGTAGTTGATGAAGGCCAAATCAGTCATAAAAAAGATGAGCTAGCCTCATTAGGGACCTCTGACTGGAGTGAGTCCAGTCGGCAGGGACTATAGGCCTTAAAGGACAAGTTGAGGGATTGTACCTTCAATTTCTATCATACTAACCTTAATTGGCTAATTTTTGTCTAGAATTAAAACTGCAATCAAAACCATCGTGTGAAGTCCACTTTGGCATTCTACATGATCATTATTGGCTCACAAGAAAATCTTCGCATAGATTGCATGTGGGTAAAAAAAAAAAGTATGAGCTTTATTTAATTACCATAATCATCTTAAAACAATCCTTCAAAAGTAAATGTCTTCTATGTTCGGTCTAAAGCTCCTGGTTTCACGTTCATGGTCATTGGAAATGAAATTTAGGCCCCATGTAACTAGCACCAACATGTCCCCCCCCCCTTCCGCTCGAAAAAAAAAAAAAAGCAGGTAAAAAATGAAAAAAAGAGTTGAACAATTATGATATGAATGAAAGTAGTAATCATAGTCATAGGAAGTACAACCTATCTAAGAATTTGGGCTAGAATAGATAAAATATGGAAATAAATTCATCTAGATATGGCTGGGTAGTTAGGATAACCGTTTGATGATTTATTACAAAGTAATGGACAAGTTGTTTTCTAATATAACCACCATACATACCGCACATGTGCCTTGAGTCGGCCACCCACTGTGGTCTGCCTGCTACTGTAATCGTCATGGTTGGTAAGGATCATCTCTCGCCAAAAACTAGGTCGGAAAATCTCTTGGAAAGTGATAGAAAGGGACAGTGCTCCCTCTCTCTTTTATCTCTTCTACACAAGCGCCTGGGTCAGGGTTTGTGTTTAATTATTGTTGGTAATGTCATTTTCTCAAGATTATTTTGTGCTAATATTTTAAAATTAAAAATTTTTTCCACATATTATTGAAAAAAGTTGTAAAATATAAATTATTTTTAAATAATACTATTAAAATTTCAAATAAAAATAATTCTTGGTGAAAAAAAAATCTTTTTATATAATTGAAAGTTAAATATGAGTAACATTAAAAACACCGAAAATTTTTTTCCCCTTATAAGAGTATGTGATGTTTAAGAGATTCAAGAGGAGACTCAAGATGGTGAATAAGTTCGGACGTAGATTACAGATGTTCACAAGACTTTTTCAGTCAAATGATCATAACTCTTAATATTCAATATTCAATGATTATATAATATACAGATTTTTTGTGGTAAAATTGAATGCTATGCAATGTTGCAAAACTGCTTTGGGGAGAAAAATGGTGTGAGATAATATTCGGATGGTTTCAATTTTCAAAGCTTTTCTTGTCTTAGTATTATTATAGAAGAATAATTTTAAAATAAAATAAAATTTTAAATTAAAAATAAATAGTATTTATAAATGATTTTAACTTGCTTTACCATTGTAATGTTAAAATATAACATTGATATTGTATGTATGTGCACGTCGGTGCACTTGTCTCTTAAACTCTAACCAGGGCTTGGTGTAAGCTCTATCAAGTTAGTTAAGCATGAATTTGGTCACTTGTAGTAACAGTAAATCCAAGCAAAAGGTGGTGGGCTAAGGTCTCCTTGTCTTGACTGGGTCACATCCTAAGAGGTGGACCACACCTTGAATAGGCCAAAACAAAATTAAGAAAAGGAAAACCTTTTGGAGTATTCAGTCATCTTGTTGCTTAGGTTTCATTCAAGATTAGTATCTTTGTCATCACCACAACAATTATTAACAGCAATTATTACCGGGAGGTCTGTCGCTTCGCAGAAATGTATCGAATAATGTCCATCTCTGGAATCTCATCAGCCAAGAGATGGACATGATTCCCTCGTCTGGCTTTTAAAACATATCATCTCAAATCCCTTTGTACGGTCACAGTTCCTCAGCAGTCGAAGGTCACTGGCCAGTTGGTTTGAGTTCGAAGGTCTCAATTCCGACTTTTGTCCGTTACATTATTTTGGTACGGTGTGTATGGCTATCTATATTCTCTCTACGGAATAGTTTTTATTTATCGAAATTTGGTAATCCTTGTGCCAGAGGCCAGAAGGTCCAAAAGCTAATTTGGGGGGAATAGCTTAGGCTATTAAAACAAAACGTAAAAAAAATTAATCTTTGATGGGGCCCAAGAACTAAAACATATCCATCCTAGGCAAGGCATTGAAGCCAGCTCTTTAATTCCAGCAGTAGGGTTTAATTCTAAAATTTAAACCACTCAAAATTATTATTGTCTTGTGTTTTTTTTTTCACTCCAATATGTACTTATGTTAGACTAATTATGGATAAAAACACATCATTTCACTCATTTTGCTTTTTCTGAGCTCTAATCAAATCTTTTAACACAATGTCAATTTGACAGTGGGGCCCCGGTGATGGAATATAAAAATTGGGTCGGTTCAGATTTGAGAGGTGGCCCTCGTGATGGATTCGTAGTTGGATAAGAGGGTAACAGCCAACAGATGAAGGGAGTGGGACAGGATTTTCAATTTTACGAATTCCACCCCTGCTAACGACCACATGCCATCAAGTGATTGTACACAAATAGGAAATGGATAAACGGTAGTAGTTCTTTTTAAGAATCTTTGACATTTTTTAGAGGACCCCATCTTAATTTCATATGGTCCAGAGACTAGGTCGAATTTTTTCTATGAGTTTGCATAATGTTCGGGCCACTAAACTTTTGGCACCTTAAAACCAAGAGATTTAATCATTTTTTTGGGTAAAGAAGGGATTTAATCATTTGATTACAATAAAAATTTTAAACCTTTGGGGTGTTACAAGAGGCAGCATAAATAGGGGTGCTCATGGGCTGGGCTGAGCAAAGCCCAAGCATGGCCTAGATTAAAATCCTTAAGTTGAGGCCTGGCCCAAGCCGACTTGGGCCATAAGTGGCTGCTGGGCCCATGCCCACATGAAATCTATTGAGCCCGCACCTGGCCCATATATTAATCAGGCCTAACCGTATTTAGGCCTAATGATTAAGCACGCTTAAATTGGTCTCTGGTGGTGGCCAACATAGCTATCGTGCACCAATTTCTATTTATACACACGGTTAGATCCAAATGAATCAATCTAAAATGAAAAAAAATCTTTGTTAAAAGTGATTATAATTTTCATATAAAATTATACAATTTTCATATAAAATTATCTTTTTTGCTCTTTAAGTTTATATTGTCCATATTTTTAATAAAAGCATATGACTTATTAACAAAATATAACTATGTTGGTGCAACTAATAGATATCTGTTTAATACAAATCAATTAGAACGAATATCGTCTGCCTTTTGAATAGTATTATTTAATAAATAATTTTTAAAATTTCTACTATGAAGATTTACATATAATATAAAAAGACTAAAAAGAGAAAGTTACAACTTTATCCACCCATTCATGCTGGGTTGGGCTTCGGCCTTGCTACCACTTAACCAAAGCCTGGCCCATATAACAAACGGGCCTAAAACTCCAATCTAAGCCCTGGCAGTAATTGGCTCGGCTGCGGTTGGGGCCGATCTCCCTGACCCTTGTTTTTATATGTATGTACGTTATGGGGGCTTGCGGCTTGCAGCTTGGCTCAAGTCAAGCCTAATACCTTTTATCAGGAGACCAAAACAGAAACATGTGCTCTTTTGACTTCCGTTTACACTTTTTGTCTCCAAAATATTAAAAAAATAAAATTTAAAGCGGGAAGTCCCATCTACTAGTCGGTGTGTGTGCACGATAAGGCAAGACCACCTTCTTTTTGTGGTTTCAGAGATGGAATGCAGAAAAGAAAAGATTAGATCTACAAAGATCCGCCTCTTACATCAATTGATGAATTTGGGTGGGGAGGCTTCGCCGTGCTACCAGAGATTTATGAATTTCTTTGTCTCTTATCTATCCTATAAAAATGAAAAACCAACATTAAGACTTTTTTATCCTCATATCGACAAGTTCCAAATGGTCATATTAATTAGAGATTTCTTCCGTCAGAAATCCACATTTACTGATCTTATTTAGAGTCTTACTCTGATCCAAATTAAGTTTTATACTAAGTGAAATTGTATTCTATTGATATTTTTCATGCTTGGTTTAATGTAGGACTCGTGGCATGCGGGCGACATTATTTATTGCCGTTGCTTGTAAAATGTTCGAAAGGGCAAGTGGTTATATATGCACGTGAGAAAATCAAGGTAAAGTATTCTACTAGTACTTCCTTCTTTACTACAACCAATACACGGAGTTGGCTTTAAAATATAAAAGTGAATTTTTAAGTGAAACAAGTCTTCAGGTCTTTTAGTTATATAATATAGCATCATTGAAGTTGTATGTAGTCTACAGGGCTTGCATCGTTGTCACTCTTTTTTCTGAAGACTTTGAAGATCTGAATCTGGATCATTCAGCAGCAACAGGCCACACTCATTCACAAAGGATCAAATCTGCAAATTCTGAAAAAAGCATAATGTCATCCTCTCATTGTGTTTCAACTTCCATTGCTAGTGGCTTAATGACAGAAAATGAAGAAGGCCAAGTCCAATGACAAAGGGCTACCATTGAGAGACTACCCACATTCCAAAGGCTGAGGTTCTCCCTCTTTGATGGATTCAATTGAAGGCAGCGGCCCTGCAAGCACAGATGTTCGAGCGAAGCGGGTGATCGATGTTGTGAAGCTTGGAGCTATAGAGAGACATGCTTTCATTGAAAAGCTTATTAAGAATATAGAGAATGATAATCACCACGAGTTGCGGAAACAACGAGAGAGAACGGATAAGTAAGCTTCACTTCTTTCGATACACACTTCTAAAGTATGATCTATACACATGCATACAGATAAGTAAGCCTCACTTCTTTCGATACACACTTCTAAAGTATGATCTATACACATGCATACAGATAACCTGCCTACAGAAGTCAATGAGCGGATCAATGGCCTGAATCGCATTCCTTCGAATTTTGTTGGGTCAGTCGAGATGACAGTGAATTTACTTTCATTTATGTGTTGATTTGGAGTGTGGGTAATTGGGTTTTGCAGAGTTGATGCGAGATTGCCTACTGTGGAAGTGAGATACAAAAATCTAAGTGTGGAAGCAGAATTTTGAAGTTGTACATGGCAAGCCTCTGCCTACCCTATGGAGCACTGCCAAAAGCATGTTCTCTGTAAGTGTTTTACAGGTTTTAGTCTTAACATACTTCATAGAAAGATTGTCTGTCGAGTTTCACTTTGTTGATTTGTTATGTTAAGAGTGTTCTTTAGTGTGTGCGTGTGCGGGCGTGCTGGCGTGCGTGCACTGTTTGTACTTAATCTTTTAAGCCTTATCACTGATTATGTGAATTGCGCAATGGAGTTTCCAAATGTTGTATTTTAGTTTCTATTTCAACTTGGATTTCTTCTCTGTTAATGTCATGCCTAAGTAAGTCCAAATAATAAGCAAGCAATTGAATAAGAATTCTCACTGTGCATTCTGAAAAACCCAACTCAAAGAAGACACCATTGGCGTCGTCAACTTTCACACACCACTTTCGGGCTTTTCAGGCTAGATGCTCTTTAGCAAGAGAAGCTTTTTAACATCTTCATCATATACTGTGCTTTCTGTTGGATAGGGTTTAAGAATGCTGTCAAAGTTCAAAGTCTCAAGAAGCCAGGATAAGCATCATCAAAGATGTCAGCGGCATCATCAAACCTTCAAGGTAGTGGCATTGAGAACATTATACGCAATCTCTGTGTTTCTCTTCCAGAGCCTAAATGTTACTGAAATAAATTGCTTTTAACCTACATCTATACAACTATGATAAAGATAAATATATTTTAAGCTTTTAACTATCGTTATTTAAATGACTTGCTCGATTGTTTTTCTTCGTATGATATATGCACAGGTATTGTATTGGCCAAATACCTCGACGAGTTGCAAAATACTCTTGGTTATTCGTTTGGAGATTCAACTCGTTTTTGATTGGTGTGAATCCATAGAAGACTTGAGTTGATAGCCTATTTGCTCACGGAGCCAAGTTTCTGTTTCAGGTTGACTCTGTTGCTTGGTCCCCCATGCCGCGGGAAAACAACCTTGCTATTAGTATTGGGAAAAGCGGCGCAACAGAAATTACCCGCGATCAACGGATCAATCATGATGAACACACAGTTATCACACCATTAAGCAATCACACACATGACACACAGTTTTACGTGGTTCGGCAACTTGCCTACGTTCACGGGAGGAGAGAACTCATCTACTATGATCCCCATCTCGATCCCCTCAGGATCTAGGGTTATAGTACATCAAGACATAGTTCCCGCTTTCTTGGCCAACAAGAAAATCCATACATAATGACTAAAATACCCCTAATCCTGAGCCTCGGTTCTGGCTAAACCAGACGACCGATCCGGCTAAACCGGAATACAAGACAAAACCCAACAATCTCCACCTTGGCTTGGATTCCGCAAATCCTCAGAGCCACCTTGAGATACCTGGTAATGTCTTTTATACACGCTGCTGAAGGGTACACCTCTGCACACGCTACGACCTAGCGTGGCCACAGTTGCCTCCTTTGACCTCAACACCACCGTCTTGAACTTCCGAAGTGCTTTCTATTTGTTGCCACATGTATGCATCTTTGCAACACAATGAACCTAACTTCCATTCGTCAAGACAAAACTGAAGACCTCCCTGAATCCGGATCTCACTGGTACCTTGTGAATTCTTCTTTCTGTCTCCATCTAGGTGTTTTTTCCGTCAAACCTGCAACTATCCTGTTCTAGCCTGTTCTGGTGGGTTGGGCACTATACATGCGGGTTTAGTATGACCCGATGCTTAAACTGACTTACTCCGACCTGAACAAGACTACCTTTTCTGAGAAAAATCATCTCCATTCAGGGCTTCTTGGATTTCCGTCAAATGATATCATCGAAGACCCATCAATCCATCTTCCAATGATCCGTCGCATCTAACTCCACTTGAACCACAGATTTCCTCCCCTGTTATTTGATGTCTCCTTCATTGCTCCACCTGAAAAAGCATCCCCTATTAACCTGTAGAGATTTCTAACTAGCTCACCCTCCATGATGACCAATGTTCCATTCCCACCTTCATAACTTCTCCTGCTACAATGCACTTACAGCCTTTGAAGTCTAAGGCACACAAAGAAATCCAATTTCTTCGTAAACCCGGAACATGTATCACATCCATTAGGGTTTGAATAACATCATCATACACCTAGATCTCTATGCAATCAGATGATAGGAAGAATCTAAATCTTAATACCATGAATCATCAACAAGATCCATACCTGTAGTGACCAAACCTGATTCCTTTCAACCGAATCCGAGCTTTCTTGCACATTACCTCCTTTCGATTCTGATTCTTTTGCTTGTTCCTTCCACTTTGGCATGTTGATCCTTCCCGATCCCGTCGACGCAGGTCTGAGCTTATCATTAAAGTACTTGGAGCATTTTTTGATTTATGACATCAAGTAACACTTTTCAATCATTGCTATGTCACGGAGTCTAACACTCTTTCCTGCCAATCCCTGAAGTCGTTTCTCCATTGAACACTTCAATTTGGCTCGTGATGCTTAAATCCATTGCTATCATCGTGAATCTATCAGTTTCGTCAATCCCCTAATTTTCTGCCCATCAAACTGCCAATATCTTTTATCTGCCTCATAGATCTCATCACCGTGAGCACGCTGGAAGAAACGGATCTGAAATCCGACTCCGGATGGCTTCGATATCGCAGAATTAATTCTCTACACTCCAATTGGTCAAACATCCATGTTGATTGTTGACCAGCCCATCTTCTTCCATATACGCGTAGATCTGCTCACAACGAGTCCGTAGGCGTAAACGGATCTTCGATCGGACATCGAACGATCAAGATATCGCAGAAACAATTTCAGCCACAAATCTGATCAAACCTGCCTGTTGACTGAGCTGACGTCACTGCTGACGCCGCTGCTTGCTGTTCTGTTGGGCTTCTGAAACGGATCCGGGTGGTGTCCACGCGACCTGAAACTGAATTGAATATGTTCTGTGAGCTTTTTCTGGAAATGGGTCGGGTCGAACTGACCGGACTCGGCCTGCGACCTGGAATCTGACTGGCTGGGCTCTGCAGAACCGGGCCAGGTCGAACCCGACTCGGAACTAACGGGCTCTCTGACCTGTCTGGGCTTCTCTGGGAAATGGGTCAGGTCCAACCCGACCAGGAATTGACCTGACCTAATTGCCCTGGGCTCCTGCTAACGGGGTCAGGTCGGAACGACCCAACCCGACCTGTGACCTGCCTTCTTCATCTTCCTCAACCGATCTAGGTTCTGAAAACAGAACCCAGGAACGCCTTCTTCTTCCTCCGATCCAGCAGCGGACGGGCGGACTTCTGCGGCGGCGACGCAGTGTCGGACGACAACACCCCGGCGACGATAGGCTTGGAGGTGCGGATTGCGGTGACGTTCTTCTTCCTCCTCGTGCTCAGTTCTGCAACAGAAAAACCCGACCTGCTGCACGGCAACAAAACTGCCGGCACCTCCTTCTTCCTTAAGCCTGGGGTGGCGGCCGGCGGCAGAAGCAGAAACGAATGGCGATACACCGGCGGACTGCGCACCGCGGTAGCAACCGGCAGACTGCGCACGGTGATTGCAACCTGCAGATTACGACGATCTCTTTTTTTTTTTTCTTTTTTTTTGGGCAAACAGAGATCCAAGGAAACCGCCCTTTTCTTTTCAGGCATCGGCGAAACCCAAACCTGAGTCCGGATTGCCAGTCCGTGTAGCCACAACCCCCTCTGTCCATGGTTAAGGCCGGCATGACAGTAACAACACAAGCACCCAACAGCGTAGGGCCCACCTCTAGTTTCCACCGAACAGAGCCCTATCTTTCTCTGCAAAAAGGAACCCTCTGATTTCCACCGAACAGAGCCCTATCTTTCTCTGCAAAAAGAAACCCGTGGATCCTCTTTTACTAAGGCAGATCCAATCCCGTCAATCGCAATGCCTCGAGCGATCTTAACCTCGCTTTGATACCACTTGTTTGGAAAACAGCGCAACAGAAACTACCCGCGATCAACGGATCAACCACGATGAACACACAGTTATCACATCATCAAGCAATCACACACATGACACACAGTTTTACTTGGTTCGGCAACTTGCCTACGTCTATGGGAGGACAGAACTCATCTACTATGATCCCATCTCGATCCCCTCAGAATCTAGGGTTACAGTACATCAATCTATAGTTCTCGCTTTCTTTGCCAACAAGAAAACTCATACATAATGATTAAAATACCTCGAACCCTAAGCCTCGGTTCTGGCTAAACCAGACGATCGATCCGGCTAAACCGGAATACAAGACAAAATCCAACAATTAGCACTTGCAGGAAAACTCAAGAAATCCCTCGAGGTAATTGTTCAACGTATCCTTGTCAAAAACCTGACAAAATTCTGAGATTTCAGTAGAGACATGCATAAATATAAATGATAGATACATATATACACAAAAACACACCTTATTTACATGTACACGTAAGTCCACGCAATACACAATAGATGGAGGTTCTACTTGAGCATGACTGTGTAAGCCACACCGATTCTTGAGTTTCTTTTTGTGGAGAACTAAAAGAAGGCCTGAAAACACAACTTGAGCAAGATAAAAATATATGAATATAAACAAAAGCTTACACAACATACCACTAATGCATTAGATAAGTTTCAGGTTGTCTTCCCTGTAGTACTTGTTTGTATTATATACATTCTGGCACTCAATCGTAAGCTTCTGATTGATCATAGGTAACAGGAGAAATATCCTACAACGGTCAAGGCTAGATGAGTTTGTTCCAGAGAAAACATCTGCTTACATAAGCCAATATGACCTTCACATACCTGAGATGACTGTGAGAGAAACTCTTGATTTTTCAGCACGCTGTCAAGGTGTTGGACATAGCGCAGGTAAGCTTCTTGTCTCTGCCTTGTTCTCTTCAACTGATGGTGATTTAACTCATAGCCACATAAATTGATACCTGAAAATGTGTTCAGTTATCAAAATGTAATGTTGTTTGGATAATTTTTTTCAAAAAAGGATAGTTGTCCATCTTTCCCTGCATTTGGAGCCATGTAGGAATTAGAACCGCATTATATTTGGTATTTCTTTTTTCATTTTCACCCCCATGTCATTATAAGCATTGATCATCAATTTTGAATTGGTTGGAAAGTAGGAAGGTGTATTATGGTACATGTTTTCCTGTTTTGAAGCTCACCATAATGCATAGCAGAAAAGATAATGATCCATTCATTCAAACCACGAATATTTAAAACAAATTGTGACTTTTATTACCGCATTAACCCTTAGCTAACTAGTGAGCTGTCTCTGAAAGAAACCATGATGGAAATCAGTAGAAGAGGGAAGCAAGAAGGAATAATGCCTGACCTCGACATAGAGACTTACATGAAGGTGATGACATCAACTTTTCTTTCTTTTAACCTATATTGTTCTAAGGGACAAAGTCATATACAAATGGCCTATGATGCCCGGATACGGACACGGGTACGGATACGGACACGGGAACGAGGGTTCGATACGCCGACTTGAAAATTTTAGGATACGGATACGGGTACGGCATTTCAAAAAATATAAACATATAAATACTTATCATAGTGCTCAAATATTACGAAGCCCACTGTGTGGATTAAATTTTCAATGAGGTGGACCTGACAGTATTGTAACATAGAAGAAAATAAAAGAAAATAAAAAAAAATGGGCCAAGTGTCTTGGTTGGCCTAGTAACTCAACATTAAAATAGAAAGAAATTAAAATAAAAAAAAGCCCAATAGGCCCGTTCTCATTAATAAAATGCGACGGGTTCTTTTGCTCCTTTTGCATCTCTGGGGCATCATCAAACGAAAAAGAAGAAGAAAAATGATTAAGAAGAAGCGGAGGCATATATAACACCTGAAGCTAGAAACTCGAAGTAGCAATAGTAACAGAAAGGAACACAGTAGTCTACCACCTAGTTAAAAAAGCAACCCGTCAAAATGAAAGCAGTAGCCTCAGTTAGTTTAGTTATCTTCTTCCTCGCTACCACCTTTTCCTCCTCCTCTTCACCTTCTTTTTTGATTTCCATTTGATCAAATTGAGAGAGGGCTCATTTAGGAGTAAATTGGTCAAAATGGACAAAATTTGTCGTAATTTTAGGTAAAAAATATTGCAGAGCCGTATCCTAAAATTAGTGGCCGTATCCTAGCCGTATCTTGCCGTATCCCGTACCCGTATCCGTATCGTATCGTATCGGTACGGATACCACAGGGCATTTGGAGTATCCGGGTATCATAGCAAATGGCCTGAATGCAATGGCATACAAATCCTATGAAACAAAGTACTTGTAGATGTCTGTACCAACTCTGTGCTACCATAAAATTTGAAATAAAGCACAAGTGATGTTGTTTGCATGCGTCTTGTTTCTTGCATTAGTACTACTTCAGCACACTTGAAGTACGCAACGTCTAAGAAATGGATTTTTTTTGAACAGGCAATTTCTGTTGAAGGATTAGAAAGAACTCTTCAAACTGACTACATCTTAAAGGTAATTCCCTCAAATAACTATGAAAGAAATATGAATGCTATAAAACAAGAATAATGTTCATATCACTCACCGACCTCTGATGAACTGTGTGATTATAACATTGATGTTAGCCAAACACTAACCTTGACTCCAAGTTACTAAAGAGTTCTAGAAAGAACCTATTGCAATGTCTCTCTTAGAATCTAGAAAGTTCATCACCGCCTCTTTGAGGACCATCTAGAAACCGACATGGTGAATGTTGAAGGCTTGTAATATGTGTCCCACCAAGTAACCACATGCTTGCACCGATGTAGAAAGGCCATGCCTATAAATAGAGGTGTAATGTCTCAAATGGAATGTGGCGAGCAAAGATTGACGAGTACGCACAAGCAAGCTGTGAAGTGTCTATGGGGCATAGGGATAGTGCCAAGTGGGTAGGAGTGTGAGGAGTCTTAGTGTAATAACTGAGTGTATTACATAGAGAGTATAAGAGTGTAGTGACCCTAGTGCATTGTGTAGAAAGTGTAAATGCCCATGTATATGTGATGTATAAGTAGCAGTGAGGAGTGTTGGCCTCTACCATGTGTTTTTGTGATAATTTATTAAACTGAATTAAAGCTGTTATATTGTACAAGGTATAGTTGTGTATTGTCTTGAGTGTGGGTCACTCGTGGGTCCATCTATGGTGTGCTTTCCTACAAGTGGTATCAGAGCGAGGCCAGGTCAGGACTGTCTGTCCATTGTGAGCAGCGACGAGAGGCTACGTGACATTGTGAAGCTGATCAGTCTGGGATTGAGCTTCTTGGTGGTAGAGATTGACAAGGATCCCACTAATCACAATGGTGCATCTCACAAATGCAATCGGAGGGATTGAGAATCGGAACACCCACAACTATGATTATTGGCGCATGTGTGTGGAGTCGCGCATGTGTGTGGATTTATATCTCTAAGGCCAAGATCCATGGGAGAATGTTGGCAACACTGCCATTGCAGCACCGACAAACGACAATGCGGAGGTATTGCGCAAAAGGTGAATTAAAGCGGGGAAGGCTATGTTCGTCTTAAGGACAACATTACAGAAAGAGATGTTAGAGCAGATGCGAGATGCTGACAGTCTGAAAAATGCATGCGATACACTAGCAACAATGTTCTCCAAGACAAATGATGCATGGTTTCAACATTTGGAAAATGAGCTTGATTTTGGCACCTAAGGTATGATGTCATTAGTCAAAATTTTATGTAAGTGAAGACACTTTGTTAAGAGACTTCTCAATTTGACCCGGACTCGCTGGTTAGTGATGCTAGGATGAGATAGATTATTACATGGGGATTGAAGCCTGAATACATTGGGTTCATGACGGCCATCAGGGGTTGGCCAACCCAACTGTCTCTTGTATAATTAAAAAGTCTCTTAGCAAATCAATAAGCTCTAGCTAAACAAATGGCCAGAGTAACAATGAATGACAAGGAGCAAGCACTCTTCACTCGCAAGGGTAAAACAACAATGAAGCCAAGAAGGAAGAAGTCTGCTGAAACTAGTCTGCGAAAAGAGAGTTCCCAACCAAGGGGAGCTCCAAAGGGCAACACTGATGAACAAACGCAAAGAAATTCTCATTGAAATGTTGAGTGCTATAATCATGGCAAAAGGGGCCACTATGCTGATGTCTATAGAGCACCAAAGAAAAAGATTGATGAAGAAAATATGGTGACCACAACAATTCACCATAGTGAAAACGAAGAAGAGTGGGATAGCCAAGTGTTCATAGCAATTGTGGAAGATGCGGCCATCAAAGATAATTATAAGGAGATAGCGCTCATTGCAAATTCTTGCCCTAAAGTCATCAATTATGATCGAGATTGGATCGTAGACTTAGAATGTTCAAATCATATGATGGGTGACAAATCAAAGTTTTCAAGCTTAGTTGAATATAAAGGCAACAAAGTGGTGGTCACAGTAGATAATGCATGTCTACCGATTACTCATATTGGAGAAGCCGTCTGTGTGCCGAGATTCAACAAAAATGACGCCGATTTATAACAGGTCCTCCATGTACCAGGTATGAAGAAGAATTTATTATCTGTATTGCAGTTGACATCATTTGGTACTTTCGTTGTATTTGGACCACATGATGTAAATGTATATCATAATGTAAAGTCGTGTAAAAACTCGATTATGATGGGGCAAAGGCTAAGCTCCGTCTATGTCATGTCGGTGAAATCAGCATATATAAAGAAGACTTGTCAAAATGATACGGC
This sequence comes from Sextonia rubra, assembly GCA_037013555.1. Lineage (NCBI taxonomy): Eukaryota > Viridiplantae > Streptophyta > Magnoliopsida > Laurales > Lauraceae > Sextonia > Sextonia rubra. The sequence continues at coordinate 104,670,847 of JASUAD010000001.1, read as the reverse complement.
TGATCTATGGTATGCTCGTTTGGGGCATGTAGGATATAATAGGTTGAAAGTAATGATGGATAAGTCTATAATGACTAGACTTTCATAGCTAGAAGTCCAAAAAGATACAGTATGTGAAGGTTGTCAGTATTGAAAAGCTCATCGACAGCCATAAACTAAAGCAAAGTATCAAGCTAAGAAGTCTTTAGAGATATCCACCTAGACGGATTTGGTCCAATGAAGCCGCAGTCAATCAGCGGTTTAAGATATATGCTCAACTTCATTGATGACCACTCAAGGTACGTATGGGTATACTTCATCAAAGAAAAGTCAAAAGTGTTCAAGAAATTTCAAGAATTCCGGAACAAAGTCGAAGGTGAGATTGGCCACAAGATTTGGTGCTTGCGCACTGACAATGGAGGAGAATACACCTCAAATTAGTTCTCAACATATTTGAAGAAGGTCGGCTTCTGACAACAGCTAACATGTTCTTACACTTCGCAACAAAATGAAGTAGCTGAGCGAAAGAACCGATATCTGGTAGAAACTGCGAGGAGCATAATGCACGCGGAGAATGTACCAAGTGAGTTCTGGGTCTAGTGCTTGAAGGCGGCAACACATATAACCAACTGACTACCACAAGCAAAGCTAGGGTCATCTTACCATATCAGAAGTTATGAAAGGTGAAACCCACAGTAAGTCATTTTAAGGTATTAGTTGTGTATGTCATATACTTGTCCTAGAAAAACTTCGTAATAAACTTGAGAAGAAGGCTATTCTGTGCATACTTGTCGGATATGACATCGAATACAAAGTTTGGAGTGTTGTGATTCTACTACCCATAGATGCTACACATCATGAGACATGGCATTCGATGAAGCCTCTTCATGGTGGTCACCAGAAGCTGCAATATTGCCTAGTTATGAAGACTTGGATGACAATAATCAGCCAATTTAAATACTAAAGATGTCGAATAAAAAGTTGAAATTGAAAGGCCTAGTCAAGAATCTCAGAACCCATAAGATAGACCTATTAGCCCATGAAAAACTGGAGTACATGTGACACCAGAGGAAGCCAGGCCAAGTCAACTAGAGGTTGACAACCCACCGCAACAACCACAGAGATCCAAGAGCAAGGAAGCCAAACCTAAAACATGTAGATGTTTCTCTGGCTAAGATGGATGATGTTTGTGACCTAGCTTCGTATGAAGAAGCATGCCAAAGTAAGGAGCGCCAGATGGCCATGAACGAAGAAATATCAGCATTGAAGGCAAACCAGACATGGAATCTGGTTCCTAAGCCAAAAGAAATAAAACCCAACTCATGTAGATGGTATCTAAGTTGAAGACTCGGGTTGATGGATTAATTGAAAGGTATAAAGCAAGGTTAGTCACACAGGGATTTTCAGAGCAATATGGGATTGACTATGATGAGACTTTTAGTCCTATAGCAAAAATGACCATCGTGCATATACTATAGCATTGGTTGCAAACAAATCCTAGAGGTTATGGTAGATGGATGTAAAGAATGCCTTTCTTCATGGAGAAGTTTCTTCATGGAGAAGTTGATAAAGACATATAGGTGTAACACTCCGACCAAACTTAATCCGGTTTAACAACTAATTAATGACGAATTAGTTGTTGCATGTGTTTTGACTCATGTAAATGGTATCTAAGTTGAAGACTCGGGTTGATGGATTAATCGAAAGGTATAAAGCAAGGTTAGCCACATAGGGATTTTCAGAGCAATATGGGATTGGCTATGATGAGACTTTTAGTCCTGCAGCAAAAATGACCACCGTGCGTATACTACTGCATTCGCTGCAAACAAATCCTAGAGGCTATGGCAGATGGATATAAAGAATGCCTTTCTTCATGGAGAAGTTGATAGAGACATATATGTGTAACACTCTGACCCAATTTAATCCGGTTTAGCGACTAATTAATGACAAATTAGTTGTTGCATGTGTTTTGACTTTGTTTTTGTTTTGTTTCGGGTCATGGATAGATAGTTGGGTTGAGTTTAACTTGGAATAAGTAGACATGAGCCCTTTTTTGTAATTTTAGATTTTGTAAGACATTGTCATTCATGCATCATCTTGCGTCATCACGTGTATGTCGTTAAGCTTATCAATTTCCGCAACTATCTTGTACGCTAACGATGTCGTTTGTATCCGTTGGACCATTAATTGACTCAAACTGTAATTCTCTTGAATGTTTGGACTTTTCTCCAATTTCTCTCATCCTTATCTTTATAAAAGAGAATGCATGCACCGACTCCCTTTTAACTTCAACGTCTTCTCTTCCTTCTTCATTTCTGCCTTTCTATTTATTCTTCTTTTCCATGATCAAAGCAAGGAAAGGGGGATTTTGTGTACTCATCATATCCAACATCTTCTTGTGTGTTCTAGGTAAGTTTTCCATGCATGGTGATTAGAATTGCGTTTATACAGCGAATTTGAGGCCAAGGACAACAAATAATGTGTTAGAACTCATTTGAGGCAAGTATAAGCACGATTTGGATGAACCCATGTTGGTATATGATTGATTATGAATAACTTCTTAATCTTGAATGTGAATTATGTTTTACAGCCCAATTGTGTCAAATTCTATCTCTTTAATTTTGTTGCCTCATCTTTGTGCACATACAGTTTGATCTGTCACAGGTTCAGAAAATGACCTCGTGCAGCTTACGGCTAAGCCATAATTGCCTACGACTCAGATCCCAGAGAGCTACAAAAAATGGTTTTCTTCTACGGTCAGGTGACGGCTAAGCCGTAGAATTACTACGATTAAGCCGTAGGCTAGTCGTGACCCAACCGTAGGTCAAGCTACGGCTTGATTTCCTAAAAGCAGAAAATTGAGAGAACCTTCTAGGTCTAGCCACAGTTAAGCTGTGAGGTGTGCTACGACTAAACCGTACCCTCACCGCGGCTGAGCCATAGAACAAAACAGGGTTAAGCTGTGAATGCGGATGAACAGTAAGGGGAACCATGGCTGAGTTGCAGTGCATATTACGGCTAAGCTGTAAGATGTCTATGGTTAAGTCGTAGGTCACCACGGCTAAGCTGTAAGATTAGAGAAAGGTAAGAAAGGTAGGTGTTGAAGAGACCTTGTAGGGCCTTTGAGTTAGAATGTAGGCAACCGTAACTTGCCCAATGGAATGTGAGAAAATTACATAAATGATCTCGAGGGCTGCGACTCATTCATGTACGTTATCTAGCTATTAAGCACCTCCCTATGGGTGTTGGTTTAAGGGACTTCAATACACTTTCTTCATACAATGTAACACTTGTGAAAGATGACTGTGTATCGGATAACTTAAAATTACAATATCATGCACGGTTAGAAATACTGGACAACTAGCTTAGGGTTGGCTAGTAAATCATCTTGATTCCATCAAATATTGAGTTGCATGACATATTGAATGGCGATTATGGTTCCACCACTTTTCTATATGGTTTGCATAATTCTCGTATGCCTTTTGGATGAGATCTATCTATATATTCGATTTGTTTGAGATGCTTAATATGTTTCCGCTAACTTGAGTATTGTATGAATTGAACGTATGGCAAGATTCTCGGTGTGATATGTATACTTTATTGAAGTTTAAGCATATGATTGATTCCATATGGTCAGGCACTACTCAGCCTCACCGTTAGGATACCCGACTGGGTTGAATTTGGCTTAGTATGCATGGTACCGCTGCAGTGAGTTTATGTCTTGGGGCTTTTGGACCCTAGGAACCCGAGACCCATTCGTACCGTGGCCCGGTCAATGGTGTTCTCAATATATAAGATCCCAATTAGGGAGCATATGGCACATGTAGTAGCCACCTAGTAAAGCACACGACATGTATATCTTGATTCTTTAGCATGCTTTATTCGATTGTACAACTTGCCTAGCATACGAACTTGGAATTCTATGAATTATCAGTTGCTCCTTATTCTGCTAGATACAACATGCGTTAACTTATTGTTGCTTATGCTTTGCTGAATCGTTGTATTCATGAGTTGTCTTTGGTGTTGCAGGCTTAGATCCCCATGCTGACCCATTCTTGATCAGCTAGGCTCCAGGGAAGACCATAGACGCCCCATCTGGGTTAGAGGAGTGGATGTGAGCACTCCGCCAGAGAGCGATTTGTCATGCATATAGGTTTTCCTCAGTGTGGGTTGTACTTGGTTCTGTTTTGTTCATGATCTCTATAATTTGTAATTCGGCTCACCTTTGTATCACTCTAAACTTTATGTAATTCTTTGTAATCTTTTGTAGATATTATTTTATTTTAGTATATCTTCTTTTGTTATGTATGATATTTACAGCTCCCATATACATGTATTGGCACGTGTGAATTTTTCTTGTGCATGTGCATTTAGACAGGGTCTAAGTGTCTATGCACGGGAGTACGTGTGTCACTGGTTATGTTTAAACTTAACCCCTGATTTTCTAGGCTCGGGCTATGACAATATGTATGGAGTAGTCAAAAGGTTTTAAGAACAATAATCGACCAAATTGTGTTAGCAAATTGTGGAAGGCTTTCTATGGTCTAAAACAAGCTCCGAGAGCATGGTATGGTAAGATTGCTGAATTTCTAATCCAAAATGGATATTCAGTAACGACTACAGACTCAAGACTTTTTATAAAGGTTGAAAGTGGGCATTTATCTATTGTCCTTATCTATGTTGATGATTTAATCAGCACTGGAGATGATTGTGAGGAAATCACCCAGTAAAGCAAAACTTGTTGATCCGGTTCCAAATGAAAGAGCTCAGGGAACTCTAAAACTTTCTAGGACTCGAGATTGATCGAGCCAAAGAAGGTCCCTTATTGTGTCAACAAAAATGTACAAGAGACCTTTTGCAAAAGTACGGGATGGTCAACTATAAGCCAATATCAACACCAATTGAGATAAATATAAGGCTAAGTGCATATGAAGGAGACATTATAAAAGATTCGACCATGTATAGGCAACTAGTCTGAAGCATGATTTATTTAACATTGACCTGACCTAACATATCATATATAATTGGAGTGGTTAGTAGGTTTATGCAAGAACCAAGGAAGCCTCATCCAGAAGCAGTTCGTAGAATTATGTTGTACGTAAAAGTATTGCTGACTATGGACTTCTTTATAGAAAAGGCAAGTGTAAGCTAACTGGTTACTACGATGTTAACTTTGCTAGAGACCAGACCACTCACAAATCTACAACGGGGTATTCTTTTAACATCGGATCCACAACAATCTCTTGGTGTAGTAAGAGACAACCAATGGTATCATTAGTGACCACTGAAGTTGAATACAAATCTGCTGTTATGGCTGCCCAAGAGTTTTCTTGGTTGAAAGTCCTATTAGAAAATCTATATCAACTTATTATAGACCTAGTATCGCTTTATTGTGAAAACTTATCGGTTATTAAGTTAGCCAAAAATCCTGTCTTCCATGTTAGGACCAAGCACATTATAGTACATTATCATTTCATCCGAGAACAGATCCTACAAGAAGAGATCACACTTGAACCAATTGGAACAAAAGACCAAGTCGCTGAAATATTTAATAAGGGTTTAAATCCAACACTATTTTTCAAGCATAGAAAAGCACTTGGTATGATTAAAAGATCAACAATCCAAGAAATGTTCAGTGTTTGAGTGGGAGTGATGTTAGTCAAACACTAACCTTGACTCCAAATTGCTAAAGTGTTCTAGGAAGAACCCATTTCAATGTCTCTCTTATAATCCAGAAAGTTCATCACCGCCTCTTTGAGGACCATCTAGAAACTAACATGGTGAATGTCACAACCCGAGCCCAGAAATCAAGGGTTAGCGAAAAGCCAAACTAGTGACACACATACTCCCATGCACGTGCATCCAAACCCAGTCCAAATACACGCACACAAAGGATCTAACACCTGCGAAGCAAGCGAACGCGGAAGTTGTAGATATCATAGCAAACACAACCCGAGCCCAGAAATCGGTGGTTAATTAAAACCTAACCAGTGACACACATGCTTCCGTGCACGCACACCTAGACTTGGTCCAAGTGTACACACACAAAGGACATTTACACGTGCAAACAAAGTGAACGTGGAAGTTGTATGTATCATTGCATAACTCAATGATATACAAAAGGATTAGAAATTGCAAAAGATTCCTCATAAGATTACTCATAAGTACAGGATGTACAACAAAATAAGAGATACAACCCCATAGAATCAAAATACACGTATGACCCAAAAATCATGTGCACAAACCAATGTAGATCTCACATACTCACACAATGACTGATATGATGTAGACTGCTCTTTAAGAAATGGATCAAACCCACTCCTCTAGTCTAGACAAGACCTCGCGTGTCTCTCTTGAAGTTTGACTGACCTACGAGGGGTCGGGAGAGGGATCTGAGCTTGCAACACCAAGAACAACAGATGAGTACGACGACTTAGCAAAATATAAGCAACAATAAGTTAACAAGCGTTGTGTCATCAGTTAATAGAATAATTAACGTGTGAATATCCATAGTGGTCATGTTTGTCTACTAGGCAAATCGTGCATATGAATAAAACATGCCATACGAGTCAATAGTAGAAATACTATACTAGGTGGCTATTGCATTTGCCATGTTCTCCCTAGTGAGAACAATCGGTACGAGAACACCATCGACCGAGCCAGGGTACGAATGGGTCTCTGGTTCCAGGGGTCCAGAATCCCAGGACAGTAGCACTCTGCAGAGGCGGCAAACAGTCTACGCCAAAGTTAACCCTGTTGGGTATCTTGAGGCTGAGGCTAAGTAGAGCCAGATATATAAGATTAGTCAAGTCATGTGATGCACGTCAATCAGTGTCAGTGTCAGTCGGCAAGTAATATCATGTCATATCGCAACAAGCAATACAGTACAGTGTGTGCATCACACGAAAATCAAGCATGAACTCAAGGCTTGCAATAACTATAACAATTACCAATCAGTATAAGGATAAGAGCATGGAATCAGCTATTTTTGCTCATGATATACCATGGATAGAGCCCTTAGGGCTTAACCAATCGTTGTCCTAGTGTAGAATGCTTACCATGTGATTCGGAGGGCAAAACCGAAATCAATATGCAATGCAAATCAGATTACCATTGGGAATCAAGGTTGTTTGCTAAAAAACCCTAACCTAGTTGTCCAGTGTTTCTAACCATGCATGCTGATGTAGTTTTAAGTTATTCGGTACATAGTTGTTCCCATGAGGTGTGTTGCAATGTATCGAGAAAAGTGTATCGAAGTCTCTTAAACCAATACGCATGAGGAGGTGCTTAACAGTTGGACAACACACATGAATGAGTCACAGCCCTAAGAACCATTTATGTGATAATTACATTCCGTTGGGCAAGTTCTGGTTCCCTATATTCTAACTCGAAGGCCCTACAAGGTCTCGATATTAAGCCTGTTCATTTGATTCATTTTCAGTGGGCATACGGCTTAGCCCTGTTTTTGTTCTATGGTTCAGCTACGGTAAAGGTACGACTTAGCCGTAGAACATTTCATGGATTAGCCGTGGCTGGACCGTAGCAGGCCTGCAAAATGCCAACTCTCAGTTAATCCAAATGTAACACCCTGTATTGATCTACGGCTGGGTCACGGCTGAGATACGGCTTAGCCGTAGTATATTTTATGGCTTAGCCATGGCCTTACCATAGAAGAAATCTAGGTCTTTCAGTTCTCTGTAGCCTGAGCCGTAGGTTGCTATGGCTTAGCCGTAGGCTTCAGGCATCCAGTTTCTGTACCTATTACAGAACAGTTGGAAAATGGTAAATTTAACATCCAAGAGAATCCACATGTCCAATCTAACATAAGAGGGCTGTACAACAACAACTCATGCAAGAATAATAAGAGTAAACACAATCAAATCATTACCAACAAGTGTTCAATCAAATTGTGCTTATACTTGCCTCAAATGGATTCAACACGCGTGCAGTTGTCCTTAGGCTCAAATCCGCTGTCTAAACACAACTTTACTCATCATGCATGCAAGAAACGAAGAGAAGAAAGAGACGTTAAGTGCATGCACAACAACTGACGTGATGACAAGAAGAAGAAGGAGAAAACATTGCGAACTCGAGGCATACCTCACCTCAGTCACAAAATGGAATTATAATCGAGTGCACAAGGCTCCCTTCCTTTGCTTGATCAAAGTGAAGAAAGAAAAGAAATGAAGAATGGCGAAAGAGAGAGGAAGAGAACATTGCAGAAGAAAGAGAGAGGCCATGGAAGTCTTATATATAAGATAAGGCTTGCAAATTTTTCATTTAAGTCCAAAGAATTAAAGGTAATTCCAATTCGAGTCAAATAACGATCCAACGGGAGCAAACGAAGTCATTTGCGTATGAGTCAGTTACGAAGATTGACGAGTTCAACGAAATACACGTGTTGACACCAAGATGATGCAGAACTGATAATGTTCGACAAAATCAAAAATTACGAAAAAGGGCTCAAGTCTACCTAAACCGGGTCAAACTCAACCCAATTACCTATCCAGTACCCGAAACAAAACAAAAACAAAACCAAAACACAATTGACAACTAATTCGTCATTAATTAATTGCTAATCCATATTAAGTTGGGTCAGAGTGTTACAAGTGTTGGCTTGTAACATGTGTTTCTGTGTGAATTTATTAAAGTGAATTAAGGTTGTTATATTGTACAAAGTATAGTTGTGTATTGTTTTGAGTATGGCTTAGTTGTGGGTCCACCTGTGTGGTGTGCTTTCCTACAAACATGACCTTTCCATAATCTTTGTGCATGATTAGATCATTGGATTAGATATCTGTGTTGAAATAATGGTTGGAGATGCCATGAGAAAAGGAATTTCGAGTGGTCAGAAGAAACGACTAACAACAAGTACTGTGGAAAATTTAAAAACATCATGACATCATACTAATCAATAAATTACCATTTTTTTGTTATCATATTCCAGTTCTTCTTAGTGTTATTGAGCATCATTCCTTGACTTTTAGTGTTGTGGGTTATAACTATTTCATAGCATTAATTTAAATTGAATGGAAGCCAATGTTCATAGTATTATCTTGATTCTTAATTGTGGTTCCTTCTTTGTTGATTGTGCTGTGTAGGGGAGATGATTGTTGGTCAAACAAGAGCTCTCTTCATGGACGAAATATTAAATGGCTTAGACAGTTGCATTGCCTTTCAAATTATTGCCTGTCTTCAGTAGCTAGTGCACATTATGGATGCTACTACATTAATTTCACTTATTCAGCCTGCACATGAGACATTTGATCTCGTTGATGACATCATTTTGATGTCAGAAGAAATGGTTGTATACCATGGGCCTCGGAGCCTTGTTCTTGAATTCTTCAAAGATTGTGGATTCAGGTGTCTAGAAAGAAAAGGAGTAGCCGACTTCCTCCAAGTGGTATTTGCTTATCGGTCTTCCTCTCTCCTATTTATTCAGAGGTGCATTTAGATTTCCTCATGCAACATATTTTGACAGTATTTCCATAATTTGAGTACTGTTCTCAAAGTTCTCAATCCAAGATCAATATTGGTGATTGGTGTTGATAATGATTTGGAGTGGATTAACCAAAAGCCAGCATTCACTTTATGTGGTTGCCAATTCCCACATAATTGGTGAAACTATAAACACCTGTTTTTCAATATAATTGAACAACTTGAGCTTATGGAATATCCAAACACACTATATGTTCTGAAATTGATACTCATTATTTTGGATTTTTCAAGTTATACCTAAAAAGGATCAAGCATAGTACTGGTACCACATAGACCAAGCTTACTCCTATGTTACTATTGAAGAGTTCTCTATGAGATTCAAGGCATGTCAAATTGGAAAAATGCTAGAGGAGGAGCTTTCAAGGCCATCTGATATGTCAAATTACCACAAAGATTCATTGTTCTTCAGTGTTTATTCTGTGCCTAGATGGGAATTGTTTAAAGCCTACGTAACAAGGGAATTTCTTCTAATGAGGAGGAATTCATTTGTTTACACATTCAACTCAACTCGGGTAGACACCATTTTCAGGATTTATTCATATTTTTCAGTCTCTTTCCCCATCTCTAGTTTATATTTCTTTTATCATGATTCAATGAAGGCTCTGTGTAGCTCATGCATGCTTTGCATCTTGTCTACAGCTTCTTATCATTGCATTAGTAACAATGACTGTTTTCCTGCATAACCAGATGCATGTTGATCTAGTTCATGCCAATTATAGTATGGGTTCCTCATTTTATGCACTTATTATATTTATGCTGGATGGGTTCCCTGAGCATTCCATGATAGTTTCTAGACTAGCAGTTTTCTACAAACAGAGAGATTTATATTTCTATCCAGCCTGGGCATATGCTATTCCAGCATGTAGACTAAAGCTTCCAGTTTCATTGATGCAATGTTTAGTTTGGATAGTTCTTACTTACTATGTCATTGGGTATAGTCCTAACGCAGAAAGGTAAGCATCACCCCATTAAGTCCAATTCTTCAAATTTCTCTTCAAAGTTGCAAGAAAAACAAATTTTACTCACTTTTAGTGCAGGTTTGGATGTACCCCAAATCTGAATTAATCCAAATGTTGTGGCATAAGGATGGTCAGTTAATGGTTTTGCATTAGATTATAAATCTGAAACAACACATATCTTGGACCAAGCATTTGGTGATACTTTTTTCTGCTATTTTCCAACACAAAGTCATCATGAGTTAGTTTATTATGCTAAGTGCATAGTAAAGCAGATAACCATTTATTCTGCCAATAAAATTAAACCAAATGCAATTTTTGCTTTACCCAAGCCACTATTATCTATTAATGGCTAAGCAATGCTGTCAATGTTTCTTAGGTTTTTCTTCCACTTCCTTCTTTTATTTGCTTTACATCAAATGTCAATGTCCATGTTTCGATTTACTACATCAATTTTCCAAACCATGGCTGTTGCTTTGATGGGTGGAAATTTGTTTTTACTATTCATCCTATTATTTGGCAGCTACATTCTTCCATGATGTAAAGCTTTCATTAACTTCTCTTTACTTTTCAAGTCTAACAATATTTAAAGTAGTATGATTAAGTGTGATTTTTTTTTTGCAACCTCTGTGCCATCTTGGTTGGAGTGGGGATTTTGGCTTTCTCCATTGACATATGTGGAAATAGGCATAACTTTAAATGAGTTCCTTGCCTTGCGATGGCAAAAAGTGGGACTTGCATTACTCAAATTTTGTTGGTTTCTAAGTCATTAGTCATTGAAAGCCAAATATGTGTGTTCAATACTTTGGCAGATGGATTGTTACTTGTTCCACTTCGCGTTTGGGAGATAAAAACCATGTTAGGTGGATTACTATTTTTCTGCCTCTCCTGCCTAAGCCAATACAATAATTAGGCTTCTATATATTTGGAGCAGATGAGTTTGGAAGAAAAAATAAATATTGAATATGGTTTTCTCCTCCTGTGCCACTACTAATTCACTGCATAATATATAACAATTTGCTCTGCCAAAATGTACAAATCTTTTGCAATTTGAGGCAGATCGGAATGTTATTCCTAAAGAGTTTGTCAATTTTGATCAAAATATCTACTTTCAATTCTCAATTGTAGATTTCATATGCAAACACAATTGTTGGGAATCAAGCATTGACCATCCAGGGATTAAACTTTAGTGTTACTTTTCTTGGATATCGTTGGGTGCATTATTTGGATTCTCAGTGCTTTTCAACACTGGATTTACTTTGGCCTTGACTTTTTTAAAACTTAAATACTTTTATCTCTATTTATAAACTTCAATTTTCCAGAAAGATCATTCAGTGTATATTACCACTCATTGGCATCAACCAAGTATGGATTAAATTTCAGCTCTTGGAACATATCGTACTATTATTTCTCATGATAAGCTTTCTCATCTCCACAAAAGAGATGATTGCAGTGGCACTTTGCATGTACAAAAGAAGTTTAAATCTTCCATTCCACATAGAGCTGTTGGAATACGAAAAAAAGCTGGTAAGCCTTGGCTTGTATGTAATTGTTCCACTTTGAAGAACAAAAGATAAGAGTTCATTTGGACAAATATTAGATTGCATTATATTAACAATCAAAATATTGATTATAACTTATTACTTGATCTCAGCTAGAAATTTTGATCAGTTTAGTAAAGACAACAACTGTGGAATATCTCTCACACTGTTTCTTCTATACTAAGGCTATCCCCTTCTTTTTGCTTTAAGCTGAATAATATATTGTATGTTCCATACATGTCTACACTCTCAGTTTATCAGTTTAGTAAAGACAACAACTGTGTTTTCATCTTTGATGCCTTTGGATTTTCCATACAGGATCAATCAACGAAGACTCTTTTCCCCGGGTAAAGTGAAAACGGGCTCCATCTATTTATGACTCCTAACAAAGCTTATTCTGCTACAACCTTTTTTGGCTCAAAGACTTCCTCTGCAACTTGGCACCAACGTCGTAGCCACCCTTCACATACAATCCTTCAAAAGCTTGCTACTCTACTGTCTCTAAAGAATACTTCATCAGCCACTTTTTGTGAATCTTGTCGACTTGGGAAGAGCTCCAAATTACCATTCTCTGCATTTGCACGGTGCTCATCACAACCTTTGGAATTACTCCATAACAATGTCCGGGGTCCTTCTCCAATTTCTTCAATAACTGGCTTCAAATACTATGTGCTTTTTATGGATGACTACAGTAGATATACTTTGTTGTTTCCAATTCATTACAAAAATGACATTTTTTTTGTATTTCTTTCATTTAAACTACAAATTGAAAACATGTTGAGCCTGAAGATTAATTTTCAGTCAGATGGTGGAGGTGAATTAGTTAATAATAGATTCAACCAGCTTTTCAATGAATGTGAGATTTTTCATGAAATTGCTTGTCCTCGTACACCTGAATAGAATGGGTGTCATTAACACAAACATAGGCATATAGTTGAAACTGGTTTGACATTGTTGTTTGATGCTTCCATGCCTCTACAATATGGGGTTGATGCTTTCTGCACTGCTACCTATCTTATAAATAGAATGCATGTGCGTGTATTGTAGTTTATCTCCTTGGCAGCATCTATTTGGATATACTCCAAATTATTTTACTTTTGAGAGTTTTTGGATGTACTTTTTATCCATGGCTCAGGCCATACTCTAAGAATAACCTAGAACCTCACACAAAACAGTGTGCTTTCTTAGGTTATAGTTTAAACTACAAGGGCTACAGGTTCTTGGATATCTCCACTAGACAGGTTTACATGTCTCGGCTTGTTATCTTTGATGAAAACTCTCTCCCATTCCAATCTACTTACCCACTCACATCATCGTCGTCGTCCAAATTACTCTTAATAGAAGCCTGTTACCTGTCTTACCTAATTCACCACCTTTATTAACTTTGCCTATTACAAACACTCCTCCCATCTCTCAGGAAACACATACAACCTCCTCTGCTGATACCTCAGATAACATTTCTATACCCTCCCCTACTCTTCAGGATACACCAACACAATCTCCTAATTCTACCCCTGCAAATCCTGTTTCTAACCAAGTACCTTCTTCTACCCCTACCACCACTGATACATTATTTTCTTCTCCATCAGCCCCTCATCCTCTATCTACAAGATTGAATCTTGTTCCCACTACTTTCAGTCATCCAATGGTGACAAGATCCAAGTCTGGTATCAGCAAGAAGAAAGGTTTTCTCACTAAACCACATGCATTTTCACTTGCATCTACTGAATACTATGACAGCATTGCACCAACATCTTTCATTGACGCTTCAAAATATGAAGTTTGGCGACAGGCCATGGCTGATGAGTTTTTGCATTACTAAGACATGGAGCATAGTCCTTTGTTTTTTAGTCTTCACAATAGAACATTGTTGGTTGTTGCTTGGTGTACAAAATAAAATATAAACCAGATGGTTCCATTGCAAGGTATAAAGCAAGATTGGTAGCAAAAGGTTTTCATTAAGATTATAGTGTTGATTACATTGAAACTTTCAGCCCAGTCACACCACAATCAAAGTAGTCTTGGCTATAGTAGTTCATTATCAGTGGCCTTTACATCAATTAGATGTCACAAATGCCTACTTACATGGAATTCTCAATGAGGAAATTTATACGACACAACCACAAGGCTTTATTCATCCTCAGTTTCCTCATCATGTTTGTAAAATTCATAAATCTCTTTATGGACTTAAACAAGCTCCAAGGGCCTGGTTTGAATGTTTTTCTAATTACTTAGAAGGCATGGGATTTCTGAGAACCTACACTAATTCATCTCTTTTCATTCATTCTCATAAAGGTTCTCTTACAGTCATTGTTTTATATGTTGATGACTTGATTATCACTGGTAACAACAACTATTACATTCAATTCATCATTTCTCTGTTACATCTTGTATGTGAAATGAAAAACCTTGGCAACTTACATCATTTTCTGGGTGTTGAGGTAAAAAGGACACCCTACGGATTGTTTTTGTCACAGACTAAATACACATCTGATCTGTTGTGCCATTTCTCTATGATTGACTCTGAACTAGTTGGGTCTTTTTCAAATTATAAATCCACAACAACTGATCCTAATACAGTTCTTCGTGATCCTACTCGATATCGAAGTATTACTGGCTCGCTTCAATAACTTTCTCTCACTCGTTCAGACCTGTCCTCCATTAATCAAATCTTTCAACACATGCATCAGCCTTCTACTACTCACTTCACATCCCTCAAACGAATTCTTCGCTAACTTAAAGGGACTTTTGATTTTGGCATTCATCTTAATAAGATTTCATTACAACTACGTGCATTTTTTTTTATGCAGATTGGGCAAGGGATCACTTGGATAGGAGATCTACTTCTAGATTTTGTGTTTTCTTGAGTGATTCTCCTATTTGCTGGAGCTCCAAGAATCAGCCTACTATTTCAAGATCCTCTACTGAAGCCGAATACAGGTCACTTGCCCACGCCACAGCTGAATTGTCTTGGATTCGCATGTTATTCAAGGATCTCTGTATTTTCCTTTCTCATTGTCCAACACTTTGGCGTGATAACATCTTTGCTCTCCCTAGCTTCAAATCCATCATATCATGCTCGCACAAAGCATATCAAAGTTGACCATCACTTTGTTGGAGAGAAAGTCTTATGAAAGGATATTCAAGCAAATACATTTCCTCACAAGATAATGTTGCAGACATTTTTACCAAAGGTTTACATCCAAGGTGATTAAAACACCTTTGTGGCAAGCTTAAGGTGCTCAAGCGTCCCCCTTTTGCTTGAGGGGGCATGTTAGCATTCAGTTAGTTGAGTTTCAAGTGACCCACCTTAACTTAACCTCACTGAGTTATTGATTAATAGTGTCAATTATAACTTCAGCTATGTCACGCTTCCAGTGTGCTCCTCTGTTTACAACTTATCATTGATTAGTTACATAGATTCAACTAATTACCTTTTCAATCTGTATAAATAGAATGTAACAGTTCTTGTGGAATACAAAAAAAATTTGAGAAAGAATGTTCATCTTCTTCTCTCCATTTCTCTAATCTTCATCTTCTACTCATGTGTGCTTTAGTTTTCATATTTCTATTTATTCATTATGTTTTTTAATGTGACTGAATTAAGGATTGTTTAAACAAGCAACTGCTAGGTCATGATTCATGTGTATGGGACTATGAAAATATACGTGTGAAACTACAATGCACGAAACATCTTGCAACATGACTTTTTGGTACATATTGAGCTCAAATCAGCCGCTTATTGGCGTGGTTTATAGTTAACATATATTCCCCTCAACATAGTGGTCACTATTTAATATAATTGCTTGAAAAGATATTTTTTCCTTTGCCTTTGCTTTTGCATTTTAGATTTATTATTTTAAGTTACAACTATGTCAAATTGTGATTACATTCGTCAAAGAATCATTGTATATCAATATGATTTAATTAGACAAATGTTTATTGATGATTTTTTTCCCAAAATGCCTTTAGTTATTATTTTTATTTTTAAGTTACAAATTTTGAATCTTTTACCTTATTTCTTTTAGTATATGATGTATGAGTATACATGTATTTTATACCCTTCCTATTATTTCTCCATTATTATCCCTCTTTAGTAGGCAGTGGGTTTTTTTTTATTTTAATTTACACGTTTTATAGGAACTCATACTCACGCATCCATCATCCATGCACAATTAGGTTTTTTAAATGTGAATAGAATTTTCAATTATCATAATCAATACTCTCTTTTTTTTAGAATTTTTAATAATAATTCTAAAGCTAGATAGCATTAATATTGCAAACTAACTTTCATAAATAATTTAATTTAGTTGTGAGATTGAGCTCGGGTTCTTTTTATTAAAATAAATATTTATTTAGTCTTAATTTATTTTTATAATAATATTATAAGTTGATTTTCTTGGCCCGAGCTCAATGCCAGCCTTTGTTGCTAGTGATTAATGAAAAAAAAAAACTGGAGTAATTTTGATCTCTATTCTTCTCTCCTGCAATGGGAGAAAGCCTAAACTTTCCCCCCTTGCGATAGAGAGTTTAGTGTGAGACTAAGATATTGAGGTGAAAGCATGAACTAGCCCCCTCGAACTTGCCCCGCATCTCGATCTACAGTTCGCATCACATTTATAACCACTTATGATCTGAATTATATGTAGTCTAATGCAAACAAACATGCCCTTAGAATTATTTTTATTGAATATTTTAATTAGAGTTATTAAATCATCATCATCTTAACTTTATCGTATCAATGTAGTGCCTACAAATTAAAGTTATCAAATATTTAGATGATCAGAACACTGTCATTGATGCGAGTTCTTATTGGTATGTGAAGTTGAATTCACACTGGAGACATTCCACATTAGGCCAATACTATAAGAAACCCACTAATTAAACTAAAAGAAACCCACTAATCAAACTAACTCAAAATTTCAATCCCATTTA
Organism: Sextonia rubra; assembly: GCA_037013555.1. Lineage (NCBI taxonomy): Eukaryota > Viridiplantae > Streptophyta > Magnoliopsida > Laurales > Lauraceae > Sextonia > Sextonia rubra. The sequence goes on along the minus strand of JASUAD010000001.1, from coordinate 104,653,938 downwards.
GACCAACCTAAAAGGAAGGAAAAAAGAATGCATAATTCATCAATTGATCTATAAATTTATAATGCATAATTCATCAATTAATTTATAAATTTTTAAGTCAGATTGAATTGAAACTTGAGGATACATCATTAGAGAGTGTCATTCATTTTGATCAGTTTGGATTCTCAGTAGGGAAGTCTTGTGGTTGATGTTCACGCATCCCAATAGCAAAGAAGCATGTAAGAGATGCTCTGTCCAAGTTAGAAAGTGAATCAGATTCAATAATAAATAATAATAAATTAAACAAACTTCAAATATTCAATGGTATGATGGAACACATTCCATGATATTATAGAACAATTGGACATTCCTTGATATTATGGAATTAAGGCAAAAAAATGTTAAAGAATAAAAAAAAAAGGGCGGGAGGTCCTCTCCCATCATTTTGATGAGTTTGGGTCCTTGCTCATATAATTGAGCTTTAAGGATTTTTTTTTTATTTTGTGGAGCCTTTGATTCAGTAAAATGCTTTCTTTAATGAATAATTAAATTCACCAAATTCTACTTTATATGATTCAATTAGTAAATTACATTTAAAAAATCACATGATTTTTTTGTTATCAATCCTAATATTGCGGCCCAAATCCAATTATAGGTCTCAAAAACTTCAAATCAAGTAGGGGCTATTTAGAAAATTGCAATAAATGCGTAGAACTAGGCCATGGATGCATTCCCATTCAAGTAGATTGGGCCAAGGTTGACGCTAGGTGAGTAAGTAGGTGGTGTTGACCCATTGTGAGATCTATCGTGTTTTACACATTGATGAATTTTACATTTTGCAACCAGTTTGCTCCTTAAAAAAGATGGCTATAGGTTGTAGATCATTCATTAACTAAGAAAGGTGGGGGCCAAAGATGTGCATATCCATCCTCGACGAAGTTGATTGATTTGGATTGAAAAAGGGGAACTAATGAGAGTTCAGATCATCTATCGCTGTTTTTATACACTCATTGTCATTAAGTGAATGGCATCGTGACATGTAAAGATCAGCAGATGCCATCGATGCCAAACAGCTCACCCATTTCTTTTTTTTACAATGGATCTGCTACAAATAAAAGATTTGGAAGATGGGTTTTCATAAATAACATAACTTGATACCTAAAGACAGCAATCCCGTCATATGCACTTCTCCTTGGGTGCCAAAATTCTTTGAGTAAAAAAGGGATCGAAGGTTCTTTTTCTCAAAAAGAAATCACACAAAAGAGGCCTGGATTGTCATAACCTAGGTATATTTCCTCCCTTTGCTTTCTCTCATTTATCCATCTTCCCCACTTTCCATTTTGTATAATCATTGATCCTTCTTTTTGTTTGGAGTTCTTTTCGTGGATTATTGATTTTTATTTTTCAGAGTCTACTTTGAGTGCTGATTTTTTGTGGATTCTTGTTTATTTATTTGTTTATTTTTTTTGTCTCTGCTTTGGGTGTTGATTTTTGGGTTTTTTTTCCTTCCTATTTCTACTTTGGTAGATAAAAGTCTCTTTTCATTTTTTTTATTTTCATGTAGTTCGTTTTGAAAAAATGAGATCGGTTTCATGCAGTTCTCTTTGAAAAGAGGAGATGGGTGAGAGTGAAATATTATAACAGCGACAGAGGATTTGGACTTGAGAAAAAATAAATCGAACAAAGTGGCCCATCCATGGTCAAATCTTGACCATACTTAACAACCTCACTCCCACATGAACCAACATTGATTTAAGTAGTTTTATTGTTGATTGAATGGATGTCAACGGACCTCCCAAGTGTTGTGATTTGAGAAATTTTAGGAATGGAGCCTCTTTTTTGGGTTGATTGATAATTAGGTTGAAGTTTGGATTTAAGTCTATATTTGAAATTTTGATTAGATAATTGATTGCATAAAATATTCTTAGATTTTTTATCCACATTGCCAATGAATCTATGCTACTGGTAGACTATGGAATTTAATGCATTTAGATTAACAATTATGATTAAGGACAAACTACTTGTCCACATTCATATTGAGCTCTACATTCATTGGGGATTTTGAAGACAAAAGACTAAGAAGTTTCTTTGACCCCAAAAATAATTTTATCCTGTTTATAAATTGATGAATGTAGAGTATGTGGGGTCAAATTTTGATGAATGTCAATAATTTGCCTGAATTTTTGAGCCTTCGAATTTCAATTTGAGAGCTATATGGGTCTCTCAAAATCTTGGGTGGGACAAACACCTCTAGGTAAAATCTTGGCCATTTCTTAGTAGTATATGTGGCAGCCCCAATTTATCACATTCTCTTAGTTTCCTTTTTTTTTTAAGCTGAATTACTAATCATGTTTGAGGTTTTAAATTTGAAGGGAAATTCCTCGACATGCAACTGATACTAAGGTGCTAACAACACTTAATTATGAGTGTGTTAGCCTATATATATTTATTTTGACCAATTTAGGTTTTTAATAGATTGTTGGAGTTGAGTGAGTTGATGGGTTGTGCTTGGTGTGACAACTGAGTTTGGTTTTTTTTTTCTTGTAGCTTTTTAATAAGAAGAAGTTAAAGTTAGTGGTGACACCAGTAAGCATAATAGCGGGTGAAGTGGGAAAGACTGAAGAAATACTAAGGTTCGACCTTGAATTACTAACGTTTATATTCTGTATGCTATAGTTTGCTTAACACAATAGTAGCGGCAAAAAGCGGAGTAAAGCACATCACTAAATAGATTCTAAATCACAAACATAATTTCAAAATATATTCTTCTCTTTTCCATATGACTCTTTCAATCAATATATGTATATATAGCACTCTAACAAAATACAATAAGAAGGTGCACCTAAATTTCTTACCTGGGGCTCTAGTCTTAAGTGATTTGGGATAATGGCAGAGTGAAATTGGTTATCTTGCTGATCAACTCCCTCGTTTTTGTTCATTTCTTAAATTATGTTTGATTTTTCATTAGGGGTTTGGTGTGGAATAATATATATTCTTTCTACTGTGCTTTTCAATGTTCAATCATTTATTTTGGATTGCCATTGTTTTGCTATCTCATTGTGCTTCATTTTGTAATTATAGAGACCATTCTTAACTTTGGCATCTGAAGCCAGAACAAACTAACATATGGTAATCATTAACTTTTACTTTGATCCCTGAATATGTTCTTATTTAGTTTTATTATTTACATATACTTCTTTTGTTGTAAATTCATACGAACAAACTAGATTATCTTTGCAGTTATGAAATTAGACACTAGATGTTGCCCTTCAAGATTTATTAAGTTTATGCAAGGTTTAAACCTAGATGATGGTTATACTGATGTGATAAAACACATTTTAAACATTTTATAGTTATTCCAATAAACTTGAAATGTCAGCGTACATTTCTATCAAGGATAATATATAGATGGAATGCTGAAAAAAGTGCCCTTCATCTTGGAGGAAAGCTTCTTCCAATTCTACCTCAAGACATTGCTCTAATAATGGGGTTGAGTATGAATGGAGAGAAAATACAATTAGAAAAAAAAAAGAGCTATGAACCTAGTGAGTTTGTTCAAAAATATTTCAATGATGACTCTCCGAAAGTAGAAACATTAGAGAAGCACTTGAAGGTAATTTCAAAAAAGTAGTCATCAGAAAAGAAAAAATTTCTCAGATAAGAGGAATGCTGATTTCAAGAAGTTTTACATGTTTTATGTTTGTAGTATCCTACTTTTCGAAAGTAATGTTGGTAATTTTCATTCAAATTCATCTTCATGGTCGATAATTTGGAGAAAATTGATAAGTATACATGGGCTATTGCTGTAGATGAGTTTCTAGTAGAAATTATATGCAAAAGTGCGAAGAAGACAACCAGATTTATAAATAGATGTGTCATGGTGTTAGAAGTAACTGGCAATCCTTTTTTTTTTTTTTTACTTTTCATTTAGGGTTTTATAATTGTTATAATCTTGTAAAAGTTGTGACTTTTATACCATTACTTATAATTTATACTTTTTTTTATAGCCATGGTTCTATAAACATATAAGTCCATATGAGCCTATTAGAGTCAATTCATATCCACGGTATTTGCGATGGGCTAGGGGTTACAAATATACCCAATGCAAATCCTTTATAACTATTTTGGACAATCTTAACTATACAAAGGTGTACGTAACTTCCCTATTCTAAATTATATATATTTTATAGCAATTTTTTATATTAATAACATTAATTACGTTCATCTATATTTTGTAGGTCAATGAAGAAATCACTCCAGTAGAAGACAAAATGACTTTATTAGCTCGTTTAATAGTCTTTTCAGTATCACCTGAAATTACATTTATTATTTATCATAAAGCATTTGGTCATTTATTTATATAATTGTATCATTGCTGTTTATTTTCTTTTTTTTAATTATGGGTTAGAGGAGACAATTGTAATGGTTGATCACATAGTCACATGGATGGAAGATCATGGTAACTGATAATGAATTTGACTTAGATACTTTAATTTTAATGTTTTGTAAATTATTATTTACATACTATTTGAAAATTTTATAGGATGGTCGAGAAAAATTCAAAATATAGATTAAGGAGTTGTAGTATAAACTTACGATAACGAACGATTAAGGATTGAAAATATGGAGTTACAGAATAAGGGAACATTCATGCCTCAATCGCCTGATGAGAATATGAATGCTTCACACTCTCATATGGATCATCATTCTTCTCCACAGCTGTCAATGCAATATTATGTTGCATCATTAGGAGTTGTTAAGGACACTAAAAGAAATATAGGCATTCAGTATAGAAGCCATAATAGGTTTTACAAACCCCATATGGTGCATACATAAAAGGAAAGAAGAAGATAAAAACTTATAGGGGATAAAGATTGATTTTTTATGAAAATATGAGAAAATATGATATCTTGAAAGAAGAGGAGAATGTAATCATAAGTTTTGAAAGAAAATTGGAAAAGAGTATAAACCGAATACTTTATTCACTTTATAAGCCAATTATAAAATTGAACCTGTGCATGTTAATTTTCCTTAGTGATGGGTATTTGTATTTATTCATTACTTAATAATAAGTCTGGTTTTTTTTATAGTGCTGAACAGGTGGGCCAACTAAAGGTTTGGCATCTAGAAATTGTGAATTTGTTGAATGAAGAAGGTTAGATATCCAATCAAGTTAGCTTTTGATTTCACTTCATATTCTAAACATTTAATTATGTATATAATTTTGAATATTAGTATATAACAATGAATGTGCTATACCGAGTTACATGTTATTAATGGTTATGCTAAGATATTGAGCGGCGGAAAATTAATGGAAGAGATTAAGTGTCACTTCTTCACATCATAACTTAATGTAACATTTCTTCTTACTAAATTCATTACTTTTGAAATTTTTAAATAACATTCTAACATGGAGCTTGCTAACTCTCAGGTAGCTTTACATTCTAAAAATGAAGGATTAATTAAAAAACATTTGAATGTCCAAAACTTGAAATCTATTATAACCTCTTGAGACATAATATTTTTCCTAATGAATTGGCTCTCAAATATTGGCTTTTCCTTCTACTTGATTCGAAAACGAAGTCATTTTTTGTATATAACTCTTTAAAGTTGTGTGTTGACATGGGCTATGTGAATCAAATGGTGAGTTCAATACATAAGATATACAAACTTCTAAATTCAAAGTAATGAACCATTAACTTTTATAAAAAAGTTAATTTTTCTCATTGATTGATGCTGGTAGGTTTACTTGCATTATTAAAACAACAATTTAAACAAAGAAAGATTATAAAATGGGATGAACCTACTATTTGCTTCCTTGATTATTGTCCCTAATAGGATAATGGGTATATTCTCCTATAAAATATTCTTATGCGAGATTTGATATCTAATTGAATTAGTAGATTAATGTTCCTTTCATTTATATTTTCACAATGATACCCAGGTTCAGAGATACGAACAAAACAAACACAACTTACTAAACAACTAGCATCATACCTAAAACAAACACAACTTTCAAAGACTAAGCTTCATAATTGCTAGTAGTTCCAAGACAATCCAATGTGGCACAAAGAAGACCAAAAGACACCCACATGGCAATGACATGGCACCTACTAGATAGCCAGAAGGGGTGCAAAAAACCATCTTGCTTTTTACAAAATTGATTATGTAACCTCAAAATTTTATGATTTTAAACCACAATGAACCATATCTACAATCAAATAAAAGGATGTGTCATTGCCATATTATTAAACCTTAGTATTAATTCTTTCATCAAACCTCAATATAAAGAAAGCAAATCTCAACAGTTTTTTTCATCCGACCTCAAGATATAACGGAAAATTCTCATATACCACATATAGAAGAATCACTAGTCTTTCAAAATGTTGAAACCTTTGTATCATTTTCATCAACATTTTTGTAATACAAAATTTGAACTTGAGAATCTAATGATTTTGAGTCATATTAGATCATAAATAATATTGTAACCAAAGATTTTTACAATTTTGAACCACTTGATAATTTTAGTCAACCTTTTTATAATACTAGATCTATGATAAAATAAAAGAATATCTAGTGTTTTTCAAAATACTGAACCTCAGTGTTTCATTTATACAATCACAATATATAAAATGGATACCTTAGTATTTATTTCACCAAAGCTTAGTATACATAATGCAAAATTCAATATAGACCATCTAATAAGAATTTTTGTAGTCCTTCATGCCCTTTAAAAACATTAGTATTTTTTTCATCGAACCATTTTCTAACACAGAATTGGAACTTGGAAATCTTATGATTTTAAACCAAATTAGAATATACAAAATACAAAATTGTTATGATAAAATAAAATAATCATTTGTCTTTTTTCAAAATACCAAACCTCAGTAGTTCATTCATACAATCTCAGTATATAAAATAGAATTTTTGTATTTCTTTCAAAAAACCTTAGTATCATAATGCAAAACTCAATTCATATACAATCTAATAAGAATCATTGCAGTCTTTTAAAACCTTTAGAATATTAGTAATTTTTTTCATCCAACCTTTTTCAAAATACTAAATCTCAGTAGTTCATTCATAAAACCCCTGTATAAAAAATAGAATCCCTAGTATTTCTTTCATCAAACGTTAGTATCATAATGCAAAATTCAATTTATATACAAACTAACAAGAGCTACTATAGTCTTTCAAAACCTTTAAAAATATTAGTAATTTTTTTCATCCAACCTTTTTCAAAATATCGAACCATAATAGTTCATTCATACAACCTCAGTATAGAAAATAGAATCTTTAGTATTTATTTTATCCAACCTTAGTATCATAATGAAAAATTTAATTCATACATAATCTAACAAAAATCACTGTAGTTTTTCATGTCCTTTAAAAACATTAGTATTTTTTTTTCATCAAACTTTTTTTTAACACAATTACTGTTGAGATCCACAGTATATGTCATAAGTTGATACTATAACTGTAGAACTTTCTCAATTAACTTTACTTTACAAAGTTGGAACATGAGAATTTTATAATTTTGAACAACAATTGATCATATAATGGTTCAAAATAGCGGTTCATTTCATTCAAAATCAAAAAAAGATAATTACAATTCACTGTTCCAAGTACTTCTTATATGAAACTAATTACATTCATCAATTCATTCTATATGGTAAATACACATTTATACAATTTACAATCTTTCCAATCATGTATAAAAAAAAGGCTTAGCGCTGCACATTAGAGATCAAAATAAGAATGGTCATAGGGTATGCAAACAATAATGGAATGTCAACCATTTGCCACAGAACTCCCTATGAATCTTCAAAAAATATATTTCATAAGGAGCTCTTATAACCCTTAAAATTATCCAAAAATGCCACATATGAACACTAACATCGGGTGTGTCTATCCTACAAAACCAAATTAACCAGCTAAAGTTAATACATTTACGATGATATATCAAGGTAAATTGTGAAGAGAGATTTAATCTTACTAGCAATTCATCTATTGGGTCAATTCTCTTGCGGATCGCTCAAAGATGTTTTTATTAGAGCAATTATGCATGATTGTTGAGACGACATGGTAAAACATTGGATTTATTCCATCACTATATGTTTCCTATATAATAAAAAAATTGAAATTATTTCTTGAAAAAAATTTGAACATTCTTCTATCAACTAGAATGAAATCTAATAGACTTTTCATACCTTTGATATGTAGGTCGAGAGATTAGTTAGAGGATGGTAAAATTGTTAGAAGATATTGGTCTATATAAACTACCTAATGATCCCTATGTAAGGAGAGAAATATATATTGCCTACTTAACGTTACTCTTAATTAAATATACATGAATTTACAATATCATTAATATAACAACAAACATATATGCAGCAATCAGTTAAATACATTAGTGGCAAGATATTGAATTAGAGTCATCCCAACGCTATATGATCCCTTTAAGAAACAAAGTAAGCCACAATCCATTAATGCACTATTTCTCTACAACTTTTCTTTATAAATTTCTAGATATTAATTGGTAGATTTGCATTTACTGGAGTAGAAAAAGTGTTAGGTGGAATGGTGCTTGTTATGCTTGTTTCTTCATTTCTCTAATTTTTTTCCAAGATAACTTTTAGCTCTACACTTACCACAATAATTATCCTATGATATAATTTTTTAATTTCACAACCAACATGCCTTTCTTCATTGGTATTAGCATTTGTCTTAACCTCCTCATGCCCCTCTTACTATCTCAACTCCAATGGGTGTAACATCTACTAAGTTGTCAGTTGTGGTTTTACTTATTAGAACTTTCTCTATATCATGTAACAATAAATCTAATCTTTTAAATGCACATAGAAATTTCTCTTCAGTTTCAATGGCCTCTAATGCTATTTTAACAAAATGATGAAGAAGAACATTGCAACGACATGACATGTTTGCCTTAAAATCACCTGATGTACATCGACTTAGCTAATTGGATGAATTTGAAGCAGCTTCTCGTGTCCACCTTTTCGACAGATATTTTATTAGGATGCGTTGTATGACATGAATTGTTGCCATCAATAAGTGGCCACACAAAATTCCTACAAATTTAAATTTTGTACACTACATGAGATAGAGTTGATGATTAAGTCAAATGTAATAGTGTGCTTTCCACCATTCTTATTGAAGACACAATAGTTTCTCATAGTCCCTTCATCATTGTTTTTTTGAACCTACCAACTTAAGTCAGTGAGGTATTCTGTTTCAAATATTTTATAGATGGCTAATGTATGAACTTGTGCTGTTTGCTTCAAAATTAAAACATCAACCACAAATATTTGCAAAGTTTGCGTCATCTTATAATTGGCTTCCAACTCTGCATACCTTCTCTCATCCAACAATCTTTCAAAATGACTAAAAAAGTCTACTATAGTTCTTCTAGGATCCAAGTAATTCTTTAATTCTTTATTTATACTTTTACTTCACTGCGTGCTTTTTATATATGCAGAAAATGTATTTCTTCCATACACTAAGGCCCACTTTTCTCTATCCTTAAATGATCTTGTCAAACAACTATTATTGCGAATATCATACTATTCAAGCATCTTATCCCATGCTATAAGAAGCTAATCTTCCTCATCATAATTATATACACAGTTACTGAAATCAATGAGAAAAGATTTTGACCCACTAATAACATGTTTAAGATGCTTTAGTGCATTTTGAAATATTTGCCACGCACAAATGCGATGAATTGTTCCTGGTAATGTTTCCATAATTATTGTTGATATTGCCTTATCTTGATCTGTGAGGATAGTTTGTGGCTTTTTTCTTCAGACATTAAATCACAAAATGTCTGAAATAACCATACAAAAGAATCAATTATCTCATCATAAAGAAGTGTAGCATAAAAAATTATGATTGGCAAATGATAATTGACTCTAATAAAAGGTGCAAAAGGCCGGCCATAAAAATATGTTTTATAAGTAGTATCACAGTAAACAATTTCTTCAAAATGTTTATAGTCTATCAACATTCTTCCATCAGCCGAGAAAATATTAGTAATAAAATCATCTGCATCGAGTTGGATAGAGTAAAAGAATGTCGGATTTTTAACCTGTTTTTTCTAAAATATCCTAAAAGGTCTCTAGCATTAAAGGCTCCATGTTTTTCATTCTCTTTGTCCGCAAATAATTTTGTAATCAACTAATAGGAATCCAATATTTTTTTCTATCGCCTGCTTGCTTACTCATTAAATCAAAAGTTGATTTTGGCCGTATGCCAGATTTATAACAATCCTCAGTTACTGTAGCTGGAGTAATAGCAATTTTTCTTTGTGATCTTAACATGTATGCTTTATTTGGAGATGCAAAAGGATGATTGTGATTATTATTAAAATATAAAATAAAATATTTTTCATTCTTCCCCAAAATAACTCTCATGTAGCTTGTACATCCAGTTCTTATTTCATCACAGCGGTACTTCATATATGCATTTCGGTTATCATGTCTGCGCTGACCTTCTTTAGAATATACAAATATCCTTTTTTTCACTATACTATGTTTGTCCTTTGTAGCAAGATGCTTCCGAATACTAAAACCTCGTACTCTCCCAAATCAATTATAGAAGTCATAAGCATCTTCTATTGTTTCAAACTTCATGCCGACCTTTATGATAGGGGATACTTCTTCTGTATATTCTTTTGCATTTGAATTAAAGGTTGTTTCCACTTGCTCAGATTGATTTTTAATAACTACAGTATGGTTCTTTATAGTACAATTTAATGCATCTAGGTTAAAGTTAATTTGTCGTCTAGTACAAGATATAATATTAACATCTTTATACTGCTCACATGTGTGAAGTTATTTGCTCTCCATCAACCTATAATATGAAAAATGTATTTAAATTAATATTAAGAAGCATTGAAAAATTTTAAAATATTACACAATGCCTTAATATGGAATGCATAGTTTTGTCTTTCATATTTTTAAAATTGATAAAATGACAATAACATGAGTGGGTCTATCCATCTATCTGCGATCAAGTTATATGAACAAAAAAAAAAATTCAAGAAAACCCAAAGTAGACTCTAGAAAAAGAAAAAAAAACTAACAATCCACAAAAAAAAAAAAAAAAAAAAAAAAAAACCCAAACAAGATGAAGGATAAATATGAACCATAGTATATCCATTTGAACATAATAGTTGTTTAGTCCTATGGGAAGGAGAAGAATATGTTTTGAAGATTATATCTGTCGTTCAGAATCTATTTAGTACTGTGTTTTGGTCCTCTGTTTGTCCCTTACTTTTGTGTTCCCATCTCTAAAACTTTAGTATTCTCTTAAGCAAACAATAGTATATAGAATATATACCTTAGTAATTCAAGGTCGAACTTTAGTATTTCTTTAGTCTTCTCCACTTCACCCGGTATTGTGGTTATTGGTGTCACCACTAGCTTTATCTTCTTTCTACTAAAAACGTACAATAAAAAAAAACCAAATTCAGCTGTCACACCAAGCACAACCATCACCTCACTTGACTCTAACAATCTATTAAAAACCTAAATTGATCAAAATAAATATAAATAGGTTAACACACTCAAGATTCAGTGGTGTTTGCACCTTAGCATCACTTGCATGTCGAGGAATTGCCTTGCAAATTTAAAGCCTCAAATCTAACCAGTAGTTTAGCTTAGAAAAAATAAACTAAGAAAATGTAAATAAATTGGGGGCTGACACATATACTACTAAGAAGTGGCCAAGATTTTACCTAGAGGTGTTTGTCTCACTCAATATTTTGAGAGCCCCACATGGCCCCCAAACTAAAATTCAAAGGCCTAAAAATTCGGCCAAATTATTGACATTCATCAAAATTTGACCCCCACATACTCTACATTCATTGATTTACAAGTAGTATAAAATTATTTTTGGAGCCAAAGAAACTTAGTCATTTGTTTAAAAAATCCCAATTAATGCGAAGCCCAATATGAATGTGGACAAGTAGTTTGTCCATTCTCGGTCTAATTAATTCATTGTAATCCTTAATTTAAGTGCATTAAATTCCATAGTTTACTAGTAGTATAGGTTCGTTGATGTACAAAAAATCTAATAATATTTTATGCAATCAATTACCTAATCAAAATTTCAAATATAGTCTTGAACCCAAACCTCAACCTAATTATTAATCACCCCAAAAAAGAGGGTCCATACCTAAAATTCCCCAAATGACAACCCTTGGGAGGTCCATTGACATCCATTCAATCAATAATAAAACTACTTAAATCAGTAATGGTTTATGTCGGAGTGTGTTTGTTATGTGTGGTCAAGATTTGACTATGAATGGGCCACTTTGTTCTATTTTTTTTTTCTTGAATCTAGATCCTCTATCGCTGTTATAATCATCGGCTCATTTGGCTCTCACCAATTGCCTCTTTTCAAATGGAATTGCATGAAACCCATCTCCTTTTTTCAATGGGAACTATATGAAAATAAACCAATGAAGGGAGACTTTGATCTAGCAAAGTGGGAACAGGAAAAAAAAAAACCAAAAATCAATACCCTAAGTGGAAACAGAAAAAAATAAATAAATAAGTAACCAAAAATCCACCAAAAATCAGCACCCAAAGTAGACTCAGAAAAATAAAAACCAAGAATCTAACAAAAGAACCCCAAACAAGTAAAATGATCAATGATGATACAAAATGGAAAGTAGGACAGATGAATAAATGGAATAAAGAAGAGGTAGGAAATATACCAACGTTATGATGATCTGGGCCTATTTCGTGTGATTTCTCTATGAGAAGCAGAACCTTCTATCTCTCTCTTACTAGAAGAATTTTAGCTCCCAAGGAGATGTGCATCTAGCGGGATTATTGTTTTTAGGTATCAAGTTTTGCTATTTATGAAAAAGCCCCCTTCCAATTCTTTTTTTTTGCTGGAGATCCGTTGTGAAATAGGAAATGGGTGAGCTGTTTGGAGCCGATGACATCTGTTAATCTCTACATGTCTGATGCCATTAGCCCATTGACGGTGAGCGTATAATAACAGCGATAGATAATCCAAACTCCACTAATGATGGATTGAGAGAGGTATTACAGGATTCTCTTAAAAGTTGGGCCACAGTTATGACGGATTGAGAGCCAGTCCATCAAAGAAGCAGAAACACTCATGGTGAGGCCCACCTTGATCTACAGGATCCGATCCCATCTTTGACTATTACCATTGGGTCAAAGTACGGTGTATATTTATGAACAATAGTAAATAGGTCAAGTCCAACGTCACTTGAGTATAAGATATAAACAGGCCCAAGTCGAGGCCCAACGGTTTTTTCTTTCTTTTTTTTTTTTTTTTGGAGTTTCTTTCTTTTCAAAATTGTTCATTGAGTTAGGGGGTGAAATTTGATGGCTTAGGGTTTCGGTCGTCGTTGGTAAAGGAAATTTGGGGAAAGTTGGGAATTTGGGTGTTTGTTGTGGATTGGTTGTTGAACGAGAGGGGTGAGGGACAATTGGTTTGGGTTTTGGATTTGGAAAGAAACTGGGCCAAATCGATTTGGGTTTCCTAGTAAGGTCTTGTATGTAGGGCTGGAATGATGTTCAATGGCTTCTCGAGGGTCTAGGGTCCTGGAACAATACGGTTAGGGTTTTTCTGTGGGTGGGTCAGGGTTTTTTGGGACTGATTCAACAAGAGAATTTTTGGGGTAGTGGACCTCCGGTGAAGTGGAGTAAGGGGTGTGGGTTTGATGGTGGGTGGGGTCACAGAGAAAGAGAATCAATTGGCACGAGGAAATAGCAATGACCAACTTAGGTTTTGTTTAGATAATTGGATTTGGTTTTTTACTACATTCAGTTTCATAAATTCTTTCTCCCCTTTTATTGTTCATTTCAAATTACAAGTCTGTGATTTGTGTGTTTGTGTTTTTTTTGCTCACGTTTTGTTGCTCTCAATGCTAGTTATGACTTCTAGCCTTGTATTTTTTATTTTTAATTTTTTTAATTGAGTTCAAATGATCCTTCTGTTTGCCAACCAGCCCCCAAGCAAAAGGTTTGTTAATTAGTTGTATATAAACAAGCAAATTGATTGAATATCAATAGTTACATAAATCAAGCCTATGAATTGAAGGTCCAATATATAAAATGAAGATTTCTAAATTTTCTATTAAATGATAAAGTTAGATCGATCGAAAGCCAAGTCTATTTCAATTTTTGTTAGACAACTAATCCACAGTTTTTAATTATTTACGTCTATATAAAGCATTATATTATTTGAAAGGGTTAAGCACTCTGTTTATATAGCTGTCTTCTCATTTGAAAATTACTGAAAGCATGAGAAAAATTAAAATTGCTGTAAGTCCTCTTACTGTTCTGGTTAACTGAAGGTACATGTCAAAGTGCTGACATGTCAGTTGACATGTCTCTTGGTTGATGCCCATTTTTCTGACATGCTAGTGGGCCACCTGATGTGTGTGGGTTCAGCAACTTTGCATTTGGACAAGGGAGATTTTAGAGCTTTCTCCTTCCAAATTAGAAAAGTTTGGTAACCCAGGTAAAATAACTATATGATACTAGAAATGGGATCTCTAAGAATTTTCATCCATGTTGATTATATCTGGATCAATCACGGTCCTCCACATTACTGTGGGGATAGACAGTTACTACCCATATGAATATAGGATCTATTGATTATATGGTGGATTGTGATTGGTTGCCTTTGTTGTGGGTATAATATCACCGTTGTGCACGTGTGTACATGAGCAACCAAGATCAACAATCAGCCACACAAGAACACAAGAGATTTACGTGGTTTGGCAAAAATGCCCACATCCACGGAAAACCAGTTTCCACTAGGTTTTCCTCCAATCCATGAATCCACAGCATTGGAATCTCAGCATATATTTAAGATTACAGATTACATCAGTAAATATAATCATCACTTTCTTATCTCCCAAGAACTCTATTCTTAGAAAAAAAGAAAGTCTTAATCCTATTAGGAGTACTACTGTTAACAACAAGAAATTCCTAATCTAATTAGGGAAACTACTTAAGACACTAAACCCAATTTGGTCTGGACCTACTTGGCAAACAATCTCGCCCTCAAGAGCATGAGGAAGACGCTTTGAACTACTTACTAGGAGTTCAGCCCTGTCAACTCTTAACACAACTCTAGTTTTCCCTTAGATACAACCTTTGTCATCATGTCGGAGGGATTCTTGTTAGTGTGAATCTTTTTCAGTTTTATGAAGTTCTTCTTGATCACCTCACGAATCCAATGGTACTTAATATCAACGTGTTTTATGCGACCATGATGTAGCATTCTCACTGAAATATATAGCACTTTGACTATCACAATAAACTACATATTTTTCTTGCTTTAAACCCAATTCTTGAAGGAATCTTTTCAACCAAAGCATCTCCCTTTCTGCTATATTAGCAGCTATATATTCCACTTCAGTTGTAGACTATGCTGTACAGTTTTGCAACTTTGATTGCCTGGAGATGGCTCCCTCTACGAAAGTAAACAAGTAACTAGAAGTCGACATGTAAGGTCCAAACCCGACTTAATCATAATTTACCCTAATTAATCTTATTTTGCTCTAATTAATCTTATTTTTTTCTTAATTAGGCTAATTGAGTCCAAATCTCAAGAGGTTTGGGTCATGAATAGGTAGTTGGGTTAGGGTCGAACCTTACTAGGTAGTCAAGGCCCTTTTTTTTTAGAATTTCCTAGTTTTGCATCATTAGGGATTATAATAATTGCATTGAGTGCATTTCATCTTGAGGATTATCTTTTATGTTTGGCCTAACTCCAATCAGATTCATCTTGACCCATTTTTTAAGCCCAATTGACTTAAATTGGAAATACGTATATAACAGGAGGGCCTATTTGTAATTCCAGAAAACCCAACCCATTTAAAACTCAAACCCATTGTCCTTCTTCTTCTCCTTCTTCCCTCTTGGTTGCTGTAGCTTCTCCTCTCCTCTTCCAAGCTCTTTCTCCCTCTCTCCCTTATCTTGTTGTGATTTGGAAGCTTGGGTCGTTGCATGCAAGAGGTTAGAGTGTCTTTTTCAATCTCTTTCTCCTCTTTTGTTCTCCTTCCAGAGATTTGTAGTCTCATCTTCTTCTTTTGAGCTTACATAGGCCTTGAGGTATGAAAACCCCATCTCCATTTGAGTCATTGGGTTCATTGGGGGGCAAGGAAACCCAAGGATTTGGCATGCATGCATCTTATGCTTTTATATTTCCATGCATGTTCTAGATCTTCTTCCAAGGAGAGCTTTTTGTACCTCTACACCAAGGAGTAGATTGATTTGAGTGAAGCACCACACGTGAGGTAAGTATAAGGATACATTTTCTTTACATGCATGGCTGATTTCTTGATCCTTGATATATTCTTGTGATTTGCCCTTTTTACAGCTCCTCTAATCTTTAATGGATGATGCGTGGAGTTGATTCATGATTTTAATGATTTTAGGATGAATAAAATAATAGTGGTCATTTCAGGAACCTAAGAATGTGGAATGGAAGCCTCTATTTTGGTTTGAATGCAGGTGGAATAGAAGAGTGGAAGTGAAAATCAGTTGGGAGCTGAACACACTCGTAACAGAGTGTTGCAGGGCCGACTGGTCGGTCTTGAAGCTCGATCGGTGGAATTGCCTCTCCGAGTAGTCCAACTGGTTGGCCAATTTGTCCAACCAGTCGAATTTCATTTCTGACTACGGTTCAACCGGTCGGACCAATACCCAATCGGTTAGGTAAGCCTAACTTTAGATTATAGGAATGTGTTCCAAAAAATGAATTTTATGCTTAACCATGGACTTTCTATAGTTTACAGAATAGCCTAGTGATGGGTTACACCCTTTAACCTTAGAAAGAGACCAAGGTATCTACCCACCGAGGTAACCTTAGAACAAGTGGAACGAGGAAGATATTTTTTCTTGATCCTCCTCAACAATGCGGAATAGGCTTATTTTGGGTTGACTTAGCTTAGCCATAGATTGGCTTGGGGTTCATCTTGACGCTCGACATTTTGTATTATTTATGGATTTTTCATACTTTATACATGTAGTCAGGATAATTAACAGATTTTGTTTTATTCATGAACTGAAGTGAATGTTTTATTGATGCCTATGATATGTACAGGTGAATTCTTCAGGTTTCCGTTGAATTAAATTATCCTTGTTAATACGTGTTTATGGATCTTCCTCACACGTACCTGTGGGATCACCCTTGTGCAGTTCGTATGTGTTTTGTTATGGCACGAATTGTCACGGGTACGTGTGTTACGCCTCGAAATCCATAATAAATTTCCAATTCTCGGGTTCGAGGCGTAACATACGTAAGTATGGTATCAAAGCATTGATAAGTCAATTAAAAAACTTAGCAACCCTAGGAAACGTGGTGAAGATATGATAGATTTAGTTGGGGAATAGATTTTTTGCATAAGGATTTATAGTTTATCTTCTGTATTAGCGTTGATTGAGTCTAATTACTATTATAGTTGCAGATAATGGCTTCTAGATCAAGAATAAGTAATAACATGGGGGATGATGGATGTGATGATGTAGAGATAGAGGGTGTTAATCCTCCACCGCATTCACCTCCTCGTCCTACATATGCAACCGAGGAACACTTCATGGTGCTGATGCATCAGTTGGTGGCGAGCAATGTCAACTAAGCAGCGATGCAAATGTAGTTGTAGCCTTGTTAGAAAGACATAAATCAAGTGGGAGACCCAAACTCCCTATACAAGAAGTTCAGAAAGAGAGGAGCCACTGAATTTACAGGAAGAGAAGACCCATTGCAAGCGGATGAACGGCTTAAGCACACAGAAAATGTCTTCGAATCGTTGACTTGTACAAGAGCACAACAAGTAACGTTAACAGCCTCTATGTTTAGGGATGTGGCGGATGTTTGGTGGAAGACTATCCGTGATCACATTAAGGCTATGCCTGAAGCGACAATTTGGGATGCCTTCAAGAAGCAATTCAACAAGAAGTTCATCTCTGAGCATGTCACCCACAAGAAAAAGGCAGAATTCTTCGCCTTGCAGCAAGGCACCATGACGATAGCGGAGTATGTGCATACCTTTAGTCAGTTCTCTCAGTTTGCTGTGGATTTTATAGATATCGAAGAAAAGAAAGTTGAAAGGTTCCTCGAGGGACTGAGCCCAGCTATTAGGGGACATGCTACGGCCTTCCAGCATCAGACAGAGTATGATGACGCTGTGGAGAGGGCCTATACAGCGGAAGAGATTGAAAGGGGCTTGTTCTTGAGTGAACTAAGGAAGAGTGCCCCGTCTTTGGGAAAGAACCAGCAATACTCCAGGAAACAGAAGGGAGTTGTCAGTGGTCCTTCAAGGCCAGTTTGTAATGTGTGTGGGAAGAACCATGAAACCAATAAGTGTTGGAGAGTGACAGGAGCGTGCTTTATTTGTGGCTCTATGGATCATCAAAGATCAAAATGCCCAAAGAAGAGGAGTACAAGACAAGCCTCACAACAGTAACAGTCTTCACAGTCTACTAGGATCGCACCACCTGCTCCTTCACGCCAGGAAGCACCTGTAAAGCAGAGCCAAGGGCCATTGCGATTAAGACAGAGCTAGCCGAGACAAGGTCAATCGAAGCAAAGACAACCTAACCGACCTCAACGACAAGGCCGTGCATATGTAGTAACTTTAGAAGAAGCAGAAGCGACAGATCACATGGTTGTAGGTAAGGTCTTTATCTGTGGCGTAGAAGCTAAGGTGTTGTTTGATTTAGGATCATTGCATTCCTTTATTTCACCTCAGTTTTCTATTAGAATACGGGAGCCACCAGCACAGCCACCATATGTGTTGCATGTTTTCACCCCTATAGATAAGAAGGTGATTTGTGAGGTTGTATTACCCTAGTTGCAAGGTCTTGATTGGTGAGATGTCATTTCCAGTAGAACTCATTGTGTTACCTATGCATGATTTCAATGTGATCTTAGGTATGGACTAGTTGAATAAGTATATGGTCTGTTTGGATTGTTTCCGTAAGGCTGTCACCGTGAGGGTTGATGAAGCTGGGTTCAAGTGTTGTTTTCTAAGGTGAGAAGAAGAGTTCAAACACCAGGATAATTTCCTCACTTTGAGCAAAAAGCTTAATTCAGAGTGGCTATGAGGGATACATTGCTTTTATTATTGAAAAGAGGCCACCTACGAAGTTAGAGGAGATTCCGGTAGTCTATGAGTTTCCAGATGTGTTCCTTAGTGAAATTCCCAGTCTTCCTCCAGTTAGGGGAGTAGACTTTTCTATAGAGTTTGTGCCCGGTACAGCCCCAATTTCTAGAGCCCCGTATAGAATGGCGCCTGCAGAACTATGTGAACTTAAGATACAGTTGCAAGATTTATTGGACAAGGGATATATTCATCATAGTACATCGCCATGGGAAGCTCCAATTCTATTTGTGAAAAAGAAAGATGGCACCCTTAGGATGTGTATTGATTACAGGTAGTTGAACCAGGTGACAATCAAGAACAAATATCCACTGCCTTGAATAGATAAGTTGTTTGATCAATTGCAGGGTACAACATATTTCTCTAAGATTGACTTAAGGTTTGGATATCACCAGTTGCGAGTTAGAGATCAAGATACACCTAAGACTACTTTCAGAACTAGATATGGGCATTATGAGTTCTTAGTTATGCCGTTTAGGTTAACCAATGCCCCTACTGCATTCATGGCTTTGATGAATAGAATCTGTTCTCCCTATCTTGACCGATTTGTGGTGATTTTCATTGACGATGTAATGGTATATTCCAAGACCAGAGATGAACATGCTGGGCATTTGAGGACTTCTGTAACACTCTGATTCCCTTTGAGCTGGATTAGTGGCTCATTAGTGTGCTTTTCTGTTGTTTTATCCTTTTGAACTTGGTTTCGGGTGTTGGATAGGCAGTTGAGTAACTTTTGACCTGCGATAGGTAGTTCTAAGCCCTTTTTCTTAATTTTTCTTTTGCTTTGAGTGCATCATGTTGCATCATCTTGACGTCAGAATGTGTATTTTGTTGAACTCGTTATTTTCCGTAACTGTCTCAGACCCATTCGGAGTCAATTGGAGAAGGTGGTCCCTCTTGTGACTTGATTTGTAAATAACCAAAATTCGCTGGACTTTGTTCTAAACTTTAGAAACTATATATATATGAGTCACCTGTATAGATGTCTTCATTTCTGCTCCTTTGCTTCAACGTTGCATGCAATCTCCAAGGAGACTCCACGTACACTCTTTCCTCTCCTCTTCACTTCTCTTTTCTGTCTCTGGTTGGTGTTGGGTTTTCCCTCCCATTTCGATTGGGTTTTCTCTCCCTCTTTTCTCTGTCTGTGCTTTGAGGTAAGTGGGTTCTTCATTCTTCTTCTCCAATTAATCTTCCTATCTCTCTTGCCGTGTTCTCATTGTTTGCATGTGTTGTTGCTTTGCTTTGTTTGGATTTTTAGTTGATTTGGAGCGTGACTTCAGTGATTTGACAGAGCTTTGAGGCAAGTATAAGTACAGGATTGGATAACACATATGGGTATTCTGTTTGATTGCTTTGATTTCATCTTCTTTTATATATAGGATGTTTTACAGCCAAACTCTGTGGTGTTGGAACCTCTGGAGCTTGTTTTGCTAAGTTTCTGTACCAAATTTCAGTTTCTGTACTCACTTCAGTTTCGTGTTCTGTACTGTACGGCTAAGCCGTAACTTTGTACGGCTCAGATTCCAGAGACTTGAAATTTTTGAATTTGTTTTACGGCTAGGCTACGGCTGAACTATAAAATGTTCTACAGCTGAGCCGTAAACTAGTCGTGACCCAGCCGTGAATTATCCCTCTGATCAGTCGAAACTTTTTGATTTCAGTACTCTTACGATGAAGCTACGGCTAAACCGTGGATTGGTCTACGGCTAAGCCGTGGACTCCACCGTAGCTCAGCCGTGAAATGTATCAGATCAGAGGTGGAAGATGACAGTTTAGCTGTGTTCGAAAGGGAACCACGGCTAAGCCGTAGGTCAGCCATGGCTAAACCGTAAGACCTGGAAAATCTGAAATAAAACTTAGGATAATGGTGTGACTTTGTAGGGCTAAAATACAGGTTAACCACCCAGGTAAACCTGCCCAATGGACTCTTTGGACTGCATGAATAGTCTGTTAGGCTGTGACTTATTCATGTGTTGATTTACTGTTAAGCACCTCCCCATGGATGTTGGTTTAAGGGACTTCAGTGCATGTTAGGATTACATTGCAACACTTGGATGGCAACGGTGCATCGAATAACTTAAAAAGACATCATCATGCACGGTTAGTGACTGTGGACAACTAGATTAGTGTTGACTTGTAATTAACCAGATTCCGTATTAATTTGAGATGCATTGCATATTGTTTACATTTTTGCCCTCTGTTCTGCAAATCTATGTCTATGCATTACGAGGTCATTTTGCTTTCGTCCTGTATATCTGTTTTATTCTTCGATCTGCACTATGCTTTGATCTATGCTGTGCTTTCACTTAATCTATGTTATGCTCTGTATTTCTATTATGCTCTATATATCTCTGGCTTTGTATATCTCTGATTCACTAGGTATTCCCTGGTGGCTCTGCCCAGAGATTAATACATGAGGATAAGATCCGGTCTTTGTCATCGGTGAGTCCAAAGCGGATAATCTCCCTTCTTTTGGATTTGATTTGATTTGTATTAGTCTGAATCTACTCAGCCTCAGCCCTAGGATGCCCGACGGGGTTACCTCTGGCTTAGATCTCTGTATCTCTGTATCACTGCAGTGTCGCTTTGTCTTGGGACCCCGGAACCCAGGAAACCGAGACCCACTTGTACCCTTGGCCCGGACAGTGGTGTTCTTATCTGCTCTGCTTTGCTCTCTATTGGAGAGAATATGGTTAACGTAGTAGCCACCTAGTTCAGTATTTCTATGCTTTGATTCACTTATCATGCTTTACTTCTATGCACGATTTGCTTAGCTTACTACGATGAAACTCTGTAATTAATATTCTATCATTATTCAATTTGATACTATGAGTGTTTCGTCCCTGTTACTTATATTTGCTGGGTTGTTATATTCATTGGTGTTGTCTGTGTTGTTGCAGGCACAGATCCCTTGCTCAGCTCCCCAGCGGTCGAGGAGGTTGCAGGATAGAGCCTAGAGGCACCCTCAGAGTGGGCCTGATCACCTCTGCCGAGTGCGTACATGCATATCATCAGTGGCCTAGTTGTTTTGGTTTTTGGAGATTTGTATTTGGCACTTGAGACTTTGATACTCTGTATTATTTTGTATATCGCTATTTTGGTGTGTACTCAGATTTGTATCTGGTTTTCGAGTATTGTATCTATCTTTGTCTTTTCCGTTCCGCATTTTTCGGCTTTCGCTATTTCTTTGTTGCTTGCTATGATATCTATAGCTTCCGCGTTCGCTTGTTTCGCACGTGTTAGATCCCTTGTGTGTGTGCTCTGGACTGGGTTTGGATGCACGTGCACAGGAGTACGTGTGTCACTGGTTTGGCTTTTCGCTAACCCCCGATCTCTGGGCTCAGGTTGTGACATACGTATTGTATGGTATCAGAGCATGCTAGTTATAAGCATGTAGATATCTAAGATCGTGGTGAGATGGCGATGCCAACTATGTGACTCCAAGTCTAATATGTTGATTCTTAGGGTTGGACTAACTCAGGGCATTTTATATTTGTGCTGTGTTTCATTTCCTTTTGCAGGATATTACAGGATAACACAGTATGGCATCAGGATCAGGATCTCGGGATGAGAATCAGCAAGGCCATAATGGAGAGAGTAGATCGCTACCCCCACCCACAAGCAGTGAAGAGCGTCTGATGATGATGATGTAATCCATGCAGTCTTTGCAGGCTCAGATGGCATCCATGGTGGACAGGCAGAGTCAGGCGGCTGCGTCAGCCTATCATCGTGTAGAACAGTAAGTGATCTTCCAGCCCAAAGAAACAAATCCAAATGCTCTTTTTGATAAGTTCCGTAAGCGAGGGGTGACTGAGTTTCACGGGATAGAGGATGCATTGCAGGCCGAGCAATGGTTAGAACAAACAGAGGAGCTTTTTGATACGATTGTGTGCAGTAACAAACAGAAAGTAGTTCTCACAGCCTCCATGCTTCGGAGTGTAGCCAAGACTTGGTGGAGGAGTGTCAAGAGCTCATTCCAGACTATGCCTAGTGCCACGGTTTAGGAAACTTTCAAGCAACAGTTTCGTCAAAAGTTCATGCCTCTTCATATTTAACGAGCCAAGGAAGTGAAATTCTTCAACCTTTAGCAGAGACAGACATCGGTTGCAGATTATGTACACAAGTTTACAGAGCTGTCTCACTTTGCAGAGGATATGGTGAACACTGAGCATAAGAAGGTGACTCGCTTTGTCAACAGCCTGAACCCGAGGCATAAACGCCACGTGGTTGCATGTATGTGGCCGGCTACCTTGGATGACGCGATTAACAGGGCCTATGATGTAGAGGCCATACTTGAGGAGGAGTGAACTGAGGCTAAGAGGGCGGCAGGTTCCAGTGGCAAAAGTCAGTTTCAGAAGAAGTTCAAAGGCAAGCAAGGCAGTTCGAGCAGTGCTCAGGTAGTTTGTGGTCATTGTGGGAAGGATCATCCGACAGAGAGATGTTGGAGGAAGAGTGGGGCTTGCTTCGGTTGTGGCTCCATGGATCACAGGCGGGCCCAATGCCCAAAATTCCAGTCTTCCCCACAGACGTGGTTCGCAGGATCTGCAGCGCAGGGCAAGTCTCAGCCAGCTTGCCTAGCCCAGAAGCAGAACCGCCAGACAACCTGAGCCTATGCTGCTACGCATGAAGGCCCAGAGGAGGCTACGGTTGTGGAAGGTAATATTTTAATTTCTGATACTGAACCTTTAGCCTTGTTTGACTCCGGGTCTACGCGTTCGTACGTAGCACCCCATTTTGCTGTGCAGCTTCGACAGCGACCTACACCGCTCCCATACTTGTTGATGGTGTCCACTCCGGTTGGTAAGCGGGTGGAGTGCAGTGTTTTCTACCCTCAGTGCGATGTGTGGATAGCTGGTCATCAGCTCCCGGTAGACCTCGTGTTGCTCACGACATTGGATTTTGATGTGATTCTTGGTATGGACTGGCTTGCGAGATATCATGCTTATATCAATTGTTATAGTAAGGCTATCTACTTTGATCTGGGCAGTGGATTTCGATTCGAGGGCAGACAGACAAAGTGCCAAAGGCGTGTGATATCTGCTTGTAAAGCAGACAGGATGCTTCGTAGGGGATGTGAGGGATTTCTTGCTTTCATTTCAGAGAAGAAGGATCAGCGACAGCTCAGTGAGATCCCAGTAGTCAACGAGTTCCCGGATGTCTTTCCGAAGGATGTGCCAGAGTTGCCACCAGTTCGAGAGGTAGAGTTCTCAATCGACTTGATGCCAGGTACAGCACCCATCAGTAGAGCTCCGTATCGTATGGCACCTGCAGAATTGTTGGAATTGAAGAAACAGTTGCAGGATCTATTGGATAAAGGATTCATACGCCCAAGTGTTTCACCTTGGGGAGCTCCTGTATTGTTCGTAAAGAAGAAGGATGGTAGTTTCCGGATGTGCAATGACTACAGACAGTTGAACAAAGTGACCATCAAGAACAAATATCCATTGCCTAGGATTGATAAGTTGTTCGATCAGCTTCAGGGTGCAGCTTACTTCTCAAAGGTCGACTTGAGGTCAGGATATCACCAGCTCCAGGTGAAGGATGAGGATGTTCCAAAGACCGCTTTCAGGACTCGGTATGGACACTACGAGTTTCTTGTCATGCCTTTTGGTTTGACGAACGCACCCGCAGCTTTCATGGCATTGATGAATAGGGTGTTTACTTCCTTTTTGGACCAGTTCGTTGTGGTATTCATAGACGATATATTGGTCTATTCGAAGACTGCTGAGGAGCATACGGATCATCTGCGGAAAGCATTGCAGCTGCTTAAAGATCACCAGTTGTATCCAAAGTTGTCCAAGTGTGATTTTTGGTTAGAGCAAGTTGCATTTCTGGGTCATGTGATTTCTAGAGATGGATTGATGGTGGATCCGGTTAAGGTTGAGGCAGTAGTTCATTGGCCCCGTCCCAGATTAGTGACAGAGATTCGGAGTTTTCTAGGTTTGGCAGGATATTACCGCAGGTTCGTGCAGGACTTCTCGAAGATTTCAGCCCCGCTGACTGAGTTGACTCGGAAGAAGGTCCCGTATGAGTGGACAGAGAAGTGTGAGCGTAGTTTCTAGACGTTGAAAGAAAAGCTCACTACGGCGCCAGTGTTGACTCTTGATTTATTCAGATGCCTCTTGAGTTGGACTAGGCTGTGTAATGATGCAGAATCAGAAAGTGATTGCCTATGGTTCCAGACAGTTGAAAGAACATGAAAAGAACTATGCCACCCATGACCTGGAGCTAGCAGCCATTGTGTTTGCGCTGAAGTTGTGGCGACATTACTTGTACGGCGTGAAGTTCGAGGTCCATTCCGATCATCACAGTCTGCAGTATTTGTTTAATCAGCATGACTTGAATATGAGACAGCGGAGATGGTTGGAGTTCATCAAAGACTACGACTTTCCGATCAAGTACCATCCAGGCAAGGGGAATGTGGTTGCAGATGCACTCAGCAGGAGAGCAGAAAGTCGTTAGGTATTGGCAGGATTCTATATGCTTGTGCATGATTAGCCTATTGAGGTTCGGATGGTGGATGAGTTGGTGACATTAGCTACTACCGTCGTGTTTCAACCTGAGGTGATTCAGCAGATCAAGGATCGCCAGTTTGAGGACCCCCTTCTGGTTATTTTCAGAGATCGGATTGCAAATCGACCTGATTTCAACCTGGTAGACGGAGTTTTGCACTTCAGGAGGAGATTGTGTGTTCCCACTGTGGATGAACTGAAGGAAAAGTTAATGACAGATGCGCACCATGCCCGTTATGCGATGCACCCAGGGAGTACAAAGATGTGCCGGAACTTGAAGGATAGATTTTGGTGGAATAATATGAAGCGGGAGATCGCAGGGTTAGTAGCTCGATGTTTGACCTGTCAGAGGGTGAAAGCTGATCATCAGCGACCTCCAGGATCATTGCACCCATTACACATTCCGCAGTGGAAGTGGGAGCACATTACCATGGATTTCGTCTCAGGATTTCCGCCGACTAGTAAGAAGAACAATGCGGTTTGGGTAATAGTGGACAGATTAACGAAGTCAGCACATTTCCTTCCGTTCAAGAAAGGGATGACATTCACAGAAATGGCCAAGAAGGTTGTTGACGAGATAGTCAGATTGCATGGCACCCTAGTATCGATTGTATTTGATTGCGACAGCCGTTTTGTGTCTTCATTCTGGAGAGCATTTCAGGAAGCTATGGGCACAAAGTTGAGTTTTAGTATGGCATACCACCCCTAGACTGATGGGCAGTCGGAGCGTACCATTCAGACGTTGGAAGATATGCTCAGAGCTAGCGTGCTGAACTTTGAGAAGGAATGGGATATGCATCTGGTATTGTGTGAGTTTACATACAACAACAGCTTCCATAAGAGCATTGGTATGGCACCCTATGAGGCTCTATACGGACGCAAGTGTAGGACCCCAGTGTACTGGGAAGAGGTAGGACCAAGGAGTTTACATGGTCCGACAATCATTGCTGAGACGACAGAGAAAGTGCAGAAAGTGATAGAGAATCTAAAGATTGCCCGATCTAGGCAGAAAAGCTATGCAGATACTCGGAGGAGACCTTTGGCTTTCCAAGTCGGAGATTGGGTGTTCCTTAAAGTTTCCCCGATGAAAGGCACGGTACGGTTTGGTCAGAAGGGCAAGTTAGCTTCGAGATATGTGGGACCATTTGAAGTCAAGAGCCGAGTTGGAGATTTAGCCTATCGTTTGACGCTTCCAGTTGAGTTCTCCGGTGTCCACGATGTATTCCATGTGTCGATGCTCCGTAAGTACGTGCCAGATCCGAGCCATGTGATTCGATACGATGACATTCAGATTCAACCTAATACAACTTACGTTGAGCGTCCGCTTCGCATTGTTGGTACACGAGAGCAGATTCTCCGTACCAGGACTATCAGATGGGTTAAAGTGTTGTGGGAGCATCACGGTCCAGATGAGGCTACATGGGAGCTAGAGGAGCAACTAGCGCGCCAATACCCCCAGCTCTTTGCGCAGGTAGGTGGTCATTCCGAGGACGGAATGATTCCTAGTGGGGGAGGATGTAACACTCTGATTCCCTTTGAGCCGGATTAGTGGCTCATTAGTGTGCTTTTCTGTTGTTTTATCCTTTTGGACTTGGTTTTGGGTGTTGGATAGGCAGTTGAGTAACCTTTAACCTGCGATAGGTAGTTCTAAGCCCTTTTTTGTAATTTTTCTTTTGCTTTGAGTGCATTATGTTGCATCATCTTGACGTCAGCACGTGTATTTTGTTGAACTCGTTATTTTCCGTAACTGTCTCAGACCCATTCGGAGTCAATTGGAGAAGGTGGACCCTCTTGTGACTTGATTTGTAAATAACCAAAATTCGCTGGACTTTGTTCTAAACTTCAGAAACTATATATATATGAGTCACCTGTACAGATGTCTTCATTTCTGCTCCTTTGCTTCAACGTTGCATGCAATCTCCAAGGAGACTCCACGTACACTCTTTCCTCTCCTCTTCACTTCTCTTCTCTGTCTCTGGTTGGTGTTGGGTTTTCCCTCCCATTTCGATTGGGTTTTCTCTCCCTCTTTTCTCTGTCTGTGCTTTGAGGTAAGTGGGTTCTTCATTCTTCTTCTCCAATTAATCTTCCTATCTCTCTTGCCATGTTCTCATTGTTTGCATGTGTTGTTGCTTTGCTTTGTTTGGATTTTTAGTTGATTTGGAGCTTGAATTCAGTGATTTGATGTGTTCTCATTGTTTACATGTGTTGTTGCTTTGCTTTGTTTGGATTTTTAGTTGATTTGGAGCTTGACTTCAGTGATTTGACAGAGCTTTGAGGCAAGTATAAGTACAGGATTGGATAACACATATGGGTATTCTGTTTGATTGATTTGATTTCATCTTCTTTTATATATAGGATGTTTTACAGCCAAACTCTGTGGTGTTGGAACCTCTGGAGCTTGTTTTGCTAAGTTTCTGTACCAAATTTCAGTTTCTGTACTCACTTCAGTTTCGTGTTCTGTACTGTACGGCTAAGCCGTAACTTTGTACGGCTCAGATTCCAGAGACTTGAAATTTTTGAATTTGTTTTATGGCTAGGCTACGGCTGAACTATAAAATGTTCTACAGCTGAGCCGTAAACTAGTCGTGACCCAGCCGTGAATTATCCCTCTGATCAGTCGAAACTTTCTGATTTCAGTACTCTTACGATGAAGCTACGGCTAAGCCGTGGATTGGTCTACGGCTAAGCCGTGGACTCCACCGTAGCTCAGCCGTGAAATGTATTGGATCAGAGGTGGAAGATGACAGTTTAGCTGTGTTCGAAAGGGAACCACGGCTAAGCCATAGTGCATGTTACGGCTAGGTCGTAAGATGTATACGGCTAAGCCGTAGGTCACCCATGGCTAAACCATGAGACCTAGAAAATCTTAAATAAAACTTAGGATAATGGTGTGACTTTGTAGGGCTAAAATACAGGTTAACCACCCAGGTAAACCTGCCCAATGGACTCTTTGGACTGCATGACTAGTCTGTTAGGCTGTGACTTATTCATGTGTTGATTTACTATTAAGCACCTCCCCGTGGGTGTTGGTTTAAGGGACTTCGGTGCACGTGAGGATTATATTTCAACACTTGGATGGCAACGGTGCATCGAATAACTTAAAACTACATCATCATGCACGATTAGTGATAGTGGACAACTAAATTATTGTTGGCTTGTAATTAACCTTGATTCCGTATTAATCCGAGATGCATTGCATATTGTTTACAGTTTTGCCCTCTGTTCTGCAAATCTATGTCTATGCATTACGAGGTCATTTTGCTTTCGTCCTATATATCTGTTTTATTCTTCGATCTACACTATGCTTTGATCTATGCTGTGCTTTGACTTAATCTATGCTATGCTCTGTATTTCTGTTATGCTCTGTATATTTCTAGCTTTGTATATCTCTGATTCATTGGGCATTCCCTAGTGGCTCTGCCCAGATATTAATACGTGAGGATAAGATCCGGTCTTTGTCATCGGTGAGTCCAAAGCGGATAATCTGCCTTTTTTTGGATTTGATTTGATTGGTATTAGTCTGGCTCTACTCAGCCTCAGCCCTAGGATGCCTGACGGGGTTACCTTTGGCTTAGATCTCTGTATCTCTGTTTCACTGCAGTGTCGTTTTGTCTTGGGACCTCGGAACCCAGGAAACCGAGACCCACTTGTACCCTTGGCCCGGACAGTGGTGTTCTTATCTGCTCTGTTCTGCTCTCTATTGGAAAAAATATGGTTAACATAGTAGCCACCTAGTTCAGTATTTCTATGCTTTGATTCACTTATCATGCTTTACTTCTATGCACAATTTGCTTAGCTTACTACGATGAAACTTTGTAATTAATATTCTGTCATTATTCAATTTGATACTATGAGTGTTTCGTCCCTGTTACTTATATTTGCTGGATCGTTGTATTCATTGGTGTTGTCTGTGGTGTTGCAGGCACAGATCCCTTGCCCAGCTCCCCGGCGGTCGAGGAGGCTGCAGGTCAGAGCCTAGAAGCACCCTCTGGTTTGGTAGAGTGGGCCTGATCACCTTTGCCGAGTGCGTACATGCATATCATCAGTGGCCTAGTTGTTTTGGTTTTTGGAGATTTGTATTTGGCACTTGAGACTTTGATACTCTGTATTATTTTGTATATCGCTATTTTGGTGTGTATTCAGATTTGTATCTGGTTTTCGAGTATTGTATCTATCTTTGTCTTTTCCGTTCCGCATTTTTCGGCTTCCGCTATTTCTTTATTACTTGCTATGATATCTACAGCTTCCGCGTTCGCTTGTTTCGCACGTGTTAGATCCCTTGTGTGTGTGCATCTGGACTGGGTTTGGATGCACGTGCACGGGAGTATGTGTGTCACTGGTTTGGTTTTTTGCTAACCCCCAATCTCTGGGCTCAGGTTGTGACAACTTCACTTCAATTATTGAGAGACCATCGATTGTATGCCAAACTAGACAAGTGTGATTTCTGGCTGAGATAAGTTGTTTTCTTAGGACATATTATTTTAAAGGATGGAATTGCAGTAGACCCAGCCAAGATTGAGGTAATAACCAGTTGGTAAAGCCCAAAAACAGTTGCTGAGGTTAGAAGTTTTGTTGGTCTTGCAGGTTATTATTAGAGATTTGTTAAAGATTTTTCCAGGATAGTGGCACCATTGACTAAATTGACTAGGAAGAATGAACCATTTGTTTGGTCGGAGGAATGTGAATCAAGTTTCCGATTGCTTAAGTAGAAGTTGATCTCAGCCCCAATCCTATCTTTACTAGAAGGTAGTGGTGGATTCGTTATATATACAGATGCTTCTAGGATTGGATTGGGATGTGTGTTGATGCAGAATGGAAAGGTTATATCATATGGATCTCGGCGGCTAAGGGAGCATGAGAAGAACTATGCCACCCATGATTTGGAGTTAGCCACTGTCGTCTTTGCTTTGAAGTTATGGAGACATTACTTGTATGGAGAGAGATTTGACGTTCGTAGTGACCATCGCAGTCTTCAATACTTATTCTCTCAACATGATCTTAATATGAGACAGCGTCTGTGGCTAAAGTTTATAAAGGATTATGACTTTCCAATCAAGTACCTTCCGGGGAAGGGCAACGTGGTGGCTGACGCTTTGAGTAGGAAATCGACGATTGAGATGGCAGCATTGTTTGGTGAGTGGTCTTTAGTAGAAGAATTTCAAGATTTGGATGCAAAAGTTGAATTTGTGGATGATAAGGTTCTACTAGTAGTCATGTCTGTCTTTGAACCAACCCTGATTCCATAGATTAAGGGGAGACGGTTTGAGGACCCAGAGTTTGTCAAGATCTGAGAACATATAACTCTAAGGCCATATTTCAGGTTGGTTGATAGTGTGCTGTATTTCTGGGATAGATTATGTGTTCCAATAGTCCAAAATCTAAAAAAAGAAATCATGGCCGAAGCACATCATTCTAGATATTCTATGCATCCCGGGAGTACTAAGATGTATCGAAATTTGAATGGCAGGTTTTGGTGGAACAATATGAAGAGAGACATTACAGGTTTTGTGGCTAGATGTCTTACCTGCCAGCGCGTGAAGGCTGAACATAATAAGCCTCTCGATTTATTATATCCCCTACATATGCCTGAGTGGAAATGGGAGAACATTTCGATGGATTTTGTCTTAGGGCTGCCTCGGACGAGTAGAAGTCATGATGCTATTTGGGTGATTGTTGACCGATTGACAAAATCAGCCCCTTTTATTCCTTTTAGAAAGGGGATGAAATTTCATGAGATGGCCAAGATATTCATTGATGAGGTTACGCGGTTGCATGGCACTCCAGTATATATAGTTTCAAACCAAGATAATAGGTTTGTTTCCTCCTTTTGGCAATCATTTCATGAATCCATGGGCACCCAGCTCAACTTCAGCACAGCGTACCATCCTCAGACCAATGGATAGTCAAAGCATACGATACAGATTCTGGAGGAAATGCTTCGAGCCAGCGTACTAGACTTTGGAAAGGAATGGGACGAACACCTTTCTTTGTGCGAATTTGCATTTAATAACAGTTATCATGTGAGCATCGAAATGGCTTCATTCGAAGCTTTATAGGGGCGTAGGTGTCATACACCGGTGTGTTGGGAAGAAGTTGGAGTTAGGAGTTGTGACAGGAGTTTTCATGGACCTTCTATTGTTGCAGATGCGGCGGAGAAGGTGTGAAAAGTTCAAGACAGATTGAAGATCGCAAGGTCTCATCAGAAGTGCTATGCAGACAACCGTTGGAGACCTCTCGAGTTCCAAGTGGGAGATAAGGTTTTCTTAAAAGTTTCTCCAATGAAAGGCACTATTAGGTTTGGTCAGAAAGGTAAGCTTGCTCCATGATTTATTGGTCCATTCAAGATTCAGAGTAGAGTTGGAGATTTGGCATATCGATGGAGCTACCACCTCAACTTGTCGGAGTCCATAATGTATTCCACGTATCGATGCTTAGAAAATATCTTCCGGACACCTCTAATGTTCTCGAGATGGATGACATCCAAGTGAAGTTGGATGAGAGTTGTGAAAAGTGACCTCTCTGTGTCATTGAAACCAAAGACCAAGTGTTGCGCACCCGAACGATCAAGTGGGTCAAGATCCTTTAGGAGCATCATGGACTCGACGAAGCTACTTGAGAGCTCGAGGAGCAAGTTCAAGAAAAGTATCCAGGACTTTTGCCAGAGGTAAGTTGCATTCGGAGAACCGAATGTTTTTTTAGAGGGAGAGGATGTAAGGTCCAAACCCGAGCTAATCATCATTTACCCTAATTAATCTTATTTTTCTCTAATTAATCTTGTTTTGTCTTAATTAGCTAATTGAGCCCAAATCTCAAGAGGTTTGGGTCATAAATAAGTAATTGGGTCGGGTTCGAACCTTACTAGGCAGTCAAGGCCCTTTCTTTTTTTTTTTTTTAGATTTTCATAGTTTTGCATCATTAGGGCATTATAATAATTGCATTTAGTGCATTTCATCTTAAGGATTATCTTTCACGTTTGGTCAAACTCCAATATGATTCATCTCGGCTTATTTTTTAAGCCCAATTGACTTAATCTAGAAATACGTATATAACAAGAGGGCCTATTTGTAATTCCAGAAAACCCAACCCATTTAAAACTCAAACCCATCATCCTTCTTCTTCTCCTTCTTCCTTCTTGGTTATTGTAACTTCTCCTCTCCTCTTCCAAGCTCTTTCTCCCGCTCTCCCTTATCTTGCTATGATTTGGAAGCTTGGGTCGTTGCATGCAAAAGGTTAGAGTGTCTTCTTCAATCTTTTCTCCTCTTTTGTTCTCTTTCCAGAGATTTGCAGTCTCATCTTCTTCTTTTGAGCTTACATAGACCTTGAGGTATGGAAACCCCATCTCCATTTGTCACACCCCGATCCCGGGAATTGGGGTTAGGATGGCCCCACGGGGTGTGCATACGTAATCTCGTAATAATCTATGCATGTAAACATACACACACAGACCACTACAAGGGAGATTGCACAGGAACGTGTAGAGAAGTTCTCCGATACGTAATTTACATTCAATAGTAAGCGGAGGCCTGTGTAATACATCTGGAATGATCGCAAGCATTAACAACAACAGAATCATAAACATCCATAAATAAGTTTGTGCTTAACCATTTCTCCTTTTACATGATAACCATTAGTTAAGCATGAACAAAATCTTAAAGTGTAAACAGGCCTATCCAGACTTAAACACTCAGTAAGTGTCTCGTTGTCGCTCTTCGTACGACGATGTCATCTGCATTACACTCATTTAGTCCCCGAGGTTTAGTACCTGTAACACCAAGGGTAGCACTGTTAACACAACGGTTAAGTAAATATATAGAGGTACATAAGAACATTATGCCGTATCAAATGAAGTAAGAGTATATATTGATTAAAAGAAGGCAAAAATCGTACATTAGGCATGTCGTGCATGAGTAAGTATGATTAACGAATCATAAACAGAATATCATACGAACTTATTGGCAACCACGTGGTCGTATTCTCCCAGGAGAGAGCATATCATCTAGAGGGAGCGTGCGTATTCTAGGGGATTAGCCTAGCTTATTGAGAAGCGCCGACAACTCCTCCAAGGACTACTGTAGTAGCGACATATCGTGTCATACCCAAACTGGTCTCGTCGAACCTAATAAGGGCGTAGTTAAGTGGTGCCGACTTAACGTATCAAGACCTACTGAAATTCATATCTTTTATGCATCTTGGTTGTACTTGTCATATCATACATACTAGGAGTCCGGTCTTGAGATTTCATTCATTCATATATGATAATCATTTCATGCATACTTAATTGAGTTACATATGTTGAGGGCATGGTTTCTTAATAATATGGATGCATTTAGATTGCATAGGCATCAAAGATAATTACTAGCCAACCCTATGCTAGATAATCCGTGATCCCGAGGGCATTCAAAAAGATGTATTCATAAAACGTTCGGTGTCATTGTGTTACCAATCTTGGCGTTACATTGTGTATACAAAGGACACCTTTTCTTATGCCAACACCCACGACGTGACATCGGGAATTCGTTCGGAAAATCAAAGGGGATGACTGACAGCTCTGCACTTGTCCACCTTTCATTTGATCACCATTGGGCTAATTTGGTTAGGAAGTAGGTGCCATATCTAGAGCCCTACAAGGTCATTGAAGGTTCCTTACATCCTGCATTCACTGGGTTCTTACAGCTTAGCCGTATACAAGGCTACGGCTTAGCCGAGTGGTTCAGGTTTCCCTCTTAATTCAATACGCATTTACGGATTGGCCATATATTGACCTACGGCTTAGCTGTGCTAAGCCTACGGCTAGGGTTACGGCTTGGGTACGGCGTGGCCGTAGCAGAGTTCACGGGGTAGCCGTGTGTGAGCCGTAGATAAGTACTGAGTTTGGGGCTCTCTGGAAGGTTCACCGTAGAATAGCCTATGGCTTGGTCACGGGGAGGTTATGGCTTAGCCGTGGTTCATTACACGACTTAGCCGAGTGTCAGCCGTAGTGTAATTTGGCTCTCTGGATGCTGGACTGTAGAGACTTACGGCTTAGCCGTAGGTTTTGCCATAAGCTTCAGAATTTCTGAAACTGATTCTGCAGCTCGGGTTCAAGTGCAGAACTCTTTCATTTGAGTTCCAATGAGTTCTATATGCTTCCAAACTCTATAATAGATCTTAAATTGTTCAATAGCATTTCTATTGCCCACTTATACTCATTATCACCTAATTCAACATCTATGTGTGCTTATTTAAGGGAAATGAGCTGTAAGTTGAACATTGAATGATCAGTCCAAGAATCAATCAAATTAAACATACATGCAGTACCATACATGCTCTAATACTTGCCTCTTAACAGTGTTAGCCTTCTCGAACTCTTTCTTGTTGTGTAGCTAAAGAAAACCTCCAAAATGAAGATGGGTTCTCTACAAGTAGAACTTGCAAATAAGGGTGGGGTTTAGATTCACATGCATGTTACATAGTGGAGTCCTCATACCCCTAATACACCCAAAATGAATGAAATAGAAGCAATCCCTCACCTTATACTGCTATAGTATTGGAGAAGGTTGTGATCTCTAAAAAGGAGATGCCCCAAAGGAAGAAGAAGAGGTTAGATGGATGCTATTGCCCTTGCATGCAAGCTTCAAATCTTAGTTCCCAGCTTTAACATGAAGAGAAGATGAAGAATGGTGAAGAGAGGGGATGGCTCCAACGAACGTAGTGAGAAGGTGAAGAAGAAAACGTTGGGTTCTTCTTTTAAACTTAAAGTTTTCTTGAATTTGCATGCAAGCTTTATTTCTTGAGGAATTTACAGTTTGAGTCAAATAGGCTTCAACTGAGCCAGGGTGGATCCGAATTGAGTTGGGCCCAACATGAAAGTTGTCCCACAAGAAGAAATACACATAATGCAACTGATAAGATATCCATATGATGCAAGATTAATTACAAAAGGTTCTTGACTACCTAAGTAAAGTTCGAACCCAACTACCTATCCAACTGAAACCCACTAATAATTTAAAAGCAAGGTGAATAAAGACTAATTATACATATTAATAGGAAAATCAAGCTTAATTAGTAGAAATTATAATTAAGTCGGGTCGGGACCTTACATCTCACCCTACTGAAGATCATTCGGTCCTCCAAATGAAATAAACTCATAGAATCGAATACGAAAACAAATTGGGGATACTTACCGAATCTATTTACTGCATGGATGGTACTAAGAAGTTGCTCCACGTGCGTTACATCGGGTTCCACTTGGTCTCCCCATATTCGAGGACACGAAACGGTTCTAGAACCCTCGTCACATAAAAGACATCAAGAATTCCTACGAATTCTTTCTCAAGATAGATTTCCTCCTTTACAAACCTTCATGACTACTCTATCATTAGTCTGCAATTCGAGGATAGTTCACGATTGTTAGTGAAATTTCTTAGCTTGGAATGTCATTCTTCAATTCTCGGATTTCATGTGTCAACTCCCCTTCATTAATGACGATCGAAAACTTAAGGAACCCTATAGATCTACTTCTTCTTAAATATGAAAACGCCCACTTCATGCCTTTAGAAATTTGGATGGGAGGTCTGATTAGACATCTAACTTTGGCGGGTACCTTTGAACTAACACTCGCCACTAACCAATGAAAAACATTAGTCACGACAGAAAGGCAACCTTCTAACCCAAGCAGACATTAATCTTACCTAGGGTGTAATAGCCTAATCACCATCAAGAGAAACTTGAAATCCCATCGAGGATATGCTCTCAGTAACTCCCAAGAAATGAGTCTAGATAATAGTCTTATCGATGATGCACTCAATGACTTTAATCAAATCTGAATCCTTAACTATCTGATTATATCTATTGGATCAATTCTAAGATTGCATCATCACACATATCCACTAATTCATAATTTCACAGGACTTTGAAGTCGTCTTTGCATCGATCTATTCACACAAGGAATTATTCCTCTCAATTAACAAACAAAACTACGATTCCGGAATTATCCCACAATTCTATGATGACATCTTGTAAGACCACAAGGAGTATGGAATCTAGGTAACTGACCCCGAACTTTACCAACTGATAATAATCTCAATCTTTCCTAGATCAGTTTTCATTCAACTTAAGATCACAACTTGGTCAACTAGAAGTTAGATCTCGACATTAGCAAAATTAGTCAACTCACAAGGGATAAGAAAAATCCAAAAAGGATTATCGCGAGCACTAACAAATTGGAACACATCTAGATGTGAATGATAACTGTAATCCATAACTAATCTATGTACAAATAAGAATTCTATTCCTTATCTCACAAATACATTCGAAACATTGATAAATCCCTAACATCCAATTTGATCTTAAGAGTTGATCTTCGAGCCTAGAGTTGGAATAACCTATCCTCAATCAATTCATTTGGACCTTATCTTGCGCCTTGAACTTAATGGAACAGCTCATCAATATGAGGCAGTAATCACTTACACTCAATAACCACCGATTTAATTGCCTTGATTATTATTCCTCTGAAGGTGTCAACTATATCTCACTTAGAAACTCATATACAACAGGTATCTCGGAAACTATCCTAGATAGTTAATCATATAGACTGCTTATAACATCTATTAAGTAAAAGATCAACAGAGAATGAGGGTAGTAAGTAAAGATCACCTTTGCTGACGCTGCCTATCACTTGATTCTAACGAGGTTGCTTGACTGATTGCTGCTTCTCGCACACTGGGGCTTCGCTAGTGTTTTTATTCCTTGGGCATTTTGCTAGCCGATGCTCTATCGAACCACAACCAAAACATGCTCCAGTTTTTTTCCAGCATCTATTCGTCTCTTGGCCCTTACCACATAGATCACACATTGGTTTTCTGGAACTATGAGCCTTGGTCTTTTGTTTCTTCCGCTGCCTAGGGTGCTCTTCAGAAGGTGATGCGTCCCTCTCGGTTTTCTTTTTCAGAACATCCTGCAAACTATCCTCTACTATTGCCAAATTCTGTTGTAGTTGAGTTTGTCTTTCCATTATCGTTGCTATCTGCGTTTGCATTACATCTTGATTCTCACTAATCTTTGTGACTTGTCCCATCATCGTAACTAACGTGCTCTGCACATCAGAAGGGACTGATTATCCGTAATCGAAGAAGGTGGAGGCATGTGATCCAAGTTCTCAACAGGAATGTCCTCTAAGTTATCACTCTCGGTGTTGCTCGAGGATCCGTGACGAGTATTCTTAACTCTCGGAGTCGGGGCCATTATCTGTAAGAAACTATCATTATTTCAAAGCAATGTGTTAGAAGACTTAAAATATCATATGCATCCTATACAACCCATATCCCAATGCACCTATCGTATTCTCACCACGTTTCCTATGTTTCTAAATCTTTTATTCCAGACTTATTTATGTCACAACACCAGTCTTTAATTGGATACTGGCTAAGATCCATGCTTTGATACCATTACTTACGTATGTCACGCCCCGATCCCAGGATTTGGGGTTAGGATGGCCCCACGGGGTGTGCATACGTAATCCCGTAGTAATCTGTGCATGTAAACATACACACATAAACCACTACAAGGAAGATTGCATAGGAACGTGTAGAGAAGTTCTCCGATACGTAATTTACATTCAATAGTAAGCGGAAGCCTGTGTAATACATCTGGAATGATCGCAAGCATTAACAACAACAGAATCATAAACATCCATAAATAAGTTTGTACTAAACCATTTCTCCTTTTACATGATAACCATTAGTTAAGCATGAACAAAATCTTAAAGTGTAAACAGGCCTATCCAGACTTAAACACTCAGCAAGTGTCTCGTTGTCGCTCTTTGTACGATGACGTCATCTGCATTACACTCATCTAGTCCCCGAGGTTTAGTACCTGTAACACCAAGGATAACACTATTAATACCACGGTTAAGTAAGTATATAGAGGTACATAAGAACATCATGCCGTATCAAATGAAGTAAGAGTATATATTGATTAAAAGAAGGCAAAAAACGTACACTGGGCATGTCGTGCATGAGTAAGCATGAGTAATGAATTATAAACAGAATATCATACAAACTTATTGGCAACCACGTGGTCGTATTCTCCCAAGAGAGAGCATATCATCTAGAGGGAGGGTGCGTATTCTCGGGGATCAACCTAGCTTATTGAGAAGCGCCGACAACTCCTCCAAGGACTACTGCAATAGCGACATATCATGTCATACCCAAACTGGTCCCGTCGAACCTAATAAGGGTGTAGTTAAGTGGTGCCGACTTAACGTATCAAGACCGACTCAAATTCATATCTTTTATGCATCTTGGTTGTACTTGTCATATCATACATACTAGGAGTTCAGTCTTGAGATTTCATTCATTCATATATGATAATCATTTCATGCATACTTAATTGAGTTACATATGTTGAGGGCATGGTTTCTTAACAATATGGATGCATTTAGATTGCATAGGCATCAAAGATAATTACTAGCCAACTCTATGCTAGATAATCCGTGATCCCGAGGGCATTCAATAAGATGTATTCATAAAACGTCCGGTGTCATTGTGTTACCAATCTTGGCGTTACATTGTGTATACAAAGGACACGTCTTCTTATGCCAACACCCACGACGTGACATCAGGAACTCGTTCGGAAAATCGAAGGGGATGACTGACAACTCTGCACTTGTCCACCTTTCATTTGATCACCATTGGGCTAATTTGGTTAGGAAGTAGATGCCATATCTAGAGCCCTACAAGGTCATTGAAGGTTCCTTACATCCTGCATTCACTGGGTTCTTACGGCTTAGCCGTATACAAGGCTACGGCTTAGCCGAGTGGTTCAGGTTTCCCTCTTAATTCAATATGCATTTACAGATTGGCCATATATTGACCTACGGCTTAGCTGTGCTAAGCTTACGGCTAGGGTTACGGCTTGGGTACGGTATGGCCATAGCAGAGTTCACGGGGTAGCCGTGTGTGAGCCGTAGATAAGTTCTGAGTTTGGGGCTCTCTGGAAGGTTCACCTGGAATAGCCTACGGCTTGGTCACGGGGAGGTTACGGCTTAGCCGTGGTTCATTACACGACTTAGCCGAGTGTCAGCCGTAGTGTAATTTGGCTCTCTGGATGCTGGACTGTAGAGACTTACGGCTTAGCCGTAGGTTTCGCCATAAGCTTCAGAATTTCTGAAACTGATTCTGCAGCTCGGGTTCAAGTGCAGAACTCTTTCATTTGAGTTCCAATGAGTTCTATATGCTTCCAAACTCTATAATAGATCTTAAATTGTTCAATAGCATTTCTATTGC
Source organism: Sextonia rubra (assembly GCA_037013555.1). NCBI lineage: Eukaryota > Viridiplantae > Streptophyta > Magnoliopsida > Laurales > Lauraceae > Sextonia > Sextonia rubra. The sequence continues at coordinate 104,614,006 of JASUAD010000001.1, read as the reverse complement.
CCACTTATACTCATTATCACCTAATTCAACATCTATGTGTGCTTATTTAAGGGAAATGAGCTGTAAGTTGAACATTGAATGATCAGTCCAAGAATCAATCAAATTAAACATACATGCAGTACCATACATGCTCTAATACTTGCCTCTTAACAGTGTTAGCCTTCTCGAACTCTTTCTTGTTGTGTAGCTAAAGAAAACCTCCAAAATGAAGATGGGTTCTCTACAAGTAGAACTTGCAAATAAGGGTGGGGTTTAGATTCACATGCATGTTACATAGTGGAGTCCTCATACCCCTAATACACCCAAAATGAATGAAATAGAAGCAATCCCTCACCTTATACTGCTATAGTATTGGAGAAGGTTGTGATCTCTAAAAAGGAGATGCCCCAAAGGAAGAAGAAGAGGTTAGATGGATGCTATTGCCCTTGCATGCAAGCTTCAAATCTTAGTTCCCAGCTTTAACATGAAGAGAAGATGAAGAATGGTGAAGAGAGGGGATGGCTCCAACGAACGTAGTGAGAAGGTGAAGAAGAAAACGTTGGGTTCTTCTTTTAAACTTAAAGTTTTCTTGAATTTGCATGCAAGCCTTATTTCTTGAGGAATTTACAGTTTGAGTCAAATAGGCTTCAACTGAGCCAGGGTGGATCCGAATTGAGTTGGGCCCAACATGAAAGTTGTCCCACAAGAAGAAATACACATAATGCAACTGATAAGATATCCATATGATGCAAGATTAATCACAAAAAGGTCCTTGACTACCTAAGTAAAGTTCGAACCCAACTACCTATCCAACTGAAACCCACTAATAATTTAAAAGCAAGGTGAATAAAGACTAATTATACATATTAATCGGAAAATCAAGCTTAATTAGTATAAATTATAATTAAGTCGGGTCGGGACCTTGCACTATTTGAGTCATTGGGTTCATTAGGGGCAAAGAAACCCAAGGATTTTGCATGCATGCATCTCATGCTTTTGTATTTCCATGCATGTTCTAGATCTTCTTCCTAGGAGAGCTTTTTGTACCTCTACACCAAGGAGTAGATTAATTTGAGTGAAGCACCACATGTGAAGCAAATATAAGGATACATTTTCTTTACATGCACGGCTAATTTCTTGATCCTTGATATATTCTTGTGATTTACCCTTTTTACAGCTCCTCTAATATTTGATGGAAGATGCATGGAATTGATTCATGATTTTAATGATTTTGGGATGAATAAAATGATAGTGGTCATTTAAGGAACCTAAGAATGTGGAATGGAAGCCTCTATTTTGGTTTAAATGCAGGTGGAATAGATGAATGAATGAGAAAATCAGTTAAGAACTGAACACACCCGTAACAGAGTGCTTCAAGATCGACTGGTTGGTCTTGAAGCTCGATCGGTCTAATTGCCTCTTCGGGTAGTCCGACCAGTCGGCCAATCTGCCTAACCGGTCGAATTTCATTTCTGAATATGGTCCGACCGGTCGGACCAATACCCAATTGGTCAGGTAAGCCTAACCTTTAGATTATAGGAATGTGTTTCAAAAAATGAATTTCATGCTTGACCATGGACTTTCTATAGTTTACTGAATAGCCTAGTAACGGGTTACACCCTTTAACCTTAGAACGAGATCAAAGTATCCACCCACCTTATTATAAGTTGTAGGCTTAACCCAAGACCATTGATGACCATAGCATTGGGATCCTTTACTACACCCAAACTAGCCCAACGGTAACTAAAGATGGAGAAGGAAGAGTGTTGAGCTGTCACTCCTTCCCTCTTGATTCTTCGGTTAGTTTTCAATATCACGTCATGGGTGTTGGCATAAGATGAAGTGTCCTTTACATATATAAAGTAATGTCGAGAATGGTAACACAATGACACCGAACGTCTTATGAATACACTATATTGAATGACCTTGGAAATCTGGATTATCTAGCATAGGGTTGACTAGTAACTATCCTTGGTAACCTTTCAATCTAATTGTATTCATATTGATAGCTAACCTTGACCTCAACTTGATAGTTCATATCAGTATGCATTATTAATGATCAGTATTATACTTAGTTGTGATTCTATGATTGGTATTTTCATCAAGCCTGAAATACATTTCCGTATGAGTATAAACAGATCAGTATACGATGAGTATGGGTTTTAGATTAATTCCGATATACTTGGAATTGGTATCACTTAGCTTATATCCTATAGGAGGTTCAACGAGACCGAATGGGAGTATTTTATCAGTTATCTACTGCAGTAGTTATCAGAAAAGTGAGTCGACGCTCTTAGGGTAGCTAGTCGATCTTAGCCCGATCGCTAGTGATTTCCCACGGATTAGTATAATCTCTTATTAGAGAGAAAATAGCAATGTGGTTGCCATTTTGTATGATGTACTCTTTATTCATGATTCCTTATTCACGCTTACTCATATGCATAAGTGCTTAGATTTTGATATTGCTTTTTTTTAATTATTACGTCATTTTAATTCAATTGTTATATCATATTAAGCTTATGTATCCTTATCTTTGCTTAACCATCGTGTTAATAAAGTTACCTTAGCGTTATAGGTACAGAACCCGTTGCCAGTCCAACACTCAGCGCGCTCCTGGAGGGAACTCCAGCATTATTTCAAGATGTGAACGAGTGGAATGAGGAAGATATCTTTTCTTGATCCTCCATAACAGTGCGAAACAGGCTTATTTTGGGTTGACTTAGTTTAGCCATGGATTGGCTTAGGGTTCATCTTGACGCTCGACATTTTGTATTATTTATGGATTTTTCATACCTTATACATGTAGTCGGGATAATTAACCGACTTTGTTTTATTAATGAACTGAAGTGAATGTTTTATTGATGCCTATGATATGTACAGGTGAATTCTTCAGGTTTCCGCTTAATTAAATTATCCCTGTTAATACGTGTTTACGGATCTTCCTCACACGTACCTGTGGGATCACCCTTGTGATAGTTCGTACGTGTCTTGTTATGGCACGAATTATCACGGGTACGTGTGTTACGCCTCGGAATCCACAATAAATCCCCAATTCTCAGGATCGGGGCATGACATGACAATCGATGATCAAGATCACCTACAAAATCATCATCAGTATGACCTTCCACCACTGATTTTGAACTTCCAAAGCATAAGCACAACTTGGAAGTATCTCTTAAATACCTAAAGATTCACTTTACTATTTTCCAATGCTCTTTTCTAGGGTTAGATAGAAATCTACTCACTAAACCCATAGCACGAGCAATGTTTAGCCATGTGCATACCATGACACACATTAGACTTCCCACAGCAGAGGAGTATGGAGCAAACGCCATCCATTCCTTTTCATGACTATAGTAGGACACAACTACTTACTCAGTTTGAAGTAGCAAGCTAAAGGCATGCTAATTGGCTTAGCATTCTTCATGTTGAACAGCTTGAGTGCTCGTTCAACATATTTATCCTCTGACAATCACAGCTGCTTGGCACTCCTGTTACGACATATTAGCATGCCTAATATCGTATGTGCGAGACCCAAGTCTTTTATGTCAAAAGACTTTGACATCTCCTCTTTTAACTTTCCAATTAACTTGCTATCTTATCTAATTATCAGCATATTATCTATATATAAAAGAAGGATAATGAACTTGCCATCGATAAATCAACAAACATAAATACAATGATCTACAGTTGTCCTTCAATACCCATGATTCAACATGAATGAATTAAACTTCTTGAACCACTATCTCAGTGCTCGCTTCAGTTGCAAACAATCTATTCTTTTCCTTCTACCTAAAACCCTCTGGTTGAGTCATGTAGATGTCTTTCTTCAAGTCACCGTGAAGAAAACCGATCTTCACGTCCATCTATTTAAGCTTAAGGTTCATGCTAGCGGCTAGACCCAAGACAACTTTAACAGAAGTCATCTTTACAACATGAGAGAAAACATCACTAATGTCAATCTCCTTCATCTGCGAGAATCCTTTTACCACTAACCGTACTTTGTGTTTTACCATTTTTCCATTCTCATCCTTTTTTAACTTGAACACCCATTTGTTTTTCAGAACATTCCTATCATTAGGAAGTTGCACATGCTCATAAGTTTTGTTCTTCTTCAAAGAACTCATTTTATCTTACATAGCTTTCATCCACTCATCTTTATCATCATGAGTCATTGCTTCTTGGAAGTTCCCTAACTCCCCCTCATCAGTAAGCAAAATATATTCAGATGCAGGATACTTAGTTAATGGTTGATGCTCTTGAGTAGACCTCCTAACTTGAGGTTCCGTGGTTTCTAACTGAGGAGATTGCAACTCTCCCTGATCAACACCCTCATCATTTGGCAACTCCTATGCCTCATCACGATCCAGATCATTTTTTCCACCTTCTCCACCTGTAGTCTGCACCGAAGAAAGAATCAGTGTGAGATTAACCACTCCATCAACTGTTTCAAAAGACTTATCAATCTTCTCAACATCTCCAAAGAACTGGTCTTCATGGAAAACCATATCTCTATTTTTTATAATTCATCTCCTCACTAAATCCCATAACCTATAGCCAAACTCATCTCCACCATAACCAAGAAAGATGCAATTTATTGCCTTATCGTCCAACTTTGAACGCTGCTCCTTTGGTACATGTGCAAACGCCTTCCACCCAAACACGTTTACGTGTGAATAGGAAACATTGTTACCTATCCATCTTCTCTCTGGAAGATCAAATTCAAGGGAATTAAGAGAGAACTATTAATTAGATATCTGACAGTTAGAACGGTTTCATCGCAAAATGACTTAAGTAACCATGCTAATCTCATCACGCATCTCATTTTCTCAATAATAGTACAGTTCATTCTCTTTGCCACACCATTATGCTGTGGAGCACCAGGATCTGTCTTTTCATGTCGAATGCTAGGCTTCAAGCAGTAGCTTCTGAATTGGTTGGACGTGTACACACCACCATTATCTGTGTAGAGATACTTCAAGAGTTTACTTATTTCTCTTTTAACCACTATATGAAACTATTGAAAAATCTAGAATATTTGATCCTTTGATTTCAATGTATAAACTCAAGCTTTTCTAGATGTATCATCAATAAACGTGACGAAGAAGTTATTACCATCCAATGATTCTATCTCCATGGGACCACAAACATCAGAATATACCAAATCTAATATATTATATTTCAATTTTGATATCGATGAAAAAGCAACCCTATATTGTTTACCAAACAAGCAATAGTCACAACAAGGGATATACTTTTGGAGTAAGGAATTAAATCCATCTTTGCCAACATCTGTAGGCCTTTTTCACTTATATGACCAAGTTTCTTATACCACAGATTTGGAGAGAAACTGTGTTGAACAGCATTCAACACACCTTTATACAGTTTCACATGTATTTTGTAAAGCATATTACCTGCATTTCTTCTCACAATAACAAGAGACCCTCTACTGAGTTTCCATCTGTCATTTCCGATGTAATTCTCATAACCTGTACGATCCAAGCAATTCTGAAAATCAAATTCAACTGCTAATCAGGAACATGTAAAACATCTTTCAGTGTTATTGTGCAACCAATATCGGTTTTAATGCAGAATTACCGATACCAATAATCTCTAAATGAATCGTGTTGCCCATCTTTACAGTACCAATGTTACCGGCTTTGTACGTTGTGAACATCTCCTTACAAGGAGTAGCATGGTAGGATGCTACTGTACCAACAACCCACTTAACTTGGTCATCTACAACACTCAAACACTCGTCATCATCACCGGCAAGCAACACTACTTCCTATCCTAAAGTATTTGTAGTATTTCCATTATCATTCTTCTTCTCATCATTAGATCCTTTCTGTTCGTTCAAGGCAAAATAATTTTTCCTTGTGAGGCCCATCTTCCCACAGAAAAAGCATTTTATAGACTCTTTTCCAGTTTGTGACCCACCTTTAGACTTGCCATGACCCCCTTTGGTCCCCTACTCCTACTCCTCCCCCTAATCTAAGTAACAAAGGCCTGTGCATTATCTATCCCTGCAGTTTTCCTTCTAGTTTTGTCATTATATAAACTGCTAATAACCTGACTCATGGACAATACACCATCTGGAGTAGAGTTGCTCATGGAAACAACCAATGTCTCCTATGTACCTGGTAAAGAACTCAAAAGCAACAAAGTTTGCATCTCATCATCAAGGACCATTTTCATTGTAGCTAACTGATTGACCACTCTTTAGAACTCATTGATGTGATCTTCAATTTGACCACTGTCCTTGAATTTCCTGTTTACAAGCTTTTTTATTAAACAGGTTTTGTTCACTATGGTCTTTCTATCATACCTTACTTCTAGCTTTTTCCAAAGAGTATGTACATTGGCGTCATTAGACACGTGGTAAAATATGCTATTATCAACCCATTGTCTGATTGACCAATCGCCTTTCTACGCATCTTGTTCTATTTTGCATCTTTCATATCTTTTGATTGGGCATTATCTCCCTCAATAAGATCATAGGGGTATTTGCAAGAGAGGATAATCTCCATCTTCGATTTCCATATCAACCAATAGTAGTGTTCCTAGTGTTGTTCTCCATCTTAATTAAATTAAGCAATAGGAAAAAACAAACAACTAACACTCACCTCAACTCCTGTACCGCATTAGAGATCTTGTCACCACGAGCACACTAAAAGAAATGGATCTGAAATTCAACCCTGGATAGCTTCGATATCGCAGAAATAGTCTTCTATGATCTGATTGGTCAAACTCTCCCGTTGATTGTCAAACAACCAATCTTCTTCTACAAATGCGTAAATCTGCTCGAAACAAGTCTGTAGCCTCAAATGGATCTCCAATCGGACACGAAAGGCCGGGATCCCCTCTCTCTTTTCTCGTGAAGTGGATTAGCAATGGCGACCAGCGGTTTCGACGATAATGTATGGCAGTGGCAAACGATGTGGGGAAATAGTGGCAGTAGTGGTTTCTGCGCATAAATTCTAGCGAATGTGCAAGTGTAGTGCCCCTATTATTTTTAGGCACCAAGAGAACCCTAGTGAAGAGATCTTCTTCTCCTAGTCGCCTAGCCTTTTCTGCAAAAGAGGAATTGCAAAACCAACGTACGAGAACCCCTCCTTCAATCTCTTTTTCTTCAGCAACGTGTGGCCCAGAGATCACAGCCGATCTTTTGCTTCTTCTGCAATGAATATGCAAAAATCCATATCACGCCTGATCCAGTCCGTCAATCTTCGCAGCACACAATTGTAAGCCTTAGGAGACCCTAGCCCAACTCTACTACCACTTGTTGTGGATATGACATCACCGCCGTGTGCGTGTGTGCATGAGCAACCAAGATCAATAATCAACCGCACATGGACACAAGAGATTTACATGGTTCGGCAAAAATGCTTACGTCCACGGAAAACTAATTTTCACTAAGTTTTCTTCCAATCTAAGAATTTATAGCCTTGGAATCTCAACATTTATCTAGGCTTATAAATTACATCAGTATATATAATCATCACTTCTTTATTCTCCAAGAATTCTATTATTATAGAAAAAGAAAAGTCCTAATCCTAGTAAAAGCATTATTATTAACAAATAAGGAATTCCTAATATAATTAGGGAAACTACCCAAAACATTGAACTTAATTTGGTCTAGACCCACTTGGCCAACAGCCTCAACAATGCCAACTCTTGATACTATTGTAACGCCCCACCCGTCACACATGTATGATATTGTCCGCTTTGGCTCATAGGCCTCACGGTTTTGTTTCTGGTGGGCCTCAACCCATCAAAAGGCCTCATGCAAGGTAAGGGTGCAAGCTTTATATAAACCCATTCACTTTACTCTCTATAGTCGATGTGGGACTTCAGGATGTCACAATCCACTCCCCTTAGGGCTGTACGTCCCTGTGCAGTAGCCTGCCAGTTCTTGTAGCCTGCCACCAGGCCACGGCAGGAACCCACACTCGATTTAATCGAGAGTCAGCTCTGATACCATTTGTAACGCCCCACCCTTCACATATGCATGATATTGTCCGTTTTGGCTCATGGGCCTCACGGTTTTGTTTCTGGTGGGCTTTAACCCACCAAAAGGCCTCATCAAGGTAATGGTGCAAACTCTATATATAAATACATTCACTTTCCTCTCTATAGTCGATGTGGGACTCCAGGATGTCACACTATAGTACATTTATCTTGGTAATAATAGAAAGCATAACAATCAGTAGATATGCGGCAAAACTACACTGTAAAACACAATTACATGAATGTAATTTGTGTGATTTTTTTTCTCTCTCGTAACTTCTTGTTATTGGAGTACATGATTTGATTGGTTGAGGTGGAAATGAATAAAATGACTGTCATTGTATACGTTGTCTAAATGTGATTGGGCGTTGGTGAGTTTCTTTGCCTTTTTTTTTTTTTTTTGTCATTTTATTTATGGGCTTGGAAGAGGGAATGGTGATTTTGCAATGTTCTGTATCCTGGTGGTAGTTGATTTAAATTACATCGTTTTACCAACTTTGCACAACCTCATCCTAGATAATATAATACCCATAGCAACAAATGGTGATCACCATTCAAACATTCCACAGTTCTTTGGTGTTATAAAACAGGAAAAATCATCACTATCTCTTCAACAAGGTGCATATTCATGAATAAAGTTCACTGTTTAACCTTAGCCCCAATCCCAGTCCTAGGTTCCGGTCCACCACTTCGTAGGTCCGAGTTTCAGTTAGTGAAAAGCGTGGTCTAGGAGATGAGAGAAGAGATGAGGTGAGGATGATAATATAGTATTTCTAATTAACCATAAATTATATGAGCCGGATTAAATAATGATGATGATAATATGGCTGTTCCTATGTCAACCTTTCTTTGTTTCTTAAATTTTTATTTATATTTATTTCGTTAGAAATATATCTTATCACTTTATTTATTTTTCTTCTTGTGTATGTGGTATGAGGTATGCTAATGCCAAAGATAAATGCAGCTAGTTGTGTGAAATGATGTGTTTTGGGTTGGTCCTAACTTATGTTTCACAAAGAAATTAATCCAAATTTATATATTGGGTGGTGAGATGGGTTAGTACTGGAGTGGGGAAAAAGAGAGACTGAGGAGTGGATTGAGTTGACTGGGGCATATGGAGGTGGGCCAGAATGGGTATTGGCTTTTAGGTTGGTCTCGATTTGGAATGATGGGGTTAAGTTAGGTGGGTATATTAGAATCACCAGTGGATTATGATATGGCGGCCTGGTTTGTGTAGTGGATTGATGGGGTTTGGTTGGCCACAAGTGGGTTAAAGTGGATTTTTGGATGGGTGAGTAAGAATAGGTAGCTTTTGGTGAAGTATGTTCGCGCTGTATTTTAATGGAGGACAAGTTGTGGTGGGTGTAATGTGCGTTGAGGCCATGAGTCAAGGTGATGATTGGGTGTGATAAGGTTGTTTGGTGGGCCTGGACAAAAAATGTAGATAAATGGGGATGAAAATGGTATAAGTTATGTTTGTATAGTGGTGTTTGTTTGACTAGAATAGAGATGCTGTAAAGAGCGGTGGGTTAGAATCACTAGTGGATTATGATATGGCGGGCTGGCTTGTGTAGTGGGTTGACGACGTTTGGTTGGCCGCAAGTGGGTTAAAGTGGATACTTGGATGGGCAAGGAAGAATAGGAAGGCCTTGGTGAAGCGAGTTGGCTCTGTATTTTGATGGGAGACATGTTGTTGTACGTGGACATAATGTGGGAGGAGGCTATGAGTGAAGGTGAATATGGGGTGTAGATAGTTTGTATGGTGGGCCTGGACAAAAATGTAGATATGTGGGGTTGGAGACGGGATAAGTTATTGGAGCGTTTGTGTGATTGTGTTTGTTTGAGTAGAACAGAGATGATGTAAAGAGGGTTGTGGGTTGAAGTGGTTTGAGAGATGTTTGGGTAGAGTTCTGAGTTTTGAAGTTGATGGATAAGATAACTATGAAGGCTGTTTGGGAGAGATGGAGATTGGAGGATGGCGGGGGCAATGAGTGGAAAGGGTGGTGTAGGAGTTGAGAAAAGAGAGGAGGTGAGGATGACTATTTGGCATTTCTAATCAACCATAATCTATATGAGCCGGATTTAAGAATGGTGATGATAATATGGATGTTCATATGCCAAACATGAATTATTTTTAAAATTTTTATTTATATTTATTTTGTTAGAAACATATCTTATTACTTCATTTATTTTTGTTCTTGTGCATGTGGTGTGAATGTTGCTAATACCAAAGGTAAATGCTGCTAGTAGTTTGAACTGATGTGTAATGAGTTGGTTCTAACTTATTTTTCACACAAAAATTAGTGATTATTATCATATGGAAGCCCTTAAACCTGATAAATATCCAAAAACTATCAACCAAAAGTTATTTACCACATAGTTGTTTGTGCAGGAAAATATGCCAAAAAATGTTGATTTTACCCCTACACTTTTGATATTTTAAAGTAGTAGGATATCGAATTGTGTGATATCATAAAAGGTAGGATATTGGATGGTTCGATATCTTACTAAGTTAGGATATCGAACTCTGCAATATCTTAACAAGTTAGATATCAAACAAATTCAAATTTGTACTACGAAACTATATGTCATCTTCGTTACTTTTGCGTTTTTCGGATTCCTGAATTGGGGCTTTTCATTTTTTTATCATCTAGAGATCATCTATTTCAATCATTACAAGAGATATGTGGCCTCTACCTCATTTTTAAAGTATAGATAAATCAATTTATGTGGTGTAAAAACCCTTTTGCAGTTTTTTTTATTGTAAAATCACTTAACAAGATTTAATTAGATCCTTATATATGATGTGAAACATATAGGAGAATGCATCCTTATGTATGATGGATGAGGGTTCCGTGTTTATTTTGAAGTTGATGGATTTTCCAAGGAACTGATGGGGCTTCTTGCTAAGCTTAGGATTTTGTAAGTTATCCTCTACAAATGTAGAGTGAAGTGGGATGAGCTATGAATCAGAGCGTGGGCTATTCAACCCATAGTTCTATCTCTTTATGAAGCTTTGTGTGACCACACTTACATCATAGAATATTAACGGTCATACTAATATCCACCATTAGATTTAAGCATAATAATTAAAGGGCAAACCATTACCATTCTGTAACGTCAGTGTGGTCACACAAGGCTCCAAAAAGAGGTAAGGCTATAGGCTGAATGGCCTACACCCTATTTCAAAGCTCATCTCGCTCCACTCTACATTTGTAAAGGATAACTTACAATACCTCCAAGCTCAGCAGCAAGCCCCATTAGTTCATTGGAATATCCATTAATTTCAAAATCAACATAGAACTCTCATCCATCATACATAAAGATGCATTCTCCTATAGGTTTCACATTATATATAAAGATATAAATCTTGTTAAGTGGTTTTACAATTTCTATTAAAAAAAAACTGAAAAGGGGTTTTTACACCCCATAAATTGATTTTTATAAACCTTTAAAATGAAATAAAGGCCACATACTTCTTCTAATGACCAAAATATATGATCTCTGGATGATAGAAAACAAAGAGACCCAATTAGGAATCCGAAACAAAAAGGCCCAATTTAGGAATTTGAAAATAAATAGCCCCAATTTAGCAATTCGAAAAATGCAGAAATGATGAAGATGAAACACAAGTTTCGTAGTGAAAATATACTTTGTGTTTGAGGGGGAATAAGAAAAAAAAGGGTTTGGGGAAAGGTGAAAAAATTCGCATTTATTCGATATCCTAAATCATTAGGATATCAAACCCAGCGATATCATATTATTTTAGGATGTCGTACAGTTAGATATCCTACTACTTAGAATACTGTAAGTTTAAGGGTAAAATCGGCATTTTTTGCGTGTCTTTTTCTATACACACAACTATATGATAAATAATTTTTTGTGGACAATTTATGGATATGTGTCAGATTTAAGGGCTGTCGTACTATAATAATTAATCCAAAGAAATATATTACGTGGTGAGATGGGTCAGTCCAAGAGTGAGAAAATAGAGAGAATCAGAAGCGATGATTGTGACTGGGTCATGAGTGGTACAGAGGTGGTCCCCAATGGGTATCGGCTTTTTGGTTGGTCTCAATTTGGAATGATGGGGGGGCTCAGTTAGGTGGGTATATTAGAACCACTAGTGGATTCTGATATGGTGGGCCGTTTGTGTAGTAGGTTTTGGTGAAGTGGGTTGGCGCAACATTTTGATGGAAGATAAGTTGTGGTGGGTGTAATGTGGGTGGAGGCCATGATTGAGGGTGATGATTGGGTGTGATTAGGTTGTTTGGTGGGCCCGGACAGAAAATGTAAATAAGAGGGGATGAATATGGGATAAGTTATGGAAGTGTTTGTGTGGTTCTTTTACTAGAACAGAGATGACGTAGAGAGGGTTGTTTGATAAAGTGGTTTAAGAGATGTTTGGGTAGAGGTTCTGTGAGTTTTCGAGTAGACAAATAATTAGATGACAATGAAGGCTGTTTGGGAGAGATGGATATTGGAGGATGATGGAGGTGGTGACACGATGATATGAACTATTCAATGCAAGAGAAGAAACTGTTTTGCGAAAATCTACCTAAAGGGGTCGATCTATTGCTATATTTATATTCATCAGTTGACTTAGATAGGCCTTCAATCATGATAAATTACAATCACTTTACAGTCAATCATTCCTATGAAATCTATCACAAAAGGAAATGTATTGTTGTAAATTTGATGTTATTTGACTAAATTCCCTCACATGGGATCTTATGTGATATTGGGTCATAGCCCATTTATTGTATAGGTGGGTTAGGTCTAATATCCATGGGCTTATGTTAACATTCCCCTTCAAATTGATGGTGGTCGATCAACAATTGTGAACTAAGAACTCATGTTACGACATCAGAAGAGTTTTGGTGAAGATAACTACAATTTCAAGTTATGAGGGAATGTGTGGAAGACTAACGATGTTACGGTCATTTTCATCTTGGATGAAATGAGAATCCACCTCTATATGCTTGATGCGTTCATGGAATATTGTATTTTCAATGATATGAATTGCACTGGTGTTATCCGCATTCAGCGGGGTAGTAATATTGTGTGAAAAATCAAGCTCAGAAAGAAATCCTCGGAGCCAAAATATCTTAGAACAAGCCAAAAACATAACATGATACTCATATTCTGTAGATGATTTGAACACCGTATATTTTTTTTTTTTGTATTTCCAAAATATTAATGCTTCACCCAGATACATATACCATCCTGTTGTAGAGTTACGACTGTGTGGACATTTTGCCCAATCCCTATCAAAATAAGTACTAAGCATAAGCGGTGTACCAACTTGTCACGCCCCACCCCACACGCATGCATGATATTGTTTGCTTTGGCCTATGAACCTCATTGTTTTGCTTTTAATGATACTCAACCCACCAAAAGGCCTCATGCAAAGTAAAGGTGGAAACTCTACATATAAGCCCAGTTACTTTTCTCTCTATAGTCAATATGGGACTCCAGGATTTTACAATCTACCCTCCTTAGGGCCGCATGTCTCTGTGTAGTAGCCTGCCAGCCCTCTTGGCATACCTATTTGCACCAAACGAAAACGGAGACCCACACTCGAACTAGTTAAGAGCTGGCTTTAATACCATTTGTCACGCCCCACTCCACACGCTTGCATGATATTATCAGCTTTGTCCCATGGGCTTCACAGTTTTGCTTTTGGTGGTATTTAATCCACCAAAAGGCCTCATGTAAAGTAAGAGTACAAGTTGTACATATAAGTCCAATCACTTTCTTCCCTATCGTTGATGTGAGACTCCAAGACGTTACACAACTAGAAAGAACCACTCACAAGTTTGTGATCTAAGTAGATATCAAATGATACATTTGATTGCCGCTAGATGAAGATGCCTCAGAAAATTCATGAATAGAATTACTACACTAACAGCATAAGATATATCCAATCTAATGGCTGTTAGGTAGATGAGGTTACCAACTAAGCATCGATATAAAATAAGATTAGGAAGAACATCACCATCAATAGGACTTAGTTTACCATTCACTTTTAAATGTGTATTCACCAAAGTTGACTCCTGAAGATCAGTAAGATCAATAATATCAATGATATATTTATGTTGATGAAGAAAGAGACCCTTTTTAGTTTGTCAAACTTCTAAACTAAAGATATATGTTAATGGTCCCAAATCTTTCATATGAAAGATGTCTTGGAGTGAGGATTGAAGCTTACATATCATATCACTATGAGGGCTAGTGATAATGATCCACTATACTAGAAGTATAGTGGTCCATTGAGCTACATCATGAGTGAACATGGATGGATTATATGGGCTTTGTGAGAAATGGAATTGAAACATAGTACTACAGAACTTCTCAAAGCACGCCCAAGGAGTTTGTCTAAGCCCATATAAAGATCGCAGCAACCGTGCGATATCAAATTTTGAAGTAGAAGCAAAGCCTTGAGGAAGGAGCATATAAACTTCCTTTTTGAGATCCTCATGAAGAAAAACATTTTTCTCATCCATTTGATATAAAGGCCATGACTGAGATGCAACAATAACAAAGATGGTGCACGTTGTTGTCATCTTGGCCACGTGAGAAAAGGTCACTTCATAATCAATACCATACTCGTATCGATTGCCTAATGCCACCAATTGCGCCTTATATCGTGCTAACAAACCATCTAGGTTCAGCTTAATGGAGTATACTCATTTACATCCAATGGGCTTAATAGAAGGAAGGCATGGCACAATGTCCCAAATGTGGTCTTCTTTGAGAGCCTTAAGTTCTTCTTGCATTACCTATTGCCAAAAATTAGGTTGCATTGCTTGCGAGTAAGGGTTAGGAATTTGGACTAAGGAAAGTGTTGCAGGTAAGGAGGGATGAGCAAAACCAAAACGATTAAGAGAGAGAGAAGGTCCAATTGACTTGGGAAGAGACCCACTTGAACTAGGGTGAAGAGCGGTGCTTGGAACCAATGCAAAGTTAGTAGTAGTGTTAGGAGACTCTGGCATAGGTTCTTATTACAATCTACGTCTTTTGTATACAATATTAGGTTTAAGTCTTTCAATAAGAGGGGAAGGATTTTCAGTGAAATTAGGAAGAAATGAAAGTATAAAAGAATTATCATTATCCAAATGATTCTGGAAAAAATATTGATTTTCAAAGACAACAACTTTCCAAGATCTCTGGGTCATAACAAATAAAACCCTTTTCGCTTGTGGCATATCCTAAAAAAACACAATAGGAAGACTAAGCAAACAATTTTGTTATTTTTGATGGAAGAAGAAGAACAAAAAAAAACACAGCCAAATGTGTGAAGATGGGATAATGTGGGCTTTTTTTGGGAAAAGATGGCGACAAGGTGTTTTATGTGCAAGACGAGCAGACTGTAACCTATTAATGAGGTGAACAACTGTGGATAGTGCTTTTGGCCAAAATCGAGTAAGGATAGAGAATTTCAACGGGAGTGTACGCACAATGTCCAGAAGATATCGATTTTTTCTTTTAGAAACTCCATTTTATTGTGGACCGTAATGACATGTGCATTGGGATATGATTCCTTTTTGTTGCAAAAATTATTGGAATTCCTTTGATATAAATTCTCCCCTAGAATCTGAATGAAGAATTTTAATTGAGGTAGTGAATCGGTTTTCAACATAAGTCAAAAAACTTGAAAATAAAAAACTTTAGCTTTTGCGCGCAAAAAATAAATCCATGTAAATCGACTATAATCATCAATAAAAGTAACAAAATACTTAAATTGTGAGTGAGATATTATAGGTGATATGCCCACGCATCACTATGAACAAGGCCGAAACACTTTGAGGTTGAAGTTTCACTCAAAGAAAATAGAAAACAAAAGTGTTTTGCTCTTTTCTATTTACAGCTACCATAATAAAAAAAGACATTATTGAAAGAAATTTTATTATCAAGCAATATAGAGTTTAATACAAACATTAAAGGCTTAGAGTTGGGATGTCCTAAATGCCTATTCCACAAGTGGCATCAATTGAAACTAGAATCACAAAGTAAAGCAATAACAGATTTATTCCTACCTTGTGCAGATAGCTGTAGTGGAAAAAAAGGTCAATGTTTAGGCTCCTTCCCTATTACTTTCCCCAACACCTGATCTTACACAACATAGCTAGATTGAAAAAATAAGACAGAGCAATTTTTCTCAAGAAGTTGGTCAACAGATAACACATTGGAAGCTAGATGAGGAGAGAGAAACACATGATCCAACGGTAGAAGGTGAGAGACAGATCCAATAGCAATAATGAGAATACTACCACCTTTAGCGATATTGATTCGGAGGTTTCCATCATACTTCCTCATACGAGATAAGATTCTAGACTCAAATATCATAAAATTGGAAGCCCCTGAATCTAGATTCTAAGTGGAACCTGAAGATTTTAGTTTACTTGAAAGACCAAGAGTAGAAAATGTATTTACTATCATTTGTTGAACCATTTCTAGAGTTAGAGATGTAGAAGATGAGGAAGCAGACTGTGTAATTGTAGATATGCTGGCAATAGGAGTTGATATAAAAGCAGAGTCATCCATGATTGCCAGATTGGCCTTATGTTGCTGATTTTGAGGTCGTTTCCTACACTCCGAGAGAACATGTCCCTTGTTCTTAAAATAGGTGTAGAGTTTTTGGCTGCACTTAGTAGCAATGTGGCCATATTTTTTGCGACTATAGTACTATAGTTTACTCATATCCAGTCCATCGGGCTTTCCTCTAGCAACATAAGCCACATCAATAGGACCAGTAGAAGTTTTCTGTGCGAGTATATTTTGGGTAGCAAGACTTTATTTTTCACGAATAAGTTCACTCAAGGAATTTTCTATAGACAGTGAAAGTATCCGACTCATCAGATTTGACCTAACAGTTTTAAAATTTGGCCATAATTTCATTAGAAATTGATCCCTCTGACTTGTTTTAAGTTGCAAGCCTTTTTTCTTCACGAAGAAGTTCACTCAAGGAAGTTTCTATGGACAGTGAAAGTATGCGACTCATCAAATTTGACCTAACAATTTCAAATTTTGGCCATAATTTTATTAGAAATTGATCCCTCTGGCCTGTTTTATGGATGTCTTGGATGGCAACCAATAATGCACCAAAAAGATCCGCATAGATAATCTCAATGTAATTAGTCCACAAAGTAACAATGTGAGAGTGGTAGTCCTAAATTGACATATTACTACCTTGAGCAAATGGGGAGATCTCATACTCTAGATGAAACCTATGAGAATGTTCTCTATGGACAATATCCTTTGCTGTCTTGTAGGGTCTGAGATGTAACATAAATTGAGAGTCTACAGATCCCAAAATTCAACTCATGATCTGGGCATCTTTGGTTTCCCATTTGATTTTGGCCTTTTCATCATTGGGTTTAACTTCCAACCCATCAATATGGCCCTACAACACTTTGCCTTTATGGTAGATTTGAAAATGGAAAGCACATGAGGTATAATTTTTCCCATTAAATTTAATTAAGGGAATCTCACTTTTTCCGCTAAAACAGACATGCAAATAGAAATAATCACCCAATTGATATGTAGATCAACAAATAAAAAATAGTCGACAAATCCCAATAAGTAAAATCACAAAATTGTGATGCATTCAGATTCTCCACAACGATCTAAAATGGGATTTCAAAAAACAAACACAATAGTGAAATACTACATCATAGATCATGGAAAAAATTCTTAACAAATCTCAAAACAAATCATCAAATTGCTTCAAATCTGCAATCAGATTGCTAAAGCATCCAAAACACAATACATAGATGTTTATGCAGCAAGGATAGATCCTCAGATCTGTAAAGTAACCATCAAGTTTCTGCAGATCTGCATTCAGATCATGAAAGTACCCATAAATAGGCCAGGCGACCTTGTTGGCTGGGGTAGTTTGATCTTATGGGGCCCACATCAATGTCCCACGCATAATTAGAAGTCAAGATGTCCAAGTTTCCTTAAGTATAAAACTTATGAACCAAATTTTAATGAAAAGTTTCAACATACAAAGAAATTGGACGGATTTGATGAAAAACAAGTAGTATTTTCAAATAACTAGAAGATGTACTAAATGGCCTACCTCTGATGCTCTAAAAATTATGAAGAAAATCCTCATAAATCTTGGAATACCGAGTCGAACTGATGGGTTGGTGAAGCCTGATCTGGGGTTAATATTGTAATATGTCAGTTTAATCTGGACCCTTTGTTATTAGGTCAGATTCGACGGTTGTTAATGCCTAGGGGTATTATTAATTAGAGCTTCTGTTCTATTCTGAGAGGTGTGAGAAAGAGAGAGAGTTAGTTTCTCTGCAAAGAAGAACCCTAGGAGAGTTGTATACTCTTGTAATCACAAGAACAGGATTGTTCTACTTGTTGGTGATCTCTAACAATAGTGAACAAGTTTGAATCTCCGTGGATGTAGCCCACATCGGGTGAACCACGTCAATCTGGTGTCTATTGTGTGGATTGTGTCTTCTTCTTTCTTAACAATTGGTATCAAAGCATAGTTTTATTCAGATCTTGGAGTTAGATCTACGGTTGTTGTCACAACCTGAGCCCAGGAGTTCGGGGGTTAGCAAAAACCAAACCGATGACACACGTACTCCCGTGCCTGTACACGTAGACCTGGTCTAAATGCACACGCACAAGGAAAGGTTCACACGTGCCAAACATGTACGCGGAAGCTATAGATATCAAAACATCACACTAAACAATGCAAGAAGAGAAATACGAAAACAAAACTAACATATATCGATATAGGGTTTACAAAATGAGACAAAATATACATGTAAAAATCATGATAGGATCTAAGCGTGACAAAGCTCAAAACAAGGAAGACTCCTATGCAATGAATGTCCAGAGCGCTTTCCGATGGAGTGACTACATCCACTCCTCTAGGCCTGATGGGACCCCGGGGGCCTCACTAGGAGTTTGGCCGACCGACGAGGGGTCGAAAGGGGTATTTGAGCCTGCAACACCAAAGACAACTCGTGAATACAGCGATTCAACAAAGTATAAGCCATAACAAGTAACACATACTGTGTCTAATAGAATAAAGAACATCATGTAAATCATAACAAGTCACATTTGTATGCTAGGCTGTCGTGCAAGAAAGAAACATGCCATGTGAATCAATGTATACATGCTGAGTACATAACTAGTTGGCGACTACATTGCCATATGCTCCCAAAATAGGGATCTTATATCGGTGCAGAGAACACCATTGTCCGGGCCAGGGTACGAATGGGTCTCGGGTTCCTGGGGTTCGGATTCCCCGAGATGTTTCCTTACTGCAGCAAGGCCATGAAAGCTACACCAAATTCACCCCGTCGGGATGCTAAGGCTGAGGCTAAGTAGCGCCTGACCATACAAAGTCAATCATGAAAACCCTGAGTAAATCGTGACAAGCATATCCTGCGTGCATATCCGAGATCATGTCTTATACGTGCAAGCATTATAACATAATTACATGCATACATACTCAAGGTGAAACATAGGACAACTTTCGACGTTACATGCAATGATCCTGCTAAAAAGGGGAGATCAATGATTACAATACAACATGTTATGCAAGCAAATCGTACCATATCGAATCACCTTCATTTACTGGCTAACTCTAAGCTAATTATCCAGTGTTTCTAATCGTGCATGATGATGTAATTTTAAGTTATCCGCTACACCATTGTCTAGTGTTGCATTCCATTATATGGTGCACCGAAGTCCCTTAAACCAACACCCATGGGGAGGTGCTTAACAACTGAATAACGAACAAGAATGATTCGTAGCCCTCAAGATCATTCACGCGTTGTATCATATTCCGTTGGGTAAGTTGAAGTTGCCTACCTTCTACCTTAAAGGTCCTACAGGTCTCCTTCTTTTCCTATTTTTCTTACTTTCATGCCAACAAGCTCAGCCGTATGTAACCCTACGGCTTAGCCGAAGGAACATTACGGCTTAGCCGTAGAAGGCTTCACGGTTTAGCCGTGGCTGGGCCGTAAAAGAGTTGTAGAATTGCATACTCTCAGTTATTTTCAAGTGTCACCCTGTATTGATCTACGGCTGGGTTCACGGTTAGCACATTTTACGGCTGGCTCAGCCGTAGCACATTTTACGGCTCAGTCGTAGCACATTTCACGGCTTAGCTGTGCATGCGCGGGGTTGAATTCTGAATCAAATACAGAAAACCTGTAACGACATCATATGTGCAAAATTCCAACAGAGAAAGGGAGAATGATATCAAATTGGGCTGTAAACATGTTTTCCCTACAAACTCATGTGAATTAACCCAAATCAAGCAAATACCAACATGGGTTCATACATATTATGCTTATACTTGCCTCAATTGAATTCTGACACTCCAATTGCTGTCCTTGGGGCTCAATTCACGTCCACACTCTCACAACTATCATGCATGCATGAGAAAGAGAAAGAAACATCGTGAGCATAGTCATGGAGTCATGGAAATAAGAAAAAGAAAATGAGGGAGATGGAGGAGACCTCAAACTCACCTCAATCTACGCACCAAGGAATGAAAGAGCACAATCTCCTCTTTTTGGCTTGATCAGTGGAGAAGAAAACTCAAGAGGGAGAGAGAAAGAGAGAGACAAACATGAGAGAAGAGTGAGAGTTAAGATAAGTGAAGGTCCAAATTGCAATGAAGTCCAAGTCATAAATCAATTTCCAGTTTGAGTCAAATCCAGGTCCAATGGAATTATATGACATCGGTTGCAAACGACGTAGTTACGAAAGTTAACGAGCTCAACGAAAGACGCGTGTTGACATCAAGATGATGCAAAAATGACCATGTCTAAGAAAAGCAAAAATTACGAAAAAGGGCTTGGTCTACCTAATTTAGGTCAAACTCAACCCAACTACCTATCCATGACCCGTAATAAAAACAAAACACAAGCAAAACACAATTAACAACTAAAACAACAGTAATTAGGCGTTAACCGAGGTCAAGCTGGGTCAGAGTGTTACAGTTGTGATCTACGGATCAATTGTTTGGGATCGGATCACTGTTTTCGTGAAACAGAGGATCACTGCAGCCCATTTAGAGTAGCCCATCGATTTTTGTTGCAAAAATCGGAAACGGCCGCATGAATCGGGATCTACCCTCTTCAGCGCCGGAAAAGAAGACCGGCGAAGAAAGGGGCATCGCTGTCGCTGCTGTTGCGCTGTCACCGCCATCGTGCCGCCGTCTACACGTCTTGCCATCACTGGATCAGATGAAAAAGAGACTGGAGAAGGTGTTACTGCCAGATCCGCGCGCTGCCACCGTCGTTAACGCCGCCGCTTGTAAGCCGTTGCCATCCTCATCGCTTGAGGAGATGACCGTCTCGAACGCCCCTCCGCTGTCGTTGTTGCCTCACCAGATCACAACTCACCGGAGTTTGTGTCTCGTCGTTGCTGCTGTCGTTACCATCGCCGGGCGCAACCATCACCTGTCGTCGAACTCGCCGGTCTACGGTCGTCCCGCTTCCATCCACCATCTACCACAGCCGGGGAAGGGAAGAAACAGCGAGATAGGATCCCTGTTGCAGAACAGGGGAAAAAAGGAAGAATAAAAGGGGTTCGGGCCGGGTCAGGTCAGGTTCGACTCGACCCAATTGCAGCAAAGGCCACGAGCAAAAATAGGTTTGGGCCTGGTCACGTCAGGTTCGACCCGACTCGATTGCAGCAAAGCCCAGTGAGCAACAGCAGGTTCTGTTCCGAGTCAGGTCAAGTTCGACCTGACCCGTTTGCAGCAGAAGCCCAGCAGCAGTAGGTTCGGGTCTATGTCGGTTCGGACCAAACCCATTAGCAGAAAAGCCCAGAGAGCAGTGCAGTTAAGTTTTGGGTCAGGTGAATCCGACCCGAGTCCACTTCAAAAGCCCAGCAGAATCACAATAGTGACATAAGCACCGGTCAACAGGCAGGTTTGACCAAATTCAACGGCCAGAATTGTTTTGTAAGTTTTAAGGTCATTTGGACTCCAAATTGTTCTCCGTTTTTTTTTCTGTGCACTCGTAGTGACGAGATCTACGAGATAGATGGAACAGATTGACCATTTAACTGACAGAAAAATTATCAAGTAAATAGAGCTTTGGTTTGAGTGGGAACAATGACGGACGACATAAAGCAAACAATTGAAAAGTTCAATAGTCAGAATTTCACATACTGGAAGATGCAGATGAGGATCTCTTCTACTAGAAAAATTCTTATTTGCCACTTGGAGAAAAAGCAAATAAGCCTGCAACTATGTCAAATCCAGAGTGGGAGGTGCTTGACAGAAAAGCTTTAAGTACGATTAGACTCTCTTTAATAAAATATGTTGCATTCAATATTTCAAAAGAGCAAACCACTGAAGACGTTATGGCTGCCCTTTCACGAATGTATGAAAACTCATCTGCTTCAAATAAAGTATATTTGATGAAAAGATTGTTTAATATGAAGATGGCTGAAGGTGGGATTATCACTGAACACACAAATGAGTTCAACACGGTTATGAGCCAGTTGTCATCAGTAAAAGTACATTTTGATGATGAGATTTGGGCATTACTATTGTTATCTTCTTTACCAGATAGTTGGAGTGGTATGGTTACTTCACTGAATAATTCATCGGGATCAAGTAAACTGAAGTTTGATGATGTTGTGAGTGCTATCATCGATGAAGAACTTCACAGGAAATCCTCAAGTGAATCATCAGGAAGTGCTTTGAATGTGGAAAACAGAGGAAGAAAAACTGAGAGAGGTTAGAGTCATGGAAGATTTAAATTGAGAAGCAAGTTAAGATCATTAAAAGGCAAGATCACATGCTCGAATTGTGGCAAAAAGGGACACGTAAAAAAGGATTGTAGAGCTTCACCAAAGAAAAATAAGCAAAAGAACGGTACCAATGACAATGATAGTGATGCCTCTACAAATGTTGCAGGTGATACTGTTCATGATGCTTTAATTCTTTCCTTTGATTATAAATCTGAATCTTGGGTTATAGATTCTGGTGCGTCCTTTCATGCCACTGCACATAAAGAATATCTCTAAAATTATGTGAAAGGTGACTTCGAAAAGGTTTATCTTGGTGATGATGAACCTTGTGACATAATTGGCAAAAGAGATGTTCAGATCAAATTGCCAAACGGAGGTACATGGCAATTAAATGATGTTAGGAATGTACCGAGCCTAAGAAGAAACCTTATATTTGTTGGTCAGCTTGCAAGCTTTGGTTATGTCACAATCTTCGGAGGTGACTCATGGAAGGTGACAAAAGGGAGTATGGTTGTTGCCGCGGTAAGAAAAAAGGTACTCTTTACCTGACTAATAGCAGTACTAATTCTATTGCAATTGTAGATAAAAGCACAGACTTAAACACATGGCACTGTAGATTCAAACACATGAGTGAGAAAGGAATAAAAATTCTTCACTCAAAAGGTAAGCTACAAGACCTCAAGTCTTTGGACTTAGACTTCTGTGAAGATTGTGTTTTTGGAAAGCAAAAAAAAGTCACTTTCTCTAAAATAGGGAGGCAACCAAAATCAAAAAGGTTGGAACCGGTTCACACAGATGTGTGGGGACCAACACAGGTACCTTCTCTTGGTGGATCTTCTTACTTTGTTACATTTATTGATGATGCTACCAGAAAATTATGGGTTTATCCTATGAAACACAAATCTGATGTGTTTGGTATTTTCAAAAAGTGGAAAGCTTTGGTTGAAAATGAAACAGGTCTGAAATTGAAATGCCTGAGGTCTAATAATGGGGGAGAGTATTGTAGCAAAGAATTTGAGGAGTATTGCTCCACAAATGGGATAAATGGAGAAAAGACCATTCCTAATACACCACAGTAAAATGGTGTGGCAGAGCGTATGAACAGGACCATTGTAGAGCTGCTAGAAGCATGAGGCTACATGCTGGATTGCTAAAGCAGTTTTGGGAAAAGCAGCGAACACTACTGCATATCTGATCAATCGTGGGCCTTCAATACCTTTGGATGGTGGATTGCCAGAAGAAGCCTGGAGTGAAAAAGAAGTAAATCTTTCACACTTAAAAGTATTTGGTTGTATCTCTTATATTTATATTGATGCTGAAAAAAGAGACAAGTTAGATCCTAAATCCAGGAAATGCATTTTCATTGGATATGGTTCTAATGAATTTGGTTATTGCTTTTGGGATGAAGAAAATAGAAAAATCATCAGAAGTAAAAATGTTGTATTCAATGAGAAAGTCTTGCATAAGGATAAGGATAATATGCAAAAGGACAATACAGAGTACTTAGATGTAGAGGACATTCCTGAAAATGATGCACCCGAAGCACATGAAAATGTAAACTCATAGGTGGATCCTCATACACCTACATCAGTAAGAAGGTCCTCCAGGATTCCTAAGCCTACACAGCGTTATTCACCTTCAATGTATTACTTGTTGTTAACTGATAGTGGTGAGCCAAAATGTTATGAAGAAATGCAGGCTGATACTCTGGCTAAGTGGGAGCAAGCCATGGAAGATGAGATACAATCTTTATCGTCAAATCAGACATGGGACTTAGTTCAGTTGCCTGAGGGAAAGAAAGCATTGCATAACAAGTGGGTGTACAGGTTGATAGATGAACATGACGGCAGTAAGAGAAACAAAGCCACAAGAATATGCTGTCTCAGGAAAGGAGTACAT
Source organism: Sextonia rubra (assembly GCA_037013555.1). NCBI lineage: Eukaryota > Viridiplantae > Streptophyta > Magnoliopsida > Laurales > Lauraceae > Sextonia > Sextonia rubra. The sequence continues at coordinate 104,589,367 of JASUAD010000001.1, read as the reverse complement.
GGTGTGTAAACTCAAAAGGAGTTTATATGGCTTGAAGCAGGCCCCAAGACAATGGTATATCAAATTTGACAGATTTATGCAACACAGGTTATAAACGAAGTCATGCAGACCATTGTTGTTATTACAAAAAACTTCGATAACTGTTATATCATTCTCCTTTTGTATGTAAATGATATGCTTGTTGCAGGATCGAACATGTGAGAAATAAATAATCTGAAGAAACAGTTGTCAAAGGAGTTTAAAATGAAAGATTTGGGTGCTGCGAATCAAATTCTCGGTATGAGAATTACTAGAGACAAAACAAATTGTACACTGAAGTTGTCTCAGGCAAAATATGTTGAAAAAGTCCTACACAGGTTCAACATGCAAGGTGCTAAGCCAGTTTGCACTCCACTAGCAAGCCATTTTAAACTCTCAAAAGAGTTGTCTCCTAAGACAAAACAGAAGAAAGATGACATGTCTAAGATCCCATATGTTTCAGCTGTTAGCAGTTTAATGTATGATATGGTCAGCACAAGACCTGATATTGCTCATGCAGTGGGAGTTGTAAGCAGATTCATGGGTAACCCTGGGAAAACACATTGGGAAGCAGTTAAGTAGATTCTCAGATATCTAAGAGGTACTACTAATGCAGCATTGTGTTTTAGAGGACCAAAAATCAAACTGGAGGGTTATATTGATTCAGAATTGGCAGGAGATCTTGATAGAAGTAGAAGTACTACTGGATATATCTTTACCTTAGGTAATGCAGCAATCGGTTGGAAATAACAATTACAGGATGTTGTTGCACTTTCAACCACAGAAGCAGAGTATGTTGTTGTTACAAAAACTAGCAAGGAAATGATTTAGTTGCAGGAGTTAATGGAAGAGTTGGGTAAGAAGCAGAAGGACAGCAAGCTATACAGTGATAGTTAGAGTGCCATTCATCTTGCAAAGAATTCAGCCTTTCATCCAAGAACCAAACACATTCAAATAAGATATCACTTTATATGGTGGCTTCTAGAAGAAAAGTTATTGAAATTGGATAAGATTCTCACAAGTCAGAATCCAGCAGATATGCTTACAAAGGTGGTGAATATAGAGAAACTGAAGCTGTGCTCAGCTTCAGTTGGACTTCTTGTTTGAAGACAAGGTTTTGATATTTGAAGCCATGTTCCGCTGTTGTCATTGTCATTCAGTGTGATCAGTCTTCAAGTGGGAGATTGATGGGTTGGTGAAGCCTGATCCGGGGTTAATATTGTAATATGTCATTTTAATCTGGACCCTTTGTTATAAGGTCAGATCCGATGGTTGTTAATGCTCACGGGTATTATTAATTAGGACTTCTGTTCTATTCTGAGGGGTGTGAGAAAGAGAGAGTTAGTTTTTCTACAGAGAAGAACCTTAGAAGAGTTGTGTACTCTTGTAATCACAAGAAGCGGATTGTTCTTCTTGTGGGTGATATCTAACAATAGTAAACAGGTTTGAATCTTCGTGGACATAACCTACATCGGGTGAACCACGTAAATCTGGTGTCTATTGTGTGGATTGTGTCTTCTTTTTTCTCAACACGAACAACATCCACAACTTTCCGATACCAAGATGATCAGTGGTGGGCCACTGTCTTGATCATGACGTCCTTGTTTTGCATCATTGCCTCTATCAGGAGCAGGCAAGACTACTTACACGACTGATGGTCAACCAAAGATGGATGCAAGGTCTTTAATATAGTGATATGATGAAGAACAACTATTCAATGGAAGAGAAGAAAACTGATTTGGGAAAATCTACCAAGAAGGTCCATCTACTACTATACGTATGTTCATCAGTTGCCTTAGATAGGGGCCTTCAATCATGATAAAATACAATAAATTTATAGTCAAAGATTCCTATGAAATCTATCACAAAAGGAAATGTATTATTATACATTTGATGTTGTTTGACGAAACATCCTCACGTTGGATCTTATTTGATGTTGGGTCACAGCCTATTTATTGTACAGGCGGGTTAGGCCTAATATTTATTCGTGCGCTTGTGTTAATAGGTGGGGGCAGTGAGTGAAAAGGGTGGTATAGGAGGTGAGAGAACAAATAAGGCCATCATCCATTATGCAGTGATGCAAAGAGGAAAATAGAAAGAGAGACAAATATTGAGAATGCAGAAAAACTGCTCCTGGGAGTCGATGCAACCTCCCTTTTATAATTCCTAACTGTCTTAATCAAGGCCCAATCACTGTAATTACTATCTATACATAGCTATAGTATCATACAAAGGAGGAAAGAAAAGGTGCATACAATTATATCTTTTGGCTGTGTAAATCCTATCATCATAATGGGTCAAGGCCCATTTAACGTACATGAGCTACTGTAACATCTTTTGTCATTGGTACTAGCCATTTGTAATCTAACTACTATTTTCTAGTACATAAGCTGCTTGTGTTTATGGTGAAAGAGTTGAGTTGACTTAAGATTGTAAATAACTAAGTCGCATGATAATGCTTTTCTATTGCAAGAGCATTGTAAAACATCCAAATACAATGCACTTCTGCACGGGTTTATGAAGAGTCGCTGAAAATCATTACATGCTTTCAAAAAAAAAAAAAAAGGCGCTGTTGAGTATCATTACCCATGCTTCAAAACTAACATTCTAATTTCCAACTCTCTTGAGTTAATACACAAAATACAGAGTGTTCGTTGAGATCTTAAAAACATGCAAGATGAGATAAGATTCAAGCAATGGCCATATTCAAGAATTTTGTATCGTGTAAAGCACAAGAGCTTCACCAGCGATCAGCCCCATGGAGTGGCGTCGCTTCCGGTAATCCTGATAGTTGAAAGGGAGGTATAGGCGAGGGTGGTTGGTATCCACAAGCTCCGGTGGCACCTCCACTGCTTCCTCCTTTGGCCCGAGTAGGAACACAGCAATTGTGATGCGTATGCCTGCTTCTAGGCATTGCACACGGTGCTTCACATTGCAAAATCTGCCATTGCTCCATGCCTTTTAATATATGTCATCCCAAAGAAACTAATCAATCATATGAATGTAGATTGCTTAAATGTAAGAAAGACTATTTTGAACAGTGTTTGCTGTGGAAAGAATGAGTTCATCTTAGACTGATTATATTTTATTTGGCTAGTGTTATTATCTGATTAGGTTTACTATTTGATGTGATTAGTTTTCTACTAAGAATAAGATTAGTTTTCTCATTTTGCGTTAGTATCTTTGATTGCATTTTTATAATTTGTCAATATTTACTCTTAATGAAAGCATCAATCCCTTAACTTTCACAAAGAACACAAGGCATGTTTTGAGTGTTTGATGTTTCTTTCATTGTTTAAACAAAGCTCAAAGCCCAAATGTTTGGAGTAATAAGTCATATAGTACCTTGGCAACATCTCCAAGATTAACAAGTAATGATCCTGGAATGGGATCAACGGAAATGAATCTGCCACTCTTATCCATCAGTTGAAGTCCCCCCACGCATTCATCCTCTTGAAGTACGGTCAGAAAGCCAGAATCTGTGTGCAAGTGAACGCCTGGGGAGTCTACAGTGTCCTCTGTGAATGAGTATTTGTTTATCCTGAGCTGAATTGGCCATTCTCTGCACAAATCCCCTCTAACACCCAACCCCTGTGCTATCTTGTGTCCTATGTCCATGGCTAGATTGTGCACTTCACGAGCATATGTTTTGATGGTTTCTCTGTATAAACTCCATATTAGATATCATATAACTTTTACATAGATAATGCAGAATTTCAAGCATTGACACATCAAAATTAAGATTAAACTTGTTGAGAGCAAGGCAATATGTAGTCCCGATTACATGCATCTGGGTGCACCTCTTTACGCGACCTACCTCGGGATGGGCTGAAAAGATTGAAAGATCTGGTTGGGGCCTCCTATGTACAAAATATGGGGCACAACTGATCATTCTAACCCCTTGATCAATAGCTCATAAATTTTCACCTATTAAAGAGTGCAAAGTCTATCCAACCAATCCATTCGGTTGATGATAAAAAAAAAAAAAAAAGGAAATGGAATTGGTGTAAATCAGGGGATCCTCTTTGTGTGGTCCATTTAGATGGGTGGTCAAGTGAGCTCCACTATGAGGCGCCCTGCCCACAAGTGTGTGTGCCCCGTGTGCATAAATTACAAGTGCTCCTGTGTGAATGTCCCGCACAACCACTCTGCGAAACACCTTGAGGAGGCCACTTGCGCCCCATCATCCACCAAGCTACTAGCCCATAATATGTCACGCACCCATATTCTAACAATAGGGCAAAGAAAAACAGCAATATCACCTTTGTATGTGTAATAAATGAGGGCATTCCAGCAGTTGCAGCTTTGCTCATGTAACAAGCAGGAGCAATCCTGTAGCTGATTGTTTGCCTCAATAATAGATAGCTCCATTCCCGTCATAAATGTTATTTGCGTGATTAAGCTTTTTAATCCATCCCAAACCACTCCATCTATAGGAAAACGACTCTGAAAAGAATTTTAAACATTTAATTTAATGTATTCATAATAGTTTGTCATTTACAATGAAATTTATCATGATACAATCGTAAGCACAATTTTTAAGAAATTAAACATTGCTTAAACCTGAGAAATTAAATAATTCAAAAAGTTTTAAAAAATTTAAATTATTTAATTAGAATAAATAAATTTTTTTGCAAAGCAATGATTAAAAAATTTGACCCACAGAAAAGATAAAAAGAGCTTTCAAACTTTGCAAACTTCAAAAAATACCTTTATTAGAAAAGAATGTTAAACCTTTGTTTTAATGTATTTATAATTATTAGTAATTTAAATTGAAAATCAATCATAATAAAATCATAAGCGCAGTTCAAGACATGGAACATTTCTTATACCTGAAAATTTAAATAATGACTTAAAAATTCGACCCACAGAAAATTTGAATGAACTTTCAGACTTTTCATTTATTTCTAAAATGATTGGACCACAACTAGTGTTGACCCACAAGTGCGTCCCACGTGGGTAAAGTCGCATTACATACTGCTGCTTTTTTGAGATGTATGGACCCTATTGTAATTTTTCTCTATGCAGAGAGTATTTTTGTAAATTTAAAAATTGGTTCACATATATAATAGAAAGTCACACAGGGTCTATTATATATATATTAAAGCAAACCAAAAATGTCTCTCAAAGGTACCACCTCAACCCCTATGGCTTCTCCTCTCAAAGAAATGCTTTAAAAAAATATAAAGATGATTGGATTTTACGTGGGCCACACTACACCTCCCCAATCTTCTCCCTAAAATCTCTCCATTTTAGTTATCCTCTCCAAATTTTCTCCCTAAACCTCTCATCTCCAAATCTTTTCCCTAAATCTCTCCATTTCAATTAAGATTTTAATTTTCATAAACCTACCTATATTTCTAAAGTCTCAAAAAATCTATGCAATCAATCCCAAATCCCCATGATGATCTTTTGAGATATTGCCAATAACCAATTGTGATCTTCCATTGAATAGAAATGGGGTATTTTATTTAGTCTCGAGATCAAGTGTTGAGACACAAAATAAGGTTAATATTTGTCCAACCGTTCCACATGAATGATGAAAACCGAAGATGGCAATGCAACTCAAGAACATGAAAGTACCGAAATCAGAGGTTGTGAGATATGTGAATGTTTTGAAAAAAATCTATCACGTAACTATCTCCATCTTTTAAAATATTTAAAATACCAAGACAGCATGCAGGTTGACTAGCGACATATGGGTAATCCTCTTTTAGATTCTGATGCTAGGACTAGATGAATGGATATCTTGAGCGTGACCAAAGGCCCTTCCTCATCTTTGGTTGTGGCATCCTCCTCAAGACTCTAATGGTGGGATCAGATGAATGGCCATCTTAAGGTGAGAAGAGGCCCTTCATCATATTTGGTTGTGGCTTATATTGTTCTTACATATAACATGTTTGAATGTTTTTTATTATTATCATTGTAGATTCTACCTGAGCCAAACTAGCCATGAAAATCCGCAAAGAAATATTTAAGCTGTGTGGTGTCGCGGCTAATGGATATAATAATAAATTTGCTATGTAATAATAAAGGTATTTCGCCAGTGAAGAGATATCTAATGCTTCATATTTGATTTTTATGATTCTGTCAATTAAGATTAAAAGTATGAACTTCATATCATGTAGTTTTGATTTTATAAAGTTTGTGGTGGTAAATAATTCTATATTTCATCTTTGATCTTATTTTATTTAATTCATGAGAAATTCATCCACCTTGTAAAATTAAAATCATAAAAAATATTTACACAATACTAGAAAAATCATTCTACTATAAAAATCCTTTTTTCGTCACACAAAAAATGGATGGCCAGTATTTTCCTTTATGTCTTATTTCTTTATTTATCTTTCTATATTTAGTTGTCTCACACTTTAATAATCTCACACGTGCAATGGACCCTAAAAATTGATGTTTGATGGTAATTGTGCATAATTAATGGAGTCAATTCTTAATTGAATTATTTTTATAATAATATTGCTAAATTAACTTGATTTGGACTCTTAATGATCAATTGTGGAGTAGTTGTAGGTCCGTCCTATAGGATGAAATAACATGATCTAACCATTTCGTTAAATGTTTCAAATTCTAACAATTTCAAAAGTGGAGGGGATATAAGTTTTTGGATGGCGAGTATGCGTAGAACTATTTGGACAAACTTTTATTTGATGAATTAAATTGAAGAATAGTCTAAATCAGTTTATAGATTAGAGATTTTACATGCATTTTGAGAGATATATATATATATATATAACTCTTATAATATTTTACAATCTTCTCATGATTCGGAAATAGTCTTATTTCCTTTTCTCTTACCTAAAAATTGTATAAAAATTAAAATACTTGAACGCTTATACTTTCATATTTTAATTATAATTTATGTAATTTTACTAAATATTTCTCCATTTATATTATTTATTCATTTCTTTTAAATTTCTATCCTTCACATTTATTTACTAAAAAATACACTTAAGTTGAAAATATATTTATTTTTTAGCCCGGCTTAGCACAGGGCTGCTAGTCTCTATTAAAGGGCACTAAAATAAGAAATTGTAACTTTACTTCTTCAATAATCAACATCATTTAAGAAATTTCAACTTTGCTCACATAATACACATGAACATTGTTGCAATTGTTACTTTGCTCTTTCTTTAATAAAAAAACAAAAGAGCATTCCTAAAGTTGGATCTTTTCCTCGCGTAAGAAAGCCTTTTATCCCATTCAAAACCCCTTTGGCAGTCAAAACTCGACTCCAAAACAAAATTTAAATGATTATCTGATTGTTTTAATAATAATTTCTATCTTTTAAAATGGGTATTAGTCCTACTTCAATCTTAAACAAATTTCTCCACATATAGCTCTGCTCACAAATAAAAACTATAATATGTAATCAATCATGAAACTTTCTAATTAATAAAGGAAATTTGCAGAAGAACAAGTGGGACCTACAAGAGAGTGCCTACACATGCTAGACATCTGCGCAAATCTACAACAAATATGCAATAATTCTTTACCATTTCCCTTTTTATTGTTGATCCTAACCAAATTACTATATAATATTTGATTAGAAATAAGAAAAAAAAGGATTTGAAGAAGGAAAAATCAGATCAGCATTGGGTATAAATCATATGAACGGATGTGATGGATAGCAGCAAAAAAAAAAAAAAAAAACCTCTGATGGAAGGTGGCATCCAACTGATTGCAGAAGGCATCGACGGCTTGAGACGAGTGCTTGTTATCATCGTAGAAACCCAAGGCCTCGAACAGTGGAGATCTGGGTCTGGGTCCCACGTATCCGCTATATAAAATCGTGTCAGTGTTCCGGCGTTTCGTCTCGAATGGCCGGTCGAAAAGATTTCGGACGACCGATTTCATTTCGGACAGGAGCTGTAGCGGGATCTCGTGGTTGACCACACGGAAGCACCCTAACTCCTCACACGCTTCAACAAGCTTCCCGTACTGCCCTGGGAACTGCTCCAGATCAATAATACTCACTGAGACTGTGTCTGTGACAGCTCCTCCTCTGCATTCCATCATCAAATTTCAAATCACACGCACCACACCACTTCTCTATTACCACAAGATCACAAGCTCACAAGAGCTCTGAGAGAGACAGAGACACAGAGAAAGACCTAACTCACCAAGAAGCTATACAATTCCAATTACTGTCCATGTGGTATGTATGTACTGCTCAATGCTCATACGGAGTTGACTGACTTAGAAGAATATAATTATTATCCATACGCTATATATTATACTAATACAATTGGGATCTTCTTATGGTGGATTATTGTTATGGAGCCATTAGTGGGACATTATATCATCTTTGAGTTGGAATATATTATTGCCAAGGGCAAAACAGGGCTTTGTGTGTTTGTAAGGAACTCACATTGGAAAAGTACACAACATTTGTGGCCTATATTTCCTTGTCTTTTATACTTCAATCTATTTGGGACCTTTTACCGCAAGCCCTATTTGCTCGCGTGAGTCGGGCCTGGCCTAAGGGGGCCAATTCCAAAAACATGTAAATAAGTGCATGTCCACGACCCCACATCCCCAGTGAACATAACGCGCAGGGGGTGCAAATCCCTACCTTGAGGTACCCATGTTATAATAAAGAATTGGGCTGTCATTAGCATTTTTAATGGTGCTTTTAACACCAAAATTGACTTTATCACAATAAAGTTTGTTTTTAGAAAACCATTCTACTTATCTACTGCTCTCTGCTCTTTCCTCTGTTTTCTCTGAGTATCCATTGCAGTCCAACGTTCATAGTCTTAGAGTGCAACCAAGTGAATATTGATCACTTTTTAACCAAAAAAAAAAAAAAAAAAAACTTTATCAAGAGCAAGTCTACATTTTGAAAATCATTCTACTTCTTTATTGCTCTCTGCTTTTAACATCTATATTCTCTAAACATCCATTGCAATCCGACCTTCACAGTCTTGGAGTGCGACCAAACGAATACATAAAAGGTCATTATATCTTTGGAGTGGTTCTGATGAAAACCTTTATATCTGGATTACAGCCCAAGGGCGGAACTTGTCCTAAAAACAATGTTGCTAGACGTGCCTCGTCCGGTAGCTACTGTCGCAAATTCATTTCAATTTCCATCAACAATCAATTTATCCATTTCTTGTGCAGCCATATACTTGTTCTACTTATTTGCCCCAGTTTTTGTAGCTTTATTTCCTACAGAATATTGGCTCCAATATGAGTTACGTCTACCATATATAAGATAGATTATGTTTAAAATATAACATTAAATTGAAAACCAAAAGGGGGGTTTATCGTAGAGAAACATCATCTAAGGAGCAGACTGTTTATAGCTTATATCTAGTCCAACACATGGGATCTACTTAGACGCAAGTTTATCAATGAGAGTAGGATTGATGAAATGATCTCCTTAGGGAAAACGGGGACCACAAAATCAACCCCACTAGATTTTTCCTGTATCTTGATTTAACAACCCTAAAGTTTAATGACATCTTAACAACATATTATTTTGAGAGTCTATCCAATAATGAGTGAAGGTTTGGTAAGTTTAAAATTGAGCCTGATGCTAGATCATGAGATAAAAAGAATATCAAAGGAATTCATTCATGAAAAGTTGGCCCAAGTTGACCCAAAGTGTTGGATTGCACTTTCAGTTGCTGTAGAACATTGCCTGTTGACTCATTTGTTTCACATAGATCCGATGGGAAGGTGGAATTTGAGTGGGTCTGGCCCAATGGTTGAGGTTCTAGAGGTAAGACCTTTGATTTGGATGTTTGCCTCAACTCCGGATGTCTTGTAAACCTCAACAAACAAATCTAAAAAAAAATCATGAAATCAATACCACCCTAGTATTTTCGCTAAAACTCATACTGGTTTTTTTTTTTTTTTTTTTGCAAGGGAATTGAGATTTTATTTATAGTAGGAAGATATTACATTCAGTGATGATTATAGTAAGAGGATACATTATATTTTTAAGACACACTTCTGGGGAGAAATTCATGTGCATACATCCCTTACCATTTTGGTGAGGGACAATTCCTTTGTTACACCTAATAATGTCAAAAAGGTAAAATGATGTATAATGATTTTGTCCTTTTGCATATTAATACCTTCCAAAAAAGGAATGTCCCTCACTATTTTGGTAAGGGATGTATGCACTTGAATGTTGTCCCACACTTCTGAAGCCTTGAAAATTGGAGTGTTTAAAAGATTGAGGCCCACCTTGTGGCACAACAATCTGAGGAAAAAAAGATACATGAGTAAGAAGTTATTATCCTTGTATCTACTGATTTTGATGGAGTATGTTCCAATTCCTTCATCCCAATGCTGCCTTGCTTGACTTCGCCTGGTTGCCACCATCCCCTTGAGCTTTTGTATACATCTACAACTGATTAGCGTTGGTAGATTATCCTACTCCTGGCAGCATAGTCATTGACACTTTGGTTTGAATAGCAAGATGATTCCTCCTCTGCTGTGCCCAGACGGTTGAGAATTACATCAATGTACTTTGAGGCTCTGCGTTGCTCCTTATGTAATTGCTGCTGGATTGGAAGTGGCAATTGTTGTTGACATTAGACATGTGGTCTACTTTACTACATACCCATGCATGGGTCCCACCTCTAGAGTGCAGAGGCAATTAAATACTCCTCTTTTACTTAGTATTTGGAAATCCTATTGTACTTGGAAACTAATAGTTACTTTCTACCTAAATTACTAATAAAAGAGAAAATCCTAATCAACTTAGGAGTTCCATGATGAGAAGAAACTAATCACAGAGATCTATAAATATATGAGTTTAAGGTAACTTACTTCACTTCAAGAAATTACTACTTGGCTCTCTCATTACTTGCATGCATCAAGGTGAACTAGAAGTGAGTTGTAAACTCTGCGTGCAAATAACTTATTTTTCTCTACATGATCAACATATGATGGAGCCGGTATGCGTGTAATTTATATATTGTATTATTCAAATCTGATCCATTAAACTTGATCCTGTGATTATGATAAATTTAATAGTTGGTAACAGAGCTTAATTTCTAGATCTAATTTGAATGATCAATTATAGGGTTTTTTTTCATATAAAGTTATTTGTATTTTATGTGTTTCAAATTGGGTACTGGGAATCAACAACAGCGGCAAAAACTAAAACTTAAAGCCCCTTTTCTGCTGTATGTTTTCCTTACAAAAAGATTTTTTTTGTTAACTTTCTCATCTCCATTTGCATACAGTGATGTTTTTTTTTTTCATGTGTGGTCATTGTAATGCACATGGGTCTTGTCCTTTTCTCCCCATGATTTGACCAGTTGTTGAGAGAGAAAGTTAGGCAGCCAAATAATGGTTCATTAGATGGCTGTGTAGAAATAAGATAAAGCCAAACTGTACCCACAAAAACTATAAAATAACCCTTAAAATAATCTCATTTATTTTAAAAGTAAAATTTCATGGCTCCATCATGTAAAAGCCGTATTGCACGTAATCTGGTATAATCATAGAAAGAATGCACCATCTATTTCTTTTGACAGATAATCATGTATATATACATCTTAGTTTATAAAAGGGTTTCAATAGGGTAATCTAAACGAGTCATTACTCAAATGATTCATGAGATCAGAGACTAGTTCTAATATGACTTCTGTGTGTTTCTAGAAGTCAGATATACCAAATTAATAGTATGGATCGACCATCCAAAGATTTTCAGATTTTGTGGCATATTAATTAGTGCATATTTAACTCATTAAAGATTAATTACGCATTTAATTTATTAAATATCTATGAATTATGAGTTAAAAAAAGTTCATGGGTGAATATATATTCACATCTATATCTAATTTGAGGAAAATCTATGGATGGATTAAAGAATACCTTAATTGTAAAGTATTAATTAAGAAAAATTAGGTTTATGAGTAATTTAAATAAAGGTTATTTAAATAATTAATCACATGTAAGAACACCTATATTAATGGATTAATGATCTGAATAGTTTAGATGAGTCAATCAATATCTATTTGAATTTTTTCTCAATGAAGTCTAACTTAATGTTAAAGTGGGCAATCAATTTTTTAATAATTGAGATGAGACTATCCAATCCAATTAGGGTGATGTTTTAAATGGACTCATTAGATCATTAAAGGTGTGATTATAATTTCTTATTTATCAAAATTCATAATTTGTTCAATTTGGATGTTACCAAAGTAATCCAAAATTATCATTTATTGTGTATTTTGTGTTAAAAGATCATTATATTTAACTTTGTAATATTTAATTGCACCTAAATTGTGTTTCAAATGAAAATTGAAGATTGACCAAAAGGCTCAATCATCCCTTGACCACTTGCAAAAAGGATGGGATATGCTTAATATGTATGACATAATCATGTTTGATATATGCCTAGAGGTGTAGTTAACTTATTCATAACATATGATATTAACCATAGTCTCATTAGTAAAGATAGTAATAAATTAAAATGTCATATTCACCAAAAGGTGATTCATGATGATGTGCTTATTACTCACCAATTTGAATTTATTATATATTTAAATTTAAATTGAATTATTGTTTTTGCATGTTAAATTCAAAGATTATATTTTGTGATGTATTTATTTCCAGATTCGAATTCAATTGTAATGCCATCCTGTCTGGGATCCATCCCACTTCTAGATGGATCAAGCTATGCAGACTAGAAAGATATGTTGTTTTTTGCTTTAAGTTATTTAGAATTGGACATGACCATAGAAGAATCAAAACCTCTTGTGTCCACTGAAATAAGATTTGCCGTTGAAAAAGCGGAATATGAAAAATAGATGAGATCCAATAAAGTAAGCCTGAAAATCGTCACCAATTCAATATCAAAGAGTATTTGAAGGTCAATAGACGTTAAAGATTATGCGAAGGACTACCTCAAAGCTATAGGGATACAATTTAAGGTGATTGATAAGGCACTTAAATCTTCACTAATGTCTCTGTTGATTAATATTAAGTACAATGGGGTCAAAGGAGTAAGAGAACATATTTTAAAGTTTTCTAATATTGCGGCTAAGCTGAAAAAAGTTAATAAGAGCATTTCAGATGGGTATCTGATTCAATTCATCTTAGATTCTCTGCCGCCAGCCTTTGAACCATTCAAAGTAACGTACAATCAGAACTCACAAACCGTGGACAATTAGTGAATTGATTGCAAAATGTGATCAAGAGGAAAGGAGACTTAAAACTAAAGGCCATATTACAATTAATTATGTCTCCCATGGAATTGCCAAGGAAAAATATAAGCCAAAACATAAAGATAATGTACATAAAGTGAAAGCAAAACTGGAAAAAAAAGAAAGGAAAAAGACCTTGCAGAAATGTTTATTTTGTAGTAAGAAGGATCACTTCAAATAGGAATATCTGAAAAAAAAAGAATTGGTTCAAAAAGAAAGGTAATAACAGTCAATTATCCTTTATATGTTTCGAATCCCATTTAGTAGATGTTCCATTAAATACCCGGTGAGTTGGCTCTGGTGTAACCGTTTATATTTCTGGTTGTATGCAGGGATTCCTTACAAGCCGGAGTGTAACACCCCGACCCTAATTAGCCGGTTTCGTAGTCAATTACGTGAAGGATTTTCTTGGGTCATTATGTTTTATTCTTGTTAGGTTAGGTTTGGAGTCTTGGTTAGGTAGTTAGGTTAAGTTTTACCTGGATTAAGTAACTTCGAGGCCGTTTTCGTAATTTTTGATTTTGATTGAGTTTGTCTTTTCGGCATCATCTTGATGTCATCGTGTGTCTTTCGTAATATTTGTTATTTTCCGTAACTAGCTCGAAATCACCTAGAGTCGTTTGAAATATTTAAGTGCTCAGTTGACTCTAACTATAATTTCTATAACTTTTGGACCTGGTTGCAAATGGCTAAAATATTTATATGTATATATATCTCCCATTGCCTTAGACGTTCTTATCTTCTTCTGTTCATTTTTCTTCGTTCTATTTTCTGCTGTGTCACTCTCTCTCTCTCGTTCTTTTTCCATCTTCGCAGGTGGCCGGTGTCAAGCTCCGATTCCTCGCACCGGGTTGTCTTGCTTTGGGTTAGAAACGAGTGAAGCTTGATTCTTCATCAGTAAAGGCAAGTATAAGCAAATATTGGTTGAATACATGTTGGTATGCCGTGATTATTTTGCTACTATTCACGTATGATATTAGTATGTGCCTAACATCCCCTTGTGTGATTGTTCTCTCCTGTTAAAAGAGAAATCAAGTGCTTCTGGATAGTCTGCGTTTCAGGGTGTTTTGAAGCATACGGCTAAGCTTACGGCTGAGCCGTAAGCTTTACGGCTCACAGTCCAAAGAGGTGAACCATTACCTGTTGAACTATGGCTAAGGGTCGGCTAAGCCGTAGGCTAGCCGTGACCTAGCCGTAAGTCAGAATTGAAATGCAGAGGACCTTCTACGGTTCAGCCATGTGGAGACCGTGCAATGTGCTACGGCTAAGCCGTGCCTTAGCCGTAGAACAAACAGGGCTAAGCCGTAATACAAAATACGATTGAACCGTAAATGCGGATGAAGAGTAAGGGGAACCGCGGTTGAGCCGCAGTGCATATTACGGCTAAGTCGTAAGATGCCTACGGCTAAGCCATACAACTCCTGAGAGAAATGAATAAAAAAGATATGTTTAATATAAGACTTTGTAGGGCCTTCGAGCTAGAATGTATATAACCTAGACTTGCCCAACAGAATGTAAGGAATCGCATGATGGGTCTTTAGGGCTGTGACTCGTTTATGTGTGTTATCCATCTATTTGTTAGGCACCTCCCCATGGGTATTGGTTTAAAGGACTCTGGTATTCTTATTTGGATAATGAGACACCAAAAGAAGAACAACCTAGTATCGGAGAACTTAAAACTATATCATCATGCACGGTTAGTAACAATGGATAACTAATTTAGGGTTGGCTAGTAAAAGATCGTGATTCCTGCACAATAATCTGATTTGCATGGCATATTGATTTCGGTTTTGCCCTCCTATTTGCATGGGGCGGGTTCTGCACTAGGGCAACGATTGGATATTCCCTGAGGGCTTTGTCCATGGTTAATCCCGGGCGGAAACAGCTGACTTCCATTTTCAATGCTACCCGCTTGATTTATGTGAGTTAATAAGCTTTGACACATTACTCATCTATGACATCTTGTATGGCTAAATTGTGATCTCTACCCTTCTGCATGTTCACATCGTATTTGTATGCTCATGTTCGCATCATATTCGTATGCCCACTTGATACAGTAAGTTCGATTGGTTTGCTAGTTCGATTCGTTCGATTGTTCGGTATGTCTCAAGACCTTGAGCATTGTATGTATGATTTGATTGTATGCATGTATGCTATATGTCTGATATTATATGTTACGCATGATTTACTCAAGTTCAAGTCATTGTTTGATTCGATATCGTTAGGTACTACTCAGCCTCAGCCTTAGGATACCCGACATGGTTAAATTTGGCGTAGTTTATATGGCCTCGTTGCAGTGAGTTTAGATCTTGGGGATTCTGGACCTCAGGAAACCGAGACCCATCTGGCCCATGGTGTTCTCATTATATGTATGCTTCGTCCACGGATGGAGAATATGGCATGTGTAGTAGCCACTTAGTACAGTATTTTTGCTATTGACCCGTATGGCATGCTTTACTCATTGCACGATTTGCCTAGTGTACGGAATTGACATCTTATATGATTACTTGTCATTGATTCTTTTAGACACAGCACGTGTTACCTTTATATTGCTTATACTTTGCTGAGCCGTCATACTCACTCGTTGTTCTTGGTGTTTCAGGATCAGCGTCAGTTCCGATCCCTCGAAGATCAACCTAACTTCGGAGGAGATCTTTGAGACCCCGGTAGGACAAGGAGTGGGTGTGTTGATCTACTCTAGAGAGCGCCTCGCATTTCTTCCATTCCCATTTACTGCATGTTAGAGTTTTATCCATTTTATATGTTTGCATGGAATATTCCTTCATGTATTTCTTGTTCATCTCTATTTCCTTAGTGATTATGTTTATTGTATCCTTTTTTATGCTTTTTTGTGCACTGATACTATCTATAGCTTCCGCGTGCAAGGATTGCACGTGTGATAGATCCCTTGTATATGTGCAGTTAGACCAGGTTTAAGGGTATATATACGGGAGTACTTGTATCACTGATTAAGTTTTCTCCTAATCCCCGATTTCTTGGGCTCGAGTTATGACACGAAGCCCAAGCGATGGCCAGAGAACCATCATAATGCACAATAGAATATTGATGAAATAGATATAGGAGAATTGAGAAGTTCTACTCGAGAGAGAAGGGCTGCAATCCCGGACGATTACATTGTGTATCTTGAAGAAACAGATATTGGAATGACGGAAGATTCAAGGACATTCAAGGAAGCTATAAATGATGAAAATTCTGATAAATGGTTGGATGCAATGAAAGATGAGATTAAATCCATGGCCAATAATGAAGTTTGGGATCTCATCGAATTACCTACAGGGTCCAAAACTGTTGGCTGTAAATGGGTCTTTAAGACCAAAATTGACTCTCAAGGGAAAATCGACGAATTTAAAGCCCAATTTGTGGCTAAGGGTTTCACTCAAAGAGAAGGCATCGATTACAATAAAACCTACTCACCAGTATCAAAGAAGGATTCATTCATAATAATTATGGCAATTGTAGCACACTATAATTTAGAACTACATCAAATGGATGTCAAAATGGCATGTCTAAATGGAAATCTAGAAGAGGAAGTTTACATGGTCCAACCTGAAGGGTTCATTGAATAGGGGAAAAAGAGTTTAGTATGCAGATTAAAAAGGTCAATATATGAACTTAAATAAGCTTCCAGACAATGGTACTTAACGTTCAATCAAATTATCAAATATTTCGGTTTTACCAAAAATATTGTAGACCATTGTATATATCTGAAAATCAGTGGGAACAAGTTTATAATATTATTCCCCTATGTTGAGGACATCTTATTAGCTAATAACCACCTCAGAATGATCTGTGAAACCAAGGATTATCTTGAGGCAAACTTTGATATAAAAGATTTGGGCGAAGCATCCTTTGTAATAGGAATTGAGATATATTGGACCAATCTCAAGAATTACTTGGGTTGTCTTAGGAAGCCTATATCAAAATAATCCTCAAGAGGTTTAATATGGAGGGTTGTAAACCACAAGATGCTCCCATAATCAAAGGAGACAAATTTAGTAAAAACCAGTGTACAAGGAATGAAATCAAAAAGAAGCAAATGGAAAAGTATCCTTATGCAGCAGCTGTCAGCAATTTGATGTATCTTCAGATATGTACAAGACAAGATATAAGTTTTGCAGTGGAAATGATTAGCAGATACCAAAGTAATTTAGGCATGTTTCACCGGCAAGCGGCAAAGAAAGTATTCCATTATTTAAGCGGTACTCAGAGATATATGCTCACATATAAAAGATATGAAAATTTGGAAGTAATTGGTTATTCATATTCAGATTTTGTAGGATGTTCCAATATTAGGAAATCTACTTCAGCATATGTATTCTTATTAGCAGGCAGAGCAGTTTCGTGGAGGAGTGTAAAGCCAACTTTAACCACTCCATCTACGTTTCGTGCAGAGTACGTGGCCTACTTTGAAGCCACGGGTCATGCATTGTGGATGCGTAATTTCATATCAGGACTTCGGATTATGGATTGTATCTCAAAGCTACTGATGATTTACTATGACAATCATGCAGCAATGCGTTTTGCCAATAATGACAAAAGCTCAAGCAATTTAAAGTATCTGAAAGTTAAATATCTTGTACTTAAAGAACAAGCACGAAATGATTTAGTGTCTATTGTTGGAGCTCCGACAAGTCTTATGATAGCTGATTCATTAACGAAGGCATTAGCACCTAAGGTCTATAAGGAACTTATTGTAAATATGGGCATACACAATTTGCCTAATTAGGATTATTTTATGTTATGTTGACACTATTAAAGAGATCATTAAAGTTGCAAATTTTTTCCATTTCGTAATTCTTATCTTTTATATTATTTGCACATGTGATTATTGTGGAAAAGAGTAAGAATGTAAAGTTATGACATTAAAGTACCCACCAAATTACGAATGTCATGTCAGGAATCCTAATTTTGCCCTCATTAAAGACTTGGTTAAACAAAGATGTCTTTGTTGTAATCATGAAAAGGAGCGCGCCATTAAGGATGTGTAACCGCTATACTTCGTATCGACAAATTTGTTTAATCACAGATTAAAGATTTAGATCAAAGTTTGAGTGGGACGAGTTTTATCGGTACACCGGTCAAAGTAATTTTTTTTAACTTCTAAGTCCAAATTGAGTCATTTTAAAATAAATTATTTTTTTATAAAATAATAATAATAAACTAAGAATGTGGTTTGGGGTCAATTGGCCCAAGTGGGAGAATGTTCACATTAGACGTGTGGTCCACTTGACCACATGGCCATACATGGGTCCCACCTCTGGAGTGCAAAGGCAATTAAAGACTCTTCTTCTATTTGGTATTTTGAAATCCTATTAGACTTGGAAACTAATAGTTACTTCCTACCCAAATTACTAATAAGAGGAATAATCCTAATCAACTTAAGAGTTCCATGATGAGAAGGGAATTATCACAGAGCTCATAAATATATGGGTCTAAGGTAACTTGCTTTACTTCAAAAGATTACTGCTTAGCTCTCTCATCACTTGTATGCATCAAGGTGAAGTAGAAGTAAGTTGTAAGCCCCGCACGTGAATAGCTTGTTCTTTTCTACATGATCAACATACAATGGAGTCAAGTATACATGTAATTTATATATTGTATTATTCAGATCTGATCTGTTAAAGTTGATCCTATAATTATGATAAATCTAACAATTGTGACCTGCAGATTTTCTAGAAGGTGGATGTGATTTTGCTAGGAAATCAGCAATGGTATTGGCTGATCGCTTGCAGCACTTGACTGTCCAGCCATGAAATCTTGTGAGCATCTCCATTATCATTTTCTATAATGGCATGAGATTCCATGCCAGAGTACCTGCACTTTCAATTGTAGACACCAATACCAAACTGTGCACTTCAATTGCTAAAATTCATACTTGTTGTGAGGGCCAAAACAGGAACAAAAACAAAGGACCATACTCATCCCACAATAGGGAGGTTTTTGTTTTTATATTGGGGAGGAAGATCAGACACGCCCAACGTGGAGGCTTTTTTTTTCTTTTTTTTTGGAGGAAGATGTTAAAATTTCCTTTGGACCCAGACATATAAATTAATTTTACATTTGAAATCTAAAAGTAGATCCTGATTTTTCAGTACATTTCAAATCATGATTAAGAAAAAAACTACATTTTAAATGAGGACTTAAGTTTTCTACTTCTC
Organism: Sextonia rubra; assembly: GCA_037013555.1. Classification (NCBI taxonomy): domain Eukaryota; kingdom Viridiplantae; phylum Streptophyta; class Magnoliopsida; order Laurales; family Lauraceae; genus Sextonia; species Sextonia rubra. The sequence goes on along the minus strand of JASUAD010000001.1, from coordinate 104,569,980 downwards.
TTTTAAATCAAGACAAACCACCAAATTTGACATTTTCCTGCAACTTTTTCCCCTTTTTTTTTTTCAAAATCCTCAAAATGCCCTTAGGGCTTTTAAATTTGTAACGATTATGAGCCAGCCTCTTCATTCTTCTTCTAATTCCTTCTTCGCTCTTCTTTCTTCCACCTTCCCTCTTAACAACTCATCTCCTCTCTTCTTGGTGAACTCCAAGCAGCGTGCTTCTGAGTTGGACTTCGGAGGAAAAGCACAAGGGTATCAAAAAAAGGAAAAGCACTTCGGAGTTTGGACTGCTATGTTCTCTGACTTCTCATCTATGTATTGGCCCTTTCTTTGTTAAGTAATCTAATCCAACCATTGTTTTCAAGCACGTTAGCTTCTTGGCTTTCCAGTGAAAAGTAGACTTTTGAAGTTGAAATTGCAAGTGACTTAAGTTGCATGGTAATGTTTTCTAATACTTAGGCATTGCCAAGTCTACATTCTTTGTTGCCCCTCTTATTACATGGGAGTCGGGAGTGTAAATGAACTCTCCGATGGGTCCCGCGTAAAGAACATTATGACTATTCAAAGTGAATGCTATCCCTTCCAATCATCTATCCTCAAGTTTCAGCCAAAAAGAATAAATCTCACTATACCATTGAGCACCATGACGGAAACAAGACAGTGCCATGTGAGCAGTGACGCTATATGTGGTGCTCAATTGGAATGTGGTACCTTCTCGTTTTGAATTGAATAAGGAGGATATATCAATGAAGGAGATGGGATTTATCTTGAGAATTATCTCATTGTGGGCCTCACATTATACTTGCAAAAAAATTTTACACGGTCATGTGCTATAACGACAGAGGATCCAGACTAAAACCAAATACAAAGCACATCTGTACATGGGTTTACTAAGGGTCACTAAAAATCATTACATGCTTCAAAAGAAAGAGCCATTGGCATCAGCCATGCTTCAAAAGCTGACATTCTTATTTTCAATTCTTTTTAGTTATTAAACGAGTGTTGTTCAAATCCTAACAACCTGCAAAGATGGGATAAGATAGAAGCAATGCCTATATTCAATCATTTTGTATGGTGTAAAGCTCAAGAGCTTCACCTGCGCGCAACCCTGTTGAGAGGCGTTTTTTCCGGTAATCCTCATAGGTGAAAGGGAGGTAGACACGAGGGTGGTCAGCATCCACAAACTCTGGTGGCGCCTCCACCTCATCCTCCCTTGGCCCGAGTAGGAACACAGCGATTGTAATCCTTGTGACCGCTTCCTTGCATTGCACACGGTGCTTCACATTACAAAATCTGCCATTGCTCCATACCTTCAAATTTTCATCACCCGCCGAGGAAACAAATGAGTCACATGAATGAAGATCGCGTAAAAATAATTACTAGTGAATATTCTAAACAGTGTTGGAAATGGAAAGGATTGTTTCATCTTATTGACTATAATTAGATTAGATTTAGGTTATAGTAGGCTAGTGTTATTATTTGATTAGGCATTTCACCTAGTATACTTCGAAAAGTTTAGTCAGTAAATTTTCACATAGAACACCCTCATGTTTTGAATGTTCAATGTCATAGAACACCCTCATGTTTTGAATGTTCAATGTTTCTTTCATTGAGTTGACCAAAGATCAAAACCCAAATGTTTGGTACAATCAAATTGTACGTATTACCTTGGCAACGTCTCCAAGATTAACAAGGACTGATCCTGGGATGGGATCGATGGATATGAATTCGCCATTCTTGTCCATCACTTCAAGGCCACTCACACATTCATCCTCTTGAAGTATTGTGAGAAAGCCAGAATCCGTATGCAGTTGAACGCCTAAGGACCCTACACTCTCCTCCGTGAATGAGTACTTGTTTATCCTGAACTGAATTGGCCATTTTCTGCACACATCCCCTTCAATACCCAAGCCCTGTGATATCTTGTGTCCGATGTCCATGGCTAGATTGTGCACTCCGCGAGCATACGACTTGATTGTTTCTCTGTCCAAAATTGATATTAGATGTCTAGGTAATTCTATAAAGATTATGCAGAATTTTAAGCATTGACCCATCAAAATTTACACCAAAACTTGTGGAAATCGTAATCAATGATGATGCAATAAATAAACAAGCAACATGAGAAAGGCATGTGAAGAATAATTTCTGGCTATTTGCACAGGACCGTGTCTACTCTTTTATGTCATGTTTTGAAAAAAGAGCAGAATCCTCATAGAAGAGAGGAATCCTCAATGCCCGCCCCCTCCCCACCCCCCCCCCCCCCCCCCTGTGAGGGCTTTTCTGGCTGAGAATTTCTTACCATTCAACTCCGGCTGAAACTGTTGAATGATTGAATTCACAGAAACTAGACAGTGTTTACCAATATGTTGTTTCATGATTCATTGCAAATCAGCATTTGGTTTGGACATTTCTGTTTATACAAAAAGGTGCAATTAGATTATATTTTGATCACATTACCTCAACAAAAACGGAATTCTGTTGCAATGGAGCCCACTGAACATGGAACCAGCCATTAATTCCATCGTTCATCAATTCATCCAACATGTCCCAAATTTTAAGGGCCAGTTTTTAACCAAGTATAGTACGAATCCTATGGATTCAGTTCCTATGTAAGAAAACAGGGCCTAAGTGAATCCATGTAATATTAACTTCTGGGTTGTACCCACTAGAAACATGGTAGTGTTTTATCAAATAAAGAATGTTACTTCGATCAGTTTGAAAATTTAAAAAGAGATCTGAAGGAGGAAACTGCACATCAAATAAATATATGGTCTAGAACACCAAAATGTAGCCCTATTGTGAGTAAAAAAAAATAAAAATAAATAATATTATTATTGCTTTCTCCAGCATAAAATCGCAAACTTGCCATAGGTAAACAAAGTAAGGCCACAGTTTTCCTGTTTGATTCTTTGAGAGGGGAGGCCACATTTATAGGTTTGATTCAATCTTCCTTGGACCATACCATATGGGTCAACCTTATAAAATACAAAAATAATACTCATACAAAATGAATTCAAAGAAATTAGATAAATTTAAGAAAAACAAAACTCAATCTAAAATCGTATTTAATTACTATCCTATTCTTGAAAATGGGTATTACATTTTTACCAAGGAAAGAAAAAGAGAAAAGGGGTATTTATACAAACATCATTAATTTCAAAAAGCTTTAAAACACATAAAATTCAATGTATATATACATATATATTTATAGGAAAATAATCCTACGAGAACTAGTTCTTACTATTTTTTTATAAAAACTTTAGGTTGGGCCTATCTATCATCCAATCCAAACCTTACAATACACAGGGACCCCCCTGATAGTTACTCGTCCCAAGTCTTGGTAAGATCCAAATTTACTGGACTGTTGGATCAACTGTGCACCAATCCGAATGGAATGAATTTGTGAACCACAGATGAAGAGGTTAGGGACATGTGATTCGGGCCAAACTTAATATGTGAGGTGGTCCCACATAGATCTTTTCATTCCTTTAGTCCCATCCTCAAATGAGACCCACAAGTGGGCCCCATAAAAAGTTTTAATGGTAAGTGCGTGATAACAATTCTCACAGGATCAAAGCCCATATATTATAAGGCTTTAATCCTATGAGAAATGTTCTCACACACCTTCTGTGAGAACTTTTTATGAGGCCCACCTGTGGGTCTCATTTGGCATGGGACTAGGGAGATGAAAAAATCTACGTGGGACCACCTTAAATATTAAGTTTGGCCCGAATTACATGTCCCTAACCTTTTCTTCTATGGCCCACAAATCCATTCCATTTGTATTGGTGCAAAATTGATCCAACGATCCAGTAAATTTGGATTTGATAGAAACTTGGGGTGTATGACTATCAGGAGTGTCTTCGTCCATCACAATATTCGGATTGGATGATAGATGGCAATGATACTTGGATACTCCAAATGTCCTATGGTACCAATACCGATACGATACGGATATGAATACGGGATATGGCAAGATACGGCTTCGATATGGCTCCTAGTTTTAGGATACAGCTATACAATATTTTTTGTCTAAAATTACGACAGATTTTGTCCATTTTGACTAATTTACTCCTAAATAAGCCCCCTTTCAGTTTGATCAAAAGGAAAGCAAAAAAGAAAGAGAAGTGGAGGAGGAGAAGGTGGCCGCAAGGAAGAAGATAACTAACCTGACAGGCGTTGTTACTTTTGTTTTGACAGGTTGCTTTTTCAACTAAGTGATGGACCACTGTATTGTTTTCTGCTACTATTGCTACTTTTAGCTTCAGGTGCCATGTATGCCTCCTCTTCTTCTTATTCATTTTTTTTTTCGTTCGATGATGCCCTAGAGATGTAAAAAGGGCAAAAGAACCCATCGCATTTTATTAATGAGAACGGGCTCATTGGGCTTTGTTTTTTTTATTTCTTTCTATTTTAACGTTGAGCTACTGGGACCAACCAGACACTTGGTCCACTTTTCTTTTCTTTTCTTTTCTTCTATATTAAGATACTGTCAGGCCCACCTTATTGAAAATTTGATCCACACAGTAGGCCTTAAAATATTTGAGCACTACGATAAATATTTATATGTATATATTTTTTGAAATGCCGTACCCGTATTCGTTTCTAAAAATTTTAAAGTCGACGTATCGAACCCTCGTTTCTCTGGTTCGTATCCAAACCCATGTCCATATTTGGGCATCATAGTAGATGGGCCCCCTTCTAGACTTCTCAAAAAAAGTAGTGAGAATTATTTTTCATAGAGTTATATATATATGGAAAAACCTTTGCCAAGCACCTCGTGCTCATTATAAGGTGAGCACCGGGTGTCAAAACAGCAGTAGGGCACATCTTTTAATCCATCTAAGTGGACCATAACATAAGTACCCCCATGATAGTCATCAATACCAAGTTTGAAACCCATCCAAATGAATTGGACCGTTGGATTGGATTACACTCATTTTAGACGGTGAAACTTATCAGCTATTGATCAAATTCTTATGATGATGATTTGAGCTTCCATCACCATGAAAGAATTGGGGTGGGGAGATCTTTCAATCCTCCTAAGCACGAGCGGACCTAGGGGGGCCACAGAGGTCATGGCCCCCTCAAAAATTCCTAAAATTTAGGAAAACCTCTTTATATTTTTAATATTTATAAATTGTTTTTACATATGGCCCTCCAAAAATTTTAGGAAAATCCCTATAGATTTTGAAAACTATATTTATTTTTCGTATGTGGTCTAAAAAAAACTTTACATAATGGCCCCAAAGGAAAAATTCCGGGGTCCCCCACCCCCCCCCCCCCCCCCCCCCCCCCGGGGGGTGAGCACCAGTGCTATATACACACACATATGTGCCATATTTTGGGAGCAAACTTCCTGAGAAAAAAAAACATATTATATTTCATGGTACAATATATATGTAATAAAAATTTTCATTTTCCATTTTGGATGAATCCAAACTACATCTTTATCTCAAAAAAAAAAAAAAAAAAACCCTTCAATTTTGGATTAAGCCCATTGGCACCACCTAGATAGTGCTTAATGAGAGAGAGAGAGGGACAGAGAGAGACAGAGAGAGATCTGAAGAAGGAAAAATCAGATTGGAATTGTGGGAATCATATAAAATGAACGGACATAATGAAAGGTTTTAAAAAAACACCTCTGATGGATGGTGGCATCCAACTGATCACAGAAGGCATCCACCGCTTGAGCCGAGTTGATGTCGTAGAGACCCAAGGCCTCGTACAGAGGATTCTTGTGTGTGGGTCCCACATACCCGCTACCTGCAAACGTGTCGGTGTTGCGGAGTTTCGTCTCGGTCGGCAGTTCGAGAAGATTTCGGACGACCGATTTCATCTCGGACATGAGCTGTAACGGGATCTTGTGGTTGACCACACGGAAGCATCCCGACTCCTCACAAGCTTGTACAAGTTTCCCAGACTGGGCTGGGAACTGGTCGAGATCAATCACTCGGATTGCTTCTTCTCTGCCGTCCATCTTCAATAACACTACCTTTTTCGACACTCACCACCCTTACAACAGATCTCTCTCTCTCTCTGACAGAGAGAAGATGGAGAGAGATGGTGATGGTGTTGACGCACCCCTTTCCAGGGAATAAAACCGAGTACAAAATACAAAATACAAAGCATGTGATACATAGATAAACTTCATTGGGTTGCCTCCCAGAGGCTTTTCAGGAGTGGGATAGGTGCAACTATGGGGCCCACCTAGCCCATGTTTTTCGACTAACAGCCCTATTAGACTTGGGTCCGCTTCCAAAACCAATATAAGAATTCTGAATCTTCTTTCAGAGCCCACTCAAAAATCTTAGTTCTTCCTCAAAACCCATATGAAAATACTAGATCTAAAACACTTTTGAATTTGATAAAGATTTTTCAATTAAGACTCCCTCTATCAAAAGGTGAGTCGTATGAAACATACAAGGCCGGCTCGAAACAAGTTGAGGCCTAAAGTAATAATTCTAAATAAAGTATTTTTTATATTTTTAATAATATTATAAATATTTTATTTAAAACTTATTATTTTTTCTTTTTTTGTAATCCAATATTGCTAATTAAGTCTTTATATTCAAGTTTTGCTAACATGTATTTTTCAATTAACAGTATGGCTAATCCGCTTAATCTTTCATGTCACTTTGTTGATCTAAATTAGGATTTTATCAATTTTAATTTTGAAAACTTTTTTATGTAGAAATAACAATTATAAGTATTATCAATATTTTCTAGTAGACATATTTAATATTTATAAATTATGACTAATAATATTTACAAATAAAATAAACACTAACTATAATTAACATATAATATTGGCTTGGAATTAAAAATAAATTTAAAAGCATAGAACCATAGGATCTAATTTTGTAATTTATAGATATGGATTACATTTGAATTTGATGCAACTTCTTCAATATAAAAAGAAAAAAGATTATATTTGAAGTTATCTTCTATGAATTTTTTCAGAACAGAAAATGATTTATTGCTTGTTGTGATTTTAGGGGTTTTTGCTTTTCTTTTAATGGCAACATTTTCTCAATGGTGAAAATGAGCTTTATTTTTTTTTTTTTGAAATATGAAAAGATAGTAGTTGTTTTTTTTAATGTAAAAGGATGGTAGTTGTTTTAATTACTTTTATAAGCCCTTATTCTTTACAAGAAACAAAATGATGACAATTGCCTTTTTTGAAATTTAAAAAGGTTTAAGTTGCTTCAATTATTTTTATGAGGCCTTATTTTTTCTAATTGAAAAAAGAGAAAAATAGAAATTTCTTTTTTTTGGGCCTTATTTGTTTATTTATTTTGGGGGGCCTAAAGCAAAGGCTTTTCTTGCCCAATGGTCGAGCCACCTATGGAAACATAGTTCTACTATTTAAAGACAATTACAATTATATAAAGATGTGGTTTCCAAGTTTTGATGTTGAAACCATTGACTAATTGAATTTTACAGCAAATGATTGATTTGATTTTCCTTTCTTGTATGCATGAATTTTATATATATATATATATATGTTGCTAATTTGGCCTAGTGGCCAAGAAAGGTACTGACACGGTGCGAACCCTAGTGGGCACTATAAGGGCAGTGTCCTATCCATGAGGACAATCCTATATTCCATGCATGGATTATATTTAGTACTGTTCATTATCCTCTCCATATTGGATTTGTACCACTTGACGAATTCGATGTTTGCCTTCTTCCTATTTTTCACATGTATGATTTTGCATGAATCTCTCCAGGTGTGCATTAGACACTTATCTTTCCTTGTTTATATGCGACATCTGCTTCTTTCCTTGTTTTTTGCATGACCATCTCTATGTGAGCATGAAACACTTGTCTTTCTTTGTTTAAATGAGACATTTTGGTGATAACCGTCTATAAGGTACACCTACAAAACCCAATTGTCCATTTAAATATGCCACCCAAATGAAAATTGTAAGCTCACTATTGCATGCAATGGTGGACATAGGATTTTTGTTTGAGAGGTGCAAACCCTAATAGATAGTATAGTGTTAAGGGCAAACCAAGAATTTTTCTATGGATTTGGAAGGTGGATCTACAATTTTTATTGAATTTTTAGAAGCGCATCATGGGTTGATAGTTGCGGCCGCACCCACATGGCCACACTTCGGGCCAACCTAGATTTCATGTAGATAATTAATAATGCATATGACTATGCTAATTACATTATTGGTCACGTGCTCGATTTCATTTTGAGAATAGCTTCTATTAAATTAAAAAATTTAAGGACAAATATATAAATATATATACATATATATCACTTGAGAGGATGACATTCATTTTGAACAGTCGGAATCATCAATAATTGAGACCTCACAGTGGAATAGGCCATTCTTATGAATCCATCAGCTAGGCTTACCTATAAATCTAAATCATTCAAAATTACTTCTTCATGACCTTATCTTATTGTTAAATTAAATTTGAATTCGATCTGAGTTATTTCAACAACAGGATTGATTATATTTAAAATATTTGATTTAAATGAAATATCAAAAGGAGTTCAAACATTTGTTTCACATGTATGATGTTACCAATGGGACAGTAGAATTTGATAGGAATTTGGCTCAGTGGTTGTGGTCTGAGAGGTGGCCTCATTGATTCATTTTTAGCTCAACAATTCTCAGATTCTTTCATGATAGGATGTGAATTAATGGGAAAGCTGTTACTCAAGTACCCATTAATCACAACAAATCAAGCCTATTCTCATCCAATTATAACACACCAGGGTGCCCCATTTGTAGTCAGTTGTGTTGTATTCAGTTGAGTTGTATTCTTATCATCTATCTTGGCCTGTACTCAATATAGAAGGCAAGCTATTTGTCCCATGACTGGAAAAAGCGGCAAATAGATTGCTGAAGAAGCCATGCAGAAAAAGATATAGAAAAAAAAATGACGTTTTTGTTTTTGCTTTTGCTTTGTGGATTGCTTGTTGAATGCTTTACAAGAAACAAGGGAAGTGGCGTTCTGATCTTGATGAATGCTTATTTACTTATATGTACTTATTTACAAAATTGCCACTACTATTTTGGGCAAACAAGAGCATTTATTTGGAAAATTATGTTCATGTTAAAGGAGAGAGAGAAGAGACAGGTCTTATTAATATAGTAGGACTTTAACCCTAAGTAATCTCTTTCTATGGGTTCCAATGTGGGCATCTACTAATGATAATACATCTCATAACACTCCCCATTGGATGGCCACCATTCGATAACAATTGTCTCATTAAAACCTTACAAAAAAAAAAAAAAAACTCAGTGGGATAAAAAACAAAGCGAAGGAAAAAGAATACAGTGATCTACAAAATCATTGAATTGTTATCGGGCATGCATAATACTTCCTCATGAAAACTTCAACTAAGAAAAACCAGTGGGATAAAACTTAGAAAAGGAAAAAGAGTACAGTGCACATAATATGTCCTTGGTAGCATGCTTTAGGATACTTACCTCTGATCAGTTACTCCCTTGACAACAAGAACATTTACATTATTTGATGATAGACTCTATGCAATACCCCGACCCCAATTAGCTAGTTTCATAGTCAATTACGTGGAGGATTTTCTTGGGTTATTATGTTTTATTCTTATGGGTTAGGTTTGAAGTCTTGATTAGGTAGTTGGGTTGAGTTTTACCTGAATTAGGTAGCTTCGGGCCTTTTTTCATAATTTTCGATTGTGATTGAGTTTGTCTTTTCGGCGTCATCTTGATGTCATCGTGTATTTTTTGTAATGCTTGTTATTTTCTGTAACTAACTCGGAACCACCTAGAGTCGTTTGAAATGTTTAAATATTCATTTGACTCAAACTGTAATTTGTATAACTTTTGGACCTGGTTGCAAATGGCTAAAATATCTATATATATATTCCACCGACTCATTTGTTCTTATCTTCTTCTATTCATTCTTCTTCGTTCAATTTTCTGCTGTGTCGCTCTCTCCTTCTCGTTCTTCTTCCATCATCGCAAGTGGCCGGTGTCAACCTCCGATTTCTCGCACGGGGTTTTCTCACTTGGGGTTTAGTGATTATGTTTATTGTATCCTTTTTATGCTCTTTTATGCACTGATACTATCTACAGCTTCCGCGTACAAGGAGTGTACGTGTGATAGATCCTTTGTATATGTGCTCTTAAACCAAGTTTAGGGGTACATATACGGGAGTACGTGTGTCATTGATTAGGTTTTCTCCTAATCCCCGTTTTCTTAGGCTCGGGTTGTGATACTCTACGTATGCCGATCTCATGTACAAGCTTATAGAATGTTGACTTTGGTAATGACTTAGTAAATAAATCAGCAAGATTGTTGCTTAAACGAATTGCTTAAGTTCAATCTCATTATTTTTCTGAAACTCATGTGTGAAGAAGAACTTTGGTGCAGTGTACTTTGTCTTGTCACCTTTAATATATCCTTCTCTAATTTGTTCAATACATACCTCATTATCTTCTTAGATAATGCTTGGGGTGCCTATACTAAGAGATAATTAACAAGAACTACGAAGATGTTGAATTAAATATTTTAGCCTCACACATTCCCTACTGACTTTATAGAGAGCTAAAATGTGATCAATCTTTATGAGGATTAGAGAGATATCTTGAATTTGCATACTTACACTCTTAGAATCTTTATAATAAAAGAGTTCTAAATCAATTGTACCACATAAATAGTGTAAGATTTTTTTGACACTAGTCCAGTGCAGATTTTTTTGATATTAGTCTAGTGCCTTTGTATTGGCGCAAAACTGTACCTGGCAAGTAGATTCACTGAGAATAAAATGTCCGGTCTAATGCATTGTGCTAAATACACTAAAGCACTAATAGCCCTCAGATATGGTACTTCATAACCCAATACCTTTTCATTTTCTGCAATCACACGATATTGAGCTTTGTTTATATCTAAAGACCGAAAAACTATAGAAGTACTTAGTAGATGTACTTTGTCTATACCAAAGTATTTCAAAACATTCTTGATATAATTAGACTGATGAACTAATATTCAATTAGAACTTTCTCGATTGACCTATGACCAATCCTAGTCAAGCATCATCCACTAGTTTCTAATTAACTTAGTATTTACTTTTTATTTAGAATACTAATCTACTTAGGATAACTAAATTCAAAATTCTCACTACTAGTTTCCTCACATGAAATTGGATTTTAGAACCTCAAGGGTGAAGAAGTTTTCATTTCTTTCTGAGGAAATAATACACAAAGTTTTACGGTCGCTTTTGCATTAGAGTTTTATGGTAAATATCCCCCTAAGGTTTATAGAATTTATAAATAAGCCCATGTGGTTTTAGTATTTGTAAATAGGTGCTTGCCTTTTTATTTTAATACCTTTTGTATCCCTAAGGTCGGTAGACTTTCAACCACCATAACTTTTTAGAGTGAAATAACACTTTTACCTATCTTTTTTATCCATATATGTATAATTTTGAAAGCATAGTATTTTTTTTCTCTTGTGAAATTAAGAGTTACATTCAGTAAGAGAGCATACGATACATAAATCCAATCCTCTCGATATATGACCTATTTTATAAGTCTAAATCCATCGTAATGGCAATCAACCGTACACTTATAATGAATTCTAATTTTTTCCTTCTATACATGACCCTTCATTTGATTGATAAAAGTTTTAAAATATATTATTAGACTTTATATGCATGAGAGAGTTATTGAGAGAGGGGGCATTAGGACTTGAGATAAAGTAATAATATTTTTGTAAATAATAATATACTCATTTTTTGTTTAATGGGTGTAAAGGTAAAGATGTTATTTTTTTGTAAAAATTAAACATAAACCTCGTGATAGTTGTCCTTTTTGTTGGAAATATTTATTTTACGTACTTGACAAGTATCAAAATAAAAAAAAATTTACAAATACTAAAACTGCAAGGAATATTTACAAATCTCAGGGTATTCACAAAAAACTCTTTACAGTAACCAAGCACGTGCACAGAGAGAGAGAGAGCGAGAGAGAAGATGATAAAGTTAAAAAAAGGATTTGACGTAGGCTATGATCATCCGAGGGTTGTCAAGGTCAGGAGAAAGACAGAGAGAGACGCTGATAAAGTTAATAGAGGATTAGACTTAGGAGGGTTGGCAAGGGTAAGGTTAGTACCAGATGTTAGGCCCTGTTTGGTATCTCCAGTCTTATTCTTACAGAGCCATCCAAAATAGAGCTATAAAAAAAAGAGCCCTAGAAAAGAGAGGCTAAAATCCATAAATGTGTTTGGTTTGCACATGTTTATTTTAACTAGCCTGTTTGGTATGCCCTCTTTTTGTCTCATATTAGAGGGGCACTTTCAGTCATTATTTTAAAAAAATTTTACTTATACATTAATAAATTAATGCAATTCAAGTTACATCTAAGCTGAAATTCTGAGTATTTGCATCATAGCAATGTCTACCATATTGTAAGTTAGAATCACGAACCATGAATGATAAAGCCCTAATCTTGAATTAATCTGTAAATGAAAAGAAAGGTAGGATTGTAGTCTGCAAATAATGCTAAATCAAGAAGAAACGAAACCCTAACCTCACTTGACTCTTTTGATTCTGTCACGAGAGATTTTGATAGAGGAGGAGAGAGATCGATTTTAATTGAAAGAGAGGAGAATGATAATAAAATTAAAATAGCTAATTGGTGCTGTTTCAAAACATCAAAACTTCCAAATCACAAGAGACAGATAAACCAAAATCTCAAACAATAATAACCCAACATTTAGAGTCAATTCAACATACAATAAAGACAAATCCAATCCAATTCTACATCAGATTTCCCTATACATGACCAGCCACAAATTCAACCACCAAAGAATTCTACTTCACAATCCAATTAAACCCATCTTCAAGAATTCCAAAACAATACAAAATAGCAAAAAAAAATATATAAACCCACTTTCCAAACGAATTACTTGGTAGAAGTCGTAGTTGGGTATATGGGATGGGGTCAATGGGCACACGATGCCTCTTGCAATCATTACATTGGATCTTCATCCCCATAGGAACTCTCACAAAAAATCTCCATGGCTCTGTCTTATGGGGTTTTGCCCTAGAAATCTTAGATCTTAGAAACCCAGCCTTTTGTCTTCTACAATAGGGATGACTCTTGACTCTCTCTACTCTGGCGTGCGGGAAGGAAGGGGAAGCGGGATCATCGGACGGTGCATGGACTGTGGTGACTGGCAACTAAAGCATCATCGGCGAGACAGCTAAGACAGGGATCCTCCCTGGTGACAGCAACTGTTGAGAGCAACACAAATCGTTTTCTCCCTGGTTTTTGGAACCAAGCCCTTGATTCTCTTCCATTGTGGATCTTCTTCTCTCTTCCCTCTCCTCTTTCTCCTCTGTCCATCTCCCTTTCCTCTCCTCTGTTTGGCTCTCGATTTGGGTGTTCGTCGAAAATGGGTTTTTGTTGAGGGGACTTTCGGTGCCAATAAAACACCGTCAAGGGGTATTCTTGTCACAAAAATATCTTCCGCTCTATTTCTTTCAGATGGAATGCCTCTTATTTTCACATGGCCAAAATGAAGGCATTTCGTTTTAAGAGGATGAGCCTCTATTTCTCTAAAATAAATAGAGGACGAAATATTGTACCAAACACTCTAATTTTTGAAACTTCTGCCCGTTTTAGACTTTTAGACAAATAGAGCCTCAAAATAGAGATGCCAAACATGCACTTAGTTGGAATGAGTTTGGGGTTTGCTTGACTGATAGTACCTGACTTATGATGATTTGAGTCAAGTAAGTTTTTTTTGTTGTTCTCTATTGGCTGTTGTTCCAATCTTTTGGAGTAGATTAATCTCTTTAGGCCTGGGGAGGCCAGGCAAATCCCTTCTAGCTTGTGGTAGTGTAGCTAGAATTTGCAACATTCAAAAGCACATTGTAGTCGTAAGCCAACTAAGCTGCCCTTGAGATTAGTCAAGTAGGGGTTTTGGTATTAAAATCTTTTATTCTAAAATATTTTAGTTTTTCTCTTGCATCTAAGAGAATTTAGAGCCCCAACCCCTCACTTACACTTTTTCAAAAGCCTTGCACCTACTCTCCACAATGTTTGAATATGCTTGAATTTTGGTTGGGCCAAAGCGGGCCAATCAATATCAGAACTTAGCGCTCTTGACTATATTTTACAGATTTTAAAGTCTAAATTCTTACAACATATATGTTTTAAAATATTTTATAAATTAATATAAAAGATTTGGGCAGCGCTCTTGAGTTGCAAATTAAGTTGACTTTATTGCCAAATAGAAATATATATATATTATCATAATCTTATAGAATTCACTATAACTTTTATGGTAAGTAAAAGATGCTTATTATAATGTTGAAATTGTTCTATTATAGAATTCATCAACTATATATATAGTCATTGATTGAAGCAGTATCCAAGTTCAAGCTTGGTGCATAGTGTAAAGCTCAAGAGCTTCTCCGGCGTCCAGTGCATAGGATACACGTCGTTTCCTGTAATCCTCATAGGTGAAAGGCAGGTAAAGGCGAGGGTGATCGGCATCCACCAGCTCCGGCGGCACCTCCACTGCTTTCACCTTAGGCCCTAGCAAGAACACCGCAATCGACACCCGTGTAGCCGCTTCCTTGCATCGCACACGGTGCTTCACATTGCACAATCTGCCATTGCTCCATGCCTTGTAGTTGTCATCGCCTCAAAAGAAACAAAATTAGTCACATGAAACATAGATTTTAAAGATTGTTTGATAATCTCATTTACTTCATTTTCAAAGCCCAAATATTTAGATTCTTTGTTTCATATAATTGAATACATAGGAATTGCAACACTTTATTTCTAAAAATAGTTAGAAGTTAGAAAGCCAAAAAATAGCCATCAAATGATATATTCTTAAATGGAAGATGGATCAAGATAAGGTAAAAAATGAATACCCAATAACCACTCTAATAATTCAAACCCTAGAAAAGTAACAATTGAATATACATTAGTGCCTTATATCTTACAACTGTCACCCGATGTCCTTTAGTCCTTCCATCTTTATTAATTCTTTGGTGAAACTCATTTGACATTAAATCCTATGTAATCAAATCCCATGTATTCTATGGTAACAAGTATAGTCCCCAATTTGTGTAATTAATAGTATCATGAAAGGTTACTTTCTTTCAGCCAGAAAAAAGAATCTTTTTTTTGAAAGGCTACCTTGGCAATGTCTCCAAGATTAACAAGTAGAGAGCCTGGGTGGTGTTTGACGGGCATGAATCCACCATCTTTCTTCATCACTTCGAGGCCCCCTACGCATTCGTCCTCTTGAAGTATTGTTAGGAAGGTGGAGTCTGTGTGCAGTTGAACCCCTAGGGAGCCCACACTTTCCTCTGTAAATGAGTATTTGTTAATCCTGAACTGCAAAGGCCATCCACCGCATACATCCCCTTCAATGCCCAAGCTTTTTGTTATCTTGTGTGCTATGTCCATGGCTAGCTCGTGCATCTCACTAGCATATGACTTGATTGTTTCTCTGTCCAAAATTAGATAATGTGAAGAAAGATATCCCACAATATATCTATATACATGTCTGTGTCTACTCAATAAGTGATCGAACTCTATGTGGCCTCTTTAATTTTTTTTTTCTTGGGTTCAATATGGAGCCCGCTTGGGACCCTTTTCGTCTTGTTTGTGCAATGATAAGATTTTTCACCCTGCAGAATTTTATTTTTCGGGAGGAGAAAAATCTTGGATTCAGCGGGCCTAATCCATGATGCAGCTTTGTAACCTTCTACCATCAATGACTGGTATGTTTCTAGGTAGACCCTCATATGCACTGAGAGAAAATGGTGAATACGCATAAAACCATAATCCTAGTTTTAGCCATCAAAATTTATACTATTTAACTATCAACTAATTTGTCACTAGACCTTATAAGTCGAAGGTTTCTGTTTGCTAAATTTGTATTAAATTCCCATGAATTTAATGCAGTGGCTTTTATCAAAAAGGTGAAAATATCAGCTTGGAGAGTGCAAGATGGAAGATCTACAACTTCATGCCAAAAGTGAGGATATGTTCATGTATGATGTATCCTATTCCTACCTTCTATGCTTCACTTTTCTACCATCATTAGAAGCCCATATCTTGGAACTTGGAAATTCATCACAAACTAGTCAAACAGCCTCAAAATCCTACATTAGTTGGTGATATAAATCAAATATTTTTGGGGCCATCAAGTGAAAAATTATGCACATACCACTGAAATTTTATCAAATAATTTAATAGATATAATAGCCAAAAACATCTTATCTTATCAATCTCCAAACAAGAAAAATTAAGAATAAAAAAAATAAATGAATACTCTTACCTCTGTTGTGGGGTGGCCCCCAACTGGTCACAGAAGGCATCAACGGCTTCAGATGAGTTCGCATCATAGAGACCCAACGCCTCATACAGAGGATTTGTTGGGGTGGGGCCCATGTACCCGCTACCTGCAATCGTGTCGGTGTTCCTGCGTTTCGTGTCAGTTGGTAGATCGAGAAGATGTCGGACGGCCGATTTCATTTCGGATAGGAGCTGTAACGGGATCTTGTGGTGGACCACACGGAAGCATCCCAACGTCTCACAAGCTTCTAAGAGTTTCTTAGAAGCTTGGAGCGTAAAATTATCAAGATCAATCACAGGGACTACTGATTCTTCGTACCGATCCATCACTGAAGCGCAACAATCACAAACCACAGAGATGAGGCTATTGTTTCAGATATGTGAAGCTACTATAATAGAAATGCCATTGATCAGATTCTTTCAAGTTTCAACCCATTAGTGGGGGCCAACTCTTAAAACCGTGTTAGGCAGGAATTTCGCTATCATGTGTACTGAATGATCACTCAATTCGTGGGTTCTACGAATCTGGAGAGTATAGAGACAGTCTTGTCGAGTCCGGACTGAGACCCCATTGGGTGAGGGTAATAAACCTTGGGTGAGGTGATAGAGCCCTCAAGTGAAGAAAGTAAACCTCAGGTGAAATAAGAGGGCCCTCAAGTAAAAGAAGCTGGCATGAGGGGAGAATTGACACCTCTTACCACTTCTCTTAGGAATTTATTTTGTTATTAATTGGACGCTCAATTTTATAGTGGGATTAATTTCCACTGAAGTAAAATTTTGAAGATTTATCGGTGAAGGAGAATTCAGTCATAATAATAAAGTAAAGGTTCAAATATATATCATTGGAGGAGAAGGCATTCATATTTGAATGAATGGGCCTTGGTGGAGTTCCACACATCCCATTAGTGCATCTTTATTTACATGCCATGAAAAATAAATTTTCTCCTATAAAAAAAATGGTCCTAACCTCCAATAAGAATTTATTTTTCAACAAATCACAAAATAAATTTTAAAAACATTTGTGCATCTTGCAAAAGAGGAAACACTTCCCTGGCTTCCATTTCTACCCTAGATAAGGAGGATTTATGGATCTCTTCTTGTGCTGCAAGTCAGCTAAATAAATCAAATTCTTATCGCTCCACCAAATGCGGACCGAAAAGGCCCCACCAGATCCAATTGTGATATGTATACATATTAAAATAATTAGATCATTTGCATGATAGCCTATTTTTATGGATTTTTTTTTATGGGAAAAATAAAAGCACCTAATTATATTTACTTATTGTACATAAAAAAACCATTTCCAATCCACACGTTTTTCAAAGGACTACACAGTTGTAATCCGTAATCACACGGCTGCACATACAGGGCATCCAGACTCGACAATTTAAGCGTGGGAAGTGCAGGAAGAGGAAAAGCTGCCGACAGGGGCAAAGACAGTCCATGGTCAAATCAAATGAAATAATGAAAGTCTGTCCCAACACTCGACAGCAGGTAGGCCACCCCAAATCAACCTGTCGGTTGTGATCATTGGCGTTTATTGCATCCACGCGAACAATAATTCAGACGATATATATTACCAGACCATACAGTCAAGATGAGGTTAAACGTCTCTTAAATCTGGCTATTAGACAATGGATAGGAAGTGGTCCACCAGGACTTTCACGAGCACTTGATCCTTTGGGGTCAATTATAAGGCGCTGTAACTTGAGATTTATAGCTGACACAACTCAAATTGGCATTTATTTTTTCTTTTTAACATCCGATTTGTTGTTTCTGCATACACTTGCTTCTGTTTTTGTTTTGTTTGTTTTTGTTTAGTCTTCGACTCTCTTGTTGTTTTGTTTGCTTTTGTTTGGTCTTCGAGTCTGGGGTTGTTTTGTTTGCTTTGTTTTGTCTTCGAATGAAAGCATCCAAGGCTGGAAGAAAAACTAAAACAATGAGTATGGTCCTAGTTGTTGAAGAAAACATAATATAATATCACATACTTTGAATAAATGCTCGCTAATACCAATTTAAAGAAAATGATATTTTGATATTAATTTGTAGCCACAGGAAGGTGCGCAATGTCAGGCACCAGATATTTAATATGGGTTGGGTCGCTTTGTCAAATTCAAGTTGAGTTAAGAGAGTTAGATGGATGTTTGATAGGCTACTTTAGAGATTTGGATCATTGAATGCATAGCATTTTGTGTAGGGCCCATTGAAAATGGGCTTGTCAAACCTTCCTGGGCTCTGACCCAAAGTATTAGACCTTTATGAGTCAAAAGCCTTTTTTTCAAATTTTATGAAACTCACTAAAGAGCAAAGAGCCAATTCTTGTAATTTAGATAACTCTTTGCTTTAACTTAACCTTAAATCTTCCAATCGTTCTTCATCATCTCTTCACCTTTTTCCCCTTCCTTGTCAATTTGATATCATTTACAACTCCGGTAAGTATCTATCCTGAAAACATCATTAAATCCTTTCGTTTCACTAGGATATACATTAATAAATTAGGATTGTTGTGTTGCATGTGGGATTATAGTAGGGTTTTGACCAATAATTCGGATTTGGAGTGGGGATTCCCATTTTGGTCAACCTTTACATCTTCATATTTGATTTTGTGCATTGGCACCCCGAAACAAGTGGATAACTACAACTAATGATTTATTATTTGTTTTTCCTTTGATTAATATTGATTAGAGGTAATGTTAAGAATCCGATGTGTTGATAATCTGCTGGGAGAATAGTAGGTTTGTATTAGGTCATATAAGATGGGTTTCAGAAGAAAATCCCAAAAAGGAGTGAAATTGTGTGCACCTACCGCTAAGCCATAGGTCAATCTATGGCTAGGCTAAGAGTGAGCCGGTTTGGTGAGATTGCTCTACAGTTAGTTGTAAAACGGCTTACGACTAAGTTATAAGACCCGCCAGCCGAGCCGTAGATTGAACTGTGACTAAGCCTAAAATACCATGGCCAAGCCGTGAGTGCCTAGAAACCTTAATTAATTTGGTAATATGGTAGGTTAAAATTGATGACTACAATTGAAGGACTCAGCCACGTGGATTGCACTACAGGTTAGTGACCTCAGGACTTGACCCTATATCATGCCCAATGGTTAATTAACAAATGAATCAATATATTAATTGGGTCTGAAAATAAGATGGTTCCACTCTTGATGATAGCTAGCTAAATAAACACATGCGAATTGGACTGGACCTCGAATAGGAATGCGGGTTCCAAGATGTAATACATGATAAATATTAAAAGTAGTATAATAGCATCATGGGCTCTCATTGTCATTGTGAAGGAAGGTTTATTCCCATGTGCATATTTAACTATTTATGACCATTAGATGGTGTAGAGTTTACCTTTAATGAAATGAAAAATACAATATGAGCATAATATACCTTTTAATTATGTAACTTTATCACTTTAATTGTTAACAGTATGGGTACTATGAGTTGGGAATTTCATGGTATAATTTTATTGAGCATTGTACATATATGTATTCATATATATATATATATATCTAATCGACTGCAATTGGAGGTGGACATATGTTGTTGGGCCAGCGTGTACTGTGTGATATAACATACAGTTATGTTGTTTGTTATATCTAGTGGGAATACTTATGTTTATATATTGTATCTAGTGAGAATACTCGTGATGTTTATATATTGTATCTAGTGAGAATACTCGTGTTTGTTCATTCATCGCATTTGTTTGGCATTCAGTATATTGGTTTAAGCTATAAATTTGATCTATCTCAATTATCTAATAGTTTTACTAGTATTTTAGCTTTTGCTAAATTACATCATTCTGACCCACTACTTTTGGTGTTTAGATCCCAATGTCGGTGCCAAACCGGAGGCTCGGGAGACATAGGAGATTTTGCCGAATGGCGGAGTTACTAAGTAAAGCGCCGATGACATTATCTAAGATGTCTTAGACTGGAGGCATAGTTCTAATTATTATATTTTGTAATAAGGTCATGTTTTGGAGGCTATTTTTATAGGTATTAAATTCATTTGTTTTGGAACCTATAACTTTAATTGTTATGCTTTAAGGTACTTGATCATTTATAAAATTATTGTTGCAAATGGTTTAGACGGCTTGAAATATGATGTTCAGCTGCACAATATATGGATTCTTAGTTCCACGTATTATAATGGTTGCTTGATCAACAAGCAAAGCTTCATGAAAGACTTGAATCCACCCAGAATTGGGGCCCATGTTGTTTATTCAATAAAATTTTAAATTGGCCTTAATTCTCACACTCCAAAGACCAAGTTTGGATTCGTGGGGGCGTGACAGATGGTGTTAGAGAGGTCAGGTTTCTAGAAGTTTTGATATATACTAGAAACGTGAAACGTAAGTCCGATGCGATGATTAGAAATTTTAGTGGGAATGTTAGATTTAGACATGTATAGTTTTGTATATGATTTTAGGGATGTTTAGAGTCCGCATGGGTGTGTTTAGCTTTAGCATTTTAGATCGTCTAGTTCCTAACAGTTGGTTGTTTTTCAGACATGGCACAAAAAACAAGAAAAACGAAGGATAACTTGTCCTCCAACGAATCGGGCAGGCCTGGGACAGCTAATGATCCAATGTAAACCTTACGTCAAGCTATGTTAGCCCATTAATAGTGTCTGGATTAACAAATAGCTCAACTACTTGAAGCAGTATAACGAGGGAATTAACCCCTGTGGTGCTTGCAGCACCTCCGCCACCACCGCCAGTGCCATTGCCTCCGCTGTTTAGGGTAAGACCATAGGTGGTACTCCAGGCAGTATTCCAGACCAGTGAACTTGACGCTTTGTAGAGGATTGGGCAACCTTAGATTGTCATTGCCCTTAGACCGCAAGATCCCAATGATATATATGAAGAGTTTAAAAAAGGGGACCACGGGAGTTTAATGGGGGTGAAGATCCGATGGTAGAAGAAGAGTTCTTGATTCAAGTTGAAAAGATTTCGACAATTTAGTCTGCATGGGGATGAACAAAGTTAAATTGGCTACTTTTATGTTCTGGGATGTAGCTGTTAGGTGGTGGACCATTGTCAAGGAGGCATATGATGAGATAGGTAAAGAAGTGGCTTGGACTACTTTTTGTAACTAGTTCTATGAGAAGTATCTACTGAAACATGTTTGCATTCAAAAGAGGATAGCGTTTGATAGATTGAAGCAGGGTAACTTGTCTGTTCAAGAATATAAGCCAAAGTTTACCTGTCTCATTCGTTTCACACCAACACTCATCACTCCATAAAGTGAGAAAATTCAATGATTTCTTGATGGCCTTTGACCAGATATTTTGTTGCATGCCAAATCACAAGTTCTGAACACCAACTAGGAGTATTTAGACAAAGCATACTAGGTCGAAGAGGTGATTGGGCACGTGGCCCCGCCGAGCCAACCTAAGCAAAAAGTTACTCCATCTCCTGCCTTGCAGCATCAATATAAAAAGCAAAAAAAAGAGTCTTCTTGCATTTACGATAGTAATCACCTAACATCTAAGTAATGGAGGAACACAGAAGGGTGTTTTCAGTGTGGAACACCAGTTATCAAGTCAAAGATTGCCCTAAGAAGAAAGGTAAATAGTACTGGTAAACATCAATGTAGGGAGCTCTTATTCAAGCTCAGTCTTTGAGACAGATAGGCCCAGTTCTTCTACAGCAACCACGACCTCAGGCACTGCAAAATAGATGCAATTGTACTGACCTCCCCAATAGCCTTGACCGCAAAGGGGACCCCAGCAACCTCAAGGGCCTAATAAACAATAGCCAAGGCCCCAACAGGCGGGCAAAGTGTATGCTATGACCTAGTATCAAGTTGATATTATAAAGAACATTTATTGAAGATACTATTTCTATTTATGATAGCAATGCTAAGGTTTTATTTTACCCTAGATCTACTCATTCTTATATCTCTCCTAAATTTGCCTCGAACATTGGTGTTAGAGTAGCAGAGCTACCATTTGATTTAGTCGTGACTACCCCGTTGGGTAAGAAAGTTAGTTGTCAAGAGTTTTACTTTGATTATAAAGTTATGATAAGTGGTTTTATGTTGAAGACTAATCTAATATTGTTGTTGATGATGTAGTGATGGACTGCCTTGCTAAAGCTGTTAAGTTGAAAGCTGATAATGGCATTGTTGTACAATTTTTTAGAGCGAAAAAGAAAGTGGTTACTCGGATGATCTCGGCCATTAGGGCTACGAAGTTGATGATGAAAGATTATGAGGGGTATCTAGCATTTATCTCGAAGGATAAAAAGACTATAGTGGTGGAGGAGACACTAGTGGTGTCCGAGTTTCTAGATGTTTTACTTGAAGATATTCCTGAATTACTACCAGTCCACGAGATTGATTTTATAATTAAGCTTGTGCGAGCCATAACTTTGATCTCTAAAGCTCCTACTAGGATGGCCCCAGCTGAGTTAAGAGAAGTCAAAAAGCAATTGCATGAGTTGTTAGATAAGGGTTTTATTAGAACGAGTGTCTCTCTTTGGGGACCTGCAGTCTTATTTGTTAAGAAGAATACTGGTTTTATGAGAATGTGTATCAATTATAAACAACTTAATCAAGTGACCATTAAGAATAAGTACCCTTTACCTCGAATCAATTAATTGTTTGATCAATTGCATGGTTCCCAATATTTTTCTAAGATTGATTTGAGATCAAGATATCATCAGTTGAGGGTATGCAACCAGGATATTCCAAAAACTACCTTCAGAACTAGATATGGTCACTATGAATTTCTGGAAATGTATTTTGGATTGATGAATGTGTTAATAGCTTTTATGGCCATGATGAACAGAGTGTCTGCGCAGTACTTAGACCAATTTGTAGTGGTATTTATTGATAATGCACTTGTATATTTGATGAGTCAGGAAGAGCATGCTCAATATCTTCAGACCACATTGCAACTATTAAGGGCTAAGATGATTAAGTGCGAATTTTGGTTAGAGTAGGTATGATTCCTTGGTCATATCATCTCTAGAGAGGGTTTATCGGTGGGCCCAACAAAGATTGAAGCTTTGGTAAAGTGGGAAAGGCAAAAAACAGTGTTCAAGATTTGAAGTTTCCTAAGCCTAGTAGGTTATCGCTGATTAGTGGAAAAATTTTCCATGATAGCAGCTCCACTGTCAAAGCTTACTCGTAAGAACGTTCTTTTTGTGTGGAGTGATGAAACTGAGCAAATTTTTCAGGAGTTGAAAAGAAGTTGACCATAGCCCCTGTATTGACCTTACCTGCAGGTAGTGATGATTTTGTGATTTTTAACAATGCATCTGGAGTTGGACTAGGTTGTGTCCTCATGAAAAACGAAAAGCTGGTAGCTCATGGGTTAGGCAATTAAAAGAGCATGAATGGAAGTATGCAACCCATGATTTGGAGCTAACACTAGTGGTTTTTGCCTTAAAGATGTGGAGGTACTATCTTTATGGAGCCGCATTTAAAGTACATTCGGCTCATAAGAGTCTTCAGTACCTCTTTTATGCAGGGTGAATTGAATATGAGATAAAGAAAGTGGATAAATTACATTAAGGATTATAATGTGGGGTTGAATTAGCTAATGTAATGGCAGATGTACTAAGTAGAAAAGTAGCATTTACTGGCGGAATAATTACAGAGTATTTTTGGGTTTGGTGATTATAAGATATGGATGTGTATTTCCAGCTTATTAGTGAGCGAGTGGTGTTGGTAAGTATTAGTAATCTCATGGGAACCTGAGCTACTTCTAAAAGATTAAAGAACATTAGTTATTAGACCTAGAGATAGCAAGAATTAAAGACCATATGGATGGAAGACCTGATTTTAAGCTAGATGATGGTAGTTTGTATTATAAAGACAGAATTTGTGTACCAGGGTTTCCAAACTTGAGGGATGAAATTGTGGTAGAAGCACACTGCTCTCGGTATTCTATTCATCCTTGCAACATTAAGATGTATCAGGACTTGAAAATTTATTATTGGTGGAAATATATGAAGAATGATATCACAGAGTTTGTTGCAAAGTGTTTGGTTTGCGAACAGATTAAGGCAGAATATAGAAGATCCTAGGTCTTTTGCATCAATTGGAGATTCCTTAGTAGCAGTGGAAGTACATAACAATGGACTTTGTGCCGGAATTTCCTAATACCCAGAATGGGTTTGATGCAATTTGGGTGATAGTGGATCGTTTGACCAAGTCAGCTTTCTTTGTACGTACCATTTAAGACAGGTTATGGAATGAAGAAAATGGCAAATTGTTATATCAAGGAAGTGGTAAGTTTGCATGGATCATTAGTTTCAATCATCTCTGATCGAGATAGCAAGTTTGTATCTCGGTTTTTGGTGTCATTGCAAGAAGTTTGGGAACCACGTTGAATTTCAGTACAGCCTACCATCCTCAGACTAATGGATAAAGAGAGGATACAAACCAGACTTTGGGGGACATGTTGAGGGCATGGATCTTGGTTTTCAAGTCCAGTTGGGATGAAAGCTTAGTTCTGTGTGAATTTGTGTATAATAACAGCTATCATTCTAGCATTCGCATGGCACCTTTCGAGGCTTTGTATGGAAGAAGATGTAGGACTCCTATATGTTGGGCAAGTTTTGGGGCTTGTGGTTTTCATGGACCGTATGTCATTAGGGAATCTAGTGAAAAGGTCAAACAGATTGGAGAAAGGTTGAAGATTGCTCGTAGTCGCCAAAAGAGCTAGCAGATAAGAGAAGGAGAGAACTGATGTTTGAGGTTGGTAATCATGTATTTCTGAAGGTGTCTCATGTGTGTGGTACCTTTCAGTTTATGCAAAAAGTGAAAATTTTCCAGGAGATATGTGGGACCATTCTAGATTATCGGCAAGGTCAATAATGTAGCCTACCGATTGGCACTACTGCTGGAGCTATCAGGTGTTCATAATACTTTCCACATCTCTATGTAGAGGAAGTATGTAGCAAGCCCTTCACACGTGTTGTAGTATAAGCCATTACAAGTATATGACCTTGTCACGCCCCGATCTTGGGAATTGGGGATTAGAATGGGCCCTACGGGTGTGCATATGTAATCTCATAGCAATCTGTATATGTGAAGACACATACAAATCACTACAAGGAAGATTCCACAGGAGCTTTCAACAATAAATGGAAGCCTGTGTGATGCACTTGTAATGAGCAAAAGCAACAATGAAGAAAAATCATCTATATCATAAATAAGTCTGAAGGCTGTACTTAATCATCTACATCTATATGGCAATAATTACTTAAAAATATATAAAATAAGAATTATATGTGTCTATCAAATTGCTAGGTGCAATAACAACCATAATCCAAGCATGTCTAAGCTAAACAACCCAACAAGGAACCCAATGTCGCTCTTCGTAGGATAACTAATAGAAGATGTCATCTTCATTGCACTCATCTGCTCCCCGAGGTTCCTGCTGGAGTACGTCGTTCGCTGTACTAGGTTGGGTTCAGTACTTATAACACCAAGGGTAGCACTGTTAACACGATGATTAAGCAAGTATAGAGATATATAAGACCATTATGATATATCAAATAAATTAAAGTACAAATTGATTAAAACAAAGCAATAGTGGAAAACTAGGCAAATTGTGCATAAATTAAGCATGAGTAACGAATTATAAACAAGATATCATATATACTAGTAGGCATCCATGAGGCTATATTCTCTTAAAAGAAAGCGTATCATCTAAAAAGAGCATATAACATACATATGAGAATTACGTTAGGGGATCAAGCTAACTTTTCGAGGGGCGCCGACAACTCCTCCATAAACTATTACAGTAGTGACATAAGGGATACCCAGATTGGTCTTGTCGAACCTACTAAGGATACAAGCTAAGTAGTGCTGACTCAACTTATCAAGATCGACTCAGCTTCATATCTTTCATACTTATGGTCAATCGTAGTGATCATCTCATATTCCTATATATTCATTCATACTTATCCTATCATACATGAGAAAGTTTCAGTCTTAAAATCATATTCAATCATAAAAATGGGGATTAACAAGTATCTAATAATCAATTAATGCATACTTAATTGAGCTAATAGAGCTCGAGCCCTCTCAACTTTAGCTACACCCATTTTGGTTCACGGATGCACACTCAGTAGAAACTCTGGACCGATTGCCTCAAGGTTCACTAGGAAGAATGAGAACATCACTACATCATGTTGATGGCAAGGTTTCTTAACAATATGAATGCATTTAAATTAAGAAGGTATCAAAGAGATTTACTAGCCAAACTTATGCTAGATAATTTATGATCTCAAGGGCATTCAACACGATGTATTCATAAAATGTCCGGTGTCTTTGTGTTACCAATCTTAGTGTTACATTATGTATGTAAAGGACACCTCTTCTTATGCCAACACCCATGATGTGATATCGAGAATTCATCCGGAAATCGAAGGGGATAAGTGACAGCTCTACACTCGTTCTTCTTATCATTTGATCATCGTTGTGCTATTAATTGGGAAAAATGTGCCATATCTAAATCCCTACAAAGTCAATTGAAATCCCTAGTATCCTAAGTTTATAGTGTTCTTACAGCTTAGCAGTATATATGTTACAGCTAGCCGAGCAGCTTAGCCTTTCCCTCAATTTCATACCCATTTACGGCTTAGCCGTATATTGGCTTGCAACTTAGCCGTGCTAAGCATACGACTAGGCTACGGCTTAACTGTAGTACAATCCATGAGTTAGCCGTGGGTGAGCCATAGAGTAATTCTTGGTTTTGGGGCTTTATGGAAAGTTCACTGTATAATGGCTTACGGCTTGGTCACTAGAGGGTTACGGCTTAACCGTAGTTGATTCTTTGGCTTAGCCGAGGGTTAGTCGTAGTTCAAATGTGGGTCTTTGAGCTCTCTGGATTGTAAGCAGTAAAACACTTATGGCTTAGTAGTGAGCTTCACCGTAAGCTTCAGAAACTCTGGAAACTATTTCTGAAGCTTGAGTTCAGTATAAAACTCTCAGTTATTGGTTCCAATGTGATTTCTTATGCTCCAATTTATCATCATAGGTCTTATATTACCCACATATATCATTAATGTTATATATTTATACTCATCTTCACTTAAGCCAACATATATATACTTAATCAAGGAGTGAATGAGCTGTTAACTTACATTTAGAGTGATCACTTTAAGAATCAATAAATTTAAACATGCATGTAATAATATATATTCTTATACTTGCCCTATATCAGTGCTTCACCCAAAACTAGCTTCTCCTTTGGTTTAATGGTGGAGAAAGCCTTAATGAAGTAAATCCTATTACATGCAAAGACATGCAAATAGTGAATCAAGTGTAAAATGCATGCATGTTGCTCATTTGAGTCTCTTTGACTCTTTTGAACTCAAGGAAATGAAATAGGAGTGATTCTTTACCTAAGAGAGCTGTAGATTCTGAGAAAAAAGATCAATTGGTGAGTTCCTTGAAAAAAGATACACAAGGATATAGAAGAAGGTGAATGGAAGCTAGTAGGAGTATATGCAAGCTCTTAGGATCCAATTTCTAGCTAAAGTTTGAAGAAGAGATAAGAGAAAAGTGAAAATGCAGGAGCTCCTGCCAAAGAAGGTCTTGAGGGAATGAAGAGGAACGATGGTTTCCTCTTTTTAAACTCAAGTTTCTACAGTTTTTTATGCAACTCCATATTCATTAGGGAAATTACAGTTTGAGTCAAATGGACTTCAACTGAGTCAGGATGAATCCGAATTGACTTGGGCCAAACATAAAAGATAATTTATACGATGAAATGCTCATGATGTAATTAATGTGGTGCCAAAATGATGAAACAATGTGACTCTAAATTACAAAAAGATCCAGAACTACCTAAGTAAAGTTCGAATCCAACTACCCATCCAACTGAGAGCAATAAAAATTAAGAACAAGATAAACTAAGGATAAAATATATTAATTAATAGGAAACCAAGTCTAATTAACATAAATTATAATTTAGTCAGGTCAGGACCTTACAGACCTACACTGAATAACCAATGGGCATTGTTGCCACCAAAAACCAGGTGTTGAGAAACCTCGTCATCCAATAGGTGAAGGTTCAATGGAGATATTATCTCCCAGAGAAAGCTACATCGGAGCTCAGAGATGAAGTGAAGAAGCAATATCTTCACCTTCTTCCTGAAATACGTCCGTTATTTGGAGGATAAAATGTCCTTTAAGGAGGGTATGATGCCAGGCCCAAGATCTTTAATCATGGGTCAAGTTTATTTGTTAGGTTCGAGTCAAGTTGACAAGGGTAGATGGATGTTTGATAGGCTATTTTAGAGGTTTGGATCGTTGCATGCATGGCATTTTATATAGGGCCCATTGGAGATGGGCTGATCAAATCTTCTTGGGCTTGGACCTAATTTATTAGACCAATGGGCTGATCAAATCTTCTTGGGCTTGGACCTAATTTATTAGACCTTTGTGAGTCAGAAGTCCTTTTTTCAAATTTTTTAAAACTCAATAAATAGTAGGGACTAGGAAGCCCTTTCTTGTAATTTAGATAAACCCTTACTTTAACTTAACCCTAAATCTTCCGATCGTTTTCTTTTTGTAAACTATTTTTCTTCCGTTTCTCTTCCTTGCTAACTAAGCCTAGCTAACCAAGCCCTCAAGAGGAAAGCAGACTCATCCACCATCATCATCTATTTGTCTTCTTCCCCTCCCTTGTCTGATTTGATATCGTCTGCAACTCCAATAAGTATCTAACCTTAAACCACCATTAGATCCTTTCGTTTCACTAGGGCATACATTAATAAATTAAGATTTTTGTATTGCATTGGTATTGTAGGAGGGTTTCAATCAATAGTTTAGGTTTGGAGTGGGGATTCGCGTTTATATTAACCTTTGCATCTTTGGATTTGATTTTGAGTGTTGGCACCCCCAAGGCAAGTGGATAACTGTAGCTAATGATTTATTTTCTGTATTTCCTTTGATTAGAGGTAATGTTAAGAATTTGGTGTGTTGATAATTTGCTGGAAGAATAGTAGGTTCGTATTGGGTTGTATAAGATGGGTTTCGAAACAAAATCCAAAAAAAGAGCGAAACTGGGTGCACCTACGACTAAGCCATTGGTCAGCCTACAGTTAGGCCATGACTCACTTTCCAGTGAGCCAATTTGGTAAGATTTCTCTGCAATTAGCCGTAAAAGAACACTTGAGCTATAGATTGATTGCAGTTAAGCTATAAAATAGCCGCAGCTAAGCCGTGCATGCCTAGAAATCTTAATTAATTTAGTAATATGGTAGGTTAGAATTGATGACCATGATTGAAGGATTCAGCTACATGGACTGTACTACTAGTAAGTGACTTCTAGAAGGTAGAATTACTTGACTCTATATTATGCCCAATGGTTAATAAACAAATGAATCAGTATAGGAATTGGATCTGAAAATAAGATGGGTTCCACTCTTGAGGATAGCTAGCTAAATGTACACATGTGAATTAGACTAGACTCGAAATGGGAATGCAGGTTCCGAGATCCAACACATGATAAAACTCAAAGTAGTATAATTGCATAGTGAGCTCTCATTGTCATTGTGAAGGAAGGCTTGTCCCCATGTGTATACTTAACTACCTATGACCATTAGGAGGTGTAGAGCTTACCTTTAATAAAATGAAAAATACAACAAGACCATAATAAACCTTTAGATTGTGTAACCTTATCACTTTAATTGTTAACAGTATGGGTGTTGTGAGTTGGGAATTTTATGGTATTATTTTATTGAACATTTGTATACGTATGTATTCATATATATATATATATCTGACCAACTGCAGTTGGAGGTAGATGTACGCCATCAGACCAGCATGTATTGTGTGATATAGTATATAGCTGTGTTGTTTGTTATATCTAGCGGGAATACTCGTGTTTATATATTGTATATGATGACAATACTCGTGTTTGTGCATTCATTGCATTTGCTTTGCATTTAGTGTATTGGTTTAAGTTATAAATTTGATCTATATCAGTTATCTAATAATGTTACTTGCAGTTCACCTTTTGTTAGATTATATCAATCTGACCCACTACTTTTGGTATCTAGATCTCAATGTCGGTGCTGAACCGGAGGCTTGTGAGACGTAAGAAATTTTGCCAAATGGCAGAGTTACTGAGTGAAGCACCGATGACATCGTCTAAGATATCTTAAACTGGAGGCCTAGTTCTAATTATTAGATTTTGTAATAAGGCCATATTTAAAGGCATTGAATTCATTTGTTTTGGGAATTATAATTTTAATTGTTATGCTTCAGGATATTTGGCCATTTATTAAATTATTGTTGTGAATAGTTTATATGGTTTAAATATAATGTCCAGTTGCACAATATATAAATTTTTAGTTCCGCATGTGATTATCGTTGCTTGATCAACAAGCATAATCTCATAAAGGACTTCGATCCACCTGGAATTAGGGCCTGCGCTGTATATTTAATAAAACTTTAAATTGGCCCTAATTCTCACACCCATAAGACAGAGTTTGGATCCAGCCCAATTTTGGGGGCATGACACATAATATGTCTACGCGCGCTTGTGTATATGGCGTTATCAGCTTAGTTCCTATGTTTGTTTTTCCCATCTTTAGTTGTCTTATAGTTCCAACAATATTTCCTCCTCTTTGTTTCTTCTAGATTTTGATTTGGAGTTGTTTCTGCTTAACTCACCCCTTTCCTTGGACCTGCCATGTTCACTAGAGCATTTATTTATAAGAAGTCTCTTTGCATGTCAACGGCTTTTAGTGGAAATGAATTAGAGATAATGTCCTGAGTAACTTCTTCAAATTTAAGCATGTCATTTCCATAGAGTAGGGTGATCATAAAATGGCCATATCAGTCTAGAAAAGAATTCAACAACAACAACTTGTCTTCATCATTAAATTTCACATTAAGCTTTAACAAGTCATTAATCATACTGTTAAAAGTATTCATGTGCTTTAACACATCATAACTTTTTTCCATCTTCAACCTATACAATTGTTTCTTAAGATGCAGTTTATTTGCGAGAATTTTATCCATGTAAACACTCTTGAGGTTCTCCTATAGATCTTTCGTAGTCTCGTATTTCATTATACTATACATAGGGCTGTCAAACGGTTGGACTCAGGCCGGATAACGCCATATCCTCAAACATTCAAGCTAGGCTTAGATCAATTCAAAGCCCTTGAATACATCGGCAAGCCTAAAATATTGAAGCCCTTGAGGGTAGGGGCTAAGCTCAGGTGAAGGCCGAATGAAATGACTTTTTTAAATTATTATATATAATAATTTTTTATTTATATCATGATGACTCTCCTTTATTCGAATTATGAACTGGAGCAATGCAAAAGTCAATATTTTGTTGCAACCTCTAAAAGAATGCATAAAATAAGTTACTTTGTCATCATACCAAACTATTATTTAAGATTAAATGCAATAAGCTAATTTGATAGTATTGTGATATGAAATTAAGACATGGAAGACATTATTAAATACTTTAGTAGACTAGCAATAGTTATACAGCCTAAGTAATGTATCCAATTTTATTTGTCACTAGGCTTTAAAAAAAAAAACTATTGTCGCAATTAAAGTTCTATTAGCTGTACAATTTTTTACTAGTTTATGTACTACATTATTCTTATAAAGCAATAATACGGACCATCAGATCATGTTTGATAATTTTCATATGACTCAATTAAATTTATTTCAAATAGGCATTAGAC
Organism: Sextonia rubra; assembly: GCA_037013555.1. Taxonomy (NCBI): domain Eukaryota; kingdom Viridiplantae; phylum Streptophyta; class Magnoliopsida; order Laurales; family Lauraceae; genus Sextonia; species Sextonia rubra. The sequence goes on along the minus strand of JASUAD010000001.1, from coordinate 104,537,962 downwards.
TTTTTCCAAATAATTTTTTTCGTATGTACGGTTCAAATAAATATTGAACCACTCTCTAATTAGCATTAACCTTAACTTGTAATTCTTTGAAAGATTAATACTGAAATTTATAACAAAGGAATTAAACATAGACTACTAAAAATAAATGACCAAGATGATTTGATGTATAAATCACAAATTTTAACTCCAGATATGGGGTCCATTTGTATAAAACAACAATCATGAAAGTAAGGGGTAGAAAGAAATTGGTGTCTCTAGTGGATAAAATTCAACTTCACTCAATAATGTTGTTGATGACTATCCATCTAAGTTCTCAAACTTAAATAGTAGAATTAAGAATACTTTTCAAAATAAAAGATAGAATTAAATATTGGTATAATATTGTGATCTGAATTGAAAAAGGAAAAAAAAAGAATACTGTTCAAACATAAGATTCGGTTATTATTGTTTGACAAAATATTGTGTTTCTATTATTAAATACTAATTAGAGGATTTTTTATCCATATATATTGTACATATTATTTATTTTACATATTAATAGACAAAGGGTGGGGCCAAGCCCCTTGGGCTAGCTAAGTTCAGCCCCACCTCAACCCTTAAGATTGTGGGCTTTCCAAAATTAGGTTCTATGCTTGAGTTTTAAGGCAAAAAGAAAAGCTCTCACTTTGAGGACTTTTGCTGGCCAAGCCGAACCAGGTGCCCTCTCAAAAGGTTGAATTGATAGCCCTAATTGTATATAACTTCGTCAAAGAGGTAAAATTGAATGTTGCTACTTATCTTTTTATCCTTCTCTTCTTTACCTAACAATACAACTTTATACCTTTTGAGTCAATTTATTTTTCATCTTTTGTTGCTATGAACTAAAATTAATTTTTCCATCAAATTTCTCAATTTCAAATTTGATAAAAGTAAATGTTCCTTTGTGAATATTGACAATCTAAAGATGTTTCGCGATCACCCAAAATTTTGCCTATCAAACTGCCAATTTACCCTATTAACATCGTAGATCTCATCGTCACGCATATACAGAAAAAAAAACAGAACACAATGATGACTCCAAAATTTGCATTTGAATTCTGGTAATTGAATTTAGTCGGACTACTTGTTTCTTGCAACAGGCTCCTGTTTCCGGCTGGCTACTGAACACGGGTCGGGCTGACCCGAACTGGCCTGTCCTGACCTGAATGGTCTGCTGTGGGATGTGCTTCTAAATACAGGTCAAGCAGACCGACACCTGGAACTGACTCAAGGCTCGGTCGTCTTCTCTAGTTGCAAAAACGAAGGGAAGAGGATGGCGAACCTGAGGCGGCGGCGCCATCTACGGAGACAGCGGCGGTTGGGGGCTGCGGGGCAGTGCACGGCGGCCTTCAGACTCCGGCGACGGCTAGCTTTTTTTTTTCCTAAACCCCCAGAAACCAGAAGTGTCCTGATCTCCTCTCTACAGAACAAAAATCATCAGGCCCACTGTTGATCTGAAGCAAATAAAGAAAGAAAAAAACAGGGGACAAAACTCCTTTTTTGTCTTTTTTTAGCACAGTTAGCAATGAGACAAATGAAAGACTAAAAGAGAAAAAAACAGGGGACAAAACTCCTTTTTGTCTTTTTCTTCACAATTGACAATGAGACAAATGAAAGAATCGTTTTTCTCTCTCCTTTGTTTCAATCGAGAGAACAAACCACGTCCTTTGATTCTCAAATCTGCGGACTAACACAATGGCCCACCTTGATCCCAAGTCCGGTCCTCTTAATCTCCACTGTTGATCGTGCTAACACAATACTATAGCAATAACCCTAGGCTTTGATAGCACTTATTCGGCAGAAGTACCTATGTCAGAAGTAGCTATGTCATGGGCTTCGCTCTCCAGGCTCAATCCCTCTCTCGCAGCCTCATTGTAAGTTCTTTGTGTTTCATTTTTTTCTCTTGCTTGTTTGCTTGCTTACTTGCTTATAAAGAATAATTCTAAGAAAATTTATAAGACTATCCCTAACAAAATAGCCCTCAATAAAATACCCAATAAGGGCCTTTTGAGCTAAACCCACAATATATAGGGTTGTACAGCCAAGGGCCGTATAAAGCCCCTAAACACTTAATATATTATTTTAATTCAAACTTTAAGATAACAAGAGATTTCTTTACACCAAAAGACTCTTTATTCATGCACTTTCTTCATGTACCATAAAAACAACGATAAGACAACCTTATATAGCCCACCAAAGAATACTTCCACAAGATATAACTTTATATATTTTAAGACAATAATAAAGTCTCATGATATTTAGCTTTTCTAAGTGACCTTTAGACTTCCCAAAATGACTTTTGGGTGCCATAAGAGATTCTCTTGATTTTCTTCCAAAAATACTATAAGTAATAATTCCAACATAATCCCCAATTACTTTTAATATCCAATTCACATTGGAGTCAATGATCCTTCTCAAATTTCAATTCTTCATTTTTTTTATCACAACCCTTGATGTAAGCTTCATAAAAATTCTTCATAGCTTATTTGAGGCTTTCAAATTCTTTATCTCTTTTTGTAAAAACACATGCTTTTGCAGTTCTCAGCTTGGTCTTGATAATCACAAATGTTAACATCGATCACTTTGATTACACCCGAATCCTGAAATTTTCAAAGCATGTGATGTTGTGTTTTCTTTGGCCTTCTTCTTTGCTTGCTTCTAATGTTGGGTAATCGAGTAGGACTATTCATGGAGTACAAAATGAACTGTCACATTGAACTTTTGTCTTGTGGTCAGGTTCATTCTTAGAAAAACAAACTTAGTTGGGACACATCCAAACACTTGTTGTAGCTTCTTACAATATAGTTTTGAAAGGAATTTCAACAATAGCCATTCATTGAAATACATTTTTTTAATATAGAAACTCTATTAAAAGAAGAAACTTGTTATCTTAATCATAAACCCTATTAGTGTCTATTTTAATTAAAAGAAGAAACTTATTCTCTTAAGATACCTAAACCAATTAAAAGAAGAAATTTATTCTCTTGAATCTTGATCAATCCTTTACTCAATTCCTTTTCTTCTGAAAAACAAATCATTTCATTCTCCCCCTCATCTTTTCAAATATCAAATTCTCTCCTTTTTTATGAACACAAGACTCAAAACACATTTAAAAGAAAACTTATTTTCAAAAAATAATTTAAAAATATATTTTCTAACAACAAGAAAATAATCCAAGGTCGATGCTTTGGAATTTGTCAACCTTAGCTCTGATACCACTCTGAAGAAAACATAATATAATACCACTTTGAATAAATGCTCTGAAAGCAATTTAAAGAAAACGAATGCTTTGATGCCCATTTGTAGCAAAATAAAGGTTTGCACTATATTTGTGTGCATGCGCTTGTATATGTGGGGTTTTATGGCCTAAGGGCCATACAGAGCCTCTGCTCTAAATCAAGTAAAAAACTTAACATATTAATCCAAACCTTAAGATAAGGATCCAAGATCATGAAAAATAAGAAGCCAGCAAAAGACTCTGAGAGTTGAGTTAAGGCCTAGTGGACTGACAGTAGCATATGGGCTTGGTGCAATAAGTGGGCCGAATCTGGGGATTAGTAGGTCATGTGTAAACATTGTGGATAAGGCCCTTATCCATCACTCTGTTTGTTCTAATGATGAGGGCCCTACTGATGGTGGGTCCCTTGCTTGTAAGGAAGGAGGGGCATGCTAGGTATTCGTGGATTGAAAATGAATGCTGTTGAGATCCGTTCTCGAAAATTTTACCATCTTAAGCGAGCAGTTAGTTTTGTCAGTTTGCCGATCATCATGGCCAAGCACATGAGATTCCTTGGGAGGCAGTGGAAGAAACCTTCTCGAAGGTCCATAGGTGGCAAGGGAAATGCAGAGAACTAAAGTTGCTTAGCCTCTAATGCTTACAGTCCCAAAACCACAATCTAGTTTCCAATATAGAAAAATCCTTTACTTTCTGGTGGATCCTTCATGTTGACGTTCAGCCCGTCGACTCTTTAATGGATGTTCAGTAGCGGTCGCTGGGAATTTGAGGGACTCTTCATATTCTCCCGATGAGAACCTTTTGAAGGCAACTGTAGAATCCACTGAGGTGATTAATTTGGGAACACCTGTGGGTATTTCCTTTCAGGACGATGAATCAGAGATAAAGAAAAGGTTCATACAGATGGAAGTGTCTGAGTCAAGGGGTAAGCCGACTATTTCTTGACTCGTATTTGCTTTGCGAGGTTATTTTATTTTGTGATGATTATTGTTTCTTTGAATGTAAGGGGGCTTGGTAGGTGTTACACCCCTAAAACTGGACCTGATCCAAACCTAGTTTTAAAGGCGTAAAAATTAGGGCCAATCTAAAATTTTCTTGAATATGCAACACGGGCTCTAATTACAGGTGTATCGAAGTCCTACGCGAGGCTATACTTGTTGATCAATCAACTATAATCATATGAGAAAATTAAAATCTATATACTGTGCAGCTGGGCATCATATCCAAACCATTTAACAAATCACAATAATACTTTAATCAATGATCAAGTACTCTGAAGCATAACAATTAGAATTATAATTTCAAAATAAATGAATTTAATGGCTACACTAATGGCCTCCACACAAGGCCTTATTGCAAGAGTCTAATATTCTGATCTAAACATCCACACTAAGATATTTCAGACGATGTTATTGCTGCTCCACTCAATTACTCGATCGTCTGGCGAAATCTCCTGCTTCTCTGGACCATCCGGTTCAACATCGGCATTAGGACCTAGACACCAAAAGTGGTGGAGTCAGATTGATGTAAGTTTGACGTAATCTGGCAAAAAGTAGACTACAAGTACTGATATTAGGCAATTGAGATGAATCATATATATATATATATATATATCTTGACCCAAATAAAATGAATGGACACCAAATTAGATGAATGCATAAATATGGGTATTCTCGCCATATATAACATACAAACACGGGTATCCTTGCTAGATATAACAAACAGTACAGCTGTATACTATATCACACAGTACACGCTATCCCGATGGCGTACGTACACCTCTAACTGCAGTCGGTCAGGTATTTGTATGAATACATAGATGTATACGGATGGCATGTATCTTTAACATTTAATGTTACAAGGTTGCTTATTTAGAAATATGTTATGCTCATGTGATATTTGTCATTTTACTAAAGGTAAGCACTACACGACCTAATGGTCATAGTTAGTTAATTATACACATAGGGTAAAACCTTCCATCACAATGTCAATGAGAGCCCACGATTCTATTTTCTACTTTCGGTGTCTATCATGAGATGCATCTCGGAACTTGCATTCCTATTTCGAGTCTAGCGTAACCTCTGTGCCTACATGTGGCTAACTTCTTTTGAGGACAGAACTCATCCATATATTCAAACCCAATTCTCAAACCGATTCGATTATTAATTATCCATTGGGCTTGAGATAAGGTTAAGTGATTCTACCTTCTAGAAGTTACTTATCTGAGGTCACTTACCTATAGTGCAGTCCATGGGCTGAATCTTTCAGTTTTGGACATCAACTTTAACCTATCCTACTACTAATATAGTTAAGATTCCTGAGCACTCATGGCTAAGCCCTGACCATTTTATAGCTTAGCCGCAAAAGCACTTACGACTAGTCGTAGAACAACCTCCCAAATATTGGCTCACTGGAAAGTGAGCCATAGCCAAGCTGTAGGCTGACCTACAACTTAGCCATAGGATCGCACGATTTGCCCTTCTTTGGGCCTTTTTACTAGAACCTATCCTTGTACAATCGGAATTTCATATTACAAATTAATAGACAAAACCAACAATCTAAATCACATTTTAACCATATTATACAATAAACTAAATATTTAAGCATTAATTGTAGCTATCCACTTGCCTTAGGGTGCCAATAGTCAAAATCAACTATGAAGATGCAAGGGTTGATCTGAATGCGAATCCCCACTCCAAATCCAAACTACCGATCGAAACTCTCCTAAAATGCCACATGAAACACAACAAACCTTAATCTATTAACGTATGTCATATTAAAACAAAAGGATCTACGTGATGGTTTAGGGATAGATACTTACCGGATTTGCAGACACTATCAACATAGATAAAAAAAAGGGAGAGAGAAGGGAAGAAATAATGATGATTAATCTCTTTTCCTCTTGAGAGCTTGGTTTCGTAAAGATGGCTAGGGCTTAGTTCTCTAAAGATGGCTAGGGTTTGGCTCCTGAAGAGAGGCAATTGAGAATGGAGAGGAAAATAATCGGGTAAGGTTGTAGAGAGGCTTTGTCCTAATTACAGAAAGAGGATTTCTGCCATCTAATGAGTTTTAAGTAATTTAGAAAAAGGTCTTTTGGCTCACAAAGGTCTAACACTTGGGCCCAAAGCCTAAGAAGGTTTGGCCTGCCCCTCACCAATGGGCCCTACACAAAATGGCATGCACGCAATGATCCAAACTCCTAAAATAGTGTATCACACATCCATTTAGCCCACTCAACTTGACTAGAACCCGACAAACCAACTTGACCTCATAATTAAAAGATCTGGAGCCTAATTTGACCCATTTAAAGGACATTTGGTCATCTAAATGACTGACGTAGCTCTAGAAGAAAGTGCGGATACTGTTTCCTCACTTTATCTCTGAGCTCCCACTTAACTTCCTCTAGGCGATGATGTCTCCATTGAACCTTCACCCAATAGATGACGCGGTTCCTCAACACTTGCTCTTTGGTGTTAACAATCCATACTGGCTGCTCAGTGTAGGTCGCATTATCTTGCACCTACAGTGGTTCATACTGTAACATGTATGAAGGGTCTGCCACATACTTCCTCAGCATAGAGATGTGGAAAACATTATGAGCACTTGATAACTCCGGCGGCAGCGCCAATCGATAGGCTACATCATTGTTCTTGTTAATAATCTGGAATGGTTCAACATATCTCTTGGAGATCTTTCCTTTTTATCAAAACCGTAAAGTACCACATGCAGGAGACACCTTCAGAAAAACATGATCACCAACTTTAGCTCCCTTTTTCTCTTATCTGTGTAACTCTTTTGGCGACTATGAGCAACCTTTTCCAAATCTGCTTGACTTTCTCACTAGACTCCCCAACCACAAATGACCCATAGAAACCGCGAGCTTCAAAATTTGCAAAACATATAAGAGTTCTACATCTTCTCCCATATAATGGCTCAAACGGTGCCATGCCAATACTAGAATGATAGTTGTTGTTATGCGCAAAGTCACAAAAAGCTAAGCTCTCATCCCAACTAGTCTTAAAATCAAGGATACATGCTCTTCGCATATCCTCCAAAGTCTAGTTCATACGCTCTGCCTGTCCATCAGTTTGGGGGTGATAGGTTGTGCTAAAGTTCAACTTGGTGCCCAAAGATTCCTATAACAATACCTAAAATCGAGATCTGAACTTATTATCCTAGTCGAGACAATAGAAATCTGTGCTCCATGCAATCTTACCACCTCTTTGATATAAAGATTTACCATTTTCTCTATTCTTTGACATGTCTTATATGGTATAAAGTGAGCTGACTTGGTAAAATGATCCACAATCACCCAAAATGCATCAAACCCTTTCCGGGTATTAGGCAATCCCAACACAAAGTCCATAGTTATATGCTCCCACTTCTACTAAGGAATCTAACTGATGCAAAAGACCTTGGAACTTTTATATTCTATCTTAATCTGCTAGCAAATCAAATGCTTTGCAACAAACTCTGCCACATCCTTCTTTATAATCTTCCACCATTAATGATTTTTCAAGTCTTGATACAGTTTAGTATTGCCAGGATGGACAAAATACCGAGTATGGTGTGCTTCTACCATAATTTCATCCTTAAAGTCTGGAAAATCAGGTACACAAATTTTATCTTTACAATACAAAATACCATAATCCAACTTAAAATCAAGCCTTTCATCCATATGATCTTTAATTCTTACTATCTTTGGTTTTAATAGCTAGTGTTCTTTAATCCTAAGAAGCAACTCAAGTTCACATGAGATTATAATTGTCAACACTGCTCGCTCACTGATAGGCTAGAAATACGCATCCATATCTTCCAAACACCAAACACAAAAATACTCTGTAATCATTCCGCCAGTGAACGCTACTTTTCTACTTAGTGCATCTGCCACTACATTAGCTTTTCCTAAGTGATATTTCAACCAAAAATCATAATCCATGTTGCATTCCATCCATCTCCGCTGTCTCATGTTCATCTCACTCTGAGTGAAGAGATACCTTAGGCTCTTATGATCAAAGTGTACTTCAAAAGTAGCTCCATAGAGATAGTGCCTTTACATCTTCAAGGTAAAAACTACTGCTGCTAGTTCCAAATCATGGGTTGCATACTTCCATTCATGCTCCTTTAACTGTCTTGACCCGTAAGCTACTACCTTCCCATCTTGCATGAGGACACAACCAGTCAAACTCCAGATGCATCAGTAAACATCACAAAACCATCACTACCTGCAAGTAAAGTCAATATAAGGGCTGTGGTCAACCTATTTTTTAACTCTTAAAAACTTTGCTCACATTCAATACTCCACACAAAGGGAACTTCCTCACGAGTCAACTTCGACAGTGGGGTTCCTATGTCGAAAATTCATCCAAAAATGGGCAAAAATAACCTATTAGGCCTAGAAAATTTTGAATTTCTAACACTATTTTTAGCCTTCCCTAGTTCACCACAGCTTCAATCTTTGTTGGGTCTATCGATAAACCCTCCCTGGAGATCATATGATCAAGGAATCTTGTATGCTCTAATTAGAATTCACACTTACTTAACTAAGCGCACAATTGGTGCTCCCTTAACAGTTGCAATGAGGTCAAAAGATACTAAGCATGCTCTTTTTGACTCTTTGAATATACAAGTACATCATCAATAAATACAACCACAAATTGGTCTTAGTATCATGCAAACACCCTGTTCATCATAGCCATAAAAGCTATCGACGCATTCATCAATCCAAAAGACATCACTAGAAATTCATAATGAACATATCTAGCTCTAAAGGCAGTTTTTGAAATATCCTAGTCTCGTACCCTTAATTGATGATATCCTGATATTATATCAATCTTAGAAAAATACTGGGCATCCTACAACTAATCAAACAATTCATTGATTCAAGGTAAAGTATACTTATTCTTGATAGTCACTTGATTAAGTTATCTATAGTCAACATACATTCTCATAGAACTATCATTCTTCTTAACAAACAAGACTGCAGCCCCTCAAGAAGAGATACTTGGTTAAATAAAATCCTCATCTAACAACTTCTGCAATTGCTCTTTGAGTTCTTTTAACTCAGCTGGGCCCATCCTATAAAGGGCTTTAGAGATCAGAGTTGTGCCCTGCACAAGCTCAATTATGAAATCAATCTCACGAATTGACAGTAATCCGAGAATATTGCTAAGAAAAACATCCGAAAACTCAAACACCACTGATGTCTCCTCCTCTGCTTTAGTCCATTTATCCTCCAAGATAAATGATAGATATCGCTCATAACCTTTCAACATCAACTTTGTATCCTTAATAGCTGAGATCATCCGAGTAAACACTTTCTTCTTTGCTCCAACAAATTACATAATGGTGCCATCATCAGTTTTCAACTTAATGGTTTTAGCCAGGTAGTCCATCACTGCATTATGAGTAGCAAGTCAAGCGAATCCATACCCAAAATGAAGTCAAAATCATTTATCAACAACATTATTAGGTAAGCCTTCAATACAAAATCACTTATCACAATTTTGTAGCTTGGGTAGTACTCTTGACCACTAACTTTCTTACCTACTAGAGTAGTTACCACTAAAACAAATGGCAGCTCTATTGGTCTAATACTAGTATTTGAGGCAAATTGAGGGGAGCTATAAGAATGAATAGATCCAAGGTCAAATAAAACCTTAGCATTGTTATCACAAATAGAAATAATACCTTCAACAATGTTTTATGTAATATTAGCTTAGTCTTAATCATAGCATACGCTCTACCTGCCTGTTGGGGCCTTAATTACTGTCTATTAGGCCTTCGAGATTGCTAGGCTCGGACATCGAGGCTACTGGGAGAGGTCGATACAGCTGCATCTGTGGCTATAGTGCTTGAGGTCATAGTTGCCGCAGAGGAATAATACCTTCAACAATGTTCTATGTAATATCAGCTTGATCCTAGGTCATAGCATACTCTCTACCTGCCTGTTGCGGCCTTAGTTGCTGTCTGTTAAGCCTTTGAGGTTACTAGGCTCGGACATTGGGGCTACTGGGAGAGGTCGATATAGCTGCATCTGTGGCTGTGGTGCTTAAGGTCATAGTTGTTGCAGAAGAGCTGCGGCTATTTACCTTAAAGGCTGAGTTTAAATAGGAGCTCTCTGTACTGATGTCTGCCAGTGCTGCTAACTTTTTTTCTTAGAACAGTATTTTGCTTGATGATTGGTGTCTCCACGCTGAAAAGATCTTCTTGTCTACCTCCAACACTTAGATATGGGGTGAGTATTACTACAAATGCCACAAGACTCCCTCTTTTACTTCTTGTATTGGTGTTGTGGGGCCAGAGACGGAGCAACTTTTTACTTGGGTTGGCTCGAAGGGACCATGCACCTAATCACCTCCTCGGACCAATATGCCTTGTCCAAATACTCTTGGTATGTGTTCAAAACTTACAATTTGGCATGCAATAAAATATTCGATTGAATGCCATCAAGAAATCGTCGAACTCTCTTGCTTTTTGGAGTGACAAGTGTCAGCGCCAAGTAAGAGAGGCGGGTAAGTTGTAGCTCATATTCATGAATAAATAAGTTCACTTGCTTCGGCTTGTCAAACTCTATTCTCTTCTGAATGCGAACATATTCCATTACTTACTTCTCACAAAATTGGTTACGAAAAGTAGTCCAAGCCACTTCCACGGCTATCATATGCTGTCTTGATAGTGGTCCACCACTTGTCAGCTACATCCCCAAACATTGAAGCAGGCAATTTAACTTTTTATATCCCTATATAGCCTAAGTTTTCTAGTATCTTTTTAACCTGAATCAAGAACTCTTCAGCTAACGTCGGATCTTCACCCCCATTAAACGCTGATGGTCCTTTTTTCTTAAATTTCTCAAATATGTCGTTAGGATCCTGGGGCCTCGAGGCAACAATATCCTGAGGTTACCCAATCCTCTGCAGAGCCTTAAGTATATAGATCTAGAATGCTGGCTAGTCTACCATCTGTGGTTGTACCCTAAATGGCGGAGGCGGTGGTGGTGAAGGCGGCGACGGTGGTGGAGGAGGTGGAGGTGGCACTCCATGCACCACATGAGGCTAATTCACTCTTTCCACTGCTTCTAGCAATTGAGTCATTTGCTAATCCTGACATTGTTAATGGGCTAACATAGCCTAAAGTAAGGCTTGCATTAGGTCATTAGCCATTCCACAAGGCTCACACAATTTGTCAGAGGACAGGTTACCTTTCATTTTCCTTGTTTTAGGTGCCATGTCTGTAAAACAACCAATTGTTAGGGACTAAAAGGTCTAAAATGCGGAAGCTTAACACACCCATGCAGACTCTAAACTTCACTAAAAATCATATACAAAAGCTATATGCGTCTACATTTGAATTCTCATTAAAAATTCTAATCCTCACATCGGACCTACGTTTCTACTATCTTTTAAAATTTTTAAAAACTTGACCACTTTGATACCATCTGTCACACCCCCAAAACTAGACCGAATCCAAAATCCGGTCTTCAGGGGGTGAGAATTATGGCCAATTTAAATTTTCTTGAATATACAAAACGAGCCCCTAATTCCAGTGGCTCAAAGTCTTACGTGAGGCTATGTTTGTTGATTAAGCAACCATAATCACCGCGGGAACTAAAATCAATATATTGCGCAGCTGGGTATTATGTCCAAACCATGTAACCAATCACAATAATAATTAATCAATGACCAAGTATTCTGAAGCATAACAATTAAAATTATAATTCCAAAACAAATGAATTTAATGGCTACACTAATGGCTTATAAACATGGCCTTGTTATAAGAGTCTAATATTCTAATCTAAGCATCACCACTAAGACATCTCAGACGATGTCATTGGTGCTCCACTCAACAACTCCAACAAATGGCGGAATCTCTTACATCTCCTGACCGTCCGATTTGATACCAGCATTGAGACCTAGATATCAAAAGTAGTGGAGTTAGATTGACGTAATCTAGCAAAAGATAAACTAAAAGTATTGATATTAGGTAATTGAGTTGAATCATATATATATCTTAACTCAAATAAACTGAATGCTAACCAAATTAGATGAATGCAAAAATACGAGTATTCCCACCAGATACAATATACAAACACGGGTATCCTCATCAGATATAACAAATAACACAACTGTATACTAAATCACACAATACACGCTGGCCCAATAGTGTACATACACCTCCAACTACAGTTGGTCAGATTTTTATACAAATACATAGATGTATACGGATGCCCAATGAAGTTATGCCATGAAATCCCTAACTCACAACACCCATATGTTTAACAATTAATGTGATAAGGTTGCTTATTTAGAAATATGTTATACTCATATGATATTTTTCATTTTACTAAAGGTAAGCACTACATGACTGAACGATCATAGTTAGTTAATTATACACATAGTGTAAGGGTCATCAATTGGCCCCTGGGTCGTTACCTAATTCAAGCCCACCCCGCCTGACGGGTTTTAGCTTGACCCAAGCCCGGTTGTTGGGCAGGTTGGCCCAGCTCGAATAGTGTTTGGATTAGGCTTGGGCTTAGGGTTTAATGCCCGACCCGGCCCTATGGCCTGCTCGCGAGCTTGTGCACAAGCCCATCAACTATTCGCGTAGCAAACTTGCGATGGGTAGTTGTTTATACTTTGCACTCATGCTTCATGTAGGCTTACGTCTATTTATACTCGTGTCCATCAGTCCATGTAGCAAACTAGCAATCACCAATGGATAGTTGTTTCTACTTCGTACTTATGCATAATGCATTCATTTAAAAATGATACTATTAAACAATAAAAAAATTAAATGAAAAAAAGCCCGGCCAACCAGAAAAAAGCCCGATGGGCGGGCTTGAGCTTCTACTTTTCAAACAAAGCCCAGCCCACTCGGCTCACAAAAAAAAGCCCGCTAAGTAAAACCCGTGGGTGGGCTTAGGTATCACTTTCACGAGCCAACCTGGCCCAATGATGACCCTTAACATAGGGTCAAACCTTCCATCACAAAGGCAATGAGAACTACAATGCTATTATTCTACTTTCGGTGTCTATCATGAGATGCATCCTGAAATTTGCATTCTTATTCTAAGTCGAGCCTAACCTCTGTGCATACATGTAGCTAACTTCTTTTGAGGACAGAACTCATACATATATTCAGATCCAATTCCCAAAAACATCTTATTATTAATTATCCATTGGGCATGAGATAAGGTTAAGTGATTCTACCCCCTAAAAGCCACTTATTTGAGGTCACTTACTTGTAGTGCAGTCAATGCGACTGAATTTAATAATGGTCATCAACTTTAACATATCCTACTACCAATTTAGTTAAAGTTCCTAAGCACTCACGGCTTAACCATGACCATTTTATGGTTTAGCGGTAGTTAAACTTACGCCTAAGCTAGCCGGTCTTATGGCTTAGCCGTAAATCTTATTACGGTGTAGCCATAAGGCTCGCTATATAACAACCTCACAAATATCGGCTCACTAGAAAGTGAGCCTTAGCCTAGCCGTAGGTGCGCATAATTTGCCTTCTTTGGGCATTTCTTCTAGAACCCATCCTTGTACAATCAAAATTTTAGATTATGAATTAATAGAAAAAACAAACAATCTAAATCACATTTTAACCATATTATACAATAAACTGAATAGTCAAGCATTAATTATAGCTATCCACTTGCCTTAAGGTGTCAATACTCAAAATCAAATCTGAAGATGCAAAAGTTGATCTAAATATGAATCGCCTCTCCACATCTAAACTATTGATTGAAACTCTCCTAAAATGCCACATGAAACACAACAAACCATAATCTATTGATGTATGCCCTATTGAAACAAAAGGATCTACATGATGGTTTAGGGGTAGATACTTACTGGAATTGCAGACACTATTAACACATACATAGGGAGTGAGAGAAGGGAAGAGATGAGGATGATTAATCTCCTTTCCTCTTGAGAGTTTGGTTTGGTGAAGATGGCTAGGCTTGGTTGCAGAATGAGAATGGAGAGGGAAATGATAGGGGAGTTATAGGTGATTTACAGTTGTATCGAGGATTTGTCCTAATTACAAAAGGAGGCTTTCTACCCCTCTAGTGAGTTTTAGGTAGTTTAGAAAAAAGGCTTGGGCGTCACAAATGTCCAATGACTTGGGCCTAAGGCCCAAGAAGTTTGGCCTGCCCATCACCAATGGGCCCTACACAAAATGCCATGCCTGTAATGATCCAAACTGCTAAAATGGCCTATCACACATCCATCTAATGCACTCAACTCGACTCAACAAAGTAAGTGAGAGTCAGGAATTAAGCTCAAATGAAATTGCTTTCAGATAAGAAGTGGTGAGAAAGATTTGGGACTACAACTGTTTTGAAGAAATTTCTTAGAGGCAAAAGTCAAGACTTAATTGGCTCAAGGAAGGTGACGAAAGCACTAAATTTTTCATGGGATGGCATGTATGAGCAGCAAGGTCGACTATGTGAGGAAAATTTTTAGTGGTGGGAGAATCTTCGATAGTCCCAAAGAGATTAAGGAGGAGATGATGCGGTATTTCAAAGATCTTTACAAGAGTGTTGAGGGTGTCAGGCCAAAGCTTGAGTGCCTATTCTTTCTAGAAATTTCTTCAGATCTACAAAGTTGGATGGAAAGGAATTTTTGAGGAAGATGTGGTAGTTAGAGCCTTCGAGGAGTGTGGCGAAGACAAGGGCTCAGGCCCAGATGATTTTAACTTCTCTTTTATCAAAGTTGGATGGGGTTTCCTAAAAGAGGGTTTTGGCAATATGCTTTCTTAGTTTCATTGAAGGGGCAGAATAAATATAGAGATGAATGCATTCTTTTTAACTCTTAATCCAAAAGTTCCTAATCTCGTGGAATTAAAAGATTATAGACCCAAAAGTGTTGTTGGCTGTTTTTTTAAATTGTTGGCTAAGATCCGAGCTCGCCGGCTAAAGACTGCTCTTCCTCTTGTTATTAGCCCTTTCCAAGGTGCATGTGTGGCCAGTAGACAAATTTTTGATGGAGTGCTTAGTGCTAATGAACTTGTGGATTCCATAAAGAAGTCTAAGAAAGAAGGGGTGATATTCAAAATCGACTTAGAGAAAGCTTATAATCATGTAGAGTGGGATTTTGTTTATAACCTGCTACTTAGATTTGATTTTGGGGAAGTTTAGATTTGATTTTGGGGAAGTTTGGTGTGGTTCAATCTGCAAGTGTATTTCTACCACCTCTTTCTTTGGTTCTTGTTAATGGATCTCCTTCTAAGTTGTTCAAAGCTTTTAGAGGGATTCGACAAAGGGATTCTGTTTTTCCTCTCTTGTTTACAATTGTGGTGGAAGCCTTGAGCATCCCTTTGATTAAAGCAAGAGATGTGGGTGTCATTAATGGCTTTGGCATGGGTCGTACTGGAGAGGCAATTACTTATCTTCAATTTTCAAATAATACAATCCTCTTCAGCTCAACTAGGAGGGAAGAAGTCTTGGCCCTTACGAGAATCCTTCAATATTTTCAATTGATTGGTGGGAATTGGGTGTTTAGAGGAGACCACTCGAGATTTGGCTGACAATGTTAAGTGTAAGTTTGGGAGCTTTCCCATTGTTTATCCTGAGTTGCCTATTGGTGCTAAGCCAAGCTCTATATCTGTTTAGGATCAGATGATTGAGAAATTCAAGAAAAAATTGGTTTTGTGAAAAAAGTGTAACTTATCTTTGAGTGGGAAAATCACTCTTATTAAAACTTGCTTATCTAATCTTCCTATCTATTATATGTCACTTTTTAAGATTCTAAAGGCAGTCATTGCAATGGATTGTATTTGGAGGAACTTCCTTTGGGATGGTCATAGTGACAAGAAGAAATTACACTTATTGATGTGGAGTGAGGTGATTAAACCAAAATTTGATGGGGGGTCTTGGACTTGGAATCTTGGAAAATAAGATTTGGGCATTGTTGCTCAAATGGTGGTGGAGGTTTGGGGAGGAAAAGGAGGCTTTCTAGTGTAAACTAATTGCTTATAAATAAAGGAAGGCCCAGTGGGGTTGGTAGCCAATGAAAGGTCCTAGTTATTCTAGATCAGGTGTTTGGAGAGCTATTGCTTCCGTTGGGGATGACTTTACTAGAAGGGGGAGGCCTTGCTTAAAGGGGTGGGCATTGTGGTGAGGAATGGGAGAGATGTAAGGTTTTTGTTGGATGATTAGGTGGGGAGGGTCCCCTTGCGTGGGTTGTTCTCTATGCTTCATAGATTAGCGGTTAATAAGGAAGCTTCAGTTAGTGAATGTTGTGACATCAGTAATGGTACTGTTGTGTGGGGCGTATCTTTTCGCAGGATGCTTCGGTTGTCCGAAGAGAATTCTTATGAGGGGATGTTGAGTCTTTTTACTAACATGTTTCTTTGCAGGGATTTTAAGGACTCTTGGATTTGGAAGCCTTCCATATCGAGTGAGTTATCGGCTAAAGCTTTCTTATTGACTTTGGACGGAATTCAGTCCCATATGGCTCCTACTACTCTTTTCTGGCGGGGTTGGTTCCTTCCCAAATAGAGGCTTTTTGTTGGCTAGTAGTTGCAACAAAAGTTTCCATAGTTGACATTCTAAGGAGAAGAGGGATGACTTTTTCTAATATTCCTGATCTTTGTGTGATGTACAGCAAGGAGGAGGAAACGGTTAACCATTTTTTTTCTTCATTGCAAGATAGAGGTGACTATTTGGAGTAACTTTATTAGGAGATGTAATCTAGCGTGGTGCTGTCCAAAGAATAGTACGGATGTGGCTAATGCTTAGTGTGGTGGGTGTTTTGGTGAGTGTAGGCACATTTTATAAAGGATGATCCCATTTGCAGTCTTGTGATATATTTGAAAGGAAAGAACTAATATGATTTTTAGAGGCTCTTTTTCTTCGGCAAATGACTTGATTTCCGAAGTCGCTTTGAAGATTGCGAAATAGGCTTTGGTTAAATTGCGAAATAGGCTTTGGTTAAAAAAGAGTTCTCTAACTTTAACTTAAATGATATTCTCTACAATTGGGAAGCTTGTATAGGGCGCAGTCATGTTAGGAGTGCTTCGTAATTTTAAGGGTGAGGTATTACTTATGTTTTTCAAGAATGGGGAATTTGTAATTCCAATTAAGTGGAGGTTCTAACTATCTTGAAAGGTCTTAGATTGTTTTCAGGAAGATATTATGGCTCTCTTGTGGTGGAAACCAATAGCTTGGGTTTCTACTCAGAAGGCCAACCCACGGAAATTTTAATTTATTTTCAATGAAATTAGGGAGATATCGATTAGCTTAAATGTCACTTTCTATCATGTGATTAGATTTGCTAACTTTACGGCGGATGTTCTATCAAAACAAGGGGTTGAAAGGTGGTCTTCTTGGATAGGTGGGGTTATGTAATTGGCATTAGGAGTGGTTCAATGCTCTCTCTCTCTCTCTCTCTCTCTCTCTCTCTCTCTCTCTCTCTCTCTCTCTCTCTCTCGCTCTCTCTCTCTCTCTCTATTTTTTGTTTCGGCATCCTTTGTTGCATTTGGTTTAATTAATTGAAGTATCGTTACTATATGAAAAAAAAAAAACAAGAGTTTTCCCTACACCAAACACTTGGACTCTTTTATTCACACACTTTCTTCACTTACTACAAAAACAACCACAACAACATAACCTTATATAGCCTACAAAGGATACTTTGAAAAGACACGACTTCACATATTTCATGACAATAGGAAAGTGTCGTGATATTTAGTTTTCCTAAATGAGCTTTAGACTTCCAAAAATGCATTTTGGATTCCCTAGGAGTGATTGTCTTTCAAAAATATTAAAAGTAATAATTCCAATAGTTATTGGGCCAGAGCGGCCTTTTAGGTATATATTTGTTCAGGCATGGCCATTCAATTATATGGCCTGGAAATTAGGTATGAGTCCAGCACATGGGCCTACCAAAAGAGCCCAAATATAGCCCAATGCAGCCAGGCTCATGATGGCCTAGCTTGTGAGACATGACCACCCCTATATTCTATTTCATTTAACTACATGTCTAATTTGAGTACAGTTTTCTCCAACAATTCAAATAAAGAGGGATAATGAACTTGGTATGTTGCACAACTGGTGGGGAGTGATACATTTTTTTTCTTTTTCATTGCCCCGCTAAGGGGGCTGGGATCCAAGGATAGCCCGGCATACCCGAGAAGGAAGCCCACCTAAGAAGAAAGGTAGCCCGTACAAGCAGGAAAAAGGTGTGCTATCCAATATTTGAACCTTGGATAGGTTCAGTAAGGACAGTTACTCCTTATCACTGCTGTAAAGAGGCATTCTTGGCTGGGAGTGATACATGAGTGTGTTAGGAAACTCGAGAGGTTTGGGTTTCAAGAGTTGGGTGCCAATTATGGATTTATATCTAACAGCTGATAGCCTGGGACGATCAGATTCTCTGTAGATAAAAAAGGAAAATAAATATGATGCCCTTTTCATTGTTTATTTATACCGAGAACCACTCAGGCCAAGCCCACATGAGTCAAGCTGATTCAACCCAAGCCCACATGAGCCCAATCTCTCCGCGTGCTTGACTATGGGAGCTGGCATGAGAAAGCTGAAGACAAGTTGACGTGCAGGATGCTGGCCTGAGTTGTCAACTAGTCTATATTAGGATATATAAGATTAATAAGATATCTTTTCTATATTAAAGTTAGGATTTATTTCTAGCTAGATTTCTCTCTTTGGTTTGAGATATCATTTTTATTCTACTTCTATCTATGTAAGCCATCGTTGGCTGTTTATGAAGAAAGGAATAGTAAGGAGATAATAAGAAATTTATCCCAACTGTAAATGCACAAGGAGGCCGGCCAACCACGAATTGGTCAACTATCTATTTGTTTTCTTTTTTGTTCTTATCAATTTATTTGTCCAAAGACTCCATCAATTGGTATCCTGTCTGATGTTGGCTTCCTTATACATCACTTCCTTACCTCTCTGTTGTCAAGGACTCTGTTTCCTGCTACCTCAAATATAACCAGGGGTGGACCTAAGTAGAGTTGTGTGGAGGCTGAAGCCCCCACTAAAGTCTAAAAAATTTTGCAAAAAAAATAAATAAATAACCTCTATAATTTTGAAATTTTAATTTTTTTTTAATTTTTTCTATATCTTTATATATATATATATAGGTCCATCCAAGAAAAATTTTCTGGTCTGCCCTGAATACGAATGAGGAGGACATCTATCGATGGGTGTAATGTGTCCCTTTCCCATTCAGTCAATTGAGATAGATAAAATATAAACTAACCGACCTCCGAAACATTTTGAGGACAAGAGTGAGACTTGTCTACTCCTGCGACACAAATGATCCTAAAACGTTCTTGTGTACAAGTACCGCTAGGATGCCTAGGAACATACCATCAGAGGGATATGCATATGCCGACTATGTGGGACGCGTTCAGAAAAGTGGGCCGAATTCACAAGCTCCGCTCAAGTTTCGCTGCAACATGAGGGGGCTATTCCAACCGACTTGCGAGAAAATTGGGCCATGGATACATGTTTTTTTGGCACTGTACCCCAACTGCAAAGCAAAATTACAAAAATTTCCCCCAAGGAGAGACCTTCATAACCCCATGTTTGATTAAATTTTAGGCCATAAAGTTAGTTGATCTAAACTAGTGATGTAAAACGACATTGATAGTGGCAGAAAAAACTCAAATTTCATTAAAAATTAGTTGTAATTTTCAACGGAATGACTTTCGATTTTGAAAAGTCACTCTCGATAATGAGATCACCTAAACCTTCACCCTTACTATTGTCAAAAACACTACTAATACCTGCTGGCCCAAACTTACCTCTCGAATCACCAGCATTGAACTTAAATAGAGACATGTTAGGCAACACTAATGCGCTACTGAAAGTTCCGCCTCTCATGAATGGGGATTTTTCACCATCCGTGAGCACTTTTCATGAGCACCTCAATGTGGGGCCATACCAGTCACGGGGATAAGGGGAATTGAAAAATCAAATTGAGACTGAGGGCATCCTATAAGTTAAATGGTTCTAAAATGCGTCATTCTATTTGATGTTCAATAAATGGTGAGTAGTAGTTGGATTATTGTCAAACTTAATCTGTTGCCAATTCATGGGTGCGTACTGGGCAGCGAGTGTAAGGGGGTTAAATTTATCATAAAGGAGTTCACGTATGCTCCTCTTGTAAGGGTGTTGGGGTGAAATTTTCCCCTCATGCAAATGCATAGTGAGAACAAGGTTAGGTAGGTAGAATGGTAGATGCAAAAAACTGTAGAGAAACATTTGTAAATAAGAGTCCGGAAAATAACCAATAGCCATCTTCACAGCATCTCATATTGATCAAGAGACAGACAGTGGAGTTCAGAAGATGCTGATCACGAACTGCTACCGTTCATTCAAGGCTACACATCCCGCTCCCCATCTCAGAGGGCACATACATTGATCCAACCTGCATTCCCTTGTGCCTCAAAAGATAAAACATGAAGTGTCATTTATGAAAATAATACTAGTTTTACTGAAAGTATCATCCTTCCATAGAACAACTACCTACCACACAGTACAATGCCCCTGCTTGCTGAGGCACAACTAACTAAATTCAATCAAAGGCAGACACAAGTGATCCTTTCTTCTCCTTCGGACTCAAACGAATGAAAAAAAAGATTTGAGATTAACGACAGGAAGAAAACACAGAAAAACACGATTGTTGGAAGGAAATAACATGTAAATGATATAGCAAATGCACGCAAGTGGTTCTGCTCCCAGCAGCAAGCGATTATTACGTGCCAAGCAATCAATAAGTGGGTAGCAGGGGATGTCAAGCAGTAGTAGCCTTGTCCCACTTGAGGGGCTTGACAACCTCCCAGGTGAAGTCGGGGTCATCCCTGCCAAAATGGCCATACGCAGCTGTCTTCAAGAATCTGCCGTTCCCTCCCCTCTTAAGGTCAAGGTTAATGGCAATCATCCCTGGCCGGAAGTCGAAGTTCTCCTTCACAATCTTGAGGATTTCCTTGTCTGGTATCTTCCCAGTGCCATAGGAGTCGACAAATACTGACAATGGCTCAGGAACACCAATGGCATATGACACTTGAACAATGCACCTCCGGGCAAGCCCATTGGCAACAATACTTTTTGCCGCCTGCCTCACAATGTAGGCGCCACTCCTGTCCACCTTGGTAGGGTCCTTGCCAGAGAATGCACCACCTCCGTGAGCACCCCAGCCACCATAGGTATCGATGATGATCTTGCGACCAGTTAGCCCAGCATCGCCATGGGGGCCGCCAATGACGAATCTGCCAGAGGGATTGAGGTGGAAGATGGTCTTCTCATCAAGGTACTTCTCAGGGATGACAGGCTTGATGACATGCTCCTTGAGGTCGGCGGCAATCTCATCATTGGTGACGGTCTCATCATGCTGAGTAGAGATGAGGACGGTGTGAACACGGATCGGGACCCTGGCACCATTGTCATTGTGGTACTCAACAGTGACTTGGGTCTTTCCATCAGGGCGCAGCCAGGCACAGGTTCCATTCTTGCGAACCTCCGTGAGGCGAGCCCCAAGCTTTGTGGCAAGGACATGGCTGAGGGGCATCAGCTCAGGGGTCTCATCGGTAGCATAGCCAAACATGTGGCCCTGGTCGCCGGCACCAATCTCCTCTGGACGCTTGGTTAGGTGGCCATGGACACCCTGAGCAATATCTGGGCTCTGCTGCTCAATGTTAACAAGGACTTTGCAGTTGTCCGCATCAAGACCAACGTCATCAGAGACGAACCCAATCGCACGGCAGGTGTCACGAACAATCTTCTCATAGTCTACATCAGCCTTGGTTGTGATTTCACCAAAGACCATGACCATGTTGGTCTTAGTGCAGGTTTCACAGGCAACCTTGCTGTCTGCGTCCTGGGCAAGGCACGCATCAAGCACGGCATCAGAAATCTGGTCGCAAAGCTTATCGGGATGTCCCTCATTCACGGACTCAGAGGTAAATAGGAACGTCTCCATTTCTTCAAGAGCTGTAGATAAAGAAAAAGGCACCCGTACAAATCAGCTTATTTGGACATGGAAAACTGAATAAGTGTTCAAACTTCAAATCCCTAATGATTACATTTATACAATTAACATTTTCAAAAGAGACAGTTTGATGATTCCTAGAAAAAAAAAACAAAAAGATTAAACAAACAAGACTACAAGAGTTTGGAATTGGTTATTGGAGGCACCACTGTAATTTCTGACTAATGACCATACAGAACGGGGGCATAAAACAGACTGTGCATGATGACTAATATTAAGCGCACAGTTGAATCTCTGCAAACAAAGTCCTGTTATTATAGATCATCTCAAAATAACAGTCCAGGATCGAACATGCTAGAAATCGAACTGGATCTCAAAATCTATTACACCAACAATACGATCACACAGTTCCATCTTCCAATGAGATTTAAGACCAGCTTTCTTCCAAGATGAAGATTGCAAAAACAGGGGAAATACTTGCAACTCCCTCTGCAACCAGAAGAAAGAGTAGAGAAATCCTACAAAGCATGAGGATATCCTATGCAGAAACTCATTCAAAATCTCAACCAGATCCATTCCACCAACTTCAAAGAGAAGATAAAACAGCAAGCATAAATGTGAACTAGAACCGGTTCCGCAACCTCTTTCAAGCTCCAAAACCAATCGACTACTAAAGCACCAGATCTGCACCGATCATTGGAAAAAAAAATAATAATAGATCTGGAATCCATTGAACAAATGCATCCAGATCCGGCGATCTGGAAGAAGAAAACACAAGAAAAACGCGGTCAAACGAAGGCAGATGCATCGAAAACCGCGAAAACTGCAGGAGCAACCAGATCCGGCATTCGGATCATCAAAACACAACCAGAACGGTGAAATGCGAAGAGAAAACGCTCAGATCGATCGAATCAGATCGAGAAACTTACGAGAAAACAGCAACAGTGCATGGAAAAAATGCAAGATTTGCCCTAAACAAGAAGAGGGAATGGGAGATCTGAGAAGAAGAAGAAGAAGAGATCCGCACCTGGAAGAGTAAAAAACCCTAACTTGCTGCAGATCTGGCTCCCTCGTTCTTTCTTCTTATTCGCCTTTGGTACTACTCCTCCTCGAGTTCTGATTTCATACCGGGACTAACATGGTATTTATAGGCCTGAGGTCTCTGGAGCAGGGCTGTGTTTTTTTAACGAATGGAGATCTGAAGCTGACATTTTTGGCATTAGTGGATTACAGCCGTTGGATTTAGAGGGATCTGCGGTCAGGATTTCGCAGAGAGGGTTGGTGGGAACGACAGGGACGCACATAGAAAGGGTACGAAAGTCAGAACCTTTTGAGTGTACCGGTTGTAGCCGGTCACCCACCTAACTTCCCGGTCATCGGCTCTTCGGCTTTGGATCGGACGCTTCAAGCCATTTGTAATAAATATATAATATAATGTTGGGAATTTTTCTTTTTTTAGAGTTTCCTAACATTAGAGGTTATAATATCATTTAGATCATGTTTGCTTGCATTCAAAGCATTAGGATTCATATTAAATGTGCTTAAAAATGACGATTCAAAGTAAAAAGTATATGAAAATAATCATCAAATAACCTCTTCCATTGCACGATTTCATAGATCCAAGAGAAATCAGTTCTACAAATAAATTTTTCCTTAGTTCATGGAAAATTAAGTCTCAACCCTACTACACGTGAAAAATGGTTTTGAGGATTTCACCAAAAAAATTCTCCCTAGATTTCATGTAGACAAAAAAGAACTTAAATTCATGTATCCTCTGTAGTGGTCTTAAGTGTTCTTTTTTGTTTATTTTTTTATTGTTCTGCTGAGCGTCGATATTCCTGCTCACTAGTATATGCAAGCGACAATATTTCAACTCGCATTTTTTCCTTCTTTCCCATCTTTCTTTTTTCTCCTATTCCTCCCCCTTCCTCTAACTCTTTCCACTTGTTCCAACTAAACCTCTGTCTACACAACATTTTTTTTTATGATATGGTCACTTCAAAAGTCATGGGCATGGTCGCATAGAGGATGTTGTTACCAAAATACTCAAATATCACATACTTATTTTAATCTATAATCTTCCCCATCTCTTTTTCTCCCACATCCTAAACAAATTCATCTGAACTCATTCATTTTCTTTCAACTAAATGAATGAAACATCACTCTTATTTCTGAGAATTCACCTTTTCTCTCTCTTGAACCCATCATTTCTTCTCTTCTTTCTTTCATTTTCTTTTTTTGTTCTTTCCTTTTTATTTATTCCCATTCCATTCTTGTCCTCTACAACCCACCTTTATTAATATCATTTTTTAGCATCTTTTTTTCATCTCTCTGCACAACAAATATGTTCATTTCCAAACCACCTCTACCCCATTATTATCTCATTGCATTTCCTCTTCATCTCCCTCCTCTCCCAATCCAATTCACAATACATAAAACCAACTCTTACTTATTATCAAGACCCATTTCTCACATTTTTCTTTCATCATTATCTTCAACTTCACCCATCACCATCTAGCCTATATGCAAGCATCATTCATAGAAACAAATTTAATTTTTTTTACTTTGACTCGAACAAGGATATCGCCGCTTAATTGTGAAGAAGAAGAAAAAAAATGAGCAAAGATATCTTCCCTTGTGTATGTAGACAAGTGGAGATATCATCGCTTGGCGAAACAATTAAAAAAATAAACCAAAAAGAGCCCCTATGATTACTAGGGTGGATAAATATCTTTTAGGGCCTTTTTTATGTAAGGTGAATGTAATGGGGTTTTTTTTTTTTTGATAAAATCCTCAATGGTTTTTCTACAAAATTATAGAAAAGTTACTTTATTTATTTTTTTCTTTTCCTTGGGAAAAGCTGCCACAGCAGGCATAAACCTTTTTTAGCACTATAAAAAGTTGTTTAAATTTTTATATACATTTTTCCACAAAAGTGGCCTGCAAACATGCCATTGAAAAGCATATTAAAAAGAAAATCGATAAAAAATGAATACCGAGCCATCATTTTAGCTATTCAAATCCTATAAAAATTAAGGTCCATTGTTATATGTTGCCACTTAATATCTTTAGTCTCTCACATTATATCTTTCACATTTTACCACTTTAATAATCCCGTTATAGAGCTGATTTGGCCATAAATTTATATACATTCAATTTCTTATATTCAAAACAAACAAGCACCAATGTTTTTATCTTTAATATTATAGAAATAAAATTTTATCATAAAATGGGGAGAGGAGACCCAAAACCCAAATTCATCTTGAACTTGACTGATGTGTCCGAGTCCACAAATCTTATTTGGTATGAATAAGAGTCCACCGAGCCTGCTCAACATAGAAAACGAACTCGGTAAGTCACCCATCTAACCCAGCCATCGCCTTAAAATGTACATATATGAATGCAGAAATTTCTATGAAGACTGCTTTGATCTGTATCCACAGGATCCAGTCAAAATCGTCTCCCATAAACGTGATGAAATGGGACCTCACACGTCTCATTAAAGAATTCCAATTCCAACACGGAATTTCATGTCAAAAAACAGTAACAAAAAATATATATATATATATATAAAAGTTGTCGTGGCAGGTTTCCACTTTGGTTGATACTTCAATACAGCTTTTTGTGACATGTGAATAACTTCAAGAAATCATGTAAAGCAATGTGCTGAGCATCAGCATCCGGGCACCTGATATCTTGGGCATTCTATTCCAATTTTGAAGTAGTGTTGACGTTTTGCATGGAATGGAATGTTTCCTGTAGCAAAGTTGAATTCATGCTTTATCACTCAATTCGCACGAGTTACAAAAGAATAGAATAGATGTAGTGTTTCAAAGTACTCTCATAGAAAAAAGTATGAAAGTGACTGACATTTCTATTGCCCCTTTCAAAATGTTATATTGCCCAGTACCAAGTCATCACAACTGCAATGCCAAATGTAACAGGGGAAAGGAGAGTTGCATGGTCTCACCTTTTTTTTTTTTTATCGGTGTGAGGAACAGAGGAAGTAAGTTTGTGAAAAATCTAGTGAGTCTTAGCAGGAAATTAAAATGTGTAAGAGAAAACATTGCCTCTGCTGTATTTGATTCAGCACCTCAAATTTTTTGCATCAACTTAAAGAAGGTCGAAATATTGTGCTCCCTTTTTATTTAATCTAGTGATTTTTTTTCTTGAGTTTGTTTCCCTTCTCATTGAAAGGTCCTCCATCCAAACCTCTCGCAATAATTTCACACCCTCATGTAACTAATGAATGTACCAGGAGTTTATTAAATTCTTTAGATACCTACTTGTGGGTTAATGTTTTCATTTAACTTAAATAGAGGGGAAACAGTGTTTCCACTGCAACATTCACAAAGTAATTAAGATTAGTGTATAGATTTGTTAAAAAGAAGAAAGGACAAAAGTATATTATCAACTTTGGATAGCTAGGAACAAAGCAGAACCACTAATTCTACCTTGTGGGCTGCTATAAAAAAAGGACAAATTCTTGGGCTGGGGGATACAATTCACTTTCATAAAAACTCTCTTAACCTTTTTAAGGCCCTGCTAGTTTATATCAATAGCTCAGTTGGCCTAAAATCACGGTTTACTTCCAAAAGTTATAGATTCAAACTACCACACTGGGGCCACATGGAATTTACCCGTGGCTTCCCTGGGCCCAAAGAAATTAGTCCAACCTAAAGGTGTGGCACACCTCCATTATAAAAAAAATGAAAAAATAAAAAAGGAGTATAATTAGGATTAAAGTGGGTTCTAGATTACGGCCTAATACAAATCTAGTCAAATCCTTTAAATCCTCAATAACCTTCTTAGATTTATAACTATTCATCCCAAGCCAAAATAAAAAGGAGAACGGTTGCTCTAAGTAAGCTGACCATTTAAAATAAAATTTTTGTCCTAACTCCAACATGAATTTTAGAGAAAAAATTTGAATGTAAAAACAAAATTCATATAGCTAATTCCGACATAATTGAGATAAGACTTTGATGTTAATGATAATAAATTCAATAAACACAAATGGCATAGTATAATTAGAACAATATAGTGAGATCATTGCCAAATGAGGGATTATTTAATGCACATTTGGGTGCAAGAATTTATAGATTTGAGTATTCATAACTAAGGATTTGCATGGGAAAGGATTTCACATTGAAATTAGCATTCATCCATGCGTATAATTGAGCAATATTTATCAATATGTGAATCCACAAAAGGTAAGGATTTCCAAACCCTACACAGGTAAATTAGACTAAGAATTAGGTCAAATTCTTGAAAATTTACAATTATCAAACATGAAGACAAACTTGTTGGGAGGCAGCCACCAAGATTCCTAGATATTGCGTAAAGATCACTGCGGGATTAAGTTTAGACGATGATGATTCAAGAACCATACCTGCGAGATCTCTCTAATTTGCTTCCTATCTTATAGCAGCCAAAAAATCTCAAGACCTTCTACTATATTCCTTCATGCTAGAACTCGTACTGGGGTGTGGGCCTTTTCTGCTAATTCTTCTTGCTTTTAAAAATGAGATTTCTCTTGTGTGTTTTCCTAGAGAGCAATAGCATATATTTATAGGCTACAATAAGGACCTTAAGAAGGAAATAAGAAATAGGCTTCTTATGGAAACAGAAAACCATAATTTAACCCAAATTATAATCCTAGTTCTATAAATTACAATTCAGTTCACTAAAGAATTATAATTGTACTCCTGTCCTTATTCTCAAAATAATATTTTGAGCTTCTTGTTATTAAATGCTTATTAATCTCCCCACGTCAAGATTTCAAATATCCATCGATTAAATAATTACTAACACCTATATTTAATCGATATCTTTATAATTTTTTGAGACCTTATACTTAACTTATTTGATATGTCGGACACAAAGTCCACCTACAGGGTTAATCAAAACTTATAAGCTTTATCAAGAGGATATCATAAACCCCTATTACGGGACCTAGATTCCATTAATAAATTAATATGCACCATACACGTAGTGTAGTCATCCAATTTACAAAAATTATTGACCACAAAAGGTCTCACTCTTTTGTAAATCAAAATGCCAAACACTAAATGTACGTGTCTATTATTTATATTGAGAGTAAGTGTACAAGCACTCATAATAACCATTTGGATGTTAATCATCTTATATAGTCAGTATAAAGATAAGAACCCAAAAGCGGTCATGTTCAATACACATAAAGTGTACTAGCATAACGAGTCAAAACTATATTGTTTTCTACAGCCAATACAAACCTACTAAAACATCATGCTACAATCGTACCGATGATGTATCCAGTTCCACTTAGATTGTAAACAACAATAACTTATATTTTATAAGAATCAACAAATAAGTCTTCCGTGCGTAAGCTGAACTCTATACACCAACTTGTCTACTTTATAGAATAAAAGATACACTTATGCATAGTAAATAATAGTGCAACCATTTACCCATATAAATTCTCATTAAGATGAAAAAAGCAAACTTTACTAATGAGTAAATCAGCGAAAGATAGAAACATAAAAATATACTTTTAGTATAAATTTCCAACAAAACTTATACCCAAAGCTCAATCTCTTTAACCTTTCTTAAATCAATGTTAGATTGTAGGTCAAGATAGTTTCCCGTCTCATCACGGGAGCCTTTGAGGCTTTGGCCTTTTGAGTTAAGCTGACAAGCCAAGAAACCGACGTCTTCAGATTCTGATGAGATGGCACCACGGATTTGCTTCTCTTGAAAAGGCTGTGACTCTTCCAAAAGGTTGGCCAACAGACATGTGCCAGCCACACATGGTTGGTGAGAGTTGGTACGACCCCACCAAAATTGAAAGAGGTAAAAAGTTTGGTGGTTTAAACCTCATATAGATGAAGGTTAAGCGTCATTTGAATTTGATTATAGAATAACTAGCAACACAAGCCCGTGCTTAGCCTGGGCTTATAAAAACTATAACATTGTCTATCATTTCATCATGATGCTAATCT
Organism: Sextonia rubra; assembly: GCA_037013555.1. Taxonomy (NCBI): domain Eukaryota; kingdom Viridiplantae; phylum Streptophyta; class Magnoliopsida; order Laurales; family Lauraceae; genus Sextonia; species Sextonia rubra. The sequence goes on along the minus strand of JASUAD010000001.1, from coordinate 104,508,764 downwards.
CAAGGCTAAGTATGAGTGATTAATATTTGTGTAAGATGATGAGTAAACTCATGGAAGAAAGAAAAATGGACATTATGATAGAAAATTGACAACATCTACTTGGAAAAATAAGTACTTGTAAAAAAAGAATAAACAAATATCAAATGAGTTATTGCTAAACTGAAGTAATGTAAAATCACATTCAATTTAAAGAAAAAAGAAACCAGCAAATAAATAAATTGATGGCCACCTAGCCGACTCCAATGACAAAATGTGCCTGCTGTCCAAAAGGTCTAGCATTAAGACTTCCGATCACCTCTTTGGATACACTCATCATGGAAACAAATGAAAGAAAATCCTACAAAATATCATCGGGAGAAGTGAGCATCACACTCATCATGAAAATAAATGAAGGCAAATCCTACAGAACACCATGAGGGGGGAGTGGGGGAGCAGCTACAAAAAATAATAATAAAAAAAAATAAAAGACGAGAAAATCATAATTGAAGTGCAACAAAAAAATGAGAAAATCAAGAATGAAGTGCTAGAACCCATATTCATTATTTAGATAATTACAAAAAATATAATGCATATTTTATTCATGAGATCACAAGAATACTAATCACAGATGGGTGAAGGCATGGATATAATGACAGATGACATAATGATATGCTATTAAAAAAAATGAATGATAAGCTAAAAAAAATAAATAACTTAAAAGTCATTTCCAAGCATACTCACCACCATTCATAAAGCACACTTGCCTGGTAAGATGATAACCCAACAATCATTGATTTCATTCATACTTATAAGATGACACCATGATCATTTAAGATTGTACACAAAAAGATAATAGTAGGAAGGAGGTGTAGAGAATAAGTGCAGCATGCATGGAGGATTTATGTGTAAAAGGAAACTTACATTAAAATTGATAGAAGAATATTGCTAGACGTGATTTATAGAGAGCTTTTAGAGGCCAATAAGGATTGTGCATTGAGATAATGATGCGTATTATAAGTTGGCGTTTGATTCGCTGTAATGAAGGCTGGAATGAAATGGCCATTCCATTGGAGTGACCATTCCCACGTTTGATTCGTGAAAAAGCAGCGGAATGACCATTACTTCAGGAATCACCATTCCTTTATACAAGGGAATCACCATTCCACCGGGGGGGGGGGGGCAGATGAATGGCCATTCCATTCCTTTCCCAATTTTATTTTTGACGAAATTGCCCACCCTTACCCAAGATGCATAACAATCACTTGACGCAATTGGGAACCCATCTTTGAACCTTCTCTGCGCCTCTCCTCATCTCTACGTCTCTCTCGTCTCTGTATCATCTCTCTTTAATTGATCGCCAAATCCGAGTAAGCTCCGTCAGCAGGTACTGATCACTCTCTTCTCTCTCTGTCGTTCTCTTCTCTTGCTCTCTTTTTCACTGCTACGGATGCAGGAATCTCAAATCCCTAAGACCCAAATCGTTCCTTTTCTTCCCCCTTCTGTTCTTCCAATGAAACCCTTTCAATCTCGTCTGCAACTGCTTTGAAGATCCAAAGAAGAAGAAGAAGATGATGATGATGATGATCGTAAGAACATATGCTTCTCGAAATCGCTGCGTAAGTGGAAGCTTCTCAGATTCGAGCTTTATCGGCAAAGCTAAGGAATCCCTCTCTTAGGAAAGCCCGCAAGAGATCTGTGGGCTCTTTTTCTCCTCCCAAGACTCCTCTCCCTGGTCCTTTGACTCCGATTTCGACCCCCCAGATTCGTTCCCTCTCCTCCCTCCTCTTCCTCCGCCCAATTCGTCCAACGGGTGCCGCCCCAGGAAGTCCAAGAAGCCGCCCAAGCGACCCAGGAGGACCAGCTCCCTGCCACCCGCCACGTCGATGCTGATGGAGGCGCATGAGTTTGGGGAGATGATGGAGCACGTGGACGAGGTGAATTTCGCGCTGGATGGGCTGCGGCCCGGGCAGCCGTTGCGGATCCGGTGGGCGAGCCTGCTGTCGCTGCTGCTGGTTTACGCCACCGCGCAGTAGAGGCGCCTCATTAGGGCTCAGGGTTTCTGGATGTTTCAAGCATTTGCACTGCTGTTTGTATTGATAGAACAGTTTCCTTGTCAGATATGGATGGTGAAAAAGAGAATTTGGGCCTGATTTGGTGAATCCAAAAACCTTACTTACCTAAGTAATATTATCACCGGGGTATTTTGGTCAGTTTAATATAAATTTCATTCCATTCCTGGTATCATTCCATCATACCAAACACAAGAATCGGAATGAGAGTCCTATTACTAGAATGATTCCTCTGTCTAACCAAACATTGGAATGAGAATTATCATTCCTACCTCATTCCATTCCAGGCTCATTCCAGCCTCCATTCTATTCCTCTCAGCAATCATTCCAGCGAACCAAATGCTACCTAAGGGATTTAAAGTAAGAGAATTCAAGGGCATTTGATGTTAAATTTTAATAAAATGTTATGATGATTTGAAATGCATTGAGTAGGCAATTAAAGTCAAATCTTTCTAATTTTGAAATGTGCTAATTTAAACATGATTAAAAGGAGGAGGAGTCTTAGAGAAGAAACCAAATTTAGAGTGTAATATAAGATTGAATAAGATAATTTAGCAGGGAGATAGAGACTTTAGTGGAGGAGAGATTTCCAAACCCTACACAGGTAAATTAGACTAAAAACTAGGACAAATTCTTGAAAATTTACAATTATTAAACATGTAGACAAACTTACGCCCAAAGCTCAGTCTCTTTTAACTTCTCTTAAATCAATGTTAGATTATAGGTCAAAATAGTTTCCCGTCCCGTCCCGTCACGGGAGCCTTTGAGGCTTTGACCTTGTGAGTTGAGCTGACAAGCCAAGAAGCCAACGGCTTCAAATCCTAATGAGCTAGCAACACGGATTGGCTTCTCTTGAAAAGGCTGTGACTCCTCCAAAAGGTTGGCCAACAGAAATGTGCCAGCCCCACAAGGTTGGTGAGAGATGGTACAACCCCACCAAAATTGAAAGAGGTAAAAAGGTTGGTGGTTCAGACCTCATATAGACGAAGGTTAAGCGTCATTTGAATTTGATTATAGACTAATGGATTTTGTTTGTAAGGTCAGCATCATTTGACTCAAGACTCTACTTAGAGATTCTCTAAGCACCTTCTTATTAAAATCTATTAGTGTTTTTTGGTTTTTGTAAAAATAAAAACAAAGGAATATCTATTAGTTGGGTGTCAAATTTGAAAATCCAAACAACTAAAATGGAATGTCCCACATTAAATTATCATTCTGTGAAACTTCACTACGATCAGAGTTATGCACAGTGTTAGATTAATAATTTAAAAAACACATCATTTTCTTCTTAATTTAGTTACATCTATCTTGTATTATTAGATGATGGTTAAAGTTGAAATAATGACTTAATATTGGAATGTGGGGGCTGATGGTCTCCACACGGCTTGCCCACAAAGCCACAACAATAATCTCAAGAGATTTTTCCCAGCTTAAGTGGAGAAATTGAGATTTATGGAAAGACAGAAAAAGCAAAATAGAGATATTGTGAGAATCCAATGAGCCAAAGATCACCAGCCTCACTGCATTTAATCTCCAGATTCAAACCTCAGATTTACATGTTAGCGAATCTAGAATATTTGCATCTAATTATCTCGTTCTCATGTAGCAAATGATTTTACGAAGATTTAAATGAAGAAGATTTTTTTTTTTAAGAACAGGGAGGTGGGCCCGTGGGAGAGTAGATAAATCAATCACCTGCCAAGGTTTATTAATTGGAAAATGATGGGCAATTAAAGCTATGATATGGACAGTCAATAATTAAAGAAGTTTATAGTCGTAAGCCGGATGGTTTTAAAAAGCCAGTGGTTGCAGCACAAAACCTCTATACATTCCGAATCTGAAAAATATTCTCTATAATTGAGAAGTTGCTTCACCATTACAAGGTATCTTCACCACCACAACCACAAGGGACCCTTTTCGATTGTTGGACTCTACTACTCTCATCCATCTTTTTAAATCGTGCATAAGCACTACCTTTCTTATGGAAGGATCTTTTTGGCCATTAATATTATTGTATGAGAAATGGATCCTAGTATTTGTCTATTAGGGCTGCTATGAAGGGACCGGCGTCTAGGTCTGACCCAGCACTAACATTTCATGGGCTGGCATCTGTATCAATATATAATGGCATGCATCTCGTGGGATCCTGACACAAATTTTTAGTGTGGGGATGGACATGACTCACGTGGGGACTTGTTTGTACCTATGTATAGCTCTCACAATTCACAAATGAAATGCAATGGTCATGCCTCACTTAGAAAGTCTTCAGACCATGTATAACCACTGGAAAGATTAGATAAATAAATCGGAGTTACTAAGGGGTTGTTTGTTTAAGCTGTTTCGAATTTCTGTATTTGAAAGTCTTTGCTTTTTCTTTTTTTTCTTTTCCTAATAGAAGTGGCTCACAGCGAAGGATTAATTGAAAAGATGCACATGAAAATAATCTCTTCAATATTTGATCCACTCAAAAACATACAAAGTTAAATTAGAGTTTTAACAGTACAAGAGCCTAAGTGTTCGGCTTAATTGGCTGGGTGTCATCCCAGAAATTATTACCATCTTAGTGATTGTATTAAGGGTAAAATGAGATTTCAAATCTGCCTTTTGTGTGGTATTGCATCTGTGACTCCTAATATGCAATATCAGACCTTCGCATAAAAATGATATATCTAAAATTTCATTTCATTTTTCATTATGAACGTAAAAATTTTGATTGAATTTTAAAAATTTTTAAATAGCCTGACTTCCTATTAGAAATTCCTGCAAAAAAAAAAAAAAAAGCCCTGATTAGGGCTCTCAAGGGTCACCTCTTTGATACTTCTTTTGCCATAAATGCTTCTTTGTGAATTTCTAGAAATGCAATATAAAGTTTGGCAGAAAGGCCTTTGAGGAACATGGGGATTTTGGGGTTTTTGTTATGATATGGTTATAAAATCTTTTGCCATTGGAGTGCCTGAGGACACGTTGCCTTGTAAATGAGCAAATGATTAATCTAAGAATAAGTCAAAATCCTAATAAAAATGTATGAACATCAAGAATGCATGGAAGTTGTTGTAATTTGTAATGCTATAGATCATTAAGGTTATTTTGTGTGCTTGCTAGTTGTCATTCCTTCCACTACTATAAGATGTTGTTTCAATCGAACATAAGTTTTATGTAATCTTAAACAATCATTTCTACTTTTTTAACCACGATATACTATAAATCTTATTTTATTTGGGGGTTTTGCTCTTAACAATAATATTTAGCCATTAATAATTCCGCATTGTGATGAAAATTGATATAATTCCCCACATGTACTTGAGTAGCTCTTACAGACTAAAATGCCCTTAAGTCTGCGATATCTCATAAACTGAAAACTTTTGTTTGCTATTGCATAAATTTAAAAGGTGTGAAATTGCAAAAATATGGCATGCGGTATCCCGAAGTCAATGTCATTTTAGTCCAAAAAAAAATATAAATGCCTGCATGGAATTATCTCAATTTTCGTCACAAGGCTAAATTGTCCATGGCTAAAACTTACCATACTTGCAAAACCTTTCGTATAATTAGGTTCATAAATTAGTGGAATGAGTGTTTTTCAAAATCTGTACACCATCTTATTATTATTATTATTATTATTATTATTTTGAGATTACATATTAAAATATTAGAATTTAAATTGGAATGAGTGTTTTTCAAAATCTGTACACCATCTTATTATTATTATTATTATTATTATTTCGAGATTACAAATTAAAATATTAGAATTTAAATAGATGTAGCTCTTATAAATAATTTCATCATGTGAGTTGTGATAAGGTTTTAATTTAATGTATTAAAAAGCTATAAGTGGTTGTAAAACATACTAGACCATACGTATTTTTGAACAATAATATATTCAACCAAATTAATCATAAATATTAGTGAATGAGATTATGCAAATATGAAAAAATACTCTTCTTTGCACGTGCTCCAGCAAGGGCTCAGATTCGGACCACACGAAACGTAAGACCCTCAAATTTCCACATATATGATACATGTGATGAGCCTATTCCACATCGTGACTAGTCAAAAAATGGATATGCATTGACCAATTTTTTGAACCATGGTTGGTTATCGTGTAAGTCATTTGGTTGTAGAATTGAAATGTTCCCAAACAGAGAGCAATGCAATATTATTTTGTTACGCTAACTTGCTCCATGGAATGGCATGTATAAAGGCGATAGAAGGGATAGAGAGAGAGATAGAGAGAGAGAGAGAGAGCAGTGCCCAAACTACAGTCATTTGACAAGCTTTAGTTATTCATTAATTGTACAATCACTGCATTAAGAACATAATTTTACCTGAGGTCTTCATTAATTTATAAAACCTGAAACAGACTTGAAATTTGGAACTCGTATCTCCTATGTGAAGGCCGGTAGAAATTGTGACAGATAGACTTGGATAGTTGAATTTGGTGCAGATCCTTGTTGTATTAAACAACATACTAAAGTCAATGTGCAGACGTTTGCCTTAGAAAAATAACGAAGAAGACCCAGTACTCGAATGAGCCACCTCAAATATCCCCGAATTCTGAATTTAATATGATATCAGTTTTGAATTTTATTTGTTTTGTGATATGATATTGATAAATTCAATTTATCTTCAGATTCATTTTGTATCCAAATATTGTCGTGTGCTTTATGATAAATTTAGATTTATCATAGTTTTGGTTGGTATAGATTTACATTGAAGAATATGTTAAAATCGTGTTGGGTTTTGTCTTGTATTTCGGTTTAGCTAGATCGGTTGTTTGATTTAGCTAGAATCAAGGTTCAGGGTTAAGGGTATTTTAGTCATTTTATAAGGATTTTTTTGTTGGCCAAGAAAGCGAGAACTATATAAATTAATGTACTGTAATTCTAGATCTTGAGGAGATTGAGATGGGATCATGATAGATGAATTCTCTCCTCTGTAGATATAAAATTGTTGTGTCATGTTTGTGATTGCTTGATGGTGTGATTACTTGTGTTCAACATAGTTGATCCGTTGATCGGAGGTAGTTTCCATGGTACTGCTTTTTCTAACAAGTGGTATTAGAGCAAGGTGAAAAAATTGCTCAGGTTTGCAATTGATGGATCTATCCTCAAGTCTTAATTCGAAAGGGAAGAAGAGGATCAACAGTTGATCGGTAGTTTTGCTTGGATCTATCTTCCTGTTGAAGGTCAGGATTCTTGAATGTTGGCTAGTACCAGAGAAAGAGACCAGGTTTGAATTTTGAATTTCAGTAGATTAATCAGAGACATCTGAGGCCTCATCGTTACAAATCTGGTGGTTCGAATCATCTGTGTTGTGGAACAAAGGAAAGGGTCCTATTTTCTGCAAATCGTAGAAGAAGAGAGCATCTGTGCTCTGTTTAGGTTTCTCGATTATGCACATAGGACTACAAGACTCTTGTTGTAAGCAAGCCAAAGATCGAAGTGGGTTCTCGCATTACAGATGATCATGGGTGCTGGTTCTGTGGGTGTCTGGTTGCTGAAAACTAGGCCGGAGATTGCTGAGGTTTCTAGTTGCAGAAACTGTTGCAAAGGAAGAGATCAGTCTTGCTAGTCTCTTGTTGGGCCACGGTTGGAAGAAGAGAGTTAGGTGGAGATCTTCGTTGGAGAAGATAGAAGGGTTCCCGGGTTTTTCTTGCTGGAATTTTGAGGAAGAAGACCGGAGAAGAAGCGTTTTGTTTGGTTGCACTGCAAGAAAAAAAAAACCTCACCGGCCGTTCCCTATCACTGCCGTCCTCCCTAGCCACCGCCGCTAGTCGCCGATCATTGTTAGTGAGCGCTGTTATTGGACCAGCCACACCACCGCCATTGGTCACAGGTATCCATTGCCGTTACCAAGGTAAAAGAAAAAGGGGCCAGCGTTGTATTGAGCTTCTAGTTGCAGAGAACCAGAAGCAAAGAGGAGAAGAGCCTGAGAATTATCCCAGGTCGGTTCTAGGTTGAGGTCGGGTCAGACCTAACCTGGTGTAGAGCACAAACCAGTTCAAGAACAGGCGCAGTTTCAGTTTGGGTTGGGTCGACCTGTACCTGTTTATAGTAAGCCTAGCAGAAGTCCATCCAGTTTGGTTCAAGTTAGGTCAGACTTGACTTGTGTGTAGTAGTCCAGCCCAGTCTGCTAGCAGCAATGCTGATGTCAGCACAGTGACGTTAGCAGAGGAGGTCAAAGGTAGTTTGACCAGATTCAACGACTGTAATTGTTTCTGCGATATCTGGATCGTCCGATATACGATCGGAGATCCGTTTACAGCGGACTCATTGTGAGAAGATCTACACATATGTGGAAGAAGATGGGTAGTTCAACAGTAAAAAAAAGTTTGACCAATTGAAATGCAAAAAACTATTTCTGCAATATAAGCCATCCATAGTTGGATTTCAGATCCGTTTTATCTAGCGTGCTCATAGTGACGATATCTACAAGGCAGACAAAAGATATTGACAGTTTGATCGGTAGAAAATTGGGGGACTGATGAAACTAATAGATTCACGATGATAGCAATGGATTCAAACATCACGGGCCAGATTAAAGTGTTTAATGGAGAAACGTCTTTAAGGATTGACAGGAAATAGTGTTAGACTCTATGACACAGTAATGATTGAAAAGTGTTACTTGATGTCATAAATAGAAGATTGCTTTAAGTACATTGATGGAAAGCTTAGATCCGTGTCGAAGGGATTGGCAAGGAGCGACGTGCCAAAGTGAAAGAAAAAGCAAAAGAATTAGAATCGGAAGGACGTAGTGTGCAAGAAAGCTCGGATGCGAATGACGGGGAATCATTTTTTGTCACTACAGGTATGGATCGGGTTAATGATTCATGGTTTTGGGATTCTTTCTATCATGTGTTTGAGTAGAGATTGATTTGATGTAAATAACTCTCATAGTTAATGGATTTGTTTTTATAAGGGAAAATGCAAATTTATGAGCATTTGATATAAGAATGGTAAAGATCCTCGTGTTTGATGAGATTATTTAGACTCTAACGGATGTGATATATGTTCCGAGTTTACAAAGAAATTGGATTTCTTTAGGTCCCTACAACTTCAAAGGCTGCAACTGTAACACTCCGACCCAACTTAAGCCGAATTAGTGGTTAATTAAGTGTAATCTTGTTGCTAAGAGTGTTTTGGTTTTGCTTTTCTTTGGTTTTGAACTATGGATAGGTAGTTTGGTTAATTTGACCTAGTTTAGGTAGTTCGAGCCATTTTTCATAATTTTTGCTTTTGTTGGATCTTGTCAATTTTGCGTCATTTTGATGTCAACGCTTGTATTTCGTTGAGCTTTTTAATCTTCGTAACTGTTTTGGATCCAAATGACTTCGTTTGCTCTCGTTGGATCGTTAATTGACTTGAACTGTAAATAGATGCAAATGGTGGACTTGTTTGCAAATTTGACTTCTTTTATCTTATAAATATCCTACCTACCACTGTTCTCTCTCTTTTCCTCAATGATCTCTCCCTCTCTCTCGTTCAGCTTTCCTTCTCCTTCTCTCATTGCTGTCTTGTTTACGTGAGGAAGGGAGCCGTGTGTTGTGATCTTTGTGTGTCTCCAGTGGATTGAGCCAAGACAACGACTGTAATGTGTGTGATTTCCACTTGTGAGGCAAGTATAAGCACAAGTAACTTGAACACGTATTGGTAATGCTTTGATTGTATATATTTTACTCTTCTTGTATGAATCATTGTTAGATAGCCATATTGAGTAAGCTTTGTTTTCATCTTTCTGTTTTCAGTCGAGAGTTAGCCATTTCTGTAATTCTGTAACTGTTTCAGGAAACTGACTTAGCGCACTCACGGCTAAACTGTGAATTGTGTTACGGCTGAGCCGTGAAATGTTTTACGGCTACACCGTGACCCAACCGTGACCCTAACCGTAGATCAATACAGGGTGACATCTGAAATAACTGAGAGTTGGCACATTTGCTGCTCTTCTACGGCCCAGCCAGATCTAAGCCGTCTATCATGTTACGACTAAGCCATAGAGCAAGACACGGCTGCGCTGTAGAGCAAATTACGGTTGAGCCGTAAATGTGGATGAATAGTTTGGGGGACCTCGGCTCTACCGCAGTGCAGATCACGGCTATGCCGTAAGATGCCTACGGCTAAGCCGTATGTTCACCTACGGCTACACGGTGCGACCCTGAGAAATAAATAAAAAGATTAGGTTTAAGGAAGAGACCTAATATGACTCTCATGCTAGAATGTAGGCAATCCGAACATGCCCAATGAAATGTCAGAATGACATGAATGATCTCGAGGGCCGCGTCTCATTCATGTACGTTATCCAGTTGTTTAGCACCTTCCCATGGGTGTTGGTTTAAGGGACTTTAGTACACTTTCGTTAGAAGATGCAACACTCCTTGATGGAACAACTGTATATCAAATACCTTAAAACTACATCAGTATGCACGGTTAGAAACACTGGACAACTAGATTAGGATTGGCTAGTAAACAACCTTGATTCGTCATAGTAAATCTGATTTGCACTGCATATTGATTTCGGTTTTACCCTCTTGTGTTCTGCGCTGGACCTCAATTCTGTGGGAAATATAGCAGCATCCCCAGAGCGAAGCCCGGGCAGGCATAATCCACTACTGTGTATTTGTTATGGTTCATATGGAGTACTTAAGTTCAGTAATTATTTGTTATTTGTACTCATTCGTCAGTGATGATTCGTATTCACTTATTCGCATTCGTTATTCGTATTGTTATTCGTATTGCTTATCAATATGAGTCGTATTGCATATCAATGTGTGATGCACTACTATTGTTCGTTTATTGTGATAGATTGTGATATGAGATCTGTATGTGATTTTGTTTAATGTGCATCATCTAATTTGATTGTGATTGAGATTGTCTATATATGGCGCTACTCAGCCTCAGCCTCAAGATAACCGACGGGGTTAACTTTGGCTTAGTGTGTGTGATCGCCTTTGCAGAGTGCTCTTATCCTGAGATTCCGGACCCCAGGAATTAGAGACCCATTCGTACCTTGGCCCGGTCGATGGTGTTCTCATATTTGTGAGCTCTCGAAAGGAAGAATATGGCAAATGCAGTAGCCAGCTTGAGTATGTATTTCTATTGATGATTCTGACAGCATGCTTATTCCTATGCACGATTGCCTAGTATATGAACATGCTCACTATGAATATTTGCATTACTACTTTTGCTCATTGATAGATACAATTCGTGTTATCTTCTTGTGGCTTATACTTTGCTAAGTCGTTGTACTTATGAGTTGTTCTTGGTGTTGCAGGCTCAAATCCCTCTTCCGATCCTGCGCTGGTCAACCCGACTCCAGGAGAGGCTCGCTAGGCCCCCTCCGGCCTAGAGGAGTGGACTTGATCCATTCTTTTGAGCGTGGTTTGCATTATTTTGTTCTCCCCTCCATTGTGTCTGATCTTATCTGGGAGATTTTTCTGTAGATTGTATTTTGGGTCTGATTTATATCTGTATTTTGCTTTTGTGGACTAAACCCTCTATTTTGTTGTACATTGTTGTAAGCAGTCTAATCTTTTGTAATCATTGTGTCTTTTATTATCTTGTGGTATGCCTTGATACTTACAGCTTCTGCGTACACTTGTTTGCACGTGTGATTGATCCCTTGTGTGTGTACATTTGGGCGAGGTCTAGGTATACATGCACGGGAGTACGTGTGTCATTGGTTAAGTTTTCTCTAACCCCCGATTTCTGGGCTCGGGTTGTGACAGCAACTGCACTATAGCAAGTAGAGTTACGAAGGTAGAAAATGGAACATTGATCATCATGGATGGTGAGATGGTCAGAAATCTCTACAGGTTGATATGAGATGCTTTTTCAAATAGAGTAATGCAGGAGACATTAAATAACAAGGGAGGAAATTTTTAGTTCAGGTGGAGTTAAATGTGATGGATCATTGGAAGATGGCTTGATGGGTCTTCGATAATATCATCTAGCGGAAATCCAAGAAGACCTGAATGAAGATGATTTCTCGGAAAAGATAGTCCAGTTCAGCATGGAATAAGCTAGTTTAAGCATCGAGTCATACCTAACCCGCATGTATTGTGTCCAACTGTCACAACCCGAGCCCAAAAAATTGGGGATTAAGGTTAACCTTAATCAGTGATATACGTACTCCCGTGCATCCACACTTAGACTCCGTCTAAATGCACATGCACAAGGGAAAACATATGTGCAAATACATTGTACGCGGAAGCTGTAAGTATCATTGCATAAAAAAGAGGATATACGAACACAAGACAATATCGACAAAAGATCACAAAAGATCACATTAATTACACAAGATACAAACAAAAGAATCCATGTCTTTACAAAAGTGAGGGACAGTTGAGCCATGACATAAAATGCAAGGAGTTAAACAAAATGCTTGAGATAAGAACCAGACGTATCTCACACAAGAAAATGAGACCTATACTTATGCTACACTGCTTTCCGGTGGAGTGATCATATCCACTCCTCTAGCCCTGACGGGGCTTCTATGGTCTCCTCTAGAGTTTTACCGACCAACGAAAGGTCGGCAGTGGAATCTGAGCCTGTAACACTAAGGACAACTAGTGAATACAACGATTTAGCAAAGCATAAGCAATAATAAGGTAATACGCATTGTGTCTATAAGAATAATTAACAAATAAAATTGCATAGAATTCAGTTTCGTATACTAGGTAAATTGTGCATTTAAATAAAAATGATATAAGGATTGATAATTGTATACACTGTACTACTTGGCTATTACATTTGTCATATCCTTCCTCCAAGGATCTATATATAGGAGAACACTATCGATCGGGCCAGGGTACAAATGGGTCTTAGGTTCCTGGGGTCCGGAAGCCCTAAGACATGAATACATTGCAGCAGCAACATACATACTACACCAAAGTCAACCTCGCCAGGTATCATAAGTCTGAGGTTGAGTAGTGCCTGACCATGTTGAGTCAATCAAATACTTGAACTTTAGTAAAACATGTATTTCATTTAGGGAATAAAAACAATACTACATTATGTCCAATTCATATAATACTCAAGTTAATATCAATAACCAATGTACATGGAATAGCAATTGTCAAGGACATATCAAGCAAATCGAAGGCATACAATATCAAAAGGACATAACAATGAGTATTCAATCCATACATAAGAGTGGAGGACAATAATCATCGTCCAATATGCCATGCAATTCAATTTGATTGAATCAAGATAGTTTACTAGCCAACTCTAATCTAGTCATCCAGTGTTTTTAACCGTGCATGATAATGTAGTTTTAATTTATCTGATACACAATTGTCTTTTTTTTCGTGTTGCATTCTGTCGAGAAGATATATCGAAGTCTTTTAAACCAACACCCATGAGGAGGTGCTTAACAACTGGCAACACACATGAATGAGTTATAGCCCTCAAGACTATTCGTGCTATTCCCATATTCCATTTGACAAGTTAAGGGTTACCTACATTCCAACGTGAAGGCCCTATAAGGTCTCTTCAATACCTACCTTTTCTTATTTTTCAACGGTCTCACGGCTTAGCCGTGGGTGACCTACAGCTTAGCCGTAGACAACTTGCGGCTTAACCGTATTATGCACTATGGCTGAGCTATGGTTCCTTAGAATTTTTTGGCATTTACGACGAACCATGGCTAGACATTGCTTCCTCTTACGGCTGACCGTGTTTACTCTATGGTTGAGCTACGGGTGGGTACGGCTTAGCCGTAGTACAGTATACGGCGTAGCCGTAGCTGAACCATTGAAGCTTTCTCCAATTTTCTACTTTCTGGATATCAAGTCGTAGCTTGACCTACGGTTCGGTTGGGTCACGACTAGCCTACGGTTTAGCCATAGTACATTCTACGGGTTAGCCATAGCCTGACCGTAGTGTAAAGTTGAAATTTTCAGCTCTCTGGAAAGTGAGCCGTGGAGCTTTATGGCTTAGCCGTAAGCTTCAAAAAGGTCATGATTTGAACCTGTTACATGCATAACTAAAACTGGACAATGTTGGACACAAAGAGAAGAAATGTGTCTAATCGAATACAAAAGGGCTGTAAAAAAGAGAAAACATGAAAGACGAAGAAGATTAAGAGCAATCATCATATACCAACATGTGTTCATACATAATGTGCTTATAGTCACCTCAAATGAGCTTTGTCAAGTTAATTGTCGTCCTTTGGCTCAATTTGGACGTTTACACGTAGCTCTAACCACCATGCATGTAAGAAGAAAGAAGAGTTGAGTGTATGCAGTAAAGGATGAAAAGAATTCGAAACTCGTATAGCAGATCAAGAACCCAAATCTTACCTTAGAACACATAAGAGAGAGGTCACTAGAAGGAATGCAAAAGGATCTTTCCTCTTGCATTGATTGAAGAAGAAGAAGCAAAAGGAATAGAAGAAAGGAAGAAGCACAAACGTAGAGAGGAGAGGAAACAAAAAGATGAGTTGGTGCATGCATCTCTCTTATGAGATAAGTATAAACGGAATTATAAGGAAGTCCACAAGTTTAAGATAATTACGTTTCAAGTCGAATAACTATCCAATGGAAACAAACGAAGTCGTTTGCATGCAAGTTAGTTACGGAAATCAACAAGGTTGACGAGATACACGTGATGACACCAAGATGATACATGGAAGACGACATCTTACAAAATCTAAAATTACGAAAAAGGGCTCATGTCTACTCAGTCTCGGTTAAACTCAATCCAACTACCTATCCATAACCCAAAATGAAACTCAAAAAAAAAAAAAAAAAACAAAAAAAAAAAAAACAAAACAATAAGCATAAAATGAATTCGTTGAAAAATGACAAAAAAGAATCTTAATTAGGTGTTAAACCGGATTAAGTTGGGTCGGAGTGTTATACCAACCAACCAGAATAGGCTAGAATAGGACAGTTGCAGATTTGATGGAAAAAACACAGAGATGGAGACAGAAAGAAGGATTCACAGGTACTAGTGAGATCCGAATTCGGGGACGTCTTTAGTTTTGTCTTGACGAATGGAAGTTAGGTTCATTATGTTGCAAGAATAAATGTATGTGGCAACAAATGGAGAGTACTTCGAAGGTTCAAGAAAATAGTGTTGAGGTCAAATGAGGCAACTATGGAAAGTCTTAAGTCAGTTTGGACTTGATCGACACTAGACAGTACTGAGATTATCTATACATCCAGGCTAGGGGTGCAGAGCCACGCTAGGTCGTAGTGTGTGCGAAGGCATACCTTTTAACAAGATATATGAAGTGCTAGTTCAATATATTAGAGTGTTGAAGAAAGAAGATTGCGCCATCGGTGTAGTGACATACCATTCAGTAAGGTGCGTGAAGACATTACTGGGTATCTCAAGGTGGCTTTAAGGATTTGTAGAATCCAAGTCAAGGTGAAGATTCTTGGGTTTTGTCTTGTATTCAGGTTTAGCCGGATCGGTCGTCTAGTTTAGCCAGAACCGAGGTTCAGGATTAGGGATATTGTAGTCATTATATATGGGTTTTTTTGTTAGCCAAGAAAGTGGGAACTATATATATTGATGTACTATAACTCTATAACCTGAAGGAATTAAGATGGAATCATGATAGATGAGTTCTGATCTGTTTCGTGGATGTAGGCAAGGTTGCCGAACAATGTAAAACTGCCGTGTCATGTGTGTGATTGTTTGATGATGTGATTACTTGTGTTCATCGTGGTTGATGCATGGATCGCAGGTAGTTTCCGTTGCGCCGCTTTTCCCAATAAAAACTGTTGCATTCTATTTTTACTAGAATACTTTACTCTGTTCATGATGCATTTATATGACAAAAGGATTCCCTAATAGAGAGGGATATTATTCTTATTTTGCTTACTTCCTATAGTTTTGATGTTTGCTTCCACATACTTTTTAACTCCTCGTAAAAAAAAAATGAACCGGTTTTCCTCAATAGAAAGGCTTTCATTTCCTATGGTTTGAGTAGAAATTCATAACCCCTCTTTTCTCCACAAAAATAAAAATCCATAGGTCCCATAATTCTGAATTTATTATGATATCAGTTTTTATTTTTTTATTTTATTTTATTGTTTTGTTTTGTTCTTTTTTGTTTTTATTTTTTTGTATTGGGATATGATCTTGATAAATTCAAATTTATCATCAGATTCATTTAGTATGCAAATATTATCGTACGCTTTATGATAAATCTAGAATATTTATAATAGTTTTGGCTGGACTACTTTTACATTAAATAATATGTCTAAACTATTACATTCTACCTTTACTAGAATACTTTCCTCTGTTTAAGATGTATTTGTGCTCCAAGAGGATTACTGAATATAGAAGAAAATTGTTCTAATTTTTCGGGCTTCTATAGTTTCGGTGTCTATTTCAGCATATTTTTTATGAGTGGAAAAGAAGAAGATTTTCCTCAACAAAAAGGCTTTTGATTTCCTATAGTTGGAGTTGGAATGCATAACCCCTCTTTTGCCCACAAAACCAAAAATCCATAGAGTATGAAATCCTCTCGTGCTCATTTATTTGCATGGATTAAATTGCAACGAATTCAAGATAAAATTTGTCCAATTAAAGATTATTAAGAGCTTGTTTGTGTAACAATTCTTCTGAACCCGAAGTCCAAAGGCAGCCAGTTCCAAGGGGGTCAGCCAGACTATGAATTTTGATACGGAATATAAAGTAACAGGTAGAGTTGAATAGCATTTTTATCTTTTGAAGGAAAGGAATGCTTGAATAGTTGAACCTAATAAAGCTCCTTGCTTTATAAACTACAATTCAAAATCAATGTACAGACCTGTGCCTCCCATAAAGGAAAAAAACTGCAGAATTCCCACATGAACGTGCCAACTCCTGGGACCCATGTCGCAAATGTGTATCTCCCATACTTCGAATTTATCGATGCATCTGTTTTGCAGATTTCTTTTGAGATGGTTTGAACAAGTATATAAAACAAACCAATAGTGATACACATGAGAAAAAGTTATTTAGCAAGTTGATGGCCCCTCAAGCAAAAGGAATATGTTGAAGAAATCATGGATGGTGATAATAAAAACATACATCATGATTTCCGCAAGCTATGGAACCATAGCCATCTTCCAAACATTCTATTTATAGCATTTGAACCTCTGATTCTTTATTAGAAAAGAAAAAGAAAAAGAGGCCCTTGGTTCTTGAACATAGGTTAATATAAAGGCATAAGTGAATGACCCAGCTAGCCCAGCCTGACTTATCTAACACACCAACAATATCAACTAAACACTACAAGAAAAATGACAATTAGCGACACTTTTATAGCGGCAATTTTCAGATTCCGCCGCTAAATGTCTTCATCAGCAGCACACTCTGTTATTTGCCATTGCAAGTTAAAAATTTACATCTCTACAGCAGCATAAAAAAATGTTTGCCGCTAAAGTTTCGTTTTACTCATTGCTTGGTATTAATATTTAGTGTATATAGCAACAGACAGTATTGTATGTTGCTATAGTAGTGAAAAATTAATATATACAGCAGCAGACAATAATGTTTGCTGCTATAAAGGCATATGGTTAGAATTTTAACTAGTGGTTGCCTATTGAATAGTATAGTATTGAATTATTTTTTCTGCACTAGGAGGTATTTGAAATTTGTATCATTTCATTTTAAAAAACAAAAAAAGCCAAGGCTCGTGTACAAGATTTTCCGATATGGTCCAGATTGGTTTTGGATCTTATGTTTTGGCTTGGATCGCTAGTCAAATTGCTTGCACAAATGTCCATCATCAGATTAACAGCTCTAATTTCTTTAAACCATTAAATAATGGCCCCGCATTAACAAAACTCTTGCTTTCTCTCATGTATTCAGATTCCTTTCGATTCCTCTTAGCTGCAATTCAGTATCGACCTCCTAGTGAGGGCCACATGAGGGTCTCTCCATATATAGGGATCCATTTGTTAGTGATCACGTACCTTCATTTGTACCCATCCAAATCCATTTTTTTTATAAAAACCATTTTAGCGGCAAAAAAAATGCCACTAAAACTTCTTAAAAAAACACTATCCAATAAAAAACAAAACTTTTTAGTGGCACATGTTAATATTAACAGGGGCAGTTGTTTAACTGCTGCTATTTCCTTATTTTAGCAGCAGACACTTGTCTACCGCAAAAAGGTAGTGAGAAATAGCGATAGAGGGTATTAGTGACAGACAATAAAGTTTTAGTGGCAGATTTTATCTTTTAGCGGCAGAAAAAAACTGCCGCTATATGTGTCTTTTTTTGTAGTGAAATCCTGGCCTTGTGCCTGTCATTTAAGAATGGTGGGCTTGCCCTCAGTGTAAAATTTGGACAATTAATTACTGAATGGGCAGGACTTGGACAAACTTCAATCTGTCTGCCTGTTTACAAGCCTAATTTTAGTAATTTACCAAACAATTGAGATTTCATAGTAAATCGAGTAATATACATGAAAGACCTGGACAAGGGCGGCTACTTCCCAACCCAAACAACATAACTCAGAGTCAATTACTGCACCACTTGCAGCCTAAATTGAACTATCTTTTAAACAATGGTTTGAACTGACCTTTTTAACTTCTATATCGAAATAAATGACTTGCGGCACGTCGTCGAACAGAATCCACCCATTGCACCCTCGAACCAGGACGTCAGTTTAATTATTTACTCTTCTACTTTAATGGTTCACATGGTACGGTCCGTTTCCTCTTAGTGAAATTTTACATCCACTAAAAGTGTTGCTGGCATTAGATGAACAAGTTAACAGCTTCTATTCATTTGTAGGAGTGAAGTTAAAAGGCAAAGGATATCATTCCAACTGTAGCTTTTTGCATGAAACTGTGTACTTCACACATCCTGTTGTAACTTTGACATCACCCGTTGTGCACACACATGAATCACAAGATTAACAATCAACCAACCACACACAAGAATAAACACGAGATTTACGTAGTTCACCCAAACAAGGCTACATCCACGGGCATAAAGACGATCATCTTCACTATCACAAGTAAAGTATACAGAGACACACGTTCTCTCACATCATTTCACCTATGTGGTGTGGGAACACCACGAGCAGGAGAGCTCTCACCTCTCTTCAGCTGCGCAAGATCTAGGGTTACAGACTATACATATATATAATCTCCGCTTTCTTGGCCACCAAGAAATTCTCGGTACAATTATTAAAATAACCTTGACCTTAAACCAGTCCCTGGCTAAACCAATAGACTCATCCGGCTAAACCGGAATATAAGACATAAACTCAACAATCTCCACCTTGGCTTAAATTCCGCACAACTCGAACCACCAGGAGATAAAACCGGCAATGTCTTCACATACCTTGCTGAATGGTACGTCACTGCACCAACGATGCAGTCTTCTCCAACATTTTGATTTGTTGAACCAGCACATGAACTTTGAGTAAAGTTCATCTTCTCGTCAAACTCCACCTCGAACTTAAAGCTCGAATCCATTGACGAATCTGAGTGATATCTATCTGAATCACTCACCATCCTGCCCCATCTTCAACATCACTATGAAGATCAAAACACCACAAGCATGCAAGCAAAACAGATAGGGAATACAAGTCCAGATGACTTCATAATTGCAGAAACCTCTGCCTCCGAGCAGTAAAAAAACTTCATTTGACCGGGCCTCCGATCAATCAAACACATGTTTGACAACTGCTAACATATCAGTTCCTCCTTGCTGCTTTTCCGGCTTTGGCAAGATGAACAACATCACATGCGATCTAGAAAGCATGTGAACCCCAAATGAACAACTTCGTTTGAATTGGCAAACCCTTTGTAACTAGGCCGGCTACTCCTACTGTTGGGTTTGTAACAACAACCAGGTCAAGTAGACCCGATTCTAACTTGAATCTACATCTGTTCAGATCTCCTCCAGATTTCTGCATTAAGTTGTAGATCTCGTTAACACGAGCACGCTGGAAGAAACGGATCTGAAATCCGAGTTTGGATAGCTCTGATATCGTATAAACAAGTTTCTACGCTCCGATCAGTCAAACCTCCTCGTTGACCATCAAACAGCCAATCTTCTTCCACAATCACGTAGATTTGCTCGAAACGAGTCTGTAGGTGCAAACGGATCTCCGATCGGACGTCGGATGATCAAGATATCGTAGAAACAATTTCAGCCGTTGAATCTGGTCAAATCTACTTGCTGACCGATGCTGACATCATTGCTGACGTCACTATTGTGCTAACGCTGACTGGGCTTCTACAACCGGTCCAAGTCCACCCAACCCGAACTGAACTGAACCTGCTTTACGACAGTGGGCTAGACTTTGGGCATGCGGGTTAGGTTGGACCCTACCCGAATTGGCTGATCTGCTGGATTAAACTGTCTGCTGGGCTGGACTCTATGCACACGGGTCAGATCTTACCTGACCCGAACCCGACTTGGAACGCACCTATTGCTGCCTGGGCATTGCTATAACCGGGTCAGGTCTAACTTGATCGGACCCGAACCTAGCCTAAACTGTTTATTTTTCTTCTGGGCTAGGCTTCCCTCTAAGTGTTCAGGTCGACTGCGACCAGACCCGACCTAGGCTCAACTTGTGGTCACTGACCTGGGCTATTCACCAGAATGGGTCAGGTCAAACTGACCCAACCTTCCTCTGTCTCTGTTCTGGTTTGGGTCTGTAATCAAACGGTGCCCTAGTCGTTTTACTCGATTGCAGCGGACACGGACCGACGGTGGCTAATGGCAGCGAGTGTGCACTTTCAGGCGACGGCCGGCCCTAAACGAACGTTGACGGCGCAGCAGCAGTGGCAATTGAAACCTTCTCCGGTGAACGCTAACGACAGCAGTGGTCCGGTGAAAGTTACGAGCAGTGAGCACGGCGACGACGCTGCTCTTTTTCATGATCTGGTTCTACAAGTAGAACCGCAAGCGGTGCAGGCTACCTTCTCCTCAGGCCTTGCAGCAGATCACCATCCTCTATCTTCTCCGGTTTTGAGTTCTGGAATCGCTGCACAGCACAGATCTATCCTCTCCAGTGAACCAAGAACCATGGCCAATATCTTTTCTCTGTTTCGTGCACTGCAATAGAAATCACGGATCTCCTTTAGCCAATAACCACCCAGCCCAAAAACCCCCTTGATCTTCTCCATTTCAGATTCTGTCTGAGAACCCGTTCCTTGCACAGAAATCCGATCTCGTACGCCGGTGATCACAACCACAACAATCACTCCGAGATCTGAAAATATGTGAGTTTTTTTTTCTTTTCCTACAATCCTAGCGAGACCGGAGAACCTAATCTCGTCTTCTTCTTCTACTCCAATGGTGGCCCAACTAGAGATCACGAACCTGATCTCTCTTCCTCTGTTTCGACAACAGAGATCCGAACCCTTCGACAAGGATTCAGTCAGTCGATCTTCATGCGCACAACCTTCAAGCCACTGAGCGATCTCCATCACGCTCAGAAACCCGAGGAACACCACCTCGACTCTGATACCACTTGTTGTAATTTTGACATCACCCGTTGTGCACACACATGAATCACAAGATCAACAATCAACCAACCACACACAAGAAGAGACACGAGATTTACGTAGTTCACTCAAATAGGGCTACATCCACAGGCACAGAAACGATCATCTTCACTATCACAAGTAAAGCATACAAAGACTCTTGTTCTCTCACATCGTCTCACCTACGTGGTGTTTCCACCATGGGCAAGAGAGCTCTCACCTCTCTTTAGCTGCGCAAGATCTAGGGTTACAGACTATACATATATATAATCTCTGCTTTCTTGGCCATCAAGAAAGCCCCGGTACAATTACCAAAATACCCTTTATCTTAAACCATTCCCTGGTTAAATCAATGGACTCATCCGGTTAAACCGGAATACAAGACATAAACCCAACACATCCAACCCAAGTGTTTGGATTGTTCAGTTCATCTGAAACCGTGTAATTAATCCATGTGCATCCCACTCATATACATGTGAATTTTAAGATTTCATATATATAATAACAGATTGTCTCCTTTCGAAAGATTCCACCAAGCGTTTAGTCTTCCTAAGTACATTTGAAAAATTAGTGTATAGCTTTCTCATGTCAAACTTCTCCAAATTTCATGCCCCTGGGTTTATTCTATTTATCTTTTTGTTTGTTTATTTAATCTTTCAATGTTTCTTCAACCAGCCACTGAACATCTATGTTATTTGGTGATCATTTGGTGTACCAAGCAAGAAAACTGTCCAATGTACATGTCTGAATTCCTAATCCTACGGTAAAAGAAGGATGCATACTAGTATTTTTCATATATATATACATACATATATATTGAGGCATGCTACAAAACACCTTAGGTGTTTTCTTATTAAAAAAAATATCTCTTTCTTTATTGTCTAATGTCTTATTCTTATGCTGTTATTTAAGAAGTCAAACCATTTATAGATCTCTATTTTTTCTCCCCAAATAAGAGTTGGCATGTATATGTGATTATTACGATCTCATTAGACAAATCAAGATGGGCAAAAACTTCTCTTTTTTAAATGGAGATTTTTTTTAGAGTTCTTCATATATATATATATATATAGTAAATTCTCCAAAATGCTTCATTTGAAAAGGGATGTTTTTGCCTCTCTTTCACCATCCAATTAACTAATGCCACCTCAACTGACATCGTTTGAAGAGAAAAAGGTACGATAAGCCTTAAGGCTATATGAGCTGTCTAATGAACTTGATGTTTGGCATTTCACTACTTTCTTCCGAATGACATTTTCCCAATACCCAAGTAATTGAATGACTTTCTTCTTCTTCCCCCTTTGCACACACCAAGGGCCTGATTAATTGAAATATCAAACCCTCACATGACCATATCCATGCGTATCGGCATTCTGCCCAATTTAAAAGTCAACAAACCATTGTCTACCACAGGATTGAAGTGGAGACGACCAAAAAAAAAAAAAAAAAAAAAAAAAAGGGAAAGATCGAAGCACATTATACAAAGCGAACCTCAGATTTTTTTTCTTTTGGTAAATCTCCATCGTAGGATCGAAGTGGGCTTCATGCATATAGTCAAATGTGAGGTACTACTCTACACATCATAGATAAAAGGCCAATATTGGAAAGAAAAGGAAAAAAAAAGCACACATGAAGCAACCTCTTGTTTTTAAGTCACATTTCTGTTATTTATGATGGGGCCAACCATGGTCATTTCAATCCCAAACCATATAACCATTCCGGTGTGGATTTGTATTCTTCCCAACTTGAGTTTTTTTTTTTTTAGAAAGGAAGTTTAAGATTCTTTAGATAATCTGGAGCATTTGTTGAGAGAGCGAGAAAAAGTAGGAGCCATAAGTTAGCCTTCCGAGTGAGTGAGAGAGAGAGAGAGAGAGAGAGAGAGAGAGAGAGAGAGAGAGAGAGAGAAAATAGGAGCCATTTTAGCCATTTGCTTCCTGAGATAACACAATTATTACCAAGTACAATTTCAGTCATTCAAAGCACAGGGCATTCCTCTTTAAAAAAAAACCTCAGCATCTATAGTTTTTAGGGTTGCAAATAGGTCAGTTTCAAAATGGGTTCATATTAGACCTAGGCCTGAACCCATTTCTACATGACAGTTCTAGTTCCCAAACCATTTCTGACATGGAACTTCTTTTGTTAGTTCTGGCCTTGGTTCCAACAAGAGACCCGGATTCTATTTCAAAAAAGGGTCTGACTAGATAATTGGGATTTATTTTCAAAATTAGTTCTGTCTTCTTTTAACTTTCTTAATTTTTTTATTTTTGTTTAAATTAAGGATATTATTCAACTTATAACAATGAACCAAGTCTATTATCTTTAAGATTAAATATAAAAATTTCAAACAAAAGTAGATTTTATGTTAGAATTTTTAATATTAAATGCTTTTGTGTTGGGTCCTGGGTCCACAGGTCAGAACCCATATGGACCCAAAAACAGACCCATTTACAAATAGGAACCTAAATTAAGTTCCGGACCGGACCGGTTTATGAATTGGAACCTAAAATAGGTTCCAAACCTGGTTTTTTACTAGCCAAGACCTTCAAAGGATCAAGTACCTATTTGCAACTCTAACAACCTTCCTATAAAAATATATATGTAGATGATTATGTGCACCTTGGCGTGGGGCCCACATGGGTCCCATTTGGGATTGGGACCAAGGGGGATCAAAAGATTTCCTTGGGTCTTTTCTCTTTGCAAAAAAATTAGCCCCGTATCACCTATCTCATCTCCATTTGGGACCTACAAGTTTAATAGTATAGAGTTTATTCGGATGGGTGAGTAGTCGATGCAACGGTCTTGTCTATTTGGATGGAACTCAAACATAGAGGATGGGTGCGATTCAGGGGGGTGCTATATGTGGTCCATTTGGATAGACCATTTAGTGGGCCCCACCCCAAGTGCACACCATGCGCACGGTGTGCACCTATAACTCATGTTTGTGTGCGTATGTGTGTATATACATATGCTACAAAATGCTTAGGGCATTTTCTTTCTAAAACACCCATTTTCTAATTGGCTAATATGTTCCTCTTGTACAATTATTTAGATAATCAAGCAACTAAATGAAACATGCCTATTTTTCTCTTTTCTGGCATGATTTCATTGGACCAATCTAAGAGGGGCATAAACTCCCCTTTTTGAAATGGAGAGTTTTTGAGAATTTCATATATAGGGCGGCCTAATGCACGAGGCTCCCGTATATTGTGGTCTCAGGAAGACAAG
Source organism: Sextonia rubra (assembly GCA_037013555.1). NCBI lineage: Eukaryota > Viridiplantae > Streptophyta > Magnoliopsida > Laurales > Lauraceae > Sextonia > Sextonia rubra. The sequence continues at coordinate 104,484,044 of JASUAD010000001.1, read as the reverse complement.
ATGTACGCAACCTTACCTTCATTTTGAAGAGGCTGTTTCCTTTGAACTCGTGTCCTCCTGAACACTACCAGTAAGCCTTTACCATTGGGCCAAGTTGCCCTTCTTTTATATATATATATATAGGGAGTGCTAGAGAGCGCCTGGGTATTTTGTAAAGTTATTAATGATAGTAATGTTTGTTTCCTAATTATTCTCCTCTTTAAAAGACTTTAATGACTTTCTATTACTCTCCTTTTTAAATTAAGGAGTAGTGATAACTTTTCTTCCCAATTTTTAATCCTTTCAATAAGGAAATCTTTAAACTAAGATCAAACATACCTTTTCCTCTTCTATAGAACTTCATTTCCTACCATCACACGATAGAAAGCTGGCACCTCTCTCGTGCGGAATGTAAGCCACCAAACAGAGTGAGCAAGGCACTGGGCAATTCGGTGCCTTGTCGCCTGCCATTTTTCATCAAAACCTCTGCGAAGCAAATTTACCCTGAGGGCCTGTTTGGATAAATGAGGAGTAGACTAGAGTGAAGTAGATTTTACATGATAAGTGAAGTGGAGGAGAAGTGGGTTGAAGTTAAAATAACTTCACTCTCTTTGGATGCTTGATGTGAAGTGAAATTTAAAAATATTATGGAGTAGAATTAACTTTTGCTTAAGGAAATTGAAATATTTAGAGTTGAAGTGAAATAAAATATACATGGGCTGACACTCATCCAAACATAGTAGAGTTGAAATTTTAAACTATTAGGGCCCATTTAACTTCACTCCACTCTTTTTTTTGCTTATCCGAACAGGCCCTAAAGAGTCACAACTATTTTTTTACATTTTTTCTCCTCTCAATAATGCATAATTAAATCCTATAATACTTGGTATAAATCATGATTTAAAAGGCACCTTGTTATTTTATTCTTGTCTCTATTTAGAGCTAGACATTCAATCCAACATGATTGCCATGAGAATAGTAAAAACAGTCACATAGGGATTAAAAACGCCCCCTTAATGTCTCCCGTCTTTTTCTCCTTTTGTTCCCTCAAAAACTGGAAAGCTCACTAAAGTTCCTAATCGAGTAGTAATTATGCAACCATTCTTATTGGGTTTTATAAAGGGGAGAAAACACCCTTGTTTGAAGGGACATTCGTTAAAATATATATGTGTGTGTATGTGTAATAATCCTATGAGAACCAATTATTACCAACTTTTTGTAAAAACTTTATGTGGGGCTCATCTGTCACCTAATCTAAATCTTGCAACACACAAGGACCCCCCTGATAGTCACTCGCCCCAAGTTTCGATCAAATTCGAATTTACTAGGCCATTAGATCTGTTATGTGCTAATCCAAATGAATTGGAATTATGGGTCACGAATGAAGGGGTTAGGAAAATGTTATTTGGGCCAAACTTAACATTTTAGGTGGTCCAACATAGATCTTTCTATCTCCAAATGGGACCCATAAGTGAATCCTATAAAAAGTTCTCATAGTAGGTGGATGAAAATAGTTTTCATAGGATTAAAGCCCACCAAAGGATGAGACCTGGGGGAGAGGGGGGGATGGAAATGTCCATGCGAGACTACCTGAATATCAAGTTTTGGCCTCAATCATATGCCCCTAACCCTTTCATCTGTGGCCCATAAATTCATTTCATTGGGATTAGTGCACAGTCGATCCAACGATCCAGTAAACTCAGATCTACCGAAATTTGGGATGTATGGCTATCAGAGGGTCTCTTTTGCATTGTAAGGTTTGGTTTAGGTGATAGATGTGCCCCACCTAAAGTTCTTATGAAAAAATGGTGAGTGACATATGCACCTGAATATTGTCCATAAATTTATGAGGAATTCTAAAAAGCTATATATATATAGAGAGAGAGAGAAAGAGTATTCATGTATTGATTTGTGAATGCAGAATCTTTAAGGTTGTCTTTTCATCCACACTGACTTTCAAATTTGAAGTAAACAATGTTTTAGCCAACAAATAAACCTAATAGGTTCCCAATATTTCTAATACTAACTTGTATGCTTTCGCAAATAGATTTTGGTTTCAGGACTCATATGTTTAGAAAAGGATCAAATGATGACAGTTAATGCAAGGCTTTTTCATGTTGTAGCGGACTCTATTGGATTTATATGTTTTAAAGCACAATTTCCTCTATCGTTTTATGCCTTCGTTTTCTCCTCATTTACTCCTCTTTAATTACTTTTGTCCCACATTAGTTATTTACTACTTCTTTTAAGTGTTTTATTAATATTTTTCACCTAGCTTATGGTGTTAAGCTTTCTAGTGGGTATCGTGGCGATTACCACATGCGCGCTAGTTAGCCTTGCAGGTTAGGTCCTCTCGTCCAAGCGGGGTTTGCTTTTTGGGGCTCTCGGTTGGGCCTTGCCCCGTGCGTATCCCTTTGGACCGAATGTGGATCCAAATTCAGATCCACTTGTCGGTAGCCTGCATTTATCCAGCTCACATCTTTTTGTGAAACTGTAACCAAGTAGTGATTAATGTAGCGTTAAATGTGCTTTAACGTTATATAAAGGGTTCTAGGGAGAACTTGTCTACATGTAACATACATATCTCAGATCTGCTATCTTTGCGAGAAAGCTCTCTAAGAATAAAGCTTGCTTCCCTACTTCTTCTTTTATGCGAGAGACTTTTGTCTGTCAGATTCTTCTTGTGTTTTTACGCTAAGGAAGATCTACAACAATACTTCTCGGATTTCCTTTTCTTCTTTCTCTTTCACTTTGGTTTTTTGCAACATGAATTTACAAAATTGGTTAATTTGGGGTTCGAGTACTCTTCAGTCAATCGAGTGCACAGTTGCTGGAGATTCCATCAAGGAATCCATCTTATCCTGGGGTAGATGTCCATAAGTCCATCTACATTCATGTGGAGGTAAAGTCTTCCTAAAGAAAGCGCCTCTAAAGAAAGCGCCTCTATAGACATGATTCAGCTTACATTTGGTTTGGTGAATTTTGACCCTTACCTCAGTTTTATTATTTTGCAGCTATTATCAGTAATTTGCTACACCGGATTCAACAGACTCATCAAGATACCTTCGTTTGATCGATGGCATTCATATAGCCTGTCCTCCTATGAAAATACATTATTTCACCTTAATTAGAGTAATACACCCAGTTGGATTCATCAATGTAGAAAAAGGAAATCAAAGATTTACTCAATTGTTATTCCTGGTTGTGCTCATACATGTGGAAGACAAATAAGGTATAAAATCGTAAAACCTATCATCAACAAACAAACCACATAAAAAGTGACACATGAAGATCTACTTAGTTTTGCAATGTGACTAAATCCATGGCATGAGAGTATAGTTTTTTTATATTGACTTTATTTAGAGTATGCAAATTATTACATTGTAGATATAACATCCTCTTTATTAAGTCCTAAAGACCTTTGGTACATTATCATCATTATCAAAGCTTTATCCCAACTATGTTGGTGTCGGCTACATGAATTATGCTTCTCAATTCCATTCTATTTTAAGCGAAATCTTTAGATAAGTTAAATTTCTTCAAATCGGATTCAATTACCTCCATCAATATTTTCTTCGACCTACCATTACCTCTTGATGGGCCATCTACCTGTATAGCCAAACTTTTTCTCACTAGTGCCATTACCGGCCTAGTTACTGAAAAGAATCTCCCCATCCTTACTAATCATCGAGCCTAGGTACCAAAAAAAATCTCTACGCAGTATCTTATGGGTTTCAAATTTGACAGTGGTTTCAACACTTTGTATATGTCACTCCATTTATTCTGTCTTTGTACAACTTATTTTAAAGCCTTTAGATTCTAATGCCCCCTGCCATCTCTCGAGTTTTACATTTACACCATCTCTTGATTCATCAACGAATACTATATTATTTGCAAACAACATACACCATTATACTCCTAACCTTGGTACAATTATCAAAATATTCCTTACCCTAACTTAATTCTTGGCTAATCCAATGGACCAATCCGGTTAACCAGAATACAATACATAAACTCAACAATGTTGCTTGATCAAAATCTTGTAATATCATTTACCCAAAATCGGAGTAAAATTTGGAACCTTGTCACTGTGGACTAAGGATAACATTGAAAATCTCATGCCTAATTACTTTTGCACCTGATTGAGTGCTACTTCTTCTGTTGTTCCAAATTCCAATTTACGTATGTGTTTAATACAGCCAACAACCTCCCATACTATCTGATAAATCAGATGCGTTTTGGTCCTTCATGTTTGGGAACGAGTGGCTCCAGTTTATGGTTATGCAGTTGCAAAGACTTCTCATATAAGTTATTCATGCTCTGTATTTTCGCTGAAAATGTTATTAAAAAGGGGGAATTTCAATAGGTATAAGCCTTTTGACTTATTCTTAAAAAGTATATGAAGATTTTAATATTTCAATAAAGTATGAAAGATTTTCACAGTTCGTGCAATCAAGTCCTATCCAGAAAAAGAATTAAAAAATAATAAAAATGCCCTTATCTCATTTTTAAAATTTTAAAAATTAATCATTTAACAGAAATGAACAAATCCAAATAAAATGACCTAATGGAGCCTACTTCAACTACTTTTATGCAAGGGTGGTTTTGAAAAAGGGGCTTCAAATGACTAACAAGACTAACTTCATTAAATGGTCATGAGTATCAAAATTAAAATGAACAATTTTTGAGAGGAAAGAGGTCAAGAAAGGACCAAAATCCTATTAAAAGATGGACATTTTTGTCATTTCTTAAAAAATCTAATGGAGAAGACCTAACTTAAATTATTGTGAAAAACTTATATATATATATATATATAAAGGGGGATATTCATGTACATATGTCCATCATCAAGGGACTGTACATACTCCTTTGTGGGGCCCATGGTGGACTCCACCAAGGGATGAGACCGGGGGGGGGGGGGGGGATGGAAAGATCCATGTGAGACCACCCTAAATACCAAGTTTGGCCCCCAATCACGTGTCCTTAACCCCTTCATCCATGACTCACAAATTCATTCCACTCGAATGGGTGCATAGTCGATTCAACAGTTTAATAAATTTGGATTTGACCAAAAATTCGTAAATGGGTTCAATTCAAGGATATCGTGTGTGTGGTCCATTTGAATGGACCATACAGTGGGTCTCACCTAGAGTTCTCACGAAAAAAATGGTGAGGGACATCTACACAAGAATATTCCCTTAAAATATTCAAATCTTTATATACTTTTTCGAAAACGAGCCAATAGTGTGTAACCTTTTTGAAAATTTCCCATAAAAAAAACTTAAACTGTTAAGATAGGTTTCCAAAAGACAACATTTTATTATTTATTTATTTTTGCTGAAAGGAGAATAATATTTTTCTTTTTATAGATAAGTTGAGATATTCATGATTTTATGATAAGGACAGTGACCTGTCCTATATTGCCACGTGGTTGGTGAGAGATTGTTGGTGCACTACACAACCAATTGGAGCAGAGGTCATGCCCTTACATGGATAGATAGGTGGGTCACACCTTAATTCATCTCACCAACCATTGGACAGAGCAAAGGTAATATTGCCTTTGTCAATCTAAACGACTCAGCCAATACAGGCACATCAACCAATAGGCTTTGGAGCATTACTCTGGATCAGTATGGTCCACTACTTTACAGGGACCTACCCAACACCTAGATTACAGCTGATTTGATCTATCGGGTTGGTAAATTAGGCAGACATGCGAGATACACACCATCAACACTCTTACGGAAATCCAAGAATATCCATCTTGAGTGGCTGAGAAGCTCAATTTGAATCCTCAAGAACCAATCAAAAGAGGAATGAGAGCTGTTTTGAGTGGCTGAGAGGCTCAATTTGAATCTTCAAGAACCAATCAAAAGAGGGATAAAGATGGACATGGATGGACTTCTTGGGTCCACAACATACTATATAAGAAAGACAATCCAAGCCAGTATACCTCACTCCACAAGTCTCTTTACACACTTGAGATATCACTTCTTCCTTCTCCCAAGCTAATAGCATGGCCACCATGGCTCTTTCATCTCCATCATTGGCCAGGAAAGCGGCCCCTTTGAGCCCCCAATCTGAGTTCCCCATCCGGGGAAACGGAAGGATCACCATGAGGAAGACAGGAGGCAAACCTGCTGCTGCCTCAGGAAGCCCATGGTATGGCCCTGACCGTTTGAAGTACCTGGAACCGTTCTCCGGGGAACCCCCCTCCTATCTCACTGGAGAGTTCCCTGGTGACTATGGTTGGGACACTGCCGGGCTATCTCCAGACCCAGAGACCTTCGCCAAGAACCATGAGCTTGAGGTGATCCATTCCAGGTGGGCCATGCTTGGCGCTCTAGGATGTGCATTTCCTGAACCCCTCTCAGATCTTTAGCGAAGGTGGGCTTGACTATCTTGGGAACCCAAGCCTAATCCATGCACAGAGCATACTGGCCATATGGGCGTCTCAAGTCATCCTAATGGGGGCAATGGAGGGTTACCGCATTGCTGGAGGACCGTTGGGTGAGGTCACTGACCCTCTCTACCCCGGTGGTAGCTTTGACCCACTGGGTCTCGCAGATGACCCAGAGGCCTTTGCTGAGCTGAAGGTTAAGGAGTTAAAGAACGGGCGGCTAGCCATGTTCTCAATGTTCGGCTTCTTTGTTCAGGCCATTGTGACAGGGAAGGGACCTCTGGAGAATCTCGCAGACCATCTTGCAAACCCTGTCAGCAACAATGCATGGGCCTATGCCACAAATTTTGTTCCAGGAAAGTGAGAAAGGGTTCCTTCTCTAGGCACAAAATTTCAACTGGGCAGTGGATTCATTGTAGTTCTGTAGCATAAGCCTGTATGAGCAACTGTGTAGAAATATGAACTACTAAGACATGTACAAGTTATGAGAGATGGAATCCAGATTATTCAAATATTCATCTACAAAACTAACCCCACTACTACTTCTCAATACAAATAGCCACATGTGCGCAGCAAACACAAAAACATCCTGCTGTATCTAATATACTTAATTCAGTCCCTACACTGTTGCCCTCGGTGCTCCCCGAGTTCAAGTTATTGATAACTTGTGTTGGACTTGTAAGTGACCAAATTTTTTCTTTTTTCAAACCCAGGAAGAAGCGGATTGAACTCATGAAAATATTGTGTACCAAATAGAAAGCTCAACCAGACTTCAAGACATTGATGGAGGATTCGAAAGACATGGACCAGACTGCCACATCAGCTTAACAGTCAACACAGAACAAAAAAGGAAGCTACCACTTAGTGAAAAGAAAAACAATCCAAAGTGCCCAGACACTCTGTTGCTTCTGAAACATTAAAACATCGCTGATCTTCTGATACAGGACATATCAGCCTTGGCCTTCTAACATGACATGTGAAGTGGTTAAAATTTTGGAATGCAACCATATATTTATCAAAGTAGAGATTAATCAAGTTACATTAATATTTACAAATTTAGTATCAAGCGATGATTGTTTACAAAAAGGAATATCTCAACTAGGAATTGTAACTTAAACTACATGGGCTTGTAACTTAGCCCAGTGTCAGTTAACTGCATAAAGATGGCCAAGTTGCAGGACTGATTGTCTGCAATCACAAGCTGATGTGTACAACTAGTGTCCAGCAGTATACCTGTATATATCATTAAAGGGATCTAGGCAAGATGAAAGACCAAAATGGGGGAAAAAACGAAAGGGCATGTTGTAACAATATTGAGAATTGCAGATCTGTATGTTTTCTTATACGAACCTTTTTGGTTGAGGAGCTGCAACGATATGGCATTTACCTCTGGACAAATAAATGTTAAAAATGGTAAAAAATTGTTTAAAAAAATGTTTGAAATATTTCTGAATCAAAGTAAAAGAGAAAAAAAAATGTTATAGAAATTAATAAATCAGCGACTATATCATATATTCATGTACAATGTTACAACTGCTACTAGTGTTATTGGTTCATGACCCTTTTCGAGACTCATCTCACTCTTCATTTTCCGCATCACCCGGTGCAGAGAACTCAACCATTTGCATGCCCCTTCCACCTACAGCAATCTGATATTGATTTCTGCAATTGAAAAGGAAAATAGATCCATGAAAACTTATCAACATATCCAGAAAAATGTAACAAATTTAGTCCTTTAAATGTTGAAACAGAACCTATCAGATTTCTACTCACCTGCCACAGGCTCTGGCATCCAATGTTTCTGGCTCTGGAACACTAATGATCAGATGGGTACACTCAGTAAGCTTACCACTTTTATTGAGATGCCAGCATCGAACTCTTTGATCTAAACCGGTACTGAAAACCCAAGTCCCGTCTGTCCACACACCTTCAATTAAAGAGCATTAAGTGAACAACTCAGTACCATTTAATACAAACAGCTTGCATGTCAACTTCATGGAATGGACACAAAACATAAACGAGAAAATGAGAAAAAATATGCTTATGCCAATTTATAATTTGTAGATTTTGGGTCCTCAATTAGGATTTAGGGGTGGATTTATTGTTGTTGCATATAGGCCATGTACTAATTGGCCTGACTATTTAGGGACAACAGATGGCTGTCCATTCTGCTACATGTTTGACACACAAGCCTGTTAGTTCTCGAATATAGCCTCTCTCTCAGAAGCTGGTGCAAAAAAGTGATTTCGATGGAAGAAAAACATCCAAATGCACACTAAACAAGATTACCTTTTACTGCAGAACTGTGAGCTGATGCAATTCGATTCTGAAACAAGAATCTCAACCTATATTCTTTATTCCAAATACCAAGAGAACACTTTCTCATGTTGCCCAAGCCTGCAAAAGTGTGGTCAATGGTCATCTTTGTTGTGAATCATCCAACATGCAAAAGAGATACCAACGAAGCACAGAAAATTAGATACTGTAGACTATGACAGAGTATACCAGTAGGTTCTCCAACCAATCCTGCCCGCATATCATTTGCATTGAAGTCAGTAGGTTGAATAGACCCATCATTGGGGTTTGTCAGTTGCAGCACCAAATCAAAACCAAAACAGTGCAGTGCTTGATCATCACCACCACTTAAAATGTAATAAGTTGATTTAGACTTCATATTTAGATGATCTGTAGAGTCAGAAACATGAAGGCAATTTACACCAGATTGGTGAACAGAGGTCAGGACATGTAGGGGCCCTATTTCAGCAACTCCTGTCAATGAACCACCAGTTTGCATTTCTGGCATTTTACTATCAGCACTCTGAAAGCATACACTTGGACAGTTGAGACTACCATCTTCGGATGAAACTACATGAGTAGTTGGAGCAACATTGTAGTCATTACCATCTTTGATGGTATTAACCGTGCCCATAGGAACTGGTAGGCATGTTTTAGAGGAACAATTTGTCAATGATCTCCACCACCGCCCACCCTGGCTTCCTCTCCCTGTTCTTGGTCTTTTCTGACAGTCAATCACTTTTTCAGGCTGAATCGTCGATACCCATTGCATAAAACATTCAACAGTTTTTGTCAGATCCCAGAAAGTAATGGCCCCATCTGTAGACCCACTGATAACGATATACACACTTCCAATCTGGACTTTATCTGTTATCACATCAAAAAACATGAGACAAAACCTCCACTGTATGTCCATGCTTACAGTTTTTTTTCCCTCTTCCTTTCTTTTATTTTTTTCCTCCCCCATAACAGTAAAACTAGATTGAAAGAGACACATGATCATAATACAATGAAAACGAAGTTAAAAAATAATAACAAAGAGCTTAGGAATAAGAGCATTATTCCATATGCGAGAACAAAACAGCAGTTACATATGGTTGCAACGAAAGAAAAAACCCCTATCAACCCTTTGCTTAACTAGTGCATCCACCATGCAATTAAGTGATATGTCCATGGTTATAGTCTATGAAGCACAGATACTTCAAAATGGGATACATATCGTGTCATGTCATATCCGATGCTTCACTTTTTACACATAAAATCCATGTCCCTGCCGTGTCCATGGCGTGTCCTTATTATATCCATGTCGTATCTGGGCATCATAGGTTATAGTTGAAAGGCCAGCTGAACAGAATAGATCTGAAGTTCTAGCTGTCTCTTTGCATCAGGAAAATTTTACAGTTAAAGAATATTTTTCTTTATTATAAAAATTTATTCTTCCGAATAATATCATATTTAGCAGTGTCTCTGTCAAACACAACCCAGAGTCATGTCTCAAGGAACTGAAAAATGAAATATCACCTTCTGAAGGAGCAAAAATAGGAATGACAACATGTTGCAGTGCCAAAACTGGAGATGTCTGGGGGGCCAGCACTGCAACATCAAACCTGCAAGGAATAAAGACCAGCACCAGGATAACGAGGTTAGAAGAAAAATCTTAGCAAGGTACTGATATCTTAATCCAACACCAATATTAGGTTTACACCCTTACAAATGGATTGGGCCCCATGTTTGACTGCACTTTTTTCTTCTTAAAGCCTTTGAAATTTGTGGGCCTTTGATGAAGGGATCAGGATGATCAGATAGGCCCATACTTGGCAAGGAGGTACACAGATGTTCAGATACCCCCAGGCGGCGCCTCATGTGTGCCCCACAGTGGGTTGTGGACAGTGATGCAGCCAAGTGCATTAAATCCTTTACACACACACACACACACACACACATATGGGGAAATAATCCTATGAGAAATATATATATAGAGAGAGAGAGAGAGAGAAATAATCCTATAAGAACTAGTTCTCATCACTTTTTTGTGAGAAGTCTAGGTGGGGCCCATCTAAAACCCAATCAAAATCTTGCAATATATAGGGACCCCCCTGATAGTCACACACCCCGAGTTTCAGTCAAATTTGAATTTACTAAACTGTTGGATCAACTGTTCATCAATCTTAATGAACTGAATTTGTGAGCCACGGATGAAAGGGTTATGGATGTGTGATTGGGGCTAAACTTGATATTTGGGGTGATCCCACTTAGATCTTTCCATCCCCCCAGTCCCATCTCCAAATGAGACCCACAAGTTAGTCCCATAAAAAGTTCTCACGGTAGGTATGTGAGAACACTTCTCATAGGATTAAAGCCCATATATACATTAATACCTTCCAGTGTCCTGAACCATTTTGGTGAGGGATATATGCACTTGAATATTGTTCATAAAAGAAGTTTAACTTATCTAAGGATTTGGCTCAAAATAGAATAGAATAGGGAAACAGAATTCATGTAGCCGACCCTAACATGGTTGGGATAAGGCTTTGATGATAATAATGATGATGATGATGATATATATATATATATAAGTGCATATTTACATACCACAAGCGAGAAGGGAGAAGAAGAGCACGCAGTGTAAGTGTGGCATTCGAACAAGCCACCACAACGAAACAAAATGTTAGCCTGATACAAGGAAAAAAAAAAGTGTTCACCAAGGCTATAGGTAAAATTCGATGTGATTTGATTTTGACAAACAAATGAAGGATTGGAAAGTTCATATTATTCTAGCAAGTGCCAATCAGAACATACTACAATGCCATCTCACCTTCGATCAGCACCTTTAACCAGAAAAGCAGTGACAGCCAAGTATCGCCAGTCATTTTCATATTGTTCCTCAGTTTCAATAATAGAAACGTTTCTCCCTTGTTTTTCCACACCTTTGCGTGTACTGGCAAACTTAGGTGGCATGTGAGTGGAGAGCCACTGGAAAGACACTGCCAAGCATTCTTCTGATAGGTTATACAAATTTTCAGCTTTTGTAAGCACGCCACCAACATCTTCTTTTTCCTTACTACTTTTGTTCTGAAGAAGCCAAGAAGTTAAAACCCTCTTTGCACCAACAGAAATAAGTAAGAATGGATCATCTCTGTTAACTGGCACAGCATCGCATCCATGCCTTTCGCAAGAAATGTAGGTTTGGCCGACTGTAGCTGTGTGTATTTTTGATATGAAGAATATTGATCTCACAGCTGATCCCCCAACATGCTCTCCAAGCAATTTGGATATAGAACCACTGCCCACATCAGGACTATACCTGTAACATTTTGTACATGTTGATTTCAGATGGCCATGTTCAATGAGCACTAAATCTCTCTGAGTCTTTAGGTAAGAAATGAAATGTGTTTATCAGTACAAATACGGTGTATGTCTCGAAAATGAAATACTCATTCAGATAGAAAATAATAGGAATACCGAATAAGAACTGCTCATGCACAAACATAAAGAATGTTACATGCAAAGGAGCATGAGTACTACCCAGTGTGAGGTACAGGTATCAGTACATGCATCTAAGACCATTTTTACATGCAAAGGTGCATGAGTACCACCCAGTGTGAGGTACATCTAAGACCATTTTTCATTAAATAATAGCAGTGTATATTGGATAGGAATGTTAAATGCAAAGGTGCATGAGTACTACCCAGTGTGAGGTATAGGCAAGCCCTAAATCCTAGGAAGATTGAGCAGAATTGAACCAGAGGAACAAGGAAGCACGTCAGGAACTTCCAGTCAATTGAGAACATGTCTCTCAATGCAAAGATAATATAATGGGAAATAATTATCTTTTTATTTACAGCATTACGCATTATCCCTTAGCAATATTTTAAGAGAAGATTAGAAGGGTGTCAAATAAGAAAGTTAATGGCATAGCCACAACTTAATGGTACAGTACCAAGTAAATGCCTTAAAAGGGCTCAAAACTGTGCTTTCAGTTTCCACTTTTTTAACTTTAAAGAGAATTATTTGACAGATGATCAACTCCTTCATAGCTTGGGCATAGAACATGTTAGATCAACTTTTCATCTTTTCTTGGAATGAATCAAGAGACATAATAATTGAGAAGACAACTAAGATATCACAGAGAAAGCTCATTTCCAAATCTGTGTTTAAAAGGCTGTTCAATTGCATTCTAAATTTGTTTCATTTCAAAATTAAGAATTACCTTGTCAATCTTACAGTTCCGTCTTCACATCCTGTTGCAATCCAGCTTTGCCTGAGAAAGTTATTTGCATCTTCATTTGAATGTAATAGCATCCCAGCAGATATGAAACATAAGGAATGTATCTCTCTCCCATGAAATTGCATGTGCAAAACCCGGGGAAGTGGTTTCCTCTCGCTGACTGGCACCCAGAGCCTATGAATATGAACTATGTGGTTCTGCAAGAAAGCAAAAAGTACCAATGTAGAAATAATACAAAAATATGCAATTAGAAAAATAAAGATAAACGATCATGCGCATGGCTAGGGCACAAAAATTGAGGGATGAATTCTCCAAGCGATAATCAATTGCCGCTTGGTGCAGTGAATCCTAGGCCACCACTAATCATGGAATGTGGAAAGACCTATGCATGGATTCGCGATACACTAAAAAAAATCAACCTAATCAGAATCATGAATATTTGGCACCCATTCAAATTTATCTACCAGCTAGGACTGGACAATTTTGATGGCTTCAAAAAACAAATCCCATAATCAGATGTACAGCCGCTTTGCTTTTTCCTTTTTAATTTTTCACAGGGAGGTCATGGGGAGAACTTTCAAACCCTTTACCTCCCATATTTTCATGCATCTAGGAAGGCCCCACAAGGCAAACTGTTCTTTGAAAATGACTGATTAGGGCCTATCATACATCTCATATAGAAGCAACCATAGTCCACAAAAAATGAGATAGTGGTTGCAACTATGAGAAAAGACATAAAAAAGATGTGATTGATACAATGCACATCTGGTTGATAACATCCAATGTAAAAATTATCATATACATGATACTTGAAATATAACAATAGTATTCAATTAACATTCTTTACAATTACATAAATCTAGATGCAACATTCAATCAACATGACCTATGTATGGAACTTGCTACTCTACTAACTACAAGGAGTATTACGAGGATGTTCGTGCCAAAAGTTTTCCTTCAAGTACTCCTCTAAATCGACTACATTCATCTTTACCTCTCTGTGAGAATCTGCACATTCGTGATGTTCCCACCTCGCCTACTAAAAAAAGTTTAGTACTGAGATCATCATTCTCGTCTAAATTTATATCATCAAAGTCTTCTAAAGTATGGCCACCATTCATTTTGAGAAAGTTGTGAAGCGCGCAGCACGCTAATACAATGTCAACTAGTACATGAATATCATATGGTGGTGCTGTCTTCAAAATTCCAAATCTATTTTCCAAAATTTTGAAAGGCCCCTTAAAACATTTCATGCTTGTGAATGCATTTTGTTGAAGACTTTCCTTGAATTGACAGATTCTTCCTTCTAAAATCAGCAAGATGATATCTAGCAATTCAATATGGGGCTAGAAATCCAGGTTAGTTAGCATACCCTCCATTGACTAGATAGTGTCTACCTACTCTCCAATGGTTTAAAGCATTAAGAGTTACTTAAAGATCAATCAATTTCAAATACAGTAATAAGCAGGAAAAAAATCAAATTAGTATATCACATTACCTCGAGCAAATACGAGCGGATCGGGTCGGGCAAGTGCATTTTGTAGGACACGAACATCAATTGCTGACCCCTCCCATCCCATAAGTACGTATTAAAAGTTCAAATCGAAGCCACATACAGCCAATTCAATTTGTGACAATGTGCCTTTCCCATTTTGCAATATGCTTTGCAATAGAGAAAGCACAAAAGCAGGGATGTGGGTCCCATAAATAGCTCCAATGGCAACCTATTAGAAGACATCAGCAAATGAAAATAATTCTTTATTTTTGTTGATTTGCAAAAATTATTAGTGTGATATAATATGTACCTCAAAACCGACTAACCCCCCGGGTGCATCATTCCCAACCTGTTTTATAATATTAGAAGCCACTGCATTAATCACTCTTAGTACTCAATGGAATTGACGACTTATGGTTTATCCGCTTCTAAAAAACCGTACTGCATTTGTTCTATTCCTAACATTGTGTGCAACACTGTACAAGACCAAAACAACTTGCTCCCCCACTTTCACTCCACGAGTGTCTTGCAAAAGCCCTCTATCTCACAAATGACTGCATATTAGATCAAAACAGTCCTTGTCTCGCTTATACAATTCGCTTCGCGGCCTCTCGTCAAAGTGGATTTATGAAGCTCTTGTTCTCTATCTTGACTTTCTAATGGGTTCCGAAGCATTCCATAATATGTGACTGCTATCTGCTAACTACTGTTGGCATCTAGTTATACCATATTTCCACAGCAGCAGCATCTAGTTATACCATATTTCCACAGCAGCAGTTGCTGCCCCAAGGATCGCATCATTTCTATGTCTAACATCCTCTTCTTCCTCCTCTCCACAATCTGAACTTCACTTGTCCATCTAATATTGAAAGCCAAAATATATAATTATACAAAATTATTAAAGAACACTATGAATATTTTGAGTTTCATGTGGTTGTACCATACCTTAAAAATCTACTGAAATGATTCAAAATTAAAATAAAATACATGGGTCTCCACATGTGAATATTAGGTATGAAGATAGTTTTATTAGTGAAAGCTAAGTGTTGCTTAGTCTATTCGGCTTCTCTTACCTGCAAACTCAGGTACAAATTTCTAGTTACTAATCAGGTGAGGCACCATGATCATGAGCATATCACTATCTCTTACTAGCAGCTAAATCCTTTGTGTAATTAGTCAATGACCCATTGGGTAGAATGTAACTAGGTTGCACACAATGTTAGAAATAGAACAAATGCAGTGCGGTTCTTTAGAAGCGAAGAAACCATAAGTCGTCAATTCCATCGAGTACTAAGAGTGATTAATGCATTAGCTTTCGATATTATAAAACAGGTCGGAAATGATGCACCTAGAGGGCCAGTCGGTTTTAAGGTACATATTATATCACACTAAAAATTTCATAAATCAACAAAAAAAAAAAAGAATTATTTTCATTTATTTATGTCGCTATTGAAGGAACCCACATCCTGCTTTTGTGCATTCCCAATTGCAAAGCACATTTCGAAATAGAAAGGGCACATTGTCACAAACAGTATTGGTTGCATGTGGCTTCAATTTAGACTTTCAATACGTACTTGTGGGATGAAAGGGGTTAGCAACTAATGCCCATGTCCTACAAAATGCACTTGCCCCACCCGATCAACTCATTGTTCCTCGAGGTAATGAAATCTATTGATTTGATTTTTTTTCCTACTGACTACTATATTTGCGTATGATTGATCTCTAACTAACTCTTAGTGCTTTAAACCATGGGAGAGTAGGTGGATACAATCTAGTTGATGGAGGGTATGCCAACCAACCTGGATTTCTAGCTCCATACCGAACTAGTAGATATCATCTTGTCGATTTTAGAAGGAAGAATCTATCAATTTAAGGAAGGACTTCAACAGAATGCATTCATAAGCACTGAATGTTATTGAGGGAGGTTTTGGAATTTTGAAATTTTGATTCGGCATTTTGAAGACAGCACCAATATATAATATTCATGTACAAGTTGACATTATAATAGTGTGTTGCATACTTCACAACTTTATCAGAATGAATGGTGATCATACTTTCGATGAAGAGCTCTTAGAAGACATTGATGACATAAATTTGAATGAGGAGAATGATGATCTCAATAGTAAACTTTCTTCAGTCGACGAGGCGGGAACATCGCAAATGTGTAGATTCTCACATAGAGAGAAAGATGAATGTAGTTGATTTAGAGAGAACTTGAAGGAAAAATTTTGGAACGAATATCGTCATAATACTCATCATAGTTAGTAGAATAACAAGTTCTACACATAGGTCATATTGATTAAATGTTGCATCTAGATTTATCTAATTGTAAAAAATGTTAATTGAATACTATTGTCATATTTCAAGTATCATGTATTTGATAGTTTTTACATTGGATGTTATCAACTAGATCTACATTGTATCAGTCACATCTTTTTTGTCTTTTCTCATAGTTGCAACCACTGACTGTCACATTTTTTTCTTGTGAATTATTGGTTGTTTCTATCTGAGATGTATGAAACATAGAGAATTACATTCTTTGTTTACAATAACCTAAAAATTATATATGTAGTTTGCCTTGTTTGTGGAAAAGCAACAGGCCCAGATGGTATTTCGATAGAGGTATGGAAATGCTTAGGAGATGTTGGAGTGAGTTGGTTATGTAGACTATTCAATAAGATACTTGTGACAAAGAAAATGCCGGATGAATGAAGGAGAAGCATTGTAGAACCTATATATAAGAATAAAGGAGATATACAAAATTGTACCAACTATCGAGGGATTAAACTTATGAGTCATATTATGAAGTTATGGGAGAGAATAATGGAGCAAAGACTGAGAAAGAAGACCAAGATTTCTAAAAATCAATTTGGTTTTATGCCTGGGAGATTAACTATGGAAACTATATTTTCGCTTAGGCAATTAATGGAAAAATACCGAGCAAAGAGGAAAAATCTACACATGGTTTTTATCGATTTGGAAAAAGCCTATGATAGGGTACCGAAGAATTTAATTTGGTGGGTCTTAAACAAAAGGAATGTTCCCAGAGGTTATATTGAAATTTTTAAGGATATGTATGAAGGAGCAATAACAAATGTGAGAACCACATGTGGAGAAACAGGCGGATTTCATGTGACTATAGGTTTACATCAAGGATCAACCTTAAGCCCTTATCTTTTTACATTAATTATGAATGAGTTAACTGTGCATATTCAAGAAGAAATACCATGGTGTATGTTGTTTGCAGATGATATAGTATTGGTGGATAAATCAAGAGAGGGTGTAAATGCAAAGCTTGAGAGATTGTGTGGGGCATTAGAATCTAAAGGCTTTAAAATAAGTCGTACAAAGACAGAATATATGGATTGCAATTTCAGTGGACATATACAAAGTGTTGAAACCAATGTTAAAATTGAAACCAATGTTAAAATTGAAACCCATGAGATACCACGTAGAGATTCTTTTCGGTACCTAGGCTCAATGATTAGTAAGGATGGGGAGATTGATGAAGATGTGGAGCATAGGATAAAAGCTGGATGGCTGAAGTGGAGACTAACTTCGGGAGTGCTTTGTGACAGACGAATGCCAACGAAATTGAAGGGCAAATTTTATAGGACAGTGGTTAGACCAGCTATAACATATGGAGCAGAATATTGACCAATTAAGAAGACGCATATTCATAAGATGGATGTAGCGGAAATGAGAATACTTAGGTGGATGTGTGGTAAAACTAGGAAAGATAAAATTAGAAATGAGCGCTTTCGAGAACATTTAAGGGTAGCGCCAATAGGGGATAAGATTAAAGAAACTCGTTTAAGATGGTTTGGGCATATTGAGCGTAGGCCAGTAATTGCACCACTGAGAAAAAGTTTGGATATACAGGTGGAGGGCCCATCAAGAGGTAGGGGTAGGCCAAAGAAAACATTGATGGAAGTTATTAATTCAAATTTGAAGAAGCTTTACTTGTCGAAAGATTTAGCTCAAAATAGAATGGAATGGAGAAATAGAATTCATGTAGCCGACCCCAACATAGTTGGGATAAGGCTTTGATGATGATGATGATGATGAGTTTGCCTTGTTTGTGGCTGCTAAAACTTAAAAGTCATTGTATCTATATACTCATTGAAGAAAATTCAGTAGACTTTGGATATTATGTGCCGTATGTTTAATTTTTTGGTTTCATTTAGCTAGGTCAATGAAAAAGAATATTGTCTTTAATGTTGTTATGGATGATGAGATGCTTATGCAGTTATGCTATTATAAGAACAAACCAAAATGGGCAAGAAAGGGGGCCAAGGCTTCAAAGAAGAGGCCTATAATGCCGTCGCATTAGCCATGACTGAAAGTCGTAAGGGTGCATATGTCATGACATCATCCAGTGTGAATAATAAATACAAACACTTGAACTGCGAATAATAGATACAAACACTTGAAGCAACTGTATTCTGTGATTAAGGAGATGATGGCTATATCTGGTTTCGAATGTAATCCAGTGAACAAACAAGTTGTTGCTGATGAGGGACTTTGGAACACTTGGTTGGAGGTATTTAAATGTTTAATGCCAATTTTATATATCTTTTCATTGTTTGTGGTTTTATAATATAATATAATGGAGATTATTTGTAATGGTACAGGGACATCCAGCAACAAGAACATTGAAGACTAAGAGTATTGACAATGAAAAGATTGGATTGGTCTGTGGCATTGATATGGCAAATGGGCAGTTTTCTCAGCCATCATGTAGTGCACCACCTATCGACCAGATGCTATCATCATGTAGTGCACCACCTATCGACCAAATGCAGGAGTCAAGTAATTATAGTAACTCTTCTGATGCTCCAATTCGCGTGGCTGATTTAGAGAATGACTCTAAAAGTGAGGGAACAAGCAGGGAATCTTCATTGAGGAAGGAGGTACAAAAAAGGGCAAGAGATGTAGAAGTACTTGTAAGAGGAATAAAAGAATAACGGCTTTGGTGCAACATGCATTAGAAAATCTTGCTGATGGTATTAACTTAGAGCCACATAAGCAAATAGGTGACAATGTTTATAGAGGGTCGGTTAAGATTGAGGATCTTAGTTCAGACGACATAGATGTTGGACATGAGTGGCTAACATTGAGGAAGGAGATGGCAGCAGTTTTCTTGTCTCATGGACATAAGAGGGAGTGGATACTAAGGTGATTGTATAGAATTCATGTTGCATCCTTTCCTTCAGCAAGATTTAATCAATGGCACATTGATACTATGGGATTACATTTGAGACTTCAGTTGATTTTACTTCATAGTTTTTTGTGCTGGTATATTAGTTTGTTATTGGGGTGCTTGATAGACCGTGGCGGGAAGGGACTATATATTGTCTTTTGTGTCTCTATTTTTGTTATGTTTTTTTTTTCCCAGCGTGCATATATTGTCTTTTGTGTCTCTTTTTTTGCTATGTTTTTTTTTTTCAGCGTGTTAAAACTTCTAATTTCCAAAACTGTTGGATTAGACTTTTGTGTCATTAGGTTTCCTTTTGGTTTTTTTACCTTTATGTGATGCTTGGGAAGTGAATACTTGAGACATTTCATTTTTGAAGCTATGTGATGTAGGCCGATTCCAAATCCGGTCAGATCACAGGCCCGTAGACAGTGATGGGCCCCACTTGATCCTTAACCTCCTCAAGGATCCCTATCCTTAGTCAGAAAGTAATTAATTAGTTATTTCCTATTTTATGTTGGTTGAGATTAGAACTTACTTTGATTTAATTTAGTAAGCCATGATTGTTTAGGATTACTCTTTCCTAGTTTAGCAATAGCCCTTCCTATATATGAAGGAGCCATTCATTGTAATAGACATGCTTAATTCAATTAAAACTATCGGAGTTTCCTTTATCTTTGTGCTTGTCATGAGTGTTGGTGTGCCTTAAAACAGGAATCCATCTTTAGATTCGAACAATCCTTCGGAAAATTGTTCTACGCTCAATTGGAGATCCGGGGCTGCGCCACTATGGAAGGGAGAGGATTTCAGATATCTGTTTTTCAAATACTTAGCCGACGAGTTGAGCTTGTAAGTTCAGCAAGTTCCTGTCATTTACTTGCATCTTTATTTTTGCATTTTCAATATTTTCTATGGATTGGTGGTTGTGATGTTCAAACAATAGGTTACTTTTGTTAAAAGTTAGTATGTTTTAATGTGAAAATTGAAATTTGAAATGAACGGTAGAGTATTATTACCTCCATCTAATGTGATCTTTGTCCATAGGAAGGGACAATAATTTTGAGATGTTGGGATCTCCTACATGGCCACTCAGATGGATTTATGTGCTGTGAGAATTCTCTCATGCCCAGCAGAAGATTCTTCAAATTGATGTGAACCTCTTTGTACCATGCATGTTGCATGCTTATAGGCCCACAATGACTTGGAAACTTGGGGATTAAATTCACTAGGACAGCATCACAATTTAAGGTTGATCATTGAAGACAGATTAGTAGGCAATATAGACCAGCGATTTTATTAGACTTGGACTAAGTTCTTATTTTATCATTATGTGTGCACTTTGAGAGTTAACTTGGTTTGAGAATGGAGAATAAAATTTCCAATCTCATAAACATGATTGGACCTTATAAATCTTAAACAGCTAAAAAGATGGACTTAAATGATTTAATTTCCAACTGACAACTCAATGATGTCAAAGCTAAGTGAAAGCAAGATTACGTAAGCCTTGACCTCTATAGTCACTCACATGTGTAACATGAGGGTTCCTCTATTTCACATTAGAGAATTTTATTTTGTGGATGTAATATAAGGACATTTCATGTTGAGGCACTTCCCCCATTACAAAAACAAACTAAGTGTTGAAATTTCTCTCTTTAATGGGAGGCATGTGTTAAAAGAGTGTTGCCAGGACAGGAGCCTTATGCATATTGGGATTAGAGGAGTCTTCATCTACACGAGGGTGTATTACAATTTACAAATTTATACCTCAGGATCGGATTTTCTGTGATTTGAATTTTCCTTTAATTGATTTTTATATATGTTGCTGTAAATTTTATTGGTAAGCATGCCCGCACTTAGCACGGGTTATAGTGCTAGCAAAGGAGTTATTTCAACATGAATCATCCTCTTCTGATCCCAATGTGTGATCAAAGTCAATATTGATCATCACTCAAAGCAAATCAGGATCGGTTTGGGCTGGTGCCCACATAAGAGCCAATCACATTGACAATTGCGAGGGACTCATTGTTGGGTAGGTTCCCAAAAACAAATATACTTTAAAAAAGACTAAGAAATAAAATAACTTGGACTCATTAGAAAGCTCACTATCACCACTTTGATAGTTGCTACAAAGAGAGGGATATGTAATGCCATAAGAAGAAGATGCTAGTGTTGTCCCATTTTTTACTTTACTCATAAGTATCCAAACACATGTAAAGTACTTTAGATTTCACTTCACACCAAGCATTCAAACAAAGTGAAGTGAAGTGATCTACCTTAACTTTAATTCAAGTCTCCTCCACTTCACTCCTCATGTGAAATCCACTTCACTCTACTCAACTCCTCATTTATCCAAACAGATGTTGAATTGCTATACACTAAGAAATTTTGTTATGATAAAATGCATTCATGACTAATGTTTGGAACAAAGTAAAATTTGGATCCATGCCAATTCATGAGGGGTGATGTTTGTGGACGGACAGGATTGACTATGGCAGTCCCCAAGAATGAAAAAAAAAAAAAAAATGGGGGCACCGTTATAATCTCAATAGGGAGAAATATTTGCACGCACAAACCTTTAAATATGCAAAGCAGCTCTGAATTTCTGGCGTATCACCAAGAAAATAAGAATGAGGACGCCGCCATCCACCACATGGAACATGTAAAACCTGCCATGTTTAATACTGAGGGATTGTAATATCATACATAAGCAATGATCTCACTTCAAAGAAACAAATCAGATGCCCAAACACCACCTTTGTATCATTGACCAAGTTCAATATGATGAAGTCCGTTGATGCAAAACCTACTGCATAATTACTCTGTGTGAAGTCCTTCATAGAGCTGGCTTTAGCAAAGATGGATTCAACTAAACTTAATTCCTTCACTTGCTTCATCCCCATAAATTCCAGAGTCCACCAATCCTTGTCATACTTAAAATAGCATATGCATCCATCTCCTCCGGTCTAAACAAGAACAACAAGACAAATGGTAACACAAACTAATAGGTTAAAATGCTAACTATTGGTTATTCAGCTTTGTAACTCACTGAGCATATTTCGACTTGGTTAAAATGTAGCGTAGCAATAAAGATGCTAGCCACACTTGATATCCCATGGGCTCCTTTAAAATAAGTTAGTGAAGAAATCTTCTCATCTGACTTGATTGAACCGGTCAATAGCAAACCCTTTGATAAAGGGAACATGATAAGATTGCCACGTTGATCGCCACATACCAACACCTATATAAGTACATTAAATCATCAACTAAAACAGCATATAAGGTACAAGAAGTGAGATTTCCAAATGCAGATCACTGACGGTGGGGAAATAGTTCTTGCCAACTTCAAATTAACTAAAGAATTCCAACTCATCAGACCAAAGCATAAACAGTAGCCTAGGGCTGTCAAAGGGCCAGGCCCGGGCCGGGCTTAGGTAAGCCCTTATCCTACCCTCATATATGCGGGCCGGGCCTAACTGAGTAAAAGCCCTCGACTTTTACGGCGAGCCTATAATTTATAAGCCCTTACCCAACCCTCAAGGGCTAGGGCCGAGCCAGGGCCAAAAGAAAGGAAAATTTTTTTTCTTTAATGGAAATAAATCTTTTACATGCAACAACCTATGTCACCATCACCAACCAATTTTATACAAACCCTCCTCCTTTGCCTGGGCTAGTGATCGGGAATGCAATGCAAAAGGCAGCATGGCGGAGTAAAAAACTTTTTTTTAAGGCATTGGTGGTGGGATAAAATCATTTTTACAATATAAAACATAAGGTGGATAATAATAATTCTATAAATGATAATAAATATATAACAAATAACAATAATTCTTTATTTAATTTTTTAATCTACTTTCAGAATATCTAAAAGACCATCGAATGTATTATATCATTGTGTTGCTGCGTACGTATCCAATCTTGTGTTCAAATTAAGACTTTTACAGTGTCAGATTTTAAACAACTCCTATATTGATCAAATACTCTTCCTCCCGTACTAAATGTTGATTCAGAAGCAACTGTAGAAATAAGAATTGCTAAAATGTCACAAGCCATTCTAGAGATAACTGGATATTTTGTTGAATTAACTTTCCACCAATCCAATATATTGAAATTTTCAGATTTATCCCTTGGCTCCTCCAAATAACAATCTAATTCCGATTTTTCCTCTACAACTGTCTGAGTCATTTGTTCCTCAAAAGCTAAAAATCATCTTTAAACTCATTAGATTTCTTTACCAAATTAACTTTATTCACATTTGACAATGTTTTGGTAGGTGCATCATAAACCAAATCATCTTCAAAGTCATTGTGGATATTATACATTTTATATTAAAATTTAATAAACAACAGGCCGGGCCGAGCCGGGCTGGGCCCCTTCGGGCCTAATTAGTCAAGCCTAAGCTCAGCCCTCTAGATGCGGGCTTTTAAAAATAGAGCCCTACCCTACCCTCAGGCTTTAAATGAAAAAGATAAGCCCTCGTTTTGAGTGCTTTTGCGGGCCGGACAGGGCCGGGCCCCCTCTCTAAAGGGCCGGATTGATAGCCCTACAGTAGCCGCAACAGGAGAGTTATTAAATATGAAATCCTACTCAAAAGAAAGCCCAAAACTAATAATGATCATTAGCAAGGAGGTCATCAATTAAACAGACCCAGAATCTTGAGGAAAACCAAGATGGGAATACATGTCAGATCAACAGGGTCCCATAAGTGCTGGACTCCAAAACACGGGATATTGTGTGCTTTGCACTAGAACGCCAGCTACAGAAATTTCATTTGATCATTCCTTTGTTTACGAGTCTTAACTTGATAGGAAAGTGATACTATTAGCTACTAAAAGAGTCCTAGATGAATTAGGAAAGTCCACTTAAAAGTTAAATTTGTTAGTCAAGAGTCTCACGCATTGAAGGAGTCAGGCCCCTTTGTTGTTCAGTCAACCAAGTGTATTTGTTATTTTGTTTACTTTCAAAGATTAGAAGGGGGACATAGCCAAATTTTAAAGTGAATAGGATTATCAATCATATCATGTGGCAAAAAACCTAATAAGTCTCTAAATACTATAATATTAGACCATATCGAAAACAATAGAAATAATTTTGTTTGAAGCCTTGCTTTATTCCTTGGTTTTGGTGATTTTAATTCAACCCCCCACCCTCAAGGTGTTGAGTCCATCAAAACCCTTAGGTGCTGAATACTAAGCTTCTATCAAATGTGGTTGAAGCCGAAAGTGGTGTTAGGACCAAACCAGACCAAGTGGGTGTAACTCAGCTAATCCGTGATTGGAAACAAATCAGCATGAATTACAAAATGGTTTTTGGTTGACTTAGTTCAAATTTTCTGACTCTCTAGACTCCCACCCTCAATCATCAACCTGGCATAAATGCAAATGATCCTACAAATAATTCCACCTTAAAGCCTACACATTTGAGCCAACCCAATAACATATTTGTCATGACAAAATGGGATGGAATAAACCAAATCAGAATTATGAATGAATAAAAAAAAGAGTTACCTCTGCCTCAAATAGAGCATTGAGACACATAATTCGAATTCCAAAAAATGATGTGAATTCTGCAAGTAATGACACCTTGCAATCCATGCATGTACCATCAGCAAATGCAATATCTAATCTCCATAATTTTACATTCCCTCGAGGATCAGTTGTGAAAAGGTAGCTGCATAATGGAAACACAAGTAACTGATGTGGATTTTTTGACTCCTCCATCCATAAAAACTATGAACATAGAATGACTATTACCGACATCCCAACGACTTGCACCAATAAGTTCCTAAAAGCTGTCTCTCTTTTTCCGCAGCCCAGCTAAACGACGTGACTACTTTAGTGGTACAAGCACTAGTTATAATTCCAACAACCATTGTATTTCCTTTACCATCTCCAGTAGCTAACCAGTCATCCACATTCTCATGCGAATTAGATGAATTTGTGGATAACAAATCCATACAAATAATGGGCACTTCTTCATCAGACCGCACGAGTTCCGACCATTTTACATTCCCAGCTGACACTTTAACATGATATAAATAACCATGGTTAGTGGCAACGTAAAGGATGTCTTCTTGAGAAAAACGCAAGCATCGTACATATTCACTTTTGCTGAAAAAGAAAACAGAAAATCAGATAAAACAATGAGAACCTCACCTACCAAAACCTGAGATCTTAGAGTAAAATATCTCATTATAAGTAATATGCGAGTATAACTCCAATAAGAACATTTTGAGACTTTCCTGATTAGTAAAATCAAGAACCTAAGAGAGAACATTATAAAAATAATTAACTGATGTACCTGTCCATAAGCCCAAATTGTTTTGATAAGTTGGGTGTATGAATTGTGATCATCTCTGTCCTATCTTTGAACTCTTCCACAGTTCGATCCTGGACAGTAGAAGAAACAGGCAGAGGATGAATTTTTACTGCAGAGTCGAAACCAGCAGTGATGAGAAGTGAAGAGCTTGGATCATACAAACATCGCCATATGCCTCTTCCACTGTATAATACAGAATGTTTAAAGTTAGTTTAGCCAGGTAGTTTTCAACAAAATACTTACGAGCTACTTAAACTTTAGAAAAACAAGATTCAAGACATTTCTTAAGGCTGTGTATATCTTGTTAAGCACCTAAATTCAGCTTTCACAATTTTAAGGACAATTGTAAGCCCTAAATGCAGCATTGGACATTTCTGTATTCTCCTCACAAAATAAAATTAAAGAAAGATTGACATGGTAAGTGGGGCCCAAATATCCTTACAAAAAAAAAGGATACTTTTCTCACTTCCCAGTCAAACACAACCTAATGTATTCATTTTTTTTTAAAGTACTCCTATTGCATTATCTCTAAACAAAGGGAAATTTTCAAATACGACCCTAAGGTTTTGCCTTGTTTCAAGTTTCAAAACTTGAATTAGTCCCTAAGTTTTCCAAAAAGTTTTCAATTAAGAACATCCATCCATTTAAAGGTACTTCCTAGCGACTTTTTCTCTCAATTTTCTTAAAATACGAAATTACTAGTCATTTAAAGTCATGACATGGTTACAATAGCAACTAATGCAGCCAATCACCATGGAGACGCTAGTTATCCTTGATCATCGAAAGGATGGCAGAGAAAGAAATGAGGAGAATATAGAGGAATTGAATGAGGTATTTCAACAAAGGGTATTCTGAGTATTTAAAAAAATTGAGGGAAAAAGGTGACGGAAAATATCTTTAAATGGACGGATGTCCTTAATTGAAAACTTTTTACCAAACCTAGGGACTGATTTGAAAATTTTTGAAACTTGTGTCCTTTTTTGAAATAAGACAAAACCTGAGAGCCTTATTTGAAATTTTCCCTACTATACTTATAAGCCACTTAAATTTTAGTCAAATGAGATTCCAATTTTCTAAAGAACAATTCCAAGCCCCGCAAGCAACATCAGACTCTTCAGTGTGCTCCCCACAAATAGCACCAAGAAGGATGATGTGGCAAGCTACAGGAAAATAACCTGAAAAATTAGTTTTCATTTTCTAAGCCAAATATAGCCTATATTCATTTATCTTAAAGATCCTAATATCCCCAATGTAGAATGCATAACTTACGTATGTTCCTTAACCATCAGAAGCTGGTTCCCATCCAATCCCCATACACGGCAGGTACAGTCCTCCCCAGCAGTAATGATTACCTAAAGCATATTCACATAGGATACAGGGGAGATCAGTTCTACAAACTAACAATAAACCAGCTATGACAGATGACAAGCAATAACAGTAAACATACTGCATATTTAGCACCTGCTCTAAAAGCAGTAGAATAATGTTTCTATGAGAAACATAAAATAGTAAGGTGCAGCTGATTAAAAAGATCCATTTGAGAAGATGTAGCAGCCAAAAAATTAACATAAAGATCAGGGTTATAAAAAAGGGCCAAGTCTAAGTCAACTTTATTCTTACTGAGTTGCATGAACTCAGCTGAATCTCATACTGATGAATCTCCACAGAATTATCACACCAGACAAGATTTTAACCAAGCCGTTTACCACAATAAAGATACAGAACAACTAAAAAAATCTGGTGCACCAATGCAGAATCCATTATTGTGGATATCCGGAACAAATCTTCTGTCCATTTCCCCTCCAAAGTCCAAACAAGTTTGGAATCTCTACCTTTGACTAGAGTTAAAACTTAATGTTGAATAGTGATATCCAATAAAATTCTAACCAGGGATAATCTTAAATCTTGCGATTTACTTTGCCTAATTGCTTCCTTTGTTCATCTAATGGGGAATAGATTGGCCACCTGTTTGTGCATTGTCCTTTCTTTTGCTCATTTGGTCCAGCCTTATTTGACCTTTCTTGTCTTACTGCTCTTGCAAAGAAGGTGTTCTCATCATCATGACAGAATCCTACCCCTGTACATATGTCAAAAAGGCCATGCATGGTCTCTCTGCAAAAATCACTATTCCTAAATAGGGTTTTTGAACAGATTGTTGTAAAGAAAGGAGTAAAGTATCCCAACATAAACTAATGGCATCAATGAATGGAAACGCCTATTTGCAGAGTCAAAGTGAAGATTTCTATCAATGCAAAATGAAATCAGTTCAGTAAGACGGACACGCCACCAATAATCATAGAACAACTCTACTTGGAAAAATACCAGGGATGAAATGGTTAAAAATAATGAAAGAAAAATAATGCCAACGTAAACCTTACAGAATCAGAGATATAACAGTCCCAAACTCTAGCATTGTGGCCAAACAGTATAAGGCTAACTGAAACATTAGCTTCAAGGGACCCGAGATCACCAGATTCTTTCTCCTGAGCATTAATTGTCCAAACACGAGCACTGCTCTTACAAGGAAACCAAAAATTTATTGTCATTATTAAAGCAAAGGTAAAAACAATATTAGAACATCAACAATGAAATTACAAAATCATGGAAGAATGCAATAAGAAGCAAACCCACCCGTGGTCATTAGGAACAGAGTAATTATTAAAAAAAAGGTAAAAACAATAATAAAACATCAAAAAATGAAATGAATAAATCAAGGAATTATGCAATAAGCAGCTAACCCACCTTCGGTCATCAGAAACAGATGTTAGTTTAGATCCATCAGGGGACCAAGCTATGCGGAAAATTGAACCTTCATGTCCAATGAGTCTACTCAAAGTAATGGCCGCATATTGTTTCTCACAATGCTCACTCTCCTTGCAGCAAGAAGAATCATGATGACTGGAAACTTCTACTGAACTGGCAGAAGATGGAACATTACTTCGATGAACCAACTTCCAAACAATTATCTGCCACAACAAATTCAGTTTGAAGAAATTGTGTATGCCTCATTAGAGTTGATGCCAGGAAGAGAAAATATAAATAATGCACTCTTCTTTGCTCTTTTTGGTCCACCTAAGCCACTCTATCATGCAAAACAATTTTACCTCGTTATAGATAGTACCAGATGCCACATGGAGAGACTTGGTGTTGTGACCCCATAATCGCATAGAATACAGAAGACACCTTTCTGCATGATAGAAGGGGAAAAAATGCAAACAGAGGGAAATAGCAGGAGTTAAAAGCCCATTGCATGAAATGCAAACAAAGCAAATTAGCAGCAGATACAAGCCCATCACATGTAATGCTACAAACAGGTATCAATACACAGTCAAAATGCTGGAAGTTGCCAAAGTATTGCCACATGAATATAATATCTCACCCAAAACTATTTTAACTAATTGTGTTCTCGCACAAAATAATATTTATTACACCATAAATGATTAATCTAGAAGAAATTCAAATCACAATTCATGATACGTTCAGTAATCAAGGTAGCCGCACATGACATTTTCAGCAGAAAAATCCTGTTTAGGAGACTATAAATATTACAAAAAAAAATGATATTGCCAAATAGAAGTCTAATTTAAGTGTCAGTTAAATAAACTGCAGACAAAATATTTACAACAAGAAAGTCAATTTGAGACAAAAGTTTAGATAAAAGAAATATAAACAAGAACATCAGCACGCTATATTAAGTAATCTACTATCCTTGAATAGCCAGAAGACTAGAAGTACAGGGTAAGAGCAATTAAATTCATGTTTTGGAATGTGCCTAATCAATCTTATAGATTACTTGAGGCCCAAAAGCACCAAAGTCAAAATGTGCTTCTACCGGGAAGCACTGACGAAATTTATATCCAGAAGTAATTCCCATTGATGCAGTACTTTATTTGGTTTGAAGAGTCCATGAAACCATGAAGCACAATGAACGAAAATCGTGTCACTTTTTTCCCTTTTTTTTACCTGCATACCTATGATAAGGAATGAAATGTGCACCTCCCTTCATTTTGTATGTTATGAAATATCAGATCTGGAATAGCTTAGTTATAAAATTAAAAGACAATGATTGATATCTGATGGCTGATGCATATGCTTATGATCCAATGCCCAACCAAAAGAAGGGCAAAGATAACTCTCAAACATTTAGCTTTTTGATACAACTAACCTGCACATTGTACTTCAAGTACCAGATGAAATCTAGAAACATCCCAGAGACAGAGTGAGTTGTTGCTAAGTCCCACTGCAAGATGACTGTCATGGTCACGGTCACGAAGCACATGGTCCTCCTACTAACAACATACCACCAGTTAAGAAGCATCCAAATAGAAAATGTGAGATATATAACGCCATTCAAATAGAAGATTATCCAAAAGAAGACAAGAAAGATAGAGACAGCAATGACCTATTTTCACCTTCAAGAAGCATACATCCATAACCCAGTGACTAAACCTTGGTAATGCATGGATTAGTGTCAATTGGAAACATGTGCTCTCCAAAATTTCATAGTCCAAGGTCATGTCAAAATTCAAGGTAAATAGTTTAATTCTCCTTTCTCCAAATATGGCAATCTTGAAAGCAAGTGTTGCAAATGACCCACAGATTGTTGAATCAACAAAGCTGCAGGAAATCCCATGCACACGAATACCTTCGAAAACTTGAAATGAATCCAAAGTTTTCCCAGCCAAAACATCGTATATTATTATCTGTGATCCAGTTCCTGTACATAGGAGAAAAAAAATAAAAAATAAAAATAAAAGAGGAATCCCATGAGAAATCATAAAAACTAATAGCAATAGGAAAAGTCATAATGTTTCGGGTAACCATATGTGACATTAATAGGATAATTTTTTTTGAAAATAATATTCTAATTCATTGTCTCTTTCTTAACCATCTATTTGCACAGGATATATCAAAGCATTAGTTTACCGCATTTAAATTGAATGTAGATAGTTTCATTGTCTCTTTCTTAACGTCTATTTGCAAGGCATAAGTCAAAGGATTGGGTTATAATTCTGATCCTTTCTGTAAGCATCATTTATTTCCTTGCCTATGTACAAGCAGAAGCCACTTCAGAGTCTTACAACATTAAACTTCTAGACTGTAGCTAACACAGAAGCCACATCCTACAGATGTTGTAAAGCCTGCACCATTTGTTCACAGATAACCAATTATTTAAGAACTCTTCACTGCGTCATTCTGGTTTTCAACTATTTTGTTTGTCCTTGGAATGGGTCTGTCTTCCATCCATGTTGTAATACATCATTTTTGAAGTCATTGGACTCCCTCCAATGGAACTAATCCTCCATCCATGCTCTAATACTTCATTTTCAAAATCATTGGACTCCCTCTGACTGAACTAAGTGCATCAAAGTAACTCTAGCTTCACAACAACTCAGCTACTGTGAAAAAATCAAATTCACAAATGTTGGAAACTAATATTGCAGAATCAAGCTTCGAAGGTAGCAAATAGATCAGATTCAGCAATCCCACAAACTTAAGTTTCACACCAAGTGAACTGCTATTAGGCAGATACACACCACGCTCCAAACACTAATTTTTTTTTTTTACAGACATGAATTTTAACTTCATAGAAATACATTGTTGCACAACGTATTACTCACTAATTGACCTTATAATATGTGTTTCTTTGCGTTCCTATTTTCTTTTGATGGGAAAGCATGATTCTGATTTCCACAAATTGTTACTTACTCCATATGTCATGCAATGTTTCTAGCATCACCAATATGTTGTGCAAATCTAAAACAAAACACCAATGCATCAAAAACTAAACTTCCAATATGTTCGCGCCAATTTAAAACAAAATACCACTACATAAAAAATCTATCTTTTTGTGGGTGGGTGCCAGTTCCAAAATATAAAATTACTAAAACCCATTAACAGAAAATAAAAAAAAGTAAACACTAAATCAGATAACCAAACAAAAAGAACATGTTAGCATGACATATAGGAGAGACCAACAACAAGAGAAGAAAAACCCAGGTCCAAAACTGGCCTTTTGGTGGTCACCAAACACACAGAGATTTAAAGAAAGAGATTAAATGCAGTTTTTGCTTGGTGGGTCAGGAAACCCAAGCCGTATAAGTAACCCAGCATGCTCATAGAACGAAATTGTATTGAAAATAACGAGAGAAATCTCATACACATCTTAAGAGAGAGAGAAAAAACGAGGGAAGATCATACCTGCTAGGAGAATGGGTGAATGAGAAACAGGGTGACGAAGAGGAAGAAAGCAGAGAGCTGAGATCTCTCCGATGTATTCGCCGCCCTGCAAACGTGCCGAGTTCTGCTTGGACGCCATGGCTTGGCACGAAAACTTTCTGTTCTACACAAGCACAAAGACTGAAACTTTTTTCCTTTTAACCCTGAAGCGCCTTTCTTTCAAAATCTACCTATTGCTGCTCAAAACTCAAAATCCGGCAAGGTTTTGGTAGGGTTTTTGAACAGGTATCTGATACCGTGGACTGGTGGGTAATGTTCTCCGATGAGCAGCTGCAATGGCAGCCCAGCATTTTGGGCCCACTGGCCCACCTTGCATCATTGGGGCCGGACTTGGATCTAAAATCTAGGCCCAGTTTATATTTGGTCACGGCCTTGTATCAACTGTTTAAAAGCCCAAAGCTTGGACTCGGCATGGCCTGCATATAATAAAACTAGTAGAAGCCCAGTTGCGCCCAGCTCGATTTACTAAATGGGAAGGCTCAGGCCTGACACAGCCAATATGGACTCCTGTTTCTTAAGTCTGCCTGGGTGTATGTCTTGGGCCAGCCGACTTGGCCCGAGAGTCTATTTGATCTATACAAATATATATATGTTATTTTTGAAGAGTAAGAAAGTTCTTTAATTTCTCAAAATAAATAATATATAGAAACGGGTCTATCTATTTTGATAAGAGAGACGTACATGTGAGGCATAGCCATCTAATAATCAAAACAAACTACCTAGCACGAGCCAAGCCACAGAAATTATAAAGATCGATATAATAGTTTCATTTGTAAACCATTTAGATAAGATAGAGTCATTGTATCTTTGTAGATAATTTTACTAAAGCAAATGGTCTTTTGTACTCTTTTCATTTCAGATCTATCACAACTCCTGATTTTACAGTCACTGAGCCTTCACCATTGGATTTAAATTTTAGGGAAATCTACACCAAAGATGCCATTAGATTTTAAGGCTATTAAATCAATGGCAGATGATTTTTTTGAAACACACTTATTCATGAGAAGACCTTTCTATCTACTCTCCTCTCATTAATTAACTTGTATCTATGTAAATTCCACGAGATGAACTGCATATAAGTTATATACAGTTTGCCTTGGGGAGAACACTATCCGTAGTCTATACCTAGTGAGTGTGACACACAAACGGTGGGCCTCACGATGGATGGCCATGGAGTGAGACCACGTTGACTAACCTGGCAATTGTTGTTGATCAATGGCTGTGATTTTTGTATAGAGATTTGACTTTTCATCTGTGGTTTAAAAAAGATTAACGGACCTGATCCATTGTCTAAAATTAAGGATTCTCTAGTACTGCCCTATTTCTAGCCTATGGGCCCCTCCTGAAAGCATGGAGGACCTGTTTGTGCAACGTGATAAAGGGCAATATTCGTTAAGAGTCAATTTACACAATAAGTGGATTTCGTCAAAGGAGTATTGATCATGGTCGAAGGTATACATGAGAACATCAATACTGAGGATTTCATCGCTAAGTTGAGTTTGTCGGTGGCATAAATCTGGCCCAGATTTGGTCTAGGTATAACTCCATTTGACCAAATCCGACTTATCAACCAGCATAACAAGGAGATTTGTAGATTAAAAGAAAATAGATTTATGGCATGATGTTCACATTAATCACTATCTTTAACCCATTTGAATAATTGGGAATTAATCTGCTATTATTTTCAACCAATGCCCTTCCTGTCAAAGTGGCTGAAATTCTTCTTGTGATTCAAAAATAAAAATATGAAAGTAAATCGCATATGTAAAATATGTGATCAATTCAACAACATATGCCTCATTTTGATGGTTGAAAATCTGGGCAATTGATAGCAACTTGAATAGTTAAGTTGCAGGAGTCCTGCACCAGGGCAATGTGGGATTTTCTATCTTCATTGTCCCACGAAGCGATGCAACCTGCATAAATGGCGGTGATTGAAAATACTGGCAGTTATGCGGAACTTCAATAGGAAAAAATCCCCCTTCTATCAAATGGAAAGCTCTTTGTTGTTGGCAGTTTGAATCTTAAAAGTAGGGCTGGAAATGAGTGTCAGAGTATCCAAGAATGGAGTTTCTGGTGGTGAATAGGGTGAGTCTAAAACCTATTTTTGGGGATTTGGATCTAGATCAATGTATATAGGATCTTGATTATTAGGCTTGAGAACTAAGTGTCAACCCAATTATCCAAATCAATGACAAACACATTCACATATTAAAATTTTATGTAGTTTTAAGGGCCTACATAGCTTGAGTATATTTTTTTCTTCAAGAGTCTACTTGACTTTAATCTACAATTAAACAGTCTTATTCATATATCTAAAAATTCAATTTGAGCCTCTTCTATCCAATTGTACTAATGCATTCTACATCTTATTTCGAATTCAAGTCTTGAATTGGGTCCATTTCTTTAAGTTTAGAGCCAGACAAAAGAAAACTAATAATAAGTTTCATATCAAATCAGAGTCCGGATTCAACCCATTTGCATCCTACCTTATAGCTGATTCCATCTATTAGTTTACACTAGACCGACCTGTTTACATTCCCTCATAACTGTAGTTTTCGAACTCTTTTCACTTCTTAATTTGGACAACTAATTGAATAACAAACTGCATTCATAGGCCTAAAGTACCGCTTTGCTGCTCTTGTTTTAGAATTCTGACTTCTATGTGTGAAAGTTTGGGGCATCTCGGATTTCTCGATTGCAAGTTCTATGAGTGAAAGTTTGGGGCATCCCGGATTTCTCGATTGCAAGTCCAAATATATGCAGTGGAAAAAGGGTAAACCAAACTTGTAACAATCAACTGCACAAAGACAAGGCACGCAGTTTTTTACATGGAAAATCCAAACGGAAAAAAATCATGGTTGAAAAACCAAACATTATATATGAACAGTTACAAGATATATTCATGGAACATTTCTAGTCTCCCCAATCTAAGGACTGTAGTTATTCTTACACAACTCCCTATTGCAACAACTCACTGCCATTCATTGCTCTCCACACTTGTACAGCATCACCTTGAATCACAAGATGAATAAACTTTTACAAAGAAGTAGAAGCCATAAAATCTAGAACTCAAAGGCTTAGCACAATTTCTCCAATAAAATCTCTAGAGAAGAAGGGTGATATCCAATGTATAATATCCACTTAGCACCAAATATGTACTTTATAACCCTTTTTATGACTCACAATTCATGCCTCATAATGATAGTCCTTGTAAAACTCAAAATACAAATTTTGGGACAACGGAAAATAATTCCGTGCAAGTCAATGGGATTCTGTACGTTGTTTGATCGATCGAGTAAATGTCCGATTGCTTGGATATCACCTCTGCCTTAGGTTTGATCAATCGGGCAAAATCGAGTTAATCAAATTACCCTGCTCCTTGTTTTCTTGATTTTTCACTTCAGCTCTTTAGATGACTCGAACCATGATCTATTCTATAAGAACTATAAAATACAATTTAATGGACCCAAAGTTTTGTCCAACCCATGAATTAGCCAATAACAAAAATCCTAACAATCTCCCATTTTGATAATTTACTGACAAAACTTCCTAGACATACAATCTACCCAAAAATAAATAAAACTAAAATTCCATTGAATAAATTGCACAAAAAAATTTTGTACCATCATCAACTTTAACTGTCCTCATACTTTACCATTAGCTTTAAAAATTTGTACCATCAACTTCACCTCTCTTCATACTCTGTCATTAGCTTCAACTATCTTCATTCTCTATCTTTTGTCGAAAATTGACAAAAATAATGATGTCAACATGTAATATATTTGTCAATCGAGATCCAGCAGTAGCTCCCCCTAAAATTTGAATCCCCCAATATTTTATCTCCGAATCAACTTACTTAGGACTGGGAGCTTGATCTTCTTGAAATTTGGCACCCACACTTATGAATTTAAATATTTCAACATAATGTGTAACAACACAATATAGAAATAAGCTTTCTTAACCAGATGCTTATGTAGATGCTTATGTCGTGACCTTTGGATCAAACAAATGCTTTATCTATTGCTTGTTCTTTTGTAAAGCTTTTAGCTTGTTGCAATAGAGTTGAATATGTCATTTAATTCCACAATGATGACATGTGGGTGTAGCTTTAGGACTCGACACAGTCTTATTCTTTATAGAACTCACAACATGATTTGTACTTGCAGCATGTAGAGTAACATATGCCATAGAATTTAAATCAAAGCTTTTAATAGAAATAGTTTTACTTTTAACTTTTGAAGTGGATGCATCTTAATCATAACCAAGACCATGTTTGTCACTAAGCCTATTTTATTGTTCCAAATGTTATCAAGAGTGATGATCCATTATTTATTCTGTTCAGATCTTTTTACTCAAATAACATCATTTTCAGTTTGTTATTTAGATCTTCTTTTTTAGCTTGGCAAGTGTGGAACTCTTTCTTCAAAGTCTTAACCTCGTATTTATAATTTTTACTCTTAATAGTCAATTTATCAACCATAGAACCTTTTTGAGCTTCGAAGAGACGAACCTTTGAATGTGCTTCTGCTAATTCAACTTTGAGAGAAATAATTTGATCTTCTGAAGCTTTCCAATTGTTTGCCATCTTGTCACCGAACTTAGTTAATTTGGCACATTTTTTGTACAAAATGTTGTACTTGTCTTGCCAATCTGGTTCTTTATCTGACACTTCATCATTTTCACTACCAAAACTATTGTTAGAAGCAACCTGTGAAGATCTAGCCATGAAAGCCATAATCTTTTCTTTCTTAAGAGCATGATTTTCAATCTCAAGTTATTTCCCCTCTTCATCAAAAGAATCATCATCCTAAGTTAAATTGAAAGCATCTTCCTTTTTCTATTACCACAATCATTGGTAATGTATCCATATCCTTGACACTTATAACACTGAATCCCTTTAGAAGATTTTTCTTTATAGATTTTGGGATCTTCAAATTAGTTTTCTTCCCCTTTATAAATAGTTTGAAATGTTTCATGAATTGAACAGTAACTTGGCGATCAATCTTCTCAGAATCTGAATCACTTTCTGTAGGCTTGTCTAACTTTTTGACAACTTTCAAGGCAAATCTTTTGAATTTACTTTCTGATCAGTGATAAAGTTTTCCACAAAAGTTTGAAGATTTCCTACCATCTCATTAACTTTGGGATTCTTCAATTTATTAGTTTTTGCAATTGCTACTACTTTGGCATGATAACCATTCGGGAGAGATTAAAGAATTTTTCAAACAACTTTATCCTCAGGATTGGTTGCCCCAGGTTGAAACATGAGTTCACTAAATCACTTAACTTGGCATAAAAGTCATCGAACTTTTCATCATTAGCTATTGTAAGGCTTTCAAAAGCAGTAGTCAAATTCTACAACTTCTTTCACCAAAGTAGTTCCTCGATGCATGTTTTTTTTTGCAAGATGACCCATGCATCTTTTGCATTCATACAAGTGGAGATCCTACGAAACTCAGATAGCAATACTCCATTGTAGATTGCATTAATAGCTTTATTATTATACTTGTAGGCATGCTTTTTATCTTCAAACCACCCACCAATAGGTTTTTCAACAGTTTTACCTTCATAACACCCATGGGTAGAAAATAGCCCTTGATAACAATTTGCTAAACATCTTCATCTATGGATCTCGAAAATGCAATCAGTCTGACTTTTCAATATGCATAATTACTAGATACATCTAAGTAAGGGGGCTTGTATGTAGATGAGCCTTTTCGGTTGAATCCCATTATAGAAATCTCTAAGGATCAACACAGTAACTTAGGATAACCTCTTTGATACCAATTGAAAGTCTAGAGTATCCAGGATTTCTAGATTGCAAGTCCAATAATATGCAGCAGAATAAAAGTAAATCAAACTTGCAATAAAATCAATTGACCACACAAAGACAAGGCACCCGGATTTTTATATGGAAAATCTAAACAGGAAAAAAGCACGGATGAAAAACGAAGCACTATATATGAACAGTCAAGATATACTCATAGAACCATTCTAGTCTCCTCAACCTAAGGATTGTAATTGTTCTCGTATAACTCCCTATTGCAATAGCTCTCTGCACTTGTATATCACCATCTAGAATCGTAAGATAAACAATCTTTTACAAAGAAGTAAAAGCTATAAACTATAGAACTCAAAGCCTATATACAATTTTTCAAATGGAAGCTCTAGAGAAGACGGTTGATCTCTAATGTATAATCTCCATTTAGAATAATGAGATATGTATTTTAGGGTTGAGAGATGAACCTTTTTTATGACACACAATTCGCGCCTTATAAAGATAGTCTTTGTAGAACTCAAAATACTAATTTCGACACAAATATGAAATAATTCTGTGCAGGTTAGTGGAATATTGTACGCTATTTGATTGATCAAGTAAGTGTTTAAACGATCGTGTATCAGCTCTATCTTAGGTTCGATCGATCCGGCAAAATCAAATGGATCAAATTACCCTGTTTCCTATTTTTTTAATTTCTTCACTTTAGCTCTTTTGGCGATGTGAACTATAGTCCATTCTCTAAAAAACTATAAAATACAACTCAATGGACCTAAAGTTTTGTCCAACCAATGAATTAGCAAATAAAAAAAATCCTAATAATGAGTATTAACAATAAATGGTGACATACCTAATCTTATTCAAAGGCATCAACTGTTTTGCTATTTCTATTTTAGAATTCTGAGTATTATTTGTTAATAATAGGTGTTGACATCTTTTTTAACTTCTATTTTAAAATTTAAATTTAGACACCCATTTTCATGAATAAGTATCTTTTCCTTTTTAGTGTCTTGGGTTCATGTGGCACGAATTGTTTGGATTTTCTTATTTTTTAATATATTAGTTCTCAAAATATTGATTTAACACCTATTTGTTGTGTGTTTCACACTTTAGCAGAGTAGAAAGTGAAGTAGAGCATTCATTTAAAAGACAGAAAAAGATGAGTAGGTTATATCAGAAGAACAAAAATTTTAAATTCACTCCATCTTTAAAATAAAGTCAAAAAGCAACATTTACAAGCCATTAAATGATAAAAAAAATTATCTACTTTGTACACAAAAAGTCAAAAGATTTCTTCCCAAATCGCTAAAGACAAAGGAAAAATTGTTATATTATGATTAGATTCCATCATATTTTATTTTCTCTTGATTTGAGGTTTTTCCTCACTTTACTTTATTAGTAAAGTACCAAACAAGCCTCATAAAATGTCTTTTTAGAGAGAATTATTAAAGAATTAATAAGGGAAAGAGAGAAGGGGATGTTGTGGAATTTATGACAAGAAACTATAGTAATGGGATGAAATTCATTTTTCATCTTCCACCAATTTATTTATTTTTTTATAAAGCGGAATTTATTTATTAGTTCAAACCATTACTTTTAATTCCTAAGGATTTGATTCATGCAAACAAACATGCCCTTCTACTGTCAACCAAAGCTAATATATTATTTTAGTTCCCAAATAATAGACGATGCTCAAGGGACAACACTATCTTTCCAAATGACAAAGTAAAACTGCATCATCATAATAGATTTGGCAAATACATAAATATCCGGCTCTATCTAGTAATAACTTAACATCATGTCTTAAGGGTCTATTTTTTTTTTCTTTGTTTTATAAACCAAGCCAAGTGGGGTTGGGACCCTACATACAGCCCATATACATAAGAATAAAGCCCACTCAAGTGGGGAAGGAGCCTGCACACTGCAGATAAAAAGCTCAAAAAAGTGAAAAGAGAGCCCGCATAAATAAAAAGAGGTGACATGCCCAAAATTTGAATTCTAAGTCGATAGATAAGAACTGACACCTCTTACCATTGGGTTAAGAGGTCGTTCTTTATGATTTTAAGTGTTAATCCTTCAGAAAGAAGATGTTTTAATTATTTGTCATCAATTAATCAATGAAATGCTAAGCCCATTTCCAATTCTTTTTTAAAATTACAATAATATCTTGCTACCATTAAATATTTTATACTCTATTTAGAGCTAATGTTTTCTTTGCCATGCTAATACTTTTCTCATAGAAGTTAGGATATTTTTCTTTGCTTTATTATTAGTTTTTTTTCTTTAATCATGGGTGCTCTCGTGGATTCCACGAACATTCCCCCCATTACCACACACGCAAACACATGGCAAAGTCAATGGTCAATAGTGCTCGGAAGAAAGATTTATCACAATGCTTACGCCTAGAAGCCAACGGCAACAGCACCTTCCGCTACAACTTTCTTCTTCTTACGTCCTCTTATCCGTCCCCAGTGTGGTAGTTTGGAACATCACAGCTGAGGGGACTTTCAGGGTTGCCCAAGGAAGAATGGGAGTGAAAAAGGAATAAAAGAATGAATAATTTATACATGTGAAATTAAAAAAGGTGGAAGGTAGAACTTCTTGTTGACATTGTATCTTGTTAGGGTTTGCATGTGAAACCCCAATCTCATGTCATCGGATCATGATGACCATGTTGACAAAACCATACCAATTTGGTTATAAGATCAAATATGAGATTAGTGACACAATCAGGAAATTTACTATGGAGGGGCCAGTATTTCATGTTTCCAAAACTTGCCGACAATCCAAGTTGACGCCCAGTTTCAATTGAGGCAAATTGGCTCGGTAAAATGAGTATTGGAATCACCATAGAGGGTCCTGAGTACTCTGTACCCTACAAGTCATATGCACGACTTGGTGACTCAGCTTAATCTTCTGACTTGGGCTGAGTCATCCTCCTGTCATTTTTATTGTAGTGTTGGCTACGTATTTCTCCATCATTATCATCATCATCATCATCAAGCATTATCTTAACTAATTTAGACAATGTTAATTCTTGACTTTTTTCAAATCTATCTTAAGTCAAATCTCTAAATATTTTGCACTTATGCATAATGATGGGTCAATAAGTATTATATTTGTGTACTCGGTGCCTAGAAGATTCACTTTCCTAATTTGTTTTTCTTTTTCTAATTAGGCTGTGGCCCACCCATTATGAGACTCTGCAAGTCTGAATTCCCTTATGTAAATTTCCACAGTGACCATGGAGAGACCACACCGTCACCATTGGGGCCAGCCTAAATCCAACGGTGCCGTGGGGGATTTCCTACTTAATTTCAATTTGAGACTGTCCACAAGCAAGGGCTCCACTTTAAAACCACTAAACGTACGGATTGTGTAGGCCACACTTAATATCTAGTGTACTAGCCGCCCACCTGGCATTAATGCGACAATAACATATGAAGGAAATGGGAAACCACATGGTTCCTGAATCTAAACTTTTCTACTATATATGCATATAAAAACCCAAAGTGTGGTTAATAATAATAATAAACAAAAGGCTACTAGTTTAGGGCTAGGGTGAGAGATAGAGGAGATTTGTTTAGGAAGGAAAGACAAATTAGTTTAAAGAAATCAGATCATAAAAGGAAATTGGTGTCATTTCCCTCTATCCAAAAACAATGCATATAAAGACACTTGCAATTCTTCAACTTTTCTTATAAATTATTTGGACGTGGGGAAGCTTCTATTTAACTTCATCCCTCTGGACGCTGACCGTGGAGAAAAATTGATCGTTCCCCACTGTGGATAGTCTTGTTTTATATCTTTGGTTAGGTAGCACATGAAAATTTTGTCCTCTACGTCATTACATATCTTCTTTAGAAAATTGTAAAACTACCCTTACTTTCTAAGTCACATTAAAATATGATTTCAGATCCTGAATTGTCGGATTTGCGATCAAGTAATGCAGGGTTCAAATTGAAAATATCACAGAATTTTCTTGCTTTTATGCAGAAAAAACTTGCTAAAATAACTATTTAGAGTTCCATGCAGAAAATAAATTTATGAATACATGCAATACAGCGGAAAATAAGATAACAACTAGTAAGATGATTTTGAATCATCATCACCATCTTCAAAGTCTTGTTAAATGTTATTTTTGCTTTTTTCGAGGTATTTTGGGCCAAAATCTTTGATAGATTGTACTTCTTTAAATTTATCTTTGTTACTTTAATTTATATCCTTTTCAACCTTAAGAGGCATAGACTTGCACTAAGTTAGAATTCATGCTTTAGTCTTAGGATAGTAGTTTTTAATTGCCTGACTAGGGTTCAAACATCACTAGCCTTATAGTAGTTGGTAAGTAGTGTTTTGTGATTGCATTTATTTTTGTTTAAGATGGCAAAATTCATGTTTAGAATGGCCTTCTACCTCACCTCACTGGTAAGAGGTAGCAATTTTTTTACTATCCGACCAGCGTTCAAATTTGAGCAGGTGCCTTTCCCTTACAAAAGCTGCCTCTTTCATTCAAGGGCTCACCTTTCCTTCACAAAAGTTGTCTTTCTCATTCGAGGGCTCTTCCTACCTCTAAAGTTTACAGTCCTCTATCAAGGGTGGGGCCTTAGCCCCCAATAGTTGGGCTAAAAAGAAAAAAACAATGATGTAACATTCCTCTCTTTTGTTTGGCCTTGAAACTAGCAGCAAACAGGTAGACAACGAGAGAAAACATAGCTCTAAACAAGAATAAGTGCAATTACAAAACACTAGTTACAAACTGATAGATATGGCTCCAAAGAAAAATGATCATTATAAACTAGAAAATAGTAAATAGATATAATTATTTATGATTGTTTCAATATTTTCTAAATGCGAATAAAGCTGTAAATTAATACGATAGGGGATTAATAAAGCTTAATAGTGTTTACTGTGCTCATACATAGTACACTTTACAGACATGAGTAGTATTATGACAGATTAAACAACTATGAATGGGGCTGTGGAGCTCGGTCGGATCAATACGAATTTATGTGGATGGTGAAGATTGGTTTATCTGATGGTGGGGCTTACATTTCAATTTAAGTCATTTAAGATCACTATTCCATTATCTTTTATCATGAAGGAAAAATCCCATCATAGCCAAAAGTTATACTAATTATCAGTTATAATAACTATGAGATTGATGATATCTAAAATAAATTTTAAATGTAATTGAATTAAAGTAAAATTTTCGTTCATTATAGAATAAGGTTGGACAATGCTTTTGGGCAATTTGAATTCTGAAAATAAGCCTTGATGGATTTATAGAGATGAGTTCTTAAGATTCTGGGTTCCTTCATAAGAAAAAATTATACTCAATTAAGGAGAATGGGATCTGACGGTGAAATAGTCAATGGACGGATTAAATTTCTGATTGATAACGAGGTTCATGTTCTCGAAAGTCATGGGCAGGACCTCGTTATCTTATCCTGTTAGGTACATCATGAATCTCTCTCTATCCTCCTTTAATATAACTTTAGAAAAGTTATTCAGGTCATACTGCCTCATGGTGCGTGGGCCAGGTGACACTATTTTTCAAGTTCGTGCCTAGGCATGTCAAAGCGCTGGCTGGCTGTCCTGGCCCTACGTACCCTCAAAGAGCCAAGCTTAGGTTG
This sequence comes from Sextonia rubra, assembly GCA_037013555.1. Lineage (NCBI taxonomy): Eukaryota > Viridiplantae > Streptophyta > Magnoliopsida > Laurales > Lauraceae > Sextonia > Sextonia rubra. The sequence continues at coordinate 104,440,483 of JASUAD010000001.1, read as the reverse complement.
GCAAGAGACCTTGAATGGCTTGGTCTACCCTCAAGGCTCATGGTAGGACCAATGCCGGGCTTAAGGCCTGAAAAGAAAATTTAATATTTTTAAATTATTTTAATATAACTTTAGGAAAGTTATTCAGGTCATACTGCCTCATGGTGCGTGGGGCCAGGTGACACTATTTTTCAAGTTCGTGCCTAGGCATGTCAAAGCGCTGGCCGGTTGTCCTGGCCCTACGTACCCTCAAAGAGCCAAGCTTAGGTTGGCAAGAGACCTTGAATGGCTTGGTCTACCCTCAAGACTCATGGTAGGACCAATGCCGGGCTTAAGGCCTGAAAAGAAAATTTAATATTTTTAAATTATTTTAATATAATTTTATGAAAGTTATTCAGGTCATACTGCCTCATGGTGCGTGGGGCCAGGTGACACTATTTTTCAAGTTCATGCCTAAGCATGTCAAAGCGCTGGCCGGTTGTCCTGGCCCTACGTACCCTCAAAGAGCCAAGCTTAGGTTGGCAAGAGACCTTGAATGGCTTGGTCTACCCTCAAGGCTCATGGTAGGACCAATGCCGGGCTTAAGGCCTGAAAAGAAAATTTAATATTTTTAAATTATTTTAATATAACTTTAGGAAAGTTATTCAGGTCATACTGCCTCATGGTGCGTGGGGCCAGGTGACACTATTTTTCAAGTTTGTGCCTAGGCATGTCAAAGCGCTGGCCGGTTGTCCTGGCCCTACGTACCCTCAAAGAGCCAAGCTTAGGTTGGCAAGAGACCTTGAATGGCTTGGTCTACCCTCAAGGCTCATGGTAGGACCAATGCCGGGCTTAAGGCCTGAAAAGAAAATTTAATATTTTTAAATTATTTTAACATTGTTATAAATCATAGAGTGTCAATCTAATATTCACCCTCCTTTATTCGCGCACATGATCGACAATGGTCACGATAAAACAAGCACAGCGAAATTAAATTTTTTTAATTGAGTGATGGCAAATTAAAATTAGTTTGGATAATAATATCTTCTAATGAGACGTAATACTACTTTAATGATATAAAATAACACATCAAATAATACATAATAATGCTTTTAATGATATATTAAATAATAATAAATACTTAATAATACTTATAATGATACTTATTTTATATGCAAAAGGCATTGTATATGTAAAACTAATTTAAACAATAGTACTTGATAATATCTTCAAATTTTAATAATTTAGTTCTCTTTCAAAATATCTAATAAATAATCTAATGCATCACTTTCATCATACTCATGGTCACTATGTTCCTCGGTACATAATCAATCGTATGCACAAACTAAGGCCTCTACTATCATTGATTTTAAACAAGTCTTATTCTGTGGACTAAATACCCTTCCTCTAATGCTAAATGCAAACTCAGAAGTAACAGTAGAAATAAGAACAATTAAAATATCACAAGCCATATTTGATAAAATTGAATACTTTGTTGAATTTCTTTTTCACTAATCTATTATATCTAATGTTATAGATTATTCTCTAGGGTCTTCTAACTAATGGTCTGATTCAGTTTTCTTGGACTGCTACTTTTCTTGTTCTTTTCTTTTAAATACCAAAAGAATTCATCTTCATCATCATCACATGATAGCATGTTACTTAATTCAACTTCATTCTAGGATGTTTGGATAAACATATTATATAATATTAATAAAATTGGCTATTGTAAGATTTCATTATTGCAAACAAAATAGTATCATATAATAAGTGATAATATTTGGTAATATCTTGAAAGATTCATTTCCTAAATATTTGCTCCTATAGGGATGTGAAGAAGAAATAAATCTTATAATTTTTAGTTGAAAGTCATATATTGTAGAATACATTATAAGTTAGCCAAACACCTAATTTTTAGGTAGATAAATTCTATCATAATATAACCTACAATATCACATAATCTTTTAAAATATCTTGTTACCAAATACCCCCAAACTAGATTTATTACCTATCTCCTACAATACTCTTCAAAAAGATTTCCAAAGTAGTTTTAAGAGTTTAATTTGTACCCATTCTTCTATATTCATTTAATAGATATAATTTGCTAAAAATAATTAGACCATATATATTTATAAGGGGCAGTTCAGACCATATATATCTAATTTTATTTTTTTAAATGAAAAAATTTAAGGGCTACACCTGGTATTGTCCTAGCCCAAGCCCTAGGGCTTTTTGAAAAAAAAAATAAAAGCCCTCAATTTAAGGTCTTTTTAAGGGCCGAGCTCCCTTATCAAAGGGTGAAATTGATAGGCCTACTCATACCATACTTGTGGAGCCCATTATTTGTTGATCATGCACTGATCTGATGTAGGTGGTGATTCATGGGAGTTCGGATCTTGTGAGGGAAAACGCAATGGTGACGGTGAGCAGGGTCTGCCATGTCACTATAGGCAACTTAGGTGATGAGGAGGGACCCTAATAGGTCCATCGATAGTCACCTTGGGGTTTCCCCTTAAAGGATCCTGATTTGATTCATAGAGATAATAGAAGAAAAGCACATTAGCGCATGTCAAAGATAAATCAAGGAGAATCCTCTAACCTAGATGATCAAGGCCCATCAGGCCATCGGCATGGACCACTATACTACTTGCCTCACTTTCTAGAACTATGTGGGGATAATTATTTCCTACGAAATCAGAGATTATTAGATGGCCTTCTCATCTTTACATCTATCCTCTATTTTAATCCATTAGACATTGTTTAAGGGGAAATAATCTAGTTCTTATCTCATTTTTGTGAGAAGCTTAGGTAGGACCTACTATCACTCAATTCAAATCTTGGAAGATATAGGGACCCCCCTGAGAGTTACATGCCCCAAGTTTTAATCAAATCTAAATTTGCTGAACTATTGGATTGATTGTACTAATCTGAATGGACTAGATTTGTGGGCTACGAATGAAGGGTTTAGGGACATGTGATTAAAGTCAAACTTGATATTTGAGGTGGTCCTACATAGATCTTTTCATCCCCAGTTTCATCCCCAAAGGGGACTGACAAGTTATTCCCATGAAAAGTTTTTATAGTAGGTGTGTGAGAACACTTCTCATAGAATTAAAGCTTTATTTAAAATTTCTAAAAATTCAATATTGAAATATGAAAGGTGCTCTAACAATGCTAAAGATGGCGATGATGACTTGGTTTTATTTGACACTGTATTGAGTATTTCAATAGTGGAGTTTTGGGTCTTATATAGTTTTTTGTTGTTTATTGATGAAAAGGTTACTTTAAATATAATTAAAAAAAGATCACAAGGTGTGCTAATTTCATATATTTAAAAAAAAACAGATGTCATTTCTATTTGTCCAGGCATCCATCAATAGCTAAATAAAGAATGACCAGCCACCAAAGGCGACTGATGCAAGTCGAGCATAAGTATACTCAACAGCTTTCTTAGCATAAATACCAGGCCTCCCATGCATTTCTACTACCAAACTAAGAGAAACAGCTTCTTTGCAACGACTCTTGTGGGTGTGTTGTTTTTCATTGGCCATGTCTTTTGCAACCAACTCCATGCTCCTGATGCTGCTGGTGGCCTTCTCTGCCGCCTGTGATGCAGCCCTGACAGTTGGATTCTACAATCAAACATGCCCATCGGCCGAACAATTAGTTCGGCAGGCGGTCACTAATGCCTTCTCAAATAACAGCGGCATTGCAGCGGGCCTCATTCGCTTGCATTTTCATGACTGCTTTGTTAGGGTACGAATTTTTATTTGACTTTAACCATCTTGTTAATTAAGATCCCTATACATGATTAGATGATTGGCTATGATTTAATCTATCGAAGTACATGAAATTCAAGTGCCATTGTACATGTTGATTTGTAGCGACTTAATAATTCCTTGAAATTCAGTATGAATTTGTCGAATTGACAAATACAATTATCCATTAAGTTAAAAAAAATCCAACCACGCAAAGAACACTACTAACAATGGAAATTTGCTTTTATATTCATAAATACAGGGCTGTGATGGATCTGTACTAATAGATTCGACAGCTAACAATACTGCAGAGAAGGATTCTATAGTAAACAACCCGAGCCTCCGGGGCTTTGAGGTGATCGATGCTGCAAAGGCTGCTGTGGAAGCTCAATGCCCGCAAACTGTATCATGTGCAGACATCCTTGCTTTTGCTGCAAGGGACAGCGCGGTCCTCTCCGGGAACATATCATACCAAGTCCCAGCCGGGCGGCGGGATGGGCGGATTTCCAACGCAACAGAGGCCTTCAACATGCTCCCGGCACCCTTCTTCAACGCCACCCAACTTGTGGACAACTTCAGTGCCAAGAATCTGACGGCTGAGGACATGGTGACCCTGTCTGGGGCTCATTCCATTGGTGTGTCCCACTGCATAGCCTTTGTTAGCAGGCTTTACAATGCCAGTAATACCACTGGAATAGACCCAACAATCAGCTCTGCCTATGGTGATCTCCTCAGGTTGAGGTGCCCTTCCAATGTGACCAGAAATGATTCAAGAACAGCCTCACTGGATATAATTTCCCCCAATATTCTTGATAACAGGTACTATGTGGGGTTGAACCTCAACCTGGGGCTCTTGACGTCTGACCATGCTCTCACTACCAATGCTACTTTGGCTGCAATGGTTAATGACAATGTGAATAATGGGACTGCATGGGCTGTGAAGTTTGCGCAGGCCATGGTGAAGATGGGGAACATTGAAGTTAAGGAAGGCACCCAAGGTGAGATCAGGACTAATTGTAGGGTCATCAATTCTGCAAGTTCTAATTCTGTGATTGAAACCTTGGTTGGTTATGATCATGCAAGTAGCTAAGTGTTGGAACAAGGGTCAATAAAGATTGGCAGCACCTATGAGTAGGAGTATAAATAAATAAATGTAAGATTAAATTTGGCTTTAGCTTTGTTACCATGGTGCTACTATGTATTTACATTCCCTCATATTATAAAAGAATAGTTTTGGAAGACTTCCACGACTATGATGATGATAAGATTAATTAAGGTCGTAAAAATGTCGACTTGTATTTTGTGGTGGAGAGGAATGAGAAGATAAGTTTTTCCTTTTTCCTTTATATTTCAGGGTTTTTGATGGGGTTACCCCATTCCTCATGTGATGGTTTTCATGTAGGACATGTTTGTAAGTTTTGAAGGAGAATCTCATATTGATGAAGCATCTCCAATGTCATCTGTTTAAAATTCTATTGTTGTTCCCATGTGTTATGAAAAAGGTTGCTTTTTCGCCATTATCACTGTTGTTATTTCAAATCATTTTATATAAATAGAAGGTTCCTTTACCCATTAGAGAAAAAAAAAATGAAAAGGTTCATTTCAAGAGGAGGATTTTACTGAAAAAATCCCAATAGATGGGACCTACACGAGAAAAGACCCTGTAGTTTCCACCATACAAGATAGGTCTTCCCGCCATATTTGCTTCATTTTTTTTTTGTTTTAGCAACAAGTGATGATAATGTCGCTTCCCTTTTAAATGAGTGAGGCTATCATCGTTATTTTCTTCTTCTTTCCATTTTTTTCTTCCTATTCTTCCTCCTCTTTCTCCATTTCTTTATGTGGATCTTCCTCTACCGAGATAAAATCTTTCTCTTATGATCATGAAAAGTTACTGTTTTTGTAGTGATGCTCCCCCTTAATTTTTAATCCCCAAATTTACCCACTACTAAAATTCAAACTTGGAATTTTTTTTAAATAAGTGGGAGGAGCGATGATAGTGTCGCTTCCCTTTTATATGAATGATTCTTGTGTCATTATTGTCTTCTCATTTCCTTTATTTCATTCAATTCTTCTGGCTCTTTCTCCATCCTCTTCTGCGGATCTCCCTCCCTGCGGATGGTATCTCTCTCTTATGATCATGAAAAATTACTGATCTTGTGGTGATGCTCCCCCTTAAATTCCAATCCCCAATTTTACCCACTACTAAAACTTAGACTTAATTTTTTTTTAAATAAGTGGCGATGAGTGACGATAGCATCTCTTCCTTTCACATAAGCAATGTTATCGTTGCTACTTCCTTCTGCTTCTTTCCCTTCTTTCTTCCTTTTCTTCCTCCCGTCTCTCATCCCTTTCTGCAGATCTCCCTCCCCACAGATGGAATCTCTTTCTAGCAATCATGAAAAGTTATTGTCCTTGTAGTGATGCTCCCCTTAAATTCCAATCCCCAATTTTACCCACCACTAAAACTCATACACAAACCGATGGCAATGGAAAAAGCTGAACTAGTCCATGATCTTGTAGTCGCTTTCAAGATCTTTAAGCGTTCTTCTGAGTTTTGAGCATCAAGAGATCATTTTAATTTATTTGTGGCGAGTATTATCACGGATCCTACTGAAGATGCTTGCATTTACTTGGATCTCATGATACTACAATTGTACCAAATGAGCATGATGGTGCATAATTAAGGGAGAGTGACGCTTAAAAAAAAAAATCAGCTTTTGCACCAAAAAGGGTCGGAAGGACCTATCTTGTATGGTAAGAACTATAAGGTCCCTTTTTGTGTATGTCCCATCTACTAAAACTTTTCCTGTAAAATCCTTTTTTAAGAAGGCTAGTTTTTTTTTTAATTATAAAAAGCGATATATAAACAATTATGATAATTGACAGTAGTAGCATTTTTCATAATTAGAGATCTTTGTTGGGAAAAGTAGTGTAACGGAACTACCTGCGATCAACTGATCAATCACGATGAACACAAACAATCACACCATCAAGTAATCACACATATGAACACAGCAGTTTTACGTGGTTCGGCAACCTTGCCTACGTCCACGGAGGAGAGAACTTATCTATTATGATCCCATCTCAATCCCCTCAGAATCTAGGGTTATAGTACATCAATATATATAGTTCCCGCTTTCTTGGCCAACAAGAAAACTCATAAATAATGACTAAAATACCCATGCCACTGAACCTCGGTTCTGGCTAAACTAGACGACCGATCGAGCTAAATCGAAAAGTAAGACAAAACCTAACAATATCCACCTTGGCTTGGATTCTGCAAATCTTCAGAGCCACCTTAAGATACTCGGTAATGTCTTCACGCACCTTGCTGAATGGTACATCACTACATCGATGCCGCATTCTTTTCTCTTCAACACTCTAACATGTTGAACCAGCACTTCACATAACTTGCTGAAAGGTACGCTTCAACACATGCTACAACCAAGTGCGACATTTACACTCCTTAGCCCGGATGCACAGACAATCTCAGTATTATCTAGTGTCGATCAAGTCCAAACCGACTTAAGACTTCCCACAGTTGCTTCCTTCAACTTTAACCTCTGAAGTGCTCTCCATTTGTTGCCACATGCATGCATCCTTGCAACACAATGTACCTAGCTTCCATCTGTTGAGACAAAACTGAAGACCTCCCCAAATTCGGATCTCACTAGTACCTATGAATCCTTCCTTCTGTCTCCATCCCGGTGTTCTTTCCATCAAACTTGCAACTATCCTGTTCTAATCTGTTTTGTTGGGTTGGGCATAGTACACGCGGGTTAGGTATGACATGATGCTAAATTGGTTTACTCCAACCTTAACAAGACTAACTTTTTCGAGAAAATCATTTCCGTTCAGGTCTTCCTCGATTTCCACTAAATGATATCATCAAAGACCCATCAATCCATCTTCCGATGATCCGTTACATTGAACTCTGGTCGTGCTGTTGTAGGCACCCAAAAATAATAAAACCTTTACTCCTAAAAATATATGTAATAGTGCGAGTAAGGATCGTTTCCACTGAGAGTGTTTAACCAAATTTTATGCTTTGTGATCAAAGATGGGGTTTTTTTAAATAAAAAAATACAAATAAGGAGCAAAAAAAAATAACGAATTCAATTAAATGAGCAAGCATTGGTCAAAGTCAATATCCACCATCGGAAATTCATAACTGATCATTGATGCAAAAATAAATCAATTAACACTTTGAACACTCATCGTTGTAATTAAACTCCTATCTCCTTGATTAGTTAATTAGAAAACACGCGCTCCAATTAACCCTAATTACTAAACAACCTAAGACAAGCGCTATAGATTTAATTTAATAACAGCATTAAAATTAGAGAGATCGATGAACCTAAATAACACAAACACATGCGGTTGCATTTAATTTAACTAGGTGTTCTTCCTAATTTCTAACAATTACTGATGCAGTAAATTATTAAAAATCAGTTGCTTCGCAAATTAGAGAGATCAAACAATTACGGATTTGACTTCTAATTCAGCAGTGGATTGCAATGAAAAATATACTAGTATGCATCCTAGCAATTAAACAAAACAATCATGATAACAAATTAAGCATAGAAGAACGACCCATATTCAAAGCATAAATTGAACAATGAAAATGAATTAGATCTCACAGTATTTATTCCGAGGCTTCAATCTCCTTCGACCAATTAAAAATTAGCCACGCAGGGCCATAAAGACTTGTAAATATAAAAGAAAAGAAGAATGAAGAATGATGAAAGAGAGAGAGAGGAACTTCGTCAGAGAGGAGAATAAGAAACGTGTGTTCGTTCCCGCTGTCTCCTCCTTCAGAATGTTGGGTTTTTATGGAGAAAGAAAAAGAAATCATCACCTTGGTCATTGTGAGAAATATTAGGGATGATAGAGAGAGAAAAGAGAAAAAAATAGCAAGCACAGTGGCTGTGGCTGGGTGTGATATTAGAAGCAACGAAAGATTTGAGAGATGAGGTGGCGTTGGAATTGGAGATGGAAATTAATACAATATTTCTAACTTAGTGAAAATCTTCTTTTTGACCATATCTTCTCACTCGGGCTTTTGTTGGACTCAACCCAAGAATCAAAGTTGCACTATTTTTCGTTCTGCACAATATGAGCCCAACATTGGATATGTTTCCACGCACTCCTGATTTCTTCAAATTTACTATAATGCCCTTCATCTTGGTTTTTCATTCGTTTAACATCAGGTACGAGCAGTAACTTCGAGCCCGATTTCGACCTTAATGCAGCCAGTATTTCTCAAAACTCAAAACATGAAAGTTGTAGATCTTTTTCTTGGCGTTCCACAGCATCTTGAATCATCGTAATTGGAGCTCAAATGAGAGAGTTATGCCTAGATTACTAAGCGTTGTCCAAACTATCCATAATCACCCAATTTGCTTTGTTTTGCACTTAATGCCTCCATTTGCATCCTAAATCAAAATATAAGATTAATGAGTGCAATTGGACAACATATAGATACAAAGGACTAAATATTAAGGGAGAAAAATATGACATTTTGCATTCTCATCAAATTCCCCCACACTTAACTTTTGCTCATCCTCGGGCAAAACTCAAAAAAAAAAAAATGTATATATATATATTTTTAAATTCTGAAAAATACCACGGTTGAATGCCATTAACAAAGAACAACTAAGTTTTTCAAAAATCATAACATATTATGAGCAAGCAATCTTAGGCAACTTACAATTAATCAGTAAGCATTCGCATTTGAAGATGAAGCGAACTAAACACGTAGACCCTCACAGATATAAGCAATCGACTCTCATGTAGTTGAAGGGTAGGTATTTCACTCAAATTCTGTCCAATGGAAATGCTCTACCATAAGCTTGCATATCTTTTCATTCTCCACCACTGGAATCACATGTAGAACACGAATCAAAAGGACTTTTCAAAGGTTGTAATGGGGTTTAGGATCAAGGTGGGAAATATTTGGGAATGTAGCTCAAAAGCCATCGTAACTAGTGAAGCAAAGATGAATCAACTCAAGATCGAACATATAAGACATGTACAATCAGTCACTCCATTCAGCAGCGTTTTCAATTTAGCTTCAAAGCATTTACACCATGTGAACTCTTGTACTGAAAAAGAGATCGTTCAACAAGAACACTTTTTCTTTTGTATCAGGGAACAATCCTTCAACAACTTCCACCTTGTATACATCACTTATAAATATACCCCTTCTTGGAAATTTAGGAAGATGAGGATTTATGGACATGGATAGCAATTTCCTCAATCACTTCACAAATTCGTTTTTTTTTTTATTGAACAATGAAAATGCCAATAATGGAACTCACAGATCGAAGACGAAAACCTGCTTCATTTCATGAGCCATAGCTATACTACAATTGCAAACACCCCCACACTTAATTCTTGCACACCCAACATATCATCACAATGCTCCACCATCTCTACGGCTTGGGTAAAGGTATTACTGTTTCGGTTTCAAAGCTTGTAACATGGATTTACAATAAACGGGAATATAAAGCTCAAAGGGGTTTAACAAAGGAAAAATTTTATTCAAGGTAGGCTATTTGGTTTGTTTAGCTTATAACAAAGATGGCCTTAATCATGTTCATGTTTGCATGTGTTTATGTGACCTCGACTAGAATCAAGGCAAGTTCTAGAGAAACAAATCCATAGAAGAATGTCTCTCATGAAATAAAATAGGGAGACTGATATGGATGTGCCAGTCTAAAGGCTCAAAATCTCACTGGCTTTTTGTCTACCAAATTTAATCATTACCATCCTCAAGGAAACTAATTAATTGCAAATTGCGGAGAGCATGTTATGAATTTTTCCAGCTTAATTGAATCTTGCTCATGTTATGAAATTTTAGACCAAATTAAAATGCTTCCTTCCCCTACACTTAAAACTTACATTGTCCCCAATGTAAGGTAAAATGCAAAATTAAAAAAAAAAACCAAAAAAATAATTGCAAACATAAAGAGAAAAGGAACGAACTCCCCTTGGGTTGCCTCCCAAGCAGCGCCTTTGTTTAGTGTCGTTAGCTCGACTTTATGCTTCCGTCTTTAATCAACATAAATTGGTTCTTCAAGGTCCAATTGATCTAACTCCTCTACTTGTAAACCTTCGTAAAAAGGCTTAAGTCTATGGCCATTCACTTTGAACACCTTGGAAGTGGCTAAACTTTGAATTTCAACTGCACTATGAGGAAAAACATTAGTAACAACAAAAGGCCCAATCCAGCGCGAACGCAACTTACCTGGAAACAGACGAAGCCTTGATTGGTAGAGGAGGACTTTTTGACCAACTTTGAACTCCTTCCTAGAGATCATCTTGTCATGAAAAGCCTTCGTCTTTTCCTTGTAAATTCGGGCACTCTCATATGCATCATTGCGAATTTCCTCTAACTCTTGTAGTTGCAACTTTCTATGTTCTCCACTATCATCCATCTTCATGTTGAAACTCTTGACAGCCCAATACGCCTTGTGTTCCAATTCAACTGGAAGGTGGCATGGTTTCCCAAAAACCAACCGATAAGGTGACATGCCAATGGGCGTCTTATATGCAGTCCGATACGCCCACAAGGCATCATCCAATTGCAAACTCCAATCTTTCCTGCTTGGATTGACCGTCTTTCCAAGGATGGACTTGATTTCTCGATTTGACACTTCTGCTTGTCCGCTAGTTTGCGGGTGATATGCAGTGGACACCTTATAAGTGACATGGTACTTTCGCAGCAAAGTTTCCACAGTTCTGTTGCAAAAGTGTGTGCCTCGATCACTTATGAGGGCTCTTGGAGTTCCAAACCTAGAGAATATGTTAGATTTGATAAAATCTGCAACAACTTTAGAATCATCAGTCCTGGTGGCTTTAGCTTCCACCCATTTCGAGACATAATCAACAGCAAGCAAAATGTAAACATAACCAAAAGAAACCGGGAACGGTCCCATGAAATCGATGCCCCAAACATCAAAAATTTCACAAAATAGTATGGGGTTTTGTGTCATCTCACTCCTTTGGGATATGTTACCTGTCTTTTGACAATTAGCACATGACTTGCAAAAAAGATATGAATCTCTGAATAGAGATGGCCAATAGAAACCACATTCTAACACTTTTCTAGCTGTCCTCTTAGCTCCAAAGTGACCTCCACAAGCATAAGAATGACAAAAGGTGAGAATAGAAATAATTTCATTGTCAGGGACGCACCTTTTTATCACTTGATCTGCACAATGCTTCCATAAGTAAGGGTCATCCCACACATAGTATTTGGCATCACTCTTGATCTTATCTCTTTGAGCCATGGACAAATCAGGAGGTAACATGTTAGTAACCAAATAATTTACAATATTTGCATACCAGGGTAATGTCACACTCGCGGAGAACAACTGCTCGTCAGGGAAAGTTTCCTGCAGACGAAGTTCTTCCTCCACATGAACTAAACGACTCAAATGATCTACGACACGATTTTCTGTCCCTCTTTTGTCTTTGATCTCCAAGTCAAATTCACTCAAGAGAAGTATCCATCGTATTAATCTTGGTTTTGCCTCTTTCTTCATCATTAGATAATGAAGAGCTGCATGATCAGAGTAAACAATGACTTTAGTACTAAGTAAATAAGATCTAAACTTTTCTAAAGCAAAAACAACAGATAAGAGTTCTTTTTCAGTAGTAGAATAATTTCTCTGAGGATCATTCAAGGTCCTGGAAGCATAATAAATGGCATGAGACGCTTTTCCAATTCTTTGACGCAAAACAGTGCCAACTGCATAATCACTTGCGTCGCACATTATCTCAAAAGGAAAGTTCCAGTTAGGGGGCTGGATAACTGGGGAAGAAGTCAACAGTTGTTTTAACATATCAAACGCCTTTTTACATTCGTCACCAAATGTAAAAACCACATCTTTTTGTAACAACTTGCACAGAGGTAATGCTATTTTGGAGAAGTCTTTGATGAATCTTCGGTAAAAACCTGCATGACCAAGAAAAGAGCGAACTTCCCGCACACTAGTGGGATAAGGTAAAGATTGAATAATATCAATTTTTGCTTTATCTACCTCAATTCCCTTAGATGAAACAACATGACCCAAAACTATACCTTGTTCAACCATAAAATGACATTTTTCAGAGTTCAACACAAGGTTAGTTTCTATGCATCTTTGAAGAACAAGTGTAAGGTTATGCAAACAATTATCAAAGGAGTCTTCATAAACTGTGAAATCATCCATAAAGACTTCTATGATATGTTCAATATAATCTGAAAAGATACTAACCATACACCTTTGGAAAGTGGCTGGGGGTTTCAAAGGCCAAAGGGCATGCGACGATATGCAAAAGTCCCGAATGGGCATGTAAAAGTCGTCTTTTCTTGATCCTCCGGTGCAATTGCAATTTGGAAGTAACCTGAATAACCATCAAGAAAACAATAGTAAGAATGACCAGCCAACCTTTCAAGCATTTGATCAATAAAAGGTAAAGGGAAGTGGTCCTTGCGGGTTACAGCATTTAATTTCCTATAATCTATACAAACCCGCCACCCATTTTGAACCCGGGTAGGAACTAACTCATCATTCTGATTTTTCACAACAGTTATTCCAGTCTTTTTAGGAACCACTTGAACCGGGCTAACCCAACTGCTATCCGAAATAGGATAAATCACACCAACTTCGAGAAGTTTGAGGATCTCCTTCTTCACTACGTCCATCATGGGCGGGTTTAATCTTCTTTGCGGTTGACGCGAAGATTTTGCTCCCTCCTCAAGTAAAATACGATGCATGCATGTAGACGGGCTAATTCCTTTAATGTCTGTAATTGTCCACCCAATAGCCGTCTTATGGTCCTTAAGGATTCGCACAAGTGTTTCCTCTTGCGATGTACTGAGTTTACTGGATATAATCACTGGTAACTTTTCTCCTTCTCCAAGGAATACGTATTTGAGATGACTAGGGAGGGGTTTCAAATTTGGAAAGGGGGCCTGCAAAACAGAGGGTAAAAGCCTTTCATTAGAAATCGGTAATGCAGTAAAAGGGGAGTTACTTGGATGCTGTAATTGAGGCGAATCATCCAATGCTGCAACAGTCTCTTGTAATTCAGTACTCCAGGTCAATTCTTCCTTCTCTTTCCCAAGATGCTTACTAATGGCAACCTCCAATTCATCTTTCCCTTCCAGTTCAAAACTACCCTGTGCTAAAGAATCAATCACATCAATATAATAAACAGGATTGTCATCGCTAGGGTATTTCATTGCATCGTAAATATTAAACTTAATAGTTTAACTATCAACTTCCATGGTAAGTATGCCACTATGAACATCTATCTTAGTCTTAGATGTCTTTAGGAACGGTCTTCCTAACAAAATAGGAGCGGTTTCACCCCCATTCTCCATATCAAGCACATAAAAATCAGCAGGAAAAACCAAATCATTAACTTGCACAAGAACATCCTCGACTACACCCCTAGGATATGCATTAGATCTATCAGCTAATTGAATCACCACACTGGTTTTATTCAAAGGTCCAAGTTTCAAAGAGGCATATATAGAATATGGCATGACATTTATAGAAGCTCCTAGGTCTATCATGGCCTTCTCTAATCTAGTGCTATCAATCTTACAAGGGATAGTAAACATACCTGGATCTTTGCATTTTGCAGGGAGTTTTCTTTGAATAACTGCAGAAACATTTTCCCCTACTCTCACCTTTTCACAGCCTTTGAGTTTCTGTTTCCTCTTAATTGTACAGAGTTCTTTCAGGAATTTAGCATAACGAGGTACTTGTTTAATAGCATCTAAAAGTGGAATATTCACCTCGCATCTACGAAAAGTCTCATATAAATCTTTATTTTGCTCATCTTTTCTAGATTCAGCTAAAGCCTGAGGAAACGGGGGTACTGGTTTGTATTCAGGAAAAGAGGAAAACTTACTCTTAGGTGTGTGATCTTCCTTTGGAATTTCTTTGTCCGCCGGAACTTCTTTTTCCTTTTCTTGCTCCGGTAATACAGGGGCTACTTTCACCGGAATTTCAACCTCCTTACCACTTCTCAAAACGATTGCATTTGCTTGTTCTCTTGGATTTACCACCGTTTGAGAAGGTAATTTCCCCGAACTTTGAGCCTCCAAACGACTAATTGCGGTTGCCATCTGACCCATTTGATTGTCCAAATTTTGAATACTGGTCCTTGCCTCAAGTTGAAATTGTTTCGTCTCCTGTTGAAATTGCAAAGTATTAGTGGCAAGAGATTTAACAATATCTTCTAAAGACATACCTGAGTTAGAAGTTTGGCCTGGTTGTTGTCTAGGGATGTATGGCTGCTTGTATTGATGGAAAATTGGCTGGTTTTGTGTCGCAGGTTGATTTACTTGTGGATTCCCATAGCTAAGATTTGGATGATTCCTCCATCCCGGATTATACGTGTTCGAATAGGGATCATACTTCCTTTGAGGTTGTCCAGGAAAACCACCAACCACATTTACTTGCTCAATGGGCTCTTCTTGAAGAGTTGGACACATATCTGTTGAATGCCCTATTATCGAGCAAATTCCACAAACCTTCGCCGTTTGTACATTACCTACAGCCATTTGATGTCACGACCCGAGCCCAGAATTCGGGGTTAGCGAAAAGCTAAACCGGTGACACACGTACTCCCGTGCACGTGCATCCAAATCCAGTCCAGATGCACGCACACAAGGGATTTAACACGTGCGAACAAAGCGTACGCGGAAGCTGTACATATCATAGCAAGCAACAAAGGAAAATAAAATAGCGGAAGCCAAGCAAATGCAGAACGGAAAAGACAAGGATAAATACAATGCTGAAAAACCAAATACAAGTCTGAGTACACGACAAAATAAAGATGTACAATTATACAAAGTACAAAGTCCAAAGTGCCAAAATACAAAATCCCTGAAAAAGGAAAAGCCACTGATATGCATGCACGCACTCGGCAGAGGTGATCAGGCCCACTCTGCCAAACCGGAGGGTGCCTCTACACTCGGGCCTGCAGCCTCCTCGACCGCCGGGGAGTCGGGCAAGGGAGTTGTGCCTGCAACACCACAGACAACACAATGAATACAACGATCCAGCAAATACAAGTAACAGGGATGAAACACTCATAGTATCAAAGTGAATAAAAGAATGACAGAAGATTAAATACAGAGTTTCATCTTAGTATGCTAAGCAAATCGTGCATAGAAGTAAAGCATGATAATTGAATCAAAGCATAGAAATACTGGACTAAGTGGCTACTACGTTAACCATATTCTCTCCAATAGAGAGCAAAGCAGAGCAGATGAGAACACCACTGACCGGGCCAAGGGTACAAGTGGGTCTCGGTTTCCTGGGTTCCGGGGTCCCAAGACAAAGCGACACTGCAGTTACAGAGATACAGAGATTTAAGCTAAAGGTAACCCCGTTGGGTATCCTAGGGCTGAGGCTGAGTAGAGCCAGACTAATATCAATCAAATCAAATCCATAGAAAGGGAGATTATCCGCTTTGGACTCACCGACGACAAGGACCGGATCTTATCCTCACGTATTAATCTCTGGGCAGAGCCACCAGGGAATACCCAAATATACAAGGTCAGAAATATACAAAGCATAGCCAAAATACAGGTCAGAGCATAGATTAAGTCAAAGCACAGCATAGATCAAAGCATAGTGCAGATCGAAGAGTAAAACAGACATACAGAACGAAAACCAAATGACTGCGGAATGCATAACATCGATTGGCAGAACAGAGGGCAAAACTATAAACAATATGCAATGCATCTCAGATTTATACGGAGTCAAGGTTCATTACAAGCCAACCCTAATATAGTTCTTCACTGTCACTAACCGTGCATGTTGATGTAGTTTTAAGTTAGTCAATGCACCGTTGCCATCAAAGTGTTGCAATGTAATCCTTATGTGCATCGAAGTCCCTTAAACCAACACCCATGGGGAGGTGCTTAAAGTGATCAACGCTCACATGAATAAGTCACAGCCTAACGGACTCTTCATGCGATCCAAGGAATCCATTGGGCCGGTTTACATAGGTGGTTACCCTGCATTTGAGCCCTACAAGTCTCACCATTATCCTAAGTTATATTCAGAACTGCCATGCCTAACGGTTTAGCCATGAGGGACCTATGGTTAAGCCGAAGACATCTTACGCGCTCGTCGTAATATGCACTACGGCTTCACCTTGGTTCCATTCAAAACACAGCTAAACTGGTCATCTTCCACCTCTGATCTGATACCTTTTTCGGCTAAGCTACAGTCAGTATACGGCTTAGCCGTAGACCAATCCACGGCTTAGCCGTAGTAATTCACGGCTTAGCCGTAGCCATACCGTAGGTGCACTGTCTCTGGAAAGTTTCGACTGATCAGAGATTTAATCCACGGCTGAGTTACGGTTGGGTCTCGGCTAGCTTACGGCTCAGCCGTAGGACAATTTACGGCTCAGCCGTAGCCTAGCCGTAGAACAAAATCAAGATTTCAAGTCTCTGGAATGTGAGCCGTAGAAACTTATGGCTTAGCCGTACGATACAGAACACGAATTCGGGCTGAGTACAGAAACTGAAATTTGGTACAGAAATGTGTCAAAACAAGCTCAACTGATTCTAACATCTTAGAAAATGGCTGTAAAACATTTTTATACAGAGAACAAGGCTGAATCAAAGCAATCCAACAAACACCCATATGTGTTATCAATCCTGTACTTATACTTGCCTCAAAGCTCTAACAATCCACTGAATCAAGCTCCAAAGCAACTAAAATTCAAACAAAGCAAAGCAAATGACAAATCCATGAGCATGCACAGAGAGAGAAAGAGATGGGAGATCAAATTTGGAGAAGAAACACAAAGAACCCACTTACCAAAACAAGGACAGAGATGAGAGAAGGGAAAGAACCCAACTAAACTGAGAATAGCAAGACCCAATTGAAAGAGAGAGAGAGAGAGAACCGAAGTGAAGAGGAAGGAGATCAACGTGGCTCTCCTGGAGTTCTTGCATGCAACGATCAAGTGAATGAGCAAGAGAAAGAGAGACACCTGGGATATGACTCAGTTATATAGATTGGGAAGTTTAAGTCAAAGTCCGAAGAGTTTCAACTATTTACAGTTCAAGTCACACGAAGGTCCAACTTCTCCAATTGACTCCGAACGGATCTGACACAGTTACAGAAATTGACGAGCTCAACAAAATACACATGCTGACACCAAGATGATGCAAATATGATGCACTCAAAGCAAAAGCGAAATTACGAAAAAGGGCTTAGAACTACCTATCTCAGGTCAAAGGTTACTCAACTACCTATCCAAGGCCCAAAACCAAGTCCGAAAAAATAAAACAACAGAAAAACACGCTAATGAGCCACTAATCCAGCTCAAAGGGGATCGGAGTGTTACATTTGACGGACAAGAAAAGTTAGACCAGCAATTTGTTGTTCAAGGGAAGAAGTATTTACCTCATTAACATGTTGAGATGGAAGGTTAAGCCTAGTGCCAAATTGTTGAGAATTAGCCGCCATATTTGCAATCAAGTTCCTCGCGGCATTGGGAGTCTTATCCACCAAAGCTCCTCCACTAGCAGCATCAATCATGCTTCTATCGGTAGGTAGAAGGCCCTCATAGAGATACTGGATAAGCAGCTGCTCACTAATTTGATGATGGGGGCAGCTTGCACATAATTTCTTAAAACGTTCCCAGTATTCATACAGGGACTCCCCATTGTGCTGCCTTACACCACAAATTTCTTTTCGAATGTTGGCCGCCCTTGAGGCTGGGAAATATTTCTCCAAGAATAATTTCTTCATCTCGTTCCATGTTGTAATACTCCCGGAGGGTAGATAATAGAGCCAATCCTTAGCCAAATCCTTCAAAGAAAACGGAAAGGCTCTTAATTTAATTTGCTCTTCAGTCACCCCCGTGGGTTTCATACTTGTGCATACCACATGAAATTCCTTAAGATGTTTATGAGGATCTTCACCTGCAAGTCCATGAAAAGTAGGCAAGAGATGTATTAGTCCAGATTTTAACTCAAAAGTGGTAGTAGCCTCTAAGTTAGGAAAAGTTATGCATAAAGGTTGTTGGTTCAAATCTGAGGCAGCGAGCTCTTTCAAAGTTCGATTTCCAGCCATGACTTTTTCCTTTTCTAGATCAGAATCGCTCAAAAATAGTGAATCAAGAGCTAGTGCGTTTTCTTCAGAATGTCTCCGAGTTTCCCTCCTTAACATGCGCAAAGTTCTCTCTATTTCTGGATCGTATTGCAAATCAGCTTGATTAGACGATCGAGTTATAGGCATAAGCTGTCAAAAAAAAAATTAGAAAATCACAAAAAGCATAAAAATCAACTAGAATCACTCCCCGGCAACGGCGCCAAAATTTGGTCGTGCTGTTGCAGGCACCCAAAAATAATAAAACCTTTACTCCTAAAAATATATGTAATAGTGCGAGTAAGGATCGTTTCCACTGAGAGTGTTTAACCAAATTTTATGCTTTGTGATCAAAGATGGGGTTTTTTTTAATAAAAAAATACAAATAAGGAGCAAAAAAAAATAACGAATTCAATTAAATGAGCAAGCATTGGTCAAAGTCAATATCCACCATCGGAAATTCATAACTGATCATTGATGCAAAAATAAATCAATTAACACTTTGAACACTCATCGTTGTAATTAAACTCCTATCTCCTTGATTAGTTAATTAGAAAACACGCGCTCCAATTAACCCTAATTACTAAACAACCTAAGACAAGCGCTATAGATTTAATTTAATAACAGCATTAAAATTAGAGAGATCGATGAACCTAAATAACACAAACACATGCGGTTGCATTTAATTTAACTAGGTGTTCTTCCTAATTTCTAACAATTACTGATGCAGTAAATTATTAAAAATCAGTTGCTTCGCAAATTAGAGAGATCAAACAATTACGGATTTGACTTCTAATTCAGCAGTGGATTGCAATGAAAAATATACTAGTATGCATCCTAGCAATTAAACAAAACAATCATGATAACAAATTAAGCATAGAAGAACGACCCATATTCAAAGCATAAATTGAACAATGAAAATGAATTAGATCTCACAGTATTTATTCCGAGGCTTCAATCTCCTTCGACCAATTAAAAATTAGCCACGCAGGGCCATAAAGACTTGTAAATATAAAAGAAAAGAAGAATGAAGAATGATGAAAGAGAGAGAGAGGAACTTCGTCAGAGAGGAGAATAAGAAACGTGTGTTCGTTCCCGCTGTCTCCTCCTTCAGAATGTTGGGTTTTTATGGAGAAAGAAAAAGAAATCATCACCTTGGTCATTGTGAGAAATATTAGGGATGATAGAGAGAGAAAAGAGAAAAAAATAGCAAGCACAGTGGCTGTGGCTGGGTGTGATATTAGAAGCAACGAAAGATTTGAGAGATGAGGTGGCGTTGGAATTGGAGATGGAAATTAATACAATATTTCTAACTTAGTGAAAATCTTCTTTTTGACCATATCTTCTCACTCGGGCTTTTGTTGGACTCAACCCAAGAATCAAAGTTGCACTATTTTTCGTTCTGCACAATATGAGCCCAACATTGGATATGTTTCCACGCACTCCTGATTTCTTCAAATTTACTATAATGCCCTTCATCTTGGTTTTTCATTCGTTTAACATCAGGTACGAGCAGTAACTTCGAGCCCGATTTCGACCTTAATGCAGCCAGTATTTCTCAAAACTCAAAACATGAAAGTTGTAGATCTTTTTCTTGGCGTTCCACAGCATCTTGAATCATCGTAATTGGAGCTCAAATGAGAGAGTTATGCCTAGATTACTAAGCGTTGTCCAAACTGTCCATAATCACCCAATTTGCTTTGTTTTGCACTTAATGCCTCCATTTGCATCCTAAATCAAAATATAAGATTAATGAGTGCAATTGGACAACATATAGATACAAAGGACTAAATATTAAGGGAGAAAAATATGACATTTTGCATTCTCATCAAACTCCACCTGAACCACATATTTTCTCCCCTATTATTAGATGTTTCCTTCATTGCTTCACCTGAAAAAGCATCCCCTATCAACCTATAGAGATTTCTGACCATCTCACCCTCCATGATGACCCATGTTCCCTTTTCCACCTTCATAACTCCACCTGCTACAATGCACTTACAGCCTTTGAAGTCTAAGGCACCTAAAGAAATCCAATTCCTTTATAAACCTGGAACATATATCACATCCGTTAGGGTTTGAATAGCATCATCATATACCTGGATCTCTACCGCTTTTATCTCAAATGCTCATCAATTGCATTCTCCCCCATAAGAACAGATCCATTAACAATGAGAGTTATTTACGTCAACCAATCTCTAGGCGAACACATGATAGGAAGAATCCGAATCATAATACCATAAATCATCAACCCGATTCATACCTGTAATGACAAAAAGTGATTCCCCATCATTCGAATCCAAGCTTTCTTACACACTACCTCCTTCTGATTCTGATTCTTTTACTTTTCCTTCCACTTTGGCATGTTGCTTTTTCCCGATCCTCTCACGCGGATCTGAGCTTTCTTGAAGCGATCTCTTATTCATGACATCAAGTAACACTTTTCAATCATTGCTGCATCACAGAGTCGAACACTTTTTCCTGCCAATCTTAGAAGTCGTTTATTTATCAAACACATCAATCTAGCCCGTAATGCTTGAATACATTACTATTATCGTGAATCTGTCAGTTTCTTCAGTCCCCAATTTTCTACCAATCACACCGCTAATATCTTTTGTCTACCTCCTAGATCTTGTTACTGTGAGTACGCTGTAAAAAATAGATCTGAAATCTGACTCCGGATGGCTTTGATATCGCAAAAATAGTTTTTTACACGTCGATTGGTCAAACTTTCTTTTTTACCGTTAAATTGCCCATCTTCTTCCACATGTGCGTAGATCTCTTTAGAATGAGTCCGTAGGCACAAACGGATTTTCGATTGGACATCGGACGATCAAAATATCACAAAAACAATCACAAATCTGGTCAAACTGCCTTTGACTTCCTCTGCTGATGTGTGCTGATGTCACTCTGTACTTGCTGCACTAGGTTGGACTTTGAGCATAGGTCAGGTCTGACCCAACCCGAAGCGACCTGGACTGAACTATTACTGGGCTGGGCTTCTCTGCGTAATGGGTCTGGTCCTACTTGACCTAGCCTGCACTGCTGGGGTTACTGCAATCGGGTCAGGTCCGAACCGACCCGGTCCTGAACTTAGCCCAGACCTACTCTCTGCTACCACTTGTTGGAAAAAACAGTGCAACAGAAACTACCCGCGATCGATCTGGGTTCTGAAATAGAACCCAGTAACCCCTTCCCCCTTCTTTTTCCTCCTATCCAGCAAAAGAAGGAGCAATGGCCGGCAACAGGTGGCCGTCAGATCTGGAAGGCGGATAGTGCAAATTCCGGCAATTGCCGAGTTCTTCACCGAGCGCGACGACGCCCACGCTGCAGCAAAGGATGCCTCTCTTCTCCGAGCATGGCAGTGGCTGCTATGGTCGTCTTCTCTGGTTCCAATGACGATGAAAGAAGGCGTGGATAAGGCTGACTTCTCCGACTGAGGTCAACTGTAATAGAGCCATGCTCTATCTTCTCTTCTAATGACTGCGGTGATGAGATAAAAATCTGACAACTTCCTTGAATCTAATCAACTAGCCAATGCAAGGCCAGATCCTCTTGATCTCAGTCTTTTTCTCTGACAGTGGCCAACAAAGAGATCAGATCAACTGATTTTCTTTTCCATTCTTCTATTGCGATCCCGGCCAAAAAATTGCAAGAATCACACAACCCTGAGCCCTTCCTCCTTTGCAAATCGTAGAACTATAGACGAGATCTTCTCCTTTAAGTAAGGCAGCAGTGACGGATGCTTCTCTTCTCTGGCAATCTGACAGCAGAGGTATACTAGTTCTACAACAGAACCCTGCAATTCAGAGAGTCCTATGAGATCCCAACATCAGATCTCTTCTGTTGATCATCCACACACGATCTAACTAACACTTTGATCTTTTCCAATTGTCAATCACAAAGCCGTGAGCGATCTTTACCTCACTCTGATACAACTTATTGGGAAAAGCGGCGCAATGGAACTGCCTGCGATCGATGGATTAATCACGATGAACATAAGTAATCACACTATCAGCAATCACATACATGAACACAGCAGTTTTCGGTGGTTCGACAACCTTACTTTCGTTTATGGAGAAAAGAACTCATCTATCACGATCCCATCTCGATTCCCTCAGGATCTAGGATTACAGTACATTAATATATATAGTTTTCATTTCCTTGGTCAACAAGAAAACCCATATATGATTACTAAAATACCTCAACTTTGAACCTCAGCTCTAGCTAAAGCAAATGACTGATTCGACTAAACCAGAATACAAGACAAAATCCAACAATCTTTACCTCTTTGATTAGTGGGTCAAACTTTTTGATAAATTTGTCAAATTAAGCAGCATTTCATTGGAGTACAGTGCAAGCAATTTCAGAGGATGCATATGTAATGCTATACCAATGTTGAATAGTTTATGCCAATGTTGAACCACTTATATTTTAAAACAGCCAATTGCCACTCAGAACATAGTACTGTCAGACGACTTGTGAGAAGCGATGTGTGGTTAGGGAGGTGCAATGTACTAAAATTATGGAATATTACCCCATATCCAGTCTAGTAGAAAATATAACTTAAATCAGAGCTGTTCTTCATTTATTCAAATTCAGTAGACAAAACAAAATATCTCAAGTAAACCAAACCACAAAGGCCAAATCTCTAGAACCTTTAACAACGAGAGATATGATAAGATGTAAAATGAAGAGATTAGTGATCTCTTGACATGCCCTATTTGTGCAATGTCAAATAGGGCCAAATCCCTAGTCATGCCCTATTTCTAGTATGTGGGTCCCTCTTGAAAGCATGGAGGACCTATTTGTGCAATGTGATTAAGGGCAATCTTCATAAGAGTCTATTTTCCCAATAAGTGGATGTACTCAAAGGAGTATTTGTAAAAAATTGTAATGTTGGCTAATTCTTGGAATTTTATTTTTAGATGGATTACAGTGTGTGTCAAGTGGCAGAGCTAAAGATTTCAAATTCAAAGACTTGAAGCTGCAGAATTACAGTGCCCAATCGATTGGATCAGATGTGCCATCCAGTTAAACAGGCCCGACGAATTTTTTCCCTAGACAGAACCTCTATCCAATCGATTGGATGGATCTCGATCAATCAGGCCTGGACATTGCTCCTAGGCAGAAACACTGCCTGATCGATTGAGCAGTTTATCTAATCGATTGGATAGCCAACAAATTTAAACCACTTGTTAAAATTTCTTTCTAGCTGTTTGAACTATACTTCTAGATTCTTTAAGGATTGAAACCCTACAAGCATACCACGAACCTTGGGCTATAAATTCACATATAACCTCATCCATAGTTATATCTTTCGAATTCAAAACCCTAGAAATCTCTTTACGAGATCATTTTTCTTCTCCAAAGCAATTTCATCCTTGGATGTGGTGAAGCTTTGTGTTCCTGAGATTCTCTTTTCTACTCTCTAAAAGATTTGTTCTTGAGTGATTTCAAGACGTGTTAGATTAAGCTCAAGAGAGGGTGAATGACGTGTGCGTTGGCAAGAAGAATTACAGTCCTTTAGGTTGTGTGCAATTAGACAAACAATAGTAAGTATATTTTGAAACATTTGATTTCATAGTGTTTGATTTCTGTTGAATTGGTGGATAGGTATCGTGGTTTTTTCCCTATTTGAGTTTTCCACATAAAATTCAAGTCGTTCTCTCTTGTGGTTGATTGTTATTAACTTAGATTAATTGTTTGTTAATTAATATGCATACAGAGATTCGTTTTAGGACCTTAATTGGCTTTAGGGTTAGAGTCCTTCTAGTGGTGTCAGAGTAGGATCACATAGGTCTTTGTTTATTCAAGTGTGATTCCATCGGATTTCTGATATGGAGTGTACTAAAATAGGTACCTCAACCAACAAGCCTCGATTATTGGATAGATTTAATTATGCCTATTGGAAGGTCAGAATGACTACTTTTCTCCAATCCATTGATATGGAACTTTGGGATTGTGTTGAAGAAGGATATTCCAAACCTACTATCTAGTCTAAAGGGAATACTATTCCCAAACCCAAGGCCCAATGGACCAAAGAGGAAAAGTAGGCTTTCACCTTTAAAAATAAGGCCATGAATGTACTTTTTAATGGAGCTTTTGTTGGCAGGTAAAAATTACATTCTCTTCTTCTGAGCCATGGGCATTAGGTCATCTAGTCCTGAAACAATCCCTAGGTCCTTTCCAAAGGAGAAAGACATCCCTAGAGTCGAATAAGGTTCCCTTAGCTCTAACATAAAAAAAAGAATAATGATTGAGAAAAATGAGGCCAATCTCCCATTTAAGAAGTAAGCATTCTAGCTCCCTCTCTAGTTGGGTTCTCTCTCTGAAGCCGAAGTCAACATCAGCAACAAACTTACTTTTCCTTCGGATAAGGCATATCTCTAGAGCCACGTTAGCAAGTTCATCTATGAAAAAAAATTGCCTTTTAAACCTGGCTGCCCTAGATGAAATCCCTCGGGGACAACATCATCTACCCTGAGGAAGCATTAGCAGAGTATCCCCTATGAAGACCTCTTAAACCTTAATCACACGAACTCATTCGTGCGGAGATGGCCTCAATGGCAGTTTTTAACCACGATGGCACTACTCTAAACCTGTAACAGATCATGGGCAAAACCTTACACGTGGAAACCTTGGTGAAATCTTGGAGAATGTGGGCTTCCCCCTGATCTCCACACCACCACAAAGCAACAGCCTTTTCACTGGAACAAGTACCAATACCTTAGGGAGGATGCTATGAATCTCACCCTTGATATCAACGTAAGGGGGACACACAGATACACACAGAGAGACACACGAATACATAGTGACCTAGAATACAAAGACATATAGAAGAAAGTAACAACATAAGAAAAAAAGAAGAGCAAAGCATCCAAAGAAAATAGCTGAAACATCGGGAGCAGCAGATCTTACCCTTTAGAAAAGTAAAAATAGTAGGAGAGCTTTTAACAGATAAGGCACTATCTCGCGAGGGACTCTCCCTCTCCCCTAGGTGACTAAAGAAATGATAAAGAATGTGTTTTTCCCACATTGCATTTGTAATTTTCTATATACCTCTTACTGTTAAGCATCTGAGATCAGACAAGGGGTTGCAAATTGTAAGCAAACAAAAAAAATATGTAAGCAGCCAGCCGCCTGCGAGGTTACTAGGATAGAACCCAAATGTAATAAATATAGACCTAGAATGAAATTACAAGTGTTTCATAATTTCTACTGTTCTGTGTCTCCTTAAAGCAGTCACTTAATAGATATTCTTTTTGCGTCCATTTCATTAACTTTGATTGCCTACAGGAGATTGGTACCATCCGTGGGGATTTACTAGGTATTCAAAAGCCTATCTAGTGATTTCTTGTCTTTGAGTGGCAAAAATATATCTTTGCCCATTCTTTAGTCTAATTCATCAATTCACACTTAAAGTTTAAAAGCCTTCTCATTGCCTATGTAGTTGTTCAGATTATGCTATAAGTTGAGTCGAGACCACATGACTACCTCACCGAGAAGCATAACTTCAGGATGAAATGGTGGTCCAAGGGCCATTAGCACGCATTTACTTGCCCTGCTTTTAGCTCGAAGACTTTGCCAACAAAACGGAGAGTGCATGCAAACTACCCTTGAGGTATACTTGCACGACCATCAATATTCATCTATTCTCCCTTCAAAGATAGAGAGGGAAAAGGAAACAATAATTGTTCTCAAGGGTTATGACAATTCCCATTGAAATCCTAGAGAGAATTACATCCTATTCCGGTTTATGTATGAGCCATGGTAAAGATCTTGACCATCGAATCGAGCTTTTAGTTCTCCATATTAGAGGCCTAATTATGGTTGGTTTTGTTTCTTTTGCAGACCAACCATGGGCTCACTAATCATTACTTTTGATGAAGCCAGAGCACAAGAACTTGGAATTACCATAATCTTTGCTAGTTTAACTCACCAAAGCATTGGGAAGTGTGGATCATCCAAACCTATTATGGTTGCTTTGTAACCATTGACAGGACAATAGACACCCTTAGCTGCAAGGGTGGTCTGTTATTCCTGCCATTACCTTCGACCCATCCCCGGCGGTGATGTCTGTAGTCGATCCGAAGCCTTGGGTATCAAAGTATGCCTAGAATCCTTTTGGGATCTTCTATAGAGAAAACCAGAAGGGTCCAATCTCCAGGCCTAATGGGGCGACTCACAACCCGTTCACACTCATTGGGAATCAGGGACAGCTTTGCCCCCCTTTTAACAAGAAAAGGGGTCCACCAACCGAAAATACCGACCTCTGTGGATTTATTTGGCGAAAGAACAAACAATTGAATGACATTAACCCTGGATTCAAAACGTGGTCAACCAGTCCTCAAAAGTCAAACAAGCTGAAGTTGCAGTCAGAGGTCCTGGTAAGCCTTGAAGACAATCGCTTCCACCCTTTATCCCAAAAAGGAGGCAAAAAGCCATGCGAAATGAATTTTGTTGTTCATGACCCTAAGGTCATTTGTTAGTCTAATTTTGTGACCTTGAGGTCATGAACTCGCGGCACCCACCAAATCAACACTATGACATATTCAGCATAACTGGAAGATGGTAGAGGAAGATGTTCACATCCTATCATTGTTGGTTCATCACCCGCAATCAGAAGGCCCCAAGTTGGCTGGATCTGTAACACTTCGATCCAAATTAATCCAGTTTAGCCACTAATTAATGTTCTTTTGGTCATTTACCAGCGAATGAGTTTAGTGTATGTCGTTTCGTCTTTTTGAGTTTTATTTCAGGTTATGGATAAGTAGTTGGGTTGAGTTTAACCTGGATTAGGTAGATACAAGCACTTTTTCGTAATTTTAGATTTTGTAAGATTTCATTATTCATGCATCATCCTAGTGTCATCATATGCATCTCGTTAAGCTTGTTGATTTCCGTAACTGACTCGCATATAAACACCTTCGTGTGTCTCCGTTGGATGTTTAGTTGACTCAATTTGAAATTTCCTTGAAATACAACGACTTTCTTATAAAGTCCATTTCATACTTATCTTATATATAGAGAGAGAACACCACCTTGGCTCTCAAATGACTTCTTATTCTCTCTCAATGCCAGCTTCTTCCTGTTTTCTCTTTTCTGCTCTACTTCTCTTCCTCTCAACGATTTCTTATTCGATTTTCTTCTTCATTTCGCTGAAAAGATCCTTGCACCAACTTCACGGTTCATCTCTTGTCTATTCTAAGGTAAGAATTTGATTCCTGATAACATCTATGGGTCTAGAGTCCTCTTCATGCACTACATGCACTCATTGTTTCTTCTTATTTACATGCACGGCTACTAGGGTACATATAGACATCCAATTTGATCCAAAGAGTAAAGATAAATGTGAAAAAGCTTACTTGAGGCAAGTATAAGTACTTTATTGATGAACACATGTTGGTAGACGATGATTGATATTATTATTCAATTTTTTACGATTCTTATGTTTTACAACCCCTTTTTGTATACGTTTATATGCTCTTGTTTTCAAATGTTTAAAAGCACTTTAGTTCTGAACTGTACGTGAAATTCTCCAGTTGCAGTATTTCTGAAGCCTACGGCTAAGCCGTAGAGCTCCACAGTTCAAACTCCAGATAGTAGCCTAATTCGACTTTACAGTACAGTCCAGCTACGGCTAAGCCGTAAAATGTACTACGGCAGAGCCGTAGGCTAGCCGTGACCTAACCGTAAGTCAAGCTACGGCTTGATGTTCCGAGAGTAGGAAAACAAGAAATTCTTCTACGGTCCAGCCACAGCGAAGCCATATGGTGTTTTACGGCTAAGCCATATCCAATCGTGGCTAAACTGTAGAACAATTACGGTCTAGCCGTAAGAGAATGCACGGTTCAACTGTGGCTCGCCGTAAATGTGGAAAAAATTCTAGGGAACCACAGCTGAGCCATAGTGCATAATACAACTAAGCTGTAAGATGCCTACGACTAAGCCGTAAGTCACCCACAGTTAAGCCATGAGACCACAGAAAATGAAGGAAAAAGGTAGGTATGATTAAGAGACCTTATAGGGCCTTCATATTGGATTCATCGATAACCTTCAACTTGTCTAATGAAATACTTGAATATCATGAATGGTCTTGAATGCTGTAACTCATTCATGTGTGTTGTCTAGTTGTTAAGCACCTTCCCATGGGTGTTGGTTTAAGGGACTTCAATACACCTTCTCAATACATTGTAACACCCCAAAAGACGAACAACTATATATCGAAAACTTTAAAACTACATCATCATACATGGTTAGAAACAATGGACAACTAGCTTAGGGTTGGCTAGTAAACTATCGTAATTCCATGAAATTAACTCGAATTGCATAGCATGTTGGCTCTAGTTATTGCCTTCCTTTACTATTGCTTTTACTTGTATTTTATTTGACTTGAATGATCATATGAACGATCATATTATTTGTGCTTAAGCTTATTATGGTATGTTTTGATCTATGTACGACTTGAACTTGAATTGAATTGACTTGCATTATATGACATGATTGGCATGGTCTGGTTCTACTTAGCCTCAGCCTTATGATAGCCGGTGGGGTTGACTTTGGTGTAGCATGTATGTTGTGACTGCGGTGTGCTCTTGTCTTGGGGCTTATGGACCCCAAGAAACTAGAAAGCCATTTGTACCCTAACCCGGTCGATGGTGTTCTCAACGTATAGATTCCTAGAGAGAGGATATGGCAGATGTAGCAGCCACCTGGTAAAATATATATGTTCAATGATTCTTATATCATGGCCAAATGCATGATTTGCTTAGTATACTAAATTGAAACTCTATGTATATCTCCTGTTAATGAATCTTGTAGATACAATGGGTGTTACCTTAATGGTGTTTATGCTTTGTTGAACCGTCGTTTCACTGGTTGTCCTTAGTGTTGCAGGCTCAAATTCCCCTGTCAATCCCTCGCCGGTCGGCAAGACTTCAGAGGAGATCTAGAGGCCTCTTCAAGGTTAGATGAGTGGATGTGATCAATCCATCGGAGAGCGGCATAACATGAGGATAGGTCTCCTGTTGTTATGTGGGATGCATCTGGGTGCTGTATTGGAGTTTAACTCCTTACATTTTGTGTCTCATAGAAACTGTCTCCTCACTCTTGTAAAGTCAGGGTTCCTTTTTATTGTATATCTTGTAACTAATGTTTTCTTTTACATTTCGTGTGTCCTCTTCTTAATGTAATGATACTTACAGCTTCCGCGTACAATTGTATTTTGCACGTGTGATTTTCCCTTGTGCATATGCATTTGGATTGGGTCTAGGTGTATATGCATGGGAGTACATATGTCACTAACTAGGTTAAATCTTAATCCCCAATTTCTTGGGCTCAGGTCGTGACAGAATCCCTCCCTATGCTAGTCAAGTACTACCCATCAACCTTGGACACCACGATGGCTGGCCGAATCAAGAAGAGGGCTCTCGTCCACAAGCAGAAGCGGCATTGGCTGTTAGTTGCCTAGAAATAGGTAATCAAAGAGGGTGAACTTCAGGCAACCCCTGTCTTTATGGTTGACTCAAGTTCCTTTTTTTATGTCACCAGAAGCATGGTGCAGTCTCAAGATGCAAATCCCAGTTTTGGGTAAAACTACCCAAGAACGTTGGAAGGTCACATTGACATCGATGATGACCAGTAGGAGAATACCCAGAATTCCAAGGCCACTGCTACAGCCACACCAAAGGGCAAAACAAATGAAGTGTGAGGTGAAGGAGAAGGAGAAAGCACTACTGTAGTCCTAGGCAATATGGTCAAAATGCAAGGGGAGCAAATTGAAATGCTAGCTGAGCAACTTCAAGTCCTGATGGAGAAGATGTTCACTACCAAAAACACTTAGCCTTAGACTTTGCAAAGTGAAAAAGAGTCAAAGGTGGACCAACTCAAGGCGCAAGTGAAGACGCTAACAAAAAAATTAGTAGGAGCAACTATTAACCCCGGACAGCCGGCAGTCTGTAGCTAACTTGTTGATTTTGACAAACCGATCACCATGAAGGACTTAGCTAATGTGATCTCCAAGGTCAAGGATGAGGGATGCCTAAAGAAGAAAGGGCTTTTGCCCAAATACCTACTGGAGATGGACCTGGTTCTTTTCCCTCCCAAGTAGAAGCCTCCAACCTTCCAAAATTATCAGGGAAAAGATCAGCCTATCGTCATGTCGTGCACTTCAAATCATTGATTGGAAATCTTCCTAATCTTGATACATATAAGATCTGATTATTCTTCGACGCCCTTCGAGGACTGGCATTCGATTGGTGCCTGTATCTTCTGGTGCTAACATTTAAAACATGGGCCATTTTTAAAGAGAAGTTCCCCTTTCACTTCCAAGAAGAAGATCACCAGGTGTATCTCGTGACCCTTACCAACATGAGGCAAGGGAAGAGCGAGTCCCCCTAGGCCTTCATCAATCAATGAAGGACTGTGTCTTATCGCTATAGGGAACCCCTATCCCAAAAGTCTGCAGTTGATATTTGTCGCAACAGCTTGAGGCTAGATATCAAGGCCTCCTTGGTCAGTCTAAAGACCAAGTCTCTAGCTACGTTGTTTAAGCATGCCATCCAGGCATAGGACATCAAAAAGCAAATGCAACAGGGAAAGAGTCAGGTGAAAAGAGGAGAACCTTCCTCCTCTATGAAACAGCCTAAGGGTAAAAATAAAGAGGAAGTCTTCAATGTCTAGACTTCTAAGACTCCCAGTAAAGCTCAACCCGTGAAAGGTTATAATCAAGCCCAAAGAGAGGAGTAGGAACGGAGGAAAAATGTCAAGTGCCCTTTCAAAAAAGGTAGTGAGGTTATTTTTTAGTCTCTGTTGGAGAATAACAAGATAGAATTACTTGAGTCAAAATGACCTCATCAAGAAGGGCGGACTTATGATTTGAACTTCTGCGCCTATCATCGTATGATATCACATCCTCTCAAAGACTAGTTCATCTTGAAAAAGAAGATCAACAATATGCTTGAGAAGAGAGTCATAACCTTGGATGGTAAGGGTGACCCTGCTCTGGTGCATATGGTGGCGTTTGGGCAGTTCGACCCGATAAATATCACCCCTACTTCACCCCTGACGGTGATTCTACGTGGTAAACAAGCTGCAAAACAAAGAAGACTTGGTGCCTGCCAAGACTAGTGCCAATCAAGAAATATGGGTTGCTCCCTAACTGTTAGGACCCAACCAAAAAGATTGAACTTTAATTATTTAATTATAGATCAACTAATGGACCCTACTTGTATATAGATTAATTAATATTTATTTGTTTTATAGATAAACAGAATTAGAAATAAATATGAAATTAGACTCATTATAATATATAATTAATCTTGTGGACCCACTTTGTTAACTTATTGGAAATTAAATAAACATGTGCTAAAATTATTTTTAAAAAACTAATGCTTCATTTAGTTAATATTTAGTAATCAATAGTTAATATGACGTAATAAACCATGTGTTTAGGTAATAAATAGTCTTAAAATTAAAAGTTACTTCTAATAATTAAGGGAAATCAAGTGGTTAGTTCACAATTGCAAAAGGACGTTGGTAGAGGTTCCCTTGACTTTGAATTTAATATGGATTTACAAGGAACACAAATGCTTTAATAAATTTAGGGGTTTTAAAGTGTTTTGAATCTTTAGTTTTTAATAAACTTGTGTTTATTATGAAACCCTCACCTTAAGTAAACAAAACCCTTCAGCCTTGCTCCACATGAAAGATACGTCCCCACTATTTGATGGTTTTTAATAAACATAAGTAAACTTCAAGTGCAAGATGAATTTCTAGTAGTAAAAGTGGAACTTAAACCCAACACCCCAACTTTAGCCTATTTTGACACCACATGTAGGCACTTTAGCAACTGACACCCCATGGCTTGAGAGAAGAGAGAGCAGAGAAAGTTAGAGAAGGTGAGACTAGAAAGAGAAGGGATTGGATCAAAAATAGAGATCTCTACTCAGGTCCAGTCCAATTTGTGTTTGAAGCTGTAAGGTAGATAGTTCTTACTTGATTTAAAATTTACGTGTCTTTGTCCTTTTAATTTGTTGTGTTGTGATGTTTTTCCTTGATTTGATTAATGCTTTTTATTGATTTTATAGCATTGGATTTTGAGATTTTCTTCCTAAAATTATGTCATGTTAGAATATTCTAAAATTAAGAATTTCAATGCAATTGAGCTCAATCCTATTTCAAACATATAGAAAACTCAAATCCAATTTATGTGATTCTTGAATTCTGCCATGTTTATCACCTTTATTCCATGTCAAATTCAATGATTTTTTTTATATTCTATGTGATTACATACTGAGGTTTTTACTTAATCCAATTTGAACGATATTAGGATTTGTGTATTTAAGATTCACTATTTATGGGGATATACTTGAAATCAATTCATGAATCTTGAAAATAATTTGAAATAAAGTACGGTGTTTTATTTTTGCAAACCACTTTTTAAAAATATTATGAATAAAAATTCTCTTTTAGGAAAGTGTTTATTATCTACTCTATATATATGTACATTCATATTCATTGGCCTTTTCAACCTTGGCATTCTTAGAATATCTTATGAATATTCTTCTAAGGCTGGCTAAATAGTTTTTCTATATAATAATGAATTCTCTTTCAAAATTATATTTTTTCTAAAATTTCATCAAAAAATTTACAAATGTAATTTGAATGGAAATCACTAAAAAAATAGTTTTGTAAACTTTTGATTTCTATAAATGAAATTAAAAATATAATACTAAAAGACTTTAGGGGATTTTGCCCAAAAACACCCAATAGATGGGCTCCACACTGAAGAAGTCCTTTTAAGTTCGAAAAGCACCAGATTGATCCGGTGGTAGTGATTTTGTTATTAATTATTATTTTTGGAGTAAGTGGAGAAGTGACGTTAACGTCTCCTAAAGATGTTAATTTTGCTCTTTAATATGTTACTAAAGAATGACATTAATGTCCCTCAAAAATGTTAACATCGCTTAGCTTATATATTTGTAAAGAAAGGCCTTAACATCCCTTAAAAGTAATGTTTTAGGTTTAAAGGAAATCATTCGAGGGAATGAGAAGTTTCTATATGCAAACCCTTATTTTCTTGTGACTTTTCCACTACTGCTATTGTCTTCTTCTCCACTGTGGTCCGTGAGCGCCTCTTTTTTTTTTTTTAGATTTGTATCTTTCCAACCTCTTCGGTATATTTTAATATAACTCATCTTTGTGTTTTCTTGTATAAAGTTACATGTGGAGGTATTTACTTCTTTTTATTTAACCTTTGCATGCATGTACGTCCTTGGTTGTTTAGCATTTTTAAGTACTTGGTTTTTTAGGCTTTTTATGTACTTATTCTTCGTTTATCCTTTTCATCCAACTCATCTTCTATGTTCATTATTGTTTAGACATCTCATGGACATGAAATTTTAATGTACGATTAACCTATTGAATGTTGAATGTTTGGTAGTGTACATATGAATTATGTTGTAAAACAACTTCATTTTAATATTACATACTTTTGCAGACATTAAACCATGATGAAGCAACCAATAGTATGTTGTTTTGTATGCTTAAACACTGACATGTTATTCATACACCAAATCCTTACACTGCTATGCTTAAACATTTATCCATTGTAAGAAGTGAATTGAATTATATGTTATTTAGGGTTTAAGGTTTAGGTTTGAATTACATTCATTGTATTATATGAAGTTGACTTGTGATGTGAATTATATGTACTTTAGTTTAATGTATTATTTGAATTTATCAAAGTTTACAGATGACTCAAAACACTTTCAAGATTGCTAAATCTTCATAGAATTCATTGCCTTTGCTGTATGAACAAGATACTCATGTTAGTAAAACAATTGGTAATGGAATTGAGCACAGTACTTATAGAATTTTAAATACCAATCCGGATAGACAAAATATGGGCCCTTTCACATCAACAGAAAGCATAGGTGGCTCAATGTGGACTAGCACACCTTGCTGAGATAGATTACATGAGGATTGACCATTCTCTCGTCATGGGTTTAATGGAGAGATGGTGGCCATAAATGAACACATTTCATCTTCCTTCTGGTAAGGCAATGATTACGCTAGAAGAAGTTGAATACTTATATGCATTGCCCATCGAAAGTCTCATTGTAAAGGGCACCACTTTCTCTAGACATAGGGTTAGATAGACGTGTGAAGAGTCATTCGGTATGGCTCTGAGGCCTAATAGAGATATAGATGGAGTAACCATAAAATTGAAATGGTTAGAGGAGAACTTTAGGCCTGAGGTTGAAAAAGATGAGTTATTAAAGACAATGGCGTACATGTTCTTCTTCATTTACTGTATGGAATGTGTTTACTGTATGAGACTTTGGACTTTGGTATGGATTGTGGATTCTTGTTATAAATTGTATTTAAGAATGTACAAATGGAGTGACAGCTATCAATTTATGAATGTTGATTGTTGGTATGAATTGTGATATATATGATCGTGATTTCAGTTGATTACAAGAATGTATTAAAGAGCTGATCTGAGCAAAGTCTCCTTTTCTGAGTGTTGTAGATAAGCGAAGTCAACACCGCTCAACAGAAAAGTAATGTTAACGTTGCTTAAATAACTGTAGCAATTGTAATTTTTTTCAAACTCGAGTGCACACAGAATCAACTGAAGCGCAAGTA
This sequence comes from Sextonia rubra, assembly GCA_037013555.1. Lineage (NCBI taxonomy): Eukaryota > Viridiplantae > Streptophyta > Magnoliopsida > Laurales > Lauraceae > Sextonia > Sextonia rubra. The sequence continues at coordinate 104,404,989 of JASUAD010000001.1, read as the reverse complement.
CTTCTGTTTGGAACATCTATAATAGACAAGTGACGTTGACGTTGCTTGTCAAATTAAAGTTTTCAATAATAGTTAAGCAGATTATGAAATAAGATAGAACTGATGTAAAGCCACAGACAAGACTGAGCGTTGAATCGAAAATGAGAACAACAAAATAGTAACTATTCATAGAACTGAGCACTATATATACCATTGAAAACATATGACTATTGTGATTTAGATAATTAATCCTAATATTTTCTATATTGTTATCCCAATTTGATGTTTCAATAGCCATTTTCTTTAACTCGGCATATGCTATATCTCTTTCAACACGCCTCATTCCCTGCACACTACCTTTGTAAATAAGACAAATAAGATTTAATTCGAATGCACCATAGTAATGCAATATGAATATTAACTTACCACTTAACATACTATTTATAATGAAAAATATTAGTATACATTTAAACCTTAATAACTATACATAATATGCACTGATATAGAAGTTAGATTTGAAAGATCTATATTAATTAAGAGCTTAGATCAATCAAAACTATAGTTATATTCCAAGAATATTAGTGTAGGGCATGACATGGTAGAGAAGTTTAAATTAGAAGGCAATAGTATTAGTTTATGATAAAAATCTAATAATACAATAAAAAATTATTAACAAGTCTTCCAAATCTTCTATAAATCAAAGATTAACACATCCCAAAATACTATAGTAACTACTAGGTTTAGGATTTAATACAAAACAATCAAACATTAGATCGGATAGATATACATGTTCTAGAAGCCATAATGGAGCACTAACCTGATAAATGCAGCCAACTACCAAAGTTTAGTTCGATTAAAGGATGTTAGACAAATGTATGCAGGTTGCATGATGAGATTTTAGCGTAAAAGGTAAACATGGTGCAACAACATTAGTTAAGGATTCAATTTTTCATCTTGGTGGTGGATTGGATGTTTTCTTTGCATGGATTCTTATTTAGAGATTGAAGGAGAAATGGTGATTTGAAGTATTTTCAAGTGATTCTCTTTGTGTGTCATTGTGAAGACTATTTTCTTTTTATTTTAATACTTTGGCTTCTTTCTAAAGGGTAGATTGATGTTTTGGTTATTGGCTACCTTACTAATCTTGGGTGAATTTGTTTGTTTTGTGCACTTGGTTAGTTGAGTGCTTGTGACCCTTATTTGGCTACTATGGCTCCTAAGAAAATTCTTGTCACAAAAAAGAAGAATGTCTCTCGTGCTCCTCCTTTTCTTAAACCTTTGATGCCAAGAAATTTTTGAATGAGGGTAGATAGAAGCAATTTGAGAAAATCTTCTTCAGGAAGTCTGTGATTTTGGAAAGACCAATTCACGTTCGACAATGTCTTATTGATTTGGGTGAATGGCTTTTGGCTAGGAGATGGTACTCTCTTTACACTTTTTTGTCTAATATATTTTCAAATTGGATTAGAGAATTCTTCTGTAATATGACTGTCGTGTCTGAGGAGTCATTCATGACATATGTTAAAGGTGTGAATCTCACTATCACTACAAATTCCCTTAGTCTTCTTTTGGAAATTCCTCGAACCCCAAATGCCAAATATCCTCTCTCGGAAAATGAAAATGATGATATAGATGAGGATGATCATAATGATGTTGATTGGAATGAAGACATGACTACTCTTTGTGGACAATTTCGACCATGGCCTGGTGGTTTGCTTTAGCAAAAAGAATTGACTCCATCCTATTATTTGCTGAACATTTTTTATTCACACAATGTGGAACAAAAAGGTCACACTTTTGAAATTATTTAGGATGATGGATATATTTTGTTTGCCATAGGAATTGGATTACTCGTCATCTATCAAGCTATGGTGAGAGCCCATTCTACTACAAAGAATGCATCTTTCCCATTTGCTGTGTTGATTACTCGACTATTGATTTTGAAAGGTGTGATAGCTGAAGCAAATGAAATATCTTTTCCAATGTCCTCTATGATTACTGTGAGTACTTTGCGTCAATCATCCTCTCAGTTCTAGATTGTTGTACTTCAGGAAGTAGAAGCAGCTGGACTTGAAAAAAAAGTCAAGAAGCCTTTTATGATAATTCTTTGACTAGTAGAATCCTCTGAATTCATATGTTTGATAACAAGTTTAAAATCCCCATAGACTCCCATAATGTCGATGCTGGATTCCAAAACGAGTTCCAATCTGATAATCAGGGTTGTATAATTTGCTTCAGTGTTAGAGCATCCCTTGGTTATCGAGAAGGAATGTGGATATATGTTTTCTCTGGACTGTAGAATACTACCCCGGCTGCTGCCATTAGTTTACGGTGCTCATTATTTCTTGAAGCTTTGTCAAAGTACATGGTCCAGTGAATATCTAGATCTACTTCTACCACATGTTCTTCTATGAGGAATGCTGGTTCATCAGGTAGTTTCTTTGAATTTGAGGCCTTCAAATAACTGATATTCTGCTAGAAAATCGGCCAAGGCTTGCCCTTTGACGACTTTTGCCGAAATGTATCTGAGGTCGCACTGTGTTAACAAGATGGACTATTTTGCCAAGCAATCACTTAAATCTCCGGCTTTTAAGACCAGCACTTTTATTAAATTTACCCAAAAGATCAGGTATATCGTGTGAGATAGTAGGTAGTGCCATAGTTTTGGACAGCAAACATGAGAGCCAAGAATTCTTTTCGATTGGCAAATATTTGGGCTTTGCTCCTATTATCATTCGAGAAAGGTACTAGAGAGCGACTTTTTTTCCTTCTCCATTCTCTTGAACGAGCAGACTCCTAGTAAATGCTCTAGGACCCTTGTGTATAGGATGAATGGTTTAACAGACACAGGTGCTACGAGAATAGTAGGTTGGTGAGATACTTTTTGATATTTTGAAAGGCATTATCACATTCTTTGTCCCTTATGAACTAGACTCCTTTCTTCATTTGTTTGGAGAATGGTTGGCATTTTCCCAATAGATTCGAGATGAGCCTTTTGATGTATGCCAACTTTCCTTGTAATCTTTAGAGCTGCTTTAAGGTTTGAGGTGGAGGCATTTCTAGTATAGGCTTAACTTTAATTGGGTTGAGTTCGAGTCTATCTTTTTGGACAACGAACCCTAGGAATTTTCTAGAGGAGACTCCGAAGAAGGATATTAGTGGATTCATAAGGAGTTTGGATTTCATAGCCGTTCGAAGACCTTGTGAAGATCTATTAGATGATCAGTCATTTTCTTGCTTTTGACGACCAAGTTGTCGACATAGCATCTGACAGTTTTATGATGCATATCCTTGAAGATTTTCATGATGACCCCCTCCAATATTTTTTTAGTCCGAAAGGCATGACAGTGTAGCAATAGACTCCAAATGGTGTCTAGAAAGAAGTGCGCTTTTTGTATTCAGGATGTATTTTTATATGATTATACCCTTAGAATCCATCCATGAACAACATCTCGTATTTAGTGGTATTGTCTATCATGAGTTCTAAAATAGGTAATGGAAAGTCATCTTTTGGAAATGCTATGTTTAGGTCTCTAAAGTCGATGTAGACTCTGATTTGACCATTTTCTTTGTGACTGGGACTATATTTGCTAGTTAATCCAAATGTTGTTCTTCATGAATGAAGTTAATATCCATGAGATTTTGTGCTTTTTTTTTTATTTTGTCCATTTTGTCGGGCTTGGTATGCCTTTGACCTTGCTTTACAAGCTCTATATTTGGAGTGATGTTTAGCCTATGAATTGCAATTTCTTGGTTAAGTTTGGGCATTTCTGCATGGATTCACGCAAAACTGTCCACACATTCACGCGAGAAACTGATGTACTCTACACGCTCTTTTCTTTTTATTTTTTGAACTTACAAAGGCGAGACGAGGATTTTCCAGACTTCCTTGGTTAATCTCCTAGATTTGATCCTTAGTTGGAGGATTAGGAGGAGGTTCTTCCACCTTATTTTTAGAAGCTTCCAACTTGTGAATCCCTTTGGGATGTCATTTTTTGGCTTGAGCCAATGTTTTATCCCTTTCCAAGGGTTTATTTTTATTGGCCCTTCAGCTTTTGCATTTAAAACATGATGATTCCATCCCCCTTGACATTTGTTGTTTATTTCATCGTCTACAGGCCATGCTGCTTATTGAGGAGTGCTACTGTCATCACTGCTTTCTTTGTCATGTTGGAAGGAAGCCCAGTCGTCTAGTTCATGTGCCAAGATTGTTTCTTCCGAACTATATCCATCTAAGGATGTAATGACATCCTCTTCAAGATCAGGGATTTTTGGAGAGATTTCACTGTAAGGAGCATATCCTAAGCCATATGTATGAGTGTCGATGCTACCTTCGAATCTGTACTCATCCCATTGTTTAGGCATTATGCCGTCATAGGGGACTAGGAGACCCTTTTGGTTCCCTAGCTGGTTGGCTTTCTAAAATCGTATCCCATCTTTTTCATTATTTAAAGTGATTGCCAGCTATAGAGATCGAACATTACTTATCCTTGATTTGTAATCTATTTGAGGGGATGTGCAAAGGTATGATAATCCACTTGGGAGAGAATGATCGAGTGCAGATCGTGTTGGGCTGGCCCAACCACAAAAAGTGACCCTTGAGCATTATACATATGGGCCAAGACTGACAATGGATGTAGAGGCAAAAGCTGGTTTGATGGTTCATTTTCTATAGATTCATTTGCATCTTATTCTAAGTTAGTGTTGGAATCATATGTAGCAGTTACAACAATCATTGAGTAGCACCTTTTTAACTTTTTGATCAGATGGGCAGTACTTCTCTCGATGTTTGTAGTTACTGAGGATAGTTCCTCGTATGACTGGAAATCCATAACTACCATAGCCTTTCGGATGTAAATATGGAGCCCTTGCTCGCATAAGGCCATGCGAGTTTTTTGCAAAGGTTCCTTGGCACATTGATCAGCTAAGTCCTTCCACCTATTGATGAATCTTTGAGATGATTATCCTTGCTCTTGTTTTACTCAGAGTAACATCCCCAGGTTGACTAGCTACCCTATTCTTCATCTACTTACCTTGTAATCAATATGATAACTTGGCAAGCTTGGTTGTAGAAGATTTTTTTTCTACCCTTGTAGTAATTTTGGCTAACTGATCAAGGGTTTCGATTTTCATAACAATCATCTTGGAACGAATGCGGCTTTGGAGTCCGTGCTAGCACCAAGTATGACCGACTTGCTTTGAGATGGGGTCTTCACACCGTTCAGTCATCTTAATCCATCCGTTTATGAAATTAAACACTGGATTATTGTTTTCTTCTGGATTATTGTTTTCTTACTTGGCTCTAACTAATTGTGTGATAGAGATTGGCTTCTATGACGTTAACACCATGATTGGCTTATTATGGTTTTTTGTTTGAATCATGAAGGTTTGATCTCAAAAAGCCTTTACTAGAATGACCAATGGGTTGTCTTTATCTTTGATCATAGTTGGCTGTTCCGCAAATCTGACTCTCCGGGGTTTGCCTTCTGATTTCTCTTAAGGAGTGTTTGCTAATTCTTTTGTTAGAGGCTCTTTGCCCATGCTTTTCTTGGATTTTGAATCCTCAAACTCTTCCTTATACATGGCTACGTCTATAAAGTAAAACTCCTTTCCTTTGAAAGGTTGTTTGTCTACGAAGACGCAGTGTGTTTTGTCGCTATCATCGATGTACTTAGACGCTGATGCAGTGTGGAGGAATGATAGCATAATCATGCACCCACCGTCTTTCCAACAAGATGTTGTAATAGGCTCTTGTTTTCATGACATGCAGTGTGGCTTCGGATTTTAGGTCCCCTAGTTTGAATTTTATGTGGATTTCGGGTTCTGCACTGCCCCATCATATCCTTGTATTGATGTGTTCATGCTAGACAATTTACTAGTCTGGATATCCAACTCTTATAAAGCTGTTATGGTGATGAGGTTGAGTGCTGACCCAGGATCGATTTGCACCTTGGCATTGGTATTTTCTTTACAAGTGCTGTGAAGTCAATAGGTGGCATGCGTTTGAATTCTCCCAACAACAAGTGTTTTTTTTTAGAAGGAGACCGTTGCTTCATCCACATTTTGGATGGAAAAGCATTCCTGGCATCCTTTTGGCTTTTCGGTCTTTTGGTTTTGATATTCTTTCTTAATCCAATGGACTTACTCTAAATGAGCTTGGTTCTCTTGACTGAATGCATATAACTCCCGTATTAAATTGTCATGGGTTTCGTTTGATATTTTTAATCGGTCAAGGATGTGCAAGCATGTTGGAATGTGTTTCAAATGCTCTACAATATCATACTTAAAGGTGCCTAGCAGCTTTTTATTATTGTTTTCAAATATATTTACATTGGTGCCCCTTTATGTTGGGTTTACATAAGAAGCAGAAAGTTGAACATATTAGCCTTGCAGTTCCTCCTAAATCGAGTCACTTCTTCCAGAGTTGGATTTTCTTATGCTCTTGGTGTTCTTCAGGTGGTGAAGACCTCTTTTCTTTTTGATTGGCTTGAATTAGCCCATTCATTCCTTATATCTTCAAAGTTTGAGGGTAGGCAAGGGCTAGCCACCATCAAGCTTAGAGCTATTGGTACTTCTTTCTTAGTGTTCGAGTCTTGCTGATCACTTACTCAAGTCTGAAACTTGCTATTAAGGCAAGCTTGTTTGAATTGCTGGTTTAGCCAATTGATTAAAAAGGGATAAGCATTTCCTTATGGTGAAGCTTCTATCCTTACCTTTTGCTTAATAGTCCAATCACTTGTCGTTGGTGTTTTAAGGTCGTAGAAGGACACAGTCACTTATGGCATCTCTAGTTAGAAGATGTCATCCTCATTTAAGACCTCGTTGGATAGGTATTCTTCAGCCTCCGAGTCATCCCATGAGGGTAGACTTCTTCTGTCTTCATTCTCAGAATCCGAGGGATAGTTAGCCTAGGATATCCAGTTACAGCTTGTAATTTGTGGATCCTCCTCATCGTTTTCATAGATTGGAATCAAGAAATCTGCCAATGTGCAAGGTTTCCTAGCATTTGGGGAGGAATCCTCTTCTTCCGAGGCTATTTCAATCCTTGTAATTATTGGAGGTGTTTGGACCTTGCAAGCTACCCTTCTAGTTCTTCTTTTACCCTTTTTCTTTTCTTTTGAAAATGGCTTTTTGACAAGTTCCCAGTCTTCATCACTGACGAGATCAAGATCGATGAAAAACTTTTCCCTCGAGTTGGTTTTGATGGGTACTAGGCCACTCTCATGCTGATTTGGTTTCTGATGTAGAACTCCATTGTCTTGGGTGCTAGAGGTGCGGAAACAACCACAGGTTCAAATTGCCCAAAGGATATCATATTAAAAGGCACTGGATCATACTTTTGGTCGAAAATGGTAGTCCTGTTCTTCCACATTTCATTGATATTTTCCTCGAGGATGAAACAGTCCTTCAAAGGATGTGAGACCAATCTGTCATATGCACAGTAACTAGGGTCATCAACTTTTCCTTCTTGACTTTGCCTTTTGGAGGGAGGAAGTTCGATTTCCTTATTTTCAGCAAAAGATTGAAAGATGACTTCAATATCCTCATCAAAAGTGTATTTCAGATTCTTCCTTTTTCATAATCCTCCTTCTGAGCCTGTTCATTTGTCAGGCTCTAAGTGTGGTGCCTTGGAGGTCTGAACATTGAACACCTCCTCTTTTTACTTCTTGCTTCTGGCAACTTTGAAGTGAATGTATTACTCCATTTCCATTCTTTCTTATCCAACTCTTTGAAGACATTTTCAGCCTTAACAACTACCTCAATGAGCCTCGAGAGCGATTTGGTCTTTAGGCCCACCATCATGGCATGGATCTCAAGTTTAAGATTATCCACACATATCCACTGTTGATTTTTGCAATGGTGGTTTCATGCATGTGTAAAAAAGTGCTCTCCACCTTTTAATGAAGGCATAGGCAAATTGCTTAATCCTCTCCTACTTGATGTTGCTGAGGAAGCTAAAGGTTAATGCTTTATCCTTTTCCTAGAAGTGCAGTAGGAATTTTTCTTCTAGCACAGACCATGAGGTGAGAGAGTAATTGGTTAGTTGCCTATACCAGTCAAAAGCAATCCCTTTGATAGTGCTGATGAACAGGTGGATTTTTAAGGCATCTATGTTTGGTAAACTTCTGAGTAGGGACTTGAAGTGTGCCAAATGCTGAAGAGCAGACCCTTTCCCTACATAGGCTTGGAATGTAGGTTGTTTGTAATTTTTAGGGATGGGACTAGGTCAAACTTTAGAGGATACTTGAGCAACATTCCTTTTTTTTTTAACCGATTTTCTTCCACTGACTTGTTCATGATTTCTGTGACCTCTTTGTAGGTCATTGGCACTAGAAGAGTGAACCCATGAGTTCTTGGCTACTGGTGTTATTTCCGATCAAAGCCTTAACTTGGGCCATGATCTAATTTATTGGTTCCTTGTCTTTGTGAGTTACACTTTTAGGAGACTTGCGTGGAAGACTAGAGTTGTCTGATGCCATTGTCCTCTCCACGAGGACTAGCAAGTAGGTGGCAATATGGTCAATCCACTCCCCTTGTTGTTTGACCAAGAGATTGAGGTCTACCCCTCATCTTCATCATAATCGAAGGCTTGCTCATTTCCCTCTACATTTTCCGGGCTTGTCCCGCTTCCTTGGTCCATGAAGACTAAATATTGGTGGGGTCAGCCGAGGAGAAGGTGCGGGCAGTGATGCTTTCATTTGCATTAGTATCGTTGTCCGAGCTGTAATCTATCTAGACGAGGCATTCTGAAGTTTCTTTTGAATTGGAGGGTAGCTGGGAGGTCTGTCTTAAAGCTATGCTCCTAGTGACCCACTGTACGAACCCAGATTGGACCATATTAACTGGTGCGACCACTGGGTTAGTTTCTTTCATGATCTATTTCTGGACCACTTTTAGAGGTGGAGAGCGTACTACTGATTTCGGCCTTGGATCTCCTAATTGGAATTTAGACAGCATGGGTTTTTTTCCATCTAGTAGTGATAGAATTTCAACAGTCATTGCCTTGTTCCACTGGCCCCTCCCTCGTTATGCCTAGCTTTTGCGCTGCTCGATTTAGTCCTTTGGGACCTTAGTTGTGTTCCCTTTCGGGCCAGAGGATAGAAGGAGTTGTCCTCAAGCCTTCCTAAGGGTTTTTTAACTGGTGGAATTTTTTGGGTTTTTTGGAGTTAGGGAGACCAAGTGCTATATCTAGACACTGTGGATTCCTGCCAGGTTCTTTTCTGCGCCGATGTCTTTTTTGGGGTGAATTGGGCCGTTTTGGCCGAGCTTGCCTCCTTGAAGATCCGGAGACTAGTGGAATAACCGCTTTATGGTGTGGCTATCCTTCATCTATACAGTTGCTTCTTGTCCAGAAGTGGACTCAAATAGGGTTCTTGGTGTACTTGGAACCCAGGGTGTAGTTGTTGGGTCTGTGCTATTTGGAACACAGAGTTTGGATGGTGCCATGCTAGCTACAGATGGTGCAGTGGGGACTAGGACTCTAGTAGAGCTGGTGGCTGGGATCCGGGTTGCATTGGTAGCTGGTATCCTAGTCATGTTGTCACTAGATAAAGTGAGCCTGTTTGGTGTGGATCGGGAACGGGTGACAGACTATCACAACCTGAGCCCAGAAATTGGGGGTTAGCGAAAAGCCAAACCAGTGACACACGTACTCCCGTGCATGTGCATCCAAACCCAGTCCAAATACACGCACACAAGGGATTTAACACGTGCGAACCAAGTGTACACGGAAGCTGTAGATATTGTAGCAAGCAAAACAAAAGAGAATGAGCGGAAAACCAAAATGCGAAATAGGAAAAGACGTAGATAACATAATAGCTATAAAACCAAATACAAGTCTGAGTACACACCAAAATATTGATATATAAAATAATACAAGATCTCCAAACTCAAAACAAATAGACCCCAGATGATATGCAGATATGCACTCCGCAGAAGTGATTAAGCCCACTCTGCCAGGCCGGAGGAAGTCTCTAAGTCCTGCCCTGCAGTCTCCTCGACCGCCGGGGAGCCGGACAAGGGATTTGAGCCTGTAACACCACAGACAACATCCATGAATACAACGATCTAGCAAATATAAGTAACAAGGACGCAGCACTCATAGTGTCAAATTGAATAATGACAGAAGATTAAATACAGAGTTTCATATTAGTATGCTAAGCAAATCATGCGTAGAAGTAAAGCATGATAAATGAATCAAAGCATGGAAATACTAACTAGGTGGCTACTATATTGACCATATTCCCTCACATAAAGAGAAGACAGAGCAGACAGATGAGAACACCACCGACCTGGCCATGGGTACGCGTGGGTCTCGGTTTCCTGGGTTTCGGGGTCCTAAGACAGAAAATACACTGCAGCGATACAGAGAACCAAGCCAGAGGTAACCCCATTGGGTATCCTAGGGCTGAAGCTGAGTAGAACCAGACTGATACCAATCAAATTAAATCCAAGGAGAAGGGAGATTATCCGCTTTGGACTCACCGACGGCATGGGTCGGATCTTATCCTCACGTATTAATCTCTGGGCAGAGCCACTTGGGAATACCCATAAAATCAGAGATTTACAAAGCCAGAGATATATATAGCATAGTGTAAAATAAGTCAAAGCATAGCATAGATCAAAGCATAGTACAGACAGAAGAATAAAACAAATATACAGAATGAAAGCAAAATGATCTCATAATGCATAGACATAGATCAGTGAATAGAGGGCAAAACTGTAAGCAATATGCAATGCGTCTCAGATTAACATGGAATCAAGGTTAATTACGAGCCAACTCTAATCTAGTTGTTCACTATCACTAACCATGCATGCTGGTGTAGTTTTAAGTTATTCGATGCACAGTTGCCATCAAAGTGTTGCAATGTAATCATCACGTGCACTGAAGTCCCTTAAACCAACACCCATGGGGAGGTGCTTAATAGTGATCAATGCTCACATGAATAAGTCACAGCCTATTCATGCGGTCCAAAGAATCCCTTGGGCCGGTTTACATGTGTGGTTACCTGTGTGAAAGCCCTACAAGGTCACACCATTAACCTAAGTTTAATTTCAGGAATTTCAGATCTTACGGCTTAGCCGTGGGTGACTTACGGCATAGCAGTAGACATCTTACGGCCTAGCCGTAACATGCACTATGGCTTAGCCGTGGTTCCCTTCAAAACATGGCTAAACTGGTCATCTTCCACAACTGATCTGACATTTTTTTACGGCTGAACTACGGTTGAATATACGGCTTAACCGTAGACCAATCCACGGCTTAGCCGTAGCCACACCGTAAGAGTACTGTGTCCGGAAAGTTTCGACTGATCATAGTGTTAATTCACGGCTGGGTCACGGCTAGCTTACGACTCAGCCGTAGAACGATTTACGGCTTAGCCGTAGCCTAGCCGTAAAACAAAATTCAAAAAAACGAGGCTCTGGAAACTGAGCCATACGAAGTTACGACTCAGCCGTACATTACAGAAAACGAAAGAGAGTCGAGTACAAAAACTGAAAATTTGTATAGAACCTTAGCACAACAAGCTCAAAAGATCCCAATACCTTAGGATTAGGCTGTAAAACATCCCAAACATACAAGAGCAAGAAATCAAAGTAATCAATCAATATACCCATATGTGTTATCAAATCTTGTACTTATACTTGCCTCAAGAGCTTTGTCAAACCACTGAAGTCAGGCTCAAATCCAACTAAAACCCAAGCAAATCAGAGAAACAACACATGCAAGCATGAGAACACAGCAAGAGAGATGGGAAATCCAAATTGGAGAAGAAGAAATGAAGAACCCCCTTACCTCAAAGCATAGACAGAGAGGAGGGAAAGAGAACCCAATCGATGGAAAACCCAACATCAAAGAAGAGAAGTGAAGAGGATGGAGAGTGGACGTGGAGCTCTCTCTGGAGTTGTTGCATGCATCGACTAAGAAAATGAGCAGGAGAGAAGACATCTGGATGATGACTCATATATATAGATTTGGAGTTTAAATCAAAGTTTGATGGCTTTAAGCTTTTTACAATTCAAGTCACACGAGGGTCCAATTCCTCCGATTGACTTCGAATGGGTCTGAGACAGTTACGGAAAATGACGAGCTTAACGAAATACACGTGTTGACACCAAAATGATGCGAATATGATGTACTCAAAGCAAATGCAAAATTACAAAAAAGGCTTAGAACTACCTATCCCAGGTCAAAAGCTACCCAATTACCTATCCATGACCCGAAACCAAGTCCAAAAGAAATAAACAACACAAAAACACACTAATGAGCCACTAAACCGGCTCAAAGGGGATCGGAGTGTTACACAGACAGTCGGAACAAGCGAAAGAACGCTTCTTCAAAGATGATGATGAAGGTGGCCATTAGTTCTGCAAAGCAAGTTAACCAAGTGATTGTTTTAATACTTCTCCCTTCTCTTTGTTCCCATCCCTTCACATCTTTTAGATGTGAAGGGATTGTTCCTGAAGTGGAGAGAAAGATTAGATTTAGCATAGTTTAATTGAAGCGTAACATTTTGCGTAGCTAGTTTCAATTAGCCCCTTGTATCTTGTCTATTCCAAAGACTATAGCAAATCAGTGTTCACCACGCCACTTAGTCAAACTTCGAGGTGGTTCATAGCCACCTAAGCGGATTGCATCAAAATTTACAAACCTAAGGGAAGATCCCATTTTCTTTTTCTAATTTTTTTTTTGGAGGGAAGCCAATCTATGCATGGGTCGTCTACTCTCCATGCAAAATTTTTTTTCCAAGTGTTTGATCAAACTAGAACTTTAATTGGCTTATTTTTTTGTTGGTTCCCATAAACGGCGCCAATCTTCTCTGTTCGCCCCTTTTTGGAGAGCGAGGAAAAGATATGGAAGAGAAAGAAAGCAAGAAATGTCAAACTTATCGACTCTTTTCAATTCCAAGTTTTATTTTCATTGTTTCTTTTACGTTTTGACCTCCCAGGTGCAGGCTATTTAAACATATTTTTTATCACAGTCCCCTCTCCCCACTTGGTCTCAGATGATCAACACTTATAAGAGAAAAGAAAATAATGACAAATTACATTAAAAAAAGATAAAGGAAACTAATCTAGAGATGTGTGCCGCCTTCACATATTTTAAGTCGATCGAGCGATCTTCATAACCTATTACCCATTTTCCTTGGATGTAGAATTCTAAGGGGAGTTGAAATGAAGGTTTTATGGTTAAAACTGCCCTTATGAATTGCTTATCATGTTATACCAATAGGTTGGCCATAGTTATATCTGTATCACCTTCAACTCTCAAGTGAAAGAAATGAAGAAAGTCTCGAAAGACTTGTATTCTTCGGATATCCTTTCGAATCAAGGCACTATCCTTCTAATTATTTTCTAAAGATCAAGTATCCTATTGGTGAAGTCGTAGCTTGAACTTGAAGAAGTCGAAGCATTGGAGCCTTTTGATTAAGTGTTTTTGTTGTGTATTGTATGCATTGGTATGCTGTTATGCACTGTGTATTGTGTTGTCTTTTGGATGGGTGGCCAAGGGGGGGCATTTATAACCTCCAGGAGTTTTCTCCAGTCATTTGTGGTAGGGAGAAGATTGAGCAAACTTTAATTTGCAAGGTGGGATAGCCGACCATGCATTTGTATGATCCCCCACCCTCTCACAATTAGCTTTCTGAGGTGACAACAGAATCTTCGTTCTTGAGTCAAATCAATCAACCTGAAATTAGCTCAAAATGATTTAACTAGATCTCATTCAACAACTCAGTGAGCTGTTAAAATTTTTAACTGGGCAGTCACTTCCTTCTGTCGGCCATGTACATTCGGCCATTGATTTAATTAGCTGGCCAATGTATACTTTTTCCACTTTTTGAAGTGTTTTGACATGTTTTCATATTCAAACTTCAAGGTGTCTTTTTAGGCTTTGTCCTTGAGCTGTTTGTGCTTTGTTTTGTTGAACTTGAGTGATGTTTGAGTCTTGACTTGACTTTGCCTTGCAGAATTGCTTGTGGATTTCTTCCAAACTTTTTTACATGTCAACAAATGGATTGCAATGATATAGTATTGTGGATTCCACGAGCATTGTGTCACAACTCAAGCTTGAGAATCCTTAAATTAAGGTAATTTTCGAGGTGTGATAGCGTACTCCCTTGAAATTTGTAACCAAACTAATGCTAAGGTAGCATTCCACAATAGATATTCACACCTATCACGTGTGAGGACTCTTTATCCAAGTACCAAAAGCACGGAAGCCTGTCAATATCACCTATAAAAATTTTTTTCCAAATAACAGTTCCATGGTATCTCATTCATGAAAATAGTCCGAAAAAAATTAAAAAATAATAATAAAAAAATCCATTGTACAAGAAAATATATTTCATTTCTGTATTCTACAATTTGTACACCCATAAGTTCTATATGACAATGAATATGTATGTATGTCTATACAAGAGAAGATGGACAAATATGAACATGTCTATATCAACACCGTACAAAAGTGGCATCATGTATGCATGTACCAAACTAATGCAAGCTGACATAAAACTCCAAAAACCCAATATACAAAACCCTAAGTGTTGTCGCAATGCTCTCCAAAGTGTGGATCATTCAGGGGGGCCTCTGCTGTCCACTCGTTAGGGCCTGAAAGAAATGCTATGGTCTCCCGTTTCGCCTCCGCAGTCTCTATAAGATTGGGATTAGGATTTATGCCTGTAATATTGATTAGATAGTTGTGAATATGACTATTCAGCAAAGTATTAGCATGATATAAGAATCAAGTAACTGAAAATACTGTAATCAAGTTAGCTACTACAATTGCTAAATCCTCCCTGTAGGGGTCTTGACGTTGGGAACACCAGTGCCCTGGGTCCCTACAGGCCTTGAGTTTGGAAGCTCCAAATACCTACTGCAGCGGTAACATGTCAAGTCTACACCCTAAGTAGTGCCAAACCAATCAAGTCATTATGTAGGAATTGAGTAAGTGTTCAAATTATACTAGTCATTATAGTTCCATTCTAGTCAAGTCATTTTTACTCAATGAACCTCAAATCTGTAAGAAAATAACAATGCAAGCTGTACAATTGAACAAGTTATGATTTATGCATAATAAATTCAATTCTAATATTGGAGAGCAATTATAGACATTTCAAGATACAATGCAATTTCAATTAGCGGAATCAAGGTATTTTACTAGCCAAACCTAACATTTCATCGTCTCCAACCATCCATTTCGATGTAGTTTTAGGCTATTTAATACATAACTATCTTTGCTTGGTGCTACTTTATTTATATTGTGTATTGAAGTCTCCTAAACCAACACTCATGGTTAAGTGCTAGAGTAGTCATATGATGTACATAAGGTAATCTTCAGCCTCAAGACCCCTCATGTATTTTGAATTACCATTAGGCCAAGTGACTTAGTTAAGAATTCCAAAACTAAGGCCCTTATAGGTCTTTGGTTGTCTTAAAGTCATAAAGGTTTAGTTTTATATCACAATCAACCTCAGAGTTAATTATGAAGAGTTTTTAAGCTAATTGGGGTAGTTATAAAACCCCTATTCAATTTATCCAGAACAGACCTTTCAAAGTGGTTAGGGCCAGCTCAAGCGCCCAATTGCTGGTTCCAAAAAAGTTTCAACTTAGGAATTTTCATTAGAATTCTGAGCGTGTGCTCATTTGTGCTCGAGCGCATGCTCCAGAATTCTATTTATGAATTTTGTAGCACACTTCCCTCCTCACTTCTGATTCCTTGCATTGGAACCTCTTGTTCCCGACCAAAATCTTCATTATATAGTAGTTACCATCATCTAATCACCACCACATCTCCTTCTCTTCATTCAATTTCAATTCCATGAACATTCATTCTCAATTTTAAAGAACAAAGAAATTGGGCTGAGAAATCAATCAACATGTAATTAATAATAGAATCAAGGCATTACCAACATGTAATTAACAAAACCATGCTTATACTTGCCTTAATTTAGTGTTTGCACAGGCTTGTCCTTTTCTTTTTGCTCAAATAAGCAAAACCTCCAAATTCCAAACCTTAAACATGCAAAATACCAACATGGAGATAAAATGAGATGCCTGAACTGGAGGTGAGTCTCCTTGACTCATCTACAAATTTGAAATTTGGATGAGAGTAATTGCTTGCCTTTGGAATAAAAGGATATGAAGAGAATGCAGGTTTGCTTGTTTAAGCTGTTGAGCTTGAGATAGAAGATGATCGCAAGATGAAATCTTCCACTCAATTGCACATGCAACTGTTTTTGGCTTGATTTCATGGAAGAGAAGTGCGTAGGGAATGAAGAAGAAAACCCCTGTTGTAGCTTTTGCAACAGAATGCCGATGGATACCGTTTTGGGTTGTTTTAAGTCATGAAGTTTCGGAAATTTGCAAGAAAGTCCAGTTATGTATGTCTATTTACAGTTTAAGTCATTTGATGCTCTATATAGCCCAATTGAAGTCAAATGGGATTAAGCCCAACATGAAAATGATATACGCGTTGAGAGTACGCAATGATGCCTGGATGTTGTATGTATGATGTAAAACCATAATATCTAAAATTACAAAAAAGGGCTTTACACTACCTAATCGGAGTCAAACCAGGCCCAAACTACCTATCTGTAACCCAGCTCGACTTTCTAGACTCAAATAACACAAAACAACCATAATCAACATAGTTAAGTAACTAAACATCATTAATAATAATTAAATTAGATTAATTAGCTACTAAGCATCATTAATTCGGGTTGGAGTGTAACACATTGCTCCTTATTTCCACACATGTTAACACATGGCCAAGTCAATAGTCAATAGGTTTTGAAAGAAAGATTTATTGTAACATCTTGAACTCCCAAGTTGTAGTTAATCCTAGTTAATTGCCTATTAGCCAATTAAATGTGTTTAGAAGCTAAGCGAGTCCGGTGTAGTGTTAGAATCGTGTATACAAATTTTGTTCGGTTTCAAGCTCGTTTGAGCTCAAGGGGGGTGTAGTTTACAATTTTAGGGAGTTGGAAGCCCATTTTCGTAGTTTTTCAAATTGTAAGATTTTGGGTTCAACAGGTAGCTTTCCTAATTCAAGACCGTCTTCATGTACCTCGACTGACCTGGACCCATCTCAATCACTAAATATATTATTTAACAAAAATGAAAATTTTTATGAAAAATATCCAAAAACCAATTAAATTAGATTGAGAGTCCTATTCTTTCATACCATGCCAAAAGTATATTTATTGGAAAGATAATTCTATTTTGTGAGCATTGGCGCTTGCGGTGTCCTACCCAATCCCACCTGCAGTTTGTGAGTAATGACCAAAACAAATTTTAACCCCAAATATTAACTAGATGCAATTTCCTCAAAAGTTGAACCCATCCCCTTTTTCCCTCCTCACTCTCCCTCCACTCGTCTTCCCCCACCCGCCCAGCCACCCAGCAAACCAACCTCACTCTCTCTCCTCTCTGTTATTTCCTCCTTCCACTCTCTCTCTTCTGTTATTTCTATTCTCTCTCATTTCTTTATTATTTCTCTCTCCTCCCTAATTTGATTCCCTCATCAGAAATGCCTGAGGCAGCCCTCTTTCCTTCATTTTCCCCTATCTCTCTCGTTTCTCCTCAGAGTTGCCACCAGAGGACCCAGACTCTCCCCCAAGTCACCGCCGGTCACCACCTTCTCCAGACCGCCATCACCCCACCTATCTGCTCTCCCTCTCTTTCTTTCCATTTCTCTTTCTCTCCCTCTCTTTCTTTCCATTTCTCTTTCTCTCCCTTTCTCTTCTTGTTGCTGGAGGCCCATCCACCATTAAGCCGCCGGAATCATCATCCACTCCGGTCATCTTCTTCCTATTGCTCTCTCCTCTTTCCAAAGACACCTTCTTCAAGCTTCTTCCTCTACCAATCCGACCCAAGTAAGCCATTTTCCTTCCCATTCCTAGGGTTTAGTGGATTTCGAGCTTAGGGTGTGTCGAGCTCATTAGCTTCTCTTATTTGCATTTGTAGGTTGGATTTGTGTTGGGTTCGGATTTGCTAGAGTTTGAGCTTCGTGGGTGTCTTTTGGTTAGCTGGGGCATGCTCATTTTCCCATTTTCTTCATCATGGCAAGTGGATAGGATTTCCATCGTTGATATGTTGATTTAAATTTGATTCTAGCATGCTTATCATATGTGATTTGGCTTTGCCCATTTTGGATGAAAATGGAATTAATGCTAGAATTAGGAAATGGTGGACTGGAATGATGTTTGAATGGTTTAAATGTAGATGGAATGGAGGGGCTGGGCCCCATTTTAATTTTGTTTACAGGTGGAAGGAAAATGGAATGAAAAGGGGTGATTTTTCCCCCATTTGCGTGCCATTCGGGGCCATTCCCTTGGGTCCATTGCATTTCATATTTTCCTCCTTAATTCCTATTTTACTTGGAATTGTTTGTGTGACCCTCCATTGGACCGGAGACTTGGACTGTCCTGTTTACATTAAGTGAGAGTGATTTTTGGGCAAAACGCACTCTTACGGGCAGCGAATAACCTAACCCAGATGATGTGGAGATTTCACCTGTGCATTGTGGTTGTCTTAAGAGGACGTGTGAGGACGTGCAACTTCACATCATTCGTGGTTTGAGTAGGATTGTCAAGTGCTCAAATTGCCATCATAGATTACGAGGCTGGTTTGTAAATCCTCCTTCGCCTTTGGGCATGCATTATTCATATTGCATGTGTGTGTTTCTTAGAGGTGACACCCTCTTGCATTGATTGGACCGCGTTGTGGCACTATAACAACATACACCATTTGCGATGAAATTTAGCGACAACCAAAGTCATTCGTTGCTAAATATTACCTTTTGCACAATGAATATCAAAATTCGTCTCTCAATGTCGTCCCAAATTAATTCCCACCCTAAGCCTAAATTCGCACAAAAATTTTTTTAACGACGACTGTTGTTTGTCGCTGAATGCGATTTTTTATTGGGCGATGAACTATCACTCGTTGCCAAATCACGAAATAGATTGGCACCTTCCCAGCTTCATTTGGAGCAAAACTACGAAAATGATGAAACGTTCAGTGATGGATAAGAGAAAAATACTTACACGACCTATTCTTTCTTCTTCACTTGATCCCCAATTTGTCACTTCTCTTTCTCTTTCTCTATCCGGACTCAAGTGAAGGAGTGACATGATCCTTGCTACTCTCTCTCAAAATGCAGGATCAAAATCCAGAAGAAGCCTTTCTAAAGTTTCAATCTCCCAACCCTAACAATGAGACATCCTGAACCCAATCGAATTCTCTCATTACAGAAACCCCAAGAACCACAAATCCTTCTCCATCTCCACCGTAGTCAAACCTAACCAACTCACTGCAACACCCCAAAACCCAAATGGTTGCAGCCCAAAAAACCCTTTCACAGACCAATCCACCTCCCTGCACTCACCTTCAAAATCCCTAGAACCACCGAACACCCACAGCCCAAAAACCCTTGTAGCTGCTAAGAGACCTCACTAAACCCTAAACCCCAACACACCTCTGACACACCCTAATCGGACCCCCATCGACTAGCCAAAACCAACAACTGTCCCAAGCCACCATCTCCACAACCGAGCCCCAAACCAGAGAAGAAAAAAAAAATAGAAGAAGAGGAGAACAACAACAAGAGAGAAAGAAGACAATAGATCATCAAATCAAGCACTTCACTTGGCGCCATTTGAACGCAGCTCCACTTCCATCATCATTGCGTCAAGCTCAGCTTCACACAGCAGCAGCGGCCACTCCACATCCATCCCTCCTTCTCTTCACTACATCACGATCGCCAGAGTGGGTCACTTTGTTGTGCTCTTGGTAAAAGCTCTCGCTTTTATGCATATATATATATATTTGGGGTTTTGATATTATAATGTCTAATCAGAATTTCTAGGGCTTTACTTAATCTGTATTCTTAGATTGGGTGGTTATCATGCTTCTATTTGGCATTAAACTAGGACATGACCATGGTTGAGAATGATTCATGCCTAGTCATTTTTGTTGTGGTTATCAGATTCTGACCCAAAAAGAAAAGACCTTTTTTTTTTTTGTAGTCTAGTCATTTCCATCTTCTTCTACTTGTGCCTGCTTTAAAGCACTCATCTTTTCTTCTTCTTCTTATTCAGAACCTCTTTGAGCAAAGAAGATTCTCTGAAATGGTTTACTGATTCCTGGCGTTCTATAGCAACAATGCAGTCAGGTAGAGGTGGTTTCATGAAAAAACTCCTTTTGTTCCTCTTCTTCTTCTCTTTCGATTTCTACTTAAGTATGCTTCAAATTGATTGCTTGGGTTTTTTTTTTTTTTTGTTAATTTACTGTGTTGGGGTATGTTTATTTTGCTTGATTTTTATGGCTATGGTTGCATCTGGTTGCGTATCTACCAAAATTAAGCTTCAAGTGTTCGAATTTTGTTTGTTGCAGTGTTTATGGCAACCTGGGTTTTTTGTTGAAATGCAACAGCTAGGATAAATTTCTGTTTTTTCCTTATTTTTCTGCCCTGAATTATAAGTTAGTGTTTCAAGTTGGAACTGAAATAGTGCTGCTTTAGATTTAGATTTGATTGGTAGGAACAGCTGATTTTATTTCTTTATTTATTTTATTTTTCATTTGGTAGTTCAAAAAGGTTCATTGGGTGGATTTCTTTTTGTTCCAAATCCCTGGTGATTGCTGTTTAAGGTTTGATGCGCGGCATAACCACTTGCAATTTTTTGTTTTTATTCCCTATTTGTAATTTATATAGGTTTTCACGATTTGCGTGTTTTGTCAACTGTTTAGAAGTTGGATTTTGGCTGGCTTAGAATTTAGATTGCTGATAAGATAAAAAAAGTTAACAAGTCCTAGTAAAAAGTCCTGTTACTGGCCAGGTCAACGCAATGGGTTGAATGCTTTCTCCAATTGCAAAAGTAATTAAACAGTAAAATGTTAGAAAAGCCCTTAAATTTCTGTTTTGCTAGGAAGCTCAGTAAGGATGTCTCATACCAAAGTTGAAATTTTAAACCATCTGGGTGAAATGAATTGGCGTATATAAGAATAAGGACAAAACAAGATTGTGTGAATGGAGAAGACGAAAAGATTGTTTGAATTCACCTTGTTTTTTTAGTTTTTATTATGACAAAGTCTGTTACTTGTATAACTAACTATGATGGCCTTGCACAAGGCAATGGATAGTGTTGTGCCTTGGTATTCTAGATTTCAAGCTTCTCCCTTCAAGCTGGAGCATAACTAAAAGTAGCTCTTGATATTGGTTACTTCCTATTGCCTTAGTAACTTCAAATCTGTCTTGCCATTTGCATCTAAGCAGCATGGCTGATATTAGAATCCATCTATAATTTGATGTGTGAATAGGGAAATTTGATAGCTTTGTATAGCAGTTTTAACTCTTTTTGAAGGACTACTCTATAAATTGTCCTATGAACACCTAAACTTTATTCTAATCTTAAACATTGTGTTTCGGGATTGGATGAAGTTTTGTTACCATAATATCAGGTAGAGATTACGATGCAATCTTTAGAGGATGCATTTCTAAAGTGTATATATGTGCACTTACACTAACACTAAAGAAAGGGATTAAAAAAGAATCATTCAATCTGAATATTATATTATTTCCTTTTCCTTTATGATGTCATATCTTTGTATCAGAGCAGCAGATTCATGATATTTTTCATGTGGGACCCATTAAAGAGCAATGTGAGCCGTAAATTGTTAAAGCCTTCTTTGCGGAAGCTATGAGTTATTGTGTAGGTTTCTCCGACATTAATTTTTCAATCTCTTCTTTAAGCATATACGATACCAACTTCCATCAGGAAGCTAATGCCATAGGGGGAGTTCTTTGATGAAGTTATCTGCAAAAGCCTTTTTGATGAAAATTATGCTGTCATCAAGACTGAAAGAAATACAATTGATTGGTTTCACTTTGTCAGAGCTGTTTGTTCGGACACTGGGGTTTGCCCTGTTCTGAATTCTATGGTGGCTGTAACTCTAGATGCAATTATTTTTGGGTATATATTGAAAGTATTGTTCTGTTCATATTGGTGCTTTTGATTCCTCAAGTTTTAGTAATCAAGTATGTTTTGGTCAGTTGTCTTGGTTTTACTGTCAAAGACCAAATGTTCGGCATGACTTTCTAATAAGCCTTTGTGTCCGTTTGTTGACACTCACTGATAGAGTTGTTCAGATCCATTTGATCCATAGCCCCATGTTCAGAAGAACCTGATTTGAATTCATCAAGGAAGACACTTAAAAATGTGGGATTGTAGTTTTCTGTCTTGACAACATGAATCCAATAGAAAACCAAACCTGTATGATACAATGCAAACCAAAGGATTCTTTTTTTTTTTTTTCTTTTTACTTACTGACTAATTTCTGATTTGTTGATTATCCTGGTGGTTGAGGCTGCTACCCCATGCATTTACATGATAACCTATGAGCCTTCACCTGGAGAGGTGAGGCCTGTTCTATTATTATTATTATTTTTTTTTTTTCTTCTTCTATCATTTCTGCTCTATTTGCTTGAACTAATTTGATTTTTTCTGTTGGATTTTTTGTGGGCTTTTTCTTGTCATTCAGTATTATTTCAAGGGGAGGTATGATTTGGTTTAGGAGGCAAGTTTGAAGGAAATTCGAACATGATTAGGGATGGTGATTATTTTAAACTCAAAAATCAGATTTACATGTTAAGTGATTATGTGATAAAAACAGTCCAATTTTAAGCTTAAGTGTGAAGCTATTTTGGGCATTGTTGTGCTTAATGTCTGAAGCAGTTCAGAAACCTTAAATTCAGATCTGAAAACACACTTGAGTTAAGACCATATTTGATGATGGAAAAGTGACTAAAATCAGTCCTAAATAAGAATATATCATGGCCAGATTGTGTATGGAATTCAGTGGAGTATTAAAGGATTGTTCGAACCAGTTTGAAACTTGATTTTCTGGACTAAAATTTGAGAAGTTTCTGGAACCTGATTCATTCAGTAGTATGGATGGCAGGGGTCGTATTGTGTATATTGTTGAGCGTTTTACCATCTTTCTGGGCAGGTATTTCATTGATATTATTGTTATAGTGTTATTCCCTGTGAAAAAAGAAAGATAAGATAAACTTGTTTTGCACAAGCTATGGATTTCATTTGCTTCTTGTTCTGAAAGCCTTCTCAGTTTTGAACTTAGAAACATAGCAGTAGATATTCGATGCAATGTTAAAGGAAGTTATTGATTTTGATTAAGACCCATGGCCTCAAATTTTAGACAGTGGTAAGGATCTTATCAGAAAGATGCTCTGTTCTGATCACTTAATTGCTCATAAAGTACTTTGTATGTTAGACACTGTTGAAGTTTTAAACTTGTGTATATGTGAAATAATCCTGTGCTGACAAAGATACATGGTTGCCAATTCGCTCTAAACCTGTGCTTTGAGACCTCCTATATGCATCTTCCTTTACTTCTTTGATTGTTATCTCTCCACCGCCTAAAAAACCTGGAAATCAAGCATGGCTACCTTTATCTTCGGCCCCTTGCCATGTCATGGCTACAGACTAAGAAGCATGGACACTTATAAGAAATTGATGTATTCGTGTCAGACACGTGTTGGACACTCGGACACGTATCTGATACTATTTTATCCATGTCCATAATTAAGAAATAAAAATCTTAATTTCGGATACTTGTCCGACACTTTTTTTACGACATGTCCCACAATTCTTACGCCATGTCTTTGACTAAAAAATAAACATGTGGTTGAAATTTCTTAGACACTTGTTAATATGTGGTTACTAATGCTTGTAAATGTGATAGATGACAATTTTATACCATGGAAAAATGTATGATTGTTAATATTAATCATAATATCATATCATAAGCAAAAGGTAAATAAATCTTTTACTAAAGAATAGGCCTCAAGATTGGCTTTTTTTTTGCTTTTTGTTTTTTTTTTGTTTTGTTTTTTTTTTTTTTTTTGAGGGAGGGGAAAGAGATGATTCTCCAGTTTCTTTGTATGGATTTTATGGAACTTTAGATATTTCATGTTTAATGATTATGAATTATGTTTTAGTGTTGTATTGATATTTGAAAATTTGATATGTTTGTCAGTTGGTATTTGAATTTTTATTTTTTGGTTGCTAAATTATTAAAAAGTTCAAATGATATTATTTTTTAGTATATGAGTGTATATATAAATAAATATATATTATTAATGTCCCCCACAATATGTTCGTGCCCTACTTTTTTAAGAAATGCTGTGTTGGTGTGTCCATGTTGTGTCGTATTTATATCCTGTGGCCGTGTCTGTACTTCTTTGGCTACAGATAAAGACGAATTTTCTTTTCTTCTCTGATCTTCTTCAAATGCTTTTATGGAAGGATTTTGTTGTTTCTCCTTGCTTTACAGATTTTGAACTTCCCTGTATTACTCTTCTTCACTTCCTGAAAATAAGGCTTCTACTACAATGGTTTGTCCTCTTCCAAGTTTGAAATCTGTGAGAATTTTTTAGGTATTCATTTTTTAGAATTATGTTACATGCAGAAAATTGGATGTTGCATATTTTGTATTTTAATTGTAGTTATAAAGATAATTTAGAGCACATTGAAGGATATGGGTATTACAATAATGCAGTTAATCGTTTTTTAGTTTCTTTTATATATCTTAAATTACTCATATTTCTGATTTTCTTTATAAGCAACATTAGTTGGTCCAAGTTGATTAGTAACAAGCTTATCCTTTGAGGGATCCCTTTATGGGATGGGAGAAAAAGCCCATGTTAGTTATCTCATTAACAAAGAAATGTTTCAACTAATCATTTTTTGAGTTTGGCATGATACTTAAATCAACTGTACCTGGACATTTCCAACAAGACCGGAGTTCTCTGCTATATGTTTGCTCTAGCTCCAGTCTCCTTCCAAATGAACAGTAATGATTCAGTTCAGAATCTTGACAGTGAAGTACTTAAGTAAACCAACTTCACTGGAATTCACTCTTAGCATCATGTCTTGCTGTATTATTAGACTTATAGTTCACTTTTCGTTTACTAAATTCTTTTTATTCTTTTGCAGAAATGTTTGGCACAATAGACTTGTGAGATCAATTCCTGAATTTTTTGCTAAGTTACAGCATTTAATTAACTTGTAATGTATCATCTTCTATTCCATTGTGTCCTTGGAGCTTGCTTCTAATGACTGTTGCAAAGTTGTTCTAACATTTTTATTTTCTTTCTGTACTTCTATAGATGTAAATGGTGAAATGATAATAAAAGGTTGCCTAGGGTAGTCCCAAACTCAGCCAAGGTGGATTTGTTTCCGCCACATCTTTATTGGGAAGCTTTGCATCAGAGTCATGGTTTTAAAACACAGTTTCACACAAGCCATTATGTCAGTTAACTAGCATTTTGGTTTATTTTTTGCCCTATCTTCTAAAAGAAAAAGTTCAAAAGAAATGTGAGAATATATGGGGAAAACGTGAATCTTCATTATAAATGGAACTTATGATACCATGCTTGCATCTTTTGTAGTAGATCATTTCTTTCTGCTATTGCATTTTATCAATGTATTTTCAGTTTTTTGGCATGATACAAACATGTACAGTTTTGATACTTCCCATCATGAAAATTTATATCTATTTGGGATCCCTCCCTCTGCTCAAGCACTAATGTCAAGTTCCAAAATTGTACAAATGCTGGTTTTCTCCATACCCAGCATGGATGACATCAAGTGGAGTCCAATATGTATATAGATCTTTTCATTGTAATGCATTGAAAAATTTTAACCCTAATCTCACCTAACCCCAATTTCCAAACTGTGGGCGTGACATTTATCACAGCACCATAGCACCTACGCCTAGACGCCAACAGCAACAGCGCCTTCCTGCTCCCTGATGTTTTCATTACGACTTCCTTCCTTTCACCCGTCCACTGTGTGGTAGTTTTGAGCATCACAGTAGCTTGCCCAAGGAAGAAAGGGTGTGAAAAAGAATTCAAATGAGTACTCGATGCATGTGAATTAAAAAAACGTGCAAGGTAAAACTTGTTGACATTGTGTCTTGTTGGGCTTTGCCTGTGAAACCCTAATCTCATGTCAATGTATAATGATGAACATGTTTGAATAAACCATATCAGTTTGGTTTTAAGATCCAGATGAATAAAGGCAGATTCAGAAAATTTACTTTGAGAGGGCGAGCATTCCATTTTTCCAATACCATCAACTTGCAGACTTTTTTTTGTTGGGAACGTTGCATGTGAAACCCTAATCTCATGTCAATGCATAATGATGAACATGTTTGACTAAACCATATCAATTTGGTTTTAGGATCACAGATGAGTAGTGGAAGAATCAGGAAAGTTACTTTGAGAGGGCGAGCATTCCATTTTTCCAATCCCATCAACTTGCCGACTTTTTACCAGAAAATAAAAATAAAAGTTGCTGCCAACCCAAGTTGACTCCCTGACTCAATTGAGGCAAATTGGCTCGGTAAAATTAGGATTGGAATCACCATAGAGGGTCCTGAGTACTCTATACGCGGACAGATCAAATGCAGACTTGGGAGTCTTCTGACTTGGGCCAAGTCAGGCTCGTTTAATTTTTATTGTGGTGTTGCAAAGTTATTTGTAAGTATCTCTCCATTATCATCACTAAAGCCTTGTCCTAATTATTTTAAATTAAAATGAATTCTTAACTTCTTTTCAATCCATCTTGAGCCAAATCTCTAGATGTATTCCGCTAATGAAGATTGATGGTTCAATAATTATCTTTGTGTACTCACTGCCAAGAAGATTCACGTTTCAATTTTTTTTTTTCAATTGGGCTGTGGCCCAACCATGGCCAGACTGTGCACAAGCAATACATATCTCTCCATTATCATCACTAAAGCCTTCTTTTAATTATTATAGATCAATGTGAATTCTTAACTTCTTTTCAATTCATCTTGAGCCAAATCTCCAGATGTATTGCACTAATGAGGATTGCACTAATGAGGATTGATGGTTCAATAATTATCTTTGTGTACTCAGTGCCAAGGATATTCACTTTGCCATTTCTTCTATTTCTTTCTTTAATTAGGCTGTGGCTTACACACGACAATACTGTGCACAAGCAAGGACCTCACTTTAAAGGCAATAAATGTGCAGACTATGTAGGCCACACGGATTGAAATTAAGTGAGGAAAAATTGATGGTGACGGTTGGGGACCAAACAGGTGCCCCCACGTGGTGCCTGTGGTTCTCCATCAGTGGATCCCGACTCTTGGCCACACTTAATTTCTAGTGCACTAGCCACCCACCTAGCATTAATGTCATAGCATATGAAGGAAATGGGAAGCTACATGGTTCTCGAATGAAGACTTTTCTAGTCTACATATAAAAACCCAAAGTTAGGTTAATAATAGTAATAATAATAATAATAATAATAATAAGGCTACTAGTTTAGGGTTAGGTTGAGTCAGAGGTGATATGATTAAGAAGGTAAGACAAATTATAGTTTAAGGAAATCAGATCATTAAAGTGTTTAAGGATATCGGTGTTCTTTCCTTTATCCAAAAACAATGTACATATATAGACACTTGCAGCCTTCAATTTAACTTCATCCATCTGTACACTGACCATGGAAAAAAATTGATCGTTTACCTGTGGATAGTTGTCTTATATCTTTGGTTAGGTAGCATTTGAAGATTTTGTCCTCTCTGTCATTATGCATCTTCACTAGAAAATAGTAAAACTATTCTAGCTTTCTACTTCATGGTGAAATCTGATTTCAGATCCTGAATTGTTGATTTGTGACCGTGAGGATCACGTAATGGGGGGTTCAATTAAAATATCACTGAATTTTCTTGCTTTTATACAGAAAAAGCTTGCTAAAAACACTATTTAAAGTTTCATGCACAAAATAAATTTATGAATAGAAACAATAGAGCAGAAAATTAGAAAATAACAACTAAAATGATTTTGAGTCATCATTACCATCCTTAGAGCCTGTTAGATGTTATTCCTGTTTTTTTAGTGTATTTTGGGCAAAAATCTTTGATAGATTGTACATTTTCAAATCTATCTTTACTACTTTTATTTATATATTTTTTAGCCACAAGGGATATAGAATTCCACCAGCTCAAAATTCATGTTTTAGTCCTAGGATGATAGTTTTATCTTCCTGATTAGGGTTCAAACCTCACTAGCCTTATGATAGTTTGTAAGTATTGTTTTGTAATTGCACTTATTCTTGTTAGGATGATAGAATTAATGTTTAGAACGGCCTCCAGCCTAACTGGTAAAAGGTGAGAGTTCTTAATTGGATGACCAGTGTTCAAACCTGGGTAGGCAACTTTCCCTCACCATAGCTAGTCTCCCTCACCCAAGGGCTCTACATATCTCTCTGAGGTCTACTTGCTTCTACTGAAGGTGTGGCCCCATCCACCTATAGCTGGGATAAAAATAAAAAATAAAAACTGAGGTAAGACTCCTCTTTTTTGTTTGGGCTTCAGACGAGTCAGCAAACGGGCAGAGTTAAGAGAAAACATAGCTCTACACAAGAATAAGTGCAATTACAAACATTACTTACAAACTGATAAATATCTTTCCAATGAAAATTCATTATAATCTAGAAAACAGGAAATAGATATATTTATTTATGACTGTTTCAAGGTTTTTTAAATGTGATTAAAGCTTTAAATTAATACGATTGGAGATTAATAAAGCTTAATAGTGTTTAGTGTGTGTGTATACATAGTACAGTTTACGCATGCACATGAATGGTATTATGACAAGATTAAACAACTATGAATGGGATTGTAGGGCACGGTTGGATCAATACCAATTTATGTGGATGGTGAAGACTGGTTTATCAGATGGTGGGGCTTGCATCTAAACTTAAGTTATTTAAGATCACTATTCCATCTTATTTTATCCCGAAGAAAATTTCATCATAGCCAAAAGTTATATTAATTATCAGATTGATCATATTTAAAATAAATTTTAAATATAATTCAATTAAACTAAAATTTTCGTTCATTAGAGAATAAGGTTGGACAATGCTCTTGGGCAACTTGAATTCTGGAAATGAGCCCCTATGGAGATGATTCTGGGTTCCTTCATTTGAAATGCTCTTGGGCAACTTGAATTCTGGAAATGAGCCCCTATGGAGATGATTCTGGGTTCCTTCATTTGAAAAATTCATACGCAGTTAAGGAGAATAGGATCTGACGGTGAAATTGGCAAAGGACGGAAGAAATTCCTCAGTGATAGCGAGGTTCATGTTCTGGAAAGTCATCGGCAGGACCGCTTTTCATCTTTTCCTGTTAGGTACATGATGAATCTCTCTTTATCTTCCTTTATATCTTTTTAACTTTAGGAAAGTTATCAAGGACCCATGGCCTCATGGTGCGTGAGCTCAGGAGACACTGTTTTTCAAGTTCGTACCATTCCAGTGGAGCCCACTATTTGGTGATCGGGCAACCACTGATCTGACATGTGGTGGTGATTCATGGACATGCTTAAAGAAAATCACATTAGCAACAGTGTGTGTAGGGTATTGATCAAAATTGTGGTATCAATTGTGGTATTGGCTGGTTTAAAAAACCGATACAATATTGATGTTAGTCGCTGTTTGCAATCTATCGCGGTCATTGCGATATGGTTTTTTTTATTCGAAAAAAATTTAAAAAATATCCAAAAAAATCTAGAATATTGTAAAATGCTAGAAAACAATATTTTTTTTCCAGTAATAACAACTATAAAGCAAAATATCAGTCCCTTTAAGTTAAAATATCCTGTATCATTATTTAATTTTTACATTTAAATGTGCAAACTTTTATAGTATTTATTTTTTTTGCCAGTTTAATAATTTATAAATCTATGAATGTGGCCTTTATATAAATCCAAACTACTCAAAATAATGATCAAAATAGATGCCACATCTAATATGATCAATGTATATTTCAATTTTATATAACTTAAGCAACTGATAAATGGACTATTTTATAGCACTTGATTGCCACACAAATTTATTAAAAGCCCATTCAAATATGGGGTCATTAACTTGTATGGTTGAAATGCCCTAGATTGTTACAATTAAAAAGAAAATAAGATAAATAAAAAAGTCCAAAAAATGAGATATGCAAATGAAAAACCCAAACTCCTCAAACTAACTAGTCTTTTATGGGTCTCCACCTCATTTCATTATATTTGAAAATTAGCCCATTGTTTGATTAATTAAATTTGACTAAGATAAAAAAGAATTTCGCCAGTAAAAAAGTAGGCCAATCCTTAATTAAAATGAAATTCATCTTAGACCCAAAGAAAATACTAGGGATTTACTGTGTGTGGCCTACTATGGGCCCCACATTTTGCACCATGTATAAAAAAAAGTAAAAAATAAATAAATAAACAAATAACATTAAAGTGCCTCAACTTTTGGCCCTTCCAGAGATTTTGAAACCCTGATGAAAGGGTTTTGAAGTTTCAATTTTCACATTTTCACACGGATAGAAAAAGGGGGAGAAAAGGAGGAAAAAATGAAATGGAAGAGGAGGAGAAGAGGAGAAGAAGAAGGGAGAAATAAAAGGGAAGAAGAAACGGAGAAGAAGAAGAGGAATAGTCTAGTGGTGGCGGCTGGTGCAATAGGTGGCATCGGTAATCGGTCTAGGTACTAGCATCTTCCTCCTTTCTTTCTTGTTGGGTTTTTTTTTTTTTTCATTTTTATCCACCACTTATGTTGTTTTCTAGGTAGACTGTAGAGGATGTTTTTTTCTTTTTTTTTTTTCTGATTTTTTGTTTGGGCTTTGTATATCGTATCGGCCGATATATTGACTTTGACCAATATTTTTAATATATCAACCGATACCTTCAATATATCGACCAATATTATGATGATATTTTATGGAGACGAGACTGTTACCAACACACATTAACATATCAGCTCAATCATGGCCGATACTAGTTCTCATCGGCCGATACGAACCGGTGCTGATAAGAACTGGTATCGGTCATGATCGAGCCGATATATTGATGTGTATCGGTAACGGTCTCGTCTCTATGAAATATCTCCGATATGAACTGACATCGGCCGATATTTTGATTCATGGTTTAAGATAAATTTAAGTAGAATCCTTTGATCTAGATGATAAAGGCCCATCAGGCTATCAGTGTTGGAATAGTGGGTTTACGGATAATTGCAAATAAGCTTTATAAATAAAATAATTGAGGAAATGTCAGAATTAACCAAACAACTGATAGCCAACTCATGTCTTGGAGACACTTAGTTTTAGGCAAATTTAGCTCCCATATAGGTGTAAAATAGATTCACAGACATCTGTCCCAAAATAAGATGACTTCTTAATTAGACTATCTCTAGCAATCATGCACTCGAAAGACTAGAAAATTCTTGAATCCCCAAGGTACCACTTCGTAGACTCGCGGCAAGTAAAAGGAAAATGAGAGAGTAGAAGAGAAGAGGAGCTTTCAAAGGGATGGGAGAAAAAGCTTACCCTAAACCCCTTTATATAGGGTTCCCAAGTAAGGATCCATGGGATGGTTATGGTCTTGCAAATGAATTCGCAATGGCTAAGTAACAAAAATACAAGCGCAAGGTAAGGCCGAATCCACAATGAAGACCTGGTCTAGTCCACTTACATAGGTGAGCCAGCCCGCAAGGCATGATCTATACAGACGGTTTGGCCCGGCACAGATGAGCAAGTTAGGATCCATTTGCCACGCACTTATGACCCAACTCGGCCTAGCTGAGCCACCTCACTTTGCCATGCCAGCCCCCCTAGCACGCACTGAAGGATGGCATGACAAGACCAACCGGCATGCTCACTCGCATGTAGTTACCACTCGTACTAAAGCCCACTAAAAGAAAAACACTATAAGCAAAAAAGGAATTCATTATAAATGCCTGGTTATGAAGAGTTCTACGCTTCCAATGTGGGACTCTAAAAAGTAAGGAGAAGTAATGGAGGGGAAATAAAGTTCTTTAATGCACATTTTACTGACAATCTCCCATACATTAAAGCAAAAGAAGAAATTTAGCTGCCACAAGTCATGCTTATCAGATCACACATAAATGAAAGTGCACAAAGCTTTGAACTTTTAGTTAGTGTTGTATGTTTGAAATACCAAGATTCTATGGTGAACTATGATCTTGAACCAAGAGTTTATTTGGTGAATCATACAAATAACACACATGATTTCACGCTCTTAGGGTGTCACGCTCTAAACCCAAAAACTGGGGATTAAAATGGATCCCGTGGTGCGACACACATAATCTCGTAGCAATTTGTACGATATAAAGACAAGCACGAACTGCTACAAGGGAGATTCCACAGGAACGTGTGAGGAAGTTTTACAACACGTATATTATGTTTCAAACAATAAAGCAGAAGTATGTGAAATTCACCTGTTATCGTTAGCATAAGCAATAACAAAATATTATCTATTCATAAACATGCCTAAAGTCTGTTACTTAACCATCCACATACACATGACAACAAGATATTTAAACGTATACATAAGTCAAAATAACATGTTCATCAATATCTAACTCCAAAATAACAATGACGGAGATGGCATAACTCTTCTAAGGGTCAATTATGACCAAGCCTAGGCAACCCAAATAACTTTGCAACACATTATGTCAAATGACTAATAGAATACGTCATCCTCATTTCACTCATCTACACCTCGAGGCACCGTTGAGGTTCGTTCAGGGGGTGCATCGATTATTAAACTGGTGTTGGGTTCGGTACCTGTAATACCAAGGATAGCATTATTAATATGACGGTTAAGCAAATATAAAGATATATAAGACTATCATGATATATCAATTGAATTAGAGACATATTAATTAAAAGAGAACAATAATCGTAAGCTAGGCATGTTGTACATATGAATATAGCATGAATAAGGAATCATAATTAAAGGTACAATAATATACTAGTTGGCATCCATGATGCTATATTCTCCCTAAAGAGAGCGTATAACATACAGAGGAGCATATCGCTAGGGGACCAGTCTAGCTACCTGAGTAGCGCCGACCAACTCCTTCATAAACTACTACAGTAGTGGCATAAGGATACTCGAATTAATCCCGTCGAACTTAATAAGGGTACAAGTTAAGTGGTGCAGACTCAACGTATCAAGACCGTCCTGAATCTAAATCATTTATACTTTTTATCAGTCGTAGCGATCGTCTCATATTCGTACATAATCATTCATACTTATTATAGATTGTAGCGATCGTCTCATATTCATATATAAAAGGAGTATCAATCTTAAGATTACATTCAATCATAAAAATCAAAATTAATCAAAGTAACTGATAATTAGACAATACATACTTAAATGAGCTAATAGAGCTTAAAGCCTCTCAATCTTAGTTACACCTACTTTGGCTCACGATCTCACGATCTCACGCTCAGTAGAAGTTCTGTCTCCGATTTTGCCTCAAGGTTCATCAAGAAGAATGGGTACATGATTTATGATTTAATCATGTTGAGAGCAAGGTTAATTAACAATATGAATGAATTTAGATTAAGCAATTATTAAGGATATTTACTAGCCAACTTTATGATAGATAATTCGTGTTTTCGAGGTCATTCAATATGATGCATTCATAAAACGTCCAGTGTCATTGTGTTACCGAAAATCTTGGTGTTACGTTGTGTAAGTAAAGGACACCTCTTCTTATGCCAACACCAAAGATGTAACATCGGAAAACCATCAGGAAAATCGTAGGGGATGAGTGACAGCTCTTTACTCTTCTTTCTTATCATTTGATCACCATTGGGCTAATTTAATTAGGGTAAAGGTGCTATATCTAAAGCCCTATAAAGTCTTAAAAATTCCTAATTTCTTAAGTTCATAGTGTTCTTATGGCTTAACTGTGCATAGGTTACAGCTTAGCCATGTGGTATAAGTTTTCTCTTAATTTCACTCGCATTTACGGCTCAGCCATATGTTGGTCTGTGGCTTAGCTGTATGAAACCTATGGCTTGGCTACAGCTTAGCCATAATGCAATCCACGATTTAGCCGTGGGTCAGTTGTAGAGGAAAAATTGAATTTTCGGCTTTTTGGAAAGCTAGCTGTAAAATAGCTTACGGCTTGGTCATATCATATTTAGCTGGTTATAAAAATAATAGATATCCAAGTATAAAAAGAAATACAATTAGCAAAAGAGTCCTAACTATCATGATTGAGTAGGATCATTTCTCTTTTTGATTGCCACTTCTTCAAAAAATGCGCTTCGCAAAGGGGGTCTGGAGGTATCCGGGGATGGGGATCGAGCTACCTGGTCAGCTTGGGGGGGACTAGGGGGCAGCAGCCTCGGTGGGGTCTTGGGGAGGCCTCTTCGACGGAAGCTTGGGGGCAAATTTTTTTATGAAGTTCTTCCTTGGAAATCAAATTTCTACCTTAAGAACCTGTATCCCTTATTAAAAAAAATTACATTGAACCTAAGCTTCTTAACAAACGGAGTTTACATACTATATCAATATAATTACATAACCATGAAAAATTATATTGAATCCTAAGCCTCTTGACGAATGGAGTTCACACGCTATATTAATATAACTACATCACCATGAAAAATTACATTGAATCTTAAGCCTCTTGACGAACGGAGTTTACACGCTATATCAATATAATTACATCACCATGAAACATTGAAAAATATTTAAAACAGTAACTATGAATTTGATTCTTAGGATCCATTCACATAACATAATACATAGTGACATGATAGCTAGATCAATCGCTGCAAAACAAAGGTTAAATAGTTCGCTACAAAACTAGTTACAGCAAACGCAATCACCATGGCATTTTACAGCAACCTATAATTCTATTATATTTTGTTCAATCTATGCGCAGTATCAAGATTGGATCTGATACCACTGTTGGGAGGCAGCCCCTAGGATCCCAAAATAGTGTACACAGATTACTGTGGAAATAACTTAAGATAATGATGATTCAAGAACCATCCCTGTGAGATCTCTCTGATTTGATCTCGGTTTTACAGCAACTCGAAAATCTCAAGATCTTCTACTATATTCCTCTATGCTGAAACTCGCACGGAGGTGTGGGCATCTTCTGTTAATTCTCTTTGCTCTAAAAAATGAAATTTCTCTTGTATGTTTTTCCTAAGCAGCAATAATGCATATTTATAGGCTACAATAGGGACCTTAAGAAGGAAATAAGGAATATGCTTCTTATGGAAATAGAAAACTCTAATGCGAGCCAAATTAGAATCCTAGTCCCATAAATTACAATTCAGTTTACTAGAGAATTATAATTGCACTTTTGTCTTTATTTTTAAAATAATATTTCGAGCTTTTTGTTATTAAATGCTTATTAATCTGCCAATGTTATGATTTTAGATATTCATCGATTAATAATTACTGACATCTATATTTAATCGATATCTTTATAATTCCTTGAGACTTACACTTAACTTATTTGATACGTCCAACATAATGGTTACTTGCAAGGTTTGACATAATCAAAACTTATAAGCTTCATCAAGGGGATATCATCAATCTCTATTACGGGACGTGGATTCCATCAATAAATTAATATCCACCATACATGCAATGTAGTCATTCAATTTACTGAGATTATTAACCCATAAAAGGTCTCATTCCTCTGTAGATCAAAATGCCAAACACTCAGTATATGTATTTATCATTTATATTCGGATTAAGAGTACAAGGACTCATAATAACCATTTGAATGTTAATCGTCTTAGACAGTCAGTATAAAGACAATAAACGCGGAAAGGGTTTTGTTCAATACATACAAAACGTGTTAGCATAATGAGTCGAAAATATACCATTTCTTGCAGCGAAAACAAGTTTGCTAAAACATCATACTATAATTGTACCAATGGTATGTCCAACTCTATCTAGATTGTGAACATCAATAACTTATATTCTATAAAAACCGACAAAAAAGTCTTCCATGCGTAAGCTGAACTTTACATACCAACTTGTCTACTTTATAGAGTAAAAAACATACTTATACATATAAATAATAATGTAGCCATTTGCCCATACAAATTTTCATTAAGATAAAAAAGCAAGCTTTACTAATAAGTAAATCAGTCAAAGACAAATATATAAAAGTATGCTTTTAATTTAAATTTCCAACAGTTAGTCTGCTTTAACCGAGATTACACTTCAAAAGAAATTATTAGTATTAAAGGAATTAAAGGGGTTTGTTCACCCTGCGTACTTGAATGGGATTACGCATGCGCTTAAGTGGGCTAAACAGAAGAGCATGCGCTTAAGCACACTCAGAGTGCATTCGAGCTTGAGCACCTATTTTACAAATTTTGAAACTTTCCCCAAGTTATTCCCAGGTTGCACTCGAGCAAAGTTGAGCACACACTCGAGCGGATGCTCATTTGTGCAGCTGGAATTTTTTTGATTTTTGCTCATTTCCCTTGTTTCTCCCTTGATTTCACCTACATTAATTCGCCATAAATCAACCTATTTTACTACATGGCATTCATTTCTCCTTTATTCATCTAACCACCACTTTTATTCCTTAGATTTTCCCCAAATCCACCATTTATATCATAGCCATTCATTTTAAGCTATTCCATTAAACATAAAATATTAATGAGCTATTAGAACATTAATAAACATAGAAATAACTTGTAAAATCAAGATTTAATCATGCATCCGTTTTAAGACTTGTTTATATTTGCCTTAATGGAGTGCTTAGCCAAAAACCAAGCTCTAAGAGATGAAATCCTCAAATCTTTACTCAAATCCAAATCCTAATTATGAATGCATGAGAAAAAAAGAAGCCTAATGAGATGCATGAGATGAATAGAGCTTTCTTTAGACAATGATTGGAACAAACTTTGAAAATGATTTGGTTTATACCTTGGAAAGTATGCAAAGTGAGCTTCTTTTCTACCCAAACACCTAAATAAAGCCTTTTCTCTCCAAACAAACATAAGAAGCGGTGAAAGGAGATGGAGAAGGTGATGGTGAAGCTCTCTAATGGAAGAGCTTGACTCTCTTTCACATTTTTTTTTAGGTTGGATAAGGAGGGGAGGCAAAGTAGGGAAGATGGAGGCCACGGTTTTACATAGGAGGGACGGGGGTTCTTTGCTTTGGGAAGTGAGTCTTTTTTTTTTTTATAATTAGGGTCATTTTGAAAATTATAAGTAAATCCATTTGTTTGGGCAATTTAGAACATATGTCAAGGAGGGCTTTCTTGAGAGACATAATTTTGTCTAGTGGGGTCTAGTGGGGTCTTAGGGTGGATTAGTGTTAGCGAATGATGAAATGATACAACATGATGTATCACATGCTTGGTCTCACTAATCTACCCAATCAACCAAAATTAACCAATTACACATAGATTAAGACAAAATGATAGTAATCAATTAGGGGTAAAACCTAATTAATTAGAAATTTAGCCCTAAATTCAGGATAAGGATATTACAGACCACTAAACTACTTAATTGCCCCACTTTTAGGAATGATGTGGGACAATTATTTCCTACTAGACCAGAGATTATTTGATGGCCTTCTCATCTTAACCTCGGCCCCTTAAATTTTAGTCCCTTTAATAGAAAGATATTGTTTTGAATTTCCAAAATTCAATATCAAAATACCAAAGGTTCCCTAACTATGCTAAAGATGACCATTACGATTTGGCTTTATTTAATCCTGGATTGATTATTTCAACAGTAGAGTTTTGGGCCTTGGATAGTTTTTGGTTGTCCATTGATGAAAAGGTTACATTAAATATAATTAAAAAAAGATTACAAGGCGTGGTAATTTCATATATTTTTAAATAAACAGATGGCATTCCTACGATATGTCCAGGCATCCATCAATAGCTATTAAAAGAACGACCAGCCGCTAAAGGCGACTGATGCAAGTCATGCATAAGAATATTCAACAGCTCTCTTGGCTTAAATACCCAACCTCCCATGCATTTCTACTACCAAAACCAAGAGAAACAGCTTCTTTGCAACAACTCTTTCTGGGTGTGGGTGTGTTGTTTTCTTTGAGCTAGCTACATGGCTACTTCAACCAACTCCATGCTCCTGATGCTGCTGGTGGCCTTCTCGGCCACTTGCGATGCGGCCTTGACCGTTGGATTCTACGATCAAACATGCCCATCCGCGGAACAATTAGTTCTGGAGGCGGTCACCAACGCCTTCTCCAATAACAGCGGCATTGCAGCTGGCCTCATTCGCTTGCATTTCCATGATTGCTTTGTTAGGGTAAGAAACTTTTTTTGGCCTTAACCACCTTGTTAAGATCCTACACATGATTAGATAATTAGCTTTGATTTAATCTATCAAAGTACATGGAATTCAAGTGCCATTGTATGTGTTGATTTGTAGCAACTTAATAATTCCTTGGAATTCAGTGTGAATTTGTCAAATTCGACAAATACAATTATCCATTAAGTTAAAAAAAATTCAACCACACCAAAAAACACTACTAACAATGGAAATTTGTTTTTATATGCATAAATACAGGGGTGTGATGGGTCTGTACTAATAGATTCCACAGCTAACAACACCGCAGAGAAGGATTCCATAGCAAACAACCCGAGCCTTCGGGGCTTTGAGGTGATTGATGCTGCAAAGGCTGCCGTGGAAGCTCAATGCCCGCAAACTGTATCGTGTGCAGACATCCTTGCTTTTGCTGCAAGGGACAGCGCGGTCCTCTCTGGGAACATATCATACGAAGTCCCAGCAGGGCGGCGGGATGGACGGATTTCCAACGCGACCGAGGCTGACAACATGCTCCCGGCGCCCTTCTTCAACGCCACCCAACTTGTGGACAACTTCAGTGCCAAGAATCTGACGGCTGAGGACATGGTGACCCTCTCAGGGGCTCATTCCATTGGTGTGTCCCACTGCATAGCCTTTGTTAACAGGCTTTACAATGCCAATACTAGCACTGGAATAGACCCAACAATCAGCTCTGCATACGGTGACCTCCTGAGGTTGAGGTGCCCTTCCAATGTGACCAGAAATGATTCAAGAACTGCCTCACTGGATATAATTACCCCCGATGTTCTTGATAACAGGTACTATGTGGGGTTGAACCTCAACCTGGGGCTTTTGACATCTGACCACGCTCTCACTACCAATGCTACTTTGGCTGGAATGGTTAATGACAATGTGAATAATGGGACTGCATGGGCTGTGAAATTTGCGCAGGCCATGGTAAAGATGGGGAACATTGAAGTTAAGGAGGGCACCGAAGGTGAGATCAGGACTAATTGCAGGGTCATCAATTCTGCAAGTTCTAATTCTGTGATTGAAACCTTGCTTCGTTATGATCATCCAAGTAGCTAAAGTGTTGGAACAATGGTCAATGAAGATTGGTAGCACCTATGAGTAGAATAAAAATAAATAAATGTAAGACATTAAATTTGGCTTTAGCTTTATTACTATGGTACTACTATGTATTTACATTCCCTTATATTATAAAAGAATAGTTTTGGATGACTTCCATGACTATGATGATGGTGATGAGAATATATGGTCATAAAAATGTCAACTTGTATTTTGGGGTGGAGAGAATGAGAAGATAAAGGTTTTTTTTTTTTTGGATCCTTTATATTTGAGGGTTTTTGATGGGGTTACTCTGCAGTCTGCATTCCTCATGTGATGGTTTTCATGCAGGACATGTTTGTGAGTTTTGAGGGAGAATTTCATATAGATGGAGTATATCCAATGTCATCTCTCTACAATTATATTGTTCTTCCCATGTGCAATGAAAAAGGGTGCTTTTTCCCCATTATTACTGTTGTTATTTCAAATCATGTTATATCAATAGAAGGTTCCTTTACCCATCAAAAAAAAAAAATGAAAAGGTTAATTTTAAGAATACAAATTTTTTTTTATAAAAAGCAATAGACAAACAATACTGATAAAATGAACAGTAGTAACAATTTTTCATAATTAGAGGAGATGTTTACCAGTCTGATTAGTGGCTCAAACTTTTGATAAATTTGTCAGAGCAGTATTTCAATGAAGTATGGTGCCAGCAATTTCAGAGGACACATATGTAAACCAACGTTGAACCAGTTACACTTTCAAACAGCAAATTGTAACCCAGAACATAGTTCTGTCAGATGACTGTGAAAAGTAATGTGTGGTTAGCGAGGTGCAATGTACTAAAATTATGGAATACTGCCCCATATCCAGGTCTAGTAGAAAATATAACATTATCAGAGTTGTTCTGTATTTATTCGAATTCAGTAGACATAGAAAAATATCTCAAGTAAACCAAACCACAAAGGCCAAATCTATAAACCTATAAAACATAGAAATATGTTAAAAATGAAGAGCTTAGTGAAGTCAGTCAACTGTCGTGAAAGCGATAGACAGGGTAATTATATTTCTGTAGTGACCAAATTAATCTCTTTTTTATTCTCCCTATGGCCTTCTATTATATTGGCGGTGGATAGATTAATAAAGTATATCCGAATAAATCAAAAATTAGGGAAAGCACTTGAATGATAACCTAATGATGGCAAATTATTAGGATTCGAGGAAGATCAAGCTGTTCCAACACATGAGCACCCTAACATGGGTTAGTATCACTCCTCACCTCTTTAATATTCTTCATGAAACTTTATGAAGCTCATTTGACAATAAATTTCATACATCATTCTATGCTTATCACTAAGCACACATCTTGTAGTTTAGTGAAACAGAAGTTCTTGGGTGTCAGCTTTTCAAAAGAAAAGAAGTTCTATTTTTCTATTCCTTCATCAGAATGCTTCTATGGATTCGCTAAAAATTGTCCTACTTTTGATGCTTTTTGTTAAAAGAAAATCATTATAAAAATATGATGTAAAAACTTTTCCACATAAAAAAGACCACTTTTCTTGCCATTTCTGTTGAAAAGCCATTATGCAAACTTGCCCTAAAACTCGTATGGATTCAATGACTAAGTTTTCAGAGCATATACTTCAGTCGCACTGGAATCAACTATGGCAGAGAGCGCACTTCATTCTAATAAATCTTTCCATTAGACAAAAGGGGCTTTCGTTTTTAAGTTACGTAGGATTGTATAATTCTTTTGCTGGCCAATTTACATTTTTTGTATTTTAACCGAACAAGTTGTTGTCACTTGATTAAAAACTAAAGCACAACAATGTATAGTGAAGGTGGTGAAAAAATAGTTTAATTAGTCTATGATTTTATGTTCGGTCTGTTTGTACCAAGTGACAAAAACAGAGGCCTCAAACCTTACATGTAACAGGCACTGAGAGAGAATCTTTTATCGACTTTGGTAAATTAGAGTGAGATACCATAGAAGTGGCATCATTCAAGTGTGCCAATAAGGTGACCGGCCCATCGTTGGGTGGACTCCCCTCTTGGCTGATCCATGGCTCCAGTCATCATTCCTGCCGACTGTCTACTTGCAATTTTTATAGGTTTCCTAGTGAAAAGATTTTTCATTAGTTCCAATTTTCGACAAGTCCCATCAATGGTGAGACCCTTAATAAGAAATGGTCTAGGTCCCGGCCATACTTTAGCATTTGCATGTGGACCCGGTACACATGTGAAAAACTCAGTCTTTATGTTTGTAGGCCACATGGTGGTGACTCTGTGACAACAACATTTTTTGGTTAATCAGGTGAAGAAAAAATTAAAAAGAAAGGTTAATAAGAAACTAAGATGTCTACGGTGACCACAGAATATCAACAGCCAGACCATGTCACGCTAACTTCAACTGCTGGAACCCAAATGGGGCCAAGGCTGGCCTTTGTCAATCATGCTAAATCTGATCACCCAACTATAGAAATTATAAAAGAAGAGCCTCTTACCTCACTGGTAACAGGTGATTGTTCTTACCTGCATAGGCACCTTCCAGAGGGATGCTATTACCTCATCTATCCACTTTACTCGTCCGAGGGCTTTACATACTTCTTTTAAGTTTACGTCCCTCTACGGAATGCTATTTCCTTGAGGTCTGCTACCCTCTACCAAGGGTTGCCCCAAACCCCTTATAAATAAGATAACAAAAAAATAAAACTACGGCAACTATAGGGTTACATATTGGTCTTAGATTCTCCAAGCCTTTGACCCGAAGAAAATTTGTGTTTGAAGCTCGATTTAAGTTTCGGTAGACAAATGAGTCAGGATTAAACCTATCTCAAATCTTGTAAAGAGACGGGTTCGGGTTTCAGAATCAGACTGATTGCGACCCATGGACCCGGATGTGTTACGTTAGTCAATCACGTCCAAAGACACGCACCATTTAATTTGACAAAACTGGAGTAGCAATGGGGACCTTTCGAGAGCAAGGCCAACGGATCAACAGTAAACAGCCCCTAACCACTATCCGTAATCAGCAAGTTGTTTTCAACTGCCAAACAGGAGATTTGATGTGACCTGTAAGTCCTGAAAATATTAGTGTGAAAATTGATAGAAGAAAAAGAAGAAGAGTAAGACGTGAATTCTGCTAAACTCCTTAGATTTTAAAAATTACATTCTTTTTTTTTTGTGTTTATTGTTCCTATGTTGGAATGCTGGTATATGAACACGAAACTAATTTACACACTCAATCCCTAGGCCTCTTTCCCATGAGATACGTATGTCTCTAATTAAGTGTTCGTTTGAAAATTTCTGGTGGAAAGGATTTGGTCCAAGGCCCGGACTCCAATTTATGTCTAATCATAGTACTATTTATAAATAAAATATATATATATATGGAGAATTTTTCTACGCATTCATTCCTATATATATATTTTGGAAAATGAAAAAAGAGAGACGCAGCCTTTTGTCCTTCTTGTTCAAAAGTGTCTAATTTTTTGAAGCAGTTAAAAACACATGTATAAAATGACACTAATTCTCCTCTACAGTAAAATTTTCAGTGTTTTTTTATTCTTATCTTTTAAAATCATGTGGACGTTCATAATGATGGCCCAACCAATGGTGGCAATTTTAGCACAAAACTAATTATGCAACATAGACCTACTACGCGTTGAGGTTGACCCCATACAAAGGGTCCATTCAAGACTTCCCACTAAAGCAGGCTCATCATTGATCCAAACTCAATAGTTTTTAGGTTTCTATTTGGCACACCCAGAGTTTGAATTGTAGGCAGGTAGACATCTCTTACTGCTGAGTTAAAAGGCCGTTCTTAGTAGTTAATATATTTGTATTGGTGAGATTTTATGCCCCTTTAATAATTTCACAAAATTTTCTCTAATTTTGTTTCTAAATAATTTACCGGGAAGGAATGAAAAGTAAATATGAAGTTAGTGGGAAAGGTAGAGAAAAAGTATATTTATCAATAGAATATATTTGTATTTTTTATAGAATAATATGATTTAAAGTGGGATAAGAAGTTAACAACTAATAAAATAGCTAGTGTACTAATGTTTAATGAGACTAGAAAAAACTTTTGGGCAGCTGAAAAATTAAAAACTAGAACTTTTCCATCGCTGGGGCTTTACTTCTTACCTTTTATGACCATTTACAGGGGCAAAACAGGAGGGTAGTTATGAAAAATAAAAAGTTCTTTACGTTGGGGCCCCAGTTGTTATAGAAAATTTTTAATTTGTTTTATATTGGCCCTCCAAGAATTTCTTTTCATATAATGGCCCCTTAGCAAATTTCCTAATTCCGTCTGTGACCATTTGCCCAACCAAATAAAAAAATAATGATAAATAAAAAACCGGCTTTAGGATTACTTTCTCATAGTTTTTAATTTTCTCTTGGAAAATAAAAATTTTCCTCTATAAATATATATACATATATATAGGGCTTTAATTTTATGAAAATTATTCTCATATACCTACCATGAGAACTTTTTATAAGGCCTATTTGCAGGTCTCGTTTGGGTATATAACTAGGGGGATGGAAATGTTTATATGGGGTTACCCCAAATATCAAATTTGGCCCCAGTCATATGTCCCTAACACTTTCATCCATGATCTACAAATTCAATCCATTCATATTAGCTCACAGTTGAACTAACGGTCCAGTAAATTCAAATTTGACCAAAACCTAAGCATGTGACTATCAGGGGGGTA
This sequence comes from Sextonia rubra, assembly GCA_037013555.1. NCBI lineage: Eukaryota > Viridiplantae > Streptophyta > Magnoliopsida > Laurales > Lauraceae > Sextonia > Sextonia rubra. The sequence goes on along the minus strand of JASUAD010000001.1, from coordinate 104,361,037 downwards.
TTTGTGTATTGCAAGATTTGGATTGGGTGATAGAGGGCCCCATCTAAACTTCTCACGAAAAAGTGGTATAGACTCAAAATTAAATACATAGAATCCTTATCAAAAAAGAGTTGGATCGGACATTAAAATAACATTAGATAAACTTTTCTTTCCAACTAGGTATATAACTAAATAGTCCTAATCAAACTAATGGATTCTAATTGGAATAATAAATTGCTAATTGGACTCTTTAAAATAATATGAATCTCGTATATTTAATTGGAATCCAATCTTATATGCATCATCCATCATCCAACTTAAAAGATTTACGTGTTGCATTTAAATTAGACTATTTAAGGCTCAATTTCTCAAATTGCCAATTAGAGAATTTAGCTCAATTTCTCAAATCAATTAGAGAATTTGCTTCAATTTCTCAAATCAATTTGAGAATCTAAACAATCTCTCAACTTAATTAGAGAATTTGGCTAATTTCTCAAATCAATTAAAGAATTTCAAAATTTCATCCTATACCTTTAATATATATCAGTGGGAATTCTAGAGAAAGCCCCACTAGAATAGGGTTGTTTTTGCCCCCTTTTATGTCCAATTAATTGTTGCCACATCAACTCACGTTAATTGGACCAATAAAATGAGAGAAGAACACCCCTATTCTAGTGGGAAATCAATGTGAGTTGATGTGGCAATAGTTAATTGGACCAATAGAATGACAGAAAAATGCTCCTATTCTAGTGGGGCATTCAAAAGTGTCCCTATTCTAGTGGGGAATCAATGTGAATTGAGGTGGCAACAGTTAATTGGACCAATTAAAGTGGGCAAAAATGCCCCTATTCTAGTGGGGCACTCTTTAGAATTCCCCATATAGATATATATATATATATTATATGGGCTTTGATCTTGTGAGAATTGTTTCCAACATTTTATGGGACCCACTTGTGGAACCTATTTAGGGATGGGACTAGGGTAGATAGAAAGATCGATGTATGGCCACCTCAAATATTAAGTTTGATCTCAGTTACATGTCCTTAACCTCTTCATCTGTGGCCCCACAAATCCAATTTATTCGGATTAGTGCATAGTTAATTCAATGTTCCAGTAAATTTAGATTTGACTGAAATTTAGGACGTGTGGCTATCAGAGGGCGTCCTTATGTATTGCAAGGTTTGAATTGGGTGATAGATGAGGCCTACCTAGAGTTCTTATAAAAAATTGTAAAAGCTAGTTCTCATAAGATTATTTTCCTATATATATATGCTTTTACTGTGTGTTCATCCGTTATGAACTTTTCGTGCACTCCTTCATGGGACCCACTGTGGACCCAACAAGAGATGATATCGGAGAGGATGGAAAGATCCATGCGAGACAACCTTACAGATCAAGTTTGGTCCTAATCACATCTCCCTAACTCCTTCATCTGTGACCACTTTCATTCCGTTCAAATTGGTGTATAGTCGATCCAACGGTCAATTAAATTTGGATCTAATCGAAACTTGGGGCATGTACCTATTAGGGGGTCCCCTGTGTGTTGCAAGATTTAAATTTGGTGATAGATAGGCCCTATCTGGAGTCCTCATAAAAAAATGGTGAGGGATGAATGCGTATAAAGATTCCCATATATAGGAAAACTTTCTCCAAGCACTCTATGCTCATGATAACATGAGCACCACGTGTCAAAACATTAGTAGAGCCCAACTTATAATCCATCCTAGTGGACCATATAATAAGTACTTCCGTGATAGTCACCGATGCCAATTTTGAGATCTATCCAATTGGATTGGACTGTTGGATCAGCTTGCACTCATCTTGGACGGTGAAAACTTATCAGTCATTGATCAAATAGTTAGGATGATGATTTAAGCTTCTGCCACCATACATGGGTTGTTGGAGGGGAGATCTTTTGATCCCCCTTGGTCCCATCCCTAAGTTAGGCCCCTAGTGGGCTGCACTAGAAAGTGGTGCTTAGAAAGGGGGCTCCATATATATATACATATTTATATATTTATATATATGGAAGCCCCTCTCCTAAGCTCAAGCTTAGAATAAAGTAAGCTAAAGTGTGGAGCTCTCACTATAGGGCCCACTTGGGGACCCATATGGGAATTGGGATGGGGGGGGGGGGGGGGGGGGGATTTGAAGTAATCCCCAGGACCTACCTCTTTGCAAAAAATCAGCTCTAACCATGGTTTCTATTATATCCATTTGGGTCTCAAAATTTTAATAGTCAACAGTCTATCCAAATCAGTGTACAATCGATCTAACAATTCAGTGAATTTGGATTTGACCAAAAATTAGTAAACAAGTGCAATTTAAAGGGTTGTGTGTTTGGTTCATTTAGATAACCAAAGGTAGGCTTTAAGGGGTCGGGCTTATGAAATTTCTTATATAAGCTTGAGCTTAGGAGAGGGTTGTCCTATATATATATATATGTATATAAGCATATGTATATACGTATATACGTATATATATATACATATATATGGAAAATAATCTTATGAGAACTAGTTCTCACTACTTTTTTGTGAGAAATTTAGGTGGGACCCTTCTATCACCTAATCCAAATCTTGCAATACATATGGATCCCTTGATAATTACACGCCTAAGTTTCAGTCAAATCCGAATTTATTAAACTGTTGGATTAACTATGTACCAATCCAAATGAACTAAATTTGTGGGCTACGGATAAAGGGATAGAGACATGTGTTAAGGCAACATTTGATATTTAAGGTGGTTCCACATAAATCTTTCCATCCCCCATTGTTTTATTCCCAAATGGAACCTACAAGTGGGCCCCATAAAAAGTTTTCAAGGTAGGTGTATGAGAACACTTCTCTTAAGATTAAAACCATATATAGATACACACACTGTAACACTCCGATCCCCTTTGAGTCGGATTAGTGGCTCATTAGTGTGTGTTTCTGTTGTTTTATTCTTTTGGACTTGGTTTCGGGTCTTGGATAGGTAGTTGAGTGACTTTTGACCTGAGATAGGTAGTTCTAAGCCCTTTTTCGTAATTTTGCTTTTGCTTTGCTTGCATCATCTTGGTGTCAGCACGTGTATTTTGTTGAGCTCGTTATATTTCATAACTGTGTCAGACCCATTTGGAGCCAATTGGAGAAGTTGGACCTTCGCGTGACTTGAACTGTAATTAGTATAAACTCTTCGGACTTTGACCTAAACTCCAAAACCTTTATATAAATGAGTCAGCTCCCAGGTGTCTCTCTCCCTGCTCTTTTGTCTTCAACGTTGCATGCAAGGAGACTCCAGGAGAGCCACGTTCTCTCTCTCTCTCTCTCTTCTCTTCCCTTCTCTTGCTCGATTGAGGATTTGGATTCCTTGTTTTGATTTGGTTCCTTCCCTCCTCTCATCTCTGTCTGTGGCTTTGGTAAGTGGGTTCTCTCCAAAGCCCTTTCTTCTTCATCTCCAATTGCACCTCTTTTTCTCTGTGCTGTGTCTACATCTCATGCATGGTTTATTTCTTTGATTTGTTTTGCTTTTAGTTGATTTGGAGCTTGATTCATTGGATTGACAGAGTTTGAGGCAAGTATAAGTACAGGCTTTGATAACACATATGGGTGTTTTGTTTGATTGCTTTGATTCATTCTTATTCTTTGTATAGAATGTTTTACAGCCAATTTTTGTGAATTTGGAACCTCTGTAACTTGTTTTGAGGCGTTTCTGTACCGAATTTCAGTTTCTATACTCAGCCCGAATTCGTGTTCTGTATTGTACGGCTAAGCCGTAAGTTTCTACGGCTCATGTTCCAGAGACTTGAAATTTCACTTTTGTTCTACGGCTAGGCTACGGCTGAGCCGTAACTTGTCCTACGGCTAAGCCGTAAGCTAGCCGTGACCCAACCGTAACCCAGCCGTGAATTAAATCTCTGATCAGTCGAAACTTTTCCAATACAGTACTCCTACGGTGTGGCTACGGCTAAGCCGTGAAGTGCTACGGCTAAGCCGTGGGGTAGTCTACGGCTAAGCCGTATACTGACCGTAGCTCAGCCGAAAAAGGTATCAGATCGGAGTGTGAAGATGGCCAGTTTAGCTGTGCTTTCAATGGAACCACGGTTAAGCCGTAGTGCATATTACGACGAGCGCGTAAGATGTCTCCGGCTCAACCATAGGTCCCTCATGGCTAAACCGTTAGGCATGGCAATTCTGAAATATAACTTAGGATAATGGTGAGACTTGTATGGCTCAAATACAGGTTAACCACCCATGTAAACAGGCCCAATGGATTCTTTGGATCGCATGAAAAGTCTGTTAGGCTGTGACTTATTCATGTGAGCGTTGATCACTGTTAAGCAACTCCCCATGGGTGTTGGTTTAAGGGACTTCGGTGCACGTGAGGATTTCATTGCAACACTTTGATGGCAACGGTGCATTGACTAACTTAAAACTACATCAACATGCACGGTTAGTGACAGTGAATAACTATATTAGGGCTGGCTTGTAATGAACCTTGACTCCGTATTAATCTGAGATGCATTGCATATTGTTTATAGTTTTGCCCTCTGTTCTGCCAATCTATGTATATGCATTCCGCAGTCATTTTGCTTTCGTCCTGTATGTCTGTTTATTCTTCGATCTGTACTACGCTTTGATCTATGCTGTGCTTTGACTTAATCTATGTTCTGATCTGTATTTTGGCTCTGCTTTGTATATTTCTGGCTTTGTATATTTTGGGTATTCCCTGATGGCTCTGCCCAGAGGTTAATACGTGAGGATAAGATCCGGTCTTTGTCATCGGTGAGTCCAAAGCGGATAATCTCCCTTTCTATGGATTTGATTTGATTGGTATTAGTCTGGCTCTACTCAGCCTCAGCCCTGGGATGCACGACGGGGTTACCTTTGGCTTAGATCTCTGTATCTCTGTAACTGCAGTGTCGCTTTGTCTTGGGACCCCGGAACCCAGGAAACCGAGACCCACTTGTACCCTTGGCCCGGTCAGTGGTGTTCTCATCTGCTCTGCTTTGCTCTCTATTGGAGAGAATATGGTTAACGTAGTAGCCACTTCGTTCAGTATTTCTATGCTTTGATCCAAATATCATGCTTTACTTCTATGCACGATTTGCTTAGCATACTAAGATGAAACTCTGAAATTACTATTCTGTCCTTATTCTATTTGATACTATGAGTGTTTCATCCCTGTCACTTGTATTTGCTGGATCGTTGTATTCATTTGTGTTGTCTGTGGTGTTGCAGGCACAGATCCCTTGCCCAGCTCCCCGGCGGTCGAGGAGGCTGCAGGGCCGAGTGTAGAGGCACCCTCCGGTCTGGCAGAGTGGGCCTGATCACCTCTGCCGAGTGCGTGCATGCATATCAGTGGCCTTGTGTTTTGAGTTGGTTTTTGAGATTTTGTATTTTGGTACTTTGGACTTTGGACTTTGTACTCTGTATATTTGTACATCTTTATTTTGTCGTGTACTCAGACTTGTATTTGGTTTTCCAGTATTGTATTTATCTTTGTCTTTTCCATTCCGCATTTGTTTTGGCTTCCGCTATTTTCCTTTGTTGCTTGCTATGATATGTACAGCTTCCGCGTACGCTTAGTTCGCACGTGTTAGATCCCTTGTGTGCGTGCATCTGGACTGGGTTTGGATGCACGTGCACGGGAGTACGTGTGTCACCGGTTTCGCTTTTCGCTAACCCCCGAATTCTGGGCTCGGGTCGTGACACACACAGAGATAGAAATAGAGAGAAAAACAGTCTAGCGAGATTGTATGGTATATGAGCTAACCTTTTAGGGCCCACTTGGAGTTGTACCAGCCATGAATTGCATGAGAAATTGAAAGATCGGGACGAGAACTAGTAATGTGCAAAAAATAACCCCATCCAATCATATTTGATGTGTGAAATGAGGTAACTTATTTCAACTATTGTAAATGTGAACTGCTAAGATGAAAGGGTAAGGATGATTGGATGGAGCAGATTTTTTGCTAATACCTAGTTCCCATCTTGATATTTCAATCCCTTATACACTTCATGATCTGCACAACTTCAAATGGCCCTAAAAAGTTAGCTCATACACCGCACCACCTCGCTCGACCGTTTTTATCTATATATATATATATATATAGGGAGTCCCTTTCCTAAACTCAAGCTTAGGATAAGGTAAGCTCAAGTGTGTTGTTTACACCTATGGGGCCCACCTGGGGACCCACATGGAGATGGGGATGGGGGAATTTGAAGGAATTCCTAGGACTCTCCTCTCTGCAAAAAAAAAAAAAAAAAAAAAAAAAAAAAAACAACTCTAACCTTAGTTTCTATCATCTTCATCTGGCCCCCAAAATTTTAATGTTCAACAATATATTCAGATTGGTGCATAGTCGATCCAATGGACTAGTAAATTTGGATTTCACAAAAGATTGGTGAACATATGCAATTCAGGGGAGTCGTGTATTTGGTCCAAGGGTGGGCCCCAAGGCTTGGGCGTATAGAATTTCTTATATAAGCTTGAACTTAGGAGAGGCCTGCCCATATATATATATACATGTATATATATATGCATATATGTATATATGGGCAAGCCTCTCTTAAGCTCAAGCCTACGATAAGGGAAGCTTAAGTATGTGGCTCATGCCTGTGTAGCACACCGAGGGACCTACATGAGCATGGGGATGGGGGGATTTGAAAGACTCTGTACATCCCTCTTCTCTGCAAAAACTCAGCCCCAACCATGGTTTCTATCATATTCATTTGGGCTCTAATAATTTAATAGTCAATAGTTCATTCGGATCAATGCACAGTCAATCCAACTATCCAGTAAATTCAAATTTGACAAAAAATTGGTAGACATGTATAATTCAGGGGGGGGGGGGGGGGGTCGTGTGTTTGGTCCATTTGGACGGACCAAAGGTGGGCCCTAAGGGCTCTGGCTTAACGGAATTTCTTATATAAGCTTGAGCGTAGGAGAGGCTTGCCCAGTATTAAATTATATATATTATGATAATATCTCCTTTCGTGGGAAAGTGACAAGTGGTGCAATTCTCTTTATGAAAGAGTAACACGTGGCGCAATCTAAAAATTCTATCCATATTAACTAGACTCTATCTATACTACTTCTTTAAAATCTTTCAATTTTCCTAAAATATCTCATTAGTTTTTTATGAAATCGCTCCCTCCCAAATTTCTCTCTTTTATCCCTTTACAACTTTTATCCCTATCCATTCTCTTATGGACTCTTATCTTACACATGTGGCAATGGTTTGCCCAAAATCACTCCTTCTACTCTACCTTTTTTTAAATCACTCCCTAAAATGTCTCACTCTACCCAGATTTACACTCCTTAAGTTGGCTTCCCTAAATTCTCTCTCTCCTTTACGCACAGATCTTCTCTCTCATCATTTTTTAAATCACTCCCTAAAATCTCTACTTTACCAACTGATCCTCTGTGTTATCTTTTTAATTTACCCCTCATAAAATATCTTCCCCACTAAACTCTCCTTTACGACCAGTCCTCTCTCATATATTTGTTTGGTCCAAAATGTAATTCCAAAAATTCTACAAAAATTTCATCCTTAATTTTAGGAATGTATAATCGTTATCCTTGATTGACTCATATTAGCTTAGTAATCCTCATCCTTGATTGAAATCTTTTTACAAATTTCATAATAATCAATAGCAACTAATCTTCCAAGAATCTTTAAAATTTTAAGATTTTAATAGCTGCATGAAATTGGAGATGGACGGTTTCGTTATGGAGTTGGTGCTTGTCCAGTCCTAACCCATGTGTAGCCTTGTTTCTTTCTCTCATCTACTTTATTCCCTCATACATCATCTAGGCCAGCAGGGCATATATTGATCTAGACAATTTTAATTAGAAGAACCAATATGGCTCTCTCTGCTTATTTTTTTTTGTTTTTTGTTTTTTTGGGTTTGTTAATGGGATCTTATTATTGTCATTTGATGATTTTAAATTTTATTTATGGATTTGAGGTTTGGAGATTATATGCTGTGGAGAGGGGCAGTTGGCATTGCTTTATAAGCAATTACCACTTTGATATATAATGGTCTGAAACCATTTAAATTCAATTCCAAACCATTTTAATTGTCTATACTGTTTATTTTTTTCTCGGTTTTTCTAAAACTTCTCCTTGGATTTTTACACAACATTGAGTTTTTCAAATGTATATTGAGTTTATATGCAAATACATGATATGAGTAATTCAAAAATTTGAGTTTTGAATAAGATATGGGTCAGTAAAGGAAAATATAGAGAGGTTGTCATAGTGAATGGAAAGATACAAATTGAATCATAGGTCGGATATATTATGACCTAATGATGTGGATTACACCTCAAAATTTGTTTTAACTACAACTAAGTTAGGCATAATGTATATATTTAATGTTTAGATCTAAGGCCACGTACAAGTCTACACATAATTGAACCCACAGGTTTATACAAAGCCCTATGCTAAACATAGGCTAAAAAAATGAAAATATATTTAAATATAAAATTTATTGAAACATTATTAAGAAAAAATTGTACGTTACCTTTTTTCTGTTAATCTTTTTATTTTTGACTTATCTTTTATCTTTTGGGTTTAGGAGATAGGAACGTATACATAATGAATATACATGGGTAAAAAAAATTAAAAGACATATGTTAATATTTCTTTTTTTTATTTATCTTTCTATTTCTACTCCCTCCCAACTTTTGTGGGTTTTCTGAATCACTTAAAAATATTTACTTTTGTCTGTTATTAATTTTTCCTATTTCTTTTCAATTATTGTATTTAGAATAGTAAATAATTTGTTAAAAGAAAAACTCTTTTAAAAAAAGAAATCTAAGACATATGTTATATATTTGTTTGTGATAAGAAAAACTCTTTAAAGAAAAGAAACCCAAGATATAAGTTGCGTCAATTTATATAAATTTCATCCTAGACTTTGGACTTCAAGTAAATATCTCATCATAAAAACTCTTTAGAAAAAGAAACTTAATATATGAGTTGCATCAATTTACACTCTTTCTCTTTCTTCCGACTTCTCTATTCTATTCATAAATCATACTGATAGAAGAAGTAGAATGGCTGCAAATTTTCTCATTCTTCCATTGGAAAGATACATAGGTTGAGGTATTCCTCTCTTACTTCTAAACATGCATTATATTCTATACAACACAGAATTCTCATGTCCATTATATTGTTAATAAGACTTAATTATTTTTATTTGTAGCCCGTGCCAAGCGCTACTCTTTCAAATCCTATCTTAGTGCCCCAAGTAATCCATGTGAATCACCAAACTTGACGAGGTATGTATGTGATGCTCCCAACTGCATTTTATTTTGAATTCCTTTTATTTGATTTGGCTACTTACAGAGCTAATTATTATATTCTTAAACTATTTCATGGTAATCTGTATCCCTTTAACTGACACTATTTAGATTTACTAACAGACGTAATTGTTATATTCTTAAACTGTTTATAGTAATCAATAACCCTTTGACTAGCACTATTTATATAAAAAATTAGATCCCTAAACCCTACATTGTTTATGGTAATCAGTAGCTCAGAAATCTTGATTATTTAATCATAAGTCATTGCAGTCAACAGTGGTATTCTTAAAATTCTTAAGATTGTTAAAAAATAAGAGTTCTAAGAATCATATTAACCCCAATTCAACCAACTTTGTGTATCATCAAGCTGTTATGTTAGTCAAATTAACATATTTATCTATTGCACATATTATGAAACAATTGCTTTTATTTTTTTTATTGTCAAATACATTGTAACTATAATAATTGTAGATCATACCAAGTAAACATCATTCTTGTTGCACGATGAAGTACTTAAAATTTTCATAAATGCGACAGAGGAAGAATTTCAAGAATGTGTAAACAAGGTATTTTACATTTATTTTTATTTACATAAAGTTACTTTTTTATTTTAATTATCATCATGTATATATATGAATATTAAAGTTTTAATTATTTTTTAGGTTAATTGGTATGAACTATTGGAAAATGAAATAAAAAAAGCATTGTGGAAGCAATATTTATTTCATATAAAACTAAACTCAATGATGAACAAATTAACATCAGAAAGCAGTATCCCAGTCAAAAAAATTGAAGAAATTAGCTAGTCTGAAGAATCAACCATTCTATTGTTAGAAATTAAAAATTATTTTATTTTAATACCATCAATACAATTTCTTTCATATCAATTTCTTTACTAATTTATTTGATTGTTTACTATGCATAATCAAATTATAAAGAAAATGTAAAATTTTAAAATGTTGGACCAATTACTTCCATGACAATACTGAAAACAAATAAATTTATTGAGACAAGCGTACAAATTGAAACAAGTACAGGAGTTAAAAGATTTACACAAGATGAAAAAAGCGCAACTGTTGAGATAAGCAGAGAAGATGAACCAAGTGTAACTACTTAAACAAGTAAATGCCAATAAACAAATATTAATGGTTTTTTTTCTTAGACCACATATAATTCTTTTAATCATTCAAGGATGACTTAATATTAACGTTTTTTTTTCACTCTCAATTTTTATACATCTATGATTCAAAGAAAATATTTTATTCGTTCAAAAAAATAAAGATTCAATATTTTAACTATGTTTTCGCTATGATTTATGTCATAATATTCATTAATATTTATTGAAATTATTAATAAATTTTAATAAGACTTAATTATTATTTTTTCATAGCCCGCATTGAGGATGGGCCCTGAAGGGCTAGTATATATAAAGAAAATTCAACCCTCTCGCAAGAGAGCATGGGAGCATGATATGTGGTGCCTTAAAATAAATTTAAAATATCTCATCTTTCCTAAAATTTCTCCATATCATTATCCTTCTATAAGAACTCACCATAAATAGTTCTAAAATCTCTCCATGACAACTTTGAACTAATTATATTATTTTGGCTCATCCAACACCCTCCATCTACCCAAATAAGAGTTGATAGGATAGGCAGAGTTAAAAAAGTAGCTCCGGTTTGTGGGAGCCACTCCTTTTGACCAAAAATTTCAAGGTAGGTTTGTCTACAGATAGGACCGTGGGACCCATCCTATTGAGAACAATTTTCAAGGTAGGTTCCTTATTTTAAAATTAAGTGACCATGAACAGTTCCATAGCCCATGTAGCCTAAGCAACCTCCATTATCAAATACTATATTCAATTTATCAACGAAAGGCCCATTTCTTTGAGATCCACATCATTGAATCAAATGAGCCTCATTTAATATGAGAATTGAAGGAAAATCCGAATTTCTATGAGAGGCCTTCAAATCAATTGTTTTGCACAACCCATCTGCCATTCTATGTAGACTCATTATATGAGGGAAGACAGCCGACACTTATTTAAGAAGAAAGCCCGCACATGTATGAAAAAGGGCGATATCATATTGCCGCAAAAAGGTTAAAAGTGTCGCTCAATGAATGTGACCCATATTATGAATCTTATGAATGTGACACCATGTTCTAATTTTCAATGTGGGTACCACATTGAAAATTTTAAAGGTGGGTCCTGTACTCACAATTATTGAAAAAGATGGTCCCATATTATAATTCCCATAAAGTGGGCCCAAATGCAATTCGTATGAATATGCCCCATATTCTTATTTTTAAAGGTGGGCATCACATTATAATTTCATGTCTACAATGACAAAAAAGTGGCTCCACTTCAAAATTCCTTAATGTGGGTCACATGGTCACGGCCACACAGTGTGGGCCCACATTGTAAACACCATGATGTGGGCCCCATATTCCAATTTGTAAAGCTTTCTATGACGTTGTAATTTCTAAAGATGACTCCCATATTTGCATTCAAAAAAGGTGGTCTTATATATAATAATAGTTGAGTGCTGCAAAAAGTGAAATGCAGGTTCTACATCATATATTATATAATTATCTCGCTTCCGTTTCTTAGAATATTTTTATAATATAACGGAATAAGTTTTGTATAGCATATTCTCAACATAATAATTTGAAAAAATGTTGCAAAAAATAAAATAGTTGGTTTTAAAGAAAAAGATTGATTGCTTGCACAAATAATGAATGATTGCACTTGATTTTGTGCAGCATTTAAATGAAAAAGAAAATGTCAAATAGGTTCTTCTTAAGATACAAGTCTTATTGATTCATATGTTTTTTTTGCGTTTCATCTATGTTGTTTTTCCTTTTTTTTTTAAGAACTTGCAGATTTCTACGAGGACTTGATTGCACTTAATTTTGTGCCGCATCTGAATAAAAAATAAAAAGGTAAGATAGGTTCTTCTTGAGATATAAATTTTGCCAATTGATATTTTTATTCTGTATTTTTTAGCTTTTTTTTAAAGAACTTGTATATTTCTATGATGATTTGATTGCACTTGATTTTGTGTAGTATTTGAATAAAAAAAGAAAAAGGTAAGATAGTACTCATCGACTAGGACCTTAAAAGTGACACCTCATGTATCTTTTTAAATCTTTACCAATAAAATTATAATCTAAAATTTAACATGAGCATGGAATAACATATGGACTATGTGTGGTTTAGCCACCCCTACGTTCACTACAAGAAAAAAGATTTTTAGTGATGTAAGGTCTAAACCTGAGTTAATCATGATTTACCCTAACTAATCTTTTATTTTCTTAATTAGGCTAATTGAGCCCAAATCCCAAAAGGTTTGGGTCATGGATAGGTAGTTGGATCGGGTTCGAACCTTACTAGGAAGTCCAGGACCTTTTGTATTCTTTTCATTTTCATGGTTTTGTATCATTAATGCATCATATTAGTTGCATTGGGTGAGTTTCATCTTGTGGGACATCTTTATGTTTGGCCCACTTTCATTTGGACTTATTTCGGCCCAGTGCAAGCCCATTTGATCTAATTTCAGAAATCAGGAAAACCTTGGACCTACCTGTAATTTTTGAAAACTTATCTCCTTTAAAAGATCCCAACCCAATGCCTCTTCCTCTTCTTCTTCTCCATCTTCCCTCTTGGTTGTTGTAGCTTTCTTCTCTCTCTCTCTCTCTCTCCCTCATCTTGCTGTGATTTGGAAGCTTGGGTCGTTGCATGTAAGAGGTTAGAGTGTCTTCTTCTTCAATCTCTTTCTCCTCTTTTGTTCTCCTTCCAAAGATTTGCAGTCTCATCTTCTTCTCTTGAGCTTAGATAGGCCTTGAGGTATGGAAACCCCATCTCCATTGAGTCATTGAGTTCGTTAGGGGGAAAGAAACCTAAGGATTTGGCAGGCATGCATCTCATGCTTTTGTATTTCCATGCATGCTCTAGATCTTTTTCCTAAGAGAGCTTTTGTACCTCTACATCAAGGAGTAGATTGATTTGAGTGAAGCACAGTGCATAAGGCAAGTATAAGGATACATTTTTTTTATATGCATGGCTGATTTCTTGATCCTTGATATATTCTTGTGATTTGCCCCTTTTATAACTCCTTTAATCTTTAATGGATAATGCATGGGATTGATTCGTGATTTTAATGATTTTAGGATGGATAAAATGATAGTGGTTATTTAGGGAACCTAAGAATGTGCAATGGAAGCGTCTATATTGGTTTGAATGCAGGTGGAATAAAGGAATGGAAGAGAAAATCAGTTGGGAAATTGGACACACTCGTAACAGAGTGCTTCAGGGCCAACCGATCGGTCCTAAAGCTCAATCGGTCGAATTGCCTCCCTGGGTAGTCCGACCGGTCGGCTAATCTGCCCGACTGGTCAAATTTAGTTTCTGAAAATGGTCTGACCGGTCTAACCAATACTTGATTGGTCGGGTAAACCTAACCTTTAGATTATAGGAATGTGTTTCAAAAATGAATTTCATGTTTGACTATGGACTTTTTATAGTCTATGAAATAGCCTAGTGATGGGTTACACCCTTTAACTGTAGAAAGAGACCGAGGTATCCACCCACCCTTAGTATAGGTTGTAGGTTTAACCCAAGACCATTTATGATTGTAGAAGTGGGATCCTTTGCTACCCAAACTAGCCAAACGGTAACTAAACATGGAGAAGGAAGAGTGTTGAGCTGTCACTCCTTCCCTCTTGATTCTCTGGTTAGTTTTCAATGTCACGTCATAGGTGTTGGCATAAGATGAAGTGTCCTTTCCATATATAATGTAAAGCCGAGAATGGTAACACAATGACACCGAACGTCTTAGGAATACACCTATTGAATGACCTTAGAAACCCGGATTATCTAGCATAGGGTTGGCTAGTAATTATTCTTGATAACCCCTCAATCTAAATGCATTCATATTGATAGCAACCTTGACCTCAACATGATAGTTCATATCAATATGCATTATTGATTATTAGTATTCTATTTAGTTGTGATTCCATGATTGATATTTTCATCAAGACTGAAATACATTCCCGTATGAATATAAAGAGATCAGTATACAATGAGTGTGGGTTTCAGATTAATTCCAATATGCTTGGAGTCGGTATCAAGTAGCTTATACCCCATAAGAGGTTCGGTGGGACCGAATGAGAGTATTTTATCAGTTATCTACTATAGTAGTTATCAAAAGAGTGAGTCGATGCTCTTACGGTAGCTAGACGGTCTTGGCCCGATCGCTAGTGATTTTTCACGGATCAGTATACTCTCTTATAAGAGAGAAGATAGCAATGTGGTTGCTATTTGGTATGATGTGTTCTTTATTCATAATTCCTTATTCATGCTTACTCATATGCATAAGTGCCTAGATTTCAATATTGCTCTTTTTTAATCATTACGTCATTTTAATTCAATTGTTATATCATGTTAAGCCTATGTATCCTTATCTTTGCTTAACCGTCGTGTTAACAAGGTTACCATAGTGTTACAGGTACGAGACCCATTGCCAGTCCGATACTCAGTGCGCTCCCGGAGGGAACCCCAGCATTACCTCGGGATGTGAACCAGTCGAACGAGGAAGATATCTTTTCTTAATCCTCATCAACAGCACGAACCAGGTTACTTTGGGTTGACTTAGCTTAGCCATGGATTGGCTTAGGGCTCATCTTGAGACTTGATATTTTGTATTATTTATGGATTTTTCATACCTTATGCATGTAGTCGGGATAATTAATAGACTTTTTTTTATTAATGAACTGAAGTGAATGTTTTATTGATGCCTATGATATGTACAGGTGAATTTTCTAGGTTTCCACTCAATTAATTATATTTGTTAATACGTGTTTACGGATCTTCCTCACACGTACCTGTGGGATCACCCTTGTGACAGTTTGTACGTGTTTTGTTATGGCACGAATTATCACGGGTATGTGTGTTTTGCCTCGTGATCCACAAATAATCCCTAATTCTCGGCTTCAGGGCGTGACAAGTGATGAATACAATTCACTGCTAATTGAGTAAAATTTGTCCCTAAAAACTTTTAGCGATGAATAAAAATGTCTCCACATTCTACTAGAAACCTTGTCTGGGATTATATTCAGCGATAAATATTTGTTTGTCCTCAAATGTTGAACTTTGGCAAAAATCTTGTTCGTCGTCTTATGGTGTTTGTCGCCAAATGTCCTACCTGAGGTCCCCTAATATCCAACCTTTAGGCAGGAATTCATTCGTCGCCCTATGGTGTTTATCACCAAATATATATTCTTTAGGCATGAATGTATTTGTCGCCAAAACAATGACGAATAAAGATTTGTCCCCAAAAGTCCAACCTTTAGATACAAAATTATTCGTCCCCAAAAAATAGTTACCTAGCGAAAGGTTCACCCCCAAATGTCCATTTTTTAGGCACAAATTTGTTTGTCTCCCTATATAGTGGTCATCAGCCATTTGAAGAACGTGGTTGACTATTTAGCGGTGATAGAATCATCACCGAAAATCAACAATTAGCAACAACAATTCTCATTCACATCATACTCACAACAATTTGCATTCACATCAAACCCACAACCATTCGCATTGACACCATCACAAAATAAAATAATACATTCATCCAAATATTCATTCAAGTATCCATCCAAATATAAAAACTAATACATAACAAATGTCCAAACACTAACTTGAATATCCGTCCAAATACAAACAAAAAAGCTCTCATCAACAACAGTCCATGCCTGCTCTATCGTCAATTTATGAACAAAGTAAAAACAAAAAAAATTAGTGTGTTATAAGAAATATTACCTACATGAAGTTTAGGTAATATGTATGCGACTTTGATATTTGTAGATACCATTGACCTAAAATGAAATATGGAAATTGAAAGTCCTTTATAATAATGCATTAAGCACTCACAAACCCAATGTAAGAGAAGTTAAGACTTCAGAGCTCAATAAGCCAAGCCGAACCAATTCATAATCAAATCTTCAAATCATCATTAAATTGTGAGTAAAAAACATGACTAACTGCTTCACATGCCTTTCTTTTCTTTCAATTTTTGAACATTACACCTTAAAATAACTACTCTTCTAGAATCTAGTGGCAGAATCTAGTGGCACTGCTGTAAAGTTTACTTCAATAGGATATGGTCCCTCTCTAAGGTGATCACTTAGCATATCATTCAAAAAGCAATAATTAATGCATAACATCAAGAAAAATAAAAAAAGCTTCGCACTTGAAGAATCCCATTTCCGCAACAAATACCATATTGTGAATGAAAAAACTTAACTCCAACTTAGCGCACTATTAGATATATATGGAATATTTAACTTTGTTTTATTTAAGTCTTTTAAAGTTATTGATTAATGCATCAAAATCTGATAAAGAGACTTTCTGTTATTGATTAACATTTTCATAAGTGGGCCTACTAAGGCTTTGTGAGAGTATTTTGTAATAATATCAGATTTATCTATCAAAAGTGTAAAGAGATTGATGTGAGGAGTGTAAAGCTCGCAAATTAGATCAACAAGTGAGCATCCAATGCCTTTCTATTGGTAGGAATATACAGAAGATTATTTATATCAAAGCTAGCCCTGCCCACACTTCCAAATAATATTAGTATTTACAATATTAGTATTTACACTTCCAATATTAGTATATCAAAGACTTGTACTTGGCACTGAGAATGTAAATCACAAACCATACATTCAACACATACTCAAACATATACTATGCCATAGCATTTCTCATAGAAATTAGTACATGTCTAAACAAAAGCTCATCAACATCCAAAGAATACCTAGTTCCATGTTTAACTGATCAATAACACAACATGAAGCAATACCAAAAAACAAAACATGAAGGAATACTGATATGGATTTTCCTATCATTTTTTCTTTATTGTATCTTCTTTGTTAGAATCAATAAAAAAACTCAATCCTCAATTCCATCAAAGCCCAAATAGAGAAAAGAAATGTAAAATCCCCAGTTCCATCAAAACTCAAATAAAGCAAAGAAACCTACAATATTTCAATCAAACAAAAACATGAAAAAGAAAAAAGAAAAGAGAAGACACCAAACCTATTGCAGATATTAGAGAAAGAAGCTGGTATTGTTCAACTTCTCTTCTTTAACAGAGAGATCTCTTTCTTCACCCATTTCCTTGTTTTTGTTTTCTGTTGTGTACGTGCGGAAGCGCGTAACCTGCGATCAACAATCAAAATCACACACAAGAAGAGACAAGCACATAAGAGCACACACGAGAGATTTACATCGTTTGGCGAGATGCCTACGTCCATGGCCAAAAGAGAACTCTATTCTTGTACTACACTCTTCTACTTATAGTCTAGGGTTATAGGTTATATCATATATATAACTCTTTCTTTATTAGCTCTTAAGAAAGCCCAGTACAAAGACTAAAATACCTCTGACCTAAAGCCCAGTCCAATGCTAACCTTATGGACCAATCCGATGAACCTAGAATACAAGACATAAACTCAACAATCTCTATGTTGGCTTGGATTCCATAGAACTCAAGCCACCAAAAAAATAACCGGCAATGTCTTTAGCTCCACATACCGCAATAAAAGGTACGTCCTTGTGCCCATTGTCATGAGGCACAGTCTTCAGTCCTCAATGATGAGTGACACGGATTAAGTCCAATCAAGACTTGAACCTGTCCTTAACTAGTTTTATCATGAATGCACCAAATCGCTTGTACCATTGTCCAAAAGCTTGCTTCGACCCGAACAATGATTTTTCTAAATTGCATGCATGATCAGGAATCTGAAACTTTACTCTACCTGCATAGGAAGTTTCTTCCTTATCTTCGAAGACCCGCTTGCATCTAATGGCCTGATTGCCTTCATTAGGAGACTCCAGCTTTTCATTTATGATTGTTGCCTGTTGACCATTTTGCTGCCCTTCTACTAATTTTAGATATGTGGATGGTTCAACTACCAATGCATATGCAACCACATCATATGTTACCAACATATCCTCGAGACCGTATCTGATTGGCGGCTTCCTCACTCTCTGTGGTCTACCTGTGTGCTACTCAATCTAACTATCCTCAGTATCCTGAGAAGAGCTGGATGCACTTTTCTTCCAAACTGGGATGTCTGACTCCACTTGAATGGTGCCACTGCTACTACCTACTTCTGTATTCTCCACCTACTTTCTTGTATCGAGCAAATCATCCTCATGAAATGTAACATCCCTGCTGATGATATATTTGGGGAAATTCTGGTCAGTACACCACAACTTGTATCCCTTCACCCCATAAGCATATCTAACTAAGATGCACTTTATAGCCCTTGGTTCTAACTTATCCGTTTTCACATGAACATAAGCTGGACAGTAAAAACCCTCAAGTTAGAATAATCAGCTGGATGACCTATCCACATTTCTTTCGGTGTTTTGCAACCAATCCCTGAGTGTGGAGATCTATTAACCAAGTAGCCTGCAGCATGTACTGCATCAGCACAAAAGTCTTTCAATAATTCTGCAGTAAACAACATACAATGAGCTCTTTTCAAAATCATTCTGTTCATCCTTTCTATAACTCTATTTTGTTGTGGAGTTTCTGTGGTGGTGTAATGCCGAACTATGCCACTATCCTTGTAATAGTTCTTAAAGTCATTAGATATTTACTCCGTGCCATTATTTGTCCTCAACTTCCTTACTTTCCTGCCAGTCTGTTTCTTAACTATTGCCTTCCATCGCTTGAATGTTTCAAAGTGTGATCCTTCGTCTTCAGTGTATAAACCTAGACTTTCCTTAAATAATCATCTATGAAAGTTAGCATAAATCGAGACTCACCCTTAGAAGAAACCTTAGAAGGACCCCACACATCTGAATGAACGTAATCAATGATACGTTTCGTGCGATGAATACCCGTTTTGAAATTGACCCTGTAGTGTTTTCCGAGTATGCATTTCTCACAGAAATCCAACTTGCCTGTCTTTATGCCACATAGCAAATTCCGCTTGCTTAGCATTCTTAAGTCCTTCTCACTGATGTGACCCATATGCAAGTGCTATAAATGCGTTGAAACAGATTCATGGTCATCTGATGAAAACACTGCAGCTCCACCTGAAATAGTATTTCTAGACAAAATATACAAGTTTCCAACTCTGATGCCTCTCATAAGAACCAGATCACCCTTCACAGCCTTCATGACTCCACCTTCAGCTGAGAACTTACAATCGTCAGAGTCCAAGGCATCTAAAGAAATAAGATTCTTTTTCAGATCAGGGACATGTTGAACTTCTACCAATGTTCTGACAATTCCATCATACATCTGTATTTTGATTATTCCAATTCCAACTGTCTTACATGCAGCATCGTTGCCCATCAAGAAACTACCACTGTTGATCTTACGATAAGTGATAAACCAAACCCTATTGGGACACATATGGTAGGAACATCCAGATTCAAGAATCCATCCATCTCGATAATGAATACTTTTTGAAATCACAAAAAATGCACTATCGACATTAAATCCTAATCTTCCTTCTGCAACACTGACTGAATCATCAGAGGATGAATCTTCTATTTCTTTCCTTTTCCTGTGCCTATCAGGACAGTTTTTTCGAATGTGCCCTTTCTTATAGCAATAATAACACTTAATGTTCTTTTTGTTGGATTTAGACTTGGATCTATGTTTGCCCTTGTTACCATGGATAAAAATCGTGGTATCGGTCGGTCCAAAAAATTGATACGGTATCGGTATCGGTTGCGGTTCGCGGTCCGTCGCGGTCATCGCGGTGTGAATTTTTTTTTAATCCAAAAAGAATTGAGAAAATATCCAAAAAATCCAAAATATTAGAAAATGCTGGAAAACAATGTTTTTTTTTCATTAGTAACACATATAAATCAAAATATCAGTCCCCCTAAGTTATGATATCCTGTGTCGCTGTCTTATTTGAAATTATGATTTTTTTATAAAAACCATAATTATGACTTATGAAATATGAACTATCATTAGTGTGAAATTTTAGAGAATACAACTTATTTTTAATTTATATATAGTGGTTGTACACTTGTAAGTTGTACTTGTATCTTATATAGTATATAAATCATTATTTATCAATCATCATTCATCATTCATCAACATCAATTCATCACACAATTATCAAGCAAGTTGTAAAATTCAAAAACATGAATATTAACATAGAATATGACATAATGACAGTAAAATAAATCATAAAGCGATTGGAGAGAATGAATGTATACCCTAATTCCAAGTGTAGTGTCTTCCAGGCTCGATATCATCGTCATCATCATTTCTTCTTTTTTGGTATAGGTTATAATAATATAATCCAAACTCTTCCATTGCACTCTCATACCATTGGTCATATTGATATTGTTGCTGAGGAGTGAAGATCCCTTCATAATATGATGAGCTATCCTCAGGATATTGAGATGACTGGGAGCCCAAATCTAAATTAAAAAAATTCATGAGGAACAAAAATAGCTTGTTAGAGTTCACGTTGGGTCATTCCTTGTCCTTGCTCATACTACGGTTATAACGGTGGAACTAGAAGCAGTTGAGTTGGCCAATGAGGGTTGTATCCATACGGACCATACCTAGCCTGCTGTTGTCCAACATTACCTGCAGAAGTACCTTTCCCCCTCCTTGATCGATGCTACTACCAATCTCTGTCTCAGTTTGTGAGATACATCTTACATAACCATGATGGGGATCTAAATCTATAGCACCGGGAAAATGCTCAACTGTCTCATACATTGGTGACTCATTATCTCCACAGTGACCGCCAGTCCCAGGAGAATCAGGAGGAATTCCTGTTGATGAGGAGGATGTAGAGATACTTGACTCACTTTACTCACCCACCTCCTTTCCTCTTGCTTCTGTAGGATCAACCGTAGTACCCCTCTGTTGTTGTGTCAAATTAATCTCTTGTAATCTTTCAGATGCTTTCATTGGTTCAAATTTCTTCCCAGTCAAGTCTTCAACCATTTCTGCTAGCTCTAGATCTCCATCTAATAATGACTCTTCTGCCTCCTCTAGCCACTCACCTAATAGATCATCTTCTGTTGAAAATATATAGTCTAAATTAAATGGGCATAAGTAGTTTTGTTGATCCTCAAATGCTCTTCTTCTTCGATTTCGACTGTGGAGCTTGAGGTTATAGTGAATGTAGACCAGTTTGTTTAAATTATCCATCGTGATTTTATTTCTTATTTTTATATGGATAAAAGCAAAGGTGTAAGGTCCCGACCCGACTTAATTATAATTTATACTAATTAAGCTTGATTTTCCTATTAATATGTATATTTTAGTCTTAATTCACCTTGCTTTTAATTATTAGTGGGCCTCAGTTGGATAGGTAGCTGGGTTCGAACTTTACTTAGGTAGTCAAGGACCTTTTTGTAATTAATCTTGCACCATATGGACATCTCATCAGTTGCATTATGTGCATTTCATCTTGTGGGTCAACTTTAGTGTTGGGCTTGATTTGATCCGAACTCATTCTGGGCCAAATGAGGTCCATTTGGCCTAAACTGAAATTTCATGAAAAGCCGGGACTTGCATGCAAAAGCTGTAGGAACTTTAGTTTATAAGGAAAACCAACGTTTCCTTCTTCTCCTTCTCACTGTGTTCGTTGGAGCTAGCCCTTCTCTTCACCTTTCTTCATCTCCACTTCATGTTAGAGTCGGAAACAAGGAGTTGGAGCTTGCATGCAATGGCAATAGCATCCATCTAACCTCTTCTTCTCCCTTTGGACATCTCGTTCTTAGAATCACAACCCTCTCCAATACTACAGCAGTATAAGGTGAGGGATTGCTTCCATTTCATTCATTTTGGGTGTATTAGGGGCATGAGGACTCCACTATGTGACATGTATGTGAATCTAAACCCCATCCTTATTTGCATGTTTTACTTGTAGATAACCCATTCTCATTTTGGAGGTTTTCTTTAGCTACACAACAAGAAAGAGTTAGAGAAGGCTAACACTGTTAAGAGGCAAGTATTAAAGTATATATGGTACTGCATGTATGTTTAATTTGATTGATTCTTGGATTGATCATTCAATGTTCAACTTACAGCTCATTTCCCCTTAAATAAGCACACATAGATGTTGAATTAGGTGATAATGAGTATAATTAGACAATATTGATGATATGGAATAATGTAAGACCTATTATGGAGTTTAGAAGTATAAGAACCCTCGTTGGAACCCAAATGATAGAGTTCTGCATGTGAACCCGAGCTGCAGAATCAGTTTCAGATATTCTGAAGCTTACGGCAAAGCCCACGGCTAAGCCATAAGTCTCTACGGCTCAGAATCCAGAGAGCCAATTTGAACTACGGTTAACACTCGGCTAAGCCGTGGAATGAACTACGGCTAAGCCGTAACCATCCCGTGACTAAGCCGTAGGCTAGTCTACGGTAAACCTTCCAGAGAGCCCAAAACCCAGAATTCATCTACGGCTCACGCACGGCTACGCCGTAAACTCTGCTATGGCCACGCCGTACCCAAGCTGTAACCCTAGCCGTAGGCTTAGCACGGCTAAGCCGTAGGTCAATATACGGCCAAGCTGTAAATGCGTATTAAATTCAGAGGAAAACCTGAACCACTCGCTAAGCGGTAGTCTTGTATACGGTTAAGCCATAAGAACCCAGTGAATGTAGGATGTGAGGAACCTTCAATGACCTTGTAAGGCTCTAGATATGGCACCTATTTCCTAACCAAATTAGCCCAATAGTGATCAAATGAAAGGTGGACAAGTGTAGAGCTGTCACTCATCTCCTTTGATTTTCCAGACGAATTCCCGATGTCACGTCATGGGTGTTGGCATAAGAAGAGGTGTCTTTTGTATACACAATGTAACGCCAAGATTGGTAACATAACAACACTGGACGTTTTATGAATTCATAGTGTTGAATGCCCTCGGGATCATGGATTATCTAGCATAGGATTGGCTAGTAATTATCTTTGATGCTTACGCAATCTAAATGCATCCATATTATTAAGAAACTATGCCCTTAACATATGTAGCTCAATTAAGTATGCATGAATTAATTATCAGATATGAATGAATGAATCAATGAATGTAATCTCAAGACCGAACTCTTAGTATGTATGATATGACAAGTATAACCAAGATGTATAAAAGATATGAATTTGAATCGGTCTTGATACGTTAAGTCAGCACCACTTAGCTACGCCCTTATTAGGTTCGACTGGATCATTTTGGATATGATATGATATGTCGCTACTATAGTAGTCCTTAGAGGAGTTGTCGGCGCTTCTCAATAAGCTAGGCTGATCCTCTAGAATATGCACGCTCTCTCTAGATGATATGCTCTCTCTTGGGAGAATACGGCCACGTGGTTGCCAATAAGTTTGTATGATAATCTGTTTATGATTCGTTACTCATGCTTACTCATGCACGACATGCCCAGTGTATGATTTTTGCCTTCTTTTAATCAATATATACTCTTCATTTGATACGGCATGATGGTCTTATG
The DNA here is from genome assembly GCA_037013555.1 of Sextonia rubra. Taxonomy (NCBI): domain Eukaryota; kingdom Viridiplantae; phylum Streptophyta; class Magnoliopsida; order Laurales; family Lauraceae; genus Sextonia; species Sextonia rubra. The sequence continues at coordinate 104,337,254 of JASUAD010000001.1, read as the reverse complement.
TACGTCTATATACTTGCTTAGCCGTCGTGTTAACAGTGTTACCCTTGGTGTTACAGGTACTAAACCTCGGGAACTAGATGAGTGTAATGTAGATGGCGTCTTCTGTTAGTCATCGTACGAAGAGCGAAACGGGATACTTGCTGAGTGTTTAAATTTGGGTTGGCCTGTTTACACATTAAGATCTTGTTCATGCTTAATTAATTGTTATCATGTAAAATGAGAAATGGTTAAGTACAGACTTATTTATGGATTTTTATGATAATTCGGTTGTTATTGCTTATGATCATTGCAGATGTACTACACAGGCTTCAGCTTACTATTGAACGTAATTTACGTGTTGGAGAAACTTCTCTACACGTTCCTGTGCAATCTCCCTTGTAGTGATTTGTGTGTGTATGTTTACATGCACAGATTACTACGGGATTACGCATGTACACCCCGTGGGGCCATCCTAACCCCAATTCTCGGAATCGGGGCGTGACAAAAGGTGCTCCAATTTCTTTCACAGTTTGACGAAGATGTAGTTTGACTAAGAACTTTAATTACGATCGTCCTTAATGTTGGAGCACTCTCTTCATAATTCAACCACCATTCAACTGAAAATAAAAGAAAATAAGATTAAACATTTGACTTTTAAATTTTCGAATAGTAAAAATATAATTTACTATTTATATTTTACAATCCTTACCAGGATATCTTTGCGTGATAGCTTTTCGAGCAATGGTGGTACTAAAACTTCCAATACCTTCATTATATACATCGATCTAATGGCATTAAAGAAGAAAAAAATATCAATATCAACTGTTATGAATGAATATTGATATATATTAAATTGAAGAAGATAAAATACATTATATAAGATCTCTACTTTTTAATTTACTTACTTGGTTTGTTGCCTTAATAGCCTCATCGGCGTCATTTGCTAGTCTTTCAATAACATTTTTCATGTTCACTCGAATTTCATCAGTTATATTTCGATCCAAAGATTCATATCGAAATTGTGGATTGAGAAAGTAACCTATTAAATGCAAAAATTTAAGTGAATAATATATTAAAAAGAATTTAAAATAATAATGGAAGTCAAGAAGAAATCAGTCTCCACTTACCAACAGTGTGTAAGTCATGATGCAATTGACGCTTCCAACGACTGTCGATGATTTTCTAATGTTTAGTATAATATCTACAATTTGCTCTAATAGCCATCTTTGCCCTCTCCATGGCTTCATGTAAGAAGCCCATAGTTGGCTTAACATCATCATCAACCAATCGAAGAACTTTTATTAGAGGCTCAAAAACATTTAAGCAATTTTTAACATGAGGCCAAATCTTATTGGACTCAATGGTCTTGCATACTTTCTTCTACTAGGGGAGTTGGCCGCTTTCCGCACTTGAATTCAACCATTCATCTGATTTGATGAGTTGGAGAAACCCTTCTCTATACTTGTAAATACTCTCGATGGCTATAAAGTGGTAGCAAATCGAGTAATGCCAGGCCATAGCAGTTCATGATTGTTTGTAAATTTCTTCATCATTGAACAAGTCTGTAAAACTAGTAGAAAAAAATAGTAATTTTCTTCATTTTTTCAATCACTTGTTTTATGACTTTTCCTTTGGAAATTTCTTCAAGCATTAAGTCTATGCAATGTGCTGCACATGGTGACAAAAAAATATTTGGCCTCTACTGCATAAGCATCTGTCCTACTTTCTTCATGTTTGTAGCATTATCGGTGACAACTTGAACTACACAATCTACCTCAATATCGTTAATCACTTTATTAAACAACTTATTGATGTATCTAGCATCTTGAACATAATCAGTTGCATCAATTGATTTGATAAAAATTGTTCCCAAAAGGCAATAAACTAGAAAATTTAATAGATGATTTTTGTGAGGGTCGTCCACCCATCACACATTAGTGTGCCGCTCCTTTCTCTCCAAGTCCTCCTAAAAGTCTCCACCTAGAGCTGTAACTCCTTATATTCTTTTTTAACATAGAGATAACCAATCTCATATGAGGTGGGTGCCTTTATATCAAGACCATGTTCCGTTGTTGCATTGAACATAGTAGTAAAATAAGAAGAGTTTGCCTTATGTGGTGAATGGCTGCATCTGAAAAGAACTTTCCAGTAGCTCTTATCAAATTATCTCTTGTTTTATTAAATTTTCCCTTCAGTGTTTCTACAATGTTGGGTTGCTTGGCTGTTGGTTTTCTATATGCAAATGGGTCCATTGGACCCACCACACCTGGCCTACGAGGTGCATATGTAGGAGGTTCATCATCGTCCTCAATATCTACTGGGCGGGGTTGTCTTTGACCAAATGCTCTACACAAACCCCCTCCCCTAGATCCAAATGAGCTACCCTCATCATATTGGCCACCTCTCATAGCTGCATCATATTGCATTCTTCTTCTTTCCTCTTCTTCCTGAAGTGACCTCAAACTTTCTTTTCTAGCCCTCATTAAATTTGAATCCTCAGCATCGTCGGAGGAAATAATATCTCTCTTTCTTGACCCAAAAACTTTTTCTCTACATCTTCAAATTCCTCCTTTCTGACAACCTTTTTCTATTTTCTTACATCCAACAACTCTTGCATTTCTTTTTTCACATTAGGTGGCACTTGAGAACACTTTGCTACTTGGCCTTGCCTATGAGCCAAGTGTTGCTTCAATCTATTTATCCCTCCATTTATGATTTTTGGGCAATAATTACATTGAATCTTATGTTTACTTCCAGCTTCTTTACAATAGTTCTATGCCAGATTAATGTTATACACCATTTTAATCTAGCTTCTTCAAAACAAAAGAACACATTAGCACAATTTATAACATTTAAACTAAAATCCAAAATATAATAAAAACAAAGAAATTAATACATTCATATAAAAGCATTTGGAATCTCAAAATGGCATTTTAAATGATACATTAATTATCTAATTTTTCTAATTTCATATTTTAACAATCCAAAAATAAATTTAGAAATATAAAAAATATTGACATGTTACATATTCACATAAATGATGAGACAACCATAAAAAAATTAGAATATGTGAAGTATACACTGATTATATAAAACTAGGAAATCATATTTATAGTGAAAATCTAAATATATAATAGTTTAATATAAAATTAATAGAAAATCCAAAAATGAATTAAAAAATATATAACTAATTACATTAAAGAACAATAAAAAAAAGTAATCTTACATGAAGTTTACAAAGATTATGCTTACTTAAAAAAATTATAGTGAAATCCCCAAAATATTCGTTTTAAATATTAAATTATTATTTCATACAAGAAAATAAAATTTGAAACTATAAAACTATTTACATAATATTTTGAAAAAAATGAAAACTTACCATATTCATATCATACATGAAGTATACAATATAATAACAAATTTGTTATTAAATCCTCAAAAAATCTTATTTTAATATTAAAATATTTAAAAATTGGAAATAAATAAATATAAAATGTCTACATCTTGTAGATCTATGTCTTTTACTGCTAAATCTATCAAACTTGCTTCATAAAATCATGTTTTTGCATACTAATAAAATTAAAAATAATACTTAACATTAAAAGACTCTAAATGTTAAAGTTAAAATCTTAAAATTTTAAAAAACCAAATAATAGATCCACACTCATAAATCACAATATGTAAATCCATAACATAAAATAAGTAGAATCATCATCATGGACCACTTCTAAACTCTTAGTAAACAAATATTTAAAAAAATAAAAGAAATTTAATATACTTACCTTGTAAATGTATTTTCTTTACTTTTATAAGCCAAATCCACCAAAACATTGATTTTGTGATGCTTTTGGAAGTTAATGGAGGAGGAGCAACAAGTTGGCCGTCTTCGGATAGGGGAGGATGAGTAGAGAGGGAGAAAGAGGGAAAAATTTAGGATTTGGGGCTTTATATAATATCGACCGATATTTTAAAAATATCGGCCGATATATCATTTCTACCGATATTTTGAAATATCGGCTGATATATCGCGATATTTTGATGATATTTTGTGAGATCGACATAGAGACCGATACACACCGATTTATCGTATTGGTACCAAACCTGTTACTGGAGTTGTTTGTTCTTCTTCTTGCAACCAAACCCTCACCCAAGTTATTATTGTTTTCAGACACAACCTTGTTCTTCAACTCCTTAGAGTTTAAGGCTGCCACTACATCTTCTTTTAAAAGAGTATCTCTACCATACATTATGATATCAACAAAATACTCATATGAGGGTAGTAAAGAACATAACAACATAATAGCTTGGTCTTCATTACTAATTGAAACATCAATATTTTGCAGATCCATGATAGTTTTATCAAATGCATCAAGATGCGTATCAAGGGATATACCTTCCTGCATCTAAAAAGTAAACAACCGTTTCTTCATATTCAAACGGTTTGTTAGAGACTTAGTCATGTATAGATTCTCTAATATCAGCTATAACCCTGCAGCGGTTTTCTCTTTCGCAGCCTTTCGCAGCACTTCATCACTCAAGCATAACAAAACTGCTCCATATGCCTTCTCCAGCATATCCTCTTTTTTGTCATCTGACATCGTTGTAGAAAGGGCATTTTTTCCATTTAATGCTTTCTGCAGTCCCTTTTGAACTAACAAAACATTTATCTTTATGCGCCACAAGCTGAAATCATTCTTGTCATTGAATTTTTCAACTTCAAATTTTGCTTCCATTTTCACAAAATTTCTGCACCACACTGAAGATCTTGTCACCACGAGAACGCTCGAAAAAACGGATCTGAAATCCGAGTCCAGATGGCTCCGATATAGTATAAATAAGTTTCTACTCTCCGATCAGTCAAACTTCCTCGTTGACCGTCAAATAGCCAATCATACTCTTCCACTACGTACATCTGCTCAAACTGAGTTTGCGGGTGCAAACCGATCTCCGATCGAACACAATGATCAAAATATCGCAGAAAGAAGCTTCTGCCGTTGATTCATGGTCAATTGCTTTGACCTACTTGTTGGCGTCAGCCCTACACCTGCTGGCGGGCTGGGCTTTGCACACGGACCAAGTCAACTCGACCCGACCCAACCTGCAACCTTTTCTGTTACCTGGGCTTCGGTGCTAACAGGTCAGGTTGATTGCGACCTAACCCGACCCAAAACCACACTACTGCCTGGGCTTCTCCACCAGGGGTCAGATCAAACTGATCCAACCCAACCTGGAGCCAATAACCCAAGCCCACATGACCGCCTTCTTCCTCGCTTCCGATTCTATTTCTCTGCAATCGAAAGCGATGAGTCAAGTCTCGGCTGGAGACTTCTTCTCTAACAAGTGTACAACTCCGGCACGGTAGACAATGGCTGAGCACCGGCAGACTAATGGCAACCGGTGATGGTTGCCCCCAGCGACGGTAATGATAGCAGCAGCGGCAAGACACAGATTCAAATCAAAGACTTATCCAAAGTCTTTCTCAAATTTCTCTTCTCTGATGAGAGGAAAGAAAAGCCAGAACCCTCCAAATCTTCCCTCAATCAGAGAACTCGAAATAGTACCCTGTTTCTTCCTCTCTTTGTTGGTCTTGTCTTCTATGTAAACAGAAAAAATGCACGAACTGTGATTATTATGGGTGGCCCACCCGGAGATCACAATCGATCTCTGTTTTTTTCCACAATGAAACTTATAGAGAAAAAAACTAGATCTTCCAAGAAGATCCAACTCTGTTGATTGCGTCACCACAACCAAAGCTCTATACCACTTGTTCTGCATGTGTGGAAGTGTGTAACTTACGATCAATAATCAAAACTACACACAAGAAAAGACAAGCACACAAGAGCACAGACGAGATATTTACGTGGTTTGGCGAGATGCCTACGTCTACGGCCAAAAGAGAACTCTACTCTTTTACTGCACTCTTCTTGATGCTTCATGCTTAACCAGTAGAGAAACTATGAGTCTACAATCCTAGTTGCATATATCCATCTAACAAACTTTCTTAGCCAAAATGCACATGCTGCTATTGCGGGGGGCCCAAACACATCACCAAACTTTACTATTTGCATTGCTTCAGATTGTTGTTCAAAATTAAGTGATGACACAAACGTTTTGCAGGAAGGCATCAGCAGCAGCAGCAGCAGCAAAGAAAATGAATCTTCCATCATATTTGATAATATTTAATCATTTACACAATCACACTCATCGTTTTACAGTAGAAGCTTCATTAGGGGAAAAAAAAGAAAAAAAAGGAAATATACAAGAAGAAGATGCATGACAGGAAAATGGCTGGGAAAAATCAACTTGTGACCAATCTCTGAATATTTAAATTCCTATTCTTAGACAAGTTAATTCAATTAAACGTTTAACATCGATTAAAATCTAGTTTAAAGATTTAAAATTTTAAGTGTATGTGTTTTCCACAAACAGCAACCTTTTAAAAAAAACATTAAATAAATTTAATACATATAGAAAGTAATATGTACGAGAATCCACAAGAACTAATGACAATTGAATGGATACTTTATCTCACTGTGCACAAAATATAGCATAAAAAGCTGAAAACAAATCAAAAAGGATATGTTAGCCCAAGTAATATGTTTTTTTTTATTTCTATTTTTCCCCACCCAACTTCAGTTTTTTTTTTTCTATTTCTCTGTTGTACCTACTTCTATTTTTGAACAGGTATGTTAGCTCATGTTAGTATCATTCATTTTTTGGCCTATTTGAGTCTAATGAATTTTTTCTTTTAATCATTCCAACACTAAAGCTAAAACTCAAATGCACTTTCCCACATATTAATTACCAGTTGTGTTCGTGCAGGATGTGCAGAACTTGTTTGCCAACATGATTTCACAAAAACGTAAAGGAAGAAGAAAAAAAAAACAGTAACTACGCTTATAGTAGACTTTAACTTGCCTGCCACAACCAAAATTATAACATCAATATATATATAATATTAATAACATGACTATAATCCTAACTCATATTTTAAAAACAGAGGAAATTCTAAAAATTACTGATTTCAATCGTTGAATGAGTCATAGCTTAGACCTCGATTCCTCCTCATAGCCTTGCATTAATCAAAGCTCCCTGATTCCTATTAATCCCATTTACCTCATATTCATCTTCATTGAGACCAAGCTTTACCATGACATTTGTGTATGGGACATTAATCATTGGCTGTTCTAATGTATGGGTTCCAAAAATGTAAATATGCTTAACTGAGAAACTTGCCAATTTGCAAAAAACGGCAACACTATGCTTCCTATTGCTCATAGTTATACTAAGTTGATATCATTGGTGCATTCTCATGATTGAGGCTCTACTCCAATACCTTCTGCTATTAAAAATAGATGCTTCATATCGTTTATTGATAATTCATTTGTTACTACAGGGGCCACTGTTAATGAAAGTAATGACGAAGGCTATCAGATGTTCTATATTGCCAATGAGTTAGCTAATCAGGACTATACCTAAATCTAACATATGGCCTTTGGAGAATCCTTCAAAGATAAAAATGAAAAGAGCAATAGTTAGGTGGCTCATTAAAAACTGACCACCCCAGAAATATGTCAATCACATATGAGCATGTAGTGATTGATCACATGGGTGGTAAACCCAATTCAGAAAGAAGGATGGCACTCTAGTTTTCTTATATCAGATACTATATTAAAAAAAAAATGAAAAATCCACATACAAATTATCAGAGAGTTTATTAATCCTAGCGATACACAAAAATGTAAAGAGCTTAAATGGAAAATATAATTGGAAAAGGAATCTCCAATAAAACAAAGAAAAATATCGAAAGCATCTATGAAAAAGGAAAAGTATTTTCTAGCAAAGTGACTGATTGGGGGCTATTTTCCAAGAAAGCCAACAAGATGGAATCTCTACAATTTAAAAAGAAATGAAATTCAGAATAAAGAAGGTTCTTAGAAAAGTAATTAGGAATTAGAAAATCTAGAAATAATAGAGATATCTTAACCAAAATAGTTCCAATAATGGGTCCAACACCATCATGAAGAACTTTATAAATAAATGTTTAAATTACCTAGATTTTGGCATCATGAGTTGCCACAAGAACCCCATTCTCCCATCACCGTTTAGATCAGTTACAATTGGTGGTGGAAAGCAATCAGCTTCATCTTTGATTGGGTATTCATCATAGGGATGGAATCGTGCCTCCTAGAATGAAAATCCCACCCACCGCGCGCGCGCCGCCCCCCCCCACAAATGCTGCAGCATAATAACAATCATCATTGAAATCAGATGAAATAAAAAAATCAAACGTTCAAACAGTCAACGAAGCATTTCACCAAAAATAATTGAAAACAAGGAATCAACTTGACTAGAAAACCATCCAAGTTTGTAAATCATGCCTTAGAAAAACATAATCACAATAGGATTTAACTAGATTAGAGTAAATTAGCATGTGTATGCAAGAAACAAAAACAAATGAACTTTCTGTATACTTTTATCTTTAATTGTGGACCACCTTATAGGGCCATCTCACTGCTGTCCCAACATCCCAAAACCACCAACACCAACCCTAAATTCACCTCAACCCTAAAACCCAATTTTTGGTCCCTTTCTTTAAACCTCAGACCCGACATTTAATTCACCCATAACCCATGAACCCCCTCTTGCCAACCACCGACACCACCATTGGCGTTGCAACATCATTTCCTACCACCACAAAGGAGAAAGCAGGAGATGAATCTAAGAAAGAGAAGTGCCGCTTCCTGAAGAGTTCAAATCCAGAGTCTTTATGCATTGTGAATGTTGTGCGAAGAAGATGAAGTGATGATCTCTGTGTGGATTCTCATGAAGTTAGGCCTTTGGAAGTCGAAATCTCCTTTTAAAATTGAAATCATTCTCTCTTGATTTCGATCTTCTTTATGTTGTTGTTGTTTTTCTCTTCGCGTCCTAAAACACCCCTCTTCCTCGCCTGAAAATGGCTCACTCTCCACCAGAAATACAGATAGCCGAGGCTACGTCACCTGATTCTGATGCACCTATTCCAAAAGACTTCATCCACATCTAAAACCCTGACGACCCCCAAATCACTGCGAGCAAATCAAATCAAAACCCTAACACTAACCCTAGCCCTAGCCTTAGTCTGAGAGCGAAATCTACATCTACAAATGCTAAATCTAAGAATATTAGCATATTTGAGGACGAGTTACAATCAGGAGTGAGTATATTAGAGAAAATCCATGAATTAGCTCCACAGAAGAGAGGATAGTATTAAGCCCTTCTGCCGTTGTCGCAAAGCCCCAAACTCAGAGAGAAAAAAAATCCAAAAATAGAAAGAAGAAGAAGAGGTGGAAGAAGGGGAAGAGGAGAGAGACAACGTACCTCTAGCACGGATGATAGAAAAGGAGAAGTGCTGCTGAGTGGTGACAAATTGGGAATGGAGTTAAGAAGGAAGAGTAATTATTTTAACCTTTGAAGATTTGGCCATGAGTAAGAGTTTGTCACCCAATAAAAAAAAATCATTTAGCGACAAACTACCATTGTTGTTAAAAATAAACTTTCGCTCGAATTTTTGCTTGAGGAGAGGGCCGACGTTGGGAGACAATTTTTTTTTGTTTGTCACGCAAAAGGTAATATATAGCGACCAATTGCTTTGGTTGTCTCTAAATCTTGTTGTAGATAGTGCATTTTCTTGTAGTAGTTAGGCCTATATGCGATAATTCACATTAAAGGTACAAGTATATGACTAAACATTGTGTATAAGTTTTTTTTAAAATAATTTTAACTATATTTTTGTTATGATTTATTTGATAATATCCACTTCTATTTTATTAAAATATTATCAAAATTAATAATAATTAATTTTTTATTATTAAATTTACTTTTTTTCCATGGCCCGCATTGGGCGCAGGCATTGAACTGCTAGTATATGTATAATGAGAACTAATTCTCACCACTTTTTTGTAAGAAGTCTAGGTGAGGCCTATTTATCACTCAATCCAAATCTTGCAATACACAGGGACTCCCTTGATAGTCACATACCCTAAGTTTTAGTCTAACCCAAATTTATTGACCATTGAGTTGATTGTACACTAATCTAAATGGACTGAATTTATAGGCCACGGATCAAGGGGTTAGGGACATGCGATTGGGGCAAAGTTGATTTTGGGGTGGTCCCATATAGATCTTTCCATCTCCCTTGGTCTCACTCCAAATGAGACCCACAAGTGGTCCCCATAGAGAGTTCTCACAGTAGGTGTGTGAGAACAATTTTTATAGGATTAAAGCATATATATATGAAAATAATCTTATGAGAACTAATTCTCATTATTATTTTGTGAGAAGTCTAGGTGGGGCCCATATATCACCTAATCCAAATCTTATAATACACAAAGACCCCTATGATAGTCACATGCGTCAAGTTTTGGTTAAATCTGAATTTACTAGACCGTTGGATCGACTGTGCACCAATCCGAATTGACTGAATTTGTAAACCATGGATGACGAGGTTAGGGACATGTGATTGGTGCTAAAATTAATATTTAGATGGTCCCACATAGATCTTTTCATTCCTCTTAGGTCCCATCTCCAAATGAAACTCACAAGTGGGGCCCATAAAAATTTCTCATAGTAGGTGTGTGAAAACACTTTTCATAGGATTAAAGCTATATATGGTAAAAAAAAAAAGTCAATGGTTAAATGACTTTCTTTCAGTTTTATATATACGCTGGTGTCATAATACTTTTTTTTAAGTACTAGTTGGTTAGATGAATCTTCTTAATTGGGAAAGAATTTCCCCTTCTTCCTCCTTTGGGGTAGAGTGAATCCACCTCCGAAGTGGAGCAATTTTAGTACTAGTATGAAAGCCTCATGTAAGCAATCCCATGAGGTCACATTAACTGCCCTTAAGATTGGGCCATCCAATGCAACCTACTAAATAATGTTTTATCTGCCCTTCCTGTTCAAGCTTGAGTTGAAATTTCATACCACTTGATTTTTTGTGGTACCCCAGCCAATGGCGCAGTGACCAAAGAGAACCCACACTAGTGGGAAGGAGAGCCCACCTTGTAGGAGGGTAAGCCATACACCTTAGATCAAATGTTGTGAAATTACACCACCATAGATCAATCTTGATAGGAAATTAAACTACGGTGGTTAAAAGGAAACATAAGGTCAATCTCATGAGGCTGATTTTTTTGGATAACGCTCGTCACAAGGTGATCTTTCCTTCTATCTTCTACCATAGATAGGCATGCTCTCAATGGGCCTCATGAGCTGCACTGTTTGGATAACCCTCATCATAAGGTGATCTTTCCATCATCCTCTACCATGGATAGACATGCTCTAAGTGGGGTGCCCACAAGCTGCACTGCAAATGAAAATTGAGTCTGCTCGTAGAAGAAAGTTTTCCCAATTATAGAACGTCTTATTCCGGCACAAGAGTATCCGGACCCCATCCATGTTTCATGTAGGTTACAAAATGCAGCTGTAGTCTATAAATCATGTGGCCCATAGTGGCTAAACAGTGACATAAGGATCTCCAAAAGAAACAGAGTAGGGCCCACAGCCACAGTTATCACATGTAAAACATGTGGTTAAAGTGAAAAACCAGAAGCCTCAAAAACCGAAGCTCATAATTAAACGTAATAACAGGATTTATGCATAATCAACCTCCAAAGAAAGGTGGATCGACTTCAATCTAAAAATCCTTGCAGATAAGACCAAATATAAGATGTAAATGATGTTGACCAGATCATCAACTTCTAGCCAATCAGGCTGTCCCAGCTAGACCATTTCAAAACATTGGCTCGAGCCAATTCTATCATGGCCACACCTGCCAACAGCCCTATCTAACATAATGATTGATTTTCCTAGACAATTCAAAGGTGGAAGTTCCAACTGCTCTGCGAAATTTAGTAGCCCTTAAAAACTAAATCAAAAGAATGATCTTCTGTTAATGGGGCTCATAATGATTTAGAAGAATGTTTTGTCTAAACAGATAAAATAATATCTATTTTTTTCGTCCTTCGAAGATAAAGATGAAACAAATGACTAATCTTTTTCTATTTCAAAATCATATCCCTATCCACTAAGTTGTATAAGTACCCGAAACAACTGGTGAGATCTCACAAATTCTCTCTTTACCATTCATCAGTGAAAAGAAATGGGTTTCCTAAAACTTCTTTTTTTCTTGGCTCTTCTTTCTGTTTCTACAGCCTCGAGAACTATAAGCAAAAGCTCTTCTTCACCTCATGCTCCATCTTCTAAAAATTCTGCGGAGGTTAAGTCAAGTGACTTCAACTATGTCTGCAATGCTGCAAATTTTGCTAGTTATGGTCTAGAGATGTCTATGTATGCATTTTGCAACAAATCGCTTCCATATGATAAGAGGGTGATGGACTTGATTGAGAGCATGACAGTGGAAGAGAAGGTGCAGCAGCTTGGAAATAGTGCAAAAGGAGTTGGAAGGCTTGGCCTTCCTCCTTATGAATGGTGGTCTGAGGCCTTACACGGTGTCTCCAATGTAGGCCCCGGAACCTTCTTCAATGACACCATTCCTGGTGCAACCAGTTTTCCCAATGTCATTCTCTCGGCGGCAGCATTCAATGAGTCATTGTGGAGAAGATTAGGCCAGGTATTTTTGTTTTTTTCATTTGCATCACAAAATAACCAATCATTTAAACAAATGTAGATGTATTCCATTGTTGTGCAATGTTGCTTAACCAACCACTAGTTAAATTTTGTGAATGTTTAGGTTGTTTCTACAGAGGCAAGGGCAATGCACAATCTAGGAATGGCTGGATTGACATTTTGGAGTCCTAACATCAATGTGGTAAGGGACCCCAGATGGGGAAGAGCCCTAGAAACAGCAGGTGAAGACCCATTCGTTGTGGGGCGCTATACGGTGAACTATGTTAGGGGCTTGCAAGATGTGGAGGGCCAAGAATATTCCAAGGACTTGAACTCGAGACCCTTGAAAGTTTCAGCATGTTGCAAGCATTATGCTGCTTATGATCTCGATAACTGGCTAGGCGTGGATAGGTTGCATTTTGATGCAAGGGTAATAACCTGTAACTCATGTTTCAATGTACTCTATTTGATAAATTTATTATCATCATGTTTCCATAGATACTTATTTTGGAATTGAATGAAAGCACATCTTCGAAGTATTTCTATTGATCTGGCATTAATAAATGTTTAATAGAGTAGAAAGAGATAGTGGAAAAATAAGAAATAATTGGTGAGAAATGAAAGATGAGAAGCTAGAAAAGGGTTTCTCAGATATTGAAATGGAAAAATAAAGGACGATGTAAATTTATACCTATATTCTATTACAAACTTGATTTTCACCTTCTTTTCCTACTATAATTTATCTATGCGGCCATATTCATATCTTTTCAATATAATTAGTACAAATTACATTGAATGTGATCTGTTTTTCACTTTAATCAATTTATTCTCAGTGTGCATCATAGCATTACTCTGATAGAGTGAAATGACATGTTTTAAACGTTACAAGAACTTCAGTGTTTTCTTAACAAAAAAAAAAAAGAAAAAAAAACTTTAGTAATTTTTATTTTTGCTTCTTTTTTTGTTGGTGAATAATGCCATATTCTTTCTAGATATTTTTTTGAGATAGTTTTTGTCACAAATAAAAGATTACATTGAATCTCTAGAACGCTTCAAATTTGAACAATGATTTTTGTATTTTTTTTTTTTTAACTAGTCAATCCTTGGGTTGAAGTACAAACTCAAATGCATGCATATTGGTCTAATAGCAATTTATATTTTCATTTTAATATGAAGGTTACTGAGCAAGACATGGTGGAGACTTTCCAACGTCCCTTTGAGATGTGTGTAAAGGAAGGCGATGTTAGCAGTGTCATGTGCTCCTACAATCGCGTTGATGGCATTCCTACTTGTGCAGATCCAAGGCTTCTGTCTGGGACCATAAGAGGAGATTGGAATTTACATGGGTAATTGGATTCATATCCTTTTATAATCTTTTAAAATGTTTGTAGTTAAATTAGGTAGGTGGATGATCAAATTTTTGGGCCTAATTCCTTAATGTAAATAAATATACAGGAATTGAAGGAACAAATGTGAATATTAAAAACTTAGCATTAATTTATCTCATCCTAATGAAAAATGAATCAAGAGGAGGTGGAAATTGAATACCCAACCACCACCCATGTAATTGAGATCCGAGGAAATTGAGTGTTGAATCTATATAGCTATCTTATATCTTTTATCCCTCTTTTTAATTATCCATTAGAGCTCGGTTGACAATAAATTACTATGTATTCAATTCCTATCCATTGATTTGTGCTTTATGAATAGGAATTTTTATAGTTCTTTATTTAAGTAGTATCAAATATTTGAATTTCTCTTGTAGGTATATTGTTTCTGATTGCGATTCTATTGAAGTGCTTGTTGATGATCACAAATGGCTTGGAGACACCAATGAGGATGCTGTTGCACATGTTCTCAAAGCAGGCACTGCCCTCACGGACTGTTCCATTTAATGTTTGTTCTACACATTTTTATGTTATACTAGCAATTTCTTACAATTACCACAACTTTAATGCGTAGGGTTGGATTTGGATTGTGGTGTCTACTATCCCAACTTCACAATGCCAGCAGTTCATCTGGGGAAAATCCGCGAAAGTGATATAGATAAGGCCTTATTCAATCTCTACCTTGTGTTGATGAGGCTTGGGTTCTTTGACGGAAGTCCTGCCTACGCATCCCTTGGAAGGGATGATGTGTGCACTAAAGAGAACATAAAGCTTGCAGCTGATGCGGCTAGACAAGGAATTGTTCTACTCAAGAATAACAACACCTTGCCTCTGAGATCTAATAAGGATAGGACAATAGCAGTGGTCGGACCCCATGCCAATGCTACGAAGGCTATGATAGGAAATTATGCAGGTAAGTCTTATTTTAATGAAAATAGATGTCTCCTTTTTAATCTTATGGCTCATTTTTTTAATGCACATTGCTTATGTAGATCCAACCTGCACGCACCTAAACATAACCCAAGCATAAAATTGGGAAGATGTATGGTTATTTGTAAACAATTTAGAGTGTGGAGATTCAAACCCACAATTAACTTGCACTCCCTTATAACTTTAATTCCTACAACCAATTCATGACTTAATTTCATTAACTACGCCAGCCACATCTTCAGGTTGCGCTCGGTTGGATCATTTTAGTTTTAATTGTTCATTGCATGGTAATGGACATGTGAAGTTATGGTGCACGTCCACAGTCACTAAAAAAGTTTCCATAGTTATTGTTTGTTGTCCATTCACTTCTTTACTTCTGATGATTATCTTTCTACATTTTTATTTATATTTCAAGAGCTTTCTAACTGTAGTATAGATTCTTATGAGCGTGGGTGTATGAAATCTCATTTCCTTTTGCACAGGGATCCCATGTAAAATTGTATCTCCCCTGGATGCATTTTCTAAGGAAGCAAAGGTCAAGTATGCAATGGGGTGTGGCGATGTGAAATGTCCCAATGATACCTTCATCTTTGAGGCAATGGAAGCAGCAAAGAGTGCGGATGCAACAATCATCTTTGCTGGATTGGATCTATCTGTTGAAGCCGAGAGTCTGGATCGGACGGATCTCCTTCTTCCTGGTTACCAAACTCAACTCATCAACCAAATCGCCGAAATTGCTACCAATCCTGTGATCCTTGTCATCATGTCTGCTGGTGGGGTTGACATCTCTTTTGCCAAGGATAACCCTAAGATCAATGCCATCATCTGGGCTGGTTACCCAGGTGAACAAGGTGGCACGGCGATCGCAGATGTCATTTTCGGTCTATACAATCCTGGTATGTAGATTTTCAATTCAAATGTGCCCCGTTTCATTTTGTTATAAATATGATGCCCGCTTAAGGAAAGCAGAATGAGTAAGTAACTCACCCATGACCCAACAAATCTTTTCTCCTGTTTATCAGGTGGGAAGCTACCCTTGACGTGGTACACTGCTGACTACGTAGACAAACTACCAATGACATCAATGAAACTGAGGCCAGATGATGAAAAGGGTTACCCCGGAAGAACCTACAAATTCTTCAATGGCTCTACAGTATATCCATTTGGTTATGGTCTAAGCTATACTCAGTTCAATACTACACTGGTCAGAGCTCCATCATCTGTCAAGGTGAAGTTAAGCACGAACCAACATTGCCTTAGCTTGCCTACCAAACCAAATGGTTACCTCAATCCATGCCCATCTGTTTTAGTCGACAAACTGAGCAACAACGAAACACTAGATTTCGAGGTTCTAGTGCAGAATGTTGGAGGTAGAGACGGTAGCCTTGTGCTAATTGTCTATGATGAGCCCCCACAGCAGTTTGAGGGGCTTCCATACAAACAAGCTGTTGGGTTCGAAAGAGTAGCTTTGAAAGCGGGCGAGAGCAAGACGGTGAAGTTTGAGCTCCACGTAGCTAAGAGCTTGAGCGTGGTGACAGACACTGCTTATGTTGCTTTGCCATCGGGGGGGCATACTATCCATGTACATGGAGATGGTGCTGTTATATTCCCAGTTGATGTAGAGTTTCACTATTAGGACCATAGAGGATGATAGGTTACTTTTTGTTTTTTATTCTTCTATGGAAATCATTGAATAGATAGTTGGGCCTTACTGTTCAGTAGACCAACTTATTTGTAAAAGAGGGCTTGTACCAATGACAAATAATTTAATTGATAGCCTGAAAGCATTTAGAAAGTTTTTCTTAATACAGTTTCGTATTTTATAATAGAAACTATAAATCAGCCAGTGTCCATGATGTTTCTTTTCAATATAATTGTTTCCATTACAGTACTGACATTTATACAATGTACAGAAATTGGGTGTTCGGACTTTATTGAGGATCCCATTATTGTATTCTTGGCCCGCATTCCACGGGCCACATCTTAAATCAAGAAAGGTGTATGCCGGCATAAAATACAATCTCAATTAGAATATGACTTCTCTCCCCCTCAATAATATCAGTGGATGATCCATCAATTGGTATTTATATACCTCATTCTAAGGTAGAATTTTCTCCTGCTGTGTGTACCACTGTTTTCAACCCATCACCAATGAAACACATGGATCGGGCTCAGTTTTAAACTCATCAGAACCTTCATTCACAATTAGATCGAATCTCAAAAAAAAAAATTAAAAAAAAGGTGTATGGTTAAAGGTCCTTCATATTTAAGATTAATTTCTAAATTAAGGGAGGGGAGAAATGACCCTTATCTATAAGGTGACTTTTCCATGTAAATATGTAGTGTAAGATCTTTTCCTTGTTTGTCTTCTTTCTCTTTCTCCTTATTCCAATTATCACTTTAGGAAAAAAAAAAAGAAAAAGATCTCTTATTCGAGCATAAGAGAATCCGGACTCAATGCATGTTTCATGTAGGAAAAAATGCACAATCTACCAATCATGCCCACATCGTGGGCAAGAAACCCATTATACTATATTAAACTCAAAGGTTTTCAATCAATTTTCAAGGTTAGTTATGATTTTGATTGTAAATTATTTTCACTTACTCTCCAATTACTTATCTCTTAAAACTACCTTCTTATCACTTTCATCTCATCAAATTACTCACCTTCACCTTTCATTTTTTTTAAATTCATCTTTCTTTCTACAAAAATCATCTCTCTACTTTACCTCTATTATTTCCCTTCAACTCAAATAAAGGTACTATTAATAGAGGAATTCTTTATTTGCATGAGAATACTTGTGCTGAGGTTGATCACATGTAAAACATATGGCTATAAAAAAAAATAAAGATTTAAAAAGCTAATGCATTTCCCTAATATTAGGTTTGAACGGACAAAATTTCAAGTTTTGTCCTTCAAAGAAAAAGTTGGAATCAAATGACTCATCATTTAGTAATTTCAAAATTATATCCAGCATCCACTAAGTTTTGATAGTACCCGAAACAACTGTTAAGATCTTACAAGTTTTTTGATCTTTTCAGTCATCAGTGAGTGGAAATGTATCTCCTAAAATGTCCTCACATGGTCTTGGCTCTTCTTTCTGTTTCTACACTCCAACAAAAATAAGTTTTAGTGGGACAATTTTTGCTGCAATTTCTGAGCATTGTCGGATCAAGTGACTCAAAGGGCGGGTCCAGGCAGATGCTGGGATAACCCACTCTTGAGCGGTGGGCAAATCGTGTACCACTAATTTTCGAGGGAGTATTGATGTCGTTTTGATTTCGCGCCAAATTTTTACACACGTTTGGCGCTTTTTTAGACTCCAAAGTTAATCACGTAACTCTGTTTCTCTCCATCGCAAGAAGCAAGCGATTGCAGCCTCATCAACTCTCGAGTGTCAAGGCATCCAAAGCTTGAACGGCAGCGTGGATTTCTGGCATGGCAGGGAATTAGGGAGGTCTTTCTTGCGTGATCTGATCCGAATGATGAGTTCCAGGTGTGGATTTCAATCCTTTCACATCTGAGGTTTAAAAAGATTTGATGTTTATATGTGGGGTTTTCCGTTTTCCCCTTCCAAGACATGAATTTCAGTCATTTTCTATTTGGGGTTTTCAAAAAGATTTGATTTTTACAGATGGGTTGTTCTTCTTCTTTTTTTGGATGGATCCCTATGAAATAATATATATATATATATATATATATTTATATATTTGCTATCCTTTACACGAATATTTCATTCAGCAAGGCATCCATGAATCAAACGGCACCTTGACCCCTTCCTTCCACCGAGAAGTAGATATGAAAATAACAAGATGGCCAACCTCTTCACGCCCAGGCTCAAAGAGACGATCATGCAAGAAGCCTTAATAGAGCTTTATATCTTTAAATTTTGAAGCAGCTTCATTGTAGAGATCTTGCAGCTTCATTTTACACATGGGTTCCTCTTCTTCTTCTTCTTGCTTTTTTTCATCCGGGCTTCTATACTGATTTTGGGTGTTCTATTTTCTTTTCTTTTCTTTTTCTTTCTTTTTTTTTTTTTTGTAGTGTTTCTTGTGTGGGTTTTGCTTTTGAACATCTTTTGGTTCTCATCTGAGATCTTTGTAGTTCTATTATATGCATTTTCCTTCTGAATTTTTTTTCTTTTTTTTTTTAATTTTTTTATGGGTTTGTTGTTTGGGCAACATTGGATCAAAGGTGAGAAGTACAGTGCTAGGGTGAAGGACGAAGAGGGGTTTTTGTAAAGATTTTTGTGTTGACTAATTCATAGGTTGAACAAAATTTAAATCCATTAGTGTTGTGTTTTATATATCCTTAAATATGAACAATGGTGTGAGTTGTTAGATGCATTGAAGTGAAGAAATTGAAAAAAGAGCAATAAATTGAAGTGATTTTTTACAGATAACATAGTTTAAAAATGTTATATCTCAAAAACCGAGTGTCAGATATGGGCAAGTGACTTACCATTAGAAAGCACGTTTTGAGTATATGTTCGTAGAGCTTAAGATTGTCTTAATTGAAGTTAAAACGAGAAAGTTATGGGCACTGAAATCTTGCAAAAAATGTACTGAAATTTCATTTAGGTAGAGGCTTAATCCGACGATCGAACCATTAATTTGACTGATCGAACAGGCGCAGAAAGTTTGTCAACTTACGATTTTTCAGTCCAATTTGAAGAGGAACTTACTTATTTTCATGCTAACTTCTTAACTGATTGAAATATACTTATGAGGCACGAAATTGAAGTTATAAAAAAATGGTTCTCTCTCAATCCTAAGATAGAAAGATCTCATTGTTTTTAGTGTGGAATATATTTTGGAGATCATCTCCTCTAGAGTTTTTCGTTGGAGAGTTGAAAAGCTAAAATTCTATTCTAGAGATTCTTATCTTCTACATCTCTCATAGAACATCGTCTTTTAAGCATAGAAGATCTGAGGAGTCAAGCTAACAACCAAAAGGTGTCTAGTTGATTGAATTTATAGCAGGCAACGATAGACGATCATTATAGAGTAATTCTTTATAAGAGGTAACGTTACAGAGTATGCGGATGTCTGTAAGTAACTTATAACTGCTTAAAATTTATAGTGCTTAATTATTAGTCCAAGTTGGACTCGCGGTTTTTTCCCAATTTGACTTTCCGCATGTTTTTTTATGGTGTGTGCTTGTTGTTTGATTTATTTTCGCTGCATAGTTGTTTATTTGCACATAGAATATTGAGATTAATTGCATTAATCCATTCTAGAGGGTCTTCCCAAAAAATATTCAAGTGATATTAAAGCGGGTTATACTAATTTACTGTATTTGATCATAAGAGATATCTAAAATGGTGTTTAATCAAGAAGATATATTTATGATAAAGCCATTTATGCTGAAGGATAAGACATTTGGTAGGAAGATGCTCAAATCTGAGTCTGATCTGTCAAAGAAGTTGTTTACACTGTGCTGAATGATCAAATTATACAAGTGTGAGTAGCTATTTGCAAAAAACCCTAATCAAGATGATCAAACTCCTAGCCTCTGTGCTGCTACGAAGACACAATTAAAGGGAAGCTGTAATTTAGGGGGAGCTACTACTGGATCTAAGTTGAAAACTTTACTGCATGATGATCATTAGCATTGTTAATTATGGCAAAAAAGGGGAGAAATATTGCATTAAGGGGGAGAATGAAAATTCTTGCGAAATCAAAAAATAGTTGGAGCTAATGATGGTATCTTTTGTAATTGGTGAAGAGCTGACGGGTAAAATTTTTGTTATTTCAATTTACTCAATGAATCTTGGGTTTTATTTTTGGGTAGATTGATTGTATAGGAATTTTGTCTATAAATTGTCAAATCGGGAGATTGTAAGGGCTTTTGTGTTGGCTAATTCATAGGTTGGACAAAACTTGAGTCCATTAGTATTGAATTTTATATATCCTTAAGCATGGACAATAGTTTAAGTCACCGGATGCACTGTAGTGAAAAAGTCGAAGAAAGAGCAACAAATTAAAGTAATTTTCTATAGACAATATAGTTTTAAAAGGCTATATCTTACAAACCGAGCATCGGATATGGGCAAACGACTTACCGTTAGAAAGCTTGTTTTGATTAGATATCCATAGAGCCCAAGATTACCTCAATTGCAGCTAACACGAGAAATTTATGACTTTCGGAAGTTTACAGAATATGTGCTAAAATTTCACTCAGTCAAAGGCTTAATCCGACCGATTGTACAAGTGTAGAAAGTTAGTCGACTTGTGATTTTTCAGTCTGATTTGAAGAGGAACTTGCCTGTTTTCATGCCAACTTATTTATTGATTGAAATATACTTATAAGGCATGAAATTGAGACAGTAAAAAAGGGTTCTTTCTCTACCTTAAGATAGAAATCTTATTGTTCTAAATGGGGAATATATTTTAGAGATCATTTTCTTTAGAGTTTTTCATTGGAGAGTTGAAAAGCTAAAGTTCTATTCTAGAGATTCTTGTCTTCTACATCTCTTGTAGAAGATCGTCTTCTAAACATAGAAGATTTGAGGAGTCAAGCTAACAACTAGAAGGCATCTAGTTGATTGGATTTGTAGTCGGCAATGACAGGCAATCGTTGTAAAGTGATTCTTTACAAGAGGTTAACGTTACAGAGTCATGCGGATGTCTGTAAGTGGCTTGTAACTCATGAAAATTCATAGTGCTTGATTATTTGTCCAGGTTGGACTCGTGGTTTTCACCCGATTTGGGTTTCTATATAAAAGCTGTGTTTTGTTGTGGTGTGTGTGCTTGTGATTTGATTTATTTCCACTGCATAGTTTTTTATTTGTAGACATAATAATAAGATTGATTGCATTAATCCATTCTAGTGGGTCTCCCCAAAAAATCCTTCAGTTTCCTAGCTTTGCTCTGGTTAACAAAGCCATTGGTTAGGCCATCAAGCACTCCACATAAGCCACCCATCTAGTAAGTTCGTTTGAAACTAGTTGCAATTTCATACGTAAAGATCTCATTTTTTTTAAATGTTGGAGAAGTTCAGTAGAAAATTATTAAGTCTCTTGTTTACATTTTTTTGTTTCTCCAAATTTATTCTTGGGGTTGATTTGTTGATTTAGAGTAAGATGAAGATGTGTTTGTGTTTGTTCTATACCTTAAAAAAAAGTGTTCTATGATGATGAAATCTGATAATATTCAAATCCGTTGAAGATTGTGTTCTACATGTATCCAAAGACCCCTTTAATCTATGTAAAAATATTCCAGATTGCAATCATCAAACAGGTCCATTTTTTTAGATACTGGTTTAATTGGTGGAAATCACAAGGATTGAGTAATTCGCCAAAAAATTCTCTTTGATCTAAAATCTTATCCATGTGATCAATTTTCACAATTTTTTTTACTTTCTATTTTTATATCATCAATTTGATTATTTATGAACTTTTATTAGTGCTACTTTTCGTCAGAATTCTGTATTGTGGGGATGACTGAAGATGTGTGGCCTTAAATAGATAATTACAAAACGTCTTTTTTTAATGGATCTGGTTGAAACAAAGACATGAACATAATTGATTTACAACTGATATTTGTTCCATCGAAATTATAAGATTGCATCATTATTAATAGTTTTTCCTTCTTTTGCTTTTCTTTGGATACTGTAATGGGTTTGGAATTTTCTTTGGATACTAGTAATTTTTTTTTCTTTGTCATGTCGTCGTGAGGTAAATGTATTAGTGCTTATCTCATTTTGTTGTTTTTTACTTTTTGATCTTGGATCTTATGGGGTTAGTCACTTTGGTTCTTAGGGACTGGGCTAGACATGTTTTTCATATCTAGTAAAAGAAAAACAATTTTGAAAAAGCTGAAAGCCCCCTTGGGTTCAGAAATTTGGGGTGCAAATTTGGGTGTAAATCCTCGTTTTAATTTGTCTTGTTACTTTTGCTGTATATATCTTCTTTTAGGCTTTGATCTCTTGCATCAAATATTGTCTGATATTACCTTACGATAATGCATTTTAATCTTTGATGAATTTTTTCTAGTTGTTCTGTGTGGCAGAAATCGTATTTATAATTCTTTATATGAATCCGTTCAATGTCTCTTTTTTACTTCTTGCTTTAAAAAAAGATTAGGCTAATCTATTCTTATAATATAGGTATTAGCATCAACGTGCTGAAAATTCAAAATACGGTCCTGTATGTCCCTCTAGTTTGGTGTAAATTGGTTAAAATGATAGTATGTATTGGAAAAAAGTTATACATAGCAAGGTTATTTTTTTTTAGAAGTGATATTGTGAGTTACTCATACTAGAGTGATAGAAATCAATGCAGTGGTATTCTTGGTTTTTTTCCATACTACACTACGGTTTGAAATTTTGGGGTGCAAACCGAACACTAGAAGGGCAAAAAGAATAAAAAAAGATTCCACATTGGATTTATCTAACTATAAGTTCCTGTTTTGTCTGTTTAATGGGAGTTTAAAATATAATGCATTTGAATAGTAAAATTCACTTTAGAGGTGAATTAAGAGAAACTATAAAATGATTATAGACCAAATTGGGTATGTTTGCCGGGAAACAGGAGTTGGATAAAGTTAAGCATCCATTCTGATTTTTATATGAACATAGTAGTTAGATATTTATGTGTGTTGTGAATGTTTGCATTTTTATATTAACATAGTAGTTAGATAAATGTTTGCTTCTCAGGAATCATTATAGATAGGAGTTGGATGCATCAATCTTGAGCAACTTCGGCATATATAAATGGAGTAAATGAGTTCCTTAATTTTGCTTTTGCCAATGCAAGTAATTGTGGAAAGATTACATGTCCACGTGAAAAGTGTGGGAATGGTAGGTTTGTGACACAAGAGGAGGTAAAAGATCATCTATATTGGGAGGGATTTACTCCAGAATAAACAAAGTGGATACAATATGGGGAAGCTTCATCATCTACACCAACTATTGCAACGTTGCAATTGCCATTCATGCAGACAATGACTTACATATGCTTGATGACATGCAATGATATTACATGATAGATTTGGAATCTCAAATAGAGACGTTGATGTGGGTGATATATCAGATGATGTAGTGGGACCTAATGAAGATGCTAAAACTTTTTGTAAGTTATTGAAGGATGTTGAATAGGAGTTATATCCAAGGTGTAAAATTTTTTCAAAACTTTAATTCCTTGTTCGACTATTTCATATTAAGTGCCTCGGTAAAATGACTAACAAGTCATTTACCATGATGCTTGAGTTGTTGAAGGAGGCACTTCTAAATGGCGAAACATTGCATAAGTCGCACTATGAATCGAAAAAAGTGTTGTGGGGATTGGGACTCACCTACAACAAGATTCATGATTGCCCTAATGATTACATGTTGTATTAGAAAGAGCATGCTGAAGACACTGAGTGTCATGTCTGTCATACATCTAGGTACAAGGTTTAAAACCATCGAGAAGGTCAAGCCCCTTCATCGAAAGGAGTAAGAAGATCCAAGCAAAAGTTCTGCTCCATTTTCCATTGAAACCGACATTACAAAGGTTGTTCATGTCATCTAAGACTGCTTCATTTATGAGGTGGCATAAAATGGATCGCCCCAAAAATGGTTGTATAAGGCATCCTGCCGATTCCCTTGCTTGGCAGACTTTTGACTTTCAACACAAGGAATTTGCTAAAGATCTATGTAATGTTAGACTTGGATTAGCCAAAAATGGATTTAATCCTTTTAGAACAATGAGTGTTGCTCATAGTATATGGCCTACCATCTTGATGCCATACAACTTGCCACCTTAGATGTGCATGAAACAACCTTATTTCATATTGTCATTGCTTATACTTGGTCCTGATGCACTTGGAAACAACATTGATGTATATTTGCATCTTTTGATAGATGAGCTAAAGGAATTATAGGAGAATGGAATAGACACATGATGCTTCAACCAATCAAAATTTTAATATGCGAGCAACATTAAGTGGTTTTCCAGCATATGCAAGCTTGGCAGGATAGAGCACTAAGGGGCCGCTTGCATGTCCATTGTGTCATAAGGACACATGCTCTTATCGTTTGAAAAATAGTGGTAAGTATGTCTACATGGGTCATTGACTATTCTTGGATGATAATCAAGTGTTTTGAAAAGATAGAAGATCTTTTAATAGGAGAAAAGAACATAGAAAGGCACCTCATCTCTTAACTGGATCATGGTGCTAGATGAGTTGGAAAGCTTTCTATATAAATTTGAAAAATTAGTCAATGATCATCCGAAGTTGCCATTTTGTTGGAAGAAGCATAGCATATTTTTTGAATTATCATATTGGAAAGATAATTTATTGCATCATAATCTTGATGTCATGCATATCGAGAAAAATGTTTGTGATAGTTTAATTGCAACATTGCTAAATCTTAATGGGAAAACAAAGGATCATTTAAAGGCACGTCTTGACTTACTAGAGATGGGCATCGGAAGTGAACTTCACCTTGTAGAATACAAATCTGGTCGAACACACTTGCCTTCTGCTTGTTTCTCAATGGATAAAAAAGAGAAGGACATCTTTCGCAAGGTCTTAAAAAATGTAAAAGTTTCAAATGGTTATGCTAATAATATATCAAGATCTGTCCAACTCAAGCCAAATAAAATTTCAGGGCTGAAACGCCATGATAATCATATTCTGATGCAACAACTGCTTTCATTAATTTTGCGAAAAGTCTTACCAAATCATATGCAATCAGCTTTGATTGAGTTATGCAATTTCTTTAGAAAGTTGTGTTCTAAAGTTCTTCATTCTTGTGACTTGATTCATTTAGAGAGTCAAATTGCAAAAACATTATGGAAACTAGAAAGGATTTTGCCTCTATCATTTATTGATGTGGTGACAAATTTACAATTTCATTTGGCAACTAAGGCTAGACTTGCTGAGCCTGTTCACTATTGCTGAATGTACCCCATTGAGAGTTTTGATCTAGTTGCTTATAAAATTATATTTTAATAGTTATTATATATTAGCAGGTTTTTATTTAACTATTTCAGCTTTTGCTAATAATAGGCATTTGTCCACTTTAAAATCATATGTGCGAAATAGAAGTCATCTGGAGGGTTTTATTGCAAAAGGATACTTGGCAAATGAGTGCCTAACTTTCTGTTCTAGATATTTGGAGGATGTCGAAACAGATTCAATCGGACTAGAAGGAACTACGAGGATGTTGGTTATAGCATGACAAAGTTATCTATTTTCTCGAAGTAAGGACGTGCACTCAGTAAAGTAATGACAGAAACCTTGGATCAAGAAACATTGGAAAAGACACATCAATATGCACTGTTCAATAGTAATGCAATTGAGCCATTTGCCAAGTATGTAATTGACTAACATTAAACATTTTTTTACCTATTATAAAAGGTACTTGCTATTCATCAACTAAAAACTAAATGAATGTGCAGCCAACACCAAGACATGGTAAGAACTCAAAATCCTCGTCGGCGTGTACGAGACATCCAATGAATTCATAATGAAAGATTTGCGTCATGGTTTGAAAGCTTTGTAAGTCTGAAAACGCATGATAATAACTAGTAAATTCCTCTAGATTATTTTGCACTTGCATTTTTAAAAAATTTTTTGTTCTTTGAATTAGGTCCAAGAATTATAATTTGCAGAGGATAAACAGATTTCAAAAGAGCTAAGAGCTTTAGCTCGAGGTCCTAACGTTGTTGGAAAAAGATATGATGGATTCATTATAAATGGTTTTAGATTCCACAAACGAGAAATTGAGAGGAGAAGAACATGTCAGAATAGTGGAGTGGTTGTTACTGCAACAACATCAAGCTTTTCAAGTGTTGGTGATAATAATCCTATATTTGGCAATGTGACCTATTATGGAGTTTTGACAGATATCTTTGAGTTAGATTATTTTGGAGGTAAAATGGTTGTGTTGTTTAAGTGTAATTGGTTGTTAGAAAGAAGGGGCAAAAAGAATGATGATCACGGGTTTACACTTGTCAATTTCACATGGCTAGCACATCAAAATGAGCCTTTTGTTTTAGCTTCTCAATCACAACAAGTGTTTTATGTAAAAGACCGCGTTGATAAAGGATGGCATATTGTGATTAAGACAACCGCTAGAGACACTTTCAATACGAGTGCGGTGCCATTTGCAAATGACGTGAAGCCATACTTGTAGAGTGAACCATGTAATGGTCAATTCTAACCTGAAAATGAGGAAGTTAGTTGGATCAGAGGGGATGTCCGTGGAATGCAAGTTGACACAAATACAAAGGTGGTCGATGGGGATAGGGATGGAGAATAGATTCAATGTTTGAATTATGATATGATGGGGATTTGAAGGAAGTTATTGTCTTTACTCTCTCTCTATCTTTCTTTGAATGAAATGGAATTTTTCAAGAATTTGAATTGTTTTCCTTTGTTTTGGATTTGTTAGAGAAGCTTAATGCTAGGGTTAATTTCGTTAGATTTGTGTTAAATTTTAATACTATGAATGGAGTTATTTTATTACCTCATTTCAAGATAGGTAATAATGCAGGGTTTCATCTAGTTTCAAATGTGTGATGAGTTCCTCGCGTTGAAGAGAAACTTTGGTCATGTATCTATTTGATGTGATCAGTTGATTCTATATGTTTGTTTTTGAAATGGGGGATGTGCCTTGAGTTTTGCTTATGTTTCATAGAATATTATCATTTTTATTTAGGTCATGGCTCCAGTGTCTCGTAATGTTGGACGGATGTTGGTCGAGTCGGCTTCCAATCAGTCACACCAAAGTGATTCGACCAATACTTAGCCTACCGTTATGTTAGGTACATGATAATTCTCAAACTTGCTTGATGCTATTTTAAAAATGTATTTTGTTTTTTATCTTGCATTGATCAAGTTTTGAAGTACATTTTTGTTAGTTTCGCATATGATGAATATAGCAGGAAGTAACAACAACCAAAAGAAAGGACGAGGACCAACTTTTATGTGCAAAATTTAAGGGCAGCCTAAGAGCAAATGCATCCCAGTTTCCTTTAATGATTGTGGACAGCTGATTAGTAAGAATCATAAGGATTTGGCAAGTTTCTTGGGAATCATAGTTAGGACTGGGAAATATGCACTGATTAGGTATAAAACTTGGAGAGAAGTGCCTAAACAGCTCAAAACTGACATGTTCGACTTGGTAATAGTATGTTGGAAAGATTTTTTATTTTAACTTATTTTTGCAACTATATGGTGCAAGATTGGCTTTTGTAAGTAATTGGAATTTGCAAGATGTGCTTTCAAAACATTACATTTCAATTTTCAATTAATTGGCTTGTCGAAGTACATATGTGACATGATAAAGATGTTATTCTGAATTTTTATAGCAAAATTTTGGCATACACCCTGGCCACGAAGGTTGGATCTTAAAATCATTGTCAAACAAGTGGAATAACTGGAAATCTGCATTAAGGTTGGAGACCAGTGGAAAGAACTTGGTAAGCTTTGGAATGATGAAGATTGGAAGGTATAAGTAGAATAAAAATGGAATCTATTAAAACTATTGTTGTATCATGTTCTTGGAGATTTCATTAATGCGTTTTCATTTTAGGAACTTAGCAAAAGAAATAAAGAAAATCAAGGAAAGCAAACAATGATTCATAGGATGGCAAAAGTCTCTTCTATGTAGTTAGAAAGACTAAGGTAATTTTAGAAAATTCTTCAAGTCATTTGAATATCACTAGAACAATCACTTATTCTACCCCTGGCCTCACTGGAAGACAATAACTTCTATCTTCTGACTTAACAAGAGCAACCAAGGTTTGGTAGGTGGCGTCTACCCTCCATCATTGTAGCACCAATCCTGCTATCTTCACCCCAGAATCTATCACATGTTACTGAAGACAAAAAGAAACCTGAGCAATTGGTCATCAACAATTTGACCGATCTCGCCCGCTTCAAGGATTTGCTCCAACAAAAGGAGTAGAAGAAAAAGAGCATGAGAAGTGCTGTTAACATCCTTTCGCTTCCTACTTCTGATTTCATGGATTAGAAATGAGTTGGTAGCACTTTTAGGCCAATAGTCGTCTGATTCAAAAATCAAACCTTGGCGGCCAAGCTAGCTAATCAAATAAAGAGTAAAGCTTTAGCTCACTATAGGGGTCAAACCCAAAAGCTGTTATAGTGTAAAATCACTTAAAAATAGGTGATTAAAAAAGATGATCCTGAACTTAATTTTTAGACCTACATAGATATAATATGAACCATTAAGGTGAATTCTTTTCTCTACTAACATTGTAAGTTTCATGTCAAAAGAAATGAGGTCCACGTCGGATTGAGCGCCACAATGGAAATATGATTGATAACTTACATACCGTTGAGTGGGATCAATCACATTTTCATCATGTAGTCAATCGTATTTTAGGTATGATGGGTCCCACTTCTTTGAACCGAAGCTTGACCAACCGGTCCAATTCTTTGTGGTACGCATGATGGTGGAGCTTTAGGCGTTTGTGACATGGTTCCCATTTAATAACTGCAGCAGGGATCCGGCGGCACAAATGCAAATTCTATCAGTGGGCCACACTCAAGAAGACTTGACTTCTTGATGTGGCAGGTGCATAGGTTATCCATATTCCAGTCAACAGGCATTTGGGCCTTCGCGTTTTTCGTGAGGACCAAGGACCACTCATTTGAGTGCAAAGCAAGTACAATGCAAGCAAGCAGTTCTCCTCTCTTAGATGCTCTTAACTCCCATGAATGTTTTAGTTATCTTCTACAAAACTTCTAGTCAGTTTTCTTCAATTGCTGATGAAAGTAGAAAGCCCATCTGCTATCGCTGATGTACCGTTGCCCTTCTAAATATTCAACACTTACCTCAACAACCAATGGGGAGGGTCTGTCTGGAGGAGGAGCAAAGGTAAAAGAGGATTGTTCACTTTTCCATTTTTTTTTCTCTATTTCTCTTTTTCTATAAATAGTTTTTTCCACATTTAAATTTTTTTTTTCAATGCAAGGCCTATGTTTGTAGGGGTTTTTCAAGAGAGGACATAAAATTTTAGATTTTCATATTAAGCATTTTAAAAGGGTTTTCAATTAAGGATGTCCTGCTAATATTTCATGCCAGTCGTTGCCATATATATATAGGAGGATATTTATCTGCATATATCCCTCACACAGCTGGTCGGGGATACTCTATATTTGAAAAGTCTTAATGTGAAAAAAGACAAAATCATCACACTCATCACACATTTTTGACCTTAATATTATATATATATACATATTACATATTGTAATGACCTTTCCTATCATTTGAAATGCCATGTGACTTTGTTAGATTTTAAAATTCCTAGCCATATGATAAGTCTCAAATGACTTTGAAAATTTCAAATTCTAGTGTCCTTGACTTTTCTAGATGCTCCACCCAAGATGGGGATTCAAGAATTCCACATTAGGGACGATTTTTGGAGAATTACAAATTCTTCGGACATAAATTGTTTGAATTCTAGTAAAACAGCATGCCCTTAATCTCAAGTGAAAAGTTCTAACCAAAGATCACTTGATTTTTTGGACATTCCCTCAACAGAAGTTGCTCCTACACTTCTCTGTCCTTTCTTGCCTAATGACCCCTTTTTAGAGTGGATCTTCTCTGTTATTTGGAGAGCTCACTGGGTGATGTGGTGTCCTTGGCATTCTAAATGCTCCACTCATGTTTGAATGAAATTTCTAATTCTGCTAAGTAACTTCAATAGTCAAACATTCAATGATCAAAGTTTAAGGGGATGTCCTTAACTTCATCCAGACATGATAAAGGGAGAATGTTAATTTGACCATTGGTTACATTACAGGTTGCTAAACAAACATTTAAGAATATTTAGTAGCTTTAGTCCTTGAGCTTGTACATGGTGATGGTATATGGGCATGAAGGCTAAAATTGTTTCCTAACTAAATTAAGTAATGTATTAATTATACTTCGATATTTATGGTTGTACTAAAAATCAACATTGCACTTCTTTTATTAACATTTATATATTTATTTACTTTTGCAAGTCTTGAATAATTAACAAAATTGACATATAAATATACTAGAATAAGTCCTCCTTTTTTCCCCTAATTTCTCATGTGTTGGCCTATTTTAATTAAGGCTATAGATTCCGTTGACATCAAAAAGCTTCTTCAAAGGAGGACAAATATATTTGCAATTAAAGTGAACATTCTAGAATGATTAAACCATGCATCGCACGAGCATTACTGGTAGTAAGGAGAGAGACATAATCATGGAGGGTTAGAAGCCCAAAATTGAAGTCTAGATAGTTAAGTGAGATTTTGGATGTCCAACTACTGCTTTATGTTGGGTATTTTCTAAAAACCAATAATTCAAAAAATAATAAAAAATTTCAAGTGACACTTGGGTGTATCTTTTCAAATTTTCCTTGTCTTTTTAAAGTTTAAAGTGTTTTATGCCTATTCAATAAGATGTGTCTCTTAGGCCCATTTGAGTGGATGTGAATCAATGCTCAGGGGTGATTCCCAACTCTATAAATTAAGGCACTCTCAGAATTCTCATATGACATTAGAAAATGCAGTGATTAGAGTTTTTCTTTTACCTTTATTTTCTGATTTTTAAAGTCAACTCCATATTTCTAATTCTAGTGTGAAGATTTTGAATCGGAGTTGGACCTTGTATACTTGGGTTATAATTTCATCAAAACCACCTGCACATGGGAAATTGTTGTATTTAAGAAAGCATCTTAATTTATGCGTCTTGTCCATTATTTTATTACTATTTGATTCAATTTCTCACAATCACATTATGCCAAGCATTACTGTTGACATTCACTTTTTATTTACTAATTATTTATTTGTTTTTCTAATTGCACATTCTTCATAAGTAATTTCCCCAACAAACAATCCCTATGTTCTCAAGGGTAAATTTGATATAGCTGGTAAACTCACTACTACTTCATGGCTACATAGAGATAAGTTAGATGAGTGTCATACAATACCACGGCAACTCAAATTCAAAGCTTAAATTTAACAGAGGATTTTACCAGAAAAATACCCTTAGATTCACAATAAACCAAAAAAGGGCCTTTAAATCAACCATAGGAGTCTCATAGGCCCTTTTTTGTTCATTTTTTTTATTGTTTCGCCGAGCAACTATATCACCACTCACCTACATATAAGAATGGAAATATTTCTACTCAGTTTTTCTTCTTCTTTACAGTTAAGCAGGGATATCACCGCTTAGGTTAGATTCAGAAAAAAAAAAAAGCAACTTTGTTTTATCGTGGTGGTCGTCGGGTGATGGAGATTGGATGGTGATGATGGGTAAATTTGAAGATGATGGTGAAAGAAAACCATTAAAGATTCTTGGTCAAAGGTCTGAGGTTGGTTTAGATGTTATGAATTGGATTGGTAGGGAAAGGACATGTAGAGGAAATGAAATGAGATGTTGATAGGATAGAACACTTGGGCAATGCCCACAGGGCATTTAATGAAATGACTAAGAGTTGATTGGTGGCTATACAAAGAAATGTGACCTTGGGGTGAGTTATAGAGAGTAAAAATGAAAAGTGAAGAAAGAAAATAAAAGAAAGAATAGAGAGAAATGGGTTTAAGAAATAGTTAAAGAGAGTACTATTAGATGGAGATGAAGTTTCATTCGTTTGGCTCGAAAAAGATGAATGGGTTCATATGAGTTTGGTTAGGTTGTGGGAGAAAAATGGATATGGAAGATGATGGATTTAAATGAGTATATGCAATACTGGGGTGGTATTTTGGTAATAAGCTCTCACTTGCACCCAAGTTCAAAACCATGAGGTCTCCATATCACAAAGGAAAATGTTGTGTGGGTAGCGGGTTAGTTGGCAGAGGTGAAAGGAGCTAGAGGAGGAGGAGGAAGGAGGATGAGGAAGAAGAAGGAAAAACAAGTGAGAATATCTCTGCTTGTATAGTCGAGTGAGTGGGGATATTACTGCTTGGCCAAAAAAACAAAAAAAAAAAAAAAACCCAAAAAGGGCCCTTGAGACTATTATGGTGGATACATATATTTTAGATTCTTTTTTATCCTACAGGGAGTCTAAGGTAATTTTTTTTAGTAAAATCCTCAATTTAATAAGATAGCTAACACCAAAACTAATTTGTAAGTACTTTTTTTATTACTTAAAACAATTCTTCTCACAACCTTAATGAGCTAGAGTATCTTGAGAAGACATTCACCAAGGCTGAAAGCATCTGAGAGAATCCTGCAGTCTTGACATTTTCCTAAGATGATGATTTTTGTAACATTAGTTATGAGATTTATTCATGGGTTATGATTGATCCATGATTGACTATGAGTACGATCAATTTAAGGTTTTGGATTGTCAGTTAAAACATAATTATTCCAGGTGAATCACTTAGAACCGTTTGTTCAAAATGTTATAAATCATAGAATAAATTTCCAGAGAGATGAAAGGTGGGGTCACCTTGAATTTTGCGCCACTTATCTCTTCTTCGCCAGCAGGGATGGTTGTGACCTTGTTCTTACCATTCACGTAGCATTTCAGCTCTTCAAGGGCTATCGAGCACAAACATCCTACACTCAAAATTGCAATCATGCATCATTCAAGAACTGAAGCATTCTAAGAGAAAATTTTGAAAGTAATTAACATTGTAGGGTGAAACAAGGAAAAAGGAACAGTAGACGTAAAGGTTAATCACTAAATTTTAATTCAAAAGGACATGAAATGATTGGGAAACGGGCCTCCAAAATCAAATGAATTTATAAACAAGTGACATCTATTTGGGGACATGATCTTGATCAGTGTCAAATTAAGCTTGGTGGCAGGGCACCCTAATTAGTACGATGAGGTGACAAGGAGTCGATATGGCCGGAATTATGTCCCATACACTTCCCCATAGTGGAATGATTGGCACCTACAGTGGGGTGCACCTAATGGAAATTCAAGCTGCTTAATACTAGTGCCCACGTTTATTAGATTTCCTCAAATTTTATTTCAAAATGAGTTAGTCGTACTGTAAGACTGAGCAAATAATATGATTAATGAATATATTTAATAATGCATAAGATAGTGCTAATTATGTTAACAAAGATATACTTAATTTTATGGTAGGACCAACTCATTTTTTATAAAAATTTGAAGACATCCCATAAAAGGGTGTGAGGGCCTTTTTTTTTATCTATCTCCTCTCTCTAGCAAATATTCACTCACCCACACATACACCCACCCAAGTCTCTTACTATGAGGATTGGCGGCAGGAGCTCATTTTGAACGGCTTAGATTTTTATTAGATGGGTCATGGCCCCACCGTAGGTTCCACTTTTTCACTAGTACGAAGTGTGAGAGAGATCACCTAGGGATCTGGCCTCTGGTGATGAAAAAAGAATCCTCCAAACAGCTCTGGTCCATCCAAAGTGGCACATTTATGAATTGACATTGACCTCTTTTATGATCCGTATTAACCATTCGCTTTTTCTTAACTTTGGTAAGAACCATGGCCCAAGGGAGAAACATTTTGGATAAAAATACTTGATCCATAAAATCTTCCAGAAGATAGGTAGGGGTGCTGGTTGCGTGGGCCAGCTCAGGCGCTCTCTGCTTTGGTTTACGTTTAGGCTGGTCATTTAGTACTTGGGAAAACCATGGAACGAAAATTGGACCCTTTAATATTTGGTCCGGGGTTGAATTTGGTGTAAAAAGCCTTGGGCTGGGTTGGCCGGATAACTTGTGCTTCCGGTTTGGTGACTGATTTGCCTAAACAAGTGATTAGAGCCTGTTTCAACCCACCCCATTAACCAAATGGGCGGGCAAGGGCAGGACATATTTGCAACAGTCAGGGCTTGGGCCTTGTCAAGCTGGACTCAGACAAATAATCTGTCTCTTAAGTCGGGCTAGGCTTCAAAATGCCTCGACCAAGCCCCAAAAATCAAGGATTTGAATCAGTTAACGAGGCTATTATTTTGGCAATAGTGTAATCAACAATGATAGCTTTTCATCACTGTATCAACCATAATTAGCATGCATCCAAAAAGGTCTCATAGGATCCTGATATGTTTTTTTACCTTCACCATGAAGAATGAGAGAGACCTTTTGGGTGAAAATTACAAGCACATTCCATTCAAAAAACAAAGAAAATTGCAAGCACATGTATATCATAACTGTCCGGGTGCTGGCAGATACGATGGATGCTTAAACAAGTTATAACCATCTAATCTGGTGGCCCATAATCAGATATTCTTAGTCATCCCGTTCATCAAATTTTGAGGCCATATGGAATGAATGGGCCTGTTGCATACTACCAGCCACATTGCAGGTAGGTGAGCTGATGAGCTAGCGGCTATGATCACAATGAAACATTTTCATTGCCCGATTGACTTGCAAGATCACCGAGTCATGTAACGTGGGAGTATGACTCGGTACTTTTTTAACTGGGTTTTGGGATGCACTGTAGAATTGACAGTCGACATTAGCCCAAACCTGAACCAAGGACTAATAAAAATTTCTGTATCTGTTTCTGGACACATCGCTGGATCCTATGTATATAAACATGACCAATTGCCACGAGCCAGGGCTTAGCCCCCTGCAGGTGTATCATTCACCCAATCCATATGTTATTTTTAATACAAATTCATACTTTGTCGGAGTTATTAATCTTAATTTATTGTTCAAATCGAGTGAGACTTCACCTGTGCATCCCATGAGCTTTATTCTGCTTTTGCTTCTTTAATAGATGTACTCAGGACAATCATCAAAAAAATTATCTATCCTAATACCTACTGAAACAAACAAATCTTGAAAATCAGGTATTGGACCTGGAATTTCAAAATTTAATAGAGTCAGAGGACAAGACAGAAAGGAAAACATCCCATCCTCTTTGATAATACTCCTCTTCCTCCTTTTACTTCTCTTCTTCTTAAGACGTGGAGTATGCATCAACAGACTCTCCAGCAAATTATTCCTTCTAAACCTCTCTACACTGGCCTCCAATTTGTTGAATCTCAGCCCAGAATTCTTAATAGGAATACATATTTCTTGAATACAAATACTGCGATTCTGCCGACGTACATAGTCATCGTCGTCACTGGAGGACTCTGTGGCATCTGGGTCTCTAAATCTTACTCTAAGTATCCTATTCTTGGCGTCTTTTACTGGTTTAGGTGCTGCTGCTGCTTTTCTATCTACGTTTTCTGATATATTTATGGGTATATTATTCGCATTCCTTGTCTTGGGTGGGATTTCATCTTGATCTTCTTCTGCAGTCCTCTTGAATTTTATGCATTCTCTTCTCTCAGTGGTGGGTGGGGTCTTGTTTTGGGATTTGTCTTCTTCTTCCCTTGAAACTGGTTTCAGGGCTTTGGATAAACTTGTTTTGATGGTATGATTTTCTTTTATCGGGGGCGTCCTGGGTTGGGTCAGCGGGCCAGGCTTGTAGTGGAGACAGTCTGAATTTTGAATCGGCTTTGTCCATCCCAGCTCAAATTCTTCTGCTTTACTGTCAAGTGATGACTCTTCTTCTTCTGTATCATTTGAATAGCAGTAGGTGCTATGCTGCTTCTCTATTATACTTTCCCAGTCTTCATATTTCTGGTGGGCCTCAACAGATACTGTGCATTGAAAATCTGTCAGAATAGTAAGGAAAAATTAGGACCATATCAGTATTTAAGCTTGTCCACACTCAACAATTTGTGATACTGATGGAATAGAATTCAGAGGAAAAGTCTAAGCTCACAGAATTTCAGATTCTTTGTCTTAAATATGTATGTACAACATCCTAGTTGTTATCATGTGTGTTCGATTGGATGGTGAAAATTTAAGACTGGGCTTGCAACTAGGGCAGGTCAAGATTTAACGTGGGTAGCTGGACACAAACAAACTGGATGATACCAAAATTGCAGGCTCATTTCCAAGCTGAATTCAAAAGTTTGAATACAAGCATGTGAATAACATTTTTCTTAAAAACAAACGGTGTATTGTTAATATATATATATATATGCACTATATTATTATTCATGTGGGGATGTCTCTTATGAGAGACATTATGCGGGCCCCCTCAAGTGGGTCGCTTATGATTAATCAGTGACAATTATCTCATTTTTCGTTTTCTAAACGATGTGAGATTTAATATGAAACTAAACACAATAGGATTGCTCATCATAGATCAGATCTAAATAATAAACACATAACATGAAAAAAAAACATACCTGTTATTACACTTAATATCGTTATATACAAAACATCAGGTTGTTCTTCACTTGGATTTCCCATATCAATACATTGATTTTGAGATCCATGTGAATAAGAGAAGAACATTGACACTCACCTCGAGATATAAATAGGAGTTGGTCTTGACAGGAGTACATCAACTCGTAAGCAACAAGGAATTCGTTGAGTATCTTAGTGTAGTGTCTGTATTTATTTGTGTTGAGTGATGACTTTTTGTTCTACTTATATAGAGAACAAGAAGAAGACAGATATGGAAATTTTCCTGTACGTGGATAACGGTTAGGAAAGTGATACGTGAAGGAAAGTGACTTGCAATCACATTACCTACAGTAATCTAAGTCTTTGGACAGAGTCTTTCCTAAATACAGTAGCTTTGAGGGCAAGAACATCCATCTTAGTCAGCTTCTATTTTTGGCCATTAACCAGAAAATAGGCAATTGGCACCTTCATTTTCCATATTTAGGAATTACAAGATTTTAGAAACATGGACGATCAGTGATGGCCCATGATGCATTTTAACGATTCAGCAATTGATGGGCTTTGACTGGATCCTTTTAACTGATGGGTCTGCCCTGGATATGTTAAATTGAAGGGCCTTTGGCGATAGACTTCTGCCAAATTTATAATTTGGTTTTAGATTTATGCAACCAAACTTTTAAGGTTGGAGATTGCCTACTCAATGTGCTTTCTGGGCCAAGGCCCATCCACGGTGGCGTGGTGCCTACGTTGGAATTCCTTTATCTGGCCCAATGACCACATGTCCAATGTTGTGGGGGGAACACTTGTGTAAGATGCATATTTGTCAATGAATTCATTTCGATGAAGTCTCTTTCATGAGATATTTGAATTTGAGAAGGTTACTGAAAAAATAGGACTCCTGTTTCTAAAACAAGAGGGATTTGATTACCCATTGAAAATCACGCTTTGAGGATTAGTGGAAGAGTGTTGGAAATCCCAAAGTAAGAAGACATCTCACCCTGTTCCGATGGATCCAATTCCATGTTTCATATTTGGTGTTATTCAAATCTAATCTGCAGTTCATGCATTTATGATCCAAGTTTGGATGTGCTGAAAATAATCGGCAACGTATTAAAGAATCTATTTTGATGGTCATGTGGGGACTGTTCGAGCTTGTTGAGCCCTTGTTGTAAAAAAAAGGGCCCGTAACTAGGTCCAAAAGCCTAAAAGTTCAGGCAATATTGCCAAGCCTGTTTGCTACATACATATGCACCTTTCTGCTAAAAATCTCAGGCTGGGCTGAACCTGGGCCTGTAAATGTCTGATTAGAAATAGACGCAGGTACAGCCCAGCCCAGTCTGGGTTGAGTTTGTCCCAACATGGTAAGGCCCATGAAATGAAACCCATACTATGGGGATGAGTGGGACTAGGTGCAATGGGACTAATATTGATAAAATATTGTTCTTCTTTTACAATTGGGTCTTTAATTTGGCACTGGGAAGACCCTGCACAGGCCCAGAATTTGATTGCGTTGATCTGAAAATTATTTGTTTCAAGGAAATCCGCATGCACGGCAATGGATAGTCCAGATCAACTGACGGCCAGTAGATCATTGATGAGGTGATCACAATCTCCAATCAGAGAAAGAGACGTACAACTCAACCGTCCACATACGTGGAGGAGTACAAATTGTTCACGTGTGGACAATAAAGAAATTCTTATTTGGAGATTAGAGGGATGTAGAGCTAACTTTTTTTTCCCCTTCTCTTTCTATTCATTTTGGTTTTTTCATATTGACATAGGAGTAGCAAAAAAGTTCTATTGTGATGAAGTTCGAGAGGAGTCCACGAATACGATGGTGGCCTTGCTCTTAACACTAGGTCCAATACTTCCAAAGCCTGCCCATGGTTCTTTCTATGGGAATGTTTGGCAATGGTCTTCATGAGGGGAAGTTCTCGCAATTTTTTTGCCAGTGTGGAAAATCCACGTTTGAGAAACTTCTTAACCGCAAGAGAGGATTTCCAAGAATTCCTAATAGTCGATACAACGATCTATTTAAATTGGATGGCGCTCAGAATTGGTGAACATGTGAGATTCAGGAGAGTTACGTGTGTGGTCCATTTGGATAGATCACACAAAGGGCCCCACTATGGAAAATAGTATAAAAAAAGTTTCATGCTAGTCTTGAGGATGGTATATGGGAAAACCTCTCCTGAGCACTGATGCTCATAATAAGGTGAGCACCAGATGCCAAAACACGTAGTGGGCTAAACTTATAATCCATCCAAGTGGATCATAAAACAGGGACTGCTAGTGATAGTCACCAAATTCCAAGTTTGACACCATCAAATTTGACTTAACCATTGGATCGACTTGCATGCATTTTAGACAGTAAAAACTTGTCGGCCATGATTTGAGCCTCCACCACACATGGGCAAGCGGAGGGGAGACCTTTCAATCTCCCCCGGTTCCATCTGCAAATGGGACTCCTAGTGGGCCCCACTAGAAGTGGTGAAGGTGAGCACCAGTGCTTAGTAGAGGATAGATGTGCATAAATATGCACCCCCCCCCCTCTCTGTTCATCTCTCTTTATATATATTTATATAGTGTTGACTTGAGTGCTCGATCAACGTGTACACCTCAATGTGGGTCTACATGGGGCCCCACCTCATACTAGGACCAAGGGAAAGATCTCTATGGTCCCGTCCTCTCTATAAAAAAATCAGCTTCATCACTCACATCTATCATCTCCATCCGGACCCCATACATTTAACAATGTGAGGTTCATTCAAATAGGTGTGCAATCTATCCAACGATTCAATGTATTTGGATGGGACCCAAACCCTGGAGACCGATGCAATTCGGCAGTGGAGGGTGCATGTGTGTGGTCCACTTGGATGGACCATCAAGTGGGACCCACCCCCTAGGCCACCTGATGCAAAATTTCTCCCGCCGGATTGGGACCCACAAATGATCCATTCAAGTGTACCACACACACCCCCTGAATTTCACATGCCCTTTGAGTTTTGCATCTATCTGAATAGACTGTACTGTTGGATCAAATGCACGCCCATCTAAATTGATTGTACACCGTTAAATTTCCGAGCCCTAAATGGAGATGATAGGGTTTAGGGATGAGGTTGACTTTTTTAATAAAGATAAAGGGCTGAGAGAGATGTTTCGATCCCCCAAGTTTTGGTGCTAGGTAAAGCGTTGTGTAGGTCACACATCAAGGTGTCCACACTAATTCAGTGAGTGAGTTGTACACTAAATGATGCGACATCAACGTTTTATGTATATATGTATATACATACATACATAGAAAGGCCTAAGAATTTATTTACAATTTTGATCAATTGGTTAGATTTAGGCTAGGTTAAACCCAAATCCACCGTAGGCCTAACATCATAAAATTTTGGGATTTTTACGAAAAATTAAGCTTAAACCTTAATTAAATATTTTTATGAATTAAAACCATAATATGATGAGATAGTTGTAAGTATATCTTTTTTGGATGAAATTACCCAGTTGATGATATCAGCAACTCATTTGACAATATCATCAACTTCTTACAACTTTTTTTTTCTTTTTTGACTTTTCTTCTTCTCATTTAATAGTTTTGATACTTGATTATCTTCGGTTTGAAGGGTATGAAGCAAAGATTTGGTGGGAATTTAAATTTTCATTTCAAACAAATGTAAAGAGAAAAAAAAGATGCGGTCAATGCATCAAAGACAAAGGATTCAATAAGTCTTTAACAAATCACATAATAATGTGTGTTCAATTCGTTCACCATCAAATCCATGCTTAAGATTTGTTTCAAGATTCTAGATAATGGGACCAAAAAACACTCTTATGATCCAAAACTCTACACAAATAGTACAATACCTAGGAGAAAACCTCACATTCACCACTGAAAGATTGCTCAGCGTGCCTCCTTACATGTTGCTCACAAACATCACGACCTATAATTTCACAAACAAGTGACTTCAAACTCTGAAGTTCATAAAAGTATACTCAAAATTATACCCCACCAAACTGGGGGAGAAAATCTTCATTTAGGCATTTCACTAAACACCTTGCACTCCAAACACTAAATTGGGAGAAAATCCTCATGGGTATATTTCGTGGCATGACAGGTTATACTATTTGTTAGACTATGTTTTTGCATCATGCCATTATGTCATATTGTTATTATATTACCAATTTTGATGGACATGTATATCTCTTATTCAGATTGTATTTAAGTTCTATGCATTTAGTCACACCAAGTATTTGTATTTTAGATCATTCATGTAGACATTTGTATTTTAGGCATGTTAATATATGCATAGACTCATGTTTCATATAAAAGACTATTTTAAGTTTAATATCTATGGTTTATAATTGAAATTTAATAGACTCAATTTATCTTTAATACCATATCTCAAAATATGAATTGTATAGGATATTGTTAAGTACAGATAAAAACACACAGGCTTCCACAATTGTTTTACATGGACACATGTCACACGTCAGTCCTCACACGTGAGTTTTATGTTTTTTCCCTTGTAGTGGTTCGTACGTATTTTACTACCTCACGGATTGCGAAGGAATTACATATGCTGCGCCTTGAGAGTCTCCCTAATCACAAGATCTTGGGCTCGAGGCCTTAAAATTGTTTTATGACATCAAATCAATCATTTATTTATACAAAAATCTTATGTTTCATGGTAAAAACAAGCACATAAAGATCAAGTACCACTTCATTCAAGAATTAGTGAAGGATGAAGAAGTTGAAGCCAAGTTTTGCAAATCTCAAGACCAAGCGATAGACTTGTTTACCAAGCCTTTAAAGAGGGATCTGTTCATCAAGATGAAGACCTTGCTTGGAGTAAAAGAAATCTAGAAGACCTTGCTTGGAGTAAAAGAAATCTAGTTTAAGGGGACTGTTAGAAGTAAGCAAGATTCCATGTACATGTACCCAATCAAGCTGGTTCACTGCTCTATGCAAGCATTTACTTTGATTCACAGCTCTATGCACTTGCATTGTATTTGTTATATCTTTTGAGCTTCCCCATATGTTATGTGTAGTTTCTATGTCTTTAAGATTTCTCATGTATCTTTATCATTAGATTATTGTCTAGAAAAGTATAAGGGATTATGAGATGTTTAATCCGGGATTAGAAATTGAGTCTATATATTGAGTCATGTATCTCTTTGCATTTGTGCTTGAATGAGTGAAAACTTAAGGTCCCATACTTGGTCTATCCATTAATTGTTCTTTTTCTATTGTTTAAAATCAAGCAAAAACAAGTTTCTTCTCTTGAATCTTCATCTTTATTTATTTTTTTTTTTTTTGAGATAAATTAGTGTAAGCAAAGGCGTCCCTGTTTCACTATAACTTTAGTATTTTGTTCTATCAATTTTATTTTCCAAAACTGAAAGCTAAGTATTTGTAGCAGCGAACCTTAGTATTCGCAAAAATCAAGCAAAAACAAGTTTCTTCTCTTGAATCTTCATCTTTGTTTTTTTTTTTTTGAAATAAATTATTGTAAGTAAAGGCGTCCCTGTTTCACTGTAACTTCAGTATTTTGTTCTATCAATTTTATTTCCCAAAATTGAAAGCTAAGCATTTGTTGCAGCAAACCTTAGTATTCACAAAATACATACAGTAGTTTCATCAAAGCAGTAGCTGCACATTTCATCAAAGTAGTATCAAAGCATCTCCATCAGTCCTTATACCTAACATTCGCACATAAACAATCAAAGTTTGAGTATTTCTCACTGACTTATTTGTGCGATGTCTTAGGCTCAAATGATATTGCACATACCACCCTATGCAATATCCTAGGGTTGTATAATATTGCATCGTTATTTCACAGATAAATCTGCAAAAAATATTAAAAGTTTGATTGATTTGAGGTAAATATCAAATTTAAAGACAGTTGTACGATCAATATCCCTTATTTTATTAGGTTGGAAGCTCTTGGCAAGGTACAAAGTAGGAGGCTACATAGACAAACTTCTAATGACAATCATGCAACAGAAGCTAGATGATGAAATGTGTTATCTCGGAAGAGCCTACAAATCCATCAATGACTCTATCGTCCATTCATTTGGTCATGGGCTAAGCTACACTCTGTTCAATACTACACTGATATTGTCCAAACCTGTTAAGGTCAATTTAAGCTTGAACCAACATTCCCGTAACTTGCCTACCAAACTAGACGCATGCCTAAATCAAGGGGGAGTCCACTCCTCAACACTCCCCAATCCAACACGGATTTTTTTTTTCTTACATTGACTCATTCGTCATGGGATTTGAGGTTTTAATATGAATGGTTAGCAAAGGAACTTAATATAGCATTAGACCCGCTATAAGTTCGAATCCCAAGAGAAATAATTCGGTGCTAAAAAAGGATGTGTGTTGCCTAATGTATGCCAAAAGGCTTTCACCTGAGGGGGAGTGGTGAGGAGTGAGCTCCACCCGAGAAGAAGTTTTGAATAGTATTGATACAGCCTTTCCTAACACCTTACACTTTTGGTACTAATGGTTAGCTAATGAAAATTAATAGAAGCATCATAAATACTTAATATAGCTTTGCCTATTAAACTTGACGTCACTAAAAGAGCTTGAGCATGGTGACCCACACTACTTATGTTACTTTGCTAATGGGGTAAAGCATAATATCCATGTACATGGAGATGGAGGTGGTGTTATTTTGTTCCCAATTAATATTGTAGAGTTTTTGGATTAGAATTAGATAGGATGATGAGGTTTGTTTGAATTTGTACAAGTTCTTCTTCGAGGGAAGTCATTCAATGGATGGTTGAATTGTAATGTATATACTAGCTTGACCACCAGTGCTTTAAGCATGTGCATGTAAATGCATTAAAAAAGATTGTCATAGTAGTTTTGATGGGAGAGTGTCAATTTGAGACATATTATTTAATTATATGAGTAATTCTAATTAAAATCTTATTAGCAACGATGTCCATTAATTAAAAAATAAAATGTAATAAAAATTTTATGAGAAGTAAAAAATTAATAAAGATTTTATATCATATTGAATATTATTCACCGCAAGTCAAGAAGCTGGTTTTTCTTCTAATTTATATCAAATATTTAAAGAATAAGCAATCTTATAGATGAATTTAATTCAATTGAAAGTGATATAATTGGATTCATTGGATATGAGTCTAAAAATAGACTCCATTTACTAACAAAAATATAATGTAAAAGTTCATAATTTTGAAGATTATTTCAACTAAAGTAGTATGGTTATATAATTATAGAAAGTATACTGATCA
This sequence comes from Sextonia rubra, assembly GCA_037013555.1. NCBI lineage: Eukaryota > Viridiplantae > Streptophyta > Magnoliopsida > Laurales > Lauraceae > Sextonia > Sextonia rubra. The sequence continues at coordinate 104,292,952 of JASUAD010000001.1, read as the reverse complement.
TAATTTAAAATTATTGAGGAATATAGGTATGGGCTTTCTTTATCAAGTGGAGTTTATCCTTTAGATCTCTTTTGATTAACCGGATTCAAAAAAAAATGAGATGGTTATGTTAACCATATTAAATAATTAAAAAAGAGTAAAATTACCCTTAAAGTAACTGAAAAATTGGAGAAAATATAAAGTAATAATATAAATTTACAATTTAAATGTCAAGATTGAAATTGGTTTGGTCAAAATATAACTTTCGTATCTAATACAACAGTGATTAAGAAATAAAAGATCAAAGTCATTCATATTTATAAATAACTCAAAAAAAAATCTATTAGTTTGAAGACCATAATTATGCAATTTGGGATATTCATTATGTGTTGTCAATCAAGTAGTAATAAATTTATTAACAAAAAATAAAGTTTAAACACAATTGGATCAATTGTAATAGATTGGACCCAAGTCGACTTTATCCGGACCTAATAAACAACTACATTGCAAGATCACTACAAACTTATAAGTATAAAATATAATTCGGTCAATGACAATAGGTGAAGTTTAGGTCCAATGTAGGTCATCCTCTAATGAAATTAAAGTGAGAGAATTTCAAGAACCCTAATTAAGTTATAATACGTAATAAAAACTTTACATAATATCATTCATAAAATAATTATAATCACTTAATTGGAGAAAGTTTTGAAATATATTGATAGCAGTAATAATTTTGATCCAATCAACCATCTAACTTGAATTCTATTGAGTTATTTAAAGTTAGAATTGATTTTTCTTTCTTTTTTCTAAATTTGAGTTAACATTTTTCTTACCTAATTAATCAATAGATTGGGTTAGAGTTAAATTAATACATGATATTTCATCTTCCAACCTAACTTCAATTTCCCTTTTGTTGACTAACACTTTGTTATCATCCATTTAGAGTAATAGTTTAGATGAGTAACATTTGTCAATCATCTATAACTTTCTTTCTTTAAACTATTATTTTATGTGATGACACTTGTCATTTTTTTTCTATATGATTAGATGAGTGACTTTTGTCAAACATTTATGACTTTTTTTAGCATATAAATAAGGATATTCTTCCATTTCAACCCAAAACTTTTATTAATTTATCAAGTATCAGTCTTCCACCCTCACCCACAATTTATTTCATTTTCTTAGAAAGTTATTACCGTTGTATTGTTACAAAAAATTGAGTTGACTGACGATAGTAAGGTGTAAGTCCATGTCAATTGCTACATAATGATTATTTTTATTTCTTGGGTTTTACTTTTACTTATAGTTTTTATGCATATGTTAACTTATGTACATAAACAAAAATATTATATAATTTTATACATATATAACATAGAAATGATTTTTATGATTTTCTTGACCTTTTAACCAATTTAAGCAGCCACATAATTTAGATTTAAGCCAAAATGTGTTAATTTTCAATATAAGAGGGACTTAAGGCTCTCCTTTTTTAAAATAAGTAAATTAAAAATTGAATACAGGCAAAAATATAGTTTGAATTTGGCTTATTGATGGAATATGTTACTCTTATGTTTCATTTTCTTTCATATTTACACTGACATTATTTTCAGTTCCCAATAGTTACAATGAGTTCAGTTTTAAATAAATTTAAAAACTATTTATGAATTTATTTTAGCAATTGCAGTCATAATATCTTTATCGAGAATGGCGCATAGAAAAAAATATGTCATAACTTTTTCAATTTAAAAATTATATCCTAACTTAATTTGACCAATTTTTTTATTTCTTATTTATTAAATAGCAATATTATAAGTTTTATTAAGGAATGACATAAAAAATCTCTAGTTTAATGAAAAAGAAAGATGAGAATTTTGAAAGGAACATAATGGAATCTCTAGAGTAATAAAAAAAAGATGAAAATTTTGAAAATTTTGAAAGGAAAGTAATGATGAGAATTTGGAACTTATCATAAAAGTAGAAAAGGTTTCAACCTAATAAGGATTAAAAAAATCCAAATCATGCAACACTATTTTTATTTGAGAATATATGAGCTTAAGTTGAATCAAAATTGGTTGTTCAACTGGCCAATCAATTGCAAAATTGAGCTTTAATTTCCAAATCAAATCACCACAAACAGTTTGTGTTTTTCTACAATTTCATTTAAAAGTATATATTAAAAAAATGAAGACTATACATTATAAATTAAACATTCAGTCAAAAAAGAAATAAAGGAATACTTTAGTTAACCAGTAGTGCAAACTAAGCACTCATTTAATAAAACATAAATAAATTACTCAAAATGTGTACCTAAATAATAAATGATAAAATGGTATCATTTATAATATGTAATGTTGTTAAGTTTTAAATTGAACATCTGTTGGACTACTTGAGTAGAAGAATCCTTAAATATGGCTTATTAAAAAAAGATAAATATTCAGAAAGTTTTAGTAATTATTAGATTTGGACTAAGGTCCATTGATTCATCAATTCTCAATGGCTCAAGTCAAATATAACCTATGATAAACCTATAGACTAATATTTCAAATTAATGAAATAACTTTTGGGAACATTGAACTCCATCTAAATGAATTGGCTTTATGTTTCCATTAAAACTTCTGATAAAGGGGCCTGAAAAATTTTTAAAATGCATTTCTAAGTGATAAATTCTAGCAATGGGTCCTATTTGTTGTGTCCACAAGGGATAGTCCCCTCCATAAATGGCTCCACAAATTTAACCAATGACGAAGTTTTGAAATGGATGGGTATCATGTATAACCCCATCCAAAATAAAAATTAGATCCAATGATAAAATCCAATTAAGTGGGTCCAACTACAAGTCCACTCTCAAAAAAGAGTAGAAGATGACTAAACTCATTAAATTTGATTGTAAATACCACCCCATCTGTCTTCTTTTTATATATTTTAGCAGTTTTTACTATATAAATTATAATAGGTGGAACAAGTTGTTATACATCCTTCTAGAAGTTATGTGTTTGACTCCCAACCAATGCAAAATAAGTATTTTATGTCGATGTAAACCCGAATCCAACCTCACATAACCTAATGTAGATTTAAACAAATAATTTTAATAACTTATTGTTGAATTAAGCAAATTGAGTCTTAATCAAAATTAAAAATATAATTAATTGCAAATTGAAATCCAATATCACAATTTATTGCCAAAGTGAACCTTAATTTTCAAATCAAATCGCCCGAAAATCATATATATAAATTGATTTCTTGTCAAAAAGAGGATGTAATTTGGTTGTAATATTAATATTATTAAGAAGGTTGTTACAAGCATATGCGCCTTCTCCCGCTTTTGATTTGTTCTCTGCAATTCTAAGAAGTTTTCATATGGTGATTATGTGACTGGGTCTCTTATTTTCTCAATCAGGTGCTGGAAAGGTGAACTGGGGCTGTTGCAGATCATTGGGATATGACTGTTAAAGGGCCTGCATTAATAAAGGCGGGCCCACTTGAAGTGGACTACGTATACTGCTGCCTCATCTATACAATCCAACTGCTCAAAATCACGAACTCCTGGAGTATAATGTATTAATACTGTGCCAAACTTACCTCCACTAGGTGTTGAGATTGATCAACTAAAAAAATGTGATGCAACGAGTGTTTTACATTTAGATGAATCCCATGGTGTGTCTAACTCTGACCTGAGAAAATTCTGGCTTAAGACCTTTACTATCCAACTCTGACCAGAGAAAATTCTGGCTTAGGGTCTTTTCATACCTGACCCAGATCTAGAGCCGTTGAGATTTCATAAATGGCCCACTTCTGTGCCTGTAGAAATGTCCTGAGAATATCCAGGTTCCAGATTAATCCCCAAAATTAACATTGAACAGGGCTTATCCCTAATAAAAACCCAGTACGACATATAAGCCCTGAACTAATCTTCGGTCCTTAACCAGTTTTGTGGAACTCTTCTTAGATAGGAAACCAACTTTACAACCATGTTAATCTTCCCACTTATCGTGTATTAATTAAAATTTCAAATGTTTCAACCGCCAAATCAAATCCTCTCTAAGCTTGAACAGAAATTAGTTAGGCTTCACAATGGATCCCACTTAATTAAAATTCTAAAGCTTTAACGAAAAATGCCACTATATTTTCACACAACCCCAAAAAAAAAAAAAAAAACCTTATATTATATGATTTTAGTAAACCTCCCCTCACAAAGGGTCCAACTGTACAAAACGTAAGTAACCAGTTCTTTTTTTTTTTTTTTTGGTTGCTTTTGACAGATTTACCCCACCATCAAATTGATGGTGCATATAGAACTGAATCAATCTTGTAAAAATTTTGTGAGTCACATCCAAGAGGGGGAATTTTTTTGAGCGGTCAGATCTTCACTAGATGATTGACCCACTGCATGGCCTTATAGTTATGTCCGTCGCTTTCAAAATCACCTTGTAGCCATTTATTTCGGAGAACTATCCTCAAGATAAAGATAAAAGTCAAATGACAAAAGTTTATCCATCTAGATATGGCTTATCATTTAATCTCATCTATTTATATATATATACACATATAGACAAGTAAGAACGTTCATTTCCTTCATCCAAGACAAATGGCTGATCTAAAAATCCTATTCATTTTTTCCACTCTGGTCTCCATTTCTATTGCTGCTGCTACTAGCAACTCTCCTTCCAATGTCTTCCGTGTCTGCAGTGCTCAAAGATTCGCTGATATGGGTTTAGACATTTCCACATTTCCCTACTGTGATAAATCACTCTCATATTATGAGAGGGCAAAAGATATAGTTAGTAGCATGTCATTGCCGGAGAAGGTGCAGCAGCTTGGAAACAAAGCACAAGGAGTGCCTAGGATTGGCATTCCTCCTTATCAATGGTGGTCTGAGGCTTTACATGGAGTTGCCGACTCAGGCCCCGGGACTTTTTTCAATGGGACAGTTCCCGGAGCAACGAGTTTCCCGACTGTAATTCTTTCAGCAGCCACTTTCAATGAGTCATTGTGGAAAGCCATTGCCCAGGTATATATACACGTATGGTTATGTTCTGCTGAGAGGTACTTTTCACAGATTGTTGAACTGTTTTCTAATATTATTTATGTTTTAGTCCATTTCTACAGAGGCAAGGGCCATGTACAATCTAGGATTGACTGGATTGACATTTTGGAGTCCCAATATCAATGTAATTAGGGACCCCAGATGGGGAAGAGCCCAAGAAACACCGGGTGAAGACCCATTTGTCACTGGCCGCTATGCAGTGAACTTTGTTAGGGGCTTGCAAGACGTCGAATTCCATGAATATTCTGATGATTTGAACTCAAAACCCTTGAAAGTTTCATCATGTTGCAAGCATTTTGTTGCCTATGATGTCGAGAAGTGGGAAGGTGTGGATCGCTTCCATTTTAATGCAAGGGTATTAACTTTTAAACTTAGTCCAATGGCAACTAATCAACCATATATCTTGTCTATCCTACATATGTTAATGCTCTAATTTTCTATTGAGTTTGAATTTCCTAACGCTCTCACTTCAATTGATCATGAAGGTAACGGAACAAGATAAGTTGGAAACATTTGAACTTCCATTTGAGATGTGTGTAAAGGAAGGTGATGTTAGTGGTGTCATGTGCTCTTACAATCGTGTCAATGGAATTCCTTCGTGCGCAAATAGGAATCTTCTAAATACTGTACGATCAAAATGGAAATTTAATGGGTAATTGAATTTTTCTTTACTATCATATTTGTGTGCATTCTTCATACTTATTTGCATGAGATCCATAGGAATTTAATACAAAGTAATTTATGGTCAAATGACCTCTATCAGAAAATTATTAAAGAGTAAATGGGTGAAGGATAACTGAAGGATATAAGATGGAGATGTTGATGGGACCAACTTTCATAGGTATTGAATTGCTTGGGTCATGGTTGGGTATTCATTTCCTACCTTCCCTTAAGTCCCATTATGAGATAGGTTTCAACATTCACTCCTTGTTCTTCATCTTTTAACCAGAAATACAATCCTAGATTTTCAAATGCAACAAATGAGCCTTAAAATGAAATCATGCTATTAAAAAAATAAACTGAAATATGCATGTGACTTGTGTGCTACAGGTATATTACTTCTGACTGCGACTCTGTAGAAACCATGTACAATGGTCACAAGTTTCTTAATGATACTCAAGAGGATGCTGTTGCTCAAGTTCTTCAAGCTGGCACTGCTCTACACCCAGCAACCATATATCCCTTTTAACATTTGATTTTCACACTACCGAAACTTTTACTAGTAGTTTTCTGACATTTTTATGGAACTTTATTTTGTAGGGATGGATTTGGATTGTGGTGCGTACTTGCCCGACTTCACCGTATCAGCAATCCTTAAGGGAAAGGTCAGCGAAAATGATGTGGACCGGTCTTTGATCCATCTCTACATTGTTTTGATGAGGCTCGGATTCTTTGATGGAAGTCCTATTTATGATTCCCTTGGAAAGGATGACGTGTGCACCAAAGATCACATTGAGCTCGCTGCTGATGCGGCTCGACAAGGAATTGTTCTGCTCAAGAATGACAACACCTTGCCTTTGAGCCCTAAAAAGTATAAGACTCTTGCTGTGGTTGGACCCCATGGAAATGCTACCAATGCTATGATTGGAAATTATGCAGGTAAAGCATGTCTTTTGTTTGTTTCCCTTTTTTTTTTCGTTTTTTTCCTGTTAATAAGGATAGTTATATTAAAGAGGAGAACAACACAAAACAGTAATATAACTACAGAATTAAGTGGTCACCAAAATTTACTTGTACAAAAAATCACTAAAGCCTAACCTCGCCAGGTTATGTGAGCAATTTAATTGAGCTTCCAGTGTAAGGCATGTTTTAATGAAATGAAAATTCTTCATGATAGCATATAGGACTCCAACTTTGATGGGTTGAATTTGGAATTGCCTCAAGTACCCAAGCCAGATCCAAATTGCAAGACGGTTTCATGGTTTTAGAGAACCAGAAATAAGTGGAAATCCATCAATATCATGTCATCCCATTTCATATATTCATGATTTGGAGTTAGGTAGAGTACTATTAACTGAGTTTTTCTGACGCATGTTACAAACGATATAGGCTTGAGCCCTTATCATGTCATTTCAAACTTTCTGCTTGTAGTCACGTTCTTGTTGTTTTTCTTCACCTTGTTGTTTTGTTTAGAGTTGGCCTGTGTTTTTTCAGTCTAACTCCTTTTATTTGGAGCAATAAAATTTACAGTTATCGACAGACAAGAAACGATATAGGCTTGAGCCCATCATAACCTGAAGTTTAAAATTTAGTCGAGTCATGTGAGTTAGGGCTTGGCACATCCAGAGTTGCACCCTGAATATCATAACATCTATTTTAAGTGAATTTCATTTGGTTTTGTACAGGGATCCCATGCAGATTTATCTCTCCCTTGGATGCCCTTTCCAAGGATGCTGATGTTAGTTATGCGATGGGGTGCGGTGATGTGCAGTGCCCCAATGATACCTTCATTTGGGAAGCAGTGGAAACTGCAAAGAATGCAGATGCAACAATCATCTTTGCTGGATTGGATCTATCGGTTGAAGCTGAGGGCTTGGATCGGACGGACCTCCTTCTTCCAGGCAATCAGTCTCGACTGATCAATGAAATTGCGAGCGCTGTTACGAACCCTGTGATCCTTGTCATCATGTCTGGTAGCGGAGTGGATATCTCTTTCGCCAAGTTTAACCCCAAAATCAATTCCATCATCTGGGCCGGCTACCCAGGTGAAGAAGGCGGTGCTGCGATCGCAGATGTCATTTTTGGACGTCACAACCCTGGTATGTAGGGTTCTCAATTGAAATGATAGCTTTCAGTTCATATTTGGGCTATTTTTACCTTTGCTCAATGTTGAAACCATGCATGTTTTTCTTATGAAGAAAATATTCAAGTGCTTTCTGCTTTCATTATGTATCAGGAGGAAGACTACCCATGACTTGGTACCAAGCTGACTATGTTGATCAGGTTCCAATGACATCCATGCAAATGAGGCCAGTTGAAGAACTGGGATACCCTGGAAGAACCTATAAATTCTTCAATGGCACCACTGTCTATCCATTTGGTCATGGTCTAAGCTACACTCAATTCAATGTCACTCTAGTCAAGAACGATAGATACATATTGTGCCAGTTGAATCCACTCCAACATTGCCAAAAAATGAAGATGAAACCTGAAAAGTCTGAACCTCCCTGCGCCGCGGTTCAAGTTGACGACTTGAGAAGCTGCAACTTAAAAGAAATTGAGTTTGTGATCGAAGTGAAAAACATCGGAGAGAGAGATGGAAGCCACACGGTGATCATCTATGCAGTGCCTCCTCATGACTACGCCGGGCTTCCATCCAAGCAAGTAGTGGCATTCAGAAGCGTGTTTGTTCAGGCTGGAAAGTCTGTGACAGTCGTGTTTAAGCTCGATCCGACCAAGAGCTTGAACGTGGTCACAGACAGAGCTTATGTTGTTCTGCCTTATGGAGAGCACAATATAATGATAGGAGATGGAGATGGCGCCATCCAATTCCCGGTAGATGTGGGATTTTACTATTAGAAGATAGCTGAAGATTAATTATTCTTTTCCTCTTTTTATTTTGTGGCTTCATTATTCAACAGAGGGTTGAATTCCAAGGAATCTTGTATAAAGCTTGGGCTAGAGAGGGGCAATATGTTTTTGTTTCAATAGAAGCAATTTAAATAAGCACTTGATTTTTTTTTTAAGGAAGTTGATTTATGAGTATATCCAGTGTGATAATATCCGGTGGTGATTAAATTAAGCATATGATTTTTTTTAGGAACTTGATATTATATCAATGTCTGGATTAATCAATGTGTTAGCTGATAGTTAATAGATTCAACTCCAACCCAAATCAGCCCAAAGCTCAAGAATGATAATTAAGGACTTGATTTGCCGAACGAGCCCCATAAAATCTATTAAAGATGACCATATATAGCAGTTGTGAATAGAATCCAGGGGAACTTTGATTATAAGGAAATTGAGAGTTTCAACAGTACCAAGCAGGACATTGGCATCATCAAGTGCGAGGTAAATCCATTTCTATTAATCCTAAACCAAGCCTGCAACTTGATTGGAACAGATAACATAACATTAAAAAGACTAATTCTACCAAAAAAAAAGATCAAAGTGACAAAGGTTCCACCAGAAATTTCACGACATGAACTGGAATTTGCTAATGAGGCAACCTTGCAGTCGTTTGATTTATGGATGTCCATAGACTGATATCCCTCCCCACTTCAGCCAAGCCCAAGTTCGACAGTTGAGGGTTCAGGGTGCCCAAACGAGCCCCATATGTTGGGACCAGATCTCAAGCTGAGGTCTGTATGTGGTATTCGCTAGACTCAGTCCTAACATGCCCGTTGGACCCTAGTTCTAACTGCACGTGCCTATAGTTATTATGCGTTTGTTGAATGGAATAAAGAAACAGAGCTGACTGAAAAAGATTGGGCCTTCTATCGGATCGAACCATATTCAGAGTTGGGCCTTAATGGGCATGACACGACTAAAGAAAGTGCCTCATATAGTTCTTATTGGGCGAGCTTGAACTTGAGACCCGGACTTGGACCGTTGAGCACTTATCGGATTGGGCTTGGACCTAGTTAGGTTTTCTTGGAACGACCCACCCTTCTTTGATACGATGGTGAATCCAAGGTATATGGGTCCTACACTAATGGAGAAGTGCCTGAGAACGTTCCAAGGCATATGGGTGCTGCACTAATGGTAAGAGGCGAAAGTTCTCACCTAGCTCGACTTTGGGCCCTCATGCTTCCCTTGTTAGAAGGCCATATCACCTCATCCAATGTTTATCCACTTCTCTCCTCAGAGGGCTTCACCCCCACTCCAAGATCTACTGTCCTCAACCAAAGCTGGTCCTAACCTCTTATGGCTGGGATACCAAAAAAAAAAGGTTGGGATTAAAAAAAAATAGGAAAGTGCCTAATAAAAAAATTGGAAGAGGACATTTGGTGGAAAATCTAGAATGTAGCTACTGGCAGACTCAGGATTTTCGTCTGGATGGTGCGTCTAGATATTGATGACGAAAATCGGCAATAATTTGTAAAGCTCAATCGGCAAAGATGATTTTTACAAACTGTATATAGCAAGAGTATAGAAAAATTAAAATGTACTCAAAACTCTACATAACTCACAAAAAAGTTTTATAAAGCAAACCCTTTTATATGTATTAATACAATTTATACAAAGGGAATATACATTGCATTACAATTTAAAAAGCACATGTCAAACTAAACACAAAACAAGTCACACAACTAGAGACTTATGCATTATCATTACACTCTTAGATGCTCTCTACTCCACACAATTACCTAAGTCCACTAGTGGGCTCAAGATTCTCGCTTGAAGGGTGCGCTCCTAATTGGTAGCTTGGATTTGGGGGCAAACTGAGGATTTTATATGAATTTGACTTATTAAATTTTTTCAAGTGGACCAAATTTTTCATATAAATTTTGAGAGCGCACCACAAATTCACAAGTGTGACCGCACCCGGGTGGTTTTATCAAGGTCCATCCATGAATTTGTCCATCCTCAATTATACTGGATTACAAGAGATAATATTTGATCATCTTAAATAAAAATATGCAAATATTATACAAATGTTATCCAGTTATGTCCCTTCACAAGCTCATAGTGTGTGAGGATTTGTCATTTTAAAATCAAGAAAGGCTATAAGTAAGTAAAGTGAAGAAAAAAATGTGGAATCCCAAAAAAAAAAGAAAAAGAAAAAAAAACACGTCAAAAACCTCTTCTAACACGGATATTGAACAAAAGAAGAGGGGAAATGAATAACTAGCAAAGTCAAAGTCCCATCTACATCTCCACACATGAGATTTAGATACTATTTTGGGCCAAATGACAGATGAAGAGATTTAATTCTTCATGTTAATAAATTTTATGAGTGTTTCTATATAATAATTGGTTTATTATTTAATAGATGTCATAAATATATTAGCATAATATGTATGAGTTAGGTAGGTCAAATATGGATCAAATTACTGGTTGAAACCGGTTTCGCTACCCCTACCTATGGGCCCCAGCTAATAACATGCAAACCATAGATTTCTTTGTGTGTATAAGCATTTTTATGTAATATTCAGTTTATTTTTTCACTTATCATGTGTAAGGAATTTGGTAGGAATCATATGAATGTATTTGATGGATTACATGGGTTAAATTAATTGGTTGAATTAGGTTTTGCCGCTCCTACTTGTGAGCCCTAGTTTTCATGCATACGGCATATGACACTAGTGGATGATGCATGCAAAAAAAAATTTAAAAAAAAATTCACCTTAGGACATCTGCAGGTGAAATTTGTGGAAAAACCAATCCATTCCATGAATGCTAAATAGACCCCACTTGATTAGAGGCAGTGATTTGAGTTTTCACAGATGCTAGGTTCGGATGTCCATAGGAAAAAATTCTCTAACAATGTATAACTCCATTATAGCGATAGTGTAATGTAATAATACTCTAATGGTTTGATTAGCATAGGATTGATTGTACCAAAGGCATTGTTAAAACTAAAGTTGGATGTTGTACAAACATGGGCCCCATGTTGTAAGTGTAATATAACTGTACCTTTACAAAATTATTTGACTAGAGTTAGAATGGTAATTAGCTTGATTGTATGGGAGGCGCTTGATTAAAATTAAAAACCAAACTTGGTGAAGGACCAAAAAAATCAACTTTTGTTATTTACCTGTATAGAAAATATATTTACTAAAATAAATGTGTACAATCAATTACAATACAATATTTACCTATGCATATGGATAATTGTAAAAGTAATATGGCATATGATCGTTTATAACTATCCAAATCCATAATTTCTTAATGAGGACATTTTCATCTACAGCAGAAAAATGTTTCAACTGCGTCCAAGATTATCTATAATCTCCAATCTCAGGGGACCGAAATCTCTTCAAAGGAGGAACTGACTAATCTAAAATTTTGAATTTCAAACGATAACTCCCACCAATCTCTATCCGTGTGTCTTAACACTAGGACTCTCATGTTATAAAATCCTCACTCACATTTCACTCTTATGTTGGTAACCATCAGTAGAGAAGATGTCCGCCCTTAAGTACCTCATTTTTTTAAGTCTTTTCTATCTTTCTTCAGCAGATCCTAGACCTAGAACCCATACCTGTTTGCCACCATCAGTGCTCGGAATTGATGTATATTGCAACCAATCGTATCCATATAGTGTGAGGGCTAAGGATTTGGTTGATAGAATGAAAGTAGAGATCAAGACATTCCAGCTTGGAAACAGTATGATAGGAATTCCTGAGTTAAGGATTTTTCCTTATCAATGGTGGTCGGAGGCATTACATGGAGTTGCTGCCTCTCCCGGAACCTTCTTCAATGAGACCATTCCTGGTGCAACAAGTTTTCCCACTGTCATTCTTTCAGCCGCGTCTTTCAATGAGTCATTATGGAAAACAATGGGCCAGGTATGAATGAAGTGCACTCTAAAGCCTCTATGTTTTTTAATTTTCGTTTTTTTGCCTTGTTGGTTTCGTGTAACTTTGCAAAATAGTGGAACTATGAAAATTGCCTTGGGTGACACTGTAAAAAGAGCCTAAAAGTTTACAAAGCAGCATGTTTACAGGTCAACCTAACCCCTTCATTCTGGCATATGAATAATTTTGTACTGCTCCTCCATTTTTCTGCGGTGCTCATGGGCTGGTCCGAACTGAGGCCTGCCCAACATTGGATGGGTTTGGGCTGCATTTTGCACCCCTGTTCTGGAATCTGACCCAAGTTTTTGTCCTGATTGCTATATGGGTCAAGCCTGGGTATATATATTTTTCAAGGCCCACCATGCTTCGACAAATTTAAAAAAAAAAAGGAGAGTATGGACATTTGTCAATGGGCCTGGTCTGTGCCTAATTTGGGCCTGTTGACTAGATACCCGAATAAAGTGGCTTGACCAAGCTTGACCAAGCCAGATGCAGCCCACGAATATCTCACACTCTGTTTTGCCATTTTTAATACTCACAGCTTATTATGATGAAAATCAGCACCATGCAAAACGGACAGTCCCAATAGTTTATTAAAACTTCAACACCATTAAGATACTTGTAGACTTGAAAATCAGCACCATGCCTGAGTTGACTAAACATATATCCAGCACTAGTCGATTTAGTGATTAAACCAAATGCGCAGGCTTAATCAAAATAAAAAATAAAAAAATAAAAAATAAAGCAGCTGGTCCAGGAGATCAAGCTAGGCCATGTTACCGCAGAGCGATGTAGGCCCATTCAGTTATCTTGGTACAAAAGATCAGGGTCCAGTTCATGCAGTTCATAGGTGTAATTAAAACTATGCCCAAAACAAACCTGACTTCGACTGGGTCTGTGCAACGAAAGACGCCTGGTCCTGTCTGATGCAAACCATGGTTATGGAGGTTGATGATACCTAGTATATATGGAACCACCAACGAGCGACTCCATTGTCTGGGTTGTGATTGTTGATAAGGGATGGCTATGGTTCAGGTTAACACGGGGACCTGCACTGGTTCACTGGTGGCTTTGTCGGGTTCAGGGTGGATATGGGCTTAGATATTTTGACCCAAAATTGCTGTGGGGTTTGGCTACTCTGAGCCTCTGCACCATGTTTTGACCCAGGGCAGGTACGCATAAACCTTGACCCGTGAAAAAGTGGAGTGGAGAAAGGAAGTTATAATGTGACTTTTTTTTTTTTTTTTGGAATGCAAATTTTATTGCAAGTGAAAAGATTACTGTAAAACCTTAAGGTGATAAGAAGGATAAAATCAATAGTTTTATGGTCTTCTCAGTCGTGTTAGGAAACATTCGAGCATTACTCCACATGAATGCCCGAGGGTTGGGTACCACCCGAGTATAGACTTAACCCCAAACCTCACCAAGCTCTAATACCACTAGTAAGATTTCAAAACCCACTGAACTACCACTTATCTCAAAACTTTAAGGTGATAGAAAGGGTCAAATCAATGGTTATGGCTTTTTCAATTGTGCTAGGAGGCATTTGAGCATCACTCCACAGGAGTGTCTGGGGATTGTACCAAGGACCTAACAATTACCCATTACAAAAAAACCGATAATGTGACATTTTTTGCTTTATCCTCTTACAATGAAAATAGTTGAGAGGGAAATTAAAGCTATTTGTTTGACACCACTTCTCCTACCCTTTCTTCTTTTTTATTAGAACTAGTGTCATGAACCGTAGTATAGTGAATTTATGAGAAAACAATATTTTTAGTTTAACACACTTTACTTTTAATTCTTCTGTGATGTGACATTCAGTCTACCTTTGCTCCTCCATAAATGTAAGCAAACAAGCTTAAAATTTTGTTATTAGCTAAGCGGGTGAAAAGCAAACCCCAAGTAATTGGATCTGGGACCACTATGTTTGCTAACTATTTCACTTTCTAAATGTCATTCACTTCTAGGTCGTTTCTACGGAGGCAAGGGCAATGTACAATGAACAAATGGCTGGATTAACATTTTGGAGTCCTAATGTCAATCTAATTAGGGACCCCAGATGGGGAAGAAACCTAGAAACAGCAGGTGAAGACCCATTTGTGGTTGGCCGCTATGCGGTGAACTATGTTAGGGGCTTGCAAGATGTTGAGGGCCAAGAATATTCCGAGGACCCCAACTCAAGACCCTTGAAAGTTGCAGCATGTTGCAAGCATTATGCTGCTTATGATCTCGAATCCTGGCATGGTACTGATCGTTGGCATTTTGATGCAAAGGTAACAACTTTGAACGTAGTCTTATTCCGCTTGTAATGCAAAAATATTGTTAGAGGGTCGGGCCAGCTTCTATGCAGCCCACTTTGGGCTGGTCCTAGCATTAGATTTAAGTCCAAGGGCGCGTCCTGGTTCTGATTTTTTGGCCCATTTGAATATGATCCGGGCTTGAATAGAGTGATAAAAAGCCCGGAACCAAAACAAGTGATAGGAAGCTGGTCCCCACAAGTAATTTGGTTCCTACCTAGGAATTAGGATTAATGGTTAGAGACTTTAGAGACTTTAAGGCATGTTTCTTTACAAGAATACATAGAATTTTTTACTAAAGAATTTCAAATCCTCCAAAAGTTGGTCCCTTGAAGTAGAATAAATCTTTTTCTTGGGTGGGGCACTCGAAATTCCAACAAAATACAAGGAGATTGGAATTTTAGGAATATCAAAAGGCCATAGGCAAGCCATCACATCTTATCCCAAAAAATAAAAAAGCACCAAGTTCTTGTCAAAAGAAATAGGCCCTTAGGTAGAGTGTAAGTGGGTGCATGAGTTCCACCAAAGCATTTTTATGGAAAAAAGAAAGCTACAACATAAATTCATTTACAGGTTACGGAGCAAGATATGGTAGAGACATTCCAGCGTCCGTTTGAGATGTGTGTGAAGGAAGGTGATGTGAGCAGTGTCATGTGCTCTTTTAATAAAGTCAATGGCATCCCTTCGTGTGCTGATGCAAGGCTTCTTTCTGGTACCATAAGAGGAGAATGGAATCTTCATGGGTATTGAACTTTCGTCCTTCAACAGGCATTTTCATGGTTAGATCATGTAAAAGGGAGTCAACCATCTTTCACTCTTTGGTCCTCCATCTATCTCTTCCTTCAAAGAAAGGAGGAAAAAAAAATTTTTTTGTGAGGCCTGCTTTTCTTTTGAACTGTTTCTCCATATCTTTTGAACTAATTCTCCTTATCTTTCTTCCAAAAAAATGCATTTCCATCATAGGTACATTGTCTCTGATTGTGATTCGATTGACACTATCTACAATAGCCAAAAATGGCTTGATGACACAAAAGAGGATGCTGTCGCACAAGTACTCAAAGCCGGCAAGACCCTACTCTGACAAATCCATGCAGTATTCAGGTTTTGATTTTCATTGTATTATATAAGATTTTTACTATAGTAATCTCTCACATCATATGTTTTATTTTGTAGGATTGGATTTGGATTGTGGCGTTTACTATACTAATTACACTTTACCTGCAATCAATCAGGGGAAAGTTCGCGTAAGTGATGTAGATAACGCCTTGATTAATCTCTACACTGTGTTACTTAGGACTGGATGGTTCGATGGCATTCCTGCCTACGAGCACCTTGGAAAGGATGATGTGTGCACCAAAGAGAACATCGATCTTGCAGCTGATGCAGCTAGGCAAGGAATTGTTTTGCTCAAGAACAACAACACCTTGCCCCTAAGCTCTAACAACATCAAGAAGCTCGCTGTGGTAGGCCCCCATGCCAATGCTACCACTGCCATGATCGGAAACTATGCAGGTAAAGCATGTAGTGAGTAGAGACATCTTGTGATTGCACGACTTGGTCCTGAACTCCTTATTAAGCCGCTCAAACGCAACAAAAGTTATCATTGATACATTTTTTAAGGGTCTTTTTTATGTAAAAACCACTAATTTTTATGGCATTTTCATGCAGGGATCCCATGCAAATACGTCTCCCCCTTAGACGCCTTGTCCAAGGATGCTGATACTACTTATGCAATGGGTTGCATTGATGTAAAATGTAAAAATGATACCTTCATCTTTGACGCAATGGAAGCTGCAAAGAATGCAGATGCAACGATCATCTTTGCTGGGTTGGATCAATCAGTTGAAGCCGAGGGCCTAGATCGAACCGATCTCCTTCTTCCTGGTTATCAAACTCATCTTATCGAACAAATCACAGGTTTTGTTAGCACCCCTGTGATCCTTGTCATCTTCAGTGGCGGTCCAGTAGACATCTCCTTTGCTCAGAACAACCAGAAGATCAATGCCATAATCTGGGCTGGCTACCCTGGTGAAGAAGGTGGCACAGCAATCGCAGATGTCATTTTCGGGCGTTACAACCCTGGTAATTACTAATTAGTTACTGAATTTCAAATGTGGCACACTTTAGTTTATTATTTGCCTGATGTCCCCTGTATTTATTGGGACGCATCAGAAACCTGCAATCGACACACAACTATGATGGACAAGCAGATCTAATCACACAAACAGATCCTAGCAAACTTGTCATCCATCACTCTTTCCTTCCTAAATGAACCATTCCAATTAACCAACAGTACGAAACATAACCCAATAGTAAATTGGCCGAATTTGAAAAGTATGTATTATGAGTTTTATAGGACAATATAAAGTCAAGATTCCTCCTTTTCATCGTCTTTTCAGGAGGGAAGCTGCCCATGACATGGTACTTTGCTGACTATGTAGACAAGCTTCCAATGACATCCATGCAAATGAGGCCAGTTGATGAACTGGGTTACCCTGGAAGAACCTACAAATTCTTCAATGGCTCTGTGCTCTATCCATTTGGCACTGGTCTAAGCTACACTCAGTTCAATACCACACTAGTCCAGGCTCGAGAATCCCTGAGGGTGAGGCTAAGCCCACACCAGAGTTGCCATGAGTTGACCCAGAAGCCTGATGGTTACTTGAATACATGCCCAGCTGTTCTAGTCAACGACCTCAACATCAACGAAACAATCAACTTCAAGGTTCTAGTGCAGAATACTGGAGGGAGAGATGGTGACCTTGTGCTCATTGTCTATGACAGGCCACCAGAAATATACGTGGGGCTTCCGTCAAAGCAAGTTGTGGGGTTCAAGAGAGTGTCGGTGAAGGCTGGCCAGAGCAAGTTGGTGAAGTATAGTCTAGAAGTGCCTAAGAGCTTGAGCGTGGTGACTGAAACCGCTTTGGTTGCGTTGCCATCAGGGCAGCACACCATCCAAGTGGGAAATGGAGTCAGTTCACTTAGGTTCCCACTCAATGTAAAATTTTATTATTAGATGAGCTTTTCGCTTTTTTTTTTTTTTTTTTTTTCTTCTGAAAGCTGTTCAACAGAGGGGTTGAATGGTAGGAAATGTATAGGATTTATGTTAGGGAGACTATAGTGTGTTTCATTTTAATGAAAAATAAAGAATTCCAAACTGGGGATCCAAACAGGCACTTCTGCAAATGTCTTGCATGGTCAATTTTTCTTTATTCACAGCCCTTTTGTAACATTCTATGAAATAATTGAGGATAAAAGCTAAATCACTATTTCCAAGAACCCCACCAAAATCCAAAACAATGAAGGTGTTGGTTTGGCTTCATTCTCAAAGCATGTGGGTTGCATGGAGTCTAATGAAGTGTAGATTGTTCCTATTTTAGAAGCAATTTGGATTTTTGCTACTTCCCCTTTTCATTCAAAATTAGTGATTGAGAGTGATTCTCTTAATGCTATATTTTGGGTGTCTTCCTTGACTATGTTTTTTTAGAAATTTCAGTCTTGATTGAATATGATTAGAGCTCTATTGTCTTCAATTCAAGTAAGCAGATAGCAAATTGTTTCATCGACACTTTAGCTAAGCAAAGGATTGATAGATCTATGTAATTTGTTTTTGTGGAATAATGCTTTTATATCATAGTTCCCTTTTGCTATTTTGGCTGGGGCTTCTTTGTAATCTCTTTTTTCCTTAATATATTTTCATTGTTGCCTATCGACAAAAAAAAAAAAGCTAAATC
The DNA here is from genome assembly GCA_037013555.1 of Sextonia rubra. Taxonomy (NCBI): domain Eukaryota; kingdom Viridiplantae; phylum Streptophyta; class Magnoliopsida; order Laurales; family Lauraceae; genus Sextonia; species Sextonia rubra. Next base: position 104,274,432 of record JASUAD010000001.1, on the reverse strand, counting down.
ACTAATCTACACAAGTATCTACACATAACATAGATGACACCAACAATACAGCCTACACAATGACGAGGATTTTAAACTCGTGGATGCATTTTTTTCGTCTCCCCTTGTTTCTTTTTCCTTTTTTTTATAGTGAAGGATTCTACGTAAAAACGAAGAAACAATGAAAGGAACATATCATGATTCAAAAGCAGAATAAGAAATCCTTCAGCTTTGTCTTTATTGTCTGTTGTCCAAGACTTTGTTGATATGCTGCTATTCTCCTATTGTATAATGAAGTTATTGAAATTTCCCGCACATAAATGTTTCTCCAAGGATTTGAAGTCACCCAATAGTCTCCATTAGAGCCCCCCATAAAAGAGATTTCTTCGACCTTCAACATCACTAGAATTCCCACCAATGGAAATTTACAAACTTTTGCAAGAGCTTTCTCCATGATATCATCAAATATCAAGAGAACGTACCAGCGTTTTCAATGTTCCATCTAGAATCTCTTTCTAAAATGAAATTATCATTTATCAATGCTGATATATTTACAAAGTGTAAAATTTTTGCAGTGTAGACTTTGCAGCACAGGCAGCACAAAGCTGTTCCTGCACTGGCCCTTCTGCCAGCAAATTTGGAGGTCCATTAACTATGAGTTTGGAGTAAGGCCCATCTCTCATTTTTTCAATGAAATCAATCTCAGGAATGAAGATGATTCAACACTTGCCAAGATCTGTCTTGCAGCTTTCATATGGATTTTTTGGCACGAGAGACCTCAGGATTTTTCACACTAGCCATCCTTCAGAAGTTGTCCTCAAAGATATCCATGATCAAGTTAAGTGCAGAGGTTCTTCCTCAGACTTGGATTTTTCCTCCACTCTTCAAACCTAAATCAACCAGCAGGCAGAGATTGCACTTTGATGAGGACTGGAACCTGTTCATTTAGTATCAGGAAGGTTCAGCTCCCAGGCTCTTCTTTGGTGTGCCAAACCAGCTCTCTTGGTGCCAGAAGGTTGTAGATCCTGATCAGATTGGTGCTGCACTCTCTCATTAAGGAAGCTTCAGTTCTAGCCTTGCACATCTCCAAGCACACTTCATCTCCATGATTGAAGGTTATATCTACTCTACTTCTTCCAACTCTGATGTCTTTCTTTCTCTATTGACTAAGACAATTTGTATGATTCTTTAGTCGGCTTCTCTCATCTTTTGCTAGTTGTATCCGTAAGGAATCATGTGGCCCACATTCCACAGGTTCCACGTCAAATCAAGCAGGGCAAATGCCAACAGAGATTGCAATCCCACTTTAATATAAAACTCGATCTGGGCCCCATAATAAGACTTCCAATAGAATCAGTGGATGTGGGCTTCCGGTAGAAGATGTCTCTAGTAAGTGTGACTCTTTGAGATTTGTCTATATAAGGATAAGGGAGCCCTAAGGTTGGATTATTATTATTATTCTCCATTCTCATAGAAAAGACAAGAGGCGAAAAGATCCACGGAGCTTCCCATGACTGGAACGCATATAGACCTGTGGCCGTATGACAAAGTCTCCTCATCAAGATCCATTAGTATCTGCCTGGTTATCATCCACTGTTTAGATGATATTGCTTTGTTTTCTGGGTCTCCAAGGCTTTTGGGTAGCTTTCTCATCTTTCCCCTGTATGAGGTGGTGATGAGGAAATTTTCCTCCTGAATCCGTAGGAAATAAATCCACTAATATTTTCCAGAAACAAAAGACTACACCTATCAAAATTCAGTTGGGTCTACTTTTCTGTCGACAATTGTTTGAGGAGACTGGCATAAGTAAAAGCAAATAATCCAAAATAAGTGATGTTTGATTGATTTGCCTATCCTATCTTGTTTCACAAATCAAAGCATATGCACATGCAGGGTGAATACCAACACACGTGAGGGAGAGAATCACATGCACACATACAAAAGAGGACATAGATATCAAACCCTAGTCAATTAGGTGACAACATTACTTTCAACCATTTGGGCTATCCCTCTATACTCATCCGCCACCACTCTCTCTCTTTTTTCTCTTTTTTTTTTCTTTTTTTTTTAACCCCAGCAAAGGGTTTTGGGTCCCAAGAGAGAGCCCACAAAGGTGGGAAAGGTTGCATATGGAGGGTTAAAACACTGCAAAGCCACATGAGAACCGGCATTCCTCACCACTGGGGTATGGAGCCGTGCTCATCCACCACACAACTTCAGTTTTGAAAGAGAACCCTTTTCATAATTAGGTTCATAATTCATTGGTGCTTTACAAAACTGAGTTTACTAAGATTTGTCTGAGGCAGCAAACCCAAGATGCATATGGTTTCCGAGCAAATGTTGACAGAGGAAGGCAGAAGGCATCCATAATTCATTTTATTTTCCTGATCCTTAGCCTATGCCTACGTTATCTTGTCCTTTTTTTTCGGTGCTATTAGTTTCAGCCAATGTCATTTGCAAATATCCAGTGCAAACAACAACTGAGATTTATTTTTGTTGGGTTTTTATCACCCTTTAGGGCAAAATTATCCAATGCCTTACCCAAATTATGAGCTACCTATTCTTTGGCGCCTAAAACTAGCATTTCAGCCTCAAATTTGAGGAGCCCAACCTGTTCTCCACTAGGTGCTATTTTTCAGAAAAGAACGAACTTCTGTGGTCTTCCATTATTTCGTTTGGATATCTTGCGTCAACCCACTAATTCTGACTCGTAGGACAGTCAAGAGAAAATGTCATAGCACAGAAGCTTTAGTTTCTTCTACCACAATGAGGTTTAAATCTCGAAATGCGCTGCTCAGATTATTCCCACAGAAATAGCAGGCAATCAACAGCAAGTGCAGGGGCTAATATCAAAATTCAATCTTGTAATCCCCCTTTTTTATTTAATACAAGTTCAATTGTTACCATTTCAAATAATAATAAAAATAAAGATGATGATGATGATGATGATAATTGGCCCAACTCCAAAAAGCATTGAAAGAGTGACACAAGTAATGAGCATTGCAGGTGACTTGCCAAAAAGAAGTTCACGATTTGTGTAAATAACAATCATCATCATCCAAGCTTCATCCCAACCATGTTGGGGTCGACTACATGAATTCTATTTCTTCATTCCGTTCTATTTTGAACTAAATCCTTCGATAAGTTAAACATCCATCAATGTTTTCTTGTTATTTGTGTAAATAACAAGAATAATGAAAAACAAAACACCAGAGTCATTGATCTATGCGGGGGTGAATTTCATTTATAGGCTCTAGTGTGAACACTGTATTTCTTAGCAAAAGAAAATACCCAACTAGGCAATTCTACTATTAGAGGTGGGGAAACACAGCAATAATTCAAAAAAAATCCCCCCTCGTCATCATGCAATAACTATGATCAACTCCTGATCGCTGCTTCATTGCATCCTAACCACAATTTAGCTTCTGAAATATCAGCTTTCAGACAAGCACAATCACTACTCACATTTTCTTTAAGCACATAACTCGACAAATACCAGCCTCCCTAAAATAGGCGCGCAAACAGATCAAACGAAGATGAGTGGCAAGCACAATGATGAAGGCAGAAAGCCCACTGTAGGTCCATTGCATTGGTTTTCCCTATGTACTTGCAAAAACTGGCTTATCAAAAAACGCTAGATAGAAACATCATTTAGTGACATTCCCGCTGGTCTTTGCCACAAGCCACTGTCCACCGCCGTTTCGCCATACACCACGAACAGGCAAGCCATTAGAAGAGACATTTGTAGTTCGTTCTTCTGTGCGCTCAGGACTTGCATCCATACGTCTAAGGTCAAGAACTGCAGAGGCTGAACCATCGCCTAGACGTACCCTGTGAAACTTTGATGTCTTCCTCCGTTGTTTACTGTTCCCCCCATCACCACTTGGAAGGGATTCATCAATGCCACTCCAGTCAGCTGACTGCCGATGAACAGAACTAGGTTGTGACTCATCTGCCACCAATGACATGCTTGATTTTCCCTTGCCAGCTCGATAACCATCTTTCAATAATACCTCTACCTCTTCTGAAGGTTTATAGTTTGCCTGCAGTTTTCTTACTGTGTCTATAACACTGTCTGCTAATGATTCTTTCTTACCATTGTCTACACAATCGACATGTTTACCTTTTCCTTTATTAGATCTTTTATTCTCTTTTGAGCTAGCATTGTTGCTTGCACCATTTTGTTGCAGACCACTTTTCTGCTGCCAGGCATTGTAGGCCTTAATGAGTGCACTCTGCTTCTGAACATCAGGGCAGAGTCGAGCAAGCTCAAGAAGAAGATGTGAAAGACCAAACTGCTCAACATATGCAACATATTCTCCTGTGTCAATAAGATCACGACGATATTCTGATGAGATTTCCTTGAAAGCTGCAAACTTATCCTTGTCGTGTCCTAATTCAGAATGGATCCTTTCAATCAAAGATTTGTTTGCAGCATGAACATCATCTGCATTCAGGGAAGATTGACTACTTGCATGTGGCATTTGATTTTCTCTCGCAGAAGTAAGAACCATATTCGACAACCCTCTATCAACAAGATTGGGAGCAGACATGGAGTGGGGGAACCTGCCAGTGCTGCTTGAATTCCATGATGAACTGACAGAACTAGGCACTTCACGTCCCTGATCACTTGCTGGCTTAGCCTGGGAAGAACTTGATGAACTGGATGATGTTTGTCCATCACTTATCGGTTTCCTCGACTGAGACATGTTTATCAAACTAGACGAAACAAGAGCAGGATAAGCACCGGGTATAGTTGATGAAGAACCAGATGATCCAAGTCCTAGATTTCCCCATGTTCTACCCTGAGCAGAATTTACTGCTGTTACAGTGCCCTTGTTGCGGAGACGAAGGCGGGCTGCCATTGACTTCCCCCCCATCCCTTCTGAAGTATGTGTCCCTAACTGCCTACTGTTGCTTGATGCCCCAGAGAGCGGAGGGAAGAAAGATTCTTCAAGGCCGGTGTTTCCAGAACTTTGACTAACTGCCTGAAGGTATCTTGGGGGCAGCTCAAAATCAGGTGCAATGGTTAATGATTCCAACATACTCATGCCCAAATCAATTTCACTTGTTTCCCTATTATAATCTACTTGACCACCAGATGAAGAGTCGCGAATTGAGTTATCTGCAGTGGCTGCTTCAAAACTACCTTGAATTGCCAATGAAAGTTGATCCTCAGAAGACTCCGGATAAAATCCTTGGCCTCGTCCTCTTCCTCTGCGTCGGTCCTGTTCATTACTACGCCGATACCGGAAGCTAGTTGGTATCTACATAAAAGGAGGTAGCCCATGATAAGAACCAGATCATCCAGCAGAATGAGGAAAAGACAGGGGACCAAGTTATCTCAAAGTAGAAAAAAAATCAAAAGCTAGTTTATACACACCTGAAGCGCCGCATTGCGCTTGGATCGAGACATGTGTCCCCCATGCTCTTTAGCATTATGCCTCTAAAGATAAAAGAAAGCAAGTAAACATTAACAAATAGCAAGTAAACATTAACAAATAGGAGGAACTAGAAAAACAAGTAAAATAATGCAAATTCTAAACTAATACTGACATAATAAAAACAAATAAAATGACCAATAAAACTTCCGTATTAATATGTAGCATTAGTACCTTCATCTCAGATTCTGATTGGAAAACGATGAACTTTTTGGCAAGGCATGCCTCATTCTCACATAGGAAATGCTCTTGGCGGAAATGAATCTGCAAATTAACAACAAATTTCACCAGAGTTAAAATACAACATCCATGGTGAAGACTGCAGGAGAGAAAAATAAAAAAGTATGAAAATATCATGCCTCCAAGTCGTCATAATTTTTGTAATATTCATATTGCCCAGGATGCTGCCTGCATATACAGATACAAATATGAACATATGTGAAAAGTTCTCTGGAATTTTAAACAAAAATGCCCTTTTATAACAGTAATAAAAATTAAAAAAGAATAGTCTACCTTTGACATATGTGACAAGTATAATGTTCTGTAGACATATGCAAGTAAAGTTCATTATCCCCATAGAATGGGTTTCTGCAAAACTCACACATGGGATGTCCCATGAAGCCACCACGTTCGCTCTCATTGCCATCGACCTCTGAATCACCGGTGTTTATATGCTGGTTCAACTGTGCTCTAGTATAAAGCTTTTGTTCACAAATAAATATCTGCATCAACATTCAAAGTTGGTTAAGCCATCAAACATGCTTCAGCAAGTGACCAGAACTAGTCAGAATATTAAACTTTCTCATTCTTCATTGTATTGTTGAAGCAGGGAAACAATTGCAAGCGCAGCCCTCAAAATCTGGAGAACAGCATCGAGAGCATATCGCCAGCATCCAAAACTATAATTTATAAATTCAATTCCCATACAAAGTTATATTATTCCGCACAAATTATCTTAAATTTAACTCCTATCCCTAAAAAAAGTTATACCCACACATTCTCTTGCTATTTTAGAATGTGCAACAAACTTACACTACATATTCATGTACCGGCAACTTGAAACAGTGATCGGCATCAGCCTGTACAGTATAAAATACACAGTAGAATCTGCTTCTTCAAATATTGTCTGCTATTGTCGCAGTTGAGGTTATCCAATGTCCACTGTAATTCTTACTCTGAAAATAAACATCTTACGGAAACTGATCACGTACTAAACAAATTATACAAATAGAAGAGAAAATTCTCAACAGCTGAGGGTAGTGGGTTAAGGGATGCTGATTTATATGAATTGGCTCGCTGCAGATAGCCAAACCTAACTCTATATAGGAGTTTTGAACCTACAGTCCTATAGTTCCATGGTCCCTTTCATGTCTTAATCATGCACCAAAGTACCTTAGGGTTAGCCCTTCTTTTACAGCCCCTATTTGGGAGTCCTTTCCTCCAAGCAAATAATCAGTGACCATTGCATGGCACCTCATACTCCCTATACTGTTATCCCATTCAATCATCCCACAACAGATTGTCCTGCCACCAGGGAATTGGTTATAGATTAACCCCACACAGTGCAGGGAATTGGTTATAGCAGATGATTATATTGTTGTTCTGGATATGGACAAGTTCCTTGTATAGATTAAAATAAGTAGAAAATATCGCATGCCATCCAAAGTTATTGTATTGTAGCTGGTAAACAAGACATACCTTCCTTCCTTCCAAACATAGACTGCACATAAACATTCTATGCCTGTGATATAAATGACTCTTCAATTGCTCAATACTTTTAAACTTGCTCCTCCTCTTGATGCCATCATTCCCTTCCTCCTCTCCGATTTTGTCACAAATGCTGCATGATAAGTTACACATCGCCTTAACCATCTTGTAGTGTTCCACGTCATCAAAGAATGCTTGTGTGTCCTCATGATACCAATACGATCCAACTCGACCCTCAGTCGGATCACTTGGGAAGACAGAGAAGTCATTTATCATTCTCGTAAAACCCCCTAGAGCCTGTTATATCACATAGACTAGTCATCAGTGACTGAAAAAATGCATTGCATGCATATAAAGTAAAAGACAAAGGAATACGCAGTTTTTTTTTCCCCCAAAAGCAATGAATTTTACTACTGAAAAGAAAATTGGGATATGCCAACTGCAAGTGAAAAAGCCTTAACAAAAATAACCATGTAAAGACATTGATGGGATAACCTTAAACATAGAGAGAGATAGAGAGACAGAGAGAGGAGAAAGGCCCATTCATTCACAAATAATTAGTCAAATTCGCAAAAACCAAATCCAACGGAACTGCATTCTCTTCCAACTGAAGTGATCCCAAGGGAAATAACCTACTTAATAACTTAGGTAGTAATCATCTGAGTTTTCAAGGGACCGGGAAACAAATCTAGGAAGACTTAATTGCAAGAAACGTTGCCTACTAAACAAGAAGCCTAGACAAAAAAAAAAAAAAAGCAAACAGCCCAGATAGAACGCTAATCATCATTATCAATGTTCTACGCAGCATAAGCTTAGATAAGTGAGTTAAATCTTAAAGTATATGACGAAAGCTCAAGTTCATTAATATTCCCATCATACACAGAATACCAAAGATCAATGCCACTGAAATTTCCACGGTATCCCACCACTATGAAATCACAATCCACAACCATTAAAGAAACACTAAATCCCAGATGCATCAAATATAGGGGGTGTATTATGAAACCCCTAACAAGCTCCCCAAACACAGAGAAATTAAAGGCACAAAAGCGCAATATTCCACGTCGAATCCACGGTAAATCTTCAAGCATTCAATCCAACCGAATGAACCCACAACTCAAAATTCCAAGAACTACCAATAACAGATGAGTCAATGCGTAAAACATGAAAGATCACAAAACAGGAAAAACCAAATCAAAACAAGGGTGAAACCAATCGGGAAAAAGTTGTGAGGGGATTGAAAACCCAAACCTTGGTGACGAAGACGGTGGCGGATTCGACCTTGCAGAGGCAGCAACGGCGATCGTTGAGGACGAATCGAAGCCGGACGACGCAAGTCGAGCAGACCTCTCGATGGCCACACGATCCATAGGCCACCCATTCCAGAGAATCGGCGCAGACGGCACAGGTATCATCCATCTCCGGGATCTCGGATTGATTGCACAAAGAAAATGGGCAGAGATCGAATGAGATGTGTATCTATCTATCTAGGGTTTGAATTCTTGATCGATTTAGGGTTTGAGTTCCTTCCCTCTTAAGGTTTTCTTCCTAGGGTCTGATTTCGAAGATATAGGAATCTGTAAGCGATTATGGAAAAAGGAAAGACGAACGAAGGGACGGCTATCATATATATAGGGCTCGGCTGGGCTCGAGCCGAATTCGAGCTCGAGCTTGGCTCGAACGCTTAGTGCTTGTCAAGCTCACTCAAGCCGCTTGATTAGCGCAAAAGCTACGACTAGTCAGGATCCAAATTTTTATATATGAAAAGTATTCCGGTAAAAACTTTATGTGAGACTCAACTATTATTCAAACCATCCAATGGATGAGAACCTCTCTTGATAATTACAAGCTCCAAGATTTGACACTCATTCAAATGCACTAAACTAATGGATCGATTGTACATACATTCGAATGGGCCACAAATGAAGGAATTATAACATGTGATTAAGACCAAACTTGATATCATAAATGATACCGCATAGATCTTTTCATCCCTTCAGACCTATCCACCGGTGAGGTACACAATAGGCCCCACGAAAAAGTTCACAGATGACGAGAAATCCACGACCCATTAGGGTTTATCCGTGATAAAACCTTATAACACTACCTACTAGCAAAGTCTCAAAAGAATGACCCACCCCTTCATGTGTCTTATCGCGGTGCAAGTGGGTTGGTTGGGCCCAATCAAAATCTGATGGACTACCTTGACCAAATTTCAAATATGGATTGGGTATTCACAGGGAGTTTTTATTGACAAATTAACTAATTATTTGATTTTTTTTTTTTTGTTATTAATTCTCTTTCAATTTGTTGCATCTCAATACAGTTGAGACTTTAGAACAAAAGAAAAACTTCATAATTTTAAATTTTAATATTATATATGTATATAATTTCTTAAAATGCAACTCTACAAAGTAGCAAAATAATATAAAGGGTCATTAAGAAAACAAATAGAGAAACATAATAAACTTGAACGTTGGACAACTTCATTTTTTTCCTTTTTTTTGAAAGGTCGAGCACTTGTTATATTACCTTCAAACTGATTATTGTTGTGAATTTACCGAAAGCAATAGATTTGGCGTCGAATTACATTGGGTGCGCACGAAGACACCTGAAGCATCGTCTGCTATAGTACTAAAGCATCGTCTGCTATAGTAAATGGAATAAAGGCAGTGTTCGGGTTCCATTTGACAGCCAAATTCAGAAAAAAAAAAAAAAACTTTTCATATTGTCGTGGAAAACACACATTTGGCAATTGCAAATTCACAAATCTAGACTGATGATAAGTATTTTAAGGTCCAACCTCTCTCGTAGGATTTGAAAATACACATTCCTTGCAGATTTACACATAAAACTAATTTTTCTCTTTAATTACCTATATAAATGTTTAGTGAGGAATCCCTATTTCAAAGATAATGGGAGATTTCTCACTTACTATCAAATTTGTTTCAAGTGTTTCTATGTATTGATCACGTCACATAGACCTGAGGATGAATATAAAATTACATTGTGATATATTCCCTGTCCGGAGAATACCGCATATGTTTCAAAAAAAAAAAAGTGCACCACAGTACCTGTTTAAACTTTAACACACCTGGATGTGGATCACAAAGCTACGTACTAAGAGATTCTCTATGCATTTGAGAGGAGAGAGGCAACTTTTGGACAAAAAGAATGAAGTGACATAAATAAATCTTGTGTGCTGACAACCATGGACCAACCAAGAGAATGCCGATTAATTAACAAATTGTAATTACTAGAAAATGGTGCTTATGCTACTCCACATGTTCTTGAAAATCGATGCCCCGACCTTCAGCAGTTTATTAAGAGAGCTGTCATATATAAATCATCGTAGAATCTTCCTACACAGCCAAAACAATCAAAATTTTTCAAAATGCCTCCATCCTTTTTTTTTCCAACACACCTTTTCTCTCCCTCCCTCCCTCCTCTCTCCTGCCCTTCCACACCTCCTCCTCCAGCCGGTGAAAAAGCTCTCCCTCTCCCTCCCCGATCCCTCTCTCTCTTCCTCTCCTTCCTCTTCCTCTTCCTCCTCCTCCTCCTCCCTCTATTCTCTCTCTCTTTACCTTTCCCACCCCCTTTCCTCGTCCTTCTCCTCCCTCAATTCTCTCTCTCTATACCTCTCCCACCCTATTTCCTCCCTTCCCCCTTTCTCTCCCTCCCCACAGTGTCTCTGTTGCAAGGAGACCAAGATCTCCCTGTAAGAAGGAGATCACGTCACCTCGTAACAAAGAGACCGGGAACTCCATGCTTCGGGGATGAGGAGAAAGGAGGAAGGGAGGAAAATGTTGAGAAAAGCGGCGCAACAGAAATACTCACGAATAATGGATCAACTACGATGAACATATGCAATCTCACACACACAAACACAGCAATTTTACGGTTCAGTAATTTTACCTACGTCAACGGAGGAGAAAACTCATCTTTCATGATCACATCTCAATCCCCTTAAGATTTAAGGTTATAGTGCATCAATATATATAGTTTCCACTTTCTTGGCCAACAAGAAAACCCATATATAATGACTAAAATACCCCTAACCCTGAACCTCGATTTTGGCTAAACCAAACGACCGATTCGGCTAAATCAGAATACAAGACAAAACTAAATAATCTCCACCTTAACTTAGATTCCACAAATCCTTACAGCCACCTTGAGATGCCCGGTAATGTCTTCACGCACCTTGCTGAATGGTACGTCACTACACCGATGGCGCAGTCTTCTCTCTTCAATACTCTAACATGTTAAACCAACATTTAACATGCCTCGCTAAAAGGTACGCTTCCGCATATGCTACTACCAAGCATGACACCTACACCCCCTAGCCTAGATGGATAGACAATCTTAGTGTTGTCTAGTGTCGATCAAGTTCAAACTGACATGAGACTTCCCAAAGTTACCTTCTTTGACCTCAACACCACTATATTAAACCTCCAAAGTGGCCTTCATTTGTTGCCACATGCATACATCTTTGCAACACAAAAAACCTAACTTCCATTCTTCAAGACAAAACTGAAGACCTCCCCGAATTCAGATCTCACTGATACCTGTGAATCCTTTCTTCTGTCTCCATCCCAGTGTTCTTTCCGTCAAACCTGCAATTGTCATGTTCTAACCTGTTCTGGTGGGTTGGGCACAATAAATGCGGGGTAGGTATGACTCGATGCTAAATTTGGCTTATTTCAACCTTAACAACTACTTTTTCTGAGAAAAATCATCTCCATTCAAGTCTTCCTGGATTTCCACTAGATGATATCATCGAAGACTCATCAATCCGTCTTCCGATGATCCGTCACAACTAACTCCACCTGAACCATAGATTTCATCCCTTATTATTTGATGTCTTTTTCACTACTCTACCTGAAAACGCATCCCCTATCAACCTGTGGAGATTTCTGACCATCTCACCCTCTATGATAACCAGTGTTCCCTTTTCTACTTTCGTAACTCCACCTACTACAATGCACTTGCAACTTTTGAAGTCCAAAGTACCCAAAGAAATCCAATTTCTTCAAAAACTCGGAACATATATCACATCTATTAAGGTTTGAATAACATCATCATACACCCGAATCTCTGCCGCTCTTATCTCAAATGCTCATCAACTGCAATCTCTCTTATAAGAACAGATCCATTAACAATGAGAGTTATTTGTGTCAGCCAATCTCTTTCGTAAACACATGATAGGAAGAATCTAAATCCTAAAACCATGAATCATTAACCTGATCCATACCTGTAGTGACCAAAAGTGATTACCTGTCATCCGAATCTGAGCTTTCTTACACACTACCTCGTTCTAATTCTGATTCTTTTGCTTTTCCTTCTACTTTGATACGTCGCTCCTTCCCGATCCCTTCGATGCGAATATAAACTTTCCATCAAAGTACTCGGAGCAATCTTTTATTCATGACATCAAGTAACACTTTACAATCATTACTGCGTTATGAAGTCTAACACTCTTTCCTGCTAATCCCCGAAGTCGTTTCCCAATCAAACACTTCAATCTGGCCCGTGATGCTTAAATCTATTGTTGTCATCTTAAATTTGTCAGTTTCGTCATTCCCTTGATTTTCTACCCATCAAATTGCCAAATCTTTTATCTGCCTCGTAGATCTCATCATTGTGAGCACATTGGAAGAAACAGATCTAAAATCCGACTTCGAATGGCTTCGATATCGCAGAAATAGTTTTCTGCATTTCGATTGGTCAAACCTTCTTTTTGACCATTGAACTGCCCATCTTCTTCCACATACCCAGAGGTCTCCTCAGATATATGTTTATTCTGCAATAGACCTGACGAAAACCCCAAGCCCTCTTCCCCAAACCGGCAACGAGCAAGAGGACGGAGGTGAACCGGTGGAGCAACGGGCTCCCTCACTGGCGATCTCAGGGGCGGCGATGGTAACGAAAGGCAGCGATGGCAGAGTTCCTTTTTGGTGACGATGGCAACAGAAACAGCAGCGGCAGACCAGATCCTCCTTGTTCTTTTCTTTGTCAACAGTGGAGGCCGGCGACAGCAGGCCTTTCTTCCTCATTTTGCACACCCAGACGTCCACTGATCATCCTATCAGACAATTGTAGCAGAGTCCTTCTATGGCGACGGACAGCGCGGAGAAGCCCTTCTTAAGAACCACAGAAGCTGGTGTTCGGATCCCCTATATCGTCAAAACAGGGCTAGAATCAGGATCCCTTCTTCTCAAACCTGGCATCGCAAAACCTTTATCTTCTCTATTCTTTAACAGGAAGATGGATTGACGCAGGATCCTCTCCTTCCCTCACCGATCTGATCCATCAATCATAGAACCCGAGTGATCTCTACCTCGCTCTGATACCACTTCTTTGGAAACGCAGCACAACGAAAATACCCGCGATCGACGGATCAACCACGATGAACATAAGCAATCACACCATCAAGTAATCACACACATAAACAGCAATCACACCATCAAGTAATCACACACATAAACATAGCAATTTTATGTGGTTCGCGACCTTGCCTAAGTTCACGAAGGAGAGAACTTATCTATCATGATCCCATCTCAATCCCCTCAGGATCTATGGTTACAGTACATCAATATATATAGTTCTCGTTTTCTTAGCCAACAAGAAAATCCATACATAATGGTTAAAATACCCCTAACTCTGAATCTCGGTTTTGGATAAATTAGACGACCGATCCGGCTTAACCGGAATACTTAAGTACACCCAACAGAAAAAGGAGGGAGAAGGAAAGAGAGGGAGAGCATAGAGGGAGAGAGAGGAAGAGGGAGAGAGATAGGAGGGGAGAGGGAGAGCCCCTCCACTGATCGGTGCTTGTCGCCGGCTAGAGGGGGAGGTAGAAAAGGGAAAGAGAGAGGAGGGAGGGAGAGAGAAGGTGTGTAGGGAGAGAAATGGTGGCTGCATTTTGGAAAGTTTTATTTATTTTATTTATTTTATTTATTTATTTTATTTATTTATTTATTTTTTGCTGTGTAGGAAGAGTCTAAGTTGGTGTATATACAGCAGCTCCCTTTATTAATAGGTACTTTAAAAGAATAATAAAATGAACAACTATTAGACCATTTGGATCCGAGGTAACCAAAACCAACGGTAGACCCAAGACTTTCATTTAAGAAGTGTAGATCAAAACAACCAATTAAATTTTGGAAATAAATCCAAAATTTTTATATGAGTATTTAAAGTAGACACGGGATTTTATAAGAATTTTCAAACCCAAGGCATAATTTTCATTATTGATTAAGAAGCAAATCGAGGTGCGATGGGTCCAACTGCCCCCACCGTGCATGCACTTTGATCCACCCCTAACCAATACCCATCTTCATCTCAAACCTGAGTCTACCTAAAATTTATAAAGCTATAACCACCATAACATATAGAGCACTTCTAAACCTATCTTTTCCTTTTTTTTTTGTTTTTTTCTAGATAACCCGGGGTACCTCCCACCCAGCCAGTCGAAAAGCGTTTGTCCTTGAGCCCAAGGAACACTACTAAGCCCATCTCTATTTCCACCTCAAAAAAGTCAGCCAATTGCCAGGCATTTAATCAAAAGGTCAAAGCTGCAATCATTATACTAATGTCTCTGTTATTTATCTTACAATTCTAGCCATCATCACCACCATCATAATCTTCACCCAAGCCTTAGAAACCAAAAGCCCTATCCCAACTATTTGGAGTCAGCTACATGAATTCTACATCAATTCTAGCCATCATTTATATATATATATATATAAGACCCCTCTAGCCATTGATTAGATAGCTGGTAATTTCCTATTAAATTACTTATGCATGTTTTTTTTTCCTAATAATACTAGCCACACTCTCCATCTCACAATCCAACTCACAACCCTCATTTGTTTTATTTTGTTTTCTTTTGGGCCCCACTCGTTTTTAACATTATAGAGATGAGGGTTGTGAGATGGAGAGTGTGGTTAACATAATTCTTTTTTTTATTTTTCTAATTCCCTCTTTATTATGTGAAACCTAATAGTCCCACCCAAGAACAACCCAAGGCCTTACCAGCTGTAGCTCAAATGGTCAAGTGCATAGGTATGTTGCATAAGTAATTTTCCTAATTTTCTCATTCCTAGAATTACATTTACTAGAGTGATGATGCTTATAATATTCATTTTCCAATAACAAGGAAGTTATTTTGATGGAATGGATGCTCCCTTGTTTACATTTAAATACAAGGAACCCATATTTCATCTTCTTCTTTCTTCCATGAAACAAAATGAGAGCCACCACCTATATACCATAATAGCTGAGGGTGTACATGGTTCGGATTGGATCCGATTTAGCTTAAGCCATCACCAATCCATTACCTACGGATTGGCGGTTTTATAATCTGTAATCAATCCGTTGCCCATTAAAAACCAAATCGAACCGTAGATCAACAGTTTTGTTCAATTAAAACCGTTCAATCTATTAAGGTAATGCTAACTGTTTCCTCACCATTTTTATATAGAAAGTGAATGGCTGAGATTAAAAGTTGAATAATGAATGGCTAAAATATTGTACTTTAATATTTTTGTATAAATATATATTTTTTTAATTGAATGGTTCAGATCAATTTAAATCCGTGGATTATAGGTAAAATCTGTAACCAAACCGTTACAAATGAATTAGGATTAACCATCGAATCGGTTAAAACATCGCAAATCGGATCAGATCGAATCGGTTTAACGAATCAACAAATTCTTTGTACAGCACTAATAGTAGCTGATCACGAAAAAGCCACCATGGTCCAGTAGGTGTTACAGACCCCAGTTATAGGAGGTTCAAAGTAAGCAAAAGGCAACACATGGATACAAGATGATTACTACTACAATTATGAGGTCGTGAAGCGTGAGGCCGTGATAAGCCACCGAAAAACCCGATAGGTTTTATCTTTTTTTTCAGATGTGCAAGGGGCATCTCTCCAGCCCCCTCTAGCAGAGGTTTCCCATTATTGATGGGCCCTTTCACCCACAAAATGGAGGACCAGAAACACTGATTTTGCACTGGCTAAAAAATATCTAAGGTCCAACACGGCGGCATATCGTCCCATGAAACCCAACCGAGGAATGCAAGCATCCCATTGCAGTAGAAAAACAAGGACAAGGGTATCAATTTCAGTCTTACCATATTCTTTCATGATCTTTGAAATCCAAACCCCAAACATCTAAACAATAGCACACTAAACAACAAGGGTCCAACACAATTCCTACACACTACATAAAAATGATCTACACTAACAGGCAATTTCACCAAAGCTGAATCATGTATTGTTCTTCAATCATCCCTCATCATTGAGATCCTGAAACAAGAAAGCAATAGGTTAAAAATGAGAGCAATGGAATGGTCAAAAAAATTAACAAGAATAACATTTCATTTATTGAAAATGCGATGCTTTGTTGTGCAGCAGTAAATACACAGATAGCTCGCTAGGGTTCTCTCTGGATCTGTGTAGCTCACGTAAAAATTGATTTACGGATAGCCAACATACTTCCATTTGGATAACCTGAGTTTCACAGTTCTTTCATTCTTGAGGCAGCCGACATTTGGAAAACCTGAGTTTCACAGTTCTTTCATTCCTGAGGCAACAAACTATACAAGTAAACATAGTTGCCACACTGCTAGATCAGTGGCGTTGGTAGCTGCCTGTCTCCAACATGCCCATTGCCTAGGGGTCTCGCAACCCTTACCACTCACCCAATGTAGCAAATGGGAAAAAAAAAGTGAAAATGAAAAAAGTAAACATAGTTAAAGATTACCAAAGTGCCGGGTAATCAAATTCCAATTTTCAAACCTTAAGTTTCTCATTTTGTAATGTATATGAAGAAGAAAAAAAAAGAAGAAATAGGAATTTCTTGTGTTTAAATGCAAACATAAGAGCATCGATTTCATCGCAAACCTGCAGCGATATCACCATTCTCCAATTAGATGAAAAAAATGAACCATAGTATTCACATGTAATTATTCCAGTACACCCACATCTAGAGTGAGTTTTATAGTTTGGTGGTCCCCTTAGATATATATATTTTGTAAAACCGCCCCTTTAGAAATTAAAATATAAGCCCACATTCATAGAATTTATAATGTAGGGCAACCTTTTGTGATCGTGACTATATACCCACATTTAAGTTTACAAAGTGGAGTTAACATTTTTTGTGATTTTGGACATATAACCCACATTCAAAAATGACAACGTAGTGCCCACCTTTTGAAATTATAATATATTATAACATGGAACCATCTTATTTGTTCATTGTAAACGTGGGACTCACTTTAAAAATTACAAGGTATTCACCTTTAGAAATTAGAACATTAAGTCACATTCATAGGATTCACTATGTAGGCCAACCTTCATAGGAATTACAATGTTGCTCCATCTTTTGTAATTGTGACCATATAACTCAAATTTAAAAATTAGAACATACGGCCTACATTCAAAGGATTTATGATATAGTCCCACTATTGTAAAAAATTAGGAATCATAACATTGGTCCACTTTTTGTGATTTTTACCATGTGACTTACTTTAGGAATTAGATAGTAGAGTCACTTCCTTCGAAATAAGGCAAAAGCTAAATTTCATAAATAGAAAACAACTATGCCAACAAATTGTTTCTTAAAAAAATAAAGTTTTTTTTACTTTGAGTTTCTTATGTTAGCTTGTTAAGATTTTGAAATTTCTTTCTGAGAGACCAAAATTATTAATAGTGATTTATATACACCAAACATATTTTCTGCAACCTTATCTTGTGGAAACATAGAACATCTGAATGGGACGATACCAAATGCACCTTTCCTTCCCCTTTAAATACAATAGAAGTTCCTTGCATTTGTTTCATGCTGCTTAACAATGATGTACAAACTTCCACAGAATGACCATGCATCAATCCATTGTCCCACTAAAAAGTCACCATGCAAACATGGCCCTCTATATGGTGATACCATTTTTTTAAAAGGAGGGAGTGATAAACTACCTGGTTCAATGGTCCAATGCATAAGCTGCTGTTTCAAACAAATTTCAGAACTCTATTTCTTTTAATTCCTGCAGCTAAACTGACAAGAAGCACCTGTGCTTACATCAGCTGCAGAACCTCCCATCATTCAAATGCACTGACCATCAGAATCTAATTAGGTTATCCAACCAATAAGCAGATAATAGAGCAGAAACACATCAATATATGAAAAGGCCTCAACAACAGATCTTCAGGTAACCATCTTCTGTTCCAATGAGAAACAATCTTGAAAAGGGAAGAATAGTTATGCTTGACAGAATTGACACATTTCTCGTTCCACGATCGGCTGAATACAGTTTCTGAGGTGAAAGCCACTTCTCTCCATCCTGCTGCAAGGCATACAAACAGCATTTATTTATATCTCGTGAAATCTAAGTTTACATCTAAACAGGGATGCTCATGGGCTAGGGCAGCATGAGCCCAATTTGGGCCTAGAAATATGTAGTTAGGCCCATTTAATAATTGGGCCATGCTTGGATTATGGGATAAGACTGGCCTAGCCCGGCCCATGTAAGGAATGCACATATAATTCTGTTAGTCCAAACAATTGCTTGAATGCCCACAAATTTGACAAAAAAGAGCAGTTCGGCCTGGCCAAATTGATTAAATGGTGGGCTCAGGCTTAATTTTTACATATTGTGTTGGGCTTGGTCCGGGGTTGGGCCAGTGTTTCTAAAGTTAGGCCGGGCCTTGATATGCCTTAGACAGGCTTGGCCCATGAACACCCCTACATCTGAGCAGTGAAAATTAAATTCCCAAAAGAAAATTTTGCACATGTAAGTGATGATACATCCTAATAGTAGTTATTGATAAAAATAAAAAGATAAATAAATTTCTTACGGAATCTGAAGATCTGGAAAGAGAGGATAGCCCAATCTTGTTTCTAGATACTGAAATCACGTCTTGGCCCCACACAGAGAAATCAGAGATGCCATCTGAGTGACCTTTAAAAACATTTGACAGTGAGGGGCAATTTCTGCAATAAACCATGCCCTGTTAGCAGATTCTAAATGCACGAAACTGCAGGCATTTATATTATCATTGTTAATATTGTGTGGGAATGCTACACACATGGATAAACCTAATGAGGTAACGCTCTTGAATGCACTACTCTTGCATGCGGAGGAAAAGAGCTTCGAAGATTGCTTTACAGTAAAGGTTTCAGTATTTCATGTATTACAGTATAAGTCAAAACATTTAAGGGACCAAAAAAATTCATCGTCCTCATTTCAACTGGGAAGAATTCTTCATCCTCATTTAAATTGGGAAGTTCCATGAACTCCACTTTCTTAAAAACCTCGGTTCTGTGAGGCCAAGTCAGTCCATCTTCAAGGAAGTAGCACTAGATTTACAAATAATAACCACCCCCCCATAGCTACATGTGGTAATAGATTGGGTTGGGTTGGAGGTTAGGGTGGTTGTTCAAAAGAGCTCAAAACACAGCATCCATATCATTTTTAGAAGATGGTGATATCCTAAATTAAATTGAGTTGAATGCCTTCATGCAAACTCAAACAAGCATTCATCATCACCATTATCATCATCATCATCAAAGCCTTATCCCAACCATGTTGGGATCGGAGCTACATGAATCCTGTTTCTCCATTCCATCATCAAAGCCTTATCCCAACCATGTTGGGATCGGGGCAATATGAATCATGTTTCTCCATTCCATTTTATTTTAAGCTAAATCTTTCGATAAGTTAAACTTCTTCAAACCTGAATCAATGACCTCATCAATGTTTTCTTCGGCCTACCCCTACCTCTTGATGGGCCATCCACCTGTATAGCCAAACTTTTTTCTCACCGGTGCCATTACCGGCCTACGCTCAACATGCCCAAACCATCTTAAACGGGTTTCTCTAATCTTATCCCCTATTGGTGCTATCCCTAAATGCTCTCGAAAGCGCTCATTTCTAATTTTATCTTTCCTAATTTTACCACACATCCACCTAAACATTCTCATTTCTGCTACATCCATCTTATAAATATGCTTTAATTGGCCAACATTCTGCTCCATATGTCATAGCTAGTCTAACCACTGTCCTGTAAAATTTGCCCTTCAATTTCGTTGGCATTAGTCTGTCACAAAGCACTCCGAAGCTAGTCTCCACTTCAGCCATCCAACTTTTATCGTATGCTCCACATTTTCGTCAATCTCCCCATCCTTACTAATCATCGAGCCTAGGTACAAAAAAGAATCTCTACGTAGTATCTCATGGGTTTCAATTTTGACAGTGGTTTCAACACTTTGTATATGTCCACTGAAGTTGCAATCCATATATTCTGTCTTTGTACGACTTATTATAAAACCTCTAGATTCTAATGTCCCCCGCCATCTCTCAAGTTTTGCATTTACACTATCTCTTGATTCATCCACCAACACTATATCATCTGCAAACAACATACACCATGGTACTTCTTCTTGAATATGCACAGTTAACTCATCCATAATTAATACAAAGAAATAAGGGCTTAAAGTTGATCCCTGATGTAAACCTATAATTACGGGAAATCTACATGTTTCTCCACATGTGGTTCTCACATTTGTTACTACTCCTTCGTACACATCCTTTAAATTTTCAATGTAACCTCTGGGGACATCCCTTTTTTTTTAAACCCGCCAAATTAAATTCATTGGTATTCTATCATAGGCTTTTTCTAAATCGATAAAGACCATTGTAGATTTTTCCTCTTTACTTGATATTTTTCCATTAATTGCCTAAGTGAAAAGATAGCTTTCATAGTTGATTTCCCTAGCATAAAACTAAATTGATTTTTAGAGATCTTAGTCTTCTGTCTTAGTCTTTGTTCCATTATTCTCTCCCATAACTTCATAGTATGACTCATAAGTTTAATTCCTCAATAATTGGTACAATTTTGTATATCTCCCTTATTTTTATATATAGGTACTAGAATGCTTCTTCTCCATTCATCCGGCATTTTCTTTGTCACAAGTATCTTATTGAATAGTCTACATAATCAACTCACCCCAACCTCTCCTAAGCATTTCCATACTTCTATCGGAATGCCATCTGGGCATGTTGCCTTTCCTGTCTTCATTCCCTTTAATGCTTCCTTCACTTCCACGCCTCTAATTCTACGGAGAAAAATATGCTCTAGTGATGAAGTATCCTTCTTAACTCTTATATTGCCCAAATGTTCTTCATTTAGAAGTTTGTTAAAATATTCATTCCGCCTTTCTTTAATATCGTTGTCCTTCACCAGAATATTTTCCTTATTGTCCTTGATACATTTGATATGATCTAAGTCCCTACTTTTCTTTTCTCTTATTTTTGCGAGCTTAAAAATATCATTTTCTCCTTTTCTTATTCCCAACCTATTATAAAGGTCATCATATGCTTTGAACTTTGCACTACTTACTATTTTCTTAGCTTATTTCTTTGCCTTCTTATACAGCTCAAAATTTTCATACTCTTAGTCTCCTGCCAAACTTTGTAGCAATATCTTTTCTGTCGAATAACTTCCTGAACCTCCACACTCCACCACTATGTTTCTTTATTAATATGTCTCTTTCCTTTTGATTCTCCAAGTACCTCCTTTGCAACGTTCCTAATGCAATTAGCCATTTAATTCCACATTACTGTAGTTTCTCCTTCAATATTCCATTCTCCCTTCTCAATCATTTTGTCCTTAAATATATTTGCTCTTTCCCCCTTCAAATCTCTCCACCTTGTTTTAGGGTCCATTTTATTTACTACCGCGATCTTTCTACTTCTAATGCAAATATCTAAAACTCTGAGCCTATGTTGTGTAGTCAAACTCTCTCTTGGGATAACCTTCCAATCTTTACAAGCCAATCGATCCTGTTTTCTAACTAAAAAAAAGTCTATCTGACTCCTATTACTCCCACTTTTATAGGTAATTAAATGCTCATCTCTCTTTTTAAAGTAAGTATTTGCTGTTATAAGATCAAATGCCACTGCAAAGTCCAATATAGTGTTTCTGAATTCATTCTTTTCTCCAAATCCTTGCCCCCCCCATGTACTCTCTCATATCCTCTATTATCTCTTCATATATGCCCATTTAAATCCCCTCCAAGGAAAATCTTATCACTATTTGAGATTTCTCGCATTAAATCATCTATCTCCTCCCAAAATTGTCTTTTCACACTTTTCTCTAGTCCTACTTGGGGAGTATATGTACTGATGATATGAATTATGTCTTCCTCTAGCACTAGTTTAATTGCTATAATTCTATCACCAAATATCTTTACTCCCATAATTTTCTCTTTCAAATCCTTATCTACAACTATACCCACTCCATTTCTTGTATTACTTTTTCCTGCATAGAAAAGCTTATACCCATCCGTGAGCTTCTTAACTTTATTCCCTTTCCACCTTGTCTCATGTAAACAAGCCACACTAATTGTTCTTCTTTTCATTACCTCAACCAACTCCATGCTCTTGCCTGTAAAGGTTCCTATATTCAAAGACACTTCAAACAGTCACAATAGCTTCCACACACGAGGACGAGCCTCTCTGGGAAAACCAAATTTTATTAATCAACCAAATCTAAGAATCTCTTCTCTACAATGCCATATATATAATAAAAGCAAACTTAATGTGCAAGAAAACCCTATGCTAGTAATGGAAACTTTCCTAATAACAATTTAATTAGAAATCTACTAATAATAATCCTAATCTAATTTGAAGAAGGGCTGCTGGGGCCGGACTGCATCATCCTCCCCAGGTTTAAAGAAGAGTTCATCCTCGAACTCGATTTGCTTCGGATTGCCAATGTAAATGTGTTGAACATGAAGGACTTCTTTTGTGGCAACTTTCCAGGAATTCTTCTTTGGCGGTTGTGGTTTCTCAGGATGAAGAGTAACTTGCTATCCACCATGCATGAATGTATAGGTCTTGTCGCGCATACCATGAGTCCCATTCTTGTCATACATCCATGGACGGCCCAATAAGATATCACCACTATCCATAGGTAGCACATCACACCAGATTGTATCCTTGTAAGTCTCACCAATGACAAAAGCAACTTTGCAAGTATGTCGAACATGCGCTTGATCACCATTCATTAGCCACTTGACAAAATAAGGACGGTTATGCTTATAGCGAAGATCGGGTTGGTGGGATTTAGTCAGCAAGGGTTTTCGAAAGGGGGCCAGCTTCTGGATTTTGTGGATTGCCCGGGGCCGGGGGGGGGGGGGGGGGGTGATGGGATCTGAGATGGAGAAGGATTCTGGTGGTATGAAATTGGGTTAGGAATGGGACGATGGGGCTGGTAGGTGTGGTGGTCGTCTGGGGTGCAAGGGGTGATAACAGACTGGGGTCAGGAAGGGGAGTACGATCGTGAGCGAAGATGGGGAGGACGAGAGAGGGTAACACGCGCCGATCAACTGGCTCTGATACCAATCTGATGCAGCCCTAGGGTTAGAGCTTGCGTGGAGGTGCCTAAACACGTGTCTAAAGACACTTCGAACAGTCACAATGACTTCCACACACGAGGACGAGCCTCTCTAGGAAACCCCAATTTTATTAATCAACCAAATTTGAGAATCTCTTCTCTACAATGCCATATATATAATAAAAGCAAACTTAATGTGCAAGAAAATCTTATGCTAGTAATGGAAACTTTCCTAATAACAATTTAATTAGAACTCTACTAATAATAATCCTAATCTAATTTGAAGAAGGACTGCTGGGGCCCAGACTACATCAATCGCTTAAAGTGGGGAACGCCCTACCCTTATCGCAAAAATATCATTAAAACTCAAACAAGCATTCAGTTAATAAGATCATAAAAAAAATTGCATCAAAACATGTTTTCAGGGAATTGTAGTTGGCAGTACCAGAGTAGTACCTTCTAAGGTCCCAAACTCGCAGAGTTTTATCAAGAGAACTGGAAATAAGCAAATGATCCTCCGGTGCAGCCAACTGTTTAAATCAAATGATCAACAAGGAGAAACATACTTCTATTAGATCACAGGCTTTGTTTCTGCAGTTTAACAGCATACCTTGGTAATATAGCCATCATGTGCTCGCCAGAAAGCAATAACATCTCCACTCCTTGCATCAAGGAGCCTGCAATGACCTGAACTTAGCCCAGCTGCAATCCAAGAAGATGAAGTTGGAGCTTTCAGCGCTAGCAATTTCTCAGAACCACAGGAGCAAATGGCGGACACAAAAGAAGAGAAGCTGTACACAGCCGCATCACTTTTCCACAAATGAAGTTTCCGGTCATGAGTAATATCAATGAATCTGCATGGTATAATGTGAGATGAAATGTTACACTGCATAATTTTTGGACCTAGATCACCAAATTATAAAAATAGAACATGTCAATCTACAGAGACTCACAAGTAAAAAAAATGATTACATGTCAGCTGAGCAATAAAAAATGTGGCATATTGTGAATTGTGATAAGACACATACCTGAGTGAGCCATTCCCCATGCCAACAACAAGCTTATCATCAGATACCAAGTGATGCATGCATGTGTACAAGCTTCCATCACTGGACAATATTCCACCTGAAAGTGTGTTGGAGTTTAGCATATTAGTCTGTTCAGTGTTGACCTTTGACACTGTGGACAATGAACTTGTAAGGTGTGAGGAATTTGTGGATGGTTCAGCATATGCAGATATCAATTTCCCAGTTTGGCTGTTCCATACATGTATTGTTCCATCACAAGAAGCAATCCTTCCACCAGAAGATAACAAGCAAATGTCATTTACAACCTGCAGTCAAATATGCCATTTTAAACTGATTAAAAAAGAAACCACTATTGAGAAAAACATTCTGCTACAGAAAAAACCACAATAAGATTTGTCAGTGTGAAAAAAGGTCATTAAATCATTTACATTGTGCGTGTGTGTGTGGTTTTTTTTTTTTTTTCTTTTGGGTCTCAAATCTTCCTCTTTACATGTGAGAAAAAGCTTTTCCAATATGCATATTAACTAAATGGTAGATGTTTAATCGACATCAATAGTTCTGAACTTGTTATCATTGACCATTTCCTTGTGACCATTCACACAGATGCCACAAACAAGGCATTAGTTGGGTTGCACCGTATGGATTGGTAGACAAAAATCACGCCAACTAATGCAGACTATTGGCCTTAATATCCATTCAACCATCAGTTTGCATTCTCTGGCACAACCTGATGACAAGTCCAACCAAGTTTTGCCCATGGACTAATAAAATATAATCATTAAAAGAATAGGCAGCACACAGTATAAGAAATAGACCTCCTCATGACCATAATAACCAGATATGCAGTCCATTCTTGACAATTCCCACTTCTGAACAGTTCCCTTGAATCCTGGGCCAACTCCTCCAGTGAAGACTGTACATTCATCATGACAAATAGCTATTTTCCGTAGTGCCCCAGGATGTGCACGGACAGAGTAAATAGTGCATGCTCTAATCTTCCATGGAAGTTCATCTTTTAGGTTCCCAACACGGCCAAGACTATCTGAACCATCCCAAGTAGAAACAGGACTTGGGAACCAGAACCAGGGTTCACGCTTTCCAGAATGTGGCATTGCTGCATTCTTGATTGCCGGAGTTTGTTGCATATAATCTGGTTGCTTATAATGCATTGAGCTCTTGCCAGCTCTGACACCCTGTGACTGCGGTATAGACCACCCAACTCCATTCAGCAACAGCTTAGCTGGGTTGTATTCAGATGGCAATATTTTACTTAAAATAGGCCTTTGAGGATTTAAATGTTCGGAAACACTTCTAGATGTTTCCCCAATATACTCCCACTGAAAGAAATGAGGGTTAGAAAGATGAAGTTTCATATAAAAAAATATATGAGAGATAGAGAAGAGGGGAAGGGAAATGAGAGCATAGGATCTCACACATGCAAAACACACCTTCCAGTTATGAAACCGCTGAAGAAATTGTTCTAGTAGAAGCCATGTAGAACAACACTGACGCAGTTTCTCTATACCAAGAAAGGATGCAAGAAAAGGATACAACCGCAACCTGTAAATAAGAAACAGTCTCACACATTACAAGTTTCTGCTGAAAAGGCTTTAGACTACAATAACTTGAATTGCATTTCACCTACACAAGGTCCATACGGCTTTCAACTGGGGCAAGTTCATCCATTTTGGATCTGGAGACCTTCAGATTTCTTGAAC
The DNA here is from genome assembly GCA_037013555.1 of Sextonia rubra. Lineage (NCBI taxonomy): Eukaryota > Viridiplantae > Streptophyta > Magnoliopsida > Laurales > Lauraceae > Sextonia > Sextonia rubra. The sequence goes on along the minus strand of JASUAD010000001.1, from coordinate 104,248,154 downwards.
CATAATCGGTGGTTATTTCTTGAGAGAACGCAAGTTCATCAAACAACTCTTTGAGTTGTGGCATGACATGCAAAACCGTATAATCAGGTCCAATTCTCTGACAAATGGAAATGAGTGTAGTTGCAGCAACCTGACCAACAGAAAGAATGTGTCTGAAAAAGCATAAACCAAATAACGAGAAACCTACAAAACTAAATTATGAAAAGAAAACACTACAGAAGGAAAGCTAAAAGGAGAAGATAGGAATACATGAAGCACACGAAGATCCAGCCGGGTCTGCATAAGAATCTTGACATGGATACCAACTTGATCCTGTAAGATTATAGAACTTCCATATCAATAAGGGGAACAGTTTTATGTCTCAAATTTCACATCAGTGTAATGCATAAGGACAGTAGCAACCATATCCATACTTGAATCAACTCCTTAAGAACCGCTTCTATGGGCAAGACTGTGGCCAAACCATCTAAAGTCACAAGACTATCAATCAATGCTAAGGCATTCCAGCTCTGTAAAGGCTCAGGCTTATCCGCAAATGAAGAATCAATACCGGAACGAATTATATTCCTTAGTAAAGGTAAAAGTTGCCTGATAATAAAATTTTCTCCCAGAAGTCCACCTGGCAAGGCCAACGCAGAACACAAGCTTAGGACATCATAAATATGGAGCCAGACTAGAAGATGAATTGCAAAAACAAAAATGTAACAGTCACAACTGATAACTAGCACTAATCAAAGGACAGAAATACCAATTCTAACCAGGGCATCAATTCCATCGCTGCAGAGTCCTTTTCCAAAACAGTGAATTAGAGGCAGGATTGTCTGGGTCCAGAGTAAAGATTCAAAAGTTAGTAACCCAAAGAATGGAATGCATCTTGATCATAATTTATAGGTTAACATTTCAAGTACCTTCCCACAAATCAAATATATATGTGTGTGTGCGCGCATATGTATGAGCATAACTAACCTGATGAATAGTTATAGGTATGCCAAGCTCTTCACAGGAGCCAATTAGCAGCACAGAAGCAGCAGAAGCAGAGTTCTTATGAGGAGAGGCATACAAGTTTGAGATAACCAACGGATGCAACTTCCCTAGATAGAGTTGTTTGCCCACACTCTTCCACACTTCTCTCGCAAATGAATTTTGAAGGAGAAAAACCTTCAGATGGGAATAATCTGTTGCCTGAAACAGGTAACTTATATTGTGAAAAGATAAGAAATGCAGAGTGTGCCATGTTCCACACATTACCAACAAATAAATACTCTAATCCGAAAAAGAAGAAAAAAATTAAAGGGGAGTACAGCAATCTAACATATTCATTATTTGCAACTGGCCTGTAGAATCTTTTGAATGGCAGGTAAAATCAGTGTCTTTACTGATTGTGGTTTCAAACACTTCAAAAATTCTATCAACAAATATAAAGCTGAACCAGCTTCAACATCTGACAATGGAGTCATGATAAGTGGTAAGCAGTAGGGAGCACACATTTCAGCAGCAAATGCTCCCATTGTTTTCAGTGCTCCTTCTCTTGCAAATTTTGCAGCATATTGAAGTCGAGATTCACTTCCGGCCAAAAGATGGAGTGGACAGAGAAATAAATAAGCAGATCTCACTGTTGAAGGGAAATAAGGAGATTCAAGCAAACATTTTGCTGAAGGCCTCCTAAGAAGCAACAAGGACAATCCAATTAGATATAATGGCAACCTAACAACATGAGATACGGTAGCAATAATAAATGCCCAAAGTTCAAAAGTAGGGAGGAAGATTAGGAATGTGTCACAGTTCCAATTTCTATAAATTTAGTTACAATTACTGACACACACTCATTGTTCATCTACTTGACCTTTTTGTAGTTTTATACAAGTGCTTTTGAATGCATTATACCACAGATGGATGTTGAATACCTGGTCTTATCTCTTTGGATACATGCTTCGACAAGTAGTCTTACATAAGGAGGAAGTTCTTGAGTTAATCCAGGGAAAACACCACTCTCAATGTATGCAGCCAATGAAGTCGTAGTGAATAGTGGCCTACTTAAATAAAGTTCAGCTAATATACAACCCACAGAAAAGATGTCCGTTGCAGTATCTTCAGAGAAAGACCCTGAAGATAAAGACCCCAAAGATGATTTATGTCTCCAAAGTAATAACTCATGAAAGCCTTTGGAGCCACTATCATCAGCCTCAAGATACTCGAGAAGACAGCTCAAATCAATATTAGATGACTCCAAGGATATCTTGCCATAAGTTCTCGAAGGTTCACGTGGTGTTTCTCCCACAGAGGTGTTCTTGTCAGAGTTGTCCTGGTATCCATAGATTGGGTTTAAATGCTGAGCATATTCACAAAACGAAGTTGCTTCTTCCAGTTCCTTCAAAAAATCAGTTTCTAGAAGCAAAGTCCTAGACAACACATCCATAGGAGCAGAAGCAGCTTCTGATGCCACTTTAAAAGTTACCTTGCTATTGTTTCGTAGATCTTCACAATTAGACTGCACAGACTCATTATTGTTATATAAGCCTGTCACAAAACCTTGGCGCATCGGATGTGGCTGAGTAAAGAGCTGACGGCGTCCCATTGACCTTGGCATTATGGGTTCTTGTGTCGGTAACATGACATTCTTAGCATCAACAGCAGCTTCACCAGACATTTTGTAACCAAAGGTAATGTCAATCCAATGATGAATTTCCTGCGAGACACGATCACTTTCTAAAGCAGCCCGATGCAAGGAAATAAACTCTTCAGGACTATTTGCCCATGCAGGCACAGCGAGATCACTCATTCCAGAATGAAGAGAAATGAATATTCGAGGGTCACTATAAAATTCGGGAATGCACTCATCAGGAGTCCACTGATAAAGTCTCCGCATACTAGAAGGGTATTCATTGGGCTCATAAACGGAACGAACAGCAGAACGCAATACACTCAAAGGCAACCTTCTTGCTTTATAACTGCAGACGGCCAGTTCTGATAAACATTCATCTGACACATGATGTGGAATCTCAGAAGTTGAATAAGTGAAATCCAACTGTTCATCACCTTTTGCAAGCCGCCATTTGCTCTTACGAAGGTCTCTCCAACCATAATCAGAATTTTCATCAGGTTTTACACTAAAATCTATTACCCAGGGCATTACTGTATGAAATGTATGATCTCCCCACCTTCTCCCAGCTAATTTGTTTAGGAGGAGAAGGTAATCAAAGTTGCTCAATTCTCCTCTCCACCACTGCTTGAAATCAGAGCGCCAATCTATAGAAGGTGACAGCTTCAAATCAGCATAAAGAGCTTGACAAGGACAACTACCCGTGCAATATCTTGTTTCTGAAGGCAATAAAACAGGCACTTCTTGCTCTTTCAAGCTCAATGTTTTCACTCGACGTTCATCACAAACATTCAACCAAGTCCAGCATGAATCCGTCAACATTATATTGGATGGGCATATATTTCCATGGGCAACCCCTAGAGCATGGATATATGCCACGGCAGAGAGAATTTGGTAGATTAAAAATCTAATATGCCAGTCAGTCTTAAGTGCTTTTGGGCTATAATCCAGAATGTTCTCCAGACTATAAGGGGTTTTGGGGTACAACAAATTTACAGATCCAGACATATTTAGCATACCTAAAACTGGGGCAATGTTAGGATGCCTCACACACTTATAAATACCATTCTCAGCAAATGCAGGTATTCCAACTAAGCTAAGAAAATCTGCACTATCTTGATCTGTTGGTTTTCCTTCAAGGACTAATCTGAGAGAAGCCATTATATGATCTTCAACAGAACCCGATAAATATTTGCAGATAATGTTTTCAACGACTGAATAGGAGCCAATTCCAACATAAGCAATTGGACTGAATGCAGAAACCATCATTGAGAAGAACAAATCGCTAGAAAATTTGGTGCTCAACTTGTTGGATTCCACTGTATCGGTTTTACCGCCAAGCTTCACAGAACACAGAGGATTTTCCTCTGAGGAAGATAATGATTCATCCTCGTTTTTGGATACTTCAACATTCCCTTCAGCATGGAGTTGACATACTTCTGCCAAACCAGAGTTGTCATTTCCATGAACCTGATCCTCCACATCATTTTCTGTAGACTGCCCAACACTGCAAGCAAGAGGTTACTGTCAAATATGGATCACTAAGATATAAAAATGAAAGCATCTGAAGTAGAAAATTGATGCATTACATATACCTAGGTAAGCACTCATTCTCATGGTTTATCACACGAAGCAATACGAATTGAGGAGAAAGTTCTTCGCTGATTATATACAAGGCATAAATATGAGAATTTCTTATAGCAAAACAAAATCATAAAAATATAATTAAATATGATAAAATCTAAAAATATATATGTATAAAAGATGCAAGCATTTACCTAGCAGTTTTGTCTGATTTATTATTCAAGTCAATCTGCATTACAAAGTAAAGATATGATATGCATTAGAATCCAGAAGTCTGTCATACACCGAAATCACTAATTAAAAGACCAAGGTATTCAACAGGCATAATCACTCCATAAATATAAATATAAAAACAATGAGAACAAAAGAAGGTAGTTCCACAAAACACGAATCTGTATACACTCTCTCAGTCCCTCACACAGTGCAGCTGCCTAGATACTGCAAGGACACGCCATAAACGCAGCAGGGACACGAAATTTACACATAAAAGTGAAGTATCGGATACATTGCGCTACTCATTTTGAGGGATCCGAGCATCATAGCTTAAAATCAACTTAAGTCCACAAATTTAGAAAGTAGCCAACATTCTTGAATCTTGAGAACCTACAACATGCAATTCAGCTCTTTCCATGTAATCTGAACTCAAACTCCTCTCAGAGTCATTTACACAGTGCTGCGGTTGAATTCGTAAGATTGAAACTTGAAATCAACTTAAATCCCACAAATTTACATAGTAATCAAGGATCATGAAACACCAGGGCATGCAATTCAGATATTTCCATCTAATCTAATCTGAACCAAACTCTCAAAACCAGAAATCACACAAAGTAATCAGAATTATTGAAAAACTACAACATGCAATTCAGATCTGGCCATGGAATCTGGATTCTGAAACTAGTACAAAAATCACAACATGAATTAGAGACAACAAAATCAATGTGGAGATTTGCAGAGAGAGAGAGAGAGAGAGAGAGAGGGGGGAAATCGTGACGTGACCTGGACGACAGCCCTGGAAGAGAAGGGAAGAAGAGAATCGGAAATCCCGTAACGGAAGATGAGTTTTTCGGAGAAATCGGTTTGGATGCTTTTCTGCAAGCACTCGAAACACATAGCGTTATCGTCGTCCATTTTCATTTTCTTGACAACATGTGGGCTCTGCCTCTGCCTCTGCCTTTGCCTCTGCCAAACAAGGGAAACACAAACAGAGAGCTAGGTCGAAAAATAAATTGAGAGGAATAGGACGACTGAAGCAGTAGGTACATGTTGCTCCTCCGACTGACGGGTGACTACTCGCTCGACCGGGTCTAGCTTATACTTCACGGTAAAGTAAAGTAAATTTGCAAATAAGCCTATGTGGCTTCAGCGTTCCCAAAATCATTATAGACCTTGTAATAATGGGGAGCCACAATGAGATTTGCAGACCTTTTTTTTTTTTTTTTTTTTTTTTGTTTGACAGAGCGGACTACCCCACCGGGCAGCAAGTCGCGTAAATTCTCGGCCCCACTGCGATAGGACAATTCAAACCTTCAACCTCCCGAGCAAACCATAATCCTAAGTCAATTGAACTACCCCTTGAAAGTTAACATTTCATATTTGCCGTTGCAGTGATAAAATGAAAATAACTTGGTTATTATTTTCAAAAACACCATTCAATTGTCCTAAGTCCTAATTGTTTCTATCTCAAAAACTCTCATGCATATGAAATGTAATTATGTATTTTAAAATTTTTATGTGTCTATTGGCAGCTCGTGCACGCATGCAGGGATTGTGATTGACTTAGATTTATTTAAACGGGCCCTGTATTGGTAGAAGTAAATTTATTTAAGGCTGCTCTCTCCCACTAAAGTGTATGTAACTAATAATTGTGAATGTTATAAGCCTTGTAGATGTGCAGAGAAAGAGACGGTTAAAAGAATCAATTTATTTTAAAAATCTTATGGTGAATGCAAATCCACTGATTTTGTGGTATTAAAATGAAGAAACTTGTACATATGATTGAATATCGTAACTGCAAAGGTCCACTTAAGTATCCTAAAAACCTTTTGGAGGTATATAGAAAATTGAAAGTTTTGTCCCAAATTTGATTTCTAGAGTACAGTTCTATTAATTATGGAGAAAAAAAAAATAAAAGAACTTGCAAAAACAAATCAACCACACACCACAAGAACAGAAGCAAGTTTTTTTTACGTAGAAAACCTTACTTAAGAAAAACCACAGGTCTCACCATCTAGACCAAAGACAATAAAGCACTATGTAATTGAATGTTACAAGACACTCACAAACCCTTCCCCAATTGCAATTCAACATAAAGACTACAGTTCTTCTTGCTGGCTCCTTGTTATTTACCATCACCAGTGCTTAAACCAACCACCTTGAATTCGCAAAGCGCACAAATCTTGTACGAGAGAAAACAATCTTCTATAAGAAAATAGAAGCAACAAACTATAAAACTTAGCAATTTCAGCTCAACTCACTCTAATAACTATGCTTGAGAAGAAGAATGATCTTCAAAAAGTTTTTTTAACTTCAAATGATCTTCAAAAGGTTTTCTGGCTTCAAAATAATGAGATCTATGCCTCGGGTTGAGAGAAAACCCATTTTTATAACCCTCAATTTGTGCCTTATGATTAGAGTCCATATAAAACCAAAATAGGCAACCCTGGCACAAAAGAGAAAGGTTTTCGTGCAAATGCATTTTTATAATTACGTGTAATACAATTTTTGCAAACTTCTCAAGGCTATAACTTTGTTGTTTTAACTTTGATTGACGCAATCTTAGGCTCTACGGATATCCACTCGAAACGAGCTTTCCAACAATAGCTATTTTGCCTTAAATCGAAATACGGTTTGAAAGATATGATCTTTTTTCTCCAACAACCTTTATTCAAGCAACTCAGTGAAGCATCCAATGGTCCAATCTAAATAAAACAAACACTACAACGCGATTGGACCCTGAGTTTTGTCTAACTCAAGAATATGCCAACACTCAAAATCCTAATATTTTCCCCCTTTGGCAATTTATGGACAAAACTCCCTAGATAATAAAATCAATTTATCCAAAATAAAAAAAACCAAAAAATACATTGAGTAAATTAAGTAAAGAAATTTTAGTTTTGTTTAATTCTCCCACTTAAGTTTGAGTACTCTAGTCGGGCTTGGATTATTTTGTTTAGCCCATTTAATAGATGAGTTGGCCTTTGATTGAATGGTAGAGAATCAATCATGGCCCAGTCCGATGAGCCGGGCTTTTATTCAATATGTTTTCATTGGTTTATTTTTTTATTTTTAGTTAATTTTATAATTGAATTGTCTATGTACTTTTGATTTCATGTTGTATTTTGTGGTATTTTTATCAAATTTTATTTTTTATAATGTCTTAATTATTCTAATTTTAAAAGAATGTTTGAAGTAAAATACTCAATTCATTTCAAACTTTTTCAATTATCTTTTGTTATTATTATTATATATTTTAATTTTATTTAAAATCTTTACCACTTAATATAATTTAGACAATATTATTTAATATTTTTATTATTTTTAATATTATAAATTATATATTCCCCGTGCTAAGCAATTTTGCTAGTTTTGATCATGATTCATGAACTACATAAAAGGGCCTTTATTTTTGAAGGGGGATTTACTAAAAAAATCCCACTAATCAAGATAACCACGACTGAGGACCCCAAATATTCATATTATCAACAGAAGGCCTCCCACCCATTTTTCCTTTTTTTCATTCCCATTTTGCCCCTTTTTTGTTGATTTCAACAAAACCAAAAAAAAAAAATCAACATTTGTAGGAAAAAGGAAGAAATGAAGAGAATAAAGAGGGAACCATAATGGGCAGGCAATCCCACCCTACCCAACGTCGGAACTCATGATTTTCAGGTGAATTCAATGAAACCATGCATTTCTTCTCCTTTTCTAATCCAATATTAGTTTTTATTAACATTAACAAATTATTTGTTGATGTTAACAAATAATCCGTTGACATCAACTGTTACGTCCATGAATTTGCACAATTTAGGCATCATTTTAGATTGGATTAGGGACTTAATTAGGTTAAATGCATCATTATTCATTTAATTTCATCATTTCATGCATTTTCACCTAATTATTGGAATTTGTACAATTTTTGCACATTTTATGCATTAATTAAGAATGTTTGCAATTTTTCTCCGAAGAACCCCAGTTGGAGTAGAACTCTGTCCGGACGGGTTCCACTTCAATGTGGGCTCTTCAGTATTTGATGTGTTCAATCAGAATGTGCAGGAAATGAAATTAGTAGGACCCACAGAACCCTATGATGATTTGGGTCACACTGCTTGAAGATCCACACTCTTAGAGTTCATCTGCCCGTGGATCCCATCTGAAGATCAGCTAAGGCTTCCAGAAGATCTTATCTCATTCTATTGAACCAAGAAATATTCTTAGAGATAGAGTCCATTGCAAATTAAAATACAATCCCGTTTTTCTCAAAATAGCCTATCTTAAAATGATCATAACTCTCAATCCAGACGTCGGATCAGTGCAAATGACCCACCGTTGGAAAGCTCTTTCAGAGTAGATATCCGTGGAGCCTAAGATTGCACAAATCGGAGCTAAAATGAGAAAGTTATGGGCCTGAGAAGTTGCATGTACATTTTTAGACGGGATTGCAATTGCATCTACACCATTGAAGTACAACTGTTGCACATTTCTTTGTGGAGCCCATAAGAAGATCAGATAAGAATGCTGAAAGCTTCCACTTCATCTTATCTCTAAATCTCTCTCATCTAAGGAGATAAACCCAATCAACATGCAGCTGATCTTATCTCTCAATCCACCAAAAAGAGGTCCAGATTCAATGAACCCAAGGAGCTAGAAAACTATAAAAGGAGGTCATGGGAGGCTCTTCCTCATTCCCAGCCAGATTTGGAGGTCCCAGATCTCTCTCTCTCTTCTCCACCTCTCCCTTCCATTAATTTCTATTTTTATTTTAAAGGTATTCTGGAGCCTTGTTCCAGAAACTAGGATCTAAAAGAGAGAATTCTGAGAGACCATTGTATAAGAAGAAGGAATCAATGAAGTTATTTTTGATGTTCTTTGCAATGGTGGGCTGAGTTTCTGATTAGAGCGAAAGATGAAGTTAAGTATTTTAATGTTCTAATTTATATTTATTATTTTACTCTTTTCTGATTGTCTCTTGTTAATGTGCTTTTAAAATATAATAATAGATCTGTCTTCATGCCAAAGGCAAACCTCTGATTTGTGTTCTTAATGAATAAATTTTGATCATTTATACTTACTTTGATAGATTATGCTTAGATCTATAGTTATCTTTGATAGTCTATGCTTAGTTTGATAGGTGATACTTAGGATGTTCATTCTTTTATGAGGTGAAGGAGGTCTTGGGTATTGATTTTGTTTTTCTTAATTAAAGTTGGTTTTTGCAATAGTCAAATCATCCGGATCAGAAACATTGACTTGTTTCTGATCTGAGTAATAATTGAGACAAAAGGGTAAATTAATAACATAAATTGGAATTTTAAATAATTTAGTGGATTCTGGCTGCTCTGATCTATTTCTTATCATTATTATTAATTTATTTAGTTTCTAATTTGCATATCACATTTTTTTTATTATTGCTTTTCTTTTGAAAAAAAATTCAGATTGTTAATTAAAAAGTTCAAAAGTGCTCTCTGTGGGATCGACCTGTATTTGCCACTGTCTCAACAAGACAACTGTGCACTTGCAGTTTTAAGTAGATTGATTAAATTCACATCAAGTTTTTGGCGCCGTTGCCGGGGAGCCAATTCTGAATTTTTTTTTATTAAAATCTGAATTTTTTTTTTAGTCATATTTAGGTTCATGAGCATACATAGGTTGCATTAGTTTGCATCATCCATACAATTGTATTTTACATCATTAGTTTTTATTTAGTTAGTTTTTCTAAAAAAATTTTTTTTTCCTGATTTTTTTTAATGATTTTTCTGATTTTCTTTTCATTTTATTGAATTTTCGGAATTTTTTTTAAGAGAAAAAAAAATAAAAAAATCTTTTAATTTCGAATTTCAGTAAGTAAAAAAAAAAAACCAAATTTCTAAATTAGATTAGATAGAATTTCAGATTTTTTAGGATTAGATTAGAGTTTCTTGTATTTTTCTACTAACTTTTGAATTTTGCATTTGAATTTCCAAAGTTGTTGAGATAAGTTTGAATTTCAAATCTGAAAATTATGATTAGATAAGATTTGATTAATTTGGATAGCTTTTCATTTTGAATTCTAATCATATCTTGCAACTTGAGTAGATAGGTTTGAATTTCTAATTTTCTAGATTAGATTAGATAGGATTTTGATTTTGGTTACTAATTTGAATTTGCTTGTAATAGAGTTTGGATTAACTTTGTCATCTTTTGATTTTTTTTTTTTAATCTCTTTTTATAGATTAGGATAAGATTGCAACTTTTAGATTAGGTTAGATAGAGTTTTATTTTTCTGATTATCTTAGGTGATAAGATTTACTAATTTTTGAATTTTCTTTGGATAGGTTGCTTGTTTCAGGAGATTTGGATAGGTTGCTTGTGGGAACAGGAAACTGCTGGATTTGCTTTTAGGCAAACAAGATTGCTCTCAAAATTCAAAATTGGAAAATCAAATTGAAGTTAAAGATAAGCTTGCAAGAAGATAAGATTGCTTGGATTGGTTGTAAGATTCTCTATCTTTAACCCACGAATCTTTATCTGCAAGTGGGCTTGTGTGATTTAAATTTCCTCAAATTGTGATTGCTTGCTTGGCACACAAACTAAATTGGACCCACACACTTAGTTAAGGGCAGGCTATCCAAACAAGATAAGGACTGGATTTCATCACCAGATCCTTGCCCACCTAAGTCTAATCATTTCACACTAGCACCTAATTTAAATTAAAATCAAGTAGCAACGAGACCATAGGACTCGAGCTCAGTAGGACGAAGACCACTGACGGTTGCACCAGTTGTGTTCTTTGACCAAAGTTGATGTCTAGAAAAGCCTTTGCTCCTGAGAGTGCGACAGCTTGTCTGTTCAGGGTACTGGTTCTTAAGCGGGTTCATCCCCACCACTCCCTGGTGGCTCACCTGGTCAACTGAGGTTTCATAAGATCGAATTGGAGGCCCACGTGTTCTCTTCAACCAGTTAGGAGCTGTCTAGTGATCTAGGATAACCCTATGAACCTTCTTGTGCTCAATGATTGTGCATGACTGCTTGTGCATCATACTAGGACTATTAGGACCTTGCATGTAGGTTAGCTTTAGTTGCCTCCTTTTGTGTAAAAAAAAAAAATATATATATATATACTAAAACAAATTTGGCCAACCCTTTCCTCTTACATCATGGACCAATATGAATACATGAACAAGGGGGAACGCAATAATTATGATCATCCATGGAATAGTATGGCTGGATTTTTTGCATATAATGGGCAATCTAGTGGGCAAGAAATTGATAGTGATCAACCGATGAGGGCCCCACATGATTACTCATATCCGACACAATCATTCCCTCCTAATATGGACATGTGGGGAAATGAGCTTTGTGAAATGGGTAACATGTTTGATTCAAGTTGGCAAAATTACTTTCCTTATAATTGGAACAATGGGCCCATTATGGATCAAGAATATTGTCCTCACAAGTTTGAAATTCTATCTAATCTAATTTAGAAATTTGGTTTTTTTTTTTTTTACTGAAATTCGAAATTAAAAGATTTTTTTTATTTTTTTTTTTTAAAAAAAATTCCGAAAATTCAATAAAATGAAAAGAAAATCAGAAAAATCATTAAAAAAAATCAGGAAAAAAAAAATTTTTTTTAGAAAAACTAACTAAATAAAAACTAATGATGTAAAATACAATTGTATGGATGATGCAAACTAATGCAACCTATGTATGCTCATGAACCTAAATATGACAAAAAAAAAAAATTCAGATTTTAATAAAAAAAAATTCAGAATTGGCTCCCTGGCAACGGCGCCAAAAACTTGATGTGAATTTAATCAATCTACTTAAAACTGCAAGTGCACAGTTGTCTTGTTGAGACAGTGGCAAATACAGGTCGATCCCACAGAGAGCACTTTTGAACTTTTTAATTAACAATCTGAATTTTTTTTCAAAAGAAAAGCAATAATAAAAAAAATGTGATATGCAAATTAGAAACTAAATAAATTAATAATAATGATAAGAAATAGATCAGAGCAGCCAGAATCCACTAAATTATTTAAAATTCCAATTTATGTTATTAATTTACCCTTTTGTCTCAATTATTACTCAGATCAGAAACAAGTCAATGTTTCTGATCCGGATGATTTGACTATTACAAAAACCAACTTTAATTAAGAAAAAAAAATCAATACCCAAGACCTCCTTCACCTCATAAAAGAATGAACATCCTAAGTATCACCTATCAAACTAAGCATAGACTATCAAAGATAACTATAGATCTAAGCATAATCTATCAAAGTAAGTATAAATGATCAAAATTTATTCATTAAGAACACAAATCAGAGGTTTGCCTTTGGCATGAAGACAGATCTATTATTATATTTTAAAAGCACATTAACAAGAGACAATCAGAAAAGAGTAAAATAATAAATATAAATTAGAACATTAAAATACTTAGCTTCATCTTTCGCTCTAATCAGAAACTCAGCCCACCATTGCAAAGAACATCAAAAATAACTTCATTGATTCCTTCTTTTTATACAATGGTCACTCAGAATTCTCTCTTTTAGATCCTACTTTCTGGAACAAGGCTCTAGAATACCTTTAAAATAAAAATAGAAATTAATGGAAGGGAGAGGTGGAGAAGAGAGAGAGAGATCTGGGACCTCCAAATCTGGCTGGGAATGAGGAAGAGCCTCCCATGACCTCCTTTTATAGTTTTCTAGCTCCTTGGGTTCATTGAATCTGGACCTCTTTTTGGTGGATTGAGAGATAAGATCAGCTGCATGTTGATTGGGTTTATCTCCTTAGATGAGAGCAATAATAAAAAAAATGTGATATGCAAATTAGAAACTAAATAAATTAATAATAATGATAAGAAATAGATCAGAGCAGCCAGAATCCACTAAATTATTTAAAATTCCAATTTATGTTATTAATTTACCCTTTTGTCTCAATTATTACTCAGATCAGAAACAAGTCAATGTTTCTGATCCGGATGATTTGACTATTGCAAAAACCAGCTTTAATTAAGAAAAACAAAATCAATACCCAAGACCTCCTTCACCTCATAAAAGAATGAACATCCTAAGTATCACCTATCAAACTAAGCATAGACTATCAAAGATAACTATAGATCTAAGCATAATCTATCAAAGTAAGTATAAATGATCAAAATTTATTCATTAAGAACACAAATCAGAGGTTTGCCTTTGGCATGAAGACAGATCTATTATTATATTTTAAAAGCACATTAACAAGAGACAATCAGAAAAGAGTAAAATAATAAATATAAATTAGAACATTAAAATACTTAACTTCATCTTTCGCTCTAATCAGAAACTCAGCCCACCATTGCAAAGAACATCAAAAATAACTTCATTGATTCCTTCTTCTTATACAATGGTCTCTCAGAATTCTCTCTTTTAGATCCTAGTTTCTGGAACAAGGCTCCAGAATACCTTTAAAATAAAAATAGAAATTAATGGAAGGGAGAGGTGGAGAAGAGAGAGAGAGAGATCTGGGACCTCCAAATCTGGCTAGGAATGAGGAAGAGCCTCCCATGACCTCCTTTTATAGTTTTCTAGCTCCTTGGGTTCATTGAATCTGGACCTCTTTTTGGTGGATTGAGAGATAAGATCAGCTGCATGTTGATTGGGTTTATCTCCTTAGATGAGAGAGATTTAGAGATAAGATGAAGTGGAAGCTTTCAGCATTCTTATCTGATCTTCTTATGGGCTCCACAAAGAAATGTGCAACAGTTGTACTTCAATGGTGTAGATGCAATTGCAATCCCGTCTAAAAATGTACATGCAACTTCTCAGGCCCGTAACTTTCTCATTTTAGCTCCGATTTGTGCAATCTTGGGCTCCACGGATATCTACTCTGAAAGAGCTTTCCAACGGTGGGTCATTTGCACTGATCTGACGTCTGGATTGAGAGTTATGATCATTTTAAGATAGGCTATTTTGAGAAAAACGGGATTGTATTTTAACTTGCAATGGACTCTATCTCTAAGAATATTTCTTGGTTCAATAGGATGAGATAAGATCTTCTGGAAGCCTTAGCTGATCTTCAGATGGGATCCACGGGCAGATGAACTCTAAGAGTGTGGATCTTCAAGCAGTGGGACCCAAATCATCCTAGGGTTCTGTGGGTCCTACTAATTTCATTTCCTGCACATTCTGATTGAACACATCAAATACTGAAGAGCCCACATTGAAGTGGAACCCGTCCGGACAGAGTTCTACTCCAACTGGGGTTCTTCGGAGAAAAATTGCAAACATTCTTAATTAATGCATAAAATGTGCAAAAATTGTACAAATTCCAATAATTAGGTGAAAATGCATGAAATGATGAAATTAAATGAATAATGATGCATTTAACCTAATTAAGTCCCTAATCCAATCTAAAATGATGCCTAAATCGTGCAAATTCATGGACGTAACACACCCCCCAACCAGCATTTTGCTAGTCCCTTAGCAAAAGTTGCGAATAAAAAGTTTGAAGTTCTTTGACTTAATCTAAGAAAACAAGCAAGAATGAAAACAAAACCACTTTCGCTGGTACTCTCGGTTGCATTTAGCATATGCAACAAGCCCTTAAACCCCTAGGTTCCCCCTAGTGGACGAGTTGTGCCTCGTGAGGGTTTGCAGTGAATATACCCACAAAATTCTTTTTTTTCAAAAGTAGCCAAAAAAAAAAATTTTTTTTTTTTCAAAAGAAAATCCACTCCTATCGAATACTTTCGAAATCCGGAATGATCAAGAATTTAGACTTTTCAAAATCCGGTCCACTATTCTATTTTCAAAAACTTTCTCAAATTCATACCAAAACTTGTGTGCACGGTGAAAAATGTATATATAACTATCAGTTTCGAATATTCCACACCAATGCCACTTAAACAGAATTCTTCTTTAAATCGTCTGATCCCCCAAAAATCTAGCCAAAATAAATTCCTCCTCTCAAGGCTACTATGACAGCTTCACACTGTTGTTAAGGGTCAGAAAACTTCTCCATTCTTCTCCCCTTTTTTTTCTTTTTTATTATTTTTTTGTTTCTTTTTCTTTCTTCTTCTTTTTTTTTTTTTTTTTTTTTGAACACACACCATTTTAATCTTATGTGACTGTGCAATGCCCAGGTCCCTTAAGCTTTCTAATTAACCCATGTAACAAGCGTTAGGCCAATGACTCCCAAACCAGATGGCTTTAGGGCACTCGGTATGGATATACCCCTACGGGCTTACTAGCTCGAGTTAAAAAGGCTACGAACCCAAACTAGTCACAAAACATTATTCATCACTTTTTTTTTTTTTTTTGCAAAGAAACGTGGAGAAGTACTTTGATCCCCGAACAAAAGGCAGCCTTTTTCAATTTGCCCGAATTAATTCCTTTTGATGAACCAGGAGAGAAAATATTTGTAAACTAAATATCCGGTTCTCATCGAATCCTCAGAGAAATTCTGAAAGCAACCACTTTAGCTTCCTATTCAAACTTCAAGAAATGTAAAGTGTATATAGTAGGGACAAATTTAGGTAATCCTCTAATAAGCTTCTTCATTCAAAAAAAGTAGACTTTCTTTTTACTTCCGTCCAAAAGTACGAAAATTCCAGATTCCTTATATATTTTCAATTTGCTTCAATTCCTTTGAAAAATTCTTTTCCTGAAAAAAAAACTAAATAAAATAAAATAAAATTTGAAAAAAATAAAAAATTTTACCTAAAAAAATAGAGAAGTAGGGAAAAACTGAGGAAAAAAAAAGTTTAAAAAAAAAAAATGGACAAGTGTGCTTGTTCCCACCCCCCAAACTAAACTAAACATCGTCCTCGATATTATACATGGAATGCGACATCGAAATGAATGAAATAACATCGGGAATAATTAAATGATGGCGGGAAATGCGAAAGTAAGCACCTAATGAAAAGGAAAGAAGCTATTCTACTAAAAAAAACAATACTAAAAAGAAAAAGGTACACTACTGGATCTAAAGCTTGGGGTCCACCCGGATCCCAAATGAAATTTTCCTTCACACAAAGCACAAGAAGCACTAAAAAGGATGTAAGCATAAGAATATTGAGCTCAATGAACATGAGAACCACATGTTGCCTATGATTTGATGAAGAAAATACCACCATAAAGAATGTCTCCTCCTCCCCTAAGAATGGATCTTTGAATTTTATGAAAAGAGGTGGCAATGAGAAATGAGGTGGTGGTTGGTCCTCCCATGCCAATATTTCTATAAAATTAATTTTTCCAGTTTCCCCTGGTATGGGTACACAAATGTTAGTGGCAACCTCTTGATTTGAAACTGTAAACAAAGCCACATGTGTAGTGAAAATTTTAGACTTAGGGGTCTGAATCGGGTCAATTTCCTCAAGTTCTAAATATTTTTCTAAACAATGGGTTTCCTCGTCTTCAGGCAATTTATGGAATTCAAGAGTTGGATGGGTAATTTCCTTAAGACTGATATCATCTAGTTGCACAGTCATTGCCACATCATTTTCCACAAAGACAAGTGTTTCTTTGTCAATAATGCATCTAATTGGATCATCCAATGGGATCTCATGAGGAATCTCATAGTATGAGCAATCCAAAACAATTGAATCCTCAAAATCCTGATTAATTTGGGTAACCTGTAGAGGTATTATTGTCATAGACCCATATAGCTCAGATGCCGGCTCACCCATCATACCCGCATCCACAAGCTCATTGTTATCCTCAGACATCCAATTTGTATTTGTGTGATCCACATACGTAGGAGTTGCAATAATTGTTGGATCATGTCTCTGAAATTCTACTTCACCTCTAAGGATGGCATTGATTTTTTCTCCAAGTAGACTAATTGAGTTTAGTCTTTCTAGGGCTTGCATTTTTAGGCTTTCTATAGCTTTGATGTTGGTTGCCATGGATTGTGTATTTTGTCTTATTATAGAAAGAAAATCCTCCGAAGATTCCTCCAGTGGTAGTGGTGGTGGTTCATATGACCATTTGGGTGGAGGAGGATTAAGTGGTGCATATGACCATGAAGATGGGGGTGCATATGGCATATCCTGGGAAGGATACTCATACAACCCACCCGGAGTAAACTTGTGAGGACAATATTCTTGATCCATAATGGGCCCATTGTTCCAATTATAAGGAAAGTAATTTTGCCAACTTGAATCAAACATGTTACCCATTTCACAAAGCCCATTTCCCCACATGTCCATATTAGGAGGGAATGATTGTGTCGGATATGAGTAATCATGTGGGGCCCTCATCGGTTGATCACTATCAATTTCTTGCCCACTAGATTGCCCATTATATGCAAAAAATCCAGCCATACTATTCCATGGATGATCATAATTATTGCGTTCCCCCTTGTTCATGTATTCATATTGGTCCATGATGTAAGAGGAAAGGGTTGGCCAAATTTGTTTTAGTATATATATATATATTTTTTTTTTACACAAAAGGAGGCAACTAAAGCTAACCTACATGCAAGGTCCTAATAATCCTAGTATGATGCACAAGCAGTCATGCACAATCATTGAGCACAAGAAGGTTCATAGGGTTATCCTAGATCACTAGACAGCTCCTAACTGGTTGAAGAGAACACGTGGGCCTCCAATTCGATCTTATGAAACCTCAGTTGACCAGGTGAGCCACCAGGGAGTGGTGGGGATGAACCCGCTTAAGAACCAGTACCCTGAACAGACAAGCTGTCGCACTCTCAGGAGCAAAGGCTTTTCTAGACATCAACTTTGGTCAAAGAACACAACTGGTGCAACCGTCAGTGGTCTTCGTCCTACTGAGCTCGAGTCCTATGGTCTCGTTGCTACTTGATTTTAATTTAAATTAGGTGCTAGTGTGAAATGATTAGACTTAGGTGGGCAAGGATCTGGTGATGAAATCCAGTCCTTATCTTGTTTGGATAGCCTGCCCTTAACTAAGTGTGTGGGTCCAATTTAGTTTGTGTGCCAAGCAAGCAATCACAATTTGAGGAAATTTAAATCACACAAGCCCACTTGCAGATAAAGATTCGTGGGTTAAAGATAGAGAATCTTACAACCAATCCAAGCAATCTTATCTTCTTGCAAGCTTATCTTTAACTTCAATTTGATTTTCCAATTTTGAATTTTGAGAGCAATCTTGTTTGCCTAAAAGCAAATCCAGCAGTTTCCTGTTCCCACAAGCAACCTATCCAAATCTCCTGAAACAAGCAACCTATCCAAAGAAAATTCAAAAATTAGTAAATCTTATCACCTAAGATAATCAGAGAAATAAAACTCTATCTAACCTAATCTAAAAGTTGCAATCTTATCCTAATCTATAAAAAGAGATTAAAAAAAAAAAAATCAAAAGATGACAAAGTTAATCCAAACTCTATTACAAGCAAATTCAAATTAGTAACCAAAATCAAAATCCTATCTAATCTAATCTAGAAAATTAGAAATTCAAACCTATCTACTCAAGTTGCAAGATATGATTAGAATTCAAAATGAAAAGCTATCCAAATTAATCAAATCTTATCTAATCATAATTTTCAGATTTGAAATTCAAACCTATCTCAACAACTTTGGAAATTCAAATGCAAAATTCAAAGTTAGTAGAAAAATACAAGAAACTCTAATCTAATCCTAAAAAATCTGAAATTCTATCTAATCTAATTTAGAAATTTGGTTTTTTTTTTTTTTTTACTTACTGAAATTCGAAATTAAAAGATTTTTTTATTTTTTTTTCTCTTTAAAAAAAATTCCGAAAATTCAATAAAATGAAAAGAAAATCAGAAAAATCATTAAAAAAATCAGAAAAAAAAATTTTTTTTTAGAAAAACTAACTAAATAAAAACTAATGATGTAAAATACAATTGTATGGATGATGCAAACTAATGCAACCTATGTATGCTCATGAACCTAAATATGACTAAAAAAAAAATTCAGATTTTAATAAAAAAAAAATTCAGAATTGGCTCCCCGGCAACGGCGCCAAAAACTTGATGTGAATTTAATCAATCTACTTAAAACTGCAAGTGCACAGTTGTCTTGTTGAGACAGTGGCAAATACAGGTCGATCCCACAGAGAGCACTTTTGAACTTTTTAATTAACAATCTGAATTTTTTTTCAAAAGAAAAGCAATAATAAAAAAAATGTGATATGCAAATTAGAAACTAAATAAATTAATAATAATGATAAGAAATAGATCAGAGCAGTCAGAATCCACTAAATTATTTAAAATTCCAATTTATGTTATTAATTTACCCTTTTGTCTCAATTATTACTCAGATCAGAAACAAGTCAATGTTTTCTGATCCGGATGATTTGACTATTGCAAAAACCAACTTTAATTAAGAAAAACAAAATCAATACCCAAGACCTCCTTCACCTCATAAAAGAATGAACATCCTAAGTATCACCTATCAAACTAAGCATAGACTATCAAAGATAACTATAGATATAAGCATAATCTATCAAAGTAAGTATAAATGATCAAAATTTATTCATTAAGAACACAAATCAGAGGTTTGCCTTTGGCATGAAGACAGATCTATTATTATATTTTAAAAGCACATTAACAAGAGACAATCAGAAAAGAGTAAAATAATAAATATAAATTAGAACATTAAAATACTTAGCTTCATCTTTCGCTCTAATCAGAAACTCAGCCCACCATTGCAAAGAACATCAAAAATAACTTCATTGATTCCTTCTTCTTATACAATGGTCTCTCAGAATTCTCTCTTTTAGATCCTAGTTTTTGGAACAAGGCTCCAGAATACCTTTAAAATAAAAATAGAAATTAATGGAAGGGAGAGGTGGAGAAGAGAGAGAGAGAGATCTGGGACTTCCAAATCTGGCTGGGAATGAGGAAGAGCCTCCCATGACCTCCTTTTATAGTTTTCTAGCTCCTTGGGTTCATTGAATCTGGACCTCTTTTTGGTGGATTGAGAGATAAGATCAGCTGCATGTTGATTGGGTTTATCTCCTTAGATGAGAGAGATTTAGAGATAAGATGAAGTGGAAGCTTTCAGCATTCTTATCTGATCTTCTTATGGGCTCCACAAAGAAATGTGCAACAGTTGTACTTCAATGGTGTAGATGCAATTGCAATCCCGTCTAAAAATGTACATGCAACTTCTCAGGCCCATAACTTTCTCATTTTAGCTCCGATTTGTGCAATCTTGGGCTCCACGGATATCTACTCTGAAAGAGCTTTCCAACGGTGGGTCATTTGCACTGATCCGACGTCTGGATTGAGAGTTATGATCATTTTAAGATAGGCTATTTTGAGAAAAACGGGATTGTATTTTAATTTGCAATGGACTCTATCTCTAAGAATATTTCTTGGTTCAATAGGATGAGATAAGATCTTCTGGAAGCCTTAGCTGATCTTCAGATGGGATCCACGGGCAGATGAACTCTAAGAGTGTGGATCTTCAAGCAGTGGGACCCAAATCATCCTAGGGTTCTGTGGGTCCTACTAATTTCATTTCCTGCACATTCTGATTGAACACATCAAATACTGAAGAGCCCACATTGAAGTGGAACCCGTCCGGACAGAGTTCTACTCCAACTGGGGTTCTTCGGAGAAAAATTGCAAACATTCTTAATTAATGCATAAAATGTGCAAAAATTGTACAAATTCCAATAATTAGGTGAAAATGCATGAAATGATGAAATTAAATGAATAATGATGCATTTAACCTAATTAAGTCCCTAATCCAATCTAAAATGATGCCTAAATTGTGCAAATTCATGGACGTGAGGGTTTGCAGTGAATATACCCACAAAATTCTTTTTTTTCAAAAGTAGCCAAAAAAAAAAAACTTAGTAAGGAATCGAACCTTTGACTGCTTGTGCATCATACTAGGATTATTAGGACCTTGCATGTAGGTTAGCTTTAGTTGCCTCCTTTTGTGTAAAAAAAAAAAATATATATATATATATACTAAAACAAATTTGGCCAACCCTTTCCTCTTACATCATGGACCAATATGAATACATGAACAAGGGGGAACGCAATAATTATGATCATCCATGGAATAGTATGGCTGGATTTTTTGCATATAATGGGAAATTTAGTGGGCAAGAAATTGATAGTGATCAACCGATGAGGGCCCCGCATGATTACTCATATCCGACACAATCATTCCCTCCTAATATGGACATGTGGGGAAATGGGCTTTGTGAAATGGGTAACATGTTTGATTCAAGTTGGTAAAATTACTTTCCTTATAATTGGAACAATGGGCCCATTATGGATCAAGAATATTGTCCTCACAAGTTTACTCCGGGTGGGTTGTATGAGTATCCTTCCCAGGATATGCCATATGCACCCCCATCTTCATGGTCATATGCACCACTTAATCCTCCTCCACCCAAATGGTCATATGAACCACCACCACTACCACTGGAGGAATCTTCGGAGGATTTTCTTTCTATAATAAGACAAAATACACAATCCATGGCAACCAACATCAAAGCTATAGAAAGCCTAAAAATGCAAGCCCTAGAAAGACTAAACTCAATTAGTCTACTTGGAGAAAAAATCAATGCCATCCTTAGAGGTGAAGTAGAATTTCAGAGACATGATCCAACAATTATTGCAACTCCTACGTATGTGGATCACACAAATACAAATTGGATATCTGAGGATAACAATGAGCTTGTGGATGCGGGTATGATGGGTGAGCCGGCATCTGAGCTATATGGGTCTATGACGATAATACCTCTACAGGTTACCCAAATTAATTAGGATTTTGAGGATTCAATTGTTTTGGATTGCTCATACTATGAGATTCCTCATGAGATCCCATTGGATGATCCAATTAGATGCATTATTGACAAAGAAACACTTGTCTTTGTGGAAAATGATGTGGCAATGACTGTGCAACTAGATGATATCAGTCTTAAGGAAATTACCCATCCAACTCTTGAATTCCATAAATTGCCTGAAGACGAGGAAACCCATTGTTTAGAAAAATATTTAGAACTTGAGGAAATTGACCCGATTCAGACCCCTAAGTCTAAAATTTTCACTACACATGTGGCTTTGTTTACAGTTTCAAATCAAGAGGTTGCCACTAACATTTGTGTACCCATACCAGGGGAAACTGGAAAAATTAATTTTATAGAAATATTGGCATGGGAGGACCAACCACCACCCCATTTCTCATTGCCACCTCTTTTCATAAAATTCAAAGATCCATTCTTAGGGGAGGAGGAGACATTCTTTATGGTGGTATTTTCTTCATCAAATCATAGGCAACATGTGGTTCTCATGTTCATTGAGCTCAATATTCTTATGCTTACATCCTTTTTAGTGCTTCTTGTGCTTTGTGTGAAGGAAAATTTCATTTGGGATCCGGGTGGACCCCAAGCTTTAGATCCAGTAGTGTACCTTTTTATTTTTAGTATTGTTTTTTTTTTAGTAGAATAGCTTCTTTCCTTTTCATTAGGTGCTTACTTTCGCATTTCCCGCCATCACTTAATTATTCCCGATGTTATTTCATTCATTTCGATGTCGCATTCCATGTATAACATCGAGGACGATGTTTAGTTTAGGTTGGGGGGTGGGAACAAGCACACTTGTCCATTTATTTTTTTTAAAACTTTTTTTTTTCCTCAGTTTTTCCCTACTTCTCTATTTTTTTAGGTAAAATTTTTTATTTTTTTCAAATTTTATTTTATTTTATTTAGTTTTTTTTTCAGGAAAAGGATTTTTCAAAGGAATTGAAGCAAATTGAAAATATATAAGGAATCTGGAATTTTCGTACTTTTGGACGGAAGTAAAAAGAAAGTCTACTTTTTCTGAATGAAGAAGCTTATTAGAGGATTACCTAAATTTGTCCCTACTATATACACTTTACATTTCTTGAAGTTTGAATAGGAAGCTAAAGTGGTTGCTTTTAGAATTTCTCTGAGGATTCGATGAGAACCTGATATTTAGTTTACAAATATTTTCTCTCCTGGTTCATCAAAAGGAATTAATTCGGGCAAATTGAAAAAGGCTGCCTTTTGTTTGGGGATCAAAGTGCTTCTCCACGTTTCTTTGCAAAGAAAAAAAAAAAGTGATGAATAATGTTTTGTGACTAGTTTGGGTTCGTAGCCTTTTTAACTCGAGCTAGTAAGCCCGTAGGGGTATATCCATACCGAGTGCCCTAAAGCCATCTGGTTTGGGAGTCATTGGCCTAACGCTTGTTACATGGGTTAATTAGAAAGCTTAAGGGACCTGGGCATTGCACAGTCACATAAGATTAAAATGGTGTGTGTTCAAAAAAAAAAAAAAAAAGAAGAAGAAAGAAAAAGAAACAAAAAAATAATAAAAAAGAAAAAAAAGGGGAGAAGAATGGAGAAGTTTTCTGACCCTTAACAACAGTGTGAAGCCGTCATAGTAGCCTTGAGAGGAGGAATTTATTTTGGCTAGATTTTTGGGGGATCAGACGATTTAAAGAAGAATTCTGTTTAAGTGGCATTGGTGTGGAATATTCGAAACTGATAGTTATATATACATTTTTCACCGTGCACACAAGTTTTGGTATGAATTTGAGAAAGTTTTTGAAAATAGAATAGTGGACCGGATTTTGAAAAGTCTAAATTCTTGATCATTCCGGATTTCGAAAGTATTCGATAGGAGTGGATTTTCTTTTGGAAAAAAAAAAAATTTTTTTTTTTGGCTACTTTTGAAAAAAAAGAATTTTGTGGGTATATTCACTGCAAACCCTCACGAGGCACAACTCGTCCACTAGGGGGAACCTAGGGGTTTAAGGGCTTGTTGCATATGCTAAATGCAACCGAGAGTACCAGCGAAAGTGGTTTTGTTTTCATTCTTGCTTGTTTTCTTAGATTAAGTCAAAGAACTTCAAACTTTTTATTCGCAACTTTTGCTAAGGGACTAGCAAAATGCTGGTTGGGGGGTGTGTTACGTCCATGAATTTGCACGATTTAGGCATCATTTTAGATTGGATTAGGGACTTAATTAGGTTAAATGCATCATTATTCATTTAATTTCATCATTTCATGCATTTTCACCTAATTATTGGAATTTGTACAATTTTTGCACATTTTATGCATTAATTAAGAATGTTTGCAATTTTTCTCCGAAGAACCCCAGTTGGAGTAGAACTCTGTCCGGACGGGTTCCACTTCAATGTGGGCTCTTCAGTATTTGATGTGTTCAATCAGAATGTGCAGGAAATGAAATTAGTAGGACCCACAGAACCCTAGGATGATTTGGGTTCCACTGCTTGAAGATCCACACTCTTAGAGTTCATCTGCCCGTGGATCCCATCTGAAGATCAGCTAAGGCTTCCAGAAGATCTTATCTCATCCTATTGAACCAAGAAATATTCTTAGAGATAGAGTCCATTGCAAGTTAAAATACAATCCCGTTTTTCTCAAAATAGCCTATCTTAAAATGATCATAACTCTCAATCCAGACGTCAGATCAGTGCAAATGACCCACCGTTGGAAAGCTCTTTCAGAGTAGATATCCGTGGAGCCCAAGATTGCACAAATCGGAGCTAAAATGAGAAAGTTACGGGCCTGAGAAGTTGCATATACATTTTTAGACGGGATTGCAATTGCATCTACACCATTGAAGTACAACTGTTGCACATTTCTTTGTGGAGCCCATAAGAAGATCAGATAAGAATGCTGAAAGCTTCCACTTCATCTTATCTCTAAATCTCTCTCATCTAAGGAGATAAACCCAATCAACATGCAGCTGATCTTATCTCTCAATCCACCAAAAAGAGGTCCAGATTCAATGAACCCAAGGAGCTAGAAAACTATAAAAGGAGGTCATGGGAGGCTCTTCCTCATTCCTAGCCAGATTTGGAGGTCCCAGATCTCTCTCTCTCTCTTCTCCACCTCTCCCTTCCATTAATTTCTATTTTTATTTTAAAGGTATTCTGGAGCCTTGTTCCAGAAACTAGGATCTAAAAGAGAGAATTCTGAGAGACCATTGTATAAGAAGAAGGAATCAATGAAGTTATTTTTGATGTTCTTTGCAATGGTGGGCTGAGTTTCTGATTAGAGCGAAAGATGAAGCTAAGTATTTTAATGTTCTAATTTATATTTATTATTTTACTCTTTTCTGATTGTCTCTTGTTAATGTGCTTTTAAAATATAATAATAGATCTGTCTTCATGCCAAAGGCAAACCTCTGATTTGTGTTCTTAATGAATAAATTTTGATCATTTATACTTACTTTGATAGATTATGCTTAGATCTATAGTTATCTTTGATAGTCTATGCTTAGTTTGATAGGTGATACTTAGGATGTTCATTCTTTTATGAGGTGAAGGAGGTCTTGGGTATTGATTTTGTTTTTCTTAATTAAAGTTGGTTTTTGCAATAGTCAAATCATCCGGATCAGAAACATTGACTTGTTTCTGATCTGAGTAATAATTGAGACAAAAGGGTAAATTAATAACATAAATTGGAATTTTAAATAATTTAGTGGATTCTGGCTGCTCTGATCTATTTCTTATCATTATTATTAATTTATTTAGTTTCTAATTTGCATATCACATTTTTTTTATTATTGCTTTTCTTTTGAAAAAAAATTCAGATTGTTAATTAAAAAGTTCAAAAGTGCTCTCTGTGGGATCGACCTGTATTTGCCACTGTCTCAACAAGACAACTGTGCACTTGCAGTTTTAAGTAGATTGATTAAATTCACATCATCAACGAAACAGTCGGTTTTTCAATTTCAATGTCCGATTAATGTATTAGTTTTTATTGACATCAATAAATTGTTTGTTGATGTTAACAAATAATTTGTTGACATCAACACAAGCGCTCAGTTATGCAATTTTAATGTCTAGTTAATTTATTAGCTTTTATTAACAACGACAAGTTATTTATTGATGATGCTCAGCTTGTAGTTTTAATGTCCAATTAATGTATTAGTTTTTTGTTGACATAGACAAATTATTTGTTGATGTCAATAGATAATCTGTCGACATCAACAAAAATAAACTTCATCATGACAAGTTAGCTTCCATACAACCATCAAAGACATCCATTTAACCACTAAATATCCCTTACATACATACATCCACCAAAAGATCCATACAAACTACCAAAGACACCCATCTATATAAAAATTAAACTATTTACAATTGGAAACAATGTTCAAAAAATTCACATGCATTACCAGGCCATTCATATTAAATTTCCTTCCAAAGAAGTGTAACACTCTGACCCAGCTTGACCTCGTTTAGCGGCTAGTTAATCTTGTTTTCGTTGCTAATCGTGTTTTGTTTGTATTTTGATTTTCGTTACGGGTCATGGATAGGTAGTTGGGTTGAGTTTGACCTGGATTAAGTAGACCAAGCCCTTTTTCGTAATTTTAGCTTTTCTAAGACATGGTCATTTTTGCATCATCTTGATGTCAACACGTGTCTTTCGTTGAGCTCGTGAACTTTTGTAACTACGTCGTTTGCAACCGATGCCGTGTGATTCCATTGGACCCGGATTTGACTCGAACTGAAATTACACTTTTAACTTGGACTCTCTTGCAATTTGGACAACCCATTAACTTATATAAGCTCATCCATCGACCAACTCACGCTCCTTCTCTCGTTTTCTCTCAACTTCCTCACTGCACGTGGAGCTCTCTCTTCTCTCTTGAATTCTCTTCTCCAATTTCTCTCCTCCATCGATCAAGAGGAAGGTGGGTCTTTGCATGTGAGGTGAGTGGATTTCCTTCCATTTCTCTCATCTCTTTCTCTATTTCTTCTCCTCCTTGTTTCCATGTTGCATGGTGTGTATATGCTTTGAAATTCTCTCCATTCCTCATGCATGCATGTTGTTTTGATTGGTGTTAGGTTGTGTTTTGGGCTTAGGACAACAAGTGTGCAATTGAATTCCAATCAAGGCAAGTATAACCATAACTTGTGAGAACCCATGTTGGTATGCAATTGATTTGGTTAGTTTACATGAATTGATATGGAAAAATGTGTTTACAGCCCATTTGATTACTCATTCGATTAGTATTTGTCTATCTCCATTGGAAAAATTGCAATTTTGATGCTTTTCCAGATTTTCTGTATGTGCTTCAGAATTCTGATTTCGTGCAGGTACGGCTAAGCCGTATGCCTCTTACGGCTCAAAGTCCAGAGAGGAGAAAAACTCAGTTTTCCTCTACGGCTAGGGCACGGCTAAGCCGTGGATTGCCCTACGGCTAAGCCGAAGCTCAGCCGTGGCCCAGCCGTAGATCAATACAGGGTGCATTTTCTGGAATAACTGAGAGTCAGCAACTGACAGACCTTCTACGGCCCAGCCACGGCTAAGCCGTAGACCACACATGGCTAAGCCGTAGCACACACACGGCTAAGCCGTATCCACACTAGACTAATGAAAGAAAAACAAGGATAGGTGTAATGGAAAGACCGATATGGCCTTCACGATAGAATGTAGAGCACCTAAACCTGCCCAACGGAATATGATGCAACGCGTGAATGATCTCGAGGGCTGCGAATCGTTCATGATCATTATCCGGATGTTAAGCACCTCCCCATGGGTGTTGGTTTAAGGGACTTTGTGCACCGCCCGATTCAAGGCAACACTAGACAACGGTGCATCGAATAACTTAAAACTACATCATCATGCACGGTTGGAAACATCGGATAATTAGATTAGAATTGGTTTGTAAATAAAGATGATTCGATCTCGCATGACTTGTTGCATAACATATTGCATTCGATCATTGATCTCAACTCTCCGACATGTTTACTTGTGTTCAGTTCTATTTACATTTTGATTACTTACCTTGAGTATGCATGTATGATATGTTCACTCACAGATATGCCAGTATGATATGTTATCACGATCTACTCAGGTTTTTTTTTTTTTTTATGATTGACTCTATATGGTCAGGCACTACTTAGCCTCAGCCTTAGGATTCCGACGGGGTGAATTTGGTATAGTTATATGGACTTGCTGCAGTAAGGTTATGTCTTGGGGAACCGGACCCCAGGAAACCGAGACCCATTGTACCCTGGCCCGGACAATGGTGTTCTTTGCATGTTATAAGATCCCTTTTTTGGGAGCATATGGTAATGTAGTAGCCACTAGTCATGTACACAGCATGTATTCATTGATTCACTTCGCATATTTCTTTCTTGCATGACAGCCTAGTATACGACAATGCCTTCTTTAATCACATGATGTTCTTATTCTATTAGACACAGCGTGTGTTAACTTGCTATGGTTTATACTTTGCTGAATCTTCGTATTCACAGTTTTTTTTGGTGTTGCAGGCCCAGATAACCCTGCCGAACTCTCGCCGGTCGGCCAGACTCCAGACGAGACCCCCGGGGCCCCATCAGGCCTAGAGGAGTGGATGTGATCACTCCACGGGAGAGCGTTCTTGGCATGCATCATTGGAGTCTTGTTTTGTGGATTTTCAGACTTGTATTTGGCATGATATGTCATGATTGTATATATTCTTTTGTTCTTTTTGTAAGACTTTCATATGTAATTATGTCAGTTCGTCCTTGGTGTCCTCTTCTTGCACTGTTAGTTTGATGTTTCTGATATTTACAGCTTCCGCGTACATGTTTGGCACGTGTGAATGTTCCCTTGTGCGTGTGCATTTAGACTCGGTCTACGTGTGCATGCACGGGAGTACGTGTGTCATTAGGTTTGGCTTTTGCTAACCCCCGAACCCTGGGCTCGGGTTGTGACAAGAAGTGAAGAGATTCAATAATTAAATATTTCCAACCCTCAACATTCCAACCATCAACTCGAAGCATGTTGAGTCCTTATCTCATACAACTCCATTTATCTGCTAAATTATTGGACTACTAGTTTGCATCTATAATTCATCATGTCCCGCTAAGTGAATTTAACCTTGTGATTAAAGAGAAGCCACAATCATACGAATTTCTTGTAAAGGAACATTCTCCGCAGGATGCCTTCTTCAATCTTTTGAACTTTCCCATTTAAAAGAAGTGAAATATTTATTCAACCAAGTAATCTACATAATAAAAAATTACTATTAAATCACCCGCATAATCACCAAAATAAAACCAAATATCATTTAATGTAAAACTCACATATTCGAAAGCTTTTTCCTAATATTGATCGTCATGTTAGATTAGTAAAATTTCAACTAAATCAATTCTCTTATATTTTATTGTTAAAATGACACATCTTTTTTAAAGAAGTTGAAGAAAGGGGATGAGCATGCACACACACACACATATGGAGAGACCCAAAAAGAAAAGGCAAGAAAAGAAATGGATGTCAATGTTTTGCTAGATATTTGTAAAAAGATGAACTATATGCAAACACCATGAAGATAGTGTAACTTTTCTGTATTGCCTTTTCAAATATGGTACATTTTATGCTACAAAAAACATAAATGTACAACCTAATATACTCCAAACTCTATTCTGACATTATAAATATAGTTTAAGTTTTCTATAATGCTTTTTCAAATATCGTGCATTTTATAACTATGCTAAGAATGCCACAAATACATAAATGCACAGCCCAAGACACTCTACACTCTGTTCTAGCTAAGCATTCTGATATATTTCAGCAATTCCAGATTCACTCGGTTTATGTTCTCTTCTAGTAAAAAAAAAAAAAACCAACCTACTTTTATCAAGGACAAGAGAACAACTTTCCCTACCTCATGCCCTTTAATGTTGCATGAGAAATGTGGGAATTTCTCAAAAAGATTTGTCATAATTAACGTGAAATGAAAAATCTTAAATTTTGTAGTAATATTTCCTATTATTGTCGAAGAGGAATGTCACAACCTGAGCCCAAGAAATTGGGGATTAGGAGAAAACCTAATCAGTGACATACATACTCCCGTATATGTACCCCTAAACCTGGTCTAAGTGCACATATACAAGGGAACTATCACACGTGCAATTCTTGTACGCGGAAGCTATAAATAGTATCAATGCACAAAAAAGCATAAAAAGATACAATAAACATAATCACTAGGGAAAATAGATGTCACAAGAAATACATGAGAGACTATTAAATGAATACATATACAATAGATAAAACACTAACATGCAGTAAATGGGAATGGGAGGAATGCAAGGTGCTCTTTGGAGCGGCACCATCACACCCACTCCCCGTCCCACTGGGGTCTCTCTAATTTTCTCCGAAGTCAGGTTTATCTTTGAGGGATCGGAAACTAACTCTGATTCTGGAACACCAAGAACAATGAGTGAGTACGACGACTCAGCAAAATATAAACAACATAAAGGTAACACGTATTGTGTCTAAAAGAATCAGTAATATGTAATCATATAAGATGTCAACTCCGTATACTAGGCAAATCGTGCAATGAGTAAAGCATGTCATACGAGTCAATAACAGAGATATTGTATTAGGTGGCTACTACATATGCCATATTCTCCTTATCAGGAGCAATCGGTAGTAAGAACACCATCGCCCAAATGGGTCTCAGTTTCCTGGGGTCTGAAATCCCCAAGACGGTAGCACACTGCAGTGGTAACAATTAATAATATGCCGAATGTCAACCCCGTCGGGTATCGTAAGGCGGATGCTTAGTAGAGCCAGACATGCAAGATCAGTCATGTCATATGATGCACGTCAATTAATATCAGTCGATCGGTCAGACAGTTCAGTGCAGTACAATACATGTATCTGGTCATATTACAAGCAAGTAATACAATGCGTGCATCACACGAGAATCAATTAGTAAACACAAGTCTTACAATACCATTGCAGGCGAACAATTACAAGTCAAAACAAGAGTAAGAACATGGAAGGTAATAATTGAAATCAATGTGCAATGCAAGTCAAGATTAAGATCTCTTAAGTACCATAAAACATGTTAAGGCTTATCAACTCACATTAATCAAACGAGTAGCATCGAACATGGAAGTCAGCTGTTTCCGCCTGTGATTAACCATAGACAGAGCCCTCAGGGAATATCCAATTATTGCCCCAGCGTAGAACACGTACCATGTGAATAAGAGGGCAAAACCAAAGTCAATATGCAATGCAAATCGGATTATTTTGCAGGAATTACTATCTTTTACTAGCCAATCCTAACTTAGTTATCCATTGTTACTAACCGTGCATGATGATATAGTTTTAAGTTATCCGATACCCGGTTGTTCTTCCTTTAGTGTCTCATTGTATAAGTAAGAGTATCGGAGTCCCTTAAACTAATACCCATGGGGAGGTACTTAACAAATGGATAACATTCATGAATGTTTCTCAGCCCTGAAGACCATTCATGATATTCAAATATTCAGTCATTAGTATAGTTCATCTATAGGTCTCCAAGTAATATAAAACAGGTCAGGAAGTTATGTACATTTAATTTCCTACAAGTCTACAGGTGACTTACCCAACCGATCGGGTAAGTGTTCGACCAGTTGGACCCTATCCAGAACTAAAGTCCGACTGATCGAGGTTCAGAATCAACCGGTCAGCCATGAAACTCCCTGATATGCACATAGTCGATTCATAACGGACTCAAGGCTAAGATAAAGGTAAGAAATCTAAGTCTTAAAGGCCTGCTAAGTCTGTATGATCTTTAACACACCCTTATGAGGTCTTTGCCCAATCTTCCGGCTTTGCCGTATCAAATCCTAAGGTGTAACTATGTAAGGTCTAAGAGGAAGTCACGGTGCTCCTATAACAGGACCGTAAGGGATTCTTAATCCACTATGTGGCCTAAAAATTAGGCTACTAGGAGGTTTATGGAAGGCCTCTGGTTAGACTTGAAACCATTTATATGAAGAATCTACATTACTGAGATGTGCACGACCCGACCGATCGGGTACAGGTCCGACCGATCGAACCTGCTCCCAGAACCTCAATTCGACCGGTCGGACTATCAGGACCGATCGGTCGGCCTTGATACGCCCAGCCACGAATAGAACTAGTTACCCACTGTTCTAAAGCTTACAAAACCTTCTATTTCTCTTCCTAATAATGAAAGAAGAACCAAGAGGGCTATAAAACATGCATAGACTAAGATATTTGAAGTAAATCATAATCATCACAAGTTACCAACAAGTATTCAGCCAATCGTTGTTTATACTTGCCTTTACTGACAAAGAATCAAGCTTCACTCATTTCTAGACTCAAATTGAGGAAACCCGGCGCGAGAAATTGGAGCTTGACACCGGCCACTAGCTAAGATGAAAGACGAATAACGAAAAAGAAGAAAAAAGCGAAGAAGAAGAGAAACAAAGAAGAAGAGGGCGACTGACTTAAAAGAAAAAGGATAAGAACGAAAGAGGCGGTGGTTATATATATATATATTTTAGCCATTTGCAACCAGGTCCAAAAGTTATACAAATTACAATTTGAGTCAAATAAATACTTAAACATTTCAAACGACTCTAGATGATTCTGAGTCAGTTACAGAAAGTAACAAGCATTACAAAAGACACACGATGACATCAAGATGACGCCGAAATGACAAACTCAATTAAAATAAAAAATTACGAAAAAGGGCCCAGAGCTACCTAATCCAGGTGAAACTCAACCCAACTACTTAACCAAGACTCCAAACCTAACCCAACAAGAATAAAACATAATGACCCCAAAAAATCCTCCAACAATACGCTAACAACAAGAGTAATTAACTACTAAACCAACTAATTGGGGTCGAGGTGTTACAAGGAAAATCATGACTACTATTCAGTAATGGATAATTACTATTCAATTATGGCCCCATATCATATAGGTCTCTTACTATAACAATTTCAAGAATTTTCTTACGTGTTGTGCAAAACATCGACCAAACAATAAAAGACATCAGTCTCTAATAAAATACCATTCAAAGTTAAAAGCCATTAAAACAAGTCTAACCAAGTAAGAGTTTATGTTTTAAAAAGAAGACAACATGAGCCTATTGTAGAGATGGAGAACTATTATCCACTTTTCTTCCTAACAATTGCAAAGTGTGTGTCATTTTTCCTTCATATCATATAGAAAACAATGTGTGTCCTTTGGCAATAGTTTGAATGTTTATCTTTAAATTGTCATTAACATCAGCCAAAAGAATCAATTCATGAACTAATAATGATAAATTGCACTAATTAAGAAATTTTAAAATGAACCAGTTCATGGACTAATAAATACAACTTGCACCAAGAGAAATCACACTAAACGAGTTCAGATTCTACATACATTGAAATCTATTTAGAAAATTTTTTAAATTAGAATGAAAAAATAAAAACAAACCTAGGAAGTAAAGCCATTTAAGAGAACAAGTTATTGGCATAAGGATGCATTTAAAGGCATCACTAGAAAAAAATGATAGCAGTAATAATAATAAAAGAAAAGATGAAAGAATGTCAGAAAATTGTTCAGTGATAATGAACTCGAGATTTCAATGGATATGGAAAAAACTTGTTTCAATAAACTATTTAATCAATTTTCAATTAAACTAAACAAACTCAATTTAATAAGCTCATGTGGAATATGTAAAAGAGGAATGACCAACACATTTACTTGTAGGGTGTAAAGAAGTTTATGAGCACCAACTCCATGATATATAAAAGTAAAATTATAAGCAATATGAATAAAATAGATAGATTGCATTTTGATTAAACAATAACTCACAACTTTATCAACTAAATAGATAGAGAGCATTTTTTCGAGCCCATTCCATCTCTTTTTTCTCAAGTAGAAAATGATAAGAAAAACAACATAAATAGAAAATAAAATCGAAACAGGAAAAAAAAACCTTAATGTGAATGACAAGAATAAATGAAGAGAATGTAATAGGAAAAAGTAGAAGATGTAAGAGATGGTAGCTGATGAAGATGGAGCTTTGTCTCCTTTCTATTTCTTCTTCTTCTACTCTCTCTCACACAAATCGACCGCAAGAAAGTAGAAGACAAATGGATTTGGGTGAAGGGAAGAGGAGAAATAGTAGCAAATGGTGTAGATGAGAAGAGGAAGAAGAGAAACCCAGTTTCGCCCAACTCACACAAATCCACTAGTGAGGGAAGGAGAGAATGATCGTGAAGGGAAAGGCTTCCATGTGATTTCGCCCAAACCTTCCAGATGATTTCGCTCAAGCTTGCAAGCTTTCAGAGCAAGAATGAAGCAATCAAATGGGAAGGGGAGAACAATCCAAGCTTTCAGTGTAAGAAGGAAGCAAGAAGATGGGAGAATGATCTAAGGAAACAAGGAAGAAAGAAGATGGGAATAGGAGATCGATCCAGGGAAAAAAGGAAGAAAGAAGATGGGAATAGAAGAATGATCCACAGAAAGAAGGAAGAAAGAAAATGGGAAGGGGAGATTAATTTAAGGCAAGAAGAAAGCAACTTTTTTTTTTCTCATTAGATAGTTTTGGTCAAGGCTTACATTGACATCAACTTAGTAAGCATAAAATGTGAATAGAAAAATGGAATTTGGGCAAGAGGTCCTTTGTCGATAATATAAAAAAATTGGGGTCTTCAATTGTTGTTATTCTGATTAGTGAGATTTTTTTTTGGGATAAATCTCCCTTCTTCTTTTTTTCATTGAGATCAATTTAGATCATTGTTTTTTCTAACATGTGGGCACACTGAGAAGAAGCTAGAGGATCGTGACCGTACGATTATCTTAGTTTGCATCTCATGAAAAAGCCTGAAATCCTCTTTCGAACCCTTCTCTTCCTTTTGTTTCTCTCCTTCAAAGCCTCAAAGCTTCAACACATCTGCTGCAAGCAGCCATGGAGACCGTAAGGACTGTGAAAGACGTGTCGCCTCACCAGTTCGAGAAAGCCTGCGCCACCCATCTCAAGCGATCTGGAAAGGTCTCTTCTTTTCTCTCTCTCTTTTTGGATTTGAATCTTTCAACTTTTCTTTGATTGGATGTTTCATTTGAGTAATGGGGGTTCTTTCCCATGAGTTATTAGGATTTGGGTTCTTCTTTGTACATGTTTTGGTTAAGTATACTGGGTGATTTTAGAAATGGGTTCTCAATCTGATGGTAAGATAGCATCACACAAGTAAGCGGGATACTAAGGATAGTCAAATTGACCAGCACATAGGTAGACCGCTAAGAGTGAGGAAGCTGCCGGTTAGATACAGTTTCGAGGATATATTGGTAACATATGATGTGGTTGCATATACATTGACGGTTGAGCCATTCACATATCCGGAGTCAGTAGAAAGGCAAATAAGTGGTCAACAGGCAGCAATCATAGATGAAGAGATGAAGTCTCTTGATGATGGCAATCAAGCCATTGGATGTAAACGGCTCTACGAGGATAAGAAAGGAACTTCCCATGTAGGTGGAGTGAAGTTTCACATTCCTGATCATGCATACAATTCAGAGAAATCATTATACGGGTCTAAGCAAGCTTCTGGACAATTCTACAAGTGATTTGGGGCATTCATGATGACACTAGTTAAGGACAAGTTCAAGTCTTGTTTGAACTTGATCCATGCCACTCATCATCGAAGAGTGAAGAATGTGCCCGGTAACAGTGGGACAGGGACGTATTTTTCAGCGGGGTACGTGGAGCTAAAGACATTGTTGGTTATTCTTCTAGTAGTTCAAGTTCTACGGAATCCAAGCCAAGGTGGAGATTGTTGGATTTATATCTTATATTCCGGGTTCACCAGATTGGTCCATAGGGTTAGTCTTGGAACGGGCTTTAGGTCAGGGTTATTTTGGTCTTTGTACTAGGCTTTCTTAGGGGCTCAGAAAGAGAAAGTTATATATATGACGTAACTTGTAACCCTAGACCTAAGCAGAAGAGTGCAGTAAAAGAGTAGAGTTCTCTTTTGGCCATGAATGTAGGCATCTCGCCGAACCACATAAATCTCTCATGTGTGCTCTTGTGTGCCTATCTTTTCTTATGTGTAGTTTTGATTGTTGATCACAAATTATGTGCTTTCGCACGTAAACAATAGCATTCACCAAAACAGAGACTGGTGATTTCATGGCCTTGGAGAAGAAAAGGTATGATTTTCGATATTGGACTATTGCCTGTGTTTTGTCTTGTTGATCTGAGGTTTGTAAGGGCTGTTTTTTAATGGAAATCTTATGGTTCTAAGTGTAACTAGCCATGTCAGTTGAGTAATACTTTAACTTTAACTTGAGCAACTAGGGTGGGCAAACTAAGGTGCTAACACCCGCTGAACCATGAGTAACTTTAGTGTTTGCATATAAATTTGTAATATCATTGCCTATAACTCTATTTACTTTCTAGGTGCATTTTTAACCCATCTTTAGAATTTAACTGTTTGGATCTTGGGTCATATAGCTCCTGATACAATTTTTTATTTTCTGTTTTTAGTTATCTGTGATCAGGTTTCAGTATATTGATTATATTATTTGTTCATTTTGTTTTTCTCTGCAGCTATTGCTTTGACTCTCTGCCAATCTGATCCAGTTCTTAATGATGGCCAAAGTGGAAGCAAATCATCCAGCAAGACTGATAGATGGAGTTTGCAAGAGGTTTATAGAGAAGGTGGTGTCTCAGCATGAAGAAGAGGATGAGTATTCAAGTGATTAGAATTCCTCAACTCAAGTTGCAGTTGTACTGAAAAACTTTGTTTGTGGCTAGTGATTTTGTCATGCCCTACTCTTGTTTAAAGCTAGTGACTATATTTTTCATAAAAAAGTGATAAAAATTAGTTCTCATAAGATTATTTCCCGTTATGTATATATATATATAAAGTGAAAAGGAATGTCCCCAGATGTTACATTGAAATTTTTAAGGATATGTATGAAGGAGCAATAACAAATGTGAGAACCACATGTGGAGAAACAGGAGGATTTCCCGTGACTATAGGTTTACATCAGGGATCAACCTTAAGTCCTAATCTCTTTGCATTAATTATAGATGAGTTAATTGTGCATATTCAAGAAGAAGTACCATGGTGTATGTTGTTTGCAGATGATATAGTATTAGTGGATGAATCATGAGAGGGTGTAAATACAAAGCTTGAGAAATGGCAGGGGGCATTAGAATCTAGAGGCTTTAAACTAAGTCGTACAAAAACAGAATATATGGATTACAACTTTAGTGAACATATACAAAGTGTTGAAACCACTGTCAAAATTGAAACCCATGAGATACCACGTAAAGATTCTTTTCGGTACCTAGGCTCGATGATTAGTAAGGATGGGGAGATTGACGAAGATGTGGAGCATAGGATAAGAGCCGGATGGCTGAAGTGGAGACTAGCTTCGAGAGTGCTTTGTGACAAAAGAATGCCAACGAAATTGAAGGGAAAATTTTACAGGACAATGGTTAGACCAGCTATGACATATGGAGCAGAATGTTGGCCAATTAAGAAGATACATATTCATAAGATGGATATAGCGGAAATGAGAATGCTTTGGTGGATATGTGGTAAAACTAGGAAAGATAAAATTAGAAATGAGCGCTTTCGAGAACATTTAGGAGTAGAACCATTAGGAAATAAGATTAGAGAAACTTGTTTAAGATGGTTTGGGCATGTTTAGCGTAGGCCAGTAATGGCACCGGTGAAAAAAAGTTTGGATATACAGGTGGAGGGCCCATCAAGAGGTAGGAGTAGGCCGAAGAAAACATGGATGGAAATCATTAATTCTGATTTGAAGAAGTTTCACTTATCGAAAGATTTTGCTCAAAATAGAATGGAATGGAGAAATAGAATTCATGTAGCCGACCCTAACATGGTTGGGATAAGGCGTTGATGATAATGATGATGACGATGATGATTTTATCTAATCAGTTCATAGCCACATGTTAAAACTCTAGCTATCTTCTTCCTCTTCTTCTCTTCCCAAGTTCACCCTAAATCCCTTGCTAGTTTCCTTCCACACCACGGCCATTGAAACCCTCAACTCTAAATTTCTTTCTAGTTTCTTTCTACACCACAGCCATCAAGCCCTTATAGGCTAAAAATTCCTTCCTAGGTTCATTCCACACCATATCCATCAAAACCCCAAACCCTAAATTGCTGCTGCTTCATGGTTCCTCATTTCAGTGAATACCCATCTCCCAAATGATTTGAATAAAAATCTCTCCCTCAATAATAGAACCTCATTCAACCCACCAACCCCATTTGTGTTAAGGGGAAAAAAGTTAGGAGTTGACTGAGTTGAGCTCTAAGTTGGGGCCAAGTCTGAGTTTCAAATAACCGGTTCATAGTGACATCAACCATTATCTTGATCTCGGGATGTTAGATCAGCCAAACCAAGCTTTGCACTACTTAAGCTTGCCTGAGATGAGCTTGGCTCAAGCTCAGGCGTGACTAGTAACAAGCCAAATTAAGCAAAAGCGAATGGCTTCTTACCCAGTGAGAAGGGCAACTTACCCTATTCACGTTGGAGGTCTAGATTTGAAACTTGGCCATTCCCCTTGCACATGTGAGTTTTTATTACCTGCGTATTGGAGTCGTGTCTCCATGCATATGCTAGTTCTCATCACGTTATTTGTGTGAGTCTCACAGGTCCCACAGCCCCTTAGCTTGGATGGCCAAAAGAAAGTCAAACGAAGCGAAAGGTTGACAGAGGAGCTTATGTAATCACAGTCACAACATGTGCAATCACTGGTCTATGCATGTGTAATCACAAGCAGAACATGATTTTGAGTGGACCACACCAACAAAAGGCATAGTATTGTAATGCATATAGACTAAGCTGAGCCAATTGGAGCTTGTCATGGCTTAAGCTTGGCTAATTATACAAATCGATGTAGCTGAGCTCAACTACTAAGGGTGTAACGGTTCTATTGACTATATACTGGAAAAACCATTAACCGAACTATATTTTATGGTTTTTTAGTTTTTAAAAATGGTAACTGTAACCATAAAAATCGTATAAAATTGAACCGTGGTTAACCGTACTAGATGGTTTGGTCACGGTTAATTGTTTTAGGTTTTTTTTTATGTCAAAATGCAAAATACATATTCAAAAGACTTGTTCGGTTACGGTCAACCGTTATAGTTTTTTTTTATTAAGTCTTATTATGTGTGGGGAATATGCATAATTTATATTTTAAAGATGGATTGGGCTATTCTTGAAGAGGCATCTATGAGAGACAATTTTTTGGGGCCATGGCGATGTCATATATAGGAGGTGGGGATGGAAAAATCTAAAAAGATCTAGTGGGTTTGTAAAATACCCAACCCAAGAGTTAATTCTAACCCCTTCAATCCAACAATGAGGGCTGTAACATGCTACAATCTTTAATTCTATAATTAGTTTAATTGCTAGACAAAACACTGTGAACTTGCTTCTTAACTAGGCTATCTCATTAGGAGGGCCTTCCAAGTTCTAATGACTCTTGTCTACCTTAAACACGATTATACAATTTTTCAACTTTTTAAGCATGATACATCGAGGAATTAACCCCATGGTTCATTTTCAACTGTACGAATTAATTGATGAAAACAAGATTTAAATAGGTTAAAAAAATGTTTTGATGGTTTAAGCAAGTTTTTTTAAATTAAAACTGAGTTGGATTAAACCAAACAATAGATTTCATTGAAAAGGCCTAGGGCCCCTTTTTCTTCTTCCTCCTTCAGTCCTTCAAATGATTGAATCTGCATCTTTTTCTTCTTCTTCTTCTTTTTGTTTCGTTGAAAAAGGGGGCTGCTTAGTTTTTTTTACGTTCAAGGCTTAGGGTTTTATCCTTTTGCTCAAAGTTAGAAACATTTACATTTTGACCCTTTTATTTTTTTTCTAATTTTAAGCCAATATTAGCGTCACGGTTAATCGAACCGTATGTTAAGGTTTGATTTGGTTATTAACCGTGAGCCATGACTGAAAACTGAAACCAAACCGCAACAGATGGTTTTCTAATTTTAATAACCGTAGTTGTAACCAAACTGCGAAATACGGTTATTAACCGTGGTTTGGTTCGATTAGATGATTTTTCGGTTTTTTGTTACACCTCTATCAACCACAATTGAGCTAAGCTTAAGCAACTTATGTGATCCAGCTTCACTTGTTTATGTTCCTATCTTCTTTGACTTGAATATAAAGCTTGCGCCCATTTATAATTGGGCGGTTGACGTCCGTATCTCTGCTTTGTTGGACCCGTTCTCAAGCATCCTAGCTTTCTTAATTGAATATTCAAGACGCGATACACATAGGTGGGCATCACTGGTAATATTTATTGCCAAACGAGACCAGCCAAAATATGTGTCCATTAAGAAACAAACAGAACCAGGACCATTTTGAATGTGGGGCCTATCAAAATAAATATAATATCATAAAAGAATGGTCCGAGACCAGGCCAAAAATGTGTCCTATAATAAACAAATAGAAGGAGGGCCATTCTGAATGTGGGGCCCATATAAATCAATATAATATCATAAAAGAATGATCCAAAAAAATTGGTGTACGAGATCATAACCCCCGTTCTGTAGATCCGGCGGATTGAGTGGGACAACTGTTCAGCTAGGCCAAGCGTTCAGTCCGAGTCAACACAGGCTCCACACGTGTCTCAGCCCGCGCCCATTGCGAGTTGAATCGGTGCAGAACTCATCCTTTCCAATGCTGCATAGCTGCAGAGTTGGGCCCGGGGACTTTCATCAGTTTGGGTTATTGACCCACTACCCAACCACTCGACTCGGACGGGAAATTAATTTTTAACAATGCTTAAAAATAGGATGTTGCAGCTATTGCCATAGCGGATGTGGGACTCATGATCAATTCAGAAGTACTTTAGTGCTTGACGGTAATAATACCCTTTTAATATGCACAGCAGGGTTTAGGGTGAGATTGGAAACTCTTAATGACAGTTAAGGCTGCCAAATCGGTGCAGTCCAATGGATGTTGGACATCTCCTCAAGCTCTGAATGTTCTTAGGGGAAAACTAAACACCGTCCGGACTAAGATACATGATAATCACGAAAATTCATTGGATTGAAAGATCCCTATGAGGTTTATCTTTATGCAAAGTCTTGAGTCCATAAAATCATCCTGACCTTTTGATCCATGGTCATAAAATTTAATGGTTTAGAAGTATCATTTTATCGTGCTTTCAATTCAATGGTGAAAAGAAAAATTGGATGAGTATCAAATTTGAATGTATGGCTATTCATAGGAGGGTAGTGTGTATGAAAAGACTAAATTTGCTAAACATAGGCCCAATGACAAAAAAAAAAAAAAAAAAAAAGGGAGTGGGTGGGTGGGTGGGTGGGTGGGTGGGAGCCAAAAAGGGGCAATTTTTAAAGTGGGGCGCTAGTTAAAAATCTCCATGTTTTAATGGTTAAATATCTGCTTGCAAAATCGTTAAAACTTTTAATAGAAAAGAAGGATCTACTGAGACCTTAAACCTTGATTGGCATGCATCAAGGTAAGCGCTAAAAAAAGTTTCTGTCAGTTAAAAAAATGTGTAGACAGTAAGGAGAATTTTCCTCTAAAGCCCCATTTATATCTCCTCCACAGAGCACCTATAAACTTGTCCCAAACCGAACCATCTACCAGAATATAGAGGTTTAAGATCAAAGCAAATGAAAATTAAAACAGCATCACATCACACCCATTTGAAGCTTGTTTTGATCCATCTGTAAGTGGGCCTGGACCAAAGTATTTGGAAATTGAAACAACCCCACATCTTTAAAGATGGGCTTGGTCCATTGAAAGTGGGACTGGCCGGAAACAGATATGTCGAAAGAGGACCATTTTGAATGTGGGTCCCCTGAAACAGGAAGCAACAGGCATGGAAGCATGGGGCATCACAAAAAATCCTTATTTTCTAATTACAAAGACTTGGTAACAAAGCAACATCATCTGATATAGCATTTGAGAAGAATAGTCCACAATCCATGTACAACACCATCTGTCACAGCATTCCATCTGATACCAAATTGACTACAGAAAAATA
The DNA here is from genome assembly GCA_037013555.1 of Sextonia rubra. NCBI lineage: Eukaryota > Viridiplantae > Streptophyta > Magnoliopsida > Laurales > Lauraceae > Sextonia > Sextonia rubra. Next base: position 104,206,024 of record JASUAD010000001.1, on the reverse strand, counting down.
TACAACTTTGAAGTCATCTGCTGTGTTGTTGCATGCCATAAGTTCTTGGGGGCTTGCCACTGAAGTCTAAGAAGAAGGTTTAAGAGGACGCACAAGGAGCCACGTTCTCTAAATATTGTGAACTGGAAGCACCAGAATGATATCACTTCATTGCAATTGAAACTTCAATCATATAGAAATGCTGTTAGGAATCCCACGGCCCGTCATACCTGGCCCCGAAGCAGGAAGCAGTAGCTCATATGGAGGAACACCTGCCCCGGTTCTGTTCTTCAAACGACTATCCTTGTTTCTTGCATTTAGTATTTGCTCTATTTCTTCCAATCTAGACGAGAACTTCTCGAACAAGCTTTGAATTTTCTGATCATTGATCCAGTGGCAGTGTGACCAGTGCAACAGACCCAAGTACTATTCATCTGCGGAGTGCATTGATAAGGTGTATTGAACAGCCATTATCTTTGTAGCTTGGAGTTGGTTTGGAAAAGATGACAGGAGGAAGTATTGAGGATTCAAAATGAACTTATCATAGTCAGCATCACCTTCTTCAGGTATCAGTTTTCTCATAAGAGTTGGACGATTTGGCGTGTATCCACCAAAGGGATACTGACCAAAGTTTATGGAGGCATGCTGCCCTGATACAATCCAGATCATTATTGTTAGTATGCCAGACAAGTCATCTTTCGTTTTCAATTGAGGCCACCATGGTTTGGTTCGCTTTTCGGGATGGCCCTTATTCTTGATTTCATCCCACCATTCTTGAAGCTCATAATCAGATGAAATGCTGTGACTATCTGGATAGAAATGAGCGACATAATCATCAACATAGTCTTTTATGGCAGACCATATGAGAAGTCCATCTGCAGCGTAAGGATAGTCCTCAATCACAAGCTTTATACCACAGGGCATTGATGGGTCTTCCACAGCCATTCCCCTGAAAGTCATTTTTCAATGCATCATCATCTATAAATGGTTTTAGCCGAATACAAACCAGTACAATTTTGCAAGCAACTCTTAGGGCCTGTTTCTTTGCATTAGAAAAGACATGATTCATACCAAAAGTGTTCAAAAATGAAGATCAAAGGTGAATTTCCAATAAGGAGTATTAAATGACATGTCCTTTCAGGGAAATAAAAAGAAAAGATGATGGAAAATAAATACCAAGCCACTGCCGGAGTAATTCAAAACATAGGAAAGTGAAGCTTATATCTACATCTCCTTCTTATATCCTCACCCCTCACCTCTTTAAGAATCTTTTGGTTGAGTTAATAGCATCATCAATTCCTATGTATTTTAGTGCAAACAAAGGGCCTGCTTGTTTAATGTAATTGAATTCATATGAACATTAAGATTTGTATTTCTAAAAGTGGATAACAATGAAGATGCAAACATGAACATCCAAAAATGAACATCAAATAATCTCTCATTTAGTGGAAAATGAATATGGGAAGATGGGAAATGAATACCCAGCAATCACATTAGTTATTGAAATCCTAGGAAACTCAAGGTCCCATCTTGATGAATACCCTCTGCGTCACATCTACACTTGTCCCTTACATCCTTTACCCCACACCTCCCATCAACTCTTTACTAATTCTATCCTATGTATTCACTTCCAATGAAAACAAAGGGTGCGGGCACATGGGATGTCTTTTGATGTTATCCTGAATTAAAATTGGATTTGACCTTTTGGGGAAGTGCATGGTTATCTTTACTGCTCCACATTTGGGATGATGCAAAGAAAAAATCAGATTGCATAACATTTACCATCGTTTCCATCCCAAATCAGCATCAACAATCAACACTAAAAGTGAGACGCAACATTAATGGCATGAAAAGAAAAGCCCAATTCTGGTTCCAATAATTCTGGTCCCAATTTGGCCCCCATTCCAACACTTGATTTATACTTCCATTCATAGCTGGTGACAACTAGAAAATGATCAATAGTAAAATGAAGTTTAATTTAGGGATATTGCTCGTACAACTATCTTAGACCTGACATTTGCCTCCGAACTGTTTAAGTGTTAGTGTTTCCCACATAATTATTCGTGCGATATCTTAGGGTCATGTGATATCGCACACAATGAACTGTGCAGTATCCTAGAACTATGCGATATAAACACATATCGCCCTCTGTGATATCCTAAGGTTGTGCTGTAACCATGAGCCACCTGACCCAATTCAGTCACAAGAAAGAGATGAAACCCTAAGCCTCACAAAATCAGCGAAGTCTCTAAATGATACCATATCACAATGGCTCAAAAGTGGAAAAGAGTTTTCTCTATTAGTCATTACCCAATTTGGGGATGATCTCAAAGTATATACAAATAAGATTAGGCCTTATAAAACATGGGCTTGACCTATGACTCATGATTAAAAAAAGTGCAAAATGTGAATCATAGGCCTGAGCTGTGAACTGGAAAAGGTGGTTCATGTTTACACGTGCGATATCGCAGCATTATTGTACAAACTACTTATGGAAAATATTTAAACTTCACCTTTTCTAGGGCAAATGTCAAGTTTAAGGGCAGTTGTGGGGGCACTATCCAGCTATCTCTACAGTTTAAGTGAAGTAAGTATGCATTTTTACTATTATTTTAGTGTTCAGAAACTTTTTTTTTTTCTCAATTTGAGGTATTCGTTTATATTTTTTCCCATTTTTTAATGAGGATCAAATGTCGGGATGTCGAAACATTCCACCGTTATGGGCATGCTGGAACGTATCTTTTGTCAGAACAGGGGCTGGATTGGAATTGATAACTATTATGTCCATTTGAAAAAAGGCTTCATGCCTTAAGATACAAAGGACCTAGATGTGTTTTGAGTCCAGTACTCTCTTAAGTCCTGACACAAGATATGGACATGTTAGAACATTCGAAAGTAATTCGGATTGGAGAACTTCTAATTTTTCACAAACCATATGCATTGTGCACAATTTAAAATCTATATGGCTCTTGACTTTTCCTATTTCTAGCTTCACATTACCCTTAAAGTATACAAAGCAACCAATAGAATCTTGTCGAAGTACCAAGCTGGAAAAAATATGATCTTACCAGAATCCTTGATGGGAATAGTTAAAGGGGTACACTACATAATACAATGTTTTCAGAAACAAATAGACGAACTAGATATGAGCATTGCTCTAGTATCCTAAGACTTGGGATCCATCAAGTATTATAAATAAATACATTCCTGTAACTGACACTAAACCTTCAAGTAGAACTATGAGTATCAACTGTCATGACAGCATAGTTTAGGAATTATCCCATCATTAATAAAAGTAAGATCAATCATAGATGCAAAATGTAAGAAAAAAATAAAACACGACAAGAAAATAACTTTAAATGGATAAGTGGGACAAAATTTTATGAATATTACCTCCGAAGCAGATCTGCAGGCAGTGCTTCCATATCAAACCGCCACATAGTCTTATACGCTGCTGAACTCACCTCCATAGCATACTTTCCTGGGCTGAAACAAGCCTCGATAATTCCCCCACCATTTATTAAACTCTGCCGTGCCAATGCATTGATTTCCAATGTGTAGCGCATGTGTGGATGTAGCAGCTTGAAAATAGGGTGCATTGAACTTAGCCGTCTATGAGCAGCAATGATGTATGGTTCCGTGCAAGCATGAGTTTTCAACCTGAAACTCAGCTCACAATTTAGAATACTTGAATAAGAAATGGAATACAACTGGAAGTAAAAATTATCTTAAGGATATAGGGATGACAATGTGCTGAGCTGGTCTTGCAAGCCAGGCCTTTCAGTCATTTTTCACTGGACAACCTCGTCATCTACTTAGGAGACTGGAAATGGGCAGTTATTAATTGGACCAGTAAGTAGCATTTGGGGTAATTGTATCAATAAGATTTCAACAATTTGCGCGACCATCTGTAAAAATTTGTGATCTGACTGTCCATCATGAATCCATATACAGAGCAATTGCACCATAATCCAATGCTTCAGTAGCAAAATAGCAGTTTCCAATATACCAACTACACAGACAGAGTAAGATTGTGTGCACATGATTCAAATGTAGATATCAATCACTAGGTTTTCACTTAGAGATAAGTTTACCAATGGTTCACTAGTTGATGCACCCCAGCGTCATTCGAACACACATGAGCCTTGGCCAATTTCCACATCCAGTGAGTTGTTGCATCATGCCCATGGGTGTAAAGATGCTTCACCTGAGGTGTGGTGGGTGAAGGTGGAAGAGTTAGCTCAATAGCTATCGGTCTAAGGATGTTGGTGTCATTGAGGAACAAAACTGTCCTCGAGGCATAAGCTTTCCTCCCTGTCAAGGAGTTCATCTTATTGATAAAAGGCAACAGCATATCATGGAAGTCAAGCATAAACAATCGTCCATTGTCAAGTGCCTGCATTAAAATAGCAAAAGGATAAGGACCTTTGTGTGGTTTCCAACCATTGATCTGATGCATCCCACAGTGGATGGACCACACTTGAGTGTTACCTTCCTCATAGCCATCAGTGGCAGGAAGATTTGTGAGTAGATGGTCAAGAAAAGATTACCATGATGGTCCACTCTCAATGAAGAGTGGCAGAATAAAGAATTAGTTTGAATCATTTTATCCGAAAGCTTTTAATGTCATGATCTTGACACTGTTGATTCCTCTCATTAGTAAGCCACATTTGTAAATGCTAAATTTAAATGGTTCCACAGCAAAGGTGTTTCGTTCTATACTCTTCAATGGTCATTCCTCCCAATTCTTTATTCTTTCTCGATGCGTTCCTTTGTTATTGCAGATTCTGGAGGGCCAGAAACCACAGGATCTAATTTACTCAAGATTGGTAACTCCTGCCACATTGTTTTCTAACTTCAGCGCTCACAAGAGGAAAAATGCAATCTTCACCCTTAAGCATTTTTTTCACACTATAAGTATGTTTGGCTTGAACTTCAACAATTTCGTATAAGTTCTTTTTAGTGTGGAGAAAGCTAACAAAACAAGAAGGGCCTCCCTGTTGATGCCAAAGCACTTATGAAAGTACTACTTAAAGTGACTACGATTAACATGCAACGGGTGTCTTGCACAAAGGAGAGACAGATCGGGCGAAAACATAAATAATTTACAAAGACATATTTAAAGTGATAATTTCTTCTGCAGTGCCCATTTCCTGCTCATATGTTGGTGTAAAGCCCACAAAATCATTTTGAAAGATTCAAAAGTGGATTGCAACTGCAGCCTAAGAGAGGTAAATGAGATTCTAAAAGCGAAAAATTGATTTGTTCTAATTTATTACCCTCAACCACTCAATGTTTACTGGATTGACTCCAGCTAATGCCTGCCGGGCAAACTCATTGTCACGTATACATGCAAATCTATCTCCTGTAAGTAGAATACATAAATAGTGAGCGATCGAATTCTGGGTATTAATCAAATCCAGAAACTGAGAGTATAAGGGAAAAAGAAACTGAATATGGATGCAACACATGAACTAAGAGACATACTTGAAATAATAGCTGGAGTTTCATATCTCAGTAACCATCCACCTGTGCTCACAACGGTTTTAGAATCCGAGGAAGCAAAAGGCTCTCAAGAACCTGTTTTTGTTCATCGTGTCTTATCACAAACCCATCATTATATAGTTTGTCAATTCAGAAAAGCAACGAAATGGGTTGTCTGAATTTGTTAATGCAGCAGCAAGAGATGGTATCAGATTGTGGAGCAATGCTTTCAGCTTCCCAGCAGAAAACATTGCCTGCTTGACTTCCTCGAATGTTTCATCCCGTGGGACATAGACAGGATGAGGCTTCTCTATCCTACTCTCTGATTTTGGGTCTGTTTACAAACAAATATATGTTACTAATAGGATCATGTATTTCAAATTCTACCTTATGTGAAGGAAGTCTACAAGAAAGACATGACAACACCCTTTGAAGCATTATCTTTACATAATGAACATTTAGTTAAATTCAACATAACATCGTCACCATCAACATCAAAACCTTGTTGCAACCATGTTGGGCTCAAGAGCTACATGAATTCTGTTCCTCCATTCCAAAGTCTCTTGGGTGAAACCCTGATTGCACATCTCCATATTTATCCTTACTACTTCCACCCATGTCCTCTTTGGCCCAAATTGTTACAAATTGTTAAAAACAACATGCCAATTGTTGGGAAAAGAGAAAAACAAGAAGAACACACAATCTACACAATAGACACCAAATTTATGTGGTTCACCTGATGTGGGCTACGTCCACGGAGATTCAAACCTGTTCCACTATTGTTTAGAGATCACCCACAAGAAGAATAATCCTCTTCTTATGATTACAAGAGTACACCACTCTTCTAGGGTTCTTCTCTGCAAAAAACCAACTCTTTCTTTCTCACACCCTTAGAATCAAACAAAAGCCCTAATTTATAATAACCCTGAGCAGTAACAACCGTCGAATCTGCCCTTATAATAAAGGGTTCAGATTAAACCGACATATTACATAATTACCCCAGATCAGGCTTCACCAACCCATCAATCTCCCACTTGAAGACTGATCACACTGAATGACAATGGTATATCAAATTTGACAGGTTTATGTGCAACACTGGTTATAAACGATGTCATGCATACCATTGTTGTTATTACAAAAACTTCGATAACTGTTATATCATTCTCCTTTTCTATGTAGATGACATGCTTGTTGCAGGATCAAACATGCAAAAAATAAATAATATGAAGAAACAGTTGTCAAAGGAGTTTGAAATGAAGGATTTGGGTGCTGCGAATCAAATTCTCGACATGAGAATCACTAGAGACAGAACAAATCGTACACTCTGCTATCAGAGCGAGGTCTGTTAAGATCGTGGAGATTTGTGGGATCAAATCTCGAGGGGTATCATCGGATCTGTGAGGGAAGACACAGGTCGCAGTTTGGGTTTGGATCCCTGTTCCCGTGACACAAGATCAGGAACGGCCGTGTGAACCCAGATCTGCCCTCGCTGGAGAATAAGATTCTTTTTTTTCTCTGCTCCCTGCCGCTGCCATTGCTGCCACCGTTCTCGCCAAGCAGTAGCGGTGCCACCGTTCTCGTCGAGCAAACGTTGCCGCTGCTACCCCGCTCGGATCACCGGAGAAGCCGCACGCAGAAGACATCGCCCTCCCATTGCACCGCTGCTAAACGCAGCCGCTGCCGCCGCCGCCTGCAGTCACCGATCACAGTTCTCTGCCGCCGTGTAGGGTCGTCCAAAAGGGCTCCGTCCACCGCTGCCGTCGCTGAGGAAGACGGCGGCCTTGATCTCTGGTTGCAGAACCAGAGAACGAGTGAACAGAGGAAGAAGAAGAAGGGGATTCGGGCTGGGTCAGGTCAGGTGCGACCCGACTCGATTGTAACGCAGCCCAACAGCAACAACAGGTTCAGGCCGGGTCAGGTCAGGTTCTACCCGACCCGTTAGTAGACCATCCAGCCCAGAGAGCAACATCGGGTTCGGGTCAGGTTCGACCAGACCCGATTGCAGAGAAGCCCAGCCAGTCTTTTCCAGGTCGGGTCCAATCAGGTTCGACCCGACCCGACTGCATCAAAGCCCAGCGCATAGTGCAGTTCAGTTCCGGGTCAGGTAAGCCCGACCCGGGTCCGCTTCAGAAGCCCAGCAGACTGCAGCAGTGACGTCAGCACCGGTCAACAGGCATGTTTGACCAGATTCGACGGCCAGAATTGTTTTGTAAGTTTTGAAGTCATCCGGACTCCAAATTGAGCTCCATTTTTTTTTGTGCACTCGTTGCAACGAGATCTACGAGATAGATGGAATAGATTGATTGTTTGACTGACAGAAAAATTATCAAGCAAATAGAGCTTGGTTTGAGTGGAAGTAATGATGGACAACACAAAGCAAATAATTGAGAAATTCAATGGCCAGAATTTCACATTCTGGAAGATGCAGATAGAGGATCTTCTTTACCAGAAAAATTTCTACTTGCCAATTGGAGGAAAAGCAAATAAGCCTGCAACTATGTCAAATCCAAAGTGGGAGATGCTTGACAGAAAAGCTTTAGGTATGATCAGACTCTCTTGAACTGAATCTCTTAACAGAGTTTCCAAAGAAGAACACACAACCAGATTTACATGGTTCACCCGATGTGGGCTACGTCCACGGAGATTCAAACCTGCTCCACTATTGTTTAAAGATCACCCACAAGAAGAACAATCCTCTTCGTATGATTACAAGAGGATACCACTCTTTTAGGGTTCTTCTCTGCAGAAAACCAACTCTCTCTTTCTCACACCCTCAGAATCAAATAGAAGCCCTAATTTATAATAACCCTGAGCAGTAACAACAGTCGGATCTGTCCTTATAACAAAGAGTCCAGATTAAACCGATATATTACATAATTACCCTAGATCAGGCTTCACCACCCCATCACCAATAAAACAAGATGTTAATTCTTTTGGTGGTAGCTAAATCCCTTGTCTTCTAATTAGTCACCACCTAAACACTTAACTGAGAGATAATCACTTGTTTGCCATCCCCATCCATGGATATTTCTTTTAGTAAATAAGCAATGGACCCTCATTAGTCACTATGGTAGCTTTAAAACCATTAGCCTCGCTACCTCATATATTCCTATTCTTCGATGGTCCCTTATATCATGGTTCTCTAAGCAAGTACTATGTGAGTAATTCATCGTCTGCATAGCTCTTTGTCCCATTCAATTGTTCTGCTTTGCTTGAAAGTTCCGTTCACCAAATGTTAGATAGACACCGGACAGGCAGCTGTACATAAAAAATTATCCTTCCTTTTAGAGGTGGTAATCTGCCTATCCCATACTGTTGGTAATTGGAAGTAGGAAATGACCTTTTTTTATTGTTGACCCAAAAAAAAAAAATCAAATGTTTAAAATACAAAAACTACCTATCAAGCAATAAACCAAGGATGTGGAGGATCGAATTTGAGATGTTTCTTGGTAAACTTAAAGGACTGGTTCTCAATGCCACACAGATTTCATGAGACCATATTTCCCATTCATACAACACATTACCTGAATTGGTTGGAGGGCGGCCTGTACGACAGCGTCTAGGATAAGGCCTTTCCTCACCAGTCAGAACTGGCCTAGCAAGATCATCATCACGGTCCGGATTCCCCAAGTCATTATAAGGGGCATAATTATAAATCTGGTCAAACTTCTTGCGCTCTCCTTTTCCATTTCCACGGAGGCTTATCAAGTCTTCCTGTCGAAGATCTTTAATACCAACCGGTGTTTGTGAAGGCAGGAATGCCTGTTCAGGACAAGCTGATTGGTAAAATAGTCTACAAACCAAGCCAGCAAAGGACTCAGGCACCAGGTTTGATCCATCCAGAATCATAGTTTTAAAATAATATATATTACGATGAAATGCACAAAACGATGATTCCTGACTTCCTGTACCTTTTACTATTATAATGACTAACTCAATTCATTTTGACTTGGGTAATTTGAGTGACTCCATGATCGTCACCAACAAGCTAGGTTTGATTCTTTATTCTCAATGCCCAACCAAACTGGCTTTGTTAGACCAAGTGACCTGCCTGAGTTGGCTAAAAAGCCTTCAATTGTGAATTGTTTCGATTAGCAAACTATTGTTGATAAAGTTCTCTTAATTTGGGTCCTACTCCATTGAATTATCTAATCATACTATGTCTCGAATTACAAATTGTGAACTTACTGTAAAGTAATGTAACTTTGAACCAGGTACCTATGGACTAAGATTTGAACAATGATTTGGATGACCAACTTGTTTTATAAATATTGCAATGACTCAACCGTCAAGGTATCCAACCTGTTTGAAATAGAGGCAAAGTTAAATATTAATGATTTCTCATGCTTCTCACCTGATTGCTGAATATAATTCTGCTCTCCCGATTATCATTCCAGGAATGAATCCATGAATTTGCAGGGAAGAAGATGGGGCCTTCTTTGAAACCATGTATCACAATCTCCAACAAGTAGAACTCTTTATTATGAAGATTGGTAATGATAATAGCCCCAGGACGACCAAAGTTAGATGGGACAGTGAAATCAGCAGCATATTCACCAGTGTAAGGATGGATCTGTTGGGAAAAGCGGCGCAACGGAAACAACCCGCGATCAACGGATCTACCACGATCTACACAAGCAATCATACCATCAAGCAATCACACACATGACACAGTAGTTTTACGTGGTTCGGCAACTTGCCTATGTCCACGGGAGGAGAGAACTCATCTGCTATGATCCCATCTCAATCCCCTCGGGATCTAGGGTTACAATACATCAATATATATAGTTCCCGCTTTCTTGGCCACCAAGAAAACCCATATACAATGACTAAAATACCCCTAACCCTGAGCCTCGGTTCTGGCTAAACTAGACGACCGATCCGGCTAAACCGGAATACAAGACAAAACCCAACAATCTCCACCTTAGCTTAGATTCCGCAAATCCTCAGAGCCACCATGAGATACCCGGTAATGTCTTCACGCACCTCGCTGAAGGGTACGTCTCCGCACACGCTACAACCTAGCATGGCAACAATTGCCTCCTTTGACCTCAACACCACCGTCTTGAACCTCTGAAGTGTTTTCCATTTGTTGCTACATGCATGCATCCTTGCAACACAATGAACTTAACTTCCGTCCGTCAAGACAAAACTGAAGACCTCCCCGAATCCGGATCTCACAGGTACCTTGTGAATCCTTCATTCTGTCTCCATTCCGGTGTCTTTCCGTCAAACCTGCAACTGTCCTGTTCTAGTCTGTTCTGGTGGGTTGGGCACAGTACATGCGGGTTAAGAATGACCCGATGCTTAAACTGGCTTACTCCGACCTGAACAAAACTACATTTTCTTCTCCGAGAAAATCATCTCCGTTCAGGGCTTCCTGGATTTCCACTAGATGATATCATTGAAGATCCATCAATCCATCTTCCAATGATCCGTCGCATCTAACTCCACCTGAACCACAGATTTCCTCCCATGTTATTTGATGTCTCCTTCACTGCTCCACCTGAAAAAGCATACCCTATCAACCTGTAGAGATTTCTGACCATCTCACCCTCCATGATGACCAATGTTCCCTTTTCCACCTTCGTAACTCCACCCGCTACAGTGCACTTGCAGCCTTTGAAGTATAAGGCACACAAAGAAATCCAATTCTTCGTAATCCCGGAACATATATCACAACCGTTAGGGTTTGAATAACATCATTATACATCTGGATTTCTACCGTTCTTATCTCAAATGCTCATCAGTTGCATTATCCCCCCATAAGAACAAATCCATCAACCATGATAGTTATTTGCATCAAACTAATCTCTACGCGAACATATAATAGAAAGAATCTGAATCCCAATACCATGAATCAACAACCGGATCCATACCTGTAGCGACCAAAACTGATTTCCTGTCAACCGAATCCGAGCTTTCTTGCACACTACCTCCTTCTGATTCTGATTCCTTTTGCTTTTTCTTCCACTTTGGCATGTCGCTCCTTCCTGATCCCTTCGACGCGGATCTGAGCTTTCCATCAAAGTACTTGGAGCAATCTACCATTGACGACATCAAGTAACATTTTTCAATCATTGCTGTATCACGGAGTCTAACACTCTATCCTGCCAATCTCTGAAGTCGTTTCTCCATCAAACACTTCAATCTGGCCCGTGATGCTTGAATCCATTGCTATCATCGTGAATCTGCCAATATCTTTTATCAACCTCGTAGATCTCGTTACCGTGAGCACGTTGGAAGAAACGGATCTGAAATCCGACTCCGGATGGCTTCGATATCGCAGAATTAATTCTCTACACTCCAATTGGTCAAACATCCATGTTGACCGTTGACCAGCCCATCTTCTTCCATATATGCGTAGATCTGCTCAAAACGAGTCCGTCGGCTCAAACGGATCTCCGATCGGACATCGGACGATCAAGATATCGCAGAAACAATTTCAGCCGTTGAATCTGGTCAAACCTGCCTGTTGACCGAGCTGACGTCACTGCTGACGTCACGGCTTGCTGGCAAACTGGGCTTCTGAAACGGATCCGGGTCGGGTTCACCTGACCCGGAACTGAACTGAACTGCGCTGCACTGCTGGGCTTCTCTGCCGAACCGGGTTCGGGTCCGACCTGACTCGGAACCCAACTGCTCTGCTGGACTTTCCTGCAATCAGGTCAGGTTGAACGGACCTGACCCGAAACCAGAAACCTGACCTGGAACCCAGACGCTGGGCTTGTGCTGCACGGTGGGTCAGGTTAAGTGGACCCGACCCGAACCCAGACTAACTGGGGTGTCGTCTTCAACCCTCAGGCGGGCGCTGCGTTGGGTCTGCAACTGGCGGCGGGTAACGGCTGCTGCGCGGGCTTGGCTGGTCCGGCGACCAGCGGCGCGGGACCGGCTGCTGACGGCGACGGCGTCGACTGCGGCGGCGGGTAACGGTAGGCGACGGTAAGTCCGATTGTTTTTTTTTTCTTCTTTCAGCTGTCCGAACCTTCCACCTTCCGCGCAATCTCGGCGAGCGGGTCCTCTTCTCTGCCTCCGGCACCCCTTCCGCAACGCCGCTCTTACCATCTCCTCCGCCCCAGACGCCAAAGAGGTGCACGTCTCTGTTTATCTGCCAGAGCCAATCTGCGTTCTGCAGCAGAGAAGAAAACAAACAGGACGACTGCTCTTCGTCCTCGGCTGCTGTCCGGCGAGGGATCAAGCGGCTAGCGGTGCTCTCTCTTTTCCGCTCTGAGGATCTGTCTGCCACGGAACCCAGATCTAGCCCTTTTCTTCCTCGGCTTGGCGGGCAGCTACGAACGGCCCCCCTTTCTCCGGTGAAGGCAATCTGCACCCCTGTTCTCCGACCCAATGATTCTCTCACATCCAACACAATCCGTCAATCGCAAAATCCAAGCGATCTCCACCTCGCTCTGATACCACTTGTTGGGAAAAGCGGCGCAACGGAAACAACCCGCGATCAATGGATCTACCACGATCTACACAAGCAATCACACCATCAAGCAATCACACACATGACACAGTAGTTTTACGTGGTTCGGCAACTTGCCTACGTCCACGGGAGGAGAGAACTCATCTGCTATGATCCCATCTCAATCCCCTCGGGATCTAGGGTTACAATACATCAATATATATAGTTCCCGCTTTCTTGGCCACCAAGAAAACCCATACACAATGACTAAAATACCCCTAACCCTGAGCCTCGGTTCTGGCTAAACCAGACGACCGATCCGGCTAAACCGGAATACAAGACAAAACCCAACAGGATCGACGGCTTCGGCAACCAACCCCTCACAGAAGATTCTACTCTCTTTCCAATTCTGGTGTCTGAATAAAGGAAAAACAAAAGTAAAAAGTAATATAAACAAAATGGAATTAAACATAGAGGCAGAACAAATGAACAAAATTACAAAATTAAAAAACTTCAACCCGAAGCCCATATAAAAGATCCACTGAAATATTAAAACATGCATAGAAATAAGCATTTTGTACGATGGAATGCAACAGATAACAGAAATAAGCATTTCCTTCATTGCTTGTGGTCTACAAACTAGGAAATAGGTAAGGAAAGAAAGATAAATAAACTGTTGAGCTAATCTATTGAAGACAATCAGAATTCTCAGCATATATTATAATCATCAAAGCTAAGATCCCACTTTTCTTTGGTCGGTCAGCACAAAAGAAAATTTGCTTTACAAACACACTGTAAAATGCTGAATTTGCCAACCACCCTATCAATGTGAACCAGCAGAAAAATACCATAATGAAGAATTTTATCAGATCTTACAATAAATTATGCAAACCCAAAGAGAACTGAAGCATGAACTCCAATAAAAAAGAATAAGGAGCAGTTCATGAACAGACCCGAGTCAACCTCCTCACTAACAAGACGAATTATAACCCCCTGCCCAATTCCATTGATAAAAGACATCCATCGATCCTCCATCGTCTCAGTCAGTCCCTCCTTCATCTTCTTCGTGACAGTGATCACTGCCTTCACCTCGATCACGGACGATGCTGGGGGCGGCTTCAGCGGTCCGCTGGTGCCGGCGGACGGCTGAGCAGTCCCGATGCTCTTGTCGTTGCTGCGGATAACAGCTCGGATCGCCGGAGCTCTGCCGGACTTTGAGCTGAATTCCGGCATCTGGGTCATCTTCATTTTGCCGATCTCATGGCGACCCTTGATCGCTGCGAGCTGAATAGGCGCTGGAGAAGCGGCAATCTTTGATTTTAGTAGCGCAGGTTGAGCTGCCAACATGGTGGCAACTCAAAGCAAGGGAAGTGAAACAGATGGGTGAAGAATTCAAAGAGACTGAAGACACAGAAATGAGATCAAATGTGAAGTTGGTTAAGGAAGAAAGGTGGAGGCTTTTTTTGTATTGAACAGGGGTGGGGGCGGGGACGGGGAGCGGTATGGAAAGAGGGGTGGTGTGTGTTGTGTGTACGTGTGGAAAGAGCCAGTATATGAATGGAAAGAAAGACGGTGAATACTGAGTAAAGAAAGGAGGCATTTTATTATATTGAAGTCTCTGTGTGTGTGTGTGTGTGAGAGAGAGAGAGAGAGAGAGTGAGTGATATTTGCCTCTTGCAACAAGATAGAGAAGAAAAGGTGCTGCCTTGACTCCTCTAGCAAAAAGATACAGGAGAAAAGGTGCTGACTTTACTAAGGAGGAGAGAAAGGAAAGAGTCTATCCTCTGTTCAGAGACAGATGATGGTATTGACATAAAATCTCAATTCATGAGAGACAGGGAGAGTTGGTGGGCACTGAGTCGAGAGAGGAAGGAGAGTCAAATCGTGGAAAAAAGAATAATACAAGGATTTCACTTGAGGGAGGAGGGAGAGTTAACCATGTAACCACTGTAATTTTTTTTTCATTTTTGTTTGAAGACTTCAGATAGGCATGTGCCTCCTAGATCTGCCACGTTTAAAATTTTGAAATCTTAGTTAATCACCTTGACTGAAAGTCTAACGGGAATTTTAGACTCTTTTATGAAAATTGAGATATTTGTCATAAATTGATGAAGTTTGTTTCGATCTTTTTTAATTTGGATTAAACTCACTCAAGTTTTAATGAGTTTTTTTCACCATTTAGGTTCAATTTAACGGATTTTCTTGATATTAATATGAAAAGGTTAGATTTAACCTCTGGTTGTTTGGCTGATATATTAGATTTATATGTAAAATTTATCTGTATATATTATATGTAATTTTTTGAAAATGCATATGACCTTTTTTTTTTCTAGTGCTTCAGCTTAGGTGGTTAGAGATACAGGTGTGAGTGCACTGTTGCTTGAGTTTTGAGTCGTCTTAAAATAGTAAAAGAAGAGGGGAAATAAAAGTAAATACAATTTTTTGAAAGGGCCCATTTTTCACATGGGTTTGAATTCGGAATTCCTAGATAGGTCACAAGGAGTATTAAACCGCTGCCCACAAAAGATGTAAAATATAAATGTTAAGAAGGAGGGGTTGCTCACTTGGTAGGGAACCCACTTTTTGCTGGGATGAGCAGGGGTCGATCTTTAGGTTTCTCTCTCCTCTTATGCGCTAGCTTCCCATCCTAGCAGTTACAATGCATATATGGCAAAAAAAAAAACTCTTTGGCAAAAAAAAAAAAAAAAAGGTCGAAATGCATATATGGCCTCATTTTTGTTTGATGGTCATTTGGTGAGCTTCATGTTTGTTTCCACAATTTGAGGCACATAATAAGATGTCTATTAGAATTCTGAAGAATCCAATTGCACTCAAACAAATAGCTCTTAAAAATCCATAAGATTTCACTCGTAATGTAAATATGATATCTTACAGAAAGAATTAAGGTCATAATCGGTTTAAATTTTAAGGTCAGACACATGATTTAATAGCTTGTTCTATTTATATATATATATATATTTTCATCCACATGATTTCAACTTAAACCAATGTTGATAAAATGAAGAGGCTGCTGAGAATTCTTACACAAAGGTATCAGTGGTTTTATGAAAACCAAAAACAGACCCTCGTTTTGTGTTTTCACTGAAACCTCTCATGAATCGTCCAAAGTTCCAATTGTGGCGGAAGTAATTGCATTCACAATTCATATGGGCTCTTCTCGAAGTTGGAAAGTTGGTACTTTCGAAAAACATTGGAAAACATTGGGAAAAACGGTGATGCATTTTCTTCACCATAGCAAAGTGATCTGTCCGCTTCAGTGGAATAATCTAATCTATATGAAGCAGCTTGCTTTTTGGGTCCTTCCCATTCAGACATAAAATGTCTATTCTCTTATTCAAATAGACATTATCTTTACACTATCCAAAGTGTCTGTTTTGTCTAAGTCTCTATCTCAAATAGCTTTAAGACAAAAAGAGGCAAGATTCAGATTTGTCAAACACCACCTTATTGAGTTTGAAGTTTGAACCCTGGTACCAAGTGTACCGACCGTAAATAATTGAAAAAATATGTATGCTACTATATAAATATATGTATATGATGTACATAAATATATCAACAAGTATAAAATAGCCAAATGTATAATCTTACATTCTTACATACTATAGAAGAAAATGGGCAACAGTCTACCCTTATTTTATCTTATTGCTAATAAACAAAAGAATCTGAAACATGGACATCCAGATAAAAAGGGGTGTCTAATATGACATTGCCACCTAAGGATTAATCCCTGGGTGGCTAAGTTATCCACATGTAATGTATGTACCATTGAATGAGCTTAAGAAAAAATTTGCATATAAGGATTTTGATATTGAGTGATTAGGATTTACCAAGGTGGGCGTACAGGAGATTTGAGTTTGAAAAGAGAACTGCAAACCATATCTTTATAGGCATATTATCTATAACTTGTTAAAATTTCAATTGAAATGAACTTTGGTATGCAAATAACAAAATGTGGAAAATTGACTTTTACTGGTTTGGATCATAAACGTGACTTTCACTTACCCAGGGCAATTGCTTAGCATTCATTTTTCGTCATTCCTTATTTCATTTTCTAATGTAAAGGAAGCTAATATTTTATGATCATATTTTAGTATTCACCTTTGTTTCTTCGTTTTCATGTGGTTTAATTATATCGAAAAGTGGAGGGAATGCTAAAACCAGACGGGACCAATTGACCAAAAGCATTCAAAAATGGGCGTGAAAAAAAGTGACAAAGAATGTTGAGGCTAATCAAATCAAAGGGCTCCTTGAAGAATAATAATTTAAACAGTAAGGAGCCTACGGATGTTGAACAAAAGGCTGGAAATTCTTTTCCCAATTATCTTACACGTGAGGCGGCTTTCTTGAAAACCATCAAATGCCTAACAGCCAACAAATTTGAGCACGGCTAGCGAAATGTGAGTGTGCTTTTGAGTATACTTTATTAATGGGAATTGACTATCATCATGTGCAACAAATCCCCACTCTTCAAATAGCATAAATAAATAAATAAATAATAATAAATAATGATGATTTGGCATCTTTGATTATGAGTCTAGACTCTAGTGGTGGCAAAAAGTGGCCTCACCTGCCAACTTGATCCAAACCCAACCCACATCAACTCTAGGTTGGTCACGGGTTAGAGTTTTCTTACTCGCAAAAAAGGGGTCGAATTAGGGTTGACCTGCCTAATTTGCATATAATTTTTTCTATTCAAATTTAGGATATTATTTTTTTATTTTTTTGAAATCCATGATTAAGACTATGAGATAAAGGATAAGATGCTATCCAAATAAGACTTTCCCTTATCCATTCATTTCTTTCAAGTTTTGGCAATTATTTAATATGAATAAAAACCAAAAGAGGAGAACAAAGAGTTTATTTTAGTGTACAAAACATGAGATCGAGTTGACATGTGTTGGCCTTTTGCTAATTTTATCATTGCTAATCTTGTAATCAAACCCTTTTATAGATAAAAAGTTATAACTCAATCCGGTCTAAGGATTTGACTTTAATAAATCCTAAGCTAAAGGGGTCGAAATGTCATGGCGGGGACCAATTGAAATCCAACCGTTCAAAGTAATGTTTTTAAGGTACATAGGACAATCCAAATTTTTATCTCTATTGAAGATAGACCCACTGTGGCATTAATTGTTTGATGAAAAATCTAATAATGAATGCACGCATAATATATATTTCATTTTGATCGTGGGCCCACTAATAGATTTATTGGTACAACAGGAAAGTTCATTTATTGGTTAGCATGGTGGATATGATGGGAAAAAGATTGTATGGAAGAGATGCCTGTGATAATCGTCTCACTTCTTGATTGGGATGTGGTTCAACTTTAAACAAATTTAGGTGGGCATGTGAAGAAGCTTTGAAGGAAATTGGACGAAGGTTCGGTTACACAATCCTCCATTGCTTATACACTCCTCGCATCATGTTTTTCAAAGGGAGCTGCTATATGAACACCACTTCTAACTCTTCCTACACAGCAAAAAAAAAAAAAAAAAAAAAAATCTAATCTTTCCAAAATGCCCCCACCCCTTCTCTTCCTACACACCTTCTCTCTCTCCCTCTCTCCTCTCTCTTCCCCTTCCCCACCTCCCCCTCCAGTCGGCGACGAGCTCTGGTTGGCGGAGGGGAGTCTCCCTTTCTCTCCCTTCCCTCTCTTTCCTCCTCTTCCTCTTATTCTTCTTTCTCTTCCTCTTCCTCTATTCTTTCTCTCCTCCTATTCTTCTTTCTCCTCCTCTTCCTCTATTCTTTCTCTCCTTCCCTCTCCCTCCCTCTTTCGTCCCTTCCCCTTTCTCCTCATCCCTGCATTCGGCCTCCTCTTAGCAGGGAGATAGGCATCTCCTCGTTGCAGGGAGACTAGGATCTCCTCACTGTGAGGAGATCCCGATCTCCTTGCTGCGGCCGGGGGGGGGGGGGGGGGCCGCGGTGGGGGGGGGGGGTGAAATGGGAAAGAGAAAGAAGAATAGGAGGAAAAAAGACGAGGAGGAAAAGGAAGAATAGGATGAAGAGGAAGAGAGAGAGGGGGAGGGGAGGGAGAGGAAGAGAGAGAAGGTGTGTATGGAGGGAAAGTTTTGGTTTTTTTTTTTTTTCTATGTAGGAAGAGATAGAAGTGGTGTACATATAGCGGCTCCCTTTTCAAATCATCCAACCTAAGCTAACTGAGATAGCATGTATACAAGTAGAGCAAGTACTTATCAAAGTAAAATAATATTAATGATATTTAGATGTTAGAAACCAATATAGCTGATTTGTGGTTCATGCATAGACCTTGTCATCCTTTTGCATGTCCTTCCTCTTGAATTATCTCTAGTGGGCCCCATAGTTTTGATATCATTGTATAATTGTATAGGGTGATTTTTCTATGTGAACTGCCCTCATGAGCAGTCCCTGAAAACTCTTCTGTGGGGCCCACTATAGACTCAATCAAAGAATTAGATGAAAAGGAAAAAGGATAGAAAGATCTATGTGTGATCACCTTAGATATTAATTTTGGCCCCAATCACCTGTCTCTAAGCCTTTCATTTGTGGCCCACAAGTCGAGTCTATTCAGATGGGTATATACAGGGTAGAATAAGAAAAATACCTTGGGGAGCAGCTATAGAAATAAACATTCTTAGGGGGGCCAATATATAAAAAAACTAAAAATCTCCATAATATTAGGGTGTCTTTTTTGAATTTTTGGGAACCCAATATTAAAAAAAAAACTACATAATAGTAGGGGGTTTTTGAAATTTCATGGCCCCTATCACCCTCTATGGAGTTTCGCCCATGGGCATATAGTTGATTCAACCGTCCAATACATTTGGATGTATGCCAAACCTTAGGGGCATGTAACTGTGAGGGGGCTTTTGTCTACTAAATGGTTTGGATTGGGTGATACATGGGCCCACCAAAAATTCTCATAGAAAAAACGGTGAGAGAAGTTCTCACTAAAATATTTCTCATATATATATAATGAAAATATTCAAGTGATGACTAGTTCTTATTGTGCTTCAACTAAAACTATTGGTGAGACACACCTAGCAACCCATCAAAATCGTGCACAAATAGGGACTCTCGTGATAATCACTAATATTAAGCTTTGACATCTATATGAATTTTAGACCTGGCAAATGGGTCGAGTGACCAAATTCGGGTTAGGTCAATCCGAACCCGAATTTGTTAGTTCCAACCTTAATATGACTTATTTTTAAAACGGGTTAAAAACCTTCAACCCACACTCACTACGGGTCAACCTAACCTGACCAATCTAACCCAAATTTAATGCTGGTTGGGTCGGTAGACCCGACCTAACATATTTAATTCTCACTTTGCATATAATTTAACTCATTTTATGTGACCCAATTTCATTTATAAAGCTCGCCGTATTCTAGATTAATTTAAAATGTTTCATTGAGTATGAATTTATAATTCATCAATTTTCAAGGTGTAAAAAATGGAGAATCTATAAATATTTTCTAGCCCATTTATTAAGAATTTGAGATAATCCCTTTTCAATTTTTGTTCAATTTTATAATTTCATATTTGAACATAAGTATAAAAATCATCAACGATATTGTATTTCATTCATATCCATATTTTAAAAGTAAATTTATATGCCAACATAAAAATAATAAGCACATATCAATATTTCAACTATAAAACATCATATTTTCAAACAAAGAATAATTTTTATATTCTAAGTATTAAAATTCTACTTAACTTCTCCATAAAAGATTAAGAGTATATAGTTTATGGCTCACAGGAATAAGAAAAGTTACATAAAAATTGGAAAGTCATTGTAATTTAATAAAATCTAAACAGGTCGAACAGATAATGGCGGGTTATGTAGGTCAACCCTAACCTAGCCTGTCTTTATAAGGGTTGGTAAATCATAACCTTAACTCAACCCGTATTTCAAACGAATAGGGTTAGGCTGGTCAGAAACGGGTCTAGTCGGGGCAGGTTGGCTGGATTTTGCCAACTCTTCTGAATGGATTCTATCATTGAATAGAACATTTTTTTTATATATATAATATGAAGTCATAATAAACTCGTGGAAGTTATAATAAACTGATGGGCTTTAGATGATGGGGTTAGAGGCAAGGCATTGGACTCAATCTTGATACTTGTAGTGGTGGTACATAGATCTTCTTATCTTTTGGTCTCATTTGATGGGATCCACAGGTGGGCTCCATAAAAAGTTCTTACTATGACTCCACAAGAACAGTTCTAGTGAAATTAAATTCTTTGGGGGCTGTCCTTACTGAATGGACCACTAAGTGAAGTGTACCTTGGGACCCCATTGATCATGAGCTAAAGGGGGGCCCACTAGACGTTGCTCACCATAAGGACCGTAAAGGACCTTTCTAACATGTTCAGTACCTATACACTTGTGATGTATACAGTATATATCCCTCCCAACTGTATTCAACCCATCCATGATCTCTCATCACATATCAGGCACTTTTCTGTCACAATTTGATATAGTGGTTTTAACTAAGAAATTCAACTAGATCCTCCAAGCTTCTCTTAGATCCATTAAACCTGCAATCCATGAAAGGTCCATTTTTTTTTAAGTGGATAATGATCTAATGCTAATTATGACAAGGGATTTTTTATGATGACTGATGAGTCCCACATATAAAACATGAGAAGGCCGCACGTAGGCATACGCCTAACCATTTTTCAGATTGATTTTAGCCACAGATAGACCAACTTATAATAATAATAATAATAATAATAATAATAATAATGCAGCACAGATTGGATCTATAAAATATATTATTAGTTGGTCTTTTACTTATTATGATTTTGGATGTGTTCCTCTTTTTAGTTACATGTTCTTATTGAACCACGGAAGAAGTGGTACGAATGCTTTTACGTTTGAATGGCGCTTCAGTCCCATGTACAATGCGGGCCTTATTTAAAAATTAATTTATTTATAAATAAAATCATATTTAAGTATATAAATGAATTGTAAATTAATATTAACTTAAAATTCTTGTTTCATTTATTTCTATGTACAGTGAATAATATTTGGACGCCTTGGATCACCTATGAGCCCATGTGGTTATCATGTAGTTAAGAGATTCATTAACCCTCTTTAATGTTCAAGCATATTATCATAATTAATCATCATCCACATAGATTTAATTTTGAAAATCTCTCATCACCATCACCATCACCATCACCATCACCACCACCATCATCCACAAAGCTTCAATTCTGAAAAAATCTCTCTTTCTCGTTTTGAATCATATCATCATCATCAAGGATTGATCTCCAAAAACTCCATTTAATCAAAACCACAATAGCAATTATTAAAGTGGGCCACAGAATTTTTTCACATTCATGTTTATTGTCTAGCTCGTGGGGCCCACTTGTATTTCCTACCATTGGATTGAGTGTGGGATAGAGAGATTGTAAGGAGGAGATTTGAAAATCAACTGAGTTGTCAGATATTTTAGTGGATTGGGAGATTTTAAGGGATCCAAATTTAAGAAAGAGATAGAGATATTAGGAAATTTGGAGAGGTGTAGGATCCATTAATCCCCTAGATAGTGGCTGGACCATAGTAGTGGCTGCTATATTGTTAGAGTCCAGTGGAGAGAGAGAAAGAAAGAAGAAGAAAGGAAGACATGGTACTGGAGTGACTATTTTTTTTTTTAATAAAAACCGATGTGTTTTAAATTTGTATGCAAATAATATTATTTAAGGGTATAGTGAGACAAAAATCACTAAACACATTCAAATATCATGAACATGAGCACATTTCTTTGTATCCAATATTGCAAATGCCTAAAAATCTATAGGTAAGAATAGCGCTAAGACAAAAAATCCCAAACCACATTACTTATTGAACCTCAAAATTCTACAATTTTGTCTGATTGAAAGTGCAGAATTAAGTCACTCCATATCCACCAAAATAAATCCCAAAAACTCATTAATCCATATAATGCCCACCCTCCAACCCCCGCAAAGAATCCTAAAATCCTAGAAAAACCACTTTTAGGAAAAAAAAATTATAAATCTTTATCTTTCATAATCTTAAAAATCTAATCCCCTGATACGTCTATAATAAAAGGACATCAATCATATTTCTAGCAGTAAAGAGACGCCTAATACTTGTCAAAAATCGTCTCTAGATTCATTCCATCAAAAAGGAAACACAAATGGCTTGTGAGCCTTAAATTTTTGGAAGAGAAATTTTAGGGCCACGTGGCCTAGAGGCTTGATTTGATAATTAAAATATAACATGCTAGTATTCACAATCACAAAGAAATCACTTAAAAACTGAGATTCCACTGAATGAATGACTAAAGAAGAAAGCCCCTAAAAATTATTTAGAATCTATATATCAAAGGAAAAGCAAAAAAATGGAAGAAAAAAAAAAAGAAATTTATAAGCATAGGCCCAACTCCCAAGATCGTTCCCATCTAGTCCTAGTAATTTGCCTTGGCCCAAGTTGAACCCATAATGGGTCTGGCAGCCCATCCCGGTAAAGGCTCAACAAATCCAGTCCCAAGTTGCCATAACAGATTTTATTCCAGCCCAAAAGGAAGTCGATATTTAAGTCGGGCTCATGTAAAGAATGTACATCATATATACCCCATTCCATGATTTATGAAGTGGGTACATCCCATTATCTACCTAAAAAAAAAAGTTTATCTCTAATGTTAGAAATATATAATTAAATTATTAAAGAAAAAGAAGAAGAAGGAGACTGAGAGTTGGACTCAACATCATATTAATCATGCATAAAAGCCTGGGTGTTTTTGCTTTGTCCTATTTTTTTACTTGCTACTTGGAAGTAGAAGTATATTTCAATCTAATTCCTTCTATATTGAAGATTAACTGTCATATGTCTTGAATTTAGACTTTGTGTCATATGTTTTTTATTTAGGCTTTGTGAGTGTTATGTTTGTTAGAGCTTCATTGCCAATGATCATTGCATTATCATTATATATATATATATATTGTAAGTATGGCATCTTGGAGATATCAAGTTGTAAGATTTTCAAACAGCTATTTATTTTAGCAATATTGTATTTAATTTTGGAAGGCTGAAAACTTCTAAAACAGGAATGTGTTATAGTCATTCCGTACTAAAGGTATGCATCTAAGTATTTTTTTCTCCTCAAGGCTTTGGGGATACTTATATGAAATTTTTTATCTTTATTTTTCAACTTTTTTTTATTTTTATTTTCTTTGTGCTTTTAGAAATAACCCAATCAAGAACTTTATTTAGATCTTTGTTTGTAGTGTTGAATTTGATTATGTTTATTATTTTTCATATAAAAGCTAAAAAGTTTTTCTTTTCTCCATGAGTGTGGCTTTTGGAAGTACTTATCATCATCAATATTATCATCATCGTCATCAAAGTCTTGTCCCAACTATATTGGAGTCGACTACATAAATTTTGTTCCTTTATTCCGACCTATTCTTAGCCATATCCTGAGAAGCATGTATAGTCAAGTAAAATCATTTAAAAAACGGGTCAAATTGTCAATACTTTTATATGTTTTAATCTTCATCATATTATATTATTCATAATTACTCTTCAACTTTATCAATTTTTTCACTATTATCCTAAATAATCAAGCCATTCTTCCAATTAAACCTACATTCTAAATAATTTGATTGGCTCATTTTACATATTAAACCTTTAGACATTGAGTTTGCCTCCTCATTGAACATCAACACACTCATCCATCCATTCTAACCATTTCACCATCGTCACACATCAAGCTGCTAGCTCATCTATTTATTCTTTTATTATATTATTTTTAAATAAGCCTAGTGTTTCTAAGCCTTTGCATTCTTTTAATTGTCATCCATTTCTAAATTTTAAACATTTTGTTGTTATTATATATATATATTTCTTTTGTTATGGTCTGGGTTGGGCCCGGGCTTTTTTCGCTAGTATTAATAATAGTAGTACCGTCTATAATAATATGATATGCAATATTAATAGATTATCAATAAAAAAATTGCCCAATAATCACATAATCATTCATAGCGACGAAAAATTAGAGAACATTACCAATTAGAAATAAAAATATAATCATGATGTGGTCATGTGATGGGTACACAGTTGTAGCAAACCAAGTCCATGTTATGGTCAGGCTCTCACATAGTTCGAATATACCAAGTTTCCCACCATGATGGGCCCCATTAGATTTATTCTTTCAATTAAACTCCTGAGGCATCCATAAAATTATAGGATGGTTCACACCATGTAGAGATTTTAGGTAATGGGTGGAGTATGGTATGTATACGGTGGAGAGATGTTAGGGAGAAATTTAGAGAGAGATATTATAGGAAAGAGACGTTTAGTGCGTATATGATTTTATTAATTAGATGCACATGTTGCTCTCCCGTTTTCTCTTACGAAAAGGGGAAATGCTCTTTACATATACTAGTGCTTCAAGGCCCACACCCAATGCGGGCCAAAGAAAAGAAATTAAATTTTATTAAAAAATTTAATTATGAGAGTGATCAAGGAAGGCGAGGAAGAGAGAAAGAGAAAAAGAGTAAGAGATTAACCAAACAAAAAAGGACAAGAGTGATAGGAACCTAGTTTTCGATCTAAAGATGATCCTCGAGGTGTTATTTGAAGCCCTGGGAGAAGAGAGATGATGATAGTGAGGTGTGGAGATCAAGAAAGGTGGTGTAGACACCTCATTTTGACACCCCTCATGTACTATTTTCAATATCTTCATTATAGATGCTATGATTTTGCCTTATTCAAACAATTTTGGATAAATAAGTTAAGATCTGCATGTCTATCCATCAATATCCATATTTTAGGAAAAGTTTTATTATTATAGGCTTCATTTTTAGGATGCATCTCACTAAGGAACTTCTTTTTAGTTGAATTTCGCTTGCCTAATGATCTACACATTGTGATTTTTCCCATGGTATATGGATTTTGGAAATATGACGGTCCGATTGCGAGACATGTCTTTCTTAGCCTAGGTCTCACTAGAAAATTCAAACATTTTCCTATCCTTCAAATTAATTGGATCTTTATTCCATCATCATTTACGTGTTGAGTGATTTCCAGTGGTATATTGATTGTGAAGATCCGATGGTCAGATCAAGAGATATGCCTCGCCTGAAAATTGATCATATCTTGGTCCCTAAAATTTTCAATTTTTTTCCTGGCCTTCAAAATACCTGATCTCATATACCATCTTAATCTACTTGTTGAGAGCTTTCCAATGGTATATGGAACTTTGAAAACTAACGCACAGATCAAAACCTACGAGGCCTGGGTTCGCCACAGCTAACATGAACACTATAAGGGCCACTCATAGAGAGTCTTATTTCTTAGATCTAATTTTCCTCTCAAATACCAAAATTTAACATTTTATCTCAAATTGAACATGGAGGACCCCTCTATTTTCAGCCATACATCACATACCCTATGTTTTCTTGACTTGGGGATGACTCACCTTTTGAACACAGGGTCTAGCCCATGCTACACAGTTGACCCTATTTTGATGATCCAACACTTAAGACACCTCATTCCATCACATCATCAACATTATTAATCATTCTAGCTAAGATCATCACATGCTAGTCCCAATTGATCATCAATAGAATATGAGGCCCGCTTGGGTCCACTCAAGGGATTGACCCATTCAAATCCAACCCGGGTCCATGACCACCAATCCAACTCCAAACCAAACTTACATCCTTGATAAATTAGTCTAAACCCTCGACCGAACTCAAATCCTTGACCCAAGCCAGTCCATCCCTCAGGCCATTAGCTCACCCAATTATTTAAATTTCAAATTAATTATGGGAGAGCTAATCCTATCCCCACCTCATCTAGCCTCATTCCTATCTTACCACCTAATCTAATCCTCTCTCCCTCATCATCTTATCATCAATCCCATCCTGGCCATCCTAGCCATCCAATCCCATCCTAGATAATCCAATCCAATTTAAATCCAAACCAAACCCAATCCCCACAAGTTTCATTTTTTTTTCAGACTCTTTAACCTTGATTTTGGGGGGATCTAAAATTAAAAAGAGAGAAACAAAACGATAAGGGAGGAGAGGCTGGACTGAGAAGGAAGAGAGAACACTGAAGAAGAAGAAGAAAAAAAGAATCGAGAGTAGGACTGCGAGAGGAGGAAAGGAAACAAAGAAAGAAGGAAAAAGAGAAGAAGAAGAAGAAAGATAAAAAGGAAGAAAGAAAGAAAACAAGGGAAGGAAGGGTGAGAGAAGAAACGACAAAGAGGGGGAGATCCCAATTGAGGTATCAACACCACCCCCCCCCCCCCCCCCCCCCCCCCCCCCCCTCTCTCTCTCTATATCCATCACCATCTAGCCACGTCTCCTCACCTTCTTCCCATTGCCAACTACCCCTCTCCATCACCTTCACGTTCATCACTACTCTATAAACAAACCCAATGTCCATCACCCACTAACAGCCCCCACTTCATCTTCACAGCAGGACCTTCACCTTCATCCATCTTTCCTACTGCACAAACCCATCATCACCTTCACTCATCATTGCCTAAACAAGTCCTCACCAATATCACTGCAGTTCCCACTTCCACTGCACTTCACCCTCTTTATAACAGCCTGCCACCACTGTTACTAGCTGAACGAACCACCATACTAGCCACCTCCCCTGCACACACAGTGTCACACCCCCAAAACTAAGGCGAATTCAAACTCAGTCTTAAGGGTGTAAGAATTAGAACCAATTTAAAATTTTCTTGAATAACAACACGGACGCCAATTCCGGGTGGATTGAAGTCCTTGGTGAAGTTATACTTATTAATCAAGCAACCATAATCATATGAGAAACCAAAATCCATAATCTACACAGTTGAGTATCAAATTCAAATCATATGAACAAACCTCAATCATAATTAATAAATGGTCAAGAATTTCAAAGGATAATAATTAAAATTATAATTTCAAGACAAATGAATTAATGTCTACACTAATAGCCCCAAATATGGCCTTTTTTTAAAGAGTCTATTGTTTCGAATTTAAGCACCATCATTAAGATACCTCAGACGATGTCTTCGGCGCTCCACTCAATAACTCCATCAGGTAAACTGCAAGTAATGATGTTAATCAACTGAATTACCCAAATTATGCTGAATGCAAACCCGATGGCATGAATGCACAAAACCGAGTATTCCCGCAGATACAATATACAAAAATGGGTATTTCGCCAAATATAACAAATGGCACAGCTATATACTATATCTCATAGTACATGCTGTCCTGATGGCGTACGACTATCTCTAACTGCAATCGGTCAAATATGTATATATAAATACATACTATATACGAATGCATAATTAATCATGCTATAAAACCCTTAATTCACAATATCCAACCCATTATCAATTTAAGTGCTTAGATTGCTTTGTTTAAAAATATACTATGATTGTGTGTCATTTCAAGTTCTTTGAGGGTAAGCACTAATCCACTTAACTGTCATATGTTAGTTAAATATGCACATGGGAATCAACCCTCTTTCACAATGGTAATGAGAGTCCACGATGCCAATATCCTACTTTCAGTATTTATTATTTGGTGCAGTCCGAATCTCACATTTTCATTCTAAATCCAGTCCGACCCTCACATGAACATTCAACCAGCTTTTCTAAAAAATGGAACTCATTAAATCCAATTGTGTAAAGTTAGTCTGTTTTACAAATTTGGGTAAAAGCATTCAAATTCCAAATCCAAACTAAATCAAATTATGATAAAAAAGAGAGAGAACAATTAAGTTCTTAATCATCATTGATGTATATTAAAACACCTAATTATTTTATGTAAAAAAAAGGAATCCAAAACCCAGATTCAGACCTGAAACTTAAACTCAAATTAAAAATCCAAATTATAATCCCAAATACAATCTAATTAAGATTTTAATCATTCCTAATTACATCTTAATTAAATCCTAATTGAACTAATTAAAATACTAATCACACGTAATTAAATATTAATTAAGATTCTAATCAAGTCATAATTAAACCCAAATTAATATTCTAATTAATTGTAATTTAATGTTTTAATCACACCCAAACCCACTATGGAAACTCAAAATAAAATAAAGTAAAAACCCCAATTAATATTTTAAATTCTAGTCATCTTGGGCCCATTAGCTCCACTGGTAGCCCACCAGAAGCCCAGGTCAGCCGCAGCCTAGGCCTGCTAAGCAACCAGCCTAGCCTAATTACGGGGCCATGCTTGCTGCCTAGCCGGCCTAGGCAGCAGGCCTATTACTTAGGCATACGTGGCAGTGGTACCACCTGGCATGCACAAGCAGCGTTGATGCTAGGCAACTTACGCCATAGGTTGAATTTAACCTAATGTTCAGATCCATCATGCATCACGGCAACTCAGGTCTAGGCCAGATTAGGCCCATTAACACAGCCTCACATGATGGAGACGTGTAATTCAACCTTGTCTTGGTTTCATTAAATCTACACAAATGGCATGGCCCACTTTATTTGTCCATCATCTTTAATTGTAGCCATCACATAAGAGACCCAAATAACAAACAGATCTAGTCATCGATATTTCAGGCCCTTTAAAATGATGGCTAGCCCCTTAGAATGATGGCTAGGGTCCCATCATCAAGGTTGGCCTCACTATGTAAGCTAACACTATCATACTGATAAGTCCTGAAAATTTTATCATTTCATGATTAAATTAGGAATTTTAAGGACTTATTATTCAGTAGAAATCTCTTCATTTAGTTGGAATTCATGTTTTTATGATTTTAAAATTCGTTTTAGAATTTTCTTGCAAAAATCATTGAAAATCATTAATTTTCCATAAAATCATAAAATTTTCCAGTTTGGATTTCCATTTTTAGAAGATTTTTCAAATTCATGATTTTACATGAAATGATAGAATTTCTTATCATCATTAGTTAATTGAAGATAAATCATAATTAATAATGAGAATTTATTGTGTCATTTTATGTAAATTGGGCCAGCATTAGTGTATTTGCGATTTTCATTCAAATTATTAAATTAATTGAAAATCACTTTTGTTTGTAAGAAAATTGAAGAGAAGGTCCCACAATCAAAACTTGAAGCCAAGATTTGAAACTTACAGCCAGCATGTGTTTGTGATCTTTACTCCTCTTAAATTGAAGCAATTTGAAGAGAAAATCAAGCCAAATCATGAGGAATGAATCTACATCACAAGTGGGGCAAGATTTTCGGACTTACATGAGATATATTTGGGAGGGGAATGAAAAAATAGAAGGAAGAGATGTTCCCAGCCCAACTTTGCGTTGCATCTCACGGCCAGGATTAGAAGTGCACATGTGGGGCCAGAAGCATAGATAAAAAGGACATGTTGGGTAAGCATCACATAGGTATATCTCTTGTATCAAGCCCATGGCCCATCTCCTTATCAAAATAAAATCAAGATAGACATCCATGTAGCTCATGAGGAAAGTTCAATTCACCTGCAACCCACTTTCCAATTTGAAAGCATCCCACCAACTCACATCCCAGATTCTCTTTCTATTCTATTTCTATTCAAATACTAAATACATACCCCACCCATCATGCCAACTCATCATTCTTATTATAATCCAAGTCCACTTTCCATTCCTCTGTTTCCTCCACGCCAATTATTTTTCTCAATATCTCTCCTGTACGTTTCAACCCACTCTCTATATATGGCATGAAGTACACGTCCCAGACTACCCCTCATCTCTCTCTCATATCTATTTATATATATATCACCAACAGAGGAGTGAGCATTGCACGCCTATCCAATTCCACCATACCACCAGTTCAAGCCCATCCTCTCCATCAATTTTTCAATCAAAGAGTGGAATGGCCAGCCACCTTTGGTGATCATCCTCTTCCATCCATCTTCTCCTGTCATCTACTCCTTCTTGGTGTAAAGATTGAAGAATAGACTATGGATTACATGCAAAGTCCCCTCTTTTTGATGTCTTGATCTAAGGCAAGGATAAATTTTCTTTTTTTAGTTTTAAATTACTTTTGGGGTATTATTGGGTGTATTGGTTTGTTTAATTTTAAATACACAATTAGTGAGGTCAAGGCGTCCCGCCTTGGATTAGCAATGTGTGTTTGTGTGTGGTAACAGCACACACTTGGTGTGGTGTTTTTGTGGATTTTTATTAATTCTGCCAATACAGTGTTTTAATTTCCAAAAATAAGAAAAACTAGAATTCTTTATTTTTTTTATTTGAATGTTTTATTTTTTATTTTTAATTTAATGCATGATTATTTATTCCTTTATATTGGTGGTTTGATCTATTTTATTGTTTTGCAATTTCTAGTTTTAGGATTGTTTTAGTTTAGGATTTTAAGGTTAGATTTAATTTGTAATTTTTTTTTAGATTTGGAATTATAATTTAATTTTAATTTTTAGAAGTAATAGTGTGTATTTTTGTAGATTTTATTAGGGTAGC
Source organism: Sextonia rubra (assembly GCA_037013555.1). Classification (NCBI taxonomy): domain Eukaryota; kingdom Viridiplantae; phylum Streptophyta; class Magnoliopsida; order Laurales; family Lauraceae; genus Sextonia; species Sextonia rubra. The sequence continues at coordinate 104,174,708 of JASUAD010000001.1, read as the reverse complement.
TTTAGTTTTTCAATTAGGATAGGTTTTTTGCGAATTTAGCTCTTTGTGGATACAATTCTGGACTCACTAGGTAAAACTATATCGAGACCTTATACTTAAAGTTCACATTGATTAAGTTTTTGTAGGTCCCTTAAGCTTTTTAATTAACCTGTGTAGCAAGCATTAGGCCAATTACTCCCAAACCAGATGGCTTTATGGCACTAGATATGAAATACCCTTACGGGCTTACTAGTTCGAATTAAAAAGGCTACGAACCTAGACTAGCCACAAACTATATATATATTTTCACTCTCTTTTTTTTCTCTCTTTTTTTCTTAATTGAAAGTAAACACTAGGTGGCCTTTCTCATTTTGCTCGAATTAATTCATTTTGGTTCTAGTTTATACAATCCACCAAAAATGAACCAGGAAACAAAAATATTTTACAAACAAAATCTCAAGTTCACATCGCATTCTCCCAAAAAAATTCTAAAAACAGCATTAAAGTTTCCTATCCAAAACGTCGAACAAATGTATACATGTGTGTATGTGAGAACCAAGTTTTGATAATTCTCTGATAGGTTTCCTCCTCTAGAAACATCAAACTTTCTTTTTTTACTTCCTCCCAAAAATTTTGAAAATTCCAGATTCCTATATATCTTCAAGTCACTTCAATTCTTTTGGAAATTTTCTTTTCTAAAACTAAAAAAAATTGAAAAATGCAATCGCACAAATTCCTAAAACAAAAAAAAAAAAATCCTAAAAATCCAAAAATTTCCTAAAAATCTAGAAAGAAAACAAAAAAAATGCAAAAAATTTTGTCTAAAAATGGACAAGTGTGCTTGTTCCTACCCTCCAACCAAAGATGAACATCGTCCTCAATTTTATGAATGAAATGTAGCATATAAATGAAAATGAAAACATGAGGAAAATAAATGATAGGAGGGTAAGGTGGAAGAAGTACCTCAGTATAGAGCTTTTCCGCGCCCTGTCCATGGTTAGACAAAACAAAAGCAAAGGGTAATAATATACATATAATACAAAGAAAAAGGGGTCACTATCAAATCTAGTGCCCATCAATCTTGATATACAGGATTAGTCAGAGGAAGCTCATCGTCTTCTGCAGGAACAGTATCCAAAAATGGTTTTGATCGTTGCCTGTTCACTTTAACAGTTAAACCATTCTTTGAATCCAAACGAGTTACCACTCCATAAGGGAATACTTCTTGAACAAGATATGGCGCCATACAACGAGATCTTAATTTTCCAGGGAACAGGTGAAGTCTAAAATTTTACAAGAAAACCTTTTGAGAAGGATGAAAGGGTTTTCTCAAAATCCTCTTATCATGGAAAACCTTGGTCATTTCCTTGTAAATTCTAAAGTTCACATAGGTCTCATTGCTCAACTCTTCCAGTTCAGTTAAATCCAATTTCCTTTTCTCCCCAGCCTTTTCCAAGTCAAAGTTCAGTTGCTTTATTGCCCAATATGCTTTATATTCCAGTTTCACCGGAAGGTGGCAAGCTTTCCCATAGACAAGCCTGTATGGAGATATGTTAATCGGAGTCTTATACACAGTACGATATAGCCATAATGCATCGTTCAATCTCATGGACCAATCTTTTCGATTTGGCTACAGTTGTCTTTAATATCCATTTTATTTCTCTATTTGAAACTTCTACCTAGCCACTTGTTTGTGGATAATAAGGGGTAGCCACTTTGTACGTAACTTTATATTGTTTGAAAAATGTCAATAATGCGGTTACAAAAATGGGTGCCCCCATCACTGATGATGGTCCTAGGAGTTCCAAAACGAAAGAATATATGTCCTATTAGAAAATTTTTAACTGTTTTTGTATCATTCATCCGGCATGAGATCGCTTCTATCCATTTGGACACATAATCAACTGCAACTAAAATATAATGAAAGCCATAGCTAGGGGAAAAGGTCCCATAAAGTTTATCCTCCATACATAAAAAATTTCAACAATTAAAATTGGGTTCAATGGCATCATGTTTCTTTTGGAAATAGACCCCAATTGTTGACATCACTTACAGGATTTACAATAATCAAGTGCATATTTAAACAAGTTAGGCGAAAAAAAGCCAAATTGCAAAATCTTGTAAGCGGTCTTTTTGGCTAAAAAATGGCCCCCACATTCCATAGATTGACAGAAAGAGATGACACTGCTAATTTTATGGTCAGGCACACAGCGCTTAATGATCTAGTCTAAACAATATTTAAACAGGTATGGATCATCCCAGAAAAACTGCTTGATTTCTACGAATTTTTTTTTTTATCTTGCTATGTCCAATCTATCGGTAGTTCACTCGAAGCAAGATAATTAGCAATGTCTGTATACCATGGGGACTGAGTACTGGTGAGGAGAAATAGTTGTTCATTAGGGAAATTGTCCTGAATTGGTAAAGACTTTAAATTTTTAAAAAGGACAAGCCTAGATAGATGATCCGCCACTACGTTTTCTACTCTTTTCTTATCTTTGATTTCTATGTCAAATTCTTGGAGTAGAAGGATCCATCTAATCAAGTTGGGCTTAATATCCTTCTTAGAAAGAAAGTACTTCAGAGCAGAATGATCTGCAAAAATCACAATTTTGGATCTAAGTAGGTAGGGACGGAATTTATCTAGTGCAAAGACTACTGCTAATAATTCTTTTTCAGTTGTAGAATAGTTCATGTGGGCACTATTTAAAGTCCTACTAGCATAATATATGACAAACGGTTTCTTATCCCTACGCTATGCAAGAACTGGCCCAACTGCGTAATCACTAGCGTCACACATAATCTCAAAGGGCAGGCTCCAATTTTGAGGTTGAATTATTGGAGTAGATGTCAACATATCTTTCAGCTTAGTAAAAGTTTCCTGACATACCTTGGTCCACTCAAATTCTGCTTCCTTTAACAGAAGGTTATATAATGGTTTATATATGAAACTAAAGTCCTTTATGAACCTTCTATAGAATCCAGCATGCCCTAAGAAACATCTCACATCTCTTACGGTTTTTGGGGTGGGCAAATTGGCAATCAACTCTATTTTGGCCTTGTCCACTTCTAATTCTTTAGATGATATAACGTGTCCAAGGACAATGCCTTGTTGAACCATGAAATGAGATTTCTCCTAATTCAAAACCAGGTTTTGTTCTTTACATCGAGAGAGGACTTTCTCTAAATTGCTCAAATAATTCTCAAAAGAATCTCCAAAAATTGAGAAATAGTCCATGAATACCTCGAGAAAATGCTCCAGCATATCACTAAAGATACTTAACATACATCTTTGAAAGGTAATGGGAGCATTGTAAAGCCCAAAAGGCATCCTTCGATAAGCAAAAGTACCAAAGGGGCATGTGAAAGTTGTTTTTTCTTGGTCTTCTAGAGCTATTTCTATTTATTTATACTCAGAGTATCTATCTAAGGAACAATAATATTCGTGACCGGCGACCCTTTCTAAAATTTGGTCCAAGAAAGGCAAAAGAAAATGATCCTTTTGTGTGATAGCATTAAGTTTCCTGTAGTCAATACAAACTCGCCAACCTATGGGTACTCGAGTTGGAATGAGTTCGTTGTTTAAGTTTCGGACTACAGTGACACCGGCTTTTTTTGGTACTACCTGAGTAGGGCTGACCCATGGGCTCTCTGAAATTGGATAAATGATACCCACATCCAGAAGTTTTAGCACTTCAACCCTAACCACTTCCTGCATGGTGGGCTTAAGCTTGCGTTGCATCTGTCTAGAGGGTTTTGCATTTCCTCTAGATAAATATGATAAGTGCACACGAGGGGATTAATTCCTTTTATATCAGCCACATTCCAAGCAATTGCACCTTTATGTTGTTTGAGCACATAAAGTAGTTGGACCTCTTGGTCCTTCTCAAGGTGCGAAAAAGTAACAACTGGAAATGTATCATCATCCCCAAGGTAAGCATACTTAAGGTTTGGGGGCAAGCGTTTCAACTCAAGTCTGAGTGCCCTCACCTAATAGGGAAGAGTTGGGGTACTAGTTGGTACAAACTCTTCAAAAGAAGTCTCCCATACTGCACTGACCATTTTAACAGTGTTATCTTTCATATCCTCAGAGTCAGCCATATCCTTACTTAATTTAATCAAATTGTATGAGTCGGAATGGACCGACTTTGTGAAAGTCTCCACTACCAAGGTATTTATGAAATCAACCTCTTCATAGTCATCATTTTCATCCTGTAATTGTTTGCATAGATAAAAAACATTAAGTTCTAATGTCATGCTTCCAAAAGATAGTATCATCTTTCCATTCTGGCAATTAATCAAAGCATTTGATGTGGCTAAGAATGGTCTCCCAAGAATTACTGGAATCTGAGCTTTGAGGTTTGCCACTAGCTGAGTGTCTAACACAATGAAATCCACAGGAAAATAGAATTTGTCAACTTGCATAAGCACATCTTTTACTACCCCTCTTGGTCTTTTTACTGATCGATCGACAAGCTGAAGGGTAACCTGAGTAGGTTTCAGCTCATCTAGCCCGAGTTTTTCATAGACTGAGTAGGGAAATAAGTTTACACTCACCCCAAGATTAAGCAATGCTTGTTCGATTTGACAGTTTCCAATAATGCACAAGATTGTGGGCATCCTGGATCATTATATTTAGGAGGGGTGTCGTACTTCAAAATAGTACTTGCTTGCTCAGTGAGAAACGTTTTCTTTTAGACATGCATCTTACACATCATAGTGCATAACTCCTTAAGAAATTTTGCGTAAGAAGGGACTTGCTTAATTGCGTCCAACAACGGGGTCACTGACCAAAACCCTTCTTCCAGCAGGCCAAAGTAGATGAAATTTGGATGAAAAACTCAAAATGTTCTCAAGGTCAACTCTTCAAAGTTTCAAATCAATTGAACATCATTCGGGTATAGAACAAACTGACTGCCTTCAATGTAAGAACACATTGACTTAGAACATGCAACAAGTGGTCCATTGGTCAAAATCCTACTTTCACAAATCCAAACCATATGAAATTTGGAAGGACACTCTAAGATGTTCCTGATATTAATTCTTCCAAGTTTCAAGCCAATCTAAGGTCATTTGGGCCTCAAACAACTGATACAAGGGCCTATTTTCATGAAAAATCAAAGGGGGAGTTGACCAACTTGAAAGGATAAAATATTCTAAAGTTTCTATGCCACGCTCAAAATGGTGTTAGAAGACATTCTTCCCAGTTTCGTGAAGATCGGAGGTCGTTCAGACCCCAAACTGATGAAAACATATTACATAGGCAAAAAACCGAAAATTGGGCATATCCGTGACTGTAGCCTATGAAGTAGTTCCTGTCGCTTTTTAGCAGTTTTTCCCACTTTAGTTTGAACTATAACTTCCCATAACTCCGTCAACTACCTCAGAAGCCTATAAAAAGCAAGTTTGGGCACTTGGGAAAGGGTTTGAAAGGTCCCAAGCAAGGTTCGAAGAGTTTCAACCAAGGTTCCAAGTAATCTTCGAAGGTTCAAAGCAAAAGTCTCCAAGTTTACAAGGCACCACAAGCATCCAAATTCACTATTCTTCTTCTTCTCACTAACCTAAGGTGAGAAATGGTTTAGAGGAGGAAAATATACGTACTTATCACTCAAAAAACATGAGTTCCAAGGCCATCAAGCGTACCAATGGATGAGACGTGTCCCTTTGGTTCTCTCACTAGAAGGGGCTTTCGGCCATGATTAAGGTTATGGATAAGCCTCTTTAGGCTTCATTCTGTTTCTTGAAAATTATAAGATCAGAATGACACAACCTTGGCCTCAGTTGCCTGCACAAAAGCAATTTTTCTGGATTTGCACAAAAGTGATCTTGAACAAAGAAGTGGTGATTACCAAAGGTTGTAGGCAATTCTACGATCGAATTTAGCATTCTTGGTGATAATTCAACACTCTTAAAGTTAGAAAATACAAATTCCAGCACTCTAAAGGCACTACAAAAGCAAACAAAAACGAAATAGAGACAAACAGTAGCTAAAACGATCATTGACTCACGGTCACTAACCCCCTGCATTCATTTTTCTTGCATTTTTTCATATTTTTCATGTAATTTCTTTGATTTCCTCGTTTGGATCACATCTAAGACCAGAGGGAGAGGTTGTAATTTTTCAAAACTTATAAAAAACTTACATCCCTGAGGTAAGAGCATTGAACCCGTGTAATTAAAGGGAATTTAATAATAACCGGTGGTTATTTTCCCATTATTCTTTGTGCTTGAATGTGTGAATGTTGGATACGATTCCATTGCATTTTACGTCAGTTTGATCGCGATCAATTAGTAATCCATTGTGTCATTTTTTAAGCGTTTGGTGCAAGAAAGAAAACACACCTATATCACTTAGGTATTGTTTGGTGCAACAACAAATGCCTTGATGATTTCTATGTATTGATGTTTGGTGCAACATGTTACTAGGTTGGAAAATAATCTCATGCTTAAAAATATGATTTAAAAAGGTACATAAAAGATTTATTACCTACTACAATACATGGAAAACTAAACTACATTCGTAAAATTATTTGGGCCCCATCAAATAATAATTTAAAATATTAGGAGAAATTCGTGTCTTATATAGACGTCTTTCAACTTGTACACATTTGATCAAAGACCCTTTTATTGCGCTATCATAAATATGAAAAAAAATAAAATGGTCATTCTTTTTAGTTTTTGTAGTGTGTTTTATGTAGACATAGCTCTAACCTTAAAATATGACATATCCCACAAGGGATATCAGTATTTAGACCATTGCAAAATAATAATAATAATAAAGGAGTTGACATTCTAGCAGGTGGAGAGGTGCTTGCAAGATCCTTCAATGCTCATTGTCATGTATGAAGGTGAGCACAGCCATCTTACATAGATTCACTACTTGGGTCCAATCACTTTTAAAGTTGTCGCATTTTGCATGTGTAACTGCATTGTGATTATTTGGACTACTCCCGTATAGTAGTTGATTGGAGATAAAGACAACTATGGATAGAGCATTAGAGCTCTATGATAGAAAAAAGAAAAAGTCAAGAAGTGTAAGAACTCTTTCATGGCATCTTTATTGTGTTCCTTGTTTGTGGGTTTTCTTAAATGCAATCATTTAAAACCTTGGTGTCGAGATACAGTTTGTTTCAGATTTAAAGTTCAATCCTCAATGTTCAGTATGGGTTGCCTCGCTTAATAGTACAACTGCAGATCATTTGGAGCATGTTTATCAAACTGGCATAGAATATATAGAATGCTAGAATTTGCTTTAGCTTGTCTGACGCAAAATTTATTTTAAAAAACTGATAATGGGTCTTCTCTAGCTAATTTAAAATCTTAAAGGTTGAAGTGCCAGAATTCACTTTGTTTACTTGAACATCTTCCCAGTTTTTTTAATATGATTACCATGGTTTGGTTCATTGCAGCCTAAACACCTCCAAAAATGTCAAGGATTTGTATTAAGAGTGCAGTTGCCAATCTAACTACCATCATAAATGAACAATCAGAAAAAGAACAAGCAGAGACAAAAGAACGATGAGGTTCTTTGCATGAAAAATCAATTTAGCTCAAATTGCCTAAGATCTTACACCTGTAAAAGTACATATATCAAGTAAACAAAATGAAATAAGTACTCCTACAAGTGTACTATTAAGAAACTACACTAATATGAGTGTCATCCATGAATATTCCATTCCACCATACAAACAACCTTCCCTATAAAGGACCAACTACTATAAGTCACTCAATTAGGTTGACAAAATCTAGAGCGGTATAAGGGCAGGGGTTGGAGACAGAGATGGAGATCCTACAGGTTGAGCATTTGTAACTAAGGAAGTTGCCAAAAACAACATACTAATAATCGTGAAAATCATGGATGGCTCAATTTTTTTTAACTTTTTTCTAATATGCAATAAATAATGATAATACAAGTAAAATTTCAATGCTATACATAATGAAGAATTTGTACAAGAACACACACAATTTATTTCTATGTTTTTTTTTTTTGTTAAACTTCCATCCATTTTTGTTCTTTTGAAGCTTTCTTTAGAACCTATTTCTACATGAACAAAAAACTAAATGCGTGACTCCATTCCATACGAACCCCACCCCCCCCCCCCCTCTCTCTCCTCTCACCTTCTTGTGTGTGTGTTCCTTTCTTTGATCTGTAAGCACTAAAACATGGATAATAGGATCAGATCTTGCCCATCTCCATCTAATGAATCTAGAACCAAGGAACACAAGTCCAAGGCCTTAACAATTCAACTAATTTTCTTTATTCTTATGCTTTACGGGTTCTTTTTCTTGTTACAGGATTTTACAAGAAACTAAAGAGAAAAATCCACAGCTACAGTTCCTTCGAATTTGAAAGGATGATACCCAAACTAATCAAGCATAATGTAAGAAATGATCTCTTCATCGTTAGTAAAGTTTGCTCCCCAAAGCCCTCTTAAGAACTAGACAATCAAACAAAGTTCCAAGGTTAATACTGGTCAAGGAATTGTCCTTTTTCTTCTGTTTTTATGGGGTACTAACTTCTAGATCTACCAAAAATAACATCGAATAGTCCAAACTAATGCAAGAACAAGTTCCGAAAACTACATTATCATAAAGAAAAGCAAAATTGGATTCAATACTATGTAAAGCAAAACAAAAACATCAACATTGTGAAACAGATCTAAGCATTAAGAATGCCAATTGAAGTATACATTTATTGTACCAATAGTTACAAAAACTAGAAGATAAAGAAATGATGTAACTTTGTTGGTTGTCTCTCTTATCTCTCTTGAAAGCTGTTCTAGCAACTATTATAAAAAAGTTATCCATAAATTGTATGCTCTAAAATTCTAATTTTTGAAAAGATGCCAAGCAACGGTGAAACCATTTAGAACAACAACTAATAAGTATAAGTCAAAGAAAAATGAAAAAGGAAAAAGAATGGACCAGGTAAAAGGATAAGACATAAAGTTGAACAAAAGTATTAATTGAAACATTCCCAAGACCACCTGAAAACCCAAAGATGAAGGCAAAGGCAATACCAATGTAGTAGATCCAACTGCAAAATTCTTTTTTTTTTCTTTAACTTATAGACTTTCAAAACATGGTATTGTCACCAATACAACCTCTCCTTTCAATCCAAAATCACCAACTGACAAGAAAAACACAAAGCCTTGTCATAACTACATTGTTAAAATCAAATTGCGCAAGATTATGGAATCCAACTCATCTTCAACCCATCTCCAACCACACTTGAAAAATAAAGATCACTAAAAAAAACATTGCTCAAAATGCTCATAATAGTTTTATTAGAAGAAGAACAAAGCAAAAGTATTACCCTTTACTTGCCATGTCCAATCTAATACATCCACTAGAAGCAAAATATAATGAGGAACTGCAATCACTTAAATTTAAGGGAATATCTATTAACAAAATTAAAATAAGGGTTTACATCAATAAGTAAATGAATAAAATAAAAGAGGCAATAAGGATAGGGACAATACCTTAACATAATATGCAGTTCAAAAAGTCACATAAAATTAGAGTACCCAATCATTATCTTTCATCCCACATTTGTTGTGCAATATTATCTTGTAAGACAACATCAATCTCCTTATCCAAATTACTTGTATAGGATGTAGCATGTATTTCCTCCTCAATATTATGCTCTTCTCTATCCTCATAGTTTAAATTCTCATTTATATTATTTCGAAACAACTCATCACCTACATTCCACTTATGACTGAAATTGTGAAGGACACATTTGCAACCACTTTCTTAGCTTGTGTCTTAAATGGATAATGTGTACCAATTTGAAGGATAGGGAATCTTTTTTTCAAAACGGCGAAGGTCCGCTCTATAATATTCCTTAATTTTGAATGCTATAAGTTATAAAGTTCTTGTAATGTTCTAAGTGCATTTGTGGAGTGCTCTTTAAGATGATATTGTACATCACGATATGGTGTAAGAAAGCTACGAGCATTTGCATACCCCGCATCAACAAAGAAGTACTTCCTTATAAAACAAATTTATAAACAATAAAGTTTATATTAGACTATATTATATATATATATAAAGATAATAGCTGAAATATGTATTACCTTCTGGAACTTTCATCCTATTATGTGATCTTCTGTAAACTGCATCTTGTAACACCTTAGAATTTGAAACAGAACCTTCCCAATCAGCAAGTATGTAATTGAACCGCATCTCACAAGTCAAAAGTTACAACACACATCACATTTGTGAAATCCACCCCTTTTTGTTGCGATGACGACCATGATCGTCCGTGCGCACACAAGCAGGAACATGTGTCCCATCTATTTCTCCAATACAATCCTAGTATGAATAAGTTCAACCAAAATGTTATAATTAAAAATAAATGTTAATTGTAAACAAAAGCCATATAACGAACAAGAAAATTAAATATCAACATTGTACCTTGAAGTAAGGATTGTATATGGGATTTGTTTTAATTTGAATTAGAGTATCATGTGTTGGTGGAGTTATGTAATGTTTGCTACATACGATGACAGCATTGAAAACCTTATTGAAGTACCTGCTTATTGTCTCTTTAGAGTGTTGAAAGTGGTTTTGCAGCACACGATTATGCTCATTGTGTCCAACAGTGTATAGAAAAATTATCACTTGCTCCTCAACAATTATATTTTGTGAATCATGTAACAAAGCATGGCCTCTCATCTCTTCACAAAGTTGTAGATAATAACTAGTATCCATTCTTAAATGATAAAAAATACTCAATACAAATTTCATGCACAAAACAAGTTATTGGTAATAATAATTGGTGGACTCTATTCCTAATGCCATAAGAATAGTGGTAATCAAGGACACATATTATGGTCACTGCTTATGCACAAAAGATGAAAAATTCCATATCATCATCATCATCAGTATTGGCATTATCTATTGTAAATGAAAAAACTCTGCAAATAGAAAGTATTATTATCATGAAAAATATAAAAAAGAGAATGATGCATAATTAGTGTTATCCTAAGCATATAGGTGATTATAGTTGTCATAAGAGTCATAAATAGTTACAACCTAGGCTAAGTTCAAAACATAAGAGTCTTTAAGTATAACTCAAGTTTAGTTCAAAATATAACATTCTTGACTTATAGTCATATTTTAAAAAAAAATATTAGTCATAAGCATTTTGATCCTCATCACTCTTATCCAAGCTCATTCATCAACCATGCCTTGCGAGACAAGGGATCCAATGCTATGAACGTCTCCCGCTTATCCCATTCTCTAAGATTCGCAATGCCTTGTAATAAATAGAAGCATCCAAGTAAGTCAAGCTCACCCAATGCATCAACACACTTCAAAATAGGTGGATGGCCGACTGCACTTTTGTTGGCATAGTCAGCAACTGCAGTAACAATGGTTTCTATAGCACTCATCAAAGCTAGTTCTATATTTGAATAATTTCTTGCCAAGTGACTGGAGGTTGATGGTGTGTCAGTGCTACTTCACGTTCGTTTGTTTCCTGTTGCTCCGTCCTCATCAAGAAGCTCTGTTTCCTTCAAATATAAAGTCCTCACGTTCCCTTGTCGCATCATAATCAAGGTCATTAGCTGCAAAACTTTCCCTCCCATCAGCAATAGTATCACAAAAAACTTTAGCCAACATGCGATAATCTAGACACATCTTAGTCCTATAAGATGCAACATTGATCGTGAGCTCCAAGTGCAGAGCCGCGATATAGTAATAAACTGGTGAGGCCAGGTTGATCCTCAGGGAGCAATGTGATTAAGGTCCTTTACAACTTGTACATGCCCTAAATACAATCTAAAACTAACCTAATTTAAAACTAATAAATACATTCATTCCTAATTTACAAAATTATATTAATTACAAAATAAATAAAAAAAAACTTCCTAATCTAAAAACCTAAATCTAAAACCCTAACTAAAAAAAACTAAAGTTACTACAAAATAACACACAGGTTAAAACTTCCAAAAATGGAAAGTTACTAAAAATAAAACTAAACTAAAATTAAAAACTAAACATTGAAAATTAAAAACTTTCCTAAGTTAGCAAACCAAATAGGCTGGGAATCTAAATGATAAACTTTCTAAAACAAAATATTCTCAAATCTAATTCAAAGTTAGAAAGCTCTAAAACAAAAAAGTTAGGACCTAAAAACAAAAATTGGAAAACTAACCTAAGTTAAAGATTTCCTAAACAATGGAACTACCAAATTATGAATGCTTCAAATCTAAATGTACATGCATGATAGCCTTTCTAAAAATATGAATGCAAATAGGCTATCAAACTTCCTAAATTGATTAATGCTATATGAAGGAAGTTAATGCAACTTTCTATAAACAATGGAAAATAATGCATATGACGTGAAACATGCCCTAGTGCAAATTTTTCAAAACCATGAAACCTACTTGTAATGCATAGCTGGACCTAAGCCTATCTAAACCACTATTACTACTGAACTTCTAATACCCTACTATGCGTGACTAACTATAATTAAAATTTCACCAAACTGGTTCGACAAATGAAACTATGCACGTGAATAAATGTGGCATGCATGAACTAGTATGCATGGACTATCATCATCATCAACATCATCATCATCATCAAAGCCTTATACCAACTATGTTGGAGTCGCCTACATGAATTCTATTTCTCCATTTCGTTATATTTTGAGTTAAATCCTTAGATAAGTTAAACATGGACAATGTGGGTTGCAAAAACACTTTAGAAACTAGAAATTTAAGGAGCTGAATCAGTTCAGTTTCAAAACTGAAATTCATTAGTTAACGTGTATGAAAAATAGTCCACACAATTTTCCAATTTCACACAATCCCTCACATGATTCAGCCATTATGGATTTAGACTGAGGCTTATTTATGGACCTGTTTCATTATGAAACTATTTCAGTATTTAGATTTGAAAATCTAATTTCTTAGATCAATTTTGTTAACACCATTAAACGTACTCATGTGAAAATATATATATATATATATATAAATATGCATGCACTTTCAGTAGTAAGAGGTTCCAAAAAAATTGTGCAGTAATATAAACTTAAAGAGTGTAGAAAATCAAAGGTGGTAACTGAAATTAAAAGTGGTAAACACCGAAAATTAAAGGTGGTGAACTGAAATCAAAGGTGGTGAAAATAAAGTTAAAAGGTGATGATGTGTTCTCCCAATTTTCTGTAACACCCCGACCCGATTTGATCTGGATTAGCTGTTAATTCCTGATGATTTGGTTGCTAATTGTGTTTTGTTCTTGTTTTTGTTTGGTTTTGGGTTATGGATAGGTAGTTGGGTTGAGTTTGACCTGGTTTAGGTAAACATAAGCCCTTTTTCATAATATTTCATTTTGTGTGATGTCGTCATTCATGCATCATCTTGGTATTAACGCGTGTCTTTTGTTATGCTTGTTGATTTCCGTAACTACGTCGTTTGCCAAATATGTCATTTGTTTCCATTAGACCTGCAATTGACTCAAATTGGAAATAGTCTTTCTGCTTGGACTTTCTTGCAAATTGGCTTGATATTTATAAGCCACCGACTCTCTCTCTCTCTCACAGTTCTGTTCTGTCTCTTCCTCTCGAGGCTTCTTCTGCTTCTGCTTGTTCCTCCTTTCTATTCGTTGAGCTAGCTGGGGAAGGAAGTTGTACATGTCCACGTTTGAGCATCGCTCGTGTGTTTCGAGGTGAGTTGGAGTTCTTGCAGTGTTTCTTCTCTTCCTTCTTCTTCCTCTTGTTCTCATTATCAATTGGTGCAGGTACTCACGCTTCTCGTTTCCTTTTCTTTTGCATGCATGGGTATTAGGAGCATGTCCATATGAGAATTGAGCCCAAGGACAACAAGATCGTGTTTGAACTCAGTTAAAGAAAGTATAAGCATAACTTGGCTAAACCATGTGGGTATGTGTTTGATTTCGATTAAGTCGTGTATTCCTGCTTATGAAGGATGATTACAGCCCATCTTATGCTCATTTCCCTTTATTACATGTGATTTAGCCTGTTTGTATGTGTTTTGATGATTCTGTAATCAGTTTAGAAAATGCTCCATGTGTATCACGGCTAAGCCGTAACTTACCTTCGGCTTAAAGTCCAGAAAGGGAAAAAACCCAGTTTTCTTCTACGGCCAGGACACGGCTAAGCCGTATATCGTCTTACGGCTAAGCCGTATCTCAGCCCTGACCCAGCCGTAGATCATTACAGGGTGCCTTCTTTTGAATAAACTGAAAGCAAGCAATTGATAGACCCTCTATGGCCCAGCCACGGCTAAGCCATAAAGCAGCACACGGCTAAGCCGTAGAACGAAATACGGATGAACCATAATTGCGGATGAATAGGAAAGGGAACCGCGATGGAGCCGCAGTGCAGATTACGGCTAGGCCGTAAGATGCCTACGGCTAAGTCGTATGTTCACCTGCGGCTAAGCCATGCCACCCCTGAAAACTGAATAACAAGGATAGGTGTAAGGAAGAGACTGATATGGCCTTCATGATAGAATGTAGATCACCTAGACTTGCCCAATGGTATGACTGTATGACATGAATGATCTCGAGGGCTGCGATTCATTCATGCACGTTATCCGGTTGTTTAGCACCTCCCCATGGGTGTTGGTTTAAGGGACTTCGGTGTACATTCCAGATATACTGCAACATTAGACACTGGTGCATCGGACAACTTAAAACTACATCATCATGCATGGTTAGAAACACTAAATAGCTAGAATAGGATTGGCTAGTAAAAGATCGTAATTCCTGATAGGTAATCTGATTTGCATTGCATCTTGGCTCCAGTCTTCGCCCTCTTATACGCATTCTGTGCTGGGGCAAACGATTGGATATATCCTGGCTCTGTCCATAGTTAATCTCGGGTGGAACAGCGGTCTTGCATGTTTGATATTACTATTACTTTGTTGGCATCCCTTATATTGTTTGTTTGATCTGTTCAGTTTGATGTGGTCGTTCGATTTGCTATATGTCATGGTTTCACTCGTATGACCTCTTGCAGCTATTGATATATACTTCACAAGATATGCACATCACATTCTGATATACATGTTAAGCTATGCACGTAATGATATGCACGTTAGGAGATGCATGTTCTTATACTAATTGACTCGATATGGTCCGGCACTACTAAGCCTCAGCCTTAGGATCCCGATGGGGTGACTCTGGTATAGTTTGTATGGCCTTGCTGCAGTAAGGATATGTCTTAGGGAATCCGGACCCCAGGAAACCGAGACCCATCTGGCTCTTGGTGTTCTCTGCACATTTATAAGATCCCTACTTTGGGAGCATTTGGCGTACGTAGTTGCCAACTAGTATATACATGTTATGTTACGTACACATTGATTCACAAAACATATGTTAATTTGAATGCACTACTGCCTAATCTACTACATTGACATGTTATGATTATTTTTGTATTTTATTCTGTTATAGACCACACGTGTTAACTTGTTACTGTTTATACTTTGCTGAATTGTCGTATTCATGAGTTATCCTTGGTGTTGCAGGCTCAGGTACCCTCGACCGTATTCTTGTCGGTCGTCAGTTTGCAGAGAGACTCCGGTTGTCCCTTCAGGTTCGTGGAGTGTATGTCATCACTCCATCAGAGCGCGACTATTCTCTACATGCATGCATATTGCTTTCTTTTCATGTCATTGATTGTACTCATGTTCTATACATTGTGATCGGATCCAATTTGTATGTTCAGACCTTTATGTCAGCCTTTGGATGTCATTTCTTTTGTTTTTTGCGTGCCTCGTGTCACATGTTGATATTTGCAGCTTCTGCATACTTGTGTTGCACGTGTGTTTTCCCTTGTGCGTGTGCATTTAGACTGGGTCTAAGTGCATATGCACAGGAGTGCGTGTGTCGTTGGTTAGGTTTTTGCTAACCCTCGATCTCCTGGGCTCGGGTTGTGACATAAGTATAGTATGGTATCAGAGCATTATTGCTCTAGTGGGTCAGCATGTAGGCATGTAGGCACGTAGTGAGAAACGTGATGCGAACAGTTGGTCTTTAGTGCCGAATTGTTGGTAGGGTTGGTCGGTATGTGTTCTTCTTGTCTATTCACAGGTGTTTCTTTTGCAGGTGTTCAATCAGTGTTTGTCGAGACCATACGGCTGGAACCTACGCGTAGCGCATCGTGCCCTTGGTGGTAGAGTACATGGCAGCGGACAGTTTTCAGGAGCCTTACATTGATGTTCTCCGTTGGGAGTTAGGGCACCTCAGAGGTATCCCTTTTGTTGTCCGGACAACGGCCTTGGTGGATCTACTGCAAGAAGCTGAACTGTCCTGAGACCAGTACACATTAGAAGAGAGCATCAAGCATCTTCTCCCAGACGCTTACACGATTGTGTGCAGACGAAGGCGACTCATGCTATTTGCATTTAGAGTACGAGAGATCCTCAGGATGCACTTCAACTATCCATATACCTTCTGGACGGACAACAGTTACGTGACATTCGAAGTGTATTTTCACGCTTGTGTAGAAGCTTTGCACGCGCAGCGAGATGAGTACGTCAACATGCTCCAAGAAGTGGTTGTTTGGTATGTGCTGCATCGAGGACCCCATGCCTTCATCGCACCCTATTAGACGTGACTCCTTTCTCGTGCTCGCGGGACTAGCTGCCCTTGTTCTCTAGTGTTCTGTGTCTCCTCCTTTTGTGTTAGTTAGTAGGGTAGGAGTTGGAAAGATCTTCCATTTTGACTTTTGTGTTGTATAAACCCTTGACCTTGTAATTCTAGTCTTAGTGCATATATCTTGTTGTTTCTTGTTCTCATTCTGTGTGAATGTCGAGATTTTGGTCCTCCTTCGCTGGTGTGGAGGTTGCTGGTGTGGTCGGTAGTCCTTTGACTGTGTGAGCTTGTTTGGGCAGTGTAGTCATAGCCCAACGGGTGTGAGGAGTCTGATCCGTTCTGTTAGTGGGGGAGTTTGTTCCTCTCCACTTAGTTCGAGTTCCATGGATACGAACTGGGTATCTCTGGTTTTGTTGTATATCCGCCCTGGTTTTGTTGTGCCTCTGAGAAATGACTAATTTGGCTTAGTTGTTGTTCTTGAGGGGAGCTTGTAGTTCCCAATTGTAGTTGTGTGCTGGCGAGGTGCAGCTGATTCCTCATAGGCCTTGCGTTGTATCGACTTGTTATTGTCGAGTTGTTGTGCCGTGTCACCCTTCGAAGAGTAGCCTCCCGATGCTTCTTTCCTCTTTCCTCTATCATTTGTTGTTCTTTCTTCTTTCTTTCCATTGATTTGGTGTTGATTCATGCTCGTACACTAGCTAGTGACCATCGAGAAGTCTTCTCGGGTTTACTCCACTGTTCTGTATTGGGTCCAGTTCACTACTCAGCTCTTTTCTGTTCGTGCCGTGACTAGGTGACCAATGTCAGAGTTTGGGTTTAGTGTCCTATCTTTCTCGCTGTTAGCTTGCCCCTCAATTTCCTTAGGCTGTTTTGTGGAGCGTTACTTCTTCTTCGATGTCGCTGCTTGACCTGTTTCCCTTCGCTCTTCGCCTAAGATGCTTCTCGTGGAATCTCGTTTCCTTGCCCTTGGAGACGGATCGTTGCAGTTCTAGTCATCTTATGGAGTCGTAAATCCCCTCTGAGTTTTCTGAGTTTAACCCTCCTTGATGTTCTCCAGGTAATTTTGATCACATTCATTAACTGTCCCGTGGCCGTTATCGATTGGACCCTATTCGTTTCATTGTTTACCATTGCCACTGTTTGTTTCTCTTCTAGCTTTTTCTCCAGCTTGTTCTGTTAATCTTTTTCCTCTCTTCTTTGTCTGTGGATGTATTTTTGGTTATTGTAGACTATTGAGTTCACCAGTCTTGGAGAGTCACAGTTTTGTTTCTCCTGTATCAATCTACCTGTCTTGTGGTAATCTTTCCTTCCGTTCTTTCTTGTTTCCTTTCTTTGGATCACGTATTCACTCCTTGCCTTCCATGTCTGGCTGTTTTAGTTGGTTGTTTCCTCGTATCTTGACCCCTGGTTTCTTACTATTTGTTCATGATGCAGGATGTTGGATAGATCATGTCAGTGGAATTCTTTCTTCGTGAACTTTGCTAGCCGCTCCTGTGCTAGAAGTGACGTGAGCACCAAGTTAGTTCTTCGGAAGATGGAGGATGTCCTTGCCTGACAAGAGTTTGCCAACTTTCCCGGTGGAGTGAGCGAATGGATGTTCAGTCAGTATTGAGGATGTGATCTGGTGGCCTAGTGCGTAGGTAGGTGCTGTTTTGGTCGTGTTAGAGCGTTGCTTCATGTTGGGTCTCTTGTCGAAGTCTAGTTTGGCGGGACGACGTCAGGGTGAGAAGGGCTTTGCTGTGGATTGAGGATACCTGGTGACTTCCCGTGTTGGGTTGAGCTTTTCGGTTGGGCAAAGATCTGGGAAGGCTCTCAGCCGTCCTGTCAGTTTCTTCGGAGAGCAGTCCATGTTTGAAGTCGCGTACGTGACCTTCTTGTCCTTCGGAGTGCCGAGATGCTGTTTCGCTAAATGCCTTCGCAGTTGCTCGTTGCTTCTTCAATCCGTACGCATTGTCAGCTTTGCGGGTCTAAGTACATATGCACGGGAGTGCGTGTGTCGCTGGTTAGCTTTTTGCTAACCCCCGATCTTCTGGGCTCGGGTTGTGACATTTTCTCTCTCAATCTGGGTTAAAAAAAAATTGAAGTGTTGTCCTAAGGCCTCATTTTTAAACTTAGGTTGTCAATCCAAGTTGAGAATGACAAGTCTCCACTTTCTAATAAATAATTTTAGTTCGGACTTTTAATTTTTTTCGCTCAATCATCTTCAACTCCACCTTGTATTGCCTCCAAAAATACCATGTATCCATAGAAAACACAGTATATTGAAAAGGTTACTAAGCAAGGTTGTTAGTGATGATTCTAGACTTGATCCAATTATTTAACCAAAAGCCAAAACTAACCCTATTGCAATGGCTTACAAGACTAATATTAAGAAACCACAAATTAAGACAACAACAATTGGAAAGAAATAAACTTCATTACTAGTACGAAATTTCTTTTACATGAAAAGGAAAATTAAAAATAAGAAAACCAACATACTGTGATGGATAAAAATTCCTCCTTCTATCTAAGCATCCAAGGTTGGTGGTGTAGATTTCGGGATAAGCCTCCTTGAAGACATAAGATGATGGGACAAGAGAGGGAGATGTGAAGTGTAGGAAATCTAGAGTTGCGAGGTGGCTAATTGTTCTATGCCTTGGATGTCCTATAGGTGGGCTATTTATATTTTTTCTATACCCAAGTTGCCTTCTTTGATTGCCTTGATGAAATCTTCAAATTGATTTGATTTGAGAGAAGTGGGGCCCACTTGATTGGGTTGAACGTGAGATGTTCACGAGAGGGCTGAGTTGGAATGACCATGCTCCCATGATTTTTACTCACTTAGTGCTACTTTCTTTTTTTCTAAACAATCTCATTCTTTGGCTTGATTTTCCACTTCAAATTGCCTCAATTGGGATTGAGTGGGCTCCACATTTAGTGGCTGATCTTGTAGCAGCAAAATATAGTTGAGGTTCACCTGTAGTGGCTGGGTTGTGTGCCCACTACTTTTTTGTTTTTTAACTCCTTCAATTTATCCTTTTGCTCACTTATATTGAAGGCGTTTCTCTCTGAGAAATTATCCTCCTTTGACTTTGGGATTCTAAGAGATATTCGGAGAGATAATCTTCTAGGATTTTTTGAATGAAATCGAACCCAAGATACAACTGAGGTGGACGTTTCATGCATATGCTTCCTCTTTCCAATTTTGTAGTTTTTACACATGTGATGAATCTTTTCCTTTGGCCCTTCCTATCTTGAAATATCTCTGAGATTTTCTTCAATCTTTTCTTAATCATCTGAAAGATAATTTCAACTAACTCAAGCAGAGATGGTACACCCCTTTTTCTTGTCCCACATGTATGCACTCACACATGTGCATGTGTGGGCCAATTTTCCCCAAAAAATGATATCTTCTTTTCTTTTCTTTTTCTTTTTTTCTTCCAAATAATTTTATTTGCCTCAATTCTTTAAAATGGGACCCATGTCATCATTTTCCTACAAGCAAAAAGTGAATTTTATGTGAAAAGATAATTCTACCCTTAATTTACAAATATATGACTGCGGGCCCAACTCACTTGAAATGATAACATAAATGTACATCATTAGACATGATTTTACTAGAATAAACTAATAATGATGAAAAATTAAATCATTTCATGAGAAAAATATTTTTTTCACAAAAATTTCCAAAAATTGAATTCTAAAAATGGCAGTTTTATGATTTTATAAAAAATGTGTGATTTTAAGAGAAGTAAGTATGAAAACACCACATTGATTCTAAAATATGTAAAAACATGATTTCATACTAAATGATACTTTTTTGAATTAATAAGTCCGAACATAACCTTAAAATACGCATTTTTAAGGGCTTATCAAACATTTGAATGTGCCTACAATGGTTTGATTTTGAGATTTAAATATAAATTTCCATCATTTAATATAATAGTTATAACAAAAACTTGTATACTCAGCACTATATAATCATCCCAAACTGGACCCTCTGTTGTCACCATTTTTCGAGCCTTATACCATCCAAACCCACTTAAGTTTAATGAACTTTTCATTTTCCCATATGTCTTTTCCAACGATTTGAAATGATTTTTTGATTTGCCTTTGGTAAAATCTAGGCCAAAAATTTTTTTCATCTCTTTTGTGAGCTTATTCCACCCTTTTGTAGTATAATCACCTTATATTGATCGTCTTGCTCTAGATTGTTCTACCATTAGTTGGATGAGCATTTCATCACAAGCGTAACTCCACTTCATATTATGTTTATCCTTTTCCCCACCCTGTCAAACCAATGCGTGTTGCTCACTTTCATTTTGGCGGTCCATCCCTAGATAAATCATTTAGATATGTGATTTTATTTTACTTAATTGAGTAGCCTAATTTTTTTCTTGCAAGGGATCTCAATATAAGCTCAATATAAAGGAAAAGAAATCAAAGTAAGGGACATCAGTGATAAAAGAAAAAGAAAAAAATAGAGCACATGAATTCAAATAAGTAGCGCATAAATATAGTATAACAAGGAATTAGACGGAATACTTTTAAACAAATGAAGAGCCGTATGCACACGAGTTTCTATGGCAAAAAAAAAAACTCATGTTTTGCTTATAAGCAAACAAACAATAGAGGGCCTTGGTGTGGTTATATAGTGCGGTTTTTTTTGTTATTATTAAGTTGGATTTGGTGATTATAATAAAGAACAACAAAAATATATATATATTACCACCAGCATCATAAAAGTATGAGTTTCAACCATTCTCTATGAATAATATTTCCTAATAGAGCAGCCCAACATCTCTATTTTAATTTGTAGTAAAAGAACTAAAACAACAATAACAACAACAAAAGATATAGAGAATGAACACATATGTACATTTGGAACAGCCATCATCAATTTCACAGAGGTGATACAAATGTTTAACTACCATGCAATCTATTTTTCATGACAACAAATGTATTCTATGAATTTTCAACTGATTAATGAAGGAAAATTAAGTTGTCAAGGATCCATGTCAGTAGCAAAGAAATAAAAATCAGAGATCTATGCAAGCAAAAAAAAAATAGAGGGCCTTTGGGTTTTTGGTAAGATTGAGCATCCATGTCAGTAGTAGAGAAATAGAGACAAAGAGAAAGGAGCATCCATGTCATTAGTAGAGAAATGGAGAGAGAGAGAGAGAGAGAGAGAGAGAGAGATAACTTTTTATTTTTGGGAAAAATGGAGCATCCATGGCAGTAGCAAAAAGGGAAAAATGGATTTTGGGTATTTGAGGAAAATGGAGCATCTATGGATTTGCAGGAGTACAAGACAGAGAGAGATGAAGAAGATGAGGAGTAGGATGTATGCAAGGGAGGGAAAGACATACCAGATCGATGATGGCCTCCTTGCAACCCTGATGACTATTGTAATAGAAGAAAGAATTGGTTTTCCCTTCAAAGAATCTCATGTTTGATAGGAGCCCCTAATCGAAAGAAAAAAGCACTTTCCGATTAGGAGTGGTAGGACACAAAGATCCCCTTTAACACAGAAAAAATTATTGCAAATCGATATAGAGATCTGGGGAGATGACTGCACCCAATTCTGACCTTCACCGTGGAACAGGGAGACTTTTCCATGGAAGATAAGGTAGCCAAATGTACCCTTTATCTTTCTTTATTTCTTATTTTTCTTTCTTTTCTTTCTTTCTTCCTTGCCCCATTCCCATCTTTGCTCTCAGGTTCTCTCATCCCCATACCCCATTAGCCTCCATGAGAAAATCTGGACTCCTCCATCATGCCGGTCACCACTGATCCCCTCTCCCTCTCTTTCTTCCTTTTTTGTTTCTTTCTCTCCCATTTTCTCTCTTTCTCTTTCTCCCTTCTCCTCACTATTTTTCTCCTTTCTTCCTCTCTCCATCACCCCACCTTGTTGTGCTGCCGAAATCCGTGCCTGCTGCGGCCACCGAAGCTTTTTTTTCTCCCTCCATCTTCATCCTCAAGCCTCCATCTTCCTGAGAAACCCATTCTTCAAGTTTTCCCCTAAACCAAACAGGCCCTAGGTAAGGTCTCTTTTCCCACCAACTAGGTCATTTGGGGTTTTAGTCTAAAACAGTGTTTTGCATGTTCCTTAGCCTCATTTCTTTGCATTTATAGGTGGGTTTGGTGTTTGGTTGTGGATTGCTATGTCTTGGGCTTCAGTGGGCATCATGTGAGCTAGGGCTTTTCCCCCATTTTTCACCTTCTCATCAAGGCAAGTGGATAGCATTTCCATTGTTGATATGTTGATTTAAATTTGATTCTAGTTATCATATGTGATTTGGTTTTGCCCATTTTGAATGAAAATAGAATTAATGCTAGAATCAGGAAATGGATGGATTGTATGGTTTATGTGGATGTATTGTGGATGGAATGGAGCGGTGGAGCCCCATCTTTATTATTGTTATTAGGTGGAAGAGGAATGGGAGGAAAAGGGGTGGTTTTTCCCCTATTTTCACCAAAACAGGGGGAGCCCTGTTTGCATTGCATGTTTCTTCCCTAAATCCTATTTGATTAGGGATTGTTGGCAGGGCCCTCCATTGGACTTGAATGACTTGGACTACCCTTATTACACTACGTAAGGGTGATGTTAGGCAAATACACTATTACGGAACACGCGATTTGGGTACGGTGAACAACCTACGTGGAACTTAGTTGATGTGGAGATTGGACCTATGCACCTATGGTCATTTGAGAGGACATCCAACTTCACATCACTCATGAGATTGTCGGATACTCGAATTGTCATCATGATTTAGGAGGTCGGTTTGTAATTCCTCCTTAGCCTTTGGGCATGCATTACTTACATTGCATGGGTGTGTTTCTTAGGGTTTGTACCCTTTTCATTAATTTGGGCCATGTTGTGGTTTGGCGAGCATTGTCATGCTCTAAAGAGGATTACTCATGGTCTATGTGGACCCAGTTAGGGACCGAACAATAGATGTAAGTAATTCCTCAATATTGATTGGACCCTTCATATGGGAATGCCAACCTTTCACTTGACTTAAGATTTACTAAGCATCAAATACCACTAAGTTGTTAGTCAAGCACAGGAGGGCCACCTTTGTGTAGGGGTTGTGTGTGTTGGGTGGGGATCTAGGTCTTTTGGACTATTGTGTAACTTGGTATTGATACGGTTGTACCCTATTACTTTGGACAGGATGTGTATCATCCAAAGATGGACCGACCACCCATATTTAGATAAAGTCTTGGACTCTATGTTTTGAATAGGATATGTAACATCTGAAGTTAGAATGATCCACCTTATCTAGACAGGATGTGTATCATCTGAAGACAGGCCAACTCCGTAGATTAGACAGGCATATTCCTGGAATTGAATTGGTATAGGTTATTCACTTGTGTAGCTTTGGATAGGATGTTTCCTTTCTTTCTTACTTCATTGTTGCCTTATCGTCCACCATTTCATGTACACCTTCCCATGATCATCCATATCTTTACTTAGTTTCCTATATTTCATGTTATTATGGATGATGTTTACCCACTTACTATGACTTTTGTAGTCAAAGGATGTCCTTCTTGGTGCATAGGTACCGAGTATGCTTACCTTAGAGGTTTCGAAGGAAATACATCAGGCGGCTGAGCCTAATGCTGTTGAGTACTGGTGATATGCCGACGGGATCTCTAATCCATTGCATCCCATACACGAGTGATTTCATATTGTTAAAGATACTTGTTTATATTTTTGTTGACCTAGGTTTTAGTTGTGACCATTTAATTAACTTATCTTTTCATTGCTCATTTTAACTTTAGAAATGGATTTATATGCTTACTCTAAAATGTTTATTGTACCCTCTGTATTGGTCAAGTCTTCTGTTGTATTGATTGGTGAAGTAACCAAAATTAAGACTCACCGTAGGCTATGATCTATAGTGGGAATATGATTGGGGGCCACGTGTTGTATTAAACACGAATGGTTTATTGAATTATTATTGAGAAAATTTTTAATTGGTACCTAATCTCACATTTAATTCTAGTTTACGAACTGGAAACATGACAACCTTGGTGGAGAACCCTTTGGAATCCTTCCCAAAGTGTTGCCAAATGCTTTTGTATGGAATGCCTTTAGAGTGGAGAGTGTCCGAACCTTCTGGAACACCTCCCTAGGGCCTTAGCCCTTCGAAGGAGTTAAGATGGTTCTCAGTAGTTGGATTTCAAAATACATTGCAAAAAACCACTTAAAACTGTATGTAACCACCTGCAGGTGGAAGTGACCATGAGCCGTTGTCACTGCAAGCAGCACCTGGAGATTTTTATCCTTTGGGGTTTCTCATTGTTGGTTCCAGGGACAAATGATGCCCGATCTTCATGAAATTTTAAGGGATGTTTTCTAACACTATTTTGAGTATGCCATAGAAATTTTATCATGTTTTGACCCCTGAAAGTTTGTCAGCTCCCTCTTTGACATTTCATGAAAATGGACCATTACTTTGGCTGTTTAGGGCCCAAATAACCTCTAATGATCTTGAAACTTAAAGAAGTTGATATCATGCACATTTTGAAGTATTAATCCAAATTGTATGTAATTTGAATTTGTGAAAGTAAGACTTTAGTCAGTGACCCCATAACTATATGTTCAAAGTCAATGTCTCCTCGAATTGTAAGCATTCAGTTGGTTTTCCACCAAAATGATACCCAATTGCTTTGAGCCTTTAGGAAGTTGACCCTAAAAAAATTTTGATTCTCTCATCCAAATCTCATCAACTTTGGCTTCCCGAAAGTAGGACTTTGGTTAGTAACCCCAAGGTTTAGGGGTCACTAACCAAAGTCCCCTAAGATTTGGGGGTCACTGACCCTTAAGCTGACATAAAGTCCCCTTGACTTGAAATTTTGAAGAGTCATTTCTGAACATGATCTAAATCTTTCATCTAAATTTTATCAACTTTGGCTACTTGGGAGCAGGACTTTGGTTAGTGACCCCAAGGTTTGGGGGTCATTGCTTGGGGGTCATTGACCCAAAGTTAACATGTTTGTTGCAATTGCGTCAAATGACATCCAATTGACTTGAAATTCCACAGAGCCACTCTTGAATATAGTTTAAATTTCCCTTGATTTTCAATTGATTTAGTCTTTATGAAGTGTCACTTTGCACAATGACCCCAAAGAACTTGAGAGACAACAATCTAAACTCGGTTTGCGTCCTAATATGGCCATTAATTTAGTATTAATTGTGGAGTTATCTTTTGATATTTGAGACTATATTCTTTTACAATGATGTATACATATTAGAGATTGTACCCTTGTTTATATTATTTGGACGGTGTCGTGGCTTGAGCCATACATTGTTTTTGAGAGGGATACTCATGTTGTATTATGAATTACCTTGTCGAAGTAACCCCTTGTCATATGATACTAAGGATACCGTTATGGCCAGCCTTTCACACTAAACTAGGATTTGAACAACCACTGAGCAATGTTTTATGGATTTTGACACAAAAAGGGGCAGGGCTGTGTGAGACAACTTTATTAGATCTGGTCATTAGACAACTGCAGTCGGTACACAGATGTATACTATGATAATTTAACAAACTTATGGCCAAAGTCAAACTTACCACTCATACATGATTGGTTTCACTGTGATCTTTTGGACATGATGCTTGGCATTTGAAAACGGATTTGATACACCATATTAGACAAGATGTGAGGCATCTGAAAACAATATAAATCTCGTAGGGGCATCAATTGATGCGATGGTCAGCGGATGTGATGTTGTTCAGTTGATGTAGAGTTTGGATTATCGTTTCTTTCTATTATTCCTCCTCATGCATTGATTCTTATATTCTATGATTTTGTTGTCTTTACTCCAACTTTGATGGTGTATGTTTATTTTGAGTTTTCTATGTTCCACCTGCCGCCACAATTGTGGTTAACCTAGTTTTCTAAATTAGTGCATAGGCACTAAGCCCAACCTTGCCGAAGAGGAGGCGAAGGGTGATGCGCTTCAAGTGCCTAAGCCATTTGATGAGCCTGAGTGGGGTGTAGACTATTGCTACGAGGCCTTCTAGTCATCCACAGGAGTGATGCACTTAATTTGTAATTAATTTTAAATGAATCATTCCTTAGAGACTTTATTCATTAGTTGAACAATGTAAATAATTGTTTATTGATTTTATTTGCAACTTCGAATCTTAAACATTATTTCTTAATATGCAAATCTATTTTTATTGGTACCAAATATCATGATATACTTCCACAAGTTTAAATGATTGTGAATAGCCTAAACTCACCACGTCCTAAGAACCCGTGAAAATGATTAGGAGTCATTTGTTTTTATTTGCAGGAAAATTTTTAGATTGACTCCTAATCTCACGTAACCCTAGTGTCATTGTGGGGGACATGACAGTGACCCCAAAGAACTTGAGAGACAACAATCTGAACTTGGTTTGGGTCCAAATAATATTCAAATATTTTGAAATTTTGAAAGATTGTCTCTGATTATATTTGAAGATATCCCTATGAGTTTCAGCTAGTTTGCAATGTAGAAGTGTCAATTGCCACAATGACCCCAAGGAACCTAGAAAATAATCACTTAAAACTTGAATTTGTGTTGAAATGAAGTCCAAATAATTTAAAACTTTGAAGTATCATTTCTAGACTTATTTTGGAGTTGACATGTGATTTTCAGCCACATTGTAACACAAAAGCTTAAATGTGCTCAATGACCTTAAGATTTTGAGTCAATGAACCTTGAATTTGATTCCCAAGGTTTTGAGTCAATAAACCTTGAATTTAATGGTTGCTGAGTTGAGTGACCAAATGAAATCCAATTACTTTGAGATTTAGACCGCTACACCCTAAGCTCATCTAAAGCCTTTTAAGTGAGTTGCATCAACTTTGAACATCTGAATGCAGTACTTAACTTGATATTCCATAACTCTAGAGCTTAATTATGTGCCCTTGAACTTGGAATTTGCTTGTGATATCTTCACTGCAACACTTGCAATGCTTGTGATTTTTTATGAGCCAACAAAATATAATACTAATTGGCTTGTAAAGGCATATTATGGATATCGGTTATTCATGTGTTATTACTATGTGGCATTTGAGGCAAGCAACTCCTGGAATATGATCCTTGTATTTTGTTCCCTTACCAACTACTTCTTTGCTTAACCTTGCGTGGTGGTTTTATTTTTTATTTTTTGTAGGTTCTATATATGATTCTTTTCCTCCTTGCCAGGGATGAACAAAAAAGTGTGATTAGTGTAAGCCTTAATTTTTTTTTTTTTTAGATTCTTGTATATTTGTTCATGGGTCAATAGTGAATTTTTCCAGATTACCCTTTTGATTTTTTGTTTTCCATGGCAGGTTCTTGTGAATGTAATACAACATGGTTCACTCCTTTCTTTTCCGATTGGTCTATTACTATTTGGATGGGAAATCAAGCAAGCAGTCAATGTTATACAAGTATAATCTTCCTTTTAAAAGGAGCAAAAGGAAATGCTTTATTGAAAGTCATGATTCTAATCATATGTGCATGAAGAAACTTTTCATGGATTTTGGAAAATGATCAAAATGCTTCTAAAATATAAAGTGCATAAACCGTTTTTTCTTAAATGACTAGTAAATTTTGATATTATTATAATTCAAACATAAGGACATATCTGAAGAAGCGCAACTCATTTGAGCATTTGGCCCAAAATAAACTAAAATGGTGAAATAGAATTCACGTAGTTGACCCTAGGCTTTGATGAGTTAAAAAATGATATATAGTTTCTAGCAATGTTTCAAAGTGCAGTAGACTCACATTCGTATGTTAAACCATAAGACTGCTGTAGGATCCTATATTTTTTAATTTTGCAATTATGTAAAAATTGTTTGATTATGATTATCATAAAATCCTCTTGTATTATTACATTATAGTCTGTGCATGATATGATGATGTCAACGATTCTTCATCTTTTATTCGCAATAACATCCACTATCTTTGTTTTTACATTTGACTTTTGTGTTTTTTGTTTTTGCTTCTTTTTTTTTTGGGTTTTGTTTTTTCGTGTTTCCTTTTCGTGGAGCCGTTTACCTAATCACTAGGCAACACCAAACCAATGTCAGTCTTGGGACTCATCTCCTAGTGGGTTTACAACTTTAATTGCAGTAGTAAATTAAGGCAAACCAAGCTTTTCTTGCTCTAAATGATGGAAGACATTGTTCTAGTATAAATTTGAAGTAGCATGTAGCATATTTACTCTGTCTCGTTGAAGCCAAGATGTAAAGGAGTAAAAAGTAAGAAAAAAAAATAACAAATCCAAGCCAGCTGGTCTTTCGAGTAAAATAGATAGAAAAAGTCCAAAAACCAATTATATTGCTCATGGTTTTAACCATCAACATTTTTTTGAATCACAAGTGCTAATTAAAATCATAAGTTGAATCATCACAAAAAAGATCCTAGGTTCTTAGGAGAAGCGGTTTGAGCATTAGATTATTGTTCTCCATAAGTTTTGATTTGATTTATATGGGGTTTGATCTGTTGAAAATTTGGATCTTTAAAAAGATAGCTTCTTGTCATTTATTGTGCCATCTGTTGGTTCTAAAGTGGAAAATTTTCTTTTTAGGCACCGTGGCTCCCCCACTTAGGGAAAGATTGTAGATCATCATCATCCATGTGTGCACCATACAATTATGGGAAATATTGTCCAGTGAGTTGCTTTAAAAAGTCGGATTTTTCATGCGGTAGTTGGGTTACTCTCATGAAATCCACTCTTCCTAATCTTCATTTCTTTTATTTTCTTTCCCATTTAAAGATTCTATCCAAAGTAGCTAAAAGGGAGAAATGATAGCCACACTCCTCAACTCACAACCCATCTCACAACTGTTCTATGTGGCATGTCTAACTAATTTGTTTTGCTTTTAACATTGTAGAGATAAGGGAAAGAGAAACTGCCACATAGGATAGTTGTGAGATGGGTTGTGAGTTGGGGAGTGTGGCTAGCATTGCTCGCTAAAAGGCTAGAGAAGAAATTGTGACTTATGAGCTGGGAGGGGACTTTGGGTTAGCAAATAAGATTTAGATTAACGACGTTAGGATTGATGATGACATCAATGGTAAATTGGTGCTGGATGTTGGAGAATGGAATAGGTTTGGAGGGAGCTAGTTCTGCTGTAATCACGGCGAACACCGACACTAGGTCTAGGACTTAGACATAACGTGGAGCAGGGGACCCAAACTAAATTTTCACCTGCAGAAATGCTGGCATGTAGATGTTCTGATCCATCCTTTAGAAAGGTGTGAGGGCCCTGGACCCCTAATAAATTCACGGCGCCGACCATGATATGGGGGAGACTATTCACCAGGGACCCTTAGTGTGAACTGAAGTGGGTCTAAAATGTAAAGTACCTCCGAAAAAAAGGTGTGCAACTTTTTTAGAATGAGTTGATATGCTTGGAGTACCAATGTGCTAAAATCTTCAAAAACGAGTGTAAAGTTTTCAAAATGAAGATTTGTCAAAAAAAAAAAAAAGAAAAAAAAAATTAGAATTCTAAGTATTTTCAAATTTTCATAGGAAAAGGAATGTCCATAATCCCAAAATTATCAGTCCAAGACCAAAATGTCGATTGATATATCAGGTTTTAGACAATGTTTGATGCATTGTCTAGAACTCTTTTTCTAAACCATGGTCCATGGAGTCATTAATTCTAATAAAAGAAGATGAAGTCAACCAATAAATGTACGTATTTGAATATGTTTTCAGCTTATTAGTTGGTATTGATGTCACGCCCCGGGCCCGAGTTTAGGTTAATTCGACTAGGCCTGTGACGTAGCATGCATACCCCGTAGCAATTCACGTTGCACTAAAGTAAATATAGACCACTACAAGGGAATTCTATAACTTTCATGTGAGAAAGATCTATAAATATATGCACATTCAAATCCAACTGCAGAAACTTAGTACTTAGTATACCCATTGATCACCCTGTGATAGTAAAAAGGCCTAAACGAATACTTGTTTAAACATTTCATAATAACCTACTTAGTTAAATTAATGAATTAAACATGATCCCATAAATATCTACATGTCCAAAGTATAATCCAATGAAAAGTACACCCAAGATACAACACAAGATGTATATGACCATAAACATAACCAAACGGTCTAAAGAGAGAATAAACATAATAATAGCATGTAATATCATAAATCTCAACCATATGACATGATTAAATAAATGGACCACTACAAGGCCTAAGTCTTACATGTCCGAGTGGCTCATGACGCTCTAGCGAAGAAAACTAATAGGATAAATCGTCGAAAGTCCACTCGTCCATTCCTAAAAGTACCTACATGATACCTTTTTGAAGCACTTCA
The DNA here is from genome assembly GCA_037013555.1 of Sextonia rubra. Classification (NCBI taxonomy): domain Eukaryota; kingdom Viridiplantae; phylum Streptophyta; class Magnoliopsida; order Laurales; family Lauraceae; genus Sextonia; species Sextonia rubra. The sequence continues at coordinate 104,143,848 of JASUAD010000001.1, read as the reverse complement.
AGGATCGGGTCATCGCGGGGTCTTGCAATGCCAATTGTAGTACCATGAGTATAACAAGTCAACAAGAATAAGCAAGTAGTACACTAAACACATGGTTTCAAAAAAGAAATAAAAACATGATCAATAGATCAGATGTCAATAACTTTCACTACTCATTTTAGCATTTATAATGAACATATATATATATGAGAATCAAATGTAACAGAAATATAACTTGCAAATTTGACAATACACATGGCTCGTATCCTCCCTACAGGTGGGAGTGGGAAATATATGGACGTGAATCAAGTAGCGAACTTGATTACCCAGAGAAGTGTTGACATACTCCTATCGGGAACCAACTACAGTGGTGACATATATCAAACTCGTACTCAACCCCGCTAAGCCTTATAGAGTTACGCTCAATGGTATCAACTCCATGAATCAATAACATAATAAGATATACCATACAATCGTGCACATCATACTTACCGGTCATAACTTACTTGCGTATCAAAACTTGCTTGCATACTATTTGTAGTAACTTAAGATACCCTAATATCAAATAAAGATAACAGTAATGACAGTAAATGCAAAGAAGATAGAATGAACATAACGAAATAATGACATAAGAGTAAGTGAGAAATAAGGAGATCATAGCAGTATGTATAAGCTTTCAATTAATTAAGAGACAAGGATAATTTATAAGTTAAACTATTTTAAGATGCCCATGTTCTTAACCTCCCATTTCGGTGTGACCATAGGTCATCTAATATTATGTGTTACCGAATTTCTTGATGTCACATTGTGTATGAATATGGACATTGGACTCTTATACTCATATGCAAAAGGTATAACATTGAGACTAACATGAACATCTACAAGGATGGATGACAGCCAGTATCTTCCTTGTTACCCAATTTGATTTCATTGGATAAAATTTAAGGTATAAGGATTCCAAGCATCAAGGCCCTGCACAGTCATAAAGTTCACCTAAAGTTCTAAGGTACCACTTGACCCATGGTCATGTTCAAAGTTCCCTAAGGTATACTTGACTTAATCAAGTCACATTAAGTTGGATTGAAAGGGATTACAAGCAAGAAATAATATAATTAAATAATTAATTAAATTGATCAGGCCTTACCCGATCGATCGGGATTGGGCTTAATTTATCGGTCCTTGGCTTGATTGATCAGATTGGATCTAGAGGGGTTATCCATTGATCGCGCCCAATGCGAGATTCCATGTTAAGTTTGTTTCGAGTCCAAAACTTCCCATATTCATTCCCAATATTTACCAACCTAATTCCCATCATTTATTCGCACCAAATCAAGAATATTAAATGCCATTGCCGTTTTGTTCCTTTCCATTCAATCAAACCCTCATTTACTTCATTAAAATCCATTTTGATTCACCATGACATCCACCATTTATGAAAAGAAGAAGAGGATGGGCTGTACAGTGTAATAGAGTATAGAATGATTAAAAATCAACCATAATAATACACAAACATGTTACCACTTGCTTATACTAGCCTTAACTGGTGCCTTAAAGTTAGTCCAAGCTAAATGTAATGAAAACCCCAGTTTCTCAAGCTCAAGCAAATGCCCTATTCATAAAAATGAAATAAAAAGAAAATAGAATTGATAAGATGCATGTCATATCATGCATTTGGGTTTTCTTTATTCAAATGAACTTGAAATCTAATAAGGAATATAGTACTTTTACCTTAAGAAGTCATAGAGAAAGCATACAAGATTTCAATAGCTCTAAGCTTGAAAATGGTAAAAAAAAAAAAAAGGTGGGAGAAGATGATAGAGCAAGGTTTTCTTTAATGGTGGAACGTCTCTCTCGTAATTTGGAATAGAGGAAAGGGAGTATTTAGCTTACAAGTTGTAGAGAGGAAAAACAAGGCTTCACAAACAAACAAATTTTCAAATAGTGAAATGGGTGATGAGAAAGAAGATAGTAGTGGAAAAGGTATGGTGGAGCAAAGCTCCTTTTCTAATGGTGGAAAATAGGCAAGGAGGTGGAGGTAAGAGATGGATGCAGAAAGATGGGGGCTAAGGTTTTGGCTCAAAAAGAAAGGGTAATTTGCTTTTATACTTGGGTTCCTTATAAAATTACAAGCAAGTCCATTTCTTTGGACATTTTACAAAATGGGTCAAAAGGCTCTCTTGAGAGGAATGACTTAAGTTATGTTATAAATGAACTGGAAAGCTTATGATAAATGAGAAAATTATGGAATAATGTACAAACCATGAATTAATACAAGGATCATCTAAACTACCTAATCGAGGATAGGTTCAACCCACCAATCTAATCAAGACCCAATCAACATAAAATCCTCAATTTAGGCTAAAATACCATTAATTAACATAAAACACATTTAGTTAGCAAAAAAACCCTAATTTGGGGAACGAGACCTTTCAATTCATCTCATTGACGATAAATCAGCTTGCCAACCACCACTTTTCCCTCTAATTAAAGTTGAGTTACTCAAGATTAAAGGAGTAAAAAAGAAAGAAATATATCTGTGATGATTTACAAATGGGTATGCACCTCTCTTGGAAACCTACCAATTTTATAATGATGCATGTAGATGAACAATTCGGAGTGAACTTTACATGGTCTTTTTTTTTTTAACTTTATTTTCATTTGGTGTAACTTTTTACCTCAAATGGATTTTGTATTCTAATTGGTTCTAACCTTTTTTCTTTTCTTTTTCCAGATGAAAACGGTCGCGGTTGTCTGTGTGCTCTATGATATAAAGAGAGAGGAGAAACCCTTAAGTTTCAAATCAGGACGCTAGGACTTTCATAACTCGTGTTCATTTTTTTATATTTAGTACGGGAAAGAATGAAAATCACTGTTTTAAAGTTGACATGGGTTTCTTATAAATGCTAATTTTCTGAACTTGTGATAAATTGGAATATTTTTTCCTTGAGCAGTAGAGGTGCGGGACCATTTGGAGCAGTCCCTAGTTTTTTTTCCCTACTATCCCAGCCAATGGGTCCCAGCATACCTGATGGGATTGAATCCTGAGCTGTGAGGTGATAGAAATGTGTTAGTTCTCATACCCTGAACATAGTTAAAAGCTGTGTGTTGACCAAGCAGAAGTCATTAGAGTTACTCGAGTTTGTCTTGTCAGTCTCAAGTTAACCTGTGTCAAATGAGCTTACTTAGTCCATGTTTGGGTCACTATTTTTATGCTCTATTTGTCTAAATGTCTAAACTAAATAGAGTTTTAAAAAATAAGAGTATTTGGCATGTATTTTTATGCTTTACTCAGTTTAGACAAATAAAGGCTTTACCTCTATTTTCTATAGCCCACTTTAGGATGCAGATGAAAAGAAGAGCATAAAAAACAAAGAGGCAGATCTAGTAACATAGTGGATGAGGCCGCAAACTGTTTTTTTTTTTTTTCCTTTTTTTCCTTGAAATCCAAGAGGGTAAATTAAGATCCAAACCGTTGGAAGTGTTAAGAAGATCAAACAAGGCTATGACACCAAATTTCAACCGTTCAATCATCACCAATCTCCAGATATGTGCAAATAAAGTGAGCCATTGGTTATTATTTTTCTTAATTCTGTGGGCTCCAAACAAAAGATCCAAACCATTGGAAATATTTGGAAGGCTAGATACAGCTATGAGGTCAATTTTCAAGGCTTGATTCCTTGTGGATCTAAAGAAATTTGTGAAAAAAAAAAATCAACCATTGATGTAACATGCACATTTTTAAATTAATCGACAGGCAGTCTCGTTTTTTTCTTTATTATTATAATTTCTCGGATAATAAATTACGATTCAAACCATTAAAATATTTAAAAGGTCAATGTTCACTATAAAACCAAATTCCAGCCGTTGGATCATCACTAATCTCGAGATATTTATTAAAAAATGTGAATGATAAGATATTATTTTTTTTTTAAAGTTGTGGGCGTCAAACACAAAATCAAAACTATTAGATCTCTTTGGAAGGATGGACATATTCAAATTTCAAAACTTAATACCATTTAGATCTCTAGAAATTTGTGAAAAACTTTCAATCATTGATTTAAAAAGTCTATTTAAAATAGATAATTGCATTACCAAACTTTTAATGGCTCTATTTTAGAAGGACTATAAAGAAAATAGTACACCTACCAAACAAGCCCTTAAAATAGCATATCATTCAATTTAGAGATTTTTGTATGTACCCCGTAAGGTTTATAATATTTGTAAATAGGCCCATGTGGTTTCAGCATTTGTAAATAAACTCCGGCTTTTACATTTTCTTATCTTTCATATTTTCAATTAAATGAATTTAACAATAAAGAGAAGTGGTCATTAGATTTTTTCTGATTTTGACAATTTTGCTTCTATTTTTATTTATTACTAAGAAAACGCCTCCTTCATAAAATTTTTTTACACCTTTTTATTTTAACTTTCTTTTTTCAATTAAGCCCACAAAGTTTTTCATGATAGGTGGCTAGTGACCGCCTCTCTTTTAACATTAAGATAATTTTTTTAATATTTTTTAATTTTTTAGTATTTTTCTTTCTTCAAATTATTAATTTTTTCTAGAATTTTAGTGCCTCTTTGGCATTAGTTATTACTATTTCAAACAATTATTGTGAGACAGGAGACTAAAAATAGATTTTGATGTTACTCTCACAGTCTTTCCCACCCCCCCCCCCCCCCCCCAACAAAACAACCACAAACCCTAACACTTCATAATGGTTTTTAAGGCTGGGAAGGTGCTCTCGTAGATTTTAGGAATTTATGTTGGCTATTTTCTTGCATAATGGTTCTCATAAATTCATGTTGGCCATTTCTTTATATAATGGTTCTCATAAATTCATGTCTTTACAGTATATTCTTATATCGGTTTTCTCCAATTTTAAATATTTAAAAGGATTTTTTAAAGATCTTTTTTTTCTAAAAAGAGAAAATTGTATTAAAAAGGGGTCCAATGATTTTAAAAAAGTAGTTTTAAAGGGCCCTACTCTTGAGCCATTCAATTAGATAAATATGTGAATTTTAGTGGAAATATTAGTAAATGAAACCTTACTCAATCACTTGTTCTACTAAAATGGTTCTAAATATAATTATTCAAACATAGTTTACACTCGTGCTGATGATAGGGAATAGCTTAAAGACATCAATCAAAATTGAGAAAAGCAAGAGAGAAATAGGTGATGCATTTATAGGATTGATACAATGTAACAAATCTATTATTCAATCCACATTGGGTGGCTATTAATAAATATTAGAAACCATAATAGGGGTGTATACAAAAATAGTTGTAAAGGCAAAAGTGTCATTTTTGTAAAAATTAGGGAAAATCCTCATGGTGATTGCTTATTTTAATCAAATCCACATACTTTGAGATATGAGACATATTAAAATGCCAAAGCAGGGGCCTATTTACAAATATTTAAGCCAAAAGGACCTATTTACAAATATTAGAAACCTTAGAAGGGCATCTGCAAAAAACTCTTCAAATTAGAACTACTCTAGATAGCCTATCTTAATAACTTAAATTAAACAATGTGTTAATTAGATAACATTCCAAAACCTACTTTAAAAACTTTTAAACAACTCTTGTTATTATTTTTTTTAATGTTTGGTTAGCTTACTAGCCAAGAGTAATACAAGAAATCTAAGACTCGACATCAACCCTATTGGTACTTAGGTGCTAGTATCACTTAACCATGAGTGTATTAGCTAAACTACCCTATTCTAATTATACACTTATGCACAATAATAGAGTGCTTTTTATAATACACCTATCTACAAATTACATGAGTACCCTACATTTTTGCATTAGTCCATATCACACTAGAGCCTTTTTTAATAAACATGTAATGGTTTGGTTGACCATGGATTTTGAAAAAATCGTTAACCGAACTATATTATATAGTTTTAAAAAACTGGAATCATAATAGTACCCTAAGAAATTGTTAAAAAGTCGAACCGCGGTTAACTATATTAGACAATTTGATTACAGTTAACTGTACTAAGAAAGAATTTGAATATTTAACTGTTGTGCAGGTCATGTGATAAGAGATTAAAGGTATAATTGATATAAAAATATGACTTGAGATATAACGGTTTAACCGTGCGTATGTTACAATTTGATTCGATTAAAAACGATGAGTTAAGATTGAAAATCGAAAAGCACGATTTTTCGATTTTAATAATCATAATCATAATTAAATCGTGAAATATGATTATTAACCATTGGTTTGATCCAATTTTATCGCTTAGATAGTTTTTCAATTTTTTTTTATAACCATCTATTTTTAAGATTGGATATTTCTTGCCTCTTTCATGATCTTTTATGATGCTTTTGAAAACTACTGCCTGCTGGCAAGGCCTTATGGGTCCCATGAGCTTATGCATGGCATGTAGTCCGGTGGAAGAATATTTTCCTTGGGAGTGCAAGTGCCACCAATATTAGGGGCCTGACAGCTTTGCACTACCCATGTTTACTTGTCATGCACTAGCCAGCCATAGCAGTGCCAAGATACCATCTCGTGACAGTTTAATCGCCTCTGCACGCCAACATGCCTTTGTCGCGTGCTACCATAGCCTGTCCCCTGCTTTTAATCTGGAAATGACACATGGCATTTTCATAGCAAGCCACATTTTAGCACTTATTTTCTCTTGGACACGTGCCAAAAGTAAAACAAACTGTATTATGGATGGGCAAAACTACCATGGGACACTTGTTGTAAACCAAAACTCAAAGAAGATAGAGAAATAGAGGGAGGATGAGAGAGAGATTTTATTAATGAGATCTATGTACATAATAAAGGGGGAGGAGGATCTTATTTATAGAATAAGATTGCTTCCTTCCCAAGCAACCTAATAGGGAAAGATTCTAACCCTAAGTAATACCCTTATCTCATATGGGTCCCAATGTAGCATCCACTTATGATGATACATCTTATAACACTCTCCCTTGGATGACTATCACTTAATGATAGTTGCCTAATTAAAACCTTGCAATGGAAACACCCAATGAGATAAAAACCAAAGTAAAGGAAAAAAATATAACATCTACAAGATCATTGAACTGGTGTTGAACGTACATAATGCTGCCTCGTTAAAATCTTAACTAGGAAAACCCAATGGGATAAAACCTAGAAAAGGAAAAAGAGTATAACGCATGGATGTCCTGGGTAACATACTTCAAGATGCCTCCCTTAATTAACTACTTCCCCTGATCAAAACAACATTTCACATAGTTTGATGATGAACTCTACACATGCCAATCTCGTATACAAGTTTTTGGAATGTTGACTTTGTTGATAACTTGATAAACAAATCAGTCAGGTTTTCACTTGAACGAACTTGCTTGACTTCAATCTCATTGTTCTTCTGAAGTTCATGTGTAAAGAAGAACTTTTGTGCAATGTGCTTCGTCTTGTCACCTTTAATATATCATTCTTTAATTTGTTGAATACATGCCTCATTATCTTCATAGATAATGCTAAGGGTACCTATAGTGGGAAGCAATTGACAAGAACTACAAATATGTTGAATCAAAGATTTTAGCCATTCACATTCCCTGCTGTCACATTCCCTGCTGGTTATATAAAGAGCTAAAATCTCAACATAGTTAGAAAAAATAGCTACCAAAATCTATTTAATAGAACGCTAATAAATTGCAGTATTATCACTAAGAAACACATAATTTGTTTGTAATCGACCCTTATGAGGATCAAAGAGATATCATAAATCGGCATATCCTACAAAGTTATAATCTTTACAACTAAAAAAATAAAACAGACATAAATATCATAGCATTTGTTTGATATCAATCTAAAGATTTGGTACATAACTATATATGACAAGCATATTTATAAAGAATGAAAAATCTCATTATAACTTATTTTGATCTACGGGTCAAGAAAAAATTATCCTATAAATAGTCAATAGTTTCCTTAAGCTCTTCTAGAGTCCTGATTAAATTTATGTCATCTATATAAACTTCTACTATCGTAAATCCTTAAAAGGATTTTATAAAGTTACATCGACAAATGGGGTTGTTTTCATGCCCTTCCTTAAATAAACATTCACTAAGACGATTGTACCATATTCTTCTGGAATGCTTCAGGTCGTACAATGAATGTCTTAATTGTATTGAATATGTACTCTTTAACTTTGCTTCAAGCAAAGCAAATCCCTCTAGGACTTTCATATATATGTCTGTAAATATTTTCAATATCAGTTTTTTGCAGAAAACCTTATACCACAAATCTTGCCTTATATCTAATAATTTCATTCATTTTTCTCATAAACACCCATTTGTAATCTATAGGATTAACAACTTTTGGAGTTTATACTATAGGTCCAGATACACCACGTTTATCAAGAGACTCTAACTCTTTTTTTATGGAACTTTTCCATTTTTGGCCAATCTTTTCTTTGTCAACATTCATTCATAATATGTAGTTCTGTGTCCCAATCATTATCCTCATTTTCCTTTGATATTTGTATAGCTACCGCATATGCAAATGCGTCATTGATGATAATTTCCTTTATATCACATCTCTTTCTTAAATAATTATAAAGTATAAAGATCTCTTTATTATTGGGTACCCTTGCCTTTTCACGGGGCTTCCAGAGTCTCTTCCTAGACTCATATCTCTTTCGGGACATTAACTTCTTCACGAATTTTAGAGAGAGTGGATGTTTCCATAACCTCTTTTTAGGTAAAATTACCTCTTCAAGACTGTACGATTTGTCATAACCTCTTCAGCAGTATGATTGGGACCTGATTGCTCATTTCTCCTCTTCCGGGGAGCTGAGTCCTTGGCACTTATAGGTCTACTACGCTTCTGACGTGTAACAGATTCATTTACTGTCATATTTGGAATTTTGTCCTACAGAGATACGAATTCATGCTTGTCCTACAGGGATATTAATTTGTGCTCGTGTTTTCATAGTTGGTACATGTGACCTAGTCACCTTTGCTGCATCATTGAAGGCATCAAGGAATTCATTTGTAATTACGCGTATAATTCTCCGTACTTCATTCTCACATTATGAAGTATATAGATTTAGATGAGACTAAGTGGAAGTATTCCACATTAATTCTCGCCATTCTTCAGGAACGGATTGTTCTATAGGAACAAGGCGTTCTTTAGGAATTGTCTTATCTCCCTCTAACGGCGGGAGACTATCTCATCAAGATGACAATCGGCAAAACAAACAGTGAAATACATATCCTGTCATTGGTTGTAGATATCTAATAATTAGAAGTGAAACATAGATTCCCAATCTATGTTGTGGGTTCATGCATGTCACGGACCTGCGATATCAAGCCTTATAGGCTTAATAGGATGCTGGGGGAAGTGTACCCTGAATTTAATAATTTGTGCTAGTAAGTAGGCAAAAGCTAAAAAAAAGGCAAATATCTAACCAACGAATAAAAGCATTAATCAAAATCATAAAAATAACTAAAGAGGTCTACTAGAGGGATTTAATGGGTTCATAAATTTCACCTTGTATCCTTTGAAAAAAAAAAGGTCAATTGATGTTTACTCTAAGGAGTGCCCAAAAAAGGTTGCCTTAACATAGTAGCCTCAGGGTGATCTAACGTATTATGCCAAAGTATTAAAGCCTTATTGTCTTTAAGCCTTAAGTTTAGTTTAAGCTTTTGGTTTGACTTTACCATTTTGCTCATAATCGAATGTTATTCGATTTTGATATAATCCTGAGGTCTGATGAGAATGCACTTAGCTTTTCTAATATTAACTTCTGGCTATCAATACTAGTAATGATGTACAAATATTTTGTGTTACATTTACTTATAATTTCTATATGTGATACCCATTCATCCTGATGTATTTGAATCTAAACAAGTTTCTTCGGAAACTGCTAAAAAAATAATAATAATGCATCTTTAATGCGTATGTGGGTACCATTTGGCAACATTATATGCACTCTTCTAGAGCATTAAAGTATTTGTACAGATCCAACTTTAGTTGATACCTTGCGTGAATTAAACACCAACTAAGAAAAACTTCTAATTTTCAATACAATGTATTTTGTGGCACTGTCTACCAGACAAATATTGTCCTCATTTTCATGCATTCCACGATCCATACCACATGAGATAATAAACTAACACAACTATTCAATTGAATAACAAAAATAAAATTGAAAACAACTAAGCCATTCACCATTAATAGCAAATATAACGTGCAAACACAGGATATGGGGATAAAAGAACAAGTCCAACATCAAAATATCTAAAAATTGAACTCAATATTAAACTCATAAAAGTAGTTGTAGGTCTTATAGACCATGCTTGTTGGTTCTCCCAATTTTCAAACTAAATGCCTTATTAATCACCTCTTTTATGGTGGCTATTTTCATCTCCACTGAAGGACTTATTATATCTACCTCTTATGAAGGGATTCTGTTTGACTAATTTGGTATTTATTTTAAACATTGCGTTATATGATTATCTTATGGTGTTCATACCTATCCATCAAAGATAGAAAGGCATAGAAAATGAGGGCTTATGTCATATCCTTTAAGAATATCATATTTTCTTCTTTGATGGCATTACCAAGCCTTTTCGAGTATGTAAAGATCGAGTTAATAATAATAATCATAATAAACTTAAAGTTTGAATCAGAGCTTCAAGTTTCGTCAAAACTTTATATTTGAATCAAAACTTCTGGTTTTGTAAACACTTTAGGCTTGAATCAAAATTTCTGATTTTGTCAAAACTTCAGGTTTGGATTAGAACTTTTGGTTCCATCAAAACTTCAAATTTGAATCAGAACTTCTGGCTCTGTAAAAACTTCAGGTTTTAATCAGAATTTCTAGTTCTGTCAAAACTTCAGGTTTGAATTAAAACTTCTAATTCCGTTAAAACTTCATATTTGAATTTATGGCCTCTATATTGATCTATACAACTTTGAATCTTTTGAAATCAAAGCTTCATGTATGATTACGAATATGAATCTTTACGTTATAACTAACTCTTAGAACTTTTGGTTTCATATTATAATAACCCACGAATCTTTTGGTCCAAATAAAAAAGAACTTCTGGTTCTTAGGTTAATGTACGAAACTTCAGGTCCAGGAAATATAGAACTTCTGGTTCTATTCAGGATCCAACAATCCTCTCTTGATCTCTCTTTGATAGGAGATATATTTATCTCCAAATAATATTTGAAATATATGATGATCTAGATAAAAAGGGATAAACTCATGTATATAAATATCAAACCAATAAAGATCATAAATAAGGAGAAATTACTTTACTTTTGAATTGCCCTCCTTTTTGTTGTCATTGTGTAGCTCTACTCGTGAGCTTCCCATAGGGGCAACTGGATTGTTGATTGAACTCCGAATGAGCAAGATATCACCAAAACAAGTTTCAGCCGTCGACTCGGTCAAATCTACTTTTGACCGTATAGATACTAACGTGTGCTAATGTTAGCGCTAGTGCTGGCGGGTTGCTGTAGATAGGTTAGGCCGACCTAGCCTAGAACGCGAACTGACCTGGCTTTCTGTGTTTGTTCATCGAGTCAGATTTGAAATCGACCCAACTTAAACCTAGCACCGCTTTATGGATAGGCTGCTGCTGCTCACAAGTCTGCTGCTGCTCACAAGTCAAGGCAACCCAACCTGACCTTGACCTGACCTTGACCTAACCTAGAATATATCCTAGATTCCTAGCCCTCTTCTTTTCCCCGGTTGTTCCCTGGTTCCTACAACCAGGGACTGAAACCCCCCCGCCCCCTTCCTTGGTTACAGCAAACGACGACGACAAGTAAGCGGCACAATCATGAAAACGACGACCGGCAATCGAGGCAGCGTCGGCAACTCTGGTGATCGCAATAGTGCTCTCCATGGTTTTTGGCAACAACGGCAAGAACACCGGCAAAACAACAAAGACTTGATTCTCTATTTTTGAGACAAATATAAATCACAATTCTACAGATGCCCCAACGCAAGCACAATCGAACCCCAGGTTCAATCTCCCTGTGTTTTCTCTTCCTCTAAGTAGAGCTTACGTCCTCTCTGCTTTTGATCAATCATGGCCCTCTAAGGATCAGAACAACTCCAATCAAATCTCTTACCTTTCAGTGACGATGATGTGCCTAGCTAGAGAACTAATCTCCTTGTTCGTTTGCGGTGGTTGAATAGAGATCACATACTAATAATGTGTTGTAAACCAACACTCAAAGAAGATAGAGAAATAGAGGGAGGATGAGAGAGAGATTTTATTAATGAGATCTGTGTACATAATAAAGGGAGATGAGGATTTTATTTATAAAATAAGATTGCTTCTTCTCCAAGCAACCTAATAAGGAAATACTCTAATCCTAAGTAATCTCTTTAACTCATATGGGTCTCAATGTGGACATCCATCTATAATGAAACATCTTATAACAATACTACTTTTTTTTAAATTTTTGATGTGCAAAATGACAAAATCAGCACACATTATGAAGCATTTTTTACCTTATTTGGTCTAAAAAAAGAATTATTTCTTATCTTCTTGTGAGAGACAAATGTAAAATAGTACTTTTCATTATGGACAAAACGAAATCCCTTGACACATGATATATTCCTAAGTCGTCTGGGTTTCTCGCTTGCTATCAAAGAGTGGGCTCACGTCGCACGATAGTGGGTCATGAAACATCATTCAGACTAAGCCATTCATTTTTTTGTTTAACTTCCCTGGCATGCCATGTTTCATCTGGCCATTCCAACGTCAAATTGGTCCCTAGGCCAAAATTAAAAAAAAACTAAAAAAAAAAAAAAGCTGAGAGGTGCCCGTCTCATATGTCACGCCGAAGTAAGAAAATTGGAGGCCTATTCCATTCCCAGTGCACCCATTTGAACGGGATTGGTCCCCATATTTCAAATTTTAACAAGAGAAATCCCAAATTAGAAGGACTTAAAATACACACACTTAAATTATTTAACCCATATTTAAATTATTTGAGTGGTTAGAGAGTCCAACAATGAACATGAACGGTGGTCCTAATTTTAAAATTAGGAAGGACTTTATTCAAATCACAGCACTAAGCAAGTGGTGTATTTAAGATTCCTTCAATGATCAACCATAGCGCATCTACGGTTCCTCCTGATTAAAAAAAAAAACAGAAAAAAATGCACCCCCCACAGCACTTACACGTGCGCCTGTCACACGTGTGGACAAACAACTCGGTCCCCACCCCCCGTGGCCGGTGGCCTATAAAAACGCTCACCTTCTCGCGGAAGCTTTCTTTCCAACCCGAAACTGCCAAAGCGCTGTCTCCTGTGTGGAAAGGGACCCTGAGCCCTTGACCAGTTACCCCTCCTTTATCCTTTTCGGCACGTCACACTACACTACACCACACTACACTACACTACACACTATGAGAATCTCTCACTCTCTTTCTCGGCTATCGCTTTCTCCGGGGCCACCTGACCATACGTTTTTAGGGCTCTTCGATTTGCCGAATCACTTATCTTCTTCTTCTCCTTTGTCTCTTTCAATTCCTCTTTTTCTCTCTCTCTCTCTCCCTTTCTCGATCTCGAACCATGTGTTCCTCATTTCTGATTTTCCTCGCCCGATCCTCGATCGCCGCCCGCTCTCTTCGCCATCCTGCTCAGATCGATTCGATTGATTGAAGAGTCGCGCCTTTCTATTCGACTTGGGATCTTGAGTTCTCGTTTGAATCACTTGCGGATGAGAAGGGGATTTCTCTCCTGTTGATGGCGGATAGCAGAAGATACGCTTTGAATCCTTGTCGACTAGGTCCGCCTTCTCTTTCCCGCTTGTTCTTGAAAGTAGTTTGGATTTTTGTTTTTTTGTTTTTGGAAGTATGATAGATGATGTTTCTCAGATCAGAGATTGGAGTTGTGATTGATTGGTTTTTGATAGCGATCATGCTAACGTTGCTTTTGAGCTTTCGGTTTTTCCGATTCTTACCGCAAGGCTCTGGTTGATTTAGCGTTATGGTCAGCTTACTTGGATATCGATTCCATTGATTGAAGAATAGCGCTACCAGACTTACTTTGTTCGATTTAGTGTTTCGTCAGCTTAATTGGTTATCGATTCCATTGATTGAAGAATAATGCTATCTGACCTCGGATTTGAATTTTCATTCGAATTCTGGCTCATCGAAAGGCCTGTTGATGGCTGACAGTAGAAGACTGTGATTGAGTGGTTTGGATGTGCATTACAAAAACTTAACTAACACATCTCTTTGGTAATGTTGAGACTCAAAATTTTGTCTTGGACTTAGTTATGGAAGACGAGTTCAGATGCAGTTCGGGTTTCTGTTAACTCATTCTTTGTTTAATTGACTTTGTTATAGTGAAATGAAGCATCGATGATGGTAATGCTGCTTTGTGCTTGCCTCCTGTTACATTTCTTTGGTGTTTGCTGATTGATGTTCTGAATCATAAACTTCCATCCATGTTTGCGTTTTTTGTATTAGTGATGATAATGAAGCAGTTTCTACTTATGATTCTGCTTTTCCTTTTCCAAGATACGTATTTCTATTTGCCACTGAATTTTTTCGAGGTTCCTTCTTTGATATTGATATGCCGGATTCTGTAGATTTTCTACAAGTTAATGCAGTGATATTGATTTCTAATTATGAGCGTTGATTGGCTGTGTTGCAGACATTGAGCAAATACTCTTAGAAGCTCAAAATCGCTGGCTTCGCCCGAGTGAAGTTTGTGAGATTCTTTGTAACTACCAAAGCTTCTGCTTGACTCCTGATCCACCGAATAAGCCTCCCAGTATGTTTCTGTGTGGGAATTTTCATAATTTGACCTTACATTTTGTGTGATGGGTTTGAATCTGGCCACCCAGATTTGAGTCTGTTTATGCAGACCTGGACATGCTTGTGGGTTGAACGGCCTCGACCCAGATACTTGTTCAGGGTCACAAAACCCTAAGTAGAATGCATCTGGACTTAGATTCACAAGCCTGTGGACTCTTATTTAGTCATATACTTATATGTATATATTTTGTGTATATACCATATATGTACTCAATGGAATATCACGGTATAAACATAAAGATGCCAAAATAAAATAGGCTTCTTATGACTCTCTCTCTGCCAAAATAAAATAGGCTTCTTATGACTCTCTCTCTCTCTCTCTCTCTCTCTCTCTCTCTCAGACACACACACACACTCAAAAAAATAATAATAATAATAAAATCATACTTGCTTGGGTCCGGGTCCCATTGTATTAATAAGCTTTCAATGGGTGGAATTGAGCCTTCCATTTCTCAAATAGGTGGACTCGGATCTAAGCTCTTGTGTTTGTGTCAGAGGACTGTTGAATTGTAAACTGACTCAGGCTTGGACTCGGGTAAGTATGGCCTATTGACAAATGACAACTTCATCTCTAGGATTTCAGAAGATTCTTTCATGGGCCTATGGTTTAGGTGCTGAAATGATGACAAGATGAATGATGTGTGCCCAAAATGATAGAATATTCATTCATTCTCTAGTGGCTGTTTGGATTTTTCATTTCTTTTTCTTTTTTCTTTTCTTCTTCTTCTTCTTCTCTCTTTTTTTTTTTTCTTTTTTTTTTGAGGGAACAACAAGTTCTATTCCAACCAACCAAAGACAACCTAGCGCCGACTGGTAGATGTCAAGAAGCAAACATTACATCAATTACAACATTCTTGGTTTAGACTTTGCGCACAACACATGGGGCATGCATATAATAATTCATTTTGGGCCCCACAAATTGTCCACTGTAATGATACCATCTAGGAGGTTTGTCCAGCCAAATGCTATAACCTTCAGTGGAGCCTAGATTTCCAAAGAGAGGGAAGCTGGCAGAGCCACTGCCCCTACATCCATCTTGTTATTTAATGTTCTGTTCTTTGTCTCCATGAGAACATGAATCTACAACGAGAACAACTTTCAAAGAAACAAACCCGTAGCATGCTTAACATGTCCTAGAAGAAAACAAGTTTGAATTAGTGCACAGTTTAACCCATGTCAACCTAAATGTCAACTATGCCCTGCCCTACTAGTAGGAACGACTTTTCATGGAAGGATACAACCGCAGAAGGATGGTTATGGTAAATGCAAATGTGAATTATTACTTTAGCAATAAGGTTGGGTGGTTGAGGATAGCTATAACCTAAAGGATGGTTGCTGATAGCCATATTAGCATAGCAAGAGTACAAATTAGGATGGTTATGGGCGACCTTCTCTGGACGGTGCAATTGTGAAAAGAAGGCTGTCGATGAATACCACTGTCACTCACTGTCAACAAAATAGTGCAACTATTCTCTCTGCGGATGGATTCCCACGTGGTTGCAACATTGCTTATCTTGTAATGAGATTCTTTCTTGTTTTACATAGTATTGTCATTGTGTCTTTGAATATTTAATTTTTGTCTGCAGGTTGATCATCCCATTTTTTGTTTATTTGGAAAAATTTTACTACATTTGACAGTGCAGAAAAAATTTTAATATTATTATTTATGTTATAGGTGGTTCTTTATTCTTGTTTGATCGAAAGGCACTTAGATATTTCCGCAAAGATGGCCATAATTGGAGAAAGAAAAAGGATGGAAAAACAGTCCGGGAAGCTCATGAAAAACTAAAGGTTAGGTTTTTTTTATATATTATATTTGATTGTTAAGGACTTTATTCTTGAATCACATAATTGTTTTCATTCTTTTTTTAGACATCATCATCATCATCATCATCATCATCAAAGCCTTATCCCAACCATGTTGGGGTTGGCTACATGAATTTTGTTTTTCCATTCCGTTCTTTTTTGAGCCAAATTTTTAGATAAGTTAAATTTCTTCAAATCGGATTCAATGACCTCCATTAATATTTTCTTCGGCCTACCCCTGCCTCTTGATGAGCCATCCACCTGTATAACCAAACTTTTTCTCACCGGTACTATTACCGGCCTACGCTCAATATATCCAAATCATCTTAAACAGATTTTTCTAATCTTATCTCCTATTGGTGCTACCCCTAAATGCTCTCGAAAGCGCTTATTTTTAATTTTATCATTCCTAGTTTTACCACACATCCACCTAAGCATTCTCATCTCTGCTACATCCATCTTATGTATATGCATCTTCTTAATTGGCCAACATTTGGCTCCGTATGTCATAGCTGGTCTAACTACTGTCCTACAAAATTTGCCTTTCAATTTGGTTGACATTCATCTGTCACAAAGCACTCCAGAAGCTACTCTCCACTTCAGTCATCCAGCTTTTATCCTATGCTCTACATCTTTGTCAATTTCCCCATCCTGACTAATCATCGAGCCTAGGTATGAAAAGAATCTCTACGTAGTATCTCATGGGTTTCAATTTTGATAGTGGTTTTAACACTTCGTATATGTCCACTGAAGTTGCACTCTATATATTCTGTCTTTGTACGACTTATTTTAAACCATTTAGATTCTAATGCCCCCCGTTATCTTTCGAGTTTTGCATTTATACCATCTCTTGATTCATCCACCAATACTATATCATCTGCAAACAATATACACCATGGTATTTCTTCTTGAATATGCACAGTTAACTTATCCATAATTAATGCAAAGAGATAAAGGCTTAAGGCTGATCCTTGGTGCAAACTTATAGTCATGAGGAATTTACCTATTTCTCCACTTGTGGTTCTTACATTTGTTACTGCTCCTTCATACATATCCTTAAAAATTTCAATGTGACCGCTAGGGACACTCCTTTTCTCCAAAACCCACCAAATTAAATCCATCGGTACCCTATCATAAGCTTTTTTTTAAATCGATAAAGACTATGTGCAGATTTTTCCTCTTTGCTCGATATTTTTCCATTAATTGACTAAGTGAAAAGATAGCTTCCATAGTTGACCGCTAATGCGAAACGGGATGGAGACGAGGGGCGGGCAAGGCGGAAGATGGATATAGAGGGAAAAATTGGGCTCTCACCAAACTCCAATCATAGGAGGCGTTAGAAATTAGGCTCTCACCAAACTCCAATTGCAGGATGCGTTAAAGATTTTGAGGAGAACTCGAAGAAACTTGGGAAAGATCCCAAAACTTTTCATTAATTATTCATAACTACTGAGCAAAAAAGGCTTTACAATGCTTAAATAGATAAAAGACTAACCCTAAGACTAATCTAGACCATCCAATCACATTGATGGCCGAAATTAAAATATCATTAAAACATTTTATTAAAATACTTAAAACAAATAAAACCCTAAATAAACTAAGATAGGTGGGCTAGGTGATGCAGTCTAGGGCCCAGCAGGCCTCTTTAAATTAGATTAGGATTATTATTATTATTATTAGGAAAGTTTCTATTTTTAGCCTAGGGTTTTCTTGCTTATTAAGATTGTTTTACTATATATATGGCTTTGTAGAGAAAAACTTCTCAGATTTGGTTGATTAATAGATTTGGTTTTTTTTTCCAGAGGTGTTTCCTCGTGTGATTTGAAGTCATCTTGACGGTTCGAAGTGTCTTGGACACGTGCTTAGGCACCTCCACGCATGCCCTAACCCTAGGGCTGCATCACTAGGCCTAAAGACGGGTCGACCCACGGGGGACCATGGGTCTGTCCTGCATCAACCGCCCTGGCATAAAACCAAATTGATTTTCAGCGATCTTGGTCTTCTTTTTCAGTCTTTGCTCCATTTTTCTCTCTCATAACTTCATAGTGTGACTCATAAGTTTAATCCCTTGATAGTTGGTACAATTTTGTATATCTTCCTTATTCTTATATATAGGTACTACAATGCTTCTTCTCCATTTATCCAGCATTTTCTTTGTCACAAGTATCTTATTGAATAGTCTACATAACCAACTCACCCCAACCTCTCATAAGCATTTCCATACCTCTATCGAAATATCATCTAATCTTGTAGCCTTTCCTATCTTCATTCATTTCAATGCTTTCTTCACTTCCACTCCTCTAATTCTACTGAGAAAAGTATACTCTGGCAATGAAGTATCTTCTTTAGCTCTTGTGTCCCCTATATATCCTCCATTTAAAAGTTTGCTAAAATATTCCTTCCAACTTTCTTTAATATCATTATCCTTCACTAGAATATTTTCCTCATTATCCTTGATATATTTGACATAATCTAAGTCCCTACTTTTCTTTTCTCTGATTTTTGCGAGCTTAAAAATATCCTTCTCTCCTTCTTTTGTTCCCAACCTATTATAGAGGTCATTCTTTTTTTTTTAGACAAATTCCTAAAAGTATATACATTATGCAATTTATGCTGCAATCAAATATTGAATGCTTTTCTCATTAGCATGAACTTTATATTGATATGAAAATGACCCTTTAATGATTAAACATTGTGGATATCATAGCATTATCAATGTAATGCTTGCACCCAATACCAATCAAGAGGGAAAGTAACCAATGTTTTGCCTCCACGGAAGATGGGCCCCATATTTCAAATTCAAACTGGCTACACACATGGACACACTTTCGCCTATGATGCCCATATATGGATATGGACATTGACACGGGGATCGGGGATACGACTCCTCACTTTTGAAAATCTAAGACACGGATACGAATATGAGTGTTCTGATTTTTTTCTTTATGTCACTTTTGAATCGATCAAGTTATCATTGTTTTTGCCCTTTTAGCATTTTTTATGGTGAGAAGTAAGAAAGTTAAGAGAACTACATTAAAACTAAAGGACTTGGTTAGAGGGATATGTTAAACTTGTTCCAAAGAAGTATCGGTGCAGTATCGGGTACCAATATAAGTATCAAATCTGTTCGATATGGATACGTTGGGCTTGTACAAGTATCCAGGTATCATAAACTTGCACGTGCAAAGCATATAAATTCAAAAACAGATCTTGATGGGGACATCTTACCAAATTCCCCAAAACCATACAAAGTTTATCAGAGAAGAAAGCGCAGGGCAGCCGATCAAGCTCTAATCTGGTTGAATGATCAATACTATGGCATTGAACGCGGAGAAAAGACAAATCCACCGTTGGATTATCTTTCAGAGGAGATCCAACGGTTGGATTTCGTTTGATCACGATGGCGGAGCATTGACGGCCCATGTGCACAATTACAGTGAAGGCCCCACATAGGGAAGTGGCACATGGATTGGAGAAGTGAAGGGGTCCTTGGATTTAATTTTGTTTTGAGGGCCCATGGTTTGATTTGTTAATGTATTGGGTCCCATGTTTCATTTATTTCTTCCCTTAAGTTATTTGTTTGGTCCCATAGTTTAATTGTTTAATTAGTTTGGTCCCATATTAAGTTTTTATTAGAGTCTGTAGAGGGACCCGTTTTGTCTTATCGATGTAATAAATAAGAGAGAAAAGGGGGGACCACCATTTAAGTGAAAAAAAAAAAGGGGAAACAAAAGATTCTTGCGCAAGATAGACTTGCGCACGAATCCCAATATGCGCAAGTCTATCTTGCGCAAGATCCCCTCCCTCCTTTTTCTCCTCTTTATTTCCTTTCATGTCTTCCTTTTTCTTCTTTTCCTTTTTCCTTTTTTGGTTGGAGAAATCCTTTAAATCTAGGGCTAGGTCTTCTCCACCATTATGATGCATGTAAGAAAAAAAATTCTGGAATAAGAAAAGAGCTTCTTCTTCTTCTTCTCCACTTGGTTGCAAGCCACCTTCTTGCCAACCACTTCTAACGCCTCCTGTGATTGGAGTTTGGTGAGAGCCCAACAAAGGTATTCTCTATCTCTTCTACTCTTCTCTTCTTGAGTATCTACTAGCCACCACAAGAGCCCAGATCTGATCTTGAACAACTGAACCAACAAGCCCTAAGTGTTGGAAGTTCTGCCTTCCATTAAGATCCGCTATTAAATCTGGGAACTATTACTGCGGGATCTGTGATAAGGGTCTAGATCTAAAGTTGACCCACCCTTGGAATTTGTACTGATCCAGATCTGAATCTTAGACAAGTTTCAGATCCAGATCTGAATTTTCTGCCCTTTCTGCTTTCAGCACTTTTACTACATTGCAATAGATTAAGATTGCATCGTCCTGCATCAATCTTGGTATCAAAGCCATAGGTTCACTTAGGGTTTTGCGATTAGTTTCAGTTCTGGACCTTCTTTTCAAATCTGAAAAGTACTTACAGCAGTGTATTTTCAGTTCTAGAATTTCTTTTCAAACCTGAAAATTACTTACAGCAGTGTATTTTCAGTTCTGGAATTTCTTTTCAAACCTGAAAATTACTTGCAGCAGTGTATTTTCAGTTCTGGTTCATCATATCACATCTGCAATTTACAGATCTGAAATCTATTCAGCAGTGCACTTTCAGTTCTGAAATTTTTTTTCTCTGCAGAGCATACACAGCATCGCAACACAACTGCAGTTGCTTTTCAGTTCTGGAAAATATTTTCAGCAGTGCATAAAGTAACCTTGCGTCACATCTGAAACTGATTTCAATTCTGAAATTAATTTCAGCAGTGCATAACACATCATTGCATCATATTTCAGTTCTGAAATTATTTTCAGCAGTGCATAAAACATCATTGCAACGCATCTGAATCTGATTTCAGTTCTGAAATTAATTTCAGCAGTGCATAGCACATCATTGCATCATATCATTGCATCATATTTCAGTTCTGCAATTAGTTCCAGCAGTGCATAATAAATTTAGGATAGTCATCTTAGCATCCATCTTGTATGCCCACTAGGAGTGGTAGGGATTTCCAACCCGAACACCTCACAATGGATTCATCCCAAATTTCCAAGTTGATGGATGAGGCGCTGGCCAAGAACAATGTCATTATGAATGAGAGGTTGGCTGCCATGCAGGTGCAATCTGACATCCGCCTCCATGAGGCCACAACTCGTCTCGAGGCACGCCTCGAACAGATTGAAAGGTCCCAACGTGATGATGACGGGCATCGTCATGTTCGGAATCGTCCTCAAGGGAGACAAAGGGGTAGAGAGCGTGATAATGAGACCGACCTCGAATCTGAGGCGGGTGATGACCGTAGGCCCCAAGGCAGGAGACGGAATCCTGACGAGTGGGCCCTGAGAAGTGTAAAGGTTGAAGCCCCAACCTTTGATGGTCGCATTGATCCTAGGGTCTACTCTGATTGGGAATCTGATATGGACCATTATTTTGATTGGTATGATATGTCTGAAGAAAGGAAGGTCCGATTCGCCAAAATGAAATTGGTGAGTCAAGCCCGTTTGTACTGGGTTGATCTTGAGCGGGGTTTACAGCGTCGCCATGAGACACCTATTGATACTTGGGATGAAATGAAGGAACACTTACGGGTCAAGTATCAGCCCCAATCTTACAGGGATAGACTTTTAGATCAAAAGTCTAACCTTAGACAGGGTAGCATGTCCGTGACCGAATACATCAATAAGTTCGAAGAACTTAATTTAAGATGTAATACCCAAGAAGACCTTCCTGAGCGAATTTCAAAATTTAGAACAGGTCTTCGCCCCGAATTTCAAAGGAAATTAATCACTGTAAAAACGGCTAGCTTAGAAGACATTTACGAGGTGACCCTTAACCTCGAGATAGCCATGAAAAACAAGCAAGCTAAACGCAGTGATTATCGGGGAACAGATTCCAAGCCTTATTCCTCGGGTAACAAATCTAATTCCAATTCCCAATTTACCTGTAATCCCACAAATGGACCGCATACATTTAGGGATAACAAAGGCAAAGGAATCATTGGTGGCAGTTCTAAATCTCTCACCTGCCATAAATGTCACGGTTATGGACACTACGCCAGTGAATGTCCTACCCGCAACATCAATCTCTGCGTAGAAGACGTAGAAGATGAGAATGATCCTACGGTAGATACCTATATCCCGGATTTTGTGCCTAGCGATGAGGATTGTGAAAATCCGGAAGATCGGGCATCCTTTCTTCGATTTACACCCTCCTATCCTCAACACGAAAATGCACAATCTTTAACAAAAGATGATCCACCAAAATTAATGGTTGTAAGATGTGCATTGACCATTCAAGAAAATGAGGATTGGCGTAGAACTTCCATCTTTCATACCTACGTCAAGTGTAATGAGAAGAGCTGCAAGATCATTATTGATAGCGGGAGCTGTACCAATGTAGTGTCAGCCAATAACTTGTCTAGACTAGGCTTGACCCCTGTCCCACACCCTAAGCCATACCGCGTCTCTTGGGTGGATTCTACATCCATTCCCGTGACCCAACGGTGCTTGGTCCCAATTAGTATGTCCACCTATCAGGACCAGCTTTGGTGTGACGTGGTTCCCATGGATGTGGGACATATCATTTTAGGGAGACCTTGGCTTTATGATATGGATGTTACCAACTTTGGGCGTACAAACATTTGTGCCTTTCAATTCAAAGACAAGAAGGTAAAATTACATCCATTACCCCCTAAAGGCAAGGATAACCCTAAAGACAGTGCTAAACCCAGTACTAGTGCTTCCACTCCTACAACCAAGGGTTTACACATCTTAAGTGCAAGTGAGTTCCAGGCTGAGTTAGATGAGAGGACTCATAAGGGCTCTAAGGAGGATCCTATTGTTTATGCCGTAGTTTCTACGGATGTTGGTAAGGAGTCCACTATTGATGTTCCACGTGCTGTGGAACCTGTTTTTCATGAGTTTAGGGATGTTTTTCCTGATGACTTACCGAACGAGCTCCCGCCCATGCGTGATATTCAGCATGCAATTGACCTCGTTCCAGGAGCAACCCTACCTAACTTGCCCCATTATCGCTTGAATCCTGCAGAACATGCAGAACTAAAACGGCAGGTAGAGGAGCTTCTTGCCAAGGGTTTCCTTAGGGAGAGCTTAAGCCCTTGCGCTGTTCCCGCACTGTTGACTCCAAAGAAAGATGGAACGTGGAGGATGTGCGTGGATAGTCGAGCTATCAACAAAATTACCATTAAGTATCGATTTCCGATACCTCGGTTAGATGATATGCTTGACATGATGGCTGGTGCTACTATCTTTTCCAAGATAGATCTTAAGAGTGGCTACCATCAGATTCGTATTCGTCCTGGCGACGAATGGAAGACTGCCTTCAAAACGAAGGATGGGCTATATGAATGGCTTGTCATGCCATTTGGGTTGTCAAACGCACCAAGTACTTTTATGCGGGTCATGACACAAGTGTTGAGGCCATTTATTGGTAAGTTCTTGGTAGTCTATTTTGATGATATTCTTATCTACAGCACTACTGCAGAACAACATCTTAAACACTTGTGGCAAGTTTGTAGTACTTTGCGGAAAGAACAACTATACGCAAACCTTAAGAAATGCACATTCATGGCGGATAATTTGGTTTTCTTAGGTTTCGTAATATCTACTGCGGGCATGGCTGTTGATCCTGAGAGATTAGAGCTATTGTTGAATGGAAAATTCCATCCAATATTCATGAGGTTCGTAGCTTTCATGGTCTGGCCACATTTTACCGTCGATTCATTAAAGGCTTTAGTACCATCATGGCTTCTATCACAGATTGCATGAAAAAGGGTGAGTTTCGTTGGAGCCCAGCTGCTACTGCCGCTTTTCAGGAGATTAAAGTCAAAATGACAGAGGCCCCTGTCATGCGATTGCCCGATTTTTCTAAAGTTTTTGAAGTGGCTTGTGACGCGTCGGGTGTGGGAATAGGAGGTGTCTTGAGCCAAGAAGGACACCCAGTCGCTTACTTCAGCGAAAAGCTGAATGATGCTAAGCGACGGAAGTATTCCAATTACGAAAGGGAATTCTATGCATTAGTGCAAACCCTTAAACATTGGCGACATTATCTTTTGCCGCAAGAATTTGTCCTGTTCTCTGATCATGACGCTTTAAAATACTTAAATTCCCAATCTAAGTTGAAAGGAGAACATGCCAAATGGGTTGAACTCTTGCAAGAATACACTTTCGTGTTAAAACACAAGGCGGGAGTGGATAATAAACCAGCTGATGCGTTAAGTCGCAGGATCCATTTAATTCACTCCATGAATGTCGAAGTCACAGGGTTTGATCGTCTTCGAGATGATTACCCTACTTGTCCTGATTTCGGGGATATGTTTGCTTCACTTTCTGACAATCCTCTAAGAAGCATTGATCGATTTACGTTGAAAGACGGTTATATCTTTAGAGGTAATCAGATCTGCGTTCCCCGGACTTCCATGAGAGAGTTTTTAATTTGGGAACTCCACGCAGGAGGCGTGGGAGGTCACTTTGGTCGGGATAAGACCATCCTTCTCGTGGAAGATCGTTTTTACTGGCCAAGTCTCAAGCGAGATGTTGCGCACACGATTGCGCGTTGCCGTACTTGCCAATTAGCAAAGCAACGCAAACAGAATACCGGCCTGTATACTCCTTTGCCCGTGCCTCACGCACCGTGGCAAGATCTTAGCATGGACTTCGTGCTTGGGCTTCCTAAGACATCCAAGCAGCACAATTCCATCTTTGTCGTTGTGGACCGTTTTTCCAAAATGGCCCATTTTGTTCCATGCTCTAAAACTTCTGACGCTTCGCATATTGCGAAGATCTTTTTCGAGCGTATTGTCAGCCTTCATGGTGTCCCAAAGACCATTGTGTCTGATAGGGATGTGAAGTTCACTAGCTATTTTTGGAAAACACTGTGGAAACTCTTAGGCACTAAATTGCAATTTTCTTCTGCCTATCATCCACAGACTGATGGACAAACTGAGGTAGTGAACAGAAGTTTGGGAAATCTGTTGAGGTGTCTTGTGGGTGAACATGTGCGAACATGGGAATCTGTTTTACCAATAGCTGAATTTGCATACAATAGTTCAGTCAATAGGTCCATAGGCATGAGTCCATTTGAAGCTGTTACTGGTTACAAACCTAGAATGCCTATAGATCTCATTCCCATCTCATCCATTCATCGTCCTTCTGAGTCTGCTGATGCATTCATTCAACGCATACATGCATTACATGCTGAAATCAGGAAACAAATTAATTTACATAATGCACAGTACAAATTATCTGCTGATTCACATCGTAGATTCACAGAATTTCAGGTGGGTGATGATGTAATGGTTCGCATAAGGCCTGAGCGATTCCCGCAGGGAATTGCCAAGAAATTACAGGCTCGCAGTATGGGTCCATACAAGATTTTGAACAGGTTGGGTCCTAATGCGTATGTGCTGGACATTCCTTCTGATATGGGCATTAGTTCCACTTTCAACATTGAAGACCTTGTTCCTTTTCATGACCCCACACCATCCCCCATTGAGCCATACGGTGTTTCTTCTCCGTTACCTAATTTTGAACCAGCATCCTTCTCTCACCTTCCCCAACCGACCCCCCCTCCTAAAACTAAAGCTCAGTTGCAGGATGTAGTAGAAGACATATTGGATGACCAGTTGGTCTCCACCAGACACGGGGGCATTCAAAAATTCCTTGTCAAATGGAAGGATCGACCTCAGCATGACAGCACCTGGATCACAAGGACTGAATTGCAGCGCATTGATCCCGATCTCTTGGAACGCTTTGATAGTTTCATCTCACCAGAGGTGAGATTTTCGCAGCCGCGGGGCAATGATGGGGACATCTTACCAAATTCCCCAAAACCATACAAAGTTTATCAGAGAAGAAAGCGCAGGGCAGCCGATCAAGCTCTAATCTGGTTGAATGATCAATACTATGGCATTGAACGCGGAGAAAAGACAAATCCACCGTTGGATTATCTTTCAGAGGAGATCCGACGGTTGGATTTCGTTTGATCACAATGGCGGAGCATCGACGGCCCATGTGCACAATTACAGTGAAGGCCCCACATAGGGAAGTGGCACATGGATTGGAGAAGTGAAGGGGTCCTTGGATTTAATTTTGTTTTGAGGGCCCATGGTTTGATTTGTTAATGTATTGGGTCCCATGTTTCATTTATTTCTTCCCTTAAGTTATTTGTTTGGTCCCATAGTTTAATTGTTTAATTAGTTTGGTCCCATATTAAGTTTTTAT
Source organism: Sextonia rubra (assembly GCA_037013555.1). Lineage (NCBI taxonomy): Eukaryota > Viridiplantae > Streptophyta > Magnoliopsida > Laurales > Lauraceae > Sextonia > Sextonia rubra. Next base: position 104,116,990 of record JASUAD010000001.1, on the reverse strand, counting down.
TAGAGTCTGTAGAGGGACCCGTTTTATCTTATCGATGTAATAAATAAGAGAGAAAAGGGGGGACCACCATTTAAGTGAAAAAAAAAAAGGGGAAACAAAAGATTCTTGCGCAAGATAGACTTGCGCACGAATCCCAATATGCGCAAGTCTATCTTGCGCAAGATCCCCTCCCTCCTTTTTCTCCTCTTTATTTCCTTTCATGTCTTCCTCTTTCTTCTTTTCCTTTTTCCTTTTTTGGTTGGAGAAATCCTTTAAATCTAGGGCTAGGTCTTCTCCACCATTATGATGCATGTAAGAAAAAAAATTCTGGAATAAGAAAAGAGCTTCTTCTTCTTCTTCTCCACTTGGTTGCAAGCCACCTTCTTGCCAACCACTTCTAACGCCTCCTGTGATTGGAGTTTGGTGAGAGCCCAACAAAGGTATTCTCTATCTCTTCTACTCTTCTCTTCTTGAGTATCTACTAGCCACCACAAGAGCCCAGATCTGATCTTGAACAACTGAACCAACAAGCCCTAAGTGTTGGAAGTTCTGCCTTCCATTAAGATCCGCTATTAAATCTGGGAACTATTACTGCGGGATCTGTGATAAGGGTCTAGATCTAAAGTTGACCCACCCTTGGAATTTGTACTGATCCAGATCTGAATCTTAGACAAGTTTCAGATCCAGATCTGAATTTTCTGCCCTTTCTGATTTCAGCACTTTTACTACATTGCAATAGATTAAGATTGCATCGTCCTGCATCAGATCTGATGGTACCATTGGATGTTGCAAAGCTTAGCTTGTGGCTAAAGAACACATACAAGAGTATGGACTTGATTATGAGGAGACCTTTGCTTTGGTTGTAAAAATGCCTATTTTGTGCCACTATTCAGCACTGTCCCTTTTTCTAGATAGGTGCTTAGAATCTGTATTTTACTGGTTGCATCTCTAAAGTGAGATTTGTATCTGACTGCCTCTAGGACTTCCTCATTTGCCTTATTTGGTCTGGCACCTAAACCAAGTCCTTTATGACCTAAATCAAGCTCCTTGGCAGTGTGGATGGGGGGAGTGGTTTTGCGTTGGTGCTGTTGGGGAGGTGGAATGGGATATCTTGGGATATGGTCCTATCAAATCTCAAATCTAATGGTTCTGTCTGAAGATATTGACTTTAAGTTGTTATTGTCTAGTTAGTGACCCATTTATGGAAGATGAAATTAGAATTGACCTGCAGGTTGCATTTGCTTTATATCTTCTTCAGTAGATAATTGCTGCTTTTTTACCTGTAAAGTCATACAAACCTTTTTCCTTCATTTGCGTGTATTTGTATAATTCTTAACATGCTTTGCTTATGTAGTCTGGCAGTGTTGATGTTCTTCATTGCTACTATGCCCATGGTGAGGACAACGAGAACTTCCAGAGGCGTAGTTATTGGTTGCTTGATCGGTGAGCATTCTACTTACTGTTCTTCATAATCTCATTTCTATCTATATAGTTGTATGCACTATGCGGCTGTCAGGTATGGACCAATCAGTTAAGTCAGTGATGTCATGAACATATTGTCATAGTCAGTGATTGACCTAGGATTTTTGTCGGCGGGGCCAGGCCCAAACAATTAGTTGGATTTTGTCTGCAAACCCAGGATTTCCAATTCCATTTGTGTTTTGGAAGCGGGCCCAAGATTTTCAGCCGAATTTTGCAGGCGGGCCCAACTCTCATTGGGGCAACGACCTACCCCCCATCACCATATATGTGGGTTTGCCCCTGGTCATAGTGTTGGTGGGGTGGTCATGATCTCCTGTTGCAGAAAGTTAATCTTGGCTGTTTATGTATTTATTTTTTTAAACTTTGATTAGCCCGGTGATTATGTGGTTGCAAGCTATGATGCCCAGATACGGACACGGGTACGGATACGGACACGGGAACGAGGGTTCGATACGCCGACTTGAAAATTTTAGGATACGGATACGGGTACGGCATTTCAAAAAACATAAACATATAAATACTTATCGTAGTGCTCAAATATTACGAGGCCCACTGTGTGGATTAAATTTTCAATGAGGTGGACCTGACAGTATCGTAACATAGAAGAAAATAAAGGACAAAAAAATGGGCCAAGTGTCTTGGTTGGCCTAGTAACTCAACATTAAAATAGAAAGAAATTAAAATAAAAAAAAGCCCAATAGGCCTATTCTCATTAATAAAATGCAACGGGTTCTTTTGCTCCTTTTGCATCTCTGGGGCATCATCAAACGAAAAAGAAGAAGAAAAATGATTAAGAAAAAGCGGAGGCATATATAACACCTGAAGCTAGAAACTCGAAGTAGCAATAGTAACAGAAAGGAACACAGTAGTCTACCACTTAGTTAAAAAAGCAACCCGTCAAAATGAAAGCAGTAGCCTCAGTTAGTTTAGTTATCTTCTTCCTCGCTACCACCTTTTCCTCCTCCTTTTCACCTTCTTTTTTTATTTCCATTTGATCAAATTGAGAGAGGGCTCATTTAGGAGTAAATTGGTCAAAATGGACAAAATTTGTCGTAATTTTAGGTAAAAAATATTGCAGAGCCGTATCCTAAAATTAGTGGCCGTATCCTAGCCGTATCTTGCCGTATCCCGTACCCGTATCCGTATCGTATCGTATCGGTACGGATACCACAGGGCATTTGGAGTATCCGGGTATCATAGGTTGCAAGTAGAGTGCTCATTTTGAATTTGTCCACATGCACTATAGACACCATGCACTATAGAAGTCTCAATTATCGTACTTCAGAGTATCTTCATCATTCAGACTATCCTCATTGATTGATGAAGATAAACTTATCTGATTGCTTTACCTACAAAGTCAAGTGCTCAAGATGCTGACAATATGGATCTGGAAACTGTTTGCTTCTGAATCTTGTCATCATTGAGAAATGTTTGTCCCAAGTACTAACTAACATTGCCAGCCTGTTAACTACTTGCTTCCAAATCTTATCATTATCTAATTTTGTTTCTATCTAGTAATCTTCCACTGATGGTAGACATCCACTGAATTTTTTTTTTAGGGTAAATATTCTTAGTAAGGTTATTTCTTATATTTGTATTCACTCATTTTTAAAGTTAAGATTTCAATTAAAAAAAATAATCTATTGAAACTATCATGAGACGTGGCAGTTTTTTGGGGAGACGAAATTCATCTCACTAGTTGCATTATGATTTTAGAGAACTTTCCATTTTCATTCTGCATAAGCTTGTCTATTACCATGGACAATTTTTTTATGCTTATTTTATTATAGCTTGTCTGAATTTGGTTCCTTGCAATTCTTATCGGTTTCTTGTTCTTACTGTTTCCAGGAAATTAGAGCACATTGTTCTTGTTCATTACAGAGAGGTTAAAGAGGTAATTTTTTTCTTTTCTTTTGTTTTAGCTTTTAGCTTCACCATCTTTGAAGTCTTTATACTGGTGAAATCCTATTCTACTAATATTACTGATGAGACTTTTGAGCGTAAATGATATAGATTGCCTGTTAGAAACAGGTGTCCTGTTTAGTAGCATTGCAATGGGACTTTTATGTTGAGAATCATTTTGTCGAATAAAGTATGATATTATTGTCTTAAGGTGCTGTAAGTTGGAACCTGAAAGTACAATTCTTTTACACCTTTGAGGCCCAAAATTTTCTGTTTGATGCTTCTTTGTATTTACTTTCTCAATGAAATCACTTGTTACCAATAAAAAAGAAGTTGGAACTTGAAAGTCCCTGTATGAGTTATATTGCATCAAGGGTCTACTTTGGGCCCTTATTTTATTTTATTTTATTTTATTTTATAGAAAACTTGACAGCATACATCTATATTGACGTTCCTCAGTATACATTCGTTGAAGATGTAGTTCTAATTAGTAAACCAAAACAGCCTGTAAAATGATAAGCTAGAACTCTGGGTGATCCATTTGATTCAAATGGTTTGGAAACCAGTGGAACAAAAGTATGATACATGCGGTGCAATTTTAGCAGTTATGAGATATGGAGGAGGATCAGATCAAATTTAGAAACCTCTAAGTTCGGTGTGTGGTTCGGATACTTTGAAGCAACTATTGAATATAATGTTAAGTTGATGAGGATATTGTTGATAGGATTAGTCCAAGAAGGCAGTTGGAAACAAACTAGTGGACCACTATCATTATTCAGTCATTGAGTTCCACCTTGATATAAGTGACGTTTTTACAAGATAGCAATTAGATCTGCATTGTGAATTGCAATATAGAGCTGAATGTTGGGCAACAAAGAAACGAAATAAAGAGTGAATACAGTGTGCATGTGGGTGAGATGCGGCTGATACTCTCATCTCTTGAGGCAAATATGGAGCAAATCCAAAGCATGAAGGTAGTGCCGAATTATTTTTAAGTGAATTTTGGATTTACGGTTTGACTTCTTTGAGAGCAATTGAATAGGTTACAGTTTGACGGGTATTGAACCCATTATTCTGTTTTGTTGGTAGCTCGTGATTAATATAGAAACTGTTCAAATAAGATTCATGTACAGGTGTCTAGGATGTTCTCAACGAGTGTTTGTTTACTGATTGACTTAGTTCTAATTTCACGGATCATGCTCGTGTTTTTGTTTGTTTTGTTCTATCATTATTTTTGTTAATTCATGCTTGGTTGTAATTGTACATTATTAACTTCTGGTAATTTAGAGAATTTGTTTTAGTGCCCTCTGTTAGAAATGTCAGCTTCCGTCAAGCTTCTTGCATTCAGGTCTCTTTACTTATTTTATTAGGCATTGACTGACTGGTTTATTTCCAGGGTAATAGGTCTGGCATCCCTCATCTATTAGGTACAAGGCCTGGAACACTGAACTTTACTGGAAGTGCTCAAACTGGTTTGGCTGCCTCCTCTGCACAGGAGAACTCACCTCCTCTCAAAACTAAGCTTTCTTATGCATCGAGCCTAAGTACTGTCAATGGGAATGGACAGACAGCATCTTCTGAATTTGAGGATGTAGATTCTGGGGATGATTTGGGAATGTCTTCCCTTACTCTGCCCACCTCTAGTTCTGTCTTTCATAGTTCTTCTTTGCATCAAAATGATACGATAGGAAATCAATTGGGCTTTACAGGAGGCATGTCTAGTCCTTATCCAAGGGGATTGGCAGATTCTACAGGGATTATTGGTGCATCAATCAACCCTTATCATGTGAACCAATTACCTACTCTGAATCTTGTATCAAATGAGGGCCATCAGGCCAGTTATAGATCATCACAGGAAGCTGGTAATAATATTTATGAATATTCCTTTACATAGCTTGTGATTCATGAAAGTTACAATTCATATCTCTTTCAAAAGATTCATTGTGTAAGATAAAATTCGACATTTACTTGGTACACTGTTTTATCCTCCAATATAAAAATGATATGACCATGCCCTCTTTCTTTCTTTTAGGTCTTCCTGGGTTATCTAGGATGAATACTGGCGCTAGTTTTAGTCCTGATACTGGCTTATGGTCTGAACATCACAAATCAAACAGAAAATCAACCAACACATTTGAACAGAAGATTTTATTCGATCATGCTGATGATGCTCATGTTATAACTGAAAAAGATATGGACTATACAGTTGGTCCTTACTGCATAGTCAAGGACGGCCAAGATGGTAGAATGTCTCCTTCTACAGATCCACGGACAGTTATAAGGAATTTTCTTCAGGTTATTCTCTGTTTATATATTTTATTTCCTTCATATGGTAACTTTCTTTTTGTTGACCATGCGCATCATTTGTTAATGACGCCTTCATTAAATTGTCTTTACAAATGCAATTATCTAAACTCTTTTCTAGGCTTATGTAATCTTGTGGAACATTCCTATATTTAGAAGGATTATGAACTGCTTTCATACCAACTTGACATAGTGCCAGCTTTTGGAGTTGGAACTTCAGGCTTCCCATTCTTATAGACAGGCATAAGACTTTGCACCTAGGCCCTCTTGGAGTCACATCAAGAGATCCAAATGGAGGCTCACCATAAATGGAGGTGACATTCTGTCAAATGAAAGTATGAAACAAACCTAAATTATTCCATCAGTCAAAAGTTACAGTATAAAGACTCTTGGAATTGTTGCATGCTTCTAGGATTAGTCAATACTATTACTGTATTATTCAGGCACATTCGCTTATCAATTTTCTAAGAATAAAAGAACTCCTAAATGACTTGGTTGACATGCACATACATAATTACAATGCTCAACAAACTTCTAAATGACTTGGTTTACTTGTGCGTTATGACAATGCTTCTAATAAATCTAGTGCTTCTGAACTATTTAATATAAGCAATTTAAAGACTTACCATTAAGACATTCAGTGACAAGTGAATGAAGATGGATTTTTACCCTTCCACCAATCATGGTGGCAATTGTTTTATGTTTGTGAGATTTTTACACGTGCCTGAGTTATATGTTATGTGTCTGTGTCCATCTTGATGATAGTAGGGACTAGGGACCACCCTGTACTGTCTGTTGTAATCTTAGTAGAATCCTGAGGATTAGGATGGCTTGATGTAATGAGAGATTCAAGGACTTATAAAAGGAGGGGTCGACCTTATGGGGACTTGTTCAATTTCCTGGAAATTCATATTCTATTGATTTTCTGTTTTGATTGATATGTGAATGGTTCCATTCCACTGGCATGATTTTCTCCTCTATATAGTTACATACTTATTCTACTTTGTTCTCTATTTGGTGTGTTCAAGTCAAACATTCTTTCTGATACTCAATAGCAAACTCTGAGAATAAACAGTTCATATCTAGCAGGAGAACTACAAAGAGCAGAATGTTGGGCATGCAAGTTTTTTTCCGAGTGACAATCGCACAGGGAATGGTATGGGTCCTTCATATCAAGTGCCACATGAGCACAATTTCCATTCAAGCACTCAATTTGAAAGTAATGGTGGCTCTCATATGAATGCTGCAACTAATGGACAACCGGTGGGACATGAAACTGACGATGGTCAAGATTTGAAGAATGCCCCAGAAAATTGCTTTTATAATGAGCATGGTGAGCTGAAAAAACTTGACAGTTTTGGGAGATGGATGAATAACGAAATTGGCAGGGACTGTGATGACTCGTTGATGGCTTCAGACTCTTGCAATTATTGGAATACACTTGAGACACAGAATGACAACAAGGAAGTTTCCGGCTTATCATGCCATATGCAGTTGGATGTTGAATCACTGGCCCCTTCCCTTTCCCAAGAACAGCTATTCAGCGTTCTTGATTTCTCACCGGATTGGGCTTATTCTGGGTTTGAAACAAAGGTATACATTTTACACATGAAAAACAGACATACCAGATACATACTTGATCAGTGCCTTGATATATTATAAAATTGGAAATGTAGAACCAACTTTCTTTTGATGCTGCTTTCATGATGCTAATGGCTTTATTTATCAGGTTTTAATATCAGGTACATTTTTGGGAGGTATGGAGAACCCTAATAATGCTAGATGGTGTTGTATGTTTGGCAAAGTGGAGGTTCCTGCAGAAGTTCTGGGAACGAACACCCTTCGATGTCAAGCACCTGTACATGTTCCTGGAAGGGTTCCTTTTTATATCACCTCCAGCGACAGGTTGGCCTGCAGTGAGGTTAGAGAGTTTGAATATCGTGAACAGCCATTAACTGTTACCTACTCTTCAATCAAGCCTGAAGAGGAAGTGCATCTTCAAATACGCTTTGCCAAATTTCTATTCCAAGGATTTGACAGGAAATGGTTGGATTGCACTCTAGAGAAATGTGAGAACTGCAAGCTAAAGACGGAAATATTTTCAAGGAGACATGCTGATGCAAATGACTGGGACAAGATTGAAATTGCATCCAAGACCATGGAAACACACAAGGAAAATCCTAGAGCGGCATTGATGCAGAAGCTACTAGAGGACAGATTGTATGAGTGGTTAGTTTGCAAAGTTCATGAAGGCGGCAAAGGGCCAAATATTTTGGATGCTGAAGGCCAAGGAGTTATCCACTTGGCAGCTGCTCTGGGGTATGAATGGGCTATGGGTCCCATATTGGCTGCTGGCACCAGTCCCAGTTTCAGAGATGCACGTGGATGGACAGGCCTACATTGGGCTGCATATTTTGGCAGGTCAGTAAACAACCTTCTAACCCTTTCTATTTTCATGTCATCCCTGCTCTGCATATTTTTGTATACAACAAACACATTATTGTTGATGCAATGTTGTTAACTTGATGCAAGGTCAGGCCGCCTTTCGGCCCAGCCCACCTATCTTAGTTTATTTAGAATTTTATTTGCTTATTTATGCTTTAAGTTGTGTTTAGGTGGATGTTTTAATCCTGGCCAATAGTGTGTTTGAATGGTCCAGATTAGTTTTAGGTTTTATTATTTTCCCATTTAAGCATTATAAACCTTCTTTGGCTATTCAGACTTGATCAATAAAAGTTTGTTTCTGAGTGATTTGGTATCCAAGTTTTCTCTTCTTCCTTGCCCATGATGGAGAGTTTGGCGTGAGGCCAATTTTTCAAGCGAAAGCTTGACCTACCCCTCCACCTTCCATCTTTGATCTCTGCCTGCCCCACATTTGGTACCCCGCTACGTATCATAACTCCTGTCCTCAATGCTTTTTAGTTGAACTGGGACACCCAGATGTTTATATCTCTACATGCTTAAGATAATGGTGAAATTCTGTATCCAGATTGTAACAGATACCACATGGGAACTTGCACAATACAGTTTGGAATGCATCCCACTGTATTAAGGATTAGCTTTACAGCTAGAAAGAGAGAGAGGAAGGGAGGGAGGGAGAAGTTTGAATACACTGGGGATACAGCACAGTTTCATCTGCATTCTGGCTCTCTCTCTCTCTCTCTCTCTCTCTCTCTCTCTCTCTCTCTCTCTCTCACACACACACACACTGATAAAACACCGTTTTTGTAACCCCATTCTTGGTTTTGGAATGCAGCCAAAGCCTGCGTTCATATCTCTCAACATATTGGAACTCCGTCACTACCTTGGTACTGTTAGTACTTTACCTACATCTAAAACACCTTAAAAGCAATTAAAGATGTAAATTCTTAAAAAAATAAAAGACAAAATCTTAACAGTTTTCAATTTTTTATCTTTTACAAAAAAGGCCTGACACAATCTGAAATACCAGTTTAAGTCCAATATGTTGGACGTCACATAAATTTTTATGCCTTTGGTCAATACTATGTACGAAAGCATGTTTTAAAACAATGCTAATATTTGCCTTTTGGAACTAAGTTATCAGATGGGACACCTGCATCTTCGTGTGTCACTGTGCCCAATACTTTGATTTTGAAACTAGGGGCTGATCTGTGTTATCAGTCATCTCTCTCAGCTTGGTCTGTTGTTGTTGTTGTTACTAGTACTATTGTTAGCAATGGAATCTCCGGTTAAGTCTTGTGCATGGCTATTAAGTTTTTATATGCTCAGATTAGGTTTACATGAGGTTAGATCCCATCCTGCATACATTGATCTTCACAAATCTGACCTTGTTATTATTTTTTGTTGATCAGAGAGGAAACAGTTGTTGCACTTCTTAAATTGGGTGCGGCACCAGGTGCGGTAGAGGACCCAACGGCAAAATTCCCTCAAGGGCGAACTGCTGCTGATCTAGCATCTACTAGAGGCCACAAGGGGATTGCTGGGTATTTGGCTGAATCTCATTTGACTAGCCATCTTTCTTTATTAACACTTAGCAATTGTATGGACAGTGTTTCTGTAATTGTTTCTGCGGAAACAGCTGGTGAAACTGTGGAGGAGCAAAGTATCGTCCCTCTAGATGGAAATCAGGAGGACCAGCTCTCTCTTAGAGGTTCCCTTGCTGCAGTGAGAAAATCTGCTCAAGCAGCTGCTAGAATCCAGGCTGCCTTCCGTATTCACTCATTCCGTCTGAGGCAGTTAACAAAGTGCCATGATGACAGCTCTGAAATTCCGAGTGAACTGATTGCAATTGCCTCTCTGAACAAGCCCCAGAATGTGGGACTCTTAAGTGATTATTTGCATTCTGCGGCTGTAAGAATCCAACAAAAGTATCGCGGTTGGAAGGGTAGAAAGGAATTTATAAAGACACGCAACCGAATCGTGAAAATTCAGGTACTAGATATTTCAGAATTTTGAAAGGATGGTATGTTTTTCTGTATTGGCAAATGCTCAGATGTTTACATCTGGAGAGTAGCACTTCCTCACTGCTGCTTTTATAATGCATTTTTTGTTACCCTGAAATTAAACCTCTTGTAAAGCTCTTCATTTCATCTAGTGCTGAGGAGTTCCATTTCAGGCACATGTGAGGGGACATCAAGTTCGTAAACAATACAAGAAGGTTGTCTGGTCTGTTAGTATTGTTGAAAAGGCTATTCTGCGTTGGAGGCGAAAAGGAGCTGGATTACGAGGCTTTCGAGCAGATGAGGCTATCAAGAATGTGGAACCTAAGACTGGAAAGATTGATGAATATGAGTTCTTACGAGATGGTCGGAAGCAGAAGGTAGCTGGTGTTGAGATAGCACTTGCACGAGTTCAATCTATGGTTCGTTACCGAGAAGGACGTGATCAATATATGAGACTTTTGACCAACTTCCAGAAATTAAAGGTGACTTATTAGAAATTTCACACTTTATTAGTTCTTATCTAGCCAACTGGCTCCACTTGTTACTATCTGCTGCTTTGCTTTGCTTGTTTAAGCTTTGGGTAGCGGGTATCCCAGATTGAATTTCTGAATGACAGAGTATCCTTTCTCCCCTTAAGAAATCTCACATTTTGGTGACTCATTCCAAAATGGTTGAGGAACTTATACTTGTCATTTTAGAATGAAGATTTTCCATCATCATTTCGAAATACTTAATGACATTCCTTTATTATTTGGGCTAGGGATGTGAGCTTTATATCCAATTAGTGTTCCTTGGCACCTAGACCCAAAATAGGTCTAATGTATGGGCCCAGTCCCGACTCAGATGGACCTACTAACTCTGGACCCAGCTGAGAAACAGAGTATATTAATAATAATTTAATATATCATATAATTTTTATAATAATATTAACTCATTATTAATAATTTCATGCATATTGAATGTATATGTTTAATAATGTAAGCATATGTTCTGTATGTATCTTACGTAATGTTTTGTTTACCTACACTTGCCATAAAAGAACATATGTACATTTGATTATACACAGGTCTAAGGTTATTTGCTTCCAGACCCAACTGGACCCAACTTGGACCTGATTGTCAGTCAGTCTCAAATTTACACAATTTTTTTGTGTCGGTTCCATTGTGTTGAGCGTAGGCCTTTATGTGCTTAGTGACCCAGTATGATCCAACATATTCAACTAACAGGTCTACATGTATTTGGAAAACAGGCTGAAACTGGGCTGAGCTTCAGGCCTATGTACTGATCTAGGCCTGAAAAGGCCCATTTGATAAATGGAAAGTGCTTAAATAGGCTGAGCCCAACCCAACTCATGAACAACTCTTGTGATTTCTTGTTTTGATTTCTTTTTGGAGAATAGAAGTTAATTTTCTACTTGGATTTGAGAACACAATTGAACGCATGTTTGCTTGTCATTTTGATGTTCACTGCACTATATTTAATTATCTATTAAACATTTTCATCTCAGGGTATACCAAACAAGACACTCCACCATTTTCAACTGCTAGTATAAAAAAAAATGAGTCATTTTTTTATGACCAAACAGGCCCGAAGTATATTTCATGGGATAAAAGAGAAAACTTTGTTACAAAATCGTGTACTGCTTTATTCATTTTCTTTTTGTACTTTCCAAGTTAGGTTGCATAACATTGTCCTGCTGCCAATTAAGGTTGTATATGCAGAAAGTCAAATATTAGTGTTACGTTACAGCGATGAATTTCCAACATTTAGCCAACAGTTTAGGCTGATTGGAATCCAGTGCCAACTGCCAACATCAGTGACCTATGCTGATGCCCATGGTGTCATGGGTTCCTGTTAAGATACTGATCACTCAATTTGTTATATGAGGGTATACTGGTATCCTGGGATGCTGGTACATCTGAACATTGTGGGATTTTTGGACCTCTCCAGAGGATTCCTGATGATGCTTTTTGGTTGAATAACTAAAGATTCTTTGCCATTGGAAACAAGTAATAATAGGTTAGATTTAGAGAGATAACGGGACTCCATGGCAGATTCCATGGAAAACCTTTTTTTGTAAAAAAAGAGGGGGTTCCATGAGATTTTTTTCTTATCCAAACACCCTTGTAATCTTCATAGTCTAGATTCCAGGGCAGGATCACTAACATTCGAGTTCCTAACAAGCTGTAAGTGTCATAGAGCACAGGGAGCTGGGAGTTGGTTGTTGCAATCTTCTGCCTTTCGCTCTGCTGGATAATTAATGTGCAAGGAATTCAACATGGGGCCTGTTTTAGATTGCACAAGCACTGCTGGCAGCAGTGTAGGCACCACAATTTCCATTCCTCCACCTCGTTCCGAGTCATGCAATCTTTCTTGCCTTTGGATTTGGATGGCCAACGATGTATATTTTGTTTATATTCACAACCACCGGTGACAATTTCCTCATTGATATGATTTAACTAATATCCATATTGAATAGATCTTAGTATTGCTGCTGTTGTTGGCTTGCTGCTGCAACTACTGCATTCGTTAGGGCCTCTTGCACTGGGAAAATGGGATTGGGAAGGGCGAGTTTAAAATGGAGACATTTTGTAAAATTCTGTGTGTGTATATATTTCTCCTTGGATTTGTTTTGACATGTAATGTGTTATTTTGGCATTGTTTTTCTATTAGATGGATGATAAAGGAAGCACACCAAGCAAAACTGAAGTTTTGTAAGTAAAACAGAAGGTGCAGCTATGAAGGACTGAACTGAGCCATAGAATCTGATCGATCTTGAGGCAGGATTGGTCCGGTAGCTTCAGCAGGGTCAGCAGATTCATTTTTACCTGTAAGTAAATCTGACATGCATGGCTTCGATGCTTTTTAGAAATGTGGAGAGGGCAGAAAAAAAAGAAAAAAAAAGGAAGTGCTATTGTACATATATGATAAGATGTGCGGTCAGTTTTTCTTGTAAACAGCATGATAATCTTAAAGGAATTGATTCTAATTGGTGCAACTCTTGACAGAAAAGAGGAGGAAAATCCCCCTAATCTCAAAAGATTATATATATATATATTGGGGAATATTCTTGTCCCTCACCATTTTTTTTGTGAGAACTCTAGGTGAGACCCACTGTATGGTTCATCTAAGTAAACCACACACACGACCTCCTTGGATTGAACCTGTTTACTAATTTTTGGTCAAATCTAAATTTATTGGACCGTTGAATTAACTATGCACCCATTCAAATAAAATGAATTTGTAGGTCCAGGATGAAAGGGTTAGAGACATGTAATTGGGGCCAAACTTGGTATCTAGGGTGGTCCCGCATAGATCTTTTTATTCCTCCTAGTTTCATCCCTTTGTGGGGTCTACCATAGGCCCCACAGAGGAGTATGCACGGTCCCTTGGTGAGGGATATATGCACATGAATATCCCCCATATATGTATATATGGGCTTTGATCTGCTGAAAACTATTCTCACGCACTTATTATGAGAATTTTTTATGTGGGTCCCATTTTGGGATGGGACTTGGGGGGATGAAAAGATTTATGTGGAACCATTCTACATATCAAGTTTAGCCCCAATCAAATGTCCTTAACTCCTTCATCCATAGCCCACAAATTTAATTCATTTGGATTGGTGTACAATCAATCCAACGGTCCAGTAAATTCAAATCTGATCGAAACTTGGGTGAGTGACTATCAGATGAGTCCTTGTGTATTGCAAGGCTTGGATTAAATGATAAATAGACCCTACCTAGAGATTTCACAAAAAAATGGTGAAAACTAGTTCTCATAAGATTATTTCCATTTATATATGGCTTTGATTCTGTAAGAACTGTTCTCACGCACTTGCCCGTGAGAACTTTTTGTGGGGCTCACTTGTGGATTTCATTTGGAGTAGGAATAGAAGGGATGGCAAGATCTATGTGGGCCACTCTAAATATCAAGTTTTGCCCCAATTACATGTCCCTTTTATTCGTAGCTCACAAATTTAATTCATTTGAATTGGTGCACAGTTAATTTAATGGTTCAATAAATTCAAATTTGACCAAAACTTAGGCGTGTGACTATAAGGGGTTTCTGTATATTACAAGGTTTGGATTGGGTGATAAATGAGCCTCACCTAGAGTTTTAAAAAAAAATGGTGAGAATTATTTTTCATAAGATCATTTTCCATATATATATTGGCTGCTCAAAAAATTTGAGTAATTCAACAATTACTTCTCTTACTAATAAGCCCCTCCATCCCTTTGAGCCTCCCAAGGCAAATTTTGTAGTTCCGCCCTATTCAAGGTCATTCATATGTCAAGCCTGCATTTTCTTCCATGGTGGCTGTACTTTTTACTGGTTTTTAGTTTCTTTAAAATTTCTCAGGTTTGGTGTGTTCGTCAAAGTTGAGTGGGCAGTGATTCATCCATTTCGGGCACGCTGGACATGGACAAAGATTTTGATTGCAGTTGAGATGTCTAGTCAACATTAAGGGGTGGACCTAGCTATGACGATGTACGGGCAGTCGCACCAGTCAAGATAAATTCATGAGGAAGTGGTATCTCTTTAGGATCCACCCCAGCGTCTAGAAATTGGTTAATCGATAAAGATATATGTACTTGGTGTCCCGCCCAAGAAAGAGACCCAAGCCCTAGTAACCCTGCTAAGTGGTGATTCAACATGGATTCCACATTTTGGAACCAAGCCAATTTTGGAGCAGCTTTGTGATAATGGAACAGCTTTGTGATAATGGAACCAACCGGCAAAAAGCATTAAGGGTTTAGGGTTTAGGGTTTAGACTTCAGTCTCTTTTAAAATTATAAAAAAAAAGGAGTTTATTGTAAAATTTTGTATAAAAACTCTACATCTGCTCCCAAAATTCACATGAAATTTTTAGATTTATTTTGAAAATCTAATTGCCTAACTAGGGTCCGCACGCCTCAAATTAGATCTCTGGGTCTGCCTCTGTGGACAACATTGCACTGTTAAGGACACTGACAGTAGAGAAATCGGCTCAGGTGCTATGGTTGGATTGTTTGAGATACGGGAAGGAACATCAGATAATATCATTCTGATTGGGAATTTTGTAAATAATGATCAAATTCAGGATCTTTTCGCAGAACAATGCATGCGCGACTTACAGGGTAATTCATGAATGCGATCATTTGGTCTTCAACGTTTTGGTGGCCCCAGCTGGGCCTGCATTTGGCTGGATTTAGGTTATATTTTTGTGAGTGGGCTGATTGGTTAAATTGAATGGGACCTGAACGGATGATCTGTTCCAGCGGGGTTCGTTGTGACTGGGTGTCACTTTGGGCTTGCACCTGATAACAAGTTTGTCCTAGACAACTTTAGACTGGATGGGTGTGGCCCATGGCCCATGAAGGGTTTGGTTATGGGCCGGGATGAAATGAGGCATTTCCAAATGCAGCCCAAGTTTTAGACAGAGGTCCATACATGTGCAAGCATGGGATAGACCATAAATGTGGGCCATCTAGTCAATGGGGGCTTGCCAAAGCGAGTCTTTCTAGTAATTGTTTGGATAAAGTAAACTATCACTAAACGATAAAACGATTAGTATTCCTTAATCGGGCACCGGCTGGCTTGGGGCTTCTTCCAGTTAATGCAAACCCAGCCCAATTATTAAATGGGGCTAATTTTATATCAAGGCTGGGCACAAGAGCGCTGGACCTGGATTACCAAGCATTAGTATTTCT
Source organism: Sextonia rubra (assembly GCA_037013555.1). Lineage (NCBI taxonomy): Eukaryota > Viridiplantae > Streptophyta > Magnoliopsida > Laurales > Lauraceae > Sextonia > Sextonia rubra. The sequence goes on along the minus strand of JASUAD010000001.1, from coordinate 104,101,206 downwards.
TTCACCTATTGTAAGCCCAGGCCAATTATCAAATGGGTCTAATATTTCAGCCTGGAATAGGTTTGCCAAAAAATTAGGGGTGCTCATGGGTAGAGCTGGGCTAGGCCAAGCAAAACATGGGCCCAGCCTGCATTAAAATCTTTAAGCCCAGCCCGGTCCAAGCCCAATTCATGCCATCAATGGCTGGCCCGGGCCCAACCCATATAAAATCTATTCACTCGAGCAGGACCCATATATTAATCGGGCTTAGCCCTATTCGCGCCCGATTAAGTTGGTCTCTAGTAAGGCCAACATGACTATCATACACCAATTCTTATTTAAACACATGGTTACGTCCAAATGAATCTATCTAAATGCAAAAAAAAAATATTCATTAAAACTGATTATAATTTTCATATAAAGCTATCTTTTCTGTTTTTTGAGTTGATGTTACCTTTTTTTCTAATAAAAGCATATGACTCATCAACAAAATAGAACTGCATTAGTATAACCAAGAGATCTTTATCTGGTACAAATCAATTAGAATGAACATTATTTCCCTTTTAAATAGTATTGTTTTATAAATAATTTTTAAAATTTCTACCATGGAAGATTTACATGCAATATAAGAAAAACAGGAAGGGAAAGTTTCAACTTAATACACCTATTTGGGCCGAGCTAGGCTTTCTACCACTTAGCCCAAGCTTGGCCCATATAACAAATGGGCTCAAATTTTTAATCCAAGCCTGGCCAAATAACTTTTTCCTAAGACCGAAGCCCGAGCAAAAGAGGGCTGGGCCCAGTCCGAGCTCGGGCCAGCCCAGCCCATGAGCATCCCTAAAAAAAACCAGCTAAAGCGGGATGGGCTTGTCACCCCAAGGATTAAATGGACCCTTATCATTTATCCTGTCCTGGTGCAAGTAGGCTGGGCCCGGTATTTGGCCTTGGAGTTGTTTGTAACTTAATGCAAGCCCACACCAATTATTAAATGATTCCGAATTATATATTTAGGCCCGGCCCAAAGTGGGATGGACCTGCGGTAGCTAGCGCACTCATTAATGGGCCAAAGTATATATCTAGGCCCAGACTAAAGAGAATGGGACAGCTTTGGAGGGCCAATTGTTAAATGGATCAATACTATACATCCAGGCCTGGCCCAGAGAGAGCCGGTTCCCATATTGGAGCTTTGGACTTTCTCACATCAATTATTAATTGGGCCCAGATTATAGATCAATACCCGGCCAAAAGCAGTACCAAGCTGGCCCAGGGCATGTATAGCCCAATTCCGATCATCTTATAGGAATCCACACAAGTGTCTGAGAAAAGTCAAAATTACTGCTGTGACCGGCGATTTGAGTACCTTGTGATATGGCGCGGTTAATAACATGGTCGTATCGGTGAAGTGTTGAATCAGACAACGTCCCATGGGCTATGGGCTGCAATTGGCTGATCTAAATTAAGAGCAGACAGGGCTCTGAGTCTCACAGCTCATTCATGATCATCACCGGCCAAATTGTATGACAATTTATTGCATTTTGCTTGGATGGAAATGTAATCTCTCCAAGCTAAAAAAATAACCCAGTCTATATGTGGCACGAAGAAGAAATACGTGGAAGGTGGATGGGGATGGTGCCCGTTTAGTACTAGCAAAACTAGATATCATATTCACAGGTTACTTGTCATACAGTCTTTTCATTCTATATATACAGTCACGCTACAGAACAAGCACAACCAGCTCTCTTATTCTAAAAAACTAATTCGCTGGAAATTTCACAAACTTAATATAAAATGAAACCGATTCCATGAACCTGCTTTCAAAGGGAAGATTCCGTTCTTCCTATTAAAAGCAGTGCCATCTCTCTCTATATATATATTGCCTAAGCCCATCAGCAAGGATCTCACATCTGTTTCTCTCACCTGTCCATGATTCACATCTGTAACTTTCACTGCAGAGAGAGAGAGAGAGAGAGAGAGAGGGAGAGAAAAGTAATGATTAGCATGGTTGACACTTATCTTCTACAGTTAACCAAGTATGATGTCAGTAATCTTACCAACACAACAATGTTTACATGTATGTACCCATCATTAATTCAAGAAAGGTGTACCATATCTGCAGCATGCTTGTATACACAAGTTATCCTCTCAGAAAGTTAACCTTCATTGCATTCATCTTCCTGTCGAACATGGAACATCACAGCAATCACGAAACAAAATCCATATCTTTTATATAATATACGATCATACAACATTTAACATAAATCGCTGCAAAACAGTCTCATAGGAAAAGCATTTTATAAACAAGACAAGACTGTCCCATGGAGCATATATATCACAGCAGCTAGTGAACTAGAAGTCTGCAAGAGGCTAGAACCGGTCCAACTGCCCATCTCAGTGGTTTCACATGATGACCGAGCAATAAGCCATCAGGATTTATTGTGACCTAAGCACAATATCCATCAGACTGGATCAACATTTCTTTTAATTTTGGTGTTAGTTAAGAGTCCTAGTGTCACTAGAATTCTTGCTTCTATTCAGAATATTTCTATTTTTAAGATATTCAATGTTAAGTCAAATACTATCCTAGAAAGAATGGAAGTCTATCTTCAAAAAAAAACAGAGAGAGAGTCTAGAAACAGGATATGTTTTTTTTTTTTTTTTGCATCCGAGTCCATCCTACATTGGATATAGTGTCTCAAGTCTGAAACACTTTCACCTAAAATTCTAGTCACTTGCCTGCAGATTGTTTTTGAGCCCACACTCTTCATCAAATCCAGTGTAGGAAGAATTGCCGTTGGATTTGTGATATAAAGAATGCTCAGGATTCACATGAGAAGGAAGTCTCTCCTGTAAAATGGATGAAGTTTATTATTTATTTCCTCGAAAAAGAAAAAAGAAGAATAGGAAGTCTCCCCTGTCAAACAGAATGGAGTTTATTTATTTCCCATAAAAAGTAGGGTTGATCAAATAAAAGATGGAAAATTGACACTAATGAAATATCTTATGCATTGATGATTGATGACATGCCTTGATCTTCGTGGGCCGGTGAACATGCTGGATGCCTTCTGATCCAAAAACTTCCTTAACCATCTCATCCACTTCTGTAATCCTCCTCTTGAGATTGGCCTTGTCCACCTATGCGAAAGGAAGTAGCAAAAGCTAAACACCTTGAAGAAAGAAGGGACAGAATCTAACAATAGAACCTGTATGTGACAGGATTGGAGTAAAAATACAGAATTCCACATACCTTCAACATCTCATTTTGTGCTGTCAGCAACTGATCCCTTAGTTGAAGTTGTTCAATTCGCACCTGGGCAGCTAGTATGTCTGCTTGACGTTTATTATTTTCTTCAATCCAGCTACAGAAGTCAGAATCAAAACAGCTATATACAGTCAAAAGTATTTCTTTATAACATAAGGGGGAAAAAAGTGAATAAAAATAAATAATAAAGAAACTTGTAGGCACTGTAGAATCAAAAAACTGATATAGATACATTATACGTGTAATGACTAGCGCTTCAATGACAAATTCTCAAAATTTTTGTAACATAAGAGATAAAAAATGAATAAAAATAAATAATAAAGAAATTTGTAGGCAGTGTAGAATAAAAAAACTGATATAGATACATTATATGTGCAATGACTAGGGCATCAACGACAATCTTCTCAAACGTCTAACACAAAAATTTGGTTCCTAGAATGAAAGAAGTTCTATATATTCTTTCATTTCCTAAGTTTCTATTTGTTCTATTTTGTCAGTCACCAGTTAAGCTTTTCCTGCACCCTTTACAGTGGAAATTTGTCTGTGGACGGTTTTTACTCATCCAAATCACCCGGGAGAGGAAACAGGAATGTCAATCTGACCACAGTACAAAAAGGTTAAGGGTGGATGAATAATGTTTTTCACCTTTCTCCTATGAAGCACGGACACGGACACGGGATACGGATACGACACGACACGGACACGCCGACATGACATTTCTCAAAAAAGTAGGACACGGACACGTCAGGGACACGTTAATAATATATATATTTATATATACATATAATCAATCAAAAAATAAATATTGCCAATGGAGCTAGAACTAGAGCTAGAGGTAGAGCAACCAATAGAACTCATATTACCAAATTCCAAATCTATATAATATAACAACAAATTAACACCAGCATTAACAACAAATTAATAGGATATAGTATCAAATTAACAACAAACAACAGCAATTAAAAAGAAAAAAAAAAGGCAAAGGCAGCCATGGCAAGGGTTAAGGCGGGCAAGCCTTTCAACATCATTTCATAAAAAAAGGCAAGCAAATATTAAGATATTGCATAGCAAATAAGCCCCAGCACATCATTTCATAAAAAAGGCAAAGGCAAAGGCAAACAATAAATCAAAAGGAAAAAGAATTAAAAAAAAAGGCATAGCAGCAAAAAAAAAAAAGGAAAAAAAATGAACGGCAGATGGCAGGCAAGTATTACAGCAGCACATCATTTTAAAAAAAATGAACGGTAGATGGCAGGCAAGTATTACAGCAGCACATCATTTTAAAAAAAATGAACAGCAGACCGCAAGTAAGTATCATGGCAGCACAGCAGCACATCATTTAAAAAAAAAAAAGAAAAGAAAAAAAAATGAACAGCAACACATCATTTTATAAAAAAGGCCTAGCAGAGGAGGGATTAAAAAAAAAGAAAAAAGAAAAAAAATAAGACATCACAGACCTTCTTCTCAAAAAAAAAAAAAAAAAAAAAAAAGGAAAAAAGACATCACTGCAGGAGCAGGAGTACCAGCAGACAGTGATTCTTCTTCTTCTTGTTAATCTTCTTCTCAGACGGCGAACGGCAGATCGTGATGGTCCAGCTGACGGCAGACGGTGATTCTTTTTTTTTTCTTGCCCTTTCTCCTTCTTCTTCTTCTCCTCCTGCTTCTTCTTTTTCTTTTCCTCCTTCCCGTAGACGGTGATGGAGTACCAGACTTTTTTTTTCTCTTTCCTTTGCTGCTGCTGCTGCTGCTGCTGCTTCTTCTTCTTTTTCTCCTTCTTCTTCTTCTTCTTTTTCTCCTACTCCTTCTTCTTCTCAGACGATGATAGCCTGATGAGGTTACGCCGATGGGTTCCTAAGGTTTCATTGGGTTATCGGGTTTCGCAGATGGGATGGGGCTTCAATGGGCTCTGGGGTTTTGCCGCCGGGATGGGATCTCGCAGCCAGGATGGAGTTTCGCGCCGATGATGGGACTCGATGCAGATGCCGTTCGACGGGGAGAATGGGTTTGGCGAGAAGGAGAAAGGGCTTCTGCAGTTTTGAGAGGGAAAGAAAATGAAATTAGGGGATCGAAGAGCTGCTGTTATAACATTAAATTTTCATTTACCCCCTCCTTGATTTACCTTTTCTAATTTTGATGCAAAAAAATACAGTTCGTTTTTTTTTTTTTTTTTTTTGCCGCGTCCCTATCCGTGTTGAGCCGTGTCCCACCGAGTCGAAGCCGTGTCCAACCCGTGTCCATAATTAAAACAATAAAAGAAAAAAAAACAGGACACTTTTTGCGTGTCCCGGACGTGTCCGAGCGTGTCCGGAGCGTGTCCATGTCCCAGACGTGTCGGACATTGACACGCCGGCCACGGAGAGGTGTCCGTGCTTCCTAGCCTTTCTCCATCCAAACATATCCTTAGACTTATATGATGGGATAGGCTGAATTCTCAGTCCCAAGCACTAGATTCTAGTCCGCATTAAGTTATTTTGACATGAAATTAGTAGGCCATTGACAAAATTTCATAGTCAATACACAGTTGCATTAAGGTTGGTGATACTGTAGCCCCAACAATCAAAACGCCTTGATATGATCATATCCAGTGGTTATTAGCTGCTGGGCAAAACCCAATTAAATTGGATTACCAACTACGTAAGAGTTAGAAGAACTGTAGCAGGGGTTTACGGGAAGGTATTTTGATATTCTTGGAATGCCTATCACCATTTGACAGTGCACAAATTTATTTATTTTTTTTCACATCCAAGATTGATATTTGCTATTTTGATCATCTAACTATCATAAGGAATATCTCCTTTTGATGCTTCCTTGTCAACAAAATATGTTATGAGGTTCCCGCCAATCTTTCATTTTCATGGCCTGTTCAGATGGTACTGACCCAGTTGAAACCGGCCTCATTCCATCTGCTTCAACCAGTTACCAGACTAAAATTTAAAAGGAAACACCTCAAGCGAGCACTCGCACTCAAACTAAGGTGAGAACCGCATCCCTAAATACCCAGTGGGCCCACTTGTTGATCCATCCGAGTGGACCATAAAACAGGGACTCCCGTTGATAGTCACTAATCCTGTGTTTAACACCCATCCAAATGGACTGGAATGTTAGACCAACTCATTTTGGATGGTGAAAGCTTGTCCGCTATTGACCAAATGGTTGGGATAATGATTTGAGCCTCCATCACCATACACAATTAAAAGGGAGACGTCCCATTCCCAGGTGAGCCCCACAAAAATGTGCTCAGATGAGGGTAGTCAATATAAAAATATCAAAGAAGTTGTCCTAAATTAATGGTTATAATTTCAAAGTTGGACCAATCAAGATTGAAAAACTCCCCGAGTTGACTCGTGACTCTCCCTAGCTATCTCATTTTGATGAGGGACCGAGTCAAATACAAGGGAGACTAAGCCGAGTCACCTCATTTTAGTAAGTTGTTAGCATCTCAACCATTGGATCGGTAGATCTAATTTTGAACAATAAATATTTATTTTTAAGTAAGTAGGCATGAGATTTGGAGTCAACAATTATAAACGATGGCTAAAATATGATTTTGAATGTTGATCATTTACATTCAATATTGGACCAACAAATATGAAATAAGTAACATCTTTTACTTTTATTTTCCTTATTAGAGTATTTTTCTTGAATATCTAAATGTATTAATTTGAATAGATTGTCATGAATGGATGTAAAAAATGTACATTTATAATTTATGAGTATTTTATCCATTTTTAAATGTTTTCATAATTAATTAGGAAGAAAACATGACTCTCTCGAATCAACATGTTGACTCTATCAAAGTCAAGCTCTGTGCATTGGACGAGCCGAGTATGAGTCACGAATTTCTTCTAACTTGGGAGCAACTATGTTAACCATTGGCCTCATTGATTATCTGCACCCTTGGCATTTAGCACATGGTCTACCTTTGTTGTGGGCCGAAAGCACAGACAGGCTCTATATGTGCGTGTGTGTGTGTGTGCGTGCGTGTGAGAGAGAGAGAGAGGGATTGTATGCATTATCTTTAGAGAATCATAAGAGTTTGTATGCATTATCTCTAAAGAATCATTTTGCATGTTCTTCTGATTATGTTAAAGTCCCTTGTCATAAAAGGTCACAACCCATAGCTGTTAACACTTTCTACACATACAATATTTCTGCCAAATGCATTACCTCATCATAATTGACTGATAAAGCTAGCAACAAGTTGGGTTCTAGATTACTAAGGTCAGGCCCACTTAAGAAAATAAACACAAATCCGGACAACATGTTTACACCTGTGGCCTGAGGAGTAATGGTCTTCTATGGGTCCTAATCCCTATTTTGTCAAGGACTGACTGAACACAAAAGAAAAGCTCATTCAAATTAGTAAACAGGACCTTATCGAATGCTTGGCCCATAAAGTCATCATTAAAATGATGCGCTCAACATTAGCTTAAACTCATACCGATCCTTGATTTAACAAGTTTAAAGTTCAATGGCATCTTAATCGCAGATTTTCTTGAGTTCAATCCAACCTTGTGGAAAGGTTCAGTGAGTGTAAAATTGGGCCTGATGCTAGATCATATGATGAAAAAACTATCAAAAGGGCTATGCTAATGACTAGTGGGCCTCCCAATGCTAGACTAAAATCACTTGTAGGTTAACTTCTTGCTATAAGTGGACCCCACTACATCAATTCGGTTCAACTTCAATAGATGCACAAAACATTGCTTTGAACATTGAAAAACAACATGAAAATGTGTATTTGGTTTCTTTTTTATCCAATGCATAAAGCTCGTCAATAGCTTCAAAACACATGGTTATGGCCCTCATAACGATACCTGGATCAAAAGTTATGGCCATTTAAAGTCGATGCTATGGATTAACATTCCGGCTTGACTTCTTACAATCTTCTTGCTCATGAAATTCTTCTGTGATTTGTTCTACATCAATGAGTTTCTTTGATATTCACAGATGGGCTAAAATCTCTTATCTGCTGAAGATGGCACTCAAAACTATGAATGCATGCAAGTCTAGGTTTAAAGATTACTTGAAACACATCGACTTTAAATTTACCCAAGAAGAAGACGATGAAATCCTGACAACAGATGAAAATCTTGCCTTGGTATTTTTGAATTCACCTTACAAGCGGGAAGGACGTAACGGCCTACGCATATGCTGCAACATTGTCTCGAGTGGTTACGTGACTAATAGAATGAGAATCAACAACGGGTAGAGCTGAAAATGTTGCAGAGCAAAATCAGCAAGAGGGAGAGAATGAGGAAGAACACCAGGAGAATGACCATGATGATAAAGCAAATAAGAAGATGAAAATCAGGAAGACAATGAGGAGAATCAAGAGGTGAAGAGTAAAGAGGATAAGGAACAAGACTGTGAAGATCAAGAGGAGGAGAGTGACGAGTGTTCAGAGCAAAGTAATGAGAATTAGGAGGAAAAGAGTGAAGAGGAAAATGAAGAGGATGAAAAAAATCAAGAGGAGAGTGAAAAGGGCAGTGAAGACAACTGTGAGGACGAAAGTAACAAGGAATGAATTAAGAATTTGTTATTACTTAAATTTCTAATTACTTGTGTTATTTGTTCAAACTCTAGTGATCTATCAGCATTAAGTTTGATGTTACTATTGGTTACTCTATTCTACTAGTATTTGTGGTTTAAGTTTACTGTTTTTTTTTTAACTATTGTCTACTATTGCGGTGTGTTTTCTGCTTTAAACTCTAATATACTAATAAAAATGAATATTTTGTATTATTATTATGTGTAGTGCAATCTACAAATTCTAATAATACAAAATAGTCATTTTTATTAGTATATTAGAGTTTAAAGCAGAAAACACGCCGCAATAGTAGACAATAGTTTAAAAAAAAAACAGTAAACTTAAACCACAAATACTAGAATAGAGTAACCAAACTTAGTAAAAGCAAACTTACACTAATAGACCACTAGAGTTTAAACAAATAACAAAAGTAATTAGAAATTTCAGTGATAGAAAATTCTTAATTCATTCCTCTTCACTCTTCTTCACTTTCATCCTCACTCTTGTCTTCACTGCCCTCTTCACTCTCCTCCTTTTGATTTTTTTTCATTCTCCTCATTTTCCTCTTCACTCTCCTCCTCCTCTTGATTCTCATTACTCTGCTTTGAATGCTCATCACTGTTATCGTTACTCTCCTCTTGATCTTCAAATATCTTCATCCTCTAGTACCTTATCCTCCTCTCTATCCTCCTCACTCTCTCCCTCTTGATTACCCTCGTTATCTCCTTTGTTTTCATTGTCTTCATCTTCTACCAAATTCGCTTCATCTTCTTGGGTGTTCTCTTGGTGTTCTTCCTCATTTTCTTCCTCTCCTTGATTATCCTTTGCAATATTCTCAACTCCAACCCTCGCTGATTCTAATTCTCTTGGTCATGCAACCACTCGAGATGATGTTGCAATATATACGTAGGCCGTTTATGCTCTTGCTACCTATAACATGAATTCAAAAATGCTAAAGCATATGCGTAGGCCATTTACGCCCTCCATACCTGTAATGTGAATTCAGAACTGCTAAGGCAAGATTTTTGTCCATTGCTAGGATTTCATCGTCTTCTTCTTGGGTAAATTCTAAGTCGATGTGTTTTAGGTAATCTTTAAACCTAGACTTGCATGCATTCACAGTTCTATGAATGCCGTCTTCAGCAATAAACGAATGAGAGATTTTAGCCCATCTATGAAAATCAAGGAAACCCATTGATGTAGAACAAATCGCGAAAGAATTCCATGAGCAAGAAGATCAAAAAAAGTCAAGCCGGAAGGTTAAATCCATAGAGTTGACTTCAAACGGCCATAACTTTTGATCCAAGTATCGTTATGGGGCCCATAACCATGCGTTTTGAAGCTATTGATGAGCTCTACGCACTGGATAAAAAGAAACCAAATACACATTTTCATGTTGTTTTTCTACGTTCAAAGCAATGTTTTGTGCATCAGTTGAAGTCGAACCGAATTGATGCAGTTTCAACAAGTGGGCCTAGATTTTAACAAGAAGTTTGCAGTAGGCCCACATGGGTCGGCCATACACAAAGCTTTTCAATCAAGATGGCCTGTGTTTTCAATATTTGGGCTTTTTTTTCCTCCTGCATCTAGTAAATTTCCTATTAGGGCTACCAACTAGATCCCACATTGATGATAAAAAAAAATTTTAATAATGCAACTACTGGCATTTTTCCATCTGCAAATATTTAAGCCTATCTTTTTACTGAACTTGGTCAAATCTTAGCAATTCAGGCCAATAATATGATGGCGTGATATTTGGAAAGTTAAGGAATAAAAATCTTTTCAACTTTGATGATCATGGCCATGGCCCACTTTCTATGGGCACTGGAAAAAATAAAAATAAAAATAACTCATTAAATATACCACATCCAATTGGCAAAGAAAACAGAGGAAGAGATATTGCACCACAAATACTAATAATACTAAATATCCATTTTTATTAGTACACTAGAGTTTAAACCAGAAGGCACACCACGATAGTAGACTAGAGTTTTAAAAAAAATAACTTAAACCACAAATACTAGTAGAATAGAGCAACCAAAAACTTAGTAATAGAAAAGTTATACTAATAGATCACTAGAGTTTAAACAAATATATTTGCAAATGAAAAGATGCAAGTTAAACTTAGCAACGAAAGAAGATTCATATATTTCTTTCATTTCCTAAGTTTCTATTTGTTCTATTCTATCATTGTCACCAATTAAGCTTCCTGCACCCATATGCTACTTCCTAAAATTGCCCTCACTAAGAAGTGATGTCCACTGGAGGGGGCCCAACTAAGCCAGAGCCTGGAAGCCCATTACATTCATACGTGTCTCTCTAAGACCAGTCTTCAGTATACAAGTGTTATCGAACATGGGCCCTCACTCAGATCATCCTTTCAGGCTTGAAAAGACACTGGAAACTGAGGGTTGAGGCCTGAGGCCAGTCTTTGATTAGATGTTTCCAAGAAGCATGACTCCTCTCCTCAAGAGGACAGGTTCTAGAAGAAAACATGATCAACGAAATCATTTCAGGGAGCCGAGTTAAGTTACCTCTCTCTTTCTCTGATGAAATCATTAATCTGGTTCCTTAGCGTGAGAATTTCCTGCTCCTATTTTCACAAATACGGTATAAGGCTTGCATTATTTTGGAAGTATATAAAAGAATTTTGTGCATATACAACCTTTGCTCTAGATTCTTTTGTTTGTTGTTGAGCATTCTCTGTTAGCTTCTGAACCTGCTGCTGGTCTATTAAGTTCTACATTTGACCACAGAAATTTGTCACAGGTGGAAGAAAGAAGATTAAAACTTTATACAGTAGTTAGTTGGTTAAACTTACAGCATAATTTGTCATGTCCAATTTGACACCAAGTAAGTCTCTAATCACGTCATGTGTCATGCTTTCTGTGGCTAACAGTCTTGCATTCAGCATACATACCTGAAAACATTGTAATTTGTAAATTCTTTGCAAGTGTGCGCTCATTTAGATTGATGTATTGATAATGCTTGTGTTCAATTCAGCAACTGAAAATGCATTTCATATAACTTGAGAAGCATCTAGTATAAAACAGAAAAGGTTTGTTTGACTAACCAGTCATTTGTAAATTGTAATTATGTTCTAGTATGAGAAATGCTTTGTAACAAAAATCTGAATCGGCAATTTATTGAAAAATAAGTGCAACCATTAAATTTGATATAGGAAGAAGTAGAATTATGATGAGAATTATGGGGTTACAATGCCAATGCAGTATAAAGATGTAAAGAGTATCGCAAACGCTAGGCACCATTACATCTTCAGAAACAGAAGGAATGATTCCTCAAAAAGGCGGATCTGTGGCAGTACCTCTTTCTGTCGAGTAGCAGCCAATGCCTCAAGCTCTTCTATACGAAGCCTGGCCACAGAAAGTTCTTGGTCCTTCTCGGAGTTCATCTGTTGAACCAAACTAGCAATGCACTTAAATGGTGAGCTTGGCCTTACTGAGCTTCTGTCTGTTCTATTTAATGTCGATGTCGGGGGATTGGAAACTGGTGGATCTGTTTTTGCTTCACGGACCATTGCCTCTAGTGTTTTGTACTGTTTCAAAATGCATGGAAAGATAATGTCTGCCATGTGCATTTCCTACAGCTATAAGCTCCTAGAAATTTGCATGTCATACCTTTTCTTGGTACTGCAGTGCTTGGGCCTCGGCATGGAGAACCAGCTCTGATATATACTCTCTACATTGCTTGATCTTTAAAGTTTAAAACCATTGTCATTGATTTGCATAACAAGGGAAAAGGAAAGGCCATTAGTAAGTTCTAAGAGAGCGATTTGGTTTATAAATATATAACTATAACAAGTCGAGGGTGAACCTCTTTTGCCTTTTCTGCCTTTTCCTTCTCTAGAACCCTTATACATCTCTTTGCTTCTAGAAGTTCAAGTGATCTATAATCTATCTGCCTGCATGTCATGTGGAGGTACTCTTACATCAACTAGCCCAAATAACTGGTTATAACTCATTGGTCTCAATTATACCAGAAAGTGTTTCTACCTTGACAACTGATCCTTCATTATTTCCTCGATGTCCGACTTTCCTTCATCCAAATTTTCAGAAACATTCTCTACTGTCAACATCCTTTCTCTCAGAGCTTGAGATTCTAGTACCAAATCTTCTCTCATCAAGCGATACTGTTCTACTTCCTCTCCCATCTCATACACCTGAAAATGGAAACACAGAATTTCAATTAACTATTCAGGCCTCTTTACTCCTACGCAAAAGATAAATATAGGCAAAGCTATAAACCATGAATCTAAAGTTTGATAGAGAAGAATAAATGCGCGCACACACAGACACATGATTGATGGCTTACACTGTAGATAGATCATGCACTACAAATAGCCAAGAACTTACGCTCCAAAGTCTAAACTTCCATTGCTTATCCAATTCCACAATGAATATGGACTCTTCTGTATTTCTCTCATATGGAGTGTTTTCTATCCAGAGGGGGCCATCATAAGCCAGTAAGAATCATCAAACTACTGGCTCCATTAGTGCATAATTAGGGGAAGAATATGCATATCTTAGGTCAAGATCATATGATCTCACCCTAGCAGAAACATACAAAAAAGTACTCATGTACCTTTTTCTCCAGTACATTTACGGTGCATTCAAGCTCTTCTACAGAGCGTTCAAGAATCTTCACCTCCTCTTCCTTCTGTTCAGCATAAATTTTACTTGCTTCCGAAACCTGAAAGAGTAAATCCATATTAAGTCAAGAAAAAACGAGACAGGCAAGCAGGTTTTGAATGTAAGAATCCGTTTTGAATTCAACCTGGCGAGCTTCAACAGCAATAGCTTCATTTTCATCAGCTAAAGCATTTGCCATTTCAAGTTTATCATTCAAGGACATAACCTCAGCTTGGAGTTGATCCCTCTCATTGGTAACCCTACACAATTTATCCTCAATCTCCTGAATTGAAGAGAAAATCCTTTTCTCAGCAGAAGTAGTCAGGCGAAGAATCTCATTCTCCAGATCTTTGACGACTTTCACATTTTCTTCTAACTGCTCTTCAGCATCAGTCTTTTTGATGTAGAGATCTTCCAGGAGGAGTCTTAACTGAGCATTATCATTTGACAGCATGTCCAATGACTCTTTGGCTTGTTCAAGTTCAGATTTTGAACTAGAGAGTGCAGTTTCTCTATCAGCTAATCTTACTTCAAGTTCTCTGTATTGAACTAAAATATCATCAATCAAACTTGTTTTGATAACTAGTTCATGTTGAACCCTGCTCAGAGAAGCCATCATCTCTTCACTTTCATCTTTGATATCCTTCGCATTAGATGTTGACTCCTGCAATAATCTAAAATCAAAAAGTAACCCTTCCAAAAGGTATTCCTTCCGAGTTAATTCCCTCTTAAGCGATAAATTTTCCAAAAGCACATCATTCTGTTCAACATTAGTCTCTGGTAAACTTGCTAGAAAACCACATGCTTTCTTTTCGATTCTGCATATGCATTGAAAGAGTATTTCAAGCAAAGATGCAATATATCCGTTTCTTGTTCCAACATGCATTGCAGAATGAATGTAGCCTGTAACAAAGAACAGCTTATTTATGAGCTTCACCATTCCTTGAATTGAGCTTTTACCACATTCTGTCCTAATTTTTGGAAAGTCTAAAAGGCCCATTCTTCTTCCCTGGATATGCTCCAGCTTACCATCGTTTGGACTTTCATGCACACCTTGTTTATGCTGGGGAGGCGATTTGGGGTGATCCTTCTTTTCATCTAGCAGAATAATCATTTGAGCACATATTATCTTTAGATTTTGAATGTAATGGAACATACTGTTTCTATCCACAGTTACACCTCCTAGCTCGGCTTCAGAAGCTTCATTCTCTGCTATCACAGGTCCTGCTGTAGGGTTCTGAAGTGCAAGCTGATTGGATACGCTGGAGCAATTAGTACACTGTGATATTGATTCCTCTGCATGCATTTCTTTAGCCATAATTTCCCTGATCTCTAGGTTCCAATTTTCAAAATTACAGTGTGATGACTTATTACCATTTGAAACTCCTTGACATAAGGCTGACTCTTGACACAACTTCTCCAAGTAAATAAGTTGCTCAGTGATGACTTCTTTTATTAAATTTTTATCATGAGTTGGTGCTAATTTCTCCTCCTTTAACCTTGCAACTCTTTCTGAAGCATGTTTTTGGTCAAAAAGAAGATCTAGCCCGTCAAAAATTAAATCTTCTGCACCAACAAGACATTCGTCAGGATTGTGTTGGGCCGTTTGAAATGCATGAAGCACCTCCTGAGAGTTACCTGTAACAGATAATCCACACATTGACTGCAAGTTCAGAGCCAAAGTCTCAGTCCCATTCATCAGTCTGAACTTGCCGTTAGCATTCATACAAATATTGCCCACATTGCTACATCCAGAATCTGATCCACCCAGCCACCTCTGGAAAATGCTAGAATCTGCATTGATGCTAGAAAGCTTCTCAAGAATAGCTCCTACATGACACTGGTATAGCACAAACATAGAAAAGCCCTTCTCCAGTATCTGGGACCATATACGTTCAAGCCATAATCTTGAGGTGCAAATGCAATCCATTAACTCCCCCCTCAAGGAAAAAATTTCATGACATAGCATCATTAAGTTCTCCTCCACATTGTGCTGTATTTGTAGAAAGGCTCCTTCAAATGAAGAAATTGATTCTGTAATTTCGGCCAAATTTGCAAGAGTTTGATCTTTCAGGGATTCATATTGTTCATCTTTCAGCTGAATGGAAGCTTTAAGTTGCTGAACTTCTTCAATCAAGGAGGCCTTCTCCGACATCAGCGCTTCACCTGCTTGCTTCCACCGGTTTATCTTGGCCCTCGCATTTTCATTGATTCTCAGCAACTCATTTAGCATGAGTTCAGCCTCTCTCATGGTCTCTTGAGCCTCCTCAAACTTCAAAAGCAAATTATTTTCCTGCTTCATTTTATCTTCAACAGCAAACCTAGTATCGTTGAGCTTGAAACACAATATCTGTGAGAAGCACTTCCAGTATTAGAGTCAATTGAATGATTGCATAGGCACTCATCATATGCAAACTAAACCAATGTTAGTATTTTATCCTCTGTTTTTTTTTTCTTTTTTTTGAAAGGTTAGAAACAGTGCCACTATAATCCCTGTTAATAGTACTAAATTGTGTTGCTGTGCCATTAATAAAATTATATTGACATGTCATCAGCATTTATTTTTGCATAAGTGCCCACCATCTCGTCTAGATCTCTGCAAGGAATGAAAAACAAGAACCACAGAGATTTATCAGATGGAAGATTCAGAAGTTTTAATACTTAAATTTGGTGCATACCTCTCTGGTTTCACAGCAGCCCGCTTCAGCTTTCTCCATTCCCTGCTTGATTCGTTGCAGCATTTGACCCTCTTCCAGCACTGCAAACTGATTACATTCTTCCTTTTGATCTATATCTAGCTGGGGATTCTCAATTGCACTTCCAAATGATTCACAGAAATTCATTTCTGTAAAATCAGAGTGCATTGTCTCTCCATTGTTAGCAAGTAGCTTGCTCAGTTGACCATGCATTTTCATTAAGCTATTGAGAGCTGACTCCAACTCCTCCTTCAAATACTTTGCTGTTGCCTTGTTACAAACTAAATCACTGAAAGGCCACTGAGACTCTACCATGTCATGTTCACCGCAGGAGAATGCCGAGTGCCTATCAGGGAGTACATCCCATTTTTCATCCTTTAATCTCCCAGAATATCCAGTACGCGAGATAGATGATAATGGCTCATCTGTTTTGTCCTCTGAGTGCCTCTCTGTTGGAGAGATCTCAAAGTTGGAGGATAAAAAATCAACACTAGATAATTCGATCTTCTGCAGATACAAGAAAAATAAGCATCAACAGAATAGTTAGAAAGGTCCATGCGTAAGTGAAATTAAAACAAATGAATTATTCTAATAAACAGTATAAACAGTACTCTAGATTTTGGATAAAATTGTTCTCACCGTTTCCTGAATGCCATGGCCACTGTAGTAGTCTCCATGTCTTGGTTGAAACCATCTAGTGTTGCAAACACTACATGCTGGCATATTTAAGCCTACTATTGCCGGATCCCCAACTTTTACTGTGCATCTGACACTAGAAAGTGTGTCAATGCTAGCTTTGAGGGCATCCAATTTCTCATTTGTTTTAATAATCTCACCTCTTACGAGATGCATCAAAGAATACTGCTTTTTGGGCTTGCCAGTCTCTGATACTTCACGTGATGGAGATTCCAGTTCGAGGCATGAAATTTTTGTATTGCAATCATTCCACCTCATAAATTTCTTCTTCATGGCACAGATATCATTAATCAAATCATGAACCATTTTCCTGACTGCAGACGAAGTACAAAGGATATCTGACAGGAGGGTAGACAAATATTTCTCAGTATCTAGGTAAGATGCACATATGGCAGTCTCGGACTCCTTGACTCTTTGCCTCGCCATTTCAACTTGAGCCCCAATTTCTCCTAGTGCTTGAGCATTTGCATCAACATAACTAAATTGAAGTTCATCCTTATGCTGCCCAAAAGAGGAAACTAACTTAGGAGATTCCTCATTGATGTCATTCACTTGAAACTTTACATGAAGGATAGATTCAGAAACGTAAGAGTCCTTCCTCTGAATTGAATTTTTCTTTTGCAAACTTTCAGTTGCAGGTTCATTCATCAGCAACTTCGCTACAGATTCATGTCCAAAGTTCACGTCATTCATCTCATAGAGCCATTTCAAAGCTATTAACGTGGCATTGGCTCGTTTTTCTGCTTCAATTATCTGATGTTCCTTGTTTTCTAGTTTTTCCCCTAGGTCGCATATTGTAAACATTTTCTCAGTCAGCAATGTTTTTAACTGATTCATTTCTTTGAAGTTTTCATCTTTTTCTTGTTGCTGAACTTCACTTATAGCCAGTGTGGCTCCCTTCAAGGAGTTCAATTTCAGCTGCATTTCCATTCCCATTTTCTGTGCTTCTTCAAGCCTTTTCTGCAGGTATACAATGGTCTGTTCCTTCTCAATGAAGACCTTCACAGCTCTTTCAACTTGTTCACCAATCCAATTTTTTCTTTGAGAGAATAAACAAACAATACTTCCAATCTGTTCAGACGCTTCTTCAAGTGACAGACACCCATCTACAAGAAAGCTCGTCAGGTCAAAAGTTGCCTTCTCCCACTCCTCAACCAAAGCATTTATTTCATCTTCTTTGGCAGCAATAGCACTCGTTAATCTAATATTTTCTTGGGATATAATGCATAACCTCTCCGCCAGCTCTTGATTTTCTGCTCTCAAAAGCAAAGAGTGCCTTACAGCTGATGATTCACTTACATTCCTGGAATCAACTTCCCGTTGAACAGCAGCAAGCTGTCCTTGTAAGTGAAGAATCGTCTTGGCAGCTTCCACCTCAACCTCCTCACGTACTTGTTCAAGTTCATGATTTTGAGATAGCTGAGATGCTTGATCATCTTGGTATTTCCTGTTTAATATTCTGGCCTCTGCAAGCTCATTATGCATTCTTTCCAAATTTGCTTGCAAAACTTCTGTTGCTCCACGTTCTATCTTCTGGTCTACATCTTGATTGTCAAGCTCCTCTTTTATCATATCAGTTTCTGACAGTTGACAATGCGTTTCAAGTTGAATCACATGATGGATGTCATCGTGATACTTGTTCTTCAATAGTTTCAAATAGTGTTTATTTTCCTGCCTGAGATTATCCAACTCTTCAATTAAGTGGATTTGTTGTGATTCCATAGCTTCAACCAAGTCCTTTACATCCAGCAATTCCTTCTGAACATCACTAGGCTGCAAAATTATTGCATCCTTATGATCTTTCTGAATCTGTAAAAGCTTGTCCCTCACCTCTTTACAAGATGCAAGCCTGTCTTCTGAATCAGTTTCGGAAGTTTGACGCTCCACCTGTGAGAAAGTCACTTCATAAAGAAATGCAGGATCACAAAAATTTTGTCTCATATTTATTATATAAATGGGTGCAACTTGTAAGCATAGAGGAGGTTTGAATCACAAGTAAAACAATCTATTAATGCCAACAGCAGAAAAAAGATATCATTCATTATGCCACAAAAAAGATATCATTCATTATGCCCTCCAGATCTCCATATGTGTTCATGTGTCATGCATATCTCTGTATGCATGTGTTTTTTATATATAGAAAGCCTATATCCTTGAGCAAGATCGCCCTTTTAATTAATTCATTCCACCAAATCTCAGCACCAATACATGAGATCAGGGCAGACCCAAGTGTACTCCTATGGGTGCTTCAGCCCCCATCCAACTTGGTAAAGCCTTTTATGGGCTTAGAGGCCCTCCTATCCCAACCCCCACTTAGAGAGCCCATCAAGCCCCCAGTCTTTCCCCAACTTCAAAATACACTCGGTCTTCCTTTCTCTCTCTCTCCCTCTCAAAATCCCCAAATAGTAGAAACCCTCATATCGGGCTCCGCCTCCGGCATCAGCATCAGTGCACTGCCGTCATCCTTTTTTCCAACAAGTATTTCTCACGGCTCTCCCTCTCTTGATCCCTCTCTTTTTCTCCATCACTCTTAGTCTATCTCTCTCATTTTCTCAATATATCTCTCACTTTGCTATAAATAATCGTGTTTTGATTCTTGCATTATTTTAGATTTGAGCTCACTTCTTTTTCTACTTTGCATTTGTATCAATGGTTTTAATGGTTTTGATTTATATGCTTGGATCATTTTACTCTTCATTCGTTTCGAATTTGACCTTCTTTTTTTATGGTTTGGTTGGTCTTTGCTTGATTTAGGTAGGGGTGTACAAAAAATCCGTCAATACGTTAAACTGATCCCATCCCATCCCATCCGTGGTTTTTTAACAGATCCAATGGTTAATGGATTGGTGACGGATTGGAAAAATCCTAATCTATTAGTAACAGATTGGTGACGGATTTTACCCTTAATCCGTGAATTTAAACCGATCCAATCCGTTGAAATATATTTTTTTTTATTTTTATGTAAAAAATATTAAAAGGCAATAATTTCTTCCAGAAGTTTTAAGTGTTTTGTGTGGTACCCATTGCAAAATATCTTCTAGAAAGTTTAAGTGTTTTGTGTGTTTTGTTTCAACATTCTGTTAAAATTTTCCTAGTGAGCTTCTGTTTGGATCCTTTAAAAACCTTATGGAACCAGTAATACAATTCTCTTTGAGTTAGAAAAGTGGGATTTAGTTAAAAAATTAATTTGATATATGCTAGCAAGTCATTTATGCTTTTGAAGTACTCAAAATCTAGGGTTTTTGCTTAAAGATTTTATTCGAAGTATCTACTTGTATATCTTTCTATTATTACTTGTATTTTGCATTATATATCCGGTAATGTGGCAATTATCTTATACCAAAATCACCTTATTTATCTTATACCATAATCACCTTGTGGGAGCCCATAGGATGGTTGAATGTGTCCTTTTTGAACCTCTTCAAAATCTGGTCTCTTTAAGCCATTTCATAAAATGAACATGTCCAATGTGTTGATCTTACCAATGACTTCATCTAATAATTTGGGAATGGTCACATAGAAAGGATAGAGACGAGCCACCTATGATCAAGTTTTACCAGCAGGCTACCTACAACTTTTACTTCCATTTTTATTTTATTTTATTGCAAAAAAATTCCTATCATGGGCTCTATCCACGGATTGAACGGTTTTAACCGATCCAAACCGTTGATCCACGGTTCGGTTCGGATCGGCTTTAAAGGGCAATGGATCAACGACAGATTATAAAACTATCAATCCATAGGAAACGGTTTGGTGATGGATTTGGCTTATTCTGATCCAATCCGAACCGTGTACACTCCTAGATTTAGGGTTTATGTATCTACATTCCGAAATTAATTCTATTATGAGATGTCAAAGTGCATTGAAGTGACTTATTGAGCAGTCTCTACCTTTTTTTTTTTAGATTTTTATTTAAGTCCCCTTTGCATCTATGAAGTCGAAGAGTGTCTTTCTACATGGTTTCGCGTTTAATGGTTCTAAAAGGTTGATAACCATAGTCGATACTCCTTATAGATGTGCTCCACATAGATGGCAGGATGTAGATGGGCCTATGACCCATATGCATGTTCATGTATTCAACCAATAGAGAACCTTTGACGCAGCCCCGGATCGTAGGTCGGGTGTAAAACAATCTCCCGAGGGATTGTTCGAATCCAAAGAAGGATTCAAGCCTAGGGCACAACACAACTCACGATATCAAAAAAAAATTCTCAATAAACTGAATTTAGTTAATAAAAGCATGTCTATTACAATGAAAAACTCCTCCTTATATAGGAGTGATTGATTCTAAAATAAAAGGACTAATTGTACACAAACATAAACTACAAAAAATAAAATAGGAAGCAGATAATTAAGGATCGGGATCCTTGAGGATGTCAAGGATCAATCGGAGGGCCTGCGGGCCTATGATCTGGGCCGGACTTAGGATTGACCTACATCAAGCTCTCCCCGGCTTGGAAAAACTTGACTTCGGCGAGTTGAGCACTTGATATCTCTCATAAAGATCAGAATTGATGCGCTGGAAGTCAGTAGCTGAAATCCACGTAGCATCGAAGAGAGGACGATTCCGCCAACGTACATAAAACTTCTGGTAACCTCCTTGACGTGTAGAAACAATTTGATCATCAAGGACATCAACAATTTCATCAGTAGGTGGGGAATTAACTGGTAGAGAAATAAGCTACTCTTCAGTATCTCCTTCATTATCATGACCACGGTAGAGAGTAAGGTCCTCGACATTGAATGAAGAACTGACGCCTAGATCAGGAGGAATATCAAGAATATAAGCGTTGGGACTAATCTTTTGGAGAATCTTAAAAGGACCCAAGTTACGAGGGTATAACTTCTTGTTAGCTCCAGGTGGCAACCTCTTAGGTCGAATACGCACCATAACCATATCACCTTCATTAAATTCAACAAAGCGGCGATGCTTGTCAACTTGCTGCTTGTAAACATCGTTGCAAATATATAGCGACGAACTTCATTGTGGACTTGCTGCATGTGTTGGAAGAAATGTTTAGCATCTGCACTAACTCTAGCATCAACTGGTAACGGGACAAGATCAACAGGGAGTCGTGGACGAACTCCGGTAACAACTTCAAATGGTGAAATTCCAGTTGATCGATTAACAGAATTATTGTAAGCAAACTTTGCCATAGGTAGCACTTGATCCCAGTTTGTGATACAGTCACGTACAAGGCAACGTAACAATTAACCAAGACTTCTGTTGACCACTTCAGTTTGTCCATCGGATTGAGGATGATAAGCAGTGGAGAAATTAAGCTTGGTATTAGAAAACATCCATAATGTTTTCCAAAAGTAGCTCATAAACTTCGTATCTCAGTCAGAAACAATAGTTTTTGAAAGCCCATGTAGCTGAACAACTTCTTTGAAGAATAATTTAGCCACCTTGTAAGCATCAGCAGTTGCAATACAAGGAATAAAATGTGCCATCTTTGAAAAACGGTCAACAACAACGAAGATAGAATCAACCTTTCGAGCAGTCGTAAGTAAACCTACCACAAAATCCATGCTAATGTCTTCTCAAGGAGTGTGGGGAACAGGCAAAGGTTGATATAATCCAGTGTTCTTCTTATTTCCTTTGGCAATCTGGCATGTTCAGCATCGCTCACAAATATGAATCACATTGGTCTTCATGCGCGGCCAATAATATCTGTCACTGACAAGAGCAAGTTTTTGTCGCAACCCAAATGTCCGCTACATCCTCCTGCATACAACTCTCACACAACATATTCACGAATAGAAGTAGCTGGAAGACAGGGTTGCGTACCTTTGAATAAGAAGTTATAATAAAAACTAAAATGAGGATGCTTAATATGAACACCATTAAGGAGATCCACATAAATTGGACCAAAATCTTTGTTAGCCGCATAATCTTGTTTAATTTGCTCAAAACCAGGCACATAAATAGACATGGCAGTCAAAAGATGTTTCCTCCGGCTTAATGCATCCGCAATCATGTTATCTTTTCCAGCTTTATGACGAATGCTAAATTTGAACTCTTGTATATATGCACTCCACAGTTAGCGCTGATCTTCTGCTGAGAGTGTAGATGTTGTAGAGCATCATTATCAGAATAAAGCACAAACTCATTAGCAATCAAATAATGTCTCTAGTGATGAAGTGTCTGGACAAGAGCATAGAATTTCAAATCATACGCAGTATACTTTCACTTGGCATCAGAAAGTTTCTCACTAAAGAATGCAATTGGATGTCCTTCCTGGCTAAGGACACTGCCAATGCCAACATTCAACGCATCACAAGCAATTTCAAATAGCTTGTTAAAATCAGGAACCTGTAGAACAGGTGCTTCAGTAATATTTTGCTTGATCTTTTCAAAAGCCTTGTTGGCGGTATTGGTTCATTTGAATTCACCTTTCCTCATACAGTCAGTAATAGGAGCCATAATAGTACTGAAGTTTCTAATAAACCTTTTGTAAAAATTGGCAAGACCATAAAAACTACGAACTTCAGTAAGGGTAATAGGAATAGGCCAATTAAGAATTGCGCTCACCTTTTGAGGATCCATCTTAATACCTTGTGCAGATACTACATATCCCAAGAAAACAACAAAACCACTCATGAAGGTGCATTTCTTGAGATTTATATAGAATCGCTCCTTGCGGAGAAGTTGGCAAACCTTATCTAAATGCTGAATGTGATCTTATTTTGACTTGCTGTAAATAAGAATAGTGTCGAAGTAGACGACAACAAATTTTCCAATATAAGGTTGCAATAACTGCGTCATAACCCGCATAAAAGTACTAAGAGTATTGGTTAAACCAAAGGGCATAACCATCCATTCAAAGAGACCATCCTTTGTTTTAAAGGCAGTTTTCCATTCATCTCCTAGTCTTATGCAAATTTGATGATAACCGCTCCGTAGATCAATTTTTGAAAATATACATGCACCAGTCATCATGTCCAATATATCATCCAATTAAGGAATAGGGAAACAATATTTTACCGTGATTTTATTGATTACACGGCTGTCTACACACATTCGCCAGCTTCCGTCCTTCTTTGGAGTGAGAAGTGCTAAAACACCACATGGACTGAGACTTTCCCTTATATAGCCTTTCTAAAGCAAATCATCAACTTGCCTTTTTAACTCCGCATATTCTGCTGGATTCATCCAATAAGCAGGTAAGTTAGGTAAGGAAGATCCTAGAACAAGATCAATGGCATGCTGAATATTTCTAAGTGCGGGTAGTTCCTTGGGTAACTCATCAGGAACTAAATCAGCAAATTTGTCCAATAATGGCTTCACTTCCTGAGGAATGGCATGAGAATCATCAGCAACTTGTTTAGTAACTAAGGCATACATGACACCTTGCTCTTTGCTTTCAACTTCAAATCTCCGCATTGTTAAAATATGCGATGTAGGAGAAGATGCGGCAACAGGGGAAGAGGAAGGTGAGGATGGTGGAGTCTGCAAAAGACGCAACATGATTCTTCTACCTTTTCATTTGAAAGTATAGGTATTATGTTCATGATCTGTGATAACTTTAAGCTTCTGTAGCCATAGCCTTCCAAAAAGAATATGTGTAACGTTCATTGGGATGACGTCACATAGAAGCGTATCCTCATAATTGCCAATCTTAAAAGGAACAAAGCATTGCTGACGAACAGGAATAGAATAGTTATCAACCCATGCAACTTTATATGCCCTTGGATGCTTCACCATGGGAAGTTTAAGCTTATCAACTGCTTGAGAAATAACATTCATAGCACTGCCACCATTAATAATCATATTACATGATCTGCCCATACAACTGACACGAGACCGAAAAATAGAAGCATGATTCCAATCTTCTTCCTCTTTTGCATTTGCTACTAATAAACGAAGGTCTAGAAAGAGAAGTGGAATGCCATCATCAGCGTCTACATAATCTAACTGATCTGCTTAATCTTCATAAGGAGGATTTGTGTCAACTTGCCCTGATTCAACATGCTCATCCTGCCAAACATCACTATCCGGCTCATTGGAAGTGTATAAATTTCAATGAGGACATTCATTGGCATAATGTCCTCGTTGCTTACAGGCATGACAAACAATATCCTTTCTATTTGTTCTTCCATAAATACGGTTATCATTCTGGTTCTGTGGAAACCTCTGATTCTGTTGGGGATTCACCTGCTTTTGTTGCATACCTGGCCGAGGATTCTGAGGGGTTTGCTAAACTAGACGCTGAGGAGGAGGCCTATAAACTGATGCTTGATTCCGATTAGAAATAGGGTCAGGACCTCTTTTTGTGGAAGACTCCCCGGCTTGAAAAGTATTGCGCTTCCGCAACTGAATTTCATGTTGGGCTTTGCGGGCTTTATTGAATATTTCATCCACTGTTGCATAATCAAACATTGCCACCTCTCATCTGATATCGGCACGCAGATTATCTTTGTATCTGGTGATAGTCAGACGATCATCGGTCCTCAAGTTACAGCGAACAATGTATTCGCGAAACTTGTTGGTATATTCTTCCATAGTCATAGTGCCTTGCTAGAGACTTAAATACTCTTGGTGGAGTGTATCCATATAATCAGAAGGAAGAAAATTGCCCTTGAGTTTTTTCTTTCATGATATTCCACCGGAGAAGCGGCTAGCCCACTGCAAGCTCATTATTCTCAACATCATACCACCAAATTCGAGCAGGACCCTTTAGTTTAACCTTGGTAAAGGCTATCCGCTGTGCATCATTCATACCATACCAAGCAAAATAATCCTCCAAAGAATTAAGCCAATCAACAAAAACTTTCGTGCTCGCATCACCACTAAAGTCAGCAATTTCAATTTTGACTTTCCTAGTGATGTCATCAGGTGGGGGTGTAACATGGGGAGCTTGATGATCTCATTCAGCCAGAAGGCGCTGCATAAAATCACGAATGGATTCTTGATTTTCAGGTTTTTCTCGTTGGACAGGCGTGTACACTATAGTCACATTGGATGATCCTTCTTGACTAACAAATTGCTTTGTTTGTAACTCAGCAATGGCAGTTTTTGCAATTCTTGACTTAGTTTAAGGATGGTTTCATCCCTCTGCCGGTCTGTCATCCAATGCTGGAGATCATCACCTTTTCTAGGCATGATTGCTGGGGTTTTTTTTTTTTTTTTTTTTGGGAAAGAAGAAGAAAGTGGGTCGAAATGGATTATTGATGGGCCGCACCACTTAGGCCCAAGTATAAACCTGGAACCACACGTGGGAGCGAAGGGAGTCTTTTCCTTTCCTCCCTGTCTCAGCGCTTATGCAAGAAACGAAATAAAGGAAGGGTATGCGTTTCAACCCTTCTGTGACTGAAACAAGGAGGGAAGAAGTTTTGCGTGATTGCAGAAAACGATAGTGACGATGGTGGCAGCGTCGATCACAGGCACGAGCGGATGAAGGCGGCTCGTGGCTAGAGGCGCGAACTTGCTGATTATGCTCGGCGAGGAAGATCGTCTGGCGGTGGTGACGACTAGAGATGATGGCGTCTACTTAGAGATGATGCCAGGTATGTTACGGTCGTTCTCTGTTCTTCTTTCTTCTTCATTCTTTGTCGCTTCTTCCCTCTCTCTTTTTTTTTTTTTTAATACTCTGGGGGGTAAGGACTGCCGCTATCAAGGGTTTAGAAAGATGGCTGGTTCGTGAGTGGAGATCTGGAGGGCTATCGGTTCAGGATTAGGGTTTGGAGGTAGGCGAGGGGCTAGGATTAGAGATAGAGTTCGGGATTTGAAGAAGGATTTGGTTCTGGATGGTTCGAAAGGGGTTGATGGGGTTGGGTTGGCTCCGGCGAATGGGTTTTGGCCGGGGTGTGGTTTTAGGGTTTTGGTATTGGTGTGGGGAGTTAAGGATTTGGTACGGTAGGGTCAGGGGTTGTGGATTTGGGAAGTGACAAGGAGATGAGTGTCGGCAGGATGGTTATGGATTGGGGAAATCGGGTTGGAGGTGCAGAGATGTCGACAATATAGGATTGAGGTCGTCCGAAGAGGATTTGGGTTGCTGTTGTGCTTCGGTGTTGGCGATGGAGGTGATTGTCGGTGGACAGTAGATGGAAGGATGAATTCCGGGAACGACAGAGTCTCCCAGCGACCGAATCTGGGCTCTGATACCAATCTAACGCAGCCCCGGATCATAGGTCAAGTGTAGAACAATCTCCCAAGGGATTCTTCGAATCCAAAGAAGGATTCAAGCCTAGGGCAAAACACAACTCACGATATCAAAGAGAAAATTCTCAATAAACTGAATTTAGTTAATAAAAGCATGTCTATTATAATGAAAAACTCCTCCTTATATAGGAGTGATTGGTTATAAAATAGAAGGACTAATTGTACACAAATATAACCTACTAAAAATAAAATAGGAAGCAGATAATTAAGGATAGGGATCCTTGAGGATGTTAAGGATCAATCGGAGGGCCTGCGGCCCTGTGATCTGGGCCGGATTTGGGATTGGCCTGCATCAACCTTGAGGCAGAAATCTATATCAATCTCCATTTTTTCTTCTTCTTTCACTTGTCTTCTACTTTTTTCCTATTTGCAGTTAATGTTAAATAGAGCCAACATTTCTTTTAGGTTTCTCAACTTTTTAGATTTTCTCCACATCTAAACACTCACATAGAAGAGAGATGTCGGGTTGTGGTTTTGATTTTTATTAGAAGTGCTTCGCCGACCAGTTCCTAAATGTTTGAGTTATTATATTCGTCTCTTGTGTATAAACTCAAGGTCCCATGTATAGCATAATATATTTAGTATGAGGAACAAGAATTTCACTTATATCAATAGATTAAGGTTGATTTCACATTAAAACACATGTTGAGCTTGTTGTCCAATGATATAGATAGTTCGTCAAATTGAAAATTTTTGACTTTCAATATGCGAGTTTGCTCTGTAAAATGAATCCTTTCATTTTTTTTTTTCAATATTTCTTTTCTCAATGTTGAAGTTGCTTTTGTAGGTTTTTGATGCATTCTTAGGGTAGGATTTGCAATCAAAGTGAGTACCTTGGCACAATAGGGGTTTCCAAAGAAACAATCACATAAAGAAAACAAAGCTTCCAACGATAAATTCCATAAAAATATTATTAACTCAAAAAATATCTGAATAATTGTTCCTTACAATGTCCTATAAATAGAAAATATAACTTCATGCCAAAGCAACCCGAATCTAATAATGGAAACTACCTAATGACAATGAAATTAGAAATCTAC
The DNA here is from genome assembly GCA_037013555.1 of Sextonia rubra. Classification (NCBI taxonomy): domain Eukaryota; kingdom Viridiplantae; phylum Streptophyta; class Magnoliopsida; order Laurales; family Lauraceae; genus Sextonia; species Sextonia rubra. The sequence goes on along the minus strand of JASUAD010000001.1, from coordinate 104,073,192 downwards.
TAATAATAAAAATAACATAATCCTAATCTACTTGCAAGGGGAACATTTGTGGCCCATGCTACATTATTCCCTCCAAATTGGAAAAGAGCTTGATCACGAACTCGGTATGACTTGGTATTGCATCTATAGACATTGTGTATGTGAAGCGCATCCTTAGTAATGCGGGCTTGTGCTCCTTGTTTGGGCTATTCGGGCTTCATAGGACGGAGCGTGACATGATGTCCATTATGAGCAAAAGTATCTGTGTAGTTACACATGCCATGAGTGCCGCTCTTGTCATACATCTATGGACATTCCAACAAGATATCACCACTATCCATTGGTAACTCATCACACCAAACTGTATCTTTGTAGTTTTTAACAACGGCAAAAGAAACTAGACATGCATACCGTACTTGCACTTCGTCACCGGTCATTAGCCACTTAGCAAAATAAGGACAATAATGCTTTCAAAACTTCAGCTTTAAACGATCCACTAAGGCTTGAGAGATGATATTTTCAGAACTACCTCCATCAATCACAACTGTCCCCGCTTCTCCATTGACTGTACCTCATCATTATCAAAGCCTTATCCCAACCATGCTGGGGTCGGCTACATAAATTCTATTTCTTCATTCAGTTCTATTTTGAGTCAAATCCTTCGATAAGTTAAACTTCTTCAAATCTGAATCAATGACCTCCATCAATATTTTCTTTAGCCTACTCCTACCTCTTGATGGGTCATCCACCTGTATAGCCAAACTTTTTCTCACCGGTGCCATTACTAGCTTACACTCAATATGCCCAAACCATTTTAAACGGATTTATCTAATCTTATCCCCTATTGGTGCTACCCCTAAATGCTCTCGAAAGCGCTCATTTCTAATTTTATCTTTCCTAATTTTACCACACATCCACCTAAGCATTCTCATTTCCACTACATCCATCTTATGAATATGCGTCTTCTTAATTGGCCAACATTCTGCTCCATATTTCATAGCTGGTCTAACCACTATCCTGTAAAATTTGCCCTTTAATTTCGTTGGCATTCGTCTATCACAAAACACTCCAAAAGCTAGTCTCCACTTCAGCCATCTAGCTTTTATCCTATGCTCCACATCTTCGTCAATCTCCTCATCCTTATTAATCATCGAGCCTAGGTACCGAAAAGAATCTCTACGTAGTATTTCATGGGTTTCAATTTTGACAGTGGTTTCAACACTTTGTATATATCCACTGAAGTTGTAATCCATATATTCTGTCTTTGTACGACTTATTATAAAGCCTCTAGATTATAATGTCCCCCGCCATCTCTCAAGTTTTGCATTTACACCATCTCTTGATTCATCCACCAATACTATATCATCTGCAAACAACATACACCATGGTATTTCTTTCACCTTTCTTTAATATCGTTGTCCTTCACCAGAATATTTTCCTCATTGTCCTTGATACATTTGACATGATTTAAGTTCCTATTTTTCTTTTCTCTATTTTTGCGAGTTTAAAAATATCCTTCTCTCGTTCTTTTGTTCCCAACCTATTATAGAGGTCATCGTATGCTTTGAACTTTGCACTACTTACTATTTTCTTAGCTTCTTTCTTTGCCTTTTTATACAGCTCAAAACTTTCCATACTCTTAGTCCCCTGCCAAACTTTGTAGCAATATCTTTTCTCTCGAATAACTTCTTGAACCTTCACACTCCACCCACCATGTTTCTTTATTAATATGTCTCATTACTTTTGATTCTTCAAGTACCTCCTTTGCAACCTTCCTAATGCAATTAGCTATTTGATTCCACATTACTGTAGTTTCTCTTTCAAGATTTCATTCTCCCTTCTCAATCATATTGTCCTTAAATATATTTGCTCTTTCCCCCTTCAAATCTCTCCACCTTGTTTTAGAGTTCATTTTGTTAACTACCGTTTTCTTTCTACTTCTAATGCAAATATCTAAAACTCCAAGCCTATATTGCATGTTTAAACTCTCTTCTGTGATAACCTTCCAATCTTTACAAGCCAATCGGTCCTGTTTTCTAACTAAAAAAAAAATCTTTCTGGCTCTTATTACTCCTACTTTTATAGGTAATTAAATGCTCATCTCTCTTTTTAAAGTAAGTATTTACTACTATAAGATCAAATGCCACTACAAAGTCCGATATAATATTTCCGAATTCATTTTTTTCTCCAAATCCTTGCCCCCAATGCACTCTCTCATATCATCTATTATCTCTTCTTATATGCCCGTTTAAATCCCCGCCAAGGAAAACCTTATCACTATTTGGGATTTCTCACATTAAATCATCCATCTCCTCCCAAAATTGTCTTTTTACACTTTCCTCTAGTCCCACTTGGAGAGCATATGCACTGATGATATGAATTATATCTTCCTCTAGCACTAGTTTAATTGCTATAATTATATCACTAAACCTCTTTACCCCCACAATTTCCCCTTTCAAATCCTTATCTACAATTATACCCACTCCATTTCTTGTATTACTCTTTCCTGCATAGAAAAGCTTATACCCATCCATGAGCTTCTTAGCTTTATTCTCTTTCCACCTTGTCTCTTGTATACAAGCCACACTAATTCTTTTTCTTTTTATTACCTCAACCAGCTCCATGCTCTTACCTGTCAAGGTTCCTTTATTCCAAGTAGCAAGTTTACTTTTCCTATGAGATCATGTCAAATGTATCAAGGGCAATGAAGAAAATGTTCTGGTAAAGGACAACAATATTAAAGAAAGGTGAAAGGAATATTTTAGCAAACTTTTAAATGAAGACCATATGGGGGATACAAGAGCTAAGGAGGATACTTCATTACCAGAACATATTTTTCTCCGTAGAATTAGAGGGGTAGAAGTGAAGGAAGCATTGAAGCGAATGAATATAAGAAAGACTACGGGACCAGATCATATTTTGATACAGGTATGGAAATGCTTAGGAGAGGTTAGGGTGACTTGGTTATGTAGACTATTTAATAAGAGACTTGTAATAAAAAAAATGGCGGATAAATGGAGAAGAAGCATTGTAGTACTATATATAAGAATAAGGGAGATGTACAAAATTGCACCAACTATCGAGGGATTAAACTTATGAGTCACACTATGAAGTTATGGGAGAGAATAATGGAGCAAAGACTAAGACGGAAGACCAAGATCTGTGAAAATCAATTTGGTTTTATGCCAGGGAGGTCAACTATGGAAGCTATCTTTTCACTTAGGCAATTAATAGAAAAATATCGAGCAAAGAGGAAAAATCAATACATGGTCTTTATCGATTTAGAAAAAGCCTATAATAGGGTACCGAGGGATTTAATTTGGTAGGTTTTAGAGAAAAGGAATGTCCCTAGCGGTTATATTGAACTTTTTAAAGATATATATGAAGGAGCAATAATAAATGTAAGAACCACATGTAAAGAAACAGGTGAATTCCCCGTGACTATAGGTTTGCATTAGGGATCAATCTTAAGCCCTTATCTCTTTGCATTAATTATGGATGAGTTAACTGTGCATATTCAAGAAGAAGTACCATGGTGTATGTTGTTTGCAGATGATATAGTATTGGTGGATGAATCAAGAGATGGTGTAAATGCAAAACTTGAGAGATGGCGGGGGACATTATAATCTAGAGGCTTTATAATAAGTCGTACAAAAACAGAATATATGGATTACAACTTCAGTGGATATATACAAAGTGTTGAAACCATTGTCAAAATTGAAACCCATGAAATACTATGTAGAGATTCTTTTCGGTACCTAGGCTCGATGATTAATAAGGATGAGGAGATTGACGAAGATGTGGAGCATAGGATAAAAGCTAGATGGCTGAAGTGGAGACTAGCTTTTAGAGTGTTTTGTGATAGACGAATGCCAACGAAATTAAAGGGCAAATTTTGCAGGATAATGGTTAGACCAGCTATAAAATATGGAGCAGAATGTTAGCCAATTAAGAAGACGCATATTCATAAGATAGATGTAGTGGAAATGAGAATGCTTAGGTGGATGTATGGTAAAATTAGGAAAGATAAAATTAGAAATGAGCGCTTTCGAGAGCATTTAGGGGTAACACCAATAGGGGATAAGATTAGATAAATCCGTTTAAGATGGTTTGGGCATGTTGAGCGCAAGCCGGTAATGACACCGGTGAGAAAAAGTTTGGCTATGCAGGTGGATGGCCGATCAAGAGGTAGGGGTAGGCAAAAGAAAACATTGATGGAGGTCATTGAATCCGATTTGAAGAAGTTTAACTTATCTAAAGTTTTGGCCCAAAATAGAACAGAATAGAGAAACAGAATTCATGTAACCGACCCCAACATGGTTGGGGTAAGGCTTTGATGATGATGATGATGATGATACATATATGTGTATGTGTGTATTCTAATATGTATCTACGTATGTGTGTGTGTTTGAAAGAAAGCATGTGACATGAGCAATAGAACAAACTAAACAGTTGCTTACAAATGAGTGTTTATTTGTTTCCTCTTTTGTGTCATTGCCATTGGATAAGGAGTCTTCAACCTAAGAAAACAGAAAGAAGTGAGCCACAACACAAAGACACTCACAATTACAGTTACTATATCCAACAGAAGTTATATATGTATCTTTACACAATGAAAAGCTCTCTTCCCGCAAGTTGAATAATTTTCCAGTTGGCGGCGCAAATCATCAACTTCCCTGCAGATGTCGAGCACTAATATGTCAAAAAATAAAAATAAATAAAGAAATAAATAAGGTGCTTGCAATCCATCTGTGCTGTGAGAATGATTACACTTGTGACTTGTAACCAATAATCTGCATTATAAGTTTAGTAGGCAAAATGACAAGGAAGTAATTTTTATAAGAGGCTATACTACCTGTGAAAGTAGCCATACTTCAACGATGAAAAATGATACTGGTGTTAATATAGGCCCAAGCCCAAGCACAAGGGCCAACTAACAAGCCCAACTGTATATTAAATGGGTTTTGACCCAGTCATACTTAGGATCATCAGATTAGTTGTAATGAAATGTACAAACATTTTCTATTTTTCTAGATGTTTTATACAGATTGTAATTGATCGATGATTAAGGTGATTGGAGCCTTAACTTGGTAACTAGATGTCTATATATATGAAAAAGATGGAACACTAGGATGATCGAAAAAGTTATTCAAAGCAATTCTCTTTCTCCTCCTTCTTGTAATAACTAGTAGAGTATCATAGGTCATATGGACACAGATATTGCCTTCCTCAGCAACAACCAAGTAAAGAAAATGACAAAGCAATAAAGTACCTAGTTAGTTTTGCATTTGTTTCTAGGCAAGCAAGAAGACTGTTCCTGCATTCTTCCAACTCTTTTACAGTGTCGTCAACCTAAAATGCAAAATAATTCACATAGCACCTAAAAAAATCGGTGTGACACCATGAATCACTTGTATGCATGAGTCTTTCTTGATGCATGATCATAGAAAGAACATAATTCACCTCCATATGTAGTGACCCTCTCTCTTGAGCAGCAGAAGATGTTACTTGATCAAATTCTGTTTCAGCCTGTATCAAAAACATAAATCTTTAGCAAATAAATAAAAGTCAAGTGTTAAATAGAAAGAAGAAAATGATAGCTTAACAACAAAAGTTGATCCTAACCTGACTTGTTATACTTGGAAAGAATTTAGCATGTCGATCCTCGAGGATGTACAAAAGCTACACATTGCAATAAACAAAATATTAGATTGCCACTATAATATGGTGAAAGAAACCTGTGCTCAAGTCATAAGGTAAACGGAATCCGCGTATACCTGATCTCGCAAGTCTGAAACTTCAGTTAACAATGTTTCACGTTCCCCTTGTTCATAAAACTCTTGAAACCTAGGTGAGAAGAAATCAAGAAAGAATGTTATTTCCCATGAGTGGAATGAGGCTTTGTGTCTACAAAAAAGCCATTCATCTATCCACTAGGAAATGTTGCACAACAATTACATTCTTAGCTGTTCAAGGAGTTTGATATTCTCCAATGCAAATCGGGTCAATTCAGGATGCCGATCAATTTTCAGATGCAGTAGCTGAATTTCTTCAGATAAAGCTACATTTTCCTCCATGAGATATTCATCTTTAGATAGTAAGCCATCTACAAGCAATTCCAATCTTCTTATTTTCTCCTCACGGAACCTTAGTAGCATTTTAGTACGCTGGGTATCCTCTTCCCTTTGTTTAACCTATAAGCAATTCAACAATTAAGATGCCAATCAGCGAAACCAATATTAACCATAGTAAGAATGAAACAGAAGCAAAGCTTTCTTTATAACACACATTCACCTTCTAGCATTTTTTAATGTTCAATCGCCTTTTGACAATATTAAGGTATTATGACTGTTAAGTAGTCAGTTTGCCACACCTTTAACGACATTTTGGGTATATTGGTTAGCAATTTAAGATGGAATTAGGGCCAACACATCTCAGGTTTGAATCCGCGAGGGTAAAAAATGCCTCATGCCGTTTTTTGTGAGTGGGCGCATATGTCCAAGGCAAAGAGGCCCATTGATGCAATCCTAGGGTTAAGATTTGCAATCAGGAATGCCTTAGCACAATGGGGGTTTCCACAAAAACAATCACACGACGAAAAAGAGAATTCTCCAACGATAAAACCCACAGAAAATTCTATTAACTTAAAATCTCTGTAGAATTGTTCCTTATAACATCATATAAATAGGAAATATAACCCAGTTCCTAAGCAGCCCTAATCTAATAATAGAAATTCCCTAATAACAATGAAATTGGAATCTACTAATAATATAAATAATATAATCCGAATCTACTTAAAAGGGAACCACTTGTGGGCCCTTGCTGCATCAATCCCCCCAAGTTGGAAAAGAGTTCGACCACGAACTCGGTATGGCTTGATATTGCAACTGTAGAAATTGTGTACATGAAGTGTTTCCTTAGTAAAGTGGGCTTGGGATCCTTGTTTGGGTAATTCGAGCTTCAAAGGATGGAGCATGACATGCTGTCCATTGTGAGCAAAAGTATATGTGTTGTTGCGCATGCCATGAGAGCCATTCTTGTCATACATCCACGGACGTCCCATTGGTAGAACATCGCACCTAACTGTGTCTTTGTAGTTGTCACCAATGGCAAAAGTAATTGGACATGCATACCGTATTTGCACTTCATCACCTGTCATTAGCCATTTAGCAAAATAGAGACGATAATGCTTTCGAACTTTCAGCTTCAAACGTTTTACTAAGGCTTGAGAGATGATATTTTCAAAACTACCTCCATCAATCACAACTGTGCATGCTTCCCCATTGGCTGTACCATGTGAGCGAAAAATATTATTGCGCAACGATTTTTTCCTTCAGTCTGCGGAGTTGATTTGATGACCATGAGTATATCAATTTCCTCTAAGAGATCCACTATTTCAATCTTATCACTTTCATTCCCCTTAGAATCATCTGGAGTAGCTTGCACATCACTTTCAGGAGTACTTTTCTCATCACTTGCAGTCTCAATAAGATGTATGTGCTTTGGACATTTCGCTGTGCGATGCCCGAGCTGTTGACAATGAAAACAAATTCTCCTATTATGACCTTTAAGCTTTACAAAAATCTTTTCAGATGAACCACTTGGTTTAAATGCACTGAGTTTTTGCACCTGATGATTGCAATACCCTTGACTTTGATGGCATGTTAGATGAGTTCATCAACATTGTCAAAATTTAAAATGCAAGGATGTGCTGAATGTCGATTTTCAATCCAGTGAAAAGTCTATCAACAACCACATCATCATCTTCATTCAAACCACAACGAGCTTGCAAAGTCAAGAATTTGTTAGAGTATTCAACAACTGACTTAGTTCGTTGTTTTAAGTTTTGAAAGCTTGAACGCAGGTCTCTGGCATAGTTGACGGGGAGGAATTTTTGCTGCAAAATATTCTGCATCTCATTCCATGTTTCAATAGAGTCCATGTTCTAATTTCTCCGTTTTCTTTGCAATTCAGCCACCATGTTGCAACATAATTACAAAATCAAATGGCAATCAGTGTCACTTTGTGGCGCTCATTCATTGGTTTATGTGCAAAAATATTTTCCACACATACTAACCAATCCATGAATTCAACGGGCTGCAATTTTCCATCATATTCGGGAATCACGAGTTTAATCCCTAAATCTCGATCAAGGTTATGAATTGGTAGATCTCATTGATTCCGAATATTTTCACCATCATCACGATTGTGGTTCACATACTGATTATTTTCCAAAGATATCACCCTAGTGTCCAGTTGTTGCAGGGTAGTTGGCATGTTGTTAACTGTGACAGCTAAATCCCTAATGGCACCAACCAAATCTTCAATTGAAGAATATGAAGATTCCACCTCAACTTGCTTCTTTGGAAGCATTTTTTTTATGCAAATTTAAAATCTAACTGACTTGATGTGGAGATCGGCTCTCCACAGACGCGTTGGTGAAGACAGATCGGAAATCGAAGCTTAGATGAGCTTGATATCAAAAAATTAAACGATAGCCTTTCATGTTGACCAAATCAACCTTGACTGATGTGCTTTCTAGTGTTTGTTCTATAGAGTTGCAGGTCAAGTCAAGCCTAACCAAGCTATAGGTCACTGAACCGGAGCCCACAAATCAAGCCTAAGAGCTGGCCGTTTGACTTGTGAGGAGTTGATTTTGTCTCGAGGTCTGTGCGCAAATATAGAAAGGAAAGGGACCCATTGTCTTGGTTTCCCTTGCTACTGCCTATTGATGAGAAGAGGGGCTGGCAACAGAAATGGCGACGGCAAGTGGCGACCAATGGAGATGGCGACGGTGATGTTGATGCGATGGCAATTACCGAGTGGCGACCAGCAAGCAATAGGCAACCAAGACTAGGGGTGCTAGGTACACCACCTCTCTTTTCTTCTCTTCTCCTTCTTCTTCTTTTGCTTTTTCCTTCTTCTTTTTTTTTTTAATATGGGATGGCTTTGGTCGAGGGATTTGGGTTTTTGCGGTGAGGTTGGAAGTTGGCAGTAGGGTGGATGGGATTTGAAAAGGGGTTCGGTGACGGAGATGGAGTCGCTGCGCTTTGGAAGTGAGGGGTGTTCAGGTAAGGTCGGCAGTGGCTAGGCTGGGCGTTGGGATTGGGTTTTGGCTAAGAAAGAGGGTAGGGTTGGGGTTTTGATTCGGCTAAGGGCTCCAAAAAGGAGGAAAGGCGATGGGTACTGGGGTTGGGTTTGGATGGAAGGCCGCGATGAGGTTTTTGAGATGGCAATGGAAGTTATGGGGATGCAGTGGTGACAATTGGGTTTTACGGGATAACAAGTTGATGGCAGGGGTGAAGGGAAACCGAAGGTGGGATAGGGATAGAGGGTAACACGCCAACGATCAGGAATCGTTCGGCTCTTATACCAATTGATACAATGTTAGGGTTAGGGTTTGCAATCAGGAGTGCCTTGGCACAATGGGGGTTTCCACATAAACAATCACACGAAGAAAGGAATTCTCCAACGATAAAACAAGGGCTGACCCAGTGCATAAGGCTCCCGCATAGAGGGATCTGGGGAGGGTAAGACGTACCAAACCGACCTTCATTTTGAAGAAGCTGTTTCCGTGGCTCGAACCTGCATCCTCCAAGATGTTACCGGGAAACCTTTACCATTAGACCAAACCGCCTTTCAATTCTCCAACGATAAAAACCACAAAAAATTCTATTAACTTAAAAACTCTGTAGAATTGTTCCTTACAGTGTCATAGAAATAAGAAATATAACCTCGTGCCTAAACAACCCTAATCTAATAATAGAAATTCCCTAATAACAATGAAATTGGAAATCTACTAATAATATAAATAACATAATCCTAATCTACTTGAAAAGGGACCACTTGTGGGCCCTTGTTGCATCACCCATGCTACATCTTCGATGGGCATGTGATTCAAGTCTAGGCTGTGTCCCGCCCAGGGTGCTGGGGTGTGTGTTAAGTAGTTAGTTTGCCACACCTTTAACGCCTAGGCATTTTGGGTGTATTAGTTAGCAGCTTGAGAATGACTTCACATAGGTCATATTTAAGTATTCAATATGGCTCAAGAAAGCAATTTTAAGGTATTAATTGGTGAATACTTTTTTTTGATGCAACATAGAAGTTACATGGTCAAGAGTCCAAGTGCACCTCACAAGTGCTGATTCACCAGAGAATGGTGATGAAAATGATGGAATTAAAGGACTCAACAAGCTGATAGAGTTGCTGAACACCAAATCCTAAGATCCACTTGATTTGATTCGTGGGATCACTCATGTCCAAGAAGGGAGAAGGGAAGGAACTTTCCACATTTTGGCAAAACCAAGCACCTCTCTCATTCATTCTCTTTTATTTGACAAAGGGTGGAGTTATGGTCAGAGTATGCTCAAAATCATTGACTCACTTTAGAATGGCGACGAAGATGTTGGACTTCAAAGAATATGGGCCGGCAGAATCACTCAAGGTCGAATTTAGAGATACACTCAATCCGATTGGTGGAATAACTCACACCAATGGATGAAGGAGATGAACTTCTTTCTAAGTATAAGCAAAATCAAGAAACTCCCTAATTCAATCATTTTCTTCAGCTTATATACATGTCATTTGGGACAACCAAACAAAAGAGGCCATTTGCCATTTACGCATGAGATAGGAAAATAGGTTTTATCTATGCAAATGTTACACGTGAAACATATTACCATGTTTGTAAAAATCACCATTTTCACATGAATAAATGAGTACATCCAACAGTTTTAGAGTCTTTTGACTTTTGATATTTTAGATGTTTTTCACAAATTTCTCAAAATTTATGAAGATTTAAGATACGAAACTAAACATAATAATGTTGATCATTGATTTAAGATATCAACATAATGCATACCAAATGGTTCATGTGTCCAATTTCAGCTTCTAGCTTCCTGACAGTAGTCTGTGCCTTTTTCTCTCGTCTCATGGAACCAACTAAAGTTGCTTCTAGGTTTTCCATCTAATATATTGAGGACAATTTGTCAATTCCATGCAACGCAAATGCCCAGAGGACATTAAATACTTTTGTTGTGAACGAAAATTACCTTCTTGATTGGGGCATTTGTACAGTTGAAAGAGTCAGAGATATCTCCTTCCAAAAAAGGGTTCCGTTCATCATCATAATCACCCAAGTTAGCTTGATCAAGATATGGCGATTGACATGATGGAGACCTCAAGGAATTCTGTTGCTTGAGGAGAAAGGTCAATTGGTCCTGCTTGATGTGTCTAACTAAATCAGTTCTACCAACATTTGACTTCTGAAGAGAAATTCTCAAGAAGAAAACTAATCCACACCTTTAATTGATGTATTTGCTTCTGCAATACTATTACATCCCCTGAGGCATCTTCGTTCACTTTAGCCTAGAAAAAGAGGAGAATAGTTAATCAAAGTTCTCAGGGTGCTCACTTTCAGTTGTTACAATAATAAATGGGGCCAAAATGGATTATTATAGGCACAGAAGACTCAAATAAGTACATTGTTCTGAATAAGTTTGGCGCGCTGAGCAAATTTTAGAGTACTTAGCGTTTCATTTGCAGAGCTGCAGGAAACCCATAAGCATACAATTAAAGTAAATGAATGCGGATACCAGTAAGGTTAGTAAGACTAAATTAAGAAACTCAAATGAAACATGCATACCAAATAGATGGGCTAACATTAGCAATTATTGTTGTTTTTGAATTTCCACCTAGAGAATCCTGCAATCAAAACATACATAGCATGATCAGTTAATAGTAACCCCATTATATTATAAGAGCATAAAAAATTCAATGCCTTAGTTATTTCATACTCAATGATTTTGATGTTATGACCTGAAGGAGAAAGGTAAGCCTGGAATCTCTGTAGGGAACATGCCTGTGTTTCCCATGTGCCACATCCACCAGCGTCATGATTACTAGACTGCAAGAATGAAACTGATTGAGTAGATAGACTCAAATGATATGGGATAAATAAACTATGCTATGTAGCATACATAGCAATACAATAATTGGCCTCCAGAATAAATTCAACCAAACAGCTGTCAATTATTTCACCAACACAGGTTTCAGGGCTCAGCTTGGATAAGTACACTGATTATTAATAACTCAGAACATACACTTGAATGACATAATGTTTCTAAATCCACGTAGTCCACTATGTCTTAAGACTTGACTATTCTTGCAGCATCACCAGAGATCAACATGACAAGTTCAGATGTTTATGTGGGATAAGACAGTTACCAATGCAACCTGATGGTGAGATACTATTTAAATATTTACTCAATTTACAGGCCTTTTTTATAAATTACATCTTGACATAGGAGATGGTTTGCAAGGGCATATAACCAGGGAGGTTTTACATGGCTCAATAAGGAGGAAATCAGCACCAAGAATGTTATCACACTGCAAAGAAGTTGAATAATTGCCATGCATCTATTGAGATTACCCCAGAGTTGATAAGGATTTGTTGATGTTTGCTGCTTCTTTTAAGCGTTCTCCTTCTGCACCAGAGCTTTTCTGCCTAATTCAATTTAATCTAGTCAACCAAACTATCCAACATGAGGATACTTGAACTTGATCACTAAGTGTGGAATCAGAGCTTTACCTCTCTGAACCTGCAAGATCAACTAAATTTAACCTTCCAAAGCGAAAGTGAGTCATGGAATCTTTCTCCCACCGGCTCTCGATGACACAAGTAAAGACACTGTGGGAACGACTGCTCTCACTGTTCATGTAGGTCGCTGCCATTTTTCTGTTTGCAGAACCCTAGATAGGTTGTCAGCCATCATAATGTAAGGCACCAAATTCAACACAGCAAAAAATAAAAGCTATGTTGTTGTCTAAAGGAGTTTCTCACTAGAGAAACGTCTCTCCTAGAACCCCTACAGCTTCATTGTCAAAGTACTATGTCAGCAATAAGGTTGCAAGATCTCAAACAAAGCAAGAGAAAGTTCAGTGCCTCATATTGGGTAAATCTAACTATTTTTACTGATGCAGTACTAATATGAATAGGCTCAAAGGGCTATGATAAGATACGTTTCTCTAATGAGGATATCTTCTTTCATATATCAGTAGTGCAAAGATGATGATTAGCCACCTGTAACAGAAGTTTAATGACATCTTTGACAGTAGTCACTTCATATTCCTTTAAGTTTTCAACATAGACACCTTTCTTCATGTCTTCTCTCAGCTGCAACAGATAAAAAGAAAAAACCCAATATGTAGAAATAGAAATATTGAGCAGACTTTTGCTTTTAAACATTTCAAAAGCAAACTTGTATTACTTGCAGATTTGTTGATGAAGGCTCTAGGAGATCGGTTATTTGCTCATTATAAATCTCAATAAAGGAACACTTGCAACTGTACTTAAGTTGTTCATCCCTTCGGTTCTCCTCTTCCTGTATCCAAGTGAGGTTTTGAAGAGAAAAAAAAAACCAGTGACATTTAATAAGCTAGAATGCTACTGCCATGGCAGTCTATAATAGTTAGTTCCTTACAGCACTGATCCGTGCAAATAAATATTCAAAAATGCGAGGTGTCATCCCACAATCTCCACTGAGGCCGTCGTCTATCTCAGATAACTCGCCCATCATAGTATATGTCTTACCACTACCAGTCTGTAAAAATAAAAAATAAAAATAAAAAGTTCAGGATTGCTTCTGAAATCCAACCAAAATCACTAAAAATTACAGAAGGCCCTACCTGACCATAGGCAAACATACAACTATTGTAGCCAGACATGCAATTCTCCACCATAGGCAGACCTGCAATGTTGAAAAGCTTCTCCTACAAGCCAATCCATTTACCAATTGGAATCCATAATCAACATTCTTGTCAAATTCCATTGAGCTAAATCATTACAATTTGAGGAGGATATTGAACTGCACCTGTGATATTGTCTCACATGCTATGTGATCAAAGGTAAATCTGGCTTCAGGATGCCCTAGCCATGTTAAAGTTTGTGCACTCTCCTGCCTCAAGCATCTACCATATCCTTGCAGAGTCCTCTCTGCACTACTAATAGGCCGAATCCGTATCAAGACCTGGACAAGCACAAAGTTCACCCCCCACATCATTCTAGTTTTGCAAAGACTTAAATCAGCAAGCAGCAATTGAAAACTACAAGAAAGAAAAAAAAATGGGGAAATCGCAATCACAACAAACTAATAGCTCTTTCACTCATTTGGGAACTCGCATTTACAGTTGAACACGATACCACAAACTTCAGCAGCATCCCGATTTTCCTAAAGTGACATAATCAAAGTCCCCAGAATGCAGTACAGTTAAGGCAAAGAACTTGAGATCATATGAAGTAACACCACACCAACCTGCACATTGTGATCCATCCAAAACGAAGAATCTTCCGCCAGCTCGAAATGCGGAACCTCGGCCAGCGGCCAAGGCGATGCTGCCGCGACCGATATGCCTCTAGAGACTTTAGAAAGGCTCCCTACTCTGCCTCCCGTGTACTGAGGTGGCCGACTGGAAGTACACGCCGTGGAGCTCCCATAATTAGAAGCCTTCCAAACACTCCTCGCGGGCGCCGGCGTGCTCTGCACAGAATTTGGCTCCGAATGAGGATTCGGCCGAGCCGCCGCTCCCGGAGTCGCATAATCCAAAACTTCACCTTTCTTCTCCGAGGAGAATCGCGAGAACCGACCACTTTCAGACCTGAGCTTAGAATCTGAGTCATCGATTTGCGACGGATCCTGGATCGAGTTCAGAGGAGTTCTCGGAGGCGGGAAAAGGATCGGATTTGGGGGATTCTCGAACTCGTTCTCGTTGCCCGAGTGCCTGGAGCTGCTGTTGCTGCGGCCATGGATTCGAGATGAGGAAATTTCCCTTGACATTGACATGGTGGCATTGACTGATGGGTTTAGAGGGATTCGATGATGATCGGGTGAAGAGGAGGTGGATCTGAAACCCTAGATCTGTTCATGTGGAAGGAGATGTCATGTGAGACTGTGGAGAGAGGTTTAGGTGAGATTGAGGAAGGTAATAGATATTAGAGACTGGAAGATAGGGTTTGGAAGATGGATCGAGGAGGGTTTTGGAAGGCGTTTTTGAAAATTGCAGAGAGAGAGAGAGAGAGAGAGGATAGGAAATGGTTGTAAATGATAACGGAGGAGTACGGCAGAGAGAGAAAGGAGTCAGGAAAAGTGTAATTTGAAAGGAGAGAGCTGAAGAGAGAGAGAGAGGAAAGTGTCAAAGTAGTAGCCAAAGCCCGCTCGATTTCAAATTATGTGGTGCTCCACGTGTCGCAGTAGGTAGGAAGAATGTTGGTGAGATTGATAATAAATTTCCGTTATGCAGGGGAGTGAGTGAGGTTTTACCTCTCAATTCTATGTAAGGTGGTTATCATTTAGAGATGATATGCGTCATTTAATATTATGGGGCAATCGAATCATTGAATGTTGGAGACCGTTAATTAAAGGTTGTGCTTTAGAATTAATTGCTTTTTTTTAATTTTAGTGTGATATATTTTTACCTGTATCGACTGGATGGATATTAGGGCATTTTTTTAGGGCATGTTTAGAAGATGAGTAAGATAAAGTAAAATAGAGTAAACTTAAAATTAAGAAAGAATAATATATGATTGAGTTTAATGACTTTTTGTTTTTAGTTGTTTGATATAGAGTCTTTTAACTTTTTGTATGAAAAGTAGAAATTTTTTTGTAGTTTAGTAATGGCCTTTTTACTTTTTTTGAAAAAAAGATGAAAGAAATTTAAATTTAAAAAAAAGGGAGAAATTTTGAATTTTCAAATTTTAATTTCTTTCTACTTTACCTTACCCCTTTGCCAAACATGCCTTTAGAATCCTTAGATGTGTACACAACTTTTGACTCAGTTCACACAGCTTTAAAAAAAATTAAGAATTTTCAAAATACTTCCACCCCCTTTTCTCCATACACACTTTTTCTCTCCCTCCCACCTCCCCTCCGCTCTACAACGAGAAGTCTAGTGACGATGTGGGGAGGGGGAGAAACGGGGAGGGAGAGAACAGAGGGAGGGAGATGAAGAGGAAAAGGGAGAGGGGAGTCTCTATCCGCACCACTGGAGCTCTTCACCAACAAGAGGGGAAGGGGAGGAGGGAGGGAGAGAAAAAATGTGTAAGGAAAAAAGGGGGTAGGAGTATTTTGAAAATTCTTGATTTCTTTCAAGGCTATACAAACTGAGTCAAAACTCATGTACATATGAAACACTCTTTTTTTAGCCGTTACAAGATGGTGATAGGGACTCCAATGGGGCATACCCCATGAACAAACAAAAAAACATCATAAAGCCCATAGCCATTGCATCCAACATAACTATGAAAAAAAAAAACAATATAAAATTTCTACTTCCATACCACTAGACAAGCAAAAGCATTCTTATCTGGACCAATCTTACTGCTGAATTGGACAGTTATTGGATGTAGCTTGACGAATTGAACTTGATGGAACCTGTTGATTTAGTTTTTAATCTTCGAATTTTAAACCTTTCTTTCCATGGAGAATTTTGCGGTTGACGTAAGACTGGAAAGAGACGTATAATAAGCTGTAGAGGAGTGAAGCGTAATCTAGAACTAGCATCACCAGCTGATTTAACTCATGAGTAGTAATCAACAATAGGTTCAATTGCTACTTCAGCTGGATGGTCATCATCAACCTACAAAATACCAACTACAAACTGCCCTGTAGCAGAGATGGAGAAACGCAAACCCATTGGAAGAGGAGCCATGCACATGGAGAGGATGCTGACTGAAAAAATAGCGAGGTAGATTCCAATGGCTTATAAAATTATCGGGTAAGTTGATGCCCAAGCATAGTAGTCTACTCTTCACAGCCTCCTTGACTACAGTTGGAACATTGGTTTCTGAAAATTCTTTAATTTCTTTCTTGCCGTATGCACCAAGTGAAAGCATAAAAGAGTAGCTTTTCCAAAGTTTGAGCTCCTTTATGCTACTGATCAATACGAAGAATAATTGATTCCACCATACGAAGAATAATTGATTCCACCATAGCTTGTGGGGAATCACAAGCAATGGAAGTCAAATCCAAAGTTGCTAGAGCTGACAAAATCCAGCCGACCCATCAACCCGACCCGACCCGACTTGTTTCTAACCCACCTAACCCAACCCATTTGAAATACAGGTTAAGTTAGGGTAACCCATATGAAAACATATCAGGCAAGGGTTGACCTGCCTAACCCATTTTGCCCATTTAGATTTTACTTACTTTCCCATTTTCATGTGACTTTTTTTTATTGATGTGGGCTATAAACTGTGTACTCTTAATTTTTTGTGAAAGAGTTATGTAAAATTTTAATACTTAAAATAAAAAACTTATTTTTTTTTTGAAAATATGATGTTTTTGTAGTTGAAATATTGATATGTGTTTTTTATTTTTATCTTAACATACAAATTTTCCTCTAAAATACAGATATGAATGAAATATAATACCATTGATGAGTCTTATACTCAAATATGGAATTATAAAATTGAACAAAAATTAAAAAGGGATTCTGCCAAATTCTCAATAAATGGATTAGAAAATATTTATAGATTTCCCATTTTTTACAGCCTGAAAATTGATAAATTATAAATTCATGCTCAATGCAACATTTTAAATGAATCTGAATGTTGTAAAAAGAGCTTTACAAATAAAATTAAGCCATATAAAATGAGTCAAATCATACATAAAATAAGGATTAAATATATTAGATTTGGTCAACCCAACCCAACCAGCATTAAATTTGGGTTCAACAGGTCAGGTTAGGTTGACCTACCACACGCGCAAGTTGAATGACGGGTCAAGTCAGGATTAGAACAACAAATTTGGGTTCGGGTTGACCTGACCCGAATTTGGTCAACCCAACCCATTAGCCAGGTCTAGTCCAAATATTTTGAGGGTAATCACATTAAAACATTAAGTGTATAGCTATCTCTCAACTGCAGCCACAAAACATATAAGAAGAGTCACATTGAATACTTTTTTGAAGTTAAAAAGGTCCACAAAAAACTGTTTCACTTAGACTCTTGAATCATTTGGTTCCCCATGGTGATGGCTATTTCATCGTCATTTGGACACTAGCTTGAAATAAATACCTACATGCAACTAGAAATATAAATAGTTGCATCAGAGTCAATCCACTAAGTATTTGATGGCGCGTATGTTCAATTGCTTTTGAGATAAATAAGAAATTGACTTTTACCTCTACTTTCAAGCCACTTCATTCATTTTAGGCAACTTTTTATAGTGCTATTCACTACTACCATAAATGAGTTCAACCAAACAACTCTTAGAGACTAGAGGGTTTAGTGGTTGATTGGAGTGCGTCATGCTAAACCTAACTCACTTAGCCCAAGAAGCCACTAATGGGATGGCCCACGTTAGGGTTGTAAATGAGTCGGTTCCTGTTCGATTCCATATCAGAACGAGACCATATCCACTAAGCTAAAAGTGGTCCTGGTTCTAGTTCTAATTTCATGCCTAGAACTGATTAGAGGATCGATCCCGGTTCCGAAATTAGTTCCTGTTGGAGATTTGTAAAGAAAATAAAAGATAAAGAAAGTTACAAAAATCAAACATGTTGCACAATGAAAATGATTAAGTTTTGAAATGAAAATTAACTCAGAATCAAATGTTGAAATCAAAAGCTAGAACAACAACACTCCTATATGAGAGAGAGAGAGAAAAAGCAGGCAAGGGGCGGTGGGGAAGTTTCCTGACCAGTTGAGGGAAAGTGGAAAGGGAAGAAGTTGAGCTAGGAGGCACCAATCTATTGGTGTAGATTGAGAGCAAAGATTGATTGGGGGAGATGACGGAGACAAAGAAAACCATAATTCTTGACTCTGTCGTGTGAAAGAAAGAGGGAAATGGCTGGGGTTTGCATTTTTATAACATGAAAATGGACCGGCTCTCAGGTCTGTAGTTTGAAACTGCGTTGGTCTAGAATTAAATAAAAAAACTGGCTTTAGGACCAAACCAATTTACTTATTGGAAGCTAAATAAAGACCCAACCATGATTTTTTCTTTGAGTTGAATCTCTATCAGAGAATCAGATACCCGTTTACAACCCTCGCGCACTTGCACTTGCCACTAATGAAAAGTGCATAGTGAGACACTAGTTAATCTGTTACCGGAAACAAGTGACGGGAAAGCATCTCATTGCGTGACCATGAGCTACGTGAAACGGAAAGTATGCATCGGATTTAAGATATGTGCACGTCTCATAATGCATCAAATGGAAATGATTTACGGGCTATAAAAGTGATGTAAACAATAAAGGGATAGTGTTGTATTTTGTAAAAAAAAATGCACTCTGCAGATGTTTAAAGGATTTTTATTTAGCTGTTTAACCAGAGTTTAAGCCTAACTATTTTAATCGAAATCCTTAAATAATTTATGAGTTACTGCTATAAGTGTTGATTTTCAAAGTTTTTTTTGTCAGGTATGTACATGCCATTAACTTTGTCTTTTATTGAGTATTTTGTGTTTTAATATTATTACGTATGTACATACTATGTATGTACCTATTTCTTTAAATAACATGTGCATTATACATAGCACTGTAATACAGGAGAATGTTGTCCTCTGACCAAATTGCATATGTAGTCCCAAGTCTTTGAGGCCAACTTAAGCCCATGTTTAATTCGTAATTTTCCTTTTATGCACTTGCCATCCCATGATTTAGCATTGAAAAGAATTTTAGACTAACTGAAGATAAATTGTCCCGATTTATTAATGTTATGCCCAATTTGTTTGCTTGGAATTATATTTCTATAAAAATGCATTTCTAAACTCGGGTAAAGAAAAAAAACCAAAGATGAATATCATGAATTGTAAGAGGGTTTCAATTTCATAAAAAAATTGGGCCTACTATTGGTAAATTAAATATCATACTGGTCAAGCACAATGCTGAGCTCTTCTTAATCCATGATGGCGAGCGTTACTATTCTTAAACCCAAAAGATTGAATGTTATCTCATGGCCATGAGTACCTTAGTGTTGCAAACAAGACGGTTTTAGATTGGAACAATACTTAATCCGGATGTAGACCCCTTTCTAAATAATAGTTCTGAACCTATTTTATTGGTTCCAGATTCGATTCGAATAGAAGGACTTGGATCTGGTTCATGAATCAAGTCCAGTTAGAAGAGTGAAAGGACTTGGATCTGGTTCATGAATCAAGTCCAGTTAGAAGAGTGAAATCTAGTTCCAAAATCAGTATAAGCTTTTTTTTTTAAAGTTTTTTTGCTTAAAATAATGATGTCATTCAACTTATACCAACACATTGAGTCTACTACGTATAGGATTAAATATAAAAACGTCCAACAAAAGTTGATTCTGAGCTACAGGTTGCCATATTAATATACTCAAATGTCAGAACTTATATAGACCAAAAACGGACCGGGACCTGTTTATCAATTGGAACCTAAATTGTGCTCCGGACCCAAAAAATATGTTTTTGAATCAATCGAAATGGTAGTTATCAGGGTTGATTTCTAAAGTGAAGAACACAAAATAATTATCGTTTTTTTTTTTGCTTTAATTTTAAATTAGTTTTTTTAAAAGATATATTTATGGTGCATGTATGATGAATACTGCTCCAATAAAATTTAAAATTAGAGGCCCCAACATCATTTGCATTTCACGGGAATGGGCAATTGCCAAATTCGGAGTCCTTGTTCTCAGGTCATATAACTCACTCACGGTGCAAGCGCATGTTTTAAAAAGGTTGTCACTTGTCAATGGTCTCCCAGATAGAGCCAGTCACATTATAAATAAAGGTCGATAGCCGATTTGAGTACTCATTGGTTTCCCTGCTTACCTCATTCATTCCCCAACTCAATCTCTTGCTCTTTCTTCTCCGTCTCTGAGACAAACCCTTGTTTTGTATTCTTAAAAAGATAATGGGGATACATTCCATGGATTTTGATGTCTATCTGGTAACAACTGTCTCTACTCTATGTTTCTTTCTATTTGTGTGTCTCTCTACTCTGTCTATTTCTTTCTGCATTTGATGATGTGTTTTAAATTAACCTAGAAATTCAAATGTTATATTGCAATGTGGGTTTTCTCCATCTGTTTTCTTGGAAACTAGGGTTTGACTATGATGGTGTATTTGGATGGCGAGCAAATGCTCCATCTGTTTTCTTGAAAACTTTGATCCAAGATACGGTGCTTTTGAACGGCCAGAGAATGGAATTGGATGGGTTTTGTTGTAATGTGCGATGCAATGTGGGTCGACTTGTGAATGGCCAGAGCAAAATCGATGACAGTGAGACCCACCATGGGGTTGTTTTTCAACCGTTTTTCTTCACTGGGGTTTTTCGTCATTGGGTTGAATGTTGGAATTTCCATTTCATCTTAGATGGAATTTGCGTTGGGGGCCGTAAAATCCAACCTTGGTGTGTTACATATTGAATCAAATACAAACATAGGAACATCACCAAAACATTCTCCAAATAAGCCATAAGTTGTGTGTGTCTATGTGTGGACATGGTCCTCCTTAGGAACCTTTTGTTACGAGGGAAACTGCCAAGATCTTGATTCACAACTCTAGATTACTTTATTTGTGTTTGAAGCATTGTTTTGTGAATTGGAGGAGAACATGGGTGATTGGGACTTCATTTCTTGTGAGTGTTTAACATTGAAACAACTTTTTTCTTGACATCCAAACAACATTTTTCTTACTTTTCTACCCCTTTATTTTTTGAGTTGCACAAATGTTAAGAGGCAAGATTCATTGACAACCATTGTGGGCCCATGATCTTGCCAAATAAGAGCATTCTAAAGTCAACCTTTCTTAGGATCTTGCGACTGAAACGGAATTGAAGTGGTCGACCCAAATAGGAAGTTGGGTTTTTGGAGCTGATCCAATATTTTCATTTGAGATTTTAAAATGATCGAATGTGAGATTCTCAAATGATCGAACTTCAAGACTCTTCTAAGTCCTAGATTTCTGATGTGGATTTTCAAAGCGTACCAAAAATTTTCATATGAGTTTTGAAAGTTGATTGAGATCGGAAGCGGCGACCCTTGCCTGGAGGTGCACCCATTATTCTCAAGGAGTTTGTTTGTTTGCCACTTCCTATAGAAAAATGAGTTTTACTTGTCTTAATGTTTCATGAGCAAGTGTTACTGTGATAGTTTTAGAAGAGTGTGTTGTGTTAGTGTCACCTTGACTCATACCAAATCCAATCCTTAGTGATCCTTGTTGAGTATTGGGTTTTTTTTTTTAATTGATAGAAAGTTGGAATGGAAAGGGCCTAAACTGTTAATGCGCACTATTTCTGTACATCATTTATATATCAAACATAAATTAGTGGGAACAAACGTGATTATACATAACCATTATGCATATGCATCATTTACATCTGTAAATGAGTACATGTAAAAAAAATGCATTTGTAAATGAGTAGAAACACACAACCCTGAACTACCTTGACAACTATGCTGATCACTGGTATTACTATGTATGAAGTATAACCAATAAAAAATAGTCATAGTACTTATTATTATTATTTTTTTAGAAATGTTTTGCGGTTAATCTTAAGACATCCAGATGTTACTTTTTGGGGTTTTCACTTTTTATTTTGGATGATCTCTTAATGTGAAAATCATTTGATGAAAACTTTGAGGCAATGTATAAATCTTGCCAAAGTGGGGACATTTCCAAACTTCTGAACTAGTGCAAACATGTAAATCCAAGTTGATGGTCTTAGTTTTCTAAATTGACTGATCATTGCACGATGGTATTTGATTGTGGGCCTGTGATTTGATGATTAAGACGTAGGGATATTGAGAGGTTGGGCTCAATTCCTTTAGTCTGTCTAATTCCTAAACTTTTGGGCTGGACTTGATGTGCGAGGAGTCTCCATAAGCGCATGCCCATTTTATTAGTAGGTGTTTTCTGAAATTTATTAGCTTACTGTGTGCCTCACCTATTAAAAGTTCAGGACTTTTATTGATCAGGTGCACTCTGATTTCTAATGCCCAAACCCACTCTTGATTGGAGATGGGCACATCATCAGATTGATAATGTATAGATCATATCGATAATTGTAATAATTTATTGAACAAATTATACATATCAACAATGTGGTGGGTAGAAATATACTTGAAGTAAAACTTTTCCATATCTCATCACATGTGCAGCTCAAATTTCAAAATAGGTGGCGCCGCTGTAAATAGAACACACACATTACTTTTAGTTTTTTTTTTTCAAACATTTCAATCTCACAATGTTCCAAAGCATGTTAAACTGATATTTCGCCATATGTAGACATGTTCAACCACGTTTTTTTTTTAAATGACATGTTCATCCAAGTTGATGGACCCGAATTGCTAAATTGGTTGGCTATATATAGCATTGATCACAACCATTTGATTGAAAATCTCTATTTTGATTATTAAGATCTATGGTTTGGTAGGGGTTTAGGGGAGCTCAGTTCTTGTAGACTACCTGCCAAGTAATAAAGATCAGAACAATTCCTGACCAAGGATGAAACTTGTTTCTGTGGTGATATGCAGGACTAGATTACTAAATGGTTTAGGTTTGATGGTCCGGTATATTGATGCAATATGACCCATGAACTTGACCTAATCCATTTGAACTAAAGACCTTACTAGAGAATTTATTGATTGAGTTATAAACGAAAATGTTGCAAGTTTGAGCACCTAAATGTAATGGAAGAGGTTTGGTCCTCAAGTTAGCATCCAGTCAGAGTGGGTAGAAGTTTTACACCAATTGGATTTTTTTATTGAGGAGAAAATGGACATTGAGAAAACAATATACAGATCAAACTTGTATTTCCTCCACTTAATTATATTCTCTGCATTGTTTCTCCGTATCCAAAGTACCCAAAGTTTCCATAAATCTTTATCTTTTTTAACTTAGAATCACACATGATATATATCTACTTATTATTATAATAATGTTGACCCTGTTTTTTTTTTTTTCCGTCTGCAGGATCAGAGGATTGATCGTTGCCTAGGCCAATTTAGAAAAAAGTTGGCAGGGGACATTTCTACAAAAGCACTAGGTATGAGTAGTTTAAATGTAATTGGACTTGTCAGAAAATTTTCAAATTGTTGTGCAGCTCACTTTAATTTTCTGTCATTGGTGCAAGAAAATTACCCTATGATATTATTGAAGCCCTTTATTGAATAGCCTTTAATGATCTTTTAATCATATATTCTTTTTGAGGTTAAATTCAACGATGAGTAACGGTTCGAACAAAATCGAATTAAGCATGATGTTGGGTCATTGAAGAGGGAGAATAAGATAAGAGTGTCTGAGGAGCTGCATTGATCATAGGTGGGCCTAAGTGAGACTCATAGAGCTAGACTATACAAGCAGCCCACTCGTAGAAAAAATTCTCCATATATTGAATACAGAAATTTGTAATATTAGAGTCAATTGATATTATTAGCAATAAGAAAACAATCAAAGCCTGCTGATCCAAAGAAAATACTCTGTACTTTTGGAATACAATTTTAGACTAGACAACGGAAATATGTATCTATATGTAATACTTGTAGCTAGAACAATTATACCTGTAACATTAAACAACGATATCTCTTTACAACAACGGTATCTCTTTCTCATTTTTCTCTTTGACCAATAATCTTGTTGCTGGATATTGTTGAACTACCACATCATTTTGTCGTTACTATTATTTTCTATGATATCTTGGCTTTTGAATCTTGGTATATATGATGTTGTGTGTGATGCATCTAACTTCAAGCCATCTGGGTTTCAATAATAGGAATGAAGGTTAATTTTGAAGTATTGTACTCTCAAATAATATTAAAAAAATTTATTCTAAAATATGAATAATTCTAAATATTTGGCCAGGTAGAAGTAGTTTATAGTATATCTATGGAGTGCATCCACTTTATGATCTTACTGGAGTGCATCCACTTTATGATCTTACTTTGATTCAAATTCTCGTATGTGCAGGCAAAATTATTTAATCCATCCTTAGGGGTAGATTTTTTTGAAGAACATTTGTACATCACTCTTCATGGCAACTGCTTTCTATGCACAAATATTTCTATATAAAAGGTATAAGAGGCAAATTGATTTGCTAAAGTAAGGGTATTCTAATCAAACTTAATAGCTAAAAACTCTTCTTATCATTGTATTTGTTTTTATTTTATTTTATTAGCATCTCTTGTTTAGATTGTCGATAGTTGAATACTAATTACTTCTTATCTAAATTATATCCTAAGTACTTCTTATCTGAATTATGTCATGTATAGAATTCATATAAAATAATGTTGTTTCATGTGTGTTTCTTTCTCTATCTCAATATTAGTTGGTTTATTTGTACTCACATTATAGTATAAGTTTGTTAATTTATTTACTTTCTTTTCTCAAGGCCGAGAGGCGGGGACTATGGTTCATTTTTGCCTACATATCTACGGGGCCTCTCTCCCTTTCTCATCATATGAGTGCATCTAAACCCAACTCACATGTAAGACTAGAGTCTCCAACAAACAACTAATTTATATATTAAATCATATCTAAAAACCATGACCCATACATTCATTGGGCCTATCCGACACTTGGAGATGGGTTAGACATTATTATGAAAATTTATACAGATATAGAACATCTAATCCCCATTATTGTGCTTGAAAATGGCATTGGACTTAGTGACAGGATTGGCTGTAGGTCTAAGTCCATCTTCTTAAGCCCTTGATTTTTTCAAAAGTTGAGGCCTTTCTTTAGTAGCCCAATGGAGCATCCTTGTTGTGATTTTGACATCACCCCGCCGTGCACATACATGAATAACAAGATCAACAATTAACGACAGAAGAAGAGACACGAGATTTACGTGGTTCACCCAAACAAGGCTACGTCCACGGGCACAGAACGATCATCTTCACTATCACAAGTAAAGCATACAGAGACACTCGTTCTCTCACATCGTCTCTCCTATGTGGTGTGGGAATACCACGAGCAAGAGAGCTCTCACCTCTCTTCAGTTGCGCAAGATCTAGAGTTACAGATTATACATATATATAATCTCTGCTTTCTTTGCCACAAAGAAAGCCCCGGTACAATTACCAAAACACCCTTGACCTTAAACCAGTCCCTAGCTAACATAGTGGACTCATCTGGCTAACCCGGAATACAAGACATAAACCCAACAATCTCCACGTTGGCTTGAATTTTGCACAACTCGAACCACCAGGAGATAAAACCGGTAATGTCATCACGTACCTTGCTGAATGGTACGTCACTGTACCGACGATGCAGACTTTTTTCTTCAACACTTTGACATGTTGAACCAGCGCATGAACTTTGAGCAAAGTTCATCTTCTCGTCAAACTCCACCTCGAACTTAAAGCTCGAAACCATTGACGAATCTGAGTGATATCGATATCTGAATCACTCACCATCCTGCCCCATCTTCAACATCACTTTGAAGATCCAACCACCACAAGCATGCAAGACAAAACAGATCGGGAATACAAGTCCAGATGACTTCACAATTGCAAAACAACCTCTGCCTCCGAGCGGTCAAAAACTCCATTTGACCAGGCCTCCGATCAATCAAACACATGTTTGACAACTGTTAATGCATCAGCTCCTCCTTACTGCTACTTCAGCTTTGGCAAGGTAAATAACATCACATGCGATCCGGAAAGCATGTGAACCCCAAAGGAACAACTTCGTTTGAATCAGCAAACCCTTTGCAACTAGGCCGGCGACTCCTATTATTGGGTTTGCAACAACAACCAGGTCAAGTAGACCTGATTCTGACCTGAATCCACATATGTTCATATTTCCTCCACATTTCTGCATCAAGTTGTAGATCTTGTCACCACGAGCATGCTGGAAGAAACGGATCTGAAATCTGAGTCCAAATGGCTCCGATATCGCAGAAACAAGTTTCTACACTCCTAATTGGTCAAACTCCTTGTTGACTGCCAAACAGCTAATTACCCTCTTCCACCGCGTAGATCTGCTCGAAACGAATCTGTAGGCACAAACGGATCTCCGATCGGACATCGGATGATCAAGATATTGCAGAAACAATTTCAGCCGTTGAATCTGGTCAAATCTGCATGTTGACCGATGCTGACATCACTGATGATGTCACCACTTGTACTGTGAGGCTTTTAAAGTGGACCCGGCGCACACGGGTCAGCTCTGATACCACTTGTTGTGATTGTGACATCACCTCGTCGTGCACATACATGAACAACAAGATCAACAATCAACGACACAAGAAGAGACATGAGATTTACGTGGTTCACCCAAATGGGGCTACGTCCATAGGCACAGAGATGATCATCTTCACTATCAAAAGTGAAGCATACAAAGACACTCATTCTCTCACATCGTCTCTCCTACGTGATGTGGGAACACCACGAGCAAGAGAGCTCTCACCTCTTTTCAGCTGCGCAAGATCTAGGGTTACAGATTATACATATATATAATCTCTGCTCTCTTTGCCACCAAGAAAGCCCCGGTACAGTTACTAAAACACCTTTGACCTTAAACCAGTCCCTGGCTAACCCAGCGGACTCATCTAGCTAAACCAGAATATAAGACATAAACCCAACAATCCTAGCTAGACCATTGCTAGTGACAAATTTTTTAACAACATATATTGATTGATTAATGTGTGTTGTTATTTGTGAGCAGACTTTGGTACAACATGTAGTCTCAAAAGAGCCTACCAAACCCCTTTAAGCATCTCCAGCTATATTAGCAAAAAGAAGCAAGGAGGAATTTGAATCACTGAATTTAGATTCAGTGGACACAACATCCTCAGTCAGGAGTTCTCTTACAATTGAGGAATTCAACGAAAATGAGCAGAAAAAGAGAAAGGAAAGCAACGATTGTATTCATGCTACAAATATATTAAAGGAAGCTACTAATCTAAGATATGCAGCCGATCATTTGAAGGTTGATGCATCAAACCTTTCTATTTATTGTTTAGCATATTATGGTAGCTTTATTTCACTATTGAGATAAAATGATTATTCAAAATTATGTTAGGTAATGAAATGCTCCTAAAACATGCTGATTATGTATTGGATAAAAATTCATAGCCATTAAAATCTTTTCACCTAATTTAGTATTTTATTTTCATGTCACTATAATGTACAATAGAACAAATGGCCATTTGTCTATCCAAATATTTAAGTTGTTACCAATTATATAGGAATTTGTTATAAAGAAATTCAAAAATGAGATCAAAGTGAATGTATAGAAATGAGCATCAAATAACCTCTCCTTTAATAGAAATTCAATCAAAGAAAGGTGAAAAATGATGGCCCAACCACCATCCGAGCCATTCAAATCCTAGGAATATCAAGGTCTAAAATATATTGCTACCTTACATCTTTCACTCGTTATTCACACTTCACCTCTTTAATAATCACTTTCATTTGACGATGAATTCTTTTGTATTCAATTCTTGTGTGTTTTCTTGCAAATAAACACTTGTGATTTTATTTAGTTCAATGCTCCAAGTGTCAACTCAAGTTTAAGCTATTTTATCTTTATACACCATGGTAACTTTGTATTTATGGATCCAAATGTGCAGAATAGAGGAGAAAAAGTTGAGATTATCGGCCTCTACCTTCATGCAGCGATAAAGTTTCTAAATGGTGCATTCCTGTTAGAGAATATTGAGGGTCCAATACAAATTTACATTGATTCCGCAAAGCTCTCTATGTAAGTAACATTCATGCAAAATAAATTACAATCCCCCTTGTATTTTGTTGCCAATTGTTTGGTTTCACTACTTTTGTTTCCTATTCTATTTTATTACGTAAAAAACCTTTCAATCTTGACAAATGTCATAATACATTCTTGTAAAACATAGATCTTCATCCTTAATATACTCATTAAGAAGAAGATTATTTTATGAAAATGAAAAATCTGAACCTTCAGTGTATAGAATTAGCTTCACAGTGTTTATCTTTCAAGCATTACTATATTACACTTTATTGTTTACTTTGTTTACAAGTGTGCTTACTGATATGCAGGTATTGTGCTACTACATTTGAGAGAATTGGGGAGATGTCTGCTGCTGCCGTTGCATACAAATGCATTGAGGTGGCATATATGCGAATACTCTTCTCCATGAGCTCGCTTATTCAGAAAGACAAAAATGACATACAACATTCTTCTCTTGGTAACCTAATCATGACTTATTTCATAGATTTATGCTATTGAATTTGTTTTTTTTTTATAATAAATCTCTAGTTTCTCGAGTTCACACACATTACTTACCTGATGTGTATAAGTAGATAAGTGCTACATGTAATTGGATCTATAAAAGATTTCTTGGCTGCCAAGCAGAGGACATTGTTTATAATATGAAAAAATTCCTCCATTTGATCACATCTTTGAAATTAAACCTCAAAGGTTTTCATTGCTACATGATAAGCATAGATAGTGAAATACTTTATATCATTGTGAATCTAACAGTGAATATAATAGTGAAATATCATTATTATTGCGTTCAAGTTGCTTACCAATTCATAGGATAAGCTAGCTTGGATTCACAATAGGTAAGCCTTCCGATACAATTACTATAGTCTGTTTGTTTATAGAAGGATACATAGGAATTGAAGAATTGAATACATAAGATTTCATATCATAAATGGTTCAAAATAAGAGAATGGTGAATTTTAAAAAATAAGCATCAAACAACCATTCTTTCCATGGAAACAAAATCAATGAAAGATGGACAATGAATTACTAGCCAACACCATAGTTATTCAATATATATGAAAGTAAAGGTCTTATATACATCTCCAACTTATATCCTTCATCCCTCATTGTATGTCTTCCGCCTTCACCTCTTTAATAATCGTTCGGTGGAGCACATTTGAACATGAATTCCTGTGTAATCTAAAGCAAATATACAAGCCCTAAATATATGATAAAAATGTCCTTTTAGTTCAAACTAAAGCATTATTTGGTAGGCAGCTGGTGACCTAAATCTTAAGGGTTACAACTTACAAAGCTTAGTAGGGTTTGGGTTTTTTAAGTGAAATTTCCTTTTGTTAGAAAAAATATTGAATGCTTATCTTTCATTTAAATTATTTATATTTTACTACTTTTTAGGCCAAAATGTAGCATTGACATCTAACTCCTCCATCATGGACAATTCTTCAAGAAAACGCAAATCAATAAAAAAGAAAGAAGCTGGATCCACGGTTATTGGCAACAATCCTTCACTCCATGGACTTCTTGAATGTGTAAGCTTTTAAGCCTTAACATACCCAATTTTTTTCTTGTTATCTACATCACTTCTCTTCTCCTAATTGATACAGCTCCCTCTTTAGATATGATTCTAATATTTTGTTCGCTACTTGTCACTACTATATGTAAAATATGTTTTGACACCATATCTATTCCTTTTACAAAGCCATTCTTTCTTTGTCTAGACATATGGATACTTGCATTTTTCAATTGCAAACTATATTTAACTATGGGACTTGTTTCTTTTACAGAGTGAGCACATATGTAAAACAATGGATGCAACAACGAAGTTTTGGATAGATTTTAGTGCAGTAGAGAGTAGTAGTATATGTCGAGATGCCATTGCTGTAGTGAGAAGAACCCTTGAATTTCATTTTAATGATCTTGAAGAATTTTTATATTTGGTTCGACTAGCATTGGAAAAGCTTGGCATCTAAAGAATGATCATTTTGACATCAATTATGATATAGGTTGTTGTTTCGATGTAAGATTTGTGATATCTGTGCATATGTTGTGATTAGAAGTTAATTACATTTGTTAAAATTTACCACTTGTAAACATCATATTGTAATTTTCATAAAAAAATTTTTTGAGAGAGAATTTATGATTTTGTACATTGTATCTGTAAATACATAAATGCTGAAATTCAAGTTGTTTTTTATTATTGAATGTTGTATGGTTTTATTTGTTTTAAAAGGAAAAGCAAAAAAATGAAACATATTGTAGTTTGAATTGGCCAAACCTTAAGTTAATCCAAATCTCATATGGGTTTCAATCACATGCAATTATTTATGGATAAATGTGATATTTGTGTTAAAGTTGTGCACTCGAAGCCCAAACTTAAACTAAATTGAATTCGATGTATGGTTTCGAAATTTATATCATTCTTGGCCTAGACTCAGAAAAAGTGCAACCCAAATTTTTTTTAGTTGGGTTTTGGGTTTTGACCATCACCAAGTTGCACTATACTAAAGCTTGATTGATTCTCTACGCCTTAAAATCATGTTAGGCTTTAGTTCCTGGTATGGAGTGGAGCACATTACATCTAAAAGCAAGCGGAAGACTAGTATACCATTAGAATTAATGTAAAAGGAGGGTTCTACTAGACATTTCCATGAAGGCCATTATTTGACATTTCCTGAAATCACTCTTAATATTTTTTATTATGATATGAATTTGTGAATATTTATAGTAGATTAAAATTCAAAAACATTTAGTATAAAAATGTTATAATGTTACCGAACAAATTCTACACAAAATACTAATCTGAACAAGTTTACATAATGTTGTCAAGTAAGTTTTGCAAATCATAAGTTCGTTACAACTGAATTTCAGCACGACCCAATTTTAGTGTACAATCGGCAAGCAGGTCCACATGGTTTGCAGGTGGCATGGGTAGGATAACAAATTGTGTTATAAAAGCTGAGCCGGGCTAGAATATGCATCAGATCGGCCCAGCTTGGCCAGCTCATGAACACCCCTAGTCTCAACAAAGGTCATTTTAAGAAGATGGGCCTAGTTAAAGGCAAAACAACTTGGGGCCCAGGTAAAGGCAAAATAACTTACTCAATCACATTTAATTTCATCTGTGCAACATAGACAAAACTCTTTGATTAAGCTTGGTTACAATTGAATGAGTAAGACCTTGTTTATACTCCTTTCTGATCCAAATACCTTAAAAGATGTCACCCAATTAGTAGTTGTTTGTTAACTTTATATGTGATGTGAAAATGCTTTACATATGTAAATGATTTACATGTAAGTCATTTACCTATGCAAATAACTCACATGTGAGATACATTCAATGGTTTGCCATTTTCACACCTCTTCATATGTATCACATGTGGGAATATTTTTCACAATTCTTTTGCTATTTTTCACGATTTCTCACAATTATATGATGAATCAAATTTCACCCCTAAGCCTAAAATGATATTCTAAAAACTTTGGATGGTTCAGATTGTGAAGATGGGGCCCATAGAATTAAGAATTATAGATTTTTGTTTTTGGATCTTGTCACAAATATCTCAAACCTGATGATGATCTAACACCTAAAAATTGGTCCCATAGCCGTTTTTGACCTTTAGAGGAGTTTAGACGGTTCAGATTTGAATTATGAGATGCGCAGAAGTTTTTAAGTTGAGAAAAAAGGATTGGGTTTGTCACATTTTTAATAGTCAGCAATATCCACTTGTGAATCCAATGATCCATATTAAATTGCAATTTTATCAAGATCCACAAAGAATCAAGGTACAAAAATTGGTCCCATAGCCGTTTTGGGCATTCTACATAGTTTAAACGGTTTAGATCATATAGATGGGTCCCCTAATGGCAAAAATGGTACATCAAACAGTCTGGACTATTTTGCAAATATTTCACAATATATGATGATCCAACGGCTGAAATTAATTTCATAGCCGTTTTTGGCCATTAGAGTAGTTTAAATGGTTTAGATTTGTATTGTGGGTCCCAAAAATCGAAAAAATGCAAAAAATACGAACTGCCTTATATTTGCACAAAAACACTTCACGCGTGCCTAGTAACAGTCCCTATGTAACTGATGACCACCTCTTAAGGTGCGAAAAATCTAGGCCAATTTTCAAGCCATTTTTACATAATTTCCATATCAACTTTACACACCTCATGTGTAAGTGACTGAAGACAAACGTAATAGTGTGTAACCATTACACATGTGGGTCATTTACAAATGACCCCTTAGCATCTTTTGGAGCCTTCCATGATTTCCATCCATCTATCAAAATATTTTCGAACATTCGATCGCATGTGTCCCCCAATTTTTATCAAAATGTCAGTCTTATGGTGGAGCCAATTAAAACTATTATTGGGGTACAATATGGGGATACCCCATACCATCAAAGGGCATTTGTTTTGAGCTTCTCAAATTTTCAATAGATGACACCGTAATTATGGCATTTGTTTTGAATTGCTTGGATTTTCAATACATGGCCTCATAATAGAGTTCCACTCCCTCTAGGTATTATTTAAGCTGAATCATTTAGAATCTAGACTTGCAATGGAGAGACAAATAGTGTGCGACTAAAAATACTTAGTTAGGTTACACTTTCTTAATCTTGGGAAAATAGTTTTTCAAAAGAACAATAAAAGATAGGCAATGGATGGATGATTTGCAAAGGCTTTGAATTGAATTGATAGTCTATTTAATATATTAGGAAAATAGTTAATCATTAATCTGCTTTTAGGAGAGGAGAGAAAAGGGTTTTGGACGAGGTCAGTCATTAGTTAGTGGGGAGGCATTAACATGAAAGAGATGGGAAGTGGAGGAGTTTTTGGAGTAGTCAAAATAAATTGGGCTTAGTCAAAATCAATTAGAAATTGTTTAGAAATTGCCAACTGAAACCAATTAGCTTCATATATAATAATAACTAGCAAAAGATGCCATTGCTAAGCACAAGCAAGGCAAATGCAGTAGTATCATTCTTGTGTAATAATAAACACCCAAAGAGCCAACGGCCAACATATTACTCCACACATAAAGAGCATTGAACACCATAGATAATTTAATAAACAAATTATGATAACCCAATCAATGATGAATCACTGTTCTAAGGGCAATTAATAATCCTCAGATTTATAGGTTTTTATTTATTTATTTATTAAGATTTATAGTTTCAAAAAAACCTAAAGAGAAATAACTATAGCTTGACGAAACAATTATCAATTTGACAATGGAAATAAACATAGACGCAATTGTTCTGACAATGGAGTATTATGATCTAGGGCTATACTTAACTAAACCTTAAATTATCTTCTAATTGAAAATGTAACCCTAAAGAAGGAGGGTAAATCAAATATTACAAATGCATAGATTTAGCCTAAGATAAACACATTATCCGCCATCAAGAACAACCCTATAAACTCTACAAACAAAATCTTATCAAATTAGAATCATCAAAAAAATAAAGTTAAACTTAGAGTCAAATCTAACCAAAGGATCCTAAAAGGGGGGAAAAAAAGAGAAAAGAACAAATTAAAATCTTCCATTTCTAAAACTCTAATGTCAATTAACCAAATAGTGGAGGGGATGCATTATCTTTTTTTTTCCCCCAAATGAGATTAACGGGATCTACAAGGGCTCAAAATAGATATTACAAATGCATAGATTTAGCCTAAGATGAACACATTTTCAACCATCTAGAACAACCCTGTAAACTCTTCAAACAAAATCTTATCAAATCATAATCATAGAAAAAATTAAAACAGTAAAAATACAAAAAAAAAAAACCTTAGAGCTAAATCTAACTAAAAACTCGTTAAAGAAAAAAAATAAGAAACAGAGTAAAATCTTCTATTTCTAAAACTCTAATGTCAATGAACCAAATAGAGGAGGAGATGCATTACCTATTTTTTGGGCCCCCAAATGAGATTTGCGACATCTTCTAGGGCTCAAAATACATATTTATAAATGCATAGATTTAGCCTAAGATAAACACATTTTCCTCTACAAAAAACAACTCTATAAACAATACAAATACAATCTTATAAAATCAGAATCATAGAAGAAATAAAAATTAAAAAAAAACCTTGAGCTAAATCTAACTGAAAAATCCATTAAAAAAAAGAATAAAATGTTCCAATCCTAAAACTCTAATGGCAATGAACCAAATAGAGGGGTAGATGTATTACCTATTTTTTTGCCCCCAAATGAAATTAGCGGCATCTTCTAGGGCTCAAAATATATATTAAGATGAATACATTTTCAGCCATCTCTACAAACAAAATCTTATTCAATTAGAATCATAGAAAAAATAAAAAGTAAAAAAAAAACTTAGAGCCAAATCTAGCTAAAAAAATTAAAGAAAAAAAAAAGAATAAATCTTCCATTTCTAAAACTCTAATGTCAATGAATCAGATAGAGGAGGAGATGTATTAGCTGCTTATGGCCCCAAATGAGATTGCAGTATCTGCTAGGGCTCAAAACAATTATTGCAAACATATAAATGTAGCCTAAGATGAATACATTTTCAACCATCAAGAGAACAACCTTATAAACTCTATAAACAAAATCTTATCAAATAAAAATCATAGAAAAAATAAAAAGTAAAAAAAAAATAGAGCCAGATCAAAATAAAAATCATTAAAGGAAAAAAAGAAATAGAGTACAATATTCCATCTGGTTTGAGTTGTTGATGCATGTCATAGTGATAACCTAATAATGAGAAAAGAGAGAAGAAAAGAGGCATTAGATGAAATCATACCTTTAAAAGAAAGCTGAGTACTAGGTTCTGATCAATGTTGTTTTAGACAAAAGTTGAAAACTATGGCTAAGGTATTGAAATCAATGTTGTAGTCTGCAAAATAAAAAAATACTCACATTCAATATCAAATATCAAATGACCAACCTTAATTGCTAAACACAAGAACAAAAACCTCAAAGTAGATATCGAAATCTAAAGATTATGAACCTGAGCATAGTTGTAAGTTGAAAGGGTGCTCTTGGCATCTTCTTTAATTTGTTTGGTACTAGTCTTAAAATCAACAAAGTATAGTTGATAATCACCCTTCATCTTGAAGTTGAAGACCTTGGAATAGTCCCATAAGGTGGGATTCAAGGAGGGAAAGGATGTCACCGTAGAAAGCTCAAACGGGGAGAGAAGGTGAGAGGGAGGAAGAGAGAAGGAGAAAGGGCAGAACATTATGGAATGAGAGAGAGTAAGGTTGTTACCGAAAGTGGAAATGGTTTAAGAGAGAGAGAGAGGAAGAGCAAGAGTTCTTGAGCGGAAGAGAAGGGCAGGAGGTGTTTTACTGAGATTAAAGAAATTTGCTATTATGGCTTTTGAGTTAAACAAAAATTTGTGAGGTTCATAATCAACAGAGGCAATTGAGAATGCTTTCTCAATTGAAACCAACTAGCTTAATATATTATAATATAATTTTTCTTCAAAATTATGTTAGTAGGAGATTAACATGTGGTATTAAGGCATAAGATTTACAGGATATGATTTGTGATACCAATGATTGTGGTCATTCACCATTTTCCCTACAATCACATTGTTATAAGATGTTATTATCAGTCGGTGCCCACCTTGGGGCCCACATTAGATATGGAAAGCAAGAGTCCTGCTATATTGGTTTGCTTGGGGAGGAAGCAATCTTACTCTATAAATAAGATCCTCCTCCCCCCTTCATGATGTACACATCTGTCATTCAATAAAAAGAGCATCTTTTTTTCTCTCTCTACTCTCTCTTCCTTTCTTCTTAGACACGTTATCAGCATGAGCCACCCCTCCTCTTCCCCCTTCCTCTCGGTTCTTGTAAAAAAGAGAAAGAGAGAGAAAGAGGACGACTTAGCACGTCCTTTCATTCTCTCTTCTTTGTTTTTTTTATTTTATTCTTCCTGTTCACGTGCAAGGAACATTACCATTTCTCCTTTTTCGTTTCCATCAATAAGAGTACCGATTCCTCCTTTTCTTTTCCATCAAAAAGGGACGGCAAGGACATGTGCTGACATCAGCAGGGATATATTATCATCAAGAACTTCAGATTGTGATAGCTTAAGCGTACGAAATCAGATCAATGATTCATTAGAACCTTCAGAAAACTTAGGAGCAGATCTACACATTAAAGGTAAAAGGGAGGAAGATCCAATGGTAAAATAATTTTTTTTGTTATTTATAATCTTTTATTAATTTAATAACTACATATATGCTTTTATTCTTATTACTTTTATTTGGAAATGCATGATTATTTATTACTATTATTTTTTTTGTATGGGGAGATCAAGAATGGATCATAAATAAGAACCTGAAGTTCGATATTAATACGGACCTACAGTTCTGTAAGAACCAAAAGTTCTTTCTAAATCCGGACCAAAAGATCCGTGGATTATTAAAATCTGAAACCAGAAGTTCTCAGATCCACAATATGGACTTGAAGATTCATTCATAATCAAACCTGAAGTTTGATATTTCGATCGAGAAATAAAATTAATAGGCCATAATATCAAGCCTGAAGCTTTGATAGAACCTGAAGTTCTAATCAGGAACCTGCAGTTTCAAATCAAGCCAGAAGCCTTGTCAAAACCTGTTGTTTTGGATTATTAAAATTGATGACCCGATGTTATTCAATTTTAAATTGGCCAACTTTATCTGACATGGATCACCCCTTAATTTATTCTGAATGCTTTAAAATTTTTATTATTTATCTTTTATCTTCTTTTGCATATCAATTATCATGTATATATATATATTTCTTTGCCAGCTCTTGCCTAATGTCAATTTAACCAAACTTGAATTTAAAGCCCTCAATATTAGCGGGGACAACTACTTATCCTAGCACTTGGATGCAAAATTACACTTACAATGCAACAAACTTGGAGAAGCGATAAAAGAAGGTAATAAAGAGGCCCCGGAAAATAGGGCATTGGCACTTATCTTCTTACGTCATCATATACATGATGACCTCAAGACTGAATACCTCACAGAGGAGGACCTAGCAGGTCTTTAGAAATCTCTGAATGATAAATATGATCATCAGAAGATGGTCTTATTACCAGCAGCTAGAATGAATGGCTAAACCTGCGATTTCAAGACTACAAATCGATATCTGAGTATAACTCTGCTCTTTTCAATATTATTTCCCGGTTAAGATTGTGTGGGGAAACGATCACGGAAGAGCAGATGTTAAAGAAAATGCTGTCCACTTTCCACGCATCAAATGTAATCCTGCAACAGCAGTGTCGTAAACGGCATTTCTTTAAAAGACTCAGAACTAATCTCTTGTCTCCTTGTTGCTGAGCAGAATAGCAAAATCTTGCTAAAGAATCATAACTCTAGACCAACTGGATTTATGGCAATACCTGAAGTAAATGCAAATTTCAATTCCTGCAGAGGCAGAGGAAGGGGGCGTGGGAGAAACAATCCCTCCAGAAGAGGTGAAAAAAAAAACTCCTCCTAATGAGGAGGATTTCGAGGTCCTCCTAATAAAAAATTCAAAAACCACCAGAAGTGGTCTGATCCTCAGAAACAACAAAATCCGGATCAACATCAAAATCCACCGAATACTTCTGCCCACCATTCTGATGACCCTTGCTACAGATGTGGAAGGAATGAGCATTAGTTACATTCTTGTCGTGCACCAAAAGACGTGGTGGAACGATATAAAGCATACAAGGCCTCTATTCATTCTGCAGAGTCAAAATGATCTGGAAGATTGGGATTGGGATAAGACCTACAAAATGACAATTACCAGTTGGATATTACAAATTTGGAGACTAGAGATTTTTTTGAAGACGAAAATGGCCAACCTCTAAGTAATGAGGCATTTAGTGTTAAGATCGGAACCCCTCCTGGAATGTTCTAGAAGACCAAATAAATATTTTTAAAATCTTCATTTAGAATTTTTTTTCAGCTATTTACCTTTTCATGGATATTTTATGTTGGATGGTTTATTTTTTAGTTTCTTAATTTTGATAAACCTTTTTATGGATGTTTTTGTGATGTATGACTTCTTATAAATTTGATGAAATTTCTCTTATGTATTTTTTTAAATCATGTAAGTGCTTAGTTACATTTTTTTTATCATCTTTTGTTTAAAGGTATGGACCACAACAATGAGGATACTCACTGTCTTGTAGATAGCGCTACAACACATACCATTCTGAAAAACCAGAAGTTTTTCTCAGAATTAGTATTCAATCCACGAAAAGTATCTACCATAGCTGGACCCGTGCAAATAATTGAATGCTCCAAAAGAGCCCATATAACATTACATAATGGTACTCATTTATTCATTAAAGATGCATTGTTCTCCAGTAGTTCCGAAGAAACTTGCTCAGTTTCAAAGACATCAGAATAAATGGATATCATATTGAGACTGCTAATCAAGATAACAGGGAAATGTTACTTATTGTTACTAGTATTGGAGGCCAGAAGCAAATACTAGAAATATTAAGTGCACTTTCTTTTGGGCTATATTATACGACGATATCCATCATCGAATCACATCCGGTTTTGAGCAAAACAAAACAGTTAAGCCCGAAGCTTAAACCAACCCCGAAGCTTAGCAACCCTCAGGCTTTATTACTTTGGCATGATAGGTTAGGGCACCACGGAGTTACCATGTTAGAGAAAATCATTGATAACTATGTTGGGCACTCTTTAGACAACCATAGATTGATCATACCGAATGGGTATCTATATGTCCCATGTTCACAGGGAAAACTAATTACTCGACCTTCCTTTGTCAAGATTACTTTAGAATCCCCATCCTTTCTGCAAAGAATATAAGGCGACATCTGTGGACCGATCATTCCACCTAGTGGACCTTTTAGGTATTTTATGGTTCTAATTGATGTTTCTACCCGTTTATCGGATGTTTGCCTACTTTTAACTAGGAATATAGCCTTTGCCCGCCTATTAACATAAATCATTAAACTTAGAGCCCATTTCCCTGATAATCCTATTAAGTCTATACGACTTGATAATGCGAGCGAGTTTACATCACAAGCCTTCGATGACTAATGTTCATCTCTTAGCATTGTTGTCGAACATCCTGTCCCTCATGTCCTTACCCAGAATGGCTTAGTTGAATCCCTGATTAAGCGCATTCAACTTTTTTCTAAGATTCTGTTGCTACAATCCAAATTACCAGTTAGTGCTTAGGGATATGCTGTGTTACATGCATCAATGCTCATTAGACTTCGACCCACAGCCTACCATCCATACTCTCCCGCACAACTTATATCAGGACATCAACTTAATATCTCTCATTTGCGCAAGTTTGTTTGTGCAGTTTTAGTCCCTATACCACCCCCTCAGCGTACTAAGATGGGACCACAATGTACGTTGGGAATCTATATCGGCTATGACTCTCCTTTGATTATTCGATTTTTAAAACCAATGATAGAAGATGTTTTTACTGCTTGTTTTGCTGATTGTCAATTCGATGAGACAAAATTCCGCCCGTTAAGAGAGATAAAGAACGTATTATTCCTGCAGAACAACCCGTTTCTGAAGAACGGCGTGAACTAACGTGGAATGCTTCCACTTTGTCTCATTTAGACCCACATACTTCATCATGTGAATATGAAGTCCGTAGAATTGTGCACTTACAAGAAATTGCAAATAAATGACCCGATGCATTTAACGATGCAGCAAAGGTAACCAAGTCACATATTCCAACTATGAATGCACATGCTAGACTTAATGTCCCTGTAGGACAAAGTCAAAAAGCGGCAACAAACGAGTCTGTAACATGCAAGAAGCATGGCAGACCTATAGGTTCAAAGGATATAGCTCTGCGAAAAAGGAGAAATGTGCAATCATCATGACCTCCCAAAGATACACTTAACACTCCTAAAGAGGTTCATAACGCTCCTAAAGAAGCTATAGAAAAATCCACTCTCTCTAGAATAACAAAAGTCCTTGATAAGACTATAAAAGTCCCCGAGGAGGCACCTATACCGGATAATGAAGAGATCTCTATATTTTACAATTATTCAAGAGAGAGATGGGATAGAAAAAGAATTATCATCGATGACACATTTACATATGCGATAGCTACACAAATATCAATGGAACATGAGGATGATGATTGGAATACAGAGCCACGTACTATAAATGAATGTCGACAAAGGAAAGATTGGCTAAAATGGGAAACTGCCATTATAGTAGAGTTAGAGTCTCTCAATAGAGGTGGTGTATTTGGACCTATAGTATAAACCCCAAAAGGTGTTAACCCTGTAGGTTATAAGTTGGTGTTTGTAAGGAAAAAAATAAAATGAATGAGATTATTAGATACAAGGCAAGACTTGTGGCACAAGGTTTCCTGCAGAAACCTGGGATTGATTATGAGAAAACATACTCCCATATTATGGATATAACGACATTCAGATATCTGATAAGGTTAGCAGTTTCTGAAAATTTGGATATGAGACTCATGGATGTTGTGGCCGCTTATCTGTATGAGGACTTAGACACAGAAATTCATATGAAAATCCCGGAAGGATTTGCTTTGCCTAATGTAAAGCCTAAGAGTACGTACTCAATACAATTGAGACGATCATTGTATGGTTGAAGCAATCTGGAAGAATGTGGTACAATCATCTTAGTAAATATTTGTCTAAGGAAGGAAATGAGAACAATCTCATTTGCCCATGTATCTTTACAAAGAAATCCTTAAAAGGATTTGCAATAGTGGCAGTTTATGTCAATGACATAAATTTAATCGAGACTCTAGAAGAGCTCGAAATAACTGCTGATTATTTGAAAAAAGAATTTGGGATGAAAGACTTTGGAAAAACAAAATTTTGTCTCGGCCTACAGATCGAGAGAAGTTCTAGTGGAATATCAGTCCATCAATCTAATTACACCAAGAATATACCGAAATGCTTTGGTATGGACAAAGCACATCCACTAAGCACTCCCATAATTGTTCGATCTTTAGATATAAACAAAGATCCATATCATCCAATTGAAGATAATGAAAAGGTATTATGTCCAGAAGTACCATACCTGAGTGCTATTGGTGCTTTAATGTATTTAGCACAATGCACTAGACCAGACATTTCTTTTTCAGTGAATTTACTTGCTAGATACAGTTCTGCGCCAACGCAAAGGCATTGAATTGGTGTCAAACATATCTTACGCTATTTATGTGGTACAATTGATTTAGGACCTTTTTATCGTAAAGATTCTAAATTTGTAGGATATGCAGATTCAGGATATCTCTCTGATCCTCATAAGGGTCGATCATAGACAGGTTATGTATTTCTTAGTAGTAATGCTGCTATTTTTTGGCGCTCTACTAAATAAACTTTGGTAGCTATTTCTTCTAACCATACTGAGATTTTAGCCCTCTATGAAGCTAGTAGGGAATCTGTATGGCTAAAATCTTTAATTCAGCATATCCATAGTTATTGTCAATTACCTCTTAGTGCAGGTATCCCGAGCATTATCTACAAAGACAATGAGGCATGTATTCAATAAATTAAAGAAGGATATATTAAAGGTGACAAGACAAAGTACATTGCACCAAAGTTTTTCTTCACACATGAGCTTCAGAAAAACAATGAGATCGAAGTCAAGCAAGTTCATTCAAACAACAACTTGGTTGATTTATTTACCAAGTCATTACCAAAGTAAATATTTCAAAAGCTTATATATGAGAGCGGCATGCAGAGAGTTTATCATCAAACAATGTAAAGGGTATTGTTGTCAGGGGGAGTAACAGATTAGGGATAGGCATCCTGAAGCTTACTAATTAGGATATATTTGCGCTGTACTCTTTTTCCTTCTCTAGGTTTTATCCCACTGGGTTTTCCTAGTTAAGGTTTTAACGAGGCAGCATTATGCACGTCTAACACCACTTCAATAATTTTGTAGAACGTTGTACTCTTTTTCCTTCGCATTGGTTTTTATCTCATTAGGTTTTGCCTTTGCAAGGTTTTAATAAGGCAACTGTTATTGAATGGTGGTCATCCAAAGGGGAGTGTTATAAGATATTATTATTAGTGGATGGACACCTTGGGGCCCACGTTAGATGGAAAGCAAGAGTCCTGTTATTTTGGTTTGCTTGGGGAGGAAGCAATCTTACTCTATAAATAAGATCCTCCTCCCCCCTTCATGATGTACACATTTCTCATTCAATAAGAAGAGCATCTCTCTTTCTCCCTCTACTCTCTCTCCCCCTCTTCTTAAACACACATTAATTTATTGAGCTTTTTGTATATATCCCCATATGCTTTTCATTATTTGCAAATAGGCTCCTATAGTTTTAGAATTTATAAACAGGTCCCTAGATATACATTTTTATACCTTTTATATCTCCAAATCAATGCATTTGACGGCAAAAAGATAGGACCGTTAGGTTTTTACTAAATTTTTATAATTATTATTTATATATACCACCTATGGTTTTAAATATTTATAAATAGGCCCCTGCAGTGGGCTGAATAATAATATATCCTTCTCCACTACTATGATGAGTTAAATTTCCTCAATCTTATTAGTATATTACTCATTTCCTGATTCTCTAGGTTGTGATTCATGGTTTTAATCTATTCTTCTTTTTTGTCACACGTGCATGACTACGTGTGACACAAGAGGGAACCTTGTTTAAAATTCATTGCATTCAAAGGCTATTTTAGTGGAGCAAGTGGTTGAATGAGGTTTCATTTCAT
The DNA here is from genome assembly GCA_037013555.1 of Sextonia rubra. Taxonomy (NCBI): domain Eukaryota; kingdom Viridiplantae; phylum Streptophyta; class Magnoliopsida; order Laurales; family Lauraceae; genus Sextonia; species Sextonia rubra. The sequence continues at coordinate 104,029,845 of JASUAD010000001.1, read as the reverse complement.
ATGTTTGATTTCCACCATTAAATGTTCTCATTATTTTCACTAAAATACCAAATATTCATTTAAATGTGTGGCTCACCAATAAAACTCTATTTCAATTGACACATTTCTCTTTCTATACGGTGAACTATATTTGGCTAAAAGTTGAATTATTAAATGAATCAACTACATAAGTAGGCTCCACATGATTAAATGGGCAAGCTTAGGCCTAGCAGTTATAGCTTGTATTAGGCTTAGGTTAGTGTTTCTAAAGTTGGGCTGGACCTAGATATGCCTTAGCTCGGTCCGACCATGGTTCGGCCCTGCCTATGAACACCCATGTGGGTCGAGCCTGCGCTAGTGTTTCTGAAGTCACACTTGTGGGAAGTGCATAGTCTGGCTTGCTGCCAGGTCTCTATTCCTTTGGGTGTCAAGAACTGGGTTGAGTTTGGCAGTGGCAATGACAAGATACTCACAAACCCAGAAGGCAACGACAGAGTTCTTCTCAAGCAGCGGCGATCTGGGTTCTCTGTCTTCTTCGCTTCAAGTGGCCAAAATCCTAGTAATGATCTGGGTTCTGCGACCAAGAGCCTTTGCTTCTCTTGGTTTCGGCCTCTCCTTTAGATTGATCATGGTCCACTTAGAGATCTGTGGTCCATAACAAATCCAGATTGGATTCTCCTCTCATATCTGAGCCGTACCGGGGCAAAAAAAAGAAGAAGAATAAAAAAAACAAAAATACAGTTCACATCCTCCGTACTCTGTTCTTAGAAACAGCATGGGTCTCATTGGACGCATGATCAGACCCACTCATTTGATCGAAGACTCTTTGGAGAAATCTTCTAGAAATCCTGTGACTCCTCCCGCTTCCGCCGCGATCGACCCTTCCTTGACCTCTCTGTCTGAAAACTCGCTCGATTCTGCCGCTCGGCCTCGTCTAGCGCATCCTCGTGCACTAGAAGTCGGTCGCCGGCACATCGGCATCAAACACCGAGGGCTTCTGGGTCCGCATCATGAAGCTCTACTCCGACTTCGGCATGTTCGATCAGGCCGTCCGGACCTTCCACCAGTAGCGGAGATCGGCTCCGACAGCACCCAGAGATCACTCTGCCCGCTCCTCACTGCCTTCTTGTCCAATGGCCGGTTCGATCGCGAGCACGGTTATTTCGTGGAGATGCCGAAGAAGATTGGAGTTTCTCCGAATGTTGCCGCGTATAATCTCGTTCTAAAGGCTTTTGTTGCAGAGAAGTCCATCGTAAAGATGGAGAAAGAACTTGGGGTACGACCTCATTGATGATCTGATCCATAGATCAGATGGCTGATCCCTGGGCAACCTTAGTAGTCTTGGTTCCATGAGGTTTGGACTAGTGGGTCCCATCCATCTACTGACTAGAAAATCCGCTCATGTGATGATAGCTATTGTGTTAGGTCTCTGGATCTATGCAACACCAACTAGAACCCTTTTCTCCGATTCTGGCCTTGTGCAACCAGGAGGAGGTGTCCATTCTGGCCTTTTGCCCCTAAACTGACTCGGGTTTTGAAAGGATTGGGTTGGATCTAATGGTGATGATGATAATGGAAAGCAGGGAGAGGGATGTTGATGATAAATGGCGATGATGATGGATGACGAATGACGAGGTTAATGTTGAGTAGGGCCCACATGGACTTAAACTCAATATAGAAAATAAAGAATCTAATTAGAAGATGACATTTTGTCAGGGTTAAAAAGGGTAAATTGGCTTTTCCCTTCATATTAGTTAGGGGACAATCTTCGACAAGGAATATCAGTGTAAATTCAGAAAATCGATAGGCTTATTTTGTATTTTCACTAAACTGTAGGGGGTGTGGATGTAATTTTTCCTTTGTGATTTAAACACCAAGAGAAGGCTAAATTCCAAGAGGGATTCACAGCTTCCTTGAACCAATTCACGGTAGTGGTGTTCATGGGCCAAGCTAAGGAACATCGAGGCTAGCTTGACTTCTAAAATTAAGGCCTGAGCCCACTCTAAGCCAAAGTCAGGCCAAACCTTGCTAGCCTATGCCCAGCTCAGCCCAGCTTATATTAAGTATATAATTTAAGAATTAGGTAGTTCACATTGTTTAGAGGGTAGCTTAAATGATTTCGTCATGCATCTGTGTGTCAGATGTCTTGTGTTGAGACTCCTCCCCGCTTGTTTTTCTCCTACCACTATTATTTTTGGGCTAGGCTAGGCTTCTAACTCCCTATAAATGAATCTAAGCTTGGCTCATATATTAAACTAGCCTAAAATAAAAAACTGAGCCAAGCCCAAGTGGTCTGAGCTCGGGCTGGCGGTCCATGGGCACCCCTATTTCACCATAGGTAAGGAAGTAACCCAAGAAATCCTTTAATAGATAGAGAACCCTCCCATTAATCATTCTAAATAGTAGATCTTCCCCTACGAGTTGACCTCCTTAAAGTTAAAGCATCTGAATCATTAATTTCATGTCTTAATTTGGAAATAGATCATTATTTTATCTTGAAAGCAGTTCATTAATGGGTAATTGGGTTTTTTGGGCTCCTTGCTCATTTTGTAGTTGTTATTTCTCTTGATTGTTGTTAAGTACGACACCAACTGAGATATAAAACTAACTCCTTTTATTAGGTACCCAACATTTTTTTTCTAATTTCTTCTTAAGCTATATATTTGTTCTAACAACTCCTACTATTCAAATGATACTCCAAAAATTTTGCATTTTCCCATTACCCGCTCCTAATTGTGTGGTTTAGACAATAAAATCTCTAACTTTTGCACCTTTTTGGATAGCCAATAAAATATCTACTAATTATTTTAGGGTATAATTTTCTTCCATATGGGTTGAATACTCTTATTCCAGATGGACATTCCCAAATTTGAAAGTGATTTAAACTGAATTTCCCATTGGTTCATAACTGAAAAGAAGTTTTAGAAACTGCTTTTGTAGAAACCCAATATAAAGTTTACATTGCCATCTTTAAGGCTTTATCCCACATAGATTCAAGTAAATTAGTGATATCAATAATGATTTAAATTAGTGGTATCGATCATGATCCTATCTATTTTCTTGAGTGTCCTATTTCTTCTCTCAATTATTCCAGTCGGTTGATGTGTACCAAGTATTATGTATTGAACTACTATTCCTTTCTCTTCTAGAAATCTAGCAAATACCAATATTACAAACTAATTCAATGCATCTCTCACAATACCCACCACCTCTATTTAATCTCACGATTTTTTTTAATCTAATTGCTTTTCTACATCTGCCTTAAATATTTAAATGGCATTTAAGGCATCTAATTTTTCTTTGATTAAATAAATAAAACTAAACATGAAAAATCATCAATAAAAGTAATGAAGTATTCTTCATTGGTAAAACAGGGCATGGGAATTTTTCTGCAAATATCCATGTGGATTATTTCTAGTAGACCAGAATTTATTGTGGCTCCATTTTTATTTGTGTTGGTTTGCTTTCCCCTATATGCAATCAAGAAAAACAGAAAAGTCAATAAAATTTAGATAATCTTTCCATTCTTTCGTTTGAAATACCGCCCAATCTTTTATGCCACAACATGGATGAGAGTTTACTTTCCTCTAGATGCAATTAAGAAAAACCGAAAAGTCAATAAAATTTAGATAACGTTTCTATTCTTTCGTTTGAAATATGGCCCAATCTTTTATGCCACAACATGGATGAGAGTTCTCCTTCATGACCATCCTTTTTAACGCGCATCTTCAGGCCACGATTAATATGTTGTGTATGAAGGGATTGTTCATCCATAGAACTCAACTTTAATTTATATAATCCATCACATAAATAAACATCTCCAACAACTTTATTATTTCTTAAAAAGTTGATAAACCCTTCACCAAAACCAAAATTAAAACCATTACAATCAAGTTTTGAAATAGAAATAAGATTTCTAGAAATATCCGGACAAATAAAGTATAGTGGAGATCCAAATTAAATACGTTTCATTTAGACTCCTGAATGATTTGGTTCCCCATGGTGATGGTTGGACACTGGCTTGAAATAAATCCCTACATGCAACTAGAAATATGAATAGTTGCATCAGAGTCAATCCACTAAGTATTTGATGGAACGTATGTTAAATTGGTTCTGAGATAAATCAGAAATTGACTTTTACCTCTACTTTCAAGCCACTTCTTTCATTTTAGGCAACTTTTTATAGTATTATTCACTGCTACCATAATTTCTTATATAAATGAGTATTATTCAAAGGGGAAAAAAACTGCATAAATGAGTTCAACCAAACAACTCTTAGAGACTAGAGGGTGTAGTGGTTGATTGGAGCAGGTCATGCTAAACCTAACTCACTTAGTCCAAGAAGCCACGAATGGGATAGCCCACATTAGGGTTGTAAACGAGTCAGTTCTTGTTTGATTCCATATTGAAATCGAGACCATATCCACCAAGCTAAAAGTGGTCCTGATTCTAGTTCTAGTTCCGTGCCTAGAACTGATTGGAGGATCGATCCCAGTTCTGAAATTAGTTCCTGTTGGAGATTTGTAAAGAGAATAAAAGATAAAGAAAGTTATAAAAATCAAACATGTTACACAATGAAACTGATTAAGTTTTGAAATGAAAATTAACTTAGAATTGAATGTTGAAATCAAAAGCTAGAACAACAACACTCCTATATGAGAGAGAGAGAGAGAGAGAGAGCAGGCAGGGGGTGAAGTTTCCTGACCGGTTGAGGGAAGGAGGAAAGGGGAGAAGTTGAGCTAGGAGGCACCAATCTATTGGTGTAGATTGAGAGCAGAGATTGATTGGGGGAGATGACGGAGACAAAGAAAACCATAATTCTCAACTATGTCATGCGAAAAAAAGAGGGAAATGGCCGGGGTTTGCATTTTTATAACATGAAAATGGACCGGCTCTCAGGTCTGCAGTTTGAAACTGCGTTGGTCTAGAATCAAATAAAAAAACTGGCTTTAGGACCAAACCAATTTACTTATTGGAAGCTAAATAAAGACCCAACCATGGTTTTTTCTTTGAGTTGAACCTCTAAGTAGTCAGAGAATCAAATACCCATTTACGACCCTCGCACACTTGCACTTGCAATAACTATGGTTGTGAATAACAAATATTTTAAATCATCTAAAATGTACACAATCCATTCATTTATATCAAATTGGTCAACTAACGCAGTATCCTTAACTAACAGTGTCATATAAATTGTAATGTAGTTTTGAAAGAATAATTTATCCAACATAATGCAACTTAGACTATCTTATTTGGTGAAGGCATAACTCTTGAACTTCGAGTATACTTTTGAACTTGCGATTGAATTGTGTTTTAGTTATTTTCATATTCTAGCTTGAGAAAATTAATAGCTTTGGAGCTAATTTTTGTCAACAACATAGACTTCAAAGGAAGTCTCAAAGAATGCATGTATAATTCTAATCACTACATGGAGATAATCGCAAGCTCGAGATATTATATGAATTCATGAAAAAAATAAGTGATTGACAATAAAAGGAATTTTGTATATTGGCAATTCATGGATTGGACAAAACTCAAGTCATAGTCAGAGTTGTATTTTCATTTATTTTTAGTCTAGGAGTTTGAAGTGGCAACAGAGACCCAGTAAAGCTGAAAAGAAGAAAATTCGAAAAAATTGAAACTAGGTTGCCCGATTGATCAAGCATGGGTCTCAATCGAATTCAAGGCAATGTCCAAATTCGATCAATTGGACTTACGCAGAAATTTCCACAGACTTGCGATTTTTCAGTCCGATTTTTAGTGGAACTTGCCTGTTTCATGCCAACTGATTTCCTAATTGAAACATACTTATGAGGTGGGGCTATCAAAATGAGTTCTCTATTAACCCTAATGCATGGAACACATATCTCATTGTTCTAAGTAGATATTGCTTATTGGAGATCATTTTCTTTGGAGTTTTCCATTGGAGAGTTGAAGGGATGAAGTGCTACTCTAAAAATCCTTATCTTCAACATCTTTTAGCATAGAAGAATAATGTGGGGAGTCAAGTGCAACATCTAGAAGGCATCTAGATATTTGGATTTGAAACGGAGAGCGACAGGGGGTCTTGTAGCAAGGATGCTGAGTAAGGAAATAACAAAGTCCTTAGGTTGTGCAATAGTTGGATAAGGGTCGTGAGTATCTTTTGTATATGTGGTATAATTCATTGTACTTGATTTTTTATAGTCGTTTTTTTCCGGTTTGGGTTTTCCGTAAAAATTGTGTCTTCTTGTGGTATATGCTTTTTGTTTGATTTATTTCCACTGCGTGATTAATTGTTTGCACATATAGTATTGAGATTGATTGCATTAATCCATTATAGAGGGTCTCCCAAAAACCTTTATACAATTTTGTCAATACTTGCACGCTTGAGATATTACTTGCAAACTCGAGAAAAAAATAAAGATTGAAGGGCAATTTGGTCTTAGAAAAAGGAGGCGACAGGGAGAGGATTGATTTGGGTTATACATGTATTTGAGGACCAATTTCAAAGTATAGGTATATTTGAAAACTTTTTTCATAAACATCCATTTCTTAAAAAGTGATTTTTGATAACTTGGTGCAAATGCAGTTTTGTATGAGAAAGTGAAAAAACAAGTGTAGTTTTTTGCAACACCTGAAAAGAATTTCTAATGGGAGAAGAATTAGATAAAAAAGTTTTTATAGAAAAGAAAAAGTCTATATGGACTCTCTTTTGTTTATATCATTTAGTAATTAGGAATTCTAACACTTTGTGATTCCATAAAGTAGTTGAGAATTAAGAATAAAACATGAATATTAAAAAATGACCATTAAATGACCTCCTCTTCATTAAAAAATAATAATAAAACAAGACCTCTTGTTCAGTAAATAGAAATAAGGGAATGTGGGTGGGGGGGGTGTATTTTGGTATTTTTATGGGTTTTTAATAAAAAAAATTCAGTGTGTAAATTCAAACATTGAAATGAATGACCATTCCTATTTCATTCCATTTTAGATCCATTCCAACTTTCATTCTATTCCAGTCTAAAATCATTCATGCGAACCAAGCACTACCTTCAGATTTACGGGGCTTGTAACATTGAAATGGAATGACCATTCCTATCTCATTCTATTTTAGATCCATTCCAAACTCCATTTCATTCCATCCCAAAATCGTTCATACGAACTAAACACTACCTTAGGATTTACGGGGCTTTTTAGTTTTTCCCATGGCTTCAAGGTACTAATTCAAAGAAGACAAAAAAAGGACACAAGTTTCAAAACCGTTCAAATTAGTCTCTAACTTTTCTTTCAAATTTTCAATTAAGGACATTCTTCTATTTAAAGCTCCTTTTTGGCAACTTTTTTCTTCAAATTGTTTTATAAATACCCAGGTTATCCTTTATTGAGATAAAATTATCATTCAATTTCTTTATATTCTTCTCATTTCATTCATTATCATTCAATTTCTTTATATTCTTCTCATTTCATTCTCAAGCATCCTAACGACGATCATGGACAATTAGCATCCCCACGGTGATCGACTGCATGTAGTGGCAATTGAAACCAAGTCATGGCTTTAAATAATTGATAATTTTAAATATTTTAATAAAATTGAAGGAAAAAAATCGCGAAGAAGTATCTTTAAATTGCCAAATGTACTTAATTAAAGTTACTAAAAAACTTAGGTATTAATTTAAAAAGATTTGAAACTTAAATAATCTTTTTTTTTAAATAAGGATTTAAACCCACAGTCCTTGTACAACTCGTCGTCTCGTCCTTCATAAAATCCCGTCTCATTGTTAAGAGACGATACGGAAACCACCATCGTCGTCGGATTCTTAGGTTGTTCGAAATCTCGAACAAAACTTGCTCGGATTTTTGGGCGGGTCTCAGGTACGTGGCTATCGCATCTTATCATCTTTTCTTTGTTCCTTATTTGAGTTATTTTTTGTGTCTCACGTGATTCCGTTTTGGGTTTGCTGAGTTTTGGGTTCCTTTTATTATGATTAATATAATTTATTACAATCATTCTGATAGTATGCTTTTTGTTTATTTTATTGCTTTTTGTCATTTTCATTTATTTGTTTGATGCGGGACTCTTATGTAGTTTTGCTAGGATTGTAGGCTTGTTCGTGCATGGGTCTTTTGTTTGATTGGGTGCTTTTGTTTGTATGGTTGGATGAATCTATATTTACTTTAGAGTAAGTTTTGCATGTACCATTTCCTGTTGAAGATTAAATGGTTCGTCGGGTTGAAATTGAAGATGGTTTCATGGTGGAGTATGGCTTTCCGTTCCAGTGTGTTGAATGCTTGTGGTTTCCAAATTCCAAGAGGAAAGCGTTTTCCACACTGGTGGAGACACGCCTTGCACAAAACGTACAAAGACTTTCTTTTCTATTATTTATTTAAACTACCTCGGAAAATTCTTTGCCTTACTAACGCAGTAAAATCTGAAACCTCAGAAATCACCGAATCCGACAAGCTGAGAAATCCGCAATAAATATATATATTTTTTGGGTCAACAAAAGGCCTATCGTTTTTTAGACCCATTAGAATGCAGTACAATTGAGGAGGGTGGTTGGGGATAATGGACTTTGAGGTGGTTTATAACATCAGTTCAATTAAATAAATGTAACCTAAACCTTAAAGAAAAACCACTTAATATTCACTTTCCAGTAGTTAATGTTTAGATACACCATGCCAACCATTATAAATGCACTTGCATTATAAAATTTATTAAAATGTTCTACTTAAAAATTTAACATTATAAAATTTATTAAAGTGTTTTACTTAAAAAGATTAATTACATTTTTTTATTATAGCCAGCCTTGGGTGCAGGCCTCTTTAGCTAGTATCTATATAAAAGGATTTGATTCATTAACTGTTTTTAATTTCCCGATCAATTTCAGCTCTTTTTAGTGGTCACTCGTAGTGTGTATTAGAGAAGAAGATTTCTCTGACTTTCCATATATTGGAGCCAGCACCTCTTAATATTAGTTTAGTCACATTCATCATACACTTAATGTTACCTCGAGCTGACTCCTCTTGAGTAAAATTTGGAACCCTGGTGAAGGACTCGATTTTGTGCAGCTATATTTTCACTAAAGCTGAGGTCCACTATGCATTCTACCAAAAAAAAAAAAAACTCGGGTGTTTTTTTTTTTTTGAGTGGGACCCTTAGAGGATCAAGATTTATGATTACCAGTGTCAATTAATTTGGTGGGAAAGTTCACTGTACATACCATTTTGACTACTTGACATTGAAGGTATCCCTCATATAATGACTGGACATCACTTATAAAAAAGAAATCAGTAACAAAAGAGGGACTCTGTAGAAAATGATACCAAAGGCATTGTTGCTCTAAGGTGTTCTGTTGTATTACCTCAGAATAAATACAGTTGATGCTTGATCTTAATCATCAAAGTGCACTTTTAAAGGCAAATACAGTTGATGTTTAATATAATTGTGCTGAATATGGTGTTATTTGATATTTCAATGATAAATCATCAAGCAACATCAAACATCACTTAAATTATCAAGATGCTTATAAAAGGGTGAAAACTAGTTGATGTTTGATGTAAATTTAAAGGTGCTCATTTAAAATAAATATCATGTGATGTTTGATATTTTGGCCTATAACAGGGAAAGTGATATTTGATTTTATTGCAGCAATACAGTGATGTCTGATATTTTACGGTTAACAGAGTGATGTTTAATCATTCTAAAGTATATAATATCACATATACCATCTGAATGATCATTCCGAGCAATTGTTTGATATTAATCGCAACTTATTGACTATATCATCAATCAGCATGTTTATAATATTTGTTACAGAGCAACTGTTTGATCATTGTGAGGCTTCACGATAAAACTTCTTATTTTATTTTTTTCATTTTTGCTTTGCAAAGGATTTGAACTCAAGCACCTAATGCTGTCCACAGAGGTGCCATTAGCCATCTTAACACAATATGTGAATTATTTTGGTTTTATTAATGTGTTGTTCTCGTAGTTCTACTTTCATAATAACTACAATCCAATATGATCCATTCTTTGAAGATGGTGGTGTAGCCACGATCCACGTTGATAGAATAGATGAATCTCCCGAAGGATTGATTAAATCTAAGAAACACACCATAACTGAAGGGAAAATCTAATCTGAATATTATTAATTATCAAAGCATAATCAACTACATTGAGGTCTCTCTTATTTATAGAGTAGCAAACCTAATTCTTGGCAAGCAAAACTTACTAATTAAAACCAAGAACTTCCTAATCTTATTAAGTAAGAACTAATAATACTAGTAGGATTATAGAATGTGCTATAGTAGCTCTCAGCTAATTGGGCCTATGGCTGAACCCAATGGATCGAGTTGACCCGTGGGTCAATGTTTGGGCCTAGCTACTGTCTTTGGACAGGTCCATACTGCATCAAATGGCATCACATGCACAATGGCTATAGGACATATATTTTAATCATCACTTGAACAACACATCAGATCATGAGGACATCAATGCATTGACGCATGGATTCAAGGGGTTCCTTTGGTTCACTTAATTATATGCTAAAATTTGACATTTGGAAATTGATATTAAAATTTCGATTTTAAATTCACTCCAGTAAGTTGTCACAATGACCATGTAAAATGACTTCTCTAATATACCATCTTTTTTAAAATTATCAAAGTAAGGTTTTCCACACCCACAATGTGTATATGTATAGCCATAATAATTGGTATATATGGATGCGCATCAATCTCATGTATACTCATTGATACAAAGGGAACGAGCATCATCAGGTATGCATCTAGCGTGTTGTTACATTTCTATAAATGTTTACTCTTTATTTTTTAAAATTATGGAGTTTTTAAATATATTTTGTAACATTAGGTTTGATGTTGGAGTTATTTAGCTGTATTTGGATTTCGCATGACATATTCAAATCTCTCATCAATCATCATATTTTATTTTCATCTTATTGTTTATATATATATATATTTGTTATCTCATAGAGATGTTGATAAACAGAGAGGAAAATACTGGGAAGCTTTCGTGTCCGTTGGTGAGATCGACATGTTGCTTTATATAAGGGCTGTAAGCTCAATCAAGGTTGCAATCAAGCCTCTAATCAGGCAAAGTGACTGATAGAATGGGATTTAGATCCACAATCCTTTCTAATAACCATAATCCTAGCTAATCAATTGTACAACAGATGTATTTTACAACTTTTATGTTTGACCCATTCATACGTGTCATTCACTATTTTGGGCCAATGGGCCTCTATTGACACCCCTCAAATTGATGCCGGAGGATCATACAACATCAGTTTAGAAACAAGAAGTTGATGCCGAGAATAAGGTGATCCCTTAGTGAAGATATCAACAAGTCAAAGTTTTGTAGGGACATGTGGAAGACTGATCACATTATGCACATATTTGTCACGGATAAAGTGACAATCAACTTCGATATACTTGGCATGTTCATGAAGGACTGGGTTTTCTATGATGCGGATAGCACCAGTGTTATCTGCATGTAAAGGAGTTGGTGTAGTTTGTGCAAAACCCAGATCTGACACGAGACCTCTAAGCTACAATAGTTCTGAACATGCTAAGGACATTGCACAATAAACAGCTTTGGACGGAGACTTTGATACACTTTCTTGTTTCTCACATTTCCCTAATATTAATGATTTACCAAGATACACGTGCCACCAGTTGTAAACCACTGTGAATCAAGACATCCAGCACAATCTGCATCAGTGTATGTTGCCAGAAGAATAGGAGTTAAGGAAAGAACCGGCCACGAGTGGAAGCCTTAAGAAGTATCGGATAATCTGTTTCACGGCTGTTAGATGGAGATTTTGTGGAGCACCCGTAAACTGGCTTACAAGGTTCATAACATAAGATATATTAGATCAAGTTTGTAAGACATACCAGACTTCCTACTAACTGCTGTTATATATGTGGATCAGGAAGTAAAGAACCATCATCGTTTCTTAATTTTAAATTAATTTCCAAAGGGATATCAACTGGAGTGGAGTTTTGAAAATTAACAATAGCAATAAGGTCCATTGTATATTTGTGTTGATTAATCAATAGATCATTGGAATTCATGTAGCCGACCCTAAGATGGTTGGGATAAGGCTTTGATGATGATGATGATGATGATGATGATGATGAATCAATAGATCATTGGAAGTCTGTTGTATTTCCAAGCCCAAGAAATAATGCAATGGGACCCAAACCTTTCATATGAAAGGAAGTACTTACATCAGCCTGAAGTGTTTTGATCATATCAGTTTTAGTATCTGTGATGATAACATCAGCATTCACTAGAAGAACAATGACACCTGTTGACGTGTGTTGAAGAAAGAGTGAGGCATCATAAGGAATCTAAGCAAACTCAAGTTGATGCAATGTTGTTTTAAACTTGTCAAACCATGCTTGAGGAGCTTGCTTTGGGCTATAGAGAGATTTGCACAACCTATAGACCGAAGTCTTGGACGGAGAAGAGAGACCTTGTGGAACTCACATATAGACTTCTACTTTTAGATCACCAAGAAGGGTGTTGTTCACATCCATTTTGATGCAACCCACCAAAGGCTCCAAGAACAATATACCAGTTCCTAAGGACTGCAACAATCATGTGACAAAACTATTACACTGTCTCTAGGATTCAAATACACTAGTTGCTGGGATCTTAAATGTGAACACCAAGAACATGATGGGACAGAAGTAGATATTGCACATAGATGTAGGAAATTCAGAAGATAAGATTGTTATTTTGTCTTGAATATATTGACTCCAGAAATTGATCAAGCAGTTGACCCCTTACAATACTAGAATGCCCAAATCTCCTAATTACAGGCAGTAACATCCTAAGGTTCTGCCTTGAGACATTAATCAGTAGCATAATGGAAGGAAATGAACAGTTGTCTCCTAATTACTAGCAATATCATTCATAGAATCTGCCTTCAGACATTAATCAGTAGCATAATGGAATGAAATCAATAACGATCTCCTAATTACAAGGAATAATATCCAAAAATTCTTGCCCCAGACATTAATCAGTAGCATAATGGAAGGAAATCACAACTAATCAGCAAGGAATGTGAAGGATGCTAGCAGATTTCTAAGTGGTTGTTTTTTCAGGCACTTTTCTTGAAATTGATCACGGGAACCACATGGTGCATCAGCTGGAGAACTGGACCCTGATGCTGGCTGTACGCTCATGGGCGACTATGTGTGTATTGGTTGTAGTAGGGTTTGGGCCCATTTGCATCAGCCTCTCCCATTGGAGAGGCACTCGACCTCGAGTTCTAGCCTGCGTCTCTGCATTTTTTTTCTTGTGTTGCTTTCTCTTCTTTCGCTTTGGCTTTGTATTTGCATCTTTTTGTACTTTTGGATCTTGATCATGGGCCATTACAACTTGAATTTCTTCATGAGGTATGTTGTTGTGATCCTCTGCAATATGCATTTGGACTTGCTGTTCATCTGGTCATTGGATCCCCTCAAGGAAAGGATCAATATATTTTGATTTTGATACATTATAGATCAACAAATTTGTGAATTCTAACACTTCTGGACTATAAAAAATCCCTTGATCTACCGCTTGATTATCGTTCCTAACATTGGAGAAAAGAATCACTGTCAGATTGCTCCCCTGGATGTTGTAGGAGTTATCCTGTCCATTGTAAGTCGTTGCTTGATTAAATTGCCATGGCCTTCCCAAGAGTAGATGACAGGCATTCATTACAGGGATAACATCACACCACGCATAATCAATAGATGACATGCATTCATTCCAGGGATAACATCACACCACACATGATCAAAGTATTGAGCATTAACAATAGATTGAATTAAACATTGCTCACGAACAATTACCCCTGGGCCATCTACTACCCATGACAATTGGTAGGGTTACGCCATTGGCTCGGTGTGTAGGTGGAGATCTTGAACTAAGCATTGAGCAACCAAATTGGTGCTACTACTGCTGTTGATAATAAATTTGACTGTTTACCATTAATCAAACAATCAGCTTTAAATAGATCCATCTGTTGATCTGACCAATCCCTTCCACCATTGTTTCACTGGATCCAACATATTGTGGCGGATCATTAAAGGTTGATCTTTGCAATTTTCATAATGATCTTTTACTTCCCTTAATGCTAACACAGTCCTGCATACCATCAAGGTTTTTGGTCCATCGCCGACCATCCCATCATTGGAATCTTCATCATCGGGTACAATTTTGCCATCATTGTTGGGCTTGTCTTCACTTTTGGTTTCCGATATGATGTGCTTTCCTTTTGACGTGGATGTCAAAGCGCTTTGTCGTTTGCGGCACTTGGTTGAGATATGGCCGATCTCATTGCACTTGTAGCAACGGATATTTCTTTGCCCCGGTGGGTCGGCTGCCCCTTCAATGGGAATCTTTATTCCAAGTGCTTGGGTTGGACTAGATGGTTGGGTCGGCTCTAACTTGGAGCAGCTACCCCCACCTTTGACTGGTTTGTAAATGGACTCCCGCGACTTGGTTGCTTCTTGAGTTGCTTCTCTTGCCTACATGCCTTTACAACCGTGAAGATTGATGCCAAACCGATCATATCAGTGATGGTAAGCTTAAGTCTATCGGTGAAATGTGCCACCAATTGTTCTTTCAATTTGGTCATATCGTTGCGGGCAACAAGCTGATGGAATTCCTCCGCACACTTGTCAACTATTCAATCTCCCCATTGGATGTGCTGCGATTAATGGAATAGGGATTGCACATAGTGAACTGGTAAGAAGACCTCATGCATTAGAGACTTCATCACCTTGCACTTCCCGCACCTCTCCCTTGTGGCTTTCATTTGTTCCCACCAAGTTGTAGCTTCACCCTTCAACTTCATGGCCGCTATCTTGACCTTACGATCATCTGGTATCATCCGATACTTGAATATATGCTCGATGGCTTTGATCCACTCGTTGAAGTCGTCACCATGGAGGCTACCATGGCACTTTGGGATCTCAATTTTGAGGTTGAGATCATCATCCTATTCCTCCCGTCTTCTCTGCCCACGATAAGTATCCCTTGGGATTCGCCGATTCGAATTCGCAGTTCACAATTCGACAGTTACTCTGATTCGGAAATTTGATGGGGGTAGGTTTAGTTAATTTGGTTTTGAATTCGTTTAATTCGTAATTTGAATTTGAGGAGTTCACTGGACTAATTCGAATATATAATATAATAATTGGTGATTATTCATGTCTCAAGTTGCAATGGTTTTTCTTGCTAACTTTCACATGCACATGAAGTCAAATTATGCTTTTGGAAACTTCCATCAATCGAATGGTGGGTCACGTATGGTTGGATAAATCATAACTAATTATAAATACAAGTACTTACTGTCATTATAATCGATTTTGATTTAGTGTAATGAGAATCATATTCATAAAAATGGATTTATATGGGATTATTTTCTCCAACTTGGTGGTATTTGTTAATGTTAAGTGCTTTTATTTGTTAATGTTACGTGCTTTTAAAAAAATAAGTCTAAATTATTGAAATTATGCATATAAAGATAAGATATGGGCATTGGGCAAAAGTGTAATTTCTCTCAAAAAGCCTATGGTAGTTGGAACTCTAGTAATTTTTGGGATATAGAAGGTATTAAAATTAAAATGGAGGACCCTATCTGTAAATACAAAAATCTCAGGAGCTTATTTAAAAATTCTAAAAATGTCTATAAAAACAAACTCTAAAAAATTAGGAGAGGTAGAGATTTGTAAGTTTGTGACAGCTCTGCCCTCATCTGTCTCATGACAGCCTGTAACCAGCTGTATTCCAACTTCCCTAATCAATCCCCCTCATTTCTTCGTCTCCTTTCTTGCTCTCTGTCTCTCTCTAAACCCCAATCTTCCAAACAGCGAAGGAAGAGAGACAAAAGAGAATCCATCGACACAGTAGAAAATGGAATTCTTGATTTCTAATTCCTGGTTTTCTGCTAACTTGCATTGTGTATTTGCTTACTTGCCCTTTTATCCCATTTCAAAATGGAAGAGGCGAGTAAGAAAATCAAAAAGGGATCATGCAATTTTGAAATGAAAGGGAAGAGAGAGAAAATCGAAAAGAAATTATGCACGATCGAAGGAGGAGATCTAGAAATAGCAAGACAGGAAACATTATATGGAGACTTGCTATTATAGGAGATTAAAAGGAAGAAGCAACTTTATCTTCTTCCCCTGATTTTCGAACTGCCTCGTACCAGGCCTTATGACATTTTCGAATCACAGCGAATCAAATAGCTATTTATTCAAAACGAATGGTTTGTGATTCGGCATCCATGGGAGTGGAGCGAATTAGGTAACTATGCGTAGGATTCCTCCTTGCTTCTAGACT
Source organism: Sextonia rubra (assembly GCA_037013555.1). Classification (NCBI taxonomy): domain Eukaryota; kingdom Viridiplantae; phylum Streptophyta; class Magnoliopsida; order Laurales; family Lauraceae; genus Sextonia; species Sextonia rubra. The sequence continues at coordinate 104,013,518 of JASUAD010000001.1, read as the reverse complement.
TGTGAGTTGTTGGGTGATTGCTTGTAGTTGTTCTTCTATCGCTCCAAATATGTTGTCAATGGTGTCGATGTGCGCCTGCGAATCCCATTGCCATACACTTGTGTCACAGCCTTGACCTCTCCCTCTACGATTCATTGCTGGATCAGGGATTTCTACAACAGTGGAAAATATTAGGGGTCGACTGTGGACGGAAGCGAGTCTTTGATACCACCAGCTGCAGTCCACCAAAGGCTCCAGGAACAATATGCTCTACCAAAGGCTCCAGGAATACCAGTTGTTCCTAAGGATTGCAACATTCATGTGACAGAACTATTATGCTGTCTATAGGGATTCAAATACACTAGTTGTTGGGATCTTCAATTTGAACACCAAGAAAATGAGGGGACAGAAGCAAATATTGCACAGAGATGCAGGAAATTCAAAAAATGAGACAGTTATTCTATCTTGAATATATTGACTCCAAAAACTGCCCTTACAATACTATAAAGCCCAAATCTCATAATTGCAAGCAATAACATCAAAGATTCTGCCTTCAGACATTAATCAGTAGCATAATGGAAGGAAATCAACAACTGTCTCTTAATTACAAGCAATAGCATCGAACGATTACATTAATCAGTATCATAATGGGAGGAAATCAACAACTATCTCCTAATTACAAGCAATAACATCCAAAGATTCTGGCCCCAGACGTTAATCGGTAGCATAATGGAAGGAAATCACAACTAATCAGCGAGAAATGTGAAGGATGCCAGCAGATTTCTAAATGGGTGGCGTTTCAGACACTTTCCATGAAATTGATCACGGCACTCACATGGCCCATCAGCTGGAGAAGTGGACCCTGCTGCTGGCTGTGCACTCATGGGTGACTATGGGTGCATAGGTTGCAGTTGGGTTTGGGCCTATCTGCATTATATTTGGTATAATGGCCACAATTGTGAAGCTGCAATGGCAAGAAGTAGCCTGTCATTTTTGCAATGGGAGCAAAAGTCTCCTTAAAATCTATTTCATATTCTTGTCTGTTTCCTAATGCGACAAGGTGAGCTTTGTGCCTATCCAAAGAATCATCTGCTTTTAAGTTTTATCAATTAAATCCACTTGCATCCAATTGGTTTGATAGTAGATGGACAATCCACAATATCCCAAGTGTGATTCTTTTTTAGTACACTTAGTTCTTCCCACATAGCCTATTGCCAAAATTCAAGTTGCGCTGCCTGTGAATAGGATTTAGGTATAGATGTAGAGGAAGGGTATCCATTAAGAATGCGTGAGTAAAACCATATCGATCAGGAGGATCAATAAACATTGAGGAACGTTGCAAGGTGCTTAGTGGAAGTGGACCATTTGCCCGTGAAGGATTTGGAGGTTGCGAGCCTTTAGTGGTTTCTTTTTCCTGTCTATGATACTCAATTAGATATAAACATAGAAATAGTTATTTTGTCAAAAAAATTTAGCAACAAGACTCTGGTGTTGGAATCCGATGGTTCAATATATTTTTGTAAGAAATATTGATTAAAAAAAATATTACGGGAAATCCTAGTGTGTTTAGCCATAAGATCATAACAAACAAAACCTTTTTTATGAGAGTCATAACCTAAAAATGCATACTTTGGAGATTGAGCAGTTAATTTATTCCGTGGATTTGGGGGAAAAAGAACAAAACATACACAACCAAAAGGATGGAGATGATAAAAAGTAGGTTGTTTCTTGTGTAGTCGGAAATAAGCATTTTCATTGTTAATGGAAAGGGATGGTAGCCGATTTATGAGACGTTTTACCGTTGTTAGAGCTTCAGGCCAAAAACTGGTAGGTACTGAAGATTCTAGTAGGAGAGTTTGAGTGATGTAGGCCCTAGGGTTTGGGCTTGAGTGGAATGTCGAAGCACATATCCAAGAACATCTCGAACGTCTCAAATGAGATCATAAAAAAGGACGTACCTCAACTGGGGAAAACACAACTCAATTAATCAATAACTCGAATTAATTCTTCTCTACAATGTCATATAAATAACAAATGAAACTAGTTAATATGGGATACCTAATCCTAATTACAATTCTTGAATTAAAATTAGAAACTAATAAAAATAAGAAAATCTCTAAACTTCCTTGGGACCCACATGGGCCCACGATGATATTTTCCATGTGTTGCTGCATCATTCTCCCCATGTTGGAAAAGAGGTCGACAACAAACTCGGTAGGGCTTGGTATTGCTTCTGTAGACATTGTGTACATGAAGCAAGTCCTTAGTAATGCGAGCTTGTGATCCTTGTTTGGGTGGTTCGGGCTTCACAGGAGGGAGCGTGACATGCTTTCCATTGTGAGCAAATGTGTATGTGTTATCGCGCATGCCATGAGTTATGTTTTTGTCATATATCCATGGACATCCCAATAATATATCACCACTGTCCATTGGTAGCGCATCACACCAAACTGTATCTTTTGTAGTCCTCCCCAATGGCAAAAGTAACTAGAGAGGCATACTGTACTTGCATTTCATCACCTATCATTAGCCACTTAGCAAAATAGGGACGATAATGCTTTCGAACCTTCAGCTTAAAATGATCTAGTAAGGCTTGAGAGATGATATTTTCATAACTACTTCCATCAATCACAACAGTGTATGCTTCTCCATTGACGGCAACTTTTGAGCAAAAATTATTATTTCGCAACCATTTCTTTTCAACAATTGGTAGAGCCTCTTTGATGACCATGAGGGCTTCATCTGTGGTGTCTGCTTCTGTGTCCTCCACTTCTTATTCATCTTTGTCTTGAGCATCATATGAGGATCTTTAACATCACTTCTTTCTCAATCATATGTATGTGTTTTGGACATTCCATTGTGCGATGCCCCGGTTGTTGCCAATGAAAGCAAAGCTTCTTATTCTGATCTTTGGTTTTGGCAAAAATCTTTCTTGATAATTAACATCAAGAAAAGACTTCTATTCTTTCTTTCAGCAGTCCCATCTTTGTTGCGTAGTGTATGGTCATGTTCGTTGTGATACAATTCTTTTTTTTTGTAAAAAGTGCTGAAATTCGGTAGACACATACTCCCCCCGAATTTGATGACAATATTTTAATGCATTTTGAAAATTGGTAATCAACATAGGCAACAAAGATTTTGAAGGTTGTAAGAACAATAAATTTTGAATACAATAGATAAATCTAGGTGAACCTCCTGTAATCATCAATAAAGGTGACAAAGCATGCGACATGTGTGGTGCTATTCCCACACATCACTGTGAATTAAGTCAAAACATGCTTTGCTTCATGATGTAGAGAGCGGAAAAGGAAGATTTACTTTTTTCTAAGTTACATGCATTGCAATCAACATAAACACATGCACCAGAATTTTTTAATAAGCCAGAATTGAACAAAGTTGACAAAGTTCTGATATTTGGATGTCCTAACTTATTGTGCCACATTTGACAATTGTTTAAAACATAAAAGAAAAACAACTTATTTGCAGTTTTATTCTGTATAATTGAGGGCACATAAAGGGAAAATAGCCTTCCTTGTCTAGGGCTACCTCATGATCACCTTCCTCGACTCTTGGTCATGTAAACACAACTAGAGGGAGAGAATGAGATTTTGCAATTATCGTCAACCAATTGTCCAATAGAGACGAGATTTGTAGTTAACCTTGGAGAAATAAAAACATCTTATGGTAATGGACTCATGACATCACCAATAGCAGTAGTGGGTAAATTTTCTCCATCAACAGTTTGAATTTTAAGTTTACCCTTTTATTCAATGATGTTTGTCAAAGATGAAGGTGATGATGTCATGTGATTGGTGGCATTGTTCAAGAATAGACATAGTCAGTTGGCATTGTTCTTCATGTAGTTGCTCTTGAAGACTACTCTATCAAGGGAAGTGGAGCTCGATTCATCAAGCTAGATCAAACAACTTTATACTCAGGTAGGAGCTTCATTAGAAACTAATCATGATATCTACTCTGTCGAAGTTTCAGTAATTCAGGAAGAAGGGCTTCAGAAACATCAACAAATCTAATTTCATCACATTCGGACCATAGGGCTAGGAATCCTGAATAATAATCTTGTATAGACAATGTCACTTGGGTTGGGAGTAATTTGCAATTTCAAATTCAAGCTGAAATTGTCTAGCAGCATTATTTTGATTATATACTTTGTTTTAGATACTTCCACATTTCTTTAGATGTCTTGCAAGGTCTAAGATACAAATTGAAATTTGGTTCCGTTGATGCAAGGATCTGCAATTTGATTTTTGCATCCTTAGTTTTCTAGGATTAGGATTTTTTTTTTTTTTGCATCTTCAACAGGTGTCATTTCAGATCCTTCAATATATCCCTAGGTTTCTTTTCCTTCAAATTGAAATTGAAATGCCCAAGACGTGTAGTTTTGTCCATTAAAACAAATGATGGAAAGTTCAGATTTCTCAGTTTTATCCCTTAGTGCAGAAAACAGTAGACAAAAGCACCAACAACTCTTAATCACCAATAGAAAGCACTAACAGAGCAAAATCACCAACAGAAAGCACCAATAGAGCAAAGAATAATGGTATAATGTAGTCAGCACTGCTATATAATGGTCTGATCTGATCGGTGATAAAAAAAATACTAGCAGAAATGGGAAAAATACTCCGGGTGACCTCTGGGCATGTGCCTAGTTCACAATGTGGGGCCCACAGAGAGACTGGAATGCACATCTAAATTCAGACCGGATGTTTGGTCTGAGATTGCTTCCTTGTGATGAAGTTTGGTCAGAAAATTCCTCATATCCAATCTTTTGGACAGTAGTGATTGAAAACAGTGCAAGAAATCGAGAAATCACAAGAATGAGCAAAAGGCCTACCTCTAAGTGCTAGAAATTGCGAAAAAATCTTCAAAATTCTCAGATGGAGTGTTTGGCCATGTTAGTAGTTATTGGCACCAAACTCTGGATGATCACTGGTGGGCCGCTGTAGATCAGAGGTAATCTACGACAGACGTGTTGGTTGATGCAGAATCTTTCGAAACAGATCCCTGATCTGTTCTTCACCAGGAGAGACCGACTTCTTTCTATTTGAATTATACATTGCTAATCAGGAGACTGACTTTCTCTCTATTTGAATCATACATTGCTAATCAGAAGCTCTGATACCATGTCATCTCAAAGAGATGTTGATAAAACAGAGAGGAAAATGCGGGGAAAATTTTATGTCCCTTGGTGTGATCGACAGGTTGCTTTATATAAGGGCTGTGAGCCCAATCAAGGATACAGTCAAGCCTTTAATCAGGCATTGTAATTGATACAATGGGATTTAGATCCACTATCCTAGCTAATCAATTGTACAACATATCTATTTTACGACTTTTATGTTTGACCCATATATACGTGAGTCATTTGCTATTTTGGGCTAATGGACCTCTATTGACAATATTTTTATATTAAAAATTAGTGGGGTTTCTTCTCCCTATGTTTCTGAAGAGGGTTTCTCTCAATTGGTTTTCATCGGATTTGTTTTGTTTTTACTATTTTTTTTTAACAATTCATTAATTTTTTAAATATAGAGACATGTGGCACAATGGAGTCTCTCCACGAGCAGAGGCCACATCATTCAATGCAATCCATTCCTATAAACTGCCAGAATTTTCTCACGTAATCTTAGTTGAAACCGTAGATTGAGTTGGATCTAGGGTTTTGACTCAACTGGTCGTGAGAAGTAAAAGAAAAGCAAAAAATAGAAAACAAAAAGAAAGGGAAGGAATTAGGGAAAATCTCAGAGGGATAATTTGCACCAATGGTTTGGGCGATCATCCTAATGTTATTATTCTATTGATTTCTAAAATTACAAAAAATCCCTGAATATTATTATAATTACATCCAGGCCTTTGATTAATTTCAGAAGCTACAAATAAGTCCCTAATTATGTCAAGGTCCCTGATTAAAAATAACCTTTAAGATTCTGCATCTTGTGACTCCTTTTTCATGTATGTATTCATTTTATCCACCATCTTTATATAAAATGAAAATCTTAAATTTTTATATCATTTATACTAATTAAATGTCATTGATCTTATGATTGAGTTTATTGTCCTCATTTTGTGATTTGTTTTTCTTTTCTTTCATTTAGTGGAAAGTGACACTTGGAAAGTTCGTTGGTCATTCTCGTCAGACCTTGCGTTTTGCTCTTCATTTTAGACCGCAGGATGAGGAAAGACTATGCAAAATCTCTTATGAATGGGGATGATTGGAACTTATATGCTCAAAAAAGAAAGCTTGATAAAGTGGTTTGTTCACAATGCATTGTTTGGTATTATTGTGTATTTACTATTTTACTATGGCCTTATCTTATTTGCCTTTTTGTTTTGTTCTCCAGGAACCTACAGGGACAATGGGTAAATATGTGAATGTGATTAATTTTCCTATTGATGCTTGGACTAGAAGAGTAAACAGTGCAGTTACTAATGTGAATGAGCAAGTTTTAATCAAGAGAGACATGGGGCAATCTACAAATACGCCCGCCAATGAATTGCTGAATCGGTGGACAAATTACAAGTTGTACTACTTTTGAGATATGTCAGAACTTGCATGGAATATAACAGTTGGTTTTGTTAAGTTTATGCATCGCTGTTTCAGTTTTGGAAAGACTTATAATGGTGAAGATGAAGATGAAGTGATTTTTTTACATGTTCCTCAACCTTCAAGTTCCAGCGCGTTGAATATGTCACCTAATCAGCGGCAAAAGGGGGCAGATGATTCCAGTAGAGGATTCCTTGATCTTTCAATTTTCAGAATCATTCTTGGCGTGGTTCATTATCGATGGGGGAAGAACAATGCCCAACTAAACAGGCAACCAAGTGAATTGAATGAACAACGAAAAGGAAAGAATAAGCACAATGGCTGCACAGGTCAAGAGCATATACAACTTGAAGAAGATGAGGAGAGGATTGAAAACTTCTTACTTGCGATAAATGCCAGGTGGTTTCCCTTAAATCTTATGGAAGAGTTCAAACAAGGTAAACTGTTGATTGAAAGGTTTTTTAAGTACAAAAGAGAGATTGCCACAGGAAGTGACGGTAGCAAAACTTGGGAAGAACATACACTACTTGAGAATGAGAAGGAACAACTTGAGAAGATATTTCGTAAGAGAAATGGCACAAGGCCTCCCTCAATTCTTGTTGAAGACTCTAGGGAAGGTAATGGACACTCTATTGGAAAGCTTTTTGTGTCCAAAAGAGAGATTGCCGAAGGAAGCAACATGACAGTTATCTTTGAGGGCATATATGATCGTAATCTTCATGTTGCCATTAAACGCGTGTTGCGACGTCGTAATGTTGTGGCTTTATATAACCTTTGCATGCTTATTAAATTAGTGCGGCATCCAAGCATTGTTCATGTGCTTGATATTGGAATGGATGAGGATTATATTTATTTTGCAATGGAGCGATGCATTTGCAACTTATATGAGTTAATTCAGTTATGCTCAACCAATATGAATGGGGACAATGCTCTGGGTGGACCTATCACGCGAATTGTCAAGAAGTTATGGAAGCCAAATGGATACCCTTCACCAGAGTTGTTAAAATTGATCAGGTTGGTATGAGAGGCTTCTTCTTGTGTGTATGTTATTTCTATTCCAGATCATAACTAATCTCTATTATAAATTCAATTTTCCAAAGTTGGCTAGATCTCGGATGCTTCTTGTGTTAACAACCACTTACTGTAAAAGCTTAAGTTTATAGAGAACGACATAACAATGTATATCAAGTTACAACACACACCCTGGCACGTGCAGGCTCTTTCATGGGAATTACACCCTCCGTGAGAGACTACAAAGTCTCCACATGGGAATCACACCCTCTATGGGAGATTACAAGGTATAATTGCTCGGGGATTCAAACACTCGACTTCCTGCTTTAATACCATGTTGACAACCACTTACTCTAAAAGCTTAAGCTTATGGAGAATGGCGTAACAATGTATATAAAGTTAAAACACCCCCCATTTTCTCATGGTAGGCAGGATATCAGCCAATTTGATCACTGACGTACTATCAGAGTATATACACATTAGACTGTTTTGTTTGAATTCTAACTCCTCCAATAAGATCTTTAGCCACAATAGCTCACAACACCTATGAGTAATAGCGCTATATTTGGCCTTTGCACTAGATTTGGTATAACAACTTGTTTTTGGCTTTTCCATGACACTAGGTTTCCTCCAACCTATAGATCAAAAAGCAGTAACAGATAGAGCTTGGCCAGTCGCCAAAACACTACGTAACGGCGTGATTCAAAAAAATTTCAGAAAATCCAGAAAATTGTAAAGAGTTAGAAATATTTGTTTGTTTTGAAAAAATAATTAAAATAAGGGGTGTACCTCAATGCATTATGTCCTGTATAGCTATATAATTAAAAAATAATAGTATTAATCTTATTTTCCACATGTATTTATGTTGATTACTTTTAGTAACTTATAAACTAATGAAATGCAAATAAAAAGCTATGTGTGCATGAAGATATCATCAAAATGAATAATGTATCAAGATTCAAGATTGAAGAGTTTAAGACTTAGAGACTAGAGTGACTCAACAATCAACATTCAACATAATAAATGACATAATAAATACTAACGTCATAAATATCATTGTACTTAAAGAGTTGAGACTTGAGAATTAATAAAAAGTTGAGATTTGAGAAATGATTAAAGGAATACCTGTACCACCAAAACGAATGTTTGGCAGGAATTGGATATGTGGCATTGGCATCACTGTCTCCGTCACCATTGTTGCTGTCATTGGCACCACTCCCATTGGTACCAACATACTGCAACTCTCCTCCATATTGGTGGGCTTTGGGGATCCTCGAACACAAAGAAATGGGATAGATATGGATGAGTATATTGATCAAATGACCATGATTCTGAATATTGTTGTGATGATGATCCCGCTTGACCATGTGCATAGTCCCGTGGGACATACGGTCAGTACCCAGAATATGGGTCATGGAAAATAAGGTACTAGTTTGTTGTTTGCAGCCCTCGAACACTCCCACTCCCACCATCATTTCCTTGTCCATTACAGGGTCTTCGGCATACATAAATAAGACTTGGCCTCATACGAGATGCATCTGGAAATTCATCCACATTCTCGACAAGAGCATCTACTTTGTCATCATGGTAAGAATCACTTGGCCTGGCCTTGCTGCCTCCTCTAGTTGGAGAGTCACTACTTGGAGTGGCATAGCCCCCAGATCTCTGATTGAATATAGATCAATCTCCCAGAGGATTGATCAAATCCAGAGATGGATTCTACCCTTTTGGGCACAAGAGAACTCACGGTAGACACCATACTTGAGAGAAAATTTGATTTATTAATTTGGATAAGTATGTCCATTACAATGAAAGACTCCTTATATAGGAGCGACTGTTTCTAAACTAGGAATAACCGTCTCTAAATAATCATGGCTTACTAACATAAATTAAGCAATTACTAATATCAATTTAACATAAAATAGGAAATAAGCAATTAATTAGAACTATCTAATCAAGGATAGGGGTAGGCCAGTAATGGCACCAGTGAGAAAAAGTTTAGTAATATAGGTCGATGGTCCATCGAGAGGTAGGGGTAGGCTGAAGAAAACATTGATGGAGGTCATTGAATCATATTTGCAGCAGTTTAACTTATCTAAGGATTTGACTTAAAATAGAATAGAATAGAGAAATAGAATTCATGAAGCTGACCCCAACATGGTTGGGATAAGGCTCTGATGATGATGATGATCATGATGATGATCTAATCAAGGATAGGGATCTCTAATCTTGAGGAGATCATGGATAGAGTGGGGCCCATCAATACCTGCGTCTTGTGATTTGGGCCGAATCTTGGATCGGCTTGCATTAGCTTTCCTCGACTTGGAAAAACTCAACTCCAGCGAGTTAAGTGCTTGATATATTTCATATAGATCTACATTGATGTGTTGGAAGTCTGCAGAGTGATCCATGTAGTGCGGAGAGAGGGTGATTTCGCCAATAAACATAAAACTTGTAATAACCTTCTTGACGTGTGAAGACAATTTGATCAAGGATGTCAATAATCTCATCAGTGGGAGGGAGAGTGGGCGGTAGGGAAATAATCTGCTCTTCATTATCTCCATCATTATTATGGCCGTGGTAGAGAGTAAGATCCTCTACATTGAAGGATGAACGACGCCTAAATCAAAAAAAATGTCAAGAATATTAGTGTTGGGGTTAATCTTTTGCAGAATCTTGAATGAACCCAAGTTGTGAGGGTATAGTTTCTTATTAGCTCTAGGCTGCAACCTTTCAAGTTGGATACGCACCATAACTGGATCCCTTTCTATAAATTCAACAAATTGATGATGTTTGTCGCTTGCTTTTTATTAACATTGTAATTGGCTGATAAATGGTGACATACTTCATTGTGCACTTGTTGCACGTGATGGAAGAAATTTTCAGCATCTACATTGATATTTGCATTAACTGGCAAAGGCACAAGATCAACAAGTAGTCGTGGATGAACTCCTGTGACAGCTTCAAATGGAGACTTGCCAGTTGACCGATTGATTGAATTATTATACACAAATTCAGCCATAGGTAATGCTTGATTCCAATTTGCAATATGGTCATGCACAAGCCTGTGTAGCACTCGTCCAAGACTTCTGTTTGTCCATCAAATTGTGGGTGGTAAGCAGTTGAGAAGTTAGCTTTGTGTTAGACAACATCCATAAGGTCTTCTAGAAATAGCTCATGAATTTTGTGTCTCTATTAGAAACAATAGTCTTCGGAAGACCATGGAGCCGAACAATTTCCTTGAATAATTGTGCCACCTTATAAGCATAAGCTGTTGTAGTACAAGGAATAAAATGTGCCATTTTTTAAAAATAGTTAACAACGACGAAGATAGAATCAACCTTTCCGGCAGTCGTTGGTAAACCTAGTACAAAGTCCATACTAATGTCTTCCTAAGGAGTACAAGGAACGGATAAAGGCTGATACAATCCAATATTCTTCTTGTTTCTTTTAGCTAGCTGGCATTCCTACATCTCTCGCAAATATGAATCACATTGGTCTTCATGCAAGACCAATAGTATCTATCATCGACAAGAACAAGCGTTTTGTCACGACCCAAGTGTTCACTATGTCCTCCTGCATGTAACTCTCGAACAACATAGTCATGAATAGAAGTAGTTGGGAGAAAGAGTTGCGTACCTTTAAATAAGAAACCATCATGAGGACTATAATGAATATGTTGAATATGTTCACCATTGATGAGGATAGAGCCAAAGTCTTTGTCAATTGCATAATCTTGTTTAATTTGCTAAAAACTTGGCACATTAACAGACATGGCGGTCAAAAGATGTTTCCGCCGGCTTAATGCATCTGTTATCAGGTTATTCTTTCCTACATTACGTCGAATGCTAAATTTGAAGTCATGTATATAAGCACTCCATTTAGCATGGTTAGCATTGATCTTATGTTGAGAGTGTAGATGTTGCAAAGTACCATTGTCAGAATAGAGCACAAATTTCAAAGAGCTTGTCAAAATCGGGATTCTGTAGAATTGGCGATTCAGTAATCTTTTGCTTGATTTTTACTAAAGCCTTGGTGGCTGCACTGGTCTACTTAAACTCACATTTTCTCATACGATCAGGAACAAGAGTCATAATACTACTGAAGTGTCTGATAAATCTTTTGTAGAAATTAGCAAGACCATTAAACTGCGAACTTCAGTAATAGTAGTAGGAATAGGCCAATCAAGAATTGCCTTAACCTTTTTAGGATCCATTTTGATTCCTTGAGACAACATATCCCAAGAAAATAACAATCACTCATGAAAGTGCGCTTCTTGAGATTAATATAGAATTGGTCCCGGTGAGGAAGTTGACAGACATTATCCAAATGCTGAAGGTGATCTTCTTTTGTTTTCCTGTAAATTAGGATATCGTCAAAATAAATGACGAAAAATTTCCCAATTGCATCATAAGCTGCATAAAAATACTAGGAGCATTGGTTAAGCCGAATGGCATAACCATCCATTCATAAAGACTGTCCTTCATATAGAAGATAGTTTTCCATTCGATCACCTAGTCTCATACGGATTTGATGTTAACCACTTCGCAGATCAATTTTAGAAAAAATGCATGCACCAGTAATCATATCTAGCATATCATCCAAACGAGGGATAGGGAAGTGATATTTTACCATGATTTTGTTAATTACACGGTTGTCCAGGCATATATGCTAGCTTCTGTCTTTATTTGGAGTGAGAAGTGCCGAAATGCCACAGGGATTGTGACTTTCCCTAACATAGCCTTTTATAAGCAAGTCATCAACTTGCCTTTTTAATTTTGCATACTTTGCCAGACTCATTCGATAGGCAGGTAAGAATGAAGCTTTTGGAACAAGACTAATGGAATGTTGAATGTCCCTTAATAGGGGTAGTTCCTTCGACAATTTGTCTGGAACTAAATAAGCAAATCTTTTCAATAGTGGCTTCACTTCTTGTGGGATGGTCGAGGCAGGATTGTCTTCCACAACCTGTTTAGTAACCAAGGCATACATGACACCTTGTTCTTTGCTTTCCTCTTCAAACCGTTGTATAGTCAAGATAGGAAGTGCATGAGAAGAAAATCTGATTTAGGTGAAGAGGGAGGTGTTAGTGAAGGATGTTGCCAGATTCTCTCACCGTTCCACTTGAAAGTATAGGTGTTGTGCTCATGATCTGTGATGACTTTAAAATTCTATAGCCAAGGTCGTCCGAATAGAATGTGTAACGTTCATTGGAATGATGTCACATCGAATAGTATCCTCATATCTGCTAATCCTGAAAAGAACTATGCATTGCTGATGAATAGGAATAGAGTAATTATTGACCCATGCAACTTTATAGGGTCGTGGATGCTTCTATGTGGTTAACTTTAGCTTTTCTATTGCTTTTTGGGAGATGGAATTCATGCACTGCCACCCTCAATAATTATGTTGCATGATATGCCCTTGCAATAAACTCGGGACCGAAAAATCGAAGCATGATTCCAGTCTTTATCTTCCTCTTTTGCATTAGCCACTAACAATCGATTCTCTAGGAAAAGTAGTGGAGTACCATCATCATCAGGGCCAATATTATTTATCCACTCTTCAAGATTTTCATAAGCAGGATCTATATCAGCTTTCTCCATTTCTACATATCATACCGATCATCATTATCAGGTTCATTGGAGGTGTATAAATTTCTATGTGGGCACTCATTTGCATAATTTCCCCATTGTTTTATCCCTTTTATCTATTCTTCCACGAGCATAATTTTTTTTTGAATCCGCTGATTTTGTTGTGGAATTTATCTTTGTTAAATATCTAGCTGAGGACTCTGAGGAGGGGGCCTGTAACCTTGCACTTGATTGCGATTACAGGTAGGGTCAGGGCCTCTTCTTGTGGAAAACTCTTCGGCTTGAAAAGCATTGTGTCTCCGCAAATGAAGTTCATGTTGTGCTTTTTGGGCTTTGTTGAAGATTTCATCAACTGTGGTATAGTCAAACATTGCTACCTCTCATCTGATATCGGCCTACAGGTTATTTTTGTATTTAGTGATAGTCAAACGGTCATCTGTCTTCAAGTTACAGAGAACAATGTATTCGTGAAACTTATTTGTGTACTCTTCCACTGTTAAATGACCTTGCTGAAGACTTAGATATTCTTAGTGGAGTGTATTCATATAATCAGAAGGTAGAAAATTGCTTTTGAGCCTATCTTTCTTGTTGTTCCATCAAATAATCGGCTAGGCCATCGTAAGTTCACCATTTTCAACACCATACCATCAAATTCGAGCAAGACCCTTTAGTTTAACCTTGGTAAAGGCTATCTGCTGTTCATCATTCATACTATACCAAGCAAAATAGTCTTCCAAAGAGTTAAGCCAATCAACAAAAATTTTCGTGCTGGCTTCACTACTAAAGTCAACAACATTAATTTTGACTTTTCATGTGATGTCATCAGGTTGGAGTGCAGCAAAGGGACCCTGGGGGTCTCGTTCAGCAAGAAAGCGCTGCATAAAATCACAAATGGATTCTTGATTCTAAGGTATTTTTGGTTGGATGAGTGTGTATACCTGAGACAGTGTGGATGATCCTTCTTGACTAACAAACTGTTTGTTTTGCAATTCAGCAATGGCAGTTTCTACAATTTTTAGATGTTCCATGACATCTTCCAATTCTTGACTTAATTTAAGTGTGGTATCATCTCTTTGTTTATTTGTCATCCAATGTTGGAGATCATCATCTCTTTTAGATGTGGTTTTTTTTTCTTTTGAAAGAGAGACGTAAGGTGCACTTGGGTCGGGTCGGACCTAACTACAAACCCAACTAAGCAAGGCTGGCTCACTTGTTGCCAACGTTAGGCCCAATAGAAAATTGCCTAAAATAAGGCCTGGAAAGAGGCACGTGTGGAAAAGGGGGTTCAGATGTGTCTTTGGGATTTGTGCTGAAAGAGAAATAAAGGAAAGAAGGCCCTGGTGTTTTTTCAAAGCTTACTTGATGACGAAGATGGCAGTGGACTTACGATGCTACGACGGGATAGTAGAGTGCTTAGCGATCATGGGCGACTGGCAATGGCCGAGCGGTGAGGCCGATGGGAGTTTCCTGCCGCTGGAAGGTTGTCGATGGCAGCAACTGGAGCGCCTTCGGTGCACGGTATGTTATTAACTGCTCTTCTTCTCTCTCTCTCTCTCTCTCTCTCTCTCTCTCATATATATATATATTTTTCCTCCTCTAGGATTGGGGCTTCGGCAACAAAGGTAGAAGAGACAAGTAGGGGTTAGGCTCGGCTATGGCTAGAAGTGAGTTTAGGGAGTGATTCGACTGGGGCTTGAGCGTGGTTGGGATGGGTTTTTTTATGTTTTTTTTTTTCGGAAAGGCTTGGGGAAGATTTCAGTGGGTTAATGGTTTCAGTAGGGTGTTGATAGGTGAAGGCTAGGAAAGCACGAGGTTGCTGGAGTCTCGGGATTGATGGTGGAAATTGGGAGTTGGAAGATGAAACAAGGATGAGATAAAGGGACGGGAAGAAACCTGGGAAAGACGAGTTCCCTGGGCGACCGAATTTGGGCTTTGATACCCATCTAGGGCAGCGTCAGATTTTCGATCAAATGTAGATCAATGCCCCGGATTTCCGATCAAGTGTAGATCAATCTTTTGGAGGATTGATCGGATCTAGAGATGGATTCTCCCTTTTAGGGCACAAGAGAACTCACGGTAGACACCATACTTGAGAGAAAATTTGATTTCGTAATTTGACTAAGCATGTCTATTACAATGAAAGACTCCTATAGGAGTGACTTTTTCTAAACTAGCAATGTCGGTCTCTAAACAATCATGGCTTACTAAAATAAATTAAGCAAATTGCTAATCTCAATTCAACATAAAACAGAAAATAAACAATTAATTAGAATTATCTAATTAAGGATAGGGATCCCTTATCTTGAGGAGATCTTGGATCAAGTGGGGCCCATCAATGTGGTCCATCAAAGCTTGTGGACCTGTGATTTGGGCCGGATCTTGAATCGGCCTGCATCATGGAGCAATGCTTAAACTCGAACTATCTGAGGTAACTGTAGATACTACATAAAAGGGCTCAAGTTCAATGCCTCTTGATGTTCTAGTTTCTATAGGTGGCCCACTTTCTCCTTTTTTTTCGTCTTCATCCATTATTCATTGTAGCTCCCGGTGTAAATTCTCATCTCCATCTAATAATGGATCTTTTATATCAGTTAACATTGGAAGTAGAGGATCATCTTCTTAAAAGATATTATCCAAATTTATAGGGTGATAATTCGGATCATCCCTTTTGCCTCCTTTGTCTATTTCTGACTCTTAACTTCAAATTATAGTGACAATACACAAACTTGTTTAGCTTTTGTATTGCTATCCGATTTCTTAATTTTGTGTGTATTGATTAGAAAGTATTCCAGTTTCTTTCACAATTCGATGATGACATTGTTTGGCTAAGGTCCCTAATGGCAGTAATTCTTAGTGTGGAGCACTTTCTCCAAAATTGATCCACCACTTAGCTAAAATTGAAAAAAAAAATAAAGAAAATTAGTCATCCTCATTCCACATTCCTTGGAGGGGATTTAAACGGGCATATAAGAAGAGATAATAGAGGATATGAGAATGCATGGAGCGCAAGGATTTGGAGAAAAAAATGAATTCGGAAACACTATATTGGACTTTGCAATGGTATTTGATTTTGTAGTAGTAAATAATTTAAAAAGAGAGATGAGATTTAATTACCCATAAAAGTGGGAGTAATAGGAGTTAGATAGACTTTTTTCTAGTTAGAAAACAAGACCGATTGGCTTGTAAATATTGTAAGGTTATCCCAGGAGAGAGTTTGACCATGCAACATAGGCTCGTAGTTTTAGATATTTGCATTAGAAGTAGAAAGAGAGCAGTAGCAAACTACATGGCCGTTAGAACAAGGTGGAGAGATTTGAAGGGTGAAAAGAGCAAATATATTTAAGGACAAAATGATTGAGAAAAGAGAATGGAATCTTGAAAGAGAAATTACAGTAATATGGAATCAAATGGTTAATTGCATTAGGAAGGTTGCAAAGGAGGTACTTAGAGAATCAAAAGGAAAGACATGCTAATAAAGGAATATGGTGGCGGAGTGTGGAGATTCAGGAAGTTATTTGAGAGAAAAAACAATGCTACAAAGTTTGGCAAAGGACTAAGAGTATAGAAAACTTTGAGCTGTATAAGAAGGCAAAGAAAGAAGCTAAGAAAGTAGTAAGTAGTGCAAAGTTCAAAGCATATGATGACCTCCAAATAGGTTGGGAACAAGAGAATGAGAGAAGGATATTTTTAAGCTTGTAAAAATAAGAGAAAAGAAAAGTAGGGACTTAGATCATGTTAAATGTCTCAAAGACAATGAGGAAAATGTTATGGTAAAGGACAACGATATTAAAGAAAGGTGGAAGAAATATTTTAGCAAACTTTTAAATGAAGAACATATGAGGGATACAAGAACGAGGAGGATACTTCATTATCAGAGCATACTTTTCTCCGTAGAATTAGAGGGGTGGAAGTAAAGGAAGCATTGAAGCGAATGAAGACAAGAAAGGCTACAACCCAGATGATATTCCAATAGAGGTATGGAAATGCTTAGGAGAGGTTGGGGTGAGTTGGTAATGTAGACTCTTCAATAAGATACTTGTGACAAAAAAAATGCCAGATGAATGGAGAGGAAGCATTGTAGTACCTATATATAAGAATAAGGGAGATGTATCAAATTGTACCAACTATTGAGGGATTAAACTTATGAGTCATACTATGAAGTTATGGGAGAGAATAATGGATCAAAGACTTAGACAGAAGACCTAAATTGCTGAAAATCAATTTGGTTTTATACTAGGGAGGTCTACTATGGAAGCTATCTTTTTACTTAGTCAATTAATGAGAAAATATCAAATAAAGAGGAAAATCTACACATGGTCTTTATCGATTTAGAGAAAGCCTATAATAGGGTACCGAGGGATTTAATTAGTTGGGTTTTGAAGAAAAGGAATGTTCTCAAAAGTTACATTGAAAATTTTAAGGATATGTATGAAGGAGCAGTAACAAATGTGAGAATCACATATGGAGAAACAGGTGGATTCCTTATGACTATAGGTTTGCATTAGGGATTAGCCTTAAGCGTTTATGTTTTTGCATTAATTATGGATGATTTAATTGCCCATATTCAAGAAGCAGTACCATGGTGTATGTTGTTTACAGATGATATAGTATTAGTGGATGAATCAAGAGACGGTGTAAATGCAAAACTCGAGAAATGGCGGGAGTCATTAGAATCTAAAGGCTTTAAAATAAGTTGTACAAAGACAATATATGGATTGTAACTTTAGTGGACATATACAAAGTGTTGAAACCACTGTAAAAGTTGAAACCCATGAGATACTACTTAGGGATTCTTTTTGGTATCAAGGCCGATGATTAGTAAGGATGGGGAGATTGACGAAGATGTTGAGTATAGGATCAAAGCTGGATGGATGAAGTGGAGACTAGCTTTTGGAGTGCTTTGTGACAGACGAATATTAATGAAATTGAAGGGCAAATTTTACAGGACAGTGGTTAGACCAGCTATGATATGTAGAGTAGAATGTTGGCCGATCAAGAAGGCGCATATACATAAAATGGATGTGGCGAAGATGAGAATGCTTAGGTGGATGTGTGGTAAAACTAGGAAAGATAAAATTAGAAATAAGTGCTTTCGAGAGCTTTTAGGGGTAGCACCAATAGAGGATAAGATTAGAGAAATCCATTTAAGATGGTTTGGACATGTTGAGCGTAGGCCGGTAATGGCACCGATGAGAAAAAGTTTTGCTATCCAGGTGGAAGGCCGATCAAGAGGTAGGGGTAGGCCGAAGAAAACATTGATGGAGGTCATTAAATCGGATTTGAAGAAGTTTAACTTATTTAAGGATTTGGCTCAAATTAGAACAGAATAGAAAAACAGAATTCATATAGCCGACTCCAACATGGTTAGGATAGGGCTTTGATGATGATGATAATGAGTGATCATCATTCCACTGCATATAACATAGATCAACTTCAAGTTGTACGTGACTAGGTTAAAACTATTTATATTAGGATATAATTCGGTTATTGCTCTAATTGCCAATGGGTCTGCAAAACTCCCTTTTCTTATTTGTATACATAGAAATCTACAATGTGGAAACTAGAATACGAATGATAATTTTAAAATTGTCACAACTCATAACTCACAACTCAGTCACAAATCACAATACATTTAAAATATAATAAACATTATATGACATGTCACTTCTTTTGAAGTTAAAACTTATTCATTGTTTTTAGGAATTACTTTCTTCGACACCGCCTTCAATCCTACTCGCAATTCGGTATCAATTGCTTTTGCATTTTGTTGTTCATTGATTTAGTATAATTGAGGGTTTAAAAAATTGCCACCTACAATTCAAAATGTGCATAAGTACATCTCTATACAGTATAAATTAAAAGTGAAGTCTTGTAAAATCATAGACCAATACTGTAAAAATTTATATTGCCTGTAGCATGCAATGATGGTGTAGTTGATCATTCCATCGGACATAATTATTTGTAGGGATTCTTGATAATACCTGCAATTTTGTTGTATTGCTAGCTTTGCCCGGTCCATTGCCTCATAAGCATAGCCTATTGTCGGCTTATCATTATTATCTACAAGCCGTAACATTTTTACTAAGGGCTTAAAGACCTTAAAAAAAAAAGGGAATGGAGAAATAGAATTTTTGTAGCCGACCCTATTATGGTTGGGATAAGGCTTTGATTATGATGATGGTGATGCTCAAAGACCTTCAAAATATTTCTTACTTTTGACCAAAATTTTTTACCTCTAACAAGATTGGGCACTTCAAAGCCAGGAGCACTTATTGCCATTCTCCATTTTGAATTAAGTCATTGTTTTGATGCAAACATCTGAATCAACTTGTTTCTATGTTGCACGAGGCTATCCATGGCAATGAAATGGGTGGCAAATCTTGTTGTAATTGGACCACCAAGGCTCTTCCATTTTTTAATTTCATTAATGCTAACAACCACGAGTGATCATAGATAAATCTCGTGATGCTTCTACAAGATATGATGACAATTCTCACATTTTTCCATTTTCCGATGCCGTCCAATATTAAATTTATACAATGCGCCGCATTGGGGTCTAAAACAAGTTCATTCTCTTTTCCATTAATAACTTCCCCGCTTTCTTGAAATTGGCAACATTATCAGTAACAATTTGTACAACATTTTCCTCACCAATACTTTCAACAACTTTATCCATAAGGTGGTAAATATATTTTGTAGTTCATGACTCTTCAGATTAATCAATGAACTTAACAAAGGTTGTTCCAGCGGCATAGTACACTAAAATAGTTATTAATTGTGTTTGTTGCCGCTTGTCCATCCGTCACATGTAATGGTTACTCCCCTCTCCTCCCGTTTACCTTTAAAAGTAGCTACCTAGGTCTTTATTTTTGCATACTCAATTTCTAAATATTTGGTCCCCACATCATGGACAGAAGGTGCTATTATACCGGAACCAGTGGCAGCTGTAACGTCTAGTTTAGTTTGGAAGTAAGGAGAATTCACAACTTGAGGGGGTATATTCTTGTGAATTAGCCACTTTGCTGTAGCTGAGGCTAATCTGTCTCTTGTACTATTCAAGGCCCCCATAAACAGCTTTAATATTTTAAGCTATTTAGCGGACTCATCTTTATGTGCTAGAGGATCAATTGGACCGGGTATAATACTACTAGGAGTCCGTGCTACTTTAGAAGAAAAAAATAATCTCATTATTATCCTCCATTGTCGAGTGTTGAATGCTCGACGAATTGCCCTAGCCCCAACTTTGCCCCTAGATGAGCCACCTACACCAGATGAGCCCCCCTGAAAAGTGTCTACCTATTCGCATTTCATCCATTTATGCTGTCATAAGTGACTCTCTCCTTGTAACTTTCATTTCTAGGTTATTACCCTGATCATCAAAATCAGAAAGAATTTCCCTCAAAAGACCTTAAAGCGGGTGTCATTAACTTCTTGACTTCTTTTTTCTTTTATCTCTACTTCTCTTTCTTTTCCTTTTTTCAAAAAATTTTCCATCTCTTTTCTAAGCTATGTTGGCGCATTTGTACATACTGCCACATTGCCTGAAACATGATTCAAGTGTTGCTTGAATCTTGTAATTCCCCCATTTGTGATTTTACCACACAAATTGCATCTTATTCTTGATTTAGTTTCATCAACTGCTACACCGTGTGCCCATGCATGATCTACATCACGCACCATCTTAGTAAATCACAAATTCACAATTCAGAAGTCATAGACTCAAAACTCACAAATGATGAGAGAAGTTGAACTTTGAGTCACACGGTGAATACCTGCATATATGATTTAGTTGACCACATTTAAATAAAAATTATTTTTTTGAGAAAGTCCTATGAATATGAACATAAAAAATTAAATAAATTAAAAAATACAAGAAAGAAAGTGTGATTCATCCATGGGATTCATAGATCTAACACTTGGGAATGATTTGGTTGGTGTTGGCTCATGAAAAATATTTTTTTTAAAGAATAAAAAATTAGAGAATAATAAAGAAAAAATAAATAAATAAGCCCATAAAAAATGTTTGATCTATGAGAATGATAGATCTCACCACTTAGGAGTGATTTTAAGTGATTTAGTTGTCCACATTTAAATAAAAATTATTTTTTTCATAAAATCCAATTAATATGTATGTACAAAATTAAATAAATTCAAAAATACAAAAAAGAAAGTGATTTATCTGTGGGATTCATAGATCTAACACTTAGGAGTGACTTTTTAGTGATTTGGTTGGTGTTTATTCAAGAAAAATAGCTTTTTTTAAAAAAAATCGTGAATAATAAATAAAAATAAATAAATAAACCATAAAAATGGGGGTTTGATCTATGGGAAACATAGATCTATCACTTACAAGCCATTTCCAAGTGATTCATGAAGGAAAAACGAGGAATAGAGCTATAGATCTTTAAAAAATCACATAAAAAATATCTTTTGAGAAATGCCTTTCACTCCAAAGAAGTTGAACATCCTAGATATGTAAATCTTGATGTGTTTTTGGACTCTTTTTGCCTCTGATTTGATGAAGGGAGCTAGGACCAAGATCACTGGGGAAGGAAAGTAGAAGAAAGGGACAACTGGGGTTTTGTGAAGAAAAAAAGAAAATGAGGGTTGCTTGGGGCCAGCTGGGAATTTAAATCCTATGGTCGTTATGCCCCGCTACGGGTTTTAGCGCCGCTAACAACTCTGTAACATAGCAGTGCTGGACGCTACGGCCGACGTGGTCACTATGCGTTGTTGCGGTTGCTATTTTGTTCCTTGCTCCAACCATTGTACGGTAGTTGACTTTCTATCTGATAAAGGTCCAACCCAGTTAGAATCTGTGAAGCCTATCGCTTTTGCATGACCAAGTGACTTGTTCAAGATGCCTTGGCCTAGTGATCCTTTCAGCTACTTGAGAATCCTATGTACTATTGTTAAATGTCCAGTCCGCGTAGCATGCATAAACTGACTTACCAAACTAACAGCATAGGAAATATCCGATCTTGTAATGGTAAGGTAAATGAGTTTTCCCACCAATTTTTATATGTCCTTTCATCTTCAAGTGGTTCCCCACTTTCCAAGTGTAGACCATGGTTTTGTTCTACTAGAGTGTTTATTGGCTTTGCACCATGGTTTCCCGTTTCCTCAAGAAGATCAAGGATGTACTTTCTTTGGGAGATAACAATTCCCCCTTTTGACCTTGCCACTTCTATACCTAGGAATATTTATTTGGTTTCAATTTTTTTTTGGAGAAAATCTTTGAGTTCGAAGATTATGCATTCATCATCTCCTGTGACTACTATATCATCAACATATACTAAAACTTTTAACAACCTTCATGTTGTTCCTTTTTTACAAAGACAGTATGGTCTGCTTAGCACCTTATAAATCCAAATTTAATCATAGCTTTGCTAAATTTGTCAAACTAGACTCGGGGGGATTGTTTTAGCCCATATACAGATTTTTTAAAAAAACACACTTTATTTTCTTCCTCTCTGACAACAAATCCTGGTGGATGATCCATATAAACTTCTTCCTGTAAGTCTCCATAGAGAAATGCATTTTTTTTAACATCCAATTGGAATAAAGGCCAGTCAAAATTTGCTGCTAAGGACAAAATTAATCACATAGAAGTCAATTTTGCTACCGGAGAAAAAGTTTCAAAATGGTCAACTCCATAAGATTGAGTAAACCCCCTTAGCAACAAGTCTTGCCTTATACCTATTAATTGTACCATCTTGGTTATATTTAAGGATGTGAACCCATTTGCATCCAACAGTATGTTTTCCTTCAGGAAGAGGAGTAAGCTCCCATGTATGATTTTTCTCGAATGCATTCATTTCTTCTATCATTGCCTCTTTCTACTTAGGATTTGATAAGGCCTCGAACACAAGCTTAGTTATACATTCGCCCGCAACGTTGGATACAAATGTACGAAAAGTGGGTGAAAGGTTATGTTATGAAACAAAGTGCTAGATGGGATGGTGGGTAGCACAAGACCTTGTTCCCTTTTGTTTGGCAGTGGGAATATCTAAATCAAATGAGGAAGTACTTGAATGAGACGAAGGATCTGAATCTGGAACATTAGATGATGATGGTATAGATGAGAACATTGGTCTCCCTCTCTTCCTTCCTCTAGAGTAAACTTGCAAACTTACAATGGCTCTTTCAATTTGTCTATCTCCTTTTGTTCGTCTGCACTTGATGACTTTGAACCTGTCTCATTTATTGGTTCTAAATATATTTGAGGGGTAACAAAGTCAAGAAGAGAGATCGTTCTCTGAATTTTCGTTAGAGTTGAGTTCTTTGGTGGGTGAGTAGAAAGGAATATCCTCATAAAAACTCACATCCATTGTGACAAAGATTCTACCCTTCTTTCTTGGAGCATAGCATTTGTAGCCCTTTTGACAACTAGAATATCCTACAAATATGCACTTGACAACCTTAGGATCCAACTTATCCCGTTGCTGTTTCGGGACTAGTACAAAACTACACCCAAACACTTTTGGTGGAACTTGGAACAATGGCATATTGGGACACAATACTTCTATTGGACTCTTTCCTTCCAGTATCCGTGGTGCAGGCCATACTAGTAGCCTCCGCCTGAAAATCTACGCCAGCAGGCCCAAAACCAATAAGGTGTAGTAGAGAAGATTAATTTCTATTAGTAGTTGCTTTTTTAATTGTTTAGGATTTTTTTATTTTTAGAAGTTCATATTATGTTTAGTTTAAGATTTCTTGTTTGGATTGAATTTGGTTATTTCCTTAGTTAGAAAGTACTTTAGCTATAAATAAAGACGTACTCCCTTCTCATTGGACACACAACGTTGATAGCAATAAACTTCTGAGTTTGGTTTTCAATGGAGAAAGTTGCTGATTGTCTTTGGTGAGGCACCTTGATATTCTATTTTTAAGCCTTTTGGCTTGGAGATTAGCCCGTTGGTTGTTCTTTTTCCCCCGCACTGCTTCAATTGGTATCATCAGAGCAAAGATCTAATCTTTGATCGCCGTTTAGATCTCTGATCCGAAGTAACCGGCCAACCCATCTCCATATTTTGTTCTGCCATCCATCGTTCATCTTTCATTATTCATCATCATCATCCCCTGCCACTGCCGTCAGCCACTCCACCACCCAAACTTCCCGAAACTCACTCCGGTCGCCACTACCAACCCACCTTTCCGTTAGCCACCCACCTTAACCAAACCAACCCTCTCTCACCCTTGTCATCTCCCTTCCTTGTTAACGTACCCCATCCCTTCCATTAGAAAACCAATCTAAACCCTAATCCAAATCCAACACAGAATCCCTCCTATGGAACCCTAACTTCATCTTCCTTACCATCCCAACCAAATCTCCGCAAATCTTGAACCGAAAACCGAAAACCCTCATCCCTTTCTTCGACGCACCCATCAACAGCAACCCAAACTCTTTGCAATTTGTATGTTCTCAACCTTCCTTTAGACATGACTATCAATTCCACCTTTAATGTTGAAGATCTGGCATTTTATCATGGGCATCAAGAAGATGAATCTTTTGAGGAACAAGTTCTCCGTCTTCCCCTCAATCATTCTCCTCCAGACGAAATAAAAGATGTTTTTGACGATCAGCTCATTTCTACCAAGAACGGTGGATTTGACGAGTCCCGAGTCAAGTGGAAAGGAAAACTATTCTCCGAAGCTACATGGGTTACGGCTACCAATTTCCAATGAATCAATCTAGATTTATATGAGAAATACCAAGTTGACAACTCACTGGAGTTGAGTTTTTCCAAGCCTACGGCTACCAATTTCCAATGAATCAATCTAGATTTATATGAGAAGTATCAAGCTGACAACTTGCCAGAGTCAAGTTTTTCGAAGCCGGGGAGAGCTGATGTAGGCCATACTAGTGGGCCCCACCTGAAAATCTATTCCCATAGGCCCAAAACTAATTAGGCCTAGTAGAGAAAATTAATTTCTATTAATAGCTGCTTTCTTAATTGTCTAGGTTTTTTTTATTTTTAGAAGTTCATATTATGTTTATTTTAGGATTCCTTGTTTGGATTAAATTAGGTTATTTCCTTAGTTAGAAAGTACCTTAGCTATAAATAAAGATGTAATCGCTCCTCATGGGACACACAATATTGATATCAGTAAACTCCCGAGTTTGGTTCTCAATTGAGAGAGTCGTTGTTTGTCTTTGGTGAGGCACCTAAACATTCTATCATTAAGCCTTTTGGCTTGAAAATTAGCCCGTTGGCTATTCTTCTTCCCTGCAATACGTCATTCCTTGAAGGCATTCTATTTATCAAATATGCTGCAGTTAAGACACCATCTGACCAAAAATTCTTCGAAACATTCATCTTGAACAAAAGAGCTCGTGTAACCTCTAGAAAATGCCTGCTTTTACGCTCAGCCACCCCACTATGTTCTGGAGTATGTACACTTGAGGTTTGAGACTCAATACCATTTTTAATTAGGTACATCTGGAAGTTTTGTGAAGTATGCTCACCACCATTATTAGATCTGATAGCTTTGATCTGCTTATCAAACTTAACTTCCACCATTTTATGATATGTTTTTAAAATATGCAAGACCTCATCCTTTGATTTCATTAGATGCACCCATATAATCGGAGTTGTCTCATCAATGAAAGCAATAAAGTAGCAATGTCCAGAAATAGAAACCACTGAAGCATACCACACATCAGAGTGAATTTCTCAAATGGGCTGGTATTTCTTTTTGTAAAATTCACTGGATACACAGTTCTTTTATTTTTTGCAAATTGACATGCATCACATCTCCAAACATTCTCATTTTTATTCTGAGTGTTCAAAAAGGAAAAATTCCTAAGACATTGTACTAGTGTATGACTGAGACGACGATGCCACAACAACACTTTATTCTCATCTACTGCTCTTGTCCCATTCAGCAATATTTTAGGCTCTGTCCTCTTCAAACCCAAGATGTAAAGACCATTGTTCTTATTACCTCTACCAATCCTCTATCCCATCTTTAGATCCTAGAAAACATAGTGAGAAGGATAATAGGTGACGCAACTATTGAGAGTTTTGGTTAAGGCACTAATAGACATAAGTTTAAAAGAGAAGCGAGGAATGTGGAGAACAGATAATAAAGAAAGATCAGGTGAGACTTGGACAGCCCCTTTCTCGGCAATTGGAGCAGAGGAGCCATTGGCAATTCTCACCCTTCCTTAGGTGGTAGCAGTATATGATAAAAAATCAGAACATATAACTGTACATGATCTGTAGCCCTTGAATCAATAACCCACGTGGATGAAGATGCAGACGATGCAAATGTGGTAGGATTATGTGAAGAAGTCATACTAGCGGAAGAATCTTGAGATAGACCTTCTAAAGCTACCAACTTATGTCGAATTACTGAGAGTTGATCCTTCCAATGCCGATTACCTTTTTTCTTTCTCTGTAGTATCATAAGCAAGTTCTACTTCAGCTGGTGATGCAGACACATTCCATGGCTTACCATTCAAATCCTAAAAATTTTCTTTAGTATGACGATATCTTCCATAGTGAGTAAAATAAAGCTTATCACGATCGGTGTTGGGTTGTCCACCATAACCACACCCAACCCCAGGAAAGCCATGACCATGGCCACTACTACGTCCTCTACCGCGGTTAACCTCCACGACCACGTCCTCTACCTCCCTCCACTATATCTTGTATTCATTGTTGTATTGCCCACATTGCTGTTTGCAAGAGCTGACCCGTTGGGTACTATATTTTGTAGACATCTATAACTATCTGATGGCTCTTGTCTTCTTATAACAAGGCAAATATCATGTCTATAGGAGGCAAAGGATCTTGACTTGTTATCTGTGCACAAGTAGTCTGAAATTTTGGTTTAACAGCCCCTAATAATTCAAATATGTGTTTGTCCTCCATCAATTTTCTTTTTTTCTTAGCACAACATTGCCTCTTGGGACAACAGAGTTCAGGACTCATATACAACTCCAGTTCTTTCCATAAAGCCCGAACTTAGAATAATAGTCACCAATTGATAAATTACCTTGTTTGAATGATGCAATTTCCTTTTTCAACTCTGGGATCCTGACATTATTCCTCTTCTGAGCTTACGTAGCGTCAATGGACTCCCAAAGTTCCTTTGTAGTCTCTAAATATTTAAAGCTTTTCGCAATTCCTCATTCCGTTGAATTCAGGATCCAATTTATAACCAACATATTTTCTGAGACCCAATCTGGATACTTTGGATCATCCTTTTCTGGTTCTTTGATGCTTCTTCCATCAAGGCAACCAAGTCTCCTTGATCCTCCAATGGCCATTCTGGTTGAATAGGCCTAATCTTTATAGTTGGTGCCATTGAAGATATCTGGGGTCATATTAACGTTAAGATTTGTAATGGTGCGAAGTTGAGAAGCACCAACAGTAGCATTGTCACTTCTAGAATCCATTTAATCATTGAAGATCTCAAGTACAGAGTGAAAAAAAAAAAAAAAACCCACAAATCTTGGTTATGAGCTCACTATCGACTTCACAACTGTCACCAACAAACTGACCTTCAAAACAGACACCTCTTTCCCACCGATGCCCAACTCGTTTCGGGCCTGGTTGGCACTGGGTCGACTTGGTGCTGACCGGAATTTAAAATCATGACTGTGATCCCATTGCAACCTTGTGCTTGGTACCAGGTTTCTTGACCCATGGCTGCATCAACTGAGCCATCAACTTAGAATTATTCCTTCCTCTAGATTTTGGGTATTATGCCTTTAATAAAATTGAAAATGTCAATCCATTTGTCTATAGATCTTGAAATTTGGTATACCTATATGCATGTTAGAGGGATGAACAATCTTAGAGGGATGAACAATCTTTGATAATCAATATATGGTCTCGAATGTGATTTCTTGTTTCCATCTGAATAGGTGTTCCATCATATGCATGTTGCATCGTCTAATAGTCCTTATAAAAGTTATTCTACACCATGAAAATACATGTGTTGTCTTGACCAAGTTCGACTTAATGCATATTATTCTTTAAAAAAGAAATATATATATATTTTTGATACTTTCGAAACCTAACTCCTAAATTGGATACTATCCTTTGACTGAGAGAGAGTTCTGAGTGTTCCAGAACAGCTAAATAAGGTGAAGGTGCCTCTGATTTGCTCTTTTCCAGCAATGTCTTTTTCAAGGCATGACTTCAATGTTATTTTTTTTAAATAAATATTTTATTTACGGAATATTTGGTGTGACATGAATCATAAATGTATTCATAGTGTTTCCTTCATTATTTTTATGCAGAGATGTGGTTGCTGGTCTAGCTCGTCTACATGTCCTAGGATTTGTAAATCGAGATTT
This sequence comes from Sextonia rubra, assembly GCA_037013555.1. Classification (NCBI taxonomy): domain Eukaryota; kingdom Viridiplantae; phylum Streptophyta; class Magnoliopsida; order Laurales; family Lauraceae; genus Sextonia; species Sextonia rubra. The sequence goes on along the minus strand of JASUAD010000001.1, from coordinate 103,985,059 downwards.
AAAACCTCAAAATGTGCTTATAAGTTGTGAAGAGTCTCTTTGTGCCAAAATTTGCGACCAGGGTATGATCAGAGGCATTGGTAAAGGTAGGTTTTCATTGGGCCCTCCTGCTACTTGATATTATTCTTTTTTATTACAACAATATTGAGAAGAGCACAGAATTGCAAGTTAGTTCTTTTAACATCACTGTCCCTTATAATTTTTTGTAGCCCGTCGTAGAAGTCCAGGATGGCACTCACCTGAGCTACTTCTTGGTGGAAATGCAGGTAAGAGTTATCTATTGAATTGAAAAAAGTGTGTTGTCTATGCCTATAGAAAAATATAAAAATATTGAGAAGATCACAAAAATGAAAATTGGTTATTTTAACATCACCCTGTCCTTTATAATTTTGCTGCTGTAGATGTATCAGGAACTCCGCTATGGTATCGAAGGTGGGGACCATATGAGCTAAGTGAACTGCAGGCAGCGGATTTATTCAATTTAGGATGTGTCATTTTCTACTTTATTACCAAAGGACGCCACCCATTTGGTTCAGATCTCCAGCAAGATGCAAACATTGTTGAGAACCGTCCCGATTTAACCTTAGTGAAGCATATTTATGAAGCTGCACACCTTATAACTAATCTATTGCACCCTCAACCAAAAATGAGGCAATGGGATCTTCTTTTATGCTCTTTAGTGATTTCCTTTTAACATCTTTTATATAGTAGTAAGGGTTATTAATGCACTTGAAAAATGTTTATTCCAGGCCAAAGGCAGCAAAGGTATTGTGTCACCCATTTTTTTGGGATTCTGAGAAGCGTGGTTTGTATCTTCGGGACGTTAGTATCTGGCTCGAACATGATGACAGTAACAGTGATGTTGTTAATGCAATAATGGATGTTGCACCAAAAGTTTTAATTGGGAATTGGGATGTAAAGATGGAATCTTGGTTCGTTACATATGCTACTCATCAGAAATATTATAGTTATGACAGTGTCCTCGACCTTATGTTACTCATTGGTAATACCTTAAGTCATCAACAACGACTTCCAAAGGATATCAAGGTTAGTATTCCTATGTCAGTGTGTTATGTTAAAAATGTTTTCTCCTTCACTCTCTTGACTGAGCATGTTAAATTCTTCATGTTAATAAAGTGCTCTATGATTGAAAGATCGATGTTTGTTATATTCAACATTAGGGTATGTAATTGTAATTTTCCCCTTTCAGGTCTAATATATTACAGGAGAAATAGATCTTTTTTAGTGAATTTGTCTTTTTCTTTCAAACCAACATATTTTCATCATCTGCATTGACCTGACTGATTAATAATGCCTATGTTGTGTTGTTGTTTTGGTAAAAGGCAAATTTCATTCAACACAAAGAGCCGAACAAACAACACCACCACAAAATAGGCATCTATCAGACTAACACCGATCTCAATCTACATAAGTCTAGGAACATAAGACATTTTAGCAAAGTTATGGGCAACCACATTGTGAGACCTAGGGTTATGAGAAAAAGCAATGAATTTAAAAGATTTGGCTAGCCCTTCAATGTCTTGCAAAATAGGGTCAATTGCCCAATCACACCTACCATTAATCACTTGGATCACTTCCAATATATCTAACAAAAAGATAGCTTTAGTGAACCCTCGGACTTTGGCTTCCTTCATTTTAATAAGAATAGCTCTCGTTTTTGCTTCTTTAGAGGAATAGACATTTGGCCCATTTGAAAACCCCGCAGCCAAAAGAGATCCATTAAACTATAATAAATAACTAAATTCCAGCCTTCCCATCAAGGGATCTAAAGGCACCATCCAAGCAAATGTCGCCTAGATCTTCTTTCATCCTTAATCTAAATTCATTATCACCCTTTTTATTTAAATAGTTCAGATCAAGCGAAGTTTGGAATTCCTCAACAACTCTTTGCCATACACAAAGCACCGAGGGGACGGATTTCTTTGTCCCTTTAAATTAAATCATTTCTACTCTTCTAAATAGCCCAACAAAGAGCTAGAATCCACAGTTTACAATGAGAATTAGAAAGAGGATTTTCCCAAGCATTTGACTCGCATAAGGTCCTCCACCACTATTGAATTTGAACAGAGGAAAGCATACGAGGGAAGAGACCAAGAGTAAAGCCAAACCACGTGGCTCTTACATGGTCATAATGAAATAAAGCATGCTCGGTAGATTCTACATGGGATTCACAAATAGGACATAAATCACAATGACTTTGATTTTTATCATGAAGACCTGAATGGCTTTGTTGTGACACTTCCAACCAAAGATAAGCACCCTTTGTTGTAGGGGGGCTTTCCATAATCTTTTTCATTTGATGAAGACTATTACTTTGTGTTGAGAAATTTGTTTGGGATGATGTTTCGGTTTGGCCTTCAAACTGAAATATTTCAGCTGATTCGGGATTTCGGTGAACTGTTTTGGATTTATATTTCAGGAAAATTATAAAAATTAAAATTATATATACATATAAAAAATACAACATTAATATTACAATTTGAAAATATGGTTTCATACATTAAGTACTGAATCAACCCAAACAACACAAAAAACAAATTCAACACTCTTACCAAATAAATGTAACATCAATACCAACTAAATTCTACATTACTTGTGTACATGTATGACGAAATGAAAAATAACAGGAATGTAGAAATGAAGAGGAAAAAAAAAAACAGCACTTGCGAAAAAACATGAGGCAAACAACAGTCGTAAAAAAGAAACAGTAGGAAACTGCAGACAAACTTAGCAATATTAAAAAACGAAGTGGGGAAAACAACACCTGACCCAAGCCAGCCTAGCAACAAACCCAAGACCCAAGCGAGCCCAACAATAAACCCAGTCCTGCCCAGCCCAGCAGCAAACCCAAGACCCAAGCCAGCCCAACAACAAACCCAGTCCTGCCCAGTCCACCAGCAAACGCAAGTCCCAACCCATCCTTCCCAGCCCAAAAGGTCAAAAATGAAAAATAAAAAAAAGGCAGCAGATAAAAGGCATCCATCCAAATAGAAAGCTCTGGAAGAGCAAATGTAAAAAAGAAAGGGCAGCTGTCAAAGAATTTGGAGCTGAGCAAACGAACAAAGAAGTGTTGACACTTGACAGATCTGGAAGACAAAAGGCTCGAGCAGTAGAAGCAGCAGGGCCGAACTGAGCAGGTGCATCTTCCTCTTCTTCTTCTCCTCCTCCTCCTCCTCCTTCTTGTTCCTTTCGTTTTTCTTTTTCTTTTTCTTTTTTTTTTTTTTGGTTGGATGAACAGAGCAGCAACAGCAGTGGTAGATTCGGCTGCTGACTTGACTCTTCTTCTTCATCTTCTCTTGTAAAATGAAAGGGTCGAGTGAAAGGGGTTATGTAGGGTTTCTAACCTTTTACTTATACTTAAAAAATTACATATAGGCTCCTCACTTAAAAATACTGCAAATAGCCCCCTCACTTTTCTTTTTTTTTTTTGAGAACTTGAGGCCACTCCCTAGAGTCATTTCTTCTTTGAGTATATTATCGACATCAATATTATTATTGCAAGTTGTCCTCAAAAGGGGTTCATTCCATCCTCTTCCAGTATTTAGAAGATCTTTTTCAACCAAACTAGGGTTGGAAACATCAGACATAGGTTTGCTTAAGCCTCCCTCAAAAGGGATCTAGTTACATTGCCATACCGAAATCTTTTCCCCATTGCCAGGGATCCGACCTATGTTATCACTAATAAATTCAATTGCTTTTGCAAATCCTCTCCAATGAATTGCCCTTTCTAAATTTAGCTTCCCATAAGAGAGAGAGGGAGGGGGGGTGGTCTTTATGAGGGCATACTTGGCTTTGAGGACTCTAGAGCTCAAGAGATATTGGTTGGTTAAGCATCACCACCTCGTTTTAGCCAAAAAAGCTAAGTTATTTTTTCCGAAGTGATGCATCCCCAAACCCCCATCCTCAATGGGTGTACAAATTTGACTCTATTTAATAGAATGGAGTTTCTTTGTTTCCTTAGATTCTCCCCAAAAGAATTTTCTAAACATTTTTTCAATAGCACCAATAGTCTTGGAAGGGATTTGGAGGACTGACATATTATTAGCCGGAATTGCGGAGGCAATTGATTTGATAAGTGTGCTTTTGCCAACGTGAGATGGAAGAGGAATTTGCTAAGTCATGACTCTAGATTTAACTTTAGAGATAAGAGATTGAAAGCTAATAGATTTATTTGTTTTAATGAAAAAAGGGTTACCTAAATATTTTTCAAGCAAGTTTGCCTTGAAATGTTGCTGATGGCGTTATCTCACCTTTCTTTTTTATGGGCCTTACCCTTTCTCTTATTGGTCCATGTAAACTTTGGACCAATTGAGCTCAGGTCTAACATCTTCATTTTATCCATAAGTTCTAAGGCAAGTTTTGCTTTGCTCAGGTTAAAGCTTTTTCCTCCCCATTTTTTTGTTTTTTCTAGGACTTCATTGAAGTCACCCACAATTTCCAACAATTTATTCCAAAACTTAGAATTTTCAGTCAGGTAAGGTGGGCCTTGAATGAGAGTAATAAACCATTTGCACTCATGCTCCCTAATAATATAGTGAATAAACTGTTTCATTGGTGGGTTCAAGGAATCAGCCCAGAAAAGAGCAAGACCACCTGCATTTCATGACACAGAGATAGCCGTCACATTATTGAATTTAAGTTTTCTTGCCAATCTACTTATATCATTTTTACTTGTTTTAGTTTCAAAAATAAATAAAAAAGTTTGGGTGATTCTCCCTGCACATTCTTTTAAGTTCTCGAATTGTCGAGGCAGATTTCACCCCTCTACAATTTCAAATAATACCATTTTTAGGGCAGCCTGGATAGGTAGAGCCTAGATATCTATGATGCACGGATACTTCAAAATGGCCAACATATCGTGTTGTATCGTATCTGATACTTCACTTTTATGTATAAAATCCATGCCTCTGTTGTATCCATAACATATCCTTGCCGTATCCATGTTATATCTAGGTATCATAGCTTGATATTTCTTCACATTTTCATTCCTAGTTCGATCAACATGATGTTTAATAGAATCAAAATATTGAACAGAGTAGAGAGTGTTTTAGAAAAATCTACTTCTCTCATACCTTGCTGAGTATCTACCACCTCCCCAGCCTCTGAATAGAGGGTGTTGCACCATTATTTTGAAGGCCACTTAATGATATAGCTCTCCCTTGGGAGAGATGTGTCATCAACTCTACCTTTTTTTTCCTTTTCATAATTTGCACAGTATTAATGCTCTCTTATTATTATTTCAGTATTAATGCTCTCTTATTATTATTTCATGCCTCCCTCTTTGTTTTTGTTTTTGTTTTTTTTTTCTTTTTGGGTGTTCTCACTTTTTGAAGGTGAAAAGGAAGTGCTTCATATACATGCAATAGCTGCGTTGGAAGTGGGGTCGGCAAAACTTAACTCAACCCGACCTGACCCACATGACCTGCCTAATCTAATCTGCATAATATACCGGTTGGTCATGGGCCATTCTTTTCCGTCCTGCATTTATGTGGGTCGGTTTGGGTCAACCTGCATAACCCGCAATTAGCCTTTTAATTTTCTATCTAGGATCTGTGTGTATATATATTGCCTTCTAATAAATTTGCTTTACCATTAACAAAAATATGTTAAATGGATTGTTTGAATGCATGGGCTAAAAAATTGGACTCTTCTTTTGACATATCGAAAACTAAGTAACCAGCCAAATATGTTTTTGAAATTTAGTTGGGCTTGGTTAAAGCATTCATATATAGTCTAGAGTTTGCATGAAATGTTTCAACTCTACGTAGCAGCCGGTGTATCTTGCGTAGCGGTCAAGACCACTACGTTAAATTGAATTTAGTGATGCTCTTATCTGCAGTAGCAACTAGGGCCTGCTATGGCCACTACAGTCTGCAGTCAGGCCACTACGAAGTGTAATTTAGAATTCCAATAAATTCATTGTTTTTATTACCTTCCCTTATAGAATGGAATTATGGTTTTCATAAAGATACTAAAAAATAAGAATATAATTTAGAATTCTTATTTGCACTAATTTTTTTTATTCATGAGAAAGTTATTTTTTTCTAAAGTTTTTTCTTTTTTGAAAAAAAAAAAAGGCTTGCTATAAGATAGTTACTTTATGGAGCTAGGCCTTTTCTTTTATTTTAAAGTATAAGTATTGATTTTATTATATACATGTTTATATATTAGAAAAATTGAATCTATATTTCTAATTAAATTATAGTATAATGTGTTAATAGCTTGTAAAACCAAAAGCCCGAGTTGTGTAACAACTTGGGCCTACTACCCACATCATATACATCATACTGTCTGCTTTGGCCCGTGGGATTTCAACCCAATCTTGGTGCACAATTTTAAAAATGTCTCGTGGGATTAGGACTAGGTTGTAAATATATATACCTAGGATCTGGATTTGGATGTTTCCGATGTGGGGCTTATGCACCACTACATAGATATGTTATACTAGTGGCCCTCCTATAGAAGAGCGTTGGGTCCGGCAAGCATCCTCTTAGAGAGAGAGGGCGGGGGAACTCTAAAAGGCTGGGTATGCAGTGGTGCATAAGTCCCACATCGGAAACATCCAAGTTTTGATCCTAGGTATATATGTGTGACCTAGTCCTCACCATATGGAGCCTTTTAAAATCATGTGGCAAGATTGGGCTGAAATCCCATGTGCCAAACCAAACAATATTATGTTGGTATTGAGCGTGGGTTGTTATAAATGGTATCAAAGCTGAGGGCGGCTCTATTTTTTAGTGGGGGAGTCACGCCTGTGACCCTCCTCTGTGGAAGGGCGTCGTGTCTGATTAGCATCCGCTTAAAGAGGGTGGAGGAAACTCTATAGGACTGTGTATGCAGTAGTGCACCAGTCCTATATTGGAAACATCCAAGTCCTAATCATGGGTATTTTATTTATAGGAGACTATTCATGTGCATGTCCCTCACCATTTTGATGAGGGACACTCTTTTTTTGGAATGTATTAATGTAAAAAAGGACAAAATCATCACAAATCAATCACATACCTTTTTGAAGTGTCCCTCACCAAAATGGTGAAGGACATATGCACATGGAGACTTCATATTTATATATTTTCATGTGCATATGTCTCTCACCATTTTTTTCATGAGAACTCTAAGTAGGGCCTCATTTATCACCCAATCCAAACACTGCAATACACAGGGAACCCCTTGATATTCATACGCTCCAAGTTTGGTCAGATCCGAATTTATTGGACCGTTGGATCGACTGTGCACCAATTCGAATGGAATGGATTTATGGGCCACAGATGACGGATGAAGGAAGGGGTTAAGGACATGTGATTGGGGAGTTAATCCTATGAGAACTAGTCTTTACTATTTTTTTGTGAGAACTCTAGGTGGGGCTCATTTATCACACAATTCAAATCTTGCAATACATGAATGAAGGGGTTAGGAACATGTGGTTGGGGCCAAACTTGATATTTGAGGTGGTCTCACATAGATCTTTCCATTTGGGCTTCAATCACGGTTCCATCAAGTTCTCAAACAAAGGTGCGACTTGCTTTTATTGAATTGAAATTTAGGGATAAATCATTTGAGGGGATGGTATTAATTTTGAATGGTTAAGATTGTCATTATGTGTGGCCCACAATGGTGTCCTTAAGACCAATAAGTTCAAATATCATATAATAGCTACAATAGAGGATGCGGACTGTTTTCATCATCCCCGATCAAGGAATTGGAAAGGAATATCAAGCATACTGGCCCATTTGCATTGGCTTCGTCAACTCCAAATAACTAAGTATACTCCTTTTATCCAACATTAAATTTGGATTTGGTTCTTTTGAAACTACAAATGGCATGTTCTCCATGAAAATACATAAAGATTGGTGGATTGGGAGATGGGTACAATAGTGTCCTTCGCAGACAATCTTAGGACCCCAAAATTTCACATGCTGACTTATATATTGTGAATAAATAAGAAAGGAAGCTAGAAAATGAAATCCTTTGATGATGATGATGACGATGTTGGTTGGGATTTCAAGTATTTGAGATGTAATGCGAGGATGACGATGATGAAGATATAAAGGGCTTGCCAAGTTTCTGACTCAATAAGAGGTGTTTGTGCCGTATGCTTTTTGTGAGTTGAGATTTATGTGGCTTAGAATCAAAAGTCTTGAGGTTGTTGGAGAAGAAAACTTAGAAATGGTGTTCAGTTGTTGTGTGTGTAACTTGGTTTTACCCTCTAGATTGGATTGTTAGCAAGTCAAATAGAACTTGTATTATCAGCAAATAATGGAGTGGGTTCTAAGAGGAGAACCCCAAATTCACAGAGAATGCGACGAAGTTAAACAATTTCACTTGTAGTAGAAGACACTGCTCTGTATTCAGCTTCAGTTGAAGATTTGGAAACAGTGTGCTGCCTTTTGCATTTCCATGAGATCGTTGATGTTCCTAATAACATACACCAACCAATAGTTGAATGGAGTGTGCCTTGACATCCAACCAATCAATATCTACATAGCCGCAGAGATGTAGATGGGAGGAGGAATAAAATAACCCTTGTTGTGTTGTGCCATGTATACATTGAAGAATGCGATGCATGATGGTAAGTGATTTTGTGAGGATTGCTCACATGTGGACTGACAACGTGCACATCATATGCGATATCTGGTGGATCCATCATGAGGTAAATGAGGCTACTAACCAAACGAGGATATGAGATAGCATATGAGAGGACTTCCATCCCCCCTTTTCAACTGAAGATTCAGTTCCATTGGTGTATCAGCTTTTTGTCCGCCAAAAAATCCTTCCAAGGGCAATAGTTCTTTTGCATACTTCCGTTTTGAACATAGATACCAAGTGGAGTAACTTGATTTCCAAATCAAGAAAGTATGTCGTGATACCTAAATCTGTCGTATGAATTGTCTTAATGAGATATTGTTTGAGTTCACTAATACTAAGAATGTCATTTCCACTGATGATAATATCATCCACATAGAGCTATATATATATTTGGAAAATAGTGATTGTATTGAATGCTTAGAAGACTTTACAGTATAAAAGAACTATACTAAAGCAAAAAATCCCACATAAAGAAGGGGAGAGCACAGAAATGAAAAAGAGAAGGGAACAACATCCCCTAAAAGGCAGGTTGCACCCCAACAGAGAGAAATTATGGATTGGAGACTGATAGAGGGCTGGGAGATTCTCTTTTTAGCCAGCTTGTCAGCCTTGATATTAGTTGTACGACTAATGTGGGAGAAAGAAATGTTGAGCTTCTTGGAGAGGTGATATAGTCTCTTTAATTAAATCTGCAAGGTGCCACAGTGCATTGGAGGGATCGTATGCTCACCAAAAGACACAAATAGAGTCACATTCAACCAGCAGCTGATTGGGATTCCATTAAATAGCTTTGCATGCCCGAACATTCAAGGCCAAGATCTCTGCATTGTTGACAGTACAGAAACCTGTTGGAGCTGAGAAACGGATGAGGATGTGGCCATCTTCATTTCGCACTACCGTCAAAGTTAGATTTAAGCGTACTTGGAGGGAGGGGGGGATTCCATCTAACCGCTATGTTCGACCAGAGAGGCTTAGAGGATAATTGTGAATGATGGAATTCACCGTAATGCCCTTGAAAATAGGGAGCGGAGAGGCCCATTGCGCAACCAGGTTCTTTACCTTGTCACACATCGCTCCCCCATTCGACGATTTCCCTTCGAAGCATCGAGCATTCTTCTCTTTCCATATGGACCAAATGGCGGCCATAAAAGTTAGACTCCACATGATTCTGCCTCTCTTGGTATCCACCCCAAGCCTCCAGAACTCAAACATATTCTTGAGAGAATTGAGTAAGAGCTGTAAAAGTTAAACAACATCGTGATGGTCATCTAGAGGTTGTGGGCAGCCGGACAGTTGACCAATAAGTGATCAACAGAGTCCTCATCAGCAAGACATAGCGGGCATGCATTGACGATGATCGTGTGTCTACATCGAAGGTTGGCCATTGTTAGAATACCCCCCATAAAAACATCCCAAGCAAAGGCAGTCACCCTAGGGGGGGCTTTCACAGACCACGGACTGAGCCACCTGATTTGGGGATCACCCTCTCCATAGTCATAATAGAGGAGGCCACTGTAAACTTGCCGGTAGTAATGGGTGTCCAAATTTGTCTATTGGTACCAATGATAGGGATGAAAACCTTGGCAATTGCTATCAACATGGAGCAAAACTGGTTCTCTTCTTCATTTAGGTGTTTTTTGAAAATGGGACCCTAAACAACCGTTTCTCCACTCTGCAATCCCTATTTCTGGCAAAATTATAGAGGTTTGGAAATGAGTTAGCCAAAGGCTCATTTCACACCCACAGAGCAGTCCAGAAAAGAATTTTATCTCCTTTTCCTACATGTTATTTGGCCTGTTTCATGAACTATCCTTGGCTTGAAGAATACCTTTCCACACACTAGAGCATCTAGCAGTAGGGCCTTTGACCAACCAACCTTTCCTTGCAATGTCATACTTGGAACAGATGACATGCTTCCAAACACATTGATATTCTTCCCGAATCCTCCAAAGCCACTTACCCAAGAGGGCTAAATTCATTTCCTTTAAAGGTCTAATAGCCAAACCACCAGCTTGCTTGGACCTACAGACTTTGGACCATCTTATAGGGTGAATCTTCTTTTTTTCCTCATTGCCATGCCAAAAGAAGTCTCTTTGAAGTTTCTCGATGTGTTTGATGATTTCCTTAGGGTATGTAAAGGGGGACATGAAATGGATAGGCAGGTTCGCCAAAGTAGCCTTAATAAGAGTGATTCTGCCATCAAGGGAGAGGTAATTCGCCTTCCAAAGAGCCAATTTTTTCTCGACTCTTTTAATCATCGGTTTCCATAGGGACTTGGACATGGGGCCAATACAGAGAGGAAGGCCTAGATAAGAGGAGGGCAGGTTTCCCTTTTGCATCAGATAAGATCTGCAAGCATTTCCATACACTCGTGCCCCACCCTGATGTCAATTATCTCATTTTTGAAGAAGTTAACTTTGAGCCCAAATATAGCTTCAAAGCAGAGTACCCTTAGCGTTGAAGAGTTGGTTTTCATCGGCCTCGCAAAAGAGAAAGGTGTAATTTGCAAATTTGAGGTGGGTAATCTCTTGGGCCCCCTGAGCAGGATAGAAACCTTTAATAAGATTAGCATTCGCTACCACTTGTAGCATGCGACTAAAGGCCTCCCCAACAATGACAAAAAAAAAAATGGAGATAAAGGATCTCCTTGACGAATTCCTCTAGAGGCGGCCAAGAACCCAGTTGGAGTCCCATTTAGGAGAACAGAAAAGATGGCTGAACTCAAGCATCCAGACATCCACTTCCTCCACCTTGAACCAAATCCCATCCTCCTCATCAAGTACTGTGAAAATCCCATTCAACCTTATCATAGGCTTTTTCCAAATCAAGTTTGCAAATAATGCCTGGTCTTCTATCCCTATATCTTGGGTGGAGACATTCATTGGCAATAAGAAACCCATCTAAAATTTGTCTTCCATGCACAAAGGCTCCTTGGGCATTAGAAATCAACCTAGGCAGCACCTTATCAAGTCTAGTTGCAAGCACCTTTCCTGAGACTTTGTATGCTCACCTAATAAGGCTTATTGGCCAGCAGTCTTTGATGTTCTCAGCAATTGCTTTCTTAGAGATTTAAGTGATGAATGATGCACTGATATGTTTGGACAATTGCTGCCTTAAGCCTCTTCCTCATCAAAAATTTCCTCAAGCCTATCTGCATTTTCTTCTTCAATTGTGGAGAACTTTAAGTCGTCCAATGTAGGATGCAACCAATCTTCTTTAGAGCAGCTCCTTTTGAAAGGAGAGCACGGGATTTGAAATTTCGTCCTTGGATTGGAGTCTCTTATCACCATCCCATAACACCAAAATTTTGTTTTTCCTATTTATGAAGGAGGCGAAATCATGGAAGAATTTAGTGTTTTTGTCCCCCTCTCTAAGCCAAAGAAGTCTGGATTTCTGCCTCCATTTAATTTATTCCTGTAAAGCTTTGCATTGAAATTGATTTTGTGGTCTTGGCGGCGAACAATATCCTCTTCGGATAGTGCCTGCATGTCTTCCCTTAGAGTCGATGTCTTTGATTGAATTTAGCAAGTTGACCATAGAAACTTCCACGTTTCCCAAGTTGGTTTTAAACCAATATTTGATTATAAACCTTTAACATTTTGAGTTTAAAAAGCCAAACTGTAAGATGCCCTGCCTTGGACTTGGATTTCATTCCACCAAGCTGAAATTCGATTTGCAAAGTCCTCCTCCTGAAGCCACATCAAGTTAAACAAAGAAGTTTTAGGCCACCATGACTCTAGCTTCGAATTTGGCACAATCGAACAGTGATCTGATGTCGACTTTGGTAATGCGCCTTGAATGGAAAACGGGAATAGATTGGCCCACTCCTGTGAAATCAGGAACCTATCCAGCCTTGATTTAATAGGAAAATTCTGGTGGTTGGACCAAGTGAAGGAGGCCCCATTTAGCAGCAAGTTGAGGAGATATAGGATGTTGATTCAATCAGCGAAAGCCGCCATCTCTGGCGTCCTGCGACAACCACCCGACTTTGCTTCTGGGAATCTGATTAAAATCCCCTCTGATACACCAGGGACCATTCCAAGAGGCTCTAATTGCACCGAGTTCAGTCCAGAAGTGAGTCCTTTGGCTAAAAGTTGGGCCGTAAATTGCTGTGATGACGCATTCTTTGTGAGTATCGGAATCAACGGATGAAGCAAAGACAACAAATTCACCAGCCAATGATTGATGAAGTCACACTTATGAGAGTCCCATAGCAGAAAAATACCACCAGAGGACCCTGTGACCTTCAAACTCACCCATTTGATGTAGCGAGACCCCCAAATATCCCTCACAACTGAATCCTCAAATGAGCAAATTTTAGTTTCCTGAATAAGCGCCATGTCCACTTTCTGGGAGTGCATCACCTGCTTGATGTTTAATCTCTGCTCCAGAGCACCTAGACCCTGCACATTCCATGAAATAATCTTCATTTGCAACTCTTTTCCATCACCATTGGACCTTGAGCAACCTATCTGAGCAGTTAGTCTCTCCTCTAGCTTGGCTGTTGTCGTAATTGACTGAGCATCTTAAGGCCTGGAGTTCTCTGGGCAGTTTCTTCTTCGGTCCTTTCCTAGCTATGGATGCTGTATTCATCTCTTCATGGATCTTGGCAAAGCGAATTAGGTTCTCCCATCCCTTCTCCTCACATCTCCAACAACCAGGCAGACAATCTTGTAGCATTCTGCTATTTTTTAGTCCAACCAGTTTGACTCTGGTACCTGGCCAATAGGGCTTTGAATCTGTGTGGCTGCAAGATCTGTGTCATGGGCCTCCATTTTGTCCGCAGCCCAGAGCCCAACGTGAGATCCTGTGGCCTAGCAGCTGATGTCTCTAGAGGATGGATAGAGACTCTATCAGAGGAGCCTGGGAGTTGAGGATCCACATACCATGTGAGCTTTTTGAGGGGGATATGGTGTACCTACAGCCACTGGCTTTGTTGAGAGAGATCCAACCTTTCTCTGTTGTACCAGAGGTTGGCATGATTGGTTGAGGTGATTTCGATTGTGGGGGGCTCCGGTGGCTGTGGGAAGGTTGCTTAGGTCGCACCAATGCCATCTTAAGATCTTTGACAACAGTACCAGCCTTTGAAGCAGGTTTTTGCGTCGTGGAAGTAGGAGAAGAGGGACAAGAGGAAGGGAGAAATTACCTCTATGGCAGGCTATGAAGCACGGACACTCCAAAATGGCCCCCGTATTAGTGTCGGACACGTGTCGAACACAGACATGGCTCTGATAGGCCGGGACACGTGTCCGACACGCCGAAAACGTGTCCTGGAATTTTTTTTAACTTTTTAAATTTCAGACACGGCTCAGACATGGGGTGGACACGGCGGGACATGGCTCTAACACGTGGACATGGCGGGATTGAAATATAATTAAAATATGCTCAACTTGGGTTAAAATTAGAAAAAAAAAGGCGGAAGGGGGTAAATGTAATTTTTTTAAACTTATAACCCTAATGTCTCCGTTCACTCTTCATTTGTGAAATCGAAAGGGTGGAACGCTGCATCTGGGAGACGGAGAAAAAGAAGAGGAAAAGGGGGAATCGCTGCCAGCAGTGAAACGAAGAAGAAGAAGAGGAAGAAGACAGCGTGAGGACGCCTGCGCGTGGAAGATCTAAGCTCGAGGAAGACGCATGGAAGATCTGAGCGTGAGGAAGATCTTAGCATGGAAGAAGTGTGAGGAGTCGTGGAAGAAGAACACGGAGGAGGAAGAACAAGTACTGCTTTTTTTTTTCTCCAATATTGCTGTGCTGTGTTGTTTTCTTTCTTTTTGTTTTTCGAAGTACTGCTGTGCTGCTGCTGCTTTCTTTCTTCTTCTTTTTTTTTTCGAACTGCTGTTTTCTTTTTTAACTTTTTCTTCCATCTGAAGTACTGCTATTGTTAAGTGTGAGGAAGATCTACTTTTTTCGAACTGCTTGAGGAAGATCTACTTTTTTTCGAAGTACTGCTACTGCTGTTTTTCTTCAGTGCTGCTGCTGTTTTTTTTTTTCACTATTATTTTTTTTTTCGTTTTTCCATGGGATGCCTGTACTGTTGCTGTTTTATTTCTTTATTGTTTTTCTTTCAGTGCTGCTATTTTTTTTTTTCCATGGGACTACTTTGCTGCTGCTGTTGTGCTGCTACTAGTGCTGTTTTCTTTCGTTTTTTTTCGAATTGCTGCTGCTCTTATGGTTTTTTCAGTGCTATTTTTTTTTAAATGGGACTGCTGTGCTGCTTCTGTTTTTTTTTTTTTTTTTGCTGCTATTTTCTTTCTTATTTTTTTTTTCGAACTGCTGCTGTTGCTTTTATTTTTTTTCAATGCTGTTGTTTTTTTTTCCATGGGACTGCTGTGCTGTTGCTGCTGTTTTCCTTTTTTTGTTTGTTTTGTTTTTTTTTTTTTAAGAATTGCTGCTACTGCATTTTTTTTTTCCAAAACTGCTGCATTTGTTTTCCTAGTTTATTTTTCAATATGATAGGAAATTTTTTTGAGAATATGTCATTCTCTTCTACGGGAACTAGTAGCCCTATACCGGCCGAGGGCTCAGAACAAGATGAAAATAAGCCCCTTTGAAACTATACAACAAAGTTGGAGAAAATTGGAGGGGGAGGAGGGAATTTTCATTTCCAATGTAAATTTTGCCACAAAGCTTTTAAGGCTCATATACTAGGGTAAAGGCACATTTGCTAAAAACTAGTGGTCAAGGGATTCAAATATATTTTAAAGTTACGCCTAAAGATATGGCTGAAATGCAAAAAGTTGTTGAGGAAGCTGAAGCTAGATTGCAAAGCCTTAAGCCAAAAAAAGTTCCTTTGCCCCCTCCTAGAGCATGCATCTTTGGGTGGAATGACTGCTACTCAAGGGCTGGGCCTTTTTGAATTAAAGAAGCAGTTAAGGAGTGGCAGTGGAAGTGGAAGTGGAAGTGCCATTGAGAAGGCATTTAACATTCGGGTACGGGACCAATTACATTCTGAAATAGCTAGGATGGTTTATTCTGCGGGCTTGCCCTTTCACCTGACTAGGAATCCCTATTATGTTAGTTCCTATAACTTTGCTGCCAATAATCAGATTTCGGGTTATTTACCTCCTGGTTATAATTTGTTGAGAACCACTTTGCTTTAAAGAGAAAGGGCAAACATTGACAGATTGTTGCAACCAATTAGAGGCACATGGAAGGAAAAGGGGGTTAGCATTGTTAGTGATGGTTGGAGTGATTCACACAGGAGGCCATTAATTAATTTTATGGCAGTGACGGAAGAGGGGCCTATGTTTTTAAAAGCAGTTGATTGTTCAGGTGAAGTCAAGGATAAATTTTTCATTGCTAACTTGATGAAGGAAGTCATCCTTCAAGTTGGGCCCCAAAACGTGGTTCAAGTGATTACAGATAATGCCAAAAACTGCCAAGGGGCAGGGCAACTTATTGAAGGGATATTTTCTCATATTGTTTGGACACCATGTGTAGTACACACATTGAATCTTGCCCTAAAAAACATTTGTGTAGTAAAAAATGTGGAAACTAATGAAATAACTTATGCAGAGTGCAGTTAGATTACCGATGTTGTTGGGGACGTCATGATGATAAAGCATTTTATCATGAATCATTCAATGAGATTGTCTATGTTCAAGGACTTTGTTAGTTTGAAATTGCTTTCAGTTGCGGAGACACGCTTTGCTTCGATGATTGTGATGCTTAAAAGATTCAAATTGATAAAGGGTGGTCTTCAAGCTATGGTAATTTGTTACAATTGGTCTACTTATAGGGATGATGACGTTGAAAAAGCCAAGTTTGTGAAGGAAAAGGTGTTGGATAACATTTAGTGGGATACAATTGATTACATTCTTGCTTTTACCTTGCCTATTTATGACATGCTTCGGGCTTGTGATATAGATAAGCCTTGTCTTCACTTAGTTTATGATATGTGGGATGCAACGATAGAGAAAGTGAAGTTGGCAATATATAGGCATGAAGGGAAGCGGCAAGATGAGACATCAACCTTCTATGATGTGGTGCATCATATTCTAGTTGACTATTGGAATAAGAACAACACTCCGCTTCATTGCTTAGCACATTCATTAAACCCAAGGTGACCTTTAAGCTTTAGCATATTTTTTTTTAGAAAAACTATTAATTAAAAAATATAAACTAATCATATAATTTTCATTCTTGTATTTAAGGTACTATTGCGATGTATGGCTTCATGAGGACCCAAATTGAGTTCCTCCACGTAAAGATTTGGAGGTTTCAAGAGAGAGAACAAAGTGCTTTAAAAGATATTATCTTGACCCAGAAGAGAGACAAAAAATTCAATTGGAGTATGTAGCTTTCTCAACTAATTCTGGGGGGTTTTTAGAGGTTGATTCCATACATGATAGATCTACCATGGATCCAAAAAGTTGGTGGGTTATTTATGGTGCATTTGCTCCCTCGCCTCAGACCTTAGCTTTGAAGCTACTTGTGCAACCTTCTTCTTCATCTTGCTGTGAGAGGAATTGGAGTACTTACTCCTTTATTCACTCGCTGAAAAGGAACAAAATATTATCACAACGTGCTGAAGATTTGGTATTCATTCATAGTAATCTTCGTTTTCTATCAAGGAGAATCCCACAGTACATACAAGGACAAACTAAGATGTGGGATATTGCAGGAGATGCATTTGAATCCCTTGAGGACGTTGAAGTACTTGAGGTTGCAAATCTCTCACTTGATGAGCCAGAATTAGAGGCTGCGTTATTTACAGATGATGGGAGTGTTGGTGAGGATGATGATGCCATTGAAGTTGTCTCCAATGATGAATCATGAATGAAGCGAGGATTATTATTGTTTTTTTCTTTTACGGAGTGGGTGGAGGCGGGACCTTTTTTTGTTGTTTTGATTACAATGTAATTGTGACATGTAATGTTGGTGATGATTGATGTACTAAGGGCCTATGGCCTACTATTATATTACATTATGCATTATGGATTTTATTTTTGATTTTTCTAGTGTTAGTTATGTTGTTTCTTTATTAATTGTGACATTATGCTTTTTAATTTGGCTAAAAATATAACTATTCTTTAATTTTATGATTATATATAAAAATATATATATTTATTATTTGCCGTGTCCGTATCCTACTTTTTTAGGATTTGCAGTATCGCCGTGTCCGTGTTGTGCCGTATCTATGTCCCGTGTCCGTCTTCGTGCTTCATAGGTGGTAGGGATCGACGCGTGGGAGAGGTCTTCAATTTCTGCCCCTGCGATTGCACCATCCTAGACTGTCGAACGCCTTGGATGTGTTTGGCTCATGAGGAAGTAGGAGAGACATCGTCGTGGTTGTGTCTGTCTCGTGAGGAGGAAAGAGAGACATCACCGTGAACTCCCTGGATTCTTTGAGACTGCAATGCCCTAGCCCTTCTTTCATTGAAAATTTTCAACTTAAGAGGGCGACGGTAATAGATTGAGAGGGCTTTGAATGAGTTGGGCTGACCTTTAGATTTTGTTTTGTGAGCCTGTGGATCCAAGGAGGCTGACCCATATCTGGTCTTAAGGGGCATAAGCTGGCCTGGTGGACCCGAATCCAACTCAAAAGCGCCAAAATGAAATGTTTTCCAAGAAGGGGGGCTTTTTGAATTTGAGTTTGAGTTGGTGACATCATCATCATCCTCAATGTCAATGGAGATTGAAACATACCCTTCTCTTTCTTCAACTGGTTTCCTCCTTACGGAGGAAGAAGCACTGGCACCTTCATACTTCTGGGATTTAACCTGATCCTCCAAACATAGAGGATCCAACTCCTCATCTATTGGGAAGCACTAGTCTTCCAGCCAGAGGGATAATCTTCGAGGTAGGAATAGATGTGGGTCTCTGGCAACTTTCACCCTGCCAAAAAGTAGGTTCTCCTTTCTGATGGTGGCTGCATCCACCTCGATAGTTTTACCTATGCAATCACCTAGAAGGGAAAAGGTTGCAAAGGGACTCCTCAAAGTGTGATCCAAGAGCTACAGGGTGGGCTGCTGATCACTTCATCATCCTTTGAAGAGCCAAGAAGATGGATTTGTTGGCATTGAGAGCAGATTGAAGAAACACTGTCATGTCATCCGGAGAACAAAAATCGAGCCAGACCACCCCTGGACCCAAGAATTGAATTTCCTTGGGCATTTTCTCCTTAACGGCCATCCACTGCATTAATGATCTCAAGCCTTCCAGTGTTTAGATCTTTAAGAAAACCCACCAAACTGAATCTCAGGGAGTGAATCCCTTCTTTAGTGACATTTGGGAACATTCTGACTGCTGGCTGTAACCCATAAAAGAAGGTTACTCCTTTGGCATTAGGACCCTGTACAGATTACATTGGTGTTTCGATGCCAGATGCTTCTGAGAGAATTGATTCTGACAATGCTGCTGGGGAGATTCATCTATATTATGGCCTCCAGACCCTGAGAACGAGGTTTAACTCCTTGGAACCTTGCAATCTGAACCTAAGATTTTTCACCTCCCCAAGACCTACCATTGGCCATCTCAACAGCTATTTCTGCCCCTTGCAGAGTTCCAAACCCAACAAAGGCAAATCCTCTTTTTCTACCGCTTATTTTGTCTGTAGGGATGAAGGAATCGATGATTTTCCCAGATCTGCAAAACATAACCTCCAGCTCCATCCTGGTCATCTCATCAGGAATTGTAGATTTGAAAACCGAGAAAGATTTTTCTCTGAGAAATATGATCCTGTGAGAGGTAATGGATTACCCCCATGATCAACTCGCTGTTGCCTCCCATGCCCTGCTGAGGTTGCATTCCATGACTTGCTGGGAGCTGCAACTGATTTTTTTAGCTGCAACATCGAGCTACAAAATAAAAATACTATATCGAAGTTCTATGAATGAATAATGAGGTATCATTAGAACTTTGATGAAAATGGGCTTTGAGAATGGTCTGCCAAAATTTCACGAACCATGCTCTAGTAGCTTGTTTGCGCCCATAAATGGATTTTCTCAGGCAACACCATTTTTCAAAGGACATTTGCAGCTTGGACGGGGACACATGCACAGTTTCCTTTAAATCCTTGTGAAGAAATGCATTATTGACATCCATTTTCCATAACGACCAATGACAAACAACAATGCTTAACAGGTCCGTACAATGGTCATTTTGGCAACATAGGCTTGTTAAGTCCGTACAATGGTCATTATTGGCAACATAGGCAAAAGTCTCTTCGGAGTTTATCCTGTACTCCGGTTTAAAACCTTGTGCAACCAATCTAGCCTTGCATCTATTAAAGTACCATCGGACTGCACTTTAATTGAGTAAAACCCACTCACTTCCGACGATAGAGCCAGAAGATGGATATGGAACCAGATCCCACCTATGGTTATCCTCAAGAGCAAGCAACTCTTCTTTCATAGCCTTCTGCCACAAGGGTTCTTTGGCGGCCTGTGAAAAATAAGAAAGGATGGAAACAGAATCCAAGGTGATAAAAAGAGACGTGAAGCCATACGTAAGGGTGGTTGTGCATGAGGAGATACACCTAATAGAGGTTGGTCCGATAGAGAAGGCAGGTGTGGCACAACATCTAGAGGACCCTGAGAACGATGACCTTTAACGGAGCAGAGAACGTGGAGGGTGGTTTAGATGGGAACAGATGAAGAAATGATACAGGATCAGTCTTCGTACCTGATGAGAGAGAATAAAAGGGTATGTGCTCAAAGAAGACAACATTCCTAGAGATCTGATTTCCCCAAGCTGCAGGAAAGGTCCATTATCATATTAGATATGATAGAATTGCAAGATTTCCCCCCATAATTATCTCCTTAATTTGATATCATTTATACTTCATAGTATAGTGCATTCTTCTAATGGATTAATATACTGGTTTCATAAAATCCCTAAATGATTTTTTTTTCAACTTCAAGTGAATCATATATAGTAAGGTTCCTTCGTGCTATTTTTTTGAGTCGGAGTAGAAGAAGTGTCAGATCTAGTCTAGCATATTTGAGTCTCCTTCAATCATGTTCAGTGGAGTGCAAACTCCCAAGTTGGATGTTTTTTAACTAAAGAGGGATTTGGAAGACCAACACCCTTCTTTTTTCTGTTTTTTTTTGTTCAAACATTTTCTTCTTCGAACTTTTGAAATGGCATTTTTCTTGATGTGGAGTTTTCATTTTCTTCTTAGTTATGTATCTTTTGTGACGTCCACGTCAAAATTTGTGCGACACCCATTAAATGGTGTTAAAGGCATGCATCACTTGTTTCAAGTGGCATCTTGGCTTGATTTGGTTGAACATATTGGTTTTGGCATAGACTTTGAGATGGCATGCAGTGACATTTGGGGAATGTTTGTTTGCATTTAGATACATATCAATTGAATTCATAGGAATTCATGGTGAAATGAACTCTATCAAAGGATTATTAATGAGGTAAGGGGTGATGGACACGAATGAAGATGTGGATAGGATCTTCACTTTCCAATGTTTTAAATTACTAGGGTGATTGGTTGCTTTGTGTTCATTTCCCAGCCTATGATACCCAGATACTTGTACAAGCCCAACATATCTGTACCGGACTGATATGATACATGTATTGGTACCCAATACTGCACCTATACTTCGACGGTATAATATTTGCATATCCCACTTAGCAAGTCTATTATCTTATATAGTTCTTTAAATGTTCTTACTTCTCAATATAGAAAATGTTGGAAAGGAACATAATTTCGTTAATACAGACATGATCTAAATGAAACATTAGGACACTGGTATCTGTATCCGTGTCCTAGATCTTCAAAAGTGCAGAGTTATGTTCCTGCTCCTCATATCCGTGTCCATACCCAGACCTATACCTGGGCATCATAGTTCCCATCTTCCCATGATTCTATTTCCATGAAAGGAGAGGTTACTTAGTTACTAGATGATGCTTATTTTTCAAAATCCACCTTTATATTCATTTTTCCTTATATATGAAATTTTATCTATTATAATCAGACAAACAGGCCCTAATGATATTTATGCATGGTTTTATTTAGATCTATGTTTTGCATGCCCAAGATCAAGTATTGCTGCATTGGTATAAGATTGATACCTCTCTCATATCTGTCGTCTTTTTAATATTTTATCTCAGGTGCTGATTGGATCAACGAATGGAGAAATTTATGAATACTTTGCGAGTCGATTCCCAAATCTCTTTATTGAAGTTTATGATATTATAAACAAGTACTGCGAGGAAAATGTAATTCTAATTTTAGGAAAAAAGAACTGCGAGGAAGAGAAAGCACTGTTGATGTACTGGTCTTGGTAAAGAGGATTCATAAAATTGTTTTTTATTGCCCAACTGGTGAAATTTGGTAAGAGAACCAAAGCTTGTCATGAAAGCAAATTTCATTTTTGGTTGGTGCTGAAAATATGTATGACTACTGTATTGGTTAGACAAACCCATGAAATGGATGCAGCAGCAGGTGATGACATGTAAACCATGTGACTGGAATTTCCTTTTTATTTTGAACACTTTTTTGGGTACAGTTAATCTTATGGTGGGGCATGAGGCTAATTAGATCAAAATTTTCCTATTTGTCCTTTGTTTGCACATGTGACGCCTAAATTTGCTTGGACAATTTTGTGGAAAGTAGGCCATTTTCACACCAATGTGCTCACATCCCTTCCCCCGGCAAACCGTTTCACACCCTCCTTGCTAAGTGGCGCTGCTAGAATGAAACTCATGCGATTTTCATGCCCCATGGGCCCATCAAGTTGCGACAATTTTTTTTCTTTTTTTTTAAAAATCATTCCATGCCCTTAAGTCACGATTCGAATTGCACACTTCCTTAGAAGGCTAAAAGGGTCAAGTTTAATGACTTGATTTATTATGAATATTAAGAAATTTGTGGAAGCTTTAGATCACTAGAACTTATGTGGGCCCCTAGTTCGTGATTTGAAGTGCTCGTCTCATCTTGAAGCCTAAAAGAAGCTAAGGGGTTCGGACTTCATGCCTACAATTCATTTTCGATCTTGAGGAATTTGTAAAAATCACCAGACATGGGAAAATATTTACTGGGCCTTCAACACGAGATAGGAAAACGGGTTTTCACCTTTCACATGTATGTGATTGTTATGATGCCCACCTTTATCGTAAGGGTTTGTTGTTTTGAGGCCCTAAGCCCTTCCTTGATCTCTCCACGACCCTCAAGGGTAGGGTAAGTATCTAGGTAGTACAAGCCCTTTGATGGTTATTGGCCTCCCACACCTTACTCTTTATATGTTGAGGGTATGGTAAGGATAATCCAATCCCGGCATGGCGCCTTCAACAATCTTACCCGCCCCTCTCCCCTATTCTATCCGTATCTTTTTTGAGCTCTGGCTCTCCTTTTCCTTGTTTGTCATGGCGATTGGTCACCCAGGTGAGGGGTTTCTTCCCTTGGGCTTTGGAGCCTCAGCCATCTTAAAAATTGAGTGTTGGGATGTTTTGTGCGATGATGGCCTTTTTTTTTATTTGGTAAAAATTTTGTGGTTTTTAAATCAAAAGCTAGTGAGATAATCTCAAATGAAGCCGTAAAAAATCTAGGAACTATCATTAGTTTGGTTGTCTCAAATTTTACTCAAATATGAGTTGGTTTCATCTTATTGAGCATGTGATTATAAATTTTATGTGCTCAGTCTTATGGTTGGCCATGGGTAACTATTATTGGAGGAAAATTTGGAAAAACCACTAAAGCCAAAGCTAACTCGTAGAGGGAAATTTGGTAAAACTGCTTAAGGGGATGGTGTTTAATATGAGTACATGGATATGAAACATTGATTGTTATCTTTTTTATACCATTAGCAAATGGCTATAAATGGCACACTCTCAATCATCTATACTATTTCACACATCATGGCTCATCAAAAGATTACAAGTAATCAATCAGTGAATTTTCAACCATTCACATCTATATCAGACATTATGGCACATTAAATGACCATAACTAACTAATGAATTTATTTATATATTATGGATGGATATGCTTTCGAATGATCAATCTTATATAGGCCCTACTTTAAATTGAGTGAGATACAATTTTTAGTCCTAATTTGAGTAGTTTTTTTAAAAGTTTTTGAAAAATTTTGCCTTTAAAAGTATTTAGGCATATTCAAACAGGCTCTACTTTTTTTTTGGATATTATTGAAAAACTATAAAAACTAATAATATATTTTTTAATTAAGATGACATGAAAATTTTTTTATAAATATAAAAAATATTATCGTTTTCCTTTAAAATAAATTTGGTACTTTAAAATAAATTTGGCACTTCAGCTGCTAGTCAATTATTGCTTGCCTCCACTAAAAGACAATCCTTGCTCAACCACTAAAAAAATTGCGGGAAATTTCCTCCATAACCACTTTCTTCCATATAACATAATTAACTAACTCATCTGATCCAAAACATTCGTAAATTTTCAAATCAACAGTGAATATTATCATGATTAAAGTGAGATTTGAGAGTTTCTCCAATCAATAAGAAAGTCATATATCAGCTTGGAGTGAAGACAGTGGGACCTATGGTGGAGATCTCTTTGGAATATTGGAAGCCTTTTCTATGCATTTAGATTCACCAGATCAACAATTCTCAATCCTGGTCATGTGATTAAATGGTTTTGCTTACTTAAATATGGTTCACAGCTAACAACGCTTCAAACAGGTGATCTTGCAGTGACAACTTGCTAAAATGATGCCCTTGAAAATGGTTCAAACAAATTCAGAAACTTAATCCCATTCAAACAACTCAAGCCCAAACAAGATTCTCACAAGATATTTCCAAAAACTAACCTTAAAACCAAAATAACTACGTGAAACAATGCCATGGGACTTGGCCTTTGCCCTTCTGATCCACTTGGATTGCCTGTAACCCAAAAGTGATGTTAGTGAACTCGCAATAAGATAGTGTATGAGAGTACTGATTACTGAACAGGAAATGGGGCTCTTAGAAGGAGAGAAGTCCGGATCTTCTGAGGCTTTGACTTAGAGAAATTCTAAGTTCAAAGAGACCATGTTGGACCTTTTTGTTACTGTCCAATTTCATAATTTCATATCATGACTTGTGAACTATGAGTCTTAATACTTGGGAGTTAATGGCTAACCAACATGCTCAATAAAAATTTCGGTATGAAGAAGAATGCTCAATAAAAATGAACAAAGAGAGATGTGGTTTGCCTGTATAGAACTGAGGAGCTGATGAGAATGGCATTCAGGGTTATCTATATCTCCTGATCAAGATTTGCAATTCATTTTGGTCAAGACTTTTGTTTCATGCTAGTGATAAAGGTTTCCTAGGGCTACAGATGAGATGATTCACATCTATGAGTTGCTTATCTTTAGTTTACAAGTGGAGGCAAGTTTTAGATTTATGATTTCAAGCCATTGATATGATTAGCCATGTTCCCTTTCTTACTCATTTCAAAGCCCTGTTTTTTGTCATTGATTATTGCTAACTTAAGCACACATACACAGACTAGCTATAATATTTTGGTATATACGGCTTGCAAGTGACATAGTACTACTTTAGCCAACAAGAAATCAAGTAGATAATAAAATATTGAAAAAGGCTTCAGAGTCAGATGTATTGAGAATCAAAAGAATAAGTGAAAGAAAATATTTAGAAGTTTGATGGATCTACGAGCAGAGATGACTATTAAGTTGTTGTTTATTGCAAATCAGTGATATTTAGAAAAACTATTATTATTATATCATGATATATACTTGCAATGATATTTCGCAACAATATCATTATTGCTAAAATTGAAAATACAGTGAGATAAAGGCAACAATAATACAATGAAAAGGATTTTTTCTTCTTTTTATCAATTCAAAATTCACTAGTGAGTCACCTCTCCTCCTTAAAAATAACTAAAAAGGGACTTAGATAGTGTGTGTGTGTGGGTGCATGGTATTTATTAGATAAAAAAACCACAATGTTCTATTTTATTTGAGGATTTTGCCAAAAAAATCCCTTAGGCCCTGTTCTTTTGCTGGAATTCCAGTTGTCTGGGAATTCTGGAATTCCTGTCAGGAATTCATTGTTTTTTTATGAGAATTTTAGGAATTCTGGAATACTAGCATTTCTAAATGCTAAAAAAGTGGAATTCCCAAATGCGAACTCTTCTAGGAGGATTTCAGAATTCTAGAATTCAGGAAAGCTGTGCAGAAACTCCAACTACATCAACAAGTCCCTCAAGCTTGTTTTCCATCATCTCTCCCTGCCATAACTTCTTGGGCTCCGCAAAGGGGCCATGTTTAAAAATCTATATCGATCATTATTAATAGAGGTCAATAGTGGGCCTCAATCTTTGAAGCAGGCGAGACTCTTCTTCCTGTTTTTGAATCAAAATAGTGAAAGGTGACTAATTGAATTAAAATAAAACTCTCATCTAACTAGTAATTCGAAAAAGGCCTGGCCCAAGTTCTAGTAGTTGGATGGTTGTAATTTTTATTTATTAGGTTTTCCTTTCTCATTTTCTTGAATTATGAATATGGGCCCCAAGATTGAATCACATTTTTTATTAAGCGAGACCCATACTAAGTTGTATACACACATTAGTGGGTGGTTTAAACTTAAATTGGCATATGATCAATGTGGACATCAGTTTAATTCCACCTACAAATCTTTGTAGTTATAAAACGAGGAATTTATGAAATCCGAGAATTAAAAAACTCTCAAGTAGGAATTCAGGAAAAAAAAAGAAACAGAGAATTCAGAAATTACAGAATTCAGTAGCGTTTTAAAATTCTAGCAATTGGAAATCCCAGACATCCGCCAGACATGAATTCCAGGAATTCTAGCAAAGAAACGGGCCCTTAAACTCCCTATGGATAAAAAAGGACCTAAAATATATATAAACACCATATTGGTCCCATAGGCCCTTTTTGGTTTTTTTTTTATGCTGAGTGGCGATATCCCTTTTCACTGGCATATACGAGTTTCCTCCTCCTCCTCCTCCTTTTTCTTTCATGATATAGTGACTTTATTGTCTTAAACTTGGGTGTGAGTGGGAGCTTCTTACCAAAATACTGCGGTATCATACATACCCATTTAAATACATCATCTTCTACATCCCTTTTTCTTTCTTTCATTTTCTTTTTTTTATTTTCAATCTTAAGTCTTTCTCAATCATTTCATTAAACACCCTACAGGCATATCCCAAGCTGTGTCACTTTCCATACATGTCGTTCAAGTGCTCTATAAACAGATGTCTCTCTCGATTATTTCGTCAAATAATTTACGAGCATTGCCCAAATGTTCTAACCCATCATCATCTCATCTCATTTCCTTTGTATCCCATTTCCATACCATTCCAGTTTACAACATCTAAACCAACCTCAACATCTAATGTTTTTCTTTCACCACCATCTTCAAATTAACCCATCATCACCATCCAACCACCATTACAGGCAGGCCCATCATCCAAAAAAAATTTTTTTTTTCTAAATTTGACATGGGCAGCGATATCCCCGCTTAACTATGAAAAAGAAGAAAAAATAAGCTAGTGAGCGGGAATATCACTGCTGGTCAAGCATGTAATTTTTTTCTCAATCTAATATAGGCGGCGATATCCCAGCTTAACTGTGAAAAAGAAAAAAAAATGAGCAGATGAATAAGGATATCGCTGTTGGACAACCACGTGATTTTACATTTCAAATTAATTGCCCGTAAGGTGTTTGACGAAGTGACTGAGAGGGATGCCTATTTATAAAGCGCTTGGACGACATGTATAGAAAGTGTAATAGCTTGGGACATGCCTGTTGGGTGTTTGATGAAATAACTAAGATTAATTTAGATTGAAAAGATAAGAAAGAAAATGAAAGAAAGAAAAAAGGATGTAGAAGATAAGGTATTTAAATGGGTATATGTAATACCGTGGTGTTTTGGTAATATGCTCTCACTTTTACTTAAGTCTGAGACAATGAAATCACCATATTGTAAAGTAGAAATGAGGATGAGGAAGAAGAAGATCATATATGCGAATAAGAGGGGATTTCGCCGCATAGGAAAACAACAACAAAAAAAAAATACAAAAATACAAAAAAGGGCCCATGGGATTACCGCGGTAATTACATATATTTTAGATCATTTTTGATATATAGGGAGTCTAAAGGGATTTTTTTGATAAAATCCTCATTTTATTTTCTACTTATTTGAAGAAATTGAATTCATTTTCCATGTTGCTTTTATATTCATTTGTATTTATTAAGCTAATTAATTTTCCATGTCGCCGTTATATCTATCACCATCATCATCATGTTAAGGAAATGCAAAATTGAAAATGTGCCAATAGTTTTTTTACAAAAATATTGTCCAAATAATATTTTTTTATGAAAAAAGGTTTGAGCGTTAGATCTTATCATACCGCAGTTACTAGAATTCGAATTCAGGCACTGTTGTAGTTGGTAGACTTTACCACAATCTCGGGTCGTATTCAACAAGCTCGAGCACATGCAAACCATCCCTTGCGTCTCCGTATTAAACCCGCAGGCCCCACCCGTCCTCTCACAATGCTCGCATCCTGCATCCGGGACCCCATACGACAGCTCAATCCCATACGTCCAATCCACAGGGCTCACCCCCTTCAGATCGTCCAAACCGTACACAGTTGTGTAGTGGGTGCAATCCAGTATGTTCATGCTCATGTACCTACACAAGTGTGGTAAAATTCAGTGAATGTCACATCATAATGAATGCCAGATAAAAGTAAAATAAAGTATGCTGTAAAGTAATGGAAGTATGAGGAACCAGGACAAACGCTGTTCAAAACAATGGAGCCCATTAGGCCCTAGGCTTTCGTTACAAGAGCTCATTGCAGACTATTTTCATTTCATGTTCTCGCAGTAGGACAATTTGATGCTCTTCCAATAATATTCGTTGTTGTTGTATGGAATCTCGAAAAAAATTAAAAATTATAATATTTACTTTTAAGATGTTAGAGCAAAGACTAACTAATTTGGTGCAGCCAATTTTTTAGGCCCACTCTCAATGAGGAAACCTTTCCATCTCTTCTCCCCTTGTTGGACTTGCATTTTAAATACGTCCACAAGTTTAATTGCATTTAAGTTGTACAAAGTTTATTTTAGGAAAAGAAAAGTAATTTTTTTTCCATGGAATTCACTTTATCATAATTTACCATAATATTAATTTAAAAAATAACTGTAGCAAAGTGTGTGATAAAATAAGACTTGGCTAGGCTTGTTTGGAATCTCATTTAAGAGGTATAAATTGATACGTAGGTCAAATCAAAAGTATAAAAGTTTAAAATTTTTTAAAAAAATTAAAAAGTAATATTCTCAAGCCATTAAAAAGAAAACTTCCACGTATTATACTATGATTCGACTTTATTTTCAAAGGGGTTCATACATGGTGGAGGGTGAGCCCATAAAAAATGGGGTGACCTTTACTTTGCAGTTGGCTGAAGGAACAATATTACCTGAGGGTCGAGTACTCTGTAAAGCAGCAAGGCTGGTAGGCCCCCGTCAGTGACCGGAGCAGGCGGAACGCGGCGCAAGACGTATAAAGCTCGTCACAGGAGTGGCCGGAGAAGTTGGAGCAGAGGCTCTTGTAGCGGTTGAGGACTGGCGAGTCGGCGGAGCAGTTGAGGAGGGCGAAGGCGGAGTCGGACGATGGCGGGAGGAGGAGGACTTGCGTGTCGGAGAGGGAGAAGTCGTGGCGGGGCTGGAGGAGATTACACGTGGACATGCCCGGGTCGAAGATCACGACCGTCCGTTTGTCGTAGTCGATGGATCGGACCCTGTAGAGACCCGACGGGGTCTGGAAGAAGAGGTCAGTCACATTGCAGGTTAGCATGTTGCGATACTCGGGTGCCCCGCATCCGTCGTCGAGTCCGAACGGGTATTTGATGCCGACTGTGCCGCACGTGTCACGGCACGTGGAGAGGGTCTGGGCTTGTTTTGGATGGAGAGATGTGAGGAGGAGGAGTTTGAAGAGTAAAACTAGTGTCAAAGAGAGCTGCATTATGTTTCTATTTCCTTTCTTTTTTTCTTTTACTTTACTCCGTGTGAGCTGAGGAGGAAAGGGTACAATGCTGGGAGGAGTAAAGAAGTGGGGAAGAAGAAAGAGATGACTTGGAATGAGTGGGTAAAAGGTTGCTTTATTTGTGAATTAAGAACTGATGCTACAATGTCACTCGTCATTCTATGCAAATCAAATGTCAATATTCGGCACACTGAAAGGGGCAACTTGGGAAGATCTTCTCCCGTCCAGTGTGTCTTGTGCTGCATCAGTGCCGTTTGTGATGTGATTCGCCATGAAATGTAGGGGTCCCACCTTCGATGATAGTCTGGATGCATGCGACGCTGGGGAAAAGTATTCTGGGTAACATGATATGAGGGAGCAAGTGCATTTTATTTTGATACGAGCTATTTCTCCTTGAGGGAAAATATGATTCAAAAAGTGTGAGTGAGGAGATTAGATGATGTCTAATGCCCTATCTCACATCACTTACGAATGAAACATAAATATGGTATATAATAAATTGTGAAGTTTATTATTAATAATTTAAGCTTAAGCATTTTGGGCCACCTAACTTTGATATAATGGTTGTAATCATCTATTTATTCAAGAGCGTGAGGCATTGTTTGCCGAAGTCTACTTTTATACAAAGCACTCTCTATCCCTTTTACACTCTCCACCTAAGAATGATTTTCCGTGAATTCTTAAAATTAGTTTTTTTTCTTTTTTAATGGAGAATGTTCGTAAAACTAAAAGTAATTTTTCTAATCTTTTTTTGTGAAAAAAGCATTACATAAATAAAAGATACATTTGTGTAACTGTGCAATTGCTTCTTTATGCAAAATGTATGGAAAGCAAAAACATTTTTCACATTATAGTAACATTCATGTTTGGTGTAGTCATTTTTTTTTCTAGGCAAAAAGCTAAAAAAAGAAAACAGAAAAACTTTCCCATAAATCCGTAGAAAAGATTTTTCCAGCGGGATTGGACCTATGCTCTAATGGTGACATCAGGTCCGCCACAATCACTGTTGGACTTTTAATCAAAGGACCCAGGCTCCTCATAAACCCCAAAAAGTAAATAGATCCACTGGAGCCATCCGCTCCATGGTACTTGAGAATTTAAATAATCACAACTCGGAGTAACTAATTTGCTGCTCGGACTTAAAAAGACTTTCTTTTAACTGGACGATCATGTCCCCTAAATCTTTCATCTGCACTGCTCATAAGCATCGACCAATGTTTGAGCTTCTTGTTTTAAACGAAAATGACTTCTCCGAGATTTTATTCATCTTTCCCTCTAGTGGTCATGCTATCTCTATGAAGTGGTATACAACTTGCAGAGGGCCCTGTCACCTCCCTGAAATCTATCCAGTTTCCTCGTCCAACAGCTTTTCCACCTCTTCGAAATCTACTCTCTCTCTCTCTCTCTCTCTCTCTCTCTCTCCTCGGGTTTTCAGCCCTGTATTGCTGGGATAGTTAAAAAAATACTGGCTCTATCCATGAAGCAGGTAAGAATTAAAAAGATTTGGCACGGGAAACAACTACATGTCGAAAAATCAGACGGTGCAGAGCATTATTGTACATGAAAAGCCTAAAACACGGATTCATTATACCTTGGTAGGGCCCATTAAGTAGCAAAAGTCGCCAATCAAGTAGACAGGCAACTTTAGGCGCAGGTCACCATTTTCAAACAAAAGTGAAAAAGCCAAACCGATTTCTCACCAGCAGTGGATGAGCATCCAAAGATCTACTTTCGGCTAGCCTATTACATGAGAAAGATGGACCAGCCATCTAATCATCATTGCCCATGGCCCAAACTCATTTGATCCATTTTCTTCTGAATTAATCTCTATTTTAATTTGCACCCTAGTATCCTAAAGCTTAGTTCTTAGCCATGCACAATTTAAAAAAAATACATTTTTTGGCCAAAGGTGAAACTATCAACCTGAAGACAAAGATATTGATTCATGGATGTGTTTAATCTGTGGTACCCAGGCACCAATACTACTCAGCTGTATGTGTATGGGTGAAATAAAATACATCCTCCACAGCTGGAAACTTAGGTGTACCGGAAAGGGGATAAATAATGACAAAATAGGCCTGATAATATGGGAATGTTCGGTTTATGTCTTACATTAGTTTGACCGGATTAATTTATAAAATTGGCCAATAATCAGGTTTAAGATCAGAAGTATTGTAGTAATTGCATTGGATTTTTTTTTTTTTTTCAAAAAAGTAAAAGTTATATGTTAGTATAATCTGTAATCTTAAATCTTTGGTTGAATAGAGGTAAAAGCTTTACGTGTGGTGGCATATGCAATTGGTATCAAAGCTAGGTGAGCTTTGCAATTGAGGAAAGATGCCGTGCCACTGTGAAGCCATCTGGAGACAAGAGAAAGAGGATCAAACCAATCTCCCCTGCGCAGTCATTTCATGAGGAGAAGACCGGATTGGGTTTTTTCTCGGAGAGGATCAGTGGGTTGTAATCAGTGAGAGAACAAAGGGCTCTTGGGATTTCTCGTTGCAGAAATCGGAAGAAGAGAACAAAGTGGTTTGATCTCTGATTGGTCGGCGACGGATCAGGTTCTGGCCTGGTCGGAGTCGGAGAAGGGAAAAGGGCTCTCGGGCTCTTTGTGCACGGAGGATCAGTTGCAGAATTCTATTTCGATTGGAGAAGAAGACTTGGGTCTTCTGCATTGGGTTCTTAGCTGGTTCCCGAAGACACAGAGGGAGGGCTCTGTTTGAGGAAGCATCTGCGGTGGGCCACGATTTGCAGAGGAGAGAGCTTCTGGGTTCCATAATCGGAATCTCTGTTTGCAGAACTCGGAGAAGAAGAGAGCACCTGTGCTCTGTTTGGGTTTCTTGAACAAGGCAGAGGACGACCGGAGGAGGGGGCTGGGTTGGCAGATTTGCACGGTTTCTGCGCACAGTCCTCCTCCCGCAGTCGCCCTTCGCCTTCCGGGTGCGTCGTTGCCGGAAGAGCCTCGACGGTCACCGTCGCAGCTGTCAAGGAGGGGCCTGATTTCGGATCTCTGCGTGCAGTCGCTGGCGAAGAAGAAGACAAGATGGGCAACGGCATCTTCAAGTTCATGCAAGAGCTGTGCTTACAGAGGCAGTGATGGGGGATTGGATCCCGGTTGTTGCCATTCTTCGCGCGTTCGCTGTGGGAATTAGAGAAGGAGACCGGAAGCCCTGTCGCCGGTGCCCGAGAGGAAAACGGGGGTCCTGTTTTTTGGGTTTCACCGGAGAAGAAAGCCAGAGAGGGTCGTCGCCCCGCCGCTCCACGCCCACCGTCGTCGGAGCTCCCCCCGCTCCGTTCGGGGTTGTCGCTGATCCCGGTTGCCGGATCGGAGGAAGAAGGTGGAGGGGCTGGAGGCGTCCTCTGTGGTCCTGCTTGCAAACCCAGAACCGGAAAGACGAAGCAGACAAGGTCTGAGTCTGGAGTCTGGTCTGTCAGGTCAGGCAGGTCGGGTCGAATCAAAGCTTAGCCTGACCTGTGGGGCAGCAGTTCAGATCCAGGTCAGATTGACCCGAAACCCATGTGCGGAGCAGTGCTAATGTAAGCAAGTTATACGTTCAAAAATAGTTTAACCACAAATTGATGATAGGATTTTATTGCTACGATATCTTGATCATTCGAAGTCCAATAGGAGATTCGTTTGTACCTATATACTTGTTTCAAGTAATTTATAAAGGGAGATTGGTTGTTTGATGGTTAACGAGGAAGTTTGACTAATTAAAGTGTGGAAAGCTGTTTTTGTGATATCGAAGTTATTTGAAATCGAATTTTAAATCCATTTTTTCGAGCAGGCTAGTGGTGACAAGATATACAGCTTGGTGCAAAAACTAAGATAAAAAAAGGTAGTCGCTCTCCACTTTCCTAAATTGGAGAAATCTAGGTCTGCATAACTTGCTAAGAGCCGTCCTATTTTGATTACAGAAAAAAAAAAAAAAAAGGAGTTCAAGTAGCACCAACTTTTCTTTGTGGAGAAGATCTAAATAAAAGTGGATTCGAGTTAGAATCAGGTCAACTCTACCTGGTTATGGAAGCAAACCTAATTGTAAGAGTCACCACCTTAATTACAAAAGATTTGCAAATTCAAACAAAGGGGTTCGTTTGAAGGGCATTTGTTTCTGGATCGCATGTGTTGCTATTCATCTTGCCAAAGCCAAGCTAATGAAGAAGCAGTAAGGAAGAGCTGACGTCATGCATTCGCACGTTGGCAGTTGTCAAATATGTTTTGATTGATTGGAGTCTAGGTTAAAAAGAGTTTTATGATCGCTTGAAGGCAGAAGTTGTTCCACAGTTGTGGAGTCATCTGAATTTGTATTCCTGATCTATTTTGCTTGCATGCTTGTGGCATTTGGATTTTCACAATGATGTTGAAGATAGGGCAAGATAGTGAGTGATTAAGATATCGATATCACTCAAACTCGTCAATGAATTCGAGCGTCATATTAAAGGTAGAGTTTGAAAAAAAGATGAACTTTAATCAAAGTTCATATTCTGGTTTAGCATGTCAGAGTGTTAAAGAGAAAAGACTACGCCATTGTCATAGTGACATATCATGCAGCAAAGTGTGTGAAGACATTACCAGTTTCATCTTTGGTAGTTCAAAATATACAAAATTCAAGCCAAGGTAGAGTTTATTGGGTTTATGTCTGGTATTTCAGCTTAATCGAATTGGTTTATTGGGTTGGCCAATAACCAGGTTTTAGATTATGGTATATTTGGTAATTGTATCCGGGCTTTCTTAGTGGTCAAAAAAGCGGTGTTATATATTAATATAATCTGTAACCCTAAATCTTGTATTAAAGGGAGCCGAGTGCTCTCTTGCTCGCAATGTTTCCACACTACGTAGAAGAAACGATGTAAGAAAGTGAGCCTCTATATGCTTTGCTTGTGATAGTGAAGAAGATCGTCTCGGTGCCTATTGATGTAGCTCTATTTGGGTGAACAACATAAATCTCTATGTTTCTTCTTATATGGTTGTTTGTTTATCGATCGTGTGATTCGTGTATGCGCATAACGTGTGGTGTCATATCCACTACAAGGGGGACCTATTTCATCTCCTTATAGGTGTAAAGTGCATCTCACCATCAGTTATCTATAACTAAAATAGGAATATCCAACTAAGAGAAGAAAAGAAAGATCCCAGACGCTTGTCCAGTAACTAAAGCATTTTTTTTTTCCTCTCAAAAAAGTTGTCTAAGGGCTTGTTTGGTAGGTCTAGTCTTATTTTTATAGACCATCTAAAATAGAGCTATTAAAAAAAGAGCTATAAAAAAAAGAGGCTAGATTTAAAATATGTGTTTGGCAATGAAAGCATCTATTTTAAATAGACCATTTTAAATCAATAGTTGAAAATTTTTCACAAATATATTGAGATCTAGTAGGTATTAAGCCTTGAAATTTTACTTCATAACCACGTTTGGCCTCCCAAAGAGATCTAACGGTTTCGATTTTGTGATTGAGGCCCCCAATTTTTTTAAAAAAATATTTAATAATTCACGTTTTTACATAAATATCTCAAGTTTGGTGATGATCCAACGGCTGAAATTTGGTCTCATAATGGTCATTGACCTTCTACACATTTTCAATGGTTTGGATTGTTATTTACTGTCCCAGAAATAATAATAAAAAATAAAAAAAGGGGCTGCCTGTGGACTAGTATAAATTCAGCATATTAAATTCAATGGTTGAAAGTTTTTTACAAATATCTTGAGATCCACAAGGAATCAATCCTTGAAAATTGACCCCATAGCCGTTTTTAGTCTTCCCAACATTTCCAATGGTTTGGATCTTGTGTTTGGGCCCCACAAAATTCAAAAAATAGTATCCAATGGCTCACGCTTTTTTGCACATATCTCGAGATTCAGGATGAATTAACGGCTGAAATTTGGATGGGTGGCCGTAATTGATCATGTGAACATTTTCAACGGTTTGGATGTAGATTTAGGGGCTCGGATTTCGAGAAAAATCGCAAAAACCGTACTGGGCGTGATCCCTCATTTTCACTGTAGCTGGGCGCCTCTTTTTTTTTCCCTCTGATTTGGAGATGCATCACAACCCCTCCTCTTCAAAATAGAGCTTTTACCTCTTATTGTCTAAATTAAATAGAGCTAAAAATGCATGCCAAACGCCTCTATTTTTCTAACTCTATAAATTTTAGACATTTAGACATTTAGAGCCTAAATTTTAGACTTGCCAAACGCCTCCTAATATTTCAAAATTTTAGAGATTTTTATGAAAAAAAAACCTTACAAATCAACCAAAACAATGGAGAACCCAAACAAGGGCCTAAACACTTCAATCATGTTTGGTAACCAAATTCTCAGAAAACAGATTTCTATTTTATATGGAGTAGTGGGAAACCATGCTTGGCAATGATAAATTCACGATGATTTAGAAAAATGAAATCATCATCTTCAATTGTTTATAGATCCGGCCTCCTCTGATGCGTCGTTTTCACAAATTTATGCAAAGAAACCAATTTTTCTAAATGACTAATAGTAATGACATGAAAAATCCTTGGCTATACAAATGCTTAATGAGGAATCCTTGCTTCAAAGGCTTTGTGATTACCAAATTTGCTATTTATAATGATGGTAGAGGGCATTTTCTAAAAATAAAATGCCACTACATCAGTCATTATATGATATTGTGAAATATATTTTTCATACAAATTTTAAGTTGGATTATTCTCTGATTTTACAAAATATTACATGATTCCATACTTACTATGATAGAATGGGGGCCCTTGTATATTAAAATTTTCTTTATTCATGAAATTACATGTAAGGTTATTACTTGATATGTAGAGTGAAGGTGGAGGTCCTGACCATGAAGTGTTTGGACACTCTTATCGTTTTTCTCCAATTTAAATTTTTTCTAAAGAAAAACCCAAAATTTTTGTAACTTAAAAAAATTTAAAGTTCAAACATGAGAATTAAATTTAGGACATTTCACTGAAAAAAAAAAGAGAGGGAAAAAAGGGTGTGCATATGTCTATAATCGTGAACTAAAGAATAGAGTGAATCAGGAGTGACACTCTGAACGTTAGTTGCATGAATATCGAAACATAATGAAAGATGTCCACGGAAAGAAGAAAAAATAATCTATATCAGTAGTTAACCACAAAGTCACTCATTATTAGTACAGTAAATATGGCTATTGAGAAGTGAGCTCCAAGTAAGGAGTATTAAAAAACATATTTCTACAGCCTTTACTTATATTTAAGGTTTTTATATGAATGACTAGCTGATGAAATTCAATATAGTATTAGAGCGAATGATCGCGAGCTCGAATCCTACGATAAACGACTCGACTTTGAAGATAGATGTGTCATTAAAAGTGCACCTACTTAGTTCTACATGAAGGGAAGTGTTGAGAAATAGGTCTTGGCATGAATGACTAGTTGGATTTTGGTATGCAAATTTAATAAAAGACCTTTTAAGAGAGTATAATAGGAGGCAACTGTCCTAGATGAGTTACATTGACAAACCTTATATTTTTTATTGTCCACGGACTTCAATTTCACGGTAGCACCTTGTAGGGATGTAAGTGGCACATTGTAGTGATGTAAATGAGTCCCCAATTCTCTACTTAACTGGAGGTTTTCACCAATTAATAATTGAATTTGAATCCTTTTTTAGATCCCAATAATTATATGGATCTGGATCTAGATCCTTTTTTAGGCCATCAGCATAAATAGATTCAGGTCTAGTTCTACCTTGATTTCGGCCGATGGTGAACCCATAACCCAACATATTTTCTCAGGTTTTTAAGAATTTCTTCCAAAGTTAATTTTTTTTCAAGTCATTTCCTACCCAAATCCGAACCCGTCCAATATATAGAATGGATCTAGGTTTTAATTTCAACTCCATTTTCTCATTAACTTCAAAATTTTAGGATGTGTTTGGCAAAAATCATGTTTGGTCTCACGGGAAGGTAACTCAAAATCCTAAACCACTATATACGAAACTTGAAACAAAAAAACTTTATTTTTTTTAAAGAACAACTTCCTAGTAAATTGATTCCTACTTATCTCAAAGCAATTCTACTATTTAATTTATAAAGTAGGTCATATGTTAATAATCACAAAAGGTGAGCTCAGATTATGATTTCTAATTTCTTACAATGGTCGAATCACATTATAAATCCTTTAATTGTGTCCACCATGTTCCAATTTCTAAGTATGAATTATATTGTCAAAAAAATATTTAATCTTTAAAAAAATATTTAAATTTCAAAAAAATAATCTTTCAAGAAAAAATACTTAAAATTTCAAAAAAGAATTAATCTTTCAAAAAACTATTTAATCTCTCAAAAAAATTTAATCCTTGGAAAATATTTAATCTATTAAAAAATATCTAATCTTTCAAAAGATTATTTAATATTTCAAAAATAATTTAATGCTAGAAAAAATATTTAATCTTTCAAAATATATTAAATATTTCAAAAAAATATTTAATTTTTAAAAAATATATATTTAATATTTTTCAAAAAATACTTAATTTTTTGAAAAACTACTTCATCTTTCAAAACAATTTTTAATTCTTGAGTAAAATATTTAATCTTAAAAAAAACTATCTTTTTAAAAAAATCAAAAAAAGGTGGAGCAACATTTTACTGCTGCTTTCGTTTTTTGAAGAAAATTTATATATTGTTAACAAACAAGTTCTGTATAACATATTTTCAGTAGATTATTTTAATACAATGTTACCAAATAAGTTCTTGAGAATTTCGTCTCGGCACAACCGAATCTCAGCACAACTAAATTTGAGCTCAAAATTGAAAACAACACGGCAACAATGCCAAATAGGCCCTTAAAGTCCAAACAAGAGAATTAAATTTTTGACATTTACTAAAAATAATAAAATTAAAATTTTGACATTTGATAAAAAAAAATAAGTGAGGGAGAAAAAGGTGTACCTATGGCTAGAATTGTAGACTAAAGAATAGAATAAATCGGAGTGGTGTGGTGCTCTAAACGTTAGTTAGATAACTATCTATCATGATGAAATATGTCCACAGAAAGGACAAAACAATATATATCAGAAAATCCTTGCAAAGTCACTCCTTAGTCTAGTAAAGAAGGCTATTGATGAATGGGCTCCACTTGAAGAGAGTTAAAAATAGTTCTACTGCTACTACTAACACTTTGAGGTTTTCGTATGAATGATTAGCTTATAAAATTTAATATAGTATCAAAACAAACCGGTCACGAGTTTAAATCCCATAAAAAACGACTCAGTGCTGGAAAAAAATACGTTTCATCAAAACTGCGCAGACTAGATATCTACCTAAAGGGGACTTTTGAGAAATATGTTTTGGAACGAATGACTAATTTGATTTTGGTATGAAGATTTAATAAAGACTTTTGAAGAGATACAAGAGGGGGCGACCATCCAAGATGATTTCCATCGACAAACCTTATATTTTTTTTGTTCCTGGACTTCAATTTTACAATAGCACCTCTTAGGGATGTAAATAGGTCTCTAACTCTTTGATTATCCAAAGATTTACACCCGTTAATAACTAAATTTTTAATGAATTTGAATCCTTATTTAGATCTTGATAATCAAATGGATCTGTTTCAGATCCAGATCTAGATCCCTTTTTTAGGTCCTTTTTTTAGGCCCTTGGCATAAATAAGTTTGGGTTTGATTCTAACCCACGGTAAACCCAAAATCCGACATATTATCTTAATTTTTTACAAATTC
The DNA here is from genome assembly GCA_037013555.1 of Sextonia rubra. Classification (NCBI taxonomy): domain Eukaryota; kingdom Viridiplantae; phylum Streptophyta; class Magnoliopsida; order Laurales; family Lauraceae; genus Sextonia; species Sextonia rubra. Next base: position 103,945,790 of record JASUAD010000001.1, on the reverse strand, counting down.
TTTATAAAAGTTAATTTTCTATCCAAATCCAAATCTGTCCCATCCCATATACAGAACATATTTCGGTTCTAGTTCCAATCCCATTTTTTCATTAACTTCAGAAATTTTAAAGTCAAAACAAGAAAATTAAATTTATGACATAATACTGAAAAATAAGAAGAAGAAAATCTGCACTTGTGTGGGCAAAAGAATAGAGTGAATTAGAAGTGGTGCTCTAAACGTTAGTTTGATGACTATCTAATCATGTTGAAAGATGTCCACGGAAAGAAGGAAAAAAAATCAATATAAAAAAATTCCCACAAATTCGCTCCTTAATCCTTCTCCAGTTACTCCTTAGTCTAAGAAATAAGAATGTTAAAGAGTGAGCTCTACCCGAGAAAAAGTACTAAAAAATATCTCTACTGTGGTCAAGAAAAAGTACTAAAAAATAATATCTCTACTGTGATCGAAATTTTAGTATGAATGACTAGCTAATTAAATTTAATATAATATTAAAGCCAGATCTTGAGTTTAAATTCACTGAAAATTGATTCAGTGCTGAAAAAAATAAATAAATATAATAAAAAACTGTGCCCACTAAGTTCCACCTAAAAGAGAGTGTTGAGAAATAAATTTTGACATGAATGACTAACTTGGTTTTGGTATGAAAATTAAATTAAATTTTTTTTAAGAATGTTGTAAACATTTTAAGAACGTCCGTTCAAGAAGAGTGCCATTGACAAACCTTACATATTTATTGTCCATGGACTCGAATTTCACGTTCAAGACGAGTTCCATCCACAAATGAGTTCCACCCACAAACCTTTGCATACTTATTGTCCGTGGACTTCAATTTCACATTCAAAACGAGTTCCATCGACAACAATTTAACATTCAAAAGGAGTTCCATCGACAAACCTTACATGTTTATTGTCCATGGACTTTAATGTTGTCCGGAGGTTTTTATCCATTTAATTACTAAATTTAAATCTGATATCCAAATCTAAATCTCCTTTATTAAAATTAAAAAAAATTTAATTTCACCTTGGTTCCGCCGGATGAACTCCAAAATCAGATATATTATCTCAGTTTTTTAAAAATTTCTTCTAAAGGTTAATATTTTTCCAGTCCCATTATCCCATGTACAAGATGGACTCCTGTGTGGCTAAAAATAAAATCCACAAGGCTATCGCCTACATCCACCATATATCCTATCCCCTCACCCACCCATTTTTGCACCAAGACCTGTATTTTTACAGGAATTATAAGAAATAATGTCAGGTGGAATTTCAAATTCTTTCCTTGATTTGAAATATCAGAAATTACATATCCAACTAAAAGCCTAAGAGAACGAAATTCCAAAAACGCCAAAAAGGTAGGAAACATCATGTCTAAAAATTCTTATTTATCTGAACTCTGACAAAAAAAACAGGCCCTAAGAAATTCAAGTCCATGCAAATTTTATCATAAAATTTTATTATTTATTTAATTTCTAGGATTTATTTCGAGGCCTCATGATCAAAGTTAACAACAACAATAACAACAACAACAACTATAGTTATAATAATAATAAATTGCATTAAATAGAAACAACAACAACTATAATTATAATAATAAAAAAATTACATTAAATAGAAGCCACCATTTACTGAGGCATTCCAAACAAGTTTTCATTCTGATTACGCGTGCTTCCACAATAAATATGACGACCCAAAACACACACATACAGTATATAGTAACTTAGAAAGTACTTAATAATTACATGAAAATCAGTAGCATAATATAAACATACCACTAGAATACATTTTTCACTGCCCCACTGATACAAAACAAGAGATTTCTCTAGACGTTAGTGAAACGAAGGTATTCCTTCTTTGACGGAAGGTTAACCGTTTCAAAACCCTGCGGAAACATCTCCTTGGCTTTTTCATTGGACACCCCAGGAGAAATGACTACAGGATCTCCAGGCTTCCAGTTGCAAGGAGTTGCCACCTTGTGCTTTGCTGCTTTCTGAAGGGACTCCACAACCCTAACCACCTCGTCCATATTTCTTCCTGTGCATGCCGGATACAGAAAGCTCAACTTCACCTGCCCACATTGATAACCCCCCAAGAAAATCATTTTTTATTTTTAACATTAACATGTTTGTTGACAGAATTCATTACCACCACCACAAGTTTGTTTACATGTATGGATAAATAAAAGCTAAGTATCACATTAACGATAAAGAATAACATATGTGCATTTTTGCATATGAATATAAGTAATTTTTCCTCTTTTGCACATGAATATTTATAACTATGTAAGTCCCTCCTACCATAGGGTGAGATATGAATTAATGGACATAAATATTTCTTAATGATGAAATATTATATGATTAAATTGTAAAAATGAAATAATGTCTGCCTTTTTTGTTTAAGTTTTTTTTAACCTTCTTATCTGGGCCGACGATATGGAGTGCTCGAGATGGGAGCGGGTTCCCAGTGGAATCCTTCTCATCCGGATCTACCATATTAAGCTGCTTGATCATCTCTCGGTTGGGGTCAGCCACTATTGGATACCTCACCTTACACCCTGACTGCATGCATGCATGTGCAACTATATGAGATAAAATTAATAATAATAACAACAAAAGGAGCTCAACTACAAGCATATATATGTTACTATCCAATTAACGATTGGTTATAATCCATGTTTACAGCGAATGCTTCGACGTCTTTGATCCACTCATTGTGGCTTTGTAGATCATCACATAAAAAACCCAAGAGCTTGACTCCTCGCTTCTCTAATTCCTCTTGGTATTGAGCCATTTTTGCCAGCTCCGTCGTGCATACTGGGGTGAAATCCGCTGCAAACACCCCAAAACCCAAATAAAATTAATGATTAAAAAATTGTTTGCATGTCTTGAATGGAAAAGGTCCAGTAGAATCACTTGCACATATAGTTAGTCTTACAGAGGAATTAGCTGCTCCCTAATTAGACCCTTGGTTGAATACATGAAAATTCATGATCAAATGAGCTCGAGTATTGATAAAGAAGTGAGCGCTAAATGATATAAGCGCAGATGTAGATAAGATCTTGACTCATTTGGAATTTGGATTCCTAGAGTGATAGTTGCATTCATTTCCAACTCTCTCTTACTAATTTCCAGACAAAGGAAAGGTCATTTAATGTATTTTTTAAGATATCTACCTTCGTTTCTTCATTTTTAACCATTTATAGAAATATAGAGAAAACCAGTTCTTATTTAGCCATTTTTATTCTTTTCATCTGCATGAATTTGACTGTAGCAAATAGAACTATTTCTGTCTGCAGTCCTCTCAATTTTTAAGCAGAAAACCAGACAAATGTGCCCTTAGAATTTCTAAAGATTCAAAGATGGATGATACGTGTGTATATACATACCTGGATGAGAAAAGATAATGGCCCAACCATCGCCTACAAAGTCATGGATCTTGAACTTGCCATGGGTGGTGTTCACTTCAAGGTTTGGAATAGTATCTCCTATCGTCAAACCTGGCATCTTTGGTCCAAGGAAGCAGAGAACGCGCACCTGACCTGAAGCAGAGAAAAAGGCTTAACGATCTCAGTTAAAGTATTTGGAGTTCTAGCAGGCATTTGCTTATAAGTAGAGAGTAGGGTTCGTGCATGCAGGACAGATGGCATGGGGCTGGAAGGGAGTTATTATCAGTTGGATGCATGTTCTCTGAAGTGGCCATTGCTACTGTACACGTGGTGCTGTGCGTTCGGATTCATGTTCTTACGTGGCAAGGAATTGCGTCATGAGATGGTCGTGAGTCTTGACTTTGACTCTGGCGCAGTGAGGCCCTAACAGCTGTACCACAATCAACCTGTGGGCACTTATTAATAAATCACCTTTAAAAAACTTATATTTGAAAAAAGCACTGACCTTTAAAATTGCAAATGGGAATATGATTTTTCGATGATCCGAAGGATCCAATTCGTGAAAAATCAAATTTGGAGTCTGTTTAGTTTTCAATTTGTGAAAACAAGTTTGGGCTAAGAATCCAATTTAACTTCCGGTTGATAAATGGATCCGATTTCAGATTCATAGTTGTGACCCGGCGCAAGGGCCATTATTGTTGCAAACTATAATTCATAATCAATTTTGGTTTGATAAATTTGTATTTAATCTTAAAGATAGTAGATTTAAGGGATTTTTACTAAAAAATTAATTCTAAATTTAGATTATACTAATTGATTAATAAAGGTTAAAAAAATCAATTTGGAGTTCGCACTCTATCAAAAGACAAATCTGCCCTCAATTTTGATTGAATCCTATTTGCGCAATATTTTTCACTTACGGCTAAGCCCTACGGCTAAGCCGTAATGCATTTACTTTTAAATCGTAAGTTATTTATTAGTAGACCGTATTTGCGCAGTATCTTTTCACTTATAGTTAAGTTTTACGGTTAATCGTAGTACATTTACGACTAAGCCGTGAGTCATTTTACGGGTGGACCGTATTTGCATAATATCTTTTCACTTACGGATAAGCTTTGCGGTTTAGCCATATTACATTTGCGGCTAAGCCGTAGGTCATTTTACGGGTGGACCATATTTGCACAGTTTTTTTCATTTACGACTAAGCGTAATAATTAAGTAACGATATTGTTACCATTTTAAACGCTTTATATGTCCAGTTTGGTTCCCAAAATTCATTTTTTAAATATCTTTATACTGAAATGCATAAACTATGTAGAGGGCATAGAAATTGACCCAAATAATTTGATTCATATAGGAATTTATAACTATCAAGTAATGATATCATTACCATTTTTAATACTTGATATGTCCAGTTTGGTTCCTAAAATTCATTTTCTAAATATCTTTATACTGAGATACATAAACTATGAGAGAGCATAGAAATTGACCCAAATAATTTGATTTATGCATAAATTTATAACTTTCAAGTAATGATATCGTTGCCATTTTTAACTCTTTATATGTCCAGTTTGGTTTTCAAAATTCATGCTCTAAATATCTTTATACTAATATACATAAACTATATCGAGGGCATAGAAATTGACCCAAATAATTTGATTCATGTATGTATTTATAACTTTCAGGTAACGATATCATTACCATTTTTAATGCTTTATGCTTGCAGCCACACCATTTGAAATTGAAATGATTGGTGAAAAGACGAGAAATCCTTAATTATTTCTTTCCTTAATTTAAATATTTGATTTTTTTAATGAAAATCATCATTGATTTAATGGACCACTTCACAAAGGTTTAGTTTTAATGGGTTTTTTCTGTAAGTTACTGGAAAAAAAATTTAAGGAAAATAACTTATACTGTCACAATCCGAGCCCAGGAGTTCAGGGGTTAGCAAAAGCCAAACCGATGACACACGTACTCCCGTGCCTATACGTGTAGATCTGGTCTAAATGCACACGCACAAGGGAAGGTTCACACGTGCCAAATATGTATGCGAAAGCTGTAGATATTAAAACATCACACTAAACAATACAAGAAGAGAGTCCAAAAACAGAGCTGACATAAATATATAAAGGTTTTACAAAATGGCGCAAAATAAATATGTGCAAATCATGATAGGATTCAATCGTGACAAATCTCAAAATGATGAAGACTCATATGCAATGATCCATGGCGCTCTCCGATGGAGTGATTACGTCCACTCCTCTAGTCCGGATGGGACCTCGGGGGCCTCACTTGGAGTCTAGTCGACCGACGAGGGGTCGGTCTGGGTATCTGAGCTTGCAACACCAAAGAGAACTCGTGAATACAACGATTCAGTAATGTATAAGCCATAACAAATTAACACATGCAATGTCTAATATAATAAAGAACATTATGAAAATCATGACAGGTCACATTTGTATACTAAGCTGTTGTGCAGAAAAGAAACATGCCATGTGAATCAACGTATACATGTTGTGTATATAACTAGTTGACGACTACATTGCCATATGCTCCCAAAAGAGGGATCTTATATCCGTATAGAGAACACCATTGACCGGGCCAGGGTAGGAATGGGTCTAGGGTTCGTGGGGTCCGGATTCCCCAAGACGTTTCTTTACTGCAACAAGGCCATGAAAAACTACACCAAATTCACCATGTCGGGATCCTAAGGCTAAGGCTAAGTAGTGCCTAACCATCTGAGTCAATCATGAAAACCCTGAGTAAATCGTGACAAGCATATCATGCGTGCATATGCGAGAACATGTCTTATACGCGCAAGCTTTATAACATACATACATACATGCATAATCAAGGTACTAGACACATAGTAAGACATTCAATGTTACATGAAATGATCCTGCTAAAGAGTGGAGATCAATGATCGTAATACAACATGTCATGCAAGTAAATCTTAGCATACCGAATCAAGTTTATTTACTAGCCAACTTTAAACTAATTCTCCAGGGTTTCTAACCGTACATGATGATGTAGTTTTAAGTTATCCGCTGCACCGTTGTCTAGTGTTGCACTGTATCATATGGTACACCAAAGTCCCTTAAACCAACACCCATGAGGAGGTGCTTAACAACTGGATAACGAACATGAATGGTTCGCAGCCCTTGAGATCATTCACGTGTTTTTATAATCCGTTTGACAAGTCCATGTTGCCCACCTTCTCTAGTAAAGGTCTTACGAGTTTCATGCCTTTCATAACTTTCTTATGGGTTATGTCTTCTGGCTCAGCCGTGGGTGACCTTACGGCTTAGCCGAAGACACTTTACAGCTTAGCTGTAGAAGGCTTCACGGCTTAGCCGTAAAAGAGTTGCTGATTTGCATACTCTCAGTTATTTTCAGGTGTTACCCTGTATTGATCTATGACTGGGTTCACGGTTAGGTCACGGCTTAGCCATAGTGCACTTTACGACTTCGCTGTAGCACATTTCACAGCTTAGCCGTACATGCGCTTGGTCGATTTCTGAATCAAGTACAGAAAACCTATAATGACATAAGATGAGCAAAATCTCAACAGAGAAAGGGAGAATGAGCTCAAATTGGGCTGTAATCATACTAGGCATGCAAGATCATGAGAATCATCCAAAAATCAAGCATATATCAACATGGGTTCATACAAATTATGCTTATACTTGCCTTAATGGAGTTCAAACACACCAATTGTTGTCATTGGGGCTCAATTCACATCTAAACAACACTCACAGCTATCATGCATGAGAAAAAGAGAACTTGTGAGCACCTATATAGCTAATGAGAGAAAGAAATGAGAGAAGAAATCCAAGACACATACATGCCGTGAATCACATGAGGAAGGAGCGAGGACAAGAGGATCTCTAAATCTCCTTTTTGCTTGGTTGAATCAAGGAGAAGGGAAAGAGGAAAATTGAGAGAGAGAGAGAGACGAGCGTGAGAGAAGAGAAGAGAAGAGACTGAAAGAGAGTGAGTCGGTGATGGCTTTATTTTGGATAAGATGAAAGGCAAAATTGCAATGAAGTCCAATTCATAAAACAATCTCCAGTTCGAATCAAATCTGGGTCCAACGAAAGCATACGACATCTGTCGCAATCGACATAGTTACAGAAGTTAACGAGCTCAACAAAAGACACATGTTGACAGTAAGATGCTGCAAAAATGACCATATCTTAGAAAAGCTAAATTTACGAAAAAGGGCTTGATCTACCTATTCTAGGTCAAACTCAACTCAACTACCTATCCATGACCCGCAACAAAAGCAAAACAAAAGCAAAACATAAGTAACAACTAAAGCAACATTAATTAGTCGCTAAACAATGTCAAGCTGGGTTGGAGTGTTATATATACCATATACATGAAATTTTGGAAAAAGATATAAGTCACGTTAAAAAGGTTTTTATAATATATGTTTTAAGTTTTATAATATATGTTTTACTAATTTATTAAAAATTTAGTATGATTTTCATTGCATTTTTCTTGTTACATTTTCAATATTTGCAATATTTTAAAAATAATGAAAGATTATTAGTAGATTAACATATTCTTTTAACAATATCATAATATTTTCCCAAATTTGTCAATATTTTATGACACGAATATGGATAACAATGTCCCATTTCGATCCATGCATCGCACTCGTTTATGTTCCCGTGCCTGAAAAGGCGATAATGACCATTAATTCCTGGGCCAAAACCCATTCATAATGGGCCTTTTTTTATGAAAGGCCAACATCTAATCATGTTCTCAATTCAACATGAACACCCAAAAGGCCCAAATAAATATGAGTGCCAGCACCCACACCATTTAAAATTGAAATAATAAGTGAAAAGATGAGAAATCCTTAATTATTTCTTTCCTTAATTTAATGTTTAATTTTTTTTATGAAAATCCTCTTTGATTTAATGCACCACTTCACAAAGGTTTAGTTTTAATGGGTTTTTTCTGTAAGTTACTTGAAAAAGTATTTAAGGAAAAAAACTTATACTGTATACATGAAATTTTGGAAATAGATATAAGTCACTTTAAAAAGGTTTTTATAATATATCTTTTACTAATTTATTAAAAATTTAGAATGATTTTCATTGTATTTTTCCTATTACATTTTTAGTATTTGCAATATTTTTAAAATATTGAAAGATCATTTATAGATGAACATTTTCTTTTAACAATATCATAATATTTTCCAAATTTGCCAATATTTGTGACACTGATATGGATAACAATGTCCCATTTCGATCCATGCATTACATGCGTTTATATCCCTGGGCTTGAAAAAGCATGATGACCCTTAATTCCTCGGCTAGAATCCATTTATAATGGGCCTTTTCTGATGAAAGGCCAAGATCTAATCATGTTCTCAGTTCAACATGAACACCCAAAAGGCCCAAACAAATAAGAATGCATGCACCCACACCATTCGAAATTGAAATGATCAGTGAAAAGATCATTTTTTTTTCTTGATTTCTTCCATATCCTATCTTAAAAAAAGGCCAAGAATTCACATCTATTTACATAATAAATGCGTGCTATGCCGCAGCTAAACTTCCAACTCCTATATAATAGAAAATACAAGACTAAGTACATGGATAGAAGAGGCTTTTTTTAAAACTTCTGCCTTCCTTCATCCCTAGTGAGAAAGTGGAGGGAGAGAATAGAAACTTATAGGTGACGTCTCTTTGCCAAGAAAAATTAGATCTTGATTGACGTAAGAAAGGATAATAAGTTTAGGATTTAAAAATGACCACTTTTTGTTTATATCGAGGCTTTTTAATTTTTGGGGGGAAATTTCTCAAACAATTTTTTGGACTTTTGCCAATGCATCCCAAATATGCATTGGCAAAGCTATATATTATCTCCACCTTCTACCAACTCATTCTTTTATTCGTTGGAAAAAGTATCCATTTACCAACGCATGTTACTTTGTTGGCAAAATTAATATTTTTGGGGACCTTTTGTAACATATTATTTGATACTTTGGTAAAAGATAACCTTTACCAATGCATATTTTATCGTGTTAGCAAAATAATACTTTCACCAGCATAAATAATAATGTGTTGGAAAAAGTAATCGCCCCTTTTGACTTTTTCCAACATATTCTCATTTGTGTTGATAAAAGGTCACCTTTAGCTACGGATATTTTATCACATTGGTAAAAAGGTAAGTTCACTAACGCAAATACTACTTCGTTGGTAAAAGTGCTCTCCCCTTGTGATTCTTTTCAGGACATTCTCATTTGTGTTGGTAAACAGTAATTTTTACCAACATATATTTTATTACGTTGGCAAAAGGATATTTTTAGCAACACAAATAATAATGTGTTGGTAAAAGTATTCCTCCTTTTAATTGTTCTCAACACATCCTCATTTGCATTGGCAAAAGATGCCCTTGAGCAACGCATTTTGGGTTGTGTTGGTAAAAAGTGTTAGTAAAGATGTAATTTGTTGTAGTGACCCATTGGATGACTAATAATAGTAACTCGAGTATTGTTAACTCGTTTTTCTTATTTGGAGAATTATATATAAATTTGATACTTCAAAAGGTGAAAATAACCATTACTAGACGTTGGCGCACCTGCAAAATGAGTTTAAATCAATTGAACTTGCATGGTCCATACTCCAGCTGTTACTAAAGAATGAATTAAATGTATTGAATAGTGTATTGTAATACGTGTACGTGTTTACTGTCACGATAACGATGTAAATCTAAGCACTTCTTTGAAGTTTTGAAGTAATTGATAATGGGGCATTGACTCCATTGTTGTCAATATTTTTAGTTATATGTAATTTATAATACAAGTAGCATTACAATTGGATAGGTTAAAAGTTATATAGTCTGAAAATAAATTAATAAAATTGAATGTGGACCAACATTGGGACTCGTATTAGCTTGGGTTGAGATTGGTCTAGTATTGTCTTTATTCATTATTATATATGTATAAAATTTAAGAATGCATCTAATCTAAATATAATATACCAACAACTTTTAAAATCTGAAAATAAATTAATAAAATTGAATGTGGACCAACATTGGGACCCACATTAGTTTGGGTTGATATGATCTAGTATTGTTTTTATTCATTATTATATATTTATAAAATACATCTAATCCAAATATAATATATCAAGGGATATTACCCGTACAATAGTCTTTAGACCTTACATTCATTCATGAAGAGTTGAAAATTAAATATTTTTTACAAAATTGTTCTTGTTTTATACTAAGGTTGTACGATGTTACACACATTGAACTATACCATATCTTAGAGTTGTACAATATCCCATATATCACTATGTGCGATATTCTAGGGATGTGTGATATCGCACCTTTTTTGTACAACTGTTACGCAGAAAATATTTAAATTAATTTCACATGTTCTAGGGCAAATATTACATTTAAGAGAAGTTGTATGAACATATCACATATATCAATAATTATATCTATTAAAGCAATATAATTTGTGTTTCCATGTGGCAGACGTGCCCTCAAGGGCGCCCCATGAATAGCCCATACATTCTTGGGGTGCCTGATCAATGCTTTTCAATTGGCCACATAGAATTTCTTCCTCTTTTAGGTGAGAAGCCAACTTCATTACTTTAATTTAGTAAGATTTCTTTCTTAAATTTGAATGACCTAAAATTTCTCTGTGATTGAAGCTCTAAAATCCCTCTCAAAAAACTCTCATCCAGTTGATACACGTACCAAAAAAGTCCAGCTCCATGAAGACTTTGATTTGCATATGATTCAAGTTTAGATGTAGATTAACTGGATTAAGGATTTACTTGGACATTATAAGGTGCCCATCGCATGATTTAGAAAATTATTTGTTTTAAGACTAACTCCTCTTCAGCAGAGGAACCATCCAAACAATTACATATTTGGCAAAAAAAAAAAAAAAAGAGAGAGAGAGAGAGAAAGAAAAGAGAGAAAAATCAATTAAGACTGTCGATTTAATGGGGAGAAAAAAAATAATATTAGAAACAAGTAATTTCTACTGCAATCAACTTTCTCCACTTTTATTTTCTCTACTAGATAAAGGAATCCTTTAGTCATCATCCTAACTCTGTCACAATATATATCCTACAATTTTCTACCCTTTTTTATAATTTTGATAAATATCTAATATATTTTTATAAAATTCTTTTTATTATATTTATTTATAGGTCCCAAATTTAAACGTTTTTTTATTTTGTAACCTTTTCGTTATATCGAGTGGAAGAAAAATATATCTAATTTTACGGCCGCTTTCTTATTCTATCTTCTTACTACCAGCAATTTATTTGACCTTATGGCTTTTGTAAACTTTACATAATCTGAGATATCAACAAATGGATTTGCTTCAAGACTGGTGATATTGTTAGATTTAATGAGTTTAAATGTCTTTCTTTTAGTTGATGATGAAGTATTTGGGATGGATTATTGGTTGCATTTTTAATCTTCTGATTTTATGACGTCTAATTTTCTTAGTGATTAAATCTTCTATAAGGGTCTCATTTTAATTTTGTGATCAGCCGTCTAGTTGATGCCATCAATTTAGGAGTGTCCATGGGTTGGGCTACGGCATACTAGGCCCGGCCTGACTTTAGAAACATTGGCTTAGGCCCGGCTAAAGCCTAACACGGGCCGTAAAATCAAGCCCGAGCCCCCCCATTTAATCAATCCGGCAGTTTTTTTTATCAATTTTATGGCCATTTGAAGAATTGTTTGTAATAAGTAAATTAAATTGCATGTATTTCTTAAACAGGCTGGGCCTTGCCAGGCTTGGGCTTTTTATCACTTAATCCAAGTCCAGCCCAATTATTAAATGGGCTCCACTTACATATCCAAGCCCATCCCCTGAGCAACCTAGCTACCATGAACAACATAATCACTTGAAGCTATACCAATGTGGCCATGTATTAAAAAAAGGGCAAAACAATGGATAACCAAAACAAAAAATCACTCGATTTATCATGTGATTAAAGCCACTAATAATTAAGAAAGCCATTGCAAAGTGATCTCAGATAAAAAAAAGCCCACGTCATTTAACGAAAACCATTATTTATATTCCTGTGGGCGCTGGAAGAGTGAAACAAGGCATGGATTCACCCTCGTGTAATGAATTTGAAACTACCCCAATTTGCTTGATGTGTATTTATGTTGATTTGGCTGGTGCCACCTTGGGCTTGGTCTTGTTGGGTTAAAAATGTGAGGAAACTCATGTCATTTAAAAAAAAAGACCGTTTATCCAGGGATAAATGAAGTTTTTGTCTAACTTGGCACTTGATATTGACTCTGAATTTGACCCAAAAGTCAAGTAGGCTTCAAAATAAGCACAACCTAATTGGTTGGAGTCTGTCGATGCAGGTATGGGCCTCTATCTTGGAAAACAATTAGCCTTCGAATAAAGATATGTATACTATTTTTATAGGTTGCTGTGAAATGAATATTCAACCATCATCTTAATCATATAATACATATCAAAGGTTCCATAAAATGTCTTTTATATCATATCCCTCACCCCTTGTCTTTTTAATAATCTTTCAATGAAGCTCAGTTCACCTTCAATTCCTGTATATTTGATATAGGCATACCATACCATCTTTTTAAGAACTTTTTACATGGTCAATGTTTAATCGATCATGATTCTACTATGTAGTCATGTTCTTTTCTTTTCTTTTTTTTTTTTCTGTGGTAAATATGTAGTCATATTCTTAAAGCATGTGTTCTGTGTAATGCGAGAGATTGAACACAAGTGGGACCCACAACTCTCGAATCGGCTGTCAACTGATCATTTCTCGAATCGGCTGCATAAATGATATAAAAATTATGCTAATTGTCAGATACATCCTAAACAAAAATACATGTATAAAGCTTACTTAATTAACATTTATACATTTAACGTTTTCATATTTAAAATACATTTAGGAATCCCTTGAAAAAAATAATCACAGCAATCAACTCAGCATGGAATGTATAAAACCTCTGCAGGAGCTCTCAACAAATTTTCAGTCAATTTACTTTCCCGCCCCATTCCCTCCCCTTTACTACTCTCTCGCCTCTCATTTCCCTCTCCCCCACTCTCGAACGTACGAAAAGCGATGGAAACCCTAATTCCCGAAATCTCCAAGCTCCTCGACGATACGCTCAGCCCCGAACAGAAGCTCGTCATCTCTGCAACAGAATCCCTCGATCGCCTCTCTTCGCCACCGCTCCTCCCAGCGTTCCCTCTCTCCCTCATCGCCATCGCCTCTGGTATGCATCCGCATCCGCTCGCATCGATTCATCTCTCTCCTCTGCTCCATTTCGTTTCAATCCCTCTTTTAGAGCTTGAAAAATTTAGTATGATCTCTTTGATGCTCTTTTTTTTTTTGTATGCTTAGGTGTTTGATGATTATGATTGGATTGCGGTTTGTGGGCTATCGAATTGCACTTGGAAACTGTTAGTTTTGGACAGTGTCTTGTCGGATTGGAATAGTATGGGAGTTGAAAATCACACTGGGCAGAACACCCATTTTCCGCGATTTCAGCTCCTAATCAATGTTGGATGTTGAATTGGATTTGGAGCTGCAAAGATTGAAGTGTACTGTTTTTTCCAAATTGCTACTTGATGAGGTCTTTGCTTTGTTAGATACTTGTAGAAGAAAAGGCGCCACAGAGTGGTTACTTCCATTTTCGAAATATATTGGAACCAGTAGTTCTTTTAAAATATTCATTTTTGTACTTTGTGATTTACTAATTTTTGTTTAAAAAAACAATTTCATTTACATTTTCTACTTCTTCTTCTTTTTATTATTGTTATATATATATTTTAATTTTTTATGACAAGGAATCACTGACTCTCTTATGGTTGAACATTGGTAAAACCTTGGATACACAACAGCACCCACTAGCACTATATATCAGCTAAGGCCTCAAACGGTTTCGAAGCAGGGACCTCTAGCTCATTGCTGGACTTCCTAACCACTCGAACAATTCAAGTGTGGGTTTACATTTTCTGCCTCCAGATTCTAATTGTCATCTGGCTTTTCTTCACCCAATGTAGTCAATATTGTAGTGTGGAGCTGGTGCGCTTTCAAATTTCATACTTCAAAAGTCACATGGTGTACTCTGTCGTTATAATTTGAAGTGACATGGTGTATTCTGTTGTAATGTGTGCATTATTATCAGCAGAATTTATAAACTTAAGTGTAAAATTCACTTCTTTTTGTTGATGCTCATTATTGATTTTGTGATTTGTAGATTCTAGCTGCTGCTGTCTCATTTGTCCAAGCATGTGGATAATGTCATTTTGTTCTTCTTTACATGATTGATATGTGATTTCTTGTGTGCTTGTAGGGGGCAATAACCAAGGACAGAAGGTAGCTGCAGCCACGTATCTAAAGAACCTCACCAAGCGCCAGATTGAGGGAGGCTTGTCTTATTTAAAAGTTGATCGTGAATTTAAAAACCGGCTCATGCAGGCTTTACTTCAAGCTGAACCGGCAGTTCTTAAAGTTTTAGTTGAAGCTGTATGTGCTAGACTTATGATTCTTTCATATTTTTTTTTCAAAGAATGACTGTAGCAATCATTTAATTATTTTCACTATACAGTGAGTTTTTTGTGTGGAAGATAAAGTTGGGCATTTGAAAAGTGTCCTGGAAAGATGTTACACTGTATGTGAAATGTATACCTATAATGCTTATGACATTTGGAGAGATTGAAACTCCATTTTTTTTCTCATGACAAAGTTCTTACAAAAACTTTATGCCATAACAAAATGTTGGTCTATGGGAGAACAAAATTTTACCGACCCACAGGCATGCAAGGATTTTGGATATCAGCACATATTGGGATTAGGAAATTATGCAATCTGTTAATATGGCCCAATTTTAACTGGGAATGACTGCTTCATTGAGTATGGTACAAAGTTACTTGAAATTTGATGATGTTTATTGTTGGTGACCATGATCGATAAAGCGAGGTAACAACTGTGCATGCAATGAACAGTATTGGTAATGAATGAAATGCAAGTGGTCTTGCAACAGCATATATGTATTTTTTTTTTCAATCTTGTTTTGCTAAATATGCCACTTGTTGCTTCTGTTTTTTTTTTTTTTTGGTCCATCATCTAAAAAAAATGTGCTGGCTCATTTGGCTTTTAGTTTCTGCACTTCTTTCTTTCTTTTCAACTTCATTGTTGGTGATGATGTATATCTCATTTTATGCTGCTGTGTTTACAAATATGGGCTTCTCATATTTTCTTGCATATATAGTATTTTTTTGTTACTTTCTATGATTTTATAATTTAAAAGGCCCCTCGAAAATAATTGATTTTTTATTTGTTACATGCATGCAGTATCGTATCATAGTTGTTGCTGGTTTTGTTAAGGAGAATTCCTGGCCTGAGCTTGCCCACGAACTACGATCAATTATTGAAAGTAGTGACCTTGTAAGCAAAGGTTCAAAATTTCAGTGGAAAACTATAAATGCCCTCACAATTCTTCAAACTACCATTAAACCATTTCAGGTATGTGTTCTTATTTGTGAAATGATTTTATGATTAGCTATTTAGTGAGACATTAATTGGCCATGTTCAATGGTGAGATGCTTTTCTTCATTAAGAGAGCTACAAACTATTCTACGTGCATATATATACTCATTATATGCTGTGATACCAAGTTGGTTTGGATTACCTCTTGCTGACATCAATCTAGTGTAGTCAAATGCATTTGCACTGCAAGCTTTAATTTTTTGCCTATCCTACAACTTTATGTTTTGTTTTGTCGAATCAAAAGTTTTGAGTGATATACTGTGAAAAACTTAAAATTTTTTCATTTTGAGATATTAAATTTTGATACTGAATTTTTGGTGGTTAGTATTTGGTGGCTATTTAATAAAATGATTTGTCAGTAGTATTTTTTTTGTAATAAATATATTAATGTTTCAAACATTTTACTAGTTGCCTTACATGTAAACCATCAGTACTACTTGAATCCAAAACTTGCAAAGGAGCCAGTGCCACCACAATTGGAGCTGATAGCAGGCGAAATTCTTGTCCCTTTGCAATCTACCTTTCATTATTTCCTTGATAAGGTTAAACTGTTAACCCTTTTTCTCTGAATTTTGTTGCTTTTAAATTGGAGAGGTGGTATAATCTTGTGCTTCTTATGGTACACTTAGCAGGCTTTACTAATCCAAGGCAGAGTAGATGTTGAAGTTGAAAGAATCCTTCTTATCATATGCAAGTGCATCTATTTTGCTGTGAGTTTTTCTTTTCAACACTTAATATGATCATATTAGTCTGAGTTACATTTCAAAAGTACTTTCTTGCCTGAATGTACCTATATTATTGGTTCATTGTTGTTAGTGTGAATACAACAATTTACTTTTGAATGTGATACATATTCTGGCATGCAGCACTTATTATGTAGGTTATGGTGCCTTGTCAATTGTTTACACCTGGTTTTGGCAGTTGTATTGCAAGTGTCACATGCTAGGGTATTCTGTTATCCATGATGTAAAAGTTGACCTCTACTATGCTATTGTAGCATTATTGGTTGTGCCAAAGTTGAACTCTATTCTCTTGTTTTAAATCTTAATTTAACCACAAAATGGAAACAAAGCTGAAATAATATGCGTCAACTGTCAAGTATTGCTGTCCCTTGCACTCTTCTATGTGTTACTTATATCTTGTCACACTTTGAGCTCGAGATTAGGTTAGAAACTCCAGATCTGTGGCATGGGCACACATATCTCGTCGTAATTCACGTTGCACTAAGGCAAACATGGACCACTACAAGGGCAATTTTGTTACATTCTTACGTGCAGAAGATCCTTATGTATGGGTAATCATAATGTGGAACGGAATGGATTCGCAGGGCGGACAAGGTAGAAGATGGAGATAGAGGGGAAAATTGGGTTAATGGATTTGGAGTTGTTGGATTTGGGGTTGTGGAAGGGTTATGGGCATGAATTGGGGTGGTGTAGATCTAAGATCTAAATATGAGTTGGGTGGCTGTTCTTGTGAGAAGGTTGAGGTTTGTGGAAAAATGATAAGCCCAAGAATGCAAATATGAAGAAGAAAGATAATACCTTTGATTGGGCTCTCACCAAACTCTGATCCGAAGGCGTTAGAGAAATTGGGCTCTCACCAAACTCCAATCCAAGAGGTGTTAGAGATTTCGAGGAGAACTCAAAGAAACTTGGGAAGATCACAAAACCTTTAATTAATCATTCATAACTATCCATTAGCTAAAGAGGCATTACAAGGCTTAAATAGATAAACGACTAACCCTAAGATTAATCTGGACCATCCAATCAAGCTGATAGCCACGATTAAAATATCTTATTAAAATAACTAAAAACACAAATAACCAAATAAAAATCCTAAATAGACTAAGATAGGTGGGCTGCGCAAATATGGGTTGACCCATGGGGCACCATGGGTCTGTCCTGCATCAAATCATTCATCAATAAAATATGCGGAAGCCATATGCTTATCATGCACTTGCATCATCCTTAATAGTGGACAGGAGAACACTAGCAAATACCTGTTTAACATTCCATATATAAATCCTGCTTAATCAAGGTTTAGATTTTACCCGTACATTCTAAATGTCCAACATGCATACTCATTAGTTTGCCACAAGGGTTCAAGTGCAGAAGTAAAATAACGGTCTAATGACTAGGTACATGCCATAAACGTAAATATCAATGTATAAAATCCATGAACTAGAATAGATAATGGAAAGGATCATCCGGGCCCAAATCCTAACTGCTTGGGTCATGACGCTCTCATGATAATGCTCATTAGTAGGCAATCTCAGGCATCCGCTCAAGATCTACTAGAGGTACCGCAGTGGTAACTTTTGCTCCCTGACCGATGCCCTGACTTGCATTTGGGATGGGTTCTATTACACCAAGAGTAGTACCTCAAACACCATATTTGGCAGTCTAAACGAATGTTAGCACGTAGTACATAGTTACCAATATAATTAAGACTATCATTAAAGATGTTAGAAATGTACTCTAAGCATGTTATCATAATGAAATATGAATAGGAATCAAGATAATGAGAAACTTGCTAATTGGCATACCACATTGCTCGTTTTTCTGAAGAGCATGTAAAATATCATGACATGAAAAGGAATTGGGTGGTGATCCTAATTTTCAAAGGAGTGTCGACTTACTCTAAACATGAAAACTACTACAGTAGGGTAATGTGAATCATGTAATCAACTCATACGTAGCTTAAAGAGCCTAATAAGAGTCGTAGTTAGTGGTGTTGACTCAGTGAATCAAGAATAATAGAATTACTTGCATACTTGTGCTTACATTGGCTTGCTTGACTTGCATGACTTGCATACATTTGCGTTTGATTTCATGTTAGAGACAATAGGCGAGTAATAGTGGCAATAATGATAATTAAAGCGATAATCAATGCATTTGATATGACAAGATAATATCACGAAGGTAAATGAACAAGATGCATGAATATCCCTTTATTGTAGTTCAATGATGCATTACTAACCAATCCTATACTAAGATACCCCCGTGTCCCGAGCCTTCCAACTTGGATGATCATAAGATCCCCAATGTCAAGTGCTACCATTTCTTAGCATTGCATTGTATAAGAGACGGACATTGGATCTTTATGCCCCTTCACAAGTGGTGTGGCTTTAGAACAACAAGTATATCTAATAAGGAAGGGCAACAGCTCTTTGCTTTCCTTTGTTGTGTTGATTTCTTCCATTGGTTAAGTGTATTGAAGAAGGGTATCCTTAGGTATGGCTCTACAAAGTCATAAGGGTATTTCTAGAATTTAAGGCATAGCTTGACCCCATGGTAAGTTCGATATTAATCTACAGGTATTTAGTTAGTGTAGTCTACTCGAGATTAGACACCATAAGAATTAATTTGCATTTAAAAGGAATTAATTCAGCCTGTCAGTTAGGCACCCTCGAGCGTGATTAAGCATGCGCTCGAGTGTGCCAAACAAAGCAGGACGCACTTGAGGTGCGCTTCAGCCTGAGCACTTGTTTTGACAAAAATTGAGTTTTAACAGGATGTTCTTAGGTTGCGCTTGAGTGAACTTGAGCATGTGCTCAAGCGCGTGCTTATCTGTTTAATCGGGATTTCCCAATTTCTGCTAATTTCCCTTGTTTTTCCCTAACATTAGCCTGCAATAAATCACCATAAATTCCTTATTTCACCACATGGCATTCATTTCTCCTTCAATCAACTATCACTTCTAATAATTGGATTTTCCCCAGTCCACCATTCATTTACAAGCATTCATTTTAAGCCATTTCATTAAGCATAAAACATTAAATGAGTTGTTAGAACTTCAATAAGCATAAGATTAACTTGTAAAATCAAAATCTAAACATGCATACACTCTTAAGACTCGTTTATACTTGCCTCAACGGAGTGCTTTGCCCCAAACCAAGCTTCAAAAGGTGAAATCCTCGAATCTGTGTTCAAATCTTATTCCTAAGCATAGATGCATGAAAAGGGAAGCAAAATGAGATGCATGAAGTGATTAGCACTTCTTTTTGGCAACCATTGGAACAAACTTAAAGAAAGTTTGAGTCTATACCTTGGGAAATGTGCTAGCAAGCTTCTTCTCCACCCAAACCACCCAAATAAGGTCTTTTCTCTCCAAATAAACACTAGTGGAGGAACACCAGTGATTGCTTCAAATGGAGAGATATCTGTGGAGGGGTTGACTGAATTGTTGTAAGCAAATTCAACCATGGATAAAACTTGATCCCAAGTAGAAATATTGTCATGAACAAGACACCGTAACAATTGTCCAAGACTTTTATTGACAACCTCTGTCTGTCCACTGTTTGAGGATGATGAGCATTAGAAAAATGGAGTTTTGTCTTCGCCGTCATCCACAAAGTTTTCCAAAAATAACTCATGAATTTGGTGTCACGATCTGAAAGGATTGTCTTTGGAAGTCTATGAAGACGAAAAATTTTCTTGAAAAACAATTGAGCTACTTTGTAAGCATTGGTTGTGGTGTTGCAAGGGATAAAATGAGCCATTTTTGAGAAACGATCCACAAGGTAGGGAGATGAAGGCTAGGGTTTTACGCAAGAGGGATTGGGGTTCCTTTCTTTGGGAAGTGGGTCTTTTTATAGCTAGGGTAACTTTTAGAAATTACAAGCAAACCCATTCTTATGAGATATTTACAACAAAGTGCCAAAGGGTTCTCTTGAGAGACACAACTTAGTCTTATGGGGCCTCAGGGGGATTAGTGTTGGTGACATGATGAGATGATGCAACATGATGAAGCACAAGCTTGGTCTCACTAATCTATCTAATCAACCGAAATACACATCGATTAAGCTAATAAGATAGTAATTAGGGATAAAACATGATTAATTAAGAATTTAACCCTAAATTCGGGGTGGAGAACTTACACATCTGGTGCCTCTTTTTCGGAAATTTACTTGAAGTTAACATTTTGCAGGTAAGATCTCATATGCCATCTGCTTTAGGTCTTCTCTTGCCATCATTTTGTGGGGATCTAATGCGGATTCTGGACTCATTGAATTTGAGTTCTAAAAATGTGGAAGATGAGTATTTGCTGAGATTGAAGGCTGGAAAGAGGAGCATGCAAATATTTTGTGCTTTGGTCATTAGGCACCGAAAGCACTTTGACAAGTAATATATTACATATGCATATTTGATTTTGATTTTAGTTTGTAGCTGTACTGACCTCATGTTTTACTTCACTATCTAGGTTGATGCCAAACATTTTAGCTTGTGCTTTCAAAATAGTTAAACAAAGCCCTATTGTCGGTGTAAGTATCATATATCTCTATTTCATTGGTACATAACATTGTTTGTTTGCTGCTATGTATCTTTTATTATTAATATTAATGATATTATAATTTTCTGAATAGTAATGAATCTTATAACCAATAAAAAAGGTTAATGAGTTTCATTGAATTAGATCATTATTTTGAAAATCAAAATTGTATTGCAAATAGTTCAAGGGGACAAATCAAATTGTATCATGGATTGTAAGGGTTTTTTTACTCTTCTTAGAGAATACAAATGATAAAAAAATAAAAAAGAAAAAGAATATTGTTCATAGCCCTTATATTCTCCATCCATAGCAACATCTATATAATGATTGATAATATCGGGATATAATCATATGAAGAACATCATTGACATATATGAATAAAATATAAATGATATGTGAATAGCTAAACATGCTTAGGCATATTAATGTTAACTAGGAAAAATAAAAAGTTGCATTTTTTTTTGTTCTTTTAAATAAAAAATATAAGTAAAATGCAAATCATCAACCTTACATGGTTAGGATGCCCCATGAAGTTAAGAAAGTGTTCATTTTTTTTAAATAGTAAATTTTATTGAGAAAAGGAACAAACAAAATCAGGAAAACAACAATTGAAACAAAGATAGAAATCGAGCGACAAAATTAGACATCAAAAGAATGTGTAACCAAATAACTCGTTCCCTAGAAAGACCATCCACTAGCATTCACCTCTTCCAAGACATGATTAGAAGTAAGATGTGATTGAGAAGAAATATCTTGCACTTTGCTCAATCTGCTAATCTCCAAGAAAAAGGAGATTTTTCTTAAAAAATCTATATGTATATGAGGGGAAGAAATGAACTTAAAAAAAATGAATGTGGGGCAAAATCTATATATACATTCGAATGCTCTACTCACATGCTCTTATTTATCTCTAAAATCTCCCAAAAATTCTTAAGAGGTTTCATTAAGGGAGAGAGAGAGAGAGAGAGAGAGAGAGAATTCTTAGGATTTTAACAACAATGAATAAGATAGACATTTTACTATAAAGGATGAATATTGCAAGAAGTGACAAACATGCATAAAAGTAGCCAGCTTCTGTTGTACAAGGGAACTGGATTGACATCACAACCAGCATAGGCGAAAATAAAACCCATTAAAGAGCCAGCAAAACTTCCCCACAATGGGGGTACTCACTAAATATTCAAGCTGAAAGTGGAACCACTTCACTGAACACAAATGCCTAACACCTTGCTGGGCTAGAGTGATTACTGTTTGCACTTCTGGGTATGCAACAATGTAGGTTGGATTCTCCTTGAAAGATCTTGAATTCCCTCCTCGAAATCCAGCAGCCTTCACCGTGCTTTGGCCCAATAAAAGAGACAGGCTCATTGTCCTCACTGGATGGCAACCCTGAATTACGTTTCCTTGCGTTCATCTCTTTCTTTCTCAATCATATTTTTTAGAGCCTCACCCACTGTGACCATAGGAAGAAAGAAGTGGATCTCCTTGATGAAGATCAAATCTACTTTTACCTGCTAACTTGCATTAATCATTCTATAGATGTATCTGATGTTTACATTTGTGGACATTGGACTGAAACAGGTATAATCAATGTCACATCCACCACATGCATTATCTTGCTTGCATCCTGCAAATGTAGTTGCTGTCAAGCATGTATTCATGCAGCCACAGAGGGAATCATGTTTTGATTCTGTTTGTGCATCCATGTTCGTACAGATGTAACATACAAAGGTAGATGCTAGGACTAGGAAGGTAGGCTTAATAGGGTATACATTTGCACATCTTAAAATGAAAAAAATATATGGGTGGTTGTTTTGCAGCACATGGGTGGTGTATATAGAACTATTTGGAGGGTAGTTGCTATTATTTGAGTTTGTAGACTTCTGCTATAAGAATTTTCTTTAGCATCCCTGATTTATGTTGTGGCACTTAGTATTTCTCTAGTTCTCATTCAGGTGAATCACTATGCATGTTTCCACTGTTCTCTTATGTTTCAAAATACTGTGGTCATGCAGAGTATGGATTTCCTTTCCGAGCGGGTTGTGTCATTATCCTTTGATTTTATTTCTCATGCTCTAGAGACAGGCCCAGTAAGTTATTTTCCTTAATTCTTATTTTGAGATTTATCTTTTAGTTGGATTTTCATGCTGTCATGTAATATTTGCATTGAGTTGATTTCTCTGCATGGCTTGTTTAGTTTTATTTGTTTTGTACTTTGATCATGCATTGAAGTGTTCGTGCTGTGGTCTGGGTATTATCTTGTGACTTCATCACTCCTGAAGTTTTGTCATTTATTTCTTTTGAAAATCTTTTGTAAATATACTTACAGGGGTGGAGATTAGTGTCACCTCATTTTTCCTCGTTACTAGAGTCTGCGATCTTCCCTACATTGGTTTTGAATCATAAGGTAATTTTCTTATTTTGTACAGAGTATATTACTGTGGTGTCATTCAAAGAATAAAAAATTAATAAATCTTGCAAGGTCCCATGTAACTTTCATATCAAAGCATGGCTCTTGATACTAATTCTTGTTGCTTAAAAGGACATTTTGGAATGGGAAGAAGATGCGGATGAGTATATTCGTAAGAATCTTCCATCTGATCTTGTAAGACAATGTTTTCATGAATTCTCTCTCTCTCTCTCTCTCTCTCTCTCTCTCTCTCTCTCTCTCTCTCTCTCTCTCTTCTCTGAAACCTTTTCTTTATCGAGGTTGTTATCTCTTACAGGAAGAAATTTCTGGATGGAAAGAAGACTTGTTTACGGCAAGGAAAAGTGCAATTAATTTACTTGGTGCCATTTCAATGTCAAAGGTAAATACTTCGTACATTATTGACATTTTAAAATTAGTTTGTTGTAAACGAAGTTTTAATATGATTTCCTCTTTTTATAGGGGCCTCCAATGACATCCAATAACACCTCTTCAGCTTCAGCAAAACGTAAGAAAGGTGATAGAAATAAAGGAAAAGAGCGACGCACTTCTATGGGAGAGTTATTGGTGATCCCATTTTTGTCTAAATTTCCCATTCCCTCAGATGTTGTTATAACCCAATCAAGCACTTCAAACAAGTGAGTTATGAGGCTTAGATTGATTGGCCTATAAATGGGGAATTATACTGGAAAATATTTAAATATTACATTGAAAATTGAATATAACCTTACCAGTAAAAAAAGAAAGTTGAATCTAATCTAGAGTTCTATTTTCCTTAGGATTACAGGTAAATAAGTTTTATTTCAATTTACCGAGAGCATATATGGATTGTCCAAAACTATAATGAAATTTCTGCTCTTATGTAAAGTCTTTAATCATTCATTGAACTTCAGCTTTTATCATGGCAGTTATTATGGTGTTCTAATGGCTTATGGAGCCCTTGTAGATGTAAGCAGATTTGATCTTATTTGGTTCAGTGATTTAAAATCATCATCATCATCAAAAGCTTTTCCCAACTATGTTGGGGTCGGCAACATTGATCGAGTGATTTAAGATGTCTATATTTATATATAATTCATCAAATGATAAAATTGATGTGGATTGACAGTTTTTAAAAGACCAGAATCCTGAGTACACAACATCTTTGGTTCGGAGTCGGGTGCTACCGTTATATTTGTTATGTTCCTCTCAGCCTTACTTGGTTGCCACTGCTAACTGGGTCCTTGGAGAGCTTGCATCCTGTCTTCCTCAGGTGAGATGTCTCTTATACAAGTGATTGTCATGTCCAGTGAATCTTTTTATTATTTTGACTTTCTTTGCAGTGTTTGTGTCACGCTCTGAAATCTGAGATCCTTTAGATCCTCAAATCACGGGGCACGACAGGTCTGCAATGATTAAATTAAAATAAATAAATAAAATTCAAACTTTATTAAATTAATCTGGATGGAATAACATGATTAACATCTCAATAAAATCAATCCATTGACAGAATGATTAAAACCAAAATGTGAGTAATCCTCAAAATATTATAAGGAATTCTCAATACTACTAAAATCCTAAATTAATTTTCCAAATCTAAGGCTAAAGTTTTCGCAGCTTATCCCTCTGTCCCGATTCCGAAAAACAAGCTAGGTTTCCTCAGGTTCCGATTCAACCTCAAAATTTGTGGGGAAAAACAAGAGTGAGTAAAACTCAACAAGTAATACGAACCATAAAACCTAGCAAACAGGTAACAATCTAAGAAATTAAATTTTGAGTCATGGTTTGCATATATAAGGTGTATCAAATAAGGTAAGTGCAATATCTTGGAAGTGACAAGAAGATAATGTGACCGAAACTCAAGGTATTTCGATCAAGTGAGCAAATAACCAAATCAGAAAATAAAAAGAAAAGGCATCTCCGTAGTAAACAAAGTAACAAATTGTGCTCGCCAAAGTTAAGCCTGAACCAAGTGCAATGTACCCACTAGGTAGAAGCCATTTCATATCCAAAGTGGCACGAAGTTTGAGAATACCGGTAATCTCTAAAAACAAAGTGAGAACTAGCTGCAGACTAGCAATATTGCACAAAGGGGTCCTAATCCCAATGTTATACCCAAAAAGGGCTAAAATCCGGGTGTGAGCATCCCCACGGTATGTTGCCCATACTTTAGAGAATGCCTTAAGGGTACAAATAGCAAATCCAAGAATTCAAAGTTGTTTTAATCACAAAGATGGCCAAATATGGATATCACAAACTGAATCCTATGTTATCTAGTTTTTCCACATTTTCTAGCATTTTAAATCCAATAATAAGTATTGATCAACAATAAGTTTCACAAAAATCAATTGTAACATGATGGTGGCAAGGAAACAGGACTAGGTCAAACATAATCATCATGAACAAGCATGTCATAGGTAACAAAATATCCTAATAGTGTAGGATTATTTCAATAATTCAAAATCTCACATATTTAAATCAAAACGAGACAAGGCTTGAAAACTCTATGGCTCAGGAACTATGGTAAGACTACTTGCCTGGATTATCAGTGATCTGAGAATTTGGCTTGACTTGGTCTGGAAGTTTGGTGTGAGTTCCTATTAATAATCAGTAACATATAATTAGGGTTTGGACTTGTGCAATTAATTTGGGTCTGGCCTATGCACAACCTAGTGTAATGATTTAACACATATTGGTTTTGGGCCGGGTTATTTAGATAATGCAAATGGGCCTGAGTAGTTTGGGTCATGCATGCATCCAAGTACAGTGGTTAAACTTGGGCCAAGGACAGTGGGCCATATGGGATCAGCTGAGTGGGCTTGTTGGGTTTATAGGTTGCGTAGTAAATCACTGTGTGGCCCTATAGCTTTGCTTAAATGGGCTAGAACCATGGGTTGATCAAAATACAAAGGGATTGAAGTCTGGTCGTGTTTAACAAAACAGAGTGGATGAAGGATATATATAAAGGTCATCCAGGTTGGCCCGCTGATCAACAAAGGGGAGAAAAGAAAACAGGGAGAAGAAGAAAGAGAAAAGAGAAAGGAGGAAGAAAACAAGGAAGAAGCACCAAAAAGAGGAGGAGGAAACAGAGAAAAAGGAAAATGAAATCGAGAAACAGAAAAAATAAGAAAAAGAGGAGAAGACATTGTAGAAAGGAGATGATGGAGCAGAGACAGAGGGAAGGAAAATAGAGATGGGCACAAAGAAGAGAAGAAGAAGATGGTAACGAAAACAGAAACAAGAGGGAGGAAAGCATAGTGAAAACGGAAGTAAGAAGAGAAGAAACAAGGGAGGAAGCAATACTGGGAAGGTGGAGCAAAACAGGAAGGAAAAGAGAAGAAAGAGGAAGCAAGGAGGAAGGAGAACTAGGGAAAGAAGAAACGGAAAGGGAGTGAGAAACTAGTGAAGAAGGATCAAGAAGAACAGTGGGAAAAAGATAGGGAACTGGGAGAGGAAACGAAGGAGAGGAGGGATGAGCATAGTTGGAAAAAGAGCAAGAAGGAGAATTGGGCATTGCGAGGTAGCAGAAAACAGCTGAGGAAGAAAGAAACATAGGTAAGGGAAAACGAGGGAGGAAGAAAATACAGAAATGGGTTCTTGGCAGGGAGGAAGATAGGAGGAACCAGAGAACAAGAGAAAGAAGAAGAGACAAAGGAAGAAAGAAAAAAAAGAGCAAGAGAGAAAAAGAAAACGATTAGACAAAGAAGAAATAGAAGAAAGAGAGGAAGAAGACGATGCAGGTGGGCTTTGGGTTGCAGAGAACAGAGAAGGGGAGAGAAACGGAGAAACAAAGAGAAAAGGAAAACAAAAGGAGAAAAGAAACAGAAGGACGCAATGGAGAAGTTTCGGTTGACTGACCGGGTTTAATCCCGAAGTGGGCACCGTTTGGTTCAGTAAAAGGAAAGAAAACATAAAGAAGAAGTTGTGGAAAAAGAAAGAGGAGGGCAAGATGGAGAGGAAGAAGAAGAATCAGGAAGGTAGAGAAGGATGATGGTGGGCATTGGCTCGGATGGGTTGTCTGGGCAGAAACGGAAGGAGTACAATGAAAACAGAAACGAGAAGGAAGAGAAACCAAAGAGGAAAAAAAAACACGAAAATAATCTAACAAGAAAAAGGAAGAAAAGAAAAGAAAAGGAAGAAGAAGAAGCCGGGCACTGTTGCAGGGGCTGGGGGTAATACCTGGCTGGCTGCGTTTTTTGGCCAGGAACAGGGAGAGAACAAGAGGAGGGAGAAAAGGAGAAGAAAAGAAAACAAGGAGAAGAAAAGATCAGGCATCGATGAAATAGACAGAGGCGTTGTAGGAAGATGATGAAGAAGAAAAGCCGGTTGTAGGCCCGAGTCAGGAAGAATTCAGGTCTAACCCAGCTGTTCGGGGCAGTTTGGGTTGGGGTACCTCGGGTGATGGAGATTGAACTGGTGGGTTGTGATGAAGGGCTCAGATAATGCTCTTGATGATGAGGGTTCAAGAGGCCATGCATCACAGATCCAATGCAAGGTGAAGGTATTGATTTATGTGGCATGGCATGGATGAGACGAACATGATAGAATTTGAATATCTATGTTACCATGTAAGGGAATTAAAATAACCTACTATAATAGTAACTATTGAAAGAAAGAGATAGGAAAGAGAGGCACCATTCCTTAAGAAGAGCTGAAAACTCTATACCAAAGAGGGAGAGGGCTTATGTTCGTAGATGTGATTTCAAGGGGGAAGGTGGCTTTCTATTTATAGGAAAATAAAAGCAAAGTTCCAAAGGAGTTTTAGTTCTATCCAATCTTAGCCAAAAGAGTTTAATTCAAATGGAACTCTATCCCTAGATAAGGTTAGAGAGATCATGACAATCTAGAGGTTCAATCCAAATAAAATTCCCATTTTGAGCACAACTCTAAAATTCTCAAACTCTAGTAGTTTATGGGACGCACATAGCAATTAATTAATTATCCAAATTTAAATAGCATAAAAAAAACTTAGAAATAATAACCAAATATGGGGTCCATCAAGATTAAATCAAGGGTCAGGATTAATTCTAATTAAAAATAAAAATTCGAGTCGTTATAGTATGACAAATGGTTGAGTGCTTCTTCAACGTCACAAGGCTAATATTTTTGTTGTATGGTAGCTTAGACGGGATTTAATTGACCAAATATGCAATTATGAAATCTTGCCCCTTGTTTATCTTGAAGTAATGTTTTAAAATGTTGACACTTGATGCAAGGCATCCATTGTCCAAAGAGTGGAACATAAGCTTCAGGGTATGGGATAAGCCTCATGATCACACCATTCTAATAAATAAATAATCACAAAAAAAAAGATATTATAAAAAACAATATTAGCTTGACAAATTTTAAGATTTCTAATGAACTAATTAGGGTGGAATTAACATGGGCTTCAATTAAAAGAATTTACTTATTAAATTGTGATTGGCACCTCTCATTTCCTTAAAAACGAGATCTGCTAATGAGGCATATGCTTGCTAATATGGAGCATGACTAAAGATTCACTTTATCTGGGTGTATGTCTTAAGTATGCCTCATACTGTGAGATGTATGCAATGAGTTCAACCAACTCCTCAGGTGCAGAGCTTGAGGGGTGGAACAATTTGGGAAGCCCCATTATTACCCTGTGGTGAGTCTAAAGGCATAAGCTCCAAGCGCTTCTAAGAAAACTGTGATGCAGGCCGAACCCAAGTCTGACGGCCCAGATCACAGGCCTGCAGGACATCCGCTTGATCCCCGGTTGCCTCAAGGATCTCTATCCTTATTTATCTATTTCCTATTTTATTTTAGTAGGTCTTATTTGTTTAGAATTAGTCCTTCTATGTTTAGGAATGATCACTCCTATATAAGGAGGAATTCTTCACTGTATTAAGGATGCTTTTATCAATAAAAATTTAGTTTCAAGAGATTTTCTCTCTCCAGTGTGATCGTGAGTTTCATTGTGCTTGGGAATCCTTCTTTGGATTCGAACAATCCTTCGGGAGATTGTTCTACAATCGATCCAAGATCCAGGCTGTGCGCCAGATTGGTATCAAAGCCCAGATCCGATTGCCGATAACCATTGTTGTTCCCGGAATTCATCCTTACATCCACTGTCCACCGACAATCAACTCCGTCCCCTTACCGCAGAACCCTAGCAGCCCCAAATCCCACTGTCAATTACCCTTTGCTAAACTAACCCCATTCCGAACCCTAAACCTGTCACCACCATCTTCAAACAAAAAAAAAACGGATCTCCCTGTCACTTTCTCAATCCTCAATCTCTAACCTTTCCGTACCCAAATCCCTAAATCCCCACACCATATCGACCCCTAAAACCACGCCCCTGTCCAAAACCCCTTCGCCGGAACCAACCCAGCCCCTTTCGGTCGATCCCGTGCCCTTACGGACGACCAACTCCAAACCAAATACCTCTTCAACAAAAAAAAACCCCATCAGTAACCCTCACCTTGATCCACCACCGAAACCCTGCACCGACACCCTGTTTACCCAGATCCACCACCGCAAATCCCCTCAAACCCCCTTTTCGGCCAAACCTTCCCCAAACCAGAGTGCAAAAAAAAAAAGAAAAAAAAAAGAGCAGCCGGAGCGCGAGAGCAGCGAGAAGAGAAGAAAGGGGAAAGACAAAGTACCTGGCACCGGTGACTTCCAACGTCGGCCTCGTCGTCACCGGCCGCAGCAGCGGCGGCATCTAGCCGTTTCGTTGTCACCGTCATCGCAGCGGCCAAGTGCACTGTCGACGACCGCTTCCATTGTCAGCCTCCATCGCCTAGCCTCCATCGCCAGTCTCTCCGTTCTTTCCTCCTCTTGCATTCATTAGATAAGTCGATACTTTTCCCTGTTTTATTTTCTTCTGTGCACGCAAACCGAGACTCAACAGACGAGGATCTGCTCTTTGCTCCTCTCGTGTGGATTCGGGTCTGCATACGGACTTACGTAGATCTGGCCCGACCGACCCATTTTTTGTTCAAAAAAAAAAAAAACCAGCAACCATGCCTAGGCGTGGTGATGATCTTCAGCATTGGATGACCGACCGCCAGAGGGATGAAACCATCCTTAAACTAAGTCAAGAATTAGAAGATGTCACGGGATGTCTTAAAATTGCAGAAACTGCCATTGCTGAGCTACAAACAAAGCAATTTGTTAGTCAAGAAGGATCCTCCAATGCGTCTATGATTTACACGCCCGTCCAATCAGAAAGACCTAAAAATCATGAATCCATTCGTGATTTTATGCAGCGCCTTTTGGTTGAACGAGATCATCAAGCTCACCATGTTGCACCCCCACCTGATGACATCACTAGGAAAGTCAAAATTGAAATTGCTGACTTTAGTGGTGATGCGAGTCCGAAAGTCTTTGTTGATTGGCTTAATTCTTTGGAGGATTATTTTGCTTGGTATGGTATGAATAATGCACAGAGGATAGCCTTTACCAAGGTTAAACTAAAGGGTCCTGCTCGTATTTGGTGGTATGGTGTTGAAAACAATGAGTTTGCAGTAGGCCAGCCGATTCTCCGGTGGAATGTCATGAAAGAAAAACTCAAAGGCAATTTTCTTCCTTCTGATTATATGGATACACTTCATTAAGAATATCTGAGTCTCCAGCAAGGCACTATGACTGTGGAAGAATATACCAACAAGTTTCGCGAATACATTGTTTGCTATAACTTGTGGACCGATGATCGTCTAACTATCACTAGATACAGAGATAATCTACGTGCCGATATCAGACGAGAGGTGGCAATGTTTGATTATGCCACAGTGGATGAAATATTCAATAAAGCCCGCAAACCCCAACATGAAATTCAGTTGCGAAAGCGTAATATTTTTCAAGCCGGGGAGTCTTCCACACAGAGAGGTCCTGATCCTACTTATAATCGCAATCAAGCAACAGTTTATAGGCCTCCTCCTCACCGTCAAGTTCAGCAGTCTCCTCAGAATCCTCGGCCAGGGATGCAACAAAGACAGATGAACCCCCAATAGAATCAGAGGTTTCCACAGAACCAACCTGATAATCGTGCTTATGCAAAAACAGACAGGAGGGATATTGTTTGTCATGCCTGCAAGCAATGAGGACATTATGCCAATGAATGCCCTCATCGTAATTTATATATTTCCAATGAGCCTGATATTGATACTCAGCATGATGAGCATGTCGAATCAGGGCAAGCTGACATAGATCCTCCTTATGAAGATCAAGTAGATCAGATAGATTATGCAGACGCTGATGATGGTATTCCACTTCTTTTTCTAGATCGTCGTTTGCTAGTAGCAGATGCTAAAGAGGAAGAAGATTGGAATCATGTTTCTATTTTTCGGTCTCGTGTCAGATGTATGGGCAGAGCATGTAATATGATTATTGATGGTGGAAGTGCTATAAATGTTATTTCCCAAGAAGCAGTTGATAAGCTTAAACTTTCCACGGTAAAGCATTCAAGGCCATATAAAGTTGCATAGGTTGATAATTATTCCATTCCTGTTCGTCAGCAATGCTGTGTGCCTTTTAAGATTGGCAATTATGAGGATACTCTTCTCTGTGACGTTATGCCAATGAACGTTACACATATTCTTTTTGGGCGGCCATGGTTACAGAAGCTTAAAGTTATCACAGATCATGAACACAATACCTATGCTTTCAATTGGAAAGGTAGACGGATCGTGCTGCGTCCATTGCAAACTCCGCCATCCTCTCCTACCTCTTTTTCCGCTGCCGCCGCAGCTTTTCCTACATCGCATATTTTAACCATGCGAAAATTTGAAGTTGAAAGCAAAGAGCAAGGTGTCATGTATGCCTTAGTTACTAAGCAGGTTGCTGATGATTCTCATGCTATTCCTCAGGAAGTGAAGCCATTATTGGACAAATTTGCCGACTTAGTTCCTGATGAGTTACCCAAGTAACTACCCCCACTAAGGAACATTCAGCATGCTATTGATCTTGTTCCAGGAGCTTCTTTGCCTAACTTACCTGCTTATCGGTTGAGTCCAGCAGAACATGCAAAGTTAAAAAGGCAAGTTGATGATTTGCTTCAGAAATGTTATATAAAGGAAAGTCTCAGTCCATGTGGTGTTCCAGCACTTCTCACTCCGAAGAAGGACGGAAGCTAGCGAATGTGTGTAGAAAGCCGTGCAATTAACAAAATCACGGTAAAATATCGCTTCCCTATCCCCCGTTTGGATGATATGTTAGATATGATGACTGGTGCATGTATATTTTCCAAAATTGACCTGCGTAGCGGATATCATCAAATTCGCATAAGACCAGGAGATGAATGGAAAACTGCCTTTAAAACAAAAGATGGTCTCTTTGAATGGATGGTTATGCCTTTCGGTTTAACCAATGCTCCTAGTACTTTTATGCGGGTTATGACACAATTATTGCAGCCTTATATTGAAAAATTTGTTGTCGTCTACTTCGACGATATTCTTATTTACAGCAAGTCAAAAGAGGATGACCTTTAGCATTTAGATAAGGTCTGCCAACTTCTCCGTTGCGAGCGTTTCTATATTAATCTCAAGAAATACACTTTCATGAGTGATTTTGTTGTTTTCTTGGGATATGTAGTATCTGCATAAGGAATTAAGATGGATCCTGCAAAAGTAAGCGCTATTTTTGATTGGCCAATTCCTACTACCCTTACTGAAGTTCGCAGTTTTCATGGTCTTGCCAATTTTTACAAAAGGTTTATCAGAAACTTCGGTACTATTATGGCTCCTATTACTGATTGCATGAGGAAAGGTGACTTCAAGTGGACCAATGCAGCCACCAGGGCTTTTGAGAAGATCAAACAAAAGATTACTGAAGTGCCCGTTCTGCAAGTTCCTGATTTTAGCAAGCTATTTGAAATTGCTTGCGATGCCTCAAATGTTGGCATTGGCGGTGTCCTTAGTCAGGAAGGACATCCTATTGTATTCTTCAGTGCGAAACTTTCTGATGCCAAGCGAAAGTATACTGCATATGATTTGGAATTCTACGCTCTTGTCCAAACACTTCGTCACAGGAGACATTATTTGATTGCTAATGAGTTTGTGCTTTATTCTGATAATGATGCTCTGCAACATCTACACTCTCAGCAGAAGATCAGCGCTAACCGAGCTAAATGGAGTGCATATATACAAGAATTCAAAATTAGCATTCGTCCTAAAACTGGAAAGGATAACCTGATTGCTGATGCATTAAGCCGGAGAAAACATCTTTTGACTGCAATGTCTATTAATGTGCCTGGTTTTGAGCAAATCAAACAAGATTATGCAGCCGACAAAGATTTTGGTTCTATTTATGCGGATCTCCTTAATGGTAGTCATATTCAACATTCTCATTATAGTCTTCATGATGGCTTCCTATTCAACGGCACGCAACTCTGTCTTCCAGCCACTTCTATTCGTGAATATGTTGTTTGAGAGTTGTATGCAGGAGGATGTAGCGGACACTTGGGTCGCGGCAAAACACTTGCTCTTGTCAGTGACAGATATTATTGGCCTCGCAGGAAGACCAATGTGGTTTATATTTGTGAGCGATGCCGAACATGCCAGATTGCCAAAGGAAATAAGAAGAACACTGGATTATATCAGCCTTTGCCTGTTTCCCACACTCCTTGGGAAGACATTAGCATGGATTTTGTGCTAGGTTTACCCATGACTGCCAGAAAGGTTGATTCCATCTTCGTTGTTGTTGACCGCTTTTCAAAGATGGCACACTTTATTCCTTGCACGGCAACTGTTGATGCTTATAAGGTAGCCAAATTATTCTTCAAAGAAGTTGTGCGGTTACATGGGCTTCCAAAGACTATTGTTTCTGACCGAGATACGAAGTTTATGAGTTACTTCTGGAAGACATTATGGATGATGTCTAACACCAAGCTTAATTTCTTTACTGCTTATCACCCTCAATCTGATGGACAAACAGAGGTGGTAAACAGAAGTCTTGGCCAATTGTTACGTTGCCTTGTCCGTGACCGTATCACAAACTAGGATCAAGTGCTCCCTATGGTAGAATTTGCTTACAATAATTCTGTCAACCGATCAACTGGACTTTCACCATTTGAAGTTGTTACAGGAGTTCGTCCATGACTCCCTGTTGATCTTGTTCCGTTACCAGTTGATGCCAGAGTGAGTGCTGATGCTGAACAATTCTTCCAACACATGCAGCATGTCCATAATGAAGTACGTCGCCATATATCTGCCAGCAATGATGTTTATAAGCAGCAAGTTGACAAGCATCGTCGCTTTGTTGAATTTAATGAAGGCGATATGGTTATGGTACGTATTCGACCTGAGAGGTTGCCACCTGGAGCTAACAAGAAGTTACACCCTCGTAATTCAGGTCCTTTCAAGATTCTCCAGAAGATTAATTCCAATGCCTATATTCTTGATATTCCTACTGATTTAGGCGTCAGTTCTTCATTCAATGTCGAGGATCTTACTCTCTATCGTGGCCATGATAATGAAGGAGAAAATGAAGAGCAGCTTATTTCTTTACCAGGTAATTCTCCACCTCCTGATGAAATTATTGATGTCTTTGATGATCAAATTGTTTCTACACGTCAAGGAGGTTACCAGAAGTTTTATGTACGCTGGCGGAATCGTCCTCTCTCCGATGCTACATGGATTACAGCTACTGACTTTCAGTGCATCAATCCTGATTTTTATGAGAGATATCAGGCACTCAACTCGCCAGAGTCGAGTTTTTCCAAGCCGGGGAGAGCTGATGCAGGCCAAACCCAAGTCTGACGGCCCAGATCACAGGCCCGCAGGACATCTGCTTGATCCCTGGTTGCCTCAAGGATCCCTATCCTTATTTATCTATTTCCTATTTTATTTTAGTAGGTCTTATTTGTTTAGAATTAGTCCTTCTATGTTTAGAAACGATCACTCCTATATAAGGAGGAATTCTTCACTGTATTAAGGATGCTTTTATCAATAAAAATTTAGTTTCAAGAGATTTTCTCTCTCCAGTGTGATCGTGAGTTTCATTGTGCTTGGGAATCCTTTTTTGGATTCGAACAATCCTTCGGGAGATTGTTCTACAATCGATCCAAGATCCAGGGCTGCGCCAAACCGTTTTGAAGTACCATTTGCCTGTGTTTTCTTTGTTTCTTGACAATTGTTTCGTGCTGTGGTTTGATCTAGGACTGTAGTTGTTCCATGAAATGTCAATCATTACATGATGACTCTGGATATTGAATCCTGAAGTAAGGGTTATTATGGTTTGCTTAATTGTTTTAGAAAGTATGACGATTCATGGTTTATTACTCTGAGGGTGAGTCAGTGGCATAAACATGCATATGCACTCATCCCTGTAGCCCTTCTAACTGTCATCTCACTGGTTTCAGGAGATGAGTGCAGATATATATAGTTCTTTGCTGCAGGCATTGGCTATGTCAGATGTTGGAGAGATCTCCTGTTATCCTGTCCGGGCTTCTGCTGCTGGGGCTATCGCTGAACTACTTGAAGTAAGAGTGGTCAAACTCATTCATACTCGGTGTACTTGAATAATTAGTGCCACCATTTATAACACGTTTTTCATTTTTCTTTTACAGAATGACTACTTGCCACCAGAGTGGGTACCCCTCATGCAAGTGCTAGTTACTATGATAAATACTGAAGACGAAAATGAATCCACACTTCTATTTCAGCTTCTAACTACTGTGGTGGAGGTGGGCAGTGAAAAGGTTGCGTGCCATATTCCAGCTATTATATCAACTGTTGCCACTGCTGTTTCAAAGCACATACCTCCTACTCTAGAGCCTTGGCCTCAAGTATGTGTTTCATGTTCAAGTGGATGCCTAAATTCTAAGTGGTTTGAATCAGAAGTTTCAAATTTTCTGTGTATTACTTCCTTTCCATTTTAGAAACCCTGGTAGTGACATACTATCTTCCAGAAAAGGGTTGAAAAGGTTAAAGGATGTCATTAATGAAATTTGAAATTGAGCTGAGTTTGCATGCTGTATTGATTTCAGCTTGTTCTGTGCTGTTTTGATGATTGTGAACTGCTTTAATTTTTTCCGTTTAATTCTTTGTACTTTGGATCTTAAGGTGGTTGAGAAGGGCTTTACAACATTAGCAACAATCGCCCAGACCTGGGAGGATTCTGTCCAAGATGGAATTAAGGACAATAAGTCAAGCTCCGAGTGGACGTGTGGCTGGGCTACCATTGCTCAAACATTTTCAGGTCTCTTGCAACAGGCTTGGCTGGCACCTGTGCAGTTAATGGTATGTGTTTTTTAATCTATGAAGCACGGGTACTTCCAAACTGTACACGTACTCGTACCGGGTACTTACCCGTACACGTATCGGGTATGGGTACCGTAAAAAATGTACCGGATATGATTAAACGTACTCGGTATGTTTTGACTTTGTGGGTATGGGATAGGTACATTTGTGGATACGGGATGGGTACATTCTTGATACTTTTGTAAGAGTTTTTTTTTTTGTTTTTGTAAAAACTTTTGTAAGAGTTTGAAAAAACTAAAAATATAATTTTTAACTTTAACCCTAACCCTTTTCAACGAACTTAAAAGGAAAAATGTTTTAGTCCTAACCCATCTCTAGCTCCCTCATTTCCAATGAAAAAAAAAAAAGGAAAGGAGGAAGAAGAAGAAGGAAAGAATGCTGGATTATGAAATATAAAAAATAATATTGCTGTTGCTCTTTTTTTTTTTCATTAGGTTGAATTTGTGATGGTATTAAGTAAATGTTGGCTTGTTGCATATAAGAATTCTAACTTATTTTAATTATTAGCATATTGCACTATAAAAATTTAAAAAAATATAATTATTTAATGGACGTACCCCAGCCGTACCCGTATCTTGTTTTTTTAGGATTTTGCTGTATTGGCGTGTACCCGTACCGTACTCGTATCGGTACTCGTACCAGTACCTGTGCTTCATAGTTTTTAATCATTCAGTATGAGTTATTGGGCAATCATCTACCTTGGTATTATAATGTGGTTGGATATAGATACCTATCATTGATTTAATGACTAATATTCAATTTGTAGAAGAATGGCACCATCTGAAACATCCCAATGAAATGCTCTGATTTGGGCTAATCACATGATAGACTTGATGCAGACATTTATTGGCCTCTTCATGCAGGTGTTATTGGCTACTGATTATTTCTAAGTAAGATAGAACAGTCTGATTGGGTTCTACTGAATAACCCTGAATTAGTAATGAAAGAAAATGAGTTTGGTTTAGTTGGCAACTGTTTTCAGATAAGCTGCTTGGATAGTCTGTTAAGTGATGATTGGGCCATGGCTTCTACATGGTTGGGTCTTTAAGATGATCTGACATTCTGACTTCTGAGTAATGCCAACATTTCCTAGGTGGGCCCACTCATTAAATCTCATGGGTGACTAATGGTTTTATTGCCTTTATGGGCCTGTATATGATAATAACTCTTGTTAATGGACTATTGTTTTTATTTTGGATTGTATTATTTTCATTTGTGTATGTGGTTTCAATGTCTGGAAATATTTAATACTTAAGTTTTTTATTTTTTTTCCCCAGCATATGCGGTCACTTTTCTGTTTCTACTGTTGCTGCTTATATGTCAGATATCTGTCATTTAAACTTATAAATATGAACATGCCAGGAAGGAGAGGAGTCTAATTCATTGCCCCCTACGTCGTGTATAAATGAGGCTTCGGCATTGCTTGGGTGCATTTTGAGATACATTACTGAAACAGATGCAACTTTAGATCTGAAAATTGCAGAGTTGTTAGTAATTTGGGCAGAACTGATTGCAGACTGGCATGCTTGGGAAGAAATGGAGGATTTAGCAGTCTTTGATTCTATTCAAGATGTTGTTAACTTGCACAGAAAATGTGAGTTAAAGGATTTCTTTGCAAGAAGGATGCCTTCACTGCCTGCTCCACCTGTTCCTCAGCGTTCAATTATTGAAGGCATCGGTGCTTTTGTCAGTGAGGCTATTCAAGCATACCCATCTGCAACATGGAGGGCTTGCTCATGTGCACATTTATTGCTCAATGTTCCACGTTTCTCATTTGATACAGAAAGTATCAAGCAATTGTTGGCGATGACTTTTACGCAGGCAGCCGTTTCTCGTTTTAAAGGAATACAGAACAAGCCGATTGCACTATGGAAGCCTTTGCTTCTAGTCATTTCATCAGGTTATTTGTGTTTTCCTGAAAATGTTGAGAGGATTTTGAACAAGGATGAGGACAAAGGTTTCACGATATGGGCACGTGGATTAGCGTATATCTCTACTGACTCGTTTGAGCCTGGTTTGTCATCTCAGTCTGAGATTAAATTAGCAGGTGAGTTTGTATACACGACGATTCATTTTAAAACTTGGAAAATATAATTGGAGTAGCTTTGGTTGTCTTCAGAATCCATGTGTATTTTTCTTTTCTTTTTCCCAGCTCAAAATTGATGGTTGTTTTTGTTTAGTATTTATTTTGCCGCATAGAAGGGCGGCTTGGCCCAATGGTAAAGGCTCACTGCTAGTGTCTTGGAGGACGTGGGTTCTAGTTACGGAAATAGCCTCTTTAAAATGAAGGTAAGGCTGCATACATTTTGCCCTATACCCAGACCCCGCTACGCGGGAGCCTCGTGCACTGGGCTGCCTTTTTTTTTAAATTTAGTTTGTCGCATCTTTAACACCTAGGCATTTTGGGTGTATTGGTTAGCAACTTGAGATGGTATCAGATCCAACAAGTTCCGGGTTCGAATCAACAAAGAGCAAAAAGGGCCCCATGCTGCATCTTATGTGCAGGCGATTGTGCACAATGCAAAAAGGCCCCATGCCGTGTCTTGGGCGGGCGTGTGCTTCGAGTCTAGGAAGTGTCTTGCTTGAGGGGGGGAGTTGGAGGGGGTGTTAAGTAGTTAGTTTGGTTCACCTTTAATGCCTAGGCATTTTGGGTGTATTGGTTAGCACTTAGCAACTTGAGAGTTTTAGGCCTTGAGACTCAGGTGAGAACCAAAACCACAAAAGGCTTCAGGTGGAAAAGTGCCACACTGTTCAATCTTCAAACTAAATGTCTAAAGGATAGGGATGAAAATGTGCAGGCTCTGGTTGAGTACATGTTGTTCCTGTACCCAACCTCAGTAAAGGACGTGAATCCAGTCCAAATCAAGGCCTTGTTAGTTGTACTATTTTAATGTGTATATATATTTATATATTTAACATATTTAATACAAAAAATATATGGTCGTGACATCAGGGTATTCTGTCCTCAAATATGAAATCCATGGACCTAAACCTGGACATGAATTTTACTTGGGGTATGCAGTGGACCCCCCAGACTTGACTTGAAAATTCCGGTCCAATCCATACCTGCTTTTCCAATTTTGGTCCTTTAGCACTGGGGTATTTGGGATCCATTGTCATCCAATCTAACTCGATTGGTTTTCCCCTCACTCACTTTGGGATACATCCATACCTTGTTCTTGATAGACAATCTTGGTAAGGTATTTTCTGTAAGTGATCTTGTTGAAGAAATTCCCTTCCCATTGCCATATTGGCAGTAAGGCCGTAGTGGCTGGATCTCTGGAGCATCAACCCAGAGTCAACCTGATCAGAGTAATGTATGCAGATCCTACTCTGACCAGTAATGATCTGAACCATTTCAGCAATAAGGAACCTGTTTTCTGGCCTACATATTAACTATAGTGGAGTCCCTAGAATGCCCCATCATTGTGACTAAATTCATGAAACCCAACTTAGAGATTGGCGTATGAGATATCCTTTTCTGGCCCAACACATTCTGAATCTCATAAATCCACATTATGAGATTGTGCAAAGTCCTCAATGAAGACAGTTGCATGATGTACAATGTTAACTACAGTCCGACTAACTTGGACACAAATTCAATTTAGTTTCTTGTCTGATCAAATGTCCCAGAACTGGATCTGATCCAACGGACCTATAACCTGTGTATGGTCCACAATCTGAGTTGGACAGTCGCTGCTGGATTATTGGGTGGACTCAACCCGTCAACAGAATTACGCCATTGCCGTGTATCCTTTCTGTTTGTGTTCCTTTCATTCTAATTTCAGCCGTATAATCCCTTTTTTTGATAATATTTATCTGTCTCATAGAATAGTTTAAGGGGAAATTTCCATTTCAACAAATCAAAAAGTACATTCTTGATTGGCTTTAAACATATCCTGATGGATGCTCAGTGAATTGCAGTGATGACGCTGGTGAAGATTGTTGAACGGCTGCTAGGATCCATTTCAGCTGTAGAAAATTCAGTTTTGCAGGAGTGCTTTGTGTCAATCTTGGAGTTAGTCATACGCTTGAAAGAAGTTCAGGAAGAAGAAGAAGAAGAAGAAGCTGAGGATGATGATACAGAAGATGCCGATGATGAAAATGCAGATGATGACAGTGATGATGATGAGGTACTAGGCACAATTTTCATTTTCTAGTGTTCAATCTTTTATTTTTCATCATTCATACTGAGTGGTAATTTCTCCTTTTTGCTACACAATTGAGTTTGTGTCCACCTTTTGTTATTAGAGGCATTAAATAATGCTTGGCCCAACTTGCAGGTGTTTTTACTAATTGCTACTGTCAATCATTTTGTCAGTTGGGGTCTATTGGTTGGTGGTCCAGATGGTTCCGTGGTGGGATTGGCCATTAATAGGCAATAGAGCAGAACATCCTTTATGGAGCAGTCCAAGTGATTTGAATGGTCTTTTTGCAGTTGATTTCAACCAATTAAAAATTGGCTGTCTGAGTTTAATCAACCTCAATCACTAACAAGTTGAGTCACCCCTGATACACATTTATATAGGAGTATAGGACTCAGGCATGACCTTTGCGCATTGGTTGTTTTGTATTGGTCTGACTTGGACAGATGAGAGTTGTTTTTTATGACTGGGCCAACTCTTATCTGACTTGACAGTCTGATATTGGAATTATGGGTGTGATTCGGTCTGAACTGGTCTTGGATTTACTCGGTCTGACTAGACTGGGTCCTATTATACCCAGCCAATACGACTTGACTTGAGGGTGACCGAGTTGTAACCTGAGTCAGTTTTAAAACCTTGACTTCAGAAGTGAGTTACTTTCACGGTCTGTTTGAAATCAAAATTCAGATTTCATGTGGTAGTTATTTGCAGCATTGTGTATTCATGGAGATACAACCAGATAAATGCTTTAATAATCTAAATGTGGGCTCCATTGTTTTAAAGTGGTAGCTTGA
Organism: Sextonia rubra; assembly: GCA_037013555.1. Lineage (NCBI taxonomy): Eukaryota > Viridiplantae > Streptophyta > Magnoliopsida > Laurales > Lauraceae > Sextonia > Sextonia rubra. The sequence continues at coordinate 103,904,024 of JASUAD010000001.1, read as the reverse complement.
ATGAAACATGGGTGATTGGGGCCAATTGTCAGATGATCCCTTACTATGGCAGTGAGAATTGTTCCTGTTCATGTTATATCCTTGGTGTTAGTGTCATTGGACCCCATATTACTGGCATCTCTTTAAACATCTTTCATGTGATTATGGACGAGTGAAATTTAAGTTATAACTCTTGAATGTCTTGGAATTTGAAAGAGTTCAGAGGATGACGAGCGTGAGGAAACTGAGGAAGAGTTCTTGGAGAGGTATGCAAAGGCAGCTGCTGCGTTGGAGGATGGGATGATTACAGAAGAAGGCGATGTAGAAGATCAAGTCCAGGAGCTTGAATTGGGTAAGGCAATTCTAAATTCTCCCATGACATTTACTGCTCAAATTGAGAAAATCCTCTTGCCTTGGGTCGCTATGGATGAGTCTGCCGTTGCTTTTTCCCCTTGATCTCAACTTTTCTTTATTTTACTTATAAGTTGTAGCATAGCAGTGCAAACAATCTAAATATGATTACTTCAGAAAAAAAGATTTATATCCAATTTATGATACTTTAGATATATGCCAACATAGCCAACCCCATCACCTGGGTTGGGACTTAAATGACATTTATGATTAGAATGCCCTTGATTCATAGTTATTTATAGGAGTTCCTTCTTTATTGTCCATCCAATGACATCATGTAGTTTTGTGGGGTCCTTCAAACTGTTTCTGGTAGCAAGAAAGGCAGTGTCCATTCTATATTTCATGGTATTTGGTGAAAGCAAAAACACTGGTGTACCACTTGCTAGCAGTGGACCAAGGATTTTCATTTAGGTGGGGCTAAACTTTACTAGAATTTAGAATTTACTAGACTTTTTTTACATTAGCCTGACTCACTTGATCTGCTTTCACCAAATTGTAAAAGAGTCATATAAAAATATATGAAGGGCATGCTGAAGACATTGATATAACTCATCGAAAAATCTAAGCTGTATTCCAAGGTAACACCCTCTTCGGTGGAGAAAATCCCCACTTTCTAGAGATCCATGAATCCATGGCTTAGCAAAAACACATCGAATACCTATTCATACATGAGATATTGGAGATGGGTTGATGAATAGGTATGCTTGAGGAGTCCAATTAAGAAATCCTCATATAAAATTTACCCTTGAATTTCAGAAAAAAAAAGAAAGAAAAAGAAAAAGGAAACTAACCCTTGAAAAACCCTGAAGCTCATTATTTCAGCATTTATTATTCAACAAAACATTAAACAAAAACCCAAATATGACACCTAATCAAATCAGATTAAATCATGGGCTATTAAGAAATTGTGCATAAACATCACCATTTTTGTGCAGAAATTACTAAAATCAAAATCACAACTAAATTAACCTACAATGAAAGTTGGCATCATAATACCTAAACTCTAACATCGATTTAATGTTAGATTAGGACCCTCGACCAAGATCTCATGATGACATGATTCAAATTCATGTAAAATTAAAGAACAACGATAATATTGTGATATCTTCATCTGTTCTACGGCCATAAGAAATGCTACCAGAAGTAAAAGAACAGAACAAAATGCCTGCAACAGTAATACAACAATAGGATTGAAATCTACATTTCCTTGATTACTAAATAGATAACTCATCATACCTGAGAATCCTATTCAACAATGTAGATTTAGAGCTGATGACATGTGGAAATGCTTTTTGAAAATTGAAATCTGTGAAATGAATTGAATAGGAAAGGTTTGTTGGGAAACCTAGAAATCTAAGGAAAAGCGAAAGAGAGAGGAGAGGAGAAATAGGGAGGAAGGGACGCATGGTTTTTTTTGCAGTGTCAAAACATACCTCTACTAGGTTATTCAGAGGTGGGGCGATTTTCATAAGAGATATGGGGTGTGGCCCAGTGGCCCATATGAAATTCTTTGGAATTTTTGTAGCAGACCTGAATTGACCGCCCCATATGCGGATGACATAGGTCCACGGTCCACCTCTGCCACCTGCTGATTTTGGATCAACTCCTAGTTAATTTTTTGTCCAAATTTTGGTATCTTATTGGACTGCCTGGGAACATATACAGTATTTATGAATTCTTGTGATGGTTGTTTGTTGCTTTCCAAGAAAAAAACATTAACAGTTTTAGCAGCACTACTTAGACTGTTTGGTGTGCTTTGGGTCATTTTAATTGTAATCAAGTCTTTGTTCCTTACTTTCTTCTTCATCACACTGAATTCGGAATGGTGAATCTCTTATTGAAAGCTTCCACCAGATAATAACCAGTTTTAATGGATGGTCTCACAAAAATCATATTGATTTAATGACTCAGGTCTTTTGGTTGTTAGCCTATAAAAATGGATGTTCAGGATCAGCCATAACAGACCATTAGTCTATTTTCAATCTGAGCCATTCACTTCAGCCTTCCAACATAAAAAAAAAAAAAAGGGAACCACTTCTGTGTTTTGATCATATCATTTGTTGGGGGGTTTAGAAAAGCAAGCAATTTTGACTCTGAAATGTGTGATGCTTGGACATATAATTAGTCACTTTTGATGCATGGATACTTCAAAATGGGCAAGGTATCGCACCATATCGTATCCAATACTTCAGTTTTTACATGTAAAATACGTGTGTTTGCCATATCCATGCCTTATCTGAGCATCATAGTTAGTCTGTTATTTTCAAATGGTGGACTGCAGAAAGTTGGCTGGACAAGTTTATTTACTAATTTGGTCACTGTATCAAAATACAAACTAAAATACAGGTTTGTTGCATTCTTGCATTTGCATTACGGGACTTTAGACCTACAAGCTTATTCAATAAAGCAAACACACTTATAAGATAATCATTTGTGAAGATGCCTGTTTTTTAATTTCAAGGATAATATCCACATCTATGCTGTAATGGGTAAATATTTGTAAAGGGGAAATAATTTCTCTGTTCCAAAGTGGCCCTATAAAGCTTGAATTTCCATTAATAGTGCATGAGAGTCATAGAGAATCATTTTCCTTTTAAAATTGATGAAAGTAGTTATTTCTAACTTCTCTAGAAGTTCATTATCTCTTTGTTCAATATAGTATTCAATTTGACTGTGGCACTACTCTTGGCCAAAATCTTGTCTATGGCCCAATCAGTTTATGCTAGCTTCCATCTTTCTCCCACATGATGATAGAATTTAGTTTTCACTTTCATTTGGGCAGGGATGATAGAAAAAGATGCCTATTTTTAAAATTCCCCAAGATTTGCATGTTGAGCTTGACCAAGATTATTCTTGAAGATGATAAATCTGAACTTACATTCACAATTTGCTTGCCCGTGTCAAATTTCTTCCTAATTACTGTTCTTTGAATTATCTTCATGTTAATTTGTTGCTTGGAATGTAGGTGTCTTGGATGAAGTTGATCTGCAAGGAACTGTACATTCTTTAATAGAGAGGTACCACCATGTTCTTATGCATGGAATGGCATTACCCCCTCAGCTAATTACAAAATTTCTCTATGCATTTCCAGAATACAACAACTTGAAGGCATTTTCTTGAGAAATGTTTATTTATTCAAGTTGCAAGGAAAATCTGTGCAACAATGTACTTTTATTTTTTAGTTGTAGCGACTGGAAAATTTAGACCGAGTTGGGATGTAATACTTCATGCTTAGGAAAATTTTGTTGGGGTTGTGTTTGACGATTCCCTTTGTATAGAAAAAGAAATCATTCAGTCCAGGTCTTTTGACAAGAGGTACACTTCCCTGTCATTTTATGGGTTTGTTTTGATTTTTTTTGCCCAGTCCTAATTTAAGATGGTGGTGGTGGGGTGTGTTTTAGGGGATGTTGTGTTTTATGGTAAACGCATGTCTTACAATATAATATTTGATGTTTTTCGGATACTTGTGTTGGTATATTCACTTCAGCTGCTTGCATTCTGGATGGTTATGGATGACCATGTATGATCATAGTTTAAGTTTCATCTGCTCGTCATTCTGTTCAATGAAGAATCAAGAACAATTGTCCTGGTCTCGGTTAGTTTTTGGCCATGTATTTGGCCATGTATTTAGGCTTGGATCACTATTTTCCAAAAAAATTACTCCCAGATGGGTATGACTTAGGTAGTTATCGTCTTGCCCAGTCTTTACTGTTTCTGTGTGGTTGATGGGTTGGGAGTGGGCAACTTTTATTCATTATGTTGATTCAAAAGTCTAAGGCCCAACTCAAGACTCTTTTGAATTACCAGGTCAAGTTGATGGGTCAAAGTGCAGCAAGTTGGGTTGGCAGGTCATTGGGCAAGTGGTTTAACCGAACATGATGAAATACCAATCAGAACCCAAACAGGAAAAAAAAGTGCCAACCGGAAACCCATGTTTTTGTTGGGCTTGGGTCAGTGGTTATAGGTCTTAGGTCTTTGGCGTATCTTGAAGTGAAACCTGGACCTATTTATTTATTGAGACATAAAAACATATAGAATAGGCATGAACACCGGCAATGGAGGCCATTGGGCTTAGAGCCAAATAATTAAATATTTGGGTCAGTGACGACTAGTCAAATACATGGAGCCAGCTCCGGCCTCTGTCTTGGCAGTATTGATGGTCGGCAGCCAAGTGAGTAGCCTGTCCTTTCATCAATAAACCAAATAGTGTTTGACAACATTCTCTGTGGCTCAATCGATTTTCACTTGTTTTTGGCCCTTTGGTTTAAGAAGATGACGCTGAAAGTGGGGGTGTTTTGTGGTTTGTTTTTGTCGGTCCCTTTAATGGCATTTATTACAATACAAAATGTAATGCCGAACTTGCTATACTCCATGTTGTTAGGACCAAGTTGGCAAGCGTGGCCCCACAGATGCGCCACTGCCTGTCCTTGACAATCTTATTGATTAATAAAAAAAAGGACTTGGCCAAGGTACCGAGTCTGAGAGGGCTAGTCAAATCCATGAAGGCGGCCCCAGACTCGGTCGATTTCCTTTGATCTAGCAATTTGAAATGGGCTTCACCATGCCAGCTTTCCTACTTCGGTTCACTACCTTTACTGTCCGATTACATGCATGAAGCCCACATGAGCTGGTTACAACACCTATTCACAGTAAGAAGACAACCCAGTGGCATGGCAATTGGCGATCTCCAATCACCATTCTAGAACATTTTGTTGTTCATATGACACCATGAAAACTACTCTCCTACTTGTTTTTTTTAAAATTTTTCATACAGTATTAAAGAACTTCACAAAAGTCAAGAAATGATAGCTGAGCTAGAGGCTGACCTACTAAAAAGAGACTGGTTCATTCGTCAGATGCGTTCTACTAAAAAATCTTCTATGTTTTGAAAGGTTCAACTGGACTGTGCTGGTTTACACGTTTTGTCTTACAAAGCACAATCAAACCGATTCCACTTAATATTTTTATGCTTCCCACAGCTTGTATAAATACTCACATGGTATCACCACTCCAGCACACTTCACCGAAGCATTCACATCTCTCCTTAATATCCCGAGGTCTCTCTCTCTCTCTCTCTCTCTCTCGTACACACAGAAAGCAAATAAATTGTAGACATGAGGACTATGTGGGGTGGTAGAGTTCATGTTTCCACATCTGTCTCTAGTGTGGTTTTGTTTCTGGCCATCTTAGCCATGACTCCAACCTCAATGGCATCCCTGAAAGTGGGTTTCTATCAACCTTCATGCCCGTCAGCGGAGTCGATCGTGAGAAGAACCGTGAGCAAGGCTATCGCCAGGAATCCTGGCTTAGGAGCTGGCCTCATTAGAATGCATTTCCACGACTGCTTCGTTAGAGTAAGTATTCCTCATCTTAATCCACTTCTCAACCTCCATAGTACCTTAAGCTGATTCAAAAACTTGAATTGGGTTGATATAATTTTCTGTGGAAAATGAAAATTGTTTCGGAGAGGAATAATTTTTTGTTGGTTCCGGCTAGAATTTTCTGCAATTTCTGTTTTCCTTGGGAAAAAAAAGCGCATTTCCTGCAAAGTCTAAAGAAAGCTTATTCTGACCCTAAGCACTAGAAAATCATTCATACGGTCTAACTGTAGATACTAGATAGTGCCTATTGCCACCCTAACGACATGGTTTGTGTATTTTTATCACTTGCAGGGCTGTGATGGTTCAATTTTACTTGACTCCACGCCAGGAAGCCCATCGGAGAAGGCTCACCCGGCTAACAACCCCAGCCTTAGGGGGTTCGAAGTGATCGACAATGCAAAGGCCAGCATAGAAGCTCAATGCCCACAAACTGTCTCCTGCTCCGACATCCTTGCATTTGCCGCGCGCGACAGTGCATACATCCTTGGTGGCATTGGGTATTCAGTGCCAGCTGGTCGTCGCGACGGAAGAGTCTCACTTGAAGTTGAAGTAGAAGGGAACATCCCCCGTCCCACCTTCGATGCCCAACAGCTCAAAGACAACTTTGCGCAAAAGGGGTTGTCTCTAGATGAAATGGTGACACTGTCTGGGGCACACTCCATTGGCATTTCACACTGTTCTTCCTTCTCAGACCGCCTCAACTCCACCCACCCACAGGACCCTTCCTTGGATCGAACGTTTGCCACTTACTTGAGAACCAAGTGTCCTACCTCTGAGAGCGACCTTGATCCCACAGTGCCTCTCGATCTTTCGACCCCAAATCGTCTAGACAACAAGTACTATAAGAATTTGGAACACCACAGAGGATTGCTGACTTCAGACCAGACACTGCAAACCAGCCCCTCAACAGCGCAAATGGTGAGGAACAACGCATTGCATCATTCGATGTGGGTGAAGAAGTTTGCGAAAGCCATGGTACACATGGGTTCTATCGAGGTCCTCACTGGAGCTCAGGGGGAGATTAGGAAGAAATGTAGGTTTGTGAATTAAGTTTCTCTTGCAAACAAACCACAAAGGGGATGGATTGATGCTTTGTACTCTTTAATTACTTCTTGTTTTGTTCATTCATTTTTAAATCCAAGTGTAAATTAGTTGGTTCTATTTTATGCCCTCTCTCGTAATAGAGCTCTTGTTGTCTACCAATTCAAAAAGCAAATTGCTTATAAATTTTCCACATAATGGGCTTGGAGACTCGAAGAATAAAAGGTGTAATTACAGTAAAATAGGTTAAAAATCTCTGATATGAACTATTATCTTCGCCTCTTCAATAGGCGTTCAAATAAATGTCCCATTCCTACGAATTTGGCAAATTAGCTGCCTATCTCGGGTTTGAAGTCTCGAAGTATTTTAACTACCTTGCATAGAATAGACACATATAAATCAATGTTCAAAAGGGCTCAGTAATAAATAGGTGAGCGTTGAAACATTTACGGTGGTGACGATAATGGGTTCTTGACTTTCCTAAGATTTAAATTACTAATGTAATTTTGGGTATTCAAGTTGTTACTTCATTTTTAACTATATTAATAAATAAAAAGTTCTAAAGTTCAAAGGAATTCAATTACATGAAACAAAGGGGCCTACCAAATTGTGAGAGAGAGAGAGAGAGAGAGAGAGAGAGAGAGCTAACAAGCTAAATGGTAAGCGCATGTAGGATAACTTGTGTTGGCATGACTCTGCATTTAGAGCATAATTAGCATATAGGTAACATTTTGAAAAAGAAGTTTTGTACTCGCACATGTTCTCTTAGATAGTAATGCTAATGGGGCAATTGCCATCTATTCCAATCCAATGAAGAGTTTGATTATATTGGATTGCAGATCCATCTTTGATCAAGTAATGTCCTCTGTAAGTCTTACTTGAGATGACATCAATGACTGAATACCCAAAAATCCTAAACTTAGCCATGTCAAATACTTGATAGAAAATATAGAACACCAAACAGAGATAAATCTTAGATAATGATAGTAATCCAGAAGTTAGTAAGTTTCAACATGACCGTCGCCCAACTTGAACAAGATCAAGTAAATAGGATTTGGATTAACTACTTTTATTTCCTGTCTTCAGTTAATATGTGAGTCCCAATTGGGTTGTATTCATACTTCTTCTCAGACCTCTTGACCCAACCAAAACTTGATTCAACCCCATATATTGCACTTTGTTTCGCAAGCTCGAATGGAACTCAACCTGGTAATTTATGAGTAGGATTGACAATTCTGACGGTAAGTGATAAAGATGTCTGGTCTCTGAAATGAGACACTTTAACTTGAAGATGCTATGAAGAAGAGATAGCCTGTCACTTTATGATAGAAGATGAAAAGAAGAAAAATAAACGTTCCAACCACATAAATTCAAGATCAAACAATTTTGTATTACATGGGGGTTCAATGATGATTGGCTTCTGTGACCAATTCACCCACTGGTTTGCTTGCTACAATGAATTGACATTGTTAACAAAAAGAATGAAAGGATGCTCAACATCTATTGTCATATATAGCAAAGCCATGAAAAAGTCCTATCGGTTCCCAACCCTGCCATTCTTACTGATCTCTCCTTGGTTCGAATAAAAACATCAATTGAACTCACGTGCACTATCGCTGCAGAAAATTTCATGGCCCTTTCCAATTTATGTTTTGCGTTCTTCATCACCAAGTTTTCTGTTGAAGGGCTAGTAGAGAGCGTTTGATCCGATGTCAATAATCCTTTTTGTTGTTTAAAGATCTTATAATACTTATTATCAATGTGACTCGGTGTTCCTACTTCATGATGGACTGTAGGATCCGTATTGCTTTGTGCAGTTGATGGACGGGGGTACCTAGTCTTCAAGTAGGAATCAAATGTGTTGTCCAATGATGGACATTGTGCGTGGGTGACATTGAAGGAGTAGAGGCAAGTAGAGAAGGAAAACAATGTGAAACACCATGTGCTCCAGAGACTATCACCGTTTCCCGTTTCATCAATGGACAAACCTTTTCACAGAAAATTTTTCTCAAGTTGCAAGGCACCTTCATAACGGCCTGCTGGCACAGTACAGTAAATGTGGCCCAGGTTGAAGGTACTATCGCGAGCAACAGAGGCAAGGATAACAGAGCAAGAGACGGTAGATGGGTAATGACCTTTAATCATGGCCTTTGCCTCATCAGTCACATCAAACCCTTGTAAACTTGGGTTGTTTGTTGGATGTTTCTCAGAAGAACTTTCCAATATAGAATCAAGCTACTCTGAACCATCACATCCCTGAATGTGAGAGGAACATGCAGTATAATGTTAATTTCCACATAAATGTTTGTTTTATAACTGATAACTTCACGCACTTTTCTCTTAGTACTCATCTAATGAGTGGTTGGTTACCTACACTGATTGCTTAATTAGTCTTTCTAAACCTCAATGTTATCTTTCAAGGCCTAAAACGAAGCCCATAAGCAAGCTCCTAGTGTTCATTTACAAGTCATATTTTTAACTAAAAAAAATATAAAATTGAAATAGAGTAGAAGCCTTTAGTCCTTACCCTTACAAAACAATCTTGGAAATGCATCCTTACGAGGCCAGCACCTAATCTAGGATTTCTAGCAATGGCTTCATTTACTGTTTCTTGCACAATGTTCTCTGAGATGGGCAAATGGACTGTAGTAACAAACTTTAGGCCAGTTCGGCAATTCAAGGGTAACGTGAATTCAAAGTGATACTTTAAAGTAAGAGATAATTAAATATGAGGGAGTCTAGTTGTAATATGATGACTTTTTATCTTCAGTGACTTGAAAATAAATTACTTTGACTTTTTTTTTGTAAACAATAGGTAACTTTTTGTCATTTAATAACTTGAATTAATTATTGATTTTGATTCTGTTTTATAAATAAGAGGAAAGTTTAAAATTTTTGTACTTCTCATATGACTTGCTAATCTTTTCATATCTCTTAAATGGAGGCTTTGGTTTACTTCACTGTTTTTTTTTTTTTTTTTGGGATGACTCAGAGTATCACTTACCAGCTCAGATATCAGACCTTTGGCCTTCGGCCAAGGGGATGCTTGACTCTAACGAGTAATGACTATTTCCTAAGGAGAATATATATGACCACATATATAGTATCAACATAACGCAATGAGTGGGAAGTTAAACTTGAGACCTTAGGTAGTAAACCCAAGGCTTGAACCAATTGGGCCATCGCGTTAAAAGCTTGGAATGCATATGACACATGGGCCATTGAAGATACGGCAAGAAAAAATATCACGAAAGAGCCCCCCATACTTTTTTAAGCCGTAAAGCTATAGGAACCAGAGAGGAATGTGCTTGACATGGAATGAGAGACTGCTACGAGACAGGCAGAGGTACACGGGGCTCACTCTCTCATTTACTTATAAGCCAGAAGCGATGAAGTAGGTGTGTATTTTTAGTCGTCCGCTTGTGTGTTTAGGGAGTCCTGCCACTTGAATTATAGTAACAAAGCGAAAGACCAGTGAAACATCCTTTCCTGTGCATTGTATGTGTTCTTACATTACACAAATCACATCACCTCCAAACGCTTTGTATTACTTTTATGTGTGTGTTGTAGGGAAGACAGTTCATGGGACGCTGACTGCACCACCATTCTAACCTACCGTACATCCGTAAAGAAATATTTGAAATTGTCATCAATAGTAGGTGGTCGGTACCTTGAAAGCAACAGGATGACCCGGTCTAGGCGATACTGAGAAGAGGTGGGCCGCATCTTTCATTATCTTGTGGGACCCATTAGAGGTGGAAGCAATGATTATCTATCTCACTATAACTGATTTGAAAATTAGGAGATCTATTGAGCAGAGTTTACTAATTCTCCTTGCCACACTCTAGATCAAATGAAGATAAAGAACCAGGAACGTTTCTTCATTACAAGCATAAGTACTGGGCCATCTATCTATTGAATGATGTAAGGTTTGGACGGCCAGCTGCACCACCTTTTTCACACTACGAAGACCCCTACATTCTCCACTTTGGTGGGTCACATGTACCGGTGATAACAGCTGCATTGAATTGCCACACCATGATAGATGGTTGGTACAGAGAAGTATTTTTTTTTAATCTCAATTAGAGCTTCTCCAGCAATGCTCTCTATTTAATATCTAAAATAGCTACTGAAAAAGTGTCGATATTTATTTTAGCTAGTGCCATCCCCAATGCTCTTTATTTCTTTTAATATTTATTTTAAATATCCAATCAATTCAATTAAACGATTCAACCATCCAATCAAAAGCAAAGAATCTTAAAAAAAAAAATAAGATTAAGCTAGTCAAGAGCGGCTAGCTAAATTTTGCTAGCATTTTAGTTGTAATGTATAATAGCTAGTTATTTAACTAGTCTGTTGGAATTAGAAAAGTGAGTTTTTGTTAGCTACTTTAGCTAGCAAATGCATTTAGCAAGTTTGTTGGAGATGTTTTTCATGTCTCAAGATTTTTGCAGAACTAGTTAATTCAAGAAATTTAACATGGAATTAGAGCCAACTAGCTGTGTTCGAATCCTAAAACAAGCAACTAGGCAGGAAAATATGCAGGGGGGAGTGCTAAAAAGCATTTTCGCTACCTCTGCCATCTCCTTGATATTTTCGTAGCATTGGATAACGAAGGAGACTTAATAGTTAGGTCCAACAAGGGAAATGTCTTGACCACCAATTAGTGGCCAATTTTTGTTCAATAATCTGAAATGGGCCTCCGAGTACCAATTTATTTTATTCACCAATGTTTGATTATGTGCATGTGGTCTTTCCAAGCTAATTACAAATCCTCCCAGTCAATTGACAATTTTCAATTGTTGGGTTTGTGTTTTGTATTCTGATTTGATCAAAATGGTTTATTGGGTTGGCCAATAACCAAGTTTAAGAACGGTTTTTAGGTAATTGTATCGAGGTTTTTTCGGTGGTAAAAAAAGCAGTGATTATATATATCATGTAATCTGTAATCTTAAATTTTGATGTGATGAAGATGAGAGATAACGTAAGAGAGACGACGTAAAAGAGTGAGAGTGTCTATATGCTTTTGCTTGTGATAGTAAATATATTAACTATTTTTATGTCTATGAATATAGTTTTATTTGGGTCAACAATGTAAACCTTTGTACCCCTTCTTTTTATAGTTTTTTTATTATTTTGATAGTTTGATTCGCACAGGTGGTGCCATATCCTCGATGCCAATCATTATAATCGAACATCTTGTCGTCCCAATGACATCAAGAAAACGACTCTGGTACTTGTCCTTCTCTTTCATACCATAAAAAAAGGCTAAAAAGTCAAATAAATGGTTGTCACCAATTGAAGAAGCGCGCAGATTACAAAGAGGGAGAAACAGACCGGGTCATTGGCCTGATGGGTTCAACAAAAAAATATTCAAACTTTTGAAAGGTTCAATGGGGTTGTAACACGTTTTGGCATACAAGGTACAATCAAACCCATTCCAATTAATATTTTTATGCTTCCCACAGCTTATATAAATACTCACATAGTACCACCACTCCAGCACACTTCACAGAAGCATTCACATCTCACCTTAACATCCCGACGTCTCTCTCTCTCTCTCTCTCTCTCTCTCTCTCTCTCTCTCTCTCATCCACACAAAAAAACAAATAAACTGCAGACATGAGTACTATGTGGGGCGGTAGAGTTCATGTTTCCACATCTGTCTCCAGTGTGGTTTTGGTTCTGGCCATCTTAGCCATGACTCCAACCTCATTGGCATCCCTGAAAGTGGGTTTCTATCAACATTCGTGTCCGTCAGCGGAGTCGATTGTGAGAAGAACCGTGAGCAAGGCTATCGCCAGGAATCCTGGCTTAGGAGCTGGCCTCATTAGAATGCATTTCCATGACTGCTTCGTTAGAGTAAGTATTCCTCATCTTAATCCACTTCTCAATCTCCAAAGTACCTTAAGCTGATTCAAACACTTGAATTGGGTTGATATAATTTTCTGTGGAAAATGAAAATTGTTTCGGAGAGGAATAATTTTTTGTTGGTTCCTGCTAGAGTTTTCTGCAATTTCTGTTTTCCTTGGCGAAAAAAAAAAGCATTTCTTGCAAAGTCTACATACAGCCTATTCTGACCCTTGGCACTAGAAAGGTCTAACTGTAGATACTAGATAGTGCCTATTGCCATACCCTAACGACATGGTTTGTGTATTTTTATCTCTTGCAGGGCTGTGATGGTTCAATTTTACTTGACTCCACGCCGGGAACCCCATCGGAGAAGGCTCATCCTGCTAACAACCCCAGCCTCAGGGGGTTTGAAGTGATCGATAATGCAAAGGCCAGCGTAGAAGCTCAATGCCCACAAACTGTCTCCTGCTCCGACATCCTTGCATTCGCCGCACGCGACAGTGCATACATCCTTGGTGGCATTGGGTATTCAGTGCCAGCTGGTCGCCGCGATGGAAGAGTCTCACTTGAAGGTGAAGTAGGACGGAACCTCCCCCGTCCCACCTTCGATGCCCAACATCTCAAAGACAACTTTGCGGGAAAGGGTTTGTCTCTAGATGAAATGGTGACACTGTCTGGGGCACACTCCATTGGCATTTCACACTGTTCTTCCTTCTCAGACCGCCTCAACTCCACCCACCCACAAGACCCTTCCTTGGATCGAACGTTTGCCGCTTACTTGAGAACCAAGTGTCCTACCTCTGAGAGCGACCTTGACCCCACAGTGCCTCTCGATCTTTCGACCCCAAATCGTCTAGACAACAAGTACTATAAGAATTTGGAACACCACAGAGGATTGCTGACTTCAGACCAGACACTGCAAACCAGCCCCTCAACAGCGCAAATGGTGAGGAACAACGCGAAACATCATTCGATGTGGATGAAGAAGTTTGCGAAAGCCATGGTACACATGGGTTCTATCGAGGTCCTCACTGGAGCTCAGGGGGAGATCAGGAAGAAATGTAGGTTTGTGAATTAAGTTTCTCTTGCAAACAAACCACAAAGCGGGTGGATTGATGCTTCGTATTCTTTAATTACTTCTTGTTTTGTTCATTCATTTTTAAATCCAAGTGTAAATTAGTTGGTTCTATTTTATGCCCTCTCTCGTAATAGAGCTCTTGCTGTCTACCAATTCAAAAAGCAAATTGCTTATAAATTTTCCACATAATGGGCTTGGAGACTCGAAGAATAAAAGGTGTAATTACAGTAAAATAGGTTAAAAATCTCTGATATGAACTATTATCTTTGCCTCTTCAATAAGCGTTCAAATAAATGTCCCATTCCTACGAATTTGGCAAATTAGCTGCCTATCTTGGGTTTGAAGTCTCGAAGTATTTTAACTACCTTGCATAGAATAGACACATATAAATCAATGTTCAAAAGGGCTCAGTAATAAATAGGTGAGCGTTGAAACATTTACGGTGGTGACGATGATGGGTTCTTGACTTTCCTAAGATTTGAATTACTAGTGTAATTTTGGGTATTCAAGTTGTTACTTCATTTTTAACTATATTAATAAATAAAAAGTTTTAAAGTTCAAAGGAATTCAATTACATGAAACAAAGGGGCCTACCAAATTGTGAGAGAGAGAGAGAGAGAGAGAGAGAGAGAGAGAGAGAGAGCTAACAAGCTAAATGGTAAGCGCATGTAGGATAACTTGTGTTGGCATGACTCTGCATTTAGAGCATAATTAGCATATAGGTAACATTTTGAAAAAGAAGTTTTGTACTCGCACATGTTCTCTTAGATAGTAATGCTAATGGGGCAATTGCCATCTATTCCAATCCAATGAAGAGTTTGATTATATTGGATTGCAGATCCATCTTTGATCAAGTAATGTCCTCTGTAAGTCTTACTTGAGATGACATCAATGACTGAATACCCAAAAATCCTAAACTTAGCCATGTCAAATACTTGATAGAAAATATAGAACACCAAACAGAGATAAATCTTAGATAATGATAGTAATCCAGAAGTTAGTAAGTTTCAACATGACCGTCGCCCAACTTGAACAAGATCAAGTAAATAGGATTTGGATTAACTACTTTTATTTCCTGTCTTCAGTTAATATGTGAGTCCCAATTGGGTTGTATTCATACTTCTTCTCAGACCTCTTGACCCAACCAAAACTTGATTCAACCCCATATATTGCACTTTGTTTCGCAAGCTCGAATGGAACTCAACCTGGTAATTTATGAGTAGGATTGACAATTCTGACGGTAAGTGATAAAGATGTCTGGTCTCCGAAATGAGACACTTTAACTTGAAGATGCTATGAAGAAGAGATAGCCTGTCACTTTATGATAGAAGATGAAAAGAAGAAAAATAAACGTTCCAACCACATAAATTCAAGATCAAACAATTTTGTATTACATGGGGGTTCAATGATGATTGGCTTCTGTGACCAATTCACCCACTGGTTTGCTTGCTACAATGAATTGACATTGTTAACAAAAAGAATGAAAGGATGCTCAACATCTATTGTCATATATAGCAAAGCCATGAAAAGGTCCTATCGGTTCCCAACCCTGCCATTCTTACTGATCTCTCCTTGGTTCGAATAAAAACATCAATTGAACTCACGTGCACTATCGCTGCAGAAAATTTCATGGCCCTTTCCAATTTATGTTTTGCGTTCTTCATCACCAAGTTTTCTGTTGAAGGGCTAGTAGAGAGCGTTTGATCCGATGTCAATAATCCTTTTTGTTGTTTAAAGATCTTATAATACTTATTATCAATGTGACTCGGTGTTCCTACTTCATGATGGACTGTAGGATCCGTATTGCTTTGTGCAGTTGATGGACGGGGGTACCTAGTCTTCAAGTAGGAATCAAATGTGTTGTCCAATGATGGACATTGTGCGTGGGTGACACTGAAGGAGTAGAGGCAAGTAGAGAAGGAAAACAATGTGAAACACCATGTGCTCCAGAGACTATCACCGTTTCCCGTTTCATCAATGGACAAACCTTTTCACAGAAAATTTTTCTCAAGTTGCAAGGCACCTTCATAACGGCCTGCTGGCACAGTACAGTAAATGTGGCCGAGGTTGAAGGTACCATCGCGAGCTGCAGAGGCAAGGATAACAGAGCAAGAGACGGTAGATGGGTAATGACCTTTAATCATGGCCTTTGCCTCATCAGTCACATCAAACCCTTGTAAACTTGGGTTGTTTGTTGGATGTTTCTCAGAAGGACTTTCCAATATAGAATCAAGCTACTCTGAACCATCACATCCCTGAATGTGAGAGGAACATGCAGTATAATGTTAATTTCCACATAAATGTTTGTTTTATAACTGATAACTTCACGCACTTTTCTCTTAGTACTCATCTAATGAGTGGTTGGTTACCTACACTGATTGCTTAATTAGTCTTTCTAAACCTCAATGTTATCTTTCAAGGCCTAAAACGAGGCCCATAAGCAAGCTCCTAGTGTTCATTTACAAGTCATATTTTTAACTAATAAAAATATAAAATTGAAATAGAGTATAAGCTTTTAGTCCTTACCCTTACAAAACAATCTTGGAAATGCATCCTTACGAGGCCAGCACCTAATCTAGGATTTCTAGCAATGGCTTCATTCACTGTTTCTTGCACAATGTTCTCAGAGATGGGCAAATGGTCTGTAGTAACAAACTTTAGGCAAGTTTGGCAATTCACGGGTAACATGAATTCAAAGTGAAGCTTTAAAGTAAGAGATAATTAAATATGAGGGAGTCTAGTTGTAATATGATGACTTTTTATCTTTAGTGACTTGAAAATAAATTACTTTGACTTTTTTTTTTGTAAACAATAGGTAACTTTTTGTCATTTAGTAGCTTGAATTAATTATTGATTTTGATTCTGTTTTATAAATAAGAGGAAAGTTTAAAATTTTTGTACTTCTAATATCACTTGCTAATCTTTTCATATCTCTTAAATGGAGGCTTTGGTTAACATCACTGTTTTTTTTTTTTTTTTTGGATGACTCAGGGTATCAATTATCAGCTCAGATATCAGACTTTTGGCCTTCGGCCAAGGGGATGCTCGACTCTAACGAGCAATGACTATTTCCTAAGGAGAATATATATGACCACATATATAGTATCCACATAACGCAAGGAGTTGGAAGTTAAACTTGAGACCTTGGGTAGTAAACCCAAGGCTTGAACCAATTGGGCCACCGCCTTAAAAGCTTGGAATGCATATGACACATGGGCCATAGAAGAAATGGCAAGAAAAAATATCACCAAAGAGCCCTCCATACTCTTTTAAGCCGTAAAGCTATAGGAACCAGAGAGAAATGTGCTTGACATGGAATGAGAGACTGCTACGAGACAGGCAGAGGTACACGGGGCTCACTCTCTCATTTACTTATAAGCCAGAAGCGATGAAGTGGGTGTGTATTTTTAGTCCAGAAGCGATGAAGTGGGTGTGTATTTTTAGTCGTTCGCTTGTGTGTTTAGGGAGTCCTGCCACTTGAATTATAGTAACAAAGCGAAAGACCAGTGAAACATCCTCTCCTGTGCATTGTATGTGTTCTTACATTACACAAATCACATCACCTCCAAACGCTTTGTATTACTTTTATGTGTGTGTTGTAGGGAAGACAGTTCATGGGACGCTGACTGCACCACTATTCTAACCTGCCGTACATCCGTAAAGAAATATTTGAAATTGTCATCAATAGTAGTGGTTGATACCTTGAAAGCAACAGGATGACCGGGTCTAGGCGATACTGAGAAGAGGTGGGCCACATCTTTCATTATCTTGTGGGACCCATTAGAGGTGGAAGCAATGATTATCTATCTCACTATAACTGATTTGAGAATTAAGAGATCTGTTGAGCAGAGTTTACTAATTCTCCTTGCCACACTCTAGATTAGATGAAGATAAAGAACCAGGAACGTTTCTTCAATACAAGCATAAGTGGGCCATCTATCTATTGAATGATGTAAGGTTTGGGCGGCCAGCTGCATCACCTTTTTCACACTACGAAGACCCCTACATTCTCCACTTTGGTGGGTCACATGTACCAGTGATAACAGCTGCATTGAATTGCCACACCATGATAGATGGTTGGTATAGAGAAGTATTTTTTTTAATCTCTATTAGAGCTTCTCCAGCAATGCTCTCTATTTAATATCTAAAATAGCTACTGAAAAAGTGTCGATATTTATTTTAGCTAGTGCCATCCCCAATGCTCTTTATTTCTTTTAATATTTATTTTAAATATCCAATCAATTCAATTAAATGATTCAACTATACAATCAAAAGCAAAAAAATCTTAAAAAAAAAAAGATTTAGCTAATCAAGAGCGGCTAGCTAAATTTTGCTAGCATTTTACTTGTAATGTATAATAGTTGGCTATTTAACTAGTCTGTTGGAATTAGAAATGTGAGTTTTTGTTAGCTACTTTAGCTTACAAATGCATTTAGCAAGTTTGTTGGAGATGTTTTTAATGTCTCAGGATTTTCGCAGAACTAGTTAATTCGAGAAATTTAACATAGAATTAGAGCCAACTAGCTGCTTTCGAATCCAAAAACAAGCAACTAGGCAGTAAAATATGCAAGGGGGGAGTGCTGAAAAGCATTTTTGCTACCTCTGCCATCTCCTTGATATTTTGGTAGCATTGGTTAACGAAGGAGACTTAATAGTTAGGTCCAACAAGGGAAATGTCTTAACCATTAATTAGTGGCCAATTTCTGTTTAGTAATCTGAAATGGACCTCCGAGTTCCAATTTATTTTATTCACCAATGTTTGATTATGTGCATGTGGTCTTTCCAAGCTAGTTACAAATCCTCCCAGTCAATTGACGATTTTCAATTGTTGGGTCTGTGTCTTGTATTCTGGTTTGATCAGAATGGTTTATTGAGTTGGCCAATAATCAAGTTTAAGATCGGTATTTAGGTAATTGTACCGAGATTTTTTCGGTAGTCAAAAAAGCAGTGATTATATATATCATGTAATCTGTAAACCTAAATCTTGATGTGATGAAGAGAGGAGAGACAACGTAAGAGAGATGACGTAAAAGAGTAAGTCTCTGTATACTTTCGCTTGTGATAAGAAAAAAAATAATTATTTTTATATCAATAGATGTAATTTTATTTGGGTGAACCATGTAAACCTTTCCGCCCTTCTCATACAGTTTTTTAGTTTTTGATGGTATGATTCGCATATGTGGTGCCATATCCTCGATGTCAATCATTATAATCGAACATCTTGTCGTCCCTGTGATATCAAGAAACCGACTCTCGTACTTGTCCTTCTCTTTCATACCATAAGAAAGGCTCAAAAGTCAAATAAATGGTTGTCGCCAATTGAAGAAGCGCGCAGATTTCAAAGAGGGAGAAACAGACTGGGTCATTGGCCCGATGGGTTCAACTAAAAAATATTCAAAGTTTTGAAAGGTTCAATTGGGTTGTAACACGTTTTGGCGTACAAAGTACAATCAAACCCATTCCAATTAATATTTTTATGCTTCCCACAGCTTATATAAATACTCACATGGTACCACCACTCCAGCACACTTCACAGAAGCATTCACATCTCTCCTTTACATCCCAAGGTCTCTCTCTCTCTCTCTCTCTCTCTCTCTCTTTCATCCACACAAAAAACAAATAAACTGCAGACATGAGTACTATGTGGGGCGGTAGAGTTCATGTTTCCACATCTGTCTCTAGTGTGGTTTTGTTTCTGGCCATCTTAGCCATGACTCCAACCTCATTGGCATCCCTGAAAGTGGGTTTCTATCAACCTTCATGCCCGTCAGCGGAGTCGATCGTGAGAAGAACCGTGAGCAAGGCTATCGCCAGGAATCCTGGCTTAGGAGCTGGCCTCATTAGAATGCATTTCCACGACTGCTTCGTTAGAGTAAGTATTCCTCATCTTAATCCACTTCTCAACCTCCATAGTACCTTAAGCTGATTCAAAAACTTGAATTGGGTTGATATAATTTTCTGTGGAAAATGAAAATTGTTTCGGAGAGGAATAATTTTTTGTTGGTTCCTGCTAGAATTTTCTGCAATTTCTGTTTTCCTTGGGAAAAAAAAGCGCATTTCCTGCAAAGTCTAAAGAAAGCTTATTCTGACCCTAAGCACTAGAAAATCATTCATACGGTCTAACTGTAGATACTAGATAGTGCCTATTGCCACCCTAACGACATGGTTTGTGTATTTTTATCACTTGCAGGGCTGTGATGGTTCAATTTTACTTGACTCCACGCCAGGAAGCCCATCGGAGAAGGCTCACCCGGCTAACAACCCCAGCCTTAGGGGGTTCGAAGTGATCGATAATGCAAAGGCCAGCGTAGAAGCTAAATGCCCACAAACTGTCTCCTGCTCCGACATCCTGTCACAACCCGAGCCCAGGGACCGGGGGTCAGAGAAAGTCTAACCAATGACACACGTACTCCCGTGCGTGCACACCTGGACCCCGTCCAAGTATACACACACAAGGGATCAATCACACGTGCAAAAGACTGAACGCGGAAGCTGTACGTATCAAGGCATACCACAAATATACCAAAAGACATAGGAGATTACAAAACAATATACACTGATGATAAGACCAAATACATGAACGTATGACAATAGAGCGGGCTTACAACAATCCCAAAATCAAAATACAGGTATCACTCAATGCCCACTTTACAATTACAGAAAATCCCCTCAATAGACTCCAACACAAGGAATGGGGAAAACAAAATGATGCAAACCGTACTCTGGAGGATGGATCAAGTCCACTCCTCTAGGCCGGAGGGGGCCTCGCGAGCCTCTCCTGCAGTCGGGTCGACCGACGCAGGATCGGAAGAGGGATCTGAGCCTGCAACACACAAGACAAACACATAAGTACGACGACTTAGCAAAGTATAAGCCAACAAGAAGATAACACGAATTGCGTCTAGGACTGAAGCATACTGAACAATAGTCATAACGCAATATCCATAGAAATGATGTCTGTACACTAAACAATTATGCAAATGAATAGGCATGCTATCAGAATCATGAACAGGTAACAATCAAGTGGCTACTACATTGGCCATTTTCTCCCTTACGAGAGCAATCAGGATGAGAACACCAGCGACCGGGCCAGGGCACGCATGGGTCTCTAGTTCCCGGGGTCCGGAGTCCCAGGACAAGACACTCTGCAGAGGTAAACACTTAAACTAAACCAAAGTTAACCCCGTCGGGTATCCTAAGGCTGAGGCTCAGTAGTGCCAAAACCAATCACAATCAATCGGATGATGCACCTCAATCAATCAATCAATCACTTATCACTTACAGAGCTCACATTCATGCTGAACAAACAATGGGAAGTGCATCGCATATACTGATACTGAATGTACATAAACTGATACGGATACGGAATGTACATAGGCAATTACAGGAAGTGCTGACAATGAATATCAATCACAATCACTGACTCGTAACTGATGCAAGTACTCCAATAGAACAATGATAACACTGATACCAATATAACAATAGAATGGTTCCGCCCGGGCTTCGCTCTGGGGTTGCTGCATGTCCCACAGAATCGAGAGGTCCAGCGCAGAACACATAAGAGGGCATAACCGTAATCAATATGCTGTACACATCATGATACCTTTACGAATCAAGGTCAATCACAAGCCAATCCTACACTAATTATCCAGTGTCTCTAACCGTGCATGTTGATGTAGTTTTAAGTTGTCCGATGCACCATTGTCTAGTGTTGCAGTGTCTGGAATGTGCACCGAAGTCCCTTAAACCAACACCCATGGGGAGGTGCTAAACAGCTGGATAACAAGCATGAATGATTCACAGCCCATGAGGTCATTCATGTCATACAAACATTCCATTGGGCATGTCCAGGTTAGCTACATTCTAACATGAAAGTCATATACGGTCTTTTGCTTAAACCTAATCCTTTTCATTCAATTCTCAGGGTCTCACGGTGCAGCCGTAGGTAACCTTACGGCTTAGCCGTGGCATCTTACGGCTTAGCCGTACTATGCACAGCGGCTGAGCTGAGGTTCCCCAAATATCCGTCCGGATTTACGGCTCAACCGTCTTTTACTCTACGGCTCAGCCGTATCCTGGTCCACGGCTTAGCCGTAAGACAATGTACGGCTTAGATCAGGCTGGGCCGTAGAAGAATGTCAAATTGCCAACATCCAGTTATTTTCAGATAACAGTCTGTACTGTTCTACGGTTTGGTTTACGGTTGGGTCTCGGCTTAGCCGTAAGCCATTTTACGGCTTAGCCGTAGCACATTTCACGGCTTAGCCGTGAGTGCGCGGAATCATTTTTCTGAACTTGTTACAGTCACGCGGAAACTGAGGGAAACGACTGAAAACAGCAATATAACAGCAAAACAAACTCAATGGGGCTGTCTAACACTGAGAAACACAATGAAGCATAAAAACAAAACAATCAAATCACTATCAATCGGTGTTCACACATCTTGGGCTTATACTTGCCTCACAAATGGAATCACTTCGTGGTTTGGCTCAGTCCGCTGGAATCACACGCACAAACGAGCTCCTTTCTTCCTCCCTCAAGCAATCGAACAGAGAAGGAGAAGGAGAGAAAGAGAGCTGACGAGAGAGAGACGAACTGGAGCGTGAGAGAGAGTGAGCTGAGAGACGATCGAGAGAAATGGGAGTGGTTGGGGGATATTTAAACTTAATTTGAGTCGAAATTACATTTAAGGCCAAATAGCTTATGCAAATATCAGTTTGAGTCAAATGCCGGTCCAACGAAAGCAAACGAACTCATTCGGATCCAGGACAGTTACGAAAAACGACAAGCTCAACACGCGCTAACGTCAAAATGACGCAAAACTGACAAGGTCAATCAAAAGCCAAAATTACGAAAAAGGGCTCGATCTACTTAGACCAAGTCAAACTCAACCCAAACGATCTCTCTACGAGGCAAAACCAAAACAAACAAAATCAAAACACACTTAGCGATAAAAACACACGCAATTACACACTAAACCGGATCAACTCGGGTCGGAGTGTTACACATCCTTGCATTCGCCGCACGCGACAGTGCATACATCCTTGGTGGCATTGGGTATTCAGTGCCTGCTGGTCGCCGCGATGGAAGAGTCTCACTTGAAGGTGAAGTAGGACAGAACCTCCCCCGTCCCACCTTCGATGCCCAACATCTCAAAGACAACTTTGCGGGAAAGGGTTTGTCTCTAGATGAAATGGTGACACTGTCTGGGGCACACTCCATTGGCATTTCACACTGTTCTTCCTTCTCAGACCGCCTCAACTCCACCCACCCACAAGACCCTTCCTTGGATCGAACGTTTGCCGCTTACTTGAGAACCAAGTGTCCTACCTCTGAGAGCGACCTTGATCCCACAGTGCCTCTCGATCTTTCGACCCCAAATCGTCTGGACAACAAGTACTATAAGAATTTGGAACACCACAGAGGATTGCTGACTTCAGACCAAACACTGCAAACCAGCCCCTCAACAGCGCAAATGGTGAGGAACAACGCGAAACATCATTCGATGTGGATGAAGAAGTTTGCGAAAGCCATGGTACACATGGGTTCTATCGAGGTCCTCACTGGAGCTCAGGGGGAGATCAGGAAGAAATGTAGGTTTGTGAATTAAGTTTCTCTTGCAAACAAACCACAAAGCGGGTGGATTGATGCTTCGTATTCTTTAATTACTTCTTGTTTTGTTCATTCATTTTTAAATCCAAGTGTAAATTAGTTGGTTCTATTTTATGCCCTCTCTCGTAATAGAGCTCTTGTTGTCTACCAATTCAAAAAGCAAATTGCTTATAAATTTTCCACATAATGGGCTTGGAAACTCGAAGAATAAAAGGTGTAATTACAGTAAAATAGGTTAAAAATCTCTGATATGAACTATTATCTTCGCCTCTTCAATAGGCGTTCAAATAAATGTCCCATTCCTACGAATTTGGCAAATTAGCTGCCTATCTCGGGTTTGAAGTCTCGAAGTATTTTAACTACCTTGCATAGAATAGACACATATAAATCAATGTTCAAAAGGGCTCAGTAATAAATAGGTGAGTGTTGAAACATTTACGGTGGTGACGATGATGGGTTCTTGACTTTCTTAAGATTTAAATTACTAGTGTAATTTTGGGTATTTAAGTTGTTACTTCATTTTTAACTACATTAATAAATAAAAAGTTCTAGAGTTCCAAGGAATTCAATTACATGAAACAAAGGGGCTTACCAAATTCAGAGAGAGAGAGAGAGAGAGAGAGAGAGAGAGAGAGAGAGAGAGAGAGAGCTAACTAGCTAAATGGTAAGCGCATTTAGGATAACTTGTGTTGGCATGATTCTGCATTTAGAGCATAATTAGCATATAGGTAACATTTTGAAAAAGAAGTTTTGTACTCGCACATGTTCTCTTAGATAGTAATGCTAATGGGAAATTGCTATCTATTCCAATCCAATGAAGAGTTTGATTATATTGGATTGCAGATCCATCTTTGATCAAGTAATGTCCTCTGTAAGTCTTACTTGAGATGACATTAATGACTGAATACCCAAAAATCCTAAACTTAGCCATGTCAAATACTTGATAGAAAATATAGAACACCAAACAAAGATAAATCTTAGATAATGATAGTAATCCAGAAGTTAGTAAGTTTCAACATGACCGTCACCCAACTTGAACAAGATCAAGTAAATAGGATTTGGATTAACTACTTTTATTTCCTGTCTTTAGTTAATATGTGAGTCCCAATTGGGTTGTATTCATTCTTCTTCTCTGACCTCTCGACCCAACCAAAACTTGATTCAACCCCATATATTGCACTTTGTTTCGCAAGCTCGAATGGAACTCAACCTGGTAATTTATGAGTAGGATTGACAATTCTGACGTGAGTGATAAAGATGTCTGGTCTCTGAAATGAGACACGTTAACTTGAAGATGCTATGAAGAAGAGATAGCCTGTCACTTTATGATAGAAGATGAAAAGAAGAAAAATAAACGTTCCAACCACATAAATTCAAGATCAAACAATTTTGTATTACATGGGAGTTCAATGATGATTGGCTTCTGTGACCAATTCACCCACTGGTTTGCTTGCTACAATGAATTGACATTGTTAACAAAAAGAATGAAAGGATGCTCAACATCTATTGTTAAATATAGCAAAGCCATGAAAAAGTCCTATCGGTTCCCAACCCTGCCATTCTTACTGATCTCTCCTTGGTTCGAATAAGAACGTCAATTGAACTCACGTGCACTATCGCTGCTGAAAATTTCATGGCCCATTCCAATTTATGTTTTGTGTTCTTCATCACCAAGTTTTCTGTTGAAGGGCTAGTAGAGAGTGTTTGATTCGATGTCAATAATCCTTTTTGTTGTTTAAAGATCTTATAATACTTATTATCAATGTGACTCGGTGTTCCCACTTCATGATGGACTATAGGATCTGTATTGCTTTGTGCAGTTGATGGACGGGGGTACCTAGTCTTCAAGTAGGAATCAAATGTGTTGTCCAATGATGGGCATTGTGCGTAGGTGACCTTGAAGGAGTAGAGGCAAGTAGAGAAGGAAAACAATGTGAGACACCATGTGCTCCAGAGACTATCACCGTTTCCCGTTTCATCAATGGACAAACCTTTTCATAGAAAATTTTTCTCAAGTTGCAAGGCACCTTCATAACGGCTTGCTGGCACAGTACAGTAAATGTGGCTGAGGTTGAAGGTACCATCGCGAGTTGCAGAGGCAAGGATAACAGAGCAAGAGACGGTAGATGGGTAATGACCTTTAATCATGGCCTTTGCCTCATCAGTCACATCAAACCCTTGTAAACTTGGGTTGTTTGTTGGATGTTTCTCAGAAGGACTTTCCAATATAGAATCAAGCTACTCTGAACCATCACATCCCTGAATGTGAGAGGAACATGCGGTATAATGTTAATTTCTACATAAATGTTTGTTTTATAATTGATAACTTCACACACTTTTCTCTTAATACTCATCTAATGAGTGGTTGGTTACCTACATTGATTGCTTAATTAGTCTTTCTAAACCTCAATGTTATCTTTCAAGGCCTAAAACGAAGCCCATAAGCAAGCTCCTAGTGTTCATTTACAATTCATATTTTTAACTAATAAAAATATAAAATTGAAATAGAGTATAAGCTTTTAGTCCTTACCCTTACAAAACAATCTTGGAAATGCATCCTTACGAGGCTAGCACCTAATCTAGGATTTCTAGCAATGGCTTCATTCACTGTTTCTTGCACAATGTTCTCAGAGATGGGCAAATGGACTGTAGTAACAAACTTTAGGCCAGTTTGGCAATTCACGGGTAATGTGAATTCAAAGTGAAGCTTTAAAGTAAGAGATAATTAAATATGAGGGAGTCTAGTTGTAATATGATGACTTTTTATCTTTAGTGACTTGAAAATAAATTACTTTGACTTTTTTTTTTGTAAACAATAGGTGACTTTTGTCATTTAATAGCTTGAATTAATTATTGATTTTGATTCTATTTTATAAATAAGAGGAAAGTTTAAAATTTTTGTACTTCTCATATTACTTGCTAATCTTTTCATATCTCTTAAATGGCGGCTTTGGTTAACATCTCTGTTTTTTTTTTTTTTTTGGATGACTCAGGGTATCACTTACCAGCTCAGATATCAGACATTTGGCCTCCGGCCAAGGGGATGCTCGACTCTAACGAGCAATGACTATTTCCTAAGGAGAATATATATGACCACATATATAGTATCCACATAACGCAGGGAGTTGGAAGTTAAACTTGAGACCTTGGGTAGTAAACCCAAGGCTTGAACCAATTGGGCCATCGCGTTAAAAGCTTGGAATGCATATGACACATGGGCCATTGAAGATACGGCAAGAAAAAATATCACGAAAGAGCCCCCCATACTTTTTTAAGCCGTAAAGCTATAGGAACCAGAGAGGAATGTGCTTGACATGGAATGAGAGATTGCTACGAGACAGGCCGAGGTACACGGGGCTCACTCTCTCATTTACTTATAAGCCAGAAGCGATGAAGTGGTTGTGTATTTTTAGTCGTTCGCTTGTGTGTTTAGGGAGTCCTGCCACTTGAATTATAGTAACAAAGCGAAAGACCAGTGAAACATCCTTTCCTGTGCATTGTATGTGTTCTTACATTACACAAATCACATCACCTCCAAACGCTTTGTATTACTTTTATGTGTGTGTTGTAGGGAAGACAGTTCATGGGACGCTGACTGCACCACCATTCTAACCTACCGTACATCCGTAAAGAAATATTTGAAATTGTCATCAATAGTAGGTGGTCGGTACCTTGAAAGCAACAGGATGACCCGGTCTAGGCGATACTGAGAAGAGGTGGGCCGCATCTTTCATTATCTTGTGGGAGCCATTAGAGGTGGAAGCAATGATTATCTATCTCACTATAACTGATTTGAAAATTAGGAGATCTATTGAGCAGAGTTTACTAATTCTCCTTGCCACACTCTAGATCAAATGAAGATAAAGAACCAGGAACGTTTCTTCATTACAAGCATAAGTACTGGGCCATCTATCTATTGAATGATGTAAGGTTTGGACGGCCAGCTGCACCACCTTTTTCACACTACGAAGACCCCTACATTCTCCACTTTGGTGGGTCACATGTACCGGTGATAACAGCTGCATTGAATTGCCACACCATGATAGATGGTTGGTACAGAGAAGTATTTTTTTTAATCTCAATTAGAGCTTCTTCAGCAATGCTCTCTATTTAATATCTAAAATAGCTACTGAAAAAGTGTCGATATTTATTTTAGCTAGTGCCATCCCCAATGCTCTTTATTTCTTTTAATATTTATTTTAAATATCCAATCAATTCAATTAAATGATTCAACTATACAATCAAAAGCAAAAAAATCTTAAAAAAAAAGATTTAGCTAATCAAGAGCGGCTAGCTAAATTTTGCTAGCATTTTACTTGTAATGTATAATAGTTGGCTATTTAACTAGTCTGTTGGAATTAGAAATGTGAGTTTTTGTTAGCTACTTTAGCTTACAAATGCATTTAGCAAGTTTGTTGGAGATGTTTTTAATGTCTCAAGATTTTCGCAGAACTAGTTAATTCGAGAAATTTAACCTGGAATTAGAGCCAACTAGCTGCTTTCGAATCCTAAAACAAGCAACTAGGCAGTAAAATATGCAAGGGGGGAGTGCTGAAAAGCATTTTCGCTACCTCTGCCATCTCCTTGATATTTTGGTACCATTGGTTAACGAAGGAGACTTAATAGCTAGGTCCAACAAGGGAAATGTCTAAACCATCAATTAGTGGCCAATTTCTGTTTAGTAATCTGAAATGGGCCCCCGAGTACCAATTTATTTTATTCACCAATGTTTGATTATGTGCATGTGGTCTTTCCAAGCTAGTTACAAATCCTCCCAGTCAATTGACGATTTTCAATTGTTGGGTTTGTGTCTTGTATTTTGGTTTGATCAGAATGGTTTATTGAGTTGGCCAATAACCAAGTTTAAGATCGGCATTTAGGTAATTGTATCGAGGCTTTTTCGGTAATAAAAAATAGTGATTATATGTATCATGTAATTTGTAATCCTAAATCTTGATGAGATGAAGAGAGGAGACACGGCGTAAGAGAGATGATCTAAAAAAATGAGAGTCTCTGTATGTTTTCGCTTGTGATAGTGAAGATAATAATTATTTCGATGTCTATGGATGTAGCTCCATTTGGTTAAATCATGTAAACCTTTATACCCCTTCTGGTATAGTTTTTTAGTTTTTTTGATAGTATGATTCGCATATGTGGTGCCATATCCTCGATGCCAATCATTATAATCGAACATCTTGTCGTCCCTATGACATCAAGAAAACGACTCTCGTACTTCTCCTTCTCTTTCATACCATAAAAAAAGACTCAAAAGTCAAATAAATGGTTGTCACCAATTGAAGAAGTGCGCAGATTACAAAGAGGGAGAAACAGACTGGGTCAGTGGCCCGATGGGTTCAACTAAAAAATATTCAAAGTTTTGAAAGGTTCAATTGGGTTGTAACACGTTTTGGCGTACAAAGTACAATCAAACCCATTCCAATTAATATTTTTATGCTTCCCACAGCTTATATAAATACTCACATAGTACCACCACTCCAGCACACTTCACCGAAGCATTCACATCTCTCCTTTACATCCCGAGGTCTCTCTCTCTCTCTCTCTCTCTCTCTCTTTCATCCACACAAAAAACAAATAAACTGCAGACATGAGTACTATGTGGGGCGGTAGAGTTCATGTTTCCACATCTGTCTCTAGTGTGGTTTTGTTTCTGGCCATCTTAGCCATGACTCCAACCTCATTGGCATCCCTGAAAGTGGGTTTCTATCAACATTCATGTCCGTCAGCGGAGTCGATTGTGAGAAGAACCGTGAGCAAGGCTATCGCCAGGAATCCTGGCCTAGGAGCTGGCCTCATTAGAATGCATTTCCATGACTGCTTCGTTAGAGTGAGTATTCTTCATCTTAATCCACTTGTCAACCTCCGAAGTACCTTAAGCTGATTCAAAAACTTGAAATGGGTTGATATAATTTTCCGTGGAAAATGAAAATTGTTTTGGAGAGGAATAATTTTTTGTTGGTTTGTGCTAGAATTTTCTGCAATTTCTGTTTTCCTTGGAAAAAAAATAAAAAATAAGAAAGCATTTCCGACAAAGTCTACATAAAGCTTATTCTGACCCCTTAGCAGTACTAGAAAATCATTTATACGGTCTAACTGTGGATAGTGCCTATTGCCATACCCTAACGACATGGTTTGTGTATTTGTATCTCTTGCAGGGCTGTGATGGTTCAATTTTACTTGACTCCACGCCGGGAAGCCCATCGGAGAAGGCTCATCCTGCTAACAACCCCAGCCTCAGGGGGTTTGAAGTGATCGATAATGCAAAGGCCAGCGTAGAAGCTAAATGCCCACAAACTGTCTCCTGCTCCGACATCCTTGCATTCGCCGCACGCGACAGTGCATACATCCTTGGTGGCATTGGGTATTCAGTGCCTGCTGGTCGCCGCGATGGAAGAGTCTCACTTGAAGGTGAAGTAGGACGGAACCTCCCCCGTCCCACCTTCGATGCCCAAGACCTCAAAGACAACTTTGCGGGAAAGGGGTTGTCTCTAGATGAAATGGTGACACTGTCTGGGGCACACTCCATTGGCATTTCACACTGTTCTTCCTTCTCAGACCGCCTCAACTCCACCCACCCACAAGACCCTTCCTTGGATCGAACGTTTGCCGCTTACTTGAGAACCAAGTGTCCTACCTCTGAGAGCGACCTTGATCCCACAGTGCCTCTCGATCTTTCGACCCCAAATCGTTTAGACAACAAGTACTATAAGAATTTGGAACACCACAGAGGATTGCTGACTTCAGACCAAACACTGCAAACCAGCCCCTCAACGGCGCAAATGGTGAGGAACAACGCGAAACATCATTCGATGTGGGTGAAGAAGTTTGCGAAAGCCATGGTACACATGGGTTCTATCGAGGTCCTCACTGGAGCTCAGGGGGAGATCAGGAAGAAATGTAGGTTTGTGAATTAAGTTTCTCTTGCAAACAAACCACAAAGCGGGTGGATTGATGCTTCTTGTTTTGTTCATTCATTTTTAAATCCAAGTGTAAATTAGTTGGTTCTATTTTATCCCCTCTCTTGTAATAGAGCACTGTTGTTGTCTACTAAAAAGCACACTGCTTGCGAATTTCCCATGGGCTTGGTGATATGAAAAATAAAAGGTGTAATTACGGTAAAATGGGTTGAAAAATCTCTGATATGGACAATTATGTTCGCCTCTTCAATAGCCGTTCATATGAATGTCCCATTCCTCCGAATTTGTAGGAAGTTAGTATAAACTAGGCAAATTAGCTTCCCATCTCGGATTTGAAGTATGCCAATATTCAAGGTCAAATGGGCTCAATAATAAAGAGGTGAGGGTTGAAAGATATAGGGTGGTGACGATGATGGGACCTTGACTTTCCTTGGTTACTAGGATAATTTTGGATATTGACCTTGTTACTTCATTTTAACTGCTTTAATAAATAAAACTCCCAGATTTCATATGAAATCAGTTACATAAAACAAAGGGGCTTACCAAATTTAGACGCGAGAGAGAGAGAGAGAGAGAGAGAGAGAGAGAGAGAGAGAGAGAGAGAGAGAGAAAAGAAACTAACTAGCTAAATGGTAAGGGCATTAGGATAAATTGTGTTGGTATGATTCTGCATTTAGAGCAGAACTAGCAGATGGGGAACATTTTGAAAAAAAAAATGTTTTGTGTTGTCAAATATTTTGTGATAGTAATGCCAATCGGGTAATTGCTATCTATTCCAATCCAATGAAGTGTTTGATGACATTGGACTGTAGATCCATCTTTGATCAAGTCGATGTCCTCCATGAATTTTACTTGAGATGACATCAACGACTGAATACCCCAAAATCCTAAACTTAATCATGTCAAATGCTTGATAAAAAAGATTGAACAACCACAGTCAGAGATAAATCTCAAACAAATAATAATCCAAACTGGCAAACTCATAGATAAATATTAAATAATAACAGTAATCCAGAAGTTAGTAATTTTCGACCTGACTGTCACCCAACTTGAACAAGATCAAGTCAATAAGGTTTGGATTGACTATTTTTATCCCTTGTCTTGGTTAGTAAATGAGTCCTAAGTAGGTTTATTTATACTTCCTCTCTGACCTCAAGACCCAACCGAAACTTGATCCAACCCCATATGTTGCACTTTGTTTCACCAGCTTAAATAGAACTAAACCTGGTAATTTATGAATAGGATTGATAGTTTTGAGTCTTTTGACTTGAGTGATAAAGTGGTCAAGTCTGAACATGAAGATTCTATGAAGAAGAGATAGCCTGCCACATTATGAAAGAAGAAGAGAAAAAGAAGAATAATAAACTTTCCAACCATATATATTCAAGATTAAACAATTTTGTATTACATTGAGGATCAATGATGATAGTCTTTGGTGACAATTTCACCCATTGGGTTTGCTCAAAGCACAGAGCTTCAATTGTAGTAATAATTGGTGAGACCAAGTCGATCCATAGGGAAGCTATTAAAATAAGGCTTCTTTTCAACTTATAAACTGTCCTAAATAAACGTCTAAGACTAGCCTATTTTAAAAACTATGAATTACAATTATTCTTACTTTAGCAAAATTAAATTAATTACAAACCAAATGAAATAAAACTTCCTAAATTAGAAAACCTTAATCTAAAACTTCCAAAAAAACTAAGGTGGTTGTAAAACTAAAAAAGAAGTTAGAATTTCCAATAATAGAAACTCATTAAAAAAACTAACAATTAAAATTTAGAACTAAATCTAAAACTAAAAACAAAATAAAAAAAATCTAAAGTTAGAAACTATCTAAGCTAACCAAGTTAGAAATAACAATTGTACAAAAATTTAGACAACATGCAATGTATATGACGTGCCATGCAATGCTAGTGCAGATTTTCTTATGATGCATGCAACCTAAAATTAATGCTAGCTGAAACTAAACATGCCTAATTTTATCTTTACTGCTGAATTCCTATACCTAAAGATGCATGAGATAATAGAAAAAACAGCTCAACATAGTTTGCTATTATGACAACTAAGTGCGTGGGTACGCGAAGCATACATGAACATGTGATGCCTGAGATGAGTGAGACCAAAATAAATCTAAAACCAGGTTTAAAGGATTGATATAGGTCAATTTTCTATTTTGAAACTTTCCAGTTTTGTGCACAAGAAATCAATTTTAAGACTAGTTGAACAATTCACAAGTTGACAATTTAAACCATACATGATTAAGCCATTTTCAATTCAGATTGTTGCACTGTTTATAGCAGAAAACATGGTTTGAATTCAATGGGTTTTAGATTTGATTTTAGGTGCCTCAATTGGCACTACAAGAAAATATGGTTAAAGTGGCCAACTTTTAGCGTGGGTTTGGTCAAATCGGTTGCTAAAGATCATATATCTTTGGCCCCCTCTATAAGTTATAATTTTATTAAATTTTATCTTTTGAACCTTTGATCCTAGTCCTAGTAAGAGGAGGGCAGTTTAGTCATTCGCATGTAACTTTCCAAAACTTTAAGAGCATGTTTGAAAAAGGGGCAGGATAAAGTAAAGTAAAGTTTACCCAAAAGCAAGAAAGAATAATACATGATTCAGTTATGATACTTTTTATTTTTAGTTATTTGATGTGGCTTTTTTTGACTTTTTGTACAAAATGTAGAGATTTTTTTTATAATTTAGTGATGATTTTTTGGTCATTTTTTGAAAACAATAAAAATATTTTACTTTTTTTAAAATATTTAAAAATTTAAAATTTAACTTTACTCTACCTTGCCTTATTCCTTAAAATACGCAGATATCATATTCTACAACACTTTGTTTTCTCTTCTTTCCAGAAACCTTTCTTTTCCAAAAAAAAAAAAAAAAAAAAAAAAACTCTCTCTCTCTCTCTCTCTCTCTCTCTCTCATCTGCTCTTCTTGATTTTGCCGATCATCACGAAGACAAACTCTATCTATCTCCCTTATTCGATTCCGCCAAACACCAGAAACTCGAGTAGGAAGCGTTTGCCTCAAACGCCAAACACCACGCAATGACGGAATCGAGCTTCTGTGATCACGATCTTTTCAAATGCTGTTTCGATTTAAGGTCAGATTTGTCTGCTTTTCACCGAAACCAACACATCTAGTTTTCCTTTAGAATTCGAATCGCTATTGAGTGTGATCACGATCTATCCAAATACAGTTGAATTTGAGTTCAGATTTGTCTGTTTTCACTGAAATGAAGACATCTAATCTTTTTCACTTCTGATGAGTTTTTTCTTCTTTAGGAATTGCAATTTTTGGTTTGGAAGTGCATTTCGATTGGTTGATCTCTTTGCATGCATGGTTTTCTGATGATCTATTTGGTTGCTTTCACTTCTCTTTTGTAGATTCCTTGCTCTGATTACAATCTGTATTGATGAAATTTACCAAATTTCTGTTGTGTTGAAAGATGAATGTAGTGTGACAAGAGGAACTCAGTTTAGTTGATTAGCTGTTTTTTTGGGTGGATTTGTGTGTTTTAGTTTTGAGATTAGATGAATGTCTGATTTTATATGGTGTATTAAAAGAGAGGATTTAGGTCTTAGCTGTAGAACCCTGTTTGTGTTCTTGCCAAAAAAAAAAAAAAAAAAAAAAATGGATGATGAAGGTGTACATTATAATAAAAAGATAATTCATTGCCTAGAGTGATGAATGTGTACATTATGATGATGTATAGGAGATATTTTAGACTTTTGGTACAACTCAAACAACTTGGGTGATCATGTGCTTTTGGTTGATGAGTGACATTGGCTTGAATGAGATATTCCGATGGATAAAAGTTGGATACATAAGTCAAGAGCAAGCCCTGAGTATCTAAGTGGCATTGAGGAATTGATCAATTTTGCATTTGACAATACAACAAATGGAGACAAGATCCCGTGTCCATGTATCAAGTGTTGCAACACATACTATAAGAATAGAGAAGAAGTGCATGGTGACTTATTATGGAATGGGATAATGAAGAGTTACATCCATTGGACGAGACATGGGGAGGAATTCGAGTCTCATGTCAATATTGATATGTGTTGTGACACCACTGCTGGTCTTATCCATTTGGCTGCTCAACTTCTGCAGCTCTTTGCACCTGATTTGGAGGAAACCATTGTACATTTGCAAAATAGGTGGAACAACATTCAGCAGACAAATGGTAATGTAGTGCAGATGCTACTAGTTCCTGTGAAAGTTCTTTCTTTCCTTTCATCTCATATGAGAATCTTGTGAAACTTCCTCGACGATCATGAAAGGATCTTTTTTTTTTAAATGGCTGCCGTTGCGTAGCGGCTTCTGCTGCTAGAACCCTTTCATCTCCCTCTTCTTCTTTTTCCTTGGATTTCTTCAGCAATTCCACCAAACAAGCTTCCTCCAAGGTAAAAATTCACTTTTAAAATCGCTTGAATTAAGATTATTGGCTTTGAAACTATTCAATTATATTGAGGAAATTGATGGGTTTCCTGGGTCTTGAGGGAATTCTTCTAAATTTTAGATTTCAGTGGTTTTCTTTGTCATTTTGATCTGATTCCTCTGGGTTTTCCATAAAAAACCCAACTTCTTTTTTTTTTTTTTTTCTGGTTTTGCTCTGTTTTCTCACATGGATTGTTGTATTAATCTTGCAAGAGATTGTCTTATCAGATGATCGGGACTGTTCAACTTCTAGAATGGAGGAATTCGCCCCAAGATTTGATGGATTGAGGTTCATCGAGACTCTTGTCACTGCTCACAGCTAAGAAGTTGGGGGAAGGGCTTTTAGCAGAGGGCTTTCAATTCCAAAGAAAGAAAATTATGTGTATGTGCATGTAGTATTTTTGGGTAGGAAAAAAAAAATCGAGAAGAGAGTTGAGTGAGTGTTGTAATTCTAAATTCTTTTAGAAGATGTGAATGTGATTTTGGAACATTTCATTTTTGTTTTGCTTCCTTCCTATATTTTCATTTTACTTACTATGACTATGGGAGCTGGCAAGACCACAAGCTTGGAAGTGGCATCTTTCATGGCTAATATAAATTTTGTAATAGCTGTGGTTGCTAGGAAGGAGGAGATGAAGCAAGCTGTTGCCATGGATTTGAGCTCAGTGCATTCATCACCTTGTGAGTGGTTTATATGTGATGATGATAGCTCTGGAACAATGTTCTTTGTCATTCGGGTAAAGGATTGTTCTTCCGGTCAAGTTCCTCTCATTTTCCCCCTTTTATTTCACGGGGCAGTTAGATCATTGATTTTCGATCTGGTAATTTTCAGGGGTCTGAGTCATTGGCATCTTGGCAAGCAAATATACTCTTTGAGCCTATTCAATTTGAGGTAATCTTCGTAACTTCTTTTCCCTTATTAGAGCTTTAGCTGCCCTTTCGAGTTACATTTCATATGGCTATTGTTAATGAGATTAGAAGAATCCCTGCCCTTTCCCTTTCTCATATATTTGTCTGATTTGTGTTGGTGTGAAATTGTTTGAAGGGTTTCATTCTATTCCATAATTGCACTGGGTAATATCGTTTAGCTAAAGTATCCTGAATGCAATCATATTCCTTTTGATAAACTTAGCTTTGAGATTCTAGATGCTCTGCAATAAAAGTGGAATGCCATTATTTGGTAGTTTCTTCCAAGAGGTTTAGGATTATCTCTGGTTGAGGGTAATGCTTCATTCTCATATTCGGGTTTTCAGGTTTGAACATGCTCATCTAAGCAATATATGCACAGCCTTGTGGCCGTGGGTCCCACCTGGGGCCATTTCAAATCATGGGAAGTTGGGGATTGTAAGATACTGAGGTGTCTATGTTACTCATCTGTGTACAAAATCTCAAATCCATCAGATCATCCTAACCCCTTAATTTATAACACTCAAGTTTAATGGTTTTAGGATGCCTTATTTATTTATTTCAATTGAATGGTCAGTACCATGCAGATCAGTGTAAAAAAAAAAAAACATGAGATTCGTGGCACATGTGCTCACCTAAAAATTTGGTTTTGTTGTGACCCATTTAGATTGTTCATAGGAAATATTCTCAGGTGGGCTGCGCATATAATCTGAGGATAGTTATCAATCTGTTCATTGTTCTACAGAAGCATATCAACCCAGCTTTATTCCTCCATAATAAGTCATCCTCTCCTCCCAAGCTTGTGGTAAAGTGAGCTACTACTTCTCCATTTATAAAAATAGCATCTGCTTGTCCATGTGTCAACCAACTTACTAGGACAACATTTCATTATTATTCTCATAGTCTCAAAGCATGGGAGATCATGTCTCATAAGTTAGTCACTGTCATGCAGAGAGACAAATATATGAAGGCGGCAAGTTTCCTTCAGTCAATTCTATGACCCATTCTGAGTCTTGCAAGCTGAGTGGAAGGGTTCTCCTTAAGAATATTGATCTGAAATGGAGAATGTATGATGGATTGGACTGGCCTAACTTAAGGAAAAATGTTCTGCACACTATAAGTACAGTGGAAGTGATGCCCCTTGGAAGAAGGTATACTCACAATATCCTAAACTTATCAATTGACTTTTTTTATGCAACTACTTTGCTACCCTCATATGCACAACAAATCTTTAGAAACATCTCATTTGGTTTCTCTTGAAGGTGTCGGGTTATTATCAATCAAAAAAGCATCCCCGAGAATCCTGGACAAAAACTTTCAAGTTGGACTTGGAAGCTGTTAGGCCAGACCCATTTACTCTAAGAATACAGGTAAAATTGCACATGTTTTTCTTAACAGCTCAATTCACTGAATATGAAGTTTATATGGACAGTGACCTGTTTATCAGTTGGTCTATGTGGCTGACTTTGAAACCTCTCTCTTCAGGCTTCGTGTTGCATTTCTTCCTATACGATTGCATCTTGATCAAAGGCAACTTGATTTTGTCATCGGCTTCTTTACATGCAAAGAATTACCCAAGCAGCAATCTCATCGCCCTCCAGTCAGTTTTCAAGCAAGCCATGTCCAAGTCCATCTTCCACAACAGTGTCTATACTGGATACGTGCTATGACTCCACTGGACTCAGCTCCATAACAGTGCACAAGATACAAATTCTGTTCCGGGAGGGGCAAATATCAATGTTGACTTCTTAGGGATTCTGGTGGGAGTGGGATGGTCGAAGGCCTGCGTGGCATTTGCCGGAAACATTGATGTAGGTGACTTGACTATCATTGGGAACAAGCAACAGCATACATCGATGTGATCTACGATGTGGGCAATGCAAGGGTTGGATTTGGCGTTGGAGGTTGCGTCTGATTCAAATTGCCCAAGATATGATGTTCCATTGCCAAAATATACATAGAAAGACAATAAGGCATCGGAACAGAAAGAAATAAATGGCAGCAGAAACTTCAGCGGGTAGAAACAAAGGAGAAACTTGTAGTGTTTGGAAGCAGAACACAGTTGCATACATAATAAGAAACTATTGTGGATTCTTAACCTTGGGATGTATTTGTATGTAAAAAAGAAACCAATCTTTAATAAGTGTTGCGGTTAATAAACGGCTCCAAGGCCATTGAAATATCACTACGTTGGCCTTGCTGGACATTTACCAACAAGGGCATGCTGTGAACAAATGAAAAATGTTTTTAATCTTTTTTTTTTACTTTTTAGCGGTGGCTACATGACAGCCACTAAAGTAAAAAAAAAAAAAAGGTTTTCTTCCTTTTTAGCTGCCGCCGTGGGCCCTGCTGAATGTTCTTTTCACTGGTGGCCTTAGTCATCACCAGCCGCAGCTAAGACATTTAACTACGGGCTCTGTAGCGGCGACTAGCGACATCCGGGCCAACCCTTGCTATAAGTTTGAGTGGCGACCAAAATATTTTTAGTGAGGGCCATAAAATTAGTTCAAGCACTCAGCACATAAGGAATTAAAAAAAAAAAATTTGTACACAGTTGAATACAAAACTTGGCCAAATGGTTTCAGAATTGTTGCTTGATAATGGACTGTTTTTAACATATAAGCACTTAAATATTCAATTCTTTAAATCCAATTTCTTAGATTTACAGAAACATTAGCCCTAAACATGTTCTAAAAAATACCAAACTATGCGTGAAACCGAATGCTACTTTTAGCAATAAATATTCCTAAACGAAACTATGAGAAGATATAAACGTAAAGCATGAAGAAAATAAAATCAAACTGCAGAAAATCAAAAGTAGTTGTGCGAGGAATTTAAATGTGTGGAAATGTATTCTTGTACTTCAAAATTTTTTTCCAAGCAGGTTCATAATTTGAATCATGCTCTTAAGGCCTTTGTATCGTCAATCCAAACACCAACAAGAAAATAACACAAAATAAGCACCAATCACCCAAGTACAAGACAGAAAAATTGAAAAGAGAAAGAAAACACTTTTACTAAAATATGATGTTCTTACATAAAAGAATGATGAATTAAAAGCACTAACCAATCACATACTAGGATGGAAATTACACCTCTTTTAGCTAAGAAATCTCAAGAGTGTAGTGCAGCTTTAGTTCTAAGCCTCCTTGAACAACACTATGAAGAGAAGGGGAATGGAGAGGATGAAGTGTGAGAGAGGGCTAGAGAGAGAAAATTCCATGCCATGTAAGTCAAAGGGAGGAGTGTATTTATTTATTTTTCCATGCCAAAACATTATAAATTGGGCCAACCATTGATAGAGAATTGCCAAAAATGATTAGTGTAAGGAATATAATGTTGGCTAATTCATGGGTTAGACAAAACTCAGGTTTAAATGAGTTGTAATTTTATATTTTTAGTTGGATTGAAGTGCGTGCTAAAGTTGTAGATAAGGAACAAAGATTTAAAGGTTGAAAACAAGATTCTTTTCAAGGCCAAATCGATCAGATTAATGCCGGATCGATCTTGTTAATCGTAGCAAATAAGCCCAGACAGAACTGAAATTCGATCAATCGGATCGGTGCCTGATCGATTGGACCCATGCCCGATCGATTGGACATCTACCTAGTCGATCGGCCAGGTGGCAGATTCGCATCTGAGCTTCCAAATTTGTTTCCTTTGCGAACCAAACTTCATTATTTTCTTTGGAAACTGCCTCTAAGAGTATCCCATAAATATTGGGCTATGTATTGACTATCCCTCTTTGCTTAATTCATCTCTCTCACAATTCTAGACCCTAGAAAACCTTTGAGAGATCCCTTCTTCTTCTTCTCTGGAGCTTTTTTTCCTCTGTTGTGTTGTATATTGAGTTCCTAAGATTCATGTTCTCCTTTCTTTTTGGAGATTCGTCTTGAGGAGATCAAGACTTGTAAATTAAGCATGAAGAAGCCTAACAGCGTGTGCATTGGTAAGAAGAACTTCAAGTCGTTTAAGTTGTGTGCAACTAAAAAAGGGTAGTAAGTAGATCTTGCAACCTCTCTTGCACAGTGCTTGTTCTTGGTGGACCGGTGGTTGGTCCTGTAGTTTTTTCCATTTGGGTTTTCAATGAAAAAATTGTGTGTCCATCCTTTGTGTGGTGATTGCTTTTTAACTTAGAATTAATTGCTTGTTTATCTACATACTTGAAATTTGTGTTGGGAACTTAACCTGTATCGAGGTGAGAAGTCTTTCAAGTGGTATCAAAGTAAGTTCACACAAGTCTTTCGTGTGAGATCAACTCAGATTCTAATATCGAGATTCCTAGAGATGGTACTTCAACAATAAACTTTCTTATCTAGATGGAACCAACTATGCTAATTGGAAAGTTAGAATGGTTGCCTTTTTGTAATCTGTTGATATATATATTTGGTTAGCC
This sequence comes from Sextonia rubra, assembly GCA_037013555.1. NCBI lineage: Eukaryota > Viridiplantae > Streptophyta > Magnoliopsida > Laurales > Lauraceae > Sextonia > Sextonia rubra. Next base: position 103,863,977 of record JASUAD010000001.1, on the reverse strand, counting down.
ATTAGGACTACTTATGTTCCTCCTATTGTTGTGTCTAATGGGGAAATTGAAATTCTGAAGCCTATGGCCCAATGGACCAAAGAAGAGAAAATTGCATTCCTTGCCAACAGTAGGGCAATAAATGCTATCTTTAATGGTATTTTACCTATAAAGTTTTGTTGGATCTCTAAGTGTAACACTGCTAAAGAAGCTTGGTGTATTTTGGAAAAAGTTCATGAAGGCACGGGGAGGGTTAAACGATCAAAACTTCAAAAATTGGCTACTACCTTTGAAACTTTGATAATGAAGGACAACGAAACTTTTGATGAGTTTTATGCAAAACTTAATGACGTTGTAAATTCAAAATTTAACTTGGGTGAGACAATCCCTGAAAACAAGATTGTCTAAAAAATTCTACGGTCACTACCTGAAAGGTTTGAGTCAAAAGTTGTGGCAATTGAGGAAACCAGTGACATAGATGCCCTTCAGGTTGATGAGTTTGTCGGCAACTTGCAAACTTTTGAAGCAAATCTCACATCAACTAGAAAATCAAAGGGTATGGCACTAGTGTCTTTAAAGTCAATCAATGATAGTGATGTTTCTAAACTGGACTCTGATGATCCTAAGTTTGATGCCTTCTTGGTGAAAAAATTTAAAAATGCCATGAGAAGTTCAGACAAAAAGAATTGGAAAAAAGCTTATAAGAAGAAAAAGGCACAGAATAATTCCAATTTCACATCGAATTTTTAAGCCTAATTCTAATCCCTTGTCTAAGCCTGAAAAGGATACTTCTAAGATTCCTTCAACGAATCCACAATGTTTTCAATGTAAAGGTTTTCGACACTATGCTTCCCAATGTATCAACCGGACCTTCAGAAACCAAGGGAACCAAGGTACAGTATATAGTGTCACTTGGGATGACGATTTGGATGAAGAAGGAATCTGAATCTCTAAAAATAGTAAATTCATCTCCTTTATGGCTAAGTTTAACAATTCTATTGTTAAAGATGTTTTTGTTGCAGGTTCTAGTTCATATAGTGACAACGATGACTCCGTTGATGATATGCCATAATATGAAAAAGAGTTGTTGGAAGCACATGATAAATTGTGAAAAAACTTTAGAAGAGTAGCATTGATTAATGGTGCCCTAGAGCTGAAACTAGAGTTTGCTAAAAAAGTGATCTTACAACTTAAGAAAGAACTAAAGGAAGCTTATGGTAAGATATCTTCCTTGGACTCACAATGTGTTATCTTGTCTAACAAATTGACTGATACAGGTAACAACTGGAATTTACAGCATGGACAATATGTAAAATCATCCAAAGAGTTGGAAGCCTTAAAGGAAAAGCTCAGAACTAGCAAGGCAGAAAATGCTAAATTGAACAAAAAGCTGCACATGACTGATATAGAACTAGTTGATGTTAAAGCTGATTTGACAAGGATAAACACTAGCTCAAAGAAATTAGATGAAATTCTGGGTGTTCAGGAAGAATAGTGCTGACAGAAGTGGTCTTAGATATGAATATGGTTCAACATCAAAGAATACAAGTAAGTTTGTCAAAGGTATGACTACACATAATTCTGTACGTAACAATGATATTGCTAGTACTTCAAAAAGGAATATGCTACATCCCACTTTTATTCCAGTATGTCATTTTTATGGGATCAAGGGACATATAAGACCACACTGTAATAAACTGCGAAACTAGTATAGAAATCAGTAGAGGAAGAAGCTTTATTTTCCCCAACAGGTCAAGATTAAGCCAATTTGGATTTGTAAATCTGACCTTCGCTGTAATGTGGTCCTCACAACACTACGAGCACATAATTCATAGTTATGGTACTTGGACAGTGGTTGTTTTAGACACATGTCAGGAGATAGATCATTATTTACTTCTCTTGAGAAATGGAACAGTGGTAGTGTTCAATTTGGTGATGGTAACAAATTCAAAGTAATTGGTAAAGGCACTGTCAACATTCCAAATATGTCTTCTTTCCATAATGTTTTTCTTGTTGGTGGTCTTAAAGCAAATCTTCTAAGTATCAATCAACTCTGTGAATCTAAGCATGAAGTGTATGTTTCCTTGAATGATTGTATTATTGTGGATAAATAAGGTGTATTGCATGGTAAAAAAAACTGTGATAATTGTAATGTTCTTGGTACTTCAAATAATCTCACTTGTAACTCAGTTACAATTGACACTGTTGATCTGTGGCATCAACATTTAGGACATGTGAATCATAATGATCTTGAACTCCTGTCCAAACAAGAGTTAGTTCGAGGATTGCCTAAACCTCAGAAGCCTTTCAACACTGATTGTGGCACGTGTCAACTTGGTAAGCAAATCCGTTTACCTCATAAGAAGCTTGACCAATTGACTAAAACGAGACCATTGAAATTGCTACACATGGATCTCATGGGACCATATCAAATTTAGAGTATAGGGGGAACAAAGTATATTTTCTTATCGTTGATGATTTTCTCATTACACTTGGGTTCGTTTCTTGAAAGAGAATTTAGATACGTTTGATGTCTTTCATTACTTATGGTTATATTTGATTGCAGACAAAGGTGACAAATATGGTGTTGTTTTTAGAATTAGATCTAATCATGGAACAGAGTTTGAAGAGTTTGAAAATTCATTCTTTCAATAATTTTTTGTTGAAAAAGGGATCAAACATAGATTTTCAGCTCCAAAAACTCCACAACAAAATGGAATTATTAAACGGAAAAACTAGGTTTTTCAGGAACTGGCCCATGTTATGCTTCACTATAAAAACTTGTCTAGAAAATTTTGGGCTGAGGCAGTTCAGATTGCAGTTCATATGATCAATTGAGTCTATCTCAAGCCTGGAACTAAGACCACTTTTTATAAAATTTGAAATGGTAGAAAACCTACTGTTAAATATTTTAGAACCTTCAGGAGTAAGCATTACATTCTTAAAGATAGAGAACATCTCGGTAAATTTGACTCCTGAAGTGATGATGGTGTGTTTCTTGGATATTCCATGGATAGCAAAGCGTAACGAGTATTTAACTTGAGAAATTCTTATGATGGAGTCTTTTAATGTTGTTGATGATGTGAGATCTCACTTCTCCTCTAATGATGATGAAGTAACTTTTTTCCCTCTTTCTTCGCAGGAGGATGACACTATGGCAGTGCAAAATGATGAGTCCAAGGAAACAGACGAGGAAAAGAAGACATCAAGCATAGAATCAGAAGAATCAAATAAAGAAACTCAAGAACCAAAGACACCGTTTGTGATGAAAAGCTCCTCTTCTGATCTTGTTTTTCCTTACTCACCAACTGAGGATGATCATCAGCAAACATCTTCTAGGATAAACCCAAAAGTTAGAGCCTGGAAGCATCACTCTCTCTCTGATATCATTGGAGATATAAATAAGCCAAGATATACTTTCCAATATATAAGTGATGAGGTAAGTTTTTTATGTTACATGTCTTCTGTTGAGCCACATAATATATTTGAAGTACTTAAAGATGATTCTTAGATAAATGCATTTAAAGATGTTACATGTCTTCTGTTGAGCCACATAATATATCTGAAGCACTTAAAGATGATTCTTAGATAAATGCCATGCATGAGGAATTGGATCAATTTGAAAAAAACGAGGTATGGGAGCTTATTCTTCGACCAACTCACACTATTGTCATCGCTACTAAATGGATTTTTAAAAACAAAACCGATGATCTTGGTTAAGTCATTAGGAACAAAGCTAAGCCTGTAACACATGGATATACCCAAGTTGAGAGTATTGATTTTGGTGCAACTTTTGCCCCTTTTACTAGACATGAGTCAATTCGTATCTTACTAGCCATTGCTTGTGGATTGAACTTCAAACTCTTTCAAATGGATGTCAAAAGTGCATTTCCAAATGGATTTCTAAATGAAGAGGTTTATGTTGAGCAACCCAAAGGGTTGCAAGACTAAAAGTTTCCCGGTCATGTGTATAAACTCTATAAGGTATTGTATTGTTTAAAACAAGCCCCTCGCGAATGGTATGAACGGTTAACTACTTTCTTGCTTGAGAATGGTTTCCGAAGAGGAGGTGCTGACAAAACACTTTTTATGAAAACTGAGGATAAGGATATTTTGATTGCTCAAGTTTATATGGATGATATTGTGTTTGGGTCGACTTCATAGTACTTGGCAAATATGTTCTCTAAAATCATGGCTAGCGAATTTGAAATGAGTATGGTTGGTGATTCTTTCTGTGTCTGTAAATCAAGCAAAGTGCTGATGGTATATTCATTTTGCAACCCAAATATGCCACTAACTTACTAAAGAAGTTTGGTATGCACACATCTAAGGATTCCCATGAGTACATTTGTCAAAATTAGCTTGGATTCAGAATGGAAAGATGTAAACGATACACTGTATCACAACATGATTGGAAATTACTGTATCTTACAGCTAGTAGACCAGATATAGCATTTAGTATTGGTGTATGTGCATGGAATTAGTCGCAACCAAAGGAATCTCATGTTAAAGCCGTTAAGAGGATTATGAAGTATGTGAGCGGTACAATGAATTATAGTATTTGGTTGTTTAGGAACACCAACACAACATCGGTTGGCTATTTTGATGTTGACTAGGCTGGCTGTGTAGATGATAGGAAGAGCACATCTAGTGGCTGCATTTTCATTGGCAACAATCTTGTTGCATGGCACTATAAAAAATAGACATCAACCTCCCTATCTACTGCTAAGGCTGAGTACATTGCAGCTGAAAGTTGTTGTATACAACTTTTATGGATAAAACAGATGTTGTCGGATTACTAGATTAACAAGGACTTATGACAGTATATTGTGATAACAAGAGTGTCATAGATATCTCTAAGAGCCTTGTTCAACATTCTCGAACAAAGCACATTGACATAAGGCACCATTTTATTTGAGATTTGGTTGAGGAAAGAATTCTAATCTTGGAGCATCTGCCTACTAAAAATCAATTAGATGACATCTTTACTAAACCTCTTGAGCCCCTTAAGTTTAAATTCCTTCATAAGTCCCTCAAAATTGGCCTACATCCCTAAGTTTTCTCATTCATCTTTTTGTTTGTACATGCACGCCTTTCATGCTAATTTTATGAACTTTTGGCATGTGATTTACTTTAATTTGCATTATTTATTGAGCAGATTGTCTTGGTACACTATTTTTTTTTGGGAGTATGTATAATGTTTATGATTACTCTCTTGGACACTCACTTAGGGTTGGTGTGACTCTAAGGTTGGTTGGGCTCGCGGTCTTATGGGGTTTACACTTTTTTGGAGAATCATCTTTGATTTTCTTCCTCTCCCTACTCCCTTCTTAGTGATTTAAAAAAAAAAGATGAAATGATGAGCTAAAAAGATGAAATATGCTGTAAAAATTTCTCATTCACTAGAAGATAGCTATCATGTTTGACCAACACTGATAGTCTTCTACGTTGTTATGATTGGCAGTATTTCCAATTTATTGTCTTGAACATGGAGAAAAATGCTATCTAGGCGAAAGCATTAAAAATATTGAGCTACCTAGCATGGAGCCACCAATGAAGGCTCTTGACATTATGCTTAGGAAATTAAAAAAAAAGTGTTGCACATTAAGGGGGAGCTTCCCACTCACTTTGATCGCATTACTTGTTTTTGTTAAAGTGTGGATTCCACTTCGTACTGGACTAAGGCTGATTTCTAGCTGATCATTAATTTCTTCATGTTTGTTCAAAGTGGCTTCTATCTCACACATTTTCTTCACACATATCTCCATTCATAAAGTATGTGTTGCCTTGATTTAGTTGGATTTTAACTTTTGCAAATCATTGTGATTGGTCATCGAGGATTTTTATGATTTTAGCCTACTTAAGATTTTGCAATGTTGTTTCATAGAGGTGTTTTTATTTACTTCGGGATGATTTGTTCTCCCATGATTTTCTTATTCAAATCCTTCTCTTGGTGGGGTTTCGAATCAGTTAAAAAAAAAAAAACTAATTTCAGCCTAGCTTGTCTTTGTTCACAAAAGTGGAATCCGATTGATCGGACCGCTTGTCTAATCGATTGGGCATTATAGTTGTCATTTAAAAATCATCGTGCGTTTAGTCTTTTGTTCCTCATTCTTATTTCCTTCTTCCACTTCCTGTTTCTACAACCAATCCCATTTTCTGTTATTCTCCAACTTCATTCATTGGTTTCTTTTTGTTGCTCCAAGGTACATCTCTTCTCATTCTCCTCCATTTCTTTTGTATTTGAAGGTTCCACATTAGATTTTTTCTTCTTTTTAGATTTTTTTCTTCTTTCTTTTATGCTTTTCGTTCCTTGTGTTTACAAAAGATGGGTTCTTGAGATGTGTTTTGGAGATGAATATGGATGTGATTGATACTAGTTTACCATTCAAAGGATTTTTTGGTAGATATTGGAGATTTTGTACCCAAATGGCTTCTTGCCTTAGTAGATATTGGTTTGATTATGATTGCACTTGAAAAATGGTGAAAATGTATAATGGATTCGAGTCCAACATTCATGCACTTCCAGCGTTAAGAAGAATGAGAATTAACTATAGTTCAACATTAATTCCCCTTTTGTTTACATAGGTTCAAATGCTCTGACCGCGGGGATGCAGGTTGTTTACATATTTTGAAAAGTTTACAACCCCTCCCTCAAGTCTCAAATGTGATCCAAATTTAGAAAATACAAGAAAATACATTAAATGTGTGAAAAAATACAAAAAGGAAGAAACTGGGGGAGTGACCGGGAGCCAATGACCAGGAAGCAGTGACCAGGAGCCAGTGATTGGGAGCTAGTGACTGGGAAGCAGTGACTGGGAAACAGTGACCACTGGCACTTTGCCAGTGATTGGGAGCGAGTGACCGGGAAACAGTGGCCAGTGACCGGGAGACAGTGGCCAGTGACTAGAAGCCAATGACCAGGAAACAGTGGCCAATGACCGGGAGCCAGTGACCGGGAGACAGTGGCCGGTGATCAAGAAACAGTGGCCAAGAGACAGTGGCTAGTGACCGGAAGCGAGTGACCGGGAAACAGTAGCCAGTGATCGGGAGCGAGTGACCAGGACTTGTGGTCACTGGCAGACAGTGGCCGAATGGCCTTTGTTTGCTCTCTGTTTTGTTCCGTTTTGCCACTGTGACTTCTTCAGAGTGTAGGAACTTAGTTCCTTTGAATTTTAAGTGTTAAATGGCCACCACAAGTGCTTGATTTGGCTATGGAACTGACTTAAACTTTTGATAATCATCACTTTTTGGTTTACAGATAGTTTTTGTATAAATCAGAAGAGGGCACTATATGAAGCCAAAGTTGTGTCATTCGTACCCTATGATTTTCAAAGGTTAGAATGAAGCCTAAAGAGGCTTGTTCACAACTTTCGATGTGACCAAGACCCTTCCGAAGTGAGAAAATCAAAGGAAAAAGATATTATCCGAGTAGCCTTCGCATATGCATTCCTTAAGTGAAGTGAATATGTCTTCCTCTCCTCTGCAATATTTCTCACCTTAAATTGGTGAGAATGAGAATAATAAGTATATTAGAGTATAATAAGTATATTAGAGTAGTGATGGATGCTTTGTGGCTTGCTTAGAGTTGCTTCAAACTTCTGGAATTTGACTTAAGAATTTGCACTTGTTCTTTCCCTTCGCTGTCTATGTCACGCCCCGATCCCAGGAATTGGGGTTAGGATGGCCCCACGGGGCGTGCATACGTAATCCCATAGTAATCTGTGCATGTAAACATACACACACAAAAGACTACAAGGGAGATTGCATAGGAACGTGTAGAGAAGTTCCTCTAACACGTAAATTACATTCAACAGTGAACGGAAACCTGTGTAATACATGTAACACTCCGACCCAGCTTGACCTCGTTTAGTGGTTAATTAATCTTGTTTTCGTTGCTAATTCTGTTTTGTTTGTGTTTTGTTTTTGTTGCAGGTCATGAATAGGCAGTTGGGTTGAGTTTGACCTGGATTAAGTAGACCAAGCCCTTTTTCGTAATTTTAGCTTTTCTAAGACATGGTCATTTTTGCATTATCTTGATGTCAACACGTGTCTTTCGTTGAGCTCGTCAACTTTTGTAACTACGTCGTTTGTAAACGATGCCGTGTAATTCCATTAGACTAGGATTTGACTCAAACTGATAATAGAATTTTGACTTGGACTTCATTGTAATTTGGACATCCTCTTATCTTATATATACTTCAGACCATCGACTAAAACTCTCTCTCTCACTCTCTTCGCTCACTGTTCACGTGAAGTCTCTCTCTCTCTCCTGAATTCTCTCCTCCATCGTCGATCAAGCCAAAGGAGGGTTCTTTGCAAGCTCTGTTGTGTTGAGTGTGAGGTGAGTTGGGGATTCTTCCATCTCTCTCTCTCATCTCCTTCTTCTATTTCTCCTCCTTCTTGTTTCCCTGTTGCATGACGTGTCTGTGCCTTGATATTCTTTCTGTTTCTTATGCATGCATGTTGTTTGGTTGGTGTTAGGTTGTGTTTGGACCCAAGGACAGCAGTTGTGTGATTGAATTCAATTGAGGCAAGTATAACCATAATCTGTAAGAACCCATGTTGGTATGCATTTGATTTTGGTTAGTTCACAAGAATTTGTATGGAAAAATGTGTTTACAGCCCATTTGATTAGTACTTTGTTTATCTCTATTGGATATTTGCAATTCTGATGGTTTCACAGGTTTTCTGTACGTGATTCAGAACTTGACTTCGTGCATGTACGGCTAAGCCGTATGTCACTTACGGCTTAAAGTCCAGAGAGGGTAAAAACCCAGTTTTCCTCTACGGCTTGGGCACGGCTAAGCCCTGTATTGCACTACGGCTAAGTCGAACCTCAGCCGTGGCCCAGCCGTAGATCAATATAGGGTGTTTTTTTCTGGATTAACTGAGAGCAATCAATTTGTCAGACCTTCTACGGCCCAGCCACAGCTAAGCCGTAGAACACACATGGCTAAGCCGTAGAACAAAATACGGGTGAACGTAACTGCGGATGAACAGTAAAGGGAACCGCGCTGGAGCCGCAGTGCATATTACGGCTACGCCGTAAGATGCCTACGGCTAAGCCGTACGTTCACTTACGGCTAAGCCGTATCACACTAGAATAATGAAGAACAAGGATAGGTGTAAGGGAAAGACCGATATGACCTTCATGATAGATTGTAGAGCACTTAGACCTGCCTAACTGAATGTGATACAATGCGTGAATGATCTCGAGGGCTGCGAATCATTCATGTTCCTTATCCAGATGTTAAGCACCTCCCCATGGGTGTTGGTTTAAGGGACTTCGGTGCAGTATCCGATTCAATGCAACACTAGACAACGGTGCATCGAATAACTTAAAACTACATCATCATGCACGGTTAAAAACACCGGATAATTAGATTAGAATTGGCTTGTAAATAAGATGACTGATTTTGCATGCTTTGTTGCATAACATATTGCATTCGATCATTGATCTTTACTCTCCGATATGATTACTTGTGTTCCGTTGCTTTCACATTGTGGTTCTTTACCTTGAGTATGCATGTATAATTTCACGTATAAAATATGTTCACAGATATGCACGTATGATATGTTGTCACGATCTACTCAGGGTTTTCATGATTGACTCGGTATGGTCAGGCACTATTTAGCCTCAGCCTTAGGATCCCGACGGGGTGAATTTGGTATAGTTTACATGGCCTTGCTGCAGTAAGGAAACGTCTTGGGGAACCGGACCCCAGGAAACCGAGACCCATTGTACCCTGGCCGGACAATGGTGTTTTTTGCACGATACAAGATCCCTCTTTTGGGAGCATATGGCAATGTAGTAGCCACTAGTTATGTACACTGCATGTATACATTGATTCGCATAGCATATTTCTTTCTTGCATGATAGCCTAGTATACGAAAATGCCATATTTAATTTACATGAGGTCCTTTATTCTATTAGACACAGCGTGTGTTAACTTGTTATGGTTTATACTTTGCTGAATCGTTGTATTCACAGTTGTTTTTGGTGTTGCAGGCCCAGATACCCCTGTCGACCCCTCGCTGGTCGGCCAGACTCCAGACGAGACCCCCGAGGCCCCTTCAGGCCTAGAGGAGTGGATGTGATCACTCCACGGGAGAGCGTTCTTGACATGCATTGCATTGGAGTCTTGTTTTTTTGAGGATCTTCATATTTGTATATGTCGTGATTGTATATAGTATTTTGTTCATTTTGTAAGACCTTCACATGTAATTTTGTCCGTTCTTTCTTCGTATTCTCTAGTTTGATGTTTATGATATTTACAGCTTCCGCGTACATGTTTAGCACGTGTGAATGTTCCCTTGTGCGTGTGCATTTAGACCAGGTCTACGTGTACAGGCACGGGAGTACGTGTGTCATTGGTTTGGCTTTTGCTAACCCCCGGACCCTAGGCTCGGGTTGTGACAATACATCTATAATAATCATAAGCAATAACAATGGAATTATCATAACATTCATAAATAAGTCTGTACTTAACCATTTCTTATTTTTTTATCATCATGATTAATTAAGCATGAACAAAACTTAAAGTGTAAACAGGCCTATCCAAACTTAAACACTCAGCATGTGTTTCGTTGTCGCTCTTCATACGACGACGTCATCTGCATTACACTCATCTAGTCCCCGAGGTTTAGTACCTGTAACACCAAGGTAGCACTGTTAACACGACGGTTAAGCAAGTATATAGAGATACATAAGACTATCATGCCATATCAAATGAAGTAAGAATATATATTAATTAAAGAAGGCAAAAATCGTGCACTAGGCATGTCGTGCATAAGTAAACATGAGTAACGAATCATAAACAGATTATCATACAAACTTATTGGAAACCACGTGGTCGTATTCTCCTAAGAGAGAGTAAATCATCTAGAGGGAGCGTGCGTATTCCTGGGGATCAGCCTAGCTTATTGAGAAGCGCCAACAACTTCTCCAAGGACTACTGCAGCAGCGACATATTGTATCATACCCAAACTGGTCCCGTCGAACCTAATAAGGGCTTAGTTAAGTAGTGTCGACTTAACATACCAAGACCGACTCAATTCATATGTTTTATGCATCTTGGTTATACTTGTCATAACATATATACTAGGAGTTCGGTCTTGAGATTACATTCATTCATTCATCCATATCTGATAATCAATTCATGCATACTTAATTGAGTTACATATGTTGAGGGCATGGTTTCTTAACAATATGGATGCATTTAGATTGCGTAGGCATCAAAGATAATTACTAGCAAACCCTATGTTAGATAATTCGTAATCCCGAGGGCATTCAACACGATGTATTCATAAAACGTCCGGTGTCATTGTGTTACCAATCTTGGCGTTACATTGTGTATACAAAGGACACCTCTTCTTATGCTAACACCCATGATGTGACATCAGGAATTCGTCCGGAAAATCAAAGGGGATGAGTGACAGCTCTACACTTGTCCACCTTTCATTTGATCACCATTGGGCTAATTTGGTTAGGAAGTACATGCCATATCTAGAGCCCTACAAGGTCATTGAAGGTTTCTCACATCCTATATTCACTGGGTTCTTACGGCTTAGCCGTATACAAGGCTACGACTTAGCCGAGTGGTTCAGGTTTCCCTCTTAATTCAATACGCATTTACGGCTTGGCCGTATATTGACCTATAGCTTAGCCGTGCTAAGCCTACGGCTAGAGTTACGGCTTGGGTACGGCGTGGCCGTAGCAGAGTTCATGGCGTAGCCGTGTGTGAGCCGTAGATAAATTCTGGGATGGGGCTCTCTAGAAGGTTCACCGTAGAATATCCGACGGCTTGGCCACGGGGAGTTTACAGCTTAGCCGTAGTTCATTCCACGGCTTAGCCGAGTGTCAGCCGTAGTGTAATTTGGCTCTCGGGATTCTGGACCGTAGAGACTTACGGCTTCGCCGTGGCTTCGCCGTAAGCTTCAGAATTTGTGAAACTGATTCTGCAGCTCGGGTTCACGTGCAGAACTCTATCATTTGGGTTCCAATGAGGGTTCTTATACTTTTAAACTCCATAACAGGTCTTACATTATTCCATATCATCAATATTGCCTAATTATACTCATTATCACCTAATTCAACATCTATGTGTGCTTATTTAAGGGGAAATGAGCTATAAGTTAAACATTGAATGATCAATCCAAGAATCAATCAAATTAAACATACACGCAGTACCATACATACTCTAATACTTGCCTCTTAACAGTGTTAGCTTTCTCTAACTCTTTCTTGTTGTGTAGCTACAGAAAACCTCCAAAATGAGAATGGGTTGTGATTCTAAGAAAGAGATGTCCAAAGGGAGAAGAAGAGGTTAGATGGATGCTATTGCTATTGCATGCAAGCTCCAACTCCTTGTTTCCAGCTCTAACATGAAGTGGAGATGAAGACAAGTGAATATCAAAGTGGCTTCGATGAGTACAGGAGAAAACAAAGGGAGGAAGAGACGTTGGGTGCTCTTATACCAAATTTTCTACAGCTTTTGCATGCAAGCCCACAGTTTCTAGAAATTTACAGTTTAGGTCATATGGACCTCAACTAGGCCAAAATGGATCCGAATCAAATTGAGCCCAAAATGAAAGTTGACCCACAAGATGCAATGCATATAATGCAACTGATGAGATGTCCATATGGTGCAAGATTAATTACAAAAAGGTCCTTGACTACCTAAGTAAAGTTCGAACCCAACCACCTAACCAACTGAAACCCACTAATAATTAAAAGCAAGGTGAATTAAGACTAATTATATATATTCATAGGAAAATCATGCTTAATTAGTATAAATTATAATTAAGTCAGGTTGGGACCTTACAGTCTGTCTCCGCATGCTCCTTTCTTGCTTCCCCCATATTCTAAGGGTTCAAATGTGCCTTTTATAGGTTTTAAAGGGAGTTGGGATGGTTCAATGCAGTTGTAAGGGAGTTAAGCTTTCAAATAAAGTGAAACAACTCCCAGAAACTATCCGGGACTAAGTCACAGGTGGGAGTGACCGTGAGCCATGGTCACTCCCAAGGCCCATTTTTGGACTTTTGCATTTGTGACTTGTTTTCGCCTATTTGGGGCCTGAGCGATGTCCGATCTTCAGGAAACTTGGAGGGATGTTTTTTGACACTATTTTGAGTATGTCATAAAAATCTCAGCTAGATTTGACAATTTGAAGTTGGTCAACTCCCCCGTTGATTATGGGCCGCAGTCACTCCCAAGGCCCATTTTTGGACTTTTGCATATGTGACCTGTTTTCACTTGTTTGGGGTGCAAACGATGTTCGATCTTCATGAAACTTGGAGGGATGCTTCTTGACACTATTTTGAGTGTGTCATAGAAGTTTCAGCCCTTTTTGACCTTATGAGGTTGGTCAACCCCTTCATTGACTTTTCATTAAAATGAACTCTTATTTCAGCTGTTTGAGGCCCAAATGACCTCAGTTTGGTTTAAACTTGGAAGGACTAATGTTAGGGGTATCTTGGATGTTCATCCAAATTTCATGTAGTTTAAGTTTGGGGAAGTAGGATTTCAAACAGTGACCTATTTGTTGTATGTTTCAAGTCACTATTCACTCCACACTATAGGTAGTTAGCTTGTTTTCTACCTGATCGATGTTCAATTGACTTGAAACTTTAGGAAATTAACTTTGAACACATTTTAAGTCTTTATGCTGAATTTCCTCAGCTTTGGCCTCCTGGATGTAGGGTTTTGGTTAGTAACCTTTATGGCTTGGGGGTCACTGTCTTTCAAGTTAACATGCAGTGGAAGTAGGACCAAACGTAGTCCTTTTGACTTGAAAATTTATAGAATATCTTTTGAGTATGACTGAAGCTTTGTACCCAAATTTTATCAATTTTGGATGTCGGGAAGCAGGACTTTGGTTAGTGACCCCATGACTTGGGGGTCACTAACCCAAAGTTGACGTGTTTGTAGATTTTGGATCAAATGATGTCCGTTTGACCTGAAATCTTGCAGAACCTCCCTTGAGCATAATTGGAGCTTCCTCCAGGAGTTTGAGCTAATGTGATCTTCGTGAGGTGTCACTTTGCATAGTGACCACACAGAGCTTAGTAGATGACCATCCGAACTGAGTTTGAGTTCAAATGATGTTCAAATGTCCTAAAATTCTAAAGGATAATCTTTGAATGTACTTGAAGGCATTCCTCTCAGTTTGACCTTGTTTTGACATGTAGAAGTGTCAATTTCTAAGGAGCTATCGAACAGTCACTAAAGCTTAGTTTTGAGCTAAGATAAAGTCCAAATGCTTTGAAACCTTGAAATATCATTCTTAAGCATGTTTTAGAGTTATCATAAAAGTTTCAGCCACTTTGGTAACCCAGAACATTGAGTATGTTCAGTTACTCCTAGTTTTTGAGCCAATGAACCTTAAATTTGGTATTTGGTGAGCTTGAGTGACGAAATGAAGTCTAGTAAATTTGAAGTTTGAAATGCTGCATTTTGAGCTCATCTGAAAGTTCTTAGTAGATTGCATTAGTTTTGAACATTTGGATACAATATTTGACTTGCTATTCTACAGTCCCAAGGTTTATGTGCCCTTGATTTGGAATTTGCTTGTAAAATCTTCACTGCAACACTTGTGATTTTTTATGGGTCAACAAGTACCCCCTTGAGGTGCAATGATTATAGTGTAATAATCATTATGCCTCGAAATAGCCAATCTGTAGGAATGATGAATAGCTTGATGAAAATATAGTTTTTCAATATAGGTTGTAGGCCTAAACTTGGGATTTTGAAAGTTTTGATAAAAACCAAGAAGGGTTTGATGATGGAATTTGGCAAAAACATCAAAATTCCGAATTTCTTTGCCCTATTTCATAGATATCAAAAGTAGCATCTCTGTGGGGATTGTGGGGAACACCTACAAAAGACTCCTTGAGGTATTTAGAAATTCAGAAGTTTATGAATTTTTGTTTGGATTTTGGAAATGGATTTGATTTTCTGATGACCTATTTATCACAGAGTCCAAAGTGGCATCTCTATGGAGACTGCAGAGAACACCCACAAAAGAAATCCCTGAGGTCTTAATAGAAATCAGGAATTTATGGATTTGATTTTCTTTTGACCTATTTTTCACAGAAATCTAGAGTGCATCTCTGTGGGGATGTGAGGAACACCCACAAAAAGGAATCCCTGAGGTTTTAAGAGAAATAAAGAATTTATGGATTTGATTTTCTTTTGACCTATTTGTTATAGATATTCAGAGTGGCATCTATGTGGGGATGTGGGGAACACCCATAAAAAAGAATCCCTGAGTTTTTAAGAAAATCAAAAGTTTGGTTTAAAATGGAATTGGGTTTAGATTTTCATGGAAAAAAAATCAAAGTTTAGGTTTTGACTTGGCTTGACATAATTCAAAATGAGATGCAATTTTGAAGGAAATTGACTTTTGGCTTTTGTGAATTTTGATCCAAAGCAATTTGAGATGATAAATTTGGCTCAAAATTGGGTTTGTCCCAGGATGAACTTAAAATTTAGAATAGGTTGGCTTTTAAGAAAACACACATTTTTTTGGGGCAAAATGCCCAAAGTAGGCTCACCATGTTGTGTCTTGAGATAGAACCAGAACTTTAGCTGTGAGGAACATTGCAAGCATAGATCATCATATTGCAACAACAGCTTTCATCCTTGAAAGATGATGCACTGAAGCTTCGAGGCACCATAGATGGCTTGGAGAAGTCTAGTTCAAAGAACCAGGCCTGCGAAGAGTGTATTCTTACCAAAGTAAAGGGAAAGCAGACAATCTTGGATGACTTTATTCAATCCCTTGAAAATGAATGAGTATCAAACTGGATGAAATTGACATTGATGCTGTTGCACAGCTTCTCCAAGCTATTAAGGTCTTATCTTACGGGAGACGACTTGAGAAGTTTTTGGACTAGATTTCATTGCCACAGTTTCATGTATGACTCTTTTATCTTGATCAGCCTGGGTGGTCATGTATACATTGACTTCTTTTTCTGTACGTAAACTTTAAATGAATATTAACGGAAAAATGTTTCTTTTTCTCCATTGTGTCATTGGTATGGGGGTTTGGTTTGATTTTGTATGGATGTTTGATATGGTTTGTATGGAAGGTCTATTTGGTTTGGTTTTCTCAGACTTGTATAAGGCTGTGATTTACGATCTTTTGGATCCACAAATAAAAAATAAGAGAGTCATATAGGTGAAAGTTATCCGGTGCCCATATGTAAGGCTTTCTCCAGGGTCATGACTTGATCCTTTTAGTGTCGAAAGGGGTTAAACAAAGTGGATGTTATCTGGTACCCATGTGTGAGGCTTTCTCTGGAATCCTTGACTTATTCCTTAGGACACGGATTATTTTTGGTTTTTGTTTAAATTTTGGTTATACATGGTCTGCAAAAAGACTTGTTCTATATAACCGAAAGTAGTCATATAGGGTCTGCAAAAAGAATTGTTCTATATAACTAAAGATTAACTAGATGGGGTTTGCAAAAAGACTTATTCCACGCAGCTGAATTTTGTTATATAGAGTCTGTAAAAAGACTTAATCTATATAGCAGGATATTACAAGAGGTCTTGTAGGGACATTATCCAAGTAACGAAAGTTTGACTAGAGGGGTCGAAGGACTTAATCCTTATAGTCATTTTATACAAGTCCAAGAGATTTTGGTTAGGAGTCATAGGTTGTGAGGCTCGAAACCAGAGGATTTTGATTTTAGTTAGGAGTCATAGGTTGTGAGGCTCGAAACCAGAAGATTTTGATTTTGGTTAGGAGTGAGAATGTATACTGTACATGGTTTAGGTACATTATACATGGTTTGGGTATACCAATGACATTCAAGTATAGTATTTCTTGAAAAGTTTTCCATTGATAAGCATCATGCATCTGTCTCCTTCGAGTGTGAGGAGTGCGTGTGCACCATTGGAGTAAACCTTGTCGACAACAAAAGGCCCTTCCTATTTGAATTTGAATTTGCCTTTTGACATGTGTGTGGAGAATATTGGCTTTTTAACTGCAAGTACTAAGTCTTCTTTTTTGTTAGCTCTATATTTTGATGTTCTTATTGAAAGATCTAGTCATACGAGCTTGATAGAGCTCGATGCTTTGTCAAGCAACAAACCTCTTTTCATCAAGGTTTTCCAACTCTTGAAGTTTAAGCTTGGCATTCTTTTCTCTAGTGTATTTGCTCATCACAGCTACCCGAATAGAAGGAATTTGAATTTCTAAGGGTATCATAACTTCATAGCCATAAACTGAGGAATATGGTGTTGATTTGGTTGGACCATGAACAGTAGTTCTGTCTGCCTACAATGCTTCAGGAAGTTTGGTATTCCAACTCTTTTTGTTGTTAAAGACCATTTTTTTTAAAATTTTGCAAATGATCTTGTTGAAAGCTTCAACAAGTCCATTAGCCATTGTATTATATGTAGTGGAGGGATAGCATTGGATTCCGTATTTGTCACAGAATCTGTAGAATTTGTTGTTGTTGAACTAAGGACCATTGTCATGATGTAGACGTTTAGGTACCCTAAAACGATAGATGATGTGATTCTTCAAGAAGTAGAGGACTGTATCTGTTTTGACATTTTGATGTCTTGGAATATGGTAATTCGATCAGCACAAATCTTTCCTTGATTTCATAAGCTTTGTTGAAGAAAGGAAGCATGTTCGGTTTCTTCACTTCATAATTCGAGATTCATTTGTTTGATTACAAGTTGTGAATCTCCATGTACTCTAAGCATATTGATACCGGATTCCAAGGCTAGCTCGAGACCCATCATCAATGTCGTATATTTCACCACATTATTTGAACATGACCTGATTAATGAGAAGGAGTGAGAGACGTGGAATCTTTCTGGACTACAGAAAATGATCCCAACCCTGGAAACTAGATTTCTAAATTCATTTGTCCTAGAAGCTCCATCAAAGTGCATGATCTAATGTAAGTCGGGATCAATAGTGTATTTCCATATTTGTTTAATGAAGAAGACTAATTCATTAGGGAAATTGTCTTTGAATTCAGAATTCTCAGAAAGTGGATGTTCTACTAGGAAGTCAGTAAGAGCTTGTCCTTTCACTGCCTTTACAACAGTATATCTGATATCATATTGAGAGAAAATAATAGACTATTTGGCTAGACGATCACTCAGTGCATCAGCCTTTGTTATAAGTGCCTTCAGGGGATTGGTGTTGGAAACTAAGTACATTACATTGGAAATAATATAGTGATGTAGTTTCCTCATTGTTCTTTTAAGCTGGCAATGCCCCCAGAGAGTGATCAAGAGCTCGAATGTATAGGCTGAGAGGTTTGCTTAGAATTGGAGCTGAAAGGATCAGTGGGTTTATGAGCACCATTTGATAGCTTCACAAGCATTATCTTACACAAATTCAATTCCTTTCTTCATGAGTCTGGATAATGCTCTACACTTCCCAGATAAGTTTGAGATGAATCGGCAAATGTAGGCAAGTCGACCCTGCAATCTCTTGAGTCATTTAAGAGTTCTCAAAGAAGGCATCTTCAATATAGTTTTGACTTTGACTGATCTCTTTGAGGGTCAGTTCTGCATCAGTGGCAACTTCAACCAATCGGGCTAGAGACTTAGTTTTATGACTAAGTATGATGGCTTGATTTCTGGTCGCAAATTGGAATTGGTTTTGCACATTTCGATCGTTACCCTCTGAGATGGTTGTTCCAAGCATTTATAGGATCATGCTCTCCATCTATTGATAAAGGCCTGTGTAATTTCATTGTCTCCTTGCCTTGTACTGTTGAGCATAGCAAAGGCAACTGTCTGATCCTCCTCTTGGAAATGGAGTAAGAACTTCTCTTCTATGATTGGCCATGTCATGAAGGAAAGTTCTGATAACTGCCTGTACCAATTGAAGGTAATTCCTTTCAATGTGCCAACGAATAATCTTATTTTTAATGTAACTAACTCTTGCAGGCTTCCAAGGAGTGATTTGAAATGCACAATATACTGATATGCTGACCCTTCCCAAAGTATGGTTGGAAAGTCGAAAGTTTATAACCTGGTGGAAATGGAACTAGATCAAATTCCGGATGATACTTAGGTGTAATACATTTCTTTTTCATCCTAGTCTCTACTTTTGATTTTGTTAGTATCTCTTTAACTTCTTTAAATGTTACATGTTTTTCAGGACCTGCATGAAAACCTAGGATTGATAAATGATCACCACCAGAAGAACCTGCAGTTATCACCTCGTCTGTCAGGGACTTAAATTGAGCTGTGAGAAGGTCAATTTTAGTGTCATTCTTCATGATCATTGCTTGTTCTTTTCTGTTGGCAAACAAAGGGTTTATTTGAGGTTCAACCGAACCATCTAGCTTATTTGTTAAGATTTTCAATTGGGCAATTAAGTGGTTGATCATAGCTCCTTGTTGGTTGACAACATCACTAACATTGTCATTTTCATTTTTACCAGCATTTTCTTCATTGGCATCTTTACTTCCACTAGCATTGTCATTTCCATCCTCGCTAGTTCCACTCCCCTCAGCCATAAACATCATGCACTGATGGGGATAAGATGATATTAATTACCTGAGGAATGGATAGACTATCTTTTGCACTTAAGATAGTGATAGGATCATCGTCAGAATCAATTTCGACATGACCTTCAGAAGTGTTGCTTGAATGGGAGTTTGAATCAGACCTTTGTGATTGAGTCCGAGCCATGCTCCGAGTAATTCTTCGAATTGAACCTGGCTCGACCATGCAAGACGAGGTCAAGTCCAGATCATCTTCTTAACCACCCATTTTCGAGTGATCTTGCGTTGTGATAGCTTCTGAGTTTGGTTTTTGTAGTGGGCTAAAGCTTTCTTCTTGATTTGGTTGGCCATCCTGACTGCCAAGGTTTGTTTTTTAAACCTGGTATCCAGCTGCTTGGAAGTGTTGGCAACTCGTTCCCAATCCATGGAATCAGAAGTGGGTAGTGAAAGGATATCAATAGCATCCCTCATGTTCTTTTTCTTTTGCTTCTTCTTCTATTGGAGCGAATACTTGAAACGAGCGAGATCAGTCGAATTATTGATAACCAATCGTTCAGCTTGCTTTTTGTCTTTAGCACCATGTGATAAGCCCTGGGGTGAAGATGGTGGGGATGGTGCCACAATGATGGAGGGTAGATGCCTCCTGCCAAACCTCCATCCTTCTTTTTGAGTTAGAGGGTAAAAGGTCTTCTCTTTAAGTAAGGCCAAGGGTTTGTTCTCAGCCTTATTGGATTTTAGAGTGTGTGGTTAAGGTGACCATGTGCTGTATCTTTGGATGGATGTACCCTTCTGGGCCTTCTTGTGAGTCAAGAACTCTTGGAGGTCCTCTGTTGCTTGCTTGGTAATGATCCGCTGTTTAGGTTGAGTAGGTAATGACTTTAAGCATTGAGTAGTCACTTAATGTGACTTGCCAAGTGTCATTGACTTATGATCCGTGAACCGGACCTACCTTGCCCCCAGACGAGGCTTGGTGATATGAAGATTGCTGCTTTCTGACTTTAGCTTGTGATTTGGTTCCCCCTAAACCTTGTTGAAAACTCCAAATGGATTCTGGGCGTATTTAGAAACCCAGGATTTGGGAGTCTCAGTCTTCTTGATGTATTTAAGGGTTACTAATGACCCATTTGGATCGGCTGAAGTTATGGAGCTCGTTGGAGTAGAGAGTCTTTAGAAGGCTGAGATCTTGACGTAGGGGCAATATAGTTCATTCGAGTTTTTTTCGGGGCTATTGTAGTTGGTTTGTTTTGGGTCATGGAGATTTTAAAGAGCCTCTCCTTGGCCTCATCAAAAGTGATGATTAGGGAACCCATGATGCTTCTGCAAAAAAGTAAACCCAATTGACTATATTAGTGGTATAACCAACATAGCCGCCTTTTGGGCTAGTTTAAATGGTTTTTGAGTGCCAACTGAACCGGAATGGCCAGACAAAGGCATAAACCCCATCTCATTATTCTATGCTGATTGTCCTAGCTGTCAAGGTTTTTACAGCATTTCGAGACCATATAGTTAGGCTTAAAAACATGATAAGCTGACTAGACATGGCTATCAAAATTTCGGCAGCATTTCAGGGTTACCTATATCAGACATACAAGCAAGAGAGGGTTGGATCTAATCAAAGGGATATGGCTCATAGGATCAAGCCTGCACCATTACCATAATGATCATACAAGATCCATTAGTGAAGACGCCGGACAGTGCATGACTGCAATGTCGTTGGTCTTATCACTAATTTGAGACAAACAATTATTTAGTTCGAAGCTTTTTGGACTGAGTCACCACTCTCCTATTTTATAAAAGCATGTTGATTTGGCCTATGCACATCAAGGTGCAAAGTTCCTTTAATTAAATGACAAAAGTATACACTTCGAGGTGCCAATGCCTTCATTTGAATGATAAAAGGATGCACTTCAAGCTGCGAAATTCCTTCATTAATGTTTCCAAACCCCATCATAGATATTAATGTCTTGCATGGGTGTTTTCAAAGGTCAAACAAGCCATTTTTAGCAACAAAATAGGTTAGTGACCGTAACCTGCGGTCACTGCCCATTTTCCATTGATTCTCACGGTCACAACACTTTTTACATAGTTCCCCATGGTGACAGGCTTTCAGCATCACTTTTCAGCATAACAATAGCACTTTTTAGCACAACGCAGCACTTTTCAGCATAACGCAGCACTTTTCAGCATTTTTCATGCATTTTTAGCCAAATTTGACCACAAATTAGGGCAAATAATTCCCACAAATGGCGCCAAACTTCTAATCGCACTTGAAAAATGGTGAAAATGTATAATGGATTCGAGTCCAATATTTACACACTTCAAGTGTCAAGAAGAATGGGAATTAACTACAGTTCATCATTAATTTCCCTTTTGTTTATATGGGTTCAAATACTCTGACCACGAGGGTGCAAGTTGTTTACATGTTTTTGAAAAGTTTATAACCCCTCTCTCAAGTCCCAGATGTGATCCAAATTCAGAAAATATAACAAAATACATTAAAAGTGTAAAAAAAATGAAAAAAAGGAAGAAACTGGGGGAGTGATAGGGAGCCAGTGACTGGGAGCCAGTGACCGGGAGCCATTGATTGGGAAGCAGTGACCATGAAACAGTGACCACTGGCATTCTGCCAGTGACTGGGAGCTAGTGGCTGGGAAACAGTGGCTAGTGACAGGGAGCCAGTGACCGGGAGACAGTGGCCAGTGACTGGGAAACAATGGCCAGTGACCAGGAAACAGTGGCCAGTGACTAGGAGCTAGTGACCAGGAAATAGTGGCCAGTGACCGGGAGACAGTGTCCAGTGACCAGAAAATAGTGGCCAGTGACTGAGACCTGCGGTCACTGGTAGACAGTGGCCGAATGGCCACTATTTGTTCTTTGTTTTGTTCCGTTTTGCCGCTGTGACTTCTTCAGAGTGTAGGAACTTGTTTCCTTTGGATTTTAAGTATTGAATGGCCACCACAAGGGCTTGACTTGGCTGTAGAATCGACTTAAACCTTTGGTAATCATCACCTTTTGGTTTACAGACTGTTTTTGTATAAATCAGAAGAGGGCACTGTATGAAGCCAAAGTTGTGTCATTTTGACCCTATGATTTTCAAGGGTTAGAATGAAGCCTAAAGAGGCTTGTTCACAACTTATGATGTGACCAAGACCCTTCTGAAGTGAGAAAATCAAAGGAAAAAGATATCATTCGAGTGGCCTTTGCATATGCATTCCTTAAGTGAAGTGAATGTGTCTTCCTCTCCTTTGCAATATTTCTCACCTTGAATTGTTGCAAATGGGAATAATAAGTATATTAGAGTAGTGATGGATGCCTTGTGGCTTGCTTAGAGTTGCTTCAAACTTCTGGAATTTGACTTAAGAATTTGCACTTGCTCTTTCCCTTCACTGTCTGTCTTTGCATGCTCCTCTCTTGTTTCCCCCCTCTTCTAAGGGTTTAAATGTGCCTTTTATAGGTTTTAAAGGGAGTTGATGGTTCAATGCAGTTGTAAGGGAGTTAAGCTTTCAAATAAGGTGAAATAACTCGCAGAAACTATCCAGGACTAAGTCACAGGTGGGAGTGACCGTGAGCCGCTGTCACTTCCAAGGCCCATTTTTGGACTTTTGCATTTGTGACTCATTTTCGCCTATTTGGAGCCCGAGCGATGTCCGATCTTTAGGAAACTTGGAGGGATGCTTTTTGATACTATTTTGACTATGTCATAAAAGTTTCAGCTAGATTTGACCATCTGCAGTTGGTCAATTTCCCTGTTGATTATGGGCCGTAGTCACTCCTAAGGACCATTTTTGGAATTTTACATATGTGACCCGTTTTCACCTGTTTAGGGCCGAAATGATGTTCGATCTTCATGAAACTTGGAGGGATGCTTCTTGACACTATTTTAAGTGTGTCATAGAAGTTTTAGCTCATTTTGACTTTCTGAAGTTGGTCAACTCCCCTATTGACTTTTTATAAAAATGGACCCTTATTTCAGCTATTTGAGGCCCAAATGACCTCGGTTTGGTTTGAAACTTGGAGGGACTGATGTCAGGGGCATCTTGGATGTTTATTCAAATTTCATGTAGTTTGGATTTGGGGAAGTAGGATTTCGAACAGTGACCTATTTGTTGCATGTTTCAAGTCACTATTCACTCCACACTGTAGGTAGTTAGCTTGTTTTCTATCCAAACGATGTTCAATTGATTTGAAACTTTAGGGAATTAACTTTGAACACATTTTGAGTCCTTATTCTGAATTTCATCAGCTTTGGCCTCCTGGATGTAAGATTTTGGTTGGTGACCTCTATGGCTCGGGGATCATTGTCTTTCAAGTTGACATGCAATGGAAGTAGGACTAAATGAAGTCCTTTTGACTTGAAAATTTGCAGAATATCTTTTAAGTATGACTGAAGCTTTGTACCTAAATTTTATCAATTTTGAACGTTGGAAAGCAGGACTTTGGTCAGTGACCCCATGACTTGGGGGTCACTAACCCAAAGTTGACATGTTTGTAGACTTTGGATCAAATGATGTCCGTTTGACCTGAAATCTTGCAGAACCTCCCTTGAGCATAATTTGAACTCCCTCCAGGAGTTTGAGCTAATGTGATCTTCGTGAGGTGTCACTTTGCACAGTGACCCCACAGAGTTTAGTAGATGACCATTCGAACTGAGTTTGGGTCCAAATGATGTTCAAATGCTCTGAAGTTTTGAAGGATAATCTTTGAATGTACTTGAAGGCATTCTCCTGAGTTTGACGTTATTCTGACATGTAGAAGTGTCAATTTCCACAGTAAGCCCGAAGGAGCTGTTGAACAGTCACTGAAGCTTGGTTTTGAGTTGAGATGAAGTCCAGACGCTTTGAAACCTTAAAACATCACTCTTAAGCATGTTTTAGAGTTGCTATAAAAGTTTCAACCACTTTGGTAACCCAAAACATTGAGTATGTTTAGTGACTCCTAGTTTTTGAGCCAATGAACCTTAAAATTGGTATTTCGTGAGCTTGAGTGACGAAATGAAGTCCAGTAAATCTGAAGTTTGAAATGCTGCATTTTAAGCTCATCTGAAGTCTTCTGAGTGGATTGCATCAGTTCTAAACATCTGAATGCAATACTTGACTTGCCATTCCACAATCCTAACGTTTATGTGCCATTGGTTTGGAATTTGCTTGTAATATCTTCGTTGCAACACTTGTAATTTTTTATGGGTCAATAGATTCAAGCTTAGGACTGCTTGTACCCATAATCTATTTGTTGAAATGCCTAAAAGTTTATTCATGGTTCTTTTTTCTTTTTTTCTTTTTTTCTTTTTTGCCTTAAAGATTGTTGACCTATTGGCATTATACTTTTAGGTTACTTACTCAAAGTTTCAAATGGCTCTTAAAATGATTCTGGCATAAAAAAAGAAAGGAGTTACTCAATGTTCAGCTTTCCAATCCTTTGACGCCAATAGGTTCAAGACTAAAGAAAGGGCTACTTAGTTGAGAAAATCTTTTGCAAACAGGCGGTTATTTTTGAACGACCTATGAACATCAAGGAACTTGGACCTTTTCTTTTTGGTGGTCGGTTAGCACGTTGCCATTGGACTTTGCTCTACAACTTCAAAAAAGAGGTTTTCTAAGATTTGGTCTGTCAATTCTATGACAACATGTATGAAATGTTTGGAGGTCTCATCAAGTCTTATGTTCGAGGAAAAGAAATGTCCATTACTCCAAATACACTAAGTAGATTTTTGGAAATTACTCAGACTCCTAAGTACCCCATTCTAAACTTTGACCTAGATGATATGGATGATGACACCAAGGATATTGATGATGATGTAGTCAATTGGAAGCTTTATGGTCAAGCTTAAACTTGGCTTTTTGGTACTTAAAAAAAGAAAAAAAAAGAGGTTACTAATTCTTATCGTTTGCTTAACATTTTTGTTACTCACAATGTTGAACCTAAAGGCCATCATCTGGTAATCAATCAGGAAGGAGCTTATCTTCTATTTGTTATTGTAGAGGTCCCCCAATTGACCTCCAAAAATTCATTTTTGATACGATGTTCAAAGTCTAATCGGCTGCCAAAAATGCTTTTTTACCTTTTGGGGTCTTCCTTTCTCGCTTTATCATTTCCTATGGTGTGTTGCCTGAAGCACCTGAGGTGTTAGTGCCGATCCTGAATCTGATTACACTGAGCACATTGATGCAGTCCCGGTCCCATGTGAGACATCATGCTCCTTCTAGAGGACCTATTCCAGCACCAGCCACTGAGGAGGATGAGACTAACTCTACATCCATACAAGCCAGGATGTCCGCTTTTGAGAAAACCCTTTCTGATCAAGCCGCTTATCTTGACCTCATCCACGGCAAGGTTCACTTC
Organism: Sextonia rubra; assembly: GCA_037013555.1. Classification (NCBI taxonomy): domain Eukaryota; kingdom Viridiplantae; phylum Streptophyta; class Magnoliopsida; order Laurales; family Lauraceae; genus Sextonia; species Sextonia rubra. The sequence goes on along the minus strand of JASUAD010000001.1, from coordinate 103,838,168 downwards.
CTAAATGGTCATTTTGATCAACTGGATATGAAACTTGACTCCATCTTAGAGCATTTGCACAGGCAGTGACTTTTTTAGTGCTTCACATATATTGTGTTATGTCGTTTCTTTCTCTACTTCCCTATGTAGTTTGCACTTTACAGTTCTACTAAGTTTCATTTTTGTTTTCATATTTCCTTGCTTTTTCTTTGTCAACTTATGAACAAAAAGGGGGGAGTAGTTTATTTGAGCTAAGTATTTTATTTTCACTTTATTTTCATGACTACTTTAACTTGATTTTTTATCTAGAAAGTCATGACAGGTATTACAGGTTCAAATAGTGCACATTTGAATAATCAAAGAAGTTGATTTTTTTTAAGTATGTCTAGGTAGATTGTATAGTTTAAGAAGTTTTGTCTATAAATTACCAAAGGAAGAGATTGTAAGGAATGTAATGTTGGCTAATTTATGGGTTGGACAAAACTCAAGTTTAAATGAGTTATAATTTTATATTTTTAGTTGGACTGAAGTGTGTGCTAAAGTTGCAGATCAAGAACAAGGATTTAAAGGTTGAAAACATGTTTCTTTTCAAGGCTAGATCGATCTGATCGATGCCTGATCAATTGTATTAATCACAGTAAATAAGCCCAGATAGAACTGGAATTTGATTGATCGAATGGGTGCCTGATTGATCGGACCTATGCCTGATCGATTGGATATCTACCAGGTCGACTGGCCGGGTGGCATATTCACATTTAAGCTTCCGGATTTGTTTCTCTTATGAATCAAACTTTCTTATTTTCTTTGGAAATCACCTTTAAGAGAATCCCACGAATATTGGGCTATATATTGACCATCTATATTTGCCCAATTGATCTCTTTCACAATTCTTAACGCTAGAAAACCTTTGAAAGATCTGTTCTTCTTCTCTAGAGCTTTTTTTCCTCTATTGTGCTGTATATTGAGTTTCTGAGATTCATTTTTTTCTTCTTTCCTAGAGATTCGTCTTAAGGGACATCAAGACCCGTGGATCAAGCGTGAAGAAGGCTAATAGCGTATGCATCGGTAAGAAGAACTTTAAGTTCTTTAGGTTATGCATAACTGGAAAAAGGGTAATAAGTAGATCTTGTAACCTCTCTTGCATAGTGCTTATTCTTGGTGGACTGGTGGTTGGTCCTATAGTTTTTTCCATTTGGGTTTTCCACATAAAAATTGCGTGTCCATCCTTTGTGTGGTGATTGCTTTTTAACTTATAATTAATTGTTTTTTTATCTATATATTAAAAATCTATGTTAGAACCTTATCCCGTATCAAGGTGAGAATTTTTTCAATTATCCTTATAAGATCTTCAATTTTCGTCTTTTGAAATTGAATGGGAACCACATGAAGTGGGTGGTCGTGCAACGAACAAAGGGGTTGGATTTGGACTGATAGAATTCACACCCAGTTGTATTTGATTCTTCTTTTGTTTCTTTGCATTGTAAACTTTCCTTGTTACTTCATTCTCCCACCTTGTATCCTTATATTTCTTTTGTCTTTGGACTATAATTGGTAGGGAGAAAACCTTGCATGTGTTCGCACAAATTCAATTCCCATGCCAAAGTGTATGTCCACTTATGTGTATGCATCACTTTCCATTGTCTGTCCCTTTTTCACCAAGCTTTCTTTTCTTTCTTAAAATATTTTTTTCAAAATATTTATTTTGACTTTTTGGATTTTGAGATAAGTGTGAGATGGGGAGTCTGGCTATCATTATTCTTTGTGGAGAAGAGAAGATTGATCGCACTTGAAAAATGCAAAATGTGTAACAGATTCAAATCCAACATTTACACATTTCAAGCGTTTAAGAAAAATGAGAATTAACTATAATTCATCATTAATTTTCCTTTTGTTTACATGGGTTCAAATTGCTCTGACCGTAGGGATGCAGGTTATTTACATGTTTTTGAAAAGTTTATAACCCCTCCCTCAAGTCTCGAATGTGATCCAAATTCAGAAAATACAAGAAGATATATGAAAATTGGGAAAAGATGCAAAAAAGAAGGAAATAGGGGGAGTGACTATGGGTCATGGTCACTGGCACTCTGCCAGTGACCGTGACTTGTGGTCACTGGTAGACAGTGGCCAAAAGGCCATTGGCAGACAGTGTGTGGTTTTGTTTCACCTCTGTGACTCTTCCAAGATGTTGAAGCTTGCTTTTCTGATTTTTAGAGTGTTGAGTGACTATCAAGAGGGTTGAATTTGACCGTGGAATCCATCAAAACCTTTGTTGATCATCATTTTTATTTACAGACCATTTTTTGTACAAATCTAAAGAAGGTGCTGTATGAAGCCAAAGTTATATCAATCTGACCCTATGATTATCAAAGATCAGAATGAAGCGTAAAGAGGCTTGTTCATAACTTTCATGATGGCTAGAAAACCCTCTTAAGTGAGAAAAACAAAGGAATTGCTTTCATCATTCGAAGGCTCACTAGTGCTTTAACATAGTTTTCTTTTAAATGATACCCATACCCCCTTCCTTCTTTGGACCATCTTTCACCTTAAGTGAATGAGAAGAAGAAGAAGAAGCGGGCTGGAGTGCTGGAAATGCCTTGTGACTTGTTAATCTTGGAACTTGTCTCTGAAATTTTAGAAAAAATTATTGTCCTCATTTTTCAAATGACCAACAGTCCTTTGTATAGACTTTAGCAGCAGTTATGAGAAGTTTAAAGGAGTTATTGGGAGTTAACATTTGAAAAGGAGTGGAGGGAACTGCTGGAATCCACTGGAACTGCTCCAGGGGTGGCAGTGACAATAGCTACGGTCATTCCTCAGGTCCATTTTTGAATTTTTGCATATGTAACTGTTTTCATTTGTTAGGGGCCCAAATGATGCCTGATCTTCATGAAACTTAGAGATATGATTTTTGACACTATTTTGAGTGAGTGATAAAAATTTCAGCTCGATTTGACCTTCTAATGTTGGTCAACTCCTTTATTGACTTTTTATGAAAATGGGCCATTGTTTTAGTTGTTTGAGGCTCAAATGACCTCGGTTTAGTTTGAAACTTAGAGGGACTGATGTCAAGGGTATCTTAGAGTGCTAATCTAAATTTCATGTAGTTTAAATTTGGAGAAGTATGAATTCAAACAGTGGCCTATTTGTTGTATGTTCTAAGTCACTATTCACCTCACATTATAGGTAGTTAACTTGTTTTCTACCCGAATAACATTCAATTGACTTGAAACTTTGTAAAATTCATTTTAAAGATATTTTAAATCTCTATTCCAAATTTCATCAGCTTTGGCTTCCTGAAAGTAGGATTTTAGCCAATGACCTCCATGGCTCTCGGGTCACTGACTTCTAACCTGACATGCAGTGGAAGTAGGACCACACGAAATCCTTTTGACTTGAAAATTTGTAGAATCTCCCTCAAGTATGACTAAAGTTTTGTGCCTAAATTTCATCAATTTTGGATGTCGTGAAGTATGACTTTGGTCATTACCCCATGACTTAGGGATCAATGATCCAAAGTTGACATGTTTATAGATTTTGAGTCAAATGATGTCCGTTTGACCTAAAATTTTGCAGAGCTTCCCTTGAACATAACTTGAACTTCCTCCAAGAGTTTCAGTTGATTTTGATCTTCATGAGGTGTCACTTTGTGTAGTGACCCCACAGAGCTTAGTAGATTTCCATCTAAACTGAGTTTTGGTCCAAACGATATCCAAATGCTCTGAAATTTTGAAGAATAATCTTTGAATGCATTTGAAGGCATTTCCCTAAGTTTGAGTTTTTTTTACATATAGAAGTGTCAATTTCCACAGTGACCTCCACAGAGCTGGCGAACAATCTCTGAAGCTTGATCTTGAGCTGAGATTAAATCCGAATACTTTAAAACTTTGAAACATCATTCTCAAGTTTACTTTAGAGTTGCCATAATAGTTTCAACCACTTTGGTAACCCAGAAGATTAAATTTGTTTGATGATCCTTGGATTTGAGGCATTGAACCTCAAACTTGGTGTTTGGTGAGTTGAGTAACCAAATGAAGTCCACCAACTTTGAAACTTAAATTGCTGCATTTCAAGCATCTAAAGTCTTCGACTGGATTGTAGTAGTTGCGATTTTTTATGAGTCAACAAAGATTTTGTAGGAAATTTGAATTTGATTAAACATGAGTTGGACGTAAGGTATGGTGGCTAGATTTTTTATTTATTTTCTCCTCCTTTTTCTCTACCATGCATTGTTTCCATTTTAACAAAAGTCCCCTTCTTTCTTTGGCTTCTAAGAGATCACACGAGAGATAATTCCTACAATTTTCTTGCCAAAAATTCCAAGTCAATTCTCTACTAATGTGGATGTCCACTTTGTGTATGTAGTCCTTCTAACTTGAATAATTCTTAGTCTCCTATGAGAAATCTTCCAAGTAAACTTTCATTTCTTGTATTTTCTTATATTTTCTTGAAAAAAACTTGAATTATTGTGAAATATATTATGAGATGATGCAAGCATGAATGGTGGTCCATGCTTGAATGTCCCACATAAGTCAGCACATGTATGCCCGGTCCACTTGATGATTTTTTATTTTTTTTATTTTTTTGCATTTTTCTTTATAATTCTTCTCCTTTTTCTTTGCTTTCCTTTTTTTCTTCAAAAATGTAGTCCTTGCCTTAATCCTTTGTTGTGGTACCATTGTAATCAATTTTCTGAAAAAAAAAATGTGAAATTTGTGTGAAATGACTATTCTATCATTAGATCACAAATGCATAGATGTGGGCCTAGCTCTCATGAAATGATGGTATGTATTATTTTACTTAAGTACAAAAATGATGATGAAAAATTAATTCATTTCATGATAAAGATAATTTTGCAAAACTTTCCTAAAATGGCAGGTTTATCAATTTATGCAAAAAGTATGATTTTTAAGCAAATTATGTAGAAAATAGCACAATAAAACCTAAATGCATAAAATTATGATTTTATCTAAATAGGTTCTTTTGGATCAAGAATTCCTTAAAATGTCCAAAAATACTCTTAAAAATATGCATTTTTAAGGACTTATTAATAACAGGTTGATAAATTTACCAAAAAATAAGCAATGGAAGAATCAATTGTTTGAGCCAAAGATCAAGACAAGAGTCATCTGGGTTATAAAATTTGACTTGCCTATTGAATTGGTATACACTATATTGAAAGCTCTAAATTCTCATATGTGGGTACCTAAGTCAAGGCCGTGATCAAGAAAATCAAGCTGAGATCCCCATTGCTGAAAAGAAGTTGAAATTAATGGGAAGTCACTATTAAGGAGGCTACTGAAGCCTAATTGATAGATATACTGCCTGCTCATTATTATCTTTGTCAATTATGGATAAAAAAGGGGAGATAGAGACCGAAACATGTTATATGCCAAGGGTACATTTTTTTCATACAAATATTCAATGTATTTTCGGATTGTATTTTTGGTAAAATATTTGTAAGGTCTAGGCAATTTTGTCTATGAATTGTTAAATGGGAAGATTGTTAAGATATTTGTGTGTTGGCTAATTCATGAGTTGAACAAAACTCTAGGTCTATTGAGTTGTAATTTTGTATTTCTTTTAGTATGGATTGTAACGTGAGTCACTGGATGAACTGAAGTAAAGAAAGTGAAGAAATCAAAGAAAAAACACAGATTGAAGTTTTTTCTCAAGATAGCATGGATTAAAATGGCTATATCTCACAAATTGAGCATTGTATTAAGGCAACCTACCTACCTGTGGAAAGCTCTTTTCTAGCAGATATCTGTAGGATTTAAGATTGTGTCAATTGGAGCTAAAACAAGAAATTTATGGCCTTGAGAAATTTCCTTGAGAAATTTCTAGAAATTCATACAAAATTCCATCCGATCAATTGGGCAAACATTTGATTGATCAGGCAAACATCCAATCGATCGAACCTAATAGGAGTTAAAAAATTTGTTAGACAAAAAACTTTACCCAATTTATTAAATTTTGGCCTGATCGATCGAATGACGTATAAAAACTCATCGACTTGCAAGGAACTGTTTCCTTTACCTATTTTAGTTCCTTGTGGATTCTAACCCTGGGCCACGAATTGTGGGTTATTTAAAGGGATTTTCTCTTAACCCTAAAGCAAGAATCTCATTATTCTGAGTCTAGAAAACTTGTGGGAGATTCATGTTCTCTGGAGCATTCATTGGAGAGATAGTGCTAAAGCTTTTGCTCTAAAGGTTGTTACTTCTACTTTTTGTTGAAGATTATCTTCTCTTATAGCATGTTGTTCATCTTAAGTGGCTTCAAGGCTAGGCATGTTAGATCAAGCAAAAGAGAAGGTGAATGATGTAAGCGTTGACAAGAAAAATTGCAGTCCTTTAGATTGTGTGCAACTAGACAAGGGCAGTTTGATTTCTAGTTTTTTCACAGTTTGGGTTTTCCACGTAAAACTTGCATGTCTCTCTCTTGTGATTGATTATTGTTAACTTAGGTTAATTGCTTGTTAATTGAATTGCATATAGAAATCCATGTTGAGACCTTAATCCGCATTAATGTTAGAATCATTCACTAATATACAATGTTTTGTCAAAAGTTGATAGCCTAGCTTTACAGTGTTTCAAAATCTTATAATACTTATTATCAAGGCGATTTAGTGTTCCAACATCAAGAGGGACTATCGCATCTATATTACTTTGAGCAGTTGATGAAAAGGAAAAATTAGACCATGTATGGCATCACAATTTTTAGTCTCTACTTGTCTAAATGTCTAAAATGGATAGAGCTTTCAAAAATAAGAGCATTTGTATGTGATTTTATCCTCTACCCTTATTAGAGAAATAAAAGAAAATCATCTTAAATGAAAATACCCCAAATCTGAGCCCTTGGAAATAAGAGGCATTCTATCCATGAAAATAAGAGGTGGAGGTGTTTTTTTGGACCAAAAAGCCCCTAAACGGTCTTTTATTCTCAACGAAAATCCCTTAACAAAACTCTCCAACCCTAAAGATGTTGACCCATGAAAAATCATAAATATTGCAGTGAAGACATCACAAGCAAATTTCAGGTTAAGGGGCACATAAACCCTAGGATCTTGGAATTCAAGTCAAGTACTATAGCCAGATGTTCAAAGCTAATGCAACTTACTCAGAAGACTTCAAATGAGAGTAGATTGCATTGGTTCAAATTTTAGAGTTAGTGACTTCATTTGGTCACTCAACTCGCTAACCACCAAATTCAAAATTCATTGAGTTAACACCATGGGTGACTGAACACACTCAAGTTTCTGGATTACCAAGGTAGCTAAAAATCACTTGGAAACTCTAAAATATGCTTATGAATGATGTTTCAAAGTTTCAAAGTATTTAACTTTCATTTCAATTTAAACTCAAGTTTCAGTGACTGTCTGCTAGCTCTTTAGGGTCACTATGACAATTGATAGTTTTACACGTCAAAATCAACTGAAACTCTTGGGAGAAGTCCAAATTATATTTAGGAGCAGCTTTACAAAATTTCAAGTCGGATGGACGTCGTTTGACCCAAAGTCCAACCAACACCTCAACTTTGGGTTAGTGACCCTCAAACCTTGGGTTCACTGACTAAAGTCCTACTCTGGGTGACCAAAGTAGATGAAACTTGGACACAAAACTCAAGTTGTTTTCAGAAATGATTATGCAAAATTTTAATCCAAAAAGACTTCATCTGACCTTACTTCAGCTATATGTGAGCCTAGGGGTTCCCCCCCAACCTTAGATCATTAACTAAAATCCTACTTCCAGGAGGCTAGAGCTATTGCAAATTGGGTCCAAGACTCAAAATGTGCTTAAACTCAACTTCTCAAAATTTTAAATCAATTGAACATCATTCGGGTTGAAAACAAGCTAACTGCTTGCAATGCAAAAAGGGCATTGACTTAAAACGTTCAAAAAATGAGCCACTGGTTAAAATACAAATTCCACAAGTCCAAATTACATGAAATTTGGATGGATATTTCAAGATGCTCCTGAAATCAGCCCTTTCAAGTTTCAAATCAATCCGAGTTCATGTGGGTCTTAAATAGCTGAAACAAGAGCCCATTTTGATGAAAAATCAAAGGGAGAGTTGACCAACTTTAGAAGGTTAAAATATTATGAAAATTTTATGACAAACTCAAAATGGTATTAGAAACCATTCCTCCAAGTTTTGTGAATATCGAACATTGTTTGAGGCCCAAACTAATGCAAACGGTTTACATATGCAAAAAACCAAAAATTGGACCTGTCTATGACCATGGCCATGATCATAAACACTTGTAAAGTAGTTTCCAATGGTTTTAGGGAGTTTTTTCCCACTTTATTTTAAAAATCAACTTTCTATAACTCTCCCAATTGCCTTTGAAGTTCATAAAAAGCAGGTTTGGGCACTTAGGAGGGGGTTGAAGTAAGGTTCGAAGAGTTCCAACCAAGTTTCAAGCAAGATCTCCAAGTTTCGAAGGCATCACAGGCATCCAAGCTCGCTCTTCTTCTTCCTCTCATAGACTTAAGGTAAGAATTGGTTCAGGAGAAGAAGTTACACCTTATCAAATGACTATAGATACTGAACTTCAAGGCTACCAAACATTAAAGAAGTTCAACAAGATGAAGCTATCTTCTTTGGTTCTCTTACTTGAAGGGCTGTTGAGCCATCTCTTAGGTTGTGAACAAGCGTCTTTAGGCTTCATTATGTTCCTTAAAAATTATAGGATCAGAATGACATAATTTTGGCCTCATTTACTTATACAAAATCATCCATTCTGAATTTGCACAAAAGCGATATGTAACAATGAAGTTGTGACTACTAAAGATCGTAGACGATTGTATGGTAGAATTCAACACTCTTAGTGACCATCCAATGTTTCTAAAGTTAAAAGATACTAGTCTTAGCACTTAGAAGGCATCCTAAAGGTAAACCAGGACGAAACAGGGACAAATAGTGGCCAAAATGGTCACTGATCCTCTGTTTTCATGTTTTCTACATTTGTCTCCCTTTTTCATGTAATTTCTTTAAATTTTCAAGTTTGGATCACATTTGAGATAAGAGGGAGGGGTTGTGATTTTCTAAAACTTGTAAACAACCTACATCCCAGATGTCAGAGCATTGAAGCTATGTAAACAAAGGGAATTTAATGATGCTTGAATGTGTGGGTATTGGACTTGATTCCATTGCATTCATCATTTTTGAGAGCAATCAAAAGCATTGTTTGCTGCAAAATAAAAACCCCATACCGATAGAGGAGAGGAAATAGTGAAAATGAGAGGGAAGGAAACATGATGAAGCCCAAACCTTCACCTTGAGCACAGTAAGCTTTTTCCTTCTCCAATTCTTTTTCTTTTTCTTTTTTTTTTTTTTTTTTACTTCTTTTGCTTTTTTTTTTCCTATTTCTCTCTACCATGATAGTGGGAAGATGGAGAGATGAGAAGAGATGATGAATATAAGAAGGGGGAAGAAGAAACTGAAGGTGAAATGGTTCTTAACCACACCTGTCTTCCTATGGATGTTCAAAGAAATTTTCAAGGCATGTAAATATGATGTGGCACCTGATGCTAGAAGGTTCCATGGAAACATCCCTTTTGGAAGAAATGGAATCCACACACTGAGTGTATATCATAGATGCGGATGCTAGAAGATATTGATTCAGCTATTGTTGGAGGATAGCCAGAATACATCATAAGTATACTGTTTAATAATGTTGGGATTCAGCATCCCTTTTGGAAGAAACGACGGAAACCCACACTGACTCACAAACTTCCATATGTTTTTTCTTTTGTAAAAGTCCCAAAACAATGAATTATTGACACACATGATTTCTTATAAAAATCACGTTTATTAATAACTAAACCACCAAATTAGCTTATAAAATTTCCATCCAGTAGAGTTTATGAAAGGTGGATTCAAATTTTATTTTCGTTACATAATGAATGTTAAGTCAATAAGGACCCAAGCCTTTTAAGGTGGGGTTTAGTTGCTGTCTTGTGGAGATATGGTGATTGTTCTCGCTAGGATTTGGATCCTAATTTGTTGGGGGATGGGATTACAAATAGAATACAATGTAATCAATTACAAAATGTAAAAATTTTGATTATTTTTGTAATGTGCACCAACATGACTCTTATATTATTGGATTGTTTTATGAATGCAACCAATTTTGTTGAATCATCAATAAAATCTATATTTTCAAATCCAATTACATAGTTGTCTTCTCTCTTTAATGGTTTCATAGTGTCCGTTGGCCTGCTATGTATGACACTCTCATTGATCATTTTCTTATGGTTTGTTTTCTATAAATTGTTCTGGCTTGCTCCGGGGTGTATATTAACAACTGATGTCAAAGGGTAATCTATTGTCATCTCATGGTATTTTCCCCACCATTTTTTTTATATTCAATTAATAGATACTCAAGGATTCAGTTCACCTAGTAGTTCACTTGTTTGAATTAGCTTTTCTTTTTTAAGTTCTATGAGTGGTATGTATGACATCTAGGAAGGGGCATGTCCTTGATGATTTCTCCTTGGAATCCTCACATCCAATTCATAAAGGAGATATTTTTAAAGTTAAAGGTCCTTGGTGTCTTCATGACATGAATAATATATGTCTTATGCCAATTAGATTTTTTTTTTTAATGGTGCTTCTTGTATTGTTTTGGTTATGGATGAATCTTTTTTTTTTTTTTTTATAATTTTGTGTAGTAATCATGTCAGAAAAGGGAAAGGCAAAAGAAAAAGATGATATTGATCGAGCACAATAGTTGGATACTACGAGGAAGTGTTTCATTGGCATTTTTTAAGAACAAGTTAAATCTGGTGGTTGGCCAAGGGTACAGTTTAGTTCAAAGGCATGAAAAGTTATTATAGAAAAATTTAACCTCAAGACAAAACACAATTTCAACCAAAAGCAACTAAAGAACTAATTGGATCAACTACAAAACTATACAATGCTTGGTTGTACTTAACAAGTCAAACTGGTATCGGCTTCAATCCGCATTTAGGCTATGTGGAGACAAATAGATAGAATACTTAAAGGTATATACAATTTGTAGTTTTTTTTGCATTTACAAAATAGGTGATAGCCTTTGACAGTTATTATTAAACTTTATTGCAAACACATAAAGATGCCAAAGTATTTAATTAAGTCCAAGTCCTTTCTTTTTTTTTTTTTTTTTTTTTTTGAAGAGATGGCTACCTTATTTGATAGCACTTCAGCTAGAGATGATAAAAAATGGGCTCCAACAATAGATGGTTTGCCTGAAGATATCATGATGGATATGGATTCAAATTTCTTTAATTTAGATCATCATGAAGACACTCCATCACCAAACCTAATAAGCCCCAGCCCACCCCGCCAGAAGACTTAACTGCTAGTTAGATAGGTACAAATTTTCTGGTGGCAAATATTAGGAGAAAAAGACTAAGGCCTTCTAAAAATCAATTAATGGTCAGTAATGATATAGTCAATGTATCCATAATCCAGCTAGTAACATAAATGAAGTCATCAAATCAGTTAGCTAATGCTCTTGTTCAAACTGAAGATTATGATATGGATGAGTGCATGAACATATTGCATGTCGTGGCCCAAATGACTAACACTAGCCCACTGTATGCCACCACTCTTAAGTCTTTTATGGTTAAGGAGAAAAGATAGTTATGGAAGCAACTTAGGTCAAATGGGAGAAGGATGGCTTGGCTCAAATGTCAAGTGGTATAAGAAAATAAGAATGTGTCTAGAGGTGATAGTAGTCTCTAGTTAATAGGTTGATGGTTGATTTTTCTACGTGAATGTTATATCTCTTTTTTTTCTTTTTCTTTTTCTTTTTTCTTTTTTGAAACATGGATGTTTGAAACTTGGTTTGGCATTATTCAAACATACATGTTATTGCACTATTTTTTAATGAATGTTTTGGTAATGTTTTAGTTGAATGTTTATTTGTCTAACCCACTATGAATGGATGACTAATTATATTTGTCTATTTTAACATATATGGAGCACATGGATCCAATTTTACGTCGAAAAATCATACTCAGTATCATATTGATGTATAAGAAGCCCGGCAATGCTTGATTAAAGAACCATATAGGAACTCAACCCTGATCGGATATGGTCATGTCCAAACTGTTTTGAGTAGTAACCCCATTATTTGTTATCAGTTACTACGTATGGAACAACATGTATTTCGATGAGTATATATCTATTTTGAAGAAAAGATACTACTAAAAGACAACAAATATATACTTGTAGAGGAGCAGTTGGCTATGTTCATGATGGTCATTATATATGCCCATACAAATAGAGTGATAAAAGGTAGATTCCAACACTCAAGGGAAACTATTCATAGACACTTTCATTAAAACATTGATAGTAATGATGCTATTTGCAAAAGAATGATCAAGCCACCTCCACTAGATACAGCGCCTAAGGAAATTATTTTGAACCCATGTTTTGAGCCATATTTTAAGACATAACTTTCTTTCTACAGTATTGAATGCTCTTTTTTCTTTAATCTATATAGCAATAATTTTTCTTATTGTTGACATTTTTTTATAGGATTGTATTGATGCACTAGATGGAACCCTTATGCATGCCATTATCCAACCAGAGAAACAAATCCCTTACAGAGGTAGAAAGGGAGATTGCATGTAACAAGTTATGGCAGTATGTTCATTTGACATGCTCTTTACCTATATAGTATGTGGATGAAAAGGTACGGCTCATGATTAATGGATTCTCCTCAATTTCATCTCTGATGAAAGACTAAAGCTTCCACATACCCCACCTGGTAAGAAAGTATTTGGAGTACTTTAAAAGTCATAAAAAGGATTGCAACAACATTTTATTCATATGTTATTTTTTAACATTTAGGTAAATACTACTTGGTTGATGCCGGTTACACGAACATACGAGAGTTTCTTTCTCTATTTCAAAATGTTCGATACTAGCTTTTATATTTTCAAGGTGCTTCCATTCCTTGTACGAGGGAGGAGCATTTTAATATATTGTATTCATCCTTGAGGAATGTAATAAAGCGAAGCTTTGTAGTATTGAAAGCTCGATTCCCAATCCCTACGCGGATGGCTTTTTCCCCATTTTCTATACAGTGGAGTATCGTAATTGCTTCAATGACGGTACATAATTTCATTAGAAAAAAGGATATGGAGGACCAATTATTTGAACAATTTGCAAGTGAAAACGTTCAAGTAGAATGTGACACTGACGTTGAGGAAGATCTTAGAGCCGACACTTATACTTTGATATCACAAATAGGATGGAGATGATGCTAAAATGAATTCAATTGCAAATGCACATTTGGTAAGATGCATCTTCTTAAGCTGCGTTTCTTACATCCTATGTCATATTGCAAGTTTCTATCTAGTTAATTGAATGGGTTGTCATGATGAAAGCGTTGAACTTTGCACCTGAGAATTGTCTACTTTTTTAGTTGTGCTTGATTTTATTGGCATGATAAATTATTTTGTGTATTATCTTGAAATTTTAGATTTGTTGGCTTGATGGATTATCATTGTTGGAGTGATAGTATGCGATGGTGTATGTTGATAAATTATGGAGATGTTGTATAATAGTGCGTGATGATGTAATTTTTAAAATATTTACTAGTTATATTTCCCTTTTTAGAAAAGTGAGGGTTTGAAATTGTCAGAAGTTGGGCTTAAATGTTGTAATTGGAATGTTGTAGAATTGTAGTTCATATATATCAATATAAAAATGATATTCTCTTTTTTTTACTTATTAACATAACTACCCATCTAATAAGAAGTAAATAGAGGCAGTACCAAACAGTCTATTTAATTTAGATAGCTGCAATACTAAACACATTTCTTTATTTTAACCTCTTTTTCACATAATTCTATTTTTTATTGTTTTATTAAAATAGAGTAGAGATTTCCTCTAGTCTTCAAAAAAGAGGCAAATGTGCCGTAATCCGTATTGATTGACCATTTTATTTCTTTTCTGGGTTAATAAATTAGTGAGTGGATTGCATGGTCTTATCTTGTCCTCCACAGCACTCAACCTTAACTTGATCCAATTTCGTACATTGCACTTTGATTTGTCAACCTGACTAGAACTAAAATAATAATAATTGATAATTTGTATTGAACCTTTTAATTGAATGGTTAATGTGTCAGGTTGCCAAAATGAGATACTACGAACATGGAGATGCACGGAAGAATAAGAAGCCTGCCACGTTATGAAAGAAAAAGAAGAATATACTTTCCAACAAAAGTGATTCAAGATTACACAAATTTGTATTACATTTGAAATTTTGGTTTGGGGTGGCGTGGTGGGGTGGGGGGGGGGGTGTTCAATGGTGATTGTCTTCCATGACTAATTCACCCACTAGGTTTGCTTGCTACAACAAATTAATATTGTAAACAAAAAGAATGAAAGAATGCTCAACATTACTATTGTTTCATAGCAAAGCCATGAAAAAGTCCTACGGGTTCACAACCCTACAATTCTTCCTGATCTCTCCTTGGGTTCCAGTAAGAACATCAATTGAACCCATGTGCACCATTGCTGCCGCGAATTTCATAGCCCACTCTGAATTATGTTTTGTGTTCTTCATCACCAATTTTGCTGTTGAAGGGCTAGTATACAGTGTTTGATCTGAAGTCAATAATCCTTTGTGGTGTTTCAAGATCTTATAGTACTTATTATCAAGGCGATTCGGCGTTCCAACTTCAAGAGGGACTGTAGGATCTGTATTGCTTTGTGCAGTTGATGGAGGGGGACACCTAGTCTTCAAGTAGGAAGCAAATGTGCGGTCCATCGATGGATCTTGTGCGTGGGTCGCATTGAACGAGTAGAGGCGACTAGAGAAGGAAGAACAGTGTGAAACACCAATAGAATGTGCTCCAGAAAGTGTCACCATCTCATCAAGGGACAACCCTTTTCGCATAAAATTCTTCTCAAGTTCCTGAGCATTGAGGTTCGGTCTGGGGATGTTTTGGCCAACTTCATCTTCAATTGAGACTCTTCCATCGCGACGCCCTGCTGGCACGGTATAGTAAATGCGGCCGAGGTTGAAGGCACTATCGCGGGCAGCAAAAGAAAGAATATCAGAGCAGGAAACTGTAGACGGGCAATGAGCTTCAATCATGGCCTTTGCCTCATCAATCACCTCAAATCCTTGTAAACTTGGGTTGTTCGCCGGATGTTGTTTCTCAGAAGGATTTCCAGGCGTAGAATCAAGCAACACGGAAGCATCACATCCCTGAAATGGGCAAGGAACATCCAAAATAACGTTACTAACCAACAACAAAAAATTGCCTATAATTGGTATAGACATACACTTTCTATTCTATTGATGCAAATATCATCTAATGAGTGGTTGGTTAACTAAATTGATTGCTTACTTAGTCTTTTTAAACTCCATGTTTTTTTTCTCCGTGGCAAAAAACATAGCTCAAAAGCAAGCTCCTAATATCTATTTACAAAGGATTATTCTTCTTTTTAAAAAACTATATTAAAGTTGAAGCAGAGAAGTTGAAGGAAAGGTCCTTACCCTTACAAAACAATCATGGAAATGCATCCTTATGAGCCCAGCACCTAATCCAGGATTCCTTGCAATGGCTTTATTCACTGTTTGTTTCACAATCTTCTCTGCAAGTGGACAGATGGATTGGTAGTAACCAACTTTAAGGGATGCATGTGACACTTGAGCCATGGCTGATATGGCGAGAAAAAAGAAAAGGAAACAGTCCCATAAAGCCATTTGAACACTCTATGAGAGAGAGAGAGAGAGAGAGAGAGAGAGAGAGAGAGAGAGAGAGAGAGAGATGTGCTTGAAATGGGGCGAGAGCTGAGGTACAAGCAGCTCCCATGGCATGTGGGCACTTATAAGATGCAAGGGATGAAGTGGGTGTGGTTTACTCGGTAACCCATTTCTCTGTTGCAGTTTTACTCGTTCTCCTGTGTGTTTGGGAAGTCTTGCCAGTTGCAACTTGAATTATTCTAACATTTTGGATGTGGTTTATTCGGTAACCCATTTCTCTGTTGCAGTTTTACTCGTTCTCCTGTGTGTTTGGGAAGTCTTGCCAGTTGCAACTTGAATTATTCTGACATTTTGGATGTGGTTTACTCGGTAACCCATTTCTCTGTTACAGTTTTACTCGTTCTCCTGTGTGTTTGGGAAGTCTGCTAGTTGCAACTTGAATTATTCTAACATTTTGGAAGAAAGACAAAGGTAGCATCCTCTCCTGTACATTGAATTTATTATTATTTATTTTTCAATTACATCACATCACATAGGCTCCAAATGGTAGTATTATACTATTATCGAGTGTGAGAGAGAGGACATTTCATTAGCAGAGACGCATAGCCTCCACCAATAGTTGAAATTGTCACCAATGGTAGGTACCTTACACGCTGCAGGATGACCTGGTATTTGTGCTACTTAAGAAGAGGAAGGCCGTATCTTTCAAAATCTTGTGGGGCCCTCCGTGGCCTTGTGGATGCAATTATTAGCTAGCTTACCATTATTGATTTGAAAATTATGAGAATTGGTCAGCAGGGTTTATTGGTTCTCCAGCTCTCCTCGCCACATTCTAGATGGTCCATGTCAGGTGTGTTCCACAATGTAGATCAAGTGAAGAAAGAATCAGGTTAAGTTTCTTCATCCGAAAAGCCCTACAACCTATTTAAGTGTTGGGTGATGCCAGTGATTTGATTTGGGGTGGGCCATCATTACCTGGTCAGGATGATGGACACACGTACGTAAAGTGTTACAGTCTTGATATCCTGTTAGGTGCTGCTATGTTGGTGTGTACTAGACTCAGTTGAGGATCCCATCCAGCACTGGTTTCAGTAGGTCGGCGAAGGTAGAACTCTAAACACAGGATAGAAGTCCCAGGTCAGGTCAGCCCTGTAGCTCACAGTGTTTAGTTCAGAGACTCGATCAAGTCCCAATATAGCTTGGTCATTGGTTTGCTGTAAGGTGTGAGTTTGCTTCCCGGACACCTCAAATTTACTGGATGCACGTGTTGCATGGGTGTCTGTGTCGGATAAAATACCATAGTGGTGCTATCCTTGTCGTGAAACCGACTCAAAACACTAACAAAAACTTAAAAAGTTTGGCCAAGTTTTGTATATCATGAGTTAGTTGAGTTTTGTCCAAATCTATGCTGATGAGTCTAGTCTGATTTTTGAGTGAAAATTTTCACCTACAAGCGGACTCCATGTGAAACACTGGTTGGAGACCATTTGAACCTTACCAATTATTAGTGTGGCTCCTTTCACACTCTTATTTTTTATGATCTTGCAGCATATCTAACTTTATGTTCATCAAATTTTTACTCACCTAGCATTGAATTTAACTAATTTACAGCTAAAAAACTAAAATTAAAAATTAAAAAGTATTAAGTCAAAGGTTATGATAATTTGATAGGACTGATTTGTCGCATCTATGCATGAGGAGATTCTCCTATCTATCCTACCTCAAATGATAGACATGCATTCAAGTAAACCCTATTAGCTAGACTTCATAAGCACATTTTATTTTATTTTTTTAACATAAAAGTGAAAATTTTCCATATTTTGAATGGTACACTTATCTGAACTAGCATTCATGGGTCAATTGAAGCCAAGGGCATATCCAGGCCCAATTCAGCCTCAAAAATAGAGGCCCAATATGAGTTCAAACAAGTAACAAAAAAGAAAAATTAATTTGTTGGAATTGGTAAAACGATTTCGATCAAAAGTGTATCACAAGGGAATCAATCTTTCTATGGAATGAAATAACAAAAGGTATGTTGCTACCCTTTTGAAACATTTAAGGATCACCGAAGTAATGTCTAAACACAAGGATTCAAAGCAAAGATAAAATAAAGGATATCGGAACAAGGAAACACCGTTTTCAATTGTCTCAACAACTAGATCAGAGTGGGGAAGAAATAAAATCGATTCTAGGTGAGACAAAGAAAAGAGGTTAGAGACAACTCAATAAATGTCTATGGATTTCCCTTTGGACTCTTTGAGAATTACCCAACTTGAGTTACGAGCATGAATGCAATTTCCTTTTTTTTTTCTTTCTCAGGAAGGAAGAACAAAAAAAAAAAAAGACTTAAATCATAGTCTAATTGATGATTTTGTGGATCCATTTGCCACAATAGATATATTCGAATAATTCTTTTTCAAGCCGTATGAGGAGAAACCCTCTTATACGTATCTAGTTTTGTGGGTGGGTGGGGGTGGTTTCATTTATGTCTATCCCAATGAGTCATCTATCGAATTGTTGCAATTGATGTTCAACCCCGAAGAGAGGGAAGAGATCTTCATAAAGTGGGTTTTTACGATCCGATAAAGAACCAAACTTATTCAAATGTTCCCGCTATTCTATATTTCCATGGAAAAGGCGCTCAACCTATAAGAACTGTTCATGACATTTCAAAGAAGGCGGAGGTGCTTAAGGAATTTCAAATTAATCAAATGAAATTAATGAAATAAAAAAACTAGAGGGGGGGGGGGGGGGGTGTTGTGGTGCCAAGTATCGAGCTTTGTCTAATTATTTCCCATAAGTGATTGTCCTCAGCTTGTCCCTCTTGAAACATTATAGGCAGGCTGAGCCAGGCCAGGCTTTCTATCATTTGTGTGGGCTTTATTTTACCCATATAGCCAAATTAATCATTACACTATAAGCACTACTTATTCGGCTAGACTTCCCGCTTTCTTTCACTTAATTCAAGGTCAGCCTAAATATAAATATTAAAATGTCCAAATCTTAGATTAGACCCAATCCAAGTACAAAAACCTAAAATCCAAATCTAACCCAAAGGAGGCTGGGCCCAGGTCGACTGGCTTGCCGGGTCAACGAGCACCCCTAATCTAGATTCCACATTAAGCATGGAATATTAGCCTACAACCAGGGGCAGTTTTGGTTAGTTTTAAAACCCACCCAGCACCTCCTGATTTTCATGGGCTAGACCAGCATGAGCCCCACATGACTTAGTCTACTTTGGGCTTGGCTTGGGTTTAGTGAAAGACACTGATCCGACTTGCCTTATGAATGTTTGCTTGTGATAGTATATATTTTCCAAACAATTGGTGGAAAGCTCG
Source organism: Sextonia rubra (assembly GCA_037013555.1). Lineage (NCBI taxonomy): Eukaryota > Viridiplantae > Streptophyta > Magnoliopsida > Laurales > Lauraceae > Sextonia > Sextonia rubra. Next base: position 103,819,136 of record JASUAD010000001.1, on the reverse strand, counting down.
ATTTGGACTAGCCCAATTGACTAATCCCAAATGTTCCTCTGAGCTTGAATTATTGTTTTACACTCATTGGGTGGTCTAGTCCCATATTTTCTACTGCAAAATAAGCTGGTCGCAAATTCAAATTATAATGGGCTTGGAGATTTGAAGTACAAGAGGTATAATTACTGTAAAATTATTTGGAAAGTCTTTGATATGGACAATTAGCTTTGCCTCTTCAAAACCCTTCAAATAAAAGTCTCATTTTTACCCACGCTTAAAATGTTCGAGCGGTGGGGAAGTCCTGGAGTGACCTAGAGATCCCTAATTCAAACCTCCATAAGGACTTACCTAACCCAAATGGCTTGTGGGTGGTTATGTGTATCCGGAGGGTTTTCCAATGATCAACCGTGAGTGGGGTCAACGGGTTCCCTCATTACGAAAAGAAAAAAAAAGGTCTCATTCTTACAAATTTATAGGAATTTAGGAGAAGTTAGACAAATCAGCTGCCTATCTTGAATTCTAGTGACAGAATATTTCATCTAAGAATGTTTTTTTGCATGGAATTAATACGTTGGAATTGATTTATCAAAAGGACTCATTATTGAAGGTAGATGTAGATGGGATCTTATCTTTTTGGGGATTTGAAATAATAAGATTATTGGAAGGTGTATCTTTAATAGTTTACCTTTTTTTTTCTTCATTTCTAATTGCTTTTAGAATTTCAGAACTTAGTATTCCTAGGATTCCATTACATGAAACAAATGGGCATTAACAATAGAGAAAGAAAAGCTAATAATCTAAATGGTAAGGGCGCTTAGGAATAATTTGTGCAGTTTGATTTTGTATTTACGGTTGAAAATAAGTGTCGAATATTTTGGAAAAAAGTTGATTACTGACACACATTCACTCTAATAGTAATGCTAATTAGGCAACTGCTAGTTATTTCAATCCAGTGAAGTATTTGACGCGCTGGCCTGTTGATCCATTTTTGATTCAGTCGATGTTTCCGAGATGGCACCAAACAGCAATCACCCAAAAATCCTTAATTGAGCCATATTGTCAAATGCTTCGTAAAAGAGATGATTGTTGTGATTTTCTGACAATCACCCGTTGTGCGCATCCACGGAATAACAAGATCAACACGAACAAGCCACACACAAGAAAAGACACAAGATTTACGTGGTTCACCCAAACAGGGCTACATCCAAGGGCACAGGAGGACGAACATCTTCACTATGACAAGTAAAGCATACAAGAGATTCCCACACTCTCACCTCATCTCTCCTACGTGGTGTGGGAGCACCACGGGCAACTGCCGCCGCCGCCGCAAGGTCTAGGGTTACAGACTATACATATATATAATTTCCGCTTTCTTGGCCATCAAGAAAGCCCCGGTACAATTACCAAAATACCCTTGACCTTAAACCAGTCCCTGGCTAACCCAGTGGACTCATCCGGTTAAACCGAAATACAAGACATAAACCTAACAATGGTATCACCAAACTCAAAGATTAACCTCAAATTAAACTATTAATTCAAAAGTTGTCTTTTGCTCATAAATTGCAGTAGCATTTATGCATTTTTTTATTAAAGAAAAGTAGTCAAAAAAGGAGAAAAGTTTGCTCCTAGTTAATCTAAGAAACTACTAGAGAAGACCTGAAGCAGATAAAGGAATTTTGGGTTTGATTGACCATTTTATAAATATAATTTTTATTGGTAACACGGGACTTCATTAAACCAAAAAAAGTACAAGATAAAACTTTCACTCAAGGAGCATGAAAAGGGTCTAATACTATAAAAGCATTATAGAAAAGGCCTAAAGACATTACAAAGAGATAAAAACAAAAGTAAAAGATCTATCAATGCCTTCCTTAGCCAAAGAATCAAAAAACGCATTTCCAACCTAACATATTTGAAATAAACAAGAATATGAGTGGATAAAGACTTGATCTCACTAATAAAAAACTAAAACCTCCAAGGAAAACCTATGGAAGAAGAAACCGACTTAATCACATTCAACGAATCACTCTCCACAGCTAAAGAATCAATATAGTTAGCCACATACAATAGAAGTGCTTCCAAGATAGCAAAAAACCTTTGCCTCATTAAAATCCAGTGTGACCATGTCCTTGGAAAACATTGGAAAACATCAACAAACCAACGCCCCCCCCCCCCAAAAACAATTTTAGCCAATCTAGAAATAGCCAATGACTTGACTTCATCCATTGATCTAGAGACTTGTTTGAAAATTCTATTATTATATATATTTTTAATTTTCAAAGATTCTAAAAATGACAGAAGGAGTAAGCCTCCACATAACATCACCTCATCCAAAAGAAGGAACCATCCCCCAACCCTCAATTAAATTTGGCGAAGACCCTCAATTAAACTTGGCGAAGACCTCGGGAAACACCATAAAATGCCACACATAGTAAGGAAGCACACCACAAAGCAAATGTTCATCCATGCTGATTGACCATTTTATTTCTTATCTAAGTTAATAAATTAGTGATTGGATTGAGTGGTCAATCAAATAAATTGGGATATTTTATTTTTTATCTTGTCCTCCACAGTACTCAACCTTAAATTGATCAAATTTCGTACAATGCACTCTGATTTGTCAGCCTGACTAGAACTAAAATAATAATAATTGATAATTTGTATTGAACCTTTTAATTAAATGGTAAATGTGTCAAGTTGCCAAAATGAGATACTACGAACATGGAGACGCAAGGAAGAATAAGAAGCCAGCCACATTATGAAACAACAAGAAGAATATACTTTCCAACAAAAGTTATGCAAGATTACACAAATTTGTATTACATTTGGAATTTTGTTATTGGGGTTGTGTGGGGGGGGGGGGGGGGGGGGGGGGAGGGTGGTGTGCGCGAGGTGTTCAACGATGATTGTCTTCCGTGACTAATTCACCCACTGGGTTTGATTGCTGCAACAAATTGATGTTGTAAACATAAAGAATGGAAGAATGCTCAACATTACTATTGTTTCATAGCAAAGCCATGAAAAAGTCTTACCAGTTCACAACCCTGCAATTCTTCCTGACCTCTCCTTGGGTTCCGGTAAGAACATCAATTGAACCCATGTGCACCATTGCTGCCGCGAATTTCATAGCCCACTCTGAATTATGTTTTGAGTTCTTTATCACCAATTTTGCTGTTGAAGGGCTAGTATACAGTGTTTGATCTGAAGTCAATAATCCTTTGTGGTGTTTTAAGATCTTATAGTACTTATTATCAAGGCGATTCGGTGTTCCAACTTCAAGAGGGACTGTAGGATCTGTATTGCTTTGTGCAGTTGATGGAGTGGGACACCTAGTCTTCAAGTAGGAAGCAAATGTGCGGTCCATCGATGGATCTTGTGCGTGGGTCGCATTGAACGAGTAGAGGCGACTAGAGAAGGAAGAACAGTGTGAAACACCAATAGAATGTGCTCCAGAAAGTGTCACCATCTCATCAAGGGACAACCCTTTTCGCATAAAATTCTTCTCAAGTTCCTGAGCATTGAGGGTCGGTCTGGGGATGGTTTGGCCAACTTCATCTTCAATCGAGACTCTTCCATCGCGACGCCCTGCTGGCACGGTATAGTAAATGCGGCCGAGGTTGAAGGCACTATCGCGGGCAGCGAAAGAAAGAATATCAGAGCAGGATACTGTAGATGGGCAATGAGCTTCAATCATGGCCTTTGCCTCATCAATCACCTCAAATCCTTGTAAACTTGGGTTGTTCGCAGGATGCTGTTTCTCAGAAGGATTTCCAGGCGTAGAATCAAGCAACACGGAAGCATCACATCCCTGAAATGGGCAAGGAACATCAAACATTATAACGTTACTACACTAACAACAAAAAAATTGTCTATAATTGGAATAGACACACGCTTTCTATTCTATTGATGCAAATATCATCTAATGAGTAGTTGGTTAACTAAATTGATTGCTTACTTAGTCTTTTTAAACTCCATGTTTTTTGTCTCCGTGGCAAAAAACATAGCTCAAAAGCAAGCTCCTAATATCTATTTACAAAGGATTATTCTTCTTTTTAAAAAACTATATTAAAGTTGAAGCAGAGAAGTTGAAGGAAAGGTCCTTACCCTTACAAAACAATCATGGAAATGCATCCTTATGAGCCCGGCACCTAATCCAGGATTTCTTGCAATGGCTTTATTCACTGTTTGTCTCACAATCTTCTCTGCAAGTGGACAGATGGATTGGTAGTAACCAACTTTAAGGGATGCATGTGACACTTGAGCCATGGTTGATATGGCGAGAAAGAAGAAAAGGAAACAGTCCCACGAAGCCATTTGAACACTCTATGAGAGAGAGAGAGAGAGAGAGAGAGAGAGAGAGAGAGAGAGAGAGAGAGAGAGAGGTGCTTGAAATGGGGTGAGAGATTGTTAGCAGAGAGATGCTGTGGTACAAGCAGCTCTCAGTGGCACGTGGGTACTTATAAGATGCATGAGATGAGGTGCGGTAACCCATTTCTCTGATAGTTTTACTCGTTCTGCTGTGTGTTTGGGAAGTCTTGCCACGTGAATTATTCTTACGTTTTGGAAGACTGACAAAGGAAGCATCCTCTCCTGTTCATTGAATTTATTATTATTATTTTTAATTACATCATATCACGCAGCCTCCAAATGGTTGTATTATATTGTGTGTCTGAGAGAGAGAGAGAGAGAGAGAGAGAGAGAGAGAGAGAGCGAGAGAGAGAGAGAGATAACATTTCATTGGGCAGAGACGCAGAGTCCCCACCAATATTTGAAATTTTGTCACCAGTAGCTGGTACCTTACAAGCTGCAGCATGACCTGGTCTTGGTGCTACTAAGAAGAGGTGGGCCACATCTCTCATGATCTTGTAGGGCCCTCTGTGGACTTGTGAATGCAATAATTAGCTATCTCACCATTATTGATATGAAAATTATGAGATTGGTCAGCAGGGTTTGTTGGTTCTCTTGTTCTCCAGTTCTCCTTGCCACATTCTAGATGGTCCTTGTCAGGTGGGTTCCATAATGTAGATCAAGTGAAGAAAGAATCAGGTAAGTTTCTTCATCAGAGAAGCCCTACAACCTATCCAAGTGTTGGGTGATGCTATTTAGGGTGGGCCATCATCACCAGGTCAGGATGATGGACACACTTGCATGTTCAGGATGTGTTACAATTTTGATATCCTGTTAGGTGCTGCTATGTTGGTGTGTAGACTCAGTTGAGGATCCCATCCAGCAGCACTGGTTTCTGTAGGGCCGCAAATGTAGAAGTTAGTTACTTGATTCGCAATTTGTGTATCAATGCGCACTGGTTTCTGTAGGTCCACAAATCCAATATCATATATGTTCGAAATGATCAAAATATGATTTCGATCGTTCATTTTCCCTTGATTTGGCTTTGATATGATCATATTTAAATTATCCAGTCCTATCAGAATGATTACTACATTTAGATACATCAATTGGATGGTTCTGATCGGAACGGATCAATTTCATAATGACCCAATTATTCAAAACACTTAAATATCAAAATTAATAATAATTTATTCAAACCAGGCCAGGCCAGTGGGTCGGGTCAGACCCAGGTCAGTAATTGGACTGTTTAGTCCAGTGAGTTCAGGTACAGGTAAAAGCCCAGTCCATTATTTTATTTTATTTATTAACTGGATCGGGTCGGGTTAGTTAATCCAGTCTGCATATAAAATGGATTGGGTCAGGTCTGATAAACTGGGTCGAGTCAGGTCTGCTAACCCGTTCTTTTCTTTTATTGAATTGGATCGGGTCAGATCAGGCCAGGTCGAACCGACCTAACCACATAGAAAACAGACCGGATCAGTCGGGTCAGGTCTAATCCGTTAATCCAGTCCCTTTTCTTTAATAAACTGAACCGGGTGGGGTCGGGTAGGGTCGAACCAACCTGGCCCGATACGTCATCTTCTTCTTCCCTGAAATCCTGAAATAGAGGGCAATCGGTTGCCCATTTCTACTGGTTCGTTCCTCCTCTGAAGCCGATAGCCCCGGCCGTAGCAGATGGCCGGCATTCGCACGGAGTCAGCAGCACCTGTCCCCGGCTGGAACCATTCCCAGCGACGATAGAAAAAAAAAATTTTTTTTTTGCCGCTTTCTGTAGCTGGCACTGGGCGCTGCACAGTGCAGTGTTTGATGTGCAGTGTTTGATTACACAATAGCGGGGTAGCGCAGCACAGAAGCCGCTGCCGCTGTTGTTTTGTTTGCCTGGAACGGTCGTGGCTCTAGGCAACGGCCAACTATGGTTTTTTAATTTTATTTTATTTCCAAAAACAGTGAACCCTCTTTTCCGTTTTGATGCCAATCCAACTCAGACAATGGAAACCAATGTCTTTGATACCAATTGTAAGCCAAAATGGCCCCTGAATCCATAGTGAAACAAAAAAGAAATTCACAATCTTAACTCTCTCAGTCTTCTTGTAATGCTTGCTGATTGATGGGTATGCTAAGCAGTAATGTTTGTGTGAAGATGAGAGAGTTTCCAAGCCATTTATAGACTGCGTTAATACTCTCCTCCCCATCAACGGACAGCTTTTCATTAACGCATGACTGGAGTGTTTTTTGAAATGTGGCTTTAATAGGAAGATGTTGTTATTGAACAAATCAAAATAAGTGGTGGTCATGTGGGCCACCACCCATGATATCCAACAACACTTACATGTACAGGATGTGTTATAGTTTTGGTATCCTGTGGGGTGCTACTATGTTGGTGTGTAGACTCAGTTGAGGATCCCATCCAGCAGCACTGGTTTCTGTAGGTCCGCAAATGTAGAAGTTAGTTACTTGATTTGCAATTTGTCTAATTTGCATTTGAGTTTGTAGTTTGCAATTCGAGACTTACCTTAATTTGCAAATTCGGTACGATAGGTATATGTAATTCGCAAATGTTTTACAAGAGACCCCTCTTTGTTTTTCATTAAAATGTCTTTTTATATTGAGATTATCATTAGGGCTTATTTACAAGATCTTAAACACTCATCATCTCACATACGTTATGGAGCAAGTTTTTATTTAATCAAAACAAAATCTACCATAAAATTGATCATTCTTGTTTACATAATTAAATTATAGAAGAATAAATTGGTCAAATTATGTGTTTTCCATTCAAGTAATGTATTGATGTCACAAAGTTTGATTTTTATGAATTTTGTCCTCACTTGAGAAAGGCTTATTTTTACTAGTTTAAATTTATAAATATGCTCTAGTTCTAAATTAATAGTAATATATATATAATAATTCAATAAGGTAGGACAAAATATAATATTTGGCTTTCACCGTAAATTTTTATTTACTATAACATTTATATATTTTATGAGTAGCTAACTTTTTGGTGGGCTCATTGTTGGGTTATGTCTTGTATTCCGATTTAGCCGGATCGGTCGTCTGGTTTAGCCAGAACCGAGGCTCAGGGTTAGGGGTATTTTAGTCATTGTGTATGGGTTTTCTTGGTGGCCAGGAAAGCGGGAACTATATATATTGATGTATTGTAACCCTAGATCCTGAGGGGATTGAGATGGGATCATAGTAGATGAGTTCTCTCCTCCTGTGGACGTAGGCATGGTTGCCGAACCACGTAAAACTGCTGTGTCATGTATGTGATTGCTTGATGGTGTGATTGCTGTGTGTTCATCGTGGTAGATCCGTAGATCGCAGGTAGTTTCCGTTGTGCCGCTTTTCCCAACAAGTGGTATCAGAGCAAGGTTGAGATTGCTTGGGCATTGCGATTGACAGATTGGATCTATCTCAGAAGAAGAGGATCCACGGCTTCTTTGTTGCAGAGAAAGATAGGGCTATGATCGGTGGAAATCAGAGGTGGGCCCCACGCTGGTGGGTGCTTGTGCTGTTACTGTCATGCCGGCCTTCACCGTGGACAGAGGGAGTTGTTGCTGCACGGATTGGCAATCTGGACTCAGGTTTAGGTTTCGTCGGTGCCTGAGAAGACAAGGGCGACTAGCAATGATCGTCGTAATCTGCAGGTTGTACCCGCGGTGCGCAGTCCGCCGGTGTATTGTCAATCGTTTCCGTTTTTGCCGCCACTGCCGTCATCGCCGCCGCCAATCACGGGAAGCCGATCATCGCCTGTCGCCGTCGCCGGGATAGTCTCTCCATCGCCGTCGCTGGACCAGCCGCCAGCCAGCGGGACCAGCCAAGCCGTGGCGGAAGGAGAACCTCAGACTGTTCTGTTGCAGAACAGAGAATCCACGAGGTTGAAGACGATCTATTTTGGGTTTTGGGTTCGGGTCGGGTTAGTTTGACATGACCCGCCGTGAAGAAAACCCAGTCAAGCGTCAAGGGCGAGTCGGTTTGGGTTTTCAGGTTGGGTCAGACCCAACCCGTGGTGCAGCCCAGTCTAATAGCAGGAGTGCAGGCCGGGTTGGGTCGGGTCGACCTGGTCCGTGTACTAGAAGCCCAGCGACATCAGAGCAGTTCAGTTCAGTTCCGGGTTAGGTGAACCCGACCCGGATCCGTTTCAGAAGCCCAGTTTTCCAGCAAGCCGTGACGTCAGCAATGACGTCAGCACGGTCAACAGGCAGGTTTGACCAGATTCAACGGCTGAAATTGTTTCTGCGATATCTTGATCGTCCGATGTCCGATCGGAGATCCGTTTGAGCCTACGGACTCGTTTTGAGCAAATCTACGCATATATGGAAGAAGATGGGCTGGTCAACGGTCAACATGGATGTTTGACCAAATGGAGTGTAGAGAATTAATTCTGCGATATTGAAGCCATTCGGAGTCGGATTTTAGATTCGTTTCTTCCAGTGCGCTCATGGTGATGAGATCTACGAGGCTAGTAAAAGATATTGGCAGTTTGATGGGCCGAAAATTGGGGACTGAAGAAACTGACAGATTCACGATGATAGTAATGGATTCAAGCATCACGGGCCAGATTGAAGTGTTTGATGGAGAAACGACTTCAGGGATTGGCAGGATAGAGTGTTAGACTCCATGACACAGCAATGATTGAAAAGTGTTACCTGATTTCGTTAATGGTAGATTGCTCCAAGTACTTTAATGGAAAGCTCAGATCCGCGTCAAAGGGATTAGGAAGGAGCGACATGCCAAAGTGGAAGAAAAAGCAAAAGGAATCAGAATCAGAAGGAGGTAGTGTGCAACAAAGATCGGATTCGGTTGACAGGGAATCAGTTTTGGTCGCTACAGGTATGGATCCGGTTGTTGATTCATGGTATTGGGATTCAGATTCTTTCTATTATATGTTCGCGTAGAGATTAGTTTGATGCAAATAACTATCATGGTTGATGGATTTGTTCTTATGGGGGGATAATGCAACTGATGAGCATTTGAGATAAGAACGGTAGAAATCCAGATGTATAATGATGTTATTCAAACCCTAACGGTTGTGATATATGTTCCGGGATTACGAAGAATTGGATTTCTTTGTGTGCCTTATACTTCAAAGGCTGCAAGTACACTGTAGCGGGTGGAGTTACGAAGGTGGAAAAGGGAACATTGGTCATCATGGAGGGTGAGATGGTCAGAAATCTCTGCAGGTTGATAGGAGATGCTTTTTCAGGTGGAGCGGTGAAGGAGACATCAAATAACAAGGGAGGAAATCTGTGGTTCAGGTGGAGTTAGATGCGACGGATCATTGGAAGATGGATTGATGGATCTTCAATGATATCATCTAGAGGAAATCCAGGAAGCCCTGAACGGAGATGATTTTCTCGGGGAAGAAAAGGTAGTTTTGTTCAGGTCGGAGTAAGCCAGTTTAAGCATCGGGCCATACCTAACCCGCATGTACTGTGCCCAACCCACCAGACCAGACTAGAACAGGACAGTTGCAGGTTTGACGGAAAAAACACCGGAATGGAGACAGAAGGAAGGATTCACAAGGTACCAGTGAGATCCGGATTCAGGGAGGTCTTCGGTTTTGTCTTGACGGACGGAAGTTAGGTTCATTGTGTTGTAAGGATGCATGCATGTGGCAACAAATGGAGAGCGCTTCAAAGGTTCAAGATGGTGGTGTTAAGGTCAAAGGAGGCAACTGTGGCCACGCTAGGTCGTAGCGTGTGCGGAGGCGTACCTTTCAGCGAGGTATGTGAAGTGCTGGTTCAACACGTTAAGTGTTGAAGAAAGAAGACTGCGCCATTAGTGTAGTGACGTACCTTTCAGCAAGGTGCGTGAAGACATTACCGGGTATCTCAAGGTGGCTCTGAGGATTTGCGGAATCCAAGCCAAGGTGGAGATTGTGGGGTTATGTCTTGTATTCCGGTTTAGCCGGATCGGTCGTCTGGTTTAGCCAGAACCGAGGCTCAGGGTTAGGGGTATTTTAGTCATTGTATATGGGTTTTCTTGATGGCCAAGAAAGTGAGAACTATATATATTGATGTATTGTAACCCTAGATCCTGAGGGGATTGAGATGGGATCATAGTAGATGAGTTCTCTCCTCCCGTGGACGTAGGCATGGTTGCCGAACCACGTAAAACTGCTGTGTCATGTATGTGATTGCTTGATGGTGTGATTACTGTGTGTTCATCGTGGTAGATCCGTAGATCGTAGGTAATTTCCATTGTGCCGCTTTTTCCAACACTCATCTCATTAAAGATGGGGGTAGGTTTCATTAGATCTCAAAATTACAATTGATAGGCGACCGCACGTAGTACCTCCACTTTAGAAAGCGAAGGGAGGGGCATGACAAACGAAAGGCAGCACAATGTACTACACTATGTACTTTGCATCCGCCATCCACTTTAGTCAAATCAACAAAGAGAGGTAAGTAAAAACGATTGCTGGTGCACTGCATGCCAGGATCCGAGTAATACGGCAAGAAACAAAAAGGTACTCACTGTAGCATTTTACATTCCCTGTACTAAAATTTTTCAAGGCCCGTAAGTTAATTTAATTAGTAGAGCGAAATGAGATAAATGATAATTTTAAAAGATAAAAAAATAAAAAATATTAAATTAATTAAATAATTAGATTTTATTTTTTAGTGAAAAGAGAATACAAATTTTTAATGTTTTATATTAAAAGTAGATATTTTTTGTTTGTTAGTGGGATGAAAATGTAACTTTATGAATTTTTGTGTAAAGAGGTAAAAGAATTTTTTTAAAATGTGGTATTTGGATTTAATTTTTTTGGGTTGTTGTGTGGTAAAATGAAAGATGACTTTAATTTTACAATAAGAAAAAATTAACAAACGGGCCCCAAAGGTACCAACCGTAGCATTATGAATGCATAGACAATGGTTAAGAGTGTTCTCTCTTTTCTCATCAAACGAATTGGTACGAGCTCAAACATTTCTAAGAGTCTAAATTGGCCGAATCGAACGGCAAATTGTGCCACTTTCACTGTACGAAATTCGGGGTCCTCTACCGAATTAAGCATGGTATTTTAGCCCAAATCCAAGGATAGTTTTGGGATTAAGATTTAAAACCCACGCCCAGCTCCCTTGGTTCCCTTGGCCCGGGCCAGCAGGAGCCCAACATGACGTACTTTACTTTGGGCCATGCTTGAGTTAAGTGAGAGAAACTGATCTGACCTGCCTAATGAATACCTGCTTGTGAAAGTGTAATCTTACAAACAATTGGTGCAGAAGCTCGATTGGGGCCTAGCCTGGCCTAGCCCAATTGACCAAAAAGGTGGGCATGGTGGTCACTTTTAGAGCCAATGTGGGACTCACGCCATGCTGTGGAGTGGAGACTATCTTTCCAAACGTGCCTACCCAAAACCCTAGAAATCTGCCCCACTATAAAACCCTAACACTGTTTCTCCTCCTTCTCATCAGAACAAAGAGAGGAGCGAGGGCGGGAAGAAGACGACCCGAACCCCAAAACCCTAACCCTAAAACGAAGAAGAAGATGCAGATCTTCGTGAAAACCCTAACGGGCAAGACCATAACCCTAGAAGTGGAATCCTCGGACACCATCGAAAACGTGAAAGCCAAGATCCAGGACAAGGAGGGCATACCCCCGGAGCAGCAGCGCCTGATCTTCGCCGGGAAGCAGCTGGAGGACGGCCGGACCCTCGCCGACTACAACATCCAGAAGGAGAGCACCCTCCACCTCGTCCTCCGCCTCCGCGGCGGCATGGCGAAGAAGCGCAAGAAGAAGACCTACACCAAGCCCAAGAAGATCAAGCACAAGAAGAAGAAGGTCAAGCTCGCCGTCCTCCAGTTCTACAGGGTCGACGGCTCCGGCAAGGTCCAGCGCCTCCGCAAGGAGTGCCCCAACGCCGAATGCGGCGCCGGGACCTTCATGGCCAATCACGAGGATCGCCACTACTGCGGCAAGTGCGGACTCACCTACGTCCGCCAGAAAGCAGGAGGTGATTGAATTTGGAAATTTTGGAATTCTCAAAAAATAAGAATCGGGGTTTGTTTGAATTCTAGTTCATTTCATCGTCGTCGTCGACATCGCATTTTTGCCGGTGAATTTGCAAGACTTTTTGTTTGATTGAGGCTTTAATATTGATGTTATTTCATTTTGAGTAATCATTGATGAATTCAGTTATCATATTTTATTTGACATTGAGTAGAATTAAACTGTTTGAATCTTTTCCTTTTACCTATTTTGTTAGTTTCAGGATATTATGCAGAGAATTGGATATCATATCTTTGAGCTGTTGCACACAAACATGGCTTGTGAATCATTTCTTTTAACATGTCATATTAAGATATTGTATTGTTGATTCAGTAGAATGAATTAAACATATGCTATACATGTTCATTTCACTTTGCCACCTGAATTAGCTGAAATGTGGAGAGAAACTGGAATGAATTTGTCAACTGTTGATCAGAAGTTAATCATGATATTGGTTAATTTTTTTATTCAGAATGATCTCTGCATTTCGCTGTTTAATTAGAACATGTAACCTGTGATGCCCAGATATATGAATATGATAGGTTTCCAGGGACATGCTACGTTAAAAAAAAAAAAATGAAGCATCATAGTATCAGATATGATATGATGCATTGCCTATTGGAAAGGTATCCAGGCGTTCTAGGGACTTAAGAGATTGGTAATTGGTGCTGCTATAATTTGTGTTGGTTACTTAATTAACAGCATTTCAGTATTTTTGCCACCACAATGCTCAATCTACTTGCGAATCTCAGGCTTGGATGACTGATTGTCCAACCCTACCAGTTTCCCAGGGTTGTTGTATTCTCGACAAGCGACACTTAATTAGTGGCTAGGACAAAATAAGACTGCAAGAGTGCTGAGGTGTTTGTGTAGGTCCAATGAAATTCTAGCTTGTGATATTGCAGTGCACTCGTACATTCTTAATGAGTTTATGGGTTGTAGATTTCTTTTGCATGCTTCTACTCAATTGAACTCAGTTTTTTTATCTTAATTGTATGGTGTTCTTTGAACTCTGTTTTTTTATCTTAATTGTATGGTGTTCTTTGCCCCCTTTCATTATTTTCCCTAGGTTTTAACTCATCAGTATTTTGATCCAGTTCCAAGCATTCTTGAACTTGGTATATCGGATCAAATCGAAAATATCCTCTCCCTCCTTCCCTCCGCCAAAACTATCAACGCATGCACACTACCAGAGTCAAAACCCAAACCATTTTATTCAGCCTCCTTTTGTCGTCATCATTTTCAATCCCCATTTTCCTCGCCATCACCATCATATTAACCATTGAGGCGTTATTACCATCTACTGTGATTGGATTTGTGTGAATCCATATTAAATTAACTTCAAGTATGGTTTTATAAATTACAGATGTAAGTTCTGTCTATCAATCAATATTTGTGAATGAGACCATACATTTGATGGGAATGAAGTGTAGCGTCTGAGTTAGACAGTTTAATTTAAATGAGTTTATAAGGAGATCAATACATGCCTGTTTTTACAAGTTGGAGAAAGACTTTGAAGTGCAGCGAGTACTAGCGATTGGGCGTGAAATATTGGTAGAGAAGTGTCTATCTAACAGGCCTTTACAACTACAATGCCATCCCATCCATGGAGGTTTGAATCTTGGCAAATAGATTTTGCTTGACTCATGAATAGAATTTTGGTGCTCATGGAAGTGAAGGAAGCATTGAAGCGAATGAAGACAGGAAAGGCAACAGGCCCAGATGGTATTCCGATAGAGGTATGGAAATGCTTAGGAGAGGTTGGAGTAAGTTGGTTATGTAGACTATTCAATAAGATACTTGTGACAAAGAAAATGCCGGATGAATGGAGAAGAAGCATTGTAGTACCTATATATAAGAATAAAGGAGATATATAAAATTATACCAACTATCGAGGGATTAAACTTATGAGTCACACTTTAAAGTTATGGGAGAGAATAATAGAGCAAAAACTGAGAAAAAAGAATAAGATTTCGGAAAATCAATTTGGTTTTATGCCAGGGAGATCAACTATGGAAACTATCTTTTCACTTAGGCAATTAATGGAAAAATACCGAGCAAAGAGGAAAAATCTACATATGGTCTTTATCGATTTGGAAAAAGCCTATGATAGGGTACCGAGGAATTTAATTTGGTGGGTCTTAAAGAAAAGGAATGTCCCAAGAGGTTACATTGAAATTTTAAAGGATATGTACGAAGGTGCAATAACAAATGTGAAAACCACATGTGGAGAAACGGGCGGATTTCCCGTGACTATAGGCTTACATCAGGAATCATCCTTAAGCCTTTATCTCTTTGCATTAATTATGGATGAGTTAACTGTGCATATTTAAGAAAAAGTACCATGGTGTATGTTGTTCGCAGATGATATAGTATTGGTGGATGAATCAAGAGAGGGTGTAAATGCAAAGCTTGAGAGATGGCGGAGGGCATTAAAATCTAGAGGCTTTAAAATAAGTCGTATAAAGACAGAATATATGGATTGCAATTTCAGTGGACATATACAAAGTGTTGAAACCACTATCAAAATTGAAATCCATGAGATACCACGTAAAGATTCTTTTCGGTACCTAGGCTCGATGATTAGTAAGGATGGGGAGATTGACGAAGATGTGGAGCATAGGATAAGAGCTGGATGGCTGAAGTGGAGACTAGCTTCAGAAGTACTTTGTAATAGACAAATGCCAACAAAATTGAAGGAAAAATTTTACAAGATAGTGGTTAGACCGGCTATGACATATGGAGCAGAATGTTGGTCAATTAAGAAAACACATATTCATAAGATGGATGTAGCGGAAATGAGAATGCTTAGGTGGATGTGTGGTAAAACTAGGAAAGATAAAATTAGAAATGAGCGCTTTCGAAAACATTTAGGGGTAGCACCAATAGGAGATAAGATTAGATAAACTCGTTTAAAATGGTTTGGGCATGTTGAGCGTAGGCCAGTAATGGCACCGGTGAGAAAACGTTTGGATATGCAGGTGGAGGGTCCATCAAGAGGTAGGGGTAGGCTGAAAAAAACATGGATAGAAGTCATTAATTCAGATTTGAAGAAGTTGCACTTATCGAAAATTTAGTTCAAAATAGAACGGAATGAAGAAATAGAATTCATGTAGCCAACTCCAACATGGTTGGAATAAGGCTTTGATGATGATGATGATGATTATGATGTAATTTTCATTTAATGGATAGGTTCATATCCCTCCAAAGGATTTTTTTTTTCATTATAATCAAAATAACATCTGGGATTTCTAATGAAATTGCTCTCTTTGACTGAATCATAGATAACCATGTTTCTGCTTTCGTTGGTCAACAGCTCTGATCAAGAATTGCCACCTCTCAATGAATATGTATATTAGCTTTTGTAGATCTGTAATATTTGTCTGATAAAGTGAGCCCCACTCATTGCCACCCTGCTAGGTATAGCCCATGCACTTTATTCATGGTTGATGTTGATTAATGGGTGGGCATCACTGGTGTTAGGCAAGGCTAAAAACTTCAAGGATTATCGAAAATGTAAAACATTTGCATTGGAATTCCATTGCTATAACAAACAATTGTTTTCAACTGGAATTAAAACTATGTAATTTTGGTAAATAAATGAACAGGGTTCAACAATTCATATGTTCATGCGTTACACACTTTCAATTGCATATTAATCAATACAATATGTATTAACCTATGCATACGTTGTTCTTAAACAAACTTGTCGAGTTAAATTACATATGCAAAAATGTTTTAACCTGTGCAATAACCCACTTTGATTAGTGATACTAGTGAGTCATTGCTGCTCAAGTTATATATGGAGAAGCTTCCCATGTGATTACTTTCTAGATGATGATTCTTGCCACGCTTATAATTACTCTAGTCATCCTCTAACAATACACATCAACTGCAAACGGAATCTGAAAATCAGAACTTTCAGATCTCCAAGGAACAAAGTTGTCTCATTTCTTCAGTAGCATATGTATTTGGGCAATAATTTACTTGCACTTATTTCACAAACCTAAGCACCCTCAACGATTTTATTAACTAATAATGCTAGTCACACTGCTTATCTTACAACTCATCTTACAACTGTCTTATATGGCAAATTTAACTCATTTAGTTTACTTTTAGCATTGTAGAGATAAGAGAGAGAGAAACTGCTACATAGAACGGTTGTGAGATGGAAAGTGTGGCAGCATTATTGTTTTATTAACTCATGCACCTGCTTGGTTACTTTGACTGAAGGGTCATTTTCACGTTCATTGCAACTAATTCAGCAGACAACTGCCTGAATATGTAATGAATGCCTACGGTCTCCACCACCCCTTTACGTGTTTCACAGGTGTGGCAGGTGAGCGTCTTTGGAGTTGTACCAGGGTGTAGACTGTCAATGTGTGGTGTTGCCCTTTTCTGATGTTGGATAAAAGAGGTTGCAAGGTTGCTCCCACAAAGTGAGCATACATCAGCAATACAGATGTCCTTACTCATACTATAGTCCAACCCTGCTTTAGGGTCTATCTGCACATTTAGAGCTTTTTTGTGCAATGAGAGGGTTCCAAGATCTGGTTTCTCTTTGGAAATCGAAACCGTTTGTTGAGGAAAATCTATTTTTTCCCTTTTTTAACAAAATGTGTTTGTGCCAAACAACAGCACAGTGGGCTGGCAATGAGGGAAAATAAGAATGCTTGCATTCCAATCTTTGAAGCATGTTTGGCTTTTATATTTTTATTTTATTTTGGTTCAAATTTTATGTTCTTGCTTTAGAAGTGAGGTGAGACATTAGAGTTAAGGGAACAGTGGCTAGGGACTGCAAGCACTCAGTGAGCACCTCGGTGTATTTTCTTAGGGAAATTGATCCACCGGTTTCAGTGAATATGAATTTCTGCGTTTGATGGAAATAGTACAAGGTCTCCACATCTTTCTACCATCTAGGAGGAGCTTGTCAGGGTGCTCATGGGCAAGGCTGAGGAATATCGAGGCCCAGCCCTTCTATTATCATATAGGCCCAAGCCTCACTCGGGCCTAAAGTTCCTGGCTGAGTCCAGCCCATCTAAGAATTGTTAAGCTGAAGCGTAGCCCATTTATTTACTCTGGTCTTAAGATCATTTTGAGCCCAATTTAAACTGTTTCTTACTCCATATAAAATGCCATTAGACTGGGCCCTACAGTCAGCCCACAAAGGCTTGTGCATTCAGTGGTACAAGTACGTGCTCACAAATCTCAATCAGGAGGCCCACATTGTGAGTCTAGATATATGAAAAAATGCTCCTATTGCTCCACAAAGAAAGGCCATCCTAAGTCCAAATAGTTCAAAAGTGAGGGCTAAACAGCTGGAATTTAAATAATTCATTTATTAGAGTGAACCAAGCAATTGAAAATTAATGGCTTAATTTACTATAGTAAACCTAATTTGACACTATAATTGGCCAGGCCAATGTGGGCCTTGGGTGTTCAACCACTAAATCCAAGCCTGGCCCATGTATTAAATGGCCCCAAAATTAAATTCAGGCCCAGCCCAAGTTCTAAAACATAAGCCCGAGCTTGGTCCAAAGCTGGCTGGGCCTGGATTAGATTCAGGCTGGCCCAGTCCATGAGCACCCCTCGATCTTGTTATTGGTGAACCTGCAGGTTCTTTTTAATATTAATACTTTTCCTCAATTGCCAATTTTTAATTTTTTGAAATCTCAGATTTGGTCCTCGCACTTAAAATCAAGGAACTGTGGGTACCATTTCTATACTCCTGTTAGGGTGCCCATAAACATTACGACCATCATCTTTCCTCCCAACTAAGCAAATACTAACTAATGTATTAAAACCATTCTGTTACATTAGCCATTATAATTAAGATATAAAGTCGATAAGATTGCTTATGGAAAACTAATCATCATTATTAAGCTCAAGTGCATACATTGATGGCCTGAAAATGCTCAACCTAAGCTGGATGCAAGTGGATGGAGCCATATTGATTGTTTCATCAATGCGTTAAAATTAGGTAAGGACTTCATTGGAATCATTAACATGTCGATGTTGAATCGTGTGGCTGCATGAGTTGTCTTTATCAGGGCATATAAAGAAAAAGGGGTAAGAACTTGATGGCTTCAAATTTAGGCAAAATGGGAACCATTTTTCTCGATGTTAAATGGGTAGGTGCCAGAATGGTAATTGATTTGCAGCAGGGTCTGAAATAGGATGATGACCGGCAGGAGTTTCTGGGCTGCAGAGTTGTTGCATATGCAAGCCCTGGGAAGTGATGGATAAGAGGTGAAATGTGAGGATCAATTCCATGTTTAGCACACATGTTACACTGTTTCAGTCTTCAGAATCTCCAGCACACGATTTTGTTGAGGGGACATAAGGTCATTTGCAGTGAGGACATTGATAAAAGCAGAACAATAATAGCCATTTTATTTACTAAAACCTGCCTGCCATACATTGTGTACCAATGTAATCATCTAACTAGATACAAGCTCCAATTCCCAATCAGGGTCGTTTAGGAAAGATTAGAGATGCAAACACTAGGTAGCCTTTGCTTGACCCAGCTCATGGTGGTGTAATTTGCATGCTAGTGCCGCCTATTAATCACATTCGCAATATTTGCACCATACAAATGTAACCTGAATATCAGGGCCTTCTAAGCAGAGTTAGACGCTATTGAAACAATCAGAAAATCTGGATTTGAGAAAAGAGGTGGGCGCTGGGGAAGATAGCAAAGTTCCCTTGTTAACTCACCACAGTTTCAGAGAGAGGAAAATAATAAAAACTACATCAAATGTCTGTACAATTTTTCAAGGTTAAAATATATTAATAACACTGGTAAAGATGATAATCTAAGATCAAGTGAACAAAGTCCATAATGTAGCCACAAGCAACAAGAATAAAATAAGCCCACAGCCACGAGCTAAATAAAAAGTTAGACACCGAAACTACAACAATCATCAAGTCAGAACATAGAAGTGCAAAGGAGGCTGCAAATTGCCAAACTTTTACTTCAGTAGCTGGAAGATTTCTTAAATCTAAATGTAAGCAAAATAAATAAATTTTTTTGAAGTTACATGATTTCGCATCCTAGGTTGAAACTGGAATTCCGACCTGGAGTTTACTGAGTTCTTTAAAAACATTGAAGCAAATTAGACAGAGATATTAGAAATATTGGAAACAATGCAATTCAAATATGCAAGAATGGTCGCTAGTCAGGAGAGCGTAATGAGGTGAAAAAATTATTTGTCCCAAAGAAATTAGGGACTCCATAAGATAATCAAATTTGGTGCAGCAAAGGTAGCTGAAATCTGCCATCTATCTAGTCCAGGAAATATGAAAAATCGAAGCCGTTGGTGAGACAAGAATCATTAGAAGGAAAGTTCCAATAGCCCAATAAATCCAAAGATCAAGATCAAGGAAGGATGCTCTACATTGGATTTGAGAAAAACATTGTCGAAAATTGAGTCACAAGTAAGATGCATCTGGTTCTACAGATGATAATCTCTTTCATGCCATATAAGCATATAGCGCATGCAAAAAGCTGGGAAGCCAAGCTTTGCACGAGTTTGATTTTCCTGTAGAGTTCTACATTGATCCAAAAGAGAAAAGTCTGAACGGAAGAGCAAGCTATTGGTGGCAAATTAAACCAGAAAAGAATATCATTCTAAATGGCACTCGACAATGGTTACTTTGACAAAAAAAGACGAGTAATAGTTTCTCAGTTACAAGAAAAAATCAAACACTTTAAGTGGGACATTAAATTCCTACGGAGAAGGAACTCTTTGTATTTCAGGCAGCCAACAACAGCCATCCAGGCATGTATCCAACAGACAAGTGAACCTCAGTAGTAATGTACCTCAGAATGTCAATCCACACTGATAATTTCATGGTGAGACATCTTCCTCTGCATAGAAACAACTAGGAATCAATATCTGGTAGCAGCTCTGTTGTGTTAGGGACTTAGACAGCATATGCGTGGGTGGGTGACTATTTACTCGAGGTGAAGAAAAGGCGCCAAATTTCAATTAATGCTAATGATGATAGAGGTAGCAAACTCCCAACTGCCATTGGAGGTGAAAGTACTAGTTGGAAATCTCTACACAAGTTGTGATCATCAATGGGACTCCTGTTATAGATGTCAATGAGAGAACAAACATTTAACCATGGATCAAACCAAGAAGAGGTCATAATCCCATCACCACTTAGCAACCAAATACAAGACTTAAAAATTCTCTCATATTTAAGAAATCTTGCCAGCTCCAAGAAGCAAATAAGAGATGCTCACTTCCAAAAAGGATTGACCTTGCAACTGCTCCGAACAAAACGATTCCAATAAGTATTGTGGTGCTGAATAACCTATATCTGTGAATTATTGCTGCTTCATGAAGAATGAAAATTGACTTAATCCCAATACCACCATGAGATTCAGGCTTGCGAATCATATTCCAGTTTCTAAGGCCTGAAATAATCAAAATTGAAACATATGCATTCCAAAGAACATACAGAAATGCTGCTCAATGGATAAAATTGTAGCTTTGAGAAAGATGAAACAGGTAGGTAAAAAACAAAAAGCATAAAAGTGAGAATACATTAATTAGCTCCAGCGTGGGAGAACTAGAGAAGAACAGAGAAGACTTCTATCCGAAAAATTTTTCTGTAATTTTCTCCAGAGGAGAAATCTGCCCCAGTGCCTTGGCCTTGATGAGAACGGGGTAAGCCAAGGAATCAGATAGGCAATTGCTTTTCAGACTTACCAAGAGCACTTGAAACATTCTTACCAAAAAAAAAAAAAAATTTGAAAAAGAGCACTTGAAACAGATTCTTTAGCATCATCACAGAATGGCAGAAATTAGAGAAGAGAATGTAAACACATACTCGAAAAACTTGCAACAAATAATACTGGCAGCTCCAAAGAAGATAATGTAAAAAGAGGATTGTTTTAGTTCTTGGGCTATGCATGATGATCCTAGCATTAAATTTATACAACACACTGGCTAAGGAAACAGGGAAAAACTTTCCAGGAGTAGTTGGATCAGGCTCCTTGGGATATGATTGAATAAGAAATGTTGATGCAGTAATTAATTATTATGCTTCTTTTCTGAGGGAGCCCTTTCAATATGCCGCCACCACCGGATCATTCCATAATTGAATGCAACGAAATGCATTGTTGATAAAGAACATAGCAAGCAGGGGCTTCCTGATCTGCCTCCAACCTTCCCCATCTGTCAGCCATTAACAGCCTGTTTGGCATAGTTTCTGTATTGTTCCCGATTCTGTGCTGAGACATGGTTGTTCTGAGACTAAGATGTGCAAAACTCATTTGGCAACATTATTTTAAAATGTATTGATGAAAATATGCTGCGCAGACCTTGTTTGGTAACATTTTGAAACCGTTGAACTTAAATCCATTATCATTGTACCTTTGAAAATTATAAAACAGGGCCCACCTTCATAGGATTTACAATGTGGGTTCACATTTATAGGAATTATATGTGGGCCCACCTTCTGCAATTGTGAACATGTAACCAGCCTTTAGGAATTATAAAGTGAGGCCACCTGTTGTGATTAGTAAACATGGGACCACATTTAGGAATTGTGTTAATTGGGGCACATTTCAGAAATTACAAAATAAACTATTTCAGAAAATCAAGGAGAAAATGAAGTAGGTCGTCTAGATTGAAATCCACCCAAACAAGCTACTTGGGCAATAGCTTGGACAATATAGTTGGTGACCCTGTAGCATCTTCTTTTGTCTGTAGCATCCTTTTATTCTTAGAAACATCTATAGTATGTTGGAAAGCGAGAATCAATTGTATAAATACAGAGAAGGCTGAGAATTTTATCACATGCAAAAATATAGAAATGAAAAGTAAGACCCTTCTTCTCAACCAAGGCTTTCCGAAAACCCACCTTTTCTTGTTTTCTTTACTGCTCTAAATTTTCACCCATGACACCACATAGAAAAGAAAACTTGTTAAAGCATAGTATTTTAGTGACTACAGAACACATGCATACATAATATGATTGGGAATCTTAAAATATGTAATGCTATCACTAGAAGAGATAGAAGAGACATGCAGAGAGATTGGTTGGGAGAGAAAGGAGAGAAAGAGGAGGAATGGGCAGTCTGGACTGTTTGTGGAGAGAGAGAGAGAGAGAAGAGACAGAGTGAAGGGAAGGGGTCTGTGAGGGGAGGGCGAGAGGTCGTTGGGTTGGACCTTTGGCTGTGGGGGAGAGACTGAAGCAGGGAGCAAGAGAAGAGAGAGAGAACGCTAAAATGTTGATGAAGAGGGGTGGGGACTGGACTGGAGAGAGTGTGCGCGTGGAAGGGAGAGATAGAAGAGATAGAAAGACTGGAAGGAGACATATCCCTAAAATGTTTTTGGAGATTACAATAGTTCACAGGAGAGAAGAGTCCAGGTGTCATTTAAAACATAGGAACAAAGCAGCGTGCGGGCGGGTTGTTCGCAAAAATAAAATGAAGTTTAATTGTTTTCCATTTTCTACTCCAACTGGACACCTTTTTAGGGATTGTTCTAGTGAAAAAATTTTTTTGAACGCTTGAATATACTTACCATTTTCTACTCCAACTGCACACCTTTTTAGGAATTGTTCTAACGAGAAAAAAAAATTGGAACACTTGAATATACTTACCAAACACAGTTTAAATGGTCTTATCCCGTAGGAACATAGGAATATCCCATTAGCATGATGCCAAACACACCCTAAGAATCTATTGGGGTAGGTCGATATTCCTCCTGCATTTGTGTGCTGATGCTTTCTTCGATAGGGTGGCCTAATAGGAAGTAGGAACAACTCACCCAAGAGTGGATGAAAAAAAGGTCGCCAATTCCAGTTGTGTCTACAATGAAAGACTCCTTCAGCTCTCCATGTACAACAGAAACATTCACAAGTCGCACGAGATCTAAACATGCTAAAAGGAAACCATGGCGCTTGAAAAATTATGTTGTAACTGACGATGATGATGACATTCATAGTGGTCAAATCATCAAATGGATTTTGAAAAAAAAAATTTTTTTTTTTTTTTTGAGAAGAACTATGAAAGAGGAGATTGCTGAGGCCACAACAATTTTATGCAAAATATAAAAATTCGAATTAAATGCTTCTACTAATTGGTCAGAAAGTGATGGGCACATTCCTCACATGGAGAACACAAGATTATATATTGTGATGCAGACAGTTGAGCAACTACTATATAGAATCTTGTTTCATCTTTAGATTACATATGAAATTAGAAAAACTTAATCGATTCTATGAACATCTGGGACAATCAGTGATAACCAGCCTAATGACTAACCCCACTACTCCAGCTAATGTCTTCTACTTTAAAACTCTAGCAAGAAGGGCATTCAAAATCAGTGAACAATACTCCAATAGATCTGCCTAAAGCTTTCTATTGAATTAGAACATATTAGCAAGGATCACAATACCCTATATCACAAATCATGTAACAAATGTATATATAAAAAGCATTTAGCTCGAATCACCTCGAATGGGTGTCTCCAAATGACCACATACTGCAAGACTTGCTCGACTGCAGATCCGTTTTTCTTATCTTAAAAGAGCTGTTGATGATAGAGGCGGCTTGCAACACCCATAATTGAATTACATCATTTTTGTGTGAGTGATTGAGAGTCTCAATCTCTTCCATACATCCACAAATCACACTACCCAAGCATATTATTAAGAATCATATTATATTAACACTTGTGATTGTTTGCATAAACCCATTTCCATAGAGATGAAAATGATTTCCCACTCTTCTTACTCCTCTTATTTCAAGGATGGTGAAGAGGGGGGGAGTGAGTGAATATGGAAATCCATGGAAAAGGCCCTTTTCCACCAACAGGTACAAAAAGCAAAAATGGGATTTCCACCCAAAAAGACAATGAACAAAATTTCATGCCTTTTTTTAATTATCTCCACCCCAACCCACAAAGCATACCTAAAAGACAACAAAGGAAAACAAACAATAACAACTCACCCCATATAAAGATGACAAAAGAAGATGGAAGAGGTTATAGAGAGAATCACTACACGCAAAAATGATATAGCTCATATGGATATTGTTTAAGTCACCCACATCATCTCCAGCTCTTGTAAGAACAAAATCACAAAAAATAAATCCTTGAGTCTCATATGGTTTTGGAAAGAAGTGACAAAGGGTGTTGGGGTTGGGGAGGAAGGGAGCATGGGAAGTCGATATTTGTTTGGTTTCACGACTTTCGTGGTTGAGGGACAAAAAGTCCTCCTCCAAACGGAGCGGAGAGGGTGAAGACGTTAAACTTGATGAGGCAGAGAGAACGTGAAGCGTATGCAGCGTGACGTGAACGGTGGAGATGAATGCCTGGCGCAAGGCGGTGGGTTGTTACTTGTTAGGTCTAACAACTGGAAGCTCTTTAATGGGGGGAGTGTTGCTTTTGACTTTTTCCATCACTAGCAATCAATTGATTTAGGCTCACCTAATATTTTTTTTGGCTCATCATTGCAGGGATTGTGAAACGTCAATCGTGCAGCTCTAATTGTGGGCCACATTGTGTTTCATGGACAATGTTGTTGCCTTGGGACTGAAGGGAAAAATGATGAGTCGCGCTCATCAAATTCGAGCCAAATCAATTTTAATTTGAATTTATTAGTTCTACTCATAATTCAATCTGTTTTTTAAATGGGTTGATAACCTTTAATTGCACCCGTGGCGGGTCAACCCAATTCGACCCGCCCTAATCTGAATTTAATGCGGATTGAGTCAGGTTGACCCGACCCAACCCAACCTATTTAATTTTCATTTTGTGTGTAATCCAACTCATTTTATTTAGCCTAATTTTATTTATAAAGTTCTCCTTACATCTAAATTCATTTAAAATGTCACATTGAACATGAATTTATATTTTACCACTTTTCAAGGTGCAAAAAATAAGACCAAAATCCATTAATATTTTCAAATCCATTTATTGAGGTAATCCTTTTTTTAATTTTTTAATTTTAATTTGAGTATAAGGCTCATCAATACTATTGTATTCTATTCATATTTATATTTTAGTAAGATGTAGATAAGTTGTGATGTCGAGACAAGGCTCAATTTGTGAATGTTGTCGATTCTCGATTTGGTGAGAAGGAAAGGAAAGAGTAAAACTTTAGTTAGATACAAGTAAGTTGGGATATTGAGAAAAGATTCAATGTGTGAATGTTATCAATTTTCGATATCGCGAGAAGGATAAAAAATGGCAAAATTTTAGTCAGTACATGTAAATCGTGATGTTAAGAAAAGACTCAATTTATGAATATTGTCAATTCTCAATATCGCAAGAAGGACAGGAAATGAAAAAATTTTAGTCAGATGCAGGTAAATCGCGATATCAAAAAAATACTCAATGTATAAATATTGTCAATTCTTAATATCGCGAGAAGGAAAGAAAGGGGCGATTTTGTCTGAGAAACTTCAAAGTGTACTTTGTAAGATGCTTTTGGACATTATATGTATTTGAGAATGTTTTTGGAAATATTGGAATATTTGAGGCTTATTTTTGTAAAATCCCTTATTTTTGACCAAAACCTATTGTGTACTTTTCTGAAAAAATGAGATACAATCTTATTATTTTTTTATTACACTATTTATTGTATTGCAGCAGACCTCTTCTATTGGAGTTAAAAGGGTGTTCATTTTCAACAACTTAGCTTTTAATGAATTTAGCTCTATTGTAAACTTTTGCTCATTCAACTTGGAAATTCCAATGCTCACATGATCTAGATAGATGTTTAGAAACAAAACTAGACCTGTAATTACCAGAACTTTTATTTTTAATTAGAATTAATCTTGACTTTTGATTTAATCTGTGATGGACCCCACATGTATTATTATTTTATAATTTTATGCTATTTAAATTTTGATAATTAATTAGTTGCTATGTGGGTCCCATAAATTACTAGAGTTTGAGAATTTTAAAGTTGTGCTCAAATTGAAATTTTTTTAAGATTAAACCTCTTTAATTGCATTGATTTATCATAACTCTACTTGGGGATGGAATTCAATTTAAATTAAGCTTCTTTGGCTAAGTTTGGCTAAGATTAAAATTTCTTAGGGACTCTTGTTTTCATCTACCTATAAATAGACAACCTTCCTTCTCCCTTGAATCATATTTACGAATTCCTTCTTTGTGATAGAGTTTTCTCTTTCCCCTTAAGATATGTTTTTCTCATCTTTCTCTTCCTCTATTTTGCAATACACTATAATAGTAGGTTGCTTTAATTGCTTCTCATGGTAGCATATATATTTTCTTATCATGTTGTTCCACTCAATACCATGGTATCAAACCCCTCATCATTGAACTTGCCATCACCAAGAGCACTATCATCATCACCGGCTGGGTTGGGCTTTACCCATCAACCAGTAGACCCATTAACCCACGTACCCATCTTCTGTTCCTTGTTGTTCTCCTCTACCACTCTCTTTTTCTTCCTTTTTTAGCTTATTTTCTGTAACCATAGAGCCCAACCTCCACTGGACCCATCATCGGGATCACCCCTGATGAATTTAGACACCATTACCAGCCCAGCTAAGCCAAGCCTGACCAAAACCCCCCTGTGCTCATGCGATCTGCATCGTCTTCTTCATCTCTTCCTCTTCTCCTTTCTTTTCTACCCCTGTTCCTGAGCCGAGCACGCTTTCTTTCTTCTTGCTGATTCTCTTCTGTTTCACCACCATCTCCATTGCATTCTCCTTCTGGTTTTTAATGTCCTCTATTCTCCTACTTCTTCGTTTCCTTTTTCTTCTTGGTCTCTTTTTATTTGTTTTGTTCATCTTTCCTTTTTAGCTACTTCGCATGTTTTATTCTTCACAGTTTTCTGCTAGCCTTCACCATCTTTGAATAGTGAATACATGCTCACAACAAACAACTTATTTGACTCAACTCTTGTGACCTCCATGACCCGTAGGGCCCATTCTAGCATAGGAATTTAGGCGTGAGCTCATTGATGGAACCCATTTAAACCACTGTCCCTAGCTCACCTAGTGAACTTGTTAAACTTGAAGTTTCTTAGGCCTCCTCGCTGATTTTCAAACCCAATTCATGGATGTAAGTCTAACCCATTTAACCTATGTGCACGCATGGCTCACATTACTTAAGCCCACTTGCATGACTAAAGACTAAACAAATTGGGCCCAATCAAGGATGTAACCATACGTTAGCCCAAATTCATCTTGTGTGATTATGACCCACATCAGTAGCCCATGCATGAGCCCATCCGCTAGACTCACTTGCTAATCTATTTGCAAACCATTATTAACAGGAACAGCATGATTCCTTGGAATATTTAGATCGGAGCTGGTCAAGTCAATCATCTACTGTTGATCCGAGTGAGTAGTCTTATTATGTTACCATAGTACTTAAGTTTTCTATTCCTTATCTCGATTATGCTTTAAATTGTAAGTTTGGGTTTACTGAAATAATCATAAGATTCTCGAGGATTATTATTGCTGCCTTTGATTTATTTGATATTCGTTAGACTTAATATTATTTCTATTGACACCATTTTATTATAAATTAAATTGATTTGCATATTATTATCAGTAATTTGTTATTTGATTTGAGAATGATGGGATTTTAATAAAAACTTGATGTTATTGGATTAATTCGAATTTCCAACCTTGATTCTATTTGTGCACTGGAAATCGTGAATTGGAAATTCATAGATTTTTGGATTTTGTTATTTGTATACCATTGATCTCAAAGGCATTCTTTAAAGTATGAGCAACGCACCGTGGGGATGCTCACAGGCGAATTTTAGCCCTTTTGGGTATGACGTTGGGATTGAGACCTCTATGTACAATATTTCTAGTCTGCAGGTAGACCTATTTTTTGGAGATTACCGGTATCTCAGGCCTTGTGTCAACTTTGGATATGAAAATGGCGTGTACCTGACTGGTACTTTGTGCTTGGCGCAGGCTTAATTCTGGCGAGCACACTTTGATATTTTGTTTACTGCGGAGATGCCTTAGCTTTATATTGGTTTTTAGGATGTTGATCCAAAATTGTGATGCCTTGATTAACCCTCTTTATTGCTTCGGAGATTGTACATTTTCATCTTTGTTAAATTCGTATTTAATTATGCTAAACATATGACTCTCTTAAGTTAGTGACTTTGGCTCATGATTTATTTCATATTCGTAATTCTCTTGTTACCATGGTTTAAGCAGTTGTGAAATATATTTGAAATGTCTGAATTTATACTTTGTAACCCAATTTGTAATACTTTTGATTAATTGTTGGATTATTTTACTTATTTTCTCTGTTTTGTGTAAATTTTGCTGAAATCCAATTTTACCAATTTGTATTTGATCTGATCTTATTATTCGACTTTATCACCTTTAAGATTGCTATATTCCGCTAATTGTTGATTTGTTCGATACCGTGGCTTCTAAATTTGATATCTTGATTGTTACCATTTACTACGGTTTTACAATAGGTCCACTTGTAAAGTTGTACTCACCCCCTTCGTTTTTCCTCAGATTTCGCAGTTATGCTGGACATGGAGGATACCTAACTTGCATAGGGGACCGGGATTGATGAATGAGTTGCAAGAATTTCGCATAAAAAATTAGTAGCATATGTAGGAGTTTATTTGTTTATGTAATCATTGTTCAATGAGATTCATTAATTAAATTTTCTTTTACTTTAGTTATTGTGGACCCCCTCGTGCCTCGTAATTTGATGGTCCAAAAGACCTCAGATTTTGGGGCATGACAAGGCCTACTTTGAATGATCAAACCCTTTAAGCCCTCCCTCAATCATAGCTCAATTGGTCATTAACATGGACATGTGAGTAGAGCTGAAATCCTAGTGCAACAATCTATGTAAAAAAATATCTTAGGGGACGAGGAAATTATAAATAATAATAATAATAAAAATTTTCAAAATTTGCAAGCTCTTCTCTAAGAAATTTTGATGCTTTTTTAGGTCTGGGGGTGGAGGCTTTAGCCCTAGAACCTTGCACCTGGGTCTGTGGACCTACTGGGGACATCAGCTTTTATTTTTTGTTTCTCTAATTTTTTAGGACCATTGCTTTCATGCAATGGTAAGAGTCTGGAATGTCATTCGCGATAACTAGCGTTTTAAGGCCTGCGTTGCCATGAAAAAATAATAATTAAGTCCTATGAAAAATTATTAATAACTTAAATAAAATATTAATAAATATTATGACATAAATCATAGTGAGAATATAGTTAAAATATTGAATCCTTTTTTAAAAAGGAGAAAATATTTTCTTTAAATCATAGATGAATAAAAGTTGAGAGTGAAAAAAAAAACCATTGCTATTAAGTCATCCTTAAATGATTAAAGGAATTACATATGGTCTAAGGAAAAAAAAAACGTTAATATTTTTTATTGGCATGTATTTGTTTCAGTAGTTGCACTTGGTTCATCTTCTCCGCTTATCTTGGCAGTTGTGCTTGTTTCATTTTGTATAGATCTTTTAACTCCAGCACTTATTTCAAGTTATGCAGTTGTCTCAATAAAGTTATTTGTTTTCGATATTGCAATGAAAGTAATTGGTCCAACATCTTAAAATTTCACATTTTCTTTATAACTTAATACTGCAAAGTAAACATTTAAATAAATTAGTAAAAGAAACTGATATAAAAGAAATTGTGTTAATGACATTAAAATAAAATTTATAATTTTCAATTTCTGGTAATAGAATGGTTGATTCTTGAGTGTAGTCAATTTTTTCAATTTTCTTGACCACGGGCTATGAAGAAACAAATTATTTTTTAAAAAAGTTATTGATTTTTAATAAAATATGAATAAATATTATCATATAAACCATAACACACATAGTTAAAATTAAAATTTACAAGACAAAAGGTTTTAAGAAGGAAGTTTATATTAAATATAATGAAATTTAATTAAATGCACACATTTTTTTTATGACTCAGTGTATCCCTCGCCAGCCTAGCCTTGAGACTTTGGCGGGGGTTATCATGTTTACCAGTTGAGAGTGGAAAAAAAAAGACATTGAGATTAAGTCATCCTTGATGATTCAAGGAATTATATGTGGGCTAATAAAAACTGCATACACATGTATTGGCTGAAACTATCATGCATGCCCATTGAGAATTAAAAAAAAAAAAAAAACGTTGAGTTGAAGGCATCTTTGATGATTCAAGGAATAATTTTTGGGGTTAATTAAAACTACACTTCATAACAGTGAATGAAAAGGACTTCACATCTTGGTTATTTAGGCCAAGAAATTTGTTGGTTTCCAAATCTGATTGTGAGTCGCCCATTAGTATGTGTGGATCAATTATCAAAAAATCCCAAATTAGTCTTAGTGTGTATGGACCAATTACCCAAAAAATCTAAATTAGTTTTAAGGTAAAGATAGAGAGGCCACAAGCAAGTTTATATTTTTAAATACAATAATTAAAATAAAATATAAAAAATTAGTATCAAACAAAGCAACATGAATGCATGAAAAATAATTTTTTAAGAATAAACATTTAAATAAATTGTAATAGAAAATAATTACAACAAAGCAAGCTGTGTAGTTATTTTACCATTAGTATAAAACTTATAATGCATATTTCCCTAGAGAATGTATCCAAATTTATAAATTAAAATGAATTAGAGGAAGAGTGTGGACTAATTATAAATTAAAAAAATCTATATTGGCCTTAAGGTTAAAATAGAGATTTAAAAATTAAAAGAAACAACTGAAACTTTAGGCCTATAGTATTGAGGTAAGCCGATTTCATAAGTTAGGTTTATGTGAAGCCAATTCATTCACTTGTTAGTTATCATATGATAAAAAATAAAAACATATTTCATATATTTTAAAAAAATAAAGAAACATACTAATTTAAAAAATGAATAATTATTAGGTTACCGGTACAGCCCTTGTGCACACTCATGTTGGAATGATGCTCGAGTGCCTTCCTAATATAACCGAAAAGACCATAAAATCATTGTTGTGCTATTTTCCATTACGAATTGGTTTTAGGATAAGTGGTAACTCAATGGGGTCTGATATCCATCACTAACAATATGAAAAAAATAAAATAAGATGGTAATTTTTGTTGTACCCTCCATATTTTGTGAATAGGAAAAGAAAAGGCCCCATGTAAAATTGTATAACATTAAACATTTTGCATATTTAAATGGGCCTTGTAGATTGTTCTTTCTTCAATAAATACAAATAAAAAATAATAAAATAAATCCTTGCATATTAAACATAAAGAAGTTTAATTAAATGCACACATTTGTATTGGCTAGTGTGACACATTGATTGAACATGGGTATCAAGAGATCATCACTTCAACAATAATTACAACCGAAGGATTTGAGGCCCATTGGCAGGTTTAGGTTACACATTTGGGTCCCATTGATAGATGAAGAAATAAAAAGAAGAGGAGGGCATGACAGGGGATGACTGTGCTAAAAAACTAAAGAAGAAAAAACATCGTACCTAAAATTAACAACTACAAAAGGCATAAAGGTATTTGTATGATTGTTAAAATCTACTTCTTCTTAAGCCATATAAGCATTAAAAAGTCACAAAATAATAAGAGCTTGTTTGGCAAATCTTATTGGTTTGAAACAAATATGCATGAAAGAGATCTATTTCAAATGACCTTTCTTTGAAATAGATAATTTTGAAATAA
Organism: Sextonia rubra; assembly: GCA_037013555.1. Taxonomy (NCBI): domain Eukaryota; kingdom Viridiplantae; phylum Streptophyta; class Magnoliopsida; order Laurales; family Lauraceae; genus Sextonia; species Sextonia rubra. Next base: position 103,787,167 of record JASUAD010000001.1, on the reverse strand, counting down.
ACAATTTAGTAACATTGCAAAGCTGATTCAAATAGACTATTTAAATCCAATGGTAAATAATTGTTCATCAATTTCTCCATATCTCGAAGGAATAAATCAGAGGCTAATTTTTTGCCCCATTACCATTTTTAGTATAAATATGAGGATCAACGATAGGAACTTGAAATAGGAGCCAACAAATTTTAGAAAATTAGATCAAAATTTTTAAATGTTTTTGCAAATTTCTTGAGATCTGCGATTGATCAACAATTCAAATATAATCTCATAGTCGTATTTGGGCTGTTACAACTATACAATGGATAAGATGTTTGTTTACTGGCTCAAAATTAAATTAAAAAAAATAAAATATGAATTACCTTAATCACGTTTCACCTTCTGTAATAGTGACTTGGACAATCCTCTGGTTCTCACACTTTCATCATTTTTTCTAGATCTAGATCAAATCAGGAGTTAAACCATTAGCCATTTTCAAACTTCCGCAGAAGATTAATAGTCCAGATCAAGATTATGGGGCCCACAAAATTCGACAAAGTAAACTTATTTTATGCTTTGCTCTCGCAAATATCTTAAGATCCAAAACAGATCAACAATTAAAATTTCAGTCACGTAATGTATTTAACCTTATTAATACTCTACACAGTTTGAGTATTGAGTTGGGTTTAGGATCTTATTGTTAAGGGTAAGAGAGAGATGTTAGGGGAGGGGTAGAAATTTAACGGGTAAGAGAGAGATTTTAGGGAAATTAAATAGTAAAGAGAGAGATTTTTGGGGAGGGAAACAAGAGAGAATCTTAAGACTTTAATTGGAGTGTCACGTGGCGCATGCCCATAAAGAAAAAGCGCCACGTGTTGCCTTTCTACGAAAGGGTGTATTGTTATAATATTATTACTAGCGCTACAGGGCCTGCACCCAACGCAGGCCTTATAATAAAATTATTGTATTGGTAAATAGAAATGTTAATGCAAAAAGATTTACAGAGGAAGTAAGATGAATAAAGGAGTAAGAGAAAGATATACATTTAGATTGGTTAGGTGGGCTCATAATGATATAATGCTTTAAACTAAGCTATAATAATAATAATAATTATAATTATTATTATTATCATTATTATGGTGCTCTCACTCTACTGAGGATATTCGATATTCTCTTCGGTTGGAAATTCTTTATGGCTGAAAAGGTCTTGCTAATTCAGATACAATAAGTAGATCTCTTTATTTTTTTTAAATTAAGTTTGCACGGTATCTATTAGGCAATACATTCCTAAGATTTCATGAGCACACTTACATATCTTTGTAAAAAAATTATTATTTTTATTTATTCTTTTCTTTATATATATTTTTTAATAAATTTAAGAGGATTTTACAAAAAAGGAAAATCCCTTAGATGTTTGTTGCACGAAAAAGGATCTCATAGTTTTAATTACAGCACAAGAAAGGCCCTCCTACCCATTTTAACTTAGTGAGCAACGAAAACTTTTTTTGAGCAATTACTATTATGAAGTCCATTTTTATACAACGGACATCTAAGGGGGTTTTCCATAAAATATTCTAAATTTAATCTTTCTTTTAAACTTTTGCATTCGTTTGTCTTACGTTTCTAAACCTTAAATATTTTGTTGTTATTTTAAAATATCAATATACCATTTTTATTTTGTTATGGCCTCAGTTGGGCCCATGACAGTAAATATCTAATACAAGTTAGGAACCATCTGTTTCATTACAAAGGAGCAATGCATATATGGACCCTTTATAATTGAGCACCAATCATTCTTGTGATGAAATGGAAAACCTTCCTACGCAACCACTCTGTCTTCCACTCCAACCAAAACGAAAGTAATACAGATAAACAAAGATCCTTTAGGTACTTGAACTGTTCCAATCTTATAGAGTCTAACTGTTCATCACAATCATATATTAGATAAGAAGAGAGATATAGAGACCAGCTCTCATTTTCATAAGTCTGTCTTTGATAAAATTCGTGGCCCTTTCGTTAACATCGGTGATTTCTCTTGGAGGGTCCTCACCTTCAATAACAACATCAATCAGACGGGTGGCGGGCCTCAGTTCATGCTTGGGCACTTCCAGTTGGTGGCTTCTGGGGACCGTAGACACAAATCGCGCCTCCCCTACGATAACCGTTCTCGTCGTGGACCCATGGTAGCCTGAAGGCGGTGGTAGGTTGACCATTTTGTGTTGCAATTGAACTAGAGCTTGGGACCCTTCCTTGCATGTTGTAGAGGGATAAAAGAGAGAGAAATTAGGGAGGGAGAGATTTTAGAGAAAACAAATGAGAGATTTTAGGGATTTGTTATGGATAGAGTTTATCTAATATAGATGGAGTCCTTAAATTGCGCCACGTGTCGTCCTCTCATAAAGAGGGCTGCGCCACGTGTCGTCCTCCCCCGAAAGGGGAGATTGCTTTAATATATATAATAATACATATTATGACAATACCTCCTTTTACGAGAGAGCGACACGTGGTGCAGCTCTCTTCATAACAGTACGACATGTGGCGCAAGGTAAGGATTCTATCAATATTAGACTGATTTCGAAGGATTTTGCTAAGAATGAGATTCCCAATTAAGATAGCATAAATTTAATAATTTCTTATTAAAAACCTCACCCCCTAAAATCTCTCCGTCTACCTGTAGATGATCTTAATAACATTCCTTTTCATTTATTCTCCACTCAAATCTCTCCCTTTACACACCAAACAGCCATTGTATGATTGTTTGTTTTCTTCTTAGCGCACAGGTGCTACTCGCGTTCATCTCCAAACAGCAAGGGTATTCTTCTTCATCTTTCTTCTCAACACACCGGTGCAAACGCACGCTCTTTTGAAACTCACTCTCTGTTGGGGTCCGCCCTCCTCTTTCTTTCTTTTCCAAACGCATAGGTATTCTTTTTCCATTTTTCTTCTTTATTCTAATTGCACATGTACAGCATCTGTGGTATTTCACAAATGCTAGAACCATACCCTCGCATTTCTTTGTTGTACATGCCAATAAAACCCATTTACAATCTCCGCATACATTACCAACTAATAAAATATGTAGCTTCTCTAAATGCACAGGTATCCTTCCTCTTTTTTCTTCTTTATTTCTCATGGCATATGTAGAGCATCCTACATTTTTTATAAAATACCAAAGGCGCACCTTGTAAATATAGTGTTTTTTTTTCTGATATTTTAATGCATTCATCAAAGCCATATTTCACGAGTTCAGGTTTAATAATATGGAGGGGAGCAGTAGTTCACAAAGGAGCCTTTGATATTAATATTATGAGATGAGATTATTATAATCCCGGTGTAAAATTTCTCCACTTGAAATCTTATAATCTTAAAATAATTTCTCCACTTGACCAATAAAGTAGATGGGATAATGCCTTTAGAGCTGTCCTTACACATTACATTCACCCCCGAGCAGTCAAGCTTTTTTGTATTCCTCACATACCTGTTTGTGCGATATCTTAGAGTTATGTAATATTGAACACATTGCATATCCTAGTGTTGTGTGATATTGCACATTTCATTGTGTACGATATCCTAAAACCATACTATATCGCACCATTAGTGTACAAACAGCTATGCAATAAATATTAAATTTTGGACTGTTTTGAGACAAATTTCATATCTTTGAATAGTTGCATGGTAAATATCCCGAAGTAGATCCTGGGTCAAGAAATATTCATCATTTTTTTATATTAACAAACATCTTTATTAGTTGATATTATTGATATCAACTAATCCCAACTTAATATGTTTTGATAAAGATTTTAATATTTTTTTGACGTTTTAATGCATTCATCCTTACAAATAAGGATATACTCATACCCTGAGAAAAATAATTACATACCCTAAAAACAAATCTCAATTCCATCGCTGCAACCAAACAACGCAACAAACTTTCGGATAATTCCAAATGGGCATCCTGAGAACTCATAATCCCCATAAAACCTATGACTTCTAGACTTTAGATTTTTTTTGACATTTTTTATTATTCTTTTTTTCTTTCTCTTTTTTTCCTTTTTTGAGAGGACGATACGTGGTGCAGTCTTTTCGTGAGAGAGCGACAAGTAGCATATTCTCAAAACGCCATGTTATTGTGTTTGAATTTTTCTAAAATTCCTCCCTAATTTCTCTCTCAAAAGATAAGATAAGATGAGACAACCCTTTGTAGCTATTGATCCTTTCTATCTTTATCTCCTAAAATGTTATCACTAATTAAATATCTCTATCTATCTCTAGGTTTTAATAAATTTTTTCCGAGCCTACGCTCACTTAAATATTGTGTATATGTATATCAAGACCACAAAAGATTCGATAACCAATAGCAAATTGACCTGCAAAAGCGTGTAGTGAAGGACTAAATTTAGATTAAGATTCAAGTGATTATCCAGCATAGGCACAAGTGAGCTCGATATTGAAATTTAGTCATTCTTAATCGATCATGGCCTTAAGACATCATAATTTACCCTGTCATTTAGCATGCACCCATGGGACCCATACATCTTTTTCATTGCTAATTAACTATAGTTTGCTACCTTTTTTTGCATTGGGTTTCCAATAGAAACCTCTTCAAATTCTCCACTAGGTTTGAATTTTCCTAAAATTTCTCAACTGAAATTCCTTCTCTGTCTAATCTCTCCCCTACATACTTATCTGCATGTAACAATTTTAATTTTTTCCATGGCTCGCGTTGGGTGCTGGCCTTAAAGCGTTAGTTATATACATTATAACAATACCCTTTTTCATGGGAGGGCAACACATGGTGTAATTCTCTTCATGAGAGAGCGACACATGGCGCAATGTAAAAATTTCATCCATATTAGCTAAACTCTATCTATATCAAATCTCTAAAATTTTTCAATTTTCCTAAAATCTCTCCTTGGTTTTTTATAAAATCTCTCCCTTCCTAATTTCTCTCTCATCCCTCTACAACTTCATCCTTATCATTCTCTAAAGGACTCTTATCTCATATATCCATACCACCTCTCTAAAATCTCTCAATTTTTTAAGCTTTTTTTTGGAACACCATGTCATCACCATTTTAATATTTTTTTTAATAAAAATAACTATTTAGATTGGTTTCTTTTTCATGATTTTGGTTCTGGATCCTCTGTTTACCCGGACCAAAATCAAAAGGATCTCATATAATTAAAGTTTTGGGCCACATTAATTTAAAGTTTTAGACTAATCCTAACTGTTCATCATCGGGACACAAGTGTGACACCAAGTCATACGTCTTGCACTAGACATCATAATACTCTATAGTAATCCATAGAATAGGTGAGTGGGCCTATGGTTCAGATAAATCACACAGATGGTTATTGGTCATGCCTGGACTCTTTAACTAGACTCTTGGTTTACATAAACTCTTTAATCGGACTCTTGGTTCTGACGAGACTTCATTTTCATGAGATTTTCTAATGAAAAAGAATTCCGATGAGTTTCATTCTCCTTTTCTTGAGCAACTTTACACCCATCCTTCTCTTATCTACTCACAAGCACATATGAAATATTTACATTTTTCTTTTATTTTCCTATGCTTTAGAAAGATATTTGAGAGAGATAGAGAGACGAGCTTAGATCATCAAGTATGTACATATTATGTAGTTACTCTCTCGGTTCTTATTTTTTATTCATGTTGATTGGATTTGCTAGCTCTAGCCTTACATTATATGCTATATATATTGCGATATTTTCCTTTCAGCTCTTTTTGGAGCACCATGTCATCACCTTTTTAATCTTTTTTAATGAAAATAACTATTTAGATTAGTTTCTTTTTCATGATTCTGGTTCAGGGTCCTCTGTGTACTCAGACCAAAATCAAAAGAATCTCATACGATCAAAGTTTTCTTTAGTTTTTTATTAACCTTATTTTTAAAAAAAGGTATTCTTCTTTTCTTCAACTAATTAAGCAAAAAGTGTTGTCTGTGCTATGACAAAGCCACTACCATGTTGCTTACTAACACAAGATTGAGTTTTTCAAATGTATGTCAAGTTCATGTGCAAATATATAATATGAGTAAGTCAAAAATTTGAGTTTTGAACAAGATATGGGTTGGTTAAAGAAAATGTATATAGGTGGTCATATTGAATGGAAAGATACTGACTGAATCATTGGTCAGATAAACTATAGCCTAATGATGTGAACCACGCCTCCAAATTTATTTAAACCACAATGTTAGGCATAATGTATATATTTAATATTTAAATCTAAGGCCATAGGTCTGCACATAATTGAACCCATAGTTTATACAAAGGTCCATACTAAACTCAGGCCTGAAAAATGAGAATATATTTAAATATAAGATTTATTGAAACATTATTAAGAAAAAATTGTACGTTACATTTTTTCTATTAATCTTTTTATTTTTGGTTTATCTTTTGCTTTTGGGGTTTAGGAGATAGGGAGGTATACATAATGAATACACATAGGGGAAAAAAAGAAATATATTAATATTTCTTTTTTCGATTTATCTTTCTATTTCTACTCCCCCTCCAACCTTTTACTGGTTTTATTAATTATTTGAAAATATTTACTTTTATTTATTATTAATTTTTCCTATTTATTTCAATTATTTTATTTAGAGTAACAAATAATTTGTGATAGGAAAAACTCTTTTAAAAAAAGAAACCTAAGATATATGTTATTCATTTGTGATAAAAAAAACTCTTTAAAAAAAAGAAATTTAAGATATAAGTTGCGTCAATTTATATAAGTTTCATCCTAAACTTTAGACTTTAAATGAATATCTCATCATGAAAACTTTTTAAAAAAAGAAATCCAAGATATAAGTTGCATCAATTTATACTCTCATTCTTTCTTCCCACTTCTCTATTCCATTCATAAATCATAACGAAAAAGCAGTAGAATGGCCGCATACTTTCTCTTTCTTTTATTGGAAAGATACATAGGTTGAGGTATTCCTCTCACTTCTAAGCATGCATTATATTCTATGCAACACAGAATTCTCATGTCCCTTACATTGTTAATAAGACTTAATTATTTTTTTCATGCCCGTGCCCAAGCACTAATCTTTCAAATCCCATCTGAGTGCTCCAAATGGTCCATGTGAATCTACCAAACTTGACGAAGTATGACGTCTTACTCCCAAATGCATCTTATTTTGAATTCCTTCTATTTGATTTAGATACTTACAGAGCTAATTAATATATTCTTAAATTGTTTCATGGCAATCTGTAGCTCTTTTACTGACACTATTTAGATTTACTACTAACAAAGGTAATTGTTATATTCTAAAACTGTTTATAGTAATCTATACCCTTTTGACTGACACTATTTAGATAAAAAAATTAGATCCCTATACTCTACACTATTTATGGTAATTAGTAGCTCAGAAATCTTGACAATCCAATCATGAGTCATTGAAGTCAATAGTGGCGTTCTTAAGAATTTTAAGATTGTTGAAAAATAGGAGTTTTAGGAATCATGTTAACCTCAATCTAATCAAATTTGCATATCATCTAGCCGTTATGTTAATCAAGTTAACATATTTATCTATTGCACAAATCATGAAATAATTGTTTTTAATTTTTTTTTATTATCAGATACATTGCAACTATAACAATTGTGGATCACACTAAGCAAACATCATTTATATTACACAATGAAATACTTAAAATTTTTATAAATGTGACAGAAGAAGAATTTCAAGAATGTGCAAATAAGAAATTTTATATTTATTTTTATTTACATAAAGTTACTTCTTTATTTTAACTATTATCATGTATATATATAAATATTAATTTTTTAATTATTTTGCAAGTTAATTGGTATGAACTATTGAAAAATAAAATAAAATAAGCATTGTGGTAGCATTATGGAAGCAATATTTATTTCATATAAAATTAGACTCAACGATGAACAAACTAATGTCAGAAAGCAGTATTCTAGTCAAGAAAATTGAAAAAATTAGCTACACTCAAGAATCAGCTATTCTATTGTTAGAAATGGAAAATTATAAATGCTATTTTAATTCCATCAACAAAATTTCTTTCATATCATTTTCTTTTACTAATTTATTTGAATGTTTACTATGCAGTATTAAATTATAAAGAAAATGTAAAATTTCAAGATGTTGGACCAAATACTTTCATTACAATACGAAAAACAAATAACTTTATTAAAACAAGCACACAAATTAAAACAAGTGCAGAAGTTAAAAGATCTACACAAGATGAAATAAACACAATTATCAAGATAAGCGGAAAGGATGAACCAAGTACAACTACTGAAACAAGTACATGCCAATAAACAAATATCGACGTTTGTTTTTATTCTTAAACCACATATAATTCCTTTAATCATTCAATGAAAACTTAATATCAACAGTTTTTTTTTCACTCTCAACTTTTATACATCAATGATTCAAAGAAAATATTTTCTCCTTTCAAAAAAATAAAAATTCAATATTTTAACTATGATTTATGTCATAATATTCATTAATATTTGATTTAAATTATTAATAATTTTTAATAAGACTTAATTATTATTTTTTCATGGCGGGCCTTGAAGCGCTAGTATATAATAATGCGAGTTCCAGACCTGCCAACAGCTACTTTGTGCAAATTTATCAAATGTGGGGTCGGTCTTTAATTTGGACCTTCACAGGTCAATCCTTCGGCAAGAACCGCACTGTTTAATGAACTTTTTCTCTCCTAAGTTTTTTAGAGATTCCAATGTCATTTATCTAGATTATGATGCACCCATCGGACAATTATTTCGCCATGGGCCAAACCGTCAAATCACTCATCTGATGCTGTTCAAACGTTGATCGCTGCTAACAGAAGTGAATTAGACAATCTGATTTTGTGGGCTTCATCAAATGAAAGAGTCTCTGCTAAGAGAAGAAAACATGACAATCAACATACGAGATAATACAACATTTCCCTCCTCTCAACACACGAGGATCCATCCAATGACAATCATGCATGGATGGAGGGAATTTCTTCTCCTCAGAGTATGCATGGGAACCGTGAGTCAGGACCCTCAGAGAGGTGCACCCCACCTGCAATAGTGCCTAACGCCTAGTTTGACCCACTTACTATTAATCATGGGTAAAACTGCAGATACACAACACCACCACCAGCATTGTATATTGGGTAAGGCCTCAAAAGGTTTCAAAGCATTGATCTTCATGTCATTGTTGGACTTCCTATCCAAGGGTGGACCCAAGTAAAAGGGTCTGGGGGTTGAAGCTCCAACAAAAATCTGAAAAAAGTGCAAAACCCCCTGTAATTTCCTGAAATTAATAGCTTCTTTTTTACATTTGCCCCCTCCCATAAGATTATTTTTACATTGAGCCAAGGAAATTTTCCTAGGGATAAGGGTAACAATTTAAGTGTGGATAGAGTACTCACACACACATACAACTTTCAGCACAGTCAATTTCAGTCAATATAGTTCCAAATCAGCAGAGAAAATATTTGTACGGAAAGCGCAACCAACCGCCCCCCCCCCCACACAACACAAACAAAACTTCCCTTTATTTATGCAAACTGCTTTCTTCTATATGTATATATGCAAACTGCTTTCTCAGCCACCAGAACCAAATGCACCTAAAATTCTAATGGACTGATCAAGGTACTAACTAATATGACCTTATATATGCATGGGGAAACAATTTAGAAAAAATGGAATCTTTTACAACTACAATGAGGACGTAGAAGCCGTAACAGGGGATGTGAACCAAAGCCAAGCATAGATACCTGAAATTGGATACCAGTTAGATTCTACAAATGCAACAGGAAAAGGAAATAAAAGATGACAATATGACGGATATTTACCACAAAGGTGCCCATGGAGTCCCGAGCTCGAGGAAAGGGTAAGGCCACCTGACAGAATAATTCATAAGTTAAACTTCAATTAACTCAAAACCAGGAGAGCAATCTTCTTATTATGGTAGGTAGAGATGTTGCTCACCATGAAAAACCACATGCATGAAGAACCCATTGGAAAATAACATAGATTCCGCTCCAGAGAACAAAATATGCCAGTCGGAACCATGGGAAAGGCTAGAACAAGGGACTAAATTTAGATTTGTCTCTCAATAAACAATGGTTTAACCACACATTTGCTTCATGTTAAAACTCAGACTCACCATACGACTGAAAGCAGTGTCTAGAAGAAGAAACACAGCATTAAGAGCATGCATGCATCCCATTAACTGCCAAGCAAGGGTCAGAACTAAATAAGGAAGCAAGCAAAATAGAAGGGATGAAACTTGATGAATCATGAAGCAGTTCTTGAATGTGAAAAGAACACATGATTACATAAGAACGAACTGCAGGGTAAACTTTTCATGATTACCGTCTCTAGCTCCTCAATTTGGAAACAGAAAATGCTGTAAAACACTATCCTGGTTTTAGAGGCTTTTATTTTTTGTTTAATTTTTTTATTGTTAAAATTTCCTTAGTCAGGAGAATCTTCTCTACTCATTTTTCTGGCTTTATCCTCCTTAAGAGATAGGAGGGAAGATTGCTGATGATGCAACCATGCTTGCCAGAAACAACTCATGACTGAAGGAAGAACAACAATGCCTGAAAAACTAAATAGGATCATAAGGCTCAAAGCGTGAGATGCAAATGGTAATTCAAGACTTGATATGATGTAAGAATGAGTAATTACAGGCTAGATTGATTGCTAAGGGCATGTTTGGGAGAGGGGTAGGGTAAAGTAAAGTAAAGTAAACCTAAATTCAAGAATTAATAATATATGATTGTGTTATGATGACTTTTTGTTTTTAGTTGTTTGATATGGAGTTTTTTTTACTTTTTGTATAAAAAGTAGAGATTTTTTGTAGTTTAGTGATGACATTTTAACTTTTTTTGAAAAAAGATGAGGGAAATTTGAATATTTTAAAAACAGATGGGGGAAAATTTGAAGTTTCAAAATTTAACTTTACTCTACTTTACCTTACCCCTTTACCAAACATGCCCTAAGGGATTTGCTCAAGAATATATTCGTACTTCTGCTCCATTCTGCATCATGTTGGGATCAACTGGCTACTATTTGAGGATACAATAAGAATTGGTGGTCAATTCAACTTAACACAATGCTTCTTGAGTGTGATTTTAGAAACTTGCAAAGTTGTATCTTCTTTTTTTACGTGAAGGACGTTGCATAATGCTCAATCAAAATAAGTGGTGCTTCTTTGCACAATTCAGCAATAGGAAAGGTGAACCCTATCTTTCAGCAATAAAAGCTACTGATCTGAATGCCCCATCATGTCATAGATCACTACCCATACATTGGATGATCATGGGCTTGAACTACATTACAAATTAGTAACATAGAGCCTTCATTTAATGAGAGGAAGATTTTTGGTCATCTCTGGTCAACAATGGAGTCCATCACATGACACTACATGTTTCTCCAACATGTGGGATCTGGATGTGTTCAGAGGAGCACTGGAGCATGAGGTAGTCTCAGAGAAATGCAATATTAATGACCAAGTACAAGTGCTGGAAATATAATCATATCAGAGAACTGTGTTATTACTGACCAAGTAAAAGTGCTGGAAATATAATCATATTTAAGTACTAAGAAAGCCAACTTAGCCAAGTAGTTCATCTTTCAGAAAAATAATGGAAAGAATATAATTCTCACCAAATTCAAGCTGAAATTTTCATCTGACAGAAATGGAACTAAAAGGCACCAGAAAACAATGTCCGTCAACATCACAGCACCTGCACAAGTCTACATGTGATGAAACCAAATTCAGTACTAAGCATGAGCAAGAATCTCAAGAATCTTCATCATTATCATTATCATCATCAAAGCCCTATCCCAACCATGTTGGGAATCTCAAGAATCTTCAAATAAATAAAATAAAAATCTCCACATAGCCACAGAACATGCATAGATGATGAATTTGATAGTGAAATGAACATTTTCTGTGGTGGCCAGGATAAAAGCACATGAGGCTTGTATGAATTTTTCTTCAAATAATAAAAATGAATATATTGTGAATGCATGCTTAGTAGATAAAAATGAGGAATCGTCAAATTTCCATGATTCTGCATCGTGTTTCATGCTATAATAATGCTTAGGCAGCGAAACATGACAAAAATTGAGATTCATTAACCTGATATATGGCTTGCATTAGATATCCCCAAAACCCAGCTCTTCGTTCAATCATTTCTTGCTCGTGATGGTTTTGCAATTTGATGGGGCTCTTTATTTTATTTGTAGAAGTTATCATTGTGCCTTTGCTTTCTCCCAAATCTGTTTTTAGCAATCGACCCTTTTCCTCATTTCCAATGTAATGTTTTGAATATGTCCAGCATCCATGAGCAGATATCACAAGCCCAAGCTACAAGCAGTAGTGATATATGTTAAGCAGAAAGGGTTGTCTTAAGAAAAGAATACGGACCTCACAGTGACATTTTGGCAACGTAGATGCACTTTGGTATATTAGTCATGCTATTATCCTTAGTAGAGAGGATTTCTTATATAGTATCTGCATCAAGCGTTCATTCCACACTGACAGGAAGGAGCACAACATACCGCAAAATAGATAATGACTAAAGAAAAGGTCCACCTGTAGAAGAGTTAAAAATGAAAATAGGAGTTTAGACTGCAATTAACTGGCCAGATGTTATCAGTCTGATCCAAGTACGCGGGAAAAAACTTCAAATCAAAGCCAAAAAAAAAAAAAATGGGATTTGACATGTTAATCCCCCTTAAACCTGTTTACCCAATTTAATGACTAATATGCTAATAATGCCGCCAGTGTCATTTGACTCTGGTCAATTTTTTGTTTTTACGTTTCTGCCCAGGATCCCATGACATGATGGGATCCAAATGTAAAAAGTTGAAGAAAAAAACCCCTAGACGTCATTTCCTTTCCCTTTCCTTTTTTGTTACTTTCCATTTTCAAGTCTCCCCTTCGTTTTACAACACAAAAAACTGCATGAATAATGAGACATGACATCATAGCACATACCAATGTTCCCATGATTGGCTGAGATTTAATTTGTTTCTGTAACACAGAAATTGTGTAACCAGTGAGCAACAACATTGTTTATAGGACACCAAAAAATGACTCTTGTGAAAAGTGTATTTACTTGACCATCATTTCCTATGGGTTCTATTGTTGGAGGGATTGTTTCCTCAAATATGCTATAGAAAAGCCATGATATCATGGGATGTTTCAGTCTCCTATCTACAACCAACAGTCAAATTCAATCTTTTACAAAATGAAAAATAGCATTTTATGGAAAGTGAATTTTGTTGGAGGGATTTTTCCCAAATATACTGCAGAAAAACCATGAAATCCATGACAGTCCCATGAGATCATGGGATTCTATTTCCCCTTCCTTTCCTGTTTGTATCCCTCTCTTTTTGTTATGGCTGGAGTTGTTTCAGATGGTAATAGATGGATCTCTGTTTTCAGAGGGGAATTCATTTGTCGGTGGGGAATGTGGTACGAGGGTTCTTTTCTACAACCTGAGGAAAGGAAGAATTTTCAGAAATCTCTTAGATGAACTTGGCTCATGAATGAGGGCTTTTCTTCTCATGAATGAGGGCTTTTCTTCTGATGGATGAGGGCTCTTAGTTTTGCCTTGGTGACTGGTAAGCAAAAACCAAAAAGAAGACTTGAGAAGGTTTTTTTTTTTTCAACGTTTTACATTTCGATCCCATGATATCATGGGAACCAGGGCAAAAACATAAAAAGAAAAATTTGACAATAGCATCTGCGTTTTAGGCTTTACTGAGGAAAACAAATCATATTCACTAGCTACAAACTCCTAGCTAGAGACATTTATTAGTGGCTACTAAATATAATTAAAGCATAACAGGACAAGGTCAATTAAAAACAACTCTGAGATGAACTGCTGCAATATGTAAGCACTATGGTCCAATCATACAGATATTCTCGAATAAAAAGGCACTCAGTACTGAGAATTTATGGGTTAGACATGCAAGGTACTAGGAGAAAAGGGAGGCCAACAAAAATCTAGATTGAAGTTCTGAAAGACAAGTTAGAATGCCAAGTTACAGAGGGCATAGCTCAGGGATGACTACAAATAGAAACCTTTAAAATTGATCCTCGCAGCACTGTCATCAGTTAATGAATATTCAACTCTTTTTGGCATTGTGCAATAGTCAATGTTTGCTTTATGTTCCAAGCATGCTCCAGTAGCAAAGAGACTACCCGAACCCCCCGCCGCAGACTCCCAGGAACTTATCTCACATAGTCATCCCAAATTCTGATTCAGGAGGTCAGTCTAGGAATCTCTTCATTATTTTCCATCAAAGCTCACTGCAGGTGTATAACTGTATACGAGGAAGGCTCTGCTTTCCTTAACTTGAGGGTTCATAGTCCATTCCCCTTGGTCCATCCATCAAGAGCTCAAATGGTTCAAATGTTGGATGATCAAAAAGATGGGGTACCCTCTTTAGCTGATGGGTAATTAATAAAACAGTCCTAGCCCCATGTTTTCCCCATTTCATATTAGGACACTGCTAGAGGAACCCACCTACATGAACTCATCAGGAATTACACTGCCCAAGTAATCCATTATGATTTCTCCAATTCCCACACTCTTAACTTCACAACCTGAAAAAGGTTCTTAGTCCTTAAAAATGAAAAGAAAAAAAAAAAAAAAAAAAACCAACACCCCAGAGTTAAAAATCTTGATTTCCACATGACTGCATGGATCCAATTGCAGGTGAACAAACTCAAACATGAAAAACCCTGGTCTCAAAATCACATATCTTTATGTGAATTCTCAAGCAAAAATCTACACACAACCCAGAACAGCAGTACTAACACTAGAGTTAAAAATCGCATGTTTATGTGAATGCTCAACAGAAAAAAAAAAGGGGAGGGGGAGAAATGCAGAAATCGATCTTACTGCGTGTAGAAATAGAAGGAGAAGAATCCTAGGGAAGCGACCGTCTGAAAAAGCATCCAAGACATGGAGACGAACGCGATCGATCGGTAGATCAGGAGCCAGAAAGGATGGAGCTCTCTCCAGCAGGGGATCCAGAGATCTGAGCCGTTGAGAGGAGATCTCTGGCGTCTGACGATCAGAAAGATGGCCACAGTCAAAGGGACGACGAAGATCAAAGCGCAGACAGGAACTTGCCATCGGAGCCAGTACTGTAGTCCTTCCTCAGCCATTTTCTTCGGGGACTCGAAATCCACGGATGAGGGAAGAAGATTCTCGACTCGTGAAAAGTTTTCCCCGGCCAGAAACCAAAAAGCAATGATTCGCAGAGGTCCGAGTCTTCACTAACAAAAGCATCATAATGAGTTTTGGATAAAAGGTGTAGTGGGTGAGATTTGAATTTGAAAGTTTTAAATTATTACTCACTTAATTACAACACCATTTCATATAAATATTTAATTATTTATGAAAACCTTTTTAGAAGTACTTAGATCTCAAGCTTCTTGGGTTATGTCAGTGTTTAGCACGAGTTATTATACCGTAGTTAACCTAACTTACACTACTTTTACCTCCCGATATGGTAAAACAAGACAATTTGACTATTAGGCTTACCTTTACTGAAAACAAAGCTATTATGGGACCTACTTGTCTGCACTGTGCAGGCCTATTAAGGGGATGGTGTGATCCTCATCCAAGGCTCTCGTTGATATCATCTATCACAACTGTTGACATAAATTAATTTGGAGAAGCTGTCAAAAAAACCACAATTATTGCAGTTTTCACAAAATTTTAATTGTTCACCTTGCTCCTACTTTTGTGTAATCCACTCATTCATATATTACATCTACCTTTTCTTTTCCTTTTTGCTTTTTTTCCTTTTTTTTTTCTTTGTTGGCTAAAGTGGCCTAAAGGGGAATAGATAAAGGCATGCACTCATCAGGGATTAATCCATGATCGGTGATTAGGAGTGGAGCTTTAACCACTAGGACATTCCTAAGTTCCTTATATCTCTCTCTTCTTGTGTTGTAGCAATTAATTCAAAATTTTTAGTCAAGTCCTTGCACATGATTTTAATAAGTTTGGTGGGCCTCACTCTTTTGACTTTTGGGGATGGAAAATAAAATTATGTGTGAAAATGCCATTGGTGGTTTCTCAATTTCCTTTGTATAAGCTACTCATACAAGATAGGAGAGAAATCGAAGCTCTATTTCCCATTAATTAATGGAGAAACTACATTTTCTTCATTAATTGACTCATGTTCATCCTGAACTGGATTTTGCCTTAATAATTGATAGCAGTCAATAAAATTGAGTTGTACTGAAAATTAACTAATTACCTACAATAGCATTTTGTCATATTTCAAAACAAAAGTAAGTGCATATACGTTTACAAGCTCAACGCAGACTGATACTTGGAACTAACCACATTGCCTTAAATCATTTGTGATCAATGAAGAACTCTACATTTTCTTTGATATAGAGTGAGGAGAGATGATACATACAAAGTAGTATACAAATTACAAAGATGGCATTGTCATAGCGCCGGACATCCCATGCAAAATTTCCAGCCCTGACGATGCATGAAGTGCCCGGGTAGCAGAGAGCCACATGGGGTGCACCCCAATCCAGCAGTTGATCCATAGATGGCTCAAACCATCCAATCTGTCCCCTCCACATTGATCTGTCAACAACCTCTCATACTTGGTATCATTGTCACATTTCTTCAGATCCTCTGTTTTTTGGAGCTCCCACAATGAACCGTTGATCGCTCCACCGACTATCGCAAAGCACATGAAATCCTATCAGTAGATATCCAGTGCCGTGGACCCTTGGTCAAGAGATTGAGAAGGAGGTGATGAAGCTCTGTAGCTGGATACGGTGGCCTTCTTTGAGATGTTGGTAAGGGAGCCAGATAGCCATGGTCATGTTGGGGGTGGTATTTTTGTTTTGACTGTTTGGTGCTCAATCACTTCTGGGGATTTTGGTTTAACGTTGCTGTGGTTAGAAATGAGGAGGTTAGATTGGGATATGGGAAACTAGAAATCATGTATTGTGATGAGAGTACTAAATGCTAATACGAACTCCTGGAAAATTTTTGTGAACCGCAAAGCATGATAATTTGGGATAATTACCGTACAAATGCTCTTATATCTAACATTTGTTCAGAGATTGTCCACAAAAAGAAAATTACTACACGGTTGTTCGTAAAGGATAGGGCATCCTACAAATGATGATATTACCCCTATAAAATATAGAATAGTGTGATATCCTGTCCTACAACAGTAGAATATTTAATAATGCGATATCCTATAACTTGAGGATATCACAAGTTCTACCCCTCCCCCCAAAACCCGAAGCGCATTTTCCCCATGAAACTGTGATTTATCTCCATCGTTTTTACTCTTTTTGGCTTCCTGAGTTGGGGCTTTTCTTATACAGATTTCTATCATCTAAAGATCATCTATTTCATTCATCACAAGAGGTATGTGGTCTCTATTTTGTTTATCTTCTCCATTTATCAAAAGAAGAAGCAGACTATTTTTCCTTTCTTTTGTACAAAGGGGGAGTAAAAAAATTTGAGATTCGTTCGAACTGTTTGGTATCTTACAGTAATAGGATATAGTGCAATTCGAGATCCTAGAATGATAGGATATTGCAAGTTCAAAGCATGAAATCATTTTTTGTATAGCGTTCTTTCCTATATGAGCAATAGTGCAGTAATTATCTTTTTGTGAATACTTTTCAGGTAAATGTAGGATATAAAGACATTTGTATGGTAATTATCTCTAATAACTTTATAATTATGATTTAAAGTTTATTCTTGTACATGAACCTCTTTAAGGGGGTATTCTTGTGGTCATACATTGAAGTCATTAAGGTCATATTTAATTGCAAGCATTTGGATACTCACAATCTCAAACAAAGTGGGATTTTAAAAAACTTGTATATACCCTCCTAGGGTTTTTAATATTTGTAAATAGGCCCCTGTGGTTTCAACATTTGTAAGTGGGGGCCTACTTTGACATTTTTATACTTTTCATATCCTCAATTAAGTGGATTTGACAATAAAGAGAAGAGATTATTGGGATTTTTTCTGATTTTGTTAGTTTTGCTCATTCTTTATTTATTATTAAGAAAACCCATCTCCTTCATAAGACTTTTTTAACATTTTTCACTTTAACTTTCTTTTTTTCAAGCCTATGAAGTTCTTCATTGTAGGCGACTAGCGACATCTTCTCTTTTAATATTAAGATAATCAATTTTTATTTTTATTTTTAAAATAGTTCTCATGAAAAAGAAGATTAGAAATTGGTTTGAATGTTATTTTCACAGGCCCTCTCTCTCTTTGCATAATGATTTTAAGGGCTGGGAATGTATGCCTTGTGGATTTTAGGAATTTATACTGACCATCTCTCTGCATAATAGTTCTAATAAATTCATTTCTTTACCGTCTATTTTTGTATAGGTTGTCTCCAATTTCTAACATTTGCAAATGCATTTTAAAGAGCCTTTTTTTTTGCTTTAGGAAAAATTGTATTAATAGGAAAGACAATGATTTGAAAACATAAAAGTTGGAAGGGGCCTTACTTAAGCCACACAACTAAATGAATATATGACTTTTTTAGTGGAGATACTAGATTAAATGAAATATCTCAATCACTTGCTTTACTAAAATGATCCTAAATATAATTAATTCAAAACACATTTGCCCTCGTGCTGCTGATAAGAAATAGATTAAAGACATTAATTAAAATTGAGAAAAACAAAGGGAAGCAGGTGACATGTTTATAGCATTAAGGTAATTTAACAAATCTATTATTCAACCCATTATGGCCTATTAAAAAATATTAAAAACCATATGAGGGGTGTATACAAAAATGGTTGTAAGAGCAAAAGTGTCATTTGATAAAAACTGAACAAAATCCTTACTGTTTACCATTAAACTCACATATTTTGGGATATTAGAGGTATTAAAATGCCAAAATATGGGCCTATTTACAATTTCGAAACCCAAGGGACCTATCTACAAATATTAAAAACCTTAGGTGGTGGTATATGCAGAAACTCAATTAAAAAATATTCAATCTGTCTGCATTCAGAATTCTAGATTTCATTTTATTTTGCATGGCAAAAGTGGCATTTGAAATGTCAAGTCTTGTAAGTGTATTAAGAAATTGTTGTAAAGGCAAAAGTGTCGTTTTGATAAAATAAACTAAGCAAATTCCTCACAGTTTACCATTAAATCCATTTATTTTGGGATAATAGAGTTATTAATGTACCAAAGTAGAAGCGTATTTACAAATATCGAAACGAGAGGCGCCTATTTACAAATACTTAAACCCAAGGAGCTTATTTACAAATATTAAAAACTTTAGGGTGGTATATGCAAAAAACTCAATTACAAAATGTTAAGTCTACATGCATTCAAAATGCTGTATTTTAGGGAATTTTGTAGGCAAAAGTGGCATTTGAAATGTAAGGTTTTGTAAATTCTCCTTGATATATATATATATATGTATATATTATATATTATAACAATACCTCTTTTTGTGGGTTGGGGGGGGGGGGGGGGTTGGGCGACTAGGCTCTATCCATACAAAAATTTTGAGACCTCTCACACAAATCCTCTAAAATCTAAAAGCAATCCATTATCCACATGATTTCCTAATAATTTTGAATATCTATAAGCATTCAAGATTTTCAATCCTTGATTTTAGGAAGAAAATTAATTAGATTTCGATCCTTAATAGAATATTTTAGGAAGACAAGCAATACATCTCACCACAAGCAATTATTTATAGTATACTCTTTTCTTCTTCTTCTTCTTCTTCTTCTTCCTCTTTTTTTACACAAAACAACCATATTGTCAATTGCTTATGGGATAACATGCAACTTAAAGCAAGGCGAGTAGAATGAGATCGATATTGTCAAGTGCACATGCCACTAACTCCAAGGTGAGTAGAATCCATGAAGATTTTGAAACCATAAAAACAATATTCAGAAATAAAGTCAAGCCTCTTTGGTTTCTCCACGACCAAAGAATCCTCCATCCAAAACCCATTCGAATGTTTCTCTTTTTTCCCATATCACACCTGTATTATTAAAAGTTTTTAGCAACATGTCATGAAGTTCTTATTTGGGTGTATTGGCGTAGTTGTTTCTTCATGTTGAACAAAAGTTCTAAACCTTTGAAAATTTTTCTTCAAGTTTACTTCTCTTTTCCACAGTCCAGAAGATCGGTAGCTTTTAGGGAAAATCTGTTAAGAAAGAAGATGAATGAGAAGCACACAATCCACACACATAAGCACAAGATTCACGTGGTTCACCCGATGTGAGCTACATCCATGGATATTCAAGCTTGTCCACTATTTTGGATATTACCACACAAGAAGAACAGTTAAGAACAGTTATCTCTTTGTCATTACAAGAGTACAAGAGTCTCTCCCTAGGATTCTCCAATGCATAGCACAACTCTCTCACACTATTCAGAAAAATACAGAAGTCCTTATTAACAACACTTAGAGATTCACAACGGTCAGATCTGACCTTATAAAAAGGGATCCAGATTAAATAGTCGAATTACATATTTACTCATGTAAACAAATAATATGCCTAGACCAGGCTTCACTAACCCATCAATCTCCCACTTGAAGGATGATCACACTGAATTGTTGACCTATAAAAATTGCAAATACTATAGCGAAGACACCTCATCTCAGCTTAATTTAGGCTACAGAGGTTATTTGCAGATCCTGGGGAATCACTGTGAGAACCGGCATTCCATGAAGAACAAGGTAGCTGGAACTCTCAGAGGAAGTTCAAATTTCGGGTTGAACAGACATCATCGAACTCAAAAGCCACAAGCATGTCAGCCTGATGTCAGTTCCCCCCAAGCCAGGGGGTCACTGACCAAAGTCCTGCTTTCCGATGTCCAAAATTGATGAAATTTGGGCACGAAACTTTAGTCATGCTCAGAAGATACTTTGCAAATTTTCAAGTCGAAAAGACTCCATTTGGTCTAAATTTCATTACATGTCAGCTTAGAGGACAGTAATCCTGAATTTGGGGGTCACCAGCTAAGATCTTACTTCCAGAAAGCCAAAGCAGATAAAATTTGGAACGAATGCTCAAAGAATGCCCCAAGTTATTCTCCCAAAGTTTTGAGTCAAGTGGAGGCTGTTCGGATAGAAAACAGGCTAACTATCTCAATGCGGAGTGAATAGTGACCTAACGCATGCAATGAATAGGCCACTGTTCGAAATCCTACTTCCTCAAATCCAACTGCATGAAATTTGGATGAATACTCCAAGATGTTCTTGACGTCAGTCCCTCTAAGTTTCAAATCAAACCGAGGTCATTTGGGTTTCAAACAGCTGAAACAAGGGCCCACTCTCATAAAAAAGTCAACTGGGGAGTTGACCATGTTCAGGTGGTCAAACAGAGCTGAAACTTCTATGAAACACTTAAAATGGTGTCAAGAAATATCTCTCCAAGTTTCGTGATGATTGGACATCATTCGGGCCTCAAACAATGGAAAATAGACAGCATATGCAATGTTCCAAAAGTGGGCCTTGTCCGTGACCGGGGCCCAATTAATGAAAAAGTTGACCAACTTCCTGAAGTCAAAACGGGCTGAAATTTTTGTAACATTTAGAAAATAGTGTCAAGAAGCATCCCTCCAAGTTTCGTGGTAATCGGACTTCGTTTGAGCCCAAAACAGATGAAAATGGGCCACATACGTGAAAACCCAAAATTGGGCCTCGTCCGTGACCCAGCCTGCGGTCACAGACCTTCAAAAGATGTTTCCCACGATTTTAGGCAGTTTCCCTCCACTCCTCTTCGAAATCCAACTCCCCACAATTGCTATTAACTCTCCAAAACTGCACAAAACTGATTGGGAGTCGATAAAAGCTTCAAATTTTGAAGAAAAAAAAAAGGGGGAACACATACACAAAGAAGAAAAGAGAAGAAATCAAAGAAAGAAGCACTTAAAGCAACAAAGAAACAAACTCCAGCAGCACTTCCACGACCATTCCCACCTTTTTTCTCAGTTTTAAAGGTGAGCAAGAAAATTCAGAAGGAGAGAAGGAAGTGGAATGGCCAAAGTCCATACTATGTTCGTACGACGCCAATTTTTTAGAGGATGACATTGTCACCTCTGTTTCTCTTATTCGTAGGGCTTCTTAGCCATTGCAAGAGTTGTGAAAGAAGTCTCTCTAGACCTCATTTTGTTCCTTGAAAATGATAGGTTCAAAATGACACAACTCCGGCTTCAAATTTGCCCATTTCGGACTTGAAACAAAAACGCAGTCCGTAAGCACGAATGATGAGTTACAGCGGTTTCAATTGATTCCATGGTTAAATGTGATCTTCTTGATGGTTGTCCACCGCTCCAAAGTCATGAAAATGGAGTTCCAACACTTGAAAGAAGTTCCAAGAAAGAACCAGTACGAACAGCATAAAAAACGGAGGCAAACAGTGGCTTCACGGCCATTGTCTGTCAGTGACCGTGACCCACGGTCACTGGCAGGTTCCAGTGACCGTGGGTGAGTCACGGTCACTGGAAGGCCCCAGTGACCGTGAGTGACTCACGGTCACTGGAAGGCCCCAGTGACCATGGGTGAGTCACAATCACTGGAATGCGGCAGTGACCGCGGGTCACGGTCACTCCCCATTTTTGCCTCTTTTTTATATTTTCTTCCACCTTATGTATATTCTCTTGTATTTTCTAAATTGAGATCACATCTAAGACTTGAGGGAGGGGTTGTAAACTTTCAAAATGTGTGTAAACAACCTGCATCCCCGCGGTCAGGGCACTTGAACTCATGTAAACGAAAGGGAAATTAATGATGAACTGTAATTATTTCCCATTCTTCTTAACGCTTGAAGTGCGTGAATGTGGGACCTTGATTCCATAATTCATTTTCCACGCCTACACTTTTTAAGCGCGATCATGAATGGCAATGACAACAACAGAAAACGGTTTCAAATCTCAACACCTTATCTTCAAACAAGAAGTTACAAATGAAACTGAGCATAACTTCAGTTTCTCTATATTCACCACCTTTATAAAAATATCAGCGAGATTCTGACTTGAGAAAATCCTTTCCAATTTCAGCAACTTTTTTTCCAAAAACCACCGTATGAAATGATATCTTATGTTAATGTGTTTGGTTCTTATATGAAAGGTTGAATTTTTTGCAAGATGAATAGCAATCTTATTATCATTGTATAGCTTGATATCCTCCTACTTCTTACTCAACTCTTCCATTAACTCTTGCAACTAAATCAGTTCCTTACTAGCTTCTCTTGCAGCAATATACTCTGCTTCTGTAGTTGAAAATGTAACAACATCCTGTAGTTATGATTTCTAACTGATTGTTGCACTACTCAAGGTGAAGACATATCTGTTAACCCATAAAAAAAAATCACAGCTACTATAATCAACTCAGAAGACTTCAGATAAGCTCGGAATGCAGCAATTTAAGTTTCGAAGTTGGTGGACTTCATCTGGTTACTCAACTCACCAAAACACTAAGTTTGAGGTTCAATGCCTCAAATCCAAGGAGCACCAAACAAACTTAAGCCTCTGGCAACTCTAAAGTAGGCTTGAGAATGATGTTTTAAAGTTTCAAAGCATTTGGACTTTATCTTAGCTCAAAATCAAGCTTGAATGACTATTTGTCAGCTCTTTAGGGGTCATTGTGGAAATTAAAACTTTTACATGTCAAAGCAAAACTCAAACTTAGGGGAATATCTTCAAATACATTCAAAGACTAGCCTTTAAAATAACAGAGCATTTGGATATCATTTGGACCAAAACTCAATTCAGATGGAAATCTACTAAGCTCTGTGGGGTCACTACACAAAGTGACACCTCATGAAGATCAAAATCAATTGAAACTCTTAGAGGAAGCTCAAATTATTCTCAAGGGAAGCTCTGAAAAATTTCAGGTCAAATAGACATCATTTGACCCAAAGTTTACAAATATGTCAATTTTAGGTCAATGACCCTTAAATCATGGAGTTATTGACCAAAGTCCTGCTTTTCGACATCCAAAATTAATGAAATTTGGGCACAAAACTTCAGTCATGCTCAAGGGATATTTTACAAAATTTTAAGTCAAAAGGATTGTCACAACCCGAGCCCAGGAGTTCGGGGGTTAGCAAAAGCCTAACCAATGACATACGTACTCCCGTACCTGCACACTTAGACCTGGTCCAAATGTACACGTATAAGGGAAGATTCACACGTGCAAACATGTATGCGAAAGCTGTAGATATCAAAACATCACAACAAAATATGTAGGAACAGAGTAGAAAACCAGAATTTATATACATCATATCTGACGGTGTTACAAAATGATACAAAACTACTGGATACAACTCATGAATGGGTGTAGTCATGATAGATCTCAAAAGAATAAAGGCTCGTATACAATATGAGGACTTGACACTCTCCGAAAGGAGGGATCACGCCCACTCCTCTAGCCCGGATGGGGCCTCAGGGGTCTCTCCTGTAACCTGATTGGCCGACGAGGGGTCGGTCTGGGTATCTGAGCCTGCAACACCAAGGACAAAGCATGAATACAACGATCCAGCAAAGTATAAACAGTAACAAGATAACACATGCTGTCTCTAATTAAATTAAAGAACAAAAGTAAATCATCACATGTTAATGCTTGTCAACTAGGCAATCGTGCGTGAAATACAGCATACTCTCATGGATAAAAAATACAAACACTGTACATACTAGGCGGCTACCACACATGCCATCTGCTCCCAAATGAGGGATCTTATAAACATGAGGAGAACACCATTGTCCGGGCCAGGGAACAAATGGGTCTCGGGTTTCCTAGGGTCCGGATTCCCCAAGACGTGTCCTTACTGCAGCAAGGTCATATAACTATACCATAGTCACCCCGTCGGGATCCTAAGGCTGAGGCAGAGTAGTGCCTAACCATAGTGAATCAATCATGTACTGCACCTCGAGTCAAACATGTCAACTAGTATATCACACGTGCATAATCATGATCAACATACGTATATACTCAAGGTGTAAGAATCCATCAAGTGACGTGTAGACTGTCACAACCCGAGCCCAGGGACCGGGGGTCAAAGGAAGTCTAACCAATGACACACGTACTCCCGTGCATGCACACCTAGACCCCGTCCAAGCATACACGCACAAGGGATCAATCACACGTGCAAACAACTGTACGCGGAAGCTGTACGTATCAAGGCATATAGCAACACACCAAGAGACATAGCAATCATGAACTGATAACAAGTACAATTTACAAGAACGTATGACAATATAGCAGGCTTACAACAATCAAAAATCAAAATACAGATATCACTCAAAGCCCGCGTTACAAGTACAGAAAAATCCCCTCAATAGACTCGGACTCAAATGAATGGGGAGAACAAAATGACGCAAACCGTACTCTGGAGGATGGATCAAGTCCACTCCTCTAGGCCGGAGGGGGCCTCGCGAGCTTCTCTTGGAGTCGGGTCGACCGACGCAGGATCGGGAGAGGGATCTGAGCCTGCAACACACAAGGACAACTCATAAGTATGACGACTTAGCAAAATATAAGCCACAAGATGATAACACGAATTGTGTCTAATCATGAGTAATAGTCACAGAGCAAGATCCATAGAAGGCATGTTCGTATACTAAGTAATTATGCAAATGAATAAGCATGCTGTAAGGATCATAAACAGATAACAGTCAAAGTGGCTACTACATTGGCCATTTTCTCCCTTACGAGAGCAGTCAGAATGAGAACACCAGCGACCGGGCCAGGGTACGCATGGGTCTCTAGTTCCCGGGGTCCGGAGTCCCAGGACAGAACACTCTGCAGAGGCAAACACATAAACTAAACCAAAGTTAACCCCGTCGGGTATCCTAAGGCTGAGGCTCAGTAGTACCAATACCAATCACAATCAAATCGAATCGGATGATGCACCTCAATCAATCAATCATATCATATCACATACCACATACAGATCTCACATATCACGCTGAACAAACAATAGGAAGTGCATCACAGATACTGATACTGATACTGAATGCAATTAAGCAATAACGGAAGGTACTGAATACGAATAACAATACCAAATGCGGATAAGCAGTTACCAGGAACAATCTCAAGTACTAATAACAATTAAGCACTGATGCAAGTACTCCAGTGGAGCAACAGTAAAACACAATACACAATAATAGAATGGTCCCGCCCGGGCTTCGCTCTGGGGTTGCTGCATTTCCCACAGAATCGAGAGGTCCAGCGCAGAACACATAAGAGGGCATAACCGAAATCAATATGCTGTACAAATCAACAAATCAAGTACTTATACGAATCAAGGTCAATTACAAGCCAATCCTACACTAATTATCCAGTGTTTCTAACCGTGCATGTTGATGTAGTTTTAAGTTATCCAGTGTACCATTGTCTAGTGTTGCAGTATCAGGAGTGTACACCGAAGTCCCTTAAACCAACACCCATGGGGAGGTGCTAAACAGCTGGATAACAGTCATGAATGATTCGCAGCCCTCGAGATCATTCATGTCATTCACATATTCCATCGGGCATGTTCAGGTTAGCTACATTCTAACATGGAAGTCATAACAGTCTCTTTCTTAATCCTAGTCCTTTTTCATTCAATTCTCAGGGTCTCACGGTGTAGCCGTAGGTGACCTTACGGCTTAGCCGAGGCATCTTACGGCTTAGCCGTACTATGCACTGCGGCTGAGCCGAGGCTCCCCAAAATGTCCATCCGGATTTACGGCTCAACCGTATTTTACTCTACGGCGCAGCCGTATCCTGGTCCACGGCTTAGCCGTAAGACAATGTACGGCTTAGATCAGGCTGGGCCGTAGAAGGATGGCAATTTGCCAACTCTCAGTTATTTTCAGATATCAGTCTGTATTGTTCTACGGTTAGGGTTACGGCTGGGTCTCGGCTTAGCCGTAAGCCATTTTACGGCTTAGCCGTAGCACATTTCACGATGTAGCCGTGAGTGCACGGACTCATTTTTCTGGAATCGTTACAGACATACAGAAACTGAACAAAACGACTGAAAACAAGGAAAATAACAGGGAAACAGACTCAAGGGGGCTGTCTAACACTGATACATACAGTAAAGAGCATGAAACAAACAATCAAAACACTACCAATCAGTGTTCATACTACTTGTGCTTATACTTGCCTCACAAATGGAATCACGTCGTTGCTTTGGCTCAGTCCACCGGAAAACACACACGAATTGGCTCCTTTTTTCCTCCCTTAAGCAATAGAAACAGAGGAGGAGAAGAGGAAGAGAGCTGAACAGAGAGAGAGACGAGCTGAGAGAGACAGAGACGATCGAGAGAAAGGAAATGAGTTGGTAGGATATTTATAACTCAAAATGAGTCCAAATTACAAACAAGTCCAAACAGTTTACACAAATATCAGTTTGAGTCAACTGACGGTCCAACGAGAGCAAATGAAATCGTTCGGATCCAAGACAGTTATGACAATCGACAAGCTCAACGAAATACACGCGATGACGTCAGAATGACGCAAAACTGACAAGGTCAACCAAAAGCCAAAATTACGAAAAAGGGCTCGAACTACCTACACCAAGTCAAACTCAACCCAAACAATCTCTCTAAGGCTCAAACTAAAGAAAAAACAAAATCAAAACACTCGTAGCGACAAAATCGCATGCGATTACTCACTAATCCGGATCAACTCGGGTCGGAGTGTTACATCCTCCCCCACTTAGACATCATTCCGTCCTCGGAATGAACGCGTACCTGAGCAAAAAGGTAAGGATACTGACATGCCATCTGATCTTCTAATTCCCATGTGGCTTCATCAGGTCCATGATGTTCCCAGAGTACCTTGACCCATCGAATAGTTCTCGTACGCAAGAGCTGTTCTCTGGTCCCAACAATACAGAGCGGACGCTCAACGTATGACGCATTGGGTTGCATCTGAATATCATCGTAGCGAATCACGTGCGTCGGGTCCCGAACATACTTGCGAAGCATTGACACATGAAAAACGTCATGTACTCCAGAAAACTCCAAGGGTAGAATCAATCTGTACGCTAAATCGCCAATCCGGCTCTTGATCTCAAATGGACCCACATATCTAGGTGCTAACTTGCCTTTTTGACCGAACCGTATCGTACCTTTCATTGGTGAGACCTTCAAAAATACCCAATCTCCAACCTGAAATGCTAATGTTCTTCTTCTCGTATCTGCATAACTCTTCTGTCTCGATCGGGCAATCTTCAAATTGTCAATGACCTTTTGGACTTTCTCTGTAGTCTCAGCAATGATTGTCGGTCCGTGGAAACTCCTTGTTCCAACTTCTTCCCAGCAAATAGGGCTTCTACATTTCCGTCCATACAGAGCTTCATAGGGTGCCATTCCAATACTCTCGTGGAAACTGTTGTTATACGCAAACTCGCACAACGAGAGATGCAGATCTCATTCTTTCTCAAAATTCAGTACACTGGCCCGTAACATGTCCTCGAGCGTCTGAATCGTTCGTTCTGACTGTCCATCAGTCTGCGGGTGATACGCCTACTGAAACTCAACTTCGTTCCCATGGCTTCCTGAAATGCTCTCCAAAACGAAAAAACAAAGCAGCTATCTCGATCAGACACAATCGATACAGGCGTACCATGTAGTCTCACAATCTCATCAACGAACTTCTTCGCCATCTCGGAAAATGTCATGCCTTTCTTGAATGGAAGAAAATGGGCTGTCTTCGTCAGTCTGTCCACGATCACCCAAATGGCACTATTCTTCTTGCTCGTCAGGGGTAAACCCGAAACGAAGTCCATCGTAATGTGCTCCCATTTCCACTGGGAAATATGTAATGGATGTAAGGAACCTGGAGGTCTTTGATGGTCAGCTTTCACCTTTTGGCAAGTCAAACATCTGGCAACAAACCCAGCAATTTCTCTCTTCATATTATTCCACCAGAATCTGTCCTTGAGTGCTCGGTACATCTTCGTACTTCCAGGGTGCATAGAATAACGAGCATGGTGTGCTTCGGTCATCAAACTCTCCTTCAAAGTATCTACTGCTAGCACACATAATCTGTTCCTGAAATATAAGACATCACCCTCCAAACGAAAGTCTGGTCGATCTGCAATGCTATCCCGAATTCGCTTCAACATCGCATCTTCGAACTGCTGGTCTTTAATACGCTGAATGATGTCAGGCTGAAAACTCACTGTACTGGTAAGTGTCAAACCGTTCTCCACCAATCGCATTTCCACTGGCTGAGCATGCCTCACAAAATAAAGGCTATCCAAGGCCTGGAGAATCTCCGACTTCCTACTCAAAGCATCTGCAACAACGTTGCCTTTCCCTGGATGGTATTTGATGGGGAAATCAAAATCCTTGATCAACTCAAGCCACCTTCGCTGTCGCATATTCAACTCAGACTGCGTGAAGAGATACTGTAGACTATGATGATCTGAATGCACTTCAAAGTTCACGCCATACAAATAGTGTCTCCACATCTTCAACGCAAAAAAGATGGCTGCCAACTCTAAATCATGCGTGGCATAGTTCTTCTCATGCTCCCGAAGTTGCCTCGAGCCATAGGCAATTACTTTGCCATGTTGCATCAAAACACATCCCAAACCGACTCGAGAAGCATCAGAGTAGATCATAAATCCTTCATGCCCATCCGGTAACGTCAAGACTGGAGCCGAAGTAAGCTTCTCCTTCAACATACGAAAATGGTGCTCACAGTCGTCCGTCCAAAGAAAGGAACATTCTTCCTGGTCAATCGAGTTAACGGTGTAGAAATCTTGGCAAAATCTTGAATAAATCGACGATAATAGCCGGCCAATCCAAGAAAACTCCATATCTCCGTCACTGTCTTCGGGCTAGGCCAATTCATCACTGCCTCCACTTTTGTCTGATCCACTGCCAACCCATCTGGTGAAATGGTATGACCAAGAAAAGCTACCTGCTCGAGCCAAAAATCACACTTCGACAATTTGGCATATAAGCGATGCTCTTTCAACAACTGCAAGGCTCGACGTAGATGTTCCTCATGCTCCTCTGGGGTCTTCGAATACACCAAAATATCATCAATAAAAACCACCACGAATTGATCCAGGAAAGGAGCAAAGATCCTATTCATCAAGGCCATAAAGGCAGCAGGTGCATTGGTTAATCCAAATGGCATCACGAGGAACTCAAAATGTCCATACCGTGTCTTGAAAGCAGTCTTCGCGATATCTTCTTCCTTCACCCGAAGTTGATGATACCCCGATCTTAAATCAATCTTGGAGAAATAGGCAGCACCTTGAAGTTGGTCGAACAACTCATCAATACGCGGCAATGGGTATTTATTCTTGATCGTGACTTTATTCAATCGCCGGTAGTCTGTGCACATCCGTAAGGTACCGTCCTTCTTTTTCACAAACAGCACTGGCGCTCCCCACGGCGACACACTCGGCCGTACGAAACCCTTCTCCAATAGGTCTTGCAATTGCGTCTTCAATTCGAGTAACTCAGCAAGGGCCATACGATAAGGAGCTAAACTAATGGGTGCTGTACCGGACACTAGATCGATCGCAAACTCTACATCTCGGACAGGGGGTAACTCGGGTACTTCCTCCGGAAATACATCCGGGAACTCACGTACTACCGGAATCTCGCCCAACTGCTTCACCTCCTTCTTCTCCGAGACGAAAGCAAGAAAACCTGCACAACCTCTACGTATCAAACGATCCGCCTTGCATGCGGAGATGACACACCTCGGGCATCTCTCCTGATTGCCCTCGAAACGAAACCCCTTCTCAAAATCGAAGTAAATCGTCCTGTTGTAACAGTTAACACAGGCACGATACCGCGCTAGCCAGTCCATTCCAAGGATCACATCGAAATCCAACATGGACAACAAGATCAAATCAACTGGCAGCTGGCGACCTTTAATCACCACGTCGCACTGAGGGTAGTATACACTACACTCCACTCTCTTGCCCACCGGAGTGGACACCACCAGTAAATAGGGTAGCGGCTGAGGGGGTTGCGGTAACTGTTCCGCAAAACGAGGTGCAACATACGAACGCGTAGATCCCGAATCAAATAGTGTATGTGCTACAGCTCGGGCAATGAGAACTTTACCTTCCACCACTTTCGCATCTTCTGCATGATCATGGGAAGCTGCGTACACGCGAGCAGTCTGACGCTGTGGCTTCTGGTTCTGGCGAGACGGCTGGGGGCTATTCGAGGCTGCAGAACTCAAAGACTTCGATGACCCTATAGATCTAGAGGACTGGAAGGTCCTGGCTTTCGGGCACTGAGCTATCTTATGCTCCATCGATCCGCAACTCAAACAAGCTCCGGACTTCTTCCAACACTTCTCCGTTGGATGTCCCAGTCCACAAAACTCGCATCTACTCCCCGAGAAACTCGAAGTTCCTTGCTTCCCTTTCCATTTCTTCTGAATCTGTCCCTTGGACCCCACTGGTGCACTCCTCTTGAAATCCATAGCTCTCTCTGCTAGGTGGTTGGCTTCCGCAGCATGTGCTCTGTCGACCGCATCGTCAAAAGTAGCTGGTCTCTGAAAGGCAGTCACATAGTTCGCGTATCTCGGATGCAGACCAGAAATGAAACGATTCACCTTCTTCTCCTCAGTATTAATCATGTCCTCGGCAAAATGGGACAACTGGATGAATCGGTGAATATACTCCGAGACGGTCAGCTGCTGCTGCTGTAAGGCCAGAAACTCAACCTCCTTCACACGCCGAACATGAGCAGGAATGAACTTTCTCCTGAACTGTTTCTGGAACGTCTCCCACACCGTTTCACTAGGCATGGTCAGATAGGCTGCACTAACACTCTTCCACCACGTCTTTGCTACCTCTCGGAACATCGATGCCGTAAGCATAACCTTCTGCCGGTTATCACAGATAATGGTCGAGAAGAGATCCCCGGTATGCTCTAGCCACTGATCAGCCTTCAACGCATCTTCATTACCATAGAATTCGGTGGCTCCACGTTTCCGAAATTTATCGTACAACGCATTCGGATCGCTCTCTTTAGGCTGGAAAACCACTTGCTGCTCTACAGGCCGCTGAACTGGCGCTTGACTCTGTTGGTCTACTATCGAAACGACCTGCGCTTGCAAAGAATGGATCGCCTGTAGCATGGTCAAGAAACGCTCGTCAAAATTCACAAGTCGCTGTGGAGCGGCTGATCCACTCTCATTATCTCCCTGATTGGTGTTGTCGTGTGTTCCAAATCCCGATGCCATAGCCTGCAAAACACAAAAGTCAATCTGCTATCACACTAGGTACTCACACAGACTCACAGGACAAGGGAACCAAACACAACAGTCCAAAACTGGACTACGGAATCTCACCACGTCCTATATGCCTACATGCTTACAGACTAAGATAGAGACAATGCTCTGAGAGACAATGCTCTAATACCATACAATACGTATGTCACAACCCGAGCCCAGGGACCGGGGGTCAGAGGAAGTCTAACCAATGACACACGTACTCCCGTGCATGCACACCTAGACCCCGTCCAAGCATACACGCACAAGGGATCAATCACACGTGCAAACAACTGTACGCGGAAGCTGTACGTATCAAGGCATATAGCAACACACCAAGAGACATAGCAATCATGAACTGATAACAAGTACAATTTACAAGAACGTATGACAATATAGCAGGCTTACAACAATCAAAAATCAAAATACAGATATCACTCAAAGCCCGCGTTACAAGTACAGAAAAATCCCCTCAATAGACTCGGACTCAAATGAATGGGGAGAACAAAATGACGCAAACCGTACTCTGGAGGATGGATCAAGTCCACTCCTCTAGGCCGGAGGGGGCCTCGCGAGCTTCTCCTGGAGTCGGGTCGACCGACGCAGGATCGGGAGAGGGATCTGAGCCTGCAACACACAAGGACAACTCATAAGTATGACGACTTAGCAAAATATAAGCCACAAGATGATAACACGAATTGTGTCTAATCATGAGTAATAGTCACAGAGCAAGATCCATAGAAGGCATGTTCGTATACTAAGTAATTATGCAAATGAA
Organism: Sextonia rubra; assembly: GCA_037013555.1. NCBI lineage: Eukaryota > Viridiplantae > Streptophyta > Magnoliopsida > Laurales > Lauraceae > Sextonia > Sextonia rubra. Next base: position 103,754,159 of record JASUAD010000001.1, on the reverse strand, counting down.
TAAGCATGCTGTAAGGATCATAAACAGATAACAGTCAAAGTGGCTACTACATTGGCCATTTTCTCCCTTACGAGAGCAGTCAGAATGAGAACACCAGCGACCGGGCCAGGGTACGCATGGGTCTCTAGTTCCCGGGGTCCGGAGTCCCAGGACAGAACACTCTGCAGAGGCAAACACATAAACTAAACCAAAGTTAACCCCGTCGGGTATCCTAAGGCTGAGGCTCAGTAGTACCAATACCAATCACAATCAAATCGAATCGGATGATGCACCTCAATCAATCAATCATATCATATCACATACCACATACAGATCTCACATATCACGCTGAACAAACAATAGGAAGTGCATCACAGATACTGATACTGATACTGAATGCAATTAAGCAATAACGGAAGGTACTGAATACGAATAACAATACCAAATGCGGATAAGCAGTTACCAGGAACAATCTCAAGTACTAATAACAATTAAGCACTGATGCAAGTACTCCAGTGGAGCAACAGTAAAACACAATACACAATAATAAAATGGTCCCGCCCGGGCTTCGCTCTGGGGTTGCTGCATTTCCCACAGAATCGAGAGGTCCAGCGCAGAACACATAAGAGGGCATAACCGAAATCAATATGCTGTACAAATCAACAAATCAAGTACTTATACGAATCAAGGTCAATTACAAGCCAATCCTACACTAATTATCCAGTGTTTCTAACCGTGCATGTTGATGTAGTTTTAAGTTATCCGGTGTACCATTGTCTAGTGTTGCAGTATCAGGAGTGTACACCGAAGTCCCTTAAACCAACACCCATGGGGAGGTGCTAAACAGCTGGATAACAGTCATGAATGATTCGCAGCCCTCGAGATCATTCATGTCATTCACATATTCCATCGGGCATGTTCAGGTTAGCTACATTCTAACATGGAAGTCATAACAGTCTCTTTCTTAATCCTAGTCCTTTTTCATTCAATTCTCAGGGTCTCACGGTGTAGCCGTAGGTGACCTTACGGCTTAGCCGAGGCATCTTACGGCTTAGCCGTACTATGCACTGCGGCTGAGCCGAGGTTCCCCAAAATGTCCATCCGGATTTACGGCTCAACCGTATTTTACTCTACGGCGCAGCCGTATCCTGGTCCACGGCTTAGCCGTAAGACAATGTACGGCTTAGATCAGGCTGGGCCGTAGAAGGATGGCAATTTGCCAGCTCTCAGTTATTTTCAGATATCAGTCTGTATTGTTCTACGGTTAGGGTTACGGCTGGGTCTCGGCTTAGCCGTAAGCCATTTTACGGCTTAGCCGTAGCACATTTCACGGTGTAGCCGTGAGTGCACGGACTCATTTTTCTGGAATCGTTACAGACATACAGAAACTGAACAAAACGACTGAAAACAAGGAAAATAACAGGGAAACAGACTCAAGGGGGCTGTCTAACACTGATACATACAGTAAAGAGCATGAAACAAACAATCAAAACACTACCAATCAGTGTTCATACTACTTGTGCTTATACTTGCCTCACAAATGGAATCACGTCGTTGCTTTGGCTCAATCCACCGGAAAACACACACGAATTGGCTCCTTTTTTCCTCCCTTAAGCAATAGAAACAGAGGAGGAGAAGAGGAAGAGAGCTGAACAGAGAGAGAGACGAGCTGAGAGAGACAGAGACGATCGAGAGAAAGGAAATGAGTTGGTAGGATATTTATAACTCAAAATGAGTCCAAATTACAAACAAGTCCAAACAGTTTACACAAATATCAGTTTGAGTCAACTGACGGTCCAACGAGAGCAAACGAAATCGTTCGGATCCAAGACAGTTACGACAATCGACAAGCTCAACGAAATACACGCGATGACGTCAGAATGACGCAAAACTGACAAGGTCAACCAAAAGCCAAAATTACGAAAAAGGGCTCGAACTACCTACACCAAGTCAAACTCAACCCAAACAATCTCTCTAAGGCTCAAACTAAAGAAAAAACAAAATCAAAACACTCGTAGCGACAAAATCGCACGCGATTACTCACTAATCCGGATCAACTCGGGTCGGAGTGTTACATAGACGAAATCACATAATCATGTTAGAGAATGGAGGTCAATGCTAGACATGCAAAATGCAATGCAATGAGTCCATATTGAGTCAAGGGTACTTACAATCCAACCATATTCTAATTATCCAGTGTTTCTAACCGTGCATGTTGATGTAGTTTTAAGGTCTCCGATGTATTATTGTCTAGCGTTGCATTCTACTTGAGAGTACATCGAAATCCCTTAAACCAACACCCATAGGAAGGTACTTAACTGCTAGATAACGAACATAAATGATTCACAGCTCTCGAGATCATTCACGTAGTAGTCTCACAATCCATTGGGCAAGTCATGGTTACCTACCTTCTAGGTCCAAGGCCTTACTAAGTCATCTCCTTTTCTTGTACATTTCTCTCAGCTCCGCCGTCGGAGACCTTACGGCTCAGCCGCAGGTTCTTCACGGCTTAGCCGTGGCCACGCCGTAGAAGAGATGCAAATTTGCAAACTCTCAGTTATTTTTAGGGACACCCTGTATTGATCTACGGCTGGGTCATGGTGGGGCTTACGGCTCAGCCGTACTACATGTTACGGCTTAGCCATAGCACAATTCACGGTTTAGCTGTGAATGCGCAGGGCCAATTTTTGAAGAGATTACAGAACAACTGGAAACGAAGGAAACACTGCAATCAACAGAGAAGAACTGAGCTCAACTGGGCTGTAAACATGCTGTACGTACAAGATCATGAAAAGCATAGCAATCACACACACATACCATCATAGTTCATACAAGTTACGTTTATACTTGCCTCAATGCGATTCTCACACTCCACTTGTTGTCCTTGGGCTCAAATCACTTCCCCAATCACCACCCACAGCTATCGTGCATGAAAAGAGAGAGAAAACCCTCATGAGCTAAAGCATGGAAAATCATAGAGAACGATGGAGAACGAGAAAAGAAGGAGATAAGGAATCCAACCTCCAGACATACCTTGAATCACATGAATCCCAAGCTCTCTCTTACTATTGGTTTGAATCAAAGGAGAAGGAGAAATCGAGAGAGAGAGTATGCTCACGAGAGAGAGAGAGAGAGAGAGAGAAAGATGAAGAACTGAGAAGAGGCTAGAAAGGAATGAAATTGGTGAAGGGGGTTAAATAGGATAAGGTTAGAGGAAATTTACAACCAAGTCCAAATGCTTAAGGCCATTTACAGTTTGAGTCAAATCTTTGTCCAACGAAACCATATGCCATCTTTTGCCATTGGCACAGTTACAGCATTGAACGAGCTCAACAAAAGACACGTGTTGACACCAAGATGATGCATAAAAGACGAGATCTTGGAAAAATATAAATTACGAAAAAGGGCTTGGTCTACCTAAACCAGGTCAAACTTAACCCAATTACCTATCCATGACCCACAACAAAACTAAAACAGGCATAAAACATCATTAGCAATAGAAACAACATTAATTAGTCGCTAAACGGGATCAAGCTGGGTCGGGATGTTACAAGGACTTCATGTCTACTTTAACTACATGTCAGCTAAAAGTCAGTGACACCTGAGCCATGGAGGTCACTAGCCAAAGTCTTACTTCCAAAGAGCCAAAGCTAATGAAATTTGAAACATAGATTCAAAATATCCTCAAAAATGAATTTCTCAAAGTTTCTAGTCAATTGAATTTTGCTCGGGTAGAAAACAAGCTAACTACTTACAATGTGAGGTGAAAGTGACTTAGAATATGCAACGAATGGGTTACTGTTTGAAATCCTACTTCCATACATCCAAATTGTATGAAATTTGTATGGATAGTCTAACATACTTTTGATATCAGTCCCTCTAAGTTTCAAATCAAATTGAGGTCATTTGGGCCTTAAATAGTTAAAATAAGGGCCCATTTTCATGAAAAAGTCAATGGGGAGTTGACTAGCATTGGGAGGTCAAAACGGGTTAAAATTTCTATGACACACTCAAAATAGTGTTAAAAAGCATTCCACCAAGTTTCGTGAAGATCGGACATCGTTTGGACCTCAAATAGGTAAAAATGGGTCGCATATATAAAAGTCTAAAAAACAGGCCTCAGGAGTGACCGTGGTTGTGGTCACTGACTTCCATGGAGTAGTTCCTGCTATTTTGGGTAATTTCCCCCACTTCATTTCAAAGTTCAACCTCCTATAACCTCTCTTTAACTTCATGGAACTCCCTAAAACTACTTTGGGGACTATAAAATGGAAATTAACACTTTGAAAGAGAAAGGATACAGAAAAAAAGGCAGATAGTTCCTACTAAAAAATTCAAGCAAGTCACAAGGCATTCTATATCACTCCAGCCCACTTTTGCTTCTTCTTCTCATTCACTCAAGGTGAGAGATGGTTCAGAGAAGAAAGGGGAGTATGGGTATCATTTAAGAGAGGACTATATTCAAGCACTTGCAAGCCTTCGAAGGATAACATCGATTCCTTTGTTTTTCTCACTTGGGGAGGGAATTTTCTAGCCATCATGGAAGTTGTGAATAAGGCTCTTTAGGCTTCATTTTGTCCCTGGAAAATCATAGGTTTAGAAAAACACAACTTTGGCTTCATTTTGCTGGTATACAGTACCCTTTTTTTGGACTTGTACAAACAGTTTGTAACCAAAAGTGATGATCACCAAAGGCTTTGATCAATTCCACAGCCAAATTCAACCCTCTTGATAGTCACTCAACACTCTAAAAATCAGAAAAAACAAGTTTCAGCACCTTAAAAAAGTCACAGAGGCGAAACAGAACTACATAAAGTGCAAACAGTGGCCTTTCGGCCACTGTCTGCGTTTTTTTCAATTTCCATGTGTTTTCTTGCAATTTTCAAGTTTGGATCATATCTAAGACTTGAGGGAGGGGTTATAGACTTTTCAAAAATATGTAAACAACCTGCGTCCAACCCATGTAAACAAAAGGGAAATTAATGATGAACTGTAGTTAATTCCTATTCTTCTTAAACCCTTGAAGTGCATGAATGTTGGACTCGAATCCGCTACACATTTCATCATTTTTCAGTGTGATCAATATCCTGTAGTGCCTCTACTTTCATCAAGGTCTTCAACCAAGTCTGAATCAATATAACCTTGTAGTTTGATTTTTGGTCCTCCAAAACACAATGCTGCATTAGTAGTACCTCTCAAATATTTAAGAATTCACTTAACTGACTCCCAATGTGTTTTTCCGAGGTTACTTATAAATATGCTTACAACTCCTACTAAATGAGCAATATCAGGTCTTGTGCTGACCATATCATACATTAAGCTGCCAACAACTGAAGCACATGGGATCTTGGACATATCATCTTTTTCCCGTTCTGTCTTAGGAGACAACTCTTTTAAGAATTTGAAATGCCTAACCAGTGGAGTTGTAACTGGCTTAGCACCTTGCATGTTGAACCTGTGTAGGACCTTTTCAATATATTCTGCCTAAGACAACTTCAGTATGTGGTTTGTTCTGACTCTACTGATTTTTATACTGAGAATTTGATTTGAAGCATCTAAATCTTTCATTTCAAACTCCTTTGACACCTATTTTTCAAATTATTTATTTCATGTATGTTTGATCCTGCAATAAGCATGTCATCTACATACAAAAGGAGAATGATAATGATATAACAGTTATCAAAACTTTTGTAATAACAATAGTGGTCTGCATGATACCTTTTGTAACCTGTGTTACACATAAATCTGTCAAACTTAATGTACCATTGTCTTGGGGCCTTCTTTAAACCATATAAACTCTTTTTGAGTTTATACACCATGTCTTCCTTTTCCAAGACAGCATATTCTTGTGGCTGATGCATATAAATATCTTCTTCCAAATCACCATGGAGAAATGCAGTTTTAACATCTAACTGTTCAAGATGTAAATCATTTACTGCCACAATGCTCAAAACATTTTTTATTGTGTTTAATTTAACCATAGGAAAAAATAATTCAGAATAATCAATACCTTTCTTCTGCTAAAAGCCTTTTGCAACTAGTCTAGTCTTGTATCTCTTGCTACAGTCATGTTCATCCTTCAACCTATATACCCACTTGTTATGCAATGCTTTCTTTTTCTCAGGCAATTGAACTAAGTTCCATGTCTGATTTGATAATAAAGATTGCATCTCATTTTCCATGGTTTGCTCCCGCTTAACCCGAGTATCAACCTGTAATATTTTTTCATAACATTCTGCTTCACCACAATCAGTTAACAACGAGTAATACAATGAAGGTGAGTAACGCCGTGTCAACTATAGAGGACCTTCTTACTGGGATAGATGTATAAGGATCTACCTGTGGGTTTTTCTTTTCATGTACTTTAGGTACATTACTTTTAGAAATGTCCTCTACGTCTAAGTATTCTGTATTATCCTTTTGCACCATATTCTTATCCTTATGCATAACTTTCTCATTGAATTCAATATTTCTACTTCTGATGATTTTTTTATTTTCTTTATCCCAAAAGCGGTAACCAAATTCATTAGAACCATAACTAATGAAAGTGCATTTCCTGGATTTATGATTTAACTTGTCCCTATTTTTAGCATTAATATGAATCTAAGAGATACAACCAAATACTTTTAAGTGTGAAAGATTTGCTTCTTTTTCAGTCCAAATTTCCTCTGGCAATCCACCATCCAAAGGTACTGAAGGCCCAAGATTGATCAAGTATGCAGCAGTTTCATTGCTTTGCCCAAAATTATTTAGGCAATCTAACATGTAGTCTCATGCTTCTAACGCCCTCTACAATGGCCCAGTTCATGCGTTTGCCACACCGTTTTGTTGCGGTGTATTAGGAATTGTTTTCTTTAACCTTATCCTATTTGTGGAGCAATACTCCTTAAATTCTTTGCTGCAATACTCTCCCCCATTATCATATCTCAAGCATTTCAGTTTCAGACCTATTTCATTTTCAACCTAAGCTTTCCACTTTTTAAAAACCCCAAACACTACAAGCTTGTGTTTCATAGGATAAACTCATAATTTTTTTGATAGTATCATTAATGAATGTAACAATTTAAGAAGATCCACCAAGAAAAGGTACTTGTGTTTGTTTCCACATAGCCGTGTGAACCAGTTCCAACCTTTCTGATTTTAGTGGCCTCCCTACTTTAGAGAAAGTAACTTTTCTTTGCTTTCCAAAGACACAGTTTTCACATAACTTAAGTTCAAAGACTTGAGGTCTTATAGCTTACTTTTAGAGTAAAGAAGTTTCATTTTTTTCTCACTCATGTGTCCAAGTCTACAGGGCCATGTGTTTGAGTCTGTACCTTTATCTACAGCTATAATGGAACTATTACTGCTATTAGTCAAGTAAAGAGTACCTTTTTTTTTATTGCGAGCAATAACCATACTCCCTTTTATAACCTTCAATAAGTCACCTCCAAAGATTATTACATAATCAGAGTTTGCAAACTAACCAATAGATATAAGGCTTCTTCTTAAGCTCGGTACATGCATAACATCATTTAATTGCCATGTGCCTTCGTTTGGCAATTTAATCTGAATATCTCCTTTGCCAATTATGTCACAAGGTTCATCATCACCAAGATAGATATTTCCAAAGTCACATTTCAGATAATTTTTGAGATATTCTTTGTGTACAGTGGCATGAAAGGACGCACTAGAATCTATAACTCAAGATTCAGATTTATAATCAAAAGAAATAATTAAAGCATCTTGAACAGAATCACTTCCAATATTTACGAAAGCATCAATACTGTTGTCATTGTTACCATTCCTTTGCTTATTTTTCTTTGGTGGAGCTCTACAATCCTTTCTTAAGTGTCCCTTTTTGCTATAATTCCAACATGTGAACCCACCTTTTAATGATCTTGACTTACTCCTTGATTTAGATCTTCCACGATTTTGCCCTCTTTCAGTTTTTCTTCCTTTTTTTTCCACATTCAATGTACTTCCTGATGATTCACCTAAGGGTTTCTTGCGAAGTTCCTCATCGATGATAGCACTTACAATATCATCAAACTTTAGTTTGCTTGATCCCGATGAATTCTCAGTGAAGTAACCATACCACCCTAACTATCTAGTAAAGAAAATAAAAGTAATAGTGCCCACATCTCATCATCAAAATGTCATTTTACTGATAACAACTAGCTTATGACTGTGTTGAACTTATTTATGTGTTCAGCAACAATCCCACCTTCAGCTATCTTCATATTAAACAATCTTTTCATCAAATAGACTTTTTTTGAAGCAGATAATTTTTCATACATTCGTGAAAGGACAGCCATAATATCTTCATTAGTTTGCTGTTTTGAAATATTAAAAATAACAGACTTTGTTAGAGAGAGTCTAATCATACCTAAGGCTTTTCTATCGAGTACCTCCCAATTTGGATTTGACATAGTTGCAGGCTTCTTGGCTTTTCCTCCAAGTGGCAAGTAAAAATTATTCTGGTAGAGGAGTTCCTCTATCTACATCTTTCAAAATGCGAAATTTTGGCCATTAAATTTCTCAATTGTTTGCTCTGTGTCATCCGTCACTGCTCCCATTCAAGTCAAAGCACTATTTGCTTGATTATTTCTCTATCAATTAAATAGTCAATCTGTTCTGTCTATCTTATAAATCTCGACAATACGAATGTAACACTCCGACCCAATTTGATTCAGATTAGCGGCTAATTCCTGATGAATCGGTTGCTAATTGTGTCTTGCTCTTGTTTTTATTTGGTTTCGAGTTATGGATAGGTAGTTGAGTTGAGTTTGACCTGGTTTAGGTAGACATAAGCCCTTTTTCGTAATATTATATTTTGTTAGATGTCATCATTCATGAATCACCTTGGCTTCAACGCGTGTCTTTTGTTACGCTTGTTGATTCCCGTAACTACGTCGTTTGCCAAATATGACGTTTGCTTTCGTTAGAGCCGCAATTGACTCGAACTGGAATTAACTTGAACGATTGGACTTTCTGATAATTTGTTTTATCCTTATCTATATATATGCCACCGACCTTTTCCTTCTCTCATTGTTCTGTCTCTCTCTCTCTCTCGAGTCTTCTTCTTCTCATTCCTCCTTCCTTTTTGTTGATCTAGCTAGGGAAGGAAGTTATGCATGTCCACGTTTGAGCATCACTCGTGTGATTTGAGGTGAGCTTGAGTTTCTTGAAGTGCTTCTTCTCCTCCTTCTTCTTCTCGTTCTTGTTATCGATTGTTAGATGTACTCATGGTTCTCTTTGCTTCTTTCTTTGCATGCATGGCGATTAGAAGCACGTTAGTAGTGTGAATTGAGTGCAAGGACAACAGAGAGTGTGTTAGACCCCATTTAAAGTAAGTAGAAGCATAACTTGGCTAAACCATGTGGGTATATGTTTGATTGTGATTAAGTTGAGTATTCTTGCTTATGAATGAAGTTTACAGCCCATCTTGTGTTTGTTTCCCTCTATTACATATGAATTAGTAATCTTGTATATGTTTCATTGTTTCTGTAACCAGTTCAGAAAATACTCCCATGTGTTCCATTGCTAAGCCGTAATCCACCTACGGCTTAAAGTCTAGAGAGGGAAAAACCCAGCTTTCTTCTATAGCCAGGACACAGCTAAGCCGTATATTATCTTACGGCTAAGCCGTATACCAGCCGTAGAGCAGTACATGATAAACTTTTCTGGACTAACTGAGAGTTAGCTTTTTCCCAGACCTTCTACGGCCCAGCTATGCCTAAGCCGTATGTTCACCTATGGCTAAGCCGTAGACCAAGACACGGCTGAGTCGTAGAATAAAATACGGTTGAACCGTAAATGCGAATGAACAATAAAGGAAACTTCGGCTGAGCTGCAGTGCATATTACGGCTAAGCCGTAAGATGCCTACGGCTAAGCCGTATGCTCTCCTACGGCTAAACCGTACCACCCCTAAGCAATGTCTAAAACTAGATAGGACTAAGGGAGAGATTGATATGGCCTTCATGATAGAATGTAGATCACCTAGACTTGCTCAATGGTATGAATGTATGACATGAATGATCTCGAGAGCTGCGATTCATTCATGCACGTTATCCAGTTGTTAAGCACCTCCTCATGGGTGTTGGTTTAAGGGACTTCGGCGCACATTCAGATTCAATGCAATACTAGACAACGGTGCATCGAACAACTTAAAACTACATCATCATGCACGGTTAGAAACACGGGATAACTAGAATAGGATTGGCTAGTAAAAGATCGTGATCCCTGCAAGGAAATCTGATTGCATTGCATATTGACTTCAGTTCTTGCCCTCTTATACGCGTTCTATGTTGGGGCAACGATTGGATATTTCCTGGCTCTGTCCATGGTTAATCACGGGTGGAACAGCGGTCTTGCATGTTTGATACTATCCGTTTGATGCACATGAGTTGAGATGCCTTCATCTTATCTTCTTTCTTTATACTCTGTTGGTTATATCATTTGATTTGATAAGTTGGATTTGGTTGTTTAATTCGATATGTATGCTTAGTTTCACTCGTATGACCTCTTGATCTATCTAATATATGGCTGACAAGACATGCACATCACGTTCTGATAAGAGATACATGTTATGCTATGCACACGTTATGATTTGTACGTTATGATCAGATATGAATGTTTTTATGTTTGGTTGACTCCATATGGTCTGGCCCTACTAAGCCTCAGCCTTAGGATCCCGACAGGGTGAATTTGGTATAGTTACATGGCCTTGCTGCAGTGAGGATATGTCTTGGGGAATCCAGACCCCAGGAAACCGAGACTCATCTGGCCCATGATGTTCTTTGCAAGGATATAAAATCTCTATTTTGGGAGTATATGGCATATGTAGGAGCCACCTAGTAAGTAGTAAGTACATGTTATGTATGCATTAATCCTGAGAGCATGTTTTAATTTGATTGCACGACAGTCTAGAATATGAAATTGGACTGTTATGATTATTCATATCTTTTATTCTATTAGATACCACATGTGTTATCTTGTTATTGCTTATACTTTGCTGAATCGTTGTATTCACATATTGTCCTTGGTATTGCGGGCTCAGGTACCCTGACCGAGTTCTTGTCGGTCATTCAGTTTGCTAGGAAGACTTCAGCGGTCTCTTTAGGGTTTGCGGAGTGTATGTACTCTCTCTTTTGGAGTGCGCTAAATTGATACATGCATATTGTTTGCTTCCCAGTGTTATTCTTGATGTGTATACTCATGAGTTGCTTCTGTTATATAATCCTGATTTTTGTGTAACTTTTTATCTCAATCCTTTATGTAAGCTTTTGGATACCTACAGCTTCCGCGTACACGTTGCACGTGTGATTTTCCCTTATGCGTGTGCATCTAGACTGAGTCTAAGTGCATATATACGGAGTATGTGTGTCGCTGGTTAACCCAATCTCCTGAGCTCGGGTTGTGACAACGAGTGCATAGAAAAAAAAATGGAGCACAATTCGGAGTCCGGATGACCACAAAAAACACAATTGAATTCTAGCCTTTGAATCTAGTCAAACCTATTGCTGACCGACATTGATGTCACTGTTAACGCTAGCACTGCTATTCTACTAGCAGGCTTTTGAAACATATCAAGTCAAAATCGACCTGAACTTGAACCTGAACCTGCAACCTACGTGGCTAGGCTGCTGCTAATAAATCAGGTCAACCTGACTTGACCTCAACCTGGACTGGGGAATAACCTAATGTTCATCTTCTCTGAAGCTTCAAGACTAGGTTTTGCAGAACCCTGCTGGCCCTCCTGTAATTCTTCTGTTGTGGCAAGATGGGTGACCAAAAAGGTCCGACAGCGGCTGACGGCAATGGCTTCCTCGGTGACGGAAACTACAGTAGCGATAGCCCGGTTTTGGTGATTTTTTTTTTTGTTAAGTTCAAACTCTCCACTTGTCACTGTTTCTGATTTATAGAAGACAACAGAGAGACTTTTTCTCATTCCCTCCCTTGTTTCCAACGGAACAAGCTAGCCACGTGATTGATATGTTGCCTATTTCACATCTTCATCTTTTTCCAATCAACTTTCTCGGTAACAATACCAAGAAATCCGAGAACATTTTTTCTCTCTACTTCTCAAATTAACACCAAGAGTCGGTCTGTGGCCAACAGAGATCAAATCGACCTTGATCTCTTTTCTGAATCACCGTTGGAACAGAGATCTGAATCTTCCACCAGATTCAACTCAGTCAATCGCGCAGCCCTACCCAATCCGTGACTTCCACAAAGATTAAAAGAAATCTCTAACTTTCTGCAACCCTACAAAAATCCAAACCTAAAAAAAAAAACTGATCTATCGGTAGGATTCACAAACTATAAGCTCTGATACCAATTGTTACGAAAGAAAATGAACAAGAAGCACACAATCCACACACATAAACACAAGATTTATATGGTTCACCCGATGTGGGCTACGTCCATGAAGATTCACGCATGTCCACTATTTTTAAAATCACCACATAAGAAGAACAGTCTTCTCCTTACGATTACAAGAGTACAAGAGTCTCTCCCTAGGATTCTCCTTTGCAGAGCACAATTCTCTCGCACCACTCAAAAAAATACAGAAACCCTAATTAAGAACACCTAGACATTCACAACCGTCGGATCTAACCTTATAATAACGGGTTCAGATTAAACAGCCAAATTACATATTTACCCATGTAAACAAATAATATGCCTAAATCAGGCTTCACAACCCATCAAAATCTAATTGTGTTTTCTTTTCTACAGTCCAAAATATTGGTAGCTTTTGAGGAAAATCTAAATGTGACTATTTCATGTTATGTAGGAGTAAGATGAAGTTCTAACCTGGGTACATTGGCATAGTTGGATGTGATGTTTATTCCCTCAACACATGTATGTGAAATTTCACATTGAACTCCCGTTTGATGCTTGCACAAACTCCTCCAAGAGTTTGCAGATCCTATATTTTCCTTGTTTCTCTATCTGTATCTTGTATATTTAATTATTCAATCCCATTGCTTATTTGCTATTACTTTATGTTGGATCTCTCTGAAAGCTTCATCCTTGAAAAAAATGTTGAGCTAACACGCAAAATTCTTATAATTTGTGCTGTTGTTTCTATGGCTGTTGGAACTGAAGACTGGCCCAAAGGAATGTATGATGGAATAGGAATCATGCTAATGTATGATGGAATAGGAACCATGCTAAGAGCCCCAAATCAAAACAACAACTAAGTAAGCGATCTGTGGTATGTTTTAGCATGCTTATTATCACTGTGTTCCAAAACCCTTTTTCTGTCTTTTTTTCTATTATGGAACAAGGCATCATGTGACACCCTTCACAATTTTCTCTTTTGAAATTTTCTAATATTAATCAAAACATTTGGTTTTAAGAACTCTATTTTAATTATGAATATTGTATAATGAATAATATGTTAAATTAATGACACGGTTGTTTAAAATATCCTTGAAGCATAATATTCATTAAAGAATAGCTTAGGCTCCATGGTTATTCATTAGGAACAACCATATTATTCCTAACTTTATCAAAGGGTAAGGACTTTACTCTTTTTTTTAATTTAGTTTTTATTTTATTTCAGTAATTTTGGGTTTTTTATGGGTATTTTTATGAACTTTATATTATCACCACAAGTACGCTGGAAGAAACAGATTTGAAATCTAACTCTGGATGGCTTCGGTAGCGCAGAAATAGTTTTTTGCACTCCAATTGGTCAAACCTTCTTGTTGACCGTTGAATTGTCCATCTTCTTCCACATACGCGTAGATTTCCTCACAACGAGTTTGTAGGTACAAACAGATCTCTAATCGGACATTGGATGATCAATATATCATGGAAATAATTTTAGCCACAAATCTAGTCAAACTACCTTTGACTATACTCTGCTAATGTCACTTTGCACGACTCTACGTACGGGTCAGGTTTGACCTGACTTGAACAGACCTAGACTGAATTGCTGCTAGGTTTGCCGCCTGATGGGCTAGTTCCAAATTGACCAAACCTTGACCTGGCCTAGCAGAACCAAGCCCTAGATCTTGTCTCTTTCATTTTGTTTAACAACGCATAAAGGCTTCTTGCCTTCTCTTCCTCGGCAGCAGTGGCTCCTAAGGATGGTGGCGAGTAGGTGTCCATGGATCGATAGGGCCTAGCAAGATGGGCGGCTGTGAATAGTAACCTGTGACGACTAAGTGTGCAGCAGTGACAGTGAGTTCCACACCAGAATCGGAATGCCCTCTTTGTCTTTCTGTTTTGTACTCACCAACTTCAAGATCAATCTTTTGTTTTTGTGAAATGGCCCACCTTGATCAAAACCCGATCTTGATCTCTTTTACATAGTGGTTGAGCAAAGATTAAACCCGATCTCTGCCTTCTCTTTGTCGATCAAGGCGGATTGTAAGGCAGCAGTGCCCTGCCCTCTTCTTCTTAGGCGACGTCCACAAACCGCAAAAACCCAAACCCCTATTGTAGCAATGAAAGATGGATCCAAGCAAGTTTCGCTGATCCTCGTCTCCCGTCTCCGCATGAATCGTCGATTGTAAACCCGTGTGATCTGTACCTCGCTCTGATACCACTTATTCGGAAAAGCAACACAATGGAAATTTCTCGTGATCAATGGATCAACTATGATGAACACAAGCAATTACACCATCCAACAATCACAAACATGAGCACAACAATTTTACGTAGTTCGGCAACCTTGCTTACGTTTATGGTGGAGAGAATTCATCTATCATGATTCCATTTCAATCCCATCTGAATCTAGGGTTACAATACATCAATATATATAGTTTCCGCTTTTTTTACTAACAAAAAAACATATATATAATGACTAAAATACCCTTAACCCTAAACCTTAGTTCTGCCTAAACCAAACGACTGATTCGGCTAAACCGAAATACAAGACAAAACCCAACACTTATGACATCTTGCCATCACCAATCTACAATCGTATTCTTCTAATCACACCAATAAAATAAGCCTTTTTTTATTTGTAATCATCTAATTAATAAATATGGTTCTAACACTTCAGTCCTGATGTTCTCAACTTTTGTTGTTGTTGCTCCCCTACTCCCTCCTCATGGTGTTTTGTAGGATTTGCATACATTTATTTTCATGATGTTTTGCAGAATTTTCCTTCATTTACTCTCATGATGAGTATGATGCAAAGATACGATTAGAGGTCTTGGTAAACCTTTTGGACAGCATGCACTTAATGTCAGTGGAGTCGGAGGGTAACTTTGATTTTCGGCTTATTTATTTACTGTTTTTTTTTTTTTTTTTGCTTTGCTTTATAGAATGTGGTCTTACATGAATTCAGTTTAGTAATAACTCCTTTCATATTTTGTTTATTCTCTCTCTCTTTTTTTTAAGAAGTATATGTTGTTATTTTCTTTCCATCACAATGTTTTTTTTTCCATGACTTAACTTACCATCCTATACAACTCTTTGTATCTTACTATGATGTAAGCACTCCACATTCTCCCTTTGACTAAAAAATTTCTCAGGCATGTAGAGCGGTTGGGATTTCTTGACACAACACTCACTGGTTTTTAATTCCATATTGCTTTTTAGAAAAATTAGTGATGGGGCTCTTATTTTAAATTTTATAACTCATACTTTTTAATTAGGGCTAAATTAATAAACTATGGGTCTGTTCATTAGGCTCTGAATGCCGGGGTGCTAACTACTAGAAAACATCATTTTCTTTCGTTGCTGGGTCAGGGCCTAATTTTTTTATCTATAGGTACACCTTTCTTTACATTATTGCATTATGATTTTTTAAATGATTTTTTTTATTGTTTTTATATTTTGTTGCATGAAATAAATATGATAATGATAGATAATATATCTTTTAGTTTTATATTTTGCTAATAATGTTTCAAAAAGTCTTAACTTTTAAATTGTTTTCACTTTTAACCCCGGGCTTAGCATGGGCCTTTGTTGTTAGTATTTAAACATGCAATTCCAAATTCAATCGAGATTGGACTGCATTGGTGACAGGTAGAATTTCTAAAAGAAAAATTTGTTTTGTCCTCCTCAATAAAAAGACGCTAAAATATAAATGATACGCAACCTCGGAGTGTACATCAATTATCATGCCAATTCTAAGATCGTCATCTTGCAACATTGCAGAGTTTGCTGGCAGTCAGTTATGTGGTTGGGATTTTATGGCTATGACCAGGAATGTAGGGCCCCATAGAGATGGCAAAGCTAGCATCCATAAAAATCTATTGGGGCCTCATGATGGATGTGTCTCATCCCAAAAGTTATTTATTAATCTTGGGGTAGGCAGGGGCTGGATCTAAGAAAAGTAGAGGCCCATCCAGGAACGAACTTGCCAAAGATTACAGAGGCCTAAATCCAGCCTAAGCCCTAAAAGGCACAGAAATTGAGGCTCAATCCGAGTCAGCTGGTCATTTTTGTTCAACCAGGCCCGAGACTGACTCCAGCCCCATGATTTCCTGATTTGAGGCCAAGCCCAAAATGAAATTCACTAGGGCCAACCAATAAATTATTGATAAGCCCACATTTTAGGATCTAAACCACTTAAAATCACAATGTATTCATGTGTTATGCTAAGCTACATTTCACTGCATTTGAAATTGGAACCATTACCTTTAAAACCAATTGGCCCACCTTCGAAACCCGATCCGCTCAGTAGCATAGTCCTCTGCTTTTAATTCTAGGACGAATCTTTCTCCACTGGGATTTATTTATTTATTTATTTTTATATGATACTTTACTGGGAGTGGAAACCACCATCAATTTGATAACTTTTGTTGAAAACAGTCATCTTAATAAATCATGTAAGCTTCTGCTTAATGTTTCCCCTGAGCACCACAAGTCCATTTCATTACCGACCACGATCACATGATGGACACTCATAATTAATAAGAATCCTATCAAAGCTAAGGCCTACTGGTGTCAGTTCTATCACAGTACAATTGGGATTTTACCCAATCTTATACATTCAGGGATCTTGCCCTAGCCACCAATTGGATTTTGCTTTCTCTTTCTTAACCTTTTTAAACACATTTTTTGCAAAACTCCAAAGCCCATGTGAAATTTTTTATGCTTTCCACACCACTAGGACCCTTTGTGACTAGGTTTAGCTAAAGGATGGCCACGATCACTGAGGCAGCTAGCGGTCACTCCAAAGCAAAGGAGACAGGTGGGGGGATTTAATGGTTATGTCTGGGACAAAGTGGGTCACGTAACGGTGAGTTGTCTTCAATGAATTGAGATTATATATTATGGGTATATCACTCGGTCCGCCACATCACTTTCGGAAAAATTGCCATTTTTGTCTTCAATGGGTGGTCCAATTACATACATAGGATACCAACACTACATTCCCTAGTTAGTAGACCATGCATCATTGCATTGGTATATCATTATTCTTCAATGTGGACTAGATTGGTGCCTGTATAATTTTTTACCCCAAAACATCTTTGACCCATATCCTACACATTGCTTTAGGCATGAAACTCTGGCGTCCGGCCCAATCATACAAGGATTTGTCAGGCCTTCAGGGAAAAGAAATAACTATCAATCCAAGGAGGCTGATTCAAAACCGGAAAACCTAAGGGGTCGTTTGTTTTTTTCACATGTGATATGAAAATGATTTACATATGTAAATGACTCATATGTGAGTCATTTACATATGTAAATGACTCACATGTGAAACATAATTTTTGTTTGCTATTTTCACACCTCTTCAAATGTGAAAATGGTTTAGTATTTTTTGTAAAAATATCACAATCCATAAATGATCAACGGTTGAAATTTGGTACACTAACCATGTTTGGCCTAATAAAGAGTTTCAACGGTTCAGATCTCTCCTTTGAGGTTTAGATTATCCGCAAATTTGAAAAAAAACAGACTGCCTGTTCAACTATATTGAATGCATCGAACGGTTGATATGTTTTTTGAAGATATCTCAAGATATATTTTGAATTAGTAGCTGAAATTTGACGTCCTATCTGGAAATGGCGTTTTGAACGAGATGAACGGTTTGGATCGTGCAAATGGGGCCCAAAAAGTTCCAGAAATAAAGATTAACGGCTAGAATGTTTTCGTAAATATCTCAAGATCTATGATGATCCAACGGTTGAAATTTTTTATGGTAGCCGTTTTTGACATGTTTAATATGTTCAACGGTTCAGATCATGATTGGGGGTCCCACAAAATTAAAAAAAAAATAAAAACCGTCCTGGGCGTGATTTACTGTAGCTCTGCCATTTCACTACTGCTGTGTAACTCTTTCCCATCTGTTGAGGTGTGAAAATGAGGACTCTCTTTTACATTACATTTACACACTAAAATCATACCTGATTTACACACCACATGTGTAAATTTTGAAAACAAACATAAAGTGTATGTAACCATTTCACATGTGTAATGGTTACATGTGTAAATGAAAAAAACAAACGAGCCCTAAAGGGCCCGTCTGTTTACGTAAAATACATAAAATTGCAGACATATGAATTAATAGAGAATGAGACCTCTCGAAGGATTATTAAAGGATATAAGTGCTTCATCAACGTTTGTTTGCATTTCTTTTACCAAAAAAACGTTCCTTTGCTTTTCAATTTTCTTTTGTAACATCAAATTAACACAATGTAAGACGATCAAACACAATGCAACATGTTTTCTATGAAAAGATTCCGCCTTCCCATTTTCTTCCCTTAAATGAATTAACCCTATAATAGAGGAGCACAATTTTGTCACAGAAAACACAAATTTTCAATTGAATAAACAACTTAATGAGATGTATGGGTGAGTTGTGGATTAGTGGTCCATAAAAATTCAGCATTTGAAATGTTTTGGTTTGTGCGTTGACTCAGAATTCATAAAGAAATGAATGGTTTGAGAATCAGGATTATTAATCTATTCACTGAAGCTTTTGAGAGCTGTGGTTTACTCTATTTAATAGCATGGTTATATTGTAGTTTGGACTGTGGAAGTTTGCTCCAAAACAGATAGGATGAATAAACTTCTGATCTGCACAACATTCATTTCTTTAGCATTACTAATCACGTGGAGAGGGGTTTTACGTGCATTTAAAAAATGTAATGGTCAACCTTTGGAATGATGCTCCATTTACTTGCTCTCCTAAAACACAGTTTCATTAAATAAGGGAACTTAGGGTACTATCATAGGCTTGCTTTGGTTTTTAGAAGTGGGTGGAAACATGCACAATAAAACATCGCATATGAGAATGAGAAGCAAATGCACATGGGCCTTATCATGAAGTTTGACTAATGATCTTCACATTCTATGTAAGAAATTAAAGCATGAAACTTCTATGAAGATCCCATTCTTATCCCAGATGAAAATTCTACTATGTGTTCTTACTCTTTCGTGTGAGTCTCAAAGTCCAAATAAAAGAAGACGGTTCCATCAAACTTACTACACAAGTTATGCTTTAGCGAGATAGAGTTCTATAACACATTAGTAATTGGACCCAATTCATCTTGGATGTAGGCGATGACCACAAATGTGCCATTTGCCATCCAACAATTTTGGCACCGCCTTCCTTATCCTGCTAGCTGGCCCTGTGACAATGGAATCTTTACCTTACAAGGTTAGGTAACTGGACAAATTATTGAGGAAGGCTCTAAACATAAAAATCTATATCAGTTGGGTAAGAAAGATGGCTGCACCTTGGCCTAGACATGGCTGTGATCAGTGCTCAAGCTATGTTTAGAGGTTGGCATATAGATATTTTCTTGGTTTTACACATTCCTTACTTATAGGCACGTAAGAGGTTAATCTGTACAAATATCATCATCATCATAATTGTAACGCCCAACCCTATACGCATGTATGATATTGTCTACTTTGTTCCTACCCTATACGCATGTATGATATTGTCCGCTTTGGCCCACAGGCTTTATAGTTTTGCTTTTGGCGGGCTACCCACCAAAAGACCTCATGTAAAGTAAATGTGCAAGCTCTATGTATAATTTTAATCACTGTACTCTCTATAGCCAGTGTGGGACCCCAAAATATCACAATAATCAACTAATCTTATAAATAAAGCACAAATTATTTCATCATTGAAAAGATTCTGGCCATTATCTTACAATGAATGTGGATGATGGAATTTTCAAATTCAAAGAATGGTTACACATAAGAACAAAATCAGAGGCTTAAAGTAAAAACTTAATCATAACCATGCGACAGATCTAATAATGGCCCATTAGAGAGAAATAGTACAGGGTGGGCCAGAACCCTGTTTTAGCTTCTAAAAGAAACAACAGCAACTTATATTTTTGTAGCTGTAGGCTGGAAGCTCAAGGCCTAGAGGTTTGGTTTCTTTTAAAGTTAGTGAGTGAAAGTGAAGTACCCGGAAACAAAGATCCCGGGTCGTGAGGTATAGGAGCTCCATTTGCTTTCATGTCTCCTTCTGAGGGACTGGGATTTGATGGCACCAGTTGCATTTTGTAGTTTATTATGTCTTGGAAAAAACAGAAACTCCCACCACTATAGGCCTGATTGGGCATAGGATATCTGAGGAGTCCAAATGAACTTTGTGCGAGGAGACGATTTTGGGATACAGGGGAAAATTCGTCTAATTTTCTATGCAACTTACTGTTTCTGTGTTTACCACGACAAATTTTTCTTGCAGAGAAGGGGAAAAATGAAACTAATTTTCCTTACTTGAAAGGATTTCAATTTCTTATGAGTAGGAATGCATGATTCCTTTCGCCAACGGGAAAAAAATCCATAAAGTGCAGTATCCTCTCTTTATACAAATTAATCCCAACTGTTGTTTCATAATTGGAACTAGGAAGCTTGTTTGGTATTTTTACTTGTAGGGTGAAGTAAAGTAAATGGTCATTTTAAAAGATAAAAAATAAGATGGGCCAAATAAAAAAATGATTGTATTTCATCGTTTAGTAAAAAGAGAAAGTAACTTTTTAACTTTGTTTTTTTGTTAAAATTAGATATTTTGTCATTTAGTGTTATGAAAAAAGTAACTTTTTGGCTTTTTAATGTAAAGGATAGAAGAATTTTTTGAAATGTGGCACTTTTGATTTAATTCTTTCTAATTTATTATATCTTGAAATGATATTTCAGTTCAATTCACTAATAAAGTGAATTTATCAAACAAAGTATACATTTTGAAATTAACTAATACTTTGAAAAGTTTTATAAGCCAAATGACCCCTAAATATCTAGAGGGATTGCAATCCAATATGAGATTTCCACCGACATGTAGTTAAAATTAATAAAAAACATGGACTCCCAACCCCAGTGACGAAGCCAGGATTTTCTCTTAGTAAGGCAAGCGATATTTGACTAATAGTGAAAAAGTAGGTTTTTTTTTTCAAAAAAGATTAATAATATTTCTATATTTATTAATTTTTAAATATCATTTAAAAATAAATTTATTTATTATTTGTGTAATTTTTACTTTTATTTTAAAAAATCATAAATTTAAAAATTCAAAAATATTTTTTTTAATTACAGGCAAAATTTTATTCCACTAATAAAAGGATAGAAACAAAATACAATGCAAAAAAATGAACAAGGGAAACACTTAAAAGAGCTTATACAAATACTACAATATTTTTAAGATCATTTCTCAAAACTTTGGAGACACTTAATATAAAAAAATAATGGGGCTCACTAGTCACTATAATGAATTCAAATCACTCAAAATAATCATTTACCCTTTCTTAGAATTCAAAGCTGTATCTCACTTAATTAAAGTAGGGCCTATATTGGATTAATCACATGTTAACCAATCTTATTTTAATTAATGAAAATATGTTGATTGGTTACTTTTGAACATTTAATGGGCTACGATGCTTATGATAGACACTTGTAATTGTTTGATGGGCCGCGATGCCTCTGCTAGGCATGGATTATTGACATTACAACAAAATTCACTTTTGCCAACACACAACAAAGCATTGGAAGAAGTCATACCACTAATAGCCATTAACCCATGACATAAAAAGGTGAAGTATCAATGTGTAATATCCATGCTACGAATAAATGACATATTTTTAAATAGACTTTCCTCAAGTAGGGGTTGGCGGGTGAAGAAATTTAAATAAATTGATTCATTAGGATAAAACCTCCGTAAGCTTTATTCAATTCTTATTTCTCCAATTTATACAAGAGTGGAGACTATTGATTCATTACTCAAACATTAATTCTATGCCTAAAGTCTCTAACATCTAACAAACCTAACAACAACATAGATATCTCTAAGATCCCCTTTATTCACATGATCTTGAATAGAATGTGTAATTATAATTAGAAAAAATAAAACCTTTGTTCTCCGCAAAAGTAGGTCAATTAATTTTTTTAAAGTAAAAATGATCTTTATGTCTTCTTGGTGATTATCATCTATCCGCGAATCCATCACTGTCGCAACTCGCTCCTTTTTTAGTTTATCACTACTGGTGGCCTATTAGATCAGATCTGTCGTGATTTTTTTATAGAAGCTTCAATTGTGGAGGTAAAATTTAATGAAGATGGAGAGATCGTCAGGTTTATGTATTTGGATGGATTAATGAGGAAAGATGATGGTTGATTTTATTGAAATAAAAGAAAACTGATGATGATCAATGCAGAAGATAGGACCGTGACTAGCTTGATCACAAGATCAACATTAGGCTGGCTCTGATACCATGAAGATCATACCATTGGTTTGAGCACATCATATTTTAATGTATGCTTAAATATGGTAGGCCCAAGTCCTATTTGAATCTAAGGATGGATAGCCAAGATGCCCAAAGCCAACTGCCTAAAAATGCATCAAGGAGAAATATCAAGAGCATCTACAACATACTAGCTAAAAGTTCCTATTAGCTATAATAGCTAGCTTGAAACAAAAGAAAAAAAAAGGCTCCAATAGACTAGCTATTTTACATTATCCAATTTTGGCGAGCTAAATTTAGCTAGCCACTGTACACTAGCTAAACATTAAAAAACTCTTTATTGAGTTGAGTTTGTCATGTAACATGCACATTAAAATATAATGATTAGAGTATGTGTTTAAAAATGAATAAAAAATTAATATTTAAATTAGATTGAGAAATGATAAATAGCATTGTTGGAGTGTATAGTTGAAAAGGTGGCTAACCAAAATAGAATTGTGGCTTTTTAATTAAAATTTGGCTAAAGAATACATAACCTTATTGGGGATGCTTTTAGGGAGACTTGCATTTTAGAGAAAAAAGGAGAGGAGAATAATGATTTGCTCCCCAAAACTCTCCTGATGAGTTAGAATTACCTTGTGGAAGCAAGCAGAAGACAAAATTAACCTTAAATTCTATCCTTTCATGAAATGAAAAAACTAAATGAGATGGGGCAAACATGGAATTGATTAAAACAACTTTAAAAATCTTTGAACCTTATTCTATATAATTTCACAAACAAAAGAATTTTAGATGACCTCCCCTCCCTCCTCCCTGCCCACCCCTATGTTTGATGTCCAATTTCCCTTCATCTTTACCATTCATATGATGGGCACTAGTGTGCACAAGAGATCTCCTACTTCCAAACCTGCCGCTACTAGGACCGAGTAGAAGGCATTTATTTCATCTCTACTCGCAACTTTTGAATTTATGAAAGATTATACAAGGCTGAAATTGGTCCATCACTCACTATCCGCTGAGTGAGGCTCATTCATTTCATCTTTACTAGTAGTGGTGAAAATAAAGGCAGGTCGCCCAAGCTCGGCCCAGCTCAGCCCATATTTTCATGCTGTGTTCAGCTTAGCATAGCACTTAAAAATCTTGGGTCGTGCTAGGCGGTGGCACAACCCATAGCCCATGGCCAAATTCAAAAATACCCTCACCCCCCGGGAGGGTTTACCGTTTTTACCCCCCAACAGCCATAAAACGGTCAAAAGAGGGGTATTGGTGTCTTTCTCACTCCTCTTACCTTTTTACCAATATTACCCTCCCCAACTACCCAATAATAGTCGTATAAGGGGTATTTTGTTTCATTTGACCCTTTTGAAAATCTACAATTACCCTCTCCCATTTCTCACTCGCATTATAACTCTCTCATTCTCTCATCTTTTCTCTAAAGCTCTCATTCTCTCAGCAAGCTCTCTCTAAGTTCTTTAAGCCTACTTTACAACTCTTAATCTGAATTAGAGCTTGGACTAGAGGTGATTTGCTAAAAGATCTCACACTCTCTCTAAGCTCTTAAAAATGGTTAGGCCATCGCAGCTGTTCAACATTGATGTAAGGCCAGCTAAATGTTCTCCTTCTCTAGAGAAAAAGAATAGAATAACGATTCATTATATTTGAAATTATTTACGAATAGTTCCAATTACTAATAATACTGGAAAAACTATTGAGAAGGTACAATGCATGTTTTGTAATGGGCATTACAATTTTAATGTAGCGAGTGGCACTAGTTACCATTGTAGACACTTGCAGTCATGTGTCCTCTAATCTTATTTGGAGTAAATTAGAAAAAACTAATTGGTTTATGTTATTTTCAATGCTTGGCAACTTGTGTGCATTTATTTCAATAGTTTTAATTGCATTTAAGGATAAAGTCTTTAAAAAAAGTCATTTTTAAAACTTTCTCCAATTTGTATTCTCAATTTTTAATTTTTTTAAAAAAATAAATATGGGCTGGTGGCATCACGGCCCAACACGGCACGACTGGGGCCATGCTAGGCTGGCCCCGAGGGACATACGGGACATACTTATCTATTGGCAACTTTGGAATTTTGTAAAAGAATTATACTAGGGCTGAAATAGGTCCATCACTCACTTTTCGTTGAGTGAGGCCTTGGACGCTATAAATAGCTAGAAGGGAAAGAGAGTACATGCCGTGTAAAAAGGTTACATGAAGATAAGAGTAGATAGGATAAGTACAAGGTAGAGGTCATAGAGAGAGAGAGAGAGAGAGAGAGAGAGAGGGAGTAGGTTTGTCAATTTGGCCATGAGAAAAGGGGGTGTCAATCTGCCTTGAGAGAAGGAGGCCTGGATCGGCTCTCAAAAAGCCCTTAAAATAAGGCTTTGGTTTCCAAGGGAAAGCCCCAGGCTAGGCTTAGACAATTGTTTGTAGGCCCTGAAATTTGAGAGCCAAGCTTAGACATACTGGCCCAGCCCGGCTCTTGCCCTATCACTCCTACTTCTATTTATTTCCAAAAAAAATAATAATAACCATCCAAAAAAAAAAACCTTCAAAAAAAATGCCTTCCAAAAAAAACCCTTCCAAAAAAAAAACTTTCCAAAAAGAAACCTTTCCAAAAAAAAAAACCTTCCAAAAAAAAAACTTTCCAAAAAAAACCTTCCAAAAAAATGTATTCATACTTATAAAAATATATACTAAAATGCGCTTATTACAGTAGCTTAGTGTAGTAATAAAATGAGAGATATGATGGTAGTTTCTTACCTACCCATTACAAAATGTCGTAAAACTCCATACACACATACTTGGTTCATTTCATCTATATTTAATTATTTCAGTTATGCATTGTGCTTGATGTATAAGCAATGAATGTTGCACAATAGTTTTATTGCTTCTTATTTAGACTTTTTTATATTATTTTATAGGTTTTTTGACAAATTGCCCCTTGAAGTTTTATAGGTTCTCAATTTACCCCCTCAAGTTTTAATTTGTCCAATTAGCTTCTTGAATTTATTGGATTTTGTAACTATTAGATACTTCTGTTAACCCACCGTTGGAATCGATAATAGTAGTCTCAACATATGAGAGGCACGTGAGTTCTTGAGAGCAATTTCGACAAAATGGACCAAGCTTGATGATCACGTGCATCATCTCCTGCAACTATATCTTTAAAACTGTGTGAGAAAATATAGTTGACACATGATCATCAAGTTTAGTCCATTCCGCCGTAATTGTTCTTAAAAACTCAGGTGCCCCACATATGCTGAGACTTCCGTAATTGATTTCAACGGTAGGTTGATAAAAGTGCCTAATAGTTACAAAATCCAATAAATTTAGGGGACTAATTGGACAAATTAAAACTTGAGGGGGTAAATCGAGAATCCTATAAAACTTCAACGGGCATTTTGTCAAAAAACCGATTTTTATATATTATTATTATTGCGAAAGTGGGTGTATCATTTTTTATTAATAAGGATACACTTTCTCCTCTAAAGAGTTATTTGAGATGCCAATCAATCATAGAAGTAGTTTATGTATGTATGAAATATTAAGAATATCGGGTGATCCGAATATCTTTTTAATTAGATAATTATAACTCTTATATTTTAGAAGTTTAAGCTAATAATTGTGACTAAAATCCAACAACGCTTAATAGTCATGTCAATGTTAAATTGAAAATAATGTCATTTGGTAAAAGATATATGAATGCCATTAATTAGTTTAAGATACAAGGGTGGGACTCAAGTAGTAGCCTATGGGTGAGGTCACAGCTATCAAATCACAGGGTGCTTCTAAATATTATATAAAAATTATGTATCTCCTTCAAAAAAATCTAATAAAAATTATGGGTTTACATTCAAAATCCAAATAAAAATCCTTAGTTTGCCCCAAAACTAAACTACCTATTAGGTCTGCACCCCAAAATAAGAATCCTGAGTTCGCCACTAATAAGAAACCGTTTGAATGATTTCATACTTGAAAATTCCTGTGAAATGTTTGAAATAGATTAGACCCTTTTTTGACAAAATAAATAAAACTAGATGTCTAGAACCCAAGTCATCAAGGCATGCATTACCTTATCTAATAAAAGGAATTTTTTAGAAATAACTTTCATTCTCTAAATGTTTTCTTAATAATACTGTAGCAATTGTGGTTAGACAACCATAAGTTCCCTCTTTATCTATCAACCATTCACTTTTTATCACGAAGATTTAAAGGACGACATTCAATAGCTCTGTTTTTTTATTTTTTTTTATCCTCTTGCAGATGCTGTCAACTAAATTGCAGAGCAATAAAACCATTTCATGTGCAGCCATACCAGAGTGATACCATATAGAAACTTCAACATCTCTCCAGTCTATTATTCAACATCATAATACTCTATTACAGGATAGAAACCACTACATCCCCCCAAACCAATGCCACAAATACAAACAAGCATTACTTGTAGAGTGAGAAGCCACCGTTAACAACAGAGAAACCTCCATCAACAGCCAAGTTATGGCCACTAATAAATAAGGATTCATCAGAAGCCAAAAACAGAACAGCCTCGGCTACATTTCTAGTCTTCAGCACCACCCCCTTCAAGCAGGATGTGCTGCAGCACATGGCTTCTAGCTGACTTGGGTCAATCCCACTCAGCCCGCATGCCAAGGGTGTGGCCACCCCATGTGGAGAGACCCCATTGACCCTTATCCCATCCTTCCCAAGCTCACTCGCCGTGGACCGCACCAGCCCAATCAGAGCGCTCTTGGATGCGGCATAGGAGTGTGGGCCTATGCCCCCCACGGAGGCAGCCACGCTCATTGTGCATATGATCGAGCCGCGAGTCTTGCGTTGGACCATTGCACGCGCCACATGCTTGATAGTTGCAGCCACACCGCGAACATTGACTGCCATGGTGTTGTCTAGTTCTTCCAAATTCATGTCAAGTATGCTTGTGGGAGGGCCCATCACCCCGGCGTTGCTGAAGAGAATGTCAATGCGGCCATATTTCTCCAAGGTGTAGGCAACAGTTTCCTGCACATGATTCTCATCTCTCACGTCGCAGTGCCTGTAAGATGATTTGTCTAGGCCGATGGAGGTTGCGACCGACTGACCCAACTCATCTTGGATGTCTGCAATGACAACGAGTGCACCGTTTTCGGCGAAAAGCCTTGCAGTTGCCTCACCAATGCCGCTGGCTGCCCCTGTGATTATGGCCACCCTTCCCTCCAACCTTGAATCATTCAGTGTTAGTTACATGTTAAATATAACCCATAAAGACTAAAAGAAAATGTGAGAAATGAATGAAAGCTAAGCATCAACGGTTTGATTCTGGGATGAATCTCTAATAGTTGAAGAAAGATTACCTTGGCTTAGACATAGTATCTTTGGAAGAAACAATCAAGGTCTCTCTCTCTCTCTCTCTCTGAATGAAAGCTAAGCATCAACGGTTTGATTCTGGGATGAATCTCTAATAGTTGAAGAAAGATTACCTTGGCTTAGACATAGTATCTTTGGAAGAAACAATCAAGGTCTCTCTCTCTCTCTCTCTCTCTCTCTCTCTCAACACACAGCTATTGCTTTTACCAAAAAGCTCTTGCTTTTATATCGGGAGAATACACTGTTTCTGCCGCTATGGTTATGTTAGAAAGAAAAAGGGATATAGAAGAGAAGTTGCTAGGAGAGAATGAAAAACTTAAAAGGCGTGTATCAATGCTACTTTCCTAAAGGAATATTTGTCCCATTGTGCAGAAAGTTCAATAAATTTTCTCTATGATACAATGAAGTTTCTGGTTTATTGATCTTGCACATAAAAAAATCACCCTTAAGAGTCTATTTATAGTGTTTGTATGAAGGTATAGTTAGGACAGTTTTTTTTTCCAGTAAAAACCACCCTAACAAGGCTCTAGAAGGGTTGTGTCTGTTCAAGACACCCTAACAAAGATTTAGAAGGATTGTGTCTCTTTAAGACATCCTAACAAGAATTTGGAAGGGTTGTGACTGTTCAAGAAACCCTTACAAGGATTTAGAAGGGTTGTGTCTCTTTAAGACACCCTAACAAAGATTTAGAAGGGTTATGTATGTTTAATGTTAAATTTGAAAAATGTTTCAACAGGTTATAGTCATCTTTCATGAATCATACTTCACTCTTCCAAAGTTCCTGTTTTGATCGTTCCTTGGAAGTACCATACGGGGTTATGTTATAAAAGACCCCCACATACCCAATTGTGGAGGGGGAGCTATGTTATAGAATACACCCACTTGATGGAGATAAAATATAAGGAAAATTGTAGTTCTTAAGCATATTTAATTCTGTCCAAACTATTGATATTCTGTGCACATGGTTGGTGGGCCATACCTAAACTTATATAATAATAACCCCTTAAATAATTAAAATGGACAAGAAGTAAGTACAGCAACTAGAGGGTGGGATAATGAGAATCTTCAAACATAGCAATGGCCTGGTGTGAGGCCCTGTCTTTGCATTAAAATATGAAGAAAGTAAATACAAATTAGGGTGGTTAAAATGAATATAAAAGGTGAATTTTCAAAAAATTTCATCAAATAGAATATTCATTTTTTTCTATTTTCCTAGAAAAGAATGTTATTCGATTTTCATTTTCAAAAATTCACCTTTAAAATCCTCATTTTTAACCACTTTATATATATTTGATTCCTCTGTATTTGAATGTGAATAAATAGGCCAGATGTGGAGGCTTTGTAGAGTACTCAAGACTAGACTAGAGCTAAAATCCAAGGTAGTTCAGATTCATCAGCAATGTAGGAGGAGAACCTGATGCAAACTCTTATCATATAAGGGTTAGAAATAAGATGACTTTTTTTTAAATACAAATTTATGGGATCTAACAATGAGACGGCGTGAAATTTAATGCATTTGTCGTTTCTCTTATGGCTCTGTTGATACTTCCCTCTGATTGGGACAACCAATGGAGAACAAAACAAGAATAGAGCTATGGGTCGGTATCTGTTGCAACTTGGAACCCACTTGGTCCTGGATTTGAACTGGTTAGTGGTAGGTAGTTTGACTGGATCTCTTTGTACCCGACCCCGTCACCCAAAAGAGCAAGAACAGTGTTTTCTCAACCAATAACGAACAGGCTCCAGATTCAGGGAATGGGTTTGGACCTGATAAATGCTTGAGTCGAATCTAGTCCTGCAGATTCATATCCATTTACCCGTCCATCATTTCATATCAAACTTCGGTCTTAACTATCTTGGGTTATCAACAACTTTTTCTTCTTCTTCTTTCTTTTTTTTTTTTTCATTCCTACCAATTTTGAACAACTCTCAAATATGTTACTATAGCTGTTGACTACTTTTATCTAATATATAAAAATATTTATATACTTAATTACGTATTTATAATAATGTAATATTTTTTTTCATGAAAATGTGTAAATGGCGACATTACCCATCACAGCTGCAAGTCTGCAACAGCAGCTCATCAATGGAGGGGCAAAGTATGGGTAGCACATTTAATGAAGAGATCACAGCAACTGGGCATACATAAGTCATTTTAAAAAGAGAGTAGCGGTTTTACCAAAAAAAAAAAAAAAAAATCTGAGAGAGAGAAGGCAGTGGCTCTTTCAAGTTTCCAAAAGTAAAACTATAATTTGTTGGAGACTTGAGATGTAGGTCTCTTGGAGGTGTCGTATGATCATCATCATGCCATTGAGCCATGAGTTTGGACAGGTGGACCCATATTCGGTGATCTAGTCCATTGATTTTCAACACCATACAATAGTTTTACCAAAAAGCACCCTACCATAAAAAGGAAAAAAAAAACCACCCTACCATAAAAGGACCATGGTTCAAAAACCCTTTGGAAGTTTTTAGAAGGAATAATCCATGCAAGGAAGGATGGATCAGAATCAGATCATGTGATAGTCAACCAGACCAGGGTATAAACTTCTATGGATTAAAGGCCCGAGGTGAATACACGAATACTACTTTCCTAATTGTGAGACTAGAGGCTAAGGGAGAAGTTTTTCTTTTATATTTTTTTTTAAACGGAGGGTGTTTCAATCTTTTTGGGCCTGACTAATACCTTTAGGTCCAAGGAGAACTGGGTAAAATCCCCTGCGGCCCCAATGTGATAGCATAGTTTGAACCCGTAACCTCCGCGAGCAAACCGTGGTCCTAGGCCGGTAGAGCCATCCCTTGAGATTAATGGAGAAGTTAAAAGAGCACATTTCAAAAACACAACAAAATGCCAAAAGAGCAACTTTGGTGCCTATAGTTTGTGAAGAAAAAAAATCTACTGCTGGTGGCCAAAGGCAAACATATGAAAGCAAGAGTATCACTCATGTTTGGAGATAAGAAAGGGTTTTACCATTGGTTGGTAACCCACTTCCCAACCAGTTGCCCATGATGGATCCCCGATATGTGTTCTCCTACATGTGGGAATGCTATTTTTTGCAGGTGTAGGCAACTTCTCCCTATGTGTGTAGGTGGTTGCTCTGAAGGGGCACAACTCCTATAATGGGATACCAAAAAAAGAGTACCACCTTATTGAGAACTTGGACAGAAGGAGAAAATGCCCATGTCAGAATCATAGATCAAAATAGTGGCTGCTATATCAGGCGTAGTGGCCAAGACTGTTACACTAAATTAAATTAGTGCCGCTTTCATCCATAGCAGCCACTACGGGGCAACTATAGTCCACTATGGATTGTTACGGAGCTATTAGGAAGTGTGACTGATAGTTATTTAAAAAAAAATTAAAATACATAGTAAGGCTTTTTTTTTGTATTCTTCTCTCCAAATAACATTTTTATACACGTGTTCTATTCTTCTATGCTTAAAAGAATACCAAAACACATAATATGTCGCTAACTTGATGACGATGCACACAATTCCTCTTAAAGGCTTTTCTCTAGGTAATATCTTAGCAGACATCTCCTTTGGTAGATGTATTCTTTTCTCTACTATCAACAAAAACTCCATTGCTTGTTTTGATGAAATATAATTTGTTATTTGCTTTGAACTCCAAACTTTTTTAAGCATTACTTTATAATTTATAAATCTTTTGTTATGTACAATTGTGCTAAATTAATTATTTGAATTATGAATTTAAAAAAGCATATTAACTAAGTATAGCTAACTGACATAAATACATGAAAAAATTAAATACTCTTATTTTATAATCATTCAGCGACATAGAATTTCTATGCAACACTACATCTTGCTATCTTAGTTATTATAGATACTAGTGCTTCAGGGCTAGCGATGGGCACAAGCCATAAAAAAATAATAATTATGTCTCATTAAAAATTTTAATATTTAAATAAAATTAAATAAATATTATAATAGAAATCATAGCAAAAACATAACTAATATTGAATCTTTATTTTTCTAAAAGAAAACAAGAAAAAAAATCTTCTTTGAACCATAATAAGATGAGGAAGAAGGAAGATAAGATATCATTTTAAGATTTTTAAATTTTCTAAAAAGGGAAAAATGGTATAATTTGGAATTTAGATTATATGTGGCAAATGTTGTTTTATTTTATTTTATTTCTTTTTGTCATTTTTTTTATTCTTGATAGAAAATGTATATAGATGACTTAGAGTCAACGTAACAAATCTAATAAGTTCAAATGGAACCCAAAATAAAAAAACCAACTTCAATATTTTGGTATTGATTATTGCCATGATATAGTTGAGGAATAATGACATAGATCATTTGTTAGAATATCGATATGGCTGGTCATTTGAATTCATTTATCAAATCAACATAGTGGGCATAACCATTGTGGATCATCTAGCAACTGTAATTTTTTTGTATGATTATGGCCTAGCAATAAAATGTATGATATTTAAAAAGAAAAAAATGATAACAAGGAATGCAAAATGTTTAAAGAAAGCTTAAATTAATTAAAAACTATAAATAACATATTCAGACATAGAAATAAGAATTTGAATGAAAATAAAGTACTTAAAAATATAACTAATGTTTTTAAAATATATATGTGTGCACATGAGATCTTAAAAATATATCAATATCTGCAAATACATAAAATTATCAATATCTCAATAGTTGGCATAAGGCATAGGTTTACTTCTTATGTCTAATACAAAACCACCCCACAATTGGCAGGTGCGCATTTATGTGAATTTTGCTGGTGCCACCTGAGGGGCATTAATGCTCTTGAGTCAAAGACCTTAGAGACACCTATGACATTAAAAAAAATGTGGCAAAAAGATTAAAGACAAAAAAAATAGTATTCAAATTGGTCATGGGAATTTGCAAGGTTACACTTTCTCATATGATCTTTCTCACAAAGTCAAATATTTGACTAAAAATAACAATAAAAAGAAGACTTAGTAGAAGAAAATGAGAGAGGGCTAAAGAAAGATAATTAGAGAGAGTGAATAATGTGCAAAGACCAATGGAGTAATATAGAAAGGCGTAGATCACATTTTAAGACATTAGCAAACAACAAGCAAGAATAATTAAATCACTAACCAGAAATTTGAGAAGTTTGAGAAAATCAAAAGAGATGTAGGAAAAATAAGAAATAAGAAATATTCAAGGAAAAAAAGGGCACAAGAAATCACAATCAATAAAATTCACTTCTAGACTTCAAAATTCCCCATTCTAATTATAAAAAGCTATATTTTTTAATGTTAGTATTCCAATCTCTCTAATCATAAAAATCACCACATGCAAGTACCACTTGCCTCCACAAAGCACTCATTTCCAAAGAAATCTTCCCATTACTTATCGACTGAGCAAAAATGACATAAATATCAATTGTATTGAAATCTCTGCAGAAATCTTCCAACCACTTTGCTAAACAAAAATAACATAACATCAATAAAACTCTTAGAAAAGAAATCAATCACAACCACCCAAGAATTGAAAATTGTATGATATACATCTGATGAATTGAGTAAAGTGATTTTTTAAACGATATAAATAAATAAATCATATTTTGAGGAAGAAAAATAAATCATTAATCCATTGGCAACAGCCCAACATCTAATAGATCGAGAAAAGACGACAAGGGGACTTGAGACAATATGTGTCTTTCGTAGTCTTTCAAAGATATGATATTGCAACAGATTTCAACAGAGCGAAATGAAAATTTTGAAAAAACTCTAGCAAAATGGAGAGTAAGATAACCAATATATACATAGGATCACATTTGAAAATGTCCAGGCAACATGGTTTGCAATATCATAACCAGAACAAGTTTGATAGCATTGGCTCTTGTATACACCCTACAAGACCAAGGAAGGGTGGGGGAGGGAGAGAGCAAACTAGAGAGAAAAAAACAAATCAATAACTTATAGTGAGTGGAGATCAAAAGCTTTTGCATATAGAAAAATTTTTTATTTTTTTCATTATTCTTTCCAAGCAATACATTGTAGGAGTCTCTACCCTATTTATTGCTTTCATGAACTTAATCAATTGTGTATTTAAAAATAAGAAATTAGCAATAGCAAATGTACATGATGTTTAGTGGACCGATCATATAGAATGAGGGCTTCCAATCCCCAGTAGATTGGTTATGGATGTATGACATGCTGGTAGCCACCAAAATGTCTGTAATTATATTGGGGCCATCTAGGGGTTAATGATTCCCAGCAAATCAGAGAAGTACCAGCCCACTCAACTCTTTCAAAATATTATCAGTCTATCAATAAAAGTTATCTGAAAAATTATGGGATTGTGGTGGTACCGCTGATATGAAAAGCTAGTTGAAGTACTGGCGCACTCTTTATTTAGAGAATTTTCTGTGCTCTCTCCCAAGAGGACCCATCAATTTGTTCTTATGTAAAATTTCTTCTAATCTTATTCATGCCTAGTCCACCCGATTTGAGGTATAGCTCATCTTTACCCATAGATGGAGACCCAACTAAATTTAGGTTATTTTTAGAAAAAAAAATTTGAGAAGTTAGACAAAGACTAATTTCAATTTGTACTCTATAAATTGAACTCATTCAAAATATTATTATCAATCTATCAATAAAATTTTTCTGAAAAATGATGGGATTGTGGTGGTAGCTAGTGGTACCACTAATTTGAAAAGCTAGTTTGAAAGTGAAAATAGAGGCAGCAAATTTTCCAGCCGTGTGTATTTGGTGGACAGAAAATAGGAATACAATTTATTTGGTAGAGAGAAAATAGGAATATCACTATTTCATCAAGTAAGCCATGACCAGCCATATGCTAGCATGTTGAGATTTTAGGATGAGGGATATAGATATAACCATGTGGAGAGATTTAGAAAGATGTATTATAGGAAGGAGAATTCTAATAAATGCATGTTTTCATTAGTTGCATGCCATGTGTCCCTTTCCTACACTCCCTCGCGAAAAGGAGAGGTTTGGTGTGGGGGGGGGGGGGTGTGTCTCGGAATTCTCTTTATATATACTAGTAATAAAGACCCATGCTTAGCCCAGGTCTAAAATTGAATTTTTATTAAAATTTAAGGCTCTTAAATATAATTAATTAAAACAAATCTCCTATAAAGAAAAATAAACATAATTAAATTATGTTGGGTTAGAAAATTCATTAAAAATAGTATCTTTATTTTTTAAAAGAAGATCCACAAACCCAAAAAGAAAAACCATATGCTAGTGGATTTGTAAAACCCCCAACAAACAAATAAAAATAAATCTTGTTCTCCTAAAAAAACCAATTTATAAAAAAACCATAAATGAAATCCACAAAATGTGATCATAATCTCTTTGAAAAAAAAACACACACACACACAAATGATGAATCTAACCATGTCACACAATACTGTTCATTCTTTATTAGCCGGGGTTGGCAATGGAGTCCCCCCATTCTCTAATCATCTATCTTCTATACCTATTGCGAAACATCCACTCTCCAAAAGGGTAGTGCCCCTCCCCCTCCCACAAGCCTAGGGTTTAGATTTGAAAGAGAGTTTGAGGGATTTTGGATAGAGGGTACGAAATGGGACACTCAACTTCACTATAGGTGATAATACAAGTCCTCCACAAATATTAATATTAGTTTTAATATTGTTTTATTTTTTTTAAATATAAACAACAATTTGACTTTAAGTTATCTAAATCTCATATGTTTATTATCCGAAAATGACGATTGTGATTAGATCTTCCATTTCAAAAGCAAAGAAGAAAAAAAAATGACCTAATAATCCTATTGTTGGACATATCATGGCAAAATCTAACCTTACCTCACCCCAACTCACATCTTATTGGAGAGTCATAGTTAGATTTTGGATATTCAATCAAAATTGAAATTAAGATGAGAAAGAAACAGTTGAAATTAAAACTAAAGTTGGAGAGTATTTGCTTAACCATCTGTGCTTAAAGTCTAACCATATTCATGCACACATACATATATAAAACAAGGAATATGAATTAATCATTTTAATATTCAATGAGTCCAACATTTAAAAAGTATGATTAGATAAATAAGAAAATTAAGGTCAAAGTAATTAAACTTTCACTACAACAAGTTGCACTTTTGGCGACGTTTTTTGGCGACGATTTCATGATTTTGTTGCTAAAGGCTATTATTTACCGACGCATATAAATTTGTTGGTGAAAAGGTGACTTTTAACGACGTTTTTTCCAAAAACGTCGATAAAAGTTACATTTTACCGACGTTTTTCAAAACGTCGCTAAAAGTTAAACAGTTTCTCGGTTAATAGTTGACTTTTACCGACGTTTTTTATAAAAAAAATCGTTGTTAAAAGTTAGACATTTATCTCCGGTAACAGTTAAATATTTAGCAACGTTTTTTTACAAAAACGTCGGTAAAAGTCACTTTTAGCGACATTTGTTAGAAAACGTCGCTAAAAGTCATTTTTAGTGACGTTTTTTAGAAAATGTCGCTAAATGTCGCTAAATGCGACGTTTTTTTAAACGTCTCTAAAAGCTGAGTTTTTAACCACATATTTATATCGGTAAATGATAGTCTTTAGCGACGAAATTATAAAATCGTCGCCAAAAAACATCAGTAAAAATTACTTTTACTGATGTTTATAGTTTTCGTCGGCAATAGTATGTACTTGGGCCACCGATGAAATTTTTTGCCGACGAATTCGGATAACGTTGGTAAAAGTATGTACTTGGGAAGACAATTTTTTCACTGTAGCAATATTTTTACCGACGAAATTTTTGAAATTTACGTCGGTAAAAGTTTTGAAATTTTGAAATCCCTT
The DNA here is from genome assembly GCA_037013555.1 of Sextonia rubra. Lineage (NCBI taxonomy): Eukaryota > Viridiplantae > Streptophyta > Magnoliopsida > Laurales > Lauraceae > Sextonia > Sextonia rubra. The sequence goes on along the minus strand of JASUAD010000001.1, from coordinate 103,717,412 downwards.
TTATCGATGAAATTTTGATTTGTCGATGAAAATTAACCGTCGGTAAAAGCTTGGGTGCCACCATTTCAATTTCCAGCCCCAAATTGGATTTTTTTTCTCCCTCGCACTGCTCTCTCTCGCTCGCACTCTCGCCCAAATTTCTCCCTCACGCTATTCTCACTCTCTCACTCTATCTGCTCTCTATATATCTCCGGTCTCTCTCTCGCTCTCTGTCTGCTCTCTCCAATCTCTCTTTCTCGCTCTCTCTGCTCTCTCTCTCTCGCTCTCTGTCTGCTCTCTCTCCAATCTCTCTTTTTCGCTCTCTCTCTCGCTCTCTCGCTCTCTCTCTCTCACTCTCTCTCGCTCTCTCTGCTCTCACTCTCTCTCGCTCTCTCTGCTCTCTCTCTCTCTCTCGCTCTCTCTGCTCTCTCTTGCTTTTTCTGCTCTCTCTCACTCTCTCTCGCTCTTTCTGCTCTCTCTCTCACTCTCTCTGCTCTCTCGCCCCAGATCCTCTTTCTCTGCTCTCTCTCTCACTCGCTTTCTCTCTTTCTTCTCTCTCTCGCCCCAGATCCTCTCTTTCTGCTCTCTTTCTCTCACTCTCTTTGCTCTCTCTCCCTCTCTCTCTCGTCCCAGATCCTCTCTCTACTCTCTTTCTCTCACTCTCTCTGCTCTCTCGCTCTTTCTCTCGCCCCAGATCCTCTCTCTCTGCTCTCTTTCTCTCACTCTCTCTGCTCTCTCGCCCCATATCCTCTCGCTGCTCTCTCTCTCACTCTCTCTGCTCTCTCGCTCTCTCTCGCCCCAGAGCCTCTCTCTGTTCTCTTTCTCTCACTCTCTCTGCTCCCTCGCTCTCTCTCTCGCCCCAGATCCTCTCTCTCTGCTCTTTTTCTCTCACTCTCTCTGATCTCTCGCTGTCTCTCTCGCCCCCAAATTCCTCTTTCTCTCTGTTCTCTTTCTCTTACTCTTTCTGATCAATCGCTCTCTCTCGCCCCCAGATTCCTTTCTCTCTGCTCTGTTTCTCTCACACTCTCTCGCTCTCTCTGCCCTCTATCTCTCCCCGATCTCTCTCTTCCCGATCTCTCTCTCGCTCTCTCTCTCCCCGATCTCTGTCTCGCTCTCTCTCTCTGCTCTCTCTCTCTCTTATCTCTCTATCTCGCTCTCTCTCTGCTCTGTTTCTCTCACTCTTTCGCTCTCTATCTCCAGTCTCTCTCTCTCTCGCTCTCTCTACTCTCTCTCCAATCTCTCTCTCTCGCTCTCTTGCTCTCTGCTCTCTCTCTCTCTCACTCTCGCTCTCTCTGCTCTCTCTTTTGATGTGGTTTTGCCGATGTTCAAAAACGTCGGCAAAGGAAAAATAAAAAAATTAAAGAATTCAAATTATAATGAGAAAATAAATATTGTATTTGTTAAAAAATAAAATTATTGGCGATGAAAATTTTCTTTAAAACGTCAGCAAAAGTAAAATTCTATTTTTTAAAAATAAATACATTACCGACGTTTTTTTTAACTTCGGCAAAAGTATATACAATTTTTAAAAATTAATATTGTAAAACATGGTTTTGCCGACCTTCCAAAACGTCGGTAAAAGCTATTATTATCTAATTGAAATGAAATTTTATAACTTTTACCGACTTTAAAAAACGTCGGTGAAAGTCCCATGGTGCGTCGGTAAATGGGACTTTTACCGACAAAATTGAAAAACGTCGGTAAAATATTTTGGTGACGTTTTTTTACCGACGTCCAGGTGGCGAAAATTTTTTCGTCAGTAAAAAGCTTTACTGAAGTTTTGAATACTTTTAGCGACGAAAAAAAGCGTTGCTAAAACTATTAATTGTTGTAGTGTTTGTGGATTAAATAATTAATACAAATTTAGGGTAGAAATTGCCAATATCAAAAGAAAAGGTGTTCTTCTTACATTTAAGAATAGAAGTGTTGGCAGAAAAAAAACACTAAACCCTGATCCATGATTTAGTTGGGTTGAACTTACCAAATGGTTCATACAAGATTCTTAACTATGGTTTACAAAAAGGGCAAGATAAATATTCATAAAGTAACCATTATGGGCTATTGGACTTTCCATTGATTATGTTAATCCACAATGACTCAACTTCATTTAACCTTTGATGAACCACGTGATGGATTTGGTCCTAATATATTGTATCTCCTAGAAGTACCAAACTTCATTTAAATGAAAATATTTTTTTCCCAACTACAGTTTTGTCACAAACAGGTCCCCAAAATTTCTAAAATTCACATCCAAGTCCAAGAGTTAGGCCTTATCCATGGGTCTCACCAAATTCATTGTGCCCACATAGGCAGCTTATATCCATAAATAGCTTCACAAACTTAGCGAATGACAATTTTTTAAATAGGTAAATCCATCAAAAGCAATAAATAAAATACATTACATATATAACAGATTTTTGAATAGCGTGTTGTGCCTAGCCGTACCTATTGCCAAGCCATGTTGTGATGCGACCTAGATGCCATGGCACAACACGGCACATTCTTTGGGTTGTGTGGTGCCTGGTTGGCACGGTCAATCTAGTTAATGGGTCGTGCCGGCCAACGGCATGGAAAAAATCAGGTTGGGTCATGACATCATGGGTGGCCCAGCTGAATGTTACACCCCTACCCCTGATGGATGCAAGACCTATGCTCAAAGGCTCCTGATTGATCATGCATTGATCCTAAACACTGGGGGCTAGATGGGGTTCCAAGCTTTCAGCCACTCTCAGCTGAGGTGCCCAAAAAAAAAAAAGAAGCTCCTAAATACTCTCCATGCAATGATAAATCATCTTTAAGTGTGGGCCCTTGAGATTCTGGACTTCTTCGTGAAGATCAAACATGACTTGTAGTTGGATTCATTAAATTAGAATTTCTTTCATTGATAAAAGTTGATATTCATTTAGTATTAGCACTTTGTAGGTTTCTTGTTGTCCAAGTCTCCGAGTCAAGTATTAGCACTTTGCAAGTTTTTTGCTGTCCAAGTCTCCGAGTCAAGTAGAATTAAAATATCGATATCGGTTCACGTGCCGTTCAAGTCTGGGCTATTACCATCAGTAGGCTAAATCCTACTATTCTCTTTACCATTTGCAAGGGTTGCGACCCTTGGATTGCCCAACAAATCCCCAAGCCACTGAGTTGGATCAGCTGAGTCATCGTTACTCAACCCATTCATTCTTCTTCCTTAGTTAGGGTTGGCAATGGAGTCCTCCCATTCTCTAATCATCTTTCTTCTATACCTAGTGCAAAACATCCACTCTTCGAAAGCGTAGTGCTGCTCCCCCTCCCACAAGCCTAGGGTTTAGCTTTGAAAGAGAGTGGGAGGGATTTTGGATAGAGGGTACGGAATGGGACACTCATCTTCTCTATGGGTGATAATACAAGTCATCCACAAATATTAATATTAGTTTTAATATTATTTTATTGTTTTAAATATAAACAACAATTTGAATTTAAGTTATCTATATCTCATATGTTTATTATCTAAAAATGATGATTGTAAATAGATCTTCCATTTCAACAGCAAAGAAAAAAATAAAGACCTAATAATCCTATTGTTGGACATATCATGGCAAAATCTAACTGTACCTCACCCCAATTCACATCTTACTGGAGAGCCATAGTTCGATCAAAATTGAAATTAAGATGAGATTGAAATAATTGAAGTTAAAACTGATGTCGGAGCGTCTTTGCTTGACCATCTGTGCTTAAAGCCGAATTATATTCATACACGCATACATGCATAAAACAAGGAATAAGAATTAATCATTTTAGTATTCAAAGGGTCCAACATTTAAAAACCATGATTAGATAAATAAGAAAAAAAGTTTGTGGATTAAATAATTAATACAAATTTAAGATAGGATTTGCTAAAATCACAAGAAAAGGTGTGATAGAATTTGCCAAAATCAAAAGAAAAGGTGTTCTTCATACATTTAAGAATAGATGTGTTGCCATAAAAAAAACACCAAACCCTGATCCATGATTTAATTGGGTTGAACTTACCAAATGGTTCATACAAGATTCTTAACTATGGTTTACAAAAGGGCAAGACAAATATCCATAAAGTTACCATTATGGGCCATTGGACTTTCCATTGATTACGTTAATCCACAACGACTCAACTTCATTTAACCTTTAATGAACCATGTGGTAGGTTCTGACCTAATATATTATATCTCCTAAAAGTATCATATTTCATCTAAATGAAAATATTTTTTCCCCCACTACAATTTTGTCACAAATGGGTCCCCAAAATTTCTGAAGTCCACATCCAAGTCCAAGTGATAGGCCCTATCCATGGGTCTCACCAAATTCATTGTGCCCGCATGGGCAGCCTATATCTATAAATAGCTTCACAAATTTAGTGAAGGACAACTTTTCAGATAGGTAAATCCATCTAAGGCAACAAAGAAAATACCTCACATAACAGATTTTAAATAGCATGTCATGCCTAGCCATACCTCATGCCGAGCCATGCTGTGATGCGACCTAGATGCCCTGGCACAACACGGCCCGTTCTTTAGGATGTGTGGTGCCTGGTTAGCACAATCAACCTAGTCAATTGGTTGTGCCGGCCCACAACATGGCAAAAATCAGGTTGGGTTGTGACATCATGGGTGGCCTGGCCGAATGTTACACCCCTACCCTTATGGGTCCAAGACCTACAATCAAAGGCTCCTGATCACTCGTGCATTGATCCCAAACACTAGGGCTAGATAGGCTTCCAGGTTTCCAGCCTCTCTCACCTCGGGTGCCAAAAAAAAAAAAAGAAGCTCCTAATCACTCTCTGTGTAATGATAAATCATCTTTACGTGTGGGCCCTGGAGAATCCGAACTTCTTCATGAAGATCCTGCATGACTTGAAGTAGGATGCATTAAATTAGAAATTGTTTCATTGATAAAATATCATTATCGGTTCACGTGCCTTTCAAGTCTGGGCTATCCCCATCAGTTGGCTAAATCCTACTATTCTCTCTACCATTTACAAGGCTTGTGACCATTGGATTGTCCAACAAATCTCCCAGCCATTGAGTTGGATCAGCTGAGTCATCGTAACTCGGCTTGTTCATACTTCTTCCTTGGCCGGGGTTGGCAATGGAGTCCTTCCATTTTCTAATCATCTCTCTTCTATACCTACTGCAAAGCATCCACTCCCCAAAAGGGTAGTGCTCCTCCTCCTCCCACAAGCCTAGAGTTTAGCTTTGAAAGAGAATTAGAGAGATTTTGGATAGAGGGTATGTAATGGAACTCTCATCTTCTCTATGGGTGATAAAACAAGTCATCCACAAATATTAATATTATTTTTAATATTGTTTTATTTTTTTAAATAAAAACCACAATTTGAATTTAAATTATTTGAATCTCATATGCTTATTATCTGACAATGATGATTGTGAATAGATCTTCCATTTAAAAGCCAAGAAGAAGGAAAAAAAACTAATAATCCTATTGTTGGACATATTATGGCAAAATCCAACCTTACCTCTCCCCAACTCACATCTTATTGGAGAGTCATAGTTAGATTTTGGGTATTCGATCAAAATTGAAATTGAGATGAGATTGAAGTAGCTGAAATTAAAACTGATGCCGGAGAGTATTTGCTTGACCATCTGTGCTTAAAGCCTAATCATATTCATGCACACATACATACATAAAACAAGGAATAAGAATTAATCATTTTAATATTCAAAGAGTCCAACATTTAAAAAGTATGATTAGATAAATAAGAAAATTAAAGTCATGTAATTAAAGTTTGTGGATTAAATAATTAATACAAATTTAGGGTAGAATTTGCCAAAATCAAAAGAAAAGGTGTTCTTCTTACATTTAAAAATAGATATGTTGGCATAAAAAAATACCAAACCCTGATCCATGATTTAATTGGGTTGAACTTACCAAATGGTTCATACAAGATTCTTAACTATGGTTTACAAAAAGGGCAAGATAAATATTCATAAAGTAACCACTATGGGCCATTGGACTTTCCATTGATTACGTTAATCCACAATGACTCAATTTCATTTGACCTTTAATGAACCATGTGATGGGTTAGGACCTAATATATTGTACCTCCGATAAGTATCAAACTTCATCCGAATGAAAATATTTTTCCCCCACTACAATTTTGCATAAATGGGTCTCCAAAATTTCTAAAGTCCATGTCCAAGTTCAAGTGATAGGCCCTATCCTTGGGTCTCACCAAGTTCATTGTGCCCACATGGGCAACCTATACCTATAAATAGCTTCACAAATTTTGCGAATAACAAATTTTCAGATAGGTAAATCCATCTAAAGCAACAAAAAAAATACATCACATAACAGATTTTAAAATAGTGTGTCGTGCCTGGCTGAACCTCGTGTCGAGCCATGATGTGAAGCGACCTAGATGACCTGGCAGAACACGGCCCATCCTTTAGGTTGTGTGGTGCCTGGCTGGGCATAGTCAAGTTAGTCAATGGGTCGTGCCAGCCCACGGTATGGGAAAAATTAGATTGGGTCGTGACATCATGGTTCGCTCAGTTGAAGGTTACACCCCTACCCTGATGGATCTAAGACCTACGCTTGAAGGCTCTTGATTGCTCGTGCATTGTTCCTATACACTGGGGCTAGATGGGGTTCCAGGCTTCCAGCCTCTCTCACCTCAAGTGCAAAAAAAAAAAAAAAAAAAAAAAAAAAAAAAGCTCCTAATCACTCTCTGTGTAATGATAAATCACCTTGCTGTGTGGACCTTGGAGAATCCGGACTTCTTCATAAAGATCCTGCATAACTTGAAGTAGGATGCATTAAATTAGAAATTGTTTCATTGATAAAAGTTGATATTCATTTAGTATTAGCACTTTGCACATTTCTTACCATCCAAAAGTCTCCGAGCGAAGTAGAATTTGACTATCGGAATCGGTTCATGTGCCTTTCAAGTCTGGGCTATCACCATTAGTAGCCTAAATCTTGCTATTCTCTCTACCATTTGCAAGGTTTGTAACTGTTGGATTGCCCAACGAATCCCCTAGGCACAAAAATTGTATCGGCTGAGTCATCGTAACTCGACTCGTTCATTCTTCTTTGTTGGCCAGGGTTGGCAATGGAGTCCTTCCATTCTCTAATCATCTCTCTTATATACCTACTATAAAACATCCACTCTTCAAAGAGGGTAGTGCTCCTCCCCCTCCCACAAGCCTAGGGTTTTAGGTTTGAAAGAGAGTTGGAGGGATTTTGGACAGAGGGTATGGAATGAGAGGCTCATCTTCTCTATGGGTGATAATACAAGTCATCCCAAAATATTAATATATTTTTAATATTGTTTTATTTTTTTAAATATAAACAACAATTTGAATTTAAGCAATCTGAATCTCATATGTTTATTATTTGAAAATGACGATTGTGAATAGATCTTCCATTTCAAAAGCAAAGAAGAAAAAAGAAAAAGACTAAATAATCTTATTGTTGGACATATCATGGCAAAATCTAACCTTACCTCACCCCAACTCACATCTTATTGGAGAGTCATAGCTAGATTTTGGATATTCAATCAAAATTGAAATTGAGATGAGATTGAAATAGCTGAAATTAAAACTGAAGTCAGATAGTATTTGCTTGACTATCTGTGCTTAAAGCCTAATCATATTCATGCACACATGCATACATAAAACAAGGAATAAGAATTGATCATTTTAATATTCAAAGAGTCCAACATTTAAAAAGTACGATTAGATAAGAAAATTAAGGACAAAGTAAGAAAAGTTTGCATATTAAATAATTAATACAAATTTAAGATAGAATTTGCCAAAATCAAAAGAAAAGTGTTCTTCATACATTTAAGAAAAGATGTGTTGGCATAAAAAAATACCAGACCCTGATCCACGATTTAATTGGGTTGAACTTATCAAGTGGGTCATACAAGATTCTTAACTATGGTTTACACAAAGGGCAAGATAAATATTCATAGAGTAACCATTTTGGGCCATTGGACTTTCCATTGATTACGCTAATCCATAACGACGCAACTTCATTTAACCTTTAATGAACCACGTGATGGGTTCGGACCTAATATATTGTATCTCCCAGAAGTAGCAAACTTCATCCAAATGAAAATATTTTTCCGCAACTACAATTTTGTCACAAATGGGTCCCCTAAATTTCTAAAGTCCACGTCCAAGTCCAAGTCCAAGTAATAGGCCCCATCCATGGGTCTCCCCAAATTTATTGTGCCCACTTGGGCAGCTTATATCCATAAATAACTTCACAAATTTAGCGAAGGACAATTTTTCAAATCTGTAAATCCATCTAAAGCAACAAATAAAATACATCACATAATAGATTTTTTAAATAGCGTGTAGTGCCTGGCTATACCTCGTGCCGAGCCATGCTGTGATGCGACCTAGATACCTTGGCACAACACGGCCCATTCTTTAGTTTGTGTGGTGTCTGACTAGCACAGTCAACCTAGTCCATGGGTCATGCTGGCCCACGACATGGAAAAAATCAAGTTTGCTGGTGACATCATGGGTGGCCCCCGACTGAATGTTACACCCCTACCTCTGATGGATCCAAGACATATGCTCAAAGGCTCCTGATTGCTTATGCATTGATCCCAAACACTGGGGGATGGATGGGGTTCCCGACTCCCAGCCTTTCTCAGTTGGGGTGCCAAAAAAAAAAAAGCTCCTAATCATGCTCTGTGTAATGATAAATCATCTTTAAGCGTGGGCCCTGGAGAATCTAGACCTCTTCATGAGGATCCAACATGACTTGAAGTTGGATGCATTAAATTAGAAATTGTTCATTGATAGAAGCTGATATTCATTTAGTATTGGCACTTTGCACATTTCTTGCTGTCCAAGTCTATGAGTCAGGTATAATTATAACATTGATATCGGTTCACATGCCTTTAAGGCTGGGCTATCACCATCAATAGGCTAAATCCTACTATTCTCTCTACCATTTGCAACATTTATGGCCATTGGATTGCCCAACAAATGCCCCAACCACTGAGTTGGATCGGCTGAGTCATTGTTACTCAACTTGTTCATTCTTCTTCCTTGGCCGGGGTTGGCAATGGACCCATTTTCTAATTATCTCTCATCCATGCCTACTGCAATCATCCACTCCCGAAAAGGGTAGTGCTCCTCCTTCTCCCACAAGCCTACAGTTTAGCTTTGAAAAAGAGTTGGAGGAAATTTGGATAGAGGGTATGTAATGGGACACTCATCTTCTTTATGGGTGATAATACAAGTCATCCACAAATATTAATATTATTTTTAATATTGTTGCAACACTCCGACCTGACTTAATTCGGTTTAACGACTAATTAATGACGCTTTAGTTGTTAATTGTGTTTTGCTTTTGTTTTGGTTTTGTTCCCGGTCATGGATATGTAGTTGAGTTGAATTTAACCTTGATTAGGTAGACATGAGCCCTTTTTTGTAATTTTAGATTTTAATAGACGTCGTCATTCATGCATCATTTTGGTGTCTACACGTGCCTTTCGTTGAGCTTGTTAACTTCTGTAACTAACTCGTATGCTAAAGACATCTCTTACTTCCGCTGGACCATCATTTGACTTGAATTGTAAATTGTGTAAGCTATTGGACTTTTCTCAATTTTGTCTCATCCTTATCTTATATAAGGCCAACCACCACCGACTCTCTCCCTCATTTCTTCTTCATGCACGTTGGTTCTCTCCCTCCCCTTCTTTCTCTCGATTTTTCTCTTCTCTTCTCTTTAATCAAGCCAAGCAAGAAGGGGGAATTCGTGCACTTCGCCTTCCCTTCATTTTCGTGTGACTTAGGTATGCTTGGTTTTCTTTTCCCCTTCTTCTTCTCGTTAATCACGATTTGTGTGCTCATTATCCCTCTCTCTTTCTCTCATGCATGGTAGCTTTGAATCGTGTTTGGAAGTTGAATTTGAGCCCAAGGACAACTGGTTGGGCATTAGAACACCTTTGAGGCAAGTATAAGTATGATTTGATTGAGCATATATTGGTATTATATGATTGTTCTTAGTCTCTTGTTATGTGTGCATGTGTGTAGCGAGAATTACAGCCCCTTGCCTTGATATTATCTTGATATTGGTTGTTTTCACGACTGCGAATGTTCAGGACAGCATAGCCGTTCTGTATCAGAATAGACTGTCCGACCGATCGGGCTTCAGAGCCGACCGGTCAAGTACTCCCAGAATTGAAATTCGACCGGTCAGGCATTTCATCCAATCGATCGGTTCTGTAACACCCTGTTTCATGAGGTTCAGCCTGTACACTTGGAACCTTGTATTCATTTTTGTTCGTTTATCTTCCACAACCACCAAGGAACCTTTAGGCTATATTCTTGGGCCTCGTGGCTCGTGAACTCTACAAAGAAGTCTCCCAAGGACCTCCAAAGAAAAGGTAGGCATGTACTGGACTTGATAGGGCCTTCACATTAGAAACTGGCTATGACCCTTTGACTTGCCCAATGGATCGCATGACTGGTCTTAAGGGCTATAACGCATTCATGTGTGACTTATTCAGTGTTAAGTACCTCCCCATGGGTGTTGGTTTAAGGGACTTCGATGCACGTCTACAATACAATGCAACACTAGACAACGGTGCATCGGATAACTTAAAACTACATCATCATGCATGGTTAGAAACACTGGATGACTAGAATAGGGTTGACTAGTAAAAGATCGTGATTCCTGCAAATTATATGATTTGCATTTGCATATTGACTTCAATTTTGCCCTCTACGTGTTTTGCGCTGGGGCAAACAATTAGATATCCCCTGAGGGCTCTGTCCATGGTTAATCCCGGGTGGAAACAGCGGACTCCCATGGTTAACATTGTTCATTTGATGTATGATAAGTAATTTTGCATGAATGACTATTGACTTCCATCCTTCTGCATTATTTGTCTAGTACTTGTTATTGCATTTGATTCAGTAAGTCTGATTACCCATATGATTTATCGTAAGCAATATGCTTCTCTTTATTTGAGTCTTGAACGCATGTATGTATGAAATGACCGTATGCACGTATGATATGCTCGATATGATTTAATCTGCATGATCCACTCGCAGTCTAGTAGATTGACTCTAAATGGTCAGGTCAGGCACTACTCAGCCTCAGCCTTAGGATACCCGATGGGGTGACTTTGGCATAGTTTATATGGCCTCTCTGCAGTGAGTTTAGGTCTTGAGGCTTTCGGACCCCAGAAACCCGAGACCCATTCGTACCCTGGGCCGGTCGATGGTGTTTTCAGCACGGATATAAGATCCCTTTTTGGGAGCATATGACATATGTAGTAGCCACCTAGTTATGTATGTATCATGTCTACATTGATTCGGATAGTATGCTTCCTTTGAACGCACAATTGCCTAATATACGAATGTGAGCTCTATGATTATCCGTTGTTACTTTGTTCTATTAGATAGAACATGTGTTAATTTATTATTACTTATACTTTGCTGAATCGTTATATTCATGAGTTGTCCTTGGTGTTGCAGGCTCAGATACCCTGACTGACCCCTCGTCGGTCAATCAGACTCCAAGGGAGACCCCCGATGCCCCATCTGGGCTAGAGGAGTGGATGTGATCTCTCTGCCAGAGCGCAAAGATTTCATGCATGCATATTGGTCTCCTTCCTTTTGGGATCCCTTTGGATTTTTGGGATTTTGGGATCTCGATGCATTCATGTTTGTATATTTGTATTTTGATTCATTTTGTATAACTCTGATCTTTCTATAATTTCAGTATATCGTTATGTTTACGTGTCTTTCCTTGTATGTTTGATACCTACAGCTTTCGCGTACATGTATGGCAGTATGAATATTCCCTTGTGCGTGTGCATTTAGACCGGGTCTGAGTGTATATGTACGGGAATACGTGTGTCGCTGGTTAGGTTTTACTAACCCCCAATCTCCTGGTCTCGGATTGTGACACTTACAAGAGCCAATGGGCTTTGTCATCGTAGTCTTTTTGTACATGTCTAAGGAATTTTGGTTAAAAGTCATGGGTAGTAAGGCTCGAAATCAAAAGTTTTTGGGATGAGTATACACAGTGTACATGGTTTAGGTATGCCAATGTCATTCAAGTGTAGTATTTTTTTAAAAGTTTTTAATTGATAGGCATTATGCGAGGTGCCATTGGAGTATACCTTGACAACGATGAAAAGTCCTTTATACTTTGATTCAAACTTGTCTTACGATAAGTGTGTGGAGAACATGGGTCTCTTAACTGCTAGGACTAAGTTTCCTCTCTTGTAAACTTTGTATTTAACTTTTTTGTCAAACGACCTAGCCATATGAGCTTGATATAATTTTATGCTTTGTCGAGCAGCAAGTCTTTTTTCATCAAGGTTTTCTAACTTTGGAAGTCTGAGCTTAGTGTTTTTTTCTTCAATGTTTTTGTTTATCACCGCTACTCAAAGAGAATGAAGTTGTTTATCACAGCTTAACAGCCATAAATCAAGGAATATGGTGTTGATTTTGTTAAACTTCGAACTGTTGTTCGATAAGTGTATAAAACTTCAGGAAGTCTGGTTGTCAAAGACCATTTTCTTCAAAATTTTACATAGGTTGTCAATGACTTTGTCACGACCCGAGCCCAGAATTCGGGGGTTAGCGAAAAGCTAAACCGGTGACACACGTACTCCCGTGCACGTGCACCCAAACCCAGTCCAGATGCACGCACACAAGGGATCTAACACGTGCGAACTAAGCGTACGCGGAAGCTGTACATATCATAGCAAGCAACAAAGGAAAATAAAATAGCGGAAGCCAAAGCAAATACGAAACGGAAAAGACAAAGACAAATACACTGAGATAAAACTGAATACACACCAAAATCAAAATACACAAAATATACAGAATACAAGTCCAAAGTCCAAAGTCCAAATACAAGCTCTCAAAAACCAAAATGCAAAATAAAAGCCACTGGTATGCATGCACGCACTTGGCAGAAGTGATCAGGCCCACTCTGCCAGACCGGAGGGTGCCTCTACACTCGCCCCTGCAGCCTCCTCGACCGCCGGGGAGCTGGGCAAGGTATCTGTGCCTGCAACACCACAGACAACACAAATGAATACAACGATCCAACAAATATAAGTAACAGGGGTGAAACACGCATAGTATCAAAGAGGATATAATAATGACAGAAGATTAAATACAGAGTTCCATATTAGGAAACTAAGCAAATCGTGCATAGAAGTAAAACATGATATGTGAATCAAAACATAGAATACTGAACTAGTTGGCTACTACGTTAACCATGTTCTCTCCAAAAGAGAGCAGAGCAGAGAACACCGCTGTCCAGGCCAAAGGTACAAGCGGGTCTCGGTTTCCTGGGTTCCGGGGTCCCAAGACAAAGCAACACTGCAGTTAAAACAGAGATACAGAGATCTACGCCAGAGGTAACCCCGTCGGGTATCCTAGGGCTGAGGCTGAGTAGAGCCAGACTAATACCAATCAAATCAAAGCTAAAGAAAGGAGATTATCCGCTTTGGACTCACCGATGACAAGGACCGGATCTTATCCTCACGTATTAACCTCTGGGCAGAGCCACCAGGGAATACCCAAAAATCAGAGATATACAAAGCCAGAGAATATACAAAGCATAGCATAGATCAAAACAGAGTACAGAGCGAAGAATAATACAGATATACAGAACGAAAGCAAAATGACTGAGGAATGCATAACATAGATTAACAGAACAGAGGGCAAAACCATAAACAATATGCAATGCATCTCAGATTAATACGAATTCAAGGTTCATTACAAGCCAAGTCTAATCTAGTTGCATCACTGTCACTAACCGTGCATGTTGATGTAGTTTTAAGTTATTCGATGCACCGTTGCCATCCTAGTGTTGCAATATAATCCTTATGTGCATCGAAGTCCCTTAAACCAACACCCATGGGGAGGTGCTTAACAGTGATCAACGCTCACATGAACAAGTCACAGCCTAACAGATTATTCATGCGATCCAAAGAGTCCATCGGGCCGGTGTACGGGTATGGTTAACCTGTATTTGAGCCCTACAAGGTCACACCATTAGCCTAAGTTTAACTGATATTTAACAGGTCTTACGGTTTAGCCATGGGTGACCTACGGCTTAGCCGTGGCATCCTACGGCGTAGCCGCAATATGCACTACGGCTTAGCCGTGGTTCCCTTCAGAACACGGCTAAACTGTCAGCTTTTCCACCTCTGATCTGATACATCTCACGGCTGAGCTACAGTCAGTATACGGCTTAGCCGTAGACCAATCCACGGCTTAGCCGTAGCCTCACCGTAGGAGTACTGATATCAGAAAAGTTTCGACTGATCAGAGAATTAATTCACGGCTGGGGTACGGTTGGGTCACGGCTAGCTTACGGCTCAGCCGTAGGACAAATTACGGCTTAGCCGTATCCTAGCCGTAGAACAAATTCAGATTTTCGAGTCTCTGGAAAGCGAACCGTAGAAATTTACGGCTTAGCCGTACAATACAGAATACGAGTTCGGGAAGATTACAGAAACGAAATTTTTGTACAGAAACTGAATAAAACAAGCTCAACTGATTCTCATAGCTTAGAAAATGGCTGTAAAACATTTCTCTAAAGAGAATGAGAATGAATCCAAGCAATCAAACAATACCCATATGTGTTATCAAAACCTGTACTTATACTTGCCTCAAATCTGAAAATCCACTGACTCAAGCTCCAAATCCACTAAAATCAAAGCAAAGCAAAGAGATAAATCATGCATGAGATGAAAACACAGAAATCAAAGAATGAGAGGTGCAATTGGGAGAAGAACACAAAGAGCCCACTTACCTCAAGCAATAGACAGAGATGAGAGAATAAAGAAGAACCCAATCCAATGAAGTGTGGCAAAACCCAAATCAAACAAGAGCTCCCAACCACAATCGAGCAAGAGAAGGAAAGAAGAGAGAAAGAGAGAAGAGGAGAGGAAGAGACGTGGCTCTCTCTGATGTTGTTGCATGCAATCGACCAAGTGAAATGAGAAAGAGAGAGACACCTGGAGAGTGACTCATTATATATATGTTTGGAGTTTAAAACAAGATCCATGGAGTTTATACTAATTACAGTTCAAGTCACACGGGGGTCCAACTTCTCCAATTGACTTCAAACGGATCTGACTCAGTTACGGAAATTGTCGAGCTCAACGAAATACGCGTGCTGACACCAAGATGATGCAAAGATGATATGAGCAAAGCAAAAGCAAAATTACGAAAAAGGGCTTAGAACTACCTATTCCAGGTCAAAGGTCACTCAACTACCTATCCAAGGCCCAAAACCAAGTCCAAAAGAATAAAATAAAACAAAACACACACTAATGAGCCACTAATCCGGCTCAAAGGGGATCGGAGTGTTACATCCTCCCCCACTAGGAATCATTCCGTCCTCGGAATGACTACCTACCTGCGCAAAGAGATGTGGGTACTGGCGCGCTAGCTGCTCCTCTAGCTCCCATGTAGCCTCATCTGGACCATGATGTTCCCACAACACCTTCACCCATCTGATAGTCCTGGTACGAAGAATCTGCTCCCGTGTCCCAACGATGCGAAGCGGACGCTCAACGTAAGTCGCATTAGGCTGAATCTGAATGTCATCGTAGCGAATCACATGGCTCGGATCTGGCACATACTTACGGAGCATCGACACATGGAACACATCGTGAACACCGGAGAACTCAACTGGAAGTGTCAACCGATAGGCTAAATCTCCAACTCGGCTCTTGACTTCGAACGGTCCTACATATCTCGGAGCTAACTTACCCTTCTGACCAAATCGAACTGTGCCCTTCATCGGGGAAACTTTAAGGAACACCCAATCTCCGACTTGGAATGCCAAAGGTCTCCTCCGAGTATCAGCATAGCTCTTCTGCCTGGACCGAGCAATCTTCAAATTCTCTATCACTTTCTGCACTTTCTCTGTCGTCTCAGCAATGATTGTCGGACCATGGAAACTTCTAGTTCCAACTTCTTCCCAGCACACTGGGGTCCTGCACTTTCGTCCGTATAGAGCCTCATAAGGTGCCATACCAATGCTCTCATGAAAGCTGTTGTTGTAAGCAAACTCACACAATGCCAGATGCATATCCCATTCCTTTTCAAAGTTCAGCACACTAGCTCTGAGCATATCCTCCAACGTCTGAATGGTACGCTCCGACTGTCCATCAGTCTGGGGGTGGTATGCCGTGCTAAAACTCAGCTTCGTGCCCATAGCTTCCTGAAATGCTCTCCAGAATGAAGATACAAAACGACTGTCTCGATCCGACACAATCGATACCGGGGTGCCATGCAATCTGACTACCTCGTCAACAAACTTCCTAGCCATCTCCGTGAATGTCATCCCCTTCTTGAACGGAAGGAAATGTGCTGACTTGGTCAATCTGTCCACTATTACCCAGATCGCATTGTTCTTTCTACTGGTCGGCGGAAAACCGGAGACGAAATCCATCGTAATGTGCTCCCACTTCCACTGCGGAGTGTGCAATGGATGCAATGATCCTGGAGGTCGCTGATGGTCAGCTTTCACCCTCTGACAGGTCAAACATCGAGCTACGAACCCTGCGATCTCCCGCTTCATATTATTCCACCAAAAT
This sequence comes from Sextonia rubra, assembly GCA_037013555.1. Classification (NCBI taxonomy): domain Eukaryota; kingdom Viridiplantae; phylum Streptophyta; class Magnoliopsida; order Laurales; family Lauraceae; genus Sextonia; species Sextonia rubra. Next base: position 103,700,854 of record JASUAD010000001.1, on the reverse strand, counting down.
CTGTCCTTCAAGTTCCGGTACATCTTCGTACTCCCTGGGTGCATCGCATATCGGGCATCGTGCGCCTCTGTCATCAACTGATCTTTCAGCTCATCCACAGCGGGAACACACAATCGATTCCTGAAGTACAAAACTCCATCTACCAGGCTGAAATCCGGTCGATCTGCAATCCGATCTCTGAACTTCACCAGGAGGGGGTCCTCAAACTGGCGATCCTTGATCTGCTGAATCACTTCAGGCTGAAATACGACGGTAGTAGCTAATGTCACCAATTCACCTACCATCTGAACCTCTACAGGCTGATCATGCACAAGCATATAGAATCCTGCCAACGCCTGAAGACTGTCTGTCCTCCTGCTAAGTGCATCTGCAACCACATTCCCCTTGCCAGGGTGGTACTTGATCGGAAAGTCGTAGTCTTTGATAAACTCCAACCATCTACGCTGCCTCATATTCAAGTCATGCTGATCAAACAAGTACTGCAGACTGTGATGATCGGAATGGACCTCGAACTTCACACCGTACAGGTAATGTCGCCACAACTTCAATGCAAATACAATGGCTGCTAACTCCAAGTCATGTGTGGCATAGTTCTTCTCATGCTCCTTCAGCTGTCTGGATCCATAGGCAATCACCTTCTGATTCTGCATCAGTACACAGCCTAGTCCAACTCGAGAAGCATCGGAATAAATCACGAATCCCGCACTACCATCCGGGAGAGTCAACACTGGCGCCGTAGTGAGCTTTTCTTTCAACATCTGAAAACTACGCTCACACTTCTCTGTCCACTCATACGGGACCTTCTTCCGAGTCAACTGAGTCAGCGGGGCTGAGATCTTCGAGAAATCCTGCACAAACCTGCGGTAGTATCCCGCCAAACCCAGAAAACTCCGAATCTCCGTCACTGATCTAGGACGGGGCCAATGGACTACTGCCTCAATCTTAGCTGGATCCACCATCAATCCATCTCTAGAAATCACATGTCCCAAAAATGCAACTTGCTCTAGCCAGAAATCACATTTAGCCAACTTTGCATACAACTTGTGATCTCGAAGCAGCTGCAATGCCTTCCTCAGATGGTCTGTATGTTCCTCAGCAGTCTTCGAATAGACCAATATGTCATCTATGAAGACCACAACAAACTGGTCCAAGAAGGAAGTAAACACCCTATTCATCAATGCCATGAAAGCTGCGGGTGCATTCGTCAAACCAAATGGCATGACGAGGAACTCGTAGTGTCCATACCGAGTCCTGAAAGCTGTCTTAGGAACATCCTCATCCTTCACCCTGAGCTGGTGATATCCTGACCTCAAGTCAATCTTAGAGAAGTAAGCTGCACCCTGAAGTTGATCGAACAACTCATCAATCCTAGGCAATGGATATTTGTTCTTGATAGTCACTTTGTTCAGTTGCCTGTAGTCAATGCACATCCGGAAACTGCCATCCTTCTTCTTGACGAACAAAACAGGTGCTCCCCAAGGTGAAACACTCGGGCGTATAAACCCCTTATCCAACAAATCCTGCAACTGTTTCTTCAATTCCAACAACTCTGCAGGTGCCATACGATATGGAGCTCTACTGATAGGTGCTGTACCTGGTACCACGTCAATAGCAAATTCTACCTCCCGAACTGGTGGCAACTCTGGCACATCCTCCGGGAAAACATCCGGAAACTCGCTGACTACTGGAATCTCACTGAGCTGTCGCCGATCTTTCTTTTCTGAAATGAATGCAAGAAATCCCTCACATCCCCTACGAAGCATCCTGTCTGCCTTACAAGCAGAGATCACACGTCTTGGGCACTTCATCTGGCTGCCCTCAAATCGGAATCCGCTGCCCAAATCAAAGTAGATAGCCTTGCTGTAGCAATTGATACACGCATGATATCTCGCAAGCCAGTCCATACCAAGGATCACATCAAAATCCAGTGTCGTGAGCAACACGAGGTCTACTGGGAGCTGATGACCAGCTATCCGCACATCACACTGAGGGTAAAACACACTGCACTCCACCCGCTTACCAACCGGAGTGGATACTAACAACAAGTAGGGAAGTGGTGTAGGTCGCTGTCGAAGCTGCACAGCAAAATGGGGTGCTACGTACGAACGCGTAGACCCTGAGTCAAATAAAGCTAAAGCTTCTGCATCGGAAATTAAAATTTTACCTTCCACTACCGTGGCCTCCTCCGCGCCCTCATGCGTAGCAGCATAGGCTCGGGCTGTCTGGCGGTTCTGCTTCTGGCCTGGGCGAGCTGGCTGGGATCTGCCCTGTGAGGTAGGTCCTGTCTGTCTCGTCTGTGGAGAGGACTGAAACTTCGGGCATTGGGCCCGCCTGTGGTCCGTAGAGCCACACCCGAAACAAGCCCCACTCTTCCTCCAACATCTATCGGTGGGGTGATCCTTCCCACAGTGACTGCAAACCACCTGAGAACTGCTCGAACTGCCCTGCTTACCCTTGAACTTCTTCTGGAACTGACTTCTACCACTGAAACCTGCTGCCCTCTTAGCCTCTGTTCGCTCCTCCTCAAAGATGGCCTCTGCATCATAAGCCCTGTCAATAGCGTCATCCAAGGTAGCCGGCCACATACAAGCAACCACGTGGCGCTTATGTCTCGGATTCAGGCCGTTGACGAAGCGAGTCACTTTCTTATGCTCTGTGTTCACCATGTCCTCTGCGAAATGAGACAACTCTGTAAACCTGTGTACATAATCTGCAACTGACATCTGTCTCTGCTGAAGGTTGAAGAATTCCACTTCCTTGGCTCGCTGAATATGGAGAGGCATGAACTTACGACGGAATTGCTGCTTGAAGGTCTCCCAAACTGTGGCACTGGGCATAGTCTGAAATGAGGTCTTAACACTCCTCCACCATGTCTTGGCTACACTCCGAAGCATAGAGGCTGTGAGAACTACTTTCTGCTTGTTACTGCACACAATCGTGTCAAATAGCTCTTCAGTCTGCTCCAACCATTGCTCCGCCTGCAATGCATCCTCTATCCCATGAAACTCGGTCGCCCCTCGCTTACGGAACTTGTCGAAAAGAGCATTCGGATCTGATTCCTTAGGCTGGAAAATCACCTGCTGATCTATGCGAGGTGATGCTACTGCAGCAGCCTGACTCTGTCTATCTACCATGGATGCCATCTGCGCCTGTAATGATTGCATAGACTGCATCATCATCATCATCCGCTCCTCACTACTGATGTGTGGGGGTACTGATCCACTATCACCGTTATGGCCCTGTTGATTCTCATCCCGAGATCCTGATCCTGATGCCATCCTGCAAAAAGGAAAAGAAACACAACACACAAATATAAAATGCCCTGAGTTAGTCGAATCCCAAATCAACATATGAGACTTCGAGTCAAATAGTTGATATCGTTATCTCACCACGATCTTAGATGCCTACATGCTTATAACTAGCATGCTCTGATACCATACAATACGTATGTCACGACCCGAGCCCAGAATTCGGGGGTTAGCGAAAAGCTAAACCGGTGACACACGTACTCCCGTGCACGTGCACCCAAACCCAGTCCAGATGCACGCACACAAGGGATCTAACACGTGCGAACTAAGCGTACGCGGAAGCTGTACATATCATAGCAAGCAACAAAGGAAAATAAAATAGCGGAAGCCAAAGCAAATACGAAACGGAAAAGACAAAGACAAATACACTGAGATAAAACCGAATACACACCAAAATCAAAATACACAAAATATACAGAATACAAGTCCAAAGTCCAAAGTCCAAATACAAGCTCTCAAAAACCAAAATGCAAAATAAAAGCCACTGGTATGCATGCACGCACTTGGCAGAAGTGATCAGGCCCACTCTGCCAGACCGGAGGGTGCCTCTACACTCGCCCCTGCAACCTCCTCGACCGCCGGGGAGCTGGGCAAGGTATCTGTGCCTGCAACACCACAGACAACACAAATGAATACAACGATCCAACAAATATAAGTAACAGGGGTGAAACACGCATAGTATCAAAGAGGATATAATAATGACAGAAGATTAAATACAGAGTTCCATATTAGGAAACTAAGCAAATCGTGCATAGAAGTAAAACATGATATGTGAATCAAAACATAGAATACTGAACTAGTTGGCTACTACGTTAACCATGTTCTCTCCAAAAGAGAGCAGAGCAGAGAACACCGCTGTCCAGGCCAAAGGTACAAGCGGGTCTCGGTTTCCTGGGTTCCGGGGTCCCAAGACAAAGCAACACTGCAGTTAAAACAGAGATACAGAGATCTACGCCAGAGGTAACCCCGTCGGGTATCCTAGGGCTGAGGCTGAGTAGAGCCAGACTAATACCAATCAAATCAAAGCTAAAGAAAGGAGATTATCCGCTTTGGACTCACCGATGACAAGGACCGGATCTTATCCTCACGTATTAACCTCTGGGCAGAGCCACCAGGGAATACCCAAAAATCAGAGATATACAAAGCCAGAGAATATACAAAGCATAGCATAGATCAAAACAGAGTACAGAGCGAAGAATAATACAGATATACAGAACGAAAGCAAAATGACTGAGGAATGCATAACATAGATTAACAGAACAGAGGGCAAAACCATAAACAATATGCAATGCATCTCAGATTAATACGGATTCAAGGTTCATTACAAGCCAAGTCTAATCTAGTTGCATCACTGTCACTAACCGTGCATGTTGATGTAGTTTTAAGTTATTCGATGCACCGTTGCCATCCTAGTGTTGCAATATAATCCTTATGTGCATCGAAGTCCCTTAAACCAACACCCATGGGGAGGTGCTTAACAGTGATCAACGCTCACATGAACAAGTCACAGCCTAACAGATTATTCATGCGATCCAAAGAGTCCATCGGGCCGGTGTACGGGTATGGTTAACCTGTATTTGAGCCCTACAAGGTCACACCATTAGCCTAAGTTTAACTGATATTTAACAGGTCTTACGGTTTAGCCATGGGTGACCTACGGCTTAGCCGTGGCATCCTACGGCGTAGCCGCAATATGCACTACGGCTTAGCCGTGGTTCCCTTCAGAACACGGCTAAACTGTCAGCTTTTCCACCTCTGATCTGATACATCTCACGGCTGAGCTACAGTCAGTATACGGCTTAGCCGTAGACCAATCCACGGCTTAGCCGTAGCCTCACCGTAGGAGTACTGATATCAGAAAAGTTTCGACTGATCAGAGAATTAATTCACGGCTGGGGTACGGTTGGGTCACGGCTAGCTTACGGCTCAGCCGTAGGACAAATTACGGCTTAGCCGTATCCTAGCCGTAGAACAAATTCAGATTTTCGAGTCTCTGGAAAGCGAACCGTAGAAATTTACGGCTTAGCCGTACAATACAGAATACGAGTTCGGGAAGATTACAGAAACGAAATTTTTGTACAGAAACTGAATAAAACAAGCTCAACTGATTCTCATAGCTTAGAAAATGGCTGTAAAACATTTCTCTAAAGAGAATGAGAATGAATCCAAGCAATCAAACAATACCCATATGTGTTATCAAAACCTGTACTTATACTTGCCTCAAATCTGAAAATCCACTGACTCAAGCTCCAAATCCACTAAAATCAAAGCAAAGCAAAGAGATAAATCATGCATGAGATGAAAACACAGAAATCAAAGAATGAGAGGTGCAATTGGGAGAAGAACACAAAGAGCCCACTTACCTCAAGCAATAGACAGAGATGAGAGAATAAAGAAGAACCCAATCCAATGAAGTGTGGCAAAACCCAAATCAAACAAGAGCTCCCAACCACAATCGAGCAAGAGAAGGAAAGAAGAGAGAAAGAGAGAAGAGGAGAGGAAGAGACGTGGCTCTCTCTGATGTTGTTGCATGCAATCGACCAAGTGAAATGAGAAAGAGAGAGACACCTGGAGAGTGACTCATTATATATATGTTTGGAGTTTAAAACAAGATCCATGGAGTTTATACTAATTACAGTTCAAGTCACACGGGGGTCCAACTTCTCCAATTGACTTCAAACGGATCTGACTCAGTTACGGAAATTGTCGAGCTCAACGAAATACGCGTGCTGACACCAAGATGATGCAAAGATGATATGAGCAAAGCAAAAGCAAAATTACGAAAAAGGGCTTAGAACTACCTATTCCAGGTCAAAGGTCACTCAACTACCTATCCAAGGCCCAAAACCAAGTCCAAAAGAATAAAATAAAACAAAACACACACTAATGAGCCACTAATCCGGCTCAAAGGGGATCGGAGTGTTACAGACTTCAAAATCAAAAAGTCATTGCTAAACTATAAAAAAATTTCTACATTTTATACCAAAAGTCAAAAAAATTTTATATCAAAGAACGAAAAATAAAAAATTATCATAACCTAATCATATATTAATTTTTATTTTAAATTTACTCTGTTTTATTTCACCCTGCTGTCTTCCAAACATGCCTTATTCTCTCTTTTCCTTCCCTTATCCCTGTCTTTTCTTTCTCAATTTCTTTCATTCCTCATTTCTTTCCCCTCTCTGTCTCTCTTGGGTTCTGTCTTCTCTCTCATTCCCTCACCTCCCAGTGATGGCCAGTCACCATCAAAGGACCGGACTCTCCCCTTCCCGTCGGCCGGACGGCCACCACCTTCGCAGGATGCCATCACCACCGATCTACTCTTCCTCTCTTTCTTCCCTTTTCTCCCTCTTTTCCTTTCTCTTCTTACTGCCGGACGTCCACGCCGCCGCCGGAGCTTCATCTTCGTCATCCACTCCGGTCATCTTCTTATTCTCATCTTCCTCATCTCAAAGATCTTCTTTTCAGGCTCATTTCTCAACCAAGGTAACCTAGGCAAGCCTAAACCCTTGTGATCTGGGTTATTAGTTTAAACTTGGTTTAGGTATGCTCCTTAGGTTCTTCTTCTCCTATTTATATGGTGGTTTTGGTTTGATTTGAGTTTTCAGTGGATTTGAGCTTCGTGGGCCCTCGCCAGTGGGCTAGGACATACCCATGTTCTCTCTTTTTCATCAAGGCAAGTGGATAAACCTTCTCCATTGATGATTTGCATTATTTTACATTGATTCTAGCATGCCATTGCTTCATTATCTTGGATTTGCCCAATTTGATTGTAATTTGGATAAATGCTAGAATTAGGATGTATGGAAATTGATGAATGGATGGATGGAGGCGATTTATGGATGAATGGTAGAGGGCTTGGCTCTATTCTGATTGTAGGTGAATGGAAGGAAAGGGATGAAAAGAGAATGGATTCCTAAAAATAGATGAAACAGGGAGGCCCCATTTTTGTGTGGAACATAGGCCCGATCATCGGACTTGTGTTCGATTAATCAGACCCAGCTTCTGCCTGGGGGGTCTTTTGTGATCTGTATGCTGTTGCAGGTTTTGTTTACAGGTTAACTGCGTTTCATAATTCACCTTCGTGCATTGTTTGTTATTGGTTTGATGGTGGGAACCTCCATTGGACCCGGATCATGAGGACGTGCCTTATACCATCTGTAAGAGACGTTTTTTGGGCAAACGTATTGTTACGGATCACATGGTTTGTGTATGATGCACAAAGTTACTTTGAACTCAGTTGATATAGGATTTGGGCCTATGCACTTTTGTTACTTGGATGGAATTATTAGCCCAACCCTGCATCGTCCATGGTTTGATTAGAGTTGTGAGGTATGTGCATTGTGATCATTAGTTTAGAAGTTTGGATTGTAAGCATTCCTTGGCCTTCGGGTTTGCATATCTTGCATTGTTTTGGACTATTAGAGATTGTACCTTTGCCTAATAAGCACGGACACGGACACGGGACACAGATACGACATGACACGGACACGCCGACACAGCATTTCTCAAAAAAGTAGGACACGGACACGTTGGGGGACACATTAATAATATATTATTAATTTATACATATAATCATCTACTAAAAAAATAATATCGTTTTAATTTTTTTAATCAATTTAGCAATCAAAAAATAAAAATTCAAGTACCAACTAACAATCATATCAAATTATCAAATATCAATACAATACTAAAACATAATTCATAGTCATTAAACATGAAATATCCATAGTTCCATAAAATGCATATAAAGAAAAGGGCGGATCATCTCTTTCCCCTTCTTAAAAAAAAACACAAAAAGCAAAAAAGAAGCCAATCTTAAGGTCTATTCTTTAGTGAAATATTTATTTGTCTTTTGCTTGTGATATAATTAATATTTACAATCATACATTTTTCCATGATACAAAATTGTCATATATCAAGTTTACAAGTTTTAATAACCACATGTTAACAAAGTGTGCAAGAGATATTAGCCACATGTTTATTTTTTAGTCATAGACATGGGTTAGGAATTGTAAGACATGTTGCAAAAAGAGTGTCGAACAAGTGTCCGAAATTAAGATTTTTAGTTCTTAATTATGGATATGGCTAAATAGTATTGGACACGTGTCCGAGGAGTGTCCGTGTCTGACACGGATACATCACTTTCTTAGAAGTGTCCGTGCTTCTTAGACATTTGCATTATCTTTGACTGGGTAGTGACTTGGAAATGATTATGAATTAGATTTTAGAGGACTACTTGTTTAGACTTTCGTTTGTAATATGATTTTGGAAGTAGTTCCTCTTTAGATTGAATCTGTGTTGTGTACACAGAGAAGCCAGCCCTTCACTTTGATATTGACTTTGACTTAGCATTTCAGAGTCTAAGCACTACTAAGTTTGTCTATATCCATATTATGTATTTCAATGGTCATTTTGATAACTGCTACAGATCGATTTCACACAGCGGATCACCGTCTTTGGCTCGGATTGCTTTGCATTCGAGATTCGACCGGGATTTTCCCGTTATTACAGATTTTGGTGGGGTTGACCACCTGATTTGAAGGGCCGACATCCTATAGTGACTTATGTGTGCTCATTTGTGTAGTATGGATTAGGATTTCCTTTTGGTTTTGATTTACTGATTGTTGTTATTCTCTCATATGATCACATTGTCTTTACTCTATTTCGATATTGCATATTTGTTATGAATTATATCTATTTGCTTGCCGACTCGTTGTAGTCTGTTTATGCTGTTTTTGGTGCATAGGCGCCGGGTTTGCTTTTCCCTAGATGTCTCGCTGGAGATACATCAGGCGGATGGGCTTGATGTTATTGAGTTCGGGTGATGTGTAGACGTTATCTTCTGATACATTGTGTCCAACACACGAGCAACTTCATAAATGTGAGTTGATAGTTTATATATTTCCGTTGGCCTAGGGTTTTAGTTATAGCCATTTAATCAATATATCTTTTAATTGTTCACTTAAACTTTAGAAATGAATTTATATGCTTACTCTAAAATGTTTTATTGTACTTTCTGTTTATAATGGAGTTTCCACCGTATTAATTGGTGTATTAACCAATACGGAATCTCACTGTGGACTATGATCCATTGCGGGACCATGATTGGGGGCCACATATTGTATTAAACATGAATGGTTTATTGGTTTGTTATGAGAAAAATTTTAGTTGGCACCTAATCTCACGATTAACCTTAGATTATGATCTGGTGGCGTGACAATGATAGTGGTTGCCAAATAGCTCTTAAAAATTTCTTCACGCCCTGCATCATCTTCTTTCTTGTCCTCAGTTTCCTCTTTTTACTCTATTTCATGATAGGGGGAATAGTATTTGCAACCACTAGTAGCGATGGCTTCTCCGGCAGGAAGAACAGCTGGATTGTGGATGGACCCTATTTTTTAATGGTTATAACGTGCACCGTTGGATTCGGTGACATTGCCTCTCTCTCTGCGCTCACAAAGTTGTTCACCTTCATATTTGCTTTTTACGGGATGGCTATCTTCCAAGTACTCCTCCATCTTGTGAATGAGATGTCGCACTGGCTCCTCACTAGATTGGAGGTAGCCTATGTTAGCAAGGGTAACAACTCAATCACCCAACTAGTTATGAACTTCAAAAGTAAGCGTCTCCGGATTTTTACTAGGACGGGTGCTGCCTTCCTTGTCGTCTTCGTCTTGACTGTGATTGATGCACTGATTCTAAAGTTGTTGGAGGGGTTAAGCTTTATGGACTCATTTTATGTGTCTGTAATATCCTTTACGATGATAGGATATGGAGACATGTCCTTTAAAATGAAGAATGGCCGGATAATCGCACTATTTTGGTTATTTCTCGCCACGCTTGCAGTGGCGAGGTTCTTTGTCACCTTTGCGGAGGGGTGGCACGAAATGAGGCTCCAATGGATTCTGGAAGGAAAGCTCTCTATACAGCAATTGGATACTCGTGATGGTTATATGCGGTTTGTCTACTCTTTGGTTTGGATTTCTTTATTTATTCTGTCTTTGAATTTAGCAGGGTGTTCATGGTAGGGCTGATTAGTATTCGGCCAAGCCTAACTCATACCTCAATCGAGCATCCCACCTCAAAAGGGTTAAATGGTTAAGCCTTGGTGATAATGATCTTTATAACAAAAAAAGAGGAAAACAAAAAAAAATGTTCACTTGAGCTCAAGCGCATCCCATTTGCATCCCTAACTAAAGACCCATGAATTAGTAATTGAAATGCAATAGAATTATCCTATGCAGCTTGGAATTGGAAATTTCTCTTAGAGCATAATTGTTCCCATTACAATGCATAGGGATTGAATATATAGGTCTTATGACGTAAGTAGTTAAAAATGCAGATCAAAGATGAATTTTAACAAAATGAACATCAAATCATTACTATCAAAATCATATGATTCGTATCTCAAATTTTAAGAAAAATGGCATGCATTTATATAATGAATCTCATTTACAGATGAATCTTAAAATTCATACGTTAATCTTATAATTTAATACTTGCTTTATTGAATCTTAAGATTCAAGTGATTCGATGGAGTAAGAATAAATACAACTAATATATTAATATTAATATTAATATTTAGGGTTTGGCATAATCTTAGTTGGCCGGATGCTCGCGCTCAACACGAGCAAGCAACCAATGACATTTGTAACATGAAATTTATAAAGGGCAGGAAGTGAAAAATTGGATATGCATAATTCTTTTAGTGCATACTTTACTATACCTATGATGCAATTGTTAATTAAATCGATGTTGGTTGAAGCCAAGGCCTTTTAAATTGCTAAACTTTTATAATTATTAAAATACCACTTAAAGATGCACATAAGTTACCAATACTATAAGGGAAGTCTCGGTAACTGACCTTCTCGGAATTTATTTGAGTTCACATCAACACCAATGATACTTGAAGCTATGACAATTTACTCCCTTTGCATCCTAATCACTTAAAACCAAATACAATAATTTATTGTTATTAGAACCTCCTTCAATTATCCATATTTGTATGCAAGAAATTATATGTTTGGATGCTTCTATTTTTATAGATTTCATTTTTTAAGTCTTTCCCTTGCCATAAAAACTAGTGCATATATCCTCATTTCTAGATTTAGTCCTATCTAGAGAGCTCAAATGGGTGATTTCGTGTTATACAACATGTCCGTTTTTATGAGAATGACTTCTATCTAGTAATCAAGAGCAAAGAAAGGTCTGAGATCAAGTAGTAACATATATGTAGTGGCAACATACCCATCTATCAAATTCATATTCTCCGAGTGTGGGACCTAGAGATCCTATAAACATGCAATATCAATAAATCAAGTTGCAAACACATCATATATGATGAAAAGAATGCAAAAGTACATTCTCTTCAATCAAGCTTACAATAGTTGTCCAATAGCATTTGCAAGATCTTTCTAATGGATTTTGTACTCACTTGGTGATGCAGTCTGGCCCCAGCAGCCCTCTTCAAATTAGATTAGGATTATTATTAGTAGATTTCTAAGTAGATTTCTAATTAAATTGTTAATTAGGAAAGTTTCCATTACTAGCGTAGGGTTTTCTTGCACATTAAGTTTGTTTCTACTATATATATGGCATTGTAGAGAAGAGATTCTCAGATTTGGTTGATTAATAGAATTGGGTTTTCCCAGAGAGGCGCGTCATTGTGTGTGTTGAAGTCTTTGTGACCGTTCGAAGTGTCCTTGGACACGTGCTTAGGCACCTCCACGCAAGCCCTAACCCTTGGGCTTGTATCAGTTTCGTATCAGAGCCAAGCGGTCACCGATCGGAGCCACCTCTACCCTTCCATCTCCTCCAACCCTTCCCGCTACCGAATCCACGTTCCATCCCGAAACCCAAATCCTTACCACCCGACACCCATCCCAACTTCAGTCTGTCGTTCCCACCGAAACCCATCTGAGATCCCATCGTCCCAGATGACCCCCTCTCTGATCCAAAAAAAAAAAAAAAAAAATCCAGAAGCCGGCCCCCTCTCGAAAACCCTCCCTGACCGGCGCCATCATCGTAAACCGCAACTTTCCTAAAACAAGCCCTGACCAGTCCGAACCCTAACCCTGATCGTCGCTATCTCCACCCTATTCCCACCCCCAACGGTCAGGCCAAGATCCCCGCACCCAGAGTATTAAAAAAAAAAAAAAAGGGTAGAAGCAACAGAGAAAGGAGTAGCAGCCGAGGGCGAGAAAGAAACATACCTGGCATCTCGCTGCTGTCGTCTACCATCTGCCGGTACTGCTTGACGATCGCCGCCTTCGCAGCACCATCGTAACCGCCATCGTCACGTCGCTGCATTCTCGCCTCCACCACAAACATCACCAACACCACCCCTCTGATCTGTAATATCGCCATCCGCAAAGCAAAAGAGAGCTCTTCAGTCCCGCAGTTCTGCGTTGAAACCAGGGCATCGATCTACAAAGACTATTTTTGGTTTATCCATGTAAATCACAAAGAGTTGATACGTGTCGACTAACCCTTTTGTACTTCCACTAGTGGGCCTGGTTTCAGTTCCAATTTAGAGGTCTAATAAGCCAGTCGGCTTCGGTTTAGACGTCAAGCTATTGTGCAGCCATCTCAATCCGTGCATTGGCCCAATTGGGGTTTATATCAGGTTGAGTTGCCCACTGTGTCCAGTAACGTTTCCAGCGGAAGCCCAATTCGAGCCTCAGGTCCCAACTGACATTGTCCTAGGCACTATTCCATATTTGGTTTTACTGCAGCTTAATCTCAGATCTACACATCAGGTCAGTCCTATTTTATATTTTGCATTAAAAAAAATGCCTCCTAAGAAGCAAGTAGATGCTGAATCTTCATCTTCATCACTTGAATATCTGGCTAGTGCCATCAGAGAATTATCTGCAAAAGTTGATGGCATGCACACCACCCTGCAACAATTGGACATTACAGTGACAAATTTAGAAAATAATCAGCGTGTGCATCACCATCGTGATGATGGTGCAAATATTAGGAATCAACGGGATCCACCAATCAATAATCCTGATCGAGAATTAGGGATTAAAATTTTAATTCCTGAATATGATGGAAAATTGCAGCCTGCGGAATTTATGGATTGGTTAGTGTGTGTGGAAAATATTTTTGCACACAAGCCAATGACTAAGTATCATAAGGTCACACTGATTGCTACTAGATTCCGAAATTATGCTGCAACTTGGTGGGCTGAATTACAAAGAAAACGGAGGAATCAGAACATGGACCCTGTTAATACATGGACTGAGATGAAAAATATTTTGAAGCAAAAATTTTTCCCTGTCAACTATGCAAGAGATCTATGTTCTAAATTTCAAAACTTGAAACAAAGGTCCAAGACAGTTGTTGAATATTCTGAGGAATTTTTAACTCTGCAAGCTCGTTGTGGCTTGAATGAAGATGATGATGTGGTAGTTGATAGATTTTTCAATGGGTTGAGAATAGACATTTAGCATAGCTTTGCCTTCCAACATTTTGAAAATGTCGATGAACTTATCCAACATGCTATCAAGGCTGAGGGAATTGCAAATCATCAAGTACAAAAATCCAAATGGGTTCTGCCAAAGAATTCCTCTTTATAAGAAACTAAATCCAATGGACAGAATTTTGCAAGGACTGAAGGTCAAAAAAAGATGGTTTGTTTTCGTTGTCAACAGCACGGGCATCACGCAGCAGAATGTCCAAAGCAAATACATCTGATTGAGATTGAAGGTGCTGATAAAAATATCCCAGATGATATTAAGGGTACTGACACTGATCATAAGGATATCGACAATCCCAAGGATATTGACAATGAGGAACTTGAAATAATCGATGCAGATACCACAGGTGAAGTTCTTATTGTCCTCAAGGACGCTCCACCAACTGTTGAGCATAAGTGGTTGTGAAAAATATTTTCCGTTCCGCAGATATGATTCATGGACAACATTGCACAGTTGTTATTGATGGCGAAAGCTGTGAAAATCTCATCTCCCAAGCTCTTGTTGATCGCCTCCAATTGAAAGTTTATAAGCATAACCGTTCTTATTTTGTCAAGTGGCTAATGAATGGTGATCAAGCGTATGTTCAACACACTTGTAAAGTTACTTTTGCCATTGGTGATATTTACAAAGATACTATCTGGTGTGACGTGATACCTATGGATAGTGGTGATATCTTATTGGGCCGTCCTTGGATGTATGACAAAAATGGAACTCATGGTATGCGCGACAACACCTATACATTCATGCACGGTGGACAGCAAGTTACTCTTTATCCCGAGAAACTACAACCGCCAAAGAAAAATTCTTGGAAAGCTGCCCCAAAGGAAATCCTTCATATTCACCACATTTATAGAGGCAATCCGAAGCAAAATGGAGTTCGAGGACGAACTCTTCTTTCAACCCGGGGAGGATGATGCAGTCTGGGCCCCAGCAGCCCTCTTCAAATTAGATTAGGATTATTATTAGTAGATTCTAAGTAGATTTCTAATTAAATTGTTAATTATGAAAGTTTCCATTACTAGCGTAGGTTCTTACACATTAAGTTTGTTTCTACTATATATATGGCATTGTAGAGAAGAGATTCTCAGATTTGGTTGATTCATAGAATTGGGTTTTCCCAGAGAGGCGCGTCATCGTGTGTGTTGAAGTCTTTGTGACCGTTCGAAGTGTCCTTGGACACGTGCTTAGGCACCTCTACGTAAGCCCTAACCCTTGGGCTTGCATCACTTGGTATTAGCTAGGAGCCCACTTTGATAAAGTTTGATGTATAAAAGAGCAATCATTCAATCCAATATATCAGAACAATGCAAAAAAAGGCTTTTAAAATTGTCACCAGAAACCTATAGTGTGAAAGTTCAACAAAAATTTACCAAAACAAAACATGTCCTCTACGATCTCCAAGAGATCATTTGTCAATTGATAAATACTGAAAAGAAATTACTGACTATAATCTAAAATGATAAACATTGAAAAACACCAAGAAAACAAATAAAGGGAATAAAATCAGTTATTAGCTGGCAGTCCATTAACCTATAGCAAAGTTCATTCTGGGCATCTCATATTTTAATCGACGGCAATGAATCATTGCACAAGATTCCCAATTATTACAAACAGTAGCATAAAAGTAAGCAAGTTCTATCAAACTAATGCATAATTGCATCTTGGGCATTCAAACTTCAATCCATACACACAAACTCATATAAACACAACAAAGATTCTCTCTCTCTCTCTCTCTCTCTCTCTCTCTCACATGCACACTTTTTTTTAGAATAAAATGAAAACACATCCACACAAAATGAAAATTAAAAAAAAAAAGCCAAATAAGCAGCAACCCTAGTAGCAATTGGAAGCTGGTGTTCAGGTTTCAATTTATAAATATAAAATCTTTCCAGCAACCCCGTATATGCCATCAAATCAAAACCAACCTAAGACGATGATATTAAAGGTTAAAATTTCATAACACATTAAGCCATTCAAATAGAACTCCACCTATAAAACATAAAAGAAAAGTAGTGAAAGGAAGTATAAACTCAAAAGGCCTAACACAATTGATGTAGATTTGACAAATACTAATCAATCCAACAATACCAAGGCTCCATATAATAGAATCAACAATAGAGTGCTACTGAAATCATTCAGACAGGGCTGGGAAAGAGCCCCGAGGGGAAGAAAGAGATTGAAACTAAGGGTTTTTAGACTAGAGGTAGGGTGATGGATTTACTTGCGGTTTTTGCTAGACCCCAATAGGGATGCGAGAGCATAATTGGATTATTGGGAAAAAAAACCCATATTCCACACCATTTTGTGAAATTGAAATGTGACTTCAACTGATAAGTTGCAGAGAATAGAGAGAGTTGAAAGCTTACCCGTAGATAGCTTAGCTGGATGCTGTAGAGACGACTCCAGAAGCTTCGAATATATAAAAATAAGCCCCAAATTAATAACCCTAAAATCCTAGGGCCGAGGATTGGTGAGAGTACAAGAAGGGGAAACGTTACGGGGAGAAGGACATTGGGATTTTGAGAATTCTAGAGCAAGTTTTCTATCAGGTGAACGTCTATGAGGAGGTGGAGTAGACATGGTTTTTAGAAATTATGTTTGGGCCAAAAGAAATTCAATCAATGGCTGCTATTAAGAGGAGGTCAAGATTGTAGCAACGTCAAAATCAAATTTGAATTGTAGCAACGTCAAAATAAAATTTTAAATTCGCAATGATTTCTCAATTGAAACTCGTTGGCTTCGTATATAATGATTGGAAAAACAAAGAGTTAGTCAAGACTGAAAAGAGAACCCAAATGGCCAAATGAAGATGCCTATTCACGGGGAAATGCAAGACAAGAAAATCCTAAGTCAAGCAACAAAACAAAGGAGAACGACATCTCAGACTATGTAAAAATAACAATCTCTGTAAGAATAATGTGATTACAAAATTTTGCCATCTCTGCTGAAGTGAAAATGAGAGCCAGTCGTATGGCTGTCGAAAGCCAAATGTTTATGTTAGAAAATTATTAAAAAGAATTTTCCCATCTAGCTTTCATAAGAACTTTCTAATTAAAGACATGTGGATACTGCAAAGCTTTTGAGATGCATCGGTAAGGTGAGGTTCAATATTCTCCATTTGAGAGTGTGGGAATTCACCTTTGGTAGTGTAGGAATTCACTGATCATGGAAAAGATGCATTATGAAACCAGTTTTTTCCACATGCCTGAATTCCAAGATTGTCCTAAACAAATTCAAACTACATAGTTAACATTGGCACCTAGAAGTCCTGAAATGCAAATTTCCATGAACATCAGAAATTCAATTCTATTCTATTACTTTATTCGACTCATTGCAAGTTTGAATGTCATATTTGCATTGTAAATGAAGTTGTTTTTTTGTTTTTTTGGCAGTGATTCAGATTATGCCATATGGGTGCTTACAAAGTTGGATAATATTGATGCCCGTGTTGTATTTGACATCAAACAACATTTCATGAAGCTCAATCTCAACACTGAGGGTAGGATAGCAATTTCTAGTGATCAACGAATTTGATCCTACAGACCACATCCCTATCCAGTGGTAATCTAGAAATTGACAGCTGTAAAAGAAATGCTTAGAAGAAGGAACTATGTGATCTACTGATGCAGACTCCTCTGGAACGTCGAATCAGCAGGCACCCTTTCATCAGACTGCTTCCCTTTCATTTTAGCCTGTAAATATTATTGGGCCGGAAATACAAAATCTGGAAAGCCCATTTCACTTTCAACAATCTCCTTTCTATTGAGTTGCTGACCTGGCAGTTCAATGCCTGCAAGCAACTTTTTTTTTATCACAGCCTTTAGGTGCAGAAGGCACATGACCGCTGGAAGGAGTTTCAGTTCTGGCCTCCTTTGCTCTTTTTTTTTTTTTTTTTTGATAGCCAGTGGTGGCCTCTTTGACACAGCAGACTTTGCCTGGTTTCTGCTTTGCTCCATTATGCGATGAAACTGGTTTTCTTTTTGGGGTTGTAAATGATGATGAAACTGTGTTAATTGGTTGTGTCCTCATTTGTGTGGGCCTTATTTTTCTCTACAGTAATATCTGACTGGTTGCCAGGTTCATAAGAATCCTGTATCCAGGTACTCAAATATGTAAGCAGCCTCAGGCTGATGAACTGTAATTTGAACGATTTGGTGCATGTTGAACCAGGGCTCTGTCAATTGGGTCAGGTCCATGATCACCGGGGCCACCAGGCACATTGGGTTCGGCCCAGAGGACCAATTGGACCAGTCACTTCCGTGGAAATCTTAAGTTAATTTATGGCTTTAAAGAGTTTTAGTTTGATTTGGATTGTGTCCGCAGATCATTAGTAACATAACTATCTTAGAATTAGGATACTACATACGGATAATTGTAAGCTATGACATGAAATAAATCTGGGTAATAAAATAAGGACTAGTAGGGAAATAATTCGGGAGTAAAAATACAACAATACAGCATATGTAGACTTGGCCGGCCTAGCCATGCCGGCCGTAGGCCAGTTAATGTTGTGCCAGGCCACCATCTCTATGTATAGCCCACCCTTCAATAGATGCAACATATGGGATTTTCACCCTTTTTTAACCCACAAAAGATGGGCTGCTTCAATCGTGCTCTTAAGATGGTTCTTCTAGAGAACAGAGATTTCAGAGTATAAATTTTTAATCTTCTAAAAGAACTATGAAATAGTGAGATTTCCTTGACTATTATTATCCAATTCATTTTTCAATAATTGGAATCCTTGCAATCAAGCTACATCTTGTTGAGTAACCCTTAGAGAGTAGTCCAATTAACATGTGCAGATTTATAGCACATGATGAGATTGAAAAAGCCATGAGAGATGACCCTCTTAAGGATAAAGTCGACTTTGCATAAAGCCTCTAACAATTTATTAATCATTTTGAGAAGCCTCCATGTCCTCCATATTTTTAGGTGAGCTGAGTAAGTAATTCAATCGTAGATATTATCATCATCAAAGCTTTATCCCAATTATATTGGGATTGGCTACATGAATTATGTATCGCCATTCCGATTTATTTTGAGACAAATCCTTGGATAAGTTTAATATTTTTAGATCTGATTTTATTATCCCTATCAACGTCTTCTTCAGCCTATGCATTCTCCTTGGTGGGCCATCACCTGTGCAACTAAACCTTTTTTCATCACTGTTGTTACTGGCCTGCATTCAATATGCCCAAACCATATTAAATAGGTTTCTTTAATCTTATCTCCAATTCATGCTAAATGTTCTTAAAAGTGCTCAGCTTTAATTTCATCTTTTTTAGTATTAGCATACATCCACCTCAACTTTGTCATATCTGCGACATCCATGTTATGTGTATGCTACTTTTTGATTGGCCAACATTCTATCCCATCGGTCATAACTAGTCTAATCACTATCCTACAAAATTTTTTCTTTAATTTTCTTGGCATTCATATTTGCCACAAATCACTTCAAAAGCAAGTTTCCATTTCAACTATCTTTTTATCCTATATTTAACATCTTTATCAATCTTTTCATCCTTACTAATTATCGAGCCTAGAAAGTCTTTACATGTGGTATCTCTTGAACTTTAGTTCTCACAATAGTTTCAGCTCTTTGTACTGAATCCATTTTAGATGGACCAATTGATTGTATTCACCAAAGAAGTCAATATAAAACTATCACCTCCCTTGAGGCTCCGATACCATGTTAAGAAATATAAAACCCAAATATCTAATATTAAAAAAGTCGACAACATATAATAGCAAAGCAACAATAAGCTTAAAGGTTGGATAAAGAATAGCCAAAATTAGCTATTAAAAGTAGGTAAATTCCATGACCAAGAGGACAGGTATGAACTGCAAAAGATTGTTGGCATCTTTATTCTGTAACCCGGCAATATAGCTTGACACCTTATAAACGTTAAGAAAATCTAGCTTGTAAAAAAGAACTAAAATCTGCACAGCACTAATTGTGTACAGCACATGAGGATCATGTCCAACATGGCCAGAAAAATCGCCAGAGTCATGTTGACAGTTCATCAACCATGACACAACTGCTTCTCGATCAACATTTCCAAGCTTTTGCAAAAGATCCAAAGAAGTCAAGCCCCCATATGCACCATTCATTCTGAGATGCTCCATGACCAAAAATTCAAAATCGTCCTTCTTCTTTTCAACAGGTAAGACATATTGTACTTGCTTGTCGATTTCTAGCTCCCCTATTCCCACAGCTGATGTTTGGTTGTCCGGAGAGTAGGCCGACACCTGTTAGTAACTTGATTAAACATATTATTAATACGAAAATGTTAAAAATGACATTCACTTGGAGAAATGTATACCTGTTGGGATTTATTGGTAAAGGATTTGGAGATTTGGAACTTCAGGGTTCTTGAGGATACTCTCAAAGAAGTAAAAAATAAATAAATAAATAAATATCCCAATTTCAAATCCATAATCTCAAAAAACCTAAAACCCTTGAATCACCAATTTTAAAACTCTATTACTGAGATTAATATATACATATATATATATATAGATATTCCTAAAGCCCCTCTGAAATGAAAGAAAAAAAGAAAAAGCAAAAGAAAGTTATTAAGCTACTGTGGAAGGGAGAGAGGAGAGAGATGGAGGTGTCTAGCTCAACCCCAGCCTTGGCCAAGAGAGAGAGAGATGCATCTAGCTCAGCCCCTGCCTTGGCACACACAGAGGAGAGACAAAGAGTTACCTGACTGGAGCGAGGGAAGAATGGCAAGATTGGAGGCGAAGCATCGTGCAAGCAGAGAAGGAGAGGAAGATGAAAGGAGAGCTGGAAGCAAGGAAAGAGGAAGAGAGGAGTGGGAGATTGGATTTTGTTTAGTAGAAAGAGGAAGTGGGGAGGGAGTGGGGATCTTCAATTTTCCGAATCCGTGTTTTGGGCAGGGTTGTTTTTACAGCTTGACTTTCCAGCCTCCTTATATATGCTAGTACGTCAGTCCCTCACCAAAATGGTAAGAGATGGATGTGTGTGTATATATATATATATATATATGGGTCTTACAAATGACTGCAGTTCATCTAGCAAAGCTTTAGTTGCAACTTGAGAGGATCATTCATTGATTTTCTTATCACCCCCGAATGAAGAATTCAATAATGAATTCAAACAGTGAAAACACTTCAAAATAAGCTCCCATTATGGATGGAAACTATTCCTCATTATTAATATTTTTATAACTATTCCTTAGTTTGTTGGAGAAATAACAGCAAACTAAGCCATGAACAAGCAATTTCATACTAAAGAAATTTGTGTTTTAACATAGGCAGCAAAGTACTTGGATTGATTTATGGGGACCTAGAATTTTATAGCCTGTAGTTTTCAGTGGCTTTAACATGTGTAGAGTCCATGTATTGCTTGGTGATGGTCTGCGATCAAATAAGTTGTGATTCTTTAGTACAGTCAAACATTTTATTGTTAATGCAGTTATTTTAAAAAATTATAAATATTTATAATCACAATTGATCTTCATTATTAATTGTACGGTTTGTTGCTCTTAAATAAATTATGTTTGCTATTAATTAGACGTTGTAAACACATGTTTAAAAAAAAATAACTTCATGCTATTCCAATATAATCAAAGTACAGGGTTTTTAAGTTCTTTACTAAATCATCTACTTGTAGGCCACCAATCAAAGGTTATAAATTTCAAACCTGAGTACTGATAAAGGATTTGATATTATTATCAATAGTATGGATTACAAGTAATAGGTCTTGCATGTGCAAAAATGAGACATGATACTTAAAGTCCAAATTCAATCATCTCAACCTTAATTACCTATGGAAACGCTTACTAAAAGACATGATTTGGGTTATCTTTATTGGAGGTCAATGCCATATGACTGCAATTTGCCCATTCAATGCACAGAAGTTTTTGGATGATCTAATGAATAAGTCATAGGCATTTGTTGGCGATTCCATGCCAAATGGAGGGCACCCCTGAGAGAAGATAAAACATGCTCTCAACTCTTCCTTTCTTCTCTCCATGTCTTCTGGGCTGCATTACAAGAGATTTACAAAAATTAGATGATGTTTTTTTTCTTTTTCTTTCTTCCATTTTTTGTGTGGATAGGAAAACACTGGTTTACAGAAGAAACACATTCTACAATTTTGATTTTCCGATTTGCGCAAAATGGAGCTCTGCACTCTGGTAAGGAACTAATAGTGAGACATTGAGTGGCAAGAGGCGCACACCTGCTGGTAAACTTGGTGACCACGTTGAATCCTGCCCATGTCAAGTTTAAACTCAAAAGCATAGAAGGTTCACTATTACATTACTACAGGTAACATTTGCAAATCCATGGTTGATACAGGGTGATCAGTTGGTTAAAGATCCAAGAATAAATGCATATGAAGTTAATTATAACAAATTACAACAGATTCAAACAAACTTTCCTAGAAATGCAAAGAATCTTTAACTTACGATGAATGGTCATAGAACTGAGAATGCCTTTGTGAGGCCAGGGATAATTTGTGCAGGCCAATCCATGCTCTGGCTCATCAGCAGATGTTATGCTTGCAAAACTCAAAAGAAGTGAAACACCTGCTCCAAGCAGTGCCAATGCTGTCAAGAATTTCAGGCCAGCAGATCCAAATCCATCTTGTTCCTGTTGCGATGTACATGTTGACACAACAGGAGGGGCCTGCAAATTCAATACAGCTATCGGAGCAAACAGGAACCTTTTCAGAGAGCATGATAGGTTATTTGAAAAACTAATGTGATTCACATGATCTAAACATTGATGATCAAGTGGTTATAAAACTTTATGAATGACTCAAATACAACCACTGGGCTCAAGAGAAGAAATAAAATAAAATAATGATGACGATGGTCAAAATTAAGAATCAGTAACAAAGAGAAGCTAACAGTACATCAAAGGTCTCTTCAAATGATATGAGATGAACTCTACACAATTCAATGAGAGAGAGAGAGAGAGAGAGAGCACAATAACCTCTTCTATTGAAAGGGGAAAAGATAAGGATGCAAAAGCAAAACATGATATCAGCTGTTATGAATGGACCATTACTCTTCCAAAGGAATGTTATTGTTGAAAATCAACAAACATAGCAACCATTGAAATCATAATTATAACAAATAACTCAAGAAAAGTGAAGTTAATACCCAATGACAATAGTGTTGTGATTTTGACATCACCCGTTATGCACACACATGAATCACAAGATCAACAAGGAAACCAACTACACACAAGAAGAGACAAAGAGATTAAAGTAGTTCACCCAAATAGGGCTACATCCACGGGCACAGAGACGATCATCTTCACTATGACAAGTACAGAGACTCACTCTCTCACATCGCCTCACCTACGTGATGTGGGAACACCACGGGCAAGAGAGCTCTCACCTCTCTTCAGCTGCGTAACATCTAGGGTTACAAACTACACACATATATATAGTCTTTGCTTTTTTGGCCACCAAGAAAGCCCCGATACAATTACCAAAGCACCATTGATCTCAAACTAGTCCCTGGCTAACCCAGTGGACTCATCCAGCTAAACCGAAATACAAGACATAAACCCAACAATCTTCACCTTGGCTTGAATTCCGTCCAACTCGAACCACCAAGAGATAAAACCAGCAATGTCTTCACATACCTTGCTAAATGGTACGTCACTGCATCGACGATGCAGACTTCTTCCTTCAACACTTTGACATATTGAACCAGCACATGAACTTTGAGTAAAGTTCATCTTCTCGTCAGACTCCACCTTGAACTTAAAGCTCGAAACTAATGACGAATCTGAGTGATATCGATATTTGAACCACTCACCATTCTGCCCTATCTTCAACATCACTTTGAAGATCCAACCACCACAAGCATGCAAGCAAAACAGATCAGGAATATAAGTTCAAATGACTTCACAATTGCAAAAACCTCTACCTCCGAGAGGTCAAAAACTCCATTTGACCGGGCCTCCGATCAATCAAACACATGTTTGACAACTGCTGATGCATCAGCTCCTCCTTGCTGCTTCTTCGGCTTTGGCAAGATGAATAACATTAGATGCGATTCAGAAAGCATGTGAACCTCAAACGAATAACTTCGTTTGAATCAGCAAACCCTTTGAACTAAGCCGGCGACTCCTATTATTGGGTTTGCAACAACAACCAGGTCAAGTAGATCCGATTCTGACCTGAATCCAAATCTGTTCAGATCTCCTACAGATTTTTGCATCAAGTTGTAAATCTCGTCACCACGAGCACGCTGGAAGAAACGGATTTAAAATCCGACCCGGATGGCTCTGATATCGCAAAAACAAGTTTCTATGCTCCAATTTGGTCAAACTCTTCATTGACCGTCAAACAACCAATCTTCTTCCACAATCATGTAGATCTGCTCGAAACGAGTCCGCGGACACAAACGGATCTCCGATCGGACGTCGGATGATCAAAATATCACAGAAACAAAATTCTGCCGTCAATCTGGTTAACTCTGGCCTTTGACCTGGTCTGATGACGTGGGCTGACGTCACTCTGGATGACGTCACGCTGCTGACGTCGGCGGTGTCTGACGAGCTGGACTGTCTGAGAACAGGTTCAGGTTGACCCGACCAGAACCGCAAACCGCCTGTGCTGCTGACTGGGCTTTCCTCCACGGGTTGGGTTGAAACAACCTGACCCAAAAAATCCGAACCCGGAGCCTACTGTTCTTCTGGGCTTCTACCACAGGTTGGGTCTGACCCAACTTGAAACCAAGACCGACCCGCACTTGACGCTTGACTGGGCTTTCTCCACGGCGGGTCAGGTCGAACTGACCCAACCTGAAAAGCTGGAACAACAGAGGTCGTCTTCAACCTGCGGTTCTACTTTCCCTATTCTGCAATAGGAAGCAGAACCGGTGTTCTTCTTCGGCAATGGTTGACTAGTCCAGCGACCATCTGCAACTCGCGGCGACGGCAGGTTCGCAGCGACGGCCGGCACGCGATGTCGACCGGCAATCTCTAGCAGCGGCGATTGGTGAGTTGCAGCCCCCCCTTTTTTTTTGTCTGTTTAGGATCTGGCAGCCAAAGACGCTTCTCAATCTTGTTCGATTCTGAGTTCTGGAACCAGAACCGTTGCATAGCACAGATCAATCTGGTTTCCGGTTTCTATTAGTCACAGAAACCCCAAACTCCTCTGCAAGAACCCTTTCTCACTGGTCTTCTACTCCGGTCTGTGTGGCCCTTTGATCAGATCACAACCACAGCTCCAAGATCTAAACACGAATCCTTTTTCCTCCAATCCCAGCAAGACTGGAGAACCCAATCTCATCTTTTTCTTCTCTGATTGGAAACTCCATCCGTGGCCCAACCAAAGATCACCCGTGATCTCTGATTTTTCTGCAACAACAGTTGCAGAACTCCAGATCCTCCGAGAAGATCCGATCTGTTCATCTTTCATGCATAACCTCCAAGCCACTGAGCAATCTCCACCTTGCTCAGAAATCCAAGGAACACCACCTTGGCTTTGATACCACTTGTTATGATCTAGACATCACCCGTTTGGACACACATAAATCACAAGATCAACAAGGAAACCAACCACACACAAGAAGAGACACAGAGATTTACGTGGTTCACCCAAACAAGGCTACATCTACGGGCACAGAGACGATCATCTTCACTATGACAGGTAAAGTACAGAAACTCTCACTCTCTTACGTCGTCTCACCTACGTGGTGTGGGTGTTGGGAAAAGCGGCGCAACGGAAACAACCCGCGATCAACGGATCTACCACGATGAACACACAGCAATCACACCCATCAAGCAATCACACACATGACACAGCAATTTTACGTGGTTCGGCAACCATGCCTACGTCCACGGGAGGAGAGAATTCATCTACTATGATCCCATCTCAATCCCCCTCAGGATCTAGGGTTACAGTACATCAATATATATAGTTCCCGCTTTCTTAGCCACCAAGAAAACCCATACATAATGACTAAAATACCCCTAACCCTGAGTCTCGGTTCTGGCTAAACCAGACGACCGATCCGGCTAAACCGGAATACAAGACAAAACCCAACAATCTCTACCTTGGCTTGGATTCCGCAAATCCTCAGAGCCACCTTGAGATACCTGGTAATGTCTTTCACGCACCTTGCTGAAAGGTACGTCACTACACCAATGGCGCAGTCTTCTTTCTTTTCAACACTTTAACATGTTGAACCAGCACTTCACATACCTCGCTGAAAGGTACGCCTCCGCACACGCTACAACCTAGCGTGGCCACAGTTGCCTCCTTTAACCTCAACACCAGCGTCTTGAACCTCCGAAGTGCTCTCCATTTGTTGCCACATGCATGCATCCTTGCAACACAATGAACCTAACTTCCATCCGTCAAGACAAAACTGAAGACCTCTCCGAATCTGGATCTCACTGGTACCTTGTGAATCCTTCCTTCTGTCGCCATCTCGATGTTCTTTCCGTCAAATCTGCAACTGTCATGTTCTAGTCTGTTCTGGTGGGTTGGGCACAGTACATGCGGGTTAGGTATGACCCGATGCTTAAACCGGCTTACTCCGACCTAAACAAAACTACCTTTTCTTCCCCAAGAAAATCATCTCCGTTCAGGGCTTCCTGGATTTCCTCTAGATAATATCATTAAAGATCCATCAATCCATCTTCCAATGATCCGTCGCATCTAATTCCACCTGAACCACAGATTTCCTCCCTTGTTATTTGATGTCTCCTTCACCGCTCCACCTGAAAAAGCATCTCCTATCAACCTGCAGAGATTTCTGACCATCTCACCCTCCATGATGACTAATGTTTCCTTTTCCACCTTCATAACTCCACCCGCTACAGTGCACTTGCAGCCTTTGAAGTATAAGGCACCCAAAGAAATTCTATTTCTTCGTCAACCCGGAACATATATCACAGTCGTTAGGGTTTGAATAACATCATCATACATCTGGATTTCTACCATTCTTATCTCAAATGCTCATCAGTTGCATTCTCCCCCATAAGAACAAATCCATCAACCATGATAGTTATTTGCATCAAACCAATCTCTACTTAATCACATGATAGGAAGAATCAGAATCACAATACCATGAATCAACAACCGGATCCATACCTGTAGCGACCAAAACTGATTCCTTTCAACCGAATCCGAGCTTTCTTGCACACTACCTCCTTCCGATTCTGATTCTTTTGCTTTTTCTTCCACTTTGGCATGTCGCTTCTTCCTGATCCCTTCGACGCGAATCTAAGCTTTCCATCAAAGTACTTGGAGCAATCTACCATTGACGACATCAAGTAACACTTTTCAATCATTGCTATGTCATGGAGTCTAACACTCTATCCTGCCAATCCCTGAAGTCGTTTCTCCATCAAACACTTCAATCTGGCCCGTGATGCTTGAATCCATTGCTATCATCGTGAATCTGTCAGTTTCTTCAATCCCCCAATTTTCTGCCCATCAAACTGCCAATATCTTTTATCAACCTCGTAGATCTCGTCACCATGAGCGCGCTGGAAGAAACGGATCTGAAATCCGACTCCGGATGGCTTCGATATCGCAGAATTAATTCTCTACACTCCAATTTGGTCAAACATCCATGTTGACCGTTAACCAGCCCATCTTCTTCCACAAACGCATAGATCTCCTCACAACGAGTCCGTAGGCGCAAACGGATCTCCGATCGGACATCGGACGATCAAGATATCGCAGAAACAATTTCAGCCATTGAATATGGTCAAACCTGCCTGTTGACCGTGCTGACGTCATTGCTGACGTCACGGCTTGCTGGCAAACTGGGCTTCTGAAACGGATCCGGGTCGGGTTCACCTGACCAGGAACTGAACTGAACTGCTCTGCTGTTGTCCGAATCTTGATCCGTCAATCGCAAAATCCGAGCGATCTCAACCTTGCTCTGATACCACTTGTTGGGAAAAGCGGCGCAACGGAAACAACCCGCGATCAACGGATCTACCACGATGAACACACAGCAATCACACCCATCAAGCAATCACACACATGACACAGCAGTTTTACGTGGTTCGGCAACCATGCCTACGTCCACGGGAGGAGAGAATTCATCTACTATGATCCCATCTTAATCCCCCTCAGGATCTAGGGTTACAGTACATTAATATATATAGTTCTCGCTTTCTTGGCCACCAAGAAAACCCATACATAATGACTAAAATACCCCTAACCCTGAGTCTAGGTTCTGGCTAAACCAGACTACCGATCCGGCTAAACCGGAATACAAGACAAAACCCAACAGTGGGAACACTACGGGCAAGAGAGCTTTCACCTCTCTTCAGCTACGCAAGATCTAGGGTTACAGACTACACACATATATAGTCTTCGCTTTCTTTGCCACCAAAAAAAGCTCCGGTACAATTACCAAAACACCCTTAATATTAAACCAGTCCTTGGCTAACCCAGTGGACTCATCCGGCTAAACTAGAATACAAGACATAAACCCAACAAATAGGTAGGTGGCAAACTTGTAACAGTGAAGGGCACCAACCAAATAAAAAAGCAACAATAAAAGAGCCTTCGTGTCTGAAAAAATTCGTTGCCATTCAATCAAAGATATTAAAAGAAGTAATCACCAAAAATGAAATCTTTAGGAAATGCCATTTTGCAAGAATTTCCTTATGATGGTAGAGCTCCGGAGCAAGATCATGAGATTCTGCATCTGACGATTTCTTACTTGATTCTGACTCTGTTTAATAAATAAACGCTCACATCTCCTCACACCCAAACTTCAGTCCAACCTGATGCAACCCCTAAATTCGGAAGTTACCAAATGTCTCTTATTCACAACCTCTTCTCTTGCCTCTCAAACTAAAGGCCATGAAGAAGTTGATGCCCACTGAATCCTAAGACGCCGTCCACGAAAATGTTTTCAACAAATTACGAATCAAAACCAAATGAGATGAGGAATTGGCAGTAGGCAACCACCATCACCTATAATACCGTTCAAATTTCAACAGCCAAAGATACATGTAGGGCTACATATCGGAGATGAAATAAAAACATCTCAAGAGAGAGGGGAGGGAGAGAGAGATTTCAATTAGAAGGAGATGCAATCCAAAGTCGGAAGATGAAATCCGGAGTCTCTACCAAGCTGGAAAACCCAAATGCTCCCCCACTCTCCCGTCGTTCTCTCTACCCTGTGACACATGCATCCCACCACCACATGTCCTTGCGAGATGAGCTAAGTACATGCAACTGGGCCGCACGTGGGGTTTGTGTGAGAAAAAAATGGACAAAAGAAGCTGGTCACTTTTTGGATTTTATATAAGAGTTATAGATTATAGATGATAAATTATAATATAAATATACATATATAAAGGTAATAGATAAATAATAATAATAATAAAAATAATAAATATATAAATCAGGGCAACTTCAAAATCAAGCAGGACATTTGTTCCCTTTTATATATTACTAATAAGAAGATAAGAGGAGAAGAAACAGGCCCCACAAAGGGTTTGTGTAGAGAAAAAATCTTCAAAATCAAGCAGGACATTTATTTCTTTCCTTTTATATGAGGGTAATAGATAATATATAATATACATAAATATATACGGAATATTTATATGCATCTTTTCTTCACTATAGAGTGAGGGAAGCTTCTATGGCTTTTTCTATTTGTACTTGAGTGTTCCTCTTTTTTATATGCTTTTTGTTTTATGCACATTAATATATCTAAATATGAAAGTGTCCCTCACCATAAGATGAAAGATGAATACATACTAATATTCTCCTATATGTATATATATATATATATGGGGGAATTACAAAAAAATCTCCCTACTCAAGGTAATCATAGTTGTGGACTCCAAACTTTTATAATATCAAGTGAGGACCTCCGGCATAAATTTCATAATTGTACTCCGAAATTGGCCCTCCTTATCTAATGTCAGCAAAACCCAAAACCTAAAGGTTATCATCATGTGGAAAAAAAGGAAGGAGGAGAGAAAAATTGCAGAGCAGAAAAACACTTGGAGCATTTTTCTACACCTTTCGGAAAGTAGATGTTTGCCAATCTTTTCATCACCATAGCAAGCTTCTCTTCTTGTTGTATCTTTGTCGATGGTAGAAGTAAAGGAAGTTGAAGGGGTAGCTCCATCTTCTTCTTCCTCTTCCATTCTCCTCTTTTGTATTTCTCCTCTTGAGAAAGGAAGAACTATATTTTTGTATTAATGTAAATGAAAGTTCTTTTTCAGTGTCTATGTAAGTTTCTTTTTATTTTAATTAATTTTAAGGAAATCTACATAATTAAGCTGTTGATGTATCGAAAATGCTCATTTATTAAGATTTTATGTGCAATCTCTATCCATTTATTTTTCTTTTTTATTTTATTTTTCCTTTTGTACTATATTATTTTAATTGTAGTCAATGTACCAATTGTTGTAGTTCAAAGAGCGATGTAGTAGAGGTATAATTTTCTTTTCTATTATATTTTGAGTAGTTGTTGTTGATCCAAGACAAGATGCAGTAGAAGTAAGCTTTTCTTTTCTATTATTTTCTGTTATAGTTTTTTTTTTGTTATAGTTTTTTGTATTTTATTTTGTTATTTTTTATTGTAGTACATGTTTACACTTGGAATTTCTTGTTTCTTTAGTCTTTTTTTTTATGATTCATGAATTTCTTTCATTTTATTTTTTTTCTTCAATTTCTATTATTAAATCCCATGGCATTCTTTTAATCATATTACCTTTCTATATCTCATATATTATTTTGTTATTTTTTTCATTTTATTTTAATATTTTCTTCTTTTGTTATGCTTGGACCTCACTGTGCCACATTAACATCAAGCTTTCTCCTCATCATGCTAAGTCATGGTGGCCCTCTTTGTAGGAATCTCTCCAATAGAATCATACCCAAAGGAATCTATTAAAACCTCCTATAGTAACTTGTTAAAATCCTCCTAGCCTTTATTTGGAGATAACAATAAATTAAAATCAAATCATTCAATCATTTAAAAGTTTTCCTATAATTACTCTCCAACAGTTAATGTGGTAATTTAACCTCTACTCATAACATCTCTTACTTTTTCCCATTTCCTATATCATTATACTCCCCTTAAATCTCACCCATCAAATTTTCTTTTTCCTCATCTCTATAATGTTTAAAACAAAACAAATGACTTAGGCCTGTCACATATGATGGTTATGAGATAAGTTGTGAGATGGGGAGTGTTACTAACATTATTCATAACTTAATGTCTTTCTATTATCTCTTCCTAATATATTTCTCCTAATAATCATAATTTCTTCCTGAAGTTTCTCTCCTAATAATCATAATTTCTTCCTAAAATCTCTCTTCTAATAACTATAATTTCTATCTATATTACCTCTAATGTATTCATGCCAAACAACCCATTGTATCTCTATAAACGATTATAAACCATTAGATCAACTTATGGTGAACCAGAAGTTTTTGCAATAAATTTAGTTCCATTTAAAATGGTTAACATGACTTATAAGATAAGAGAAAATGAGATATTGACATTTGAATGAGTTTGTCACCAGTATAATGCCCAGCCCAAAAGATTATTTTTTCTTTTCGTTCTTTTATACTTTTTGACAGCTTTAGGTTGCTAATCACTATAGCTAGGAGTACAGGTATAGAAACTTGATAACCATGTTTTGGAAAGGACCATTTTCCTTCATTTTCTCCTGAAGATTGGCATCATTTAGTTTGTTTCCTTGGTTGCTTTTTTTTTTCTTTCTTTCTTTCTTTCTTTCTTTCTCTTTTTTTATTTGTCCATGTATTGCCCATGTTTATGCTTACCCTTCTGTTAATAATGCAACTTCTCAAACACATGGTTTGCCAATATGTGGCCCATTGATAGATGATGGTGCTTCTATATTTGGCATCATGCTATTTTTTTTTTCTTAATACGATCTAAGTTATGGTGAGATTCTCTATTAGTTTTCTAATTCAATTTGGATCTACATCAATCTCTAAGACTGTGAATGTCTTTTGTAAGAACAATTATGAACAAATGAAAAGACTTATGTAAAAAAAGTTAGACATAAAAGTGCAATTATCCAAGAAGAGCATCACTTCTTCCAACCAATACCTTGCTACTAAAGATAATTTTGTTTTCACATTTATAAATTTTTTTAGTAATTTCTTTTAAATTTATTCTTTTTCTAATAATATCTATAAAAATCTCACTATATTTTTGCTTTTGGGCCCAAGCTTAGCACGGGCATTGTTGCTAGTATATATAGAGAGAAATTCTCAAAAACTCACCCATTTCAAAAGGGGCATTTTTACCCCTTTTTTACATGTTTAATGAAATAGTGCCATTTAAGATTATTAATGCCACCTCACAATGTTTCCAACTCATATAATCGTTTAGGAAAGCTTGACCTGTTGAGGTGGAGACATTTTCTCCTTGTTTGAAGGGTTTACTTTTCTTCTCCTGTTTTTTGTCCTTTCAAATAAGGAAGAGTTGAAAACACTTAGGTAGCATTTGGTTCACTTGAATAGGGGCTTGAATGGAATGATCATTCCGTCATTCCGACAGAATGCCCATTCCTGCGTTTGGTTCATCCAAAATGGATGGAATACTCATTTCAAAAGAAATCGCCATTCCGCTACATGAGAGAATGGCGATTCCACTAGGAGGGTACGAAATGGCCATTCCATTCCAAACTCCTTTTTTATTGAGATAAAAATGCTACACCCACTACCACTACCACGCACCCCCCGCCTCCACCACCGCAACCGCCACCACTGCCACTCACCCCCCGCCTCCACCACCGCAACCGCCACCACTGCCACCCACCACCGCCATTGCCACCCACCCACCACCACAACCACCACCACCGCCATCACCACACACCACCACCTACCGGACCAACCGCCGCGTCCACCACCACTACTGCTGTTATATACCCAAAAAATGAAAAGGAAAATAGGGACAGTTTGATAAAAATACTGGATATTTTATTCCATTCATGCTTTGATTCATACATACCAAACACAGAGATAGAAAAAAAGAATTCCATTCCGCCTACAATTCCGAAGATAAATCCAAACATTGAAATGGAATAACCATTCCTTTTTCATTCTATTCCAGATCCATTCCAACCTTCATTCTATTCCTGTCCAAAATCGTTCATGCAAACCAAACACTATCTTACAAATGACTTACGTGAGTTAATGAGGAAAAACTTCATAAGCTTGGCGAGACTTATTTGGTGATTACAATAATAGTGGGTCCTACCATAAATTTTGTGCGCTAAATGGGTTTCAATGTGACTACCATTGGTTATTGTCGTCATTACAAATATGTAATAAATGATTAGAGTGTGTGATAAAAATTAAGTCTAATATGATCATTACGACAATAGTGGGGTTCAAGCACGATTTTAAGCATTGGTTCGCACAAATTTTTTTACACTTAAAAATTCCAATATGAAAGCCACTGATTTTGCCATCATTAGAATTTGAGATGAAAATTACTAGCATTTAGTTTTTGTGGTCACCAATGTCAAATGGCCTCATAGTGATCTTAATATTAGGTTGTCTTCTTATAGAATTCAAAATGAGATGGGTCCCTTGATAATAGTTAATTGGGTGTGTAGTATTGCATTAAACGGCATTTGATATGCTCTAATGTGATTGAAAATTAATGGTTAGGATCAGATGTCCACTATGAGATACCATTCCTTATAAAAGGGAGAAAATACAAGAATATAAGTAACAATATTTATATAATAAGCCACTTGAATCCAATTGAGAAATTGAAGAATTGGGTCTCAATTGATTTTGACCTACCAAATTAATTTTGGCCTTTCAAATGCCTTTTAAAACTCTCCCTCCCTCCCTCTTCACATTCCACTCTCTCTTTACTTTCCACATATGTTTTAAAAGTCTCGGTGCCTCTTCACATTTCCCTCTCTCTTTCTCTCTCTACATGTTAATTTCCATTTGAAGAATTTAAAATCATCTATCAAAACTTAAAGCCTTTTATTTTCACTTTACTTCCATTTCTTTCCATTAATTGAATGATTGTTTTACCTGTAAAATTCATTGATTGTTAAAGGAGGGTTCTTTTAAATTTCTTTCCAATTACTTCCATATGTTCATGTCTTTGCATGACTCTCTTCTCACACTATCACTTGCAAGGTCACTGCAAAAAGTGTAGTTCAATTAAAGTGTGCATGGTAACGGCTCCCCATGGGTTAAGGATCTCCATAACTAGGTTCCCAAAAGGGTTGTGGAGTTTTTGGGGATTGAAGATGCCTTCACTTTTTCTCATTGAGCCACTAAGAAACTAGAAATTTTCATTAGGTTCCTAAGAATGCCCTATCTCTTTTTTTTTTTTTTATAAATTATCCTTCATCTTCTTGGATCCATTGGTTTTATTTTACAGTTTTCATGCTTTACTATGCTTGGTGCCCATCGAACACCTAAAAATTTCACATTGAAATGTACCTATATATAAAGATCATATTTATATTAGTAATTGTTTATTTCTTGATTGTTGAAAAAAATCTGTCCTTTTTTTTTCTTTCACCTTTTTCTTATGTCTATTTGTGCCAAACATGAGTACATAATACTTTGCATTACTTTGTTTATGCTATCTTTGTTTTGTTTTTAGTGTTTTTTTTCTTTTTTTGGCAATCATTTTGTTTTTAATGTTGGTTTGAAGTTTTACAGCATAATTTTTTATACTGTAAAACAAAGATAACATAATTTTTTAGTGCATCTCTTTGGTTTTGGGTTTTTTAGTTGTTTTTTTTCATGAGTTCTCATTGTTGTATTTTGGTTGTTTTGTTTAGAATAAAAAAAGAAAGAAAGTTCTGATTACAAAGGGAGATGAACTTTTATAGATGGGTCATGATCATAAAGCTCATCCTGAAGAGGTTTTCTTTTTTTATGTTATTGTCGTATCTAATGATAAACCACATCCTCTACATTCATTGAGGTGATCTTGTGGTATAAGGTCAATAAATACCTTATGATCATTAACAAACTAAAAGGTCACAACACCCAATTTAAGGATTGAGTTTTGTGATAATTAGATCAAAACTGTCCATATAATTGCATGACCACTCAAAAGTCTCATCTTGGTGAAATGTTTTATGACATCTTTTTTATTTTGTTCACCGTTTATTTACCTTTTAAGTATTTATTTTGGATACTTTAATTTTCTCCCTTGAGCTTTATATTTATTTATTTAAATATATATTTTAAATATTCATATTCTTAAATTTTAGTTTTAGTTATGGCTCGAGCTTAGCGCAAACTTGCTCTGCTAGTATTTAAATTAGATAAGATTGTTTAAATCATTCTATTCGATGTGAGTCCACCTCAGCACAATTTGTAATTTGTACACTTCTTTCATTTGTTAAAGGGAAAGGTGTTCTTTTACTCAAAATACCCAAGGCATTTTCTAGGGTGTCTGTATGTATGTATGTATGTGTATATGTATATATATATATATATGTGAATAGTAGTATGCATCTATCCCTCACCATAAGGTGAGGGACATTTATATAATTGAAAATATTCATATGAAAAAAAAAAAGGTTATGAAATAGAGGAATACTCATATACAAATAAGAAAAGCTATATAAGCAACCCTTATCTTAAGGTAAGGGATGGATGCATTATATATTTATATGGGAGCGCTACACAACGCCCAGTCATTTTTTTAGAAAAAAAGCGCTCATGCATTTTTTAAGAAAAAAACGCCCCTCTTGGTTTGGGCCCACTGAGATGTATGATGGCCATGGAAGTCCATTTAATGTGAAGATCCATTTGATGGAATCATCCTAACCTTTTAATCCATGGCCAAAAAAAATTTAATGATTTAAAAGCATCATTTTATTATAATTTCAATCCTGTGGTGAAATAAAATTAGATGAGTGTTAAATTTGGACATGTGCCCATACATAAAAGGGTACTGTGTATGAAAGCATTGGATTGACTTAATATGGGCACCATGACATAAAATAAAATAAAATAAAATAGAGGGGCGAAAAAAGGGACATCTTTAAAGTGGGGTGTTTTTTAGAATTTCCCATATATATATATATATGGGCCAACTCCCCTAAGCTCAAGCTTAGGGTAATGTAAGCTCAAATGTGTGGTTCACACAGGTGGAGCCCACCTAGGGACTGAGATGGGGATAGGGATGTGGGGGATTCAAAGGACTCCCTAGGACCCTCCTCTTTACCAAAAAATAGCCCCAAGTGAGGTTTCCATCATCTCCATCGCGGCCCCAAAAGTATAATGGTCAATAGTTCATTTCATTCGGTGTACAGTCGATCCAACATTTTAGTAAATTTAGATTTGATAAATAATTGATAGACATCTGGAATTCAAGGGGTCGCACGGTCGGTCCATTTGGATAGAGCCCAAGGGCTCGAGCTTACGGAATTTACCATGAAAGCTTGAGCTTGTGGAAACTCTTCCATATCTATATATATATACACAAGAAATGATCCTATGAGAACTGTTCTCATGCAACTTTTTTTACTATTTCCCATAGTAGGGCCTACTGTGTAATCCATCCAAATAGACTACACATGCAACTCCCTTGAATCTCACATGTCCACCAATTCTGGGCCGCATCCAATTTGACTGGACCTTTGGATTAACTACACACCATCTGAATGGACTTATAAATATACATATGTGTGTATGTGTAGTCAATCCAATGGACCATTCAAATTGGATGGAACCCAATGTGTGTGAACGTGTGGGATTCAAGGGAGTTACGTATGTAGTCCATTTGGATGAACCACATTGTGGGCCCCACTATAGGAAATAGCCAAAAAGGTTCATAAGGATCGCGAGGATGATCCTCACAAGATAATTTCCCTATATATATATATATATAACTGATCCAAAACATTAGATTATTTAGGAGTTTCTATGCTCAAACAAGTGTTCTCAAAAACACTAATTTGAATACCTTCTTATACAAAATAATTGTGGGTTTAAGTGATTTGTATACAATAAATTTTCAAAGAATTTTGCTACAATCCCCATCCCCCACGGAACCACCAACCCCAAAACCTTTGTCCTACCACAATTTTCTTTCGGATGTGTGTGCAAATACCTGTTCCACTGTCATGCCTAATTAAATCAGATTCGTTCCAAACGATCTCGGTCACCTTAGTGCCAATACCTTTTACAAAAGGTTGTGAATCAGGATTCTGGGTTCAGTTCAACTTGCAAAGATCTGTTTTGTTATTAGTATTTAGTGTCTTTTTTTTTT
Organism: Sextonia rubra; assembly: GCA_037013555.1. Taxonomy (NCBI): domain Eukaryota; kingdom Viridiplantae; phylum Streptophyta; class Magnoliopsida; order Laurales; family Lauraceae; genus Sextonia; species Sextonia rubra. The sequence continues at coordinate 103,663,828 of JASUAD010000001.1, read as the reverse complement.
CTAATTTTTTCTGGTAGTGAATCAGGATTCAGGTTCTACTAGCAAAGATCTTTTGTGTTTTTCATTTTTTTTTAAACCGAAGTGAATGAAAATAAGTAATATTTTAGTTATCTGAATTGACAAGCCAAAAAATCTAAAACTCGGATGTCATTGGTCCTTCTAACTTTGGTGCTCAGTAATATGATCGATACCGATGCCAACAATCTTTTGCAGTTATACCTGTCCTCTTGGTCATGGAATTTACTTACTTTTAATAGCTAATTTTGGCTATTCTTTATCCAACCTTTAAGCTTATTGTTGCTTTGCTATTATGTTGTCGACCTTTTTAATATTAGATATTGGGTTTCATACTTCTTAACATGGGATTGGAGCCTCAAGGGAGGTGATATTTTTATATTGACTTCTTTGGTGAATATGATCAATCGGTCCATCTAAGATGGAATCAGTACAAAGAGTAGAAACTGCTATGAAAATTAAAGTTTACAAAGAGTAGAAACTGCTATGAAAATTAAAGTTCAAGAGATGCCGCACCAAGAGACTCTCCAGGCTTGATAATTAGTAAGGATAGAAAAATTGATGAAGATGTTAAATATAGGATAAAAAGATGATTGAAATTGAAACTTACTTCTAGAGTGCTTTGTGACAGATATGAATGCTAAGAAAATTGAAAAAAAATTTTACAGGATAGTAATTAAACTAGTTATGACCTATGAGGTAAAATATTGGCGAATTAAGAGCAACATATGCATAAAATGGATGTGGCAGAAATGAGAACGTTGAGGTGGATGTGTGATAATGCTAAAAAAGATGAAACTAAAGATAAGCGCTTTTGAAAGCATTTAGCATCAATTGGGAATGACATTAGAGAAATCCGCTTGATATGATTTAAGCATGTTGAACACAATGAGAAAAAGTTTGGTTATACAGGCAGATGGCCACCAAAGAAAAGGTGTAGGCTGAAGAAGACATGGACAAAGATAATAAAATCAGATCTAAAAATGTTAAACTTATCCAAAGATTTGTTTCAGAGTAAGTCGGAATGAAAACATATAATTTATGTAGTCAATTCCGGCATAGTTAAAACAAATGGTTTGATGATGATGATGATAATGACAGTTGAATTACTTACACAGCTCACCTATAAATATGGAAGACACCGAGGCTTCTCAAAATGATTAACAAATTGTTGATGCTTTCAAAAAATGGCCAATATCTATACAAAGTCGACTTTATCCTTAAGCGGCTCATCTCTCATGGCCTTTTTTTATCTCATCGTGTGCTATAAATCCGCACATGCTAATTGGACCACTCTTTATGGGTTACTCAACAAGATGTAGCTTGATTGAAAGGATTCCAATTATTGAAAAATGAATTGGATAAAAATAGTCAAGGAAATCTTACTATTTCGTAGTTCTTTTAGAAGATTAAAACTTTATACTACGAAATCTCTGTTCTCTAGAAGAACCATCCTTAAAGCACGATTGAAGCAGCCCATCTTTTGTGGGTTAAAAAGGCAGTACATCCTTTATGTTGCATCTATTGAAGGGTGGGCTACTGGCACAACATTAACTGGTCTATGGCCAGCATGGGTAGGCCGGCCAAGTCTACAAATGTTGTATTGTAACATGCCGGCCAAGTCTACATATGCTGACATCATGACATCATCCAAGTACAGCAACCACGTGCTCCCTTTGGTTCTCATCGGCAACTTTTTCTGCAAGCCTCTTTGATTTAAAAATCAAGAAAAAGATACAACCAAAGTCAACAAAAATGGCTAAAAGGAACGGATAGCTAAAAGCTTTCGATAAAATAATGAGCAATGTACAAAGCCCACAAATAAGCTATTCCACATACAAGCTTTGGATAAAGTGTGAACACGTCTTCTCGCGACACGTATCACGTCCTCCAGTGACACGTATACGCAAAATTCTCGCATGCTCCTAAACAGTGCAAAAATCTTCAGTTACAGATAAACATCCAGCGCCAGAGCCACGTGCAGCATTCCCAGATCCAGTAAATGAAATGTAAATACAAATGAAATCCAGTCATAATGAAATGTACATGCAATGTAAAATTACTATAAATAGACATGTCCAGCTGCTTGTCAAGCCAATAGTTGGAAACCAGTCCTATCCAAATTCAGTCCATCTTTTCTTCCCATACACCCTCCACCCTTCCGTCCCATTTTTGTATCAAAGCCAAGTTTGGCCCCGGGAGTGTGTCATCAAGTCCACTTGTAATCAGTTTTGGTTTGTTGACCAATAGTATGAAGGTTGATATTTGTATAATTATTTTGTTCTAGAACATGACATAAGTCTGATTTGTAAACAAAGTCAGATTTTCCTTTATCTCCTTGGATTTTTGCAACATCTTTTATGGGTACGGCTGAGGTGTCTTTATAAATGATTTGATGTAAAGGAGGATGTATAGATTCTTCAATTCTTTGAGGAGAAGAACTGGTTGAAGTTATAATCCATGATGAACTTAATTTTGTTATCATATTTATGGATAAATCTTCAATATTATATCTTTTCTTCATGGTTAATTTAAGCCAATCAAAGAAATAAATGTTTCTTTCATTATCACACATATATTTATACCACTTTTCTTTTAAGAAGTCTTTATGTTCTGGAGAAATATTTTAAAAGAAAGCTTTTGTCAAAGGATGAGCGGCTAAATTCTTTTTTAACATTTTTTTATCAATTTCAAAACTTTCAATAACATTTATATTGAAATCAGCTTCTGAGAGATTGTATGTATGAGATGGAGAAGCTTGATAAGAAGGATAAACAAGTCCTGTAGGTCTCAAATTTATATGAGGTGGTTCCTGTATGGAAGATCCTACAACAGAAGGAGGATGAGAATAAAACTTTTTAGAGGGTTGAGAAACTGTAGGAGTTGTATTTCGAAAATCTGTTTGGAAATTTATTTCAACACTTCCATCTTCATGTTCAATTATGTTTTCAATGTCTTGATTTTCTTTAGGTTTTTCTGGTTGAGCATTTTCTAAAAGCCATTTACCGGATAAATTAATATTATTCCATTGGATGAGTTTGGGAATATTAACTTTATTTTTTAAATTGGTTTGGAATAAGGTAGTCATACCTCTAGCTTGTTTTCGTAATTCTGGTTTTTGTAACCCTTCTTCTATTCTTAGAGAATTCAGATCTTCTTGAAGATAGGCAATTTGTTTTTCTTTATATGAGATTTGATTTTGTATAATATTGATATGTTGCATGGGAGTTGACTCAACAAAATCAAAAAGTAATTCTTTATTGTCTTTTATAGTTTTAAGGCCTGATGAATTAATTTGAAAAGGCTGTAGAAGTTGTAAAAAGGGATTCCCAAGGATAACATCATTATTTAAATTCTTTCCTAAAAGACAATTAGTTTTTGTGAACGTTCCATTTTTACAGATATGGACATTATTTACTTTATAGTGAATATGAAGTTTATGATTAGCAGTTGCTAGGCTGAGTTTATTTTTGGTTTTTTTATAATATTTTGTTGGGACTAATTCTTCTCTGATTAAATTAACATCTGCGCCAGTATCTAGTAAGCAGAGAGCTTTAATAGAGAAGTTTTTGATCTTCATTGTAATTTGAGTTTTCCATTGTTGGAGTGGAGTTTTTGTTAAAGAATTTACAACTTTTTCCTCAAAGTTTTCTTTTTGCTCTTTATCTTTTTGAAATTAGAGATTCTTCAATTGTTGTTTCATTTTTTGATGTTCATCTAAGTTTTGTTTTAATTCTTTTATATCGTGCTTTTGATTATTAATTTCTTTATAAATATCTTGCAGAGCTATATGAGGAAGAGCTTTTTGCTTTCTTAATACATTTTTCATGTTTAACTGTTTAGATACACTTGGAATAAAAGATTTTTCTTTTTTGTTTTCTGTGGTTATTTTCTGTATTTTCTCAAAATACTTATTTTTTAATGTTTCTTCTTTGAGGTCTTTAAACATTTCTAAAAGCATGTCTTCTTGGGCTGAAAGAGCGTTTAAGGAGAACAAAGGAGAAGAATGCGTGTTATCAGACTGAAATGAGGAATTTGTATAACATAAGTCAAAGACCGATTTACCTTTATCTCCATGGATTTTTGCAACATCTTTCATGGGTACGGCTGAGGTGTCTTTATGAAGAATTTGATGTAAAGAAGGATGTATAGATTCTTCAGTTCTCTGCGGAGAAGAATTGGTTGAAGCTATAATCCATGATGAACTTAATTTTGTTATCATATTTATGGATAAATCTTCAATATTATACCTTTTCTTCATGGCTAATTTAAACCAATCAAAGAAATAAATGTTTCTTTCATTATCATACATATATTTGTACCATTTTTCTTTTAAGAAGTCTTTATGTTCTAGAGAAATATATTTAAAGAAAGATTTTGTCAAAGGATGAGCGGCTAAATCCTTTTTTAACATTTCTTTATCAATTTCAAAACTTTCAATAACATTTATATTAAAATCAGCTTCTGAGGGATTGTATGTATGAAATAGAGAAGCTTGATAAGAAGGATAAACAAGTCCTGTAGACCTCAAATTTATATGAGGTGGTTCCTGTATGGATGATCCTACAACAGAAGGAGGATGAAAATAAAACTTTTTAGAGGGTTGATAAACTATAGGAGTTGTATTTTGAAAATCTGTTTGGAAATTTATTTCTACACTTCCATCTTCATGTTCAATTATATTTTCAATGTCTTGATTTTCTTTAGGTTTTTCTGGTTGAGCAGTTTCTAAAAGTCATTTACCTGATAAATTAATATCATTCCATTGGATGAGTTTGGGAATATTAACTTTATTTTTTAAATTGGTTTGGAATAAGGTAGTCATACCTCTGGCTTGATTAGAATAGGCTATGCCTGGAACAACTGAATTCATGAGTTTATAATAAACTCTATAAACGAGGGCGAGATTTTGATTATGAGGATTCATATCAAAACCTTCTGTCTGGATGGCTAAAGTGAGGGCTTCATGTGCACCTGGATCTGTAAGAGAAACAGAGAAATTGGGAAAACAGTTGAAGAAAGTAGGGCCATTAGCCAAACTTGATTCAACCATTCCTATTAATGAATCACTAAATTTTTTATGTCGTGTATCTTGGACATACATGAGAGCTTCTGTTCTCAGTCCAAGTCTTGTTAGAGGTTTTAGAGCAACTTACACCAAGCCAAAATGGATATAATTATATGTTTTAGCATATTCTTGTATTTCTTGGAGCTTAATTAAAGAAAGATGCTGAATATTGCTAGTAATGGATTCAGTACGTTCAATAGTTTTTATTTTATAACTTGATTTTAATTGAAAACTTCCCATTTTATAAACTTCATGTTTTTAAACAGTTGGAATTGTCCAGTCACAAGTAACTTGATCTAAATCATCGTAACTAATTTCTTCACTATTTTTAATAGACATGGAAGATAAGGAATTTGATGATGAGGAAGAAGAAAGTACAATCTTCTTAATAAGCTTAGCCATAATTTGTATTACCGAGTTATTTTAACCAAATCCACCACGAGTATCTAACGCTTTGAAGATTTACACACCAACAACACGCCTTAAAACGCCTTCACACGGCTTAACAACGGCGATAACAATGGCTACCTCTGCGCTCCGGGCGGAATATGATTAAAATTTCTCAATAATAACAAACACACAACTAAGTATTAAGACTTTTGACTCTCTTACTTCTGAATCAGCAATTCCTTAAACAACAACAGTAAAGCACAACATAACCAAAATAAGTGAAGAAATACTCACAAAGCAACTTTATTGATAATCAAAACTGATGACAAGTGGACTTGATGACACACTCCCGGGGCCAAACTTGGCTCTGATACCAATATGGGACGGAAGGGTGGAGGGTGTATGGGAAGAGAGGATGGACTGGATTTGGATAGGACTGGTTTCCAACTGTTGGCTTGACAAGCAGCTGGACATGTCTATTTATAGTAATTTTACATTGCATGTACATTTCATTATGACTGGATTTCATTTGTATTTACATTTCATTTACTGGATCTGTGAATGTTGCACGTGGCTCTGGCACTGGATGTTTATCTATGACTGAAGATTTTTGCACTGTTTAGGAGCATGCGAGAATTTTGCGTATACGTGTCACTGGAGGACGTGATACGTGTCGTGAGAAGACATGTTCACACTTTATCCAAAGCTTGTATGTGGAATAGCTTATTTGTAGGCTTTGTACTTTGCTCATTATTTTATCCAAAGCTTTTAGCTATCCGTTCCTTTTAGCCATTTTTGTTGACTTTGGTTGTACCTTTTTCTTGATTTTTAAATCAAAGAGGCTTGTAGAAAAAGCTGCCGATAAGAACCAAAGGGAGCACGTGGTTGCTGTACTTGGATGATGTCATAATGTCATGTCATATTCTTTATGGAGGTTGCTCTTTTGGTGATGCTTCCGATGCTTTCAAAGTGGGGAATAGTGCTGATAAACAAGATCACTTTAGTCTGTATATGATACTTTGTGAAAAATTGAGTGGCTTGATAAGGCGGATGTCTTGTCAAGACTTATTTTTTCCCTTTTCTTCGAATAGAGATGAATCCTTCATTATCACTTTTTATTTCTTCTGCATCGGTATCTGCTTCAGGAGCAATAGTTTCAAAGAATTATCATCAGCCCAGAGATGATGTAGCTGGTGGTGACCGAAGCTTAATGGCGACCGAAGCTTAATGGCGAGTTTTCAGAGGATCTTTCTTTCTGTATTTGTTCCATAATTTCTTTTTGGAGATCTTTTTTGAGCTGAAGTAGATCTGCCGCTGCAAGAAGAGCAGGAAAAAAGGCTGAACATGAATTCTTTTGTTTGTCTGGAATACTGGATGGAGGAAGCCTTTTTTTTTCTTTTTCAAGAGTTCTAAGAATTTCTGAAAAGGATGGCTTTAGAGCTAGATCAGCAGAATATTGCTACAGGATTGTCGTATAATCAAATTGATGCCAGAATTTGATATACATAACTCTGGATAGAACCGGTGGACTGAAGTCCATTTCTTTATAAAAATTCCATTTCAGGATCCATGGGATTTCATGCTTGCAATAGAATTGCATGGTGACATAAGGTTCTGTTGCTAGCTGTAAATATTGATAAAGGCTTTTTTCTTCTGTTTTGAGAGAGGCTTTATATGCTACAGAATAGGATTCATAAATAGGAAGAAGAGCTTGAGGAAGGAGATCTTTAGTGGCTCCGTATGGTATCCAAAATTGTGTAAAAAACCACATAGGTATTTTATGGAAGTTGGATTTAAACCGAATAAACCAGGAATGCTGGAAGGATGGATTTTGATAGTGGCTGATGATCAGACTTCCTCAACCTGACAAGAGAAGCATACTTTATTTGACTATTTTATTTCAGTCAGCCATACTGGGTAGGAAGTTATATGGTTTGGTGGAAGAAACAAAAATTCTCATACATGGGGGAACTCTATATATTAAGAATGTGTAATCTTATATTCTAACCACCTATTTCTGATAATTAATAAAGGGTAACACTAAAAAAAAATTCAGTTTGCACATTCAGCCCTACCGTAAGATTCAATAATTAATTCAGTCAGTAAGTATTTTATCCCTACAACAGATACTCGATTCCACATGAAAAAAAAAACACATCAATCTGAAACTACTACAATAACAAAAGCTGTCCCAAATTACAATATAGACTACAAAATCTAATGCCAAAAGAAAAAGGAACAGTACCCATCTCAAGTGATTTAGATCAACAGCAAAAAAAAATCAACAACGAAAAAAAAAGCTCTAAGAACTAAAATCAGACCATCAGATAAGACATTTTTAGAAAGAGAAAGAGACCCAATATTTCTAGGAATATGAGTTACATCAGCGTAAGAGAGGCCCCATTTGGGCAAACCATGCCTGTTGGGACCAAAACAGATCCCACAAACCCAGCTGAATTAATTACAAAGCCCTTATTTTTTTCAAGCAAAGAGAAAAGAGATACCTCAAATCCCAAGAGATAATGAAGAAGAAGAAAGACCCTATCCGTCGGCATCAGCTTCCGGAAGCTGCAAATGCACCAAGGAGGGCAGAGATAGAAGGGGGCAGGTAGCAGGTGCTGCAGAATGAGAATGTAGGGTTGAAGCTGCTGGGTGGCGACGGTGTGGCTGTGATGGTCTTGATGACAATGGAGAGAGGCCGTGATCAAGGTAGTTGGTGAAATGAGAGGAGTGGGGATCGGTTTAGGAGAGGAAAGGGATAAAGGTGGGGGATTGGTGGTGTCGTGGCTGTGAATGAGGTGATGGGCGTATGGGTTTGGCTGAGGGTAGTGATGAAGGTGGAGGTGTGTAGGGGTTTGGTTACGATGGCAGCGGTTGTGTGTTCCATTAGGGTTAACCGAAGGGTCCAATTTATAGGCCCGGAGCTCATTGTGATATTGCTTTTAAGTACTAATATATTTTTCATTATTGATTAAGTAATTATGGTATTAATAATAAACTTCTTCCTTGTTTTAAATAATAGTCTTCTTCAGACTACAACAATAAGAAAATATTATGAGTAAAAATGCATTTTCTTCAATGTTTTGTATTAGACATTGTGTTAGTAGGTTTGTGCCAGCTGGTGATTCTATAAGGGCATGTTTAAGAGAAGGGTAGGGTAGGGTAAAATGATTATGATAACTTTTTATTTTTAATTCTTTGATATGAAATTTTTTTTAATTTTTGTATAAAAATAAAGATTTTTTAGTAATGTAGTAATGATTTTTTGACTTTTTATAAAAAAAAAGATAGAGAAATTTAAATTTTTTTAAAAAAATAGGAAAAAAATTTTAAATTTTCAAAATTTAACTTTGCTCTACTCTACCTTACTCCTTTGCCAAACATGCCCTAAGAGATAGCACAAGGGTAAGTAATATTGAACAAAATAAATGAAATTTCAGCTAACTTTGCCCTTGTTTTTTTTTTTTTTTTTCTGTTAGTCCCAAATTTGAGTAAAGGAGGAGGCTGCTAGGTGGGTTGATAGTTTGTGAAAAACATTCATTACAATCCAAATATAAAACAACTTATCTAAAAATATAGCTCAAGACAAATTAGGAATACAAAAATAATACATAAATAGCTGACCACAACATAGTTGAGATAATGCTCTTATAATAATAAAAGTAATGACGATAATGATAATGATATAAAGCAAGTGATTCACGTAACAAAGTGATTAAGAAGTTCTAATAGTTTAAAAGAATGCTAGTTATCCTTGATGGAAATTCGATGTTTGGCATCATTTGAATAAGGTGATATTTTACCCTCTAATATCCTAATAACCCCATTTATTGATAGATGAATATTATGGATTAATTCAAATGAATTGACAACCAAAAAACCATGCAAACAAATATTTTAGTGCTTTCATAATATTGACAGGTTTTAATATATAGTGATATTATGATGATTTTGTGTTTTTAATTATTTAATTTTATATTAATTCAGTATCAAATGACCATTTCAAAACTACCTCCAAAGGACTATCAAAAAAAATAATTCAATAGAAAAAATAAAGACTACCTCCAAATGAGTTCATATTAATTGAATAGAAACTTTAGAGAAACAAAGTTGGAGGTGCTCCAAATTAAGCCATCAAATTATAGGTTTTGAGTTTTTAACAAGGTTCACTCTTTAATAAATTCAAATTGGCCCTTGAATTAAACCTAAACGGAGATATCAAAATTAGTGGAATTGTCTATCAGCGCTGCGGCACCTATAAAAAATACAAGTGAAGAAAATCATGACCAACCACCACTCGACTCGGATTCAGCCACTGCCGAGTCGAGTCTGCATGACCCGGATTCGGCAGTTTTAAAGTGAAAAATAAAAAATAATGAAACAAAAAGGTATTTTTTTTATAAAATGTACTTTATAATAGAGAGGCATTGGGAGAGACAGGGCACTCTAAGAGAAAGCTTGTGATGCTGTGCTGTCTGCACTGTGGCCACTACTGGCTGCACATTGGCTACTACTAGCTGTGCAGCTTTTCAACAGCTGTGTTGCTGCTCTGCTGCAATGCAGTGATGCTGCTGCTGTTCTGGACTGCCATGCTGCCGCTATTGACTGGCTGGCTGGCTCCTGCAGGTCCTGCAGATCATGAGAATTTGGGAGTGGCCAGGCTGGCCCCACATGATTTGAGATGATTCGCAGGGAACGGTGGCTTGGCTGCAGTTGGAACTTTTATCTTCATCATCTCCATCCATAGTTGATTAGACTCGGCTGAAAAGCATGATGTATGACCCATCATAAAAACCGGACCAGTACTAGTACTACCGTTTCTAATTTCTTGCTTCCGTCTCTATCTTCTCCTTTCTCTCTCTTACTAGCCTTTGAGAAAAGGAAAGAGAGTATCTTTCACGTCACGCAAAGGTCAAAAGCCATTAATTCAATCAGATTCCCTCACTTGTGAGTCTGCCACACCCGATCCCAATTTGACCTTTACACATAAAGATTAGTTTACCATTGGACATGTTTGTGACAGGTTTTGGGCATTTTTTTTTTTTGGGTCCCTGGTGAGGCTCCCCTTGGATGTCCGTCATTGGGTATTTTACTATGAAGAAATTTAAAATGAGAATTCTCTACTCTTGAAAATCTTGACGGCATTATAAGCAGTGGTTCTCTTATCATTTTAAAATTTTGTTCCACTAGTGAGGCTTTAACATTCCGGCACTATGGACTCTGATCACTTTCTAATAATTAAATTATTTAAATCTTAACCCCAAAATGTTAGAAGGTACTTTCAAATTTGTGAATCATATAGAATATAGCTGGACTTTAGCTTCCTTCAACAAGGTCCCTTGTGTCATTGAAACTTCATAGGAAGTAATTTAAATTAAAACACAACATGTGAATAACTACCTTTGTTTTGAGGGTAGTTGTAGCAGGAATATGCTGTTGAGATTTCCTTCTAGCGGTCTTAGTATTAGAATAGGGTTCGATGATTTAAATAAAATGAGGACTTCTTGATTTTGCAATTTATTGGGATTTACGAAGGCTGACCCACTAGTTCTATATAGATTTAATTGTGGACCTAAAAACTAGTGATTGATAGTTTTTAATTACTAAAAGGTAGCTGAAAACGCCTTTGAGAAATTGTTTTCGCTTTCATGGATTTGGCTCCACCTACTGGAAAATGATAAAGAGGGATTGTGTGGTGAAATATCTTAAGAAATTCATGTGTTACAAATTTTTATAGGCCGTATATTATCTTTGAAGTATTTCATTTGAGATTCTAAAATTTGAGCTTTTAAAAATGAGTATTGCTACCATCTGTCGACGCAAGCTTCACGGTATGATTTTTTTTTGTCCCTGTTGGTTTCACTGTAGTTAAATGAAATTGTTCAAATTGTCTCTACCTTTGATTGTTTGCTCGAATGTAGGAAATTCAGTGTGGAAGAGACCATTTTTTAATACAACCCAATATGTAAAGGGCTTTAATCTTATGAAAAGTGTTCTCACATACCGAATATGAGAACTTTTTATTAGGCCTACTTGTGGGTCCCATTTATTGATATGACCAGGGGAATGAAAAGATTTATGTGGGACTACCCCAAATATCAAGTTTGACCCGAATCATATGTCCCCAACCTCTTCATCCATAGCCCACAAATTTAATCCATTTGAATTGTTGCACAATAGATTCAACAGTCCAGTAAATTCAGATTTGTCTGAAACTTGAGGTATGTGACTATCAAGGGGTCTCTGTATATTACAAAATTTGGATTGAATGATAAATAGGTCCCACCTAGACTTTCCACAAAAAAAAGGTTGTAAGAACTAGTTCTCATAGGATTATTTCTTATATTTAAAATATCAATAACGAGGATATAAAATCCAAATATGATATTATGGGTTGTTTGGCAACTTTGTTTGAAGAGTAAAGTGAGGTAAATAGTCAAATTCAGAAACCAGAAAAAAAAAAGGGAACAAGGAGGGGGGTAACATCAAACTTCATTGAATATGACTGATTTTTTACACATACCTTGTTTTCATTATGATCTTTTAATCCCTTATGCCCTTTTTTGTTTGCACAACTCTAGGTAGGCCTTAAAAAGTTAACTCATATGCTGCACCATCTCGTTAAACCGTATATATATATATATGAAATCCTCTGCCGAGTACTCAGTGTTCACGAAAAGGTGAGCACAGTTTATCAAAACACTCATAAGGCCCGACTTATAATCCATCCAAGTGGACCATAAATAAGTACCTCTCGTAATAGTTATCAATACCAAGTTTGGCACCCATCCAAATGAATTGAACCGTTGGATTGACTTGCATTCATTTTAAACTGTAAAAACTTATCAAGCATTTTTATCAAGTGCTTAGGATGATAATTTAAGCTTCCATCAGCATAGAAGTAGGGGGGGTGGTATCTAGCATAGGAGCTCCTATATAAATATATATATATATATATATATTTAAGGAGGCATACATGACGCCTATTCTATATGAATAATAGAAGAGTCGGCATAATGATATCACTTAAGATATTTAAATGCCCATTCCTACTATTATCTCTTCCTTGAAACTAGCTAAGTTTTGTTCATTTAAATCCCAACTATTTCTCTTGAAAATCAACTAATCATTTCTTAATTTTTCTCTATCTTCAAAAAATCATGCAAGATTCACTTCCCTTATTTTCTTCTATATGAATCAAGCTTCTTAGGGGCATGTTTGTGTGCACATCATTTCCATGAAAAAAGGAAATTGCTACATCAGCAATTTCCATAGTAATTGATAACCTCAGAAAAGGTGGTCCGTAGAAGTTTGAAACTCATGTTTGGTAAGAATTTATTTTCCTTAATGAAATGATGCAAATATTGTTTTTTGCGGTTGTAGATTTCTCATAGAAAACTAGTTTCTTTTTCATGTAGAAATGAATTAGGAAACGAAATTATAAAGAGGCGTCAACTTTTCCGCAGAAATGGAAGTCCGATGGCCCCTCATGGGAATTTCATTTCCAATCTTTTCAAGGAAAAGTCTGACGTAGCAGTGATGTAGTAGAAAAGCGATTCCAAGGAATTGTATTGCATCAAACACATTAAAAATAAGTTTTTTTAAGAAAATTATTTTCTTTTCCGCAGAAAATGGTTACACAAAAATGCCCTTATTTGTCATAAAGTTTGGGAGTCGATGGAGCATTTTTTCGGCTTAACTAATTGCTAAGATCATTGGTGGGGCCCACTTATGAAAAATCCATACCAATCAAAATAAATGTCCCCTTCTTTTTATGAAGTATCAATTAATTTTAGTTAACTATGAGTTGAGCCCCTATTAGATTGAGCAATATAGATGGGCCCCATATCTAACTTTTGTGTAAATTTGTCGAAGTAGTTATTTTCTACTAAATTTACAATGAAAATTGAGAAAGGGGCACGATCTCTCTTCTCCTATCTTATCTCCCATCCACTTTAAATGAATCCTAAAATATTAAGGCACGTAAATGAAGGTTGAATGGCTCTTTCTTTCCTGCATTTATTACAAGGGAAATGGATACTATTAATTGATAATAGATAGGGGCATTTTTTTATAAGGACAAAACTAGTATGCATATATCCCTCACACTATAGTGAGGGACACTTCTTTTTTTAGAAAGTATTAATGTGCAAGAAGATAGAACCATCACACCTCATGTCAAATTTTTTATCTTATTAGATCTAAAAAAAGAATTATACCTCCCCATAGTGTGAGGAACATATGCATAGTAGTCTTTCCCATTTTAGAATAAATATATATTTGTACAGGAGTAAATGCAAAGTCAAACTACATCATCTAATAAATTTGATCACTTAAACATGAACATGCTTGATAGAAAATCTAGATTGGATCTACATAGCTAAGGCCTTCCTTTAGCTTCCCACAGGGATTGACTTTTTCCCAATAAGAAAAACCCTTAAAATTCACCTTAGATCTTTACTAGGAAATTCAAGATGTTCAAAACAACTAGACTTCTAGATTATAGACACAATGTGATCATTGTAAACCACTTCAAAATGAAAATATCCAATTCATCTTGTGTCACGCCCCGATCCCGGAAATTTGGGGATTTGAGTGGGCCCCCAGGGCGTGGATACGTAATCCAGTAGAAATGCGTGCCCTGAAGAATTATGCACGAATTCCTACAAGGGAGATTCCACAGGAACGTGTGAGGTATGCTAACACACGTATAAACATAATTTATCATAAACGAAATCCTGCGTAATTATCAAGAGCACACGAGTTCATAGTCTGTTAACTTTCAAAAGTAAACATATCTATATATACATATGATAGTGTTGACGTCTTTAAATACATTCCCAAGAAGACTGCTTAAGTGTTTGATACAAAAAGGGGCCCCAAACATAACAATGATATCTCCTGAATATAGTCGCGCTCCGTGGGATGGCTAGTAAAAGACGTCGCCATCTTTCCACTCATCTACATCCTGAGGTACCGTTGGGGTATCCTCCGGGTGCGCGTTAGTGTCAGCATTGGGACCGGAAGCTGGACCTGCAATACCAAGGGTAACACTGTTAACACGACGGTTAAGCAAGTACTGAGGCATTGAAACAAGTATAACATAATATATCAATAAGAAAAATCACTGAACATGATGCATGAGTAAGAAATTACAACTTAAATGTCATACATACTGATTGGCAACCACGACACCCTATTCTCCCAAAAGGGGGCATACACATATCGTATGGGTCGCTAGGGGATCAGGCTAGCTTCCCGAGGAGCGCCGACTACTCCTCTGTAAACCTACTGCAGTGGTGACATACATAACATATACCCGAAAGGGCGTAAGCTGAGTGGTGCCGACTCATATCCAATCGTATCAGTCATATCATACCCTTGGTTAACAAGCTCGCACTCATTAGAAGCTCTGGCTTGTCAAACACACACTCATTAGAAGCTCAGGTCTGAATTGCCTCAGGGTTTTACTAACAGAAGTAATTCATGTTGAAGGTGGTATATCATAACATTATGGATGCATTCAGCTTAAGTGAGTCCAAGGAATTACTACCTTCACCCCAATAAGTAACCTATAGTCCCCAAGGCCATTCAACACGATGTACACATAAGACGTTCAGTGTCGTTGTGTTACCGTGTCTTGGTATTGCCTTGTGCATATGGGACAACCTTCTTATGCCAACATCCATGACTTGCCATTGGGAGACCCTCCGGAAATCATTCATTCTTCCCTAACATGTACTTACCATTGGGCCTCTGTGGTGGTATAGAAGGTGCCAATACTAAGGTCCTACAACATCATTGAGAGTCCCTAACATCCTGTTTCACTGGGTTCTTACGGCTTAGCCGTGTACAAGGCTTCGGCTTAGCCGAGTGGGTTAGAATCCGTCCAGATTTTCAGGCGCATTTACGGCCCAACCGTATGTTGGCCTACGGCTTAGCCGTGCTAAGCCTACGTCTAGGTTACGGGGAGGATACGGCGTAGCCATAGTGTATTCCACGGTGCAGCCTTGTGCAAGCCGTGGAAGAAGCTAGGTTCCATGAGCTCTCTGGAAAACTCGCCGTAAAAAGACCTACAGCTTCGGTACGGGCTGGATATGGCTTAGCCATAGTGAAATCCACGGCGTAGCCGCAGGTGAACCGTAGTTCAAAATCAAGTTTTGCTGCTCTCTGGACTTTGAGTCATAAAGGCTCACGGCTTAGCCGTAGATTCGCCGTAAGCTTCAGAAACCTGAATACAGTTCTGTAGCTAATCCCGATTTCAGTCAGCACAGAACCTATACTGTGTGGGGGTTATATGACTTATTAGTAGTATCCAAATCAAGGTGCTCTGTACTCTCACACCCTCTATTCCCATTTCCACCATTCTAATTCAATTCACACCACATTTGTATCAATTAAGACAATGGAAAGAAAATGACTGAAAGTGGAAAAATGCAAGTAGCTATCTCAAATGTCCATACTTAATCATGCATGCAGTATATATAGTTCATTACTTGCCTTTTCCAATAGTGCTAACCCTCTCAAACTCCCTCTCTTGCCGTGTGGCTAAGGGAAAACCTCCAAACAGAAGTGGGTTCTCTACAAGCAACATACAATTGATAAATGGAATGTAGAGTTAGATGCATGTCATGGATTGGAGTCTCCTTGACTCCCACAAACCTGAATACAAGGAAAGGAAGCAAAGCCCTCACCTTGGTGAGCTGTAGCCCGAAGAGAATGTGCTTCCCAAGGAAGTAAATGCGTGGGTGAAAGCTATTCCTAGCACATGCAAGTCTCCAACCCCAACAGCTCTTCGATTTGGAAGTGAAAGGGAAGAAATCCAGGAAGAAAGAGAGGGGCTTCAACAACAGAGAACAAAGAAGAAGAGAAGGGAACGTTGGAACATTGTATCCACCTTTTAAGTTAAATTTCCTGCAATTTAACATGCAAGTCCAGCCTTTTCATGAAATTTCAGTTTAGGCCACATGGACCTCAATTGGCCCAGGATGAGTCCGGATCAAATCGGGCCCAACACGAAAAAGGATCTACGTGACAGATTACACGAAAAGAAACGGACGAGGTATCCAAGAGGTACAAGGACGAATTACGAAAAGGCCCTTAACTACAAAAGTGGGGCCGGATTCCGCTCAACTCCCTATCCGAGGCTCAACCCGATAATTTTTGGATTAAATTAGCCTTAATAGAGAATGAGCTTAATTAACGTAAATCAAGATTAATGGGATTCGGGACCTTATATCTTGTATTTATAATTACCTCACTTAAGACATGTACCCATCTAAAACTGCTTGAGTATCCATTTGTATGTTCTTGATTAATCAATGTTACCTTTTAAAGGATTTTATGAAAAAGAATCCCTTAAAATGACATCTAAACAAAAAAGGACCTCCTAGTCCATAGTGTACAAAATAGACCCTTCAAGTCCTATTTCATGCACATCTAAGCAATTTTTTTTTCTTGGTTTTACTATAGAATGGCGTTGATAACGTCACTCATTTGAGTGACGCAATCGCCGCACATGTCTTTTTTTTTTCTATTTTTTCTCCATCCCTATACTCATCCAACCCACAACCAATATACCTTCGTCATCCCCTCTTCTTGTTTTCTCTTTAGGCAACATCAACAATAGCGAATTCAAATTTGCACCCAATTTGTCCTATACTACACTAACAAAATTGAAAATAGCTAGTCTCTCTTATCTTTTTCCACTCGTAGAGAATGGATGTGCTCTTTGATTTGCACCACAAACTCCTCCTTCAACTGGTGTTTTTATCCTCAGCGATGATAGAACAAAACCAAGACGGCGAGAATGAAACTCTCTCTCTCTCTCTCTCTCTCATCCTCTGTTCTACTTTCCCAAAAACATTTGTTTTTGCTTTCTATTTCTACAAACAAAGCCAAACCTAGCCCCCTATCTCATCTATTCTCTACAAAGCAAACGGAAGTTGGATTGCAAATAGGATAAAGGTTGAGGAGTGACGATATCATCGTTTAAACCAACCGGGAGCAACAATATCATCATTTAAGTGAAAAAGGTGGTAAAGAATGAGGAGTGACAACGATAGCATTGCTCAATTATAAGATGAGCGACGCTATCGTCACCGGGAGAAATATGCAAAAAAATAAGATTGGATTTGGCTGTTGGTCACCAATAAGAAAAAGAAAAGGAAGAATCCGTGGAAGAAGAGAAGAGCCAAAGACAGAGGCTCGATTCGACAAAACTTCTAGAAAGGAATTTTGGCAACTAAGTTGGTGTTCTTGTTTTTCTATGTGTTGAAATTATGGCTCTGCTAAGGGGCATAGTGTTGATGTTTGCAGAAGGTAACTGATGATAGTCCCATTTGTATTTGGGAGATGAATTCATCCCTTAAGCTAAAATGAAAAAAAAAAAGGGGAGTACCTTTTCTATGTGCCTCAAACTATAGGGTCCTTTTTTGTGTATGGGTCATCTAAGTGAACTTTTTCGTAAAATCATTTATGTGTTATGTAGAAGAAGAAAAAATAGTTAATAGAGATCTTGGTGCAATGGTGGCTATTTAGGATTTTCTTTCAAAGATTTTGTACTTCTCTGCTCAAGTTCATCCAAACTTAATTTGCAAGCATGCCATCTGACAATTGACTTTTTCTCTGATTTGAATATAAATCACGTGAACATCCTTGGGTTCTTCCAATTCAGTCAGCATTCTTCCACTTCAGTCAGCATTTATCTTTATTTTAAGGGATTATTACCATATGAAAGCCATTAAACCTAATAAATACCCAAAAACTTCCCACCAAAAGTTATTTACTATATAACTATTTGTACTGAAAAAGATACTCGAAAAATATCAATTTTACCCATAAACTTGCGATATTATAAGGCTGTAGGATATTGAACTATATAAAATCTTAAAAAAAGTAAGAGATCATAGGGTTTGATATCCTACTAAGTTAAGATATTGAATTCTGCAATATCCAAATGATGTAGGATCTTGAACAAATTTAGATTTTTTTAAACCCTTTCCTCAAATCTAAAGTGCATTTCTGCCGAAAAATTATGTTTCATCTTCGTCATTTCTACATTTTTAGGATTTCTGAATTGGGGTTCGTCATCTTCTATCATCTAAAGATCATCTATTTCTATTATCACAAAAGGAATGTAACATCTATCTCATTTTTAGGCATAAATACATCAATTTATGTGGCGTAAAACCCATTTTTAGTTTTTTTTTTGTTTATGAAAGAAAATTGTAAAATCACTTAACAAGATTTATAACCTTTTATATGATGTGAAACATATAGGAGAATGCCTCTTAATATATGATGAATGACGGTTCTATGTTTGTCACACCCCGAAATCTAAGGTCCTTAGGATCCTCAAATCACGAGGCATGACCAGTCCACAGAAATTAAATTAAATAAACTCCAAATTTTAATAAATTAATCCAAATGGAATGGCATGATCAATATTCCATAATAAAATCGATCTACTAACATAATGAATAAATTCGAAGTGAGAGAAATTCTCAAAAATTAAAATAAACAATTTTATCAACTCTAATCAAATCTTAAATCAATCCTCTAAATCTAAGGTTGAAGTCCCGCAGCTCATCCCTCAATTTCAATTCCACAAAATAAGCTAGATTTCCTTGGATTCCAGATTGACCTCGAAATCTGTGGGAAAAAAATAAGAGTGAGGAAAACTCAATAAGTAATACAAACCATAACCCCTAACAAACAGATAACAATCCAATAAATCAAATTTAGAACTACGGTTCGTATATACAACGTATATCAAACCAAAATTCCAGGTAATTCAAACAAGTGAGCAAATAACCAAATCAGCAAATATAAAAAAAAGTATCAAGCATTTCCGCAGTAAATAAAATATCAAAGTGTGCTGCCAGAATTAAGCATGCGCCAAATACAAAGTACCCACCAGGTACAAGCAATTTTCACATCCAAAGTTGGCACGAGGTTTGAGATACCAGTTACCTCTGCAAAACAAAGTGAGTCTAGCTGCAAACTAGAAATATCGCACAAATGGATCCCAATCCCAATGTCATATCCAAAATAATTAAAATACACGTATAAGCATCCATATGGTGCGTTGCCCATACTTTAGAGAATGCCTTGAGGATACAAGTAGCAAATCCAATAATTCAAAGTCGTTTTAATCACAAAGATGACCAAGTGTTGAGAACACAAATTGAATTATATGTTATTAAGATTTTTTCACATTTTTCAGCATGTTAAATATAATGATAATTAACGATCATCAATAAATTTCACAAAAATCAATTGTATCATGATGGTGGCAAGGAACAAGATCAGGTCTGAAGTAACCATCAAGTATAAGCATGTCAAAGGCAACAAATTATCCTAATAATTTAAGATTATTTCAATAGTTTCCAAAATTTTACATTTTAGATCAAATTGAGGCATTTTTTCCCCTTTTCTATAGGGCTTTCCGCATGGCTGAGTGATGCTTTTTTTTTTTCCTGAAAAAAATAAAATTTTTGTACAGGATTAGGCCCCAGGGACCCAATTCGTGTATATTGAAAAATTGTACTTAATCGTGTGTAGTGCACATATAAAGGGGTTTTTTCCAATAAAAAAAAAACTTCAGCATCCTACTTGCTCTATCAGGGCAAGCTACGTTGTTATTTAGTATTAAGAAATTCAAACCAGATTTAAGAGAGCATTTAAGGGCTTTTATAGTAAAGATTCTTCCAAAAATACCCCTCCCATTTAAACATGCATACTGTTGTAGGTCCCATCACGATAAAAGCCATCAATCATTTGTAATATTTTTAATACGAGGGCCCCAAGATCTAAT
Organism: Sextonia rubra; assembly: GCA_037013555.1. Classification (NCBI taxonomy): domain Eukaryota; kingdom Viridiplantae; phylum Streptophyta; class Magnoliopsida; order Laurales; family Lauraceae; genus Sextonia; species Sextonia rubra. Next base: position 103,643,537 of record JASUAD010000001.1, on the reverse strand, counting down.
CGGTCAAAATAAATGGTAGGATGGTTGGCCTTTTCATTTTTGACAAAATCCAGCAAACTATGTGGGACCACTTTTAGTTGGGCCCCTATCAAATTAACATATGCTATGCATGTTTATTTAATAAAATTCACTATTGAATAGGGAATATTGAATAATGGTTAAGATAGTGTAAAACAAAACTCCTGTTGTACTAATTCAAAAGGGTCGTGTGCATGAATAGAAGGATTCGATTGAATCTCGAGTTATGGTCCACCGATGATTTCTAATGACTTCTCAGATTATCTCTAGGCAAGGGCCATGAAGGATCCGGACTTCCTCATTAGGATCCAATATAGCAAAGTGGATGCAGGGCCCACAACAGAACACAAATCAAATCGGATGTATGCTGTTTTTCATCACTCATCATCACAAAATCTATTCTTGCAATATTAGAACTTCCTTGAGGATGTGAAAAGAAGCCAGGTTGGGGAATTTTTTTTAAATGCTCAAGAGAATTAAGAAATTAGGCATGGTTCAAAGTGTAAGAAAAAATGAAAAAAAAAAAAGACAGATGTAAATATACGATTAGGTTGATCCCACACAATGAAATTGATATAATGCAAAAAAGATTTTTAGATTTTCTTTTATTTTGAGTTGAATTGCAAAAATGGAATTTCTTGGAATTTTTTTTATACTATGCATTTTGGAATTATTTTTCTGTTGCTAAAAATATTTTAAGCTCCATGATTTCAACGCTTTGATTATGTTGTATTTACATATCCAATAAAGTGGGACCCATGTTGGAATAAAAATAGGTTATCATATTTTAGCACACACACTGAGTCCCACTTATTGCATTATTTGGATAATATATATGCGGCCATGTAAATACCCTGCAAAGAATAATTTTTGTTTGTCAAAATCGGATAACTGTCGGACCAGAGGCCAAAGGTATGAAATCTAAGCTGACGAAGAATACCTTGAGTCATTGAAAAACCAAAAAATTGTACATCCAAGGTGATGGGGTGTTGTGTGTTACACATGAATTTTTAAGTGTTTTATATAAATTCAATCTTATTACAGGGCAACTTATATAAGAGTAACCCACGCCTAAAATGTTCAAGTGGTGGGAAAGTCCTAGAGTAACCTGGAAGTCTCCAGTTTAAACGACTGGAAAGACTTACCTAATGCACATGGCTTATAGGTGATTGTGTGTATCTGAGATTTTTTCAATGATCAACCATAAAGAGGGTCGGTGCGTTCCTTAGTTACAAAAAAGGAAAAAAAAACTTATATAAGAGTAAAAATTTGAATGGTTAAAATTTTAAATGTGTAGGGCCTACCATAAAGTTAGCAAAGGAAGAGGAGAAATACGGCGGGTTCTAAATGTTACAGCAGCTTGTGCATGTGTATTGCATGGGCCAATGAAAATATCTGGATGACCACGACGGTGAGCATCGTCTCCCATTGAACAGCATATATGGTTTTTATATTATCAATTGAACTCTCATTTGAGTAGAAAGTCATACAAAGAGGTTTATTTTTGAAGAAAAGTTTTTATGTGCATATGTCCTTCGCCGTTTTAGCGAGGGACACTTTCTTTTTTGGATCTATTAAACTTAAAAATGTGTGAAGTTTTATCCTCTTACATATTAATATTTTTCAAAAAAAGAGTATCCCATATACATATGCATATAAATATTCTCCATTTTTTAAAAAATTTTACTTAAAAAAGAAACCTTAAATGCTGTCTTAAATGTGGATTGAACCTCTAACCTTAAACTGGCTTGCTGTGATTTGTAGAACTCGCACGCTCGCCGCACCCTAAGTCTATCCCATATCTTCTACCCAGCAGTCAAATCATGTAATGTCACTGTCGTTTACTGTACAAAGTTGTTGGGCTTCCATTAATTAGTACATTAAATTCTGTCATTAGGTTACATATCCCCTGCAAACAACTGGGCTGTTGCTGCACTTCCTAGGCCATGGGTCCGTTCAAACAGTAATGATACAGTGACATCTAGTCACTAGCAAACTCTACTATGTTTAGCGATACTATGTTTAGCACGGGTGTCAGGAAATCCTGTGCATTTGTTACAGTGCTTTTAAAACGGGTCACCTTGTTATTGACTAGTGCTTTTTATTGTCACAGGCAAGCTCTCCTTGCTTTTTGGATTTTTGGCCATGTCCACATTTGGGTCCACTTGACCCCACTATCTGCAACATCCAATCACGCTTAAATTCCTTCAGCAAATTTTCATGAGCACAGTTTTTGTGATCTGAAGTGAATGGTGACTATAAGGGTAAAACAAGAAAGAAAATTTTACCGAATAAATAATTAAAGGTAATCCCTTAAAAAAATAATATTATTCACGGGTACACCGAAGTGGTCTGATTTATTTTTTTAACTCCGTGGGGATGTATCAGATCTGACGGGTTTTTATCCCAACATCAGAATCGATGCTCCCTGTTCCCTTATTTAATGAGAAAACTCTATTTTCTGCATCTTCTTTCTTTCATGCATAGGAATTAAATATATAAGTCTTATACCACAAGTAGTTAAAAATGAGGATGAAAGATGAATTTTTAAAAAATTGAACATTAAATCCTTATTACCAATATCATAAGATTCATATTACAATTTCTCAAGAAAATTATTTGTATCTATACAACGAATCTCATTTATAGATGAATATTAAAATTCATATGTGAATGTTATAATTTGATACTTGCTTTATTGAATTTTAAGATTCAAGTGATTCGGTTGAGTAAGAAAAAATCCAACTAATACATTAATACTATTAGTAAATCTTAAGATTCAAGTGATTCGATTGAGTAAGAATAAATTCAACTAATATATTAATATTAATATCAATACTTACACTACAACAAAATGCACCTTTGCCTATGCAGAAAATTTGTAGGTAAAGGAATAGATGCGTAGGTAAAACTCTTTGCTTACGTAACAACATGTGTAGGCAAATCGTAGCCAAAAGGTTGTGGGGAAAGGTCTTTGCCCACGCATAGAATAGTGCGTGGGCAAAAATTGAGTTTTTGGCTACACTTGCTGGTAAGGTAAGTGTGTTGCTTTTGGCTACGCAAAATTTTCGTAGCCAAAGGTTATACTTTTGCCTACGCCAACTTGTTGTTGGGAAATGTACAACCTTTGGTAATGAAGTTTTGCGTAGGCAAATATACAACTTTTGGCTACGAATATTTTGCATAGGCAAATATACAGCCTTTAGTTATGAAGATTTTGCGTAGGCAAATGTACAGCCTTTGGCTACGAAGATTTTGCGTAGGCAAATGTATAATCTTTTGCTACGAAGATTTTACGTAGGCAAATGTACAACCTTTGGATACAAAGGTTTGCAATTTTTAACTACGAAGGTTTGCGTAGCCAAAAGTCAAATATAATATTTTCTGATTTTAATAAGCACTTTTGCCTATGAAAAGTTCGTAGGCAAAAGCAAAGAATCTATTATTTTTTATTATAAACATAACTTTTGCCGATGCAATACACATAGCCAAAACCTCCATCTATTCTTTACCAACATACATTGCATAGCCAAAAGAAAAAATGAAAAAAGTTATTTATTTTTAATTTTTTTCAGCAATCAGTTTATACCAATCTCATCCAAACTAATTTAATAAACATCCAAATATATTAAAATCCAACCAATTATGAATCCCAATGAAAAAATATTTAAAAATTTCAAAATATCCAATACATACCATCCAAATAAGTCTCAAATATATTCAAATATCCAAAAATAAGAAAATAATGTTCAACAAGTCTAAATGCTTGTGATAAAAGAAAAAAAATAAGAAAAGAGGCCATCTAGTTGTCAAGCTGAAGACATCCTCGATCATTAACCTGCACAAAAAAATACAGAAAATTGTTAGCATTTTATCAATAAATTGACTTCAAACCTAATTATATGCTTTTGCTATTGTTACTCTTTAAGTTGATCAGAAATTCAAAAGTTAGCAAATTACAGTAACTAAGCCCTCTGAAAATAAAGGAGCAGCATCTCTCCCTAAAAATATTACCCAAAATATATTTCAAAGCCACAACAATATTCTAAGAGCCTCATAGTGTCCATATTGTCAAAATGAATCGTCACAAAGTTAGTCATAACGAAATTTGGCTTAAACAAATGAAATAATTTATTTACTTAATTCTAGATACCTCCTTAAACTCAACCTTTAAGTCCAAACTACTCTCTAGAATTGAAAAAAAAATTTTGATTTACTAACCAAGGGAAGCCGCATCTTGCCCTCCACTCAATGTGCCATCTTCACCACCATTCTCTAGAACTAACTCCGGAACGCTAGTTGGATCAACTAACCCCGGTACACTGGCAGGATCTATCCCAATTTTTGTTGCCATCACCTGTAGTAAGCCCCGCCATGCAGCCAAGGTCTTATCTTGGTCAGCTATCTTTTGCTGCAGAGCGATCACCTCAGGATTAGGTTCCTGAGACTGTGTGGAAGATGAAGCGATGCTGCGGATCTCAAATCCCCTTGAGAAACCTGATCTTTTCCCAAGCACATCGATGGAAACTTGTACCTCGGTTTACGGATTCTTGACACCTGGCTGCGACTGTGCGAGAATCTTCTATTTTAGCATAGCCTATCATTTTTCATTATGTAAACCCATAGTATATGTAAAAAATATACATTTGATGATTTAAACAAATGAATTAGCTAGTACTTACATGATGTTGTTCAGCATGGTCATTTATCCATATCCCACCATGCCGACCACGTCTATGAGTTTGCTCAAAAATATCCGGGATAGACGGTCGAACACCACCATTCTTTGATGCCTATTATTTATTAGATATTTCGGTCAGATTAACTAAATATTGAAATTTTATTAAGAGTAAAAATTTACAATCCCATACTTACATCGATAGATGCTCGTAATGCATATGATCTTGAGCCACTCATATGATTGTATTTTTGGGCGGCGCGTGCCTTTTTCCCACTTTCAGACTTTTTCTATGAGGACAAAATTAAAAAAGAAAACAATAAAATAAGTTTAATTATTCCACATGCGGTTGGTCTATTTCAATCTAGTAGAAGCCCAAACACCATATATATATATATATATATAACACCAATAAGAATACCTTAAAATCATCGCTCTCCCACACATGCTCGATCATAAACTTCCAGTCATCCAATTTACAAGGAGATAATGGATGGGCTTTTGATGTCTGGCACCCCATCCTTTTTGAGCATAAGATAGTGCTTGTGCAATGTGCTCTTCCAGTCTTTGTATAAATCCTGGCACTTATGGTCAATGATAGACTTGAGCACCAAATATCTTTCGTAGTCCCTGCCAAGGTCAAAGGTTAACTGCAATTGGTAACAATAAAATGCAATATGAATTAAACTCTCAGTTTAAGAAATCAATTGAATAACGTGTTAAACAATTTCATTTTTATAAATCAATTGATATTACCCCAACTCTCATAACAATGGCTAGCCTGATCTCAAAATCAATGTCTACCTAATGAGTGTCTCGGATTGGTGCATGATCTCGAATCTGTTCCCCAAGAGCAGATGCTACAGAAGAAGCCCATGTCCCCTCTATTGCCCCTTCCTCACGATTGATATCAACAGGAATGGGATGACCAAGCACTTTTCTAAGCCTGTCCACATTCTTTCCCCTGGTCGGGCCCCGTTTACCAGTTTTGCTAGAGATTGAAGCCGATGCTGTTAAGAACACAAATTTATTTATGTTAGTAGACATAAATCATTAAAGGAAGGTTAATTTTATTTATATGTAAATGGTGTACATTTCTTACCCACACTACTGGCGGCACTACGTGGACTGGTAAGCTGGTTAGGCCGTGTAAATAATGAGAAGTGAGCTTGGGTAGGTTGTGGCTGTGGATGTGGTTGTGGATCATGCTGTGGCAATGGATCATGGGTAGGCTGTGGAGATGGCAACAGTGTCGCTCGCTCGAGGGTCTGTGTAACTCCTGAACGACTAGTAGCACCACCTTTCTTCCTAAGCCATGGAGGCATATTTGTGACCTGACATAACAATAAACTTAATTATAAGTAATCAAATATTGAAGTAATCAACAATCAAATATCAAATTAAGTAATACTACATAGAGTAATCATCATAATCGTCATATAATAGTAATATGTATAAAATGAAGAAGTCAACAAAGTTACTATTACTAGTCAATATTTTTAACTTTTGAGCTTCTAAGCATGAACGGAAAAATAAAGGTTATTACCTTATTCGATTGAGGCTCGGACTCATCATCCTCATCATCAAAGGAACTTTCATTGGAAGAACTCAATCCCTCCTCACCCTCAGGTGGAAGATAAGGCTCATCATCATCACATCCACCCTCCTTTCTCTTTCTCTCCATGGTTTTTTTCTTTATGGCCGTCTAACCCAATCCAAAGAACGAATTTGCCTTATCCAAAACCCCTAGAGTATGCATTCTCGCGGTATTCTCTTTAATCCTTTTATCTCTCTCCTCCTCAATAGGTAACTTCTTCCTCTGGGTCGCCAAAAACCCAGGCTTCACAAATAATTTGCCACCTTTTTGCATATTTGGCAACTATATATGACAAACAATGAAATGAAAAGAAATATAAAATAATGCCAATAAATGGAATGACATGTGAAACAACAAAGCCATGATATGTAAATGAAAATTCTTATAAATTTATAAAACTTGTCCATATAACCAAAAACTACAAAAGTAGAAAACAAAAGCTACATATCATATTCTATATCAGGTTCTATATCATGATAGATGTCATGGATGGGTCGTCTTTGCTGTTCATCTTCTTCGTCATCTATATACTCCAAAATTGTGTCATCCTCATCATTATCATCGGAACAATGCTCAGCTATTAATTCTTCAACAGGAACGATCTCGAGATCCATATCATCTCTGCTGAAATATTGAATATTAGTATCTTGTTCGAGAATTGGGACACCATTGGTTGATTCATCTTGTTGAAATGCATCATTGGACGCATCATCCCGCTCTGGTACATCCCATACTCCTCGATGATTGACCTGTTCTACAACTCTCCAATTCTTGCCTTTGATGGTGTCATTGACATAGAATACTTGTCTGACATTACTTGGAAGGACAAATGGATCATCTTTATACCAAAGCCTCATAACATCAATGGTTTTGACATGTTGATCGGTGTGTATTCTACTTTTATGACCGATGTCATACCATTCACATTGAAATAGAACCACTCTACCTCCATGCAAGTATCTTAATTCTAATATTTTGCACAAATAACCATAAAAGTCAATTTGCTTCCCTTTATGCTCCCCTTCTACAACCAACCCACTATTTTGGCACCTCCGACGGCTCTCACGGTCTCTACTGTGGAACCGGATACCATTGTAGATGCAACCAGCATAAAGATCAATTATTGGGCCGGGACCTTGTGCTAATGACCACAGTTCTTGGGTTGCTTTTGGTGACCGTTGATTTCGCAACTCATTCATTTACATGAATAAACATATTGCAAACATAAAAGTTAATGTCAAATGAATTTAAGTTAGTTAGCGTTTACCAATATGTCTAAGCTCTTTCAAATATATCTTACACGTTTTTCAAACCATTTTGGAAATTCTGCTCGCTGTATCTGGGTTATATCACGTCCTTGAGGATTCCGATTCTTTATAATATTCCTGTGTTCCCAATTAAATGAAATGTGTATCATAAGTATCTTAAAATAGTGTTATAATGAATAGGTTTATAAATGTAATTTAACCAACCCACATACTCTAGATATGGTTCCACCTCAGCGGTATTGTACAGCACAAACCAATGAGCCATTTCCCGTTCTTTCTGGGAAGGATCAGGGGCCCTTACGATCGGTGAGAAGAGTTTGACATTTTGGGTAAAGATCTCCATTCCAGGGCCACGATCGCCACCATCACAATTCCGTTCTGGTTTATCAGTCCCTTTTAGGTACATTGAGCAAAAATTAAGACACTCCTTGGAAATGTAAGCATCGGCGATTGAACCTTCTGGACGTGCTTTGTTGGTGACATACCCTTTTAGAGTCTTGAGAAACCTTCAAATAAACAACAATCACAATTAAGATTGCATATGCAAGATAATTGCACTACTAAATCAATAATTCACCATAGGATTGTAGCATTCACCTTTCGATTGGGTACATCCAGCGATATTGCACAGGTCCACCAAGCATGGCCTCACGAGGCAAGTGCACAGCTAGATGGACCATTACATCAAAAAAAGCTAGAGGAAATATCATCTCCAACTTACAGAGTATAAGCACTATTCGTTCCTCCAATTTCTCCAAATCACTACGCCTTAATGACTTCGAGCAAAGTTCCTGGAAAAAACTGCCAAACTCAAATAGTGTGGTACATATCTCTTTCTTCACAAAACCACGCATGCCTATCGGAAGAAGACATTGAAGGAGGACATGATAGTCATGGCTTTTCATGCCCAATAACTTGCCATTTTTAGAGTTCACAGACCTTGATATGTTAGCAGCATAGCCATCTGGATAACAGATGGACTTTAAGAATTCACAAAAATCATCTATCTGTTTGGAGCCCAATGTGTAGATTGCCCTAGGCTTCAATATAGATCCTTTGTCATTCTTCTGCAGATGCAATTCTGGTCTTATGCCCATTTTTTCCAAATCCGCACGTGCTTTTGGAGTGTCTTTGTTCTTGCCTTCTATGGCCAACATCGTTCCACAGCAGCTTTCACCTATATTCTTCTCTATGTGCATGACATCAAGATTGTGTCGGAGCTTCTTTGACTTCCAATATGGAAGCTTCCATAAAATGCTCTTTTTTGTCCAGTTCAATTGTTCGTCATCGCGGGGCCTTTTCCTTTTATTATCACCTTTCCCGAACTTGGTCTCCGGTAGCTTATCCAATTGATCCATAACTTTATCCACGGCTGGTATGTTTAAGGATCTTTTGTCAAGCTCGGGAAAACCATTAAACTTATTGTCCTTCCTCCAATTGTACTTCTCAGGCAAGTAAGATCAATGTCCCACCCAACCGATCTTATCTGTCAATCTTACTGATAAATTATTATCATTGCAAGTGGGACAAGCCAAATAACCTTTTGTACTCCACCCGGACATGTCACCATATGCAGGAAAGTCATTTATGGTCCACATTAAAGCTGCACGCATCTGAAAGTTCTCTTTAGTAGAGGCATCATAAGTCAGAACCCCTGTCTCCCATAGATCATTTAACTCGTCAATTAAGGGTCTTAGGTAGACATCAATGTTAGTCCCTGGTTGACTCGGTCTAGGAATAAGTAAGGACATCATGAAAAATGGGTCCTTCATGCATTTCCAGGGTGGTAAGTTGTAGGGCATAAGAATGACATACCACATACTATAAGAAGTGCTCAAGTTTCCGAAAGGGTTGAACCCATCAGTGGCCAAGCCCAATCTGACATTGCGGGTCTCCTGTGCAAACTCTGGATAATTCCGATCAAATTGCTTCCACTCTTCAAAGTTTGCTGGATGCCTTCCTACCTTGTCATCCAAACGCTTATCACTGTGCCATCTCATGGCTTTGGCTGTCTTCCTGGACATGTACAATCTTTGCAACCTCGGTGTCAATGGGAAGTAACGCAGTATCTTGTGAGGGATCTTCTTACCCCTACTATCATTAATCTTATACCTGGATTCCTGACACGTGGGACATTTTTCCAAGTCTGCATTCTCCTTCCAATATAGTGCACAATCATTTTTACATGCATCAATGAGCTCATATCCCAATCCTAAGTCACGTAGTAACTTTTTGGACTCATAAATTGACCCCGGAACTTTGTGTCCCTCTGGTAGGAACTGCCTAAATATCTCTAAAACTTTGTTGAAAGATGTATTGCTCCACCCATTCTCTACCTTCACATATAACATTTGGATGACGAATGATAACAAAGTATCTGTCTCTTTGCAGCCAGGGTACAAGCCACATTGGGATGCCTCCAATATTTTTTCAAAGTCTTGCACATCCTCCATCTCTAGGGTATCACCCTCGATGTAAGTTTCCATGTGATGGTCCTCTAATAATTGATCATATTCATCATGATCCTCATCATATTCATCATCTTCCTTGTCCGGCTCATCACATTGTGGAAGTTCTCCGTGTCTGTCCCAAGTGGTGTAGGATGCCATCATCCCTCTTTTTAACAGATGAATATTAACAGTATCATACTTATGCGTAAAGTAGTTACAACAATGGCTACACGGGCACTTAATCTCCGTAACCTCGCCTGAATGTGCCTTTGCAAACTCAATAAATGACTTCACGCCATCTTTATATTGCTCACTGAATGTGTCACGAAGCAACAACCAACTTTTGTCCATATCTGAAATCATGCGATTCAGGGTTAAGTCAACAAATTAATGTTATGCATAGTAGTGAGTTATATCATTTCAAACTCTAAAAGGTTTTAAAAAATATGCAAAGGCATAATCATGCGTTTTATCTCTTGGCATTTTTTCCCTTTTTTTTTAATTTTTAAAAATTTTTACAATTTTTTATTACAGTCACAATTGTACCAGTTTGACATGGATGGTACAAATTAAGCTGATGGTTAGGTAAATATTTTTCATCTCCTTTCTAAGTTTTTTATTATTTATAAATCTTTACTCTTTTCTATTTCTTTTTTTTAAGTTAGAAACTTATGAATTATTACTTTTATTTCTTCAATTTTAGTCATTCTCAAAAATATATTTCATGTGTTCAAGGGAATTCAAGTCATTCAATTCCATGAAAACAAATGGGTACAATTATATATCTTTACTCTATATGGTATTGGGCCCAAATGATGGGCAAACCTCATGAAATTTAAAGGGATAGACTATGACATCATTTTAGGAATGCCATAAAATTTTCATCAGGTTTTGACATCGAAAAGTAGGTCACACAATATGTTGACTTTTGGTCAAAGTGGGCCCATGCTTCAATTGTTTGGGGCCCAAATGATCTCAGATAGCCATGGAATTTTGAGATTTTAATGACGAACCTATTTTGAGGTCTCTATCCAATTTCCAATTGATTTGGCCTTTGAGAAGTTAGGCTTGTATTCAGTGCCCTCATAGCCTAGTGGGTATGTTGACTTTGGGTCAACAACGTCCAACCGACCCAAAATTTTGCGGAAATACTCCAAAGCATTACCGAGGCCTTTCATAGAAATTTTAGCTAATTTAGTCTTTAGGAAGTGAAGTTTCACACAATGTCCCTAAAACTTCAAAATGTGGCTCCTTAAATTTGAACTTGCATCTAATGGTGTCTGAAAATTCCGAAACTCTGAAGGAATGACCTAGAGCATATTTTAAGTCTTCCCTGTGAGTTTCAACTAATTTTATCATCGGAAAGTATGAGTTGCTCTAGCCTGGGTTGCCACCCAGGAACACTGACAAGAGTTATTTAAGCTTGATTTTGGTTGAGATGAAGCCTGTTTGTTTTGAAACTTGGACCCATGTTGTCTGCGTATATATGGAATATCTTGAATGAATTTAAGCATATTTGGATGCCCAAATGATGAATTTAACTCAATGTTCTACAACAGTTGTGACATTTGTTTTATTATTTTTTTTGTCAAACCAACAGAAAGAAATAAAATCGACCTTATTATTATTATTATTCAAGGGAATTCAAGTCATTCAATTCCATTCAAACATATAGTCTTTGCATAGTTTTTTTCTCAAAATGTTTTTATTTGACTATAAATTGTAGTCTCCATTTTTAAAAAATGTCAAACTTACTTTTTTTTATGCTAGCCATACATAGCATGATATTTTATGCTTGTCTTTACTCATATTTCTTCAATTTTAGTCATTTTTAAAAATACATTTCATGTTTTCAAAGGAATTCAAGTCATTCAATTCCAAGCAAACAAATGGGTGCAATATAGATTTTTACTCTTTTCTATTTCTTTTTTTTCCTACTTAGACACTTATGAATATTTCTTTTTTTTTCTTTAATTTTAGCTACTTCCAAAAATACAATTCATGTCTATAGAAGCAACACTCAAATTTTCAAGTGTTCATGTGCGTGTTCAATTCAGGCTATCACTAACTACTTATAGGTTCTAAATATAACGAGTCTAAATTAGTATATGGTATTGTCATGGCTAGAAAATTGATTTGAGGTTAAGACCGGATAAACACATGATTGTGGTAGTTATTGTGGTGAACTCAACTTTGTTAATATATATAGATGGTGTTGGGTTTTAGTGGGTTAATTTCAAAATTGAGTTTTATAGTTTTGCTTTACAAAAAGAGCTTTGTGGTTTTTCAAAAGTCCCACATTGGAAAAGTGTAAATTCTTTGAGCACTATATATGTATATCCTTGTCCTTTATACTTCAAGCTCTTTTGGACTCTTTTGCTACGAGCCCTATGCGCGCACGCGAGCCGGGCTTCGCCCAAGGTTCTCGATCCGGAAAACGTTTAACCGGGTGCGTGCCCGCGACGCGCATCCTGCGTGGGGTGCAAATCCCAGCCTGGCCTTCTTCGCGGGACCCATATTCTGATGATATGGTGGTGCCATCCTTTTGCAAAAAAAAAAACAATTCAGCATTCAGCCTAGCAGTAACATGAACATAATAACTGATGACCATGCCGTCGTCCTTTTGCAAAAAAAAACAATCCAGACGCACTAGTAGTAATGACACAAATCAATCCAGATCTAAATCACATGTAACATGAACACATAACAGATCAACTGATCACCCGACGTGAACATACTGTCGTTAAATAATGAACAAATCAGCAGTAATGACACAAATCAATCCAGATCTGAATAACGTGTAACATGGACGCATAACAGATCAACTGATCACCAGACGTAAACATACCGTCGTTAAATAATGAACAAATCAAAACACAGCAGATTTAATGATGAACAAATCAAACAATTCAGAACATAGCAGATAATGCCGAACATGAACATGAACATAACAGATCCACTGTCATCGTTAAATGATGAACAAACAGACACAGCAATATACAGTTTCAGACGCACACAGAATAAATCACTGTGATGTGATCTTTTGATGAAGAAAGATTCAAAAGCTATGAGATAAACCTGAATTACTACAGCTTTGCTCTTCCTTCTTCCTTCCTTCTTCCCTTTCCCTCGTTTTCTCTCCTTTCCCACGTTTTCTCTCTTTCTTGAAAAGAAACTGACGCATGGCTTGATTTTATTAAGCCCTAAATTCAAAATTCAAATGCATGTACAATCATAAGCAAGTGCACATCTGATCACTTGAATTTGTGGGGTCCATTAGTTGGGCATGTGTTCCATTTATTTTAAATCAAATTTAATTAGAATGGATGGTATGTACTATATTTCATGAGATTGGCCAGATTTAACTTTTAAAGGAGGACCCACTTGATACATTAATGATGAAACTAATGAAATTCTACATAGTTTGCTAAAACATGTGATAGATCCACTATTAAAAAAAAACCGCACTTAAAAAAGACCCACTATTAAAAAAAATTGCACTTAAAACATCTACATCAAAGAAAGCTAAACTCTAATGCAGCTTACTTATGAAAAATCTACAATAATAATCAATTCCATTTTGACTGAGACCTTAATAAATTTTAGTCAAATTAAAGTGGGGCTAATTGTTACATTAATCATTTATATAACATGTAAATAAAAATATAAAAAAACTCAAGAATTTTATAATTATATCAATTAGATAGTAAAACCAATCAATTGGAGTATCTGTACATCTGAATTTACTTGTACCCCTTTAATAGTTTCCAGCTTTGATTGGGGTAAGAGTTTTCACTAAACTAATAAAAAGATAGTAATTATTTTTTAGTAGTTTGAATTTTAGATATAAGTTATGTATATTGGTGAATTTATAAATTATAAGAAGGACCCAAAAATCAAATTGTACGATATATTCCACGATTTTCGTCCATACGCATGGAGCTTCGCACATGTTTTAATCACATGCATAGTTCCACATCACCGGCCCTCAAGTTCACTCATTAATTTTTTATTTTTAAGTTATGCTAAAAGTTTTGTAGGTAGATCTAGTATTATGTGATTAATCGTTTAGTGGGACTCACTCCATTTAAGTAGAATTTGATGATACCCGATAAAAAAATTGTAGCTAGAAGTTGGACACCTTAGTAATCAATATAAGTGTTCATGGGGTAAGCTTGGGCAAGGCTAAGGAATATCCAAGCCCGGCCCGACTTCAAAACTACAAGTCTAGGCTCGCCTAGGCTCAAATCTGGCCACAAGGAGCTGGCCCAAGCCTAACACGTCTGGAACTTTGAAAGCCTGAGCCCAAACCTATTTTAATATATAATGAATAATGAGAGCAAGATTTCATAATTCAAAATCACCACTATATCTCTCTTCCTCCAAAATCCCATGGTGCCAAAATTTCCCGCCATGGAATTAGTGGCGAATCTTAACTACAACATATGAATTGTCACTAAATATGGCCACTATATTACATTTAGCGGCAACATCGTATTTTTGTCACTAAATATGTATTTTTAGTTGCAAAAAGTACACTGCGGCTAAAATAGTTGCCGCTAAAAGGTAACTTTCTTGTAGTGTGAGGGTCGACAACTATCCATGACCTAGCCATGGTCTGCTGTACATCTGCACCTTGTACATCGGCTTTTGTTTTATAGGGCCTTTGTATTTAAAGCGACGTGCGAGCGTCCAGTTTTTTTCAATAGTTTTCATTTAGGACTTAGGAGCCAATCAAGTTTACACCATCCAAATACATGGCACCAAAATATCCTCACACCAAAGTTCTTTCTCTCATATAAATGACTTTTTAAATAAAACAGTACAGCACAAAAAAAAAAAAAAAAAACAAGGCTTTGATTTTAAAAGCACGATTTTAGCAAAAACATATACATAACCCAATAATATTTTAAAAAAAAACCAAAAGAAGAGGGGGGCATGGGAATAGTTTCATTAAAAAAAAAATAAAAGAATGGAAACGAAAATATTTGGATTCGCCCATAGAAAACAATGAGTGGTCAAAAGTTTTGGCCTTTCCCTACGCAAAAATAATTGTGGCCAAAGGTTTTTTACTTTGCCTACAAAATCTAGCATCGCTAAAGGATATTGCCCAAGGCAAACCATGCATGGCCAAAAGTTTTGGCCTTTCCCTACAAAAATATATTCGTGGCTAAAGGTTTTTCACTTTGCCTACAAAATACCGTGTTGCCAAAGGATATTGGCCACGGAACACCATGCGTAGCCGAAAGTCTTGGCTTTTTCCTATGGAAATATATGTGTGGCTAAAGGTTTTTCACTTTGCCTACAAAATATTGCGTCGTCAAAGGATATTGTCCACGGAAAACAATGCGTAGCCAAAAGTCTTGACCTTTCTCTACACAAATATATGTGTAGCTAAAAGTTTTTCACGTTGCCTATAAAATACTGTGTTGCTAAAAGATATTGCCTACAAAAGACAATGCGTGGCCAAAAGTCTTAATTTTTCCCTATGCAAATATATGCATGGCCAAATGTTTTTCACTTTGCCTACAAAATGACATGTCACCAAATGATATTTCTTCGTGGGTAAAACTTTGCCTCTTAGTTTGGAGAGAATCCAGACTACTTTTGCTTACGAAAATATCTTGCGTCGCTAAAAATAGGAGTTAATTGTGGCTTTTGCCTACGTAGATTCATTTTTGTAGGCAAAAGATAACTTTTTAGCCACACAAAATGGGCTTGCGTGGGCAAAGCCATAGCCAATAATGCATTTTGTTGTAGTGTTAGGGTTTAGCATAGTCTTAGTTGGCCCAATGCTTATGCTCAGCACGTGCAAGCAACCAATGACATTTGCGGCATGAAATTTGTAAAGGGGAGGAAGTGAAAAGTTGAAGATGCATAATTCTTTTAGGTGTCGTTTGTTTAGTGGCATTTACATATGTAATTGGCTTACATATGTAACGGTTACACAGTTTTATGTTTGTTTCCACTGATTTACACATCAAGTGTGTAAATCACACATGAAATTGATGTGAAAATTTGCTCATTTTCACATCCAATTTTTCACATCTCATATGGTGGTAAGGAGTTACCCACCCTATTCCCATGTGAAATGGAATCCCACCAACAAGGCGGACGGTTTTTTGCGTCCAAGTCCATCAAGCGAATGAAATGGGTTCGAAACCCCAGCCCCCCATCGCGACATGCATTGCTCGTCTCCAACAAAACAATGATTGAGGGATCAAATGCTCTAGGGCTTGAAATCGAACGAAAGCCTCTGCTCCCAGCAACTCGTCTCCGTCCCAGCTCCAGGAAGTTGTCTGCATCCCCGGCAAGTAGCAGCGGTGATCGAGTAAGCTCTCACCATCTCTTTCACGCTCTCTCTTTCTCGCCCTCCCTCCCTCGTCTTCTCTCTTTCCCTCTCTCTGTCTCTCTCCTTCTTCTTCGCTATCTTCCCCTCTCCATCTCTGCTCCTCTCTTTTCCCCCTCCATCTCCATCTCTCCTTCTTTTTCTTCGCTATCTTCCTCTCTCCATCTCTGCTCATCTCTTTTCCCCCTCCATCTCCATCTCTCCTTCTTCTTCTTCGCTATCTTCCTCTCTCCATCTCTCCATCTCTCCTTCATCTACTGCAGCCCATGCCTAATTTCAAGTCACAAGATCGCCCACTGCAAGTGGCCCACCCCATCACAACCTACACCAACCACTCTGTCTTTCCCTCTTTTCCCCCTATTCTCCCTTTCTGCTCTCGTCTCCCTCTCTCAACGATGAACCCATTCACCTGTTTCCCCCTCCCGATCCCTGTCTCTCTCTGGATTCTTCTCTGTCTTTCCCTCTTTTCCCCCTCTTCTCCCTCTCTGATCCTCTTTTTCCCCCCTCGAACCCATTTCACCTCTTTCCCTGTAACGACCCCAAAATTCGGGTTTCCCAAGAACTCCCAATTTTAAGGTGTTAATGATGAAATTAAATGGATCCGCAATGTGAGATTAAACAACTGAACATATTCACAGCGGAAACATAATTGTAAAACTGTCATAGGTACCATCACAAGACAACGTAATTAATTCTACTCAATTTAATAATATAAATGCATCAAAGTCATGAATAAATCCATAGGTAATAGCATAATTCACTTAACTAGATCCTAACACAAATAGCCAACCAAGGGCTTACAACTAATCTAAAATTAAACTCAGCATAAATAAACTAATTATCTAATTATCGTCTCTCTCGCGCAGGCACGATATTTTTAAGCTATATCGTCTGCGCTCCACGTGTAGTTCCCATGCGGTTCCTCCTCAACCGCCGTTCCATCCGGTTCATTGGAAGGGGTGTTGTTACCTACAAGCGCCAATCAGAAGGGGGGTCAGGTTATGAAATAACCTCAGCAAGTATACTTACCCAATTTTCATATTCTATACCATTTTTTAGTAAAAATCAAAGGCAGATAAATCTCGGGATTTTCAAAATAAATTGACAAGATATAATAATACAAGATGTAGATCATGCATAAAACCAAGTAAAGATTCTACAAATATCATAGCATTCAAAATAAATTGGCGTCCCACATTGGCTAAGTTGTTACAGGTATTATAGCGGCCCCCTTTAACGTGACGGGAACAGAGAACAGAGTTTGGTACCCAGAGATTCAGAATTATGGTCATTGGCCATCAGAACAGAGTAACAGAGTTTGGTACCGAAGTGACTGATTGTCACAAACAGAGAGTTAACTAATCTGCAGATAGTTTCAGAAGAATAGCCCCTACACAGTGGTGCCCCACTATGCTAGACTTAAAACAGCCTAGTGGTATCGCCTTAATTCAAAATACGGATAAACAGCCAAGTAATCATAAAATAAAATTTATTTACATATAACAGATTCCAAAGTTGACAGGTGCAATGTCTGAATACCATAAACCATATAACAGAGAAAAATATATTTTTATCATGTCAGAGTACATTTTAGGTATGGTTGAAAACATAAACCCAAATAATAAATTTCCATGATAAAAAATCCAGATTTTACGGGTCATACTGCATGCCGAGTCTAAACGAACTTAACTCTATGATATCATAGGATTCTCAAACACCGTATACTTGCCCTGAATCTAATTTGGATGATTGCGAGGATCTCCTCCTTAGATTTGGGTTAATTCTTAATTAGCGCTTCTGAAGTTGGTTGGTGTTTAAAGAGCCCATGACATCACATACTTAAATTTCCATCACCCTAGGCATGCTTCAAGATAATTCTAAGTGGGTGTCAAATTATGACGACATGACTTATTTTTAGCTCGTATTTGGTTAACTCTAAATAAAATCCTTAGTCTTAATGAATATTCCCATTGTTAATTAAAGTAAGCTAATTAAAAGGTCTATAAATTGGTCATAATCTCTAGTCAAACCTTGTGAGCTCCCAAAAAGGAATTTCAAAATTGTTAAACATGGGTCCCAGTACAAGTCAGTCATAAGTGGGCACCCTTATTGTTAGATTCTCAGATTTCCTTTGAGAGCTATATAAGTAAGCATGTGAGGAAAAGGCATAATAGTAATTCACTTAAGGTGTAAGGATATATGACTTACTTGAAGTCTCTCTAACTAATTAAAGTGAACAGTGCTTCTTCCTTATTGTTTCTGGAATCTGTAAATTGGGGATAGTCTTGCGCCTATGAACATCGTATCATTGGGGATGATGGGTATTAGTGGCCCATTCCACTAAGGGACTAGATTTCAAAAGTTGCCCATGAGTGGGCCTCCAGACGTGGGGTATGGATTTCCAAATCAAGTAGCCATGGGTCCCACAACCTGAGCCGGTCCAAGTATGTTTTGACGACCAGGTTCTGTAAATTTCCAATTTCTGGCCTATAGATCAATGTGATGGTAGCCATAGCACTTAATCTAAAGGATTAAGCTTATTCGACAATCTCAGAAACTTATGAGGACTTGTGGAGCAACCCGGTACGGTTCCTACACTATTCTGTAATATGGTATAAGATTGGTCTCACGCCTCTTATCTGTAGGTCGTTGAGATGATGGGCCATAGGGGTCAAATCCTCAAAAGGCCACAACTCCACAGTCGCTCAAGGGTCTACTCTCAGATCCCTGGATCTGATCATTCATCAGGTGGGACATATGGTCCCACAAGAAATCACAAAAAAAACTGCACATCTGAGGCCTGGGTCCTATAATTTCCTTACAGACTTATAGTAGTTTGATTAGCACCCACATCCTAATGGTATGACTAAAAAGGTGGCATGCAGTAGTTTATATTACTAGGCAGAACTTGGATTTTCCAACTTCTCAAGCATGAAGGGTGATCGCCAGAGATGGACTGTTGCAGTACTTCCTTTACCGTAGGATAATTTCAGTCCCCACATTCAATCAGTTTTATAAACACGTATTAACGTTCTATATATCAGTTGTTGTGAAAAACATCAAATAAATCAGACTCATAATTCTACATATAACAGTCTACATAGAAATAGGTAGATTCAAGTAAAATTAAGAATTTTACAAATCTGACGTTGGGTTTCAACAGAAATTTGTATAAATCTAATTAAAAGGATAAAAATCAGGCAGGAAGATAAACATGGGGTTTGTGCACTTGCCTTAATCGTTGATTTTACCGAAATTCCAAACCCGTAGAGAGCCTCAAGATATTTCTTCTATGGCTTCCTTTCAAATCCTTAAGCCTAAAGTTGAACCTTCTAGTTGAAGGAGAGAGAACTAGGGAGAGAGAGTTGGAGAGAATCGTATGTAGGAGAGGGGCTCTAGTCATATATATATATAGAATATAATAAAGGTACTTAGAGTAAAACTAGGAAGTAGAGGTAGGGTGGAATTCTCCTTTTTCCCATATAGAGTCCTAGGATGTCTCTCTAGCCTTAGCCTTATTGTATCCCAACCAAACTCCTACGAAGGTAAATTCTACTCTTCTTTGAATATGAGACAAACACGTGGTCCCCCACACCACTAGTAGTGGGTTTATTTAAATCTCTATCAACAAGGCACTAGACTAATCCGGATGAGTTCGGGCCTTAAGAGAAAGTTTCATAATTAATTATTCGCTATCCAATGAGCCCCATATTGGCTATGTTTTTAAAATTATGAAAATACCCTTCATATTTTCTAAAAATTACCAACATGCATCTAAAATTCCCAGATCAAGTCCTAATTGTGTTTGTGCCCCAATTCTGCCCTAGTTGTTCACCGTGAGTTAATTTCCCCCAATTCGATTAATGTCATTATTTATTTCGTAAATTATTTTTAATTGAATTAAATTTATTAATTTGGGCCGGAATCTTACATTCCCCCTCCCGATCCCTGTCTCTCTTTCTCTCTTCTTCTCTCTCGTTCCTGCTTTGCCCCCCCTTCTCCCTCTTTGCTCCTCTCTTTTCTCCCTCTCAACCATCAAACCCATTTCATATCTTTCCCCTTCTCGTTCTTTGTCTCTCACTCTGACTCTGTCTTCCTCTCTGTCATTCCTCCTTTTCCTCCTCTGCTCTCTCTTTTCCCCCTTTCAAGCATTTACCCATCTCCCTGTTTCAATTGATGATCATTGGAGTTACTACATTTCTACCCCACTTTGTAGAATTCCTTATGCTGGGTTTTGGAATTTCTGTCGATGGAATTAGTTTTAGTTTGATGATTGTTTTAATGGGTTTTGATGATAAATTCCTAGTATTTTTGTTGCAACTTTTTTTTATTTTGAAGAATTCTACTTGATTGATGCTTGAATCTTATTGGGTTTTCATTCATGAAGGTCTGTGGGTACTGGGGAATTCTAATTGTTGGCTTTAGTGATATCTGTGGAGGTGTTGATTCTTATTGAGAGATTGTTTGGCAGTGTCGTTATTGATTTGTGAGTCTATAATGGAATCATTGCCTTTCACTTTTAGGATTATCTTGTGATTTGGTTGATGTTGGTTCTCTTGATAATGGAATTGTCTTGTCTTCTACACACTATGTTTTTGATGAGTTCATTTCCTTCTCGGTTAAATTTACTGTTCATATGCAATTTCATGGAGGAGAAATTAAATTTGTATTTTTTTCCTGATAGTTTTCTTGTTTTATTCCCATAGGCGATTGGATTTATAGATTGCATTCAATTTTTTTAATCTTACCCATCTACATGTCATTTGATTGCTTTTGAATGGGCTGTAATTCTCATGATGGAGTTCTCGTGATAGAGTTGGGTAGATGTGTAGGCTATCACTTGGTTGAGAATTTTGTTGCAGTGCTGGTGTTACTGACCAGGTTATTCATATCATATTCAGTCACTACCCTTGTAGTTGTTATGTACATGTAGGTGATAGCCTGAGTTTGAAATAAAACCTAACATGGGTTTATGTACATGCCACTTGTATATAATCATATTTAACCTTATAAACCCGAAAATTATTGTTTTTATATCTAACTAACTTGTTTCCTTCCTTTCATCATCTATTGTTGATATCATGGATTTTGAATATTGGTTCATCCTTTGATGAGTTTATATTTAACTTCTTCATGTTCTATAGAAATGGAGAATGAAATATGTCATGAAGATATTGAGTGTATTAATATTGGTTCATCCTCTGAAAAAAGGCGTGGTAAGAGGGAAAAGAAGAATACAACATGGTCAGATGATATTGATGAGCAATTAGCTGATATATTGATAGAACAAACTCATCTCGGGCGAAGGGATGGAAATAATTGGACTACAGAAGGGTGGAGAGAGATTGAAAGAAAGATGAAAGAAAAGTATAGAGTAGAATATGATAAGGAGAAAATTAGAAATCGACTAACAACGATAAAGAGTCATTACAATTGTATCAAGACTCTAATGGGATTGAGTGGCTTCGGTTGGGATGACACTACAAAAAGGGTTACAACAAGCGACCAAGTGTGGGACGATTATATCAAGCTGAGTAATTATTAATGTAATGTTAATTCTATCATTGTCATTTCAGTAATTATTACAGTACTTTGTTCCCATTTGATTCATTCAGGCACATCCTAAATTTGGAATGTACCGAGGAAGAAGTGTGGTCAACTATGAAAAGTTTGCTATTATATATGAAGATTCAATTGCTGATGGAAGAGATGTGATGTTGACTAACCAACGTCCACCACATCCGATGGAAACCCCACAAGCATCCATCCAAGATGTAACAGTAGAATCAAGTAGCTCTAATAAGAGGGATGAGGGTGTCTCTGAAGCACCTCGTGCCAAGCAACGCTCAACAGCTACTTCTTGGCGCAATGTGCAAGATGAAACTAAAAGCGAATATGATCTTGCACATGCAATTAAGGACATAAACACTACTTTGATCCACCTTGCTGATAAGATGACTCAGTCAGGGCCAAGCCAAGCTGATATAGTTGCTGCTATTGAAGAATTAGCTTTAGACCTTACTTTAGAAGTGAGGGCTCTCAGACTACTTAAGGATCCACAAGTGGCCAGTCAATTTCTTATGTTTTCAACAATGGATCGACGTCGTGCGTGGCTTATGGCGGAGTTAAGCGGCTCTATATAGGACTGTTGGTTGTTGGACAAAAATCTAAGATGGGACTTGCTTTTGATTTCTTGTTTTGTTTTATTTTGAGATGACATTCTATATATTGTCTTGGTATATGTTTATGATGGACTTCATGTTTTATTTTGAGATGAAATTCTATATATTGTCTTGGTATATGTATATGATGGACTTCATATTTTATTTTGAGAATTCATATTATAAATCGTCTTGCTATGCAAAATTAGTTCCTTATTATAATATTTTTCAATTATTTATCAAACAGTGCAAAAGTAATGGATACAAAGATAAAGATCGTATTTTTACATGTAGTAGCAATGACAATGATTACAGTTTTACTTTTATGGGAACATCACTGTAGACGGAAGAGGGACAAAAAGAGAAAGCTAGTACATGAGTTGTCTTTGTCTGGCCATGAGTTCACTCAGTACCTCATTAGGAGTAATCCCCGTAATTCATATGATTTACTACGCATGAGGACTGATGTATTTTTAGAATTATGTGACTTATTAAAAAAAGAAGGGCTACTGCGTGGAACTAGAAGAGTTTCTGTAGAAGAAGAGGTGGCCATCTTTCTAGCTACTGTAGGGCATAGTCAGAGGAACCGAGTAATGCAAATTTAATTTCAGCATTCAGGCCAAACAATTAGCAAGTATTTCAATGCTGTTCTAGACGCACTTTATTATATTTGTCCTGATTATATTAAACTTCCTGGACTAGAAACTCCTACTCCAACACAGATTGCAATAAACCCAGTATTTTATCCCTTTTTCAAGGTAAATGGAATATTTTAAATTTAGCACTTTTTAGTTTTTAAGATGTATGTTCAAATTGAGTTTATTTTATTTGTTTATTTTTGTAACCAAATTGTTATTGATGAGTCATGTTTAAATTATTACTGGGATAGGATTGCGTTGGTGTCATTGATGGTACTTACGTTCCAGCATGGGTATAAGTTAAAGATCATCAACGGTATCGATGCAGAAAAGGTTTTATTACACAAAATGTAATGGCAATTGTAGGGTTTGACATGATGTTTCAATTTGTATGTGCCGGTTTTGAAGGATCAGCTAATGATCAAAAAGTTCTTTCCAACGTTATACAAAATAGGGGAGCCCATAATCTTCAAGTTCCAGAAGGTAAATATTTACATCAAGAGATAATATTAATTTTTGTCTACTAGTAAAGAAATTACAATATTTTGATACTTGTCAAATTTAATCATTACAGGAAAATATTTTCTTGTTGATGCTGGTTATGGTCATAGGCGAGGTTTCATTGGACCATATCGTGGGACACGATATCATCTGAAGGAATTTGGATCTCAAGCATTGGCTCCTAGGACGCCTAGTGAGCTATTTAATCTTCGACATACAAAATTGCGGAATGTTATTGAAAGAACATTTGGGTTGTGGAAGGAACGATTTCCAATTTTGGCACATATACCTCGTAATTATCCTATCAAGTCACAAGTCAAGATTGTAAATGTATGTGCTGTCTTACACAATTTTATTATGATGAAAAACCCAAGTGGGGATGAATTCTACGAGCGTCATTGTCATGAACGAGTATTTTCTGATGTGGAAGACAGCGATGATCATCAAAATGAAGTGATTAATGAAGAATCTGATAGTCAATATACTTATCGCCTACGAGATACAATAGCAACAGAGATGTGGGGGGCAAATGCTAATAGGAGATCTCGATGAATTAAAATATAGAAATTCTCACACTTCTTTTGCATATGGAGAAATTTTCATTTTGGATATATGATGGGAGTCTATTTTGTATGGGTACTTTAAAATTTTTTTGAATTGTATATATTTTGTATAGGTTAATGTAAATCATTTTTTGAAATGTATATTTTGTATGGGTGGACACTGTTTTTCCATGATTTTGAAGAACGAGAATATCATTGAACTTTATGAGATCAGTTTGTTTATTTGCATGGAATTGAAATATAAAATGAATTTATTCTTTTATATTTTGACATAAGTTAAATTCATAGATGCACTTCTTTATTACTTTATAATAGGAAGAGAAGGGCCTTTTGGGAATAAGAATAACATTTGTGTATAAACATAGATTCTGTAATTCAAAATAAATTTCTGACATTATCACATGTAATTCAAACAAACATGGTAAAATGAATTACATGTGTAAATGATATAAAAATGATATTGATAGCCAAACGATGTAAACTAAAACACGTGTGTAAAGTTTACATATGTGAAGTTTACATATAAAACCTTTACATATGTAAATTGTAGTTACACATCTCATGCGAAAAAGACAAACGACCCCTTAGTGCATATTTCTACTTGCACAATGCAATTGTTAATGTAAACTATGTTATTTTACAGTTGAAGAGAAGATGAGCAAGAAACGTATAGAATGCACTAGAATACAGTAAGAAAAGTATAGAATGCAATAGAATACATGGTTTTCCCTCCTTTTCATGTTCCAAATATTTTTTCAAAGCTATGATATGCTTCCCCACCTACCAATTATCTAAGCAACGGCCTAGTAGAACCCAAGACCTTTTAAATTGCTAAACTTAAAAAGTATTAAAATACTAGTTGAAGATGCACATAAGTTTACAAATACTATATGAAAATTCTCGGTAACTCACCTTCTTTGAATTTATTTGAGTTCATGTCAA
The DNA here is from genome assembly GCA_037013555.1 of Sextonia rubra. Classification (NCBI taxonomy): domain Eukaryota; kingdom Viridiplantae; phylum Streptophyta; class Magnoliopsida; order Laurales; family Lauraceae; genus Sextonia; species Sextonia rubra. Next base: position 103,618,372 of record JASUAD010000001.1, on the reverse strand, counting down.
CACTAATGATGTTTAAAGTTTTGACAATTTTACTCTTTGCAGCCTAATTACTTCAAACCAAATACAATAATTTATTGTTATCACAACCTCCTTCATTTTTCCATATTTGTATGCAACAAATTATAAGTTTGTATCCTTTTATTTTCATAAATTTCCTTTTTTATAGGTATTTTCAAAGTACGATTATGTTTACGGTTTTTAAAAACTAAAAACCATAAAAAATGGTTAGGTTACCTAAAACACATTGCTAACCAAACCGTAGCACCCTTACTTGTTGGAAAATTTGTTAGTCTATAGTTGCCAAACATAACACAAAGGGTGATTATGTTTAAATAACAAATTTGACTCTCTTCATACAACTTTTCTCTCCACACAAGTTAAATTTTAAAAACTTATTTTTTCTCTTTCTTAACACATCAAAATTCCCTAAACTACCCCATTCCCTATCCCTCCTCCCCTTGCTCACCTCCCCTCCGACCTTTACCGCTGGAGGGAGCTACTCTCTCCCTCCTTCCTTCACTCCCACTCACTCTTCCTTTCTCATCCTCTTCCTCTCCCTCTCCTTGGCTCTCCCTCTTCCTCTCCCTATCTCCCTCTATCTCTTCCTCCCTCCCCATTTCTCCCCCTCTTCTCCCACCCCTCCTCACAGCTGGTTTCCTTGCTTGCAGCTCTGCTGCATGGAGATCTCTGCGCCGCCCCCGTCCCCCCCCAGAAGGCGGCTGCCATGATAGTTAGGTGGAAAAGGGAAGGAAGAGGATAGCCCATCGACAGTGACCATCACCAGAGAAGGAAGGGTAGGAAGATGGAGAAGGAAAGGCCATTTTGGTCATTTTGTAAAAGGGTAATCTTGTAAAAAAAAATTTCATTAAAAGCGAGCATGAAGGAGGGTTTTGTTGTTGAAATAGCAGCACTTTTAACACAAATAGCAGCCAGTGGGTTTGTTGCCATGATCATTAAATTGTATTGGGTTAACACCACAAAATCTATTTGATGAATGTACAAGTGAAAATTGAAGGCAAGTGAACGACTCAAGGGAAGTTGTATGACACGGATCTATATACCCAATCAGACGGCTCAAAGGGTCACAATAAATAAGGATAAATCTGATGCGGGTCCTACCCATATAAAATGGACAAAACCGAGTTTGTCCATTATAAATCAGTTCACTGCCGCCTGTGTGCTACCAGTGGCATCAACCCAATTATCAACAACAAATCGAAACTAATGATAATGGTAGTTATTTTAAACCACTAGACACCACCATCACCACCCCAACCCAATCAATATATTTACACAGCGCGACCAAAGAAAAACACCACCACCACAACCAACTTTCCCTACAAAACTGTTGGCCGCTTCTTTCATGAAGCCACCTGAAGCAGCCACAAATACAATAATCTGACTGTCAATAGATATATTTACATCAACGGCCATCCTCTTCCAGAAAGCTCTTCAGGCTACAAAGAGCTTCGGCTGAGAGGCTGCAGCACCTCAATCTGGGGCCTTCTTTGCACACTGGTTGGGCATCCCCATCCCCATCAGCAGAAAAACAGACCACAATGACGGTAAGGTTGTCCACTGTGTTGAGCCTCAATGCCTCCATGACAAGCTCCCTTGCGCACTGCTCTGGGTCGTCATGACGACGCAGCCCACGGCGTACGACACCGACAGCATGTTGGCTGGTCATCACATCCCAAATACCATCACAGCCAATTATCAAGAACTCATCATCCTCGGTGAGAAAGGCCTGCCTGAATTCAGGCTCTGCAATGAGTGGTGAGGGAGAGCCACGAGGTAGCTTCATGTCCCAGTCGCCCAGGGCTCGGGTGACAGAAAGGACACCGTTCAAGTAGCCGTCATCAACATACCCACCAGAGTCCTCAACCCGTATGAGCTCAGCAGAGTATGCAGGCCTGTGATCCTGGGACATCTCAACTGCCTCCCCTTTCCGGCACAGGACTGCCCGGCAGTCACCTGCATTGGCTACCAGAAGAAGCCTATAAAAAAAACAAAGGAAACAAAATATCAAATAAAATATCAAGCCAAAAAGTTTATGAAGATAGTGCCCCCTCAGGCAGCACAAGCACAAAGGTAGCAAGGACCTCAATCAGCATAATCCATATAGCTACAGGTGGGACAATCCAGAAGAAACAATCACCAATTTTCAACCTTTTTTAATATAAGGAAAGTCAGACAAGAAATCAAGGGTTTTGAGCATTATGTACCTTCCAAATATCAAGGCTGTTAGCGCCGTTGTCCCAGACGAACTGTTGATGGTACAGTCATCTGCCAAGGCTAGGTCAGCCGAAAGAAATGCTTTCCTGACAGAATTCTCCAGCTCTTCTAAGAAGACACCATCCGCCAGATATGATTGAGGGAAATCAGTATCTTCGAAGAAGAACCGCATTGCATTCTTTCGAATGTATGCGGCAGCATCAGGACCACCATGACCATCAAAAACCTGTACATGCATTGACCTATCTCAGCACAGAACAATTGGTAAAATTTAGATGCTGGCATTATGAAAAAATGCAAAGTGTAATTACCCCATAAAAAGCGCTTGGTGTGGGGCATCTGAACAATGCCCCTAAATGCGAAGAAAGATCATCAATCCTTATATGTTCATCTTCCATATATCTCCGGGATCCAATGTCTGCAAAGCTACCAGAGCGAATGCTAGGGACAAATTGCAGAGTTGCAGACTCAAGTGAGTCATCCGAAATGGCATCTGGGGTTCTTAGATCCTGACCAAAGGAGATTGGTTCTACAAGTTAGATTCTTCATATGGTCTCATTCGAAGAAGAAGAAAAAGAAGAAGATCATTATTATTATTACTAACACTGCTACTGTTTTTGCTGTTGCTGTTGGTGTAGCTAATGCTGTATAAGATAAAGATATGTACAAAAGAAATGTCTATTAAGACATTAGATCTCTCTTATATATTAAACTCCAATAAAAAGAATATAGGAGAATTAAAACATTTCCCACAACAGTGCTCCTCACAACTCCCTTATGCTCATTGGATGTTCAAGGAAGTAGCAATGCCGAAACTACATTGACACAAAACTTATTAATCACTTCTCTCAATTGAAGAGCAGAGGCACATTCAATCTGGGTTCTGGACTAGGAAAAAACTTGATTCAAGAGATGAGTTTACATTGCAATCCGCAAAACCTTAACCCTTCCAAAGACACCTCTGTCTTTTACAAATGATCAAAACAAAATCCCAACACTACGGAGATGATTCGTCAAACATTCACTATATTTCTTGTAGGCATATGGATCTGTTTTGGAAAATCCTGTACACTATCATGTATTTGTTTATTTGGGGTCCGTGAGGCGTGGACAGATCCGAGAGTCAAATCAACTAGACATGAATGGGTTTATATCGATGTGCAATCACAAGAACACACATTTATACAAATATACAGGTAAGGTTTATATTTTACCTAAACAGATGTCTGAGTTGAGTGATTGGTTTTCATATTCTTGAATTATATTCACACAATTTACCCGCCGTTCCAACACTCCCGTTTCTAGCTTGGATGATGGCTTCCTATGTCGCAAATTGAAACGGCCAAAAGGGACAGGTGAACCATATTTCTAAGCAAGCCTTGTAATCCACCAAACTAACCAAATCTGTTGAGGATTCTTCATTTTCCACATGTTATATGTGTGTGTGTGGGGAGAACTCTCCTAAAGATAAATTTCCATAAGCTAACGCTTGTGGGGCCCACCCTTGGTCCATCCAAATGGACCAAACCCCCCAAAATTCCAATGTTGTCCAATTTTCGGTCAAATCCAAATTTCTTGGACCGTTGGATCGATTGACTCCCATCCGAATGGACTATTAACTATTAAACTTTTGGGCTCAAATAGAAATGATAGAAATCCAAGTGGGGGCTAATTTGCACAGAGGAGGGCCCCAGGGAGTCCTTCAAATCCCACCCCCCCCCCCCCCCCCCAGCCCCAAAATCCATAGGTGGGCCCCACAGGTGTGGGCTTAGGAGAGGTCCTATTATTTATATATATATAGCCCCAACTGTGGTTTTTATCATCTCCAAATAGGCTCCTAAAGTTTAATTATCAATAATCCATTTGGATCTGTGCACAGTCAATCCAACGGTCTAGTAAATTAGAATTTAATCAAAAATTTGTCGACATGTGGAATTTAGGGGAGGTCATGTGTTTGGTCCATTTGGATGGACCAAGGGTGGGCCCCAAGGGCTCGGGCTTATAGAATTTCTTATATAAGCTCAGCTTAGGGGAAGTTTCTCCATATATATATGGGAAAACCGCCGCCAAAAGCCAGTGCTCACCTCTAACGATAAGGTGAGCACCGTGTGCCAAAATACCTAATGGCCTAACTTATGATCTATCTAAGTGGATCATAAAAGAAGCACCCCCCATGATAGTCACCAATCCAATTTTATTAGACCATTGGATCTGGCATATACTCATTTTAGATGGTGGAAAATTCTCGACTATTGATCAAGTGGTTAAGACGATAATTTGAGCCTCCACCACCATATATGGATAGGTGGAGGGGAGATCTTTTGAAACCAAACAACCACCACCACGCACCCCCCCCCCCCCCACACAACAACACCCAAAAAAAAAAAAAAAAACCAAAACCAACTAGAAAGTGGTGCTCACCTTAGCAAAGGATATATATATATAGGCCTCATTTGATTCACACAATTAGCATTGTCAAGTTTTTGAGCTTCTTATTCTAAGAACACTTGGTTTCCAGGTGCAGTCCATGCCTCTCACCTGGAATCCAAGTGTTCTTAGAATAGGAAGCTCAAAACCTTGACAATGCTAATTGTGTGAATAAGCGAGGCCTATATGTGGCCATCATGAAGAGAACATCTAATTTAGACATTAAGTCTCACATTCTCCCACTTGATCAAAACAATTACCCTATAGTGACGTTATTTTGAGAAATCAATTATTTGACAAACTTGACTTTCTTGGATCCTATCGTAACTTTTCGCAAAATCCCTACAAGTGCATAATCTGATACTGAAACATCTTAGCCAACATAAATTTCCCAATCCTGAACTTTTCCACTTGCAAATGAGTCTACCGTGCATTCAGTAGGTAGTTGATACACCATTGATCGATGTTGGCCCTATCCATAACCACAACAAAATAACCCAGTTTACAAAGTCCTCAAAAGGAACGTTAACCTTTATGGATAACTTATTCGACCATAATTTTATTAGTACCTTCCTAACCCTAAAACTATCCTTTGACTGGTCTGCTTCTACCAACTGTTTCCATCAACCTTAACTGTTTATGCATAAGCACAACAGTAGGAAACCCACAGAATCATCTATTGTAATGACCATCGGCTCATTGCATGCCAACATTAAATGTTTCTAAAATCATCAACCCTTTGAAGACCACCATCAGGAATTTCACAAAACCATGTACACTACCCATTCCCAAACTTGGACACAAGTCTTTAATCATGGAGTCTTTGGGCATCTCTTGGTGCAACTTGCTCTGTAGATACAACATAATCCCAAGCCTTATAATTTACTTAAAGAAAACCTTATCAAAATGTGTCTCAAACCACCTTTGTTGCTGTCTTGAAAAGAAAACTAGAGAACACAAAACCACCAAGATAGAATTTAGTATCTTAACAACATGCAACAACTTTGCCTCCATGATGGGAAAACGCTACTAGCAGAAGCATAGCAATCTCCCATAAAATTACACCAACCTTATACAGACAGAAGAAAACTCATCACTAAGAGTTCACCCCAGAGGCTTGAATCTATATTTCTGATCACCTAAAAGCTATCGTACTATCTGCATATAAACGTTACCTTTTGCCATCTGCAATGACCTAATGACCTTCCTAACAACATCGCATAATCAGTTGATACATGACAAAAGGTGATTCATTCATTGTTTCATACACTCATGAGCATGGATAAAAAAAAGTGGCAACTATGCCACGTAGTGGCCTCTATATTAGGCGTAGTAGCCTTGAATGAATTTAGTGCCGCTCACAACCGTAGCGGCTACTACGGTCCGCTACAGGGCCACTACAAAGTGTAATTGATAGTTACTTTTCAAAAATTTTAAAATGGATAACAAGGCTTACTTCTTTCATTCTTCTCTCCAAACAACATTTCTACACAACTCTTCTACCCTTCCATACTTAAAAGAACACTTAAACATATAAGATATTATTGAATTAAACACGATGGAGACAATTCCTCTCAAGGGCTCTTCTCTAGGTAATATACCAGTAGACACCCTCTTTGGCAGCTGTATTCCTTTCTCTACTCAATCAAAATCCATTGTTTGTTTTAATGAAACTTAATTTGTTATTTGATTTGAACCTCAAAACTTTTTTTAAGCATTACTTTATAATTTATAAATCCTTTATTAAGTACAATTGTACTGAATTAATTATTTAAACTATGAATTTAGAAATGCATAATAACCTAGTATATAGCTGACCAACATATATGTGTGGGAAAATCTAGATCAACACTCTTATTTTATAATCATTCAATGATATTGAATTTCCAATGATAAGAAACTTCTATGCACCGAATTGTGACCGCTACAGCCCCCTATCTTAGTTATTATTGGAAAAGAGCATCACTTTTTAACATTTCAGAATATCCTGGATTTTATGGATATTTTTTTAAAATTTTTTGACAACTTTTTCAATTCACACCGATACTGCTGCGTAGTGCTCACTGCGTAGCATTTTGGCCACAGGCTATTTTAATCCTTGCTCATGAGTACCTAGCAATGCCCCTCACCCTGGATGCATACAAATAATTTATGGCAACTAGAAGAACACCTACAAACAAGTCATGACGCCGTGTACGGAGGCCAATTTATGTCATATGCAGACCATTTTAACTTACACATTAGATTTTTTTACGTCTCTTGTTCCAAACCTTCTATCAATTGCATATATATATATATATTACTTCAAACATACTTTCATCTAATATGCTATTTATGATGTCGATCTAGTGAATTTTAGCTTCTAACTGTACAGCATCTTTCATAGTGGTGCAGTTGTTTGTGGACTATATTGCTTTATCTTTAATAAATTCATGCACCCAATGATTCACTGATCAGTTTATCCTTAAGGCATGATATGATTGAAACAATGATATCAGAATCCTGAATAAATTTCATTATTCAAGAAACCGAGCCTTAATCAATGGCTCCCTTTAAAATAGATTGCAGCTTTCTCACCAAATATCAATCAAATCTCATGGAAAACACAACAAAAACTGGATCCTACCGTTCTCCTCACCGCAAAGAACCAACTTTTTCGCGGATGAAAACCGGACAAAACCGAAACCCTAAACCCTAATTCCCAATTCACCCCAGGCAGCAAATTCCAATCTTTATAGAAGAAAACACAGAAATCTCACCAGCTCAGAGGCCGAGATGTCTTCGGATACCGAATCCGAAGCGATTTCCGCGATCTCCTCGATCTTCTCAAAATCGATCTCTCCGCATCGCAGCTGAACATCCAAAACAACAGGGATGATTTGAGGACAATCCTCTGCTTCTGCTACCATCTCTCACAACTCAAATGGGCGATCTTGGACCATTTACAAGCAGGAAGGTCGATTGGACGGCAGAGATTCGAAGCTTTCAGCTACAAATTTGCAGAGATTCGAAGCTTTTCGTTTCGTGGCAAGAAAAAGAGATGCTTTTTAGGGTAACAAAAAGGGATGGAGAGCGTTTTCTTTTCGCTTCTCTTACAGATTCGTCGTCTCGCGAGGTGTGAAATGTGAATGGGAGAAAAGGTCGCAGAGAACCATTTATATCGTCGCGGCCAAAACTGAAATTTGCAAATAGCCCCCTAGTAGTTTCTCTCGTCTCCTTTGCTTTTATCCTCTTTCCTTTAGTGTACGAATTGCCTCTATTCTTGATTTAGAGCCTATTGTCCGATAAGATTTTTAAAGGGGTGGAAATCAAACACAACATTCATGATTTCAGGTCAAGATTTTCTTACGTGCACCTAACATCATAGGCCGGGAGTTAAGATTTTCAAACTTGTCCTTTTATGAATTGCATCACAAATGCATGTTAAGTGAAATATTGAGCTAATATTTATCATTTTTACCCTCGGTTTAGTCAAAGTCAATTTGCATCTTTAGAAAAAAGAAATTTCCTTCTTATAACATATAATAAGTTGAGTGAAAGTCAAAATCACTTACCTTGATTTCAAGGGTACATATATATGAAGGAGGAGTTCGTTAAAAAAGTTGTTTATTTGTGATTTGGAAAAATGAAAGGGAGTTTAATGTAAAATTCCGTGTAAAATGCAAAAGCCCGGATACAGGTTGCATCGGTGATGGTTACAGGAACGTGTACTTGCCCGGCGTCGCTAATTGGAAGGACTTTGGTTGGTGCACTGCAATGCTCGTCCCCCGCACGGCATCAGCCTGGCGCGTTCTACACCATACACGTGGCATCAATGTAAAATCCATCTGGAGCATCCAATCTAAGTGTCCCACTTGCATGGAGCTCACCCAACTGAGCGAAGAAAGACACTTGCCCTTTGGAACCTCCAATCTGCACCGTCCAGGTGGCACTAATGTTTTGGAATTTAGTAGTGGCGCTTGTGATTGGATATTCAACCTTGAGCAGTGTGGCCCACCGTTTTAACCCATTTTAAGCAATAAGGGAAAGTGAGAGCAATGGGCCATCAATAAGCCTCATGCTCACTTACACAAACTAGATTTATAAAAAAACAATAACACCCATTGATACAGTTTCAAACTATTGAGATGAGAGATGATAGTGATGATAATAATGATTTCCCTAAACGTATAATGTGTTAACCATGTCCACGACTCTGCGAGCCTAGATTAGATTAATGATCCAGTAACTACCATGTATGTCAGCCAATTATGTAACTCTTCCCATGAAATAAATTCAAACATTTTGTAGGCTGGAAATTCTTTCTGTGTGCAGAGTGCATTTTACCTAATGTCCCATGATAAGTGGGCCATTGAACGGTTATGAAAAGTTGGGGTCAATCCAAGACACGGTTGACCAGTAAGTGTCGGTTTGATGGATGATTAAGGGGAAATGGCTAATCTACCGTGTAGCACTTTCACAAAAATAACTAGGGATGAATGGTTGGATAAAGCACTTATGGTGAGTCCATGAGTGGATTATTTTAAAAAAAAAAGAAAAGGAAAAAAGAAAAACAAAACATTTCAAATGGGTGTTGCCTTCTCTCAAATCTTATGATTTGTTTGAACATTAGAGACACTTTTTTATGGTTTGGTTGTTTGCTGGTCCTTGAAATTTTAGGAATTCTAAGGCTTGTCTTTCCATAGGACCAAAAAAATTGAAAAAATAAAAAATAAAAAAAATGCAAAGGTCCATATTTGTAAATAGCCATCAATAGTCTTTGTTAAGTAGACTTTAATATCCCAGCCACCATCCACGTAAATCAAATCCAAAGTGTGACATCCTCGAGTCTCACATCGACTATAGAGAAGAAAGTGATTGAGTTTATATGTATAGCTTGCACTCTTATTTTGTATGAGGTCTTTTGGTGGGTTGAGACCCACTATAAGCAAAACCATGAGATTTATGAGCAAAAACGGACAATATTATGCAAGCGTATGGGGTGAATTAGTCAAAAGTAGGTTCCCGCATGGACGTGTAGTCCTAAGGGAGTGGATGGGGTGTGGATGGTGACATCCTCGAGTCCTATAACAACTATAGAGAGGAAAGTGATTGGATTTATATGTAAAGCTTGTATCATTACTTTGTATGAGGCTTTTTAGTGGATTAAGATCCACTAAAAGCAAAACCGTAAGGCTCATAGGCTAAAGCGGACAATATCATACATTCGTGTGAGATGGTGCGTGATACAAAGAATGTAAGACTCTTATCTACATCTTCACATTGTATTCGTTCACTCATCACCTCTCTAATTTTGTTATTTTAGACCCTGGACTCTTAGGAGAAACTGGCCTTATAGTTTGCATATACTTTTAAAATTCCAATGTCTTTGTTCTCTATATTGATAGCAACCAATTACCATCTTTATTATTTGATAAAAAAAACCATTTTGAGAATTCTATTTTGTGAAAGAACGTCTATGCTTTTCTTTAGGAGAATATTCTCATATGACTACTTGTAAAACTAAGAACGGTTCGTTGTTTGACTCTTCATGAAGAGACAAATTTCTTAGGTATTTTGTAAGAGCATGATTCATGTGATGGAAGATTAAATGCCATGAATAGTAGACCTTCACTGAGAGATTATTTTGATTTTTGGATTGATAAAAGGGACATAACAACAGTCTGTAAGGTGAATTGTGAATATTTTATCTTTTGTCATGTGGTTATTTATTTTTGGATCTTACTTTTTTTTCCTTAAATTTACGCATCTCCGTGCATCAATTGTTAATGCCTCATACATTACTAATTCGAGCTCCAATTGAGAGATATTTATTGCTTTTGAAATCATCTCTGGTCAAAATTAATAGAGCCCCATGGAATGATCCAATCTATTGACAAGAATCATTATACTATATTGATATTAATAGGCCTCTATGCATAGAATACACATGATATGAATTCATGCTATAAATGGTTAAAAGCAAAGACCCTCTCCTTTAATGAAGAAATGGATCAAAGGAAATATTCAACCATCACCTTAATTTAAATCTTAGAAAAGTCAAAGTTGGATTTACATTGCCGCTCAAAATCCTTCATCCTCACCTCAGGACATTCTTTTCTTTAATAGTTCTCTGTTGGAGCTCAATGATCATGAATTTCTATGTATTATATTCCAAACAAATATTCACTTAATAGAAGTTGATGTTTAAAGGTTTGTCTCTGTAAAAATTGAGTGGCCCAGTTCAGAAATTCAAAGAGTTAAAAAGAAGGAAAACATAGGTATCTAAGTATGCCGCAAATTGTATCAATTCAATGAATTTAATTCCCTCAAAGGAAAATGAGTAATTATTTCTATTAGTCGATTTATATGCGCCAAATAGTTATGCAAACAAATAAATAAAATTATATATAAAAAAACAAAGAAAATGAAATGGCTACCTTGGTTATGGCGCAGAACCTGTCACCTTTGGCTTTTGACATCTTAATCACAGTAGGATTACCCTGCTAGATGAATAGCCCTTAGATTAGTGGCATCCAAAACAAAATATAAAAAGTGAAAAGTTATAACATAATTATAGAATTGAAACAAAATAGTTTTTTTTAATATCTTCTTTTGTTTCAACTATTTCTAGAAAATATATCAAAAATTAATATTTCTTACTCTCGCCACTACTATGTGGAATTAGCTATACATGAATTTTGTTTCTCCATTCCAATCCATCTTAAGCCCAGTCACAAACATGCATGAGGGATGAGTCTCCACCGAAATTACACAAGTGGGCCCGTGGAGAAAGATAATTATCCATCTTTTCAACAATACCCCACATCCTGATGGAGAACATTAAAAAAGAAAAAAAAAAGCAGACTAAGATCCTATTTGGGCATAAATGTGTACCAAAGGAGAACAATGTGGATAATAGTCCAATGAATACCAATCCTCTGAGACTTTAATCTAAAGAAATCCTAAGTTAAAAGAGTAAAACTTCATAGCAATATTCACATATTGAAAATAAAAATATATATATAAACACGCTCTAGGTATATAGTGTGTCTTTCAATTCTAAGTCAATCCAAGTTTATATTACCATCGGATTAACTATGTGATGAAAAATATGATTAACACCATCCTTTCCATGTTCATTATTCACATTTTTTTTATATTATTATCAAACAATCAATCCAACAATGGTATAAACTCAAGTTGATATAAAATTTAAGGTACCCAAACTGCATTTATTTGAAGTGGTTTGGATTTTAATAAATGAGCTCAACTCTAAAGCTCTACTTTCCTTAATTAACTCAAGTTTCTCAAAAATGGCTTCATACTCCACTGGTAAAAGGGATTAGTTCTTTTTTGGCTCTTCATAATTTAAATCCAAGCAATCACATCTTTTTATCATAAGGCTATTTTATCTCATCTGAGATCTCTTCTATCACACGAGTACTACCCACCTCAACCGAAGTTTCTCCTCCTTGTTAGAGCAGGTGAGCTAGCCCTCTAAAGCTAGGATACAAGGACAATAAAAAAATTCAACATTTCTCAACTCCAAATATGTGTGCCATGGATGGATCCATAAGTTTAGGGAGCCAAATCTCAATAAGGGGTAACTTATTCTAGAACATTTTAGAAGATTGTCCCAGAAAAGTATGAGTGGCAGCTGAAAGAATTCGTCAACAAACCGAAGTAGTAGTATTTGTTTTAGAAAGCAAAACGAAACGTGTAGTATCCATTGCGTTTTCGGGTTCGGGTCTCGAAGTTTCGTTCTTGGAGTCAACTAAAAGCAACCGAGTAAAATGCATTACTTCCATGTGTTTGTACTTTGTATTCATATCCTTGGCCCTTGCCGACATCATTTTGCAATTTCTTTATTATACGAGGAGGTGGGAATCTAATGCCCTTGCCAGCCAATTTCTTTATTATATCATATAAAGGGTATATAAGATAATGGCAGCCCGTAGCCGAGAATTGATTAGTTGCTCGAAGCCTGCTTCGCCTCGCCTTAGAATCAAGGGATCAATCCATGATTACCCACAATAGCAGATCATATATTTATTTAGGGACGAAGATTCTTATCGCAATAGTGGGCGTTATTTTTGGGGACAAAGTCTCTAATAAATAAAATATAATGGTAGTCTAATTATCTCATAATGTGAGATTTAGAGCTATGGCAAAGTGCAAGAGTCCAGACTCCAGAACCCAATAGAACGAGTTAAACACATAAAGTGACAAATTTCATATGATTAAGTCTGGTATATATTGGTTTTCTAATTTTTGGCTCATCATTTCAAAAATAAAAAAAACCAAATACATCACAACACTACCCACTTGAGAGTTGCAATACCACAAGGTGTGAGTTTTATTTTCCACGTATTGTGTTTGAATTGACCCTAGATTTATCTTTTTTTTTAATGACCCTAAGCATCCCTCGCCAACTCAACTATTAGACTTTTAGTCTCTAGCATAGGAATAATCCGATTCTAACTAGCAAGGATTATTCATTGCAGGATACATACATAGCCGCATACATGAACCAGATAATGCAAGGGGCAAGAGTTTTACTTAAGACCTTAGGGAGCGAACCCCTCAAACCAATTGAGCTTGACGGCAAATGACCCCAGATTTATTTATTGTGCGTTTGTATAGTTTTAGCAGCTATTAGTATTAGTACTATTGGGTGAAAGACCTCATATCATAAAAGAATAAAGATAAAAATAAAAAGCATTACAGCACTTAAGCCGGGCCTGTAATTCAGGCAATCAGACGATCAATCTCTGCTGTTTCCCTGGGCGGCACAAGCCTTAAACTCACTTAGCAGTACCAGCAGATAAATAAGCATCAGATTAATTAATAATGCATAGCGATGTAGGTAGAACTTAATGAAACATTGCTCTTCACCTACTTATCATCATCATATAACAAGAAATATCATTATGGTGGATTTGATTCTGCTTGAAACAGATAAGGTTCAGCTGACAGCATGATGCAAACATGACAGGAAAGTGAATCTAGTGTCCAAATCTTCTTTATCTATTTTCAAAGTTTGGAGAGGAGAATTTCAACTTTGATTGAACACCTTTCTACTTCCAAAGGCATAGTTTAATTACCCTCTTAAGAATTCTGGTGCTTCCACCAATCAGACAACCATGCGATTCGCTTTCCTTGAGTTTTTTGCTTAATCAGAAAGCAGATTGATTAAGCACATTTATAAGTGCCCTTCCTAATCACAACCATTTTATTTGATGGATTTCCTCTAGCCGCTTCCACCAGTAAATCGAGCGAGCTTTATAAGCAACAGATTACATAATGCTTTGCCAAATTAACTACAATCAAATCTTCTAAGTCATTAATGATCATGCAAGATAATATGTAGCTTAAGGGAGAAGTAGCTGATTTAAAGATGTGATGCATTACACAGTCGGATACTTCACAAAAATCGTTCTTGAGAAATTATCATCTAAGAAAAATGCCATGATTTTTTTTTAAATTTAGGTTTTCTCATGTTATTCTTTGATTGCATTCAATTCTAAAATAAAAAAAACATAAATAAACAAGAAAAACACTATTAAAAATGGTTTTTAGTTTTATTCTTTTTAATTTTCTTGCAAGTTTTTTGCTATATATTGTTTTTCTGAAAGTATTTTGATAATATAACCCGAAAATACCATGTTATATAAAAATATGGCCAGATTTCATAAGAGTATTTACAACGCTATCATTAGGCCAAGTCTGAGTTCCAGAAACCTAGCATTTTTAAGTGTTAGATTGGACCCATTCAAATTCCAGTCCTTCCCATCCTGGACCTCACCCAAGAAGAGAAATTTAATGGTAGGCCATATCAGTGACAGGATGAGAAGGTCATGCCAGCATATTAATGAGCTGGGGTTGACTTAGAGAGCGCACACAAGTTAAAAGGAGTGAAACTCCGTGATGGGAACCCCATTGAAAATTTGAGCAGCTCGAAATATCTTCCACATGGACCTGTTTGTTTCCAACAATTCTAAAAATTTTAATTTCTTGGGAGAGTTTGGAATTCTCGAAATATTGTCCACCAAGTGGAATTTCAAATACTCAAACAATTCAATGTTCAGATAGGTAGAATATAGAGATCCAAATGCTAAAAGTGACTATTTGAAAGGTTCTTAAGACTTGTTTGATAGGTTCAATCTTATTTGTATAGACCATCCAAAATAGAGCCATTAAAAAAAGAAGCTAGAATTAAAATATGTGTTTGGTAATGAAAGCATCTATTTTAAATAGAATATTTTCAATTATTGGTTGAAAGTTTTTCACAAATTTCTTGAGAATTACTATGTATCAAGCCTTAAAATTTTACTCCATAACCATATTCGGCCTTCCAAAGAGATCTAACGGTTTGGATCTTATATTTAGGGCCCACAAGTTTTAAAAAGATATTTAATAAATTATATTTTTTAGAAAATATATCAAGATTGGTGATGATCCAACAGCTGAAATTTGGTTTTATAGTGGTCATTAACCTTCTACACATTTTCAATGGTTTGGATTGTGATTTATTACCAAGAAATAATAATAAAAAATAAAAATAGGGACTTCTTGTGGACAAGTCTAAAATTGAGCATTTTACATTAATGGTTGAAAGCTTTTTATAAATTTCTCAAGATTCACAAAGAATCAATCCTTGAAAATTTACTCCATAGCCATTTTTCGCCTTTCCAACATTTCCAATGGTTTGGATCTTGTGTTTGGGCCCCACAGAATTGCAAAAATAATAATTAATAGCTCTCATTTTCTTCCACATATCTTGATATTCATGATGATCTAATGGCTGAAATTTGGAACATGGCCGTGTTTAATCATGTGAACATTTCCAACGGTTTGGATCTGGGTTAATCCTTTTGGATTTCAAGAAAAATTGAAAAAAGGACTAGACATGATCCTCTATAATACACTCTAGCAACGCCTCTTTTTTTCTTCCTCTAATTTTCAAGTGCATCTTAAATTAGGCTATGGATTTAAGAGGAGAAGGCTATACTTCTTGAAAATATGCAGAGGCTAGAGAGAGCTATCAAACGCTCTATTTTTTTCAACATCTATCAATTTTAGAGAAATAGAGGAGTAGAGGCTAATTTTAGACCTGTCAAATAGGAGCTTATTCAAAATTTTAGCAACCACATGCAAAGCTATATAATCTAACACCGACATTAAAAATTGCTTAATGCCCCTCGTCATAAATACCTCTAAACAAACATTGCAAAATATCCCCAAAATGTTTGTTCAATAGTGAGATTATTGTTTGATAGAAAACATTGATTATTGAAGATCATCAGATTGTGATAATCACACTTATAATCAACAAGTTAATCTTCAAGTGGGACAAACACTAATTAGACTAAAATTTGTGAATTTTCATGTATTGAGGAGCCATTTATATTGAGCGGCTTAAATTTTCAATAGCCCAAGTTTCGCTTGTAAAACTTAGAATATCTCTACGAGTCAAAGCCTCAGAGGATCCGATCTATATATTGAAATGGCTACCTCAGCAATCCCTATCATAGAGGGTGAGGACCCATCATAGCATTGTTTGGTTTTGCAACGAAAACCAGGTCTGTTGGAAGTGTTGGTAGATAATCATGGAAGTGGAACTCTACATTGAAAATAAAAGGGGAGTGGGGAAGATTTTCTACCACGGCCTTGAGTGGATTGTGAAAGGGATCTTCTACATCAGACTCAGTAACGTTTCACCTACATCTGCCCAATTATTTTCACTTGATTTTCATAACAAGATTTCAGCACTTTTTTGAGTGATTGTCCATTTTAGTGAGGTTGATCTTTTTGGATCCATCCATCTTAATAACTGGATTTTTTTTTTATCACCAGTATCCACCTTTCCATTTCATGATATACATACAACACTGCTTATAAAGTCGAAAATCTAGCCCTATTTTGGAGGGTGGTTATTAATCAAACAAGGGGAAATCATCCACTCTTAGTTAATGAGCTCGCCAATACATATTTCCCTTTCATTTCCCAGGTGGCCTCATCAGCTGTGTGCTTTTGCAATAAGAGATCTCCAAAATTGAGAAGACAACTCACTATAATGTTGATTGCTACCACCAATTTGTATTCAAACAAATAAAGTAAATGATCTGAGTTTCCTAAAGATGAGATTTCTTGTGAGAAGGGAATGAAATAAGATTTTTCCACAGAAATCTGCAGAGCGTAAAATCTTTTTTTTACACTGACAAGTTAAAGAGCCACTTATTTACTTTGGCTATGAAGAAAAAAAAATGAAAATGAAGCCAATAAAAATCTATCATCTTACAATTTGTTGTGTGGGGACAATTTTCTTCTTGTTGTTCACCATGTGGAACCAGGTCATGAAAAGGTTTCCCTGCCTTTGGTAATGTGACAGATGCACACTCCCACAAGCAAGCAGTAATAGACTGGAGATTTTTTTTTAGGGGTGCAGACCCTAATTGAAAGTTTGATTTTAAAGGTAAATTGAAGTTTTTCATGTAAATTTTTAGGTGGGCCCATAACTTTTATTGAATTTTTTTAAGTAGGCCTAAAATTTACATATAAATTATGAAAGCACACCATAGTTTGATAGGTACAACCGCACCATGTGCTTGTACCTAGGTTCACCTCTGCCTGCAGGATCACCCTCCCCTGTAGACTCTGCAAAACTTTCATAAACGACCAACTATATCCATTGTAACAGACTAGGTTCTCAATAATTGATAGGGTATTTACAAGATGAGAAACATCTCACCTTTTGCTTTCATATATATATATATATAGATTTTTAATGTTTTCTTAAGATGATGTATGATTCCATTGATTGGGATTGGAACTGTCGTGTGTACAAGAAGAAAGGAATCAAACAAACAGGTAGAGATTATTTTAAAGGAAGTCATTATAGATCATTGAATGTAAAGCATGACATGGAAGTCACCCAATGTAAACGCATACGCAATAATGTTTCTAAGTGAAGATTTGTTATATGGTGTTTTCTCCAAAATGGTCAGCAGAAACGGTTGATTTGTGTGAACCTGGTGTATGTGAAAGGGGGCGAGGAGATTGGGTTAAGGGGGAAGGTGTGTATGTCTAACTTTGGATTGTGCATAAACGTGGATATTAAAGTCATTCTCATCAAAATTTTCACCTGCAGGAACGTCTGTGGAATGGATGAGTGTGGACCTGTTAAAAGAGCTGGTTTCCACTAAATATAAATGCGTCAACACTGAAAACAGTAACATCTGACATCATATGCGAAAATGTTCAGAGGATGGGAAGGGGTATGAGTCTCACCTTTGGTAGATGCAGAAAATGGGAATTACATGGTCATTCTTATGCTAAATTTAAGGGCCTGTTTCTTTGCATAGTAACATGAAAACTTGAATGCATAAAAATTCATCATAATTTTATGAACTCAATCAAAGAATTATTATGAAAACCCCAGTGGCATGTTTATCAAAACCCGCATGCTACTCTTGTAAGAAACTTTATCCTCAAAAGGGAGGCTGCCTATGCAAAGATTCTCACTCCCTTAGGGCATGTTTGGAAAAGGGATAGGGTGATGTAGAGTAAAGTTAAATTTTGAAAATTCAAAATTTTCTCCTTCTATTTTTAAAAAATTTAAGTTTTCCTCCTCATTTTTCAAAACAAGTCAAAATGTTATCACTAAACTACAAAAACATTTCTACTTTTTATATAAAAAGTCAAAAAGATTCTATATCAAACGACTAAAAATAAAAAGTCATCATAATCCAATTAGATATTATTCTTTCTTGATTTTGGGTTTACCCTACCTCTCTCTCAAACACGCCCTTAAGGAAACCTCCATTCCCTAAAACCACTTCAGCAAGGAGAAGCCACCTCAAACAGACAGGCAAGCAGGGCCTGGTCAAAACTTGAGAGCTAGCCCGGAAACCAGTCTTGCATAAAACAAAGCTCTAGCAACCTACTCCCACCACCAAGCTTCCTTCTCAGGCAGGAAACTGATTGACCTCATTGGCCGACAGTTCAAAGTTTCCCACCGAAATTCAAATTCAAACTTCAATGGCCTCCAACTATAAATTCAAATCCAATTGGTTCTCAAGCGGGAAAAGCAAGGCCTTCGCCCAAGGCAATACCTTCAGCACGTAAACGCAAAAAGACCAATCAAGCGAAAGGCCCCCTTGCCATGTTGCGTATTGTGGACTCTCTCTGACCTCACACATTTCCCCTCGCACTTCATCTGAAGTGGCTAATGTCACAAGTATGAACTCGCTGACCATCGAAGAAATCGCGGATGTCATGCAGGAGAAGCAGCCGCAGTCGAACAATGTGGAGCTCCCATCGGATTGTGCTCCCTTAGTTGGCCCACTCTACCATAAGGTAATCCACCACAAGGCCCGATCCTCAAACACCCCACCATCCGCAAAAACCTTCCCATGATGACTCTCCCCTTCACCTGTCCTTCCAAAGTTGTCCTCTCAACCCTTCCCGCATCCCTTCAACTCCCCATGCAAGCCTATGCATTAATGATCCCCCTCCTCTCACACTTTCCCTATCTCGTCCCTCCTCTCTTTGAGACAATCCCAACCCCTCCCCTACTACCGGCACTCCATTGCGTCATACCACCTTCCTCTGAGCCTTTCCCCACCATAACTCTCAACCAGCACTTGCCCCCTAAGTTATACGCATGCGCCGACCTTGTTCCCCTCAACAGATCCCCTCATGTCACCCCCACTGCCATCCATTATCACTCATCCCATCTCGCTCTCCCCCTCATCTCCCTCTCCTCCTGCTCCATCGTTTCCCTTCCTCCCTCCCACCCACCTTTTCCACCTATTCCAAAAAACTCCATCCTTTCTCCTCCTGCAAATACATTCTCCATCCCCATCATGGTTTCCAAAATCACCACCATCTACTCTTTAGATTCTGATTCTAACGATTCCGTTAGGGGTCGTTTATTAATTTCACTTGTGATGTAAAAATGATTTACATATGTAAATGACTCATATGCAAATCATTTATATATGCAAATGACTTACATGGGAAATATAATTCTTTGTTTGTTATTTTCACATGTAAATTTAGTTACACCTAGTGGTTGACATGTTTCTCAAAGTTTTTCATCAATTTTGAAAAATCTTTGCTGAATCAAGTGAAGAGATTTGTTCTAGTAACCATTGTTGGCATTTTTAAAGAAGGTCAACGGTTTGGATTGCAAAAAAAAGGTCCATAGAAATTAGAACTAAAGATCAAATAGTCTAAACTTTTTTTGTAAATATCTCACAATCAATGAATCATTAACAATTGAAATTTGAGCTACTAATTGTTGAAGGCATTTTGAAGAGCTTCTATGATTTAGATCTTTTATTAGACACTCAGATGATCCAAAAACATTGAAAAAAATAGACTCTATTTTCAACTCATGAAATGTACGGCAAAAATGTGCATGCATCCAATGGTTTATACGTATTTTGAACATATCTCAAAATCTATGGTGAGTCAATATGTGAAGTTTAACCTACTAGCATAAAATGGCCTTTTGAAACAGATGAATGGCTTGGGTCATGGAAAGGTGGCCCACAAGATTCCAAAAATGGAGATTAACGACCAGGAGTGTTTCATTAATCTCTCATGATTTATGATTATCCAATTGTTGAATTTTTTTCATAGTCGTTTTTGCCATTACTAACATGTTGAACGGTTAGGATCACGATGGAAGGTCCACAAAATAAGAAAAAATAAAAAGGAGTCATGGACGCTTTTGTACTGTAACACTGCAAAACCAAAAGGGGTGTGAAATGGATTCACACCTTTTGAGGTGTGAAAGTAAATGAGACTTTTTGTAGACATGTTACACATGAAAATCTTACAAACCATATGTGTAAAATTTTCAAACAAATATAAATGGTGGGGATCCATTACACATATGGGACATTTACATATGTAAATGTGGGGAAACAAACGACCACTTAACTTTTATGGGTTTGGTGGACCTGCCCCCACTACACCTCATTAGGACCAAGTGTTGCAACAAGATTTCAATAGCTTGGACATCCAGGTTGACCACCCGCTTCCACTACAACTGCTCATTTTCCAGTTTTTGCCTCTAGAAGACCAGACTACCTTAATCTCCCTTAAGGATGACCTCATGGTGAAAGCTCTCTGGAAGAAAATAGAAGTGGCTACTGCTGCCCTGCCATCAGGTAGGACTCTAATCTTTGGGCCTCCTTGCCGTAAGAAGCATGGCCATCATCAAAACTTGCACCTGAAGTTTTGAGATAGAACTCACATAGGTCCCCACTCTAGATTGTCCTCCCTCTCTCTTAACCATTCTAGAGGATGTGATTACACTGGAACTAGTAAATCTCCAAGATAGCAACGAGGACCGCAATCCCTCTCTCCGAAGACAAACAAACTCAAGAGATTCACCTCAATGTCAACATCCTTTGCTCTCAGAAGGGAACTTTATGTGGAAGTTCTTGGGGCCCAAGCCTCCTCAATCTCGGAAGCTTTCTCGTGTAGATTCCCAACTCCAGGTATTGATTGCCTTGAACCCTCTCTTATTCTCCATGAAGATACTTAGTTGGAACTATAGAGGTCCCTCTCGGCCCTTCCTTTTAAAAGACTTGGCAAAGTTGTATTCCACCCGTACTCTAGATATCATGATTTTCTGAGAGACTCATACATCTGAACCTAATGCCGGTTGTCCCCTTAGATCATCATCATCATCATCATCATTATCAAAACCTTATCCCAACCATGTTGGGGTTGGCTACGTGAATTCTATTTCTCCATTCCTTTCTATTTTGAGCTAAATCTTTCGATAAGTGAAACTTCTTTAAATCTGAATTAATGACTTCCATCCATGTTTTCTTCAACCTGCACCTACCTCATGATGGGCCCTCTACCTGTATATCCAAATTTTTTCTCACTGGTGCCATTACTGGCCTACGCTCAACATACCCAAATCATCTTAAACGGGTTTCTCTAATCTTATCCCCTATTGGTGCTACCCCTAAATGTTCTTGAAAGCGTTCATTTCTACTTTTATCTTTCCTAGTTTTACCACACATCCACTTTAGTGTTCTCATTTCCATTACATCCATCTTATGAATATGCATCCACTTAATTGGCCAACATTCTACTCTATATGTCATAGCTGGTTTAACCACTATCCTGTAAAATTTGCCCTTTAATTTCGTTTGCATTCGTTTGTCACAAAGCACTCCCAAAGCTAGTCTCCACTTCAGCCATCCAGCTTTTATCCTATGCTCCACATTTCGTCAATCTCCCCATCCTTACTAATCATCGAGCCTAGATACCGAAAAGAATCTCTACGTGGTATCTCATGGGTTTCAATTTTGACAATGGTTTCAACACTTTATATATATCTACTGAAGTTGCAATCCATATATTCTATTTTTGTACGACTTATTTTAAAGCCTTTAGATTCTAATGCCTACCGCCGTCTCTCGAGCTTTGCATTTATACCCTCTCTTGATTCATCCACTAATACTATATCACCTGCAAACAACATACACCATTGTACTTCTTCTTGAATATGCACAGTTAACTCATCCATAATTAATGCAAAGAGATAAGGGCTTAAGGTTGATTCCTGATGTAAACCTATAGTCATATGGAATCCACTTGTTTCTCTACATGTGGTTCTTACATTTGTTATTGCTTCTTCGTACATATTCTTAAAAATTTCAATGTAACATTTGGGGACATTCCTTTTTTTTAAGACCCACCAAATTAAATTTCTCGATACCCTATCATAGGCTTTTTCCAAATCGATAAAGACCATATGTAGATTTTTCCTCTTTGCTCTGTATTTTTCCATTAATTACCTAAGTGAAATGATAACTTCTATAGTTGATCTCCCTGGCATAAAACCAAATTGATTTTCAGAAATCTTGGTCTTCTTTCTCAGTCTTTGCTCCATTATTCTCTCCCATAACTTCATAATATAACTCATAAGTTTAATCCCTCGATAGTTAGTATAATTTTGTATATCTCCTTTATTCTTATATAGAAGTACTACAATGTTTTTTCTCCATTCATCCGGCATTTTCTTTGTCACAAGTATCTTATTGAATAGTCTGATCGCGCTTAAAAATGGCGTGGAAATGTGTAATGGATTCAATGTTCAGCATTCACGCATTTCAAGCGTTAAGAAGAATGGAAATCAATTACAGTTCATCATTGAATTCCCTTTTGTTTACATGGGTTCTAATGCCCTGACCGCGGGGATGCAGGTTGTTTACATGAGTTTGCAAAGTTTACAACCCCTCCCTCAAGTCTTAGATATGATCTCAATTTGGAATTTACAAGAAAATGTACATAAAGTAGAAAAAAATGCAAAAAAGAGGAAAAAATGGGGGGTGACCGTGACCCGCGGTCACTGCCCCAGGCCAGTGACCGTGGGCCACGGTCACTGCCCCAGGCCAGTGATCGTGGGTCACGGTCACTGCCCCAGGCCAGTGACCGTGGGCCATAGTCACTAGCAGACAGTGACCTTAAAGTTATTGTTCGCCTTCATTTTTTGTGCTGTTCGTGCTGGTTTTTCTCCCCAAACTTTTTCAAATGTTGAAACTCCCTTTCATGACATCTTGGGATGTTGGGTGACCATTGAGAAGATCGAATTCAACTATGGAATTGATTGAAAACTTTGTAATTCATCATTCTTGTTTATGAACTGTCTTTTATTTAAGTCCGAAGAGGGCATCACAGGAAGCCAAAGTTGTGTCATTTTGAACTTATAATTTTTAAGGAACAAAATGAGGCCCAAAGGGGCTCGTTCACAACCTCTGTAATGGCCAAGAAATCCCCCCGAATGAGAAAAACAAAGATGACAATGTCATCCTTCGGTAGCCATTACTGCTTGTCCATAATGTATTCTGTAATTACCCCACCCTTCTCCTCTTCCTCTGAATCTTTTTGCTTACCTTAGTGACTAAAGAAGGAAGGGAATGGTCGTGGGATTGCTGCTTTTCTTGCTTGAATGTTTTTGCGTTCGTTCGATTCTCTTTTTTTCTCTCCTCTGTGTGTCCTTTTTGCTTCCTTCAAACACTCTTCTTTTTATAGAGGTCCTAGGTAGTTTTTGGTGGTTCCTGGGAGTTGAGGGGAGTTGTGGGAAGTTTGATTTTGAAAGGGAGTGGAGAAAAACCACCCAAAACTGCAGGAAGTGTCCTTTGGGCGTCTGTGACCGCAGCCGCGGTCACGGACAAGGCCCAATTTTGGGATTTTGCAGTTGCGGCCCGTTTTCACCTATTTGGGGCCCAAACGAAGTCCAATCGCCATGAAACTTGGAGGGATGCTTCTTGACACTATTTTGACCATGTCATAAAAGTTTCAGCTTGTTTTCACCATCTGAAGTTGGTCAACTCCCTTGATGAACAGGCTACGGTCATGGACAAGGCCCGATTTCAGACTTTTGTATATGTGACCCGTTTTCGCCAGTTTAGGGCCCAAATGATGTCCAATCTTCATGAAACTTGGAGAGATGCTTCTTGACACTATTTTGAGTGTTTCATAGAAGTTTCGACCTATTTTAAGCTTCTAAAATTGGTCAACCCTCCAGTTGACTTTTCATGAAAGTGGGCCATTGTTCTAGCTGTTTGAAGCCCAAATGACCTCGGTTTGGTTTGAAACTTGGAAGGACTGACATCAGGAACATCTTGGAGTATTCCTCCAAATTTCATCAGCTTTGGATTTGGGGAAGCATCATTTCAAACAGTGGCTTATTCATTGCATGTGTTAGGTCACTATTTACCCTACATTTAGGTAGTTAGCTTGTTTTCTATCTGAACAGCATCCACTTGACTTAAAACTTTAAGAGAGTAACTTGGGTCATTCTTTGAGTATTTGTTCCAAATTTTATCAGCTTTGGCCTTTTGGAAGCAAGATCTCAGCCAGTGACCCCCATAACTCGGGATTATAGTCTTCTAAGTTGACATGTAATGGAATTCAGACTAAACAGAGTCCTTTCGACTTGAAAATTTGCAGAGTATCTTCTAAGCATGACTGAAGCTTCGCACCCAAATCTCATCAATTTTGAACATCGGGAAGCGAGACTTTGGTCAATGACCCGATGGCTTAAAGGGGATGACATGCTTGTAGCTTTTGGGTTCGATGATGTTTGTTGAACTTGAAATTTTGTAGAACTTGTCTTGGGCATCATTTGAACTTCCTCTGAGAGTTCTAGCTAATTTGATCTTCATGGGATGTCACTCTGCACAGGGATTCACAGAGCATAGTATATGATCATCTGGACCAAGTTTGGATCCAAATGATGTCCAAATGCTCTGAATTCTTGAGGAATAGTCTTTAAATGTACTTGAAAGTATTTCGTTGAATAGGAGCTTGCTTCAACATGTGGAAGTGCCAGGTCCCGCAGTGATTCCCAAGGAGCTAGCAAAGAGTCTCTAAAGCTGATTTCAGCTGAGATGAGATCCAAGTGCTTTGAAAACTTTCGAACTTTATAATCCAAAGCTTGTAATGCCTTTACTGCATTATTTGCAAAAAAGGGTGGATCTCCAGATCTTGGACCCCATTGATAGTCCCATGACCGTGGATGAAGAGACATAACTTGGCTATTTTGAGAGGCACAACTTGGCTTTTTAAGCAGTGGATCCCAATACTCAAGTATGTCATGACCGTGAGCAAAGGATTAAAAGAAGGAGAGACCGTGGGAATTAGACAGTGGTTTTGGTGGACTTGGCCAAGGCTTAGATCCCACTATTAAAATAGTTTTATGTCTGTGGGAAAGAGGAAGAGGCAGTAGTGGCTTTGGACTTGAGGAAAGCTAGGCAATAAGCTTATTGGTTCAAGTTTGCAATGTCCCTGATAGTGAGATAAGGCCATCAAACCGTGGCCCCCATTTTAAAACAAGCTGTGACCGTGGAAGATGGATCCTATTGGTTCAAGATTGTAGTGACCATAGGAGGATGATCACAATAAAGTGATGGGCCATTGATCCATTGAGATCATTACATGACATTTGGTAAGTTACCGAGTCGTTGGCCTCCTTGATTAGGCATGCGTGACTGTGAAAGAAAGGAGAGAGGTTTAAAAAGGTGGACCATTAGACAATGGCCCCCACCACTGGTTAGTGACCGTGCCAAGGAGGAACCCATGCGTATAAGACTTTGGCATTCTTTCTATTTCATCTCATTGTTTTTGTAACAATCCGCTCCGCACCATCGAGGTATTGTCCGCTTTGGACTTCCCAGGAGGTCACCCATCCTGAAATTGCTCTGACTCGAGCACGCTTAACTTTATAGTTTTTATGGAAGTCCTCACGGTTTTGTCCCCAAAAAGCGCCTCGATAGTTTAGAACAGATTATAATTTATATTCTTTCATTCAAATGTACTTTGGGACTGGGTCGTTACAGGCCCACCAGCTTCCGCCGGATATGTCCCCATATCCACATATCCACAACAATGTCGGACCGAAGACGGCCTCATCAGTGATGTGGGACTTCGTTCCTCCTCCTTCGTTCCCCCCCTATTTGTGGAGGGCAGGATTCGAGCGGTCCTCTCTCACCACTCAGAGGAGAGCCATCCCCTTTTCTGATACCATCTGTAACAATCCGCTCCGCACCATCGAGGTATTGTCCGCTTTAGACTTCCTAGGAGGTCACCCATCCTGAAATTGCTCTGACTCGAGCACGCTTAACTTTATAGTTTTTATGAAAGTCGTCACGGTTTTGTCCCCAAAAGGCGCCTCGATAGTTTAGAACAGATTATTACTTATATTCTTTCATTCAAATGTACTTTGGGACTGGGTCGTTACAGTTTTCCAATTCAAGGACGCATAGCCACTGCTTCAAGAACTCATAGCAATACAACAAGAAAGACCAAATTCTGTGCCCCTCTCTTTGAGCTTCTTCTTCTTCTTCAAGATTCGTCCATGGCAGGTAAAGATTTCAAGAACACTCTTTTTCTTTGCTCTTCTTCCTTGTCTTTTTTTTTTTTGTGGTTGTGGCCGAACCCATGTCCTGTATTCTTGTGATCATGACTTCAATGGTTTTTTTTTAATTCAAATTACATATATCCCCTTCGTGGGCTCACACTAGAGCAAGTCTACAAAACATGGAGAATGCCCATTTTCTTCTTGGGTTTTGTATGAGGCCTTGTGAGCACCAATTAAAGCTGGGGTTGGCCCTATTCTTGACTTGATTTTCTCTCTCCCCCCCCCCTTCCCCCTTTATTTTTGCTTTGTTTTTTATGTTGGAGCCATGGTTTAATGCTCTGCCGTGGGGCTATGTCCAAGTTGAATACTAGCCGGGCTGGGCAGGTGCCACGGTCGCAGTCACTCACAGTTTGTGCAAGTCTTCATGGTCACAACCTGTATGTTGAAATGCTTGACTAATTTTTTTTATTTGTTTATTGACAGTCTCTATGTAAGGTTCCCTCCTTGAATATCATTCTGAGTTCATGATAAGATCAAAAGTGGAATTTCCTTCAACATGCCCAAGCATTGTTAACTGTCAATGGCCCCTTTGAAGACATGCTTGAGCTCGATTTCTTTTCTTTTTCTTTTGTTGCTTCTTCTTCCTCTCTCTCTTTTTTTTTTTTTTCTTTTTGCTTAATCAACCAGACATCATTCTAAGAAGGCAGAATTTGAAAACCTGGTCAATTTGTTTGTACATGCTCATGGTCACTGACAGCCACAATTAGGGAAGGTCCACGGTCATTGTCATTTTGTGATTTTCCTTCCTTTTTCTATATTTTTTTGTTCTATGCTTGCACTCTTTTAATTTGAGAGTTGGCTCATAAAAAACCCAATGTTCTAACTCTGGTTCACAACTTGATGGCTTACAAATATCATCTCAATTTCCACACTTCTCAATTTCCACACTAGACCACCGTTATCTAGGCATGCCCACAATTACAGGCCATTAATATGATTTTATCTCCTTTCATGGTAACTGATATGCTTGGAATTGTCATTTGTTTTGAATGCTTCAAACCAAACATTGGGGAGGCTTATGACTAGACAACCTCTATATCCAGGTGTACAGGCCATGGGGAACCCACAGTCATTGCCGAGACCTATTCCTTCTTTCTTTTCTGTTAATATAAGCACATTCACAGCCACTTTTTTGTTTGATGAGTGTTACCACTTGCTGCAACTTGCCTCTTTTTGAGCTTGTATGCATTCCATGAATTCCAAATCTTGAAGAATGAATCCTAGGTGTTGGGGGCAGCTCACGGTCTTTCTCATAAACTGACTGTGCAGAAAATTTCATGGTCACTATCCTTTTGTTTGGTGGCCATTTGTGATCCCCTTTCTTGTCTCTTTCTCCCCTTTTTTTTATTGGTTTCATGGTCCCAACCGCCTTTTAAGAGTTCTGTTTGAGCTCTATATATCATTATCTCCATAAGCTGAGGATCTATTTATCATGATCATGATCTCCGTTGCACTTCATCTGTTTCATCCCATTAGGCAGGAATCTTGTTTGAACTCTTTTCATGGTAACAAACTTGTATGAACAAGCTTTGTTTGGGAGAATCCATGATCACCATCTAGGGTAGCCCATGAGGTCATGAACCCCAAAGGGCTCTTGTTCATTCATTCTTCAAGAGATTTAAAACACATCAGCTTTACTTGGAGAATGGACAGGCTTCGATTAAGCTCCACCCTTCACTATTGAACTTAGTGAAGGAATATCCTCCTGTGTTTGAATACCAACACTACTGAGCACACACCTAGCCTTCTGTGATCTGTGAGAAGTGTAAAGAGACTCGAGATAACAACCTTCTTATAGTGAAAGTACAAATTGAATCATCATAGCCTCTGTGGGAATTACAGAAGATTGGATTGTGGTGATTTGCTCTGTCACTAATAAGACCACTACAAACTCGACCATCATAGTCTTTGTAGGAATTGTAGCCTGAATTCTCAAATCGGGTAGCCATTAGAGGCATTCTTCTTGTTTTTTATGAGAAGGTTACTCCCTTTAATTCTCCATAAGCATGAGAAGCATAGACCGCCCCGAATGTGAATATGATCAACAGAAAACTAATTGAAATAACTGAATCATCATAAGGTGGATTCTCTCTGCCTTTGATGAGAAGGTTACTTCCCTTAAGCCTCCATGAGCATGAGAAGTATAAACCACTTCGAATATGAGTATTTGACGACGAAAACTGGCAAGGGATCGATGGAAATAACTTAATGACCACAAGGTGCAGTCTTTCTGCCTTTGATGAGAAAGTTACTCCCCTTTTAAGCCTCCATAAGCATGAGAAGCAAAGACCACCTCGAATATGAATGGCTAATGAAGGAGACTGATGAAAATAGGGCAGATCCTCACATCGACCCCAAAATTGAATGTAGTCTTGAATAAACTATTTTACATTGTCTTTTTCTATCACAACTTCCAAGTATGAAGAACCACCGATCACACGGTTGAATGTAACCTTGAAGATCCACCGATCACACGGTCAAATGTCGTTCTGAATAAGACGTTTGACATTGTCTTTTTCTACTACAACTTCCAAGAATGAAGAACCACCGATCACACGGTTGAATGTAACCTTAAAGATCCACCGATCACACGGTCGAATGTAGTTCTGAATAAGATGTTTTACATTGTCTTTTTCTACTACAACTTCCAAGTATGAAGAACCACCGATCACACGGTTGAATGTAACCTTGAAGATTCAACGATCACACGGTCAAATATAGCTTTGAATAAGACATTTTATATTGTCTTTTTCTACTATAACTAAAAAGCATGAAGAACCACCGATCACACGGTTGAATGTAACCTTGAAGATCCACCGATCACACGGTCGAATGTAGTTTTGAATAAGACATTTTACATTGTCTTTTTTTACTACAACTTCCAAGCATGAAAAACCACCGATCACACGATTGAATGTAACCTTGAAAATCCACAGATCACACAGTCGAATGTAGTTCTGAATAAGACGTTTTACATTGTCTTTTTCTACTACAACTTCCAAAGATAATCCGTTCTTCCTTGCTTTTTTCTAACACTTCCGTTCATCAACGACAGTTGATGATCATTAAAATTAGCTTTGCAAAGTAATTGTAGATCCCACAAGAATGTCTAATGGTCCCATCATAGCAGATCATCACCTAGGCCTTCATTCGCTGAGATTTAACCAAAGCATTTGTTGATTTCACAAGAATGTTTAATGGTTCCATCATAGCAAATCATCGCTCAGTGTTGGCCCATAAAAAATCTGCAAATGATGCAGTGCAAACATTACAAGCTTTGGACTATAAATTTCCAAAATTTTCAAAGCACTTGAACCTCATCTCAGCTCAAATCAATTTCGGAGACTCTTTGCCGGCTCTTTGGGAAACACTACGGGAATTGACACTTTCACACGTTGTAGCAAGCTCCTATTCAATGAAATGCTTTCAAGTATATCTAAAGACCATTCCTTAAAGATTCAGAGCATTTGGACGTCATTTGGATTCAAACTTGGTTCAGATGATCGTATACTATGCTCTGTGGGTCCCTGTGCAGAGTGATATCCCATGAAAATCAAGTTAGCTGAAACACTCGGTGGAAGCTCAAATGATGCCCAAGACAAGTTCTGCAAAATTTCGAGTTCAACAAACATCATCGAACCCAAAAGCCACAAGCATGTCAACTTGGGGTCAGTTCCCCCCAAGCCATGGGGTCACTAACCAAAGTCCTGCTTCATGATATCCAAAATTGATGAAATTTGTGAAAATACTCCAAGATATCCCTGATGTCAGTTCCTCCAAGTTTCGAACCAAACCAAAGTCATTTCGGTATCAAACAGCTGAGACAAGGGCCCACTTTCATAAAAACTCAAATGGAGAGTTGACCGACTTCTGAAAGTCAAAACGAGTTGAAAATTTTGTGACATGCTCAAAATAGTGTCAAGAAGCAACCCTCCAAGTTTCGTGGCGATCAGACATCTTTTGGGCCCTAAACTAGCGAAAACGGGTCACATATACAAAAGTCCGAAAACGGGCCTTGTCCGTGATCGCGGCCCAATCATCAAGAGAGTTGACCAACTTCAGGTGGTCAAAACGAGTTGAAACTTCTATGACACACTCAAAATAGTTTCAAGAGGCATCCTTCAACGTTTCATGGCGATTGGACTTCGTTCAAACCCCAAACAAGTGAAAATGGGTCACAAATACAAAAGTCCAAAAATGGGCTTTGTCCGTGACTGCGGCCCAATCATCAAGGGAGTTGACCACCTTCAGGTGGTCAAAACAAGCTGAAACTTCTATGACACACTTAAAATAGTGTCAAGAGACATCCCTCCAAGTTTTGTCAAGATTGGACTTCGTTTGGACCCCAAACAGGTGAAATAGGTCACAAATTCAAAAGTCCAAAAATGGGCCTTGTCCGTGAACGAGGCCTGTTCATCAAGGGAGTTGACCAACTTGAGGTGGTCAAAACGAGCTGAAACTTTTATGAGATGGTAAAAATAGTGTCAAGAAGCATCCCTCCAAGTTTCATGGCGATTGGACTTCGTTTGAACCCCAAACAGGTGAAAACGGTCCACAACTACAAAAACCCGAAATTGGGCCTTGTCCGTGGCCGCGGCCGCGGTCACAGACCCCCAAAGGACACTTCCTGCGGTTTTGGGTGGTTTTTCTCTACTACTTTTTGAAATCAAACTTCCCACAACTCCCCTCAACTCCCAGGAACCACCAAAAACTACCTGGAACCTCTATAAAAAGAAGGGCGTTTAAAGGAAGCAAAGAGGACACATAGAGAAGAGAGAAAAAGAGAAAATTGAACAAACGCAAGAGTATTGAAGCAAAAAAAGCAGCATCCCATGACCATTTCCTTCCTTCTTTAGCTACCAAGGTGAGCAAAAGATTCAGAGAGGAAGAGGAGAAGGGTGGGGTAACTACGGAACGAACTATGTTCATGCAATGGCGACGATTCGAGGGATGATGTTGTCATCTTTGTTTTTCTCATTCCGGGGGGGGGGTGTGTGGGGAGGGGGGTGGTTTCTTAGCCATTACAAACATTGTGAACAAGCCCCTTTGGGCCTCATTTTTTTCTTTGAAAATGATAGGTTCAGAATGACACAATTTTGGCTTTTTATGATACCCTCTTCGGACTTGAACAGAAGACAGTCCGTAAATAAAAATGATGAATTACAAAGTTTTCAATTGATTCCACAGTCGAATTCGATCTTTGTCACACCCCGATCCCAAGAATTGGGGTTAGGATGGCCCCACGAGGTGTGCATACGTAATCCCGTAGTAATCTGTGTATGTAAACGTACACACACAAACCACTACAAGGGAGATTGCACAGAAACGTGTAGAAAAGTTCTCCAACACGTTAATTTACATTCAATAGTAAGCGGAAGCCTATGTAATACATCTGTAATGATCATAAGTAATAACAAACGAATTATCATAACATTCATAAATAAGTCTGTACCTAACCATTTCTCATTTACAAGATAACCGTTAATTAAGCATGAACAAAATCTTAAAGTAGAAACAGGCCTATCTAAACTTAAGCACTCAACAAGTATCCCGTTGTCGCTCTTCGTACGATGACCAACAAAAGGCGTCATCTACATTACCCTCATCTAGTCCCCGAGGTTTAGTACCTGTAACACCAAGGGTAGCACTGTTAACACAACGATTAAGCAAGTATATAGAGGTACATAAGACTATCATGCCGTATCAAATGAAGTAAGAGTATACGTTGATTAAAAGAAAGCAAAAATCGTACCATATGCATGTCGTGCATGAGTAAGCATGAGTAACGAATCATAAACAGATTATTATACAAACTTATTGGCAACCACATGGTCATATTTTCCTAAGAGAGAGCATATCATCTAGAGGGAACATGCGTACGTATACTAGGGGATCAGCCTAGCTTATTGAGAAGCGCCGACAACTCCTCCAAGGACTACTGCAGCATCGACATATCGTATCATACTCAAATTGGTCCTGTCGAACCTAATAAGGGCGTAGTTAAGTGGTGCCGACTTAACGTATCAAAACCGACTCAAATGCATATCTTTTATTCATGTTAGTTATACTTGTCATATCATACATACCAGGCGTTCGGTCTTGAGATTACATTCACACATTCATTCATATCTGATAATCAACTCATGTATATTTAATAGAGCTACATATGTTGAGGGCATGGTTTCTTAACAATATGGATGCATTTAGATTGAGTAAGCATCAAGAATAATTACTATCCAACCCTATGCTATATAATCCGTGATCCCGAGGGCATTCAACACGATGTATTCATAAAACATCCGGTGTCATTGTATTACCAAATCTTGGCGTTACATTGTATAGTGCGAAGGACACCTCTTCTTATGCCAACACCCATGACGTGACATCGGGAATTCATCCGGAAAATCAAAGGGGATGAGTGACAGCTCTGCACTTGTCCACCTTTTAGTTGATCACCATTCGCTAATTTGGTTAAGGAATAGGTGCCATATCTAGAGCCCTACAAAGTCATTGAAGGTTCCTCACATCCTACATTCATTGGGTTCTTACGGCTTAGTCATATACAAGGCTATGGCTTAGCCGAGTGGCTCAGGTTTCCTTCTTAATTCGATGCGCATTTACGGCTTGGCCGTATATTGACCTACGGCTTAGCCGTGCTAAGCCTACAGCTAAGGTTATAGCTTAGGTACGGCGTGGCTGTAGTAGAGTTCACGGCGTAGCCGTGTATGAGCCGTATCTAAATCCTGGGTTTGGGGCTCTCTAGAAGGTTCACCAGAAAATAGCCAACGGCTTGGTCACGGGGAGGTTACGGCTTAGCCGTAGTACATTCCACGGCTTAGCCGAGTGTTAGCCATAGTGTAATTTGGCTCTCTGGATTCTGAGCCGTAGAGACTTCCGACTTAGCCGTGAGTTTCGCCGTAAGCTTCAGAAGTTCTGAAGCTGATTCTGCAACTCGAATTCACTTGCAGAACTCTATCATTTGGGTTTCCAATGAGGGTTCTTATACTTCTAAACTCCATAGTAGGTCTTACATATTCCATATCATCAATCTTGCCTAATTATACTCACTATCACCTAATTCCATACCTATGTGTGCTTATTTAAGAGGAAATAAGCTGTAAGTTGAACATTGAATGAGCAATCCAAGAATCAGTCAAATTAACACACATGCAGTACCATACATACTCTAATACTTGCCTTAACACAGTGCTTGACCTTACTCAACTCCTCCTTGGTGTGTGGGTAGGGGAAGGCTCCCAATCTGAGATGGGTTCTCTTGAATCTGTAACTTAGAGAGAGAGGATGCCAAAAGGATGAAGAAGAGGAGGGATGGAGGCTGTCACTGTTGCATGCAGGCACTAAATCCCCTGTTTCCAGCTCTAAGATGAAGAGAAGATGGAGAATGGATGAAGAGAGGGGATGGCTCCAACGAATACAAAAGAAAACAGAGGAAGAAGACGTTGGGGCTTTAAAAACTCAATTTTCCTACAGCTTTTGCATGCAAGTCCCAGTTTCTTGGAATATTTACAATTTAGGTCACATGGCCTCAATTGGGCCAAGACGAGTCCGAATCAAATTGAACCCAACATGAAAGTTGACCCACAAGATGAAATGCACGTAATGCACTGATGAGATGTGCATATGATGCAAGATTAATTACGAAAAGGTCCTTGACTACCTAAGTAAAGTTCGAACCCAACTACCTATCCAATTGAAACCCACTAATAATTTAAAAGCAAGGTGAATTAAGACTAATTATGCATATTAATAAGAAAACCAAGCTTAATTAGTATAAATTATAATTACGCCGGGTCGGGACCTTACAATCTTCTCAATGGTTATCCAACACCCCAAGATGTCATGAAAGGGAGTTTCAACACTTGAAAAGTTTAGAAGAGCAACCAGCACGAACAGCACGAAAAACGGAGGCGAACAATGGCTTCACGGCCACTGTCTGCTAGTGACCGTGACCCACGGTCACTGACAGGTGCTAGTGACCGTGAGTCACGGTCACTGGAAGGTGCCAGTGATTGTGGCCCACGATCACTGGCCTGGGGTAGTGATCGCGGGTCACGGTTACCCCCCATTTTTCCTCTTTTTTACATTTTTTCCCACCTTATGTATATTTTCTTGTATTTTCTAAATTGAGATCACATCTAAGACTTGAGGAAGAGGTTGTAAACTTTGTAAACTTGTGTAAACAACCTGCATCCCCGCGGTCAGGGCATTGAACCCATGTAAACAAAAGGGAATTCAATGATGAACTGTAATTGATTCCCATTCTTCTTAACACTTGAAGTACGTGAATATCGGACATCGAATCCATTACACATTTCCACGTTACATTTTAAGCGCGATCACTCGGGGCCTTGTTTGCTAAGTTTAGAATGTGAAAATCCTTCAGTCTTGAAATGAATGTTATGCTTTGTCGATGTCGCTGAAAACATGTTATGCACTTTTAAATATTGTTCTTTCATACATGCTTGAATTTGTTCATGTTTTATATGATGTACACAAATGCCGTTTTCGTGCTTGAACATGAACCTGTTGCTCCATGAAAAGGTCTTAAGGTGCTTGAACATCTGTTTGGACTGGGAGCCTCAGTTCTGAGACTTAAGTGTGCCTTTGATGCCAATTCTTGGTTTCAGAACTGAGTATTGCCTTCTCCTTTCGACCTTATACTAAGGGGAGATGCTGCCGAAATTTTTTTTTTTTTTTGGAACATTGGTACTGATACCCATCTTTTCTTTTTTTTTTATTTGCTTTGCAGATAGAAAGGGTAAAGCACATGTAACTGTAACTGTTGGCGCACCTAAAAGTCGTGCCAAAGGTAAGACCACAAGAGAGTCTGATCTAAAAGATCCAAATGAAGCATCTGATGTCAACTTGTAGCTCCAGAGAACTAAAGCTTTATCAACGAGAAACTGGTATTCGTATTGGTGTTTGGCAAATAATACCAACTGGGAGAATAATGACAAGGTGGTTTTCCCAAAACCATGATATATATTTGGAGATGCCACAAAGGAGATTGCAAAGCAACCCACTGATCATATGCGGTATCGTTACACAAATCCAACAGGAATTGTGTGTGAATTAACCACAGTTCGATCAGTTCGACGGCATCTAACTATCATGTCACTATCTCCAACAATCTCAGCAAGGCACAATCCTTTTTCATGGGTGAGACATCATGTTCATTTCAAGACTGGGAAATCATGCGTTCGCCTCCATACTACTTCATAGAACACCCAAGGTTTGAAATAAAAACCCTCGAACCGTGCACTCTAAATTTGGAAGTAGGCACTGTGATTTCACAGCTCAGGACTATTGCGCTTGGTATTCATTCGGGCGACGGGAGTGCTTAGCTTGGTGAGAGACATCAATCTCGTGGGTGGTTTAATTGCATCGAGGATTGGCCAGGCTGGGTGACTGCAATCAAGCATCATTATGCGGAAGATTTGAAGGCAGTCGGGATTTTTGATGCTGTAAATTTTACCACACAAAGAGTCCCGTGTGAGAAAAAGAATGTCTGCAGGGCCATTCTGGAGTTATTTTGCCCAGCGACTGGTACTTTCATTACTTCGAACATGGAATTGGGATTTTCTCAATGGGAACTAGAGAAAATTTTTGGTTTGGCACCTTACGGTGAGATCTATGATGAGACCATTTTGCCCGATGAAGAATTAGCCACTATGGATGACGAATTCCGGGTCGCATATTACCTCCTTTTTGTGCTTGAAGATTCTATTTAGACAACTAGCCGAAGTCGAGGCAAAGTCTTTCAATGGATGAGTCAAGTGAAGAGAATCACTGATCCTTTCTTCGTTAATAGAGGTGGGTTCTTTAAGTGGAAGAGGGTAATCCCGAGCGAAGATCCCAAGAAGGGTCCAACAATTATCTTTCATAAAGATATGGACTTTCAGCCTTATATTTTTACCAAATATCCAAATTTGAAAAGGAAATGTTGGCTTGCTTCATTCTTGACAACATGGTTGTCTGAGGTTCTCTTTCTAAGTTCTGGAAATGACCTTAGGCCTGGCTGCATATATCCAGCCCTCAAGATGGCCTTTGGACATAGCCTCACTTTGGGTCCTGCTTTTGTATCTTATATGCTGACAGAGTTGAAGCTTTCAGGATTCACCGTCAGAGAAGGAAAACCGTTTAACCGATTTTATGCTGAATATCTACTGTATACCCGGTTCACCTACCATTGCAATGATCTTCATTCACACAGCGGTGTACCGGGGAACATTTTCATGGAGGGTGTGGTTGGTGGTAGTTGCCTAATTAACAACTATTCCATGACCGATTTGCGCCAACATTTGCGCAACTTTAACAATTATGTTGCTTCCTGGGACACTATACCGAATATTGAAGTTCCAACTCAGATGAGGAATGCTGTGGAGCCATCAATAGACAAGGTTGGGGACGGTGGCCGAGATATCGGCTTGTCAGATGAAGAAAAGAGCTGGCTTCTGAGTTTAAGGCCTGCAGATCTGGTGTATAAGAAAAATACATACATCAATATTCAACCTTATATACCTGCCAGATTCTGCAGACGATTCGATTTCTATTAAGCCGTCGTGGGAGCACCAGGCCAAATTCAAGGCACTATCGGTTCCTTGCAAGATGCCCGTAATGCTTAGGAATTCTACCAGGCGTTTGACACTGAGGCCCGTTTTGGATATCCTCGTCTTCCGAATCCTGGATATATAAGTGGCTTCGCCCAGTGGTTTACTAAAAGTACCATCGCCATTGTGCAAGCATACACAAGCAATCCTCGAGCTAAATGTCGTGTTTTGCCTGTTTCTAAGAAGAAGGAAAAAGGAGAAAAGGGAGAAAAAGATCGTTTCATCCCAGAAAATTTTGAAAGTTGGCTACATGATGGGGACCAATGGCGAATTGGTTTGACAGCCGGATCCGATATCTGTCGAGCTCATCGTGGTTTAAGAGGTGAGGAAGATGAAAGTTACATGCCTCTGCCCAATGTACCTGCAACGAGAATGTGACGAGCCATAGAAGAAAATTTACAAAAGAGCATTAGCCTTGCTGAAATTAGGGAGATGGGCAGGGCTGCTTTGGATTTTGGATCTGCTTCCCGTTCTGTCAGAACCAAGGTATTAGTAGGAGAACAGACTAGACAATTTGAAGAAGAGCGGTCTGCTATGCATGCAGCTACTGAGGCAGATTTTGCTCAGCGATTAAAAATTACTGCTGATGCTCTTATATTGACAGAGACACATGCCAGTCAAGGTCAAATAGAGAGGAACCAATCTGCGGAAGTGGCTACGAGGGCAAGGCCATCTATCACAATGCCGGTGAATCCTCTGACGGATTTGGGTTTGCATAAGAAAATCAAAGCCACTCGCTCAAAATTGGTAACTCGAGTCCGAGCATCAGCTAGCAAAGAGACACCTTCCAAGAAGAGAAAAGCTGAAAGCCCTCCAGCACGTCATTCTCAGAGGCTAAAAACTAGTAACATATATATAATTGTTTCTAATCGTATCTTCCTTGATTCTGTATCTCTTGTTTTAACATTGATATTTTTCTGGCGATTTTATTAGCTCAACCCTCAATTACTGGAGAGTCTACGAGGCAAGTGGCCAAAGTTGCTGAAGATTATGCCTCTGATGAGAGGAGTGGAGGAGAAAGCAGTTTTGATACTCCTACGACCGAAGAGCGAACTGATAGTGATATTCGCATCGAGTTTGATTTTGAAAAAGATATATTTAATCAAGCATAGATGCCTGAATTTGAGAGAGAAGTGGCAGCAGATGTACTGACAGAATCCATCATTGCAGAGAAATCTATCGATGATGTTGGTACTGCTGCTATTACAGAGGCTACTTTCCAGGTTGAACAACAGAAGCCTCCCCCTGAGATTGTCAAGGAATCAGCGGCCAGAGTCTCAAGGGATATCGAAGAAACTCCAGTTGTCACTGAAGGTAAACCCCACATTAGCCTGGTTAGATTTCAGCATTCGTACTCTAATTCTGCTCATTCCCCTTTTTCAGGTGGTCAGGTGGAAGAGGGTGTTTCTGATACACTTGTTAAGACACTTCATACCGTTCCTAGGAGATCTTACGGACCCCCTATCAAGGAGCAAGATGAGAAGGAGCAATAGATGAGAAGAAGCATGCCGAAGTTTCGATTGACTTGGATGATGTCTCACTTCATAATGGATACTTAGAGGCATCACCAGGCAGCCCTCTACGGGGTGATCTGCAACACTTTATAGAAAGTTTATCATCAGGTTCACTAACCCAAAGTATGAATGATGGTGCGAGATTGTTGCCAACCGGTACTACCTTGCATGTTAGTAATAAGCTAAGGGCTAATGAGGTTGAGGATGTTCAGATGGAACAACATATTGAACCTATTGGCGATGCAGAAAAAGAAGTAGACATTGTCATGGTTCCAGTCACAGAAGCCCCTGTAGCGGATACTATTGTGATCAGAGCAGGCTCTTCTGTTCAACAGGCAATGGTTTTAGAAGGTGCAAGTCTCCCGGTAGAGGATACTCCTGTAACACCTA
This sequence comes from Sextonia rubra, assembly GCA_037013555.1. Classification (NCBI taxonomy): domain Eukaryota; kingdom Viridiplantae; phylum Streptophyta; class Magnoliopsida; order Laurales; family Lauraceae; genus Sextonia; species Sextonia rubra. The sequence goes on along the minus strand of JASUAD010000001.1, from coordinate 103,579,235 downwards.
TCACTAGTAGTGTGCCTCCAGTTGCTGGCAGTTTTACACCTCCCAAGGCCGTGACACCTTCGAGAGTCCACTTTAGGGTGGTTTAGTCATCGCCTTTAAAAGTTATTGAAGGCCCTGTTGTTCAGAAGATATCAGATGAGGCTTCTACTGCTGAAAGTGTAGGGACTCGAAAAGCCTTACTGCATGTGACAATCACACCTCATGCCATTAGGGATCCTTCAACTACCTTGTCTTCACAAGGGTCACATGATTCACCTTCTGTTCGTGAAGAAACATTGGCGATTCCTGAGGGAAGAGTAGATGTCGAGAAAGAAAGGGATAATCGCTCAAGTTCTCAAACCCAGTCAAATTCGCAAGAGCGAGAATCAAACCTTTCTATCTCTAAAGAACTTAGCTTCTTCGGGGACACCCCAAAGCCTCAATCTGCTATTAATTTTGCCACAAAGATAACCATTCGCAGCATTTTTGTAACACTCCGATCCCCTTTGAGCCGGATTAGTGGCTCATTAGTGTGTGTTTTGTTTTGTTTATTTCTTTCGGACCTGGTTTTGGGCCTTGGATAGGTAGTTGAGTGACCTTTGACCTGGAATAGGTAATTCTAAGCCCTTTTTCGTAATTTTGCTTTTGTTTGGCTCATATCATCTTTGCATCATCTTGGTGTCAGCACGCGTATTTCGTTGAGCTCGTTATTTTCCGTAACTGAGTCAGATCCGTTTGGAGTCAATTGGAGAAGATGGACCTTCGTATGACTTGAACTGTAATTAGTCTAAACCCATTGGACCTTGTTTTAAACATTCAAAACCTATATATTGAGTCATCCTCCAGGTGGCTCTCTCTCCTGCTCATTTCATTCCTCATCGTGCATGCAGAGAAATCTCCAGAGCTCACCCCCACGTTCTCTCTCTCTCTTCTCTTTCCTTCTCTTACTCAAGTAGGATTTGGATTCCTCTGTTTGGTTTGGGTTCTTCTCCATTCTCTCATCTCTGTCCTTGCCTTAGGTAAGTGGGTTTTGCATTCTTCATCTTTGATTGGATTCCTTCTCCAAGCTATGTGTGTTTCCCTCATCTCATGCATGTGTGATTGCTTTGATTTGTTTTGATTTTAGTTGCTTGGAGCTTGATTTCAGAAGATTTGTCAGATTTGAGGCAAGTATAAGTACAGGTTTTGATAACACATATGGGTGTTGTTTGATTGCTTGGATTCATTCTCATTCTCTGTATAGAAATGTTTTACAGCCATTTTCTAAGCTATGAGAATCAGTTGAGCTTGTTTTATTCAGTTTCTGTACAAAAATTTCGTTTCTGTAATCTTCCCGAACTCGTATTCTGTATTGTACGGCTAAGCCGTAAATTTCTACGGCTCGCTTTCCAGAGACTCGAAAATCTGAATTTGTTCTACGGCTAGGCTACGGCTAAGCCGTAATTTGTCCTACGGCTGAGCCGTAAGCTAGCCGTGACCCAACCGTGACCCCAGCCGTGAATTTAATCTCTGATCAGTCGAAACTTTTCTGATATCAGTACTTCTACGGTGTGGATACGGCTAAGCCGTGGATTGGTCTACGGCTAAGCCGTATACTGACTGTAGCTCAGCCGTGAGATGTATCAGATCAGAGGTGGAAAAGCTGACAGTTTAGCCGTGTTCTGAAGGGAACCACGGCTAAGCCGTAGTGCATATTGCGGCTACGCCGTAGGATGCCACGGCTAAGCCGTAGGTCACCCATGGCTAAACCGTAAGACCTGTTAAATATCAGTTAAACTTAGGCTAATGGTGTGACCTTGTAGGGCTCAAATACAGGTTAACCATACCCGTAAACCGGCCCAAATGGATTCTTTGGAGCGCATGAATAGTCTGTTAGGCTGTGACTTATTCATGTGAGTGTTGCTCATTGTTAAGCACCTCCCCATGGGTGTTGGTTTAAGGGACTTCGGTGCACATGAGGATTATATTGCAACACTAGGATGGCAACGGTGCATCGAATAACTTAAAACTACATCAACATGCACGGTTAGTGACAGTGATGCAACTAGATTAGACTTGGCTTGTAATGAGCCTTGATTCCGTATTAATCTGAGATGCATTGCATATTGTTTATGGTTTTGCCCTCTGTTCTGTTAATCTATGTTATGCATTCCTCAGTCATTTTGCTTTCGTTCTGTATATCTGTATTATTCTTCGCTCTGTACTCTGTTTTGATCTATGCTATGCTTTGTATATTCTCTGGCTTTGTATATCTCTGATTTTTGGGTATTCCCTGGTGGCTCTGCCCAGAGGTTAATACGTGAGGATAAGATCCGGTCCTTGTCATCGGTGAGTCCAAAGCGGATAATCTCCTTTCTTTAGCTTTGATTTGATTGGTATTAGTCTGGCTCTACTCAGCCTCAGCCCTAGGATACCCGACGGGGTTACCTCTGGCGTAGATCTCTGTATCTCTGTTTTAACTGCAGTGTTGCTTTGTCTTGGGACCCCGGAACCCAGGAACCGAGACCCGTTGTACCTTTGGCCTGGACAGCGGTGTTCTCCTCTGCTCTGCTCTGCTCTCTTTTGGAGAGAACATGGTTAACGTAGTAGCCAATTAGTTCAGTATTCTATGTTTTGATTCACATATCATGTTTTACTTCTATGCACGATTGGCTTAGTTTCCTAATATGGAACTCTGTATTTAATCTTCTGTCATTATTATATCCTCTTTGATACTATGCGTGTTTCACCCCTGTTACTTATATTTGCTGGATCGTTGTATTCATTTGTGTTGTCTGTGGTGTTGCAGGCACAGATACCTTGCCCAGCTCCCCGGCGGTCGAGGAGGCTGCAGGGGCGAGTGTAGAGGCACCCTCCGGTCTGGCAGAGTGGGCCTGATCACTTCTGCCAAGTGCGTGCATGCATACCAGTGGCTTTTATTTTGCGTTTTGGTTTTTGAGAGCTTGTATTTGGACTTTGGACTTTGGACTTGTATTCTGTATATTTTGTGTATATTGATTTTGGTGTGTATTCGGTTTTATCTCAGTGTATTTGTCTTTGTCTTTTCCGTTTTGTATTTGCTTTGGCTTCCGCTATTTTATTTTCCTTTGTTGCTTGCTATGATATGTACAGCTTCCGCGTACGCTTAGTTCGCACGTGTTAGATCCCTTGTGTGCGTGCATCTGGACTGGGTTTGGGTGCACGTGCACGGGAGTACGTGTGTCACCGGTTTAGCTTTTCGCTAACCCCGGAATTCTGGGCTCGGGTCGTGACAATTTTGGCTATTGCTTTTCAAGGAGAACTTTCTTTGGAGAAGATTCAAGGTGCCAAGGCTTTAGCAGATATGTTGATATTTTCTGGTACCGACTTGAGTGGCCTTCGCGATGCCCTTGTCCTCATTTTTAACAAACTCAAAGAAAAAGACTCTTGGGATAAAAGTGTTGATCATGCCAAAGCTTTCCAAGATGAAGTCTTAAGGCACAAAATTCAACTGGCTACAGAGATTGAAAGTGGTGAGGAGGAGATACAGTTAATAAATGCGGAAGAGGCCAAGCTGACACAGGAATTGGCTGTGCATGCGGACCAATGTGCACATATTCAACAGCATATTATTGTATTACAACATCAATTATCTTCTGTGGAGAATACCATTGAAAATTTCCAAAAGTCTGTTTCAGAGAGAATTTGTCGCCGATATGATCTTTTCACGCATACAGAAGCGAAACGTACAGCCTTGAATGACTTTGTTCAGTCCTTGGAGATTGAATTGAATATTAAGCTGGACAAGATTGACATTAATACTGCTATTCCAGATTATGCAAGCTCCAAAGGGCGTATCCTCATGGTAGAAGTACTAAATACAAAGGGGCAACTGGAGAAGTTATTGGACTGAGATTCTCTGTTGCAACTCCCATTTGATGGTTTCTCTCTTTTTTTTATTCTGATTAGTCCTGAGGGCCATGTGTACATTGACTTCACTGCTTTTATTCGGACTTTAAAATGGATATCAATGGAAAAAGTTTTTCTTTCTATTTTTGTCATTGGTATAGGTGTTTGGTTTGATTTTGTGTGAATGTTTGAGGTGGTTTGTATGGATGGTTTGTTTAGTTTGATTTTCTCAGATTTGTATGAAGGTGTGATTTGCGATCTTTTGGATCCACAAACTGAAAATGAGGGAGTCATATAGGTGGACGTCATCCGGTGCCCATGTGTGAGGCTTTCCCCAGGGCCCACGACTTGATCCCCTTGGTATCGAAAGGGGTCAAACAAATGAATGTTATTCGGTGCTCATGTGTGAGGCTTTCCCCGGGATCCTTGACTTATTCCTTAGGAAAAATATTTAGTTTTGGTTTTTGTTTAGATTTTGGTTATACAGGGTCTGCAAAAAGACTTGTTATATATAACCGAAGGTAGTCATATAGGGTCTGTAAAAAGACTTGTTCTATACAACTAAGGATTAGCTATATGGGGTCTGCAAAAAGACTTATTCCACACAGCTGAGTTTTGCTATACAGGGTCTGCAAAAAGACTTAATCTATATAGCAGGATGTTACAAGGGGTCTTGTAAGGACGTTATCCAAGTAACGAAAGTTTGACTAGAGGGGTCGAAAGACTTAATCCTCACAGTCATTTGATACAAATCTGAGTGATTTTGGTTACGAGTCATAGGTTGTGATGCTCGAAACCAGAGGATTTTGATTTTGGTTAGGAGTGAAAATGTATATCGTACATGATTTGGGTACACCAATGACATTCAAGAATAGTATTTCTTGAGAAGTTTTCCATTGATAAGCATCATGCATCTATCCCCTTCAAGCGTGAGAAGTGCATAGGCGCCGTTGGAGTAAACTTTGTCAATGACAAATGGCCATTCCCATTTAGGTTCAAATTTACCTTTTGACAAGTGTGTGGAGAACATGGGCCTCTTAGCTGCAAGGATTAAGTCTCTTTTCTTGTAGGTTCTGTATTTGACCTTTTTGTTAAAGGATCCGGTCATACGAGCTTGATACAATTCAATGTTTTGTCGAGCGGCAAGCCTTTTCTCATCAAGGCTCTCTAACTCTTGGAGTCGAAGTCCAGCATTCTTCTCTTCAGTATATTTGTTTTTCACAGCTACCCGAAGAGAAGGAAGTTGTATTTCCAGGGGTATTACAGCCTCATATCCATAAACCAAAGAATATGGTGTTGATTTCGGTGGGCCACGAACTGTAGTTTCATAAGCCCATAATGCCTCAGGAAGCTTGGTACTCCACCCTTTTTTGTTGTCGGAGACCATTTTCTTCAAAATTTTGCAAATAGTCTTGTTAAAAGCCTCAACAAGTCCATTAGTTGAAGGATTATATGCCGTAGACGGACAACATTGGATTTTATACTTGTCACAGAATCTGTAAAATTTATCATTATTGAATTGGGGACCGTTGTCATGATATAAACGTCTGGGCACCCCGAAACGACAAATGATGTGAGTCCTCAAGAAATGGAGGACCGTACATGTCTTGACTTCTGCAAGAGGTATTGCTTCTGCACATTTGGAGAAGTAATCCATTGCAGCCAAGATGAACTGATGGCCACGTTCTGATGGTGGGCTGATCTTCCTAACTATGTCTATTCCCCAAGATTCAAATGGCCAAAAGGTGGACGTAGGGTGTAGATACTCAGGAGGTTGATGAATGTAATCACCATGAATTTGGCATTCGTTGCATCTTTTAGCAAAATTAATGGCATCAGATATCATAGTAGGCCAATAGTATCCCAATCTTCGAATTTGATCATGAAGCTTTGGCCCAGCCTGATGAGCACCACATAAACCAGAATGGACTTTTTTGAGGACTTGCTCAGCCTCTCTTGGTGATAAGCAATGAAGAAGAATCCCATCATATGATTTACGATAAATAGTCTTTGAAGGCAAATCAAAATGAAATTTTAGAGCTCATCTTTGAATACTAGTTCTGTTTTTAGTATCCTCTGGTAATATTCCACGAAGAATATAATCAATAAAAGGATTTCTCTAATCTCTGAATGAATTGTGGAAATATGAATCCGATTATTAATCACAGTAAAACTATCAGCCACTGCCTTGTGGGTGTCAAGCAGAGGTAGAAGTCTTCTTTCAACCACTTCTAATGCCATCTTATCATTTTCAGGGATCGACATCGAAGCCGCCAAACTTGCTAATGTGTCTGCCTTGACATTCTGATGTCTCGGAACATGATGAAACTCAATCAGATCAAATTTTTTCTTGAGTTCACAGGCTTTGTTGAAGAAAGGAACCAAATCAAGTTTTTTCACTTCGTACTCACGATTCATTTGTTTGTTCACGAGTTGTGAATCTCCATAGACTCCAAGTATATTGATACCTGATGTTATGGCTAGCTCAAGGCCCATGATTAATGCAGTATACTCTGCCACATTGTTTGAGCATGGCTTAATTAATGAGAAGGAGTAAGGGATGTAGAATTTTTTCGGGCTACAGAAAATAATTTCAACTCCTGAAACCAGTTCTCCCAATTCATTAGTTCTAGAAGCTCCATCAAAATGCATGATCCAATGCTGATTTGGGTCAATAGTGGACTTCCACCGCTGCTCAATGAAAAAAACTGGTTCATCAGGGAGGTTATCTATGAATTCAGAATCTTCCGGAAGTGGATGTTCTGCTAGAAAGTCAGCAAGAGCTTGCCCTTTTATAGCTTTTGCAGGGTTATATCTGATATCATATTGAGAGAGGAGAATCGACCATTTGGCCAAGCGTTCGCTCAGGGCCCTGGCTTTTGTGACCAGTACTTTTAATGAATTGATGTTCGAAACTAGGTACACTACATTGGAGAGGATATAATGACGTAGCTTTTGAATTGAAAACATCAATGCAAGACATTCCTTTTCTACTGGATGATAGTTGTGTTCAGCACCAACCAACATTCTTGATAGGTAGTAAAGAGCCACCTCTTTTCCTTCATCGTTCTTTTGAGCTAATACTGCCCCCAGGGAGTGATCGAGAGCTCGAGTATATAGAATGAAGGGTTTGCCTAGCATTGGAGCTGAAAGAACCGGCGGATTAGTAAGATATCGCTTGATGTCTTGGAAAGCATCTTCGCAAGATTTGTCCCAGACAAAATTTACGCCTTTCTTCATTAGTTTGGAAAAGGGTCTGCATTTTCCAGATAAATTTGAAATAAACCGACGAATAGGCGAGTCTTCCTTGCAATCCCTTTAACTCTTTTAGAGTTCTTGGAGAAGGCATTTCCAAAATGGCATTAATTTTAATTGGATCTATTTCAATACTGCCTTTTCGAACCACAAATCCTAGAAACTTTCCGGAATGAACTCAGAAGAAACATTTCAAAGGGTTCATCCGAAGTCTGAACTTCCGTAACCTTTCAAAAAATATACGGAGATCATCTAAATGATCTGATTTCTGCTTACTCTTGACTGCCAAGTCATCGACGTAACATTCAACAGATTTATGCTGTAGGTCCTTGAAGATTTTCATCATTGCCCTTTGGTATGTGGCCCCAGCATTTTTTAGGCCGAAAGGCATGACGGTATAGCAGTATATGCCAAAGGGAGTCCTGAATGAAGTATGTTTTTCGTCTTCCTTGAACATTTTGATTTAATTGTACCCCGAGAATCCATCTATGAATGACATCCTTTCATACCCAAAAGTATTGTCAATCATGATTTCTAGAATAGGCAATGGGAAGTTATCTTTAGGGCAGGCTTTATTCAAGTCCCTGAAATCAATGCAGACTCTAATCTGTCCATTCTTTTTAGTGACTGGTACTATATTAGCCAACCAGTCTGGGTGTTGTTCTTCACGGATGAAACCTACATCTCTGAGCTTCTGAACTTCTTTTCTATTTTATCCATGATTTCTGGCTTTGTCCTCCGCTGGTCTTGCTTTACGGGTTTAGCATCACCTGTTATGTTCAACTTATGTACCGAAATCTCTAGGTCTAGACTAGGCATTTCCTCGTAGGTCCATGCAAAGCAATCCATGAACTCTTGTAAGAACCTCACGTACATATCAAGTTCGTTTCCTTTGATTTGAGAACTTATAAAAGTAGGTCGAGGATTTATAGAGGTCCCTAAATTTATTTCTTGTACTTGGTCCTCAGTTGGAGGTTCAAAAGGAGGCACTTCCACAACATCATCGGAAGTTTCCAACTCCGTAAAGCCTTCTGGAGTTTCATTTGGGGGTTTAAGCAAATGCCTGATCCCTTTCCATGATTCAATTTTTTGGGCTCTTTAGCTTTTACATCAAGGGCTAAGCATTCCCAACGAACATGTTGTGACGGGCTTATTTCTTTATTGCGTTCAGGCAGCCAGTGTTCAGTGATTTGTGACATAGTGTCATCGTTATCACTTGCCCCCTCAGGATGTTGAAAAGTAGCCCAATCAGTAGGTTCTTGAGCAACAAGAGTTTCATAAGAGTTATCAGCTTCATACTCTTCGGTAAAGACCACGGGTCTTACTCTAACATCTTGATTCGGTTTAGGAATGCTACTGTAGGGAACATATCCTATGCAGTGACGTAGCTGTTCAATTTTGCATCCCATTTCGAGATCTTCCCTCATTTCTAGAGTGAAAACATCCAAAGGAATCTGTATCCAATTTGTATTCAATCTAAGACTTGTAGGTTTCTTAAGATTGTACCCCATATTCTTCATCATGTTACAGACCACAGGGTTGTAGTTATCAAACCATATTTTCCCATCATTAGTGATTTTGTCGATAGGATTTGGAGGAGATGCATCTTCAGCCCAATGGAAAATAATTGTTTGATCATACTGCTTCAATGGAGGCACTAAAAAGCAAGATCCTTCGAAATCATAAATATGAGATGAAGTGGGCCATGGTAATAGGGGTGGTTCCTATTCTGCTATGGAATGTATAGAAGCGTTCTTCATTCCGACATCTTCAGAGTCCGACTCAAAATCTGAACTTCTGATTATTGAAACAACATGTACGGACGTGTCCGTCTAGACCTCCTGTGCAGACGATAGAGCGCTACTTCAAGAGATGAAACTATTCGAGACATTTTATCGAAGGTTTGAAATTCCATGGCCATAGTTAAACTACGGAGAGCTGGCCGGAAGCCTATCCAGCATAAATGAATCCAAGTAGAGAGGTTTGGAGGATCTTCACATCTTTCAGCCAAACGGAGCCATCTTTCTATATATCTATAGGATAGTTCTCTTTTTCGTTGCGATGTTAGCACAAGCTGATGAAAAGTAATAGGAGAATCAAGCCTTATAGGTGACATCCCTCTGGTAAGAGGAGGTACATTATTATTTTCCTGACCAGCATCTGAACTGTTCGTTGAGGAAACTGCATTTGTTGAATACAAAGGCTTTTGACGTCTTGCTTCGCCTTTTCTCGGTGATTTTGTGAATATGATCAGAGGTCGATCTGATTGTTTGATTTCAGTTTTGACCTTGATTACCAAAGGAGCTTTGATTTCTATACATTTTGCCACAAGTTCCTTCGTTGGTTGCAACGTTCCGAGAGGACCAAATTGCTCATCAATTCCTGAGTGGGTTCCTTTTTTACTGAAATAGCGAAAGGTTCCACAGGATTATCATCTATTGGAGCGCCTTTTGTGTCCATTTTGGACTTGGTGGGTCTTTCTTGATACATGGCTGCATCAGTGAAGTAAACTTATTTTCCTTTGAAAGGTTTTTCATCCGCAAAGACCCGATGCACTTTTCCCGCGTCATCAATATATTTGAGACATTGATGGAGAGTGGAAGGTACTATGGCATAATAATGGAGCCATCTTTTTCCTAAAAGGATATTGTAGCAAGCACGAGTCTTAACTACATACAGAGTAACTTCTAAAGTTAATTCTCCTAACTGGAACAGGATTCGAATCTTGCCAATCAGATTCTAAACTTCCCCGTCATATCCTTGGATGGAAGTCTTTGTAGCAGATAACTTGCTTACTGGGATGCCGATTTCTTGAAGAGCTATAATTGTGATAAGATTCAGAGCTGACCCTGGGTCGACCTAAACTCTCGGGATATGAATATCGTTGATGTAGACTGTGAAATAAAGTGGCCTTGCGTGTTTTATATCACTTAAGAGGAGATCCTCTTTAGTGAAAGATATAGTAGCTTTAGAGGCATTGTGAATTGAAAGACATTCCATGCATTGCTTTTGAGGCCTTTTTGATTTTGCTTTCAGGTAATTCTCGTCATTAACCATATTACTTCGGTTAATTTCTAGATGAGTGTCCCTTTTTACAGCGTTAACTTCTTCGAACTCAAAAAGCTGGCTAATTTCCTCTAAGCCTGACTCTTGCCCTGTGTTATCAGGAATGGCTTAAGATGCTTGGGGCTCATTAACAATACTCAAAATTATGAGAATGGGAGCCGCTGGCATCTCTTCTTCAGAGTCGAAACCATCATCTTGAACTTGAGAGATTTCCTGTAGTGTGACAATGTCAGTATTAAAATCATCATGTTCCTCCGGAAATCCGAGTTCATTAATCGAGTCAAACATAACCGACTGAGTGCTTAGTTTGGAATCCACATCTGGAGAAGTCATCTTTGAGTTTGATTGGAAAGGAACATACGATGTAGAGGTTACGGTGCATGAAAAAGGAGGAATCACCTATTGTTATTGTGTCTCCCCAGGATTAATTAGTGGTAAAGGGTCTAGATGAATCTCCGGGGGTAATGGAAAAGGAGGAGGGTCACTCGACCAGCCACTCGAGCTTGGTCTGTGTATATCATAAAGGGCCATTGAGAGTGTGTTGAAACCATGCTTGATATTGAGTGTATCGGTTTAGGATCAAAGGTTTGTTCGAAACCTTCATCTTCGTCGGAAGGATACTCATCAAAGTAGTCACAACCCACCAATCATCCTCGAAGTCCGAGTAATTAAACCAATCTTCTTCATCATCTGAGTTTGGGGGTGTGCCATCCCATGATATCCGATTACAATTGGATATCAATGGTTCTTCCTCACCTTTTGGGATTGTTATAATGTAGTCAGCTAAAGTAAAGTGACCTTTAGCTGGTTTGGGAGATTCTTTGGAGGTTGGAGTTTCAACTATCTTTTCCTCCTTCCACTTAGCTTGTTTTTCTCGCTTAACCAAAGGATTTTGGGCGGCATTTTGAAGGTTCTTGAGTTGCTTTTTAGCCTTTCTTCTTTCTGCAGGTGCGGGTTTAGTTTTCACTTTCTCCCAGCCTTTGTCACTTACCAAGTCCGGGTGAACCCACATTTCGTCTCCTGAAGAGGTTTTGACTGGTGTTAACCCCTGCTCATTGTGTACTACATTAATGACCCGAAATTCAATAGTAGGTGGTTTTGATGAAATGGATACTGTTATGCGTGCAAATTGTCCAAAAGAAATCATGTTGACTGGAGCAACATCATATTTTTGATCAAATGTTATCACTCCATTTTTTCCACATTTCGTTCACCTTTTCTTTCAGGATGAAATAGTCTTTAAGAGGATGAGACACCATCCGATGATATGCACAGTAATTTGGGTCATTAACGGGCCTGCCTGCTCCGATTTTTTCATTGTTGGAAATTCAAGTTTGTTATTTTCCATCAATGTTTGGAAGATTATTTCAAAATCTCCATCGAAGGGATATTTAGCTCTTTTTCTTTTTTCATATTCCTCCATTTTAGTTTGCTCAGTCTTGACATTTTGTGGTTTTGGAGGAGCTGAGTTAGAGGTTTGCACATTGAATACCTCTTGTTTCTTTTTCAAATTCGGAGCAGTTGATTTTGGAGCCAAAAATGACGATGATTCCGGTTTTCCGGAATTTACCTTCTTTTGACTGATTTCTTTAAGGGTCAACTCTGCATCAGTGGCCAGTTTAACTAAACGAGCTAAAGACTTAGTTTTGTGACTAAGTATGATAGCCTTGATTTCTGGCCGCAGGTTAGTTTTGCACATTTCAATGATAGCCCTCTGAGATGGTTATTCTAAGCATCTGTAAGACAATGCCCTCTATCTGTTAATAAAGGTTTGTGTAGTTTCATTTTCTCCTTGCTTTGTGCTGCTAAGCATGGCGAAGGCAACTGTCTGATCTTCTTCTTGAAAATGAAGTAAGAATTTCTCTTCCGTAACTGGCCATGTTATCAAAGAGAGCTCTGGTAATTACTTGTACCAATCAAAAGCAACTCCTTTCAAAGTGCCTATGAACAATCTTATTTTTAGCGCATCCAACTCCGGCAAGCTCCCCAGGAGTGATTTGAAATGTACCATATGTTGGTAGGCTGATCCTTTTCCCATATAAGGCTGGAAAGTTAGAAGTTTATAATCTAGCGGGAATGGAACCAGATCAAATTCCGGAGGGTATTTGGATGTAATACCTTTCTTTTTCATCCTGTTTTCCACCTTTGATTTGGTTAATATTTCTTCGACTTCCTTGAAAGTTACATGTTTTTCGAGATCCGCATGTAGTCCAAGGATTGATGAATGGTCGCCCGCGGCAAATGCTGTAGCCATTACTTTATCTGTTAATGATTTAATTTGAGCCGTAAGCAGGTCAATTTTGGTGGCGTTCCTCCTGATCATAACCTGCTCTCTCCTATCAGCAAATAAAGGATTAACTAGAGCTTCAGCAGGACCACCCAACTTGTCTATCAAAATTTTTAAATAGGCAGTTAAGTGATCAATTCTATCTCCTTGCTGTTTGACGACATCACTGACGTCATCTTTTTTATTTTCATCAGCATTTTCTTCACCGGTATTTTTACTCTCACTAGCACCTTCGTTTCCATCGTTTCCAGTTCCGCTTCCTTCAGCCATGAATACAGTATATTGAAGGGGGTAAGAAGACGTAGGAAGAGTAGACTGACTATCTTCTGTGTCTAGGAGAGTAATTGAGTCTTTGTCGGAATCTGTTTTAACATGTCCTTTAGAGGTTCCACCTGAATGAGAATTGGAATCAAATTCTTGTGACTGAGTTCGAGCCATACTCTGAGTAACCCTTCTAGTTGGGCCTAGTCCAACCATGCATGAGGAAGTCAGTTCTAACTCATCTTCTTTGACCACTCATTTTGGAGTGATTGTATGCCGATATTGCTTCCGAGTGCGAGCCAAAGCTTTCTCCCTAATTTGATAGACCACTTTGGCCGTTAAAGTTTGATCTTTAAATCTGGCAACCAATGGCTTAAAAGTATTGGCGAGTAGATTCCAGCCCGTAGGGTTGGAAGTAGGGAATGAAATAATATCGACGGTACTTCTTTTATTATTCTTCTCTTTACCCTTCTTCTGTTGAAGTGAGTTCTTGAAACGAACCAGATCGGTCAAATTGTTAATGACCAACCGTTCAACTGGCTCTTTGTTCTTAGCTCCATATAATGAATGTTGTGGTGCTACAATGACTGAAGGCAGATGTTTTCTTCCGAACTTTTGCCCCTCTTTTTAAGTCAAAGGGTAAAAGATGTTCTATTCAAGTGACGCCAAAGATTTGCTTTCAGCCTTCTTGTAACTTCACCTACGTGGTTGTGGCGACCACGTGTTACAGCTTGGGATGGCAGCATGTTTTTGGGCTTTTCTGGGGATTTGTCGAGAGTCCCCTGTCACAGCCCCTTGTTTGGACCGAACCGGGGGTGCTCCTGGAGCTTGAGTGGCCATTTGATGCAACTTGTTAAGCGCCCTTGGTTTGTGATCTGTATAACAGACTTGCCTTGCCCCCAGTCAAGGCTTGATGACACGGAGGCTACTGCCCCTTGACTTTGGTTTGCATTTGGGGTCATTTTGACCCTTATGAAAGACTCCAAATGGGTTTTGAGCATATTTGGAAACCCGTGACTGAGGAGTTTCTATTCTCCTAATGATCTTTGGGGTCACTGATGACCTATTCTGAGCTGAGATGGTGGAGCCCATTGGAGTAGAGAGCCTTTGGAAAACTGAAACTCTTGATGGAGGAGTAACAGTATCTGTTTGGGCCTTTTTTGTGATCTTGCATGTGGCTTGTTCTGTGTCATGGAGATCCTAAAAAGTCTTTCCTTAGCTTCGTCGAAAGTGATGATTAAAGAACCCATGATATTTTTCTACAAAAAGTAAGTCCAATGGACTATATTAGTGGTATAACCAATATGACTACCTCTTGGGCTAGCCGGAATGGTTTATAGATGTCATCTGAACTAACATGGTTTTGAACCGAAATAGTTAGATATAGGCATAAATCCCATCTCATTGTGCTATGCTGACTGTCATAGCTGTCAGAATTTTGGCAGCATTTCGGGACCATATAGTCAGGCTTAAAAGCATGCTAAGCTGACTAGACCTGGCTACCGCAATTTTGGCAGCATGTCAGTGCCATCTGTGTTAGTCTTATAAGCAAAAAAGGGTTGGATCTAATCAAAGGGATGGGGCCCACAGGATCGAGTGTGTACCACTACCACAATGATCAAACAGGATCCATCAGTGCATGACGCCGAACAGTACACAATTGCAGTGTCATTGGTCTTATCACTGATTTGATAAAGCATTTATTTGGGTCCAAGCCCCTTGGACTGAATCACCACTCTTTTAAAGCACGAAAGGGTATGATTTGGTCCATGCACATCAAGGTGCAAGTTCCCTCCACTAAATCTTCTAATTATATGGCAAAAGTATGCACTTCGAGGTGCCTAATGCCTTCATTTGAATGATAAAAGAATGTACTTCAAGTTGCAAATTTCCTTCATTAATGTTTCCAAACCCATCATAGACATCAAGGTCTTGCATGGGTGTCTTCAAGGGTTAAATAAGTCATTTTTAGCCACAAAACAGGTCCGGTCACTACCCATTTTCCATTAATTCCCGCGGTCACAGCACTTTTAACAGCAGTTTTCAGCACAACAGCAGTAGTTTTCAGCATAACGGCAGCACTTTTCAGCAATTTTCAGCACTTTTCATGCGTTTTTAACTAAATTTAATCACAAATTAAGGCAATATAATTCTCACAGACAGCGCCAATCTTCTGATTGCGCTTAAAAAATGGCATGGAAATGTATAATGGATTCAATGTCCAGCATTCACGGACTTCAAGCATTAAGAAGAATGGGAATCAATTACAATTCATCATTAAATTCCCTTTTGTTTACATGGGTTCTAATGCCCTGACCGGGGGGATGCAGGTTGTTTACATGAGTTTGCAAAGTTTACAACCCCTCCCTCAAGTCTTAGATGTGATCTTAATTTGGAATTTATAAGAAAATGTACATAAAGTAGAAAAAAATGCAAAAAAGAGGAAAAAATATGGGGTGACCGTGACCCGCAGTCACTGCCCCAGGCCAGCACGGTCACTGGCAGACAGTAACCGTAAAATCACTGTTTGCCCTCGTTTTTTATGCTGTTCGTGCTGGTTCTTCTCCCCAAACTTTTTCAAATGTTGAAACTCCCTTTCATGACATCTTGGGATGTTGGGTGACCATTGAGAAGATCGAATTCGACTATGGAATCGATTGAAAACTTTGTAATTCATCATTCTTGTTTACGGACTGTCTTTTGTTCAAGTTCGAAGAGGGCATCACAGGAAGCCAAAGTTGTGTCATTTTGAACCTATAATTTTCAAGAAACAAAATAAGGCCCAAAAGGGCTCGTTCACAACCTCTGTAATGGCCAAGAAATCCCCCCGAATGAGAAAAACAAAAATGACAACGTCATCCTTCGCGTAGCCAATACTGCATGTCCATAATGTATTTTATAATTACCCCACTGTAACACTCCGACCCAGCTTGACCCCGTTTAGTGCCTAATTACGGTTGTTTTAATTGGTAATTGTGTTTTGCTTTTGTTTTGGATTCGTTGCGGGTCATGGATAGGTAGTTGAGTTGAGTTTAACCTGGATTAAGTAGACCAAGCCCTTTTTCGTAATTTTAGCTTTTCTTCGACATGGTCATTTTTGCATCATCTTGATGTCAACATGTGTCTTTCGTTGAGCTCGTTAACTTTCGTAACTATGTCGTTTGCAACCGAGGTCGTATGATCCCACTGGACCCGGATCTGACTCAAACTGGAAATTAATTTGACTTGGACTTCATTGCAAATTGGACATCCACTTACCTTATATAAGCCACTTCATCGACTCAAACTCTCTTCCTCTCTCACTTTCTTCTCTCACTGTTCACATGGAGCTCTCTCTCTCCCTCCTGAGTTTCCTTCTCTATCGATCAAGCCAAAGAGAGGGAATTTGAGTTGTCATTCACTGGTGTTTGGATTGGGGTGAGTTGAGGTCTTCTCCATCTCCCCCATCTTCTTCCTCATTTTCTTCTTCTCGTTTTCCATGATTCCATGATGTTGCCTTGATGTTTCTTTCTCTTCCTCATGGATGCAAGCTAGCAGTGATCGGTGTTTGGTTGTGAATGAGCCAAGGACAGCTATTGGTGTGATTGAACTCAGTTAAGGCAAGTATAACCATAATATGTAAGAACCATGTTGGTATTTGTTTGATTTTGTTTACTTCACGTGCGATTTGCAGGGAAAACATGGTTAAAGCCCAATTTGATGAGTATTCTCCCTTTTTCTGTTAGAAATTTACATATCTGAAGTCTTTACAGGTTTTCTATAGTTGATTCAAAATTCAACCTCGTGCATGTACGGCTAAGCCGCAAGTCACCTACGGCTTAAAGTCCAGAGAGGGAATAAAACCAGTTTTCTTCTACGGCCAAGACACGGCTAAGCCGTATATTGCCCTTCGGCTAAGCCGTACCTCAGCCGTGACCCAGCCATAGATCAGTACAGGGTGTCTCTTTTTGGATTAACTGGAGGCAAGAAATTGACAGACCTCCTACGGCCCAGCCACGGCTAAGCGGTAGAACAACACACGGCTAAACCGTAGAACAAAATACGGGTGAACTGTAATTGCGGATGAACAGTAAAAAGAACCGCGGTGGAGCTGTAGTGCATATTACGGCTAGGCCGTAAGATCCCTACGGCTAAGCCGTATGTTCACCTATGGTCAAGCCATGCCACCCCTGAAAAAAAAAATGAATAACAAAGATAGGCGTAAGGAAAAGACCGTTATGGCCTTCATGATAGAATGTAGAGCACCCAGACTTGCCCAATGGTATGAATGTATGACATGAATGATCTCGAGGGCTGCGAATTATTCATGCACGTTATCCGGTTGTTAAGCACCTCCCCATAGGTGTTGGTTTAAGTGACTTCGGTGCACCAGCTGATTCCATGCGACACTAGACAACAATACATCGAATAACTTAAAACTACATCATCATGCACGGTTAGAAACACTGGATAACTAGATTAGAATTGGTTCGTAAATGACTTGATTCGCTATGCTAACAATTGCTTGCATGACATGCTGTCTGTCGATCATTGATCTCCACTCTCTAGCATGATTACTTGTTTCAGCTACTTTTACATTGTTAACTATGTCTTTATGCATGTATGATTCACGTATAAGAAATGATCTCGGATATGCATGCACGATATTTTCATGATTGACTCTGTATGGTCAGGCACTACTTAGCCTCAGCCTTAGGATCCTGATGGGGTGAATTTGGTGTAGTTTTCATGGCCTTGCTTCAGTAAGGAAACGTCTTGGGGAACCGGATCCCAGGAAACTCGAGACCCATTTGTACCCTGGCCCGGACAATGGTGTTCTTTGCACGATATAAGATCCCTCTTTTGAGAGCATATGGCAATGTAGTCACCAACTAGTTATGTATACAGCATGTATTCATTGATTCGCATGGCATATTTCTTTCTTGCACGACAGCTTAGTATACGAATGTGACCTGTTTTGATTTACATGATGTTCTTTATTCTATTAGACACAGCATGCATTAACTGTTATTGTTTATACTTTGCTGAATCATTGTATTCACTAGTTGTTTATGGTGTTGCAGGCTCAGATACCCCTTCCGACCCCTCGTTGGTCGGCCAGACTCCAGTTGAGACCCCCGAGGCCCCATCAAGCCTAGAGGAGTGGATGTGATCACTCCATCGGAGAGCGTCTTGGACATACATGGCATATGAGTCTTCTTTTTGCGATTTGTTACGCTTGTATATGTCATGAGTTGTATATATTATTTTGTTCATTTTATAAAACCTTCAGCTATATACGTCCATTTTATTTCATATTCTCTTCTTGCATTGTTTAGTTTGATGTTTTTGATATCTACAGCTTCCGCGTACATGTTTGGCATGTGTGAATGTTCCCTTGTGCGTGTGCAGTTAGACCGAGTCTACTTGTACAGGCACGGGAGTACGTGTGTCATCGGTTTGGCTTTTGATAACCCCCGAACTCCTGGGCTCAGGTTATGACATACATATTGTATGGTATCAGAGTATTCCTTGCTCTAGATGAATACATGGCATATGAGTCTTCTTTTTGCGATTTGTCACGCTTGTATATGTCATGAGTTGTATATGTCATTTTGTTCATTTTGTAAAACCTTCAGCTATATACGTCCGTTCTATTTCGTATTCTCTTCTTGCATTGTTTAGTTTGATGTTTTTGATATCTACAGCTTCCGCGTACATGTTTGGCACGTGTGAATGTTCCTTTGTGCGTGTGCAGTTAGACCGGGTCTACTTGCACAGGCACGGGAATACGTGTGTCATCTATTTGGCTTTTGCTAACCCCCGAACTCCTGGGCTCGGGTTGTGACACCTACCCTTCTCCTCTTCCTTTGAATCTTTTTGCTTACCTTGGTAACTAAAAAAGGAAGGGAATGGTCGTGGGATCACTACTTTTCTTGCTTGAATGCTTTTGCATTCGTTCGATTCTCTCTTTTTCTCTCCTCTGTGTGTCATTTTTTCTTCCTTCAAACACTCTTCTTTTTATAGAGGTCCCAGGTAGTTTTTGGTGGTTCGTGGGAGTTGAGGAGAGTTGTGGGAAGTTTTATTTAGAAAGGGAGTGGAGAAAAACCGCCCAAAACAGCAGGAAGTGTCTTTTGGGCGTCCGTGACCGCAGCCGCGGTCACGGACAAAGCCCAATTTTGGATTTTTGCAGTTGCGGCCCGTTTTCACCTGTTTGGGGCCCAAACGAAGTCCAATCACCACGACACTTGGAGGGATGCTTCTTGACACTATTTTAACCATGTCATAAAAGTTTCAGCTCATTTTGACCATCTAAAGTTGGTCAACTTCCTTGATGAACAGGCCACGGTCACGGACAAGGCCCGATTTTGGACTTTTGTATATGTGACCCGTTTTCACCAGTTTAGGGTCCGAATGATGTCCAATCTTCACGAAACTTGAAGAGATGCTTCTTGACACTTTTTTGAGTGTTTCATAGAAGTTTTGACCTGTTTTGACCTTCTGAAATTGGTCAACCCTCTAGTTGACTTTTCATGAAAGTGGGCCATTATTCCAGCTGTTTGAAGCCCAAATGACCTCGGTTTGGTTTGAAACTTGGAGGGACTGACTTCAGGAACATCTTGGAGTATTCCTCCAAATTTCATCAGCTTTGGATTTAGGGAAGCATCATTTCAAACAGTGGCCTATTCATTGCATGTGTTAGGTCTTTATTCACCCTACATTGAGGTAGTTAGCTTGTTTTTTATCTGAACAACATCCACTTGACTTGAGACTTTAAGAGAGTAACTTGGGCCATTCTTTAAGCATTTGATCCAAGTTTTATCAGCTTTGGCCTTTTGGAAGCAAGATCTTAACCAGTGACCCCCATAACTCGGGATTACGGTCCTTTAAGCTGACATATAATGGAATTCAAACCAAACGGAGTCCTTTCGACTTGAAATTTTGCAAAGTATCTTCTGAGCATGACTGAAGCTTCGCATCCAAATTTCATCAATTTTGAACATCGGGAAGCAGGACTTTGGTCAATGACCCGATGGCTTGAGGGGGAACTGACCCCAAGTTAACATGCTTGTAACTTTTGGGTTCGATGATGTTTATTGAACTCAAAATTTTGTAGAACCTGTCTTGGGCATCATTTGAACTTCCTCTAAGAGTTCCAGCTAATTTGATCTTCATGGGATGTTCCTCTGCACAGGGACTCACAGAGCATAATATATGATCATCTGGACCAAGTTTGGATTCAAATGATATCCAAATGCTCTGAATTCTTGAGGAATAGTTTTTAAATATACTTAAAAGTATTTCGTTGAATAGGAGCTTGCTTCAATATGTGGAAGTGCCAGGTCCCGCAGTGATTCCCAATGAGCTCTTAAAGAGTCTTTGAAGTTAATTTCAGCTGAGATGAGATCCAAGTGCTTTGAAAACTTTCAAACTTTATAATCCAAAGCTTGTAATGCTTTTATTGCATTATTTGCAAAAAAAATTTTTTATAGGTCAACATAGTCTACATAACCAACTTACTCCAACCTCTCATAAGCATTTCCATACCTCTATCGGAATACCATCTGGGCCTGTTGCCTTTACTGTCTTCATTCGCTTCAATGCTTCCCTCACTTCCACCCCTCTAATTCTGCGAAAAAAAGTATGCTCTTGTAATGAAGTATCCTCCTTAACTCTTGTATCGCCCAAATGTTCTTCATTTAGAAGTTTGCTAAAAAATTCCTTCCACCTTTCTTTAATATCGTTGTCCTTCACCAAAATATTTTCCTCATTATCTTTGATATATTTGACATGATCTAAGTCCCTACTTTTCTTTTCTCTTATTTTTACAAGCTTAAAAATATCATTTTCCCCTTCTCTTGTTCCCAACCTATTATGGAGGTCATCATATGCTTTGAACTTTGCACTACTTACTACTTTCTTAGCTTCTTTATTTGCCTTCTTATACAGCTCAAAATTTTCCATACTCTTAGTTCCCTGCCAAACTTTATAGCAATGTTTTTTCTGTCGAATAACTTTCTGAACCTCCATACTCCACCACCATGTTTCTTTATTAATGTCTCTTTCCTTTTGATTCTCCAAGTACCTCATTTGCAATATTCATAATGCAATTAGCCATTTAATTCCACATTAATGTAGTTTCTCCTTCAATATTTCATTCTCCCTTCTCAATCATTTTGTCCTTAAATATATTTGTTCTTTTCCCCTTCAAATCTCTCCACCTTGTTTTAGGGTCCATTTTGTTTATTACCGCTCTCTTTTTACTTTAATGCAAATATCTAAAACTCCGAGCCTATGTTGCGTAATCAAACTCTCTCCTGGGATAGCCTTGCAATCTTTACAAGCCAATCGGTCATATTTTCTAATTAGAAAAAAGTCTATCTGACTCCTATTACTCCCACTTTTATATGTAATTAAATGCTCATATCTCTTTTTAAAGTAAGTATTTGCTACTACAAGATTAAATGCCACTGCAAAATCTAATATAGTGTTTCCGAATTCATTCTTTTCTCCAAATCCATGCCTTCCATACACTCTCTCATATCCTCTATTATCTCTTTCTATATGTCTGTTTAAATCCCCTCCAAGGAAAATCTTATCACTATTTGGGATTTCTCGCATTAAATCATCAATCTCCTCCCAAAATTGTCTTTTTACACTTTCCTCTAGTCCTACTTGGGGAGTATATGCACTGATGATATGAATTATGTCTTCCTCTAGTACTAGTTTGATTGCCATAATTCTATCACCAAACCTCTTTACCCCCACAATTTTCTCTTTCAAATCCTTATCTACAACTATACCCACTCCATTTCTTGTATTATTCTTTTCTGTATAGAAAAGCTTATATTCATCCGTGAGCTCCTTAACTTTATTCCCTTTCCACTTTGTCTCCTGTATACAAGCCACACTAATTCTTCTTCATTTCATTACCTCAACCAACTCCATGCTCTTGCTTGTCAAGGTTCCTATATTCCAAGTAGTAAGTCTAATTTTCCTATTCCTCCTCTTCTTCTTATGGACTAACTATTTTAACCACACTAGCCCAAAGTAAAGCGGTAGCCCTTACACACTTTTCACTGCAGCCGGACGACGCTGCAATGCGTCGCTTGAAGCGAAGAACGCCCTAGCCTTATCGTGAAATATCATTTTCTCAGAATTCATGTTTGGGTTGTGATAAAGTTTTACGCTGGCTGTCAACCTACCTAACGTAACCCTCCTCCTTTACCCGAGCTTGGGACCGGCAGCAAAAACTGGCGGAATTCGGTTGTCCCGTTAGGTCCTTTAAAAATTTCTTCAGGGGCCAAGATTGTGTTTTTAGAAATGGTTTCTTTGGTGGTATATGGGTGTTGTGAAATCTGGATACCTTCACTCTCCCCAGAAGTTCTTCCTTCACCCAGATGATCTCCTTCCAAGCGACAGGCTTCTCCGACTTTTTCCCTTCCTTCCTCCTTTTCGCAATTTATGCTTCTCCCGCATGGAATGTGATGTGAATTTAATCAATCTACTTAAAACTGCAAGTGCACAGTTGTCTTGTTGAGATAATAGCAAATACAGGTTGATCCCACAGAGCAATTTTAAACCTTTTAATTAAAAATCTAGGTTTTTTTTTCAAAAGGAAAATAATAATAAACGAGAAGTGTGATATGCAAATCAGAAACTAAACAAATTAATAACAATGATAAGAAACAGATCAGAGCAGCCATAATCCACTAAGTAATTTAAAAATCCAATTTACGCAATTAACTTACCATTTTTTTGTCTCAATTATTACTCAGATTAGAAACAAATCAATGTTTTTAATCCGAATGATTTGACATTTGAAAAACCAATTTTTAATTAAGAAAAACAAAATCAATACCCAAGACCCCCTTCACCTCATAAAAGAATGAATATCTTAAGCATCACCTATCAAACTGAGCATAAACTATCAAAGATAACCAAAGATCTAAGTATAATCTATCAAAATAAGTATAAATTATCAAAATTTATTCATCAAGAACATAAATTAGAGGTTTACCTTTGGCATAAAGACAAATCTATTATTATCTTTTAAAAGCACATTAACAAGAGACAATCAGAAAAGAGTAAAATAATAAATATAAACTAGAACATTAAGATTCTTAGCTTCATCTTTCGCTCCAATCAGAAACTCAACCCACCATTGCAAAAAACCTCAAAAATAACTTTATTGATTTTTTCTTCTTATACAGTGGTCTCTCAAAATTCTCTCTTCTAAATCCTAGTTTCTAGAACAAGGCTTCAGAGTACTTTTAAAATAAAAAAAAAATTAATGGAAGAGAGAGGTGGAGAAGAGAGGGAGAGAGAGGTCTGGGATTCCATATCTGGTTAAGAATGAGAAAGAGCCTCCCATGGCCTCCTTTTATAGTTTTCTAACTCCTCAAGTTTATTGAATTTAGACCCCTTTTTGGTGGATTGAGAGATAAGATCAGCTGCACGTTGATTGGGTTTATCTCCTTAGATGAGAGAGATTTTAGAGATAAGATGAAGTGGAAGCTTATGGCATTCTTATCTAATCTTCATATGGGGTCCACAGAGAAATGCGCAACAGTTATACCTCAATGGTGTAGATAGAATTGCAATCCCGCCTAAAAATGTATATGAAACTTTTCAGACCTATGACTTTCTCATTTTAGCTCCGATTTGTGCAATCTTGGGCTCCACAGACATCTACTTTGAAAGAGCTTTCGAACGGTGGCTCATTTGCGCCGATCCGATGTCCAGATTGAGAGTTATGGTCATTTTAAGAAAAACTATTTTAAGAAAAATATGATTGAATTTTGAATTCTAATTTGCAATGGACTCTATCTCCGCAGTAGTTCAGAAGAATACTTCTTAGCACAATAGGATGAGATAAGATCCTCTGAAAGCCTTAGTTGATCTTCAGGTGAGATCCATGTGCAGATGAACTCTAAGTGCATGGATCTTCAAGCAGTGGGGCCCAAATCATCCTAGGGTTCTGTGGGTCCTACAAATTTCAATTTTTTTATATTCTAATTAAACACAACAAATACTGAAGAGCCCACATTGAAGTGGGACCCGTCCGGACAGAGTTCTACTCCAACTGGGGTTTTTCGGAGAAAAATTGCAAATATTCTTAATTAATGCATAAAATGTGCAAAAATTATACAAATTCCAATTTCTAGGTGAAAGTGCATGAAATGATGAAATTGAATGAATAATAATGCATTTGACCTAATTAAGTCCCTATGCTCGATCTTTGAGACTATTTAAAGACTATTTTAAAAAGGTTAAATAAGGTTTTGTCAACACACACACATTTGAAATCTGTAATCTCTCCACATATTATTAAGCATAACTCTTCACACTGGCCAGTGGAGTTGCCTCTGAATCAGTGGACTTGCCTCTAAATGATACATTAGAATCATTAGATGAGAAAGGTCTATCTTACACACTAGGACCATTATATTAAAATGATAGTTTTTATTAAAAAATAGTTCATAGAGAATGCTAAAACCAACAGGTTTTGAGTTGTGGTAAAAGAGAATAAAAAATTTATGATTTAGTGTTGGGTCATTTTATTTGCCTACATGGCACTTGCATATTACTTATTTTTTTAATAAATTACATATATAATTTATATGATAATTTTTTTGTTAACAATTATTTTCTATATATCTAACCAAATAGCATGGAATAAATAAGTTACTACAAGGAAGTAACTTTATAAAATTACTTTTACAAAAGCACGTTTGGCTTTATACAAGCGGAACCAAACACTGCTTAAATGATAAAAAAAATATTTACTTTTTAACAACAAAGTCAAAAGTTGCATTCTCTTTTCTACTAAATGACAAAATACCATCATTTTTTTTATTTTTTTTAAATGACTCTTTACGTTACTTCACTCTACAAGTAAAATTACCAAACAGACCTTTAAGAGTCATCATTTATTACTTAGTTGCTCAAGACTTGAACCTTGTATGCCACCTCTTCCCGCATGTGCGGGCTACTTATCTTCCATGTGAGTGAGCTTTCTTTCCATGTCTGTACGAGGGGCTCTTTGTTGGTCCCAGCCCCCTTGGCTAGATTACCAAAACAAAAAGTTTTACTTTTAAGCCCATTGGCTAGGCCTGATATTTAAATGGTATGTTTCCCTAGGTCTTTGTATTCTTGTTGAGAAGGGCTAGACCCATCTAGCACATAGATTAAGGGTATGTGCTTCTTTTACAAATGAACAGGCGTGTGTCCAACATTTAGATGTATTGTCTGGGTTTAGACCTATATATTAGACTTAGGAGTCACATGGGCCAGGGTTGGACAATGACTGTCACGCCTTAAAATCTGAGGTCATTGGGACTCTCAAATCACGAGGCATGACGGATTCACAAAAACTAAAGCAAAAGAAGATTTTAATTAATGAATCTCATTATACAATAATTACATGAACAAATGACTCCTACACATGCTACTACTATTTAATGCGAGATTCTCGCAACTCATTCCTCAATCCCGGCCCTGCATGTAAACTAGATATTCTCCATGTCCGACTCAACTACGAAATCTAGAGAAAAACAAAAAGGAGGTGAGTATAACTTTGAAAGTAGACCCACTATGAAACCGTAGTAAATGGTTAACAATCACAGTATCAAATTTAGGAGCCACGGTTTCGAACAAATTAACAAAGGGCGGAATATAGCAATCTCAAGGTAATAAACTCGAATAATAAGATTAGATCAAATACAAATTTAACATAGATGAAAATGTACAATCTTCGAAGCAACAGAGGGGGGTTAATCAATGCATTACAATTTAGGAGCAACATCCTAAACTAATATAAAGATAATAAATCTCCGCAATAAACAAAATATCAAAGTGTGCTCGCTAGAATTAAGCCTGTGTCAAGTACAAAGTACTCGCTAGGTAGAAGCCATTTTCATATCTAAAGTTGGCACGAAGCCTAAGATACTGATAATCTCTATAAAACAAAGTAAGTCTACCTACAAACTAGAAATATCGTATAAAGGAGTCTCAATCCCAATATCATAACCCAAAAAGGCTAAAATCTGAGTATAAGCATCTCCACGGTGCATTGCCCATACTTTAGAGAATTCTTTGAGATCAAAGATGTACGAGCAACAAAATCAAATAAGTCATGAATTCTATTTACAAACAAAGGTCAGGTTAGAAACACAAATCGAGCTATACATCATCGAATCTTTGAATAAATCCAACATTCTCAATCAAGTGATAATTAATCTTAAACACTAATAGAAAATAATTTATTTTATAGAAAAATGGTTTCACTGGGACCAATGTCAAGTCTAACAATGAACAAGTCCAAAACAAGTCAAAATGACAAATTTCTGACAATAATGATAGCACGATGATATCAATAAAAAAAATATCAAATCCAATGATCATCACATCAAAGGTAATAAAATTCCTCGGAGCTATATGATTATTTCAATAAATTTCAAAATTATAATTTAAAAGCATAATTGAGACAAAGAATAAAAAAACTCAAGTACTAGGGTACCATAGTAAGATTACTCGCCTGAATCAATGGTGATCAGAGAATTTGACTTATATCAACCAGGTGTTTGGGTGTTTGTCCCTAATAATGATGGTTCACAGTCAAATTAGCAATGAGATCCAGTGATTGGGTTCATGGAGCAATTGTTTGACTTGGGTCAGGCTTATGTATCATAGGTTATCACATATAGATTTGGCCCAATTTATTAAGTTTTAAAAGTGAGCCATGGGTAATGGGGTAATGCTTGCACATGGGCTAAATGGGTTGGACCTGGGGTCAATGAACGGTGGTTTCAATTTGGATCAATGAATGGGCCATAACTCGGGTTCGTGTGTGAATTAATGGGCCAGGTTGCGAGTCCAGGTCAAGTGAGATGGGTAGTGCAAGAGGGCCTGAATTGGGTAGTGCAAGAGGGCCTGAATAATTGGGTAGTGCAACAGTACATATGATTTAATCCTGAAGTGGGTAGTGCAGGAGGGCATGAATAATTCGAGTCATGCATGCATATAATCTAAGTTGGTTGATTCTGGGCCAATTGATTGCATAGCTGGTTAATGAGTGGGCTGGGTCCCATAGTGGGCCAGAGAGTGGGCCACGTGCTTTTAACTAAGCTGGATAAGGGTGGCGAGGAAGACTATGCTTCCACACCGATGGTGGTGGAGCAATTCGAGTTCAGCAGCAGGGAAGGGAGAGCATGGAAGGAAGGAGAGAATAGGGTAAGAGAAGAAGCAAAGAAGGAGAAGATGCAGAAGAAAAGGAGAAGAAGGAAGAAACAGGGAAGAGAAAAGAAAAACAAAGAGGAAGAAGAAAAGGAAAAGAAAGCAAGGAAGAAAATAATGAATTGGGTTCCCTGGGATGTCTGGGCAGAAACGAAAGGAGGAGGAAAAGGAATTGCAGGGCAGTGGGAAAAGCAGGAGGAAAAAGAGAAAGAATAAGAAAGCAGCAAAGGAAGAAAACGAGGAAGAGAACAGCAGAAAGAGAAGAAGAAGAGTGGAGGTAGAGTAGCAGCAGAGAATGCAGGGAGGAAAAAAGGAAATGGAGAAGAAGCTGGGCCGGGGGTAATGCCTGGCTGGGCTGGGTTCTCCGACCAGCAACAGGGAAAGAAAAAGAAAGGAGAAGAGGAGAAAGAGAACAGGGAAGAAGGAAGAGAAAGAAAACAGGAAAAAGGAGGGAGAGACAGAGCAGAAAAGAGATACAAAGAGAAAGGAAAACGAAAAAGAAGATGGGCTGAAAACAAAGAACAGAGGAAGGAGAAAGAAGAAAAGCAAGAAGAAAAGAAGGAAGAATAAGAGAATTAGAAACGGACGGGAAGTAGATGAAGAAAGGAAGATACAGAGGTAGAGAAGAATGAAGACGAAAGTGATGAACGAGGTGCATGGGTTCTGTCTGGATGAAAGGAAACCAGGAAAGAAGAGAGGAAGAGAGAAAAAACAGAGAAGAAGAAACTGAAGAGGAGGAAGTGGAACAGTACACATGCATGGCCGAGAGATATGCAGAAAACAAGCTGAAGAAGAACGTGATAGAGGGGAAGAACGAGAAAAAGAAGAATAAGGAGATGGGTTGTGCTCGGTTCAGGAACAGGGGAAGAAGAAGAAAAAGAATGGAGAAGAAAGGAGAAGATGGGCGAGAGATGAGTCGGTGGTTGCAGAGGAAGGAGGAAAAGAGAATGGGAAAGAAGAAGAAGAAGTCAGCAGAGGAGATAGAAGGAAAAGAAAATAAAGGAATTCAAGGAGGAAGAAAAGAAAGAAGAAACACAAGAAGAAGAGCAGCGCGAAAGACGGCAACGAAAAAGGAAAGAAAGCAGAAGAGAGAGGAGAAGAAAAACGGGAAACAGGAAGAAGAAGAAACAAGAAAAGAAAAGAAGAAGAGCAGGAAAGCACGAGGGAAGAAACAGAGAAGGATGAGAATAAGTGGGGCAGCCGAGGAAGACGATGAACAGTGGAGAAAGAAAGAGAAAAAAGAAGAGGAAAACAAAGGGAAAGAAAGAAGAAGAAAAAGAAGAAGATAACAGAGATGAGAGTGCAGGTGAGAGAGAGAAAAACTGAGACGAGAAGAGGAATAAGAGGCAGGAAGAGAGAAAGAAGGAGGAAAGAAAGAAGAAAAGACAGAGAACAAAAACAGGCGATGAAGAACAGATGAAGAAGACAATATAGGTGGGCTCGGTTCGAGTCAGGTGGGTTTGGGTTTGACCTGGCTCGTCCAGGCTGGCGGTGAAGATTTATTTAAATAGTGGCCCGGTGAGATGTGTGGCTAATGTATTGATGATGAAACTGCTCAAGATGATGGCAGATTCAGTGATGAGAGGTTTGAGACCCTGGTATGAGTGGAGCAACAAGATAGAAGAAAACCCTATGGTACCATGCAAGAACATGAAAATTAACCCATTACGGTAACTAGTAAAAGAAGGAAAGAGAAAAAAGGAGGACATACCTTAAAAAGAAAAAGAAAATTCTAACACAAGAGAGGGATAAGCAGGAGGAGGGTTGTCTATTTATAGGAAAATAAAAGCAAAGGTCCCAAAAAAATTTTACTTCTAGCCAAACTTAACCAAGGAAGTTTGATTCAACTGGAACTCTATCCCCAAGTAAAATTAGGATAAATTAATTCAATAAGGGGGTTTAATCCAAATAAAATTTCAATTTGAGTACAACTCTAAAATTTTCAAACTCTAGTAGTTTTTGGGATGCACATAGTAACCAAGTAATTATCCAAATTTAAATAGCATAAAATCATAAAAATATAATCACATGTGGGGTCCATCAGAGATTAAACCAAAGGTCCGGATTAATTCAAGTTTAAAATTAAAATTTGGGTCATTACAATGACATGGCCAATGAAGTGAACATCCCAAAATTCGCCACATAACCATTTAGGACTGTGTGGTTTGCCGTCACTCTCAAGTCTCACCTTCGAGATCCACTGCTGAAGAAGTGGTTTGGTAACTGCCAAGATCCATTATTAGCTTGCATTGCTGAAATCTAAATCATTCAAAGTCACCTAAGCCAAATCTTCTTCTATTGAAGTTTAGTTTTGCCTTTGGATTAATCACATGTTATAATTATACATGATTTCTCTCTTCCTAGTTTTTATATTTTAATCATGCATTTAATGCAGAATCGCATGTTTTAGCTTGTTATATTCACAATACTAACATTTTCAACATCTTAAATAAAATGTAAGTGTGAAGAGGTCATGCATTGTGGAAAAAAATAAATAAAAAAAACAAGCAAACAATGAGTTTTATGCATTGAGGGAAATGGAGATTATGTAGGTTGACAAAAATTAGGCTGTGAAGAGTACTTTTTTCTTTTTTTTGGGAAAGATTAATGTGTATATTCTGAAAAAAATAAAGTAAAAATATACAAATGAAAGGAAAGCTACTCTTTCTCACTTAAAGTCCCTAAAAGACCCAATTACCAAGGAAGAAAACTCAACAAGCACCTAAAAGAGGCTCATCAAAAGAAAATGCCCATGACATAATGAAACATACAAACCTGCTCAAAAGAGGTCAAAGATGGAACTTGTCACGACGCGGGCGCGAGAATCCAAATATTAGGGTAACTCCTGATGCGTGACACGCACACTCTAGTGAAATTCCCACCTGCATCTATCCAGAAAAAATTCCACAAGGGATATTCACATTCTAACACGTGCGAGGAACACTAACGAACATCTGTTTGAGTATTTAATACGGGGAAGCCTATCAATATCACCTATAATTTTTTTTTTACTTTTCAATAACATTTCATTAGTATCATTCAACACATGAATCATCCACAACTAAACAAACAATATACAAAAAAGATGTATATTATAACTGTCGGCAACATATATAATCATGTTATGAACATGTATGTAACTCGTATAGAACTAGATACGAAAATGAACATCTATACAAGTCTAGATAAAAGTATCAGAACACTATCAACAGAAATAAACAATGTACAAGTCTAAGGCCAGCTATACAATATGAACAAGATCCAAAAACCCAAATCATAGATCCCTATTATGTTATCATGTTACTCTCTAGTCAATGGTCAATCAAATTGCCTTGGTGGTCCACTCATTAAAACCTGAAGGAACTGATAAGGTCTCCTCCGATGCCTCTTTGGTCTCAATGGGACCAGAATCGGAATTGAGCTTGTAACACTAAACAGATAGATGCGAATAAAACTATTTAGTAAAATATGAGCATGATTAAGATAATACAAGCTGTGTCTAATAGAGTAATAGACAGAATAATTATAAGAGATCAATTATAGTCTACTAGGCAAGAATTGTGCAATAGATTAAATCATGCTATACTAATTAATACCGAAAATACAATCAAATCGGCCACTACATGTTGCTATATCTTCCTAGTAGGGATCATATTGTTGGATACACTAGTGCTTGTGCCCGATTACGCTTGGATCCCTAGTTTTTGGGTCAGATATCCCAGATATCAACTACAGTGATAACCATTTGAAACTCTCCTTATTCGACCCCATCGAGTTTTATAAATGCAAAGCTAAGTAGAGCTAGACGATTCGAATTAATCAATATAAATTGAGTAAGGTTCAATCTAACTCAATTATGTTCCATTTCAGTCTAATTCAGTCAATGTTACTCAATTTGAAATATGAATTCAATATCAATGATTTAATGGCAAAAACCAATCAATTCAATATCGTTGAGACAATGATTCATTATCAGTTAAATAATAGTAGACTTGATCAATTCAGTATTATTATAAATAATGATTCAGAACAATTTGAGAGATCAATGTTCAGATTTACAGTATGCAATACAGAATAATTTAGGGAGTCAAGGAAATTTACTAGCCAATCTTAAGCTAACCACCTGTAGCCTCTAACCAGGGCCGGCTCAAGATAATTTAAGGCCTAAAGCGACAATCTTCAATGAGAAATTTTTTTTATTTTTAATATTATTATAATATTTTATTTAAAATTTATTTTTTTCATTTTTTGTAATGCAATATTACTATTTAAGGTTTTATATTAAAATTTTGCTAACATATTTTTTTCAATTGATAGTATGGCTAATCTATTTAATCTTTTTTATAAAATTGTTAATCTAAATTAGGACTTTATCAATTTTAAATTTGAAAATCTTCTCTCTATAAAAGCAACAGTTATAGGTATTATCAATATTTTTTAAATAAACATATTTAATATTTATGAATTATAATTAATAATATTTACACTAACTATAATCAACATATAATATGAGTTGGTAATTAAATTTATTTTAAAGCATAGAACCATAGAAGCTAATTTAGTTATTAATCAGTGTTGGTCACAAATATTATAGTTGTGGATTACTTTTGAATTTGATGCGGCTTCTTCAATATGAAAAAAAGAGATTATATCTGAAGTTGTCTTCTAAGGATTTTAAGTAGCATAGATATAGAGGGAAAAATGTGCAACCTGGAAGATTTTTAGAATAGAAAATGATTCTTGCTTATTGTGACTTTCAGATTTTTTTTCTTTTAATGGCAACATTTTCTCAATGGTGAAAATGGTCTTTAATTCATTTTTTGAAATATAAAAAAATAACACTTGTTTTTTATGGAATGTAAAAAGATGGTAGTTGCTTTAATTACTTTTATAAGGCCTTATTCTTTAGGAGGAACAAAATGATGATAATTGCTTTTTTTTAAATTTGAAAAGATTTAGGTTACTACAATTATTTTTTTTAAGGCCTTATTTTTTTGGTTTGAGGAAAAAAAAAAGATGGGATTTACTTTTTTGGGGGCCTTATTTTTTTGGGGGCCTAAAGCAAAGGCTTTTTTAGTCCAATGGTCGAGCCACCCCTGCCTCTAACTGTTTGTTTCGATATAGTTTTAAGTTATTTGATACACTACTATCTTTATTTAGTGTTATAGTATATAAAAAGTGTATCATAGCCCCCCAAACTAACACCCATGGCTAAGTGCTAGATTTACAAGTGATAATAAATAAATAATCCTAGCCAAGATTATTTTTGAATATATAATTACCATTAAACAATTTATCAAAATTAAAAGGTTCCAAATTTAAGGACTTATAAGGTCTTTAAGTGTTTTAAAGTCATATGGTCTTAATTTCATACATAATTAACCCTAGGATTAATTATAAAGTGTTTAGTGTTAATTGGGGTAAAGATAGAACCCATAGGTTAAATTAGAAGTGATCCAAAATAGACCATTCAAAGTTAATAGGGTTTGCTCGATCGTGGCTACAGGCGCGCTTGAGCGCCTTTGCTTATGTTTCAATTAAATTTCAACTGACGAATTTTCTTTAGTCCATTATACATGTGCTCGTGCGCTGCCCAGGCCCGCTCGAGCACATTTATCTCTATCTCCATTTAAAATACTACTAACACATTTTGGCTAGAAAGCACGTGCGTGCTCACACACTCAGCCACGTGCTTCAAAATTCCAATTTGGAATTATGTAGCATGCTCTCTTCTTTCATCTTCTGAACCTGCACTAAAATTTGTTGTTCCACATTAATCAAAAATTATTATTACACTTCTAAAATATCATCCATCCTCCTTCAATCCATTCTATATACAATTCCATCTTCTCATGCATAAAAACAAAAATGAAAAAGGCTAAAATATTAATCATATTTGAAATGGATTATAGAATCATGATCTACCAACATACATTAAACCAGGACCTGCTTACACTTTCCTCTTATTCAAGCTTTGCTCAGAATTTCTCTCCCTAGTACTCAATCTGGGAAGAAAACCCCAATTCGAAAGCCTAATTATGTAAGGGAATGAAACAAGATGAAGAATGAGATGCGTGCATACAATCTAGAATCCTTCTAACTCCATCAAGCCACAATTTCTGTAAGTGGGAAGAACCTTACCTTAAATCTGATGGGGAAGGAGAAGCAAATTGAGTTACAGCAATCCTAAGGTATGAGAGTAAAGAGGAGATGATGGAAAAAAGATTTGGAATCTCAATCCTCACATGCAATAGTCATCACCATGAATTCCAAGTAGAATTGGAGAAGAGAAGAAGAAAAATGAGCTTCCAACTAAATTCTATGAAGAAGAATCGAATGAACTAATGTTGGGTGGTGTTTTATATCAGAATTTCCAGTTATTTATAAGAAAGTCCAATATGTCTTATGTATTTTTAGTTTGAGTCAAATGAGAGTCCACATGCTTCAATTGAGATCAAATGAGTTCAAGTCAAATACGAAAGTCGATGAGCTCGATAAGATGAATGCAATGGTGACAATATGATGCATTTATGATGTGAAAATACAAAATCTGAAATTACGAAAAAAGGCTTTATCCATCCAATCGAGGTTAAATCCAACCCAAACTCTCTAATTA
Organism: Sextonia rubra; assembly: GCA_037013555.1. NCBI lineage: Eukaryota > Viridiplantae > Streptophyta > Magnoliopsida > Laurales > Lauraceae > Sextonia > Sextonia rubra. The sequence continues at coordinate 103,545,687 of JASUAD010000001.1, read as the reverse complement.
CGATCCAAACTCAACTGATTAAACTCAAATAGGACAAAAACGACCTTAATCTAACCTCAAACTACATCAATCACAATTATTTATATTAATACCAGGTTAACTAGCCACTAATCATGCTTAAGTAGTCACTAAGCACACTTAACTCGGGTTGGGATATTACAAAACTCAGGAAATAGGGTTGAATTTTCTTAGGTGCTTTACAGCTATGGATCACCTACTAGCCTCTTCAATATAATTGTAATAGACATGGCATTTTCTTTATAGACCAATCTTGTAAGTTTTTTAGCTTGAAAACGTTAAGGCCAAAGAGACATTCATGGGTCAACCATAGATTTTTTTATTTTTTTGAAAAGGCTGTGAAGAGTTCATGCAAACTTTTTTTTTTTTTATGTCTGCCATTTTGACATATACAAATTGTGGCATTTCATAGTGGGGTTGAAAGCTTTTAAAAGTCATACATGGCAACCAAATCCTCAACGATTCCTATCGGTTTTCCTTGAGAACTTAAAAAATCAACATTTGGCAATTGTAAATCCTCAATAATTGGACAAGTGAAAAGCCTCATGTTACAAGAAATTTCAAATTTGACCTCCCCACATTCAACTTTAAAGTCCAAAGATTTGCGATTTAAATATCAACACAAAACTTTCTCTCTATATTCATCAATGCGCACCACTCTCAATGTGAAATCCTCAACTATATACAATTTGTCAATGGATAATCCTCATTTCTATGGCAGTCAGAAATCCTCAAATCTGTGAATTTGTTACAAATTCCTCACCTCCTACCAAACGCACATGTGAGTTAGGAGCACATACAATATTACTATGATTCGATGATCATGATCATTTATTTATCAGATTCTAGTTATACAGTTTTATCGGTGCACAAATTAAAAATCAGGCCCTTCAAATGGATGATCACAAATACAGGTTTATGCCAAGATTGTAGATACTCTTGTGCATAACAGCTCAAGATCACACTAAGTCTTCAACTCCATGATCGGCATATATACAACTAGGTTAGCTTACACGGGGAAAAAGTATAGTTGTTAACAGGTGTAAATTGTAACTCACTTGGCATGTATAATGTATTCCTTGTATTATTATGTGTGAAAAATCAGATCTAAGAGTCGTTTGCCTTTCACAACCATGGGAAATAAAAATGGTTTTTATTTAGGTGAAAGACTCATATGGAAATGTTCTATATGTGATGTTGGATTTTGATGTATACTGATTACTGATAATAACTACAAAACAAATAACTGAGGAAAATGTTAGAAGTTACCAAAACAATTGGTAGCCGAATCACAAATCTTCCTTAGCTTGAAGAAAGCCTTTTCATAGAAAGTTTTCTCATGGAGATTATAGATTTGAGGTGTGAGGAATGAGTCTCTCTCTCCAAAACCCTTTATATAGGAGTTTATAAGGAGACTGTGAGAGCTAACCCTTTCAACATAATGTATCCGATCCAAAAGTACACATGCGGGGCAAGACCCAAACTGAGTAAGACCCAGCCATGGCAAGCGCCAAACCCATACCGCATGGCCCAGGCCCACCACTCCATGGCCGGCGTGCGTGCGGGTGTGATAACCACCACTATACCCACTAAAAAGCTTTACACCATAAATTAGAAGAAAAACATTAATAAACTACTTTAGAAGTAGTTAATAATCGTTGTGAGACAAAATTATCGAAGAGGAGGAAATGATGAGAAAACTCATACACTAAGTGGGGAAACTTGTACTTAATGCACACTCAATTCTAATATGTGAGACACAATATCATATTTGTCAAAATTGCCATTCTCACATGAACAAATGAGAAGCCTTTTTGGACCTTTTTTTTATGACTTTCTCATGTAAAACTAAATATTTTAATGCTTATCGTTAATTTTGAGAATATTGAATGTTTCGAATTAAGAATTGCAGGCCCACAAAAAAGTAAAAAATTAATCTATAGGTTGAAATTTTATTTTTTTTTCACAAATTTATCAAATTGTATGAAGACTTAAGATATGAAATTCAATGTCTTAGAGTTTATTAGGCTAATAAAAAAGATCACTGATTCATATTACTAATTTTTACGTTCCACAAAAAGTAAGATAAAAAAAAAAGCATGGTTGAAGGGATTCAAACGCAGAAGTGTACAAGCAAATGCATTGTGTACCTTACTCCCACCACTTTGTCTCATTTACAAGTGTAATTATTTTCCATTTCTTCAAAATATATAATAAAATCAGAAAATAATGCACTTTTTTCCACATAAGCGCAAATGAACATAATCAAATGTTATCTTCAAAATATATAAAAAAAAATAACGCACTTTTTTCACACGAGCATAATTGAGCACAATCAAATGTCATCATGTGTAACGCATGTACATACAAATAAATGAGTGCAAACAAATAGTCTTTGGAGGTTTTGGTTACCTAATCCAAGGGCTATCAAAAAGCGTATCTTTCAAAGGTAATAAATTATGAGAAATATATATTTTTTAAAATAGTAGAAAGTGTTACGTAAGAAGTAGAGGATCAAACCAGATCACCACCCAAACTACGTACTGTTGAGTAGGTCAACGGGTTGGCTGCCAACCAAAGTTGAGAATCTAAAGGAGTTGTGTCGGATGTAACGGTGGGGCCTTCATTCGAAGGCTAGCAAGCAACTGATGAAACGATCAGAGGGAAAATTAAACAAAAACATGTTTGCTTTTTAGACAGAGACCAACCGAAACCTACCTTTTAGACTTTCTTCCTCGTCGCATAGCCGCTCAGAACACTTTATTGGCAGCTTGACTTCAACAGTTTTGTTTTTTTTTTTTTCTTGTACTTCAATTTTTTGTCTTCTTTTTGCCAGAAAATTTTTTTTTTGTCACTGTTTGTCATATTTACAAGACGGTGAAGGTTTGATAAAAACATAAATAAAATTACAAAACAGCCCAGTAGAATTCTTCGAGCTGCTCTTATTTATTTATTTATTTATTGAATGATATGGTATCCAATAGGACTACTTCTTCATGTGGTACCCAGTAAAATCATACAAATGCACGCTGAGCAAATTTGAGGTAAATTTCGATCACAAGATAGAAAAAGTGAACCCACGCCTTATAGCACTCTACTAACTCTTAAAAACGAGCAAATTCTTTCCGTTGTTCATTCATCTCATATGATAAAATACTCTGTCTATATGATTTTCAGAGACCAACATTTATTAGAATTTTTTTTAAGAGTTACTAGATATTATTTACTAGTTTTAAATATTGAAATATTAAAAAACTATTACAGGAAATGATGAGAAGTTAAGATTTGTACCATCTTTTTTCACATTATTAAAATCTCAAGAACAGAGATTTGTGACAATGATATACATACTCACCTTTTGTTCTTTTCCCTACTCTCTCACAATCCCTCCCCTTTGTTTTTTTGTACAAATGGCTCCCTCAAGAACAAATGTCACTGTTGGATCAAAATCCCAAAAGAAGAATACCTTCTAAAACAAACCAACTTCATCTTAGGGTTAGGATGATTTTAATAGACTTAGAAATGTTGTAAATGAGCAGGTTCATATTATAATAATTATTGCTTGTCCAAATTAGATAAACTTAAGGCCGGAAACCAAAGGTTCGAAAATTGGGCTGACGAGACGAAGGAAACCCTAACACATAAAAAAAATTATAACCCAATGTAGGCTTCACAAGGCCCTCCACATGGACCATCCACAGTGGAGCAGGCCTCTATTTTGTGCATTTCCGACAAAAAGGTTGGGCGGGGTTACTGTGAGTCAACTACGAAAGCCATTCATATCAAGTTGCAAATTGGTAGGTTTGATAAAAAAAGAAGATAGAATCAAACAATTGAAGAAAACCAGAGGAAGGTGTTGACTGTTCAACCATTTTAGGCTTATGAGCAGCTCAATTTCATAACTTCTTATTTCAAAATTCAAACATAAGGTGCAAGGTCCCAGTCCCCACCTTACCTACCATACACGAAATTTTCCTAAGTTAAACTGTACGGCCTACTTCTTGAATCAAAATATCTCAAATTAGAGGGCACATTTGGAGCACCCCCATTTGGCTATCAAGTTCGAAGGCACATTTATGGTCAGGTGAGGCTAGGTCAAAGCCTGTACAATGCTGGCTCATTCGGTTTTCAAGCTTAACGTTTAGGTTCGGATCCAGCCCAATGTCAAGCCGCCCAGCACGCATCTATATTCTACTGTGTTGAATATGTCAGAATGGTTGGCCTCGAGGCGCATATAAGCCCTAGCCAAGCCAACGTAGTCGTTGGGCTAAAGAAATTAATGAGAGTACAAAACCAAGGGCACAGATATATATCCCAGATCCAGCCCAACAGGAGCAAGGAACTGGGTTGGGTTGGGCTGGCTAGTAACATGATCAGCAAGCTATAGTTTGCGTAATCCAATATAAGACAACCAAATGTGGATTTCACAATCCCTGAAATCATCGTTTAGTTTGGGTTTTTTGCATATACCCCCTTAAGGTTTTTGATTTTTATAAATAGATTCTTTTAGTTTCAATGTTTGCAAACAAGCCCTTGCTTTGGCATTATAAAACATCTTATATCCCAAAACAATATAGATTTGATGGTAATGAGAAACCATAATAAGGATTTAGCTCAATTGTTTATATCAAAATGACACTTTTGCCCTTACAACCATTTTTGTAGACACCCCTCCTAAGGTTTTTAATATTTAATAATAGGCCTCCAATGTGGGTTAAATAATAGATCTATTAAATTACCTCAATGCTATAAATTGTCACCTGGCCCTCTCTTGTTTTTCTCAATTTTGATTGAGTCTTTAATATATTTCCTATCAGCAGCACGAGCGCAAACCATATTTTGAATTATTTCTAGTTAGGATTATCTAGCAGAGCAGGTGATTGAGTGATATTTTATTTAATTTAATATGTCCACTAAAAAATCATATATTTATTTAATTGGGTGGCTCAAGAGCATGGCTCCTTCAAACTTTTTTTTTTCAAATCATTGTCTTCCTATTAATATAATTTTTTTCTTTTAGAAAAAAAAGATCTTTAAAATACCTTTTCAAATGTTTGGAATTGGAGATAATCAATATAAGAATAAACTGTAAAGACATGAATTTATGATAACCATTATGTAGAGAGACAACCAACATAAATTTCTAAAACTACTCGAGGCGCACCTCGCCTTATAAGAACCATTATGCTCACAGAGAGAGAAAGACCGTGAGAATAACATTCAAACCCTTTTCAAGTATAAAAAAAAACTAATGTCAAAGAGGCCCTAAGATTCCAAAAACACTAACAATATCAAGAAAAAAAATTATATATATATATATATATCTTAATGTTAAAAGAGATGACGTCTTGGGGCAGCTGCTATGAAAAATTTCGTGGGCTTAGTTAAATGAAAAAAAAAAAGGTAAATAAAAAAAACTTATGAAGGAGAAGGATTTTCTTAATAATAAATAAAGATATGGGAAAAACTACCAAAATCAACAAAAAAACTAATGATCTCTTAATTGTTAAATCCACTCAATTGGGGATAAGAAAGGTAAAAAAATGCCAAAGCAGTGGCCTATTTATAAATATTAGAAATCTTAGGGGGGATATGTAAAAATCTCTTTTAGTTTAATAGAGTGAGAAAGAAAAAAAAATTCCTGAGTTTGGTTAGATCCCCTTCAGCTTCAAAATATTTAAAATTGTTAATTTTAGGCAACACTTTTTATTGCCATAAAAACCACAAACTTCAATATTGGACTATTGATAGTTTGTTAGAATTCAACCTTTAGTTTTGACCACCGTCCCCCTTTATCAAGACTTGGCATCGCAATAAACAGCCAGTTTGCTGCCAAAGGCTTTGTGACTATCATGATGATGTTGATGTTGATGTTGGTTAATAATATATTGGTTTATATGTAGGTGATGGTCACAGTGTTGTCGATGGTGATGATGATAATGGATTATACTTTTCCGTGGATTACACTTTTTATAGATTTTTTTTAATGACAGACGGTGTCTCATTCCTTTGAGATGGACTAATCCTTTCGGGCCCAAGGGGAGCAAGGGTAAATCCCTTGTGGCCCTAATATTACACTTTTATATGAAATTATCACTATTTGAATGTGTTATAAAGGTACTTCTCATGCATGTGTTATAAGGTTTACAGAAATTACCTCATTAATAGAGAATGAGGCAAAAGGAGCGAAACAAGAGCACTCCATCTCTAGATGGGCTCCACTTGCTTGCCTGGCTACTTAAACTAATGGTTAAGATTATCAAATTGGTCTCAACCTTTTTAATTTATGCTATTTTATTTGATTTTGGTTTTTGCAAACCCGGATCTTATATTGAAATTTCCCATCTCCTTGCCCCATTATTTTTATTTTTCTCGATTTACCACACAGACCTTGCAGAATAATTGAATAATAGCAAGATTCTTTTTTTACTCATGTAAGATACCAACATGAAATACCTGGCCAACCTCCTTGTCTATCAACACTACCATGTATTATCTAGGCTATATGTTTTTCTTTTTGGGTAGAATTATTTAAGGCACATCATGTAATAATTACAGCAGGCACAATTGCCCCTGGACAATGCTCCAGATCATGTGTCGGTGACCGGCCACTTATTTATTCCTTTCTTCTCACACCAGTTTGTACCATCCAAGTTGCGGGGCCCACTGTCAGCAGATCACTAAACAGCTTATACACACCAAAATGATCAGATTTTTATTTTATTTTATTATTGGCAATGACAAGTAATTATGTATCTCAGTCAGTTTTGGAGATAACCACCTTCATTAATTTGAAAATCTCTAGGTCAGACACTACGATTGCAAGCAATAGTCAGTTTTTATCAATTGATCAGGAAGTCTATTTTATCCAGGGATGTCAACTAACCTGTCATTACTCAATTAATCAAGTGACCCGAGCATGAGAAATTCATATAAAGTTATGGCATTAAATTATTATTTTTTTATAATCAAAGTTATCTTTCACTAACTCAGCCTTCAGACCTTTGGTCTTTAAGCGGAAATTATTCGATTCTGACGAATAAAGAATATTCTTAAGGGTATACGTATAGTAACTGAATAACACAAATGGTGAAAGTCGAATCTGAGATCTTGGAGAGCAAACTTAAGACTCAAATTAACTGCCTAAACGGCTTAAGGCATTAAATTATAAGACTTTAAGGTTAATATAGTTCACAATATGTAAATTTCCGACGTATAATTCTCCCCACTTAAATGGATAGAATTAAGCAATAAAGAAGGAGGCTAATTTTAATGGATGCAGCTCACCCACGTCATTACACCTAGTGGGACCAATGAATTAATCGCCCTTGTCTGCTACCGTGGCTTCTTATTCACTTCATGAAGTTTCATTAGAAAAGTCAATGAGAATAGAAGACTGAGAGTCATGATCCATGTGAAGGAGAACCTGCGCCCCTTGACATCCCCTCAAGATGTTATCCTCGACAAACTTAGCTTTTAAATTGACAACCTTCAAAATTACCTCTATGAAATAGACACATGAATGGTTTAGTTGATAGATGACCGAACTTTGGCCCTACTCCAGTCTCAACTGCCCACGATATTTTGTTTCGATGGACTATAGAAGAAATTTGTGCAATACGTTTTGCTACGAAAATAGTGGAAGACAATGCTTCAACACGTTTTTCAATCTTCAACCACATTTAGGTTAACCATGATTTGGAGAAGTAATGTTTTTAGCTGTATATTTTTTTGCTAGAAGGGATCCAAATTAAACTCCTATCATCCCAAGTCCGAAACTGCGGCGACGGTGTTTTCCTCTTCTCCGGCTTGTGCACAAATGCAAGTTGAAAATTAGTCTATTTGTTAAGAGGCATTTCTAGCTTGTGTAAGTGTCGAAAAATTTTAATGTGGTGTTCGATTTTAAAATCCAACCTTCTAAAGAGTCAGTCTTGGCTTTTAAAATTCTCATAAATTGAGCTTCCTGTTGGATAGTACTTTAGGGATTTTTTGTTTGCAAGAATTTAATAATTCTTGTAGGGGAGAGCGTAGAATTCTCCAAAACAAAAATATTCAGGAAGTGAAACTTCAAATGCTCAACTAATTCAGAGTTCAAAAAGCTAAAATTATAAAAACTCAAAAAATCAAAGTAACTTTTCAGGGTAGTAGTTTTTAAAATTCTAGCAATAAAATACAAAAATTGCAATGTTTACTGGAGATAGTTTGACACAGGCGTTTTTATTTTTCGTAAATGTATAACACAAGTGTTGACAATCCTTAGCAATTGCAATTCTCATAAAAAATGCCTCTAAACGGGAAGGGATCTGAACATTTTGAATGACAAAATTTAGAGAATTCATAGTTTCTTTCTCTAACAAGAATTTTTAAAATTCGGTTAACCAAAGAGGTGTTGGTTAGGATTGAAGGCATGGTGAGCAAATCAGGTTTACTTGCACCCTTTTTTTTTCTTACCAAAGCGGTGTTGGTTGTAGTGCTCAATCCATTTGAGGAGAAAATCCTACAAGATGATAATGATAAATTACACGTATACACACATCATACACTTGTATAATCACAAATAATGTAAGCTTCCGCATACATCACAATCAAAGTTGGTCATTTGGATTCAAGCAAAACTCCACTAACCAAAGAGGTATTGGTTAGGATTTAAGGTATGGTGAGCAGATCAGGTTTACGTGCACCTTTTGTTGAATATAACCAAAAGAGGTGTTGGTTGTATTGTTCCTTGAGCACTACAACCCATTTGAGGAAAAAGTCCTAGAAGATGATAATGATAAATTACATATATACACACATTATACACTTCGTATAATCATGAATAACGTAAGCTTATCATACATCACAATCAAAGTTACTCATTTGGATTCAAGTTGGGCCTTACCCTATTAAATTTTCTAAAGACATGGCAGACCTTACACCCATGAGCCCATCCATTCCCCAGCATCTACCAAGCTGGACCCTCCTGACTGCTATTGACCGAAAATCATGCACAATTGACGTGCGAAGTCAAATAAGACCCAAACGAAGAAAGTAGGATCCTCCAACTCATTATAGGGCAAAACTTAGTGCAACGCCCATGATTAGTTAGTATACCGACCTCAACACCCATTGTGCTTAGTGTATCTAAATTTTCGAAGTCAACTTTAGTGGGCCAATCATTAAATTGATCACACATGTGAGGGACTCCTACCATTTCTATCTTAAACAAGAGTTAAGATGAGTAAGTTCTTCGCATGTTCCATATCTAGTAAATCCAACCCTGGCTATCATACTGATTCAAGTAATAACTTATATTTGATCACTACACAAAAAGGATTGGTGTATCCAATTAGCTTGGATCTTTCAAAGGTGGGCCCATTATGCACTTAAAATGGGTGTTGAACTATACTACAACTTCTCCTCTCCATTAAAATACCACTTATTTAATCCTGTCAAAGCATTAAAAATGAAGATATTTTTGTGATTGTAGTCAAAAAAATGATTTTAACTGGAGAAATTACTATCCAAGATAAGATGGAGTGAAGGGCTAGCTTCTGCAGAGTGCCAGCAACATTTTGTGCCAACAACATTTTGTGCGGTCGTGCATTTGGAATGGGAGACTGTTTTTGGCGTCGTTTCGGACAGTGGATTGGCCAGCAGTCGAAAGTATGAAAAAAGGTCGCGATTTCGGTGGTATTGAGGGCATTTCGGTCATTTCAAGGCTCTTCCTTCAAAATTCACACTGCCGAGAATCTATTTTGTCGTATTTGATACGAGGCGGGTTACTAAAAAACAATTTGGAACACGACTAGGGCTAGGTCCAAACCTCTCATCAACTTCTTCACTTTGAGCTCATGGTACATTTGCTAATAAGGTGTGATTAGTGAATTCCTAACCATTCGTTAGTACTTTGCCCAAGCTGAACATTTCGTTGATGATGAAATATATGATCGCTGCTCATCAGTCAATTGCCTGTGAAAATTGAATGTGACCCATTCGCCGCTTTCACCTATGGTGTAGGAGGTTGGAATCCAAATGATTATAATGTGGGATTTTCGTTCCACACCATCTACAAAAATATATAACTTTTTAGATTAAAGATGTAGAAATTCTTGCACAAGGGTCATGGGGGAGTCTAACAGGTGAAAATTACATGTGGTTATAAATCAATGATAATTTGAAAATATTGCTATAGGTTGTAATATAAGTCTGGATTAACCGATGATTAGACTTGCACTAGATGGGTGTTTGCAAGTCAAACTTGAGATGAATTTAACTTGCCTAGCTGACTATGAACGAATCACCCATGCTAGAAGTAAGGAAATAAAATAGTCCAAAGTGCAAAGTTGTGCCCTTCTTCTTCTTCTTCTTCTTATTGTTATTATTATTTGCTAATCTTTGATCGTCAATGGATTTTTTTAAAAAAATTAAAAAAAAACCTCTAAAAGAATGAAAATTTAAAGAGATTTTTAGCAATGGCCAAAAGTTTTACGCAATGGCCTCCCAATGTTTATATCCTAGTTCCGCTCTTGGCTATATACTCTTGATTGCTGAGTTAAGGATTAATGATTTAGAATTATTAAAAGAGAGGAAAAAACCCTTAAACATACTACTTTTAATTAATATTTGATGATAAAAAAAAGACGCACAGAAACTTCTAATTTATCCCAATGACAACTGTTTTTGACAGAGATACTTTGTATGCTTGGTAAATGGTAACACAAGGACCCCCAGACAGATTATAGACCAGCCGCATAAATTAGAGAATATATGATTTGAAAGTTTTTGATCATGAATATATTATCTAGTTCATGTTAATAGTTAAAAAGCTTATTCTTTGCTATAACAAGGAAGGAACTGTAATCAACGTCAAATAATTATTCTTCGCCCTGTCTTCCTCCTTCAAGCATATCCACACACAATGCTAAGTCCTTGTTGTCGACGAGGATGCTTGCAAAGTGTAAAATTTTCTCAATTAGATTGTTGATGTTGACAGAGTTGGGTAGCAGTCCTTTGGACAATACTTTCCCTGTCATGTTGGGTTATGCCTTTTATGATATAAGTTAATTTGACTAGGCTTTAGGGTTAGCCATATTCAGGCTTACGGTCAATTCTTTTTCTAGAATTTATAGAATTCACGTATAGAAAATTTTAAAATTTTCAGATATAGTGGAATTTTTGGATGTTCCCTTGTACTTAAGCATCCAACAATTCCAACAAAAGATAAAAGAAGTGAAATTTTAAAATTTTCTAACATTAATTAAGACATTTCAAGTGGCAGAATTCAAAAACTCCTATAAATGAGCAGGGTATTTACAAATGCCTCATCTCCGAATCTCCAACTACCCAAAATTTTGACATAAATTCTTGTAAAAGAAAAAAGGCCCTTAGAGTCAAAGGTAGTTTGTATTTGTCAAGGTTTCTTCCGGCTTAAGAAGGGGCATAATTAGGTAAGGAAATGTACATACTGTATTTATACCTATACTTGAGTTGCTGATAATCACACTATCATTGAAATTGATTATTCGCCCTCCCCCTCCCCCTCCCCCTCCCCCTGTTTTACAAAGCTTTTAAGCTTGTGCATCCCCACACACATGTTCTTAACGGTGCAATTGTGGGGATGTCAGTTGATTGAGCATTGATGTGCTCTTACAAATTGATCCCTTAAACTATGCTCATTTTGTAGTTGATTGTGAAGGTGATGAATTTTAAATTAAGCTATTGCCTCATTAAGAAATAGTTAATATTATCAGTTCCATGATGACACCTAAGATAGAGGCTAAAGAAAGTGGTTGTTAAGTTCTTCTAAGTTGACATCTTGCTATTTTCTCCCACATATGGCAGTGCCCAGCAATATCAATTTTATTCACATCATCATTGAAGACTTCTAATATATATTTATTTTTGAAACGCAGTAAACGCTTTTTAACCATCGAAGCAGTAATGATTTTTGGTCATTAATAAAATGATAGAAGATGAACAAGTAAAAATCACTACTGAGCGCGCGTTTTTTGGATGCTTTTTCTACTGAAATTTTCTTTATTGAAATTTCCGCGGATTAACAAATATTTTACTCAAACTTCTTACTATTTGGATCATATCATCAGCCTCGTGAATATCCAACAATTTGTTTTAGAATTCTAAAGTTTAAATTGATTCTATTATACTTGGACATTTATCTAATGGGTTGGGTGACAACATTTAGAAAAATTAATAAAATCTCTAACGACAGTCCTCAGGAATCTGCAAAAGGAGACCCTCAAAGCCTTCTGTCTAGATTCATTGGATGAACAGCCATGGAATGGAGCATAAAAACTTGATAATTCTTAAAGTACCTACTTTTCTTACTAAATTAATAATGAATTTAAAAGTGGCTATTGGTCAAATAGAGTTAAAGTCCCGCACAATTCTATTTTGTCAGATTTCAAATATGCAATGGATTGATACTAAATTTTATTGAGGTGTAACATAACATCCCCTTTTGATTAGCCTACTGTAGACTCGTTTTAAAAATATATATATTTTTAGAGAGAGAGAGAGAGAGAGAGAAATAAAATTTCATTTTTTTGTATTAGAAAAGAAGTAAATAAAATAAATCACAATCAACACATGTAATTTTAAGGTGGTCCTCTATTAAAGTGCCAAAAATTGTAAAATGTTTGGCATTTTGGAAAGTAGCCCTATCTCATATGTTTAATCGGTGTTTTTTAATTTATTAATTCTCGCAACGCATTTGTACGATGAGATGATTCTATGATGGAGAGAAAGATCATTTTGATTATTTGACATAACCTATAATTTTATTATTTGATGTGTTTTACACATAGAAAAAGGGAGAATCTTCATACGCATCTATTTCTTATCATTTTTTTTTTAGAACTCTAGGTGGAGCCCATCTATTACTCAATCAAAACCTTACAACACACATGGGGCCCCATGATAGTAACTTGCCCCAAGTTTTGGTCGGATTCAAATTTATTGGACCGTTGGATTGATTGTATACAAATTCGAACGGAATGGATTTGCGAGCCATGGATGAATGGGTTAGGGACATGTGATTGGGGCCAAATTTGATATATGAGGTGCTTTCATATAGATCTTTTTAACCTCCTAGTCTCATCCCTTGGTGGGGTCCATAGTGGGCCCCACAAAAGAGCGTGCACAAAAAATCCATGAGAGACATATACACAGAAAAATGCTCTTAAAAAAAATAGCATTTCAATTTTCGATCAAAACAGTATAATTGCAAGATTTCTCTCTTCCTCAAAAATAAAAATAGAAATTTCCATAGAGCACAATGATCCTATATTGAAGTTGTTTTCCACTCTTCTCCATTTTATGTAATATCCTCAACTCTCACCCATCTCAAGCCTCAAACCTGCAGACCCAGATGACCCACATTCCTACCCTAAAAATCCCACCCCAATGCCACATTATCATATTTTGAACAGCTAATATTTCATCGATTAAAAAAGTCATCCAACACCTGTTGACCACATCTTCACCCATTTCCCCATCTGTAAGTTCCACCCACAGAATTCCCGCCCAATTTCTTACTCTAATCTTCTAACCACCCATCCATCCATCCATCGGTGGGCCACACACATCAGTCAACCCCAATCCTTCCTTCCTCTAAAATTTTGACAGAGCCAAAAATAAACAAAGCAAGACCCGGTCCGGTCCGGCCTCCCAAAGGGCGCCAAAAGGCTCCCGGTACGAATATTCGCATGTACGAATATTTTAAACAGAAAAAGAAAGAAAAGCTGAGGAGGTGGGGGAGGTTTGAACGGTCAAAAAGAGTGCCTCGGGAGACAAAAATTAATTAAAGTTTAGTCATCATCTTCTTCTATATCTGTTTCTCTCTCACTTTCGTTTCATTTGACTGTCTGTCATCCAAACTAAAGCAAGCCCTTCATTTATCTTTTGAAAAATAACACATTGAAGCATCATCGAAGGTGAAAAACCACAACATATCGATCTATCATGTTGCGGACGATTCTTTTGCTTGTTGCAGGAGCTGATGAGGAATCGATTGCTGTAAAACCCCGTTTCCATCGGTATATTTCTCTCTCTGCGGATCGTTTTCTTTTTAGCTTGTATGATCTTGATTTCTCTGAAATCTAGTTTTCGTCTTGTTGATCTCTTCGGTTCGTGATTTCCTTCTATTTTCTGATGTGGGTTCGGAAATTTTGTTCATTTGAGGCCGGAATTCCTGGAGCGATTTCATTTCTGTGAGATGAAGACGGTGAACTTGTGTAGATATGTGTAAGGATTTGTTGATGTCTTTGTTCACTGATCTTCTGTTTTTTGTCACTTATAGACGTTTCCTGGGTTGTGATTTGGGGAAGAAATGGTGTTTTTAGAGTTTTCTTTTTGGGTATTCTTTTGTGCCATTAGGGGATCTTTTGTATAGTAGAAGGGCGGCTTGACCCAATGGGTAAAGGCTTACCGGTAGCATATATTTTGCCTTCCCAGACTCCGCTATGTGGGAGCCTCGTGCACTGGGCCGCCTTTTATTTATTTATTTTTTAGTGGATCGATCTTTGTTTTTGTACTCCTTAGCTTTTCCCATCTTGTCGAGTGGAGAAATTTCGATTGTTTAGCTGTTACCATTTCGGGGAAAAAAGAATAAGAAGGGATTTGCATGTTATTTATGAGTTGTAGGCTGAATTATTTAGATCTCATTCTGCGGTCGCCATTCTCAGATTTCTTATTGCTTTGATCGGTAGATTTTCTTTTGATGGTTAGTTTTGTGTGTTGTTTTTCTAGTTTTAGTTTATGGCTGGATTTGCTGTACTGTGCTACCGTTTAGTTTAGAATTTTGTTTTTCATATATGTGGTTATTGTGAAGAATTCTTCGAAGTTCAGGTAATTGAGGTGCGCGTGATTATAGGGTAAGGATAAAGTTAGAAATTGGTATATCAGAAGAAATCAATGTGGGTAGATACTGAAGAGAAAATAATGAAATAATCTTGTTCGAGATTGTTCAGGAGCATTTAACGAAGGGCAGACATTGCGATTCGCTAGCATGGGAGAAATCAATGAGTTGGCTGAAGGAGGAGGTTTTTCAAGAGCTTGGCTGAAGTAGCATGCAAAGGCTAATTCATGGAGGAGATATTAGATTCAAAAGTTGATTTTATTTTGTTGGATAATCTTTATGGATTCACTCCCCCGGAAGAGATGATATCACACTATCCAAGAAATGGGAAATCCCAAGTTCTCTCTAAAATGAAATTCCACAATTTAATTGACAGTTCAACATACGTAACAAACCTTTACCTAATGCGCACGGCATGAATTTCCTTTTCCTTTATAATATTGTTTGCCCACTTGAATATTCCTAATTAAAATTACTAAAAATAAAATATCAACTAAAAATTATGAAACAAGTTGTATGGTTTAGCAACTTCATGGGAGAACTATGCCTAGTGGATGTGGCTTGCACATGGGAAAGTTAAAATGTGTTGCACTTGCACACAAGGGACGGGGCCCATTGGTTGGCTGTATGCATCATGGGAACCCTACAAAAGCTACCAGTTGCATCAGGCACAGGTCATTATGTGGATTAAAGAGTGTGGAATTCAATACTAGTGGAAGAACGTGACTCACATAGGTGACCTAAGCTGATGGGTTTTGCAAAGTTGAAGCTGAATTTGGTGTATCCTTTTTTATGCAGAGGTGACATTATTTAGTATGTATCATGGGTTGTGTTGAGAGAAATCTCCTTTTCCACAATCACTGTTATTTCTAATATGAATTATGCAGGTGGGTTTTATGGTCTTAAGCTTGGGTGGGGCTTATAAGTGTTGAGTAGAATAGAATTTGTTTAGTCAATCTCTGATTAGTTGGATAAGGCTCTGTTGTTGCTGATTATGTTGATAATCACAACACCAAAATTTTATGTAAAATCTGGATTTCTTTTTTAGTCTTCTACTTATCATTACACAATTTGAAGGGTTCCAAAAAAGGGTGGTGGTGATGGGAATATAGGATTGTCCTTGTGGATAAGGCACCCGCTCGCATAGCCTCCACCAGGGTTTCCTTCCCACTCTTGGCCACTGCGCCTAGCAAAAACAAAAGTTGGTGATAATGTAGTGGTTTTTGTAAGGGTGACTGACTTGGGATTCATTCATAAGTATTCTTAAATCTATTTGTAGTGCTCTCTTAGTTTAGAGAAGACACAAGTACTTTAGTTCTATGTTGTTTGCCTTTTGTAGATTTAGATGGTACCATGTTGTTTGCCTTTAGCAGATTTATCCAGCTTCTATTTGTCAAAATTCTTTTGTTGCTTTTGATTGAGCCTTTTACTGATACATGGGAACCTATGTATTTGGTTATATAATAGCTGTGGATGCAGCTAATCACTACAAAAGATTTGTAGAAGTTCTCATCTGCCTGAAGTTGTGGTGTCCACGGAGAAAGCTGTGGGATTTTGTTGTTGAAGAATATTTTTTCCTTCAACTGCATTGATGAAGAATTTTGATTTACTTCTGTAATTTTGGCAAGTCCCCATGGCTTGATTTTGTGGTACTTTTGATGTTATAGTAAGTTTTCTAGTTTTTATATGCTTTCTTGCCTTATTGTAAAAATATATGCTTTCCTGCGTTATTGTGAAAAATAAGAACAGAAAGTTTTTTTATGTGACAAGACTGTCAATGATAGATTTGGCTTAGAAATAGAGCATTTATTTTGTTTTATCTCATTGCTGATGTTAGCTAACGTATGGATATGTTTTTGAATTTTGTGCAATTATTATGAAAACTGTTGCATTTTGTGAGGCAGGCAGACTCTGTTTTCCCCCTCAGTTGTTACATTAATTCTTTGTAATGGATTGCTTATGTTCTTGTTGTGTTTGTAGTGTTAGTCTGGGAAAAGAAGTCCTTTTCACAGGTTTTTTAGCTTGAACAGTTTATTTAACTCTTGTTTTTTTTTTTTAAATATGTGAAGGACGTTCGTTCATTGAGGTGAAGAGGTGGTTTTGTGAGGGATTGTAATTTGATCTACTGGTTCTCTTTTTGAAACAAATGGCATCAGTGAGTGTGGCGCCAACGGCTGGTGTGAGAGACAACAATGGAAATATCATTGGGGTTGATAAATTGCCTGAAGAAATGAACGTTATGAAGATAAGGGATGATAAGGTAGATGGTGTTGCTTTGTTCTGGTAGGATTTTTAATTTGATGTCCATGAGGTTGTTTGATATATGTAAGCTCCAGGGTCTAACACTTGATGTTCCCTTGTAGGAAATGGAAGCAACTGTGGTTGATGGAAATGGTACTGAAACTGGTCATATAATTGTAACTACTATTGGTGGTAGAAATGGCCAGCCAAAGCAGGTAATTGCTTGTAGGTGGTTGCTTTTGCAGTCTTGCATAATTTGCTGTTCGTGGTGGACTAGGATTTACTTGCAGTATTTACTGTAACTTTTAACATTTCTTATTGAGGTCAGGGGTGGTGCGTAAATAAACTGAGGAACATGACATTATCTTTGCTCTTTACTAGCAAATGACTATATCTACTTAAATTTTCATTCATTGATTTCTTGGTGGTGATAGCATTTTTATCATGATTCATGTCCATCTTTCATTACTTTAACTCCCCCCTCCCCCTCCTTTCCTTTTTCTGAATGGTAACGTGACTCGCACATGCAACCTTGGGGTTGTCCCACTGAGCACCTTTCTACTGTGCTATGAGTTCATTATTCTATCATGATTCATAATCATGTCTATATTTAATTATTAGCACATGATTTCTTTTAACAAGGCTTCTTTTTTATGGCAGACGATAAGCTATATGGCTGAGCGTGTTGTAGGGCATGGATCGTTTGGGATTGTGTTTCAGGTGAGTTCAACCCCTACTTTCTCCAGTAAATCATTAGAGTGCCTGTTATTTCTGCTGCATGCCTCAATTCCTAAGTTGCACGGATTCTTAGAAAAGGACAACTTAAAGTTGTTTGTGAGCACATTTAGGATGCAGCACAATTGGATTCTTGAAGTGTTGAATGGAATCCCTTTTTTTTTTTTTTTGCAAACTGGTAAAATATTATTTCCATGTTTTTCTTTGGGAATCTAAGTGTGATATTGATATGATTATTTATTTATTGTTTAAAGTAATACTTGTACGCTTACATTAAAAAAGAAAGAGTTGTACTTTTCATTAGTTAGTGGTATTTTACATGGTTATATTTCATCATCATTATCATCAGAGCCTTGTTCCAACCATGTTGGGGTCGGCTACATGAATTCTGTTTCTCCATTCCGTTTTATTTTGAGCTAAATCCTTTGATAAGTTAAACTTCTTCAAATCTGAATCAATGACTTTCTTCAGTGTTTTCTTCGGCCTACCTCTATCTCTTGATGGGCCATCCATCTGTATAGTCAAACTTTTTCTCACCGGTGCCATTATCGTCCTACGCTCAACATGCCTAAACCTTTGTAAACGGGTTTCTCTAATCTTATCCCTTATTGATGCTACCCTTAAATGCTCTCAAAAGCGCTCATTTCTAATTTTATCTTTTTTAGTTTTACCATACATCTACTTAAGCATTCTCATTTCCGCTACATCCATCTTATGAATATGCGTCTTATTAATTGGCCAACATTTTACTCCATATGTCATAGCCGGTTTAACCACTGTTCTGTAAGATTTGCCCTTCAATTTTGTTGGCATTCGTCTATCACAAAGTACTCCAGAAGTTAGTCTCCACTTCAGCCATCCAGCTTTTATCCTATGCTCCACATCTTCGTCAATCTCCCTATCCTTACTAATCATCGAGCCTAGGTACCGAAAAGAATCTCTACGTGGTATTTCATGGGTTTCAATTTTGACAATGGTTTCAATACTTTGTATATGCCCATTGAAGTTGCAATCTATATATTCTATCCTTGTACGACTTATTTTAAAGCTTCTAGATTCTAATGTCCCTCGTCATCTCTCAAGTTTTGCATTTACACCGTCTCTTGATTTATCCACCAATACTATATCATCTACAAACAACATACATCATGGTACTTTTTTTTGAATATGCACAGTTAACTCATCCATAATTAATGCAAAGAGATAAGGGCTTAAGGTTGAATATGTACTTGAAAGTTATGTCGAATCCATAAAATATATAATGAAAGAAAATATATTTTTTGTAGGTTATGTCGAATCCATAAAATATTATTTGAATTCGCTGAATTGCTGACATTGTACTGGTATTGGGTTTAGACACATGTTCTTGTACTGATTACTAATGCATATTTTCGTATTTGTTTGGGTACATCAGTGTTTTTTTTTAATGACTACCACTAGATATGAGAGTGGTTGTGTGAATATTTTCTTAATATATATTTTTCTCTGTTCTGGTGGTTATATAGGCAAAGTGTTTAGAGACCGGTGAAATGGTAGCAATAAAAAAGGTTCTTCAGGACAAGAGGTACAAGAATCGTGAGCTGCAAACCATGCGCCTTCTGGACCACCCAAATGTTGTATCTCTGAAGCACTGTTTCTTTTCGACTACCGAAAAGGATGAGCTGTACCTTAACTTGGTTCTTGAATATGTACCTGAGACTGTACACCGAATGATCAAGCATTACAACAAGATGAACCAGCGGATGCCAATAATATATGTGAAAGTTTATACCTACCAGGTATAATTTTCTCTTAAGTCTGAATTTGTGTAGCAGCCTAAAGTTTGGTAATTTTTTAGGATTTTTATTGTTTTTCTCTTGATTTGACTTTTGGTGTTTTTGTTTGTCAATTTTTTTTTGTCTCTGTTTTGGGTGTCTTGCTTGCCAGTATAACCCTTTTGTACTGTTATGCTTTCTTAATGAATGTGAACATTTATTATATCTATGATTGCTTTGATTAGCGATTATCCTACTAAAAGTGATTTGTTCGCTATTGGGAAGCATAACTTGTTTCCATGTGATAAACCCATTTGTTTCTTCATTCTCTATAGTTTTGTGGGTGGTTTAGGCCATCACTACCTTTTTCTCCCTTATGTTTTTGCTTTTGGAGATGCTGAGTATATTTGTCATATGCTGTTTACCTTCTACCAATTAAATTTCAGTTATTATCCATAAAAGGGAGAAAGTGTTAGCGTTTTTATTGAATTCATAAATATGGTGGATGAGTAAATTTTTATTTGGTCATTTTTTAATCTTCTAAATCCAGAGAGGAGGGAGGGAATCTTACTTAATTGAACTACGATATTTTTATATGTAAACATATTGACGTTCATGTTGATATTTGGCAGATCTGCAGGGCATTGGCATATATTCATGGCAGCATTGGGGTGTGCCACAGGGACATCAAACCACAAAATCTTCTGGTATGCTCACTAAGCATTTCTGCTTGCTTATTTGTGCTTTTATTTAATTATCAGCTGTTTGCCTCTATCCTTAAGGTATAAAAAGAACGCATTTCGACATCAAACTTAATAATCAGTTAATATACATAACAATTGCTTAAATATATGCCTTTTGTGACTTGTTTATAAATGTGTGTCTGCTTAGTTGGATGCTTGGCGTAAGCATCTTGGTTTCCATTAAAAAACAGATGGATAGTTTATTTATTTATTTTTTCTGTTAATCTCAAGATGGGTTCTAATATATAGTGTTGACATTTTTGAATGAATGATGCAGCAATTGGAACTAGGGGCATATTTTGTTTTCTTATTATTCCTTAATTGGTAGTGCCTGCTTGGCAATTCTCCAACTGTTTTGCAATGAATATTTAACTTAAAATCTTTATTATGACAGGTCAACCCCCATACCCATCAGTTGAAACTTTGCGACTTTGGAAGTGCAAAAGTCCTGGTATGCTTTTGCATTATGGAGTCATTGTTATTCAATTTTTTTTTTTGTATTCCACTTCTGGTCAGTGAATTGCTCACATATATATTTTTGTCTCCAGGTTAAAGGTGAGCCAAACATATCATACATTTGTTCTAGGTATTATAGAGCTCCTGAGCTTATATTTGGTGCGACCGAATACACCACTGCCATTGACATATGGTCTGCTGGCTGCGTTCTTGCTGAGCTCCTCCTTGGCCAGGTAGCGACTTGGTTAACTGTTTGAAAGATGAATATTGTGGTAATCTTGGAATTAACCATCTTTCTTATTGTCTTAAATAATAATTCGTATTTAATTCCCTGCAGCCTTTGTTTCCCGGTGAGAGTGGAGTGGACCAACTTGTTGAAATTATCAAGGTGATTAGCTTTTTTATTTTTTATTTTTTATTTTTTATTTTTATTTATCCGTCAATTCTTCTTAAGGTTTGTAATGTCACACACTTTGTTTTGTTTTATAATTGGTACATGTTTCTGTTTCAGGTGTTGGGTACCCCAACAAGAGAGGAAATCAAATGTATGAATCCCAATTACACAGAGTTCAAATTCCCACAAATCAAAGCTCATCCATGGCACAAGGTACAAATAATTGTCCTGTTCAAGGTTTTTGTTCTCTTGGTTTATGATGTGTATCTGTGAAAAAAATATACTGATGGATTAATTTTATCATTTCTTATTCACATTAGATTTTTCACAAACGCATGCCACCTGAAGCAGTGGATCTTGTCTCAAGACTTCTGCAGTACTCACCTAATCTGCGTTGCACTGCTGTGAGTATTATACAAGTTGCTATTGCGTAATGATATCAAGCCAGTGCAGTTGTGTTTTTCCGCCCTCCTGTAAATCCTCTCTTCTGATGTTTTATAATGCAGTTGGAGGCTTTGATTCACCCATTTTTTGACGAGCTTCGAGATCCAAACACCCGGCTACCTAATGGGCGCTTTCTTCCTCCACTCTTCAACTTCAAGCATCATGGTATGAATGAATATGAATATTTTTGAATTTTTCCTCTTAAAGTTTGATGAGTACACTTGCCCTGGTGCACTCGAGATTCTAACTGATCTTTATTGAATACACATGGTGATGCTCATCAGAACTGAGGGGGGTGCCAAGGGAGATCTTATTGAAGCTGATTCCAGAGCATGCAAGAAAGCAATGTGCACACCTTGAATTGTGATCCGGTTTAGCACCTCACCTTGGATTGTGTTTCGGTTTAAGGACTCAGGAATGAACTTCAGTTACCACTAGCAGATGGAATCTATGTGAGAAATGCGTCTCTGGTGTTGATACTGTAGTTTCCATTGTTAGTACCATAGTGTCCAATGATAGTTATGGACTTTGTTCTTCCATTTTCATATTTTTTTTGTTGTTCTGTAAAGCAGATTGAAGAGGGTCTGCTAATCCCCCAAACCTCGATGGGTCTGCTAACCCTTGCTTCCCGAACACAGATTGTAACAGTATATAGAATAGAATGATTGGTCTTTGTTTATTTAAGTTATTTATTCTAATGTAGGCATTTGAACGTGTAGAGAGTTTTGACATCGTATCTCGAGGCCAGATGCCAAATAGCGATGGAATGTGATGAAGGCCTGTTGTTTCGAGAATTATCTCATTTTGATGGTTGCCCCACCTTGCATATCAGCTGAACATTGCATGGAGTGCATCTTTGGTAATATTTTGTGATCATCTCCTTGGTCAGGGCGGTGTTGTAAATGGCAATTGACCTTATTTGATAACCGGATTCAATCGGTTGCAGTCGGCGTCATTTGATTTTGTCTTGTGGATTGTGAGGGGCATTGCTGTTTTGAGTTTTAGACTATTCTGTTTTGCGCCCTTTGTTTTCCTTCTGTCCGCTCTATGTTCTATATATTTCACCCTTGTGTCCACAGATTCAATCGATTAGTTGATGAGTTGTTTGCTGGCATAGAGCCTTTTTAGTCCCTAGGGTCTCCAGGTCTATTGATTACAAACCCCATCTTTAATAAGCTGAGAATGTAATGGGGAATGTCTGAAATCGCCTGTATGATGATTTCATGGTTTAATTTGTGGATTCTGATTGCAGCTGGAATAACAAGTAATGATCATGAACGCTTGAGGCTGTTAAATGATTTTTTTATTATTTAATTCTGTCTTGGATGAGTTTATTTTAATGGCAAACAATGTTTTTGCTTTCTGGGAAAATTAAAGAATTTGTGTTTTCCGAGAGGGTTACAAAGAAGAGAAAAAAGAGCGCTCCAAAATCATTTGCTAACTCTTAGTAGAGAAAAGCAAACGAGAGTAGCTAACCACTAAAAGCCAAATCGTGGAGGAGACTATTCACAAGCTGTGCTAAAAACAGAATAAAAAAAAACATCGCGGTGTGCAGCCATGGAAGATGGCAAAGGGAAAATGCAAAAAGCAGCAGAAATACCAAAGAAATTCAGCAATAATGCGAATGAAGAGGAAAGAACATAGGAGGCTTAAGCCTTCATGAGAATTGATAGGAGGGATGGACGGCAAGTCCCAACAGGGTGCTGTAGAGCTGGAAATATCAAGACAAAGGAATACTCCAGTTCTGATTTTTTGGGTGACTTGCTTTTTGGGCCCGTTTGTTTCCCCATAAGATAAAATGAAATGGAGTAACGTTTCTTCCGACGGTCCCATTTTTTACATGATTGTTGTCTGGATAGGAAGAGTAAATTGGAAAAAAAGTTAAAAAAAAGGGTCAGATTTTTTACATCATTCTCCTCCTTGCCATCCTCCCCCCACTCCACCGCCGATCCCAGCTCTTTGCTGCCTCCGATCCCGCCACGTCTGCTCCAGCACTAGTGTCACCATCAAAGCCGTCGACAAGGAGGAGAAGATCGTCTGCCATGGCCTTGCCATGATGCGCCACGTCCGCCACTGTCATGAAGTACATCTGCGGTGGCGAGCTCTTCGCCAAGGTCTTTAGGGGGTTTTCCTTTCATTTTTGGATTCTTCATTTTGGTGCATGTTGGGATTTTGAGTATTGGCTAATTTATAGGTTGAACAAAACTCTGAGTCTATTGAGTCATAATTTTATTTATTTATTTATTTTTTTTGCAATGGATAGTTGTTCATGTTGGCGAAAAAGCTGAAGTGAAAAATTCAAAAGAAGGCACTTGAGCGGATGCTCACATGAGTTCGAGCGGATGGCCATGAATTTTAAAGCTCAAACTAAGGCTTTAAGTGCTCAAGTGGGCCTGATCAAAATTATGTTGAATTGCGAATAACCAAGTGTTTGTATCGCACGCTCAAACGAATGTTCACACATGCTCGAGTGGATAACGAACAAAAATCTACTTTCTTAAATTGTGGGTTATTTAAAGGGTGTTTCGCCCAACTCTAAGACACATATCTCATTATTCAGAACTCAGAAAACCTATTAGAGATCACTTTATCCTCTAGAGCATTACTTAGAGAGATAGTGTTGAAGATTTATGTTCTAGAGTTTATGGCTTCTACTTCCTTAGAGAAGATCCTCTTCTCTTATTGAAGATTGTGCGCCTTGCGGTTTTAAGGTGATTGGATTAAGTTTAGAAAGCAATGAACGACATAGAGTCGTTGCAATGTGGAGTTCTATTATGACAGCTACAATCCTTAGGTTGTGGAGTGTGGGAAAGGGATTGTGAGTATATCTTGTAATTGCTAAATTCATAGTGTTTGGTATTTTAGTCCGTGTAAGATTAGTTATTTCTCTTGTGTAGGATTTCCACGTAAAAGATCATGCGCCTCTTGATTTGTGTGGTTGATTGTTTTGCTAGTTCTTTTATTCTTTCGCTGCATATAAATTGAATTGCAATTTAGAAATCAGATCTAAGGCAATCTTTCACTACATCATCTAAGCTTTTTTTATCCTTATTTGTTTTTTTTTTTTTGGTTTTTGTTTGTAGTTGCACTGATGGGTTTTTGTTCCAAAAGGGGGTTTTTGGTTGGTCAGTGGTTTGTGATAACTATGATTGTGCCATGTTCTGAACCGCTCATAATGTGAGGTCCATGTAGGATGAATCAATGTAGAGACCATTGCCCTGGATTCAAGAGCTGTCCATCTCTAACAGCATTGGCTTGAATCCAACAATCAAAGAAACCCTTTGCAACCTCCGACACAAAGCGCAATTTCCCTGGACAACAGATGTTTGTATGGAGAATGGGTAGGCTGGCTGTTGTGTTTGGGTTGGGGGGTTAAGTAGGATGATGATCATCCCAGATCTTGGCCTTTCTATTGGGGCAAAATCGCGATCTAAGTCTTTGTGAGATCCAGTGATTGAAAAATTAGAGATGAAGTTATCTGCTTGGAAGAAACATTATTTATCTTTGGGTGGAAGGATCACGCTAATCAAATCTTGCTAGTCTAATATCCCGGTGTATTATATGTTACTTTTTAATACGCCAAAATCTGTGGTGGAAATGGTGGATCGCATTTGTAGGAACTTTTTGTCGGGGGGCCAAGGTGGTAAGAAGAAATTACATTTAATCAAGTAGAGTGAGGTAATTAAACCAAAAGGAAGTGGGGGATTGGGTCTTGGTAAGTTGGAATTCAATAATGTGTCGCTTTTGATAAGTGGTGGTGGAGATTTGGGGAGGAGAAAGAAGTGCTTTGGAGGAGGGTCAGTGTTGCAAAGTATGGTGTAGATAGGTGGGGTTAATGGCCCAATATGGGCCCAAAATATCGTCAATCGTGTTTACGGGGTGCTATTGCTTTGGTTGTGGAGGCGTCTTTTGTGACGGGGGAGGTGTTGTCCAAAGGGGCTAATTATATGGTGGGGGAAGGAAAAAGTGTGAGGTTTTGGCTGGATGATTAGGTGAGGGTAGGCCCTCCTTGTGAGTTATTTCTTAGGATTTTTTAAGTGGTGATAAAATATGCGTTATTTCTTAGAATTTTTAAAGTGGTGATCAATAAGGAGATTCTTGTGATTGATTGTTATCACGTAAGAGATGGTTCTTAAGTGTGGGGTATTTCTTTTCGGAGAAGGCTTGGGTACTCAGACGACAACCACTATAGGAGCTTCTTAGTATGCTTTCTAACATTATTTATTTATTTATTATTATTATTTTTTGTGCAAGAAAGCCTTGAATTCTCAGATTTGGAAGCCTTGAATTCTCAGATTTGGAAACATTTTACATCCGGGAGTTCTTAGCGAAGGCTTTTTACTTGGCCTTAGTATGGAACCAATCTCCTATAGCATCTTCTTCTTTTCTGTTGATGGGTTTGGCTCCCCCAAGTGTTGAGGTTTTTTGTTGGCTAGCTGTGGCGAGAAAGGTCTCGAGGATAGATAATTTGAGAAGAAGAGGGATATCGGCCTTAAATATTTCATAATCTATGTGATGTGTTATGAGGATGTGGAATTAGTCAACAACCTTTTTCTTCACTGTGTTGTAAGAGCTGGTGTTTGGGTCATTTCTTGGAGAGATGGAGATTGCTTGGTGTTGTCCAGAGAAGATTATGGATGCAGCAGAATCTTGGTTGGGAGGGCATTTTGTTGGATGTAGCCTTACTCTTTGCAAACTACTTCTTTTTGTCGTTTTATGGTCTATTTATAAGGAAAGAAATAATATAATATTCAAGGGGCTTTCCCCTTCTCCAATGAAGTTGATAGATTTGATTTCAATGAGGACTGCAAAATAGGCTTTGGTTAGGAAGGAGTTTTCTAACATCAATCTTGAGTCTTGATGACATCCTTATTAATTAGGAAGTTTGTATGGGGTGTGGTTTCTTTAACGTATCAAAGGGAATTGTTTGGTTCGCTCCTCCCCTTAGTACATTCAAATTTAATGCTGATGGTGCAGCAAGAGGAAAGCCATGCTAGGCAAGTATTGGTGGTGCTCTTTGGAATAGCAATGGTGAGGCATTATTGATGTTTTTTAAGTTTGTGGGTGTGTGTGACTCCAGTGAAGCGAAGTTCTTAGCGATTTTGGAGGCTTTTCGGTGCTTTTTAAGTCATTTCTATGGCAACCTTATTGTGGAAAGTAACTCTTTTAATGCAGTAACTTAGGTGTCTAATAGAAATGCTTACCCTTGGAAGTTCCAATTCTATTTTAATGAAATTCGTGTGTTATTTACAAACTTAGATGTTGTCTTCCATCATGTGCTTAGGTTAGCCAACTCTATGGCTTATGCTTTAGCAAAATTGGGCATTGAGAGAAGTGCTCTTTGGGTGGGTGTTGTTTAATTAGTTTTTTGTGAGTGAGTACATTGCTCTTGTACTCTTTATTTTTAGAGTTTTTGTTTCCTTTTTTTTTCTTTTCTTTTCTTTCTTCCCATTTCTATTCTCTCCTTCTTTTAATGAAAGTTTCTATTACCGATAAAAGAAAAAAAAAGTAGGATGATGATGATGAGATGGTTGCAATGGATGGAATGGTGGTTGTAGTCTATTTGAGATGATGAAGCAGAGAGTGGGAGAGATGAGGGTGGAGAGATAGGAGCTTGGTTTTGGTGATGTGGGCACAAGCCAAGGTGGGTATTAATGGATCAACTACTACAATGGTGTAGTATGTATATTTGAAAGTCAATTTCTTGGAAGAAGTAAAAATTTAAATTTAACTCCACTCCATCTTTCCAAACACACATGGAGTTAAAGTGCCTAATTCAGTGGTGGTACGTGATTATAGGCCTATTAGTCTAGCGGGTTGCATTTATAAGTTGTTGGCAAATAGATTAAAGAAGGTTCTCTACTCAATTATTAGTCCGTTCCAAGGGGCTTTCGTAGAAGGACGGTAGATCCATGATGGGGGTGTTAATTGCTAATGAATTCATTGACTCTAGGAGAAGGTAAGAAATAGAACGAATTATTTTTAAGATAGGCCTGGAGAAAGCGTATGACCATGTTGATTAAAATTTTGTTGATTACATGTTACTCCGGTTTGGTTTTGGCGATACTTGGCATTGTTGGATTCGTTAATGAATTTCCACTACCGCTTTTTTGGTCCTGGTTAATGTTTCTCCTTCAAAGTTGTTTAAAGCTTCAAAGGTATTCGTCACGGGGATCCTCTCTCTTCTTTTTTGTTTACTGTAGTGGTGGAAGCTTTGAGTACTCTTATGATGAAAGCTAGGGATTTAAGAGTGATTCATGGTTTTGAAATAAGTCGTGGTGGAAAAGCTATTACTCATTTACAGTTTGCAAATGATACCATCCTTTTAGCTCAACCAAGAGTGAAGAAGTTCTATCTCTTAAAAGAATTGTGCAGTGTTTTCAGTTGGTTTTGGGTCTAAAGATTAATATCTCCAAGAATCTGCTTGTGGGGATTGGTTGTTTTGACGAAATCACCAGCTTGTTGGCAAACATTGTTCACTGTAATTCAGAAAGACTCCCCATTCTTTATCTTGGCCTTCCAATTAGGGCCAAGGCAAGGTCTAAGGCATTGTGGGATCCTGTAATTGAAAGATTTGAGAGGAAATTGTCCTCTTGGAAGAAACATTATTTGTCAATGGGTGGAAGGATCACATTGATTAAAGCTTACTTATCGAATCTCCCTATTTACTATACATTGTTATTCAAGATATCAAAAGCCGTAGTTGAGAGGTTGGACCGTCTTCGGAGAAACTTTCTTTAGGAAGGTTAAGGGGAGAAAAAAAAATACATCTAATGAAGTGAAATAAGGTAATTAAACCAAAGGGGAGTGCAGGTTTGGGTCTTGGCAATTTGGTCAACAAAAATGGGGCTTTATTGGCTAAGTGGTGGTGGAGGTTTAAGGAAGAGAGGAACGCTCTTTGGAGGAGCATTATTGTAGCTAAGTATGGGTGGATAATTGGGGATGGTGGCCTACTCCTAGTCCAAAACACCGTAGGTTGAGTCAGTAGGGTATTATTGTTTCGGTTGAGGATGTGTCAACAGATATAGGGAAAATTTTGTCCAAGGGGGTGGGTCTAATATGTAGAGTTATTGAGTCTTCTTTTTAACATTGTTTTGTACAAAAACTCTAAAGATTCTCTTTCAAATTTGGAAGCCTTCCATATCCAGAGAATTCTCGGTAAAAGCTTTTAACTTGGCCTTAAAAGGAACTCGTTCTTCTAAAGACCCTTCCGCTTTAGCTTGGTTAGGTTTTGTTCCTTCCCGGGTTGAGGTGTTTTGCTGGTTAGCTATTATAAGGAAGATCTCGATGGTTGACAATTTAAAAAGAAGAGGTTTGACATTGGCAAATATCTCATATATATTTGTATTGTGTCAAAAAGAAGAGGAGATAGTCAACTACCTCTTTCTCCATTGCAATATGGCAGTAGATATTTGAAGCCACTTCATTGCTAGGTGTGGCATGATCTGGTGTTGCCCAAATTCAATTGCAGAGGTAGTTGAGTCTTAGTTGAGTGTGCATTTTAGTGTTTGTGGTCGCACTCTTTGGAGCATGTTCCTTTTGCTATTTTATGGTCTGTCTGGAAGGAAACGAATGATTGAATCTTCAGAGGCACTACGTTTTTTTCTAGTTGACCTAATTGATTTTGTCTCTCTAAGAATTGCGAAGTGGGCTTTGCTCATAAATGAGTTTTCTTGTTTCTCTTTTAATAACATTCTTATTAATTGGGAATCTCGTATGGTGTGTGGCCCATCTAAGGTGAGAAGATTTACTCTTTGGTCTCCGCCTCCTCTAGGTTTGCTCAAATTCAACATTGATCATGCTACAAGGTTTAAGCCGGGTTCGGGTGTTAAAGGGGTGCTTCGTAATAACAAAGATAAGTTTTTGTTCATGTTCTCTAAGTATGTGGATGTTTGTGATTCTAATGAAGCTAAGGTGCTGTCTATCTTAGAAGATCTCTGTTATTTTTCTATTCATGGTAGCCTTACTAAAAAAAAGTGACTCTTCTAATATGATCTCTTGGATATCCAACAGAAAGGTGAATCCTTGGAAATTCCAATTCATTTTTAATGAAATCCGAAACTTTCTTTCTTTGATGGATGGCTTTCCATTATGAGCCTAGATCAGCAAACTTTATGGCAGATTCTCTTGCCAAATAGGGGGTTGAGAGGAGTACTCTATGGGAGGGAATTGTTATGTAATTGTATAATGAATAACAGGGTACATTGCTCTTGTACCTTTTTCTTCTTTGTTGTTCCATCTCTTGTATTTCTAATTTCTTTTAATGAAAATTTTGTTACCGTTTCAAAAAAAAAAAAAAAAGCACACACACACACACACACATTGAGTAAAGTCAAATTATCAACTCCATCCCAACTTTCATCTAATTTGCTCTCAACGCTTAGCTTTGTTACAGAATGTGGGAGTTTCTCTCTTTCCAAATTGACTATGTGAAGGCTAGAAACAAAAGCTGGGACAATGTGGTATTTCCTTTCCCACTGTGGTCACAATTGTTACAGAGACTATTTAGAGCTTCTTCAAGAGACCAAGCTTGGGGTTGGAAACACCGAACTTGGAAAGAATTCTAGTCCAAACAGAAGCTTTGTAAGGGCATTGAGCAAATAGGTGGATGCTACTTTCTGAAGAAGAGTTGGAAAGGGGGCAGTTTGTGTTTGTAATGATATACCTAATGCTAGGACGCCTTTGTTTTCAGACCATTTAAATAGGCCATCTAAGCACAGATAGAATGCTTGTTAATTCTTCTATTGAACCAGATCCCGGTATAATGCCAAGAATTGGCTGGGGATCTGTTAGAACTTCCAAACGCCCAATTAAGATTGAGTTTGCCATTCTCAGACGTTTTCTAAAGAATTTCATTTTCAAAGTTCATGCCTGGATGAGGAAGTCCAGCCATGATTTGGAATATGTCAGTAAGGTGATTAGAAGTGCTTTGAGGGGTTGTTCAGATACCATCAACAATAAACTGACTAACTTTGATTTGCCTTCCATGCTTCGTGTCAGAAATAGGTCTTTCTCCAAAAATATCAGCCAGTCTACCACACGACAGCCATGGATCAAGCAGAAATGGGTACCTCTTCTATTTCCAATTAGATGGTGAATATGAGGGAGAACAGAGCCTCTTTTGTTTAGGATAAATTTCCACCCCCATAAAGATCTTGATGGAACATGGAGCTCCCAAAAGGAGTTCTTATTTATGCATTTGTTATAGACCCATTCCACCCATATAGACTTTCTTCTACTTTTGATGTACCATACTTGTCTCTTATAGCAGCATCAACAATTGCTTTAACAGATCTTAATCCAAGCCCGCCATGCTCCATAGGTTGGCATATATTTGCTCCATGAAATAGTTTGTGTCTTTTTGTTTTTATTAGAAGAACCCCATAAGAAATTTCTGATGTGTCTATTGAGAATTTGCAAGTAGGCTCTAAGAAACAGAAAAATAGAGGCCAAAAGATATGCAAAGTTGAGTGTGTGGATTTTATGAGTTCGATTCTATCTGCAAATGACAGTAGTAGATTAGAGGACCGCAGTGCTCCAATTTGATTCTTGAAGAGATAGGAGGAATGCCAATGTATTTAATGGGCATTTCACCTTGTTTGAAATTGAGAGTGGCAGTAATAATAAACTTGGATTGATCATCACAATTTGACAATAACTCTTTGCTTTTCTCGTAGTTTGTACCCAAACCAGCATAGAATTTGAAGTTCTCCAAAAAAATCTTGATGTTCATAACAACAACAGTGTTTGCCTTGGCAAAGATCATCACATGGTCTGCAAAAAGCAAATGAGAAATTAGAGAAGATCGCTTGTGGAAAGGAGAAGGAATTATACCATTGGCCGCACAAGTAGATAGCACAAAAAAGAATAGCTCGCGAGTGGGCACTTGTCTCAAACCATGACTACTTTTGAAGAATCCTGAATTCTTGCCATTTACAAGCATTGACAAAGGAGGCCCCCGTACACATTCCATTATCCATTTTATTCCTTGGTCATGGGAGGAAAAAGTCTTCAAAGCTGCCTCTAGGAAGTCCCATTTAATGGTGTCAAAGGCTTTTGCAATATCCAGCTTTAGACACATTTCTGGGTAGCCTCTGTTCAGGTGGAAACAATTGATGAGATCATGGGAAAGCAGGATTTTTCACTTATGGCTCTTCCAGGGATCAATGTGGACTAGCAGGGATTGATGAGTTTGCTCATGTAAGGTTCTAGCCTATTGGTCAAGATTTTTGTGATGATTTT
Source organism: Sextonia rubra (assembly GCA_037013555.1). NCBI lineage: Eukaryota > Viridiplantae > Streptophyta > Magnoliopsida > Laurales > Lauraceae > Sextonia > Sextonia rubra. The sequence goes on along the minus strand of JASUAD010000001.1, from coordinate 103,513,803 downwards.
GTAAATTTCATTTGTCAAGGATATTGGCCTAAAATCATGGATGTGCGGGTGATTCCAGTTTAAGGAATCAGAGTAATGAAGCTGTTGTTGACTTGTTTCAAAAGCCTTTCATATTGGAAGAAGTCTTTTCCAATTATTTGCCAATGTTGGCAAATAATTGGAAAATTAAATCCATCTGGCCTTGAAGATTTAGAAGGGCTAGAGCTCTTGATGGTAAATTCAATTGCAGAAATTTCGGCTTCATGATTTTTTCAAGGTGTATTAACCACAATTTCTTTGGTTAATGTTGTTAAATCCATGACGTTCATTCATGTTACATTCTTGGGGTAATGGATTACACCCCATTGAGTTGCCCTTGCTTTTCATAGTCTTTCATTAATGGGATAAGTTTCAGGTTGAAATTATGATCCCGAGTGAATGCTCACCCCAGGGCTCCTTTGTACAAGGCGAGGATTTTGCAATTTGCAATTCTATTTCTATGAAAGAAATGAATTCTATGTTTCTGGATGTTGAAATCGTCCTTGTAGGGAATATCAGGGATATCTACTTGGGAATCGGTGGAGTGACATAACGTGTGAGTTTGCTCTCCACGTACTGTGTTTGAAACCCCTCCAAGATTTGCGTGGTTTGCTCTTGTATGGGTTTAGTAAGTGCCACTCATTGGATTAGTCCTGCTGAGTAAAAGACCTCATACCTATGCCATTAATTTAAAAAAAGAAATATCAATTCACATTTTCTTTTTCCACAAGAAAAATGTTTTGCTCTTGACATTGAGATTTGCATGGACAATATTATATTCCTTTGTTTGAGAGTTTTCATTCAAAATTTACGTAAGGACTTGTTCTGCACCGAGAGAATGCTACTTTCTGCTAATATTTGTTTAGAGGGGAGATAATCTTTCTTTTTTAATCCTAAATGATATTGCAGTCCTCTATATAAAGGAAAATCAATTCATCTTTTACCTTTTCTTAGAAAAAAATATGTTGCTAAGCTTATATAAACAATAGTAAAATTTACGGAGCTTAAGTGACACTTTTATTGTTAAAACAAGTCTTAGTTTAGACCTCAAACCAAGGGCGTCTTTGAGACTGTCTAAAACTAGGTAAAAATTTTAATTCAAAATAAAATAATGATGTTTATTTTTTGACAAGTTGACAAAAGTAGAAGATGATTTGAAACAATTTAAAAACTTGAGTGCACCTATAGTGGGGCCCACCTCCAATTTCAGACATTGAATGGATCAAATAATTGGATCGATTGTACATCGTTTTTATACCGTGAAATTTAAATCCTGACATTTTGCATTGCATGAAGGGCTTAGGATGATTAAATGGGGGCCTTACTATATGGACTTAAAAAAGGGCTTACTACACTCATAAAAATAAATAAAAACAAATAAAAATACCTAAATTACCCTTCTCTTCCTACTCACCTTCTCCTCTTCTTCTCCCGTTCCCTACCTCCCCCTCCTCCCTCTTGCCGTTCCCCACCTCTTCCTCCGATGACGATGGTCGGCAGCTCGCCACCGGATCTTCCTCCTGCTTCTTCTCCTTGTTCCCTTCTCTTTGTCCCCTCCTTCTTCCTCTCCTCTTCTCCCCTCCCCCTTTTCCTCTCCTCTCCCTATTCTTCCATTGTCGACCTGTTCGGCCCTACAAAATTAACCATTACAGTTTTATTCAGCCTTGCAAAGCTGAAAAAAAATAGAAAGGTTCAGCCAAGACTGGCCGAACAGGTTAGGGGCGTTGTGGAAGGAGAAGGGGAAGCGGAAGGGGACTGGTTGGGGGGGGGGGTGGTGAACCTTGATCTCAGAGGGGGAAAGTGGCGAGAGAGGGAGAGAAAGGGTGAGGGCGAGGGAGAGGAAGAGGGAGAGGGGGAGGGAGGGAGATTCGGTAGCTGGAGTGGGTGATCGTGGCTAGAAGGGAGTGGTGAGGAAGGGGAGGAAAGGAGGAGAAAGTGAGTAGGACGAAAAGAGGACAAGGGTAATTTAGGCATTTTTAAATATATATATTTTTTGATGAGTTTAGTGAGTCCATTTTTTTAGTCCAAGCCCCTTAAATGGAGGTGATATTTTTTTACATAAGAGGGGCCCAACGACACCCACACTGGGCCAGAAGGTAGGCCCCACAGCAAGGCGCCCATATTGGATCAGGAGCTATATAGGAATTCCCCCAAAGCAGAAACCTTGAGAAAACCCTAACTAATCAGAAGAGAGAGAGAGAGAGAGAGAGAGAGAGAGAGAGAGAGAGAGAAGGAGCAGAAGAATCAAAATGGGTAAGACTCCAGTGCGTATGAAGGCTGTGATTTATACGCTATCCCCCTTCCAGATGAAGGTGATGTCTGGTCTTTTCAAGGATCTGCCCCAAAAACTCCACCACAAGGTCTCAGAAAACTGGATCAGCGCAACCCTTTTACTCGGACCCATCATCGGAACCTACACGTCCGTATTCCAATCTCTCTCTCTCTCTCTCTCTCTCTCTCTCTCTCTGTTTCTGTTTTTTTGATGATACAGATTCAAATACATATGCTTTCCATTTCTTCTATGATCCGATCTAAGAAAACTTTTAATGTTTGCTACTATTTTCGTTTTGGGGGTGTTTGGAATTTTGATGTTAGTTGGTTTCAAAACAAGTGGCAGTGGTGGTAGGAAGAACTTTGATGGATTTTGAGTCTTTTGATTTGATTGTATTCCTTCCAATATGAAGGAGAATACGATTGATTCGTTAATGATATGGTAGGGAATGATGTAGTTCATGATATAGTTGTGGGTGTTTGAGAAATTGCACTTGTGTCTCTCAGATGTGGATGAAAACTGTAGATGTGAGGAGCTGAACATCTAGCAAAGACTATTTAGATTTTAGCCTCTATCTCTTTCTGGGTTTTTCTGTGTGTGTGTGTGTGTGTGTGTGTGTGTAAAACCTCCCAAAAATGTCATGAATTCATAACAAGTTCTTATGTTTAGAGAACTAAATATAAGAAATGGGAAAAAGAAACTAAAAGAACTACAAGTTTACCATTCTCTTGTTATTGTCGCCCCCCACAAACCCCTCTTTAAATTTTGTCAGTGTAGCATCTAGCATCAAATTGTGGAACTCACACTTGAATCCTAAGATATACTTGTAAATGACTGTTGAATGATGCCAATCCAATGATTGCTCAGGGGTTGGGCATCACCCTTTTTGGAGAAACAACCAGTCGTCAATCTGCTGTTGGGTTTGAGGACTTGGGTACAGTGTGTGTGGCGCATCCCCTGATCATAGATCGGGTATAGAATAATCTCCCGAAGGATTGTTCGAATCCGAAGACTCAATGAAACTCACGATCAAAACTGAAAAGAGAAAAACTCTGTAAAATACTGGATTATTATTGATAAAAAAGCGTGTGTAGTACAATGAATAACTCCTCCTTATGTAGGAGTGATTGTTTCTAAAATAGAAGGACTAATTCTAAACAAACATAGCTTACTAAAAATAAAATAGGAAGTAAATAATTAAGGATAGGGATCTTTGAGGAGATCAAAGATCAATTGGATGGCCTGTGACCTGGGCCGGACTTGGGATCGGCTTGCATCAATGTGCGTGGGTGGGCGTATGTACAATAGCATATTAAGAAAAAAGATTCGTTCTATAAGTAAGGATCGTTTGCCATAGAAATTGATATGAATCATAATATTCTTATCTTTAATCCTAGGGTTTTAACACAATATAGATCTTGCTCCGGAGAGAAAGATACATATTTTTAATTAACATCTTCTGCCATCCAAGTTTCTAGTAATCTAGAGAAGAACTCAAGACTCTTTGAAGGAGAGCAGTAGCTTAAAGACATGTCTTCTAGCGTAGTGATAAAAATAAGTTGGAGAGTATAATCTTTTCTTTTGAAATGGTAACTCTGATTAAAGGAGAAGGCTATACAGTATAAAAGAGTTATACTGAGATGCAGCTGAAGGGAAACCCTGCAAAAAACAGCAACCACTCAATGCTACAAAAAGAAGAACGCGGGCAACAGGAGCCGTAAACCAAGAGGAAAGGGAGAGAGTCCTTATCTGGGATTGACAACCTCCCTCCAATTAGACATCAAGCAGTCTAGAGAGAAGCCCCAAAAGTCCGGGAGAACAGAGGCCCACGAAGCGGCAAATAGTCTCAAGTTATGGAATAAGTCTTCTAGGGGAGAAACTTTTCCTTCAAAGCAACGGCAATTTCTCTCTCTCTAGATGGGCCAAGAGTAGGCAAGGAAGGCTAAATCCTACAAAAGTTTCCCTTTGGGGGAGCCAAAAGGGCATAACCAGGCATCGTAGAGGTTAGCAAAGGAGCTTGGAAGAACCCAGACACAGCCGAATTCTTTGATGATGAAGTTCTATGAGAGTATAATCTTAATGTTAATGATTAAAGAATATCCTCTACCAACTATTGTGCTTCTGGGGGTATGCCAATTGATGTTGGTGTCAGATATGTGGTTTGCAATGGACCCTGCATACTGTGATCTCCTTGACTGTTTCTTTCCCCTTTACTCCCAAATGGCTAACAAGTCAACTGTTGTCAATAATTATTTTGACACTTTGGATTGGTAATTAACTGGTCTCCTTTATTCTGACATAAATTCTGATGAAGTTGCTATTCATACTGAGCTTGTGGGTGTGATTAAAGGTGTTCATGTCCCAACACATGGAACAGACATTTGGGCATTGTGGCTAGATGTACGAATATTTTTTTTTTTTTGAGCCAATTTTTCCATATTTGTTTGGTAGGTAATTATGTGCAAGATCAAGATGTACATGTGGTTTCATGTAGTTTTCTTTCCTCTATTTGGATAATTAGTCCCAGAATGCGTGATAGGATTCTTACTGTCTTCTACCTCTTCAGAATAGAAACCTTATAGTTGTCAACACATATTTTGTGTTTATGCATGAGGAGAATGTCAAGCAGTTACTTGATGCATGTTCTTTTGCAACTTTACTTTGGGGATTGTGCCCCTTTCGAGTTTGAATTGGGAGATGCCCAGGTGACTGATCTTTGGTTTTATATCCCAACATACTCTTGTCCTTTACTTCTATCCCTTGGTCTATATGGTTTGGGAGGAATAATAGAAGAACATTCCATAATATTGTTAATTTAGCGAAGGATATGGTACATAAGGCTCAGTGGAAAGTGCTTTACTGGCTTTTTTTTCTGTTGCTCTCACACTTGTGTTAGTACCTATGCCTGGCATATTTTTGATATTTGCCTCTTTGAATATGTGTGCATTGAGGCTAAATTTTGATAGTGTCATCCAGGAGAATCACTTTAATCTATGTCACTTTCTCCAATTTACCAGTTTATTATGTATCTTTTTTTTTAAATGTCAGCCCCGTTTTAGGAGAGATTGGATCGGTTTACGAGGGGAAAGGTGAGCAAAAAAATAAAAAAAAATAAAAAGATTGATGAGATGAAAGTAGGAGGTTTGACCTAAGGTTTAGAGTTGAAGAATTGGGCTTTTCTTGCCAAATGGTGGTGGAGGTTTGGGAAGGAAAGGGAAGCTTTATGGAGAAGGGTTTTTGTGTCTAGCTGAGGAGAGGATGAGTGGTGATGGGTGCCTAAAAAGGTTCTAAAGTATCAGCTTTTGAGATGATGGGGAAAAAGGGAAGTGTTTAAAATTGGGGGTGATTCCAATGTGGTGGGAGGGGGTTGGTATTCAAAAGAAATCTAGGTTTCGAGGAGTATTCTTGCTAATGTTTTTAATCTTTGATTTTTTTTAAAAGCTGATCCTCACATGTGGAAACTTGGACCTTTTGGGGTGTTCTCTACCATGTCTTTTTATAGTGCTTTGGAGGGGTATCTCATTTTAGATCTGCATGTTAGCTTGTGTAGTTGGGCTTGGCATCTCCTTGAGTGGAGACTCTTGCTAGTTTTTTTTTTTTTTTTTTTGAATAGTAACACAAAACTTCCATTAAAAGAGAAAAATACAAAGAGAGACAAAGAGAAAAAGAAAGAAATTAGCGGTACAAGAGCATTGTACTCCTAAGCAATTACCCAACAATACCAACATGGTTTCAAATTCTGAACGAAATGGGGTCAGCTTCGACCCGGTGCTGGCTCTGGCCGGAATGAAACTCCCCCCAGAATCCCGGTTTACCAATAATTTGAATACAATAAGGTTTATATGTAATATAACATAGAAACATTGACATGTGTATGTGTAGCCAAGCTGGTTAGATTGTTAGATGATTTCTCTGAAAGAGTGTTGGTTCAAATCCTTTCTGATGCAATTTCTTGTTGAACTTTTTACACGTATTTTCTTATATATTTTCATATAACTTTAAAAATGTCCATACATTTCATGTAATAAAGATGTAAGGAAAAAAAAATACATTTACTTGAAAAATCACCTTAGGTGGGCACTAAACCAAATATGCCCCTTTACCTATATAGGCACCATAGTGGTCACCTGGGACCACTAAGGTTTTTATTTTATTTTATATTATTAAGCATAGTGATAGTTGGAATGAGCATCGAATTCGATGCTCATTTTAAATTCGGCTCTCCTCTGTTGGGGGTAAAAAAAAACATGAGCATCTTCTCTTGCAAATTGACCCACCCACCTCTGTTATCTCTCTAAACAAACAGCTCAATATCCTACTCTTTTTCCTATTCTTTCTTTGTTCCTCTGACCTTTCTCATCTCCAAGTCAACCTTTAATTGAATTCCTTTCCCACATTGGTAAATTTTTTGTTGCTAACCTTCAATCTCAAGTTTGTGTGAAGGCTACTTTGAACAGGAAAAACCAAAACTCAGTTGATTGGGCCTAGCGTCATCAAACTGGGGCAGTGCAAGATTGGAATTATGTTTGGATATATTCACAAGCTAGGACGCATATGAATAGTTTTCCGAAGTCTGAACCACATGTGTTTGATGGTTTAGATCTTGTGATGGGCTGGGGATTGGTCAAATCTAGATGGTGATGCTTTTCTTATTTGCGCCTGGTGCTTGTATTTTCTTCTCTGCAACATGATGTCAGAAGGAAGATGAAGCTTGTGTGCATGGAGATCAGGAAAGAGAGAGCATGTAGTGATATGTGTTGCTTTTGCCCTTTGTCCCTTTCTTTTGCACATGGAGTGACAAAAATTAGAACTTGTCTTAGAAGGGAAATGATGGTGAGAAAAGAAGTCTGAGATTCACTTTTAGAGACTTGTCTTTTTCTCCGCAAAAGAAGACGCAAGCCAAGCCACCATCACAGCCATCTGCGCCGGATCGCCGCCTGCCTATGATGCACAGAAACTTTAAAATTGCCAATGTATCGTATCCGATACTTCACTTTTTGTATGTAAAATCCGTGTCCACAATGTGTCCTTTTCCGTACCCATGCCTTGTCAGGGCATCATAGCCGCTCGCCACTCCATTGTCGTAGTGCTCAGAGGAACAAAAGGGTAGATGGTTTCTACTTTGTTGCAGATCGTGGCTAGTGAACAGCTCTGCCGATTGTTGTTGGCCGTCGTAGGACTCCGTGGCAGCCTAAGAAGTACGGACACTTCTAAGAAAGTGACGTGTCCATGTCGGACACGTGTTGGACACCTACACTCCTAGGACATTCTCGGACACGTGTCCGATACTATTTACCTGTGTCCATAATTAAGAATTAAAAATTTTAATTTCGGACACTTGTTTGACACTCTTTTTGCAACGTGTCTCACAATTCCTAGCCCGTGTTTATGACTAAAAAATAAATATGTGGCTCATATCTCTTGGACATTTTGTTAACATGTGGTTATTAAAATTTATAAATTTAATATATAACAATTTTATACCATGGTAAAATATATGATTGTAAATATCAATCATATCACAAGCAAAAGACAAATAAATATTTCACTAAAGAATAGGCCTCAAGATTAGCTTCTTTTTTGCTTTTTGTATTTTTTTTTAGGGAGGGGAAAGAGATGATCCACCCTTTTCTTTATATGGATTTTATGAAACTATGGATATTTCATGTTTAATGATTATGAATTATGTTTTAGTGTTATATTGATATTTGATAATTTGATATGTTTGTTAGTTGGTACTTGAATTTTTATTTTTTGATTGCTAAATTGATTAAAAAAGTTAAAATGATATTATTTTTTTAGTAGATGATTATATATATAAATTAATATATATTATTAACATGTCCCCGACGTGTCCGTGTCCTACTTTTTTGAGAAATGCCGTGTCGGCGTGTCCGTGTCGTGTCGTATCCATATCCCGTGTCCGTGTCCATGCTTCTTAGGTGGCAGCCGTCGTCGTTGTTGCCTCACCATAGAAGAAGGAAGACTACTGTGGCTTGTGTCGGCCTGGTTGCAACTTTTGGTTACAGGACATGAATTGAAGGAGGAGGTCGGACCTGGGTTTTCTCAGCCAGGTTGGATACTGGGCTCTTTGTTTGGAGAGATTACAGAGGTGGGTTGGTCAGTTTGTAAGAGGAGAATATGCTCCTGTTTGTATATTTTTTTTCTTACCACAACAAAGGAGGGTCAACCCTCCTTTTTTAAAATGAGCATTGAATTCAACACTCATTCCCATTGTGCTGAAAAAAAAACAAGGTGGTTTGAGGTGACCACTTTGGTGCCTAGAAAGGTAAGAAGGCCTTTTTGGTTTAGTGCCCACCTAAGGTGATTTTTCAGGTAAAATCTTCTATAATCGTATACTTTTTCTATTTATTTTTTTTTCACAAATGTGCAAAACATCCATATATTTCATGTACTAAAAATGCACACACCTCAAGAAGACCTTTAGGAAAAAAAATACTTTTGTTTCATATAATAATACGGATAGGACCTTATACATTTTTATTGTTTTTCTTTTACAAATGCAAGCTTATATTTTAACAAGACCTTAAAAAGGCTATTTTATTTTTTAAATTTACTAAAATCCCCTATAACTAATAGTGAAATTAGGTAAAAGTTAATTAGACCCTCCTTTTTTTCTATTTTTGACAAATTTACCTTTAAGAATGTGACTACTCCTTTGAATTAAGTATAAAAATATAAGTTTGCCTTAAAAAATTAATAGTTATATATTATTCTATCGACGCCTTATTACTCAACCATTGAATCTCATTATATTTAGATTGGATGATTGTTAAATAACTCAATCTTCACAAATTTATTGGTTATCAATTATTTTCTATGTTTATGTTTTTTTTAAAGAATTTTTAAACACTATTTAGGACCGGCATGACTGGACCAGTCTGGAATGAGCGGCATGGACCAGCACGGGCTGCACGAACTTGTGCCGGTTTTGACCTGCATGAAGATGGGCACCAAATTTAAAACCATGATACCAACACTGGGAAACCTCCTCTCAACCGCCTGCTTAGCTAAAACATCTGCTATAGAATTGGTTGTTTTGATCTCGTGATGAAAAAATAACGTTAAATATGAGAAGATCACTCTTTAATCTCATTAAAAAGAAAGTGAAACCTCCAGGGGAAAACCTTCCAATTGCACACCTAGGCTATCACATTAGATGAGTCGCTTTCCACAGTGCCCCAATAAATATGGTTGAAAATAACCAAAGTGCTTCTAGGATAGCTACCACCTCATCTTCATTAGAATCACAAACTCTAGCATGCTTATAAAACAGAATTAACACGTTCCCCTTACAATCACGTAGCACCCCTCCAATACCGGCGCCCTAGTTTGTCTCTCAAAGCCTCAGTCACGTTGAACTTCAACACCCCTTCCAAAGGAGGAGACCAAGGAATGGATCTCCTCACCATAGGGGTCCCACAACCCAATCACTCTTCCCAATTGTAAAGAATATCATTATGGTTGAAATTGGAGAACTCATTTCTAACCATTTCTCATTTTATGACCCTCTAAGTGATCTTAGAGATCAATTTTGAAGACGACAAAGAGGAGCCCCTAAAAATATGGGATGTGCTTTTTAGGAGGACTCTTCATCCTTTTGAGGAGGTCCTTTATAGGGAGTTGTTGAGTATTCTCTCTAACATGTTTCTTTGCAAGAATTCTAAGTACTCATATGGAAACCTTCCACATCTAGTGGGTTCTCATCAAAGGCTTTCTATTGGTGTTGGAGGGGACTCCTTTTAGGGCTTCTTCTCCCCTTAGGTGATTAGGGTCGGTTCCCTTGAGGGTTGATGTCTTTTGTTAGCTAGCTATTGCCTATGATGCACGGATGCTTCAAAATGCACAATGTATTGTGTCATTGTATCCGATACTTCACTTTCTCTTTGTAAAATTTATGTCCTTGCTGTGTACATGGCTTGTTCCTTCCGTATCCACGCCGTATCCAGGCATCATAGGCTATTGTAGGAATGATCTCCATAGTAGACAATTAAGGTGGAGGGGGTTGACTTTTGTCAATTTCTCAGACATTTATGTGATGTGTGTGTGTGTGGCAAGGAGAAAGAGTCTGTTAACCGTCTTTTTCTTCATTGTAAGCTGGTGGCTAGTGTTTAGTGTAACTTTTTGGGGAGGTGTGGGATTGTGTGGTGTTGCCCAAGGGATATTGCAAAGGTTGCGGAGGCTTGGATGGGTGGGTGTTTCATTAGATGTGGATAAATCCTTTGGAGGATTATCCCATTTGCAGTGTTGTGGTCTATTTGGAAGGAGACTTTTTGTTCACAAGCCCCAAGTGGAGAGCTTTGCTTGTAGTATTAAATCCGGTGAGAATGGGGTTGATCTGGAGGTAGCAAGTTGAATCAAAGTCCTTTCAAACTCGTGATTGAACCTAAGATAAAAGTAAAAATTAAGAATTTAAAACTAATAACAGAAATGAAATTAAGTTATCTAATTAATTAAAACACTTAAGAAGTTAAAAGAATCAAACTAAACTGGGACTCTGCAATTCTAGAAACTTCTCAATTTTAAGGAATTTCAAAAAAATTTGAATTGAGAAAAACTCTAAAGCTACCAAAATTTAGAATTTCAACTGAATTAAAAATTATCTAAAGCTAAAATTATCCAAAATTTGAAAACTCTTCATGGATTAAAATCTTATCTTGAGTCACAATTGGAAAGAGTTCAAAATCTGAAACTGTCAAAAAAGAGTTACTATGAACAATAATCGAAACTACTCTATATGCAAGTTACTTTAAACATTAAAACTAAGCTAAGTTAGTTTCCTAGTCTAATTAGAATGTAATTAATCTAAACTAAAATGCAATTCGGAATTCCTAAATTCTAAATCAGTCCTAAATCTATATTCTAAAGTCAGATTCAATTCAAATTTCAATGGATAATGCAAAACTAAAATTTAGAACAATGCAATGTATGCATGCGAAAAGAAACTAGTGCAGAAATGATGCACGCCATATTAGTGGGCCCCGCCTGAAAGTCTATGCCTACAGACCCAAAACCAATAAGTTCCACCAGAGAAGATTAATTTCTATTAGTAGTTGCTTTCTTAATTATCCAAGATTTTTTAATATTTAGAAGTTCATATTATGTTTAGTTTAGGATTCCTTATTTGACTTGAATTAGATTGTTTCCTTGGTTAGAAAGTATATTAGCTATAAATAAAGGTGTAATCCCTTCTTATGGGATATATAACATTGATATCAATAAACTTACGAGTTTGGTTCTCAATTGAGAGTGTTGCTGTTTGTCTTTAGTGAGGTACCTAGACATTCTATCCTTAAGCCTCTTGGCTTAGAGATTAGCCTATTGGCTATTCTTCTTCTCCGCGTTACTTCAATAAACCTATGATGCTATGCAATTTTTATGACTGATGCAACCTGGCCTAATGCGACCTAATTATAATATATTAAGCTAAGAGGTTTTGGAATCAATTTTGACCAAAATTGTTTTAACTTTGACTTTTTTATTGAGCCTTGGTAAAGCAAAAAATGTGGGCTTTTAGATTTGAACCCATAACCTTTTGCCAATTTAAATAACAAACCTACCACTGCACCACATCATATTAACATGCTATTTCTTATTAGAAAAATGTAAAAAAGTATAGTAATATGGAATGAGGACCCTAGCCATGTGGGTCATGCCTGTGCTTAGCATGGGTTATTGTGTTAGTTCTAAATTTTATTGCTGCAAAACAAACTCTGATGATGCATTAAAAAAAGGTTAAAAAGGATTTGAAACGAAAAAGATATGAATGCATGAACATGGCTAATTGACAATTCTGCTGTGCAGAAATTCTGCACGGGCAGACCAACTGGGCACGTTTGCTCGACTGAAACACCTTCTTTTTGTAAACTTCTGAAGCCCAAATTTTAGATTTGAAGAGGGTTTCTATCAAGGTTCAAAGTCCACTAATTATTCAAATTAAACTACATGGTATGCTTAGGGGTCGAATTTTGTACATTTGCCCCAGAATCATGTTGCAATTTTGAATTGGGTGCAGATCTTTGAGAATTGGGTTGCTGTAAATCACAATTTCCAGAACTGGAACTCTTATTAAACCATCAGAAAAATCGTGTTTTTTAATTCTCAAAACCTATCACAACTGTTCAATAACATGCCATGATCAAATCACATCTAAACATTCATCATATAGACTGATTTTCAAAGTACAAAATTTTGCAAAATTCTATTGTTATGAATGTCCACTGTATTTCATCAAATCTGAGTTTTTGACATGCATTATCAATTCTGAAACTTGATTCTGTAGGCAACTCAATCATGTTAGAACCGTCATGCTGAACTATTGAATGCAGTGAACACTATTCCAGCCATAAAACTATGCATAAGACTAAACATAAAAACAATATAAACTTGAAAAAAGAAAAAAATAAAAGAACACACACACAAAAGTGCAGAAATTTAAAAGTTGGTAACTATGCAAGAATGTAAAGGTTGGTAACGGTGCAATGAAAGTAAAAGTTGGTATTTTTTGCATGAAAAGTAAATGAAGGTAAAATTTTGCAAGAAAAGTAAAGGTTGGTGAAATTTGCAAGAAAAATAAAAGGTGGTGAATTCACATCTTCTCTAATTTCTTTCTTAACTTGGGTTAAAGACTCAAAAATCCCTAAGATTACAAGCCTAGGGTTTTGTTCTACAACTCGGGTCGTCAAGCCAGGTGTGAACACTAAACTAATGTACAAAGAACATGGGGTTTCAAGGTAGGGCTCTAAATATTATTAGGCTCTAAACATGTTGGAGGATACTAAGCTAGGCCAATTGGGGTGAGGTGTCATTCTTCTACTAAACGTACCCTAAGCACAATTAGTTAACCCTTCAAAAGTCTTGTAAAAAAAAAAAATCAAAGACATACAAGAACAACAAGAAGAAAATAGAAAAAAAAAAAGAGAGATTTTACTTACATGAGTGTCTTTTACGTAAGATCAAGAAAATTGAAATAACAAAAGGCATACACATATAGGGATGGAGAAGCCTCTTCTAGTTGATTATCTTCAAGTAGGGCAAGCTTTCTTGATTGAAAAGTATGGAGGGAAGAGGGAGACGGAGAGAGTGGAGGAAGGCTTTTAGTAGAGGGGGATTGATTTCTCCTTTGTTTTTGGGGGGTGGGGGGGGGGGGGGGGGGTGGGTTGTGGGTGGACATTCATAGGGGTCTCTTTTTATAGGATTTGGAGCCCCTAGTTTGTCTCTCTCAAGACTCCTTTGAAGATTATGATCATTTCTTTGAGATACAGTATGCTTCTTAGCCACTAAGTTTGGATGAGAGTAGGATTGAGATAACAGAGTTCTTGCCGCTTTATCTTTTTGGAATTCTTTGCACACGCACCTGCTTATTTCAAATTTGAGATAAAACCTCAAAGATTGGACCCACTTTGGTTGGAAAATCATTGCACGTGAAGGGACCTAACTTTTCTTCAAAAATTCTTTACAAATTGAGAGGTGGGACCACTTGAAACTAGGCCGGCTGTGGGGTGCTAATGGAGTCAACTCTTGGATGTCTAAGAGTCCTATAGACTTAGGGACTCTATCTCTTGTGATGTGCACTTGTTCCACTAGAATTCTTATCTTCTCTTGAATTTTCTTGAGATAATTGAGAGAGGAATTCCAAGGGGAGTTGAATGTGATTCAAACTCATTCCAAGCAAGAGGATGGACGTCCAGCATGGTGTGGGACCTCCTCCTTATCTTCTTTAATCTTTATCTCTTGCTTTTTGATTAATCTTCAAACTACTTTGTTTTGAACTCTAGAGAGATAATGACAGGAGAAATTTCTCAAATCTTCTAGAAACTTTTTCAAAAAGCACCAACAGGGTATGGGACGTCCCACATAGTGTGGGACCCTTCAATGGTTTGCAAACTCTCCTTCCTTCACAAGGAGTCTTCAATTTTGCATTTTCTTTGACAATTTGTTGGAAACTTCTGGGAGACTTCTTGAAGTTGTCTTTAGAAACAATTTGAATTGGAAAAGCAAGAGGAATGGACCCCCCTCGGCTGTCCCACATGTGGTTGCTCAGACGTTTGTGTGTGGGGTCCATATGTAACTCCAAGTTTTCTTGTCTTCCTCATCTTTTCTTCTTTTCTTTTTCTTCACTTGGTTCTTCAATTTTTCTTTGTTTGCTTCAAACTGATCTAGTGGGACCCTTCTCTTTTATTTCCTGCAAGGCAAATGCAACTTTTTATGTAAAATGACATTTTAACCCTACAGTCACAGATGCATGAATGCAGGCATATCTCACATAAAATGACAGTATAAACTGACGTCATTGTGAATGGTTTGACTTAAGTAAACTAAGGATGATGAAAATTCATGTCATTTTATGAGAGAACAAATCTTTGGAAAGATTTTCAGGAAACGAGGTTTCAAAAATGCAAGTTTCATGATTTAATGCAAAATATGTGATTTTTTCAGAAAATTGTGCATTAAAATACCCCAATGAATTTCAAATGCATAAAACATGATTTTAACCTAAGCGAAGCTTTTTAAATTGATTAAGTCCTTAAATAAACCAAATTATTCAAGTAAAAGTGCAGTTTTAAGGACTTATCACTCTTGCTAGTTGGTGGTTAGTAAGAAGGTCTCTCTATTGTGGATGATCTTGGAAGGAGAGGTTTGCCTTTGAAACTGATATCAGATTTATGCTCTTTATGTGGGAAGGAAGGCTTTGAGATTGTGGACAACTTTTATTTTTTCAAATGTAGTGTGGGCCATTTGTAAGGGAGGAATGGGAGTTTTCAAGGTGAGAGGATGCATTACAGGGATCTTCTTTTGGCTGTGAGTTGGAGCGTTGGGAAGTGGGATGGATTAGGAAGGAGTTTGTTGACTTGAGGCTTGCTTTGTGATGCAATCCTAGGGTTAGGATTTGCAACTTTGAGTGCCTTAGCACAATGGGGGTTTCCACTAAAGCAATCACACGAAGAAGGGAGTTCTCCAATGATAAAACCCTCAGAAAATTATATTAACTCCAAAAACTCTATGAATAATTGTTCCTTACATTGTCATATAAATAGAAAATATAAACTAGTGCCTAAGCAACCCTAATCTAATAATGGAAACTCCCTAATAACAATGAAATTAGAAATCTATTAATAATAAAAATAATATAATCCTAATATACTTGAAAGGAGACCACTTGTGGGCCCTTGCTGCATTACTTTGGGAGGCTTGTTTTCACTGTAGAGTTCTTCAGATTAGAAAGGTGGTGGTTTGGAATTAACCCCCTGGTGTGGCTAGACGAAAGGCAGGGCTGGTGGGTATTAGAGTTGTGCTAGGGGATGATAAAGGAGATGTGTTTCTTATGTTCTCTTAAGAATTTTGGAGCCAATGAGTCAAATGAGACTGCATTGGACATTTTAAAAGCTTTGATTATTATTCCCTTCCTTCAAGATATGTTAAATTGTTGAACATGATTCCTCTAATGCTATCTCTTAGATCTTGGCCATGGAATGTCCTTGAACATTTCATTTTTTTTTTTGTAAATTAAATATTTGTCATCTATAGGCCACGATGAGTTTAAACATGTGAGAAGGTCGGGAAATGCCAGGTGGGTACTTTGGCAAAGCAAGGGGTGGATACGGAGGTTCCTTTGATTTCCTTTACTATGTCATGATTTGCTTTGTTTGGTAGGGCATAAGAATCGTATACCTGGTTTATTAGCTTCTTTTTCCTTGTAACTTTCTATCATCAATATAAAGTTAACTCTTATTGAGAATAAGAAAGGGAGAAAAACAAGAGAGGATGAGTTGAACTGTAGAATAACTGTAGGCCACACTGGTGTGGTTTGCTGAACAAATTAGTCCATGATTTCCAAAGTTGAATCTAGCAAGCAGCCCCAGCTGTATTTCTAACAATGGTTTGCCGAACAAAATCTGACTGTTTTCTCCATTGTTGCAACTGGATGCAGGTACGCTCAGAATTACAAGGAGAAGGAGAAATTGGCACACAGGTATTAAGGTCATGCACTTGGATAAAACATGATCCAGTTGCGAGCAGCTGGAGGGGAATCTCAATTTTTAATGTAGCCATCAGATATTGAACACATTTTTGTTTTTGATTTGAATAAAAAGTATTCAACTTTGTTGGGCTGCCATTATCCCATTAACTTGAATATGCTATCTTTTTTTTTTCTTGAATTTCTCTTCATAAATTTGTTGTACTGCATTTAGCTAATCTTTATCAGTCTTGAACTTATGGTGGAATGCATATTAGAAAAAAAAGCTTTTTTGCACTATAAAAAAAAATTGAACCTCTAGGTGTTTCAGTAAAGTATGAGGTGATCTGGCCAAAAAAAAGGGGGACCTTTACCTTTTAGTTCCTGTTCCTTACCTACGTCAGGTTGGACTGTGTTTGGGCATGCGACCTTTTTAAGATTAGCAGGGTTATTAACTAGATTTCTTGTATACTAATTATCATTGGTCAGCGTACTTTCTGTTTGGTATGATCACCAAACCAACATGCAGATTGAGTGGTGTTTTTTTTTTTTTTTTTTGGGTGGGTGGGGTGGGGGGCGGGAAGGTATTAGTTGCAGGTTGAGTGGAAACTTGCAATATTTACTGGATTGAAGCCTTTATAGTTTCTGATGTTATATGCTCTTATCTTTTTAAGAATTTTACAGGAGCCTTAATCATTGCTGCAATATGAGGGCAGTGAAGATACCAATGCTTCAATTTCTGGTGCATGCTAACTTAGTGGATGAACAGGCTGGTGGGCCTGATGGTAGAATAAAAGTCCATGTGGGTGAGATGTGCATATAATAGTTAATGATACAGTAAAGAACACTGATGGGCTTTTGTAGGTGGCTTCAATAGAACAGGAGAGATGATTTGATTTTATCATCATACTGAAAATTGGGGAACAACCGGCATATTGTAGAATTGAATAAACTAAAGGTAAAACTAACTATGAAGGGAAATCAATGAAGGCGTCGGTTGAAATAGTTAGAATCAACGGTGGATTTCTCCAATAGTAGGATTAAAAGTGTTTTAAGGAAAATGCATGGCAATAGCCATATTGACCATCCAATGAAATTATTTTTCTTTCTATCTATACTCCATTTGCAACAGGACCAATCGTATCTGTATATATGCAACCTTCCCTAAACAAACTGTGTTTTTTTAAGCATAAAAAATAAATGAATTGGTTGTTGGCTCAGTTATAGGTGGCTCCATTTGCATTGAATAAAAGAATCTAATTATGAAAAAGCCGAGGCACATTCAGCTGGTGTGTACTGTCCTTGCAGCAATCACATGGCTCTCCAATGTCATTTGTCTCTGCTAGGAAGTTTTCCAGGTCTTGTTACCAGATCACAACTCCCTTCAAATTCCTTTTCCTTGTTTGGAAAGTTGCTTTACTGACCTGACCTTTATGAAGAGGATGCGTGCTCATAGACAATTGTAGCCCACCTACTCCTACAATAGATGAGTAATTCCCCTGCATCAGAGGAGTACTTCCTCATTTTCAACCTATGCAAGTCTGGCCACTGATATCAATCCCAACCACCCAAATCTTGGCCCAGTGCAGATTTGGCCGATACATGTTGGTTCAAATTTGATAAAAAGCAGCCGATAATATTTCCCAGAGGTTTGGATCCCCTATTGCCTTTTTTGGTAGGGCAGAAGAATTGTATACCTGGTTTATTAGTTTCTTTTTCTACGTAACTTGCTATCATTAGTATAAAGTCTCTTATTTATAAGAAAAAAAGAAGAAAAAAATCAATAGAGGATGAGTTGAACTGTATAATAACTGTAGGACATGCTGGTGTGTTGTGGTTTAGATGCTGTCTACATCCAAAGTTGACTCTAGCAAGCAAGCCCCGTTGTATATCTAGCAATGGTTTGCTGAACAAATTAGTCCATGATTCAATTGATGTCATTCAGATGGACTGAAAAAACCAATAACAAAAAAATTTCAATTATATTGTTTGTTCACAGGTCTATGCAATAGGCTTATAATCCTGCACTTTATGAGTAAAAGACATGCAAAGCATTTAGTAAAGGGACAGACAGTGCTCATCCACTATGCATATTGTACACACTAATCTCTAATTAGAGAGCTGGCTCATTGTATGCAAAGATGTACAAATCATTCTCATCTAGAGAACTATCTGACTGTTTTTCCATTGTTGCAACTGGATGCAGGTATTGAACCCATTTTCGTTTTTTATTTGAATAAAAAGTATTCAACTTTGTTGGGCTGCCATTGTCCCATTAACTTGAATATGCTATCTTCATTAACTTGAATATGCTATCTTTTGTTTCTTGAATTTCTCTACATAAATTTGTTGTGTTGCATTTAGTTACTAGATGATCTTGATTAATTAATAAAACTTATGGTGGAATGCATATTAGAAAAAAAGAGATTTTTTGTACTAACCAAAAAACAAAAACAAATTAAATCTAACCTCTAGGTGTTTCAGTAAAGAATGAGGTGATCTAGTCTAAAAGAGGGGCACCTTTACCTTTTAGTAGATGAACAGGCTGGTCGGCTTGATGGTAGAATAAAAGTACATGTGGGTGGGATGTGCATGTAATAGTTAATGATACAGTAAAGAACACTATGAGGGGATAGTGTAGGTGGCTTCAATAGAAGAAGAGTGATGATTTGATTTTAGCATTTATACTGAAAATTGGGGAACAAGCCGCATATCATAGAATTGAATAACTAAAGGTAAACTAACTATAAAGAGAAACCAATGAAGGCTTGGGTTAAAATACTTAGAATCAAAGGAGGATTTGTCCAACAGTAGGATTAAAAGTTTTATTTTTATTATTTTTTAAGGTAAAATGCATGGAAATAGCTACATTGATCATCCAATGAAATTACTTTTCTTTCTATCCACACACCATTTGCAACAGGATCAATCATATCTGTATATATGCTTCCTTTTTATATGGTCTAAACAAACTGTTTTTTTTTGTTGAGCATCAAAATAAATGAATTGGTTGTTGGCTCAGTTATATGTGGCCCCATTTGCTTTGAATAAAAGAATCTTCTTAGGAAAAAAAACAAAAAGCCTCTGGGATATTTATATATAGTTCTAGCCATTGATCATGTGCCATGTACGGTCATAATTGAATCCATGTACAGTGCCTCATGTGATTGTAAGGTAGTGTGCCTCGTGTGATTGTCATTCTTTCACAAGGTACAGTGCTTCTGCTATCAACTACTGAGATTTTACTTGATTCTCACTCTTTCAAGAGAGTGCTTTGATATCAATTGCAGAGATCTTAGTTAATTCGCTTCGTCCAACGTGGGTTGCTGTTTAAGGAGAGGGAGATGTTTTTTTTAGAAAGAGATGACGATATCATCAAGTCAACTAGGCTATTTTAGTCAAAAAATAAGGGACGAACAAGTGACCCAAAGTTTTATTATTTTTTCTTCATAAGCTCGTTTAATCAAACTATAAACTTAATTGTTTTGTAAAAATCCCTAGTTAGAATTCACGGAGGATTTGTCCAATAGTAGGATTAAAAGTTTTTAAGGAAAATACATGACAGTAGCTACATTGATTATCCAATGAAATTATTTTTCTCTATCTAGACACCGTCTGCAACAGGACCAATCGTATTTGTATATATGTAACATTCCTTTATATAAGGTCCAACATACAAACTCTTTTTGTAAAGGGATAATTACCATGCAGATGCCCTTATATCCAATATTTGTAAAAAAGCTATTCACAAAAAAGAAATTTACCACAAAACCATGTGCACAAGAAAGGACATCCTGCAAATAATGATAATACCTGTAGGATATTGAATAGTGCAATATCCCACAAAAGTAATATTTCAAATAAATATTGCAAGTTCTACCCCTTCCCTCAAACCCAACGCGCATTTTGACCGTGAAATTCAGGTTTATCTTAATTGTTTTTAATTTTTTCGGATTATTGAATTTGGGCCTTTCTTATGCATATTTCTATCATTCAGAGATCATCCATTTCAGTCATTATAAGAGGTATGTGGCTTATATTTCATTTATTTTCTTCATTTATCATATGAAGAAGCAAATTATTTTTTCCACTTTTTGGTAGAAAGGAAGGGGTTAAAAAACATCTAAGTATTGTTTGTACAATATCAAATCATTCCATATATTATAGCATTAGGATAGCGCACTGTTCGATTTGCTACAACTGTAGAATATCATAAGTTCTAAGGGTAAATCGTCATTTGTTTAACTACTTTTTATGTACAAATAGCTGTCTAGTAATTATTTTTTCATAGATAGTTTTTGAGCAATTGTTGGATTAAGGGTATCCCTAGGGTAATTCGCCCCCCCCTCCCCCCCCTTTTTTTTAAATATCAATACATGAATTGGTTGTTGGCCCAGCTATAGGTCCATTTCAATTGAATAAAAGAATCTTATGAAAAAAAACCCTTGGGTTATTTCTATATATTTCTAGCCATTGATCATGGCCGTGTACGGTCATCACGGGTTAAAATTTGAATCCTTGTACTGTGCCTCATGTGATTGTAAGGAACGCTTATGCTGCAGGTCTTTCTTTCTTCAAGAGAAGACCAGGTTTTCATTGAAACACTCACATGCTTCTGCTATCAACTGCTGAGATTTTACTTGGCTCTCACTCTTTCACGAGGATGCTTCTGACATCAATTGCAGAGATTTTAGTTCTCGAACGTGGGTTCCTTTCTAAAGACAATGAATGCTATGAGATTCTTTGAGACAATAAAATAGACAATTTAGAGTTAATAAAGAGCCTTAACTGCTTACTCATCCAATGGATTGTTGGCGCTTCTGAGTCTTTCTTTACATTTTATTAGTTGAAGAGAAACAAAGTGAAAACGGATTGAAGATCCAGGATAGGATTGAATTAGATAACTGTGTTTTGCCACCTCCACATGCATGCATGTGGAAATATATGATTGAATTAGCAAACTCGATATCATATTCTCTATTCTTGTGTTACAGAGCTAATTGGACTCAATGTCAATCTCGGGGATAGTGGATCCGACCTGTTCCGGATATGTGGTCGAGCGCAACATTCCTAAATACGGATCCAGCTACTTGAGCACACCGTTTATGAGTCCATCTCTGGATGTCAGCCTCATGCGTGCCCGCCCCACCAATTGATTCATACCAATCTAATGAGTCCATCTCTCGATGCCAGCCTCCTGCTTGCCTGCCTCACCAATTGATTCATACCCCCACCCCCACCCCGACCCCCACTCCTCCTCGATCTCTCTCGTCCTTTGGGCATGTTTTATAATTTTACCTCAAAGTTAAGTTAAAGTCATCTTTTATTTTAAAACACAAGAAGTTAAAAAAATTAAATCAAAATACCATAATTCAAAAAATTTTTTCTTTCTTTTTATACCAAGAAGGCAAAAAATTCCGTTTCTATCGCAGTGACTAATAAAAAATATCTACTTTAAAAAGTTAAAGAGTTACACTTTTTTTTCGCTAAAAGGCAAATTTCATCATTGCATTAATTTAATCTTTTTTGTTTTTTTTATTTTTTGTACTGACGATTCACGTTGCTTCCCTTACCTAGCGAAAATCACAGCCCCTTGTTTACATGCATGCGTCCTTTCTGATTCCACTCTCTTTTTCCCTCCCATCTCCTCTCTTCGTTTCCTTTCTCTTATCATGCCTTACATCCGTATCGATGTCAGGCTTTACTCTGCTAGTGACCAGAGACCTATATGATAGATATCTCTATCGGCGAGGGACGTGTCTGTGCTGCCTCCATTGTCACCCGTGAATGTCTGAGTTGTGGAGGAATGGATTGATTCATATCCACCCGCAACAGAGCAGATGCTCTTGTTGAATCCAATATCCTCAACCTATTTCAATTCATGACCAACCATCTTGTTATTGGAAGACTACCCCAACGGATACGAATTGTTAGTTGATATGAAATGAAATAGGCTAGGGGGTATTGAATTATACCAAATTTACTTATGAAATGAACTGTGCTTCCTCATTCTTTATAGTTTCCATGCATAATGACTTTGTTTTCTTCTTATTAGTTAATTTACTCATTAATATTGTATCCACTACAAATATCAAATTCAATGTCAAGTTGTCCATATGGCTGTTTAATGGGTTTAGAACCTATGAGAACACTTTAAACCCTCCCTGGAATTTCAGGAAACATCGTCGACACCCTCATTTTTTCTTTGCTCATTGCTCCCGCTAGCTTCATTCTATTAACTGCTCTCTCCAAAAATCTGAGGTAGAGTCTCTGGCTTTTGATTTTTGTTCCAACTGCAGCGTGCTTTTAGGGAAGGGCGGCTTGGATCAACGGTAAAGACTTACCGGAAGGATGCGGGTTCAAGTCACGAAAATAATCTCTTCAAAATAAAGGTAAGGCTGCGTATATCTTGCCCTTCCTAAACTCCGCTATGTGGGAGCCTTGTACACTAGGCAGCCCTTTTTTTTTTCCTGCTTTTGGATGTTCTCAAACATTTGGGCAGGTATTTTCACTCCCTCAAGAAGTTTTCAATGCCAACGTGCCTTTCTTGGGTATTTACAACTTTCTCTATTTCTTCATCTTTTTTCTATTTATTTTCCTAATGGGTTGATCTTATTTTAGATGCATTCTTTATTTGTAGCTATGGGTTCTCTTAATCAGAATCAGACTCATCCACAAAGTCACAATAAGAATCAAATTTTTTATTCAAAGACACCAAGTCCCAGCAACAAATTCCTTTTCTAGGTGGTACAGGTTTGCTGATTTGACCCTTTAATCTTTGGAGTTCTTGGATTGTGAATTAGCACTCTATGTCTATAGACACTTTATGGTAAGAATCTAATTATATTTAGGTGTGCACTTTATGTCTTTCATACATCATATTGTTTTCCACAGTTATTATATGAATACGAATTGTTTGAATCCACTGTCTCTTTAAACTCACACCATCTGTATCGCCTCACTCTCTGCATACAACAAAAAATCAGGTACTCTGTCTCTCACCATCTTTTTCTTTAGATTTTTTCTTCTTCTCATTGATGCGGTTTTTTATGATTATAAACAAATGCCCCATCAATCACTACTACTTTGTGTATTACCAAATACCAAGTCATTTTTGGATTAGTTCTTCAAGACACACGTCATTTCTTACCACTTGCTAGTCAGTTCATTGATTAAGTCTCTGAGACAAAGCTAACAATCTTCATATATCCTTTTATAGTCCTCCTTCATTGTCTTTGCTTGTTGGGTTCTTAGAGTCGTTTCTCAAATAAGTATGCTTGAATTTTCATTAGAGATGAAAGCCTAATTTCTTTCATTTATCCTTTTATATTCCTGCTTCTTATCTTTATTATTGTTATTATTATTTTTTAAAGTTCTGTTACATTTCTTGAGCTGTTTGACTTATGCTATCTTTGCTTAAATCTGTGGATTGCTACAGCCCTGGCCAAGGATTGAGGCAAGCAAATCTTAAAGTAATAATTGTTCCTTTTGATGGAAAAATGAGGCATTTGAGGAAGATTTTGCCTTTTTCCTAAGTTGAGGGCTGGTTGAATTTAGGGGTTTTGCTGTTTTGTTGTTTGATTTTGTTAGCTTTGAATCTCTAATTGTTGTCACTAGTCACTTGGCGGGAAAAGAAAAGGTCGATCAATGTTGGTTTCAAGTTGTAATTATGATCACCTTTCAATTCTGCTGCAAGATATTATAGTTTTATAGTATTTATCAATGCTTGTGATTTTTTAAATAATGCTAGTGACAATATCCATCACATGGGAACAAACTCATGTTTACATACAAAGAACCTTCAGTTTAACTATTGTCTTTGATATGTTGTTGCTATTCGTGAATTCCTATGTTGTGTTTATAGGAGAGTGGTGTCCCTAGTTAAGTTCTTTACTTAGCCATAAAACTGTTGGCCATGTGGGTCCAGACCATGATTGGGTTCAAATCTGGGGTGGTTTCCTAATGTATTAGGAATTTCCTATTTTGCTAAATAGTAGTTTTCTAATGGGTTAGGACTTTCCTTTTTTTTCTTGAGATAGAGTTCTTGGGGGATAAGGATGTACTGGTTATATATATGAGATGTAATCTGTAACCCTAGGGCGGTCAGTCAGAGAGGCTGAGATTCCAAGGCTGTGGTTTCACAGATTGGAGGAGAACCCAGTGGAAATTGGTTTCCCGTGGACGTAGGCATCGTTGCGGAACCACGTAAATCTTCTTGTCTTCTTGTGTGGTGATTGGTTGATCTTGCTTGAGTTTGCACACACGCGCACAACAAGTGGTATCAGAGCGATTGATTGTGCGTGGAAGATCAACGGGGAACAGGAGAGATCAGGGTTGATCTCTACTGGGCCACACGATAGCAGAAGAAGAAGAGGGTTCTCGTTGCTCTGTTTTTCCCGGAAACAGAGAATAAGTTCTCGGGTGGTTTCGTTGCTACAGATCTTCGTCGGAGAAGGAGGGCTGCCGGATTTTTCGGACTTGAGGCAGAAGACCGGAGAAGGAACAAAGAAGAATCGTCGCTGCGGAGAGTCATCACTGCGGAGAGAAAAAAAAAAAAATCGGACTTACCGGTCGCCGCTGCCAGAGGTCGCCGGCAGGCCGCCCGTCGCCGCGCCGTCGTCGGTCCCGCGCTGCCGTCGCCGGACCAGGGAAGCCGGGGCTGCTGGTCGCCGGGAGTGCTCGCCCGTCTGCAACTGGGTTGCAGACCCAGGCGCAGCAAAAACTTGTAGAAGACGACCCAGTTAACTGGGTCAGGGTCTGGGTGTTGGGTCGGAGTCGGGTCAGGTTGCTTGACCCGCCGAGAAGAGAAGCCCAGCGCCTGTTTTACAGGTTGGGTCAAGTTCCGGGTTGGGTCCGAACCAACCCGCTGTGCAAGCCCACGTCCGTCAGCAGTGCAGGCCGGTTTCGGGTCGGGTCGACCTGAACCCGTAAGCAGACGGTCCAGCCCGTCAGCACTGCGCAGACGTCAGTAGCGTGATGTCATCGAGCTGACGTCAGCCTACGTCATCGGACACGCGGTCAACGGCCAGAGTTGACCAGATTGACGGCAGAAACTTGTTTCTGCGATATCTTGATCATCCGAAGTCCGATCGGTGATCCGTTTGCGCCTATGGACTCGTTTCGAGCAAATCTACGTGTTGGTGGAAGAAGATTGGCTGTTTGACGGTCAACAAGGAGTTTGACCAAATCAGAAGCGCAGAAAACCGTTTTTGCGATATCGGAGCCATCCGGGGTCGGATTTCAGATCCGTTTCTTCCAGCGTGCTCGTGTTGACGAGATCTACAGCTTGGTGCAGGAGTTGAGGTCAGTGTTAATTATTTGTTTTTTCCTGTTACTTAATTTGATTAAGATGGAGAACAATACTATCAATACTACCATGGTTAAACTCAACCATTCCAATTGGTTGATCTGGAAACCGAAGATGGAGGATATTCTCTATTGTAAAGACCTCCATGATCCCGTTGAGGGGGATAGTGCCCGACCGAAAGATATGCAAGATGCTGATTGGAACAAATTGCATAGAAAAGCGATTGGTCACATCAGACAGTGGGTTGATAACAGTATATTTCGCCACGTGTCTAATGAAACCAATGCGAATACCCTTTGGAAAAAGCTAGAAGCAATGTATGATAAAAAGACCTCGGTGAACAAAACATTCTTGATCAGAAAGCTTGTGAACATGAAATTCAAGGATGGTGGTCAGATCGAAGATCACATTAATGAGTTCCAAAGTGTGGTAAATCAGTTAGCCACTATGAAGATGATCCTTGATGATGAGATGCAAGCTTTGTTGCTTCTGAGTTCTTTGACAGATTCATGGGAGACATTGGTTGTTTCCTTGAGCAATTCTACTCCAGATGGTGTGTTATCTATGAGACAGGTTACCGGTAGTCTACAGAATGAAGAAACAAGACGGAAATCTGCAGGGACAGATAATGCACAGGCCTTTGTTACTGAGAACAGGGGGAGGAGTAAGAGTAGAGGACCAAAGGGGGGTCGTGGCAAGTCTAGAGGTGAATCACAGTCTAAGTCTAGCAGTGAATCACAGAGCAAGAAAAAGTCTGTAAAGTGCTTTTTCTGTGGCAAGATGGGCCACATCAGGAAAAATTGTTTTGCCATGAAGGAACAGAAAGGATCCAATAATGAGAAGAAGAATGACAATGATAACACTACAGCTACTTTGGAACAGGAAGTAGTAGTGCTCGCCGGCGATGATGATAAGTGTTTGAGTGTTGCAGATGGTCAGATTGAGTGGGTTGTTGACACAGCAGCATCCTACCATGCTACTCCCTGCAGGGAGATGTTCACGACGTACAAAGCAGGTGACTTTGGTACTGTGAAGATGGGCAACACGAGTCATTCAGATATTGTTGGTATCGGTGATGTCTGCATTAAAACCGATATTGGTTGCACAATGACGCTGAAAGATGTGCGATATGTTCCTGATCTGCGGTTGAATCTGATTTCCGGGACTGCATTGGACCGTGCTGGTTATGAGAATTACTTCGGAAATGGCAGATGGAAGCTCACTAAAGGGTCTCTTGTTATTGCGAGAGGAACAGCAGGTAATACTCTTTACAAAACACAAGTAAAGCTGTGCAAAGATGCATTGAATGCAGTTCAAGACAATTCCTCTCTGAATCTGTGGCATAAGAGGCTTGGTCATATGAGTGAGAAAGGCTTGCAGATGTTGGCAAAGAAGGATTTAATTCCTTGCTCCAAAGGTATGTCCCTTGACCCTTGTGATTATTGTTTATATGGTAAACAGCATAGGGTTGCTTTCTCTTCGACATCAAAATTGAAATCAATGTGTTGGATTTGGTATATTCTGATGTTTGTGGTCCCATAGAGGTAGAATCATTGGGTGGCAATAAGTATTTTGTCACGTTCATCGATGATGCATCCAGGAAAGTATGGGTTTATCCGTTGAAATCAAAGAATCAAGTATTCCAGATGTTTCAACAGTTTCATGTCCAGGTTGAAAGAGAAACAGGTAAACTCTTGAAGTGTCTCCGTTCAGATAATGGGGGTGAATACACATCCAACCAGTTCAAAAGCTATTGCTTGAAGCATGGCATTCGACATGAAAAGACAGTTCCTGGTACTCCACAGCACAATGGTGTGGCAGAGAGAATGAATCGCACTATTCTTGAGAAGATGAGATGCATGATAAAATTAGCACGGTTGCCTAAGTCATTCTGGGGTGAAGCCGTTCTGACTGCCGTTTATCTGATTAACAGATCCTTCTCAGTTCCTTTGAATTATGATCTTCCAGAGAGAAGATGGACAGGTAAAAATGTTTCCTATTCACATCTGAAGGTGTTTGGGTGTAAAGCGTTTGTACATGTACCAGAGGAGCAGCGTTTCAAGTTGGACGATAAGGCAGTGAGTTGCATCTTTCTTGGTTATGGTGGAGATGAGTTTGGCTACAGATTATAGGATCCAGAGAAGAGGAAACTTATCAGAAGTAGGGATGTGGTTTTCCATGAAGATCAGTTCTTTGGAGATGTTGAGAAGATTGATAAGTCTTCTGAGAAAGTTGATGGAGTGGTTGATCTCACACCGACTCCTTCTCCGGTGCAGATTACAGGTGGAGAAGGTGGACAAAACGATCCGGATCGTGATGAGGCACAGGGGTTGCCAGATGATGAGGGTGTTGAGCAGGGGGAGCAGCAGTCTCCTCGGATTGAAACCACGGAACCTCCAGCTCGGAGGTCTACCCGAGAGCGTCAACCATCAACTAGGTATCCTGCATCCGAATATGTGTTGCTCACTGATGAGGGAGAGCCAGCTAGCTTCCGAGAAGCAATGACTCATGCTGATAAAGATCAGTGGATGAAGGCTATGCACGATGAGATGAGTTCTTTGAAGAAGAACAAGACTTATGAGCTGGTGCAACTTCCTAAAGATAGGAATGTTTTGAAAAACAAATGGGTGTTCAAGCTGAAAAAGGATGAGAATGGAAAACTGGTGAAGCATAAAGCACGGTTAGTGGTAAAAGGCTTCGCACAGACGAAGGGTATCGACTTCAGTGATGTTTTCTCTCCTGTTGTGAAAATGACTTCTATCAGAATCGTTTTGGGTCTAGTCGCCAGCATGGACCTTGAGCTTGAACAGATGGACGTGAAGACCGCGTTTCTTCACGGTGACTTGAAAGAAGAGATCTACATGACTCAGCCAGAGGGGTTTGAGGTAGAAGGAAAAGAACAGATGGTTTGCAAGTTGAAGAAGAGTCTCTACGGGCTGAAGCAAGCACCGAGACAGTGGTACAAGAAGTTTGATTCATTCATGTTGAGTCATGGGTACCGGAGGACAGCTGCAGATCATTGTGTCTATGTTCGTCGATTTATCGATGGTCGGTTCATCATCCTTCTTTTATATGTAGATGATATGCTGATAGTTGGACAGGATAGCAAGTTGATTGGCAAGTTAAAAGAGGAGATGTCAAAGTCGTTTGACATGAAAGACTTGGGTCCCGCACGAACGATATTAGGCATGCAAATACGTCGTGATAGGAGTTCCAAGCAGCTGTGGTTGTCACAGGAGAAATATGTTGAACGAGTTCTCGAGCGGTTCAACATGAAGAATGCTAAGCCAGTTAGCATACCTCTAGCCAGTCACTTCAAACTAAGCAAGCGCTTGTGTCCTTCTACAGATGATGAAAAGGAACGGATGGCATGTGTTCCTTACTCCTCTGCTGTGGGGAGTCTCATGTATGCCATGGTTTGTACACGGCCAGACATTGCTCATGCTGTGAGTTTAGTGAGTCGATTTCTCGCAAACCCTGGAAAAGAGCATTGGGAAGCAGTGAAGTGGATCTTTAGGTATTTGAGAGGTACTTCCAAGGTGTGCTTATGTTTCGGAGGCTCAAAACCAGTCATGGAAGGTTATACTGATGCTGATTTTGCAGGCGATCTTGATCGTCGGTTGTCGACTTCTGGATATCTATTTACTTTTGTAGGGGGAGCTATTTCCTGGCAATCAAAGTTACAGAAGTGTACAGCACAGTCTACAACTGAAGCGGAATATATAGCTGCTAATGAAGCAGGGAGAGAGATGCTTTGGTTGAAGAGATTCCTTCAAGAACTCGGTTTGAAGCAAGAAGAATATGTAGTTTACTGTGATAGTCAGAGTGCTATGGATTTCAGTGAGAATGCTACATATCATGGTCGCATGAAGCACGTTGATATCAAGTACCATTGGATTCGTGAGGTGATCGAGAAGAACTTCATGAAGCTGAAAAAGATTCATTCGGACAAGAATCCTTCGGACATGATGACCAAGGTTGTGTCTAAGGGAAAGCTGGAGCTGTGTTCAGAGTTGGCCGGACTGAACTCCCAGTAAGGGGTTCTGGGCATCTTCCCCATGGTCTGGAGGGGGAGATTGTTGGCCATGTGGGTCCAGACCATGATTGGGTTCAAATCTGGGGTGGTTTCCTAATGTATTAGGAATTTTCTATTTTGCTAAATAGTAGTTTTCTAATGGGTTAGGACTTTCCTTTTTTTCATGAGATAGAGTTCTTGGGGGATAAGGATGTACTGGTTATATATATGAGATGTAATCTGTAACCCTAGGGCGGTCAGTCAGAGAGGCTGAGATTCCAAGGCTGTGGTTTCACAGATTGGAGGAGAACCCAGTGGAAATTGGTTTCCCGTGGACGTAGGCATCGTTGCTGAACCACGTAAATCTTCTTGTCTTCTTGTGTGGTGATTGGTTGATCTTGCTTGAGTTTGCACACACGCGCACAACAAAAACCATATAGCATCCTCTCATATGTGATTTTGATTTCATAGCATGGTATCTAGAGCTTACTTGAATAGCATGTATGTTGAACGTGCAAGACTTGGTGTCCCTAGTTAAGTTCTTTACTTAGCCATAAAACCATATAGCATCCTCTCATATGTGATTTTGATTTCATAGCATGGTATCTAGAGCTTACTTGAATAGCATGTATGTTGAACGTGCAAGACTTGGTTTCAAGTTGTAATTATGATCACCTTTCAATTCTGCTGCAAGATCTTATAGTTTTATAGTATTTATCAATGCTTGTGATTTTTTAAATAATGCTAGTGACAATATCCATCACATGGGAACAAACTCATGTTTACATACAAAGAACCTTCAGTTTAGCTATTGTCTTTGATATGTTGTTGCTATTCGTGAATTCCTATGTTGTGTTTATAGGAGAGTAGTGTCCCTAGTTAAGTTCTTTACATAGCCATAAAACCATATAGCATCCTCTCACATGTGATTTTGATTTCATAGCATGGTATCTAGAGCTTACTTGAATAGCATGTATGTTGAACGTGCAAGACTTGGTTTCAAGTTGTAATTATGATCACCTTTCAATTCTGCTGCAAGATCTTATAGTTTTATAGTATTTATCAATGCTTGTGATTTTTTAAATAATGCTAGTGACAATATCCATCACATGGGAACAAACTCATGTTTACATACAAAGAACCTTCAGTTTAGCTATTGTCTTTGATATGTTGTTGCTATTCGTGAATTCCTATGTTGTGTTTATAGGAGAGTAGTGTCCCTAGTTAAGTTCTTTACTTAGCCATAAAACCATATAGCATCCTCTCATATGTGATTTTGATTTCATAGCATGGTATCTAGAGCTTACTTGAATAGCATGTATGTTGAACGTGCAAGACTTGGTGTTTGAAATGGTTTGTGTTCGTATTTGATATGTTGTTTGCAAATTGAGGAATCGAGGGAATCAAATGGTGTCTTTTACTAACAATTTCTTCCCTTCTATTTTCAGGATAGGTGGAGTGCTCAGAGCAATATTTGAAGCATGGAGTTGAATAGACTATATGCAACTTAAGTCACACCTGAGATAATTTTAGCGACTAAGTGATATTGTGTGTTATTATTTAAAGTTTGGGTTCATTTTTCTACCAACTATTTTTTACAATTGGGCTTATTTTTGTAATCGATATTATTTCATTTAATGAAACTTAATCTTAGGGAAAAATATAGACACTATTTGTGACTTTGACGAAAATGGATGATTATGATAAATAAAATTTGATGTTTCTGAGGATTGTTTAGTGCGAACGTGTATTGATGCATATGGATCATTGAAGGTCTCTTTTTAAACTTTTTTTAAAGAAAATATTTTTTCTGCCACTAGGAACAGTTGTAAGCCGTTTCAAATAAAATATAATCGTCTCTAACTCTTTCTTTTGAAGTGGTTCTAATTTATTTTAGAACGGTTACGAAGCATTCTAAAAAATTTAGAGCCGTTCTAAACTGTTCTACAGAAAACTTTGGAATGGTTTAAAAGCATTCCACAAAGTTGATTCGGGAACATCTTATAACAGTTCCAAAATTATAATTTTAGAATGGTTCAAAACTGATTCTAGAAATTGGGAACATCTTTTTTTCAAAACGGTTCAAAACCATTCCTAATTTGGTTAGGAACGGTTTTGAGCCATTCTTGGCAGCGTTAGTTTCTTTCTTCTTACTGGCTATTGGGGTTGGTGGTTAGTTTTCTTTCTTCTTACTGGCTATTGGGGTTGGAGGTTGTTTGTAGGTTTGTCTTGTAGTTTGTCTTTTCTTTTAATGAAAAAAATGCTTCTTTAGGAAAAAAAAATGATGCGGTGATTTTAATCTATTGGTGTATGAGTGATATGTAACAGTTAGAATTAGCAGAAATTTGCATTACACTAGCTATGAGTCAGTGGGTTAACCAAGAGGTTAGTCAGTTAGGGAGTTTGTTAGTCAGTTGTTAACAAAAGTCAGTTGCAATGCTGAGATGTCATAACTGAGTCAGGTGCAATGTTGAGTTGTTGTAACTGGCTGCTGTTATCCTCAATTCAGGAATATAAATGTACAAACAGGAAGTGTATTGAAGAACAACAATAAAAGTTACAGAATTCCTCTTGAGTGCAGCTCTTCTCTTCCTTCTCTTTCATTCCTGATTCTTCTTGTTCTGGTTTCCTTCTCAGTCTCATTCTGTTTCTTCCCTGATTCTTCCTTTACTCTTCAACCTTTTTACCTGGAATACTCTTCTCAAAACAGTCTATAGCAAGTGGTATCAGAGCACGATCTTGGCAACCATGGCTGAAGGTACATGTTCACAAGATTACAAAAAGCTGGAGTCCCTGATCAAGGATACTGAACAGAGACATGATAAAGCCATTGCAGAGATCAAGGCTTTGATTAATGGACTTAACCTGCAACATCATGAGTTGAGGAGTCACGCACAAAATGTTGCAGCAACAAATTGGGTTTCAATGGGGATTCAGACTGCTATCAGACTCTCAAGGGTTGAATTTCCAAGGTTCAATGGAAATGATCTTATGGATTGGTTATATAAATGTGACCAATACTTTGAGGTGGATGCTACACCTGAAGAAGTAAAGGTGAAATTAGCTACCATTCACTTAGAAGGAAAAGCCTTACAATGGCATCAAATCTTTATGAAGACAAGAAGCAACGGGGGAGTAATGACGTGGGAAGACTATGTCCAAGCCATCAGTGCTCGGTTTGGTGAAATGGCCTATGCTGATCCAATGTCAGACCTCAAAAATTTGAGGCAACAAGGACCATTGCAAGACTACTTGGACGAATTTGATCAGCTCTTGAATAGGGTGAAATTGAGTGAGGAATATGCTGTAAGCTGTTTCTTGGGGGGTTTGAAAGAAGAGATCTAACTACCGGTAAGGATGTTTAATCCTAGATCTTTGCAGGATGCTTATTCATTAGCCAAATTACAAGAAGCCACCTTATTGGCCTTGTATCCTCATTCAAAATCCTCACCACAACCCTCATTGTCAGCTACATCTAGACCTTCCTTGTTATTGCAACCCAAATCAGCCTCAACATTGCCTTTAATTGCCCCAAAACCATTTCAAACACAGTCTGGAATACTACCATTACCAGATCCTGCCAATAACAAGAACTTCAAATCACAACCTAAAGCTACTAAAACTCTCACGAGCAAGGAGATGGATGATAGAAGGGCTAAAGGACTATGTTTCTGGTGTGATGAAAAATTTGTTCTTGGTCACAGATGCAAGAAGAAGCAGTGTTCATGATAGAAATCCAAGGTGATATAGAAGAACAATTAGAAGAAGAGGAAGGCTTTTTTGAGATCACAGCAGAAGAAATGGTCCCTCAACTCTCAATCCATGCTCTCACAGGTACGCTCAATTTTCAAACCATGAGAGTTACTGGTATGGTAAACAATAGAGTGGTGTACATTTTGATAGACTCTGGCAGTACTCATAATTTCTTGGATAGAAGCATGGCAAAAAAGTTGGGTTGTAAATTGGTTAACATAAGCCCAATAAGAGTAGTAACAGCTAATGGAAGTGAGATCCTTTGTAATGATATGTGCAAGGGATTCCACTGGAGAATGCAAGGAAATGAGTATATTGCCGATATGTTTATCCTTCCTTTAGACAATTATGACATTGTCTTGGGAATTCAATGGTTAGCAACTCTAGGGAATATCATGTGGAATTTCAAGGAGTTAAAAATGAAATTTACAGTGGAAGGAAAAGAATGTGTGCTAACAGGGAAATCAGAGAAAGAAGTGCAGGCTATTTCTAATAAGCAATTAAGCAAATTGCTATCGAAGACACCACAGTTAGCTGGGGTTCAATTATACAATTTGCAAGCTAATGTGGTAGTTCCCTCACAATCTGGTAAAGAGAGATGTGTAGATGAGAGTAGTGTTGGAGCTGCAAGTAAGGAAAAGGTTACTGGGAATCTTATTGAGGGTGCTCAGCCTTCATTGAAGGTTTTACTTCAGGCATTCTTAGATATATTCAATGAACCCAAAGGCCTACCACCTCATAGGGCACATGATCACAGAATTCCCCTCAAAGAGGGTTCACAACCTGTGAATATCAGGCCTTATAGGCATGCTAATATGCAGAACGATATCATAGAACAGATGACAAAAGAAATGTTGGAATCTGGGGTAATTCAACCAAGTACCAGTCCTTTTTCATCACCTGTGGTACTGGTTAAGAAGAAGGATCAAACTTGGAGGATGTGTATAGATTTCAGGAGGCTAAATAAACTTACTATCAAGGACAAATTTCCCATTCCTGTGATTGAGGAGTTATTGGATGAGCTACATGGTTCCTGTATTTTCTCCAAAATTGACCTCCGGTCAGGTTATCACCAAATTAGAATGCACCCTCTAGATGTACACAAAACAACATTTAGGACTCATGATGGCCATTATGAGTTTTTGGTGATGCCATTTGGCTTGACCAATGCACCCTCAACCTTTCAAAGTCTAATGAATGATATCTTCAGACCTTTTTTGAGAAAGTTTATATTGGTATTCTTCGATGACATCCTTGTGTATAGCAGCAGCATTGAAGATCATTTACAGCATTTGAGACAGACTTTCTTGGTGCTTAGAAATCATACTCTATTTGCCAAGAGAAGTAAATGCAATTTTGGGGGCAACAAGGTTGAGTACCTCGGCCATTACATATCCTCTGAAGGAGTTTCTACTGATCCTAAGAAGATCCAAGCTGTTCAAGACTGGCCTGTGCCAAAAAACTGTGAAGCAACTGAGAGGATTCTTGGGGCTGACAGGGTATTACAGGAGGTTTGTAAGGGATTATGGTAAAATTTCTCAACCACTCACAGCATTATTAAAAAGGGATTCATTTGAGTGGACGGAGGTAGCTACTACATCCTTTGAAGCCCTTAAACAAGCTATGGTCTCAGCTCCTGTATTAGCACTACCTGATTTTACTAAGGAATTCATTGTGGAGACTGATGCTTCTGGTACAGGTATTGGAGCAGTATTGATACAGCAGGGGCATCCATTGGCATTTATCAGTAAGGTTCTGTCACCCAAACATCAATCATTGTATGTATATGAGAAGGAAATGTTTGCAATTCTGTATGCTGTAAAGAAGTGGCACCATTACTTAATGGGAAGACACTTCATCATTAAGACAGATCACTAAAGTCTTAAATACCTTCTAGAACAAAGGGTAACAACACCTAGTCAGTTTACTTGGTTGGCAAAATTAATGGAGTATGATTATGAAATAAGGTACAAGAAGGGGAATGAAAATGTGGTGGCAGATGCTCTATCAAGAGTCAAAAGCCATGACCTTACACTAATGGCTTTATCCACCATATCCTCATATCTTTTCCAGCAGATTAAAGCCAGTTGGAGGATTGATTCTCATCTGCAGCACCTTATTGCCAAGTTGCAGGCTAATCCTGAAGCTTCTTCTAAGTATTCTTGGGTCAACAATCAATTAAGAAGGAAAGGAAAGCTTATGGTGGGTAAGGATAAGGAGTTATAAAGGAATATTATAAGTTTATTTCACAGTAGTGCAGTGGGAGGCCATTCTGGGGTACAGGTTACAGCCAAGAAGATTTCTGCTATTATCTACTGGAAAGGGTTATGGAAGCATGTTAGAAATTTTATAAGGGATTGCAAAATTTGTCAGCAAAATAAATCAGAAAATGTAGCCACTCCTGGCCTGCTACAACCTCTTCCTATTCCTGAGGGAATTTTTACTGATATTAGTATGGATTTCATTGAAGGGTTGCCTAAATCTCAAGGGAAACAAGTGATTATGGTGGTGGTGGATAGGCTTACTAAATATGCCCATTTCATGGCTTTGTCACATCCATACACAGCTTGTACAGTAGCTCAAGTCTTTTTAGACAACATTTATAAGCTCCATGGGCTTCCTGGTTCTATAGTTAGTGACAGAGACCCCATTTTCCTCAGTAACTTTTGGCAGGAGCTCTTTAAACTACAAGGAGTTTCTTTAAATCTTTCTACTGCCTATCATCCTCAGATTGATGGACAAACTGAGGTAGTCAACAAGTGTTTGGAAACATATCTGAGATGTATGGCAGGAGGTTCACCTTCAACTTGGTCAAAATGGTTACCCTTGGCTGAATTTTGGTACAATACCAATTACCATACTTCTACTCATCTTACCCCTTTTGAAGCTTTGTATGGTTATCCTCCACCACTGCATATTCCATACTTTCCTAAGGATTCAGCCGTAGCAGCTGTTGATGTTTACTTGCAAGATAGAGAAGCAATGATACAATTACTCAAGCATCACTTGCTGAGAGCTCAAAACAGAATGAAGCAGCTAGCTGACAAGCATAGAACTGAAAGGCAATTTCAAATTGGGGATTGGGTTTATCTTAAGCTTCAGCCCTATGTTCAGACCTCAGTACATCATAGGAGCTCCCAGAAATTAGCTCCGAAGTACTTTGGTCCTTTTCGAATTATTGATAAAGTGGGTGCAGTAGCTTATCAGTTGGCATTGCCTCCATCAGCTCAAGTACATCACACATTTCATATATCTCAGCTAAAGAAGGCTTCCCAAACTGACCAATTCTTTCCTTTGCCAGATTCCATCTTTTCATCTCAGACTTATGTGCCTTAAGCAATTTTGGATAGAAGAATGGTGAAGAGAGGGAACCGGGCTGCTACACAGGTCCTAGTTCACTGGACAAATTCCTCACCAGCAGATGCTACCTGGGAGTTTGCATTTGATCTTCAGCAACGTTTCCCTTTATTCAACCTTGGGGACAAGGGTTCTTAAAGGGTGGGGGAATGATATGTAACAGTTAGAATTAGCAGAAATTTGCATTACACTAACTATGAGTCAGTGGGTTAACCAAGAGGTTAGTCAGTTAGGGAGTTTGTTAGTCAGTTGTTAACAAAAGTCAGTTGCAATGCTGAGATGTCATAACTGAGTCAGGTGCAATGTTGAGTTGTTGTAACTGGCTGCTGTTATCCTCAATTCAGGAATATAAATGTATAAACAGGAAGTGTATTGAAGAACAACAATAAAAGTTACAGAATTCCTCTTGAGTGCAGCTCTTCTCTTCCTTCTCTTTCATTCCTGATTCTTCTTGTTCTGGTTTCCTTCTCAGTCTCATTCTGTTTCTTCCCTGATTCTTCCTTTACTCTTCAACCTTTTTACCTGGAATACTCTTCTCAAAACAGTCTATAGCAATGAGCCCCTCAGGAAACAAGTGGACAGATGAGTACAGCACTTAGGCTGGGAATCTGCTTCTCACCTTAGCATCTGGGGGTTGGTCCCTGGGTAAGGGAAGGGTCTTATCTTTTCAATGGGTCTCGAATGGATACCAACTCCCTTTTCTGGGTAAACATAAAAAACACGTTAGGAAGAGACATGAATAGCCATTTGCTAGTTTATTAATGTTGTACTTCTAATGGATTAATGTTAACGCACAAGCATTGTCAACCATCACTCTAAAATTTAACTAGTCCAATTACATGCAAGTAACTTGTATTTGTATGAATTTTAACCAGACAGATTAATTGATATAGCAGATGAAACAGTTTTCGATCAAGCATCATCCACATATATCGTCGTCCAAATCAATCTTGACACAGATACAGATGGTCAGCACTAGTTCGATTTGTTAACTTAATGAGTCTGTTTAAAACAGTCTCGGCAAGAAGCCCTTGCATTTTAATATCAGTCAAAATTAGGAGTAATCCAAGTTGGGGCAGTCACCAACGCACATTCCGCATTTAACACTTGAGTTATAGGAACTCATAGACTTAATGCATCCGTCTTCCATGTTGGATACCCACCATGTAGCGTTGTCATTTAAGTACTCTGTAAAGAATATCTGATTCTCTATACACCCTAGTTCAGTTGCAGAGAATGATACAGAACACCGCTGCACCAAGAACAATACTCGATTCCCAATATGTTTCATCTCTACCCATGACAAATTTGACAGATCCAATTTGAAGACCATGAAACTATCTTCTGGTAGTGAGTGACAGATCCAATTTGAAGACCATGAAACTATCTTTTGGTAGTGAGTGCGAGTCTAATCTGAAATACATATTGTATCTTTCAACCAAGAGTAATTGCGCCCCAGATTCTACCAAGTGGAAGTGACAAAATCTCTTAACAGAATCGGGATGATGGGGGTGGCTCCAGGTTCTGGAATTTGAGATGTGTAGTAGTGGTAGACTCTGAATTGGATTGACCGTTTTGGAAGCACAGAAGATACAATTTCCCTTTAAACACAGTGAAATCCTCAACTCCCCATAAATCGGTTTGCACACTCCATTGACCATCTCCAAAGCTACAAAATTTGAAATGTCATTGTGCATATGACAGCCCACCAAATATGATAACTGTGCAGCTGGGTCTGTAGGAACTGATGTTAAGTGCAACTTTAACGATTTTTCTTGCTTGATTTAAGAATCCTTTCCAGCGTGGTAGCTTGATTCCGGCACTCGTAAAAGGATTAACGAGAAGGATTCTATCCCGTCCACATAAGTCATAACATTGTATTTTGTCTACGTATCATCACCAACCAGCTATGAAAGAAACTACCAGAATACTCATAATTTCTCTTGATTCCATGTAGAGTGAGCTTAAAACATCTGCCATCTAATGGACATATAATACAAAGATGGTCTTCAACTTTGTGTCCAGGGAGCATAAGAAATGGAGAAGGTTGGAACTGATTGAGTTCCTTTGCTGCTGCTCTCCATGTTACACAAACACGTCGAAAAGTGAGATAATTATCACAACGAAGCAATTTGGTGGATATAAGATTGAGTAGATAATCAGGAGGATCCGCCCATGATACTAGCCTTCGCTTATATAACGGCCCCGGCCCCACACGTGATATTGTCTCCTTTAGGCCTTTGTTCGGCTTTAACAATTCAAGAGGACCCCGCGTGGATTTGTTCCTGTGCGGGTGCACTCGACCCAAAACGGGTCACGCGGGTTAAAGGGGGCTCAATTATTTATATACCTAGGTTTTGACGGCCTTATAAGCGATGTGGGATGTTACATCCCTCACCCTCAGAGGAGAGCCGTTATCAGCTCTGATACCATACTGTAACGGCCCCGGCCCCACACGTGATATTATTCGCTTTGGGCTTTTGTTCATCTTTAACGATTCAAGAGTACTCCGCATGGTTTTGTTTTTGAGCGGGCACACTCAACCCAAAATGCGTCATGCGGGTCAAAGGGGGCTCAATCACTTATAT
Organism: Sextonia rubra; assembly: GCA_037013555.1. Lineage (NCBI taxonomy): Eukaryota > Viridiplantae > Streptophyta > Magnoliopsida > Laurales > Lauraceae > Sextonia > Sextonia rubra. The sequence goes on along the minus strand of JASUAD010000001.1, from coordinate 103,474,515 downwards.
GTCCATGCTCAGACGACCTAATAAGCGATGTGGGATGTTATAGCTTACTTTTGTTCATGTTTTTTTCATCTTTTTATTTCCTAAAACATGGAAGAAAAGATAAAATTAAGAAAAGAAAAGAAAAAAACAAAACAAGTACAAGCATTTTTTGCGTTTTTTTTTGTTTGCTTTGTTGCTTGTTTTCCAATGTTTTAAGTTTATCATAAAACTCGCGTTAAATAGAAAAAGGTAAAAAATAACAGCAGAACAAAAATTAAAGAGCATGTGACAACTCTACCTGCTCTAAAAGTAAAAAGGTATTAAGACACCGAGTTGGAAAACTCGTGGCTCGAACTCAATTCATCCAATGCAAAAAAGTTGAGATGGATAGAGCCAATATGGAGACTTAGGAGATTCATGTTTTATTTTTAAAATAGTTTTAGGACTAAAACTAATCCATTACTTATTAAAAAATAAAATAATATTTATTTACATGCTTTCATGATAATCAATTTGAATTAATAAATTTATATATATAAAAAAAACACTACAATAAGGAAGATAAAAGAGAGAATATTACATATTTCATAACTTGTTGGTCCCAACATTGAATATAAAAGATCAAATATAAGTCACAAAGTTAGTCATCATTTTTAAATTGACTCCAAACCTCATGCATAAATACTTATAAATAAGCTTTAATTATTTAAAATTAGGTTCTTCGATTATGAAATAGTTTGAAATGCAAAAAACTTATTAAAAATGAGATATTTTTGACTTGCTCCTTCATTAAAAAAAGATAATTTGGGAGAGTTAAGAGTCAACTCAAAGAGTTTTCCAACGTCCGACGCTTCTTTAGAAATTATAATAATATCTGACTATTTTATTATCCGGCATATTGGACATGGAAAGACAGGCTTGAAATCTTTAATTCCTAAAAAATAGTTAGATCCAAAACCTATATTTTGGATGTGGATCGGGATCCATTTCAGATTCATGTAAGTTCCAAGCCTACCCCCTGCGCTGTGAATCTTATCTGTTTGAAATTTTAAGTTGGCCTTTTGGATGGAGCAAACCATAGGTGAGAGTATGGTTTTATTATTTTTCATATGAGTTAGAAAAGGTAGGAAAACTTGTCAAAAAAAAAAAGGCCTATGTTTTTCTCAGTGTTCAGAAAATAAGATAATTGGTTTAGGACATAAAACGACTAGGGGAGTTCATGGTTTGGGCAAGCTTGAGGCTAAGCTCCGGCCCAACATGGTTTGTCCCGGGCCTGGGCCTCAAGTTTTAGTATTAGTTCCAGGCTCGGACTTTTTATTTTGGCCAGTTTAATAGATGGGCTGCTGGACATCGATCCATTGACTAAGAACCCAAGCCTAATTGGAAAAATAATTATACATAAAAATGTGCCATGGGAATGGAATCCATGACATTTCGGTGGCAAAAAACAAAACCAAATGACTTGAGCTATCGGTTAGTCCCCATCAAAAAAGGTGTTTCTTTAATATTATAATCTAAATTAGGACAGAGATCTGGCTTCGCAATAGAGGTTTTCACTTGGGCCTCACCCAAATATCCCTCCGTCTGGCCCATGAACACCCCTAAAAACTTGTTTTTCAAATTCGATTGGACTTTTCAAAACAAATTTCAATTCCCACCCCACCCAACCATTTGTTTCCACTCCATTATTATCCCCTTTTCTTCTTCCCTCCTCTTCCTTCATCCTCACCTCTTCTTCTTCTTCATCTTCTTCTTCACTGAGGACTCTATGACCACCAGTGTACCATTTGAAGAGTGACCCATTTGGAGTTATGAATTCTCCAGCCAATTTTTTATAGGAAGTGAGAGAAAATGGGGAGTGCTAACATTTGATGGAAGAAAGAAGAGAGAAAAGGAACAATTGAATGGTAAACGGACTTTGGGGCACTTTTAATTTTAACATGAAAGTCCAAATCACAACCCACTAAAATCTAAAATCCTAGTTACATACATATTAAACTGAAACTTCAAACTAAGAACCCGGACAGATATATGCATTGTTTTTCAACTAATATATAAACTGCTGCTTTGAGTAAAAGCTGAGAACATGTGCCAAACTTTGGTTTTGTTTTCCATTATTCTTTGAAACTTAGAGGAAGCAGAGTTCAAACATACCTATATTCTGCTTTGAATTTGATCTCATCCGAACTTTAAGATGATGACCTGGTGATAAATATATGAGGATGGTGTTGATGACTTCCAATTCCTTAATCGAAACATGTAGAAATGAGTAATGAATAACAATGCTTATAGTCACGGTCTTGTTAAATTCTTATTAAGTTTAATAGAATAAGGAAACTTACATCGTAGCAATCAGAGTAAAAATAGAATAAGGAATCCCAATATCATCTTCTCGATTACTTGTAATGTCGGCAAGCACTTAAAATAGAAATAGAACCTAAAATAGAAAGTCTTTAGGAGAGAACCAAGAAAGCACAGCAAAGTCGGGATCCCCTTATCTTTCACTCTATGATGACCGTGGCGGGATCAATTATGGTCCTACACATCACCAAGGGGTAACCTTCCATGCACACACAATAGCTACCTCATAGTGATATGGTAGACCATGATAGGTCCACTCATTAACATAGTGGAGCAAACCCTCATATACTCTCAATTTGTTCTTATTAGATACAGGGCAAGTGGGGCCTCTTTATGGCAAATGCCCTTTCATGTGTTCCTTTTTTTTTCTTTTTTCAATTACATACATATATGTAACTTGTGATAATGATGGTCTTTGGGGCTCCATAGTGGGTCCACCTATAGAAAATTTAACTTGCTCAAAATAATGGGCTCTTTTATATAGACACCGGAAAAGTCTCATTATAATAAGAGGTTTACCCACAGTCATATTGATCAATTGATCAATTGTGGGAAAAAAATGTGCAGATAATCTCAATGGGCCCTTCTATAATGGTTGCTTGTAAAAAAGTAGACAGATTCAGCGTGGTCAATCCGATAATGGGCTTAGTCCTAATGAAGTGCTTGTAATCATTTAACATGACCAATTTAAGAGTGGGCCAATTCCAATTGGACTGAAGATTTTTTCAAAGTTAATAGAGGGGTCATAGTTATCGTTAATGGATTATATTTTAGATATGAACCAATTTAATGAATTTATAACTTTTAAAGATAGACACAAAGATCAAACATTAATACTAGGCATATTTAACATTTTCACATAAGATTGAGATATATAAGGTTATGTTGGGAGACCAATATTTTGCCAAAAAGTTGTTACAAATGTAAAAAACATTGTTTGCCTATTGGTATAGTCCCAAAGCTTTTCCCACCCAAGAATTGTATGATGTGATGTTTTCAAAGTACAATGGCAAAGCCAGGTACCGTTTTATTGTGTAGTTTGATGGTTTATTGGTTGCGAAGAATTTTGTATCCCTTTCTTCAAAGGAGGCCGAAATGTTCTTGATCTTCTATGTTATGAAGTGTTTGGTGGCTAAAGGCTATTCAAATATATATCCATTTTCCAGAAACATTAAAGGTGGTCCAATGTATCAATGGGGAGAAAGACTAATCTATTTTTGCTCTTATCAATGACATTGAAGTTATCTCTTCTTGTTAAGTTCTCTTTTATCCATAGGAACATAGGAAGTTTAATAGGGTTGCTCATACTCTTGCTCATTTTAGCTTGTCCTTTAGTAGTGATTGGTTTTGGGATGAACTTTTTCCACCATAGCTTAGTATTGTCCTGGATAAGCCTATCTGTTTGTAATGTTCTTCTTTCTTTAATCTATTCTTCCTGTTACCCAAAACAAAAACATTGTTTTATGATATTTTACAATATTTTGAATTTTTTGTGTAGTTTATCAAAATTTCTTGTTGTAAAAAATTCACACCATGACGACTGTGATGGATTACAAACTGCGACTGAAATTGATATCATATCGGTTTTTGGAGTTGCTGATTCCGTAACCGATTCCGCAACAGAGCTGAAATGGCAGTAGGCGATATATAGCTTTATGAACTAATCTGACTTGGTTTTATCAAATTTAAACTTGACAAGTATCCGCCTATTTTTGAAAAATCACATGGATTGTTTCCATGTCCTAGATCTGAACAGGGCCATGATTTGGGTGGCTTGAATTGATATCATTCGTGTGGGCATTATAGTAGTTATTCATTGGTTGAGAAAAAAAAAAAGATTTAAGGATCAATGTGTACAGCCCATTTTCTTAGACTCAGCTTTTTCTGAAGTTAAAACTTTGTCAAAAATTAATCTTTATTGGAAATACAAATTAACAGGTACTACTTACCCAATATTTTGGGGTCCGCCCTTGGTTTTGACCTAATAGGCTACTTTTAATCAATGCAATTCCTCTCATCAATACCTTAACTGTAATTTTCACTATGGATTACTCTAATTTCAAACTATTTCGGACCTTAGTCACCACTAGATTTTATCGTATTAAATTAAAATGGTGTGTAGCTATTAAACCGTTAGAAAAAAAAAAAAAAAGGCAGCCCATATATGTGGCTCCCGCCATTATAGGATCTAGAAAAGGTTAAATCTATGCAACGTTGCTCCTGTAAGCAGAGACACTATTTTTACGTAATGCACTCAAACACTAAAAGCCCACAAACTAAGTATTGGGATCACCAGAGCCTGTTTGATAATAGGTGAGGAATTCATACATTCGAGGAATCCTCACTGCTGAAATGTACAGGTGAAAAGTAAAATCGAATCGAGCCTTATTCTCGCTACCAAACTCATGATGGCAAGTGCAACTCGCAGTACCTGTGACAAGCAGACAATTTGCATATTTGATTGACACCGCATCTCATCAGCCAGACATGCTATCAGCCCAATAGATCTCCTAGCAACGATCCAATGGACATTAAAATACTTTGGGCCAGGCTAGGTTAGACCTGGGCTAGCTCAGTTCATGAGTACATCCATATGTATGATCGCAATGACTAGGTACTGACCTCAATATGAATTTTTTGTATACTCTCTCTCTCTCTCTCTCTCTCTCTCTCTCTCTCTCTCTCTATAAGTTTGCAACAAGAAACGTATGTCTCTTTTTCTCTCGCTTATTGTTAACTTACTCTTCCCCACTATTTTCAAGTATAGAAAAGACTCTCGTTTCAAATTGAAATGTTTTGATTTTCAATTTGTGGGTTTTCTCTATAAAATTCACCCCTGCAATTTTTTTCTTCTCTTTTCCCTCGTTAGGTGGCTTGGCAATAAAACTTTTATATCTGGTTAAGGCGTGTGCTTTTGTTCCTTTTAATTAAATTTCCATTTGATTCCTTAAATATATTAGTTTCTTTTTTAGAAAAGACATACAAACAATGCTTTCTTTATTTTAGTGATGCTTTGTTTAAGGTGGTTATGAGTGAGAATGACTCATTGAAAGCAAGTAGTTTCCAAATCTAATGAAAAGCAATTGGGTTGAACCTCTTAAAAGCAAGACAAGTTAATTTATTTGGGTACACTTCGTGAGATCGACAAATTTCATCACCTATAAATGAACATAAATAACTTGTTTGCACATTGTTTCATCTAAGATATCGATTGATTATGCTATTCTTCCGTTTGAACCACATATTCACTTTTTTCAATTGAAGCCCCTGTCAAACAAAAATCCTTGGTCCACTATTGCTTGCATGTGTGATTTCTGTTTCTCTCACATTATTTGAATGGTGTCTCTTTGCATGTGAAAGTTCCTGCACCTCACATGTGTGAGTTGCCGTTGCATGTGTCTTGCATACTCACTACTTCTAACCTCATAGATGTGATTAAGAATGATTTGTAGTTGGAAAAAGATTTTTTTGGGAGAATGACCATACATTGTCCTTATAGTTGAGATTACCCTACAATGGAATGGTTGGAAAAATGATAAATTTTTGCAAAGCTGTTTATAGAGAAAAAGACACCCTGCAATTCAAAGGGGCATTTCTGCCCCCAATGAGAGACTACATTTGTGAGACCTTTTCTCCTGTAAATACAACTTGTCGTACTTTTTCTCCCCCATGGTAATAATAGGAAAAAAAATAAGGTGTAATTAATAGGATTCAAACTCTAGCATTAACTCTTATCCCTAAGAAGTAGAGTAGAAGAAAATTTGGATGTGTTTTCATTCATAAAGCGGGTGGGGTACGATAGTGAAAGGTGCGGTATCCTAGGCTGTAATATATTCCAAGGTTTAAAAGTAAAATCGTTACTTGTAGGGTGGCTTGTACGAAGAGCTCTATAGGCATCATCTTTTTCTTGACTGTTTTGTGCAATTATATGGAATAAGGGCAGCTATGTAGTCATTTCTTAATTTTTTTTTCTCTTGTTTGGAAAGACCATATTTTTATTTTTTCCCCTATTTTGGGATTTTTTTTGGTAAAATAGCATTTCATTCAATAACAAATATATATATATATATATATATATAAACCTAGCACCAACCCCTCAAAGCAATACCCTACAAATTTAGCTACTAGTCCTAAAAAGGGTATTAAGCAATGCCCTTTCTGTATCTATGTCTTGATTATTTTTTGATGCATTATTTGTCGATTACCTTTTTCTTTTTACTGACAAAGGGTGTTCTGGCCATTCGGGTTTAGGAAGAGTTGAGTAAATCCCCTGTGGCCCTAGTATAGTAGCATAGCTTAAATTCGTGGCCTCCAAGAGCAAGTCATGGTCAAGGCCAACTGAAATATTGATTACTTGAATAGCAAAGCTATCACATGTTTGAAAATTCCACCTTTTTTGGAATTTTTTTCTTTTAGGTTGCCGAGGCACATTACGTTATGTTAGCTTCTATTTCAACTCTAAGAATTGCTCAGTTTACACAAAATTAAAAAAAATAAAAATTTCCCAAAATAGCCCCACCCCTTTATCTCTCCACACACCTTCCCTCTCCTTCCCTCCTCTCTTCTCCTTTTCCACACCTCCCCCTCCTATTGGCGACGGGCTCCGATAGCAAAGGGGGATTCTCCCTCCTCTCTCTCTTCATCTTCCTCTCTCTTTCTCTTTCTCCCCACAACCAATCTCCCTGAAGCAGGGAGACGAGCAATCTCTGAGGAGGAGAAGGAGAAGGAGAAGGAAGAGGGAGTGGGAGGGGAGAGAGAGGGAGAGTCCCCCTCTGTTGTTGGAGCTCATCACCAGCCAGAGGAGGAGGTGGGGAAGGGGAGGAAAGAGGAGTGAGGGAAAAGAAAGGTGTGTGGGGACAGAAGTGGGTGGGGGTATTTTGGTGAATTTTTAATTGTTTTTTCCTTTTTATAAATGGGGTATAAATTGAGCAATTGGTGTTGAAATAGCAATTCCTTAAAGTTAGTTGCTACTTTTGGAAGTGGAGGTGTTAAAGGCTCTAGTGTGTGCTCTCATTGAAAAAACCATGTGTTTCTCTAGTGTCACTTGTCTCTCATGTGTGTGAAATTACACTACAACTCATACATGTGAGGTAATAAAACTCACATATGTAAAGAGGGCGGAGGTAGGATTTGAACCCAAGACCTCCTGGTAAGAACCAACGGTCCTTACCATTAAGTACGCCCACTGACTTGACCTTATCAAGTTGATGCATACTCAGAGACAATTGTAGCTCACCCAACCTTATAGTGGAGGAGTAATTCCCTTGCACTAGAGGAGTAATTCCTCTTTTTCAACCTATGTAAGTCTCGCAGCTAATATCAATTCCAACCCAACTACCAAAATCTTGGCCCTGTCTAGACCTATGATATGCAAACAACTCATGTGATTTAAAAAACAGGCCGATACATTTAAGTTCAGATTTGAGAAAAGCAGCTAATAATATTTCTCAAAGGTATGTATCCCCAGTTGCCATTTCAGCCCTGGGTATTAGATAAGAACTATTTAGTTGTGTTTACTATTTTCTCTCATAATAAGAGTTTCTATTTTAGTTTCTGTGCCTATTTTAAGTGCTTACCAATCTTATAAATAGGTCCCACTTTATCTGTAGAATTGAGAATATGATATTGAGATTTCTAATTAGTGTTAAACTTGGATTCCTAAAAAAATTTTCATATTAAAAAACAATGAGAATCACTAAAGCTTCCTATTCTAGTAACAGTGAGGGCTGATTTGTTTTCGTTAAAATACAATTCATAGTAGTTTGGATCAATCAAGGCCAAAGTAGTTGCAAAAGGTTTCTAGAAGTAGAAAGATATTGATTATTCTGAATTATTTTCTTCTGTGGTTAAATTAAAAGCAGTCAGAAGTGTTTTGAGCATTGTGGTAGTAGAGGATTTACATCTTGAAAAAGTAAATGCTAATATTGTATTTCTCCATGGTAACTTGGTAGAAGATATTTACATGTATTAGCCACAAAGATATGTTGTCTCAGGAAAGGAGGACATGGTGTGTAAACCATGATTAAAAATCGCGGTATTGGTTGCGGTATCGGTTAACTCAAAAAATCAATATAGTATCGGTATCGGTCGCGATTCGTAGTCCTTCAGAGGTGTCGTGGTGTAAAATCTTTTTTGTGCCCCAAAAAAATTTGAAAAAATTTTCAAAAAATCTAAAATATTGTAAAATGCTGGAAAAAAATAATTTTCTCCATTAGTAACACCAAAAAATAAAAAAACTTGGTCTCACTAAGTCCTAACACTTGGTATTGTTGTTTTATTTGGAATTATATAAATTTATTTATAATTAAATATATGTACATGTTTATACTAAAATAAATTAAAATCTCACAAGTTTTATAACATGCAATCATAATTATGACTTATGAGCTATGTAATCATAATTTTGACTTATGAGCAATCTATTAGTGTCAAATTTAAGAAATTGAAGTTTTTACTCATTACTTAATAAATATGTGCCAAATTAAAAAGTCACAAGCATTTTAAACACACTCTAAACAAATTTCAGTAATTATTTTGTAAATATCTATAAAATTTCATCAAAACCTTAATTCTTGAAATCCCAATTATAGAAATCCCAATTATAGATCTATCTTTAATATGTGTCAATAAAAGAGAATGAAATGTATCGATAATAAAAATAACATGCAATCTTTATTTCTAAGCTATTTTTAAATAGACTTTTAGAAAAGTTACAAAATCAAAAAAATCATAATATTGACATTGGTAGAATTATATATGATTTTTCAAATGCAATCCATAAAAAACAAAACATTCTGATTGCTTAAAAGTGAAATAGTTATTGAAAAAGAAGAGTAGCATCTAATATATTTGGAAAGAGGAGAAAATATGTACAAAAAAAAAATTAAATATTGTTGGCCAATATTTTGAAAATACCAACCGATATATCGGTAAAGACCGATAGTTTGAAATATCGACCGATAAATCCCAATAATATGGGGATTTTTGGCCGTTATGAGACCACGATCGATACGCAGGCCGATATCGGACAGTATGGGTTGATACCGATATGTATCGGCCGATACGAACTGGTATCGGCCGATATTTTAAACCATGGTGTAAACTTAAAAAGAGTTTTTATGGCTTGAAGCAGGCCCTAAGACAATGCTATATTAAATTTGAGACATTTATGTGCAATGCAGGTTACAAAAGATGTCATGCAGACCATTGTTGTTATTGCAAACGCTTACCATATCGTTCTTCTTTTGTATGTAGATGATGTGCTTGTTACATGATTGAACATGTAACAAATTAATAATCTAAAGAATTAGTTGCCAAATAAATTTAAAATGAAAGATTTGGATGCTGCAAATCAGATTCTTGGTATGAGAATCAGAAGAGCCAGAATGAATTATACATTGAAGTTGTTTTTGCTAAATATATTGAAAAAGGTTCTAAACAGGTTCAACAGGCAGGGTGCTAAACCAATTAGTACTCCACTGGCCAACTATTTCAAGCTCTCAAAAGAGTTGTCCCTAAAGACAAAACATGAGAAAGAAAACATGTCCAAGATTCCATATGCTTCAATTGTTGGTAGCTTAATTTATGCTATGGTCAGCATAAGACCAAATATTGCTCATACAATAGGAGTTATAAGCAGATTTATGGGCCACCTTCGGAAAATACAGTATGAGGTAATCATGTGGATTCTCAAATATCTGAGGGGTACCATTAATGCATCATTAAATTTGTAGAAACAGAAATCAAAGTGCAAAGTTATGTTGACTCAGACTTAGCAGGAGATCTTGACAGAAATAAAAGTACTACAAGATATATCTTCACTTTGGGCAGTGAAGGATTTTGGAGAGATCTTCTAGAATGGATTTATGCAATCAATCTTAATATTATGTGTGCAAATAATCAACTATGCAGCAGAAATAAATCAAGGAAAAGTACACACCACAAGAAGACAAAGTTTTTATGTGGAAACCTAAATCGGGAAAAACCATGATTAAGAATCAAGCATTATGAAATTTACAAGAATTTACTTATAACCCTTATCCAGTTATTGCCCAACCCAAGGACTTTGTGATTCCCTTGCACAGCACCCCGCTGCAACGACCACTTGCCATTTTCTATTACAGATCTAAGCACCTATTACCTTCTAGATGTAGCATTTGATTCCCCACAACAATCTTCTACACATAGAAGATGATCTTCTACAAAAAAATGTAGAAGACAAGGATCTCTAAAACAGAATTTTAGCCTTTTAACTCTAATGAAAGCGCTCTAGAGGAGATGATCTTCAAAATATATTAACCGCTTAGAACAATGAGATTTCTATCTTAGGGTTTAGAAAGAGTTTTTATAGCCCCAAATTCGTGCCTCATAAGTATATTTCAATTAGGAAAGAAGTTAGCACGAAACAGACAAGTTCCTTTTTAAATCGAACTGAAAAATCACAAGTCAATGAACTTTTTTGCACTTGTCCGATCGATCGGATATTCCGATTGATTGGATTAAGCTTTTGCCCGGGTGAAATTTTAGAACATTTTCTGTAAAGTCTAGGAGGCCATAACTTTCTTGTGTTAGCTCCGATTGAGGCAACCTTAGGTCTACGGACATCTACTAGAAGTGAACTTTCCAACGGTCGGTTGCTTGCCCATATCTAACACTCGGTTTGTGAGATATGACCTTTTTAATCCATGTTATCCGTAGAAAATTACTTCAATTTGTCGCTCTTTCTCCGATTTCTTCACTTTAGTGCATCTGGCGACCCAAACCATTATCTATACTTAAAGATATATAAAATACAACAACGATGGACTTAAGTTTATCAACCCATAAATTAATCAACACAAAAATCCTTACAGGTAGTGCAACAATCAGTTGGAAATTACAATTGCAGGACGTTGCTGCATTTTCAACTACAGAAGTAGAGTATGTTGCTGGTACAAAGGCTAGTAAAGAAATAATTTAGTTGCAGGAGTTAATGGAATAGTTGGGTAAGAAGTAAGAGAATAGTTGGCTGTACAGTGATAGTCAGAGTGATATTCATCTTACAAGGAATTTAGCCTTTCATCTAAGAACCAAATACATTCGCATGAGCTATCACTTCATACGGTGGCTTTTGGAAGAAGAGGTGTTGAAATTGGAAAAGATTTTCTCAAGTCAGATCTTACAGATATGTTCACAAAAGTGGCAAATATAGAGAAACTAAAGCTAGCACTAGCTTTAGTTGGACTTCTTATTTGAAGATAAGGTATTGAGATTTAAAGCTGTGTTCTGCTATTGTCATTGTAATTCAGTGTGATCAGTCCTCAAGTAGGAGATTGATAGGTTGGTGAAGCCTGATTTGGGCATATTAGTTACTTGTAGGGGTAAATATGTAATCTGGTGGTTTAATCTGAGCTTTTGGTTATAGGCTAGATTCGACGGTTGTGGATGTTTAGGTGTTTTTAATTAGGGCTTTTGTATTTTTTCTTAGTAGTGTGTGAGAGAGTTTATGCTGCTGAAAGAGAATTACAGGGAAGGTTCTTTGCAACTGTTGTAATTACAAGGAGAGGTTTGTTCTTTTTGTGTGGTAATCTCCACAATAATAAACGGCTCAAATCTCTGTGGGTGTAGCCTAAATCTGGTGAACCACGTAAACCTCAGTGTATTATTGTGTAGATTGTGTTCTTTTTGTGTTTCTTCATCCCTAATAGACCTTTCTCCTGGTTGATATCGTTGGATATTTCTCCTTTTGAAAGAAATTGGTGGGTTGATTTCATTGCATGTATTGATCTTTTATGATAATAGTGGATGGTCATGATTAATATGCCGGCTCAAGATGATGGGAAGAGGGTGAACCATTAGGTTGTCTCTTAGTTTGATGAAATGGCTAGAAGAAAAGTTATTGGTGAAAACTTCATCTAGTTGATCAGTTGTAGAGATGTATTTAACCATGCGTGAGATCTTTGCGCACAACTTTTTCTTATACAAAGTGGTAATCAACTTAAATGTGTTTAGTACGGGCATAAAAGATTGGGTTGGCCACTAAAAATAAAGCACTTATATTGTGACACTACATTATCGGAGGAGAACGGATGTAAAGGTGCAGATCCGTGAGTAACATGCATAACCAATACAATTCGATAGTTGTAAGTGCCATTGATCTATATTATGCTTCTGTACTAGATCTGGACACTATAGCCGCATGAAATGAGGCATGGACTAAGGAAAAATGCATAACCACTAGTAGAATGATGATCTGGGCTACCAGGCCAATCAGCATCAGAAACTGTCTGCAGTTTGAATTAGCCCTTCCAAAAAAGAGACCATGATCAATGGTACCTTTAAGATATCAAAGTATTCTTTTGATGGCAGACTAGTGTATTGTTAATGGAGTGCGCATAAATTGACAAGCTTGATTCACATGGAATGTAATATTGAGACATTTAAGGTCAGATATTGTGGAGCACCAACAAGTTGTTGATATTCTGTACCATCTTGATGGAGATCACCGTCAAATTTTGATAATTTATTGCTAGAGATTGTTGGGCTTAGCTTTAATTGTTGTTGCTTAATTAGCAAATCAATAATATATTTTGATTAAAGAAGTCATAAGCATAGGAGTCAGGATGAGCTTTAAGTTCTAAAAAATTGCTCAATAGATTAAGATTTTCATGGAAAATTCTCAGTATAGACGTGTGATAAGCTTTGCTATGGCAAATGGTGTATTGCTAGTGATGAGTATGTCATCAACGTATATGAGTATCAAAATAATGATATGATCATGATGAAAAGTGAATAAGGAATAACGCACCCATGATGCAATAAATCCTTATTCAACAAGAAATGACAAGAGTAGGTTAAACCAAGTGTAAGGAGCTTGTTTTAGTTTATAAAGGGCCTTTTGAAGGAGGCACACATGATGTGAGTAAATAGCATCAATAAACCCATGTGGTTACTCTATGTAAACCTCCTTCTCAAGTTTACTATGGAGAAATGCATTAGATACATCCAGTTGTCTGATAGGCCAATCAAAGTGAACTGCAAGGGCCAAAATGAGACGAATTTTAGTAGGCTTAACCAGTAGATTAGAAGTTTCATTATAGTCCATGCCAGTTTCTTGATTATAAAAAAATCTAAAGGTGTTAGCAGAGGCAAGTCATTCCTTCTACGATTCAAATTTGCGACCATTAATCTTTAGAAATAATTCTCACTTGGTTAACGTTCTTGGCTGTTTTCTTTTCAATTTATAGAGGTGAGATTACAACACATTCCTATAATTGAGGAATTGACAAATTTATACAATTGAGAAATTGAACGATTTAATTTACACAATTTCTTCTTTAAGAGGATATGATGATCATTGATTTTTCTCTTGGCTGATATCTTGGAATATTTCTTCTTTAAAGATTTTGATAGGTTGATTTCACTTATTGATGTGTTGTGAAGATAGTGGATGGTCATGGTAAATAATTAAGTCCATCAAGTGTTAGCCATCATATGCTCAACTACCTAGATTCAATAGAAATTATATTTGGTCTTTTCTTTCATACTGGTCACTAATGGTTCGCGCCCATTCATGGGATACAATATCTTTCTTTAATACTTGTGCGGGTGCCCGAATCGACCTACCCCAATGGGAAGGTAACTCAACATCGATCGAGTTGTGCTTTAATCGGCTCCTATGGACCCAACATCAATCGAGTTGTGCTTTCATCAGCTCTTAGGTGTTGGGAAAAGCGGCGCAACAGAAATATCCGCAATCAACGGATCAACTACGACGAACACAAGCAATTACACCATCAAGCAATTACATAAATGACACAGCAGTTTACGTGATTTGGCAACCTTGCCTACGTCTACAGAAGAGAGAATTCATATACCATGATCCCATTTCAATCCCCTCAGGATTTAGGGTTAAGTACATCAATATATATAGTTTCTACTTTCTTAGCCAACTATAAAACCCATATATAATGACTAAAATATCCCTAATCTCGAGCCTCAGTTCTGGCTAAACCAGACAACCAATCCGGTTAAACCGAAATACAAGATAAAAACCAACAAGCTTCACCTTGACTTGGATTCTGCAAATCCTTAGAGCTATTTTAAGATACCTGGTAATGTCTTCACGCACCTTGATGAAGGGTACGTCATTACACCGATAGCGTAGTCTTCTATCTTCAAACTCTAACATGTTGAATTAGCAGTTCACGCACCTCACTGAAAGGTAAGCCTCTGCACATGTTACGACCAAGCGCGGCACCTGCATCTCCTAGCCTGGATGCATAGACAACCTCAGTTTTGTCTAGTATCGATCAAGTCCAAACTGACTTGAGACTTCCCATAATTGCCTCTGTTGACTTTAACACCATTGTTTTGAACCTCTAAAGTGCCCTCCATTTGTTGCCACATGCATGCATCCTTGCAACGCAATGAACCTAACTTCCATCCGTCAAGACACAATTGAAGAACTCCCCGAATTCGAATCTCACTAATACTTGTGAATCCTTCCTTCTGTCTCCATTCTCAGTGTGCTTTTCGTCAAACTTGCGATTGTCCTGTTCTAACATATTCTAGTGGATTGGGCACAAAATATGTGGGTTGGGTATGACCCGATGCTTGAATTGGCTTACTTCGACCTGAACAAGAGTACCTTTTTCGAGAAAATCATCTCCATTCAGGTCTTCCTGGATTTCTGCTAGATGATATCATCGAAGACCCATCAATTCATCTTTCGATGATCCCTCATATCTAACTCTACCTGAATCACAAATTTCCTCCCTTGTTATTTGATGTCTTCTTCACTGCTCCACTTGAAAAAGCATCCCCTATAAACTTGTAGAGATCTTTGGCCATCTTCGACCAATGTTCCATTTTCCACCTTCGTAACTTCATCCGCTACAGTGCACTTGCAGCCTTTGAAGTCTAAGGCACCCAAAGAAATCTAATTTCTTCGTAAACCTAAAACATATATCACATCTGTTAGGGTTTGAATAACATCATTATACACCTGGATCTCTACGGCTCTTATCTCGAATGCTCATCAATTGCATTCGCTCCCATAATAACAAATCCATCAACAATGAGAGTTATTTGCATCAAAAGCAATCTCTACATAGATACATGATAAGAAAAATCTGAATCTCAATTCCATCAATCATTAACTCGATCTAGACCTGTAGTGACCAAAAGTGATTCCCTGTCAACCGAATCCAAGCCTTCTTGCACACTACTTACTTCAGATTCTAATTCCTTTGCTTTTCTTCCACTTTGGCACGTCGCTTCTTCCCGATCCCTTCGTCGCAGATCTGAGCTTTTCATCAAAGTACTAGGAGCAATCTCCTATTCATGACATCAACTAACACTTTTCAATCATTGCTGTGTCACGGAGTTTAACACTCTTTCTTGCTAATCTTTAAAGTTGTTTCTCCATCAAACACTTCAATTTGGCCCGTGACACTTGAATTCATTGCTATTATCGTGAATTTGTCAATTTCTTCGGTCCCCCAATTTTTTGCCCATCAAACTACGAATATCTTTTGTCTGCCTCGTTGTAACACTCCGACCTAGCTTGACCTTATTTTGTGACTAATTAATGTTGCTTTCGTTCTTAATTGTGTTTTGCTTTTGTTTTGATTTCGTTGCAGGTCATGGATAGGTAGTTGGGTTGAGTTTGACCTGGATTAGGTAGACCAAGCCCTTTTTCGTAATTTTAGCTTTTATAAGACATGGTCATTTTTGCATCATCTTGATGTCAATATGTGTCTTTCGTTGAGTTCGTTAACTTCTGTAACTACGTCGCTTGTAACCGATGTCGTATGATTTCGTTGGACCCGGAGTTGACTGAAACTGTAATTAGCCTTAACCTTTGGACTTGTTTGCAATTTAAACTTTAATCTTATCTTATATAAGAGCCATTTCACCCACTCACTCTCTTTCACTTTTTTCCCTCACGTTGGAGTTCCATCTCTCTCTCCCTCTTGATTCTTCTTCTCCACCGATCAAGCCAAGAAGAGGATTTGTGCCTTTGACTTGTGAATTCCTCTTTTGTAGTGAGTACAGTGAGTTTTGGGATAGGTTTCCTCTTTTTCTTCTTATCCCTTCTTGTGTGTATATTCTTGTGTTTCTTTCCTTCTTCCTTTCATCATCATGCATGGGGAAGTAGGTTTGTGTTTGGACTGGATGTGGACGTGAATTAAGCCCCAAGGACGACAATTGGAGTGTTAGAACTCCATTAAGGCAAGTATAAGCATAATATGTATGAATCCATGTTGGTATTTGCTTGATTTTAGTTACTTCTCATGAGTTTGCATGGAAAACATGTTTACAGCCCCAAGTCAGCTTATTCTCCCTTTCTTTATTGCAATTTTGCTCCTGTTCTGTTGTTACAGTTCTTCTATAATCGACTCAGAAATCGACCCGGTGCATTCACAGTTAAGCCGTAAAATGTGTTGCGGCTAAGCCGTAAAACACCCTACGGCTAAGCCGTGACCTAACCTTGAACTCAGCCGTAGATCAATACAGGGTAACACCTAAAAATAATTGAGAGTATGCAAATCAGCACTCTTCTACGGCCCAGCCACGACTAAGCCGTGAAGCCTTCTATGGTTAAGCCGTAAGGTTCCTTCGGCTAAGCTGTAAATTTACCTATGGCTGAGTTGGCTGACATGAACAGTAAGAAAGATAGGAAAAGAAGGAGACCTGTAGGACTTTTAAAGTAGAAGGTAGGCAAATTCGACTTGCCTAACGAACCATGATAAAACTGCGTGAATGATCTTGAGGGCTGCGAATCATTCATGTTCGTTATCCAGTTGTTAAACACCTCCCCATGAGTGTTGGTTTAAGGGATTTCGGTGCACCATATGATGTAATGCAAGACTAGACGACAGTACGGCGGATAACTTAAAACTACATCATCATGCACGGTTAGAAACACTGGATAATTAGATTCGAGTTGGCTAGTAAATGAAGGTGATTCTATATGTTAAGATTTGCTTGCATAACATATTGTATTTCGATCATTGATCTTCACTCTTTAGCAGGATCATTGCATGTAACATCGAAGTCGTGCTATGTGTCCACCTTAAGTATGTATGTATGCATGTTATCAAGCTTACACGTATAAGACATGTTCTTGGATATGCACGCAGGATATGCTTGTTACAATCTACTTAGGGGTTTTCATGATTGACTCTGTATGGTCAGGCACTACTTAGCCTCAGCTTTAGGATCCCGACGGGGTGAATTTGGTGTAGCTTTTATGGCCTTGCTGCAGTAAGGAAACGTCTTGGGGAATTCGGACCCTAGGAACCTAAGACCCATTTGTACCCTGGCTCGGACAGTGGTGTTTTTTGCACGGATATAAGATCCCTCTTTTGGGAGCATATGGCAATGTAGTCGCCAACTAGTTATGTACACAGCATGTATACATTGATTCACATGGCATGTTTCTTTCTTGCATGACCGCTTAGTATACGAATGTGCCCTGTT
The DNA here is from genome assembly GCA_037013555.1 of Sextonia rubra. Taxonomy (NCBI): domain Eukaryota; kingdom Viridiplantae; phylum Streptophyta; class Magnoliopsida; order Laurales; family Lauraceae; genus Sextonia; species Sextonia rubra. The sequence continues at coordinate 103,456,710 of JASUAD010000001.1, read as the reverse complement.
ATGATTTTCATGATTGTTCTTTATTCTATTAGATACAGTATGTGTTAATTTATTATGTCTTATACATTGCTGAATCGTTGTATTCACGAGTTGTCTTTGGTGTTGCAGGCTCAGATACCCAGACCGACCCCTCGTCGGTGGGTCAGACTCCAAGTGAGGCCCCCGAGGTCCCATCAGAACTAGAGGAGTGGATGTAGTCACTCCATCGGAGAGCGCCACGAACATCATTGCATACGAGTCGTCATCATTTTGAGATTGTCACGATTAGATCCTATCATGATTTGTACAAGTGTATTTTGTTTCATTTTGTAAACCTATATCGATATATGTTAGTTCTCTGTTTCGTATTCTCTTCTTGCATTGGTTAGTGTGATGTTTTGATATCTACAGCTTCTGCGTACATGTTTGCCATGTGTGAACCTTTCCTTGTGCGTGTGCATTTAGACCAGGTCTACGTGTACAGGCACGGGAGTACGTGTGTCATTGGTTTGGCTTTTGCTAACCTCCGAATTCCTGGGCTCGGGTTGTGATACTCGTAGATCTCGTCACTGCGAGCACGCTGGAAGAAACGGATCTGAAATCGGACTCTAGATTGCTTTAATATCACAGAAATAGTTTTCTGCACTTTGATTGGTCAAACCTTCTTGTTGACCGTTGAACTGCCCATCTTCTTCCACATATACGTACATCTTTTCACAACCAGTCCGTAGGCACAAATGGATCTCCAATCGAACATCGGACGATCCAGATATTGCATAAACAATTTCAGCCGTAAATCTGGTTAAATTACCTTTGATTGTTCTATTTGTTGACGTGTGCTGACGTCAACAATGCTGGTGGCAGGCTGGGCTCTGAATCACGGGTCAAGTCTGACCCAACCCTAACCAACCTTGACTGCTGGATTTTCTGCAACTGAGTCAGGTCCAACCCGACCCGAACCGATCTCCTTTGTGTTGCTGTAAAGCGGGTCAAGCTACCTGACCTAGCCCGAGACCTAGATTGACCAGGCCTCTTCTCCTTCCTCGTTGTTTCCTACAATGAATAGGGATCGAAAAAACCCTACGCTCTCTTGTTCCGGTTCTCCAACCAGAGGAATTAAAGAGCCTTAGTCTTCTTTCTCTTTGACTTTGGCGCGGTAGACGATGGCGATCACCAGTGAATTGAAGGCGAAGGTGACAATGACACAGTAGCAGTGCAGTACTGCAGTGACAAGGCAGTGGTGAAGAGAGAACAGAGAACGGTAACAACCTTCTCTGATCTTCCTTTTTGACGTTCTTCTTCTCAAATTTGGCACAGACAACCGAATCCCAGAATTCACTCTCTGGTTTGTCTTCTTATTCGATTTTTGCAATGAGAAATCCCAAGAGCCCTCTTGGATCCTCTCTGAACCCATTCCAAGCACGCCAGACCTCCTTTTATTCTAAGGCAGATCCGATCCGTCAATCGCAATGCTTGAGTGATTTTCATCAAGCTCTAATACCACTTGTTGGGAAAAGCGGCTCAACGAAAATACCTGCGATCAATGGATCAACCACGATGAATACAAGTAATCATACGATCAAACAACCACATACATAACACAACAGTTTTACGTAGCTCAACAACCTTGCCTCCGTCCACAGAGGAGATAATTCATCTATTATGATCTCATCTCAATCTCCTCAGGATCTAAGATTACAGTACATCAATATATATAATTCCTGCTTTTTTGTTAACAAGAAAACCCATACATAATAACTAAAATACCTCAACCCTGAGCCTCAATTCTGGCTAGACCCGACGACTGATCCGGTTAAACCAGAATACAAGACAAAACCCAACATTAACTGTATAGTTATTATTCTTCTTTTTTCTTTTGGGTGTTTCAAATTTGGTAGAGTTGGAGATGATGGATGGAGAATTCAATCCAAATTATGTGGAGTCATAAACATCTGTGTGTTTAAAGGGAAAGCGTATCTTCTGTACCTCAAAGATCCTCGGCTCAATTTTAAGTCTACTGCTAACATTACTACACATCTCAAATTCAAGTACCTAGAGCTACCCCATCATCCCATTTCTTCTAGGATCAGTGGTAGATACTTAGTAGAATCTGGTGGGGAATTACCATCGGTTTTAAAATATCCGAATGGCCTTAAGTTTTGGCGTCTTCCGATTGGAACTGTCGACGTTCATCATGGGCAGAGATGCAACAGATTGGGAATGGAGTATTTGTTCTTGGGACCATGCTGTTGTGCATCTTTCTCTGCAACTGAACTAGGGTGCAGAGGGAATCAGATATACAGTACAGAGACGTTTTACGATCACAGCAACCATACTTGGTGGGTGTACAACATGGAAGGTGGAAGTACCAAGCCTTCTTTGAGTTCTTACGACTCACTTGCATTGGGGTTTGTTTCAACTCGGGTTATAACTCGTGCTGTCTGATACTGAATGTTAAGGGCTTCTTGTCAAAATTATTTGAAATATTCTTTTTAAACTTGTTATGAATCTCAAAATGATTGGGTACATTAGCCCCCAAAAAGGAATAAAAAAAAGGGAGAAATCAAAAGTGCCAACTTACTTTGTATGATTGGGAAGTTGAAGCTCTTCATTTACTTTAATTGTTAATTTCTTTGTCTCAAAGAATCTTATGCCACTTATTGTCAATCTTCCTTTTCAGTAGCAATCACAAAGCACACCATATTCCCACATTCCCTTTTGGCACCATTTCACCCGTGACTTCCAAAAGCAACCATCCGTGACACGAGTACGTCAACACGTGCATGTAAAGAAGCAAAGCAGAAAGTGTATAGCAGAAGCATGTGAAGAAGCGTACAACATGTTGGAAGTTGGTCTTTCTGTTGGAGAAAGACATGAAAACCAAACAGCATTCCTTATACTCACATGAGCCTGACCCGCAAACATAGATTCCAACTACAACCCGTGATGATAGTAGATGGCACATGATCATTGGCTGAAACAATAAATACCAGGAGCAACTTTCTTTTTTTTTTTTTTTTTTTTGGGTCCTAGGCATCAAAGAATGCATTTCATTTTATTATATGCAAATAGGACCACATGTAACTGATCAGCTAACTACCTTTCCATGAATTGATGTTTACCCTAAGATGACACTAATCAAATTGATATCCACAATTTGATTGATTGAATCTGAAGTTCAAGGTGTTAAACTTTGCGTTTAGGATTTTCTAATTAATTGAATCAAAAATTTGTGGTAGACTAATCTGAAATATAATTGGGTCTGAATGTCATAAACACAATAATAATATAGATGTGATAAATGCTTAGGAATACCCCATTTAAAAGGGGCATTTCTACCCTCTTTCTATCCTCCAATGAAAGACATATCATGTAAGGACTGTTTCTCTTTTTTAAAAGTAATATTAATTGCTTTTTTATAGTATTAAAATTTTCTTATCTCCTATTCATTTTAAAAAGTGGCATTTTTACTTTTGAAAATGCCCGGGCACTTTCTAGCGCTCCTCTATAAATATATATTGATTCTATCGCTTGACAATGTTGTTCTTCTCCCTTTTACTTGGTTTATGCATGCCTTAAAGAAGAGATTCCTTTCCTATGAAATGAAGTTAGTTACCTTGACAACTTCATTCCATTATGAAATTTTATTTTTAACACCTTTCAATATTAACAGGTCTACCTTTTATTGTGGACCACACCCTCATACATCAACATTTTGGCCAAAGGAAATTCCGCAACATTGTCGTTATCCCTCTCAAATACAACTGACATTATTCAATGAATTCAGGTGGAATGGAACCCACAATAATGGCCCACTTTCAAAACCAAACCCTGGTTTCCATAGCAAGCCTCCATCACATGTGGATCCATGCAGGACGTCCCATATCTCTCTCTATATAAACCTGTGAGTGCTCACATTCTCTATTATAAGGGTCGTTGGAGAGCAGTTCGGAATATTGATTGTGTCGGTGGTCTTCTACGTTGTAATGGTCCCAAAAAATTTGATGTTGTAGAGCTGGATATGTTCCATGGCCAACAATAAGAACAAGGTGATTTATTTGGTGTTTTTGTTTGTAATTGTTGTTTCTTAAATTGGGTTTTCACGATCTAATCGCATCATGTTCATCATCATTATCAAAGTCTTATATTAATTTTGTAGGTCAACTACGTGGATTGCGTTTTCAGTTTATCTTGAGCTGAAATCTCAGATAAATTGCATTTTTTCAAATGCATCTTTATTACCTTCATTCATATCCTCTTGAGTATTATAAAGTTCACGTAGAGGTTACTGCTAAAAGGATTGAAATGTAGACTAACACTTTCCTTTTAGGTGTTTTGGCCCCATATGGTGATGCCTTTCTGATTAATGTTCAAATAGGAGTGAGTTCCTCAATGGGGTATACACAATACACACTGGATGTGGCTAGTTATTATACGTTTATTAATGTTTAGGCTGCTCACGTGAAACTACAAGGTAGCTTTTTAAATGGTCTTCTATTGCCACTCGTCCAAGTAAGAGGCCTCCAATCACCTCTTCACAAAGAACCAACCCGTGACTGGTTTAATTCCATTGTCGCCTACCCCTTTCCCTCTCTAAGACCACAAGAGGCTACAATACAAGAAATAGTCACGAGACCTTGGCATTTCATATTCATCACATCAGCCAACCAACAGTTCATGACCCTCTCTCTCTCTCTCTCTCTCTCTCTCTCTCTCTCTCTCTCTCTATATATATATATATACATAATAAAAAGAACAAAACGATACTACAATCTATCTAGAATGGCTGAAATAATTAAGTAAGATTCATATGATCAACAACAGATGTTGTTATTACTTCTTAGTGGGCATGAAGAAACATGAGATGGTTGGCACTTGGATGGCTCAGATAAGCTGAAGTAATTTCACCACTATTTCTCCCTTAGACACTAGTCCATCGATACTTGTGTTTCGTATGAAACTAGAGGTGAGACCTGGGGTTTGAATTATACCTTAGACGGATTTTCTAACCATCAAGGAATTCCCATCTCAAAATTTGAAACTATACCACCCATAATATAATTCAGGTTCCAAGTAGTTTTTGGATTGGATAATGTCAAACATTCCAACAAACACAGGTTTTATGCAATGCCAATGTTGGGTTTCTAAATGCTTTATGGCTAGTGTGCCAAGGTTGTCACTAACATGGATTTAAAAAGAATTGGAATGCCTACAGACTTTTATGATTCCATTAATTGGATATGAATAAGTTTAATCATTTTGCTTATTTATGTTGATTTTTATTCATATTTAAATTGAGTGATTAAGCTCAAAAGATTGGAAATTCGGAGAAATACGACATTTGTGATTTTTGATATAATATTGAGGAAAAGAAGAACTTGACTGTTAGAAGCTTGTGTATTTTTTTTTTTTTGCCTTGCAAAGTTTTGGTGTTATCTTTTACCGTTCTTCTATGTGTTTTTGTGGGGTCATTTGGTGGAAAATTCTGGAAGAATCTGTTACAGTTCCACCCCATATGTTATTTCTGAATTTTTTACTGCATTAGACATTTAGACATAAAAGGTAAAAGTCTCTTGACCCTACTCTCAAGCAAGACACATACACACACATCCACTAAAAATGGAAAGGGATAAAAAATAGGCTTCAGCAACTTCAGAAGTAAACAGCAGAGAAGACATTTTCAGGTTCTTGTCTGGAAGCTTGAAGTCCTAAAACAGTGACGTGGTTTTATGCATTTCCAAAGAGAATTGTTATGTCACACTACAGCAAAAGAGCAAGTAGACTACTTCCCACCTCATAAAATAATACAACAAAATAAGAAATATTATTATAAAACATAAAAAGGCAAAGGGAGAGAGAGAGAGAGAGAGAGAGAGATGTCTTGGCCGTTCTTTGGGATGTAACTTTTTCTGGTATATCACCAGTCAGCAAGCAAATTCCCATAGCAACATTTTTCTTTCATTACACATATTTTTCATTTATGCTACATCTCTGAGTTCTTAACAAAACGAGGCTAATTACAACAAAAGGCATGAACTCAAACAAGCAAAGAAAATATTCAGCAACTATCAATAAGGGCCTGGGGGTTAATAAGAAAGTTAGAAAATCTTGGTTCAATATAGTTGGTTGGCCTTGCACGGGCCTTCTGCATGGGTCAATATTGAACCTTGGGTCAACTGGCTGCATCAATCAATCGGGTGGGCGCTATTATGAGTAGTGCATGATAGTCAGATTTTAAGATATAATTGGTTGGCCAGTCCTGTTTGCACAACTAATAAATTGATCAACGATCATTTGAAAGGAGCAAAGTTGGATGTTAGTATCGTAACCATGTATTCTAGGGCCATGGATCCAATGGTTAGGATTGAGTCATAATTTTTCTACTTTCAAGTCATTTGAGATATCGAAAGCACGGGGGGAGAAATCAAGCAGACGATACTGCTCTCTATATAAACTTTGACAGCGTAGTGTGCGCAGTTTTTAACCATCTTTTCTCCTCATTCAAACAGACCCTTGGAGTCTAGTCTAAGAATGATGAGGCCGCAATGAATGTTCATCCAGAACTACCATTCACACCCCATGAATAAATTGATTCTCCTTTTATTGGTTTACAAACAGAAGCTGCTGCCAAAAAGAGGCTCCAAACTTTTTATTTTTAATGACAATGATATATTCGAATCAAGCTCAACTCGACACGTGTCACCCTTTGCATGGGGGCTTCTCCTAAGCATGGCAATATAAGTAAGAGCCTTTGCTTTGCACATGGCTCCTGCAGTAGCCAGTTCATGTGAGGGGTTCAACTGTATAACACATTTCTCTCATCTTGCTCTCTCTCTCGAATTTTTGCATTCCTCAAGTAGCTTTCCTGTCCAGCCACCCACATTACCAAACTGTTTTTATTTTCCAGCAAGATTCAGATAAAAAAGCTCCATTTTGGCTGCAAATTTGGTGCAAGTTGTCTTTTTAAGCCTCTAAGATCACAATGTTGAGCAAACCGCATCGTGGGTTGCTCTTCATTTGGATTCTCACAGCCATTTTCATCCTCAATGTGCATAATTCTCAAGGCCGGACTCACTTTCATAAGAAGAAGAGTCATGGTTCCAAGCCTGCAGGCCCTGTTTCTCAGCCCCCTGCTTATTATCCCACACCAAGTCCACCTGATTCTGGTGGTTCAGGTGACTCTAGTACAGATGGATGTATTTTTGATGTGAGGTCATATGGGGCTGTTGGAGATGGATCCACTGATGACACTGATGCGTTCAAGTTGGCATGGAAAGATGCATGTGCATCAGAATCAGCTGTTCTGCTGGTTCCCTCAGACTGCAACTTCATGATCACATCAACAATATTTTCTGGTCCGTGTAATCGGGGCCTTGTGTTTCAGGTAGGACTACTTCAAATTCTCTCGTGTACAAACATAAGTTTATGCATTTGGATGGTTTTCTGGGTATCTTGTGGTTTTACTAATTATGGGTAGCTCTGTTTTGTGTTCTGTTATCGAAGGTGGATGGAGTCTTGATGCCACCTGATGGACCAGATAGCTGGCCTAAGTCTGACAGCAAGCATAATTGGCTCGTGTTTTACCAACTAAATGGGATGACTCTCACAGGAAACGGAATTATTGAAGGAAATGGGGAGAAGTGGTGGGATCTCCCCTGCAAACCTCACAGGGTAATTCATCAGTGATCCCATTCAAAGTGCTGATATATTCTTCTTTTAGAAGCAAAGTGACATTCAACAATGAGGGCATGCCAAACTTGTTTCAGCTATCAGCAATTAGGAATTAACGTTTGTTTCAGCTATACTTGTCTAATGGGAATTAAAAACTGGTCACTAATGACATTAACATGGGATTACAGGGCCCAAATGGAAAGACATTGCCTGGACCATGTGACAGCCCTGCTGTGAGTTTTGTTAACTTCTACTATGACCCAGATCGGAATTTTTCCTCTGCAAAGACGAACTTGAATTTTTTCCCCTAAACAGTTTAATTGTTCACGATTTCAGTTAATTCGGTTTTTCATGAGTTCGAACCTGGTAGTCAGCAACTTAAGGATTCAGAACAGTCCTCAATTCCATTTGAAGTTTGATGGCTGCAACAATGTACATATAGATAGCATCTCCATAGATTCTCCAGCACTCAGTCCCAACACAGATGGGATACACGTAGAGGGCACAAAGTCTGTTGGTATATTCAACTCTGAGATTAGTAATGGTAATCATCAATCAACTCCTTATGTCCTCTTTTCTTATTCTCCATTGATTTCCATTTTGCCATTTCTGTTGGGAATCCAATACCGTTCTAGACATCGTAATACCAAAAATTGTGACTGAACAGGGGACGATTGTGTATCAATCGGGCCAGGTTGTTCAGAAGTCATTATAGAGAACGTAATTTGTGAGCATAGTCATGGTATCAGGTTAGTGTTTCCTCTCTGGCTTTAAATCCTTTCAGTGACTTGTTTCATCTTTTCACTTTTATATGATGAAGTTTCTTCCCATTTTAATATGCTTTGTACAGCATTGGAAGCCTTGGCATACACAACTCGCAGGCCTGTGTCTCAAATATAGTGGTAAGTAATGCAGTAATAAGGAACTCAGATAATGGAGTCAGAATTAAGACATGGCAAGGTGGAACAGGGTCTGTGACAGGCATTACATTTGATAGCATTGTCATGGAAAATGTTCGCAACTGCATCATAATAGACCAATACTACTGCTTGACGAAGGCATGTTTAAATCAAACATCTGCCGTTTTTGTGTCTGATGTCTCCTATAGCAACATAAAAGGCACTTACGATGTTAGAAGCCCGCCAATACACTTTGCTTGCAGCGACACTGTGCCCTGTGCAAACATAACAATGTCAGAGGTGGAGCTTCTTCCGGCAGAAGGGGAATTGGTGGATGATCCATTCTGTTGGAATGCATATGGAGCTTTACAGACTGTTACAATCCCACCCATCTCTTGCTTGCAAGATGGGGCACCTCAGTCTCTCTCAGAGAGATCTAAGTATGACTGTTGAGCTTCTCTTCTTAAGCAAAAATCATATGCAACTATACTCTATAAAATCCAAGGCCCATATGGTTGACACCTTTTTGCAGTTGAACTATTTCTGGGCCTTATTTTTCTTATTTAGTCTCCCTCCCTGGACAGTTGGACCTATTTCCATGTCCTAGTGTGAGGGATGGTGTAGTCTAAAAGGGGTGGTGACCCACATGTAAAAGCACGAGATGAAGCTCATATTATAATTACAGAGATTTCAATAAGAGTTGAGGATTTCTTTGTTTGTTCCAATTTGTTATGATGTTTAAATCCATGTGAAATAAGTTGAAGATGAGTACAATGCCAGACAAAAAATATTGTTTCTTTGAGATCACATAAATCATCAAAATTCAATGCATGTATCTTTATAAAGAGAGATGTAGAAATTAATCACAGTTCTCTTATTTTTCCCTCAGTTGGACATGAGGCAAGACATACATTTCACATATTTGTTGAGGCCAGCAATTGAATGCCATTGTTGTAGGTATATCATATACAAACATTCAAGAGAATACTTAGAAAAACATGACAATACAGAAAATCCAGATAGAAAAGAAAAATATAAAAAAAAAATATTGAAAACCATTCCATGCTACCATGGAGATTCTCCTATAGATGCAGAGTGTGGTGTTATGGAAAATATTGGCTCTTCAGTGGGGAGTTCTGAAGCCTTAGGTATTTGAAGGTCAAGAGACTAGGCTGCGCTTACCATTCTTGGGTGTGGTTGGAATTAGGAATGCAAATAAGAGGAAGGTTCTGGCAATTAGAAAATGAGTTTATTCATTAACACTTTTGGCTTTCAAGTTATAAGAGAAGGTGATTCAATGAATGGTATGTCTCGGAGAAAAATCACACCTACCACAAATGTTAGTTTAGCTCATGTTTAAGAGTAGTATGCCACAAGCAATGTAGTCAGCTTTTTCCTCAAATTCTGTTTTGGTTACAGTAGTCTTTGCTAAGCTAAGGATGTCCAAAGATTGACTGTGGACAGGCCATATAATGGAGTCATAAATTCCTACAATCTTGCAACTCATTGTTGGCAATTTTTGATACACTGCTCATCAATTGAAGGGGCCTCTACTCTTTTTATTTATTTTTATTTAGTCTTTGGGGAAAAAAAATAGAAAATTGTTGAAACAACTACCACAAATATATTGATGCCCAAAAACTAGAGATGTAAAATGGCCTGGCCAGCATGGCCCAGCACGACAGTCAACGTGGATTGGCATAGTCAACGGCACAGCACGACAGGCATGGCTTGGACTCACAGGCCATGGCTGCCAGGCCGGCAGGCATGGCACGACTCCTGGCACGGCACGAGGCACGGCCCGTTTCACCCTATAATGGCCCATTTCATATTTTTTTAGTCCATATTTTATCTTTTTTCAGTATAAATATAAAAGAATGTAGTCTTTTTCTTTTTTTTTTATTATCTATAAAAACCATAAAAGTATTGAAGGTACATGGGCCGACTTTTCTGGTCTTGTCTTCATTAATCTTAGTGGTATTCTTACTTTCTCCGAACACCCAAATGCTCCATTTCTTATTTTGATGGTGGACTTGACTTTTGTTATTTTTCTGTTTGGTCTTCCTAACCTGCTGGAGGGTCGTTCTTTCTCCGGTCGGACCGTTAAAAGCCCCTATGGAAAACCCTTCAATAAAATAAATTCAAATAGATTTTTTTTAGTAGAGTAAGTTAAATTTACTCAAACCACTTACATTTGTATCATTTTCTTCAATGCATATATCTTTTAAATTTTTTAGCTTAAGACCCTAAAAAAAATAAAACATGGAACATTAAAACGATGCACAGCGGGCTGGCCGTGCCACGGACAGCATGAATGGGCTGTGCTAATGGGCTACGTTGTGCCGAGCCCTGCCAACTACAGGCACCGCATGGTATGATACGTGATCAAATACTATTGCCGGGCCGTGACATTCACCGGCACGACACGTTTTACGTCTCTACCAAAAACCCTTGTTTTTCCTAAGGAATCTGCCTCTTCGTTTCATTCTCTTGGGATGTAAGCGAAAGCAATGTTAACTGATGGCATAAGCATTCTGGTCTCCTTCATTTCACCTATAAATATCCAATGGCACAAGTGACCTCGAACCTTACTCGATGCATTAATTGAAGCCCCTTCCATTGAAAGTAAACATGATCGTAAGGATGTAAACAGCTTCATTCCTATTGGTACCTGGAAGTTTCCAGTCCCAACAAACCTGACAAAACTGTGACAATTCTCCTCTGTCGTACTAAATGGTCTGCCATGGACATTACATAGGTAACTACCATTTGTATTGAGCCTCCATTGACCAGGTTTAACCCTTGTAAGTGGTCTTCTACATTCATCATTTAATTATCTCCTCCCATTCTCTTGTTTTGAATAGTTCAAATGTTAGATCTGGATCTAGCCAAGCACACACCACAGTGAGGAAAAACAACCAAGCAATCACACATAGAGAAGACAAGAGGATTTACGTGGTTCGGCAAGATTGCCTACATCCACGGGCACAAGATTTCACTACTTAGAAATCTCTCTCTCACCCGCCTTTACAATGCTCTCAGTGTTCCCTTTCCCCTGGAGTTGCCCTTAGGTTGCCCTCTTATTTCCTTCTGCTTGCCCTCTCCTTGCCCTAGAGCAAGAAACACAAAGAGAATATATATATAGTTCTAACCTTAATCAACTGGGCCATCCACTCAGGCCCAATAAGGACCTTTTGAGCCAAACCCAACAATCTTCACCTTGGCGAAAAATGTTCGACCCTTTGAAGAATTGTTGAAATGTTTGGAACACATACCTTGTGGGAACGCAATCCCACCACGACTGCACTCCAAGGGAGATGAGGTGCACCTTCACTCTTTAACAAGAGGAAAGATTAAGCAAGTCCAAGCAATGCTTGAACTTCTCGGTGGTCACTGGCTTGGTAAGCATGTCAGCTGGATTATTATCTGTGTGAATCTTCTGAATGGAGATCTCACCTGTAGCAATTCAATCTCGAATTCTATGATAGATAACAGCTATGTGTTTTGTTCTTGCATGATATACCTGATTCTTTGATAGGCATATTGCACTTTGACTGTCACAGTGTAGCAAGATTGATTTCTGTTTGATACCCATATCATTTACCAAACTTCTCATCCATATTGCTTCCTTAGAAGCCTCTGAAGCTGCCATGTATTCTGCCTCTGTGGTGGATAATGCAGTTGCAGACTGAAGCACCGATCTCCAACTTATCGGTCCACTAGCAAGTGTGTAGACGTATCCGGTAGTGGATCTTCTTTTGTCTAAGTCTCCTGCAAAATCAGAATCTACATATCCAACTACACACTCTGACCCCTGTTTTCTTTCAAACTGAATACCCAAGTCTTTAGTACCCTTCAAGTACCTCAGAATCCACTTTACGGCATTCCAATGCTCTTTTCCTGGATTCGCCATGTACTTACTCACTACACCCACTGCTTGAGCTATATCTGGTCTAGTACAAACCATGGCATACATCAAACATCCTACCGCATTTGCATACAGTATCCTGGACATTTCTTCAATTTCCTCATCATTGCTTGGACAATGTTTGGCACTTAAACTGAAGTGACTTGCAAGTGGAGTAGACACAGGCTTAGCATTTAGCATATTGAATTTTTCAAGTACCTTTAAGATGTACTTTTTTTGTGATAACCACAGCTTTCCAGCCTTCCTGTCTCTCCTAATTTCCATGCCCAACATTTTTGTGGCTGCCCCAAGGTCCTTCATGTCAAATTCTTTTCTCAAATGAGATTTGAGTTCATCAACTTTTAACATGTCATTACATGCAATGAGCATATCATCCACATAAAGCAGCAAAATAATAACAGAATTATCATCTAAAATTCTGTAATAAACACAACAGTTATACTCACATCGATGATAGCCGATCTGCAACATATAGGAGTCGAAACACTTGTACCATTGTCTTGGAGATTGTTTCAGCCCGTATAATGATCTCTTCAACTTACACACATGGTGTTCTTTTCCAACTTTCTTGAATCCTTCAGGTTGCTCCATGTAATTTGTTTCCTCCAAGTCACCGTGAAGGAATGCTGTCTTTACATCTAATTGTTCGAGCTCTATGTCGAACTGTGTTACCAATGCCAACAACACCCTGATAGAAGTGTGTTTCACAACTGGGAAAAAGATCTCATCATAATCAACCCCTTCCTTTTGTGAGTACCCCTTTGCTACTAAACGTGCCTTGAACCTTGGTTCTGCATTTTCTTGCGAAGCTTCTTTTCTCCTAAACACCCATTTGCAGCCAACTGTTGTTCTGTTTTTGGGTTTAGGAACTAACTCCCATATTGAGTTCTTTTGGAGAGATTCCATCTCATTCATCATAGCACCCATCCAACCTTGTCTTTCACTGCTTTCCATAGCTTCTTGAAATGAGGTCGGATTACCACTGCTAGTAATAAGAGCAAAGTGTACTTCATCCTCATCCCATCCATACCGTTGAGGTGGCTTGATGGTTCTCTTTGCTCTTCTTTGTGCTAGAATTGAGGGTTCCAGCTGATCCTCACATTGTTCCTCACCTCCAGATATACCAACCTTTGATGAACTTTGACCTTGTTCCTTGGTTGTATTATCTGCAAGAGGAATTACTTCGGTGACTACTTTTTCAACACTGTGCCCTTTGACTTCACTGTTATGTTCTCTATTCAGCATAGAAGCTTCATCAAACACAACATCTCTGCTGCAGATCTTTTTCCTGTTTTTTGGATCCCATAGTTTATACCCTTTTACACCTTTCTCAAAGCCGATGAATATGCATTTGAGTGACTTGGAGTCTAACTTGGATCTCTCATCACTAGGAATGTGTACATAAGCTGGACAACCGAATACCTTCAATGAAGAATAGTCCACCTCTTTACGTGTCCATACTTCTTCTGCAACTTTACAGTCAAGGAGTTTTGATGGTGACCGATTAACCACATAGCATGCGTGGTTAACTGCTTCTGCCTAAAAACTTTCAGGCAGCCCTGCATGAAGTCTCATACTCCTTGCTCTTTCTAAAAGTGTTCTGTTTATACTTTCTACAACTCCGTTTTGCTGAGGATTCTTTGGAACAGTGACGTGCCTTATGATGCCTTCATCCTTGCAAAACTGTAGAAACTTTCCATTTCTATATTCACCCCCTTTATCTAATCTCAGATATTTGATTTTTTTACCTGTTTGATTTTTTACTTCTGCCTTCCACTCTTTGAACTTGGTGAAGACTTCAGATTTTTCTTTCATAAAGTAGACCCAAACCTTTCTTGAAAAATCATCAATAAATGTCACAAAGTAGTATGCTCCACCTTTTGACATAACCGGGGCTGGTCCCCACACATCGGAGTGAATATAATCCAGAATACCACTGCTTCTACAACTGTTGCCTGCAGTTTAAAATGACACCTTTTTCTGCTTGCCGAAAACACAGTATTTACAAAAGTCCAACTTGCATGTTTTCACACCTTTCAACAACTGTCTTTTGTGTAGTTCTAACATGCCTCTCTCACTCATATGCCCTAGACGCATATGCCATAGCTGAGACTCATCATCACTGGTTTTATCATCTGTGGAGACTATCACTTCACCTACAACTGTGTTTCCCATAAGTCTGTATAGATTGTTTCTAACTCTGGTACCTTTCATTAATACCAGAATACCTTTTGTAACTTTCAGCAAACCATCTTTTGCTGTAAATGTGCACCCTTTTGATTCAAGCAAGCCTAACGAGATTAGGTTTTTCTTGAGTCCTGGCACATGCCTCACGTCACCTAGGGTTCTTACAACTCCATCTGCCATTTTAATATTAATGGTGCCAATTCCAATGGTTTTACAGGGTGCATCATTGCCCATTAGAACACTACCACCATTACACTCCTCATAGGTCTCAAACCAATCACGATTAGGGCACATGTGATAAGAGCAACCAAAATCTAAAATCCAAGCATCAGATAAATGGTTACCTTGCGAGACCAATAGGAGTTCCACTTCAGTTTCTGAAGCAACGCTGGCGGAATCACTGTTGACAGCTTTATTCTTCCCATCTTTGGACGCCTTGTATTCCCTACGATCTTTCTTCCAGTGTCCTTTCTTTTTACAAAGAAGCACTCTGAATTTTTCTTGCTTCGTGATTTTGATCTAGAGTTGTTCCTCTTTGATTTGCCCCTATCGCTGGACCTGCCACGTTGACTGAAGCTTTCTTTTACTAGAAGTCCCTCTGCATGTGACTTGGTTTTAGAGGCCTTCTTCCTTGCCTCATTGGAGATGATGTCTTGCCTAACATCCTCGAATTTGAGTGTGTCTTTTCCATACAGCAAGATAGTCACAAAATGATCATATGAGTCAGGAAGAGAATTCAACAGCAGCAAAGACTTGTCTTCATCATCAAATTTCACATCGAGTCTCAACAAATCACTAATCATTCTGTTGAAAGTATTCATGTGCTCCAGCACATCACAACCTACTTCCATTTTCAACCCATAGAACTGTTTCTTGAGATGCAACTTGTTTGTGAGATTCTTACTCATGTAAAGACTCTCCAACATGTCCCATAGACCCTTTGCAGTCTCCACTTCCATGACATTGTGCATGACTTCGTCAGAAAGGTAGAATTGAATAGAGCTGACTGCCTTTTCATCTATGTCTGCCCAATCTTCATCGTTTATCTTAGAAGGCTTCTTTTCTTTGCCTAATATTGGCACCTTAATACCTTGTTGAATCAAGATATTTTTCATCTTCCACTGCCGTAAATCAAAGTTTATTCTTCCATCAAAATTTTCAATTTCAAATTTGATGCCTCCTGCAATAGAAGTCCCCACTGTGGCCAGGTAAATCTAAAGATAACTCAAAAAACAACTCACCCAAAAATTTGCTTGTCAAACTGCCAATCTACTCTGTTCACGTCGTAGATCTCGTCGCCAGGAGTCCATTGGCAGAAACAAAGCTCAATTCCGAGTTCGGATGGCTCCGAAAATTGAGTTTGAAATTTGACCGTTGAATCTGGTCAAATTGGTCAACTGCTGACGTTAGATGACGTCAGCACTGCTGCTGGATTGGACTTTTGCAGACGGGTTAGGGTCAAGTCGACCCGAACCATAAATTGCTATGTGCTGGCGGACTGGGCTGCTGCAAACGGGTTCGGGTCAGGTCGACCTGAACTGAAGAGCTGTTGTTTGATGGGCTTGGCTGTAGAACAGGGTCAGGTTCACCTGACCCGAGTCTGACCTGGATCCGATGAGACGTTGGGCTCGGTTCTGTGGTCGGTCAGGTCCGCCTGACCTGACCTGTGACCTGCTGCCTGGGATGATGGACTGGGTCGGGTTTGACCCGACCTGGACCTGGAACCAAGAACTGACCCATTGGGTCTTCTCCTTCGTCACCTGTGAGCGGACGACCGCGGCAGTCTGGCGATGGCGTATGATGGCAGGCGGTGAGGCGACGAGGCTGCTCCGGCAGGCTGGCAGCGGCTGATCGGCGACAAACTGCAGCTGCGTTCTGCAGCAAGGGCGGTGACAGCGGCGATCTGATGCGCACGGCGACAGCGGCGACGAGACGGTAGCGTACGGCGACTGTCTTCCTCGGAAACGGTTCCGGCCAACTGGCAGCGGACACGGGGACTGCAGCAGTTCTTCTCTGGTTGTGGCGCCTCGTACGTGGTCTGCAATCATGCACTCCGGTTGCCAGCGACTGTGCACTGCGAAAAACAACCCTAATCTAGTTTCTTCTTTGTTGAATGGGGTAAAAAAACAACTAGATCTGGAATGCCCTTTGCCACCAAATCTCCACGAGCTCTGATACCACTTGTTAGATCTGGATCTAGCCAAGCACGCACCACAGCGAGGAAAAACAACCAAGCAATTACACACAGGGAAGACACGAGGATTTACGTGGTTCGGCAAGATTGCCTACCTTCACTGGCACAAGATTTCACTACTTAGAAATCTCTCTCTCACCCCCCTTTACAATGCTCTCAGTGTTCCCTTTCCCCTGGAGTTGCCCTTGGGTTGCCCTCTTGTTTCCCTCTGCTTGCCCTCTCCTTGCCTTAGAGCAAGAAACACAAAGAGAATATATATATATAGTGCTAACCCTAATCAACTGGGCCATCCACTCAGGCCCAATAAGGACCTTTTGAGCCAAACCCAACATCAAACGGTCTCTCACGGACCACATTTACAAAGGGATCCATCATTCATACTAAGTGCCCGTTTGGATGCACAATAAAATGCAGGATTTTTATATTACTCAGTTATAGCTGTTTGAATAATAATACAAAATGGAATATGGAATAATATAATTTTTCTATCAAAATAATGAAGATTTCTTCCTACAGCATAATCATGTAGGAAGATTTTCTTCCATTTCACGGGATCTCACTTACGGAATGGATACCTAGTTCAAAAACACAATTATCTTCCATATTTCCACTTCCTCCCTTCTCCTTAATTTTTCTCATATTCTCCTCCTCTCTCCATGGATACCCTCTTCCATACCTATTCTCTTCTTCTTCTCTTTCTTTTTCTTCTTTTAAATCTTCTCCTCTCTCACCCTTATCTTGTCTTGACCTCCCTGCCTCCCTCTTCTATTACCTTATGCTTACCCATTTCTAAAATCTAAATCTACTTGTTGTGGTTAGGCATATCTATGATCCACTCCAAACATCTAGTCCATCCCTCTTCTTTTTTATCTCATCAATTTTTTGGCTGTGTTTTATATTATTGTCTACATCTTCTTGATTAGTTGGCTTGTTCGCAAGTTTTTTTTATTATCTTCCATATGGTCAGTTGTAATCATTGTTAGGGTTAAGCCATGGTGAAGGAGGTGAAGGTTTTCGGTGGATCTCTAGAATGAATCAACGCAATCAATCTTGACATTATATATGCAAACAATCAATTACGCAACAGAAATAAAAAGCAATCAAGACAAAAACATATACTATAAAAAGACAAGAGTTTTACATGAAAACCCTCAGCCGGGTTAAAACCATGAATCCACCAAGGATCAATTATCAAGTAAGTTTCAATAGTTACAATATATACTCACACGTTTGACGCACGTAAGGATTTAGTTTTTCTCGCAGCAACTTCTTTTGGTCACGGACAACCCTTCGCGTTCCGTCCATCGTTCTCTACTTGATCAATATGCACTTTGATCTTGCAAGATGGCCTCACAAACTTATATAGGAGATATAAAAGCAACTTCTCTCTAAAACAAAGCTTCAACCTATTAACTCTCAATGAAAGCTCTAAAGAAGAAAATCTCCACAATACAATCTCCACTCAAACAATTAAGATCCGTATTCCCATCTCTTAAGGTTGAGAGAAAACCCCTTTAACTAGCCTCAATTTTATGCCTCATAATGGTAAACTAATCAGAGAAGGATTCAGCACAAAATAGGAAAGTCCCACTTAAAACAGAATTAGAAATCCAAATGTCGGTAGGAATTTTGCACCAGCCCGATTGATCGGGCATCAATCCGATCGATCGAGTAACCAAGTTCGAATTTTTTCGAATTTTCCTCGGTTTAGCTCTTCTGGGATTTTATAGCCTCTTTAAACTCTCAGTTTAAATTAAATAAAAATATAACTTTGACTAAAACTTGAGTTTTGTCCAATCCATTACTTTAGCCAATCTGCAAAAATCTTTATAGAAGGGAACATCTGGATATCATTAAAATTAATCAAAATTGCCCTCATACTCATCTTCACTATCATAATCTATTGTCTTTTACATCATATATATATATATAGAAATTCTCTAGAATGCCCCTCCTTAAGAAGGGCCTTTTTGCCCCCTTTTTCAATCCAATGCATTTATGCCATTCTATGGAGCCTTTAATTTCTTCTCTTAAAATGTAGACCACACAAGTTGAGATGGCGTGAATTTTTCTTTTCTCTTTTTTTTTTTTTTTTTTTTGGGTCCTCTTAGCCTCCTACTCTTTTGCTATTTGCTTGTTTTTCATTTTTATTCTCATCATGGCCCTTTACAAGGATATTTTTTTTAGCCCTTCTTCTTCCTCATGCAACTATAAGTTGTGATTCCATTCTCTGTTTTCCGGCAAGGAGCCGCCTTCTTCATACCCTTTCCAAGCCTTCTTAGCCCTTCTTTGCTTTCCTCATGTAGGATGCAACTATTAGTTGTGATTCCATTCTTTGTTTTCGGCAAGAAGCCTTCCTCTAGAGGAAGCACAAATCTTCAATTCTTCTTTCATTCAAGCAACTGGCTCTTTCTTAATCTTCCTCCACGCTATTACCATCTGCAAATCACATTATCGTCTTGTTCTTCTTCTACAGGTCTTCTTCTTCTAATTCATGGTCTTAACTCTTAAGATACAAGCCATGGCCATCTTTATCCATGTTACGACTCTCCGCAAGTAGCTTCCGTTACTATGGTACAATAATTTATGGAATTGGCCCACCGCTGATTTATCATTGGAATATTTCCGTTCACAAGAAATTCATGATTTGTGATTCTTAAACGCCCCAAGTTTAACGAATGGGATGTTCTTCTTTGCTACTTTGTCTCCCCCATTTAATGACTTACACAACTTGAAATGTTTGCATACGTGAAATGACTAAACATTTGGTAAGTTGGAAATAATGATGAATCATATGTTTTGGGGGGCTTTGTAGATTTAAATGCTTGCACTTGTGTAATGCCAAAATTTTATTGAAGAAGTTATACGAACTGTTCTACTAAAAATAACGCCCATTATCTTGTGTAAGTCATTTCTTTAGTGGGGGCCACTTATAGAAATGAAAAATGATTAAAACAAATGATGATTTTCACAAGTTGTTATAGATCCACTTATAAAAAAAATTAATGATCAAATCAAATGGTGATTTGAACAAATTGTTACAAGCCCACTTATAAAAAAAATGCAAATCAATCAAAATAAATGCCATCATCTTTCATAGGCCCACAACATTTCATTCAAATAGGCTTAAAATTTATAATTTACGGTGGTGAGGAAATCATGATGGTTCTTAGTGGGGTCCATACAAACAACCCAATCTACACTTGATGCCTAATTTGGAGTGAAATTGGTTCTGATCAATCATCTTGGTTCCAATTTATAATACTCCTACCTATTATCTCTCTATTCTCCTAAATAATAGGTGCATTCAAGTTTTTCTCTACTCTCCAAAACCTCGTTACCTATTCTCTCATTTCTCTCTCCAATAGAATTTTCTATTTTCTCTCCAATCTCTTAAACATTTTTCTACAACTATAATTTGAGGTGGCATCATTTAATTGGACAAGTCAAAAGGGCTATAAATTCCCACTTTTTAAATAAGGAGTTTTGGAGAATTCCTCATATATATATATATTTATTTGCATTAAGTGGAATTGAATTCCAATGAATTCAGGATAACATGGATTTCAAGACTTTATTAATAACAATATTCCCTAAGAAGAAAAATATTTTTTTTCTTCTTTTTGTTATTTCATTTTTATTTTAAAAGGGTTATTAAAAGATTCTATTAAATATGAAAGTTTTTTTTTCTATAAATTTATAAAGTTGTTCATATCATTGTTTGTTTGATCTCAAAACTGTGGCACATATTGATTTCAAAATATAATATAATTTATACAATGGCCAAACAACCCTACTCAGAATCTGGTTAAAACTTCAAAAACAGCCAAACAACAAAAGTGAACAATATTATTATATTATGCTATTATATTCTACTCTATTTTTTTCTGCTATTATTTAAATCTGTAAATAATATATTCTGCACAATGGGCATATCCAATTATCCAAACAGGCCCTAAAAGTTTATTGCCCGGGTTTAAGTGGTAGTCTACATTCATTCTTTCATTTATGAACCTATAGCTTCTAATTATTACCTCCCACTCTCTCCCAAGATCATAGAAGAAAATGACATTTAACATCCTTTTTCCTACAACTCATTGGAAATCCACGGTCCTTATCCTCTTAATTTTTCAAAAATCCCTTTTTCCATATCAAGCCTCTCTGTGACCACCACCAACCTTATTTAAGATCAAGGGAGGAAAGAGCTAAGGGGAATGAGATTCCAACCAATGAAAAGAAAAAACCAGATTTCACAATCCAATTTGCAATGAATGACAATATAATTCATTGACTCTTTCCTAAACCAAGATATAAAACAAATTTCTGGAATTGCAAATTTGCAGCTTCGGGACATTTGAGTTTATGAATAGCTAGAAAGTTGTTCCAGAGTTACTGTCAACAAAGTGCTTTTAAATCTGGAAGGAGCTATGGATTTCAGTTTACTACTGCTGCAACAAAACCACCCAGTGAAATATGAATGCAAGCTATTACTTTTATCATTCATTTTGTAGGCCTTTACATAACTTGATATTTTTTAGCACACTGCTCAGTGTTGGAAATGTCTTTCACAAACAGACACTCCCACATGTACATACATACACTTCATCAATGAATCTCTCTGTTACGGTATAAAAGAATAAACATCTAGTGGTACAAAAAACAAAGAACGAGAAGAGCTGAATTAGCACCTAAGTTCCAGACGGCGTCTTCTTTTTCTTCTTCTTCAATTGCGACTGACCAAGTTGTTTCTTGGGGACTTTCACAACGCTCTTCCAGTCCTCTAAGCTCACTTTCTCCACCTTCTTTGTCGGCTTGAACACCTCCGTCTTTGATGGATCCAACAAATCACTCGAACATCGAAGAACAACGCCCCTCTCAACCGCCTCATCCCAAAGCTGCCTGCCCTTATCGAATTCTCCTCCCCTACAAAACTTAGCTATCAACAGATCATACGCCGGCCCATGATCCCCGACACAGCTCTTCGTCATCCTCTCAAGCACCTCCAAAGCATAGCTCACCTTCTCAATTCCACAAAGAACACCAATCAAACCATGGTAGAACCTTGCTTCCGGAAACACCCCCTCTTCCACCATTCTATCCGCAATCCTGTTCCCTCTCTCAAACCTTCCGGTCAAGAACAAGACCCTCACAACAAGATAGTAGCTGACCCAATCAGGAGAGCAGCCCATCTCTCTCATTGAACTGAGGGCCCTACAAGCTTCCTTGACTCTCCTCGTCTTGCCCAGACAAGAAAGCAAGATATTGAAGCTGGCGGCATTTGGTCGAACACCTGCAGCGCGCATCTCCGTCATGACATTGCTCGCATCTGAAACCAACGCAGACGGATTAAATTTGAGATTCCTCTTGCAAATGCAGTTGAGATACGTGTTGTAAGAATTCAAGCTCGGGCAAATCCCCAACGACTTCATCTCCTCCAGGGTTCTACGTGCCTCCTTGGCATTGCCATGGACGCACCACCCATGAAGAAGGCTCATGTAGACGCAAGGCTCGATAAAAATCCTGTCTTTATGGTGCCAAACGACGCCTTGGGCTTTCCTAGCATGCCCTTTGGAGCAAAGGGCATGAACAATTACAGAGAGAGTTGCTTGGTCTTTGGGGCATCTGAACTTGCCGTCCAAGTTCTTGAAAAGGCCTATAGCATCGTCTTCTCTGCCCAATCTCAAAAGGGTCTCGACGACAGAGCTGAAGGTCTGGGTCTCCATCGCCCGACCCTCCTTTTGAAGCTCTGAGAGCAGGATCTTGATGGCTGTGAGGTCGTTCTTCTGGGCGGAGACCCGGATGATTGAATTGAATGGCGGGTCGCCCAGATGAAAGTTGGGATTTTTACGGGACCAGGAGAAGAATCTGAGGAGGCGACGATTTGGGGCAGTGCTTTTGCAGGAATCGATGATGTGGGTGACGAGGGAGGGGGTGATTGGGATTGCTGATCGGTTTAGATCTGCTTCCAAGTCGTCGAGGCTGCCGATGCTGGTGAGGATTTTGGTGAGGTTTTGGAAGTGGGTTGAAGGTGGTGACGGAGGAGTTGGATTGTGGGAGAAGAGACGTTGGGATTGTGTGGAAGAGATGTAGAGGTGGAGAAATCTGACTCTTTTCTGCTTCAGCATTTCGCAATGGGATTTCATCAACAGGTTGGTCGTCTGGTATCTCCAATCGTTGGAGTCGGGTGAGAAAAATTAGTCAAGCTTTGATGGTGGCCCACCGATTGGATGGCTAGGATTCTCCGATTCAATGTGAACATCCTGGCCCACATTGACTTCAGAAATCGGCCCAATATGGTGAATCGGGATCCACTAGTCTTTTGACCCACGGTTGAGCAGACCAATCACGGCCTGCTAGGTCAGAGTAGAGAGGGACTACCTTAGATGAGGTACCACTGTCTATATAAATAACATACATTCTCTTAGTGATGTTACAAACTGTGATTGATACACTCAGGTCGGGGTGAAAAATGCTTTAGGGAAACCGGACTCCACACAACCCAAATGGGGCCTTTAATGTGACTTTAATATAGTATCATCTGGATGTTTCATAAGGAATTCCAAAAACTTAACCCACAATAGAAAGTTGAAACGAAAAAGAGAACTTTATGTTTTAAAAATTATTTTTTTAAAGGATTTAAGAAATAACATGTCTTCGCAAATGTTTTCCATTTCTCTCTTGTCTTTTAAAATAGATTATTTAAAGATTCCAGTTCCTCTCACTTATCTTAAACCTAAGCTCTATGTTCACAATCTCAAATGATGTTACCTCACTTTGTTATTCCCAAGGTAGGTCACATGGTCACAATCATTGTATGGCCTTATGTTTTGATTTTTAAAGTGGGCATCATGTTGTAATTTCTAAAGGTGTGTCCCTGTCACAATCAGAGGAAAGGTTGCCTCACTTTATAATAAGCTCACAATAGCAAAAGATGGAGCCACATTTTAAATTCTATTAATATAGGCTCATATGGTGAATCTTAACCCATATTCTAATTTTATGTTATAATTTTTAAAAGTCGGTACAAAAATAGAATATATGGATTACAACTTCAGTGAACATATACAAAGTGTCGAAATTACTGTCAAAATTGAAACTTATGAGATCTCACATAGATATTCTTTTCGGAATCTGGGCTCGATGATTTAGTAAAGATGGGGAGATTGAAGAAGATGTGGAGCATAAGATACAAGCTGGATAGCTGAAATGGAGACTAGCTTGTAGAGTACTTTGTGATAAACAAATGCTAACAAAATTGAAGAGCAAATTTTACAAGACAGTAGTTAGACTACCTATGACATATGAAGCAGAATGTTGGGCAATTAAAAAGATACATATACATAAGATGGATGTGACAGAAATGAAAATGCTTAGGTAGATGTGTAGTAAAACTAGAAAAGATAAAATTAGAAATGAACGCTTTCGAGAGTATTTATGGGTAGCACCAATAGAGAATAAGATTAGACAAACACGTTTAAGATAGCTTGGGCATATTGAGCGTTAGCCGATAATAGCATCGGTGAGAAAAAGTTTGGCTATCCAAGTAGATGGCCTATTAAGAGGTAGAGATAGGCCGAAGAAAATATTGTTGGAGGTCATTAAATAGATTTGAAGAAGTTTAATTTATCTAATGATTTGGCTTAAAAGAAAATGGAATGGAGATACAGAATTTATGTAACTGACCCTTATATAGTTTGGATAAGGCTTTGATGATGATAATGAGGCGAAGAAAAACTTATTTATAGGTTATGATAACTTTATCTTCAATTAACATAATGTTTTGTAGCAATACTCATTATTCCACGTAGGCCGTAAGAAAATTTGGTGACCTCGTTCAAATATCAAATAGGTATCAAAGCGGGCCAGCAACCTGAGATTGCAGGAAGTACACGAGGATTCGCGATGGAGGAACTATTTCGCTTCTTAACAAAAATCTCAGGCAGATTTGAAGGAGGCATTTGCATGCCATGGTAAGTTGCTAACCAAAATACTACAGCACGTAGAGAATCTCCCAACTGCAAAAAGCTTAACTGGGTAGACAACTTTTCTCAAACAGACCAAGTTTACAGCATACTGGACATTTGGAATGTGTTGATTGGTGGGCAAGTGAAATATCGGAAACTGCACACATGGCGCACCAACTGCTTTTTAAAAGGCCTATAAGTGAAACGTGAGGTCAGGTAATTCTATGATTGCCGATTTCTCGCAAAGTGGCCAATGAAATGATGTTATTGCTCTTTATGAACGGGTCCGAGAACATACTATTGCACTGCAAACTTCAGTGATGACGGCTTACGCTCACTTTGCATGGGAGAATTCGTGAGGCAAGTACGCGGTTTGAACAAATCCCAAAGCCCAATGCGGTCACATGGAATGCCATGCTTACAGGGTATGCCCAAGAAAAGAAGCAGTTTAGATCTTCCAGAGGATACACATGCAAAATGTTATTTAATGGGATGCAATAATTTTGGGGTGCTCAGAGAATGGAATTATCCAAGCTTCATATAGACTTGGAAATATGCCAAGCCATTTGAGTCTCTCTCACCAGTGCTTTGTTTGCCTGCTGTAATATTGGATATCTAGAAATGGGTAGAGAGATTTATGGTCTCACCGTAAAAATAGCTTCAGTTCAATTCATATGTTGGAAAAGGTCCGATTTCAATTTATGCAAAGTGCAAAAACATGGAAGATGTTACTCAGTGTTACAGTACTATGCCCCTAGAAATCATTGTATCTTGGAACTCTCTGCTGCCTTATCTCAGAGTTACATGTTGGTTGGAGGATGCCCATGTTGCTGCTTTTGAGAAGATGCCCAAACACACTGTTGTGTCGTGGACTGCAATGATACGTGCATATGTGCAAGCGGGTCATGCAATTGAGGCCTTGGAACCGTTTCTTGGAATGTTTGGAATTGGAACCAAAACAAATCCATCTACAATCACTAGCCTTCCCAATACTTGTGTGAACCTGGGTGCTCTTTTGGCATCCCAACCTAATGTTGGCACCATTAGATCTACTGAAAGTGTTATGACCAGAAGTGCAGTCATGATTGCTGCGACTAACCGGTCATGCCAATTCTTTTGAACTCAGAGTTAAAAAAAAAAATCTAATTATTGTATTTGAGTATGTGAATCTTGATCAAGCTGCTGAGTGAACTCTTTCTCGTTGCTTTTGGACAAGAAATTTTTTGTGTGTATTTAGAAGCTCACAAAAGTTGAGCTCTATTTTAAAAGTTTCCCAAAAAGGAGTGATTCTTTGCAGGTACACCTTGAAGTTGATCTGCATTCATGTCTCTCCTCACCAGCAGCCACTTGTTTTTTTCCCATGTGGGTTTTCCTCAAATACATCTGTCCATTTCAGTGTCCTTGGTTATTGTTGTTCATCAGCTCATGCTTTATTCTGGTGATGTTCATATGAGGTTCTAACCATGAAGGGGTGAGTTGTGCTTAAGCAGGACAAAGAAGAGAAATGCAAAGCCTGCAAACAACATGCACATCCCACTCAAGGTTGCAATATCAGTATCAATCCTCCCTTGGCTCAAATCCCTGACACTTGCCAATCTGTCCCATACATATGAACCATCAGGTAACTTCGGGCACCCACAATCTCCACCACATTGCCTTGTATCACAGAAGAAACTGATTGATGTCAGTGCATCCATGGCGAACTGAAATGGGTTGCTCCAATACAGCCACTTGTAAAACCTTATATCAGAAAAAACCACCACCATCCCAGAAGCTGACACCCACATGGACGTCCAAATTGATGTTGCAAATGCTGCCAAGGTAGGCACTGGTGCCAGGAATGTGAGCATCATCCCAAAGTATGTCACACAGATTGTGAATACAAAAAGCACCAACCAATATAAAAGGAATTCCGTAGCTGTTCTTGTTGCAATTCCTGCCATGCCATTCCCAATTCCCACCATTGCAAGTGTTGCAATGAGGAAATATGGGATCTCCCCGACAACCCATGAGACTGGAAAGAAGATTGGCAAGTACATTCCAGCCCTCCTCTCTCTGAAATACACCAACTTGTCTGTACCAATCTGGGGGATAACATTGTTGGCTGAGATCACTCCAATGAGTATAATCTGCATGTATATGTAAAGGGTACGCGAAGTCATACCGTAAATATCTCTGTACTCAATCTGAAAATAAAGAGAACCCATTAGAAGGCCAATCATCACACACCCTGTAAGTCTACCAAATGTATACTGCACATTCCTCCATAAGAATCTCTGTGTTCTTAGCAGAACCAACCCTGCTTGCCATAGATATGGTGTTGGATATGTAGAATGGACAGTCTTCAATTTTTTGTGTTCGGTTGACCGCTTTATACTGCTGATTTCCCTCTTGTTGATCTCACACAATGAACTACTTTCATAAATTTCTGCAAAATCAGCTAAAGGTTTGCCTCTCCTTTTGATACCTAAGCCTAGGACCCCCATGACAAAGCTAACTGGGCTCTGTCTCTGGAAGTATTGAGGGACCTTTGGGATTGAAGTGAAGTAGATTAGCAATTCATTGCAGTTGAATCCTACAGGACCAAAATATGCTTGGCGCCCATCTTGTGTAAGGATGAGAACTTGATGAAAGAACGAGAGAGCATGCGCATTGGGATGTGTGAGGGTGGAGATTACTATCCTCCCAGAAGCTGACACTTGAGAGAGAATTCTGAGGATACTTGAAGTTCCAGCAGTGTCAAGACCGGAGATCGGTTCTTCAAGAAAGAGCACACTTGGATTGGATGCAAGCTCCACTGCAATGGTAATCTTCTTAGCTATCTCAAAGGTTTTGCCAGTGGCATCGCGGAGGGAACCGACAAGTTGGTTCGCATAAAGCTTCAAGCCAAGTTGGTCGAGGACTAACTCGACATGGATGTGTCGACTCATGCAACTGATTGATCGGTCAAGTCGAAGGCCAGCACTGAAAAGGAGGGACTCACGCACAGAAAGGTAAGGCTGGTGGGCGTCAAGCTTCTCGACATAGCCAGCCATTTGAGTGTATGCATTGGATAGGTTGTAGCCATTGGCTTGGAGCTCACCAGTGAGGTTCCCATCTGGTGGACCTCTCCCAGAGAGGCATTTGAGGAGGGCAGTGTTACTTGATTTAGATCCACCCAGTAAGGCTAGCATTGTTCCAGGTTTTGCATAGCCAGTGATGCCATTGAATATTGGGATGCTTTCTTTTGAAACATCATTGTACCTGATGCATAGAAAGAAAATTTCAAATCTATTATCGAGAATCCAAAATGTAGCATCTTTGCCTTTCTGATTTTCTGGTGCATTGTGAACTTTCAAACTGATGAAATCTAGGCACTGTTAGATATGATTAGACATATTTAGAATTTCAATAGGTTTCCTTCTACTTTACCCCATCTAGTTCGATACAAATGAATGTTTCTATTAGTGCCAAATGTATATGATCAATTATGAAATGTAGTCCAAAAAGTTAATGATGGAGCATCTGCTAAACAATAAAGCATACCTAATGAAAGAAATATTCAGGAACTCAAGTGTCAATGGAACTACTGGAATACCAAGCCTGTCCCACTCCATATCAATTCGAAATTCTTCAATCCGATTTTCGATTCTACCTTCCCTGTCTTCTACCTCACTTGGACTGACCATGGGTGCTCCAGTTCTCGGGTGACGGGTGACACTCAAGTTGTTGGAAGCTTCATCATAGCTGTCAAGAGTGCACAAGCCACTCTCACTATCTTCCTGGTATTTGCTTATTATTGGCGTCTTCTTCTGATGTGGCAATGATGAAATTGCCTCTGTGAATTCTATCGTCTTCAGAGCTACCAGTGCAGACAACATGGTGACTACAATCCACCCCAAGAGGATAACATAAGGAAGCCATGGTTTTCCAGAGTCTTCAGAGAGTTCATTGAAGGTCAAGTATGCTTTACCAACTGTCATTGTTGGAAAACGGTCGCAGAATGGAAGTCGGTTGAGGTAGTTGGTGCAAGGATCTGTGTAGCCCTTGGTGAACTGGAGGTCACAGAATGAGACATTGGCCCAGTGGATTGGATTCACATACATGAGCCATTTCCAGTAGGAAGGGATGTTGGATGGGTAGATCACAAAACCACTGAAGAGTAGGAAGATGGAGACACTGAGACCTGCAACCAGCACAAGATGAAAGCAAATGGTTAGATGTTCTTAAGGTTTTTTTTTTTTTTTAGAACAGTAACAGTAGATTATATTGATTATGAAAGAAAGTACAACCAAATGCATCAAATAAGACACCAACCATTCTCCTTTTTGGCCTTTTAAGCTCACAGCTAAGTAGAAATACTACATCATTCAGTTCAAATGAGCACTGAATCTTGCTCTGATTTGGTGAGTATATTCTCTTTTTATGTAGTTTAGCAGAGAATGAGAATATTTAGACATTGAGATGTATCAAAAGGTGACAGTATTAGTATTACTTTCTGAATAGGACCGGTATGATTACCTGCCAAAGCATTCCCTACTTCTGGGAAAGATGATATGGCACTGATGAAGAAGAAGACGGCTGAACCAAAGTAAGCAACCAAAAATAACAAGAAAAGGTATGCAAAGAAGGGCAGCCCATTTTCCTTGACAGAAAGTCGCACTGGAAAATAAACACATATGGTATACGCCAATGCCTGCAATAAAATATGTTGTTCTATTAGAATTTGAAACAGCTATTTTTCACAGCCAAGTAACTTAGGAGAGGAAACTGTATTGACACTGCCTTTTTTATCCAACCAATATAAAGACCCATCAATCCTGACCATCCAGTTGATATGCCATGACCCCAGGTCACACTGATCAAATGGTGGTGGCATGTCATCTGCCCATTACTTATTGTCAGTAAATTCCGGTGATTTATTATACTGTTAGGAAAATTTGATCACTGATCTCGAATGATGGAAGATACATTGGTTTTCATAAAGTTTTTCTTTTTATTGGTTTTCATATAGTTTTTCTTATCTCCGTTGTTCTTACTTCTAGGAACGTCTGGGGTAGATTGACTACACAATGAGCAACTGTGTATGAAGAAGCTCTGAAGAACCTTTGTGCCCTGTGCTTGTAGAAAATTGGCCTTTGGAGAATGTAGAGAGGAAGCTGGACTAGGTTTATCAGCATTATGCTCATGGTGGATAAAAAGCCAAAGGCACGGACTGAGTTCATACGCTGCTGTGAGTATTCGCCACCAAACTTGTAGAACAATGTGCCAGCAAATACACCGAGAACAGTTGCCTGCAACATACAGATATATGAAGCAATGACAGGAACAGGTGTCAAACAGTAAATTGCCTTGATACCATGTTAAGGTGACCTAACTGAAACATGATAGATCATTGAGCAATTAAACTCTTTAGTGACAGATTTTTCCAAAAAAAACAAAACACTTATAAGCACACGGATCTTGCTATTTGTATAGGGAGCCAGACACTAAAAGATATTATTTGGACTAGCATTGATTGACAGAGATAAATTGCAGAAGCTGAGCTTCTATCGAACCTGGAATAGCCTTAATTTGATTAAAAAGTGAAGTCGTTTGGTCATCTTGAATTGCCTGTGGATGAGAGTTTTTGTAGAGTTCCACCATGTCTGGACAAAGGGCCTTTGGAATTGCCTCCATTGAGATTGGTACTCATCTTCCTGATAAAAAAATGACATTTTGGCTGTCACATAATCAGGTGGGATGACAGAGGTCAAGTGGCTAAACATCAAAGAAATTGGTATTGGGTACCTCACTTGAGGTGCCTTCATTTCATTGTCATCCATCTGAACAACGAAGGAACTACACATAGGCTAAGATGAACTAATGAAATGGCCTGACATTTCCACCATACCTCTTCTTTGTAGCGTTCAACTTGAAGACGGACATGTCCACGGGCATTCTTTAACATGGAGTACACTTGAGAGGTACGCTTATGTCGTGTTTTCTTTGATCCTACTGCAAGGTATCTCAATTCTTCATTGTTCATTGATATTCCGGTTACAACATCTCCAACCTGAACTCTTCCAGTGCTCTCAATCCCCCCTGAGTGTCCTACTTCTCTAGAAAGCTTGGAGACCACTAACTCTGCAACCCATGACAGACTCTTTGATTGTTACAATGGATGGAAAACATTTATCACTAACTCTGCAACCCATGGCAGACTCTTAGATGGTTGCAATGGATGGAAACATATATCATTTCATGCTCACACATTCCATTCAATTCATTTAAAATTTGATACTGAAGGAAGTTTGGCATATTTGACAAGTGCATCAACAATCCATTTACAGTAAGATACAATGTAAAAATGCTTGAAAGTTTAGTGCATACCCATCTCTATCCTTGGTTCAGGGCTAATTGATGAGTTGTACTTTGAAGGAGTCTTTAGGGACAAGCCAAGGCCAGGTTCACTCTCAATCCAATAAGTGTGTATCACATCCTCTCCATTCACAATCCTCATAACATCCTTGTAGTGATCTGATGATTTGAAGAACTCTGTGAGCTCATCAAGGCTCAAGGACTTTGCCCCTTGTGCTAGGTACTGTGATCCTTGTCCAGCCATGATATCCTCAAGAAACTTGCCAGATTCAACATGTGACGGCTTCAGGTAACTGGTTATTCAATAAAATATGCCTATTTATCAACATTTTCTAGATATTCTATTAGTGTTATTTAAGCAAGAACGACAGTGATGATTTTTGTATTTATGGTACAATTTGCTAAGCAGCAGCCGGAGTGATTGAATTATGAACAGAGTGATTAGTTAGCGCAATTTTAAGAGCAGTGAGTAGTGTAACCAGTTTTATTACTCACCCAAGGTTGGCAAAATAGGCTATAGCATCATGGCGAGGCCCTTGATACAATATATGCCCATCCCCAAGAAGTATAACTCTATCGAAAAGGTCAAATACCTCCTGGGAGAGTTGGGTGAGGGCCATCACCACCGAAGACTGCTGGATCCTGCTGATGGTACGAAGGGTATCTACCAAATCATAGGTAGCAGCCAGGTCGGAGCCTGAGAATGGCTGATCATAAAGCATGACAGAGTAGGTCCCGAGCGCCAACTCAGCCGTCGTCAGCTTCTGTTGATCAACTTCAGAAATTGCATCTCCTGCGAGTTTGTGCTCTATGTCCTTAAGGTTCAGGATTTGTAGTACGTACTCTAGGAAAGGGTCCTGCCCCTCAACTAGAGCATGTGCAAAGAACTTTCTCATCTCCGGCGTGAAGTTCTCAGGCCTCAACCCTTGGGTGCAGTCCCTTGCAAATTCAAGTGTCTCACGAACTGACAAGAAGGGAATGTGTCTGCAAATTCACAAGTACATCAATCCAAGATAGTGTTGTTAGTGCCATGTATCTGCATTTTCCATTTTTATCTTCATGTGGGGAAAACAGAGCATTGAAGATCATAATACATACTGTGTCATTTTAAATCATCTCAATTCCAATTTATGACTAAATGTAGTTTGGAATAAATGCTGAAACAGAAAGTTGCGTAAAGTAAAGAGAATGGAGGGAAGGAGAGGATGTAAAGAGGAATGGGAATGAGGAATGAGATGAGACTTAAGCAAGGAACTTGTAGACCACCCTTGCTGGTCTGGTTTTTAGTTTGTTTTGTAAAGAAAAATTTCTAAGGTCTTGATTGTTTTCATTAGATTTTGAGAAGGAACTTTTTGTTGATTGAAAACCATTCTGTATGCAGAGTAGTTTTCAATGAAGAATGAGCATCCATGCATGTGACTTAGTGTAAGTAACATTATGTTACACTCTTTTTTTTGGTAGAAATGATGTTACACTTACATATAAAACAATTCTACTCAGAAGTACATGAAAAGGCAAAGCAACCTCTCTAGGAATTATTCATCAGTATTCATAAAATTAATCAAACCACACCACACTGCCATCATTTGTATCAGCACTTAACATACATACAGTATTTCTGTGTACGTATGATAATTGCATACATGGATCTGGGACACTTGTCAAGCAATTACTTGTTAAGCTGGCCGCTGACGTAAGCAATGAGTCTGCTGAGCCGGATTTCCGAGGCACTCTTGTCATTGTATGTTACAACACCTTCCAGAACTGAACCCTTCCCACCTCTTTCCCTCCCAGCAAGGATTTCCAGCAAACTGCTTTTCCCACTGC
Source organism: Sextonia rubra (assembly GCA_037013555.1). Taxonomy (NCBI): domain Eukaryota; kingdom Viridiplantae; phylum Streptophyta; class Magnoliopsida; order Laurales; family Lauraceae; genus Sextonia; species Sextonia rubra. The sequence continues at coordinate 103,423,722 of JASUAD010000001.1, read as the reverse complement.
CTGTACACATACATGCAAATATGTATTTATTATATTATATGCTAATTACAGCTTTACAAACAAGCCACTCTTTCCGAAAAGAATTTTACTTGAACTTGAAATTACGGTCGGGCTTCGGTTGGATCCACATAAGCTTAGACCTAGGCCCAGAGCCAAATATAGATGTGTCTAGGCCCCAATCGAGATGTTGAGATGTACATTTGAAAACTAAGGAAAGACAGAATAAAAAATTGGAATAATTGAGAGCATTTAGAGGTAGCATCCATCGGTGATATATTAAGAGAGAATCGTTTAAGATGGATTTGTCCAACATAGTTAAGGAACAGTTTCTCTACCAGATTGATGACCCTAAAGGAAATCAGTAGACCAAAGATGACTTGAACAGAAGTAGTAGGGATAGATTTGAAGCAATACAATGCCGGGATTCCAATCCTTGGACCAATATCTTGTGGGTCATGACCTATACTGTAAATAATATTATCATATTTGGGTCTAAGATAGGTCCATCTCACAGTATTTTGGTTCCAAGTGTTTTGGACCTTGGCCTGTACCTGGCCCATTGGGTCTATGTTTGGAGCCAAACTAGTATTTCTCTTTGGATACTTGACCCATTTATTGACTTAATAGATATGTCACGGCATGTGATGCCCACCTTGTGGTCCAAGGAAAAGTGTCATGGAACCTGGCATGATGTAGCCATCAACCCCTTTGAGAATCTGGATCTCTGCTGTGTTCTTCTTGGAGAAGAGACTCCTCAGTGGCCCAAAGAAACATCCCAAGATCTTGTTTCCAAATGTATCATAACCAGTTGTGGAGATTTCGAACTTCCTCCAGTACTTTATGCCGGAAAATCGTACCACCTGTAGAAGTTTTACCATGTATATAATAACAGCATTTGTGGTTGCTAATTTCAAATTTCATACTAGTTTAGCACTTAAAATCTCGCTTGATGGACAGGAATTTGTACGGCAACTGTCATGTAAAAAAAATGTTATGCCCTTGAGCTGCCCACCTTATCAGATCAAATTTTTATTGGGGAATCTTTATATATATATATAGAGAGAGAGAGAGAGAGAGAGAGAGAGAGAGAGTATTAACTGTATGAGGAATAATTGATAGCTATTAGCATAAAAATATCAATGATGTAGGGTACTTTAACACCCCAGTTCGAGTTTTTAAAAGTAGGTGACCCACCAAATTGTAAAAGCGAATTTAAGCAAGGGGGTCTTTTTGTATTCTTCACCCCCATCCGAGTTTTTAAAACTAGGTGACCCACCAAATTGTAAAAGCGAATTTAAGCAAGGGGATCTTTTTGTATTCTTCTTTTACACTGGGTCTTGCCAAATTACAGGGGCATGCTTTGTCAACACTGGGTCTTGCAAAATTACAGGGGCACGCTTTGTCATTTTCCAGAGTTTGATGGTTGCCTACAGACATTGAGAATCTTTGAAACATTCCTATTAGACGATTTAAGAAATTAATTAAGTGATTTGATTAAGCGATGTCTACAACCGTCCTAATTGTATGCCAAGCGACAAAATTAGAACCTATCCACACAAAAAATAGAGGTCCTAATTCTTGTCCAAGTGAAGCTTCTTGAAATATGAAATGAAAAAAAAAATGTAAGAAGAAGAAAAAATTGCCCACATCCTTGAAATGGCGCATGGCAAAGTAGCATGACTCTAGTAATTTGATCATGAGGGCAGACATGTGTAATTCCTTTTTGAAATTTCAAATGATGTCTCCCATGTGGAATTCAAAATACTCAAGCATAATCCAGCATTAAGAGTGCTTAAATTATTAGAATTCAAAAGGTTAATAGTTATTTATGAACTGGTATTCATAATTCTAGTGATATATCAAATAGAGCAATTTGGAATGCTCATGGACAGGTCTAAAACATTCTCCGAGATTCCCAACAATCCTAATTCTAGATGGAAATATCACCAACCAAAAAGATCCCGAAGGAAGCCAAAATAACTCACTTTGTGAAGCCTTAAGTATCTCTTCTTTTGTCAATATTCAGCCAAATTTCATTCTAACTAAAGTAAAATGGACTATCAGATTGATTACTTGTAATTTATTGCCATTGATCTTATATTCTAATCATACATGATCTTATATTCTAATCATACATGCTCAATTTAAAATCCTGATTCTAGGAAAAACCAAAAGAGTTCAAATCAAGAACTTCAATTTAAAAAGGTGCCCCATATTGAGATTTCATCATCTTCTTTTCCTGTCCAAGTAGAATTCTTTCACAGCTGATAGTGATGCTAGACTAAGAGACTTAGGCCAACCCACAGAGTTTTATGAAGATGAAAAAAACCTCCTTCAACAGGCCCACTTCCATTGAATCATAAACTCTATAAAGATGAACTCCTCTTGTTTTAGTACTCAAGCAATTTCACCCAACTAATGTAAAGTTAACTGTTGGATTAGTCACTTGTAAGACATGTAATTTGCATTTGATTTACTGTCATTTTTTAAATATATGTTTTAATCACATATGTACATATGATCAATCTAACAGTGAACAGTCTTCCAATTGGAATAAAATCTTTCCCACTGCTAGAATAAAGGGTGAAGCTTATTTTGAGTGGTTTGAATTTAAGGAAACTGACCTTGCTGAGTGAGTTTTTTCAGCTACATTTACAAAACCCAATTCATTACCAATGTACACGTCTGTCCTATCATGTGCACGTAAATGACCCCTCTCATCTCATGATTCGAAAGTTGAGTTCTAATCACCCATGTGGTGCACGTTAGCATGGGCCCAGGGGAAATAAAGTTACCGTTACCTGTTGAGGGATAGGTGGTGTAATTCGCGCCATATCACGAAGATAACTAACAAAACCGTCTTTCAGCAGATACTCCATTCCCATTAGCTCCTCTCTCTTCTTCCTCTCCTCCTCCTCCTCCTCCTCCTGTTCTGCTTCTTCTTCTTCTTCTTCTTCTTCCCCTCCAATCTTTGAAGTATCGCCTCCGCCTCCTTCATGTGTCCCCCTCCTTATGGCCTCTCGCGCCTCCTCCCGCAACCCATGCCTCTTCAAGCTCTCATACAACCTCACGGCGACCCGCCTAGCCGTCTCCGGAGACCCATTCTCAATCTTGGATTGAAATTCCGGTGACAACAGTCCGGACGCCCCTGCCATCCTCATGTGAGTCATGGGCGTCTCATTTCCCCCGGCGGGTACCACAATCGTGCTCTCGCTGATCCCCGAGTAGCCACTGCAAATCGAAGACGTGCCGGCCGACTGCCCGCTTGCGAAGATGGGATGGTCGCCGATCCACCATACGACGTCCGAAGGCGGTTTCGTCCGGTGGGTCGACGACATTATTTCCGACTTGATTGAATTTGGAAGTGTTGATAATCTTCCCTTCCCAGGAGACTTAGCACTTCCTCTCATGCATTTTCTCTTGATTGTGATGTTGTTTCATACATCAGGAGGTTCTCTTCCCACTCTTTTTTAACTGTTTTGATTCAAATTCTATGAGGTTAATTGGTTTACAAACGTTGAATTTCTTTTCAGTAGTGTAGACCTTCTTTTTAAAATAGATATATGGTAGCGAGTTGACAAGTCAACACCCACTTCAATCGTGCAAGACGGCTCCTAAAGTGCCAAGTGGAATGTGGAGGTTGAGTAAGGACAAAGAGAAGTGAATAGAAGCATCAAGCATGCATGCCAACTCCTTTTGTCTCTGTTTTTCAATTGTTTTCCAACCTCACAAATTTCAGGGGTGTATATATGATATTCTAATGCAACAAATGCTTGGGTGCACACACCAATCATCAATTAGTGATTGGAGGATAAGTGGGTCCCACTTCCGGCCAGATTTGGTGGGCTGTCACCGCCCCAGAAGAGTGGTGGGGCCCACTCAGCAACCGTCCCATTTGTAACTCAGCCAATGGGTAGGATGTACATGAACACATACTGCAAAAGTAATGCATCACATTGGCAGTGTTGCTAGATAAATCAGGTTACTTAAAAGAATATCATTAATATTCATAGGAGAAATAATCACATGTAGTGGTTGAAAACAATCTATAATCTATAATCTTATCAAACCCGCTGAATTTTCTGGTGTCCAATAATCTTCACTATTGGATTGAAAATACAGGTAATTGAAGGCTTATATCTGAGTCAATCAGATTTATTTCTTCTATGGCATCCAATAATTGATTGTATTTTTTATGTGTCGGATCATACGGTGGGTGATTCGTAAATCATTAGGTGTGCTTGATCATTTCTCTATTTAGAGAAGTGACTGAGTCCATCCAGTGAGACTACTGCAACTACAGTTGAACTCACCTTGTGGGGTCCACTTTAGCCACCTATGTACATATGTATGGGATGATTAAATTAGCTATGATATGCATTCATTGTCTAGAGCTAATACATAACTTTTATTTTCTTGACATATATAATCATTTTTATGGGGCAGGCTTGAAAAGAAACAGCAACGTCATCTCACTCCAGCCATTTTCGATGATCTCAGTCCAATGGTTATGATCATCACCGTCCGTGGCTGAAGTGGGCCTCACAAGGTGAGTTGAATTACTATATTATTCCGAGTGGATGGTGACTTGATTTATCTATCTTTACGGAAATAACGCTACAGATTTCAGAATGATATTATTGAAAACAACCCGTGATTAGGCAAAAATAGCTCTCACTCTCTCCGTGTGTGTGAGAGAGATGCAAAGCTGACTCCATTTAACCTTTCACACATTTTAAGAGTTCTGCTACCGTTACTTTTCCAAAAGCAAAATGTCGATATTTAATGGAGTTGAGACATCCCTCCCAAGGCTCAACTGAGAAGATTCTAGAATCCATTAGTGATCAGCTTATTAGTCCACAACTCACATGAGCATTTCAACTTGAATATGCTACTTCTCATCTTTTTTTCTCAACTACATGATCAAATGAGAGGATAATTTCATTACACACCATCTTATAAGTCTTAACAATGGAATTCTCTTATATAACCCTTATCCATATCCACTAAAAATTCCAAATTCAAATGCAATGGAACCTCTCATTGTAATCAAAGAAACCATTTCAGATAAAAAGAAGGAAAGTGGGATTAGCAAGGGTCTACAAAAGAAGCTGGAGAAGAGTCTGACCACAAGTCATTTCTTAGAAATGTAAGCATTCTCCAAAGCACTTAAAACTCAAAAAGACAATGTCAAAAGTGGGTTGGGCAGGAGTTCCTGTAAACAGTAGAAAACGCAGAAAACTTTTTTGTGCACGTGTGTAGCCTTTTCCATAAAAGAGATTTCTGGAAACGCAGAACAAGGCAACAAAATTTCAACTTAAAACATTCTAAACTTGTTTAAATGTTAAATGCTGAAGATTCTCCAAATAGTCTGTCATTTTCTGATCAGAGACCTTAACAAACACTATATCAAATAGTAGCACATTCTTATTAATTGTTGTGATGATTACTACTGATTGTAGTTACTCTAATGACAATGCAATGTTGAGGTAATGGAATAGGTAGGTCCACCTTTCTGTTATCTGATGTGTTCATTCGCGCACTCTCAGCATCAGACTTTCATTGAAATAAATTCTTTGCATAAAATCACCGTCAGATTCATCCGAGACTGATCTCAATTTATATAACCCTTGATCTCTAAAACTAAATGGCCAATCTGGTGAAAATAATAATTCTATTTTTGTTCATGATCAACATCTACATATATGCTTTTATACCATAGTGCGATGGTGCTATGTTGGTTGGGGCTTCTTTGGAATCTACTTTTTTCCTTAATATATTTTCATCATTGCCTTAAAAAAAATGATTCTTCACTGCCACAGCCTACTCCTTTTGGGTGGGTCAATGCCAATGGCCTATTGGATTAGATTTGTCTTGATTTCTTCTAGAGGGTTTTGTATGACAAAGATTGCGAGATTATAAGGCTCAGATCAGTGGATAGATAAGAGAAGTACTCGAATTGCATTAAAATAGAAAACTAAATTGATTATTGTGGAAGCATGAAGGATAGGACCATGGCCAGCTTGATTGCAATATCACGGAGGCTATTAACTTTCAGCATGAGATTCATCAAGGAATGATATTCAACCTGATAATAATTCAGACTTAAACTAATCCCTATCTTCTAACAAATCTCATAATAAAGTTAATCTTCTTTAATAGATCTAATAAAAAACTTAATCATCTTTAACAAACTACAGTTGTCTACAATCATGAGGTGAATACATCACATGTCTAGCACCTTCTGATAAAGGAGATTTGTAGGGTGTCTCTTATACAGATAGGGCCCAAATGTGAATGGTTTGGACTACCAAATAGTTGGTCTCACATGGTCAGTCCGTATGGTTAAGTAAATGTTATGGGTATATTATATATTTCCTTGATATTAACAGCAGCAGCAGTTTTTATCATAATCAATCATCAAAGACGATTTAAATGTGATACACTTTATCTTGATTTCAGTGCAATTTAACATTGATACTTTCAAATGGTCTGATGTCTATAACTGAAACTGAGAAAAGCTCTATTAAAATGCACTCACAATCAAGATTTGAGACCAGAGAAAGTAGAAGGAATGGGAAGAACATGGGTTCAAACTACTAATATTATCCATTTGAATTGCTTATTCGCTTGTACCTTTTTTCCTTCGGCAGTCTTGTGCAGACTCCACATTCTCAAAAAGGCAGACCCAAATGGAATTGGTCGGCTAATTCCATTAAAAAACTTCTAAGAAGCACTAGAAACAGAGGCAGCTGCCACTAGGAACTCGTAGTATAAAATGAGTTCTGCTCTGCTGATATTGCATCTGTTCTCCTGAGCTGACTGAGTTCTTTGCTGCAAACTGTTTCTGGAGGTCACAAGGTCTAGATTCTCTCTAGCCCTTGATACCTTAGTGGGTGTTTCTATCTTTGATCAGTCTAGTTGCGGATAGTGACAAACCCATTAAGATTAGTTCATTGGATACCTATCTCTGAAAGTGAGAGCTTGTTATACAAATACCCCACAACTCTTTCTTACATTCAACACCTATTCAAGCTGAGTTAACATGGAGCTCACCCAAATAGTCTTTCTAGCCTTGTGCATTTGCTTGTGTTTTTCCATTCTCTGTGCCCAGGGAAGACTGCATAATCACACAAAGCACAAGCACGTACATGCACAAACCCACATTGCAATCTCACCGTCACTTGCACCAGAGTCCATAAATCTAAGTCCAAGCCTTCCACCAGAGCCTCCAATTGCTGGTTCTAATGAAAGTTTCTCTAATTCTAGTCGTATTTTCGATGTACGATCATTTGGTGCAGTTGGGGATGCTTTCACAGATGAAACACAAGCATTCAAGAGTGCATGGGAGGCAGCTTGCCAAGTTGAATCGGGCATCCTACTCGTCCCAAATGGCTACTCTTTCATGATTCAGTCTATGATTTTTGCAGGCCCTTGTAAAAATGGTTTCACATTTCAGGTGCATCTACTTCTCTGTCTAAGCGTGTTTTGGTTTGAGAGTAAAAGAAAACTAATGGTTTATTGGACTTTGGCTTCTTGTCTGAACTCTCTGAAGGTTAATGGTGTCCTTATGCCACCTGATGGGCCTGATTCCTGGCCAAAGAATAGCAGTAGGCGTCAATGGCTAGTTTTTTATAGAATGGACGGGATGTCACTACAAGGGGTTGGAGTTATCGATGGGAAAGGAGCAAAGTGGTGGAATCTCCCCTGCAACCCTCACAAGGTAAATGCTCAATTCACAAATATATACTAACCTTCCCATCAGCTTCCTCCAATTTTAGCTATACTTTGCAGTTGCTAATCATTCTTAGTTTGTAGAACAGGGTATCAATGGAATTAAATTACCTGGACCTTGTGACAGCCCAGTCGTAAGCTGAACACGAACTTACAGTGACTAAACCTTTATACCTTAAGCAAGGGATGTCAGGATTTATATACTTCTATGTTGTAATGCAGGCTTTAAGGTTCTTCATGAGCTCCAATGTGACTGTCCATGGATTGAAAATTAGGAATAGTCCTCATTTCCATTTACGATTTGATGGCTGCACGAATGTTCTAATAGATACAATAGTAATAAACTCACCACCTCTTAGCCCCAACACAGATGGGATTCATGTAGAGAACTCAGATTCTGTTGGAATATATAATACAGTCATCTCCAATGGTAAGTTAGAAGTCTCAATCTCCTTGTTCTCAATCTAACATCCTTAAGCTTACTACTTCTCACCCCAACTGATTCATCCTACAGGTGATGACTGTATATCCATTGGGTCAGGCTCATTCAACATCGACATAAGAAACATCACATGTGGACCGAGCCATGGAATCAGGTATACTGTTATATTAGTTTAAGCACTGAATGTTAAATACTTACCAACCCAAATTGTACTTTGCCATGCTCATTCTTTGTTTTTATTTAGCATTGGAAGCTTAGGCAGCCACAATTCACGTGCATGCGTCAAGAACATAACAGTCAGTAACGCGATCATTAGGCACTCAGATAATGGAGTTCGAATCAAGACATGGCAAGGTGGCTCGGGCTCTGTATCTGCTGTGACCTTCAAAGAAATCCACATGGATATAGTGAGGAACCCAATAATCATCGAACAGTACTACTGCCTCACAAAGGGATGCCGCAACCAAACATCTGCAGTTGTAGTATCAGATATTTTGTACTCAAACATCAAAGGTACATATGATATCCGCAGCCCGCCCATACATTTCGCTTGCAGCGACTCAGTTCCATGCACCAACATAACTCTAGCAGAGGTGGAGCTTCTTCCATATGCAGGAGACATTATCCTAGACCCCTTTTGCTGGAATGCCTATGGCGATTCACAGACGCTTACAATTCCACCAATCTCATGCTTGTTAGAGGGTCTGCCACGATCAATTACTGCCATTGACAGCGAGAAATGCTGATTATATGAAACAGCTTTATATGTATAAACAAAGCTGTAGAATGTATCAAATTAAAGCAGTATGGGAGAACTAAGATGGGTAGAATCTTGTGTTTGTAGATATCCCTAAAGCAGAGAACATGCTGAAAGAGCTTGTAATCAAATTCTACTGACAGGTGTGAATCCTTGATTTACACAAACAGTGGATAAATCTCACTAATTATAAGTACACAGAAATTTAGAACAATTCAGCTACCTTTAAACATTAGAAATGGCTTCATTGCGTGCAGCTTCCTCTATAGGGACAAAAACACAACATATGTTGGTTAAGGGCCACCCAAAACTTTTCGCGCCGGTATGCTATTGGTCTGGGGTCAGAAAAGTTTTGCATAATTTAGTAGTAAAAAAGTGTGGCAGTTTTCAAATACCATCCAAGTTTCCCATCTATTTGTAAAGAACAGTTTCATATGAGAAACCTATCTGAACACGGATATAATATCTCACAAAATTGGATGAACAAAACATCATAACCCACCACGATATATGTATGGTAAATATTCTCCTACACACAGTACTACATGGAAGCAGCCCTCCAGACCGTCCCAAAGACAGGGCCCCCTGGAATTGCACCATAACACCTATGAAAACTTGCACCGATCAGTTGGTCTGTAGAGTGCAAGGAAGCACGAGAACATCTTCCTATATGCATTTCCATGAAGTCCCACAAGGTGCAATGCAGCATGGAGTGTTAGCAATATTTTAACGGTATCAGAGTCAATACATGATCACAACCATTGATTACATTGGTAATCCCCCCATATACAACAAAAAATATTCATGTGTTCAAAGATATTTATACATCGTATGTATGTTACATGATTGCTGTATATGCAGCTATGTGTGTCCCATATACCTATCTCTAATTGATATTGAAGACATATATATAGTTCACATTATGCTAAGATTTGAGCTTGGTGGGGCCCTTCTTTGATCAGTTAATAAACAATCTGTCATCACTCCCGTTTGTCCACATGGGGAGAGAGAGAGAGGGAGAGAGAGAGAGTCACTTAGCAGGAAAAAGCAAGGAATCAGGAATCTTGTAGATGTTATTTTATAAACTAATGCAGGCAATTAAGCCGATTGTCTTACGTGGAGGACCAGTTCTAGATCTTGAGACAGGGAAAAAGAGAAGGAAACCCGTAAAGAAACCCTTGTCTTCTTTTCATGAATAAGCACAAAAATTATAAACCCACGAAACACAGAAGAAAAACAGCCTTGTCTCCAAAATAGGATTAAACAAGATCCAATGCTACCCTTGTCCTCTTTTCATGAAAAAGCACAAAAATTATAAACCCACGAAAGACAAAAGAATAACAGCCTGGTCTTTAAAATAGGATTAAACCAGATCAAATGCCAGGCTCCATTTAGCTCTCGCATGGATGAGATCTGTAGTTCCTACATAATATTTACTAGGCCATAGATTAGATGCGCATTCTTGGGAGAATCCTAGCCAGTAGCCACCTACAGGTGGGGATAAAATACAAAAATAACAATGGAAGTAGGATAGTGTTGGGAAAAACGGCGCAACGGTAACTACCTGCGATCGATGGATTAATCACGATGAACACAACAATTTTATGTAGTTCGACAACTTTGCCTATGTAAACGGAGAAGAGAACTCATCTATCATAATCCAATCTCAATCCCCTCAGGATCTAGGGTTACAGTACATCAATATATATAATTCCTGCTTTCTTGGACAACAAGAAAACCGATATATGATGACTAAAATACCCCAACCCTAAACTTCAATTCTGGCTAAACCAAATGACTGATCCGACTATATCAGAAAATAAGACAAAACTTAGTAGATAGTTCAACAAAAAAAAAAAAAAAACACTTCCTTTGAATGAAGAGTCCCTCTAAAAAGTAAAGTCCAATAATTGATAAAACAATGAACATCTAACCAGTTACATGCATAAATGCATGCATGAATAGATTAAGGAAGGTCCCTCATTTGGAATGATTAGCCTCATATACATGGTTCCAAGGTTCTCAAGCAGTAGAAATTGAGGTGGTCCCAAGGAATATGGAGAAAAAACAGTAAAAAAAAGAGGATTTTACTAAAAGAATCCATGTAAGTTGACCCCCAAACACTATGCCTCACTGAAGGTGTGGGTACCCCAAAGTTTTTGCAACTAATTGACGAGCATCAAACTTGCCGTAGGTTTTTTATACTAATGGCAGTTCTATACTCCCATGTTTTGAATAAAACCACCAAAGAGACCCTACTTTTCTCATTCTTCTCCCCGTTGAAATTGTCCCTCTTCTTCCTCTTTGTGTTATTGACGGTCCCTCTTATGGTCCCCTTGCCTCTATTTCATCCCCACAGGCGACAATCACATTTAGTTTGCCCATTTGTGTAGGTAAAAGTTTTTCTCCCTTTGTCTTCTTCTATTTTTATTTGATTTGATGGGGCTGTGAAACTTGTCTCCTTTTTAGTGTTTTAGGTGAATGTCTCCACATGTTTATTATTAGCCTTTTTTTGATATCTCATTTGTTGCCATGATTCAACATTTCTTCATTTATTTTTGTGTTCACATTCATAATTTCATTTGAACTACTTGGGCGTTCTGACATTGGTGATTGTAATTACAAGTGTTGTAATGAAGACATTACAAGTAAATTCCAAGCTCAAGGGCACATATACCCTAGAGTCATGAAATACTAGGTCAAGTATTGCATTTAGACGTTTAAAGTTGATCACACAACTCACTCAGAAGACTCCAAATGAGCTTAGGGTGTAGAAATCCAAATTTCAAAGCCATTGGACTCCATTTGGTCACTCAACTCATCGAACATCAAATTCAAGGTTCATTAACTCAAAATATTGTGGTCATTGAACACATTCAAGCTTTTGAATTACAAAAGTAGCTGGAAATCACATGACCACTCCAAAATATGCTTATGAATGATGCTTCAAAATTTTAAAGCATGTGAACCTCATTTCAACTCAAATTCAAGCTTCAGTGACTGTCTCCCAACTTTTTTTGGGTCACTGTGGCAATTGAAACTTCTACATGACAAAACCATATAAAACTCATAGGGATGTCTTCAAATACAATCATGGACAATCTGTCAAAGTTTTAGAACATTTAGACATCATTTGGAATCAAACCAAGTTCAGATGGTTGTCTTTCAAGCTCTTTGGGGTTACTGTGTAAAGTAGCACCTCATGAAGACCAAATTAGTTAAAACTCATGGAGAAAGTTCAATTCTTATTTAGGAGTGCCTCTGCAAAATTTCAAGCCAATCGGATGTCATTTCACCCAAATGCATCCCCCAAACCTTGGGTCACTGGCCAAAGTCCTACTTTTAAGTGGCCAAAGTTGATGAAATTTGGATGAAAAGCTCAAGTTATGTACAAAAATGACCCTTAAGAATCCAAGGGGACTTTATTTAACCCCAATTCAGCTATACGTTAACTTAGGGGTCAATCTAACTTTGGGGTCACTACCCAAAGTCCTTCTAGGAGCTCAAAGCTAATGAGATTTGGATTAGAGACTCAAAACGTGTTTAAGATCAACTCCCTAAAGTTTTAAATTAATTGGATATCATTTGGATGGAAAACCAATTAACCGCTTGTAATTTAAGACACATTGACTTAGAATATGCAATTATGGGGTCACTAATCGAAATTCTATTTCCACAAAGTCAAATCACATGAGATTTGGGTGAAACCTTTAAAATTTTCTGGACATCAACTTTTTCAAGTTTCAAGATCATCAGAGGTCATTTAGACCCAAAACAACAAAAGTAGTGGTCCACTTTTATAAAAAGTCAAATGAGGGAGTTGACCAACTTCCAGAGGTCAAAACATGATGAAATTCTATGGCATGCTCAAAATAATGCTAGAAGACATCCAAGTTTCGTGAAATTTGGACATTATTTGGGCCATAAACCGATAGTGACAGGCTATATGTGAAAAAAAACCCATAAATGGGCTTGTCAGTGACCAAGCCCCACGGTCACCGATAGGGCACTACACCAAAAATGTCCATCTGGAATAGTTTGAAACTGTTCCTGAATGAATCTGGAACGGTTTCAAACCGTTCCAAAAATGGGTGTCGCAGAAAATCTGGAACGGTTTTGAACCGTTCCAGATTCTCAAATTTGGAACGGTTTTGAACCGTTCCAGATTCTCAATTCTGGAACGGTTCAAAACCGTTCCAGATTTCTAAATCTGGAACGGTTCAAAACCGTTCCAGATTTAGAAATCTGGAACAGTTTAAAAACTGTACAAGAATACTATTACAAGATTAATCCCTTTAAGCTTAGGAGAGCCAGGTAAATCCCTTGTGACCAAGTGTAATATTACACTTCAAACCCACAACCTTCGAGATCAAACTGTGGTTCATGGACACATCAATCTTATAGACAATGTTTTGGTAGAAAACTATAGCTGAGGTATTATAAGTCTAACATACATAAAGGTCTAAAACAGGTACTTGAAATATTGGCTTTAGCAGCTTCAATTTCAGTCAAATTCTTAAGTCTTTTTACACCATTAATCTACGACGTGATCATATATAAATAAGTAAATCCTGCCAATCCCAATAGTAAAAAATTTCCAGCCCAGAGATAGAATCAGGAACTTGAGAAATTAAAACGCCATGCGCCGTTTGCTTGAAAAAAAATAAATGATCAGTCCCTTATCATGAAACCTCTAGTGAATTCAGTTTCTTCAATCATACATCCATGTTAAAGGCAGGAACATGTACCAAATTTCCGACAAGCATCCAGGAATACCCTCCAAGAATCAGATCTAAATGCAATTCAGTTCTTTGAAAAAATTCTAATGCATATAACTGTTGTTATAGTGCATTGGGACTTCTAAGCATTTTTGCATGTACAATTAAATTTTGTGGTTGCTGCACAAGAATACTAGCAGTAGAACATAAGCTTCTTAATGTTATCACTAAGCTTTGGTAATGGGGTAGCATGGGGTGGAGGTGCTGCTCTGAAGAGTGTGTTTCTAGAAACTGAAGCAATATCAGATCTCTCAAGATATAACTTGCCTCTGTACGCAGCAAGGTGGGCAGAGTACGCAGGAGGCACCAACGAAATCGGTTTTGTGCACCTCACAAATGTGTAACAGAGGTTGTGCACCAGCTTCTGCAGTTCATCTGATGTAAGATTGTTCTCATCCCACAAGATATGGTAATGGGTTGGCCTGCTTGTGCCTTTCATCCCCCAGTGACTACACAAGTAGAAATCAAACTCCCTTGGATGGGTGATGACAGTATCCACAACAGTTCCAGGGGGTATGTTTTCATCGAAGAACCTGCCAGCCATAGTATCGCTCTCATTCCGGAACAATCTCATATGGTGCCTCTTTTGGACTACTGCAAAGGTGATTGTGGGTTTATAACCAGGAAACAATGAACATGCAGCTTTAATGGCCTGTAACTCTTCATGCAGCACCTTGTAGAACTGTGTCTTGCTTACACCATCTCTGAAGAAGAGAATTCTCTTAGGGAGTTTGCTGACTCCCTGGTAGAAATCATCCAGCAATTCCCAAACCATTTCCCTGGGGTCTTGTTTGATTTCTTGCCTGTGTTTTTGAGACCGCATCCTTGAAATGTACTTGTTGGCAGCAGGCCAGTTCATACTACCCACAACAGCTGCAATAGAGGGGCTGACATCGTCAAGAGGGTGCGGGTGAGTGACATCTGCGCCCATGAAAATCACAGGCTCATTATCTCCAAACAGTTGAGGAATTTGGTAGGGCAATGCATTATACAATGCCACAGTACATCCACCAACCTTAGCATTGATCTTCAAGGCTAAATTCGCCAAAAATTGTGAGCCCAGCTTGCTTAGATTGGCATACAGACAACACTGACTCACGACGCCAATACTCGTCTCAGCGATTCGCTTCAAATCTGCATAGCCTTTATGCCTTTTCTCCATGATACAAATGAAAAGTTGTAGGTTGCATGATGCAGCTTCATGGATCTTCCTCAGTTTGGATTCCAAAACAAAGACATGGTTCAGCACTTGAATCTGCTCAAACTGTGGGCTAGCAACAGTATTCTTGTTCAGAAATATTCCCAGCTACTCACACCTCTGAGATAGCTGGTTTATGAATTTAGGAACCCAAGATCGCTGTTCTGTGCTGCCACCAAAATTTATCAGTGCCCACCTTTCGACTCTTGTGCCTTCAATGACATGGCTATCAAGAAAGTTCCATTGGCGGTCCTGGCGGGTGGGAGTTAGATCTGTAACATGGTCAATAAAACTAACAATGTCAATAAAAGTAGCCAGAACCATGCTAGCAAAAGATTAAGTGATTTTATGATTGTCACTGACCTCAACAGAATATTGAAGATCCTTCCCACTGCTTATGACAGGCCTGAATTCAACCTACACAGCAAAAAAAAAAAAAAAAAATGGTAGTATCGATTAGAAAAGGTGCAAAAGCTATTTAAGCTCTTCTTGATTTCAATGCTTACAATACCTTTGAACCGCACCTCCTTCCAATTTCTTGCAGCACGCCATCGGATATAGTTGAAAGTTGCGAAGCCACTGTTCCAGCTTCTAAATGAGAGTCTCCATTGTTACTAGAAACTCGATTCAAAGACATCCCATCATCTTCTGAGAGAATCTTTGTTTAGTAAATAATACATAGAAAAAATTCAGCTACCAATGTGCATAAAGTTACCAGAACCAAGCTAATAGAGCAACATCTATAAGAACATGCATACAACCAAAAACCAACATATAACCAAGTTCATTTTCATACACGCACCACTATTGCAAACAACTGGAGAGGATTGAGCTGAGTTTACAAGATTTTGCCTCCATTTCCCATCTCCAAGACATGCCTGCAGATAACCAAGATTTAGGTGGCCAGACAATGGCTTAGAGTTAAATGAAATCAACACAAAAATGCCCTTGCACCCCAAATCAGTTAGTTGTTTGGACGTTTCCATAGCAAAGGAGCAATAGCATATCAACCAATAAGCTGTTGATAACTTGAGATGATTTGATCACACATTAAGGTTTTTCAGATAAAGTAATCACAAAGTAGTACAGTCACCATCCGAAGAAAAAAAAAAAGGAGTGCAGTCACAAAGTAGTCAGGTTCTTCAGATGTTTAGGGACCCATTTTCATCCTAACAAGTGAAATCAACAAAAAAGGTCCCCGCAATCCAAATCAGTTAGTTTTTTTTGGACACTTACAGACTGTACTCACATGTGTGAAGGGTGCTGTAAAGGACCATCGCCTATCAACCAATAAGCAGTCGATCACTTCTGATGCTTTGGTCACATGTTAAGGTTTCCAAGGGGTTTGCAGTCCCAAAAAGTGATATCTGCTAAATCTTTCCATGAATGCATATTCAGTAACATATAGGAGAAATAAAATATAGGAGAAAATAGCAAACAAAACTGGAAGAAAAAAAACACTAACCTTACCACTTCCAACTAGAATCAAAATATAAGAGTGCAACAAAAAGCAAGGGTGCACTTTGATCATGACATTCCAAATAACTGATGCCAGCAAGTCAGAATTCAAGGTGTATACTGTATAGCCGTTCAATTACTACAAGCAAATGACCAGAAAACCTACAAGACCTTAAGGGCGTAACAGATACAATCATCAAACTCATGGAATTCTTCACAAGGTTCATAAGGCCTTCCAGTTGAAGGTAATCATGCAAGTGAATGAAACATTTCTATGAAATTTGACAAAAACTGATAGTCAATAAAACCAGACACCACACCTATCATATAAGCACAACATAGGAACTATTTCAAATCACAAATAACAATGAATTTTCAACATGCAGAAGGCAAACAGAGGCAATAAACACAATACCCCAACGTTATTGTACTCCCAAAGCTTATGAACTCCATAGTCCACAACCTGCCACCAAGAAACAATGCCATATATCAACTTTAAAATTTCCAGGGATTCTTGTTCCATACATCCAGCAAGAAAAGTGCAAACGTGTAATCAATAAATCATTAAGCACATAGTGAACAGGCTTTCGAGAATTTTGCTAGAAGATGCAAATTTCACTTAAACATTAAAACAAATTTTTTGACCAGAGACAGCTAAGAAGCATTTAGCTAAATGCATGCTCAAATGCCTCTCCAAACATGTTCTTCAATCATAAGTTGCAGCCCAGAATGGAGGGCTGGAACCAGGCTCTCTTTTATTAGATAGTAGGTATATTTTTATCCACAAAAATCAGGGAGGCCTGCAGTTGGCTAACCAGGCCAAAAACATTTGATCCCAGGACAAAGAATGAATGGCCAAGTGGGCCTTCCTGGGCCCACTTGTAAACCCTATTCAACAGACAAGAGAATAAGAATATTTTATTTGCTTGTCTAAATAAAATGAAATTAAAAAATAATAATAAGATTATTGACAAACTCAACCACTCACAGTTTGAAGACTGCAGCAAAGAGAGACATTCAAATCGCAGGCCATAATTTGGGGGATGAAATCCGAAAATCAC
Source organism: Sextonia rubra (assembly GCA_037013555.1). NCBI lineage: Eukaryota > Viridiplantae > Streptophyta > Magnoliopsida > Laurales > Lauraceae > Sextonia > Sextonia rubra. The sequence goes on along the minus strand of JASUAD010000001.1, from coordinate 103,406,294 downwards.
ATTGCCAGAGAACAGTCATCATCATAGTTTTGACAACAGGACTATTTACAATTGGACTATGCTCGTAGTTGCTAGTTGGAGTCATGTTACTGAGATACAATAGCTGCAATCTAAGATGATAAGGCCGAAAGCAGAGGAAAAATTCAATTTAGAAAAAAATCAAGGAGCTAGAAAATTTTAAGATATCAAGATTCATTACATCATGAATAGGCTCGTAAACTTGAGAACTTCCAAACACACCCGTACCTATGTTGCCCTATCTAACCAGATGGAACTCACAACACAACAACACACAGACCACATCAATGAGTCAAACAAAAAGATTTCAATTAGAACAAACAGGAACCAAAATACCTTGAAATACCCTCTCAATGGCTCTCACTGGATAATGATTATACAACTTCAATCCCGTCGACATCTGTGTCATCTTTTGATCCCTTTTGGGCCTCTATCAGTAATGTACGTACCACCTGGTGGTACAGACGCCGGAATGTTGGCAACCTTGAAAGTGTCAGAGAATAGCCTTGCAACCTGATTCGAACATCAAGTTACAAGCACATCTGAGAAAACATTTTCATGAAGACAAAAAGAATAAAGAAACAAATGAGAGGAGGTGATTCTGAGTAAAAAGCCCAAACACAACCCATATCTCAGTGTAATAGAGGCTTCTGAAAGTAATGAAACATGAACCACAAAGCATTAGCCTTCCTCAAAAGTAGTGCATTGGTAACTGCATCCACCCTTTAGGAGACAGATCATGATATATATCAAGCCACATAAGAATTTTGATTTACTGGCTTCCTTTGCAATCTACCATGCTGCTAGTGATACACAGTGGTTTTCCTCTAAATTTTTATAGGAGAGCCTCCAGTCAAGTTAGAAGGCCCCATTTTGAATGACAAGGTCTCAGTTTTAGTTAAATGAGCTTAGTTTAAGAAAGTGAGTAAAATTCACCATCAAAGAGGTTAAATAAGCTTAGTTTAAGAAAGTTGACAGTCGACACTCATCATGAAAGACATTTCTTATATGATCTTAGGTTAAGGGTGCCTCATGAATGCAAAGGAGTTCTTTCAATCACAGGGGACCACATCAGAGGACATCCAAATCCATTGGACACTCTTCAAAAAAGAGTTTTGAAGGCTCTTGACAACATAAACAAGAAAGCAGAATGCCTACTGTGAAAAGACGCCCAGTAGCACTGCCACTTATAAGACGCCCATAAAGAAAGAAGATAACAACAGAAAATGTAAATTATAAACACTCACAACTAGCATAGATAACTGAGAGAATATATGCAACAAGACTGGTGAACAAACATACAAGAGTGACAGTAAGTCCTCATTTTCATATTCAAATTGATGAATACAAACTCTAAGGTGCCACATTCTAAAGAGAATAGCACATACTTCAAGAAAATAGAAAAACACATCGGCATGCCAAACTAAACATACATGGACTAATCATCCCAATTACATCCCACCTCTTGAACTATATCAACGACATATCCCACCTGGGAAAAAAACGGTACTAAAAAAAAAGTGGGAAATAACAATAACCAACAATTTTAAATCACTCAATAAAATTGGGAACTAGATTGGCCTAATGCAGCTAAAATGTTTTAAGGATTCCAGCTTTTTCGTTGCAAATTTCAACATCTTCTCAGCTCTGTTCCTTGCCTTAATCTCTAGTTTTAGTTGGCCTTTCAGCTCTATCAACTGCATTCCCCCAAAAGGAAATGAGCCCAGGATAATAGAATGGTTCAGTTTTAGATTCTTAAAGTACAGATTTTGAAGAACCTTCTTTTTGGTGGAAAACATTTAAATGTTCAGACATGTTGTTTTCTAGTCTTTGGCATCTACAGATAGTCATGTCGAAATATTTCAAGCATGTAGCTAGTGCATGCTTCATGCTACAGGCTTAAAATAATCCAGGGTATCAGTGAGATAATAAAACCAAAGTAGCAAATCATCAAGTGATATCAAATCATCAAGTGACATGAATTGACCTGAATTGTCTTCTCGAAGTGCAATCTTTCATGACGGTGGAAATCTCCTAGCGGCGACCTTGTTATGTCAAGTAAGGCTTCATGGTTTCCCTGAGAACCCAGACACACATCATTTTCTGGGTCCATGTCAGGAGCAGTGTCTGTACCTTCAATAGTTGAGGACTTTCTGTAATCCTGAAAACAATAAAAGATAAAATAGGTGAACATGAAAGAGAATAAACACGAAACGGTACAGAACTTACAACAATCTTGAAAGCAATAAAGATAAAATAGGTGAACATGAAAGAGAATGAACAAGAAACAATACTAATCATGGACAATAACCATGCCCCATATGAAGTCTTTAGCCAAACAAAAAAACTCACAATAGGATAGTTGTAACTGTCAGCAAATTACAATGGCTATCAAAAATGCAGAAACTCTAATGTGCATACCTTGTCGTTACCAATGAAATGCATGTACATCAAATGCAATTTTCACTCTTAGAAATATAAAGAACATGTACAAACAAATAAGGTTCAATCAGATAAACTCCTCCCCTAACCCAAAAGAAAAATACACAAAAAAGCAAAAAAAGGCATACAATCAATGCTAACATTCAAAAGTAGTGACCTGCCCGGGGTGTTGGGGGGGGGGGGGGGGGGGGGGGGGGGGCGGGGAGAGGAGTTTAGAAGAAATGCTACAAAATGAAAAGAAATCACATCTTTCATCACCTGTTCAACTACTCTAGATTTTCTCGTACTACTTTGAACTCAGGAAAAAGCAACATACATAATCAAATGGTGCCATGCACAAGTGGGAAAGAAAAATGGGCACATACCTGTACAAACTTGCAGCAGGCTCCATTTTCCGTTATCACCTTCCCAAAGCTAAATAAGCATTAGCAGGTAGCCAAATAAGCTAAATAAGCTTTGGTGTATTATATATGCTCATAACCATCACATGCCATCACTCGTCCTGTTGGACAACAGGATCTCAATTTCAAGTGTTTGGGATGATCCATCCAACAGGATCTCAATTTCAAGTGTTTGGGATGATCCATCCTTGTTGCCATCATGGTTTTGACTGAAAAACCAATGTATAGTCCTTCCGTCACAACGTTATCAATTTGAATTGTCACTCTCCCAAGAGCTGACTGCAACATATAGCAGTCAACACATGCAAATAGAATTAAGTACGAGACCCTTTTTTTTTAACCAAAACAGACGTCAGTGAGAATTTGATACCTTCCCAAATGTATTTTTGCTCTTGCATATGATATGAAGTTTTTGTCCCTTGGGAGGTACATCAAATGCCCAAGTAAATCCCTCCTTCCATTCTGGACAAGTGCTGCGGCTCACTACCTAACAAAGATAAGAACTTTTGTTGTTAGAAACAAAGTGGCAAAATATAGTAACTATCTTGTTATGGCACTTTGGCCTATTGTGCACTTGGATGTTTGATTCAGAAGCAGGTCAAATATGTTGGCAGACCAGATAACAAACAATTTTGCCATGCATTTGGAGTAATTTGGAAACATGAGACATATTAGGTGGGTCACTCTGTTTTTAAATTTTTAAAAGAGTGTTCTGTATTTTTAAATTCTCACCTGTCACAGAATCAAAACATCACATGCTTACTCTCTTTTTATTTTTATTTTTTGGATGGGTTAAGGTCAATAAGATATAAAAGGAAAAAAGTAAATAGGAAATTTGAAGCTTAGATAGATAGTGTTGAAATCATGGTTGGATTAAGACTTCATTTTTATTTGAGTGGTTTAATAGGTGTTCTATGTTTTATTACGAGAAATAAGTATTTTAAGTGAAGTGAAGAGGTTTCTCTATTTGTAAGAGACAAATGTGACAATTTCTCAAAGTTCTTGCCAAGGACGCTTCACACTTGATAACACGTGAGGAAAAAAAAAAAAGAATCCACAACTTACTGTGCTTGTTTCCAGGGATGCCGCTTTCTCGAGAAGCAACTGGTTGCTAAAAGGAAACCAAAATTTTTGTTCAATTATATGTCGCCTTTCTTTTGCATTACAACATTAAGTAAAAGAGTTAACATGTACAAGAGATACAATCTCCATATAGACTGACCTCAATCCTGCTCACTGGTGTGTTGCTGTGCTCTCCCATCCACATGGATATCGTCTGTTCACTTCAAACTCGAATTGGAACATTATGAAGCATGCTGGAATTAGCTCGAGTTCGTGTAAGATCAGATCCAATTGACTGGATACCCCCACATACAGATGCATCCTTGGGATTGCTTGCTGGTACTCACAGGCATTCAACTAGTTAGAAAAATGTGAAGGCTCTTAAAGTCAACAACGCTGGATAAGCAATAGCTTAGCTAGTTGCCACTAAATGTGAGAATAAGTGAGGTTCCCATCTACTCAACCATTAAAAAAGCCACTACATAACCAGCATATCATTGATGCCTGGAAGGAATAGAGAGAGAGCAGAGGATTTTGCACCCCAGACCTCACCAGTTATTTCCATTTGGTCATGACCCAGCTATCCTTATCAAATCATGATTTGACTGAAACAGTGAGCACATAAACATAGTAACCAATGTATGCTGTCCACATGAAGTAAGCTTTCTTTCAAGATGTGCTGTGTACCTGCTGATTGAAGTTCGAGGCCATTGGATTTGAGCAGTGGTTCATTGCCATTGATTTCCATTTCCAGGATAGGTCGATGTTACAGACAATATATGTGAGATGTTATATGCACACTGAAGAAATCAACCAAGGGAAGGAATGATACATAGTTACACACCAATGCTTTCCTGACTTCCAGGAGCTTCTTCATTGTTGACTCTGAGCGGATGACACGCTACCTGCAAAACCAACAAAATGAAATTCATTGGAGAATGAGAAAGATAACCTTTCACAGCTCTTAACATTCACCTTTATGAGGAGCAAGATCATTGGATATTTGGATTTACTAGGTAACAAACACCAACATTTAGTTTGCCATACTAACTAATTTGGGAACTCTTGAATAGCAAGCAAATCCATTTCTTGGCAATAAGTACTAACTTTTAATTTTCTTAGTTCACCTGATCCTAACCAATTAGTTAAGCATGCATGAAAATTAGGCTTCAGTTCAACTAAAATTAATCTGGTTTGGGCTCAGGAGCATAGCTGAAAGCTTTAAAAAAATCATAAATATATGCCTAACCTGCAGATTTGTGTCACTGTCCTAAGACTAGTGATCATGAACAGATGCAAATGAGGTAATTCACTGTATGCCATCAATCCCATTTCCTAATTATTGCCCATATATCAAGCTGCCTTCTGCTCCCCTTGACATTAAGGAGTCCATCCAACGCCATTTATCAATCAGCATATAGGGGCATCATAAGATTGATTTTCAACTCCTGCTCCTACATTATATCATATTGGAATATACATAGCAGAAATATTCCCATTCCTGAAATACAAAGAAGAAAACAAAGATAGCAGGCACACACACACACACAAGACAAGCAAACAAGCAAACAAAGATCACCTAAACTGAATCATTTTCGCTACAAAAAAAAAAAATCAATTTTCAAAGGTAAAATGTGAAAAGATGCTAGAGAGAGATGTTGATCAATGAGAAAAGACCCTACAAAACTGAAACCAGATTAGAACCCAAAAAACTAAAATCATTCACAAGTAATGTAAACTATCAAGAACCCAGTCAGGAATTGCAACGAGTGAAAACGAGGATGGGTTTGGGGAGAAAGACCATATCATTTCTCAAAAAGTGAGAAATCAAGCAAACAAAAACAAGCAAAACATCAACAGATCTAATAAAACAAAAACCCTAGGAAGAAGATCAGATTAAGCAAAACACAAAAATCGCTCAATGATCCCTAAGAAAAAAATTGACATGTAGCAGAGAGAGATTTATACCAGTCAGAACGGGATTTCAGCAGATCGTGAGTAATGGAGAAGATCTGTAGGTCGCAAAAACGATCGTGAGTAATGGAGAGAGGATTTGAAGATCTGCAAGTCGCAAAGACAAGAAGATGCTACCCTTTGGAGAAGAAAACCCTAGCCATCCGATTGAGTGAGAACGTTTGGAGAAGAAAACCCTAGCCATCCAATGGAGTGAGAACGGTTGGAGAAGATGCTCATCTCTTGCTCTTCTTCATGTTTTGGCACATAAACGTTTGGAGAAGATGCTCATCCGATGAGTGAGAACGTTTGGAATTTCTGAAGAAAACAGGGGAGAAGAAAACAGGGAGGGCTCGGCGAAAACAAAAGACGAGAGAGAAAAAAAAAGTGGGCCACCCAAAACGGGTCACACCCGTTTCAATTCAAGAACGGCCCAAAACTGAGCCCACAGTCCGTTCCAAACCTGCATTTTTGGTGTAGTGGGGGATTAGTGACCAGCCCCATTCTCCAATTTTCTGTATTTTCTCTAAAATTCATGTATATTTTCAATTTTTATTTAGTTTGGATCACATTTGAGGTTAAAAGGACGGACTTTGATTTTCTAAAACTGTAAATAATCTGCATCCCTGAGATTAGAGCACTAAACCTATGTAAACAAAGGAAATTGAATGATGATCGATAACTTTATTCCCATTTTTTTTTTTTTGTAAGTTTGAATGTGTGAATGTGGACTTGAATTCTTTATATTCATCATCATTTTATGCGCTATAATTTTGTTCTTTGGTTTGATTTCATGGTTTTATGATGTTGGTTTACGATATTGTTGCATGGGATTTTTATTATTTATTTATTTGTTTATTATTATTTTTTGTGATACCTAAGTTTCCCATTTTTCACAGTTGTCACTTACATGCTTTATAGAAGCATTCGTAGTTTATGCCTGAAATGTGTTTGACCTACTGTCTAGATTCAAGTTCTATGACATTCCTTAAGTTCATATGAAAATCTTTTTCATGTATGGATGTGTCTTAACATTGCTACATTTCTTCACGCATTAATTTCTCTTAACACAAGAAAATAGTGGCATCATGGATTTTTTTTGTTTATGAGAAAACATATAGTAGTTGATAGAATTTGATAAAAAAAAAATTGTGGGATCATGTGTCATGTATTTATGTAAGTGATAGATGTTGTTCAACTATCTTTTGATACATTTGGAAATCATGGCAAAAGATTGTTTGATGAACATTATTAAAAATTGTGCTGTGGCATTGAGTTGTGAGTTGTATGTTGTTAGAATATTTTATATGCCTTAAAAGCATCAAGCTTTGATGAATATTCATATGTTGACTACATTTGTGAGGATACCATCTATATTTCAGATGCCTGCTCCCTCACATGAAGAATGTGACCTACCTCTACTGTTTGATAATGATCATCACATTTAATTTGCTATTGCTAGAGGAGTGGTAATTTCTTAACCACCTAGTGTCTACATTACTATGTGTTAAATATGTCTTTTTCTGAAATGCATTTGTAATTATTATTCATAGGAATTGAGGAGATGTAGATGTATCCCCACAAATCCATCACGAAAGTGGCAACTAAAAGAGAGACAAATAGAGTACGTTAGAGAACCAGCCTAAATGAGCCTTAGTAACCAGCCTGGTTGCAAGGTGGACACTGAAGACCAACACCTTCCATTTGCCCATTGGTAAGGTGACCGTTATATTGGAGGATGTAGCCTACATTTATGGGCTCCCAATTGATGGTCCCATGGTCATAAGATGTACCTTCCCACTTCACACAGTGGATAAGGTTTGTGAAGAGTTGCTTGGTATAGTTCTCAACCGGCCATAGATGCTAATAGAATAGGACTTAAATTCACATGGTTGGAGAAGCGTTTAAACCCTAGTGAATCTAAAGGAAGAGATATATGCCATGAGGGTATACTTATTGTTCTTGGTTTTGAGCCAAATTATGAACAATTCATCTAATACAAGAGGCCCAACATATATATTGGAATTATTCAGAGAATTAAAGTCCTACGCTTGGGGTGCTGCGTGTCTTACGAACTTATATAGGATGTTATCTAGGGGAGTGGCTTGGTCGAAGTCAGATAAAGAAGATTTACCAGAAATACAGGCCACTAAATATTAGAATAAGGGCTTATTGGCAAAGAAAATATGAATAATGATAGGCCCATTATAGCTCCTTCAGGTATCATCTAATTTGTCACATGTTTTTTTGGAAAGTTTTAAAATCATACATGCTAATATGTAATTAACTTTGCTTGTTGATAACATACGAAGATGTCTATAAGGCAATCCCTGAAATCTAATCTTTATTTAAATGCAGATTTGGTAGATACATAATCCTTTGATTCCCACCCTTGTGCTATTGCTTTTTTCTTTTTTTATCAAATTCAATCTCACTATCGTAGTAGAATAAAATTAAAAGCTCACTGCCTAACATGTTTTCATTACATATACAACAACATAAATGGAATATTGGTACATATATCACCAATCTAATTTAACCATACACATGCAAATGAGTTTATGTAAATTGTAAAAAAAACACTCTACATAGCCAACTATAGAGTTTTGTCAAAACAAATGCTAATATCATCATCCTATAACAAGAACTGTCTATAGTTATTTCTAAAACAAGAGGAACAATTACCACTCTACCACCATACACATATATACTTCTTGCGCAAAAACCCACTTCCTAACAAAGGAAATATCATCAAGAAACTAACACAAAAATTCCAAGATGAAAGACTTCAAAATACACAATACAAAACAAAAGAGTTTATATGATGTCGAAGAGAATTGACGAGAATACTAGATAGACACAAACATGAGAGAAATAAAAGAAACTTAATATATATATATATATAAAGATAACATTCACAAATCTTTCATATATGTTGAATGGAGGCACAATCCTTAACAGAGATACGGTAATAGGGACCCAAATGCTCTTAAAATTTTCGTTTGTAGAAAGAGAGAGAAAAATAGCCTCGAAGTTCTACCTTCATGGAAGGAAGAAGATTAAAAGATGTATAGTTTTTTGGATTTTACGGGTAATAAGAGAGCATCAAACTTACTACTGGTGTGAAAACTCTATGGCGAGTTCGATACTTGTCACATAGGTGTAAAAAAATAACTGGATGGGCACCCACACCTTGAGTGAAGTTTATGGTTTAGGATCCACTTACATGATTTTTTTTATAAAATCCTCTAAAGAAAAAATAAATAAATAAAAGAGCAATGAATAGCATAGCATTCGTGAGAATGGGTGCAAGTGAAAGGTTTGACCCCAAGCCCATGTCCACCTCTGTCTCTCTCTCTCTCTCTCTCTCTCTCTCTCTCTCTCTCTCACGGTGGATAGAAGGGAAAACATTGGTGGAGAAGTTGCGGAAGTGGGACGGTTTTTGTCCTCCCTCCCTCTCTCTCTCTCTCTCACACGCGGCAGCACAGCAATAAGTAATGATCAAGGTCGGGGCTGTGAGGGAGTAGGCTTACATGCACTGAAAAGGCAATGGTCAGTGTACTCCTAAAGCAACCCACCAATCTCGCCTTTTCTACTCTCTCTCTCTCTCTCTCTCTCTCTCTCTCTCTCTCTCTCTCTCTCTCTCTCTCTCTCTAAGCTCCCCATTTCTAGTCTCTAATTTTTTGAAAGTTTTGTAGTGCAAGTTTTGGAAAATTTTTAGTGCCGTGTTGTTTTTAGGACTTCAACTACTGGTAGGTATAAAAACATAGGAGGATTCCATAAGTGGAGGTTTTTGTTTTTATTTCCTCAGACTTCTAACCTTTTCTTCTACCCTGTCTAGCATAAAGGACAGCTTTTTTTACTGCACCAATGCCCTTTATCTTGTAGGAGTCCAATGGTGGATCAAGAATTTTCACTTCGGTGGTGTAGGCAATGATAGAATAAAGAATTAAAATATTAAAATAGAGTTTTTATCTTCTAATTTTTGAAATTTGTCGAATAACGTGGGTATAGTCGCACCCATTGGCCAACATATAAGTCCAAGAATTTTCACTTCGGTGGTGTAGGCAATGATAGAATAAAGAATTAAAATATTAAAATAGAGTTTTTATTTTCTAATTTTTTAAATTTGTCGAATAACGTGGGTATAGTCGCACCCGTTGGCCAACATATAAGTCCACCAATATGTAGCACCTAGTGAATTTTAGGGGAACCCGCTTTTCATTATGAAGCATTTTTTAGAAGCTTTATGTTAAGAAGCATAATCATTTATAGAAGGAAAATTTTCATAAAGTTATAAAAAAATGCGGCTTACTTTTAAAAGAAATGTACATGAAGATTTGAGTATTTCAAGAAAGTAAATAAGTGTCCACACTTCATTCAATCAAATCCTCTTCATTAAAAAAATGATTAAGAGAAATGATAAAAATACCCTTCTCTTATAAGAGGCTCTTGTTATTTTTTAACTTCTTTCCTCCCCCACACTGGCCATTTTGATTTTGATGATTATAGCCATTTAATGAAGTTAGTTTTTTAGTCATTTAAAATTCCTTTTTTTAAACATCCATGAATAAAAAGTTGTTGAAGTAGGCCCCACTAACCCCACTAAGTAATTTGACTTGGTCATTTCTTTTAAATGAATTATTAAAGAGAAGATTTGAAAATAATTTAATGGTATTTTTGTCATTTCTTAGAATTTTTATGGAGAGGACTTGTTGGAAAGAATTGAGAAAAAAATTTTATCCTTTTTTTGAAATATTTAATTTTTTTGTACTTTTTGAAAATGTGCCAAAAGTTTTATAACTTTTTCAAATTTTCTTTCTGGAAAATGATTTTGGTTCTTCAAGAGACTTCTCACCTTTTCTTCTGCTAACTTTCAAGCGTAGGACCGAATTATGAAGAATTTTTTACAAGTTTTTATGTTAAGAAGCCTAATCATTCCTGAAAAATCAGTTTTCCTTTTCTTCTTTGCCTTCTGTCGAGTTTGCATTGGTACGTATGTTGGTCTCTCTCTCTGTCCAAGGCTAAATTCCTCTTTAGACGCTAGGAAGAAAACGGTGATCTAGCAGCCAACTTTTCAAGAAATTTGTTGAAACTCACTATCACAGCATGCAAGGAAAGGATCTTGGCCGTTTCCCGTCCCCTTCCAACATATAAATTTATATGTACATATATAAAATAACAGCATCCCAAGCATATATGGGGACCATCCGTTTGATGGACGCACCAATATCCCACAACTACAAGTAGTTTGCCTACAAATTGACAGCAAGACTAGAACGATTGGCCACATTTAGCATCAAAACAGACAAATGTCAAATCTTTATATAATTAAGATTTAAAGAGATATATGTCTATAAATAATGAAGTTTTGTCAACATATATATATATAGAGAGAGAGAGAGAGAGAGAGAGAGAGAATTAAAATTTGGAGCTTTGATGTGTGATCATCAAATCTAAATGATGTAGCCTGACTCTAGTACACACGAAATTGGAAATCCACACCACCCACTCCCCTTCTTCTAAGGAGTTTCATGGATCCAAAAAGGCCCACTTTCCTTCTTATCCCTTAAAAACTACAGCGCATGTGACATAAATGGACATCAATCTGGACTGTTCAAGATCATGGGCCTTCTGTGGGTGGAACAATTTTCCCAAAAGTTGTACTCATTGGGTGATACTTTCCTGAGAAGAATAAAAGGCTGCCAAGTTCAAATTCTTTACATATAAAATACATGGGAAAGAAAGCCAAAAGCAGAAGACAACAGCATGCGGTGTCAAAAGGACTTTCCACCCTCCAAGGGCACCCATTTTACCTTCCAGCTATGGAAACTCCGAGCCTGTGGGCTACTTGTCTCAACTCCTAAACTTGGTAGTGTAGGGACCGGTGAATGTAATCGGTGGGACCAAACCAAGAGAATCAGAAGAAAGAATGTGACTTGGACCTAGAGAGAGTGTCGCTGCCAAAAGCTGTCATAAGAATTCAAAACCAAGAGAGAGCGGAGCGAATCTCACTAGGGAAAAGGTATCACGCTTGCTACTTTGGGCCTTCCAAGAAAACTGAAAAGAGGCCCAACCCCAAAAGCAGTTCTCAAGTTGCATTAAACAATGTTTTAGGGCTTCTTTTTTGTCTTAACTAAAAAAATATCTTTTGTAGCCAGCCATAGGGAGCTAGGACCCACCCTTGAGTAATTGAAGTAGACCAAAGGTGAGAGAAATCCATGATAAAAGTAGACCATGAGTAACATAAGAGAGCCAGTGGAAGTGAGAACTGTTGCCTCCTTACAATGAGTAAAGTTCAAAGAACCTGTACTTGGAAGATGTAATTTTTGTTGAAGAGTCTTTATGTGCATATATCCCTCACCATTTTGGTGAGGGACGCTTCCTTTTTTAGACTTTTCAAGCTTCAAAAGGCATGAAGTTTTGTCCTCTTACACATTAATGCTTTTCAAAAAAAGGAGTGTCCCTCACCAAAATAGTGAGGGACATATGCACATGAATATTCTCCATTTTTGTTATCGTAATATACTCTTGCAATAGTAAACGACAAAAGTGGTTGGAAGATGGATGATAGTACTAGTCCCACATGATGTAGGTCGGAATCTTTGTCATAAGAAAGTGTGTTTCTGCACTGCTTGCGTATCAGTGTCAAAGTGGTACCGATGGAAGAAAATGGGAAGGTGGGATTTACATGTATTTCTAGGACTTCCCTTATGTTTCTTATAGTTAAATTCTATCATTACCTCCTGAGAAAAGGAAAAAAGATAGGGCATGCCCTCATCTCTATTCACATGTTACTACGGTCCATAACATCAAAGTTATATTTACCATTGGTTGATAAAATGAGAAGAAACATAATTGAATCTAATGGAATGTTCATGTTTGCTTTACAACCCAACTGTGCATTTCATCCTGATTTGAGTAAAATTTAAGTGAATGCCGACACATAGGGATGAGGTCGCTGCAGAGTTGGACTTAAAGAGAAGTGGCTTTGGTGAACGGATTTTACAAATGGAGCATGCCCAAATGGTCAATCAGGGCATTTTATCACTATTTAAAATAGATAGGCATGTTCCAATTCAGGCTCCAAATTAAGTGTGAATTAGACCACTTAAGAAAAAACAAAACAAAATATGGGTGCCATGTGACATGTCTGATCCAACCCTGAAAAATTGGATGAAGACATCAGCTAGAGGCCTACAAAACCTGATTACATATAAAGCATCTTGATTGGACCTCCCCTGCCCTCCTCAAAAATTTAAACAAATCACCTTGCCGTGCACGGCAGAAAGTATGCAGTGTCACATAATTTTGTGATTTTATGTAATATAAGATAAATTCTTCAGTTATCACCTTCCCCCAAAAACCCAATTTCTTTCTTTCTTTCTTTTTGCACTGTTGTAACGCTCATCAGCCTTGTGACCCTGCATCGTGGTTTTGGCTTTTGGGGCCTTTTTTTTTTTTTTTTTTGTAACCTTCTTTGGGGCAATTTGGAGTTTCTTCTTTTGTTGTCATCCTCATTTTTTGGGGAGAATTATTTTGATGATTCATGGGTGTTTTGGGGAAATGAGTATTTGATTAAGAGTGATCAAGAGTGCTCTCGATCTCACCCATAGATGTCTTAATATCTTAATTTATTTTCTGAACTGATTTTGGTTTCTTGGCATATATTTTTTTTTGTGTCCAGTGTGGCTTTGATCTTAGGGAGATTTCAATGGCTTAAATAGATTTTGCAATGTGAGGCTGATTCTGTGGCAAAGTATATGTTTGGTTATAATTGATAATTATTGGGTTTTTTTGGTGATATGGATTTTGAAAAGGAGAAGAGAGTTGTTGATAAAAGATTGAAGTAGGAAGGGCAGATTGAGAATTCTAAAGAATAAAAAGAGGATTCTTTGTCCATATTGTATAGGGCAATGTCGACATAACACCAAAATGTCAGAAAGTCAATATGCAACATTGCAGAATTTTGTATCAACTTTGTTATATTGCAAAAGGTATGAAAAAAGAGGAGAGGGTGGGTGGGTGGGTGGGTGGGTGAGATTCGGCTACTTAAAGGGGACCATTCAGTAAAAACAGCAGGAAAGATAACATACTGCAGATTTCAGCAAAAATAAACCTCCCACAAGCAAGGCCTAGAATGTGCAACGTGCATTTAGGGCTTCTACAGGTGCATTATTATGAGTAAACAACGCACAGAAAGATCTAACATCATCGTAAACATTTGCTCACAAATCTTGGCTTCCTTTTTTTTGGTTCCTAGGTTGGCCAATTGCCTAAGAGTAATACTGTCAGCCTAAATCTAGATCAGTCCCCGGGCATGTGTAAGATACCAAAGTGTCAACATAGACTCAATCATGTGTGTTGGCAGTTTCTTTATTTTCATACTTTTGATACCATTTCCTTTTATTATTAAAGCCAAATTTGTTGCCACTTTTGAAAACACCCAAATGGATGAACAAAAAGTTCATGATCTTCCATATTTGACAAGCCTATTAAAATAAAGTGACAACCAAAAGATGCAAAATGACAATTGACCACGAGTGCAGAGAGAAGACAGAAAACAGTATGCTATCCTAACAATATAACCAATTTGCGGTACACTTATTATCCAGTTAGTACTTCAAAGACAACTGCACATTGATGTCTATATTCATATTTACCCGTTTTGTTTTCTTTGACTCGTACATGGGGCACATGCTAACCAGTCAACTAATCATTTCTTGCACGAAAAAATGTGGGCTACGGAAGTTTTTTTAAAAATATACAAATGATGAAACATCGAGTCTATCCTACTTGTAGCCGTCTATATATGATAATTCGGCAGTGTTTGGGTACAAAAGGAAACAGTAGAAAATGATATAAACAGAAGTTCTAAAAATACATAATAGAGCATAGAAGATTTTACGGGGAAAAATGACTTTAAGCGATCAGTATACCAAAAAATATATATTAGCTATACGCATACTTTGGTATTTTTTTAATATAAAATAAAACAGGATCAAATTCAACCTTCATTTATAATAGGATGGGTCGAACTCAACTCTGTTCAAAACAGATGAGGGTCGAATTCAAATCTCATTCAAATAAAGGAAAAACAATCATGCTCCTTTTGTCTGTATCGAGATGTTTCGTTCATCTGTATCAAGATGGCAGCAGTGGCAACAGCAACCCTCGGATTAGGCACGTAGCCAACCATGACAGTCATGATCTCATACCATCACCACTCAAGATATATACCCAAACAGCTGAAGCGCCAGCTCCATCAACGCCGCACCCACGGACCATCCCCTCCACGTAACCTCGCACACCCTCACCCACTTCGAGTAGCCCACCAAGAACACCGCCATGTTAAGGTTGGTCAGCATAGCAGCCACGCCCAGCCCCAGCACAAACACAAGTCCTATGTTCAAAGACATAGCAACAGAACCGCAAGAAAAGAACGGTAGGTCATTGGCCTGGTCAGGCCCTGCGACCTTAGGCACACCCGAAGGGGCTGCAGGAAGGAGTTTGTGAAAAGGTCTGGGAGGGTGTAGAGATGGCAGTGGAGGAAGTCTAGAAACTGGTGGATGATTTCTAAGTTATGTAGTCATTTGATGACTACAATAATACACAATGGTGTGAGTTCGATAGAGTAGATGGCAACAGATTACGAGCAGGTGGGTTCATTTGCAGTGAGAAATGGAGATGGATATTAAAAATAAAAAAATTCGTGAAAAAAAAAAATGACTACTTGACTAGGGGAAGATATGAAGGATATTCCTTTTTTTTTTCAAAGAGTGTATTTCGAGCCAAGCTCTGTGATTGGAGTTCGGAAACTTGAAAGACAATATGAAATGGGAGAGAGAGAGAGAGAGGGAGAGAGAGAGAGAGAGAGAGAGAATTTCCTTTTTGTTTTTCGGTAGCTTCCAAATTGTTTAGCTTACAATATGGAAAAAATTATCAAATAAATATCAAACAACACAAAGTTCAATAATTCAAGACTAAAACATTATACTCTGTGCATATCAAATTTGATATATATTTTATTCTCCGAGCACCAAAACAGTAAGAGCACTAAAATCATACATAAAACAACAGGATCATAGAAACAAAACACATTCCTGTTTGTGAAGCAAAAGGCTTGCTTTGAGCATTTAACACATGAGTTCAAAGAAAACCAAATAATTTATAGGATGTACACAATACAGGGACAAATTGCAGCAAGTCCATTTTTAAGTGCATACATGAATGTGAACATTCATCCATCAGCACATGCATGCATACCAGCCTTGTGGGTTTGTCTTTTTCAGGGCAAATGATGTTGTACGTGGATTATAACTCAAAGAAATCCTTACATTTTAGATTTTCAGACATTAATAGCCAGGATACATGACACTTCTTGAATCCTTAAGAGGATGGATCATCTGAAAGGGGCTTATAAAGAAGCAAGTACCTCTAACAAAGATGCAGCAAATTGCATTTGGGTCTCCTCATCTATAGTCAAGAACAGTGGGACATGTACAAAAAGAGACTTGTTGCCATGCTGCTCTGCAAATTGGAGAGAGTGATAATAGACATAATTGCATACAAACCGACCAGCATCATCAGAAGGCATCACATCATAGCCCATCTTTGCCAAAGCCTTAGTAATCTCGTTCACAGGAAGAGAAGTCTGTTGACAAGCAATCTAAAAATAAGAAAATGCAACACACAGTATGTTGATTCTTTACAAAAAGAGAAGAGGGAGAGGGACAAAAACTTTGAAAGATGCTCTCTATACTAGTTAGTGTTTGCTACAACCCACGGCATACATTGGCATTCACCAAAGTCAAAATGAATTATGAAGCACCTTTAACCTGTTACTGATGAAAGTGGGGGCATCAAACATGAACCATTGCATGACCACTTTTGCAGCGGTCAATCTCTTTTCCTAAATCCAGATGTTAGGATAATTGGAACGGCTTGATTGATTTATTTTAGCCTTATGAATAACTAGGCTGTCACACACTTGTTTTACATATCCTGAAGAGCACCACATCATAGATTCTTTGACCAATGGGCACTAAAACCCCACCTTTGAAAGCTACAAGTCTCTTCGTACACTATATTGCGCCCGCCCCCCCCCCCCCACCCCCCCCCCCCCCCCTCCCTGTCTCCTCCAAAAAAGAAAAAAAAAAAAATCCTCCCCATGTAAAAACAAAAACAGACACACACACAATGACTTGAAACCCACACAGAAACAGACACACGCAATGACTTGAAGAGCTTTGATGATCTCCCTTCTATGATACCCAGATACAGACATGGACATGGGGAACAAGGGTTCAATACACCAACTTCAAAAGTTAGGATACAGATACGCATACAGCATCACTTAAGATACATTTTATAATTATATTTATTAAAAATAATATATATATAAAAAAATGAAGGTAAGGCTGCGTACATCTTGCCCTCTCATACCCCACTATGCGGGAGCCTTGTGCACTGAGCCGCCCTATGTATAAAAAAATAAAAAAATAAACCTAGTTAGAAAATTTTAAAAATAAACCTTTTCCCAAGCCCCTTTATTATATTTTCTCAAAGCCCTAGCTTAATTTTATGAAATTTGCCACAGATCTAAGCCTGGCCCATTTAACAAAATCTGCCCCAAAGAGAGCCCAAACCCAATCCTATGTCTAACATTTAATTTTTCATAATCCCGCCATAAATCCAATCCAAATCCACGCGTCCTTTTAAGGACCTTGCGTTTCCCGAGAGAGTCTCTTTTTAAGTCAAAATGAAAATGAAAAGCACAAAAAAAAAAAAAAGAATGAAAGAAAGAGGAAGAAAGGAGGAGGAGGAGAAAAAGAGAAGAGGAAATAGAGATGACAATAAGTTGAATGGTGGCAGCAGTGGCTGGAAATTGACGAGTGGCGGCGGCAGCAAAGGAGACGAGGATGACACCACCATGGCACAGGTAGATCTTCTCTTTTTCTTTCATTTACCCCTTCCATTTAGAACCCTTTTTTTTTTCTTTTTTTCTCAAGGATAAGATCCTTTCTTCCCTTTCTTTATCTTGGTCAAAGGTAAAGGGGTAAAAGGGGCTTGTTTTAGGTTTTTTTTTTAATAAAATGAGATAGCCGTATCCTCAAAATTTTTATCGTATCATAGCCATATCCAATACTAGGATCCGTATCTGACCGTATTAGTATGGGTACAACAAGTGAAATGGCATATCCGGGTATCATAGTCTCCCTTCATTACAAAGGCCCAGATCAATGCACAGCCATCTTTCCCCATCAAGAGCACCCAATCCTACTTCATTCAGCACCAGTTTTTATCAATAGAAAGAGGTAGAAGATAAAATGTATACACGTGAATACTGTCCCATAGAGATACCTTATGCTTACCAATGGACAACATGTTTGGCAATACAATCAACTTCATACCTCTCCTGATAATTTCAATTGCTCAGAGAAATGTAAATACAAGAAACACAATTAAAATGCCAAAGATGAGAACAATTACACAATGATTCAAAACCATCCTTTCCAGTAATAAACATCTTAATGAACATGTAAGTGCAACTCAATAACAAGAAATATCCAATGGTGGTTCAACTTCAAAGTTAAACAAACATAGGCATGCAACCAGTACTCAAGGGTGTAAAGAACAGAGCATATGCCCACACAAAAATTTCAAAGCACATAACCCATTGCTATCCATGTGGAGTTGAACATCAGGAAAGAACTGTGTGGTCAAGCCAATAATCCAACATGAGATATTCCACCCCGATGGGTGAATCAAGCAGCTGTCTCCATTTGAGAAACTTGAATGACAAGGGCTCTCTTTATATGGCACCAAGAATTTTCTTTTCTTCTTCTATGGTAAACACATATGTGATGGTTTTTTTTCCATTTTGGTGGGGGGGTTTGTGGGGTGGGGTGGGGGGGTGGGGGGGTGTGTGGGGGCGCAAAGGTTACAAAGAGAATTGATGTTCTCATAGCCGACTGGCATTTCTCTTTGATCGGCACTCCACACAGCCCAACTATACATATTACATGCTACTATGCAACATAAATAGTGACTTCAGTACACTCAACTCATGACATATCACAAATGATTTTCTATTGTTCAAACTTCAAACCATTTTTAAAATGTCTCATGGTGTCAGAGGAATCTCAAGAGTTGAGAAAGCTATCAACATATTTAATAATGATGATTGATTTGTTGAAGCATAAGATTTTGCAGAAAATGTATTGCCCCATTCTTAATTTGTTACTACAAAAATAAGATTAAACGGAGAAGATATAATAGAAATACCACTCGTGTATGTGAGATGTCTCCATCTGAAGGGATAATGGGCACTTTCTGCAAAGAATAACAGAAAAAAGATCCAATTGGTAAAGCAACGTGGATGATTTAGGTTGATGGATGTTCCAAAACAGCATAAGAAACTCTAACCTGAGGTTTCCATCCAAGTTCATCAGGACAACGGAAAGTAGCCTCGTTGACTGCTTGATGCTCAATCGCAAAGCTTGTAGCACCACTATTAACACCAAAGTGAAGCTGAAAAACACTTTGTTAAAATGGCATTGAATAAACAGATAACTACTGCGCACTAATCAAGGTTGGCTCCAGAAGAGATACAACTAGAAAAAAAAATGAACTTGGTGTATAATGATATCAGCTCTACAAATAGCATTTGCCGATGACTAGAAGTTTGACTCAAATTTAAGGATAAGACTTTATATAAAAGAATCAATTCAGTGTGTTTGTAATTGAATACAACATTACTAAATAAAATTAATGCTAACAGAACTAGAAGAGATCCAGAACAAACATTTTTCTCATTGAACTGAGTCTGAAAGATTGCAAACTGATCTGAGTAACCATATGCATCAAAATTTCAGATCTAGATAAGTTGAATATCTAGCCCTAACTTCATTAGCCTCCAGCTTTTAACTTGATAAGAACCTTATAGAGGCCCCCAGAGATTCAGGCCTTTTTAGAGAATATGACTTTTTAAATTTTGCGTGTGACTGAGAAATTGTGCTTAAAATATGAAAAGGCCATTAAAATTTCATGAAGGGAAGAAAGATGCATCAAAATCATGATTGAGGCCCACCAACACACGCCTTCTGGTGTGCCAGCCACTGGCAATACTGCTGCAGCACGTATTGACTAGTGCCCCTTTTAATAAATAATAATAAGCTGATGTCCTGTTTTGAATAGGACACCTTCCACATTGCTTCCTCTTGCCATTCCACCTCTTGAACTCAATCCACACCCAATAAATTGGGTAGAGGACATGCTCACTCTAGCAAGGATGCCCAAGAGATTTTGAAGGATCCAAGAAAATCCAAAAATCACTTGAAGTAGGAAAAAGACTCAATGCTTCAACTTCGAGTTATTATAGTTTCATTGCACCTTCCAATGGGAGTTCACAAATGGACTATGTCAGAGATCTCTTATACTAAAGATCCACTGGCCATCTAATGCCATTGTCCCATATCAAATCTGAAAATAAAAAATCTCCAGCCAATGAAAAACTAAAAACATAAAAACTCTCCTTCATCTTACTTCTTATCCTCTGTTTGCTCTTTTTGTTGTATTTTCTTCTTTTAGATCATGTGTTTCCATTAACAAGTCAACTTGCAAAGTTCAAATTAGTCTAATGAATCTTGGATTGAAGGTCTGAAGTAAATGAAACCAAGAATTCTTTGATATATCTGGATTCAAAGAGGGAAAATTTTTTTACCACAAGAAGTGGGATTTCAGCATTCTAATTTTCTCAAAAAATAAATTTAAGTCAGCTTCAGCATTCTAATTTTCTCAAAAACTAAATTGAAGTCAACCAGATGATCTATCCAACAGCGCATATAATCCAATACCAAACTGGTATTCCTACACTTTAGGATACAACAAGAAGCTTATATCAGGTGCATTGTTCAAATGCTTAATTAAGTCTAAACTTACAAACACAGCTGCATCACAGGTTCAAAAGTTCAAATCATGATCACGCATTCAAGTTTTCAAATTTGTCTCAGTATTAGAAATCTCTAGATATCACGGAGAAACATAATGATCCACCTACCCAAATAACCTGGCCCGAGTTTTTAGAATCAGAATTCGGCCCAGCAACTGCCGACTCCAAGATCTGATAAAGAGGCGCAAGTGCTCCCTGCCCTGCCGCCTCAAGAACACTGCAACTGCCAAGGACTAGGCCTTTTGGCAGGCCCTTTTTCTGCATAAATCCTTTTAGATTGCTAACAATTGTCTCAGTTGGATTCTCAGCCACCCCATGAAACTTCTTAAAGCCAGTCACATTAACTGTTATGACAGAAGGCCCTTCAGAACCCATCTCCAGAGACCTAAATATTAAACAACCAATGGCCTCGCAAAATTGTGACTAATACAGCATTACCTGGCTCAATTAAGTTAAAGAAAAAAAAGGTTACTTCCAATTAGTGCAAAATAGCTATAGCCCATAAAATAAAATAAAATAAAAAATCATCAAAGAAATAAGATTCTGATTTATTAGAAACCACCCCCTTTTACTGGCAGTTTAAATGATCTAAATGTTCAAAGGTTCCTCACACAAGGAAAGAATTAAATGAAACTTCCATGCATAAGAAAATTATTAAATAAGAATTATCAGATAAGTATGTAAAAAGGTTTTAAAAAAAAACCCCCCACATCGGAGAAATCATATCAAAACCAAAAGCAAAGATCAACTCTGCTACAATTGATTGGTATAATCATATAACAAAACTGATACAACAGAAAACCCAGATGGGCATGAAACTAATAGAACAGAAAACAAGTGAAAAACCATAACAAGAAAAATGAAGCAACACCCATCTGGAGACAAACAAAATCAAATTCAATATAACTGCGAAACCCAACAAATCATCAAACAATAATAATCAAAACCCAAAGCCCAAAACCCACAAAGACCCAATTTTTAACAGAAAAAAACCAAAATGAAGAGCATCAAATACAGATAAACAACACCCACCTGGAATAGAAGCTTACTTTACTGAGCATGGAAACCCAACTCAAAAAAAAAGAAACTTTTTTGTTAAAAAAAGATGCCCAACTAAATCTAAAGAAGAAGAAAACTAAGAACAGATTTAGGATTAAAAAGCATGCACAATAACTGAAGAAAAGACGGAACTTTCTGCTTCTTACCTCGGAAAATCACGCAATGGGCTGTTACTTTCTTCTTCAACGACACCAAAAGAGAGATAGACAGAGAGAGAGAGATGTGATTGAGCAGAGAACCTACGATGAGTAAAAGACGTAGAGAAAGAGATGTGATGGAGAACCTACTGAAAGGAAAAGCAAAGGATAAAAAAGGTTATACGGGATTGCTAAGAGATCGTGTGATGATCAATTGATGAGCCTATGCAGGTCTAGACTTGGTAGTTTACTTGTAAAGTAGGGTGAGGAGAGACCTTAAAATAAAATATGATGTTTGTAATTATAATGTGATGATTTTTTTATCCTAGTGATTTAAGGAAGAACCTTTTTTTTCTCTGTGTGAGAAATGAAAACTCTACTTCGCTCTGCTCTATCTATATCCAAACACGAGTGGAACCCGCCTAATTGAGATACAATCCATTTAAAAAAGAGCTTTTTTTGGTTGTAATAGCATAGGGAATCTCCCAAACTCAAATGGAATAAGAATTGGTCCCATTTTAAGATTCACCATCATTACTGGGTATGCATAAAATTATGATAGTCATGTTTTCAATTAACCAACCGATTTTAATCTCATTGAGTAAGATTTGAGGATATCCCCTACAATAACATTAGAATGGAGTTTATTTTGAGCCGTTTGGATTTTAAATAAATAGGAACCCTTCAAGTACAAGGCTTAGAGGATCGAAACTTAGCCTTATTGGGTCATCAATGTCCATATCTAGAAGACTAAATTTGGATCTAAATCCAAATCTAGATTCAGATCCCCATCCTGCTTGGCAATGTGGCTTGATTTGAGAATTTTGTAGCCCAAATTTGTCAAGGTTGGATGATGGATAATTGAATGTTTTCTTCTTTGTCTTTCGTGGCACTTTATCATTCCCCCTGTTGGTATAAAAGTGAGTGAGGAATCTTCTCAACATAGTAGTTAAAATGGTTATATTCGCTCTTACGTCTTTATTATCTTTGAAGGCCTTAAAAAGAATGAATTCACTCATCAAATTATGTCCATCTAGGACTCCCACATCGTCCAGAAAGATGGCTTTTCAAACCTACTGTCCTTCACCGATGGGCATGAATATATGAAGTTTTTCACCAAGTTTGATACTTTCGGCTCTCCACCAAGTCATGAGAAAACTTACATTTGGTATTACAAAATCTTTGGGGATTTGAGTATTTGATATTCTCAGCTTTTCGGATTTTTAATTCCAACCCTCAAGAATGTGAAAATCCTTAGCTAAAAGCTAGAGTGTATAGAATAATCAAATTTGTTGGTTTCTAACTAGTTGTTAAACTTGACTAAAGGAATCCTTAGCTATAGGAATCCTTAGCTATGTGAATCCCCAAAAAGAAAATTATATTCCTGGGGTAGTGAGGAATTCTTTGATTGGTGAATTCCTCACAATTTAAAAATTGTTACATTAAAATTGTGAACGATTTGTGCCCGAATTTTATCTCCTTACGGCGGCAGAAACATTGGAAGACATAAAATAAGTAAAATATGAAGATAAAGTGTCCTAAGATGAGTTAAAATAGAAAGGAACACTTCAAAAAGTAACTCTGAACACGTGAGAGCCATCCAGATAAATTTTATTTATTTTTATGTGCAACCACCTTACGTTCTAAGCCAAACGAATCCAACAATGTTCAAATTTGCTACCCTCTCAAACAAATTGACACAATCTAGATTTTGCACTCATTTGGTTGTTACTTACTGGTGGATTGAAATTTTTCGTTAAAAAACAAAAAAGCTATGACCTTTAAAAGTCATTATATTTAGAAGCCATAAATCAAGGGATTAGAATAATTAAATAAGTTCAGTATTTTGTACATCGCTATGTCCTCTTGCTATCTATCCACTCACTCCCTTAATTACCATGGTCCTAGAGGTAACTATGTGGCAATGGTTGCCTCAATATTTAATTAGTGTTTTCTCACCATTCTTAATAAAGAGATTCCTACCTTGTGAAACTCTCTCAAAATCAACCCAACCCCTTCATTCACAGTAACCCCACTAAATGCATTAGCACTTGCTACAATTTGACATTCATCTACATTAATACCCACCATGGATTGAGAGAGAATTTGCTCATATGAGGACGGTAAAAGCAACAAATCCTTTCTCACTGCTAGCGAGGGAACCTCTTCCTTGGATTGAGTTTCATAAAATGCACCTTGACAAATCAATAGACTTTGAATCTCTTAAATCAATGATAAATCTATCTCATGCAGCATGATTCAAACATCCAAATGGGTTTAACAAGGGAACAGTGAGAGCTTCCTCTCTCATAAAAATTAACATGGCACTCTTTTGAGAGGACTAGGTAAATCAGTAACGAATCTGCATGTGGAGTGTAATTTTAAAAGTGCATGAAGTTGTTGTTGTTGATGATGATGATGATGATGAAGATAAAAGTTGAAAATAAAAGGTTGATGTGGTCCTTGATATGAACCTTGAAGATCTTCACATATGAAAAGTCTGCATATTGTGGGGGTCTGGCTTGCGGGGCCCACTTGGATGCTTTTCCATCATTGGAAGTAGGATGACAAAAAATTATCTTTCTCCAAAAGGTCATGGATAAAATCAGCCTCATCCAATTACCATGGCCCTTGTTTAGCAACAGTAAAATTTAAAAGTCTTTTAACAATTATTTTTTTTCTTAAATTTAATTTTACGGTAAGTAAAGGTTTGATAAGTATAAATCTAAACCGGATGCTAGATCATGGATAAGAGGGTGAAAAGAGCTGCACCAAGTGGGCCGCAAAGAGCTGTAGGAGAAAGTTTTCTGAGGATGATGATGCTAATAGCTAAAAGAAAAGGCTTACATGATGAGGCCTTAATACTATGACATTTTATAACGGAATTAGATGAGGATGAGAGACAGGAGCCGGTGTGCTTCTTCACCGTCCTATTCCTGTCCAATATTAGTATAGGCCGGTGATGAGATTGATGTTGTGGGATGACTGTGATGAGATGTCGGTCGCAGCTGATCTGATTTAGTCTTATCTAAGCCCACATCACAAGGGGAGATTCCAAATGGCCACACTTGATTTGTCTACCAGAGAGTCCATGGTTTTGGAATCAGACTACCTATATTTATTTTAATTTGAAGGCAGAGGCCAGAGAGTTTATCTTCCTATCCATGTGAAGCACAAGTCAAACAAAATTAATGGATTTAAGACTTTTCATATTAACATAATGCAACTTGCACATTTGTGTGGCATGATTTCATATTTTATAGTAACCAAGGGCCAGATTTCCAGAGGCTCTCATCTGTCTCTTCTTATTATAATTGAAAAGAATAGCGATCCAACCCAATTAGTGGACCATTACACTGCTTGGTCAGTTGGTTCACCCAACTTAGCTTGTATTTGTTAAATTCACTCGAATTTTGAATCTTATCCTTTGCAAGTGGTTGAAATTCCACTTTAATTAGAGCGATATACATAGTTGGTCAGATCAGCTGTTAAGTTAAATTATAGGTTTCTATTTTTATCAATGCAATTGTGCACATTACAATTACAATTGGAGGTCTGGTCATTATCTAATGTAAATGGCTAGGATCAATTAAAGGTTGGCCTCACACGTATGGACAATGGTACTAAATTATATGACTTTGATGCACTGTCTTCTTATCAATTGACCCTATTTCTTCTGAACAAATTTTGTAAAGAAGCAAATATATAGATGCATATATTCAATGCTTACTATCTTTTATTGATTATATTTATTAATAGCCATCATCTGCATCAGTATACATGTTAAATTTCACTATTTTTTCCATCAAAATTGAGTTAGTGCATTTGGTTTAGAGATTGCTCATTATAGTACACCTAAGAAGCATTGCATCTTTTGTCAGGAAGACTTTTTTTTTTTCTGATGACCATCTCGGTTCAGATTTGATCTTATTTTGGAGAGGGAACCAGTTGAAAATCTCATAGGTCTGATGTTTTCTAGTCTGATTCTCAAGCCATTGTATAGTCAGACTTACATAATGTGCAAGTACAGTTATTCCCATTCTACTCTGTTGGGCACAAAAATATTTCTTTTTACCGGACTGTTTAGCTGAGAAATTGGTGAAGGAAGTCATATGTAAGTTCCTGGCAGAAACCTCTCTTGATAATTTATTTGATTTACGTTCTTAGTTTAAAGACAATTTATTTGATTAAAACTTATCATTCTTGGTTCCTATGTATCTGTTTTCTAATTCATGCTATTACTTTCACTCATTCATTTGTTCCTTTACCTCTCTAATGATGAATGATAAAAAGTTGGGGCGCTTTTTCTTTTCTCTTGATTTTTATAGTCTCATCTTAACATAGATGGTGGAAGGTAAGGCAGTAGGTGCTATAAGATTTGGAAACATGTTAACCATCTAATTTAATGAGTTGTATAACTGATTCCCAAGCTGTCAGATGTAATGAAATTCTCCTATAAATAAAGGAAACTATATAAGGAACCATTCAGAAAAGAATATTAAAGAAGCAAAGAAAAAAAAAAAGAGAAGTAGAACCAAGAGGGGGAAAAAAATACTTGTCTGTAGAGGCAATTGATGATCAAGGTATCTTTTACAATAACTTTAGCGTTCCCATTTGAAAAGTTTATGCCCCTACCCTCGATTTAAGTCTATTGACCTCTTAATTTAATTCTCTTGGGCATGTGCAAATATTTTAGAATAGAGGACTATGCATTTAATTGATTGACTTTGAAACAGAGCCTCCAAGGAGTTTTTGAGCTACCTTCCACAGAAGCCAATGCATTCTTTGAATACTCTTCAAAATTTCCAAGTCGTTGTTACGAGAGAAGCATTTTCTTATGATTTTGCTGGAGTTCCATTATTTCCCATATGAGAAAGTTGTACTGGAAAGAACGTCGTTGAGTATCATTACAAATGGTAAGGCAAAACTATTTACACATGAGGTGATTGCATGAAGCACTACCTATGCTGAATTCCTTGTATAATTGAAGGCTTTCATGTCAAAGATGCCATAGAGACTTGTATCATCTATCACATTCTCCATCATAATCCAAAGCTGTGCTATATAAATATACCATTATTATAATCATGGTACATATATAATTCAAACAAGCCTTCTCTCACATACTGGTTTATAGATTTCAACATCGATGACATGGCCATCATATTATGGGCTTTCCATTTGACATGTCGTGGGTCATTGACATCTGGCTTATTGACACTTCAATCAATGAACCCTAGCAATATTACAATGAAGATGAATGAACTAAACAAGGTCAGCCAGAGCAAAGAACATCTGAGAAGATTTTCCCAAAAAAAAAAAAAAACACATACAAAACAGAAAATGCCCAGATAACATACCAACAGAAATGCAGAGACTTGGTTCTTTGATCTAAGCCCACAGCATCTCCTTGACAAAGGATGCTGCTTGATACCATGTTACACATCGAGAAGAAGTTGGGGAGAAGAAAAGAGAACCGCCCCCCGCCCCCCCACAACACACCACCCCACCCCACCCCCCCCCCACCCCCCCCACCCCCCCACACCCAAACCACATTCCCCCACTACATATGACATAATATTTCTAACAGTTTCAATTGCAAGAGGTGCATAATTTCAGTCTGGTTTGTGATTTTGGGTGGTCATAAGTAGCTACAAGTGGGTGAAATCCCTGGACATGATATTTACAAGCATGCTTTTGTGTTTACTCCAGGCGCACATGCTACATAAAAACCAATGTATAAAAATATGCTGATCCACTTGTAATTAGACAAAGCCAAATCAAGGTAGCTGGAATGGCACATTTCTGTTTTGTTATAGTAATTGAAGGTATTCTTGAAAGATCAGTCTAGTGAATGGCACATCTCTGTTTTGTGAAAAGCTATCCTAGTATCATGGGAGTTCTCTGTAGTTTTGTTTTGATCGCAATCATTGATTCTCGTACACGTTCAAACCTCAAAGTGCAATGTCAAGTGTGTTCCTCAAAAACCTTGAGGGCCTTTTGTAAAAAACCTAATAGCGAATTTAAAATGAGCTAAGCCAGAAAAAAAATGTTTGTTTGCAGAGGAGTGGAGCTTTGAATGTTAAAGGTTCCACCATCAGGTAACAATGGGTGAAACCAGAACACAATTTTTTTTAGCAATGGATAGTCTAAATTGGTTCAGTTCCATGTCCATAGCTGCTTGTTTAGCATGATCTCCTTGAACATGCGGCCTACCTCTTTTGTTTTCTATTGGATAGCTGTATTATGGTATTAAGAAATGATTGTTTTGAATTTGTTTAAACCGTCCATTTTGTGGGATGCTTGGTTGACAATTAGGATGACAATCACCAAGGTAATAGAAGGGGCCTATAACAACGCCAGCAACAGCAATCCAATGGAAATACAGCATGGTGATCTACTTGATGTGAGCTAATTTTAAAACAGCAAGAAGAATGATGACAATGACAACAACAATGATCCAATGGAAATACTGGGAATGATATGGTTAGTATTTATATTATGGTGCCAATATAAAACAATTGAACTCGAGACCCTTGTGTGGACTAGACCAGTTGATATGATGGGCCCACCTTGAATCTGAAGGCTCCCCCCTATCACTTTGGTTGGATGACCCAACAAGAAGGTCATAGAAGGGCCTAGAGTATGGGGAGAAAAATTCATCCATTGCTTCTTCCTGGAGGGTGGCTTGGCCCAACGGTAAAGGCTTATCGGTAACATCCTGGTGGATGTGGGTTCAAGTCATGGAAACAGCCTTTTTCAAAATAAAAGTAAGGATGCGTACATCTTGCCCTCCCCATACCTCGCTATGTGGGAGCCTCGTGCACTGGGCATCCCTTTGTTTTTTTTTTTTTTTGCTTCTTCCTCATCATCGTCATCATAGCTTTATCCCATTGCTTCTTCCTATACATAATAAACTATCATGCCCTGATCATATCATGGCAATGGTTTTTCATAATAGAGTGAGCAAAACTATGTCAAGTGTCAAACCTAACATAAGCCAGGTATATAGCACATTGTTATTAACTGCTACCGACTTCAAACCCACATGCTCAAAATTTGGCCCTGGCCTCTCAGCATGGGCCATTGGTTGGATCTGGAAACTGATATCTGAATACAATGGTCCAGTCTTATTCTTAATTGCTTCTTCAAGGACCACCTTTTGATGTTTGTAGGCCATCACAACCTGATGCCTTTTCAGTAGAGTTCAACTTGGTCAGTTAGACCAAGTCAAGTTTAGACATGTAAAGTTATGAGATAGCTTAGGGTCAAGTCTGCAATGTGGCAGCGATCAGTCCAGAGTCTCCAGGCCCATTAAGCAGTGACTGTGATCTGAGCGGCCAGGGCTGAACTTTCAGAACTGACCTGCTGTATCAGGATTGGGAGCCTAAACCAAACCACTGACGATGGGCTAGATGGCTCAGACCCTAAACCCCATGACTGATTTGACCCATCAAAACTGTACCTATAATACATATTGAGAGAGAGAGAGAGAGAGAGAGAGAGAGAGAGAGAGAGAGAGAGAGAGAGTCAACTAATCTGTCAAACTAGCATAATTCACTGGAATGAGTATGTGAATGAGTGATGCATTTGAAAAGTAAAATGTCAGATTCTGAAATCATTAGAAATAGGGCCTCTTAACCCTGAAACATGGAAAATGTTCCAACTGGCAAAGTCAATGATGTGAAAACTACATTACCCCAACATTCACATGCAATGCATTGAAACTGTAGGGCCATTTCACCAAGATGTGAATTGAAAAGGAATCATTTTCTTCTCCATTACATTGGTGAAATTAATAATAGCCATGAATGTCTCCCACAACTGTTCCAATCTTTCAGTTCTTCTGTTTGTTTAGACCCATACCTCCTGGTGCAGATTGTGCTCATAAATTCTCAAACATTCTATACTTTTTTGTCGGATTGCATGAGTGGCTGTCAAAACTCAAAATGCCTTTTTCTATTGATAATAAGGATATGTGACCTAAAATGAAGGTCATTTCATGTTGATTTACACCCCAATTTATGAAAGGCATAATTCTTTTGAAACCTTTTCATCTCCTCCTCTTCTTTCTTTTATAGAAATAACTGAACTGTTAAGAATATTGTTTGCTGCAACTCTAACGTCTAGGCATTTTGGTTTCAATGGTTAGCAACTCTTGACATGCTATCAGAGCTACCACAAGTCCACGGTTCAAATCCACGATGCCTCATCCCTGGTATTATGTTGCAAGCACAGGTGCGCAGGGTAGAAGGCCCCATGCCACTCTATGACGGGTGTGTGTTTCAAGTCCGGGCAGTGTCCCACCCGAGAGGAGAGGGGGGGGGGGGTGTGGTTAAGTATATTGCTTTCTGCAACTCTAATGCCTAGGAATTTTGGTCGCAATGGTTAGCAACTCTTAACATAGCCTTGGATCGTAGACATAGCCCTAAATTGTATCCCTCGTGAAATTTATGGGAGTCCTAATACTGACTGAGCATAGGTATCAATCGTACAAATTTGAGTTGCACTGCTTGCCATTAATTAGTCAATTGGGTGCTCCTCATAACGGCAAAGAGAATAAGAATGATAGATGTCATCAGTCATTTGGGTCTTGTAAACTAAGAACAGGTAATATATTTATGTGTAAATGAAGGTCGATGCATATGGCTAACCTGAGTTGACCCGTGAATCACATTTTTTATCCCCTTTTGTCCTTTGCCTATACCAATTACATATAACCTGAGTTACAGGTGCATATAATTTCACACTACTAGCATGGAAGGCAACTGAGTTCCAAGGATCCAAACAGGCCCAAGGTGACACAGTTTCAAGGACACAGGAACGCTTTTCTGGTTTTATAGCACCGACATTCTCTTAAAATCTTTTGTCAGCAGCTGTGCTACAATATCATCTGCTTTAGCTTACAGGCAAGAAGAAGAAGAATGACAATCTCAGTCAACCCTCTCAAGCTCATTTTAATCTTATCAGCACATTGCTCCAGATAAACCTGTCTTGGGGATCCTACATACTAGTAATGATCAAAGTTTTATTGCCTGTTCTTTACTGCATTCTTGCATATTTCTGACCTCTTTTCACTGAAAGGGTGTGGTGAATGAAACAGATCTAAGCTGATTGTTAAATCAGGCATATGTATATCTCCACCATTGACCTTTCACCCTTTCCCTCTATCAAAACCTGCACTCCCTCCCCATTACACGCAAGAGGTCAGAACAACTGGGACATGCCCTTAGGACCTTAATTTCTTTGTGTAATATAAACTCCTTGCTTTCAACATTCTGCCTAGTCTAAAAAACACTTGAGTTCAGAAGTGTGGTTTTGAACCCAAGTCACATTTCTAAATCCCAACTTACATTCTTACACTTTTTAAGTCGTCACCACAATGTGGTTAAGTCAAGGAAAAACAAATACATATATTCACACCTAAAATGGACAAAACAATAACGTTGCACGTTTAGAAACAATTCAAAAGCTTGTATTAGTTGTATGGAACTCCATAGTTCATACTTGAAACAGCTCCATCTCCATGGTAGAGTTTTTCTCAAGGGATTCTAATGGTATGAGTAAGAAATCATCAATATATAAAAATATTCTCAATCTGACTTCTATTATAAATGTAATTTATTAATACAAGACCTCCCTTAGAGAGGTGGAAGTATATACAGCCAGAGTTAACAGATAACACCACCAACAAAGCAAAACTACACAAATGAAAGCTCATCACACACTGCCTGACAGAATATTGACATATAAGCAACCGAAGAAGCAACCATAGCTGCTGCTAGCACCATAAATTCAAGCTCATATTCTACTTTGATGCTGAATGTGGAGCAGGCTGTCCCAAATTAGATGGCCTTGCTTCTCCAGTCCTCGGACTGTATGGCCCCCTTGCACTGCTCCGAGGACTTTGCTCTTGTTTTAGTACACTCACACGGGGGCTATATGCCTTCTCCGAAAATCGTGGACTGTGGAGACCTTTTGAGTCTCCAATGGGGGTTTCAGTTGAGCTGGTTACTTTTGGACTGCATACACGCCTAATCTCACCCCGACTGCGGGTAACCATCTCATCTAGAATCTCCCCATCCGTGGTTCTGTCCTGCTTGAAACATAAGAAAATTGTGGCAAGGATTAGCCGAATCACAATCTTTGACTGAGAATCTTCTTGGCCCAACAAGCTACATATGGGTACCAACTTTTGAAGGCCCAGGTGTACACCACATGCATGTCAAGACGTAATAGTTGTGAATAGTGTTATCCATGTAAATTTTTATGTATATATGAGAACCGAAGCATGCAATTATTGCAAACAATGATGTTTAGAAAACAGATCAATTTATACTGAAGGGAGAAAGTAAGCAGTGTGTTAAACTGTTAATAGTTTGGAAGTAAGAACTTACAGCAGCTGCTAGGTTGAATGGTATAGCAGGTGATTCTTCATACTCCGCTGCATCTAAATCCTGAAGGTGTGCCCCTTTAAAAAACTTGGGCAGGACGTATTGTCGAACAGGAACTAAAAGCATAATCATCAAAGGAAACAAAACTCCAGCGATTGGAATCCACGTTATCCCAAAACATATCAGCAAGTAAGTTGTCTGAAAAACTGTAAAAGTCGCAATGGTCTTAAAAGGAACGGTTTCTACAAATGTCGTGTGAAACTCCTCCAAAACTCTGTTACATTTAGAAAAATGATTTTAATCACAAAATAGTATCAATTTGTAGGTAGAAAAACAAATAACCTATCATAGTAAATGAGCACTGAAAAACAAAAGATAAGGAGAGAAAGAGAGAGGTTACTTGAATCTTCTACTTGGAGCTGTAAAAAGCAGTAGTATTCTTTCCCAAAACTGATTCCCAGGTAAGCTTTCAATTGCCATGAAGGCGAAGTAACCCCAAAGTACTGATGTTGGAATCTTTCTAAGAAATGGCAAGGCTGCAACGCATCCTCCCACCATCATTGACTGCAGCAAGTTGCTCAGACGTTGTTCTTTGACTTCAACAGGTAAAAGATCATCAATTTCCTTCTCAATATCAAATATGCTCTCATCAACTGGTGCGTCAAAAGTCCCCATGCTTGAAGCCAATTGGATTGTTGAGTCTTTCAATTCATTCAGCCCCTGCATTCAGAAAGTCAAATGAATAAGAGAAGTTACAGGAAAGCAATATTTATAGATGGAAAAAAAAACAATATGTTTTTCTTACTCTAGCAGACTGCTCCTGGTAGATTAATGGGGTTTGCATATGTTGGTAAGCTTCTTGCATATTTCTATAGAGCTGTCCCAGGCTCGCATTTTTACTCATACTTTTGCGTGCTGTAGCTACCAGTCGATTTCGAAGCAACTGAAGAAAATAATTGTTCCATTTAATACAATCACCTGAATAAATACTCTATTTTCATTAAGAAGCATATTGTTGCAAGATGGATTACCTGATGCTTGAGAGTAGCAAGACTCTTTGTATGCATTGGAGATTGTGGGATGACACCATTTGATGGGGGAATTCCAAGAAGGCCACAAAGTATCACCTGTGATGAAGGAGGAAAGTACTTCAATCATAACTTGAAAAAGATCCATAAATCACAATCAATTAATCAATTGATTTTGAATCTAACCAGATAGCATTTTCATGTTCTGCATAGAATTAGCTCCATCAAATTCATTTTACTAGGATTAACACACATGACAAATGGGAGAAGCAAAATTTGTCCACCCTCAAAAGCAAGAAGCAACAAAGTGACAGAGGAAGAGTGACAAAGGTGCATACCATAAATCCCAGAAGAAGGAGATCATAATGAAATGAAGGCGGTTTTCTCAAATTGAACTCTTTCTGTTGAGCAAGCTGGGATGCTACACTGTGGTCGAAATAGTAAAGTACCGCAATCATTGTTGCAGGAATAAAAGCACCAATTATATAGAGAACAGGAACCTTTAGCATGTCCTGCAAGCATGTATCACCATCCTAACTCTTTTAAAGGGGCGAAAGATCTAATTATCAATTAGAATAACTCCGTAGTATATTTTTAAATAGAATAACTCCGTAATATATTTTTAAAGATGAATGGACTGAGAAACAAGGTTAAATTTTAATGAAATATGGAAGTTTATGTTTGAATCAAAGATGCCTCGTATCCCATCTGCTTAAATACCATCAGGTCAAGCAGTTTAATTCAGTTAAAGATCATCCAAAAGAACATACCTTAACAACTGTCCAGTTTTCATATGCACCAGGCGACCATGGATTTGGGCTAAAAAGGCGTCTGGGGATCCCGCTAGGGACAGTGCCAGAAGGTATGTAAGAAACAGCAGTCCAGACAAGGACCATCAGTGGCACCCCATAGTCTGCAATGAACCCCCTCAGCCAGCCTGCAAAACTTTCCTAGTTCATATGTTATACACAGAAGATGAAAGATCACACCTATCCATAGAATAAATACAGAAATATTATCATGGGCTATTAACTAGTTCAAAGAAATTCTGGATTCCAATATTCACACATACCAGAGCCATATCTCCATGACCGTGCTTTTCGACTCTTTAAGGCAGTGAATAAGAGACCAAATGACAAAACTAAAGCGAACATTCCATTGGCAAATTTCCATGAAGAGACAAACTCAACTAAACTTGGATCTGCTCGTTTTGGAATACGAAACTCATCCACAAGTCCCTAAAATATCACAGATCAATAATCTTATTCACATCAACTGGTTTGTCCACAAAACCATGATGCAAGAAATTTTATCAGAACAAGAAGAAAAAATTTTTATCAAAACAGGAAGTAAATAAAATTCATAAATTTTTATCAAAACAGGAAGTAAAATTCATACTTTAATAGCCTGCTGCATGAAAAGCATTGCAATAAGCAGACCAAATAATTCACCCGCCACACGAGTAAATCTATTGATAATTGAGCAGGCCCCTAAGACAGCTAACAAGAACAGCAAGAACGCTGTCCATGCACACACCCTGACAATTGAAACAGCACATTAAGCTTTAGGAAAAGGGAAACAAGATAAGGAAATTTCAGAAATTAACACGAGTTTGTAGGCAAGACAAACTGATGAACATGATATTCAATATGTTTCAATCAATAATGAAATTTAGTTATTTACTCTTGAACATGATAAACTATCATACCATCCAGTCCATGCTAGAAAAAGATTTGGTCCCAAATCTGCTCTTTCCTTAGCAAAATTAAACATGAAGGTGTACATGATTACAGTGGGCTCTGCGACTCCAAGAATCAACAATGGCTGACCTCCAATGATTGAGTGTATGATCCCACAAAGTGCAGTAGATGCCAGTGTTTGAACTGCAGTTAGAACTCCATCTGCCGAAAACATGTGGGGCAGCTATGCCTTCAGAGTAGAAAATATTATTTCTTTCGAATATTTTTCATCGTTTTGTATATAGTGAAACATATTCCTAAGGGGTCATTTGCATGTACCCAATTACAATAGGTGACAATGGCACTGGATGCATTTGGGGTGGCCTGAAAATTGGAATTCACAATAGGTGGGGCACTGTTTTTCCAACTTTCCCGGCCAATGAATTTTAGTGATTTGGTGCTGATATTCTGATGGAAAATTGCTCCAGATCAACGTTGGTTCCAATTTCTGCAGAGGCCTAACATATAGCAGAATGGGTTATTATCTTTCTGCTACAATATTCAAAGTCCAAACTGTTTGCATTTGGGGTGAAACCACACACACCCTGACAGTTCAAATGGAATTTCTCAGGAATACGTAAACTCAAATCACAATTAAAATGCTCAGAAGTTATCGAATATAAAACAGAACTTTAACAATCTATTTTAGGTTACCAGTATTTCTCTCCAATTGCTCCCCAAAAGATATGACTGGTATTGCAGATGCAAAAAATATATACGTGGTAGGGGCCAAAATCCTGAAAAATAAAGACGTGTTAACTGGTAAAAAAAAAGTGTGTTACCTTACTAAAACCATGTTATTTTTATAACCACTAGCACCAAAAGGTTAACCTATTAGTGAATGGCACGAGAATTTATATGAACACCCCTTGAATGAAAGCCGTTCGAATTTGGAACCCAACAAACAAACCGACCAGTCAGACACATCGAGGGGATTTCAAACTTATGACCTCTGGCTCTAATACTATCTTAATAACCAGCAACACCAAAATGTTAACCTACTAGTGAATGGCACGATAATTTATATCAATGAAGTCTAGGGAGCTAGATTTATAAGACAAGACTAAACAGCATGGGCCTTATATTTTTCTCTTTATCCAACAAAGCCAGATCATGTGGTGTTCTATTGATACCTGATGCCTGCTCTAAAGCCACCGGCCCAGTCTTGCTTGTAACACATCAATCTACCTCGAAGATCGTTCTTGATTCCACGCAGAGGTACAAATGTCTCCTCCATGATTATGTAATATAGCCAACTGAATATTCTTCTTTACCAATAAAGAAAAAGAAGGCAATGAACAACCGGAGATAAACAGTTCTTTATGGATGCTCGGCCATTGTAGTTATGAACTTGGTTTGCATTGCAGAGATTGGAAATCCAAGTCTATGAATGTGAACTACATGATTTGATCATCAAATTGATAGAAAACCAATGTAGAAATCTCAAGCAGAAAGAATATTTATGGGTTACTTGTATTGAGGAAGACTCATAACAGAAAACACGAAAGTGGTTACAGAAACTAATCAACATGCCAGGGATGACAGGCCCAGAACAACAAATACCCAAATGATGATAACTACATGTCTGCCCAAGAACAACAAAACCAAAACTAAAAATTCACAGACAGTAGCATCACATTACACACTCCCAGATAGAGACTAGAGTTGTACTCAATCAGAGAACCAAAACACCAGAGAAGATTTTCAAACAGTATGAGTTGATTCAAGCTCTTTCACTCTTGCAATAAGGTGCAGAGAGGGAATACATTATAAAAGGAAGGCTCCAAATATATAAGGTTGGAAAGAGTTGAATAGGTAGAGTGGATTTGATACAGTGCAATGAGTGCACTAGGAATGTGGTCAAAAGGAGGGATGAGAGAACTTCATTGTCACTGTATAAAAGCAAAAGATAATAGATAAATGACAAGACCCCAAAAGCAAAGAAAGAAAATAAGACACAAATACAGAGATTCAAGTGGATGGAACTCTACACTTTTCTTCTAAAACGAGAGAGAGAGAGAGAGAGAGAGAGAGAGAGAGAGAGAGAGAGAGAGAGAGAGAGAGAGAGAGAGAGAGAGAGTACAATGTGATTTCAGAGATTCAATTGCTTGCTTGCTAGTCCATGACAAGCTGGCTGGGACTGGAAGGAGCCAAGATGCTTCTACAGTGTTTTTTTTTTTTTTTTTTTAAAATTCTTGTAGGAAAGCAGGAGAGCTAATGTGTAACTCTGTGAGACCCACTTGACGTTGGCCCCACCAATCACCATGGATTGATCAGGAATGTTCTCTCATCTCCTTAGATAGATCCTAGTGGTTGAAAAGTTCTTATTTAAGTTTGAAGTGGACTGGCTAGTGACTGAATGATTGAGATGGTCTGATGGTGGGCCTGCCTTTTGATTGACCCTAAATTACTCTAAAAAGCAAAATTACTCATGGGTATCTTTGTGTTAAGTGATAGATTCTCTTGAGAAGACACTGGAGTGTTCCTTTTCCATAATATAACATTATACTAAATTTGAAATGCTGAGGATGGTCTATATTTTTCACTGATTCTTGCAGAGGATTTTCATGTCATTTCTTCAGATATATGAATCATCTATAAAAAAAGAAAGGAGGAAAAATACTATACTTTTTCATGCTAATTTCATAAGGAATGTGATACTATTCAGTATAAATTTTTTCATGCTATTTTAACGACGAATTTCACATCAAACTACTTGATTTTTATATGCCTATGAACAATTTATTTTGTCAGTAACAACTGTGATAAGAAGCATGCTCTATGTTAAGAACTACACGTAATTTCAAAGCACCAATCTTGCTGTGGACTTGCTTATGGTATAATTAAGAACCATTGATGTCAACTGGGGGATCTCAACTATCTGATCACGCATCCATAAACAAGTGTAAAATAATGGGCAGTTCAGTTACTTTGCTCATTACAAAATTCACTTGATTTGATTAATAATATATGTTGATGTTATAAAATCAAATGCTTGCTGTCTACAATCTTTACAGGCAAAGCAAGCAAAAGAAGTGGTACTAAACTATTAGTCTTTCTCGTGGACCATAAAATGATTGTGAATTTTTTTTAATTAAACCCCTTTACATTACAATACTCAGCTGTTTGATAGTGGGGGAAGAAGCCATGAATTTTTTTCTTTGTTTAATGGTTGCTTCCCTCTCCTCCGTTTGCCTTTTCTGATCTGTTCGCATTCTTCAATAATCAATCTAATCTTCTCAATCTCTTGTCCACCCAATCACCAATTTCACTTTACATACACACTGATATGGGTTTTATGCAATGTGGGGGCTAATGTCACACTATATGGCGGGCATATCATCGCCAGAGTCGTGCACAAGGGCCAACCCGCGAAGCTAGTCACAGCTATTGAACTGGTTAGGCTGGGTTCTGAACTGGGAATTCAAGGCTTCACAGGCCGGGCCTACGTAAAACCTGGTTGGCCCCTTTTTTTTTTTTTCTTTTTGAACCCAGCTTAGGAATTAGGACCACAATTCACACATCCAAGTGATGTGAACTCACACATGCAACGAGGCAAAAACACAATTCACACATGTAAGATAATAAAAACTCAAGTATGGAAAGAAGGGGGAAGTAAAATTTGAAACCTGGACCTCCCCATGAGAATAGATACTCCTTTACTACAAAGGCAAGAAGTCATTCTTGTCATCCCAATTTGTAGATAAGAATGGAACACATTTTTCTTAAATTATTGCTGTGTCTCGTCAAACAATTATTTTAGCTTGCTGCAGGCCCATTTGGTGAGTTTGTTTTATTTTTTTTCCTTTTCAATTAAACATGAGTATATGGGAGATGGTTATGAATTAAGGATATGTTCAGCTTTGGTTAGTAAAGACATTGGTAAATGATGAACAGGACACAGATAAAAGTAGTAAGCATAGATCTTAAGAAATGAAATCTATTTTAAGGAATTGGCAGAGGATAGAAATTAATGGAGAATAGAGTTCATGTAGCTGACCCAGCATAGATTGGACTTGATGATGAATTAAAACATATTTTTAGCTAGATATGAGAGTCGAATTTGCACAATGAGACTCATCACAAGCAGTTAAATGCGATTGGCAGTAGGCTCCAAAATCATATATAGAATCATGCCAAGTGATGTGATTGATATTAGTTCCATCCATGTAAAAGGGTGATGTAGCTGGCCCACCATGTGATTCAAGCCATGGATCAAATAGATTGGATTATCCAATTTGTTGCCTTGTGACACATTTTAGGCATTCAGTGAAACAATCTAGGTATAAGGTGCTGTGACTCAATTTTTGCTGAGTTCTAATACTGTAGTTAAAAAAGAGAAATGGACAATTCATGTGCTTTATAAGGTCTTTGGCAAAATAAAAAATAAAAAGGGCTTTGGCAAATAACTACTAAGTTTACTACTAATCAATAGGCCTAATCATAATTTTTTTCAAGTCAAAAGACTGTTTTAGAAGTTCAAAGAGTTCAAAATCCAATCATAACTATGAGATTCAAACAAACCCTGATTGATTTAGTGTTCATCTTATTTGGTAACCTGGGCTAATATTGAAATAAGCTCTCTTTAAATGATTCAAGAGAACATTTCCATGTTTGCTCTGGCACAGTTAGAAGATGCTGGGTCCATGTTTTGGCACTAGAAGGTTGAAAGATGTTTATGTTATGTAAAGACATGTCACAATCATGTCAAAAGATCCCAGGTTCTAGATTGTATTCATGATCATGGGGTGGTCAAACTAATATTTCAAAAAATTGGAAGCACTTTCTTAACTCGGGTCCACTCGACTCAAAGGTACTCCGAAACTCATACGAACTACCTGACTCAATGATCTCGTGTGTCACTCGGCAGAGTTGTTTAACAGTAGGGACGGGGGCTTGAAAGCTTCAATCATCCGGAAGATGGAGAGTTAGGTAGCGTTTGGTTCGCTGTAATGAAGGCTGGAATGGAATGGTCATTCCATTGGAATGACCATTCCCACGTTTGGTTCGTGAAAAAACGGCGGAATGACCATTACTTCAGGAATCACCATTCCTTTATACAAGGGAATCACCATTCCACCGGGGGGGCGGAGGAATGGCCATTCCATTCCTTTCCCAATTTTATTTTTGACGAATTTTATTTTAAAAAGCTAAATTTATTAATTTTTTAATATTTTAATAAAATATAAATAAATATTATTATATAAATCATAAAATAAACATAGTTGAAATTAAATTTAAAATATCAAAATTTTAAGAATAAAATTATATACAATGTTTGGTCACATAAAAAAATTAAATTTTATTTGAAAAAGCTAAATTTATTAATTTTTTAATATTTTAATAAAATATAAATAATATTATTATATAAATCATAAAATAAACATAGTTGAAATTAAATTTAAAATATCAAAATTTTAAGAATAAAATTAAATACAATGTTTGGTCACATAAAAAAATTAAATTTTATTTGAAAAAGCTAAATTTATTAATTTTTTAATATTTTAATAAAATATAAATAAATATTATTATATAAATCATAAAATAAACATAGTTGAAATTAAATTTAAAATATCAAAATTTTAAGAATAAAATTAAATACAATGTTTGGTCACATAAAAAAATTAAATTTTATTTGAAAAAGCTAAATTTATTAATTTTTTAATATTTTAATAAAATATAAATAAATATTATTATATAAATCATAAAATAAACATAGTTGAAATTAAATTCAAAATATCAAAATTTTAAGAATAAAATTATATACAATGTTTGGTCACATAAAAAAATTAAATTTTATTTTAAAAAGCTAAATTTATTAATTTTTTAATATTTTAATAAAATATAAATTTTATATAAATTTTATATTTGGTCAGTTTAATATAAATTTTATTCCATTCCTGGTATCATTCCATCATACCAAACACAGGAATCAGAATGAGAGTCTTATTACTGGAATGATTCCTCTGTCTAACCAAACGTTGGAATAAGAATTACCATTCCTGCCTCATTCCATTCCAGGCTCATTCTAGCCTCCATTCCATTCCTCCCAGCAATCATTCCAGCGAACCAAACGCTACCTTAATGCTTGTTTGTACTCATGAGCCAGGCTAGCCCAAGCCCAGTGAAAACCTGTCATGTATTGGACTGGATTGGGCCAAAATTTTTAGGCCGGTCCTCCGGATCCAGACCTAAACATTTGGCCCAATATCATATGGATCAGCTCTGTGTCTCTGTATGCAAATGGAGCATCAGCATAACTTTCAGGCATGTGCGCTAGAACTATAATTATTAGGCTCAATAATTAAATGGGCTAAACTTGGAGAAAGTTGATCACACGATTCACACCCCAATCCCGCCCACCGACTATCTTATGTGCTAGTTGAATGTCACCAAATTTTTCCATCAATCCAAGTTTTTTTTTTATCGATGGAACTTCAGAGAGGGGCCTTGTAGCCTTCAAATCCAGAGATGAAGTTGTTCTCGGATGTTACAGTTCTGTTGTCTAGCCGATACTTTAAAGTCATCGATGGATACTTTTTTTTAAAGGCCCCTACAATGGCCTAGCCTCTTTGGAGTAAATAATGATACCCATCTAATCAATCAAGTTAATGTCATGAGAAGGGGCCAAAAAATATACCCCAACAAAAGGACACCCCCACAATTTTACACATTTTCCATTATTCCTGAAAGTTGATAATTTGCAATTTTAACAAATCCCAGGGACCCAAACATGGAATTTGATATTTGCTTAGTGGCAGTGACAGACAGCACATACCAACGTCCAATATTCCACAGGTGACAGGTCCACGTTGATGCTGATGATGCTTTGGTGTTTCAATTATAATCAAGTGGATGCTGCTAGGGAATTAGACTATAGGTACCACAGTCCACAGTCCTAAGATAAGTACATTTTATTGGTGCCCTACTTTTATGCATGTGGGCACCATGTGAACCCATCTGTTACCGATCCGTAGGTCAATGTGACGAGCAAGTGTCTGGGTCATCAACTCTTTTGCCTTCTTTCTATACTGTTG
The DNA here is from genome assembly GCA_037013555.1 of Sextonia rubra. Classification (NCBI taxonomy): domain Eukaryota; kingdom Viridiplantae; phylum Streptophyta; class Magnoliopsida; order Laurales; family Lauraceae; genus Sextonia; species Sextonia rubra. The sequence continues at coordinate 103,364,071 of JASUAD010000001.1, read as the reverse complement.
TAGTCTCTTTGCTGACTGACAACTATGGAAACAAGTGGAGATAGTACAAATTTCGACCATGTAACTTACCCAAAATTGTTTGGACAAGCTTTTTTGATGATGCTTTTAGCTTCCTTTATTTTTTTTTTCTATCCTTTCTCCTCATCACAAGAATTTGAGGGAAGTCTGATAATTGAATGATGGACCTCTCAAGTTTCAAACAAGAAATAAAAGATGGGCATTTTCTGAAATCTCATGACACGCCATGCTCCATTCTAGCTTTTTTAACTGTGGCTATATCTGTAAATGGCTTTTGACTCGATTGATAATGAACCGTGTCCACAAGGTCTTAATTATGGACATTTCACTATATTGTCATGGTCATTTCGGAACAGATAGTACTCTAGCTCACTTGGGAAATTTGTAGATTTGCTAGTCATTCAACTCGGAGATGATGAAGATTTGTTTTCAAGCCCTTTAAAGTTTGTATACTTTACAGTCTTATATTGGATAGCCAGTAATTATCTTTGAAACTGACTTTTGGAAATGAGTCTGAATCCTGAGTTCGGAAACAATGAAAATTTTGTGAGGCTCTCCCGGTAAAACCTACTTATCAAAAATGTAAACTGCACAAAGTAAATATCTCTTTGTAGCATATTGTACTTCAATAAGAGTTAGTCTCGCCACTAAATTAGTCACAATATATCACTTGAATTTTTTATAATATTTTATTCAAGTGCTTTTAGAAGAGACCAATCTAACTATAGACCTAATTTTGATTGGAGTGAAATTTCTTAAAAACTTGTACAAGAGAGAGACATTTATTTTGATAGCTTGGATTGGATGTCACGGGCCGGGCTTTAGAAAACCTTAATGCTTTTAATATTTGATTAATTCGTGGCTCCTCATGGATGTGCAGATGATTGTGTAATTTTAATTTTACATTTAGCTAAATATATTCCATCAAAACATATGCAAAGAAACATAATCCACGTAGCTGACCTCAATGTAGTTAGGACAAGGTTTTGATAATGATAATTTATTAAACATATGTTTTTGGAAAACCTGTGTGTTCATGGTTTAAAAATGAAAACAATGTGACGACCCTAGTAAAAAGCTTTATGTATTGGCCAGATATAGGTACTTCATTGAGTTAGCTTGTTACAACCCTTTTTATTAAATTTAAAAAAAAACTCTAAAAAATAATTAAAAAGTAGAAAATCGTAAATATTCTAACACTAACAAAATCAAATATAAAGGTGGTGAGAAATGAAATTCCAACGCATTTCATGTTACCGACTAAACACATGACAATTTGATATTGATCACAGCCAGAATTATTATAAAACTTAATTTTAGGACATGTTTGGGAGAAGGTAAAGTAAAGTAGAGAAGAGTAAACTCAAAATGAAGAAAGAATAATATATGATTAGGTTATGATAATTTCTTGTTTTTAGTTGTTTGATATGGAATCTTTTTTTTTATTTTTTATAAAAAGTAGAGATTTTTTTGTAATTTAGTTATGACTTTTTGACTTCTTTTGAAAAAGGAGGAGGAAGATTTGAATTTTTTAAAAAAAGAAGGGGAAAATTTTGAATTTTAAAAATTTTATTTTACTCTACTTTACCCTACCCCTGCCTCAAACAAGCCCTTAGGCATCAGACACTACAACAAGGTTTTAGCTGAGTTTTAGAACCATTTCACATGCATATTTGCAAATTTGATAGTAGGACTAGCTGTTTTTTGTATAATCCATGATCAGAAAAAAGCACGATGTTGTTAACCCACCATGATCGCTTCATGAATAAGTTCCATTGTGATTAAAATACAATGAGCCACTCAATGACCATACACAAATCTAGTTTTCTCATTTGTTGGCCTCAATGTATTCCAACTATGGTAGGCTCCACACAATAAGAAATATAAGGTAGATCTTGATCATTAGAGTGGCCCATTGTGTTTTGAAGATCCAACATGTTATGATTTTTCCCATGGCTAATACAAAATATCAATGTTACACACTGTTTCTATATCAAGTTATCAACCGATATGTACCCATTTTAATCTAAGCTAAAAGGAAGTATTAGTGTTATGCACATATGACATATTAGTATCGGCTGATATTGATATATTGATGACACATGGTGCATTTCAGCGATGCAATTGATATTATAAGGTTTTCTTAGTAAGTTAGGTAATTCACGGGATTAGACAAAATTTTTCTGTTTGGGGTTTGTTTCCTGTTTGTGACAAAACTAATAGTTTTTATTCAAGAATGAGTATTATTTTAAGGAATTGACAATTTTTGTTTAATAAGGAGTATTCTTTTAAGGCACAAATTGTAGGCTATAAAAAGAGGGTTCCTTTCAACCAGAAGTACAGTATAACACATAGAGCTCTCTTTATTCTGAATTAGAAATGCTATTGGAGAGATTACCTAGAGTTTCCGTGAGAGAGTGGGCTGAAGGCTTCAAGTTATAGAGTTGATGCTTCTACTTTGTCGTAGGAGATTTGTGACTTCTACTTCCTTGTAGAATATTGTTCTCTTATTGAGAGATTTATTTGTTGTGGAGATTAAAGCACTAATAATGGGGCACTGAAGGATTACGTACTGTGAAGATCCATAAAAAACAATTACAACGCCTTTTGTCGAGGGACTAACTGTAGGGTTGTGAGTATATCTTATACCGCAGAAGTTGATTATTGATTTTGTTTACTTTGGACTCGTGGTTTTTTTCCGTTTGGGTTCCCACATTAAAATTGTGTGTTGTCTTCTTTGAGTAGTTGATTGCTTTTATTTTTCCACTGGATAGAAGTAATAATCAAATCACAATCTAGATTAAATCTCAGGCATTCTAAAACTTTCAATTGGTATCAAAGATAGTTACACTAAAGATGGTTGCATAACTTGTGAAGTAGGTTAAAGATTATGAAGTTGAAATTCTATTGCTTAAGAAGAATCTAGAAGAGACACATGCACATATCATTCTAACTAGAAGTCAGACAGGTTCTCTACTCAAAAATTTGATTGTTAAAAAACAAGAGAATGAGTTTCTGAGAACTAAAGTGTTGAAGAACCGACCTGAGATTGATGATCTAAATGGAAATTTGAAGATGACTTTAATAGAGTTGGATGCAAAAAAAGTTGCTTTGAATCAGAAGCTGGCAGTTTGACAGTTCTTAGCAACATCCTGAATGTTCAGAAGTTGTATTCTGATAAGACTGGTTTTGGATACACTAATGGTACTTTAACACCAAAATCTACAAGTAATACTATTTTTGTTAAAAGCACTATACATGCATCCATTGCACAATATACTACAAAGAGAAAACATGTTGATTGTGCATCAAAGAATGAGTCATGTCCTAAAATTATACAAGCACCCACATTTCACCATTGCGGAACAAAAAGACACACCATCCTCATTGCAACAAGCTGAAAGTTATGCCAAAACCTAAGCAATGAAGAACTCAGTTTTCTGCACCAAAATCTAGTACAATCTAGGTTCAGAAGGAAGACTTGCTATCTATTTTAGTTCGCACTATACTGAAATTCTTTAATACACAAATATGAGTACCAAAGTTCAAGAGCCCCTAATCAAGAACATAAATCTCTCATCCCCAATGTTGATACTAGTATATCATTGAGCGGAAGCACAGCTAAGAGGGAGCTAATGCTGGATTCTAGTTGCCAATTGTAATATTCCGAATCCAATTAAGCATGTTTAGTGATTAATTAAGTAAGATATTAGCTAATTAATATTGAATTAGTCTAAATAATAATGTTTAACATCTAATTAGATTAGATTTAGTTTACTTTTATCTCATTGAGTCTAATGGGTGAAGTTTGAGTTATGGATGGGAGTTTGGGTCTGATTTAACCTTAATTAGGTAAATAAAAGCACTTTTTCGTAATATTGGATGCCATGGTTTTGCATCATATATGCATCATATTGATATCATCGTATTCATCTCATTGAGCTCGTCAACTTTCGTACTTTTAGGCGCATTTGACTTTGTTTGATTCAAATAAGCCTTCATTTGACTTAAATTTAAAATGTAATTGAGAAAGGACTTTCCTGTAATTATGTAAAACTCTATTTTCAAAAGAGCCAAGAACCCTCTTAGTCGATCCTTTCTATTCTTCAATTACAGCAGCTTCTTCTTCTTCCATTTTTCTTCCTCTTCGTCAATATGAGCAAAATAAATCCTGCATGCATGGTTTCAAGTACCTACTCTCTCATCTCACCTCTTTTCTACCTTCCTTTTCTCCTGGAATAGAAAATAGTGGTTCATAACTATTTCTACAGCCATTTAACAGTTATCTTAGTAAGGTCCTTTACCCATTTACAAATTTATGAGTTAATGGAGTCAAGAAGACTCTTGGCTAAAGTGTGCACTCATTCTCTTCATCATCTCTTACATGCATGTTATTTTAGGGTCAAGAATTGGGTATTCCTCCTCAAGTTGAGCTAAGAGAAGAAGCAGTAATTTGAACACAAATCTAAGGCAAGTATAAACTAATTATGGATGAATGCATGTTGATGTTCAGTGATTCTTATAAGTTTATTATAGTCTAAGTTTGGTTTTCAGCCCTTGAACTTGTTCAATGCATGAATTAGGTTGAATTGGGAGTTGATAAATAGTGAATTCTATTTGGGAATTAGAAATGCTAACTAACTGAGTGGAGTAGAGAAATTGGAGTAAAAGGGTTTATAGACATTCACTCAGAATCCTAGTGTTATAGGTTAAAGGAAAAAGTTCTGTATTGAAATGACTTTAGAATTTCTAAAACTTACGGCTAGGTCGTAGGCTGTACTGTGGCTAGGAATTGGGAGACTAGGTTTTACTACAGCTAGGAAACTCGAGACTCAAAAATTGATAATTTTTTCCACGGCTAAGCTGACGACTAGGCCGTAAACTGTACTACGGCTAAGACGTATCAAAGCCATGGCTCAACCGTAGGCCAAGTACGGCTAAGCCATAGGTTCTTTTACAGCTAAGCCGTCATGTGGGGAAGGGAAACAGTGTACAAAGCCACGGCTAAACTGCTGTGTATTCTACGATTAAGCCATAGGATACCCACGGTTAAGCCGTAAAACCTTGAAAACTAAAGGTAATTAGGAACCATTACAGGACCTCATAGGACTTTAGTTTTTTGGATCTTTTAACCAAATCTTTTGACCCAATGGAAAATTACTTAACATGGAGTGTCTTGAGGGCTGAGACTCATTCATGTAACGTTGTCCATTTGTTAAGCACCTCTTCATAAGTGTTGATTTGAGAGACTCTGATACACTCTTTATCACACATTATAACGTCAAATAGAGATAACTGTATATTAGATAATTTAAAACTTCATTATTATACATGGTTAGAAACAATAGATAACTACATTAGGGTTGGCTTGTAAATTACCTTAATTCTACTAATTTGAATTGCATGACATATTGAATTCTTATGGTTGCTTTCCGTTATTGAAATGCTTATTTTATCATTGGAGAACGATTATGAACTAGTTACGGCATGGATTGATTTTCGTTTAATGTTTCTTGATATACAGTTTCTCAATTATTCGCATTAAATTAAGTAAGAATGAATCGAACGTCTAATGTATTATTTACAATAAAACGAATTGCATGAATTACTTAATTTCAATTACATGATTCGAAGTAATTTGGCTCTACTCAGTTTTAGCCTTATGATACCCAACGAGGTTGACTTTGGTGCAATAGATTGATATGGTTCCATTGCAGTGTACCTTTTGAGTTTCTGAACTCCATAAACATAGAGACCCAATTATACCTTTGGCTAGGGCATTGGTGTTCTCAATGCAAAGATACCTAGAGGGAGGATATAGTAAATGTAGTAGCCTAATAGTAAAGTATTTCTTTAATTTGATTCTTATATCATGCTTTGTTCAATGCACAACGTGCTTAGTATACTAAATTGACTTCTATTTATCAACTGTTAATGATTCTTTTAGATACAATGTGTGTTACTTTAATTATGCATATAATTTGCTAAATAGTCTTATTCACATGTTGTCTAATGGTGTTACAAGTTCAGATCCTAATTCCAATCTTATGAAGATCAAGGAGACTCGAGAAGAGGCCGACGAGGTACCCTCAAGCCTAGATGAGTATATACGATTATCATAGGGCCTTTTTATTTTGAGTTTTCGATCCATTAAGGTTTCATAACATGGCATTAGTTTTTATTTTATCATGCATGATTCATAATCCCTTGCATTTTGGGACAATGTATTTTTTATAATTGTCCATAAAACTTTATCTCACTTTTGTATAAACATGTATGATACGTTTGTACAAACTCTTATATGTACATGTCATATAGTCATGTTTTTTCTTCACTACATCATGATGATATGTACTGTTTCAAGAAATGATACATTGATAATGTTTAACTATTGGAGAAACAAGATTTACAGGTGATATTAACAGGCTTCCACGTGATTAATGCTTAGACAGATGTCCGTTCAAAGCACCCCACACGTGTAAGTAATGTGAATATTGCTTATGTAATTCTGCTTAGACTTTGGTCAAGGTGTGGATTACACGAGAGTGTATGTGCCACGCTTAGGGATTAACCTTGATCATTGAATTCTTGAACTCGAGTTATGACACCAATTATGCTACATGATAATACCATAAATTTATCAATTATGAATAAAAAAAGAAGAGAGTTATAAAACAATAGGAGTTAAAGATGTTGGATATTCAATTATGGCTTCAAATTTGTATAGAGCTGATGGTACAAATTTTTTTTTTTTTTTTGCATTTCAATTTACTCAATGTAATTTTAATATTATTTTTTGGTAGATTGAATGTATAGGAAGTTCTGTCCATGAACTGCCAAATGTAGAGATTGTAAGGTTTTTTTTAGTAAATTAGCTAATTCATGGGATTGGACAAAACTTTCTTGTTTGGGTTTATTTCCCGTTTGTGACAAAACTAGTAGTTCTTATTCTAAAATGAGTATTTTTTTAAAGAACTGACAATTCTTGTTCTACAATGAGTATTCTTTTAAGGCACAAATTGTGGGCTATAAAAATAAAGTTCTTCTCAACCCTAAGTACAACACAACACATAGAGCTCTCTTTATTCCGAATTGAGATTACTATTGGAGAAATTATCTAGAGCTTTCATGAGAAATTTGGCTAAAGGCTTCAAGTTCTAGAGTTGATGCTTCTACTTTATCGTAGAAGATTTATGGCTTTTACTTCCTTGTAGAAAATTGTTCTCTTATTGAAGAAACTTGTTCATTGTAAAAATCAAGGCACTGATAACAGGGCACCGAAGGGCTGCGTGCTGTAGAGATTTATCAAGAACAACTACAACACCCTTTATCGAGGGACTGAATGTAGGGTTGTGAGTATATCTTGTACTGCAGAAGTTAGTGATGATTTTGTCTACTTGGACTTGTGGTTTTTAGCTTTTAGGTTTCTACGTTAAAATTGTGTATTGTCTTCTTTGTGTGATTGATTGCTTTTCTTTTTTCCTACATAAAAGTAGTAATCGAATCACAATCTAGATTAAATCCTAGGCATTCTAAGACTTTCAAATATACACTTTACACACTATCTTTTGCTAGTAGTGTGTAACACTCCAACCCAGCTTAACTCCATTTAGCGACTAATTAATGTTGCTTTAGTTGTTAATTGCGTTTTGCTTTTGTTTTGATTTTTTTGCAGTTCATGAATAGGTAGTTGGGTTGAGTTTGACCTTGATTAGGTAGACCAAGCCCTTTTTCGTAGTTTTAGCTTTTATTAGACACCGTCATTTTCGCATCATCTTGGTGTCAACACGTGTCTTTCGTTGAGCTCGTTAACCTTCGTAACTACGTCATTTGCAAACGATGTCGCACGATTCCGTTGGACCTGGATATGACTCGAACTATAATTAGCCTTAACCCTTAGACTTTCTTGCAATTTGGGTTATCCTCCTCACTCTCTTCTCTTCCTTCACGTTGGAGTCTCCATCTCTCTCCCTCTCGATTCTTCTCCTTCTCGATCAAGCCAAGGAAGAGGAAGTGGTGCCTTTGACTTATTGGGCTTCTGAAATAAAAGGTAGGCAACCCCGACTTGCCCAATGGAGCATATTAATATACGTGAATGATCTCGAGGGCTGCAAATCATTCATGTTTGTTATCCAGTTGTTAAGCACCTCCCCATGGGTGTTGATTTAAGGGACTTCGGTGCACCCTATGAGGCAATGCAACACTAGACAACGGTGCATCTGAGGACTTAAAACTACACCATCATGCACGGTTCGAAACACTGGATAATTAAATTAAGGTTGGCTAGTAAAGAAATTTGATTCGATACGATAAGAATTGCTTGCATGGCATCTCGCATTCTGATCATTGATCTCCACTCTATAGCATGATTGAGTTGTTTCATTTAACATCGAATTGTTGACTTCTTTACGATGTTTCCAGCACCTTGAGTATGCACGTTTGTTATTGAGCTTGCATGTATAAGATATGTTCTTGAGTATGCACGTATGATGTAACACTCTGACCCGATTTGATCCAGATTAGTGGGTAATTACCCGTGATTTTGTTGTTAAGTGTGTTTTGATTTTACTTTTCTTTAGGTTTGAGTCATGGATAGGTAGTTTGGGTTGAGTTTGACCTGGTTTAGGTAGTTCGAGCCTTTTTTCGTAATTTTGGCTTTTGTTTGACCTTATAAATTTTGCTTCATTGTGATGTCAACGCGTGTATTTCGTTGAACTTGTCGATCTTCGTAACTATCTTGGATCCGAATGATTTCGTTTGCTCTTGTTGGATCGTCAGTTGACTCAAACTGGAAATTGTGTAATCTGTTTGGACTTGTTTGTAATTTGGATTCCTTTTACCTTATAAATATCTTACCTATCTCTCTCTCTCGATCGTCAGCTCTGTTTGTCTCTCTCCCTAGTTCAGCTCTCTTTCCTTCTCTGTTTCTATCTCGTGAAGAAGAAGGGAGCTTTGTCTGTCCGTTGTGGTGTGTGTTTCCAGTGGATTGAGCCAAGCAACGACTGTCGTGTGTGTGTGATTTCACTGTGAGGCAAGTATAAGCACAAGTAGCATGAACACCGATTCGTATTGTTTTGATTGTTTGTATTCTTACTCTTTGTTGTATGCATCACTGTTAGACAGCCCTATTGAGTCAGTTTTGCTGTTATCTTTCTGTTTTCAGTCGAAGAGTTAGCCATTCTGTATGTCTGTAACTGTTTCAGGAAAATGACTCAGTGCACTCACGGCTAAACCGTGAAATGTGCTACGGCTGAGCCGTGAAATGTCTTACGGCTAAGCCGAGACCCAGCCGTGACCCTAACCGTAGATCAATACAGGGTGACAATTGAAATAACTGAGAGTTGGCAAATTGCTACTCTTCTACGGCCCAGCCTGATGTAAGCCGTACATTGTGCTATGGCTAAGCCGTGGACCAGGATACGGCTGCGCCGTAGAGTAAATTACAGTTGAGCCGTAAGTGCGGATGAACAGTTTGGGGAACCTCGGCTCCGCCGCAGTGCAGATTACGGCTAAGCTGTAAGATGCCTACGGTTAAGCCGTAAGGTCACCTACGGCTATACCGTATAATCCTGAGAACTGAATAAAAAGACTAGGCTTAAGAAAGAGACCGTATATGCCTTTCATGTTAGAATGTAGATAACCCGAACATGCCTAATGGAATGTCTGAATGACATGAATGATCGTGAGGGCTGCGTTTCATTCATGCACGTTATCTAGTTGTTTAGCACCTCCCCATGGGTGTTGGTTTAAGGGGCTTCAGTGCACATTCCAGATACACTGCAACACTAGACAATGGTGCATCGGATAACTTAAAACTACATCAACATGCACGGTTAGAAACACTGGATAAATAGGTTAGGATTGGCTTGTAATTGACCTTGATTCGTGAAAGTAGTCTGATCTGTATAGCATATTGACTTCGGTTATGCCATCTTATGTGTTCTGCGCTGGACCTCTCGATTCTATGGGAAATGCAGTAGCCCCAGAGCGAAGCCCGGGCAGGACCATTCTATTACTGTGTTTCTATCGTTGCTCCTGTGGAGTACTTGAGTCAGTGATTATTTGTTATTGGTACTCCTTTGTCAGTACTTCTTTATATTGCTTATTCGTATTCAGTATCAGTATATGTGATGCACTTCCTATTATTCGTTTATTGTGATATGTGCGATCTGTATGTGATATGTGAGATCTGTATGTGATATGATTGATTGAGGTGCATCATCCGATTTGATTGTGATTGTTACATGGCACTACTGAGCCTCAGCGTTAGGATGCCCGACGAGTTGACTTTGGTTTAGTTTATGTGTTTGCCTTTGCAGAGTGTTCTGTCCTGGGACTCCGAACCCTGGGAAATAGAGACCCATGCGTACCTTGGCCCGGTCGCTGGTGTTCTCATTCCAACTGCTCTCGAAAGGGAGAATATAGCCAATGTAGTAGCCACTTTGACTGTTATTTGTTTATGATTCTGATAGCATGCTTATTCATTTACATAATTTGCTTAGTATACGAACATGCTTATTATGGATCTTGCATTGTGACTTTTGCTCATTAATAGACACAATTCGTATTATCTTCTTGTGGCTTATATTTTACTAAGTCGTTGTACTTATGAGTTGTTATTGGTGTTGCAGGCTCAGATCCCTCTTCCGATCCTGCGTCGGTCGACCCGACTCCAGGAGAGGCTCGCGAGGCCCCATCCGGCCTAGAGGAGTGGACTTGATCCATTCTCTAGAGAGCAGTCTGCATCATTTTGTTATCCCATTTCATTTAAGTTTGGATCCATTTGGGGATTTTTTCTCTGTATTTTGTACCATGGGCTTGATTGATATCTGTATTGTGATTTTTGTATAGAGCTCTCTATATGGTTATACGTTCTTGTATTTATTCTTGTAATCAGTCTAATGCTTTTGTAATCCATTATGGTTTTGTTCTTGTGGTATGCCTTGATACATACAGCTTCCGCGTACACTTGTTTGCACGTGTGATTGATCCCTTGTGTGTGTATGCTTGGACGGGGTCTAGGTGTACATGCACGGGAGTACGTGTGTCATTGGTTAGGTTTTCTCTAACCCCGATTCTTTGGGCTCGGGTTGTGACATATGATATGCTTGTCACAATATTACTCAAGGTGTAGTACATGATTGACTCGGTATGGTCAAGCACTACTTAGCCTTAGCCTTAGGATCTCGACGGGGTGAATTTGGTGTAGTTATATGGCCTTGCTGTAGTAAGGACACGTCTTGGGAAAACCGGACCCCAAGAACCCGAGACCCATTTGTACCCCGGTCTAGTCGATGGTGTTCTCAGCACGGATATAAGATCCCTATTTTATGAGTATATGGCAATGTAGTAGCCAACTTGTTATGTACACAGCACGTAGACCTTGATTCAAATGGCATGTTGTATTCACTGCACGATTGCTTAGTATACGCACTTGACCTGTTATGATTTACTTCATGTTCTTTATTCTATTAGAAACAACATGTGTTAACTTGTTATTACTTATACTTTGCTAAATCGTCGTATTCACGAGTTGTCTTTGGTGTTGCAGGCTCAGATACCCAGACCAACCTCTCATCGGTCGACCAGACTCCTAGCAAGCCCCCCAAGGTCCCATCCGGACTAGAAGAGTGGATGTAGTCACTCCATTGGAGAGCGCCATGGACATATTTGCATATGAGTCTTCTCCATTTTGAGAATTGTCACGATTGGATCCAGTCATGAATTGTATATATATTTTGGCTTCATTTTGTAAAACCTTTATCCATATATGTCAGCTTTTGTCTTTATACTCTGTTCTTGTATTTCTGGTGTGATGTTTTGATATCTACAGCTTCCGCGTACTTGTTTAGCATGTGTAAATCTTCCCTTGTGTGTGTGCATTTAGACCGGGTCTAAGTGTATAGGCACAGGAGTACGTCTGTCATCGGTTAGACTTTCACTAACCCCCGATCTCCTGGGCTCGGGTTGTGACATAGTGTATGTTGCAGAGTTGAAATCTTGGATCGTTGCTGAAAAAAGCAACTTAAATCTTTGATATGGTTAATGTCCATTAATCAGATTCTCTTTTATATTTCAATAGATTCAACCAATTCAGCTATCCTAACAAACAATTAATCAAACAAACCACAAAGAGGAGAGGCACGATTTTTTACGTAAAAATCCTACTTGGGAAAAACCACAGGTCATACCATTTAGATCATAGATAACCAAGTACTATTAATCAATGTTACAAAAACTTATAGAACCATCCCCTAGTTGGAACTTAACCTATGGACTACGATGACCTTGCCAGTACCTCATTGTATATCTTTATCGCGCTTGATCCAAACTGCCTTAAAGGCTCTTTAAGGCGTATCTACTTTGATGGAGTAGATGTGAGATTCTAAAGCAGCAACTTCGGCACAGATTCTCTTCTAGATGCTCTAGAGAAGATGATGGATCTCTCCTATTGAATTCTTGTGAATAGCATAGTAAGACAGAAAATTTCCAAAGAGGTCGAACTCCTTTCTCAAACTTCTAGTTCATAGGCCGCCTCTAAGGTTCATGCATTTTGTTTCTTTTAAGAAAACCTACCTTAAATAAATAATTCTGCAAACGTCATGGACTTTAAAACATTTCCAAGGGCATTCGAATGTTTTCACTCCGAGATAAAATTCTACGTAGAAAAACAGTCTAAAAAATGCATTCTATCTTGGGCATTTGAACCTCCCAAAACATGACAATCCTACAAACTTCTTGAGGCCATAACATTATTGTTTTAGCTCCGATTGATATAATCTTGAGCTCCACAGATAGCTACTTGAAACGAGCTTTCCAGTGGTAGGTATCTTGGCATGACCCAAAGTATGGTCTGAGAAATATGACCGTTTTTCTCCAAACACCATTTAAATAACCCTGTGAAGCAAGTAACAGTCCAATCTAAAAATAATAAAAATTCTAACTCAATTGGACCTTTAGTTTATCTAACCCATAAAGTAGCCAACACTCATAATCTTAACAATCTACTCCTTTGGCAATTCATAAACAAAACTCCTTAGACAATATGTAACGACCCTAAAATTTGAATTTCCGAAGAACTCTATATTTTAGGGTGTTAATGGTGAAATTAAATGGATTCGCAATCTAAGATTAATCAACTGAACCATATTTACAGTAGAAATATAATTGTAAAGCCATCATAGGTACCATCACAAAACAAAGTAAATAATCCTACTCAAATTTAATAATTTAAATCTATCAAAGTCATAAATAAAACCATAAGTAAAGATACAATCCAATTAATTAAATCCTAACATAAATAGCCAACTAAGGACTTACAACCAGTTTGAAATTAAAATTATTATAAATAAACTAATTATCTAAATTATTGACTCTTTAGTATATGCACGATATTTTTATGCTATATCATCTGCGCTCCATGCGTAGTTTTCTTGCAATTCCTCTTCAACCGTCGTTCCCTCCGACTCATTAGAAGGAGTGCCGTTACTTACAAGTCGTTCCCTTCAGTTCATTGGAAGGAGTGTCGTTACCTACAAACGCCAATCACGGGGGATCAGGTTATGAAATAAACTTAGTAAGTATACCTACCCAATTTTCATATTCCATATCGTATTTTGATAAAAAAAAAATCAAGACAGATAAATCACAAGATTTTCAAAATAGATTAACAAGATATAATAATTCAAGATATAGGTTCATACAAAAAACCAAGTGAAGATCTTACAAATATCATAGCATTTAAAACAAATTGGCGTCCCACATTAGCTAGGATGTCACAGGTATTATTGCAGCCACCATTTAATGTGACGGGAACAGAGAACAAACTTTGGCACTCAGAGATTCAAAATTATAGCCATTGGCCATCAAAGCAAAGTAATAGAGTTTGACACCAAAGTAACTGATTGTTACTGACAGAGAGTTAACTAATTTACAAATCGTTTTAGAAGTATAGCCCCTACATAGTGGTGCCCCACTATACTAGACTTAAACATGCTAGTAGTATCACCTTAATTTAAAATACAGATAACAAACAAATAATCATAAAACATAATTTATTTAATACATGACAAATTCTAGAGTTGACAGATGCAGTGTCAAAATGCCATAAATCATATAACTGAGAAAATATATTGAATCATGTTAAGGTACAAGTATGATTGAAAACATAAAACCAATTAATCAAATTTCATTATACAAAAATTCAGATTTTACAGGTCATACTGAGTGTTTGGTTACTTTGCGCATGCCAGGTCTAGACCAACTTAACCCTATGATATTATGGGATTTCAAATATCGTATGCTTACCCTAAATCGAATTTGGATGACCACGAAAATCTCCTCTTTAGATTTAGATTAATTCTTAATTGGTGCTTCCAAAGGTAGTTTGTGTTCGAATAGCCCATGGCATCACACTCTTAAGCTTCCTTAATCTCAGTCCTACTTCAAGGTAATTCGAAGTTGGGTGTCAAGTCATGAGGACATGACTTATTATTGGTCAAGAAATAATTTGTGTACAAAATAAAAAATTTTTAATTTAAACCAAATCCCTAATCTTTAAAAGTCCTTAATTTAGTCACGGGTCAGGACATGAGTATTTTATCATAATTTTTAAGTCCTCCAATAAAAGAGATTTAACATAGGCCATGGGTCCAAATCAGTCCTTAATGGAGTATTAGATTCTCAGATTGATGGAAAACCTTTTTAATAAATATAGCATAGAGGGTTCATTAGTATTAAATATAAGGTTGGAGGGTTTATCTTTAATTTATTGCAAATCTCTTAATACCCAAAAGGAGCCAACAGAATGCTCCTCTCCACTGTTCCATTGGTATGTCTCAGAAGTCATGTCTCACGCCCCATGTGTTTAGGTAATTAGTATGATGGGTCATGGTAGATTAATCCACAAAGGGGCTAGTATCTTAAGGTCGCCTAGGGGTCTGCTATCAGATCCCTGGATCTGATCAATCATGAGGTGGGCCACGGGGTACCACCCAGCATGTCGACCACTTAAGCAATTTCGATGGGGATTCTAGCAAATGCAACCTAGGACTAATTTCCTGCTTTTGGTTTCAGGTAGGTAGTATAGAAATCATCATATATGAGCCCTTGATCTCTTAAAAAACAATTTATCAAACCTCACACCCCAAGCTACGGTTCTATCATCTAAATCAAGCCTAAGAGATGTAGCTCGTCATTCCCAACTCATGCATAGATTTTCAATTGGATGGGTGTCCTAATGGGACCCAACCAATATGGGCCCCTCATCCCTAACGTTGCCCCTGTGTAGTCTACCAGATGATTGGACCAGATCATCAATGAAGTGGGCCACTTGGGTCCCACAACCAATTTCAAGAAAAAGCACAGAAACAGACTGGGTTATGGAAATTTAGACTGCAGAATGGGTTTCCTCACTAATACTAAGTATACCATATGCTACATATGAAGCTCATTAGAAATTATATAAAAACATGATGATAGTGATCAAAGGCTTGATAAAACATCAATTGAAATAGTATAGTATAGAATACGCCAATAAGGTCGGAACTATGAAAACCATATAATTTATATTCCAAATCAGGTTTACAAAGGAAAATCATATAAATCACATTCTAAAAATAAAATCAGGTAGAAACATGATGGGTTTGTGCACTTGCCTTAATTGGTGATTTTTACTGAAATTCCCAAATCGTAGAGAGCTTCAAAGTAGGGTTGTAAATCTTCTAGTTGAAAGAGAGAGAGAGACTAGAAAGTTAGAGAGAGTAATATGCTGGTGAGTTTAGCGGGTGAGAGTTGTGGTTCAAGTTATGTATTATATATATAATTTATAATAGGCGCTTATAATAAAACTAAGAAGCAAAGTTAGTGTAAAATTCTTCTTTTCCCCATATAGAGTCCTAAGATAACTCTCTAGCCTTCTTGTATCCCAACCAAACTCCTACCAAAGTTGACACTTGCATACTACTCCTCTTTAAAGATGAGACAAACATGTAGTCCCCACACCACTAGTAATGGGTTTAATTTAAATCTCTTTCAACTAGGCATTAGATTAATCCAGATGAGTTCGTGTCGTTAGGAAATGTTTCATAATTAATTATTCTCTATCCAATGACCCCATTTTTGCTATGTTTTAAAATTATAGAAATACCCCTCATATTTTCTAAAAATTACCAACATGTCTTATAATTCCCAAATCAAGTCCTAAACGTTTGTGCCCCAATTCTGCCCTAATTGTTCAATGTGGGTTGATTTCCCCCAATTCGATTGATGTCATTGTTTATTTTGTAAATTGTTTTAATTGAATTAAATTTATTAATTTGGGCCAGGATCTTACACAATACAATCAATCTACCCAATTGAGCAAACCGAGTAAAGAAACTTTACCATCAGCGTAAACTTATATTGCCTCTGTCTCTATCTTTATCTCCCCCTACTTATTAGTGTCTGTCTCCCCCTTTGTGTTTATAATTGATAAAGATAGAATCAACATGCATAATATCTATCAATCTCTGCAATTGTCCCTTAATTATCACTCCCCTTTAATCTCATCATCATTTTCAGTTTTGGGGTAGGGGCTTGGCTCTTTTACATCATGTAAAGACTAAGCCAACGTTCTTCTCACAACCATTATCCAAGAGCTTCTCACATTTAGGTAACAATATTTGCAAAGATTTTGCATTCAACGCAGCAAGGATAGGATTGTAGCACAAGTCAAATTTGCAAACCCAAATTGATTCGGTCTTGACCTTGTGAGGAGAATGATACTTCTTCCTGTGCTACCTTCCTATTTGATTTCTCAATTTTGCGCAATGTGTCCTTTTATCCCAGGGTGGTGACAGATTAGGGTAAAGTTGGTCCAAGACACATTCCTTTTTAGAACACCTGCCACTGAATTCAAATATATAGTAGAGAAAATGTGGATGTCATTTTGTATATAGTGGAGCCTTGAACAAATGTAAATTTGCCTTTGGTTTAGATGTCAAAACTCCCTGCTCGTAGGCAAGTCCAAGTTTGGACGGGTTTATCATTTGACAACCCAAAAGTTTATCCAACTATTTTGATCCCATGTGCATGTGATTTAGAGAAGCTTTGGTTGTAGCTAACTCACTATTAACCTTCCTCAACTTGTTGTCAAAGTCAGCCTTTTTAGCCTTAAAAGTGACCAACTCCTTCCCAAGCACTTCCAATTCTTTCTCAACTTTCTCACCATGCATTGTCAGGAAATCAGTCTTAACACCTGCATCATCATTGGTCAGATAAACTTGAACGCTAATTTTCCAACTAGCTTATCTTGGCTCGTGAGTCATCCAGCTCAGCTTTCAGAGATGAATTTTGTGATTTCATGGCTTTTAACTTGAGAGCCATTCTATCATTAATTCTTCTTTGATGGATCGAATCCTTTAGAAACTTCTTATAGCTGGCTCCTACATCTTGCTTTAAGCTCTTCATCAGAAAAAATGATTAAACTGACATCTTCATCTGACTTTGAGTTTTTGTCAGATGACCCTTGCACAAAAGAAACCTCAAAAGATCTTACCATTAATGCTATGAACTTTCCAAAACCCTGTGTGGGAGACTCATATTCATTGCATTCATCCTCAGAATCGTCATCCCATGTCATGTTCAAGGCCTTACCTCTATGTTTTTCTATTCGACTAGCACACTTAGTGGTAGCATGACCATATCTTGACATTCGAAACATTGGATCGCCCGTGAAGAATTCTTAACTACATTTTTATCAGACTTGGCACAGAATTGATCTTATTCTGTCCCTTGTTTTTCTAATGACCATATTTGGAACAACTCTTCTTTTTGTCCAAGAATTTATTAAATCCCTTAACAAAATCCCCATCATCTGATTCATAGTCTGATTCACCATCTAAGTATTTCTCTACAAAATTAGAGGTAACTAGAGCAATTCTCTTAAACTTAGTAGTTGATACATGATTTGCCTCCAAAGTTTGTAAGTTACCAACCAATTTTTCAACTTTAAGGGTATTTAAATTTGTATGCTCAATTGCAACTACAAAGGCATAAAACCTCTCAAGTAGAGTACAAAGAATTTTCTTAACAATTTTGTTGTTGGTAATCGACTCACCCATATTGAAACTCGAGTTGACAATGTCACTCAGTTTCACATAAAATTTATCAAAGGTCTCAACGTCCTTCATACGCAGGTTTTAAAAGCAAATGTTAAATTCTGAAGTTTGGTCTGCTTCATAATCTTTGTCCTTCATGCAAAGTCTGCAAGATGTCCCATATTTCTTTTGCAGAAGTGTATGTGGAAATTCTACGAGATGTCGAGGTTGTGACACCATTGAAAAAGGCATAAATTGCCTTACTTTTAAAATTGGGAAGATGTTTCTTGCCTTATGACCAGTGTACCTTAGGTTTGGGAGTAAATTTCCCATCAGTTATTATTGTGGATCTGGAATATCCCTCTTCTAGGTAGTCTCAAACATCATCATCGATTGACTGCAAGAATGCAATCATCCTCACTTTACAATAGGAATAATTTCTCCCATCAAGAAATGAGGATTTGGTGGTTGACGTACCTTCTCTATTGAATTCAATAATATAAATATGATCGATCAATTCACACAATAACTTAGTGTGAAAATATCTAATACCAATTGAAAAAAATGATTTAAAGACTTAATCAAATTCCCTTTTAGATTTCAACAAATGTAGTTAATACAGTTATCCTAACAAGCAGTTAATCAAACAAACTATAAAAAGGAGAGGCAAGATTTTTTTACATGAAAAACCTTACTTGGAAAAAACCACAGGCTTTACCATCTAGACCACAGACAACCAAGCACTATTACTCAAAGGCTACAAGAACTCATAAAACCATCACCCAATTGGAACTCAACCTATGGACTACGATAACCTTGCCAGCACCTCACCGTACACCTTTTTCATACTTGATCCAAACAACCTTGAAGGCTCTTTAAGATGAATATACTTTAAAGGAGTAGATGTAAGATTCTAGAGAAGAAACTTCAACATAGATTCTCTTCTGGACACTCTACAGAAGATAATGCACCTCTCCTATTGATTTCTTGTGAAGAGCATAGGGAGAGAGATGATTTGCAAAGAGGTCGAACTCCTTTCTTAAACTTCTGGTTCATAGGTTGCCTCTAGGGTTCATGCCTTTTGTTTCTTTTGAAAAAACTCACCTTAAATAAATAATTCTGCTAATGCCGTAGGTGTTCGAATGTTTACACTCCCAAATAAAAATTATGTGCAGAAAAAAAAAATAGTCTACTGTCTTGGGCATTCCAACTTCTATCTTGGTCATTTGAACCTCCAAAAATAGCACAATTTTGTAAACTTCCTGAAGTCATAACTTTATTGTTTTAACTCCTATTAACGAAATCCTAAGCTCCACTAATATCCATTTGAAACGAGTTTCCCAATGGTAGGGAGGTGCCACAATCCAACGTATAATTTGAGAGATACAACCATTTTTCTCCAAACACCTTCAATTAAGTGACCCCATGATGTATGCAATAGTCCAATCTAAGAAAAAAAAATTGCAAGTCAATTAGACCCTGAGTTTATCTAACCAATGAATTAGCCAACACTCATAATCCTAAAAATTGCTTATTAGAGAAAAGAGATGAAAAAGGACTCCTAGGGCCTGTATGCTTGATGAATTGAATTTCTTGAAATTTAAAATTGTTTTTATGAGCAGTTAAAATGTAGAATGAATGTGACTTTTCAAAAATAATGACCATAAGATAAGCTCCCTCTTAATAGAAATTGAATTGTGGAAAAAAGAGAATAAATGCCCTGTCATCCTCTAATAATTCAAAGCATAGGAAAGGTTAAGGTCTCATCCATTTCTCACCTTACAGGCTTCACCCCTTTACTCTCTAATAATCCTTTGGTGGAGCTCATTTCACAATCATTTTCTATGTATTCCATGAAACAAACATGCCCTAAGTAACTAAAAATTTTGAAAACTCAGAATGAAAAATTGTATGTGAGTAAAATTTGGATCCATTTTAGATTCATGATCAAATTTAAGCCTATCGAGGGGATTAAAATAAATCTCGGATTCTAATTTGGCCAGGGTCCATCATAGAAATTGAGGAAATTTAAACCCCCAATTAGGGTTAATGTCCCAACCAAATTTCTAGTTTGTAGTCCAATTCACAACATAGTAAACTAGAGAATAAAAGTAAATCAATCACCACAAGAGCAGACACACAATTTTTACATAAAAACCCTAAATACAAAAAAAGCCACGAAACCGATCTCCTCGAACCAAGGAAAACCAAGCACTATGAAAAGAATAGCTACAAGATGCACTCATAGACCCTCCCTAGTTGAATACAACCTAAGGACTACAATTTTTCTTACCGACGACTCATCGTTCACTGTCCATCGTGCTTGAAATCAACACGTCTTGAAGCCTCTCAAAATGAAGGATCTATTGCGAGAGAGTAAAAAAAGGAATATCTAAAAGCTCTACAACTTTTTGCACAACTCTTCAATTGATGCTCTAGGTTTAGAATAGGGAGATTCATCTACTAGGGTTGAGAGAAGTTGTCTTTAAATAGGTCCAAAATCATGGCTAAAAGCTAGTGCTCAATTGGGACTCAAACAGGCAAGTTGAGTGGAAACAGGAAAGGTTTTTGCACAAACGTGGCTAGAAAAATAAGATGCTCAATCGACTGGACAGAGAGTTTGGTCAACCAAGGAAGGGTTTTGCCTTGGACATTAAAAACTGGACAACCTTCGATCAACCGAGCACAAGGCTCACTTGACCGAGGAGCCTTTTTGGCTGGGACTTCTCTGTTTCACTGAATTTCTTTAGTAGACTTCAAAATCTTTGCTTCAAGCATCCCGATGAACCACACTACAGTCCAAATCTATAATAGAAAATTTACAACTCAATTTGGACCGAGTTTTGTCCGAAACCCAATATTAGCCAACAGTCAAAAATCCTTATTGACACCCCGTGTCCATCAAAATATATGCAAATTCTATCAATAGATTTACATTATGTATTTTTTCAAGAAAAGGAGCGAGAATGTTACATGCATGAGAGAGAGAATTCACATTCTTTTGAGAAACTAGAAAAGAACCTCCTATTCCTATTTCCACTTGCTTATCATCAACTTTTCAAGAAAAAAAAAGGAAGATAGAAAAAAAAAAAGGGAAAAAGAAGGCACTAAGAAAGGGAATATATAGAATAGAGTTTCTATAGTATGTCTTTCAAAAGTGCAATCACACTTGAGATCACCTCCTTTTATATCCAAAGTTACCTACCATTTTTTTAGTTGTGTCAACTCACATTCATTTAACTCATGCAGGACCTAATCACCCCTGATTCAAGATTCATAATCATAAAGCACGTAATCAACGGTTGTTGGTGGCCACAAAATATCAATTCTAGCTTGAAAAATAATTGTAAAAATATGTAATTGTAATCTATATTCGTTTGCTTTAGACACCCTTTGCTTTCTCTATATTAAATGAAGGAAAAGCAAGGAGAAAGCCAATGGAGATTCAGAACAATGGGGTTTGAATTATTGATTATGGAATATCTCAACATCTTTATGACTTAATTCCTCCACAAACAAAAGAGAGAAAGAAAGCACACAAACCGGGATTCCTTTTCAAACTTTCCAACTTGACAAAGATTTGAATCTGCGTCAAGCCTACACTTTTCACGCTTCCTAACACACTCAAGAACCGTTCTTTTTCACCATTAAAGAAGACCCACGAACCATATGCCCTACTGAGCTTCATATTTCTTGTGGTCTAGCTGTAACCTTACAAAAGGAGATTTGTCTTGGGAAGGCTCTTCTCCACAAATGAATATTTTACTAGTGTGATTAACTATAAAGGCTTCTTGCACACTAGACCTTTGTAGGTGCACTCAAATCATTTTGTCTGGCACAAGCTTGGGTCTCACTCCAAAGCCTCAAATCATTGAGGGATTGAAGGGCAAACACCAACCCACTCTTAATAAAGATGTTCTATAAATGTGATGATCTCAAACACTGCCATAGTGGTGGGCCACCAATGTATGATGGCTTGAACCTTTAGTGGGTTCCATTAACAGGCAACAGCCTCAGGCTTCAGAACTTTTGTGTATCATGTGGATTTCACCATGCCACACGGAAGCATGGTGATGTCCTGAGATTTTCCAGGAGCCCACACAAGAAGTCAGCAACAGGTTATTGATGGATCCAGTCACTGATTCAATGTAGCCACTGTCTCTAGTCAACGATTTGTTCACTGGCCCCATGCTAGATCATTTGTCGCTAGCAAGACATGGCTATGATGGAACTTATCCTATGCTCTCGTGCGCAGATGTGGGGCCCTCTAAAAGATAGTCAAAGACAAATTATTCCATTTGCTAAGTTACAGTTGACAAATGACAGATGAGTTAATTAGTAAAATTTGTCAAGGCAACTCAAGATGGGATAAGACTTCAATAAGTAAAGGTTGTTTGTTGCTTCTCTAGATCGGCTTATTTACGAAAGAACCCAGCAGATGATTGGCTCAGATTATTAGAAAGAAGCAACTGATCAAAAATGTAAGATCTCACCATGAACATCAGTACATCACAACTCCTACATTAGCAGAGGCAGCAGCCAGCTGCAGTTCCTCTTCCTTTTCCAGCGAGTGTGATTTCTCTTCAAATAAGCTGTTTGTACTATGTTCTGAAAAATGAGGAAATGTAACAAGGTTGGATGCAGTGCAACCAGTTGTATTTGAATATTTACATGGGTCCAACCATTGATTTCTCCTGGCCCCACCTATATGCTATGTGGCCGATTCCAAATTCGCCACACAAGATTCTGAGGTTGTAACGGTTGAGACTAAATGCACAGTAAAATACATACTTAACAACGCATACTTGCTTGAATAAGAAAAAGAAAGAGAAGAAAACATAAGGACTGAGGAAAGCAATAATCATAATATCCAAGCAATGGACGGTCTAAAAGGTTGCAGTGGAAAAAAAATAACAAAGTATTTTTCAAATTAACTCTAATCAGTCTCTAAAAGCTCTTGAAAGTATTTCAAGAGCTAGATTTTCCAGTGGATTCATACTTGAGATCCAAGCTGTTCGTTCACGTGTGCTGCAGGTTACATAGAAACAACTAATAAGTCTCTTTCAAACTCCTTTAGGGAACGATCAATGCAAAGATACATATGTTTCAGCAACAATGTGGCTGAGTAATAGATTTTGGTATTAATCATTCTAAGCCATACATTTTTCAGTCATGGTTATTGCCTTGGGTTGAAAGAAAGGAATATTCGAAGAGAGAGTTCCACTTTAGCCTGCCGTCTAT
Organism: Sextonia rubra; assembly: GCA_037013555.1. NCBI lineage: Eukaryota > Viridiplantae > Streptophyta > Magnoliopsida > Laurales > Lauraceae > Sextonia > Sextonia rubra. The sequence continues at coordinate 103,340,735 of JASUAD010000001.1, read as the reverse complement.
TTTAGTAGTTTGCTTGGATATTTCCCTTTTGACGGTAAGCTAGTTCTTTCCTGTTGTGTCAGTGAGCACTGTGCCTTCCAACCGTGCAACTGCCCCACTCTGTTGTTAATTTCTACTACTAAATGGGGCGATTTTCAACTACAGGTCTCTCCCATTGGCTACGTAAGGGAATTTCAATCTACGGCTTTAATTTATGGTGTCTGGACTGCATGGATTGCGCCAAAAAAAAAAAAAAAAAACACCCACCCCCCCACAACACGCACGCTCTAAACATTAATCTGGACAACAACAACAGCATCTACATCAAAGCCTCGCCCCGAAATTAATATGGACAACAATCAGATTTAGTTTGCTGCGAGTTTTTTTCAATTTTTTTTTTTTTTTTTTTGCCCGCCCTGATACCTTATCTCTGCTTATTTATGCTGAACAAAGGTGTGAATGTGCAGAGACAAAGGTCACAGAAAATGTAGCAGCATGGGAAAGTTGACGGCGTCGGAGAAGCCAGAGAGCAGTAAGTGCAGGGATCACCATCACAACTTCAGACTCGCAGACAAATTCCGCTTACCTTCTAAAGATGTTCTGCAGCTACCCAAGCAAGCTAACCACTCACAGTGGGTGACAGTCATGAAAAATTCTCCTCCCTTTACCTGGAAAGGTTGAAGCAAATGAACAAAGCTAGAAAAGATTTACTCCATACAATCATCACTGAAATCAAGAAAACAGCACAGTGCTACTAAAACAAATGTTATATGCATTGATCATCACGAGGAATGGGTATGAAACAGAATGCAATGGGCAGTGTCATCTGTTTCTTCCCATCATACCCCGTACACGTTGAAAAACACGAACAAACTCGTAAAATTGACTAAAGTCCACTCCCACTGGGTTTTCCCCACCAGTAGCTATCTTTGAACTTTCAAACACATGATTAGATGGGTTCCCTGCAATAACAATGTCAAAACCACCGAACTGCCGAATCAAACTTTCAAGCATGTTACTTGTCAGCTTCTGAATATCATCAAACAGCATCAGCTCCCCAGTCTGATTTGTGTCACTCCACCACTTCCCAAGGATCTCTCGATTTACTTTGGAAGAGTCAACAGAAACGACACACTTAAGATGAATCTCAAGCCTGTGAAGGGCTACTTCTGCCCCTCCGATTCCACTGAATAGGGACAACACCGTCAAACCATCTGGGAAAATCCCCTTCAAAGAGGACAGATAAAATCCCAGAGTGTCAGTTTGATAATTGTACTTGAGCAATCTAAGTCGCTCTATAGGAGAGATCATGCCAACTTGGGTATGGCCCATTGGGTATCCTAAGATGCCTTCAACCTGATGGGCTTCAATTGGGCTCAACTTGTACCGGCCCACCCATACCAGATTTAGTGTCTTACACTGATGTAGAATGTTTGTCTGCTGCTCCTTAGAAAGCACCCCTTGAGTTTCAATCAACATCCTTCCCAATCGTTCACATGTTTGAGTAATTCCTGTCGTTTCAGACCTGATACAGCTCAACTGTTTTCTAGTATCCCACGATGGCCACCACTTCCTCGTATGTGGCAGCACATCTTCGATCGTCATTGGTGGTCGAGGATGAATGTAAGACCTATTCTCAGTGGGAAGGTTGTGAACATAGCCTTCTTTCCTGATCAATGCTGAGAAGAATTGGCAATTTACAAACTCTGGCTCAACTGCATACAGAAACTGAGATATTTTGATCCAAGTCGCTTCGGATATGTTTACAACATTTCCATAGAAGAAATATGGTGGTTCTGCTACTAGCTGATGCAAATTCCTAGAAGGCTGTGGCATGGGCTGCTCGGACATTTCGAATGTAGTCGGTTCAGTATCTTCCGATTCATAAGGCTCCGCACATGTATTAGGCATCGGATAGTTGTCGCTTTCTGATTTCACTGCACTTGGTTCTGGCTTAGGAATGCGAAAGGAAGTTTTCCCATCAGAAGGCATCCATTTTGCTTTTTTGGCTTTCTCTGCCCATCTGAAGTCTCTGTCTTTTGCATAAGGAACACCATTGGAACTTGATCCCTCAGTTTCCTCTATTTTAGTCCCAGGGTAACAGCGTTTCATACGTTCTGCTGTATAACTAACTCCATGCTTTGAATTATTTTCATTCCCTGAGTGGATCTTTCTGATAAAGTCAGAAGGCTTCTGCACAGAGAGTATGCATCATTGAATGAATATATTAGAACCAAGAGAAGATAGAGCTATAATTGACCTACTGAAAATATAATTATCACCTCTCGAAGCACCATTATCTGGTGTAGAAGAAAGAGTATTGCTTGACATCAAATGAATGGTCTGGAGTATTTTATTGCAGCCTACAAGGGACTCAGTTTGATTGATATAATTGGCTGCATTGTGATTGGGGAATGCCACAAAAATCTCCAAACCTGAAGGATCCATTAAGTATCCAATATTTTGGCCACTTCTCTGAGTTGTTTGTTTCTATATGTCACTGCTAGAAGGGTTAGGATCTTCCAATATAGGACATCTTTGGGTCATCCTATATTCCTATGTCTGAAACAGTAAAACCAGATCCATCCTCATTAATTCACTTCCTAAATTTATCACTCCTACAAGGAAAGTAGGGTAGTTTGTGTGGGTAAAAGATGTGCCTAACATCTTCTCTCTTGTACAAAGGGCACTCGCACGGAATCTCTTTTAGAAATATCTAATGGAGTGTTTATATAGGCATATATTTCAAATAAGAATGGCAATATCCTAAATAATGAGACAGAAATCAGTACAACAGAAAAGGCCTAACAAATAAATGGAGGAAGAAAACCTTGTCTTCTTCTACACATGTATTAGCAATTTGGTAAGCAAAGATAGAGTCAGCAAGCTCCAAGACTGGAACCTCTGCACCTGAAAGTCCAAATAGGATAAGCAAGGTCAAATGTCTTTCTTTTTCTTTTTATTTATTTATTTATTTTTTTTTTTTTGTGGGGGGATTGATTATCTATGTCAAATGTCAGAAGAATGTTTATCCTGAACAGGACGTTCTCATATCATTTGAGATAAAACAGTTCTCCAAACCATTTTGGAACATTTATTCCCATGTCCTGGCATTTACAGTAACTGGAAAAGAAAATTTATGGAAGTGATGGCACTTCATCAGAAGGAGAAAATATGTTAAAGTGAGGAAAAAACCAGTGACAAAAATGGTCCTGTAAAGTTGATGACACATCCAGAGATTACCTAGCAAACACGTTGGCAGATGTTTTAGCCAAATAGGGTGATGACAGGGTCTCCTCTTGGGAGGGTTTTATCTTGTAGTTGTCGTGTGAGAAGGGTACAATACTCTTCTACCTTTGTGTTCCTCCTTCACTCTTTCTTCTTTTCTTTTGTTCTCTCTTTGTAATTCCTTCTCTTTCAATAAAAGTTACTCTCACCAATAAAAAAAATAAACAATTGCCAAAATGTAAGGGGCTCAAAATTATTCAGAATTACCATTTCCTGGCATTGTTAATAATTACACATATAGATTAAGCACTACAGCCCAGAGAACCGAGCATGCCCCTACTTTCTTTTTTTAACAGTATCAGAAAATATATTAAAGGAAAGGAAATGAACAGGGATCACAAAAGGGCGAAGTACGGGCGAGGGTTGAGGGGTAAATGAGCTAATACCCACCACCCAAAACAAAGAAAAACAACAATTGGTAAGGATCTGCATCTGAGAGCAAATACATACAAGCTCAAGTTTTGAATCCATCCAATGCTAAGGATGCGTTTTAATGTAACCAATGCCCTGATCAATTTGGATAGTCAATATCCCTTCTATATTCAGATATCCACACTGCCACAAATGCAAAGTTGAATGAGTAATAAATGGATAAAGGCCAGTTCTGCCTTCATATTCAAACTGCTCATGATTTTGGGTGCATGCAAAAACATGCTGTTACACTTGATATAAGTTCCAGTCGCTTGTTTAAATAGAAAGGTGTGCTGTCACATTTTAATTGAAAATATTACAAAGATAACTGACCAAATCTATCAATAGCTGCAGAGACTTCATCTCCAGTAAACCCCATTTCAAGCAAGCGAAGGGTTTTGTTCATGGTACCAAACAAAGTTTCAGTTGTAATAACCTGGAAGGTTAAAGAAGAAGAAATGTTAGAAAGCATCCCCAAATTTTTTGCATGGCCATACAGATTAGAATCCACAACTGAGTGCACTCTTAACATGACGGTGCAGCTGCAAATGCATATATATATATATATATATATATATGAGTCGCGCTACAAAACTAGTAGGGCGTTTTTCACACACAAAAAAAGAAGCCACTTTTTTAGCTTATAAGCTTTTAACACGTGTCATCAACATCTCCTTAAAATTAGCTATCCCTTACTTTTTGTTTTGCACTTGTGAAGTGGCATATTTTTATTAAACATGTCGAAAGGGGCACAAACTCCCCTTTTTTAAATGGGGAGTTCAAAAAAGGGGAGTTTTTGAGAATTCCTATCTATATATATGGAGAGAGAGAGAGAGAGAGAGAGAGAGAGAGAGAGAGAGATGTGCTCCTTTGAAGACAGTCCATATGGATGGTCTTCTGGGGCCCACTTGGGGCCATGTCAATTATGGGGTAGGTGGGGAATCAAAAGATCCAAACGGACCTAACTGTGTGCAAAATTTCAAGTCCATTAGATCAACCTAACTGCTTGATCCATAACCCTAAGTTTGGTGGTTTTAGGAGTAATTATTTTTCTAGGATTTCAGTCGAGTGGTAACATTTGGATAAGTGTTACACCTGGGGCTTGTAACACTCAGGGGCATAGTGGGTGAGGGTGAGGGAGTTGGATTTATCACAAGGGCATTCCACATCCCCAAAAAATGGGCATCCACACATTTGCTCCCATGCATGGGAACCATCCCATGGAAGCATTTCTGATATTTGGTAGATCTGCAAACAGTGTCTCTCTTTGGACCTCTTCTTGGGCAAAACCACAGTTGCCTCTCTTGGAATATTATGGTAGAGAGATGTAATACTGACAAAAAAAAAACTCAAATTCTTCCATAATGACAAAGACCACCAAGAACCAGTACACTGTGGTCTGGTCCACAATGATGATGTTCCTCAATTCTTTCACAATGAAAGGACCAGAGATATGGCTGGAGAATATCCTCAAGCCTTCCCTGGAGGTCCACCAAGGATAAAATATCTGTTGTGTCGCACTTTGATGTCATTCCTTAATTGTGTAATAAAGTAAGATACCACACAAACTATTAGGTCATGTTTGTTAACGAAAGAGGAATCTTGAAATCAAAGGATTCCTTGGTGCCCCAGGAACCAAGCTATGCTCAATGAGGATATCTAAGGGAAAGTATTTCTTCAATCCATGTTTGGCTAGTACATTAAAATCCACAGGAAAGAAAAATCTATTGGTCCAGATTTTTCACAATTTTCAAAAAATCCATGATGAATCAAAGGATGAAACCTGATCCCCTAGCCATTTTTGGCTTCTAAAGAGGATGAATAGTTCAGATCATGATTTATTTGCCCACAAGAATTAAAAGGAAAATGAGAAGAAACTAGACTAGTTCTTAAATCACATGAAAATCACACCATTTCTGCTGTATCACATCTGGTTCACCTTTTTCAAACATTTCTCAGAATCCATGAGGAACAAGACTTGAAAATCTGTAGGAAAAAATTTCTTTTGGTCGAAAAATCCATGATGAATCAACAATTTGAACCCCTAGCCATTTTTGGACTTACAAACCGGATGAACGGATCAGACTGTGATTTATGGGCCCATAACAATAAAAAAAAAAAAAAAGGGAAATTGAAAAAAGAAAACTGGACTGACTGGCTCTTAATCATATGAAATCACGCCATTTATGCTGTACGACATCCACTGGTTCACCTTTTTCACACGTCTCAAAACCCATGAAGAACAAGACATTAAATTTAACCTCCAATCCATTTTTAGCCTTCTAAAGAAGATGCATGGTTCGGATCATGATTTAAAGGCCCCCAGAAGTCCAGAAAAGCAGATCTATTAGTCTGGATTTTTCACAATTTCCTCAAAATCCATGATAAATCAATGGCTAAAATTTGACCCCCTAGCCATTTTTTGCCTCCTCAAGGGGATGAATTGTTCAAATCATGATCTATGGGCCCACAGGAATAAGAAAATCAAAAAAACCTGCCAGCCACAAAATCATGTGAAAACCAGTATAGCAAGTGCGTGCACAAGGACGGACGTGTAAATCCGTGCAAGTGAAGATGTGGAAATCTCAGTCCATACCACCTAAATAAATTGCAAGTAGAGATTTTGGAAATACAAAATCCTTCCTCACATGAAACACCAAATATGGATTTTCCCTAAAACTGTGGAAAACTAGAGAGGAATCCTTGCGGTAGATTTTTACCAAAATGCCCTTAAGTCAATAATGAAAAATACAGGAAAAGTTCAAAGCATAGTAAACATTAGATTATTTGGAATCCAAGTGACATTTGCAATTTCACATGCACCACATAATATTATAAATTATACACATTCCACAATTTTAAAAAAATAACAAAAATATGATAACAAAAATACATGTAATTCATAATTCTAATTTTTGTGATGTTTCGTTTTTCATCAAATTCAATCAAATACATTTTAATAGTTTAAAATGTTAATTATACATAACATCATATACATATAGATATAACCTTTTCTCAAGAAACAATGTAATTAATTACAATTTAAAGGTTTTAAGTTCAGTTTCTTAAATTTTAAGTTCAGTTTCTTACTTCTTTTTTAAATTACTAGTTGGTCAGTACTAAAGATAAAAGATCACTAATTTTCGATGCTTGCATAGTTCAGCGGTTGAATCAAGCAACGAACATGGTTACCTAATGGGTTGCAGACTTGTAGTTTCAATCCAACAGAAGCAGACTATGTAGAGATTCCTCTACAACCATATCAAACAGGCCAGCCCAGCCCAGTTTTTAAAGCATTGATTCGAACATTTATGTAGCAAGCAAACAAACAGACAGTTCCTTGAAACAGCAGAAAGAACGTAAAGGATGGAAGATGGACATGACATGACTCAAAAAAGTCAGAAGAGAGACTGATACATGTATAAACTACAGATTTAATGAGGAAGGAGGATCAATGCATGAAAGTAAAAGACCTTCACATTTCTGCCGTGGATTGAATCATCAGTATCCTTTTCTCCAGAAGTCCCACCTGTTTGGGCAGCAATTATGAAGTCTACAAATTCGCTAATTGGAGCATCTTCACCTAAAATATGCAGACACAAATGAGTCATTTTCATTAGCTAAAAGAAACAAAAAAAAAATACCTTTAAAATAATTACAAATCTAACAAATTTGAGAAGTAAAAGTCATTCATACAGAGGATATTTCCCCTGCCACAATTGCCATGAATCTATAAGTAATCTCTATTATTCACAAATCAAAACTACATGGACTACAAAAGCAACACACATAAAATTCCTTTAAATCAGGGGTTGTGATCCAACAAAAACTATTTTGCAGTCTAAATCAGTTATTGTTTCGTTCATACAAACTAGAAGTGTCCACAAAATGCAGGATGCATTACTAGCATAACAACCAACTGACTGGAACCCTCTTCAGCCAATCAATTGGTCACATCATTCGTCACCTGTATAAATAGGGGTATTCATGGGCCTGGCTGGGCCGGGATGAGGAACATCTAGGGCCAGCCCAGCTTCTAAACTGAGGGCTCAAGCCCAGTAGAGGCCCTAGTCGGGCCAAGCTTGCTGCCCAAGCCTAGCCAGCCTGAATAGGATGAAGCTGGAGCCCAGCCCCTATTAGGTTTATAATTAAAAAACTGGGTGGTTCACATTGTTTCAAGGGTACCTTAGATGGTTTAGTCATGCATTTGTGTGTCAGATGTCTAGTGTTTGAGACTCCTTACCACGTTTTTGCTACTACCATTATTATATTCGGGCCGGGCTCCCTACAACTGAATCCAAGCTAAGCAAACATATTTAACGTGCCTAAAATAAAAAACCAAGCCTGGCCCAAAGAAGGCTAGGCTTGGGCCGGCCCGGTCCATCAGCACCCCTAAGTACAAAGTAAAGGAAGGAAAATGTGCCTTGTCGGCAATATCATGAATTTTCTTGAATATATCAGCAAACCACCACGGTTACTAGATGGTCCATAAAAGGCAAGGCTTTGGATGGAAAAGATTTTCTTGGAAGGTTAACTCTGTTAAAACACAAAAATTTTAGGGAAAGGGCACCTTATCAGATTTAGGGTTTCCAAAAGTTTTGGAAGCCACCACCTAACAATCCCACCCCATTCTGACCCTGAACTGTCTTGAGGGCCCTATCAAAATGCCCCAACAACCAACAATTTCTTGCATTTCTGATTTATTGGAGCTAGAACAATCAATTGCGCCAAAAAGACTGAGTACAACTAACAACACCAAGTTGATCATAAACAACTCCGATACCTGCTCTTATTGTCTTCCTGGATGCACCAAACCGAAACATAACTATCAAGCCAACCTCAACATATTTGTGGGAAGAACTCTAAATTCCTTATGAGAGAGAAGAAAAAAAAACATGGGACACTTCTACCTGACCTTCAATTGGACAAACAAAAGACACTTAATATGTTGATCTAATCATCCAACAACCAGATCTTTCAACTAGGCCAGAACAGATGGCCAAAATCACATGCACATTGCACAGGCCCCATAAAAATATTAGCATTAGAACCAGTCTGCAACATTAATTACATGCATGCAATACATTGACCTGACAACAAACCAGCCAGATTGCAAGACAATTCAAATAAACTTTCTGATTATTACAATGAATACGACAAGCAATTACCCAACTGAAACTGAATCAAATTGCATATGAAGAACTAAGTTCAGTTAGAGAGTAGCAGCGATATCTGAACTCTGAAGAGATTGAAGTGCATGAAAGTTTCACCTACCCAGTTTTTTAATTGCCAGTTCGACTTCATCCACAGAGAAATTCATCATTAACAAAGAATTCCTTACGTCCTTGCTAAACTCACCAGTTTCATCAGATTCCTGCCAAAGATGCATGATGAAAACAATAAGATAAATTAACTGCTTTTCACTTCCCTCTTTTGTTCATAAGTGATGGAAATTTCACTGAATAAACATTAAAGTCCACGATGACAAGTGACAACCACAACCAAAACTAGAGAAGTCCAAACATGCAATCAGCATCAGCAGTAACCTCCTATGAAAGGTGTAGAATTTCTCAAACACAGTGGAATACATGATATTCAATGATGAACAGTTGTTATACCATTTCCAATAGTGGGTCTAACAAAATCAGAGAAATTTGACCATTCTTTCCATGTAAATTATTATTGAATGACCAATCATAATTGTCAATTTCCATATAAAAAATAGTGGTTCAAACATTATTGAAATTTGACCATTCTTTGCAATATGCACACACCAATATTATAGTGGTTGCCCTCTCTCCAATTTGGGGTTTTTTGAAAGAAAAATTTTGAAAGAAGTACAGGATGTTGGCAATTTTGGTAGAAATGTTTCGAAATCTAGACCAAAAATTTACAAGGGGGTTGTTTGGTTCAAACCACTATCCAAACTGAACTGAATTTAAAAACTATGTTACCAACGGCACTAACCCAACTAAAAAGTCTTCAAACGTCATGAATAAGCAATTGATCAGTAAAGGACTTCTTTTGCTAGAGATGTCATGGAGTAGCTCCATAAACAAGTGAATACCAAAGGACTCAATTTTAGCTCTCTGCATGTCCATTTTCCCGTAATAATTTGAGTCCCATCCACTATATGCACAATTTGGAACAGGCGTTGGATCTTACTACAAATTTAAGGCTTCTTTCACAGGTTTACCAGGAATGATGTGTTCCCACTAGTGAAAATCTGTAATCATTTTTCATGAACAAATGGCAAAAGTGTTGGATGGAAACACCTGATCTCTCTCTCTCTCTCTCTCTCTCTCTCTCTCTCCACTTAATTATTTGTCTTTTCCTCTTCCTCCCAATACGGTGCCATCCCCCCACCCTCTACATCTCTCTCATCTCTCTGCCCCTCTATCCTTCTCATACTCTCAGCATTCTCTCCCTCTCCCTACCCTATCTGTCTCCCTATTTCTCCCAACCCTATGCAATTCCTCACCCTTTATCTCATTGTCTCTATGCAATCTCTCTTTCTCTCTCCCTCTCCTCTCCAATCTCTCTTACCCTCCTCTCTCTCGTCTCTCCACAATTTCTCCATTCTCCCTCCCTCCTACTTGTTTGTTTTGCATGAAAATGAATTCCAAGTAATATTTGTGAAAAAGGGTAAAATCAAAGAAACAAATGTGAAAATCCACAAGGGCCTGTTTGGTTGCAAGAATTGAAACTTTAGCAATTCTAAGAAATGCAGTTTTTGGAAAGTGAGTAAATTTGAAGGAGCAAATGTGAACACCCATAAGTGTCAATTTGATTGAAGGAATTAAATTCCTAGGAACTCCTATAATTAACTTCAAAATTTTGTTAAAATTGAAGAAATAGAGGTGAAGATCCATAAATGGCTATCAATGATCTTCCCATTTGAAGGGAAGATGGAAAATGAATACCCAAACATGACCCTGGTAAATCAAACCCTAGGAAAGTACAATCGAATAGGATCTTAGGAAAATATACCTTAGAATTCATAGGAATTCAATTCCATGAAAACAAATGGGCCCTTAAAGGTTTTCCCTACTGCTTATGTCCTTTTAATTTATATGTGTGAAGTTTACATATGGTATTGATGTATGAATATGTTTACTGATTATTTTTATTTTTTTAATATATAACATGGATTTATTAATATTTCACAACATATTCAAATAAAAGAAGGTTGGCAAATGCGATTCTATTGACTCTGCTCCTTGGAACAATATTCACAGCATTTACCAAAAAAACAAATTCTGCAGAACAAATTCCTAGGAGAAAGTCAGATATAATGTCATCAAACAAGTTCTAGACAGCTCAATCTCAACACAACCTGATCTCAGCACAGGATTGGTATACTCGTGGGAGTGAGGCCAAACAAGCTCTTAAATGATTCTTTTTGTCATGTTAAGCAAACGAATGATGAGGTGGCTAATGGCCTAGCTAAGGAGGGAATTTCACACCGGAGTTTGTCTTTTCCTTTCTGTCTGGTAGATAGACACCCATACACCCACACACTCACACTACCCAAGTCCCTATCCAAAAGACCAAGGGATCAATCGGGAGTTTGTCTATTTCTCATGATAGCAACCCTTTGTAATTGATTCTATCTTGTTGTTTGGTGTTTGTTTTGTTGCTATTTTCCGTTTGGGTGGTTAGCATGTCATTATATATCTCTAGTACTGCTAAGCCTAATTAATGAAATTATCATTCAATATATATGAAGATTTTATGCAACAGCCTCTACAACATTCACAATAAGGAAATGCATCTTCCATTAGGATAAAAGAAACATAAAAGGGTACCATCATCAGTAGACTAAAATCAGATGCCTTATTTTCTCTGCATAAAATGTCTCAATAAAGGATAATATCACAGTTTAAAAAGAAGAAGAAGACGAGCGACCTCAAGTCCAAGACTATCATCTGTTGAAAATTCAACAGGTGAACCATTTTCATCCTTGCAGGGGCTAACAACACCATCTGGAAAATCTGAGGGTTCAGCACTTGGTTTTTGAAGAGCCTGAAAAATTCCAACATCAGCATATTTCTTTTCTTTTCTTTTCTTTTCCTTTTTCTTTTCTTTTTTTTTTTTTTTTTTTTTTTTGAGAAATAGCAAGACCCACATAGTGATCATTAATCATGTCTAGTTTCATGGAAAGTGAAAGGAGTATCGCAAGTTCTCAAACCTTATCATGATGATATGACTTTTTTTTTTTTTTTTTTGAAATCTCATGGTGATATGAAGTCTAATATAAATTTCATTCCAGAAGTCCATACTCAAAACAACGATCCAATCATAAAGCGATACTGGGGACAGCCAAATAGAAATGTGCTCGCAAGAATCTAATGAAGAAAGAGAAGCACACCCAATAAGTCAATGCATCATTTCTTTTGTATGCACCATTCAAAACTAATATGTATTAAAACAAAATTAAAAATTGCAAAAGCAATGGCATTAATTAATGAAACTTTTTTATTAAAAAAGCAATATCCTACTATATCGTTTCCCACATATCAATGTTTCAAGGTCAAACAGCTTGGTTTACTAATCAATAATATATTTGAGAATATCATAGATCATGTGTACGCCAAGAAAAAAATTTCATGCAGCACGCTGGAATATTGTTGAATTTTCTATAGCACATTTTCCACATTGTTAAGATTACTTCCAGTGGTTATATTAGAAAACAGAAAACCTTGCCAATTAATTATATTAGAAAAAACACTTGTGAGTTGCAACTCATTTTATGGTTCAGCATGATCGAGACCTTAACATTTTTATCATTTTATTAAATTTTCATGACATTGATCGTAATTAATGTCTTTAATTATTCATTACTAATACTTTCTAATTGTGATGAACACAGAAAAGAGGAGAGCCAGCCCTCAATCAAAATTCTAGATGAAGTCAGAGACATCATGAACTTTTTGAATAAAGTCAAAAACAGGTAGCCTATAGAACATGTATCACAATACAAGACTTGCCCTAACACAGTCACCAATTAGAAAAATAAACAAAGTATGCTTTGTGGTCTGGGAGACGTGGTCACTTACAGAATATGTAAAGAGTGTCTCTAGTAATAAGTCAATATCTTCTTCCCCTGGATGTGAGCAAATAAACTTAAAAAAATCAATTACCCAGTGCATGAAATGGACTTCCGAAGTGATTTATCAATTATACTTCGTTTGAGTATGCATGGATAGATATATATTGCACATTCAAACATGAAAATGAGAAACAAGTAATTAAAAATCAGATACATCAATACTTGTACAATTAATGCATATTCATCTGAACCATCTGCTTACAAAATACCAACCATGTTCATCAATCGCTCTTTCAACAAGAGCTGGTGCAAACCCCATCCCCACAAAATGTGATTTCAATTGACTTGAAGAGCTCGCCAAGCTTTCCTAATGGTAAATCAGAAACAACACAGAAATGGTAAGTAATCTACAGAGTTTAAGACTTGTTTGAAACCAGCAAAGGAAGAAAAACCCAGTACAATAAAAGTTCTGATACTGGCCTGCAGCATGGGGCCTATAGCCTCCCATGACAAAAAGTCCATTATGTAGCATTGTTCTCCTACAAAATCAAATAGCAAAAGATAGGACGAAGACTCTTTTTTTTCTTTTTTTTTTTTTTATGGCATAAGGTGGCCACTACATGACAAGCATCCATCCAAATGGAGACCCAAGGCCCACATTGCGAAAAAGAGTCAAAAAGTGTTTCTACTGGATTTCGTTTCCTTACTAGCTCCAAGCGGCCCTTAACATTTAATCCATTGAAGCTAACTCCAAAGGTAATCACTTGAATAAGAGGAAACAAGTTAAATGCTCTAAGTGATCACACAACAGGTAAACATTCTTAGTATTATGCCTACGAACAAATATAAAATGTTAAGAAAAAAGCATGCTAATCATAGTTAACTAAAAAGGAATCAAGGGTGCGACCATGAACCAAGTGCAGTTACAATTTGATAGATGGAGTAGAAAGCTGCACCCCTAGTGGAGTGTGGTTGATGGCCCCTCATGGGTCAACTCGTCTTCGGGCCTAGCCCACCAATCCTAGTTTATTTAGGGTTTTATTCGCTTATTTGTATTTTAAGTTATGTTTAGTGGATGCATTAATCTTGGCTGTCAATGTGATTGGATGGCATGGATTAGACTCAGGGTTAGTCATTTTCTCTATTTAATAATGTAAAGCCTCTCTAGCTAAGTTAGTTGATGATTAATGAAATTTAAGTTTTGGGATCCCGAGTCTTCTTGGAGTTCTCTTCCAAACACCGAATGCCTCCGGATTCAAGTTTGATAAGAGCCCAATTTCTCAAACGCCTCCGAATCGGAGTCTGGAGAGAGCCTAATTTTTCCCACTATCTTCATCATCTACCTTGCCCAGCCCACATCATCCCCTCCGTTCCACATTACTTCAACTCTAATGAGTAAAAACTAACACATAACATGGACACTACCTTGCATTCATACAAAATGAGCTCTGCCCATGAGTCCAATCCTAGGAGGATGATTTTCCACAATTGTCAAACAGATTTAATTCATGTGACGGGGACAATCAACTACACTACAGGAACAAACCTCAGTACGCTGAGGCCAATACGGCTTTGTAGACGGCTCCCAATCCGAGGCCTCAACCTTGGGCACAGTTCTAGCTCCACCTTGCGGACCAGAAGAACCCCCACCCCTCACACAAACTGCCATGTCCTACACAATTAATAACAAGGTATGAGTTCAGCGCGCTTAGCGTGCATGAAGGAGACAATAAACTCCAATGCAGGAATGAACCTCAGCGCGCTTAGTGCAATCCGGCTTTGAAGATGAGTCCACCTCCAGGGTCTCAACCTTGGGCACGGTTCTAGCTCCACCCTGCAGACCAGACCCACTTCCCACCTTGTCCTGCAGAACAACAAAGCATAAGTTGAGCATGCCTAGTGCATGTGAAGGAGGCAATCAACTGCAGCACAGGCATGAACCTGAGAACGCTGGGTACAATCTGGCTTTGAGGATGGCTCCAAATCCAAGGGCTCAGCCTTTGGGACAATTACAGCCCTCCCTTCCTGGCCACAACAACTCTCACTGTTCAAATCATGGGACAGGGCATATATATATATTTTTTTTTATTATTTTTTTTTTTGACTTTATAAAACATTTACAGAGCTTATCAAAATACCATTTTTGGGGAATGCTGGAGAGAAATTTTTTCTGATTTTCAGATCCCTTCAGCTGGAGATCCTGAGAATCTCTGCAATCAAGCATCAGACTCTCAAAACCAAGAAAGACAAGAATTTCCAAAGCATTGATCAAACCCTAGCTCGCATGCAAAGGAGAGATCAAAGAAAAATCTGCAAAAAAATCGCAAAAGAATCGCAAAAAGAGAGAGGAATTGAAATGAGATGAAAAGCGATCAAACAGAGGAAATCAGAAAGAAATGAGAGGAGATTTGAGACCTTGGGATTTCATCTCTTCTTTTGGTTTGTGGTTTCGTTTTGGAAGAACGAACGATCACGATTTCGCACGCTCGTGAAGGGTGCAACAGGAGCAGACTGATGAGGATGGAATCTTTGAAAGCGCTGCTGCTGCTCTACTGGTACTGTTACAGTGTTTATGTTTTCACGTGTGTGGCCTATTTGGGTGATCAATCAGATCTATGTATCTCACTCTAAGTCAGTCGTTATTGGCCGTTGATCTAAGTAGAAGGAATCTTCAGCCATTGGGATTCCATTCACTTAGCTATCCAGTGCACGTGTGCCACTGGAGCTCATCGCACGCTGTGCTGTGGGGGCCACCTGATGAAGGGAACCGGGGGATTTCAAGATCGGGGTGGGATCTTGTGTCTATCAAGTTTGGGGCCATTTGATCGTCCTATTATCTTCATGTGGGCCTATAAGCTTGTCAGTTTCAGTTTCAGTTTTACTCTCTCTAGGCTTAGGTAGGCTCAGTTAGTTTGATACCAAGCCACCAACACCATATGCAAGATACTAAATGCTCACTCTATATATTTATTTTGATCACATTTAGAAAGCCTTATTTATTTAAAATAGAGTTGATTTAAATAAATCTTACTTGAATTAGAGTTCACGTAAATATACTCTAGCATCCAGAAAATTTGGAATTTAAAGAATTTTAAAGGACAACGTTGGCTGTGTTTTGCATCTCTATTTTTAAGCTCTATTTCTAGAGTTTTGAAAAAATAGACCATTTAACATGGGATTATGTCCACTGCCCGCTTTAGACATTTAGAAGCAAAACTTTCGAAATTGAAATGCTCCAAATCTATATTCGTAGAAAATAGAGGCATTGGGTCTTAAAATTTTAGAGGCAGATAATATTTTTTTATGGCAAGAATAACCCAAGACGATCTTTTATTGACAATGAAAATCCCACCAATGAAACACGCACCAAGCATTAAACAATTTCAATTTTAATTCTAATTGGAGTGACATGAATGAGCGATTTAATTTAAATCAATAAGGTGTCTAGAAATTTTTTTTCATTATTAACTTACTGGTATGTTTCTCTCCTAGGAAAGTGAAATTTCTTAAAATGACCCCACCTCCTCTTATTTTTATAAGATCATGACTTAAGCTAGAATTTGGATTATGATCATCCATTAGCACTTCCGACCACTGAGTTCTAACATACATGGCCCAACAAGGGTAGTCACGGACATTGTCAAAGTGAGCCAAGGGGACTACATATGCTGTCCAACAAAATGCGTCCAGTCAGGCTAATCTTTAATTAATGCAGCTCCTTTTACGCTTTGGCACTATGCCCAATTTTGTGCTTATCAAACCTCCACCCACTGCGGGATACAATCTCAAAAAAAATCTATAAAGATAATTAAACTTTAAGGCCATTAAAAATCAATGTCTATGATAATCTGATGAGGCAGATCTTCTGCATTACCTTCAATCCAAAGGAGATATTTCCATCTATCCCATCATCAATGACAGAAATGCATCCAAGTGGGCCCCATTAGCTGGACTGCATAAACATAGTATACATTCTGGTGAAAATATTCACTAAAAAGATAATCTCGAACTTTTATAAAAGGTAGATAATCTCAAACTTTTGTAAAAGGTTCAGTGAAAAAAAACCTTTTGTTAATGGAACTTTAATCAAAAGTTTTTTCCTTTTTTTACCCAGCCAAATTGTTGGTTTTTTTTTTTTTTTGGAAAATCAGCCAAGTTGTTTTGTGGTTAAACACACAGTGATGAGGCAAAATGTTTGTAATTTTTAAACATAAAATATGCTCTTAACAATAATCATTTTCACAAATATTATGCTTACCAAACTATCACAGAAATTCTAAGAAATCTTAGATTTTGAGTTTTATTTAGAAATTATTGCAAAAGATCAAGTAACTAATAAAAAAATAAAGTACTATTAATTCTCATAGATTTTCCCAACTTTCTCATTGATTCCAATAATATCATGCTTTCTTCATAATATTTTCAATTTTGTCACTATTTTAAAGATATCAGTCTCATCAGGAAAAAAAAAAAAACCATTCCAGGCTTCCAGCTAATTACCATTGTGACAATTGAATTAATTTCAGTTCGCCCACATGATTGGAAAAAAAGGTTCAGGAACACATGATCATGGCCATGGAAGGGGGAAACTTTGGTGTGCCCACTCCACCAATCCATAAAAAAAATAATAATAATAAAGGCTTGCCCCACTCTTCAATGTAAAGGCCTTCCTCTATAGACTCTATAGATCCAATTGGATGATTTCTTCCAAAACCTTTCAGGCCAGACTCTCAAACAAAAACTTTATAAAACATGCATTATGCATCAGAACTTCGAACCAGTAAAAGCAGAGGAGATAACCAGAGCAGGGAAGATCAGTGATCTTCATTTACTTGCATGAACATGTATGATATAAACTGGCAAGCGTTCAGAGGCGATAAAAGTAATCAAACCCAAGCTGGGGCTCGGAGTAGTGAGTTGAGAGTATTTTGGATGCAATTATGACATTTGCAGCTTCTGAGTAATGAACTCCATCCCAACTTATATATCGCGTTCCCTCCTCGCAGACTTCATAACCTGGTTGCGCACAAGTCACATTAATGTTATAGTTGTATGGAGGCCCACCATAACCACAACATGACGTTAATGGGTTTCTGAAACCTGAAAGGAAAAATAGTCGATCGTCATCAACATCATGGCCAAATCCCTGATTTAGTAAGTTCTATTCGTAAAAACGAACAAGCTACCAGCATATATAACTATATTGCAATATAAGATAGATGATCAATTCAACATTGAACTTGCAATGTGAAATCTGTAGGCTCCAGTAAGTTTCCATATGTAGTTTAAGTTGCGGAAGTGAGTATTAGAACACAAGTGAAACAAAAAGATGGTAAACATATAGCTGATTCCATCCCAATTCAGAGCTGGGAGAGATACCTCAAACACCACATTTGACTACTATAGTGATGATCTTTGTCAGTAACTAATGAAAATTGTAAATTCCTGAAATGGGGCCATGTTGATCTTTTCTGAAGAATATGAAAACTGAAGACTTAATTCTACAGTTTAAGTTCCTATTGTTCAGTGCAGCAAAATATATTCTACGGTGAAACATGTTTCTGCTCCGTGTGACATCTTAAAAACTGGTTTTTTTAAGTTCTACCGCTGACTCTTTCTCTTTTATTTCCAAAGCAAATGGTTTCCTTCTATGAGAGTCCAAATCGGCTTTCTGCAAAACCTGCAGAAAACGCTCACTTGGGAAACTGAGAACCTCAATAAATATAAACATAGAACAATGGAAAACCATTCTACCTTAGAAAAATGCACCACACAGACATACCCTAAATGTGGTATGAACTATGTGAATATATCAGTAAACTAGGCAGGGAAGAAAGACTGAAAGAGTGACGAAAATAATGGCTAGGATCTACAAAAGGAGGTTTGCCACTTACCATATTTGGTAGAATTTGCCAATAGATCATACTTTATGGTGTAAATATCTACATATACAATGGTAGCATTCTTCAATTCGGACCTCATTTCTACACATAGAGTATGTAACCCATCATTGAAAGCATTTGCAGCATCATTGAAGGACTTGAGACAACCATTTAGATCAAGATCTCTGTTATCTTTGTTGAATAAAGATAGTTTCTGCGGCAAACATCCCAAGGGCCCGGTGTTGTGTATCCAAAAATTCCTTCCACCATTTTCATATATTGTCTTCAAAAAAAATAGAACATGAAAAATGAAAACCAACTCAATAGATTCAGTTAGGTGTGAGATTCATATCGGGAAACTCAAAAGTGTACACACGCAATACCAATCTACAAAATGAATTACGTTAACTTAATCATACATGTTTTGGAGACCAGTAACAGTGAATTTCTTGAGAAATGATTACTAAGATCCAGTGCAGCAAGAATATACTTGTATTCCAACATTGATTATTTCATCATTTGTAGATAATATGACTTTACAATTTACATCATATAAATGCCAAGCAGAACATTTTTCATGCCTTTAATAGAAAAATACACTACCGTTGGCTGTTGCCCAGCTGGTTAGGGAAAGCACGTAGGATGCACAGGTGTGAGTTCGAGTCACTTGCGGGCGTGCACAAACACATGCACGCACACCGAGAGAGAGAGAGAGAGAGAGAGAGAGAGAGAGAGAGAGAGAGAGAGAGATTATGCTAGTCAAATGCAACTAACACATTGGTTGGGAACCTCCTACTAGGGTATCTGGTCCACTGACCAGGTTTGTGAGGATGTACTTGTTTCAATGTTGCCTGAACTGGTTTTGTAATTTCTAATCACCAAGTCAGAGGAAAGGACTAGGAAACTATACTAAAGATGAAAGTGACACTCAAATAACTTCAATTAAGGACCCAGAACATGATAACTCCAAATATTGACTTCTGCCTTTTTTTTTTTTTTTTGGGCACTACATAAACAGTTCAAGCAAGAGGGAAAGCACAGTATTCACGAACTTGATTTCAGTAACATCCCATCATAATAGAATGCCCCGCACCAATGTGCTAGTCATGTTGGAATTTGTCATCTGACTTCAATGAACTATAGATACATGTAACGCAAGGCATCAATTGGTCTTGAGCTGCAACAAGTGCCCAGTGCTGAGGTGCCTAGTTCTGTATCAGTGATCCAAAATGATGATTTGATCAGATCAGCTTATACAAAAGTTTCCCAACAGATCTGCAGACAGCTGATTCATGAACTAGTATGACAATGGCCCAAGGAGGAATACAAAATGATGAGCAGGAACATCCAGTCTGGGAATTTTTTGTCACGGGTCCATATCACTAAAACAGAGTCAGGCACCCCCAAGATAGTATGCTTGCTGAAAGTAAGGATTCCACTAATATCTCTACAATCCAATCCCCATGCTGTGCAACTGCAGTTGACTAGCCTAAACTTATCTTCCCATGACTCAAACTTCTCACAGATACCTTTCTTTCTGAAAGCCAGCAAATTCTTTTCCATGAACACAAACTAGTGAATGAGACATGGTAACTACAAAAATAGTCTTGTTGCTTTCTAGGGAATGAGAACAGGCAATGACAGGATATAATACATCTGGCATCTGTTGGTTGCTTTGGTTAAAATGATAAAATCTCTCAATGGTGGGACAAAAATAAAAAAAAATAGTAGATTGTCTGAAATTGACAGTAATGTGACAGGGAATGGTGCTGCTCCATGATCAATTGAGATGCATGTGTCACTGGAAATTTCTCTTTATGTATTGGTCTAACTACACACCGGCTTGGTGGAAAAATTAAGGCAACCATGTTGAAAATAATAACTCACCTTAACAGCATCTCTGATTTCTCCAAGGACAGATGGGATTCTTTCAATGACTTGCATATAAGATAAGTTATCAGAGAAAGCATCAGCAAGATCATTCTGTCCAACGTCAAATGCATAAAGTGCCCGACGGAAACCACCATCATCTATCGAATGTCTTGAACCTGAAATGTCATTGAGCAGCACTTTCTAATTCATCTTTCAAAATTAACGAGATGACCAAGATAAATAGGAGAAAAAAAGAAAAAACAACCAGACAGCGAATAGAACTGTAAGAACATGGTCATGAATATACCATTTAACGCATAGAAGTAGCTAAGGATATAAGAAATTTTGAAAACCTGGAATCAGGACCAGACTCAGGAGACTTCGAATCGGGTCAACTCACGACTCCCGCCGAGTCAAACCTCAGCTAAGTAACATATATGCTAATCTATATTTTCATGAATTCATGGGTTGAAAGCTAGATCTTTATGACTCACTTAGCTTAAAACAGTACTACAGCACAGTTTTGCCACCTTTACAAACTCTCAGGCATTGAGAGAAGTTTCTGAGTCTTTGCATCCATTTCTAAGCTTTTCATGTTGTAGACCGAAGTACCATGGAGATTAAGACTCAGATGTGGCAATGATCCAGATCAGGCCATCACGGGGAAGGATTTTGCAATATTTTATACTTTTCAGATGAATCATGTCTGAGTCTATGATGCCCAAATATAGCATGGACACGGACACAACAAGGACATGAATTTTACATATAAAAAGTGAAGCATCAGACATGATACAACAAAAAAAAGTTTTCCATTAATACGGACACAGGGACATGAATTTTACATATAAAAAGTGAAGCATCAGACATGATACAACAAAAAAAAAGTTTTCCATTTTGAAGTATCCATGCATCATAGCTCTGAGTCCCATGGAACCCAACTCGCTCAAGGTAAGTCTGAGTCAACTCAAGCGCGATGACTCAGACCCGGCCAAGCTTTTAATCCTTTGACATTGTTAAAATAAAGCTGGAACAGATGGGGCAATAATACACCTTTACAAAGCAAACCACATCAATCAAGTCTCTTTTCAAGCGGCCATTACACATGTATACAGAAAATATTGTATTCAATGAGATGAAGTAGTAGATAACTGAATAATATTTGAAACAATGCCAATATCAAGAGACTAGTCAGTACCATGTGCAATTTCAAGAGAGCGAGATTTAAAGTGTTGGAATTGAAGGACTTGAATGTTCAAATTAAAGGGACGGAATTTGGGTAGAGCTGATGAACCCACTACAGCAAAGTTCGCTCCATGCGAGAAATCTGAGCCCAATGACTCAAGATACGGGCTCAGATAACTTGTATTCAAACTCTCACCTGCCAAAAAGCACAAACACATCACCATCAGCACCATAATCTGATCCGTGGGACCCACAAGGAAACTCGTCGTAAGGATCTTCCATGTGGGGCCCAGCTGCCCAAATGTC
Organism: Sextonia rubra; assembly: GCA_037013555.1. NCBI lineage: Eukaryota > Viridiplantae > Streptophyta > Magnoliopsida > Laurales > Lauraceae > Sextonia > Sextonia rubra. The sequence continues at coordinate 103,318,760 of JASUAD010000001.1, read as the reverse complement.
CATGATCCGACTGTCACGTGGGATAGGCACCCGCTCCCGTATCGCCCAGCCCACCAGTTATCGAAAATACCGTGGTGGGCCCACTTATTGAAAATACCAACCCTTCAAACAAAATGCCCTTCCACAGCAGCAGGTAATCCAAAAATATTTCTCTAATAGTAATAGGATAACATTTTCGTTAAAAATGCAATTAACACAATTTTACACACTTAATCACCCTTTTTTTTACAGCGGGCCAACTTTTATTACTGTTAAATCCGATAAATCCCATTATTAACTATAAAAATATTTATTTTAAGCTGCTCAAATTTTAGATAATAGATAGTCCCCGCACTGGGTTTAACTCAAAATAAAACGATATATAAAAAATAGAATTCATATAGCTAACCAACGTGAGTACGATAGAGATAAAACTCGGAGGAGATGACGAAGAAGAAGATAAATTTATTTCTTCAACTCAGGATTTCTCCGAGTCCAAGCCTGCAGTATATCTGGGCCCCACCGATATTCGTAAATGTGGACCCACATGAGACAAGGGGCTGAGCTGAGCCAGCCGTAGATATGGGCCCATTGACAAAATCATTAATGTGGGCTTGGCTCGGCTCGGCTTGGCTCGTCTCTACCAATTATTAAAAAGAGTAGGCCCAAGAAGGACACTTACAGAGGAAATCGATGACTAAACGGCCGTCACACAACCGTCCCGTTGATCGACGGAAGAAGGAACGGCCGTTAGGAAGATGAACGGGGAAACCGAGACCCGCTACAAGCCCTCCCGTGTCGGAGTTGGAATCGCCGAAATTGAAAATAACGGGAGGAGGAGATCTACTCAATGCTGCCAAGGCGACTGGGGAAAGTAAAGTAGAAAAGATTACAAATTCGAGAAGTAAAAGAAGAAGAAGAAGAAGAGATGACGATAAATTCCCATCTCGCAGCATTTCCTAAAATCTCTTCTCTTCTCTTCTCTTCTCTTCTTCGTTTTTGATTTGCTTCGTTTTCTCACTCTCCGTCTCACTCTTGGTTTATTGGGTGGGTTTTCTACTTCAGGTACCAATCAATCAAAGGTCAGGTCACAATAAGATATTTTGGCTTTTTTAATTGCACGTGAAACGCACACGAGTTTCGATGCAAATGCATCCGGATCCTCTAAAATTCTAAGGGCACGTTTGTTTTATTTTTTTTTTTGATAAAAAAAATTAATACATTAGTAAAAGTCCAAAAAAATGATTACGAGGAATTATACTAGATCAAGCATATTAAAATAATTATTTTAAAAAAATCAACTCATTTTTTGTAAAAAATATTACACAAATATGCTATAAAAGTTTCAAAGTCAAGCCGGCTGTTAAAATTTAAATCATTTAAAATAAATGCATTTTTAATATAAATATAGTATTATTAAATCTCTTGTCAATCCAAATTACTACACTAGTGGATTGAGTTGTTGATGAAATTGTGATTAATGCAATCTTGTACATATTCATTATTAAGTTTTTCATCTAAGAATTAATCCAAGGGTGGAGAAGACTCGGATTAAAGAAAGTTTAATTTGGAGTTTGCTGGGAATTGTTTGAGTTTTTTTGTATGGGCTCCAGCATTGAGTTTCACCCTTCAACTGAGGATTTGGTGCAGATCTAATATGATTAATTTTTTAAATTCTTGTGAAAGACAGAAACTGTCACCTCATCTCTTCTGGTAGGCGACCATCACATGCGATGGGACGTGTGGTTCAAGGATAATTGTTGCAAGTTAATTTGTTAAGTTGAGGATCAGCTTATAAAAATTGGATCTACTCATGTTAGGATCAATTTGAATAAATCAGACAGAACAACAAAATATTCTCCATGCGGACATCCTGATGTGGATGCAAAAGAGGCAGGAGGGCCCAACTGCCCAAGCCTCGTCCCAATCCAAATGTTGGGACCCTGCTAATTTTTGGCGCACCCACCCTTTGGTTGGAACATTTACATGTGGATGTTCCTGTAAGAGAAGATTCTCTTATGGACACATCTAATTCATTAGTAACTCTTTATATCTTTCCTGTTTTTTTTCTCTTACCTATGTTAGGAAGGGTGGGATCCAACCCTCAAGTAAAACAAGTAGGCCTCAAGTGAGGTGAGGGAGTCCGAGGGTGACATAGGACAACTCTCGTGTGACACAACTAGGATCAAAGGCTGTTCTTAATGCATGATGAACTCTTGAATCTTTGCAAATCCATTTCGTATAGTTGCCATCTTTGAATGATAATTTACAGTACTCTCCTTCTTTTCTTTTTTGGTGTTTTTCTTCCTGTATGGATGAGGTATGGATGAGCCAAACACAGTATTAGCCAAGTGAGGAACACTAAGTAAAGGATTTCTTGAAAAGCCCCATATTCTATGGTTACTGAGAATGTAATGGATAACACTCTTCTTGATGATACAGATACATCAAAACAATATAGGAAACTTCCTCATGGGCTTGGCCATCCAAGTTGGGGCCATGGGCGGTAAAGTCCAACAATAATTGTATCTTTGAAATGAATGGAAACATGCAATTGCGACCTTTATCACTTTGATAAAAGAAACGTCATTGAGTTACCCAAAAAAAAAAAAAAAAAGTTAACTGGCCATAGATGATTGGGACTAAATGAGTAATTTTCCAAATAAACGAGTGAGATTTAATATTAGTTCAAGCTGGCATGTAAACCTCAATATAAAGTGCCCTGCAAATTGAATGGTTCAAAACCACCACCGACACACATACACACAACTCCTTTATGGTTGAAGTTTTGGGGTCATTATCTTGCTGGAAGTAGGTTGAGATGCAAAGGTTTGTAGACTTCATTGTTAAGCTCATTTGCAAATTTGCTCGACCTTACATACAAATTAGTGCGATGAAGTAATATGTGTACAAACATGCATTTACTCCCTTCTCCCCCCCTCCTAAAAGATTGGAGTCTAGGGCTAAAGGTCTGAAGACTAAGCTGATAAGAAATACCATGGCTCAAAATAAATAAATTAAATTAAATAAATATAGTGCAATGAAACAATCCTACAAAACTTCACAGTAGTCTTCTGTGTTTGCATAAAACAAATAGGAATTCACGATGAAATGAGATGTAATGGAACCTCGACATTCCACATATCAAATTACAGCGAGGCATTCACTTTCCATCTTACATTGAATTACAGCTAGGCATTCACTTTTCATCTTCCCCTGATTCCCTTTCCATTAAGGAGAGAGATTACTTTAATAGTAGATTTTTAGATTTTACCTTTGGTTCTTTATTTTTAACCCCTAACAAACCTGTATATTCAATTACATGCGAAACAAACTGAACAAAAAGACAGATGCAATGTCATTACCATCTTCTCACAGAACTTTAATCTACGGCTTAATTATTGGCTACACATGCAAGCAGCTCCCGACTCACGGGGAGATAATGTCATGAAACACAACATTAATCACAACGTTTTTTCCCCATAGTTTAAAACCAAGCTCACATCACAGCCGATATATGCCCATCTTATCATCATCAAAGACTTGTCCCAACAATGTTGAGATTCTATTTCACCGCTCCAATCTATCCTAAGCCAAATCCTTTGACAACAAATACTCTCCTAATTAAGTGAAACGCTTATATTACTCATCTCATATGCTGCTCAGAGTATCAGTCCTTTTTTTTTTAATCTACCCATGTGATTCATAAAATCATGATGGCTGGATGTGGATCAGTGGAGCTAGTGGATTCATAAAATTCATCCGGTTGGTATGAATCACAAGAGGCTAGGAGTCCCAAGTATCAGTGGAGCTAGTGGCTTACTGCACAAGCTCACACGGTAATAGTCTTCGGAGACACCGCAAGAAAAATCCCGGCCATCCACGCTAGAGTATGCCAGATGCATAGACATATAACACGCTCTAGATAAGCCAAATGCATAGAGATATAACAAGGAGTAGAGGGATTCAGACACACAAGCATTATGCAACTTAACCCATAAAATCTCAATCTGTATTTAAATCTAAAGAGAGAAACTTACAACCTGTTAACTTCTCCAAGTAATTTTCAGAATCAACAATAAAGAATCTATAAGAACCTGGACAAATAAGAAACTCTAACCGACACCACCTACTTGATCAGACCATATGAGAATCTAAACAGACAGCCGACATTCATCATTCCCCTTCCCCCACCACCAATTGATAGTTACATCTTTACCAAATCTAAGGGGCATTCCCAGCACTCAAAACACTATAATCTGGTAACAAAAGTATTGTAGTTTGTACACTTGCGTCATGGATGGAAGATGTTTTTTAGCAGGACCACACTAATTTACAGAGCATGGTCCATATGCTAAAGCAGTAAGGTGCTACGAGTAACTCTGCAATACCTCTTTATTTAACGGGACAGGGTGCCGCTGTTGGTGAGATTGTCTGCCTTTTTAAGTTTTAAAGCTTTTGGGTCAATAGGAATTGTCCCAACGGTTAAAATCCCAGAGGATGACTCGCCAAACCCATTAACTTTTACAGGCATTGAACCCACAGTGACGACATCAACAGGTGCAGCACCTCCCTTTATAGCTCCCAATGTATCAGTTGGGACTTCTTTTGAATCCTTCAACTCAATAGAGCGTGAACCCATCTTCATGACAGAAGCCGCATCATTCACGTCTTGGGCCCCATCATGCTTAGTGTCCTTTGCAGTTTTGAGATTTGACACAATCTGCCCATCACTCCCGACTGTCTTCTCTGAATTGTTCTGCAAGCTTTTCAGGTCATCATGCTTGGTGATTTTCTCGTCGGCCTTTGGGGGCTGTTCAATCTTAACAGTTGTTTTGTTGGAAGGAACAATGGTGGGTAGAAAGAAAGTATCACAGTTTTTGCCTAGTAGCCTCGATTTTTCATCCAGCATCATCTTCTGTCGATCTTCATAGTACTCAAAATCATCCAGTATAGATGTCTTCAATCCATGATCCTTAAAGATTTTCAGCATCTCAATGCCTTGCCTGCATCCTATCTGCAAGATAACAAGATACAAGCAGGAAAACAGGGATTTCAGAACGAAGCATTTTGTAAGTTACTCAGCAGATTGTCATAAAGAGAAATTAGTCGAAAAGTACATAGTCAAGGACATCCCAACTTGGCTATTGCTTACACAGTCCAAGCTCGGTCTCATCCTTGGAATTTTGCCGACTTCAATTATCAAAACAAAAAACAAAAATAAGAGATTTATTTTGGATGTTACAAAATCAGTCAAACACAAAACCAAGATCAGAACAGTGCCCACAAACTCAATCCTTGGGACTGTTCCCCAGTGAGACAACACCTTGTGCTACTTACATTTGGCACAGGAAAATGAGATTTGGAGAAAAATATTGTTTTAGAAGTTATTTTGAAAGATAGGTGGGGGAAAAAGGAAGAAAAGGAAGAGATTGAACATTAAATGCATCCTTCAACAACTGGCTGCTTTAGAACAGCCACGTAGAGCCCTGATTCAGAAAGCCCAACCACCACCACTACTACCGAGGCAAAAAAAAAGACCTTGGAAGAATGTACATTCATGGAAAACTCATGTATGAACCCAAGCAGAAATGATTGCAACTAAGTTGGCTGCTTAAATATATAAATTAAATTGCATGTGTGTGTATTACATACTGAAAAAGCAACAATTGTATACCTCTTGGGTGTCTCTACTATTAGTCACTGGCTTATTTTCGTTGTTCTCTAATATAATGTGCCGAAAATTAGTGTTGGGGACATCTTTTATTATGTGCCACTTAACGGGGAAGCTTCCATTCCACTTATCTTGCTGCCAAAAATCCATGTCCTTCTCAAAGTCAATGGGCCCAATCATCTCAGCAACACCAACAAACTGTCCACTTGCATTAACCTAGATGGAAACAAATTTTGATTAGCAAGAGAGAGAGAGAGAGAGGAACAAGTGCAGGATCTTATGTCAGATCATATGTGATAGGTCATATTAGTATTTTCAAGATCTACGATTTGATACTACTAAATTCTCTGATAGGGAATGCATTGTAATGCATACAGCATGTTCCATTCTGATAGAAGACAACAGCCAGATCAGCCAATTAATTTGTTTTCCATTTTAATTGTTGTGCACTTTCTAAAAATGGAAACCTACTATTGATGTTAATCCTTAACCACCAATTATAACAAAAAAATTCAGATGGGTAGGCTCTTCAAACTTGGAAATTTACCGGCACCCTATGGGATCATCAAACTCTGAGTCTATGTAGAATCCAATGTATCCCATCCAGAGTATGTTCATCAGATCAAATGCTGAATAATCCAATTTTTACCAAACCATGCTTTCTACTTTTATGCAGACAGTGGATCAATAAATCAACACATCTTGATCCTCTTTATAGGGTGGAGCAAAAAGATGGAAAAATTAGGAAAGCAGCCACTTACAGAAAAGAAGAGAAAGACTGGGCAATTTCCAGGCTTCACCCCGGATACTCTCTGTGCATCTTCATATGCGCTGTCAAGCCTCTTGTTTCCATTAGGCGTGCTCGACCACACATTATATTTAATGCTTTTGTGCACATCATCCTCGCTATAAGATTTTATCACAAAGAACTTGGCATTTGCATAGTTATCAGGGAAGTCTTCCCTGTTGTACTGATTGGCATGAATAACAATGTTCCCCTGTGCATTACTGCTGCCTGCCTTTGTTGTGTAAGCTTTAACAGAAATGGATGATGTCAAGGGACTTTTTAACCTGTTTGTTCTAGGGCCACGGTTCTGTTCACCCAACACATCTGGTTTTCCATTTACATTGTTCAGAGCCCCACCAAATTGCAACCTCGGCCTAAGCTTATCTACTGCAGCCCATCCACGGGTACTTGGTCCAAAATCAGCCAAGCTGTTGTTAGCTGGCAAGGTTACTTTGAGTTGATTACGGATGGATGGGACTCTTCCCAATGAAAAGGGATCTGCCACTTGGATCGTACCTGCACCATTTCTACCCTGCAGATAACATAATTCAAATGATTACAATTAATATGCTTAGAGACAAATGTAATCAAAACCATATCCAGCAGTTGATTAGGAAATGTTACCAGGTTTTCTTTTTTCCTTTTTTTTCAAATGGAAAATTTCACGAATGAAAAGAGCAAAATAGTGTAGGAGAGAAATTTACTAAATGTCAATGTAATGATGACTCAGAAACTGAAGTTTCATCTATTAAATTTGGACTAAAAACCGATGATCACAACACCTCAACACTTCTACTAATATACTCAGCAGTCATCAGTATTCCGTAGAAGTGGGATTCGTAGTTTGTATTGATACAAAACACTGACAGCTGACCTCATTAAGTCCAGTTGTAAATAGAGATTTGCAAAATAATATCGCAGACTGAAATATCCTTTGTTCTACCATCTATGGCCCTTTTCAGGACCACTACATCTCACAATCTTGGATATTTGAGGCATCCATATTAAACACATTGCTGGCTCAAGATCACCAAAGAATGGAGCAAATTGCACAAATTCGTGGATTCAATAAGCTAGAGAAAACTCAGCTCAGAATCTTCTAATTCTCTCTTCCGAAAGTGCAAATTTAGCAAATTGCATGAGCACATGTTGGAATCTGATACTTGTGCCAGGTGTTCAGTTCAGTAAATTCCAAACAAAGAATTCATAGATTAAGGATATCTTGGTTAGATGTTAATTTAAATAAAAAATAAATACAAATATAGCACCGATGAAAAACTTATGTACAAAATTTAATATAAATAATTAAATAATAGGTATTTCATTCATTTAGTTATAGCTCAAAAGAAGAAAACATGTATCACATTTTATCAATTATAGAACAACATATAATTGGCAATCAGAGAATCCCATAAGACGTCCTGTCCTGTCCTGTCCAGGACATGTCCAACATGGGTACATTGCTCATTTCAATAAACTTCCATCCTACATAGCAAATTATCATCAATTAAAATGCATCATGTTCATCTACACAGAATTTAAAAAACAAATAATAAAAAATTGAATTTGGCCTGGCTTCACTCAATTTGTCAGCAAAGATAAAAAAGCCTGTAACATTTTCTGTAAATCAGAATATATCCATACCTGGGTACCATGTGGTGAAGGTGAGTTGGGAACAATGCCGGAAGGAATAGTCCCATGCATCACAGGCTCCTTGCTTGGTGCCGCATTGACTTGTGACCCTTCTGATATTTTAGACGAGGAATGAATCTGATGAGAAACAGGCTGGGGGAGATCAGTTCTTCCATCTACTGAGTTAGCCCTTTGAGGGGGTATGGTGGTAACAGTTGTTGGCAGAGGAATATGTTTTGGACCAATACTTTCAGGTCTACTAGCACTTGACGCTCCCAAATTTAACAAAGTGGGATCAAGAGAAGCATTTGGGAGCACATCTGGCCTAGGTTGAACAATGAGAGGGAGATAAGCAGGAGAAGAGACAGGGTGCTGATAAGTAGGACTACTATAATACTGTTGTGCTCCTACAAACGGGCCATCAACACCTACGATAGCACCAGGTATGTAAGGATTGTAGGGGTTGTAAGGAGACTGTGCATATCCATAGCTAGGGGAGTAATATACATATGGTAAACTTTCAGTTTGCAAACCCTGAAGAGAGAGAGAGAGAGAGAGAGAGATCAGTTGCAAAGCGACAATCCACTCAACCAAGGAAAATGGAAATGCCAAAGTCTACTCAACGAGCAAATGAAATAAATACATTCAAACTCACCGTGTAATGGAGATCCGGACCATCTAACCCAAAAAACCTATGGCGGTCATCCCATTCAGCGGGTGATTCAAATCCTAAAGATAACCAACAAATTGTTAAGGATGAGTCACTTGCCACAGAGCATGTCAGAACATTATGATTTAAATGGACAACCTTGCAGCTAAGAGCTAGAAAGATAAACAATGCTCATCAGCCTCTTGCACTGGCATTCAATCTATACATGCAAGCCCCCCCTTTCAAGGGTTCCCAATTTCCAACAATTCAGAGGATGGCCCACACCACAACAGATTACCTCAAACTTTTCTTCATTGTTTTCAAATTAAAAAAAAATCCTTCTCAGATTATCATGATTATCAAAACTTTTACCCCTTGCAAAATATGTAAGGGCTGAATTTCTCACTTGCAAGTAGGAAAGCTCAACAAAGAAAATATTGAGCATCTCCATGAACCATTATATGATGGATCACCAGCTGAAAGGATTAGATTGCTATCGGGGGCTCACAACTATTACTAATTAGAAAAGCAATAGAATATCACTTCTCTAAATCATGTGTCTTATATCAACTCTGCAGATGAAACCATTGACTTTGAAGCTTTTACCTGTACAATAATACCCATAATAGTTGGCAGCTGAAGGATAGTATGGGCCTTGATCAACAACGAATTCAGGTGCCATTTCATTATCCATAACACCAAATTCTTCAACAGGAGTTGCTGTTAGATGTGGGTTTGAGTCAGCACCTTGTATCTAAAAAAACAGGAGATAATAACCAATCATTATTAGAACTCCAGAACAAGGAACTTTTTCTTAATATTATAAAATTTTCATATCATTCCAAATGTCAAGTTGAATCATCCCCAGAATGAATCATGTTACAATTCCAACCTATGAATATTCTACAAAGATCACAGATTCACTCCGAAAAGGCAAGCAGTCCGTCATCATCATTGCTTATTCCCATTGATCTGGTGGGGTCAGCTTAATCATGTTACAGATTTAATTCTATCAAAGAAATTACGAAATTGATTGCAGCTGACATATTGTGAGCTTATTAGGAAAGTACAGAACTTTAGGCACAAACACATAAGACTTTAAAGGGCCCAACCATCTGCAGCATCAAATTTTAATTGTTTTTAATAAAAATCGATGATTTTTATTGAATGTCCAGGTTAGCAATTTGCCTGCCACGCATAACTTTTGGCATAAGGATCGGCCAAATTAAGTATATTCAGAAAATGAAAACCTATAGACTATCTTAGGATGAGTATATCCACAGAACTTTTTGCCACAGAATAAGATACTCCTAGGAAAATGGCTTCTGTGCCTTTGGCATGAATTGTCGAGTCTGTGAAAGCAGGGCATTCACTCCAAATACAGATTAGGTGCATGGATTGGAAGATTTTGGAATTTGGATGCCAACTCAATAGGCTCAAGCATTTGAGATAATAATGAAGGTGAATGTATGTTCCAGTAGTGCAGTAGATTAAAGTGGGGACAAGATGAGCTCCACATGAATACGTGGGTGGTCAATTCCACTTGCTACAGAACCAAATGCCCACGCTAGGATTGCTGTAAGAGGAAGTCAAATGGTTGGTTTGTGTTCCATATTTACGGCGCACATGTCAGATGTCAAAGCAGCTCACCTACTCACCCTTCAAATGGGCTCCAATGGAGAAGGGAGAAGGAGGGGGGGTGTGGGGACAGGCAAGCTTTGCCTTGTTATCTAAGACGTTCCTTGATATCTCACCTACCTCTTTGGTTAGATCTGGCTTGAGATACTGGTGATCATATTGACCTTGCCCAGGCTAGTCTCTTTTGGCTCCCTCCAAATTGGGGTTAACAGCTAAACGCTAATGCCAGTGTGGTTAGGAACACTGGATCTGCATGAGTAGGCGTTGACTGTATAGTCTGACATGAGGGTAATGAGTAGTTCCCTGAGGCACTGCTGGTTTCTTTGTCATCAACAATGCAGAACTGTTAAGTTACTCGTGGATGTGCAGAAAGTGCCTAAATCATACCTATATTTGCTTACTATGGAGGTGGGAGCATAGTAAATAGACACCACAAGACTAAAGCATTTTATTGAAGAAACCAATGACCTAATCTTTGGGCAACAAGAAAAATTAATTCATACTCCTAGATCTTACAATAGGGAAGCTTGCATGCTAGTAAAACATGGGGTATTACAAGAGAGAACGGTTTCTGGCAAGTGCAGTCCTGAAAAGTTTCATTCTTGACCAGTTTGTTGGCCTTGGCGGTTGTGGTTTTCTTCACCCCCACAATTGCAGTTACCACATCTTTGCTTTCAATAAAAACATTCAAACATTCTAAAAACAACAATAGTTTGATTTTCTCCAACCCTCTTCATGATTTAAAAAGGACCCAACTGAATGCCCAAAACAATTTTTAAGGGGATGACATGAAAAATTAAGAAATAACTAAATTACCAAATATGCTTCTCTAGTCAGATGTTCAGAACCATTATATCTGTCCATACTTGCACTGCCACCCCTGTAGAGAAAGGATTGAAATTTGAGAAGGAACAATATGTATAGATCAACCAAAATGATAAAGATGAACATCAAAGAAGTGATGAATGTTCAACAAATCAAATTCATGCTGAAGTTTTATTAACATAACAGTAGAAGTGGATGGAGAACAAAAACAAGTATAAATGAAGCATTTATAGAAATATGTAATCATTTAACAGGAGTGTGTGAGAGACAGGGGAGAGAGGAAGAGAACAACTAAGGAGGCTCTCTAGGATGGGGAGGCCATTACCAAGAAAATTCCATTACAAGGGAGTACATCCACTCCCCATTTGTGCCATAAAATATTTATTAGTGAATGAAAAACTGGTTCCAGGGTTCACTGGCTGATGATGAAGCCCATATTCAGAACAAACTACAATCACCTATTACAGTTAGCTTCTGCGAGACTTGCCTTGAGAGGATTCTGAAACAGTCCATAAGTCATCTTATTTCAGTTTCTCCAATATCAACAAAGAAGCACTGATTGAAGATAAGTTTGAAATACCAGCTGGAGGTGGCTTCCCGTCCCCTCTACTATTTTAACTGTAACTATAGACACCTGTGAACCTTTTTCCCGCGACCGTTCCATGCATCGCTACTTTGTCATGTACCAGCCCCAAGCTTAAGGAAGGTAGCATCAATCAGCAATCAACTCCTCCTCATCATCATCATCATCATCAAAGCCTTATCCCAACCATGTTGGGGCAGCGACATGAATTCTGGTTCTCCATCTCAAAATTCATGTTTGGGTTGTAACAAAGTTTAACCTACCTAACGCAACCCTCCTTCTTTACCCGGGCTTAGGACAGGCAGCAAAAACTAGCGGTGACTCGGAAAATTTGCCACACTTTAATGCCAACACTAGATGGATGGAATAAGACCTCGGACGATGACACTGATGATGATGAAACACTTCTCTTCCATTTTCTAAAGAGGTTTCCCTGTTCTACCCCCATAAAATTCCTTCCTAAAGCCCACCACAGATAAGAGTTTAACTTACCAGTTTATAGCTCCAACAAATCCTATATTCACATGAATCGAATAAAAGAATGGTACAAAGGAACCCATCTAAAATCCAACATTCATCCAAACGAAACCTACAACCAAAATTTTCAAATCTAAAGAACTATTGCATTCAAAGAGAAAACCCATAACAGAATCAAATAAAGTTTTGATTTTTTTCAAAAACCCAATCAGAGGAGGCCATCATTAGCTAGAAAGTGAGAACAGAAACTCAAGAACTAATCATTCTGATTGAAGGAAAGAAACCCACGACAGAATTACAACAAGCAACGAGAAAACCCTAATCCAACACCAAAATGATTCCAAAAAGATGCAGTCTCTAAGCAAATAGCATGAAGAGAAAGAGAGACGGAGAAAGGTGGAGAGATGATTACCCCAAAAAACCCTAGTTCGTGCCATGCACGATATAGATGCTTTGGTGACAGGAATTGGGAGATTTCTTCGTGGTTGAGGCGGGTTTCTGCAACATCTTTGGAAGCAGAAACGCCCCAAAAACCCTAACCCTAGAAAAGAGAAATCGAAGCCTTCAAAAGGGCCTATTCAGAGAGAGAGAGAAAGAGAGATTCCGGGGTGTTGTAGGACTGCTGGAGGAGAGACTTTGAGAAAAGTTTTGTAGGAGAGTACCTTTTTAAATACCAACCCTACACATGGTCCGTTTTGGCCTTACAATTCATGGGACATGCTTGTGTTGTTGTGGAGGATTGGGGAGTCTTGGGGGTGCCCATGGGGCGGCTTGCTTTCGGCCTATGCTTACATTGGGCCCCATTAATGTTTGGAGTGGGGTTGGATTAATTTATAGAAAGCTAAATCTTCGCCTCTAACTAATGAGTGTTTTTAATTTAATGATAATTTGTCCACACATTTGGTAGTTGGCTTTGCTTGGCCTGGCTCATTGAGTAAATGGGTGGGTTTGTGCCTGACATTTATAGCCTCGGCAAGGCTTAGGCCTAATGTGGGTGCATCTTTCTAAAGTCGGGTGGGCCTGAATAGAGGAAGAAGAAAACTGATATTTCATTTTTACTGACACACCCACTTTACCCAATTCGATTGTAAGTTGTAATTCAGTGTTACAATAAGGACTTGTAATCAGGAATCAATTCCTAATTGTTTCTATATTAGGAAAGGTACTTTGGGACTGAACTATAAGTTCACGGGCAACTATATTTCACTTGAATCTAAAGCTCATTTTACGGAGAGAAGACCAGGATCGTCCGAATCAATTCCTAATTATTTCTATATTATGGGAGGTACTTTACAACTGAACTATAAGTTGATGGGCAACTATATTTCACTTGAATCTAGAGCTCATTTTAGGGAGAAAAGATCAGGATTGTTCTCCTACAGTGCTACAAATAACAGTGGATTTGTACAAAATGTGCTCTCATGTATAACTTTTTTTGCAGTTGGATATGGCGCTTTTCACATGAAAATTGAAGAAAATAAATCACTTGTTCTTGAGTCTGCTGAAAATCACTTTCCATAGAGTAAAAGCTACATTCTTGTGCACCTCAAAATGGAAATCTACATGCATTATAAAGAAAAATGCTAGGAGACGTTGTCAATTGTTGGAGAAAGGAAATTTTAAGTTCCATCTTGTAACAAAATTTTATTTCGTAGCCTTGAAGAAAGACATAGTTGCTTTTATCTGTGTTACATTCACAAAAAAACCATAGTTGGTTTTATCTGTGTTACTATCACAAAAAGCTTTGAAGCAGATGCCATAAAAGTAGCAAGCAAAGAAACCAAAAAGACGTGTAACTTTTTTTTTTTAATGGTTTTCTTTGAAAACAATTTAAAAAACATTATACAAATGTGCCAAGTACCATACCTTTCAAAAAGAATTACCTTTTAAAAAAATTTACCTTTCAAATATATATATATAATACCTTTAAAAAAAGTGCCAAGTTCCAACACTATAATTTTGGGTACTGCAAATGTTCTTTTTTCTCTACTGCCATAGAAAAACAATGCCAACTAATAGAAATGGTTTTTTACTACTCTCTTTATATTCAAAAACCCCTAAATTAAATTGTGGAAAAGTGAAGAACCAGAAAAATGCTTTCTCTGTTCTACCAAGTAATATTTGGCATTGACGAACGCATCCTGACGGTCTTAAAAGTAGACCATTTTTCCATCATTATTTAGGGCACAGTTGGTGAAAGTGAGAATCCACAATTTGATAATTCTCTAACTCTTGTGAGGATTCCGCACCAAGTATTTTGTAGCCAAGGATTTCAAATCAATATTGGTGTAAATGGATGCATATAATTGAGAAAATTGGTATCAATATATATATATTCATAAAATTGAGGATTTCCAAAGTATGGGCAAGGACTGAATTTGAGAATCATCACAAACAAAGATTTCTATTGGCGCGAATATTTGAGGATTTACAATTGCCTAAAAATCGGTGACGACTTGCTAAGAATTTGGTTGCTGAAGATGACCTTAGTGAACAAGCATTTTATTATGGATGAACCATTCCATCGGTTTGATGGCCTTATTGGCATCTTATGTGGGCTACTCGTGGGGCCCTTTTTTTATTGAAATTTCCATCATTTATGTCTCAAAGAATTTTAAAGTCTCCAAAAGCTGTCCCCTTGAGGTAGAATTTTAAATCCCTCCTCTTAGTGGAGCATTTGAAATTCTAGCCATGAGCCTAGAGAATGGAATTCCAAATATTCCAAAAGGTTAGGGCTTGTTTGGTTAGAGGAATTTATGACAAGAATTTGGTTTTTCTAAAATTGATAACACGCTTTTAACTTTTATCCTCCAAGCATTTCGAATGCACCGTTTGATGCAAGGATTCCAAATTTTACCCCACATGGAACTCTACTTTTAACCTTATGAATTGCTCAAATTTCAGAATAAGAATTCTCTAATAGCCAAATAGGCCCAAAGTTGAGACCTTTTAGGTAGTTGGAACTTAGAATTCTAGTAAAAAAATATGGCATTTCAAATTTCAGGAGACAATATCATATCATGTTCAAGAAACCTTAACATGCGAAATTCATGTCTGAAATTTTAATAAAAAAAAGGCCTTAGATTCAGTTATTGAGAAATTTGATTTCCTTGTTGGCCAAGCTAGTAAATTCTGTGGATTTAGCTATAATTTAATAAGTGGGCCCATCTAAACCACTCAAAACAACTACAACTTTTTTCTCATGTAAAGGTTTTCAATGAAGCCACTATCAAATGGTCATCTGTTGAACACTAGATCGAATTATTAAAAAAAATGCAATTCATTCAATCAAGTGATGAAGCTGATCATTGGCTCGATTTTATTTGGAATGATGAAAATGATGGTAAGCCAAATTAAAGGAATTGTAATTTCACATGCAGCTGACAAACAAGAGAGTAGTTGTTCAAAACACTTAAAATTTCAAGAAGTAGGTGTTACAACTAGAGTAATAGGCCTGGGATCAGGAATTCTGGATCTGAATTCCCCATTTTGACTGTGCATATTGTTAAATAATGATAAACCTACTCCCATAATTTGCAATTTGCAACCAACATAGTGGGCCCCGCAATAAGGCACATTAGATTGTTGTCGAAACCGGACCCCATGTCGAATGTGGCCAGCTTAAATCCAAGGTGGGGCTCACTATTACACATCAATTCTCAACTTGATTTTGGGATGGTGACAACTAAATCAAATCTGTGGAAAATAAACGATTGGAGTTGGACAATATTGATCTATCCATGTTTAGAGGGACCCTCATAAGATGGTCACCATCATCTATTATTTAATGAAGGCAATTTCTTAAGCACGCAGATATGCAATCTACTATAAATCCCTTTTACCCAGCCACCCATCATGTCAAAACCTAGTTGAAGTAGGCCACACAAGGGGTGCGGGTCAACCTGAATGTTTTAACCCTGAGAAAAACTCTCTGAGCTTTCCCTTGAGATGGAAGTTAAAAATACACTTTTGCCATATAAATCTAACCCAGAA
The DNA here is from genome assembly GCA_037013555.1 of Sextonia rubra. Taxonomy (NCBI): domain Eukaryota; kingdom Viridiplantae; phylum Streptophyta; class Magnoliopsida; order Laurales; family Lauraceae; genus Sextonia; species Sextonia rubra. Next base: position 103,302,523 of record JASUAD010000001.1, on the reverse strand, counting down.
ATGGGGAGTCCTATTGAAGAAATGAATGGGCAGATTAAGCTCTTGCCAACCCATGCCCAGCCTATCAAAGATTTTGTACAACTTACTGATTCGGGTGCAATGTCACTAGACGTTTCACAATTGTGCAATCCGTGGATAAAAAAATCATGTCCTATTTACTAACCAAATACATGGCAACAATATTGAGTGGCATTTGGTTCACTTGAATGGGAGTTGAAATGGAATGATCATTCCATCGGAATGCCATTCTTACGTTTGATTCGTCCAAAATAGACGAAATGCTCATTCAAAAAAAAAATCACCATTCTCCTACATAAGGCAATAGTCATTCCATCAAGGGGAAAGAATAGTCATTCTATTCTAAACTCATTTTTTATTGAGACAAAAATACACCCACCTACTACCATTGCCACCCATCAACCACCGCCACCCACCACCACCGCTGCCACCACACCACTTGACCGCCGCCACCACCACCACCCACTCGCTGCCGTCGCTGCCGCCACCATTTACCACCACCACCACCAAAAAATAAAAAGGAAAATAGTGATATTTTGGTAAAAATATTAAATTTTTTATTTAATTGATGCTTTGATTTATGCGTACTAAACATGAGGATAGGAGTAAGAATTCCATTCCGCCTACCATTTCAAAGACAAATCCAAATATTGGAATGGAATGACCATTCCTATCTCATTCTATTTTAGACCCATTCTAACATCCATTCCATTTCAGCCCAACATTTCATGTGAACTGAACCCTACCTTGTTTTCTTAACCAAAAGTAAAAATCATTAGACATGACATCAAGATTAAAAAAGGCCTTTGTCCTGATAATGATTGTAAATTGCCAGTCTTCTTCAGCCATCACCACCAGAAGCTAGTAAAACATAATGAAGCTAATAGTTCCAAGACACCCTTTTCTGATCTACGGGTCTACTTGTCAGATGTCAAAACAAAGAATGGACATTCGTCAATAGCCTCATTCTGACTGCATCCTGGCTTATTCTTTGCGCTTCTTTCGCTCAAAAGCTCCGAAACTAAAGTTTCCATCCACCAAGAGAACTACTATGGAAACCCAACGGAGAAGTTTGGTCAAGGCTAAACAAAACAAAGGGCCTTCTTCCCCCCTCATCTAACTAGACTTTTGGCAAACTGAATGAAGTTGATGATCAATTCAGATAAAAGACATGCATGACTACAAAAATAATATAAGCAAAAGATTAATGATAAATCAAAACATCTCAAGAGCCTTCACTGATTATTGACAGCGCACTCTTATAAAGAATGAGAATCAGCAAGACAAGAATTTATAAACAAATCCAACTGAAGGAACTTCTTTTTTTTTCTCTGGTACATGCTCACACATCCACACACACTCATGCTACCCAAATGCCTGTCCAACAGATCCAGGGAGAGATGCCTGGTTGTATCTGTGAATAGGAAGATGTCACCACTTGGGCTACAAGTGGATTGGAAACTGAAGGAACAACATGAAACATGAATTTCAAAGCCTTGATTTCTAAAGTTTTTGGCTCATAAATAAGTGCATTGTTGTCAAATATAATATACTTAAAAATTTAGGAACCACACATGATACATGAAGAAAACCAGTAGAGAGAACGATTTCTGTCTCAAAAAACTCCAAACAGATATACATGGTCACCACCTGTACCCATATAAAAAAACAATCATGTAAAAGGTCTCAAGAATGAATAACAGCAAAAACACCAATTTTTTTCATCTTTCATGTTTAAATGCATAGAATATTCCAAAAGGATAGAAACTGTCATGCAAGAAACTAACACAACAAGGTCCCAATCATATCTTCCCCAACCAGATTATCCAAACTCTTCAGCCTACTAAACCTTGCAAATATCCTCATGGGCTACCGCCTAAAGCACCCTCCCATCATATACACCTTTCTCAATCTGAACCTTGGTACAATAGTTATCAGTATCAACTGAGAGCAGCCTCGCATTTGATCCACGATATGCACCATTCACAATTCTCACAAGGCCACCAATTTGTGGTATGACTGTTTCAAGTTCTTCCTGATCAACCCTAAGGACACGTCTCCTGTCGAGCAGCTCAATCTCTCCAACATACTTGTCTACGACCTTTTTGACAGCCCCCTTCTGTTTGTAACACCCCTTGTCCACCAACCCTTTACTCATGACCTTAACAATAATTCCTTCACAAAGCCAATAATCTTTCCTATTACTCTGCTCCTTCACCTTTTCCTGCTCTTTCACCCAGTCCTCAAGAGCTGACCTGCCACCAGCTTTTGTTTAGTTAATACCACTTCCAGTTTTGCTGTTATGCTTCTCACTTTCAAATTCTCCAAACACAGGTTTGCGGGGGCTAACCGCAGTCTCAGTAACAACCAGTTTTGAAGAGGAACCAAGGGAAAAGGCAACCTTACCAGAAGACTCTGGATTCAGTGGTAGTGTCTCAGACATCGCTGCTGACTCATTTGTGGGTGTGGGCATCAACTGTTCAGCCCATTCAATCTGCTTCATAATTGTCGTTTCTCCTCTTCTACTAAATCTGATTTCAAGCGCTTGTTCTTGAGCCTTTCCCTGAAAATTGTTTCCGAGTCCCTGTCTATGTATGTGATAGACCACCCTTTTGGGGTCTCCTCCACCTTGCATTTTCCAGTTCGGCCCAAGTACTCAACGAATTCTGTCAGTGTTGCCCACTCTGTGGAGTTCATGTGAATGTGGTGGCCATCCGCAATGTACTCATTGTAAACAACAGTAGCAGCAACACGGCCAAAATGGTGGCTCCGCTTCATGTGCTCGAGGAATGTGCTCTCAAACTCCTCAGAGTAGCCATCAACGTAGCAATTGGGAAAACCTGCATTTGGTGCTGGTGGCTCTCACTCATGCAATGGCATTTGAATCCATTCTCATCGCGGCATTGCTTGTGGCACATCTGGCAGTACCAACGCAGTTTCTGCAGCCCCTAAGCTTTGATTCGGTTTGCAATCACTTTTGGAGTGAGGAAATCATTCTTCCCCATTGGTTTCTTCTAATGAGTAAAAAGAAAATAGAAAAATCGGATCCAAAACCACAACCTAGCTTTTCTATTTTTCTTTTTCTTGCGACTTGCACTTCCCGGATGCAAAATTCCTCTGGTTATTGCCTAATTCTAATCAGAAAAATCCCATATTTCAATCACAAATCAGCAATTCCTCTTGTAGATGCTCAACCTTTTGAAGAGAGATGTCTCTACTTAGTTGCTATTTCGCACCTTGTGTTCTAGAAAAACAAAAGCACCATTCCATCTCAGCAAAAATAACACAATAAAATGAAACCCAAAAACCACCATCATCAACAAAATCTTATCTCATCAATCCAGGGTGAGCTAAAAGAGTTCTGCACAAATTCAGCAGCTGTAAACTCCAGCCAAGCTAAGACCACAAAACCCATGTATATAATGCTCTAACTAGAAGGCACTTAAAAACAACCAGATTCAATCAAAGAACAAACAGCTAAGAAAAAAGAGTCTAACAAAATACATAATCACTTCCAATAAAAATATAATCTTTAATAGAAGCTTTCATGAGCTCCTAAGCAAAAAATGAAGAAAGTTAAATCACAATTCATAGACTTAGATAATAGAACTAAAGACCTCAAAGTTTTCTCATGAAGAAGAATAACCCAACCACTAGGAAACACTATCTTTCAAGGAAAAAGTTAATGCTTGAATAAATCAAACCTCTCATATGAGAAAAAAAAAAAAGAAAAGAAAAACAGCATAGTTCAGTAGGGAATAATCAAAAGGGATGAATACATCTGAAGAACTAAATCTAAAGACCTGTTGAATTCTTAAACAGAAAATCAGGAACAGAACCAAATACCCTTGAGAGATAACAAAGCAGAAACCCCTCACCCTAAAGAGAGATTTCCCATCCTTGATCTTCTTAAAATGACGAAGACTTTGTTAGTGATGATCCACACCGTCGGTTGCTATGATGCACTTACATATAATCAGACTATTACAGCGGGAGTAAAAGTGTTAAACAAGTCCGATCCTGAAAAGCCTACTCTCACCCCAAGTGGACCTCCCTGGGCCTGTCACGTGCAACACAAACTGCCATGTCACTGCAAATTTAGATCCTCTGATGAAATCCCTACGGTGACCACTGGTTATGTGGTGGGACCTATAATCATCATTGGATTTTTCATCATACAATCTTAATTTTGTCACTGCGGGCAACCTGAGTTGGCTGACGGTGAATCTTGATAGGTCTATCCACAATCACTGTGTGGTTTTCTATTAAGAGGATTTCAGTTGGGGTAAAAACTAAAAAATTCCTTAAAATAAAGAGAGCGCTCCACAGAAATAAAAAATAGGATATGGTGCAGAAATGGTAGAAATTTAAATATTCATGCTATGTTGCAGCTCTCGCACTATGCAATGTCATAGGGCCATGTGATATGTGATATCCCTTGTATCGCACATTTTGAGAGCGATCTATTATCATATTGGTATAATACCACTGAACAATCTATTATCTTACTGGTGAAATACCACAGTTCTCATTGAGGTGAGGGAGTTTCAAAGTTGGCCACTTTCTTAGGTTAAAATTTTTTTTTTTTGTCTATTGGCTGGACTAATCCCTTCAGGCCCCTCCGTCCCTGTGTGGGGGGGGGGGGGGGAGAGTTTCAATAAGTCCATTGTGACTTCAGTACATTAGTAAAATTTGAACCCACAACCTACAAAAACAAACCATGGTCCTAAATAAGTTGAGCTACCCCTTGGGGTTTATCACTCCCTCACACGTGCGAGAGTCATTTTATGTCTGAGTTTCTATTATCTTGCGTGTGTAATTCTAAGGTGGCAGATCCCTTAACTAGAAACCAAGGGATGAAAAAAGCATTGTGATATTATTTCTTTTAGGTCTAGTTTTTGCATGAAATATTATAACTTTGATTCTTTTGGAGGCAAATTTCAAATATAGGATTTTACCGAAAAAATCCTGTTACAATCATTCTATACAAAAAAGGCTTCAAAGACATGATTCCACCATAGTGGTCCATGAGCCTTTTTTGGTTTAATTTTTTTAAATCTGAGTGGAGTGGGTGTAGTGCACATACGGAAGCAATCAACATTATCACACACATAGAAGATAAGAAAACCATGAAATCATGACACACAGATTTTACGTGGTTCACTATAAAGGCTACCTCTACGGGCTATGAGCATCTTGCTCGATTTCACTATAAAGGTACCGGACAATTTGTTACAAGGACTCCCTTTCCTCTAACACTTAGCTCCTCAATCTTCATATGTTTTAATCTTGCTCTCACAATATCCTGCTATACATGGTGTATCAACACCACGGGGAAGAGAGCTCACACCTTTCTACATCTTACATGATCCTTCGTGGTTTACACCACGGGGAAGAGATCTATCATATTTTCTACACAGAGTCTAAGATCACATTGCATGAATATATAATGTATGATTTCTTGGCCACAAAAAAAGCTCTAGTAAAAAAGCCAAATTACCCTTGACCCTAATTTGGTCATTAGCTAGACCAATGAACCAATTCGACTAAACTGGAATACAAGACATAAACCTAATAATTTCCACCTTGGCTTGGATTCCACAAATCTTTGAGCCACATTGGAAATACTTGTTTATGTCTTCTCATACCTTGCTGCTGAAGGTACATCCTTGTATCGATGTTGCAAACTTCTTCTTGTCATACTCTACCTCGAACTTCGAACTAAATGTTCAAATCCATTGACAAGTCCGTGTGATATTGATATCTGAATTACCTATAAACTGCCCCAATTTCAACACAACTATGAAAATCCAATCAGCAGCATGGTCACTCTGAAAGAAACAGATATAAAATCTGACTCCGATTGGCTCCGATATCATAAAAACAATTCTCTACTCTCCGATTGATCAAACCTCATTGTTGACCATCCAACAGCCAATCTCAATCTTCCAATGCGTAGATCTGCTCAAAATAAGTCTGTAGGCGCAAATGGATCTTCGATCGAACATCAGACGATCAAGATATCGCAAAAATAAACTCAGCCGTTGATTTGGTCAAACCTTTCTATTTGGCTGCTTTGATTATGTCAGCAACACGTCAAACTGACATCAGCACCTAGGGCTTCAATTCTATTGGGCATTGGCAACTGCAATTTGGCTGGTCACAGATTGGGTTGAACTTGACTCGAACCTGAACACGACCCAAACCTAAGTACATCCTAGGGACCATAAAATACTACGGTGCTTCAGACCACCATAAACCTAAGTCTTTGTCTCCCACGAGGTTCTGCAACGAGAATTCTTCCTGTTCGAGTTTGGTTCAACAACTTGGAAAAACCACTTCCACCTTGCCTTTTTCTTCCTCCGATCAGCTCGGCGATGATGGACCGCGGCCCCATCTTCTGTTCTTTCTCGACTCTGGCGGGTACACGGCAACGCAGCGGGATAACAGATCTGGCAGTAAATGGATGGTCTTCTCCGTCTTAGGCGACAATGACAGCGGCAGCAGCGATCTCCGGCTAATCAAGAACCTAACCCTTTTCGATCCTCTGTGATTTTTACAAAAAACCGAGACCCACCTTAGATCTTGCGTGGCCCAATAGAGAATAAGTACCAATCGCCAATCTCCCTCTATTTTAGAACAGAGATCTGAATATTTCTCAGCAAACCACAGCAACATAGAAAAATCCAAGAAGCCCTTTCCGTCAGAGACGGACCAGTACACTAAGATAGCCCTTTTTTCTAAAAACTTGTTCCAGTCTTCTTCTCCAAAACAGATCTCAAGCACCGAGATCTCTTAACTTGGAAACAGCAACACGCATAAGATCAAGGCAAGAGATCCATGCCTGATCTCTTTGCAAGAACTTCGGATCTAATTCATCTCGACGAGAATTTCGGATCTGATTCATCGCGCTACAACCCCAAATTCTGATTTTCTAATGAAAAGAACAAACCAGAGACCGGACCAGCCCCTTTGTGCAGCAATAGCATGTAGTCACTGCCTCTCGTCTTTTTTGATCTGCAGAACAAAAAACCAAAACAGGAAACCCTTATTTCTTCGGCCGATCTATATGGCCCACCTCTACAAATTACATAAACCGATCCCAGGGCGTCTGTAACCTAGAGCACCACCGCGGATGAAAGATGGATCCGGACACAACGTGTCCATCATTTTTTCCAGACGCATCCCAGACACGATCAGTTAAATTTGCTCTGATACCACTTGTAGTGCACGTGCAGAAGTAATCAACATCATCACACACATAGAAGACAAGAAAACATGCAATCATGTGCAAATTTTACATGATTCACCATAAAAGGTTACCTCTACGAGCTATGAGCATCTTGCCCGATTTCACTATGAAAGATATCAGGCAATTTGTTACAAGGACTTCCTCTTCTCTATCACTTAGCTCCTCAATCTTCGTAAGTCTTAATCTTACTCTCACAGCATCCTGCTATACGTGGTGTGTCAACACCACGGAGAAGAGAGCCCACACCTCTTTACATCCTACATGGTCCTCCATGGTTTACACAACGAGGAAGAGATCTACTACATCTCCTATATAGAGTTTAGGATCATATTTTATGAATATATAATGCATGCTTTCTTAGCCACTAAGAAAGTCCCGATGCAAAGACCAAATTACTCTTAACCCTAACTTGTTCATTGGCTAGATGAATAAACCAATCCAGCTAAACTGGAATATAAGACATAAACCTAATAATGGGGATATCGCCACTTACTCATGCACAAGAGTGGGGATATCTCCATTTGTTTTTATTCTTCTTTCTCACCTTCCTTCTTCCTCTGCTCATTTTTTTTTCCTTTTCTCCTCTTTGTTCTTCGTCCTCCTCCTTTTTCTAAAACACAGCAAATATATATTCCCTCTTTCCTTTTCATTTCCCATATTTTCCAACCCCTCCCTCTATAAATACTATCTTCCTCCCCAACCTACCAAACCACGTCATTTCCAATAAGATCAACCCTAATTCTAGCAAGTCTTTCCAAACTTCATTACAAAATCTTCATAAAAAATCCATTTTACTTTTGTAAGGGACATTCTAAAGGAAAAAAAAAAATCTCAATTCTTTCTAGATCCCTGTTTAGACAAAAATCAAGGTAAGAAATTTATTTTGTTTTGAGCTTCTTTCCGGACCCATAATATAAAAGGCACTGGAGAAGAGGCAGGGATGCAAACACTAGCTATGCCGAGTTTGACGCGGGGAGGTGGTGGTGGTGGTTGGGGCGGTTGTGGTGGTGGTGTAAAAGGCTAGTGAGGGGTGGGAATTGGGTTTAATGGAATGTAATGAGATGATGTTTTTGCCTTGGAGTTGGAGCTTTCAAAAATAAAGAAGCGGAAGGCAGAAGGTTGAAGAAGACAAATCGAATGGAGCGGAGGCAGAAGGAAGAGAAGGAGGAAAGAAAAGGAAAGTGAGCAAGGGATATCCTTATTCAGCTCAGATTCCATTAACAAAATGAAAAACCACCACTGGGACTACTACATTGGAATCATATTTTTGGGGTCTTTTTTTGAAAGAGAGTAACTATTTCCAATAAAATCCTCCTTCAAATATAAGAGCAACCAATACGAGTAAAATTACCGAGAAACTCGGACGGCACCCACAATTTGGTGGGTCAAACGAACACAAAGAGGACCCATCCGATGTCCACTAACATTCATGCGAGCCAAAAATTGACTGTAGTCCCGCAGACCTCCTTCCTGTCTCTCGCTTTCATTCCTTTTCCTCCGCACGGTTATTCTTGCTGCGGGCTCCGCTGTCTCCGAGTCACGCGTCAAACCTTTATAAAATAAATCCATTAAAATCCCAAAACAGACCTTCAACATTCTTCAAAATTACCCATTACCCCCCTCAACTTGTCAGGCCGGCCCTCACGAACAAATCCCATTCCCAAAATACCCCCATTGACGAACAAAACCCCCCCTCTCTCTCTCTCTCTCTCTCTCTCTCTTCTAGTCTCGTGCGATTCCGCCAAACAGCAGAAAGCAAGCAGTCCCATCCAAGACACAAACAACCGCGCGACGAGCGAATCGATCTTCCGATTCGATTCGTACGAGATCCAATTCAGCTCAAAAAGACAAATCGATCCCCCCCACAATCGTAATCAAAACACACAGACACAGTCGAAATTCAAATCCCAGTTTACTGTGAAATCAAGACCTCCCTTCTTCTGATCGAGTTTCTTTTCCTTTCCCCTTCTTGTTTAGGAATTGCGATTTCTGGTTTCGAAGTGCATTTTACCGATTGCAGAGAAGAGATCCGGATTCCATTTTACCATGATCGCGATCGTGATCGTGATCGGGACGAATGCGGCTCAATCGCGATTTTGAGGGAATCTGGATCTGAGCTGAGAGATGCCGTCAAGGGAAATCAGCGGGTGCGAGGATGGTGTGTCCTCTCAAGATGTCTCTCCCGTGAGCGGCGTGTTCGCCGTAAGCCCCGAGGCTGAAACGAAGCTCGATGAAGAGAACATACACGAAGCTGAGTCTTCCCTGAGAGAGGGCCTGTCGCTCAATTTCGAGGTTGGTTTTCGTCTGGTAGAATGCGTGATCCCGCAAGTTGTTTCTGTGATGGTAGATTTCAATGCCAGGCTGACTTTGCAGGAAGCAAGAGCTCTGCTGGGGAGGTTGGAGTATCAAAGAGGCAATATACAGGCTGCCCTCCGAGTGTTTGATGGAATTGACCTTCAAGCTGCGATACTGCGTTTTCAACCCTCTTGTCCTGAGCAACCATCCAAGAGGAACCGCTCTCGTACCGAGTCACCGAAATCGCTTTCCCAGCATGCAGCTGGCCTTGTGCTCGAAGCCATATTCTTGAAATCCCTGTCCCTTCACAAGCTTGGAAAAACAGCTGGTATACATTATTCTAACCATCTAAATCCCCTTTGGGATGTAGATCATGATGCCCATGGATACGACGTATGGACACAGAGTGAAGTATTAGAAATGATACGACACGATACGTTAGCCATTTTGAAGTATCCATCATGCATCATAGGATGTAGATTTACTTTCCATTTTTATAAGTTGTATCATCATCATCATCATCATCATTATGATCAAAGCTGTATCCCAACCAATGTTGGGTTCGGCTACATGAATTCTTTGTCCCTGTTCTGTTCCATTTCATTGCTTCTGTTTTTGCGTTGCAGAAGCTGCTCAAGAATGTAAAAATGTCCTTGATGCTGCGGAGAAGATATTCCCTCAGGGCTTGTGTGGTGTGTTGGTTGATAACAAGTTGCAGGAAACAGTTTGTAAGGCTGTAGAGCTCCTTCCAGAGCTTTGGAAGCAAGTGGGGTGCTATTCGGAAGCTATATTGGCTTACAGGCGTGCTCTTCTGAGCCGATGGAACCTCGATGCTGAATGTTGTGCAAGAATTCAAAAGGAGTTTGCTGTGTTTTTGTTGTATGGGGGAGTTGAAGCTAGTGCACCTAGCCTAGCTGCTCAGATTGATGGCTCGTTTGTTCCGAAAAGTAATTTAGAGGAAGCAATTCTACTCTTGATGATATTGTTGAGGAAGTGTTACCTTGGAAAGACTGAATGGGATCCTGAAGTAATGGAGCATTTTACATTTGCAGTATCTTTATCCAGCCAGACCTATGTATTGGCACGACAATTTGAGGAGATTTTACCTGGTATTTTTCCGCGTTGTGACCGGTGGAATTGTTTGGCTCTCTGTTATAGTGGAGATGGACAGAATGAAGTTGCCTTGAATTTACTGAGGAAGTCACTGAACCCCCGCGAAAGACCAAATGATCTTCTGGCATTATTGTTAGCTGCCAAAATCTGTAGTGAGGATTGCCATCTTGCTTCTGAGGGAGTGGCATATGCACGGAAAGCCATTGCAAATGCTCAAGGGTCTGATGAACACCTGAAGGGTGTGGGTCTTCGTTTGTTAGGTGTTTGTTTGGGAAAACAAGCCAAAGTTGCCTCCTCAGGCCTCGAAAGGTCTGTACTGCTATCTGAAGCTTTGAAGTCTTTGGATGAGGCGATTTCTTTTGAACATCACAATCCAGATTTGATTTTTGAGCTGGGTGTTGCATATGCAGAACACCGCAATGCAAATGCTGCATTGCGCTATGCAAAACAGTTCATTGATGCAACGGGTGGGTTAATGTTGAAAGGGTGGAGATTGCTTGCTTTGGTTTTGTCTGCTCAACAACGGTATAAGGAGGCTGAAGTCGTCACTGACGCTGCATTAGACGAGACTGCAAAGTGGGAGCAAGGACCCTTGCTCAAAGTGAAAGCAAAGTTGAAAATTGCTCAGTCTTTGCCAATGGATGCAGTTGAAGCATATCGATTCCTCCTTGCTCTAGTTCAAGCCCAACGAAAATCTTTTGGATCTTTGAGCCATATAAATCAGGTGAGACTCACTTCCCATTTTAATTTGGTGACCAGGCTTAAAGAAGACATGATGTTTAAAGGCAGTCGGTGTTTAGAATATCTGAACCAACTTTTCTGAGAAAATTAGATATGGCTAAACGCATTGCTGCACAGAAACCATTTTTTGAGGCTCCTTCTTGGCTTCTTACATGAAAGGGTTCTGTTCCAACTTTCCCCTACTGTTGTTGAGCTGGTGAGGGATGTGTAATCTGAGTGTTTCTTGTAAAGAAAAGAAATTAAATAAATCTATAAAAAGGTTACAACTTCCATATATCTGTAGCCCCCTAAAACTGATGTATAACCCTTGAAAATGGTTCCAACTTTCATATAACATGCGTAGTCCTTTATCTCTCCATAATTTTGTTTGTTGTCAGAAAGATTTTGATTTTACTAAAGAAATTTGGCTTAACTAATCTCCTGAGGGAAATCTTGTGCCCTAACTTGCTCCCTGATTGTTTCTTTTTTTTACTTTCTTAGGCAGCAAGCAATCATGTCAGCGAATGTGAAGTTTGGCAATGTCTTGCAACTTTGTATGCTAGCCTTTCACACTGGAATGATGCTGAGATATGCTTGAAGAAGGCCAGAATGCTTAAGCAATATTGTCCTGCGACATTGCACACTGAAGGCAAGAACTGACTTATCTCTCTCTTAAAATCAATCTGTGGAATGAGAATCATGTCTCCAATAGAATAGAAAGAAGATCATTTGTGGAACTTTTAGTGAATGGAGAAGTAGAAAAGTTATACATCTTTTAGAACTGTAGCCTGCTGTAAAAGCACAGAATGTTATAATAAGAGGGATTAACAATCCAATCAGAAAGCAGGTGTAGACAGAAAAGACTTACTTGAATTTGGAGACAAACAGCTGAGTTGGGCACGTAGTGTGCCATCCAATCTTTTTAAAATGACCAAATGCTTTGCGATGTCATTTTGCCTTTTCATACCATTGTAGGAGGCAACTCAGCCTGTTCTTGAACAATTGGATGGGTGGAATGAAAATGTTGAATATCCTTTGAAAAAACTGTGGGTCTTGTTTCCCATTTATTTTGTTAGGTAGAAATATTTCCTTGAATGACTTGTAAATAGTCAGCAGACAATGGTCCATCTGTCATTTTAGGAGTTGGATTCAGCAGTAGTTAGGAAAGTTGCTAAACTTGGCAAGTTATTTACTGTTTTTTTTTCCATTGTATAAGTCCGTTCAGAGATATTTATTAATTGTTACTCCTGCCAAAAAACTTTTGATTTTTCGTGTCTTTGATTCTTCTACCATAGGACTTGTCCACACTCCACTCAGCATATACCCTTTATACTCTCGATGTTATGATGGAAGTAAAACCAGAAATTTATCATTTTTTTTTGCTTGCTTGGCTCGGTGGCCAGCAGGAGGAAAATTCAAAGCACCCACCAGGAATCAATCCTTGGTGGGTGGTATGGGAAATGGGCTGCTTACCACTAGGCCAACCCTCAAGTCCTAGAATTTTATCAATTTATAGATGACATTCTACCTTAAAGAATCTCAGGTGTACATGCTTGTGTTTCTTGCTTCTTCTTTTTTTTAAGAGACTTTCTGTTCTGTTTCCCACTGAAGGCTGAAGACATCATTTAGTTTCTTGACATATATATTGAGTACGTAGCAAGGATGATTTCTCCATTTTACCTTTTTTTTTCCTTCTTTTCGATGATAGTTCAAAAAAAAAAAAAAGTTCAATTCTGTCTTTCTCAAAAAGAAAAGAGAGAAAAAAAAGTGTCCTGTTGGTTTTTTTTTATCCTTAATGGAGTTTTTTTCATGTAATTTACCAGGTACTATTCATGAAGCACGTGGAAGAATTCAAGAAGCATTGGCTGCTTACAGCAATGCTTTCTCGTTGGACTTGGATCATGTGCATTGCAAGGTCTCAATTGGTGCTTTGCTGTGGAAGATGGGTTCAAAGTCATTGCCCTTAGCAAGAAGCTTCCTATCAGATGCATTGAAGCTGGAGCCCACCAACTGTCTAGCTTGGTACTACTTGGGTATGGTCCACAAGGATGATGGCCGGATCCCTGATGCATCTGACTGTTTCCAAGCGGCAGCAATGCTTGACGAATCAGATCCAATTGAAAACTTCAGCTCAATCTTGTGAGTCTTCCATCCAAAGGATCAGAGTATCATCTAATATTAATTTTTATGCTAATTTTTTTTAAACTAAGTGATTGATGGAGGGTATAGGCATCGACACTGCCTTCACAGCTTTAGCACTCATGGAAAATCATTGGATAAGAAATTTGATTTTCTTTTATATATAGAAAAATTCTCAAGAATGCCCCATTTGAAAAGGGGCATTTTTGCCCTCTTTTTATCCTCCAATGAGAAACAAGCCATGTGGAGATTTTTTTTCCTTTTTAAAAATAACATTAATTGCTTCTCCACATTCATAATCTCCTATTCGTTCCAAAAGGGGGTGTTTTCACTTTTAAAAATGCCCGAGAGCGCTCCTCTTATATATATATATATATGGAAATAATCCTATGAGAACTAGTTTTCACCATTTTTTGCGAGAACTCTAGGTGGAGCTCATTTATCACAAAATCCAAAGCTTGCAATAGACAGGGACCCCCTCTAATAGTCACACGTCTCAAGTTTTGGTCAAATCCAAATTTATTGGACCGTTGGATCGATTGTGCACCAATTCAAATAGCTTGGATTTGTGGGCCACGGATGAAGGGCTTAGGGATGTGTGATTGAGACCAAACTTGATATTTGAAGTGATCCCACATAAATCTTTCCATCCCTTTTAGTCCCATCTCAAAATGGGAAAGACTACTATGCATTTGTCCCTCACACTATGGTGAAAGACAATTCCTTTTTTAAACCTAACAAGGACAAAAAGTATCATGAGGTTTGATGGTTTTGTCTTTTTGCGCATTAAAATTTTCCAAAAAAGGAAGTGTCCCTCACTATAGTGTGAGGGACATATATATATGAGAAATTCTCAAAAACTCTCCATTTCAAAAGGAGAATTTTTGCCCCTTTTAATTTGTCAAATGAGATCATACCACCTCACCTTTACATGCCAACTTATATTGAAAGAGAAAAATTAGGGATGGGTAAATACTTTGACTTTCCAAATAATAGGACAAGAGGATTACATTAGCCAATCAGAAATGAGGAGTTTTTCTTGAGAAAATGCCTAGGGAGTTCTATAGCGTGCCCCCACCCCCCCGGCCCCCTGCCCCGCGCGCTCTCTCTCTCTCTCTCTATATATATATATATTTGTTTTTTAATTTTTACATCATTTGTATGTTCATGCCTTTACTGCAGCTACTGAAGTCTCCAGAAAATGAAAATTGGATTAGAGAAAATATGGAAGGGAACAGTCCAATGGACTAATGGAGGGTTGTCTTCTTGCATTGGGCAGTCTCAACTCTCAACTGTAACTTCTTGTGGCCTGTTATTCACTCTAGTCAGCAACCCTGACCAACAGCAGATCAAGCATCTACAATAGGAGAAAGAGGTGCGGCTACCGTACAATATGCACGACTTATATTTGAAATCTCTTTGGCTTTAGAATGCCTGAAGTCATAGTGCTTTCAAATAGCAACTTAAGGGAGGCATGATATTGGCGATGGTTGTGAAAGCAGGGTTTACTCACATCAAGCACAGCTCTTTCCGTGTTCACATCAGTTCGACCATCATGAGGTGGGGCTTACTGTATGGATAACCTCGACTTGTGATCAGCGTGTGGGGTTTGTGTGCTATGTTATTCAAGAATTCCATGGGACATAGTCACTGGTGCTGCCATAGTCACTGGTTCTGCAGTTATGATCGAATTCATACATCAGAACCAGTTCGGTATTGACTGATTTTGACTCAAGTGCAGTGTCCCTTGCATCAGCTGGTACCTAAAATTCTTTTCAAAGGAGTGTAATTAGTAAGATCTGATGCTAGTTAAGGAATTTAAATCGACAATTGGTTCAACACAAGTGACAGAACTCATCACCTCTGCTAGATGGTTTTTCCCTTGTCATCAGGTTAAGTGATTCGATCAGACACATTGACTTGTGAGTTATGGTGGGCCCAATCACTGTTCAATTGAAGCAGTGGTGTTGACATTATTAATTCACATTTTATATATCATTAATATAATAAATGATGATTGTGGAAAATCAAGGCTATTATTGATAGTACAGCAGCATGAATGGCACATTCAAAGGAGCCTTTGAATCAAAGAAGCAATAGACGATAAGTGTCACCTTTCAAATTCGTTTCATCCTGGGGTTGTCGTTCATGGCCAAGTTGGGCTTTGGCATTTCCAGGCCCAGCTTATTGTAGAAAAACAGGCCTGTATGGCTCTATATCCAGCCAAAATCTGATACAGGCCGTTAAGTGACCTCTCAAGCGTGGTCTGCCTCAAAACATGTCTGGCCTGAGTCCAGCCATTTGGTCATTGTGGGGCAGGATGGGCCAGGCTTTTCTATCACTTGTTTGGGCAAATCAATCCCTAAACTGCATGCACAGCTTGTTCAGGCTGGGCTGAGCTTCATGTTTCATAATATTCATATATGCCCCCAAAATTTAGGACCAACCGCAGCTCAAGTACTTAAACACGAGACCCAACTCCAGCCTTAGCCCAAATCAGGCCCAACCCCTAATGCCCTTTCTAGTCTTTTCAGCCATGGTCTTCCAAAAGACCCTGTGGAAAATCGCTGCTTCCATGATTCCATCTCTCCCATGATTCCACCTTTTAAGTGAAAACCAATCTCGCAAATCGCAATGGTGAAAGCCCATAGACAGAAAAAATGAAGCCCTGCCAAGTTTATATTAGCTGCCCTTGATAGTAATATGTGGGGAGTTTCTGTTATTTGAATGCTGTGTTAAGTGCAACATAACATTGGCTACATCTCCACAGTGGAATGCTTGCCATTTTCGCATCAGTGAAGAATTTCCAAAAGAAAAAACACATTAAACGAGTGGGATAAAAAGAAGGAATTAACACATTCAAACATCAATACAAAATTGGATCGATCTTTAGCATTCAACTTTTAAGCAAACTCAGTGACTTTACATAAAGTTTAGGCAGGACTAAAACAATTCTGCCCCGTCCATGTGCAATCAATCTCCTTTATAAGATGGTCAGATCTTTACACGTGGCAAACTTGGGATTTGGAAAGCTAAGCCAACTTCATTGAAGTTCATTATGTTATGCCATTCATTAGGAATAAAATATCCTAATGAGCTAGAAGGTACTCTTTTCAATGTTCCTTAATACCAGGTTTTGACCACTTATATTGTTATGGTGACATAAGATGTTGACACAAAATATTTACATGCTTATGTGTCAATACCAAGATTGGCTGAGGTAAATGGCTACGATACCACTTTGTGGAGCAGTAGCCAATCATAATGTTGACATACCAACATGTAAATGCTTTGTGTCAACATCTCAAGTCACTATAGCATTACTGTTTGACCAATAAATAACAATACACCCCGGTGGCAGGGGTGTCTTATGCTGCCCAAAGATCAATCCCTCATATGTAGATTGCTGTGGAGATTGTGCAGCATTCACCCATCTAGCATATGAGAAAAAAAAAAGGAAGAAAGAGATTCCTATTGGAACAGCTAGAAGCATTCAACTGCACCGATTAATCTCCTTCAACATTGCCAGCGTACTATGATTGAAATCAAGTCCACAGTTTCAAAAGTCTTCAGCTCAACTGACTCATGTACAAGAAAAAAAAGAAGGCAGCGAAAATTGAAGAATCATTTTTTAAAGTATACTGTTGCAACGGTGGAGATCTTCAATCTTGCAATAAAAAAGAATTCAGGGTCAAAGCAAAACTCTGAGGATATTTTCAAATATAGGGTTTTCCTTCATACTTGGGGAAAATGTCTCAAAGTTTTTAAATAATTATGATTAAAAAGCGCACTAAAAAAATATAATATTCATAAATTCCACCTTAATTTCCTCATTATATTTTCATTTGTATTATTTTATCTGTTAACTGTATTTTTTAAAATCAGAAAATTTTTCACAACACGAAGAATCAATCCTTTGTTATATGATATATATATATATATATATTTTTTGATAAAGTACATACATGCATGCACAATGCAGAGGTAGAGAATGTAGTGGTAACAAATATATCATGCCGCATATAGTTTGAGCTAATAACAAAAGAGAGTACTAATACCAGCATCTAAGTGAAAAGTCAATTCTAGCAGCAATTATGCCTTTACAACATTGAGAAATATGTCATGTGACGCATGTCATCCCCAACATTCAGCTCAGAAGGAAGAGCAAAACCGCAATCAGACAAGGAACAGAAAAGGCTGAGGGATCAGAATCGCAGCATTTCAGGCCAACTAAATCTACATTGTCACCTGTGATCCATCAAGAATGTTGGCTAAAGATGAAGACAAATCACCATTTCAAAGAATACAGGCATTCCTGAAGAGAAGAGGATCGAGCATGCTACTAAAACAACATGAAAACTTGACACTACCGTTCATTGTAGCACATAAGTTCAAAACGAAAAGGAAAAATAGAAAAAAACCACCTAGTGCCATGCATAGCCCAATAGCAGGTTCCGTATTAGAGAGCTTATTTGACACAAACTCTATTTATAGGATTCAAATGGTAGATGCATGAAATTATTAGTTAGGATACAATCTTGAAGTTACTCTGTTTTAGCATGAAATGGCATGTTTATTCTAAATGAATACATGTTCTCCAATTTAACATGACCACCATGGTTAAAAATTAAATCGCGGTATAGGTCTCAGTATCGATTGACTCAAAAAACCGATACAACAACGATATCGGTTGCGGTTCGTGGTCCAACGCAGTTGTCGCAATCTGAAAATTTTTTTTGCCCAAAAAAATTTGAAAAATTTTCCAAAATATCTAAAATATTGTAAAATGCTGGAAAACAATAATTTTCTCTATTAGTAACACCTACAAATCAAAATATCGGTCCCCCTAAGTCATAACACATGGTATCGCTATTTTATTTGGAATTATATAAATTTATTTATAATTAAATATATATATATTTATACTAAAACAAATTGAAATCTCACAAGTTTTATGACATGCAATAATAATTATAACTTATGAGCTATGCAATCATAATTTTGCATTATGAGCTATCTATTAGTGTCAAATTTAAGAAATTGAAGTTTTTACTCATTACTTAATAAATATATGCCAAACTAAAAAGCTACAAGCATTTTAAACACACTCCAAACAAATTTTAGTAACTATTTTGTAAATATCTATAAAATTTCATCAAAAACCCTAGTTCTCGAAATCTCAATTATAGATCTATCCTCAATATGTGTAAATAAAAAAGAATGAAATGTATTGATAACAAAAATAGCATACAATCCTTATTTCTAAGCTATTTCTAAATAAACCTTTAGAAAAGTTACAAAATAAAAAAAATCATAATATTGACATTGGTAGAGTTATATATGATTTTTTCAAATGCAATCCATAAAAAATAAAACATATTAATTGCTTAAAAGTGAAATAGTTGTTGAAAAGGAAGAGTAGCATCTAATATATTTGGAAGGAGGAGAAAATTAGTACAAAAGAAAAAATGAAAAAAACTTAAATATTGTTGCCGATATTTTGAAAATACCGGTCAATATATCGGTAAATACCGATATTTTGAAATATTGGCTGGTAAATCCCAGTAATATGGGGATTTTTTACTGATATGAGGCCGCGACCGATACGCAGGCCTATATCGGACCAGTATGGGCCGATATCAGTTCGTATCGGCCGATATAAATCGGTATTGGCCGATATTTTGAACCATGATGACCACCCTTGTGATAAAAGCGCCCCATCGTTTACGATCAGAAGTACTTAGTGTCATGTCTCCGATTTGGATTAACATGTGTCCCAAATTGAAAGACATTACTAGCGTGGGGATTAGAGTCAATTTCAACGTTTATAGTAATTTCCCCTACACTTTCACCCATAGGATATCATAAGTGATGACAATTAAATGAATTTAAAAGCTAACAAAGCATATAATATTTACAATGCTAAGTGTTAAAGTTGACAATATAAAAGAAAAGTATTTTAAATTTACAGCCCAAACATAAAGATCAACAGAGAGGTCAATGTAATCACTCAGATTAAAATCATCCCGTGACAAAATTTACGCGTCCTGATGTCGAGATGATAGGCATCATGCATATATCTCCTTCAAGTATAAGTAATGCATACATGCCATTGGAATAGACCTTGTCAATGACAAACGGCCCCTCCCATTTAGGTTTAAGCTTTCCTTGGCGCTTGTGAGAGTGGATCATAGATCGTCTAACTAAGAGAACCAAGTCACTTTTCCTAAAGGATCGGTACTTAACTTTATTGTCAAATGATCCCAGCATACAAGCCTGATATAACTTAATATTGGCCTTGTTGACAGCCTTTTCTAATTGAGGTTTTCTAATTCTTAGAGTTTCAATTGAGCATTCTTCTCTTTAGTATATTTATTTGCTACCGTGACCCGAAGAGAAGGGAGCTGAATTTCTAAGGGTATAACAACTTTATGACCATAAATGAAAGAATATGGCATTGATTTTGTTGGGCTACGTACTGTCGTGAGGTAGGCCCAAAAAACTTCTGAAAGTTTTGTATTCCAACCCTTTTTATTGTCAGAGACCATTTTTTTCACGATTTTACAGATAGTTTTGTTGATTGGCTCAGCAAGTCAATTTTGTGGCGGCCAATAGAAACTGATGACCATGGTCTGATAGCGGGTGAATCTTGTCAACAATATCCATACCCCATGCTTCGAATGGCCAAGAAATAGAGGTCAGATGAAGGTGTTCAGGTGGCCGATGGATATAGTCACCATGAATTTGGCATTCTTTACACTTCTTTGCAAAGTTGATAGCGTCTGACACCATAGAAGGCTAGTAATAGCCCAACATCCTAACTTGATCATGAAGTTTTAGACCTATTTGATGAGCACCAGATGAGCACCACACAAATTGGAATGTACTTCTTTAAGTACTTGTTTTGCCTCCCTCGATGATAAACATCGAAGGAGAGCGCCATCATATGACTTACGATATAGAACTTTTGAAGTTAGATCAAAATGAAATTTCTAAGCTCACCTCTAGATGAAAGTTCTCTCTTTAACATCTTCTGGTAAGCCTCCATGGAGAACATAATTAATGAAAGGATCTCTCCAATATCTAAATGAGTTCTGAAAAGATGAAATCTAATTCTTTATCACATCAAAACATTGTGTCACCGCCTCATGAGTATCGAGTGGAGGCAAAAGCCTTCTTTCAACCACTTCTAACATCATTCTATCAGTTGTGGGGACAGATATGGATGTTGCTAACCTTGCTAATGCATCTGCCTTAACATATTGATATCTTGGAACATCGTGAAACTCAATTAACATAAATCTCTCTTTGAGTTCATGAACTTTATTGAAATGTGGAAGTAAGTCTGGTTTCCTTACTTCATACTCAAGGTTCATTTACTTAATGACAAGTTGAGAATCCCCATAGACTACAAGCATATTGATACTTGACTCTAAGGCTAACTCAAGACCCATAATCAAAACTGATATTCTGCCACATTGTTTGAACATTACTTTAGCAATGAAAATGAGTGTGGGATGCAGAATCATTCTGGACTATAAAAGATGATCCCCAACCCCTGAAACTATTTGTCTTAGCTCATTGGTGCTGGAATCCTCGTCAAAGTGCATGATCAAATGTAGATTGGGATCAATGGTAGGTTTCCATATTTGTTTTATATAAAATGCTGGTTCATTTGGGAGATTATCTTTGAATTCCAAATCTTTCAGAAGAGGATGTTCTGCCAGAAACTCTGTAAGGGCCTGTCCTTTGATGGTTTTTGCAGATGTATACCTAATGTTGTATTGGGACAATAGGATAAACCATTTGGCTATGCGGTCACTAACTATACCAACGTTAGTCACAAGTGTTTTCAATGGATTAATGCTGGAGACCAAGTATACCACATTGGAGACAATGTAATGGCGTAACTTTTGCACATAAAACATCAAAGTGAGACATTCCTTATCAATTGGATGATATTTGTGTTTTGGTCCAACTAGTATCCGTGGTAAGTAGTGTAAAGCTACTTCTTTGCCATCCTCATTCTTTTGGGCCAATAACGAGCCCAATGAATGATCAAGAGCTCGAGTGCAGAGAGTGAAAAGTCTACTCAGGATGAGAGCTGAAAGAACTGATGGATGTGTAAGATATTGTTTGATATCTTGGAAGGCATCCTCACAATCTTTATCCCATACAAACTTAACCCCTTTCTTCATGAGCTTGGAAATGGTTTGTAGTTCCTAGACAAATTAGCAATGAATCATCGTATATAGGCAAGACTACTTTGTAGTCCTTTAAGTTCTCTAAGGGTTCTTGGAGAAGACATTTCCACAATAGCTTTGACCATGATTGGATCCAACTTAATTCCTCCTCTTCGCACAACAAAACTGTAACACTCCGACCCAACTTAATCCGGTTTAGTGACTTATTGTTGGTGAATTGGTTGCTAATGGCATTTTGTCCTTGGTTTTGTTTTGCTCCGGTTATGGATAGGTAGTTGGGTTGAGTTTTACCTGGATTAGGTAGCTTCGGGCCCTTTTTCATAATTTTCGATTCTAATGGAGTCTGTCATTTCGACATTATCTTGATATCATTGTGTGTCTTTCGTCATGCTTGTTACTTTCTGTAACTGACTCAGAAGCTTCTGGAGTCGTTTGAGATGTGTGAGTACTCATTTGACTTGCATTGTAAATTGCATAACTTTTGGACTTGGTTGCAAATGGCTAAAAATATCTTTATATAAATATCCACTGCCTCTTCTTCATCTTTATCCTCTTCTTTTTCGTTCTCCTTCTTCGTCCCTCGTCTCTCTCTCATTCTTCTTCCATCTGAGCTCCGGGCCGGCGTCAAGCTTCGATTCTTCGCACCGAGTTTCCTTGATTTGAGTCTAGCAATGAGTGGAGTTTGATTCTTCGTCAGTTAAGGCAAGTATAAACAACGATTGGTTGAATACATGTTGGTAACTTGTGTTGATTATGAATTATTTCAAGTCTCTTAGTCTATGCATGTTTTACAGCCCTCTTGTATCTTCTTTTCTTTGTTAATAGAAGGATTGGTAAGACTTCGTGCAGTGAGTAACTCACTCTATTCGCGACCGGCGTATCAGGGCTGACTGGTCGGTCCTGATAGTCCGACCGGTCGAATTTAGGTTCTACGAGCAAGTCTGATCGGTCGGACCTGTACCTGAGCGGTCGGAACGTGTACAGACCATGCACATTGTAGTCATGTAGGTACTTCGTATAAATGGTTTCTAGCGGAAACCAAGGCCTTCCACGAACCTGCTAGTGGCCTAAGCATTAGGCTACATAAAGAATTAGAGAAGCCCCTACGGTTTTGTTATGAAAGGACCGTGACTTCCTCTTAACTTGATATGATAGAATTTGAGACTGTAAAGCCTGAAGATAGGGTAATAACCTCACACCCTGTATGTTAATGATCATGTTAGACTTAGCATGCCTTTCAGACTTAGATTGAGTTACCTTCATCTTAGTTTTGAGTCAGTTGTTAACCGACTCTGTGTGTATCAGGAGTTTCAGGGTCGACCGGTCGGTCCTGAACCCCGATCGGTCGGATTCTGGTTCTGGATGGGGTTCGATCGGTCGGACACTTACCCGATCGGTCGGGTAAGTCACCTATAGACCTGTAGAGAATTCAATGTATATAATGTCCTGACCCAGTTTATGCTACTTGGAAACCTATAAGGGACCACATTAAAGACTGAACACATGAATATCACAAATAATCTTGAAGGCTGAGATACATTCATGAACGTTATCCATTTGTTAAGCACCTCCCTATGGGTGTTGGTTTAAGGGACTTCGATGCTCTGAATGATACAACGAGACACCAAAGGAAGAACAACCGAGCATCGGAGAACTTAAAACTACATCATCATGCATTGTTAGTAACAATGGATAACCGAATCAGGGTTGGCTAGTAAAAGATCGTGATTCCTGCTAAATAATCTGAGTTGCACTGCATATTAACTTCGGTTTTGCCCTCCTGTTCACATGGGACGCATTCTGCGCTGGAGCAAACGATTGGATATTCCCTGAGGGCTCTGTCCATGGTATATCCCGGGCAGAAAAAGCTGATTCCATGTTCGACGCTTCCCGTTTAATTGTGTGGATCAATTAGCCTGACATGTTTTCCTTCAGATATCTTCCTCGTGGCTTGCATTGCAAATTGATATCATGTAATGCTTCACATTCTTACTCTTGCTTTGACTTGTAATTGTTCGCCTACAATGGTATCTTATGATTGGTATTTAGTGATTGATTCTCGTGTGATGCACGCACGGTATTACTCGCTTATGAGATGTCCGGATACATGCATTGACTGACTGACATGCACACGATGGACTGATTGATATTAATCGATGTGCATCATATGACCTGACTGA
The DNA here is from genome assembly GCA_037013555.1 of Sextonia rubra. Classification (NCBI taxonomy): domain Eukaryota; kingdom Viridiplantae; phylum Streptophyta; class Magnoliopsida; order Laurales; family Lauraceae; genus Sextonia; species Sextonia rubra. The sequence continues at coordinate 103,278,602 of JASUAD010000001.1, read as the reverse complement.
TCTTGTTTGTCTTGCTTTACGAAGCCTCAGCCTCAGGATATCCGACGGGGTTGACTTTGGCGTATTATTGATTGTTGCCGTTGCAGTGTGCTACCGTCTTGGGGATTCCAGACCTCAGGAAACCGAAACCCATCTGGCCCATAGTGTTCTCATACTGTTTGATTGCTCCTCATCAGGGAGAATATAACATATGTAGTAGCCACCCAGTATAGTATGTATGTTATTGATTCGTGTGGCATGTTTTTTTCATTGCATGATTTGCCTAGTACATGGACATTGACATTTTATATGATTACCTGCCACTGATTCTATTAGACACAGCACGTGTTACCAGTATGTTGTTTATACTTGGCTGAGTCGTCGTACTCACCCCCTTTGTTCTTGGTGTTTCAGGTATGTCAAGATCTAAGTCAGTTCCCGATCCCTCGAAGATCATCCTGACTTCTGAGGAGATCATAGTGACCCCAATGGGACGGGGAGTGGGTGATCGATCTGCTCTAGCAAGCGCCCTGCATTTTCGTTTGCATATGTGTATTTGTATATGTATTTGTGGACCTCCAGTTTCCTAGTGATCTAGTGATATAGTTATTGTCATCATTCTATGCTCTTTCTTTTACTGATACTCTATACAGCTTCCGCGTACATGGTTTACACGTGTGATAGATCCCCTGTATATGCACACCTAGGCCAAGTCTAGGGGTACATATACAGGAGTACGTGTGTCACGGGTTAGATTTTTCCTAACCCCCGATCTCTTAGAGTCGGGTTGTGACAAAAACCTAGGAAGTTTCCAAAAGATACCCCAAAAAAGCACTTCAAAGGGTTCATCTGGAGTTTTAACTTTCTCAATCGTTTAAAGACATTGCGGAGATCAGCTAGATAATCTTCTTTCTTCTTGCTCTTAACAGCTAAATTTTCAGGATTTTACCACCTTCACCTTGTTTTTGATTGGGTTCTTTTGTTTAACTGATTGGTTGTGAACAGCTCTTTGTAAATTCTTGTGTTGTCTTTTATCTAGCTTTCTTTCTTTCTTTGAGAGTAGGTTTAGTTTTCATTACCTCCAAATCCTCATCAGTTACCAAATCAGGATGAAACTAAATTTCTTCCCTAATGCTGGTCTTGATTGGAACCAAGCATGTTCATTTTAGACTGCGTTCACATGCTGGAACTCCACAACCATTGATTTTAGAGGAGAAGGCAGAGCAATTGGTGCGAACTGCCCAAATGAAATCATAATGCCCGGGGCAGGATCATATTTTTTTTATCACACTTAATGATCCCATCTTTCGACATTTCATTAATCTTCTCTTTCAGGATGAAGCATTCCTTTAGAGGATGAGAAACCATCTTATGGTAGGGATAGTGATTGGGGTCATTGGTCCTACCTTCTTGATTTGGCCTATTGGATGGCGAGAGTTCAATCTTTTTATTTTCCAGTAGGGATTTGAAAATTATTTCAATATCTTCAACGAAAGGATATTTTGTATTTTTCCATTTCTCGTACTCCTCCTTTCAGGCTGCATCATTCTTTGCATTTTGAGGCGTTAAAGGGGGTTTAGAAGTCTGCACATTGAAGACTTCTTGATTCTTCTTTGGTTTAATTATGGAGGAAGTGGAAACCGACTCTGTTTTTCGGGAAACTATATATATTTTTTGGTCAATTTCCTTCAAAGTAAGTTCAGCATCGATGGTGATCATGAGCTCCACCAATCTAGCAAGGGATTTAGTCTTGTGACTAAGCACAGTAACTCTAACTTTTGGCTTCTGATTACTTTTGCACATGTCAATTGTAACTTTTTAGGATGGAAGTTTGATGCACCTATACAACAAAGCCCTCCATCGATTAATAAAAACCTGAGCTGTTTCATTTTTTCCTTGCTTTATGTTGCTGAGTACCGCAAAGTTGACTGCCTGATCCTCCTCTTGAAAATGTAGTAGGAGTTTTTCTTACGTGAGGGCCCATGTATGGAATGCAAGCTCCAACAGCTGCTTAACCAATCAAAAGCAATCCTGCCTAATGTGCCTATAAACAATTTGACTTTTACAGCATCAAGATCGGGCAAGCTACCAAGCATTAATTTGAAGTGTACAATATGCTGATAAGCTGATCCTTTTCCAGAATATGATTGGAAAGTAGGCAATCTATAATTGAGAGGAAAGGGCACTAAGTCAAATTCATGAGGATATTTGGGTGAAGTCCATTTCTTTTTCCATCTTCTTTTGCCTTGGTCATTATTTCCGCAACTTCTTTAAAAGTCACAGGCATGTTGGGATCTATATGTAGGCCTAAGTTGAGTGAATGATCCCCAGAGATCCTAGAACCAGTCATTTTATCTGTCATTGACCTGACTTGAGCCATGAGCAAATCAATTTTTGTAGCATTCTTTCTAATCATTGCCTATTCTTTCCTATCTGCATTATTGGGACGATACTGAGGAACACCCATCTTCTTCATGAGTAACTGTAATTGAGCATTGATTATGTCAATCTTTGCTCCTTGCCATTTCACAGTTTCATTGACAACTTCTTCCTCATTGTTTTTGCATTCATCCCCATCCTTTTCTTCATTTTCATCTCCAGTATCATCAGTTTTACATTGATTAGTGCCACTACCTTCTGCCATAAAAACAGTGTATTGACGAGGATAGGAGGATGATAATGTTTAAGTAGTAGACAAGCTGTCTTATGTATTTAATAGTGTGAGGGGTTTATCATCATTATTTGTTTCCACATGTCCTTTAGATGTCTTACTTGAATCAAAACCTTGCAATTGCATTCTAACCATGCTTTAAGTGACCCTATGGGTTGATCCTGGTTCAACCATATGAAATGGGGCATATATCAATATAATCTTCTTTGGCCACCCATTTTTTAGTGATCCTATGCTAAACAAGCTTTCAGTGCCGAGCTAAAGCTTTTCCTTTAATCTGATTGGAACTTCTAGCTGCCAGAGTTTGATCACGGAATCAGACCACCACTGGCTTAGAAGTACCAATGGTGCCATCTTCGTCCATTAGATCAAAGGTGAGCAGTGAGAAAATATCCACCTTTCTCTTCTAGCTCTCCTTTTTCTTCTATTCTTTCTTTTGATAAAGTTGTTCTTTGAACCAGGCAGAGTCACATCATTATTGGGAGCAAGTTGCGAGACCTGCTTCTGAGGCTTTGTATGCACCGACCTTTGAGGAGATGGTTGAGGAGTAGGTGTCATAACAACCGAACTTCAGCCAAACTTTTATCCCTCTTTTTGGGTAAGAGGATAGAAAATGTCATCTTTGAGAGGGGGCCAGAGGCTTACCCTCAACCTTGTTTGCTTTTGATTGAAATGGCCTTAGCAACCATGTAGTGCACCTGGGAATGGAAACACCTTTTGGGCCTCTAGGCCTCTAGGTTTTGAGCCGGTGCATGAATCTATTTCTTATTCACTTAACCTTGTTTGCTTTTGATTAAAATGGCCTTGGCGACCATGTATTGTATCTGCGAATGGAAACTTCCTATTGGGCCTCCAGGTTTTGAGCTGGTGCATAAGTCTGTTTCTTACCCAAGTGATTCTGTGCATGGCCTTAGAATGTTGTTTAACCATCATGGACTGGTCCCCGAGGCTTGGGTCCACCTATTGGACTTTTCTTGTCTTGTGACGAGGCTTGGTGATGTGAAGATCATGACCTTTACTGCCATTCTGAACTTTGTTGAAAACTCCAAAAGGGTTCAAAGTATATTTTGAGACCAAAGGTTTGGATATTTCACCCTGCTTGGCCCTGCTTGAAGTGATTTTTAGCCCATTATGAAAGGGGGTAGTCACCGAACCGTCAAGGGTTGAAAGCCTTTGAAAGATAGGGACCTTTGATGCCCGAATAGTAGATTTAGTTCGGGCTTGCTTCGGGGGTTGAGCAGATAAGCCATCTTGAGTCATGGAGATCTTGAAAAGCCTCTACTTAGCTTCATCGAAAGTGATTATCAAAGAACCCATAATTTTCATATTTGACCGAGTGCCATGACCAATTTTAGTCACTCATGGCAGCCTATATATTTGCACGAGTCCCTCCAAACTTCATAAGAACTTTTGATCTTTGCATTCTGCCTTCAAGGAATAATCTGGAAAAGTGAAGAAGAAGTCTTTAATTGAATTTAAGCGAATTCTAACTCAAAATAAGTTAGTTAAATGTTACAATATGCCATGACCGATTCTGGTCAGTTGCAGTGCTCTGTGACTTAAAGGACTTAGAACTTTGACGAACTACAGAACCCCAGTATTGTTTGTCAATCACTTCTTAGACTCAACAAAGTCAATATTTTACCCATGGAATCCCACAGAATCTTTAGAACGGTTTAATAAAGTTCCAATGGGTCATGGATACATTATTCTTCCTTGTAGCTTTCTTTATTCCTCATGTAACTATTGAAAATCATTTTAACCACAAATTAGAGCCTTTATAAAATCCCCACAAATGGCGCCAATTTTCTAATAGAAGAAAATTCGCAAGAAATTGAATATAAATCAAAATCTCACAAATTCAACAATATAGAAAAATGGAAGCAAATTACTAATACTTATTCATCTCCTTGAATTTACATGTGTTCATTTGGCTCTGACCTCGGGGATACAGACTATTTGTAATTTTACACATTCACAGTTGTCCCTTTGTTCTCAGATGTGGTCAAAAATTGAAGAAAATTACAAAAAAGGTTACATAAGAAAACACAGACTTTGAAAAAAAGGAGAAGCACTTGTGCAGTAACCAATGACTAACAGTCACTACAACCTACAAACTGCTACAAACTCTTTCTTCTTTCTTTTCTTCTCTAGTTGACTCCTGGGAATTGCTTGATCAGTTGGGCAATTTACACTACGATTTGAGTGCCCAACACCACATTTAGAATTACCTTGATCATTGATAATCACTACTCTTTTCCATAGACTGTATTTGTACAAGTCCAAGAGGGTGGCTGATTTTGGTTTCAGCCAATGACTAGGGTTGTGTCACTTTGATTCCAATTATTTTAGAAATAAAGTGAGGCTAGAAAAGGTTATTTTTACAACCCTGAAATGGCCATTTCACCTTGAGTAGGAAAATCAAGGAATCCATGGTTTCATCCTAGCTTCTTTTCGAAATTCTTCGGCATTTAGAAGATGTCTCCATAAGGTTCATAAGAATTAATGAGGATCCTCTTCAAGTCTTAGACGTTGTCTCACCTTGCGTTGACGAGGGAAGATGAACTTGAGGGAGATGAGAAGTTGAAGAAGATTCTCTGAGTTTGGATGCCTCGAAGATGTGAATGCCTGAAGTCCCCTGCCAAGAGGATAGAGAATCCCTTTTATAGGTCTTCAGAGGCAGTTGAGATGGTTTTGAAAAATTGAAATTGAAATTAAAGTGAGGAACTGCTTACAACTACCTTGAGAGTGGCTATAGGTACCCATGACTGAGCATGCTTGATCATGGAGGTTACACTTAATGGCCGCTTGTGGACTTGGTCTAGAGGCATTTGATTAGAATTTTGTTGACATGTGGTGGAGTTTGATTAATAACATGTCTGTAACCAATCATGGGAAATACACATATAAATGGCCATGGAGGAAAAGTGTAGGTAGCCCCAAAAATAAACGGCCAGTCGTGGAAGCATATACAAATGAAGAGGCACCTTTTTATGACTTTTGAAGACGTGTAAAAAAATATAGGGCTGGCCGGTTGTGGGGATTCTTTGAAAAATGGCTGGTTATGGAATGGCTCATTGTGGATTTTCTTTGAAAAATGGCCGTTGTGGGATGGCCTGTTGTGGGGGAATTTGAATAAATGGCCGGTTGTGGGGGAATCTGAAGTTAATCATCATCATTCCATCAACTGAAGCACTATTCCAATGAAGGTATTAGCTGCCACCATTAGATCCATACTTCTTCCCCAAGACGAGCACTTGCAGCTTGTCATAGCCAGCCAGCACACCATACTAGCATCTTCCACATGACTCACGCCGCACATACTCTAACCTTTCTTTGGAGAATCTGGATTTATTGCAACAGCAGTCCCGTCCAAGAACTTGAATTGAGTGGACCTGCCATGAACAGGTGCTCCTCTTCGCTTCATAATCAGTAGGGAGAAGACAGGTTTCATCTGTGGTGGATGATGAACCTTGCCAATTGCATGCTGCTGCAACAAAGACTTGAGAAATGCTGATGAAAGGGTTCTTTTACTCCTTAACAAACAATAATATATCTTGGTTTTAAACAAGAAAACAGCTACAACCATCATTGAAATGCATGGAATTATAGACCCAAAAATCCCACCAAAAATCCCAGCTAAAGTTGTCTCGAATGTAGTTGAGAATCCCTAATGAAACAACAGTTCCCCCACACATTCCAACGTACCACCAATTAAAGAATGAGTTTCTGCATTTGTTCTCTTCAGGAAAACGCGGGTCAAACTGATCTGCTCCAAAAGCCCGCACATTTGGCTTGTAACCCCCTCGGACTAGGACCACTGAAATAGAGAAAAAGGGAGAGGAAGCATGGAGGCTACACCAAGCCATATGTTTACATTTACAACTACAGCTGCTATAGAGTCATGGAACGACCCAGTAAGATAACATTATCATATTAGAAGAAATCCCATAGTAAGCAAACCTCTCAGCCGGTTGCCACCCTATGAAGGAGGTCGATCTCCATTAGAAAAACTAGCTAAAAGGACCTTGATTTAGCCGCCAACTGAGATGCATAAATGACCCTCTGTTAACACTTTATTTTGAGTGGCAAATAAGTGTCACGATACCCCTCTGGTAACTTTTAATTTTGAGTGGCAAATATGTGTCACACTCATAACTTGCAAAAAGAATTTCAATAGGATTACCCATCCAGGAATTGCACTTCAATTCTCAAATACCCTAGATTTTGCAGGACCCTTGAGCCCAATGGATGCACCAGGTGGTTGAGAAGGCCTGTATCCATCATTTTTTACACATGTGGCCCGGCACAAGTCTTTCATCACAATAGTAACATAGGCCTTTCTCATGGCGAGCTTGCATTTCAGCTGCTAAAAATTTAAATGGCACGGCTGGCTACTGAGATTTCTTGGTCGCAAATGAAGTCCTACTACCTTGAAATTTCGCAGAAATGACCTTGAACATATTAAAATCTTCTTTATGAATTCATCTGAAGTTGACTAGGGTTGTTTTAATCTTCAAAATTCATAATCCTGCTCCATAAGCATTGGATATAAGCAACCCTTTTTTAGCTCAAAATAGCTTGTATAATACATCCATGGCCTACTGTGGGAATTTGGTTGGGGCGGTCCATCCAGGAATTGAGTTTCATTATCAAAGTAGTAGAATTTGCAGGCATCTTGAACTGAATTGATGCTTCGGACCATTAAGGAAGCCGGTGATGATTTACGATTTTTTATGAGCCAACAGTTCCATCCAAATGATGATGAAGTACTAAAGGAAAGATATGGTTTCATCTTTTAACCATATCTAAACAATCAGGGCCTCCAGGTATTTTATAATTGTAAAATGAGAGTAAAAATGTGTGTTTGTTTCTCCATGATGAACCTGAGGTGGGGCCACATCACCTCTGCCCCACTGTGGCTTCATCTCTCCAAGAGAGAATTCTCTCAATGTATATTACACTGACTCACCAATAAAAATCAAGTGCACTGTGAGGCAGAGAAGACAAGAAGAAGAAGAAGAGACACGCCCCTCTCCTGCACAACTAAAGGCCTGCATTCACAAGTAAGCACTACTCAAATGAAATCATCTTCTCTCTCTCGCTCTCTCTCTCTCTCTCTCATATATTATTCTTAGTATTCACAGATCAGAAGGGTTCAACTATGACCCCAAATACCAAGGCGCTTCTTCTCAACCCCAATCTTCCTCGAACAAGGACGAGCTCACCAAGAACGGATTCTTCCTCAACCACTCTCAAATTCTACACGGCTTTGGTCCCCAGACCTTCCACAAGGCCAGGACATCTATATTCCCATATGGTGTCATCTACTTAACTTGCTTTACCATAAAAAGCTCAATCCATGTTGCAGGCATTTCCACAAAGAAATCGGAGACACTGGATTTGGTGGGTCATGGTTCATTAGATGAGTTGGGTCCAGTTGACAATGTAATTAACCTGAATCTAAACCATTTGTTGTTCGATGCATGAATGTTTTTATACTTTCATTTCTATGTTGTATGTATAATGCAGAGACTACAATTTATGTTGGGTCAACCAATGATGATGCTTTAGTCATAAATATGTCGGAATTTTCAATTTAGAACATTCATCTTAACTGAATAACATTTCATGTGCTTTATAGGAATCATAATGTTGAGTTTGGTACATCATCCTACATGTCTGCCTCTGAACTCATCTTTTCCCCTTTCTCATGCAGCTATTATTTATTGCACCCATTTACAGGAAAAGAAAACCACTCATTTTCATATATTTTAGAAGAGGAAAATCTTACTTCCCAAAACAGAGAAGTTCCAAAAAAAAATGATCTTTACACCCATCATGCCTTTGAGTTGAAAAGAGTACGGATTGGGAATACCGTTAGGCGTCCTTCAAGTTAGGTTCAAAGGTATAGTTCTAGTCAATGATGTTGCAGCCTGCTTTGAAAGAATTGCGAGTCTCTTAATTTATATTTTATCGTGCAGACTTTTGAGTAGAACCTAGGACAAAAAGAATGCATTCTGATGCTTGGATGGCGTAAATGTGAATGAAATGATTCAAGAATATGATAATTATCTTGGACCCAGCAGTAGATTGGTAAACTCCACATTGATGAAAACCATAGGTTGCGCTGTTTAATTTTATTTGTGTTCAATCTAATATTTTGATACAAACATGAAGGATATTAAAGCACTTCTGTTCGGTTTTGCATTCAGGATTGCTGAAATATCATGCATCAAGTTTCTAAAATTGTGCCTGACATTGCTGATGAATGACTAAAAAAAAAAAAACCAACACTTAAGTAACCTAGGATTTAGTTATTATCAAAACCCTTTTATATACATTATTTCGTTATTCACTAACAGCTCGAGCTTTTAGTGTTTGGTTTATTAACATGGTATCGAGCCAGGTTGTGGGGGGGGTGGTGGTGGTGTTCATGTGTTCGAAGCCTTGGGTACGTGTTTATGTTCACGTAGGTCATTTGGCGTATTTTTGTGAACATGCAGAACCCCACACATGAGAAGGGCTATTAGGACCCTTTGATATACATTGTTATATCATTCACTAACATTACACAACATTCTTCCTTTCTATTTTCAGGATATGAGAAGTGCCCCATGTATAACTTTTGGAGAATGGAGTTGAATACTAGGTTCAACTTGAGCCACATGTGGGACAATTATAAAGTGAATTTTATATTTGTTTTTAGCGGGGCCGGGTTCAGTTTGTACCAACTATTTAATAGGGCTAGGCTTCTTTTGTACTAAACACTCTAGAAACATATATTATTTGAGACTTGATTGTAATTAATAAAATTTATTATTAATGAAGATTGTTTAATCAGAATGTGTACGGGTGATTTTTAGCATTTTTTGAAACAATTTAAAAAATTATAGATGAAAAATAGAAAATTGAAATGGTAATAAACTGTTCAAAAATAGAAAACAGGAACTGTTATAAGCAGTTACAAAATTTAGAATTTTTGAACAGTTTAAACCCATTCCAATTTTTAAAAACAAGAACAGTTCTAAATAGTTTCAGATTTTTAGTGACATGCCATTTTGAAACGGTTCAAAACCATTCCAGATACTATTAAGAACAATTTAAAATCATTCCAGATGGCTTCTTTTGGTGTTTACCTTCACCATGCCAGCCACTAACTGCACCCTTCTCTTCTAAACACTTAACCACACCTTCACAAGAAGAACCCTGCGCCCACACAACCCCTACATCCTCACAACTCACCCAGCCTCTTCTACACATCCCCACACCATCCAAGCCATCAGCCATCCTCACACAGTCACACATACGTGCACTGCACCACCCTCCATTGCCATCACCAACACCAGACATCATCATCCCATCGCCCATCATCACTGTTCTCACCTTCACCTGTGCACTTCTCACCATATTCACCCTTCACCACCACTATGCACCCATTTCACGACCATTGCACTCCACAACCAAGATCTCCATCTACAATCACTAAAACCATCTTACCGCAGTTCCACCCTCACTTCGAGCAGCCAAGTAGCCAACCTTTACCAAGCACACACAAGCCATCAACCCATCTCAACCTCCCTCTATCACCATAACAGCCACCATCACAAACCATTCACACCACATTGTCACTAACATCATTGCCCATCACAGCATCGACACGTCCACATCTCAACCCTCACCTCTCACGGCCTACACCAACAGAACCCACCTTCCACGTTACCAAACACCACCCATCACACAGTACAACACCTTAACTGAGCCATCACATTTCACTTTTAATACCATCCCATCACCATTGCCATCACTGCACACACCCTTTTTTCTATACGTGATTACAACAAAAATGGTAGAAACAGGAACAACCTGTCGTTGGTAGTAGTCATAATATTACCTTTAGTTGTCGGGTCTGCTCTCTTGGTTACGTCCATCTATTGTTTATAGAGGATGCAAATTGTGAAAAAAGGTTAGTAAGAGATTGTTAAAATCAAAACAGAAGCGTTTTTACAAACAGAACCCATTTTCTCTAATTTTATTTTGGAGAGGAAACAAGGAAAGAATATTTTTGAATGTTTCATTGTCTCATTTCGGTGGAAGAAACATGCTAGATGTAAATAGGCTTGGAGAACATGGGAAGAAGGGTTTAGATATTCCTATTGTTCCCTTTGACACAATAGTTGCGGTTAAAGAGAACTTCTCTCATTCAAATAAACTTGGACAAGGCAGATTTGGACTTGTATACAAGGTAATTATTTGTTTAGAAATTTGAAAAATTGGGTATCAAGAAATTGGCATTCATCCAATGTTTTTAATGCAATTTCAGCTTCTGTTTTGTAAACTACAGTTTTCAAATTTTATGCTGTTATAATATTGCCACTTAAATGAAAGGCTTTTGGTATTTAAAAATGACTGTTGTAAACTTGTAAATGTGATTTTTCTCTTAATAATTCTTTAATGTATATGAAGCCTAACTATATATTTTTTACACATACATCAATCCAATAGTGGGTCATACATGGATTGGTTTCAGTATAACAAATTATAAGTAAATGTAATGATTGATTTGAATTTGACAAAATGGGGGCTCCGTATTGATAAAAATAGATTTCTGTAGGGTTATACTTTGCTACTACAAGAGTTATGAGAATTATCAATGTTTCAAGCTTAAAAAAAAAAGAAAACAAAGAACAAATCCAAGCTTTTAAAATTATGAATATGGAGATAAAGAGGTAGGCAAAAGTTATTTTACATTAAAAACTTATGGTGGTTGTAAGGCTATTAATTTTTTGACATGAAAGGTACTAGAATCAAAAGATAGGTTGCTCTATGCAAATATTAAAACTATTGGGCCTTTTTTTTTTTGGGTGGGGTGGGGGTTAAATACAAAATACTCTTCTTAAAAAAGTTTTAAAAAAAATAAATCTTGTGACATAATTGTTTCTATTCTTTCCTCAATACGTTACAAATTTTAGCCACTTTTGTCTATATGCCAATACCACATGCATGTGAACCTAGATAGCATGCCAAATGTAACCCATGAAGTTGCATCGTTTTAACTTTTCATTAAAGCGTTCATTTTTGGGCTTTACTTTTCAAAGAGAACATTAAAAGTAATAAAAATGTTGTTCTAATTAATTCCCTAATTTAATTTATAATGAGCTAATATCTTTATTAGTATTATAAAACGTTGTTATTATTTTTATTTAATTTTGATCATAAATTGGACCATGCTTGGACCTCACCCATTCATTGAATTAAATTAGTCATCTTCGTAATATCATCGTATTTTGGGTGGGACCAAACATTGAATGATAGAGATTTAAATCTAAATTTCAAGATACTTTATTGATAAGAGGTGAGACCCAATTCAAATTTCAATTCTTGGTTTGGTAAGAGCTATGAAGCACGGACACTCCAAAATGGTCCCCGTGTCCGTGTCGGACACGTGTCGGACACGGACACGGCTCCGACACGCCGGGACACGTGTTCGACACGCCGAAAACGTGTCCTGGAATTTTTTTTTATTTTTTAAAATTCGGACACGGCTCGGACACGAGGTGGACACGGCTCGGACACGGGGTGGACACGGCAGTACACGTATGGGACACGTTGTGGACACGGCGGGATTGAAATGTAATAAAAATTTGCTCAACTTGGGTTAAAATTAGAAAAGAAAAAAGAGGAAGGGGGTAAATGTAATTTTTTTTAACTTATAAGTTATAACCCTAATGTTCTCTTCACTTGTGAGATGAAAAGGGGGAAACCGGCTGCAGCTATCTTCACTTGTGGATGAAAAGGGGGAAACAGCTGCAGTTGTGAAACGGAGAGGAAGAAGAAGAAGAAGAAGAAGAAGAAAAAGGAGGAAGATCGACAGCTGAGCTGCGCCTACGCGTGGAAGAAGAAGGAGGAGGAAGATCTGAACAGGTACTGCTGTTTTTGGTTGCTGCTTTTTTTTTTCCTCCAGTGCAGCTGTGCTGCTGCTGCTTTCTTTCTCTTTTTTTTTTCTAACTGCTGTTTTCTTTCTCCTTTTTCCTTATGTCTGACTGCTGCTGCTGCTGTTTTTCTTCAGTTCTGCTGCTATTTTTTTTACTGCTGTTTTTTTTTCTTTTTTTTATTTTTGCTGTGCTGTTGCTGCTGTGCCTTTTTTTTCTGTTGCTGCTGTTTTTTTTTTTCTCCAATGCTGTGTGCTGCTACTGTTTTCTTTCTTTCTGTCTTTCGAACTATTGCTGTGCTGCTGCTGCTGCTGCTTTCTTTCTTCTTTTTTTTTTCCAACTGCTGTTTTCTTTTTCCTTTGTTCTTCCATCTGACTGCTGCTGCTGCTGCTGCTTTTCTTCAGTGCTGCTGCTGTTTTTTTAACTACTGTTTTTTTTTCTTTTTCTTTTTGCTGCTGTTTTTTTTTTACTACTGTTTTTCTTTTTTTACTGATTCCTGTGCTATTGCTGTTCTCCTGTTGTTGCTGTTTTCTTTCTTTATTTTTTTCTTTCAGTGCTGCTATTTTTTTTTCTTCCATGGGACTGCTTTGCTGCTGCTGTTGTGCTGCTGCTGCTGCTGTTTTCTTTCTTTTTTTTTTTTTTTCAAACTACTGCTGCTGCTATGTTTTTTCCAGTGCTTTTTTTTCTCTAAATGGGACTGCTGTGCTACTGCTTTTTTTTTTTTTTCAGTGCTGCTGTTTTTTGTTTGCTGCTGTTTTCTTTCTTCTATTTTTTTTTACGAACTGCTGCTGCTGTTTTTTTTTTCAGTGCTGTTGTTTTTTTTTTTTTTCCATGGGACTGCTGTGCTGTTGCTGTTGTTTTCTTTCTTTTGTTTGCTTTTTAATTTGGCTAAAAATATAACTATTCTTTAATTTTATGATTATATATAAATATATATACTTATTATTTGCCGTGTCCTAGCCGTGTCCGTATCCTATTTTTTTTGGATTTCCCGTATCGCCGTGTCCGTGTCGTGTCGTATCTGTGTCCCGTGTCCGTGTCTGTGCTTCATAGGGTAAGAGGAACTCCCATTTTCCCTCTAGCCATGATCTCTTGCTCCTCATTTTCAATTTTCATCTCATCTAAATTGATTTTATACCATGATACCTACGATAGACTCAAACTGTATGTCTCAACCCATCAAACTTAACCTTTACTCAAACCAAACTCATTGATTGTATATGAACCCATTCTAATTATTGGTTACCTATCATGATCAGGGACTCATACCGAGATTCCAGAACATCCAAATCAGGACAAGTTCGATTATGTGATCACTGTGAATCCAGGCAAATAACTTTACTATGGTCTTTTAGTATTAGAGTTTTCTAACCTTACTTTCCAAAATATTAAATTGTTATGTGATCCTTGGTTTCATGCGGGGCCCAGTCCTAGCATTTTAGCTTATCTAGGGCCATTGATCACCTAATCGAACTTGTCTTGATTTGGATGTTCTGGAATCTCGGTATGGGTCCCTGGTCCTAATAAGTAACCAATAATTAGGATTTGGGTTCATGTACAATTAATGGGTTTGGTTTGAGTAGAGGTTAAGTTTGTTAGGTTGAGACATACGGTTTGAGCCCATCGTAGGTATCATGGTATAAAATCAATTTAGATGAGATGAAAACTGAAAATGAGGAGCGAGAGATCATGTGCCAAAGGGAAAATGGGAGTTCCTCTTACCAAACCAAGAATTGAAATTTGAATTGGGTCTCACCCCTTATCAAGGGAGTATCTTGAGATTTAGATTTAAATCTCCATCATTCAATGTTGGGTCTAACCCAAAATATGATGATATTATAAAGATGACTAATTTAATTCAATGAATAGGTGGGGTCCAAGCATGGTCCAATTTATAATCAAAATTAAATAATAATAATAATAATACTAATAAAAATAACAACAACAACAACAACAACAATAATAATAATAATAAAATCAATAAAAACCTAGGGATCAGGTCCTTTCAAAGGGTTATCCTCAAAAGAGGAGAAATCAATGGGTTTTAAAGCAGCAACAAAGCCCCATGCTAGGCCTATGGTCAAAATTGAAAATATATATTAAAATTTAATTTTTTTTGAAATATTATTAGCAAAATATAAAACTAAAAATATATTATCTATCATTATCCTATTTATTTTGTGTATCAAGATATAAAGAAAAAATTTTAAATTATTAAAAAACCATAATGCAGAGAGAAATGTAAGTTTAAATACAAAATTAGGCTCAAGGCACCAACTCAACAATGAAAGAAAATGAGTTTTTTTTTTCTTTTCTAATGGGACCACCCCTGCATTTGGAGTCTAATGGCTTGACCCATAGTTTATTGATTTAAATAAGACCATTGTTGTACCTTTGTCATTAATAGTCTTTTTTATTTAAATAAAGAGTTTCAAAAGGGTTTTGGGTACGGCCTAGTGACTAAACTCATATTTTAAACATATGGGGAGGAGCTTGAAGGACTTCTTTTTATAGAAAATTAATTGAGATAGAACTTAGTAGGACCTAATATATGTGGACTTATTAGATTTTATTGATTTACATATGGGATGAAGATACAGAGGAGGGTCGGGGTTTCCATTAAGAGTGGGAAAGATTTTAGGAGGATCTCTTATTAGAGGTGGCGTACACATTGGAAATCATCACTACCATAAATGTAGGATAATTTGAATTCAAAGTCAAAATAGAACATATTAGCTCATTATAAATTAAATTAGGGAATTAATTAGAACAACATTTCTACTACTTTTAATGTTCTCTTTGAAAAGTAAAGCCCAAAAAATGAACACTCTATTGAAAAGTTAAAACGATGCAACTTCATGGGTTACATTTGGCATGCTATCTAGGTTCGCATGCATGTGGTATTGGCATATAGACAAAAGTGGCTAAAATTTGTAACGTATTGAAGAAAGAATAGAAACAATTATGTCACAAGATTTATTTTTTTTAAAACTTTTTTAAGAAGAGTATTTTGTACCCCCAACAAAAAAAAGGCCCCTATAGTTTTAATATTTGCATAGAGCCACCTGTCTTTTGATTCTAGTACATTTCATGTCCAAAAATTAGTAGCTTTACAACCACCATAAGTTTTTAATGTAAAATGACTTTCGCCCACCTCCTTATCTCCATATTCATAATTTTAAAAGCTTGGATTTGGTTTTTTTATTATTTTATTTTAACGCTTGGAACATTGGCAATTCTCATAGCTCATGTAGTAGCAAAGTGTAACCCTACAGAAAACTATTTTTTATCAAAACAGGGCCCATTTTGTTAAATTCAAATCGGTCATACATATACTTTATAATTTGTTATACTTACACTAATCCATGTATGACCCACTGTTGGATTGATGTATGTGTAAAAAATAAATAATTAGGCTTCATATACATTAAAGAATTATTAAGAGAATAACCATTGGGACTTGAAATAAAATAATAATATTTTCTTATAAATAATGACATACTCATTTTTGCTTAATGAATGTAAGGTAACAGTAGCCATTTTTATAATAATTTAATACAAATTTCTTAATTGTTACTCATTTTCATTAGGACTACTAATATTGGAGACATGGAAGGTATTAAAATGAAAAGACAGGGGTATATACAAATACTGAAATCACATGGTTTATTTATAAATTTTATAAACCGAAGGGAGAAACACATTTACAAGTTTACAACAATCATTTTTATATACCGTAAGCCTTTCATTTAAGCGGCATTAATATAATAGCATGAAAACTGTAGTTTACAAAACAAAAGGTGCAATAGCATTAAAAACATTGGATGAATGCTAATTTCTTGATATTCAATTTTTCAAATTTCCAAACAAATAATTACCTTGTATACAGGTCCAAACCTGCCTTGTCCAAGTTTATTTGAATGAGATAAGTTCTCTTTAACCACAACTATTGTGTCAAAGGGAAAAACAGGAATATCTAAACCCTTCTTCCCATGCTCTCCAAGCTTATTTACATCTAGCATGTTTCTTCCACCGAACTGAGACAATAAAACATTCAAAATTCTTTGCTTGTTTCCTCACCAAAATAAAATTAGAGAAAATGGGTTCTGTTTGTAAAAACGCTTCTGTTTTGATTTTAACAATCTCTTACTAACCTTTTTTCACAATTTGCATCCTCTATAAACAATAGATGGACGTAACCAAGAGAGCAGACCCCACAACTAAAGGTAATATTATGACTACTACCAACGACAGGTTGTTCGTATTTCTACCATTTTTGTTGTAATCACCTATTGAAAAAAGGGAACCCCATTTCATTTAGTAATGATATAGTATATCAGGAAACATCACTCTTGATCAGGAGTATACATCACTTACCTAACGCAAGATTGTAGAACAGCAACACGTATCTCCCATTTTAGATCCCATTCGAAGTTTGCATCACAAATGCATCTTTTCCTTCTTTCTATGGACCCATCAGGCATGCAATTTGTATTTGGCCAATGCTTGCACTCCTCCATCGAATTACATTCAGGCTCTCTGGAAGGCTCCCGTCTAACCTCCAATCCGACGTCCCAATGACTTGTAGGAGATAAATTGAGATTTACATTGCTAGTATGAGTGTTGCATGTTGTACCCACTGAATGTTACATGTTGTACCCGCTGAATGTGCTGTTGATGGGAAGCCCATAGAGGCTGCAACATTTGGTCGAATCAGTTTCTCTCCTCTATATGTTCATAGCAGGGACTTGAGTTGTAATTCAATGATATGGCTGAGGAGTTGTACAATTAACAAAATAGTGGTCTTGTTGGTAATGTAAAATGGTTGGTTCTTCAAATGTTTGGCTTATAAGCGAGTGCATGTAATGTCACACCCTCAAAAATGAAACTAGGGTTATGTGAAATTAAGGGCCAATTAAAATTTTCTCAATAACAAACAAAGACATCATTCGTATTTAATACAGCACGTGGCCCCCAATCATAGTCCCACTATGGATCGTAGTCCGCTCGTGAGATTCTATATTGGTTAAAACACCAATTAATATAGCGGAAACTTCAATACAATAGGAGGTACAGTTGTAAACATTTCAAAGTAAGCATGTGAATCCATTACTATAGTTAAAGTCTAAGAAGCATGGACACTTCTAAGAAAGTGACGTGTCCGTGTCGGACATGTGTCGGACACCGACACTCCTCGGACACTCTCGGACACGTGTCCGATACTATTTAGCCGTGTCCATAATTAAGAATTAAAAATCTTAATTTCGGACACTTGTTTGACACTCTTTTTGCAACGTGTCCCACAATTCCTAACCCGTATCTATGACTAAAAAATAAACATGTGGCTCATATCTCTTGGACATTTTGTTAACATGTGGTTATTAAAACATAAAAACTTAATATATAACAATTTTATAACATAGAAAAATATATGATTGTAAACATCAATCATATCACAAGCAAAAGACAAATAAATATTTCAGTTAAGAATAGGCCTCAAGATTAGCTTCTTTTTTGCGTTTTGTATTTTTTTTTTTTTTAGGGAGGGGAAAGAGATGATCCACCCTTTTCTTTATATGGATTTTATGGAACTATGGATATTTCATGTTTAATGATTATGAATTATGTTTTAGTGTTATATTGATATTTGATAATTTGATATGTTTGTTAGTTGGTACTTGAATTTTTATTTTTTGATTGCTAAATTGATTAAAAAAGTTAAAATGATGTTATTTTTTTAGTAGATGATTATATATATATATTAATATATATTATTAACGTGTCCCCGACGTGTCCGTGTCCTACTTTTTTTAGAAATGCCGTGTCGGCGTGTCTGTGTCGTGTCGTATCCGTGTCCCGTGTCCGTGTCCATGCTTCTTAGGTTAAAGTGAACAATTAAAAGGTATATTAATTAAATGGCCACAACTAAAACCTAGGCCAACATAAATATATAAACTACCACCTGACAGTTATGAAGTAACTCATGTGTTGGACAACACGCATCAAAGGATGCCGTCCGTACATCACTCGTACTTAACAACATCAGGTTCAATCACCTGAAGCATCTCCAGCGCAACCTCTAAGATAAGCATACTCAGCATAGCCGGACTCAGTACGTATGCACCAATTTAGAAAACAAGGTCAACCACAAAAGTGGCGGCAAATAGAATACACATAACTCATAATAAAATACACTATCAATGTGAGAATAAAACGATGAGATCATAGGAATACATGAACAATATAGATAAAAGAATGCCATGTATAATACAAGAAATGGATCCTAAATCCAACTCTACACCAAATGAACATCACATTCGCTGAGCATTGCATCAACCGATGCCCCTACGGGATTTATACCATCTTCGGATACCTTGCATCCTGTCCAAAACGGTGGATCAAATCCGTCTTCGGATGCCTAGTATCCTGTCCAAAAGATCACGGTGAAACCAACCGTGTACGAGTGGTAAGCTCGTCTTTGGTCTTAAGTCTAGTAAAACATCACGGTGTACATCTGTATATCGACTGTAGTCATCCAATGACCAGATCCGCATAATAATCTCACACAGCCCTGCCGCTTTCCGTGTCTAGACTCATAAACATGGTTTAGTGATTGTTCGACAAACACATCCTATGGTAGTGTAAAGGGTTGGCCAGAATAGGTATCCAAGTACCATATAATGAAAGGTTATTCCGATAAAACTAATTGACAACACAACATAAATACCGCCCACATAAACAATGCATGGTCTAAGCCACAACATGGTCCAAATCATCATAAAATAATGGGTATAAATTCTAATACGTATGCAACGAGGTAAAGAAACACAAGCTCAAGAATCAAGAAATATCTCCACAAACATTCCTAACACTGTGACCACAATTCACGCATGCGACAACTTCACACAAACCAAGATGAAGTAAGGCTAGGAATTTTTTGAAAATCAGGGTAATGCATAGCCCAATTTTCACTTCATCTGAATGCGGGTGGTTTGTAACATCATATGCAAACCATGAAGTCTGCAAGGATACAACCCAAAAGTACGTTCTTTACTTAGATAGAATGGAAAGGAAAGATCTCAAAATCGGATCCCACGGGAATTCACAACATCACAAGAATTCCTCGGACCTCAGCCTATCTCAGGGTATGCCATGCACCCCAAGCACCCTCACTCTCGGGTGCCACAGATGAAGAACTCACATGCTGGTAGTAAGCACGTGGCAGCAGGTGCCCTGTTACAAGGTTCTGTGGGGTCTGCTTCCCTTATTTTCTCCAAAAATAAAACAGCATAAAATCCATACAAAATCCACTTTGTATCCATCATACCTTCCATTCCATCATCCATTCATCCACACATAATTCATAAGATCCACAACCATCTAACCTATCATCATCTTTTAGAATTTAAATGGGCATTGCACAAAACACATCTAACATGATAGAATCAATAAAAACAACGTAAATCACTATGAGAGATGGATATTCACTTGCCTTTGATGAAAATTGGGTGTGATGCCCTAGCCCACTGACGGGTCCCACGAAGCTCAACCCCACTGAAAACCCAAATCAAATCAAACGAAAACAGATCTATAAATTAGGGGATAAGAAGCTAAGGGGCTAATCTATGCAAATCTATAACCACAAATTAAAAAGATCTAACTATAGGGAAGAAGGGAGCCTACCTGTGGTGGATTTGGAGAGGAAAAACTTGAAAGAGAGATCTTTGGGAAGCTTGGAGCAAGAGGAAGAAGATTACCAGAGTGAGCTCAAGATCTTGCCGGCAGCAAGCAAGGGAAAAATAAAGAAAAAGAAAAGGAAATAAAGAGAGGAAGAGGAGATCAGCCGTGATGGCATGCGGTGAAGATGATGGTTGGTCCGGATTCATTAATGGTGGCTATCCGGCGGAGGAGTGTCTGGCGGCGAGATGGGATTGTTCAGATCCTCTTTGCAGCTGCTGTGATGTGGGGGTGAGAGGAAGAAAGAGAGCATGAGAGAAAGGGAAGAATAGGGGGAAAAGGAAGAGGACAAGAAAAGGGGAAATGGGTGGGTGCTCGGAGGTGAAGGTGGAGTCTGGATCCTCTAGCTGTCGGTGGGAGATGAGAGGGTGGAGGTGAAAAGAGAAGTCGTGAGCAGAGAGGGCAAATTGAGAGAGTAGATGTGATAGGATTCGTTTCTGGGAGAGAGAATGAAGGGAGAGAGAATGAATGTGGCTCGGAATTGACAGAATTAAGAGAGGAGAGAAATGAAGAAAGAAAATAAAGGAAAGGAGAGAGAGACTCCCTAGATGGTGGAAATTTGTGTGGCGTGTTTGCTGGCAACGAGTGAAGTAAAAATGAGTGTAGGAATAAGGAGAAAGAGAAACAGGTAGAGCTTTTGAAGAAATTATCAAAATACTATTTATTTTATGTTGGGATAAAAATCTTGTTTTGGCTATATTTTCCAAATCATTGATCGGATTGCATCACGGCAAGTGTCAACGCTCACGAGCTTTCCAATGCGTATACTATTGGTATGGTTTTGATGAAAAGAAATTTTGATACTATTTAAGGGATTTTTGGGGGATTTTTCATAAAAAGACTTAATTTTGAAAAATAAAATATTTGATGGACAAGATGAGTCCGATATAGGTGGAGGGATAAGATAATTATCTTGGATTAGGAGAACTACCTAAAGAATTCAAAACCTCACAATTCAAAAAACTATAAAAAAGGGCTATTATACTTCTTAAAATTGCAAACTATCTCTACTGAGTTCAAATGAACTTGAAACCTAACAGGACTTTGCACACATAATTTTAATGCTAATTCGGACCTATTTAGCTTCTAATCACATTTAATTTGCTAGCAAGCAATTAACTAAAATTAACTACATCCTGCAAGTTCGAAATATTACAATGTGCCTCTCAAAGGCCGCAGTTGGCTCAGCAGCTTCTCAATATTCAATGTTAATGTTTTCCATTCGTAATGAGATCCATGGTCCATCATCATATATCATTTTTTGCGGCCTTTTAAGACTAGGGTTGGTGGGTAACTTACCAATGAAGAAAAAGTTAAGGCACAAAACAAAGATTTTAGCATAATATTCAAATCAAATGAGTTCAAAACAACATATATAACAAACACACAAGAAAGTAAGCATCATTTCCAAACAGGAAACTTATCGACTTATTTGCTAAATCTGACTGTAGCTGCACCATCTCAATAAGCGGCTAACGACAGTGCGCTCTATGAACACTGTATCAAGTTGCTACATGCTCACCGGCTCCTAGCGGTCCTCCTGAGTCGGAGGCTTGTAGTCCAACGACTCGTCATTGTACACCTCCCACCATTTCTTCACCAGCATCTTTACGTCCTCTCTCTCCATGTTCTCTTCCTTGCCTGTATAACTCCATGGCTGCGACCCCTGCTTCACTGACAAGTTAAAAACCCCTCACATGGATAAAAAACCTGGTAAAAACCCCTCACATGGATAAAAAACCTGGTATATATAAAGAGAAAAGTTCCTCAAAGTTTGAGCTAATGTAAGAAATTCTGAAAGCCCGAGCGCTTTGGGCCCAACCTTGGTCCATCTATATAAACCAAATACATGATCCCTGAATTCTACATGTCCACCAATTTTTTGTCAAATCTAAATTTACTGGATGATTGGATCGACTATGCAATAATCCAAATAGACTGTTGACCATTAAACTTTTGGGACCCAAATAGAGATAATAAAAACCAAAGGTGGACCTGATTTTTTATAAAGAAAAGGGTCCAAGAGTCCTTCAAATGCCCCATCCCCATGTAGGTTCCAACCTTGCCTTCCCCTTAGGTTGAGCTTAAAGAAACCCACCCAGATATAAATAATAATAATAATAACAACAATAAAAATAATAATAATAATTCAGTCGATGCATCATAAATTGGCCCCACTAGGCTGCACTTACCACTGCACAGTAATGGACGACTTTGAGCCTGTTGACATCCACCACATGCTCCGGATGACGCCACAACAAAGCCAGGTTGAGGTTGTAAATCAATGAAATGGGCTTGCAAACACCCTTGAAGACTTTGTTGAAATGGTCCTAGAGGAAGCCATAAAACATTGTGGCCATTGATTCACACTGCAATATCTGATGTTACATATATGTACACTCCTACTAGTTCATTTTGTCATTTTTTTGTAAATTTCTGTGGGCCTCTATTTGAAGATCGAAACCGTCTATCTTGTTTATAATATAAAAAATGGCAACTATGTTAATTTTCAGCTATTGGATCTTCCTAGAATATAAGAAATATGGGATAAACTTTAGACAATTAGATATGTAATTTGGATTTTTGTGGCCTCTTTTCAAAGATCCAAACTGTTCACCAAGGTCTAAGGCAGCAAAGGGGTGAAATTTGAGGTCATGATTCATCATGGATTATCAGAAAATCGTAAAAAATAATATAACCGTTGGATGTGATTAAATTCACATGTGCAAAGAGGATAAACCGACAAACGGTGGATTTATTTTCACGTATGGGTCTTCAACACATATGTAAATGATTCACAAAGAGGTTAAACTGATAAACGGTGGATTTATTTTCACATATGGGTCCTCTTACACATTTAAATGATTCACAAAGAGGTTAAACTGACAAACAGTGGATTTATTTTCACATATGGGTCCATGTGAATATGGGTCGTGAAGCAATTTCATGAACTCACCTTCAGAGCCACCGGGGTGGGGGTGGGTTGGGTGTTGTCGAGGGTGTTGAGGAGGTACTGGTAGGTTTTCTTGCTAGGTTGAAAGACGATAACCCCGTCGTTGAAGTAGAGTTCCTCCTGGCAGCTATTGATGTTGTACTGTGGGTTGTCGGCCGACGTCGTCGTCTCACAGAAGCAGTCCAAGACCCCGTAGAGCACATCGTGGCCGTCGACTTGGTCGCCGTGTAAGTAGTGGAACAGCTCATCGATGTTGCCGTAGACTTGTACTTTGGCATCCAAATATATCAACTGATCAAAATCATCAAACTGTAACAGAAATTGATTAAGAAATTTTTGTCAAGCGGAAATAAAAAGAAATCGGAGACCGAGACCATCTTGGGAAAAGGCGTTGAATTCATGACATACCTCCCAGAGGCGGAGCTTGGAGTAGTTGATGACATTGGCGGACTGGGTCATGTAAAGCGACTCAATTTTCCTCACGATACAGCCCTGAGATTCGAGAAGCTGAAGGTGTTCCTCCGGAACGATTGGTGAAACAGCAACAAGCAGCGGATGGGCGCTCTTCACCTTCCTCAGCCCCTTTGCCAAACACACTACTCCCATTATCTCGTCTCCGTTCCCGACCAAGAGAGTCACGTAAGCCACACGCAGAGAGCCGCCTGCCATTTCTGGTAGACCACCAAGGGTTTTCCTCTTATTCAGAACCTTGAAAGAAGAGAGTTTTTTGCAAGGGAGGATAGGAACTCACGTTTAAGAAGAACCGAGCTGGTTTATATATGCAACGGGGGAGAGAGAGAGAAAGAGAGAGAGAGCGTGGGTTTTCGTATTTGGGCATTTAATTTTTCAACAACCTGATACGGGAAAGAGAATCTTGCCCTTTTTTGAAGCATGGCTGATACCGATCTGTATCGCCGATACGATATATATATACAAGAGGGGAGAGAGAGAGATATAGCGATAGTGCGTTTTCGCATTTTATTTTTCCACGAAAGAGACAGAGAGAAAGAGAGAATATTGCCCTTTCTGTCGTTTGTCGTTTTTGAGGGTCCAGACGGAGACCAAATATACTCAAGACAACCCAGTTGGAAAGGTACACCAGAAAATCAATAATAAGCGATGAGCTAAAAGAAATCCAATCTTCTGGTTGCACACTGCCCTTTAGTACTAACAAAGTTAAAAGATGTGATGATGTGATAATTATGTCCTGTGACATATTAATATTTTAAAAAAAAAGTGTTTCTCACTAAAATAAAAAAAAAGATGTATGTACATAAATATTATCATATATATAAACATCCAATTCAATCAGGTTTGGAATGTGAGAAGATCATGGGATATGTAATTCCTTTTTATTTCATCAATCCCATTTGTTAATAAAAATGATTTAGTTATTTTGCGAAAATTGCTGGTCCACACATTTGTTTCTGTGTTAAACCCAACTAAAGCAGCATCAAGCCAGTTAGATTCAGTTTTTTTTTTTCATGTTAAATTATTACTTCTATAAGTGAACTTAATGCACAATCACACAACCAAAGGGTGCGAAACCCAAGAGATAGCTAGATGAGAATTGTCATGGCTTATCCAAGTGGTATGGAGCCATTCTCAAGTGCAACAGCAATGAAAGTCCAAAGGCTGTAATTCTTCTGTAGGTGCCACTCATGCATTGTCAAGAAATCTATTATTGCCCACCATCTATTAAAGAATTTAAACCTCTCAAATTTCAATCAATCTTTTTTTATTATAAAGTTTAAATTTTATGAGTTTGCCCCGCATAAGACTTAGCTTGTATAAAAAAAAATGTACAATATATATAGAAAATTTCAGGTCTCTTATACACATAATCGGTAATATGCTCCATCTTATACTATAGCCCACTTTGTAGTGGAGTAAAATTAGGCCAGCTCCGTAAACAAACGAAGTTCATTTGTAATAGTTCAAATCTTCAATAAGTGGAGCCGGCCCACTTTGTATTTTCACT
Source organism: Sextonia rubra (assembly GCA_037013555.1). Taxonomy (NCBI): domain Eukaryota; kingdom Viridiplantae; phylum Streptophyta; class Magnoliopsida; order Laurales; family Lauraceae; genus Sextonia; species Sextonia rubra. The sequence continues at coordinate 103,253,349 of JASUAD010000001.1, read as the reverse complement.
TCTAACATTTATGAGAACTCATGTGGTCCGTACCAGTTTAATAAGGTGGCTTCCAAAGTCCTTTTCTCTACTTCCATCATTAAAGGTTGGCTTTAGCTTTTTTTTTTTTTTCCTTTTTACGAGAAGTTCAATCTTCCTACACATAAAAACATCAAAGGAAATGCAAGTTTAAAAATCAAATTTTTATACAATAACTTGGATCTATAAGAATATAGAACTTGAGTACAAGGCTTGCTTCTAGGTTCAACCTTCTGCATAAAACTAAATACAAATTGCCAAAAAGTAAAGAAGAAAAGATATCCTTTAATTTGCAAGGATATGAAATCTGTTCCAAATTTAATATGTGAACCATCGAAAATAGCAAGCGTGAAAGAAGCCAATCTAAAGTAGCAACTGAAAAAGAAAATAAAAGAAGCGAGTGAATATGAAAAAAAAAATTGATTGGGATGGAACTACAGATACCAAAAAAAAAAAAAAAAGATTAGAAGAAAAACTTCTGAGTCGCATACAAGAAAAGAAGAACCAACAAACAAACAATTTTGCATCTCATTATTTGTATAAGTGATCAACTGAAACTACCTCTATAATTTTTTAGTTCAAGAATTTTGAGGATTGCCATCAACTTCAATTATAGAAAATCTGATAGCCACATTGTAGGATAGAACTTACGTCATGTATATAATGATGCATCCATATGCCACGAACTAAATCTTCAAAAATTTAGAGGGAAGAAAGGCGGAAGATAAATTATTCATTCAATAAAAGGAATAAAAAAACGAGTAACTTGAGATATTGTAAAAATATATCAATACATTGTTACTGAATGAAGTCTTCAAATTGCGAGAAAGAAAGAATAAAAGCCTGAAGAGTTTATTGTAATTATCATATTTGTTTTCAAAATTAATCAAGTACAAAGAGAGAAAATGAACAAACCCATCTCACTACTAAGAAAAAATAGGTTAATTGGAGCTTGACTGGGCATATAAGTGCTTTACAATGAAAGAGAAACATATATATTTCCTTGTGACTTCATAGAGAAGAAATATTTGCATCTTATATGCCAATGGTAGCCTCCTTTGGTGTTGCTTGTCATTGCCGTGTCCCTTGCTAGCAAGTATTAACACACCCTATTTCACGAAGTCCATAGAAATTCATCAAAAAAATAAAAAATATCCAAATTAACCCACAACGAAAATAAAGGCAAGAAAAAGACAAACTCTTACCATTTGATCAAGCCAAACATGGAAAATAGATGTTTGAAATATCCTAATAGCCAATGCGAAGACATTCATAGAAATAGAAATGAGTTAAACATAACAAATTGATGGAATCATAAAAACACAATGAGAAAGCAACATTCATTATTACAGGTATATAATCAAATACAACATAAGACTATTAACACATTTTTTCCCTAAAAGTTTGATACCTAAATTTTTGGAATGTCTCTTCTTGTCTTTTTTTTTCATCCTATATTAATTTTAAATATTATTTTTATGAAGATTTCCCAAAATTTAATTATTTTAATAATAGTTGTACATTAAGCGTGTATCAGTTGAATATATGTATTATTGAAATATAGAAATATTTCTTTATAAAAAGGCTAATGAGAAACCAAACTCTTCATCATATATCTAACTGAAAAAATACTTCATTTTCCACTTCTCATTGCCCAAATAGATTTCAGACCTCAGAACAACTTGAAATAACAAAATTACAAAGCAGACAACCAAAAATTCAAAGAGATTTAGAACCTAATTGATTAGCTAATGCCAAGTCAAATAAACATTAGCTATAAAAAAAACACAACGAAAAGACAATTTTACATGGAAAACGCATGACGAAATCACTTGCCTCTTCATAGAAGCTGGGAGGAATGTAATAAGTTCTGAAAATTGCATCATTTTATATTCAATTTAGGAAATTTCAAGGACTTATTCATTGAAAATATCTTGATTTAGTTGGAAATCAAGCTTTTATAATTTTAGAATTCATTTTAGAATTTTCTTGCAAAAAATCATTGAAAATCATCAATTTTCCAAAAAAATCATAAAATTCTTCATTTTTAGATTTCCATTTTTAGAAGGTTTTTTCAAATTCAGGATTTTACATAAAAATGACAAATGTTTTTATCATCATTAGTTAAATACGGAGAAATCATGATCAATGATGTGGATTTATGTTGTCATTTTATGTAAATTAGGCCCAAATTAGTACATTTGTGACTTTGGTAAAAATTATTATTTTTAATAAAAGGTCATTTTTCTTTGTAGGAAAATTGAAGAAAATAGATCCCACACATCACATGTGCATTCACACATGCAAGCCATGTGATTTGAGGGACCCACTTCACCATAGTGCAAACAATTGAAGGCCAAATCACAAGTATGCATTGAAGATCAAAAATCACATCTCAAGTGGGGGTCAAATCTATGAAAATGTGCATAGAGAGAGAATTTTAAAATGTGCAAGAACTTACCTTATATCTCCCTAAAGATTTGAGAACAAGATGCTAAAGAGTGAAAGTTCTTTTCAAATAAGAACTCTCACAAGATGAGGTGATAGTGTCCATGGCCAACTTCCAACTCCACAAATACACCAACGTCAGAATTTCTTTCCTCATCATACATGGTATTCCAAGTCCACATGCCAAGAAGTCAACATTTACATGCAGCCGTCGTTGCCCATTATTTAATGACAAGATGATAACCTAGTCCACGCCAATCTGTCTCTCTTTCTTCCAACCCAGTCTGTAAAAGTTGACAGTGACCCATCAACTTCTCTTCCTCACATTAGCATATGCCCCGCACCCATTTCGTTTTTTTCTTTTCCATACTCGTCATTGTCACACCAATCTCTAACCCCATTCCATCTATCTCTCTCCTCTCTATCAATTTTTCATTAAAAGTGGGGTTTGCCAAACCCCACTTTTGGATCTATTCATTCATCACCTTCTCTTGTCCACTACTTCTCCTTGGTGTGAAGATTAAAGATTGGAGCATGGATTGCTCGCGAAGTCCCCACCTCTATTTCTTGATATCTTGATCTAGGGTAAGGATAGTTTATTTTTTCTAATTTTAATTATTTTTGGGTGTTATTGGTTGTATTGATTCGTTTTAATTTAAAAAGATGCAATTAGTGAAGTCGAGTTGTCTAGCCTTGGCTCGACATCGTGTGTTTGTGTGTAGTGACAGTACGCACTTAGTGCAGTATTTTTGTAGACTTTTATTAATTCTGCCAATGCAGTATTCTAATTTCCTATAATACAAGAAACTAGAATTCTTTTTATTTTTGCTTTCATTATATCTGAATGTTTTAATTCTGGTTTTTAATTTAGTACATAGTTTATTTATTCATTTACATTGGTGGTTTGATTTAGTTTGTTGTCTTACAGGTTCTAGTACTATGATTATTTTAGTTTAAGATATTAAGGTTAGGTTTGATTTGTGATTTTTTTAGATTTGGAATTGTATTTTAAATTTAATTTTCAAATTTAGTAGCTGTGTGTTTTTATAGATTTTGTTAGGCTAGTAGTAGTTTTTAAATTAGGACAGGTTTTCTGCCAAAATTGGCTCCTTATGGATACGATCTTGGACTTGCTGGGTAAAACTACATCGAGACCTTACACTTGGGGTCCACATTGATCAAGTTTTTGGCGCCGTTGCTAGGGAGCGCCATTGCAAGAGGTATTTTCCTAACATTTCTTTTTATCGCTTTGTGGGTATGGAATAATATTGTTGGCATTATTCTAGATTTAGGTGGTGCATGCATGAAATGTTTAGACCAGTCTTAAACCATTAAAAAGGAAATTTTCATCTCTGATTTTTGCTAAATTTTGGATTAATTCATATCTGAAAAATTAATTTTTCTGATTTTTGCAAAAATTTCTTCTATTGGTGGAAATTGCCTTGTTAATTTGCCTAATTGTGAGCTAGTTGAAGCATTTCTTTCTAATTGTTTTTGCCGCTTATTAGGACTTGTTTAATTTAGTTTAACTTCTGTTATTTGAGTCTTAGATGTTTCCAAAAAAATTCTGAAACCTTCCTTACGAAGGCGAATTAAAAACCCATTCCGATTCGGCTTTGTGGAAAAAAAAGTGCTAGGTCTAAAAGTTTAAGAACTTTCATTAGAACCTTGTTTTTTTGTTTCATTAGTTTTAGATTTAGAAATTTGTTTTCTTAAAACTTTATTTAAAAAAAATGGAAACCCTTTTCCGCCCTCACTCAATCTTTGTATGTGTAAGAAACCCAAATTCAAGACGTTAAATGAAATCTACGCTCAATCTAAATCTTTTAGTCCAGCTAGTAGTTTGGAAACAATGGCGGATGCATATAGTGGTCATGACAATAATGACCACTTGATAAATCTCAATGGTAATGGAGATGGACCTAGGAATGGAAATGGAAATAGGCCCAATCCCAATAATAATGAAGTGAACCAACTACTTAGGAGTTTATGTGATTACCTCCAACCAATACGTCAGGCTACACCTTCGTGTATGCCATACCCGTAGGTGCGGGTCAATTTGTTAGTAAGCCGGGGGTTATCCAATTTCTTCCTAAATTCCATTGACTTGAAACAGAAAGTGCATATTTGCACATAAAGGAATTTGAAGAGGTGTGTGCAACACTCCACTTTAACAATGTGAGGGAGGACATTATAAAATTTCGATTATTTTTATTCTCCCTCAAAGATAAGGCAAAAGCATGGCTTTACTCCTTACAGCCCAATTCAATTACTTTCTGGGCCGACATGGTCGCGAATTTTTTAAAAAAATTCTTCCCACCTCATTAGACCAACACCTTGAGAAGGCTCATAATGAATTTCAAACAAAAAGAAAGAGAGTCCTACTATAGGTGTTGAGGACATTTTAATGAACTTTTCCTTGCATGTCCACATCATGGATTTGAACAACATCACACAATTGGCCACTTCTATGACGAACTAAGTTCAGAGATAAGCCAGTTTGTTGAGATGATGTACAATGGAGAGTTCATGGCCAAATGGGGAATTATAAAGGAAACAAGTTGACTCAGAAGGCAGAGCATGAATAACATCATATAGAATTCAAATGAAACCATATTTGGAAATTGAAGTAGAACAAGAATTGCAGTATTTTTAGTTACTTCACCAATTTATTTCTAACAAAGTCTAATGGGCATTCTTTTTGAGATATAGAGTTTTATATCCAAATATTCTATTAAGGACATTTGATGGACATTCAACTAATAAAAAAGTGAAGATTTCTAGAGTAAATATGTTTATGATGATGGCTAAAAAGGCTAGCTTGTCCATAGGTAGGGAGGAGAAAAGAAATCTAAGAAATAGAACTGAAGTTGACCTTATAAATATAGTTTTGATTCCCAATTGGGTGAATGTATCAAGTTATGCCCAAATGCAAAATAAGATAAAAATAAAAACTACAATGGAGAAAACATATGGATGCAATAGTCTAGTGGTTCTTTGTTACTGGGCTTGTCTACATTTGAAGATTGTGGTCAGATTTCCAAGAAACATTCATGGGCAAAGAGAAAATCATACTTGAGAGTTCACATATTTGGTTATGATAAAATAAAATAAAAATATTTTTTTCCTTTTAGTGGTAACTATGCTTAATAAAAAGCTTGCGCAATATTGATATAGTGAGATTGATTCTGACTTTCATTATTTTCAAAGCATTTATTCAGTCGCTTAATTGTTTACAAGCTTACACCTACAACAAGATATTTATAGAGAACAATGTGTTCTTTGACCATACTATATGGTAAATACAAGATAATTTAAAAGAATATTTACTAAATAACATTTGCATAACAAGCACAAAAAAAATTTTGAAACCAAAAGAGAGATGCTTTTACAATGACATAGTAAAAATAAAAGAAAACAATATGTAACTTAATTCCATGGAAATTAAATAATGTCATATGATATGTAATTTTATCTAACATTATAATTTTCGTAAGAAATTGTAACCTGCAAAACATTGGTGTATCGGAGGCTGACACAGGTACACTACCTTACTAAGTATAACTGACAATATCACACATAGTGCCAGCCACAAAGTAAAAAATTTGAAAAGCTAATTAATTCCTAAATATGCTACACAAGAGCAAAAAAAATAAACAATAACAGTAGTTAATAAGATTTATGGAAGATCATCCAACCTTTACTTACGTTTGGCTTGAATGAAAAAGGTGCCTTCAAAGCCATTGATACAATAAATAACAGATAGATAGGGATTACTGCACATTGCAAATGCTAGTGCACATTATAAAAGGGTGCTCAGTTACCCAAAGCGCAAGAAAGTAGAGCAGGTAGTACTGGCAATAGGAAGTAAAAATATGCATAGTTAAAAGACTTAGTGATTTTGAAACATCTGATACATGAGTTATGTAAGGAAATGGATGAGAGACATGTAAAACTGACAGAGGGAAAAAAAATCATCTGATACTTACAAGCTGCCTCTTTTTACTAATACACCCAAGTTAAATATCATTTAGAACTAAAAATATGAGTAAGAGACTTTTAAATTTGCTGAAACAAATAAATATAAAAAAATAATAGATATGAGATAAAAAAAATCTCACGGATAATAGCATTGAATGTCGGAGGTGAAGACCAAAAATATTTTCAAAAAACTCAATTAGATGTAACTCAAAATATTTCATTTAAATAGAATCATAAATTAAGAAAATTGAAACAAACCTGCCCATCAAGCCTACAACCCACTACTGCAGTATCATTGAAGTTTTGATAATTATTATCCTAGAATGGGGAGATTTTCGGAATCCCTTACCAATGAGATTGACTACCGAGTAGGTTGGCATTGGTTGATCCAACAGTTTCGTTTTTACCTTAAGCGTTGCCTTATTTAATTTCTCCAATCACATATGTGGGCATCTTGGAAAGGGGCATGAAACTGGCCGCACATGTGTGTACAGCAGCTTAAGCAGCTGAAATAAGCGTGTCACTTTCTCCTCTTTTATATAAGTGTTATAGATTATAGATATAGTGGATGGGTCCCAAGACAACGTTCTAAGTGCATGCATGAGAAATCTACATTATTACTAATGCATGAAATTGTAGCCCCGTATCGGTTCACTTGTTTGTCAAATGCCTTTTGTCCCCTAGTATTTCTCAAGAAAGAAATACAATATGATAATTCCATTCCACACTCGCTGATAATATGAACCTCTCCTTTCGAATCTCATGATGATGATCTGAACCTTTCATCTCGGATCTCATCATCTCCCATTCTGTTGGCCCCACCCTCAAATCTTACAATTTGCTTCAACACCTATATCTATAGCGTCTATGTATAAAAAGTCATAATCATTGGCCCATCTCTACATAAGCATATATATATATATATGAGGAATTATCAAAAATCCCCCAATTAAAAAGGAGAATTTATACCCCTTTTGACATGTTCAATAAAAATCTGTCATCTTACAAATGCAAAACAAAAATAAGGGATTGTTTATTTTAAGAGATGTTGATAACTTGTGTTAAAATCTTATTGGCTTAAAAAAGGGCACTTTTTTAGTGAAAAATGTTAGACAAGTTTTGCAGCATGACCATATATATATATATATATATCTACATGGGGAAAACGATCCTGTGAGGGAACTTTTTTATTATTTTTCATAGTGGGACGCACTGTGTGATCCATCCAAATGAACCACAAACGCAACCCCCCTAATCTCACACATCCATCAATTTTGGGCCCACCCAATTTGAATGGACCATTGATTGATTGCACCTATACACATATTTAGATATATAAAGTCCTTTCGGATGGATATGTAGTCAATCCAACGGTCCATTCAAAGCAAATGAGGCTCAAAATTGGTGGATGTGTGACATTCAAAGGGTTGTGTGTGTGATCCATTTGGACGGATCATTAAGTGGGCCCTATTATGGGAAAAGTAAAAAAAGTTCCATGAGGACGGTCCTCACAAGATCATTTATATATATATAATGACAAAACTACTATATATATATGAGAAATGATCCTGTACAAGCTTCCCTTACATACAATGTAAGGGATAATTGCAGCCGTCGGATCTGGAAATAGATCCAACGGCCTTAAGCTTCCCATATATAACAGTGAAAAAACAGGAGAGAGGGACCGAAATTGTCTCGTGGGAGAGAGAGATGCGCGTGAGAGGGGAGAGCGAAATCGTCTGCGATGGAATCGTCTCCTTCATCGTCTCCATCGCACGCCTCATCCCAGCACGTCGTCTCCTTCATCGTCTCCATCGCACGCCTCCAGCGCAGCTTCTCTCTCACCCAACGCCGGTATGCCCTCCATCACCCATCTCTGTCTCCCTCTCCCTCTCCCCCTCTCTGTCTCTCTCCCTCGCCCCCGCTCTCATCCCCACCCCCCTGTGTCTCGTTCTCTCTCTCGCCTCTTCTCTTTCTCACTCTCGTCCCCTTTCTGTCCCTCTCTCGCCACCTCTGCGTCTCTCTTACTCTCTCGCCCTCTCACCCTCTCTCACCCCCCTCCGTCTCTCTCCCTGTTTCGTCCCCTCTCTGTCTCTCTCTCTCTCTCCCTCTCTCACCTGCTTTCTGTGTCTCTCTCTCCCTCTCTCGCCCCCTCGCGTCTCTCTCCCTCTCTCACCCCCCTCTGTGTATTGGGTCAAACTGTTTCGTCCCCTCTCTGTCTCTCTCTCTTCCTCTGTCACCTGCTTTCTGTAACTCTCTCTCCCTCTCCTAGTCTCGCCCCCTCTCTGTCTCTCTCACCCTCGCCCCCTCTCTTTCCCTATCTCACCCCCTTTGCGTCTCTCTCACTCTCGCCCCCTCTCTCTCCCTCTCTCACCCCACTCTGCGTGAAAGCACGCTCACCCCCCTCTGCGTCTCTCTCACTCTCGCCCCTCTCTCTCCCTCTCCCACCCCACTCTGCCTCTCTCTCACTGCCCCCCCGTGTCTCTCTCCCTGTCTCGTCCCCTCTCTGTCTCTGTCTCTCCCTCTCATCTGCCCTCTGTGGGTCTCTCTCTCCCCTTGTCTCTCCCCCTCTCTGTCCCTCTCATCTGCCCTCTGTGGGTCTGTATCTCCTCTGTGGGTCAAACGAAGCGTGACCCAAACCGCATTAGGATAGCTCACCCAAAAGAAGCCCGAGCCTGGGTTCATTGCTGCACGCATGGGTAAAATTCAGTGAAATGGTCCTTCAGGTTTTAGAGCACCTGTAGGCCTTACAGGTTAAATTATCCTGATGCCATCGACGCCTCCCAATTTTCAATATGCAAAATGCTAATTTGATGATGGATAAGGGGTGAGCAGATTGTATGCCCTCCAAACTTGGGTCCATTTAGTTTATTGAAATGAATAAAATCATGGTTGAATGAAGGTGATTAACAAAAGATATAAGGTAAAAACAGGCTGGGCTTTAATTGAATTTCATTATTTAACAATCATTTTATTGAAGAAACAATTTTTTGAAGAAGTTTTGCCTAGCTAGCTTGCAATAAGAGGAATTAAAAACTCAATTGAATATGATCAAGGATTAGATGACTAGAGACAATGCAATCTGTGGGATTTCTGAGTCACAATACATGTCCCAACTGATGGTTTGCATAACCATTAACCAAACCACAGACCCATGGCTGGCTTTATTAAACAGAAAACATGGCTGTGATGCAAACAGTGCTCAGCACAGAACTCACTGAAGCAACTGACTAATTGTTTACCTAAAATCATGCAGCCCGGTCACATCACAGCCCCATGTGTTTATGAACATCACTCTGCAACCGCATGAGAAGGCCCAGGCCAAACCGATATATCCATGCAGAGTTGCAGCAATGCCTTCACACAGTTATACCATGAATTTGATGCTATGTTAAAGGTAAAATGCTTTCCTACACTACGTGCAGCCCAGTAATCCAATAAGGACAATAAGGCACCAATGCTCTCAAGTTTCATTAGTAACAACTCCATTATAATGAAATTAGGATTGGCCATCCTAAAATGATGATTTTCTAGTTATCATTCATCTGGTGTGGGACCCAAAATTTTTGGCTATTATTTTCCAGCTCTCATTCATCTGGTCCGGGACCTACAATTTAGTGATGTGAGAAAAACAAATGGATGGTGGATACATTTTAGTTTCTCTCAATGCTTATGTAACATCTGGGATGCAAACAATCATATATGAAATGAGTGATTAGAATTTTGTTGCAAAAAAAGAGTCTTTTGTTACAGATTCATCCATACCCTTATTCAATTCATTCATACACATACAAATGGGCTGAAACTTTGTCCATCTTATTCGGTAAAATCACCGCCTAACAATATGAGCTACATTGTTCAAAAGATTACAGGAGACATTCATATTTTTTTCAAAGGCAAGACCTGCTCACTGAGTTTTCATTCACCATGTTCGATTCAGCTGCCATTGGAAGAGAAAGATCTGAAACCATGTTTGGGCTATAAATTATAACACAAGCTTGAATCTCATCACCAGCCAAATAAAAAAATCCCCATGGAAGAAACCCTTCAATTTTAGGAGAAATGAGCATTAACAGATCAAATAGAATAGGTGATTGGGAACAGATTTGGACATTACTAAAACAAAGAATAATACTTCAAGGCATGTTAGATTTATTTCCCAAAAGTTGTGATGAAAAGGAAAAGGAATCCAAAAAAACAAAAAAAAAAAAAAAAATTTCCATGCATGCATCCATGAGACGGAAGCTTCAGAGGGGTTCTTGGACAGCTTTTTGTCTCAACAAATGTGGAAATGAGAGGAAATTCAATAACAGAAATTTCATGTACAAATCAAATCTACACAAGTGGATAAAGAACCAAGAGCAGAACTTCCCAAATCAAGAATCCAAAGCTTCACCACATACTCAAGACTTCAATTTTAACCTGTAACCTACCAATTGCTGTGCAAGATTAAGCACAATTAATTACATCTTTAACCTGTAACATATAACCTGTAACCATTCCATGTATTAAATCCACATCAATTTTAATCTAATAGTTCAACTACAGTCTTCAGATCCTGTAAATGAATATTAAGGATATGAGGATGCAGATTATATGCTATTGTGAACATTGGGGCAAACAGAAATCTGAACCCCACCAAGGCTTTTGGAGGAAGCAATGAACGTAGGTTGTTTCTTCAATTCACAAACCAGAGTATTTGGCATCATCATGAAGGCTGGACTTGACAATGCAAAATAAAAAAATTCCTGTAACCGGGAAGAAAGAAAAACTTGCAGAAGGAACAAAAAGAAAAAGCCATCCATTCGTTCATCCATACCCCACTCAATTCATCTGTATCTTCATATTCAATTATAAACATGTCCATTTCAAACCAATAAGTTAAAAACCAGTGATCCAGCAGAAACACATCATTATAAGTTGTGACAATAAAGGGGCACCACAAGGTATAACACATCTAATAAAAGTAGAGTTGAAAAGTCACAATGTTATCCCCTAAATTAATTTCATCATTTAGTTTGAGTATCATCCAACCACTGGAAGTTAACAAAATATGAGAAGGAACCCAAGAACAATTAGGGCAAAGAAATAAACTGGTCCTGAGAAACATTAGCTTGCCAATGCGCCAGACTTCACCTTATCCCTCAAGAATTGACGTATATGTTCACGCTTCCAGTTATCAATTCTGGAAAAAAGAGAGAAAGAGACAAGAACAAACAATGCTCAATTAGTTCATTTTTAAGTAGAAAACAGGACCAGACATGAAAAAACACTGTAAATAGAATGTTCCTGCAATCTATAAATGGAAACCTGTAGCCAAAATCACAATTGATTCATATAACCAGTAACCTGAATTACAATTGATTAATACATATTCATTGATAAATCACATTGTCATCAAACCCATTCCATATATTAAATTTCCATCAATAAAAAAACAAAAGTATAAATGAAAGGTTAAAATTCAAGCCAGCCATTCCTTGTTACTAGGAGAGTTGAAGATGCATACCTATAAGGAAGTGTCATCGTTTCTAAAAGAAGTAGACTTATCCGAACTTTGATCTTCATCAAACGCTTCAGACCCATGCTCGGAAAGGACGATGTCACTGAAATTTAAAAAAGAAGTAAATGAATCCGATTAACATTCTATATAATCATAAGATGTAAATGAAGAAATTTATTTATAAAATACTTTGAAATTTATTTATAAAATACCTTGACAAGAGAGCCGGACAATTACGCTTGTCATGTGAAACACCACGCTTCCCACATCCATGACAAAGTCGTGATTTCTTTTGGGCTTTCTCTTTTGAGGACTTAATTCTTTTAGGACGGCCCTTTGTTCGAATTTGTGGAGGTTCCCGATATTCAATAGGACCAACAAGTGATTTACCCTTTTTGCTTGAGTCGGAATCTCCATTTAGTTGAAGTCCATTCATATCATGACACATTTTCTTTATGTCCAAAAGCATGTTAATTGCATGTTTTTTAGTCCTCTCAGACATACATGCCTCACTTATGGCAACTGTAGCCCAATAAGACAATTCGGCATACCGTGCAATCAAAGAGCCACCACTAGCAACATTGTGGTTCACCACACACTTGTCATAATCAGTCCCTTCCCTTGCAAGCCTGGTCCATCTTTTCAATATATATTCTTTGGACAATGTGAAGATCAACTCATGCTTCAAAACAGCTTGAAGATGACGGCATGGAATTCCTCTAAACTCAAATAATAGGCAAGAACATGTAGCAAACTTGTTTTCTTTCTTGAAAATCACAGTCCGCGGAATATCCTTATCATTGTGAACAGATGAAACTAAATACATGCTCTCAACTGCATTATCTTTTACAAGCCTTGGGATGCATAATATCATTGCTACTAATTCATCTTGAAACATATAAAACAACTTTTTTGTATATATGTTAGACATTTGAACCTCCATTGGCAAATCTGTCTTCAATTTTGGCTTGCTATTTATGTTGTCATGCTCCTCCTTCAACTCTTGATATCTTGTACGGGACATTGCTCTTTCAAAACGCAAAATAAAATCATACAAACCACTCTTTTCTGTTTTATATTGTTTAATAAAGGCATTAAAACTTTCACTTCTTTGGGATGCAGACATTCCTCCAAAAAACACATTTTCCAAATAACAAGGTACCCATTTGTGACGAATGTTGTACAATTCTTGTAACCATTTATTATCAGCCAAATTAAAATTTTCAATCATTTGCTCCCACCCCAATTCAAATTCTTCTGCTCGGACAGACTCTGTCACTTTTTTAAAACAATTCCTGAATTCTTGAGAATGAATTGCAATTCCACCCAACTTTTTTGTCAACTTATCCTTAATGTGCCATATGCAGAAACGATGGCGTGTATTGGGCATAACGGAAGCAATAGCCTTCGTAATTGCAGGATCCTGGTCTGTTACAATTGATATTGGTGGACCCGTTGGCATGGCCTCCAACCATGTTTTAAAAAGCCACTCAAATGCCTCATACGTCTCATTTGATAGAAAAGAACACCCGAAGACAATTGTTTGGTTATGGTGATTCATTCCTAAAAAAGCACAAAAAATGAGAGCATACTTGTTTGTATTGTATGTAGTGTCAAAACTAATTGCATCCCCGAAGACAGTGTATGACAATCGAAAACTTTGATCAGCCCAAAAAACATGTTCTATTTGATCTTCAGAATCTTTTTTTATAGAAAAACAAAACCCCGGGTTCATTTCTTTTAGATTTTGAAAATGTTCAAACAACAACTGACCATCCCGTCCTTTCTTTTCTTCATTTTTGTCTCTTTTCACATTTCTAACATCCCTTTCCATGAAACCAACAGCCCCCATACTCCCCGCCTCCACTTCAAAGACTCCCATTTGTTTTGCAGTCGGTATATTATTAGCATCTAATGAATGTATAATGTTTCTATGCACTGAAGTGACATTACGGTGTGATGGAAGCATATGAGCTTTTCGCGGAGTAGCTAGCACATGAGTGTGTTCTGCGATGAATTTTGTGACCACCCAATGTCCACTCTCCATTTTTTTCACTAACATTTGAGCCCCACAATTCTCCCGTGTGTATGAAACACGCCTATGAATACCCTGTCCCGGTATCTCTTTCCTTTGCCCTTCTTTATAACACATATATTGTTTCCACACTACTTCACCCTTTTTTTTTTTATCCGAACCTTTTCTCACGCTAAAACCCGCAAATTTAGCATATGTATTATAGAATGTAAAAGCCTCCGCTAAATCATTGAAATACATTCCTACGGTTGGAATCTTATCTCCATCAACCTCGGGCACGAATGATTGAACCATGTTACATTCCGTTGATTCCATCTTCTCAAAATTTCCAATATATTAAAGAACACGCAAACATATTACATGCAAAACAAATAAATAAATAAATAAAGTATAGAAAAAAAAGAGTAAATTAGTAACAGAATATTTTCAATTTTATCGGCTTTCAATATGAAAATAAGAAGTTTTAATCTTGAAGGGTTACCTGAAGTGATCCATGTGGATGAGGTGATTGAATTGCATGTTCGGATGTACGGGTGATACACTGATCAATAGAGTCCGCATTGAATTCACTTGAGCTGAGGGGAAGAAGGTCATCTGTAGGAGGAGATGTGTTTGACAGTAGAGCAGGGTTCCACTCAATTTCATCTTCATCCATGGCCACGTGAGATTCTATAAAAAATATATAAATTCAACTATTGCTCAGTGTAATCAATAATGAACTTAAACCTAGATTTGGAAAAAAATAACAACACAAATTCATAAAGAGATTAGGTAAAAAATAACAACAGAAATTCATGAAGAAACAGGGGAGAGATGCAGGGGGTGAGAGAGAGAGGGTAAAAGAGAGGGCGAGAGGGAAAAGAAAGAAACGAGGGAGAGAGAGGACGAGAGAAGCCATGCGTGCAGCAATTTTACCCATGCGTGCAGCAATGAACCCAGGCTCGGGCTTCTTTTGGGTGAGCTATCCTAATGCGGTTTGGGTCACGCTTCGTTTGACCCACAGAGGAGATACAGACCCACAGAGGGCAGATGAGAGGGACAGAGAGGGGGAGAGACAAGGGGAGAGAGAGACCCACAGAGGGCAGATGAGAGGGAGAGACAGAGACAGAGAGGGGACGAGACAGGGAGAGAGACACGGGGGGGCAGTGAGAGAGAGGCAGAGTGGGGTGGGAGAGGGAGAGAGAGGGGCGAGAGTGAGAGAGACGCAGAGGGGGGTGAGCGTGCTTTCACGCAGAGTGGGGTGAGAGAGGGAGAGAGAGGGGGCGAGAGTGAGAGAGACGCAAAGGGGGTGAGATAGGGAAAGAGAGGGGGCGAGGGTGAGAGAGACAGAGAGGGGGCGAGACTAGGAGAGGGAGAGAGAGTTACAGAAAGCAGGTGACAGAGGAAGAGAGAGAGACAGAGAGGGGACGAAACAGTTTGACCCAATACACAGAGGGGGGTGAGAGAGGGAGAGAGACGCGAGGGGGCGAGAGAGGGAGAGAGAGACACAGAAAGCAGGTGAGAGAGGGAGAGAGAGAGAGAGACAGAGAGGGGACGAAACAGGGAGAGAGACGGAGGGGGGTGAGAGAGGGTGAGAGGGCGAGAGAGTAAGAGAGACGCAGAGGTGGCGAGAGAGGGACAGAAAGGGGACGAGAGTGAGAAAGAGAAGAGGCGAGAGAGAGAACGAGACACAGGGGGGTGGGGATGAGAGCGGGGGCGAGGGAGAGAGACAGAGAGGGGGAGAGGGAGAGGGAGACAGAGATGGGTGATGGAGGGCATACCGGCGTTGGGTGAGAGAGAAGCTGCGCTGGAGGCGTGCGATGGAGACGATGAAGGAGACGACGTGCTGGGATGAGGCGTGCGATGGAGACGATGAAGGAGACGATTCCATCGCAGACGATTTCGCTCTCCCCTCTCACGCGCATCTCTCTCTCCCACGAGACAATTTCGGTCCCTCTCTCCTGTTTTTTCACTGTTATATATGGGAAGCTTAAGGCCGTTGGATCTATTTCCAGATCCGACGGCTGCAATTATCCCTTACATTGTATGTAAGGGAAGCTTGTACAGGATCATTTCTCATATATATATCCCTCACACTATAGTGAAAGACACTTTTATTTTTGAAAAGTATTGATGTGCAGAAGGACAAAACCATCACATATCATAATACCTTTTTTACTTTATTAAGTTTAAAAATGGAATTGTCCCTCACCTTGTAGTAAGAGATAGATGTATAGTAATCTTTCCATATATATAATGACAATATATATGCATAATACTTTCCAAAAGTGGAAGTGTCCCTCATCATAATGTGAGGGTAAATGCATAATAATATTTCCATATATATATGAGAATATTTATGTATATATCTCCCGCACCAAAATGGTGAGGGACACTCTATATATAGAAAGTATTAATGTAGAAAATGACAAAACCATTACATCTTTTTTACCTTTTTAGGTCTAAAAAGGAAGTGGGACATATGCATATGAAGACTTTCTATATATAAATATATATATATGGAGAATCTTCACACGCATCCGTCCCTCACCATTTTTTGTGAGAACTTTAGGTGGAGCCCATCTATCACTCAATCCAAATATTGCAACACACATGGGACCCTATGATAGCAACTTGCCCCAACTTTCAGTCGGATCCGAATTTATTGGACCGTTGGATTGACTATACACCAATCCGAACGGAATGAATTTGTGAGTCATGGATGAAAGGGTTAGGGATATGTGATTGGGACCAAATTTGATATGTAGGGTGCTTTCACATAGATCTTTCCAAACCCCCCCCCCCCCCAGTCTCATTCCTTGATGGGGTCCACAGTGAGCCCCACCAAAGAGTGTGCATGAAAAGTCCGTAAGTGACATATGCACAAGAAAAAGGCCCCTATTTATATATTCACACAATGAGTAACTTATATAAAATGCAAAATCAAATGAATGTTTTGCAGGGCATTGCTTGAATTTTAAAATTGCCTCATGCTGTAAAATTTGTTACACAGGCAATCAAATAGTTATTTTACATGAAAGACGGAACAGTTTCCTACATCATATGAGCCAATTCAGATCAAACTTGGAGGCACAGAAAAGAAGATGTGCCACTCCAGTTCCACCTTCAATAATTTGAGGTAGGGAAGAGGAGCCCCATCGCAGGATGTGAAAAGTGGCTTGCGGGAGCGTCTGTTTTAATACAGCGATTATAAAAATCTTTTAACTATTCCCAGTCATACATTTCTGTCGTTTACGTAATTAGGGAAATTATGTAAAGAGAAATTAAAAACAGTTCTCAAACTATGGGGCCTAATTCAGAAAATTATATGCATCCATCTACATCAATCTAACACTACCCAATTTGTGACCTGTATCTAGCCAGCAGGATAGGTTTGTTACTGGTCCTTTGGCCACACCATGTCAAAGGAGAATTATTTTAGAGGATTTTATGGAAAAAAATTTCCTAGATGCCCACAGTACAAAAGAGGACCCTACACAGAACAAGTCAAGTACGTCCATTTTAGTACAATATATATATATATATATGTATTTTAAATAAGTGAGGAGGAGTCACTTCGCTTTTATATGAGTGATGCTATCATCGTTGTTGAAAATTGTATACCCGCATGCCACAAGTTCTACACCCAGAGGCTGACCCGGGATTTTCAACTGATAGGGGCTTAATATGGTAAACTAAAAACTTCAATCATTATTTTATTGCACTTTTTTCACATTACAAATGGCAAAATAAAAAATAAGTCAATTGTGTATTTGTATTCATCCCTAAAAGAGCATAATCAACCAATACCTTGGGTAAACCAATGTGAATAGTTGTGTCCATTCCTAGGTTCAGGTCGTTTACCAGGAGAAAAAAGTGAGAAGTGGAAATTTCTAAGTAAAAACAAGATGACCTTAGAGGTTGAAAATTTCCTATATGATAAGACCTCATTTGTTAATTGACTCCTCTGTACCATTTGCACAATAGTAAAAGATAGTTAATGTATCTATAGTCTCATCATTTTTTTAATTAAGTCTCTAATTTGTAATGAGAACAACTGGATATTGGACACTTCGAAACGTTTTTTTTAATTTTTTTATAAATTTCTAAAAAGTCTATCAAACACAAATTTATACAGTTCGTTGAAAAGAATAACTACCAAAAGATTTCTTAGACTTGACCCATTGTTATTTGGGCATTTTGCTTGGAAGCAAAATTTGAATTACAATATCATTTGATCTTCATTCAACTATGAATTCAAATCAAAATCAAAATTACTTGCTAAAGCTAATTGAAAGTTCTATAAAAATTATAACATAAGCAACCAAATATTGAATCAAAATTAAATTAAATTAGCTAACAAACAATAAGATGCATCAATATCTAAAAATCAATAATGAAAGACTTGATGCATCTTCCACGACCATCTCTAATCTGAATATTTGCCTTTTTTTTAATGGAAATCAAATCCAACTCCATCAAATGAACTTTTTCAATAATGGAGATTTTTAGAAATGTCGGATATTTAGGAAAATCCCCTCATTTCTTAAAAATCTTTTGTAAATCAAGAGATTCCATTAAAAAAATGTTGATTTCTAGAAAATGGAGGCTTTTCAAAAATTCCTCATTTGTAACGTCACCATTTTTAAAAATTATTTTTCAGGCTTAGCACCTAACAAAACAGCCTCCTACAATACTTAAAAATTGTATAGAACCCATATGTAGAGAATTGGAGAGACAAACTCATAATGTGGGGATTTCTTGAGAGAGAGAGAGAGAGGGAGAGTGGTCTTTTTTTTTTATGGGGGCTAATAAGTTTTCTTCCATGGGGGTTGAGCAACCAAGCGTACATAGGTCTGCCCCTGCGTACCTCAGATCAGGCAAGAAATTAGTATCCCACTATAAACAAAATTTGAGTAGTAGGATGGGAGTTTTGGCGAAAAAGTCTTTAAAAAGTGTGACTCTTTATAAAAGCTTCTCAGTTACCCAAACACAGTTAGATCTCAGTCAGTAGACACATCAGAATTCATCAACTGGTATGCATGGTACGTCCCATCGATTCAGATTTTGGAGGTGGGAGATGGATAAATGTAGATTTGGGGTTTTCTTTTTCTGGGTGGTTCTGGTTATCTGGTGCAATACAAAAACTAAAGAGAAAGAAGAACACGAGGCTTCTCTGGTTCTCTTTCCCGTGCTTGTTAAGCAAGGCATAAAGCCTAAAAGGGAAGAGACCTAACCTGCCTAGCTTCTTATCTTACCAAAGCAAAGTAGATTTTGAGAAATTATTTTATTTCTTAAAGGCCTTAACAGGTAGAGTGAAGTGAGGTGAATGGTCATTTTAAAAGATAAAAAAATGAGAGGAGTTAAATCAATCCAATGATGAAATTTTATTTTTTTAGTTAAGATAGAATGTAACTTTTTGACTTTTTGTATTAAAAGTAGATATTTTTTATCAATTAGTGAAATGAGACTTTTTTGTGTAAAAAGATAAAAGAATTTTTTTGAAATATAATATTTTAATTTAACTCTGTTAAATTATTATGTCTTAAAATGAAAGATGACTTTAACTTTACAATAAGTGGGAATTAAAAAACGAGCCAAAGGAAAGAGATTTGAATTGTTGTGGCTTTATTTCCTTTGGGCGGAGCTGGGGTACAGCGTCATAGTACAATAAGCTGCAGCGGCCCCCTCCATCCAATGATAACTTGCCATGTCATTTAAATTTTAAAAATGCAGATCATACATTTTCAAAACTGTTGTGGAGTTAATGTTTTTATTTTGTTTCCATGTTTGCCCTTTTCAACTAAAATCAAATCTTCTCAAAATCATTCCACAAACTCCCTTAATCATATCTCCAATCTTTTTCACAGGTGTTTGGATAAATATAAAATATAATATAAGATATTTAGATATTTAAAGATTTCATAATCATTGCACAAAATCGTAACAAATTATTATATTGAGTTACTTGCAGTGTTTCGCAATTTCTACAAATTTTAATATACCTTAACTAAAAATTAAGTGAAACCGGGGCCAGTTTGCATACACAAGCAGACATAATTTGAGTGGGTCAGATAAAAGAAAAGTTGGGCCACACATGGATGAAATAGTTTGGCTTGAAAACAGTCAACACAGTCAGGGTACAATAATCTTATACCAAACAAGTAACCATCGGTATGAAATTCACAAGGTAAATTCATAAATACACATACCATTAAAAAATAAAAAAATAAAACCATAAAAACACTTCTCAGTTTGGTGGGGTTTTAGGAACTCAAGCACAAGCAATGCAGCGAGCAGTAACTTGTTAAAAAACAGCTTACATGTAAATACTGTAGAATTGTGAATATAGGAATACAATCAAATGCTTCTGGCCATGGCCATGGCCATCGTGAATTGGAAATTCCAAGAGGGCTACACATTTTGCGTTGCTCATTCTTGTTGTTATTATTTTTTGTATATAACAAATTGAAACCATTACTCGTGACATTCAAAGAAATGCACCCAGGGAGCCTACGTAGGTGCTTTATGGTGTCCGGCCACGCATTACTGCCTCAGGACACTGTTTGAACTGTAAAAGAAATTATCCTCACCAGCTATAGTTGAATGCAGCCTGCCTGCAGCCCAACCATTGTTCATTGCTCGAACAACACTGCGGGCAGGGTCCCCTGTTACCCGGCTGCCTTCAGCACGCTTCTCATAGCCAGAAAGACCATTTGCCTTCCTCTCCTTTCTTCTCTTCCTCTCCTCTTCTCTCTCTCTCCTCAACCAACTTTCCACTGTTCTCTGCAATTCAAAACAGCTGCCAATAAAAAAAGAGCACTGCCTCTCCAAATGCCAGTTGGGATGCACATCAGTGGCAGAAAATTGCCCACTTAGCTGTTGGGAGAAACCCTCAACATGAATAATAAGTACACAAGCATGCAGTTTTATATGAAAATATATAGAGAGATAAGATCTTTTATATAATACGATGCATTAAAAATTGAACAGAGAACTGTATTAAGCACTGCACATTTGTCAATTTTCTCATAATTACATGATAAAACTTATATAAAGCACTTCTGATATTGTAACAAAAAATTGTATGGAACTGAGCACGTCATTAGTATGCAATGATGAAAGAACACCATCTCCATGTCTTGAGTTACATTAAGTGAAAACTCAAACTTACATGCAATTTCAATGAAATGAAAACTTAAAAGGCATTTTAGAAAATCACAACTTCTACTTGTGTAATGTTGCAATTCCAACTCACATTGAATATTTTATAAAAATACACAGATTTATTGGCCCTGGAAATTGCTAGGAGAGAAGTGACTAACCATCAATGACAAATTACTCATCTCCTTCACTCTTTCCATTGGCAGTGCTAATTGCAATTTCCCATGAGCAATATACACCTGTTATTCATCAATTGCATAAACCAAGGCAAAAGTATCCAAATAATGACTGCATGTTAGACAAAAAGAAGAGAAAGAAGCATACAATATGTGATGGCCAATCCTCAAGACCATCAAATATATGTGTTGCATATATGATTGTCGCACCACGGTCTTCACATTCCTTTTTGAGAAACTTCAGCAAGTCGGCCCTCGCTAGCACATCTAGGTCAACTGTGATCTCATCAAGGAGGAGAACCTACGAAAATAAAAGGTAAAGTAAGCATGCATATACAAGTTTCGCACACAATGTGCCCCAGTGGGGATCACAAGTGTCACTTGTATGGTTTATTTGAGCAGGCATCCTTTGTGGGATCATTTTTGTACATATATAAAATTATTAATAATGAAAATTGTTGTGGCAAACATGGTATGAAAATTTCAACCCCTACAAGAATAAACCTTAAATGGCTTGAGGAGTCCCATACAAATTTGAACTCGTCTTCTCTGACCATCTGATGCCTTGTGCATTCTCCATGATAAATCAATGTCTAAAACCTGACCCATCAATAAGAGTTATATTAGTGGCCTTAAAAAACTATGATACTTGGATGGTCCTAGAAGCCTAGCACACTAGATTGAGAGAATCTGATCCGATTTCGAGTAGAGGATATGGCTACAGATGTAGCCTCCAATTCTCAAATAAAATGTACTATACACTGTATACTACAACATTTAATACATTACAAAGAAATGATCCACCATGTCTGAATTCACGTATACCCCTTCCAACCCTTGAATTTCATTCTCCAATCGAAGGTAAAAATTGCGAGCCAGCCAGCCGCTTAGTTCTATTTTGACCTCTATTCAAAACCTCGGATCAGAAGGTCAGGAATGTTTGATGGAACTAAGCTACAGTAGATGGTTAATCCAGAAACCCCCCTTGTATTTCATTGAACAAGTGGGCCCATCAACATGTTATATGATTACACCATGTAGAACCTAGCACCTTGCTTGCATGATTCTTCATAGGAAAAAAAAGGAGCTCTTGGTGAGCAAGTCTTTCATTTATTTCCTTTTAACACTTGACTTAGGTCGATTCAAATGCAAAACGTAAATAAACAAAATTTCTGGCCATAAATATTCAGGAATTAATAAATTCCTCAGAAATTCCACAATGAATATCCAGAAAAGGTGTCATCATAAATACTATAAGGTTTTGTAAATAACCACACAAACTTGTAAGCATGTCCAGGTTAAAAAGCATGTTAAAAAGCACATATTGGAAGTAAAGTCACATCATTTACAACCAAAAGTTTACATTCTCACGTCAATGAAAGAATTTATCATACCTTTATCAACTCATCTCTCCTGTTAGGATCAATGCCCGAAACTCCAAATATCATTTTTTCTGCTGACACATCCATCTGTATTGGAACTCCAAAACCAGCAAAAGAAACATCTCGTCTCCACTGCAGAAACAATTTCTGATTAGAAATGTTTTTGAACAGATAACCATCGTCTATATAATATACCTACATTAAAACAGAAAGCCTAGACCCGAAATATCACACCTGATGAAGGCCGATCCCAGATCCGGCCCAGATCGTCGGCCAACAGAGTGTGATGGGTCCCACTTGATCCTTGACCTCTTCAAGGATCCCTATTTTATGTTGGTTGAGATTAGGACGGACTTAATTTAATTTAGTAAGTCATGATTGTTTATGATTAATTTCCTAGTTTAGCAATAGCCCTCCCTATATAAGACGGAGCCATTCATTGTTATAGACATGCTTTATTCAATGAAAATTATGAGAGTTTTCTCTATTTTGTGACTTTCGTGAGTGTTGGTGTGCCTTAGGGCAGGAATCCCTCTTTGGATTCGAACAATGCTTTAAGAATTGTTCTACACTCGATCGGAGATCCGGACTGCGCCAGATTGGTATCAAAGCCCAGATCTGACTGCTGAGGAAACATTATCTGTCCCAGAATTCACCTCTCCACCCACTACTAACCATTCACCCTCTACCACCCTACTGAAGACCCCAATAGCCTCAAACCTATCTCTGTCACCCATCCCTGCCACAGTGAACCCAACATCACCGAAACCCCTCACACCAGAACCCAATCACCTCTTTGCCAAAGCCCATGTCCATAGAAAGAAAAAGAAAAAAAAAACCATCCGAAACCCTAAACGCACGCAAACCCCTTATCTCGAAACCAATTCCCTTATTGAGACCCATTCTAGTTGAAACCCTAACCCATTCTCCAGCCATATCGCCACCACCTTCATATCAAACGAACGAACACCCACATTCCAACTCCACCATCGCTGTCCCAACCACACCCTCACCTACAAATCCATCCCCACCCCTTTTCCCTTCGGCCATTGGCGTAGAGCAGTAACACCAGTGTGCGTGCGCCCGAGAGAGAGAGAGAGAGGAGAAGTACCTAGCACCATCGGCTTTTATCGTCGTTGGCCTCTAGCTTCAGCGCCGTTAGCAACAGCGGCCACCACAACACTACACCACCATCGCCGCCTTCCATAATCACCAACAGCGCGCCCTGCTCTTCCCTCGTTGCTAGCATCTCCTCCCAGCCGTCGAGCTTGCCCTACTTCAACGAAGTCAAACAATAGGTAAAAGCCAAGATCATCCCTCTCCTTATTTTCCTTTCCGCACGACCCGAGACGAAAAGAAATAAGAGAGGATAGGCCTCTCTTGATCCGCATGTGCGGCGCCCATTGATTAGCACTTGAGCCTAGGTTGGTCCGACCCAACACAAAGTCCAACCCAACCCACCTTTCTTCTCAAGTGAAAAAAAAAAAACCAAAAACAAAAAAAACAAAAAAAAAAAGCCACCATGCCTAGAAAGGGTGACAATCTCCAGCATTGGATGACAAATAGACAAAGAGATGAAACCACACTTAAAATAAGTCAAGAATTGGAGGATGTCATGGGACATCTAAAACTTGCGGAAACTACCATTGCGGAGCTACAAAATAAGCAGTTTGTTAGTCAAGAAGGATCATCCAATGTATCTTTGGTATATACACCCATTCGACCAGAAAAACCTGAGAATCAAAAATCCATTCGTGACTTTATACAACACTTTTTTGCTAAACAAGAACCCCAGGGTCCCCCTGCTGCTCCCCCACCTGATGACATCACAAGGAAAGTCAAAATTGAAATTGCTGACTTTAGTGGTGATACGAGTCTGAAAACTTTTGTTGATTGGCTTAATTCTCTGGAAGATTATTTTGCTTAGTCTGATATGAATGATGCACAATGGATAGCCTTCACCAAGGTTAAACTAAAGGGACTTGCTCGAATTTGGTGATATGGCATTGAAAATAGTGAACTTGCAGTGGGCCAACCTATTATTCGATGGAATAACATGAAAGATAGGTTCAAAAGCAATTTTCTTCCATTTGATTATATGGATACATTCCACCAAGAGTATCTGGCACCTTGACAGTGGAAAAATACACAAATAAGTTTCACGAATATACTATTCACTGTAACTCGAAGACACAAGATCATCTGACTATCACTAGATACAAAGATAACCTACGTGCTAACATCAGACGAGAGATAGCGATGTTTAACTATACCACAATTGATGAAATCTTCAATAAAGCCCGGAAAGCACAACATGAGCTTTAGTTGCAGAAGCATAATGCTTTTCAAGCCAGGGAGTCTTCCACAAGGCGAGGTCTTGAACTTACATATAATTGCAATCAAGCACAAGTTTATAGGCCTCCTCCTCAGCGACTAGCCCAGCAGGCACATCAAAATCCTTAGCCAAGTATTCAGCAAAGATGGGTTATTCCCCAACAAAATCAACGGTTTCCACAAAGTCAAAATGATAATCGGGCTCGTAGCAGAATAGATAAGGGGAATACTGTTTATCATGCCTGCAAACAACGAGGATACTACGCAAGCGAGTGCCCACGTAGAAATTTATACACGTCCAATGAACATGATAGTAATGATCAATATGATGAGTATGTCAAAATGGAGAAAGTTGATACAGATCCTGCTTGTGAAAATTTTGAAGAGCGGATAAACAATACCGATCCTGATACTGATGGTACTCCATTGCTTTTTCTTGAGCGTCGATTGTCAATGGTCAATGCAAAAGAGGAAGAGGAAGACTAGAATCATGCTTCAATTTTTCAGTCCAGAGTTAATTGCAAGGGCAAATTATGCAACTTGATTATTGATGGTGGCAATGCAATGAATGTCATCTCCCAAGAAGTAGTTCAGAAGCTCAAGTTACCCACAAAGAAGCATCCACAACCTTATAAAGTTGCATGGGTCGATAATTATTCTATTCATGTTCAGCAATGCATGGTTCCTTTCAGAATTGGCACATATGAGGACACTTTTCGATGTGACGTCATTCCAATGAGCATTGCACATTCTGTTCAGACGACTTGGCTACAAAAACTTAAGGTTATCACGGATCATGAGCACTATACTTATACTTTTAAGTGGAAATGTGAGAAAATCAGGCTACGTCCTTTACCAACCCCACCCTTTTCACCTAAATCTGGTGTTTCTCCTCCTGCATCTCCTCTTTTAACCATGTGGAGATTTAAAGAAGAAAGCAAAGAGCAAGGTGTCATGCATGCCTTAGTTACCAAGCAAGTTACAAATGACTCTCCAGCCACGTCCATTCCACAGGAAGTGCAGCCACTATTAAAGAAGTTTGCTTATTTAGTTTCTAATAAATTGCCAAAGGAACTACCCCCATTAAGAGACATGCAACATGCCATTGATCTTTTTCCAGGAGCTTCGTTACCAAACTTTTGCGTATCGGATGAGTTCAGTGGAGCATGATGAGTTAAAACAGCAAGTTGATGATCTACTTATGAAAGGTTATATTAGCGAAAGTCTCAGTCCCTGTGGCATTCCAGCGCTTCTCACTCCAAAGAAAGATAAAAGCTGACGAATGTATGTAAACAGTCGTGCAAACAACAAAATCACAGTAAAATATTGTTTTCCGATTCCTCGATTGGATGATATGTTAAATATGATAACTAGTGCATGCATTTTTTCAAAAATTCATCTGCGGAGCAGTTATCATCAAATCCGCATGAGACCAGGTGATGAATGGAAAACTACCTTTAAAATCAACGATGGTCTTTATGAATGGATGGTTATGCCATTCGGCTTGACCAATGCTCCTAGTACTTTTACGCGGGTTATGTCGCAATTGTTACAGCCTTATATTGGGAAATTCGTAGTCGTTTATTTCGATGATATCCTAATTTACAACAAAACAAAAGAAGAACACCTTCAATACTTAGATAAAGTCTATCAACTTCTTTGCCGGGAGCGTTTCTACATTAATCTCAAGAAATGTACCTTCATGAGTGATTCTACTGTTTTCTTAGGATATGTTGCGTCTATGCAAGCTATTAAAATGGATCCTGAAAATGTTAGAGCAATCCTTGATTAGCTTATTCTTACTACTCTTACTGAAGTTCGCAGGTTTTATGGTCTTGCCAATTTCTAACAAAGGTTTATCAGAAACTACAGTACCATTATGACTCATGTTACTGATTATATAAGGAAAGGTGAATTCAAGTGGACAAGCAGCCACCAGGGCTTTCGAAAAGATAAAGCAAAAGATTACAGAAGCGCCTGTTCTACAAGTTCCTAATTTTAAGAAGCTATTTGAAATTGCTTGTGATTCCTCAAATGTTGGCATTGGTGGTGTTCTTAGCCAAGAAGGACATCTAGTTGCATTCTTCAGTAAAAAAAAAAACTTTCTAATGCAAAGCAAAAGTATTCTACCTATGATTTGGAATTCTATGCTCTTGTCAAAACAATTCGTCATTGGAGACATTATTTGATTGCTAATAAATTTGTGCTCTATTCTAACAACGATGCTTTGCAACATCTATACTCCCAACAAAAGATCAGTGCTAACCGTGCTAAGTGGAGTACATATATAAAGGAGTTCAAATTCAGCATTCGAAATAAAGCAGGAAAGGATAATATGATCGCAGATACATAAAGCCAGCAAAAGCATCTTTTGACCGCCATGTCTATTAATGTACCAGATTTTGAGCAAGTTAAATAGGATTATGCCGCTGATAAGGACTTCGGTTCTATTTATGCAGATCTCCTCAGTGGTGATCATATTCAACATCCTCATTATCATCTTCATGATGATTTCTTATTCAAAGGTATCCAACTCTGTCTTCCAGCTATTTCTATTCGTGACTATGTTATGCAAGAGTTGCATGCAAGAGGATGTAGCGGATATTTGGGTTGCGACAAAACCCTTGCTCTTGTCAACGATAAATATTATTGGCTTCGCATGAAAATCAATGTAATTCATACTTGTGAAAGATGTAGAACATGTTAGCTCGCTAAAGGAAACAAAAAGAACACTGGATTATATCAGCCTTTACCTGTTCCCCCCACTCCCTTGGAAGATATTAGCATGGACTTTGTGCTAAGTTTACCCACAACTGCCAGAACGGTTGATTCTATCTTCGTTGTTATTAACCGTTTTTTAAAAATGGCACACTTTATTTTTTTTACTGCCACTGCTGATGCTTACAAGGTGGCCAAATTATTCTTCAAAGAGGTTGTTCGCATACATGGTCTTCCAAAGACCATTGTTTCTGATCAAGATACAAAGTTTATGAGCTATTTCTAGAAGACCTTATGGAAGTTGTCCAATACCAAGCTTAACTTTTCCACTGCTTATCATCCTCAATCTGATAGACAAATAGAAGTAGTAAACAGAAATCTTGGACAGTTGTTACGTTATCTTGTGTGTGACCGTGTTTCAAACTGGGATCAAGTGCTACCTATGGCAGAATTTGCATACAATAACTCAGTCAATCGGTCCACTAGCACTTCTCCGTTTGAAGCTGTTACAAGAGTTCGTCCACAACTCCTTGTTGATCTCATGCCTTTGCCTATTAATGTAAGAGTTAGTGCAGATGCTGAACATTTCTTCCAACACATGCAACAAGTGCATAATAAAGGACACCACTATATATCTACCAGCAACAATGTTTATAGAAAGCAAGTTGACAAACATCATCAATTTGTTGAATTTAATGAAGGATATATGGTTATGGTCCGTATTCGACCTGAAAGGCTGCCTCCTGGAGCTAATAAGAAGTTACACCCTCGTAACTCCGATCCATTCAAGATTCTACAAAAGATTAGCCCCAATGCCTATGTTCTTGACCTTCCTCTAAGCGTCAGTGCTTCATTCACTCTCTATCATGGTTTGATAATAAGGGAGATAACAAAGAGCAGCTTATTTCCCTACCAGTTAATCCTACACCTACTGATAAAATTGTTGATGTCCTTGATGATCAAATTGTCTCTACACGTCAAAGAGGTTACCAGAAGTTTTATGCTTGTTGGCAAAATCGTACTCTCTCTAACGCTACATAGATTACAGCTATAGACTTTCAGCACATCAATCCTGATTTTCATGAGAAATATCAAACGCTAAACTCATCGAAGTCGAATTTCTCCAAGCCAAGGAGAGCCGATGCTGGTCGATCCCAGATCCGGCCTAGATCGCATGCCTGCAAACAGTGATGAGTCCCACTTGATCCTTGACCTCCTCAAGGGTCCTTATCCTTAGTTAAATACTACTTAATTAGTTATTTCTTATTTTATGTTGGTAAAGGTTAGGACTTATTTAATTTAATTTAATTTAGTAAGTCATGATTGTTTAAGATTACTCTTTCTTAGTTTAGCAATAGCCCTTCCTATATAAGAAGAAGCCATTCATTGTTATAGATATGCTTAATTGAATTAAAATTATAAGAGTTTTCTCTATTTTGTGATTTTCATGAGTGTTGGTGTGCCTTAGGGTAGGAATCCCTCTTTGGATTCGAACAATTCTTCAGGAGATTGTTCTACACTCAATCGGAGATCCGAGGCTGCGCCAACACCTTAAAAGCTTTTACTACCAAATCTAGGTGAAAGTACTGCACCAACACCATTCTATCTTAATCTTGGTTAACAATTGAACAAAGACAAAATGAGTCTACAAATCAACTGTTAACAAAATGGTGCCTGAAGGCCTTTTAATTTATTTTGTTTTATTTTATTTTTTAAAACTGCTTCCAAAAAACATATTTTAAGGCTGATTGGATTTCAAATAGTAGAGTATTTATTTGTTCATTTAGGAAAAAAAAAAGCATAACCGCTAAGGTTCCCTTTCAACTAAACACTCAATTGGATGGACAGAGGAAGTCAAATTTCTCTAAAACTCAGGATAACTCATAATCAAGTAGCAAAATTATCTCTTCAAGTTCACAGACACACATCTATCCCAGTAAGTCAAATATATGGATCAAGATCAAGCACAAACGTAGATTATTATCAATGAAGTCACTCAAAAAAGATGTAAAATTTGTTTGGATCCCAAAAAGATGGCGCCCATCATTCACTACTCCAGATTGTGCATCAGGAGGGACCAATCTTACATAGGCAGCGGAACAAAAGCCCTTTCTCCAATAAATCACATCATGTTCATCTTTGGCTCCTTTTCTTCAAAGCATGGCCATGACCCATGACTTGTCTCTCACTAATGGGAACAATTATCCAGTAGGCAAGCTCTATGCTTCATTGCCTAGCAAAGTGATCGCCATTGCCACCATATAAATGAGCTGGAATAATGAAAGATTTGGCCAAACAAGCTATAGATTCTTTTGAAGCAGTACAGTTAACCGATACCCATTGCATAGATGTGAATCAAAACATATATGTATCCATGAATAGTATGTACACATTAAGCCCATCACAACCCATGAACACTTGCACACCAACAACAAAGACAAATGCTACAATAAATAGATCAAGAAAACAAAATAAATCAGAAAAATTTTATTCTTAGCTGAAGCACCAAATGCAACAAAGCTAAACACTAGAGAGAGAGAGAGAGAGAGAGAGAAACAATTTCAAAGACAAGCATATTTCATGGTTTGCACAGTGAAACCCTAATCAAAACAAACAAAAAACTCACCTCTCCACCCAGATAACACAAATCTCCAGAGGACGTCAAAGCAGTGTCATGAAAAGCAGATCTCCCCAAAACCCTAACCATGGATGGCTCCACCATGTGCTTCCCTCCCAATATCTTCAGAATCGTCGTCTTCCCTGCAATCATCCAAACCAAAAGAAAAAACCATCATCACTGATGACGATGAGGATGATGATGATGATCAAACAGAAACCCTAGAGAAAACACAGGAATCGAGTTGAATTGAATCGAACCAGCCCCATTGGAGCCGACGAGGAGGCAGCGGTAGCCGGAGCGGAGGGAGAGGGAGAAACCGTCGATGAGAGGAGCAGATCCGGGCGGAGGCTGGCCGTCGATGCCTGGATAGGTGAATCTGAGGTCGGTGATTTCGATTGTGGTGTTTGGATCATGGATCTGGATCTGGTTTTCTTCTGCCATCTCTCTCTCTCTCTCTCTCTCTCTCTCTCTCTCTCAAGCTTTTTTGCAGAGATCGAGACGAAGAAGAAGAAGAAGAAGGGCGTTTTAGAGAGGGTTTGGGGGGATCTGACTCGGACTCGACTCGCGGTTGACTCGTGGGTGAGTCGGAGTGCGTAGGCGAGAATGAAGCGTGGCATCGTCTCCACTTCACAAAATGGAGGAGCGAGAGCCACCAACCGTAGCCGCTGCGTAGAAAAAATGCACAAGACTCTTTCTCTCAATTTCCCACACTCGCGAACATGCTACGCGAGTTAGTGAGCCGGCCTACTCAGGCCCGCAGCTATACTGACCCAGTGGCTCGTTACCTTTTTTTGGGTTTAAGGACTAACCTAGGTTTAAGGGTGGCCATGGCACACAGTAAGATAACTCTGTTGTGCCTTATACTACAGGGGTTGGAATCTTAGAAACAGCTTCTCCACTTGGGAGATAAGATTGTGTATATCTATTTCTCTGCAAAAGCCTCGTGCACTAGGCTGGAGTGAATCCCTCCATCTCTTCATCCTTGCATGTGAGTTTTTCTTGTGTGGTTGCTCTCATGGGTTTAGTCTATTAGCTGGGGTAAAAAAAAAATACATATATAAAACATTGTGGCATTTTGAAAAATACTGTAATTTTATTTGAAAATTGATCCCTATTTTACTCTTACAATATCACTAATCAACATACATAAAGCAGTGATATTTTCAAAGCCGATTTTTTGTGACACCGAAGTCAGTGATGAGTGGACCATCATTGTGCAGGGGTCGTCCACTAGGACCCATTCAAACAATGGACCATTCAGCTGGTCTCCTCCATGCATGCTACGTAGGGATTTGTGCGTTTAAAGAATTTATCAATCGTATGATCGAGATAGTATTGCTTTGGTGTCTCTTGTTTCTCCCACACAAGAGTGTCGGTTGGTGGAGGTGTAATCGGGTAGGGTTCAGATCGAATTCAAGTCTAATAATTAAAACAAATTCTCTGTATTATATAAAAAGTATTTTGTATTGGAAAATATTATTATCCATCCTTCCCTCACTAAAAGAGAAAAAGTCATTTATGATATTATGAAAAAAAAATCATTTATGGTATAATGAAAAAAAAAATTATCTTCATATATATTTTAAAAAAAGCCATATCATTACCCCTCATAAGATGCATAAAAATATTTTCCTTTCTTATTTATTCTTTTTTACAAAATAATTAGTTTATTTGATGTGACATTTTTAATTGTGCTAATGTCGAAAATGCACAAAGACCCAATTCTGGAAAGATCTTGATCTAGAGTTCGTAGCTATCCCAAATTTTAACCCAAATTAGAATCACTGGTAGAATCCAAAAAAAATATCACTTTCACAACAAGGTTCATTCAATTTGATGGCTGGGGAATTTCTGCTTTTGTTTGTTTTTTAGCAAAAAGAACATATTTTCGACCTACTTTTTCATATGATGAGACCCACCTCTTCAAAATGAATAAATAAAGTTGGTGGAACTTGCACTTTCATTGACCTTATCCTTTTATTTGAGGTTGGAGACAAGTAAGAATGGGGGAATGTGGTCCTCACATGTTTCAATGGAAGTGCAAGGCCAAATGCGTGAAAACCTTTGCCCACTCCAATTCAACTGTCAATATATGGATAAGAGCTAAACATTGGAAGGATGATTGAACCAGTGATGGGAGGATGGACTGATCACGTCCAGGTACTTTGAGAGTTCAATGATGGAGAGTTTTATCATCATCATCAAAGCATTATTCCAACTATATTGAAGTTGGCTACCTGAATTTTGTTTCTCCATTCCGTTTTATTTTGAGCCAAATCCTTAGATAAGTTAAACTTTTTCAAATCTAATTTAATAAACTCTATTAATATTTTCTTCGGCCTACCCCTACCTCTTGATGGGCGATCACCTTAATAATCAAAATTTTCTTACCGGTCTTATTATTGGCATACGCTCAATATGCTCAAACCATCTTAAACAAGTTTTTCTAATTTTATCCCCTATTGGTGCTACCCCTAAATGCTTTCGAAAGTGCTCATTTCTAATTTTATCTTTCCTAGTTTTATCACACATCCACTTAAGCATTCTCATCTCTACCACATACATTTTATGTATATGCATCTTCTTAATTGGCCAACATTTTGCTCCATATATCATAATTGGTCTAACCACTATCCTATAAGATTTGCTCTTCAATTTCATTGACATTCGTCTGTAACAAAGCACTCCAGAAACTAGTCTCCACTGCAGTCATCCAGCTTTTATCCTATGCTCAACATCTTCGTCAATTTCCCCATTCTTACTAATCATCGAGCCCAGATACCGAAAATAATCTCTACGTAATATCTCATGGGTTCCAATTTTGACAGTAGTTTCAACACTTTGTATATGTCCAGTGAAGCTGCAATTCATATATTATATTTTTAAACGACTTATTTTAAAGCTTCTAAATTCTAATGCCTCCTACTATATCTCGAATTTTGCATTCACACAATCTTTTTATTCATTCACCAATACTATACCATTTACAAACAACATACATCATGGTACTTCATCTTGAATATACGCAGTTAATTCATCCATAATCAATGCAAGATAAGGGCTTCAGGTTGATCCCTGATACAAACCTTTAGTCACAGGAAATCTACATATTTCTCCGCATGTGGTTCTGACATTTGTTATTACTTCTTTATATATATCCTTAAAATTTTCAATGTAACTTTTAGGGACATTCGTTTTTTTTTCAAAACCCACTAAATTAAATCCCTCAATATCTTATCACGGGCTTTTTCTAAATCGATAAACACCATATGTAGATTTTTTTCTCTTTACTCAATATTTTCCATTAATTGCCTAAGTAAAAAGATAGCTTCCATAGTTGACCTCCATAGCATAAAACCATATTGATTTTCAGCAATATTGATCTTCTATTTAAGTCTTTGCTTCATTATTCTCTCCCATAACTTTATAGTATAACTCATAAGTTTAATTCCTCGATAATTGGTACAATTTTATATATCTCCCTTATTTTTATATATAGGTACTACAATGCTCCTTCTACATTCATCCGACATTTTCTTTGTCACAAGTATCTTATTGAAGAGTTTATATAACCAACTCACCACAACCTCTCCTAAACATTTCCATACCTCTATCGGAATATCATCTGGACCTGTAACCTTTCCCGTCTTCATTCGCTTTAATGCTTTATTCACTTCCACCCCTCTAATTCTACGGAGAAAAGTATGCTCTGCTAATGAAGTATTATCCTTAGATCTTGTATCCCCCATATATTCTTCATTTAAAAGTTTACTAAAGCATTCATTCCACCTTTCTTTAATATCGTTGTCATTCACTAGAATATTTTCCTCATTGTCCTTACTACATTTGACATGATCTAAGTCCCTACTTTTTTTTTCTCTTATTTTTGCAAGTTTAAAAATATCATTTTTTTCTTTCTCTTGTTCCCAACCTATTATAGAGGTCGTCATATACTTTAAACTTTGCACTACTTACTACTTTCTCATCTTCTTTCTTTGCTTCCTTAAACAACTCAAAATTTTTCATACTCAAAATATCCTTCAATGATGGAGAGTTTGCTAGCAAAAATTACTTGAGTCCTTTAACAAGAGATAGAAGGGTGACAGCAACACACATGTATGCAAATTTTCAAGTAGGGCTAGTAATTAAAAGGTAGAGTTTTTTTTTTTTTATGACCTAGGGCATCCCTCGCCAACCCAGCCTTCTGACCTTTGGCCTCCGGCCTAGAAGTTACCTGATTAGGATGAGCAAGGATTATTTCCTAAGGGGTACGTACATGGCCGCACATATGGTACCCAGATAACGCAAGGGGTAGAAGTCGAACTTGAAACTTTGAAGAGCAAACCTAAGACTTAAATCAACTAAGCTACCGCCTTAACGGTATAACTTTAAAAGGAGGACTTTAATTAGGATTGGAGACTAAATAATCTAATATCCATGTATTTACCGCAAAACAGGCATTGGCATGTAACCATTTTCTATGCATGGAATTCGATACGTGCATATCACATGACACACAAACACATGACCCGAGGGCTTATTTGTTTGCATTAGACTACATTGACATTCATGGCCAAATGGACTCCACCAAAGTGTTATTAAATGAATAAGTGTAAACCATATGAGGTAAGAAGTGAAGAATATAAGATAGTGATGTAGATGATGTCGAGGAGTGGGCTCCACCAGAGAGGAGTATTGAAAAGTATTTATACTACCGCTACTAACACTTTAAAGTTTTTGTAACAATGATTAGCTGAGGAAATTTAATATGGTATAATAGCTAACCGGATGCGAGTTTAAATCTAAGGAGGAGACATTTAACTTTCTTAGGATTTAAACTACAAGTACAAAGGTTAAGCATTTTATTTTTTATCTTTCTTTGATTCAATTTCTATTAAAAGGAGATTTTACTTGATAGTAATTTTTATATATTCACTTTTATACACGAACCACTATGTGTTCAATTCCTATATACTTTATACAACCGAATATGAGGTCAAAGTTTGTTTGTATAATGTAATTGTGTACCTAGAATTAATATATTTGTAAGTCATTAAAAAAGAGATAACAACGGTGGATTTCAAAAATAACCATAAAAAAAACTCCCTACTAATGGTAACAAAATCAAGGAAAGATGGTAAATGGATGCCTAGTCATCATCTTGATGTATTATATCAAGAAACCACCCCCACCCCAGACGCCTTATCTTTATCTTGAACAATCAATCCTTGGAGCTCATTTCACCATGACCTCACATGTACCCTGCTTCCAAGGCATTTCATGGAAGCATACAAGCTTTAAGTTTGACTTTAGAATCTAATTCAATTTCTCTCATTTCATTCCAATTATTGTTTGATTGTTTACAAAAATGCCTCTCCACACAAAAGACACTTTACTTGTATAACACAAAAGAAATCTGAAAACTTTACCCTCTGT
Organism: Sextonia rubra; assembly: GCA_037013555.1. Taxonomy (NCBI): domain Eukaryota; kingdom Viridiplantae; phylum Streptophyta; class Magnoliopsida; order Laurales; family Lauraceae; genus Sextonia; species Sextonia rubra. The sequence continues at coordinate 103,217,555 of JASUAD010000001.1, read as the reverse complement.
GATGTATGATCCTGACATTAATTGAACTATTGTATTTATAAAATAAGAAACTACATAACATGTTTATAAAGTCCATTGCACAAGCAATTCCATCCTACATACTTAAAAAGAAAAGTCTAATGTTCTGAGGAACGTTTTCGATGTAAATCAATATAAAAGCTTATAATTTTCCAAAAATTCATCAGAAAAATAAAGACATCGAACACTAATTATTTCATAGGACTAAAACAGGTGTAAAAATGAGCCAATTGGGGATGGGATATGCCAAAGTCATCCTATTGGTGTGTATTTCCAACCATCCATTTGTCAAACGATTTTAAGCCAAGTGGCATTGAGAGAGTGAAGAATCTAGGAGACAAGACAGAGTCAAATTTCCGAATGCTAATACACATGGGTCAAGTATTTGTGTATAGTAAGATTATTATTTTAATACAACTTAATCCTTAAGGCATTAATCTTGTCGCCATCAAAGTGAGATTCTTATCCAAATACTCTTTAGGTAGGAGTATCACTAAAGAAACATTAAAAAAACAATTAATTAAAGAAAGCATGCATTCGGAGAAAGTTTCAGTGAAGTTTCCTGGTTATGGATAACTAACTAAAGGTCGGCAGAGTATTAATATTCAACTGTTGTTGCCAATGGCTGACGGATTCGGATAGGGATTCGTTTGTGCTTTGTCGGCATTCCTTAGTAATATCTCCCACCAAAAGTTGGAAAATAATTGTTTTAAAACTTGACTGAGATGTCCCACATGTCCCATTCTTAAGAGCATTCTCGGCAAGTACAACTACAGGGAGACTAAAACCATTTTTTCTAACTACACCCCATTCACAACCACAAAGACAAATGCAGAAAGAACATCATATACAAGCAAACTTCTTTGATTCATTAATATAAACACATCCATAAATCTAATTAACAAAATAATTACAAGCCCTGGTACACCCACAATTAAGAAAATTCACATAAACCCAAACAACTTTACATCCCAACTTACTACAATAATCTTTTTCCTTTCTTTTTTTTTTTTCTTTTGTAATCTCATTGCATGGTTAGAAAAACGAACACCCACACCTCCTAAACACCACCACAATGGCCGGCGTGCCACCCTTTTAAGCGGCCGACGGGGCAGTTATATAGTGAACTTCGCCGGCCTCCGACAACGCTCTCCGGAATGGCCGCAGGCTCACCGGCTCTGGAGGCTTGTAATCCAAGGACTCATCATTGTACACGTCCCACCATTTCTTCACCAGCATCTTTATATCCTCTCTCTGCATGTTGTCTTCCTTCCCCGTATACCTCCAAGGTTTCGACCCCTGCACCAGTGGCACCCTCGTAATTAAAATGCTCCCACATGGGCAAATATGATATAAATTTGTGCCCAATGGTTTTAGTTTAAGCGGATATAGAACTTGGCCAGATCCACCCATGGTTCCACTACTCACAATAAATGAAAAGACAAAACTACCCTCATATTTTGCTTACCGCGGCGCAATAATGGACGACTTTAACCTTGCTCAGATCCCCCACATTCTCCCGATGCCTCCACAGCATCGCCAGGACGAGGTTGTAAGCCATAGGGATAGGCTTGTAAATATCCCTAAAGAACATGTTCAAATAGTCCTACAGCCCAGAAGCAAAATTAAAATTACCAAAATACCCCCAAACATTCCACTTGACGAAACTACCCTCGATTCGGTTCGGAATTTACCTGCTCGGCAAATGGGGTGGGTGGGGTGACCACGAGCGTATCGAGAAGGGCCTTGCAGGTCTTCTTACTGGGTTCGAACACAAACATCCCAGCGTTGAAGTAGAGGGATGGGGGTGGTCCCATCTCCTTGGTGGGCCACTTGACCTTATCAGGACACTGTTGGCAGTAGCCAATCTTGTGCTGGGGCGTGTGGGACCACGTCTTCTCACAGAAGCAGTCCATCACGGCATAGAAATGGCCATCTGGGTAGTCGAACAAGTGGTCGATGTTGTCATACACTTGAATGTCAGCATCCAAATAAATCATCTTACTATACTCATCAAACTGCAAAGATAGCAAACATCAAGGTCAGTTTCGTCAAAACAAAAGATCTTCACATCAAGAATAATACTAATAATAACAAGCTTACATTCCAAATGCGGAGTTTGGAGTAGTTAATGACATAATAGGCCATAGCAAACTCGGTCTGGTTTTCCGGCGGGTAAACCGGCTCGATCTCCCTCACAATACAGCCCTGAGACTCCAAAATCCGGCGATGGTCCTCCGGCACGTCAGGCAAAACCGCCACCACCAATGGGTAGGCCGTTTTCACCTTCCTCAGCCCCTTGGCCAAACCCACCACACCCTTTACATAGTCCCCATCCCCGGCCAAGAAGGTCACGTAGGCTCTCTTTGGAAAACCGCCTGCTGGTTTCACCAAACCGTTGGCGGTCTTGCCACTCAAAACAATCTCTGGAGCCATTGCAGGACAAAAGAAATCAAGCTTTACAAAGAAAACCAAGTGATTTCTAGAGAGAGAGAGAGAAGTGAAGAAGAGATTTCTAGAGAGAGAAAAAGAAGTGAAGAAGAGTGAGATTTGGAAGAATTGAGATTTTTGGAGAAAGATTCGATCTTTGGCGCAGCTTGGTGTTTTGGGGGTCGAGGGGTGGGTGGTTTATATAGAACTTTCACGTAAGAGAGATCTGGCTTTATATGCTGACAGGTGGATACTGAGCTAATCTAGACGGTTGGTTAGGAGTCTATGAGAAAGTTCCGGAATTGTAGCTTTTACTGCTCAAGTCTCCCAACGTGGAACGGAGGAAGTAACTAGAACTTGTCCTGACTCGTCCGGGTTCTCGGAGCGAGCCGCAAATAAGTATCGCCGATTACAATCTTTTCCTTTTGGTTTGGTAAAAGGAGAGTTGTGGCCCCCACTTTTGGACACATGGGATTTGCCCTTGGAGGCTTAATCCTGATCATTGATGTTGTAACCTAGAGAAATCATGGTTATAGTAGCGGAACCTAGCAATGGGGCCTACTTATTCAAATCAGAGCCGCTCAAAATAAATAATATCCCAGTAGATGAGATATTTCATCATGATCATTTTTTTTTCAAAATTAGATTGACTGTTTGCATATAAAATTGAGATTGGTAGAGTGTGCCATCTAAGAACGATGATGTGGTTAATGGATGAAGTGGTAAGTTAGATTTACTTTTTATGATCTGGGCTGTTCATAATTTGGGTTTTTAATCAATGGGGATAATTTCATTAAAAGAAAGAATTGAGATGTGGCAGTCACCGTCTGATAAAAATTGCAGGGATCCGGACGCTAAAAGAAATAACCCTTTTCATGATGATCATTTGAAAACAGAAATAACTAACTTTGATAGATTTTAGCTCTCCAACATTTGGATGACTCCAAATCAGTTTTAGTTTGAATGTGGGTGAGATTTGTTTTTTTTTTTTAAGTTATATTTTTGGGCCCTTTTCACCTAAGACTTACCTTACCTCTCATGTTTATTAATATTTGAAATATTGTACCAGTCCTTCCTGGATGCACGCTCCGAGGATATGGTGCCAAGAAACACTCCTGTTGGAATAAATCTTGGCTAAATGAAATTCAAAATTTTTTTTCCCATTCATGTAAGAAACCTTCAATTTGTTTATTTAATTAATAAACTCCAATACATTTAAGTTTATTCTCTTTAATGTTCACTGATTTTAAGATTTTTATGAAAAAGTCCAAAAAATTCTCAAAAAGTTTTTTAATCTCTTAATGGATAAACCAATGGCGACTTCATGTTTGAATAGAAAGGTCCCTTCTATGATAGAAATTGAAGATGCAGTTCACAAACTTTTCCTTTAAGGCTTGTAGATCTTGCCGGCTGGACTTATTCCAAATATGGGTGCTCATGGGCCTGGCTGCACTGGGCCCAGCAAAACCCAAGCCTGGCTAGTTTAAAATCCCTAAACCTAGGCCCAGCCCAAGCCCAAATCAGGCTATAAGTGGTTGGCTCGGGCCAAGCCTATATATAATCTATTAAGCGTGAGATCGACCCATATATTAATCAATCATTGCCTTATTCAGACATGATTATTAAGCATCCTTAAGTTGGTCTCTGGTGGGGCGCAATATGGCTATCATGCACCAATTTCTATTTCGGTCACATCCAAATAAATACATCTAAAATGAAAAAAAAAATTTATATTCAAAGTGATTGTCATTTTCATATTAAGTTATCTTTTTTGCTCTTTACCCTAATGTTGCCTCTTTTTTTAATAAAAACATATGAATCATTAACAAAATAGAACTGTGTTGGTACAACCAAGAGATATTTGTCTTAGACTAATCAATTAGAATGAACATTGTCTGCCTTTTGAAAAGTATTCTTTGATAAATAATTTTTAAAATTTCTACTATAGAAGATTTGCAGGCAACATAAGAAATGTAAGAAAGGGAAGTTGCAACTTAATGCACCTATTTGGGCTAGCTGAGCTTCAAGCTTGCTATCATTTAGCCTAAGCCCAGCTCAGATAACAGGCGAGCCTAAAAGTTTAAGCTAAACTTAGCCCAATAACATATACCTAAGGCCTAAGATCTGGCAAAAGCAGGCTTGGCCGAGGCCGGGCTTCGACTAGCCCAGCCCATGAGCATCCTTAATTCCAGGCGTAGGTCCCTAATAAGGCCAACTCATCTTTTTCATAACTGATTTGCCCTTCAGTAACTACTTATATCTTTTATATTCCAAAACTTTGAAATTTTATAACTTTTGTTTGTAATATTTATTTTTTAAAAAATAGTATATTTGAAATCTACTCATTGAGACCTTTTAAATAATACCTATAATGTATATGAGATTTTGTAATAAAAAAAAAACAAAAAAACAAAACAACAATAACAACAACAACTTGTCAAAATTTATTTGAAATTTACCTCAAAGCAAAACTCAAATAAATTTTACAAACATTAAATAAATTGTTACAAAACCCAGATAAATTGCTGCAAAATACAGATATTGTGTTGCAAAACTCAGATAGATTATTGCGAAGCTTAAGTAAATTGCTATAAAACTTGGATAAATGTTACAAAACTCAGATAAATTGTCGCAAAATATAGATAAATTGTAGCAAACTTCATAAAGTGTTGCAAAACTCAAATAAATTATTACAAAACTTAGATAAATTGTTACAAAACTCAGATAAAATTGTTGCAAAATACAAATAAAGTTTTGCAAAAGTTAGATAAATTGGTGCAATAAATAAAATATTACAAAACTCAGATAAATTTTTGCAAAGTACAAATAAATTATAGCAAATTTCAGATAAAGTGTTTCAAAACTTAGATAAATTGTTACAAAACTCAAATAAATTGTTGTAAAATACAAATAATGGAAGAAAAAGGATTATCTGTGGTAAGAGTTGACCATGGCAATGAGCACAAAAAGAAAGGAAAATAAAGAAGAAAAAACCAATAGGCTCTGTTTGGCATGAAAGAAGAAGAAGAAGTAATAAGAAAATGAAGAAGATGAAGATGATCAGGGCTGTTTGGTTGAGATGATAGGGTGGTCAAAAAGGTTATGAAACAAAACTTAGATAAATTGCCAAAAACTTGAAAATTGTCAAAACACCTTTCTGCTCTTTGGAAGTGTTTTGTCAAAACACTACCTTTCTCCTCTGTTCCACTAGAGGAGAAATAGATAATCTAGAGCTTTGTTTTTGTTCATGGCGCAGAGCAGATCATCACTAGAAATGGAGAAACTACTCTGTTCCAGTTGCCGGAGGAGAAGAGAAGGATCTAGCCTCAGTTTGGATTTAAAAGAAAAAAAAATGGGCTCGATTTCGGGCGCTCTTCATGCAAACGAAGAAGACAACCCATGTCTGGGTTAATTACATGCTATATCCAAGTTCACCTGAATTGGAGAATAAAGACAATAATTTTTTTCCTTTAATATATGTCCAAGTTCACCTAACATATGGAGCAGAATGTTGGCCAATTAAGAAGACATATATTCATAAGATGGAAATGACGGAAATAAGAATGCTTAGGTGGATGTGTGGTAAAACTAGGAAAGATAAAATTAGAAATGAGCGATTTCGAGATTACTTAGGGGAAACACCAATAAGGGATAAGATTAGAGAAACCCGTTTAAGATAGTTTGAACATGTTGAGCGTAGGCCGGTAATAGCACCGGTGAGAAAAAGTTTGGCTATACAGATGCATGACCCATCAAGAGGTAGGGGTGGGCCAAAGAAAATATGGATGGAGGTCATTGATTCAGATTTGAAGAAGTTTAACTTATCGAAGGATTTAGTTCAAAATAGAACGGAATAGAAAAACAGAATTCATGTAGCCGACCCCAACATGGTTAGGATAAGGCTTTGATGATGATGATGATGATGATGATGATAATGATGATGTTCTTGGTGCTTAACAAGTGGAGAGTTGGAGATAAAAAAAAAGTTGGTTTGTTCTCTTGGTTTGTGAAGAAGATATGGACTCATGTGGATGTGCAACCAAGGCCCGAGTTACAAATCTGATGTTTAGATCTATTTGGCATCATATGGATGAAACAAAAGGGTTGTCCGTTTTCAGTGCCTTTGAAGGAAGAGAATCATATTTTCGATGTCACGACAGGCTGTGCTATTGTCACGTCGAAGAAAAGAAAGAACATTACTCGCTCCGCCGCCCTCGTCCTACTGGGAGGGCATTTTGAACTTTTTAAGTGATTAAATTTGAAAAAATGACCTCTTCTACTATGAAAAATGATCGTGTACCTCTTGTCATAGTATAAAATGTTGAGGGACCTATCATCAAATGCCCTTCGAAATTAAGTCACATATACACCAAATTTAAACCACTGGCTGAGGAGAGAGCGCATCTTGATGGGGGCTACCTATTTTATCTTAAAGGCCCATTTGTTTTATGTGATTTAAAATCTAGGATTTTTTTTAATAACTGGTTACAAAGTAAAGAATCAAAAGTAAATAACAAAAGATGACCAAGGTAAATATCAAAAGATGACCAACAAATAATTTACATGCTAATGGAGATTGAATCAAGGAAGATGGAATGAATACCCTACCATTAGAAAGTAAAGAAGCAAATATGAATATCCGAAAATAACAAATGAATAACCTACCTACAAATGGAAAACAAATCAAAGAAAATGGACAATCCAACCCCCGCCATAATAATTCAATACCTAGGAAAGAATGTCTCATCTATGTATCCACCTTATCTTTTCACCCCTCACTTATTTAATAATCACTTATTGGAGTTCATTTTACCCAAAATCTTTTTTGATTTTAAGACCATGTGACTAGGGATGTAATAACCTCTCTCTTATCTAATTCTTATTTATATAAATTATTAATCTTATGGATCGTTTGTTATTTTTACATGTGATTTGAAAATGTTTTATATAAATAAATGAATCACATGTGAGTCATTTACCTATGAAAATAAATCACATGTGAATGCATTCAATCGCTTGTCATTTTCATGGCTCTTCATATGTGAATTAAAAGTAATCCAGCTGTTCACCATTTATCACAATATTTTTGCCACTTTTTCATGATTTCTCATAAATATCTTAAAATATATATAGAAAAAGACTTCATCTCCAAGCCAAAAAAGGCATTCTAAAGACTTTGAACGGTTCAGATCGTCAAAATGGGGCCCATAAAATTAAAATTTTTAATTTTTTATTGTTGGATCTTTTTCAAATATCTCAAACTTTATTATGATTCAATCGTTGAAAATTAGTTTCATAGCTGTTTTTAGTTTACAAGAGTTTAAACAGTTCTCATTTGCATTAGGGGCCCCACAAGAGTCAAACAATTGAGAAAAGTGGACTGGGTTCAATCACATGTTCAATCACATCCAATGGTCTCAAGTTGTATGATGATCCAACCGCCGAAAATTGGTTTCTAAGTTGTTTTTTGCCTTTAAAAGAGTTTAGACAGTTCAAATTGGTATTTTGGGGCCCACAAAATCGAAAAAATGCAAACGGCAAACTGTAATATATAAGCACTGTTCACCAGCCTAGTAACAGTAACATGTATAATGGATGATCACCTGTTAAAATATCAAAATTCTGGATTGATTTTCAAGCCATTCTCACATCATTTTGACATTTACTTTACACACTTTATGTGTAAATGAGTGAAGATAAATGTAATGGTGTATAACCATTACACATATAATTCATTTACGTATGTAAATCACCCAAAACAAACCACCCCTTAGTGCATAATCTGTCAGACTAAAACTATGAATCCAAATATTCATATAAGTAACAAAAAAGGACATCAAAATTTTCCTTTAGGTGAAAGCTGCTTGGAGCCTTCATTGGCACATAGGGTTTTAGACTTGCACTCTTTAGAAAAATAGAAAAATGGAGGGTTGCCACCCACACCGCACTAAAATCCAATGGTTGATTAGCGTTGGAAAAAAAAATTCATAGGGCTCATGATTCCAACAGTCTATACGGGGCTGAAAGAAAACAAGAAACCCATATGTGTACAATCATCTCTCTCTCAACTGAAAAACAAAATCAACCATCAGACATTCAGACTGCCAGAATTTTGGAAAGGAAGAATTTTCAATGCGCAATCCACTAAAATGTAGCCAACTTTTACTAGGCGAAACAGTAGGTCAAGATAACATGATTTTCAACGTTTCCCAGGCACGCATATATCTAGTCAAGATTTTATCCAAACCAAAGACTTAAATAACAATAACTTGTAGCATTCAAAAGGAACCCCACCAATTAATCCCAATTCTACCAGTCCTCCATCCGATCAAATTTATTAAATGATAATACATGGGACCACTACCAACTTTTGCATCGGTCCTCAATTACCTAGTTTATTCAAGAGGCAGGGCCCACCACTGATAGCTCTCTGACGAATACCATTTCTGTCCATTTCATTTCTTGGAATACTTGCAACCAACAGTCATAAAAAAAAGGCCACCTCACAACTCTACATTACTCTACATCAGCAGCAAATTGAGGACTGCCACAGTAACAAAGACCGGAAATGGGCCCCACAGAAATGCGGGTCTTTTTCATGGTATATTCTGCGAGTCCGGATCCTTTGAGGCTCCTACTCATAAATATCAAATAAATCGAATGTTAATTCTCATTTGAGTGTCTAGTGTTTGAACCCCAATATGCCACCTAAGGATGGCACAGGATGGATAGTCAAATTTAAAGCTTAAAACTTTAAAAATATATAAAATATGATGAAAATATGTGTTATAAGGTTTGAACATGCTATGTTCTCTTCTTTTATGCCTTATGTTAAAGCCACAAACTACCTGCACTATATGAATTTCGCTTATGACTTCAGTAATAATTATATAAATATTATATATTCGGGGCGAAGCGGGTTGGTAAACAAAACACAAACTTGGCCTGAATAAAAAATAAAAATAAAAATAAAAACTACCAAAGGCACCCCTAATGGGAGCAAGGTGGGGCGGATGCCGTTTATACACGGCTCATTGCCCTCCTTAACGCTACCTTTCCCCACATCCTCTCCCGTGTGTGAGTTTCTATTCCCGCATGTGCGAACTTCTTTTTCTACATGCATGGGCTTTTATTCTCATATGTGCAAACTTCTTTTCCCACGTACATGGGCTTTTGTTCTTGTACGTGTGAAATTTTAGCACGGTGCCCCTGCCAAGGAGGCTAGGTTCCAAATTAATAATAATAATAAAAGAGTGAAATTATATTGGACCCATCTATTAAAAATTTAAGCACCGAAAATAAGAAGCTTTTCCTGAATACATATGTAACAATATATTTCACAACAATAACAATCGATCACATCATATAATATACCATATGATCAGGAAGTTGAGACCCATAAGAGCAATTGCACAAGTTGCAAGAAAGCAATTTACTTGCCCTGCACATGGAGGTAATGGAAGAATCCTCATGCCCATAGATGTAGGAATGGAAGACTGGCATAATATAAATAGTAAAGTTTAAAAGGAACTATCTCTAATCAACCAGGTGAGAGGCAGTGGTTCCAACCAAATGGGCAACTATAAAAATTAAAAATAATTAGCATAATTTCAAATATTGTTCATCATCAACTTTTTATCATACCATTAATGTTACTGTGGGAACAATTTATATCGGGTGAAATTTGAGAAGACCATGGAAACAATAAGGTCTTTTATTATGAATAGTTTGGATTTTTAATATTCAAGCTGCATCACCATGTAGTTCTCAATTGTTTAAGGGATTTGCTATTTGAAAACAAAAACTATCTTAGTTTATTCACCCATTTTTATTTTTTTTAAAATACCCAAATTGCCCCCTCCTCTTCTCACCTCTCCCTCCTCTCTTATCCCCTTCCACACCCTCCCTCAGACGAGATTGGTGGCTCCAGTGGACTCTCCCTCTTCCTCTGCTCTTTTTTTCTCCCCCTCTCCCTCCTTTTCCTCTCTTTCTTCTCTGTCTCTTTTCGTCCCTCCTCCTCTCTCCTCCTCCCCGCCGTTTCCCCGCAACAAGGAGACAACAATCTCCTTCCTACAAGGAGATCGTTGTATCCCTGCTGTGGGAAACAATGAGGGGGAGAGAGGGAAAGGGACATGGAGAGAGAGGGAGAGGGAGAGAGAGAGGGAGAAAGAGAAGAAAAAGAGGAAAGAGAGGGAGAAGGAGAGTCCATCGGAGCCACCGATCTCGCCAGAGGGGGAGGTGGGGGAGGGGAGAAGAGACGGGGGGAGGTGGGAAGGTGGGTGAGAAAAGGAGGGGATGGGGGCATTTTGAGTATTTTTTAAAAAAATTAAAAAAAAAAAGGATGAGTGAAGAGAGATAGTTTTTGTTTTCAAATGGCAATTCCCATTTTTTAACTTAAGGAAATTTTTCCGAGTGAAAGCCACAGAGGATTCAGCTCATCTTTTGGCGCTTGTGAATTGTGATGCGCCGAGGAACTGATAGCTAGCCATCGAAGTCCAACACAACGTTCCAGTCTCACTCAAGCCGATTTTCCCAGGTCCGACGTGGGAAACAACCATACGTCATTTATATCGGATCTTCCACGGTCTGACAGCCAACCACTTGGATGACGCGACAGGTGTCTTTTGACCTATTTTTCTCTTTTCCATACACAAAACTCGTGGTGGGCACGTCGTTTCATGGCCTTCTCTAGAGGCCCTGATCGAGCCACTGGCATACCACTGCTCCTTCCTGGAACCCTCTACGGAACCCCAGATTCCAAGATTGCCTGAGGCTGAAGTAAAAAAAGAAGATTATATGGGGAACTTTTGGTGGCTTTTGGACTTGTGGGGCCCAGCTCTGCAATCAGATTGGGATGACTGGTGATGGGATTTGTTGACTTCAATCACATGACTTGGGAGAGGAGGGGTCTACACGTTTCAGCTCCTGACTTGATTTCACCACTCATATATTTTATTTCACACATGCATAACGGTGCTTGATTGGGGAAACGTCACCTACATTTGCTTTCGCTGTCTAGACCATTTTCGTGGAAGTTATGGCGTTTAACGTGGGGAGCTCTGGTGCTAGTCTTGCACACACTTTGTGAGAGTGATCTATCTTCCATGCTACATGAGTTCATCCAATGAAGTCGGTCAAACTATGGACATTCAAATTGTATGGGTGAACATGGATGTCTATGGTATAATTGGGTTGGGACAATGCATGCCTTGCTTTGGAAGGTTTTGGTTAAAAAATGCATGAAACTGGATTAGTAATGAAAAAAAAATTTTTTTTTATCAAGAATCAATCTTATGTGCGAACCAACTATTATTTGTGTAAATTATTGGTCTCTAAACACTTGAAGGGCTTTAATTTTGAGTAACTTGAATTTTCAAAGAGTAAGTTATAGTCCATCCACTTAGGATTTTTCGTATGGGTCTTCTACCTTTTATTGATAAAAAAACAAGTGCTATATATATATATATGAATGTCATGTATGCAAATGCTACACATTTAAATTGCATTATTATGTTTATAAAAATCATCATTTTTACAAGAGTAAATGAATGCATACAGATGCTTTAGTTGTGTTCCGATGTTTTGTACTTCTTTTTATAATTTTCTCAAAAATGCATGAAATTATCAATCTGAACACTTATCATTAATACAAGAAGTTGAATGTTTCAGTTCATGAATTGGATTGTAAAAAGTTAAATCTATAAGATGAGACTTTTTTTTATAAATTACTTAAAATTCTATGAGGATTAAGAACAATCCGCTTTAATGCCTTGGGGTTTATCAGTTCCATTGAATAATTAAATTATTTGTATTACAAGTATGAAGCCTATTGCAATGAAAAATTTCGAATGGTTGATGGGGCCTATAGAAGTACAATCATCATGTAGGATTGTACGATCATCTTTTTCAAAATTAAGTGTGAGATTTTTTTGCGTTAATGATCTTTTTAAATGCACTAAATTTTTATTCCTCGTGAGCATAAACAAATGTGATCTTGTATAAGAATTACACATAAGAATCATTTAAATAAAAAAAATAATTGCAAACAAATGAATTCGTACGTCAAAGCTTCAAACAATGTAGCCTCTATGAATATACGGATAAAACATATCTGAATCTTTTCTGAACTAGATGATCATAACCGGACATCCTAACCCTTCACCACTAACTTTGTGTGAAAGACTAGTATAGAACGCTGCCTCGATATTCGTATCACTTTTTGGAATATTCCAACTGAATAAGATTAGTCGGTTGTAAGTTGTAACCGACCGTAATCTTACCCCAAAAACAAGGCGTTGGTCTTCCAACTACCAAAAACAAGGAAATATTATATATTAGTGCATGGGATATCGTGTGCATCCACTCCCACCGCCCTAAAATGGTGGCAAACGTTCCTTTAACCATGTGGCACTTCATGGTTAAAGGCAAGGGCCCCACATTGAATTGAAGATGGATCCTAAATGGGAAATTGGGAGCTAATCAAGTCAGCTGGTCTTTGGAGAAAGGTTGCAAGCAATATTCAACATGGCAGAGTCATGTTATTCATGTCATCCAATCAATGTGATTTTTTATGGGCACTTTTCAACAAGGGGCCCATGTATGACGGCCCCTATAGTATGTAGATTGGATATCGTGGAAACTTCTTAAAATTCGGTAAAAATGTATGGCTTAGCACTTTTAGATAGTGGTAGTTGAGATGACTTGATGAATGGGCCAGCATGATAGCTCATTTTATTGTCAATTTTGGAAGAAATTAAAGGAGTTTGGTGATCTTAAAATGGCCATCGCACTGTTGATCACTTTTACTGAAATAGATATACTGATTTCACCTTGCATTGTAGCCTTTCTTGATCCATAATAACATCTGTGGCCCTAGGATTTACTAAAACTAAGAATAATTAATCTTGTTAAAACTGTAAATTTATTATATGATCATCTTTAAATAAAAAATTTAAGTGTTGAAATAAAATTAAATTTGTAAGCTTCTAGATGCTACGTTGCTGATTAGGGACATATGTACTGTATTTCACAAGATCTAAAGTGATTTTGCTATGATAGATATCAACGATTTTTTGAAAGCATCATAATGTATATACATTTTTTTTAATCTTGTAACTACTGCGCACGCCCATACTTTATTCAAGTCACTATCGTGTTGCAACCAAAGATTAGTACTTAGTTATTTCTGTGAAAGGGGGGTGCCAACATGATCAAATGGCCATAAAAAGTAATATATGAAAAATATGAGGATCAAGCTATAAAAATATTTTAGGCATACTTTACATTGAATTTGTATTATGCACTATTTTTAATCATTTAAATTTAAGCAATCTTTCAAGGATTTGTTGGAAAATATCCTAAAGTAAATCTCGAATTTGAAATTACCACAATATTTTGCCAAGAGGATAATTCTCTATCATTTTTGACAATGAGTATTTATGCAATAGCGGGAAATACGCAAATATGCTCTTTGGGTAGCATCAATTGGAGTTTGTATCACTATTCAAATTTACGATTGACATGCATCTAAGTGAGCCCCATAATTAGTTAATATAGAAGAGTCTTCACCATGTACACCATTTTCTTCTCCTTACGGGGGGTAGCTTTGTCTAAGGTATGAATATTGGGTGTATCCTAAGCTGATAAGAGCAATTGATTTAGGTTGAGTCATGCAAATCAACTGAAAGAGTTAAGCTAAGTCTTTGTACCTACCCCATTTTCTAAACACCCTGTACTGGAGCTCATCATGTTGCCTTTCTATACAGTACCCACTCAAACCTTCTTTTGGAAAACCCCACTATTTTAGTGAGAGTTTGTTTACTTGTAGCTATTTCTTTAAGGAAGCATGCATGATTCATCTTCAAATAAATTTCTCAAAAATCAGTGTTCTGTCATTTATGAACACATTAAAAGAAGTCTAGCATTTATATGAAATTATTTTGTCCTCGAAATAAAATGAGAATACTATACTAGGTAGTTTGAGGATGCTTATGTGAGACCAACTCGGCGTTTTGCAGTAAAGAGGGAGATTACTCAAATTTCGCATATATATATATATATTCCACTATTTTATTGTTTGGTATGACCCATTATTCTTGTGAAAAAGATAAAAATTGAACTAGTTTTCTTTGATGTAGTAGATTTCGATTTCTTATAAGAGGGGTAAGATGAATGCAAGATTCCTCTCTCTCATGAAAAGAGAAATTGGTAGGTAGCAGAATTCTTTCATTGCACAAATATGCCCTAAAATCTGTTTGTGCAAGGAAAAGTTTCTTAGAAGTAAGGAAGAATTGGTATGTGTTTTTGCATAAAAAAGAAGTAAGGTGATTAGTGCAACATGTATGGTGATAAAAACTGAAGATCAAATGCCTTTTTACGCCACTAAGAAGTTGAATTTTGAAGGTTTTAGGTGATCTTCTAGAATGGATCAACGTAATAAACTCAAAAATATGTACATAAATAATCAACCACGCAACAGAAATAAAATCAATCAACACAAGCATACATTACAAGAAGACATGATTTTTACGTAAAAATCAAAATCGGGAAAAAATTATAAGTCTGTTCTGGACTAATAATCAAGTACTATGAATTATTACATAGTTATAAGCCACTTACATGACAAACTCTTATAAAGACTCACTCTACAACGACCGCGTATCGTTGCTTGCTACAAATCCAATTAATTATATGCATTCTAGTTGTCAACTTGACTTCTCAGATCGAAAGAAGATGATCTTCCACAAAGAGATGTAGAATACAAGGGCCCTAAAACAAAGCTTCAGCCCCTCAACTCTCAAATGAAAGCCTCTAGAAAAGATGATCTGCAAACTACAATCTTTACTCAAAATATTAAGATCTATGTTCCATACCTTAAGGTTAAAAGAGAACCTCTTTTATAATCCTAATTTCATGCCTTATAACGGTAATTAATCAAGAAAGAATTTGGCATAAAACAGAAAAATCCCACTTAAAATAGAAATAAAAATTCGCTTAATTGCGGTTTCGTAATTTCGGATAGTACAATTTCTGCAAATTTTCCGAGGCCACAACTTTGTCATTTTAATTCTAATTGATGCAAACTTAGAACCTATAAAAATCTACTCAAAACAAGCTTTCAATAGTAGGCCTCTTGCCTATATCCGATGCTTAGTTTGTAAGATATGACTTTTTTAATCCATGTTATCATTAGAAAAATACTTTAATTTAGCTCTTTTGAGACTTTAAACCTCCTTAAACTTCTAATTTAAAATAAATAGAAATACAACTTTAACTAAAATTAAAATTTTGTCCAATCCATGAATTAACAAATATTTTTAATTGTAACACAAGATATAAAACTGAAAATTCTATTACAATTCTAACGAATTTCTTATGTGGGAGACAAGAATCACAATTTTGTGGAAACTGAAATGGAGCCTGCACAAACAAGTCCTATGTGGATGCATGTTTCTCTTACTTACAATCTTCGGCGTTCAGTGCATCGAAGTTTTCCGAAAAAAAAGTACATAATATCTCACTTATTTCTTATTAATGAAGATTTGAAACTTTGATCTACCCTTCTAATAAATGCATTTCCACTGATGAGGACATGCGTCTTTTCTCTTCCATGGCTTTGCACAAGCATTCTCTTAAATTCTTTTGTGTAAATAAATGCTGTGCTGTCTGATCAATGACACTCATAATTAAATTTGTCAAAAGGATGTGGTCTTGCACTGTTCCTTGGGGATGGTCCTTTCCAATAATCTCTTTTCCTTAAAGTTTTGCAATAGCCCTTCCAATGTCCTTTGACAAGGCGACTCAGTTATTCCTCTATCATAATATTTTTTTAATTTGCATGTATTGATAATAAACTTGAATAATGTAGAAATCAATCTAAAAATATCTCGAGTTCTCTCCAATAAAAGTAGCTCTTAACCAACCTTAACTGTATCGGACAAAGCTTTAATGAGATAATGATGGTCGTGGTCAGCTGAATATATGGATAAAGCTGCTTAAAGGCGGTTACAGCAATGATGGTTCTTTTTTTTCATGAAGCCTATCCTTTAAGGGACCTTTTGATCTATCATTTCCATAATAATATAAATGCATCAAAGTGGGCCCACGAGCTAGACCACATAAGCATATTATGTAGGTGAAAATATTTATCTTAACCATTATGTCAACCCCATGAAATGCATGACCCAACTCGACGTGCAAAGTATGCATGTTTGTGCCGACACCATCTTTCTGCTTTAGTGAAAGAATTGCTTAGCAGTCTTGCCTCCATATCCACATCACCATGCAAAAAAATTCCAACCAAAGAGGATCAGGTCGATTGCAACCGACCTGGTCTTTCCTCCAAAGGATTTGGTCTCTCAACCACTAGAAGCAGTGCAGTTAATAAATGGGATACCGTGTGCCTTACCGTCACCGACCTTAAAGGGTGGCAAATGTATATGGACCATGTGGCATTTCATAATTTATGAATCCAAGCTTTCAAAATCAGGAGCCCCACGCTTGCATTGAAGGTGGACTGACATGGGAAATTGGGACCACCAACGTGAAGATCTGGGTAAAAGAAAAGGTTGCATTCTGTATATATTTTATAACATGCAAAGTCAAATTACTCATGTTATCCAATTAATGAAATTTTTTAAGACCGCTTTTCAAATCTGGGCCCACGACATCGACGTTTCGATGCTAGGCACGTAGTGTCAGATCGGATGTGGTGGAAACTCTTATATTGAAACAAGGTGTTAGGGGAAGATCATGAATAGGTTTGATGATAATCTTGGAAGAAATTAGAAAGGATAGGTGACCTAAAAATGCCTACTCATTACTCATAAAAGTGACTCAGAGTATCTCAAACAACACCTTTAAATTTAGAGAGATTTTCTTGAAATTAAAGATTTATGTGGCAAAATTTGACATATTCAATTTGGACAACTCCAAGAGAGATGTCAAATACTTTATTTTATTATTTTTTATCTTTTAACCTCATGTTAGAACATCTCTTACTGCTATAAGTATTTTAAGATTTGAATTGCCCAATAATAAAATATTGAAAAGAAATATTTGGCAGTTGCCTTTTTTAGCTGGCATGACGAGGGCTATGCCAAAAGCTATATCAACTTTGGCATAGCCCTTGGAGCTTCACATAGCTCACAAATGTTAGTATTGAATGCTTATATGTCAATTTGATACTATTGTTGGAGATGCTATGAGATGTGTGAGTTTTGTATGTATTCTAATTTCAACCCCTCAGCTGGGTTACCAAAAAAAAAGAATTTGTTTATATTCCGGTCTCAACCCCTTGACTGGGTTAAAAAAAAAGAATTAACTAAATTGGATTTAGGCCCTACTTTATAAGTCAATATTTATTTGCTAAATTGAGAAAAATAGATGTTTAATTGCTTTACAGTCATGAGAAAGTTTTCTTAGGTGCCAGATTTTATGTTCTATCTCTTTCTAAAAAAATCAACCAAAAGATGAATGTCTAAAATAGCCCACACCTTTTGCTATTTCTTTTAACAATGTTGAGCTTATATGATAAGCCTCTATATCATGACTTACACATATAACAGGATTTTTTCTGTACCACTTCTAACGTATGACAACTTTGTCCATATAACTTTCACTTATGACAATTTTGCGGTTTGCCTTCACTAATTCACCCCGTGTTGGAGACTTAAAGATGCTTAATGCCTGTGCAAGTTTCTTTCATAGCGGAAGTGCTGCAGCAGATTATACTAATCTAGAATTTTCTGTTAGAGAGAGATTTGTTGGGTGATTTTCATCTTTTATAGAAGTTGTGTCAGATTTTCGGTGAGAGCCATCAATTCAGGAGGCCCCTGCTTTTTGCGCTGGTGTTCAATCCCGACTGTCCCTCGTAATGACTACTGTGGGATAAACTTGCAATTGTAACAATATCATGATGACTTTAAACCAAGCAAAACCTGTAATGTTTTTTTGAATTATTTTCTACATAGGAACAATGGAGCAACAATCCTACAATCGTTTATACGGATGTGGAAAATGAATGTTGATTTGAATTTTATTTTATTTTCACAACATTTTTCTGATAATTCCGTACCAAAAACCCAAAACTCGAATCTCCCCAATATCTATGGCAATGAGTGATTTTATCCCATAGTTTGAAATAAGTGTCGATGCTTTTTTAGGGCAGTAGCAATTAATGTTTCTCACCCTTCATTTAAAGGGACCCCACATAAAATGGGGCATATTTTGAATAGGAAAATTTGGGTTTCCTTCCCTGGCTTCAGGCCAATCGTCTTTGATGCTTGCTGATGAGCGCAATTGATTGCATTTGAGTCATGCAAATCAACCAAAGAGCTGAGCTGAGTTCATCATACCTAACCCCATTTTCTAGCGGCAGCTCCATGTTGCCTTTTAATATTCCACCCACTCAACCTGTCCTTTTGGAGATTTCCTCAAAATTTCAGAATCTATTGTGGGCCAAACTTCTTTTAATGCCCATACTTTGTATGATATGACACAATTAATGGTCAAACTTAATGCTAGCAGAATCTATTGTGGGGCCAAATCTTTGGGTCTCTATCTTACTCCATGATAGGCAATGGGTTTAAATGTTACACCTGTAAAAAGAACAAACCTGACCCAGTTAACATCTCTTGCCCATGATCCACATTCTTTATAATGTATATCTTCGGTCCCAACTCAGGCCCATGAGTTAGAAGGCCCAATCTGTAATCTTTGGGTCTCTATCTTACTCCAAGATTACACACGATTCACATGGATTTATTTTCATATCTCCTTCTGTTCGCAACAAACCTTTGCAGGTTTATAGCCGATGCCAACAACAACCTCCTGTTATTATTGGTGCTCCTGCTCCCTTGCCTTTGCTCGATCTAGGTACCATTCTTTCACCTTCTCCCACCACCACCACCACCGCCGCCGCCGCCACCACATTTACGCCATTCCGCTCATATATCTAAGCCACTTGATTGGTATGGATTTTCTATACTTTCTACTTCTCTCGATTTTGTCACTGTTCCATCCTCTTATAACTAGGCCAAAGAAATTCATTGCTAGCAAGATGCAATGACCAATGAAATTCTTGCTCTAGACTCAAATCAAACTTGGGAATTGGTTCCTTGACCTCCTAGTGTTTCTGTCATTGGCAGTAAGTGGGTCTACTCCATTAAACTGAAATTTGATGAGAGCCTTGACAAATACAAGGCTTGCCTCGTTGCTCAGGGATTCAAATAGGAGTATGGTATTGACTATGAAGAAACTTTTGCTCTTGTTGCCAAGATGATAACAGTTCTGACATTACTTGCAATAGCAATTATTTGTAATTGGCAACTTTCGCAAATGGATGCCAAAAACGCATTTTTGCATGGTGATCTTCAGGCGACTGTTTACATAAAGCCACCTCCGAGGCATGCTTGTCCTCCCTCTCATGTTTGTTGTCACCGCAAATCTTTATATGGTCTCAAGCAAGCGCATTGCGCATGGTTTGACAAATTTCGAGGAGCGATTCTCAAAGTTGGGTTTTATTGAAGTCTCAATGAGCATTCTCTATTTGTACAACACACAGCATAAGGTTACCTTGTTACTGGTCTATGTAGATGACATGATCATTAGTGGCAATGATGTCACTGGATTATGACTCAAATCATATCTCAATCACTACTTTAACATGAAGGACCTTGCATACTTAACCTATTTTCTTGGATTGGAGATTTCTCGCACTCAAAATGGCATCTGCATTACCCTAAAGAAATATGCAGAAGACTTACTTTCTTTGGCCCATTTGACTGAATCCAAAATCTTTGACACATTATTGTAACTCAACTCTAGACTTCGTAGAGAAGAAGGTAATCCTCTCCCTAATCCTACCACCTACAGAAGACTAGTTGGAAGTCTCATATATCTTACGATGACCCGTCTTGACATCTCCCATGCAATTCAAATTGTCAGTCAATTTGTAAACTATTGTCCACCGGATACTGCAATATCTTTGTGGAACCCTTGATAGAAGACTCTTTTATCCCTCGACTTCCTTTTTAGTTCTCGATGCTTATACAAATGCAGATTGGGCTAGATGCCCACACACTAGGCGGTCGAGCACCAGCTGGTGTATGTGTTCCTCTCTCATCTCTTGAAAATGCAAAAAGCAAGTTACAGTGTCCAAGTCGTCTGCTGAAGTTGAGTGCAGATTTATGTCTTCTGTTAGCAGTGGGGTTCTTTGGCTTCATTGCCTTCTTCAAGAACTTGGTGTTCCAATTTGTGAGGCAACTCCTCTCAATGCTAATAATACTAGCGCCATTCAGATTGCACGTAATCCTGTCTTTCATGAGAGGACCAAGCACATTGAAGTGGACTATCACTTCATTCGGCAACATGTTCTCTTCAGACTACTCTTTCTTCCTCATGTTAGCTCTCACAACGAGTTGGCAGACCTCTTCACCAAAGCTCTTCCACGACAACGCCATGAGTTTCTTGTTACCAAATTGATGCTTTTTCTAAACTTGCATCAATTTGATGGGGAGTGTAAAAAGAACGAACCTGACCCAGTTCACATCTCTGGCCCATGATCCACATTCTGTATTATCTATATCTTCGGTCACAGTTCAGGCTTATGAGTTATAAGGCCCAATCTGTTATTTATATATACATTGAGAACATCCTCAAAAGGGGAGACTACCGACTAATAGAGAAATCTCTTTTCACCCTTTCGGGATTCTGTGATGACACCACGGTGGAACAATATTGGCTGTCGGCTGAACCATGCCTTGGCGTGAGATCAACTTTTAGATTGATTGAAGGAGTGGTTTAATTACTGTAATCCAATGGTGAGTAGCACTTTCTATAGGTGATTTTCAAGTTCATCACCTAATCCTGTCCCTAGGTTGAAACCCAAATTGATAAGTAAACTAAGCACAAGAAAACAGAGTTCCAAGGACCCAAACAGAGCCTTGGGGAAGTTTAACAAGGCTTACTGTTGTATCCTGATGCCCAAGACCTCATGCTACTATGCATAGTCGGACTTGGTTCCATGTTGATTGTCAAATCAAGTGTTCGGATATTCCCAAACATTGTTGGGAAAAGAGGCGCAACGGAAACAACCCGCGATCAACGGATCTACCACGATCTACGCAAGCAATCACACCATCAAGCAATCACACACATGACACAGCAGTTTTACGTGGTTCGGCAACCATGCCTACGTCCACGGGAGGAGAGAACTCATCTACTATGATCCTATCTCGATCCCCCTCAGGATCTAGGGTTACAATACATCAATATATATAGTTCCCGCTTTCTTGGCCACCAAGAAAACCCATACACAATGACTAAAATACCCCTAACCCTGAGCCTCGGTTCTGGCTAAACCAGACGACCGATCCGGTTAAACCGGAATACAAGACAAAACTCAACAATCTCCACCTTGGCTTGGATTCCGCAAATCCTCAGAGCCACCTTGAGATACCCGGTAATGTCTTCACGCACCTCGCTGAAGGGTACGTCTCCGCACACGCTACAACCTAGCGTGGCCACAATTGCCTCCTTTGACCTCAACACCACCGTCTTGAACCTCTGAAGTGTTTTCCATTTGTTGCCACATGCATGCATCCTTGCAACACAATGAACCTAACTTCCGTCCGTCAAGACAAAACTGAAGACCTCCCCGAATCCGGATCTCACTGGTACCTTGTGAATCCTTCCTTCTGTCTCCATCCCGGTGTTCTTTCCGTCAAATCTGCAACTGTCCTGTTCTAGCCTGTTCTGGTGGGTTGGGCACAGTACATGCGGGTTAGGTATGACCCGATGCTTAAACCGGCTTACTCCGACCTGAACAAAACTACCTTTTCCCTAGAAAATCATCTCCGTTCAGGGCTTCCTGGATTTCCACTAGATGATATCATTGAAGATCCATTAATCCATCTTCCAATGATCCGTCGCATCTAACTCCACCTGAACCACAGATTTCCTCCCCTGTTATTTGATGTCTCCTTCACTGCTCCACCTGTAGCGACCAAAACTGATTCCCTGTCAACCGAATCCGAGCTTTGTGGAACACTACCTCCTTCTGATTCTGATTCCTTTTGCTTTTTCTTCCACTTTGGCATGTCGCTCCTTCCCGATCCCTTCGACGCGGATCTGAGCTTTTCAGCAAAGTACTTGGAGCAATCTACCATTGACGACATCAAGTAACACTTTTCAATCATTACTGTGTCATGGAGTCTAACACTCTATCCTGCCAATCCCTGAAGTAGTTTCTCCATCAAACACTTCAATCTGGCCCGTGATGCTTGAATCCATTACTATCATCGTGAATCTGTCAGTTTCTTCAGTCCCCCAATTTTCTGCCCATCAAACTGCCAACATCTTTTATCAACCTCGTAGATCTCGTCACCGTGAGCACGCTGGAAGAAACGGATCTGAAATCCGACTCCGGATGGCTTCGATATCGCAGAATTAATTCTCTACACTCCAATTGGTCAAACATCCATGTTGACCGTTGAACAGCCCATCTTCTTCCATATACGCGTAGATCTGCTCAAAACGAGTCCGTAGGTGCAAACGGATCTCTGATCGGACATCGGACGATCAAGATATCGCAGAAACAATTTCAGCCGTTGAATATGGTCAAACCTGCCTGTTGACCGTGCTGACGTCACGGCTTCTGGCAAACTGGGCTTCTGAAACGGATCCGGGTCAGGTTCACCTGACCCGAAACGGATCTGAACTGCTTTCTCTGCTGGGCTTCTCTGGCGAACCGGGTTCGGGTCCGACCTGACCCGGAACCGACCTGCTCTGCTGCGCTGGGCATCTCCTCACGGGTCGGGTTGAACTGACCCAACCCGGAACCCAGAACTGACCTGTTGCTGCTTGGGCTTTCTGCACAGCGGGTCAGGTCAAGCGGACCCGACCCAAACCCAGACCCAGAAACCGGAATCAGGGTTGTCTTCAACCTGTCGCTGGGCGCTGCGTCTGCAACCCAGTTGCAGACGCGGCGAATCCAACGGCCTGCTACGGCAGGCTCCGGCGCAGCGGCTGGTCCGGCGAGGCGGGCGACGGCACGGCGACTGCAACGGCGACGACGACGGCGACGTGCGGGCGGCCGGCGATCTCTGTTTTCGTCTGCAACAGGGAAGCGACTTCGTCGTCCTCGGCAACGGCAGAGAGTCCAGGGAACCGGCGACAGCGGTGGCTGGAGGTGACGACAACGACGACGATCGGTGCGACGGCCGGTCAGTTGCAGGTTTCCTTCTTTTTTTTCTTCGTTTTCCTCCTTTCAACCTCTGTTCAGCCACGACGAAAAAGAGGACCAAAAACCGCGGCAGAAACAGCATGGACGGCGGACACATCCTCTTCTCCCACGCAAATCCTAGATCCGTTAATCGCAAATACCCGAGCGATCTCCACCTCGCTCTGATACCACTTGTTGGGAAAAGAGGCGCAACGGAAACAACCCGCGATCAACGGATCTACCACGATCTACGCAAGCAATCACACCATCAAGCAATCACACACATGACACAGCAGTTTTACGTGGTTCGGCAACCATGCCTACGTCCACGGGAGGAGAGAACTCATCTACTATGATCCCATCTCGATCCCCCTCAGGATCTAGGGTTACAATACATCAATATATATAGTTCCCGCTTTCTTGGCCACCAAGAAAACCCATACACAATGACTAAAATACCCCTAACCCTGAGCCTCGGTTCTGGCTAAACCAGACGACCGATCCGGTTAAACCGGAATACAAGACAAAACCCAACAAACATCAAGTAGTTGTTTTAGTGCAGATAACATGGTTTGGACTGAGATGATGGTTCATGCATTGGATAACCCAGGTCTAACTTTTGTTACATTTAGTTAGTTTGTTTTCATGACTAATCACAGGTGATCAGCATTACCGGTGACCTGATTAAAGGGAAACTGAGTTCCTAAGGATCCACATGAGCCCTTAGGAAAAGAGCATGCAGCAAAACAAATGCCATAGATTTCATACCACCAGGAGCAAAAGATGCCATGTAGAGCCCATGGACATGCAGCATCACCTTACAAAGAAAACTGAACTAATATAGCTAAACAATCCTATTTTACAACTTGTAAACTAGTGTAATATATACCCTTGATTGGTCATTTTTCAGTGACTCATCAGACTCTCTGATGCTCTTGAATTCGAACACTTACCAAAGACCCAAATAAATCTCATGGTAGAGAAATGAAGGACTCTAGGTTTGCAGAACAAGGTTTTTGTTCAAAATCATGTCATCAGTGAAGAAGTCTGGCTCTTTCCTGTATGTACCCCTGCCAAAATCAAGATTGTAGGAGTCTGCAAGACCACTGATCAGATCAAATTCTGGTGACCACCCAAGCTCTCTTGTAGCCTTGTCAATTGATGCAAAAAAATGCTGTATTACATTGAAGAAAGAATAAAATTGAAAGCATTATTCCACGAACTCATTTTGATTCAGGTCAGCTTCATGGGTCAATGTAACACAGCATGTACCTGATCACGGAATGGAAATGCCTTCTTTTTCCCGAAATCAAATTCTTTGGGATTGTAGTGAATAATCTCTGGTTCAGGAAATCCAGCTGCCTGAAATAATGGAAATTATTTACCGTGTTAAAAAACATGGATTCCTAAAAGAATAAAAAATAAATTTAACTACATTATAAGTCACCTTAGCACAAGCTTTGGCGAGTCCATCAAAGGTAACATATTTAGACCCAGAGATGTTATATATTTGCTTGATAGCTTTCTCGTTTGCAAGAACTTTAACAAATGCTTTTGCCAAATCCTGAAACAAATTAACATGTTCAATTAGAAAGTTAAAAAACAAAAGGAACCTTATTCTTCATCATCATCATCAAAGCCTTGTTCCAACTATTTTGGGGTCAGCCACATGAATTTTGTTTCTCCATTCCGATTTATCTTGATCCAAAAGTTGCACTTCTTCAACTATATTTTTACTACCTCCATCTACTAGCCAAAACTTTTCCTTACCGGCGACATTGCTAGCTTGCATTGGACATGCCCAAACCATCTTAAACAGGTAACTCTAATTTGTCTCCCGATTGATGCTAACTGTAAGTTTTCTCGACAGCACTCATTTTAAATTTTATCCTTCCTACCAAACATCCACATCAACATTCTCATCTCTTTTACATTAATTTTGTGCATGTGTTGTTTCTTAATTGGCCAACATTTTGCTCCATAGGTCATAGCTGACCGAATCATTGCATGTGTTGTTTCTTAATTGGCCAATATTTTGTTCCATAGGTCATAGCTGACCTAATCATTGTCCAATAAAATTTTCCCTTCAATTTTATTAGAAATTATCGGTCATAAAGCACTCCAGAAGCAAGTCTTAACTTCAACCATCCTGCTTTTATCTTATATGCCAATTCATATTTAAAACATTCATATGGTTCTCCATGTATCAATAGAACATCGTGTAGAGGAAAAACTCATCCATTGCTATTGATATTTAACTATACCTTTTAGGCAAAATTCCATGCGAATGCAACAGATTAAGTATGCTTGTCAAAATGAGGTTATGATGCTGGTAATGATCCATCAATACGTTCATCTTTTCTGTGTTAATTATTCATCGCACATGTAGACATGAATAGATATACTGACAATTATTAGCAGTACAAACCTTAACATGGCCAAGTTGGGTTATCTGAACTCCTGAGTTGGGGACTGGAATTGGGCGACCAGCTTTTAAACGGTGAAAGAACCACTCTTCAACCGGGTTGTAATTCAAGGGTCCATATATATAAACGGGCCTTATAGAAGTCCAGTTTACACCCTTTGACTCCAACAAGCTCTCAGTTTCAAGCTTCCCTTTATGCCTGCTCTTTGGATCAACTGCATCAGTCTGTCAATGCCCAGATAAATCATTAACAACAACAAAAATTGAGCCTGTACCATTCATTAAGACCAGTCTAACAAACAGACCTACTCCCCAGGTGATTGGTCACAAAGGCAGTAAGACTTGCCACAAAAATAGTGCAAACCATGGCAGAGTTGGTGTCCCAGTTCCAGGCAGAGCATCACCGGGGAAAAGTTTATCCTTTTTATACTTGTATGAGTAGCATTTTACATGAGAAAGGCAAAAAAGAAATATGGGGGACAAATTAATTGTGCGACTGAGAACCATTAACTAAACAGTTTTTCTCCTTGAAAATGGGGCTAGTTTGCAGAAAGTGTGGTCATAACTTTGAGCTTGGAGTGGGTTTGTTTTAGCCTCTTCAAGGCCTTTTTGCATTCTTCCAACAGTCAGCTACTCTAGTATAGTTTAATTTCCCTTTTTTCTCCAATAAAACCACTGTTCTAATTTTAAAAAAGGACATTGGACGAATAGTTCATATGGTTGGTGAATGCTCTTACCAACTGTATCCCATCTCATGGATTGACCAATCATAGAAGTTGCAGGAAATGGTTGTTTCTAACCATTTTATCTATAGACTTTTCTGGACCCACCAGTGGACAGGGTCCCTCCAGATTTCTAAAAATCCCTTTCACTTTTAGAAAATTTAAATAATTTTTTACATATGGCCTCTAAGATTTTCAAAAAGAGCCTTACATATTTTGAAAACTGTGGACATTTTTTGTATGTGGCCTCCCAAGATTTTTTTTTTTTTGTTCTGCATAGTGTGCCCTTCCGAGGAAAAATTCCTGGGTCCTCCCCTGTCTGGACCATTACCATAAACTTGTCTGACCATATAAAAAGGACTACGGTCTGATAATTATGAACTTTCAGATTGTTGACATTTTCAACTGACTCAACTAAGATGTGGTCCATTAGTTGGTGACTTCCGGTGAATCACTAAAATTACACGGATCTAGTGTTTGTTTGATTATTGGACTAATGCCATGTACTAGATAGTATTTTAACTGCATCTTTTAAGAGGTTAAATAATTCTGCAATTCAACCCCATAGAGACAGAGGCTAGGTTTATTAAGTAAATTTCCATAGTAGTTCACTTCTTATTTATTTTTAAGAAAGGGAACTGTTGAAACACAATATTGGTACTAGTTAAGAATGTAGAGGTTTATTTTGTCATTTCACACTTTTGATGTTGAGGCATTTTAGAGAGGTCACAGAAAAATGAAAATGACCCCTGCCTATAATCATTAACACTTAAGGCATTTTCAGCAATTCAACAAAGATGTGGGATTCAAACAATAATGACACACAGAAGTGGATCAAAGAGCTAACTGAGTCAAGAAACATAAATATTAAGGTAAAGTAGTATGAGATACACTCACCTCAAAATGTGGTAGCATATCAGACTTAAGATAAACTCCTGCTGATGAGCAATATATGTACCTGAGAGTTCATTGATAGTCTAACATGAGTCATCACATGATTTGTATGTGACCTTACAAAAGGTTTTTCCCCGTTTTTCAGCATAAACATAAACATTTTGCTTATCTAATATTACACATCCGTTTTCTTTGTTTATATGCACACAATTGGCATGGTGTCCTATGAATACAACCGTTAACTGCCTCCAAGCTATGCCTTGACACCCTTGGCACACTGGAGAAAATCACATTTCTACAAAAGAAATAATTGGAAAGAAGCTCACTGCTCCAGCTTTGGCAATGCATCTAATATGGGTTCTACCTCGACCGCCTCTCTTCCTGCGAGAAAGGCAAGAAGAGGTTACGGTAAAAGAGAAATCAAAGACAAAAAAACAAAAGAATAGATTTATGGGATTGGAACATATGAATTCCTAAGTGATGCCACTGATTATTCCATTCTCAGAAAGAGAACAGGTGAGTTTGTTTAGGGGACCAATAACATGTACAGATCATTGTATGAATTTTATAGTCTGGTTATACATAGAACCTTTGGAAAAATTATATGAGTGAGTGGAGTTCTTTTGTGTAATCATTTTAGTGATGATGGAGATGTATCCTGCACATTTATTTTAGAGAGAGAGAGAGAGAGAGTCATACCATTTATATCATAAACAATATCAAAGCCTTGAGCTGAAAGGCTAGACTTCACAAATTCAAAATCCATCCTATCTCCTTTCAAATGCAAGATCTAGATGTAAACAAATAAAATGTCAATACTTGTTCATCAAATTTAACTATTCTCGCCCATCTTAATATGTCAAGAGAATTTATCTATTTTTTATTCATCTCAAATGAGGAGTATTTTTACTAGTCTGGCATATTGGGGTGATCAAAAGGCATGAGTTGAGCAAAGGAAGAAATGGACTAGGGTAGCAGGCCTCCCCACAGCTTGGTTTTTTGTCACCAAATACACCATGTCTTGGCTTTGGTCCAGGCATTGCTTTTTAGGCCCAACACAGGGATTTTCACCTTTTCCTTTTTTTTTCTCAGTATTGGATGAAATTTCTTTTTTTGCACTGAAGGTACTTATCTCCTGGACTATTTTGTACTTAATCTCTTTTACAACATTTGTACCCTTACATATAAGGTATATCATGTAATCAATTTGAAAATTTTGAGTTGAAAGAGGAAATTGTGGTTTTGTAGCATCATAAAGATCAACATCAACAGCAAAAAACTTTTAAATGAAAGACCACAAACGATTTTCTTTGCCTTAGAAGAGAAGTCGCTGTATTCCTGTTCAGATTCTCCAGGCAGTTGCTGTGTGATGGGTGCTTTCCCTCTAGTAAACAATGTCACCTGTTAAAAAAAATTACCCATAAATATCTTTAAAATAAATAGACCAGCCTCACGCGTTTCTTCTTTTTTTCTCCTGGCATGATCCAAATACCTTAAAATTGACGGAAATTTATGTGGAGTTTTAGATTGAAGGAGGAAGAGTGAAACCCACTTGATGTCCCTCCTTGACAAGGAGCCTTGACAGAAATACGCCAATAAATCTGGTGCCTCCCATTATAAGTATCTTTTTGGCAGTTGATGCTGTAACCTGCAGTGCTCCTTTCTGTTGCCATGCCTTCCTTCTATTCTACAATTTTGAAAAACAAAAATCAATTCAGAAAATTAAACAAAAACTCATCCAAAAAAGAACATACTTTTGAAACTTATGTTTTTGGGAGTAGTTACAATATAAAACAGCGTCCCAAACGAATCCAAAATTAGGTTCTGATGGCCTCTGTCTAGTATTAGGATTGCAATTGTAGATCTAATAATACATATTTTGATAGTATACCAACCCTTCAATTTTCTTTCATAATCTCATCTATGTACAAGTGATTAGCAAGTTAAGAATGAGGACTTGTGCATTTCTACAAATATATATATATATATATCATTACCCATATTTCATCTACCGAGGTTATATAAATCAGATACTCAAAAACACCCCAATTGGATGATTTCTTCTAATTTATTACCGAATGTTGGATGCTTCATAGATGAATCAGCTAAGTTGTAAGGGAATTGAAGAATTAAATAAGCATGCAAGATAGTACATGTTGGGAGTCCATATCTAGTATACCATGTCAGTAGCGCCGGAATTCAACATGAAATGGGACATGTCAAACCATGCATCAGGTGGACCCCACACGTAAGCAACATGATCGTAAAAAACACATTAAAGCTGTCCACATTGCATGCAAATGTAGTGCAGGAAAACGACCATTTTTATTGAAACCCATAGAAGGGCAGAGTTCAGAGGTCATGTGGAGGGTGGCTCATAAGAACAGCAAAAACAGTGTTCCCTCGTTTTTATTGAAACCCATAGAAGGGCACGCCAGCACAGCTCCAAAACAACATATTATGATCATACAGTTGAAATTTCCTTCGACCAGAGGTACCATGACTACGAGTCCATGACACCAATGAATCCACAAATACCCACAAACTCACAATTAAAAGAAAAAGATGATATAACAACCCATGTAAGTGGGCCACAAAAGAGGCTAAATAGTTAGCCCTCCCAAATTAGATAGAGCTAGCAAAAGACTTCTGAGTGAGGGGGGATGTAAATTTAATGTAGTTTCATAATAGATGGGCTCTTACTTGAATTGGGTTACTCAATCTGATGCCATTGAACTCTGATAGAGAAGATGGGAGGAGAGAATATGGGGAGGAAACACAAGTGTTGGGGCCAAAGGGATGTTTTGGTTGAACCACCGCCAGCCTCTCCATAAGAAGTTTCTCCTCTTCTCCACCTGTTATTGGATGTTGGAGCGGAATGGAGTGGAGATGAAGGGCCTGGGCCTTTTTCTAACCCCATGTTGTTGTTTCTAGCAATGCATCATCTTCTAATTTGGCTGGATAAGACAAACCCCACTTCGTCATACCCACCCACAGCCTCTCATTCTAGCTTCGGTATGTGAGGAATTTTCAGATAGACCCTTATTTTATATGATAATTTCTGCCGAGGGAGTACCTAGACAATTTCAAAATGACCTCCTTCTTATTTGATTTTACTGACTCAACACTCAACAGTCAAATTTATTTCTTACTCTAGGATAATAAAGATTTTTAGAGTGCTGCTGTTTGAACAACACTTTTTTCTTTCTAGACACATGATAAAAAAATTTTAAAATATCCAAAATACCCTTCTTTCCTCTACACATCTCTCTCCCACCATCCTCTCTCCTCCCCACTTTCTCTCCGGCTAGCAACTAGCTGCGGCCGACAAGAGGAGTCTCTCCCTCTCTCTTCCTCTTCCTCTTCCTCTCACTATTCATTTTCCTCTCCTCTCTATCCCTTTTCTCCCCTCCTTTCCTCCCAGTTCCTCTCCCTTTTCATTTCCTCCTCTCTCCTCCTCTCTACCCTATTTGGCCCTACAAAGAAGAGGAAAAGGGAGAGGAAGAGGGAGGAGAGGAAGGGAAAAAGGAAGAGGGAGAGGAAGGAAAAGAGAAAGAAGAAGAGGGAGAGAGAAGGAGAGAAAGCTCCCCTCCTACCAGCCGAAGAGATAGGGGGAGGAGAGAGGAGGAAGGGATAGAGATGTGTGGGAAAAGAAGTATACTTTGGGAAATTTAATTACTTTTTTCCCTCATGTGTCTAGAGAGAGAAAAGTGTGGTTCAAAGAGCAGCACTCAGATTTTTATTATTGATGACGAAGGTGTTTCCATAGCATTTGACCCGATATAACTAATCTCCGGACAAATGCACGATCCCACAACACATGCAGTGAATAAATTTGTGGGGGTGTCAAATGCACAATGTGGGGAGCAAACCCGCATCTTATGCTAACAAATCAACACCCAAGCAAGTATATGTGAGGAATATACCTTTAAAAAATAATTTAGCTTTTATCATCCTTATATAATTACAAATTAATCTCCTTTAAAAAATATTAGAGATCGTGAGAAATCAAAAGATCTAAACAAGAAATTATGAGAATCACCCAAAGAAACTTCTCATATACACACTTTTTTTTTTATGACCTAGGGTATCCCTTACCAGCCGAACCTTCGGACTTTTGGCTTCTGACTTGGGTGTTACCCAATTCTGATGAGGAAAGACTATTCTTTAGGGAGGGACATACATGGCCGCACACATAATATCCGTATAACGCAAGGGGTGGG
Organism: Sextonia rubra; assembly: GCA_037013555.1. NCBI lineage: Eukaryota > Viridiplantae > Streptophyta > Magnoliopsida > Laurales > Lauraceae > Sextonia > Sextonia rubra. Next base: position 103,185,620 of record JASUAD010000001.1, on the reverse strand, counting down.
AGTTGAACTTGAGGCCTTAAGGAGCAAACTTAAGTCTTTAACTAACTCAGCCACCGCAGTAACGGCTATACTTATAATTACCGGTCTCACATTTGTTAAAAAACTCAACAGGTTCTAATGTACTATGAAACCACACAATTAATGTACCCACGTTATCATTAATATAACTGTGATCCAGTGAATAAGCGAATAATAATAATAAGAACCCATGTGCCACCCACGCTTTGATGATTATTTGGGAACAATTAACCATGTTCCTTACATTATTTCTTATTTTTTCGTTTAGTGTGAAACCATGCATGCAGTGTATCACATACTACATGGTACCCCATTATCTTCAAACAATGGGTTCTACAATGGATATAAGTTTTTTTCGGTAATCTACAATGGATATAAGTTAAAATATTGTCATTATGGAGGCTGAAGACCCAAGTTAGACAGCCTTCATCTTTTGAGTTACTTAAGAGGGTAAAAAGAATACGAATACTTTTTTTATATATAAATATTACCAATCTAAGAAGTTAATTCATGTGGATCATGTGTACCCTAAGTTAATTAATGTGGATCATTTTTGAGGGTAAAAAAATCAAACCACCAAGTTTCAATTAGCTCAAAGAAATCCACTGCGCGTGGAGTCTGTTATGATCAATATATAATAAAAAAAAAATGCATAGAGGACTTTTTAACGCCATTGGTAGTAAAGGGTCCCTTTCAATATCCTATGAACTTCCCCTAGTATATCTACAAGTAATTCAGGAAAGCAATTAAAGATGCAGTAAAACAGTGTTTGAATTTGAAGGTCTTGTCCAGTGAGGATCCATCCAGTAGCATCTTCAAACTGATCTAATGATTATAATATTGCCAAATGATAACAGACAGAAAGAACTTAGTCATATAATGTTTGAACTTTTACTTTTCCAGATTACAGTCGATCACAGTATTTTCTCCTCAATAATTCTCAATTCCCTCAGTATCAAAATAAAGGTATAGCCGTTAAGGCAGGAGTTCAGTTGGTTTAAACCTTAGATTTGCTCATCAAGGTCTCAAGTTCGACTCCAGCCCCTTGCAATATCCGGTACTATGTGTGCAATCATGTATGTGCCCCTAAGGAATAGCTCGTCATAATTAAATAACCTTTGGGCCGGAGGCCAAAAGTCCAAAGGCTAGACTAGTGAATGATACCGTTGGTCATTAAAAAATAAAAAAAAACAAGAGAGTAAAGGTATAGGGTAGGTCTTTCTTAGTGTCCCTCCCCACCACCCCTCAACTTTTAGGGTTCTTCAACAGGGCCAGGCTGTTATGGATTACTAAATAGCAGAGAGCGGCCTAAAACACTCCTTTCCACTTGGATTACCAAATATGCGACCTCTCCCTCTAGTTTGGTCGCTCCCCAGTGAAATTGAGAGATTTGCTGCAAAATGCTGAAGATATATGTGCTCAGAGAGTATGTTAATTGGATAATTGAATTCTAAATTGTGGCTCCTGACAACCCATTTCCTGGTAACAGTCCTGTTTTCAGCTTATATTGCTTGGCTGCCAGAGGAGAGATATCTGAGAGTGTACCCGGCAGAAAGATACTCCCAAAGTTAGAAAATTCAACAAAGTAACTAGAAATGGGGGAAAAAACCCAGAAACATTACAGGACTTTGGGAAAAAAAAAAAAAAAACAGAATAGAACACAACAAAACTTGTACAGACTGTTGATAAGAAACTCCATCCAAATTTTCATTAACATTTCAAATCTCTCTGCAATTACAAGCTCCTTGGGGCGTTTCATTGTCTCGTATGTGGCCCGCCGCCATTCAGTCAAAATCTAAAGCATTTCTGCAGCCCATTCACAATATTATACAGAGGAATGGACGTCCAAAGCACATCCTGTTTTATCTTTATAAATGCTCCAAATAATGTCTCAACTCTTGTGGATCGGTTAGCCATATTTTCCAGTGCTTTTAAATTCAACCTGGAATAAACGGAAGAGATCATTAGTAAACTGCAAAGTTTGAATATGACTTCTGACACATTAACCCATTTTAGGTCGCATGGCTAACCTGAAGCCAAAATCCCAGCATAGTGGATGCTAAAGAAGCCGAGGCTAGCCTCAGCGAGATGGGCAAAAAATATTTTAAGCTCTTTTACCTGATCTGGGAATTTGATTAAATGAGTCAAGATGCTCAATTATGATCAACACATTGGTCTGTGTTGTACGTGTGTTTACTGAACATAGTTTTCAATAATAATTCGAACTGTCACAGTGTCCCTAAAAATCACTTATAACATTCACATTACAACGAGAATAGCTCCTTGCCCAAGTGGTAGAGAGTGCTAGTTCTCACTTGCCTGCTCAGGGTTTAAATCCTGAGTATGCCACCGCTTCCTGCATGTATAAGCTCCTTTCCCACATGTGTGAGCTATAGTACCTGGGTATCTTTTTTGACCTGAGATATCCGTACCAATACAGTTCGATACGGAGGGTAAAAGATACGGCTGAGGTATGGCGCACAATTTTAGGATACGGCTTTGTTGACTTATATGAAAAGAAAAAAAGTAGAATTGGAGGAATTCATCCAAAATTAAGCTAAAGAACGAATATCGTGTGAATTCTTTGATTATAAGTCTTATAAAGCACATATACTTCTAAATGGTCCCCATGTCAGACACAGATAGGCTTGGACACACCTAAACATGTGTCCGACACGCCGAAAATGTGTCCTGGCTTTTTTATTTTTTAAATTTTGGACATGGTTCGGACACGGGGTGGACACGGTGGGACACGGTAAGGCTAAAATATAATAAAAATGGGCTAAACTTGGGTTTAAATTAGAGGGAAAAAAAAGATGAAAAGGGTAAATGTAATTTTTTGAACTTATAAGTTACAACCTAATGCCTTTGCTCTTCAGTCTTCACTTGTGAAAATGAAAAGGGGGAATCGGCTAGGAGAAAAAAAAAAGGCAGCTGCTGTGAAAAGGAGAAGAAGAAGAAGAAGAACTGTGTGAGAAAGGAAGAAGTAATTTGCATGAGGAAGATCTGCATGGAAGAAGGGTAGGGAAGATCTAAGCGTGGAAGAAGAAGATTATGCGTGGAAGAAGAAGGAGGAGGAGGAAGAAAAGGCACTAGTGTTGTTGTTGTTTTTTCCTTTGCTATTTTTTTCGGTGCTACAGTTTTTTTTTTATCCCATGGGACAGTTGTGCTGCTGTTTTCTTTTTTTTCTTTCTTTCTTTCTTTTTTTTGAACTACTGCTGTTTTTTTCTTTTTTTTTTCAATGCTGCCATTTTTTTTCCCATTGGACTATTTTCTGCTATTGCTGTTGTTTTCTTTGCCTTTTTCTTTGAACTGCTGGTGGTGCTATTTTTTTATTTTTTTCAGTGCTACTATTTTTTTTCCATGGGATTGTTGTGCCACTGCTGCTACTGCTGTTTTCTTTCTTTATTTTTTTTCGAACTACTGTTGCTACTATTTTTTTTAGTGCTACTGTTTTTTGTCCCATGGGACGACTGTGTTGTTGCTATTTTCTTTCCTTGTTTTTTGCAAACTGTTGATGTTGCTATTTTGTTTTTTTTCCCAGTACTACTATTTTTTTTCCTTTTTTCCATGAGACTATTGTATTGCTACTGCTGTTGTTTTCTTTCTTTTTTTTTTTTTGAACTACTACTACTGCTATTTTTTTAGTGCTGTTTTTTTTTTCATGGTACTGTTCTACTACTGCTTTTTTTTTTCCAGTGCTGCTCTTTTTTTCTTTTTGCTACTGTTTTCTTTTTTTTTTTTTCTTTTTCGAATTGTTGCTACTGCTTTCTTTTTTCAGTGCTATTGTCTTTTTTTTTTTCCATGGTCCTGCTATGCTATTGTTGTTGTTTTCTTTCTTTAGTTTTTTTTTTCCTTTTTACGAACTACTACTGCTACTATTTTTTTTTTCAAAACTATTGTTGCTATATTTCCATGCTATTGCTGCATTTTTTTTTCCAGAATTGATGCATTTTTTGTCATAGATTTTTTCTCAATGTGATAGTTTACTTTTTAATGTGATAGGAAATTGATTTGATAATATATCATTGTCTTCTACAGGAACTAGTAGCCATATACCGGCCGAGGGCTCAAATCAAGATGAAAATAAGCCCCTTTGGAACTATACAACGAAGTTGGAGAAAAATGGAGGGGGAGGAGGGAATTTCCATTTCCAATGCAAATTTTGCCACAAAGCTTTTAAGGGTTCATTTACTAGGGTAAAGGCACGTTTGCTAAAAACTAATGGTTAAGGAATTCAAATATGTTCTAAAGTCACTCCTAAAGATATGACTGAAATGCAAAAAGCTGTTGAGCAAGCTGAAGCTAGATTGAAAAGCTTTAAGCCAAAAAAAGTTCCTTTGCCCCCTCCCAGAGCATTTTTGGGTAGCATGACTATTAGTCAAGGGCTGAGCCTCTTTGAATTAATGAACCGGTAAAGGAGTGGAAGTGGAAGTGCCATTAAGAAGGTATTTAAAATTGGGGCATGGGACCAATTACATTTTGAAATAGTTAGGATATTCTATTCTACGTGCATGCCCTTTTACCTAACTAGGAACATCTATTATTTTAATTTCTACAACTTTGCTACCAATAATCAGATTTCAGATTATTTGTCTTCAGGTTATAATTTGCTGAGAACCACTTTGCTCAAAAGAGAAAGGGCAAACATTTACAAATTATTGCAACCAATTAGAGGCACATAGAAGGAAAAAGGGGGTTAGCATTGTTAGCGATGGTTGGAGTGGTTTACAAAGGAGACCATTTGTAACATCCTGGAGTCTCACATCGACTATAACGAGGAAAGTGAATAGATTTATATATAGAACTTGCACCCTTACCTTGCAAGAGGCCTTTTGACAGGTTGAGGCCTATCAGAAGCAAAACCGTGAGGCTCATGGGCCAAAGCGGACAATATCATACATGCGTGTAGGGGTGGGGCGTTACAAATGGTATCAGAGCCGATTCTTGATTAGTTCGAGTGTAGGTCCCTGCCATGACCTGGTGCAAGTGGGTGGGTTCTTATATGGGCGGGCCAAGAGGGCTGGCAGGCTACAGGAACTGGCAGGCTACTGCACAGGGACGTGCAGCCCTAAGGGGGGTGGATTGTGACATCCTGGAGTCCCACATCGACTATAGAGAGGAAAGTGAATGGGTTTATATATAGAGCTTGCACTCTTACCTTTCATGAGGCCTTTTGGTGAGTTGAGGCCCACCAGAAATAAAACCGTGAGGCCCATGGGCCAAAGCGGACAATATTATGCATGTGTAAAGGGTGGGGCGTGACAAATGGTATCAAAGCCAACTCTCGATTAGCTCGAGTGTGGGTCCCTGCTGTGACTTGGTGCAAGTGGGCAGGTTTCCATGTGGACGAGCCAAGAGGGCTGGCAGGTTACTGCACAGGGACGTGCAGCCCTAATGGGGGTGGATTGTGATATCCTGGAGTCCCACATCGACTATAGAGAGGAAAGTGAATGGGTTTATATATAGAGTTTATATCCTTATCTTGCATGAGGCCTTTTGATAAGTTGAGGCCCATCAAAAGCAAAACCGTGAGGCCCATGGGCCAAAGCGGATAATATCATGCATGGGTGTAGGAGTAGGACGTTACACCATTAATTAATTTTATGGTAGTGACCGAAGGGGGCCTATGTTTTTAAAAGCAGTTGATTGTTCAAGTGAAGTCAAGGATAAACTTTTCATTGCTAACTTGATGAAAGAAGTCATTCTTGAAGTTGGGCCTCAAAACGTGGTTTAAGCAATTACCGATATGCTAAAAACTGCCAAGGAGCAGGGCAACTTATTGAAGGGCTATTTTCTCACATTATTTGAACACCATGTGTAGCACACACATTGAATCTTGCCCTAAAAAACATTTGTACAACAAAAAATGTGGAAACAAATGAAATACTTATGCAGAGTGCAATTATATTACAGATGTTGTTGGGGATGTCATGATGATAAAGCATTTTATCATGAATCATTCAATAGCTATTTTTAATGACTTTGTTAGTTTAAAATTGCTTTCAATTGCAGAGACATGCTTTGCTTTGATGATTGTGATGCTTAAAAGATTCAAATTGATAAAGGGTGGTCTTCAAACTATAGTAATTTGTGACAAGTGGTCTTGTTATAGGGATGATGACGTTAGAAAAGCCAAGTTTGTAAAGGAAAAAGTGTAGGATGACATTTGGTGGGATGCAATTAATTACATCCTTCCTTTTACATTACCTATTTATGACATGCTTTGGGCTTGTGATACTGATAAGCCTCATCTTCACTTAGTTTACGATATGTGGAATACAATGATAGAGAAAGTGAAGTTGGCAATATATAGGCATGAAAGTAAGCAGCAAGATAAGACATCAACCTTCTATGATGTAGTGCATCGGATTCTGATTGACCGTTGGAATAAGAGCAATGCTCCGCTTCATTGCTCGGCAGATTCATTAAACCCAAGGTGACCTATAAGCTTTAGCATATTGTTTTTTTAGCAAAACGATTAATTAGAAAATATAAACTAATCATATAATTTTCATTATTGTATTTAAGGTACTATAGCGATGTGTGGCTTCATGAGGACCCAAATCGAGTTCCTTCACATAAAGATTTGGAGGTTTTAAGAAAGAGAACAAAGTGCTTAAAAAAATATTATGTTGACCCAGAAAATAGACAAAATTCAATTGGAGTATGCAGCTTTTTCAACTAAGGGGTTTTCAGATGTTGATTCCATACATGATAGATCCATCATAGATCCAAAAAGTTGGTGGGTTATTTATAGTGCATTTGCACCTTCACTTCAGACCTTAGCATTGATGCTACTTGTACAACATTCTTCCTCATCTTGTTGTGAGAGGAATTAGAGTATTTACTCCTTTATTCACTTGCTGAAAAGGAACAAAATATTACCACAACGTGCTGAAGATTTGGTATTCATTCATAATAATCTACATCTTCTATCAAAGAGAACCCCACAGTACATACAAGGACAAACTAAGATGTGGGATATTATAAGAGATGTATTTAAATTCTCTGAGGACGTTGGAGTACTTGAGGTTACAAATTTCTCACTTAATGAGCTAGAATTAGAGGTTGTGCTATTTACTGATGATGGGAGTGTTGGTGGGGATGATGATGCCATTGAAGTTGTCTCAAATGATGAATCATGAATAAAGCGAAGATAATTATTTTTTTTTCTTTTATGGAGTGGGGTAATGCAGAAGGGATCTTTCTTTATTGTTTTGATTATGATGTAATTATGACATGTAATGTTGATGATGTACTACAGCCTACTATTACATTACATTAAGCATTATGGATTTTATTTTTGACTTTTCCAGTTTTCGTTATGTTTTTTCTTTATTAATTGTGACATTATGTTTTTTAATTTGGCTAAAAAAATAGCTATTATTTAATTTTTATGATTATATATAAATATATATTTATATATTATTTGTCATTTCCTAACCGTGTCCATATCCTACTTTTTTAAGATTTACTGTATTACCGTGTCCATGTCATGTTGTATCCATGTCTCATGTCCGTGTCAATGCTTCTTAGGTTATAACTTAAAAAGAGTACTTTTTTTTTACAATCAGCTCCCTTTGCTTTATTTTAAGATTGCAAAACTCAAAACCCACTACATATTTGATGATTGCTTTTCCCATTTCACTCTTATATTTAAAGTTCTACCATTTTATTTATATATTTTTTTACTGGATGAAAAAGTGGGCCTTCTTGTCATGGCATTCAATGTCCTTTTTTCAATTTGAATTACCTTTCCCTCTCCTTGAAAAGTTAAAACTTTTCTCCCCCTCGCTATTTTAATTTTGATAGCAGTAATTTGTTAGGATTATAAGTTTGATCATATCACCCCACTTTAGACTTAGATTTTCATGGACTCGCTTGTAGTAGTTAGTCATGTATAATGTATCACATACTACCTAAACAAGATATTTATACTAACATCCGTGTCGTATCCCCTGTGCTTATCGTATTTTAAGTAATACAATACTCATATCCATATCTTAAATTTTTTAAGTTGCCGTCTCGAGGCTCCGTTCTCCGTACCGGTATCCATACCTAGGCATCATAGTGTGTGAGATTTCTTCCTGCATGTGGGCTCCTTTCCCAAGTAAGTGGGCAATCTACCCACGTGTGGGCTCTCTTTTGAGTCCCATTCACCTTTGCTGAGGTACCAAAAAAATTTTTTTAGATTACAAGTAATATAATGGTACATCCATTATACTCTATAATTTAATAATTCGAAGCAGAAAATATCATTATTATGTATAAACCACTGTCCTTGATGTATCCATGATGACCTTATTGTATCTGCGCATCATAAGCTTATATAATTTTATACCACAGTCCAAATGCCGAAAACTCACTCAACATGAAAGAGCAGGAAATATGTTGTAATAATCATATAAAACAGCCCCTCATGGAGTTCTCAACCAAAATCAATCCCATCCATGGCCAAAAGGCCCAAACAATTATGTAACTGCAACAGCCAACATCAAACAGCATATGTACATGGAGATTCTAGTGGTGTTACTTATAAAGTGGGAAGGGATTTGAGGCAATATTACTGATAAAGCCAACTATTTCCATGAAGAAAAGGGGATGACTGATGAGACATGAGCAACATTTCAAGTACATAGTTGAAACTCTATTCTTAAGCCAGTCTTTTTATTAGATGCTTGAGAAAAATTTCCTGATGAAACTTCAGACTCTATTATTACTTTCTTAAGATGGAGTGGGTGGATTGAACAACAAAGCTTATTATTGACGTTTTATGTCTAAAGGAATTGGAGGATGTTCCACATAGGCGAACTCATTTCATCTCTACTAGCAAGCCCTGGGACCATCATGTCTTCAGCCTCTTTTGGAGTGCACTGGGTGATTGATGCAGTATGGACCCGGCCCAAGAAGGCAGTTGGGCCCAAACATTGACCCACAGGTCAACCCATTCTATTCGGTTCAGCTGCAAGTCCAAGTCTATTTTTTTCGATCATGGATCGTGGCTGCACAAGTGAAAACATATAATAAAGTGGACTCTATTTTAGAATTCTGTTGAGGCCTCCTAAATTTCATGGAGCTGCTACAGTCACGAGTTTTTTGGTTCATTTAGTCAGAGAGGACCAATTGAACATTCCACAATCACTCAGGTACGCCACTAGGGGCCCCTGTGAAGGCTGCACCATATGGGCCACCACAACTACGGAATTCAGTGAAATCAAGTTGTTAAACTTGTGAAGGTGCTGGGTGGAATTGTGTGCTGTCAACCTCTTGCCCGAACGATTGAAACAAAAATCAAGATTTGCTTATCAGGTATCAAATGTGAGCTACGAACAAATAATACACCTTTCAGCAGTATCAATATGGTCACATGAATCATAAATGTGATGTAACAAAAAATCTACCGTTCCTTATGGAATATGCAACAAAGTGACTTTGCCACCTAATACAAAATCCCCACCCACCAGCGGGTGCTAAAGTGTGGGCGTTTTGTAACCATTGAGCAAAATGGGCTGTAATTGTATAGCGATATCTGAAAACATATCTCGGGGACACCTGAATGGCCTTTATTGCTGTTTATCACATTTCAAAAGAAAGGTAGGAAGAAAGACACAGAAAATGATATCTGCCATCCCCAAAAAAGAAAAGGAAAAGAAAAGAAATAATATCCAATCGTAGACCACCACTTCACCACGACAAAATGTAAGAACCCAGATGCATCCGGTAACAAATAAGAAACCAGAAACATGATTTCTAATTGAAAACCATTCCTTACTAGGATACAGCTTTTAATGCAATATTTCTAGCATACCTGATGACTTAATAAGGGGGTAAGCACAAACTTATCAGTACCTTGCTAATTTTCTTTGTTACTTTTCTTTCCCTTCTTTTGTTTTTGTTTTAACTGCGCAAGGCCTGCTGCAGTGATCTTTGCATTGCCAATGATTGCAGCCACTAGTTCTGGATCTGTGCATGCTTTCATAAGTTCCTTTTCCCTCTGTGTAGCTTCTGGCATATGACTAAACAAATTCATTGAAGTTTTGGCAGCTGCAAACAAGCAGAATGGTTTAGTAAAGAAAAATCCATGTGCATTTGATGCAAAAGTTATGTTAATTATAAGAAATCGACAAAGCACATAATAGAGATAACAAAAAGATAAGTTAGCTCTCGCCCAGTACTTCGTAAATCACAAGTGATTATGACTGATGTGTAATAAGAATAAGCTGTTCCGGCAACAGGGTAAGATGGGATGCAAGCAATGTGCGAGTCTATGGGTGGCTTTTCAAGTCCGCTGTCTAATCCCAGGGGCTCAACCTTGACCAGGCAGTGGAAACTCCCAAAGCCGCAAGCTAGATTATGGTAGAGATGGAGGAAATTGCCAGCGGAGCAACGAAAGGTGTAGAGACTGAAAAGAACACAAACTACGAACGCACTCTGCTGGGTCCACAATAACACCAAGATAGAAGGGGCCTAGGCTAAGAAAAGGAAGCCTACATCGCATGACTTGGAGAATTGTGGATGAGAAAAAAAAAAGGAACCAAACAAAAGAAACATGTATTTTATCTTTTCATAAGATACAAAAGCCTTTAAGGGGTGATAACATGTCCAGAAATTAGCAAATGAAGTATTATCAACAAATGAAAATTTTCCCACATTTAGTTAGATGGATAAGATCTCCAATATTTGGCATTGATTATGATGAAAAGATTTAGGACGACTACCTTTTCCCCTCTTAGCAGTGCCTGGAGTTATCTTCACATGATACTTGTATGTTTGTAGTGCATTATAAGGACCACAAACAGGCACAGCATACAGTAGAATATCATTTGGCAAGGGATTCCCGGTCAAATAGTCCAAATCATTCAACTTTTCCTTCTCTTCTTCACCTATCTCATGAATGTCATCTTCCTCAAAGGTCAACGTATCAGTTGGACGAGCAACATCATCTGTCTCTGCACCTCGAACATCTTTAGTAACATCACTTGTTTCTTTATGCATAACCACCGAAGAACGGTTAGTTTCTTCAAAATGTTCTTGACAATCTCGAGAAAGGTGTCCTGCCTTTTTACATTTATAGCATATTTTCAAAGGATCACCCTGGCCTGTCAACTCAGGAAAATGCACTAGTAAATTAAGCAATTGTGATTTTAAGTTGCCTCATGTGCACATACACAAGAATGGAATGAGAATAAATTGTCTTACTGTATTGAACCAAAACAAGTATAAAAGAGTGATATGAGCAACAATAAACACAGAAAAACACGAGAGAGAGAGAGAGAGAGAGAGAGAGAGAGAGAGAGAGATCACGCTTCTTTTAGTATTTTGCATGCGAACATCACATGAGAGACCATGCATCTATTAAATATACAAATCTTGCCAAGAATAAAAGTAAGGTACGCTAGATAAGGAAGCCCATATGCAATATCATACTATGATGTAGGCCAGATCCATGATTGGCCAGCCATTGGGCCCAATGCCAACAAGGCTCAGCAATGAAGATTAGTTTTTATTAGGAGTCTTATATTTTTATAATTGTAGTTGCTTTCTTAATTATTTAGAATTCATTTATTTTTAGAAGTTTATCTTATGTTTAGTTTAGGATTCCTTGTTTGGATTGAATTAGGTTATTTACTTAATTAGAGAGTATCTTAGCTATAAAAAAAGATGTAATCCCTCTTTATGGGACACACAGACATTGATATTGAATAAGAATTTTAGTTTAGTTTTCAGTTGAGAGAGTTTTATTTGCCTTTGGTGAGGCACCAAGACAGGCTATCTTTAAACCTTTTGACTTGGAGATTAGCCCATTGGCTAATCTTCTTTCCTGCGCTGCTTCAATTGGTATCAGAGCAAAGATTTAATTTCGGAACGCAGTCCGTCTAATTGCCGATTCGAGGTAACATATCCCTTCCCCATTCGATTGATCTCTACTAGTCATCGTTCATCATCATCCATCATCGTCAGTCATCATCATCCTTATCAACCCCCTTACTACAAAACCCCAACACCTCATCACCATCATTCATCTCTGTCATTGTCGACCCTAGCCCATCCCTGAACCCCCAGCCCTCCCAGAAACCCTTCAGACAACTCCAACCGAACACTCTTCCTCAGAACCCCATCAACATAGCAACCCTAATCAACTTCGACCCACCCCTATTCACCTAACCCATCCCAACCTTCCTCTTAAACGTTTGAAACCCTACAACAGACCCAAACCAAATCCCAGACTCCAGTGAAGCCATTCCTTAAGCCTTTTGGCTTGGAAATTATACCGTTAGCTAATTTCTTTCCCGTTGCCAAGCCCCGCTGTCACAGAGCCCAAACCAAGGGGAAAAAAAAACACACAAAGAGAACGAGAAAGATAGAGAACAAAGAAGAAGGCGAGCGTCTACTGTGCACTAGGAGCATCTGTCTCATCGCCAAGCATGTCCACCCCAGCATCGGCATCGATCCAAATAGAACCATTGCCTTGATATTTCCCCTCCTCCCTTAGACTCCAACTAGCGAACAAAAAAGGGGAAAAAGAGGGGTTTCCAAACCCTTTTGTTTTCTGCCGATGCCACAATCCCGAGGATCCACTTACACGTGACTGCAGCCACGCGCACTTGTTGGGCTCCAATTCATTTTAAGGCCCGAACCACTGTACTTCTCAAAAAAGAAGGAAAAAAAAAAACCAGTAGTATCTTTTTGCAAGCAATGTCTATCCGAAGCAGTCAATCTTATCAGGGCAAATTTTCTGATCACCAATGAGATGCTATGATAATGAAGTTATGTGAGAAAGTACATGCATCGAAAGTTATGTCCCGGAGTTCGCAGAGGCCCTCTGTTGCAGAAGCCTCATCTAACTCTAGAAACCAACAAAATACCACCCGACAAGTAGAAACATGCCCTCAAGAATCTATCCATGATTTTATTCAGCATCTTTTTACTGAAAAAGATTCTGCAGACACACCTGTTGCACCCAAGTTTGATGATATCACAAAGTGAGTCAAAATTGATATCGCCGATTTTTCTGGTTGTCTCAATCCAAAGGCTTTAATTGACTGGTTCAATTCTCTTGAAGATTATTTCTCTTGGTATCATATGGATGATGCACAACGTGTTGCTTTCATCAAGGTCAAACTTAAAAGTTCAGACACATTTGGTCGCACAGCGTTTAGCACAATAATCTTATCATGGGACGCCCTGCTATTACCAAGTAGGATGATATGCGTGAAAAGCTTGAAGGTAAATACCTACCCTCCAATTATTTGAGTCTTCTTCAGCAAGAATATTTTGTTTTCAAGCAAGGCACATTATCACTGGATGAGTACATAGAAAAATTCAATGATTATGTTATTCGGTGTAAAATTCAAGATGATGACTTCACACCAGTCAACCGGTACAAAACTGGTTTGTGTGAAGAAATTAGACATGAGGTCCTCATGCATGACTTTGAAACTGTTGATGATATTTATAATAAGGCAAAACAGATTGAGCTAGATTTGCAGTCATCTACTTTGAGACGTTTTGGCACTTCAGCCGGGGAGTCAACGACTGGTCGAGCGCCCACCTTTTAGAATAATAATCGTGTTCCACCAAATCATAATAACTTATAATATAATCGCACTCCACCAACGGGTTATCGTCCACCTCCAAAACAGCAGCACAACCACCATAACCAGCGTCCTTTTGCTCAAAATCAAAGGGGAACAGTGCCATAGGAACAAGATATGCGGAGTCGTAGACCTCCTCAACAGGATCGATGGACTGATGGTTGTTACCGATGTGGTCAACAAGGGCACTTGGCTAATAAATGTCCTCAGGTTCGCAATCTTTATTATCATGATGAAGATCCTTATTTGTCAAAAGAATATGACGAGCATATTGAGATGGAGCCTCCTCCTGACCACGTCCAATCAGAAGCTCAACCGGATCCACAGTAAGAGGCTCAATCTGATCCGTCTTACGCCGCCACTAGTGCAGAAGAAGGTGATCCTGTCCTTATTATACACAGACTTCTCCCTACCAATGAGTAAGAAGAAGCCAATTGGCGACGTACTTCAATATTCAGGACACATGTTAGATGCAAAGGTAAGTTATGCAATTTAATCGTTGATGGAGGAAGTGCTATAAATGTCATTTCATCGGAAGTGATCACTAAACTCAATTTGCCTACTGAAAAGCACTCAAAGTCCTACAAGGTCGCTTGGGTAGATGATCATTCAATCCATGCAACCCATCATTACTTGGTTCATTTCAAAATTGGCATATATGAAGATAAAATTTGGTGTGATGTAATTCCCATGAATATCACTCATATTCTTTTAGGACAATCATGGCTTTTTGATCGGAAAGTGCAATATGACAAAGAAAAGAATATCTATTCTTTCTCTTGAAAAGGACGATTTGTTGACCTTGTTCCATTACAACTAGCAACCTCTTCAACTACCTTATCACCATCGATTAAAGAGTCAAAAGAAGAACACAGAGAAGAAACAAATTCAAATGGTAATGTTGACAAGCCCGTTTAAGGACAAATGATCTCATGACAACTTCCAGTGAGGAGCAAGAGGTAAAGCAAAATGATGTACAAGCAGAAAGTAATCATCCAATGGATCTGATTGCCACATCGGGTGATAAATTAATTGCCCTAGTAGTTTCGCAAGAAGATGTGTCCACATTGATTGACGTGCACCATATTGATTTCATCTTCAGAAATCAACCAATGTCAATCAACAATTATGCTATCCTGTTACAGAGTCTACAATTAAAGCATATAATGGTTAGATCACACCATCAAGATACAAGCAGCCATAAAAAACTACAACGCCTCCAACCTACTTCTGAGTGGACTAGAAGATTCGATTCTGCTTTCAAGACATATCCTCAACATAACGCTCAACCAGCGATACAGAAGTTTGTTCGAATGATTTTCGATCCAAGTGGACATTTACAGAACTCAAGGACAAGTTCTCCTCCAAAAGGGGGAGAACTAATGCAGGCCAGATCCATGATTGACCAGCCATTGGGCCCAAAGCCAACAAGGCCTAACAGTGAAGATTAGTTTTTATTAGGAATCTTATATTTTTATAATAATAGTTACTTTCTGAATTGTTTAGGATTTATTTATTTTTAGAAGTTTATCTTACGTTTAGTCTAGGATTCCTTGTTTGGATTGAATTAGGTTATTTACTTAATTAAAGAGTATTTTAACTATAAATAAAGATGTAATCCCTCTTCATGGGACACATAGATATTGATATTAAATAAGAATTTTAGTTTGGTTCTTAGCTGAGAGTTTCGTTTGTCTCTGGTGAGGCACCAAGATAGGCTATACTTAAGTCTTTTGGCTTGGATATTAGCCCGTTGGCTAATCTTCTTCCGTGCGCTGCTTCAATTGATATCAAAACAAAAATCCAATCTCGGATCGCAGTCCGTCTAATTGCCGATTCGAGGTAACATATCCCTTCCCCCTTTGGTTGGTCTCTACCGGTCATCGTTCATCATCCATCCATCATCATTAATAATGCAGAACGGAATGGAGACGCGGGGCGGGCAAGGTAGGAGATGGAGATAGAGGGGAAAATTAGGCTCTCACCAAACTCCAGTCACAGGAGGCGTTAGAAAATTGGGCTCTCACCAAACTCCAGTCGTAGGAGGCATTAAGGATTTCGAGGAGAGCTCGAAGAACGTGGGAAGATCCCAATAATTTTCATTAATCAATCAATAACTACCGAGCCAAAGAAGCTTTACAATGCTTAAATAGATAAAAGACTAACTCTAAGACTAATCTAAACCATACAATCACATTGATGAATGAGATTAAAATATCATTTAAACATCTTATTAAAACAACTTAAATAAAACAAAACCCTAAATAAACAAGGACAGGTGGGCCAGGCCCAAAGACGGGTTGACCCACGAGGGACCATGGGTCTGTCCAGCATCAATTCTCCTCTGCTTAGAGAAAACTCAACCTCGAGTTTTAGTAGAAGTCCTCTAGGGTCAAATATCAAGCGTACAAAGCTTTGATGTGCTTCTGGATTTTCAACCGCTTGGAATGCTTTGGAAGTTGTAATCTATATTTTCATCCAGATAGAAAGGGACTGGAGGTATGATTTCTGCTGATGTTTGACTTCAACAGTGATGTGTGATTTGACCATTAGATGTAGCAATTGTTGGTGTTGAAGCAGTAGATCATAGTCTTCTATTGTCAACAGTCTATCCCCAAAAATGAAATCAATGTGAGGGATATCAATGAGTCACACAATTTTTTCAACACCGGCCTTCTCCTCGGTGGAGACAGGCTTTTCTGAATGTGATTTTACATTCATATCTGTTGGATCTTCAGGTTGATTGCGAACCATATTCAAGTCTTCAAATGTACTTATTGCTAGCATTTGTTGATCATCATTTTCAACCTTCAAAACAACAATCTATTTGAGTGATGATGTATTTTCCTCTTCAAGAAGTGGACTTATGATCAGATCCACGAGACGATGGAACTCCTTGTTGTTTTCTTCACTGTGTATTTCTTCTTGTTCCTCCTGCACTGCTTGATCAACACTGTCTGACTTGATCACAAAAGCATTTCTTTCTTGGTTTTGTTTCTCAAAATCAACCTGAATATTCTCCACAGGTGGTTCCACAACATTAGATTTTTCCTCTTGTAACTTAGCTTTCCGGAGGTGATAGCATTTTATCAAACATTTAACATGAATCGTTTCCCAAAATGCTTCATACATATTTTTACACTCCTTTTGCATATTTTCCATATACTTGATCTCAAACCTTCAACAAAGATTGCAACATAATGTCCATCACTCTCATGTGGTCCACATAATACTTGTAGTCTTGAAAATTCATCACCGTATTCAAGAATTGATAGCTTCTTACCTTGTCTCAAATTTAGAAATTGATCGAAGTAGGCTTCATTATCAGCATGCCATTGTCCATACTTAAATGAATGTCACTTTAAGTACAGCACGATGAATTATCAACATTAGCTCTTCCTCCGACTCCATATGGAAAACTTTCTAGAATAATGCACTTTTTTTTTCTTTTAAAAAAAATAAATCAATCTGACCTGTTGTGTAGATCTCCTCAAAACAAGTGCACAAGATCAAACAAATCTGAAATCAAAGTCCGGATGGGGGAGATCTTGTGATTTGAATATGGATGGCTGAAATTGAAGTCACGACGGGTCCTTGATTGATGAGATCTGCCGCAATACCTTCACTATTGTGTAGATCTTGTCACCACGATCGTGCAGGATCAAACGGATCTGAAATCGGTGTTCGGATAGTCTCGATATCGTGAAAATAAGATCTACTGTTATTTTAGTCAAATTGCTGTGACTGTACTCTGCTGACATCAGCACTGCATTGCTGAAATGCTAGGCTTGCTGCAAACAAGTCAAGTTAAACCAGGCCCAAATTATTTATTGCGGAATATTGCCTGAAGTGGACTAGGGACCACAAATTTTTTTCTGGTGCTTCGAAGCACCATATACCAAAGCCTTCAACTTGATTCCTCCTTCGACTCTAGCCTATAAACAGAAACGAAACCAGTAGCCCCTTGTCCTTTTCTTCCTTTTCCGGTGGTGGATAGTGGTAGACTGGGAACTAGGGTTTAGCCACGGCAGATCAGCGACAACGCAATGACCGGTGAGACGGCAATGTCAGCAATAGCAAACAGTGGTCCAACGGCAGTGGGAGGAAAAGAAAAAATGGCAGCCCTGTACCTTGCTTCTGCTGATTTTTTTTTTTTTTTTAGGTTTCCGACGGGTGTTGTGGGAT
This sequence comes from Sextonia rubra, assembly GCA_037013555.1. Lineage (NCBI taxonomy): Eukaryota > Viridiplantae > Streptophyta > Magnoliopsida > Laurales > Lauraceae > Sextonia > Sextonia rubra. Next base: position 103,167,819 of record JASUAD010000001.1, on the reverse strand, counting down.
TTGTGGGGATGATGTCGGCTGACAACGGTGGGGATATTAGTGCTGATCGGCCACACAACTGTTAGGGATTGGGTGATTTGGGGAACATGATGATGGGGTTGGGGTTTAGAGAGGCTAAGGATTTTGGCAGATTTGGGTTTTTTTTTTTATGATAAAAGGTCATGGGGTTTTGGCAATCGGTCGGTCTTTGGGGCTTTAGATCTGACAGATCTGGGCATTGAGGCTGTTATGGAGTTTTTCCATGGATGGGGGTTTTCAAGAGGCATTGGGGATCGAGGTTTTGGCGCCGTCAGATCTAGAAGGGGTTTCGGGGGTTGTAGGAAGAAAAGATGGGATTCGTCTGGGTTCATAGTGGATGTGTTAGATGGGTCTGTCAAAGGGGATTTGGTATGAGGGCTTCAATCGGGAAAGGATGCGATGGGGTTTTGGGTGTCGAGATTGGGGGCAAATGGGTTCTTGAGTTGTCTGTGGGTGATGTTGGCAAGGGTTGGGTTTGGCAGTATTCGATTGGGTGGGAGTGATTGGATCTGGGGTCGTTGGGGTTTAGAGATTTGGGGCTTTTGGCAACGACAATGAATGCCGGCGAATATCTGAGGGCGTGGAGATTGCTGAAACTTAAACCCGGGATGGATCACTCTTTGGCTCTAATATCAAATAATGCAGAATGGAATGGAGACGCGGGGCGGGCAAGGTAGGAGATGGAGATAGAGGGGAAAATTGGGCTCTCACTAAACTCTAGTCACAGGAGGCATTAAAAAATTGGGCTCTTACCAAACTCCAGTCGCAGAAGGCATTAGGGATTTCGAGGAGAACTCGAAGAACATGGGAAGATCCCAATAATTCTCATTAATCAATCAATAACTACCGAGCCAAAGAGGCTTTACAATGCTTAAATAGATAAAAAAAACTAACCTTAAGACTAATCTAAACCATCTAATCACATTGATGGCTGAGATTAAAACATCATTTAAATATCTTATTAAAACAACTTAAATAAAACAAAATCCTAAATAAACTAGGATAGGTGGGCTAGGCCCAAATACGGGTCGACCCACAGGGGGCCATGGGTTTGTCCTGCGTCAGTCAGTCATCATCATCCTTATCAACCCCTTTACTGCAGAACCCCAACACCTCGTCACCGTCCTAGATCTCCGTCATTGCTGACCCTAGCCCATCCCCGAACCCTCGGCCCTCCCAGAAACCCTTCAGACAACCCCAGCCGAACACTCTTCACGAGAATCCCATCAACATAGCAACGCTAATCAGCTTTGACCCACCCCTATTCAGCTAATCCATCCCAACCTTCCTCTCAACCGTTCGAAACCCTACAACAAACCCAAACCAAATACTAGACCCCAATGAAGCCATTCCTTAAGCCTTTTGGCTTGGAGATTATCCCGTTGGCTAATCTTCTTTCTAGCGCTACTTCATACTGCAAAGTCAAAAAAGGAGAATATACAACTCCATAATAATGCAACAACCATGATAATGGCTTTTTTGATAAAGAAGAAATAATGACAAGAATGGTTACATAATTTACCAGTAAGTGGTGGGATCCCATTGCCAGCAACTTCATGTTTGTCTTCAGACTCTCTCTCATTCTTAAGTGCTTTCCCAGCAGACTATTATTTATTTTTTGAAAAACATTAAGCACAATAAGTTACAAAAGAAGACATATATGGAGTACAAATTGAGCTTTACAACTAACATATTGTATGATTAAGTTACTTACAGCTAGTAAAGCCATTCGAATTTTTCTTTCCTCATCATCTTGCTCGGCATACTTCTCTTTTATCTTTTTAAGTTTTCCCCTTTGTCCGCGGGTGATCTTTCCACCAGCTGGCTCGAAGAGAATTTTATTTGGCTGGATATTCGATACGTTAACTTCATTGCTTTCTTTGACATGCACATCAGATGCAATATCACTGCCACTTTTCTGCCCTTTCTTGAGTTTCCGTCTTTCAGCCTTTGAGATGTAAGGTTTCTCTCGCTGTGTGCCCTTCTTATCTTCATGATCATGGTCCTCTAACAAAGTTTGTTGAGAAGCATCAGGGACAAATTCTTTCACTGACACTTTAGCAGGCCCAAGGCCAAGAGCTCTATCAATTAGGTCCTCAAGCTGTGATGGATTGGAGTCTCTGTCAGCAAGACATCCATTATCAACATCATTCATCATAGGGTTTTGTTCTCCAACAGGATCTTCAGCAGGGGGAAGTGATCCACCATAAGTAGGCTTAAACTTAGATATGCCGTCAGCTTTCAGTTGAGGATGATCCATTGTGAGGGAAGCCGGTTTTTTGCTATTATCAATTAATTCACTGGTTACTTCCACATCTAACTGGGAACCATCATGTTCTTTAACAGACCCACCTTCCACCATGTCATGTAATCCTTCATCCTCGCCTCTAACCCTCCTTTCATTTAAATGAGATCCTAAAGAGGTCTCATCCAAGCGAAACAGGATGCCAAAACCCATAACAAGAGTGTGTGGAGGAAGGAAGTTCTTTTTCCCACGGATCATAAAACTCCCTGCAGTAAGATATTCTCCTGTGGGAGCAGTTTTACTGACTTGATGAGGATACACCCACCAAGCACTCGTAACAATCTTCGAATCCCATGCTTGGCTGTAGCACACCTGTAGAATGACAGGAAACCTATGAATCAACCTGTATTCCGTGCTTGACTCAAGCTCAAAGGCAATAGGTATTTAGGGCACACCATAATAATCCTAATTCCACATACCTAGTAAGTATTTTAAATCATGCAAGTATAAATTTAATGCATATAGTTGATCAACTTACAGTGAAGCATCCAGCCTGGTTTAAAGTAAGAGGGGGAACTGGGTGATCTGGCCTGTGATTTTTAATGACAGTGCTGGAAGCACCATGGAGATCTGCATGGACATACCTGTTTCAAATTCAAAACTAGTTAGAACAGCATGAAGTTTATGCCTAATTACTAATATGGCTAAACTAAAATCAACCTGGGTGGACATAATTCTCATGCTCCCAATTTTTATTATGTGAAACGGGGCCTAGGTATGATAAAATTCAACCCTTCCAATTCACTACCAGCATCCAGAAATGAAATGGCACCAACCTAAACTTGAAACTTATCTGACGAGTATTCACTGTCATATTGAAACAGGTTACAAACAATAAATTAACAATCGGGTAATCTGACAAAGTTGATTTTTGCCCAATCCTAATCCATGAGACATTCTATCCCCCAACAATGGCTGATTGGCATTAGGAGACTCATGGGCTAGGCCAGCCAAGCCCAATTCCAACCAGATCCCAGCCCACATTGGGCTGGTCCTGGAACTATTTATTGTTAAAGGTCCAGACCCAATATATTGAAAACAAAAGGTGTAAGGGGCTGAGTCTGGCCTGACTTTCAGCAATAGGCAGGATCTGGCCCTGAATAGTAGGTTAAGACAACTGTTGAAACAGGTTACAGGACAATAAATTAATAATAGGGTAATCCGACAAAGTTGATTTTTGCCCAATCCTAATCCATGAGACATTCTATCCCCCAACAATAGTTGATTGGCATTAGGAGGCTCATGGGCTAGGCCAGCCAGGCCCAAGTCCGACCAGATCCCACCCCACATTGGGCTGGTCCTGGGACTATTTATTCTTAAAGGTCCAAACCCAGTTTATTGAAAACAAAAGGGTGTATATATTTTGTTAAGGGGCTGAGTCTCGCCTGACTTTCAGCAATAGGCGGGATCTGGTGCTGAATATTAGGCCACGTAGCTAAAAAGGCAGGGCTTGGATAAGCTCTGACCTGGCCCTTGAAATCCCCTAACTGGCATGCATCGAGGTGGGCCTCTCAGGGAGGGGAGCGCAAAACTTTCTGCCGGGACACTTTCCACTCAGAGGTAGTGAGCACTATCAAAATAATAGACATCCAGTTACTGTTCGAAAAAAAAAAAAAAAAAGAATACATCCAGTTGAATCTCCAATCGCCTCTCGTTCTACCCAAAGAGCATAGGAGATGACCGTGTTTTAATTCATCCATCAACACCACTACCCGATCCATACCCTGGCCAGAAACACCCAAAAACCCATTCACTTCACTATTCATCCTACCAAACAACCTCCCTACTTGTCTATTTATTCTGCAAACAAAATCACCACAACATTTGTAAATGGAGCTCAAGCAATCAGATCATTAGCATACTTATATTGAGAACAAGCCTTGAGATAAAAGGAGATCATTGATTGGAAAACCTGCTTAAATCTGGAGGTCAACACTATAGGCTCGAAATTTATAAATGCTCCTGAGAGTCTGACTAAGCTAATTCTTCGATATTCATTGGTGCAAACAACCCATTCTTCTTTGGAATTAGTGCTCCATGAGTCACCCGACTGGCAAGACAACTTCCCCAAATCAAAATTTAAAGACAAAAGTCATCACCTTCATCAGGACCTTCTCCTAGATACAGGAAAACAGCACCGCTGGAAAACCATCAGAACATGGAGCTACGTCCCCACTCATCTCTGACACCATCACCTTAGTCCGCAAAACCTCTCTCTAGCCAATTTGCCATTTCCTCCCTTATCAATTTGAACTACCCTCCCTCCCTCCCTTATCAATTTGAACTACCGTCCCTCCGTCCCTCTCCCTCAACCATGTCACAATTCCTTCAGTTACTAATCCAGCATCCCAGAACTTCAATAACATTTGATCAGTAAGCTCATTGAAAAGCCATTTGTTCTTTGGAATTCAAAAAGAGAACTTTAAAAAGGAAAAGGAAAAAGCCCATATGTGTACTCACAGATCTCCTTTTGACATATATCGCTTGACTATCATCTCATTTTGTTGAGCATCACGGCCACTGATAACTAAATAATTCTCGCTGCTGATAAACCAATTAAATTTCTCAAACCAGTGCACCTTGCGCATATGTGAGATTGCAGCAACTGTTTTTTCCTGCAAATGATGAGCAATAAAAAGTTTGGTAATAATAAGTTTCAATTAAAAAAAAAATGGGATGTTTCAGGACGTCCACCATTTGAGAAAACAGAGCATGAACAGGGAGAAAGCTGTGCAACCCTTGTGTATGAGGGATGTGTCAATTTAGATGTCTACCATTACAAGTTTTGTAGGATTGACTACAAAGTTAAATGCTGAAAAAGCGAAACAAAATTTAAAGACATAAACCTTCTCTCATGAATTTTTAAGAAGCTAATCAAAGGATACAAAGATACAACCACATTGACCATTACATTGCTTGGGATACATGTGGTAGAGAAGAGGGACAGCAGTTGGACCTTGTATTGCGACCCCTAAATTTTGTATTGGGATTGCATCAATAAGGATGAGCAGAGACAGAGAACTCATGAAGCTGATCTAAATAGATAGGATTATTCTTTGAAAATGATGATACATGGATGAGAATGTCTGACAGGTTGCCAAATGAACGCAGATGAAGTTCAGGTTCCTGGTGATTATTCGGATTGGATGTCAATATAACAAAACTTTCTGCATCAAAAAGTATGATTACACATAAATGGACCTAAAGGTCCATAAGCCTTGAGCCCAGTGGGCCTGGATAAGAAGGTCTACCCCATGCATCTACTTGTACTTAATCTTAAGGCTTGTTATAGATAGAAAGGGTTTATCCCTTAATTGTAGACAAGGCTCGTCAAGCCTTCCACCCCTCGTTTGATACCTTTCTCATCAGTAACAATTAAGTTCAGCAAATGCAAAGTTCAAAACTAGTATTCAGATTACCTATAAGATCTAATTATGAAAGCATAACCTTAAGTTAAAATAATAAGGATTAACTACTATCCATGAGAAATACTTGTGAGAGTTGGAGGCGTGTCTTCCTCTCAGCTGCTTTAAAGGCCTTTCCATGTGCTGTAACAGTCTTGTCCTGTTTACTTTCTTGTCGTTTCTTTACTTCATACCAGCGGCGAGCATTGGCATGCGCAGATAGTGCCAAATCAACTTCTACCTGAAGAAGTACAAATAAAAGTGTGCAGCAGAAAGTCCATCAACTTTTGGAAACCATGTACTATAGGCATGAAGCAGAATTCAAATTGAAAAGGGTCTTCATTCTGCACATGCATTCCCTTAATGGATGCATTTCGTATTCTTTAAATTAGAAATAATTTGTTTTTTTATTGAATGCATTGTTACTTGCCAAAACATGAAGAAAAAAAAAAAAAAAAAAAACACACACACACACACACACCCACAATGGGAGTCTCTCAAAATTACATATGATTTTGTAGTGGGATTCCCAGAATCCCAACACCTGTGGGGGTCAAGAGATTGGAGTGACTGATTTCCAACCTACTCAGGCACACAATATTCCCCACTAGAAAGACAGAAAACTTGAAACTGAATTACACAAAAACAAGCAGAGCTTTGAGGGTGAATACAGTATGGTGTTTGATTTTCACATTTTCAGAGAAAATGAAAATGCAATTCTTTCTGAATAGAGAGGGTCTTCCTCCGGAAAGGCAGGATGAAATCAATATAATAACAAGAAAGTTCAGTGTTTCAATAATTTATTCCAATTTGCAACTACCAGAACTTACCAAAGAATAGCTCAAAGCCAACCTAAATAAACAGGATAAGGTTACAATGATAGGATATTGATGATCTCCTGATGAAAAGAATTGACAAATTTAAAGGGAACATAACTAGCACTTTAATAATTATACTTAGAGATGTTATCCCATATCTTGATGCTAGTGCGCATACACATGCACACAGGCACACAAACACGCGCGCACACACGCGCCCGCCTGCTCCGCATATGCAGGCACACACATACTCCACACGATACAATTAGAAAGACAGGTGATTTGGAAATAGCTTATTTCAGAATTAAAGATTATAACTCTTTGAGTTGACCCCAAACATGCATGTGTGCACATACAGAAAGTACTCCACACACCATAGTTAGAAAGACAGGTAATTTGGAAATAGCTTATTTCAGAATTAAAGATTATAACTCCTTGAATCGATCCCGGAGCAATGGGATAAGGCTAAATGTTGGTGATGTTATATGTTGCAGAAGCATATACATGTGTGTGATTGTGTACAAGTTGATGCACATATATCCAAAGCAATAATAGGAAAAGAGTATCCAATTTTTCAAACAACAAACTTATGCAAAGAAGTTTAAAGAATACAACTCCAACTAAGTAACTTTCCAAGTAATATAATACCTTATCAACAGGCTGCGTTTTTTCATCGTCATCCATTTCATCAAGATTATTACTCAATAGCAAAGTAAAACAATTGCTTTCAAGATTGAGTTTATCTATAAGCCCAGCTACAGGGTTTCCAGATTTTTTCTCTTCCTTCACCATGTGAGCAAGATCCTTCCAATCCATCCCATTAGCAAGGGCTACACGTACAGCTAAAATAGCAGCATCGACATCTTCAAGGTTGTATTCAATCAATTCTGCCATTCTTGTGCAATGGTCAACTTCTTTTTTAAGTGCATGCACACGATTCTCCTGCATCACATTATAGTGCGATTTTAATATATATATATATATATAAACTGATCACAAATCCAGTAAATGAAAATGAGTATGAATAGCAGATGAAATTGATTTCATTTGAAAACTTTACAATTGAACTTCAAAAGATCACCAAAATTATGAGGAAAAAAAATTAGAAACGTGACTACAACTGAGAAACTATGAGGAAAACACATTAAAGCTTGAGCATTGACACTAGGTACCATTTAGAAGAAGGTACCAAGCAGACAACAAAAGAATGTTATCCATCAAGTTTGATTCAATGTATCTGATGGGTGATCCTCTTCATTAAATTACAAAAAGAAATTTAAACCTGATCCAAGCGAATTTTGTTAAGCTTCTGCATGGCAGATCCCTCTTTTGCCTTTTGCTGCTGCTGTACTCTCTGGCTTTCAATTTTACTATAAAACTCATCCAGCGCAGCATCAAATGTTTCCAATTTCATAAATTCCCTGGAGTTGAACTGATTCAATAAAATGGGACAGAATTCATCGTAGACCTGTTAAATCAACAAACACAGAATGTATAGTCAAGTGGACCTGATAAAAATCCCATTCACCAAAGAGAACAGCTGTTAAACAAAGAAAAAAAAAACTATGCTGAACTTCATTAGCAGCAGCAGCAGCAAAAAGAATCAACTCAACAATTCACATTCATCAATGTTGTCTGCATAGATTTCAATCCTCAAGGTGTCCCTCCCAGTGATAAAAAAATAACAAAAAACATAAAAAAAATGACAAGGTGCTTATGATAAAATAATGAGTACACGTTTGAATCATAAGGATTACCACAACATCAGGATTTGCCACGATAATTCAATTCAATTACTCCCAGGGATGGGAGTGGAACCCAAGGCAATAGAGCTCAATATTTCTATTTTTCTTGTTCTGTCAGTGTCTGCAAGTTCCAGGGAGTAGTGAAACTTTTAGGTCTGTAGCCGAACCCACACCCTCTCCTTATAGCGCTGCTGGCCCGCTGCGAAGAACTGCATGCCTTTTCTTCGCTATTAGAGCTACCAACCTCCAACCCCCACGCTTCTCCTAAAAGTAGCCCAGAGTTGTTCTAAAACCGAGTACCCAGTCCCTCGCAGTGATAAATATATATATATATAACAAAAAAAAACCCAGAAAAAAAATGACAAGGTGCTTATGAAAAAATAATAAGTACAGTACGTTTGAATCATGAGTACTACTACAACATCAGGAAAGTAGCCCAGAGTTGTTCTGAAACCGAGTACCCAGTCCATTACTCTGCCTGCCCTCAACATTTTCAGGCATGTTCAACCCAACCGGTGAGAATTCTAGAGGTGTATCATTCAAAAAATACAAATAAAAATAAAAATCTGGAGGTGCACAACACACGGCAGATGGATTGGGATGCAGTCATTAAAGCGCAATGTTGTTAGACTTGGTTTTTTCATACCCAACCTACAAAAATCTGATCTCCATCAGATCTTGATAAAAATACGGGGAGCAGGGATACTGACAAAGATCCAAAAAAGATTTGAGGTTGATCGTGTGATTTCTATGGCCACAGAGTAACTAGACCAGGGGAGAGAGAGAGAGAGTTCAGTTCCATTCGATTGAGGAAGTCTCAGGCTGTGTCACATTTCAGATGCTCAGATATGACTCTGCAATTGCTGAAATCTAGGATACAGATAAGATATCGTTATCCTAGTCGCAAAATGACATCTCATATTGAACATTAAAATCTTTTATTATAAAAATGTTCACACAATTCCAATGAGTTGATTGCTTTTATTCAAAGTAACATTTTTCTTCTTTCGAACTAATTAAAATTAATAGTGTATTGCCAATTGTATTCCTTTCAAAAATCTTTATGTTGAGAAGTAAAACATAAACTTCATGAAATAATGGACCCAGTAAAATAAGATTACTGAAAGGGTATGGTAGCACTCAGTGTCGGTAACTTTTTTTAATGAATATCCATAATAGTATAAGTATCTTATCCTGTGGATACAAGCATATTAGGCATATCCATCTATCAGGGACGGTACCATAGTTCTCTTCTCTCAGCTATTATGCAGCTAAATAAAACTTATAACGAAGTCAAGCAATAAATATTGCTAGATGGTATGTAGAGATACCCAAGTGTGTTTATAATAGGAAGACAACACAACAAAGCAAATAACTATGAAGAAGAGCTACCTAAGGTACCTGGTCCGAAATGCCTTCCTGGGACAGTATAATGTTCTTTTTCCCAGAACCTCTGTTTTGCATTAAAATGTACCCTTCAGGAACTTTCTCACCTGTGATGACATCAGCAAGCCAGTCTTCAAACCTGGCAACTGCTTGCACCAAGACCTCCACTAGATGATCATCAATATCACTGCCATCCCCAACCTTCATGTTTGGTGACAGCCCTGCATCCAATATAATATGCTCAGAGAGCGCTGGCCCATAACCCAACACCTCTCCAAGAATTGTCTTCATTGTGGCTTTCTTAGCCTGTCCACCATCATTTGTTTTCTTATTAGAACTTGACTTCCCAATTTTACTAGTACACTGATCTTTAGAAGCATCATGAGAATGGTTGCTGCCTCCATCAACCTCAAATAAGTCACTGCTATTAGATGTTTTTGGACAAGTAAGTGCTGTTTGAAGCTTGGTAATGCTAGTCCTCTCAAAAACACGACAAGCTTCAATTGGATAGCGATGGCGTGACATTATAGCGAACCCCTTGTCATCATCCCTGTGGCCATTGAGTTCATATTAAAAAGATAAGCACAAGGGTTAATGAGAAACAGAATTGTGCCATACAATCATGTGAAACAATAATTAAGAAAACATATGCTCACCTAAAACCTTAGTTAAAATCAGCATGGCCATATGTTTTTAATCTTGGCTGTTTTAAACCGATAGCATGGTAAACTGACATTACACAGACTGCCCCAGCACTAATGGACAAATACCTTTCTACCTAGGACTCCTTACATAGGAATTAAATTGTAAAGTTGGGCTGCCCCCGTATTAGGACATTAGGAGAATGTGGACCAGAAGCAGTGTCATGTTAAAACATAACAAACAAATAAAACCTAGTTCATAACATCGTTGTCTTCAAACACAACAAACAATTCCTCTTACACAACACGTATCACACGGTATTTTGACAAATTTGGCAATGGAAGTTCATTCGATCAAATACAAACCTGTGTGACCGAAGAAGTGTCATGACCATAAAGTTAGAATCTGTGAGAATAATGTTCCCTTGAGCATATAGCTCCAGAATAACATAATGTGCGTTGGTACCCAATCCAAACTGAAAAAGAATTATCTGGAAAAGAAAAAAAATAGAAAATTAAGTGATCATGCAAGCAGCAAAAGTAAACGCAATTGTCAATTTAATTTTAGCGGGCCTTTTATTTCACTTTCACCTACTGAATAGAAATATTAGCTCTTCTGCATTCCATGGAAATTGTGGGAAACAAAATCAATAAAAAAATAAAAAGGAAAGAGTATGTCCAATTTTCACTTCTCTCTAAATAACAAAAAAAAAAAAAAAATCACAAAACAGAACTTTAATATAGATCCAATTTCTGCTTCTTTTTCTAACATTTTCTCCAAATGTATGAGTTAAAAAAATACAAAAAAAAAAAAATTGTCTAATTTAGTGTCAAAATATGCTATGTTGCCACTGCATCAAAGTTTCATAAAAACTAAGGCTGTTCACAACCTTAAGATTCAAGGAAGAAAGAAAAACTCCCATGTCGACATGTTTTAAGCCCTTTTGTTTGATTGGAAGATAAAAGACCTACTCATTTCCCCGCTTTGATATAGTGGTAAAATGGAGAAAATAAAATAAAAAACAAAAAGCAACAGTTGGCCTGGAAGAACCTCTCTCTCTAGCATAGAGGTTCCCACCAGGCGCTAGTATAAGCTAAAATCATAAGCAAGAATTTTACATGTGTACATAACCAAATGATTCTGCTGAAATGCAAAGGAAATGATAAATAAAACAGCACACCAACAAAAGCTAAATAATGAAAGGACATCGATCGAGCTTTTTTTTTTCTTTTTGATAAATAGAAGATGATTCGTAACTTCTTGTGGAGGCAATAAATATTGTGATTTTGAATCCAAATGACTTCAACAATTGCAATCAGAAATCTCAATTATTGAATAAATGAATAATAAAAAGAACTACAGGCTTTACCCTATCATAACCGAGTTGCCGCACATCTTCGAGCCTTCTCGTGCGTATGTGCTTCCTCAATTTCAGAGTAAACCCAGATGGAGTAGTGCTTTTATCCCTAAAACGGACAAATACATTTGTTACAATCACAAACAAAACTGTATATATCACAATGGAGCCAGGCAGCCAGCCCCACAAATATTGCCTTCTCTTGCTAAAGAAACATAGAACCCAAAAACACCAGGGATTCCATAGCCGTACCGAACATATGCCGTCGTGTGCAATCTCACGCCACTTTCCATCAACAACAAAACCTTCTCGCTCTCCCCGGATTCAGTAACTCCACTGCTATTCATGAGCTTAAAGAGGTACGTCTGCGAGCACAACAAGAGCTCAAACGGCGTTACCGCAGTCTTAATTTCTCACACAAACGGACTAAAACCGGGGTTTGTTCGATGTGGGGAATGGAATTAGATGCGAAGAAAACTTCAGCACAGCTTCAATCAAGAATTGAAACTATGTAAAAAAATGCAACGCAGTTTGCTTATGCAGGAGATCTCAATGTTGAGAAAATCACTGTCAGTAATGTCATAACAAATTGCACAGTCTACCTACAATCAATCAAGTAAGGATTCACAGACATTGAAACAGCACTGCATAATCAATGACAGAGAAACAAACAAAGAGGATTACCGTTAGGGTTTTAGAGATTGGCATGGTGTGGTACCTTTGGAGTGAGATCGTAGACGTTTGAGCATCGCATGCCAATGAGCCTTCGCAAGCATTTGACCTCCGCGGCCACATCGGCCGTGTTCATGCGAACTTTCACCATTCTCTATTTCTCTCTCTCTCTCTCTTTCTAAAACCCTAATCTCTCTCTTTCTCTCTCTAAAACCCTAAGTTTTGTTGGGGAATTGGTTTTCGTTTGAGGTAATGGAGATTGGATTGGACACCCTCTGGCTGCTGCGAGGGTCGAGGGGGTAGAGAAATGGAAAAAGGGAGTTCCACGGAATTCGAATTACGGATTTAGCCCTGGGATTTTACACGAAGCTTTGCCCTTTCTAATTTCCAATTGGGATTTTTACCAATAGCTCACCGCTAGAGGTGATTTTCTCCTCTCCCTTCCCAAAGTGTAAATATTTTCCTACAACTACTGTTACAACATTTTAGTACTAAAATACACATAGTCTGACCTAGGGCATGAGAAAAATACATTTCTTGTGAATGAGTTTTCAATTTTCAGCAATGAAAATATTTAGACTTGTATCGTCGCATTTGTGAGTTTAAGATGCATATGTAAATGAATTTGGATGAAAATATATAAGGTTGTTATTATGTAATTGATGAGTGATGATCTAATATGGATTTTCTTATATGATTTTGGATCTTAGGGACTGTTTGGATATGCACAAACTAAAATATTTTTGGTTTTAAATAATTGCAGAATAAATATTGTGATATTACAATATTTTCAGCAGTGTTGTTGTTTGGTAGTAGTGTGCTTGTTTGGTAGTTTTCAAAAAATTCAATAGAATTTGAACTAAGTTGTTTGCCAACTATCCCATATTATAATTCATGCTAAATTCAATATTTACCTCAATTTTTAAATCAAATAAATGGTTAATAGCTTTATGGTTTTGCTTTAATGTTTCTTTTAATTGACAAGACAACGAAAAAAAACTTCCTAGGAATTCAATTCTATGATAACAAAAATATATCCAATTCATTGTTAATATAAGAAATTCATGATAAAGTAGGTATCTTTCTTTTTATGCAAACAAATGTGTTACAAACTTTCACAACATGGGAATTTATGATGAAATAAGTTTCTTTGAATTTGTAGGAATTTAATTTTACAAGCACAAGTAGGTTCTGTCTTTCGTTGCATAATGGGTTCTTTTGAATTTTAAAATTTTAGATCCAACTAATAGACTGGATAAATCATATTTTAATGATAATTAATTCCTGTAAATTCCTAAGAAATTAATTCCATGCAAATTAACAAACCTTGTTTTATGTTCAAGATAAAAAAAATACTAAAGAGGTTCCTTGTAATTCTTAACAATGAATAATTGCAATCAAATCGGCCCTAAGCAAGATAGGCAATTAAAATCTCATGAGTTTTCTATCCTCACCATCTATCAATATAATTTTTAATGTTAGGAGGACTAAAAAAATGTATATCTTTAGATCATGGAAAAAGACCTATTTTCTTAAAAAGAATAAATATAAAAATAATTAATTTATCCTATTTGGTGCCTATGTTTCATTTTTCAAAGTTGATCATATACCACTTCTAATATGTTCATTGTACCATATTTTACTTCGATTTATAATTGTGGATTGTTCACACAAAAGGTTGGGTCACACATGTTGCAATGACCAAAGGTTTGGTAAAGTAAGAGGAAAGGAGAAATCATAACAAAAGGAAAGGAAAAGAAAAGAAAAGGCAGTAATGGAGTTGCCCCAAGAAAAGGTTTGGACAATTTTATCATTTCTCCAACCACGGAGAATGTCTTAGGAAAATTAGAATTTTTTGTAAGAGAGAGTAAAAAATCATTTTTTAAGGTAAGCTAGAGGGAAAACCTCTTTTATCCTATTTGGTGCCCACATTTTCCAAGAAAGAAGGCTATTCATGCCAAACAAATGGCAAGGCGTTGGGTTTAAATAAATGGCCCCACCTGCTTCTACTAATTACTAGAGCTGGGTTTGGTGGTTAGTTGGTTGGATTTGGGTTCTTTGTGGCGAGTATTGGTTTTTATACTTTATAATTAATAATCTAAGTCAGGTTTGAATTTTGATTTTTGTTGCGCTTAACATGTCCTGCACCACCGGTTTTGACCCATAAAATATATCTTTTCATACACGTTTATAGCTACATAGGTGGTGATGAGCAGTGTCCAGTATTTTTAGGTTTTTTGCTGAAACCCATGCCATATGTGGGTTTTTTTTTATTTTCAAAACATGAAAAAAAAATGTAGAGGATTTTCTGCAAAAAAAAATTAGTAGATGGGACCTACATTGAAAAGGACTTTAGAGTTTTTCCACACTAAAAAGGACCTCACGCCAAATTTCTTTTTTTCTTTAGTTTTTTAATGAACGACATCATCTAATAGTAGATTTGGAGGAAAACAGTTTCGTCTCAGTGGAGTTGACCTTGGATCTCTTCTCCCGCATAAGCTTAGCACAAAGCATCCGTGATTTCCCAAAATCATTAATCAATTTAGAGAGTAGAGTTCACGCGGCTCTCGTGGTATTCAGTCATCAAAGTACTCTAAAAACACTAGGGACGCTCCAAATTAATTATATTTAAAAGGAAAAAGTTCCATTAGAAAGCCCCTAAAGGTCCTTTTTACAGTGGTGTATGAACCAATGGGTTCATTTCAATGTAGGTGTCATTTACTTAGATTTTTTGCACAAAATCCTCAAAAATCAATTAAAAAATTCCAACCCTTCTTGTACCCCACAAGTACCCGTTTAACGGGCAACCTGTAAATTATTCATGGAATTAGGGGTGCTCATGGGCTAGGTTTGGGAAGGGCCAGATTTTGGCTAAACCCCTTTTGCTAGACTTGTATATATAATCTCAATCCATTAAAAAAAAGGAGAGAAAATCACAAAAAAAAAAAAAAACTCACCTTAGATGCTGGTGCATCAAAGAATCTCTCATGACTTATGGGCCATGGCTAAAGTGGTCGAGACATGTAATTGAGGCCATTTTGATATTTGCGCTGGTTTCGCATGAATCTTTTCATTTCCCTATTTTCATCCTTTGATAGGGTTTATAGTTGGCTCCACAAAAGAGTTTCAAACAAATACGACTCTTGTTAAAAGGAAAACATTCTATTGAGAACTTCCTTTGCCATTTTTCTACTAAAAACCAAGGGCAGGGGCTTATATCTATTACCTAATTCAAATCCTTGAGACCCATATACGCTAAGTTTGGCATTCATTTGATGCAGTTGATCATTTGATCAATTATACACCTATCTGAATTGGACCTGTGCGCTACGGATAAAGGAGTTAGGGCCATGCAATTGGGGCAAAATTTGATATCTAAAATGCTCCCGCATGGGTGGATCTCATCCTTTATTGGAGTCACACTGGGCCCCATGGAAGAGTTGGTACAGGCTGCCCGTTCGCACACGAACAGGCCCTCGCTGAAAAGAAAAGCAGGTCGGTACAAATCAAATCTCAAAAGAGGCGAGCTATAAAACACCAGATCATAAAAGAGGCCCAATTGAATCTCTCTCTCTCTCTCTCTCTTTCTCTCTCATGAAATCATAGAAAAATTTCTCAACAGATCTCTCTCCCTCTCTACAGGAATGGATCAGGTAATCTCGCCCACGAATCTCATACACAAAACCTGCAATTTTCCATGAAATCCTTCTACGTCTTTCTACCTTGCATCAAACGATTTCTCATCTCATGCAATTTCTATTCAGATCCATGTATTCTGCAGATGTCAAGCGATCTCGATAGATAACGTGTGATATGATTTCATCTTTTATCGCAAATTCACTGAGGCGTTTGCTACGATCTGTTTGTTTGCCTCATATAATACACAGGAATTGAATACACAGCATAGTTAAAAATGAAGATTTATTAGAAGACGCTATTTGATACGCAGGTCAATTTCCAAAAATGACTATCAAATATCATCTCCTAATAAATCCTCATTTTCAACTGAATTCCTATGTATTAGAAGATGCTATTTGATACTCATTTTCGGCCAATGATACCTGTAATGGTTTGATGGTGTGAGTTTCATTTGTTTGTGGTTTTCATGAATGAAACTCGGTAGCCGCTGTTAGTTGCATGGGATTTTGATCTGGCCAGTGATGAGAGACTGGTAGGTGATTGACTATGCAGCTTGTAATGGTGTGGTTTCTTTTTGTTCTAGCGTTGGAGGTCATTCATGATCATTTGCATTGCCTGTTCATGGGCTTATCTTTGATTTTGACGCAACTTAAATGAAACAAATTGGTCGACATGATCATTGATGCTGATCATGTCCAGTGAATCTCCAGGTAGTGTCTGGACTGGCCCATAGTGATATAATTGGACTGGTTGCAATATCACCAATGCCCATTCTGTTGCATGATATTCGACGCATTTTCCAAATTAGTTGTGAACGACAAGGTCATTAGATCATTACCCAGTGTGTGTCGCACTGGAGCAGGATCTTGGGAGGGTCTAGACTGGATATAGGCCTAACTGTTAGCAATTTTGTGCAAAGTGGCTGCTCGCCGGTCTCAAAACTTCGGTATCACGCATGGCATTGGAGACTTTTACTATTGCACCAATCCAATAGCCCTTTAGTTGTGAATAATACTGATTGCATTACTTTTTTTTTTCTATATTAGTCCGTTCTTTCTTTGATCTGGACTGCTGAAATTACGACAGCCTTGCAAATGCTATAAGATGATGACATTTAGTGGATGTTCCTAACCATAGTTCAATAACCTTGGGTTAGATCTTTGCTAGAATTTGTAAACCCAACATTCATGGCCTTTTTGTATTTTTGTTTTATTATTATTATTGTTGTTGTTGTTGTTGGCTTTTTTTAAGATAACTAATGGATTTTGTTTTGGGACTATGACTAATTTGCAAGGCACCAATCGAATAGAAAGTTTGAATCCATCAATCTTTGAAGATAACTAATGGATTTAGTTTTGGGACTATGACTAATCTGAAAGGCACCAATCAAATAGAAAGTTTGAATCCGTCAATCTTTGAAGATAACTAATGGATTTAGTTTTGGGACTATGACTAATCTGAAAGGCACCAATCAAATAGAAAGTTTGATCCCATCAATCTTCCAAAGAAGGGCTCTTTAAAGCATTATTTGCATTTGCACCCATTATTAATACTATATATGTCTCTCTCTCTCTCTATATATGTATAGAGAGAGAGAGAGAGAGAGAGAGAGAGAGAGAGAGAGTAGTCACCAGTGTGCGTGACGTGTGCACTGGATTGAAAGATACACATGGGGCCCCACCTGACCTGGGATCAAGGGGATTGAAAGATCTTCCTGGGCCCCTCCTCTCTACTAAAAATTGGCTCCATTCCTTACCTCTATCATCTCCATCTGGGCCCCACAAGTTCCAACGGTGTATAGCCCATTTACATGGGTTTGCCGTTGATCAAATGGTTCAGTCTATTTGGATGGGATCTAAACTTGGGAACAGGTGCAATTCTGGGGGATGTTGTGTGTGGTCCATTTGGATGGACAATCAGGTGGGCCCCACCCCTCGTGCGCAAGTTGCACACCGGGCATATTGGATAACCGGTGTATATACACACACACACATAATGACATGTCCTTAATGTACTAGAACTTAGTTACTCTCAATCATTAAATATTGACTTTAAGAGATCCCCTATCTAAGAGCTGTTCCCAGTTTTAGATCGAAAAACTTATTGTTAAGTCATTATTGTTTTCTACAACTTGGTGCATTAGATGCTTATTTAATGTTTACATCTTATATCTTAAATTCTATTAATGTGTAAAAACAGAGTGCATTTGAGGTTGTGCTCATGCATGAGCTCATTAATCTGTTGTCTTTTTTATTCCTGCATTCCTATTCTCTAAGTGGTACATGCTTCTCTCAAGTGCAGAATACTGGGGAAAATTATGCCAATCCAAAGACATGCTTTTTTCACGTACTCTTCAAGGTTGGCATTTGGCATTTTTCATTTTTGATATTGGATTTTCAAAAATTTTCCCTGGGACATTTTATTATAAGACTAATACTAACCACTTTATGACAGGCCGCAGCTTTGGCGTTTTATATTCTTTCAGCGCTCTTTGTTAATAACTTCGTCATCATCTTTGTCATCACTGTTCTTCTAGCTGCTCTTGACTTTTGGGTAGTCAAGAATGTCAGTGGACGGATATTGGTTGGTCTAAGATGGTGGAATGAAATAAATGAGCAAGGGGAAAGTGTGTGGAAATTTGAATGCCTTGATCAAGAGGTTTTTCTTTTATTAATTAATATCTTTATGCTTGCTATTATAAACTTGATGTGCCATACTTTTCGTTCATACACCTCACCCTGGCCTGCAGGGACTATTCTGTTTTACACACTCGACTGGCAGATTTTCATAAATCTAAACTTTTGTTGTCTTTTCTGCAGTCTTTGGCAAGAATGAACAAAAAGGATTCATGGCTGTTCTGGTGGACCCTTTATCTTGCTGTGAGTACACTGATTTGTTAATTTGAAAATTTTACTTCTTCTGAACCAACCTTGCATTACAGTATAAAGAGGGCACATAAAGCCTAATCAATAGACTGACTTATTATCTGTGGCTTCGCCGGTGTGTCCTTTTTCTTGCTGTAAGCACCCTGATTTATACTTGTGGGAAATAAACTTCAAATAGATACCAACTTTTACGGAGAGATTACCAAAAGCCAACAGTCGGTCTCATCAAGAAAATGGGTGGCGGCAAAAACATGGTACAATGGAGAAGAAACTAGTTCTCCTGGATGTCATCACGCCCATCTTTTATCTTCATGAGTGTGCTGGAAAGATGCCTTTGATTCTCTTGCTAATGATTTAAAATGGTTAACAATAAAATTAAAATCTATGGCTCTTAAACATCCACTTGCCAAAGAGATTGCATTTCATGAATCACCCTAAACACCAATGCCATCCTGTAGAATTTCACTTTGAATATTCTGGCCCCTCTTTTTTTCAAGGATTGCCATCCTATTCGAATCATTAACACAGACCAAGCCTGAAAATTTCAATACCATCAGCCTTTTTTTGGCATTTGAGGTGGCATCTTGCATTATTTATTCACTTTAATAGATCTGCAGTTTTTAAGAGAGGGTTCTATAGCTGAATGGGCCTTGTTGCCTCTAGAGAATCTATGTTGAGGCCATAAGTTTGTTTCAGTCAAAATTGTGGAACGGCCAAATCCAACTACTAACTACCAACCCCCCCCCCCCCCCCCCCCCCCCCCCCCCCGGTTGTCAACCGGCCATGCAAAACTTAAGAAAAAATTCGGGCTTGTTCGGCTGGAATTGTAAAAAAAGAGGAAATTTCAGGGGGCACTTTTAATTTTTGTGTAAGAAAAACCCTACTACCCATTCATTCTTTTGACTGGAAGAAAAAGAAGAATATTGCTGAATGGAACGGTATCATTTGACACTTAGACTACAGAGAAGGAACCCAAAAAAAGAAAAAAGGAGCCAAACCCCTTTTTTATTGTTTTTCCCCATGTTCTCCTTGCAAAAGAACAATACAATATAACTTTTGGGGGCACAAGAAGGCATCAACTAAACTGCACAAGTCAGGGGTGGAGCCGAGTCTAAGCTCTTGGGGGTGGTTGCCTGCACTAGACTTGGGTTTGCTTGCAAAACCCTTATGATGCAAAACCCTTACGAAAATTGTGGGTCTGCTTCCAAAATCCACATAAAAATTTTGATCCGCCCCAAAACCACATCAAAATCCTAAGTTTGTCCCAAAATCCACCTCCCCTATTTGGGTCCTCTTCCCTCAAACAAAAAGCTTGGGTTTGCCACTGGCACAAGTTAGTACTTATTCTTGCAAATAAACCTATTTAAAATGACTAATGGCCTTTTTTATTTCCACACTCCATGAATTCCATGAGAAAACTAATGGAAAGTATTTTAATTTGCATGATTTGGCCCTTTACTTTTGTAAGGGTTTGGCACTAACCCATCCTTTGGTGCAGGCCAGACCATAGGCTGGCCAACCCATTTAGGCCTATGAAGGATGGCAAGGAATAAAATAATAAAAAAACCCCAAGAAACTAAGGATAGAATTGATAAAATAAAATTGAAGGGACGAATGAGGATTCAGTGGACAAAAACTTGTCCATTTTTAAAAAGAAAAAGGTAGTGAAAAATTCTTCATTTGCCGAGCACACACAGCAAATGTTGCAGTTCACTGGAAATCAATTGTAGATTTTATTGTGTAAATCACGGTATTTCAAATTGTTTTGGGTAAGTATTTTTGGTAGAAGCAGTTGATGCAAGTGTCCAATGGAATGCCTTATAGCAGAGGCAAAAGAGCTCCAAAGGTGATTGTGAGGATAAAGAAGGTGGGTCAAATTGAAGGCATTGAGAGAAAAGTTGGTTATGCATGAAAATATATAGACTCTACCCAGGTTCTTTGATCATGCTACTTGCATGAGGTAACTGCGAATTACTATCAATTTGGTTGGAGACTGCAACTAAAACAAATCATAGTAAAAACTTTATGGTTTGTAAACACAAGGTTCCACACCAACATCACTGCCTACAAAATCCTTCAATGGTAGACTTTTTCTTATTGTTTGAGAAGGAATATAATCTATTGAATGAAGAATTTCCAACTAAAACTCTAGTTCCCTTTCAGTGATCGCTGAACCAAATATCTCATCTTTAGCTAAATTTTGGGCCCCCCGCCCCCCCTCTCTATATCTATCTCTCTCTCCCTCTCTCTATATATATCTATCCTAGTGCAATCTGGGCCTCACAAGTGTTCCCTTTTCAAGTTAGATTAGGATTATAATTATTTTATTAGCAGATTTCTAATTACATTATTATTAGGGAAGTTTCTATTCATAGTTTAGGGTTTGTTTAGGCATTAAGTTTGTTTTTACTATATATATATGGCATTATAGAGAAGAGATTCTCAAACTTGATTGATTAATAGAATTGGGTTTTATCCTGAGAGGTGCGTCTTGTGTGTGTTGAAGTCTTCTTGACAATTTGAAGTGTCCTTTGATACGTGCTTCGGCACCCTACGCAAGCCTTAACCCTAGGCCTGCATTAGTTTGGTATCAGAGACGAATGATTCGGCGTGTTATCCTCTATCCCACCCCACCTTTGTTCACCTTCACCCCCTGCCCTCAACTCGTCATCCCTAACACCGGGTTCCATCACAACCCAAACCATTGCCGAATTCCCACCCAAACCCATTGAACCCTTCACACTGGTATCAAACCCTTTCATCCCTTCCTTGATTGCCCCCCCCCCCCCCCCCCCCCCCACAAAAAAAAAAAAAAAAAAAAAACCCATCGCAGCCCCTCCATCCCTGCTGAAATCTACCTCTCTGCATCCAGAAAAAAGAAAAAAGAAAAAAACAAAAAGAAGAAGAAATAGAAAGAGAAGAGACAACATGAAGACGCAAGAGTAGAAAGGCGTACTTGCTCGCCATCCAAACCAGCCGTCGCCATAGGGCGATTGCTGCTCACAGCCCTCAGCATCCCCAAGAGCACCACTGTTGATCCACTACCATTGTTGAAGGCATCGTCACCAAAAGCACCACCGCTGCCATTGTTGACGGCAAGCACAACATTTACATCTTCTTTGTTAAAGGCGTATAGTACTTCTTGCTTTATTATGCACCTACACAACACTTGAGACATAGGGCAAAAGAAGTCACGTGGTTTGTGACTTGTGCCTGATAAGTTTGATTTCAAGCTGCACTTCGAGTTGACCTGACCCAACAAAGAAAAACTAAAACCCTTTACTTTGAGGCTTGTTTAGGTTGATACAGGTTAGGTGGACTTGACCCATTAAAGCAAAAGCCCAGAAGACATTAGCTAGTGCAGTCAAAGGTACATCCATCTCAACGGTTAGAACTTGTTTTCGCGATATCAAGTTCATTTGAGGTCCAATTTTAGATCCGTTTTCATCAACGTTTTCATGGAGTGCTAATCTACTTATTAGGTTAGTCAAGTTTTAAATTTTGCATTAGAAAAAATGCCTCCTGAGAAGCAAGTTGAAGTTGAAATTTTATTTTCTTCACTTGAAGATTTGGCTAGTGCCATTAGAGAATTATCCGCAAAAGTTGATGGCATACACACCACCCTGTAACAATTGGACACTAGAGTGGCAAATTTGGAAAATAATTAACGTGTGAATCACAACCGTGACGATGGTGCAAATATTCGGAATCAGCGAGATCCACTAGTCAATAATCTTAATTGAGATTTAGGGATTAAACTCGTGATTCCTGAATATGATGGGAAATCGCAGCCCGCTGAATTCATGGATTGGTTAGTGTGTGTGGAGAATATTTTTGCACACAAACCAATGACTGAGCACCATAAAGTCACACTGATTGCTACTAGATTCCGTAATTATACTGTC
This sequence comes from Sextonia rubra, assembly GCA_037013555.1. Classification (NCBI taxonomy): domain Eukaryota; kingdom Viridiplantae; phylum Streptophyta; class Magnoliopsida; order Laurales; family Lauraceae; genus Sextonia; species Sextonia rubra. The sequence continues at coordinate 103,145,043 of JASUAD010000001.1, read as the reverse complement.
ACTTGGTGGGCTGAATTGTAAAGAAAACGGAGAAATCAGGAGATTGACCATGTTGAAACATGGACTGAAATGAAGAATATTTTGAAGTAAAAATTTCTCCCTAGCAATTATGCAAGAGATCTACGTTCTAGCTTTCAAAACTTAAAACAAAGATCTAAGATAGTTGTTGATTATTCTGAGGAATTTCTAACTCTGCAAGCTCGTTATGGCTTGAATGAAGATGATGATGTGGTTTTTGATAGATTTTTCAATGGGTTGAGGATAGACATTCAGCATATCCTCGCATTTCAACATTTTGATAATGTCAATGAACTCATTCAACATGCCATCAAAGCTGAGGACATTGTAAATCATCAAGCACAAAAATCCAAATGGGTTCTACCAAAGAATTCATCTCTACAAGATGCTAAGCCCAATGGTTCATCAGGATAGATTTTTGTAAGGACTGAAGGTCAAAATAAGATGATTTGTTTTCATTGTCAACAACACAGGCATCGCGCAGCAGTATATCCAAAACGTATACATCTGATTGAGATTGAAAGTGCTGATAAAAATATCCCAGATGATACTAAGGGTACTGACACTGATCCCAAAGATATTGACAATGAGGAATTTACTGAAATATATGCAGATACTACAGGTGAAGCTTTTATTGTCATCAAGAAGGTTTCACCAACTGTTGAGAATAAATAGTGAGAAAAAATATCTTCCATTCCGCGGGTACAGTTCAGGAACAAAATTGCATAGTTGTTATTGACAGCGGAAGTTGTGAAAATCTTATCTCCCAAGCTCTTGTTGATCGGCTGCAGTTGAAAGTTTACAAGCACAACTGCCCTTATTTTGTCAAGTGGCTGATGAATGGTGATCAAGCGCATGTTCGACATACTTGCAAAATTACTTTTGCCATTGGTGAGATTTACAAAGATACAATCTGGTATGATGTGCTACCTATGGATAGTGGTGATATCTTATTGGGCCGTCCATGGATGTATGACAAAAATAGAACTCATGGTATGCGTGACAACACCTATACATTCATGCATGGTGGATAGCAGGTTACTTTTCATCCCGAGAAACCACAATCGCCGAAGAAGAATTCTTGAAAAGCTGCTACAAAGGAAGTTCTTCATGTGCACCACATTTATAGAGGCAATCCGATGAAAACTCGAGTTCGAGGACGAACTCTTATTTTCAACCTGGGGAGGATGATACAATTTGGGCCCCACAAGTGTTCCCTTTTCAAGTTAGATAAGGATTATAATTATTTTATTAGCTGATTTCTAATTACATTGTTATTAGGGAAGTTTTTATTCATAGCTTAGGGTTTGCTTAGGCATTAAGTTTGCTTTTACTATATATATGGCATTACAGAGAAGAGATTCTCAGACTAAATTGATTAATAAAATTGGGTTTTATCCTGAGAGGTGCGTCCTCGTGTGTGTTGAAGTCTTCTTTACGATTCGAAGTGTCCTTTGACACGTGCTTTGGCACCCTATGCAAGCCCTAACCCTAGGGCCTGCATCATATGCATCTGTCTATCTATCTATACAAAAAAAAAAAAAAAGAAAAACCGTTACCAGAAGAGAAATGTTTTTTGGAACAACATTTTGCCTTGTTAACTCATATCATCTCACGACCTCGAATTGCATTCCACCTTGTTTGAGTGTTAACTCACTTCATCTCACCAGTCACCACCTACCCTTGGATCCTATCCTCTGTTTCTTTCCCCACTCTCCCCATTATTTTATTTTATTTTTGTTTAATTTTTGGCAACATTACCACATCTCAGTCAATCAAATGAACCTTCTCCTTGCCCTCCTCTCCAGGAATCCATTTATATCCTTTCAAGCAATTTGTACACTGAAGGAGATGTAAATTTAGAAAGAGAAAGGCAATACATTGGAAGGTTAGATTTGATTAGTGTAATCTAGCCACTGGGGGTGAGGTTTCTTGCAAGCTTCCAACACCACCAGTCCCCACCACCACAAAAGAAGAAAAGAAAAGAACTCTGATGACAGATCTCACATGGAGATCCTGGTTTTACACGTATTAAGTCAAGATACTTCAATGAACTAGGACAACACTGCCCCTTGGAAATGTAAGAATGTGCTGTAGGAAACTTGTGCATGCATTCCAAATGCTATGATGATACCTTTCTGTTCTTCTTGTCATCTTACTCCATGCTGTGAATATTGATAATGTCATTTAATAGCCTGCAATTTTGATTGAATTTATTCATTACTGTTGATGCTTTTTCTCAAATATTTATTCTAAAAGTGCTCTACAGTTTAAAAAAAAAAGCAAAAAAGAGAGAAATGAAAAAGACTATGAAAGCTATGGGTAGACTAGTGACCATTACTGATAGAGTCTTCTTCTTGACTGTTAAATAATTTTCAGCTCACACGTCTTGTTACTGCATCATTCTTTTCTTGACAGTTTTGGTGTCATCTTTACTTATTTATGTTCTGTGCTTTTATATGCTCAACAAAATCCGGCATTACTCAAAATGCAGAGAACTATAAAATTTATAACAATTCCAAAAAGATAAAAAAAAAATGCAGAGAACTAGAAACATTGATCATTTTTCTGCTACACTTGGTACTGGCAGATCCAAACATTGCTTTTTGTTGCTTGATCCATGTTCTGTTGATTTGTTGAGACAAGATGAAGATTATTTTTCTATGAAATAGATAATTAGACTACCACTGTTTTGCCCCTTTGTTTAATTGCTATTCTTTAGTTTGAGTTGTGCTTTTTAATCTGATTGAGATTTGATAATATGGCTAATAGCATTGAGGAAAATGCAAATGAAATGTTTATTTAATTGTTATTGTGATTGAAATAAATGGAAATTGTTGCATATTTTCTTACATGATAGACAAGCTTGTGTACAAAGGCATAAAAAATTTGTTGACTGCAGTGGCCAAACTGCATTCATATGCTATCGATTAGAAAAAAAGAAGTCACATGCACGTGTATGTGTAAATACACTAGAAATCATGGTGTTTTTATCATGCAGAAAGGAAAAATAGTGCAACATGGATGGAACACTGAATAATATGATTTTGTTTACAAAAATTTGTCTCAGGCTCTCAGCAATTATTCTAAGTTGTGTATTTACTCTGAGATGCTGGGATTTTCACTTTGCAGGCAGTGGCATGGATCTTCCTTGGAATCTTTTCACTTCTAAGGTTTCAAGCTGATTATCTTCTAGTGATTGGAGTTTGTTTGACCCTCAGCATTGCAAACATTGTTGGCTTCACAAAATGTCGCAAAGGTCTGTAAATGTTTCCTTCCAACTCTTTCATACGTTGGGGGGTTTTTATTTAATTTAACATAAAATACAGTGTTCCTAGTTCCAACTGATGCATGCAGCATTCTTCCACATTTCAGGTTTGTGCTTTCAGAGTGTCAGACAGCCAATAAGGCATAATAGCACATCCTGAAGTAATACAACATTAACAATGAATGGGGGATCTTAAATGATATAGAACATGCTCATACTTGAGCTAGAAACTAATTTGTGGATAAAATTCTGTCAAAGAGAACAATAACAAAATTACTAAGAAAAATCTAATATGCAATGTTCTATATCTTACTTGTGCACCATTTGCAAAAAGCCAAAAACACTAGTGATTTGGTTCCTTATCCTTTCCTTCATGGTGGCTCTGTGGGAAAAGGGCTGTTGTTTGTTTTGGAAGCTTTTTGGGTTTAGTTAGGTATTTCTTGGGACCCTTGTTTTGTTCAAATGGTGTATGCTTGGACTGAACGGCGGGGGCATTTGAAGAGTCACTCTTTGGAAGTTGGACTGGGTGTGGGGGGGTGTTTGAAGAGTCACTCTTTGGAAGTTGTTCTTCAGTCCTTGTTGAAAGTGTGCAGGGTGGACTGCTTTTCATGTTGAGTGCTCCATTGGGGTTTGTTTTGTTCTGGATCCCAGCTGTTATATCCTATGTTTTTTTTGTAATAAATTATGTTTTCTAGGAAAAAAAAGTTTCTAGGGAAAACCTATTGCCATCTATGATACCCAAATACTTGTACAAGTCCAACATATCCGCATTGGACCAATACAATACTTGTATTGGTACCCTATACTACACCGATACTTCTAGGGTACAAGTTTAGCATATTGATGCATGATAGTGCAAGGCTAAGTTAAATGATGATATGAGATCAAGAAAACACTTAACATTCACAATTAAAAATATTAAAACTGAAATTTTGATTGGACCTCTCATATATGGTTTCAATTTGGGAATTAGAGGTTACTCCAGGCCTTGCCACAATCCCACAATGAGAACCTTCCAAATCTGAATTGGGAGTTACGATGGAAGAAAAGTCTGCCACTAGCTTAGGGATCAACCAATTTTGAGGAGATATATTGTCCCTCTTGATGGTGTAACAAGTGGGCCAGGTTCAATGGGGTGTCAACCAAGCTTAGAAAGTGGCAATTGAGAAACAAAGCTTCAGATTTAAGATTAACAATTTTTGCAGCCTTCAAAGGGCCCAAGGGAACAAACAGAAAAAAGAATCCCTGAAAACCAGGTTCAACTGAGCTTGTAATGGGCCTGATGGTGTTCAGCTGGGCCTACTTTGGGCCAGGGCTGAAGATTCAATGGTGGATCTTTTCCAGAATCACGATCTGATGGTGGATCTTGGCCAAAATCATGATCTGTCACCTTGCAATGATCAGCCAACCATGAGGAGGCATGTGTGTGTATTTTTTGAGCCTCCTTCTTCTTCCTTTTACAGGATTTGTGTGCAAGAAGTATGATGTCCACATCAATTTCCCCCGTCTGAAAAGAATTTGCCCCTGGCGAATTATAGCTATCGTACGACTATAGAATGTTTGGGTGGAGTCTTTCTTTTTCTTTTTGATTCCATGTGCACTTAGATTTGGGAATTGCTTTCCACCTGATAAGGTACTTTTGATACCCTCCATGTCCGGTTGATACCACCTACGGCTACAAATCAAAAACAGCCTCTACCACTTCCCTTGTGTTAAGCATTGTTGGTAGTGGTGTTGTCTTAGGCAATGATAGGGTAGGCTTTGGTAATGGTGGTATTGGCTGATGGGTTAGGGTGAAAGGAGCCCAAGGGTTAAATATTTGGCCAGACCCAACATTCTTTGGTCCAATGATTTGGTCAACAATATATGGGTGATCAGGAACACATATGGGACCTCAAAAAAGGACAAGATTCTCCAACTTGAAAATCGGATTGATGCCCATAACAAGTGGAAGATCAATCACATATACATCAGGCCCTACTGGTTTCAAAATTTCGAAAGTTCCAACACAATGGTTTTGTAACCTTTCCACAATTCCTGGTAGAAATAGTTCAGGGCTAATGTGAATCATCATAAATTCGCCCACTTGAAATTCATTATAATTTTTATTGACTTATTGTGCATGTTAGTGCGCGTTTCAGTCTCATTATGCAAAATGTGAATGTGTTGTGCAAATGTAGATGCAGACTCTAATGGACTATATGGGGTAGGAATGAGATCTAATGGTTATAATGAAATGGGTCATGGTCTTGATACCATCATCAACTAGATTGACTTTAGTCATGTCTAGGATGTCGGACTTAAGATCAGTTTGGCATATTGCACTTTCGTTCTTTGGGGCCTCATTTTCCTCACAAAGATAAGGAATAAATCTAAAAAGTGACAGGTGATTCTCATCAATTTCATTCTCCTCATCGCAAGGCACAAAGTCGGGCACATATTCATCCACAGGGAGGTCACCAGTTTTTCCCTCGTGCCCTCAAGGTATAGTTGAGAATTTCTTATAGGACACTCAAAGGCCCTCAAGCTTGAGAGATGGCGGAGGGCATTAGAATCTAGAGGCTTTAAAATAAGTTGTACAAAGACAGAATATATGGATTGCAATTTCAGTGGACATATACAAAGTGTTGAAACCACTGTCAAAATTGAAACCCATGAGATACCACGTAAAGATTCTTTTCGGTACCTAGGCTCGATGATTAGTAAGGATGGGGAGATTGACGAAGATGTGGAGCATAGGATAAGAGCTGGATGGCTGAAGTGGAGACTAGCTTCGGGAGTACTTTGTGATAGACAAATGCCAACAAAATTGAAGGGAAAATTTTACAGGACAGTGGTTAGACCAGCTATGACATATGGAGCAGAATGTTGGCCAATTAAGAAGACACATATTCATAAGATGGATGTAGTGGAAATGAGAATGCTTAGGTGGATGTGTGGTAAAACTAGGAAAGATAAAATTAGAAACGAGCGCTTTCGAGAACATTTAGGGGTAGCACCAATAGGAGATAAGATTAGAGAAACTCGTTTAAGATGGTTTGGGCATGTTGAGCGTAGGCCAGTAATGGCACCGGTGAGAAAAAGTTTGGATATACGGGTAGACGGTTCATCAAGAGGTAGGGGTAGGCTGAAGAAAACATGGATGGAAGTTATTAATTCAGATTTGAAGAAGTTGCACTTATCGAAAGATTTAGCTCAAAATAGAACGGAATGGAGAAATAGAATTCATGTAGCCAACCCCAACATGGTTGGGATAAGGCTTTGATGATGATGATGATGACACTCAAAGGCCATGTGTCCAATCCTGTGGCACTTGTAGCACCTAGTCGGGTTAGTCCGCTTGGAACTTTCGCCAACTACTCCTTTATCTTTGGGTTCCTTAATGTTGGAGGGAGTGATGGGTTGATTGTTAGGTTGGTTTCCATAATTTATTTTCACCCTTGAAGATGCAGGAGAAGGGTCAAATGTATGAGAGTCAATGTGCCTCTCATATGGTGATCTTAGGTATTGCTCTATAAGTCCTGTACCACTCGGTACATATGATCCAAAGTGGTTATATCATATCGCAGCAACTCTCTCTGGATCTCCGAATGAAGACCCATTCGAAACTGAGAAAGAGTCATTCCAATTTCTTCTTTGACATCACATCGCAGTTGATATTCTTCAAATTTGGCAATGTAGTAAGAGCTGGTCATACTCCCTTGTTTTAGGGCATTCCATTGGTCTAGGAGTTTTTGCTTATAAGACAAAGGAAGATATTTTTCTTCAGCTTTTCCTTCATCTCATCCCAATGATTGATGGGATCACTCTAACCTCTCTAGTTGGTGCTCCACATTGGTCCAAAACAGCCTAGCTTGACCCACTAATTTTATTTTTGCGAATCTCGCCCTATGCCCTTCTGACATGCCGTGCCACTCCAAGTAGTGGTCCATGTCAGACAACCAATCAAGGAAAACTTTTGGGTCAAGTTGACCATCAAAGCTTGAGGCTTCTGTTTTAATGGACTTCATGATCCGATCATCTGGGTCATAATGGTCACGATCCTCATTATGTCTTGGTCCACCCCCTTGTCTACCTCCACGCCTAGGTCTTGGGGCCCGACCTCCATTTCTAACTCCGCCACTCTCGGCATTGGATTCTATGTCAACCTCATCATGAAGGGTAACCTCAAGGTCTGCCATGCGTTGGGTGAGAGTTTGGGTTGCGGTAGCTTGGGTTTCCATCTTTTCATTCATGACATCTAGATGTCCATTGAGTTTATTGAATATTTCCATAAGCTTAGCTCGGTCCGTAATGGGTACAGTATGCAAGGATGCGGGTTTAATGTTTTTACCCTTACGGGTTGTCATGCACTAAAATGTTCGTATATGAAGTCATGTCAAATCCATTACTTGGGTGATGTGGGACGTGAGATTTTTTCCCAACACTCCCCCTCACGTGCAGAGGCCCAACATATTCCATGGACAGGCTTGCCACGTGGGCTACACAATAGAGTTGATTAAATTTGTGCACGTCTTCTTTGGCAAAGCAGTTATGAGCCTTATGGCAGGTGGGTGAGAGGATGGTCCCTTCAGATAGAGTAGAATAGCCTTTCTGATATAAACTGGATTTGGTTGAATGTGCCAACCAGGCAGGCATGCAAGAAAGTGATATCTTGAGCTTTTCCTGGGAAGGAATCAAGGGCGTAAAAGATCTTGGTTTGTGGAGATGTCAGCCAGATTGCAATGATCTAGTTCCATTGCCTAAAGTGGGATATGATAGGACTCTGTTCATAGTGCAAGGTTAACTTTTGATGGACTCGAAGGAAACCTGTGAACGTATTTGTGGGGGTGATGATGTAAGGGAACGACTGTTACCAACTTCTTGAATTCAGTGGTGGTGAAAAGAACAAGTATGGCTTGTAGGGCACGGAGAGCTTTATTTATTTATTTAATTTTTTAAAGATTGGAGCAGCTGGTGCTATTTTTTTCCATTTTTGTTAGGTTTTGCCAGACAGTGACCATCTATGGAATGCAAATTTCCATGGACGAGGGCTGATTATTTTGTAAAATTAAGGTAACATTGGACAAGTGGAGGTTTGTATTCAAGCAAATTGTGAGGCAAAAGATGTGGCCAATTAACTGGTTAAATTGGTTTGCAATTGGCATAGCACCATGCTATTTGATGTGTTGTATTGTTCTTTGTATCTTTTTCTGGCTTTGTTGTCTTCCATTAATGAAATTTGTTTTTCCATTTTAAGAAATAAGTTAACTTTTTTGGGCTAGTAAGATCGAAAACCATGTGGAGAATTGTTATGAACATAATTTGTCACTTATGAAGGACCTTAATAACATATGAGAAAATGTTTGTTGCTTACCTTTAAAATTATCTCAAAACACCTGGTGATTTCAGTTAAGTGGTGCAGAAAATTAGCAATGCCAAATCTGTTTCTTGAACATTTTTTATGATGAAAGAGGCTTAAATATTTTGTATCCAAGATGGCTGAGGAATGTATTACCTGGTTTTACCTGCAATACCGATGAGAGCAGTGATAACAGTGATATTGACCCTGAATCTGAAATGACAAAAACCAGCAAATATCAACTCCTTTCCTTATATTTTTGAAACCCTATAGAAGTGTTTTGAATGAAATTTTTTTTCTTTTATTTTTTCTGTGAGATGGGCCTTGGGAATGAATAGATGAGGTATTGTTGCGTTTCTTTATAGATCCTAGTTCTGAGCACAGTTTAGAGTTGGCTTCAATTTTCTTCTTGTATACTGCCATAAATTTTCTATGAAATTGTGAAGGCTTTGTTTCTATCTTTGTTCTGATTTTGACATTGATTGTAAATTTCAGATGCCAAGAAACAGATTCAAGCATTTGCTTCCCAGACAATTGCAACTCGTGTGACATCAACAATACAGTCGGCATTCAGTGTTGTCTGAGTGTATACATATAGAATACAGAAAACATGAACACTTTGCAGATTTGCTGTATGGTGCTTGCCTGATCTTGTTCAGGGCTTTTCTGGTGAGGTTTGATGCTGGAGATTGTTTAACCAAATATTTCTAGTGGAACATATAACAAAGCCCTTTTTTTTTTTCACTTTCATTTTACTATTTTTGTAGCATTCTTGTGGCACCATATGATCTGTGGAACTTTAGTTGCCCTGTAATTAAGTTACTTGTTAATCTAATTACCCATGGTGGTGGCAAACAATAAAAACTGTGACTTCAGTGTAGCTCAGGTTATCCAGAACACATGAACGTCTAATTATGTGTAAACAAGTTACTGGTATCCAATTTGTCAAGACATAAACAGGACCTTATGACTGCTTGCATTTTTTCTTGTCAGGAAATGGATTTAAGCATCAGGAAAGCATCTCTTATCGGATCACTGAATTGCTCCCATGGAACAATGTTGAAACTTACTGTAGAATCCTATCTATGTTGAGGTTTTGCCAAAACCCCATTTAGTAGTAGGTGATTTGTACTGGCCCCTGCCAGGATATCTGAAAACCCAAGGATGTTGGCCCAAAATTGACGGATATAGGTTCAAGAATTTGGCCTCTTTGTAATCCAAGACATTGTTTAAATTTGAATTGTGTTTGTGGGATCCGAATATTCGAAACTGCCGTCGTTGGATATTAACTGAAAAGATCAAATACATTGAATATGCGTATAAACTTATATATATATGGGGAATATTCATGTGCATTTATCTCATTATCATTTTTTTCGTGAGAACTCTAGGTGGGATCCACTGTATGGTCCATCTAAATGGACCACGCACTCGACTCCCTTGAATTGAATCTGTTTACAAATTTTTGGTCAAATCCAAATTTATTGGACCGTTGAATTGACTATGCACCTATTCGAATGGAATGAATTTGTAGGTCATGGATGAAGGGTTTGGGGACATGTGATTGGGGTCAAATTTGGTATCTCATGTGGTCTCGCATGGATCTTTCCATCCCCCCAGTCTCATCCCTTGGTGGGGTCTACCATAGGCTCCACAGAGGAGTATGCACGGTCCTTTGGTGAGGGATATATGCACATGAATATCTCCCATATATATAGCTTTTAATTCAGGTCAAGCTTGTGGACTTCAGATTCAGATAGCTGTGTCAGGACAACGGACAGGGTTGGGTCTAGGCTGGGTACAATGACCCGGATTTGAATTGGACCATTTTCATCCCTAATGAATGCCACTTGATTCAGCAATTACTAAAGACTTAAAGAGTACTCAAATTGAACTTCAATTACTACTTCACTTTTAAAATGTCAGACATAAGCCTTCAAATGTACTGTGGCATTTTTTGTATTGATACTAAATTTGTATATTTCACCGTATAAACGTTTGTATTTTGCATCTACGCTATTCACTGTATCTGGAAGGTTCAAGTGTCTTGACACAGAATGTACTATTCCTTCTGTTATTTAAAGTAATCCAACTGTCCTTTCTCAGTAATCGGCTTGGGTAAGCTACAAACCTCATTTGAGCTCGACCCATTTCTGTCCCTATGAATGCGGCCTGATTCAGCAATTACTGTATTCAAGTTGAACTTTAGTGGAGCTAATTCATGTTTACAATGCCAACTTGAGCTCAAGATATTGCAAATGAGTATTGGCATACAAATATTGGTATCTTGATGCTAATATTATATATTTCACAATATAAACATTTATGCTTTGCAACTATATTATTCATTGTATTAGGAAGTCTCTGTGTCAAATAAAAATATATAATTTAATGGGAAATAATCTTATGAGAATTAGTTCTCACTGCTTTTTTATGAGAAGTCTAGGTAAGTTCTATTTATTACCCAATTCAAATCTTGCAATACATAGAGATTCACTACTAGTTACATTCCCTAAGTTTCTATTGAGTTCGAATTTATTGGACCATTAAATTGATTGTGCACAAATCTGAATGGACTAGATTGTGGGCCATAGATGAAGGGACCAAACTTGATATTTGGGGTGGTCCCACATAGATCTTTCCATCCCCCTTAGTCCCATCCACAAGTGGGACCCATAAAAAGTTCTGACAGTAGGTGTGTGAAAACACTTCTCATAAGATTGAAGCCCATAATTTAATATGTTGCTTCATATGTATTGCAATAAGAGAGAAGGTCATACACCATCTAACCAAATTGCATAAACAAAATGCATCTTTGAATTCTCTGCTCCATTTGTATATTCTAACTCTATCAAATGGAGACAATGGCTTGACCCATCTATTGATTCCGAATAGAGCACAAAACATTCAGTCCTAACATATTAAAATTTGAGTGATGACCAACATTTGAATGGATTGGAACCAAGTCTGCAAAACTAAAATTATTAAGCCAAGTCATTTACCCAGATAAATGGCCCATATCTACACAAATCCAGACCATCGACATATTTCTTTGGATTACCTGAAAATCGATCTAATTGACCAACCCTAACCATATAATTTTCTGATCTCAGCATTAGATATCAGTTATGACTTATTCGATTATGCACCTAACCCTTTTCAGTCTAATCAGACCCTTTTTTGGAAAGAAGGGAAGAGAAAAAAGGGGCTAATGGAGAACACTTGTTTGGAATCAGCCCAGAGGTATTTAAGCACGAGCTTATCCAAACCATAGAAAAATTTAAGATGTTTTAGGTTGTGGAGCAATATAATGTTACTTGCGTTTGATAAAGTCTTTACAAGTAGATAACTAAAAAAAGGCAAAAGCTACACTTTTTCTACATGAATATTCGTACATGGTTAAGTTGTATACGTATCTTCCTTTGGTGAGTGAGCTGTGATTCCGAAGCAGATTGATATCCACAGGATGCAGCCATCTAGTTGACTGATCAAAGGGTAGAAAGAAATTAGTGGAATCTGGACGCAGACCTCACCACGAAAAAAAATTAGTGGTGCTATACAAGAAAATTTCCAGGGACCCTACAAATTTAAAGGGCCAGGCATTTTGTCCAAGTGGGAGGATAATAAAGTTGTCTACATCATTCATCTGATGTTAATCACAGTGGATAATTTATGACTGGTGAACAAAAATTTTCTCAATTGAACAATCTAATGAATCCTACCAGTGGGATGAAAATGGATTTCACAATTCCTAAAACGTTAACCCAGAATTTTGGCTCATTTGAAATCGGGTATGGATCACACCTATGGACCCAAATGTTTAATACAGCAGAGAACTGGGCCTAAATGCTAATGCCCACATAGTTGGGACACGGTTTTGAATATAATGAAGAAGAATTTGGGTCTAAATCAAGTGCAGGTACGCATTGGATTATACTAATATGGAACAGGTGCGGGTCTCATACCGTATTTCAATATGGGTCAACATTCGTTATGTATATGTAACTTGGATTCTGGTCCAGCCCAATCCGATGAGTCCATCTGATTATTGGGAGTTCTCTTGCTGCAAATATGGACTGTTGGAGAATGTTTATAGAGATGTTCAAATATAGAGTGATGTCTTTGTAATTGTCCTCTTGTCCACGTCCAGTGGACCCCGTCAGATGATTGATAGTAGTTGAGTGTGACCCACCTATAAGCATGGTGGCAAAAAAAAAGAACTGTGGGAACTACAACACAGGATCTGTCTGGCCCACTTAAGCTGCTACTAGCAGAATTCAAAGAAGACTACATACACATACAAAGCATGGTACGTGGCCAAAAGAAACTGTGGGTACTATAATACAGGACCTGTGTGGCCCACTTAAGCTGATACTAGTAGAATTCAAATTAAGACTCCAAACACATACATTTCGAGTCTGTACTCTTGAGGAATCGCTTTCAAGTACATCACAAACAGCTCCTTTGGACATTATGAGCACCATTGTACTTGCTCTCCCTGATCGTTTTCAAACACCACCCTTTCATCTTTTTTTCCATGATCAATTATGATGAGAGAACAGTATCCTTCCCACCCCCCCACCCCCCCCCCCCCCCCCCCCCCCCTCTCTCTCTCTCCCTCCTTAGTGATGAAGAAACTAGATGAATGATTTCCGTTAAAAGTGCAGGTACCTTTTATGCAACTGTAACCAAGACTCCCAGAACTTACGAAATGAACTTTATATCCACAAGACTGTAGCATTTGGCCCATGTTACTGCTCCCTTGCTTTTGTTTTTAACTCTCTAGAGGGTTGTATGGAGCCTGTTTCAAGAGACAAATGGATTTGCTTTCCACGTAATAGAGTTTCAACTTTTAAGAGATTCCTCCCTTGAAAGTTGTTATTTTGCCCTCATTTTTTACTCCATACATTTAGTTAACCATAACATAGTTGACATAAGACTTTGATGATGATGATAATTAGTATATATTCATCAATAGGCATTGTTGTAATTAACTAGGACAAGTTGGTTGTATTTAGCCTAATATAAGTCCGACTCAAATTCTAGGAGGGCCAATCTGAATTTCAATCCAGTCCAAATTGAAGTTCCCCAACTGGAGACTCAGCCCTAGCTCCACTCAAATGCACTTCAAATCTCAGTCAATTTTAAAAATGGATTCATATATGTAAGCTTGAGTCCGTACCCATCCCAACATACCCCTCCTTAAATTGGTTTCTTTTTTTTCCAGGTTAAGTCAAGTAGTAAAGGTACATGTATATCATCGTTGTTACGAAAACACATGCATTCATTTTATACGACACTTCATCACCATTTAATCATTCATCATCATTATTATCAAAGTTTTATCTTGACTATGTTGGGATCAGTTATTCCAATCCATCTAAAGTCGAATTATGCCCTTGTATAATCACAAAACAAGGTCTCAAAATTCAAATTATAGATGTAATAAAAGTTTTACACCAGCTATCAGTTGATGCAATTCTCCTCCTTCATTCCAATTTATGACCAACTGTAATATATGTAAAAATGGATTTTCAAGTAGCATCTTTTCTTTTATATCTTGCTTCATGCCAATAGAACGTCTACCTTAGTTCAAGTAAAACTCATTATAAAGACTAGGGCAAATTTTCTTCTCGAATCTATGGTCGACTGTCAGTTTGATGCAATTTTCTTCTTTCATTGAAGATTTACAAAGGTAATTGATACCTTTTCAAGGCATGTAGGGATCTAGACTTCTTTTAGAAGTAAGGAAAGCAATGGCAACCACACCTGCGACTCATGTGGCACTTTGTGACATGTCTGCATCGCCAAAGTCTTGACACACGGTACATGAAAGAAAAATTAACGAAGATAAAAAAAAAAAAAATGAATGGTGGATCTCAAATCCACAACATCCAAGTTCCAGAGCCAGTATCATGGCACCAAGAAGGTGCACCACACAGTCCATTGGCGTGCCTCCTAAGTCCTTAGGACATTCATTAATCAAAACATGGTTATCAGTAGCTAACATGGCCTCCAGCTATCCATTAAACATAGATTAGAAAATTCCCTCCTAGGGGGCGAAAAGCTTTTGGAAAGTAGACCATAGCCATTATAGAAGCCATTGTATGTGGACAACCTCATCTCATTTCTATAATCGATCCCTTCATCTTCTTATTCTTTTGCTTCTTATCTGCATTGTGTTCACACATCACTTTCTCATACATTTCATCCCCCACTACGGCTACACGCTTATTCCCATCATCAACTTCATCACCCCACTCCCCAATTTGCCCTATAACAAGTCTTAATTCTCACCTCAATTTCTCCAAAGGGTTTTCTCCAGTTAACCAACATGCACTTTCTAAGAAACTGATCACCTTCTAGGTGCAACAGCACCCACATGGTCCAAAAAATTTTAAAAATTAGACCTTAAAAGTTTTTATTGTGGTGTTTAATTTATTCACCCTACCATTACTTGCCCCACCCAAACGAAAAATTCTAAATCTACCATTGCTTCTATGAGGGCCCACATGAAAGCATCAAATTCATAGGAACAGATAGCATGAGATGGGGTTATAGATGGAGAATTGGCCAAATATCACTTTGATAAGACAATCCCATGTTTAATCTTCCAAAGAGTAAATTTGATGATTTCTAATTTTAATGCTTTTGTGATCGAATGAAATGATGGATAATGGTTAGATTAGTGTCAATTTAAAATGAGTACTACTTCATGGGGGTAGGTCAGCTCAAAGGGCTTGGAACCCATTTCCTCATGGTTAGTTAATAGTTAAACCAGCTGGTGAGTGAAATCAAAATGACCCATGAAAGCTACATTAGGAAGGCCTCAACATGGAAACGTAACCTTTTTTGGTCTAGAGCCCAGACCTTCAAAGAAAGATCTTTTCCATCCACTGTTGAGATCCATTTCTCTCTATTTTCCCATCAGAACTTTTGACACATGGTTCCTTGCATAGCAAAAAATCAAGAATTTCAGATCCTAACAAACCCTACCAATGGAGTCTAAGATCCATGAATCACACATATGTCAATGGTCCAATGGACCTCAAAGATTACCCACCAAATTGGGTCACTCTCACACATCTTCCCATTACACCAGATGTCCCGGTCGAGTCCCATCTTGTCACCACGTGTCTATAAGCCACGTAAGCACCCTCACCAGGTGGCGTCGTCAGGTCAGTCAAGATCGAATGCACTGTACATGGTCATGTTCAATAGAGATGGATTGAAAAGAGAGATTAAGAAGAGAGAATGGTGTGAGTTTTCACTTTGAAAGACAAAAGGTATTTGGCCCATGGGAACAACCTTTTCATGGAACAATCAAATCAAATAAAATAGTAAGCTTATCATGACCTTTGCCTAGTGGTGCCTCAACAAGCGCCCATTTAAAAATAACTAATCTCAATATTATAAGTAAACAGAGTTCTAGATTATGGACACAAAAGCATGTAGGCATGAGAGTTAGAGATCCACATTGTCACGTTTGTAGCATCAAAGACAAATCTAAAGGCACATTGTATACTATTTTTTTAAGGAAAAGATCTCATTGTATTGTAAAAAATACACATTACACAGACCAAAAGTATATGCATGCTTCATGTGTATGCTGCAATCAGTCAGTCAGCATTCAGCAGGCCCACCAATCCAGACCTTTTTGGGCAGGTGGACCATCACCTAAAAGCAGCATCATGAGGTGGGGCGCTGATTGTACTAACAGATTAAATGATGGGGATCTGTTGGATGAATAGATGCATGGGGAAGATGGTCCATAGACTGAGTTTTTGGTGGTGTGTACAGGTGAGGCACGTGAGTTGTTATTTATATATTTGAAAGAGGGGGTTGAATGGAGTTCTGGGGAAAGGGACTGAACCAGGACTATGGTCTGTGGTCCTGACTCCTTTGGCCACCTTAGAATGCAATGAGAAACATTTTAATCGTTTTTCTTTGTAAGACCATTTGAATATGAAAGTTCTTCAA
The DNA here is from genome assembly GCA_037013555.1 of Sextonia rubra. Lineage (NCBI taxonomy): Eukaryota > Viridiplantae > Streptophyta > Magnoliopsida > Laurales > Lauraceae > Sextonia > Sextonia rubra. Next base: position 103,128,436 of record JASUAD010000001.1, on the reverse strand, counting down.
GGTATGGAGATGACCCACAATGTGGATTGGACACTGTTTCATACCACATCGGGGTTTCTTCAGGGTTTGGAGATGACCCACTAGGAAAGTAGGGTTTGACGCTGTTACATAGCAGATTCCATTCTGCCAGCCACTTTCAGCTTAACTATCTGGTTGTTCCCATTGGACTCAAGAACTTGGGCTGTTCAACATTTTCCATTGAAAAGTTACATGTATAGCCCACTTTGTCTATGATTGAGAAACAGCCACCTTCTTTCTTCTTTCTTTGGCCGCTTTTTTAACTTACAATCACGTTTACCCTCCAGATAATGTCAATCAACCACCAGGGTGGATATAATTTTTTTCGGTCAAATTGGTTCAATCTAACAAGTAACATTATTTTTTTTGAAAACGATAATGCTAACTCGACCTTAATGTAGCTTGAAGTACGCTTTTTTAATATTCAAATTAAATCACCAAGTCCTCATTTAGCGACTGAACTAGCATCATCTACATACTAATGTAATATATTTTTAAGGTTAAACTTGACCAAAGGTCAATCATAGAGACTGGCTATAACTAAAGATGTTTTCCCAGTCTATGGCTGCCGTCAAATCCACTTAGTGACATGTTTTTTTTTTCTTTGCTAAGTGAAGGACTAGAGCACATAAGCTCCCTAGTTAGCTGAGTTGCTGTAAAAAAAAAAAAAAGAGTTGCTGTAAAAAAAAAAGTTGGGTTGTTGTTTATAAGTACTAAAGAAGGCATACAATTATATGTGACTTTCCTTTTTCTTTCTAACCTTCGATGATCACCCATTCATCCATTATCCTACAGCCTCACGGTTGCAACCATGAATACCTTGTAACTGTGATGATGCCAGTTGTCCACAAGGAAACATATTAATGTGGGCCTCCCAAACGAGTGCACTTTTTTTCTTTTCTTCGTTCTTATGCAAGCTGCAGCACCAAAAACCTGACAAAACCTGACAATTTGAAGGTTTTGGGGGGTCAAAACATATAGGATAAATGGGGGTTGGCGTGTGGGGTGGGAGGAAGGTTTGTAAATTGTGACAGTTCGGGTCAAAGGCGCTTCACAGCCGAAGAAAAGGATGAAAGAGAGAAAGTAAAATAAACAAGAGAAAGGACTAAAGAGTATTGTGGGGGGTGGTGTGTTGTGGGGGTGAAGGGGAGGAAGGTTTGTAAATTGTGACAGTTCGGGTCAAAGGCGCTTCACAGCCGAAGAAAAGAATGAAAGAGAGAAAGTAAAATAAACAAGAGAAAGGACTAAAGAGTATTGCATTAGAAGAGGACAGGCAGAAAAAGATGGTTTCTATTGTCTGGAGTCTACGCATACACCGTCCATTACATTGAACCAAGCGCAAAGGCCCCCCCTGAAAACCCGGCCCTTCTTTTTGACAAAACAAAGCCCACCTGCATTTCGCTGTCACACAACTCACTTCCAGCCGTTACTCCCTCTACTGCTTTCCCACCTCGCATTTATTGCTTCGGTTGCATATGCATTCATTTATCTTAGTATCCTAAGCTCCTGTTTGGAAGCATTATTTTCTGCCTCTTATCATATAAATATCTAAAATATTTAGAGTTTAAAAAAATAAGATCATTTAGCATGAGATTTTATCCTCTATTATATTTAGACATAATAGAAGTAAAACCTCTTAAAACCACATGCCTCAAAACTCACCTTCTCCAAACAAAAAGAAAAAAGTAAGAGGCACTGCTACAATAAAAATATGGTCATCATGCTCAGCAACTTTTTTATTTTTTTATTTTTATGTTTTTTCAAATATGAGATAGGAAATGAAGATCCAAATCGTTGGAAATGTGTACAACATCAAATACAGCCATTTATCCAAATTTCAGCCATTGAATCATTACCAATCTCGAGATATGTGTAAAAAGCGTTAGCCATTAGATATTTTTTAAAAATTATGTGGGCCCTAAATACAGGATCCAAACCATTGGTAATGTTTGGAGGGCTTAACACAGCAATGGGGTCAATTTTCAAGTCTTGATTCCATGTTGATCTCGAGAAATTTATAAAAAACTTTCAACTATTGATGTAACATGCCTAATTTTGGATTATTTCACAGACAGTCCCTTTTTTGCTTTATTATTATTATTATTATTATTATTATTATTATTATTTCTAAGACAATAAATAATGATCTAAACAGTTAAAAATCTTTATAGGGTCAGTGATTTTTAGGAGATCGAAGTTCAGCCGTTGGATCATCGCCAATATTAAGATATTTGCTAAGAAATGTGAATTTTTTTCTATTTTTTTAAAAAAATTTCTAGGCTTTAAATACAAAATCCAAACTGTTAGATCTCACTGAAAGTTGGGTATGGAGTTGAATATTAAAGCTTGATACTTTGTAGGTCTTGAGAAATTTATGAAAAAGATTCAACCATTAATTTAAAAAAGTCTATTTAAAATAGATCCTCATATTACCAAACATACATATTTATTTTATCCTCTTTTTTTTATGGCTCTTTTTTTAATGCCTTTATTTTAGATGGGTTCCTAATAATAAGACTAGAGATGCCAAAAAAGGCCTAAGTAGTATTGAGGAGTCAACTCCATCCATTGGGGAATGTTGAAAAGTATTTTCACTGTCTCCATTAACACCTCAACGTCTTGGTAGAATAGTTACCTAGAGATATTTAATATAGTATTAGAGCCAACCAGTCATAAGTTCAAATATCAGAAAGAACGATTCAGTGTTAAAAAAATAAGTATTGCCAAAAGTGCGCCAATCGAAATCCACCTAAGGGGGAGTATTAAGAGTTGGCTCCACCCGATGGAAAATATTGAAAAGTATTTACGTTGCCTCTACTAACATCTTGAAACTTAATACCTAACATGTTCAAACTCAAGGGATGATTACATTCACATCTAAAACAAATAGGTTCTAAGAGTGTATATAGCTTGAGTTGTATTCATGGGTATACCTAACAATTAATCTACTTGGTCAATCATAGTTGGCGCCATTTAACAATTGTTGATAATTGGTGTAAGGATTTTTGTATGTTGGCTAATTCATGGGTTGCACAAAACTCTGGGTCCATTGAATTGTACTTTTATATTTCTGATGTATTGTGGTTTACGTTGCCATAAGAGCTGAATGAGAAATAAAAAATTGGCTGGGTGCTCAAGTGGCCATACACACACACTTCGGCGGGATAATAATGAAGCACACGCACTTAAGCTGACTGTTTGCACGCTCAAGCTAGCTTGACAAGAATTGCACTGAATTGAAATAACTAAATGTTTTTGCTCACCCAAAAATAGAGGGAATTGAGGCGTGCGAAACGTATACAGACTCTCTTGTTCGGATGAATGAGAAAGAGACATGGAAAAGAAAAATGAGCGTTGACCTTTTCAACTTTTTCAATTTCGAGTTTATTTTTATGGGTTCTATTACATTCTAACATTTTGGATGTAGGCTATTTACATGTATATTTTTTGTACAGCACCGCTCCTGTAGTCTCAGGTGATAAACAACTAAAAAAAAACTTAGTAAATACATGAAAATTTTACATAAACAAGAGAAAATGTGGAAAGGGTGGCCAATCCAGAGTGTGTTGAATGCACATCATTTTTTTGTTTAAGTCGATTGAGCAATCTTCATGCCCTACCACTTGTTTTTTATTTTTATTATAGATGGAATCCCGAGGGGAGTTAAGAAGGGGAGTTAAGACGAAGATTTTATAGTCATGGTTGCCCCCATGGATCACTTATCACGTTATGCCAATGGGCTAGCTATAGTTTTACTCATATGACCTTCAACTCTTAAGTGAAGGAAACGGAGAAAGTCTCGAAAGACTTATCTTCCTCGAAGATTTGCTCAAGTCAAGGCACGATCCTTCTGTTCATTTTTAGACGATCAAGTACCTTATGTTTGGAGTCGAAGCCAAAGAAGTTGAAGTGTCTATGTCATTTTGAAGAGAATCTGAAGAGTCTTAAATGCCCCGATGGATGTGCTGTGCTTGATGCTGGTGTTGTTTTTACTTGTTCTGTATGTCTGTGTGGTGTGTAGTGGAATGGACGCCTAAGGGAGATATTTATAGCCTCATAGAGTCTTTTTCGGTTATTTGCGACAGGGAGAATATTGGCAAAATCTGATTTGCAGGCAGGCAGTCGACCATGCATTCGTATGGTTAGCTACCCTCCCACAGTCAATCATGTGAGGTGGCAGTTAGATCTTCATCACTTGATTTATGTTGATCAGCATGAAATTTGCCAAAAATGATTTAGCTAGATTTGGATTGGCTACTTGATGATCTGTCAATATTTGTAACCGTTGGCTAGTCATTTTCCTTTGTCGGCTAGTGTTTCATTGGCCATTAACTTGTTTAGTCGTTTAGTATACTCTTGGTTACTGGCTTGTTCAGTTGGCCAGTGTACATTTTTTTCATTTTTTGAAATGTTTTACTTATTTTTTTTTCCGGACTTCAAGGTGTCTTTTTGGGTTTTGTTCTTGAGTTGTTTGTACTTTGTTTTGCTGTGTTAGAGTCTTGAATTTGACTTTGGATTGCTGACACTTTTGGGTTTCTTCTGAACTTATTATATACCTTTCATCATGCATTCAAGCGAATGCTTACATGCACTCAGCGTATGGCATACAAAACTTTCCTAATATGAAATTATTATTTTTTTGTGCCAGAACTGCTAGTTCTTATTATATAAAGACTATTTTTTTTTGCATGAATTATGGGTTATATAAAGGGTGTTTCTTTCAACCAAAATATATAGATCTCATTATTCTAAGTGGAGAATATATATTAGAGACCACCTCCTTCTCTAGAACATCCATTTGAAAGATTAGACTGAAGCTTTATTTCAGAGAGTTTTTGCTTCTACATCTCTTGTAGAAGAACATTTTATTTCGTAGAAGATTATAGAATTAGTTGCATCCTAGATTTGGTGCAGAGGACGGCATGGAGTCGTTGCAGTGTGAAGCTGTGTATAAAAAATTACAGTCCTTAGGTTAAGCAAGAACTGGATAAGGGTTGTGAGTATATCTTTTGTAATTGTGTGATTAATGGTGCTTGGTTGTTGATCCAATTCCAACTCGTGGCATTTTTTTAGTTAGGGCTTTCTACGTTAAAATCATATGATTCTTGCTTGTGTGGTTGTTTGATTGATTTGCGAGTTCATTTTATTCTTCTGTTGCAGATGAAATTTGAATTGCAATCAAGAAATCCAGACCTGAAATGATCCTTTGGTGTCAGAGTAGGTAAACAAATCCGTTGTGTAGATCTATAGATTTCAATAATGGAATTCAGCAAAGATAAAGGCATATCAACTACTAAGCCACCTTTGCTTAATGGATTTAATTAAGCATATTGGAAAGTTAAAATAATTGACTTTCTTAAGTCGATTGATGATGATGTCTAAAATTGTGTTGAGGAAGGCCATACTAGACCTTTTGTTGTGAATGAGGGAATATCTGTTCTTAAAACTAAGTTACAATGGACTAAAGATGAAAAACATGCCTCCAATTGTAATAACAAGGCTATGAATGCTTTTTACAATGTAGTGTTTGCTTTTTAGTTAAAAAGGAGTTTTACTTGCAAATCTGCTAAGAAAGTATGAGATATTTTATAGACTGTGCACGAGGGTATTGATATAGTCAAGAAATCTAAATTGCAAAAAATGACTGCGGCCTTTGAAACCATTAAGATGGAAAATAATGAGACTTTTGATAAGTTTTATGTTAAACCGAATGATATAGTTAATTTTGTTTTAAAAGGTGAGCCTATTTCAGAAAATAGAATTTTCAAGAAGATTTTAAGGTCTCTATCTAAAAGGTTTGATTTAAAGGTTAATGCAATTGAGGAAAATAAGAATCTTGATATCTTCAAGGTAGATCAGTTAGTTGGAAATCTTCAGACCTTCGAAGCAAATCATAGGGCTAAGAGAAGTTTATGTCTAAAGGTGTTGCTTTGAAAGTTTTTAGGGAATCAACAAAGAAAGTCGAAAGTGATTCAAATTTTGAGGAAATTTATCTTTGAGAAGATGTTTTGTTTATAAAAAAGTTCAAAAACTCATGAAGGGGAGAAAACTGATTTGAAGATTTCAAAATCTGAAAAGAAAACTTCTTCAAAAGGAGTTAAGTGCTTTGAATGCCAAGAATATGGCTTTTTGCAAGTGAAGGTGTGAACAAGAAAAGAAAAAAAAAAGTAAAGAAACAGGCTCTCAATATTGCTTAGGATGAGTCTTCTGAAGAAGAAGAAGCCAAATCTAAGGATAAAACTTTTGACTTGGCAATGGAAAACTTGTTGCTTTTATAGCTAAATCTTCACAAGGTTCTTTTGACAATTGTTCTGGTAATGAAGATGATGAAGTGTTAGATGAAAAACCGGATTGGAAAGAGAAGTATAACACTTTGCATAATGATTATGCTATGCTTACTAGGTTTTCCAATAAGATAGCAATCAAGTGGAAAGCCTTAAAAGATTAAACTCTCTCTTTCTTTAGAAGGAATTAGAAAAAAAACACTTTCAAAGGTTCTTCCCTTGGAAGGTCAAAAATGTTTTTTTACTGATAAGTTGATTGTTGAAGGTCACATAATAATTTTAAAACCTTGAAGGAAGAGTTGAAGACTTGCAAAGTTGAGAATGATAAGCTGAATGAAAGACTAAAGATAGCAATGTTTGAGCTAGATACGACTAAAACTTTGTTGAATAAGATCAATACTAGATCAAAGAAACTCGAAAACATCTTATGTGGTCAAAAGTTGCCTAGTGACAAAAGCAGTCTTGGTTATGATAATGGTACATCCACTTCGAAGTCTAATGGTAAAATTGTTTTTGTTAAAAGTTTTGCTTTGAATTTTAAAGCACCTGCTGCTTCACATGCTGCAAGAGTAAATAATGTGGTGAGCAGTTCAAAGAAAAATAACGCGTTGTGTCCTGCATTCATACCCATATGTCATCATTGTGAAATCAAAGGACATATTTGACCCCATTGCAACAAACTACAAAGTCTACAAAAAATAAGCAATGAAGGAAGAACTTGGCTCCAATGAAGGTCAATACTAGAGCTATTTGGGTGAGAAAGACAGACCTATTTGTTGAATTCATACACATTATGCCAAAATTTTAAAATATGCAAGTGTGGGTACCAAGCTCTAAAAGTCCCTAATTAAGAAAATCAAGCTCCCACCCTCAGTTGATACGAAGTTGACATTCAAGGAGAGTCAAAATTGAGGGGGAGTTAATGCTGGATCCTGATTGACAAATATGTTGTATGCTGACATCATTATTTTTATCAATTATAGACAAAATGAGGAGTTATACAGAGTTGAAGTTGATGGTATTTTATACAATTTGCTCAATAAATTTTTTTTTTTTGGTTTTGGGTAGGTAAATTGTATGTTTTAAAAGTTTTGTCCATGAATTACCAAAGGAGGAGATTGTAAGGATTTTTGTTTGTTGGTTAATTCATGGGTTAGACAAAACTCTAGGTCCATTGAGTTGTAAATTTATATTTCTTTTAGAAGGACCATGGTTTATGTTGTCAGAAGAGTTGAACAAGAAATCAAAAATTGGCTGGGCGCTTGAGCAGCCACACACATGCGCTCAAGCGGGATAGTCACAGAAGCACATGCACTCAAGTTAAATGATTATGCGCTCAAGTCAGCCTCGCAGAAATTGCGTTGAATTAAAATAACTGGATGTTTTCATTATGTGCTCGAGTGGAGGCTCACACGCGCTCGAGTCATGGTGTACAGAAACTCACTTTACTAAAATGGAATTATTTTCTGTTTGTGCCAAAATTGTTAGTTCTTATTCTATAAGGACTATTCCTTTAGGGCATGAAGTGTGAGTAATATAAAGGGTATTTCTCTCAACCTTATACATAGATCGCATTATTCTGAGTGGAGAATACATATTGGAGATTACTTCCTTCTTTAGAGCTTCCATTGAAGAGATTATACTAAAACTTTGTTCTACAGAGTTATTGCTTTTACATCTCTTATAGAAGAATATCTTCTTTCATAGAAGATTGATGAATCAAGTGAATCCTGGATCTCGTGCATTAGATGGCAGGGAGTCGTTGCGATGTGAAACTTAACATAGAGAATTACAGTCCTTATGTTGTGCGAGAATTGGCTAAGGATTGTGAGTATATCTCTTTTAAATATGTGATTCATAGTGATTAGTTGTTGGTTCAGTTTGGAATTGTGGTTTTATCCCAGTTTGGGATTTCACGTTAAAATCACGTACCTCTTGCTTTAGTGGTTGTTTGATCAATTTGAAAGTTCATTTATTTTATCGCTGCATATAAAATTTGGGTGAATCTTTATATGCATCCGTCCCTCACCATTTTTTCTGTGAAAACTCTAGGTGGGGCCCATCTATCACTCAATTCAAACCTTGCAACACACATGGGACCCCATGATGGCAACTCGGCCCAACTTTTGATTAGATCCGAATTTATTGGACCGTTGGATCAACTATACACCAATCTGAACGGAATAAATTTGTGAGCCATAGATGAGAGGTTAGGGATATGTGATTGGGACCAAATTTGATATGTAGGGTGCTTTCACATAGATCTTTCCAACCCCCCAGTCTCATCCCTTGGTGAGGTCCACAGTAGGCCCCACCAAAGAGTGTGCACGAAAAGTAGTCCATGAGGGACGTATGCACACGAAAAGTAGTCCATGAGGGATGTATGCACAGAAAAAGGCTCCTAAAATTTGAACTGCAATATAAAAATTAAAATCTGAAACGATCATTCAATTACATAGATGATCAACTGACTGCTTGATCAGGCTAATGAATATGTACATGTGGGGGTACGACGGCATGGGATGTTTAAGAAATCTGCTTGGTCATTCATAGCCATCAAATGACTGATTGGCATTATCATAACTTGGTGAAAAGCTTGATCAATTAACTGAGTATCCATTATGGGTCGCACTGGAAGATGAGAGATGTGGGTCACTGAATGATGGGCGCCATCTTTACTGAATTAGGTTTTCCAATTGAAAAGACATAAGTTGTGTGAGAAGATTGGATTGGAATCCAAATTGTGGTTAAGTTGCTATCAAAGTGGAACTTGAAAGAGATGTATCGGCATTAAAGATAACTTCCTTTTGCATTAATTAGTTCAATCAACTGGAAAGAAGGTCATTAGTCAGTGCCTCTTTAACCTGCTTTTGAAAATTCTACAGTGGAAAATAGTGTTGTCAACTTATTTTATTCTTTTGTATTTTTTTTTCACATTTGTGCAGCTACTTTTCACATAAAAAACCTGAAGAAGTGAAAACCATTTTTTGCATATTGAGACTTCCATATTCGGTGCAGCTTTTTTCATTTTTCCATAAGGAAAAGTGAAAAAATGAAATAACTTTTTTTTGGGATTCCGTGAAACCTATTTTGTTTTTTTTTTGTTGTTTTTTTGTTTTTTTTTTGTGGGGAGGTGGGGTGGTGGGGTTTGAACTTGTTCTCTGGGAAAACCCTAGCCGAAAAAGGGTTTTCCATGAAATTAATTTTCTCCAAGACAAAGGTGCTTAAGAGAAAGCAAACCTACAACCAAGCCCGGCACTCAAACATAGTAGTAAGCGAAACCCCAAATGTAATAATCATAGTTTATCAATAACTGTAGTAGATTCTCTTGTCATCTTGTAGTTTGGCTGAACGCTAAGTTAGACTTGGTAGGACCTGATCATAAAGTTTATTTTCCTATTTTTCTCATGTTAAATGGAGTGGTGGACTTTTAAGCAAGTCCATGAAAATTAAAGAATTTTCGCATTTCTACTTTCAGAATAAAATGTTGAAAGGTGACAAAAGAGCTGAACCAGAGGCTGGCACATGGGCGAGGCACAGAGACAGGTCTCAGGATTAAGTTTCTAAGGGCTAGTTTACTTTATGTCACCTCCAAGAAAAATATTAAAAGAAATTAAAGCAAAATAATGCGGTATCCTCAGTGTTTGTCTATGAGGAATCTGAGTAAAATATGCAGATTCCAAAGTAAAAAAACTGAGGGAAAAATGAAATATCACTCAGAAAAATTGGTATTGGTATATAAATGAAGAAAAAAATGTGGATTTCTAAATTCCATGAATTTAGATCTGAAAAACCTCAAAATAAAGATTTCAATTAGTATGAATCTTCAAAGATTTACAATTGCCAAAGTAGGTAAATTTATATCGAGTTGTATTGATGAGCATAATTAAGAAAAAGTGGTATCCGTGTGTAATTCATCAAAAACAAGGATTTTCAAATTCTACAAAGTTGGACATAAAAATCCTAAAAAATAAAAATCTCGGGTACTTACAATCGGCAAGCAGGGTTTTCTAATTTTGTAAATCAATTGATTTTATCACTTTTAATGATTAATTCATCGTGAAATTGATTTTACAAACTAATCGGTTCGGGTCTCATCCCTAATTCCCTGATTGACCTGTTAGATTACGATCTAAAACCATTCATCTTCCTGATCAGCAATGTCCATCGAACAGGTCATGTACAGTTGGTCATTATCAGCTATCTCACTACTAAATAAGATCACCAGTAAAGATTCATAAAAACCCACTTGATTGGAAGTTTATAACCACGTTTAAATACTTGTGCCCTATAAATAAAAACTTAGAGCACAATATGTAGCAAGCCCAAAGAACAAGAAATGCCCCCTTCATTGGTGGGTCCCACTAATTCAACCTTGGCATATCAGAAACATCAGGCCCGCAGCAATGAAATGGAGGGTTGAGAAAGAGAAACTCTCCGTTTTCATCTCCACTGCGAGGGCAGCCAACAACTTCTGGAGGAAAAATGTATAGAATCACAACCTATGACCCGTGATTGGAGGGGGTGCCAGTGGGTCCCACTAGGAGAAAAATGAAGATGAGATGGTCCTCGTCGGGCCCACCATGTGGGGCCGACCCTGATGTGATGCTTGCCCTTTAACATCCTTGACTGCGTTTTAATTAGCTGTTGGACGTAAAAATGCCCATAAAAAGACGGTCGTGTTTGAGTTTCAGAAGAAACGAACTCTTACCTGGAGAGGACATGTGTCTAAAAGAGGTTGGTGTTGTCATTGTGTTGGGCTTCCACCCCGGCAGGTTTCCTGTTGGGGAGTAGTTGACACTTTGTCATATATGCAGTAACTTAATTTTCGTTTCATCATGGTATTTTTGGTCTTTGAAAATGCAAGAGGTCTTTGAAAACTATAGGAGTAGGGTTTTAGACTAGTCGTTGAGGCTTTTCAAAAATTTTTACTTATTTTTTTATCAAAAAATACATATTTATTAACACACGTACTTATCTCAATAATTGAATGATTTGGTGAGCATTTGTCAAATGAAATTCGGTGAGATTCTAGGAGTCGCATGACTTTGATAATAGTTCGGATGTGCAGTCTCATGAGAGAAAATTTTTGCTTGACAATTAGAACTTTGTACTACAAAGTTTTATTTGTTCATTTAAATATTTAGGCATTGGGTGCATTTGAATCTTGACTATAGAAAAATGACTCCTAAACAACCTTTCTTTTTAATGGAAAATGAAGATAGGGGAGATAAAAAATGAATAATTAGTTATCATTCTAACAATTTAAATTATAGAAAAGTCAACGTCCTATCCACATCTCTATGTTAGTTCTTCATCTTCTTCCTTTTTAATAAATCTTTATGTTGCCCATTTGAGGATAAATTCTTGAGTACTGTTGATAAACATGTCACTACATGTGAAAGGGAAGAATGTAACAGAAATAAAGAGCTCACAAATTTATCCAAGCATTAAGATGTGCATAAGATGTAATGTGAACAAGGAAGAAGGTCAGTGTCTACTGTTCAATTATTATATTTCCTTACATGGATGTATACATTAAGAGCATATTTCAGTTTTTCAACGTATTTTTGTGGAAAAGAAAATGACAGGAGTGATAGAGCCATTTATGTGGTCAAGCAAAGTCATGGATGTGGATAGCCTTTGCTTTTTTGAAAGGGGGAAAACAGAAAAGAAAATATTTCAAATCCCCCTCAAAAAAAAAAAAAAAAATTGGGAATACGTAAATCTTTATATTCAGATGCGTTGCTTGCTCACAAATAATTGATGCACATTTGAAATTTTCTACAAAACCAATTTTATGTAGAAAAAATGCACTAAAAACCAAGTCCTAAGGGCCCATTTGGATGATCAAAATCTAGGACTTTATTAACTTGTAATTAGTCATGACAAAGAATCAAACCAAACTTCAACTCTTGTTATCCATGTCCATGGGCCTTCATTTGACCTAACTCTTTTACAACTTATTTGATTCAGACAGAATTTTATACTAATGAAGAAAAACATGCATGCATTAAATGTAAATACTTTATAATCCATTTGTTTGTATAGAATACATAGAAATTCATGGTAATATAGAGCTACTCGATGATTATTAAACAATTGAGTGGTGAAGGATTTTAGGGCAGGAGTGATGGAGATTTATACGGTAGGCAAGGTTGATGGGATTTTAAACTTTCCCACTACTAGAATTATTAGGGTGGTAGTTGGGTACTCAATTCCAACTTTGACTTGGTTCTTCTTACCATAAAAAAAAGAGAAAAGAAAAAGAAAGAATGCATATTGGTTTGGCTCAAATTTCATTAAATTAAAGGTGAGGTTATTTGATGGTTTTTTTGGGCATTCACCTTTGAGTATTATCATTAAACCGGCATTAATCGTGGTTATGGACATTAGTGTATGAGTATCTAACAGACTTGTGAATCTTATTTCCAAATCAGCCCGTTCATTAGGTCTTATATTACATGCAAGGTGGGCCTTATGTGATGAAGTATATGGATATTCCAAAGTAATACCTTCCATCCAATGGCGAAGGTGTGAAGGCCCCATCTTTGAAATAACAACCACCCAACGTCATAGTTACCTTAGTCTTCCACTAAAAGGCCTGTCAACGTAGTAAACAATTTCCATCCCATTACTAATCAAATGGAAGGGGAAAAGAGAAAAAAAAAATGGAAAAAAGAACCAAATGTGATCCACAATCAAGATGACGGATGGCAACTTGTTCGGTTTGAAGGATGGTTCGCCCTGATACAAATCTTCATCAATGAGAAATCATTAACACTAATACAGATCTTCATCAATGAGGAATCCTTAAATCTACAAATTCTGTCAAGTCCCGAATTTTTTTATATTGGGTCATACCAGTTTATCGGGTTTGAGTTGGGTTAAGAGGGTCAGATAGATTGATTTAACACAATTGGGCCTGAGTTAATTAACCCTTTTAGGCCAGATGACTCTTTTTGGAATTTCTTAAAACCCACTAGAAAGTAGGGAGCCCTTCCTTGTAATTTGGAAAAACCCTCTTTCTATATAAACTCTACTATTATGGTTTTTTCCCCATTCTGCAACCCTCTTCATTTCTTCTTCAACCAAATCCTAGAAGCTCTCTAAGGGGGAAATCAAGGTGGGTCTTCCAAGCTTTGATCTTCAGATCTGCTTTGGCTTCAAGATCCAGGCAAGTGGATAGCTAAAACAATGGTTTTTGGTTCTTGCAATATGTTTTAGTTGCTTGTTGGTTAACATGCTCTTTTGTAGGATTTTTTCGCTTGGGTTTAAATTTTCTGTGTTATTTCTTTGCTCAGGTTCCATACTTTGATTTGTGATTAATCTTAGAGATTGATCTTCTTTTTTTTCATAAATATGAAGCTTGTCTATGTTTTAAAAATATATATATATATATACGACGTAGCATCACTGCCCTGCTGCCCAGGCAGCAGCGCTGCCTGTCGGGCCTAGCCCAGCTGGGCTTGGCAGAACCAGGCCAAGGTGCTGCTGGGCCCAGTTACGGCTGGGCCGGGTGGCTGAAGAAGTTGGGCCCACTTGCCCTTAAAAAAAATTATTTATATATATATGTAATTAGAATTTTAGGTTATTAGTTATAAACATTTAAGTATTATAATGTGATTATTGGTTTAGAAGATTATTGAATATGTGGTTATGTTAATTAATTATTAAATTGGATATGATAAGAAAATTCGATTTTGATTGTTATAAAAAGTAGTTTAAGAGTTTGTATTTGACATTAATATCAAATTGGGATTTGTTATATACTAATTAGGATGTAATTTGTATGATTAAATTTTTAATTAGAATGTATTTCAAATTCTAATTTGGATTTAACTTGAGTCTACATTCTAATTCATACTCCGAGCTGTGTACCTTTTGTTTTGTATAAAATAATAAAGTGTATTTATACACAACAATGATAATTAAGGAATTAATTATTCCATTTCCCACTTTGATCATAACTTGATTTAAATTTGGATTTGTAATTTAAACATCTTTTACCCAATTAGTAAAATATACCTAATTGGATTAGATAAATCATGTCCTTTTTAGAAAACTTAGCTAGATGCTCACATGAGAATTGGATTAAGTGCAGAATGGGAATTTGAGGTTCGGGATGCACTACATGATAGGCACCAAAAGTAGTATAACGACATCGTGGACTCATATTTCCTTGTGATAGAGAGTTGGTTCTCATGCGTATATTTAACCAGCTATGACCGTTAGGTGGTTAGTGCTTACCCTCAGAAAACTTGAATTAACACTCATTCATAATACACTTTTAAATTTAAAAGTCGAAATACTCAAATTAAGATTAGTTTGAATATTGGGATCAAAGGTGTCATATCATGATTCATTCTACATTTGTATACATATGTATTTGTAAATATGTACATAAATATATCTGACCGACTCCAGTTTGGAGGTGAACGTACGCCATCGGGTCAGCATGTACTATGGATTATAGCACACAGCTGTGCCTTCTGTTGTTATCTGCGGCAATACCCGTTTCTGTTATTATCTGCGAGATTACCCGATTCTGTTATCTGTATGTGGGACAACCCGTTTCTATTATCTGTATGCGGGATTACCCGTTTCCGTATATTTATCCACAGGAATACCCGTTTCTATGCATTCATGTCATTCGGGTTTGCATCTGATTTATTTTGATTCATAATGAATATATTATTTAATTTAGTTGATTAATCTATTGCTTGCAGTTTACCTTCTTGCCAGATTATGTCAATCTGACCCACTACTTTTGGGTGTTTAGGTTCCGTTGCCGGTGCCGAACCGGAGGGTCAGGTGACGCAGGAAATTCTGCCAGATGGCGGAGTTGTTGAATGGAGCACTGATGACATCATCTGAGGTGTCCTAGTGTGGTGCAGAGATCGAAAATCTTAGGTTTTGTAGTAAGGCCATGTTTGGGGCCATTAGTTTACAAATTTTAAGTTTAATTGTTTTGGAATTATAATCTTAGTTGTTATGCTTCGAAGCACTTGACATTGATTTCGTTATTAATGAGACTTGTTACATGGTTATTATATGATATTCATCTGCGATGAGAATGGATTTCAGTTCCGCGTGTAATTATGATTGCTTGATCACTAAGCATAGCCTCGCGAAGGACTTCGATCCACCCAGAATTGGGGCTTGTACTGTTTATGTTAGAAATTTTTTTTAATTGGCCCCAATATTCTCACACCCCTGGAACCGGGTTTGGATCCGGTCCAGTTTTGGGGGCGTGACATATTCCTCACAAGTTATAATTAGAAAAAGAGGTATCAAACAGGACTCTACCTGTGCCTAGCATGCGTACGTTTGTGTCGCATATCATTGCAGGCTAGCCTTAGTTTGGTTCCACTACATTACAGGGTTGAACTTAGTTAGGGCAGGTTCAGATCTATCAAGGTGAAAGAAAGTGTCCCAAATGGTTGTTCAGACTAAACTCACCGAAAACCTTTTGTGCGTTCCGGTGTGAGATAAATCCTGGGAACTTATTGTGAATGCTTTTAGATCTTTTAGATGATCAATCAAGAGTTCTTATGTCCCTTATATACAGTTCTTATCTCCCTTATACACAATAATCTCTAGGAGTTACTGCTACTATGGATTCTATCCCTTTAAAATTCTACATCTCCTGACCAGCATATGGAAATTCTATTAAATCAAGAGTTTGAAATTGATGCAATTTCTATAGCCAAGAGTTAGATCCCTATCAGACTCTATTAGATCAAGATTGATGAGAGTTTATTCATAGCACACCGCTGGGTTCAATCTAGCATGGACCCTATGGTGGTCGGGCCACACAAATTTTCTAAAATGAGGCTCATACTGAATTGCACTTGTTGCCATCCTTAGCATAAGAAGAATAATAATTTTGTTTTTCTTGTTAAAGATACAACAAATATCTATTCATTTCACCCACTAAGGGCTTTGAGCAATGACTAACCTTCTCTTTTGACTTCAGTCATCCAAAAGAAGATGAAAGCCTTCAAAAAAGAGGAAGGGAAGAGATTAAATGGGACATATGATAATCTTTAACCAATGGAAAAATCCTTAGGAAGGAAAAACAAGAAGGAATTTTTTTGAAACTGGCAGAGGAATTCTATCATCCTTAACAATTGGAAAATTGTGATGATTAACCGGTCAGTAAGAGAAGGTGAAAGTCACTTCAACATGCAGTGTTCAGATTGGGAACCAAATCCTCTAAAACATGCATACTTCCGGTTGTGTTCACTTGTCTTTCAAATAAATAAGACTTTAAGCATATTATATATATTAAAGCTATAACAATGGAGGCCTTTGGAGGGTGCCACATTATTATCCCTTATTTTTTTTAGAGCGCTACGTTAGCATCCTAAAATATTAAAATTTCTCCTCCTATAATCTCTCTCCCTCCTTCTTATCTTTTAGGCAATTAGTATTTTTTAAATTGGGATTTCCTAAAATCTCTCTTTTCATCATCTAAAATCTCCAATTGATTTTTCATCTTGGATTGAAGTGAGCTTATGTTTAAATCATGCAGGAATGAAGGACCTTGGAGGTTGGGTTGAGTGGAAATGTGGGTAGATGTAGATTGAGATGAGGAGGATTGGGAAACCCTAGGATTGGACCCAGGTCGCCACCCACCTGCTATTTCCGCCATGGATGAATTAGAACAGTGTGAGAAGGGACATAAAGACGGAGCCTAGGAACATGGAGGCATAGTTGATGTAGAGGAGAATCCAATACCCCGGATTTGATCGTATGGTTTTGTTATCTGGGTTGGTGTTTGATAGAGTTGAAGGGTTCTCCATTGATGTTTTTCTCGACCTCTTTTTTTTTCTTCTTTCTCCTTGCTTTGGTTTTACTATTTTTGGGTTTGGGTCGTTTTATGCTAAAGAAGATTTTATTAGTGTAGGTTGGGCTTAGAGCGGGAGTTTTAAATGTTTGGTTCTAGGATTTAACTCGAGGAAGGTGAAGAGTCTTGATCCTTTTAGATGATATCACCAAGCATCCAATATTCCATCTCCATTCATTTTTTAGGTGGATTGTGAAGAATCAATTGCTTCTGGTAGTAATTTTTTTGTGAGAAATTTCATTTTCAATAGGATCTAATTGATAAGGAGTCTCATATAATTAGCAAGTGGATTTCATACAAGTCTGGACCGCTCTTAGGCCTGGTCTCATCAATCCTGACTTGGTCCTCCACTATCCATATTCCAAGTAAAAAGTCTGAAAGAATATTTACACAATTTTTTGAATCTTTAATATTTTATCATTTGTTAAATTCATATTTATTTATATTTCATTTTAGATAAGGCAAGCAACACCCTCTTCATCATTTGGATGTGTTGTCACCATATCGGATCATGGAGAACATATAAAGTGTTATTTTTGGAATAGGAAGCATATGAGATGCTGTCAGATCCGAATACAAAGGCCACGTATATAAGGATCTTGCGAGCGGTTTGAATCTTGCATTCTCTTCTCCAAAGTGTTTTGACGATGTAACTTTCTGTTTTGCTAAATCATTTATGCATTTTGGTGCCGTTGCAAAAAAGCAATTGATGCCTTTGAAAGTTAGTAGAATAGCAAAAAGCCATTTATGTTTTCACAGTCCCCAAAACTTTCTTTCTTTTGCTTTGAATGGCTACAAACATGCCATTACACAGAAAGAACTTATCATAGAAAATTAATTTCGTCCCATAGTTATATATATCTATATTATTTTGGTGAGAATTGTTCACATGTGTTGTTGAAATGCACCAGTGGAACTATATAAAGCCATACATTCAATGGGGGAGCAGAGCATTTTTGTTTTCTTTCCTGTGGCATCGTGTAATAAACATTAAATTAAACATAGATGTAGCTCTATTCTTCTTTACTCGGTTTTAATTACATATCCAAGGCTGACACGAGACATTAAACAGGCCCTAAGTGCAAACATGATCCTTGACTCTTTCATAATGAGACCATGCCTAACCATGATGCCATTGCAGCCTGGTTGTAACCTGGGTTTGTTAAAATTCCTATTTTTGTTTGGTTGCTATTAAAAGTTAGGACACCTTCCCTTTTAAATTTATTTTTTTAATATTTTCAAAAAATTTAATATTATAATATATTTGTACTTTTGGCCTGGGCTTTGTTGCAAGTATTTTTATATCAAGAGAAAAAAAATGAAGTGCAAGTTTGAAAGTGTTTTTTTTCCTTTTAATTTTAATTTTTATTTTTAAAAAATTTTTGTCTGTCATGGTTTCGATCGAATAGCTAACAGGATCCAACACTCCTTTGATTTTAAAAAGAAGATGGCTAGATCCCACAGCTTCTTTTTATCTACTAGGCAGGATGGACCCCAAAAATTTGTTGTTTGCCATACTCCCAAAAAACAGCAGCATGGGGCATCAAGTTGCTAGAAACACAGAGGATTCGTTACCTCGACATTTATTAACATTCCAAATAGAAACGTGGCGTGTTGTGGTCTACTAGCCCAGCTATCGAACAAAAGAGTATTTTGTAACCAGCCACCCATCAAATTCAGTTTCTATTCGTCTTTGTTAGACATTTGATATAAGTCCTGGTAAATTCTAATGCTCAAAAGCAACTGTCGGTCTTCTATGTCACTTGTTTTCCCGAGTACGTGTTAAAAGTTTCTACCAAACAAGTCGTATATGTAAAAGCAACCATTTGGACTGTGTTTTCAGGGCTTGGGCTAGGCATGAAATAGTGCAAGCTATATGCAAGATTTAAGGTCCTGGGAGGGCACAACACATTAAACTTGGAGAAATATGTATGTTTTGCCAATCCATCAGAATCTTAGTAGTCAAGCACCTTTCTTCCACTTTCAACATTTAAATGAGATAGTAGATTCTACCCATTACATGTATGGTTCGATGGGGTGAAAATAATTTGCCTGCTACAGTGTGATCGAATTGCGAATATTACATTAGTGAGTGTGATGATGGGTGGGCCATGAAAGGGTTACTGATTTAGATTTTAAACTATTGGGCCCCATTAGGAGACTCATTATGTCTAGATTCCTGCTCCGACGCAAAGGGACAGAGTCGTGTTCTCTCTTTTCTACACCGACTAGGCACAACTTATCTTAAAAAATCAGAAAACTATATGAAAGACGGCTTTCAGTGCGAGAAAAATCAGTAAAGGTACTCTGAGACTTGACATTTCTAAAATAGAAATGTGTTCGTTTTATGTGGATTTTATTTTCATTGTTTGCGTTATTTTTTGTAAAGAAAGATAGTTATTTTTTTGCAAAATTTTCTACCAAAAAGTGTTTCCAAAGAGGATAAAGAAAAGGCAAAGCATTCCGGAAAAAAAGAAAAATTTGCTTCAATATTCAATGATTGATGCAAACTATTTTTCAATAAAAGCAACTTTTTTGGGTTCATTATTTCAAAGCCACAGAGAATCCCTGCAAATATGCAGAAGTTTGAAGAAGAGACGGCCAGGAAATTTCATTTTTGTGAATGTTATATATGCATGCTGTTTAAATCAGTTTTCTTCCTATATGTTTGTGAGGCGCTCTGAAATGCTGGAACAGCTCATCAGAAATGATTTTTTGGAAATAGTATTAAAGCCAATCATTTTTTCTATTTCTCATCGTAGAAAGAGGCTGCACTAATTGTAAATTTTACTTTAGCACATAAAGAGTATTTATTGGCTTTTTTTTTTTTTTTTTTGCAATAAAGCCATCGCACAAATGTGTATCCAAATGGTAAAATTCACATCCTTCCATGACCCTTGCAAAATCCTCTTAGAATTACATGTACACATCCAAACACACTAAAGCCACCAAACATTCTTGATTCCTATTCTGGAATAGCAATGTAAGTATGTAACATATCCAAACGAGGAGAGTGCAACCGTTGGGGTGCTCTCGAGGTGTACAGACGGACCAACTAAAGTAAAGACAAGCAAGCAAGAAAGTAAGGAAAAGAGGGTAAAAAACAAACACCACTCCGAACTCAAAAGTCTCAAGCTCAAAAGTGGACAGATGGAAAGTCAAACTTCAAACTCGCTTAAGCTCATTAATAATTATGGCTTCTCTTTTAATCTAACCCTCTTGCGGCGTTCATCTCCCACATGCCTGTCGTCTCTTCTCATTTCTCATCACTCTATAAAACCACACACGTCTCTCTACCGTCGCTTATTAATCCTACCCTCTCTCTCTCTCTCTCTCTCTCTCTCCTCCCCACATCCTCGCTCTATATATACACACACATATATCCATCTCCCAAAGCTTCTATCGATCCCAAACCTCCTACCACTCCCTCTTATCATAATTATATTACTAATGGATGGCCATGGGCGAGGAGGTTGCAGCTCCGAAACTCAAAGTGAAGAGGAGATGGACTTGAGGAGAGGACCGTGGACAATGGAAGAGGACGTCATCCTGGTCAATTACATTGCCAACCATGGGGAAGGACGGTGGAATTCACTCGCTCGATGCGCTGGTATGGCTAGGAATCAAATACCCATGTCATCCAAAATCTACAAGCACCACCAAAAGTCTTGTTGTAGATTTTGTATGTTCCGTTGGGTTTTTCTTAAGATCAATTTCCTACATAGATATACAAAACAAAATACCTTGTATTTGGAAGTTGGTCTTTGTTTTTTTATTTAAGAGTTTGGTTTCAATGCTTATTAGAGGAAAGTTGGGTCTTTTTTTTTTCCTTTTTCTACTAGAAAACGGTTTTAGAAAGATGAGCAAGTTGGGTTTTGGTTGTTTATTTTAAGAATGAAGTTTTACTCTAGGAATGAGTTTAAGGGAGCATAAAAGGCCCTTGAAAAGCACGTAAACTAAAGATTAATGAATAAACATTTGATCATTTTCCAAGAAAAAACCATATTGGAATTGGCAACTTTGATTTCTGAATACTAACCATATGAAAGCGCATACACAGGTCTGAAAAGAACTGGGAAAAGCTGCCGACTTCGATGGCTGAATTACTTGCGCCCTGATGTTCGACGCGGAAACATCACTCCCGAAGAACAGCTCTTGATCCTCGAACTCCACTCCCGTTGGGGCAATCGGTAAACGCACAGACTCTCTCTCTTAAATTTGCCTTTTTTTATTCTTTTGTCATTTTATTCTTTTGCCAATTAGATTTTTCCAACCACTAACCAATCTTGCTAGACGATGAAGTTAATCGGTTGGCTTTGATTTCATATTAATTTTTTTATCAAATTCTGTGTGTTTTTAGTCCAAGTCCATTAATTTCCTATCTGGGTTTTCTCCTTCATCCAATTCCATCGCCTTTTCTCTTCTTCCTCCTCCAATTCCTTGCAGTTGGTCAAAAATCGCACAGCACTTGCCGGGAAGAACAGACAACGAGATAAAGAATTACTGGAGGACAAGGGTCCAAAAGCACGCCAAGCAACTCAAATGCGACGTCAACAGCAAGCAATTCAAAGACGCCATGCGTTATCATTGGATGCCCCGTCTGGTAGAAAGAATCCGGGCAGCTTCGGGCAGCAACGACAACACCACCACCACCCTCCAAAACCTGCCCTCCGATCAGCCTTTCACCTCCATCTGCAATAACAACTTTGGGGTTCCACAGGTTAAACCCAACATCACCACAGAAAATTCTGGCGCAGACTCTTTTGCTACCACCAACACCCATTTGGTCTCACCTGTTTCAGACTTAACTGATTACTATTACCATGGAAATCATAATGGTTTCCAAACAGCCTCAGTTTCCTGCCCAGAATCCTTACCCAGTCCCTCTGGTTGCTTCTACCAAGGCTTTGAGCTTCCACCCACAGAGCAGAATGTTTGGTTTGGTGTGGACCCATCTGAGTACACATGGAACATGGAGGACATTTGGCTTCTACAGCAACAGATGTGTTAGAGAAGCAACTAGGATGAGTTTTAAAAATATTGTGAAAAAGAATAGTGGAAAGATAGAAATCTTGTTGTGAAAGGGTAAAGACTAATTGTAATTGGTTCTTCTGTTTTTTTAGGGTAGATTGGGGTTTTTTTAAAATCTCATTCTTTTAATTGATGACTTTGTATTGATTGCATTTTGAAGTTTGGTGTTCCATTAATATTTTAAATAGTTAATAATTGGTTCCACCACTGCTTTGTGTTATTTTAATGTTGGGAATTGTTGTTTTGAAAGAAAGCAGTTCACTGGATTTGAACCCAATCCATGACCCCTGTTCTGTCACTCTTTCAAGCAGCAACATTGGATTAAAATAACAACTAAAAAGAGGAAATGAGGGTGATGATATTTTTCACCACCCCTGTTTTTCTCAGACCTACTTGATCCTCTTAAGCTTATTGCAATGATTGGCATGCACTTTATCTAGAGAAGGAACAAAGTGGGTTCATGTGTAAATCAACTGTGGGTTGAGATTTGTTAAAATAATTGAAAATTGGCTCTCGTGTGTCACGACAATGGTTGCAATTAGTAGGAGCCTATAAAGCTAATCTAGATGAATGGGATAAAGGGATAAAGGAGTACTAAGATGGTGATGGTGATACTGATGTAGGTGTATTATATTACCCGCTGGCGTTTCACTTGAAATAAAAAGAGCCCACTGTGTATTGATTCTTAATGTTAATCTTTTATATGATCCATCTCCATTTGGGTGATCCAGATATGGTTGTGAAAAAGATCTAGAAACAGATCCAACTGGAACTAGGATTATTAACCTTGTAGCATTATTCTATTTTAATTGTGATTTGCTTAGTTTAGCTTTCGCAAGCATAATGGAATATATGGTTTAGCCAACTAGAACTAGGATTATTAGCCTTGTAGCATTATTCTTTGTTAATTGTGATTTGCTTAGTTTAGCTTTCGCAAGCATAATGGAATATATGGTTTAGCCAGTTAGTATAACCCTTATTTTTTTTATTTTTTATTTTTGAGTTTGGTTGCAAATTGATGTGAAAGAATAGTACATCCAAAGAAAACCGAAAAGATGTGAAAATGAGTTATTTGTTTTATCTAGTAATTACCAATGCGACCACAGCCACAATCTGTCCCCCTTTCTAATGCAACCAAAATTTATCTTTGATTATCTTTATAGATAGTGAGATACCTTACCATTAAGCTGTTAATGAGTTAACATATAAAATAATGATATTATGTGTTGTTCCGAAATGCTTATTATTTGTAAAATTGATAGACTTAGATTCTAGGAAAACCCAACAAATCTAGGACACATTTGTGTAGCAATTAATTTGAAGAAAAGAAATATATTAAAGACTCAATTTTAGATATGCTTTTTTCTTCCATCATTTTGGATATATATATATATATGCAAGGGAGGAAAGCAAAACCTAACCCTTCCCTCTCACAAATCCTAGTATCAATTCCAAATCGTGTAACATCCACTTTAATGGATTTATTTGCCACCATAGTCTTATTGAAAGGCTACGTTGGGTAAGCTTTATAAATTTTGTTGTTTTTATCCTAGTCTATTTTTTGCAAAAGCTGCGAATCTAGAACAAGTTTGCTTGAATAAATATATTGTGAATATCACTCAATGGCTAAATCCAATCAATACCACTGAGATAGTGTGATCTCAAGTAAGCTTTAAATTTATTGCTAAAAGTTTTACATTATATGACTAACCCAACACTTATAGTTTGACTCAAGTAGGGTAGAAGTAAATTACAGTTGTTGCTAGCTTAAACACATAAATTAGGGGCATTAATGGCATTGAAAAAAATAGGTAACAGGTCTTTTAAACCGGTGGCCTGCAATTTGAAAAAGAGAAATGTGGCAAGAGAGGACACTTTGTTAGTCAACAGAATGGGTCATAGCTAGTGGAGCCAATCATATCAGGGATCACCCTTCATCAGGTGAAACGCAAATTGTAGCAGATTTCTCTTGAATGACATGAGATGTGGCATCAGATGATTGGCCATCGAATGGTCTTGTCAGAGTTATCAACGGCACTGCACTCAAAAGTCATCTCCCAATGATTCTCAATACTTATCTGCTTGGTTTCGTTTAGTGCACGTGAGGGGATGTGGGGTCACATGAGTACCTCCGTGAAGGCACTACAAAACAGTATACCTAGTGTCGGTATAGCCCATCATGTATTTATCATACGTAATAAAACCATAGTCTGATTTGTTAATACGATAATTGGGGATGATGATGCGGCTAACTTAAATGAGGCTCAAAATGGAGCCCCACCTATGATTCATCCAATCAATTTATCCCTTTCATCTGTTTTTAGGGCATGCATGTGTACTGGGCCACACAAAACTAATTTTGTAGAAAAAAATTTATGACCCCACTAAAAGAATTTATTTTTTGAAAAATTAAAAAAATTTTAACCCATTTTTTTAACTTTTCAAAAAAAAAAGAAAAATCCAATTCTAATGTGAATTCTATTATAGTGAAAAACTTAATTTCATAAATTTCACTTTTTCTATATAAAATCTTTACACAAATATGTTTTTTGAGATAAAGTATTTACTTAAGGAGTTGTTTGTGCAATCTCATTTTTAGTGGAAAATTATTATCGATAAGGCATCGGAGCAGCGCTCATTTGGAACAAAAAATATATTACTTTTGCCTTAATTTTTGTTCGAAAGAGTGGATTTTAGATTTTTGAGAAAAAGTCCTGATAAGAAGCCTTTTTATAGAAGGATCTTTTTGCATTTGGATCAGGTGGTCAAAAGTAAAGATGGCCCACTTAATCCAAAAGTCCTGATGGAGAATCTATGTGGACCCTAACCTCTAATGTGTGGACCTGATGGGCCGGTGCACTGCATGAGAGGGAATAAAGAAAGAAGGGGTGTGTGGTGTGGGGTGTGGGGCCTTGGGGCTGCTGTCACGTGTAAACGCGGCCGACAGTGAAAAGCTAACACGTGATGGAATGGTTGCCGGACTGCGGCGTGATGCCTTAGGCCACGTGGCGGCTAAGCAGCCTCGAGAGTGGTCCAAGCACCACTGCGTTGTGGTTATGCCACGTGTTAGTAGTTAGATGACGATGGTTAGGCCTCCTCGGCAGCAACACTGACAGCCGCAACCCTTGAACCTGCGTGAGACTCGAACACGTGGTCTTAATGAGCTGGCACACGTAGAGTGGTGACCTGTGCAGATGCCACGTCGCCATTTTGTGACCTGTGGGGCCAAAAGACTGAGAATGTCTTCGGTGAATCTGGCATCGCAGTTAACTCCCTTTGACTGTACAGTTTGGGCTAAAACTTAATTTATGAACTCCGGTCACCACTTAAAAGGCCTAACTTTTAAAACAATTATTATAATAATAATATTATATATGAAGCTACTGATTTGGATTCCACCTAATTGATTTTGACCCTACGTCAATTAGTTTGACACTCATTCAATCTCAAAATTGCATTCATTATATCCTCCTAATTGCCTTCTTATTTACGTTATTCTTTTAAGTTGAGAATGTGAGGAGAGGAAAAGATGTATTCTCTTCAATGTTTTTTTAGAGTTTTTCCTTAAATGTTTGTGTTCCTTCTTTCCTTCTTGCCTCTACCTCCTCACTCTAAGTGCTCTCTCTATTACATTTGTCCTCTAAAACCCTTTTTTCACAAGTTTTCATCTTCTTCTTTTGTTTCAACTCGATCTTAATTAATCCAAAATTGTAGTCATGGTTCTCGAAGTAAGATTTTAGCGACATCAGTCAAATTCTTCAAATATCTTTTTCAAAATTGGGGTCTAATGACTCTTTTCTTCCCTCTTTGTTCATCATCAAGACACTATGAGAAGAGGGTGTTTCCCTCTCATGCATCTACAAGCTTTGGCTAATCTCACCCAAATCACAAGCAATACATCTTCTCCGCTTCTCGACTTATACTCTTTTTTTTTTCTTTTTATGGTTTTTGGAGTTGGATTTGAGTCTAAGTTTGTTAGTGACAAGACAACTATATAGGATTTATTGTGGTCACCAAAACCTCTAATTCCTACCGAACACCAACTATAAGAAAACACAATACCCTTACTTATGATGATGCCGATTATATGTAACAAAAGGGTCAAATTTAGCTATGTATTTTATAAAGAATACATTCTATTTTATATATTTATAATTTTTTTAAAAATCTGTTGATATTTTTATTGTATGAATTAACATGCTTGTGTTAAGTACGGGCATATTTTGCTAGTATAGTTTGAAGAAGAGTACATGAATGAAAGGAGTAATATTAGATCTAAAAAAGTACAATATATTTAAAAATTTGTTAAGGAAGAAATCCACATTTGTATGTGTCACCCTTGCTGATCATATAGGCGTGAAATTTAGGAGTGGATCGGTCCATATGTGTGGGGTGCAAGTGGGTAACAAATGATTTTCCTTTAAAAATATGACAAATAGTAATGGGGACATAAAAATAGTTCAGACAACATTTTGGTGATGATGTTGACAGAGGAGCCAACTTAAGATTAATCTAAGTTCTCCATTACAACCCCCAATGAATAGCACTCATCTCAATTTCACACTCTAATGAGTAACATATAACATATTGCTGCAACTGGTAAGACGACCACCATTTGATTGACGATATCTTGAATATTTGATTACCTTCCTCCACTTCTCTCTTATTTTTGAAAAAAAAAGCGAGTACTTAATCCATTATGTTTATAATGAGGTGATCAGTATTATAGTTGGCCCACTAAAGTAGAGATTGTTGAGAGCAAAGAGAGAGAGAGAAAACATTGAAAAAACAACTAAATCACTGTTCATTGCATTATGAGGAAAACCATATTACATCCACTAAAAAGCCTACATAAATTAGGAAACATACCACATGAAATTTCACTGTACTCTACTTTACACACAAACAAACATGCCCTAAAAAGGAAAAATCCTAACCCAAATAGGAAAACCTAATCTATCCTACATAGCACCATCAACCCAATCCCTCTGGCAGATATGATGAGTTAGTGATGATTTCAACAAATATTTGATATTTAAATATGGTCAACATTAGCAATTATCAGGTGCACCCTAGGCTGTGGGAATTATTGTTGGTCCATCCAAATGGATCAATAATTGAGACCCCCCTACATTATATGGGTCCCACGGATTTAACATACATGAGAATGGACTAGGCCCATCAATTGAGCTTGCACCCATGTGAATGGGTTGTAAAGTTGTTACACTTGTGGGACTAGATGAAGATGGTAAGATGTTGGAAGGGCCTCAAACTTGGTAGGTAGATAAGTCCCACTTGGATTTTGAAATCCCTCCCCAACCTACCCCTTAGTGGACCCCACAGCTTGGATGACTACTCTAGTTAACATAATGGGTGTTAGGGTTATATCAGTGGTTCGGATTTACGAAAGATGGGCTCTATTAATCACCCCTTTAAAATGGGTGATGCACTCAATTTCAATGCAGTGACACATGAGTTAAATCATGATAAGAGTTTCATTGATAGACCCATTAAACTTTGTTGCCTTCAAATGGGAGAATATCATAATGTGTTGCCTTTTCCAAACAAAAGACAGGATTTTCCATAGCACTAATCAAGATTTCGATCTCCAAGACATGGGGCTGTTTGTTTTTCCTAATTAAATTCCTGGGAACTTCAAGATGTTGAGTTTCGATAATTGGAAAATGAAGAATGGTGAAAGAAAAAAAAAGTAGCGTGTAAGCAATTTCAAATTTGATTATTCAACCCCACGTATTTAAAACATCTTAAAGCAAGCCTTTGATTTATTTTTTTAAATTTATTTTAGATAGGGGTAGCCTTGAGATTTTCAGGGCCTAAAGTGAAGTTCTACGATGAGGCCCCATAAATTTTCATATAAAATTATGGGTATAATGGTAAGTACTCAATATAAGACCTACACTTTTTTGTTAAATTAGGGGGTTCAAAGTTGTTGCTTTGACACACTTTGCTTAGTGGCGGCCTCGAAATAATATTGATTTCAAGTAAAATGTCCTACACCATCTCTACATTTACTTCAAATTGAACCATCCAGATATTGAACGGCGCGCAGTTCAAACTCATCATCAATCCTTCTTATTCCTATCTAACAACTTAAAAAAGGAAGATGGAAACTGCATGGAATGGAACGCTCAACGGAATTGATAAGAGTCCATGACAGTTCTCTGATAAACATGAAGGTGGTGGTGATGTTTCGTTTGCAAACTGCAAATGTTATAAAATGCAACAGCTGTGTAACATCTGATTGAATGCTTGAGGCCTCATTTACTTCTATTTTGATACTTTATTTTCCTTTAGGCAACGATGAATGAAATGGAAGAACTCCATTTAAGTGGATCTCTGCCTTAAATGCCCCACACCACATGATCTTTTTTTTTTTTTATGTACCACAAAGCTGCTATCATTTGCAACTGCATCTTCGTAAGCCATTGCCTTGAATGCTCAATTGCCCTTGCCAGCCCGTAACAAATTGAAGAGAAGTGCAGTTGCAGACTTTTGTATACTATAAGTGTACATGTCGTAATGGATCAGAATTTTCTTTCTTTCGATACTCAAGCTATCCCTAAGTTAGGCTGAGTTTCACTTCGCCCAAGCTCCTCTCGAACTCAAATCATCAAGCGCAGACTCGCGATGCGCTTATTTCAAGCTTTACAACTTGAACTCAAGGTTGTCTGGTAGCTAGATGCATTAAATCAAGTTCAATGAAGAGAAAAATCGCTTTTGTTTTTCTTGCATCCAACTTTTTGATTTTTTGGTGCAACACTTTTTCCATGTTGAAAAGAAAAGGAAATTGATTTTCCATGATAGGAAGGATTTTAATTTTTTATGGGAGGGCTAGGAATGCAAAATTCTCTTTTTTTTTGGGAAATAAAAATTTGTGGTTTGTTAAATCCTGATGTTGAACCAAATGCACACCATTTTAAGTATTTTACAATGACAAGAATGTCTATTAATTAATAAGTGGCCATGGGAAAAAATTATTCACGACAAATTTGTGTAGCGCTGCAAAATACTG
Organism: Sextonia rubra; assembly: GCA_037013555.1. NCBI lineage: Eukaryota > Viridiplantae > Streptophyta > Magnoliopsida > Laurales > Lauraceae > Sextonia > Sextonia rubra. Next base: position 103,099,218 of record JASUAD010000001.1, on the reverse strand, counting down.
GCTTCATGGAAAAGAAAAACTGTTTTCCGTAGAAGACCAAGACAAACCTTCCCCTATTGGAGACATTTTTATGTGCAATTGTAGAAAAGTTATTCATTTTTTAACTTTTTCTCACGAAAAAGTAGCTGCACAAGTATGAAACTTATAATTCTCTAAAAAAGCGTTTTCACTTTTCACTATTTTTCACAAAAAAGTAGCCGCACAAATATGTTCTATTCCTTTGCCTTTCCATAGGCAGTACCATCTAACAAAGTAAAAGTTGGAGAAGAAGGAAGGCACATCATATGACTATTCATGTGTTAATCTTGAGTTGAGTGGGCAAACAAAGCCCTTTTTAAGAAATGAACAAGCTCGAGCTCAAGCCTATAAATGTGCTATGTTGTGAGCAAAAGCTCACAACCCATTGACAACCCAAGATACTACATGATGAATCATTAAAAAGGAGTTGGGATATTTCATCCAATGGCCAAGGTTAGTAGCTTTTTGCTTGGGTTTTCTCCATCATCCCCACCACCATCAATGATATGAAATGCGCCAAATTGGGGAGGAGTACATGGAAACACGTCGTGTTTGTGAAGTTAAGGTTTTTTATTTCATCCATGCCTACCATTGAGAATCAGTTGTAGTGTGATGTTGATTGGAGTTGGGCAAGAGGTGACATAGCTAGAAAGCTAATAAGCAATGAGATGCATGTGTTTTTTTTCTATGAAGAGGAGACAAACTTAAAGGGGATGGGTACTTTTTAAGGAAATGAAGTACAATTTGTGGACCATTGATGAGGCTAGCTCGTGGGTGGCACCTTGTCTTGCCTATGTCAAGTGAAGCATTCACACATGAATGTGCATGTGCAAGGCTACTGCACCATGTGCGAGTGCCATGGTCCATGCGTAGAATGTGCACGTGCACACGTACCCAGGCCTGGCAGAAGCATGAATGTGGGAAAGATGGTAGAGGAACGGATCAAACATTATGTGTGTCGGTACTAACTACAAATAAGCAATAGCTAAGTGCTCATATAAATAGGAAAATGGGAGACATGGTGTCGAAGTTTGCTATGTACATAAAAAAATTTACATTATTAGCTAAAAAAATTTTTGTTGCCAAAAAAGACAAAAACATCGGTATAACATTTTATCGACGAAAATATTTTCATCGGCCAAACGTTGGTAAAAAATTATGGCCTAAAGATTTTACCCAAAAAATTAGATTCCATCAGTGAAAATCACATCTTCACCAATGATAATTTTTATTTCACTGACGTTTAAAAACATAGGTAACCTCATTTCATTTTTTTAAAAATTTTAAGTTCACTTTTACCTATGTTTTTTAACATCAGTAAAACATTTACCCCTATTTTTAAAATTTTCAAATTTCATTTTATTGATGTTAAAAAACTTCAGAAAATTAATTTCATTTTTTAAAAATTTTCCTTTTATTGTTATCGACATTTTTGTAGTGTCGATAAAATCATTTTCCTTTTTTAAAAAATACTCAGATTACTTTTACCGACATTAATAAAACATTGGTAAATTCATAAATTTATTTTTAAATTTTCACTTTAATTTTACCAACATTTTTATAACTTCTGTAAAATTATTTCCCCATTTTTAAAATGTTGAAATTACTTTTACCGACTTTCAAATAATATCGGTAAAAACACCATTTTTATAAATTTGCAATTTAATTTTACCAACGTTTAAAAACGTCAGTAAACTTATTTCATTTTTTTATATTAATTTCACAAATGTCGGTAAAATTATTTCCGTATTTTTAAAATGTTGAAATTACTTTTACCGACGTTTAAATAACTTTGGTAAAGTCATTATCCTTTTTTATAAATTTGCAATTTAATTTTACCGATGTTTAAAAACATTCATAAACTCATTTCATTTGTTTTATAAATTTTCATTTCACTTTTACTGACAAAAAAAAACCGTCGGTAAAATAATTTGTCCTTTTTAATTATTTTCAATTCACTTATATCGATGAAAAAAAAAGTCGGTAAATAGCTTTTTTTGAAGGCAAAATTTTTTTTTAAAATGTATTATTTGTTTTTTCAATATAATTTTCTTGTAAACCTGTTTACACACTTATATCAAATATAAACCTGTTCATGTACGTGTATTCAACATAAGAAATGCATGCATACAAGAGTTGTTAAATAAACAAACAACTATAGTCATTTTTTATCAAGTCATTCATCTCATTTAACAAGTATTACAATTAATGATACAGTCCCCTATAAATGTCCGATATACAAATACAAATAAACTAAAAAGAAAATAAAACATCCATATAAGTCTACAACCGACCCCAAAGTGTCCATCAATCTGCAATGACAAAAACAATATTAGAATCTTTTCAATGAATTAAATTACAAATGTAAGATAAACATGTATATATATAGAGAATCTTTTCTTAAGTTTTTCGGTGGCTGTTTCCAGCCTAAGTGTTGAGAATCTGGCGGTTTTTGTGTCTAATTCATTAACCGAGAGTCCAATTCATGAGCCGTCAATTCCTACAAGTTACTTTGGCTTCGAGCAGGGTGCTCGTGCATGTTTCCATTTTTTTGGGGGGCCGTTTCCATTTTTGGACCTCCGGCGGCCAGTTTTAGAGCTTAAGTGTTGAAAATCCTATGTTTTAGTGTCTAATTATCTAATTGGGAGTCTGATTTGTAAACTGTCAATTCGTACAAGTTACTCTACCCTTGAGCGAAGTGCTCGTGCTAGTTTCCTAGTTTTCCGGGGGGCCATTTCTTATGTTGGACCCTTGGCGGGCGGTTTTCAAGTCTAAGTGCTGAAAATCCTAGGCTTTAGCATCTAATTCTCTAACTGGGAGTCCGCCTTGTGGACTGTTAGTTTGTACAAGTTACTCTACCTTTGATCGAAGTGCTCGTGCCTGTTTATGATTTTTTTGAGGGTCGTTTTCCATTTTTGACCCCCCAATAGGAAGTTTTCGAGCTTAAGTCTTGGAAATCATAGGTTTTTGTATCTAATTCTCTAACTGGGAGTTCTATTTGTGAACCGTTAGTTTCTACAAGTTACTCTACCATCGAGCAAAGTGCTCATGTAAGTTTTTGATTTTTCCAGGGGCCATTTTCCATTTTGGACCTCCAGCGGCCAGTTTTAGAGCCTAAGTGCTGAAAATCCTAGGTTTTAGCGTCCAACTCTTTAACCGAGAGTCTAATTTGCGAATAGTCAGTTCTTATAAGTTATTCTACCCTCGAGCAAAGTGCTCATGCTAGTTTTCGGTTTTTTCAGGGGCCATTTCTTGTTTTCGATCATTAGCAGGCGGTTTTCGAGCCTAAGTGTTGGAAATAATAGGTTTTTGCTTCTAATTCTCTAATCGGGAGTTCTATTTGTGAACTATTAGTTCCTACAATTTACTCTACCCTCGATTGAAGTGCTCGTCCAGTTTCCTATTTTTCCGGGGGGTCGTTTCCCATTCTAGACCCCCCGGCGGGCCCTTTTTGAGCCTAAGTGTTGGGAAATCGTAGTTTTTTGCTTCTAATTCTCTAACTGGGACTTTGATTTGTGAACCGTTAGTTTCCATAAGTTACTCTACCTTCGAGTGAGGTGATCATGCTGGATTTCAATTTTTTCAGGGGCCATTTCCTATTTTTGACCACCGGCAGTCGGTTTTCGAGTCTAAGTCTTAGAAATTGTATGTTTTTGTGTCTAATTCTCTAACCGGGAGTCTTATTTTCGAACCGTCAGTTTTTATAAGTTATTCTACCTTTGAGCGAAGTGCTTGTGCCAGTTTTCAAATTTCTCGAGGGACCTTTTCACGTTTTTTACCCCCCGGCGAGCAGTTTTTGAGCTTAAGTCTTGGAAATCGTAGATTTTTGCGTCTAATTCTCTAACTGGAAGTCCTATTTGTGAACCGTCAGTTGCGACAAGTTACTCTACCCTCAAGCGAAGTGCTTGTGCTGTTTTTCAATTTTTCCGGGTGCTGTTTCTCATTTTTAACCCCCCGGCGGGCGGTTTTCGAGCCTAAGTCTTGAAAATCATAGGCTTTTGCATCTAATTCTCTAACCAGGAGTCCTATTTGCGAATCATGAGTTTCTACAAGTTACTCTACCCTTGAACGAAGTGCTCGTACTGGTTTTCAATTTTTCTTGGGGTTGTTTCCCATTTTTGACCCTCGACGGGCGGTTTTCGAGCCTAAGTCTTGGAAATCGTAGATTTTTGCATCTAATTCTCTAAACGGGGGTCCTATTTGTGAACTGCCAGTTCCTACTAGTTACTCTACCCTCGAGCGAAGTGCTTGTATCGGTTTCCAATTTTTTTAGAGCCGATTTCCCATTTTGGACTTCCGACAGCTAGTTTTAGAGCCTAAGTGTTGAAAATCATAGGTTTTAGCGTCTAATTCTCTAACCGGGACTTCGATTTACAAACCGTTAGTTCCTACAAGTTACTCCACCCTCAAGCGAAGTGCTTGTGCCACTTTTTGATTGGTTTTGAGGGCCGTATCCCATTCCAAGGTGTTAAAAATCCTATAATTTTAGTGTTTATAAATTTCGATGAGTTACTATGTTAAAATTTCAAGAGAATAATATACTAACCAAGGGATCACATCATTATCTCTAGTAGTTGTGCCATCACCAACAAAACTGGTCCCTTTAGAGATGTCGAAGTAGATCATCGGATCTATCCCTGCTGCAGTTGCCAGCTGTTGAACGAGGGCCTTAAGTGCAACTGTCCTCTTGTCCTGCTTTGCTTGTCGCCTATCCTGCTCAGCCTGCCGCCTATCCTGGTCAGCTTGCCTTTGGTCCTGCTCAGCCTGCCTCCTAGCTTGCTCACCCAGCTGCTCCCGCAGAGCGATCATCTCAGGATGCAGGCTCCGAAACTATGTGGAAGATGAAGAGGTCCTCATGTACATCCCATACGCATTCATGTATCCCGACCTCTTCCCAAGCACATCAACAGCAATTTGTTTCTCAGTCATCGGACATTAAAGAAAAGAAGAAAAAAGAAGATAAAGCAAATAAAAAACCAACCACATAAAACAAACATGAGGGCCACTGTGGGATCTAATTCACTACAATTTTTTTTTATCAATAATGGATGTTTGTTAATACTGGAAAAGATTATACGCATACAAGAAAATTTTCAAAAAACAAAAATTATCAATAAATTTTTTTAAGAATAATGTCCACATGAAATACAAACAGAGGAAGTGGAATCCTATTAGAGTTATGCATCTACATAGATCCATTTATGCACATCGAAAATCAAAATCATCCAAAAGAAAGTAAAAATAAAAAACAGTTGCCTAATGCATTAACTAGATCCAAGGTTTTAACAGTAACAATAAAGATCTATGGATGATAAAATGAAAATATAAGCTTGAAAGCCAAGATAAATAATGAAAAAAATGGATAGCATAGGCATAAGAGCATTATCCCCTATGCTACAAACCAAACTATCTAGATATTTTATTGACCAATTCATTCCTTGGTGATTAACTTCATTTGCATATGATTTATCTAATAGGTCTTCAACATGCATCCCACGTTTATGTTACCCCCCAACCCTATCCAAGACTAACCAAATAAAAAATAAACTAAAAACAAACTAAGCAGGTAAACTTTTCCTAAACTACGATCTGATTATCCATACTTTTTAAGTATATTCTAATTTGCTACATCCATGCTTTACATGAAATATCCCACCATTTGAAAGGACTGGATTGACTTCTCCATATTTCTTATTTGAGACTCACTAGTTAATCTTTTAAATATCTGAAGCTACCCACTTTGGATGTCGATGTGTGCTATTGGTTTAAACTTTCAAGAGAAAGGCAAATAAAAAAAATAAAGTACAAATATTGTTAGAGCAAATATGGTGATGTAGGCCAAAACCATTGTGACTATCAACTATTCTATTAAAAGCAACAATGGCAAAATAGACCCCTTCTTTTAAACATTTCACATTAGACTTTTAAGCAGAAGCAAATGCTTAGAAACCAATACAAAAGGCTCAAAATAGAATCTCAATGGTTCTATAGTAGAAACCATTAATAGTGGCTACCAGAACTAGTATTAGGAGCCATTGTTTTAAGTTGATGACAAACTCAAACCAAAATGAAAAGGACCACTCACATGGACAATATGCACATTTTTCTTCTTTTATTTGCGAACTAAATTTTGGTTGAAAGAGAAGACAATAGAATGCCGAGTATAAGCAACCAACCAAACCCCAAAATAATCAATTACACAACAAGCATCTATCCAACCCATACAAACTTGTTCTACCTAATTTATTCCATTATCATACATAGGAGCTTTCAATCCTGTAATGTAATTACAAAATCCTAAATTTTCTCATTATATATCTACTATTTTTCAATATGAATAAGCCCAATTTCCTTGTAACTGAACATTGCTTATATGTGATTGCTACAACTCATCTTTTTTGTTCTCGGATATCATTTGCAGTTAAGTAAAAGTTTTAGACAAAGATAGATTCTCCAACAACATTCTAAGAGAGAAAAGTTTTACAAAAGAAAACAACGTACTTAGACCTTTCACCTGGACTGTTAGATCCTCACTACAATGTTACTTATGAATTTTGCTTTGAACCTCGACTGTAATTTTGTTTCTTTGTTCCAACTGTTGTAAGAATTGGCATTCTTTTTCAGTAAATTGTACCTATCAATGAAGATTATCTGTATCTTTTGTCATTCAAGATTTTTTTTCCTGGATGTTATCACACTTCAAGAAATAAAATTTTTTCTGTTGCAGTTGTGGGTTTGTCCTACTTCATTAAATCAAGATTCATTTGAGCTTGGCTTCCTTCATCGAATCAAAACTTTTTTTTTTCATGTTACAGTGACTCATTCCTAGTGGATTTTAGTATAAGTTGATAAATTGTGTACTTAGATAAACACCAAGTTGCAATCAAGGAAGTAAAAGAACCATATATATGGCTGTGTATTTTCTTTTTCTCCTTTGACATCAGCACCAATGTGGTTCTGATAATAGGTGAAAAAATGGAATTCAATGCTCTAACAAGAAAGTGAACTAGGCTTACTACGAAAGGGTAGTTGTTTGCAACTGCTAAGTAATGTCTGGAAATTCTTATTTCAACTTGTAAAGTTGTATAGGGATGGATCTCTGAGTGTCGATCATATTTACTCATAAAAGGGAAATAAGCATCTCCTCTTGATGGCCATTATCTATAACATCCAAAGCAATAAGGGGTAGTGTTCTTCATCTCCATACAATCATCAAAGTAGACAGAAAGGATGGGAATGATCAAAGGTGAAGTGAACTAGTCCTCAACATCCTAGCTGAGAAAGCATGGGAGATGTACAAAGAAAATGAGATTATAAGTATAATAAATCTAAAAATGCTTGCTAGTGATGAATACCATGAGCGAGATGGAAGCCTTGGAAGTTTGAGGCTCTTTAACCCAGGCCCAAGTATTCATGTTTTTTTTTTCTCTTCTTTTCCTATTTGCTCTCTGAGATGTTAGTATTTACCAAGAATGCACGGATCCAAATAGGGTTGTCAATCCAGCCCTTTAGAGAGGAGGCCCGGCCCGGCCCGGCCCGCAAAAGCCCTCAAAACGAGGGCTTATTTTTTTCATTTAAAGCCTGAGGGTAGGATAGGGCTCTATTTTTAAAAGCCCGCATTTAGAGGGCTGAGCTTGGGCTTGACTAATTAGGCCCGAGGGGGCCCGGCCCGGCCCGTTGTTTATTAAATTTTAATATAAAATATATAATATCCACAATGACTTTAACGATGATTTGGTTTATGATGTACCTACCAAAACATTGTCAAATGTGGATAAAGTTGATTTGGTAAAGAAATCTAATGAGTTTGAAGATGATTTTTTAGCTTTTGAGGAACAAATGACTCTGACAGTTATAGAGAAAAAATCGAAATTAGATTGTTATTTGGAGGAGCCAAGGGATAAATCTAAAAATTTCAATATATTGGATTGGTGGAAAGTTAATTCAACAAAATATCCAGTTATCTCTAGAATGGCTTGTGACATTTTAGCAATTCCTATTTCTACAGTTGCTTCTGAATCAACATTTAGTACGGGAGGAAGAGTATTTGATCAATATAGGATTTGTTTAAAATATGACACTGTAAAAGTCTTAATTTGCACATAAGATTGGATACGTACGCAACAACACAATGATGTAATACATTCGATGGTCTTTTAGATATTCTAAAAGTAGATTAAATAATTAAATAAAGAATTATTGTTATTTGTTATATATTTATTATCATTTATATAATTATTATTATCCACCTTATGTTTGATATTGTAAAAATGATTTTATCCCACCGCCAATGCCTTAAAAAAAAGTTTTTAACTCTGCCATGCTGCCTTTTGCATTGCATTCCCGATCCCTAGCCTGGGCAAAGGAGAAGGGTTTGTATGAAGTTGGTTGGTGATGGTGGCATAGGTTGTTGCATATAAAAGATTTATTTCCATTATAGAAAAAATATTTCCCTTTCTTTTGGCCTTGGCTCGGCCCTGGCTCGGCCCTAACCCTTGAGGGTTGGGTAAGGGCCTAAAAATTATAGGCCCGCCGTAAAAGTCGAGGGCTTTTGCTCAGTTAGGCCCGGCCCGCACATGTGAGGGTAGGATAAAGGTTTACCTAAGCCCGGCCCGGGCCCGGCCCTTTGACAGCTTTAGATCCAAACTTATGAATCCATGCCTCCAAGAATTCGTTTACCCACATTTACCACATCCTTCCAAATGTGCATCTACCAAACCAACAAAAGTCACTTCAATTTCAAAGAAACTCAAAATTCAGTTTGCATAATCACAAATACATGAAATTCAGCAATTCATAAACTATAATACAATCGCCCACACATCAGTTTCTAGTTTCCAAGCAACCCAACATTTCTACAAAGTAAACCAACCAAAAAAAAAAAAAAACCCCAAAAACGCTTCCAACCTAGATTTCAGAGATTGAGGGAGGGAGGTATTACCTAAAGAGGGTAGAGGTGGATAGAGGTGATCGGAGAGGAGAGAGCGGTGCACAGAGAGGTGCACTCGCAGAGGCGGAGGCAAAGGTGAAAGAGAGAGAGATTGATTGCAGAGAGAGAGATGAGCAGAGAGTAGAGAAGGGACTGCTTGCATAGAGAGAGCTAGGATCGGAGAGAGCAGAGGCAGAGGAAGTTGAGCTGGGATCAATTCTTTTCTTTTTCTTCCTTCTTTTCTCCTTCCTTTTGGCCGACAAAGGCAGAGGCAGCGGTAGAGGAAGAGGCAAAGGCGAGAGAGAGAGACGACTCAATGAGTGACGATCGGAGAGAGCAGAGAGAGAGAGATGATCGAACGAGCGACTATCAGAGAGAGCAGAGAGAGATAGAGTGAGAGAGAGAGCAAAGAGAACGAGAGGGAGAGAGAGCAGAGAGAGTGAGAGAGAGTAGATAGAACGAGAGAGAGAGAGCAGAGAGGGAAAGAGCAAAAAAGAAATTAGAGAGAGTTTTTGCAGGCGAAGAGGGTTTTTGGGGGCGTGGGAGTGAAAAACTTTTTCCAAGTGGCGCGAATTTTAGAAGACCTTTACCGACGTCTATTTTTCGTTGCCAAAGCCCACCTTGGTCAGTAAAAATTTATTTTATTTTTATTTTTTCTAAAAATAAGTTAAAAAGTAGGAACATTTGTCGACGAATGTTTTTTTCACGTTGGTAAAAATATACCTTTTTTTGACGTTTAATTTAAAACGTCAGTAATTATCTTTACCAGTGCTTATTTTCGTCACTCAAACTAAAAAATTCATCGGCAGACAGTGGCTGAAAAGGGCACTTTTTGCTCCCTTTTTCTCTTTGTTTTGCTTCTGTAAGGTCTTCAGAGTACTAGAGCTTGTTTTTTTTCGGTTTTTGGAGTGTTGAATGACCACCAAGAGTACTTAATTTGGCTGTGGAATCGACTAAAACCTTTGATAATCATTACCTTTTGGTTACAGACTATTTTTATACAAAATCCGAAAGGGGTGTTTATACAAGCAAAAATGGAACCAAAGTTGTGTCATTCTTAACCTATAATTTTCAAGTAACAGAATAAAACCTAATGCTCATAGCTTCCGGGATAGCCCAAAACCCTTCCCAAGTGAGAAAATCAAAAAGAGACTTTATCCAAGTGGCTTTTGCATTTGTTTTCTATAAGTGAGATACATGCTCTTTTTCCTTTTCTGAATTATTTCTCACCTTAAGTTAGTGAGAAGAAGAAGAAGAAGTAGACTTCGAGTGCTTGAAGTGCCTTGGAAGCCTCGCAAATGCTTAGAACAAGGCTTTTAATGCTTATAAGTATTGTGGAACTTGTTTGGAACTTGCTTCGATTATTTGGAACTTGCTTCGAACCTTTCCCAAGGGAGAAAACCTTCCTTTTATAGACTCTAGAGGGAATTTAGGGAGTTATGGGAAGTTGGAGTTTGAAATGAAGTAGAGAAAACCATTGAAAACCACTAGGAACTGCTTCACAGGTGTCAGTGACCGCAGCCACGGCCAATGATAGGCCTAATTTCAGGTTTTTGGTTATGTGAACCGTTTTTAACTGTTTGGGGCCTGAATGATGTCCGAACTTGGAGGGATGTTTTTTGACACTATTTTGAAAGTGTCACAAAAATTACAGCCCGTTGTGATGCTCTGAAGGTGGTCAAACCCTCAGTTGACTTTTCATGAAAATGAGCCCTTGTTTCAGTTGTTTGAGGCTCAAATGACCCCGGTTTGATTTGAAACTTGGAGAGATTGATTGTCACGACCCGAGCCCAGAATTCGGGGGTTAGCGAAAAGCTAAACCGGTGACACACGTACTCCCGTGCACGTGCATCCAAACCCAGTCCAGATGCACGCACACAAGGGATCTAACACGTGCGAACTAAGCGTACGCGGAAGCTGTACATATCATAGCAAGCAACAAAGGAAAATAGCGGAAGCCAAAACAAATGCGGAACGGAAAGGACAAAGATAAATACAATACTGGAAAGCCAAATACAAGTCTGAGTACACGACAAAACAAAGATGTACAAATATACAGAGTACAAAGTCCAAAGTGCCAAAGTACCAAAATACAAAATCTCAAAAAAACAAAAAAACTCAAAACAAAAGGCCACGGAATATATGCATGTGCGCACTCGGCAGAGGTGATCAGGCCCACTCTGCCAAACCGGAGGGTGCCTCTACACTCGGCCCTGCAGCCTCCTCGACCGCCGGGGAGCTGGGCAAGGGATCTGTGCCTGCAACACCACAGATAACACAAATGAATACAACGATCCAGCAAATACAAGTAACAAGGATGAAACACTCATAGTATCAAAGTGAATAAAATAATGACAGAAGATTAAATACAGAATTTCATCTTAGTATGCTAAGCAAATCGTGCATAGAATTAAAGCATGATGAGGGAATCAAAGTATAGAAATACTGAACTAAGTGGCTACTACGTTAACCATATTCTCTCCAATAGAGAGCAAAGCAGAGCAGATGAGAACACCACTGACCGGGCCAAGGGTACAAGTGGGTCTCGGTTTCCTGGGTTCCGGGGTCCCAAGACAAAGCGACACTGCAGTTATACAGAGATACAGAGATCTAAGCCAGAGGTAACCCCGTCGGGCATCCTAGGGCTGAGGCTGAGTAGAGCCAGACTAATACCAATCAAATCAAATCTAAAAGAAGGGAGATTATCCGCTTTGGACTCACCGATGGCAAAGACCGGATCTTATCCTCACGTATTAACCTCTGGGCAGAGCCACTAGGGAATACCCAAAATCAGAGATAGACAAAGCCAACAAAGCATGAATATTACGTCAAAGCACAGCATAGATCAAAGCTTAGCGCAGAACGAAGAATAAAACAGATATACAGAACGAAAGTAAAATGACTGCGGAATGCATATACATAGATTGGCAGAACAGAGGGCAAAACTATAAACAATATGCAATGCGTCTCAGATTAATACGGAGTCAAGGTTCATTACAAGCCGATACTAATCTGGATGTTCACTGTCACTAACCGTGCATGTTGATGTAGTTTTAAGTTATTCGATGCACCGTTGCCATCAAAGTGTTGCAATGTAATCTTTGCGTGCACCGAAGTCCCTTAAACCAACACCCATGGGGAGGTGCTTAACAGTGATCAACGCTCACATGAATAAGTCACAGCCTAACAGACTATTCATGCGATCCAAAGAATCCATTGGGCCGGTTTACGCGGGTGGTTAACCTGTATTTGAGCCCTACAAGTCTCACCATTATCCTAAGTTACATTCGGATTTGCCATGCCTAACGGTTTAGCCATGAGGGACCTATGGGTGAGCCGGATACATCTTACGCGCTCGACGTATTATGCACTACAGCTTAACCATGGTTCCATTCAAAACACAGCTAAACTGGTCATCTTCCACCTCTGATCTGATACCTTTTTCGGCTGGGCTACAGTCAGTATACGGCTTAGCCGTAGACCAATCCACGGCTTAGCCGTAGCAATTCACGGCTTAGCCGTAGCCACACTGTAGGAACACTGTCTCTGGAAAGTTTCGACTGATCAGAGATTTAATCCACGGCTGGGTTACGGTTGGGCCACGGCTAGCTTACGGCTCAGCCGTAGGACAATTTACGGCTCAGCCGTAGCCTAGCCGTAGAACAAAAGTGAAATTTCAAGTCTCTGGAATGTGAGCCGTAGAAACTTACGGCTTAGCCGTACAATACAGAACACAAATTCGGGATAGTTACAGAAACTGAAATTTTTGGTACAGAAGCTGAACAAAACAAGCTCAACTGGTCTCTACATCTTAGAAATTGGCTGTAAAACATTCTATACAAAGAATAAGAATGAATCAAAGAAATCAAACAAAACACCCATATGTGTTATCAAAGCTTGTACTTATACTTGCCTCAAATTCCGAAAATCCACTGAATCAAGCTCCAAAGCAACTAAAATTCAAACAAAGCAAAGCAATTGACAAATCCATGAGCATGCACAGAGAAAGGAAGAGATGGGAGATCAAATTTGGAGAAGAAACACAAAGAACCCACTTACCAAAACAAGGACAGAGATGAGAGGAGAAGAAAAGAACCCAATCCAAAACAAGGAATCCAAATCTTAATCGAGCAAGAGAAGGGAAGAGAAGTGAGAAAGAGAGAGAACGTGGAGCTTCCCTTGCATGCAGTCGATCAAGTGAATGAGCAAGAGAGAGAGAGACACCTGGGATATGACTCATTATATAGGTTTTGCAGTTTAAGTCAAAGTCCGGTAAGTTTCGGTTATTTACAAATCAAGTCACACGAAGGTCCAACTTCTCCAATTGACTCCAAATGGATCTGACACAGTTACGGAAAATAACGAGCTCAACAAAATACACATGCTGACACCAAGATGATGCAAATATGATGCAAGCAAAGCAAAAGCAAAATTACGAAAAAAGGGCTTAGAACTACCTATTTCAGGTCAAAGGTTACTCAACTACCTATCCAAGGCCCAAAACCCAGTCCGAAAGAATAAAACAACATAAAACACACTAATGAGCCACTAATCCGGCTCAAAGGGGATCGGAGTGTTACATTGATGTCAGGGCATCTTAGAGTATCCATCCAAATTTCATTTAGTTTAGATTTGTGGAAGCAGGATCTTAAACAGTGACCTACTTGTTGCATGTTCTAAGTCAATATTCTCTTATGTTGCATGCAGTCAGTTTGTTATATACTTGAATGACGTTCAATTGATTTGAAACTTTGGGGAATTTACTTTAAACATATTTTGAGCCTATGATATGAATTTCATCAGCTTTGGCCTCCACGAAGTAGAACTTTGATTAGTGAACCTCGTTACTTGGAAGTCATGGACTCCTAGCTGGCATGTCATTGAAGTAGACTCAAATGAAGTCCTTTTGACTTGAAAATTTGCAGAATCTCTTTTGAGCATGACTAACACTTTGTTGCATGTTCTAAGTCAATATTCTTTTATGTTGTAGGCAGTTAACTTGTTATATACTCGAATGACGTTCAATTGATTTGAAACTTTGGGGAATTTACTTTGAACATATTTTGAGTTTTTAATATGAATTTCATCAGCTTTGGCCTCCTAGAAGTAGAACTTTGATCAGTGACCCCCATTACTTGAAAGTCACGGACTCCTAGCTGACATGTCATTGAAGTAGATTCAAACGAATTCCTTTTGACTTGAAAATTTGCAGAATCTCTTTTGAGCATGACTAACACTTTGTGTCCAGATTTCATCAATTTCGTTCACCTAGAAGCAGGACTTTGGTCGGTAACTCCGATGCCTTGGGGGTCACTAACCCAAAGTTGACTTGTTTGAAGATTTTGAGTTAAATGATGTTTGTTTGACTTGAAATTTTGTAGAGCCTCCCTTGAGCATAGTTTGAGCTTCTTTTAAGAGTTTCAGCTAATTCCGACATGTGCAAGTGTTTGATGTCACAATGACCCCAAGGAGCTGGAAAACAGTCACTGAAGCTTGACTTCGAATTGAAACGAAGTTCAAATGCTTTCAAAATTTGAAGCATAATTCCTAAACATAATTTGGAGTTGCCATGAGATTTTTAGCCACTTTGGTAACCGAAAAGTTTGAGTTTGTTCAATGACCACTAGACTTTGAGCTAATGAATCTTGAATTTAAAGTTTGATAAGTCGAGTGACCAAATGAAGTTCAATGACTTTGAAATTTGAACTGCTGTACTCTGAGCTCATCTGAAGTCCTCTGAGTAGATTGCATAAGCTCCGAACATCTGGATACAATATTTGACTTATCATTCCACAATCTTAGGGTTTATGTGCCTTTGGTTTGGAAATTGCTTGTAATGTCATCATTGCAACATTTGTAACTTTTTTTATGGGTCAATAAGTGCCCCCTTGAGGTATGATAATTATAGTGTGACGATCATTGTGCCTCGAAATATCCAATCTGATGGAATGACAAATGGCTTGATGAAAATGCAATTTTATTAAGGGAGGTTGTAAGCCTAAACTTGGGATTTTAAAAATTTTGATAAAAACCATGAAAGGTTTGATGATGGAATTTGGTAAAACCTTGAAATTCGAATTTCTTTGCCCTATTTTCACAGATATCAAAAGTAACATTTCTATATGAATTGTGGGGAACACCCTAAAAAAGAATCCCTGGGGTTTTACGAAAATTTAGAAATTTATGAATTTAGTTTTGGATTATGGAGATGGATTTGATTTTCTCTTGACTATTTGTGACAGATATTCTGAGTGGCATCTCTGTAGGGGATTGTAGAGAACACTTACAAAAGAATCCCTTAGTTTTTAAGAGAATCATAGGTTTGGATTTAAAATGGATTTGGGTTTTGCTTTTTATGGAGTTTTAGCTTATTTTCTAAAAATCAAAGTTGAGGTTTTGACTTGACATGAGTTAACATGAGATGGAACTTTGAAAAATAATTTGCTTTTGTAGGTTTTGATTCAAAACAATTTGAGATGATGGATCAAAATCTAGTTTGACCAAAGATAAATTTGAAATTTGGGTTAGTTTTGGAAAGAAAATCCTTTTTTTTTTAAAATAATTACCTCAAAATAAGTTCACTTTGTTGTGGAAGAACACACACATATTTTTTTTGGTTTAGGGCAAAATACCCAAAGTGTGTTCATCTTGCAGTGAGAAATTCATTTATTTTGTAAAATGCCTGAAGTGGGCCCACCATGTGCTGTTGGAATTTTGAACGATCACGTTTGAGGAAATGGACCACTAACAATGGATCCCACTTCTCAAAATCATAGTGACCATGTGTAAGGAAGGCTGAACCCATCTAAACTTGGTCAAAGCTTAGATCCCCGCTAATTTTAACCAAATTGTGTATGTGGGAAAGAGGGTGAAACAGAAAGCATCGGACTGTGGATCCCACTATTCAATTCAACAATGTTGGTGAGCAAAGGGAAGACCAGTGGTGACTGTGGACCAAAGAGTGGAGCCGTGAACCCACTGCCTCATACAGCAGTCTGTGGGAAATGGAGAAAGCAGTGACCGTGGGAGATGGCCCCATTGCTTGATCACACTGTGGCTGTGAGCTTTGAGTACAATCGAGAGAGTTTGCCTCCAAACAGTGGGTCCCACTACTTTATCCAGGTCGTGTCTGTGGGGATAAGGGAAGGCAGTGGCTATTAGCTTGAGGAAGGCCAGGCAATGGGCTCCACCAGTTCAAGACTGCAGTGACCGTGGGAATGAGGGAAGGCAACAGTCAGGCAGTGGGCTCTCACTAGCTCAATTCGGGCAATTACCGTGGGAAGTAGTAACGACCGTGGGCTTGAGAGAGCATCACATTGTGGACCCTACTCTTTAAAACAATAGTGATTGTGAGCATCAGTCACGCTGTGACCATCGGGAGGCAAGGGTCCAAACACAGTTTATTTTATATAAAAACCGTAGTTCTGTTCTTCTTGTTTCTTACCAGTTCAAAGAGCAGAGCAACCCAAGAAAGAAAGGAAAACAAAAGAGAATTCAGGCTTCACATTCTTCAATTTTGAACGAAATCCAAGCTTCTCCAATGGCTGGTAAGTTCTTTCGTTTTTTCTTTATTTTGAACTCTGTAATGGCCGGATGTATGTCTTTAAAATTTTGTGACGCCTCTTTGGTTTCTCTGATCATGCTTCATGTGCTGTTATTTGTCCCCTCCGTGGGTTTTAGCCAAACATGCACCCAAAATGCCAAGAGCTGCTCAAGGTTTGTGTTTTCCATGGGTGACGAGTTGGGGACTGGAGTTCGCCCCTTCCTTGCCCTTCTCTTCTTTTTTTTTTTTTGGCTTGATGATGGAAGAGCTATGCTTGGAGTAGCTTTCTGATGGGGGTCTTGGTCAGTTTGATTGCTGCCTATGCAAGTGCCACAGTCACGACTCATGTAGTCCATGAGAAAAGCCGCGGTCACAACCCATTTGAAGAAATGTTTGAGAGAGAAACAAAATCCCATTTTCTCTGTTTCTTTTCTCTCTTTTTTTTTTGTTTGTATTTATGGTTTGTTGTTGACATGGGATTTATGCTTGAGTACTCTGTTGTGAGAGCTTTGTGAGACACCCACAGTCACAACCCATTTGATGAAATGGCTAATTGAAAAAAAATTTTTTTTTTTTGAATGAATTTTCTCTTGGTCTTTGGAGGTAGTCCTGCTTGCTCAAATTTGGACATTGTCCAAATACAACCATGGTTACTGGCATTGCTGTTTTAACCTTGCCCACGGTCACAGGCCATATCATTGAATGGAAAAAAAAAATCTCATGGTCAAGGCCTTGAGTGACTAAGCTCTACTCTCCTTTCTTTTTTTTTTTTTTTTTTTTTTTGCATGTTTCTTCTTCAAACTCCGACTGATGCAGATGAAAAAAAAGAAAAACAACGCCTCATATACTATGCCACCAACCCCCACCCCACCCCAACCGCGCCCCACCCCCACACCCCCACTCCCCCCAACACCCCCTGCCACCACCCTGCGCCGCCTTCTTTTTTTTTTTTTTTTTTTTTTTTTTTTTTTTCTTGTTTCTTTCTGATGACTTTGCAGCATTTGCCTAAAATGGCTCATGGTGAAGTGAAATTAGAACTCAGTCTTTTCTTTTTTCTTTTTTTTTATTTGTTTTGTTTTTTTTTATGCTCCTACTTTGCCTCTTAGTGTGAAGGTTCTATTTGAGCTCCATTTATGATGTCTACACAACTGAAGTACCATTGTAGCAGTCTATGATCATGTCCAGTGCTGTTCGGGCATACTCATGGTGGTGGCCACGGTCACACATGAGCAACTGGATTTAGAACCAAAAGTTGTCTTCTCTCCTCTCTTTTCTCTTTAACACAAGTGCTTAGAGAGGATTGTACATGACCTATTGGTAGTCATTAGAATAACACCTGAAGCCTTGAAAGATTTGTAGAGAATTCACTCTTTAGCTAACTTTGAAGTGAGCAAATTCCATCTGGGGGATGTAGAACACTAGGTTTTACCAGCTCATTGTTAGGTTTAGTGAAGATACATCCACTTGTTTGGCTTGATTATTGACACATGTGAGCACACACTTGACTTTTGTGGTCTATGGGTAGTGTTAGGGGTAAGAAATGACAGCCCGCTTAATTCCTAGCTTAGTGTATGGGACACGTTGAGTCACCAAGCTTTTATGGGAATTATAGAGGGTTGATTTGCATTAGTTTGCCTAGTCACTAGCGTGATGTGTACACATACTTGACCACCGTGGATTCTGTGAGAAGGTTCCTGATGTGAATTTAATCAAACTACTTAAAAACTGCAAGTGCATAGTTGTCTTGTTAAGACAGTGGTAAATATAGGTCGATCCCACATAGAGCACTTTTGAACTTTTTAATTAAAAATATAAAATTTTCTCATAAGGAAAACAATAATAAAAGAGAAGTGTGGCATGCAATTTAAAAACTAAATAAATTAATAATAATGATAAGAAATAAATCAGAGCAGTCAGAATCCACTAAGTTATTCAAAAATTCAATTTATGTAATTAATTTACCCTTTTTGCCTCTATTATTACTTAGATCAGAAAAAAATTAATGCTTCTGATCCGGATGATTTGACTATTCCAAAAATTAATTTTTAATTAAGAAAAATAAAATTAATACTCAAGACCTCCTTCACCTCATAAAAGGAATGAACATCCTAAGCATCACCTATCAAACTACGCATAGACTATCAAAGATAATCAAAGATCTAAGCATAATCTATCAAAGTAAGTATAAATGATTAAAATTTATTCATTAAGAACATAAATCAGAAGTTTGCCTTTGGCATGAAGATAGATTTGTTGTTATCTTTTAAAAGCGCATTAACAAGAGACAATCAGAAAGAGCAAAATAACAGATATAAACTAGAATATTAAAATACTTAGTTTCATCTTTCACTCCAATAAAAACTTAGCCCACCATTGTAAAAAACCTTAAAAATAACTTCATTGTTATCTTTTTCTTATACAATGGTCTTTTAGAATTTTCTCTTCTAAATCCTAATTTCTGGAATAAGGCTCCAGAATACTTTTAAAATAAAATCAGAACTTAATGGAGGGGAGAGGTGGAGAAGAGAGAGAGAGAGAGAGAAAG
This sequence comes from Sextonia rubra, assembly GCA_037013555.1. Taxonomy (NCBI): domain Eukaryota; kingdom Viridiplantae; phylum Streptophyta; class Magnoliopsida; order Laurales; family Lauraceae; genus Sextonia; species Sextonia rubra. The sequence goes on along the minus strand of JASUAD010000001.1, from coordinate 103,080,183 downwards.
AGAGAGAGAAGGATTTGGGATTTCTAGATCTGGTTGGGAATGAGGAGGAGCCTCCCATGGTGGCCTCCTTTTATAGTTTTTTGGCTCTTCAGGTTTATTGAATCTAGACCTCTTTTTGGTGGATTGAGAGATAAAATCTGCTACTTGTTGATTGGGTTTATCTCCTGAGATGAGAGAGATCTTCGAGATAAGATGCAGTGGAAGCTTTTAGAATTCTTATCTGATCTTCATATGGGGTCCACAGACAAGCAAGGACCCAGTCCCAGAAGAGCCCCAAAATGGGTGGGGCCACATTATAAGGCCTTATGTTCTAATTTCTAAAGGTGGGTCTCATATCCACCCTACTTTATAATTCTTAAAGGTGGATCATAGTGCCATAATGCAAAAGTTAGAGCCATATTGTAAATTCTATGAATGTAGGCCCATATTGTGAATTTTATGAATATGACCCCATGTCATAATTTTCAAATGTGGGTACTATGTTGAAAATTTTAAAGGCGGATCCTATGTTTACAATTAATAAAAAAAATGGTCCCATATTATAATTCCAATAAACTTGGCTGCACATTATAAATCCTATGAGTGTACCCCATGTTCTTATTTTTAAAGGTAGGCACCACACTGTAATTTCTAAATGTAGTCTTGTGTCCACAATCACAAAAAACATGTTTTCACTTCATAATTCCTAAATGTGGGTCACACGGTCACGATCATAAAATGAGGAGGGGCACATGCAAACTCTCCTATTTCGAACACAACTTCATTCCCTTTCAATCTTATCTAATTTTATTGCTAATTCAAAAATATAGTTCAAGATTCTTTTTTCGATTGAAGATGGCCCACTTTATTTGTAATTTCAACTCTTAATCTAATTGAATTATTGAAACACAACTGCAGTCCCTTCTAAAAAATAATACTGGACATAATTCCTCGTGCTTCTCTCTAATACTCAAAGATTTTGGATTCTTAGTCACATTTCTAGTATAGCTTTTTTTCACTTTTTTTGGGTAAATACAGTTATTTTTCCTTCACTGTAAATAATTAATACTTATTTTCTCATTTTCTTTTCTCTTATTTTTAGTTCTTTTTAAGTATTTTGTTGTTTCTCCCAATCTTTATTCTCAAATCAATATTGGTCAACATTATTTTTATTATTGAGTACTCTAGTGTTTTTGTTTTTTGGGTTCTAGTCGAACTTATTAGATTTGTGAGGTTGTCCCTAAATCATCTATATGTTTTGCTTGTCATGAATAAAAAATAAATAAATAAAAGAAATAAAAATCAAATCAAAACTACATCTTCCACATATTTTTTCCTTTTTTGATATTTTAAAAAGCTTAGGATCAATCCTTATTTGCTTCTTCCTCATCCCATTATGGTTTAGAGAAGATATTTTTTTTGTTTCCTTTTAGAAAAATAAAGATTCAATAATTTAAATATGTTTTTGTTATGATTTATATGATAATATTTATTTATATTTTACTTAAATATTAGTAATTTTCAGTAAAACTTAATTATTATTTTTCATGGCCCTTGTTGGGCGAGGGCTGGAAACACTAGCTATATATATTATAACAATACCCCTTTTTATTAGAAAACGACACGTGGCGCAATTTTCTTCATGAAAGGGTGACACGTGGCGCAATCTAAAGATTCCATCCATATTAGCTAAATTCTATTCGTACCAAAATTTTAAAATCTCTCAATTTTCCTAAAATCTCTCATTGGTTTTCTATAAAATCTCTCATTCCCTAATTTCTCTCTCATCCCTTTACAGCTTCATCCCTATATATTCTCTAAAGGACTCTGATCTCATATATCCATACCAGTCTAAAATCTCTAAATTTTTTTGAGTCCTTTTTGGAACACCATGTAATCACCCTTTTAATATTTTTTTAATAAAAATAACTATTTAGATTGGCTTCTTTTTCATAATTCTAGTTCCAGGTCTTCTGCTAAACTAAAATCAAAAGGATCCTATATGATCAAAGTTTTTTTTAGTTTCTTATTAACCTTATTTAAAAAAAAAATTCTTCTTTTCTTCAACTGATTAAGCAAAAAGTGTTGTTATCTGTGTTACGACAAAGCACTACCTTGTAGCCTACCAACACAAGATTGAGTTTTTCAAATATGTATCAGGTTCATATTCAAATACATGATGTCAGTAAGTCAAAAATTGGAGTTTTGAACAAGATATGGTCGTTGAAAGAAAATGTAAATAGGTAGTTATAGTAAATAGAAAGATACAGATTGAATTATAGGTCAGATAAACTATGGCCTAATGATGTGGACTACACCTCCAAATTTATTTGAACCACAACTAAGGTAGGCATAATGCATATATTTAATATTTAGATTTAAGGCCACTGGTTTGCACATAATTGAACCCATAGATTTATACAAAGGCCCATGCTAAACCCAAGCCCAAAAAATGAGAATATATTTAAATATAAGATTTATTGAAACATTATTAAGAAAAAATTGTACATTACCTTTTTTCTATTAGTCTTTTTATTTTTTATTTATCTTTTGCCTTTCGGGTTTAGAGGATAGGGACGTATGCATAATAAATACACATGGGTAAAAAAAAATTTAAAAGACATATATTAATATATATATTTTTCGATTTTATTTTTCTATTTCCACTCACCCCCACCTCCCAACTTTTGTGGGTTTTATGAATTATTTGAAAATATTTACTTTTGTTTGTTATTAATTTTTTCTATTTTATTTCAACTATTGTATTTAGAATAGTTAATAATTTGTGATAAAAAAAACTCTTTTTAAAAAAAAGAAACCTAAGATATATGTTATATATTCGTTTGTGATAAGAAAAACTCTTTCAAAAAAGAAACTCAAGATATAAGTTGCGTCAATTTATACAAGTTTCATCCTAGACTTTGGACTTCAAGCGAATATCTCATCATAAAAACTCTTTAAAAAAGGAAACCACCCAACATATAAGTTGCATCTTCTGACTTCTCTATTCCATTCATAAATCATAACGATAGAAAAAATAGAACGGCCGCATATTTTCTCATTCTTCTGTTGAAAGATACATAGGTTAAGGTATTCTTCTTTCATTTCTAAGCATGCATTATATTCTATATAATACAGAATTCTCATGTCCCTTATATTGTTGATAAGACTTAATGTTATGCTCTCAACTGTATCCTATTTTGATTTGGGTACTTACAGAGCTAATTATTATATTCTTAAACTATTTTATGGTAATCTGTAGCCCTTTGATTGATACTATTTAGATTTACTACTTACAGAGGTAATTGTTATATTTTTAAACCGTTTATAGGAATCTATAGCCATTTGATTGACACTATTTAGATAAAGAATTAGATCCCTAAACCCTATACTGTTCATGATAATTTGTAGCCCAGAAATCTTGATTATTTAATCATGAGTCATTGCAGTTAACAGTGGTATTCGTAAGATTCTTAAGTGCATGTTTGGCAAGTCTAAAATTTAGGCTCTTATTGTCTAAATGTCTAACATTTATAGAGTTGGAAAAATAGAGGCGTTTGGCATGCGTTTTTAGCTCTATTTAATTTAGACAATAAGAGGTAAAAGCTCTATTTTGGAGAGGAGGCCATGTGATGCATTTCCAAATCAGAGGGAAAAAAAAAAGAGGCGCCCAGCTACAGTAACTTGATGGATCACGCCCAGTACGGTTTTTTCGATTTTTCTCGAAATCTGAGCCCCTAAATCTACATCCAAACCGTTGAAAATGTTCACATGATCAATTACGGCTACCCATCCAAATTTCAGCCGTTAATTCATCCTGAATCTCGAGATATGTGCAAGAAAGCATGAGCCATTGGATACTAGTTTTTGAATTCTGTGGGGCCCAAACACAAGATCCAAACCATTGGAAATGTTGGGAAGACTAAAAGCGGCTATGGGGTCAATTTTCAAGGATTGATTCCTTGTGGATCTCAAGATATTTGTGAAAAACTTTCAACCATTGAATTTAATATGCTGAATTTGTAACTAGTCCACAGGCAGCCCCTTTTTTTATTTTTTATTATTATTTCTGAGATAGTAAATAACAATCCAAACCATTGAAAATGTATAGAAGGTCAATGACCATTATAAGACCAAATTTCAGCCGTTGGATCATCACCGAACTTGAGATATTTATGTAAAAATGTGAATTATTAAATATTTTTTTAAAAAAACTGGGGGCCTCAAACACAAAATCCAAACCGTTAGATCTTTTTGGGAGTCCAAACGTGGTTATGAAGTAAAATTTCAAGGCTTAATACCTACTAGATCTCAATATATTTGTGAAAATTTTTCAACTATTGATTTAAAATGGTCTATTTAAAATAGATGCTTTCATTGCCAAACACATATTTTAAATCTAGCCTCTTTTTTTTATAGCTCTTTTTTTAATAGCTCTATTTTAGATGGTCTATAAAAATAAGACTAGATTACCAAACAAGCCCTTAGATTACTGAAAATAAGAGTTCTATAAATCATGTTAACCCCAATCCAACCAAATTTGCGTATCAGCTAGCTGTTGCATTAATTAAGTTAACATATTTATCTATTGCACATATTATGAAACAATTGTTTTTATTTTTATTTTTTATTGTCATATACATTGCAACTGTAACAGTTGTGGATCACACTAGGTAAACATCATTCTTATTGCACAATGAAGTACTTAAGATTTTCATAAATGCAATGAAAGAAAAATTTCAAGAATGTGCAAATAAGGTATTTTACATTTATTTTTATTTACATAAAATGACTTCTTTATTTTAACTATCATCATGTATATATATAAATACTAAATTTTAATTCTTTTGCAGGGTAATTGGTATGAACTATTGGAAAATGAAATAAAAAAGCATTGTGGAAGCAATATTTATTTCATATAAAACCAGACTCAACTTTGAAGAAACTAATACCAGAAAGCAATATCCCAGTCAAGAAAATTAAAGAAATTAGCTACATTAAAAAATCAACCATTCTATTATTAGAAATTCAAAATTCTTGGTGTTATTTTAATGCCATCAACATAATTTCTTTTATATCAGTTTCTTTTACTAATTTATTTGAATGTTTACTATGCAGCATCATATTATAAAGAAAATGTGAAATTTCAAGATGTTGGACCAAGTACTTCCATTTTAATACAAAAAACAAATAACTTTATTAAGACAAGCACACAAATTGAAACAAGTGCAGAAGTTAACAGATTTGCACAAGATGAAACAAGAACAACTGTCAAGATAAGTAGAGAAGATGAATCAAGTGCAATTACTGAAACAAGTGCATGCCAATAAACAAATATTAACGTTTTTTTTCCCTTAGACCACATGTAATTCCTTTAATTATTCAAGGATGACTTAATATTAATGCTTTTTTTTTCATTCTCAACTTTTATACATCTATGATTCAAAGAAAATATTTTCTTCTTTCAAAAAAATAAAGATTCAATATTTTAATTATGTTTTCGCTATGGTTTATGTGATAATATTCATTAATATTTTATTTAAAATATTAATAATTTTTAATAAGACTTAATTATTATTTTTTTATGGCCCGCATTGGGCGGAGGCCCTGAAACACTAGTTATATATATTATAACAATACCCCCTTTAACGGGAGAGCGACACGTCGCATAATCTTTTCGCGGAAGAGCGACACGTGGCGCACTCTCATTAAAGTCCTAAATATTATAGATAGAAATCTTCTCCCTAAAATACGCTCTTTAAAATTTTAAATTCTTCTTATATGTAAGAAAGTCCTAAATATTATAGAAATCTTCTCCTTATCTTTTTTATATAAAATCTTTACCATTCTTATCATTAACTGTTCCTCTCTCTTCTTCTCACTAACTGTTCACAAACTCAACCCAATCCCCTCCCCTAAAATCTCTCACTAAGCTCTCTCATTACCTAATTTTTCTCTAGTTAGCCTTCGTCCTTTCTAGGGCTCCACCCAACCTCGGTGTGCATTACTTGGGTCTAGGAGATGGGGAACTGCTGCTGCCGCTGTTGCTACTGCTTCTTCTTCCTCTCCTAATCCTACACACATTTAAAAATAAAAGGATTAATTGGAAACTTCTATAAAACAAACCAAAAATTATATTAGCCTTCAAGCTATCTTGACTGCAACCTGGTTGACTAGTAACATTCTTTTTTTTTTCGGGAGAAAGTAATAGGAATTTTTTTTAACTACATTCACCTAATGGCCTCGATGTGGTACTTTAAAAAGCAATTTGGTTTGTTTGGGTACTTAAATATTGAGAGAGATTTAATTGCAATAAGATATTCAAATTTGACATGGATTTATCCTGTTCGCCTGCTTACTATAGTGAAATTCACTTGTGAGACCATATCCAAATGCATATGTCCCAATTCGACCATCAAAAAAGATAAGGGCCCAATCGAAGTATTTCCATAACTTCTAATTACTGATCTCCATTAATATTGGTTTTAAAAATAGTAAAAAATTGCTACACATGCATATACTTCTAATTACACATCCCGCCCATTGAATCCTAACACATAAGATTGCATCAGTTAAGTTATTCATATTACTTTAAGTAATAAATCCACAATATCCAACCTACTTACCTAGTAGTATAGTATAAATGTGCATGTATATGACTCCAGCCTAACTATGTGGTAGATGGGCAATTGGAGCCTGCCACCGTGTGATGAAATTCTAAAAACCCCCTCCTATTATGCAAATTTTTGGTCTTTTAATATTGGCCTCTCAAAATTTTAGTAAAAACACCCTAATGTTATAGAGATTTTAAATTTTTTTCCTATATTGGGCCCCCCTGCCCCTCAACCCCAATAATGATGCATGTTATCATATAAATGATAACATAAATATAGTTAAAATATTGAATTTTTATTTATCTAAAAAGAAATAAAAAAAATCTTCTTTGAATCATAATGAGATGAGGAAGAAACAATATAAGGATTCATCCTAAAATTTTTATTTTTTTAAAAAAAGGAAAAATGATATAATTCAAAATTCAAATTATATCTGGTAGATTTTGTTTTGATATACATATATATATATTTCATTTTATCTTCTTGATAGGCAAAGAATATGGATGATTTAGAGATAAATTAATAAATTTAATAAGTTTGATTGGAACTCAAAATAAAAAAAAAACCACTATAAAATCTAGAATATCTCTCATCTCTCCCTCTCCTAAAATCTCTCCATATTCCATTGTCCTCTTAGAAAAAAGAAACATCTAAATAAAAGGTCGTACAGCTTTTCGTTTGACAACATAAGTGGGCCTTTGGAGAATGGAGCATTAATCACAGTGCAACACATTTGAAATTCCCTAGAGTAATGCATGGTATAAGTTTAGGTTGATAATCACAGTCATATATTCAATATTTATTTTAAAAAAATTCTTCTAATCTCAAAATTCTAATCACAGTTATGCAATGGATTATCCAAGTTTAACATAAACTTAGGGTCGGTATGCATTTGAAGTGAAAGGCTGTCAGGCTAGGATTTCCCTTTGAGGGGTATTTTGAAGGAGTGGAGGGGGTGGGGAATGTGCAGTTATAGATTTTTTTTCTGGCTATATCAATTAGGTTCTTGGCTAATCAAAATCTCTTCTCCTTTTTATTTTGTTTATTTTTTTTACTATATATACTATGGAGTGAAGGCGGGTCCACAGCATCATCAAAAGTGAAATGGTTGTAAGTCCCAACCCTCAGTGGACCCACTTCTGCGTGTATAGTTGTAGACATGTGCCATGTTATGGATTTTTTTTTATTTCTTTTTGTGTATATCAATTAGGTCCCTTCTTTTTCTTTTTTCTTTTTTCATTATATGTACCAGAAATATTGAAAATATTAAAAATTATGGTTGTGTAATGAATTTTATGTTAATATTAATTTAAAATTCATGTAAATATTTCTTAATATTTTATTTACAAATAATATAGTTATTAAATATGGAGCGACACATGGCATGCTCTTAATATGTAGGATAAGAGGGCATGTATGCTCTCTCTTGTTGCATCAAGAACATCATTTCCTGCAATTTCAAAAACACACTTCTTCTTCGATACTCTAAACCCCCTCATGTGGTCTACTTGGCTCTAGATGGAACAAGTACTTTCCCTTGATAGCGTTTTTAAGGATGATTGGTACTTTTAATTGAAGAAAGGATTATTTTAATTGGTATTCTGGTGATTTGCTTTCACTTGCAGGTTATTTGTTCACTTCTGATGTAATGGCTGCCATGGAAAGATATAGCAAAGAGTTGGCAGACTCTAGCATGAAGAAGGCTAAAAAGGTGTGTAGAGACTACAAAGAGGTTAGCAAAGTTGTCTTTTTATATCTTGCTAAATCTTTGTATATTAAGGTTGTCAATGGACAATGGGTCTAATTTGGTCTAGGCTCGGACCTTAAAGATGATATGGATCGAACCCATCAGACCAATATGTCTAGGCCCTTGACTACATGGTTGTGGACCAAGTAATTGCTTTGGTTTCTTTAAACAAGCTTTTGGTTGAATCCCACTATCCAAGTGTCAATTATGGGTCCACATGGTTTCCTATCAAAATCACAATAGAGTTTAAATTGGTCACGAGTGTTTATGGGGCTAGGCCAGGAGGGGCCGAGCCGGGCCAAGTAATATCCAGGCCTAGTGTAGATTTTGAACAACAGGCTCGAGCCTAGAAAAAGCCTAACTCAGGCCATAAGTACCTATCCTGAGCTCAGCCCACTCAGAATGGTTTAAACTTGAACCATACTGTATTATATTTAAAAAATGAAAATATTTGTTAGTTAAGATTTTTGTTTCTATGTGAGAGATTTCTTAGTGTCTTTCACTTGAACCGGGTCGAGCTTGGGCTTTCTACTACTAAATCTAAGCCTAACTCAAAGTTTATATCTGGGTCTCGCTCGACTAAGTTAATGTTCAAGCCCTAAATTTGCTAGATCTTCTCTAAATTAATCACTTAGAATGACACTACCAGGAGGCAAGATTTTTAAAATCTCTCTCATTCTAAATCATGTCCCTTAAAACCCGGAACAACCAATAAGTTGGATTAGCCATAGCATAACAATTTTAAATTTGGATTAACACTTTCACTCAATTTTAAATTTTACATAAACTAATCAATCTTTTTCTCTTATTCTAAAATCTTTTAGTTTTATATACAACTGTCGTGACAACCGGAGAAGATGAAGCAAGTGCAACTACTGAAATAAGTACATGCCAATAAACAAATATCAATGGTTATTTTTCCTTAGACCACATGTAATTTCTTTAATCATTCAAGGATGACTTAATATCAACGGGTTTTTTTTTCACTCTTAACTTTTATACATCAATGATTCAAAGAAAATATTTTATCCTTTCAGAAAAATAAAGATTCAATATTTTGACTATGTTTTCACTATGATTTATGTCATAGTATTCATTAATATTTTATTGAAATTAATAATAATTTTTAATAAGACCTAATTATTATTTTTTTATGGCCCACATTGGGCGCGGGCCCTGAAGCGCTAGTATATATTAAAAGAATTGACCACCTTTGTGAGAGTGTGTGGGATAATGCGACATGTGGCATCCCTAAAATAACTCTTCAATACTTATTATATATATATTAAAACTACAAGAATGGAGGCCTCTGGAGGGTGCCATATCAGCATCTCTTATTTTTCTTTTTTTCTAAAGTACCATCTGCATCCTAAAATGCTACAATCTCTCCTCCCATAATCTCTCTCCCTCCTTCTTATTAGTATTTTTTAAACTTGGATATCCTAAAATCTCTCTTTTTATCCTCTAAAATTTTTATTTGATTTTCCCTCTTAATATCTAATTACTCTGTTCATCATTCCAAAAATATATTTCTATTGAAAGAATTTAAAATCAGGAAGATTCTCATGTAGCTACTATTATCAATGTCGGCTCCATTGATAAATTGTTTATTATTAAAGTGAACCATTGTACATCGTATTCTCATTAAATTTAAAATATTCAAAAATAAATTAAAAAAATAGATTTCAATGTCTTTTATTAAGTGTTTTAATGTATTGCTGGTGGTTTGTCCACTGGAATTAGAACGTTAATTTATTCATTTATTTGATTATCATCAGGTGTTAATGATTATTGCATGATACTATTAAATTAAAAGAAAGAAATCTACTATTACTATTCAAGTATTTCTCAAATCAGGTATGATTTACAATTTTGTATTTTTACGCATACAATTTTATGCGAATAAAGATGTAATCATGCCATTGTTGTTATGAATATCATTATTTATCTTGAACAATATTAAAACCTTTGAGATGTACTTGATTTTCTTGGCCCCGGCTCAGCACGGGCATTAGTGGGCCTTCTCAGGTAAACATTTAAAGTTATTGATTAAGTTCATAGCTGTGTTCAAGGAGGAGATATGATCAATCTATGGATATAATAATCAATTTTCTATTTTGCAATAAATATATTTTCTCCAAAGAATTACTATCTAATGCTTTGGATGTAATTTTTACAATTCTTTTATATGTAGAACTATTTCGGTAAACTCTTAATCAAAATTTCAATTTTAAGAATAAACTAAAATAGGCTATAGGTCAGAAATGTTTTGCATTTCTATAAGTTTTTTAATATGCTTTTTTATAGTAAATCTCAAATTTTACCATAATTTATTGTTTGGCCCAAGCTTAGCATGGGCCTTGGTTGCTAGTTCTCTCTCAAATTTAATTCTCCTAAAATTTCTCTAACAAATTCAAATCCCCAGTTTCCTTTTATTGCATTGTATCCTTTTACAAATCATATTACCGTCCCTTATATTTCTCTCACTATCGTCCATGTTCTCTCTCTAATTCAAGCCCCAAGTCTCCTTTTATCTTACTATATCCGTTTATCAATCATCCCCATCTCACAGGCTTAAATACATCTATATCATCTCATTGCCTAAAATCCTTCTTAGCAAGGTCAACTTCTCATGTCTAAACCGCCCCTCTCTCTACCCAGCTCTCTAACTCTAAAAGCTCAATGAAGAAATTAAAACAAAGAAGAATGAGTAAGATATTAACTATTGTGTTTCGCTAAAAATGGATTATGTATTAAATCTCTTTTGATTATGTTCTTGATTGTTTGAAATTGTTTTGGATTTACTAAACATATTTTTAGTATTGCTAATGTAGTGCAACTCAACATGGAATGATCGAATAGAGGAGTAGAAGAAAAGATGAGTGATAAGTTGTTGATGGTTAAGCTCTAAGATGGTGGGCATTTGATGGTGATGTTCATCACGATCCTGATTTGCCAATCTAAGTGTGTATGGTGAAGAGGCTTCTTTTTTCTCTCGAGTCTAGGAATTCAATAAGAATCCCAACTCACGCCAGGTATATTTATTGATCTATTTGACTTCTTCTTTTACACTATTTCATTTTTTTTAATTTTTATGTTTGTTGAAGTTTTCGATATAATATATATGGGTTTTTTGTTTAGATAGAAAAATAGAGATGGATTTTTTAAAATGAAAAAGTAGAGATGAGTTCTGTATTAATAGGAGATTAGAGATGTGCTTTATTCCTTTATACTGATATAATGGATTTTGTGCTTTGATAGATAGTATAGATGGGTTTCGTTTTTTTTTTTTCAACGTTTCAATACTTTGTGTTGAAAAAGGTGGGTATGATGAATAATCCAATATCTTTATTTTTTATTTTGCACTAAATAATTGGATTATTATAATATTTCCACATTTCATAACTTCATTGTTTATATATTCATCATCAAATTTAATCCCCCCAACATTTGTGTTTAATTTATGTTATTTAAATTCTCTTTTCCTCTATTTCATTTTTTTTTCAATTTTTATGTTTGCTGAAGTTTTGAATAGAATATAAATGGGTTTTTGTTTAGATAGAAAAATAAAGATGGATTTTTTAAAATGGAAAAGTAGAGATGAGTTTTGTTTTAATAGGAGATTAGAGATGTGCTTTATTCCTATATATATATATTAAAAGAATTGACCCCTTCGCAAGAGATCGTGAGAGTACGACACGTGATATGAGTTTAATGAAGACATAGTATCCTCAAAATTCTAAAGACTATATATCTAATCCACCCCATTTCCTATCTAATCACAGGACCTTATCCACCCCCTTTCCTATATAATTTCAGAAAGAGTCCAAACAAACTTAATTGGTGCTGATAAGCAAGGATTCAATTGGACTCAAAAGATAAATCCTGTTGTAAACATGGGGAGTCTTTTACTCCTATTTCACTTTTCTGGCATGGGATGGCCTACAACAATTGAACAAGGATAACTTTTAACATGGATCCATCGGGATAACTTTTAACATGGATCCATCTGCAGTTGGGCCTAGAAGATAGATCCTATTGTAAACATAGGGAGTCTTATATTCCTATTTCACTTTTCTGGCGTGGAATGGCCTACAACAAGGATAGCTTTTAACTAGGATCCATAGGAAATTAGAAATGCCTAAAGAGGAAATTACTAAACCAAATGATGCCTTCCTCACCTAAGACTTTTAGTTATCTTATCAAGTTGATCAAACTGCAAAAGTTGTAATTCATTATTATAAAACAACCAATTGAAGATACTGTGTACTACTAAGTTGAGAAGTTATATCTTAGAATGGAACTACCAATCAAAGACCACACAGGAAATAAAGGCCCATGATTTGATGACCCAATTGATATTGATAGGCATGCAGATTCAGTTGGGCTCAAAAGGTAAATCTCGTTGTAAACATAGGGAATCCTATACTCCTATTTTAGAATTTTAGATGGAAGAGTCCTAACAAATGATGAATATAAAGTTCAGATCCTGAAGTATCCAAATCCATCAATAGAGAGATACATTCAAATTGGAGAGAATAAAGTATCAAATGTGATTTGTTTTTAAGAGACGTGAACCCTTTAGAATTTGAATGGAGGTAATATGGAAAATGTTGATGGGATGTGATTGATAGATGGGGCTCACTTGGAAACTAAATTTGTGGTGAAATGTAGTGTTTATCTTCCTAAACTTTCAGATTGAGGAGTCCTAATAGAGTCAATTAGTATTGATAGGCGTGGATTTAGGTGGGCCTGCAAGATAAATCCTGTTGTAAACATAGGGAGGAGGAGGCCATTGCATACTGAATCTTTTACTTCCTCTCTATAATGAAAATAGGTTGTAGAGGTAGGTAGATGTTATTTCCTCCATGTCATGCATGCTTTCTCTTAGTGGTGATAGAAACACGAATACGTTTGAAATAATTCATTTTCTCTTCAAAAGTATTTTCACATGAATGACCCACTACCCCATAGGCTATAGATTTAGATGAATGTTATTTCCTCTACGTCATGTATGCTTTTTCTGAGTGCCGATAGAAACATGGATGTGTTTGAAACTATTCATTTTTTCTTGAAACAAATTTTCACATGAATGGCCACCTACCCTAGCAACATCAACCATTAGTTGTAGGCTCAAGGCAGATGCAAGTACATGCATGTGGGGGCGGTCGCACCCATTGAACCTCAGTCCACTTCTAAAATTATAATAAAAGTTCTAACTAACCCTAAAAATTCACATAAAAATATCACGTCTACCCCTAAAACCCGCATGCAAATTGTAAGTTTATTCCCAAAACCAAATCGCATGTTGTTGCACAATTTGGTTAGCTTATCTAATGCTATGGCCATAATGCAATGTTAGTTTGCATGTCTGAAATACTAATTTAATATAATTATGAAATATGAAATTAGTTGTTTTATAATGAAAATTAATCTGGATTACTATGTCAGTTATAATGAAACATAAAAAATATGGAATTAGTTATTTGTTATGTTCACAAATTACATATTTATGCATCACTTTAGCATGGATTAAGTGAATTGCATCATTATTCATCAAATTTTATCATTTCATACATTTTCACCTAAGAACTTGAGTTTTCATATTTCTTCCACACTTTCTGCATTATTTTAGAAATTTACAAATTAACTTTGAAGAGTCCCAATTTAAGTAAAACTCTGTTCGGACGGGTGCCACATCAATGTGGGCTTTTCAGTATTTTATAGACTTGCTTGGAATGTGTAGGAAGATGTGAGGAGATCATGTGGGAGATTAGCATATAAGAAATTTGGAAGATTGGCTTTATGAAGACCCCACATATCTGTGCACACATGCTTGGATGGTTAAAGGGGTCCCACTCTCAGTTTCTTCAAAGAATTCAAATTTGAGTCAAGAAAAGAAAGTCAAGGTGGAAAGAATTCAAGAAAAGTAAAGTCAAAGAAGAGGGATTCAAAAATGGAAAGTCAATCCCCTTTTTCTTTGGACAACATAGATTAAAGTGGTTATAAGAATTAGACAATTAACCTACCGTTTGAAAGCTCTTTTCAAGTAGATGTCTATAAGATCCAAAATTGCATTGATCGAAGCTAAAATGACAAAATAATGGCCTCGGGAAGTTGGCTATGTATATTTAGGTGGGATTGCCAAAAGATTTAAATGTTTCTCTATGTTACTCACCTTTGGGTCGGGTTTATCTCTCCTTAAGTGAGGTACATTGGAGATCAAAGTGGGGTCCACCATCCTTGCTTGCATTATCTTAAATTATTTTCAAGATAACTCAAGAAGATTAAAGAAAATCCAATATATTTTCAAGAAAAGAAGGCCACCTCATCACAAGATGCTCCCTTTCTAAAATTCTCTTAAAAGTCCAAAGGTCAAAAGAAGATTTTTTAAAAAAGGAAGGAAGCTACAAGTCAATTGTAAAAAGAAAAAAAAAAATAAAGGAGATAAGAAAAAAAAGCCAACCTCATTATGACATGGGCTAGCTACAAAGTAGGATCAAGGAGAGAAAATAGGGCATCCAATGCCTTATTGAAAGCAAGCCATGGATGTCCAATGATATTCATACTCTCTATATCCTCTGCTCTCTCTCATCTTTCTTTTCTTCTCTTCTCTTTTTCTAGTGTAGAAATTATAGAAAAATAATTTGAGTATTCATGAGCCCTGTTCCAAAAACTGAGATTAGAAGAGAAAATTGAGAGTATCCTTTATATACAAAGAAGATCATAATGAAGTTTAGAAATTTTTTAATGGAGGAGTAATTTTTTTGATTAGGGTGTCGAATGAAATTAAGTAAGCTTTTTTTTAATTCTTTTATGTAATTTAATTTAATAGTTCATTTGTCTCTATATATACTTAATATGTTTAATAAATCTGTCTTCAAGTCTTTGACAACCTCTAAATCTAATTGTAATTGAACTCTTAATAGGTTATGCTTAGATTAACTTTTTTGTTAATCTTTATTTTTTTAATCATTTAGTCTAATTTTTTATACTTAGATTAATAGGTTGTGCTGTTTAGATAAATTCATAATTTTATGAGGTGAAGAAGGTTTTTAGCTCTAGATGAATTCTAAAAGACTTGTGCTTAGTGATAGAAATCATCTACAGCAGAACATTAACTTGTTTCTGATCTGAAGTATTTTTGAGACAATTCTATTTTATTAATTGCATGATATGATGGATTAGTTTATTTAATGGTTCATGGCATTTTGATATATTAATTTCCATCATCATTGTCATTAATCTTTTGTATATTAGTTTTAGTTTAATTTCTCATTCACTTTTCATTCATCTCTATTTTATTATTATTTTGAAAAGAAAATTTTAGTTTTTTTAATTAAAAGTACAAAAGTGCTATTTATGGGTTCAACTTGTATTTGCCACTGTTTTAACAAAACAATTGTGCACTTATAGTTTTAAGTTGATTGATTAAATTCACATCATTGTTTTATACTGAACATTAATATGGAATTAGGTATAATGAAAATATCTAACTAACTCTTTCATGAGATGTGTTTGGAATTGTGACATGATTTGAATTACGACTATTTCAGGGTTTTCTTTGGGGAATGTGATGTGAATTTAATCAATCTATTTAAAACTGCAAGTTCACAGTTATTTTGTTAAAATAGTGGCCAATACAGGTCGATCCCACAGAGAGTACTTTTGAACTTTTTAATTAAATATCTGAATATTTTTATATCAAAAGCAAAAAGTGAGAAACTAGATGAGATGTGAATAAAAAAATGCAAAAAATAATAAGATAAATAGATCAAAGCATTTAGAATCCACTAAGCAAGATAATCAATCTAATATGTAATTATTCTATTCTTTGTCTCAAGATAACTTTGATCATAAACAAATCAATATTTCTGACCAGATGATTTGACTATTGCAAAAAATAATTTTTTATTAAGGAAAAAGATCAATACGCAAGACCTCCTTCATCTTATAAAAGAATGAATATCCTAAGCATCACATATCAAACTAACTAAAGGCTATCAATGATAACTACCGATCTAAGCACAATCTATCAAACTAAGCATAAATGATCATAAATTATCAAAATTTATACATTATGAACATAAATCAGAGGTTTGCCTTCGGCATGAAGATAAATTTATTATTATCTTTTAAAAGCACATTAATAAGAAACAAATCAGAAAAGAGCAAAATAATAAATATAAATTAAAACATTAAATACTTAGCTTCATATTTCTCTCCAATAAAAAACTCAGCCCACCGTTGCAAAGAACCTCAAAAGTAACTTCATTGATATCTTCTTATTATACAATGGACTCTCAGAATTCTCTTTTCTATATCCTAATTTTTGGAACAAGGCTCTGAAATACCTTTAAAATATAATTAGAAATTAATGGAGGGAAGAAAAGTAGAGAAAAGAGAGAGAGATCTAGGATTTTCAAATCCGGGTGGGAATGAAAAGGAGCTTCTCATGATGGTCTCCTTTTATAGTTTTCTGGTTCCTTAGGTTTATTGAATCTAGATCTCTTTTTAATGGATTAAGAGATAAGATCTGTTGCCCGTTAATTGGGTTTATCTCTTGAAATAAGAGAGATCTTAGAGATAAGATGAAGTGGAGACTTTTCGAATTCTTATCTAATCTTCAAATGGGTTCCATAGAAAGATGTGCAACAATTATATTTCAATGGTGTAGATGCAATTGCAATCTAATCTAAAAAAATATATGAAACTTTTCAAGCCTATAACTTTCTCATTTTAGCACATATTTCTGCAATCTTGGGTGGAAACTCTACAGATGTCTACTCTAAACGAGCTTTCCAACGGTAGGTTATTTGCGTCGATCCGACATCCAGATTGAGAGTTTTCATCATTTTAAGATAGGTGTCATAAGAAAAACGAGTTTGAATTTTAAATTCTAATTTACAATGGACTTTATTTATGCAGTAATTGTGACTTGTTAGCCAAGTCATAAGTGTCGGAAATCGTGTGGCCCGCATGCCACGGGTTCCACGTCAGATCAAGCAGGGCAGATGCCAGCAGAGATTACAATTTCACTTTAGTGTAAGACTTGATCTGGGCCCCATAATAAGACTCCCAATAGGATTAGTGGATGTGAGCTTCTGGTGGAAGATGTCTCTAGTAAATGTGACTCTTTGGGACTTGTCTATAAAAGGATAAGGGAGCCTTAGGGTTTAGGATGATTACTATTCTCTCCATTCCTGTAAGAAAGACAAGAGACGAAGAGATCCACAGAGCTTCCCATCACCGGAATGCATATAGATCTCCGGCCGCGTAATGGAATCTCCTCATCCGGATCCATCAGTTGGTATCAGAGCCCGGCGCAGTGCATTCTACCGGTTCAGATTTTGCAGAAGCATCGTGGATTATAAGAGATTTGGATTTCTTCAGATCTGTGAGTCTCAGTCTTATTTCTTTTGTGCAACTTGTAGGAGGAAGAAGACGAGCAACGACCCTTGTTTTTCTTTTGGGGCAGCGCACGTGAAACAAGGCATCCAAAGATATTATATCCAAAGCAAAAGCAAAATTCGTCCTCCTTTATCGTTTTTCTACAACACAAAGGCGAAGTGCACATCAGACGTTCTTTTTTTATTTAAGGGCCACGTGATTTGTCGCCACTCTCCCTTTTCATCTTGTCTTTTCTAGACAAAAGACAAGACAATAAAGTGTGCATTTTTTTACATCGGCTTGTGATTGGCTTCGAGCTAAGTGAGTTAAAATTCACAGACACTGCAATAGCACCTCCGATTCTTTCCCTCAGCGCACGTGTTCTCCAGCGCCGGGGCAGCGTGATTGAAGTTTCTGCCTCGATCAACGTGAAAAATCTATCTACCGATTTTCTTTCTCCTCTGCATATTGCAGGTTGGGTCAGGTGGACCCAACTTAACCCAAATCAGATCCATCCAATTTAAGTGCTGACGCAAACACGCTGGTGCACGCGTGACGACGTCAATGATGACGCGACCTCGACACTGACGCAGAGATCATACAGCTGACATAGGTAGAGGCACGGATTATCGTTAAATCTTCCAATTGCGATATCTTGGCCATCCGGAGTCAGATGACGATCTATTTGCGCCTATGGAATCTTTGCGAGCAGATCTACGCATTGGTAACAAAAGGAAGACAATCCAGTGATTCAGATAAAAAGGTGTTATTTTCCCCTCATACAGTTAGTGGTATGTAACCCATCATTTAATTAAAAATAAATAAAAATTATTTCTTCCAAATCAGCCTTGCATGATCTTGCAAAGGCTGATATTTTTAACGGCAATAACTTAGCCGTGTGGAAGCATTGGATGGAAGCGTTGTTGCATTTTGATGGATTAACTTATGTGATTGAATTCGATTCGGTCCCTAAGTCCGCTGATGATGCCCCTAAGGAGGACCATGAATTATATAAGCAATGGGCCTTTGATAACAAATCAGTGAGGCATTTATTGATCGGATTCATATCTAGTGAGTTGGTGAAACAATTTGAGCATTTCACCACAGCGAAAGAAATCTGGGACTATGCCATGGACAAATATGATGAAACCTCCAAATCTCATATGATGGAGGCATTTAGTGCATATGTCAATTATAAGATGCCAGATGGGTCATCTATAAGGGATCACATTGACAAAATGTCTGTCCGACTAGTAATCTTACAGCCTTGGGAAAAGAAATGGACGAAGATTTTCAAATCATGTACTTGCTGATGAGTCTTCCACCTTCGTGGGAGAATATGTCTTAAACCCTTAGCCTTCAAAAGGGTGTAACTTTTAGTGAGGTTGAAGCAAAATTACTGGCTGAAGGACAAAGGCAGGCTACCCATGGTATAACATTTACAAATTCTATTATGATTGCTAAAGCTAAGAGTTATAGCGGTGCGTTAACCGCCAATGTGAAAAATAAAAAGAAATTTAAAGGCAATCCAAAGTGGAAAGGGCCTAAAAATGGTGTTTGCTTTAATTGTGGGAAGCCTGGACACTTTAGTTCTCAATGCAGAAAGAAAAAGGGTGAAAATAGCCAGTAAGGTAAAGTGACCAAAGAACACGGAGATTATGTTGAGATGGTCACTGAGTCTGTCACAACCCGAGCCCAGGGACCGGGGGGTCAGAGAAAGTCTAACCAATGACACACGTACTCCCGTGCATGCACACCTAGACCCCGTCCAAGCATACACACACAAGGGATCATTCACACGTGCAAACAACTGTACGCGGAAGTTGTACGTATCAAGGCATATAACAATATACCAAAGACATAATGGATTACAAAAGTATTTGACTGATGACAAGAATAATTACAAGAACGTATGACAATAAGGAGGGCTCACAAAAATCAAAATACAGATACAATCAAAGCCCACGGTATAAGTACAGAAAAATCCCCCAATAGACCCAGACTCCAATGAATGGGGAGAACAAAATGATGCAAACCGTACTCTGGAGGATGGATCAAGTCCACTCCTCTAGGCCGGAGGGGGCCTCGCGCGCCTTTCCTGGAGTCGGGTCGACTGACGCAGGATCGGGAGAGGGATCTGAGCCTGCAACACACAAGGACAACGTGTAAGTACAACGACTTCGCAAAATATAAGCCACAAGAAGATAACACGAATTGTGTCTAAAATGAGCAACAGTCATAATGCAAGATCTAAGAAAACATGTTCGTATACTAAGCAATTGTGCAACTGAATAAGCATGCTATCAGAATCATAAACAGATAACAGTCAAAGTGGCTACTACATTGGCCATATTCTCCCTTTCGAGAGCAGTCGGAATGAGAACACCAGCGACCGGGCCAGGGTACGCATGGGTCTCTAGTTCCCGGGGTCTAGAGTCCCAAGACAGAACACTCTGCAGAGGCAAACACATAAACTAAACCAGAGTTAACCCCATCGGGCATCCTAAGGCTGAGGCTCAGTAGTGCCATATACCAATCACAATCAAATCGGATGATGCACCTCAATCAATTAATCGTATCACATACAGATCTCTCACATATCACACTAATCGAATAATAGGAAGTGCATCACATATGCTGATACTGATACTGAATGCGAATAAGCAATGCTGAATGCGGATAAGCAGTAAAAGAAATACTGATAATTAGATACCACTGACTCAAATACTCCAGTAGAGTAATGATAAAAACACAGTTACACAATAATAGAATGGTCCCGCCCGGGCTTTGTTCTGGGGTTGCTGCATTTCCCACAGAATCGAGAGGTCCAGCGCAGAACACATAAGAGGGCATAACCGAAGTCAATATGCTGTACAAATCAAAGTACTTTTACGAATCAAGGTCAATTACAAACCAATCCTAACTTATTTATCCAGTGTTTCTAACCGTACATGTTGATGTAGTTTTAAGTTGTCCGATGCACCATTGTCTAGTGTTGCAGTGTCTGGAATGTGCACCGAAGTCCTTTAAACCAACACCCATGGGGAGGTGCTAAACAACTGGATAATGGGCATGAATGATTCACAGCCCTCGAGATCATTCATGTCATTCAGACATTCCATTGGGCATGTTCAGGGTAGCTACACTCTAACATGAAAGTCATATACGGTCTCTTTCTTAAACCTAGTCCTCTTATTGATTCCTTTCTCGGGCGTCTTACGGTGTAGCCGTAGGTGACCTTACGGCTTAGCCGAGGCATCTTACGGCTTAGCCGTAATCTGCACTGCGGCTGAGCCGAGGCTCCCCAAAATGTCCATCCGTATTTACGACTCAACCGTATTTTATTCTACGGCGCAGCCGTATCCTGGTCCACGGCTTAGCCGTAGTACAATGTACGGCTTAGATCAGGCTGGGCCGTAGAAGAGTAGCATTTTGCCAACTCTCAGTTATTGCAGATGTCAGTCTGTACTGTTCTACGGTCAGGGTTACGGCTGGGTCTCGGCTTAGCCGTAAGCCATTTCACGGCGTAGCCGTAGCACATTTCACGGTGTAGCCGTGAGTGCACGGGGTCATTTTCCTGCAACAGTTACAGTCATATAGAAAGAGAACGATTCGACTGAAAAACAGAAAATAACAGCGAAACAGACTCAATGGGGCTGTCTAACACTGATGTATACAACAAAGAGTAGAAACACAACCAATCAAAGCAATACCAATCGGTGTTCATACTTCTTGTGCTTATACTTGCCTCACAAACGGAATCACGTCGTTGCTTGGCTCAGTCCACTGGAAACACACACAACTTGGCTCCTTTCTTCCTCCTTCGCGCAACAGAACCGGGAAGGAAAGAGAGAAAGAGAGCTGGACGAGAGAGAGACAACTGAGAGAGAACGAGAGAGAGAGAGAGACAGCTGCTGAGAACGATCGCCAGTGAGAGGGAGAGTAGGTAGGATATTTATAACTAAAATGAGTCCAAATTACAAACAAGTCCAAACAGCTTACACAATTGTCAGTTTGAGTCAACTGACGGTCCAACGAGAGCAAACGAAATCATTCGGATCCAGGACAGTTACGAAGATTGACAAGCTCAACGAAATACAAGCGATGACGTCAGAATGACGCAAAACCGACAAGATCAAGCAAAAGCCAAAATTACGAAAAAGGACTCAAACTACCTAAACCAAGTCAACTCAACCCAAACGATCTCTCAATGACTCAAAACCAAAGAAAAACAAAAATCAAAACACTCTTAACGACAAAATCATATGCAATTACCCACTAATCCGGATCAACTCGGGTCGGAGTGTTACAGAGTCCATGATGGTGGACACCAATGACAATAATTGGTGGGTTGATTCTGGAGCCACCAAACACATATCAAGGACCAAGGTTGGATTTATCGAATTCAAAGAGATGAAACCCAGAGAACAAAGTATATACATGGGAAATGAAACATTCTGTGATGTGTTGGGGATAGGAAAAGTCAAAATTCCCTTACCAACTAGCAAATCCCTTTATCTCTCCGATGTCTTCTTTGCTCCCTCGATGAGGAGTAGCATCATTTCTGTGAGTCAGTTGGCAATGAATGGATTCTAAATTAGATTCAAAGATAGTGGGGTTACTATTGGAATGCGCGGTAAAGTTTTAGTCCATGGTTTTCTTTCTGAAAATTGTATTTGCTGGATATTCTTCATAATGAAATGAAGTCCACTTCTGATTATTCTGTGTGTGTGAATGTATGCATGAATGGTTTGGCAATGTTATGGCATTTGAGATTGGGCCACATTAATAAAAATAGAATTAGTAGAATGGTTAAGGATGAACATTTACTAGACCTAGGTAAAATTGAATAACCCATATGTGAACCATGCATAAGTGGGAAGATGGTCAAGACACCATTTCTAAAAGGAATGAGAAGTTCTGAAATATTGACCATAATTCATTCAGACATATGTGGACCATTGAATGTACACAATAGAACCGGAGAGGACTATTTCATTACATTCATTGATGACTACAGTAGATATGGGTATGTATACCTAATTAAACATAAATCTGAGGCCTTAAAAATGTTTCAAACATATGTTGCTGGAGTCCAAAATCAAAAGGGCAAGAAAATAAAGAGGATTAAATCTGATAGAGGAGGTGAATACACTTCCGAATTATTTAAAGAACATTGTGCACGTGAGGGAATCATTCATAAATATTCAATTCCATATACCCCACAGCAAAATGGCATGGCCGAGAGGAGGAATAGGACCTTAATGGATATGGTAAGGTCAATGATCAGCCATTCGAGTCTTCCGCTGTATTTGTGGGGAGAAGCATTAAACACTGCACAATTTACTTTAAACAGAGTACCCTTTAAGAGTGTGCCCAAGACTCCATATGAGTTATGGACTGGTACTAAACCAAAATTAGAACATGTGAGAGTTTGGGGTTGCCTAGTAAACGTCCTGCTACCACCACAAGAAAAGCATAAATTGCAAGAAAAAACGAAGAACAATTGTTCTTTTGTTGGTACCCATTACATTTTAAAGGATATCGTGTGTATGATCACGATAATAGGATAATCATAGAATGCCGAGATGTGTTTTTCCTTGAGGATCCGATGGTCAGTCCTAGAGTAAGACCATAGAGTGCGGAATTATATGAAATCTCTATGGGCAAGAGGGTTCAAGCAAGTGAGGGTTCCGACGAAGAGGACATTGGACATAGAATTCTTGGCCAGGGCCCACTTGAGGTGATTGAACCACCCGATGAGCCAGTTGGCAGACCGATTCGGGCAAGGAAACAACCGGCATATCTAGATGATTATCCTATTATTGTGATCATCCACACGATATCCTTTAGAATGTAATGGGTAGCCAATGAAAGAACAATTTTTCTTCGTTTTTGCTTGCAGTTTATGCCTTTCTTGTGGTGGTAGCAGGATGTATACAGGGCAGTTCCAAACTCTCACATGTTCTAATTTTGGTTTGGTACTATTCCATAACTCATATGGGGTCTTGGGCACACTCTTAGAGGGTAATCTGTTTAAAATATATTGTGCAGTGTTTAATGCTTCTCCCCACAAATATAGCGGAAGACTTGCATGGCTGATCATTAACCTTACCATATCCATTAAGGTCCTATAAAGTGAGTGATTGTAGGAAATCGTGTGGCCCGTATGCCATGGGTTCCACGTCCAATCAAGTAGGGCAGATGCCAACAGAGATTACAATCCCACTTTAGTGTAAGACTTGATCTGGGCCCCATAATAGGACTCCCAATAGGATCAGTGGATGTGGGCTTCTGGTGGAAGATATCTCTAGTAAATGTGACTCTTTGGGACTTGTCTATATAAGGATAAGGGAGCCCTAAGGTTTTGTGGTGCAAGGTTACGAGGACAAAGTATACAAACTTAATACGGCATTATATGGATTAAAACAGGCCCCAAGACAATGGTATAGAAAATTTCATTAGGCCATATGTGAAATTGGATTTGTCCCCAATAGTGCCGACACATGTTTCTATATTAAATGCAATGGGAATAGTTATTTATATTTGTCATTATATGTGGATGACATTTTGATCGCTAGTAATAAATTGGAAGTCATAAATGAAATCAAACAATGGTTAAAGTCAAGATTCGAGATGAAAGATATGGGTGACGCAGAGTATGTCCTTGGCATTGAAATAACCTATGATCGTCCGAATAGAATATTGACTTTATCACATAGATCCTATTTGGAAGCTGTGTTAAAAAGGTTTGATATGGCTAACTGTAAACCAATTGATACTCCCATCTGCAGAAGCACAAAGTTGTCAAGCGATCAAGGACCCACAAATGAGTAGGATAAGGAAATGATGAGATAAAAACCTTATGCTCAAATTGTGGGCAGCATCATATATGCGATGCTATGTACGAGACCAGATCTTGCATTCGCCGTAAGTCTCGTAAGCAGATTCCTAAGTAACCCAAGATTACCGCATTGGTATGCGGTTAAGAGGATTCTGCGGTACATCAAAGGAACAGTGAATCTTCGCCTATGTTATCAAGGTGAAGTCTTGGAACTACGCGGCTACTCAGATGCAGATTGGGCCGGTGATTTAGACCAGAGAAAGTCAACAACCGACTATGTGTTTACCCTCAGAGGAGGTGTTATTTCTTGGGGTAGCAAGAAACAGACCTCCATGGCCATATCAACAGTTGAAGAAGAATATATAGCTTGCAATACAGCAGTCCAGGAGGCTCTTTAGTTGAAATACTTTCTGTGTGATTTGGAGGTAATAAATGAGAAGGAGCCTGTCCCAATGAGTATAGACAGTACGTCGGTCATTTTTATGGTGAATAAGCAAAGGATTAACAGCCGATCAAACCATGTTGAAATAAAATATTATTTTGTTAGAGAGAAGGCTGAAAAGAGTGATATAGAAATTTTTTATGTGCCTTCAGAAGAATTGATGGCTGATGTTCTCACTAAGGCTTTGCTTGCAGAGGTATTTGCAAGGCATGTGATGCATATGGGATTGAAAAATATTTGATGTACATGGCATTCGTGCTAAGTGGGAGATTGTAGGAAATCGTGTAGCCCGCATGCCACGGGTTCCATGTCAAATCAAGCAGGGCATATGCAACAGAGATTACAATCCCACTTTAGTGTAAGACTTGATCTGGGCCCCATAATAAGACTCCCAATAGGATCGGTGGATATGGGCTTCTGGTGGAAGATGTCTTTAGTAAATGTGACTCTTTGGGACTTGTCTATATAAGGATAAGGGAGCCCTAGGGTTTGGGATGACTACTATTCTCTCCATTCCTATAGGAAAGACAAGAGACGAAGAGATCCACGGAGCTTCCCATCACCGGAACGCATATAGATCTCCGGCCGCGTGACAGAGTCTCCTCATCCGGATCCATCAGTAAGAATATTATTTGACACAATAGAATGAGATAAGAGCTTTTGGAAGCCTTACCTAATCTTCAAGTGGGGTCCACAGACAAATGAATTTTAATGGTGTGGATTTTTAAGCAGTAAGACCCAAATCATCCTAGGGTTCTATGGGTCTTACAAATTTCTTCACACATTCTAATTCAACCAATAAAATACTAAAGAGCCCACAATGAAGTGGAACCCGTTCAGACAGAGTTCTACTCCAACTAAGACTCTTCGGAGAAAAATTGCAAACATTCTTTAAATAATGTAGAAAAAACATGTAAAAATAGTGCAAATTCCAATTTTTAGGTTAAAATGCATGAAATGACGAAATTGAATGAATAATGATGCATTTAACCTAATTAAGTTTTAATCCACCCTAAGATGATGAATTAATGTGCAAATTCATGAACTTAACTGAATGACATTTGCTAAATATAAGGACAATTTCACAATGGTTTGGGCTTTGAATTTGGGAAGGATTAAGAGCTAATTACGAATTTATAGGCTTTCTCATCCTCCTCTATGAATATATCATAGCACAGTATGTTATTTTTTTGGAGAGTCTTCTAAATAATAAACCCATCTCGAAGAGTGAGCCGACACATGTTCTTCTCCTAAGTGATCCATAAATAACTCTAGGCATCACACCCCCCCCCCCCCCCCCCCCCCAAAACGATGAATAAAGAGTTCTGATTGAGGGGATTTTTGAAAAAAGGTTGGGCCTAAAGGGGCAGCCCTAATTATGATAAAGATGATAAACTTAATCACATGTTTTTGGTGTTATTAGCCTAAGGTTTAATGCAAGGGTTTGGGTTTGGTGGAGTTCTTGTCATACGTTACATGGGACCCATTATATCCACCTTCTTACCGTTGGACTCATCTACATGGAACTCATCACAACTAACCCATCCACCCTTTTATACGGAACCTACATGGTAGATGGATGGTTAAATATTTAATCTAATGCATTTCATGTAGATAGATAGTCAACTTGGCCATAGTGGGTCACATTACACCATTAACTTAACCCTCATCTTGATTTTATCTTCATCATTTAGGAGGACACCATCATTACATTATTTAATAGACCACTTATGTGTATAAGTAAGAGTAGAGGTGTAGACTTGTACCAAGTCATGGATTATTTATTTATTTATTACTTTTTGCATATATCAATTAGGTCCCTACGCTTAATGGACCTACTTATGTGTGTATAGGTAAGAGTAAAATATTTGTGTTAATTATATTTGTATTATGATTTATATGATAATATTCATTTATATTTTATTCAAATATTAATAATTTTAATAAAATTGAGTTTTCTAATAAAATTTAATTTTTTGTGGCCTGCATTAGGCATAGGCCATGAAGTGCTAGTATATATAAAAAGAATTGCCCCCCTTCGCATAAGAGAATGGAAATGTGACATGTGGCGTCCCTAAATTTCATATCTCTCTTATCTATCCTAAAATCTCTCCCATATTTTTCCTAAAATCTCTCATACATAGAGAAAGTAGAAAATTAGAAAGTAATTGTATATTTCAACTAGGACTTCTTATTAGATCTAATTAACGAAGGATTTTGCCAAAAGACACCGTACAGAAATAGGGAATTGCTAGAGAATTAGAGTAGAAAAAAGAGGATAATAATATTAGTAGTAGGTGCACCAAAGTGGTCATATTTAACCATTCCGGTGTATTTTTTTTAAACTTTATGCGGAAGCATCTGATTCAATGCTCATACTTTGCATCAGATCCGATGCTTATATTTTTACTCCAGCATCAAATACGATGCTCCCTTGTTAAAAAAAAAAGTTTTTCCTTTTCAACATATTCTTAACCTCAAAGCTAGTCTCAGTCTCCTCCCTTTTTGATCCGGTTGATCCGGCAACAATGATTGGTATGACGGTAGCGTAATCCAGAGACCGATGGTGCAGTCCAGCAATGTGCAGACCGTACTCCAGCCGACGATGAGAACAACTGACGGTGATAGGAATTCCATGTTTTCTTGCATTGCCATTGATCTCTTCCAACTCCAAGTCTATTTTTTGCCTCTTTATTTCGCCCTCAATTAACTACGACATTCTAGGACTTGGAGTAACAAGGGCAAGGAGATTAGGGCTTCAATCCAAGTTAAAAAGACCTAGAGAGAAAAAAATGTCATAGCATAGATTTATTGCTACTACAACAAAGAAAGATTGTAACACTCCAACCTAAGCTTAGCTTGATTAGTAAGTAATTAATCATGATTAATGATTAATTAACATTTTTTTATTTTACATAAGTTTATTTTAGTTTTGTGGAGTCTAGTGGGTCAAGTTCAGGTCATGGATAGGTAGTTTGGATCGGGTTTATTCTTACCTTGGTAGATGGAAGCCCTTTTTCGTAATTCTAAAGTTCATGGTTTCACGTCATATATACACTATATTGATATCATCACATTTGTCTTATTGAGCTCATCAACTTTCGTATTTGGCCTAAATGCATTCGACTCCGTTTGAATTAGTTGGCCCCTTCAAATGATTTAAATTATAATAACCCTAAGTAAGAAGGACCTTCTTATAAACCTTAGGAATTTTGATATTTATTGTGGCCCAACTGATGCCATATGACCCTTTCTTCCTCTTGTTACTCTCCTTACTCTAGTACTCTTCTTCCTTTCTCCTATTAGCATTATTTTTTCATTTATCGAAGCCCAAATAGTTTGCATGTATACTTGGAGGCTTCTACCTGTTATCTCCATCATCTCCTTCCTTCTCTTACAGCTGCGATCATAGACTCTTAGCCTCCATCGTCCCAAATTAAGTGCTAAGGTTAGACTTCTTCCTTTTTTTTCATAATTTATGAATCAGCAAAGTCAATGAGACTCTTATTCTCTTGCATGCACTTATTTTTACATTCTTTCTTACATGTATGTCATTATAGGCCAAGAACAGTGGATTCATCGTCTCTAGTTAAGCCAAGATAAGGATAGTGGCTTGAACCCTGAAGTGAGGCAAGTATAAGCTAATTTTGGTTGAATGCATGTTGGTATTTTATGGTTCTTGTAAATCTATTGAATTTTTAACGTGAAAGTTCAGCCCTTATAATGGTTTAAAATGCATGAGTCAATTATTTAAATGAACCACGTAGTGAAATTGGAGATGTTAAATGGTTAAGGAGAAATAGAAATGAATGCCTTCAATAGGTAGTACACATGCAATCAGTACCTAGCATTATGGGTTGAAGAGGAGCATTTTGTAACTAAGTTAGCTCCAGAAAATCTGAAGCTTGTGTCTAAGCCGTAAGTATTTTATCGCTCAAAATCCAGAGAACCAACTTTGACACATTGTTTTGCAGCTAAGCCACGGCTAAGCCGTGGAATGTGCTACGGCTAAGCCGTAGGTCAAGTATAGTGGTAACATCCCGACCCAACTTAATTGTAATTTCTATTAATTAAACTTGATTTCCTATTAATTAATGTGTTTTAGTCTTAATTTATTTTGATTTTAATTTTTATCGGGTCATGGATAGGTAGTTGGGTTAGAATTGACCAACCTAGGTAGGCAAGGACTTTCTTGTAATTTACAGTCTCATAGTTTGCATCATATTGACATCATATTAATTGCATCAAGTGTGTCTCATCTTGTAGGTCATCTTTCATGTTTGGCTCAAGTCAATCTGGATTCATCTTGGCCCAATTGAGGTCCATTTGACCTAAATTGTAATTCTCCCAAAGAATGTGGACTTGCATGCAAAATTGTGAGAAAATTGAGTTAAAATGGATGCATCCAACGTCCCTCTCCTTTTCCCTTCTCATCTTTTGCTAGAGCAACCTCCTCTTCTTCTCACACTCTCATCTCTTTTTCAAGCTTAGAGCCTTGCATGCAGGGCCATTGGCTTCCATCTTCTTCTTCCTTCATCTTCCTGTGTTTCTCCCCTACTAGAAGCCCTAGTTTCACCTTATTCTCTTCTCTACAGCTCCATAAGGTAAGAATTTCATCACTATTCATTTCCTTGGTTTTCATAGAGTCAATGAGACTCAATCTTGTTGCATGCAACCCATTTCATCACCATTTCATCTATTTTCATGTAGGGTTTTATTATGGTTAGAGATTGTGTTTTCTCCACCATCAACCAAAGGAAGAGCTAGAATTTAATAAAGCACTGAGTTAAGGTAAGTATAGTTGGGTATAATCACTGCATGTATGTTAAATTAGTTGATTCTTAATGAACTCTATATGTATGCCAATCTACAGCTCTTTTCCTATTTGATTAAGATTATTAAGTGTTAATGATTAATGAGAATGCAATTATAAATTAAAGATGGGATTAGATGAAGATGAACACAATTGTGATGTGGGTTGGTGTTAAGAAGTGATTAGAAGGTGTACTTGATGAATGGAAGTGGAAGGAGCCAAGGGGAAATGGGAAAAATCAGTTTGAAACTGATTATACTCGGAGCAGAATGCTTCAGGGCTGACTGGTCAGTCCTAAAGCTTGATTGGTCGAATTCCCATTCTGGGAGGTGTTCGACCGGTCGAACACGTACCCGATCAGTCCAGTAACTGAAATTCTAGGTTGAAACTTTTATTTAAAAAGTTGTTCAAATAACTCACTATGGACCTTCCATAATCCATCACGGGGTATAAGGAGAGGCTACACTTTTGATTTTTGATGGGGCCGAGGTATTCTAAAATTTATCATTTGATTATCTAAATTTTCGACAACCATAATAATATCTAAACTTATCATAATAGGGGGTCTTACCGAAGCTCCTGTAAGTATTAGTATGTATGGAACAATGGGTATTATTTTAGATTATTTTATGGGATAAAGAATGATTTATTCGTACCTTTTGAATTCTTTAGCACTCTTTTGGCCCAAAATTTATCTACGGAACTTACTCACGATGTTTTGTGAGGCAAACTCTATATGAGCACAATTATTTTATGAAAATAGGAACTATTTTATGAAAATGTTTTGGGGGGAACATATACACATATTAGGAATATTCTAGGACCATTTATGAGAGTTATTGGGGAGCAAATGTACCCCCATTTTTAGTGAAACTTATTATATTTCTTTAAAATAGGGATTAAATTGGGAGTTGCTCCAACCTTATTTTGAGACCTTAGAGATATGATATAAGCCACTCTTACCTTTAGGACATTAAGTATAATTAAAGACCATGTATGGCCTTAGAAATGGTACCTTTACCTTAAACAAATTAGCCCAACAATAATAAAATACTAAGAAGGAAGAATGTTGAGCTATCACTCATTCCCTCTTGATTTTCCGATCAGTTTCCAATGTTACGTCATGGGTGTTGGCATAAGAAGAGGTGTCTTTTACATACAAATGTAACACCGAGATTTTGGTAACACAACGATACCGGGTGTTTTATGAATACATCATATCGAATGACCTTGTAAACTCGGATTATCTAGCATAGGGTTGGCTAGTAACTATCCTTGATAATTGCTTAATCTAATTGCATTCATATTGTTAAGTTACCTTGCCCTCAACATGATCTTATCATATACCTATTTTTCTTAGCGAATCTTGAGGCGAAATCAGTGCTGGAGCTTCTATTGAGTATTGCCTGTGAGACAAAATGGGTGTAGCTAAGGTTGAGAGGGTTCGAGCTCCATTAACTCATTTAAGTATGCATTGTTTGATTATCAGTTATTTGTTTAATTCCAAATTTTATGATTGAATATGTTCTCAACACCAAAAATCCCTTGTGTATGATATGATCAATAATAAGTATGTATGATATGAATTCAGACGATCTTGATATGTTTAGTCGGCACCACTTAGCTTGTACCTTTATTAGGTTCGACGGGACCAATTTGGGTATTCTTTTTGTTCTTACTGCAGTAGTTTATGGAGGAGTTAGTCAGCGCTCCTCAGAAAGCTAGATTGACCCCTAGCATAATTTCCATACGTACGTTATACACTCTCTCTAGATGATACACTCCCTTGGGGGAGAATATAACATCGTGGATGTCAACTAGTATATTTCGATATCCTGTTTATGATTCGTTACTCATGCTTACTGTTGCATAACATGCTTAGCTTATGATTATTGCTCTCTTTTAATTAATATGTTTCTAATTCATTTGATACAACATGATAGTTTTATATGCACTTATATTTGCTTAACCATCGTGTTAACAATGGTACCCTTGGTGTTACAAACAGGTTTAAGTACTAATTCCACCTCAGACACACCCATAAAGGAGTTTCCAGAGACTTCCCAGGGTATAGTATAGCAGTGTGGACTTGACAATATTCTCCAGTTGTCTATTTCACAGAGCGTCACAGGTATATTTTTGGGACATGTTAAAACATGCTATGGGTATGGCTATGTTTATGCATCATGCCATTATGTCATATTGTGATTATGTTATTTGATTTGATGGACATATACGTCTCTTATTCGGATTGTATTTAAATCCTATGTATTTGGTCACACCATGTATTCTTATTTTGGATTATTCATGTAGACACTTGTATTTTGGTAATGTAGAATTATGCATAAGATTATGTTTTATATAAAAGACTCTTTTAGGTTCTATATCATTGGTTTACAATTTTCAATTTAATAGACTCAGTTTATGTTTAATACCATATCTCAAAATATGAATTGTACAGGACGTTGTTTAGTCCAGATAAAAATATACAGGCTTCCGCAAATGTTTTAAATGGACATGTGTTACATGTCAGTCCTTACACGTGAGATTTGTTCTTTTTCCCTTGTGGCAGTTCGTAACGTGTCTTAATACCGCATGGATTACCACGGGATTATGTATGCCGCGCTTCGGGAGTCGTCTTAATCATGGAATCTCGGCTTGGTGCGTGACAATAATTAAACCGTAGACTATTTTATGGTTAAACCATGAATGCGAAGGAACAGTTGTGTAATCACGGCTAAGCCATAGTGCATCTTACGGCTAAGCAGTAAGCTTCCAACGGCTAAACCGTAGGTTACTCACTGTTAAACCATAGGACTAATGAAACTAGGGTTCCTTAGGCATTGCTTAAGACCTTGTATCGCCTTAGTTATGGGACTCCTCTACCCTATTTATTAGGGGCTGTGACTCATCCATATATTGTTGTCTATTTGTTAAGCATTTACTCATGGGTGTTGGTTTAAGGGACTCTAATACACCTTTTCTACACAATGTGACACCAAAGTAAAGACAACCGTGTGTTGGATAACTTAAAACTACATAATTATGGATGGTTAGAAATAATGGATGACTATATTATGATTGGCTTGTAAATCACCTTGATTCCATTAATTTGAATTACATAAGCATATTGACTTATCATTATTGCCCTCTATTATTGGAATGATTTTGAATTAAAATGATCATAGGATGAATTAATTTTACTTGAAATGTTATTGATATACACTTTCCTATTGTCAGTGTTGAATTAAGTAAGAATGAATTAAACGTATAATGTATGATTCTCAATGAACATATGTATGGTTTTTAATGAAATGAATGGTATGACTTACTCAAATTCAATCATATGAATCGAAATAGTCTGACTTTACTCAGCTTCAGCCTTATGATACCCGGTGGGGTTGACTTTGGTGTAGTATATGAACGGTGCCATTGCACTGTGCCTTTGGAGCTTCCGAACTTCATGTATGAAAAGACAATTCCTACCCTACCCACGTTGATAGTGTTCTCAACGTAAGATCTCTAGCGGGAGGATATAGCAAATGTAGTAGCCAAATAATATGTATTTCACTTATTGATCCTTATATCATGCTTTGTTTCAATTCACAGCATGCGTAGTATATGAAATTGACCTCTATTGATCACTTGTCATTAATTCCTTTAGATACGACTTGTATTATCTTAATTATGCTTATACTTTGCTGAATAGTCTTATTCACAGTTGTATAATAGTATTACAGGCCCAAATCTCGATTTCGATCTGGCAAAGACCTAAGAGTCAGATAAGGAGACCGCAGTGGTTCCTTTAGGCAGTAACGAATGGACAGTAGAAGCTTACTGACTGATCCATATGCCGAGAGTGACAAACTATTGTCTTAGGGATGAGTATTTTGGATATTTTGGGACTTTAAGCATGTACATATATTTGCATCCATATAGATTGTTACCTGCATAGTTTGACCTTTCTACGAATGTCTTTTAGTTCCCTGTACTTCATTGTTCTACTTTCTCTACATAGAACATTTATCCTTGGCATAGTTGCATACATGTGTATATCACATTTAGACTGTACAGGTGATGTGTAGATTGCTATAATAATTTTATGCTTTTTAAATGTTCAGATTTGGACTATTTCATGGCTGTAATAATATTTTTGAGTTTTTCAATGAAAAGTGAAAAATCATAGGTGACATTGACAGGCTTGACTCCGGTCCATATGTAAATTACACGGGAGTACATGTGTTACGCCTCGGAGTTAACTCTAAACCCATGATTCTTGGACTCGGGTCGTGACATATGTATAGTATGGTATCGGAGCCACCATGAACAAGCCATGAAAATGTCTCTATAAAATATTTAGAATGTAGGAACGTGGTGAAAATACGTTAGAATTGGTCCAAATGTCAATTATTTGACTTCATTGTCTAATAAGTTGATTGGGTAAGTGGGTTAGGTGTTACTCCTAAATTAGTTTTGATTCTTTTACAGGCAATTGTTTCAAGGTGTAAAGTAGACAAACAGTGAAATAGAAAATAAAACTCATGGCAAACAATGACTTTCTGGAGCCTTACATAGATATTCTTATATGGGAGTTGGGGTCTCTCATAAGCATACCTTTAGCTATTCGGATGATAGCCCTAATTAATCTTCTTTGAGAAGCAGAATTGTCTAGAGAACGGTATACTCTGGAAGAGAGTTTCAAGCGTCTTCTCCCAGATTCGTATGAAGTTGTGTACAGAAGGAGACGACTCCTGTTGTGAGTATTCAGAGCACAAGAGATACTCAGGATGCATTCCAATTTCCTCCTGAGTAGGGCTTGGACGCTGAGCAACAATAATGTCATGCTAGGAGCCCACTTCAATGCCTGTATTGAGGCATTGCTAGAACAATGCAATGAATACATCAGCACCATCCAAGAAATTATTATCTGGTATACCCCTCATCGAGATCACATACTTTCATTGCACCATATTTAAGGTAGCCCCTTATTTTTTTGTTAGAATATTAATTAATATTGGTTTTTTTATCTTTTCTCCTTAAGCTATTTTCATTGAACCTTTTCTTTACTTTACTATTTTCAGTTGACTGTTGTGGTTTACATATTAGGATATCATATTGTACCTTGGATAGGTAGTGCTGAGAAGTGAGCGGTTAAATCAAGTGATTAGCAAGTATGAATATTCACCGTCTTGCATTGATGTAAACTTGATCCATTATAGGGTACATTGCAAATTCCTAAATAAACTTGAGGCTGAATATTATGGACTAAGGGTTATAAATCGGAGAAGAATGTTTTCAAATCAAATATGGGTTTTGAAATCCTTAGCGGTTTTGCAGCTTTGATTACTTCCTTGATGAAATGTTGATCTTTGACAATTGAATATTTTCTTATTATTCAATTATGGAAGATTAATCAATCAATATTAAATGTAAGATGGTTCTAGCAAATCGATTGAGGTTTGATCTGTTTTGGCCTAGAGAACAAGCTAGAATGGATGAAAATAAATTCGAGAATTAGAGATAAGTATCGGGAGTCATTACTTAGATCCTTTAATTGAATGGTTAGCTGCCAATAATCATGGTTGAAGAATTGAATTTGTTTTTCTTGCTAGATAAAATAGAAGTGAATAACATCAATGGTATTTTGATGAATAAAATCTATTATTGTCAATGTCGGAGGAATAAAGATGTTTGTTTTAATGTCCCCATGGCTTAAATGAGAATTCATTGTTAATCGCGATGATCAATTGGAGATTTGTTTTGCTTCTGCAGGTTAATCTCAATATAAACTAGGGAGAAACAAATTTTGATTAAGCATCATTAGGTTGCAATTAAAGTTACTATATCAGGAGCCTTGGAATTGTGTAACTTGTTATTGTTGATTTCAAAAGCTATATTCACAATGATAGTTCCATTTTCACTGAATTATTGAAAAATGTTCTCCTACCTGCTAGATAAGTACGAATTAAATTCTGAGGTTTTATGATCTAAATTGAATATTGAAGACTCTATCTTAAGCATATCCTAAGAATAAAGTGAGTTGAAGACTGTTGTGGAAAGTTCAAAGTGATTTATCTGGATAACTTGGTAGTTTGAGCATTTAATTTGATTAAAGATATAATTGTATTTAGAATAGATCTAACATTAGATCAGATAATGATGATAATCAAGCGATTTAAAAGCATATTGTATATTCTAATTTAAAGATGTACGAGTGAAATCAATAATCTCTAAGAGAAGTACTCTAATCCTTGGTAAACATCCTCGATGACATTGTTCCAGTGTTCTTATTTTTATTTACTATACTAAGTGCATCATACATTAACTCATCTGGTACATCATTATTTGTGAATATACGATAGGAAGCAACCGATTAATATTTAAAATGAGAGTTTATTTATCATCAACTACGTATAACATTATTTATTTCATTCAAATCACGCTCTCCTCATCCTAATAATCCATAAGAACGAAAATTTCAATACCATGTACAAAATAAATTGGTTGAACCATTTTACTTCTTTTTTCCTTTAAATCCTTGGTTTTGGAAGCTCAATTTAATTGTATTTATCTCATGAATTATATGCTAATACTCACTAAAATTTAAATGAATATTCTATTTAAAGGAAAAAATATATTCCTATTACCTCACTAACTCCTACTGATAAACTTTTATTCAACAACTTTTTTTTAATAGCTCTTGATATGAAAATTTTCAAAAGGTTAAATAATATATCTATATATTTTGAATTTATTTTTTAATATTTTTACAATACTAATTTTAATAATTTTTTTCCTTTTTTTCCTGCATTGGGCATGGACCCCTGTGTTGCTAGTTCTATCTATAATAAAGAGAAAAATTGTTATGATTTTTTGTGCAACCCACATGATTGATTAATGCAACACGTTTTTTTCATTCAAATGACAAGAAAATTAAATAAAATTTTCATGATAGAAAGAATTTTGGTTTCCAATGGAATAACAAGGAATGTAGGATTCCCCTCCCCAATGGAAATAGAAATCTGGTGATAACACGTTTTTCTCCGGTTTCAAAATTCAAGTCCTTAATGATCGTATTTCTCCAGTCTGCGAGCCAACCCATTCAATCCCAGTTGACCATGCCCCACTTCAATTCTAATCATGATAGATAACTTGGGTTGGAGTATCTCTATCTCTCTATCACTTTGAAGCCATCTTGATAAGATCTCTTTGTGTTATCTTCACTACTATTATGTAGGATCTTGATAAGATTCCTTTGTAGTCATCCCTAATGTATAGGGATCACTATTTTGTACTATAAATAAGATTCAACAAACCTTTCTTGTATCAGAGCGACCTTATCAAGAAAGGTTCGAAGTGAGAGAGGGATAGAGATACACCAACCCATGTTATCTATCATGATTAGAATAGAAGTGGGCCATGGTCAATTGGGATTGATTGGGTTGGCTCACACAGTATACATTACATCAACGCATCCTTTTCACTAATTACAAGTTTTTTTTTTGTCATGTTAGTCAAACTGATTAAATGTTTATCTACCTAATTTTACCACTTTAAGTTATGAGTGTTGTTCCTAACCAGTTCAGTAGTTGAGAAATGAACTTGTTTGGGTGCAGGTTGGTTTTTTTTTCTTGGTAGGAAGGGTGCAGGTTGGTTAAGCTACGCAAGGACACAAGATCATTTTCTATGGGTCTCTTTTATTTCATACGGCCATTAGACTTCTGTCCACTTACACTTAAGTCTACCAATCCGGCAGTGGATTACTTGTATAGCTAGAGTCCTTAGTGCTAGATTTGGGTGTACATTAAAGCACAAAATTCCACTTTGAAAGCACTTGATTTCCTCTTCCTTTACTCATCATTATTTCTCTTTGTCCCATATGAGTTATTTTCAACTCTTTATAAGGAGTTTATTTATGATTCCTCACATGCTTATATTGTTTATCTTCTAAGTGGGTATTGTGGTGGTAATCGCACATGTGTGTGCTCGGCATTTAGCCATGCCATCTGTGCATATGTGGTGGATATAGATCCGAATCTACTCATCGACAACCCACTTTCTCCCATCCGTTAGCATAATGTTTCCACATTAAAGTACGTTAACATTACGGTGACCGTTAAACTTGTTATTCAGTCCGCAAATCTTCTTCTTCTTTTTTGATTTCTTTCTCTAATTTTTCTTTTGGTTTGCTACTGTTGTGAGTCTGCAAAAGTTGTCCGTTTGGGATTTGAGTGCTCTTCAGCGATTGTTGAAGATTCCAATTAGGGAAGCCGTTTTATCCAAAGCCGGGAAAGATGTCCATAAGTCCATTTGCATCTGTGTGTGAGCGAAATCTGCCTAGAGAAAGCGTCTCCAAAAACGTGATTCTGCTACCAATTATTTTAGTGACTTCTAACATTTCCTCAGTCATTTTTTTGCATCTATTATCGGTAATCCACATACACCGGAATCCAACAATTTAGATTGATCTTAGTTTATATATTTACCAAACTCCTAGTTTACTTCTGCTAAGGTCGTATACAGAGCTTGCTCTGCATGGATTGGAAGTCTCATCTCTTATCTTAGTGCAAGTGGTTTACTACTTAGCGAGAGATCAAGAGTTGAGTATACTCCATCATCTAGGCTTTTAGGCCTTTTTCTCTTTTAAGGGAAAGTGTTGTTAAAATTTTGATAGGAATTTTGCATTTTGCAGATTACTGAAAATGACTACTAGAGTTATTCTAAGGTTTTCAACTTTGAGGGTCAACATTTTAAAATGTGGAGGACGAAAATGAAATATCTTTTGAAAGTCATGAAAATTTTCCAAGTGCTAACCAAAGTTTGCCTCAAACTACGTGGAGATGGGCCTGCTGGTACCTATAAAAAGGATCAATGAAAATCTGATGATTTTGATTGTAGAAATGAGATTCCTAATCATTTAGATAATTCCTTATATTACGTATTCTTAAAATAAAAAACCACCAAGGGATCATAGGAAGCACTAATCAAGGAGTATGCTACTGAGGATGTGGGTACCAAGAAATATGCTATAAAACAATTTCTAGACTTCCAAATAGAGGAAGGAAAATCGATGATAGCACAAATGAGACACTTTTAAATAATCCAAGAAGTACAAACAAAAGGAATGGAGCTACCAAAACAATTTGTAGTAGGCAATACTATTCATAAAGTCCTACCATCATAGAAAGACTCTTGCATGACCTTGAAACATAAGAACAAAGAAATGAAGTTGGAAAATCTCATCACTCAACTTAGAATCCAAGAGCATCACTGGGAACGTCTAGAAGAGTAAGGATTTTGAACATGTGAGTAAGGAAAATCTTACCAAGACTAAAACTAAATGGAAAAGGCATAAACCCAGCATGATCAAAGCCAAGAAAGGTTAGAAGAAAAACCAAAACCAAGCTCTCAAGCCCCGTAGAAATATATACAAGAAAAGAGATGTTGAATGTTTTGTATGCGAGAAAAAGGGCCATTATGCAAAAAAATGCCGCCAGCGAAAGGGAACCAAAGGAAAGTATCAAAGTAATCTCGTGGAAGAGAACATTATGGTGGAAGTAATAGAGGTGAACCTTGTGAGCAACTGTAGGGATTGGTGGGTTGACATTGGTGCAACCCAGCACATATGTGGTTACAGAAGTGTATTAATCTCTTACGTGCAGATAGGAGATGGTTAAGAACTCTACATGGGAAACTCTTTAATTGTAAAAGTAATTGGTTAAGAGAAAGTGGTTCTACACCTCTCATCCGACAAGTCTCTAACTTTGACCAAAGTACTTCATGTACCCAATGTGCAAAAGAACTTGGTGTCTGGTTTCGTGCTAAGGAAGAATGGCTTCAAGATGGTGTTTGAAGCAAATAATATTGTGATTATCAAAAATGGAGTTTTTGTAGGAAAAGGGTGTATTGCTAAAGGCCTTTTCAAGCTAAATATAAATTCCATCAGTAATAGCGCTTTAACTTCTGTTTATATTGTTGAGTTTTATAATCTATGGCATGCTAGATTAGGTCATGTGAATTGTTCTTTTGTGAAAAACATTATGGATTTAGGTTTGATCTCAAAAACTGATTTTCAACTAAAATCTTGTGAGATTTGTGTTCGATCAAAATATTCTACAAAACTTTTCAAAAGTTTTGAAAGATGTTTTAAACTATCTGACATTTGTGAATTAAACGGTATTATCACAAGAGGTGGTAAAAAGTATTTTATTACTTTCATTGATGATGATTCCAAATTTTTTTATGTATATTTACTTGTTTATAAATCTAAA
Organism: Sextonia rubra; assembly: GCA_037013555.1. NCBI lineage: Eukaryota > Viridiplantae > Streptophyta > Magnoliopsida > Laurales > Lauraceae > Sextonia > Sextonia rubra. The sequence continues at coordinate 103,040,083 of JASUAD010000001.1, read as the reverse complement.
GCTCTTGAGAGGTTTAACCTCTTTAGACTTAAAGTTGAGAATCAATTGGGCAAAAAGATTAAGACTTTTATGTCTAATCGAGGAGATGAATATTTGTCTAATGAATTCATGGAGACTTGTAACATATCAGGAATAATTCATGAAGTGACAGCACCCTACTCCCTAAAATAGAATGGTATAGCTGAAAGGAAAAATAGAACGTTGTTAGAAATGGTAAATTCAATGTTAAACAGTTCTGGACTACCCAAGAACTTGTAAGGGGAGGCTTTTCTAACAATCTGTCACATTCTAAATCAAATTTCCTTCAAGAAGACAAAAAGACTCCATATGAGTTTTTAAAAGGTAGGACCCCTAGGTTGGAATACCTCAAAGTGTAGGGGTGCTTAGCCCATATTATGGTTCCAAGTCCTAAGAGGACTGAACATGAACCTATTTTAAGGTATGCCTTGCATAGTAAGGCTTATAGATTCCTTGTGATCAAAGATTCAGACAAAGATTCAATCATTGAATCTAGAGATTTTATTTTCTTTGAAAATGATTTTTCTTTTAAAATTAGGTTTTCAAATTCTCGTAGCAATAATGATATTGTTCTACTAGCCCCCATTGGTGATTTTGAACCTGAAGATTTAGAACCTCGTAAGAGTAAGAGACCTCGAAAGGAATCTACATTTGGCCTTGATTTCATCACTTACATTATGAAAAATGAACGCATAACTTATCAGGAGGTTATGCTTTCTCTTGACATTGTTTTTTTAAAAGAGACTCTTAATAGTGAAATAGAGTCTATACTGGCTAATCATAGATGGGAATTGGTTGATCTCTCTCGGAAACTAAACTATTAGATTGTAAATGGATATTCAAAAATAAAATTAAGAACTAATGGCTCGATTGAGAAATTTAAAGTAAAATTGGTTGTAAAATGATTTAAACAAAAAAGAATAAGTAAGCTTCTTTGATACATATGCTCCTATAACTAGAATCACTACCATCAGAATCTTAATTGCTATAGCTTCCATTCACAACATGATCACTCATCAAATGAATGTGAAAACCACATTTTTAAATGGTGATTTGGAAGAAGAAATATATATATACGGAACAACCCAAAAGTTTTACAGTCCCAGGGGAAGAAAAGAAAGTATGCAAATTAATTAAATCCTTGTATAGCCTAAAGCAAGCTCCTAACCAATGGCATGAGGAGTTTAACTAAGTGATGATTGTTGAAGGTTTTAAAATTAATGAATTGAACAAATGTGTTTACTATAAAAGACTTTGGTAGATCATATATTATAATACTAGCGACAAAGGCCCGTGCTAAGCCCGGGCCCAAAAGTGAAAATATATTATAAAAGCTAAAGTTTTGTTGGAAATATTTTAAGAGAAACATACCTTAAATAAATTAATATATTATGTATTTAACTTTTTTCATTACTATTTGTTCTATGCATCAAGATTCTAAACAAAAAAAGAAAAAAATTGAATTAAACCCAAAAAGTACGAACCATATCAAAATTGAGAGAAGAAAAGAAATATCATATAACTTAGTTGTTGTAAAATGTTTTAAATTACAAAATTATTCACAATATTTAAATAAAAAATTGAAAATTAGCATAATAATTTACATATAATATTTTAGGTAGATTTCACGACTTAAGTTGTACAAATACGAATGCATGTGTATGTTTATAATATTTTTTCAAACTTTGTCATCAAATATCAAGAGATTTTTCAAAATTGAGAAAATATTTACTGATGAATTGCAACAGTAACAAGACATCCTGCATGTGAAAATTTTCCCAGAGGCATCGGGTGGCTTTAACTTTTGTTGCAGATATACTTCGCATAATGGGATACTGAGAAAATGAGAAATATGTTAGTTCATTCAAGCAAGAGTTTCTTCTATCGGTGTCAAAAGATAGGCATGCACATATTTACCTCTTTGCAAATTTATTAAAATCCTAGTGAATAAACTTCAATTGACTTTCTTCAGAGAGAATCTAGTTTAGATATCCAACCGCATTTGCAAATTCACATCGTAGCATCATCTCTCGAGGCTTTTCTCAATAGTCTGTACCATAAATCATGTACCCGCTACATAAGCTATAGGAAATAGATAGTTCCTCCATTACATCAAAGCATTATAGTAAGAAGTCGAGTTGAATTTCTTCACCACAATAATTGGTGCTTGGCACATCAAACCATGATATTAAATAAATATTCTGCTGGAGGGTCCAGCAAAGTAGCATATGCATCACATTTGGACTATTCAAATAGAATACATACAAAAAAGTAGACCACAAATGATGAAAGAAAGACTAATGTGGTGATTAGCTTTTAGAGTTGTGACAAAGGGAAAAAATACAAATTCATTTAGAAAATGCCTCCATATAAAGAAATTTAGAGGCAAGACAATCCCACCAAGAAGAAGAAGAAGAAGATGAGGAGTAGTACTTCAGAAATCACCTTAATGAGATTAAGTACAATGATTGGATCGCCATATCTCCTCGCCAAGTCTTCAAAATGCAACTTGGTTGCCTGGTATCTAGGATCATATCTCTGTACTAAGGCCCAAAGCAAAAGGTAAGTATCAAGAATTCTTAACTCAAGAGGATAGTCAATAACTCAGGAAGATAGTCAATAATAAATCCAATGGAAAGGCTTTAAAAGACTTACAGATGATATCAGGTTTAGGGCTAAACCTAGAAGCTTGTTGGGATGAAAAAAGGGAACTGAACCCCGTATCTATACAACTGAACTCATTTTTCCTTTGCATGACCGAGCTTCTTCATCAAGGACTATTAGCTCTGTTTCAACATTATTTGCAACCTTCCCTAATACACCATCACCACGAGATCCTTCCCAGCACACTGCTTATTTCCCACGTCTGTATTGTCCGTCTCTCTTCCATTAGACCACAAGACATACTTTAGCAGCTTCTTTCCCTCCTTCCCAACAAACCTCTTTGCCACAAACTCCTCTGCTCTCTCGAAAACCTTTGGATCCTTGGTCGCAAACAGCTGATACCCGACTATCATCTTGCCCTTCTTCACCTCATAAGCCCACTCATGGCTCTCTACTATTGCATCCTTCTTTGCCCTCTCATATTGATTCGGGATCGGTGGCTCGATCGTTAGAGCTTCGTACACGACCAACTTGGTCAGTGGCATCTTCTCCATTACAAGCAAAGTCACTTCTCCACCGTTGGATTCGATGACTAATCGGATCTCGGGGGCTAGCTCCTGGTGTAGCTCCTCCCCGGCCGAGCCGACCCACTTCACCAGCAGTGGGAAGAACACCTTCATCCGACCGTAGGAGTTGAAGTAGACGGCGAAGAGAAGATTGTGGCATGCTTCTTCTCAAGAGATTCTGAGCTTCTCTACCTCGTCTAAAAACCAAGTCCCAGTTTTGGAGAAGAAATCGTAGAGCTTTTTGTAGTCGGATTTCACGAGTGTTAAGGGTATAGGAACGTGTGGAGAAGGAAGTCTTCTAAGATGCTAGGTAGAAATCCAAGAGACTTCACTGGGGTGCCTTGGAGGAAACAACCATTTCGTTGTTAGTTTGGGATAGTCCGAACCCGTCTCCGGGCTCGCACCAAAATACGCATGGGTAAGGAATTCGAATGCCGCGGAGTCTTTGAGCACAGTGAAAGAAGCTTTCCCATGAATGGAAAGCTGGGCTTCGAGATCGAAGAAAAGAGAAGAGAAGGTGGCTCTGAACTCTGGGATGAAACGGTTGCGGCGAAGGGAGAGAAGAGAGAAGATGAGGTGCTTGAGGGTGGCGTGGTTGGGCTCGGACAAGTCGAGATAGGCGAGGACGTGGTGGCCGCCGGTGAGGGAGAGAGAGGGTATGAAGGTGCCGGTGAGGACGTCCATCTTTTCAATGGTGGAGAGGTCGAAGAGGATGGAGAAGGATACGGCATTGAGGAAGGTGACGACGGGAGAGTCGGAGGAGATGCAAGGGCCCGGAGGCAGGTTGGTGTGGAAGACGGTGGAATTGTAGTTGTGGATTTTGGTTTGGAAGAAGGTGTCTTGGCCTTGGAAGTAGAAGAAGTTGAGTCGGTAGGATATGGGTCCGAGAAGAGAAAAACCGTAGTCTCCTGGGATATTTTGGATGGGGAGTTTGGTCTCAGTTGAGTTGGGACTATTACTGGAAGATGTTGTTGATGGCATGTTGTTGTTTTATAATGGAGATGGCATGTTGTTGTTTTGGAATGGAGAGAGAGAAAAAGAGAGGTAGGCATGTATTGTGGGGGAGAAAGATAGGAACGACTGGTAAGAATGTGTTGTGGGCTCCAATGACGGATCAGGGGAGATGGAGATATTAAGAGGAAAAATCAATTGGAGATTTTAAAGGATGAAGGGAGAGATTTTAGGAGATACAAGTTTAAAAGATTTTAATTGCCAAAAAGATAAGAGGGAGGGAGAGAGTTTAGAAAGAGAAATTGTAATATTTTAGGAATATGACATGGCACTTTAGAAAAAAAGAAAAATAAAGGGTGCTGATATGGCACTCCTCACAGGCTTCGGTTCTTGGAGCTTTAATATATATAATACTTATATGTTGATGATGTGCCCATATTTGGGATTGACCTTGATTCAGTAAAGAACACTAAGGGATTTTTTTGTTTCTGAATTTGACATGAAAGACATGAGTGAAGCTGATGTAATATTAGGTATCAAAATACATAAACACTTTGAAGCCATTATGTTGTCTCAGTTTCACAATATTAAGAAAGTCCTTCAGAAGTTTAATATGTTTGGAGTGAATGGTGTTTTCACTCCTTATGAACCTAGTATCAAACTTTCTAAGAACACAGGAGAAAGTGTATCTCAATTAGACTATTCCAACGTTATTAGAATGTCTTATGTATATCATGAATTACACTATACCTGACATTACATATGTAGTATGTAAATTAAGCAGGCATACAAGTAATCCCAGTGACGTGCACTGGATGGCTATGATCTGGGTATTCAAACACTTGATGGGAACAATTGATTATGGTTATACATTATGAGAAATATCCATTGTACTTAAATGGTATAGCAATGCTAACTGGGTGTTAGATTCAAAAGAATCTAAGTCTACGAGCGGCTATGTATATATCCTCGATAATGAGCAATCTCTTGAAAATCGAAGAAACAATCGTATATTTCTCAATCCGCGATGAATGCAGAGATGATTGAGATGACATTTTCTAGTGATGAATTTGAATGGTTAAAGAACCTGTTGACAGACATTCCTTCATGGAAAAAACATGTTCCAGCCATAAGTTTGCATGGAGATTCCAAATTAGCAATTTATAAGGTAAACAACACAACCTACAATGGGAAATCTGGATATATACTTCTGAGACATAATTTGCTAAGGTAATTACTCAAGTAAGGAGCAATTACTTTGCATTTTGTGAGATCAATGGAAAATCTATCAGATTTACTAACAAAAGGACTCACTAGAGATCGAGTACTTTCTACATCCACGGGAATGAGACTTAAACCTATGAAGAACAAGTCACCAATAATGGATACCCAACCAGTTTGATTGGGGATTCCGTGGGATATGTTTAATAGAAAAAACAAAGTTATCATTGGATGGCATTGGAGGAACACTTCAAAACCCTCAAATGTGTACATATCCAGTCTTATGATGTTAAATTTTCATAACTTGTATAAACAGTTGGTAAAAACTGAATGTCTTTCACAAGTGGGGTGTTGTACAAGAACATCCTTAATAGAAAATACCTATATAAGTGTAGAAGTCAGGCTACTCGTATGAGAGTATAGGCTACTTTCTAAAGCGGTCATGAATAGTGGGATTACAAGGCTATTAATGTGCATGGTTCAGTTAGGAATCCCTAAAACCTTGAGGCCATGTGTGTACTATATATGACTTACTGAATAAACTCTTAGTTCAAGATCATAGTTCACCATAAAGTTTTGGTACTTCAAACATAACTATATTAAGTGAAGGTTCAAGGCTTGGTCACCTTCATTTATGAGTGGTCTCACAAGCATGAGTTATAGCAGCATCTTTTTCTTCCTCTATTTTATTATTTCTCTTGTGTTTTAATGTGTGGGGGATTGTTAGATTTGGGTGTGCATTAAAGCACAAAATCCCACTTTAAAAGCACTTACTTTCCTCCATTTTTACTCCTCTTTATTTATCTTTATCTCACATCGGTTGTTTCCAACTCTTTATGAGGGGTTTATTAATGATTCCTCATATGCTTGTATCAGGGTCTTCCAAGTGGGTATTATGGTGGTAACTATATACGCTCATGCGAGCGCCATCTAGCCTGCAGTGCCATGTCGTGCGTGCGAGCAGGCATGGCGAGGCTAGATAGGCAGGCCTAGGCCATGCGTGTGTTGCAATGCAAGGGGAGCGCATCCATGCCAAGCCTACTTGTTGGGTTGCCTGTGGGGGTTGATTGGGCCTAGTTCTCCTTTCAGGTTGGGCCTTGCCCCGCACGCGTACTTTTGGACTGGTGGTGGATCTTGACCCGGATCCACTTATCAACAACCCACTTTCTCCTAGTTGTTAGCGTAATGTTTCCACATTAATATGCGTTAACGCTATGATGACTGTGGTGCAGAGAGTTACTCAACGCATTCATTGCATTTTCATAACTCTGCTTACCCCAGAACTCCTATATAAAGGGTTCCTGGGTGAGCTTGTCAGGCACACCTAAGAATCTATCAGACACACTTGACATCTATTGTCTACGAGATAGATATTTGCAACTTGTTGTTTGTCAGGCATTTTCCTACATTTACGCTAGGAAGCCTATCATTCAGTCTACAATCTTCTTCTTCTTTTTTTATTTCTTTCTTTACTTCTTTTTCTGGTTTGTTGCTGCTAGGAGTTTGTAAAAGTAGTCCCTTTGGAATTGGAGCACTTTTCAGCCAATTGAGCGCACGATTGGTGAAGATTCCAATTAGGGAAGCCGTCTTATCCTGGGGTAGACGTCTATGAGTCCATCTGCATCTATGTGGGGGCGAAATCCACTTAAAGAAAACGTCTCCAAAGAGGTGATTCAGTTACTAACTGTTTTAGTGACTTCTAACCTTTTCCTTAGTCTTATTTTTTGCAACTATTATCAGTAATCCACATACACAGGAATCCAACACTCAGTGACGCAAAGTTCTTACCTTTTGATATAGTGATCCCCAAAACAATTTGTTCCTCTCCTAAGAATTGGATGGGTCCACTTATCAAATGGGCTAGACATCTAGGATAAGAATGGAATGTGCAAAAAGTTTCCCAAGAATCAAGTATTTATCCTGAGTTTTCTTGTCATTTTTGTTTATCCGTACAGGCTTTAAATGGAGTGGGCTTTGAATAGCTTTGGCTTGGTTCAGACTAAGCCTATATGTAGATAAAAGGCTAAGATATAGGCCTGAATCTAAAAATTAAAACTAGTCAGATTGCACCTTGATGGCCGTGATTGATACAACCTACTTGTGAAAGTAAAACCAGAGGGCCCATTTACCAAGCAAGCCTAAAATTCAAGTATTCTGATGGGTTCTTTTAAGGCTCGACCCAAGTCTATCTATGTGCCTTTTGTGCTTGCAATTCTGGAGAACTAGGCTATTTTGCAAGATACAAACTACATGGTGAATGCCACACACACCATAAATTGGCATGTGCTCTTTCAGGTGTGCAAGAAGAGACTACAAGGAGAAACTTGTGACTGATTTCCAACTAATAAATTCATGTTATTATTGCCAAAGAAATGTTCCATCAAATGCTCCATCTTATGAAACAGAACAAACATTAAACAAACCTGATGGCGGTCAAACTGGACATCCAAAAGGCATATGATTATCTCTCTTGGCCTTTCCTACGATCTTGCCTCCAAAACTTTGGCTTTCATAACACCTTCATTAGCTTGATCATGGAATGTGTTACCACTGTGTGCTACAATATCGCAATTAATGGTAACCGCACTGACACAATCATCCCTAAAAGAGGACGTCGATAGGGGAGACCCACTCTCCCCTTACCTACACATTCTCAGCGGGGAAGCTTTTAGTAAATCTATACTCAATATTGGATTAAAACAAAAAATTCCTTTTGCTAAACTCATATCAGGTGGAAATTTGATACCGATCCTACAATTTGCAGATGACATTCTCATCTTCTCTAGCATATTGGATAAATGCATAACCTTTTTTAAGGATATCATAGAGAAATTTACTATTGAAGGAGGGTGACGAATTAACTTCCACAAAAGCCAGATCTTGTTCTCCACTAATGTCGCCTGCAGTAATCAACGCAAATGCCTATCCGAGTTAAGCATTCCTAACCATAATTCCTCCATGCTATATCTTGGTTCCTCCCTTTCGGTGGACAAATCCACCTCCAAACTTTGGCAGAATGTGTAAGTATATTTTTATTGGCAAATTTATGGGTTGGGCAAAACTTGAGTCCATTAGTGTTGTATTTTACATATCTTTGAGTATGGACAGTGGTTTGAGTTATCGGATGCATTGAAGCGAAAAGATAGAAGAAACAACAAAAAATTAAAGTGATTTTCTACGGACAACATGGATTAAAAGGGCATATCTCACAAACCGAGCATCGAATATGAGCATGCAACCTACCGTTGAAAAGCTCGTTTCGAGAGGATTTTGTAGAGTCTAAGATCGTCTCAATCGGAGTTGAAACAAGAAAGTTATGGCCTCCGGAAGTTTACAGAAAAATGCTGAAATTTTTACCCGGGCAGAATAGTAATCCGACCGATCGGACCTTTTATTCGACCGATCGGGCAAGTGCAGAAAGTACGTCGACTTGCAATTTTTCAATTTGATTTGAAAGAAAACTTACCTGTTTGATGCCAACTCTTTTCCTAGTTAAAATATCCTTGTGAGGCACGAATTTGGGGCTAAAAAAAAAAAGGGTTCTCTCTCAACCTTAAGGTGAGGAACACAGATCTTCTTGTTCTAAAAAGAGATTGCTTATTAGAGATCACCTTTTTTAGAGTTCTTTCATTGGAGAGTTGAAGGGCTGAAGTTCTGCTCTAGAAATCTTTGTCTTCTATTCATCTGAGTGTATAAGATTGCTTTGGGGAGTCAAGTACAACATTTAGAAGGCATCTAGGTGCTTGAATTTGTCACAGAGAACGACGGGAGGTTGTTGTAGCAGGGAGCTGTGCAAGGGTATCGCAAGGTCCTTAGGTTGAGGGGCAATTGGATAAGAGTTGTGAGTATTCTCTTGTGACTATAGTAGGATTCATAGTGCTTGATTCTTGACCGTGGTTTTTTCCCAAGTTGGGTTTCCACATAAAATCTATGTTTTCTTGTGGTGTGTGCTTATAGTTTGATTTTTTTTCACTGCGTGGTTGATTGTTTGCACACATAATATTGAGATTGATTACATTAATCCATTATAGAGGCTCTCCTCCAAAAACATTCAGAATGTCATCCCCAAAATCCAAAGGAAAATTTTCAACTAGAGGGGTAGTTTCCTAAACCAAGTTGGTCATGCTACCCTAATCAAATCAGTCTGTACCACCATACCAAACTACTGGCTTCCCCATCAACGTCTTACCAAGCTGGTTAGTGGCTTCATAGACTCTAAGTTGTCTTCCTTCATTTAGACAGGTACCAACGCACGCCACAACCATCTTATTCCTATATCTTGGAATCATTTAACAAAACCTAGACACACCGGCGGGCTTGGTCTGCAATACTTTGAAATTTAGAGCAAGGCTTTCATGGGCCAACTTATCTGGCACTTCATAACAGGCCTTGATGCGTGGTGCGTCCAACTTCTTTCACAAAATATCTAAAAACCATAGACTTTCAATCGTGTGTAACTACAAAGTCTGCGCCCCCGTTATGGAAACGGGTGTTAGACAATCGACACATCATTCTTTCAGACTTATGCTGGTTTGTTGGAGATGGTACCTAGGTCAGGGTTTTTCACGATCACTGGATCCCTAATGAACACTTTTTAACATTACCTCTGGGTGGACCTGATACACTATGCTGGAAAAATGAAAGGGCAGGCTACTGCACTCGTAAGGGACTTTACCATTCCTTAACACCAACCAAATTCAAGCCTCTGGCCCTTTAGAAGCAGAAATGTTAGCGCTCCTAAAAGGCACTAAGCTATGCAAGGAAAACAGGTTGCACAATCCCTCTATCTAACATAAAGGAGATATCCGGTTGAAAAATTAGTCTATGCAGGAGAGAAGGCAATCTTTTAGCTGATGCCCTATCTCATCTTAAACCGCCATCCACACTAATTTGCCACTCATGTGTTCCCATCTCTTGTTTTCATGTTTACATACAAGGACATTGACATCAGCGGTCCTCTCATTGGCGGCACAAGGCAATCTCTAGGTGAATCAATGGATGGACTCCTGGGCTTCAGAGCGATGGATGACCTCACTCACTAAGCCGAGCACCATTGGGCCAATTTTGTTATGTCAGTGTTTCTAATATGTTACTATGTTTTACTTTGGTTACGTTTCTCTCAGCCACCTGTATGGCTAACATTGTGTAAGTTTCCTATACTTTGTATATTGTTTTCTAATGCACTCATTTTAACAAGAAAAAAAAAATTCATGTGACAACTACAGTGTGGAATCACCATATGGATCTAGCCCGTAGCTAATACTCAGGCATTCAGACCTCTATATTAGCTCAAAATGACTAAGCGGTTAATGCGTCTAAATCTGAATGCAGCCAAGATCTTAGAGGGCCGAGCGCAGCTTTTGGTTTGGGGATTTTCGGATGTGCATTTGGATTCAGCCCATGGCCATATGGTTTGACTTTTTAACGGGCCATATCTCAATTCATGGGCAAAGGTTATGGGCACATTGAATTCTTACGGAACCGAGTCAAGTCCAATTCATGTTGTACCAGACCTGTTCCAGCTTGCAAATACAATATCCTTTGAATTCATAAAATTAGAAACAACACTATTTTCTTTGTTTGAGCTAGAAATCTGTTTATGACTTTTTTCGTGGCAATAATTCTCATGGGTCTAACATTAACAACCCAGCAATGAGTTGGTGCTTAAAATTTTGGGGGTCTAGCAGTTCTATTAGATGCACAAGTTCTTTCCTTTTCTTTTCATGCAAATTGTTAATGCAATTATGCAACATATGTGTTTGCCGGACTAGAGTTGGATTGTGTCTTCCATTTGTGAAGACATTTTATTATCTAAAATATAGGTCCTGATAGATGCCAATGAATACACTTGTCAGACGATGATGATGATGAGTGCATTGCAGTATTAAATCATTTAGCACCCATTAGCTCTATTGACTTTGTAAAGTTTTTGTAATTGGCTAATTTATGGGTTGGACAAAACTTGGGATCCACTGAGTTGTAATTTGATATTTATTTTAGTATGGACTATAGCAAGTGTTGTCGGAAGAGCTAAAGTGAGATCAGAGAAGAAACTGAAGAAAATTTGAAAGGCACTATCCGATTGATTAGATAAAGCTTGATTGATCGGACCTGAAGAGGCTGATAGTTAAATAGGTTGAGTGAAAAAATTCATCAAGCAGAAGCTTCATCTAATCAATCAAATGATTGCTTGATCGATCAGGCAGCAGAGAAAACTCACTTTCCTATTTTGGGATTTTTTTTCTATTTATGCCAAAATTAGTAATTTGAGTTCTACAAGGAAATATTTCTAAGGCACGAATTATGGATTATTTAAAAGGTTTCTCTCTCAACCCTAAGACAAAGATATCATTATTCTAAGTAAAGAATTCACTTTGGAGATCACTCTTCTACTCTAGAGCTTCCATTTGAGAGATTGTGCCGAGGCTAAGAGTTCTAGAGTTTGTGGCTTCAACTTCTTCGTAGAAGATTGTTCATGTTGTAATTCAAGGTGGTGCTGATCAAGTGTAGAGAGCAATGAACGGCGGGAAGTCGTTGCAACGAGGAGTTGTCCAACAACAACTATAGTCCATAGGTTAGGAGACTAGAATGGGTCTTTTAGTATATCTTGTAACTATTAGTATATAGTGCTTGGTTTTTCAGCCGTAGTTTTTTCCCGTTTGAGTTTTTCATGTAAAAATTTGTGTCTTGTTTATGCGGTTGATTGATTTATTTTTTGCAAGTTATTTATTTTCCGCTGTGTGTGTGACTTGCAATCCAAAAATCTAGATTTGAAACAATCATTCAGACTTGAATTCCAGAAATTTCAAAAATGCATTTCTGAAAGTGATTAAAACTGAATAAATAAACGTGGACATCCATAAATGACCATAAAATAATCTTTTCTTTAAAGGAAAATGCACTGAGGGAAGATGAAAAATGAATCCACAACTATCATCTTAGTAATTTAAATTCCCCCATCTATATCTTTACGTTATTTCTTTCACCCATCACCTCTTTAATAATCCTCTTTGGAGCTCAATTGATGATGATGATGAGTGCATTTTCAATATTAAATCATTTAGCATGCATTTCTTTTGTTGACTTGAATTTTCAAAAATTTTTAAAAATGTATTTCTTAAATTAGCCTAGTTCTTAAAGAGAAGATTATTTGATGGTCATCTCCCCTTAAAATGGTATTATAATTGAATAAACAAAAGCGAAGATTCATAAATAAACATCAAATAATCTCCTCTTTAATAGAAGATCTATTAAGAGGATATAAAAAATGAATACCCAATCATCATCCTATTAATTCAAATTCTAGGGGAGCCAAGGTCTCATCTACATCTCCATTTTCACCTCTCACCTCTGTAATAGTATTTTTCTAGAGCTCATTGACCTTAAATTCTTATATATTCAATTTTCTGCTCATACCCAATAATTAATCCAGTTGTATGTGTGTGCTTAAAACCAAGAGCTCAGAGTGGACAAGTGGAACTATTGAAATCCTTTTCTAAGAACCCAGAACTCAAACTCAACTCAACATGATGTTGAATTGAGCGACAAGCCAAGTTTTACCTGAGTTCCTTCATAAAACTCCTAGACATGGTCGTCTTAACAACTAGTTGAGTGAGTAGCCTTCTCGTCAAGTCGCGTCTAACCAAGTTCTAAAACTAGGAATTAGAATGGATCACGGGTTAACTTCTATGCCCATCGGCCTGTAGAGTTCAAAGGAAAATTGATCACACTTTTGGAGTCCACACTTATATGAGGTAGATTTGGATCCAATTTTAGTAGACCCGTGACCCAAAGCATTCGGCTACATCTCACTAGCATGGGATTTCTTGTGCTCGATCTTGATTGGGGTGTCAATGGCCGGATCGGACGGCCTATTGGTTGGTTTGAATGTTGTTGGTTACATGTGTAGTGTCAACCCAAATCCGACCCATTTATATTTGAGTTTAAAATCTCAACTTGAGCCCTTAATTAACATGTGGGTTTCAAATTGGGTTGGCAGGTCATTATCTAATTAATTGGATTGGACTGATTTTTAGGTGACATTGGTAAGATCAGCTGGCAAGAATGGACTTAACCAGAATTCAACCCTCACCAATTCATGCGGGCCTTCTGACAATCGGCACTGAAATTGCTTGTACCATTATATATATTAAAGCTTTATGAACCGAGGCCTCTGGAGGGTGCCACATTAGTACCTCTTATTTTTCTTTTTTTTCTAGAGCGCCACATCAGCATTCCAACTCTCTACGTTAAAACCAACTTTTCATCTTTTTCGATCTCTTTTTTCACATATCCTACGAATCTGTTTTTATCACATTTCCTACATATCTTTCAAACGCTTATCCATGTTAGAATTAAAAGTAGTATAAAAAAGAGCAGGCACAAGCACTACAAAACAAAGGTAAAAACAACAATTTTCTTCTACGATCTGATCTCCATTGACTTCTCCTCGCACGGCATCAACACCGGCAACAACACCTTCCCAGCTCTCATCCAAGCCACCAAGAATAGCACCACCCTCCATCACCATCGGCGGTCCTCGTGGCCTTGACTTGGACTTTGCGGTCAACATTGGCAACGGCACCTTCCCGGCTCTTGTCCAAGCCGCAAAGAACAGCAGCACCCTCCGTCACCACCAGTGGTCCTCGCGGCCTTGACGACTCGGACACGGATCTAAAGAAGAAGAACCAACTGCCATTGGAGAGGTTGGAATTAGGGTTTTTGCAACGGAACCGATGACAACATTCGACTGCGGTCCTCGCTCGCTCAGATCAGATCTGAAGAAAAAGAACCAGGGACTTTGCGAACTCACTCAGATCGAATCTAGAGAAGAAGAATCGGTTGCCACTCACCACCAAAAACAGCACCACCCTCAAGACTGTCATCAACACCGGTGATCCTCGCGGCATCTACTCAGACACGGATCTGAGGAAGAAGAGCAGACTGCCACTAGAGAGGATGGAATTAGGGGTTTCTGCGACGAAACCGACGACAACATTCGACAGCAGTCCTCACTTGCTCAGATCGGTTCTAAAGAAGAAGAAATGGGGACTCTGCAGACTCTGCGAACTCGCTCAGATCGGATTTGAAGAAGAAGAATCGGCTACCACTCGCTGCCAATAATAGCACCACCCTCAAGACCATCGTCAACACTGGCGATCCTCAGGGCCTCGACTCGGACTCTGCGAACTCACTCAGACCAAATCTAAAGAAGAAGAACTAGCTACCGCTCGTCGTTGTCAAGTTAAATGAATGAATTTTTTTGTTTTAAGAGATCAATGGTTAGAAGTTAAAAGATCACCTTATTGATACCCCATGAAACAGTGCTCAGGAGCCCACAAAACCCAAACTAAGAAAGTTACAATGATATCGCATCTTATTCTGTTAATCTGTGTAATACAAATACAATGAACATTATAATATGGATAATGCTTAAAAGAAACATTTTATATGATCATCATCTTAAAGGTGACTAATAGATGGTCAATCACAAGCTTCGTTTCATTGTGATTCTTATAGATCTACAAAGTGATTCAACATGTCAATATGGTGTGGGTCATTTCCTTTGCATTTGATCAAGATTTGTCAAAAAGTAAAGATTTGGTTAAGTGTGATAGTAACAATATAATTAAAATATATCACTCCTAACATTTTATTAATAGGTTGAAATATTTATGCTTTTATTCTTGTATTTATATATTGCTTTTAGTCATTCACTAAATACCTTTATTGATAGATAAGCATCACCTTTTCATTTGCTTCAAGCGAACATGGTACAAAAAAAACAAACCAACTTATGCAAAATTATAAGGCTACACCGAATGATGAAGTCGAGATATTTACATCCATTGAGACAAAAATACAGACAATATTCAATAACATGTGTTGAATATTCAAATACAAATTCAACTGTTGAATCTTTGTCATCAACTATGAGCAATACACAACTACCTACAGGTATAATATTAAATAGGTTTATTCTTAAAATATTAATCTTATAACTTACATGGATTAAAACTAATATATTGCTTGATGTATTCATGATTCCGCTAAGGTCGCGATCATAGGCCACGATGTGAAAGTGACTTGTATAGAAACAATGCATTCCAGAAAAATCCTTCATCCTCTAATAGTCAACGTGATCTTTGTAAACTTGCTAGAAGTCAAAGAATGATGAAGTTACGCTATTTAAGTACTTTGAGATGTAAAAAAAGTATGTTATCCACATTAAGAGATATTAATCAATTCTTTTCTATTTATTCAGCTCTATCATTCAAGTAATTATTTTTTACTCTTCTCGTTTAGGATTGATTAACGGTAGAAGAGACTTTGGTCCTCTAAGTGAATTATGTCAAAAATGTGGAGCAATAATGTGGAGTTAGGAGGGTTCTAAAATGAGGACAAATAATCCATTGTACATATTTAACACATGCTGCCGAGATGGAAAAATAGTGCTACTAATATTGCAACAACCTCCACCATATTTAAAATCATTGTTGGAAGATTTCAGCAGTAGCTGTTCTTCTAAATTCAAGAAATCAATTAAAGCAGATAATAATGCGTTTTCATTCACTTTGTTGGGAGCAAACATAGATCACAATGTTCTAACTGGAGGTGGTCCTTTCACTTTTTGTATTCATAGTCAAACCCATCATAAAATTGGGTCACTTTTACCAATAGATGGTAAGAAGCTAAAGTTTGCACAACTCTATATATATGACACTGATCACGAGATTAGAAACGAAAGAATGGCATCAAAAGAGAGCACACAAAGAATAACTTTAGATGAGACCATTATTGAACAATTAAAAACAATTCTAAATGAAGTGAATCCATATATGTAGAAATTCCAATCAATGAAAGATAGATTTCAAGGAAAACTTCCACAAGATATATCAATGAGAATACTTTTTAATAGATCTAAAGATTCAAGGTCATACAATCGTCCATCAGTGGATGAGATAGCTGCATTAATTCATGAAGGAGGATCTATAAGTCATTCAAATAGAGATATAATTTTGGAAAGGGTATCAGGGTCGCTTCAAAGAATAAGTGAGCTTCATCCAAGTTATATGGCACTACAATACCCTCTGTTATTTCTTTATGGAAAAGATGGTTGGCACACAAATATATCATATTCCACTTCTTCATAAATATCAAAATCTAAAGTCTCTATGAGAGAATATTATTGTTACAGATTGCAGCAAAAGTATGATGAAGGAAAATCAATTCTATTATCTGGGAGACTATTCCATCAATTTATTGTAAATGCATTTGCATGTATTGAACATAATAGAGCTGCCTACATAAAAGCCAACCAAAGTACATTTAGATGTGGTTTTTATCAAGATATTGAGGATGCAGTTGTTCAAAGTGACACTATAGCATCTGCTACTGGTCAACTTTATATATTATCTTCTTCATTTATGGGTGGTCCACGTTACATGATTTAGAAATATCAAGATGCAATGGCTATTTGTCAATAGGCAGATTGCCCATATATATTCTTAATATTTAGATGTAATCCTAGATGAATAGAGGTTCAACATTTTTTAGACTTTATTCCAAGCCAAAAAGTTGAAGATCGCCCAAATATTGTTGCTAGAGTATTTCATATAAGGCTCAATGAATAGATGGAAGAATTAAAAGGAGGGCAGATTTTTGGCAAAGTTATTGCAGGTAAAAAATCATTAATTATACTATGCTAGATTAACTGTGAATAACATTTATAATATATGATACTTAGAAGATTTTATCTTTTTAACAGATATATATGTGATAGAATTTCAAAAGAGTGGTCTTCTGCATGTACATATTTTAATAAAGTTGGATCAGAATCACAAGTTACTAAGCGCTGAAGATATAGATAATATTGTCTCAGCTGAAATACCAAATATCAATGATGATGTAGAATTATACGACACAATTAAAAAGTGCATGATGCATAGTCCATGTGGACTTCTAAATCCAAAATGTGTGTATGCAAGATGGAAAATGCAGCAAAAAATATCCTAAAAGATTCAATGAGCATACATTAACTGATGGCTATGGTTATCAAACATACAAGAGAAGTGATGATGGAAGATTTATTAAACTAGGTAGTGTCAGCCTTGTTCCATATAATACTTATTTTTGTAGAAAATATAATGCACATATAAATGTTGAGATTTGTAGCCAAATACGAGTAATAAAGTAATTGTACAAATACATCTACAAAGGACTAAATGGAGCAATCATCATTATTGAAGAAAGCGATCAAACTAGAGATGCATCCTAAACATTGAGATATAAGGAAATTTATGAAATTAAATAATATTTTGATTGTAGTTATATTTTTGCACTAGAATCATGTTGGCAAATATTTGAATACAATCTTCACCATAAAAATCCTATAGTAGAGTGGTTCCAATATCATTTGGAAAATCAGTAAATTGTTGTTTTCAATAATATTGAAAATTTGTCATCAGTTTTAAATTGATAAGAAATAAGTAGAACAATGTTCACAGAGTAGTTTACAACAAATCAGAGAGATGCAAATGCAAGAAAACTGAGATATGTTGACTTTCTTACAGAATGGACATGTAAAAATAATGAAAATGTATGGTGTAAAAGGAAGCGTGGAAAATGCATTGACAGATTATATTACACCACCTAATACAGGTAAAAGGTACTATTTGAGAATTCTCCTACATATTATACACGGTGCAACCAGCTATAAATGTTTAAGAACAACCAATGGGACTATACATAATACATTTAAGCAAGCATGCTTAGATCTTGGATTGTTAGATAATAATGATGAGTAGAACAAAACAAAAAAAGATATATCAGTTTGGGCTATCAGACATCAATTAAGAAATATGTTCGTAGAAATTTTAATGTTTCATGAGGTGGCTAATCCATTACAATTATGGAAAAATAATTGTCAGTCATTATCTGAAAATATTGAAATGGTTAATATGCAATTGGATACAATTAGTTTTGATTATTTCATAATTCAAATTCAAAATCATACACTCATTGATATTGAGACCATCTTAAATAAAAGTGGAAGATCATTAAAGAAGTTTTCAAATATGCCATTTCCTCAATATGAAGACAACAATTTTATATCAACTAAGTTGCTATATGAAGAAATGACGTACAATACTAAAGATCTTGCATCTGAAATTGATGTTCTATATTCAAATTTAAATGAAAGACAGTTGAGAGTATTTTACAATATCTTAAAATCATGTCAGGGAAAAAAAGGTGAACTTTTCTTTGTGAATGGTGGTGCTGTAACAGGAAAGACATTTTTATAGAAAACAATAATTACAAAGATCAGAAGTGATGGTCAAATTGTTCTAACTGTTGCATCATTAGGAATAGTATCTTTATTATTGCCAAGTGGCCGCACTGCGCATTTATGTTTCAAAATTCCATTGCAACATCATGAATCATCATATTGCAGTATTAGTAAACAATTAAATTTAGTTGGGCTCATTCGAAATGCAACATTAATTATATGGGATGTAACATTAATTATATGGGATGAAGCACCAATGATGCATAAGCATGCATTTGATGCAGTTGAAAGAATTCTGCATGACATACTAACTACAGTTGACCATCCCATTTGTACAAAATTATTTGATGGCATAACTGTTGCATTCGGTGGAAACTTTAGACAAATTCTACCAATTATTAGAAAGGGTAGTAGAGAGGATATAGTCGCTTCTTCAATCACTAAATCTATAACATGGAAGCATTGTATGGTTTTTAACCTTACCTAAAATATGCGGCTATAAAATTTACCAAATAATGATAAAGTCGCACAATTTGTAAAATGGGTTTTAAGTATTGGTGATGAAAATTGTGACCCTATGTCTATAAATGATGTATATGATGACAATTTGGTTGAGATTTCAAAGGATTTACGAATTGATACAGACAATAATGACATTCTTCCATTGATAGAGTTTATGTATGAGAACATTGATAGGAATTATAAAGATCCATCGTATCTAAGAGATAGGGCAATCTTAACACCACTGAATGATTATGTTGATAAGATCAATAATGAAATTCTATCAAATATTTCAACAAAAAGTATGACATATTTAAGTGCAGATACAATGGTAGAGTTAGATAACAATGAAACTCAAGGAATATTGTACACTACAGAATTCCTGAACACTCAATATGTCAGTGGATTGCCAAATCATCGACTTGAACTCAAGATTGAGACTCTAATAATGCTTATTCGAAACCTAAATCAATCAATGAGATTATGCAATGGAATACAGTTTATTATCAAAAATTGACTCATAAGGTAATTCAGGCACAAATAATTACAGGGACAAATACAGGTGAATGTATTCTCATACCAAGCATCATAATATCAACAGTTGATACGAGGTAGCCATTTATTCTAAAAAGAAGGCAATTTCCAATTAAAGTTGCATCTGCTATTACCGTTAACAAAAAGCAATGGCAAACACTTCAGAAGATAGGATTTTACCTTCCTAAACTAGTTTTCTCTCATAGTCAATTATATGTTTCTATATCTAGAGTTACAAAGAAATCTGATTTGAAAATCATGTCAAAAAATAGTGATAATATCCTTATTGGCTACACAAGGAATGTTGTATATTAAGGAAGTTTTAAATGAAGTCAAAAGGCATGTTACAAATTAATAACAAAGGTAATTATCTTTCCATTTAGATTTTTCACATTGTGAAATTATTTATATATACATTTTTTAATTGTATATTGTTTTAAATATTTACTTAACTATTTGTGTGTATAGGAACTACATCACAATCAAACAAAGATGTCAATTACAAAGTACCATCGTCTTGAAGAAATTCACTATTTTAATGATAAATGGCATTTAAAAGTAAGGATTAGCAGAATAATTGAAGACAAAGAATATTATGGAAGAAAAGGATCTGGTATGATTAATAAGCTAATACTTATTGATGAAAAGATACTAACTATTCTTACTAATAATTTTTTTACTAGTGAAACAATTACTATATAAGAGCTAAATTATTTCATTTTTTTTAATTTCAGGGAGACCAAATTTTCATTACTCTATTTAATGATGAAATCCTCAAATTCAATAATAACTTATGTGAAGGCAACTGTTACATGATTAAAAATATAAGGGTAAAACCAATGCAAGAAGCATATAATGTCATACCACAAGATTATCAATTATCATTGCCAAGAGATTCAATCATTATTCAAATAAATGAAGACTGTCATGAAATTTCTTTCTTTAAATATTATTTCACTCATCTAAATACAAAGCTATTTTTTCTTAATAAAATCAGATTTTTGCAAGGTATATACTTTCTTATAATAAAGTTCAATTCCTTTTCCATATAATGAATATCATTATATTCACAAATATGATATTGCATCCTTTAGATATCATTGGAATTATAGAAGATGTAACTGGGATATCTTACATAAGAAAACATGATGGAACAAAGCTCTCAAAACTAGATATTACATTATATGATGAAAGGTATATTCAATTGAAAACTACAATTGTTTTTAAATTTGTTATACTAATTTCATTTTTTTAATTATGTTAATGCAGTTCAACAAAATTGAATCTAACTTTGTGGGGATATTTCGTATCATATAACTTCTTTTTTTTTAAATTCAAGTGTCGGTAAAATCCTTTTAGCGACATCTATTGTAGTTAAGGAATATTCCAGTAAATTAAAGATTCTTATAATATACATTTAGCTCTATACTTTAAATATGAACTGTAACTAATTTGTCAAATAATCTATAGATAATATTTATCTTAGCACATCATTTGCTGCCAAACTAATAGTAAACCCAAATATTCCCAGGGCCAAAGAATTATTAGAATGGTGAGCTTTTAAACAATTATTTTATTAAATATATATTAAATTCATTAGTATTAACATATCTTTGAGATTAATTATAAGAATAAAGGCCATAGTGGCGACTCAAGCAATAATAGAATTTTATAGAAAGATTTATTTTTAATATTAGGAGGTGATGTGATTGAGGTAAAACTACTATAATTGATAACATCAACTGTCCATTTTAAAGTACTTATCATTTATTTTATTTACATCTAAAACATTTTCAAAATCTTATCCTTTTGCAAATTTATAGGTAAAGTATGTGGCATTAAAAGCGTAGTTGCAATATTGCACGTGGATAGACCATTATCATATATGTCTTGTACTAAGTGTAATAGAAAAATAGATATAGCTATAAATAATGGTCAGTGTAGTCATTGTAATAATTCAACACTTCAAACAAAATCAAGGTAAACCTTATATTTTTTGCATCTTATTCAAACAAATTCATATTAATATCATTATAATTATATAATGAATTATTTGCATATAATGATATTATATATCTTTTATAGAGTAATTGTTATGATATTTTTGCACCTCTAATTAACAAATCAATGTGGCATCAATATTTATTTTATTTGAAGATAGGATCAAATATGAATATATCAACTTTGGACAGCAGGCTTCCAATAAAAAAGATAGAAGAAATAAATATCAATCATAAGGCAAATTTCTTATTATCACATATAGAACAATGTGAGTTATTTATACCTTTCAAATTAAAGAAGATATTATAATTTTATCATTTTATTTTGCTAAATTGTTCTGTTTTTTTATTTATAGTTTTGCAAAACAAAAATTAGTCAGACCACTGCAAACATTGGACGAAGTACTTTATCTGGACAATTAGAGGCTCAACATGCTACATCAACTTCTAATGCTGCGCAAATTTGATAAAATTATTTGATGCATTTTCTTTTAGATCAATTAAATTCTTTATTTAAATAATATCAATTATTCCATCATGGATGTTAATAAAGGCGAACTATGTTACAACCCTCCCTCCTACTTATCTCTTGATTGCTTATCTCAAACATCTATTCTGAAATAAATTTTACACCTACATTGTCAGATTTATTTATTTTT
The DNA here is from genome assembly GCA_037013555.1 of Sextonia rubra. Classification (NCBI taxonomy): domain Eukaryota; kingdom Viridiplantae; phylum Streptophyta; class Magnoliopsida; order Laurales; family Lauraceae; genus Sextonia; species Sextonia rubra. Next base: position 103,017,741 of record JASUAD010000001.1, on the reverse strand, counting down.
TAAAAAAGTTTTCTATTAGTGTAGGTCCAAATTTGTGTATTTTTTTAGGGTCTGGGCTTAGCACAGGCCTTTGTTGCTAGTCTTATGGTAAAGCCACGAGGTGGATAGATAGCCCACCGATAAAGATGATGTCATAAGATCCACCTCAGCTAAAGTTAAAAGTGGGGATGGCTATGGCAATGAGTTTGGTTTAGATGGGATCTGCCTTAACCCGCTCCTAATGGGGGCGGGTTTGGTAGCATGTTACTAGAGTTTGGGTCGGAAATGGTTTTTCATGCATTAACTTGAGTCGGGTTTGGATTTTAGATGCATCAACCCAATCCGCCTCGTAACTTCATATAATTTGTAGTACATTTTTTTATCATATGTGATTTTAACAGTGCAAGTGGCAATGAGGATGGATGCTTTTTATTCTTTTTTCGATGACAAGATTCTCAAAATATATTATTGAAATGCTAACTATAAATCAACAAGTACATATTCAATCATGTCTATTGTAGAATAACATCATACCACCATATGATCTAGATACTTAGCATGCCTAGCTAACTTATAAGCAAATCTGCTTAAGTAACTCTTTTTAAAGAGCAGAGAAAGTAGCATGCCTAGCTAACTTATAAGCAAATCTGCTTAAGTAACTCTTTTTAAAGAGCAGAGAAAGTTATATAAAGAAATGTCACCAGCACTTATTCATCTCTAATGAGTTCGGACCCTTAGAGGCTTTAACTTAGAGAGATTTTGGGTTAAAATAGTAGAACTCCATATGGAGCCCACATAATTAAATCCAAGCTATTCAAAATAAATAAATTCTATCCAGGAATATAAGGTTACCTCGAATGGAGCCAAGGGCATTTATTTTGGTCAAAATTCATCTCTAACTAGCACAATAACCAGTGCTAACTATGAGCATGACCCATAAGGTTAGGGTCCACGCTCCCCCATAGAACTAGTTTTGACAGTTTTTGGTAAATAAATACCCATAGATAATTGAGTATTTTAGTGGTTTGGTTATTTATTTAAAAAAAATAAGAGGTCATGAATTCAATTCCCTTAATTCATTCATTTATTTTAGTATTTTCACAAATGCTCAATAAAGAAGTTAAAATTGAAATGAATAAAGTCAAAATTGAGTCCAAAAGCTTTATCTTTAATATATTATATAAGTCTTACACCATGTAGAAAAACTTGATGTTCTTTAGGGATACCAATAAATCTTGGGAGGAAAGCCCATTCAGCTTGCGATAGCAAGAGTATCAACGGGGCTTGCTAATAAAAATGGGCGCAGTTGGCCCCATATAATTGGACTACATATGCAGTCCATTCGTAGGAGGATATTTTCTGTCATTGGGGTTGTTAATGGTCTGGTGCTTGTTCGAGCCTGGCTAATTTAGTTACTGGCCTAATTTTCAGGCCCAGTTCCAGCCACATGCCTGAAAAATAGGTCCAGTCCCATCATATTTACAAAATATGTACAACCTGTGAAATACACTGGGGCTATGCTGGTTCTTTTAAGCATATATATTCCCAGGCTCAGCCCATTTTATAATAAAAAGGAAAAGTAAGCTCAGGAACAGCTCAGGGGCCAACTAATATAGACCAATTTAGCTACTCTTACTGGGCCCTGTCCAGCCCGGCTGACCAACTTTAGCCTAGAGACCGAGTTTATCATAATGCTTAGTCTGGCCCGGCTGACCGAGTTTAGCCTCCTCCTCTTCTTCTTCTTCTAATATTTGTTCATTTACATGTCACCATCAAGTGGACGTGGTGTTCATTTACATGTCACCATCAAGTGGACTGGGTGGGCAACTGTTCGAACTTTACAAGTAGACTGAGTTCATGGTGATGGTCCATTGGTATTAAGGCTGTAAAAATGTCATTTTGGGGGTCTCGTCCCCTGGATGAAGAGCTGTATATGATGGACCCTCATTTCCTAAATTATTTACCTTTTTAATAATCGTCCTATATAATTATTTATACATACCAAGGTCAGGTTTTGCTAGGAGATGCCTCTTATATATCATAGGAGAGGTAACTGATTTTAGTACCACATGTGACATCACAGGGGAAATTTGATTCCATCAACACTCACTCCAGTAGGAGGGGTTGCCCAATTGGTTGGCAATTCTACTTCTCACCTAACTATATAGGCTTCAACCCTTAGGTACCTCGTGAGAATGGGTTTTATAACAGAGCTTTTAATGAGTCATCCCACTCCCCTTAGTTGGATAATTTTGATTAAGCGCAGAGGTTTTGGAATTAATTTTGACCAAAATTGTTTTGATTTTGACTTTTTATTAAGCTTTGATAAAGGCAAAAGATGTGAGATTTGAATCTATAACCTTTTGTCAAGGTAAATAACAAACATAACCACTACATCACATAATATCACATGCCATATTTTATCAAAAAACGTACTAAATACAGTAAGATGGAATGGGGACAGTAGCCATGTGGGTCATCGCTGTGCTTAGTATGGGTTATTATGCTAATTTTAATTATATTCATCATTAGATAAAATTCTATAAAAACGTAACTTAAAAAATTAATGTCTAGAGTTCATAAACCAATCATTACAAGGACTTTTGTTAAAAATTGTATCTATCCATAGTATGACTTTTTCATCACCCTAGCTTCTCATGACCGGCATTAATGAAAGGGGCTTCAAGTTTCATCTCCCACACAATTCTTGAGAGGTACCTGTGTTTGCCCAACCTAACCCTATAAAACAATTTGTGAATGCAACGTTATATGATAATTAATATATGATGTATATTTATGTCATAAGTGGGCTCGACCAGAACCAGAAATAGATACAGTTGTGCCCAATTATGCCCCATACACGAATGTTTTGGCCAATTGTGCTTGGGGCTGTACACTTTTATTATCTCATTCCTTGGTGAATCCAAGAAAATGAGAAAGCCAAAAGGCTTTGCTTTCAAGATTACTCTTTTCTCACATTTTAATTTCCTTTGAAGTAAAAATAACCTGTCACTCCACCAAGAGGAAATGACTTTCTTGTCAAAGGGCAATGGAAACACCATCTTTTCTAATGAGATTATTTACACACAAAAAATCTAATGAGATTTAATTCTTTTTTAATCAAGAGTAAAATTCAACGGGTTAAACAATGCAATTTTTCAAAAAACTGATCCATAATCATGCCTACAATTAATCATGGGCTTTTACACTGATTAAAACCCTTGCACTTGGAAACATTTTATACTCATTCAAGTTGTATAAACCACGCAATTGATGATGTAAGATTTGACACCCATCTCACTTAATCGAACAAATCGAAATTTAACGACATTGCATGATCAAAACATTATTTCTATTTTTCCCTTTCTATGTCATTATCAAGGGCTAAAATTAAAGCCACAAATTCCAACCACTAAATAGTGGGCTCCACATGTTGATGCACTTGCCTTGTCCCTTCACACCCTCCATCTTTTTTGAAAACACCCACAGTCCACCACCTTCCCTGTGCTATATATAAACAGCCCACCCTCCATTGCCTCTGCATCTCTCAACAAAACCGTTTTTTCCGTTTTCTCACATTTCAAAAACCCCCCAACCACCTTTGCATCTCCCTTCCTCTCCTTCTCTTTCCCTTCTCCTCCTCTAATTACATAGGAATCCCACTTTTCTTCTTCTCCTTCTTCCAAACAGAAAGAGATTCCCTTGTAAATACATACAATTCTGTATTTCTTTTTTCAAGGAATTTGGTTTCCTTGCTTTTTTGGTTTTCACCCCCTAGTTTTGATTCCTTGTAGGACATCACCCATGGGAATCTCCACCATCAAACCCTGCTCCAAAATCCTCCTCTCTTGCAGGAACTCCTCCTTTTTTGGATTCCCAAAATGCCCCAATTCCCTCTTCAGCAATCTCCCTCTTTGCCGATCGAATCCGCTTCACAATCCCCGTCGATCGGGCCACCGCCCCCTTGTAGCTCTTAGTATCCGGCAGGCAATCCAACCAAGCCCGCCCCGCATTCCCTCCCCCAATTTGAATTGGGGCCAGTCTAGGGTTTTCTCAGGTCATTGTAGATTGGGTAGAGATAGGAGCATTTCGGTAGTTTTGAATGCTGCTCCTGATCTGCGGCGGCAATTCTCGTCGTCTTCGTCAGTGGAGTCTCATTCTGGGGAGAAGAGTTTCGAGCGAATTTACGTTCAGGGGTTGAATGTAAAGCCTCTGGTTGTAGAGAAGGAGGGGAATTCAGGCTTAGATGGTAGGGGTTTAGATGTTAGTGTGGAGAATTCGGAGGGTAGAGGTGAAGCAAATGTGGGTTTAGGACAGAGGAGAGAGTTGTCGGAGATGGAGAAGGAGGCGTGGAGATTGATGCGAAATGCAGTGGTGAATTACTGCGGGAGTCCGGTGGGGACTGTCGCGGCCAACGACCCCATTGACAAGGTTCCATTGAATTATGACCAGGTGTTTATTAGGGACTTTGTCCCTTCCGCACTGGCGTTTTTGCTTAACGGAGAAAGCGAGATCGTGAGGAACTTTCTTCTTCATACAATGCAATTGCAGGTTAATTTCAATTACACTGTGAAATGCCCTTTTTTTTCCCCTTTCATAACCTGTCAGTTTTATGAATTTCTGTGTTGTAGCTCTTCATTTGACATAATTTTGCTTGTAGTTAGTTATGAATTCGATATCAACTGTGTTCTTTTGACAAAAAATAATGAGAAATTCAAAAAGGAATTAAAAAATATCTTAACAAGATATTAAAATTTGAGAATGTGTGATCAATCTATTTTTTTAAAATAAACTAGTTATTTGATATTTCCTCGAAGATGATAAAATTGATGAATTTGTGTCTCTCTTCACATCCAACAAAAATTAATAATAGGTTTGGTAGATTAGAAAAGAATTAAAAATTGATTTATTTTAGCGTATTGACTTCTGAGCAAATGATTATTGATATAAAAAATCAAATTAATTTATTTTCTTGAACATCAGATTATCGGCATGATGTTCACAAAAAAAAAGTCTTGATATTTGACCCATTGTTTAAAGTTCAAATCCTTCACTACTTAGACAAAAATGCTAAGGTTGATGGAATCTTGGGCATGTAGTCTAGAGAACCCGGATTCACCTCTAGTTATAGCCACATGAAATGTCTTATTTAAAAATTATAGTAGATCTAATTTAATTCATATTTTAAATTAATTTTTTTAAAAATTCAGGTTTGACAACAACTTAAATGGACAAGTTTTTAAATGTGCTGATTATGAGTGCCAAACTTGGGTGGATCTAGATAAGACACTCATTAAAAAAATTTAAAAAATAAAAAGAAAGAAGGGGAAGCAAAGCACACATATTTTATTGGAGGAATAAGAAAGGAATGAGAGTGATAAAAATAGATACTTAAAGTCATTTAATGAGTTTTCTTCGTAATAAAAGTAAAAGACATTTATTGTTCATTGAATGCTGGTTTATGCATGTTCAAATGGATGCATGGTGTTAGCAAGGGCAGAACCAGGATATATATATATATTTTTTTGGGGCAGGGGGCAAAGTTTCTTTATCTATGGCGGATATAACTCTTGTTGGATTAAAATTTCTCATGATAGTACAACATAATTAGAAAGGGATCTATAGCGGCTTGGATTTCAATTATGAGTTTCATTTATTGAAAAGATATAGTGAAGCATGGAGGATTAGTACAATAGCAATTGTAAATTCCATAAGTCAAAAGAAAATCATTCTTATAAAGTGGGTTCTTGGTTTTCTCCTCTATTTTATATATACATTTATGTAAGAACTAAAAGTGATCAATCGTAATGACCTATATTTGAGATCTAAACCATTTAATCTGATAATAGTAATCAAAATTAAACGTTGAAAAACAAAAAAGAAATTTCTCGATCTATGGCGGATATAATCCCAATCAGTTTAAAGTTTTTGTACTAGTAGAACATAAATAGGAAATAATTTTGAAAGGGTTAAATTTCAAGTATGAGCTTCAAGACTAAAAAGAAAAACATGATGCATAAAGCGAAAGAAAGGTTGCTTTTTTCAACCCTTCTTCTCGTACCTGCGATGAAAAACAACTCCATACCCTTTTACAACCTCCAAGCCCCAACAGCCCAAGCTCTCCGTCTCTCTATGATCAAACTATTATGATCTCAAATCAAAGTATGTTGGCAGTGACAACAACTGTAGATTTGGGTAGATACTTTCTAACAAATCCCTAATCCCTTATTTTATTTTATTTTCTTTCTTCTTTTATCTGATTTTTCACCTAAAATGAGCTATTATTTAGTTCCTTTTTTTGGAAATCCAGATTATAATCTTAGTATTTAATTTTTAATTATGTTGGAGGGGCCATCTAGTAAGGGATTATATATATACCAAAAGATACATAAACCTATATATATCTATATATATAATATATGAAAAGTCCAAACCAACACCCCACAACACACCCCCCACAACCCCCCCCCACACACACACCACCCCGCGCCCACGGCAGCCCCCCACCACTCTTTTTCTGCCCATAGGTGTTAGTATGTTGCTCAAAAGATTCAGACTACTAGAATCTATCTTTAACACACCCAGGTTTTCCTCAATTGACTAAAAAAAGAGACTTGCCACTTAAAAATCAGTTGATTATATTTCACAGCCCATCCTTCCCATATCAATTCTTCAAATTCTTCAGAGTTTTAAGTAACTCTTGCAATTTTTCCGACATTGGAGTGCTGACATTCTTAGTATCTAAGAAGCACGGACACTTCTAAGAAAGTGACGTGTTCGTGTTGGACACGTGTCGGACACCGACACTCTTCGGACACTCTCGGACACGTGTCCGATACTATTTAGCTGTGTCTATAATTAAGAACTAAAAATCTTAATTTCGTACACTTGTTCGACACTTTTTTTGCAGCGTGTCTCACAATTCTTAGCCTGTGTCTATGACTAAAAAATAAATATGTGGCTGATATCCCTTGGATACTTTGTTAATATATGGTTATTAAAACTTGGAAACTTGATATATGACAATTTTGTACGATGGAAAAATGTATAATTGTAAATATTAATCATATCACAAGCTAGAGACAAGTAAATATTTCACTAAAGAATAGGCCTCAAGATAGGCTTCTTTTTTGCCTTTTATTTATTTTTTTTTTAGGGAGGGGAAAGAGATGATATGCCCTTTTCTTTATATAGATTTTATGGAACTGTGGATATTTCATGTTTAATGATTATGAATTATGTTTTAGTGTTGTATTGATATTTGATAATTTGATATATTTATTAGTTGGTACTTGAATTTTTATTTTTTGATTGCCAAATTGATTAAAAAAGTTAAAATGATATTATTTTTTTAGTAGATGATTATATATATTAATATATATTATTAACGTGTCCCTCGACGTGTCCGTGTCCTACTTTTTTGAGAAATGCCGTGTCGGCGTATCCGTGTCGTGTTGTATCTGTGTCCCGTGTCCGTGTCCATGCTTCTTAGCTTAGTATATTTTTTATTTAGAGAAATGATCATGTTTGCAACCTTCACACCTGACTGTGTTGCAAACTATTTTAAAAAACTATGTAGCAAAGAGTGTTCCACCTTCATATAGGTGAACAGTATGATAGTAAGGATCCTCATGTTTTCCCTGGGATGATTATAAACAGACAAATTTTGGTCCATGCATTCACTTTCGTACACTTCATAGTTGGTTGGTATCATCTCAACATGATAAAACAGAGCCTAGTACATGGTCCCTTACTATTGAATAGCCATATTGTATCAAACACAGCCTAAAATTTTCTTTTATCAACCATGACCTCTGTTCTCTAATGCAAAAGGTTGTTTGCAGTATGGTGAAAGAACTCAGATCATCATTGAGGCCTTCTCCCAACTATATTGCAGTCAGCTACATGAACTTTTTTTTGCCATTCCAATCTTTCTTGGGCTAAATCCTCAGATAGTTTGCACTTATTCAGATTTGTCCTTACTACTTCCATCCATGCCGTTGTCTACCTACCCCTTATCCTTGAGTGGCTATCAACTTTCGTGGACTAACTTTGCCTCCCTGGTGCTGTTGTTGGCTTGCATTAGATTTGTCCAAATCATCTCAAACGAGTCTTTCTTAATTTACAATCTATTGATAGTTGATACTCGCCGTAAATGATCCTGAGTGCTCTCAGTTCAGATTATTTTATATCAATATTATAATGATATTGTGAGGTCATGAGTTGTAATTGTAGTTTCACATACCTAAGCCAACTATAGTAGTGCACAGCTGTGGTTGTTATTTGCCAGCCTGAAGAATCTGTAATGAGCAATGTGACATTAATCATTCATGGCTTCCTAAATATCAACACGGTCCATTGCATGAGTTCTCAAGTTTCAAATTTCTAATGTAAGAATTTCTGTGTGCATGATGATTGGATTTCATCAGTCATTCTTGAGTTTCATGGCTACCTTGATTTTTTTTAGAATACCTGTGACATTATTTACTTGTTTGTGAGCTTTGACATACTTTGTACTTCTTATTGCCTCCTAGAGCTGGGAGAAAACTGTAGATTGCTACAGCCCAGGGCAGGGATTGATGCCAGCTAGTTTCAAAGTCAGAATAGTCCCCCTTGATGGCACAAATGAAACATTTGAGGAAGTTTTGGATCCAGATTTTGGTGAATCAGCCATTGGTCGTGTTGCCCCTGTTGATTCTGGTAAGTGTGTTCTAGTTTTGCATGAATTGCCAATTAGTGATTGTTCTTTCTTTAAGGGTTTTCATGTTGTCTAAGTGTCTTACAACTCATATATCAGAGTTGATTTTGCATGGATCAAATTATTTGAAAGGGGAGCATCAGCTAAGAAAGATAAAATAGTTCAAGTTTGATATCCTTTGGTAGACAGTTGATGTTAGCAGTGGGATCTACAAGTTGCATTTACAGTTCATATTCAGAGTCTTTCATCATGTGCTGAAGTCAATTGTCATATAGGATGAACAACATAATAGTAGTAACAGTAAGATACTCTTGAACTACAAAAACAATGTGCAGCCTTGTAAGGGCGTCAAATCTAATGGAAGGCTCCAAAATTTAAAATGTTTCATGACATTGGTGAAGAAACTTTCAGTATGATGCAACAGTGGAAAACTAGGTTTTTTATGAAAGCTTAGTTGAAAATATTCACACCAAAAATGATGAAGGTCCTGATGCTAAACAGCAACATAAATGCCACTGTTTGAAAACTATGATCTAAAGAGTTTTCTTATAACTGATAATGCAATGTTTTGAAAATTTTCTGTCAAGAATATTTTGGGTACTTGTTATTGGTTGGAGAAATGCTTTAAGAGAAGATAACGTATAATTTGACGCAACATTGAATGAAAACTCTTTATTATGGCTGTATCTCTCTAGTGTTTGATTGATTTTTTCCCTTCTTTGTTGTTGATGGTTGTTGTGGGTATAAGGCTTTTATACCTTCCTCTTTCCCTTCCATTTTAGGAGGAGAGTGTATCTTTTTCTTTCCTTTTTAAAGAAAGTTATTGTTACCACTAAAAAATAAATAAATTAATTTATGACTCTTTATTATTATGAAATTTACATTTTCTTCATGACGATGACACTGCTGTTTCAATCATTGTCTTTTTTCTCGTCCTTGTTTGTTGCTGATTCTTTCTTTGTGATTCTTTCTTTCTTATTCTTCTTCTTTTTCTTCTCTACGTTCTTTTATGATTGTCATGAAAATTGTACCAAAATATAAAGCGGTTACAAAGATGAAGATGAGAATTTGTGATAGAAGATATTCTTGTATGGAACTGTCTTGGAAGAACAATGTTGAAAGAAATGGTCAACTGTCTCATCACACTCTGGCACTCCTTTCACCACATTCACCTTTAATTAGTAGCTCACCTGAAGAGCCAAATATTTCCTAGCCAAGAAACTCGCGGGACAAATGTTTTGTGGAACCACCAGTGCTGTCGTTTTCTTCATCTCATTCTTCGGTAGTCATTGTTTCATTTTCTATCACTAAACTTCTTTCAAAAAAAAAAAAAAAAGGGAAAGAAAAACACCAACTTATATCACACTAGGGTGTTCTTATTCGTGCAAAGAGCATGGTTGTGCAAATGGCTAGCTTACCTCCAGACAACATAAAAGGTCTTTCATTTCATTACTATGTGAATACTACTCAGAGATATCGCAATGAGAGTGGTACATTCTTCTTGTTTCGATGATGAGTATCATCCAGTTTGAATTCAATATTATTGATACATTTCTTCATTCTGCAAGGGCTTTGGTGGATTATCCTGTTGAGAGCTTATGGAAAGATAACTGGTGATTATGCATTACAAGAAAGGGTGGATGTCCAAACAGGCATAAAGTTGGTCTTAAATTTATGTTTATCTGATGGGTTTGACATGTTTCCTTCTCTGTTGGTCACCGATGGCTCTTGCATGATAGATCGGCGGATGGGTATTCATGGACACCCTCTTGAGATCCAAGTGAGTCAGGTTTTGATGTAATTTTGTGTATTCTTGAGTAGTGGAATACTGTTTTATACTTATTTCTTAACCGAAGGTTCTTGCTTGCCTACTACTACAAAATTCAAACTGCACTGGGAATCCTAATCTTGCAGGCCATTTGTATTTGAGGGAAACATTTTGTTGTTGATTTATATTGGGTAAAAATGAACTTCTGCGTAAACAGTAAACATGTTTTAACTTTTACCTGTCCTAGAGTTCATTTGGTTTTCAAGGTTCCATCCAAAATTTTCAGGTTTCCGCTGATTAAATCAAGGACAACTGAATAGCATTAGTCTCAGACCGAATCTAGATCAGCGGCTAACAGTCCCATACAGTTTTAAGGTCACTAAATAAAGGACAAGTGAATAGCGTTAGTCTCAGACAATGTTCAATAATATATATATATATATATAATTCATTTTTGTTTCATTTGTTTTCTATTTAAATCTACTTTTTTGAAAGAACATGATATGAATGCAGTCTTTTATAATTAGATTGTTAGAGCTTCCTCTGAAAACTTTATATGGCCAATCAAATCTTTTTATCCATTTTCCACGGATGACAATTTTTGTTGTTCCAATTTGTGTTTAATTCTCATTTTCTTAAAACATGAATGTAGTGCAATCATATTGCCTGAACCTATTGTCTGAGCGAACATTGTACCAATATTTGACCACCACTCAATCCCATGTTGTGATCTATCAATCTTCTTTCTTTCCTTCTATTTCTTTCGAATATCTTGTGTTCAATCTTTGTTAAATTTCTAATATCACACCATAGTTTAATTTTTAATATTTCTTCATCAGCATTGAACTTTACCTTCAAGTTAACAAGCTCAGTTTCACAGGCATTGTTCTACTCAGCTCTACGGTGCTCCCGTGAAATGATCATTGACAGTGATGGATCCAGAAATCTAGTGAGGGCTATCAATAACAGACTCAGTGCATTGTCATTTCACATCAGAGAGTACTACTGGGTTGACATGAAGAAAATAAATGAGATATACCGTTATAAGACAGAGGAATATTCTCATGATGCTATCAACAAGTTCAATATCTATCCTGAGCAAATACCAGCATGGCTGGTAGAGTGGGTTCCTGATGAAGGAGGTTATCTGATAGGCAATCTACAACCAGCTCACATGGATTTTAGATTCTTCTCACTTGGAAATATCTGGGCAGTAATTTCATCTTTGGCTACTCCAAGACAAGCTCAGAATATTCTGAGTCTTATTGATGCCAAATGGGATGACCTAATTGGAGAGATGCCTCTCAAGATCTGCTATCCTGCTTTAGAGTATGAGGAATGGCGTATAATCACTGGCAGTGACCCAAAGAACACGTGAGTTTCATAACACGTGAGTTCCATTACATACTTCTTTGGGAATTCTACCAAAATTTTTATACCATGTCTTTTAGTGGGCATGAGGGCCTTTGAATCTTGAGTCTCCATTCAACCTCATCACCACTCAGGATACTGTAGCCAAGGAAACAATTTAAGAGATTGAAAATGAAAAAAATCATTTCCTGAGTCCTAGGGACAACAAATATTATAATGTTCCACATTAATCGCTTTATTCTCTCAAACACAGCTTAGTAATAGATGGAGGATTTCTTGATTACTGAACTGCTAGGTACTAGTTTTATATGTAGGGAGTTAGAACTGGGCTTAAGGATATATCATCTGACAATGTGTTTTTCATTCAGCCCTTGGTCATATCACAATGGAGGATCTTGGCCTACACTGCTCTGGCAGGTATGACTCGACCTTGTTATGTTTTTAATTGCAAGTGTTAGGAATTTTTAGCTGATTCTGTCCTTTGATTCTTTTTTTTTAATTAATGATATTACAGTTCACATTATCATGCATAAAGATGGGCAGGCTTGAACTGGCTAGAAAGGCTCTCGAGGTGGCTGAGAAAAGACTCTCTAACGATCGCTGGCCAGAGTATTATGATACTCGATCCGGCAGATTCATTGGAAAACAAGCACGTCTTGTCCAGACATGGACAATTGCAGGGTATCTGACCTCCAAAATGTTGTTAGAGAATCCAGAGATGGCATCCATCCTTACCTGTGAGGAAGACCTCCAGCTTCTCGAGGGCTGTGCATGTGCATTGACCAAAGGCGGTCGAAAGAAGTGCTCTCGCCATGCTGCTAGGTCACAGGTTCTCATTTGACAACAACAATATTACGTACTTAAGACCAAATATTACTATAAACTGCAGAAGGGAATCAGTAAAGACCAAAAGCAGAAATCATTTCTAACTTTAAATGTGAAGTGATGGTGTCATTTTCATTTTAGGAAGATTGCAACATGATGTCTGTTGTTGTTATACATTATTGCATACGCATATTCATTTGTTTATTCCAGCCAACATTTAAAGGCAGAACATAATAACAGTCCGGCGAGTTGAAGATGACTCCGGCATGGGATTTGTAGTTTCACAGCAGTGTATAACTTTTTTTCTCTTTTTTTTTCTTTTCTATTTGTAACAGTTACTGCATGTATAAATCTGAATGCTAACAATGTACTGGATTGAATTGTGGGGTTTCTTTCCTTTGAATTGCTGATGCCTTGGAAATTGATTTGTCACCGTGGTATGGAAGATATCTTTTGCTGCTGCGTGGCCATCCATGACAGTGCCATCCAACTCAAACAAGGGGTGTTGGTGGGGTGGGTTTGGGGGGTGGGTGGGTGGGGGGTGTGGCGGTGTTGTTGGTGGTTTACCTTATAGGCCATCCACAGTTGGGTCCATCAAACCAACAGTTCTTTGAGTTTTATGTGTGATGAGGCCCATAAAAAACAACTGAATTCCCAAGGAAACTATGGTTGTTCTTGTTGAGCAACATATATTTTACCTTGGTTGTGAGTTGTGGGGCTATAATGGAACTAATTCTCCGGTTCAATGGTTCCAACAAAAGTTTTTAGCCATCTGTTTGACAGAAATATCAGAAAATAATCGGTAAGGATTGTTTGCCTCTGGCCATCTACTAGTGATGGAGATATCTATGCATGGAAAGTGGTGGATCACACAAGTATGGGTATGTTCCAGACATCCTGGGCTTGGAGTAGGAAATTAGCTGTATTTCTTGGAAGACAACAAATTCTTTCATCAAGCTATCATCGACCCTATTTGAGGTTAGGTTTCCTATTTGGTTTGGTTTAGGATTTTCTTCTGTGTGTTGTTTTTTAATTTGGGTAGATTTCTTGCTTTGCAAGTTAGGTTAGTATTTTCCTATTTATATTGGTGGATGTAATTCAGTTTACATTTTTTTTAAGTTTACATTTTTTTTTTGTAAAGAATTCAGTTTACATAGAATGTAATAAAGAGTTTTTTTTTTTTTTTTTTTTGTGTTTTCGATTTCTCTATCCCTTCTCCCTCAACAAGTGATATCAAAGCTATAACACTTAACTGAACTTTCACTCGGTATGATCAAAAGGGTATGATATTTTGTAAGGAATCATATGATGTTTGACCAATGGAATTGCATTACTTAGGTCTTTGATCATGGGAAGATGAATCCTGTTGCTAGTAATCTTTTTTATGATCTAATCTTCTTCGATGGAACAAGCAGTGAGTATTTTTGGATTAATACAACCAGAAACTGTCAATCTACATCCTGCAGCTAGATGGTTAAGAGACGATGCTGAATTAATGAGCTATCTTTGGGTCAGGTCTATCTTATAAACTTTAAATTAAATGGGCCAGCAGGTATCAATATTCAATAGACGGGCCAGTAGCCATCGACTCTAAAATGGGCCAGCATTTTTCGTACTTTTAAGTTAAATGGATCTGCAATTAAAAATTCCAATATCAGCCAGCAGTATAAATGCAGAATGAGGGGGAAAAGTAGAAGCAGAGGTTGATTTTAAAAAGGTCAGGTCAAGTTTGAATTGAAACCCGACCTGGCTTTATGTAGAAGCAGAGGCAGGACTACTGTAGTAGCATGGGTGCTCACGTGATCTACTCCAGTACTGTAGCATTCTGGGTTGTCTGCACAGCAGGAAAAGGACTTTCGGGTTCTCAGGTAAAGGTATGGCGAAAGGGCATTCAACGGTCCTAATGCAGCTTACTGTACCATGTGTCGTTAACTGCAACTTAGTATAGCATTTTTACATCAATAATCAGTTGTATCTGGAGATAATTTGATGAACAAACAAAACAAGTGAATGGCCTAATGATGTCATTGTCGTGAAATGGATAAAAGCAATGGGGCACCCAGGATTTTCATTGTGTACGGTATGGACTCAAACAAGCAATTGAGTTAGGGGAACAAATCCATGATTTTCATGTGGGGTGCAGACGGTGGGATTTTTATGTAAATCTTTGAAACAAGCAAGAATTTTCATTATGGTTTTAGAACCAAGGGTCTACGTTTGATGAAAGGATCAAAGCATTCTTACCAAGTGTGTGCTCTTGCAGAGATCAAAGGCACCGCATTGTAAGCCTTAAGTGGTCCTTTCCCCTTCATATTTTCTGCAAGGTCCACTCTACACTTGTGTCAGTGGCACAATGCATCTCCTGGTTTGTGTAGGAAAGTTTCAAAAATAAAACATCCAGGGCTGCTCTGGATAAAAGGATCAAGGCATGCTTGTCAAGCGTGTTCTTGCAGAGATATAAGGCACTGACTTGTAAGCCTTTTGAGGTCCTTTCCTCTTCACATTTTCCTTGGAAAGCTCCGCTTTATACTTGTATCAGTGCCACAATGCAAGGTTTGGATTTTATTTTCTTAGAAAGCACTTTTCTTATTCATACATTTTTCAAGTAGAATATATATTGAAAATCCCATGAAAAATAGACCCTTCGAGAACTGATTTTATTTGAAGACTTGCATTTTGCAAATGCAGCCTATATCCCACATGGGATATGTTGTGGAGAAAAGAGATATTTTTAAGAGATCTTGTTAACTAATTATATTATTCTATTATAGACTTAGACCCTATTTGGTAGACGTAGGCTTTTACCTTAGAATGAGAAGCAGGTAAAATAGGCTCATTTGATCATTCCGAAGTTTTTTTTTTTGTTTTTATGAAAAATTCCGTGGAATGCAATAAGAATTCAACCTTTTCATAGATTTTCATTTATGTGAGAAATAAAATGTTGCATTCGTACTCTCCTTCATGGAAAAAATGAAATCACCTCTATCAAGAAAAATTAGCTTAACCCTTTTAAGTTGGAGTGGCATAATTTATGGATTTACTCCTCCGGTCTTGTATTCAAACAAAGATATCCGAAATCCAAAATACCCATGTCATTAAAAAACACCATTAAGTCATTATTTTCCCTTTCCATGAATTAAACACGTCAAACTACACTCAAAAGAAGTGGGGCTAATTCCAATTTGCACCGCATACTCCTCCCGTCTCAAGCAAACTAGGCTACATATAATAACGCTGAATCTTGTATCAGGTATCAGGTGGGCCCCACAAGCTGCACCGCACGAAATTTCCATCCGTGACGTTTTTCCAATTGTAGACTCATTTGCAAGGTACGAAAGAGGTAGATGGCGTTCGTCGCTCTCTTCGTCGCGGCGACGAAACTCGCCGGAATCTTAGTCACGGTCACCGTAGCCGCCAATGCTTTCTCCTACTCGCGCTTCCGGCGAAAGAACCTTCGGCGTTTCCAGTCTCCCATTGACGAGTCCTCCGACTTACTCGCCGTCTTCAACGTCAACCCATCCAAGGGTACTAACTTTCTTCAAATTCTCATTTCAATTTCATTATCCCTTCATTCATATGAGATTTGGGATTGTTTGGATGTTGGGAGAAGTTTCTGCAGTTGAAATCTCCACTGTAAACAATTTTCTGCACTTTTTTTCACCCAAAGAAGCGATCTTTATGCACTTGAGAAGCCAGATGACTCAGATGAATTGAACTTTGAAAAACCCAAAGAAGGAAAAAAAAAAAATGAAATTTCGAGTTTGGGTTTTGTGTGTTGGTGTTTGAGGAGTTGCTACTCTTGCTGCAGAGGAATGAATTTGGCAGCACGTGGGAATTTCTGAGCGTTTTTGGTGGAATTGGGAAAACCCAGAAGCCTTTAACTGTAAATTTCATCGAATATTGCTGCTTTTGGAGAAATTTGTATGCAGAAATGATCTTTAGAACCTGAAAGCTGATTGTTGCAACTGGCATTGGTTTGTAATTTTTTATTTTTTTTTATTGCAATTGCAGTTTAATTCTGGAGAAGTTCAGTTATGAGATACTGCAATTTCGATATGTTATGCTTCATTTTTTAAGTAATTTTTGTATGTCTGGAGGTGAGAGCTAGAGAATTTATATTAGTTTCCAAGTCAACCTGGTGTTACTGGAAATGGAAGTTTCAAAAGCTTTTATGTGTTTCGCTATTTGTTTGTTTTTCGCAGTCAATGAAGGAGAAGAATTGGGATTATTTTTTTTAAAGTGGAGTTGGGAAATATTTTTAAGGATTTAACTGAAGAAAATACCAAGAATTTTTACCAGAATGCCAGCAGTGCAGATTTCATTTTAGCCTGAAATTTTGAGTTACTTTCATTTCTCTATATGGGGAAATGTGTGATCATATCTACCAAGGAGCACATTGGAGACTCTTTTTTTTTTTTTTTCAGAAAACTCCCTAACTCTTTGGCTTAAAACCTCTAGTGTGAGGTATGTGGATTCTTTTGGCATTGGAATTTCAGGAAAATCTCGAGTTACCTATCATAGAACCCAAAACCATCAATACCATTGTCCAGTAATTTATTTATTTATTTATTGTGATGAATTTGAGAAAACCTAGAAAGGTGAACAAATACAAATGTTGCAGAATACAAAAAAAAAAAACCTTGAATAGACTCATTTATTTTATTTTATTTTATTTATATATGTGTGTATATTTATATATATATTTTTGTGGAGTTTTGGATGGCCCTTGAAACCCTGGTTGGTATATATTCATTGAGCTTATTTAATTCATGTGAATCTGCAGAGGGGGAAGGTTTTTTTTTTGGGCTAGCAACAGCACCAGCTCATGTTGAAGACACGCTTGACGATGCTTGGGTTCACTTTGCACAGGAGAGGCCCTGTGATGACTCAGAACAGACACATAGTCCACAACCAGCAGATGCATTGATGGGTTCTGCTACTGGTGATGGTGGCTCTCACCAGGCTCCTGCACCCACAAAAGAGCCTAGAAAGATTAAAAGGAGGAAACCTGTTAAACTGGCCATGGAGGCCAAGATTAGAGGGTTTGAGAAGTACTTGATCGAAGAGGAAGAACCAACAACAGTTGCTGAATGCAGTCATAACATTGCTGCTTGGCATAATGTTCCTCACCCGTAAGTATGAAGTTCATCTAGTGGCAGTTTGTGAATAGATAGATAAGTACATATATGCATGTACAAGCATGCATATAGCATACATAAATTTGTATGCGCACACATTTGTGTAGGGTTTTAGTTGGCTATCATGAATAGGATAAGGAAGTAGAGTATGAAAAAAGAGGGAAAAAAAAAGGCAATGTAGAGGAGCATTGTGCAATTTCATGTGCCACTTCAATTAAAACTAAAAATAGCATTTTTTAAGATGGCTATTGAACTCGCTTTGTTGTATGGAGTTGATTGTTGGGTAACAAAGAAACCAAGAGAAGCTAAAGTACATGTAAGATGTGTATGCGAAAATGGATGTGTTGATTACGAGGAGTGAGTAGGGAAGGGAAATCTTTTGATGGCCTTGGGAAGACAAAATTAAGAAATGCCATTTGAGTAGTCCAGGTACACAGCGGAAGTACAAAAACAACTCTCATACAAACTGTTGAAGATTATGGTGCCAGGAACTATAATGAGGTACTCTAGGGCAAAAAAAAAAAGGAACTATAATGAAGTAGTGTAAAAATGGCATGCTTGATTGTGGATTTATGGAGAACATGACCTTAAATATGGTTGAGTGGAATAAGTCTTCAATAATGATGATGTAAATGCAAAAGATTGATCTGAGACACTAAATATAGGATTCTAGAGAATTAGTATGTGCATATTTGTACCTTGATTTGGTGATTTAAGTCTATTAGGGAGAGGCATGCCAAAATACCACTCCCTGCGACCGCTCTAAAAAAAGGCCTGCAGGTGCGATGTCGAATGCCGTATGCCTTAAAACATTGATTTGTGCCTCTACCATTACCAATTGGTTTGAGATAAGTGGTAGCTCAATGGAGTCTAAGATCCTACAAGTGGTATCAGAGCTACAAGTCACGGGTTCGAGTCACGGGTGTGCCATCATGAGAAGGGGGGAGGATTGTTAGGCAGAGGTGTGCCTGAATACCGCTCCCTGCAACTACTCTGAAAATAGGCCTGCGGGTGCAATGTCGAATATCGTTTGCCTTAAAACATTGAGTTGTGTCTTTACCAAGGATCAAAATAGCGGTAGCGGATAGTGTCGCGGTCAGTCGCCAAAACGCTACGTAGCGGGCGCTATGTAGCGGTAGCGGGGCTACATAGCGGCGTAGCGGTGTGATTCAAGAAAATTATCAAAAAAATTTGAAAAAATTCCAGAAAATTCAGAAAATTGTAATGAGCTAGAATATGTATTTGTTTTGCAAAAAAGCCTAAAATAAGGGGGCGTAGCGGTCCCCTAAATGCATGATGTCCTGTATCGCTGTATAATTAAAAAATAATAGTATCATTCCTAATTTTCACATGGTATCATGAATCAAGATTCAAGACTCAAAGTCAAGACTCAAGAGTCAAGAATTTAAGATTTAGAGAGATTAGTCACTAGAGTCAGTGACGCAACAATCAACATTCAACACAATAAATGACATAGTAAATAATAACTTTATAAATAACATTGTACTTAAAGAACTGAGACATGAGAGTTAATATAAAGTTGAGATTTGAGAAATGATTAGAGGAATGCCTTTACCACCAAAAGTCATATTAATATGAACATAAAAAATTAAATAAGTTCAAATAAACAAGAAAGAAAGTGTAATTCATGCATGGGATTCATAGATCTAACACTTGGGAGTAATTTTCAAGTGATTTGGTTGGTGTTTTTTCAAGAAATTTTTTTTTTCAAAAAATAAAAAAATCCGAGAATAAAAAATAAATAATAAATAAATAAATCATAGAAAATGGGGGGTTTGATCTATGAGAAACAAAGATTTATCACTTGCAAGCCATTTCCAAGAGATTCATGAAGGAGAAAAGAGGAATAGAGCCATAGATCTAAGAAGATCACATAAAAAATACCTTTTGAGAGATGCCTTTTGACTCCAAAGAAGCTGAATGATCTAGATTTATAAATCTTAATGTGTTTTTGGACTCTTGTTGCCTTTAATTTGAAGAAAGAGGGAGGTAGGACCAAAAAACAGTGGACAGGGAAAAGGAAAGATGGAGACAGGAGTGAAAAATGTAGAAGAATGGGCGTCAGGGCATTTAAATAGGCCCAGCAGGAAAATAGCGGCCGTAGCGGCAAAATAGTGGTTGTAGCGGCAAAATAGCGGCAAAATAGCGGCCGTAGCGGCGCTAACACCTCCGTCGCGTAGCGGTGCCGGCCGCTACGGCCGATATAGCGGCCGCTACGCTTTGTAGCGGCCGCTATTTTATTCTATGGTCTTTACCATTACCAATTGGTTTTGGGATAAGTGGTGGTTGAATGAGGTCTAAGATCCTACAAAGCCATTTATCTGATTAGCACTACCATAATTAGACCATTCCCTAAGAATCTCGTATAATGGAAAATCTCGATCCTTTAGTTATGAGTTGCAAAAAGTAATACAGCAACAGTCCATGAAGTTTAGAGAAAGGACAAATGTTTAATTGGTAGATCTTACAATATGGGCGTCTCTTGGAGCATGACATTCTCAAATTTAAAGCATGGGATAGTACACATATCTTGAGGACAAGGTCCATTTGATTCCTATAATTATATTGCAAAACCTGTGTTAGTTGTGCTGTGTGCTATTCTCTTAATTTGCTCAGTAAGCCTTTAATTATATAATTCCTTTCTTAAATTCTTATGCACTATTATTTGGCAATGATGAAAATTTTTAACTACCACATGCTATCAGTTCAATATGAGGTTTTCAGTGCCGGTTTGGATGAAAGTCAATCAGATTGGTTTAGATCTTGAATGTTTTTTTAGGGAAGAGAGACTTAGATTTTGGTCTGATCCTGATACTGAATTGAAGCTGGCAAAAGGCACTGGTGTCACTGTTTATCGGATGGGCATAGATTGGACAAGGATCATACCAAAGGAGCCTGTAAATGGAGTCAGGGAAATTGTAAGTTTGCAGATAACCTTATTGTCTTTATTTTTTGTCCACTTCTAATGTACAATGCAATTTAATTATAGTATGCATGACTCCCCAAGGCATGTTAGTCAACCGTAGAACTAGCATTGAAACAGAAAGGCTTGATTTAGGAGTTTGGTCCTAATATTTTTGCTTTCCAGTTACTAACTAATTGGACCTACTACTGGGAACTGATCCACACTAATCTCCCTTCGAAAACATTTAGATGGGGAGAAACTGAAGAGTGGTGATTCCCCACCAACTGGAGAACGCAGGAGAATATTTAAGTGAGTAATCTCCCTAGTGGAGAATGACCACTTTTTACTTTACTCTCATATGGTAAGTTGGAGATAGGAAGAGAGGCAGAATCAACTTTTTAAATGGACAGAATGAGGAACATGGAGAAATGGATGTTCCATGGGTTGGGTTTGTAAGATAAAAAGCTTACAAGTAGTGCCTTATTTCTTGGGTTACATAAGAAGCGAACTGGAGAGAAGGGAATTCTCTAGAGAAGCATCATTTCTATATCCTCCTTTCTCATCAAAACTACCCTTCAGAGAAAGATTTGCATGTGTCATGGGTTGGCAATGATGGAAAATAGGACCTGCTTGATCCACATCTCAAATATTGTTTGTACAGTAATAATAGTTTTTGTACCCTATTGTCAGTATGAGTAACCACTAAATGAATTTGTATTAGTTGTGTCTTGCTTCCTCTTCCTTACTTGCCAGTTGTGTTTCCGGCATATTAAAATAGTCCAAGGGTATGTGTGTTCTCCGGTGAGGTTGCCTAACATACTCACTGTGATAACTCCAAACATGCATAAAGTAATCATGAGTATCAAAGCCTTCTCGTATTGTTAGAAATGCATTATTTCCCTTTTATCTTGTCTTAGCGCTGCTTTATTCATTTATCATCATCATCATCATCATCATCATCAAAGCCTTATCCCAACCATGTTGGGGTCGGCTACATGGATTCTATTTCTCCATTCTATTTTATTTTGAGCCAAATCGTTAGATAAGTTAAACTTCTTCAAACATGCATAAAGTAATCATGAGTATCAAAGCCTTCTCATATGGTTAGAAATGCATTATTTCCCTTTTATCTTGTCCTAGCGCTGCTTCATTGAAAATGAAATTAGATGCACGGATGTTTGGTCTAGGCTAATTATGCAGCGTTGGAGCGATACAAATGGATCATACAACGGGTTCGTTCCTATGGAATGAAGGTGATGCTGACTTTGTTTCATCATTCACTTCCACCTTGGGCTGGAGAATATGGAGGTTGGAAGCTGGAGAAAACTGTTGAGTATTTTATGGATTTTACAAGGTAAGCTATTCATCTTCATATTTAGAGCACATGACTCCCTAATGAGTATAGAGGAAGACTGAAATACCATAAACAATTGTAAATCAAATATATGCATTCACATGACAATCAATATCTAACACATGCATTCAATTCCAAGGAACACTACAAAGGCATACTTCAGAAAAATATAAATACAACAAATGATAATAAAAGGAGAAAATAAAATAGCATTTAACAACTTGAAATTTTTCAAAAGAAGCACATTGTTATCATATAGGCTTCTATCACAATTCAAACGAAAAATGCCAAATGAAAGGAAATACAGTTATGTAATTACATGTTTGCTTAGAAATTAATATGAAACGGAAAAGCCTTGGGTTGTACTTGGGCTGGGCTTGGCCCTAGATTTTGACTGATTGGGCCAAGCTTTCGGGTTGGGCATATTCAAACTTTAGATTTTCTCGCCCTAGCCCAGATCATGTACAACCTTAGAAAAGTGAATAGAAAAATGGGAATAAATAAATAATATTTATAAGTTGCCTAAGCTTTTGCATGTCTTAGATGAGGCTAAATAAGAACCTAAAAAGGGTGAACAACATGACATGTATATGTTATTTATACATCAGCATTCATATTTCAAGTATGCATCATGTTTGCAGCAAAAGGCTGAAGCAAGAGGACTTCCTGTAAAAAAGGAAACTCAAGATGTCTCTATCTCTGCTATCTATGTCCATTTGGTTGGTCTTAAAAAATAGAAGCAACGATGATTAATCTCCTCTATCTGAGGTCATTCATCAATCTTCATTTTCCATGAATTTTTTTTTCTTGGAGATTTATGGTAGGTCGTTGTCACTTTCAGACAATCTTAGCAGGAATATTATAAGGGAATAAGTAAGCATTTCTATCATTTTAAAGTGAAGTTTGACATGTTTTTAACTTTTCAGCTCCTTAGGCTTTCTATATAATTAAGATCTATTACATTACCATAACAATTTTATGTTGCGTCCCTATAGTGTAACCTTTGAGTTGTTCCCTCATCAGTTTTATGAGTTGCTCAAATGATTGCATGCTTGTTTGTGCAGGCTTGTTGTGGACAGTGTATCAGAGTTGGTAGACTACTGGATAACATTTAATGAGCCTCATGTCTTCTGCTTGCTTACCTATTGTGCTGGTGCTTGGCCTGGAGGAAATCCTGATATGCTTGAGGCTGCAACCTCTGCTCTACCAACTGGTGTTTTTACCCAAGCCATGCACTGGATAGCTGTTGCCCATTTGAAGGCTTATGAATATATCCATGAACGAAGGTTTTTATTTTTCAGTTTCATATGAGTTCTTGGATAGATGTGGCATAGTGCCTCTGTGAATTGTGCTTTTGGAAGTGTTGTATTCATTAGACCATTAGCAATCCATTCAATATTTTCATTAGCCCTGCCAAGGAAATCATCTGAAAATAATTTGAAGGATCTGTACACAACAGTGTTTCAGGCGGGCTTAAGAATTCTACATTCACTCATCAGTAGGTGCATGTGTATAATGGATATGGGACGTTGGCCTTCTATTCTTCTCTCACTTTTTTCCTATCAGATGACTGTACCAGACTGATGCTTGGGCCTGCACATGCCTCAATGTATTCTACCCAATGAATGACCATGAACTTGCAAATCCTTGCCATAAAGAAATTCTTCAATTTTCCTTTACGTACCTGTACATGAACAACAATTGGATTTCTAGCTTTCTATGACAGAATTTACATGATTTTTTTACTGAAGTTTTTTGTTTTACAGCAACGGAAACATATCAAAAGCAATTGTTGGAGTAGCTCATCATGTCTCCTTTTTGCGGCCGTATGGTCTTTTTGACACTGCTGCTGTTACACTCGCTAATTCATTGACTCTGTTCCCTTTCATAGACAGTGTCTCCAACAAGCTTGATTTTATAGGGATGAACTATTATGGCCAGGTGTCTAACAGTTAACATTCCTTTCCTAGGGCGAAAAAAAATGAAATTAAGTCCATGCATCTATTAAAATAGATTTTTGACATCATTGTCTCTTATTAGGAAGTGATCTCTGGTGCTGGCTTGAAGCTTGTGGAGAATGATGAATACAGTGAATCTGGACGTGGCGTTTATCCTGACGGCTTGTACCGCATGCTGCTTCAGTTCCAAGAAAGATATAAGCACCTAGAAATACCTTTTATAATTACTGAAAATGGTGTTTCTGATGAGACTGACTTGATCAGAAGGCCATACATATTAGAGCACTTACTGGCTGTTTATGCAGCAATGATAATGGTTCCTACTCTGAAACTGAATATTTGATCCTTGTGAACATGAATCTGTAGTAAACATGCAATTTTATTTGGTTAAAATACATGTTTATTTGTAGGGTGTTCCTGTGCTGGGTTACTTATTCTGGACAACATCGGACAATTGGGAGTGGGCGGATGGATATGGTCCCAAGTTTGGACTTGTTGCAGTTGATCGTGCCAATGGCCTTGCACGGATTCCTCGTCCATCGTACTTTTTATTTTCTAAGGTAAAAATTCCCATGGGCACTTGTAAAAAAAAAAAAAAAACATAAATTTCCCATAATTTTAGGGGTTGTTCCAAAATTTGTGGGGGACCCATCCCCCCACCCAAGCTTCTTTTAGAGACTGTAGGTTCTTGAAGTCATATGATAAATCATTTTTCTGTTGTGATATATCTACCCTGGCATTATTATCCAAATGCAGCTTACTAGGTGCAGGTTACTTGTTAAATTGTTCAGTGCATGTGTGATTTACATATATGGTGCAGGTGTGCATGTGTTTGTTTCATTTCCAATAAAAATCGTTCACGCTATTTTAATTTAAGGAATATCTTGGTTTCAGGTGGTGACAACGGGTAAAGTTACAAAACGCGACAGAGCACGTGCATGGAATGAACTCCAAAGTGCTGCTAAAGAACAAAAGACGCGCCCATTTTATAGAGCCGTTGACAAACATGGGCTTATGTATGCAGGTACACTGCAGATTGAAAGTTGAAATATGCTTTCACTCCAAAATGGCTGAGTGAAGATATATTAATGAGGAGACAAATAAAACTGAAGTAATCCATTATTCTAGTGCTTGAGGTGACCATATAAAGGGGAGTTGTGAAGTGGTCGCTTGCAAGGGCAAGTAAATTTTTGGATTCCACCTTTTCAGTGCTTTTTGGCTGAGAAACTTTTCCCGTATTGATGAAGCCATAGGTTACAGATAATTTTGAGAAAGAGTGCATGTGTTTGCGTAGGCCATTCCTCAAGAGTGCATGTGTTTGCATAGGCATTCCTCTGGTTTTCTAAGATTATTCTTTTTTTAAAGGTATCAATGCGTGTTAAAACCAGTGTTAGATTTGATAATTTTCTTAGAAGTTGGAGTCATGTAGCTCTCAACCTGTTTGATGCCCCAAATGTTTTTTCAAATCCACTCCTTCACTCATGGCCTATGATACCCCGATACCTCATTTGACTTGAGGTATCCGTACAGATACGGTCTGATACGGATATGGGTATGGGATTCAGCAAGATATGGTTGGGATACGGCTCACTATTTTAGGATACAGCTGTTTTGTATTTACGAAAAGAAAAAGGCAAAATTGGAGGAATTTATCCAAAATTGAGCTAGACAATGAATCTCATCTGAAATCTTTGGTTATAACTTCAAAAGAGTACTTTCATTTTTACATTCAACCCCTTTTGTTTTATTTTAATATTGCAAAACTCAAAACCCACTATATATTTGATGGTTGTTTCCCCTTTTCACTCTCATATTTGAAGTTCTGCTATTTTATTTATATTTTTTTATTGGATGGGGAAGTGGCTTTTCTTGTCATGTCATTCATTGTCCTTTTTTTCTCAATTTAAATTTTATTTTTCTCTCTTTGAAAAGTTGAAACTTCTCTTCCTCCCTTTATTTTACTTTTGATAGCTTTAATTTTTTAAGATTATAAGTTTGACCATATTACCCTACTTTAGACTGAGATTTCTAGGGACCTACTTCAAGTAGTTAGTCACATATAATGTATCATATACTACTAAAATGTGATACTCGTATCAGTGTCCGTGTCTTATCCCATATCTGTTTCGTATTTTAACTGATACCGTACCCGTATCTGTATCCTAAATTTCTGGAGTTGCTGTGTCGAATCCCCGTTTTCCATACCGGTATCTATATCTGTGTCCATATCTGGGCATCATAGCTCATGGCTTGTCTAGTTCAGTGGCATGTACCAAACTGATTCTTGGAGGTACCCTGCTGCTTCGGTTCCTCACAGAACCAACATATGGCTGTATGGATATTAAAGGAGCATGTCAACCAGTACCTTCCAATGTCACAATGAATCAACATCAACCTTCTATTGGATATTAAGGGCACATTTGCAAACAGATGAGAAATCTGTGAGGAGTCCACAGATGTGAGGATTCCTCATTGCCACAGATTTGATGATTCCTCATTGAGTATTTGTCTAGCTGAGGATTTTCACATCGATATTGGTGAACAGCGGTGCTTAGATAGGAAAAAATGGTATCAGTATGTAAATCAGCACAATTGAGAATTTTCAAATCCATTGGTTGTTTTGGGGAGGGGGTCCAACTGAGGATTTCTACCCAGCCAAATCCTTGAGGCGTTACAATGGAAAACATGAAATTTCCAAATCCTTGGGGAAAACCGAGGAAAAATCTCCAAGGATTTGGTTGACAAATGTGACCTGCATTGAACTTCTAGAGAACATGCACCTATTTCAACGTAACTAGTGGTTCATATGCTAATTCAAAATGTTGAGTTAAGGAACATATATTTGTCATAAAAAGTCACATTAATGGTGTAATGAGCTGTTTTTGCATTGTCAGTTGTCATTTCTTGCCCACTTCAATTTTCCGGTCGATTATGGACAACCTATGCTAGTTGTCACAGTTGTCGTGTAGACAGATACAAGCACGTGAAAATTGGGAGTTGTGATATTAGAAGATGTTTCCTTTTATGTGTGTCCCTTTTTTTAGGAATCCTGTAACTTGGATTTGCTCTTGTTCTCTTTTTCTCTGTGTTTATTGTGTCAGTTGTAGTAGCAATGTTGCAACATGGACTTTGCGTTTCTGTTTTCTTAAGCTATCTTCAACCATTTGGTAGTACTCACTTGTGAAGCTTGTATCAAGAGTGCATTCTTTGCTTATTTATGTTGGATTAATATCTCTGATTCAATCTCCTTAACAGGAGGGCTTGACCAACCTGTCTGGCGACCATTTATCCAAAAGGATTGGCGGTTTGGACATTATGAGATGGAAGGTTTACATGACCCATTAAGCTGCTTATCAAGATTCATCCTCTCACTTGTCTCAATCAAAAAGAAAAGGAGCACGGATTTATATGCAGATGATTTGTCAGATGCTGATGATTTGGTCCTCCAACCTCTTGAATTAAGCCTGTAGTCCTTATCCATACACTATTGTAATATATCCTCCATGGTCAACTAGAAACTGTAGCATACCAGCCATGAAAATGTTTCTTTGGCATGTTAGTCCCTTCATGTGATTCTGTATGGGGTTTTGATTTGTCGATGTTTCAGATCTTAAAATGTGCAGATGGCTAGTACCCATGGTGTGTATCCCTGTGAACATGTTGCGACATACTATGCCCAAAAAGAAGGAATCAAGCCTGAATAACTTTTACAGTTCAGTACTCTGCTATCAGTCCATTCCTAATTGTTCCTTTTTTTTTTTACAGTTCAGTACTCTGCTATCAGTCCATTCTTAATTGTTCCTTTTTTTAAGTGTCTTTTCCATTTTTATTTTTTTCCTTTCTCATTTTTTTAAATTTTTATAGATAGGGCTGTTCTGCACACCAATAACCGGTTTTAATTGTTGCAAATTACAGGACATACAAGACAGGCAGCTTAAAGCTTTGCTTTGCATGGTGGTCTAAGATTGTAGATTCAGTGAATTCAGCTTAAGGTGAAGTGTCACCCAAACTGTTATCACTGTTGATATTTTGTTAATTGCAGCTTAGTTTTGCATATGTTCATCCATTGACAACCACTTCCTCTAAAAGCTTAAGCTAATAGAGAATGGTGTAACAATGTATATCAAAGTTACAACATCATCAACGTGAAATTAGTTGTGTCAGACAATCATGTGATTGTAACGAACTGAACAAAGTGCATGGCCTTTACAATGGATGCCCACTTTTGTAAAATGGATCAAAGAATTGAAGGCATGCTTGTCAAGTGTGTGTTCTTGCAGAGATCAAAGGCACTGATTTATAATCCTTTTTAGCTCCTTAACCTTTTCATATTTTCCTTGGAGAGGTCCACTCTGGACTTGATATCAGAGGTGCATAGCATATCCTGGTTTGTTCTGGGTCAGATCAAATAACACATCCACAGGCAGGGGATTATAATACCAAGCACCCATTTCAGTATAAGCTTGAGTCTTTGTTTTGTACACAGGTAAGTGCCACCCGCAGCAATAGAGCTCCTTCAATCAGAAACTTGGCATTTCAAAAGCTTGTGGGCCTATTTGGATATTTGTAAATTGATTGCATGTAACTTGTTTGCAAGTGAATGAGGTGCATGCAGTTGGATAACCTGAGTTACCTGTAAGCGACAGCTACTTTGTTACTTGCCATAGCCAATTGTAAGGAGACGGAATTACAGTGAAATTTACTGCAGGGAAACCAACTATCTAAACAACCAGGCCAGGGAAAGAAAAGGTTTCCTAGGGAAGGGAATCTTTTTGGCTTTGGTGGAACGCCTTTTCTCATTACTGTGATTCCAATATCACATGTTTTTTTATTTTATTTTACCGTTGAGTATATAATTATGAACAGATTTTTCATTTTAGAATTTAGCTGCATCCTTTCCCTAATTCATAATCATCTTAACCTTAATTGGTTAAAAGCCTAGTCCTTTTGGGTCAATCCCACTGACTATTTTAGCCAGCCCACTTGGATGCACATTGAGTCAGGTTTGTAGCGTCAAAAATATGCATTTTACGTGGTGAGTAGGGCTTGTTTTTTCGGGTTTTTTTTTTTTTCAGGCAAGCTTATACATTAGGAAAAGAATTGACAAATGCCCTTCACTTCTGCCAGATATATGCAAGCCCGCCATCATCACTGCTCTATTTACCCGTGAGTTCTACTTTTCCACAAGTAATTTTCTTGTTGGTAAATATTTCCACAAGTAATTAGAGTTCTCTTTAATGGCTCCTTTTGAAAAGTTAGGATTATGCATGGGACGGTCCATAGGGAAGAGGGTTTGATCAAAAGACAAACGGTGAAGGATAAGGTGGGGAAAACAAGAGACCGTCTAATTTTCTCTCATGCTTGGATCCATTTTTTCACGGTGAAGATTGCGTGAATGACAGAACAATGCATATATCCATGGCACTAAACTTAATGGTTTAAATGCATCAGTTTATTATGATTTCAATCAACACTTAAATTGTTATCCACACATAAATTGTTCGAATGGTAATGAAGTTCAACAATGAACTGAGGTCCCTGCTTTAAAATTGTATGAGGTCTTACCCGATATACAGTGCTAGTGGGTGGTGTTTTGTATATGAGATTTTATCAATGATCAACTGTAAGAGGGGTTAGCAAGCTCCTTGTCATAAAAAAAAAGGGATATAATATAAAGTGGATGAGCGTCAAATATGGATTTATGATCATACATGAGGGAGGTTAGTAGGTAGTAGCGTGTGAAAAACTAGATTGACTCACCGTGGGCGCAAAAATACAAAGAACCCGCAGGGTGGGCGCGCCATTTTTAAAGTGGGGTGTTTTTTAGAATTTTATTTATTTATTTATTGTATCAGCATACTTTTTCTTGTCTTAAATGTGGACTCTTGTACTTGGGATATTTTATTTTATTTTACTTATTTATTTATTTTTGGTATTGTTTTCTCTTTTGTGCTTTTTGAACCGAATAAAAGCTATTTATGCTGTTTATTTAAAAATTTTATGCATTAATAAACTTGTGGGCAATGATTCATGCCACACTTCATTTCCAAGTTATATAGCTTTGTTTAGGTTGATCCGATCATAGATTTAGAACCTGTCTGTTTCATGTAACTGGATTGATAGAATGGTACGACTTCTGTTTCTAAGACTGGTTAAATTGAAGATGCAAATGTGAATTACAAAAAATTATCAACAAATGCAAATTCCAAAAACTTATCTCGCTTCTAATGAAAATGAATTAAAACAGAGATAATAAATAAATACCAGCCACCAAGCTGGTTATTCAAATTCTAGGAGAGTAAGTATTGCATCTACATGACCACCTTAATTTCCACATCACTCTCTTTATATCTGTTACCCTTTAACTCTATAGGTGGAACTCAATTGACCAAGAATTATGATATAATCAGGTTTGATGTAAATGTAAACGATTCTAGAATGTATATTCAATTTCTGTATTCTATGCAAACAAACATACAAGTGTTTGAGCCCTACAGAATTCAAAAACTAATATCCAATGACTCATGCTTTCTTGCACATATCTCAAGATTCCAGATGATTTAACGGCTGAAATTTGGATGGATGGCCGTAATTGATCATGTGAACATTTTCAACGGTTTGGATCTAGATTTAGGGGCTCGGATTTTGAGAAAAATTGAAAAAACGAACTGGGCGTGATCCATGAAAGTACTGTAGCTGGGCACCTCTTATTTTCTCCCTCTTATTTGGAAATGCATCATGAGGAGGGCTGTGGGAAATAGAGCTTTTACCTCTATATATCTAAATTATATAGAGCTAAAAACACTAGCCAAACGCTCTTATTTTTCCAACTCTATTAGATTTAGACATTTAGACAATAAGGGCTTGTTTAGTAGGTCTAATCTTATTTTTATAGACCATTCAAAATAGAGCCATTAAAAAAAGAGCTATAAAAAAAAGATGCTAGAATTAAAATATGTGTTTGGCAATGGAAGCATCTATTTTGAATAGACCATTTTAAATTAATAGTTAAAAGCTTTTTACAAATATATTGAGATCTACTAGGTATCAAGGCTTGAAATTTTACTTCATAACCATGTTTGGCCTCCCAAAGAGATCTAAAGGTTTGGATCTTGTGTTTGGGGCCCCTAATTTTTTTAAAAAATATTTAATAATTCATGTTTTTACATAAATATCTCAAGTTTGGTGATTATCTAACGGCTAAAATTTGGTCTCACAATTGTCATTGACGTTCTATACATTTTCAATGGTTTGGATTGTTATTTATTGTCCCAGAAATAATAATAAAAAATAAAAAAAGGGACTACCTATGGACTAGTTTAAAATTGAGCATATTAAATCAATGGTTGAAAGTTTTTTACAAATATCTCGAGATCCACAAGGAATCAATCCTTGAAAATTGACCTCATAGCCGTTTTTAGTCTTCCCAACATTTCCAATGGTTTAGAGCTTGTGTTTGGGCCCCACAGAATTCAAAAACTAATATCCAATGGCTCACGCTTTCTTGCACAGATCTCGAGATTCATGATGATTTAATGACTAAAATTTGGAGAGATGGCCGTGTTTGATCATGTGAACATTTTCAACGGTTTGGATCTAAATTTATCCTCTCGGATTTCGAGAAAAATTGAAAAAATGAACTGGGCGTGATCCTTATAAATTACTGTAACAGCGCCTCTTTTTTTCTTCCTCTAATTTGGAAATATATCATGAGCAGGGCTGTGGGAAATAGAGGTAAAACATCTACATATCTAAATTAGATGGAGCACAAAAGTACATGACAAACGCTCTTATTTTTACAAACTCTATTAGGTTTAGACATTTAGACAAAAAGAGTCTAAAATTAGTGATGTCAAACATGCACTAAGAGCCTAAAATTTAGTGATGTCAAACATGCACTTAGTTTAAAGAAAAATAGAGAGCGCCATCAATTTCGTAAAAGTGCAAGTACTTGTAAATATTATCAAGAACAACAGCGTAGGGCCCCTTGAATCTTGAACCTTTATTGTTCAAAAGAAGTGATCAAGATTACTAATAATCATTTGATTACTACTCTGAACACGCTCAATCAAAAGGCGAGACAAGTTCTTCTCAGAGTGAAACTTGGCCCACGACCAATACATTGGGAAAGAAGGGTTCACAGTTTGGATTGTAAAGTGGGATTCCGTTCTACTTGAATGTGTCAAATGCAAGGTTTCTTTCTCTACTCTTTAAATGTACATGATCTTTTTTTGGTATTGAACATTGTCATATGATTTGGGTATAGTTCTCAGATAATTATGCTTTTCCAAAGATTAATGTGGTAAATTGCTGTAACTTTTGTCTAAAATAAATCATTAGATAAATACTGGCAAATTATAATACACTGAAGGCAAGTGCTTTGAATTAGATTTTGACCGCATTTATTTTAATACCGGATGCTCAATGCGACTGATTCACGTAGATGTCTTCCTCCCAACATCTTCTTTGATAATCCTTTTGAGCACTCGAGATTATTTTTCTATAAATAGCTTAACCTTTCTTAACCCCAAGCCATTTATTTTCTCCCATGGAATGACTATATGAGGATCATAAAATTAGAAAGTCGGTCATTCATAGGCTCATGAGTCAGGCATCTAAGACCCCATAATTTCCGTTTAAAGCATATGGCAGTCTACAGTGGCCAACGCATGCTTTTTTTGTTTGGGTGGGGCTAAACTTTGCTAGATTTTTTTTACATTCAACGAGACTACGCCATGCACATGCAAACCACATCAATCAAATTAAACAATATGAAGCACATAAATATGAACATTCATAAATCAAATTGTAAGCACAAAATTAATGACTTAAAACTCTACAAAAAATCTACAATTGAAATGACTTTTATAATGATGTGCGGCTAGATCATTAGTTGAACTGCTATCCAGCTAGCAAGAGGAAAAGGTATACTATGACATAGTTAATAGTGGCATATAAGCAATAGGAAGAAATAAATAGACACATCATATATATATATGGAGAATATTAATATCCCCCTATATAGATGCATAGTAATATTCCCCTATATACACTTCCTCTTTTAGACCTAACAAGGTTAAAAATGTGTCATGAGTGTGATAGTTTTGTCATTTTTCATTGATCGCGCTCGAAAATGTGATGTGAAATGCAATGGATTCGAGTCCAACATTCACACATTTATAGTTCATCATTATTTTTCTTTTTATTTACATGGGTTTAAATGCTCTAACCGCGGGGATGCAGGTTGTTTACAAATTTAGAAATATTTACAACCCTTCCCTCTAATCTTAGATGTGATCTAAACTTAAATTTTACCAGAAAATGCATGAAGAATAGCAAAAATTGCAAAAAAGGGAAAACTACCTAGTAGTGGCTGCGAGAGAGTGACTGTGAGCCACGGTCATTGGCAGATAGTGGCTGAAAAGCCACTGTTTGCTTCTATTATCTTTTTGTTTTCGCTCCTGTGATTTCTTCATAGTGCTGGAACTTGCTTTCTTCACTTCTTGGACTATTAATTGACCACCAAAAGTGCTTGATTTGGCCATGGAATTGACTTAAACCTTTGATAATTATCACCTTTTGGTTATGGAATGTTGTTGTACAAATCTGAAAAGGGTGCTTAAACAAACAAAAATGGAGCCAAAGTTATGTCATTTTGAACTTATAATTTTCAAGGAATAGAATGAAGCCTAAAGAGGCTTGTTCACAACTTTTGATATGGCCTAAAACCCTTTCCAAGTAAGAAAATCAAAGGAAGAAGCCTTCATCCAAGTGGCCCTTGCCTTTGCCTCCTTTAAGTGAGATGCATGCTTCTTCTTTTTCTCTGAACTGTTTCTCACCTTAAGTTAGTGAGGCAAGAAAAGAAGAAGTAGGCTTGAAGTGCTTTGGAAGTCTTGTAGATGCTTAGAACTCAGCTTGTGACTTGTTGAACTTAGTATACAATTGATTGGAATTTACTTCAACCTTGCTTCCCTTGTTTCAGCCTTCTTCAGAGCCCGAATATGCCTTTTATATGCTTTAGAGGAAGTTGGGATAGTTCCCGACAGTTGTAAGGGAGTTACGCTTCAAAATAAAGTGAAATAACTCTTAGAAACTATCTAGGACCAAAGTCACAAGTGGGAATGAGCACTGGTCATGGTCACTCCCAAGGCCCATTTTTAGATTTTTGCATATGTAACCCGTTTTCGCCTGTTTGGGGCCTAAACGATGGCTGATCTTTACAGAACTTGGAGTAATGCTTTTTGACACTATTTTGACCTCTGAAGTTGGTAATCTCTCCCATTGACTTTTCATAAAAATGGCTCATATTTCAACTGTTCGAGGCCCAAGTGACCTCGGTTTGGTTTGAAACTTGGAGGGACTAATGTTAGGGTATCTTAGAGTGTTCATCCAAATTTTATACAGTTTAAATTTGTGAAAGTAAGATTTTGAATAGCGACCCACTTGTTGCATGTTCTAAGTTACTATTCACATCACACTGTAGGTAGTTAGCTTGTTTTCTATCCGAACGATGTTCGATTAGCTTAAAACTTTGAAAATTTCATTTTAAACATATTTTGAATCTCTGTTCCGAATTTTATCAGCTTTAGCTCCCTGGATGTAGAATTTTGACTAATGACCTCCATGGCTCGAGGGGTCACTAACTTCTAAACTGATATGCAATGGAAGTAGGACCAAATGAAGTCCCCTTGACTTGAAAACTTGTAGAACCTCCCTTGAGTATGACTAAAGATTTGTATCTAAATTTTATCAATTTTTGGCATTGGGAAGCAGGACTTTGGTCAATGACCCCATGACTTGGAGGTCACTAATACAAAGTTAACATGTTTATAGACTTTAGGTCAAATGATGTCTGGTTGAACTAAATTTTTGCAGAGCCCCCTTTGAGCATAATTTAAGCTTCTTCTAGGAGTTTCAGCTAATTTGATCTTCGTGAGGTGTCACTTTGCATAGTGATCCCACAAAACTTAGTAGACAACCATCTGAACTGAGTTTGAGTCCAAATGTTACTCAAATGCTCTGAAATTTTGAAGGATAGTCTTTGAATGTACTTGAAGGCATTCCACTAAGTTTGAGCTTTTTCTAACATGTAGAAGTGTCAATTTCTACGATGACCCTTAAGGAGCTGACAAACAGTTATTGAAGCTTGGTTTGAACTGAGATGAAGTCTAAATGCTTTAAAACTTTGAAACATCATTCCCAAGTATGCTTTGGAGTTACAATGTGATTTTCATCCACTTTGGTAATCCAAAACTTTGAGTATGTTCAGTTAGTTTTTGAGTTAATGAACCCTGAATTTGGTATTTGGTGAGTTGAGTGACGAAATGAAGTCCATTAACTTTGAAGTTTGAGATGTTGCATTCTAAGCTCATCTGAAGTCTTCTGAATGGATTGCACCAGCTCTGAACATCTGGATGCAGTACTTAACTTGCCATTGTACAATCCCAAGGTTTATGTATCATTGGTTTGGAATTTGCTTATAATGTCTTTGCTGCAACATTTATAATTTTTTATCAGTCAACATCCACATTAATACTTTCTAAATATAGAGTGTCTCTCATCATTTGGTGAGGGACATATGCACAAGAATATTCTCCATATATATTTGTGTGTGTGCGTGTTTGTGTGTGTGAAATGAAATTAAAACGAAAAAATACACAATATGATTCATTTATGAGGGTAATCACAAAAAGAGGGAAAAAAATCATATACTCTAGGAAATTATAGAGATAATATATGTCGTGCCCAAACCGAGGCGTTGAATTAAGATTTAATAATGATGGGGTGTTTGTGCATTTGAATCCCCATGATCGAATTCGCATGTGTGAGGATGAAGCCTCATCACTAACAAACTAATTCACAGAAGCTTACATGGTATTGCAGCCTGAAGTCCGTGGCCCTCGAGTTTCATGCTGCAACCCAATACATATTTCATACTTACCAAGATAAATATAAACACTCAAACTGGTAATCATAAAATCTACAAGATAATGAGCTAGACAAGTAAGGAAGGAGTTTCATTAATATCTTTTGATATTTAAATTCCAAAATACATTTAGACATATATAAACAAAAATAGTTGGTTAGACTGGTATAACCCAAAATATACCCAAAACACAATCAATGATAACTCTTCCTAAAATGTGACGTATCTTCGATACCCAACATGATGTCTAAGTGACATCAGCAATACTAACATACTCGTAAATACATGTGACTCCATATCCTCATCGTACTTTAGCTTAAGGGCAATGGTGAGCAAGCCTCGATATCAAGGTAATCGGATCAGATACAACGATCTGGCAAAAGATTAATAACACTACACAACATACTTACAGCAATATTGAGTAATAAGCATGTTAACAGATTATATAAAGGGAATGAACATGATAACTATGCATGTTGTGCATAATAATAGAACAATAAGCATATAAGGATTATGAATAAGAAGGGAATCATGCTGGCATACTGTAACAAACTAGTTGGCAATTCACGTGGCTAAATTCTCCATCACAGTTTGTACTGCGTGACCGTGACACAGGATGCATGAACATGAAATTTACTTCGAGATGTGTTACGTGTCCCGAGTGAAAGAAAATCCGCTCTCGATTGCGCTGCGTGGCTAGAGAGGGAAAAAGGTTTCCTCGCAGCGAAAGCCAGAGTGTGAAAATCACCTCCAGCTAGAACCTAAAAGAGACCCCAAAGAAACATGAAGCCATCTGCAAAGGCGTAAATGCAAGAATTTAAATCCAACTCTCGCCTCGGGCTAATTAAGAGAGAATAGAAGCTCAGTAGTGCCGACACGTGGAATCATGACAAATCGGGTAACTAACTGAACATGACTAAAATCCCGAGATGAGGAGCTATTCCTAACTTGCGTTTCATATTGTACTTTCATATCATATCGAGCTAATGAACACACTTACAATAAGTCCTCCGGGGACACAATAGGTAAAAATCATGTAAACTGAGACATAACAAGCGTTTCGAGCAAGTTGTAAGAGAAAGTGGGTGAAAACAGTCCTTTTTTCATTAAAAATGGGTTACTTAACCAGATTTATGTTAAAAACAAAAGCATAGAAATGCCAAGGTCTGAAAACTGTCTGACAACTGTCTGATATGGAATTACGTGTCCCAAAATAGGTAAGAAGTACAAGGTGGATCTGGTGTTTGAGGGTGGACATGGTGCATCAAGGCAACCCCAGCCAATCCTCAAAACACCCTACCTAGGATCCAATCGATTTAGGGTCTTTAGTCGCGACACGAGTGGCGGACGTCATACCCCACATGACTCCCAATCTGACCATCCCATCTAGGTCTAGGTATGGAGAGGGTAATAGGGTAACTAGCGTGGATGTGCATAACATGAGTGTAGTTCAGAGGAAACTGACAATATAACTTGTAAGGAGAAAAGAAATACCGCTTATCATTTTATTAAGGTCTATAGTGCCTTCAGCAGGGTGGAGTGCTCACGAAATGCA
Source organism: Sextonia rubra (assembly GCA_037013555.1). Taxonomy (NCBI): domain Eukaryota; kingdom Viridiplantae; phylum Streptophyta; class Magnoliopsida; order Laurales; family Lauraceae; genus Sextonia; species Sextonia rubra. The sequence goes on along the minus strand of JASUAD010000001.1, from coordinate 102,980,243 downwards.
CTTACACTAGTTTAAGGTCCAGACGTCAGAATTCATATCACCTTGATGCCCAATCATGTAAAGACATCCTTAATCCTTAAACGGTCTACATTCGGTTCATAGGCAATCCACCCACATCTCCATACAAACCCTAAGGGTGTTATGCAATCCAAACTTCTTAAATTCGAAGTTTGTAGTTGAGGTCCAAGTGTGTCCTAGTAGTGGTCATAACATATGAGCCTAAGTTAAGCATTTTCACTAGAGAAAAGCATACATTTTGTCCTCCAATTGGTGTATTAGAGGGGCATTTGAAATGCCTTAGATTCTCCCTTTTTAATTACCAAAAGATACTTTAAGAAGTGGTGAAAAACCAACAAAGACATGGATTAGAAAACCCCGTAGACCGACACCCCAAAATGGGGCCCTGAACCTTGTTCAGTCTTGGCAATGGAACCAAGACTAATCATAATCGGTCTTAGCTCCACTGCTGAGACTAGTTCTCAGTTGGTCTCAGCATGTTGAGCTTGAATTTGGCTTGATGTTTGGCCATCCTTAGAGCATCCTTTGGCCATCTTTAAGGAATCAATTAACTGAAATAAAATACCATTTTCAAGCTCCTAACAACCTCATTAGATTAATTAAAAACATTTACAAATGGAGGAAAACTAAGAACATATAAGACTAGTATATAGGAATCATGAAATTATCATGTAACACATCATGATAATGAGATTAATCACTTGTCTTAAGCTTATAGAGATCCAAAAACACTCCTAATTGCTTCCAATCAACTGAGCACCACCTAAGGGCAAAAATCTCCAAAACAACCTATAAATACATGAAATTTTGAAAAACTAGGGAAGACTAGGAACAAGGGCTTGCATGCCAGAATTATGGGTCCTCAAAGGCTGCTCTTCTATAAACTAAAAGAAAGAATGGAGGAGCTTACCTCTACCATGGCTGACAATGAAGATTTGGCTCAAGGAAGGGCTTGCAAATCATAGTTTTGCACGAAAATAGGGTCTATGGAGAGAGAAACCCGAGGAGAAGAGGTTGGTGGAGTCCAATCTTAGAGTGGCTTGCATTTGGTAGAGATTGGAAGGAGAGAAAGGGAGAAAAAGAGGAGAAGAGATGCCGCCATGGTGCTTGGGGCATTATGAAATGAGAGAGAGGAAGAAATGAGGGAGAAAAGAGAGGTGGGGACTATATATAAAGTGATGTGGGGTCTACCACTTAAATTTTTTGTCCGGGCCATGACTCACAAACTGTTTGTCGAAATGCAACGGTGCAAAGGACAAATGTCCATGAAATAAAATTATATTTTCAATGAGTCTAATATTGGTATGGTTTGTGGAACTTAGAATTTTGACCTAGTTTTGGGAATTTTTCCCGTTTTGGCTTTGGCAACCAAATTTCGATGAAAAGAGGGGTTTAATGACTCTGATTGAACTCAGACTAAACATGAAACTTGAAGAACATAATTTCCTCTATCAAATGGAGTTGGGACTAGAAACTTTAGAAATTACATACACCCCTTAGAATTTTCCAAAATCACGATTTGGCCCCTAAAGTCACTTAACTTAGCCCAAACGTCCTCCAAACTTCCCAAAGCTATTGAAAACACATTCTAACCCCAAAGATAAGTTGGTCCACATATAAAACACCCATAAAAACTAATAATCATAATTAATTACTCATAATTACCCTTAATTAGCCCTAAATACATATAATTATAGGTTGGGTCTTTACAATATATAAATTTAAAATAAATGAAAAAAATCCACTATGTAAGTCTCATAGAGGGAGAGAAAGAGACATAGATAAATTTTCATATAATGAGACATAGAGCGATTTCCATGTAATGTAATGATGTATCTAAACAAAAATCCATGTAATCCATGTCAATGCATTTGTTCTCCTCTTCTCTTGTTTAATTTCATCTTTTCCTTCTCTTTTTCCATCCCTCCCTTTGTTTCCTGCCTCTTTTTACCTTCTTATTAGGGGTGGGTGGGTGGGGCATCTAGGCCTGGGGCGGCCAACATAATGTGGATCTACCCTTTGGGTAGTCTGCAACGACACATGTTGTCTTGCCTTTTTGGTTTGTGTATGGTGTTGTGTTTCCAGGGCTACAGTTTCTTACTGGATTACTATCCATATAAGAGGATTTGGGCTCTTGTGTATGCTCCTGTGTGTTAGCAACCAACATGTTCCCGGGCCTAATAATAAAATAATAATAATAAGATTTTACTTTAAATTTCAATCCCATTTGATTGGTTGAGGAAAGAAACTAAAATTATCTAAACTTTATAGAAAACTTAAGTTAAAAATATAATAAGGTTTAATAAATAAATATTAATTCCGGAAAACTGAAAACCTAATTTGAAACATGATAAGAACATGTTGAGGACCATGCTACCTGAGCCTCTACTTCTTTCCAAATTAAGAAGTTATTAATAGGATGTATTAAGGAAACCTATGTATGATTAATACAAATATAATTGAACATGCATTTGTAAAAAATATGCATTTGGTTCATCCTTTGAATAGGTAGGTCCCACAATGGATAAATCGCACAATTTATTCAAGTGTATATTTCATATAGATAGGTCCCATAAAGGATAAAATACATTAGTTTTTTTTTTCATTTTATTCATATTTTAAATTGGCAAGTCCCACTTAGAGAAAGCACATGATTTATCCATACTTATTGCAAAAAATTATTGACTTTTGATTTAGAGGAGTATGGACATTGATGTGATTTATAGATATAGAGATATTATGGTAATGGGAGAGATTTTAGATGAGAGGTTGACGCTTTAAATGAGAGTTATTTTAGAAAAGAAAGATTAGATCTATAGTCCAAAGTGATGTGAAACTTTAAAGCACTCTATATTTTTTGTGCATATTGTTTCTAAAGGAGAACTCTCGTGCCATTGTACTTGTTGAATCAGAGTATTGTACTAAATGCTGCCAACCTGTTCTAGCAGTAACAAATCTTTTTTCCCTTCACATGAATCATAGCTGTGGACACCATCAGACTACTGTTTTTTTCCCCAATTTTTGGAGACATGTGGCCTTTCCACATTGGTATGTGGCATACTATTAGCCATAAACATATAGCTCAAGTTCAATGGTTGGAGGGGTCAAACCAATTTCATATGAGGTTGAGTGACAATGGAGATGATCACTTTTTAACAAAAATATCTAAATATATCATCATAAACTATCCTGTCGTGTGGGAGTATGATCAGAGAGCTGAAAACTGAAATTACTTGGATCTGTGTGATTTTTAGGTTGTTTCCTATTGCATGCACTACTGATAGGAAAAAGTTTTACATGCTACTACAGTCCAGCCAAAAGCTTTTCAAGGCAACTAAGTACTAATTATCCTATCTGAAACCCACAATAATAATCAAATTCCACGTCTGAAAATATGTAAAAATTGGGTCCACAAAGAATCTTGTTATCGAGAAATCTCTTGCAACCTAGTTGTTGTATTCTTACATTTCCCGGCCCGTTTGTTAACTTAACTGGTGGAGTGAAGTGAGGTGAATGGTAATTTTAAAAGATAAAAAAATAAGAGGGGTTAAATCAATCCAATGATTAGATTTTATTTTTTTAGTGAAAAGAGAATGTAACTTTTTGACTTTTTGTGTTAAAAGTATATATTTTTTGTTAGTTAATGGGATGAAAAGGTAACTTTTTGACTTTTTTATGTAAAAAGGTAAAATAATTTTTTTGAAATGTGGTATTTTGATTTGACTTCTTTGGGTTGTTGTGTGGTGAAATGAAAGATAACTTTAACTTTACAATGAGGGAAAATTAACAAATGGGCCCTAAAAGATAAATGCACTGTTGATAGAGGTCTTTGTAAATATAGCCCTACTGTTGGCTTTCAAATATCAGGAATTATATGGGAACCATCAGCCCCTTTAAACCAAACCCATTTGTTCACAGCTTGAGAAGGAAGAGAGTTCACAAATTACAATCCATATTCCATCTTTCAAACTAAATCTAATCATAGCCCCACAGCCAATCCTAGTAATTTCCCCAGTTTTTTTGAGCCTTCATAAAATTTAAGTCTTCTTTTGTCATTCTTATCTTTCTTTGTCCCTTCTTCTTAGCATAAAAGACATAAACCATACAACAAACCCTAATCCCTCTCTCCCTTGAAAATCTCCATGAAGATCTCAATACTCTTACATCTCTACCGTGTATAATCAAAATCAGATCTTGATTTATGAAGATAAACCATTCAAATTCCGATCGCTACAATAAAAAAGTTGTAGTAGTATTTTAATGATTAAACAAAATAAAAATCAAAGCTTTAACCTTGAAGAAGAAACAACTGATCGCTAGGGCAAAGATGATCGATTCTCAATCCTCTTTACCTTCTTCTTCTTCCTCTTCTTCTTCTTACGAGATGTAGAAGAGGCAAAATCAAAGAATCAAAGGCTTTGGGGGAAAAGGAAGAAGGGATACTTTGTATGTTTTAGGAAGGACTAGCATGAAAGCCCCATGCGATGCACAAGTTAAAAAAATTAATGGTACATTAAAATTAGTATTCAAATTAATTATTTGCTAAAGATTGCAAAAATTGTTCATTCAGTGGTCTCCTCTATCCTATTGTGTAAAGAGGCATTTCTTTTAGGAGATAGAAGAGTGCATGTTTTTCATTAGAACTGATGAATGAAAGATTGTACCAATGTAGACAAAGAAGATGCTGATGTGGCTCAAGGAGGTTTAAATTGAGTAATTCTTTTTCCTCAACCATTTTCAGATTTAAGGAGAAAGAATGTCCTAGCATTAAAGCCCGTGCGCGATGCACTGTTTAAATGTTTGACCAACCTAAACAATAATGAATTTTCTAAACTTTGTAAAGTGTTAAGTGGTTTGAGTGTATATCTGGGTATGCCTCATATATTTTAGTCCTATCAATAAATATGAATGAGATATAAAATAATAATATATTTTAGTTAATTGTAATGGTCTTTTTTTCGGATATTTTAGTTAATTTGCAATGGGTGTTTTTCAGATGGCGATTTATCCTAATTTGTCTTGTACCATGCAAATATGCTCCACTCTCCAAGGGCATGGCATGAATATACACAATGGTGGAGTCAAGATTTTTTTTTTTAGTGGGGGCAAGCAATAGTTAACTAACAATTGCAAATTCAAATTTTTAAGAGAGGATCAATAATACTTTCATATTTATAATATTTTAGCTTATCATTTTGATATATATATATTTATTATAGTTTTTTATATTATCCAATGAAATAAGATTGTATTTGAAAATACTTAAATGCTTTTAAAGACATAATTTCTCAAAACTTTATGACTCAACATAATTAATCCAAACTACTTAAAATAATCATTTCAGTAGTTTGGACTGAGAATTGTATCTCTCTTGAATTAAAGTAGACCCATGCCATATTGATGCAAAAGATTCATCCATAATTAATTTATAAATTGATTGGTTAGTACGATCATTTAATGTGTCACACACCTTCCTTTATAGATGTGAATAATTGAAAATCCAATGATTGATTGCTTATAGTCTTTTGATGGGCCATGATGCTTGGAATTGTATAGATGGTTGATAGCACACCATTGATTGCCATTTACTTATGTTATAAAATGACGAATAATCAAGATGTAATATACATGCTATTCAGAATAAACATCGTTCCCTTAAGTGGTTCCCCCAAAATTTCCTCCAAAAAGAGTTAGTTCCACCATGAGATTGGGTACATGATATTTTTAATCATATACTCACTAAGGTGGGATCAACTCCTATTTGAATAAAATCCTAGGACAAAAAAACTTAGGGGGAGTGACTAATTTTTAATGGCTTGGATTTCTATTGTGATTATCTCGTAAGTTGTTGATTTAATAGCCACAAAATTTAGTTATCTTTTAACCATAAATTTTTTTGTGATTCAATGGTGGATAAAGATTTGAAATCCAATCCACAGAAGAAGCCATGATGTCCATTTATTTGCAATAAAAGACTTCTTCAAAATTTATATTTTTATTTACTTACTCTTTTACATCAAGTGAAAGGAAAAAGTATCCTCAAGACTTTCTTAGATTATCTCATTGTGTAAAAGAAAATGTAAATAAGTGGGGCGAAATTGCAGTGAATCATAAAATCTTTGAAAATGCACCCATGACTTCAAACTACCCTGCTATGTTGAGTGGGGGCAATTGCCCCCGCTCAACCTACCTCCCTCCGCCCCTGATACATTCCTTGGTTACCCAATGTAGTATGAGGGTGCAATACAATTATTTCTGTGCAATCCGGGAACATGAGGAGAATAATGGAGAAGTTAATCAGTTGCTTCATTTGATAGAAAGGTCAAATTGATCACTACTTAAATTGATTGTCATCATTATCCTTCACTAATAGGCCCAAGCTCTGACAAAAATATCAAATAAGCATTAAAAAACCCCCAAAACCCGAAATCTGAAAAGACAACACATACATATTCTATATTCTGCACCGAATGAAGATTACCATATGGGTAAATAAATTTGTCTTTTCTCTAATCTACCCTGTAAACTGCAATTATTATCATTGTTATACATATTCACCGAATGAAGAATGACATTTGGGTAAATGAATTTGCCTTTTCTCTAATCTACTCAGTAAACTACAACTGCAGTCATTGTTCTTGTTCAGCAACAACCAAGTTGTCTACTTCCTTATCACCTTCATCGTTGTCGTCTCTTCCACGTACAATGAATTTCTCAAGCCAGGACCAAGAGGACCTTTCCTATTCAATTTGGGAAAGTAAAATGTCGTAGCTAAAGAGAAGATGAAGTGGTAAAATGAATTAGGAAGGAGGACATCAAATGGTGAAACTGAATTAAGGCTATGAAAGGGGAAATGGTGAAACGAAGTGGTGCTTTACAAGGAAGTAAGAGACGTTACTCTGAGGAGAGAGACATACTCTTTTGTGCCTCTTGGGCTTTAGAAGGAAGTAGAGAGACGTGGCTTAATGAGAGAAGAGAAAAGGGACTGTTTTACCTCAATCATTTTAAATATTTTAGGAGAAAGAATGCTGGGGTTTCCCTCTTTACAGTAATTCGTTTGATTGTAGTCAGGAAGTGGAGGGATGCGTATGGAGGGAGAAATTTTAGCTGGTAAGAGATTTTATGGGGGAATAAAGTGAGTAGATAAGGGAGATATTTTAGTGTGTGGGGAAGATTTTAAATTTTAATCAAAGGGATAAGAGGGGGAGAAATTTTAGGAAAGTCATATCTTGATGCCATTTGTAATTTTTTAGAAATATTGATATGACACTTCGAAAAAAAAAAAAAAAAGCCATTGACGTGGCACCCACTATAGCACTCGCTTTCTATTGCTTTAATTTCATTGTTTTGAATGCAGAGAATGATATTCAAATTATATCAAGTAATAGTCATTTAATATCCTACCATGCCCTCACAATATATTGCTTCATCAAGTGCTCATAAAAAAAAAAGAAACTTTTACCGAAAAAATCCCTTAGATGTGCACTAATCACAATGAGTTCAAATTTTTTAATGTGCACTGATCGGCTCCAATGAGCCTGGTCATGTGCAAACAAAAAAAAAAGAAAAAATCTACATGTGTGGTTAAGTGACACTAGTGTACACTCAGCCCTACATAGAAAGAAAATGCAAAGAAAAAAAAAGAAGAGAGGAGAAAGAAGAGAACAAAGAAGGAAAAGAGAGAAGAAAGGAAGGAAAAGGAGAAGAGATGAAGAAAGGAAGAAAAAGAGAGCAGAAAGAAAGGAAGAAGAAGATTGGAATAAAGGAAGTAGAAGAGAAATGAAAAAAAAAAAAAAACTCTTAATTCCTTCCTTTCTTCCACTCCTCTTCTTCTTCCTTTCCTTCCTTTATTCCTCTCTTCTTCTTCTTCCTTTCCTTCCTTGCTTCCTCTTTCTCTTCTTCTTCGTTTCCTTCCTTTATTCCTCTCCTCTTTTTCTTCCTTTCCTTCCTTTCCTTCCTTGCTTCCTCTTTCTCTTCTTCTTCCTTTCCTTCCTTTTTTTCCTCTCTCTTCTTCTTCCTTTCTCCTCTCTACTTCCTTTCTTTTTTCATCTCTTTTCTTCTTCCTTTCTTTTTGCTTCTTTCTTCTTCCTTTCTTCTTTGGGTTTTTTTTTCTATGCAGGGCTGAGTAATGATAGTGTCACTTAGCCATACATGCAAAAAAGAAATTTTTTTACATACAATTTGGCCCCATGGACTCAATCTGTACATGGACGCAATCTGTGCATCAATATGTGCACATTGAAAAATTGAGATTTATTATGTTTAGTGCACTTCTAAGGGGTTTTTTCCGATAAAATCCTCCAAAAAAATAGTAACTTTCCTTTCTCCAAATTCAATTATACAGTGTCCATTTAATAAACTTTTAGACTGCCATTTGATTTGTAACTCCACATAAAATCATTCGGTAGTCATTTATTGCCCTTTAATTGCCCCCATTTCTATTCATTTTAATTTACACATAGAACATAAGTTTTTAAATTTCTTTTAGTCAAACAGCGCTGGCATGCTTTGCTAGTAACAAATGAAAAAAGCTAAAATGTTGGATCCAATTAGAAAATTTATAGGCAACAGCAACTAAAAGAAACATCTATCCACCACCTTGAGATTTCCTACTAGTTGGATGGAATGTACGTTGATTTTTTAAATGGATAAAATGCAAACTGAGAGTATTTCCTACCACCTGCCCTAGGAGATTGCATAACTAAGTAGATGATAGGCGTGCAAATTTTTCATTAACATATAAGGGATATTGCGTGCAACTTGGGTTGTCATCGATCTGGGCCAAAGTCCTCCGAGTCGGGCCAATTACCCTCGTAAAAGGACCTGATTGATAGCATAGTAAAGAATCTATACATTTGAATGTGCATATAAAATCTGAATCTGCACATAATCGATGCTTATAAAGGTGTAATTTGAGTCTAAGAATTTTCGTAGCTTTGAAACAATACATAAATTCAATAAACAAAACATTAAGGAATGATAAAATTTAGAAGCATTTTACAAATATTACGCCTACGAGATTATCCGACATCCAACATAATGAACTCCATTTTTTTTATGACCTTGGGTATCAAACATTAAAAAAAAAATCCCAAATGCTCCAAGATTTGACAAAGATCTAACACAACTCTCCTGCACTGGATTTTTTTTTTTTTTTTTTTTGCGTAAATAACTAGACTTGAGACACAATGACTAGATATATTCTTCATCTATATATAAAGAGAAACTTGATTGGCATATCTGATTAAATTTCATCTTCAAATGATGATGTTCTTTTCTTACTATAACAGAAGAACTAAATATTGAAAACACAACATAAAACAGATCAAATTAAGTTTGCAGGACAATCATTCTATGTTTGTACCATCACTCATCTCCTGCTACTTCTTATCGTCTTCGAGCTCAAATGCCGAAGTGGGGAATGACCTCGACAAGCCGGCAGGGATCTTGAACACAATCTTGCCGTCAGGCGGGTCATTAACATAAATCTCACTCAGGGAGATCCAAACCAACAGCTCCTTGACCTTAACCCCAGTTAGATTTTTTATCTTAAGCTTCTCAACATTGGCAGTTATCTCAGTAGCATATGTGACATTCTTCCCAATCTTATCAAAGCAGTGTTCAATCTTCTTCTTTTGTTTGAGCCAAACAAAGCCTGTTTCTTCTACATACCCACACTCTATGATGTCGCGTAGGGGGAGGAGTCCTCTTGGGAGGCCAACTTCCTGGAGCAAGAACTTAGACTTCTCCTGGCAAATCTCATCTCCATAGTAAACCTCAGCTTTGGCCTTCACTTCTTCTGAGACCAGAGACATCTCTTCTTTTGGCCTTTTCCCTTGAACAACTCAAGTGTGGTGTGCAGCAGCAACTGCCAAATGAGGTTGATATAAGGTGGGGTAGGTGGGAAAGTGCCCGTGGTTTTAATGGGAACTACTACCTAATTGATTTAAAAATAAATTGTGTAGGTGTCCAACAATTCTGATGGCTATATTTTATAGAGCATTGATTTGCTAAACGGGCCATGTGGGACAGCCTATGAGACCCACTGGTTGGATGATAATCATGGTTTCTAATGGTTTCTAAGGGGGTGGGAAGCTGCCTTGATGGATGATGGACCTGCAAAGAATCAGGCCCATCTAACAACTGTAACCTTGATTTAATAGTCACCTCTCTCTCTCTCTCTCTCTCTCCATGGTGGATTCAATTTGGTCAGAACAAGGCTGGTAATAATTGGAGAGTAGTGGGTTTGGGTGCTTGACTGAGGGTTTTTAATTAACTAGAGATGAATGCTATATAGCCATAAAGGGCGTGTCTATTGCAATTGAGCGACCCTTGTTTTAATTTATTAGCAAAAAAAACAAAAAAAAATTGGCTTGTTTTTTTACACCCGTGTTTGCAGTTAGCATAACACTGAGTTCAGTTATTTCAAAAAAAAAAAAAAAAAAAAACACACACACACACTAAGCGCTGTATACTCCAGCCACATTTGGCAATAGAATTCAAAAAAAAAAATTCTTTTCATAAAATTGTGTAAACCCATATTTAGCAATTATAAATCTCTGAGCATTTGGGTTGTATGAGATCCTCATTTTTGAGGAATCTCAGGTCTGACTACATCTAATAAGACATGAAAATCTTCTGCTAGAAACGGAAGAGTGTAAAACTGTAAATTTAAGGATTCCTCACTTGATACCAAATATGACCTAAAAGAATCCAAAGCCAGAAAAGCTCTAAGAAATCATCAAATTTGTAGTTACCTTACCAGCTGCTACAAAAGTTATGGCATAAAATGGCAAGATGATCTATGATGCATTGATTTATACCCCCTTTTTTTATTTACGGAGGTTGTTTATTTTTTTCATATAATTTTCTCACTTAGGATATCCTCTTTTTTTATTATTATTTTTCTCTCCATTGACAACAACTCCTACCTATGATAAATGGCAGCGATTGCAGTTTCAATGGACTAGGTATGTAATTGATGGGCATTAATGTGTTTTAAATGGAACAGGTGGCACTTAAATGCCTATTAAATGGGAGCGGTGAGGGTCGTGAGACACGGAATGAAAGAGGCCACATGATACCGCAGAAAATTTGAGCATTCATGGGCAGCATAAATGAACCCACTCCGCGTGGTTGACCTTTGATCTAAATGGTCATGCGGCATATATATAAATATTATGTCAGAGTTTGGTGGATAAATTTTGAACCTTTTTATTCAATTCCAATCCTCATGATAGGAGGCGAGGGATCAAACCTTGTAAAAAAAAAAAAAAAAAAAGAAATGGGGTACCCAATCAATAGGCAATGGCGAGTTAGATGAGAAATGGACCACCCAACCAACTAAGCAATCCAAATTAAATTCAGATTCCAGAGGTTATAATAAACGACCCCAAAATGACCCCAAAATGATAGGAGAGTCTTTTGGACAAATATTGTTTTCCTTACATTATTCTACATTTGGAATAATATGCTTGCATTCCTGATTTAATTCCCTTGTCGTCCTTATTATCTGGGTACGTTCAAAACAAGTAACTATTATGTTACACAATGTTTAGTTTAAATCTCATCTCGCACAGGGTACACGTGAGATATAGTTGTCACTCATTTTAGTATGGTATTCAACTAATGTGGCTTCAGAGACCCAGCCTAAAAGACATGCAGAGAGAGAAACTAAAAGGATCGTCCTAGTTATGATTTTTAAATTGCAATTCAATTTATATGCAGCAATGGAAGAATAAAAGACTAGCAAAATAAATGAATCACACACACAAAAAGTGGGCACACATGTTTTTTATGTGAAAATCCTATGCGAAAAAAACCACAAGTCCTACATAGACCAAAAGAACAAAGCACTATGAATCGGACAATTACAAGACATACTCACAATTTTTTTCACAGTCTCCTCAACTTAAGGATTGTAGTTCTTCTTGCACAATTTCTCATTATCATGACTTCCTGTCACTCACTGCTCTCCACGCTTGATCTAACCAATCTTCTATTAGAAAAGACAATCTTCTACAAGGAAGTAAAAGCAATATTTTCTAGTATTCAAAGCTTTAGCACAATCTCTCCAATGGATGCTCTAGAGAAGAAGGATATCTCTAATGTATTTCCTCAATCTTTGAATAAGAGATCAATCGCTTAAGGTTAAGAGAGAATCCCTTTAAATTACCCACAATTCGTGTATAGGAGTTACAGTTTGTATTGAATACAAAATAACAATCCTCGCAGAAACAAAAAATAATTCGCAAATAGGAAAGTGGATTTTTTTTCCGTCGTTCGCTTGAGCACATGAAGAAACATCTAGTTATTTTAATTCTGCATAACTTCTATCAAGCCCGCTTCACCACTTAAAGCCTTAGCTTGAGTAGGGAAGCTTCTATCTGGATGTTGAAAATTTGGATCCAGCCACTCAAGCGCCTGTGGGCATCCGCTCAAGCGCCTTCAAAAAACTTTAATCACTTAAGGATTTTCTTCTGATTCTTCGTGTTTTTTCACTTCAATTTTTCCGACGACGCGCACCACAATCCATTATAAAAGAAATATAAAATCACAACTCGATGGACCATAGTTTTGTCTAACCCATGAATTAATTAACACTCATAATCCTAACAATCTCCCCATTTGGCAATTCATGGACAAAATTCCCTAAGCATACAAATATTCTACCCAAAAATAAATTCCCAAATACATTGAATATTTGCATAAAAAAATTTTTACCTTCAGCATATACCTGTATCTATCTCAGTCTCCCCCTATATATTTCTCCTTTTTGTCTATAATTGACAAAGATATTGATGAGGATGCAGTAGATTTGTCAATCTCTGTAACTCCCCCTCAATTGAGACTCCCCCAGAATTTCATCTTCTGTTTTAGCTTTGGGGGTAGGGGTTGGACCTTCTTAATCAAAGGAGTTTGCATGTAGCCACCCATACTTGTGTAGTTTGAATTATTAGTGCAATGTGAGCAACTTTTTTGGGCAAATCAGATTTTTTTTATCCAAATTGCTATGTCTTAACCTTTGGTGGAGACAATGACTCTTCCTCCATTGCTTATGTTTTGATAGACTTTTCAGTTTATTGCAATGGAGACGAATGTGTCCTTTAATTCCACAATGGTAAAATGTAGATGTGAATGTAGGACGTGACACATTCTTTCTCTTTTTAGAACTTGTAACATGATTAGCACATGTAGGATTTGAAACAGAGCTTTTGACAAAAACTATTTTACCTTCGGCCTTCAATGTAGATGCCTCATGATCATAACCTTGACCACTTTTGTCACTTGGCAACTTCTTATTTCACAAGATATTATCAAGTTTCTTCCAGGCAATGATCATCATGTCCATTGATACCTTTGTAGCAGTTAGTTCTAACATGACCATCTTCAATTTTCAATTTAATTAGTTTTCTCCACCTAACATGACTTTGACTCCTTTTTCAAGGTTTCTATCTCATGCTCGGATTTCTCGAATTTCTCAGACAATAGTTTATATTTTCATTATGCATCAGAAAGATCATTAAACATAGAACTGTTTGGAGTTTCTAGAAGTTTTACTTTTTCAAGAATATTCTTTAATTCTGCCTTGAGAGAGATAATCTATTCTTCTGAAGCTTTCCACTTGATTGTGATCTTATTGGTGAACTTGGTCAGCTCAACACAATCTTTGAACACGAAATTATATTTCTCCTCCTAATTTTATTCTATATCTAACATGTCATCATCACCAGTATTAGAACCATTGTCAGATAAACCACATGAAGACCTAGCTATGAAAGCTACAAACTTGCAATTGGTAGTGTCAAGGACAGCAGTTTCAACTTCATCTTCAGAATCATCCCATGTTGCATTTAGAACTTTACCGTATCTTTTCGATCTTTTATTTACACAGTGAGATGCTCTATGGCCAATCCCTTTGCATCGAAAACATTGAAAAGATCTAAGGTTTTTATTCTCAGACTCCAATTTGACCACCTTTTAGCCATATTTCCCATTTTTCATCATTGATGGGGTAGTAGATGTGCTTTCACAGTTGAATTCCATTCTAGAAATCTCAATCGATCTATACACAACAAATTAGTGTGATCCTCTCTGATACCACTTGAAGGATCATCCCAAATCTGATTTCTAGATTACAGTTCAATTTATATGCAATGAAAGAATACAAGAACTAACAAAACAAATCAATCACACACATAAGAAGAAGGCATGAAGATTTTTTAAGTGGAAACCCTACGCAGGAACAATCGTGAGTTCTACACGGACCAAAAGAACCAAGCACTATGAATCAAGCAATTACAAAATATACTCACAATCCCTTTCCTAATCTCCTCAACCTAAGGACTGTAGTTTTTCTTGTAGAACTCCCTGTTGTTACGACTTTCCGCCATTTGCTACTCTCCACTCTTGATCTAACCAATTTTCTGCGAAAGAAGACAATCTTTTACAATGAAGTAGAAGCAATATTTTCTAACACTCAAAGCTACAACACATTCTCTCCAATAGTTACTATAGACAAGAAGGGTATCTCCAATGTATATTTTCAATCTTAGAATAAAAGATCGATCACTTACGGTTAAGAAAGAACCCCTTTAAATAACTCACAATTTGTGTATAGGAGTTAGGAAACCGTAAAACACAAAATAGCAATTCTTGCACAAATAGAAAATAATTCACAAACATGAAAGTGAGCTTTTTCCTTCGTCAGCTGGAGTGTGCATAAGCATTCGCTCAAGCATGTGAAGAAAACATCCACTTATTTTAATTATGCACAACTTCTGTCAGGCTTGCTTGAGCGCTTAAAGCCTCAACTTGAGCAGAAAAGCTTCTATCTAAATGTTGAAAATCCGGATCCAACCGCTCGAGCACCTTCAGAGAACTTCAATCACTTGAGGATTTTTTTCTAATTTTTCGTGTTTCTTCACTTTAGCTTTTCCAGCGACATGTACCATAGTCCATTTTAAAAGAAATATAAAATTAAAACTTGATAGACCCACAGTCCAACCCATGAATTAGCCAACACTCATATCCTAACAAAACTTGCTCAAGATAAATAAAACATTTTTATACTACATTTAGAGATAAAAGTGAGTTTGTAGCTTAATTATATGAATCAACAAAAGTGAACGATGTATATAAAAAGTACAATTAAGAACATGTCTTTGATAAATTAATTGAATGAAAAGCCATCTTTCATCAATTAGTGGTCAGTTGTTTTAATAGATAATTATTCTACCTAGTTCTCTTTCATAATGTGTGAATACTCCATTTGATTAGGTGGTGTTAGTTGTCTAATAACAATGCTGGCATGTGGACCTATGGCCCACATTTGATGGCCACAAAAAAGCCTTAAGGGCTTGTTGATTTAGCCAAAATATCTTAAATTTACTATTTGAATGTGGTTCGCCTTCGATCAACCACAACCCTCCTTACCCCCCATCCCTCCATCCTCATCCACTGTTGTTGTTTCTCTCTCCTACGTGGCGTCCTCATAATAAACAGGATTTGTTCCCACTTTTACAAGCCACTCCCTCTTTTTTCTCCCTAACTGGTTCAATAATTACCAAATGAGAAAGCGAGAAAGTAAAATCCAAAGAAGGAGAGAGAGGAGGAGGATAAGTGCATTACTGAGGCCAAGGCCAAGACCAAATTTCCAATCCCCTAAGAGCCGCACCACCAAAGCCCAAGCCAAAGCACACCATTGAGTCCTTGGAGGTGGTTTGAGGGGCTGTGGGCATGTGGGGAGGAGCGGGCCAGAAGATGGAACGATTTGTATATCCTATGCAAAGCACGGGGGAACACTAGTTTTTAACTATCACACTGTATTTCTTGCAAACATTGCAATGGATATGAAGAATTGTTTCCTTAGAAAAACATAGCTTTTCAGTGATTCCCAACCATATCTCCAATTCCACTTCAATGCGAATAACACACCATTGGCTAGCCACACCACTAAAGCAATTGGATGAGTCTACCATTAACTTAATGAAAATTTTGTAGATCATTAACTACCAAATTTTCTTTTACACAATAGGCTCCAGCATCCCGATGTTTCACTTTCAAACTGCGGTCACATTAAACAAGGCATCATGATTCCCTTTGTGTTTTGTCAATTACTACTAATATGCTACCATACCATACAACCACAACCCCATTTATAAAGTCAAAATCATAGCATGATCTTGGTGGAAGAAATACACTAACCAAGAATGGCCTCCCACGTTTACAGTGGTAAAAGGTGTCAGTTTTTACATGGCTACCTAGAGTTTGAAATGTAGTAGTTATTTTTCATCATCGGCGGTTGTTTTACCTCACCCAAGGTCTTATTCTCTCAACAGAGGGTTCCCTTACCTCAACCGATGTCTACTTCCCTTACAAGAGGGCTAGGGTCCCAGCCCCTTAATAAGTAAGGTACCAAAAAAAAAAAAAAAAAAAACCCTCCAACTTTTGTCAGGTCAATACACTAGTTTGCTATCAAATTATGACCTTTCTTTTGAGGAGTCATTAAAGACATTCATTGGCAATTGGCAACTGCATACACTCCACAAGAGAATGGAATTATCAAAAGAAAAAACCACTATAACATAGCTGGGATCCAAGCTCAGAGCCCACGACAATGGAAGAAGAGCCCACACAAGTGGAAAAGTGACATGCCCAAGGATCCATCCCTGGGTAGGGGGTCTTATGTGTGAGGTTGCAAACCAACTGAGCAACCCTTTTGTTGCCATGCATGACTTTTATAAGTGATGCACATGTTTCAGTGGTCCGATGTGACATGTGCCAATCATAAGCTTCTTTGTTACTTTTTATGTACTGGTGTAAGTGTGATACTTTTAACTTGAGGACCCAGGGATTGATTTTAAGGCTTGTGGGTTAAACTAAGGTGTCAGCATGCCAATTGTAAGCGTGAAATTGTCATTAGGGTATTTGGTTTTGCTAGGTATGCACTTTTATTTATTTATTTACTTATTTATGGCAAGTTAAGTAGGGAATGGGTTGTTAAAGAATATTAAAAGAAAACAATTTAATTAGAATGGCAAAAGAAAAGAAAACCATTTTTTTTCTTATGACCAGGCAAGATTAGATGGCTAGATTGGAAGAATTTGTCCAACCATCCAAGTTGGCCTTCATTTGTTCAACGATGGATGACTAAATCTTCCAACTACCTTATGTGAGTGGGCCCACAAAGTGTTGGAATCCAGTGTATTCGGATTACTGATAATAGCTACAAAAATAAATAATTAAGGAAAATGTTAGAAATCACCAAATCAATTAGCAGTTGAATCACATCTATGGAGACACTTTTTTTAGGCAGATTTTACCTCCACACAGGTGTAGATAGACTCATAGATGTCTGTCTCAAGATAAGACAGCTTCCCTATATGGAAACTCCAGCAATCGTACACTCAATTGGCTAAAGAATACTAGAATCACAAAGGGGCCACTTTTGCAAACTCACAACAGTAGCAAACCAAAACAAGAAGTACAAAAAGAAATAAAAAAAGAAGAAGAAGATTTGTAGAATTTCCTTAGCATAAATGCAGGAAGAAATAATAGATCTCAAGTATCGTAAACAACAAATCTCAAATTTCTATCTCGCAGACGAAAAATCTCAAATTTCTCAGGTGTGTAGATGTGTGCAGACAAGCTCACCCCAGAACCCTTTATGTAGAGAGGTTCCAGGGTGAGCAACCAGCTCTGTGCAATGAATGTGTGAAGTAACTCTTGCATAACAGTTAACGCAATAGCTCTCCAAATAAATGCGGAGGTGTTATGGTTACCGTTATGCAAAAAGATGTGGGCTAGATAAATGCAGGTTACAGATAAGTAGATCAGGATTTGGATTTGCTTCTATTCCAAAAACACACGTGCGGGGCAACGCCTAACCCAAGCGACCCAACTAGTAGGCCCCGCCTTACCCACACCGCAAGCATGGCCCAACCCGGCCCTTGCCCGCTCGGTCGCTCGTATGCATGCCACAACCAGCTAGCATGTGTGCACGTGTGCCAACCACCACCAAACCCACTAAAAAGCTTAACACCATAAGCTAGGAGGAAAACATTAATAAACCACTAAAGAGAAGTAGAAAATAACTTATATGGGACAAAGGTTATTAAAGAGGAGCAACGAAGGAGGAAACTCCATCCTTAATAAGTGGGGATTTGTGCTTTAATGCACACCCAAATCCAACAACCCCCCACGCATTAAAGCACAAGAGAAAGAATAAAATAGATGAATAAAAAGATGTTGCTGTAAGTCATGCATATGAGACTATGCATAAATAAAGGTGAATGAGTCTATAACCTCCACTTGGTGTAGTCATGTTTGAAATACTAAAACTCTATAGTGAACTAAGACCTTGAGCCAAGAGTTTATCTGATAAATCATACATTATACATTATATACACTTAGCCTCAGGGTTTAAGAGATTCCTAACTGAACTGTGCACATTAATGGCCTTTTGTTATCCCAGTGGTCATGAATGCTACAAAGAGGAGCTTAACCTCTCATAGGAAGTGGCCTGACTTCCACACTTATAGAGGTATACTCTATTATAGATACTTCTGTACAACATCCTGCAAATAAAAGACATAATGTTTTTACTAACTATTTATAAAGGATCTGAACACTTCTCATCATAGGAATGGGCTTGTACACATGTAAGGTTTTCTTAAGTGTTCTTCCAGTGCCACCCAATGATAACTTCATTTTTTCCATTATACCTATCCCATGGGATCTCCAGTCAAATGGGTTGGATATTCGTCATTGGTGATTTGTCCTTAGCAGGCTTAAGTCTCATTCCCCTCGATATTAAAAGTACTCAATCTCTAGTGAATCCTTTCAGTACCGGATCGACTAAGTTTTGCATCGATCTCACAAAATCCAATGTAATTACTTTCAACTTGAGTAGTTGTCTCATGAGATTATGCCTCAAACGTATATGTCTAGATTTCCCATTGTATACTTTGTTGTTTACCTTTTTAATTGCTGATTTGGAGTCTCATGTAAATTAGTTTGCAAACTATCTTTTCTTTTCCTGAGACTGCAAAACCTTTAGGTTGTTTCATATATATTTCTTTTTCTAGATCACCATTCAGAAAAGTGGCTTTCAAACTTTGATGGTATTGATCCTAGTTACATGAGCATACGTATCAAAGAATCTACTCCTTCTTTTTGCTTAAATCCTTTTACAACTAGACTAGCTTTGAACTTTTCAATTAAGCCATTAGTTCTTAGTTCTCGGAGGGATATCAACTAATTTTCATGTATGATTGACTAGTATAGACTCTATTTCACCATTAAGAGCCTCTTTCCAAAAAGCAATGTTGGAAGAAAGCATGACCTCCTGATAAGTTGTGGGCTCATTTCTTAGAATATAAGTGATGAAATTAGGACCAAAGGTCTATTCCTTTCTAGGCCTTTTCCTCCTTCAAGGTTCTAAGTCTTCAAGTTCAAAATCACCAGTGGGGGCCGGTAAAATAACATCATTGTTGCTACTAGATTTGAAAAACCAATTTTACAAGGAAAGTCATTTTCAAAGAAATAGCATCTCTAGATTTAATAATTAAATCTTTGTTTGAACCTCAGATTGCAAGGAATCTATAAGGTTTACTATATAAGACATACCCTAAGAACACATTCTCATGTGTTTTAGGTCCAAGTTTAGTCCTCTTAGGACTTGGAATTGTAACATGTACTAAACACCCCTAAACTTTGAGGTATTCCAAGGTAAGGGTCTTACCTTTCCATAAATCATATGGAGTTTTATTAATCTTCTTAAAGGAAATTCGATTCAGGATATAACAAGTTGTCAGAAGAGACTCCACCCACAAGTTTTGGTAACATTAAATTTACCATTTCAACTAATGTTATGTTCTTCCTTTCAGCTAAACCATTTGGTTGTGAGGAGTAGGGAGTTGTCACTTCATGAATTATCCCTAAGGTGTTAGAAGTCTCAATGAACTTAGTGGATAAGTATTCACCTTCTTGATCAAACCTCAAAGTCTAATTCTTTTTGCCTAGTTGATTCTCAACTTCAAGTCTAAAGAGGTTAAATTTATCAAAGGCCTCAGATTTATGTTCAAGTAATATATGTAACAAAATTTGGAAAAATCATCTATGAAAGTAATAAAATACTTTTTACCACATGTTGTGATGATACCGTTTAACTCACAAATATCACTATGAATCAAACCTAATAGTTCATAATATCTTTCAACACTTTTAAATGTTTTTCTAAAACATTTTGACTAAACACAAATCTCAAATGAGTTAGATTGAAAATTAGTTTATGAAATTAAACTAAATCCTTTATTTTCTTCACAGAAGAGAAATTCACATGACCTAATCTAACATGTATAGATCAAAAGGTTCAGCTTTATTACCGATGGAATTTATATTTAATTTAAAAAGGCCTTCAATCACGTAGCCTTTTCCTAAAAAACTCTATTCCTAGCAATTACAAGTTTATTAGCCTCAAACACCATTTTAAAGTCATTCCTGCTCAGCATGGAATTAGACACCAAGTTCTTACAAACATCTGTCACATGAAGCACTGCGATCAAAGTTTGAGACTTGCCAAATGAGAGGTGTAGAATCACTTTCCCTTGTCTAATTACTTTGGCCATAAAGGAGTTTTCCATGTAGAGTTCTTAATTCTTAACCATCTCCTACCTACTCATCGGAGATGAATGCACTTTTGTTACCACAAATCTACCAGATTACACCAGTGCCAACCCACTAATCTCTATGGTTGCTTATAAGGTTTACCTCTGTCATAACTGCCACAAAGTTTTTGTAACACTCTAACACAAGCTCAGCTTGATTAGCGAGCAATTAATTGTGATTACCAGCCAATTAACATGGTTTTACTTTAAATAAGTCTATTTTAGTCTTGTGGAGTCCAGTGGGTCAAGTTCAAGTCATAGATAAGTAGTTGGGTCGAGTTTAAACTTAATTAGGTAGTGAAAGCCTATTCTAGAATTCATGGTTTCATGACATACACCATATTGATACCATCACATTTGTCTTGTCAAGCTCTTCAACTTTCATACTTGACCAAATGCATTGGACATTATTTAAATCAATTGGACCCTTATTTGACTTACATTGAAAATACAATAAACTTAAGGGAGCTTTTTATAACTTCAAAAACTCTTCTATATAAAAAAGTCCAGCTGCAATTGTTTGAACTCTGCTCTCCTCTTTCACAACTGCAGCAACTCTCCTTTTCTTCTTCCATTTTCTTCCTTTCCATCTATAGGATCAAAATGAATCCTACATGCATGATTTCATGCACCTAATCTCTCATCTCACCCCTCCTCTACCTTCCTTTCATCCTGGAATAGGAGACAGTGGTTCACATCTCTCCCAACAGCTCCCTAGCTATTATTTGAGGTAAGATCTCTCTCCTAGTTACAAATTTCTTAGTTCAATAAAATCAAGAGAATCTTAGTCTCAAGCATGCACTCATTTTCTTAATCACTTTTGACATGCATGTCATTTTAGGGTCAAGAATTGGGTGTTCCTTTTCAAACTGAGCCAAGAGGAGGATTAGTGATTTGAATTCGAAAACAAGGCAAGTAAAAGCTAATTACTGCTAAATGCATGATGGTAATTTTTTATTCTTGCAACTCTTTGAGATCTAGATTTCATTTTCAGGCCATTTATTTGTTTCAAATGCATGATTTAATTGTTTAAGTGAATCATGAAGAGAATTTGGAAATGTTAAATGGTAGAAGAGTGGTAGGATGAATGCCCTCAAATACGTAGTAAACATGCAAATCGGAACTCCAGTATTATTGGTTAAAGAGGAGCATTCTGTAATTGAATCAACTTCAGAAAATCTGAAGCTTGTGGCTAAGCCATAAGTGCAGTACAGTTAGCTTTCCAGAGAGCTAAAATTTCATATTTCTTCTATTGCTAAGCTGTGGAATGTGCTACGGCTAAACTATAGCTAAGCTGTGGCTCAACCGTAGGCGCCACACGGCTAAGCCGTAGGCTATTTTACGATTAAACTGTGGATATGAAGAAATAGTGCACATAGCCACTGCTAAGCCAAAGTGCATTATACGGCTAAGTCATAGGCTGCCCACGACTAAGTCGTAGGTCACTTATGGCTAAGTTATAGGACCATTGAAAACTAGGATTAACTAGGGTGACTAGTTCAAGACCTTATAGGGCCTTAATTATTAGACTCCTCTACCCTATTCACTGGCCCAATGGAATAATCAGACACCATGGAAAGTCTTGAGGGCTGAGACTCATCCATGTGTTGTTGTCCATTTGTTAAGCACCTACCCATGGATTTTGGTTTAAGGGTCTTTGATGTACATTCTTTACACAATGTGACACCAAAAGAGAGACAATCGTATATCGGATAACTTCAAACTACATCATCATGCACAGTTAGAAACAATGGATAACTAGATTAGGGTTGGTTTGTAAATTACCTTAATTCCATTAATTTGAATTGCATAGCATATTGAATTATCATTATTGCCCTCTATTATTGGAATGATTTTGAATTGAAATGATCATTGTATGAATTGATTTTACTTAAAATGTTATTGATAACGATTTCTTATTGTCAGTATTGAATTGAGTAATAACGAATTGAACGTATAATATATAGTTTTCAATGAACGTATATATGGTTCTCAATAAAACAAGTGGCATGACTTACTTAAATTCAATCATATGAATAGAAATGATCTGGCTGTACTCAGCTTCAGCCTTATGATATCCGGCAGAGTTGACTTTGGTGTAGTATATGAACAGTACCGCTGCAGTGTGCCTTTAGAGCCTCCGGACTCCATGTATGAAGAGACCCATTCGTACCTTGGCCTGATTGATGTTGTTCTCAATGCAAAGATCCCTAAAAGGAGGATATAGCAAACGTAGTAGCTAAATACTTCGTATTTTCACTTATTGATCCTTATATCATCTTTGTTTCAATGCACAACATGCGTAGTGTACTAAATCAACCTTTATTGATCACTTGTCATTAATTCTTTTAAATACAACGCATATTACCTTAATTATGCGTATACTTTGTTGAATAATCTTGTTCACAGTCGTCTAATGGTGTTATAGGCTCAGATCTCGATCCCAGTTTGGCAGAGACCCAGGAGTTAAAAAAGGAAAGCGAAATGGTTCCTTCAAGCTGTAACGAATTGACAGCAGAAACTTACTGACTGATCCATATGCCGAGAGTAACACATTATTGTCTTAGGGATGAGTATTTTGGGTATTTTGGGACTTTTAGCATATACATATATTTGCATCCATATAGATTGTTACCTGCATAGTCTGACCTTTCTGCAATGTCCTTTGGTTCTTTGTGCTTCATTGTTCTACTTTCTTTACATAGAATGTTTATCCTTGGCATAGTTACATACATGTGCATATCACGTTTGCGTTATACAGGTGATGTGTAGAATTGCTATAATAATCTTATGCTCTTTAAATGTTAAGATTTGGACTGTTTTATGGTTGTAATGATATTTTTAAACTATTCAATGAAAAGTAAAAAATTATAGGCGATATTAATAGGTTTCCGCGTATTGAATGCTTCGACAGATGTCTGTTTAAGCACCTCACACGTGTAAGTATATGAATATCCCTTGTGTAATTCCATTCAAACTCTGGTCTAGATGTGAATTATACGGGAGTACGTGTGTCACTCCTTAGGGTTAAACCTAAACCCATGATTCTCGAGCTCGGGTCGTGAGAATTCTCCTCCACGAGATTGGCTTGATTTATGCCTTTAGTTCCCTTTCTTTGGCATTCTTTTGCATAATTGCCCTTTTTTTCCCAAGCATTCAATGTCTTTTTCTTGTTTATATCTCGACCGGGCTTCAGAGCTTGGTTTTGGTTTTTCTTCAACTTTTCTTGGGCTTGGTCATGTTGGGTTTGGGCCTTTTCTATTTAGTTTTAGTCTTGATGAGATTGGCCTTACCCACATGTTCAGAATCCTTACTCTTAGTGTCACATTTTCGGTGATTCTCCTAGATTCTGAGTCTGGTGACGAGATATTTCAGCTTCATCTCTTTCTTCTTGTGTTTTCGGGTAATGCCAAAGTCTTTCCATGAAGCTAAAGTCTTTCCATGAAGGTAGGAGTTTATGAATGGTATTGCCTACTACGAATTGTTCGGGCAATTCCATTCCCTCGGTTTGTACTTCATGGATAATCTTTTGAAAATCTCTCATTTGTGTAGCCACTGATTTTCCTTCTTCTATCTAGAAGTCTAGAAATTTTTTTATTGTATATGTAACACTCCGACCCAGCTTGACCTCGTTTAGCGGTTAGTTAATCTTGTTTTCGTTGTTAATCGTGTTTTGTTTGTGTTTTGTTTTTGTTACGGGTCCTGGATAGGTAGTTGGGTTGAGTTTGACCTGGATTATGTAGACCAAGCCCTTTTTCGTAATTTTAGCTTTTCTAAGACATGGTCATTTTTGCATCATCTTGATGTCAACACGTGTCTTTCGTTGAGCTCGTTAACTTTCGTAACTACGTCATTCGCAACCGATGTCGTGTGATTCGATTGGACCCGGATTTGACTCAAACTGAAATTTCACTTCTAACTTGGCCTTTCTTGTAAATTGGACTTTTCCATTAGCTTTATAAGTTCACATGATCGACAAGTTGCTCTCTCTCTCTTTCTCTCTCTTTCTCCTCACTGTGCACGTCGAGTTCTTCTCTTTCACTTGAATTCTCTTCTCCAATTTCTCTCCTCCATCGATCAAGGGGAAAGTGGGTCTTTGCATGTGAGGTGAGTGGATTTTCTTCCATTCTTCTCATCTCCTTTCTCTATCTCTTTTCCTTCTTGTTTCTCATTTGCATGGGGTGTCTGTGAACCCAATCCTCATGCATGCATGTGGTTTTGATTGTGTTAGGTTGTGTTTGGATCCAAGAACCTCAGGTGGGCAATTGATTTCCAAATTGAGGCAAGTATAACCATATCTTTGAGAACCCATGTTGGTATGCTTTTGATTTGGTTGGTTTTATATGAATTAATGTGGAAATATGTGTTTACAGCCCATTTGATACTCATTAATTCAGTACTTGTGTATTCCCATTGGAGAATTGCATTTCTGATGCTTCCCAGACATTCTGTATGTGTTTCAGGAAATTTGAATTCGTGCAGGTACGGCTAAGCCGTATAGCACCTACGGCTCACAATCCAGAGAGGAGAAAAACCCAGTTTTCCTCCACGGCTAGGGCACGGCTAAGCCGTGGATTGCCCTACGGCTAAGCCGAAGCTCAGCCGTGGCCCAGCCATAGATCAATACAGGGTGCATTTTCTGGAATAACTGAGAGTCAGCAATTGACAGACCTTCTACGGCCCAGCCACGGCTAAGCCATAGACCACACACGGCTAAGCCGTAGCACACACATGGCTAAGCCGTAACCACACTAGAATAAAAAGGAAGAATAAGGATAGGTGTAAAGAAAAGACCGATATGGCCTTCATGATGGAATGTAGAGCACCTAGACTTGCCCAACGGAATATGATACAACGCGTGAATGATCTCGAGGGCTGCGAATCATTCATGTTCGTTATCCGGATGTTAAGCACCTCCCCATGGGTGTTGGTTTAAGGGACTTCGTGCACTGCCCGATTCATTGCAACACTAGACAACGGTGCATCGAATAACTTAAAACTACATCATCATGCACGGTTAGAAACACCGGGTAATTAGATTAGAATTGGTTTGTAACTAAAGATGATTCGATTTCGCATGATTTGTTGCATAACATATTGCATTCGATCATTGATCTCAATGCTCTGACATGATTACTTGTATTCCATTACCTTCACATTGTGATTACGTACCTTGAGTATGCATGTATGATATGTTCACTCACAGATATGCACGTATGATATGTTGTCACGATCTACTCAGGGTTTCCATGATTGACTCTGTATGGTCAGGCACTACTTAGCCTCAGCCTTAGGATCCCGACGGGGTGAATTTGGTATAGTTTATATGGCCTGCTGCAGTATGGATATGTCTTGGGGAACCGGACCCCAGGAAACCGAGACCCATTGTACCCTGGCCCGGACAATGGTGTTCTTTGCATGTTATAAGATCCCTCTTTTGGGAGCATATGGTAATGTAGTAGCCACTAGTTATGTACACAGCATGTATTCATCGATTCACTCAGCATATTTCTTTCTTGCATGACAGCCTAGTATACGAAAATGCCTTCTTTAATCACATGATGTTCTTTATTCTATTAGACACAGCGTGTGTTAACGTGCTATGGTTTATACTTTGCTGAATCGTCGTATTCACAGTTGTTTTTGGTGTTGCAGGCCCAGATCCCCCTGCCGAACCCCCGCAGGTCTGCCAAGCTCCAGATGAGACCCCCGGGGCCCCATCAGGTCTAGAGGAGTGGATGTGATCACTCCACGGGAGAGCGTTCCTGGCATGCATTGCATCGGAGTCTTGTTCTTGTTGTTTTGTTTTTGAGGATCTCAGACTTGTGTATATGTCAGACTGTATATGTTATTTTGTTCTTTTTGTAAAACTTTCATAGGTAATTATGTCAGTTCGTTCTTGGTATCCTCTTCTTGCACTGTTAGTTTGATGTTTCTGATATTTACAGCTTCCGCGTACTTGCTTGGCACGTGTGAATGTTCCCTTGTGCGTGTGCATTTAGACTCGGTCTACGTGTGCATGCACGGGAGTACGTGTGTCATTAGGTTTGGCTTTTGCTAACCCCCGAACCCTGGGCTCGGGTTGTGACATACGTATTGTATGGTATCAGAGCATTCCTTGCTCATTCCTTGTTCTAGATGATAAGCATGTAGGCATGTAGGATCGTGGCGAGGATACGATTTTCTTTGTGATCTTTCTAGATTTTGGGGCTTGTTGGGCGCAATTGTTTTGTGTTTGTGTCTGACTCTTTCCATTTTTCAGGATGGCATCAGGTTCGGGTTCTCAACAGAACGCCGGAAATAATGAAAGCGGATCCGCACCGTCACCGCAGACACAGAACACCGATGAACGCATTCTCATGCTATTACAGTCTCTACAAGCACAATCGCAATCAATGCAGAACTTACAAGCCCAAGTGACAACCATGTTAGATCGACAAAGCCAAGTCCCAGCTCAGTCACATATAGACCAGCAGGTGATCTTACAGCCTCGAGAGAGTGACCCGAATGCCCTCTACGGTAAATTTCGCAAGCGAGGAGCTATTGAGTTTTTCGGGACAGAAGAGCCATTGAAGGCCGAACAGTGGTTAGAGCAGACGGAGGATGTCTTTGAGACCGTCGTGTGCACGAACCGGCAGAAGGTCGGGTTAGAAACTTCTATGTTGAGAGACGTCGCAAAACCTGGTGGAAAAGCGTGAAAGATTCATACAGAGATATTCCTAGTGCGACAGTTTGGGAGATGTTCAAGCAACAGTTCAGGAGGAAGTTCATCCCGGCTCATGTGTTTCGAGCCAAGGAGGTTGAGTTCCTAGCTCTCCGTCAGCAACAGATGACAGTAGCAGAATAAGTGAACAAGTTTATGCAGTTGTTGCATTTTGCTCCGGACATGATCAGCACCGAAGAGAGGAAGGTGAACCGGTTTGTTGAAGGTCTGCATCCCCGGTACATGCATCACGTGACTGCGTTTCAGCGTCCGGCTACGTTTGATGATGCAGTGGACAGGGCCTATTCTGCTGAGGCCATCCACCAAGCTGCGAGAGCCGTTGAGCCCAAGAGATAACCGCCTTTCAGTGCACAAGGACAAGTACAGAAGAAGACCAAAGGCCAGCAGAGTACTTCTAGTTCTTCTGGAGTGACTTGTGGGTATTGTGGCAAGAGCCATACGACTGAAGCTTGTTGGAGGAAGGCAGGTGCTTGTTTTATCTGTGGTTCGAGGGAGCATATGATCGCCAATTGTCCTCGACATAGAGCCTCCGGTGCAGCTCCATCTGGTCCTACTTCCGGTGCAGTTCCTAGCAGACCCAGTGCACCTACAACTCCGAGCAAGTCACCGTCAGCTCGTCCAGGCTCGAGACAGCCTCGCCAGACAGCCCGTGCTTACGCTGCTACCCATGAGAGTGCCGAGGATCCACAGGTGGTTGAAGGTACTGTTTTGATTTCGCGCGTCGAGGCATTAGCTTTGTTCGATTCGGGGTCTACACGATCTTATGTAGCACCTCATTTTGCCGAGCGGTTACCTCAGCCGTCTAAGCCGTTGCCATATGTGTTGGTTGTATCCACCCCAGTTGGCAAGCGAGTGGAGTGTAGTATGTACTACCCCCATTGCGACGTGCAGATTGCAGGTCATCAGTTACCTGTTGATTTGATCCTGTTGTCGATGCTGGACTTCGACGTGATCCTTGGTATGGATTGGCTCGCTCGATATCGTGCCTGTGTTAACTGTTACAACAGGAAGATCTTCTTCGATTTAGGCAAGGGTTTCCGTTTCGAGGGTAGTCAGCAGAGATGCCCTAGACGTGTGATCTCGGCGTGTAAGGCAGATCGCTTGATCCGCCGAGGGTGTGAAGGCTTCATTGCCTTTATCTCAGCGAAGAAGGAGACGAAGCAGCTAGGTGAGATTCAGGTGGTCTATGACTTTCCAGATATCTTTCCAGATGATGTGCCAGACTTACCCCCGGTCCGAGATGTGGAGTTCGCCATTGAGCTTGTTCCCGGCACGGCACCGATCAGCAAGGCTCCGTATCGCATGGCCCCAGCAGAGTTGTCAGAGTTGAAGAAGCAATTGCAGGAGCTTTTGGATAAGGGTTTCATTCGCCCGAGTGTTTCACCTTGGGGAGCACCAGTCTTGTTTGTCAAGAAGAAGGATGGTACTTTTCGGATGTGCATAGACTACCGACAGCTGAACAAAGTGACTATCAAGAACAAGTACCCCCTACCCAGGATTGATGAGCTGTTTGACCAACTTCAGGGTGCAGCATACTTTTCGAAGATTGATTTGAGGTCGGGATATCACCAGTTGAGAGTCAAAGAAGATGACATTCCTAAGACTGCCTTCAGGACTCGTTATGGCCATTATGAATTCCTCGTGATGCCGTTTGGATTAACCAACGCCCCTGCAGCTTTTATGGGATTGATGAATCAGATCTTTGCTCCTTTTTTGGACCAGTTCGTAGTTGTTTTTATTGATGATATACTGATATACTCTAAGTCAGCAGAGGAGCATAGGGAGCATTTGAGAAAAGCCTTGTCGTTGTTGAGAGAACATCGATTGTTTGCTAAGTTGTCGAAGTGTGATTTTTGGCTTGAGCAGGTGGCATTTTTGGGTCATATCATTTCACGAGAGGGATTGGCAGTTGATCCATCTAAAGTGGACGCAGTAGTGAATTGGCCTAGCCCCAAGACAGTGATAGAGGTTCGCAGTTTCCTTGGTCTAGCAGGTTACTACCGTCGATTTGTCCAGGACTTTGCTAAGATCTCTTCTCCTTTGACGAAGTTGACCAGGAAGAATGTACCATTTGATTGGACTGAGGAGTGTGAAGCCAGTTTCCGGATTTTGAAAGAGAAGTTGACTACAGTCCCAGTGTTAGCCTTGCCAGATGGTAGTGAAGGATTTGTGGTTTATTCAGACGCTTTTCGAGTTGGTCTAGGTTGTGTGTTGATGCAGCACGGGAAGGTTATTGCATATGGATCGAGACAGTTGCGAGAACATGAGAAGAATTACGCCACCCATGATTTGGAATTGGCAGCAATCGTGTTTGCATTGAAGCTGTGGAGACATTATCTGTATGGTGTGCAGTTTGAGGTTCGTTCTGACCACCACAGTTTACAGTACTTATTCACACAGCAGGAGCTGAACATGAGACAGCGGAGATGGCTTGAGCTTATTAAGGATTATGACTTCCCGATCAAATATCAGCCAGGCAAGGGGAATGTGGTGGCAGATGCGCTCATCAGGAAAGCAGAGTCAGTGCAGTTATTGAGCAGTTTCCTCTTGGAGTTTCGTGGTCTCCCTGTTGAAGTTAAACTAGTGGATGAGTGCGTGACTTTGGCTAGTACGCTAGTGTTTCAGCCTAAGTTGATTCAGCAGATTAAGGACAGGCAGTTTGAGGATCTAACTTTGAAGCGCATTCGAGACCACATTGGAGACAGACCCGATTTCAGACTTGAGGATGGTGTACTCTATTTTCGGAGTAGGTTGTGCGTGCCAGCTGTTGATGAGTTCAAAGAGAAGCTGATGAACGAAGCGCATTACGCTCGCTATACGATGCACCCAGGCAACACAAAGATGTTTCGGAATCTCAAGGATCGCTTCTGGTGGAACAACATGAAGAGAGAAGTGGCAGGATTTGTTGCTCGCTGTTTGACATGTCAGAAGGTGAAGGCAGATCATCAGAGACCGCCAGGCTCGTTGCATCCTTTGCATATACCGCAGTGGAAGTGGGAACATATCACCATGGACTTCGTTTCCGGGTTACCGCCAACGAGCAGGAAGAACAACGCCATTTGGGTGATTGTAGATCGATTGACGAAATCAGCCCATTTCATTCCTTTCCGGAAGGGTATGACATTTTCAGAGATGGCTAGGAAGTTCGTGGATGAGATCGTCAGGCTCCATGGTACCCCTGTGTCGATTGTATCCGATCGCGACAGCCGTTTTGTTTCCTCTTTCTGGAGAGCATTCTAAGAGGCTTTGGGTACGAAATTGAGTTTCAGCACGGCATACCACCCACAGACGGATGGGCAATCAGAGCGGACGATTCAAACTTTGGAGGACATGTTGCGAGCCAGCGTGTTGAGCTACGAGAAAGAATGGGATCTTCACCTATCATTGTGCGAGTTCGCCTACAACAACAGTTTCCACGAGAGCATTGGGATGGCGCCATATGAAGCATTGTACGGGAAGAAGTGTAGAAGTCCGGTTTGTTGGGAAGAAGTTGGAACTCGAAGTTTTCACGGACCAACGATCATTGCCGAGACTACGGAGAAGGTACAGAAAACCATTGAGAACTTGAAAGTTGCTCGGTCGAGACAGAAGAGTTATGCAGACACCCGCAGATGACCCTTAGAGTTTCAGGTTGGCGAGTGGGTTTTTCTGAAGGTCTCACCGATGAAGGGTACGATCCGTTTCGGCCAGAAAGGCAAGTTAGCTCCACGCTATGTCGGACCGTTCGAAATCAAGAGTCGGATTGGTGATTTGGCCTATCGATTAGAGCTTCCCGAGATGTTTTCAGGAGTGCACAACGTTTTCCACGTTTCGATGCTTCGGAAATATGTTCATGATCCCTCCCATGTCATCCGTTACGACGAGGTTCAGATTCAACCGAGTGCTGCATACGTTGAGCGACCGCTCCGTATCGTGGGAACCCGAGAGCAGATACTCCGCACCAGGACAATTCGATGGGTCAAAGTGCTTTGGGAGCATCACAGTCCCGATGAGGCTACTTGGGAGTTAGAAGAGCAGATGGCACGACAGTACCCCGATTTGTTTTCCCAGGTATGAGTGAGTGAGTTAGTGTTCATTCCGAGGACGGAATGATTCTCAAGTAGGGGAGGATGTAACACTCCGACCCAGCTTAACCTCGTTTAGCGGTTAGTTAATCTTGTTTTCGTTGTTAATCGTGTTTTGTTTGTGTTTTGTTTTTGTTACGGGTCCTGGATAGGTAGTTGGGTTGAGTTTGACCTGGATTATGTAGACCAAGCCCTTTTTCGTAATTTTAGCTTTTCTAAGACATGGTCATTTTTGCATCATCTTGATGTCAACACGTGTCTTTCGTTGAGCTCGTTAACTTTCGTAACTACGTCATTCGCAACCGATGTCGTGTGATTCGATTGGACCCGGATTTGACTCAAATTGAAATTTCACTTCTAACTTGGCCTTTCTTGTAAATTGGACTTTTCCATTAGCTTTATAAGTTCACATGATCGACAAGTTGCTCTCTCTCTCGTTCTCTCTCTTTCTCCTCACTGTGCACGTCGAGTTCTTCTCTTTCACTTGAATTCTCTTCTCCAATTTCTCTCCTCCATCGATCAAGGGGAAGGTGGGTCTTTGCATGTGAGGTGAGTGAATTTTCTTCCATTCTTCTCATCTCCTTTCTCTATCTCTTTTCCTTCTTGTTTCTCATTTGCATGGTGTGTCTGTGAACCCAATCCTCATGCATGCATGTGGTTTTGATTGTGTTAGGTTGTGTTTGGATCCAAGAACCTCAGGTGGGCAATTGATTTCCAAATTGAGGCAAGTATAACCATATCTTTGAGAACCCATGTTGGTATGCTTTTGATTTGGTTGGTTTTATATGAATTAATGTGGAAATATGTGTTTACAGCCCATTTGATACTCATTGATTCAGTACTTGTGTATTCCCATTGGAGAATTGCATTTCTGATGCTTCCCAGACATTCTGTATGTGTTTCAGGAAATTTGAATTCGTGCAGGTACGGCTAAGCCGTATAGCACCTACGGCTCACAATCTAGAGAAGAGAAAAACCCAGTTTTCCTCCACGGCTAGGGCACGGCTAAGCCGTGGATTACCCTACGGCTAAGCCGAAGCTCAGCCGTGGCCCAGCCATAGATCAATACAAGGTGCATTTTCTGGAATAACTGAGAGTCAGCAATTGACAGACCTTCTACGGCCCAGCCACGGCTAAGCTGTAGACCACACACGGCTAAGCCGTAGCACACACACGGCTAAGCCGTAACCACACTAGAATAAAAAGGAAGAATAAGGATAGGTGTAAAGAAAAGACCGATATGGCCTTCATGATGGAATGTAGAGCACCTAGACTTGCCCAACGGAATATGATACAACGCGTGAATGATCTCGAGGGCTGCAAATCATTCATGTTCGTTATCCGGATGTTAAGCACCTCCCCATGGGTGTTGGTTTAAGGGACTTCGTGCACTGCCCGATTCATTGCAACACTAGACAACAGTGCATCGAATAACTTAAAACTACATCATCATGCACGGTTAGAAACACCGGGTAATTAGATTAGAATTAGTTTGTAACTAAAGATGATTCGATTTCGCATGGTTTGTTGCATAACATATTGCATTCGATCATTGATCTCAATGCTCTGACATGATTACTTGTATTCCATTACCTTCACATTGTGATTACGTACCTTGAGTATGCATGTATGATATGTTCACTCACAGATATGCACGTATGATATGTTGTCACGATCTACTCAGGGTTTCCATGATTGACTCTGTATGGTCAGGCACTACTTAGCCTCAGCCTTAGGATCCCGACGGGGTGAATTTGGTATAGTTTATATGGCCTGCTGCAGTATGGATATGTCTTGGGGAACCGGACCCCAGGAAACCGAGACCCATTGTACCCTGGCCCGGACAATGGTGTTCTTTGCATGTTATAAGATCCTTCTTTTGGGAGCATATGGTAATGTAGTAGCCACTAGTTATGTACACAGCATGTATTCATCGATTCACTCAGCATATTTCTTTCTTGCATGACAGCCTAGTATACGAAAATGCCTTCTTTAATCACATGATGTTCTTTATTCTATTAGACACAGCGTGTGTTAACGTGCTATGGTTTATACTTTGCTGAATCGTCGTATTCACAGTTGTTTTTGGTGTTGCAGGCCCAGATCCCCCTGCTGAACCCCCACAGGTCGGCCAAGCTCCAGATGAGACCCCCGGGGCCCCATCAGGTCTAGAGGAGTGGATGTGATCACTCCACGGGAGAGCGTTCCTGGCATGCATTGCATCGGAGTCTTGTTCTTGTTGTTTTGTTTTTGAGGATCTCAGACTTGTGTATATGTCAGACTGTATATGTTATTTTGTTCTTTTTGTAAAACTTTCATAGGTAATTATGTCAGTTCGTTTTTGGTATCCTCTTCTTGCACTGTTAGTTTGATGTTTCTGTTATTTACAGCTTCCGCGTACTTGCTTGGCACGTGTGAATGTTCCCTTGTGCGTGTGCATTTAGACTCGGTCTACGTGTGCATGCACGGGAGTACGTGTGTCATTAGGTTTGGCTTTTGCTAACCCCCGAACCCTGGGCTCGGGTTGTGACAGTATATTTCTTTGTACTTACATCCTCAGTGGCATATTCTTTTATAAGTGCCTCCCATAATTCTTTGGCGGTTTTATACTTTAAGAACACGCCATACAATAAATTATCTAAATGATTGAGAATCTTATTTCTACAATCAAAATCATCAGATTTTCACTGATCCTTTTCATAGGTACTAATGGGCCCACCTCTTTGCAGTTTAGGGCACGCTTTAGTTAACATATACAGAATCTTCATGACTTTTAAAAGATATTCTATTTTCATTCCCCACATGTTAAAATGTTGACCCTCAAGGTTAAAAACCTTATGAAAATAATCTCTAATAGTCATTTTCAATAATCTGCAAATCCAACAGAAATTCTAACAGCATTTCTCCTTAATAAAGAATGAGGCCTAAGAACCTAAGAAATGGGGTATTACTTAACTCTTCATCTTTTGGCAAAGTAGTAAATCGCTCGCATTAAGATTAAAGATGAGGCTTCCAGTCCAACCAGAACAAGCTTACATAGGACCTTAGTGGAAGAAAGGGGGCTAAGGGGTCGATAGATATAGAGACCGAAATTTGCCTAAACTACTGGAATCTGGTGCATGCAGATTACTAAAAATTAGCTGCAAAAACAAATAACTGAGGAAAAGGTTAGAAATCACCAAAATAATGGTAGCCGAATCATGTCTATGGAGGCATTTTCTTCAAGCAGATTTCGCCCCCACACAGATGCAAATAGACTCATGGACATCTGTCCTAGGATAAGATTGCTTTCCTGATTGGAAACTCCAACAATCATGTACTCAATTAGCTAAAGAGTATTTGAATCCAAAGAGACCACTTTTACAGACTCATAGTAGCAGCAAACCAAAAGAAGAAGTAGAGAAATAAGTCAAAAAAAGAAAAAGAATATTTACGGGACTTCCTTAATGCAGGAAGAAACAATAAATCTCAAGTATCGCAAACAACAAATCTCAAATTTCTATCTTGCACACAACAAATCTCAAATTTCTCAGGTGTGTAAAGGTGTAGACAACTCACCCGCAGCAACTTCTATACAACAAATCTCAAATTTCTCAGATGTGTAAATGTGTGTAAACAAGCTCACCTGTGGCAAACTCTATATAAAACACGCGCAAGGCAAGGCCCAACCTGGGTGACCCAAGTAGCAAGCCCGACGCTAATGTGCACGCTTGATCTTAGGTCAAGGCTCAACCCAGGTGACCTAACTAACAAGCCTGGCATGGATGTGCGAGCCCGATTCGCACCGCACACACAGCACCCCATGCCCACCGCCTCGCCTAGCACAGTCAACGCATGGTAACCACCTTCAAACCCACTAGAAAGCTTAACACCATAAGCTATGAGAAAATCATTAATGAAGCACTAAAAAGAAGTAGAAAATTACCGATGTGGGACAAAGGTTATTAAAGAGAATAAAGGAGGAGGAAACTCCATGCTTTTAAAATGGGATTTGTACTTTAATACACACCCCAATACAACACAAAAGGTATTCTTCTTTTTCCAGCTAAAAGGCTGGGACCGTATGACACTTGGACACGTGAGATAATGGGTAGTCACATATGTAAGGAAAGGGAAGGCAAGGTTAGAAACCTCCGGATGTGAACACTTAAGGAGCCATTCTATGAACATATTTCTTATCATGATACATGAGAGGGACATGCTCTTTCATAGTGATGAAACCCTCTCTATGTACATGTGATTTCTCAATTCTCTTTTACCCGATTTGAAGACTTTTATGGAAAATAGATCTCTAAGCTCAGGTAGTAGTCCCAGCCTCATAAAGAGGGTTACATTTCTGATACATGGTAACTTCCTGTATATGTTGTAGTTTTTCTTGTTATCGAATTTCTGAATTGTAATTGATCACCGCACTGGTTGTACATGAAGCATACAAATAAAAAAAATTAAATGGTACCGATAAATTTACAATTGAAGACAACAAATTGTTGCCAAGTTTATATTATTAGGTTTTCCCTTTGATGAACCCAACTAACTAGAATGTTAACCATGCTCCATAGTACAATTAAGATATAGATAAAACAATGGTGTCATGCCATTTGTGGCCTTTCCTAAGAGGGCTCCATCTCCCCTCTTTTCTAAGACATTGTGATAAGGGCAGTAAAAAAAAGGACTCAGCTGGTTTCAAGACATTTAGGAAATCGAAGGGGTTTTTGGTTTTTTCTCACCTTTTCACTGCAGGCATATGGGGAGTCTTTAGACCTTAGAGTGGTGACCTTTTTCTTAAGGATCCCTTTGTTTGCATGGAATAGAACATAGGAATTCATGGCCCAATGGATTATTAAAGACTGAGAGAAGTGAGATCCATATCATCATCATCTTCTTCATTAATTATCACCAGGATCATTATCACAACCACTACATGGTCAGGATCCATTCAATTTGTGAATTAGATTGTATCATCATATGCATTCCATTTTGCCATCTTTCATATCATACATTTATAATTAATCCATAGTCTTGCATTTAATCATGGATTGCAATCATATAAATTTCTTCTAAGTTAACTTCTCTCCCTTTAACCTTTAATGTCTAAAATATTTTTTTAATCTTTTGGATTTAGGTGTGTGAACATTAACTATAAAATTAGAAACATTTGAATTCAATTGTTTGTTGACCCAATCATCATAAACATAATATATTTTTTATTTGTAGATTTAGTTAATTAATATTTGTCAACAAATTAATCAAGAATGGGATGAAAATGGACTCAATTGCATTTTACTGGAAAACGTTTTGGACTTATACAATGAAATCTGTAGTACCCCAATCTTGCTTAACTAGATTACCTCTAATTAATGGTGATTAGGTGTTAATTGAGCTAGTTTTAGTGTTAATCCAGTGGTTTGGTGGTTTTGAGGGAAATTGGACCCAAATACAGGGTTAGAAAGAACTTTTCATAATTTTTTTGTTTTGGGTTAGCATTGGGTTGGGTGCATCATTTCGGCAGGGTTCTGGGTGCATTAGGTAGAGCATTTCATGTGTGTCATCTTTTATGTTTTGACCCAACTCATTAGAGCCCATTAAGGCCTATTTAATAGCTAAAAGACCTTTTTTTTTAGAGTGCTGCCATTTAAACACAAAAAGCATCTCTCTTAACACATCATTCTATTGGAACTTTTAAATCCAATATTACCCTCTGTATAAAATGACAAAAATGCCCTTTTTCCTCCAAAATGCAATGATTTTTTCCTCTTCACACACAAACCTTCTTCATCCCTTCTTCGCTAACTCTTCCACTATCTCTTCTTCCTCCGTCACTCACTAATCTCTTCCATTTTCTTCCTCCATCACTCACTCATATCTTCTCCTTCCTTTATCTTACTTGCAAAAGGATATTACTAATCAAAAGGTACAATAAAGAAGGAAATGAACAAGTATTTGATGGTTTACACTCCCAATATGAGTGGCAAGGTTAGTGGACTAAGATTTGTGTTCGTTTTTGCCATTTTTTAAAGTTTCGTATTGAGTTGAAGAATTTTTGTCCGCCTCTTGTTCGGCCACTTATGGCTGAACAGAATATGGTCGAACATGTAGTGTTTTTTGAAAATCATTTGTTTTGATGTTCAGCAAGCGTCTATACAAGAAAATGAAGTAGGCTCTAAATGTGTTTAAGGATTATACCAATGAGTTTACTACTCATGCAGTAAGGAAGATTCATCATAATTTTTACCAAAACTCTTTGTAAACATTATTGTAAAAGCTTTTTTTTTACTTTTTTTTTTTTTGTAAGAGTTGCATTTGTAGATATTCTACAGTCAAGAGGCATTAATCGATTAAGCTCGTACTGTTGGAAGGAGAAATGGCTTAGTCATCTTTATTAAATTTTCTAATGCGGCTCGAGTTGGAGTAAAACCTAGAGTATTACTTGCATGGAGAGAAATGGATATTATAATGCAAAGAGGATCACTGACAAGGAGCTTACTAAGAAGAATATAGCAAACAAGTATGAAGAAATGTGGATGCCGATTTTCATTGAAAGGTAAAAAGTTGGAAACAAATGATGGTTGGATATTAGACCCTCTTTATGGTGTGCATAACTATTCTACTGCGCAATATCTGAAGAGTTATTGATATGCAGGTAGATTATCAAAAGAGAAATTAAAGCTTTTGGTTAATATGTCTAAGAGTATGGTCAAACCGAAAAAAATCTTGGTTACTTTGAAGTGAAGAATTGAACTTAATGTGACAACAATGAAAGCTATATACAATACCCGACATAGGCATAAAGTCATTGAACGAGGCAGGAGATGTCAAATGCAACTTTTGTTGAAAAAAGTTACCAA
The DNA here is from genome assembly GCA_037013555.1 of Sextonia rubra. NCBI lineage: Eukaryota > Viridiplantae > Streptophyta > Magnoliopsida > Laurales > Lauraceae > Sextonia > Sextonia rubra. Next base: position 102,941,923 of record JASUAD010000001.1, on the reverse strand, counting down.
AGCATAAATACATTGAATGGTCGTAAAAATTGCAAGAATAATAATGTTGTGAAGGAACTTTTATAGAGACTCACAACGGGTATTAGCTTGTTACATGCATTTTCGCACGTTTTGATAATGGTATCGCATACTCCTGTTGGAGGTTGTTGGCATAATGTCTACAGATATGACGTTCTTTATTTGTTTTGTATATATGGAAGCTAAAAGTGAAGACAAATACATGGGTATTGGGTGTATTGCGTTCTATAATTAGGGATGCTATTTTTCCTGATATTATTGTGACAGATAGAAAATTGGCATTAATGAATGCCATTGATAAAGTTTTTCCAACTGCTGCACATTTATTATGCAAATGGTACATCAATAGAAATGTGCTGGCTAAATGTAAAAAGCTATTCCAAACAAAGCAAAGTTGGGACAAATTCATTATGGATTGGAATATGCTACGAATTCATCGATGGAAGAAAAGTATATTAAACAATTGATAAAGCTAAATGAAAAGTACAGTACATATCCGCAGGCACTTAAATATGTCAAATATAGCCGACTAGATCCATATAAAAAAAGATTTGTCTTCGCATGGATGGACAATTATATGCATTTCAAAAATATTACGTCGAACAAATATGGTTCAGAACTTATTACTTTTTATGAATGTTATGCAGTTTTACTACATTATATATTATTAACGTATTGTTTCATTATCTTCTTTATAGGGCAGAGAGTTCGCATGCGCAGTTGAAGAGGCACCTCCATTTTAGTTAAGGAAATTTTAAAACAAATTAGACAAAGATCCATAGTTTGCTTAAAGTGCATCACACAGGTATTAAAACATCATCTGAAAAAAGAAAGATACTTGTCCAACACAACTTCAAGCCATTTGAATTCAAAGAGCTTCATGGGAACATCTCTAGGAATGCATTGGAAAAAATATAAACAAAAAGACAAAGATCTAATGTTGTTGGAATTGACTGAAATGCATGTCGGTGTGTTATGAGACATAAATGGTTTACCTTGTGCTCATGAGATTGCGAAGCACATGATTGAAGGTCGGCCGATTCTTTTCCAATGCATACATCCTCATTGGGGTAAACTTGATATAGTGCCTACTCGTACATCGAAAGATTTGACTATGGACATGGAGTGTGTGGCAGAGTTGTCTTATATTCAATCAATGACATGGAGTGTGTGGCAGAGTTGTCTTATATTCAATCAATGTTCGAAACTTCTAATTGTACCCATAAAATGCAAATGTTGAAGAAATTACAGAAGATTTATCAGCCAGCCACTACCTTTTTACTGGAACCAGAAGTGAAGTCAAGGCTACCGGCTACGCCACCATTGAGACTTGATACGTCTACTAAACGTGTTTCAGGTGCTTTTGAGTTGGTCCCTTCTGTACAAGAAAGTTACGGCCTCTATTTGTAACAGTGGTGCTTGACTCCAAGACCAAAGCAGAAAAGAAAATAAATATTGGGAAGCTAAAATTCAAACAAGATTGAATAGCTTGAAGTTCTAAACCTAGCATGATTCATTCTCACGGGAAATATGGCCTTATATAAACATTGTCAAGGACGTGGCAACTGACAGTAATTATGGCTTCAGAGTTATTATAGGATTGCTTGGTCTCAATGAAGATGGTTGGAAACAGGTTAGGAGAGAACTTGTAGGGGAGCTAATTGCAAATGTGGACAATTATAGAGCATTATATAGGGTCGAAAAGAAGGTTGAAGAACTAATAGTGTCATTATCATACTATAAGGATTACCTATCATATGATAATTAGTTGACCATGCCTGATATGGGTCATCTAATAGTATCTCGTTATAATTTGGTCTTGTATCATTTAAACAATGAACAATGTCTTACTTTAGAGAAATAAAACACACTTTTCGGCCCTTGAAGGCTCAACACTATGAGCTGTGTTCGACCCTAGAAGGTTGAACATATCCGGGAAAACACAAAAAAAAGGGGTTATAAACCCCTGTTCATTCTAAAATACACCTTATAAGCCTAAAAAAGGATGTAATAGGATGTAAATCACAAACCACAACCAATGTCATGATTAATGGATGCACAAAACCAAACATACTTCTCAAACCACAATGAAATAAAAGAATACAATAAAAAAGAAGATTTACCTCAAAATGGAAGAAGGTTTTAGGCTTGGAATAGAGGAGCAAGTAAAAGAAGGCAATGGAAAAGGGGTTTCAGAGTTGGAATGAAGAGAGAGTTGAGTGTAGGGAAAAATGAGGCAATGTGTGTAGGGAGAAAAAAGGGATTGGATAGTTTAGGGATAGTGGGTGTGTTAAGAAAGAAGAAATATTTTTTTTTTAAATTTCACTTGTGTGTAGAGAGAATATGTGTAAAGAAAGGCCAACTTGTTGTTTATTCGGCATTCCCCTTTTTTATTTTCATAAAGGACAAGGTGTTGAATGCATTGTAGTAGAAAAATCTTAATTAAAAACAAAAGCACCTCATCTCAATTGATTGATTCTCCCCTTTCTCAACAACTCTCTTCTCCCTCATCCTCACTTCCTCTCCAAACACCAATCCAACCAAGGAAATCATTTGCATGTGTGATATTGAAGCTCCATCACCATCATCATCTCCAACTTCATTTTCTAAGCATTCTCTTCTTCCATTTGAGCTCCATCTTCACTTTACTTGAGCTTAAAGGAAACCCCTATCAATCACTCATTCATATTTTGATTTAGCTAAAGGTCCAAGATTTCATTACATGCATCTCATCTTTGCATCATTTCATGTTTTCTCCATTGTAAAGTTTGGGTTGAGTTTAGAATTTGGGGCTTTTCATCTCTTTGAGTGAGCTAAGGAGCTTTGAGCTTGGATTTGCTAGATTTGAACCCTAGGCATTGTAATTAAGGCAAGTGAAACCATCATATCTCTGTATGTGGTGGTATGTTGTTGATTCTTGATTTTTCATGCTAGAAACCTGGCATAGCTCATGTTCTTTGGATTACCATTTCACAACTGGTTTTGTACGGTTTAAGTGTGATGTCGAAGGCTGTATTTGGCTTAAGAAATGTGGTTGATATGGTGTGTAGAAGGTGTTTTTGAATGCCCATTTGGTTGTAGGAAAAGAGGGCACCTGAAACCAAGTTCGTGCTCAAATTCTAATGCCTCATAGCTAGCCAGACCATTTCATTATGGCTTGGCTCGGCTTGAAATCCAGAAGCAGGATTTTAAGGGTGTGAATTTGGCTAACTACACGGATAACCGTAAGGTCTTGCACAGCTAGCCGTGGACCACAACTGAGGCTAGCTGGGACCCCCTCCCATCTAACCATGGGAACATGAAACTTAGGGACTTTTAGGGGACTTTTGTGAACCTTAAATGCTAAAAATGATGACCCATGGTTACCCTTAATATAGGTGAAGAATTGACCTACCTATCATTTATGTGGGCACTTGATTCCTTGGCTAATGCATGCCTCCTCACGGGTGTTGGCCAAGGATGAATGGTGTCCTCTAGTTGGTGTGACATCAAGGTTAAAACAACAATATAACACCATAAATCCTAGGAGTACATTATAGTGTATGGTCATGCCAACAAGTGACCCTAAACTTAGGAAATTGGATAGTAATATGCATTGATTCTCATCAAAATTGTGCTTTCATGTTGGCAAGTTCATATGATGACCTCCGCATGATCTCATTCATGCTCTTACATATATTGCTATCTGAAAATCCTATCTAAGTTGTGAAGGTCATTTTGGTTGTGTTAAGCCCTCCTTTTGCCCAATTTGCTTAAGTTGTATGTATATGTTTCCTTATTCGCATGTGCACATCTCTCATATGACATAAAGTTTGCAAGATAAGGTTGGGCATGATTATGTTTATGCATATGGATAAGTATGATTCACCCATATATGATTCTCCACTAAGCTTCTACCCTAATAAAGCTCAACAGGGCTAAGTGTGGGTTTAGTTATGTGAGCTAGCTGCAGTATAGATATGTTTGGAGTTGTCTATAAGTCCCAAATCCATGACAGAGGGTCTCCAGCCGTATACCTCCTAGTGGTACCTTATAAGTAAGTGTGCTCTCTTTATAGGTTATGCCTTTGAAACCAAAATCGAGAGAATCTAGCTTAATGTGGAATGCCAATTAGTATGCTATACATGTTATCTTTGATCCACATAGTCATTTGTATTCAAGCGAATGAGCCTAGTTTGTTTACATTGCTTTCTTATGGTCACAAGTCTATTACTCATTTGATACATTAAATGCTTATGTTTATGACTGTTTTACTTGCTAGTCGGTCATGATTTACAATATTATTCTTGGTGTTATCAATTGCACCTCAAGAATAGATGAGTGGGCCCCAAATGATGTCTTCTATATGCATTTTTTGTGCAAAAGAGCATTTCACCTTGGTTTATCATTCTTATGATAGGTTAAGTTCAGTTCTTTTAAGCTATCTTCCTCATGGGTTGTAATTAATGTATCTTTTGTAATTGTAACTTAAACATGATTGGGCATTAATTGAACCTAGCACTGGTGTGCTCTAAATATTTTATTTATGTATGTTGGCCAAACCTGATGATTCATTGTACCATGACAATATATGCTATATGTAGGGTTCAAACACGGAATCCAATGGCTACGGACTCCTGGTTACAATCCCACATAAGATTCCACAAAAAATTTACGATAGTGATGAGATATATGTTCGCATACTCACTCACGTGGATCCTAGAAAGAAAAAAGAAAAATTTCCCGTCAACTTTGAGGCATTTTCCCATCAATTTTGAGGCTAACAGCCCAAGATGCATGCAGATAATTCTGGGTTTAGGGGTGTGACAAAATCCGGATGAAAAGCATGTCCTGTGATGGATGCTCCATGCTAAGAAACATTTGGAATTTGTTCTTGGTTGATTACATGTCAATGGCTTTGGTATCCTTGAAAATGGAGGAAAAATACATTTCCCACCACCTTCGTTGTCATCACCATGACCAGTTACTTGAGGTTTGTTATTTGTTTATATATTGTCATGAGAATTAGAATTTGCTTCTTTCAATTTTTTTTGTTAATTAACTTTTATCTTGTGGGGCACACACATTGCTACATAACTATGCACACAAAATAGTTACTATAATCACAGGTTGTTTTCCAAGACAGTTTCACTCTACACAATAATACCCCAAATCCTGAACGATTTTTCCGCTGCCTTAGAAAAGGTAGGTAAATAAATTAACTTGCCTTTTTTTTTTTTTGCTTAGTTGTGTTTCCTCCAATTTTTGGGGTTCTATTTTTCTTGTGATGCAGCATCTTACCAATGAAGTAACATGCATTTGTAACAATGCCAAAATTAACACAAAGGTGACTGATCCAGAACTTTTTCAATCATAGGCGTGTTCTAATTACTTCTTTTATATTTTTACTTTTTGAAATCAACGTGACCATTTCTACTATCAGTATTTTCTATTTTATTTGAACGGAGTTTGCTAACAATTTTTTCCCACAAATGGTCTTCAGGGATTCGTAAGAAAATCCACTGGGGTCTATGACAAGTACTTCCCATTTTAAAGGAGAGCCCACATTGAGATCTTACTAATGTATGCACCGTAAAATTTCAAATACTTATAAAAGTCTACTTACCAAATGAATAAAATAAAAATTGGAAAATGTTTGAAAATATAAGTAGCCCACTGAATGATTCTCATGGTTTAAATAAAAGAAAAAAATTCAAAAGTCTATTAAATTTTATAAACATCTGAACTTTTATTATTTTTATAAATTTTGTAATAAACTATTTAAATTTTTTATATAGGCCTAGGCTAAGCACGGGCCTATATTGCTAGTCTTTACTTAAGATAGATATTTTAAATGTTTTTGCTGCATAAAAGTAATACATCAAATATTATTGTATTCTTCAAAATATTATTGATAAAAATAAATAAAAAATAGATAAATATATTATCTATCAAGCTGATTTATTTATTAGAATTAGATTGAATCACTAACGTTATTTGCTTTAAAATTGATTAAGAAAAAGAATTACAAAAAGGAAATGATGATGAGGATGATTGAGAATTTATCTCAATAAAATTTAAAAATAACATCTTCAAAGGAAAAAATTCTTGTAGTTCGAGTCTACTTAAATCCCAAAAATTTTTATTAAAAAAGCTCGCTTCTCGCTTCCTACTTAGAAAGAAAAGGAGGAAAAATAAAGGACATTATACAAATATTATTCCACCAAGTTAAATGTCCAAGGAAAAAATCGCAAAATCCTCATCTCTAAAATCAATTAGGAATAAGCAAGTAATAGAATACCAAAATTACTTGAGAAGCTTCTTTTTTATAATCTGAAAAAATGTAACATCAACCTTCTTCCTTAGAGTTCCTTAAATAAAGTTGATTTAACTTGGAAATTATTCAAAAAAAAAAAGATAAAACAACATTTCATATCAAATTGGAGAAGTAAGTGTTATAGGCTTGGAATTATCCAAACCAAATTTCAAATGAGCATAAGTTGAGCCCATTATAGCTATTAAAAAAACTTGACATTTTCATCATACGCCTAACTCCTATAAGAAATGGAGCCATCCATTTTGCTTGGTGCCAAATTTTTATAAAGAGGCCCTACAAGAAAAATTATCATGCTACTATTTAAGCAAAAAATAAGATTAGGCAACAAAAAAAGGTGCAAAAAAGGTGGCTACGTGAGAGATTTTAGTGATAATAATATATTGAGAAAGTTTAGGGGAATTAGTGATTTTAGGATACTGAGGTGGCGCTCTAGAAAAAAAGAAAAATAAGGAGTGCTGATGTGGCACCCTTCAGAGGCCTCCATTCTTGTAACTTTAATATATATAATACTATGAAAAGTGGTCTCATTTCATCAGGTCCTCAAAGAGTCCATTTTAGCATGTTGCAATGGGACTTCTAATGAGAGATTACTCAAAGAATTGCTTGTAGATTTTCTTGATGCCATACTCATTAAGAGTAGAAGTAAGAAAGTAAGTCATGAACTCATTAAGCAAACTCTTAAAAAGTTACACATTTTCAAACTACTCTTTTTTTTTTCTTTTCTTGTCTTTTCTTTTTTAAAGTATCTCTCACTGCTTCTAGTTTTATGATTTTCAACACACTACTCGTGGTGCTTTTTTTTTAATTCTCTTCTGAGTATATTAAATAATTTTCAAACAGCATATTTTTTCCTGCTATCTATAATGCTCAAAAGGAAGTGTTTTTGAAAGGGTAACAACTAATGCTGATTCTCATTTATATGGAGAATCTCATGATCTCTTCCTTCCATTTGTTTAGTGCCTTGTTTAAAGCTCCATAACTTTGTGTTTAGGAAGATTTTCAAATAAGGTCTTAAGTTTTTGTCTTATTTCAAAAAAGGACATAAGTTTCAAACTTTTCAAATTAGTACCTAAGTTTTCCAAGAAGTTTTCAATTAAGGAACTTCATCCATTTAAAGTTATTTTCCAACAACATTTTTTCCTTATTTTTTTAAATATCCAAATTACCCTTCATTGAAACAAAACCCTCATTCAATTCCCCAGTGTTCTTCTCATTTCCATCTCTAGCATCATCATGATGATCAAGGAAAACTAGCATCCCCAGACGTTGGCCGCATGTACTGGCTACCTAAACCATGTAATGGCTTTAAATGAAAGATAATTTGGGTATTTTAATAAAATAGAGGAAAAAAGTCACCAGAAAGTACCTTTACATTACCAAATGTCCGTAATTAAAAATTTACTAAAAAACTTAGAGACTAATTTGAAAAGTTTTGAAACTTATGTCTTTTTTTTAAATAAGGCAAAAACTTAACACTTTATTTGAAATTTTCCCTTGTTTATATGAGGTTTCTAATTCCTTACTTTTTTTTTCTGATTTCCTCCATGATAGTCTCTACAATGCAATGCAGTATCGCGTTAATTTTTTCTAAGTGTTATAAGATATGTATCATGGGTGGATTCCCGTATAAGATGAGTTGGCTTTAGGGTCCAATTATAATTAGGGTTAATCAATAAGGAAGTTACTTATAAATAAACCTCCTCTCTTTGTATCTGCAGATACTAGAAATATTCAAAAAGTTTTGTCTTTCTTTTCCCTCTAATATTCTTTCTCTAAGTTCTCTTTTGCAACACATTATCAACACAATGCTTTCTTTCGATCGATTTGGATCTTGAAGAAAAGACGCGGATCATCGTAGATCTCGAATTTCATCTTCATATTTATGGTCTCGATTTTTGTTCTATGGGAAGGAAAAAGACTCCATTGAGTCTCAGGTGCACAAGGAGGCAAAGACAGAAAGTCAACATTACTTCGGACTTTAATGCAAGAAAGGACAAAAAAAAACTAAGTGAGCTTAGCGTCACTTTCTTCAAGAGAACAGAAACCAAGCCATCTCATGGCTTTGGCTTTTGTCTTTTTCTACATAGCAAGGATGAAGAAAAAAGGGCTGAGATCAACTCAACCAAGCCAAGCCGATCTGAGCCTAGCTGTCAGCCATTACGCCACCAGATACAATAACAAATTGCATAGGGCATTGTCTTTTGCTACCTTGGGGGGTGCACCCATCCTAGCAAGAAAAATAGATGCTCCTTTCCCTTCTGCCCTCTTCTGCTTCTAGAAGGTTGGATCAAGCAAACCCAATCCAACTCGACCCGATGTAGCCCACAGTCAACCAGCAATGGTCGCTAGTACGAGCACTGACGTAGGCAAACTGCATGGATAACGCTGGCAGAAATGACTGATGATGCAAGAATGACATCATTAATGATGCACACAGAATTACAGATTGCCGTCGAATCTTCAAATGATGATATCTTAGCCATCGAAAGTCTGATCGATGATCCGTTTATACCTACAGAAAGCTCATGAGCATATCTACATGTTGGAAGCAGAAGGAAGATGATTAAACAGTTAATTTTATTTTTCTTATTTTATGATCTTTTATTAGTTTGATAGTTATATACATACATTTATCTTTATTCTTTTGAGATTTGCAAGTATTTATAATTTTAATTCGAGTGATGAATAATTCATTATCTCTTATCAAAGGGAGATCATGATAGAATTGAAAATCTTGAATCATAAATAGAACTAGAAGTTTTATATAAATAATAAGAACCGGAAGTTCCATATGATACTTAGAACTAGAAGTTCTATATTGAATAAATAACTCAAACCTAAAGTTCCATACGTTATTTTAATCTACAACCAAAAGTTCTAACCTGAACCTAAAGATCCGTGAATTATTCTTATCTAGAACCAAAAGTTCTAACCCAGACCTAAAGATCCGTGAATTATTCTAATATAGAACCAAAGTTCTAACCCGGACCCGAAGATCCATGAATTATTTTAATTTGGAACCAAAAGTTCTAAAGGTTTGGAATATGAACTCGGAGATTCATATTCATATTCAAGCCTGAAGCCTTGATAGAACTAAAAGTTCTAATTCTTACCTGAAGTATTTACAGATCTGATTCATAAGTTAAGAACTCAAAGTTTTAACTCAGTCCTAAAGTCTTGATAAAACTAGAAGTTCTAATTTTTAAGTTGAGAACCTAACGTTCTAACTTCAATTGGTCAATGGTTCATCATATTGATTCTCGATTATCCTCAATTGGATATTAAGAACCTAAAGTTCTACCTTTTATTTTTGTTTCTCTGCACACTTTTAATTCTATATATTTTATTTCATTATGCTGTATGCTTGACACAATTACTTCGGTATAGTTATGACTATATGATTATATAAAACTTTAGTTTTAATTAATTTATTGCTAGAAGCAATAGTTGTATATAATAGAACCGGAAGTTCTATATCAAATATATAATATGGACTCGAAGTTCATTGAATTATGGACCTGCAGTCCTAAGTTTTTTTTTTAATGTTTATATGAACATATAGATTCATATTCATAATCAAACCTAAAGTTTTGATTTTCTTTTTTTAAAAAGATCCAAAGTAGTTTAGATCGATACAAAGGCCATAAAATCAAACTTGAAGTTTTGACAGAACTCAAAACTGTGATTCAAACCTAAAGCTTTGATAGAACCAGCAGTTTTAAGAACCTAAAGTTCTATCTCAAGCAGGAAGTCTTCACAAACTAGAAGTTCTGATTCCTCAATTAAGAACTCGGAGTTCTAACTTTTTAATTGGCCGATTCTTCATTATATTTTGTCATTGGATATTAAGAACCCAAAGTTCTATTTTTTATAATTTTTATTGTTAAATTGATCTCTACATACTCGAAAATGCTTGATGATGCCATCAAAGAGGGAAATAAGATATTCCCGAAAAATATGACATAAGCCCTCATTTTCTATACCATTATATCCATGATAGAGAAATATGATCACCAAAAGATGGTCATACCACCCAATGCTTAAAATAAATACCAAACAAGACAAACAGAATCCCTTTACAAGAGGTACACGTAATAGTTCATCCGGTAGAGATGAAAATAACCACCCCAAGAAAGGTGATTAACAAGGTATTTTTCTAAATTAGGAGAACCACCAAGCATGGTCTGAAGACCTACAACTATTATTATGAATTTGAATATTGAGTTCAATTTTTATATATTTCGTTGGATACTGGGACTTATTCTTTTATCTATCGTATCTTGTGTATATATGTCATATTTGCTTTGAATGGTAAATTGTTTAGTTGTTCTCAATTTCATTTTTCTTATGCAACTGTATAGTTACGTGAGTTTATTATTCTTGTGATATGGATCATGAAATGCATGAAACTGAGGATAATATATGTCCAATAAACAATAACACAAAATACATTATATTGAAAAACTATAAGATTTTCTTAGAATTAGTATTTAATTCGCACAATGTATCAACTATAGCTGGATTTGTACAAATACTTAAATACTCTAAAAGAGTCCACATAATGTTACCAAATGATACTCACATATGCATTATTATTATTATTATTATTGTTATTATTATTATTATAGAGGTTCCCAAATAAACTTGCTTAGCTTCAAAGGCATCAGGATGAATGGGTACTATATATAGAAACTATAAATGAAGGTAACACAGAATACTTGTACATCATTACTAGTATTGATAGCGATAAGCTGTTACTAAAAAAGCTAAGTGCATTTTCCTCAGACCTCAAGGCAATATGACAAGATAATCTCCAATATTGAATCACATTATGAGCAAAATGATAAAATCAAGCTAAAAGCTTAAACTAAGCCTGAGGCTTAGTGACCCTAAAGTTTAATGCTTTGGCATGATAGGTTAGGTCAGCTTAGGGCCACTATATTAAGGCAAATTATTGATAATTGTTTTTGGTATTCTGTAGAGTACCATCAATTGACCAACCTTCTGCAAAAGATACCAGGTGTCATTTGTGAACTCATTAAATCCCCCTAATGGACCTTTTTAAGTATTTTATGATTTTGATTAATGCCTTTATCCCTTTGTTGGATATTTGCCTACTTTTTTAGCTTTTGCCTGTCTATTGGTACAAACTATTAAACTTATAGTACACTTCCCTGAGCATCCTATTAAGTCTATAAGGCTTAATATCATAGGTTCATAACCTGCATGAACCCACAACATAGATTAAGAATCTATGTTGGTTATGATTCACCCATAATTATTAGATATGTAGAACCAATGATGAGAGATATATTCACTATTCGTTTTGCTGATTGTCCTCTTGATGAGATAGTCTTCCCGCCATTCAAGGGGAGATGAAAAGGTTTCTGAATAGCGCTGTACTTCACAATGTGACAATAAAGTACGGAGAATTGTGCACTTAATTATAAACGAATTCCTTATTACTTTTAATGATACAGTAAACGTGACTAGGTCACATAAACCAGCTATAAACACACAAGCACGAATCAATGTCCTTGTAGGATAAGCACGAATAAGTGCCCCTGAAGGACAAAAATTCAAATATGGCAGCAAATGAATCTGTTATATGTCAGAAGCATGGCAGACGTATAGATTCTGTAAGGTCCAAACCCCAGATAATTATGATTTATAGTAATTAAGTTAGTTTTACCTTAATTAATATGTTATCAGGCTAATTTAGCTCAAATCCCTTTGGGTTTGGGTCATAGATAGGTAGTTGGATCAAGTTTGAACCTTATTAGGTAGTCCAGGACCTTTTGTATTTTAGCACTTTCATGGTTTTACATCATTAATGTACTATATTAATTGCATTGGGTGAGTTTCATCTTGTGGGACATCCTTGATGTTTGGCCCAATTTCATTTGGACTCATTCCAGCCCATTTAAGCCCAATTGATTCAAACTGGATACATATAGAAGCCAGGAGGGCTTATTTGCAATTTCCTAGAATTCCACCCATTTAAAACTCAAACCCATCATTCCTCTCTACCTTTCTCTCATTTGGCTACAACAAGAGCTCCTTCTTCCTCTTTGGTTTCTTCTCCTTTCATCATCTTCTTCCTGAATCCAGCCCCATTCTTGGTTGTTGAAGAATTGCATGCAACAAGTTTGGAGTTCTTCTTCTTCCTCCTTGGTCTTTTTGCTCTCATCTTGGAAACCCAGGCATCTCTTCTTCCTATCTGTTTGTAGAAGAGTGAGGTATGGAAACTCATCTCCATTTGAGTTATTAAGTTCAATAAGGGTCAAGAGATTCCATCTATTAGTATGCATGCATCACATTCTCATTCTTCTTCATGCATATGTTAGATTCTTCATTAGTGAAGCCTCCTCCATCATCTAACCAAGGGGCAAATCGATTTGAGTGAAGCACCAAGCCTAAGGCAAGTATAATGATACATTTTCTTTACATGCATGGCTTTATTCTTTGATTCTTGATGGATTCTTGTGAATTAGCCCTTTTACAGCTCAACAGATAATGCATGCAATTGATTCATGATTTTAATGATTTTGGATGAATAAAAAATGATAGTGGTCCTTTAGGGAACCTCAGAATGTGGAATGGAAGCCTTTTATGTCGGTTTGAATGCAGGTGGAATAGAGGAATGGAAGAGAAAAATTGGTTGGAAACTAAACACACTCGAAACAGAGTGCTTCAGGGCCGACCGGTCGGTCTTGAAGCCCGATCGGTCGAATTGCCTCCCTAGGTAGTCCGATCGGTCGGCCACTCTGCCCGACCGGTCGAAATTCCTTTCTGGATGCGGTCCGATCGGTCAGACCAGTACCCAATCGGTCGGGTAAGCCTAACCTGTAGTATATAGAAATATATTCCAAAACTAAATTTCATGCTTGACTATAGACTTTCTATAGTCTACAGAGTAGCCTAGTGATGGTTTACACCCTTTTACCCTAGAAAGAGACCAAGGTATCCACCCACACTTACCATAAGATTGTAGGTTTATCCCAAAACCATTTATGACCATAGAAGTGGATCCTTTGCTACACCAAAATAGTCCAACGGTAACTAAATATGGAGAAGGAAAAGTGTTGAGCTGTCACTCCTTCCCTCTTGATTCTCCAATTAGTTTTCAATGCCACGTTACGGGTGTTGGCATAAGATGAAGTGTCCTTTGCATATATAAGTAACGCCGAAAATGGTAACACAATGACACTAAACGTCTTATGAATACACCGTAATGAATGACTTGGAAACCCGGATTATCTAGCATAGGGTTGGCTAGTAACCATCCTTGACAACCTCTTGATCTAATTGCATTCATATTGATAGAAAACCTTGACCTCAACATGATAGCTTATATCAATATGCATTATTGATGATCAGTACTCTACTTAGTTGTGATTTTATGATTGATATTTCTATCGAGATTGAAATACATGTCTGAATAAGTATACGTTGAACATGGGTATCAGATTTATTCTAACATGCTTAGAATCGGCGCCACTTAGCTTATACACCATAGGAGGTTCGACGGGACCACATGGGAGTATTATATCAGTTGTCTACTACAGTAGTTTTCAGAAAAGTGAGTCAACGCTCTTAGGGTAGCTAGTCGGTCCTAGCCCGATCGCTAGTGATTTCCCACAGATCAGTTTACTCTCTTATTAGAAAGGAGATAACAAATGTGGCTACCATTTGGCATGATGTTCTCCTTATTCATGATTCCTTATTCATGCTTACTCCTATGCATAAGTGCTTAGATTTCGATATTGCTCTCTTTTAATTATTACGTTATTTTAATTCAGTTGTTTATCATGTTAAGCTTGTATATCCTTAACTTTACTTAACCGTCGTGTTAACAAGTTACCATGGTGTTATAGGTACGGAACCCGTTGCCAGTCCGGCACTCAGCACGCTCCCGGAGGGAATCCCAATGTTACCTCGGGATGTGAACGAGTGGAATGAGGAATATGTCTTTTCCCGATCCTCCTCAACAGTGCGAAACATGGTTATTTTGGGGTTGACTTAGCTTAGCCATAGATTGGCTTAGGGTTCATTTTGGCACTTGATATATTTTGTGTTATTTATGGATTTCATACCTTATGCATGTAGTCGAGATAATTAACCGACTTTGTTTATTTAATGAATTGAAATAAATGTTTTATTGATGCTTATGATCTATTCAAGTAAATTCTCCAGGTTTTCGCTTAATTAATTATGAATGTTTGATACGTGTTTACGGATCTTCCTCACACATACCTATGGGATCACCCTTGTGACAGTTCGTACGTGTCTTGTTATGACAAGAATTGTCACGAGTACGTGTGTCACGCCTCGGAATCCACAACAAATCTCCAATTCTCGGGTTCGGAGTGTGACAGGTTCCAAAAACTCAACTCCCTGAAAAAGAAAAAATGAGCAATTATATCACAATCATACTCCATAAGAGGTATACTCCCGAAGAAGTTATGACAAATTGTACACTCTTAAAGAGATACACTATTTCACTTAAGAAGAGGTTATGGAAAAATGATACACTATTTCACTTAAGAAGAGGTTATGGGAAAATCCACTCTTTTTAAAATTTTTAAAGAAGTTAATATCCCGGAAAAGACTCTAGAAGCCCCTAAAGAGGCAAGGGTATCCAATAATAAAGAGATTTCTATACTTTATAATAATTCAAGAGAAATATGGATAAAAAGGAAATTATCATCCATGATGCATTTGCATATGCGGTAGATACACATATATCAAGGGAAAATGAGGATGATGATTAGGACATAAAGCCACATACTATAAATGAATGTCAACAAATAAAAGATTAGCCATAACAGGAAAGTGTCATCAAAGAAAAGTTAGAGTCTTTTAAAAATCGTGGTGTACCTAGACCTATAGTATAAACTCCAAAAGTTGTTAACCCTGTAGGTTATAAATGAGTGTTTGTAAGGAAAATGAAAGAAATTACTAAATACAAAGTAAGACTTGTGGTATAAGGTTTCCTGTAGAAACATGGGATTGAAAATATAGATAAATATATATATATATATATATATGAAAATCCCGGAAGGATTTGTTTTTCCTAAAGCAAAGTCAAAGAGTACGTACTCAACACAATTAAAATGTTCATTGTACGGCTTGAAGCATTCTAGAAGAATATGGTACAATAGTAATAATGAATGTTTATCTAAAAAAGGGTATGAAAATAATCCTATTTGCCCATGTTTCTTTATAAAATGCTTGAAAGGATTCACATTAGTAAAAGTTTATGTAGATGACATAAATCTAATTGGGACTCCAAAAGAGCTCGAGAAAGCTATTGACTATTTATAGGAAAATTTTGTCTCAACTTGCAAATCAAGAAAAGTTCTAATGGGATATTTCATTCTTTGTAAATATGCATGTCATATATAGTTTTACACAAACTCCAAGGCACTAGATTGATATCAAGCAAATCCTATGATATTTACATCTGTTTTATTCTTATGGTTGTAAAGATTCTAACTTTGTAGGATATGCAAATTCAAGATATTTTTCTGATCTATAAGGGTCAATCACAAATAGGTTATGTGTTCCTTAATGGTAATGCTGCCATTTCTTGACGTTTTACTAAACAAACTTTGGTAGATACTCTTCTAACTATGCTGATATTTTAGCCCTCTATGAAGCCAATAGGGAAGATTTGTGCCTAAAATCTTTAATTCTGCATATTCGTAATTATTGTCAATTGCCTCCTAATACAGGTGCCCCAAGCGTTATCTATGAAGACAATGAGGCATGTATTCAACAAATTAAAGAATAGTACATCAAAGGTGACAAGACGAAGCACATTGCACCAAAGTTCTTCTTCACACATGAGCTTCAGAAGAACAATGAGATTAAAGTCAAGCAAGATCGTTCAAGCAATAGCCTAGCTAATTTATTTACCAAGTCATTACCGAAATCAATATTTCAAAAGCTTGTATATGAGATCGACATGCATTGAGTCTATAATCAAATAATGTAAATGTTATTATTATTAAGAGGAGCAACTGATTAAGGCTAGGCATCCTGAAGCATGCTACTCAGGACATATGCGCGCTGTGCTCTTTTTTCTTTTCTTAGTTTTATCCCACTGAGTTTTCTTAGTTAAGGTTTTAACGAGGTAGTATTATGCATGTCCAATACCAGTTCAATGATCTGAAGAATGTTGTATTCTTTTTTTCTTCGCTTTGGTATTTTCATTGGGTTTTTCCTCAACAAGGTTTTTGATGAGACAATTATTATTGAGTGGTGGTCATCCAAGATATTGAGTGTTATAAGATATGTATCATGGGTGGATGCTCATATGAGATGAGTTGACTTTAAGGTCCTAATATAATTAGGGTTACTCAATAAGGAGGTTACTTTGCCTAGAAATAAACCTCCTCTCTTTGTATCTGTAGTTACAAGAAATATTCAAGAAGTTTTGTCTTCTTTCTCTCTCTCTCTCTCTCTCTCTCTCTCTCTCTCTCTCTCTCTCTCTCTCTCTCTAAGTTTCTCTTTGCAATACTAATCAACTTTTTTTGTACCATGTTTATATAAAAAAGATCTAAAAAGAGAAGAACTTCGAGTGATTCTATAATTACTCTCCCATATAAACCTTTACGAGGGAAGGAGGCTTATTCTACGTTCAGGCAAAAAAAAAAACCTTGCATAATGTCATGAATGTTGCTTTGAACATTTTCTAAAAATCAATAAAATCATTTGGAAGGTCCATCATATTTTCAGATATTTTCTACATTAATAATAAAATGCATTCAATATTGATAACTCATAACTAGATAAAAGTCCTATTTTTATAAATATTTTATCTCTTAGTAGATCAAAATATATCTTTCAGAAAAATTAGACCACTTAAGCAACTAAGTTATAATTACAAAAGGCCCGCCGCCTAGGCAAGACATATTTCAATTTCGTTGAACTAATTTACCATGGTCATATATAATTGGTTAATTAATCTTTTTTAGTTACAGGACAAAAATATCATCAATTTATTACAATAGTAGACATAAAAGATAAGAAAGCAATCAATCTGGGGCCACAAGACCATTTTGAGATTAGTATCAAATGGATGTGTTAAGAATCTTTAAGAACTTACCGATAGAAGAATTTTATATAATAACATTTGGGTTCCGGGGAATGTTCTTCTACGAGTTATTCATGCATGCACCTTGTGGGCTAGACATGTTTGAGGCCTGAATTTGATGGGTCAAATCCATTAAGTCGCTGCCTATATCTCTTGTACTATTGGGCTTACTAGGGCCTTTTACAAATATTTGGATTGAGCCAAATTAATGGGCCAGCAGGGATGAGGATTGATTTCACATTTAAATCAAGCATTTTCTGATATGGATGAAAGTAGTAAGATTGGATTTGAAGACCTTTAACTTATTTGAGGATTTGGCTCAAGATAAGTCGGAATGTATAAACTAAATTCGTATAGTAGACCCTAATATTTTGAGCAAGGCTTTGATAATAATGATGATGAGGAGGAGGATTGAGCTAATTTTTACAGTCCAATTCAAGGCCTTTGCCCCTTTTGTCTGATTGGGCCCATGGTACGGTGTATGGAAGCCCCACTTGATTGAACAAATTGATATAAATATTTTTGGGCCTCACCTGTTTTGAGAGCTCTACTTGGTTGGAAGTGCGGGGAATGCGCTTTTTCTCAGGGATAAGCCATCCCTCTATACATGTGATTTCTCATCTTTCTTTTACCCAGTTAGAAGATTTTCATGGAAAACACACTACAACAGGGATTGTTTTAGGTGACAATACTTTCCATCGCCTAACTTCTTGTTTTCATCTCCTATAGAAGATCCTTTTCTACTGTCCTCACTATAGATCCGTCGACAATGGTAAATGGCGATGAAATTTTAAGATGGGATAATTCCATTCTGGATCAGATGACCTCCCACAATATTACCCGGATGCCTGTAAACGTTCACACATTTCTTACACGGACACTTAACCTTTCCTTCCTGGTTGGTAACCCTCATTGCAAACTCAACAAATGCTTTCACCCCTTTCATATTTCCTAGACTAATTCTACCAATAGCCGTCCCGGCTAGTGTCATCCAACTCTTATCCATAAGTACTAATCACATGCAGTAAATGATTTAACCCAAACAGATATACTGCGACAACATATTAGAATCCATGGAACTGAAAGGTAAAGGTTTTGTTTGCAGATTAAACAACAATTATAGTAGAAATTCAGCTACATTAAAGTAAGTAATGTTTATTTACCAAACCCATATGCAATATACGTTAATTCATGATATACGACCCTAGAAAATAATAGGGTTGAAATATATAAACCCCAGTTGTCCTTAATTCGGGGGTATTGATTGGACGGATTGATCTATAGATGGTGTTGTCCTTCATTTGGGGGCATTGGTTGGACGGATTGATCTACAGGTGGTGTTAACAAAAATAATAAGGGACTCTGGACAACTGAAACTCTTAACACTACAATCTGCCGCTGCAAAGAGTTTTCTTAGCCTAGATCTCTAGATATGCAGATTTGTTGATGCTACAGCAGAAACCCAACTACAATTTCTAGTCAAAAGTAGAAAATGATTTTGAGATTAGCTCAAGATAGAATGAAAACTTATACTAAACCTTACTGCTGTATAAAATGAAAACATATACTAAACCTTACTGCAGTATAAAAATATTCAATGGATTGCGTGAAAACAGTCTACCTACATGCATAAGAAATGCTATCTATCAAGAATGGTTTGAATTAAAATTTGGAAATAGAAAGGCATTACAAGGAGCAAGAAAACATGATCAACAAGCGCATAGGACTAAATAAAACTGCAACTTTTATATTCCCAATTTTCAGATAGCAGTGCAAGTACTTTAAATTCTGAGGCCGGCAAAATTGTCCGTCATTTGATATCTCCCCACTCCGAACCCCGCTGCAGGAAAACCTCACAATCACCTGGTCAAATCACATTCCTTTCTAACTCTTTAATTTCTAGGGTCTTAATTATTTTACTTCTCCATGGTTGTTTATTTCATCTTTGCCACTGCTGATGATTGTTTGGAACTTGAACTCAATTTGTAACTTTAGCTCTCCACGGTTTAGTTCAGTCATTGACACACTTCTTCTTCTTCTTGTGGGCCCCATTGTTGTTACACTATGACGGTGGTGTGCCACTTGTGGTGCTGCAAAGCTGTGCCCCTAAATGTCTCAGTCATGTTACTATCTATCCGGAAATTGTGGGGGTTCATACATACAATCAGTTGGTGACTTGGTATTGTCATGGAAAAGGATTCCTCCATGACTGCACGAATTTCTGGATTATGATACATTAAACTGAAAATGTCCTCATGTAAACAAATCGTCAATGCTTCTGAATTCTGATATTGGTTTGACTTAACTCCTATCTTCTTTTTTTTTTTTTCGAAATGTAACACATCTTCTTTTGATGTGCCTAAGAGTTCAACACAAAGTTATTGGCCATATCAGCTTAGTAATTCCATTATTCTGAAAATCAAAATTGTATTATGAATCGTTCAAGTGCTGAATCAAATTGTGTTGCAAATAGGGGATTTTTTTTATATCTTATGTAAAAATGAAAAATAAGTATAAAAAAAACATCGTAAAAAATTGTTATTCATCATTGATCCATTTCCATCCACAGCAACATCAATGCAATGATGATTTAAGATTATGATACATTCATTTATAGAACATCGTTGACACAGATTAATATAATATCAATGATATATTTAGGAACAGTTAAATGTGTATAAGATATCAATGTTACTAGGAAAAATAGAAGAGTTGCTTTTTTTGGATTATACTCAAATAAGAAATAATACAAGACAGGTGGATGGCTCATCAAGAGGTAGGGGTAGGCTGAAAAAAACACTGATAGAGGTCATTGAATCAGGTTTGAAAAAGTTTAACTTATCTAAGTATTTGGCTCAAAATAGAACGGAATGGAAAAACAGAATTTATGTAGCCGACCCCAACATTGTTGGGATAAGGCTTTGGTGATGATGATGATAATGACTCAAATAAAAAATAAAAATAAAATTCAGATTTTTAGTGTCACATGGTTAGCATGTGTCTCATTAAGTTGAAGAAGTGTTCATGAAAAAAAAATTAAACAAAAAATAATAATAATAAATGTTGGACAAAACCCATATGTATTGTCTACATTTCAAGCATATGTCTATTCCTTATTAATACCTCCCTAATACCCCATAAACTACGGAAAGGTTATGCCCTTTCTTAAATATGTTGTGGTTAGCTACGTGAATTTTATTTTGCCATTCCAATCGATTCTTAGCAAAATCCTTGAATAGTTTGCACTTATTCATGTCCATCTTCAGCTCAGTCTTTCAGAAGTATAAACAATCGCCGACTTGCTGCAGCTTTCATGCTTAGGGAGAGAGCTAGAATTTTCAGTCGCTAGAACTTCTCTCCATTTGTAGAGAGCTTTCTTGTTTTGACGTTGTCATTCTAATGTCTAATTCCCCAGCCAGAGATGGTACTTTCCAAACAGGACCCCTTTCCATTAAAATTTTTCCCAAGAATGGCAAACCGCAGTTAAACAATGAACTAGATGGAGAATCTTCACGTGTGCTATGCCCTCCATGGGAGCACTCATCCACACTCCTCCAGATGAGGGAACCCTTGACTTTCACGAGTGTCTCACCGTGATGACGGCATTGAGGTGAAAATCTTTCTAATGGTCGACATCCATCTCACATATAATATGCTTTGTGGAACTAATTGTTATAGAGATGAAAGCTGCAAATTGCTATTGTAATAGAATTAAACCGAAACAATAGTACCGAATAATCTGCAGTGCTATGGAGGGATGTTTTGATGGTGGGAATCTATGACAAGCATGAATAGCAGTTGTTGGCTGAGGCACGTCGACGGATGCTTTTCGGAGGATGAGTTCAACCCCTCAGGATAAATCCAGATGCGAAGAGATTCTCAGCCGTAATCGCCCCAAGGATACAACGGCCTCCACAGTACAATCTCCCTTGGTCACACACCAAGTTCAGATCAGCCGGACTCCAGTAGAGAGTGTTCACACGGAAAAGAAAACAGGGAAAACAGGGGAAGAAGAAAAGAAAATTTCTATTTCCGTTTGAACCCAGGTGTTCAATTTATAATAAAAAATCATTGCGTAAAATGACAATAATAAAAAATGTATTTAAAATCACCATTAAAAACCCATTTAAGAAAGGCGTTGGAAATTTGAATTTGAATTTTGAACATCCTTTTTAAATGAGTTTTAATCAACCCTTAAATGCTTTAATTTACTTAATTAAAAAATTTTAAACCATTAATTTGAAAATGCTTTAACTTACTTAATTAAAACTGTTTTAAAATAAATTATAATTTTTTGCAAAAGTAGCATGCCATTTCTATATTACAATATGGGTCCCCCAAGGAAGGCCGGGCTAGGATTTGCACTCCCCCTGCGCGCGATAATCACACGCACTTGGTTAAATGTTTTCCGGATCGAGATCCTTAGGCCAAGCCCAGCTCATGTGCGCGTATAGGGCTTGTAGCAAAAGAGTCCAAAAGAGCTTGAAGTATAAAGGAAAAGGAGGTACTTATATAGTGCTCAAAGGTTTTGCACTTTTCCAATGTGGGACTCTTGAAAAACCACAAAGCTCTGTTTGTAAAGAAAGACTATAAAACTCAATTTTGAAACACCCTAAAACCCAACAATCTCCCCCTGTTTCAAAATATTAAAGGAACATTATACTGTAAGATGACAAAGCTTGAATCTCACCGTCATTATAAAATTTTCAAACCTTTAGGAGTTGAAGTGACTGGATTTTTCCACTTCAACTTTTTATTTCAATCAAAAAATATACCAAGTTTTATATGCTGGAGTCCATAGGTCAGCACTTTACAACTATGTGCTCTTATCTTAGATTTCATGAGTGCTCTAGAGAATTTGTCCGAATTCTCATAGAAAGCGGCCCCACCTTCACACTCATATAGATGAGTCTATCAAGGGTGTTCCTGCAACAGTATACCTTACCATATAGGCTATAGATCTCATTAAAGATTAAATCCAATTTCACTAGCTATAGGTAATGTACTGACATATAATCGCACATAACATAACATTAGAGGGATGAGTTCTTATTTTGAGAACCACAAATTTTCATTATGTTAGTGTTCTAATCATCGAGTTAGCTTAATTCTCGAGATCTCCGGTCGTTAGGTTGGGTTCCCACTATTGATGATTTATGGGCTTAAGACCCATCCCTTTAGATATTTCTTTTATTTTTTCCCTTGCAAGGCTTTTGTCAAAGGATCTGCTAAATTGTCCTTTGATTTTACATAATCAATTGCAATCACTCTTCCACCGAGTAATTGTCTCACATACCTATGTTGCGATCGCACTTGTCTAGACTTTCCATTGTCTGTAGCATTTTATGCATTTATAATTGCTGCAGTGTTATCATAATGAACAATAATAGGAGGAATTGGTTTAATCCATAAAGGAATATTATCATCATCATCAAAGCCTTATCCCAACTATATTGGGGTCGGCTACATGAATTCTGTTTTCATATTCCGTTCTATTTTGAGTTAAATCCTTCAATAATTTAAACTTCTTCAAATCTAAATCAATGACCTCCATCAATTTTTCTTCGGCCTAACCTTACCTCTTGATGGGCCATCCACCTGTATAGCTAAACCTTTTCTCACCGGTGCCATTACCGGCCTACACTCAATATGCCCAAACCATCTTAAACAGGTCTCTCTAATCTTATCCCCCATTGGTGTTACCCCTAAATGCTCTCGAAAGCGCTTATTTTTAATTTTATCTTTCCTAGTTTTACCACACATCCACCAAAGTATTCTCATTTCCACTACATCCATCTTATGAATATGCGTCTTTTTAATTAGCCAACATTCTGCTCTATATATCATAACTGGTTTAACCACTATCTTGTAAAATTTGCCTTTCAATTTTGTTGGCATTTTGTCTGTCACAAAGCACTCCAAAGGCTAGTCTCTACTTTAGTCATCCAGCTTTTATCATATGCTCTACATCTTCGTTAATCCCCCCCATCCTTATTAATTATCGAGCATAAGTACCGAAAAAAATCTCTATGTGATATCTCATGGGTTTCAATTTTGACAGTGGTTTTAACATTTTATATATGTCTGCTGAAGTTGCAATCCATATTTTTTGTCTTTATACGACTTATTTTAAAACCTCTAAATTCTAATTCCTCCGCCATCTCTCAAGTTTTGCATTTACACCATCTCTTGATTCATCCACCAATACTATATCATCTGCAAATAACATATACCATGGTACTTCTTCTTGAATATGCATAGTTAACTCATCTATAAGTAATGCAAAGAGATAAGGGCTTAAAGTTGATCCCTGATGTAAACCTATAGTAACGGGAAATTCATCTGTCTCTCCACATGTAGTTCTCACATTTGTTACTGCTCCTTCATACATATCCTTAAAAATTTCAACGTAACCTTTGGGGATGTTCCTTTTCTTCAAAACTCACCAAATTAAATTCCTCGATACCCTATCATAGGCTTTTTCTAAATTGATAAAGACCATGTGTACATTTTTCATCTTTGCTCGATATTTTTCTATTAATTGCCTAAGTGAAAAGATAGCTTCTATAGTTGATCTTCCTGGCATAAAATCAAATTGATTTTCAAAGATCTTGGCCTTCTGTCTCAGTCTTTGCTCTATTATTCTCTCCCATAACTTCATAGTATGACTCATAAGTTTAATCCCTTGATAATTAGTACAATTTTGTATATCTCCCTTATTCTTATATATAGGTACTACAATGCTTCTTCTTCATTCATCCGGTATTTTTTTTTTCACAGGTATCTTATTGGATAGTCTACATAACCAACTCACCCCAACCTCTCCTAAGCATTTCCATGCCTCTATCGGAATACCATTTGAGCCTGTTGCCTTTCCTATCTTCATTCGCTTCAATGCGTCCTTCACTTCCACCTCTCTAATTATATGGAGAAAAGTATGCTCTAGTGATGAAGTATCCTCCTTAACTCTTGTATCCCATAAATGT
Organism: Sextonia rubra; assembly: GCA_037013555.1. NCBI lineage: Eukaryota > Viridiplantae > Streptophyta > Magnoliopsida > Laurales > Lauraceae > Sextonia > Sextonia rubra. The sequence goes on along the minus strand of JASUAD010000001.1, from coordinate 102,917,502 downwards.
TCTTCATTTAAAAGTTTGTTAAAATATTCCTTCCACCTTTCTTTAATGTTGTTGTCCTTCACCAAAACATTTTCCTCATTGTCCTTGATACATTTGACATGATCTAAGAACCTACTTTTTTTTTCTCTTATTTTTGCGAGCTTAAAAATATCCTTTTTTCCTTCTCTTGTTCCCAACCTATTATAAAGGTAATCATATGCTTTGAACTTTACACTACTTACTATTTTCTTAGCTTCTTTCTTTGCATTCTTATACAGTTCAAAGAAATTTAATGCCAAGTAAGGGTTGAATGTCCAACTTTCTGATTAGACGCTCTATCCAATGAGCTACAGCACTTTGGCTGCAAAGGAATATCATATAATAAATTTCAAATCCATTCGGCTTCCATTGCAGCAGCTCCCAAAGCTAGGAATTCTGAATCCTTAGTAGAATGCGATATTGAAGTTTGTTTCTTTGATTTTCAAGATATCGTAGCACCTCCCAAAGTAAAAATATATCCACTTACCGATTTAGAATCATCCAAGTCCAAGTTCCAATCAGCATCGCTATAACACTCTATTACAGTTAAATAAATAGAATAACATAATGCATAGTCTATAGTATGCTTTAATTATTTAAGTTCTTTAAATACAGCATCCTATTACTGAACACTAGGATTACTAGTATATCTACTTAATTTACTTACAGCATAAGCTATACTAGGACGAGTACAGTTCATAGCATACATTAAATTACCAATCACACTGGCAAAATCAAGTTGTGCTACCTCTGCTATTAAGTTCATGCATTAGGATCTGGTCCAATTGGATAGTTTTAATGAGCCCAACTTCCGATGTTGGCAATAGAAAGTTTTATTTCTATTGACAGCCTTGAAAGTAGCATATATTTTAACAAAACCATGTCTTGATCATGAAAAGCAACCAGGACGCTCATATGTACCAAAAAAAATGGAAAGAAGATGATTATTTGTACAAAGGGCATATCCTAAACTTGGTTGCAGACAACATCTACAACCTATATTCTGATTCTCGAACTGCAAAAGATCTTTGGAAAGCCCTTAATAAGAAATATAAGACAGAGGAGTCTGGGCCAAAAAATATGCAGTTGGTCATTACTTAAACTTTAAGATGGTAGATGACAAACGTATTATTCCCCAAATACATGATTATTCGACTATAGTGAATGAAATTATCAAAAAAGGAATCCGAGTTGATGAACAGTCTCAAGTAGCAACAATAATTGAGAAACTACCACCAACTTGGAAGGATATTCAAAAAACCCCTAAGCATAAACGAAGGGATTATTTACTGGAGCATTTTCAGTGCTACTTGAGAATTAAGGAGGAAACCCAGATACATGATCAAATTTCTCTACTTGAGAATGGTGGAAAAATAAATTTTGTTGAACCTAAAACAAAAGATGACATTGAAATGAAAAGCAAATTTGATCAAAATCTTGGCAAAAACAAGAAGAATAATACTTCATTCAAGAAGCAACACCCAAATCAAAAAAAATGTCCAAATAAGAACTGAATCAAGGGACCAACAAATAAGTGACTAGAGGTGGCTATTTTTTGTATGGCAAACTGGGCTACTTTGCAAGATAATGCTGCCATCGGAAGAAGTTTCCATAACAGTCCCAATCCAACAAGCCTTAAGCCAATGTCACGGAAGAGGATCACTTTGTGACTGTTATTTCTAAAATGAACACAGTCAGCACAGGAAAAAGCAAAGGGTGGTGGATTGACACGGGTGCCACCACTTATGTAACCTTTGATAGAGGTGCATTCAAAACCTATGAAGAGGTCAAAAACGATTGTAAACTCGCTATGGGAACAATCGTTACTACACAAGTGATTGGTAAAAGGAAGGTAGAACTTCAGTTCACTTCCCGGAAGACTGTAACGTTACTGAATGTATTCCATGCTCTAATGATGAGAAAAAATTTAGTTTCTGGTTTTCTTCTGAATAAGGCAAGGTTTAAGCAAGTAATCAAGTCAGATCAATTTGTAATTACCAAGAAAGGTGTTTTTCTTGACTAGGTCATATTAACTTTAGAACTTTGAAAAATATGAGTAATGATGGATTGATTGATAAATATAAAGATGAAAATCAGAAATGTGAAATTTTCTCTCAATCCAAAATTACTCATAACCCCTTTCGTCATGTAGAAAGAGAATCTGAATTAATTCAGTTACTGCATTATGATATATATGATTTAAGCAATACTATTACTAGAGATAGAAAATATTATTTTATTACTTTTATTAATGACTGTTCTAGATATACCTATGTATATTTACTTAGAACAAAAGATGAAGCTCTATTTAAATTTAAAATCTGTGTCTGAAGTTGAAAACAAATTAGATAAAAAGGTGATTAAGTTTAGAAGTGACAGAGGTGGTGAATACACTTCCACAGATTTTTTGGACTTCTATGAAGCTAAAGGAATCAAAAGAACTAGTACTGTTCCCCATACACCTCAACAAAATAGTATAGCAGAAAGGAAAAATTGAACTTTGATTGAAATGCTTAATTGTATGATGATTTCGGCCAGTAGTCCAAAAAATCTATACGGTAAAGCTTTGTTGATTGCATGTTATATCTTAAATAGGACTTTGTATTATAAGGCAAATCGCACACCCTATGAGACTTGGGAGGGAAGGAAACCTAATCTTAGATATTTTAAAGTTTGGAGCTGTCTAGCCCATGTTAGAATAGTAGATCCAAAAAGGCCTAAATTAGGACCCCCTTCATGAGAATGTGTATTCATAGGATATACACAAGATAGTGCTGCCTATAGATTTCTAAAAATAGTAAACTAAAGTCTAGTTGAGTCTAGAGATGCAGACTTCTTTGAAGATTTATTTCCCTTTAAAACTAGGATTCTATCTGACCCTTTTCTCGTCTAAAAAAGTTGTACAAACTCTAGAGAAAGATGAACCCCAGCTTAAGAGGAGTAAGTGAGTTAGGATATCTACTAATTTTGGCCCTGACTTTGAAGCTTACCTAGTAGAAAAAAAATCCATCTACTTTCAAGGAAGCTCTGTTTGCCATGATGTTGCCTCTTGGAAGGAAGCATTGGATGATGAAATAGAATCCATTATAGCAAATAATACTTGAGAACTAGTTGACCTACCTTCAGGTACAAAACTTTTAGGATGTAAATGGGTTCTTAAGAAAAACTTAGGCCCGATGGTTCAATAGAGAAATACAACGTCAGGCTAGTAGCAAAAGGTTTTAGGCAAAGAAATGAGGTAGACACTTATTCACTTGTATCTCAAATCAGTTCTATTAGAGCTTTGATTACCGTAACTGCTGTGCATAGTTTGTATATTCATCAAACGGATGTTAAAACTACTTTTCTCAATGGTGATTTACAAGAGAAAATTTTTATGAATCAACTTGAGGGTTATGTGATAGAAGGACAAGAGCATAAGGTGTATAAGTTGATAAAATCCTTATATGGACTAAAACAAGCACCAAAACAGTGGCATATGAAGTTTGATGAAGTTGTGCTTTCTAATGGCTTTAAAATAAATGAGGCTGAAAAATGTATTTATTACAAATCTCAAGGTAAGTCAACTATAATTTTGTGCTTGTATGTTGATTTGTTGTTTTTTGGTATGTTGATGATTTGTTGATTTTTGGGACAGAGTTGGAGTGTGTTAAAGATACTAAAGCACTTCTCTCCAATAATTTTGATATGAAAGACTTGGAAAAAGCAAATATAATATTAGAAATCAAAATTATAAGAGATGATTCTGGCATCAAACTATCCCAATCCCATTATACTAAAAAAGTATTAACAAAAATTTGATCATTTTGATTGTAAGCCAATTTCTACTCCTTTTGAACCAAGTGTTAAATTAGTGAAAAATCTTGGTTATAGTTGATTATGCTAGTGTGATTGGTAGTTTAATATATGCTATGAACTGCACTCGTCCTAATATAGCTTATGCTGTAAGCAAATTAAGTAAATATACTAGTAATCCTAGCATTCAGCATTGGGATGCTATATTTAGAGAACTTAAATACTTAAAGTATACTATAGACTATGCATTATATTATTCTAGTAATCCAGCTGTAATAGAGTGTTATAGCAATGCTGACTGGAACTCAGACTTGGATGATTCTAAGTCCACAAGTAGATATATTTTTACCTTGGGAGGTGCTGCGATATCTTGAAAATCAAAGAAACAAACTTCAATATCTCATTCTACTAAGGATTCAGAATTCCTAACCCTGGAAGCTGCTGCAATGGCAACCGAATGGATTCAAAATTTATTATATATAATATTCCTTTGTGGACTAAACCAATTCCTCCTATTATTATTTATTGTGATAACACTGCAGCAATTATAAATGCACACAACGCTACATATAATGGAAAGTCTGGACAAGTGCAATTACAACATAGCTATGTCAAAAAATTACTCATTGGAGGAGTGATTGCAATTGATTATGTGAAATCAAATGACAATTTAGCAGTTCTTTTGATAAAAGGCCTTGAAAGGGAAAAAAATAAAAGAAACATCTAAAAGGATGGGTTTTAAGCCTATAAATCATCAATAACGAGAACCCAACCTAATGACCGAAGATCCCGTCAATTAGATTCAATGGGAAAAACAAGCTAACTCAATGATTGGAATACTAACATAATGAGAATATGTGGTTCTCAAAACAAAAACTCATCCCTATAATGTTATGTTATGTGTGATTATATGTCAGTACATTACCTATAACTAGTGAGATTGGATTTAATTCTTAATGAGATCTATAGCTTATATGGTGGGCTGCACAACTGCAAGAACACCTTTGATAGACTCATCTATATGAGTGTGAAGGTGGGGCCGCTTTCTATGAGAATTCGGGCAAATTCTCTAGAGCACTCATGAAATCCATGATAAAAGCACATGGCCATAAAGTGCTGACCTATGACTCCAGCATATAAAACTTGGTATATTTTTTGACCAAAATAAAGAGTTGAAGTTCAAGACTCTGGTCACTTCAACTCCTAAAGGTTTGAGAATCTTATCATGATGGTGAGGTTCAAGCTTTGTCACTTTACCAGTATAATACTCCTTTAATATTTTGAAGCAGGGGGAGATTGTTGGGTTTTAAGGGGTTTCAAAATTGAGTTTTATAGTCTTTCTTTACAAAGAGAGCTTTGTGGTTTTTCAAGAGTCCCACATTGGAAAAGTGCAAAACCTTTGAGCACTATATAAATACCTCCATTTCCTTTATACTTCAAGCTCTTTTGGACTCTTTTGTAACAAGCCCTATGTGCACACAGCAGCCGAGCTTGGCCCAAGGATCTCGATCCGGAAAACGCTTAACTGGGTGGGTATCCGCGACGTGCATCCTGCGTAATTATCACGTACAGGGGTTGCAAATCCAGACCTGGCCTTCCTTGGTGGACCCATAGTATTGTATAGAAATGGCATACTACTTTTGCAAGAAATTATAATTTATTTTAAAATGTTTTTAATTAAGTAAATTAAAGCATTTAAAGCATTTTCAAATTAATGGTTTAAAATGTTTTTAATTAAGTAAATTAAAGTATTTAAGGGTTGATTAAAACTCATTTAAAAAGGACGTTCAATTCAAACTTCAAATTTCCAACGCCTTTCTTTAATGGGTTTTTAATGGTGATTTTAAATACATAGTTTTATTACTGTCATTTTACCCAATGATTTTTTATTATAAATTGGACACCTGGGTTCAAACGAAAATAGAATTTTTCTTTTCTTCTTCTCCTGTTTCCCCTGTTTTCTTTTCCCTGCAAACACTCTCTACTAAAGTCCGGCCGATTTGAACTTGGTGTGCAACCAAGGGAGTTCGTACTGTAGAAGCCGTTATATCCAAAGGGCAATTTCGGCTGAGAACCTTTTCGTATCTAGGTTTATCGCGAGGAGCGGAACTTATCCTAAAGAAAGCGGCCACTGACGTGCCTCTGCCAACAACTGTTATTCATGCTTTCCACAGATTTCTACTATCACAACATCCCTTAACAGCACTACAGATTATTGGAAATTTGAATTTGAATTTTGAACGTCCTTTTTAAATGAGTTTTAATCAACCCTTAAATGCTTGAATTTACTTAATTAAAAAAATTTTAAACCATTAATTTGAAAATGCTTTGAATGTTTTAATTTACTTAGCCATTTCTATATCACAATATGGATCCCCCGAGGAAGGTTGAGCTAGGATTTGCAACCCCCCTACGCGCAATAATCATGTAAGATGCACGTCGTGGACACGCACCCGATTAAATATTTTCTGAATCGAGATCCTCGAGCCAAGCCCGACTTGTGTGCTTGCATAAGACTTATAGCAAAAGAGTCCAAAAGAGCTTAAAGTATAAAGGAGAATGAGGTACTTATATAGTGCTCAAAGGTTTTACACTTTTCCAATGTGGGACTCTTGAAAAACCACAAAGCTCTCTTTGCAAAGAAAGAATATAAAACTCAATTTTGAAACCCCTTAAAACCCAACACTACTACACCATCTGACTGAATAACTAATTTTTCTACTGTAGTTATGAAACCGTCCTTTGGCCCCATTGTGTTGCAAATTTAAATAGAGTTTGAGAAGAGCCTGTCACAGTGGAAGTGGTTCAACTATTGGGGTGCGAAGTCTGAACACTCTCTTTCTCTTTCTCTCTCTCTGCTTGACTATCAATATCCATTACACATCTTAAAAGTTTTTTGGGGGAGCTACCCTACCAGTTCACTGAATCACATGTTTTTGGTTTAGTTACGAGCTATGAAGCACGGGTACTGTAAGGTCCCGACCCGAATTAATTATAATTTACACTAATTAAGCTTGATTTACCTATTAATATGTATAATTAGTCTTAATTCACCTTGCTTTTAAATTATTAGTGGGTTTCAGTTGGATAGGTAGTTGGGTTCAAACTTTACTTAGGTAGTCAAGAACCTTTTTGTAATTAATCTTGCATCATATGGACATTTCATCAGTTGCATCATGTGCATTTCATCTTGTGGGTCGACTTTCATATTGGGCTCAATTTGATTCGGACTCGTCTTGGCCCAATTGAGGCCATGTGGTCTAAACTGTAAATATTCCAAAAACTGGGACTTGCATGCAAAGCTGTAGGAAAATTGAGTTTATAAAGCCCCAACGTCTTCTTCCTCTGTTTCCTTCTGTACTCGTTGGAGCCACCCCCTCTCTTCAGCATTCTTCATCTTCTCTTCATCTTAGAGCTGGAAACTAAAATTTGGAGCCTTGCATGCATGAGGATTAGACTCCAGACTCCACATGTCTTCTCCTTCAAGCTTTGGGTAACTCTTTCACTGGAATCAACCCATTCTCGTTTGGAGGTTTTCCTTAGCTACACAACAAGGAAGAGTTAGAGAAGGCTAACACTGTTAAGAGGCAAGTAATAGAGTATGTATGGTACTACATGTATGTTTAATTTGATTGATTCTTGGATTGATGATTCAATGTTCAACTTACAGCTCATTTCCCCTTAAATAAGCACACATAGGTATAGAATTAGGAGATAATGAGTATAATTAGGCAAGATTGATGATATGGAATATGTAAGACCTATTATGGAGTTTAGCAGTATAAGAACCCTCATTGGAAACCCAAATGATAGAGTTCTGTAAGTGAACCCGAGCTGTAGAATCAGTTTCAGAAATTCTGAAGCTTACGGCGAAGCCCACGGCTAAGCCGTAAGTCTCTACGGCTCAGAATCCAGAGAACCAAATTACACTACGGCTAACACTCGGCTAAGCCGTAACCACCCCGTGACCAAGCCGTAAGCTATTCTACGGTGAACCTTCCAGAGAGCCCCAAACCCAGGATTTAGCTACAGCTCATACACGGATACGCCGTGAACTCTGCTACGACCACGCCGTACCCAAACCGTAACCCTAGCCGTAGGCTTAGCACGGCTAAGCCGTAGGTCAATATATGGCCAAGCCGTAAATGCGCATTAAAGTAAGAAGGAAACCTGAGCCACTCGGCTAAGCCGTAGCCATGTATACGGCTAAGCCGTAAAAACCCAGTGAAGATAGGATGTGAGGAACCTTCAATGACTTTGTAGGGCTCTAGATATGGCGCCTATTCCTTAACCAAATTAGCCCAATGGTGATCAACTAAAAGGTGGACAAGTGCAGAGCTGTCACTCATCCCCTTTGATTTTCTGGACGAATTCCCGATGTCATGTCATGGGTGTTGGCATAAGAAGAGGTGTCCTTTGCATACACAATGTAACACCAAGAGTTGGTATCACGATGACACCGGATGTTTTATGAATACACCGTGTTGAATGCCGTCGGGATCACGGATTATATAGCATAGGGTTGGCTAATAATTATCCTTGATGCTTACTCAATCTAAATGCATCCATATTGTTAAGAAACCATGCCCTCAACATATGTAGCTCTATTAAATATGCATGAATTGATTATCGGATATGAATGAATGCATGAATGTAATCTCAAGACCGAACTCCTAGTATGTATGATATGACAAGTATAACTAAGATGAATAAAAGATATGCATTTGAGTCGGTCTTGATACGTTAAGTCGGCACCACTTAACTATGCCCTTATTAGGTTCGACAGGACCAATTTGGGTATGATACGATATGTCGCTGCTACAGTAGTCCTTAGAGGAGTTGTCGGCGCTTCTCAATAAACTAAGCTAGGCTGATCCCCTAGTATATGTGTAACAACCCACCGCGCACCATCGGAGTATTATCTGCTTTGGACTTCCCAGGAGGTCACCCATCCTAAAATTGCTCTGACTCGAGCACGCTTAACTTTATAGTTTTTATGGAAGTCCTCACGGTTTTGTCCCCAAAAAGCGCCTCGACAGTTTAGAACGGATTATTACTTATATTCTTTACATTCAAGCACTCTTGGGACTGGGTCGTTACAAGCCCACCAACTTCCGCCGGATATGTCCCCATATCCACACATATCGGACCGAAGACAGCCTCATAAGCGATGTGGGACTTTGCTCCTGCCCCTAGCAAGGATGCGGACTCAAGAGGTCACCCAAAGGGTCCGGCCTAATGGCCTCACCCTCCACCACTCAGAGGAGAGCCATCCCCTTCTCTGATACCATCTGTAACAACCCACCCCGCACCATCGAGATATTGTCCGCTTTGGACTTCCCAGGAGGTCACCCATCCTGAAATTGCTCTGACTCGAGCACGCTTAACTTTATAGTTTTTATGGAAGTCCTCACGGTTTTGTCCCCAAAAGGCGTCTCGACAGTTTAGAACGGATTATTACTTATATTCTTTACATTCAAGCACTCTTGGGACTGGGTCGTTACAATATATACGCACGTTCCCTCTAGATGATATGCTCTCTCTTGGGAAAATATGACCATGTGGTTGCCAATAAGTTTGTATGATAATCTGTTTATGATTCGTTACTCATGCTTACTCATGCACGATATGCTTAGTGTACGATTTTTGCCTTCTTCTAATTGATATATATTCTTAATTCATTTGATACGGCATGATGGTCTTATGTACCTCTATATACTTGTTTAACCGTTGTGTTAACAGTGCTATCCTTGGTGTTACAGGTACCAAAACCTCGGGGCCTAGATGAGGGTAATGCAGATGACGCCTTCTGTTAGTCATTGTACGAAGAGTGACAACGGAATACTGTTGAGTGTTTAAGTTTAGATAGGCCTGTTTGCACTTTAAAACTTTGTTCATACTTAATTAATTGTTAACCTGTACATGAGAAATGGTTAAGTATAGACTTATTTATGAATGATTTGATAATTCGTTTGTTATTGCTTATGATTATTACAGATGTATTACACAGGCTTCCGTTCACTGTTGAATGTAAATTACGTGTTGGAGGAACCTCTCTACACGTTCCTGTGCAATCTCCCTTGTAGTGATTTGTGTGTGTACGTTTACATGCACAGATTACTACGGGATTACGTATGCACACCCCGTGGGGCCATCCTAACCCCAATTCCCGGGATCGGGGCGTGACAGGTACGGGTACGAGTGCTGGTACTAGTACGCTGATACGGAAAAATCCTAAAAATATAAGATACGGGTACAGCTGGGGTACAGCTATTAAAAAATTATATTTTTTAAAATTTTAATAATGCAATATGCTAATAATAAAAATAGGTTAGGATCCTTAGATAGAACAAGCCAACAATTACTTAATACTATTACATGTTCAACCTACAAACCAAAATATAATGTCAAAAGGCTTGTATAAGCCAAGACTTTAATGTCATTACAACAAAAACTACAAAGCAAAGCACTAAAAACGAAGTAAACATCAAAGCAAGTCTTATCAAGCTAAGAAATTTTACGATTCACATCCAGTAATCTATCAACTTCAACTTCATCACTTTCATCAAATAATACAGCTTCCATGTCAAGCTTATCAAGTGAAAGATCTGCAATTTCAAATAAACCAGCACCCTCCAATGAATCAAATGCATCTCCACCAATGTCCCACAGCTTGCTCTCTCCTTCCATGTATAGTTGACGACCACTTGATAGGAGACAAATATTGTTCTGAATAAAGACCAAGTCTGCACAATGCTGTGGTGTCATTTTGTTCCTTCTCATGGTGTGAATGAAAGAGTAAGTGCTCCAATTCCTTTGACAATATGATAAGGAATATGGCTGGCTAATAATTTCAATGCTAAAGATTGGAGAGTAGGAGCGGAAGACCCATGTAAACACCACCACACAATTGGTTCCATTACTCTTCTATCAAATTTTGAATTAGATTCCCCAAAAGTACCTATGCCGTACCAGCTGCGTACCCATGTCATACCCAAAAAGTCAAACTCTTAAACAAAATGTACCGGATACGTATGACTTTGCTTGGTATGTATTTAGTCGTACCCATGCTCATACCCAGTACAAGTATGTACTCATCACCAGTACATATGCATTTTTGGAGTGCCCATGCTTCATAGGTTATAAGACCATAATTTGGGCTCATTAGGTTGCAAATTTAAGCATTGCTAGGAGCCATAGTTACTTGTTAGATTATTTACCAAAAATAAAATCTAGTGGGATCAATACCTATAGCTACTTCGATTAAATTAAACGCCTCCTTTTCTTTAAAAGTACCCAGATCCCTGTTGGCAAGCCATGGCACCCAGATCCCTATTGGCAAGCCTTGTTCTGTGTTCCAAAACGAGAAAGTGAACTAAAAGAAAGAGCCCCTTTCAAGACAACACCATCACTAACAATAATTATAGAAAATCACAAGACAAAAGCAAAGATTGCAAACGACAGCCCAAACCTGAATGACTATCTTTCAAAGCTGCCATTCCAGATCTTGAACCATCCCAGAACCTCAATCTATTGCCACCTCAGAACCCAAATCCATCCCAATTTTCAAACCCTCTCTTCCAAATCCTCTATCTCTCTTCCTCTCCCTCAGTACCCCCACAAGCACAATGAAAATTACTTTCGAGCATTTCATCAAACAATTACAAGCAATATCAAATTAAAAACCCATTTAGAGAGTTTCACCTACTGAATTTATATCATAATCATCATCATCATCAAAGCCTTATTCCAACCGTGTCGGCGTCGGCTACATGAATTCTATTTCTCTATTCCGTTTTATTTTGAGCTAAATCCTTCGATAATCCTTCGATAAGTTAAACTTTTTCAAATCTGAATCAATGACCTCCATCAATGTTTTCTTCGGCTTACCCTTATCTCTTGATGGGCCATCCACTTGTATAGCCAAACTTTTTCTCACCGGTGCCATTACCAGCCTACGCTCAACATGCCTAAACCATCTTAAACGGGTTTCTTGAATCTTATCCCCTATTGATGTTACCGCCAAATACTTTCGAAAGCACTCATTTCTAATTTTATCTTTTCTGATTTTACTACACATCCACCTAAGCATTCTCATCTCCGCTACATCTATCTTATGTATATGCATTTTCTTAATTGGCCAACATTCTGCTCCATATGTCATAGCTAGTCCAACCACTGTCCTATAAAATTTTCCCTTCAATTTCGTTGACATTCGCCTGTTACAAAGTACTCCAGAAGTTAGTCTTCACTTCAGCTATCTAGCTTTTATTCTATGCTCCACATCTTCGTCAATCTCCCCATCCTTATTAATCATCGAGCCTAGGTACCCAAAAAAATCTCTATGTGGTATCTCATGGGTTTCAATTTTGATAGTGGTTTCAATGCTTTGTATATATCCACTGAAGTTGCAATCCATATATTCTGTCTTTGTACGACTTAATACCCCCCCGCATTCTCTCAAATTTTACATTTATACCATCTCTTGATTCATCCACCAATACTATATCATCTGCAAACAACATACACCATGGCACTTCTTCTTGAATATGCATAGTTAACTCATTCATAATTAATGCAAAGAGATAAGGGCTTAAGGCTGATCCCTGATGCAAACTTTTAGTTATGAGAAATCCACATGTTTCTCCACATATGGTTCATATATTTATTACTGCTCCTTCATATATATCCTTAAAATTTTCAATGTAACATCTAGCGACATTTCTTTTCTTCAAAACTCACTAAATTAAATCCCTCGGTAACCTATCATAAGCTTTTTCTAAATCGATAAAGACCATGTATAGATTTTTCCTCTTTACTCGTTATTTTTCCATTAAATACCTCGATGAAAAGATGGCTTCCACAGTTGACCTCCCTGGTATAAAACCAAATTAATTTTCAGCAATTTTTGTCTTCCGTCTCAATCTTTGCTCTATTATTCTCTCCCATAACTTCATAGTATGACTCATAAGTTTACTCCCTCGATAGTTGGTACAATGTTGTGTATCACCCTTATTTTTATATATAGGTACTGAATTTATATAACTGAAAAAAAAAACCAAGAGATTGAGTCCATCATCATCCAATATCTTCACAAATACATCACCATCCCAAAAAAGAAAAAAAAACCAAGAGATTTAGGGCTTGAAACGGACCTAGAATATTAAAACAAAGAGATTTAGGGCATTAAACGGATCGGAGGTCAGAGGTTGTGCAAAAGGAAAGGTTAGAGCAAAGTAAAGGAATGCGAGAGACAGAGAGGAGAAGAGGGAACCAAATGAACTTATAAAGGCATAAACTTTAGGGCAACGAAATTTTTTTCGTCGCCTATGTAAACTATAGGCAACGAAATTAATTTTTTCGTTGCATATGTACCCTTTAGGCGACAACCATTTATTTCTTCACCAAAAAATACATATTTTTTCAAAATTGGAGATGACATATATATTTCGTCACTAATAATGACTTTAGGTGACAAAAATTTACCTATAAGAGATGAAATTTTATTCCTCACTAAAGTAAATCTATTTTTTTTAAATTGGCAATGACAAAAATTTTTCGTCTCCAATAATGACTTTAGGCGACGATATTTTTTGTCACCATATTTCCTCGTCAAAAAGGCATTCTGTTGTAGACAAATCTATTAGCATTTGATTGAATTTTACTAACTCAAGCTGTTGAGATAGATAATCAAGAATCAAATAAGAACGGGCATGTCTGGGCACAGCCTATTGTGCTGATTCTATTCCTGTGATATGTAACTTCCTGTTTATGCTGGAGTTGTCCGTCGTTGAATTTATTCCCAACCATCCTGATTGAAATAACATCAGAAATGTATAATCTGGAAGCAATTGTAATTGGTCATCTGCTGCATATGATGGCGAAGTGTTCGAATAAAGACAATCGTGCCAGTAAATTTGCAGTTGAAGACAACAAATTATTGCCAAGTTTTCTTCATTTGAACCCGGCTGTATAGAATGTTAACCCGGCATCATGCCAAAATCAAAGCTCTCAAGATGAAACAATGGTGTGATGACTTTCCAACAAATATAAATAGATCTCAGTTAATTCAACACGTGAGATTCATGAAAACATAAATGCATTTATTTCATACAATTTCAGCAAGAAGTCCTTAACATGATGATATCTGCAATATATAACTAGTGTAATCCCAATTGGAATAGATCACCAATGCACATTCCTCATGTAAACATGAGTTACGTAAATTTATTGTCGTAGAAAAGCTAGAAGAAAACTAGGTGTAATCCCAACTGGGTGAACCAATGCGCATTCCCCATGTAATGGATGTTAGCCAAAATGGCTCATTTTGGGAACTTTGAACGGATTAGATTCGCACTCCAATGGCATGATTAAACATAAATGGATCTCCAAAATTTTAGAGCATGCCCAAATCCATCGCTACAGGAGATAAAGTATACTGAAACAACTCCCTCAGTCTTCTCGTAATGCCAGCAGCGTGATGGTAATGCTGAACGTTGTTTTTGTGTGTGTCTGTCTGAAGATGAGGGAGTTCCCGGGCTTTTATAATCATCTGACCATCACCGATGATTGCAACGCTCCACCCGTATTATGGAGCGTTGCCTGCGTTACATCCATGGACACTTAAATGTCAGCAAAACTGGAAACATTATGGACGGCAGTGAATGGCAATTAAGGGAGGAGGAAAGGAAACCGTTGCAGAAATGGGCGGTGGTCATTTGGACCACCACCCTCGGCTTCCAACAATCTCCCACTTAGTCCATATGACCACCATATATCTGCTTAATTATATATATATATAATATATTGAAAATACTTTATTTTACAAACGAATTTTGAAAACGACTCTAACTGATGCGCATCATTTGAAAACACCGATCATCCATGAAAACTGTAATGCTAAGGTCTTTAATCTGTGATTAGGTTAGTTTACTAATGCGAACTGTGGCAGTTACACACCTCAACAATATATTTCCTTCCACAATCACAACATAAGTATCCTTTCCTAATCAAGAACTTAACTTTAATATGACTACTTTAATGGGAACTATAATGTCATAACACTTTTATATTCTCACTTCATTGCACAATTATCACATGTGAATATAAAACAAAGTAAGAATTGCAAAATCGTTTCTTTAATTGATCAATGAATAGTGTCATACATCATTGATTCCTACGAGGCATATCATTCAAGCCCATACTCATTACATGGTCTTTAAAATCATTTGGCGCCAATGCCTTTGTCAACGGATCAACAACCATGAGCTTAGATGGAGCTCCAACAATTGACACTAAACAATCTCACACTTTTTCTTTCAAAACAAGGTACTTTACTTCCAGAAACTTTGATTTACTGGAACACTTGTCATTCTGCTCAAAAAGTCGAGCAGCATTGTTATCACAGTAAATCTTTAGCGATTCATAAACACTGCCCATGATTGTAAGTCCCTTAATGAAGTTACGCATCCATAATGTGTGACCCATGGCTTCAAAGAACGCCACATACTCTGCATCAAATGTGGATGGAGTGACTAGCGATTGCTTTGCACTCCTCCACGACACTGCCCCGCCAGCTAACAAAAAGATGTAACCAGATGTTGACTTTCTAGTATTGAGACAACCCACAAAGCCAGAATTTGAATATCCAATGACCTCCAGTGAATTGGATCTCCGATATGTGAGCATATATCTTATAGTGCCGTTGAGATAACGCATCACTTTCTTGACAGCTACCCAGTGAGGCATGCCTGGATTACTTTGATATCTGCTTAACATCCCAACTGTAAAACTAATATCTGGCCTCGTCCATGTCTGTAGGTACATTAGACTTCCTACTGCTGCCGCATAAAGATATCTATTCATTTCCAACTTTTCTATGTCAGTCATGGGGCATTGTTCTTTACTAAACCTATCTCCCTTAGACATTGGGGCATTTTGTGGTTTACTCCTATCCATTCGGAAACGTTTGAGAATACTTTGCACATAGGTTTCTTGACACAACCCGAGTAATCCTCAAGATCGATCTCTGAATATCTCGATTCCTATTACAAAAGTTGTTTCACCTATATCTTTCATGTCAAAATTATTCTCAAGGTATACCTTAGTTTCTCAAATCATACTCTTAGTTTCTCAAATCATACTAAGGTCATTACTGGCTAGTAAAATGTCATCTACATATAGGACTAAAATGATGAACTTGCTTCCACTGATCTTAAGGTAAATACAATGGTCAACTGGATTTTTGGTAAAACCGAAAGATGTAATAATGTGATTGAACTTTAAGTACCATTGTCTGGAAGCTTGTTTCAGCTCGTATATCGACTTCTTTAACTTACAGACCAGTCTTCGATCATTACCTTGTTGAACAAACCCTTCAGGTTGTTCTATGTACACTTCTTCATCAAGATTCCCATTCAAGAAAGCTGTTTTAACATCCATTTGATATAGCTCTAAGTTATAATGAGCTACTAGGGCCATTACAATTCTGAATGAGTCTTTTTTAGATACCGGAAAGTAGGTTTCGTGATAATCGAGACCTTCTCTCTAAGTGAATCCTTTAGCCACTAGTCAGGCTTTAAATCGTTCAACTTTACCTTTAGAGTCCTTTTTAGTCTTAAAAACCCATTTACAACCGACGGTCTTGGACCCTTCAGGTAGTTCAACGAGATCCCAAACGTCATTTATAGCCATGGATTCTAATTCTTCTTTCATAGCATCTAACCATTTATCAGAATTTTCACTGTTTACAGCTTCATTAAAAGTTTTTGGATCTTCTTTAATTCCAATATCCGATTCTTCTAGATATACAACATAATCATCCGAAATAGCAGGTCTTCTCGTACGAGTCGACCTTCTAAATACTTCCGGATTTTCATCAGGAATGTTTGGTTGTATTGGAGGAGTAGGTTGTGTATCTTGAGGAATTGGATTAACAGATCGTTTTGGGAATGCTCTTATATCAAGTGGAATCATTAATCCATCTTGAATAGAGGATTGAGGCTCATCTCTAATCTCCTTGTATATAATGTTTCTAGCCTCACTACTCCCACTGTTGTCATGATTCTCCAAAAACTTTGCATTATGGGACTCGACTATTCTTGGTGAATGATTAGGACAGTAAAATCGATACCCTTTAGACCTCTCTGGATAGCCAATATCCACTCATGGTTCTAGAGTCTAACTTCTTTTCTTGTGGATTATAAACTCGCACTTCAGATGGACATCCCCAAACTCGGAAATGGTTTAAGCTGGGTTTCCTTCCAGTCCACAACTCGAAAGGAGTTTTAGAAACTACTTTACTAGGAACCCTATTTAAAATATACATGGCCATCTTTAGTGCTTCACCCCACATAGACTCGGGTAACGAAGTATTACTAACCATACTCCTAACCATATCTAAAAGAGTCATATTCCTTCTTTCAGCAACTCCATTCTGCTGAGGAGTTCCAGGCATTGTATATTGGGCAACAATACCTTTAGATTCTAGGAATCTTGCAAATGGACCAGGGTTACGGCCCGTTTCAGTGTACCTACCATAGTATTCACCACCACGATCCGATCTCACAATTTTGATCTTCCTATCTAATTGCTTTTCTACTTCTGCCTTGAATATTTTGAACATAGTCAAAGCATCAGACTTTTCTTTAATGAGATAGACAAAACCAAAACGTGAGAAATCATCTATAAATATGATGAAATATTGTTCTCCTGTAAGACAAGGTATATCTATTTTTCCACAAACATACGTATGGATTAACTGCAGGAGTTCAGAACTTCGTGTGGCAGTTTTCTTGACTGTTTGTGTCTATTTTCCTTTAATACAATCAACACAGACATCGGAATTAGTGAAATCAAGGTTTGGTAATAACTCATCCTTCACTAATCTCAACATTCTCTCTTTCGAGATGTGTCCTAGCCGTTTATGCCACAACATAGAGGAGTTCTTTTTTACTAGTCCTCTTTTCATACCAACATTCATCCCACAAGAAACATGGTGTGTAGTCAGTGATTGTGTGTATAAAGTATCTAACTGTAACTTATATAAACCATCACACAATAAACCACTACCAATCATTATGTTATTGTAAAACAGTTTCAAAGATCCTTTATCAAAGTTAAAGACATATCCTTTCACATCCAATTTGGAAATAGAAACCAAATTTTGGGAAATCTCGGGAACATAGAAGGTATTCGGCAGATCTAGAACAAATCCGGTACCTAGTACCAGCCTATATGTGCCTACTGCCTCCACTCTTGACTCCTTCCGGTTCCCTATAACGATGGTTCGTTCCCCATCACTTGGCCTCCGGGTTGAAAGGAATCCCTGTATACAACCAGAAATGTGAACGGTTGCACCAGAGTCTACCCACCATGTATTAGATGGGACATTAATAATATTCGTTTCACATACAAGAGATAAATTTCTTTGCTTACCTCTTTTCTCAAACCAATTTTTCCTTTTGAAGTAGTCCTTCTTGAAATGTCCTTTCTTGCCACAAAAGTGACATTTTTCGGACCCTTTTCTTCCCCTTTTTCTTCATTGGTTTCTGACCTTTTGGATCTACCTTGGACGTGTTGACATTATTCTTGAGGTTTCTAAGACCTTTCTTGCCCTTAGCATGGGAAACTAAGTTTACCTGAAGTTGCCCCTCAGCCTTAAGCCTCCTCTCTTTTTGATCACATCTCGCGATCAACTCAGTTATGGTCTACCGACTAGAGCTCTGATTGTATGTTACCTTAAACGGGCCAAATGCAGGAGGAAGGGAATTCAGAATGAATTGGATCAAATATCCATCTGAGATACTCATGTTTATATCCTTCAACTTGGATGCTAGGTTAGACATGAGTAGGATATGTTTCCTAACTCCCTTCATCCCATCGTACTGCATGTTAGTTAATTTGTTCATTAATGTGGCACCTAATGCCTTGTCAGTCACCTCAAATTGTGTCGTAATCTGTTCTAAGAGTTCCTTGGCATGTTTTCTTTGATCAAGTGATCCCCTAATACTCTTAGAAACTGAAGTCATTATAATCTTTTGTCATTTCTTGTCACATTTGTGCTACTGTTCATGTTTGGCCTTTTCAGGTGCAGAACTCTGTTCGGTGAGGGCAGGAGCTATGGGCTCATGTAAGGCCATTTCTAAGTCAAGAAAAGTTATGATCAACACTAACATGTCTAACCATTTAGGATAATTCGATCCATCTAACGACGGAATAGTTCCTAAGCACGAGGGAAGAGTCAATGATCTGGAGGAAAATGCTGTAAAAGGAAAGAAGATATAAATTATTACTCTCACAATTCTATAATGCTTTGAATTTAAAAGGAATCTTACAACAAAAATAATAGTTTTACATCATTACAAATAACCTTTGGGTCAAATGCAACATGTTAATTTTATTATTCTCATTTATTTGATAAAACCACAATTTATTAAGTGAATAAGTGAGATCCTACCGTTGGGTATAGATCAGCACGAATTCACAAAACATCTTTAATGTGTTTTATCTCAATCTTCAAATAATCGAAAGATAAACTCCTTTGGGTCGATTATCTATTTTTTAAATGAAGTTGTAATTTGAGTGTCATATATGGTATCTCTAATTCAATATTTGAGATATGAGTGTCATCATAACTGGGCCACTTTGGTGACTACCTAATTAACTCATAATTTCAAATTGAAATCTATGACACTAATTTAATCATCAAACATTCATGCATGTAACAAATTATAACTCAAACAACATTAATCATGTAAACAATAAGCGGAAAACAAGAATTTAAATGAGTTAAACATACATCAAACCTTATGATATCAACATTAAACCATTGGATCAGGAATCAAATTCACTAATATGGAAGATCTTATCATAAGGAACACAACAAAAGAAACGGATCGAAAATCCGATATCATATGTGTCCGAAATGATCAAAATACGATTTTGATCGTCCATTTTTCCTTGATCTGGCCTTGATCTGATCATATTTAAATGATCTAGTCCTATCAGAATAATTATAGCATTTAAATACATCAATTGGACGGTTCTGATCGGAATGGATCAATTTCATAATGACCCAATTATTCATAAACATATAATTATCAAAATTAATAATACTTTATTCCAATCAGGCCAGGCCAGTGGGTCGGGTCAGAACCAGGTCATAAATTGACCTGTTCAGTCCAGTCGGGCTGATAGGTTGGGCCAGGTCGGGTCGGACCTGACCTACAAACAGAACATATCCTGCTGGTTCGCTTCGGGTTGGATCCAAATTGGGCTTGCAATATTCGGCTCAGTCCAGTTCATTAATAGCGGGTTGGGTCAAGTCAGCAGGTCAGGCCTGCACTGAGTTGACCCATCGTAAAACCCAGACCCATCTATTATTCGGGTTAAATTCTAGGTCCTCGGCCTGACCCGAATCCAACCCGGGACTATTCATCGTCTCCTTCAACAGAGACGATGAATACCCGGTGTCGCCTGTCACACCGACAGCAGTGCGGACGGCGATGGTGGACCGGCGCGAGGCCGGCGACGGCAGTGGCAGTGATTGCCGGCCCATTCCCGTCGCCGGCTGGTGATAGTTTTTTTTTTTTTTTTAAAACGTTCTGCCGCTGCCGCCTGGGCGCAGCGTTGAGCCTGCGCCGCTGCACAGCGGCTGCAACCAAACGAGGCGACGGTCAACTGAAAATTTTTTTTTTGTTTCGCTGCTCTGCACTGGAAACGAAAAAATAGAGTTTCCGTTTTTCTCTAATTCTAATCTGTTCAACACACAAACCGTGGGCTCTAATACCAATTGTTAGCCAAAATGGCCCATTCTGGGAACTTTGAACGGATTAGATTCGCACTCCAATGGCATGATTAAACGCAAATGGATCTCCAAAATTTTAGGGCATACCTGAATCCATTACTACAGGAGATGAAGTATGCTGAAACAACTCCCTCAGTCTTCTCGTAATGCCAGCAACGTGATGGTAATGCTGAACGTCGTTTTTGTGTGTGTGTGTGTCTGAAGATGAGGGAGTTCCCGAGCTTTTATAATCATTTGACCATCACCGATGACTGCAACACTCCTCCCGTATTATGAAGCGTTGCCTGCGTTACATCCATGGACACTTAAATGTCAGCAAAACTAAAAACGTTATGGACGGCAGTGAATGGCAATTAAGGGAGGAGGAAAGGAAACCGTTGCAGAAATGGGCGGTGGTCATTTGGACCACCACCCTCAGCTTCTAACAATGGAAAGTATCATGAACACAAAGCACACTTGGTTGTCCCATCTTGAATATCCACCAAGTAGTGTTTCCCCCAAGAGACTCTGCATAGTATGTTTGATTCTCTTTACACCCACTTCAGTTGCATTGAATGAAGCAGAATAGTTCTTTCCTAAGAACAAGATACGATTCCCAATATTTTTCATCTCTATCTATGATGAAGTCGATTGATCCAGTAATTTGAAGACAACAACCCTCCGTCTTCTTCCATTATAAGTTGTCTATCTTTTAACCAATAATAGCTCTTCACCAGATTCCACCAAATGTGTAAAATCATTTATGAAATCTACAGGAGGGGGAAGGAGTGTCTTTAGGAACTCTATTTTGAGCCGTGTAGTAGCACTAGTATTGACAGTAATACTTATTTTTATAGACCATTCAAAATAGAGCCATTAAAAAAAGAACTATAAAAAAAAGATGCTAGAATTAAAATATGTGTTTGGCAATGGAAACATCTATTTTGAATAGACCATTTTAAATAAACAGTTAAAAGCTTTTCACAAATATATTGAGATCTACTAGGTATCAAGCCTTGAAATTTTACTTCATAACCATGTTTGGCCTCCCAAAGAGATCTAACGGTTTGGATCTTATGTTTGAGGCCCCTAATTTTTTTAAAAAATATTTAATAATTCACATTTTTACATAAATATCTCAAGTTTGGTGATGATCCAACGGCTGAGATTTTGTCTCAGAATGGTCATTGACCTTCTACACATTTTTAATGGTTTGGATTATTATTTATTGTCCCAGAAATAATAATAAAAAATAAAAAAAGGGACTGCCTGTGGACTAGTTTAAAATTCAGCATATTAAATCAATGGTTGAGAGTTTTTCACAAATTTCTCGAGATCAACAAGGAATCAATCCTTGAAAATTGACCCCATAGCCGTTTTTAGTCTTCCCAACATTTCCAATGGTTTGGATCTTGTGTTTGGGCCCTACAGAATTCAAAAACTAAAATCCAATGGCTCACTCTTTCTTGCACATGTCTCGAGATCCATGATGATCCAACGGCTGAAATTTGGAGAGATGGCCGTGTTTGATCTTGTGAACATTTTCAACGGTTTGGATCTAGATTTATCCTCTCGGATTTTGAGAAAGATTGAAAAAACCGAACTGGGCGTGATCCTTTTATAGCACTGTAGCAGCGCCTCTTATTTTCTTCCTCTAATTTGGAAATGCATCATGGAGAGGGCTGTGGGAAATAGAGGTAAAGCCTCTACATGCCTAAATTAAATAGAGCACAAAAGCACATGCCAAACGCTATAATTTTTATAAACTCTATTTTGTTTAGACATTTAGAGAAATAGAGGCTAAAATTAGTGATGCCAAACATGTAGTAACAGTAGACTCAAGTATTGGTCAAAGGCTTTTTTGAACACAAAAAATAGAGTTTCCTCTTGAACATAGAAGCACTCCAAGGAATAGTCAGGTAAACAGAATTCTTTGTCCATTTATCATCGCCAACTCTACAAAATCTGAACGAATAGCGTTCCAATATGATTACTATACAGTTGGGGTCTGTGGGAGCTGATGAAAGCACAACTTGAGTGCTGCTACCGTCATCCTCGAAACCATTCCACCGGGGTAGGTTGATTCGGGCGCTCTTAACTGGATTAAATTGAAAGATTTTATCTCTGAAATACGAGTGGATCATAAACAACCAGCCATGAAAAGAACCATGACACTCATGATCTTCAAAAAATTCAAGTAGATTGACCTTCTAACATTTGCGGTCAAATGGACAAATAAAGAAGGGACCTTCTCCGCATCGAGGAAGCATGAGCAATGGAGCACGCAGGCAGGCTGCTGCTGCTGCTTTCCATGATATGCAAACAAGTCCGAAATTGAGATGATCACTAGGATGTAACCGGCTCAATGCCAGATGGAGTAACTCCTGTGGAAGAACTGACCATGATACGGGACTTTGCTGTGTGTTGATATCCTTTTTTTCTAAGCTAATTGTTTCATGAATCATAAAAGTAAAATAATCAATCAAATAAAACAAAAAAGAATAAATATTATATAATAAGATAATGTGTATACATACATATTTATTGATATATGATTGCCATTAGTAGAGTCTACTTGAAGAAGTTAGTAGAGTTAACATGTAGCTCTATAGTTTAGTTTTTTTTTTTCTTTGCCTTAATATATAAATTCACACATAAATTATATATATATGTGGAAAATATTACTATGCATCCCTCCCGTGTGTGTGTGTGTGTGTGTCTGTGTGTATTTATGAATCTAAATAGTGAGTTTCCTTACCTGGCTGTATCTCTTTTCTTGCAGGTGTTCCTCTACCATTGCCAAGAGAACCCACCAAGCTAATTGCCGCAGTTAGATATCCTTTTCAGAAAAAGGAAAATAATAGCAAAGAAAAGTATTGAGTCATAGAAATATTAAAATATTAAAGATATATATATTAATAACTCGATTTGTCTTAACCCTTCTCTGGAAATTATAATTAGGCTCACAACCCGAACCCCAATCCACTAGCAGAGTTTTTGTCTTTTTGTCGTAAGAATGAAGATGGCTCATAGAGGGCTTTAAGCAAATAGTTGTAAGGGACTTTGAATCCTATTGTGATTACATTAGTTGTTCAAAAATGCAAAAAAATCACAGTAGCAAAAAAAGAACTTATAAATTTAGACTTACAGAAAGTGAAGTCAGAATAGAATATTTTGACAATCAAGGCTAGTGTTTAACACTATGTCCTTAAGACAAAATTCGTCTCCGCTATGGTGCTCACGGTGTACAGACATTTATCTCCCAAGATACAATGATCAGAAAGCAGTAAAAGCAGTACTACAATCTACAATGTCAGCGAACAGAACAATGTTCTTCAACTTTCTCTCACAATAGATGACAGGATGCAGGAAGGAAAAATTATGTATTTATCAATGCAATTGAAGATGGGCTATAAATAAGTGAACTGGTGACTGTTCATGAATAGTCAACAGTCACCAAGAATAGACACATCCATTCATCGAGGGGATGCGAAGAGAAAAAACACATTCAATTCAGAGGGGATGAGAAGAGAAAAGACACATCCATTCAAGAGGGGATGCGAAGAGAAAAGACACATCCATTCCAGAAGGGATATTATGTCTTATAACAAAAAGACATCTTCTTTGGAGAGCTCACGGGTTAGGCCCAGGATCCGACCCATATTAGGTTATGAGCTTTTGACCCAACCCAACCCGACCCAACCCGACCCGCCTCATGGGAATCAATTTCCCATTCATATCTTAATGGTCTTTAATAAACAATGGTTTGAGTTTAATCTCCTCTTAGAAGAGAACACGTTAGCACTTGGATCCGCCTCAAAAGATGTGTGGGACCTACACTTATTATGATCCATTGTTACCCAAAAACCAAAGTTAAAAATCCATGTTTCCAACAATCCCCCGCATAAATGAAAATTGGCAGTATAATAATGCAGATGATAACGCTAACACGAAAGAGAGAGAGAGAGAGAGAGAGAGAGAGAGGGAGAGAGAAAGTAAAGCTAGAACTGTACTGTATAGGAAAAATAGCTTTTGGCTTTGAATCTTCCTTTGTGAAATTCTATCAGATTTACTTGCTAATCGGTGAATATGATGTTCTTAAACCGTTTAGTGTTCATGTAAACCAAGACAATAGAACTCACATAGTCACTTCCTTAACACAGTTCGTTCTCATGATTGTGTTCATTTTGGCCCTGAACAAACCTAGGTTCCATAAGTGCTTTAAAAAATTCAACCATAAAACTTCTTCTGAAAGCGGCCTCTTCACACTCACATAGGTAACTTCTTATTAAGAGTAACCTACTATACCCCACTTGGATTTCCAAGCTATAAGAATCATTAAAAGCTTAGCTTATCCAAAGCAACGGTGCAGGCATCACTATGCCATCATAAGAATATGAAAGAGAGAGTATCTCTGCAGTGATTCTACTAAGTCACACATAACTCAGTTGTCTCATTGAACTTAGATCTTGAGATCTCTAGTCAACTAGGTTGGGTAGCCATTATGTCGACTTTTAAGTGATAGGTTTTAAACCCATTCCCCTCGATGAGTTGTATACTAGCTCTTTTGTCAAACCTTTTGTTAACGGATCCACAATATTCTCTTGTGACTATATATAATCAATGAATATGATTCCATTCAAGAGCAACTGCCGAACGGTGTTGTGTCTATGACATATATGTCGAGACTTACCATTGTACATCTTACTTTGTGCCCTACTAATCGTAGATTGGCTGGCGCAATGTATACATATTGCAGGCACTGGTTTCAGCCACATAGGAATATCCTCTAGGAAATGACTGAGCCACTCTACTTCCTCTGTTGCTTTATCTAAAGCAATGAATTCTGATTCCATAGTGGACCTAGCAATGCACGTTTGTTTAGTTGACTTCCATGATACAGCTGCACCTCTAAATGTAAACACATATCCACCTATAGATTTTGAATCTTTTATAACAAATATCCAACTTGCATCACTATAGCCTTCTAGTACAGCTGGATATTTCATATAGTGCAGTCCATAGTTAAAGGTGTATCTCAAATATCGAAGAACCCTAACTATTGCTTTCCAATGATTTGCCCCTGGGTTATTTGTGAATCTACTCAGTTTACCAACTACATGTGCTATATCTGGACAAGTACAATTCATGATGTACATTAGACTCTCGAGTATACGAGAGTATTCTAATTGGGATATGCTTTCACCAGTATTTTTATATGGATGAAGATTTATATATATTGGTATTTTAGCTGACCTGCCATCATATTTATCAAATTTCTTAAGTACCTGTTTGATATAGTGTGACTGAGATAGCACATAACCATCAGATGATCTGGAAACTTTTATTCCTAATATAACATCTGCAACTCTTAGATCTTTCATTTCAAACTCTTTATTCAACATTTTCTTGGTAGATTTAATTATGTCAATATTACTCCCAAGAATAAGCATATCATCTACGTGTAAACATATTATGACATAGCCCTATGTTGTATTTTTTACATACACACATTTATCACATTTATTGATTTTAAACCAATTGAACATCATTACCTTGTCAAACTTTTCATGTGTCACAACCCGAGCCCAGGGACCGGGGGTCAGAGAAGGTCTAACCAATGACACACGTACTCCCGTGCATGCACACCTAGACCCCGTCCAGGCATACACACACAAGGGATCAATCACACGTGCAAACATCTGTACGCGGAAGCTGTACGTATCAAGGCATACAACGACATATCAAAAGATACCATGGATTACAAAAGATCATGAACTGATAACAAGAACAGATACAAGAACGTATGACAATATAGCGGGCTTACAACAATCAAAATCAAAATACAGATATCACTCAAAGCCCACATTACAAGTACAGAAAAATCCCCTCAATAGACTCGGACTCAAAGAATGGGGAGAACAAAATGATGCAAACCGTACTCTGGAGGATGGATCAAGTCCACTCCTCTAGGCCGGAGGGGGCCTCGCGAGCCTCTCCTGAAGTCGGGTCGACCGACGCAGGATCGGGAGAGGGATCTGAGCCTGCAACACACAAAGACCACTAATAAGTACAACGACTTAGCAAAGCATAAGCAACAAGATGATAACACGAATTGTGTCTAATCATGAGTAATAATCACAATGCAAGATCCATAGAAATCATGTTCGTATACTAAGCAAATATGCAAACGAATAAGCATGCTGTAAGAATCATAAACAGATGACAATCAAAGTGGCTACTACATTGGCCATTTTCTCCCTTACGAGAGCGGACGGAATGAGAACACCAGCGACCGGGCCAGGGTACGCATGGGTCTCTAGTTCCCGGGGTCCGGAGTCCCAGGACAGAAACACTCTGCAGAGGCAAACACATAAACTAAACCAAAGTTAACCCCGTCGGGTATCCTAAGGCTGAGGCTCAGTAGTGCCAATACCAATCACAATCAAATCGGATGATGCACCTCAATCAATCAATCATGTCATATCACATACCACATATAGATCTCACATATCACGCTGAACAAACAATAGGAAGTGCATCACACATACTGATACTGAATACTGAATGCAATAAGCTGATACTGATACTGACGGTACTGAATGCAAATAAGCCATAAAAGAGGCACTGACAAACTCAAGTACCAATAACAATAAGCACTGATGCAAGTACTCCAATGGAGCAACGGTAAACACAATACACAATAATAGAATGGTCCCGCCCGGGCTTCGCTCTGGGGTTGCTGCATTTCCCACAGAATCGAGAGGTCCAGCGCAGAACACATAAGAGGGCATAACCGTAATCAATATGCTATACAAATCAAGCAAATCAAGTACTTATACGAATCAAGGATCAATTACAAGCCAATCCTACACTAATTATCCAGTGTTTCTAACCGTGCATGTTGATGTAGTTTTAAGTTATCCGATGCACCATTGTCTAGTGTTGCAGTGTCTCGAGTGTGCACCGAAGTCCCTTAAACCAACACCCATGGGGAGGTGCTAAACAACTGGATAACAAGCATGAATGATTCACAGCCCTCGAGATCATTCATGTCATTCAGACATTCCATTGGGCATGTTCGGGTGAGCTACATTCTAACATGAAAGTCATATGCGGTCTTTTTCTTAAACCTAATCCTTTGCATTCAATTCTCGGGGTTTCACGGTGTAGCCGTAGGTGACCTTACGGCTTAGCCGTGGCATCTTACGGCTTAGCCGTAATATGCACTGCGGCTGAGCCGAGGTTCCCCAAATATCCACCCGGATTTACGGCTCAACCGTATTTTACTCTACGGCTCAGCCGTATCCTGGTCCACGGCTTAGCCGTAAGACAATGTACGGCTTAGATCAGGCTGAGCTATAGAAGAATGGCAATTTGCCAACTCTCAGTTATTTTCAGATAACAGTCTATACTGCTCTACGATTAGGGTTACGGTTGGGTCTCGGCTTAGCCGTAAGCCATTTTACGGCTTAGCCGTAGCACATTTCACGGCTTAGCCGTGAGTGCACGGAGTCATTTTTCTGGAATTGTTACAGTCATACAGAAAGTGTACAAAACGACTGAAAATGAGGAGCTAACAGTAAAATAAGCTCAATAGGGCTGTCTAACACTGAGAAACACAATGAAAAATCAAAACACAACAATCGAATCCATATCAATCGGTGTTCATACAACTTGGGCTTATACTTGCCTCACGGATAGAAATCACGTCGTTGCTTGGCTCAGTCCACCGGAAAACACGCACACTTGCTCCTTTCTTCCTCCCTCAAGCAATCGAACAGAGAAGGAGAAGGAGAGAAAGAGAGCTGACGAGAGAGAGACGAGCTGAGAGCGAGACAGAGAGTGAGCTGAGAGACGATCGAGAGAAACAAGAGAGTTGGTGGGGATATTTATAACTTAAAAGGAGTCCAAATTACATCTAAGTCCAAACGGTTAACACAAATGTCAATTTGAGTCAAATGATGGTCCAACGAGAGCAAACGAAATCATTCGGATCCAAGACAGTTACGACAATCGACAGGCTCAACGAAATACACGCGATGACGTCAGAATGACGCAAAACTGACAAGGTCAATCAAGAGCTAAAATTACGAAAAAGGGCTCGAACTACCTAGACCAAGTCAACTCAACCCAAACAATCTCTCCAAGACTCAAAACTAAATAAAAACAAAAGCCAAAACACTCTTAACGCTAAAAACACACGGAATGACCCACTAATCCGGATCAACTCGGGTCGGAGTGTTACATCATGCCATTGCTTTGATGCTTGTTTTAAACTATAAAGAGATTTAACAAGCCAACACACCTTCTAGTTGTTCCATATAAATCTCTTCATATAATTCACCATTTAAAAAGGCTATTTTAACATCCATTTGATGTATTTCAAGGTTGTACAAAACTGCAATAGCTATGAGCATACGTATGGATGTTATTTGAGTAACTGGCAAATATATATCGAAATAATTCACACCTTCTGTTTGCTTATAGCCCATGACAACAAGTCCAACTTTATACTGATCAATTAATCTATTTGTTTTCATCATTTTCTTGAATATCCATTTGTATCCAAGAGATTTACAACTACGTGGAAGATCCACTAGTTCCCATGTATGATTTTGTAAGATGGATTCTACTTCATGATTCAATGCCTCTTTCCAGTGAAGTGTTTCCGGTGAAGACATTGCTTCCTTGAAGCTTTTGGGCTCCTTTTCTAATAGATATGTCAGAAAATCTAGACCGGAGGATGTTACAGTTCTTATCCTTTTACTACATTTAAGTTCAGTCCCTTCGATTGTAGATACATGCTCTTTATCATTATTAACCGTAGTATCATAAGTTCTTTTCAAAGAACTTGTCTCTTGAGTTTGTTTGCATGGAAAGATATTTTCAAAAAATGATGCATTTCTTGATTCTATATTTGTATTAACATGCATATCAGCAATATCAGATTTGTATACTAAAAAGCGATATGTACTACTATGTTGAGCATACCCAATGAATATACAATCAACAGTTTTAGGTCCTATTGTAACCTTTTCGAGAATAGGAGCCGCTACCTTGGCTAGACACCCTCACACTTTTAAGAATTTATAGGATGGTCTTCGACCATTCCATAATTCATGAGGAGATTTTCCTATTTTCTTGTGAGGTTTTTTGTTGAGAATATAATTTGCAGAAAGCATTACTTCCCCCCACAAGTTCTGAGGTAGTCCAGAACTAAGCAACATAGTATTCATCATTTCTTTTAAGGTTCTATTTTTTCGTTTAATGATACCATTTTGCTAAGGTGAATAAGGTGCAGTTGTTTGATATATTATACCATGTTGTGAACATAACTCACCAAAAGGTGATTCATATTCTACACCTCTATCACTCTGTAGAGCCTTAATCTTTTTGCTATGTTGATTCTCAACTTCATTCTTGTATTGTAAAAACATCTCCAATGCTTCATCCTTAATTTTTTGTAAGTACACATGACAATATCTAGTGCAATCATCGATGAAAGTGATGAAATACTTTTTATCACCTCTTGTTTTTTTTTTTTTTTTTTTGGAAAGGTTAGATCCATTAAAAAACTAAACAAAACAATACAAACAAAGAAAAGGAAGCACTAGCAGAGCTAACAGAGCAGGCCTCAACTGGATGCCTCAAAGCAAAGCTACTACCTGGATAGGAGAGATTCACATAACTGTACAAGTTTGTACATATTTCAAATCACAGATATCACTATGTATAAGTTTTAAAGGTTCAGTACTTATTTCTATAGAATGAAAAGGAGTTCTTGTGAATTTAGCCTCCACACATATTTCACATTTATTATTTGGATCAATTTTAAATTTTGGCAAGCAATTCAAATTCATTAATCTATGCAAAGCATCATAGTTAACATGCCCTAATCTACCAGGCCATAAGTTAGAAGACTCAAGTAAGTAAATAGAAGATGAATTCTTATTAATCTTAATAGGCATTAAATTCATTTTGAACAACCCCTTGCTGACATAGCCCTTCCCCACATACATCCCACTCTTAGTGAGGATAAATTTGTCAGACTCAAATACAAGCCTGAACCCTCTCCTATTCAATAATGAACCCGATACAAGATTTTTTCAAATGTCAGGCACATGTAGTACGTCATTAAGAATGAGTTCTTTGCCCGAAGTCATTTTTAGCACTACCTTTCCTAGACCTTCAACTTTAGAAGTCGTAGAGTTCCCTATGAATAGTTTTTCCCCATCAACAGCTCGATATGAGGAGAACATATTTTTGCCCGCACATATATGGCGAGTAGCTCCTGTATCCAGCCACCATTCCCTAATATTTCCAACCAGGTTTACTTCGAACACTACAGCAAAAAGGCTAATGTCAAAAACATCCATAGAAAGTTTCTCCAATTTGGTCATATTGATTGTGTAGGCTTCTTGGTTGCAGTTCATTGATATTTACTTTTGCGGCAATCCTTTGCACAATGGCCAACCTTATCGCAAACGAAGCACTTTCTTTTAAATGGTTTTAGATCACCACGTTGGTTTTTGCCACCTTGATTTTGATGCTTCCTCTTTTTTGTGTTATTCTTGTGCATTTGTTCGACTATATTTGCTTTGGATTCCATTCGGTGAAGCTTGTTTCTTATTTCAAATGAACGGTTATCTTCTTCAATTCTTAATCTTACTATTAAGTCTTTAAGACTTATCTCTTTGCGTTTATGCTTTAGGTAATTTTTGAAATCCTTCCAACTTTATGGTAGTTTTTCAACTATAGTAGCAACTTGGAAGGATTTACTTAAAAACATACCCTCTGCATAAATCTCATGGAGTAGGACTTAAAGATCCTACACTCGACTGATTACAGTCTTTGAATCTAGCATTTTGAAGTCAAGGAAATGACCAACTACAAATTTCTTTGTACCAACATCTTCCATTTTGTACTTTTTATCTAAAGAGTTCCACAACTCTTTTGCAATTTTGATAGAACTATACTCATTGTATAATGTATCCTCCAGTCCATTCAAAATGTCGTTCTTACACAATAAATCAGAGTGCTTCCATGCATCAATTGCATCAATTATTTGCCTGTCACTCCCATTTTCTTTGAGAGTAGAAGCCTCTTCATAAACGAACTTAGCCAAATTCAGGGTGGTCAGATAAAACAACATTTACTATTACCATCTCTTAAAATCTGCCCCTTTGGAATTTTTCAGGCTTCTCCCCATGATTTACATGGGTCTGAATAGCAGGGGTAGAAAAAATGATAGCGTTTGAAGATGCTATTCTGATGAATACAACAATTTCACAAATTTTCCAATACAGAATTAATATGAACAATCCTATAAGAAGGTTTAGAACTTTTTAAACAAAGTTTTATTTGCACAACAAAGTTTTAAGAAACTCGTTTGCAAAACTCAGTTTGTATTTAAAATAATGAAGTCAATTTAGGTTTTCCGAATTTAGAAACAGAACTGAGTAATCATAATGAAAAGATTTTCAAAAAGAAAAAATATTTGTCTTAAGATTATAAGGGACTTTGAATCCTATTGTGATTACATCAACTGTTCAAAAATGCAGAAAAACCACAGTAGCAAAAAAAGAAACTTATAAATTCGAACTTACAGAAAGTGAAGTCAGAATAGAATATTTTGAGGATCAAAGCTAATGTTTAATACTATGTCCTTAAGATAAAATTCGTCTCCACTAAAGTGATCATGGTGTACAGACATTTGTCTCCCAAAATATAATTAACAGCACGCAGTAGAAACAGCACTACAATCTACAACATCAACAAATAGAACAGTGTTCTTTAACTTTCTCTTAACACAGATTACAGGATACAAGAACGAAAAATCATGCATTTATCAATACAATTCAAGATGGGCTATAAATAGGTAAACTGGTGACTGGTCATGAACATTCAACAGTCACCAAGAACGGACACATCCATTCATCGAAGGGATGTGAAGAAAAAAGACACATCTATTCCAAAAGGGATGCGAAGAGAAAAGACACCCATTCCAGAAGGGATACTATGTCTTTTGACAAAAAGACATCTTCTTTGGAGAGCTCATGGGTTGGGCCCAAAATCCGACCCTATTGGGTTATAGGCTTTTAACCCAACCCAACCCGACCCGACCTGCCTCATCGGAATTAATTTCTCATTCATATCTTAATAATTTTTAATGAACAATGGTTTGGATTTAATCTCCTCTTGGAGGAGAACATGTTAGCATTTGAAAAAGCCTCAAAAGATGTGTGGGACCCACACTTATTATGGTCCACTGTTGCCCAAAAACCAAGGTTAAAAACCCATTTTTCCAACAACAGTGCCCAGGCCCTGAGCATTTACCACTTAACCAGAAAATTAGGCCCTAGTGCATTGAATTGGTGAAATAAGAAGCCTCATTATAATCCCAAAATGAAGAGAGTTCTAATTCTTACGAAATATCTTGCAGGTTCTGTTTAACAAACTGCAGCATGCTATATAATGGGTAGTAAATACCTGCATGGGTTTGCTCCTCATGTCGTGTGTTTGACACTCCAGATTTATTTGATGTGTGTGTGTTGCAGATTACCGGAATTAGTCTTATTAGGTCATATAGGTAGAAGGATGCTCTTATCAAAAAAAGTAAACAACAATAATGATGATAATGATGATGATGATGATGATGATCATGGGCACAAGATCTGTAAAAAGAAGAAGCCAAACTTCTGAACAGTTTTTTTAACTCTCTCTATATGGTTGGGAAGGCAATACTGTATAAAATCTATAATATTATTTATATTAAAAGGCTTTAATCCTGTGAGAACTGTTCTCATTCACTTATCATAAGAATTTTTATAGGGCCCACTTGTGGATCCCATTTGGGGAAGGGACTGAGGAGATGGAAAGATCTATGTGAGACCACCCCAAATATCAAGTTTAGCCCTAATCACATGTCCCTAACCCCTTCATCCTTAGCCCACAAATTCAATCCATTCGAATTGGTGCACAGTCGAGTTTTTATTGATTTTATTGTTGTCATTGTTGTTATTTTTAATAGCATTATTGTTATTATTATTAATAATTTTGATCATAAATTGGACCATGCTTGGACCCCACCCATTCATTGAATTAAATTAATAATATCATCATATTTTGGGTGGGACCCAACCATGAATGATGGGGATTTAAATCTTAAAATGTTTGACTTTATAAAGGAAATCATGCCTTAGTCAAATATGAATTTCATGGGAAGAACCCAGGTATCCCACTAAATTCTCTCTCTCTCTCTCTCTCTCTCTCTCTCTCCATGCAAAGGGTTCATCTTACATGATCACCCCACTTACCTTAATTGAACTACAGGGAAGAACTACATTGTGCA
This sequence comes from Sextonia rubra, assembly GCA_037013555.1. Taxonomy (NCBI): domain Eukaryota; kingdom Viridiplantae; phylum Streptophyta; class Magnoliopsida; order Laurales; family Lauraceae; genus Sextonia; species Sextonia rubra. Next base: position 102,883,549 of record JASUAD010000001.1, on the reverse strand, counting down.
TATCTCCTTTTCACTAAAACTTCCTCTCTCCTCCTTATAAGAAGGGATCTTACCAATACAACCCTCTTTCCCACAACACTGTTCAACACTCTCTCTTACAAATTTTCTTCTCCACACAAGGTCTCCTTCCCCTTCGAGGTAATTCACACATCTCCTTTCTTTGATATTTTCTTACTTACTAAAACCATCTTTGTTTTATTCCTTCCCCTTTCTTTTACTTCTTTTAGGAATATTGATTTATTATTTTCTTTTATGCTATGCTTTTGCATAACAACATCATCATCTTTGGAAAATTGATTTTTCCACCTTCTCTCAACACCTACACCAGCCCATGTTCACAATTTGGACCTATGCCTTATTCTCTTAAACAAACAGAACCTAGTTTCTTTGTTAGCTCTATCACCCACCTCCAATTCCTTTATTTGTTTCCTCCTATGTTTTATGGTGTTCCATGTTTCCTTTCACATCATGTTTCATTGCATTCCTTTTCATCTCTTAATCATTATCATTCCACTGCTAACCACCTTCACCCCAGTCTCTCTGCATCTCACCATCATCAATTACCCTAGTAGTACCTTTTGCCTCCTGCACTCAGTCATCATCTTCACTATATATGACACACTAAGACCCAACTCCACCACTACCTTCATCTCTACTTTAAGAACCGGCACTCATTTATGATATCCCTCTTAACAAACGGGCCATTCTCAATCTCTGCAACTCAAAACTTTTATCTTTTTTCTACAGTTTTTCTTCTTCTTTCTATTTCTGTTACACTCCTACTTCTTCTCTTTATTTTTCCTTTCTAACCATTTTCAAGTCTCCTTCTTCACCTTTGTATTTTACTATGTTCCTCCAACCAAGCAACCCATCATTCTTCCCCTTTCATTCCAATAAGCCCAAACACAACTCCATCGTTACAGTTTACCATGGAAACAATCCACTCATTCATCACCAATGGACCCATCTATTCTGAGTCTAGACTTAACTAGTTTCTCATTCACCTCCAATCTTCATCACAAAACTAAATCACCAAAATCATTTATAATATATAAATTCAACCATTCAACGAAGTCCTATGCAACTGAGAACCTATATATATCACGTCACCAACAGTTGGTCCCACTTGAGTCCAATATCCAAACTTTCCATTAGACCCCTTGGACCCACCAACCCCGACCCACGTAAGATACCAATATAACTCCATGTCACTGTGGCCCATTCTCTAATTAGTACACAAATAATTAACTCAAATCCATCCTAATTTGACCTTTGCGACTCGTATATGAATTTGTTTAAACCAGGTTCTTAGGCTGCACATAAGATTACTACCCAACTTATTAGCCCAAGCCCACTCAGCCGAACTCCTATGGCTAACCATCCTAGCCTACTTGGTCTATAGGTTTCATTCATGTGCTTGCCAAAGTTCATGATTCAGTAGCCTGAGCCCACTCACTATCCATTTACATAAACTATTGGCCATAGTCCACCTTAAATATGTGCATGTGTAACTCCTACTACATAGGGCCCACTTGCACTACTTAATAATTTGGGCTCAAGCCATATGTCTCAACCCATCAAATTTAACCTTTACGCAAACCAAACCCGTTAATTGTACACAAACCTGGGTCCTAATTATTGGTTATCTGTCATGACTATAGACCCACACCAAGATTCCAAAACATCCAGGTCATGACAAGTTTGATCAGGTAATTACCGTAAATCTAAGCAAGTAACCCTACTATAGTCCTCTAGTATTAGAATTTTCTAACCTAGCATTCCAAAATATTAAATTGTTATGTAATCCTTGGTTTCATGTGGAGCTCAGTCCAAGCATTTTAACTCATCTAGGGCCATTCATTTTATTGATATGATTATACCTTTATGAATTAATTTGTCAGATCAAAATTGTAACTATTCAACTTGTTCCATGTTCATTTAATGCTACCATGAGATATAGAAATTCTTATATGAAGCTTTGTTAGAAATATTTATATCATAATTGAACTTCAAAACTAGGACACAATTCCAATTATGTTGCAAAAATATTCCAAATCATATATTGCTAAGAAAACTTAATTCTGAGTTTTATGGTCCACCCTTGGATGTAATCCTTGACCTCTGAGGCATTATCGAACACATGGGCAATGCAACATGGGGATTCTCACATGCGGACTCTATTCCTCTTTTCGGGTATGATATTGGGGCCTGGAAACCCTTTTGTGCGTGATAACTAGTCTGCACCTAGTCCCTTATGGCTTCTGTCCCTTGTATGTGTGATTATGTCTTTGGGCCCTTATATATATATGATTGTGGCTTCGGGCCCTTATATGTGTATTATAGTAAAGGATATACCCTTTTTTTACTAGATCAAGTGATCTATAATTATTGCCAATATTCATAAATCATTGCAAAATTAACCTTATTACTAAATGTTCAAATTATACTGTTAATATTTCTTTGAATCTCATTTTGTTAAAATATTCTTGAATTAACATAATTCATATATCGTACCTAAATTACTGCCATTTGATTGAATAATCATTTGCTATAACTCTATAATTTGTTTACTTGTGGAGCTTTATGCTTATACGTATATTGTCTCTCTTTTTATCAAATACTAAGGTTGATCCCAATCATGAAGAACCATAGCTTATTTACGGGAATGGGCAAATCTTGAGTACCGAGTCATTATTTAGATCTTTAGTGTTTACTTGATTTCATTATATAGTTGGATTATGTCTTATTTCCTTGGATATTTCATTATTTTGAGAGCAGTGGTATTAGACATTATTGTTTACTTCTATTAGTGACTTAATTATTAATGTTTTAACGTAAGCTAGTTAGCTATGAATCCTCCCAAGTAATGACTCAATTAAATAAATGATTTATATTATGAAATGTGGGACTGTTACACCACGAACTCTAAGGGTCCTAAAGATCTTAGAATTCGGAGTGTGACAATTCAGCTCATTCGAATTGGTGCACAATCGATCCAACAGCCCAGTAAATTCGGATCTAATTGAAACTTGGAGCGAGTGACTATAGGAGGGTCCCTATATATTACAAGGTTTGAATTGGATGATAGATAGACCCCACCTAAAGTTCTCATAAAAAAATGGTGAGAACTAGTTCTCACAGAATTATTTCCCTATATTAAATATCTAAAGAATTGATCAAACTTCTTTTTCTTTCCTTTTTTTCAGGGCCATATTGCTTCTCAGTTTTCTTTTTCTTTTTTTTTTTTAAGTTATTGATTCAAACCTACAACAGAGTTTGAATGTACGTACCTGAACTTGAGCTTTTTAACTTGATCGGATTCGAGCTTTAAGATGATTACCCGATCATATTCCAGGCACCTCTCCCATTGATGATAGTAATGTTGACTTCCTATCAAAAGGCATATAGAAAGGATTAGGGTTTATTGGATTCTTAGTTGGATGTATATCAATTTATTTTTTACTTTACTAGGAATCTGAATTTAAGTTGAATAAGGAAACTCAATATCATATTTTGACAATCCTGCGGATCAAGTGGGACCTACATCTGACGTTGAGTGAAAACCTAAAATAGACATATGAACATATTACAGATCTGCAATGGACCCAGAGTTTGGGTGGTTGGAAATGATTCGAAGCCCAATGGAGCCCACATGCTGACATCTCTAGTGGAGCCCATGTATTAAAATTTTAACCGTTAAAAATAAACACGATCAAGATATCTGTGTGTTCTCAAATTTTTGGATAATCCATATTAACTGTCCTTGGAATTACAATAAGTGACCCGACTATGGCGTTCGTCTCGGTTAGCTCAGAATTTCTTAAAGCCCCGAAGGATCCGGAATCCCATTTACCTGGAGAAAGTCAAGTGTCTACTCTACTTAAAAAACGAGATGCAGCACCATCTCTACTCAGAAAGTTACCTTTCTTCTGCAAGCAAGAGTGAAAAGAAGACCTACTTAAAAAAGCAATTCAAATTGAAGCTGCCGTAAAAATTAAAGGACTATAGTGAGGCAATATATGTTAAGGCTATTTTCAAAATTGGAGTGCAAGGTCTAAAACCTAATAGAATAGAATTCCAATAAATAAAAAATAAAAAATAAAAAACCTAATAGAGCAAAGCAGTTAATTTAAAATACTATTTTCTCTTATTTCTTCTTCTCAATACTCTTTTTTAAAGTTATGTCTCCACTCTTGTAATAGTAGTTAGCTTAGTGGATGATAGACTTCAACTCAAGTTAGAATAGAATAAGGACGGAGAGTTGAAATAAACTCCAAGACTCCAACTCAAGTTACAATATGATAAGGAAAGAGAGTCGAAATAAACTTCTTCGATTGGAGTTTGAGTCAAAGGATTAACACATTCTCTCTTTATCCAAATAGACTTCTTGTTGTGAGAGGTGTCTCTCTTTGTTGGGGCTACCCATAAGTGAGCCCCATCACAAATGCCAACATATTGCCACAACCGCAATATATCAACAGATTTGTAATATTTTGACGACTTGACCTCCCATCGCTATGGACGCCCCCAATTGCTATTTTGCTCTTTGCATATGATGTGTTTGGATGTCCTCTCTATACAGAAGGGATGGTCCTTTCCTACTGGGATCTTGAATCCTTTCCAATGCCTTTGAAGAAGTAATAAATCCTGTTTAGGCAAATTTGTTTTGAACACAGTTTTTTTTTATCTATACCAAAATTCATGTGGCGGGCCCATAGTCACCTGATTGGGTCTACATGCCTCCAAATCTTGCACCGTTTGATTCGGTGAGAATTCAAGTCACAGAAAGCAAAGAAAGATTCTCTTGTAAAATAAATGGGCCCAGCAGCCAAGCCTATCATTCCATTCAATCGAAGGGGAGGATGAAAGGCAGAATCCCCATTAACCATCAGATTCGGATGAATCACTGGTCAAACAGCAGAAGCAATTGATCACCTCTTAAATTAACACAAGTGGCCTTCATTAGGAGAAAAGAGATACAGGCCTCCCAATTTTTGAACAGATCTGTTGTTAAGATTCAAATAAATGTAATGAAGTAGTAACAGAGGGGATTCTATCCCACTTTAACCATTGGATGCGCGATCAAAGCTTTTCCAATGAAAACCAAGCAAAGAGCAATGTTAAAGGCTGGATTTTTTTTTCACCTTGGTTTCCCCTGGAGTCTGATTGGATGTGGGATAAGAGAAGATGGAGCAGAAAACAGTCTACAGACCAAATTTGTATTATAGACAGTTTTCTTCACTTATTTTCTTTCCATCTAAATGGAAATCCTAATTTGTCAATTCCACATAAATTATCTTTGTTAATCCATCCATGCTTCATGGATCCTCCTTCCAGACAATTCAAATCAATCACATACATAGTTCAAATCTAAATTTCACATGGGCTAACACAAATCTGGTCTCACCATTTTAAAGAAAACGCTGAAGAAAGTCTTTGACCCGATCAATGTAAGGGGACTGGGTAGGAATTATATGACCCGATTCATGTTCAATGACAACTGCACTGCCCTTGTCAAATAAGCTTAACAGCTCCATGCTGGCCTGGCGTGCAATCTGCCTGTCTTTCTTCCCCTGTCCATTGCCAAAGATATGAAGTGAGGGGCAATTGAGAGATCCCCAGATGGATTTTGTTGACATCAGAGAAAATCCAGAACACAAAATTGCAAATCTGAAACGTTGAACACTATCGTCTTTCTCTTGCTGAGCACAGAGTAATGCAGCCATTGCAGCTCCTTGTGAAAACCCCAGGACCCCATCAAATGGCCCCACCTGAGAGAATATGGTCTTTAGAAAAGCATATGATTCATCAAATCCAGCTGTTTGTTGCTGATACTGCAGTGGATCAAATGGTTCTTCTGCTACTTTCCAGTCTGCTCCAGCTGAATCATCAAACTGGGGTGTAATCAGCCAGGCAAACCTTTTCTTGCAAGTCTCCCTTGGGGGAGGACCATGTTGTGATGCATCAGAGACATTGCAATTCTGTTCCGACAATGATTCATCAGATCCATTATTTGGTTCAGTTGGACGTGGTTGATAAATAAAAGGCAATTCATGTGGTGCATTTACGAAAACAAGCTCTGCCATGTTTTTCAGTTTCTTAGCTAATGATGCAGTTCTTCCCTTGAAATTAGATGCATTCTGTCGAAATCCATGCAAGCACAATATTCGCAGCTTTCTTGGGGGCAAGTCTCCTGTCCAGTGTCGTTAGCAAGGTTAGCAAATAAACTTTATGAATAAAATTTATGATTGAAAAGAGGGGAAAAAAAAGGTAAAAAAGCAAAGCAAATGAATAAACTTTATGAGGTCTGCAGCACCAGATGAAAACACGAGTATCTTCAGACATCTTGAGCTTGGACAGAATAAGCCCAGCCTGACTTTAATAGAGCTTGAGTCATGCTTGACCTCAAGCTTGATAGATATCAAGGTGAGCTAAACCAAGCCCATGCTTGCCTTGACAAAGCAAAACAACCTTGACTGCAACTCAAGTCTCAAGCTCATACTTTTTTACAGTATACCTTTCTACGCATATAATATTTCTTAACAAATAAAATCACCATTAGAGCAGCGCCATCAATAAAGAGAGAGGCTACTCAATCAATAAGGATTGCCTGCTTATAGAAGGACTACGCTGTAGTATGGATAGTTTGGGTTTCATAAGGATGGGCCCACATATGTCAAGTCAAGTGGTTAGTAATGTTAGTATGGTTGTTGTTAATTGTCTTCATGTGGACTGTGCATACTCCTCTGTGGGGCCCACTGTGGACCTCACCAAGGAATAAGACTAAGGGGATGGAAAGATCCATGCTGGACCACCGTAGATATCAAGTTTAGCTCCAATCACATGTCCCTAACCCCTTCATTACTAGCCCACAAATCCATTACATTTAGATTAATGCACAGCTATGATACCCGAATACTCCAAATGCTCTGTGGTATCGGTACTGATATGATATGATACGATACGGAGACGGATACGGGATACGGCAAAATACGACTTAGATACAGCCACCAATTTTAGGATACGGCTATGCAATATTTGTTTACCCAAAATTACAACAGATTTTGTCCATTTTGACCAATTCACCCATAAATGAGCCCTCTCTCAATTTAATCAAAAGAAAAGCAAAAAAGGAGAAGAAGAGGAGGAGAAGGTGGCAATGAGGATGAAGATAACTAAACTGACAGGGGCTACCGCCTTCGTTTTGACGGGTTGCTTCTTCAACTAGATGGTAAACCACTATGTTGCTTTCTGTTACTATTGCTACTTCAAGCTTCTAGCTTCAAGTGCTATGTACACCTCCTCTTCTTCTTATTCATTCTTCTTCTTCTTTTTTGTTCGATGATGCCCCAGAGATGCAAAAGAAGCAAAAGAACCCGTCGCATTTTATTAATGAGAACGGGCCCGTTGGGCTTTTTTTTTCCTTATTACTTTCTATTTTAATGTTGAGCTACTAAGCTAACCAAGACACTTAGCCCACTTTTTTTTTTCTTTTCTTTTATTTTCTTCTATGTTAAGATACTGTCAGGCCTACCTAATTGAAAATTTGATCCACACAGTGAGCCTCGTAATATTTAAGCACTACGATAAGTATTTATATGTATATATTTTTTAAAATGCTCTACCTATATCCGTATCCTAAAATTTTCAAGTCGGCGCATCGAACCCTCGTTCCCTGTGTCCATATCCATACCCGTGTTCGTATCCGGGCATCATAGATGCACAGTCGATCAAACAGTCTAGCAAATTTGGATCTAACCAAAAATTAGTAGACAAGTGCAATTCAGGGGGTCGTGTGCTATAAAGCACGAACACTCGTATAGGGTCCCCGTGTCCATGTCAAACACGTGTCGGACACGAACACGGCTCGGACACGGCCGGACACGTGTCCGATACGCCAAAAACATGTCCTGTTTTTTTTTTTTAAGATGCGAACACAGCTTGGACAAAGGATGGACACGGCTCGGACACCGGCCGAACACGTCAGGACACAGGGTGGACACGTCAGGATACGTTTCGGAGACAGCGGGAAGAAGAAAAAGCTGCAGTTGGTTTTTTTTTTTTTTTTTTTTGCTGCTTTTTTTTGTTTTTTACAGAATTGCTACCACAGTTTTTTTTTTTTTTTGGTTGCTGCTTTTTTTTGTAGTCTTTTCAGAATTTCTGCTGCCATTTTTTTTTCTGCAGCTGATGTTTTTTCTAATTTGCTGCTGCTGTTTTTTTTAGTCTTTTCAGAATTGCCGCTGCTGTTTTTTTTTTTTTCCAAAATTGTGCTGCTGCTGCTGCTGAAGTTTTTGTCCTTTCTTTCTTTTTCGAACTGCCGCTGCTGCTTTTTTTTTTTTTTTTTTTTTTTTGCAGAACTACTGCTGTTGCTACATTTTTTTTCCCCAAAACTGCTGTATTTTTTTTTTCATAGTTTATTTTTCAATTGATGCACCAAAATTAGAAGCTGTGCTATTTACTGATAATGGGAGTGTTGGTGCCTTGGTGGGGATGATGATGCCATTGAAGTTCTGTCAAATGAAGAATCATGAATGAAGCGAGGATTTTTTTTTTTATGGAGTGGGGTAATGGAGGAGGGATTTTTTTGTTGTTTTAATTATGATGTAATTGTAACATGTAATGTTGATGATGTACTATGGCCTACTATTATATTACATTATTCAGTATGGATTTTATTTTTGACTTTTATAGTATTACTTATGTTTCTTCTTTATTAATTGTGACATTATGCTTCCTAATTTGGCTAAAAATATAACTATTCTTTAATTTTATGATTATATATAAATATATATATTTATTATTTGCCGTGTCCTAGCCGTGTCCGTATCCTAATATTTTAGGATTTGCTATATCGCCATGTCCGTGTCATGTCCTATCCGTGTCCCGTGTCCGTGTTCGTGCTTCTTAGGTCGTGTGTGTAGCCCAATTGGACGGACCATACAGTGGGCCCACCTAGAGTTCTCACGAAAAAGTTCGGGCAAGACATATGCACATGAATATTGCCCTATATATCTCAAATTAATTTACCACATTGAGGTTTCTTTTTCCTTTATAGCTAAATAAATTGAAATTTAGAGCATTGTCTTAAACTTTGAAATACAATCCAATTACAATTTTTTTAGTATCATTTATCACGTAGAAACTGAGTATATGTATATGCAAATAATATTATTATGTAATACAGTATATCAAGTGAAACTCCCAAACACAGTAGAGCTCAAGCTGAGACAGGCTCAATCTTGGCTCATGAAATGATGTGAACTCAACCCCAATCAAACCAAGCATGAGCAGCTTGAGAACCAGCTTGGCTTGTTTACATTCCCAGCAGTGCACCATGCCAACTGCAATTCCTTTAGATCACCTCCAAGGAACAATTCACTTTTCTAACAAATTCTTTTTTTACTACCCTCCATAAATAGTAGTTGACAGGTAAGGGAAGGAATTATCAGTTTTTTTTTCTTTTTTTCAGTATACCAGCTATTGGGGGCTGGGACCTCCCTCGGGAGAGGGTAGTAGACATCAAAGAGGTGGTGGAGCCCTTAGGCAAGGCAAGTGGATAGACCTCGGACAAGGTGACAAGGCCCTCTAGAAAGGGAAAGGTGACTGCCCAGGGTCGAACCCTGGGCAGCCAAGTGAGAACAACCACCTCTTACCATTGAGGTAAGAGGCCGTTCTCGAAGGAAGGAATTATTAGTTGATCACATCACTTGGTTGTCACAAACCACCTATCTGCTGCACATTTCAAAAAAATCCCGTGTAGCTATAGGGCTAGAATTATACTATCGCTTGTAGATAACCATTCCTTCATAAAAAAATAAAAAATAAAAAATAAAAATATTGTTTCAAAAGCAGAAGTAGATGTTGATACGAGTCAAATGCAACAATTTGTTAAAAAGTAACACAACCATACCATCTATCTGAGTGAGTTCAGGAAATGATGTAATATGACCAGGCACAACAGAAGATCTAAGCTCACCAGCACCTGATTCATGGGTTGATTGTGGATGAAACCTATCAATTTGCACCGGTATGTCTCCCCTCTTATGTTTCTGGCATAGCTCACAAATATATTTAGAGCAAGCCTTCTCCTGGTGCACAATAATAATAATAATCAGCAACAGCGATTCACTACATGTCGAAGTATCAATGTTTTCATACATAAAATAGTTGCAGACAGTTACTAATAGATAATTTCAAGCAATTAGACTTACAATTAATATAAATGAGACATCAGGTACACTCCTTCATTGCAAAATGAGGAGCATTCTATTCGATACTGGTTTTAGAAGACACCAGGTATGTGACCATGCAACATTGAGAATGTGACCATGCCTTTCTAATTCAATTAATGGGACATTTTTAGAAGGCCCCCATACCTTTCTTTATTTTTAAACAGCCCCTGAGATAATAACACTTTTGAAAACATCTCTGAAAATTGACACTAATTTTCACTTTCCCTGCTGTTAATTCAAACTGTTAACTCTTAACCAAGTCAAATGTAAATGGAACCAATTAGTTGACATGATCACCAGCTAAGATCATGGTTTCAAGGAGGGCACTACTGTCATTTAGTTTAAATTTAACTGTTTGAGCTACTGCCAAGACCTAGTTAAGATTAATTTTACATTTATGGCAAATTTTAGAAATATCAATAAAAATTAAAAATACGTTTTCTTGAGGGGCCTCTTTAAACCTAAAAGGAAGCATAAGGACATCTTTAAAAAAATCCCTAAATTAGGTTATTACCAAACAAAATATTAAAAATATTAAGTAAGGATTTTTAATCTTCAACAAACATAATTAAGCAAATGTTATTCAAGAAAATGTAACATGGTTTAGCGACCATTCATAATTTATGCAAGAACTGAGTTTTTCTGGAGCAGACCTGGCAACTATCACACACTAAAACTAGCATTCGACAGTTGTTACACCGGCAACGAGATGAATAATCATCGAAAGGAAAACCACAAAGTAGGCATGATCCTACAATACCAGCGTCAAAGCTGCCAACCGAGATCCTACAAAAACAGATGGGGAAAGTATGGAATTGGTTCTTGAAAACAGCTTTATTGTAAAATGCGTGTATGAACTGTGAACCACAAGTTTTAAATGGCCTCTTGCAGGTGCCTGAGCTTTCAATGTTATGTGTAAACAATTCAAGCAACTGATACACCATGCTGTTTCCAAACAGGTTACATGGGCTATTAGATAATGGACATGGGATACAAATTATAGTCCCAGGCTTCTCAGTGGATTATATACACTACTATACCTATAAGGAAGAGTTTGCCTGGCACCTTGCAGTTTTATCAAGAAATAGATGAGATGGAAAAATGACATGAGACCTTATCTATATCCAGGCTTTTAGACAGCAGTTGAGTTCTGGTTTCTTGACAGAGAAGAGAAATCTTGGATATCCAACCCCAGGTACATTCAGTTGAGAAAATAACTGAATCCAAGACAGTAGCGATGGGGACCTGTTAAAGTCACTTGAAATCTCCGAAAGACAAAATACATTGGTAAGAGCTCATTTAATTCTTCTTTAGTAATAAAAAATCATTTTCTTTAACCCAAATGATTCAAGTCTAAAATGGCTTTGTATTTACAATTCCAAGATTCCCTTTTTTCTATAAGCAAACAAACCATTAGTCTTAAGGACCTGTTTGTTTATAGGGTAGAGAAAAATAAAGTAGAGTAAACCCAAAATCAAGAAAAAGAAATATATGATGGGGTTATGATGACTTTTTATTTTTAGTTGCCTGATATGGAATCTTTTTTACTTTTTGTATAAAAAGTAGATTTTTTTTTTGTAATTTATTGAAGACTTTTTGACTTTTTTTGAAAAAGGACAAGGGAAATTTGAATTTTTTTGAAAAGACGGGGGAAAATTAGAATTTCAAAAATTTTATTTTACCCTACTCGACTCCACCTCACAAACAAACAGGCCCTAAAGCATCTGCATCTCCATATCTTTATCCACATATTGGGATCTTATGAAATAAAGCAACATGCAAGTTAGTGAACTTAGACACATTCTGGTTGCTAAAATAATCATACCTGTGATCAAAAACAAAATTCTTTCCTTTGAAAAAACCACCATCAGGAAATTGTTCCATATACCGCTGAATCCCACCAAATAACTGCCATAATGCCACATTATCAAAATTAAATGGAGGGTATCTAATCTCTATATGTAGAAGTAAAAGGAAAAGCTAAAAAACCCATTAGTACAATGTCCTTGAATCATAAGCATATGGTACATAGGTGTATAGCTTAATTTGTATCATGAGTCCAACTCAGACAAAAGTTAGTGTAACAGATATCCAAGTCCTCATTAGACTACATTCAAAACAAATAATATTGAAACTTAGACGGTTACAAAATTAATGCACAAATGAAAGCATGTCCAAGACCTAGAACAAATCTCCGGAAACCAAGACCAACCCAACCCCACCCCCCCCCCCCCCCCCCCAACAAAAAAAAAAGTTCGAGTAAAATGAAATTATTTCATTCTTTTCAATTGTGCAAGAATATGAGGAATTATTCCAGATACACACAGATATATAAATTAGTTGAATGAAATTTCTATGTCTGTATTGTTTGGCATAAAGATAAATATGATGAAATAATCAAGAGGCTATTTGTTTTACAACCAGACATATTAAAAGTAGCAGTTTTTTTACAAGAATCTACCTGGAATACATTCTCATAGCCTGCACCTTTCGATCTGATATAAGCCGATGCCATTTCACACCTTATGCCTCCAGTACAATACCTGTAAAATAAAAGGATCGACCAAGAAAATGTCAACAATCTATAACATAAAAATATACAAGACCTTTTCTACTGCCACCTAGCCTTAAATCCTTGATCTGTCACCAATCTATAACTCTCGTAAAGTAAATATAAAGAATCAAATTATATTTTTATACAATTCACTAATTTATTCAACTTGCTTCCCAAGTCAATATAAATTTCCAGAGAGAGAACTCTATGTTCAGAAGTCAGAACTATGATAGAAAAGATTAGGCATACTGCATACATGAGAATATGATTTCCGCGCAGCTGTTCAGAGTGGTTATCTATCCAAGCTGGTAGATCACTATATTGCCTGATGTTTGGATCCAAGGTCTTCACATTTGGGGTTTGGAACTTTCCAATTCTTGTCTCATAGACATTTCTTGCATCCAACAAAATAAGTCCTTTATTCTGAACAGAGCCATTGTCCTCCAATGAATTTCCTAGGGATAACAAATCCTACATCAGCAACTCAGAATCACAGCTCCTAAACCACCATTCTTCCAACAAGTTGTCATACAAAAATCTAAGATCACTACCAAAAATGCACACACAAAAATGATCTTTTAACTTCGCAGCAAATGTACTAACATGATATATATATATACATACAGAGAGAGAGAGAGAGAGAGAGAGAGAGAGAGAGGAAAGGAACAGGCAAAAGAACTACCAGCATTTTGCAGAACAGAATGAAACTCAACAGCAGACAGATGTCTCCCAGCATTTGAAATAGCAGGTGACTTCAAGAAGGGATGAGGACTAAAAGTAACTAGTTCCTGCAGAAGTGATGCAAACCTCATTTTTAACATAATAGAAAACCTCATTCCAGAACTAAACCTACCTTAACAAGTTCTTTCTAAGCAGTGTTAGTGTTTGACCTAGATTACTTATTACCACCTTACTTCCTCAGATGGCATTCAATGTTGCTCCGATATTACTACATACTGCTAACTGGGGCCACACAAATTTCAAATGATGAATAGCTTTGAAATCTAAAACAAGTTCAAAACTTGCTGACCATGGGTTTATTTGCAATTGATAACAGCTCGAACAATAAAGAGAATGCCAAGAGAAGAGAAATCAAAGGGGAAAAATGAAAAAAATGGCTTTATGCAAAGACAAAATAAAAAAGGACAATAAAAGATATGAATTGAAAGGGATTTAAAAGTGAATGTCTCATGGGCTAGAGGTAGCAAAGACCTCTGATGATATGTTTAGCCATAGGGTCAAAATCCAGATGGTCTGTCAGAATCAAAATTGTAACAGAATTGCAAATGTTGTCAGTAATACAAATAAATGAAACAACAAAGACAAAAAAAGACAATAATAAAGCATACACCGATCAAGAGAGCAAGCAAAGAATTTAAGCTATACCTTGACTAACCGAATGGAAAGAGATGTGAAGCCGCATTCTTTAGCGACCCTTTCGTTAGAAGGGGAATGGCAAGATGCAAGTTTGAAGTCCGTTCCTTTAAATAAGTCATTCGACTGGATTATAGAAATATGTTTCTCCAATGAAGACATCTTTCCACCAACCTAATTTGCAAAAAATTTACAAAGTGAATCATCAAATTCCAAGAAAAAAGAAAGAATCTCATGGGGCCTTGTCATAAAGTGCAAACAGATAAATAAATGTAAATGAATTCAAATTAAAGGTATATTATCTACAAGAAGAAGTTATACCAACATTGTCAGATGGAGCCAAATGCCAGGCAACAACTAAACAAAAGACTGCAAATTAACATGTGACTTAGATGCATATGGCAACACAGACACGCACATAGAGTAACAGCAAAGGATACAATTGGGAATGTGATGCAGGACGATGCAAACCTAACCTAATACAATGTAATTGAAGTGCTGAAATCAGAAAATTAATTAATTAATGCAGAAATTTCAGATCTGGCTCATTACCAACAGTCCGTTAATTCCAAGGGATGGATCAGCAATAGATCTAGACCCTTATTACAGATCCCGCAGTAATAGTTCATCAGATTTACAAAGTGGATCTTAATGGAAGGCAGAACTTCCAACACTTAGGGCTTGATTTGTGAATAAGGGATTTTCATCAAACCAACATGGCTCAGATGTTCAAAATCAGATCTGGGCTGCTGATTTCAGTTTATTTTCAGCAAATCTGTAATTTTGTGGTTGCTAGAAGATGCTCAGGAAGAGAAGAGTAGAAGAAATAGAGGTTACCTTTGTTGGGCTCTCACCAAACTCCAATCACAAGAGGCGTTAGTAGTGGTTGGCAAGAAGGTGGCTTGCAAACCAAGTGGAGAAGAAGAAGAAGAAGAAGCTCCTTTTCTTATTCCAAAATCAGTTTCTTACATGCATCATAATGGTGGAAAAGACCTAGATCTAGACTTAAAGGTCTCTCCATCCAAAAAAGGAAAAGAAGAATGAGGAAGACAAGAAAGGAAAAAAGAGAAGAAAAAGGAGGGAGGAATATCTTGCGCAAGAGGGACTTGCGCACATTGGGATTCGTGCGCAAGTCCATCTTGCGCACAATCTTTTTTTTTTTTTCAATTAAGATGGTGGTCCCCCCTTTTCTCTCTTACTTATTACATAGACAAAACATGGGTCCCTTTTCACTAATAGATTCTAATACAAATTAACATGGGACCAAACTAACTAAATAATTAGACTATGGGACCAAACAAATAACTTAAGGAACTAAATAAATTAAAACATGGGACCCAATGACATAAACAAATTAAACCATGGGCCCCCAAACAAATTAAGTCTAAGGACCCCTCCACTTTCTTCAATCCATGTGACACTTCCCTATGTGGGGCCTTCAATATAATGGTGCACATGGGCCTTCGATGCTCCTCCATCGTGATCAATCAAAATCCAACCGTCGGATCTCCTCCGAAAGACAATCCAACGGTGGATTTGTATTTTCTTTGCGATCAATGTCAAAGTATTGATCATCCAACCAAATTAGAGCTTGATCCGCTGCCCTGCGCTTTCTTCTTTGATAAAATTTGAACGATTTTGGGGAATTTGGTATGATGTCCCCATCATTTCCCCTCGGCTGCGAAAATCGCACCGCTGGTGAGATGAAACTATCATATCGCTCAAGAAGATCTGGGTCAATGCGCTGCAGCTTAGTCCTGGTGATCCATGTGCTGTCATGCTGAGGCCGATCCTTCCACTTGACAAGAAATTTTTGAATGCCCCCGTGTCTGGTGGAGACCAATTGGTCATCTAATACGTCTTCTACTACATCCTTCAACTGAGCTTTAGTTTTGGGAGGTGGGGTCGGCTGGGCAAGGTGAGAGAAGGATGCTGGCTCAAAATTAGGGAATGGAGAAGAAACAGCGTATGGATCAATGGGGGATGGCGTAGGTCCATGAAAAGGAACAAGGTCTTCAATGTTGAAAGTGGAACTAATGCCCATATCAGAAGGAATATCCAACACATATGCATTAGGACCCAGTCTATTCAAAATCTTGTATGGACCAGTACTGCGAGACTGTAATTTCTTGGCAATTCCCTGCGGGAACCGCTCAGGCCTTATGCGAACCATGACATCATCACCCACTTGGAATTCCGTGAATCTCCGATGTAAATCAGCAGATGATTTGTACTGTGCATTATGTAAATTAATTTGTTTTCTGATTTCATCATGTAATGCATATATGCGCTGAATGAATGCATCAGCTGACTCAGAAGGATGATGAATGGATGATATGGGAATGAGATCTATAGGCATCCTAGGTTTATAACCAGTGACAGCTTCAAATGGGCTCATGCCTATGGACCTATTGACAGAACTATTGTATGCAAATTCAGCTACTGGTAAAACAGATTCCCATGTTCGCACATGTTCACCCACAAGACACCTCAAAAGATTTTCCAAACTTCTGTTCACTACCTCAGTTTGTCCATCAGTCTGTGGATGATAGGCAGAAGAAAATTGCAATTTAGTGCCTAAGAGTTTCCACAGTGTTTTCCAAAAATAGCTAGTGAACTTCACATCCCTATCAGAAACAATGGTCTTTGGGACACCATGAAGGCTGACAATTCGCTCAAAGAAAATCTTCGCGATATGCGAAGCATCAGAAGTTTTTGAGCATGGGACAAAATGGGCCATTTTGGAAAAACGGTCCACAACGACAAAGATGGAATCGTGTTGTTTGGATGTCTTAGGAAGCCCAAGCACGAAGTCCATGCTGAGATCTTACCATGGTGCGTGAGGCACTGGCAAAGGAGTATACAGGCCGGTATTCTGTTTGCGTTGCTTTGCTAATTGGCAAGTTCGGCAACACGCAATCGTGTGCGCAACATCTCGTTTGAGACTCGGCCAATAAAAACGATCTTCCACGAGAAGGATGGTCTTATCCCGACCAAAGTGACCTCCCACGCCTCCCGCGTGGAGTTCCCAAATTAAAAACTCTCTCATGGAAGTACGGGGAATGCAGATCTGATTACCTCTAAAGATATAACCGTCTTTCAATGTAAACCAATCAATGCTTCTCAAAGGATTATCAGAAAGTGAAGCAAATATATCCCCAAAATCAGGACAAGTAGGGTAATCATCTCGAAGACGATCAAACCCTGTGACTTCGACATTCATGGAGTGAATCAAATGGATTCTGCGACTTAACGCATCAGCTGGTTTATTATCCACTCCCGCCTTGTGTTTTAACACGAAAGTATATTCTTGCAAAAGTTCAACCCATTTGGCATGTTCTCCTTTCAACTTAGATTGGGAATTTAAGCATTTCAAAGCATCATGATCAGAGAACAGGACAAATTCTTGCGGCAAAAGGTAATGTCGCCAATGTTTAAGGGTTTGCACT
Source organism: Sextonia rubra (assembly GCA_037013555.1). NCBI lineage: Eukaryota > Viridiplantae > Streptophyta > Magnoliopsida > Laurales > Lauraceae > Sextonia > Sextonia rubra. Next base: position 102,865,940 of record JASUAD010000001.1, on the reverse strand, counting down.
AATGCGTAGAATTCTCTTTCGTAATTGGAATACTTCCGTCGCTTAGCATCATTTAGCTTCTCGCTGAAGTAAGCGACTGGGTGTCCTTCCTGGCTCAAAACACCTCCTATTCCGACACCAGACGCGTCACAAGCCACTTCAAAAACTTTAGAAAAATCGGGCAAGCGCATGACAGGGGCTTCTGTCATTTTGACTTTAATGTCCTGAAAAGCGGCAGTAGCAGCTGGGCTCCAACGAAGCTCACCCTTTTTCATGCAATCTGTGATTGGAGCCATGATAGTACTGAAGCCTTTAATGAATCGACGGTAAAATGTGGCCAGACCATGAAAACTACGAACCTCATGAATATTGGATGGAATCTTCCATTCAACAATAGCACGGATCTTTTCAGGATCAACAGCCATGCCTGCTGCAGATATTACAAAACCTAAGAAGACCAACTTATCCGTCATGAATGTGCACTTCTTTAGGTTTGCGTAGAGTTGTTCCTTTCGCAAAGTACTACAAACTTGCCACAAGTGTTTGATATGTTGTTCTATCGAAGTGCTGTAGATAAGAATATCATCAAAATAGACTACCAAGAACTTGCCAATAAATGGCCTCAACACTTGTATCGTGACCCGCATAAAAGTACTTGGTGCGTTTGACAACCCAAATGGCATGACAAGCCATTCATATAGCCCATCCTTCATTTTGAAGGCAGTCTTCCATTCGTCGCCAGGACGAATACGAATCTGATGGTAGCCACTCTTAAGATCTATCTTGGAAAAGATAGTAGCACCTGCCAGCATGTCAAGCATATCATCTAGCTGAGGTATCGGAAATCGATACTTAACAGTAATCTTGTTGATAGCTCGACTATCCAAGCACATCCTCCACGTTCCATCTTTCTTTGGAGTCAATAGTGCGGGAACAGCACAAGGGCTTAAGCTTTCCCTAAGGAAACCCTTGGCAAGAAGCTCATCTACCTGCCGTTTTAATTCTGCATATTCTGCAGGATTCAAACAATAATGGGGCAAGTTAGGTAAAGTTGCTCCAGGAACGAGGTCAATTGCATGCTGAATATCACGCATGGGTGGGAGCTCGTTCGGTAAGTCATCGGGAAAGACATCCCTAAACTCATGAAAAACAGGTTCCACAGCATGTGGAACATCAACAGTGGACTCCTTGACAATATCCGTAGAAACTACGGCATAAACAATAGGATCCTCCTTAGAGCCCCTATGAGTCCTCTCATCTAACTCAGCCTGGAACTCACTTGCACTTAAAATGTGTAAACCCTTGGTTGTAGAAGTGGAAGCACTGGAACTAGGTTTTGCACTTTCTTTAGGGTTGTCCTTGCCTTTAGGGGGTAACGGATGTAATTTTACCTTTTTATCTTTGAATTGAAAGGCACAAATGTTTGTGCGCCCAAAGTTGGTAACATCCATATCATAAAGCCAAGGTCTCCCTAAAATGATATGTCCCACGTCCATGGGAACCACGTCACACCATAGCTGGTCCTGATAGGTGGACATGCTAATTGGGACTAAACACCGTTGGGTCACGGGAATGGACGTAGAATCCACCCAAGAGACGCGATATGGCTTAGGATGTGGAACCGGAGCCAAGCCTAGTCTAGACAAGTTATTGGCTGACACCACATTAGTACACCTCCCGCTATCAATAATGATCTTGCAGCTCTTCTCATTACACTTGACGTAGGTATGAAAAATGGAAGTTCTACGCCAATCCTCATTTTCTTGAATAGTCAATGCACATCTTACAACCATTAATTTTGGTGGATCATCTTTTGTTAAAGATTGTGCATTTCCATTTTGAGGATAGGAGGGTGTAAATCGAAGAAAGGATACCCGATCCTCCGGATATTCACAATCCTCATCGCTAGGCACAAAATCCGGGATATAGGTATCTACCGTAGGATCATCCTCATCTTCTACGTCTTCTACGCAGAGATTGATGTTGCGGGTAGGACATTCACTGGCATAGTGTCCATATCCGTGACATTTATGGCAGGTAAGAGGTTTAGAGCTGCCACTAACGATTCCTTTGCCTTTATTATCCCTAAACGTATGCAGTCCATTTGTGGGATTACGGGTAAATTGGGAATTTGAATTAGATTTGTTACCCGAGGAATAAGGCTTAGAATCTGTCCCCCGATAATCACTGCGTTTAGCCTGCTTATTTTTCATGGCTATCTCAAGGTTAAGGGTCACCTCGTAAATGTCTTACAAGCTAGCCGTTTTAACAGTGATTAGTTTCCTTTGAAATTCGAGGCGAAGACCTGTTCTAAATTTTGAAATTCGCTCAGGAAGGTCTTCTTGGGTATTACATCTTAAATTAAGTTTTTCAAACTTATTGATGTATTCGGTCACAGACATGCTACCCTGCCTAAGATTAGACTTTTGATCTAAAAGCCTATCCCTGTAAGATTGGGGCTGATACTTGACCCGTAAGTGTTCCTTCATTTCATCCCAAGTATCAATAGGTGCCTCATGGCGACGCTGTAAACCCCGCTCGAGGTCAACCCAGTACAAGCGGGCTTGACTCACCAATTTCATTTTGGCGAATCGGACCTTCCTTTCCTCAGACATGTCATACCAATCAAAATAATGGTCCATGTCAGATTCCCAATCGGAATAGACCATTGGATCAATGCGACCATCAAAGGTTGGGGCTTCAACCTTTACACTTTTCAGGACCCACTCCTCAGGATTTCATCTCCTGCCTTGGGGTCTACGGTCATCACCCGCCTCAGATTCGAGGTCGGTTTCATTATCTCGCTCTCTACCCCTATGTCTTCCTTGTGGACGATTCCAAACATGTCGATGCCCGTTATCATCACGTTGGGACCTCTCAATTTGTTCAAAGCATGCCTCAAGACGTGCTGTGGCCTCATGAAAACGGATGTCAGATTGCACCTGCATGGCAGCCAACCTCTCATTCATAATGACATTGTTCTTGGCCAAAACCTCATCCATCAACTTGGAAATTTGGGATGAATCCATTGTAAGGTGTTCGGGTTGGAAATCTCTACCGCTCCTAGTGGGCATATAAGATGGATGTTAAAATGACTATTCTAAATTTATTATGCACTACTGAAAATACTTTTCAGAACTGAAGATAATTTTCAGATGTGATGCAATGATATGATGAAATGATGAAAATAATTTCAGATATGCACTGCTGAAAATATTTTTCAGAACTGAAAATACTATTCAGATGTGATATAATGATATGATGGAATGATAAAAACAGTTTCAGATTGAATGCAATGATGCTTTATGCATGCTGAAAATAATTTTCATTGAAAATAATTTCCAGAACTGAAAATAATTTCAGTACCCTAAGTGAACCTATTGCTTTGATACCAAAATTGATGCAGGACGATGCAAACCTAACCTAATGCAATGTAATTGAAGTGCTGAAATCAGAAAATTAATTAATCAATGCAGAAATTTCAGATCTGGCTCATTACCAACAGTCCGTTAATTCCAAGGGATGGATCAGCAATAGATCTAGACCCTTATTACAGATCCCGCAGTAATAGTTCATCAGATTTATAAAGTGGATCTTAATGGAAGGCAGAACTTCCAACACTTTGGGCTTGATTTGTGAATAAGGGATTTTCATCAAACCAACATGGCTCAGATGTTCAAGATCAGATCTGGACTGCTGATTTCAGTTTATTTTCAGCAAATCTGTAATTTTGTGGTTGCTAGAAGATGCTCAGGAAGAGAAGAGTAGAAGAGACAGAGGTTACCTTTGTTGGGCTCTCACCAAACTCCAATCACAAGAGGCGTTAGTAGTGGTTGGCAAGAAGGTGGCTTGCAAACCAAGTGGAGAAGAAGAAGAAGAAGAAGAAGCTCCTTTTCTTATTCCAAAATCAGTTTCTTACATGCATCATAATGGTGGAAAAGACCTAGATCTAGACTTAAAGGTCTCTCCATCCAAAAAAGGAAAAGAAGAATGAGGAAGACAAGAAAGGAAAAAAGAGAAGAAAAAGGAGGGAGGAATATCTTGCGCAAGAGGGACTTGCGCACATTGGGATTCGTGCGCAAGTCCATCTTGCGCACAATCTTTTTTTTTTTTTCAATTAAGATGGTGGTCCCCCCTTTTCTCTCTTACTTATTACATAGACAAAACATGGGTCCCTTTTCACTAATAGATTCTAATACAAATTAACATGGGACCAAACTAACTAAATAATTAGACTATGGGACCAAACAAATAACTTAAGGAACTAAATAAATTAAAACATGGGACCCAATGACATAAACAAATTAAACCATGGGCCCCCAAACAAATTAAGTCTAAGGACCCCTCCACTTTCTTCAATCCATGTGACACTTCCCTATGTGGGGCCTTCAATATAATGGTGCACATGGGCCTTCGATGCTCCTCCATCGTGATCAATCAAAATCCAACCATCGGATCTCCTCCGAAAGACAATCCAACGGTGGATTTGTATTTTCTTTGCGATCAATGTCAAAGTATTGATCATCCAACCAAATTAGAGCTTGATCCGCTGCCCTGCGCTTTCTTCTTTGATAAAATTTGAACGATTTTGGGGAATTTGGTATGATGTCCCCATCAGAATGACATAAGTAGATAAAAGAAACTCAATGGCCAGCCCCAACAGAAAAGAAAATTCAAGGAATTCAACCCAAAACCTAACCCAACCCTTGAACAAAAGACTTAAGTGCTGCAAGTATAAGAAGCTAGAAAGGCAGGAAACACTAATGACAAAAGAATGTAGTAAGATGTTCCACGTTAAATTCTAAAAGTGACAAGGAACATAACCCACAAAGCTAACCACAGAGAGATAAGACTGACCCAACTTTATTCTAAATTTCTAATACATAAGAACATATGGCGGTTAAAAATAAAGATTAGACCTTCATTTTTAACCACCCCACTGTGTCTTTAATTCCAATGTATTATAATCCAAACAAACAGGCCTCAAAGCGCTTTGCCATTACTTCCCTATCATCAAATCATAGAATTTGCAGAGAAAACTTCGAATTTACAGAACCCCAGAGTTTTGGAAACTGTATACAAATTGTACCACCCTGTGTATTTAATTCCAATGTATTCAAATGCAAACAAACAGGACTCAGAGCGCTTTGCCGCTCCTTCCGTATCATCAAATCATAGAATTCGTAGAGAAAACTTCGAAATTACAGAACCCCAGAATTTTGGGAGTAGTATGCAGATTGCATGACGAAACGAAAGAAAAAAACAAAAGAGAGCGAGACTTACAGTGACATTGACGCCGTCGGGAGCAATACGAACGCGACCGAGAAGGGCGAGGGATTTGCAGTTGGAATCGTAGAAGCGATAGAGATGTGAGAGATCTGGAACCGATGCGTATTTGTAGTAGAGAAGAACTCCGTCTTCTTCTCCTTCTTCTCTGTTCGCCATGGCTCTCCTCTGCAACCAGAGTGAGTTTTGTTGCGGAAGCTTGTTATTAGATATAACCCTAATTTTGACCCCCAAGGTTTGAAATCGACCCGGTTTCCGTAAGTGGTCCTGAGGTGTTAATGGAACGGGTGAGACCCTTTGTGCCCAATCGACCAGTCATAGAAGGCCATGGACCCTCTTGGTTAACCCGGCATCATCATCGACATTGTCCATTTAAAGCCGGACCCCATGGGCCCCACTCGTTCAGAGATGTGAACAAAAGAACATTGTAAAACACAAATTATCTTGTCCAAAATAAGAGATTTCTTAGACAAACTGCTTCTGAATAAATTATCACTTGATCCCAATTCTAAATTGACTGCCGCGTTCCCGGGGGGTGGGGTGGGGTGGAATTTTCTTGGGTCATGGGCCTTATATTGGGTTAAAAAAACATAAATCATCCTTGTTATTAGAAAAAAAGACATGCAAAACTAAGTCAACGATACAAGAATGTCATGGGACTTAAAGGATGACCTAATGATAGGCATCTCATTTCCTATGCCGCCCACAAGGGTTAGATCCCTAGTGGATGCTTTAATTCCCATACCCACTAGCCGGTGAGCCAACCAAGAAGAAAAAAAAAAAACAAAAAAGGATGTCATTGTAGATAGGACTCCCGCTCTAATAAATAATACAAAGAGATTAATTTTCCAAGAGCCAGTAGGTTTAGATAATCTCCTCGGCCACTAGGTTTGACGTAGAACAAAAAAGAAAGCACAAAAATCCTTGGCGGGTATGATGAGGAGTGGAGTCCTATCTACAAAGACATCCTCCACTCATGGTGACTCACGTGGGGTGTTATGAAATTCAAGTTTTCTCTTTTTGTTTTTTTAATCTTCAACTTTATTCAGTATAATTTTTAACTAGCAACAAAGCTAGTGCTGGTCCGAGGCCAAAACAACCAAGGTTTCTCTTTTTGTTTTTTAATCTCCGACTTTTTTCAGCATAATTTTTAATTAACAACAAAAGCCAGTGCTAAGTCCAACCCAAAACAATGATATATGGAATTAATATAATAGTTGGAGCCTTAAAAAAGAATTCACTATTTTTAAAATTATAGAAGAAAATAAGATGAAATAGAGCTTAAAATGCTTTGGTAAAAAAACAAAAAAGACGTTCTTTTGATAAATAAGAATGATGATGTTATTAATAGGAAATTAAAACAATAAAATAACAAAAAGCATTGCAATAGATTAAAAAAAGTTTGAGCAACACTTAAGTACAAATACTATAGAATATATTACGGTTTTTTCAGTACAATTATTAAAAAAAAATAGATTTCTTGTAACACAAAATCAATCATACAAGCACATATTTCTTTGAGACAATCATAGATAAATTTGATTTTATCCTCACCCTATATGAATATGTGAGCAAGGATTTAAGCTTAGCCTTACTGGTCATTTGGGTTCTTTTAATTCATGTTTATAATTTTCTACAAAACCAATAAAATATAGTTAAAATATATATTAAACAAAAGAAGGAAGATAGAAATAAACAAATTAAAGAGAACAACATCAAACCCAAAAGCAAGCAAAGAGAGAGGATATGTTAGATGCATACATGGCTTTTACTCTCTTTTTGTTTTTCGTCATTTTTGTGAGATGGATGGAAAAGTTTAATGATAGATACCTTTCCCCATTATAGCACTGTGTGTTACAAATGGCTAGTGAAAAAAGGCTAATATGTAAACAAAAATTAAAGAACAATACCAATCTAATTAGCAATGGAGGAATACGTGTTGGCGGGAACCGATGACAAGCAACAGTGGCAGAAAACAGGCAGTGGCTAAGACACGCCGGACAGCACTTAGTTTAGGACGAGTTTGGCTCCTCCGGATTAGATCTAGATGCGAGAGGTTCTAGCCAAAACCGCCCCCAAGATATAACGATCTCCATTAGTGATCTGTCTCAATTGCACACCAAGCAAATCGTTGACCTCAGGCGCACAGCATAATAAGCTTAGAACAGAAAAGGAGAGAAAGAAGTGATTTTTTCTATATTTTTCTGAACCCAAACGTTCCCTACTTATATACAAAACTATTGATGTTTGGGCATTTAAAGCAATAATAAAACCAATGTTTTTTTTGCAAAAACTAGCCAATACTATATCATAATATGGGTCCCCCTAATAGGCTAGGCTGCTTAGATTTGCACTCCGAGTGCGCGATTATCACACAGGATGTGCATCGCAGACACGCGCCCGATTAAACATTTTTCATATCAAGACCCTCTAGCCAAGCTCAGCTAGTGTGCACACATAGAGCTTGTGGCAAAAGAGTTCAAAGAGCTTGAAGTATCAAAAACAAAGAAAAACTTATATAGTGCTCAAAGGTTTTGCACTTTTTCAATGTGGGACTCTAGCAAATGCACAAGGTTCCATTTTGCTTTTGGTAAAGACGAAAAACGAAGAGAAATAAAAAAGAATGTTTTGAAACCACCACATAACACCAACACTATGATCGTATGGAAGATGAAGTAAAAATGCAAATGATCTACATTCGGGCTTGAAGAAAATAGTATTTATAATAAAATATTCTAAGGGGTTTGAAAGAGAGATTTTAGTGGTTATAGAGAGACTTTTGGGATTAAGAGAGAATAAGGATCTATAACGTATGGTATTAGAAAAATTATAGGATAATCATTGTAGTTATTATAGTAAAACAATTAATAAGTTAAAAGTTATAAAAATAAATATTTTAGGAGATTTTAAGAAAAAGATTTTAGTGATTTTAGAGAGATTTTTGGGGATAAAAAATGAATAAGATATTGTAGAGATTATATGATAATAATAGTCATTATTATGGCAAGATAATTAATAAGATCTCAATTATGATAAAATTAATAATCTGAAAATATCAATTATGACAAGTTTGTGGAGGCATTGAATTTCTACTGTTATGCCACATGATGTTCATGGGATATATACAATGTGGCACTGTGAGACATGGGAATGTTGACATGGCTCTATTGAAAGCCTTCCTCTCTTGTACTTTAATTATCGTCATTATCATCAAAGTCTTGTCCTAAATACATTAGGATTGGCTATTTTATTTCTCCTTTCTGACCGATCTTGAGCCATATATTTATATAAGTTGAACCTTTTTAGGTCCAATTTTACTACCTCATTTATGTTTTCTTTGGTGTACCCCTTTCACCATGGCTTTGTAACCAGAGTTTGTTGTAGAAGCTTGTCAAAAATATATACCCTAATTTTGGCAGTCAAGGTTTGAAATGGACCCGATTTTTGTAAGTGGTCCCGGTGTGTTAATGGAACTAATCAGACCCTTTTGTGTCCAAGAAGCCCAAGGACCCTTTTAGTTAAGCTGCCATCATCATCATCAACACTGTTGGTTTAGAGCCTAGGCTAGAAATTCTATCATGATGGGGCCCACTTATTCAAAGATATGGATGAAAGAACATTATAAAACACAAATTATGTCGAAAACAAGAGGTAGCTTAGTGCTTAGTTGTTTGTTTGGCAACCCACATGTCACCTGGAGAAATTGATCACTAGCTATACCACTACTTCATTCTTTTTGCATTTATGGGCTTTCATTTTTTGTTGTGTAGGCTCTTATTTACTATGTGTGGGCTTCTTTTTTTTTTTTTTTTTAATTTGTGGGTGCTCTCTTAGGTCCTAGTCTGGGTGGAAAAAACACAAATTATCTTTTTACCAAGAAAGCCTACACACATAACCATGTCCAGGATATAAGGATGTCACTATAGATAGGACTCATGCTCTAATGGCTTTTTTTATAGGTAGAAGTGTTATGTGGCATTTGACATCTCAATTGGAGATGCTCTAATCATACTATACAAGAGAAGTTGATGATCCCTAAGCAGGTAGGTTTAGTGCATCCCCTTGGCCACTAGGCCTGAGCTAGCAAAAAGGAAAACACAGAAATCTTAGTAGGCTTGACAAGGAGTGGAGTCCTATCTACAAATACATCCTTATATGCCTTGATCAGCTCAAGGTGACTTGTGGGGGCGGCATGAAATTCCATGTTTCTTTCTTTCGTTTACCTTTTAAGGGATTTTACAGGAAAAGTCATTTTAGGTGGGCACTAAACCATACCAGCCTTGCAAAGAGGTCGACTAGGGCAACGAGATGCTGTAGAGTGTAGACCTTGCAGTGGTACCGATGGTGAAAGTACTCCTCAAGGGGAGCTCAATCGGCTGCTAGCAACTTGGGAATTCCCTGAAGCATGACGGTGAATAGGGTAATTGAGTTGGAGACTTTTAGAAGCGGCATTTGACGCTCAGTCCAGTCTCACTGTGTTAGGACAACGTCGAATTCGACGCTTCAGTAGAAGCACCATCGCCAGATACAACGCTCAATCCTACTATGTTGAAAAAAATATTAAAAAAAAAAAACCCCAAAGTGAGCATCTAGGACTACATCGGTGCCTATAAAAGGTAAGGAGTCTTTTTGGTTTAGCCCCAACCTAATGTGATTTTTTCAATAAAATCTTCTTTTTTTTATCTCCACCTTAGTCCGTAGAATTCTTTATTGGAATTTATAATGTTTGGAATTTAAAACAATAGGATTTAACGAGAAAAAAACCTCTTAGTTGACCACTAAACCTAATTAATTTCTAATTAAGTTGGTGCACTGATTGAGTTCATTAGATTTAATTCGGTGCAAAATCTTCTTTTCTTTTTTTGGGTAATGTTGGGCTGAGTGAGACTAGCTCCGTTCTTTCTTTCTTCTTTCTTTCTTCTTGGGTTGAGTGATGACTTTGGTTTTGCAACCAGAAACAGAAGATCCTCTGGCTCCTTCCTTAGCAACGGCGAGCAAAGATGGGTTACGATGGCAAGGATGGTGGGGCGATAGTGGCAACGATCAGCAAACCTGAGGAGGTGGTGTCCTCTCTAGAGACTGCTGGATTTCGGTGGATAAAGCGACGATGCTTTATGAATGTTGTAATCACCCATATCCGCAAACCTAGAAACCCAACCAAGTAGAGATTGGTCTCTCCTTTTCTTTATAGCAGCGATGGGTCTTTCTCTAGCGAACCAGCATCCGTCCTTCTCCTCTTTTTGATTCTGATCCCAAATTGTTTTTTTTTTCTTTAAAGTGGCGATGAGTGACTTTAGCATCACTCAACCTAGGTTTAATGTTGGGATAAGTGCCATTCCCACTCCACCACCCAAAAGCTTAGTAGCTATTCGATCTTTGAAGAAGAGCTACAAAAAACTATCTTCTGTTACATATTCTGAGATTGTGAAATGGAACACGGCCATCAGCGATCACATAAGAAACGGCCGATGCGACTCCACCCTCCACCTGTTCGACACAAAAGCCCAAATGAACCACCGTCTCTTAAGACACCATGATATCTGGGTACCTCACCAACGGAAGGTTTGATCTTGTTTTACGCTTCTTTGATGAAATGCCAAACAAGGATTTAGTTTCTTGGAAGCGTTCGTACTCACAATTTGTTTGTTGCGTGGCAACTGTTCTATAAAATGCCTAAACGGGATGTTGTTTTGTGGAATACCATGACTTGGGTTATACGCAAAATGGGTATGTTGATGAGGCTGCTCGTCAGCTTTTTAAGTCGAATTCTGATTGGCAACCGGTGGAGTGGAATGCGATGATGGCTAGTTATGTGAGTACGAATAGATTGGTTGATACCCAAATGCTGTTTGATAAACTGCTAGAGAGGGATTTGGGTTATTCGTTGAAATCCCACTGTCTTCGGAGAGGTCGCCACCTTCTTAGGTTCGTCGGCTGTCACCACTGTTGCCCCACCATACTCATCATTGCAGCCCATCCCCGTTCACTGTTGCCAACGAAGGAGTAAGAGGATTTCTGTTTCTTTTTGCAAAGCCAAAGTCGTCACTCAACCCAAGGAGGAAGAAAGAAAGAAAGAAAGAAAGAAAGGAGATGTCACTCATCCCCACATTACAAAAAAAAAACAGAAAAAATGCATCGAATCAGATCCAATGGACGCAATAAGTGCACCAACTTAATTAGAGACTAATCGGATTTAGTGGTCCACTAAAAGGTCTTTTCTCGTAAAATCCTCTAAAAACAATCAAATGGCCTTCATTCATCAAACGGTGCGCCCCACCCGAAATATTTTATGCAAAGTGATGATGTGGTGTCTTCAAAAGAAGGAGTAAACTCAACCATTGGTGGAACGCTAAAGGCCTATTTGGATGTAGGGTGGAGAAAAATAGAGTAGAGTAAACTCAAAATTAAGAAAGAATAATAAATGATTGTGTTATAATGATTTTTTATTTTTTGTTGTTTAATAATGAATCTTTTTGACTTTTTGTATAAAAATAAATGTGTTTTGTAATTTAATGGTTGCTTTTTTTTACATTTTTTGAAAAAAAAGGGGAAAATTTTGAAATTCAAATATTAAACTTTCTCTAATTTACTTTACATTATATCCAAACACACCCTAAAAGTCAAGTTCAAAATTTATTATTTCTATAAGCACTTCATCTCTTTTATTAGATGTTTTTGGCGCCATCAATCTTCCTCTCTAGGGGTTGACTCATTCATGTCAAACCCAATGGTCTAGGCCAAGATCAAGGCTTTTAATCACTTGTTTTGGCAAATAAATCATTAGAAAGACAGACAATACGTATTTGGGTTAGGCTTGGCTTTGGAATTCCTTCAAATTCATGCCCAAATATTGAACAAGCCCATATTTAAATCCAACCCCATCCAGGTACTAAAACCCAATATCTGAATCTGACCCAAAGCAGGTTCGGCCTCATTCTGTTTGGGCCAAGTTTAAGCCTGGGCTGGCCCGACTTTTATGCAAGCCAAGTTTTGGAACCATGGTCAAAACTCATGAGTTTCAAAACTAGGTATTTATAAAAGAGAATGAAAAAAGCTGCCCCTTAGCCAAGGTATACATGTGGACTGCCAACTTATGATGCGAGGAAAACTATTCACGTTAACTTGAGTTTAACAATTTGACATCGGGTAAAGTATCATCTTCTACACAATATGTTTTGTCTGTGCCCTCACCAGGTTGTACAATCCAGTGCAATATTCCTGATATATAAAATAATTATAATGTTTTTGTTTGGCTTGGAAGCCAATATACATCTGTGATAGATAATGTACTTTTATATTTGACATCTTGTACTAGATTGGCACATTGGATAATCACTCATTTTGAATTTGGTATGTAGAGTTGTTGTTGTTTTTTTCTTTCTTAAGTAGATGGGATAAGCTAGGATGCCTAGATACAACATGAACATATGGATAGCCATAGACAATATAGGGGACACAGATTTTACATATAATAAATGAAATATTAAATATAATACTACACAATAATTTACCTGTTTTGAAGTAACAGTGGTATCAAAAGGGATGAGTACTCATTGGTGATGGTAATGATGGTTCACATATTTTCATGACATCTATTGTGTGACCCAGTTCATGTTATTTTAGAAGTGCTAGGAATTTATTGTGATTAGTATAAAAAAATCTATACTTATGCATAATTTATGAATGACAACATAACAATATATAAAATTTCACTTTCCCTTTCTCTTACATTTATAAATAAATGCTTACTTTTGAAGTAGTGAAATAGTAAAAAATCTAAAAAATTGTTAGAGAATTATTTAGAGATTGGAAGAAACCAAAGAAATATGGTAGCATGGTTGAGATATTTTTTAATTTGTCTTCCAATTAATATATTGGTTAAAATTTTTTTGAATGATGGTATTTGTTTATTTCATCTTTAAGAGTTCTTAAAATTCTTCATAGTTTGAATTTTTTTTATAAATAGATATTGTGATTTTTTGTTATTTTATTTATGATCATCTAACGTTATTATGTTTATCGTTTTGATATGATTAGATTTTGAAAATCATACACTTCATCAAACCTCTACGTTATAGATTACTTTGATGTCTACTCCACTTTTTTATTGAACCCTTAAAAAACCTATCTTAATAAATGCTTGTTTGGTTGAGGTTTCTAACAAACATTTTGGAAAAAAAAAATTAAAATTCTTAACCGTTTGTGTGGGATTTTGATTGGGATTGAGAATTAGTTTAGCTGATAATATTAAAACTTATATTTTACCATCTGATTCGGTCAATTCTCAGATTCCTTACGATTTATATTCCTAGAGTTTGCTTCAGGTATGAAAATATTTGGAAGCAGATAAAAATATGCAAAAAAAAAGGAAAAAAAGAGGGGCAAAATACATGTAAAGTTTTTATATAAGTTTACATAAGAGGTTGTCAATGGATTATGATAACTGAATCCAAGGAGATTTGGTATAGTGAATGGATATTACAAAGAGAGAGAAAGCAGAGAAGAAGGGAAGGATAGAGGGAGAGCAAGGAAGAGGAGGTTAAAGGGAGAGAAGAGAGAGATGTATGAATAATAGGAGAAAGGAAAGATTTATTGTTTAGTAAGAGGCCAAAGGGGAGAAATGTGTCATTGGATTAAATAAAAGATGTGCCATTTGAAATTTAAAATTTGAGAGTAGTTTCTTTGCTGATGTGACAAAAGAGAGGAATGTTTTTTCCTCAAAAATTTTCATCTGTTTAGCATCTTGTAGGAGAACGAATATCTTCATCTTTCAATGTGAACATGTGCCATTGTACTCCTTCCTTTATGAAGAAATAGTTAAAATCTTATCCTATCTATTTGGGGTTGACTTTGTAAGCCTTTTCCCCATCGATGTTACTTCTGAAATTACATTATAAAGATTTTGCAAAGTATTGCAGCTGAACACCTATTTGATACAACTCTCCTCCTTAACCTGGGCTTGACATTGGCATGTGTGGAGTACCTAAACTTGGCTTCATATATTAGGTGCATAAATTCCATAAATTTTTAATGAACCTGCTTGTGATTTACTATTATTGAGTTTTCAATTCTACTCCAATTTCATTAATTTACACAATATGAACAAACAAAGTTATTTTGACCATAAGGATTTTATTGTGTGTACATTACCTCTTCATACTAATTCTTTAGTTTCTTGAGAACTTGTAATTGTGTTTATCCTTATGGTTATTACCATTGCTTCTTTACTTAGTAAACATTAGAGCAAATAATTGAAGTATGGCTTCTTAAATATGAATAATTTAATGTTGAACAATAATGTTGTATGATTGATCTAATTTTATGTTACTTTTACTTTTTCCTAGATTCCTTAGTTCGCTTTAGAATTTGGTTGCATGCAAGAGAAAATTGTTATGCGCAACATGATTGCCTGCACCCAACCTCATCGTTTCCCATCAAGTTGCTAATGAGATGGATGTATCGATAGGTGAAAAAGTTGGTTACAGTATTTTTTTTTAAAGATTTTAGTGGGCCAAAGTCAATTCTAAAGTAAAGTTTTTTTTTCCATTTTTTCCACTTGTTATTATTAGTGCTTTTTCCCTTTTTCTTTTTTCCCTCATTACATGGCATTTGTTACATGCTTCATGCTTTGTGTAAGCAAAATTGGTGATTTTGATTCATTAGCGAAAATCTATTGTAGGTACCTAACATTAGTCAATCCAATTTTGCAAGTACTACTCTCATATTGAAAAGACTTGGAGCCAACAAGTTGGTCAATTTTGATTTTAAGGACACCCCATCTCCAAAAACCTTGATCTAAGCATTAGTGGTCTTAAATTACTTGGGTGCAATTGATGATGATGGGAATTTGCAAAGTTGGGTGAAATTATAAGTGAGTTTCAATTGGATCCTCAAATGTCAAAGATGCTTCTTGTGAGTCCAAAGTTCAATTATTCCAATGAAATCCTCTCAATAGTTGCTATGCTGTCAGGTACTTTTAGAAATTTTTTATTTTACCAATGTTATTATTTTTTTTCTTTTATAGAATATGTTCTTTTACTTCTCATTATCTATATCTTTAGAAAAGTTTGTCCCATGAGCAGACTGCATATTGTTCAAATGTAGTCAAGTTTGAGGGGGCTGTGGCCCACTTAGCTGCCATTGGTTTTTTTTTTTATACTAGGTGGGGTAGGGAGTGGTGGAAAGGACACCTTATAGATAAGCGTCCACAAAAAATTGGGCCCCATCATATTGTCCAAGCCCTTGATATAAAGGCCTTAAGATTTAATGGCATTTTGGCCATAGACTTTTTTGATATTCAGTCCGGCACTGAGTGAAGGTTAAGACAAGTGTAAAATTAAGTGTGATGTCAGATCATGGGCTAAAAAGAGTGTGAGAGGGGCTTCACTCACTTATACAAGCTTTTGCAGATGAAGATTCTTCATGGTGCTATGAGAACTCTATCAATGAAAGGGCATTGAAGAGTACTGATATTGTGAGACAACAGCTTGCATGTTGTCGGATGTGAATTTTGAAACCCCAAGGACGGAGATCGCCATTCATCCATATATGATATTTAATATTTATGCATCGAAATTGAGGATTCCAATTATCCTCAAAATCGACGGATCATGATCGTTAGTCATGATAATGGCCATGACTCCATTCTTTGACAAATGTCAAAGAAATAAAAGGAAGAAAATGAGGTGGGTTCCCTCTCATCCAATGTGCCGCCGGCAACGCACAACAGTTGTCCTTTCACTTAATTTGGGTCTCATTAAAATTATAGGTCACAATTTGGGTCTCATTACAAGGTCTAAATAGAGGGTTGGGGGGGGGGAGGCGGGGTGTTGGGATTATCCATATTTATGAATATATGATTAAATAAAATCAAATTGAAGTAGAATAAAATAAAATAAAAGAAGGGAGGTGCCATATATTTTAAGAAGATGATTGGTCCCACTCTTGGGCACCCCTTTCAAATCCTGCGGCAGAAGAAGGATTTTTAGATTGAAAGTGACTGCATTCTGGTCAATTAAGGGGCAATCGCATTCGGGTCTATTATTTGATTAATTTGGAAGGGGGATTGAGATCACACATTAGTCTTATCATTATCATTGAATTAATTTTTAAATTAGCCTTTATTCCCTTTATATATTAAGCATGTTAAAATATCTAGCACTAGAGGTGGAGGAAAATAGAAGAAAATGTTTTTGGAGTTGATTTTGTGTTTTTTATTGTTGTTTTTATTTTTGTTAAATGGGGCTAAAAGGGCCTAACTAGGGATATCTACTTGAATTTAATCTAGTTAAATTATTCTTTATTAATCATTGAACTTCTACCATATCCTAAGGTCCTAAATTGCCTACATTCACTCTCCTAGCCCCTAATGAAACTGAGGAGAGGTGATGGGGTCTAACCTACCATTCTAAATTTGAGGACTACTTGGATTAAAAGGGTTTGTGATTTTTAAATTGATTTTAAATTTAAGTTTCACTTAAAGGTGTGATCCAATTAATCAAAGCTTTCCAATTATTATTATTTTTCGACAATTTTTGGATATCATTTACTTTGTTTTTGTTCTTTTCTATTTTCTGTTAAGAACCTCTTTAAATCTATCACTCAGTGTCAGAACGAATATCAAAAAAGTCTATGGCCAAAAGACCATTAAATCTTAAGGCCTTTAAATCAAGGACTCCTTACTCTAGTAGCAATTTTCTAGACCCATGAACCTCCACTTTACTCTATGCTACCTCTTGCAATGCAGTAGAAGATATATGAGCTTGGTCTCCTAGCAGGAAAATTTTGCAGAACTAAAGGTTTATAACCCATGGTCTTCTCTCCAGTAAGGAAAACAAGTAGGTCACCAGGAGGTTCAGACCCATGGATATGTACCGTTGTCCGAGTTGTTGTTTCTAGGTAATCACCCTGACTCAACCAGGTAAATGCTTTAGACTCTACACTAGCAAAGACTCCACACAATTCCATGGGTTAACAATTTATGAATAAAGCTCAACTAAAGTCTGAGTAACAACTAATTATAAATAATAGTCTACTGAAGTGTCCTATGATGGCGAGTAACTCCTATGCTGGTCTAAATGGCTTCATAGCCATCGTCGGCACCCACTCGGTCTCATCAGCTGGCTTGACTCTCCGCCTTTGCCTCAGTAAAGTAGGCATTAGTACTTATGTACCATATAAATGAGGTCAAAGGCAAGCTATAGACATAATTTGAAATAGCAAGCAAGATCAATAAAGATCAATTCGCATTAATTAGACATGATTAAGACAGTAGAAGATTACCGAAATAAACGAAACATACTAAATATGTTAAACAAATGAGCAGTGATCATGTATACACAAAAGCAAAGCCTCCATTTTAGTTGGTTAGACCTAGCTAGTAGAGTTACGATGGGTTCACCGTACAAATAATCAAACAAAACATAATAGAATTGGCATTTAGCCTTTTAAAACAACAGTGAACTACAGCTGTGTAATTGCCCAGAAGTATATATATAAAGTTGCATAATATAATAATAATATAGATAAACCATCTATGTGACACTTGCTTAACGCAAAAACCTAAGTAAGGGAGAGGGTTGGCTACCAAGTACACACTAATTTTTCATCATAACTCAACTTATCTTATAGTGGTTCCAAATTATTTATTCATGAAGCCAAGCCAAGCCACTCTCGAACTCAATCATGCAAGGGTACATACTAATTTAGGACAATCCGAGAAACACATGCATGCAAACCTGAAGGTCAAGGAAAACTCACAAATCCAACCTAAGGCCAGAGACCATGTTCACTTACCCAATAATTCCACTAGAACCATGGGTGTGGTATAACTTGACACATTTCACTAATTTCGTTGCATAGACCTACTTAAGACTCCCAATAAAGATGTGCCGAATTACTACCGCACAAGGGTTCACATGGTTTGTATGGGTAATTAATCATGATTGGTGAGAACCGCATGCCTGAACACGACCTCACATTAAGGTTTCACCAATTTAGAAGAATTCGGGAAAAAGTGTCTAAACCCACATCTAAATTCTATCCATTTAATCCAATTATGTAAAGTTAATATTTTTTACAAATTTGGGTAAAAAGCATTCAAGTTCATATCAAATTTTAAAAACGAAATAAATCCGATTATGATCAAAGAGGGAGGGGACAATTAGGTTCTTAATTATTAATGTGTACCAAAATACCTAATGGTTTTATGTCAAAAGGAAAAATTGGCCAAACCCAAAGTCAAACCTGAACCAAATCTAGATTTTAAACCCGAAATTAAAAACCCGAAAACAAATTTGAAACATGAACCCGTAACTAAGAACTAAACAAACCCAAATTAAACCCTAATTAAAATCCTAACCAAACCGTAATTAAAATCCCTAATTCAAATTCTAATCATACCTTAATTAATCCCTAATTAAAATTATAATCATACTTATTTAAAATTCTAATCATATATAATTAAATCTAACTTTAGTCCCTAATTAAAATTCTAATTGAACCATAATTAATTTGGGTTAAAACCTTAATTAAATCCCTAATCAAAGTTCTAATAAAATCCTAATTAAACTCTGAAAAAAATCCAAATCTCTAAACCTTTTGGGCCCAGCCAAACCAGCCAAGCCCAGTCCACTAGGCCTAGCCCTGCTTGCTAGCCCAGTGCTGCTGCTTGTGCGTGTCAGGTAGTGCGCTGCTTGTGCACTTTTTTTTTTAAAAATTTTTTTGTAATCGTTTTTTTAATTAATTTGCACAATGAGGGTGAGGGACAGATCTACATGATTAAGACCTAACCAAATCAAGGGAAAACAAGCAAAACTACATCAAGTTACATCTAACACTTGCCTTAGATCCACGGTTAATGGTATTTTGTGCGAAAGTGACGCCCTAGAGATCGAATCTCACACTCCTACAGCGACATTCCTTTCTTCTCTGATGGGTTTTGGTTGAGGGAGAAGGGTTCTGCAGAAAAAGGGGTTTTGGGAGAGGAGAAATCTTCTTTTTGTAAAAACATAGGTTTTTTTTGTAGAGAGGGGGATATTTATAGAAATAGGGTTAGGGTTGGAGAGTTCTAATAGTATTCTAATTGGGTCAAGCTATGAAGCACGGATATGAATACGGGACATAGATACGACACGATATGGACACGGCGATATGGCAAATCTAAAAAAAGTAGGATACAGACAAGCAAATAATAAATATATATTTTTACATATAATCATAAAATTAAAGAATGGTTATATTTTTAATCAAATTAAAAAAACAAACAAAAGAAAGAAAACAATAGCAACAGCACAGCAGTCCCATGGAAAAAAAAAACAGCATCGAAAAAAAAAGCAGCAGCAGCAGTTCGAAAAAAACAAAAAAAAAACCAGCAGCAAAAAAAAAAAAAAAGAATGGCAGCACTGAAAAAAAAAACAGCAGCAGCACAGCAGTCCCATTTTTTTTTTTAAACAGCACTGAAAAAGACATAGTAGCTGTAGCGGTTCAAAAAAAAAAAAAAGAAAGAAAGAAAACAGCACCAGTAACAACATAACAGCAGCAACAAAGCAGTCCCATGGAAGAAAAAAAAATAGCAGCACTGAAAGAAAAAAAATAAAGAAAGAAAAGAGCAACAGCAGCAGAACAACAATAGCACAGGAATTAGTAAAAAATGAAAAACAATAGTAAAAAAAAAACAGCAGCAAAAAAAAAGGCAGTTAAAAAAACAACAGCAGTAATAGTAGTCAGATGGAAGAAAAAAGGAAAAAGAAAACAACAGTTGGAAAAAAAGAAAAAAAGAAAGAAAGTAGCAGCGGCATAGCAGTAGTTCGAAAAACAGAAAGAAAGAAAATAGTAGCAGCACAGCAGCATTGGAGAAAAAAAAAACAGCAGCAACCAAAAAAAAAAAAAAAAAGCACAGCAGCAATAGCACAACAAAAAAGAAAAAAAATAGCAGTAGCGCTGAAGAAAAACAGCAACAACAACAATCAGATGGAAGAAAAAAGGAAAAAGAAAACAACAGTTCAAAAAAAAAGAGAGAGAGAAAGAGAGTAGCAGTAGCATAGCAGTAGTTCGAAAAAAAGAAAGAAAGAAAGAAAAAAAAAACAATAGCAGCACCGCAGCACTGGAGGAAAAAAAAAAAAGCAGCATCATCATCATCATCATCAAAACCTTATCCCAACCATGTTGGGGTCGGCTACATGAATTCTATTTCTCCATTCCATTCTATTTTGAGCTAAATCTTTCGATAAGTGCAACAAAAAAAAAGAGCATTACGTATTTAGATCTTCCTCCTTCTTCTTCTTCCACGCGCAGGCGCAACTTAGCTGTCTTTTTCTTCTTCTTCTTCTTCTTCTTCCACGTGCAAGCGCAACTCAACTGTCGATCTTCCTCCTCCTCCTTCTCTTCTTCTTCTTCTTCTTCTTATTCCTCTCCATTTCACAACTGCAGCCGTTTCCCCCTTTTCATCTCACAAGTGAAGACATCTACAACCGTTTCCCCCTTTTCATCTCACAAGTGAAGACTGAATGGGAACATTAGGGTTATAACTTATTAGTTAAAAAAAATTTCATTTACCCCTTTCCTCTTTTTTTTTATTTTTTTTCTAATTTTAACCCAAGTGGAGCCAATTTTTTTTACATTTCAGTCCCGCCGTGTCCACAACGTGAAATTTAAAAAATAAAAAAAAATTTCAGGACATGTTTTCGGTGTGTCGGACACGTGTCTAGGCGTGTTGGAGCTGTGTCTGTTTCTGACACATGTCAGACATGGACACGGGGACCATTTTAGAGTGTCCGTGCTTCATAGGGGTCAAGAGGGGAAGTTAATGGCTCAACTCACTTAATGGCCCAAACTAATTCTAACCCCACTAAATCTCTAACTAATGGCTCCCACGCAAATCCTAATCTAAATTTAACTAAAATACAAATAATACATTATAAATTATAAAATAATTATTAATTATAAAATAGGGCTGTACGTTACATGTCATGCTTTCCTCAAACTTGTCTTATGTTCAGATTTCAATGTCGACCACCTTTTCTATTTTGACCGGCAGCTGATTATGGAGAAATAATTACAAACATCCATTGATTATGGAGAATTTTTATACATGATTCCTCTTAATTTTTATGCATCGTTGACTATGGAAAAATTAATTTAGTGCTTTTGAATCTTGATAATGGAGAAACTCCCATTTTGACTGTTATGGAGAAGTTAACGAATACATAATAGTTGCTTTGTAACAACTCCACTTGATTAGATTATGAAGAAGTTCACGCATACATAATAGATGCTGTGAAACTGAATCTTTTAATTAGGGAGAAATTAATTCATAGTAGTTTTGGTTGAGTACCCTTGATTAGCACCCCTAACAGCTGCTCCTTAATAGAATTTCATACGTCTATGGAACTTTTACGATGATATTCCTCTCCATTTCTAGTTTTTAAACTTCACATATGCTGAGAATTGCATTAGGACTATCTGATTTCTTGTTTGACAAGTGAGGCTCATAGGTCATAGCTCACTTATCTAACCATTTCATGTCAAATAACTCACCCTTTATTCACATTATTTCAAACTTCCTTGTAATTCAAATGATTTACACCCTTGGACTTCTTGTAGAAAAGTCTCTCTTTGAGATCTTTTCCGAACTGTTTCACCGAAGATCTACACGGAGAATCATTTCACCCATGATCTACACCAAGAGTCATTTGATGCAAGATAGACTTATAGTCCCCCAAGGTTGACCGGCCAATGAGCCTGGCCCTCATATTCTATCATATTTTGAGTTTTTTTATACGCTTTACTATTTTATGGTCTAAGTCTTTATATTCAGATGTTTTAATCTTGGTGATCAATGTCTTTGGATGGTCCAGATTAGCTTAGGGTTGTGTTTTCTCTTATCAAGTGATTTTTGGATTTTTTAGAATTCCTTTTTCTTTCTCGCCTGCGATGGGGAGTTTGGCATAAGGCTGATTTTTCATGTGAGAGCCTGAGCTATCCCCTCCACCTTTCGTCTCTAGTCTCTCCATCTCTGCCCACCTTGCGTCTAGTACCCGATTCATTTTAATTGGCACTTGTTTACTCTCAAGTCATATGTGCGTAGTAGAAGCTGACTTGAGGGCTTAGTAGTAGAGGGATACCTTAGAGGAGAATGCTTGACATTGTGTTCAAGGTAGTTGCATAATGTGGAGACAAAATTGACTCGTGCACCAAGGAATAATGATGACAATGTAGCTGAAACAAATCAAATGTCATCAATTTTCTCAAGGCCAGGTTATGCACTTGGGAAGGAGACATCGATCAATTTTATGCATGATGCATGAGAGTAGATGCATTGGTAAGGGTGGACATAGATGTTTGCACATGGGTGCAACCGAATCCACGTGATTTGAAAAATTCAATAAATTAGACGTTAAAAGATTCAATTTTATTATTTGGTGTCTTCACCCTTCCATTGCCTGCACCATCTAAATGAAAATCCTGGGTCCACCATTGGTAAGAATGGTTTGGTGGTGAATGTGGTGATGAGAGGTAGGGGCTGCGTGGATATGATGGTGGGCTATGTTGTGGAGATGATGGCGAGCTATGCTGTAGAGGGTTGTGGTATTACTTGTGTTCGGCAATGGTGAAGACACGGGTGATTGGGTTGTGATGATAGTGACGATGGGAATGTAGGTTTGGTCTATGAAGATTGGTGTGTTTGTGGAGATGGTGAGAGTGACGAAGGGTGCTAGCGACGTTGAAGGTTTCTGCGGCAGTGGTGATGGAAAGATGATGAAGGATATGATGGTGCAATGGGGTTGAAAGGGATGTGGATCGTAACTAGCAGTGGGAAGGAGAGACTAAAATAAAATAAAATAAAAAATGGTGAAGAATAGGGAAAGAACCAGGTGATTGTAGGGAGAAGAGGACCTCAGCTTCTGATTGCTTGATGATCCTCGTGTTGCTCAGGGCCAGAGATTGCGTTGATGGGTGGAGTGAGAGAGGTGGCGATGCTCCCAGTGGGGATCACCCCCTCTTCATCTTTCCTTCTCTTCTTCCTCCTTCCTTTCCTTTCTTTCTTTTCCTTCTTCTTCCTGTTTTTCTTTCTTTTCTTTTCCTTCCTCTTCCTTTCTCTCTTTCTCTCTCTTGAACGAATGGTCCTCGGTTTCTTTTCCTCTCCTTTGCTTTTGGCCAACTTCTTATTTAGGATCTCGATCTCCGGATTGCAATGAGCGAGTATTTGAAATTTAAAAACCAAATTCGTCGGCTTGAAATCATTGGCTTGATTGGATTTGGACAGTTAGGAAGGAGATGGTTGTGAAGTAATGCATGGCCAAGATTGAGGTGATGATGAGGTTATTATATGGAGAGGGATGAGGTGATGTTGATGAGGATGTTAGATGATGTGGTACGGTGGTAACTGTAAGGGGGATAAGATTAGCTCAGATTTTAGTTTGAAATTTTAAATGCCTGCGTGAACTAGTAGGCCAAAGGTTTTGACATGGTTCATGGGCTAGAGTTTGGGTTGGTAGGTCAAGGAGCCAGGTTGGGTTTAGAGTTGGATTGGTGAGTCTTGGATTCAGGTCAGGTTTGGATTTGGACTAATGAGTCAAGGATCCGGGCCTGGCTTGGTGTCCAGATTGGGTTGATCTCATGAGTGGCCTCAGGTGGGGCCATCCATACCTATGATGAACAATGGGTACACACATGCAACAAACTTAACTAAAATGAATGTAATGATGATGGTGATGATAGAGTGGAAAGATCCTAAGCATTGGATTGTCAAAGTGGGGGTCCATTGCACGGCCTGGGCTAGACCCTGGGTTTAGAAGGTAAGTCATCCCTAGGTCAGGAAATCACAGGGTATGTGATGTGCAGTTTCCTCCATGTTCAACTTGAGATGAAAGAATTGAATTTTTACATTTGGGAGGAAGATTGGATTATAAAAATAATGATTTTTCTATTGGTGTGTACCATGGTGTTCAGGTTAGGTGTGTTGAGTGCAGGCCTCATAAATTTTGATCCGTCGATCAAAATTTGAAGTTCTATATATCATCAGAAAGCTTGTGACAAGTAGATAAAAATAGGCTATACACTTGGATGATCAAAAGATTGGGAAAGAATGATGAAATTTTGCATAAGTGTTTCTAACCTTGGCTTTTATCATCAATGAGCCTAGATTCTCATTGTTATCATTGATAATTTGGGCAATCTAAGCACAAGCAATAAACCTAGGCTATTCTAAGGGATATGTGGGCGTTTATGTTGATAACTATATTTATGATCCTTTATTTTTATTATTCTAGTTTTTCTTTCTGTTTTCTGTGTTCTTTTATTTTTTGAGTATTTTTTTTTATCTCAGTAGAATGCATGTTTTAGTGCAAGATAGAAAATCTAAATGATGATGCCTAATGCATGGCTTCTAAAATTCTCTTAAAAATTCTTTATAATTAATGTCTCTTAAATTGATTTGAATCATGCCAAGAATACTAAATTTGGGGTAAAATGGGGGCATCACTATGTATGAGAAGTGGTCCGGATCTACATAGGTGCCAAATGAGGTGCCTACACATGGATAATGGCTAGGTTTAACCTCAAGCTATGGAGCACATATTCTAACATCCGTGACAGTTACATAAGGAAGGCTATGCTGGTAGGATATTTTATGCAAGTAGCGCACCTTGACTAGAGTGGGCACTATGTAACAGTGAAAGACTATAAGGTATATGTGCTGGTGGAATCCTTTTCCGCCATTTTTTTTTTCTTTTGTCTCTTTCTCACATTCAATGCCTGTGGTAAGAATATTTCACTGCATTTATAGGTGGTTCATCCGCATCCTTCCAACAACCTGGATCACATTCTAGAGTGGGTTATGTATAATCAGTGTGTCTTTACCGGCGGTTATTTCATTCATACGGTTATAGGCATTCAGGGGGAATGGTGAGTTATTAGCTCATATTTTATCATCTGTGTGTACTGTAGCATAACTATGCATTCAAAACATATTTAAACAATTAAAATACCTTCTATATGCACCATGATTTTCCTATATTTTTTTGTACATGCTCTTGTTCTCTTCCAGCCACTTAAAACATATTTTAGAAACTAACTAGCCAAATTATTGGTTATTGGTTACTTGATCTGAATGCTGAACCTGTATCTTTGTCTCTCTCTTTTTTTTTCTCCTAATGACTCCTTAGTTTGACATTTAGCAGGAATTATATAATTATCATCCTCTATGGAGATTCCGTGATCCCAACTATTGATTTGATCGGTGCTACTATGGATAGACCGTAAGCGACCCAGAACCCTTTTTACAGACTAGCCAGCTGAATTATTGTTTATTAGTTACCTGATTTGAATGTTGAACCTGCATCTGTGCCTTTGTTTCTATTTTTTGCTAATGACTCCATGGTTTGACATTGTAAAGGGAAATTATATGATTATTGTACTCTCTGGAGATTCCATAATCCCAACCGTTTATTTGATCGGTGCCACTACGTATAGACCATAAGCGAAATTGTTTGATACTTTGATTGGTAGTCTGTACATGAACTATTCTCAAATGTTTTCTGCTCCTAAGTTCCATTTTTAAATAAGGGAGCCAAATGCTGTTGTCAATGCCGATAGACTAATGGAGCATGATACCTTTATAAGACTGACGAAGTCACCTATCTGTTTTTCCCATATCAGTGTCAAAAGAGAACATCTTCCCTACTTGTAATAGTTCTTCTTAATCTATCATGGTAGATAGCATCTCCTCAAACCCTTCCCCAAAAGGGTATTTATACAGTTGTACATTGTGGACATTAATATATATCATTCCCTCAGAAAAGTGTCTGGAAGTTTTCACAGCTATTCTAAGTCTTTCAAATGCTAGAATAAATTATATTTGTTTTGTTATCTTCATTGTTATCTTTATTGAATTCTTGTTCTTGTTGATGTAAAGTGTGCTTAGTTCAAAAAATGTAGAAGAGAAGCTGAATTGGGGAGACAATGTTCTAATATTGTCTTCTTTGTTTTGAATGTCAGGCTAATTGACATTTCACCACAATAATATGATTCTGCCAATTTTTCTCTGAGTGAAGCAAAGCTTGTTCTTGATACTCTGCACAATGACTGTTTGAAAGAAAAAGCCTTAAAGTTGGCAGTGTTGTATTCCACTATGCGTGCAGATCCAAGTTAGTCTTCAAAGAAGGGTTTTGTCACTTGCAAATACTGTTCATGAAAACCTATTTTAATTGTGTCCTTTTCTTCCTAATTTGGTTAATTGCATTGTTTAATTCAACGAGTTTACGTGTGTAAATAATGCAGATGTGATAAAAGTGAACATTTGGTTAGCATATTTTATATACACTATACAAGAAGAAAATTAAAGTCCTATTTGTCTACAGCAGAACGCTGGTCTTTTTTAGATCAAAATTCTATTTAAGCACTCTTTCCTGTTCGTCATTCAATCACGTCTTCTCATTAATTGGCACTTCTGAATTTGATGGAACCCTATTATAACCACCATTGATTCATTCACTGAATAAATGCATTTAGGAAAATGTTATTTTCACACTTCAAATTTTAATGTTAAGAAAAGGAAAATTTAGATTATTTATTTATTTATTTATTTATTTATTTTGACTTTTGCTACATGGAAGACTCAAAACTCAAGTACTCACACTTGTCTCTAACCAGTTGAGTTATAATTCGGGATTCATATTAATTTATGATATGAGATCTTACTTGTGCAATTGTTACCCTGTCATTGTGGAGAAAACCATCATCGTTTTAAAATAAGTAAAAATAAATATGAAAAAAGAAAAGAACATCCCCTACATTTACCATCATGGTGAAGACTCATAATCCTCCGAATTTTGTATGCCATGAACACTCTTAAAGGTGCTCAGAAATCAGAAGTCTGGTCTCATTTTGTTTCTGCTTGCACTGTTGTTGGACAATCCAGTGCTGCATTTGTCATGCATAAAATAATTATAATGCATCTGTTAGGCCTGAAAAATCAATATGCATCTGTGACAAATAATTTATGCCATGTACTGGATTAACACTTAGGAATCACTCGTTTTCACTCGCGTACAGACTTATTTTGTACTTTTCTTTCTAAGAGAGAAGGGTTAAGCTAGATGCAAAGATACAGCATGGAACGTTATGAACACATGATGAATATGGTAGGAACACAAATTTAAATCACAATAAGAGAAGCATCACATTCACACGACATAATACTTAGCTTGTTTTGAATATATTGCAATAACTTTGTTTCTATCGTTCGATTTTTTTTTTTGCCTTCATAATTTTTTTAAAGACTGTCCAAGCTGAAGAATATGTTGTTGGATAATCCTTATTGCTGACATGTTTGTGTA
The DNA here is from genome assembly GCA_037013555.1 of Sextonia rubra. Taxonomy (NCBI): domain Eukaryota; kingdom Viridiplantae; phylum Streptophyta; class Magnoliopsida; order Laurales; family Lauraceae; genus Sextonia; species Sextonia rubra. Next base: position 102,838,338 of record JASUAD010000001.1, on the reverse strand, counting down.
TGAGTAAATTAACTCAAGAAAAATTATAGATACAGAAAGCCCATTTGGGTATTTATTTTGATCTTTCAACGTGCATAGAGTAGTTGAAACTAGACAACATATTGTTTACACCTTCCTTCGGAACTCGTTTTACACCTTCCTTCAGAACTCGTTTTACTTCTTCCTTTAAAACTTGAATGCTTGAATTTATAAAAGAAATCATTAAAACCTCTTGATATCTATCTGGGGCTGGCTTTGCGGGCTTTTCTGCGTATTGTTATCTCTATAATCTACTTCTTCAGTCTCAAGAAACCTCAAATCACTCCCTTACAGAGTCGCATAAAACTCTTAGAATTAAGCCAAATTTAAACTCTTCTCATCAACAGGTTGATGACTCGGAGCCACAACTGTGAACTCAAGTCTTACACTTAACCTTATACCAAAAAAAGAAGAAGAAAAAAGAGAATAACATTAAGAGTCCTACACTTAATCCAAATGATTTTCAACAATCGTTCTAAAAAATTCAAGCCTTCTTCATGTCCACTTGGATTGAAGAATCCTTTTGGAAAGAGATGGACACCCTTTTTTTTTTTCTTTTTAATGAAAAAGTTCTCAAAAAATATTATTGAGATGCCAACTCTGAATCAACAAATGCTGTTGTTCAATCAATTTTGGTGTAGAATGCCAACAAACCACCATGTCATCTACACATTTAGCATGTGTAGCCAACGTATGAGTTCCAACATTTCCTTTTCTTTCCACATGATGCACTTTAAACCTTTTGAAGCACTAAATTATAGATGGCTCCCAACCAAAGTAAACAAGAGTCAGTTTAGGGATAATCAGATTTCCAGACCCAATACAGGGACGGCAATTCTTATTGACCAAACAAGAGAAAAGGAGCCAGCAAACCATGGCCATCAAATGACTACATAGTTGACTAGTGTTAAAATTTGTTGAATAGATGTTTGTACTTGAAGATTGGATGCAAGTCAACAACTTCCGTATTGTAAAGATAAGAGTTTGCACTTTGCATCATCATCGTTTATTGGGAAATTAATAACAATGTTGTCTCATGAGAAGTGTAGAATTTCAATAGAGTTGCATATATAGAATTGTTGTGGATATGACATCACCGTTGTACGCGTGTGTGCGTAGGCAACCAAGATCAATAATCAACCACACAAAAAGACAAGAGATTTAAATGGTTCGGTAAAGAAGCCTACGTCCACGGAAAACCAATTTGCACTAGGTTCTCTTCTAATCTGTGAATTCACAGCCTTAAAATATTAGCCTATGTCTAGGGTTACAGATTACATTATATATATAATTATCACTTCTTTATCCCCCAAAAACTCTATTCTTGGAAAAAAGAAAAGTTTTAATCCTATTAAGAAACTACTATTTAATAATTAGAAAATTCTTAATACAATTAGGGAAACTACCTAAGACATTGAACCTAATTGGTCTGGACCCACTTGGCCAACAATCTCCTCCTCCAGACCATGGAAAAGATGCCCTAAACCCTTTACTAGGAGTTCAGTTCAGCCAACTCTGAACACAACTTCAGCTTTCCTTTAGACACAACCTTTGTCATCATATCCGAGGGATTCTTATTTGAGTGAATCTTTTCCAGCTTCATAAAGTTCATCTCGATCACCTCACGAATCCAATGGTACTTGACATCAACATACTTCATGTGACTGTGATATGTGGCATTCTCACTGAAATCAATAGTACTCTGACTATCACAGTAAACTACATATTCTTTTTGCTTCAAACTTAGTTCTTGAAGGAATCTCTTCAACCAAAGCATCTCTTTTCCTACTTCATTAGCAACTATGTATTCTGCTTTAGTTGTACACTATGCTGTACACTTCTGCAACTTTGATTGCTAGGAGATAGCTCCTCTTACGAAAGTAAACAAATAATCAGAAGTCAACAACTAACGATCAAGATCGCCTGCAAAATTAGCATCAGTAAAACCTTCCACCACTGGTTTTGAGCCTCCGAAACATAAGCACAACTTGGAAGTACCTTTTAAATACCTAAAGATTAACTTCACTGTTTCCCAACGCTCTTTTCCAGGGTTAGATAGAAATCTACTCACTAAACCCACAGCATAAGTAATGTCTGGACATGTGCAAACTATGGCATACATAAGACTCCCAACAGAAGAAGAGAAATGAATAATGCCATTTGTTCCTTTTCTTCATCTGTAGTAGGACACAAGCTTTTGCTTAGTTTGAAGTGACTGGTTAGAGGCATGCTAATTGGCTTAGCATTCTTCATGTTGAACAGCTTGAGTGTCCGTTCAACATATTTCTCTTGTGACAACCACAGCTGCTTGGAACTTCTGTTAGGACATATTTGCTGTAACACTCTAACCCGACTTAATCCGGTTTAGCGCTTAATTAATGACACTTTAGTTGTTAATTGTGTTTTGACATCGTTTTTGTTTTGGTCCGGGTCATGGATAGGTAGTTGGGTTGAGTTTAACCTTGATTAGGTAGACATAAGGCCTTTTTCGTAATTTTAGATTTTGTAAGATGTCGTCATTTATGCATCATATTGGCGTCAACACGCGTATTTTGTTGGGCTCGTCAACTTTCGTAACTAACTCGTATGCATTCGACTTCAGTTGCTTCCATTGGACCTCCATTTGACTTGAACTGTAATAAATATAAATTCTTGGACTTTTCTATAATTTTCTTTCATCCTTATCTTATATAAGAAGGCAACCACTGACCTTCTCTCTTCTCTCAATGTCTTCTCTTTATCTCTTTGTTCCTTCTCTCTCTTTTTCTCAATCTTCTTCTTCTCCAATTAAGCCAGAAGGGAGAGAGCTTTGGATTCGTCGAGCAACTAAGTTTAAAGTAAGATTTGGGGTTCTTAATCATTTTCCCTTTTTTCATCTTCATCTTCTTTCTCTCTTATCTGTATGTCAGTTGGACTTGCACTCATGTCCCTTTCTTCTTCTTTTGTTCTGCATGCATGGGCAATTAGAATCGTGTTTGGACTTCGAAGTTGAGACCAAGGACAACTGGTTGCGTATTAGAACACTTTTGAGGCAAGTATAAGCATGTTTTGAATGAGCACATTTGGTATTATATGATTGTTCTTAGTCTCTTGTTGCTTGTGCATGTGTGTAGTGAGAAGTACAGCCCTTTGCCTTGATTTTGTCTTAATTGTGGTTGTATTCGTGATTGCGAATGTTCAAGACAGCACATCCGTTCTATATCAGAACAGATTGTTCGACCAATCAGGCTTCAGAGTCGACCTGTCGGGCACTCCCAGAACTGAAATTCGACCGGTCAGGCACTTCATTCGACCGATCGGTCCTGAAGTGCACTGTTTCATGAGGTTCAGCCTGTACACTTGGAACCTTGTGTTCATTTCTATTTTTCTATCTTTCACACCAACCAAGGAACCTTTAGGTGATATTCTCCAGCCTGTGGCTCATGAATGATGAAATGAAGTCTTCCAAAGGCCTCTAATAAATGGGTAGGTATGTAATGGATCTAATAGGACCTTCACATTGGAGGATGACTATGCCCCTTGACTTGCCCAATGGAACACGAGCATCGTATGAATGGTCTTGAGGGCTGTGACGCATTCATGGTAAGTTATTCAGTGTTAAGCACCTCCCCATGGGTGTTGGTTTAAGGGACTTCGATGCACGTTTATAAGATAATGTAACACTAGACAACGGTGCATCAGATAACTTAAAACTACATTATCATGTACAATTAGAAACACTGGATAACTAGATTATGTTTGGCTAGTAACTGATCTTGATTCGCTTGATTATTGACTTGCATGACATGTTGTATTAACGAGCATTGACCTCCACTATTTTGTATGTCCCATGATACGGTAAGTTCGATTCGTATGATTTGTCCGTATGATCCGTTCGATATGCTTCCTTTGATTCGAGTTTTGCACGTACGATTCATGTCTAATAAGATATGCACGTTATTCACGTTCTGATAAGATATGCACGTTGGATAAGATATGCACGTTATGCACGTTCTGATAAGATAGGCACGTTTAACACAAGTTCTTTACTTGTTGATTCTGTATGGTCCAGCATTACTCAGCCTCAGCCTTAGGATACCCAATGGAGTTGAATTTGGCTTAGTTTATATGGCCTGCTGCAGTGAGTATATGTCTTAGGGCTTTCGGACCCCAGGAACCCGATACCCATTTGTATCCTGGCCCGATCGATGGTGTTCTCAGTATGTATATAAGATCCCTCTTTTGGGAGCATATGGCAAATGTAGTAGCCAACTAAAATGTACATGTTATGTAAGCATTGATTTTGAAAGCACAATTTATTTGAATGCACGATTGCCTAGAATACGAAATTGAACTTTTATGATTTACTTATTGTCATGTATTCTGTTAGATACCATATGTGTTAGCTTATCACTGCTTATACTTTGCTAAATCGTTGTATTCATGAGTTGTCCTTGGTGTTGCAGGCTCAGATCTCCCGACCGACCCTTCGTTGGTCAATCAGACTCCAAGGGAGACCCCCGATGTCCCATCCGGATTAGAGGAGTGGATGTAGTCACTCCATCAAAGAGCGATATAGACACATTGCATATAGGTCTTCCTTATTTTGAGTTTTGACATGTCAGATCCACTCATGATTTGTACCTTTCTATTTTGATTCATTTTGTATAACTCTGATCTTTATGTAATTGCTATTAATATATTGTTTTGTTCTCGTATATTGCTTTTGTTAGGTGTGATACCTACAGCTTCCGCGTACATGTATGGCACGTGTGAAGTTTCCCTTGTGCGTATACATTTAGGCCTGGTCTACGTGTATAGGCACGGGAGTACATGTGTCATTGGTTAGGCTTTTACTAACCTCCGATCTCCTGGGCTTAGGTTGTGACATTTGTATGCCAAATATCGTTTGTACGGGACCTAAGTCTTTCATGTCAAATGATTTTAACATCTCATTTTTTAATTTGCCAATCAACTTGCTATCTTTTCCAACATCAGCATATCATCTACATATAAAAGAAGGATGATGAACCTGCCATCAATAAATCGATGGACATAAGCACAATGATCTATCGCTGTCCTCTAGTACCCATGACTCAATATGAATGAATCAAACTTCTTGTACCACTGTCTTGATACTTGCTTCAGCTGTAAAGACTTTTTTTAAACTTGCAAACCATCTGTTCTTTTCCTTCTACCTCAAAACTCTCTGATTAACCCATCCAAATCTCTTCTTTCAATTCACCGTAAAAAAATGCGGTCTTCATATCCATATGTTCAAGCTCAAGGTCCATGTTGGCAGTTAGAACCAAGACGACTCTGACAGAAGTCATCTTCACAACAGGAGAGAAAACATCACTGAAGTCGATACCTTTCGTCTGCGCGAAGCCTTTTATCACTAACTGTGCTTCATACTTCACCAGTTTTCCATTCTCATCCTTTCCCAGCTTAAACACCCATTTGTTTTTCAGAGCATTCCTATCTTTAGGAAGTTGCACTAGCTCATAAGTTTTGTTCTTTTTCAAAAATTCATCTCATCCTGCATAGCTTCATCCACTCATCTTTATCATCATGAGTTATTACTTCTCGGAAGCTCCCTGGCTCCCTCTCATCAGTAAACAAAATATATTAGGATGTAGGATACTTAGGTGATGGTTGACTCTCTCGAGTAGACGTTCTAGTTTGAGATTCCATAGTTTCTAACCGAGGAGACTGTAGTTCCCCCTGCTTAAACCTTCATCATCTAGCAACTCCTGTGCTTCATCACGATCTAGATCATTTTGTCCACCTTCTCCACTTATAGTCTACATCGGAGAAGGAGTCAATATGAGATCAACCACTTCATCAACTGTTTCAGAAGATTTATCAATTTTCTCAACATCTCCAAAGAACTGGCCTTCATGGAAAACCACATCCTTACTTCTGATAATTCTTTTCTTCTCTAGATCCCATAACCTGCAGCCAAACTCATCTCCACCATAGCTAAGAAAGGTGTAACTCACTGCCTTATCGTCCAACTTTGAACGCTGCTCATTTGGTACATGTGTAAACTCCTTACACCCGAACACCTTCAAGTGTGAATAGGAAGCATTTTTACCTGTCTATCTGCTCTCTAAAAGATCAAAATTTAAAAGAATTGAGAAAGATCTGTTAATCAAATAACCAGCAGTCAGAACTGCTTCACTCCGAAATGACTTAGGCAACCGTGCTAATCTCATCATGCATTTCATCTTCTCAAGAATAGTGCGGTTCATTCTCTCTACCACACCATTGTGCTGTAGCGTACCAGGCATTGTCTTTTCATATCGACTGCCATGCTTCAAATAGTAGCTTCTAAACTAGTTGGATGTGTACTCACCCCCATTATCTATACGGAGACACTTTAAGAGCTTATCTGTTTCTCTTTCAACCATGACATGAAATTGTTGAAAAATCTGGAACACTTGATCCTTTGATTTCAATGCAGAAGCTTAGATTTTTCTAGATGCATCATAGATAAACGTAATAAAGAACTTATTGCCACCCAATGATTCTATCTTCATGGGATCACAAATATCAGAATATACCAAATCTAACACATTAGCTTTTAATTTTGATGTCGAAGAGAAAGCAATCTTATATTGTTTACCAAACAAACAATAATCACAAGGGTTAAGGGATATTCTTTTGAAGCAAGGAATTAAATCTTTCTTTGCCAACATTTGCAAGCATTTCTCACTCATACGACCAAGTCTTTTATGCTACAAACTCGGAGAGAAACTATCTTGAATAGCATTTAACACACCTTTGCACAATTTCACATGTGTTTTGTAAAGCGTATTACTTGCTTTCCCTCTCGCAATAACAAGAGACCCTTTAGTGAGTTTCCATCTGCCATTTTTGAAGTAATTCTCATAACTTGTACGATCCAATGCAGTTCCTGAAATCAGATTCAGCCGCAGATCAGGAACACATCGTACATCTTTCAGCACATTGTGCAACCAATATCGGTTTTAATACAGACATTACCGATACCAACAATCTCTGAATGACTCGTATTGCCCATCTTCACAGTACCAAAGTCACTTACTTTGTATGTCGCGAACATCTCCCCACAAGGAGTAGCATGGTAGGATGTGATGTGTCAATAACCCACTCAACTTGATTATCTGCAACACTCAAACATTTGTCATCATCCCCGATGAACACCACCACTTCTTGTCTCAAAGTAGCTATAGTATTATCACTGTCATTTTTCTTCTCATTGTTGGATCCTTTTTGTTCCTTTAAGGCAAAACAATTTTTTTTTAATGTGGCCCATCTTGCCATAGAAAAAGCATTTCATAAACTTTTTCTTGGTCTGTGATTCACCTTTAGACTTGCCATGACCCCCATTTGGTCCTCTACTTTTACTCCTCTCCCTGTTCTCAGTAACAAAGGCCTGTGCATTATCTATCCCTGCGGTTTTTCTTCTAGTTTCTTCATTTTATAAACTCCTGGTAACCTGACTCATGGACAACACATCATCTGGAGTAGAGTTACTCACGGAAACAACAAACATCTCCCATGTATCTAGCAAAGAACTCAGAAGCAACAAAACTTGCATCTCATAATCAAGGACTATCTTTATTGTGGCTAACTGATTCACTACACTTTGGAATTCATTGATGTAATATTCGATCTCACTACCATCCTTGAATTTCATGTTCACAAGCTTTTTGATCAAGAAGATTTTGTTCAATGTAGTCTTTTTATCATACCTTACTTCTAACTTCTTCTAAAGGGTATTCTCATTGGTTTCATTAGACACGTGGTGAAATATACTATTATCAAGCCATTGTCTGATGTGACCAATTTCTTTTCTATGTAACTTGTTCCATTTAGCATCTTGCATATTTTTTGGTCAGGCACTATCCCCCTCAATGGGATCATAAAGGCCTTTGCAATAGAGGATATCCTCCATCTTTGGTTTCTAGATCAACCAATTGGAATGGTTGAGCTTAACCATGGTAGTGTTTACAGTGTTGTTCTCCATCTTAATCAAATTAAGCAATAGGAAAAAACAAATAACTAACATTGACCTGAACTTCTGCACCAAGCTGTAGATCTCGTCACCACGAGCACACTAGAAGAAACCGATCTGAAATTCAACTTGGATGGCTCCAATATCGCAGAAACGATTTCTGCAATCCAATTTAGTCAAACTCCTTGTTGATCATCAAACAGCCAATCTTCTTCCATAAACGCGTAAATCTGAGCGAAATGAGTTCGTAGGTGCAAACAGATCTATGATTGGACGTCGGATGATTAATATATCGCAGAATGAAGTTTCTGTCGTCGATCTTGGTCAAACTGCTTTGATTGTATGATCCTGCTGATGTCTGCTGACGTCAGCGCTGGACTAGACTACTGCAAACGAGTTTAGGTCGACCAGACCCATACTGAAACTGCACTTGGGCTTCCATACCATGGGCAGGTCAAACTAACCCAACCTTAAACCGACCTGACAAAGTCGTCTCCCTCCTCGTTTCTCGTCTCTAATTATGCAAACAGGAATAGAAAACTCATTAAAAACCCTCTTCTTGGTAGTGGCGGACAGGGACCGGTGACCAGCGGTGACTTCGTGGTTGGTATGGTGACGGTGTTCACCAACGATGGTTGGCGACTGGCTGCTGCAGCAAGCGAGGACGATGACGGCAGGGAGCGGTTGGTGAGTATTTTTTTTTCTTATAGCCGGAGAAGCTCCTCTTCTCTGGGATTCTTCCTCAAGAAATCTGGCAACCCAAAAAAACAAAGCCCAAAAACAAAATCAAGAACCCCTCGATCTTCTCTTCTTTTTCCTGATTGTGTGGCCCAAATAGAGATTGATCAGTCCCTCTACTTCTCTGTTTTAGAACATAGAGATCCAAACCCTGTGATGAGGATTCAATCCATTGATCTTTCGCAGCACAAATCCAAGCGAGACCCTAGCCTGGCTCTGATGCCACCGTTGTGCACGCATGTGCGTAAGCAACTAAAATCAACAATCAACCACACAAGAAGACAATAGATTTACGTGGTTCGGCAAAGATGCCTACATCCACGGGAACCAATGTTCATTAGGTTCTCCTCCAATTTGTGAATCCACAACCTTAAAACTTTAGCATATGTCTAGGGTTACCGATTACATCATATATATAATCATTACTTCCTTGTTCCCCAAGAACTCTATTATTGGAAAAAAGGAAAGTCCTAATTCTATTAATAAGCTATTGTTTAACAAATAGAAAATTTCTAATACAATTAGCGAAACTACCCAAGACATTGAACCCAACTGGTTTGGACCTACTTGTCCAACAAGAATTTTATACACCCTGTACACGTAAATACGACCAGTGAAGTCATTTTTTACAACAACATTGTAATAATGTAGTTTAATTTAGTCAACAAGAGGCATCTTGTGAGTATTACTTTATTAATTAATATAAATATGTGGGCCAGGACCGTGAAGAGAAAGGCATAAATAAAAGAAAATATTAAATTTTTGGCATATAAGAGGATCCAGGATTCATCAAGACTAAAAACTCTTGCAAGTGGATGTACACATGAAATTGGTGGACACTACACTCGTTTAAGGCTTCTGCAATCAAAATTTGCTGCACTGTTGTAAGACAACCCCCAGAAGAACAATTTTGGATTTCCTCTGTAACACACTTACAAGAAGAACAGTTTTGGATTTGGAATGCAACTCAGAGAACTTATGCTCCTTTTTCCCAATTTTATCATCATCCAACAGCTTTATTAGATTTTCCACCTTTTACTAAACCACCTGATACTATATTTCAAGAACTTATCACTGAAAAAAAAATACAAATTAATTAATAATTTCACAACTCATCCTAGTTAGAGAGAATGTTCATATGTAATAATAATAATAATAATAAAAGAACTTCAAACATACTTTCTAACTGTCTTTTTCCAAAGGCCCCATTCAAAAACTATATTCATTGATCAATGGACCTGATTCAGGCAGTTAAAAACTCTAATATACAGACTCATCTAACCTTTCACAGGCATTGGCGTCTTCGATGTTGGGTTTTGAGGGGTTCTAAAAATTCAAATTCCTTTTTCTCAATATGTTTTACAAAGAGAACTTTGCGGATTTGTGAAAGTTTTACATTGGAAAAGCTCAAAATCTTTGATCATTATATAAGTATTTTCTTATCCTTTATACTTAAATATCTTTTGGACTCTTTTGCAAGAAGCCTTATATGCACGCACGAGCCCGGCTTGGCCCCAGGATTATTGTGCATAGGGGTGGTGCAAATCCCAGAATTAGCCATCTTTTGCAAAAAAGTTCCAATTTACCCTATATATATATTGGGCTATCCATTGGTGTGTTTTCTCATCTTCCTCCTCTCTCATCTGTCTGCGCATACTATTTCATAGAGATGTAAAATGGGTCGAGCAGTGTTGTGCGTAGTTTGGCACGGTAGGGCTTTTTTTTTATTGCTTTTTTTGCTTCCTTTTTTATATGTTTTTTAAATAGTATGGTGCACATAATATAAACATAAAAAAGTGGATGAGATGACACAAAATTCAAGTTGTTCGGTCAAACTTAACCTACATCCACTGGAGGAAAAACATCCATTTAGATCTTTTCCACTTGAAGGTTTTCAATATGATAACCTTCAAACCTTTATAATTTTTTTAGATAATAAAAAATCTAAAATAGTAAAAAAACATTTTATGTTTACATCAAGTAAAAAATAAAACTTTATTTGTAGTCTAGTGATATCATCAGTTGGATTGTAATTTTTTAGTTCAGTCAATTGTTGTTTTCTCTTATCTGCCAAATGCCAATCTTATAGACAGATACAACACTCCACCATTTCATGTGTTTAATTCATCCTCCTATCATCAACCACACATAGTCCTGTACTAAAAGCCTATTCTGATGCTACAAAAGACATTTGAATTGCTAGTGAATCACAAGCCATGGCAAAAAGCACATGATATCTGCTTTCATATGCTTTCCACCATGCTAAAATATCAAAAGTAGATGCAACATTTAATTACATCTCCATTATTACATCTGCGTCAATGTATGATGATTACTCTGTCACAACATAACTTGAGGTGAATGATATATCCATTTTGGAATAAATAATATCAAAACCTACTAGCCTTTGATTTCCCCATCCTGGTACATGAGGCTCCACACTAGCCGCTAATGTATCCATCCTTAAGCAATATGATTGAAAGACTGATTGTAAACATAAAGTTATATTGTCAATAACTGTTTATATTTTTAGTTTATAAGTTATTATTTATTTCATTAAGAAATTTTTTTAACACCTTTCAATTTAATCTTGGGATCTAACACAGTAGCTAAACAAAATGTCATTAAGGCTTTACGCCAATACTTGTTAAAATTTTCTTCCATTTTTCATAAATGGTGCCAAGGAGTTCATCACAAATTTCTCAATGTCCATCACGCACCAAGTAATCTATTGCATGAAAAGCACAAAACTCATTAAGTACTACTTTTCTAGAAATAGCTCTATTTAACATATCATATATAGAATTTCATCTATGTTCAACATCAATCCTTATTTTATAAGTCTCAAATTTTGCCTATTAAATATAGTGGCAATAGTTGTTCTTTAAGTGAGTATGAAAAAAATATAATAATAATATTTAAAATCTGACATACACATTTGTTGTGAAAAGTAGAACCATCAATTAAGCTAGAAAGTAGTATTATAGTTTTCATTATATCAATGGCTATTTTATTGTTAGATGCATTATCTAAAGTGACAGATATAACTTTATCTAAAATATCATATTCTGAAAGTTTTTCTAAAATAAGTGTTGCTATTCTTTATCAATTGTGTGGCTATTCAAGTTTAGAAAATTGATTATTTATTTGTTCATTACTCAATTTTCATCAATGTTATGGGCAGTGATAGAGAGGAAGCCATCACCATCTGTAGATTTCCATAAATCTATGGTTATAGCTATTCTACCAGTACTATTTTGAAAGTAATTTTCTTATATTTTATTTTTCTTCTTTCCATAATCTAATGGCATCATTCCTAGTAGTGTTTCTAGAATTTTTTTTTAAAATTGTAGAGCAAATGCACATTGAATGAATCCTTTAAAAAACTTATTCTAAAAAAAAACAAAAAGGCATTTCAGCAAGTACAATATATTTTACCAGCTCTTATCTGGTAGTAGTGACATTATAACTAAATAATCCTAAACTACTACTACTAGTTAAAATTTGGGTTTATATCCCTCCCTCTTCATTTTGGAACCTGGACCCAATATGTTTGCACTCACATTTTTCTCTATGTCTTTTCAAGTGTCCTGTACTGTCACCTGAATCTACACTATAATTTTTTTTTACAATGCTTGCATTGGGCCTTTTCTATCTCTACACCATTTTTTTTTTTTGGTAACATCTACTGTGTTATATGCATTTCAAACTTTAAATTTTCGGGCTCTCTTGGCTTCCTACAAGAACCCTGAGTTGGATTTCCTATGTTTTGAGTTGGGATTTGCTATATTTCAACTTCTTCTAGTATATCATGCAAATCCTCTTTTTCCCTTAGATTAAAGGGATAATCTTTAGAGTAGCGTCTAACCATTTTAAAAAAATAATAATAAATTTGAAAATAATATACTTAATTAATAATTTATAGTAATAGAGATTTTTATAATAATTAGTAGAAGAAAGGAGTGGAGATGAGAGATATAATAATATATATAGATTATAGGAATATGAAATCTCAAGTTGAAATAAAATAAATACATCAAAATTTTTTAAGTCTCTTAATCTTGTTTTTTAGTGACTTGATCTTTGATCTTCCAAAAACTTATTACTTAAAGTATTAGTAGAATTTAAAAGAGTTAGAAAGCTTGTCTTATGTTGTGAGAGAGTTAGAGATATATGAGAGAGAGAGAGAGAGAGATAGGTTGTAGTATGAGAGAATGAGAGTAGTGAGTGAGTTGTGATTGCAAGAATGAAAGAAAGAGGGTATTTATAGAAATATAAAAGGTCAAAATGACCTCAAATGCTCAAAAACTAGCTACGTATAGCTGTTGGGGGAGGGCAAAATAGCCAAAACACTCCAATGAGTGGTTTTTTTGGCTATTGGGAGTTCATGATGTGCCATGGGCCATGCTACTTCATGGGCCTAACACCCTCGGTCCAACACGGCCCTGGTCTTCGTGCAGTCCCGTGTCGGGCCCCATTGACTTTCTTGTCCACAAAGCCCGTTTTATATCCCTATTGTTTTACTGTTGTGTGATTTAGAGTTTGATCTAAAATTGGTATGTGACCAAAATAGATTACCTAGAGACCGTTGTATCTTTGACGCGATTTCACATTGATAGAAATTGGTATACTTGCTCCTCTTTACATTTTTTTGAACTTAGCCCCTATTACCGTGTCCTTTCTTTTTTCCAACATTGAATGGGTTGGCTTCTTTTTTGTCGTTTACTGAGCCCTTCACATGATTCACCATCCACTCCTGTCCTCTTTTGTGTTTCCAACCTCCATCCTGTCTTTTCGTGAGAAAGGAACATCGTGGAAACTCGTTTTGTGTGTTTAGTTAGAAATTAGAATGGTAGGCAAGGTAAGAAGGGTCCAGGCTTACATGTAATGGCGCCCCACAAAAATTTCATTGGATGGGTGTGGGCGATGGTCAAGTAAAGTGGTAAAATAATAAAATCAGAATTTCTTTGTGTGTTCATGGCTTTATCAAAGATGAGTCCTTTGGTTTGGATGAACATAGACGTGGTCTGCATCTTTATAGATGATTAATGCTGCTTGGTTATATAATTTGTGAAAAGAAAGTTGCTTCTCTCTAGATGATGGAGGAATCAATGGTGGCCAATTATTATTCTTCTTCTTCTTCAACCAAAAAAAAAAAAAAAAGTAGTGAATTCGACTTGGCTCATTTCCGGCCTGGGTCCAACCCAGGGCCTATGAAAAAAATTGCAAATATTCTTTTGAGACCGGTGGTTGGGTTTGGATTGATCCACACATAAAATTTAACTCAAATGAACCAAACTTTTTCTACATCAACTTCAACTGAGCACCCTCGATTGATCAGCCTTGGTGGACAGTGGCATGTGCTTGCATGCAATATGGGTTGACTTTTTATTTCATTATTCAGAGGGAAATTATATGACTATAGTACTTTATGTTGCACACCTATGTGGATGTGTGACAACTACAATCAACAATCAACAAAAAATCACACAGTAATTTTATGTGATTCGATAACTCGCCTACATCCATAAAAAAACTACTTATTATTCAGTTCAACGTGGTGTGCATAACACCACAAGAAATTACATTCGCTCCCACAAGATTTAGGGTTACAAATTATATGATATTTATAATCACGCTTTTTTAGCACCTAACAAAGATCCGGTACAATTATCCAAATACCCGTGACCTTAGTGTAGTCTTTGGCTAAACTAATGGACCCATCCGATTAACCCAAAATACAAGACGAAAACCTAACACTTAACTATTTTGTTTTCTCAACTTTTGATTTGATCGTGCACTTTCCATCCCCGACAAGTTCCATTTTGGAATAGGACTTGCAATGATGTCATCAATTTTGGCATTCTGATGGAGTATGATATCTTCATAAGACTAATCCTCTCTAGATAACTACTTGTAGATAACCATTCAAATAAGGGTATTCATGGACTGGACCAGGCTAGCCCAGGCTTGACTAAGGCATATCCAAGCCCTTCCCAACTTCAAAAACACTAGCCCAGGCTTTGCCCAAGCCCGAATTGGGCCAAAAAGACATGTCCAAGCCCGCCCATTTAATCATTAATCGAGCCAAGCCAATTTGGGCTTTTTTATCAATTTGTGCCCATTTGAGTAATTGTTAGGACTAATTAAATTAAATACATGCATTCCTTATATGCCCCAGGCTGAGTTGGACTTTTGGCTTCTATCCAAGCCAGACCCAATTATTAATTGGGCCCTAATGACAAATCTAAGCCTGACCAAGGAGAGCAGGACCTAGATTGGGCTCGGCGGGCCAAGCCCATGATCATCCCTACCTTCAAACCCTTCCTAAAGGTATGTATTTATTTTTGAAATGTATTTATTTCTTTTTTGAAACAGTAACCAAAACTCCATTAAAAGAGGATGACTATACAAAATAAAGAGGACAAAACAAGCAACAGATGACAAGAGAGATATGCATTCTTATCATAATTACATAACAAATCCCTCCCATGGGTTAATTCTCTCAACACTCATGTTTGACAAGAGAGTCTATATAGAATTTGCCTATCTAAACTCATGTTAGAAGGTAACATCACTTGGAGAAGCTAAATTTCAAATTTTATTGAACAAGAAATGAAATTTTTAAGCATTTGCCTTCCTATTACACACCCATGAAACCGCGTTAGAATATTCTAAAGGTATTTATGCAATTATGCGTTGTGAATGTTAATTAACATATCTTAGCGGCACTCTTTGAAACAAGGTATGGTAGTTTTCCATGCAATTCTAAGTTTGCCAAATGCTAGAATAAATTATATTTGTTTTGTTGTCTTCATTGTTATCATCATTCGATTCTTAACATCAAGTGCTTAGTTTGAATAATATAAAAGAGAAAGTGAGCTGGGGTTGATAATGTTCTCATTGTTAAATGCAGAGAGAGAAAGAGGTAGAGGGAGAAAATAGGGAGATTTATTTATCGAGAGTTGTGTACATAATAAGAGAAGATGATGGTCTTATTTATAGAATAAGATTGCTTCATTTTTAAGCAACTTAATATGGTCTTATGTGGATTCTAATATGGGCATTCACCTATGATAATACATCTTATAATACTAATTTTGTATTTTTGTTCCCAATGATAGGCTTATTGACATTTTACCACATTGCTATGATCTTGCAATTGTCCTTCAGGTGAAGGTCTTGAGAGCAGTTCGGATCTTCTGAGTGTTTGCTCGGATCTTCTGAGTGTTTGCCCATGTCACCAAGGATATGGTAGGTTGCCCTATTGTGATGTGCCGGACCATGAGTGGTCTACCTGAGGTCACCATGGGGCAAACACTCATATGATCTTAATCCCTTGAGAGGCTGCACAATCAATGTGAGAAAGAAAAAGAGTGCTCCCAAGGCTTGTTTCTTTAAGAGAAATAAAGAAAATTTTTGCATTAAGACATTTAGGGTTTATTTCTTTTTAAGAATTTATGACATATTTTTTTACATGTTTGGATGTTTGGTACATAATGTAATGGCATATCTGCTTACATTTTCAAATGTCATATTTTTTCTTAGAAATTCTTGAATGTCAGCCCGCTAAAAGGACTCAAATTAAAATTGGAATTGATCAATCAATTATAAAAAAATCGACTTCTAATTTTGAAATAATAAACAGAGTCATATATATAGGGTGATTTTCTTCTGCAAACTCCTTTGTGGGGCTCACTATGGACCTCATCAAGGGTAAGACAGGGGGATGGAAAAATCCATGTAGGACCATCCTAGATATTAAGTTTAGCTCATATCACATATCCCTAAGCCCTTTATCATTGGCCCACAAGTCTAATCTACTCGGATGAGTGTTTAGTCGATTCAACAGTCTAATCCATTCAGATATATGCCATACTTGAGGTGTTAAACTATCTATTGAAAAGCTTGAATTGGGTGATAAATAGGTCCCACTCATGATTCTAAGTTTCTCCGAAGGAAGAAACTGTGAGATTAGTTGTCACTGAAATATTTTCCATTAAATGGTTAT
This sequence comes from Sextonia rubra, assembly GCA_037013555.1. Taxonomy (NCBI): domain Eukaryota; kingdom Viridiplantae; phylum Streptophyta; class Magnoliopsida; order Laurales; family Lauraceae; genus Sextonia; species Sextonia rubra. The sequence goes on along the minus strand of JASUAD010000001.1, from coordinate 102,821,590 downwards.
GATCCACATGTATTATATGGGAACCACCGTAGATGGCAGCAGCCAAAAAAACATAGCCCAGAATTTTGTATCCTGATCCTTTGATATCCTCTCAACAGTGCCAGACTACTTGACGCCCAAGGCATGTGAATTGGGCATTTGAAATTAGTGCTTATCCTCGCAGCACACTCACACCGTAGTTCAGCAGCTCTACTAGAAGATTCCATCTCTCTCCAAATCATTACCAACGCAAGCGGACTCTCCACCGTACACGTGGTAACTCGTACGGCCACCACCCAAGCCCTAATCCTAAACCCGACGTCAGCCCTAGATCAAAGCGGCAGCCGCCCTTGCACGTGCGAAGAAAGCAACACAACACGCTACACCCTACCAAAACAGAAACCCAAAAAATAAAAGCACTCACGCATGCAATGCTAGAAGCATCCCATGCCGTCCGATCCTCTGCCACGTCATCGATCCGCGTAGCTTCCAAATTCGACGGCCGAGATCTCCACTCCGGAGAGCTACTGGTTGAACTCTGAGTTTCTCTTTCTCTCTCTCCCTTCCCCTCTCTCTCTCTCTCTTCTTCCGTCTTTTCTCCTCGCTTTTGTTTTAATTTTATTTTAAAAATAATTTCCGAAATTCCATTTCGATTTTTGGATCTGTGGATTGAAGGCGAAGGCGAAGATGAAGATCAAGGATGCAGAGAAGGAGAAGGAAATTAGGGTTTTGAATGGCAAAAGCTATGAAATCATTGGTGGTGATGATGATGATGATGTGAAGGATGATGGTGATGATGATGATGGTGATGAAGACGGGGTTGCGGAGATTGTAGAAGGAAAAGAAGACGATGATGATGACGAGGAAGATGACGACGAGGAAGATGATGATGATGACAGCGATGACGATGAAGATGGAGGAGAAGATGATGAGATCGAGGAGATCTTGCGGAGCAGTGGGCCGCAAGTGCACTCGGTGGATGACGATGATGATGAAGACGGTGAGGATGATGAAGAGGATGATGAAGACGATGAGGGAGATGGTGGTGGTAGTGATGATGATGGTGAAGGGAGCGACGACGATGAGGATGGCGAGGAGGACCGGGTAAAATTTTCTCCTCTTATCTTCTCTTTCGAATCTAATAATTCTTATAAGGTGTGTTAATTAGCAATTGAATTTAGGGTTTGTTATGGTTAGATTGTGTGCGTCTGTCATGTTCTATGTTGGTTTAGGGTTTTCTGCTGCCGTTTTGTTCAATCTATCATCATGTTTTGAGCGTTTGTTGCTGCTTTTTCTTTTTTTGGTGCTTGTTAAACTTTGTTAGTTTGATTAAGGGCTGTGAAGTGTCACGGTTTTTTTTTTCTTTCATCTTCTTATTTTTAATTTAGTTGTTGTTTTCTTTATTTATTAGATTGTGATTTCATTTGTTATTTTTTAACGCTTAGATTAGCCGACCTTAACATAACATGATTGGGATAAGGCTTTGATGATGATGACGACGATAATAACACTTGGATTACTGCGGGATGCTTTCTTTGAAATTTTCATATATGCTTTTTTTTTTCTCTTGTTCTGGTTGGTTTTGTATGCTCTTGGAGGAATATGTGCCTTTTTTTTTTTCCAAAAAAGTTTGTTGTTTGTTTGGGGTGGGGGAATTGGAATAATCTCATCATATTAAGCCTTAGATTAGGGGCCTCAAATGATGGATCTTGATGATAAAATTGGAGGAGAGTCATGAGACCTGGTATCAAGGATGAGTGTCAGATGGTGTTTCTGAATGGGAAGCGAATGATCATAGGTGGGCCACAGCGCCCTCTTTGATCTATATTATTTTCTACTTTACTTCAAGTGTGTGTTTTTTTTTTTTTTTTAATGTCAGATGTTGAACCGTTTTTTTGGTTATCCCTATCAGAGGTGTGCTGGTGTCCTTCATTTTAGCTTCTCTCACGTGTCACCTAGGCACATGTGTGCACAACCTAGGCAAAGTTGGTGCGACCTGACCCCACCTCAAATTTTCCATGGCCGAGAAAATTTTTTTATGCCCCACCCATCGCCTGTGCTATTGGTGTTCGTTGACTTGGCCACGTGTGCCTTAGCGTTCTAGCCTTTAGCTTTCTGTGTTGGTGGGCCAGCCTAACTTTAGGACAAGACCCACTTTAAGTGGGTCCCGTCTTGGTGTGAACGTTTGGGTTTTGTTTTGGGGATATATGGGATATGGCACCACATTGTTTGTGATCCATTCCCTTTCATGCTCATAATTTGATAAATGTTGAAACTGTGGCCTTTTCATTTATCATCTGTAGTGGCCCATCTCTAATTGAACTCTCCCTCAGAATGATCTAAAACAACCAACAATTTTGTGGTGTATTTTGAGTTGATTAGTTTGAGTTATGCACTTTCTCATGATAGGGTATTTCTATCATTTGCTAAATGCTCAATCAGTGTGTGCCTTTTATTTTGTGTTTTTGTTCCGAATTGGTAGTTGGGATGAGCATCCTCTGATCATGTTTCCTATGTAATGAATGAGATCAAGATGTGGCCATGTCTTCTGTTAGTCCTTTACTTGTCTCATTGTCTTTCTTCATGTATTCTTACGCTGATCTCAATCTAATTTATGTACTTTCTCATTGCTTGTTTTATTATTCCTTGCATTGTTCCATAGCTTTGAGGAGATTTCACAGTATATTGATGCAAATGTGCTACTGCTTGATGGTGGGGGATTATGTAGTGGGACTTCAACATTAACAAATTAATATTTCTTTTAAGATTAAGATTTCTTTTTAATCTTTGCCTTTGTTTTCTGACATATATCCAATGAAGCTAATTTCAAATGTGTCCTTTTTTGGGGGTTCATTACATTTACATTATCAATTTGTCAAGATCAAAACCCCACTCATCATTCATTCAATCATGGGACATGCTCCCCTGATTGGGTGCCTAACTGGTGCACTGTAGCAACTATTTCTCTTTAAACTGTAGGATTTTCTTTCTCCGGCTTGTTTCTGGAATTTAATTGCATAAATGTTTCAATGTTTTACTGTAAAAAAGCTTCAATGGGTCGGTGATATTGTACTTGTATATTAGGCTAGACCCATTGAAAACTGGTTTCTTTTTAGTGCCTTACATCTGGTTGCTAGTTTGTGCTCCCGTCTTGATTTCTGAATAAATGTTTTGTTTTAATTTTAAATATTGGTTTATGATGTGTGTGCAGTTAATGTTTTCATAGCCTAACTAGAAACTTCAAAAGTTTTAGTTTCTCTAAGTAGTTTTTTCTTTCTTTGGATTCCCATTTATTACTCAATAAAGAAAATAAAACACACACACAAACACACACACACACACACACACACACACACACACACATCTTTCTGGTTTAAAATAGCAGCCTAGCATAGTGGATGTAGCAGTTGAGGCCTCTATGCTATTTTGAAAATAGCAGTGCTACGGACTAAGAACTAGTAAGGCCAAGTAATTTTAATTTATAACACTATTTTTTCTATTTCTTCTTTAGTAACCTTTCCTATAGTTGTTTCTATGCTTATGGGGTGTTTGGATGTAAGCAGCACATAAAATTAACATGTTTAAATATTGATAGATTTTATTATCATAGAATAAAATATCATGATATTATCTTATTATATTAATTGTGATGTTTGGCAATTTTTAAGAACTTCAGCAAACTCTAAATGGAAGCTTTTGGCAATAAAAAGATTTCACTAAATTTTAACTGTCATCTTTGTTTCACCATCTATAACTCTAAAATCATATACAATCCATCAAAAGGCTTTCCAATCTGCAACCATTTACCCGCTTTGTTCCTCCCAACAAAATACAAAATCAATAATCCTCCATATCATCTGCCCAACCAATAAAGCAATGTGCCATTGTCTATCATCCAACCATCTTTGTAACCTCCATGGTTGGAGTAACTTGTCGAATCTCCCTTTTATACAAGAGTTATACATATCAGTGTTGGCACTATCCGCCATTAACCAGTCTGTTGCCATTCAACACCTTAAACCATATACTATCCACCATGATGGCTTCTGCAATTCCCATCCTCGACTGTCATTTTTCTCTATAAAATAAGTTTTGTCTAACCGAAATAAGAAATTTCCAATCAGAACAGAGAAATCACTCGAATATGGTTGAGATGGTTGTCACATAGGAGTTGAAGGGGAAATATGCCATTTTAGGGACACTGTGATGGAAGAGGATGAGACTGAAGATGATAAGGAGGGCTATATCCTTTAAGGAAGAAGATAAGAAGAGAGAAATGGAGAAAGCGGTGTTGGTCTTCAGAAGAGGGTAATAGGTGATTTTGAGAATGTGATTTGAATTAAGAGTCTGTAAAATAGAAGATTGGAGATTGATATATTCTAGGTCCTTGTGTAGAAAATCATCAGTTTTTTGATATATTTCCTAATAAAATATTCCAATCTACAGTCATTCCAAACACTTGTCTCGGAGGACTCCATAAAGCTCAATATTACCTTTTACTTTATAGTGTTTTCTAGGGTTATCTACCCTATCCAAACACCCCCTTATATGGTTCTAAATCATTAAAAAAACACAAGCTTTGCTACTACACATCATTCAAATTTTTTTAGCACTTAAAAAATTCATATTACTACGTCGTTACGTATTTTCGCAATTGCTACGTAGCATTTTGGCCACTAACTGCTATGCCCCCTGCAACCGTTATTTTGATTCTTACATATTTTTAAGTGTAATACTACACAATTCCAACTTGATTGTTCTTGTTATCAGCAAAAAAAACTTGATTTCGACGAGTTGTGGCACTGTTGAAATCTTCTCTTGGTCGCAACGTAGTTCTAGGTTCCAGATGTTTCTACCAATCCAAAAAGAAATAAATAAATGAGGTTCCAGGGTTGCGTTACCTTACATTTGAAGAAAAGATATTTCTGATTTTCTCCTCATGATGGGCAATTATAAAGTAGTAAAGTATTTTGGTCCTTTGTACCCTTTTATAGGGGCGGAACTAGGAATTTGTTATTTGGGTGGGGGACAAAGTAAAAAAAAAAAATCTTAAAAATTACAAAATTTAATAATAAAATACACAATAAAAATTACTAAATACTAAAGTTGTGTTTTGTGTTCTTTCATTGAGTTGAAATCATCGATTATTCTTCCAATATCAAAATTTTCATCAATCCTTTTTTTTTCAATATATACAATCAAATAATTTGGAAAAAAAAATTTCATCTTACATTTTGCTGTGAAGTGCAATTTTAATGATCTTCATTGCAGAGAATGCACGTTTGCTCCAAAACGTTTAGTTGTCATTTTATTGAAGAAAAAACATGTTAAGCAAAATGCTACATCATTTATTGGAGAATACTCTAAGCAAATAGGAAACATTCTAAACCAAGAAGGTTGAAATCGCCGTGGATGTTTTTGAGACCCAAAAAGTGGATAGATAGAAAGAATATGTTGATAAGGCCCCGGCCTTAATGTAAGCACCTCTAATTTCATCATGTTGAGTAAGAGGATATTCCCAAATCTGACGTTGCAATCCTAGGTTACACTCTAAAGTAGTAAGATCAATTTCTGTGTATTCCAGTCTTGGAGTTTTTGAAAGACATGAACTTTGTGGTTCATGAGATAAAGTATCTGGACCGGAGGGTGATGTCATATTATCTTTTGAATTTTGAACATTTTTTCTCTTAAAAAATGCATCAATGGTTGATGATTTGACCAAGGTCAAAACCCCTGTAAAAGATATGAAAAAAATAATAATAATAAACAAACTATAAAAATCTCTATAAAGTTGCTAATGCAAAATTAAAAAATAATACATAAAAAATAAGTAACATTAGATTTTTTCCCTAAAACTAGCTATTATTTAGTTTTTTTTTTGGAAACCTATTTTATACTTCTAATATTTAATTTGATAATTTTGGAGGGGCCATCATATAGGAGTTTCCATTAAAAAAGGAGGGGCCAAATGCTAAATCTAAACGAAAAATCAACTATAGAGGGGTGAGCCATGGCCCCTGTTGCGCCCCCAGCCCGCCCCCCCTCCCTCTAGTTCCGCTCATGCCTCTTTATTGATTTCTTCCTATGTACAGTCAACTAATAATCTGATCTTTGATGTGTTCTCGATGATGATTTTATAATGTCACATTGGTGTTCTGCATTGATATTGTTGTGCCATGCTTTTGCCCTTGAATAGGCTGGTAGCATTTATGAAAAGAGTGGTTTCCTGGTGGCTGGTTCTGCTAATCCAATGCCACCATCAATTTGCTTGTTGAATCATTTTTCTTGATGCTTTAGGTTGTCATCACATATCCCAAGTGGAATGTTTATTTTTGCCAAACAGATGATATGGTCTCTCCATTGGTGCTGCCCTGAAACATAAGTTGCATGAGGTGGGGCACTATTAATCACATTATTGTCCTACCTGTAACTTAACGGATCTCTGTTTTGGGGTTGGGAGTTTCTTTGTAGTGGGTTTTCTTTCTTTTGTTTTGTGGGGGGGGAGGTGGTGGGGTGTTGTTGGGAAGCGGGAAAAGCATGCTACACCTGAATTTCTTTGCATATAAACATATCAATTTTACATTTCCACATCTAAACATATCAATTTTACATTTCCATAGTATCTGGATTTTCCTTCTGCCTCTCTTTTAACATGATCATTACTTTAGGAGGATGTGGGACCAGCAAACCCTGTTCAACCTGTAGGACGAGCAGAAGATGAGGAAGATGCCAGTGATTTTGAGCCAGGTGCAGTGGATGGAGAGGATGAAGATTTAGATGAAGATGACGATGCTGGAATGCATGAAGTATTGGCAAAGAGGAAGAGGTCGAGTAAAGATGACTCTGATGATGATGATGACGGTGGTGAAGATGATGAGAGACCGTCAAAGCGATAGTGGTACCTTCAGTTAAAGACTAATGTCACTTTTTTCCATCAGCATAGGTCAGGATCTGTAAACCCACTATGCTCTTCTGTGCAGAAGGGAAGATGTCTGGATTCTTTTTCCTTCTCTTGCAACAATGATGGGATCGAACATTCTTCGTTGGGTGCGTGTTTGATTATGTGGGTTTTTTTTTTTAAATGAAAACTGGTTTGCTTATGTGGAAATGTTGTGTAGCCTTGTACAAGGTAGGAACTTTGATGATGTGTGATAGAGGTCAATCTTTTTATTTAGACAGCTCATGGATGCCTCTTCCTTTCTTTAGTTATTATTAGTTTTGTTCTTTTGAATGGTCTGGCTTGCTGCCTCATGAGTAACTATTTGATGTGGAGAGATACAATGTTAATCCATTTACCTTGGATGTTGAGACATAATGTTTATCCATTTGCCTCATTAGAAATAGCTCTAAATGGGGCAGGCATGTTTTTGGATGGCTGTCCATTTTCCATGGATCCTTTACTGTGCTTGCTAATAAAGTAACTAATTTACTCTTGTTATGTTTGGAGCATGGGTATTTTGTTTATACTTTGAACAATAATATTGTATGTTAAATTTATTTCTGGATCTTTGTAGTGGTGTCAAATAGGCTGGACTTAGTTTGGGTTTATTTTTGGGGACTGCTCTAGGTGTTGCAATCTTCCATTTTGGACTGGATTGTAGGCCTACTTTAATTGATGAATCATAATGTGAGGTCTAATCCTGGCCCTTGCGGGAAAATTATTTAGTTTGAGCCTAGTAATTTTAACCGGATTTTACTCTTGCTTCAGTTATCTTTGCTGCTGCCTGTGGTCATCAATAAAACCAGTTTTTTTTTTTTTTAATTGATGACCCAAGGTATCCCTATTCAGCTCAGCTGTAAACCTTGGGCCGAATTGGTTCAGCTTAGGGGTTATTTGATTTTGATGAGCAAAAGACTAATCCTTGTGCGGTACATACATGGTTGCATACATATTATTCGGATAACGTAAGAGGTAGGAGTTGAGCTTTAGACCTTAGGGAGTAAACACAAGGTTCAAATTAGCTGAGTCACTGCCTTGAAGGAAATAAAACTTTTTTTTTTAATTTTTTCAGGGACTTATCCTATATGGTATTGTGAATGAGAAAGTTGACCTTGTGGGATCAAATCAAAGGGTTCACATTATTCTAATCTAACTAGAGGAGATTAGTGTGCATAAAGAGGCCGGGCCAGGCTTCAGTGACTTTTGAAATCGATAGTTGAGTTTTACCCTTTCATTAAATGAGGTTGTTCTTGGGCCTGGTTCTGTTACAACAATCAGGCTTAAGAAATTTGTTCAATGAGAGTCGAAATTGGGATCCTCTAAATTTGTGTCTTTTCACTCCTAATTCTTTTCATTTTTCAAAATTTTTGCTCACAATGTGTATGAAATCGTCCTGGTGTCCGTTTTTGATGTAATTCCTCCAATTTAAGAAAAACCCTCACGGTGACCATGAGTACTCGCCACTTTACCAATGGGTAACCTGGCATGCACTGAGCACTGTCAATGTGCATGGCAGGTTGCTTGCCAGTGATATGACTGGACTTGATTGGTCCTACCACAATCACTGTGGGTTTTTTAATTAGAGGTTTTGGACTCAATTTGGAGATGATCTCGTAGAATATTCATGTTCATTCAGTCAGTGTGCAAGGTTTTTTTTTTCTTAGAATAAAAAATGTGCAAAGGAACTCAAAAGCTGTGAGGGCATATTTTTATGGGAATTTAATCTAGAAGAAGACATGGTCAAAATGGACCCAAACAAGGGTCTGGTTGAAGGATGTAAGGCTAAAATATAGATGGGATCTTAACTTTCTTTAGATTATTGTTGTTGTTGTTGTTGTTTGCTTTACAAAGATTTGAACTCACTCACCCATCATACTAGAACCACAGGTTCCTAATCACCTGAGCAGCAATAGGGGGAAGCATAAGATTTTAAATGGTATTATGGTAATTTTTTTATATTCACCTTTGTTTCTTCGTTTTAAACCAGTTTTAGAAATAAAAGTCTTACCCTAGATGGTTTTAATTGAAACAAAATTAAAAAGGAGAGAGAGAGAGAGAGAGATAGAGAGGACACTATCTATATGTAACTTAACAAAGAAATATAAGGTTATCTTTCTTTAATAGAAAGATCATTGGACTTGTCCATAAGATTATTGAGAATTCTACATGTTATCCTGAGGACCTCTCCTTAAAAAAAGGTGGAATACATTATATAGCCCCTTGTGTGATTTCTATTAAAAAAGATATTATAATCTTCTTTGATGCAGCCCATAAGGCTAATGGTTTTTTTTTTTTTTTTTTTTTTTTGATAGAAAACAATCTTTCATTCAAAGACATTAAAGGGTTACATCATTGAGTCAACAATTACATTTTGCTTAATAAGGTTTGGAGTAGAGTCCTATCAAACCATTATATCTTTCACAAATTTAGCATATCTAGCTAGTTTGTGAGCCACTTCATTACATTCTTTACCTATATGGATCACCTTGTAATTGTTGAAATGTTTCAATGAAACTTGAATTTCATCCACCAAATTACTCAATCTAGATAGGTTTGATGAAGATGAATTTACCAACTCAATCATTTTCAACGAATCACTCTCAAGAATAATATTACAAATTTCAAACTAAAGAATCATTGCAAACCTCGAATCATTGCAAGGGCTTTAATATCTTCCACTTTATCCAACTCATGTTTAAGTTTGCTCATAGCCATTATCACGCTTTCCTTATCACCCCATAGGATGGCTTCTACCACAGACTTATGAATATCTAAAAACAAAGCACTATCCACATTGAATTTTAGAGCACCGATAGGGGGAGGTTACCATCTGAAAAGCTTTTCCTCATTAAGGCTAAATTTGTGATTCCCAATCACCTTAAAATCTTTAACTAGCATGAGTGCCCTTTCTACTGCCCCCATAGGTTCAAAGACTAACTATTATGGATGCGCAAATTCCTTTTGTACCAAATGCCCCATGCTATGTGAAAAAACGAGCCATATCAACTTTTGGAAACCTTTCCTTCACATCCCAAGCTAGGAGCCCAAAACTAGAGTGGATAAGTTGATTAAATTTTGTCTCGGGAAGACACACAATCCACACTTGTCGTACTTGTGGAGAAGAACACAAAGCATGAAAAATGTCTTCTACCCTCACCTTGCAGAAATCACAAAATCATCCACCAGCACTTTCTTTTTAGCCAAATTTCGCTTAGTTATAGGGCATCATTGCATGCTCTCTATGCAAAATTTTTTGTTTTGTTATGGATCTATAAAATCCACAAAGTTTTCCAAAACTTTCTCCTTGCCTCTGAGTTTGAACTTTCACCAACCTCCCTAGTCTTCTGCAGTTTAGTTGCCAACAAATAGGCACTTTTCACACTAAATTCTCCTGACTTGGCTTCCCCCCATATTCGTCTATCACTTGGCAACTTCGGGCTCAACACGATCTTCAAAATCACATGAGCTACATGTGGAAGAAAAATAGTGCGAATTTTCTTTGTGTTCCACATCTTCACCTCTTGGTCAATAAGATCCTAACTTTTGAGTTCATAGGAAGAAAACTCTATGACACAGTAGCTTTACAAGTTACTAGTATAGGTAACCATTCCTCCTAAATCTTAATATCCTGACCATTGCCCACTCTCCACCTACAACCTTCTTGTAGAATTTTCTTTGCCTCTTAGATTCCTCTCCAAGCATGAGATGGATTTCTACCCACACTGGACTCAAGAAAGGAGCAATTTGGAAAGTATCGACCCTTGAAAATCTAATACAAAAGGGATTGAGTGTTCTGCGAACCTCCATCTTTGTTTTTCTAAAGAAGCTAAAATAAAAGCCTCTAAACTTCTAAACCCCATTCCTCCGTTGCGTTTGGATTCACACATCTTCTCCTAGCTGACCCAATGAATTTTTCACTTCTTGTCTCTTTGGCCTCACCAAAATCTAGCCATCATACCTTCTAATTCCATACAAAGACTAAAGGGCAATCTAAAACAACTCGTGGCATATGTGGGGATTGGTTGGACAATTGCTTTCACCAATACCTCCTTGCCCACTTGTAAGGGTAGTTTTTCTTTCCACCCTCGTAGTTTTTGCCGAATCCCTGTCTTAATATCTAAGAAGGTATGTGTCTTAGGGCGTCCATTGAGAAAGGGCAACCTAAGATACTTTTCATGTTGTTTCACCATTTCTACTCCTCATATAGCCTTGATACTCTCTTGATCAGCTTGGATACTCTCTTGATCAGCTTGGCTTTTGTTCTTGCTGCAGAAAAGAGAAGTCTTCTCATGATTAATTTTTAGCCCAATGTTATCTGATAGTTGTTGAGGATGTTCAAAATATATTAGTTTTCTTCTATACTAGCCCTGCAAAAAAGAATGTTGTCGTTAGCAAAAAAGAAGTGGCTTATCCTCAGTGCTCCTTTGCTAATCCCAACACCTAGAATTCTCCTCTCATTCTTTGCTTTTCTCAGCAAAGAGGTAAGTCCTTCTGCACAGAAAAGGAATAAATACGGGGAAAGAGGATTACCCTGTCTCAATCCCCTAGAAGGCACCACAGGACCCATCGATTCAACATTAATCAAGGTAGAGTAAGTTATTGAAGACACACAGTGCATAACCAAGAAAACCCATTTCTGATGGAAGCCTAGTTGATTCATCACCTTTTCAAGAAAGCACCATTTGACTCTATCACATGCCTTGCTTATATCTAGTTTTACCTCATAAGATTTGGTACTAGTGGGAAACGGGGTTATTGTGGATGCAGGAGCTGTCAAGGGGCCCAAAGCTATCCCTTCGAAGGAGGTTGAAGTGAAGGTGGTCCAAAAAATCAAAGAAAATGGTTTTATCAAGTTGCATGTTTTGTCAGATTCTCAAAAAGTTATGAATGCTTTGAAAGGAGACAATGACTGGTCTATAGATCCTATTGTGTTAGACATTAAAGTTCTATCTTTTATTATTATTATTTTTTGGTTTTTAGTTTTGTAGACTTTGTGTTTGTCTCAAGGGCCCTAAGTGGCTAAGCTCATAGACTTCCTAAGTTTTGTTTCTCTGTTAGGCAGGATTTATATTGGGATTGAGCCTCTTCAATTTTTTTGACGGGAGATTAAGATGTTTTGTCTCCTTGTTTTTCCTTTTATGTTTGGCTGTTTTTTTGTTTTAATGAATTTTCTTTTTAAAAAAATGCTAGGATTTCCAACCTGAATTTATTTCTGGCGCGTCGTTCATGTGATCCGTCAATGATATGGCTCATTGTATGTAGAAACTAAATGCTCCAGACCACCACAAAAGAGACCGGATTGTATACGTCCTCCATTCCTTAGTTAAGACTTGTATGCTTATCTTAAGTTAGAACCATTCTGATTTGTTGCTTTTCAATAAGCAGTCAAAAGCTATGGTTGCAAGAAACCCACTTAATCCTATCATTCGTTGTAGTGTACACCTGAATAGTAGTTGGCCGACAAAATGCAGTGTATTATTCATGTTACAAGTTCAACACTAAAAAAATCAAAGAAAAAAGAAAGGTCATGGTCTGACAAGAATTCAATTTTCTCAGGGGTATCTAAAAAGCGAATAACCCCAAGTGCTTTAACTTTTGAAGAAGAATCAAGCCGAACTGCCTCTTTGTTTTATGTTATTCTAGGGGTTAAAAGAGAAAATTCCAAATATATATATTAAAAAATCTTCCCTTTAATAGAAATTGAATAAGAGAAGATGAGAAATAAATACTTAGATATTATCCTTCACCCTTTCCCCCCTTCATAATCCCTCAGTGGAGTTTATTTCACCATAAATTTAGATGTATTCAATTTCAATGTATTTTACGTGAACATAGAGAAGGAATTCATGCCATACATATTTAGAAATGGAGATCTAAGGTGAAATACAAAAACGCATTTCGAATAATTTTCCCTCAAATAGAAGGTAATTTAAGGAAAATTGAGAAATGAATAATTGGCTATCTAGGTTTGTAAATGAGTCTTCAAATATCCTAGTATTCAATATCTCTGCTTCCAAAAAATAAAGTAGGTTCAAAACCTATCTTTGAATTCATGAGAAATTTGGATTTAGGATCCAAAACATTTGGATGTGGCACTGAATCCTTGTATGTTATACCATGAGGTTAGGTTACATGATTACCTTTACATAAATAGATTTATACGGTTGTAAAGGCCTAAATAGCTTGAGTTAAATTCATATATAAGACTCCACTTTAATCATATGCAAATACAATATGCATGTAAAAAATTCATATTTAAGAGTCTACTTCACTTCGGTTAAAGTATACTTCACTTGCATCTAAAATTTTTTTGCTGTAAAGCTCTTTTATCCCGTTATGCTAATACGATATGCAACTTATTTTGAATTTGGGACTAAAATCAGATCCATTTTTTATGTTGAAGCCAAAATTGGAAGAGGGTCAAGTTCTACTAGCGTTTCACATTAAATTCAACATGTTTGCATCCCTATAACCATCACCTTAGTGGATTCAAATCCTAGAAAGGTCTCATTTTCATTTCTATCTTACATTATTTAACCTACTCACTTCGTATCATTCACACTTTACATGTACAGTAACTTTTAGGAGAGCTCATTTGCCCATAACCATAAATTTTCGGGTCTTCAATTTTCATATATTCTAATCAAATCGTTTACTCAGTCAGTTTCACAAGCGGTCCCTAGTCCTCGGCACCAATCACATAACAAAGTTGGAGTTACCTGCACTCGATTACCATCTAAACCTTCCTCTAGAAACGTACAAGTAAATGGCTTCATAATGTCTTAGATGAAACATGTGTAACAGTGAATGATTTCAAGAAATCCAAGTCTAACGAACCCCAATCAAACAAGTGCATTTGCTGGGAAGGATAGTTCTACAAAGAATATAACCACGATCTTCCACACTCCAAGCCTTTCCCAGAGAAAATCAGAATCCAAGAAAACAAAAGCTTTAGCTTCTTCTGACCCTCCACAACCTTACAGTACTGCAGATATATTAAAGCATTCCGACAAGGGACAAAACCAATAGAAAAGATAAAAAGGGAAAATCCTCAAATAAGATCACAAGCTCATCCACTCGCTTATGTAAAAGGCTGGTAGATCTCGTCTAATATCTATATAAATGGACCATAAATTAAGGACCTCCGCAATAGTGACTGATCCCACAGTTTACCACCCATCTTAATAAGTTACCGAAAAAAAAAAATAAATAAATAAATAAAAACTCATCTTAATAAATTGGACTATTGGATTTAGTATGTGCTGATTTTAGATGATTAAAATTTATCAACCATTAATAAAGTACTTAGAATCGTCATTAGAGTGTCCGATGCTGTACAGAGGTCGGTGGGATAGAGATCTTCAGATTTCTCCTATCAAATTCCTAGCTGGGTCCTAAGTGGGCCCATTGACATTAATTCACCTGGGCAGATGAGCGTCCGAGAAGGAGCCGGCAGGGACGACCAAAAACGCTTCCACTATAAAACAACGCATGCCAGCAAAATAAAGCACCCCATCATAACTAAAAAACAGAGGAATAATAAAGAGATGGGAAGGTGCTGGTCCTCTTCCATTTTCCGGTTGCCCGAATTCGACTTCCCGGACTGGATTAGGCCGTCGTCTATCTTCCGATGGCCGGGATTCGACTACTCCAGCCTGACGACCAACTGGTCCCACATGTATTTTCGATGGCCCAATTGGGACCTCTCGATCGTGGACACAGTGGTGTGGAGCTTGATCACAGTGGTGGAGTCATTTGCTTTGGTTGCCATGTTGTGCTTCTTCTTCATCTGCTGTGGTTGCTGTAGCCTTTGAGCCCTCTTTCTCAAACTGGGTAAGAAGTAACACCTAAGAGGACTTGGAATCCAAAACCCATGTTCAAGAACAAATCCATCATCTATGCATCTTGAGGAAATCTTGGTATTAGGAGGGAGAGATATGGGCAGAGGACCCAATATGAAATGGGTGCTTGTAATTAGAGTGTGTTTTCATTTATTTCATTTATATTTATTTTTGTGTAGTTTTCTTTTTGGGCTGTTGTGTTTATTCTCAATAATGAAGGATTTCTTTGTGATGCTATCAAGTTCTTATGAACTTTTGCAGTGTGAGCTGTTAGAGAGATCATTAAAATTGGCTTATTCTGTTCTTAAGATGGGATTGAGATTTTGGTATTCAGGGTCTGGATAGGTGGCAGCAGGACCGTAGGAGGCATTCTTTTTCAATAAAAATGAAGGGGTTTGGATTTGAGAGAACCTCAGTACATTGATTTGGGGTTTCTTTGTGTTTACTGCTGGCTCTGTTTCTGTAGGGATTATTATAGTAATTGGGATTTGGGAAGATTTGCCTAAACTCTGGTTTGGACATTGGAGTTAAAAAAATGATTGTCATGATTAGAGTCGTGGACGGCACTTTGATCTAAGCAACAATCAGGGCATTGGGGGAGATCCAACGGCTTAGATGATTTTGCTAGGAAATTCAGATGCAAAGTATGCTTTGACGGCAGTTTGATCTAAGCAACAATTAGGGCATTGTGGGAGATCCAACGGCTTTGATGGTAAAGTAGAGTAAAGTTAAATTTTAAAAATTTAATTTTTTTAAATTTAAAATTTTTAATTTTATTTTTAAAAAAATAAAAAAGGTCATCACTAAATTACAAAAAAAAATTTCTACCTTTTAAATATAAAATAAAAAATTTCTTATTAAACAATTAAAAATAAACAGTCATCATAATTTAATTATATATTATTATTTTTTAATTTTAAAGTTATTCTATTTTATTTTATCTTATCCCTCTTTCATGCCCTTAACTCCTGCCCCAAAAGTGGATTTTTTAGGTTAGGTTGGGTCTTCTCACTTTTGACCGAGAGAGGCTTATCTGAGCAGATGGATGATGTGTGGTTTTTTTGGTAGACGATGGCAGATAGATAATGTTGGGTGTCAGATAGACTCTTGTCCAGAGAAGAAAGTGTATCGGTAGTTGGCACGTGCTTTGTACGTGCATTAGAAAAGAGTTGTTGATGTCCTTGGAGAAAAATTTTCCCTTGGGACCTCTCCAGAGTGATCAAGTAGGTGACAAGTTTGTGTGGCCCACTTGAATCTACTACCACAAAAGAAAATCAAGATTATAAGTGAGATGAAAATGTCTATGCGTGAATAAGGTGAGCATTGATTTTTACGGCTATAAATAGGCCTCGCAAGACATATCAACGTACGTGATGACTGGGTACTAGAGAATACACAACATATTGTAATGGATCCTTTTCACATTCAATACTTTGTCTTCTATGTATGAAATCAACCTCGATGGCATCTATTGTGTCTCTATCATCTTTATCTAATATATTGGCATGACATCAGTTAAAGCCTTTCGATTAGTCGTTCCGGAGAAATTAGTGGGGGGATCATCATGCGGTTTCTGTTCATGTCATTAATGAGAAAATTTTACACGAAAGTATATAAAACTCAATTCATGTCTATTAAATCATCATAAAAATGGGAGGCTATTTTTTTTTTCTATAGTAGGAATTCAAATTTACGCACTATGCTTACATACAATGTCTCTAATCAACTTAGCTATAGTTGAACAAGAAATAAAATATATTCTATAGAAAAAAGGCATGTGGAACCAAAATTTCTTATATGTAAACTATTAGGTTTATTTATTGTATTCCGGTTTAAACATATTGGTTTATTGGGTTGGCCAATAACCAAGTTCAGGGTTATAGGTATTTTGGTAATTATACTAGGGTTTCTTTGCCGCACAAAAGCGGCGATTATATATTGATTTAATTTGTAATCTTAGATTTTGTGCGAGATAGGTGAGAATTCTTTTTCTTGTGGTGTTTGGAGTTTGGCCCACCATGTTGGACCGAATGGAGGAAATTATGGTTTTCTATAGACATAGGCAAATTTCCAAACCACATAAAAATTTTGTGGCTTTTTGTGTGATTGATTATCTATCGTGGTATTTGCTCACGCTTTTGTACACAGGCGCATAACAAATGGTATCAAAGCCGTAATATAAACAGGTCATTTAATCTAGAGCTCTTTGCAGTTCTCATATGCTCTATATGGACCTTGAAATGAGAATGCTTCTTTTGTAAACGAAACAAAGAAAAAAGGTAAGTAACTTTAGTGATTCAGAAAGGGAAGAGTCCTATCATCATCATCAGCATCATTATCATCATCATCAAAACCTTATCTCAACCATGTTGGGGTCGGCTACATGAATTCTATTTTTTCATTCCGTTCTATTTTGAGCCAAATCCTTATATAAGTTAAACTTTTTCAAATTTAATTTAATGACCTCCATCAATATTTTTTTTTGGCCTACTCTTACCTCTTGATGGACCATTCACCTGTATAGCTAAACTTTTTTTCATCGATGCCATTGCCAGCTTACGCTTAACATGCTCAAACCATCTTGAATGAGTTTTTCTAATCTTATCCCTTATTGGTGCAATACCTAAATGCTCTCGAAAGCGCTTATTTCTAATTTTATCTTTCCTAATTTTGCCACACATCCACCTAAGTATTTTCATCTCCGCTACATCCATCTTATGTATATGCGTTATCTTAATTGGCCAACATTCTGCTCTATATATCATAACTGGTCTAAGCATTATCCTGTAAAATTTGTCCTTCAATTTCGTTGGCATTTGTCTGTTACAAAGCACTCAAGAAGCTAGTCTTTACTTCCGTCATCCAACTTTTATCCTATGCTCAACATCTTCGTTAATTTTCTCATCTTTACTAATCATCAAGCCTAGATACTGAAAAGAATTCATATATAATATCTCATGCGTTTCAATTTTGACAGTGGTTTCAACACTTTGTATATATCCATTGAAGTTGCAATCCATATATTTTGTTTTTGTACGACTTATTTTAAAGCCTCTAGATTCTAATGCCCCCTGTCATCTAGAGTTTTGCATTTATACCATCTCTTGATTCATTCACCAATACTATATCACCTGCAAATAACATACACCATTGTACTTCTTCTTGAATATGCACAGTTAACTCATCCATAATCAATGCAAATAGATAAGGGCTTAAAGCTAATCCATGATGCAAACTTATTGTTACGGGGAATCCACCTGTTTCTCTATATGTGGTTTTTATAATTGTTACTGCCCCTTAATACATATCCTTAACAATTTCAACGTAATCTCTAGGGATATTTCTTTTCTTCAAAACCCACCAAATTAAATCTTTCAGTACTCTAATAAGTTTTTTCTAAATCGATAAAAACCATGTGTAGATTCTTCCTTTTCGTTTGATATTTTTTCATTAATTGCCTAAGTAAAAAGAAAGCTTCCATAGTTGACCTCCCTGCCATAAAACCGTAATGATTTTCAGCATTCTTGATCTTCTGTCTAAATCTTTGCTCAATTATTCTCTGTCATAATTTTATAGTATAACTCATAAGTTTAATCCCTCGATAGTTGATATAATTTTGTATATCTCCTTTATTTTTATATACAGGTACTATAATGCTTCTTCTTTATTCATCCGACATTTTCTTTGTCATAAGTATCTTATTGAAGAGTCTATATAACCAACTCATCCCAACCTCTCCTAAGCATTTCTATACTTCTATCGGAATATCATTTGGGCCTGTAGCCTTTCTTATCTTCATTCGCTTTAATGCTTCTTTCACTTCCAACCCTCTGATTCTACAGAGAAAAGTATGCTCTCGTAATGAAGTATGCAAAGGGAATGGTCCAATTATGAGATAAAAAATATACAAGGCTGTTGACCCATAAAAAATTATAAATATTACAGTGAAGACGTTACAAGCAAATTCCAAACCAAGGATACATAAACCTTGGGATTGTGGAATGGCAAGTCAAGTACTACTTCCAAATGTTCAAAGTTGGTGGAATCTTTTCAAAAGACTTCAGATCAGCTCAAAATGCAGCATTTCAAACTTCAGAGCTAGTGGACTTCGTTTTGTCACTCAACTCACTAAATACCAAATTCAGGGTTCATTGGCTCAAAAACTATGGGTCATTGAATACACTCAAGGTTTTGGATTACCAAAGTGTATGATAGTCACATGAAAACTTTAAAGCATCTTGGGAATGATGTTTCAAAGTCTCAAAGCATTTGGACTTCATCTCAGTTCAAACCAAGCTTTAGTGACCGTTTGCCAACTCCTTGGGGGTCACTATGAAAATTGACACCTCATGAAGATCAAATCAGCTGAAACTCTCGAAGGAAGCTCAAATTATGCTCAAGGGAGATTCTGCGAATTTTTAGGTCAAACGAATATCAATTGACCCAAAATCTACAAATATGTCAACTTTGGGTCAAGGACTGCTAAGCCTTGGGGTCACTGACAAAAGTCTTGCTTCTTGATGCCCACAACCAATGAAAATTGGGCACAAAGCATCAGTCATACTCCAAAGAGGTTTTGCAAGTTTTCAAGTCAAACGGATTTCGTTTGATCCCACTTCCACTACATGTTAACTCAAAAGTCAATAACCCCCGAGCCATGGAGGTCACTGATCAAAATCCTACTTCCAGGAGGGCAAAGCTGACGGAATTTGGAACAGAGATTCAAAATATGTTCAAAGCTAATTCCCCAAAGTTTCAAATCAATTGAACATCGCCCGAGTAGAAAACAAGCTAACTACCTACAGTGTGGGGTAAATAGTAACTTGGAACATGCAACAAATAGGTCACTGTTCCAAGTCCCACTTCTCCAAATCCAAAATGAAGGAAGTTTAGAAGGAAACTCCAAGATACTCCTGACATCAGCCCCTCCAAGTTTCACATCAAACCGAGCTCATTTGGGCAGAAAACAGCCGAAATAAGAGCCCATTTTCATGAAAAGTCAATAGGGAAGTTGACCAATTTCAGAAGGTTAAAATGGGTTGAAACTTTAATGACACACTCAAAATAGTGTCAAGAAGCATCTCTCTATATTTCGTAAAGATTGGACATCGTTCGGGCCCCAAATAGGCGAAAATGAGTCACATATGCAAAAGTCCAAAAATGGGCCTTGGGAGTGACCGCGGCCCGATGAACGAGAGAGTTGACCAGCTTTAGATAGTCAAAATGAGCTAAGAATTTTATGGAACACTTGAAATAGTGCCAAGAAGCATCTCTCCAAGTTTTGTGAAGATTGGATATCGTTCGGACCCCAAATAAGTGAAAACAGATCATAAATGCAAAAGTAAAAAAATGGGCCTTGTCCTTGACCGTGGCCCGATCATGACCGTGGCCCGATCAATGAGGGAGTTGACGAACTTCAGATAGTCAAAACAGGTTGAAACTTCTATGAAATACTAAAAATAGTGTCAAGAGGCATTCCTCCAAGTTTCGTGAAGATTGGACTTCGTTCGGATCCAAACAGGTGAAAACGGGTCACATATGCAAAAGTCCAAAACTGGGCCTTGGGAGTGATCGCGGGTCACAGTCACTCCCACCTGTGACTTGGTCCTGGACGGTTTTTGGGAGTTATTTCACTTTATTTCGAAGCGTAACTCCCTTACAACTACTGGGAATCGTCCCAACTCCCTCTAAAGCCTATAAAAGGCACATTTGAACTCTTAGAAAGAGAGAGCAGTAAGAGAGGAGCATATATGGAGGGACAGTGAATGAAAAGAGCAAGTGCAAGTTCTTGAATTGAATTCCAAAAGTTTGAAGCAACTCCAAGCAAGCCACAAGGCATTCTTCACTACACCAGCATACTTCTTCTTCCCATTCTCATCAATTAAAGGTGAGAAATATTGCAGAGAAGAGGAAGACACATACATTTCACTTAAGGAAGGCATATGCAAAGGCCACTCGGATGATATCTTTTTCCTTTGATGTTTTCACTTGGGAAGGGTCTTGGGTCGCATCGGAAGTTGTGAACAAGCCTCTTTAGGCTTTAGTCTAACCCTTGAAAATCATATGGTTAGAATGACACAACTTTGGCTTCATACAGTGCCCTCTTCGGATTTGTACAAAAACAGTCCGTAAACCAAAAAGTGATGATTATCAAAGGTTTAAGTCGATTTCACGGCCAAATCAAGCACTTGTGATGACCATTTAACACTCAAAATTCAAAGGAAATGAGCTTCAGCACTTTGGAGAAGTTGTAGAAAGAAAACGGCACGAAATAGTGGGCAAAATAGTGACCTTACGGTCATTGTCTACCAGTGACCTTGGGTTACGGTCACTGGCAGGGGGCCAATGACTGTGAGCCACGGTCACTCCACATTTTCCCTTCTTTTTTGCATTTTTCTCCACTCTTTATATATTTTCTTGTATTTTCCAAATGGAGATCACATTTGAAACTTGAGGGAGGGGTTGTAAACTATTCAAAATTATGTAAACAACCTGCATCCCTGCGGTCAGGGCATTTGAAACCATGTAAAAAAAAAGGGAAGTTAATAATGAACTGTAGTTAATTCCCATTCTCCTTTAACACTTGAAGTGCGTGAATGTTGGACTCAAATCTATTACACATTTTCACCCACTTTTTAAGCACGATCAAAGGCCAACTGCACTATACTGAACTATTGTTAAAGCTACAAGTGACAATATATAGTATGAGATTTATGACGACAATTTCAGCTTCGTTATGCTTGGATCAGCAATAGAGAAGGGATTAACTGCTTTTCTTGGCATGGAGAGAGATCCAAGCAAAACCTTAAGATGATACAGGGGTCAAAACTATATCTTAGGTAACCAGAAGCTGACCAATCAGCACCGCTTAACCATATGGTCCAAGTGCAATCTACTTCACTACTCAGTACTTAGCTTGTCCAAGTGAGCACTATATGAACTTCCTGTTAGACGTGAGTGGTTCTCGTGACCACATGTTTAATGTTGTTTAGACCCCACGTATCAAGTCCACTAATTTAAGATGCTTTCTCGTTTTAGTTTTTGGTTTGCAAAATAAATATTGGATTCAATATTAGTAAGCCAAATCAATTAAGAATCTTGTTTTACAGATCTTTGATGGAATTAAGGAAACTTGCCTTTAATAGATTTTTTTGATTGGAAGAAATCTCGCTAGAGCTTATCTATAAAAGTAGTTTTCTGGTCCTCTCTTTTAACTTATGAGATTTGCAAAGTACCCATTAACTCTCACACATTTTGGAGTTAGGGATAAGAGATACATGAAAATACTCGATTTGAGAAAGACAATCTGCTCATCATCAAGATTATGGGGCAAGATATGCTTTTATTTTGAGATTATCTATTGTTTAATGTATAAGTCTAAATCATAGGTTTAATGTTTTGTTATAAATCATATATTAGGTCTAACAATGATATCAGAGCCATCTGACCTATGCATTCAACAATTTATGTTAAATCACATAATTGTTATTAACTAGATCCGAGATTACTCGGATCGTTGCCCTCCACATTAAAAAAAGGCACCGATCATAAAAGGCATGCAATGGAAAGTTTTGTGGTTAATGTTTTCTCTTGCTGTCATGTTTCTCTACAAAAGAAAAGGTTAAAAAGAGATTTGATAAAGTGAGTTGACATGAAGCATAAAAATACATTTTATAATGCAAAAGGGTTTAAGTATTACTTTTGCGCATCCACAAACACCGAGTGTAGGCATAATAATGAAAAGTGCTGTCCCAAAGAGGAGATATTAAGTGGAGTATTGATCACATGATTGGAAAACCCACCCTTAATTTTAGGAGATTGATCGAAAGCATTAGATTTTAGCTCTAAGGCTATAAGAACATCTCTATATTTCTGATGTTAATATTGATCAATCAGATTGTATAGATCAGTTGAACAAATCATGGACACTCTCTAACTTCATTAAGATGGGAATGAGGTCCACCTAGGATGATGATGCTTATCTAATTTATTTTGGAAATTTTTTAGGTTTTTGTTTTCAAACCAAGGCATTTTTTGCACATGCATGGCTAATCACATGTAGGGTTGTAAATAGGTTGGTTCCGGTTTAGGTCCACGGTGGAATCAGAACCGGAACCGATATGTTGAAGCTGGAACTAGATCCGGATTTGGAATAATTTTGGTTCCAATTTATTGGATCCGAAATTGGTTCCGAATCTATTAGCATATTCAACCCACTTTCTAGAATCATCTGCAACGTGCCCTACTACCCAGATAAAAGACCTCTATCCATTCACTTATGATTGATAACATAAACCCCTGCAACTACAAGGTTAGGACAAATTGAAACAAGCTCAAAAGTGCCCCGAATCAGTTTACATGATTATCTCAAAATCACTTGCTCAATGACTTCAAACACCCAAATATAGTTCATAAACAAGAGCAAAAAGATGCAGAATAATTAGGGCTATTGATCAAGCAAATATAAGAAGCGATGCATAAATTTATATTCCACTAAAAAATTGCAAACTTCACACACAAATGTCACTGAGAACCAATAAAAATTAAAGGTAAAGATTAAAAGAAGAAGTCATCAAGAAATATGAAAGAGAGAAAGAAGAAGATGTTAGGGTTCTTCTTTAGAGTTAGGGTTTTTCTTAAGAGATTTTATCCTGAGTTTGGGTTGGAAAAAAGAAACCCAATGCCCCCAGCTACGATTAGGATTTGGGGTGGAAAGGAGAGACAAGGTAGTATCCAAAGAAGAAGAAAAAAAAATGGACAAAGAATACCTAATGTTTGTTGCCTGATGAGGTTAAGGATAGAAGTACTATTTGCAGAGAGATAAGAGGGACTTGATCAATTGATCCCTTGTGAGGCACGATCAGTTGATCCCTTATGAGGCACAACTGAAGAGAAGACAGCACTAGTTTCTCCCCCTTCTTTTTGTTCTGCAAATGATGAAGATGGAGTAGGGCATTCTATGGTGTTTTTTGTTTTCTAATGTATGGATTGTATGGGTCGGGTCTAGGGTCCATGGGTCTGAAACTTGGTGGAACAGGAACTGGACCCATTTAGGAACCGGTTCCAAAATGAGGACCTAGAACCGGATTTGTTTGGAAATCGGTACCAAATAAAGAACCTAGACTCGGTTTTTAACAGGTCGAAATCTTCGGGTAATCGAAAAACTGAAACTTATATACAACCCTAATCACATATGTGGAATTCACATCTTGATGGATGCGTTTCAAGTAGTTTAAATAGACGGGTCTCATCAAAGGATGTCACGACCCGAGCCCAAGAAATCGGGGATTAAGTTGAAACCTAATCAAATACACACGTACTCCCGTGCATACATATTTAGACCCTGTTTAAATGCACACACACAAGGGAATTCACACGTGCTAAATACATTGTATGCGGAAGCTGTAAGTATCATTGCATTAAAAAGAGGATATACCAAAAAGAAAATAGTAATTACAAGCAAGTTTGTCTTTGCAAGAGTAAGAAACAGTTTCTATCCGACCAGATACAAAAATGAAAAGAGTTAAACTAACTCCAAGTTATAGAACCCAAATGCATCCCACATAGTTTCCAAAAGAAGTCTATGCTCATGCTATGACGCCCTCCGGGGAATGGATCACATCCACTCGTCTAGCCTTGATGGGGCTTCTATGGTTTCTTCTGGAGTCTTGCTGACCCACGAAGAGTCGGCAGTAGGATCTGCGCCTGACACACCAAAGACAACTAGTGAATACAACGATTCAGTAAAGCATAAGTAATAATAAGGTAACACACGTTGTGTCGACAAGAATAATTAACAAGTGATATTGCATAGAATTTCAATTTCGTATACTAGGCAAATCATGCATTTGGATAAAGCATGCTGTAAGAATCAATGTATATGTGTATTGTACTATGTGGCTACTACATTTGCCATATCCTCCTTCTAGGGATCTATACGTGTAGAACACCATCGACCGGGCCAGGGTACGAATGGGTCTCAGGTTTCCTGGGGTCCGGAAGCCGCAACACATGAACACATTATAGCGGTAACATACATACTATGCCAAAGTCAACCCTATCGGGCTTCATAAGGCAGAGGCTGAGTAGTGCTTGACCATTTGATTCAATCTTAAAGTTGGACTAGAGTAAAAACATGCAATCCATTCAAGGAATAAGGAATACGCTCGATTTATTAGTGCTATACATTCATACTCCAGTTCACGTCACTAGCTCATGTAAATGGAATATCAAATGTCAAGGACATAGTCATACGATAGATCAATCAATCTGAACATAAAAGTGGAGGACAATGGCCGTTGTCCAATATGCCATGCAATTCAAATTGATAGAGTCACTACAGTTTATGAGTCAACCTTAATCTAATCATCCAGTATTTCTAACCGTGCATGATGATGTAGTTTTAAGTTATCCGATACCCAGTTATCTTTCTTGAGTGTTACTGGATATCAAGAAAGTGTCTTGGAGTCCTTTAAACTAACACCCATGGGGAGGTTCTTAACAACTGGACAACACATATGAATGAGTCACAGCACCCAAGACCCTTCATGCGATTCATTTATTCCATTGGACAAGGTAAAGGGTCCCTGAATTCCAGCGTGAAAGCCCTATAAGGTCTCTAAATTATACATATCTTTTCCTTCATTTTCAGTGACCTCATGGCTTAACCGTGGGTGACCTACGGCTTAGCCGTAGGCATCTTACGGCTTAGCTGTATTATGCACCACGGCTCAGCCGTGGCTCCCTAGAATTTATTCCACATTTGTGGCTAGCCACGATTGAATCGTGCATGCTCTTACGGCTGGGCCGTGAATGTTCTACAGTTGAGCTATGGGTGGGTACGGCTTAGCCGTAGCACACCATATGGTTTAGCCGTAGCTAAACCGTAGAAGGTTTTTCCACATTTCTACTCTCTGGACATCAAACCGTAGCTTGATCTACGGTTGGGTCACAGCTAGCCTACGGCTTAGCCATAGTACATTCTACGGCTTAGTCGTGGCTTAATAGTAGTGTAAAGTCGAATTTTGCTGCTCTCTAGAAAGTGAGCCGTGAAGCTTTACGGCTTAGCCATAGGCATCAGAAATTCAATATACCAGTCGGACGCAGACAGAACTGAATTTTTTCAAAATTGGAAAGAAAGAGAATAGGGTATTGAATCTGACACAAAGGGCTAGAACATATGGAAAACATGAAAGATTAACGAGAATAATAGCAATCATAGGCTACCAATATGTGTTTATCCATAAGTGCTTATACTGGCCTCAATTAAGCTATTTCAAGTTAAACTCTGTCCTTGGCTCTCAAGTGGATGTCTACATGTAGCCTTAATAGGCATGCATGCAAGAAGGAAGAGGAGTTGAGTGCAGTCAAGGATGAGGCCTGAAGACTTAAAGATGTTGGACTAAAAACAATTCTTACCTTAACCCACACAGAGAGGTGACCTGTAAAATGGGTGCACAAAAACTCTCCCTTTTTCTTTGCTTGATAGCCGAAGAAGAGAATTGAAAGGAATAGAAGAAGAGACATTGAATTGAGAGAGAAGAAACAAGATAATAGCTAAGTCGGTGCATGCATCTTGTTTTTATAAGATAAGGATTTAAGAAATTATAAGAAAGTCCAAAGGTTAAAGATAATTACAGTTTGAGTCAATAACCGTCCAACGGAAACAAACGAAGTCGTTTGCATGTGAGCCAGCTACGGAATTGAACAAGCTTGATGAGATACACGTGATGATACTAAGATGATGCATGAATGACGAAAGCTTACAAAATCTAAAATTACGAAAAAAGGCTTATATCTACCTAGGACAGGTTAAACTCAACCCTACTACCTATCCATGATCCGAAACGTACCTCAAAAGACAAAGCGACATGCAGAAACTAATTCACTGGTAAAAGACCAAAAGAACATTAAGTAGTCGTTAAATCAAATTAAGTTTGGTTGGAGTGTTACAAATGAGTCGGTGCATGTTGTACATGATAAAAAAAGGAAAAAGGTTCCATATAGGGTACTTGTTGTGCACTCCAAGTAAGACACATAATGCCACGTATGATATCATATTTTTTGGGTCTTGTTGCTTGGGCTTAACCTATGTTTCTTTACATGGACGCACTTTTAGGTTGGTATGGAAGTCTAGATAGAGTGATAAAAATGCATCATCACAGAATGGACCGGATCTGGAATAGAGTAGTTTCTACCATCATACTAATGTCAACAAACACATTCGGACTCTTTTTTTTTTCTTTTTTTAGTAATCTGATTATTGGGTTAACTTCTGAATTCAAAATTTCAATCCAATTTTGTCTGTACGATGTTAGAGGTTAGATCTATTAGATTAATGGTTTGGATTGTCCATTCACTAATTCAAAGTTTTATTGATTATCATGTGATTATTTTTTTTTGTGGGTTTTGATGATTTATTGCCTAGATTAATTTTATTACCCATTTTATTTAAATACATGAAAAGCGTCTATGAATATTCGGGATTCATAATAAATACGTATTCAATAATTCTATATTTATTTCATGGACCTAATAAACTATTATGAAATTTGAAAATATGGATCATTTTTAGAGAAATAACGGCTCAATATTTTAGTTTTCACCACCAGTGACGTTGTTAAAAATCTAGATTAGACTCCTTTATGTCATTTTATAAATGCTATTAATTCGATTGATACCTATAATTTTAAGTGGTGTGGTAGTCACCAAAGTGGTCCTATTATGGCAAACTTATAGGTAGCGTTTGAAATTTAAGACCATTAACACTATTTCTTGTGCAAGGATAATAGCCTCAAACTTGCGATTTTAAATTAGGAGAGTGAGAATTGGTCCAAAGGTTCAATTGCCACTCAAATAATTGTAACACCGGAATAAGGTAATTTGATATATGCATTTGATTGGGAATAGTTCATATACCCAAAGGTATAAAGCCTAGCGAATTGGTAATATTATCAAATTAGCCCTATGGATTGATAGTTTTTATCCATGAGTGATCCTACTTACATGTTGTAATCTCGATCCGAAGAGTGACTGTGTTGATGTACTGAATCACTCACCGGATATGTTTCTTTTATGTAAAGAATAATTTAGGATTTTTGTTTTACTGTGAACTCAAGAATTTAAGTAAATTGAGCATTTTTTTCCTTTTTTATTTCAGCATCGACTCATGCTGCCTTGAATGGACATCTCTCGAATATACTAATGTTGAATGGATCAAATTTAACTAATTGAAAGAAGAGCTTTTAATAACCTTGGGTTGCGTTAACTTGGACACCGCATTATTGGAACCCAAGTTCGCTGATCTTACTGAAGATAGCTCACAAATTCAGAGAGCATATTATGAAAAATGGACCAAGGCAAATTGTTTAAGTCTTATGATGATAAAAAGGTCCATTGCGAAAAATATCCTTGGTTCAATCCCGGATAATGACAATGCTAAGGCATATCTCGAATTAGTAGAGCAGCAATTTCAAGCATTGGATAAGACTTTGGTAGCTACTTTGATTGCTAAATTATCTTCTATGAAATATGATGGATCTAGCAGGATCAGAAAACCTATCATGCATATGAGGGATATAGTGGCCCAACTCAATTCTCTTGAAATGATAATTCCTGAGAATTGTATAATCCAATTTATTTTGAGTTATTTGCCCCCTCAATTTGGTCCTTTCAAAATTCCATGCAAGATCTAAAAGGATAAATGGACTGTGAATGAGTTGGTCTCAATGTGTGTTCAAGAAGAACGCAGACTTACATAGGAAGGGTAGTTACACAAAGTAAATCTTGTCTCCTACAATCCGTCAAATAAGAAACAATTTCCCAAGGGTAGAAAAGGTTTGATGAAAAAAGGCAAGAAACTTGCTCCAGTTGGGAACAAAGGTAGTGAACCAATGTACTTGTTCTACCATAAAATGGGACATCTCAAGAAAGACCTATTAGGAATTTTGTAATTGGCTAAATTCATGTATTGGATAAAACTGGAGTCCATTGATCTGTATTTTTTATTCTTAAGTTTCGAATGTTGATTGCATCGTAAAAGTGTTGAATTGAAGAAATAAAAAATCACTGCACATGTTCGAGCAGGGTTAGACATATGCGACTATGCTCAAGCCCATAAGGATGACGCTCAAGCCTAACAAGCCGGATACAAAATAATTGGATGCATGAAACATTCACTCAAGAGGGTGCTCATTTATGTTGGGCTGCGCATGCGGCAGAAATCCACTTTCCTGTTACGGATTTGTTTTTTTTTTTTTTGTTTTAAAATTAGTAAGTTGAGTTTTGTAAAGGCTATCTTAACGAGGCATGAATTGTGGGTTATAAATAGGGTGTTCCTTTCAACCCTAAATACACCTTCTCCATATTTTGAGTTGAGAGATCACATTAGAGATATTGTTTAAAACTTCTATGAGTGATTGGGCTGAAAGCTTCAATTTTAGAGTTGATGCTTCTACTTATTCATAGGGGATTTGTGGCTTCTACTTCATTATAGAAGATTGTTCTCCTATTGAAGAGACTTGTTCGTTGTGGAGATCAAGGCACTAAAAACGGGGCACCGAGGGACTGGGTGCTATGGAGATCTATCAAGAATAATTATAACGCCTTGTGTTGAGAGACTGACTGTAGGGTTGTGAGTATATCTTGTACTGCGAAAGTTAATGATTGATTTTGTCCACTTTGGACTCGTTGTTTTTTTCCGTTTTGGTTTTTTTCGTTAAATTGAGTGTTGTTTTTTTTTTTTTTGGTGATTGATTGATTTTATTTTTCCGCTGCATAGAAGTGATAATTGAATTACAATCTAGAATAAATCTCAGAAATTCTAAAAACTTCAAGGTTGCTTGAAAAGACAAAAATAGTTTAAATCCAGAGGTATAAATAATTCTTTTGTTTGTTATGAAATAAATCTTTTAGATGTTCTTTTAAATACTTAGTGGACTGATTCTGGTGCTACTGCTCATGTGGTCAATTCCATGCAGGGTTTTCACTCAAGCCGGAGCTCAAGGAATGAACAAAGAAACAATTTGATAGGGAGCTGGTTGGAGGTTGAAGTGAAGTGGTGGGGACTTGCAGACTAACTCTTGATTCTTGTTTCTAGTTAGACTTTAATACCACTTTTTATGTTCATACAATAAGTAGCAACTTAATTTCTTTGTCTAGACTTGATTTATAACCTTGATTTAGAAGGTTATACATTTTCTTTTTGACAAAGTACTTTGAGTTTTTATAAGAATCAAGTTTTAGTAGGTGGTAGTTTTTTATGTAATGGTCTATATAAATTGAATTAGGATTCATATTTTGCTAGTTCTTTACTTACCTTGCATGAGAATAATATTATGAATGTTGGTGTTATCAGAGGAATTTTTGATGAAAGTTCCTCAGGTTTGTGGCATAAAAGTTTAGAACACATCTCTCAAGAGAGATTAAAGAAATTAGTAAATAATGAGACATTAGAGCCCTAGATTTTACTGTTTTTGGTGTCTGTATAAACTGCGTAAAAGGCAAGCATACCAAGAACATTATAAAAATAATGTCATAAGACGTTTAAAACCCCTTGAATTAGTTTACACAGATATTTGTGGTTACATTCTTATACCATATTTTAGTGGTAAAAAATACTTTATCACTTTTGTTGATAATTTTACTAGATATAGTTATGTCTACCTATTATATGAGAAATTCAAATCTCTGAAAACCTTTGAAACTTATAAAGTTGAAGTGGAAAATCAGTTAGACATGAAAAAAAAGGTTGTAAAATCTGATAGAAGTGGAGAGTATTATGGGAGGTATGATGAAACGGGTCAAAATCCTAGCTTATTTGATAAATTCTTGAAAAGTCATGGTATTCGTGTTGAATATACATTGCATGGCTCTCCACATTAGAATGGTGTGGTTGAAAGACGTAATAGAACGCCTATGAAAATGGTATGGAGTATGTTAAGTAATTCTATTTTACCTGAATCTATGTGGAGGGAAGCTTTAAAAATAGCTACATATATCCTAAACTGTGTACCCATTAAGACTGTTTCTAAAACTCCTTACGAGTTATGGACAGATAAAAAGCTAAGTTTAGGACATTTGCATGTTTGGGGTTGTTCAGCAGAAGCTAGAATTTATAACACACAAAATAAAAAATTAGGCCCTTGGACTATCAACGGGTATTTTATTGGACATCCAGAAAGGTCGAAAGGCTTTAGATTTTATTGTCTTACACATAATACAAAAGTTGTTGAAACCGAAAATGTTAGATTTATAGAAAGTGATGATATTAGTGGAAGGAATGCACCATGAAATGTGGTATTTGAAGAACATAGGATACCTATTCAAGTACTGATTGAAACTGTTAGAGATGGTGTTTTAAATGACTTTATTCATAACGATACGATGGAAATACAACCTACCATATCAGATGCACCACTAATGAGAATGTCATTCAAAATGATGTGATTGAAGATATCAATCACCCAAATCAAAATTTGGCAGAGCCAAAACCTTTAAAAAGATCTTAAAGATCTAAGAGGCCTACTATATCCGATGACTATATTGTTTGTCTTTAAGAATCTGATTTTGATATAGGTGTCAAAGAAAACCCAATAACATTTTCGTCAGCCAATAAGAGTGATGATTCAAATAAATGGATTGAAGCCATATAAGAAGAGTTAAAATTCATGTTTGTAATTAAAGTTTGGGATCTCATCAAATTACCTCAAGAGTCTGCGGTTATAGGGAGTAAATTGATCTTTAAAAACCAAAATGGGAAGATCGAACGATTTAAGACTAGGCTTGTAGCTAAGGGATTTACTCAAAGGAAAAATATTAATTATAAAGAGACCTTTTCACCAGTTTCTTCAAAGGATTCTTTTTTAATCATAATGGCATTTGTAGCTCATTTTAATCTAGAGTTACATCAAATGAATGTGAAAAATAATGTTCCTCAATGAGAATTTAGTTGAAGAGGTATATATGAAATAACCAAAAGGATTTGAGGAAAAACAAAAAGAGAATCTAGTTTATAAATTAAAGAAATCTATACATGGGCTTAAACAAACTTCAAGGCAATGGTATATCAAGTTCAATGATATCATTATTTCTTTCGGGTTTAAGGAAAACATTGTTGATCAATGTATATATCTGAAGATCAGTGAGAGCAAGTTTATTATTGTAGTTTTATATGTAGATGACATTCGACTAGTTAGTAGTGATCTACCCTGTTGTGTGAAACAAAAAAAAAATACCTCACAAAGAACTTTAAAATGAAATATATAGGCAAAGCATCTTTTGAACTTGGAATTAAGATTTTTAATGACAGGTCTCGAGGTATACTAAGACTATCACGGAAAGCCTACGTTAATAGAGTTTTTGAAATATTCAATATGCAAAGTTCTTCTGAAGGGAAAGCACCTATCTCAAGAGGTGATCAATTTTTCAAAGATCAATGTCCCAGAAATGACATCGAGAGAAAATAGATGCAGGACATTTCCTATGCTTTAGTTGTATGAAGTCTCCTGTATGCTCAGACTTGTACACATCTAGACATCAGTTTTACAACTAGCATATTAGGAAAGTATTAGTCTAACCCTAGTAGGACTCATTGGAAGGCAACAAAGAAAGTCTTGCAAAATCTACAAGGGACTAAAGAACATATGTTTACTTATAGAAAATTTGATCACTTGGAAGTGATTGGATATTCAGATTTAGATTTTGTTGAATACCTTGACACAAGGAGATTTATATCAGAATACATATTGCTCCTTGCTAGTGGGGTTGTTTCGTGAAAAAGCATTAAACAAACTACAATTGCTTCTTCCACATTTCAAGCTAAATTTGTGGCATGTTTTGGGGCCACTAATCAAACTATATGGTTGCAGAATTTTATTTTAGGGCTTCAGATCATGGACTCCATTTCTAAGCTGCTATTTGTTTATCTAATAACGATAAGATTTCGAACGTGATCGCGCTTAAAATGATGTGAAAATGTGTAATGGATTCAATGTCCAACATTTATACACTTCAAGCGTTAAGAAGAATGAGAATTAATTACAGTTCATCATTAATTTCCCTTTGTTTACATGGGTTCTAATGCCCTGACCGCGGGGAAGCAGGTTGTTTACATGAGTTTGCAAAGTTTACAACCCCTCCTTTAAGTCTTAGATGTGATCTCAATTTGGAAAATACAAGAAAATGTACATAAAGTGCAAGAAAATGCAAAAAAGAGGGAAAAAATGGGGGGACCGTGACCCGCGGTCACTGCACCCATGGTCACTGGCACTTGCTAGTGACCGTGAGTTACGGTCACTGACAGACAGTGACATTGAAGTCACTGTTGTGCCTTCGTTTTCGTGCTGTTCGTGCTGGTTCTTCTTCCAAAATTTTTTCAAGTGTTGAAATTCCCTTTTATGACATCTTGAGGTGTTGAATAACCATTGAGAAGATTGAATTCGACTATGGAATCGATTAAAAACTTTGTAATTCATCATTCATGTTTATGGACTGTCTTTTGTTCAAGTCCGAAGGGGGTATCTCAGGAAGCCAAAGTTGTATCATTCTGAACCTATAGCTTTTAAGGAACAAAATGAAGCCCAAAGGGGCTTGTTCACAACCTCTGTGATGGCCAAGAATCCCCCTTAAATGAGAAAAACAAAGATGACAATGTCATCCATCGAATAGTCGTCAATGCATGGACATGGCTTTTCTTTAGTCACCCTCTCTTCTCCTCCTCTTCTAAACCTTCTTGCTCACCTTAGTAATTGAGAAAAGGAGGGGAAAAGGTCGTGGAATGCTGCTATCCTCTTGCTTGAATGCTTTTGATGGCCTTTTGTGTTCTTGAAATTCTCTGTATGTTCACTGTCCGTGTGTCTCTGTTCTCCCCCTGTCTTTCTCAAACACTGTTCTTTTTATAGAGGCCCCAGGTGGTTTTTGGCGGTTCTTGGGAGTTGAGGGGAGTTGTGGAAAGTTGGATTTCAAAAGGGAGTGGAGAGAAACTACCCAAAACCATAAGGAAGTATCCTTTGGGGGTCTGTGACCGCAGCCGTGGTCATGGACAAGGCCCAATTTCGGGTTTTTACAGTTGCGACCCCGTTTTCACCTATTTGGGGCCCAAACGAAGTCCGATCGCCACGAAACTTGGAGGGATGCTTCTTGACACTATTTTAACCATATCATAAAAGTTTCAGCTCATTTTGACCATCTAAATTTGGTCAACTCCCTTGATGAACAGGCCGCGGTCACGGACAAGGCCCGATTTCGGATTTTTGCATTTGTGACTTGTTTTCGCCTGTTTGGGGTCTGAACGATGTCCAATCTTCATGAAATTTGGAGAGATGCTTCTTGACACTATTTTGAGTATGTCATAGAAGTTTCAGCTCTCTTTGACCATCTAAAGTTGGTCAACTCCTTCATTGATTGGGCCACGGTCACGAGCAAGGCCCGTTTTCAGACTTTTGTATATGTGACCCGTTTTCGCCAGTTTGGGCCCGAACAATGTTTGATTGCCACGAAACTTGGTGGGTTGCTTCTTGACACTATTTTACGCATGTCATAGAAGTTTCAACCTGTTTTAACTTTCGAAAGTTGGTCAACTCTCCAGTTGACTTTTTATGAAATTGGGCCCTTGTCTCAGCTGCTTGAGGCCCAAATGACTTCGGTTTGGTTCGAAACTTGGAGGAATTGATGTCAGGGATATCTTGGAGTATTCACCCAAATTTCATACAGTTTGGATTTGAGGAAGTAGGATTTCAAGCAGTGGCCTATTTATTGCATGTGTTAAGTCACTATTCACCCTACACCGTAGGTAGTCAGCTTGTTTTCTACCCGAACAACATCTAATTGACTTGAAAATTTGGAAGAGTAACTTTGAGCATTCTTTGAGTTTTTTTCCAAATTTCATCAGTTTTGGCCTCCTGAACGTAAGATTTTAGCTAGTGACCCCCATAACTTGGTGTCATGTCCTCTAAGCTGACATGGAGTAAAATTCAAACCAAACGGAGTTCTTTTAACTTGAAAATTTTCAGAATATCTTCTGAGCATAATTCAAGATTCTCACCCAAATTTCATCAGTTTTGGATATCAGGAAGCAGGACTTTGGTCAGTGACCCCATGGCTTGGGGGGGATTGACCCCAAGTTGACATGCTTGTGGCATTTGGGTTCGATGATGTCTGTTCAACCAAAAATTTTGTAGGGCCTGTCTTGGGCATCATTTGAGCTTCCTTTGAGAGTTTCAGCTAATTTGATCTTCATGGGATGTCACTCTGTACAGGGACTCACAGAGCATAGTATATGATCATCTGGACCAAGTTTGGATCCAAATGATGTCCAAATGCTCTGAATCCTTGAGGAGTAGTCTTTAAATGTACTTGAAAGTATTTCGTTGAATAGGAGCTTGCTTCAACATGTGGAAGTGCCAGGTCCCGCTGTTGACACATAAAAAATTGCAACTACTGCAGCGAAGACACCTCATCTCAACTTAATTTAGGCTTCAGAGGTTATTTGCCAGATCCTGGGAATCACTGTGAGACCCGGCATTCCTACATGTTGAAGTGATGATATACTATGTTCTGTGAGTCTCTGTGTAGAGTAACATCTCATGAAGACTAAACCAGTTATGACCGAGAGAAGCTCTGCAAAGTTTCAAGACAAAACGGCATCATTCGACCCGAAAAAGCACAGAATATGTCTCTTGAGGTCACCGACCGAGGTCTTGTTTTTCGAAGTCCAAAATTGATGAAACCTGGACACAAAGCTTTAATCATGCTCAGGAGATAATTTGCAAAGTTTCGGGTCAAACGGACATCATTTGACCTAAAAAGTTACAAGCATGTCTACTTGGGGTTCCTGGCCGAGGTCCTGCTTCCCGAGGTCTAAAATCGATGAAATTTGGATGAACACTCCAAGGTACCTTTGACGTCAGTCCCTCCAAGTTTCAAATCAAACCGAGGTCATTTGGGCTTCAAACAGCTGAAACAAGGGCCCACTTTCATGAAAAGTCAACTGGAGAGTCGACCAACTCCAGGTGGTCAAACAGAGTTGAAACTTCTGTGACACACTTAAAATAGTGTCAAGAAGCATCCCTCCAAGTTTCGTGACGATTGGACATCGTTCGAGCCCCAAACAGGTGAAAACGAGCCACATATGTAAAAGTCCAAGAATGGGCCATGGGAGTGATGGGGGCCCACAATCAAAAGGAGTTAACTACGTTCAGATGGTCAAATAGAGTTGAAACTTCTGTGACACACTCAAAATAGTGTCAAGAAGTGTTCCTCCAAGTTTCACGGCAATTGGACATTGTTCGGGCCCCAAACAGGCGAAAACGAGCCATATATGCAAAAGTCCAACAATGGGCCATGGGAGTGACCGGGGCCCACAATCAAAAGGCGTTGACCATGTTCTGATGGTCAAACAGATCTGAAAATTCTGTGACACACTCAAAATAGTGTCAAGAAGCATCCCTCCAAGTTTCGTGGCGATTGGACATCGTTCGAGCCCCAAACAGGTGAAAACGAGCCACATATGCAAAAGTCCAAGAATGGGCCATGGGAGTGACCGGGGCCCACAATCAAAAGGAGTTGACTACGTTCAGATAGTCAAACAGAGTTGAAACTTCTGTGACACACTCAAAATAGTGTCAAGAAGCGTTCCTCCAAGTTTCGCCGCAATTGGACATTGTTCGGGCCCCAAACAGGCGAAAATGAGCCATATATGCAAAAGTCTAACAATGGGCCATGGGCGTGACCGGGGCCCACAATCAAAAGGAGTTGACCACGTTCTAATGGTCAAACAGATCTGAAACTTCTGGGACACACTCAAAATAGTGTCAAGAAGTGTCCCTCCAAGTTTCGTGGCAATTGGACATCGTTCGGGCCCCAAACAGGCGAAAACGAGCCACATATGTAAAAGTCCAAGAATGGGCCATGGGAGTGACCGGGGCCCACAATCAGAAGGAGTTGACCACGTTCAGGTGGTCAAACAGAGCTGAAACTTCTGTGACACACTCAAAATAGTGTCAAGAAGTATTCCTCCAAGTTTCGTGATGATTGGACATCATTTGGGCCTCAAACAGGTGAAAATAGATTGCATATGCAGGGTTCCAAAAGTGAGCCTTGTCCGTGACCAGGGCCCAATTAATGAAAAAGTTGACCAACTTCCCGAAGTCAAAACAGGCTGAAATTTTTAGGACATGCAGAAAATAGTGTTAAGAAGCATCCCTCCAGGTTTCGTAGTAATCAGGTTTCGTTTGAGCCAAAAACAGATGAAAATGGGCCACATATGCGAAAGCCCAGAATTGGGCCTTGTCCGTGACCGGGCCTGCGGTCACGGACCTTCAAAAGATGTTTCCCATGACTTTAGGTGGTTTCTCTCCACTCCTCTTTGAAATCCAACTCCCCACAACTGCTATTAACTCCCCAAAACTGCACAAAACTGATTGGGAGTCTATAAAAGGTTCAAATTTTGAAGGAAAAATGGGACACTAACACACATAAGGAAGAAAAGAGAAGAAATCAAAGAAAGAAAGCACTTAGAGCAACAAGAAGCAAACTCCAGCAGCACTTCCATGACCATTCCCACCTTCTTTTCTTAGTTTTGAAGGTGAGGAAGAAAATTCAGAAGAAGAGAAGGAAGTGGAATGGCCAAAGTTCATGTTATGTTCATACATCGGCAATTTCTGAGAGGATGGCATTGTCACATCTGTTTCTCTTATTCGTAGGGCTTCCTAGCCATTGCAAGAGTTGTGAAAAAAGTCTTTCTAGGCCTCATCTTGTTCCTTGAAAATAATAGGTTCAAAATGACACAACTCCGGCTTTATATTTGCCCATTTCGGACTTGAAACAAAAACACAGTCCGTAAGCACGAATGATGAGTTATAGAGGTTTCAATTGATTCCATGGTTAAATGTGATCTTCTTGATGGTTGTCCACCACTCCAAAGTCATGAAAATGGAGTTTCAACACTTGAAAGAAGTTTCAAGAGAGAACCATCGCGAACGGGACGAACACGGAGGCGAAACAGTGACCAAACGATCACTACTTGCTAGTGACCGTGGCTCACGGTTATTGGCAGGGGCCAGTGACCGCGGGTCACGGTCACCCCCATTTTTCCATCTTTTTTGGCATTTTTTTCCTACTCTGTGTACATTTTCTTGTAATTTCCAAATTGAGGTCACATCTAATACTTGAGGGAGGGGTTGTAAACTTTCAAAATGCATGTAAACAACTTGCATCCCTGCGGTCAGGGCACTTGAACCCATGTAAACAAAGGGAAATTAATGATGAATTGTAATTATTTCCCATTCTTCTTAACGCTTGGAGTGCATGAATGTTGGACCTTGATTCCGTAATTCATTCCACGCCTACTTTCGAGCGCGATTAGAAGATTGGCGCCGTCTGTGGGAAATTATTTGCCCTAATTTGTGATCAAATCTGGTAAAAAATGCATGAAAGTGCTGAAAATTGCTGAAAGTGTTGCTGTTTCCACTGAAAACTGCTGCTATTGCACTAGAAAGTGCTGCTGTTTCTGCTGAAACTGCTGCTATTGCATTGGAAATTGCCGCTGTTGTGCTAGAAACTGCTGCTGTCTCACTGAAAACTACTGCTAAAAGCCTGTGACCGGGGCACACGGTCACTTACCTATTTTTATGATGACAAAGGCTTATTTAACCTCCAATTACACCCATACAAGACCTTTGATGTCTACAATGGGTTTGAAAATATCGTTAAATGATTTTTATACCTTGAAGTGCATATTGTTCATACAAATGAAGGCATTGGGTACTTTGATGTGTGTACACTTGCCATTTAATTGGAAAAATTTGCACCTTGATGTGCATGACTTGATTGAATGAATTCGCACCTTGATGTACATACACTTGTCATTTGATTGGAAGAGTTTGCACCTTGATGTGCATGGACCAAATTATCACCCTTTTCACTTTAGAAGAGTGATGATTCAGTTCAAAGGGCTTCTGACCCATATAAAATGTTTATTAAATCAGTGATAAGACCAACGACATTGTAATTATGTATTGTCCGGTGTCAACCACTGATGGATCTTGTGTGGTCATTGTGATAGTGGTGCAGGCTTGATACTGTGGGCCCTATCCCTTTGATTGATCCAACCCTCTCTTGCTTATAAGTCTAACACAGATAGTCCTGAAATGCTACTGAAATTTTAGTAGCCAGGTCTAGTCAGCATAGCATGTTTTTTAGCCTGACTCGATAAACTCGAAGTGCTGCAGAAATTCTGACAGCAGGGATAGTCAGCATAGCATAATGAGATGGGATTTATGCCTATATCTAACCATTCCGGTTCAAAACCATGTTGGTCTAGATGGCATCTATAAACCATTCCGGCTAGCCCAAGAGACAACCATGTTGGTTATACTACTAATATAGTCCTATCGGCTAACTTTTTGTAGAAAAACAGCATGGGTTCTTTGATCATCACTTTCAACGAAGCCAAGGAGAGATTGTTCAAAATCTCCATGGCTCAGACCACATCATCAACAAGGGCACCCAAAAGGGGCCGAATGAACACCAGTGCTCTTGCATCAAGGGTCTCGGTCTTTTAGAGGCTTTCTACTCCTTCAAGCTACATGACCTCAGCCTATAAGGGGTCATCAGAAACCCTGAAGCCCATCAAGAAGGCAAAGACTCCTTAAACTTGGGTCTCTAAATATGCTCAGAACCCCTTTGGAGTCTTCCAAAAACGTCACTATGACCCAAAATACAAAGTGAGGTCGGAAGGCAGTAATCTTCGTATCACCAAGCCTTGACTGGGGGCAAGGCATGTTCGGTTTATGAACCACAAAACAGAGATACCCGTTGGTTCACAGCAGGAGGCCTTGTAGACTGCTAAGTCCTCCTTTGTGCATCCTAAACAAAGGGTGCATCCTAAACAATATGTGCATCTCAAAAAGCAAACCACTCGCGAGCAAGCCCTAGCCCGTGAAAAGGGTCAGAAGGATGTTGTTATTCCAAATTGCTGTATGTTGTCACCACAGCCATGCATGCAGAAGTCCAGAAAAGCTGAGGAGAAACCCTTGGCCCCCTTGGAAAAGAATGTCTTTTACCCTTTGACCCAGAAGGAGGGACGGAGGTTCAGTAGGATGCGCTTACCTTCTGTTATTGTGGCACCATCACCATCACTTTCAACCCAGTGCCCGTCATATGGTGCTAAAAACAAGAGATATGCTGAACGATTGGTCATAAAAAAATTGAATGATCTCGTTCAATTTAGAAATTTGCTTCAACAAAAGAAGGAACAGAAGAAGAAAATTGAAAGAAATGTTGTTAACATCCTTTCACTTCTTGCTTCCGACCCTATGGATTGGGAGCAAGTTGCTAGCACTTCTAGGCCATTAGTTGCTAGATTCAGAGATCAAACTCTAGCAACCAGATTGGCCCAGCAAATAAAGAAGAGGGCTTTGGCTCACTCCAAAAGGTATGCTCGGAAGCAGTCACAACATACAATCACTCAAAAATGGGTGATTAAAGAAGATGAGCCAAACCTAACCTCCTCATGTATGGTCGGACCTGGGTCAACCAGGAAAGTCACTCGGAGTATGGCTCAGACCCAGTCCCAAGAGTCTGATTCTAACTCTCACTCAGATAGGACCTCTGA
The DNA here is from genome assembly GCA_037013555.1 of Sextonia rubra. NCBI lineage: Eukaryota > Viridiplantae > Streptophyta > Magnoliopsida > Laurales > Lauraceae > Sextonia > Sextonia rubra. The sequence goes on along the minus strand of JASUAD010000001.1, from coordinate 102,781,218 downwards.
CGAACATGGTTCTGATAAGGACCCAATAACTCTCCTGGACACCGAAGATAGTCAATCCACTCTTCCTACATCCTCTTACCCCCGTCAGTACACTGCATTTATGGTTAAAGGGAGTGGGAACGGTAATGAAGAGGATGCCAGTGGAGGCAAAGATGTTAGCGAAGAAAATGCTGACGAAAATAAAGAGAATGACGTCAGTGATATTGTTAAACAACAAGGAGCTATGATCGACCATTTGATCGCCCAATTAAAAATCTTAACAGATAAGCTAGATGGTCCGGTTGGAGCTCAAATAAATCCTCTGTTCCCCAACAGAAGAGAGCAAGCAATGATCATGGAGAATGTCACTAAAATTGACCTTCTCACAGCCCAATTTAAGTCCCTAACAGACAAGGTAATAGCTGCAGGTTTTACCGGTGATGATCATTCATTAATCCTTGGTCTTCATGCAGATCCTGAAAAACATGTAACCTTTAAAGAAGTTGAAGAGATACTGACAAAATCAAAAGTGGAGACCAGAATGAAAAAGAAAGGTATTACACCCAAGTATCCCCCAGAATTTGATCTGGTTCAATTTCCACCAGATTATAAACTTCCAACTTTCCAACCATACCTGGGGAAGGGGTCAGCATATCAGCATATTGTGCATTTCAAATCACTCCTAGGAAGCCTGCCAGAGTTAGATGCACTAAAAATAAGACTATTCGTCGGCACATTGAAAGGAGTTGCCTTCGATTGATACAAGCAGTTACCAGAACTCTCCTTCATGACATGGTCGATCACAGAAGAGAAGTTCTTACTCCATTTTCAGTAGGAGGATCAGACAGTCAGCTTTGCTATGCTCAGCAGCACAAGGCAGAGAAACAACGAAACTGCACAGGCCTTTATCAATAGATGGAGAGCATTATCCTATAAATGCTTGGAACAACCATCTCAGAAGGCAACAATCGAAATGTGTAAAACCAATTTGCGACCAGAAATCAAGGTTATCATACTTAGTCATAAAACTAAGTCTCTGGCCCGATTGGTTGAAGTTACCACTGATGCAGAACTGACTCTCAAAGAGCTTAGTCAAAGTCAAAGCTATGTTGAAGATGCCTTCTCTGAGAACTCTTAAATAGCTCAAGGGATTACAAGACAGACTTGCCTACATTTGCTGGTTCATCTCAAACTAATCTAAGAAGCGTAGAGCATTATCCAGACTCATGAAGAAAGGAATTGGATTTGTGTGGGATAAAACTTGTGAAGCTACCTTTCAAGGTATCAAATGGTGTCTGACAAACCCATTAATCCTTTCAGCTCCAATTCTAGGCAAACCCTTTATCTTTTACATTCGAGCTCTTGATCACTTTCTGGGGGCATTGCCAGCTCAAAAGAAGAACAAGGAAACTACACCACTATATTATTTCCAATGAAATGTATTTGGTTTCCAACACCAATCCATTGAAGGCATTTGGGACAAAGGCTGGTGCATTGGGTGATCGTCTATCCAAGAATTTCACCACATTCTAAGACATCAAAATGTCAAAACAGATATAGTCCTCTACTTCTTGAAGACTTACGTCATTTGTTGTTCTGGGATACCTAAATGTCTACATCATGATAATGATCTTTAGTTCAACAAAGACAAATACTACAGATTCTGTGACAAATGCGGAATCCAATGCTGTCCCTCCACGGCATATAACACTGCAGCTAATGGACTTGCTGAAGCTTTCAACAAGACTATTTGCAAAATTTTGAAGAACATGGTATTTGACAACAAAAGCGTTGGAGTACCAAACTTCCTGAAGCATCGTGGGCATACAGAACTACAGTTCGCGGCCCAACGAAATCAACACCATATTTCTTGGTTTATGGCTATGAAGCTGTGATATCTTTATGAATTCAACTTCTTTTTCTTCGAGTAGCTATGATGAACAAATACACTGGAGAAAAGACTGCCAAACTCAGACCTTAAGAGTTGGAATGCCTTGATGAAAAGAGGCTTGTTGCTTGACAAAGCATCGAGCTCCATCAAGCTCATATGGCTGGATCTTTCGACAAGAAGGTCAAAATACAGAGCTTACAAGAAAGGAGACTTAGTCCTTGTAGTCAAAAGGCAGATGTTCTCCACACACGTGTAAAAAGGCAAATTTGAAGTCAAATGGGAAGGACCTTTTATTGTCAATAAGGTTTACTCCAATGGTGCACACGCACTCCTCACACTCGAAGGAGACAGATGTATGATGTTTATCAGTGAAAGACTTCTCAAGAAATACTATACTTGAGTGTCATTGGTACACCTAAACCATGTACAATGTACCCAAACCATGTACAGTGTACATTCTCACTCCTAACCAAAATCAAAATCCTCTGGTTTCGAGCCTCTCAATCTATGACTCCTAACCAAAATCAAAGTCCTCTGGTTTCGAACCTCATAACCTATGACTCTTAACCAAAATCAAAATCCTCTGGTTTTGAGCCTCACAACCTATGACTCGTAACCAAAATCTCTCAGATTTGTATAAAATGACTGCGAGGATCAAGTCCTTCGACCCCTCTAGTCAAACCTTTGTTACTTGGATAATGTCCTTACAAGACCCCTTGTAACATCCTGCTATATAGACTAAGTCTTTTTGCAGACCCTATATAGCAAACTCAGCTATGTGGAAAAAGTCTTTTTGCAGACCCCATATAGCTAATCCTTAGTTGTATAGAACAAGTCTTTCTGCAGACCCTATATGACTACCTTCGGTTATATAGAATAAGTCTATTTTCAGACCCTGTATAACCAAAACCTAAACAAAAACCAAAACCAAATCTTTGTCCTAAGGAATAAGTCAAGGATCCCGGGGAAAGCCTCACACATGGGCACCGGATAACATCCACTTTATTTGACCCCTTTCGACACCAAAAGGATCAAGTCATGGACCCTGGAGAAAGCCTCACACATGGGCACCGGATAACGTCCACCTATATGACTCCCTTATTTTCGATTTGTGGATCCAAAAGATCGCAAATCACACCCTCATACAAGTCTGAAAAAACCAAACCAAACAAGCCATCCACACAAACCACATCAAACATCCACAAAAAATCAAACCAAACACCCATGCCAATGACAAAACGGAGGAAAAGAAAAGTTTTCCATTGATATTCATTTGAAGTTTAAGTACAAAGAATGAAGACAATATATATATGGCCACCCAAGCTGATCAAGATAAAAGAGTCAAACAAGAAGCTGCGGCAATGAAACCTAGTCCAAGAACTTCTCAAGCCACTTCCTTGTATTCAGAATTTTTTTTTCTTTTCGCTCAGGATGTGCCCATTATAGCTTAGGTAAGCTGGGACAACAGCATCAAGCCATCCATGGCGCTTCGAAGCTTCAGAACATCATCTTTCAAGGATGAAAGCTATTGCGACAATGTGATGATCTGTGGTTACCATGTTCCTCACAGCCAAATATCTGGTTCTCTCTCAAGACACAACATGGTGAACCCACTTTGGGCATTTTGCTCCAAGCAAAAATGTGTGTTTTCTTCAAAGCCAACCTAATCCAAATTTTAAAGTTCATCTCGGGACAAACCCAATTTTAAGCCAAATTTGTCATCTCAAATTGCTTTGAATCAAAATCCACAAAAGCCAATCTTTTTCATACTTCCTCATGTCAAGCCAAGTCAAAACCTAAACTATGATTTTTGAAAATAAACCAAAAAATCCATGAAAATTCCAAACCCAAATCCATTTTAAATTTAAACTTTGATTTCTCTTAAAACCTTAGGGACTTCTTTTGTGGGTGTTCCCCACAGTACCCACAGAGATGCCACTTTGGATATCTGTGATAAATAGGTCATGAGAGAATCAAATCTATTTCCAAAATCCAAACAAAAAATTCACAAACTTTTGAATTTTCTAAAATACCTCAGGGATTTTTTTGTGGGTGTTCCCCACAGTCCCCACAGAGATGCTACTTTTGATATCTGTGCAAATGGGGCAAAGAAATTTGGAATTCTTTTGTTTTTGCCAAATTCCATCTCAAACCTTTCATGGTTTTTATCAAAAATTTCAAAATACCAACTTTAGGCCTACAACCTATCTTGAAAAACTGTATTTTTTTCAAGCCATCCATCATTCTCTCAGATTGGCTATTTCGAGGCACAATGATTATTTTACTATAATCATTGCACCTCGAGGGGGCATTTGTTGACCCATAAAAAATTGCAAATACTGCAGCGAAGACACCTTATCCCAGCTTAATTTAGGCTTCAGAGGTTATTTGCCAGATCCTAGGAATCACTGTGAGACTCAGCATTCCTACATGTCAAAGTGATGATATACTATGCTCTGTGAGTCTCTGTGTAGAGTAACATCTCATGAAGACTAAACCAGTTATGACCGAGAGAAGCTCTGCAAAGTTTCAAGACAAAACGGTATCATTCGACCTGAAAAAGCACAGAATATGTCTCTTGAGGTCACCGACCGAGGTCTTGCTTTCTGAAGTCCAAAATTGATTAAACCTGGACACAAAGCTTTAATCATGCTCAAGAGATAATCTGCAAAGTTTCGGGTCAAACGGACATCATTTGACCTAAAAAGTTACAAGCATGTCTACTTGGGGTTTCAGACCGAGGTCCTGCTTCCCGGGGTCTAAAATCAATGAAATTTGGATGAACACTCCAAGGTACCTCTGACGTCAGTCCCTCCAAGTTTCAAATCAAACCGAGGTCATTTGGGCTTCAAACAGCTGAAACAAGGGCCCACTTTCATGAAAAGTCAACTGGAGAGTTGACCAGGTTCAGGTGGTCAAATAGAGTTGAAACTTCTATGACACACTCAAAATAGTTTCAAGAAACATCCCTCCAAGTTTCGTGGCAATTGGACATCGTTCGAGCCCCAAACAGGTGAAAACGAGCCACATATGCAAAAGTCCAAGAATGGGCCATGTGAGTAACCGGGGCCCATAATCAAAAGGAGTTGACCACGTTCAGATGGTCAAACAGAGCTGAAACTTCTGTGACACACTTAAAATAGTGTCAAGAAGTGTTCCTCCAAGTTTCGTGATGACTGGACATCATTCGGGCCTTAAACAGTTGAAAATAGATCGCATATGTAAGGTTCCAAAAGTGGGCCTTGTCCGTGACTAGGGCCCAATTAATGAAAAGGTTGACCAACTTCCTGAAGTCAAAACGGGCTGAAATTTTTATGACATGCAGAAAATAGTGTCAAGAAGCAACCCTCCAAGTTTCGTGGCAATCGGACTTCGTTTGAGACCAAAACAGATGAAAATGGGCCACATATGCAAAAGCCCAAAATTGGGCCTCGTCCGTGACTGGGCCTGTGGTCACGGACCTTCAACAGATGTTTCCCACGACTTTAGGTGGTCTCTCTCCACTCCTCTTCGAAATCCAACTCCCCACAACTGCTATTAACTCCCCAAAACTGCACAAAACCGATTGGGAGTCTATAAAAGGTTCAAATTTTGAAGGAAAAAGGGGACACTAACACACATAAGGAAGAAAAGAGAAGAAACCAAAGAAAGAAAGCACTTAGAGCAACAAGAAGCAAACTCTAACAGCACTTCCATGACCATTCCCACCTTTTTTTCTCAGTTTTGAAGGTCAAGAAGAAAATTCAGAAGAAGAGAAGGAAGTGGAATGGCCAAAGTTCATGCTATGTTCGTACATCGGCAATTTCTGAGAGGATGACATTGTCACCTCTGTTTCTCTTATACGCAGGGCTTCCTAGCCATTGCAAGAGTTGTGAAAGAAGTCTCTCTAGGCCTCATCTTGTTCCTTGAAAATAATAGGTTCAAAATGACACAACTCCGGCTTTATATTTGCCCATTTTGGACTTGAACCAAAAACACAGTCCATTAGCACGAATGATGAGTTATAGAGGTTTCAATTGATTCCATGGTTAAATGTGATCTTCTTGATGGTTGTCCACCACTCCAAAGTCATGAAAATGGAGTTTCAACACTTGAAAGAAGTTCCAAGAGAGAACCATCGCGAACAGGACGAACACGGAGGCGAAATAGTGACCAAACGATCACTGCTTGCCAGTGACCGTGGCCACGGTCACTAGGGAGTGTCAATGACCATGGCCACAGTCACAGGCCCTGGCCAATGACCGCGGGTCACGGTCACCCCCATTTTTTCATCTTTTCCGGCATTTTTTCCTACTCTGTGTACATTTCCTTGTAATTTCCAAATTGAGATCACATCTAAGACTTGAAGGAGGGGTTGTAAACTTTCAAAATGCATGTAAACAACCTGCATCCCCGCGGTCAGGGCACTTGAACCCATGTAAACAAAGGGAAATTAATGATGATCTGTAATTATTTCCCATTCTTCTTAACGCTTGGAGTGCGTGAATGTTGGACCTTGATTCCGTAATTCATTCCACGCCTACTTTCGAGCGCGATCACCTGCAGTGATTCCTAAGGAGCTAGCAAAGAGTCTCTCAAGTTGATTTCAGCTGAGATGAGGTCCAAGTGCTTTGAAAACTTTGGAACTTTATAATCCAAAGCTTGTAATGCCTTCGCTGCATTATTTGCAAAATTTTATGGGTCAACAGAGTGCTGTAAGATACTTTCAGATAAAATATGTTGCCATTAAAGAGAAGGTTTGGGATGATCTTGTATTTTTAGAGCAAATAAGTACAAGGCTCATGATTTCAGATCCTGTGACCAAAGCATTACGGGCAGAGGCCTATAATAATCATATAAGAGAAAAGGTCTCACTATGTTACCTTAATGCATGTGGTTGAAAGGATTTATGTAAATTTATTAGACATTTTTTAGTTGATCAATTTTCATTAATGATGATTCTAAACTATTGCTTATTTTTGTGTGTGTTGACACATAAAAAAAATTACAAATGTTGTAGCGAATACATTATAAGTAAATTCCAAGCCAGAGATACATAAACCTTGGGATTGTGGAATGGCAAGTCAAGTACTGCATCTATATGCTCGAAACTGGTGTAGTCCATTCAGAAGACTTCAGATGAGCTCAGAATGCAGCATTTCAAACTTCAGAGTTAGTGGATTTCGTTTCGTTACTCAACTCACCAAATACCAAATTCAGGATTCATTGATCCAAAAACTAGGGATCACTGAACACACTCAAGGTTCTGGATCATCAAAGTGGGTGAAAGTCACATGGTAACTCTTAAGGCATGTGTGGGAATGATATTTCAAAGTTTCAAAGCATTTGGACTTCATCTCAGTTTAAACCAAGTTTCAGTGACTATTTGCCAGCTTCTTGGGTCAATGTGTGATTTGACACAACCACATGTCAAAATAAGCTCAAACTTAGAGGAATGCCTTCAAATGCACCCAAAGACTGTCCTTCAAAATTTCAGAGCATTTGGACATCATTTGGATCCAAGTTCGGTCTAGATGGTTATCTACTATGCTCGGTGGGGTTACTGTGCAAAGTGACACCTCGTGAAGATCAAATCAGCTGAAACTCTTGAAGAAAGCTCAAATTATGCTCAAGAAAGGTGCCACAAAATTTCAGGTTAAATGGACATCATTTGACCCAAAGTCTACAAGCATGTTAACTTCGGGTCGGTGACCCCCAATCTACGAAGTCTCTAATAAAAGTCCTGCTTCCTGATGTCCAAATTGATGTAACTTAGATACAAAGCTTTAGTCATGCTCAAAAGCTATTCTGCAAGTTTTCAAGTTAAAAGGACTTCGTTTGATATGACTTCCATTGCATGTTAACTTTTAGAAGATAATGACCCACAAGCCATGGAGGTCACTAGCCAAAATCCTGCTTCTAGGGGGTCAGAGATGATGAAATTTGGAGAAAATACTCAAAATATATTCAAAGTCACTCTCCCAAAATTTTGAGTCGATTGGACACCGTTCGGGTAGAAAACAAGTTGACTACCTGTAGTGTGAAGTGAATAGTGACTTAAAATATACAATAAATGGGTTACTGTTTGAAATCCTATTTTCTCAAATCCGAAATGCATGAAATTTGGAAGAACACTCCAAGATGACTCTGCCATCAATCCCTTCAAGTTTCAAACCAAAACAAGATCATTTGGGCCTCAAACAGCTAAAACAAGGGCCTATTTTCATGAAAAGTCAATGGGGGAGTTGACCAACTTCAGGAAGTCAAAACGGATGAAACTTCTATGGTACACTCAAAATAGTGTAAAAAAGTATCCCTCCAAGTTTCGTGAAGATTAGACTTCGTTTGGACCCCAAACAGGTAAAAATAGATCACGAATGCAAAAGTCCAAAATTCAGCTTTGTCTGTGACCGTGGCCTGATCAACGAGGGAGTTGACCAACTTTAGATGGTCAAATTGAGCTGAAACTTCTATGAAACACTCAAAATAGTGTCAACAAGCATCCCTCCAAGTTTTGTGAAGATTGGACATCGTTCGGGCCCCAAACAGGCAAAAACGAGTCACACATGCAAAAGTCCAAAAATGGGCCATGTCCGCGACCCGGTCCAATGAACGGAGGAGTTGACCAACTTTGAGAAGTCAAAATGGGCTGAAATTTTTATGATATGCTCAAAATAATGTCAAGAAGCATCCCTCCAAATTTTGTGGCAATTGGACACCGTTTGGGCCCCAAACAAATGAAAACGGGTCACAAATGTAAAAGCTCGAAATTGGACCTTTCTGTGACTGCGGCTGCTGTCACGGACCTCCAAAGGATACTTCCTGCGGTTTTGAATAGTTCTTCTCTACTTTCTTTCGAAGTGTAACTTTCCACAACCCCTCTTAACTCCCTAGAATTGCCAGAAACTACTAGGAGACTCTATAAAAGGCTAACATTTGAAAAGAAGCATGGGAAAACGGGAGATAGACACAGAGAGAAAATAGGAAGAACAAAAAGGCAATCAAAAGCATTCAAGCAAGAGGATAGTAGCATTCCACAACCTTTTCCCCTCCTTTTCTCAATTACCAAGGTGAGCAAGAAGGTTCAGAGGAGGAGGAGAAGAGAAGGTGGCTAAAGAAAAAACCATGTCCATGCATTGATGTCTATTCAAAGGATGACGTTGTTATCTTTGTTTTTCTCATTCGGGGGGGGGGGGGGGGGGGGGGGTTTCTTGGCCATCATAAAGGTTGTGAACAAGCTTCTTTGGGCCTCATTTTGTTCTTTGAAAGCTATAGGTTCAGAATGACATAACTTCGGCTTCCTATGATACCCTCTTCGGACTCGAACAAAAGACAGTCCGTAAACACGAATGATGAATTACAAAGTTTTCAATCGATTTCATGGTTGAATTCGATCTTCTCACCCCAAGAGTCATAAAAAGGAGTCCCAGCACTTGAAAAGAGTTAGAAAGAAGAACCAGCACGAATAGCACGAAAAACGAAGGCAAAACAGTGACTGAAAAGTCACTGCCTGCCAGTGATCGTGACTCACGGTCACTAGCAGGTTCCAGTGACCGTGACCTACGGTCACCCCATTTTTTCCTTTTTTTTTCTTTCACATTTTTTTTTACTTTGTGTACATTTCATTGTATTCTCCAAATTGAGATCACATCTAAGACTTGAAAGAGGGGTTGTAAATTTTACAAACTCATGTAAACAACTTGTATCTCTACGGTCAGGGTATTAGAACCCATGTAAACAAAGGGAAATTAATGATGAACTGTAGTTATTTCCCATTCTTCATAACGCTTGAAGTGTATGAATGTTGGACATTGAATTCATTACACATTTGTAATTTTTTTTTATGTGTCAATAGTGTACACGATAAATAAAATATTGAAAAGTGAGATAAATTTCATTTGGACTAATAAATAGGAATTTTTTGTACTCTCCTAGTCTTTTCTTCGTTTTATGACTTGATAAAATGGAATTACTAATGTTATGATATGTGGAAGGAATTATATCGCATAATTGATGTTTGATCGCAATGATCCGCATTAATGATTTCATTTAATTAAAGTATATAAGAATTAGCATAAACAAGATTGACTAGGCTGTTTTTCAAATGAGTGGCTAGTCATCGGTACTTTTAAATTTAGTTGAATCCAAGTTGAGTTATTTTTTTTTTCAAAACTATATATTATATTAAATGGTGGATTTTATTTATGTGGTTGTCATGACCAAGTGGGAGATTGTTAGACATGAGTAGTCCTCATGACAACATGTCTAAGGCTGTTTGTGCCCCACGTGTTGAGTCCGCTAATTTAAGGTTCTTTTCCCTTTTACTTTTTGATTTTATGAAATATCTTTTGGATTCAATATTATAAGCGAAATCAATTAAGAATCTTGTTTGACTAATATTTGAGGGAATTAAAGAAACTTATCTTTAATAGATTTTTTTGATAGGAAGAAATCTCTCTAGAGCTTTATCTTTCTAGGGCTTATTTATAAAAGTGGTTTTCTGGTCCTCTCACTTAACTTTAGAAATCTGCAAAGTACCCATCAACTCTCACACATCTTGAAGTGGGTAATAAGGGAGATAAGAGAAAACCTAATTTGAGAGAGACGATTTGTTTATCATCAAGATCATGGCCAAGGTATGCTTTTATTTTGAGATGATCTATTGTTTAATGTATGAACTAGATTCATAAATTTGATGTTTTGTTATAACACTTGCGGCCCCATTGCCTTTCTTTTCTTTTTTACTGATGCAAAACAAAGTTTCAGAAACCCCACCCTTGATCTACTCTATCCGTTGATCAATTGGAAATAGAATATACACACTCAAATGTTGCATGTGATCCATACACAGAAATGGCCACTCCCATTGTCCAGCAAACAGTTGCTCTGAATTCAGCAATTACGTGCTTATGATTAGATTTCCTCAACATTCGATTGCAAGAATTGCTTCTCCCATAAAGAGACCACAGCCATGACTCGGTGAAGAATGAGTGACAGCATTAGTCACTACGACACACATTCCATCAAAAAAAAAAAAAGAAAAGAAAAAAAAGAAGCCTAAACCTGAATTACTCGAATGGTAGGTCTTATTGACATTGATTTCAAAATCATAGGCTTGTAAATTATAAGTTCTCAAGCAAACGACTTTAAAAATGAAGTAGAAGCATAGTTGCACACTGGCCAACCCCTGTACCTATACGGTAAAAATGCAATCATGCCCTGGTCTTCCTCTCTCCAACGCAAACAATGAAACAAAAATTTTTTGGGTCCCAAGAACAGCTCATTATGGTTCTTAGTGGGAGGTCTTTTGTTCAAACCTCATTTCCCCCCTCTTTGTTTATGTGACTTTTATTACCTCACATGTGTAAGTTTGTTGTATTTTATCACACATAAAGTCCCCATTACCTCGCATATGGGAGTTTTGTGTGTCTCTCCCATACGTGTGGTCCTATTATCTTGCGTGTATGAGTTGTGTGTATCCCTCACATGTGTGTGGTCTCATTATCCCGCATGTGTGAGTTGTGTGTATTCCTCACATGTGCGAGTTTCCCATTACCTCTGGTGTGTGAGTTGGTGTTAATATCATGTTGATATTTGTATATGGGTCCCCGCCCTTTAGCTAGGTTACAAAAAGAAAAAAAAATTTTTATTTTGGGTCCCAATATGGAAATACAAGAATGGTCCCAATATGGAAATACAAGAATGGTGGAAGGAAAACATCGACTCTGAAAGACCAGCCTCTTCCCCTCACAAACCAAGACTCTAAGGCTTGGGTGCCAACAGTTTGGTGGGAAACGTGGAAAGCTAGCTAGAAATGATATTTAGAGGTGTGGCTATTAGTCCATCTAGAATTCTAAATTTGGCCAATAAAATGAAATGGGAATCCCATGATGATACGGAGGAGGCTGTTGTAGCCAAATCCTCTATTATGGACCCAAGGCCTATAGTGAAGCCTCTATTATGGACTTTATTCTGATTTTTACAGATATGGCCTTCTTGGCCTTAGATGGAAGATCGGATTTTGGATTCTCCATATGGTTTAAGGGTTCCTTTTTATATGCAGAAGCGACTTCTAGACAAAAAGTCGCTTTCGCAAAGAAAGCATAAGCAAGGACGATTCTTTTTGTGCTAAGGAAATTAAGCTAATGTTCTTGGCCTCTCCAGGATCCACATTTTTTGGTGACAATGGTCAGGTGGTTGAAGGATTTAAAGGATCTTAGGGCTGGTCAATCAAGTGCATCATCTCTGACGTTCAAGCTGTGTCAAGCACCTTCTCATTTGTTGTGTTGAGTTCTCTTTTATTCCTAAACATTTTGTCAACTCTGCTCATTTTATGGCAAAACTCAGCTTCACCTTAATAGGGACTTCTTTTTGGAAGGTGATTTTGTTAGATAGATCCTTTGTGATCATCACTCTTGGTAGGTCTGTCGTCTTTCTTGTTTTCTGTTGTTTTGGGCTCCGCTCCTTCTTTTTAATATGTTACTTTTCCTTTAAAAAAAAAATTTTTTTTTGGCCAGTGCAACCAATAGTGAACATCCACACTGAAGCAAAAGGTACAATGAGAGCTAAATGGCCAATTTTACAGATGGACTGGCCTCATTATGCAAGCGCAGGTGTTGGGATAAGTTTTTAAACACTCCTCATTTATTTTCTCTACTACTAAATTGCCAAATTGGTTACAACAATTTCAGATTCAAACAACTAGATAATTATCTACTAAGAATGCTAATAACTCCTACTATGATATCCAAACTATCTCACCTGCTAGATAAGATTAGACTGTTAGGATGATCCTTCTTGTCCAATCTTGAACCTTATTCAAATCGATTTTAAAGTGGTAAATTCCAGACTTGACACATCACAATAACAGGCCCATATAGCTAAGCACATAGTGGACTCAGCCCATGTCATGTGCCGGGTTAGGTTGCTATCGATCCTTCCCCGTTACAAACCGACCTTGTGCCAAGGTCAAATTCCGGAAACGTTGTCGTAGTAATTGTGAATCCTCCCATGTTGCATCATTCCTTTCGCAAGTTGGCCCAGTTGATCAAGACGTCATAAACAATATTCCGTCTCCTTTTCACGCAGCGATGATCAAGGATTTCCGCTAGAATAGGGTCAGTTGTACAATCATTAGATATAGCTGGAAGATTAGGATGAATTGGCACCCAGTGCCAAGACAATTTTTGAGTAACGAGACATGCAATACCGGGTGCTAGCAGGACAATTGGTAAGCAACTGGTCCGATACACTCTAGAATTTTGTTGGGCCCAAAGAACTGGGCGACAAGCTTCTTATTAGAGCGCCTTGCTATAGTAGCTTGTCTAGATGGCTGTAGCCTAGGGCCGGCTCAAGAAAATCTGAGGCCTAAAGCGACAATCTTAAATGGAGTATTTTTTTTATTTTTGATATTACTATAATATTTAATTTAAAATTTATTTTTTTTTAATTTTTTTAATGTAATATTACTATTTAAGTTTTTATATTCAAAATTTTCTAATATATCTTTTTCAATTAATAGTGTGTCTAATATACTTAATCTTTTTTGTGACATTGTTGATCTAAATTATGATTTTATTAATTTTAATTTTGAAAAGCTTCTTTCTTTAAAAGCAACAGTTACATGTATTGTCAATATTTTTCTAGTATATATATTTAATATTTATAAATTATAACTAATAACATTTACAAATAAAATAAACACTAACAATATAAACATATAATATGAGCTTGTAATTAATTTTTTTTAAAAGCATAGAATCATAAAAGTTAATTTTGTGATTTATCAGTGTTGGCCACAAAGATTATAGATGTGGATTACTTTTGAATTTGATGCAGCTTCTTCAATATGAAAAAAAGAATGATTATATTTGAAATTATCTTTTAAGGATTTCAAGCAGCATATATATAAAGAGAAAAATGTGCAAACTGAAGGATTTTTAAAACAGAAAATGATTTCTTGCTTATTGTGACTTTAGGGTTTTTTTTAATGGCAACATTTTCTTAAATGTGAAACTGGTCTTTAATTCTTTTTTTGAAATATGAAAAGATAACACTTGTTTTTTCTCAAATGTAAAAATATGGTAGTTGCTTTAATTACTTTTATAAGGCCTTAAGTTGCTACAATTACTTTTTTGAGGCATTATTTTTTTGGATTGAAAAAAAAAGATGAAATTTACTTTTTTGGGGGCCTTATTTTTTGGGGGGCCTAAAGCAAAGGCTTTTTTGGCCCAATGGTCGAGCCACCCCTGTGTAGCCTACAATACACCATGTCACCCACTTTGCCCATTGCTTTGGCTTGTCTGATATAAACTATGAAGCAACGGGCACCGATATGGATACAATACTGGTACGCCGATATGATAAAATTTTTCAAAAATAAGATACGGGTATGGCTAGGGTATGTTCATTAAAGAATTATATTTTTTAAAATTTTAATAATGCAATATGCTAATAATTAAAATATGTTAAAATTCTTAGATGCAACAAGCTAACAATTATTTAATACCATTACAAATTCAACCTAATGAAAAAAAAGAGCAAAAGTAGTATTATTTTTTATATTTCATAATCCAGCATTCTTTCCTTCTTCTTCTTCCTTCGTTCAATTTTATTTTTTTCATTGAAAACAAGAGGATTAGAGATGGGTTAGGGCTAAAGTCTTTTTTCTTTTAAGTTTGTTGAGAAGGGTTAGGGCTAACGTTAAAAATTATATTTTTAGCTTATTTAAACTCTTACAAAATTACTAAGAACGTACCCATCCTATATCCATAAATCCAAATATACCGGATGCGTTTGACTGTACCTTATACGTTTTTTTGCCTTACCCATATCAGTACTTGTATGGGTAAATACCTAGTATAGATATGTGTATATTTTGAAAATACCTATGCTTTATAGGATGTAAAACATTGCAACTATGTCCCTACACATCTGTTCAAGACTTTTGTTTGCCCATCGGTTTGCGGATGGTAGGCAATGCTCATCTTAAGCTTAGTGCCATGTTGAGCAAAGAATTCCCCCCAAAGCCCACTAATAAAGGTTGGATTGCGATCTGAAACTATGGACCGTGGCATGCCGTGTAGTTTGAAAACATCTCGGACAAATGCATCACCATATTCTTTACTGAATGTGGACGGGTGAGGCAACAAAAATGGCCATACTTGAACAAGTGGTCGACCACTACCATGGTTGCGTTTTTTCCAAATCAGAGGGGCAACACATCAATGAAGTCCATTGATATATCTTGCCAAATTCTCGCCGAAATTGGTAATGGTTGGAGTAACCCGCCTGACTTGGTTGTCTCATACTTGCTGCATTGATAGGTGGGGCATTCGGCTAAATATCTCTTGATATCTCTTTTCATTCCTTGCCAATAAAAGTTGCGAGTCAAGCCCTTGTACATACGAAGGAATGCAGGTTGACCCGTGGACAGTGATGCATGATATTCCCACAAAATCCGTGATCTCAATTTCGGTGCAGATGGGACCACTAAGCGGCCTTTGTAGAACAATAATGAGTCATTAATTTTATACCGTGGTTTGGAGCTCACATTGTTACTGCACTTAATAGGGTTTGCAAGACATCATCTTTGTTATACATGGTGTGGATTTCATTTCACAATGTGGATTGTGGGGATGAACTAACAGTTAAGGTGTCGTTCTTAGTCGAGATTAGGCGTCTGCGACCTTTTCAGTCCTCTAGATCACTTCGTAATCATAACCCATCTATTTCAATACCTGCTTTTGTTGTGTCGGGGTAGCCACTAAGGTAAAAAGACAAATTTTTACAGTGTGCGATTACAGTACCTTTTTTGCTTATCCGTGTGGCATGGCTTTTCATTGCATTTATTGACTTGTAGCACACACTTTACAATTATGTTTTTGGCACTTGAACAATGTCAATGTTGTCTCTTAATCAATCTTCTGCAACCACAACCGGGTCTTTTTTTTTATCTGTTTCTTCCCAGGATATAAAGTCCAACCCATTAAAATATGTTGTTGTTGACTTATGACAGCCTATGAAGCACGGGTATTGATATGGGTATCGATACGGGTAGGGTACGGGATGTTGATACAATAAAATTATAAAAAAATAAGATACGGGTTATGGCTAGAGTACATCAATTAAAAAATTATATTTTTTAAAATTTTAATAATGTAGCACGTTAATAATTAAAATAAGTAAGAATCCTTAAATGCAATAAGCCAACAATTATTTAATACCATTATAAATTCAACCTAATGAAAAAAAAAAGAGGGCAGCAGCAATATTATTTTTAATATTTCACAATCCAGCATTCCTTCCGTCCTCCTTCTTCCTCCTTTTCATTTTCATTTTCTTTTCTGTTGGAGATGAGGGGGTTGACTATGGGTTAGGGCTAAAGGTTTTTTCCTTTTAAGTTCGTCGAGAAATGTTAAAGCTAAAGTTAAAAATTACATTTTTATCTCTTTCAAACTCTTACAAAAGTTTTTACCAAAAAAAAAAAAAAAAACTCTTATAAAAGTATTGGGAACGTACTTATCCCATACCCACAAGTGTGCCCCTCATGTACTCACAAAGTTAATACGTAATAAGCACATTTGACTGTATCGGTACAATTTTTGCTATACCCATATTTGGGTACATACCATTCCCGTACCCACAAACATATCCATCTCGTACCTATAAAGTCAAAACGTACCAAGTATGTTTGATCGTACTTAGTATGGCTTTTGCAGTACTTGTATTCGTACCCATACCGGATATATTCCCGGTACGGGTAAGTGTACATTTTGGAAGTACTCGTGCTTCATAGATGGTAGCCATGCATGCATTGACCTGTTGTTCAGATGATGAGCAATTCATGTTTGATAGTTACTCGCTCAAGCTTTGTTATGCTGCCTTTTTGTCAAGATATTCCACTGTAGTCCTCATTGATTGGTTGAATCTCTAAGTTTTAATGTTTGCTGTCTTGTCTTGTGAGTTGGAACTATGACTGGGTTTGTAAGGTGGATCAACCCACTTGTAACGCTACACTCCACACATATGTATGATATTGTCCTATTCAATTATCATTAGAATGCACATTGAAAATTTTATTTGTCACTGGGCAAGCAAGCAAGACCAAATCAAGACAAGTATCTAGGAACAAGGTTTCATGCAAGGTAAGAGTGCAAGTTTTACATATATGTCCAATCACTTTTTTATTTGTAGTCGATATGAGACTCTATGACGTCACAATCCACCCCCTTAGGGCTGTATGTTCCTATGCAATAGCCTGCCAGCCTTTTTGGCTCACCCACATGAGAACCTACCCACTTGCACCAGACTATGGCAGGAATTCACACTTGAACTAGTCGAGAGTCAGTTTTGATACAATTTGTAATGCCCTACCCTCATACACATGCATGATATTGTTTTCTTTGGTGTAACCCACTAAAAATAAAATCACGAGGCAGATGGGCCAAAGCAAACAATATCATGTATGCGTATAGGGGTGGGGACCACTTGTTTGGGCTGACTTATACTCAATAGGTTGTCTGGTCAACTTATGTTTTTTATCACTCCCCCTCAAGCTGGTGTGAGGTGGAGACAACAGGCCAAGCTTGTTTTTCAGAGATTGAAAATTGTACCTTGGCCAAGGGCTTGGTGAATATGTTAGCAACTTGGGCTCAGGAAGGAACAAACTTTGTGACTAGAGTGCCACCTTCTCTTTGACAAAATGATAGTCAATCTCTACATGTTTTGTGCGAGCATAGAAGACATGATTTACTGTCATGCAGAGGGCACTCATGTTATCACCTAATAGTGCTGGTGGATGATGTAAAAATAGCACAATATCTCGTAAAATATAAAGTGACCCAGATTATTTTTGCTGTTGTAGAAGCTAAGGCAAGATATTCTGCTTCCGTACTTGATCGAGCAACAGCTGGTTGCTTTTTAGCTGCCCAAGATATACAATTAGCTCCTAAATAGACATAGTAGTAGCTAGTTGTTGATCGCCGAATGGTTAGACATCCAAGCCCAATATGCATTAGAAGATGCAGATAGACATGAAGATGATTGAGACAAAATCCTTATTCCATAACCCACGGTATTTTTGATACACCGAAGAATTCACTTGACAGCTTGAAGGTGTGAGTCATGGGGCTGATGCTTGAATTGACATACTAAGTAGATACCATACAGTGGTTTGGGCGAGTAAGTGTCAAATATTGTAGAGCTCTAACAATACTCTGATAAAAGGTTGCAGCAACTTGATTACCGATTGATTGTTGTAAATTGTGCTTCTACGCCAATGGAGTATTTGCAGGCTTACTGTCGAGCATTCCAGCCTTCTTCAATATTTTTTATGCATATTTTGATTGTGATAAGAAAATTCCTCCTTTAAAGCGAACTATTTCAACACCAAGGAAGTAGTGAATGTGGCCAAAATTCTTCATCGAAAACTCTTTGCTCAATTTAAAAACTAAGCGAGAGAGTAATCGAGGGCTACTGCTTGTCAAAATAATATCAACCACACAAAAAAGTAGGAGAATTGTCCCTCGTGCACAATGAAGCATAAAAAGAGTGGAACCCGCTTTGCTGCTAAAAAAACCAATATAAGCAAGACAAGACTTAGATGGTCAAACGAAGCTCGAGGAGTTTGTTTAAGTCTATAGAGGGCTTCTTTAAATGGCATATATGGTTAGGAAAGCCAGGGTTGATAGACCGAGGGGGTTGTTTCATATAAATTATTTGCCTGAGATAGCCACGTGAAAAAGAGTTTTTTACGTCGACGTATTGGCCATTGACGCACTATTGCAAAAGTAAGTATAGTCGGAATTGTAACGCCCCACCCTTCATACATGCATGATATTGTCCGCTTTGGCCCATGGGCCTCACGGTTTTGTTTTTTGTGGGCCTTAACCCACCAAAAGGCCTCATGCAAGGTAAGGGTGCAAGCTCTCTATATAAACCCATTCACTTTCCTCTATATAGTCGATGTGGGACTCCAGGATGTCACAATCCACCCCCCTTAGGGCTGCACGTCCCTGTGCAGTAGCCTGCCAGTTTCTGTAGCCTGTCAGCCCTCTTGGCCCGCCCACATAAGAACCCGCCCACTTGCACCAGGTCACGGCAGGGACCCACACTCGAACTAGTCGAGAGTCGTCTCTGATACCATTTACTATAAGGGTCATAAATAATCAATTGCTTTTGCAATTGTGCAAATGTTTCACTTATCCTTTTATAAAGATTGAATGTATGGAAAAGTTTTAAATTGATCCTCACTACATATTAAAGATCATGTTTGTATCGCTCCCCAAGTTTGAATTTTTGCCTTATTCGGATAGCTCGGATTTGGGGGCGTTACAGTTTTGGTATCAGAGACGAAGTTAAGTCTCTAGGAAATAAAATACACTAGACACTTAGAACGGGGTGAGGAAACGTTAGGTTGGTTAATCAAATCTCGTTCGTTATTTTCGCAGGATGCCGAGAAGAACAGGTGCTTCTACTTTGAGAGCTGAATCTCCTCAACCTTCAGAGTGGGAAGAGCGCTTTGAGCAGTTCATGCACGCCTTCATGCGATCTCAACATGCACAGAGCGAGTATCAGGCACAACAAGCTGAGCATTTGGCACGATTCGAGGATCAGGTGGCCAACGCGATCCGGAGGGTAGCACAACCAGCACGGATTGTGATGCCAGCCCGAGAGACAGATCCGAACGACTTGGTTGACAAGTTCGTCAAGCGCCGTCCACCAGAGTTCAAGGGTTCTGAGACTCCACTCGAGGCAGATGAGTGGTTGGTCCAGATAGAGAAGATGTTCAAATCTTTCCAGTGCACCGGACGCCAACGGGTTCAATTAGCTACATATATGTTCCGTGAGGTCGCAGAAGATTGGTGGAGATCAGTAGAGGCTGCATTTGAGACTATTGATGATGCGACTGCTTGGAATACTTTCAGACAGGAGTTCAGGGATAAGTTCATCCCAGTACATGTCCAGCGTCAGATGTTCCGAGAGTTTGAACAGATAGTTCAGGGAGACATGTCAGTCAGGGAGTATGAAAGTCAGTTCACCCGACTATCCCGTTATGCACTGACGTTGATCACCCCAGAGTCCGAGAGGATTCGAAGATTTGTAGAAGGACTTCGGGTGGATATCCAGAAAGAGGTGACCCAAGTTGCACTCCCGACATTTGCGGAGAACTTAAAAAAGGCATTTTGGGCAGAGGACTTTTTGGGCCTCATTAACACACTGCATCAGTCCAAAGCCGTAGTCTCCGTGCAGCAGCAGAGTAGGAGATACGATGTCCAACAACAATCTAAGAGGGCCAAACAATACCATACTTCTCATCATCAGAGATCTGCGTCCCACAGTGTTTCTTCTCACGGTGGTTCATCCTGGAGTGTCTCATCACGACCTCAGTTCCAACCTTGTGACCACTGTGGTAGGACTAATCATGCATCAGAAGATTGTAGATCTCAGACTGGAGCTTGTTTCAAATGTGGAAGGCATGACCATATATCTAGGGCATGTCCTTATCGCAGAGGGCAGTCTCAGGTTCCTCGGTTACCAGCTCCTCCTAGAGCTCCAGCGACAGCTCCATCACTTCATCAGAGTGCACCTACATCTGCACCTCAGCCTCGACCCCAGCAGCAACAGATTCAGCAACCCCGTGCACCTCAATCTTCACAACAGAAGGGGCAGCCAGTCCAACGTAGGTTTGCAGCACCTCAGAGATCTTATCAGCAGCACCAGCAGAGGCCTCGAGCATCGGGCAGGGCTTATGCATTGACTCATGAGCAGGCTGAGGCTTCCGGCAATGTTATTGAAGGTACTCTTTCTGTTAATGGATTTAATGCTAGAGTTCTTTTTGATTCCGGTTCTACGCATTCCTATGTATCTCCATCTTTTGCTGAGAATTTCGGGGGTAGAGCAGAGGTTATGCCTTGTGGGTTATTAGTGGCAACTCCACTAGGGAGAAGTGCAGCTTGTGATGTTTACTTCCCTAGATGCCGAGTCCAAATAGGGGATTCTATTCTGTTTGCAGATTTGATTGTATTACCCATGCAAGATTTCGATATCATCTTAGGCATGGATTGGTTGACTCAATATAGTGCAATAATGGATTGCCTTAACAAGTTAGTGAAGCTTAAGATCAAGAACAATAGTGATACAATTGAGTTTGTGGGCAAGAAGAAACCAGTGACAACTCGCTTGATATCAGCCTTGAAGGCAGAGAGATTGATGAAGTTGGGTTGTGAGGGATACATAACGTTTATCACTGAGGATAAACAGCCTAAACGGGTGGAGGATATTCCAGTGGTTTGCGAATTTCCCGATGTGTTCCCAGATGAAATTCTGGGATTACCTCCGATCCGTGAGGTTGATTTCACCATCGAGCTTGTGCCAGGCATAGCTCCCATATCAAAGGCTCCCTATAGGATGGCTCCAGCAGAGTTACAAGAGTTGAAAGCCCAGTTACAAGAATTATTAGACAAAGGATTTATCCAGCCTAGTATTTCTCCATGGGGTGCGCCAGTTTTGTTCGTCAAGAAGAAGGATGGTTCCATGAGACTCTGCATCGACTATCGTCAGTTAAACCAAGTCACTATCAAGAATAAATATCCGCTTCCCAGAATCGATGAATTGTTTAACCAACTTCAGGGAGTGCAGCATTTCTCGAAGATCGATTTGAGATCAGGCTACCATCAGTTGCGAGTTAGAGCAGAAGATGTGCCCAAGACAGCATTCAGGACAAGATATGGCCATTATGAGTTTCTCGTGATGCCATTTGGATTAACAAATGCTCCAGCAGTTTTTATGGCCTTGATGAATAAGGTGTTCGCACCGTACTTGGATAAGTTCGCAGTAATCTTCATCGATGATGTTTTGATTTATTCGCGATCTCGTGAGGATCATGAGCAGCATCTGAGGACTTCTCTTCAGTTGTTGCGAGATAACAAGTTGTATGCGAAACTTAGCAAATGTGAATTCTGGTTAGAACAAGTGGCTTTTCTCGGACATATTATTTCTAGAGATGGATTGTCAGTGGATCCAGCTAAGATTGAGGCAGTGGTTAATTGGGAAAGACCGAAGAATGTTACAGAGGTCCATAGCTTTCTTGGCTTGGTAGGTTATTATCGCCGGTTTGTTCAAGGATTCTCGTCAATTGCAGCCCCAATGACAAAGCTAATGCGGAAGAACGAACCGTTTGTATGGTCAGATGCTTGTGAGGCTAGTTTCCAAGAGCTGAAGGAGAGATTGACATCAGCACCGATCTTGACGTTGCCCTCAGGGAGTGGCGGATTTGTAGTTTTCACCAATGCCTCAAGTGTTGGTTTGGGTTGTGTGTTGATGCAGAATGGGAAAGTAATTGCCTACGGTTCACCACAATTGAAAGACCATGAGAAGAAATATGCTACTCACGATTTAGAGTTAGCTGCAGTTGTGTTTGCTTTGAAGATGTGGCGTCATTATCTATATGGAGAGCAGTTTGAGGTACATTCAGATCATCGTAGCTTGCAGTATTTGTTCACGCAGCCCGAGTTGAATATGAGACAGCGTAGATGGATGGAGTATATCAATGATTATGATTTTCCTATCAAATATCATCCGGGTAAAGCGAACGTTGTGGCAGACGCATTAAGTAGAAAGACGGCTATGACCAGTTTCATGTGTGCTAAGTGGAATTGGATTCAGACCTTTAGAGACATGGATGTTCAGTTCAACCCTATTAGCGACCGAGTTATGCTAGCTAGTCTGACATCTTGGTATCCAGATCTTGTTTCTAAGATTAAGGTCACCCAGCCCTATGACCCAGAGTTGGTCAAGATCATTGAACATCTAGATGAAAGGCCAGAATTTCGACTTGTAGATGGTGTTCTCTATTTTCAAGACCGACTTTGTGTACCGAATGTTGAGGGAGTTCGAGAATAAATCATGTCAGAAGCACATCATAGCAGATATTCAGTCCACCCAGGCAGCACGAAGATGTATCGGAATCTAAAGAATCATTATTGGTAGAATAATATGAAGAAGGAAATTGCCGGTTTTGTGGCAAAATGCCTTACTTGTCAGCAAGTCAAAGCAGATCATATGAAGCCTCCAGGATTATTACATCAGCTTGAGATTCCTGATTGGAAATGGGAACATATCACTATGGACTTCATTGCCGGATTACCTCCGACAAAGAGACATCATGATGGAATTTGGGTGATTGTCGATAGATTAACTAAAGTAGCTCACTTCATACCAATACGGATGAAGTCAGGATTGGATGTATTGGCTAAGAAGTATGTGGATGATATCGTCAAGATTCATGGAGTACCTGTTTCCATTGTGTCAGATAGAGATCCGCGGTTCACTTCTCATTTTTGGAAGAGTTTGCAAGAGGCCATGGGTACTCAATTGAACTTCAGCACTGCTTATCACCCTCAAACAGATGGTCAGACGGAACGCACCAATCAGACTTTAGAAGATATGTTGAGGGCTTGTGTGCTAGACTATAGGACTGAGAGAAAAGATTGGGAAGATTGTCTACCCTTGTGCGAATTTGCCTACAACAATAGCTATCATTCTAGCATTGGCATGGCTCCATTTGAAGCTTTGTATGGAAGAAAGTGCAAATCACCAATTTGTTGGGAAGAAGTTGGAGTTCGAAGTTTCCACGGTCCATCCTTGGTGAGTGATACGGCAGAACAAATTCAGAAGATTGTCGATCGCTTGAGAGTTGCTCTTAGTAGGCAGAAAAGCTACGCGGACAATCGACGTAGAGATCTTGAGTTTCAAGTGGGAGATTTTGTATTTTTGAAGGTTTCACCTACCAGAGGTACCTTAAGGTTTGGCCAAAAGGGTAAATTAGCTCGAAGATATATCGGTCCTTTTGAGATTGAGAAGCGTATTGGAGATGTTGCCTACAAGTTGATGTTGCCACCGGAATTGTCCAAAGTGCATTCCGTGTTTCATGTTTCAATGTTGCGGAAGTATGTTAAAGACCCAACTCATGTCTTGCACTATGAGCAGTTGGAGGTCGAACCAGATGCAACTTATGAAGAGCGACCAATTGCCATCATCGATACCAAAGACCAGGTGTTGCGGACACGAACTATTCCATGGGTGAAAGTCCAATGGGAACATCATACGCCAGAAGAAGCAACTTGGGAGTTGCGAGATCAAGTCTTAAAGCAATACCCGGAGTTACTACCTGAGGCAAGAACCTCCTTTCTGATTATTTTACATTTGGAGATCAAATGTCCTTTAGGGGGTAGTGATGTGAGGCCCCGCTTAGTTATTATATATATTATTATTATTATTATTTTTGTGGTGTTTAGACTTGGATTAGAGGATTAGAGGTTCTTGGGATTATTTTGATCATTCCAAACCCAACCCACTTAAAATACTTAAAAGACCCACTTAAATAGGCCAAAATTTTTCTTCGTCGAAACTATGCCAAAAGTATACTCATTGGGAAGCTTATTTTATTTCATGAACGATGGCGCTTACGGTGCCTTAATCCAACCTTTGGTTCACAAGTTATGGCCAAAACAATTTTTAGCCCAACTATTAAATCAATGGCAAAATGGTAAATAACTCAAATTCTATTTCCCCTTATTTCCCAGTGCTCGTCTCTCTCCCAGCGCTCGTCTCTGCTCATCTTTCTCTCCCCAGGCGGTAAATTCTCTCTCCCAGCGATCGTTTCTCTCCCCAGGCGGTAATTTCTCTCTCTCCCAGCGATACTCTCTCACGCGTCTCTCTCTCTCCCAGCGCCCGTATCTCTCTCCAGCGTGAGTTTCTCTCCCATTTCTCAGTCACAGGCGGGATGTCCTCTCTCTCTTTATTTCCTTTCCATTTCTTTTCTCTTCTCCTCCCTTAACTCCATCCAGCGACGACCCACTTCCTCATTTTTCTTTTTTCCTTTCCTTTCTACTCTCGATCTCTGTCTCCTCTCACGAAATCGGCAGCCACCATCAAGGATTCGGACCCCTCTTCTTCCGACCGACTTTCTCCAGCGACGTTAGGCGGCAAAATTGGCAGCCCGCTTCTCCTCTCTCCTCGTCTTTTCCCCATTCCAGATGAGCCAATCTCGGTGACTGGGAGGTAACAAGATAGGCGAACATGGGTAGCCCCTTCTTTTCTCCAATTCGCTTCCACTACAACCCAGATGTCACATTTGGTTCATGAAGAAATTTTCCGGTTAGAAAAAGGAGATCTATTTCTTGATCTCTAGTGGCCACACAATAAACACATAGATTGGATTAGATCTCAATTTGGGCCACAAGCGACACACGTTGGGGTTGATCGATTCCCTAAGTTGAATCAGAAAAGAGAAGAGATAGGACTTGTTCTGATCGGTTGGCCAAAGCGATCTCAAAAATCTCAGAAGAGAGAGATTAAACAATCATAACATTTTTGGAACAGAGCCGTTGATTGCCACCAAAGGTGACAGATCTAGTTTTCTAGATCTGAATAAAGCTTAGACTCCCTGATTTCCACATTCGCCATCACCGGAGATTTCTCTCCTACATCCACCTTCCTCCTAGAGCCTTCATCTTATCGGGGAACCCACTCTCTAAAGATTTCTCCAAACCAAACAAGCCTTGGGTAAGGTTTTCCTCCCTCTTTAGCTAGGCCATTATAGTTGTGATTTAATATAGATTTAACATGTTCATTAGTTTTCTTCACTACATTGTAGGTTGGATTTGATTGGGTTTAGATTTATGCGATTTGGAGCTTGATTGGATTATTGGTGGGCTTTTCATTTTTTTTCTCATCAAAGGCAAGTAGCATGTTTATAACTTCATATATGCAATTACCTTGATTGTACTCTACATATTGATGGATTATTTAGAAAGAAACCCATCTCTAACTACGCTCACGTCATACTTAGATGTATAGGTGGAAACCCCTTTTAATGGCCTAAATCTATTAATGATGAGCAACTGCATACCCGTGTCTATATTGATAAATGGATGATGATGATTGTGTCATATTAGAAGTGAATGGGTACGATTGATGGGGGACCCACAGGAAGTGAAGGCATGATTAATCATGCTTAGATACTTGCATGCAAGTTGGTAAAAGAATGAGAATATAATTCTCCATTCGGAGAAGAATTTCCAGATCGCTGCTAAGCGTACTTTGCAATAAAACTTAATAATTAGGAATATATATAGATATTCTAAACCCAGACCTTGGACACCACTTGAATTATATCTAACCCCGACAATAGATCGTAAAACATGCCCATGTGGATTCAGGGTGTGAGGTTTGCCTTTATCCACTTGTTGTAGCATAGTAAAGTATAGAGAATGAGATGCATACCAATAGATGGATGTTTGGATCTGGATGGGGCCCAACTATATAACACCCAACGCGTACAACCCCTACAGGTTTGGAATGTCCATCATATGGTAACTCAAGTCCTCTATAACTCGAAATGTACAACTTAACCTAGGTTTGGCTACCTTTATTATACGTTCTATTGATGGATAAAATGATATCGATCTTACATTGCTATTGTATTCTTGCCTTCCTTTTCATAGATGTTTATAAGATATTATTGCTCTTCCTTTCAATTATTTAAATGCATAAATGGTAATTGACCTAGGGTATACTTAGAGATGACCGGGGAATATGAAATGGAAATGAAAGTAATGTCTATGGCTGGGACAGCTATTCAATAGCTGTGTATACATGAGAAATTATAACATGGGTGGAGATATAAAGGCATAAATGAATACTATAATTATTACAGATGAGATCTTATACAGGGATGATCTTGCTCACGCAAGGAGCCCAGTCAGACATAGACCTACCCTTATTGATCCAGTTCTATTGGCACTTATATTCATTCAGTTGATAGCTTAGCCTTGGGTAGGCCAACCCTTGGTAAAAGCATATTTTATAGGCCCCATGGTTGGCTGAGATCCGACGGGATTGTTTTTATATAGCTGGATGCGCGGTCCAGTGGATACTACGGTATCAAACTTATACCGAGGATTCGGAACTCTTTTCTAAAAGTCCTATGGGATGGATAAAGCTAGTTTATCATACCATGCAATAGACGTTTGGATGTGCCTCTTGTTTAGGTGATGGATGATATAGATGTTACTTAATTTGGTTGATTCTTATTTATCAATTCATGATATTATTGCCTTTGATATTGTTAACATTGACTTCATTGATTATATCGTTTCCTTTATTCTATCTTGAAATATATATGATGTTATTTACATGCCGCGTTTGCCAAGTCCTACGTGACTTGACTATATTTGCTTTGGGTGTGTAGACGGTGAGCCCGCTACCTTTACTACGGAGGGAGAGGCGTCGGAGAAGGCCCTTGAGGGACCTCGACTAGACCAATTTACTTGGACAGCAATTAGTGAAGAAATTTAGTCGAGCACTCGGAGATCATCGTCATTAACTGAGAGGTTGTTTATCTGGATGGTTTTCTTCTAGTTTTATTAGATGAGCAGTTTTGAGAAGTTTATAATAAATTGTAGTAATTTTGGGATTACTTGAATTTCGTAGATAAGACTTATACTTCCAGTACTTGTTGATTTGACCAATGTGACAGATACCATTTACTATAAGGGTCATAAATAATCAATTGCTTTTGCAGTTGTGCAAATGTTTCACTTATCCTTTTATAAAGATTGAATGTATGGAAAAGTTTTAAATTGATCCTCACTACATATTAAAGATCCTGTTTGTATCGCTCCCCAAGTTCGAATTTTTGCCTTATTCGGATAGCTCGGATTTGGGGGCGTTAAAGGAATTGTAGTTGGCTTAATGGCTGGGCGTAAAGTCTCATCAAAATTAGTGCCTTTCAATTGGTTGTATCCTTTGGCAATTAGACGAGCTTTATATCTTTCCACATAACCATTAAAAACACATTTAGAGCCGACCACATTCATAGTTGAATTTCTAGGGACCAATGTCCATGTTTCATTATCATGCAGAGCAAAGAGCTCCTCTTTCATAGCAATGACCCATTGAGGTTGTTTCAAGGCAGCATTTAAAGAAGTAGGGTCTGATATATTTTTGTATCGAATGGATGGAGAAGGGCTGGATTTTTGGACTTCGAACGGGTCACCATGGAATGGATATTCAGATTCTGCTTTGCAACATTAGTATCATGTGGTTCAATTTTAGCAAGATCATGAACAACGAGTTCATTTTCAGCTTGATTTTCTTCAAAGGGCAGATTTATTGTAAGTGAACCAGCGAGCCCATCCTCATTCCAAACCTGGACCTTTGTCATTGTGGGGGCTGATTGAATCCTGGTGGCTATTGATTGTGGTCGACTAGGCTGGTCGGGTAGCTGGTCGCCTTTTTGCATCACTGACCGTTCAAGTGGGCATCAGACCGATGTGGCTGGGCAAAAAAACCATGTTGCATGGGTAGTTGCAGTGATTGATTCGTTGATCCTTCATTTGACCCTTCAGTTGACAAAATGGTGGTGGGACTAGCATTAATAGTAGCAGCAGGGGAGGGCATAATCCGGCAAGAGCAGATGGCCCAGCACCGTCCAACAAGAAGTCTGATGACCTAGTTGTTTGCGGGTTGTCAGGCTGAGATCGTTCTTTATTGAGTATTGCATCTTCTTTCTTTGTATCAAGGAATTTATTATAGCAAGAGAGTGATTGGGATTCCCGTGATGAAGAAAACAGTGCAGGGCGATTAGTGTATGGAAGTATGTATTCATCAAAGAGGGCATGCCCTTAGATGTAGATTTCCTTTGACTGACGGTGAAAACAGTACTGACACCCTTTGTTTTTAGTACTATACTCAACGAAGATGCACGGATACGAGTTTGGTGGGAATTTATTGTCACCCCAGTCTGGTAACAGTAGAGTTGGCAAAATATGACCTGACTTGCGAAATTGATTGACCCATGGGTCGGTCACAGGCCAGAAATTTCTAATCCATAATGTAGTAGGTTAAGTTAGGGTTGATCTGCTTAACCCACAAAACCCATATTAATTTCTATATTTATTGATAATTTAAACCTGTTTAAGAACATGAGCAATTAGTCTAGGGGTTCCTCACGATTATCACCACTTCCATCCATTCACAATAGTCTTTAGTTTCTTTTTTGGACTCCACCTTCTTCCTTGTTTTCAAGTCAGATCTAACACATCTACTTATTAAAGTGTTGGTGATTGGAAAAAAGAGGAGCTTTACTAATTTACTGCTTTGAAATAGAGAAACAAAATTCATGTAGTCGACCCAAACATAGTTAGAATAAGGTGTTGATGTTGATGTTGATGATGGTGACATACAATAGGTAACTTGAGTATGGCACATGATATAATATGTTAACATGATAGTAATTTTATATTTCATACTTGTTATAGTAGGAATAAGTAACATTTATGCTTCTCTTGAGCTAGATAATTCAAAATTATTCATCTTATATGGATGGTCTTGTTAAATGATTTGTAAATTGTGATATGCTTGGCCTAGTTACATGAGTCATGCTTATATTGTGGTTAAAAATTTGATTTAACAAATGCGATGAATGTGGGTTATGTGGCCCAACTTGACCCGTATAGCCCACATAGGTTATGTGGGTTAAAGTGGGTCGGGTTGACTAGTGGTTGGTGTTTGTTAGATTCATGTTTTGACCTGTTTAGCCCAACCCAAGCTGATTGCCACCTCTACAGTCGTAAGTATAGAAAGCACATGCAACCAAACACTTTTAATGATGAGTAGTCAAGATATTTCCCATATGATTTGTGAAATGGGGTGTCCATGCCAAGTGTTTCGGAAAGGTAATTGACTAATTAAATGAACTACAATTAAAAAGACTTCAACCCATAAAGCCTTAGGCAATTTTGCATGGAATAGAGTGGTCAGTCTGGTCTCCACAATGTGCCTATGTTTTCTTTCTACTACATTCTGCTCAAGTGTGTGAAGACATGATATATGCTGCAAAATACCACATTCTTCTAGATGTAAAATTAAAGCATTAGATTGAAATTCTCCTCCTCCATTACATTGGAAAGTTTAAATTTTTGCAAAAAATTGAGTTTCAACAATTTGTTTTAAGAACATGGAGAAAAACTCAGATTTCCTTTTTACAGGAAATATCCATGTGAATCTCGAACAATCATCAACAAAACTAACATAATATTTCATACTCTAAAAAGAGGCAATTAGAGGCAACCTCCCCTTGTCAGTTGGCTCAAAATGAACTTTGATGGCTCTTATTAAAATGACAATGCTTATATTAGAATCGTATTTCGAAACCAATTAGGGCTCACTCACATGGCATGCGCAAGTTAAGTTTTCACTTCTAGCCCAATTGAAGCTGAAATGTTAGCTCTTCTAGAAGGACTCAAACTTTGCAAGGAATACAGCTTGCAAAATGTGATATTTGAAGGTGATGCTCAATCGTTGCTTAAAGACCTCATCTTAGGGAATACTCCTTGGCAGCTTTTGATGATATAGAAAAAGATTCACTTACACCACAAGGTGATCAGCACCTAGAAAACTAGTTTATGTAGACAAGGGGCCAATCAACTAGTTGATGCCTTCTCACGTCTCACACCACTATCTCTTTGGCATTCATGTGTTCCCCTTTCTTGTCTTCATGTCTATATACAGGAAATCAAACTTACTAAGAATCTTTCTTCTATAATCTTAGTTTCCAGAATAAGGCTCTAGAAATACCTCAAAAAAAACATGTAGGAAGAAGAAGTGGAGAAGAGAGAGAGAGAGGGATGGGGGTGGTGGGCATCCAAACTAGCATGGGATGTCCCCCCCTCCCCCCTTTTATGCTTTTTGCAATCCCATGTTCATTAAATTTGGTCTTCTTTTTGTCGCTTTTTGATAGAGGAGACTTGGTGGCCAAGTTAAATGGAGATAGGTTTAGCTTGAACTCTTTCTACAAATAGAACTTATCTTTGACAAGGTCTTCTCCTTAGATGTAGTCCCACTTGAGATGTGCAACAAAAGATCTTCAATGATGTGGATTTATTTGCAATCCCATCTAAAAAAGTACATGTGACTTCTAGGGCCCATAACTTTGTCAATTTAACTCCAAATTATAGGATCTTAGGTTCTACGAATATCTACTTTAAAAGAGTTTTCCAATTGCATGTAGATTTGCTGATCCGATGGTCATATTGAGCGTTATGACCGTTTTAAAATATACTATTTTGTAAAAAAAAAACGTGATTGACTTTCAAAGCTTGAATTAAAGAGGACTCTATCTCTGCACAAATTCTAAATTTGAATCAAAGGAATGGAGATCAAGTTGTGATTCATTCAAACTCCTTAGTTTTTATCTCCACCAAGCTTATCCTCTTTGAATTATTTAAGAGATAATTTAAACTGATTCAAATTTGCAGCTAATGTGGACCCTGCCATGTGGGACATCTCTCATGCTTGAATGGTGGGCCCCACAAAAATCTTTTACTTCAACTAGGACTCTTGGACTTGTGCAAAAGTAGTGGACCCCTCTTTCCTTGTCGACCTTCACGTGTGTCAAACCATATATTTATTTGTGGGGTCTACTTGGTGAATTTTTCTTCCATCTTCATTATTCTTTATTTTCAGCTCTAATTCAACAATGTGGGTCCCAAAATGACTGTTTGTGTTCTAAAGTGCGTCCCGCATTAGAATACTGATGCAACTAGGACTCTTCTTAAAACCCTTCCTAGGATTCGGTGGGTCCTATGGTTCTTATTCCATTCGCAAACTAACTCAAACAGTGAAGTACTGAAGAATCCTGATTCAACTAGGATTATTTGAAAAGTTAGAAAACCGCATAAAATGTTAAAATAGTGTAGGGAATGTGTATACAATGATGAATATTAGTTAAAAATCCTGATGTAACTAGGACTCTTCTCAAAACCCTCCCTAAGGTTCGGTGGGTTTTATGATTTTCATTCCATGCGCAAACTAACTCGAACAGTGAAGTATTGAAGAATCTTGATCCAGCTAGGATTCTTTGAAAACTAAGAAAACTGCATAAAATGTTAAAATGGTGTAGGGAATGTGTATACAGTGATGAATATTAGTTAAAAACAGTGCATTTAGCGTAATTAAGTCTGTAATTCTATATGAAATAATGAGTTTATGATGCAATTTCATGTACTTAACAACTATGCTGATTTAAGTGGTCTCACTATTTTGCTTTTGTTGTCTAAAAGCAACGTAAACCATTAAGCAATACCGAGGAAAAGTGCTACCCCTACTTTGCTTTAATGTTCCTTCTTTAACCTAGTAAAAAAGAACTTAGCCATTCCCCAGCGTCTCACATATAGGCATATCAGTAACTACTATGAATAGACTAAGAACTACTTATTTTGATAACATAGGGTGTCTCTGGCCAGCCTATTCTTTAGACCTTTGGCCTCCGGTTCAAGTGTTACTTGATTTTAACAAATAGGGTCTATTTGCGCGGGGGAGGAGAGGGGCCCCTGCGCAAATGTCTACTTTTACCGACATTTTCTTTAAAATATCTGTAAATGCCTAATTTTCACCGATATTTTCTAAAAAACGTTAGTAAATGTCTAATTTTCACCGACAAAAATTATATGCATCGGTAAATAATAGTTTTTAGTGACGAAATTATAAAAGTATCAGTAAAAAACGTCGCCAAAAGTGCATGTTATTGTAGTTTGGGGGGGGGGGGTGTCGAGTACGGAACTATTTATAAATAAGTTAATTCTTATCATGGATGAAGGAATTAAACAATTCAGGCGATATTCTTCCAAATCATCCTAGTCCTAACCAAGACAAATACCAAAAAGTGTAATCCTATGACAGTTCACAAGAATGGTTGGAACATTAATCTTCCAATTGCAAGAAGACAAATCAAGCAACTTAACATCCATGCGATACAAAGTCACTCGCTCTCTCTCTCTCTCTCTCAACTTGCTCAAACTTTTAACCACATCATTTCCTCTAGAAGCTTCACCTCGTGAAATTTACTATTCATCTTATTCATCCCTCTCTACTCTCTTCATTTTTCCTATACTTTTCCCCTTCACTTTCTTAACTTTCTCTTTCTTCGTGCCATTTGCATACGTGGGCGTGCAGGCAGAGAAAGAGAGAGAAAGGGAGAGAGCAGCATGGGGCGAAGCTCGCCTAGATGGCTGCTACGAAGGACTGATTCTGATTTGTATTTCCTTCAAATCAGCGATTCCATGAATTTTGGCCTTTTGACAACCTACACTCGTTGAAAATCACAACACACGCACACACACTTTTGTCCTGAGAGAATGAGAAATAAAAATCTAATCCTTGATTTGGATCTGTTGGGGGAGGGAGAAATATTTATCTCTTTAATATTTTCTTTTCACTCTCTACTGACATTACATGCCAAAGGATCATAGCGAAAAAGGATCATACCCTTTCATAAGTTTACTGTAAGATCCCGACTCTTAAGTACTTTAATTAGCTCTAATTAAGCAAGTTAAAACCAACTATCTGAGTTTAAGGTAAGTGCAAATGTGCAATAAATTCTAATGACTGAGATTCGTTGTCTTAATGTGTTTTTGAATCGTCTTGCAAAGTTGCGGAGAGTTTTGCAGAAGTTCGAATTGAATTCGGACTTAAAAGTAAGCTTTTCGAAGAATTTGAGGAATTAGGGGCGTTTTTGGTATTTTATAAATTTTGGAAATGAGTCCAGTAGTTAGTTCTCAACTTGCCCTACAATTTTATTGTTCACTTTGAGTCCGTTGGACGCAGGGAAATCCTCCATTTAGCCGAAGTTCGCTGTTTCGGAAACTAATGGTCATTTGTGCCAAAAATTGGTTTTGACCAAACAACCTCCAAAAAATTCTGATTGTTGGTTCGTCGGACATTTAGTATCATTTTCCATGACTTTAGTTCTTGCGCTGCAGCGATTCAGAGTCCTGGTGGAGGTCGTTGCGCTGCGTAGGATGTGCCAGACATAATGGCAAACTTGTAATTTTGAATGGCCATCTGCTTTATTAACCCAATCCCTTCACTGCTCGGTCACTCTACTCACAGCAATGTCTCTGCTTTAGCTTTTCTTCTTCTTCCTCCTTGCTTCTTTAATGATCAAGTGAAGATTTGGGGGCACCGTCCTGCAAAACCAATCCATTAGAAGTGTTCTCCTTCTTCTCCTCATTCTTTCCACTCCATTTGCATCAGAAACGTCCAAGGCGGTTCCCTACGCTCTCTCTCTCTTCGGAAGCTTGGAAAATGTGTGGGCAGGTGAGGAATTCCAGTTATTAGCTTACCTTAGTGGGTGGCATCCTTAGAGCTTCACTTAGGTGAAGTTTGGTTTCAATTCACCAATTGTAGAATGGGTTTTAAATCTTAGGTTTTCGGATTGGCCAAGGATTAGAGGACTCTTTTTTATGAAGATTTCTCAGTGTTTTGGAAGCTTGTTTAATCAAGGCAAGTGGTCGGTTTTGGTTTGCCCAAGTGTTCCCACCTTTGTTTCAATTTTGAGTTCATACACTTACGTAATATGCTAGTTGTACCCATGTTGTAGCTTATTTAAATGGTGTTTGAAGACTAAACAGTAGTAATTGGGTCCTTTAAATATCCCCCTTGAACCCCCTTTTATGCTACGAAAATCCCGCCTTCCAATTATCACTATGTAAGTGTAGAGGGGGTGGGTTACTGCAAGCAAGGCCCCTTGTGGGGCCTACGCACCAGGTGGGGCCCCCCTGTTGGGGCAGTTGCGGACCCAGCCCCGGAAAAATCGTGGGGACTCATGAGCCCTTGGATGCACCATTTGGATCCCAATTGGGGTATGAATTGTGAAATTGTACAATACTTGAATTAGGACCCGGGTGAGTGATGTTTGAGCTTGTCATCGCTCCCGAACATTGTCCAGAGATATGCTTGCATTCACTTCATATTTTTCCCATACCATCACCTTAAGAGCACCAAGAGATGGAAGATAAGATGTGGGGATCGTGGATGCATGTTTTACTACCAGTCTGACCCTAGTACCTCAAAAGAGATGTGAAACTTTAGGAATGACCAATTGTAAAGGTTCATTGATTGTTTATTAGGTTGGCAGCTTTGTTCATTGACATGTACACGTTATTCGCATGCATGGTGCTCGCACCAATATTTCATCACATGTATTCATACTATATTTGTATACGGACTACCTGACTATTGCCAAAACCATTGATGGCTACATATATCATTCCTTAGGTATGGAATGCGTGCTTGATCGCTGTTACCGCCTTTGGATGATAGTATCTACAGTTAGGATCACTAGGGCTCAGTCTGTGTGCCTGGATGTAAATGACATTCTTGTTTTCCAGATCCACTTGTTAAAATTTTCTATCCATTTCTAGCATCCCATTTCTAGCCGAAATGTTGTTCATTTGAACTTAGAATTTTAGGTAAAGAACATGTCGGTTTTCAATCGCACCTTATTTTGGTGTATCAAGCACCCCTTTACCCTGTTTGACACGGTAATTGCATTCCATCTTTGTTTTTTTTTTCTTTTTTTTTTTTTTTGCATTCGTAATTCGCTTTGATGCAAGCACTGTATTTACTCGAAATGACTTGGTACTTGATAATAGAACAAAACTTGGAATAATAATATTCAATTTGAAGCCTAATGAAGCCTTATACTCTTGATATTTAAATTGGCATGATGAAAGGGAAATTCCACCCGGTTGAACCTGCACATGTTAGGATTTAGTCTAGGCTTTTCACTTACTGCAGTATTTAGCCCATGATAGTGACTCGGGTGTCCCTCAATACCACACATGACAAGTTATTATTTTTATGGCTAGTGTTTTCTGATGATTGCGCTCCCTCCCTGGTGAAGTTTGCACTTTATTTTATGGCATGGATACACTTGTATCACAATTTTATAGTTTGTGCTCAAGGCCTCGAGCAATGTGCACATGTTACCCAGTGGAATTATGCTATATAAATGCCAGTATGATCATGCATCTTCACACTTGTATATTATGCATTTTGATTCATCACATGCTCTACTTCTTTATGCGCTAACAGGCCAAGTTATCTATGTTCTTGCTCTCATTTTATCAAGCATGTCTATATTCTATTTTGATACATGATGAGTTGCCATTACTGACACCTTGTCAGCGTTGTCTGATCTAGTCTCGGTGTCATGTAGGTGATAAGCCCCTTGCCCTTGAACTGGTCTTTGAGGCCGTCCAATAGGATCTGCCAACTTTTCATGAGTGGAATGTTGACGATGGGATGTGGACATTGGAGGCTCTGGAGTTGACATGGTTCACAACTTTTGGGTTTCATTTTGGGTGTTATCTTTTGTATTACTTTTGTTTAGTGGCCTAATGTTTTTAAGGCCTAGGCATAGGATATTAAATGAACTCTATTGTCTTTTGTCTTGTAATTAGTAACTTGAATATGTTACTGAAATCTGTTTCCTTCTGCTGTCCAATCTGTGTATTCATTATGGACATGTTTATGTTTATTATTTACGCACATGTTATGTTTTGGGTTCACAACCTTCCACCATGCATCCTTTGGGGATCCGAGGGTCTGGTATACCTCACATAGCGGAATCCTGTAGGTACTCAAAGCGTGTAATCCTATCATTAATACTAATCGCGTGTCATGACCCTTTACTATACTTAGCGATTTGGGATCGTGACATTCCTTATAACTTATGTTTTTTTTGTCATTTTCCCTTTGCGGTCACTCATTGTCTACAGAGGATGCATGACTGGAGCTTCTAGCCCATGATCACGACTCATCGAACTCTCTTGAACAAGGGTTGGTTGTAAACTCGATGGATATAGCACACTCCAATGTGTTTTTACATAAATTCCGAATTGCAAAATTACTAGTCCCAAGTAGTCGCGAGACCTTGTTAAAGCTCACATGTAAATGAAAAAAAGAAAGATGTAAATGAAACAAAGAAAGAAATTTATCACAAGGAAGGGATATATGATCAAATCGTATCACCATCACCGGCAAGGTAATACCGTCTTTTCAAATATGTCTGTTTTTTTGTCACCACGCTCTAAATCAGTGTTTGTACTCATATAATCCTTTATCAACTGACTACAATAAATTGCACAATCCCCAACGCTTTTTACCAATGTCATCCGAAAGGCGTTGTTAAATGTTACCTTTTGCCAACGTAAATAATAATGCATTGGCAAAAGTCACAAAATTATATACTTTTGTCAACGCAAATGAGGCTGTGTTGGCAAGAGGTATTGAAATTATACAAAAAACCCCCATGAAGACAGCAAAGATTTTGGGAACGAAATGTTACCCTTTGGCGACATAAACAATATATTGGCAATGGTTTGACTTATTTGCAACGTACATAGATGCATTGGGAAAGGCACCTTGAACATTGCCAACACACTGTGTGCGTTGGCGAAGATCAATCTTAATTGCCAACGCACTATGTGCGTTGGCAAAGACCCATCTTAATTGCCAACGCACTATATGCGTTGGTGAAGACCTATCCTAATTATCTAAAGTCATATTCTTATTTTATAATTTTTTGCCGTTCAAATTATCATATAATTCAATGGCCTTAAATTTTAATGGTTCTTTTATAATAAAACTTTTTTTTTGGATTTAAATCAATATATAGTAAGTTGTAAGTGATGGATTGATGATTGTAAAATTAGGCCCCTTGCCCAATCTGAACCTTATCAAAGAGCCATCACCTTTTGGTTTGATCTCTTTCCTTTTCTTTTTTGTCTTTTGATAGGATTGTTCACCTCACTTTTAGATTAGTGCCTACAGGGGCAAGGGACTAATTTCGAGGCTTGGGATTGATTTTTAATATAGATGGTTAAACAGGTCAGGCCTGGGCTCAAAGGTCCATGCATTGACTATAGACCTGGAAAATAGGCGCTAACAACTAAACCAGCTAAGGTTGGACAACTGCTATAGACCCGTCCGAATATTTCAATTTTGTAGTGCTTATTAGGTGGAAGTGAAAATTTGAAAAACTATATTTGATTAAAACGCGCTGTCTATTTTATTAAACTAGACTTTTCTATATATACGAGAAAAAAAGATTAATTCAACCCAGAGGTTTCAGAGTTCGGGCGCACTACTACCACACTAGTGCCATTAGGAATATTACCCTATTTTTCTTGGGCACAAGGGGATTAGTCCAGCACAAATAGTTGGACCCACCCTCCTCTATAAAAAAAAAGAATGTAGGCCCACTTAGTTTTTCTATATTTAGTATAATACTTCTTAGAATCCCAGAACCTTTCCCTCTATTTTTAGCCTTAAAATTTAGCACCCTAAACCTAGCAAGATTTTAAGACAAGAAGAGGACCAAGTTGATGCAAGAGAAGAAGAAGAACAAGCCATGTCTTCTCGTGCAACAGGACGTGCAACAGTAGATCAAGGAGAAAACGCTGTTTGCATAGTTTCCACCTTTCTGTGTTAACATCGTTTCAACTTTCAACCTTTCCACTGTCTCTGGTTACAGTCTTGTGTATCTCTGTTCATTCCAGGTTCAGCGTTTTTGTTCTTTCTTTTTTTTTTTTTTTTTTTTATAGATATATGCTGTGAGATCACTTGATGGAAGATCTAATCCGATCATCCACTGGACCACACATGGGCGACCCTAAACATGATGGACCCGTATGTGACTAGGTTCCCTATGGCCCACTATCCAACTGTCCTAAATCTGTCCATATTAAGCAAAAAATTGATTAGGTGTTAGAAACCTCAAATCTAGAAGTTGGGTTTGATAAATCCCCTTTCTAAGAGATCAACAGTCTTCATGCATAGATCCCCACACTACCAATCTGTAAATTGGGGAAGAGAACTAGATTAAACCTTAGCTTTTCAAAGCTTAAATCGGTAATGGTTACCAAGCCTTGTGGGCTCACTTGTCCCACTTGATCATAGATCCAAGACACTCATCTGGGAAAGGGTTACTGGGCGACCATAGGGACCTAGTTCGCTTGTGGACCGGCTCCACTGGGACCCACCATCCATGTGTCTGATAAGAAGAAGTAAAGAGGAAAACGTTCCTCTGCAACTTTTCAAAACAGGATCATCTTCTGTTTGGGCAATTTGTGTTTTGAGTAGTTTATTGAAATTACAAGGAAGCCCTCCTACTTTATGCAAACTACTTCTAGGCCCCCACAATTAGGTATCCAAAGCCTGTCAAAGGAACCTAAAAATGTGATATTTATCCAATCTTTAATGGACTGAGAAAAATTCATTTGTTATCATGGGTTTATTTATTTATTTTTTTAGTTAGATTGGTTCTTTTGTATTCATGTTGATAGTATTTATTTATTTTTTTAGTTAGATTGGTTCTTTAGTATTAATGTTGATGGCTTCTCATGGATTTGTGGGCATTTTATTTGTTTTTAGATTCAATATTTTTATCCTAAAGTATTAGGTGCTCATGGTTTTGATTGGTTATTAATTGCTTTTATTATTGGATTGACTATGGATATAATTTCTTTTTGTTTCTGTCATGTGTTTACTAGCAAAATGGCCCAGGCTTAGAAAAATTTTTAATAGAATATATATATATATATATTTCTTTACAATAGTAATGAAAAGAGAATAAATATAAAATACATAAATCTAGTACTTATATAAATAAAATTATATTGTATTTAGCATTAAAAAAATTCCATACCTAAAAACTTATTTAAAAAGTAAGTAGTGATGTAAAATTATAAAAGCTACAATTATTTTTGAATTAATGTTAAGATTAAAAAATTGAGAAAACATGTTAAGTTAAATTAATGTTCATCTCATCTCTGAATAAGTTACTAAATCTAAAGTCATAAAACCAATTTTCAAAGATGTACATAATTTTTTTTATATCATTTAAATTTTATAAATTCCGATCTACATTGTCATTATTAAAAAGAGATAGATCTCTTTAAATGTAAAATGAATGAAAAATTTAAATTGAAGAAATATGAATCCGGTAATGTCATATTTGATTGTAGGAAATATAAATATAAATATATATTGTAATGTGAATTTTGAAAAAGTTAATATCTTAAGTTTTACTCATTTTTTAAATTATGCATATTAAAATCTATTTAAAAGGGGAAAATTTTAAAGAGTCGGGATCCTTTGTAAGTTAGATGTGCAATAAGAAAGTTTTTGTGGTGACAATTTTAATTATAGATGTTAAGTTATACACATGGTATTAAGTATGGGGAAAAGTGTATAATTGCTTCATAATTAGGTGGGCCTATAACTATAATGACAATAAAGTGAGTAATTAGCAAACCGTCAAAACTTAATTTGTGTAGTCAAAATCAATTATAGATTAGTTCTAATTGAAATCAGTCTTTTTCATGGTTGGAACCAACATCTTATATTAGTGCAAGGACTTACAGGCACAAAACTATATTAGTAATTCTAAAAATTCACAAATTCTAATTTTTTTTCTTGATAGTTCAAAAATACTTTCAGATTTTTTCATTGTTATTTTAAAATTTAGATTTTAGGATTAGGTTCTCATTGGTTTTTATTTTATTTGAACTTTTTTTTTATTGTTGATTCTTTATAATTTTTCGTTTATATGTTTTTAATTTATTTGTGTCCTATGGATTTTATTGCTTTTTTATGGGGCCATTTTATTCAATGCACACATTTTTATCTCCCAATGCTGGGTTCAATTGGGAAGTGTATTCTTTTTATAGAAGTCCACAGATGAGTATAAGTGGATATGAGAATAAAAATCTCTCTCCATTCCATGAGTGACTTACCTTTCCTAATAGCAGATGTCTTTTAATATTTATGGCTATCTTTCTATTTCACAATTTGTGATTTTTTTTTTGCACATTTCTTCATAAATTATAAGTCAGTTTTTGGTCCCATTGTAATCTAATGTAGTGTCTAAGTTTTTAATAATGTTATCTTTGGTTATTTGATTTTTAATTAAAACCTTTATTATTTTTCACAAGCTTAATTATGTTACGTCTTCTCTTTGTAGGAGAAGGTTAAAAATAATTTTCAAATCCATATTTCATGTACAGTCTCAAATAATGTTTATGGGCTTTGTTAGTTTTTTTTTTAAGACAATAAAATTTCAGTATTATTCATTTTATTGTTTTTTTTTTACCAAAGAGATTATGTTCAGATTTTGTAAACTTCATTGTTTTCTTTTTTTTTATTGTAAAATTTTTTAAGGAGAGCAAAAAATTATTTTTGTTGATATGTTGGGGTTTTAATGCCTTAAGATCCATATTGCTTTTTCCAAGTTTATTTCTCAATCGGTTGCCTAGAACTGAATCTTAGCCTTCGTTTCTTTGAGGCTTAATATAAAACACTTAAAATCTAATATGATCACATTTTTTCTAATATGATCTTGTATGTAATCAGCTATGTACAAGAGTTGGATGACCTTAAGTGGGTTTAAATAGAGATTAAGTGAGCAATATCATGAAGGGGTTAGGTCCTTTGTCGAGTTTGCAATGGAGAATGTGGGTCAAGATGGTAAGATTCAGTGCCTGTGTAATAAGTGTTTGAACGTTGATTGGTATACCAGTGAAGTTATGAAAAATCATTTGACCCTTCATGGGATGATGGTATCTTACAAGTATTGGGTTTACCACGGTGAACCTGTTCCTGATAACGACCCCTATATATCGGATGATGTCGATGATGATGACGGTAATAAGGAAATAGCAGATAATGAAGATAATGTTGGGGATGAACTTCCTGAATTAATGGAAGACTATTACAGGGCGACTTACATGGACCGTGATTGGGGAGAATTCGAATCTGTACAAGCTGCTAATACCGTCCAGAGGGAGGAGGTAAAAAAATATTGAAAAACTAATGGAAGCTACCTTGCGTGAGGTGTATCCAGGTTGCAAAAAGTATACTCTTTTGAAGTTTGTGATTATAATGCTTCATGTGAAGGTATTGAGCAAGTGGAGCAATAAGTCATTTGACATGTTGATGGGGGTATTGATAGATCTTTTACTAGAAGGTAATTTAGTTCCAAGTTCAATCTATGAAGCCAAGAAGTTCCTACGTGAGTTAGGCATGGGATACGAGGTCATCCATGCTTGTCAGCATGATTGTGCACTATTTTGGAAAGAGAATGCAAATTTAGAAAAATGTCCGACATGTGGAGAGTCTAGGTATAAAGTCAATGATGGTAATGGTAAGAAGATCCCTCATAAAGTCTTGCGTTACTTCCAACTGACTCCAAGGTTGCAGAGATTATACATGTCTAGGAAGACAGCTATGAATATGAGATGGCATAGTGATAAGCGCCTTGATGATGGGATATTGAGAAATCCTGCTGATTCTCAGGAGTGGAAGGACTTTGATATAAAATATCCCGAGTTCGCATCTGAGCCTCGTAATATAAGACTAAGGCTTGCCTCAGATGGATTCAATCCTTTTGGAAACATAAGCAACTCCTATAGTATGTGGTCTGTAATACTTATGCCCTACAACCTTCCATTCTGAAACTGCATCAAGGAGCTATTTTTCATGATGTCCTTATTTATTCCAAGACCGTAAGCACTTGGAAGAGAGATCGATGTTTACATGCGACCGCTAATTGATGAGTTGAATGAGTTGTGGGAAAATGGCATACTGACTTACGATGCCTTCAGCAAACAGACTTTTCAAATGCATACAGCTATAATGTGGACCATAACTCTGCATATGGTAACTTTCTGGCTGGAGTACAAAAGGTTATTTAGCATGTCCAAATTGTAATGATAATCCATCATCGCAAGGTTTGAGAAGTAAGATTGGGTACACGGGCCATCGATGTTACTTGCCTGAGAAGCACCCTTGGCGAAAGAGTAAGGCCTTTAATGGAAAGGTTGAACTCCAAATAAAATCCTTAGAGTTACCAGTAGAGAAGACACTAGAGCAGCTGGATCGCTTGCCAACTGTCAAGTTTGGGAAACATAAAAGCAACAAGAAGAGACCTCGTAGCATTAAAGAACTGAATTGGACAAAAAAAGCATCTTTTATGAGCTTCAGTACTGGAAGAAACTAAAACTTCGACACAACTTAGACGTCATGCACATTGAGAAAAATATATGTGATCAGTTCCTTGGAACTTTATTAAATATAGATAGGAAGAACAAAGACATAGAAAAAGCTCGTCGAGATTTGGAGGACATGGGCATTAGAAAAGAATTGCACATACAGATGCGTGCCGACGGCTAATATGTGATGCCCCCGGCAATGTACACATTGTCCTTGAAGGAGAGAGAGGGTTTTTGTGAATTCTTGAAATCTATTAAATTTTCAGATGGCTATGCAGCAAAAATCTCGAAATGTGTGACCACAACAAAATGTTCAATTGCTAAGGCTTATATTGTCAAAGAATGTTTGACTTTTTGCTCAATGTACCTTAATGAGGT
The DNA here is from genome assembly GCA_037013555.1 of Sextonia rubra. Taxonomy (NCBI): domain Eukaryota; kingdom Viridiplantae; phylum Streptophyta; class Magnoliopsida; order Laurales; family Lauraceae; genus Sextonia; species Sextonia rubra. Next base: position 102,738,090 of record JASUAD010000001.1, on the reverse strand, counting down.
TGAAACTGTATTTAATCGAGACGAACGAAATGCTGATGGTGGTCATCGTGGTCTGGGATTAACGGTCTTCACACAAAATGTTTGTCCTTTTGGACGATTTACAAGGGCTCCCGAAGTGTCCAAGAAGGAACTTAATATGGCGCAATAGTTTGTGTTATATAATAGCATTAAAGTAGAGTAGTACCTAGAGTATGTGGTTATCTAATCAAGTGTATGCATAACTTGTAAAATTTTTTGAGTTTTCAAGTTTTTTACTTATGATTCAAATTTCTATAATTAGGGAACACAAGAATCTACTTCAGAATTCAAGCGGACGTGATATCACTCAGTTACAACGACAAGATTTTCTGAACTGGTTTAAATTACGTGTAAGATATATAAAATATTTTCGATTATGCTTGACTTAACAGGAACTTAATATATCTACTATATGTTGTTGATGCAAATGAATCAAATGCGGTCGCAAGGGTCACCAGAAGCAACCGATGACCTCTGGTCGTTATCAAATGGTCCTAATGCAATAGTCAATTTTTATTCGGGTTGCATTTGTAATGGAATCTGATTCCATACTAAAGATCGACACAACCGTTGTAAAATCTAAAATAGTGGGTTGGTTGTATAAGGTAACCATAATGGACAAACGATTGACTTCTATGGATACCTATGCAAAGTTTGGGAAATGAAATACTTGTATGGGCATAAAGTTGTTTTGTTCCAATGTAAATGGTTTAAAACCGATAGTAGAAGAACTATACAAATAGATGCCCATTGCACAAGTATTGATGTCAGAAATTGGTGGTATCAAAGTGATCCTTTTGTCTTGCCAAGTTAGGTGTAGCAAGTCTTCTACGCTAAAGATACAAAATTAAGTACAAATTGGCAAGTCAGACAATGAGTTCGACATCAAGGACTTTGGGATGTACCAGAGTTGGATGAACATAGATTAGTAGAAGTATCCGAACATAATGATGCGTACCAGCAAGAAGAAACAACCGGAGCTGTCCAAATTTTCATTGAAGATACTCATATTCTATATCGTAGGGATGGTAATGATCTCGAAATTATTCCAAGGAATAGGGTTTTGCATTCAAGCAGCCAAGTACATATTGGTGATGCACAAATGATGGACCATAGTGATAACGAGGATGAAATAATGATAGAGAATGCAGATGATGAAGAAGATGTCCAACAAAAGCATTCTGATTTGGATATAGATCCCGATTTAAACTGCGATATGTAGTATTTGTTTTCCTTTACATATGGATAAATGTTCTTAATAAATTTGTCGTTTGCTTGTGGATAAATATTTTATTCAGCCTAACTTCTAGAAATTTGCTATTTACCTTTATTCAGTTTTTGGCTCCATATTTGTTACAAATATATTGATGCCGATGTTTTCTCACTGGCAAGCTATGTAAATGGTTAAATATATGCCAACATTTATTCTTAATGAGATTTTCATGTTAGTTGACTATTCATACATATTTTATCATTTTTCAGTAATTAGTATTTGCTAAAATGCCCAAGAATGAAAAATTGTGGGTCAAACCCAAGTCTCTGAGGTAGAAGATGTTAGATATTGAAAAAGAAAGAATGGCTACCATTGCGGAAAATCAAATGAGACTTAAAGCTTTGGGGTTGCACAGGGCGGCGAATTCTTGGAGGGCGTCGGTTAAGAAGATTACCCATACAAATTTAGTTAACAAGAGAAAAAGAAACATGGTTGAGGAAGATGATGAGAAGCATAGTCCGCCAGAGAGTGAGAAAAGCTCGAGTTACTCCAGTGATGATGATGAAGAGTATTGTAGTATGGTGATGATAAATGTTCTGGATCTTAAATGAAAAAGGTAATGTGTAAGAGTGTGCATCTAAGACTGATTTTATATTTACCAACAATTAACTACTGTGGTATACACTTTTTTGTATTATTGATAATTAATGAAATTCTACCCATTATATGTTGATTATTAGTAATTAGTGATATATATACACGTAATCTGTTATTTTCTTTTCTTTCAGGTTGCATCGATGATTGCTAAACATCAATCGGCTCGTCATATACCAGTTTCCGTACCCACATAGTCCCTAATTCTATAGGTACAATCACAACCTGCACAGACCCCACATGCTCCTTTGGCACAGTCCCAACTTGCACAGACTCAACATGTACCTCTAGTGAATACACTAACCACCCAGGTCAACAGTGTAGGTAAGAATCTAATGTTCTTTGCTTATAATTTTTCTCTTAGTCTAATATATTATGCATACAAGCTTAAACAACATTTTTGTCTTTATAGCCTCAAGCTTGACAAAAAGGTCTGTACGAGGCCCGACAAAAGGTAAGAGGATTGAGAGGCTTGTAGCACGATCAAGTAAAAAACTCTCAGTGGAGTTCCCAGATGATTGCAATGTGCCAGTGGGGCTTAATGCCCCTTTTTTTGTGATGGAACTTGGCAAAGAGATTCGAGGTGTGGCACCGCTACAGGGCACAATACATGGACTGATATTGATAATTCACTTAGAGCGGTCATCATACAACGAGCTTTGGTAATTGAAATTTATTAATTAACTAATAACATTAATTTATATTATTTAACAGATATCAATATACTAATATTATGTTTGTAGGAGAAGTTTGAGATCAAGGATTACACAACTGATCCCAAAGTACAGGCGGCAATTGATAAAAAGTGTCAAACATTATATAGGGGCTGGAAGTGCAACTTGCACCTTAAGTATAAGAATATATTGGAAAAAGGTGTTGACTCCAAAACTCAACCGCCTAATAACATTAAGCCAGAGCATTGGAATTACATAATCGACCATGTATGGACAGATGAGAAGTGGAAGGTAACATCTATGTGTTATATATGTCACTAAGCTATTTGTCATAAATCTCTATTGGTTAAGATCCAACATGATTGAGATTTACTAACTTTTTTTTATTTTCTCCTTAATTTTGGTAGGCTAAGTCAGAGAAATCCAAAGCATCTCGTGCACTTCTGCCCTTCAATCATGCATGTGGGTCGAGGTCTTTTCCATCAACGTTGTATATCATGGTGATGTTAATTCTTGATAATTTCAAAAAATAATATTAATTAGATTATAGTACTTACATATAGCCTTACTCATGAAACTAATTAACAAAATCAGGCGGCAGAGAATGGAGGCCAAAAGCCCCACTTTGTGGACTTTTATAAAGACTCCCATTGGAGTAAATCAAAGAACGATTGGGTGAATCCAAAATGCAAAGAAAATCATGTATGTATGTAATGAGTGCGTGTGTGTGTGTGTACATGTATCATTAGAATCCTGTGATACTAGCTATAATGCAGTATATATACTACTTTGTTTATAGCGTGCTTATAGCATATTACATATATAATATTGGTTATTACTTTTTTACTTTGGTTTTTAATCTATTTAGATGGTAATAATATTATATCTCAATATAATTAATTGTTAATTCCCTGTAAAAATAACAGGATGAATTAGTGACTTTGCGAGATAGGTGTTCACAGCTGGTGTAGCCCCGATGAGCGAGGAGGAGATGTCGATTGAGGTGCTTGGGCTGAGACCGGGATACTTGAAGGGATTTGGGGTCGGACCGAAGCCCTCATCTTCTAGGGGTGTCATTCACACCGAGCACGGAGTATGAGGTGCAAAGCCTCAAAGAGCAGATTGAAGTTGCAAATAAAAAAATTGAAGAATTCTCGGCTTTCCAGGCTATGGCAATGGACGACCTACAGCGGGCGGGATTCTTTTTGACATCATCACCTGGTAGGGCAAGCGTGTCGAGAGCTGGTCATGCCGAGTCTTCTTGGTTTGTAAATTTATGTTTATTATATGAATTTTAATACATCAATTTTAGAATTTTTGTTTTAGTTCAGAATAAAACATGCATTTATATTTATTGAGTTGCTTGATTAAAAACTCCAATGCTTCTTTAATTTTAGTCTAAATTTTCTGCATGTATATTTAACTTGAAATGTGTTTGAAAACATATTTGATGCATTTCTTTCTTCTTTATTCACAGATGGATGAGTGACATCATGGAATGCATGGCAGCTTTGATGAAACATGAGAGAGAGAAAGAGGGAATCTGCTTGAATTTAATTCATTGTCTAGATGCTATTTGAATATTTTTATTTTGTCTTTTTTTTAATTTTGATATTGGCGGGAGGTATGTTTTGGAATTGAATTGGATATAATTTTATAATAAATGCAAATGTTTGAGGCTTGGATGAATTTCATTATTAATGCACATTGAGGTTGGTTTTTTATTTTTATATTTGAGATTGAGAAATTATTTTCAATTGCAATGAGTTTATATGAATACAGGTTGTGTATAAAAAATTAGAAAATATTAAATGTGATGTTATACCTTTGCTAATGCTAATAGTGGCGTTGGCAAAAGCAAATTTTGAATATGCTTACATGATATGTAATAATGTTTCCAATGCATTTATTTGTGTTGCAAAGGAAAAAAATTATTTACCAACGCAGATATTGCATTGCTAAAAGTGGATTTTTAAGAACACGTGCGTTGTAGAAAGTGGACTTTTGCCAATGAGTCACGTGCGATGGGGAAAGTGAACTTTTGTCAACACGCCGCATGTGTTGTGAAAAGTAATTTTTTTGCCAATGCACTGTGTGCATTGCAAAAAGTGAACATTTGCCAACTGACAAGTGTGTTGCGGAAAATAGACTTTTGCTAACGCGCTACGCGCTTTGCGGAAAGTAGACTTTTGCCAATACACCACATGCGTTGGCAAAGGTTCAAAACTTTTACCAATGCACCTATTGCGTCGGCGTATGTCAACTAATTTCTACAGCATATCATCTTTTGGTAATGTTTAAAATGATTCAGCAATGTATTTTCGCAATGAATATTACGTTGCTGGAAAGTTAACTTTCCCCAACGCGGTCAAATTGCGTCGCGGAATACTTTTACTGACGAGGTTTTGGTAACATGCTGGCAACACACTCAATTACGTTGTAGAATGTGTTTAGCAACGTAAATACTAACCTTTGCCAATGCAAAAATACATTGACAAAAATGTTTTTTCTTGTAGTGACTCCAGATATTCCTCATTAATCAAGTTGCATATCTACTCCTCAATTATTCTGGGGTAAAGTTGCATCCACACAAAGTTGCAAGTTATCTAAGGCGAAATTTGGTAACAAGAAAGAGAGAGAAAAAAAAAGGCCAAATCATGCAACAATAAAATAACCTGATGTGTACAAAGATTCCAAAGAGCAAAAGCATCAATAACTGATAGAAGAATCCATTAAGAATCCAACATGGTGTTGTGGCCACACATGTGCGACATAAGTATGTTTTTCATTTAAAAAACTCATGCAATGCATTCTGAGAAGGATAACCACTAGGTGAACGTGCTCAACATACCTTGAATCTCTTGCCAAGCTGCTCAATACATTTCTCTACTTATAACACCGCGACCCCAAAAGAGTAGGTTAGAGGTTGTTTACTTGTGTGATTAGTGTTTTGCTAGTGGTTACTGTTAGGTCATTGTGTTGACCTTCTCTGGGTTATGTTTGAGGTCTTGGTTAGGTAGTTGGGTTTAGTTTAACATAGATTAGGTAACTTCAAGCCCTTTTTTGTAATTTTCTTATTTGTTCGAGTTCATCGTTTTGATGTCATCTTGATGTTATCGCGTGTCTTTCGTCGTGCTTGTCAATTATTGTAACTGCCTCGAGAGCATCTGGAGTCATTTGATGTGTTTAAATATTCATTTGATTCGAATTTTAAATTTCATAACTTTTGGACTTGGCTACAAATGGCTAAACCATATATACATATCTGTTCACCTAACCTATTCATCCTTATCCATTTCTTTTTCTCTCTTCCGTTTTCTTCTTTCTTCCTTCTTCTTCGTTCGTTCTTCGTTCTTCGTCGCTTCTTGTCAACAGTGTCCAGCCATGATGCTCTCCGCCAGTTCTACGTGATTTGAGTCTAGAAATACGTGAAAGCTTGGCAATCGTTGTTTAAGGCAAGTATAAGCAACTATTGGCTTAATACATGCTGGTAGCTCGTGATTGGTATGATTTACTCTCCATTATTTGTAGGGTATGCATGGTTTGACAGCCCCTTTTGTTTCTTATTTTAACTGGTAGGATAGAAAAAGATGAGAATCCCTTACGGTTAAGCTATATGCAAGCCGTGATTTAGCCGTAGCTCATACATGGCTAAGCTGTAGAGCATGCTACGGCGAAATCTGATGACCTGACAAAGCCCACACCTAAAGGTTGAGTAAGAACCATACAAAATCTCATAGGACCTTAGTTGTGGAATTCTCACCCTTTACCTTAACTTGGAATCACTTCGAGACTGATTCCGTGCATCTCAGAAGGCTTCCGGGCCGACCGATCGGTCCTAAAGCCCTGACTAGTCGAATTTCGGTTCTGGATGGTATCCGACCGGGCGGACCCTTACCCGATTGGTCGGGTAAACAACCTGCAGGAATGTAGACACTTAATTTAAATGGTTCCCCGGACTGACCATATACCAATTGGAGATCTATAGATGGACTACACTACTGACCGAAGATATGATTATCATGAATGATCCTGAGGGCTGAGATGCATTCATGAAGGTTATCCATCTGTTAAGCACCTCTCCATGGGTGAACACCTCCCCATGGGTGTTGGTTTAAGGGACTTCGATACATTTTCTCTGTACAATGAGACACCAAAGGAAGAACAACAGTGTATCGGACACTTTAAAACTACGTCATCATGCACGGTTAGTGACAGTGGGTAACTAAATTAGGATTGGCTAGTAAAATGACCTTGACTCTGTTAAGTTGAACTACCTAGCATATTGGAATTCAGTAATTGCCCTCTATTGTCAGATATTCTTGTGCATTGTGTTCTCTTGATGGTTATTGTATCATGACTTTATATTGCTATTGAGATTGAGCAAAGTGCTAAAGATTAGTTTGTAAAACATTCTTCCTTATGCTTGCAAAAGGAATCGTTTTCACTGAGTGATAAGATAATTGATTGATTGGTGAAATGTCTGGCTTTACTCAACCTCCGCCTTACGATATTCGACGGGGTTGACATTCGGCATTGTACTGATTGTTGCTGCTGCAGTGTGCTACCGTCTTGGTGATTTCGGACCCCAAGAAACCGAGACCGATTTGGCCGATGGTGTTCTCACTACCGATTGCTCCTCATAAGGAGAATGGTCAAAATGTAGTAGCCACCTAGTTCAGTATTTTTGTTATTGACTCGCACTGGCATGTTTTATTCATTTGCACGATTGCCTAGTATACTAACATGTCCTCCATTAAATCCACTTGTAATGAATTCTTGTTAGATACAACGCGTGTTACCTATAGATTGTTTATATTTTGCCGAGTCGTTATACTTACTTGTTGTTCTTGGTGTTTCAGGCTCAGATTCCATCTCTGATCCTACGAAGGTCGGTCAGACATTGGAAGAGATCGTAGGGACTCCTTCTAGGCTAGATGAGTGGGAATGAGTACTCCACTCTGGAGAGCGGTTTGTCAGTGTTCTTGTGCATCTTGATTTCATTTCATATCATTGTCTCTCCTTTTGTTTTGTATTGTACTCGTGACTCTAATGTATAATATATAAATATATCGTTTTGCTTATATTCTTGTCTTATTCTCTGGTTCTTTTGTTGTAGTATAATGTAATGATAGCTACAGCTTCCGCATACAATGTGATTGCACGTATGAATGTTCCTCTGTGCATGTGCATCTAGATCAGGTTTAGGTGCATGTACACGGGAGTACGTGTGTCCCTGATTGGGTATATCCTAATCCTTGGTTTCTTGGGCCTGGGTTGTGATATACTTATGGTATGGTATCAGAGCATGTTTTAGAGCATGTAGGCATGTGGAAAGGTGGTGAGGACACGTTGGACTTGTGCGAATAGCTAATGTTCGACTCGTTTTCTTTCAGGAATTGTTTTGGGAATTGTTGTGTGTATTTGTATTGATGTTTTACTTTCGCAGGTCATGGCATCTGGATCGGGTACGAACAATAACCATGAGGTTAATATGGTTCCTTCAGTAGGAACCAATGAATCAGCTCCTCCTCCATCGGCTAATGAAGATCATCTGATGTCAATGCTACAAGCAATCCAAGCACAATCCCATGCGATGCAGGCACAAATGCAAGCCCTACACTCTTTACAAGCACAGGTAGCTAGCTTCCATTGCAGAACGACAAAGCTAAGCATCTCAGTAGCCTTATGTGGAACAACGAGTAGTGTTCCAACCAAAGGAAACAGATCCCAACGCATTATATGAGAAGTTCAGAAAACGAGGAGCTAAGAATTCTTTGGTAAAGAGGATGCATTATAGGCTAATGAATGGCTGGAGCACATTGAAGACTTGTTTGATACAGTGATTTGCACTAATAAACAGAATGTCCTGCTTACTGCCTCTATGTTCCGAGGGGTGGCCAATACGTGGTGGAAGAGTGTGAAGGATCGTTATAAGGATATGCCTGGCCCAACAGTGTAGGAGACTTTAAAAAGCAGTTTAAAAGGAAGTTCATCCCAGCCCTTGTGCAGAGAGCTAACGAAACGGAGTTTTTGGCCTTACAACAGCATCAGATGTTAGTAGCAGACTATGTACATACCTTCACACAGTTATCTCAGTATGCCGAGGACATGATTAACACAGAAAAAAAGAAGGTAAATCAATTCATCAGTGGTCTAAACCCCTATACAAAGACACATGATGTCATTCCAGCGGCCACCTACATTTGATGATGCTGTAAGCTAAGCATATGCTGCGGAGGCCAATGCTTGGGAAAGAAAAGCTACAGACCCCAGGAGAAATGCCTCTTTTGGTGTGAAGGGACAACCACCAAAGAAGATAAAGGGCGGACAAGAGACTCCCAGTCAGATAGCAGGAACATGTGGTTATTGTGGAGGTCGGTCACATAAGATAGAGCAATGCTAGAAAAGGACAGGAGCTTCTCTAGGATGTGGATCTATGGAACACAAGGTGGCTTAGTGTTCTAAGGCCAAGATTCCCCAGCAGACTCGATCTTCAACTTCTGTAACACAAGGCAAACCTCAGCAATCGCATCCGAGCCAGAAACCTCAGCGCCATACTGCTCGAGCATATGCTGCAACACATGAGAGTGCGGAAGACGCGGCCGTAGTGTAAGGTACTCTTTTGATTGAGAATGGGGAAGCCCAAGCTTTATTTGATTCGGGGTCTACGCGTTCATATGTAGCACCTCACTTTGTTATGCAGCTACGAAAGCCGCCTCAGCCATTATCGTACGTGTTGATTGTGTCCACTCCTGTAGGCAAGAGAGTGGAGTGTAGTGTCTTCTACCCCCAGTGTGAGGTAAAGATAGAAGGTCATTAGCTCCCAGTTGATTTGATTTTGTTGTCAATGTTCAATTTCGACGTCATCCTTTGGATGGATTGGTTGGCGAGGTATCGCGCCTGTGTTAATTATTACAACAGAATGATTTGCTTTGACTTAGGGAATGGGTTTTGCTTTGTGGGACGTTAGAAGGATTGCTCTAAGCATGTGATCTCTACATTCAAGGTGGAGCAAATGATACGCAAAGGGTGTGAAGGCTTCATTGCCTTCGTATAGGAGAAGAAGGAGCCAAAGAAGCTTGACGAGATTGTAGTGGTACGAGAGTACCCGGATGTGTTTCTGTTTCCGAAAGAAGTACCAGAGCTACCACTCATTCTTGAAGTGGAAATTTCTATTGAACTTGTGCCCGGAACAGCACCTATCAGTAAAGCTCCCTATCATATGGCTCCTACTGAATTGTTGGAATTAAAGAAGCAGCTACAAGAACTTCTGGATAAGGGTTTCATACATCTGAGTGTGTCACCAGGGGTGCACCAGTGCTGTTTGTGAAGAAGAAGGATGGCACACTTCGTATGTGTATTGACTACAGGTAGCTGAATAAGGTCACGATCAAGAACAAGTATCCTTTGCCGCATATTGATGAGTTGTTTGATCAACTCCAAGGTGCAGCGTATTTCTCTAAGATTGATTTGAGATTAGGCTACCACCAACTACGAGTCAAGGAAGAGTATGTGCCAAAAACTGCCTTTAGAACGCGGTATGGTCATTTTGAATTCCTAGTGATGCCTTTTGGGTTAACTAATGCACCTGCTGCTTTTATGGCTTTGATGAATCGTGTCTTTGCTCCTTTCTTGGATCATTTTGTGGTCGTTTTCATTGATGATATCTTAATATATTCAAAGACCGTAGAAGAGCATTCAGACCATTTGAGGAAAACCCTGGTATTTTAAGGGAACATCGTTTGTGCGCCAAGTTGTCGAAATGTGACTTTTGGCTTGAGCAGGTGGCATTCCTTGGTCATATCATCTTAAGAGAAGGGTTAGCAGTGGATCCCTCAAAAGTTGACACAGCTGTTAATTGGCCAAGGCCAACATCAGTGACCAAACTACGAAGTTTTCTAGGACTTGCGAGATATTACAGATAATTTGTTCAGGATTTCGCAAAGATCTCTGCCCCTTTGACGAAGCTGACTCGAAAGAATGTGCCATTTACCTGGACAGGTACTTATGAAGCCAGTTTCCAGATTTTAAAGGAGAAGTTGACTACTACTCCCATTCTTGCTCTTCTAGATGGAGGTGAAGGATTTGTTATTTATTCTGATGCGTCAAGAGTGGGATTGAGATATGTTTTGATGCAGCATGGTAAGGTCATTGCTTATGGATCTCGGCAACTAAAAGAGCACGAGAAGAACTACACTACCCATGATTTGGAACTGGCAGCAGTTGTATTTGCTTTGAAGCTATGGAGACTATTTGTATAGAGAAAAGTTCGAGGTATATTCCGATTATCACAGTTTGCAATATTTTTTCCAGCAGCCTGATTTGAATATGAGACAGAGCAAGTGGTTGGAATTTATTAAGGATTATGATTTCTCGATTAAGTATCATCCAGGAAAGGGGAATGTAGTGGCAGATGAGCTCAGTAGGAAAACGGAACATCTTAATGTTGTTGGAAGCTCACGGGTGTTTCTTTCTAGATATGCCAAGGACAGACCGATAGAGGTGACTATGTTGGGTGATGTAATAATGCTAGCCAGTACGGTTACATTTCAGCCTGAGATCATCTAGCAGATTAAAGACAGACAATTTGAATACCAGCAACTGGTTCGAATCAGGGATCAGATTGGAACTTGACTAGATTTTTGCTTGGAGAATGGTGTTCTCTACTTTCGATTTCGCTTGTGCGTACCAGCAGTTGGGATCTGAAAGAGAGTTTGATGACGGAAGCCCATTATGCTCGTTATGCGATGTATCCCGGGAGTACGAAAATGTACAAGAGCTTAAAGGATCATTTATGGTGGAATAACATGAAAAAAGAAATTGCGAGATTCGTCATGAGATGCCTCACGTGTCAGAAGGTGAAAGCTGATCATCAGAGACCCCAGGATCACTACACCCATTGCATATACCACAATGGAAGTGGAAACGCATTACGATGGACTTTGTTTCAGCGTTCCCTCCAACGAGCAAGAAGAATAATGCTATTTGGGTGATTGTAGATAGATTGACGAAGTCAGCTCATTTTCTTCCATTCAAGAAAGGAATGGCATTTTCAGAGATGGCGAAGAAGTTTGTTGACGAGATTGTCAGGATATACTGTGCGCCAGTCTCTATTGTGTCCGACCGTGATAGCCGTTTCGTCTCTTTTTTTTGGAAGGCTTTTTAAGAGGCTATGGGTATGAAGTTAAGTTTCAGTACTGCATATCACCTACAGACAGACGGTCAATCGGAACGCACCATTCAGACTTTAGAGGATATGTTACGGGCAAGTGTTCTAATTTTAAGAAGGAGTGGGATCAGCATCTTTTATTGTGCAAGTTTACATATACTAATAATTTCCACGAGAGTATTGGGATGGCTCTGTATGAAGCCTTATATGGACGGAAATGTAGAAGTCCATTGTGTTGGGAAGAAGTGGGGACTAGAAGTTTTCATGGCCCTCTGATTATTACAGAAACCGTAGAGAAAATACAAAAGGTAATCGAGAATTTGAAGGTTACCTGGTCTAGACAGAAAAGTTATGCGGATACACGGAGGAAGCCCTTGGAATTTCAGATTGGAGACTAGGTGTACCTGAAAGTTTCCCCCATGAAAGGTACCATTCGGTTTGGACAGAAGGGCAAGCTAGCTCCAAGGTTTGTTGGCCCATTTGAAGTCAAAAGCTGGACTAGTGATGTAGCGTACAGATTAGTGCTTCCTGTGGAGTTCTTAGGAGTTTACGATGTGTTTCATGTATCGATGTTACGTAAGTACGTTTGAGACCCTACCCGTATCATTCGGTATGACGATGTGCCGATTTAGCCGAATGCATCATACGTCGAGTGTCCACTCCGTATTGTGGATACTAGAGAGCAGCTCCTGTGAACAAGAACAATTTGTTGGGTCAAGGTCCTCTGGGAACATCACAGTCCAGAAGAAGCCATATGGGAACCTAAAGAACAGATAGCTCGCCAGTACCCTGAACTCTTCACGTAGGTATGTTAGTTATCATTCAGAGGACTGAATAAGTGTTAGTGGGGGAGGATGTAACACGCCAACCCCAAATGAGCAAGTTAGAGGTTGTTTACTTTCATGATTAGCATCTTGCTAGAGGTTACTGTTAGATCATTGTGTAGACCTTCTTTGGGTTATGTTTGAGGTCTTGGTTAGGTAGTTGGGTTGAGTTTAACCTGGATTAGGTAGCTTCAGGCCCTTTTTCGTAATTTTTTTATTTGTTCGAGTTCGTCGTTTTGATGTCATCCTGATGTCATCGCGTGTCTTTCGACGTGCTTGTTAATTATTGTAACTGCCCCGAGAGCATCTGGAGTCATTTGATGTGTTTAAGTGTTCATTTGATTCGAATTGTAAATTTTATATTTTTTGGACCTGGTTGCAAATGGCTAAACTATATATATATCCGTTCACCTAACCTATTCATCCTTATCCGTTTCTTTTTCTCTCTTCTGTTTTCTTCTTTCTTCCTTTTTCTTCGTTCGTTCTTCGTTCTTCGTCGCTTCTTGTCAGCAGTGTCCAGCCATGATGCTCTCCGCCAGTTCTACGTGATTCGAGTCTAGAAATACGTGAAAGCTTGGCAATCGTTGTTTAAGGCAAGTATAAGCAACTATTGGCTTAATATATGCTGGTAGCTCGTGATTGGTATGATTTACTCTCCATTATTTGTAGGGTATGCATGGTTTGACAACCCCTTTTGTTTCTTATTTCAACTGGTAGGATAGAAAAAGATGAGAATCCCTTACGGTTAAGCTATATGCAAGCCGTGATTTAGCCGTAGCTCATACATGGCTAAGCTGTAGAGCATGCTACGGTGAAATTTGACGACCTGACAAAGCCCACACCTAAAGGTTGAGTAAGCACCATACAAAATCTTATAGGACCTTAGTTGTGGAATTCTCACCCTTTACCTTAACTTGGAATCACTTCGAGACTGATTCCGTGCATGTCAGAAGGCTTCAGGGTCGACCGATCAGTCTTAAAACCCCGACCAATCGAATTTCGGTTCTGGATGGTATCCGACCGGGCAGACCCTTACCCGATCGGTCAGGTAAACAACCTGCAGGAATGTAGACACTTAGTTTAAATGGTTCCCTGGACTGACCATATACCACTTGGAGATCTATAGATGGACTACACTACTGACCGAAGATATGATTATCATGAATGATCCTGAGGGCTGAGATGCATTCATGAAGGTTATCCATCTGTTAAGCACCTCTCCATGGGTGAACACCTCCCCATGGGTGTTGGTTTAAGGGACTTCGATACATTTTCTCTGTACAATGAGACACCAAAGGAAGAACAACAGTGTATCGGACACTTTAAAACTACGTCATCATGCACGATTAGTGACAGTGGGTAACTAAATTAGGGTTGGCTAGTAAAATGACCTTGACTCTATTAAATTGAACTGCATAGCATATTGAAATTCAGTGATTGCCCTCTATTGTCAGATATTCTTGTGCATTGTGTTCTCTTGATGGTTATTGTATCATGACTTGATATTGCTATTGATATTGAACAAAGTGCTAAAGATCAGTTTGTAAGACAATTTTCCTTATGCTTGCGAAAGGAATCGTTTTCACTGAGTGGTAAGATAATTGACTGATTTGTAAAATGTCTGGCTCTACTCAGCCTCCACCTTACGATATTCGACGGGGTTGACATTCGGCGTTGTACTGATTGTTGCCGCTGCAGTGTGCTACCGTCTTGGTGATTCTAGACCCCAAGAAACCGAGACCTATTTGGCCGATGGTGTTCTCACTACCGATTGCTCCTCATAAGGAGAATGGTCAAAATGTAGTAGCCACCTAATTCAGTATTTTTGTTATTGACTCGCACTGGCATGTTTTATTCATTTGCACGATTGCCTAGTATACTAACATGTCCTTCATTAAATCCACTTGTAATGAATTCTTGTTAGATACAACGCGTGTTACCTATAGATTGTTTATATTTTGCTAAGTCGTTATACTTACTTGTTGTTTTTGGTGTTTCAGGCTCAGATTCCATCTCTGATCCTATGAAGGTCGGTCAGACTTTGGAAGAGATCGTAGGGACCCCTTCTAGGCTAGATGAGTGGGAATGAGTACTCCACTTTGGAGAGCGGTTTGTCAGTGTTCTTGTGCATCTTGATTTCATTTCATATCATTGTCTCTCATTTTGTTTTGTATTGTACTCGTGACTCTAATGTATAATATATAAATATATCGTTTTGCTTATATTCTTGTCTTATTCTCTGGTTCTTTTGTTGTAGTATAATGAAATGATAGTTACAGTTTCCGCGTACAATGTGATTGCACATGTGAATGTTCCTTTGTGTATGTGCATCTAGATCAGGTTTAAGTGCAGGTATACGGGAGTACGTGTGTCCTTGATTGGGTAGATCATAATCCCCGGTTTCTTGGGCCCCGGGGCCCTGTTTGTAACACTACTAATGTTAGGAAAGCAAACAGGCTGAACCATCCGAGCCCAAGCAAACCTAGGCTGGTCCCAAGACAATAGCAAAGCAAGATCTTACAAGATAAACTCTCTGCATTAGGAAGATCTTATTATGTGTAAATGATGTCTAAATCATATCAACCAAATCTACACTCTGTAAATGTACTATTAATACATGTGTCGATGGAAATCGACCTGTGGTGAATTTATTCAAATCTTTCATGGTATCGAGAGTTTTGTTCCTTCCTGGTTATCCAAAGTATAAGTGGATATCTATCATCCATTGGCTATTGCTTTCTTAGTGCAGTTTGAACGGTGCCTCTGTTATTGATCCAAGTGGGTCCTACTTGTAAATCGGAGAACCTCTGACTTGTGGAACCTCTGCTGGTCATGTGTTGCACAGTAGTCTACTGTGTTTCTACTCTGTGTGTTACCAGTCTGCATCAATTGGAAGGGCTCTGAAGTGCCGATCTGTGATTCAGATTTTTTGAGGCCTCTACAAATATTTGGCTGCAAAGTATTTTTCTAGCACCATGGCCGCCTCAGGTCACTCTTCTGGCACAATTTCAATTTCAAATATTACTAGTCTTGTCTCCATTTGGTTAGATAGGGACAATTATCTATTGTGGAAGTCAATTTCTTCCTATCCTTGGGGCCAATAAATTACTTCAATATGTTGAAGGCACTGGATCTGTCCTACAAAATTTTTCAATGATAAAGGTGGTGCTCCTACATCTACAATCAACCCTGCCTATGACCTTTGGATGGAGCATGATGCTCTTGTCCTTCTTTGGATTAATGCTACACTCACACTTGCGGTCTTACAAAGCGTTGTGGGTCTCCAATCTGCTCATGAGGTTTGGCAGAGGTTGGAGAGGCTACATCTTATTCAATCCAGATCTCGAGTTCTCCAGTTAGAACAACAGTTCCAGACACTTAAAAATGATGGCTTCTCTATTACAGACTACCTTGACAAAATGAAGGGTATCTCTGATGCTGTTAAGGCCATTGGTCAGCCTATTACGGACTACGGTCTCTGCAATCAAATTCTAAATGGCCTTGGACCAGAATATATGATGTAGTACACACTTCAGTTGTGAACTGTGACTCTCCTATCACATTTGAAGACCTCTTTGGGCAACTCTTAACCTTTGAGTTAACATTAGATCGCAGAATTCTACTCCAATTACCGAGCAACCCGCCACTGCTTTATATGTGGCTTCAAATTCTCTAACTTGTGGTTGTGGACAGGGCCGTGGGTGAAACCAAAATAAAACCATGCTGGATCCTCATCTACTCCATCTACCCCATCCCAATCGCCCAAGACACGCCCTTTGTGTCACTCATCATGGCCCAAATTGGTGTTGTTTCATTATTTCGCACAATTGAGGGGGAAATGGCATCTCGCCTCATGTCGGGATCAGCATTCTCCATTAGACGAAGAGAAATCTTCAGTTTCAAAAAGATCAATTTAATTTCTTGAATCTAAAATAAACAAGTCGAAACAGAAACCAGGAAGAATGAAACATATAACCTTGATCCTATCCACTTGGCTTGTGAACTTTGAATTGAATTCAAAGATGTCATTTTTTTAAATTGTAGTCGAATTTGGTTGTGTCATCAAAATCTAGTACTCATCGCAAGAAAGTTTGTACCTCCTGTTCATTAAGCTTCAAGATGTTCATGATCTCTGAATAGGAAAGTCGTTCACCATCTAAAACAGAGTGACAACAATTTAACGTGTTTCGGCTATTGAGCCTACGTCCACGGCAATGATTTTCCCGCACTCGGATCAGTGGGTGCATCTCTCTATTTATAATGCATTCTGTTACTATTAATAGAATCTCTTGGATCCTTGGCAGGGAGTGAGTTGGCAGCAGTTGAAATCACATAGATTTGGTTGGGGGGCTACAATTACTGAGAAATCCAAAGAGAGAGGATATGATGAGTTGAATAGATTTGATGGTGAGTTGTGGTCTTCAACATGATCAATTTGTGAGCTGGCTGAGATCTTCATGATCAATAGTTGTGATGAGATCTCCATGACAAGTTGTATTAGAATGATGGTCGACTGAGGACCTTCAGAATGTTTGTGAGTTGATAAATGTCTCTAAGATGATAGCCCTTTAGTAAAAATATCTGTAATTTGATCCACATTAGATAGGTATTGGAAATTTGGCTGTGGAGCGTGTGATCCTCTCCCATGGCCACCTTGCGATCCTTGTCCAAGACTACAAGGAGGTCCACGACCTCTGCCACGTTGGGCAACATTCACTTTTGGTTGATGATTCTGAAGATGTTGGGTGTGATTGTTCTCAATATGTGGTTCATGGCTACGGAGGTAGGCATGAAGTTCATCCAAATCCATGAGTTCTGAGCGAGTAGTGAGAGAGATAACAGGAGCATCAAATTCAAGACTCAATCGACTTAATCCACCCATAATATAAAGAAAGATCTGTTAGATTTTGTGGACTCAATCCATCAGTTGATGTAATAAATTGATTAATTTCTTTATTTATCAATAAAATCATGCTTTGCTTTCATGAGATGAGTGCTATTTTACTAATTCATGCACATGACCACTACATATGACATAATGGTTCATGAGTTGAACCGGGTCCCATTAGTATGTTAGACGTGATATATGTGCATGGATGAGATCCACACGCGGGAGATATATGTCACAAATCTTATGCTTAAAATAGCTTCACAACCAGTAATGAGATTGGGGCATCTCATTTGATAAGGTTGCAGCACTTTGATCACTATGAGATAGTGTGATTTGTCTCAATCATCAGAATGTAAGATTCTGGATCATGGTACTGGTACATTGGATGTATTGAAGGACCATGAGATGCACCTTATGGAATTCCGTCTCAATAATAAGGTATGCTCTCATAATTCCCTAGCAATAGGCTCTCAATCCTGAGACATTGACGAACTCAAGTTTCTATCTATTCATTTGCTTTGAGTCACCAATGAGTGAGGCCGACTATAGGTTAACACCTCGGTGTCTTGGGTATATGGTAGTAAAACTGTGGGAATGTTGAATGATCAAGATGGAATCTATCTCTATTATCCCCTTGTGCCAATTAATGGATTTATCATTAGTAAGTGCGCACCCATCTCAATTAAGAGTTAATTGGATAGTACTGATGATTACTGTAATTAATTGGGGCTCAAGGATAATAAGATGTGGAACTTAGATTGGAAGAGATGGATTTATTCCAATTGATCCACGGATATTGATAGAGGGGCCTACTTGTGGTAATTGGGAAGTTTAGGGTCTTCATTGTAATTTATTCTTAAGACTGGAGTGCAATTGCATTTATATAGTGGTGTTATTTGCAATTAACTGTGGGCCCGGATTGCACATGAGATGTGGGGTCGCGGTGTTCCAGTTGGAGCCAGCTTTCTAAGGAATCCCTAGTGGTCCCCACGCTAGCCCAAGATATTGGAAAACACTAATCCGACTTGGACTCTAGAAATAAGAGTTTGGAAAGGAGAAAGCCGCTAATTGCTTTGGAAGTAAGACTTCTATTTCAATTAGACAAGGGAGAGATTTGGAAGTCTATAAAATCTCTTGGACGTCCAATAAGACTCTCCCTCACGCCCAAAACCTTTTCGTGCAAGAGTTGCACGAGTTTCTCTCCTTCTCTCCTCTAGTTCTTTGGAGTTTCGAGTTGGGATTTTCTCCTGAAGATTCCACCATTCTTCTTGAGAAAAGAAATCCAATTCGGGGGTCATAGCGTGGAAGGCTAAGAGGTGTTGAAGAAATCCATTAGAGCACTGCGGATCTCCAAAGGTATGATCTACTTCTTGCATGTCGTAGATTATTTTGGATATTTAGTGCTGGTAGAGTTTTTACTGTACATGGTCACGAGATTGAGGGTAACGCATCCTGGATTCGGTTTTGGTCTTATGGATAGTTGATCCCTGTATCAAGTGGATCAAAAGTTTTGAAAATCTATCCACAAGACCCACCTACTTCCAACAAGATCTCCTCATCAGGAACACTATGACCACCAACAATACGATGGTCAATAATAACTTTCATTTTTTGTAGATAATTGGTAATAGAAAGAGTACACTTTCTTACTATATGAAGTTGCAACCTCAACTACAATGGTGTGCTCTTGATTGGGATGAAAATTGCTTCTCAAGCACAATCCAAACGTCCTTGGATGTGGGCAAACTAATAACCTTGGTATGAACTTTTTTTATTATCGGTTAATAGAAAATTTTATTACAGAAACAGCTTCTCTAAAAATGGGGGTAAAGCAATACATCTTGCTCTCTCCAAACCAAGTTAGGCGGAAGCCTCGTGCATTGGGCTGCTCTTTTTTTTTTAAACAGAAAATTTTATTAACAAAAAGGGATATAAAATAAGCTGTAGGAGAGCATCTTTTAGTATAAGAGAAATATACTGAAAAATGAACATACCTTATATAACGGGAACACTTAGATTTCATAATCGATGAACTCCTTGCTTCACTAGGCCATTTGCCACATTATTGGCGAACCTGCTAACATGCATAAAAGACACCTAAACCAATGATGATAGATACGACTCTCATTAAAGTAGAATTGCATCTTCCAAGGACTATTAAAGGATTTCACCTATGAAATAGCATTAGAGGAATCGCTCTCTACTATCAGCTGGTGGTGATAGGAGGTGCTCAGAGAGGGAGATAATGAGTCAACTCAAGAGAAGCTGATCTTGTTTTCTCCCACCTACTATAGGTGGGATTTGACTTTGTTTTGCATAGAGTTTCAGGTTCTTGAATCATCTTTGGTGGGCATGGATTTGCTCCATCAATATAGCCAATGAGATCATATCCTCTAAGGATGGGTAACAATTGGGATTTCTATAGTAACTAGTTATTTTTATCTAGTTTTGTGGTAAGGAAGTGTTGCATGCTTGAGGATGGAGAATAAGGAGATGAGAAAGAGGATGATGGGATGAAGGAGGCCATATGACGGTTGAAGGGTGACTCAAGTCTTGCGCTTTGATACCATAAAACAAAGTGACAACAATTTAACATGGTTCCCCTATTGAGCCTGCATCCACGGCAATGATTTTCCCACACTCCAGTCAGGGGGTGCTCCTCTCTATTTATAATGTATTATGTTACAATTAATACAATTTCTTAGATCCCAGACAAGGAGTGAGTTGGTAGTAAATGAAATTAGGGCAATTTTCAAAATAACATTCAAGTTTTTCTTAGATTTCAAATCACAATGAAAAAGATTTTACATTTCAAAAAAGAGCTTTTGTTTTCCACTTATGTTTCAAATAAGGACATTTGGCGATAACAAGAGTTTTCTGGCAACTTTTTTGCTCATCTTTCTGAAAATACCAAAAATGCCCTGAGCTCCTCTCCACTGGTCAACGATCTCGCCTCTACGTTCGGCGACAGCAGCCCAGCCATCTCGTATCTCATCATCTCATGCACTCCTCTATGTTCGCATTTACCGGGAAATGGTGGTGAATCTTCCTCTGCCGAGCTCTACGATAGCATCAATATAAGCATCTAGCCATTCTCAAACCAACTTAGCACTATTTGTGCCATCACGATCTAGTTCCGATGCGACGGCACCCCGCTCGTCCTACATCACTTGCTCCTAGATTCATCCCATATAGGCATGGTCTTCTAAGTTTTTGCTGATTGGGAGCCTTAATCTGTGTCGTAAGACGCCTGTCAATTGGCGCATAGCTTCACTAGAATCATGGATCTGATGAAAGATGTTGGATGGGATTCGGATTCCCTACAATTTTGTTCATCCTGGTGTCAAACGCATGAAGAAGGGGCACAAATGGCATGCAGTATTTTCTTCATTTGCTCAGTCATGTTTGGAGGTATAGATTCGATGAGATTCCACTTGGGTGAAGATGGGTTTTCGTCCAAGCGTTTCATCCTCCCATCTACTTCCTCACATCATCCCAAATCCCGCAACCAAACGGCCATCCAACACCATCACCTTCATGGTCCCCATCTCCATCTCTCATTTCCATCTCCATCTACATCAACCTCTCCTCCAATACCCAAACAGTATCAGCCTTAATGTCCCTCATCCACATCTCTTCCTCACATCCAAAATCAATCAATTCTTTTCCACATCTCTCACAACCATCACCGTCACAAACTGAATCTCTACCTTCTCTCATCATCACTTGCCATCTGTTCTTATCTCCATCTTATCTCCTCATCCCAAAGCCTACAAATTCATTGCTCTCTTAGCCAAACGTATTCAACCCATCTCTGCCCTTCCACTCGACTCAAACATACTCAACCCATCTTTGCCTCCCCATAGCCTTTTTGGTTCACCATAATTGAACACCTACACTCCCACACCCTGCAACTAGGAACCAAACCAAACATCATCATCCTACAACCATCATCACTCATCTTTTTCTCAAGATCGTCCAGCTTGAGAGCAGAGAGGAACCTGACGGCATTTTTGGTATTTTGAGGAATATGGGTAGAAAAGTCACTGGAAAACTTGTAAAGTCACCAGATGTCCTTGTTTGAAATGTAAATGGAAAATTTATGCCCCATTTTGAAATATGAAAAATTTTTTTATCTTGATTTGAAATTTGGCAAATACTTGAGCCCTGTTTTGAAAATTTCCCTTGAAATTATATAAATTTGCAGGGCAACAATTACTGAAAAATCCAAGGAGAGAAGATATGATGAGTTGATTAGATTGGATGGTGAGTTGTGGTCTTCAACGTATTTAATTTGTGAGCAGGCTGAGATCTTCTTGATCAATTGTTGTGATGAGACCTCCATGGCAAACTGTCCTTAATACAATCATTGTAGAGATGTAGAACAGAAGCCTGCTCAAAATAAATAAATAAATAAATAAATAGAAAAAAAAGGAAAAAAAATTGAAAAGCTGATGCAAACGTATACATACAGTCACTGAAACCAACCGAAGAGCTCATATTTCATAATCACACAAATATTCATTACCTACGGAATCGATGTACCAAATCTATGGCTTTAGATTCCAAGTTCATTGTAATTTCACAAGTTACCAAGGAGTAGATCCACTTAGGATTTCTCCCTGGGCACGTTGTTTTATAAAACTTCTCAAAAGCATCAAGACATCTAACTTAATGCATAGATCATGTTAGATATCGAAATTCATTAAACTTTCAATGACTATATGAAACTGATAAATACAGACCAGTTCTTCAGAGAGCTCATGATCAGATGATGTAGAGGATGGTTTAGAACTAGTCCAAAACCCTTTACGACGGTGACTACCAAATCAATTTCAAGATTTGCATGTGAATTTTTGTCATATACTTTTTGAAGCTTGCCTGAATTTTTCTTTACACGAGGGGTGAAGTAGATGAGAAGTTGATTGAAGTTAAAGGTAAAGTACTTCACTTTGTTTGGATATTTGATATGAAGTGAAATCTAAAACAATTTAGAGTAGAAATGATTTTTACACAAGAAGACACGGGTATTTAATGTTGAAGTTAAATGGAGTACACGCACCTCAGCCAAAAACAATACTTCTTCGGAAGACTCATTCAAACGGGATAGGGTTGAAATTTTAAAGCATTAGGACCCATTTAACTTTACTTTATTCTATTTCTTACCGATCCAAACAAACTAGAAGAGAGAGAACGTCTGGGCTTGGAATTTAGAACTTCGAATTACCAATGCATGAAATTACCCTTATATCTTGCATGCCCTAAAAATCTTGGATTAGATCCTCCACGGTGGAACCCACTCGAAGTTAAATGCCCTCAAGCGATATTCGGTATCTGCAAATTAGAAAAAAAAAAAAAAAATAGGCCCATGCTCAGCTCAACACGGGAATAAAAAAAAAGGAACTAGATTTTAAAATTGGTTTCAGGGTGAATGATACATATCGGTAGCAGATCAACCATGGAAATATTGTATGTGAAATATGGTATATAAGATGTGTGTATTATTTACATAAAGGGTTTATGAGTTTGAGATAATGAGAATTATATGTTAGTGAGAGCCTTATGGAAAAAGATTTGATAGTTGTTAGTCTAATTAATAGGAAATCAAATGTAAAGAATCTGAATCACAATAAGGGTCTGTGCAGTGGCCATCACCATGAAAAAGGAAGGAGATAAGGTGTCAGATTTTCCGACACCTTCCTCATTTTCTTTGACGCAGTGATGGAATGCCCGCTGAAAATTCAGGTGCCTCCTTTCTTTGCTGCAGAATCCTCCCCAGGGAGGCTCCAAAGTTCCTACTGTCATGGGTAGGATCCGAAGTTCCACCTGTTTTCTCTTCTATGGCATTTATCAAACGTACCCTAAGAGTCCTAACAAAAAATATTACTTAAAAAAGGAATAATTAGGAGTTCTAATCGTGTAGGAATTCATTTAATACTTGAATTTCGATTAAGGGCTTTTAAGAGAAACGTCAACTTGGTGTTTAGATAGAGGAAAAATTTTGGGTCTCCTTAAGAAGGACAGATAGTATGCTTTTGGGAATGGGAAAGAGATTCCGGAATGATTATTTGGAGAAGAAAATAACGACCATGGATTGACTATCTAATTAATGGGTCCCACAATGACATGGAAAATATAATGCATTTTTTAAGCTTGATTTGATCTCTTTTATGGGCCCACAAAAATTAAGTCTAATCACGTATTAAAATTCAGTGTCAAGGAATGGTTTCCTTATTTGTTTGGTTCACCCTATCTTAACGTTACATAGGAGCGTTCATAGATCGGCACCAGCCCAAGCCCAGGCCAGGCCCAGCTTGCTTTGGGCAGAGCTTGACAATCTACTTAATGGGTCCCACAATAACATGGGTCCCACAATGACATGGAAAATATAATGCATTTTTCAGCTTGATTTGATCTCTTTCACGGGCCCGCAAAAATGAAATCTAATCACGCATTTAAATTTAGTATCGAGGGATGGTTTCCTTATTTGTTCAGTTCAGCCTGCCTTAACCTTAGGTAGTAGGAGCGTTCATAGTTCAGTGCCAGCCCAAGCGCTGCCCAGGCCCAGCCCGCTTTGGGCAGAGCTTGGGCCATAGGTTTTCGTACTAAGGCAGGCTTGTACAGTTTCTTTAAGCCCATTTCATAGAGGGGCAGAGCTTGGATTCATCTATAGAGAGCCGAAGCCCAGCCGGACCGAATATAAAAAAACCATCCAACTAGAGAGTGCTCGAAAGGGGATTTGAAGTTAACCCATTTCGGATTACTGAGCCTAATCACCGCTTTGAGCTACCTCTTGGAATCATACAAAAGCCCTATTTTATTTTTATAAAGGAAACTCGTTTGGGCCCGGGCTTACTCATTTTCAGATGTGCCAGGCTTGGCCAAGCCATCAAGGCCTGATTCCAGCTTGGGCCAGGCTTGGATATATATTTGAGGAGGTGGTCTGGGTCTGGATATATCTCAGCCTGGCCCAATCTAGCCATGGACACCCCTATTAGGTAGGGAGGTGTTATTCAAGAAAAACCTTATGTAGGAGGGTGGGACCCAATATGTTTTGAATCAAAATCCCCTGGGAACTTTGTGAAAAATATGCAAGACAAACTGGATTATGGAACCTTGGAGATAGGGGTATTCATGGACCGGGCCGAGCTTGGCTAAGGTATATCCAAGGCTAACCCGACTTTAGAAACACTCACCTAGGCCCAACCTAAGCCTGACACAGGCTATAAAAGATAACCCCAAGCCCAACCATTTAATCAATTTGGCTGGGCCAAACTGGGCTTTATCTCAATTTTGTGGGCATTTAAGCAATTGGTTGGACTAATTGAATTAAATTACATGCATTCCTTACTTGGGCTGGGCCGGGCCAAGCTTTGGACTCTCTATCACTTAATCCAAGCCTGACCCAATTATTAAACTGGCTCTAACTACATATCCAAGCCCGGCCCATTGGCAGCCCTATTTGGAGACTCAACAAGAGGAAGAGGTTGTTAGAGAATGGGCATGTTTGTAATAGAGTTGTAAATGGGTAGATTTTGGGCCAGGCTTGGTCCAGCCCAATCTGAGCTTTATCTCAATTTTGTGGGCATTTAAGCAATTGGTTGGATTAATTGAATTAAATTACATGCATTCCTTACTTGGGCTAGGCTGGGCCAAGCTTTGGACTCTCTATCACTTAATCCAAGCCTGACCCAATTATTAAATTGGCTCTAACTACAAATCCAAGCCCGGCCCATGAGTAGCCCTATTTGGAGACTCAACAAGAGGAAGAGGTTGTTAGAGAATGGGCATGTTTGTAATAGGGTTGTAAACGGGTAGATTTTGGGCCGGGTCCACGGTGGACCTAGAACTAAAACCGTTAACCGTTAATGAATAGATGGACTCAAAACCGATTCAGTATTTGAACCATTAATGAGAATATGGAACCAAAACCAGAACCGGTTCCATGTATGGGTTACGTTTGGGTTTGGGTCTCTGTAGAGAATACTTTGGAAATAAAAAAAATTTTTAGGAAAAGATCTCGATAGCTGAGGTAATACATTGGATCTCAGGTCTACAGGTCGGAATCAAAGTGGAACTAGACCCGGAACCATTTAGGTAGCGTTTGGTTCGCTGGAATGATTGCTGGGAGGAATGGAATGGAGGCTGGAATGAGCCTGGAATGGAATGAGGCAGGAATGGTAATTCCTATTCCAACGTTTGGTTAGACAGAGGAATCATTCCAGTAATAGGACTCTCATTTCGATTCCTGTGTTTGGTATGATGGAATGATACCAGGAATAGAATAAAATTTATATTAAATTGACCAAATATAAAATTTATATAAAATTTATATTTTATTAAAATATTAAAAAATTAATAAATTTAGCTTTTTAAAATAAAATTTAATTTTTTTATGTGACCAAACATTGTATTTAATTTTATTCTTAAAATTTTGATATTTTAAATTTAATTTCAACTATGTTTATTTTATGATTTATATAATAATATTTATTTATATTTTATTAAAATATTAAAAAATTAAAAAATTTAGCTTTTTCAAATAAAATTTAATTTTTTTATGTGACCAAACATTGTATTTTATTTTATTCTTAAAATTTTGATATTTTAAATTTAATTTCAACTATGTTTATTTTATGATTTATATAATAATATTTATTTATATTTTATTAAAATATTAAAAAATTAATAAATTTAGCTTTTTCAAATAAAATTTAATTTTTTTATGTGACCAAACATTGTATATAATTTTATTCTTAAAATTTTGATATTTTAAATTTAATTTCAACTATGTTTATTTTATGATTTATATAATAATATTTATTTATATTTTATTAAAATATTAATAAATTAATAAATTTAGCTTTTTCAAATAAAATTTAATTTCTTTATGTGACCAAACATTGTATATAATTTTATTCTTAAAATTTTGATATTTTAAATTTAATTTCAACTATGTTTATTTTATAATTTATATAATAATATTTATTTATATTTTATTAAAATATTAAAAAATTAATAAATTTAGCTTTTTAAAATAAAATTTAATTTTTTTATGTGACCAAACATTGTATATAATTTTATTCTTAAAATTTTGATATTTTAAATTTAATTTCAACTATGTTTATTTTATAATTTATATAATAATATTTATTTATATTTTATTAAAATATTAAAAAATTAATAAATTTAGCTTTTTCAAATAAAATTCGTCAAAAATAAAATTGGGAAAGGAATGGAATGGCCATTCCTCCGCCCCC
Source organism: Sextonia rubra (assembly GCA_037013555.1). NCBI lineage: Eukaryota > Viridiplantae > Streptophyta > Magnoliopsida > Laurales > Lauraceae > Sextonia > Sextonia rubra. Next base: position 102,711,384 of record JASUAD010000001.1, on the reverse strand, counting down.
CCGGTGGAATGGTGATTCCCTTGTATAAAGGAATGGTGATTCCTGAAGTAATGGTCATTCCGCCGTTTTTTCACGAACCAAACGTGGGAATGATCATTCCAATGGAATGGCCATTCCATTCCAGCCTTCATTACAGCGAACCAAACGCTACCTTAGGTCATGGGTACAAAAATAGGATTCAAATTTGAACCCATTTACATATTCAGACCAAAATGAACACTTGAACCTAGTTATTAGCAGGTTGAAACCTCTGAGTAACCAAAAAATTAGGGATCCATTTACAATCCTATTTGTAACCCTGTCATGTTGACTTTTCCATGTTGAATGGTCATGTCATGTTCAGATTTTTTTTTTTTTAATTTTTTTTGGGCCTGAGCTTATCATGGCCTTTTTTTTCTAGTTTCAATATATTGTTAACCTGTTGTCAATGAGGAAACATCCAAATTAGAAACCTTGTCTTTTGGATTTTGGTTTTTACTATGATATTAAATGCAAAGGCAATGGTTTTAGAGAACTTGAATTCAGAACCAAATGGTACATGTAGTTGTTCACACCACAAATCACCCTATCGAATGCAATAGAGAACATGAATTCAGATCCAAATGATACATGTAGTGGGTTAGACCACAAATTTGATTGTCTTTTGTTTAGTGTGCATAGGTTTAAAGATAAGGTGGTTGTCAAATCCTGAAAAAGGTAAAGATAAAAGATACAAGGCGGATAAGCTTGTCTAAGCTTGTCAATGGAGTTGTTTCAGCTTTCGATGGTCATATATAAATTATTAATTTTGAAACTTTAGGTAGGTGGTGAGCGAAATTGTTAGGAATACTTTTTTATTTTTTTAAATTTTTTAAGAGATGCCTCTTATCTTTCACAATTGATAGGTTTAGGTTAAGTAACAAGATGTGGTCGGGCTTGGTCCCGACATTTGTAAGGTGGGCCAAACTCACTCTAGGCATTTAAGGCTTATATTACGCTTGGGCCAGATACGGGCCTATGTTTCTAAGTAAGGCCATAATCAGTCTCACCAACAAATGACTCAAAAAATGAATTCCTTACCCCGTATAAGATGTCCCAAATTTTACTCTAATCAAAGGTGACATCACACTATCAAACTGACCAAATACATAGGCTAATTTGTGGGTCATGTTGAATTGTTATGTCTTTTTTAAATTTTTTTTGGGCCTGAGCTTATCATAGCCTTTTTTGCTAGTTTCAATATATTGTTAACCTGTTGTCAATGAGGAAACATTCAAGTTAGAAACCTCGTCTTTTGGATATTGGTTTTTACTCCGATATTAAATGCAAAAGACAAGGGATTCAGAGAACTTGAATTCAGAACCAAATGGTACATGTTGTTGTTCACACCATCGATTGCTCTGTCAAATGCAAGAGAGAACATGAATGCAGATCTAAATGATACATATAGTGGGTTGGACCACAAATTTGATTGTCCTTTTGTTTAGTGTGCATAGGTGTAAGGATAAGGCAGTTGTCAAACCCTCAGAAAGGCATAGATAAAAGATACAAGGCGGATATGCTTGTCTAAGTTTGTCAATAAAGTTATTTCAGCTTTTGATGGTCACATATAAATTCTTAATTTTGAAACTTAAGGAAGGTGGTCAGCAAAATTGTCAAGAATACTGTTTTATTTTTTATTTTATTTTATTTTTTAAGAGATGCGTCTTATCTTTCACGGCTGACAGGTTTGGGTTAAGTAACAAGATGTGGTCGGGCTTGGGCCCGGCATTTGTAAGGTGGGCCAAACTCACTATAGGCATTTAAGGCCTATATTAGGCTTGGGCCGGATATGGGCCTATGTTTCGAAGTAAGGCCATAGTCAGTCTCACCGACAAATGACTCAAAAAATGAATCCCTCACCCTGTGTAAGTTGTCAGAAATTTTACTGTAATCAAAGGTTACATCACACTATCAAGCTGACCAAATGCATGGGCTAATTTGTGGATCATGTTGAATTGTCATGTCATGTTCAGAAACTTTTTTTTAAAATTTTGTTTGGGCCTGAGCTTGAGATGGCCTTTTTTTACTAGTTTCAATATATTATTTACCTATTGTCAATGAGGAAACATCCAAATTATAAACCTCATCTTTTGAATTTTGGCTTTTACCCTTAAATTAAATGCAAAAGACAATGGATTCAGAGAACTTGAATTCAGAACCAAATGGTACATGTAGTTGTTCACACCACAAATCACCCTATCAAATGCAACAGAGAACATAAATTCAGATCCAAATGATACATGTAGTGGGTTAGACCACAAATTTGATTGTCTTCTGTTTAGTGTGCATAGGTTTAAAGATAAGGTGGTTGTCAAATCTTGAAAAAGGTAAAGATAAAATAAGCTTGTCTAAGCTTGTCAATGGAGTTGTTTCAGCTTTCGATGGTCATATATAAATTATTAATTTTGAAACTTTAGGTAGGTGGTGAGCGAAATTGTTAGGAATACTTTTTTATTTTTTTTTAATTTTTTAAGAGATGCCTCTTATCTTTCACAATTGATAGGTTTAGGTTAAGTAACAAGATGTGGTCGGGCTTGGTCCCGACATTTGTAAGGTGGGCCAAACTCACTCTAGGCATTTAAGGCTTATATTACGCTTGGGCCAGATACGGGCCTATGTTTCTAAGTAAGGCCATAATCAGTCTCACCAACAAATGACTCAGAAAATGAATTCCTCACCCCGTATAAGATGTCCCAAATTTTACTCTAATCAAAGGTGACATCACACTATCAAACTGACCAAATGCATAGGCTAATTTGTGGGTCATGTTGAATTGTTATGTCATGCTCAAAATTTTTTTTAAATTTTTTTTGGGCCTGAGCTTATCATAGCCTTTTTTGCTAGTTTCAATATATTGTTAACCTGTTGTCAATGAGGAAACATTCAAGTTAGAAACCTCGTCTTTTGGATATTGGTTTTTACTCCGATATTAAATGCAAAAGACAAGGGATTCAGAGAACTTGAATTCAGAACCAAATGGTACATGTTGTTGTTCACACCATCGATTACTCTGTCAAATGCAAGACAGAACATGAATGCAGATCTAAATGATACATATAGTGGGTTGGACCACAAATTTGATTGTCCTTTTGTTTAGTGTGCATAGGTGTAAGGATAAGGCAGTTGTCAAACCCTCGGAAAGGCATAGATAAAAGATACAAGGCGGATATGCTTGTCTAAGTTTGTCAATAAAGTTGAATTCAGAACCAAATGGTGAGCGAAATTGTCAAGAATGCTGTTTTATTTTTATTTTATTTTTTAAGAGATACGTCTTATCTTTCACGGCTGACAGGTTTGGGTTAAGTAAAAAGATGTGGTCGGGCTTAGGCCCGACATTTGTAAGGTGGGCCAAACTCACTCTAGGCATTTAAGGCCTGTATTAGGCTTGGGCCGGATATAGGCCTATGTTTCTAAGTAAGGCCATAATCAGTCTCACCAACAAATGACTAAAAAACTGAATCCTCACCATATATAAGATGTCCCAAATTTTACTCTAGTCAAAGGTGACATCACACTATCAAACTGACCAAATGCGTAAGGTGATAAATAATGGTTTGACCCATAAATTAGCCTATTAAATGCAATAGACAATGGATTTAGAGAACATGAATTCAGATCCAATTGGTACATGGTGTGGGTCAAACTACAAATTTAATTGCCCTTTTGTTTAGTGTGCATAGGAATAAAGATGAGGTGGTTGTCAAATCCTGTAAAAGTGAAGATAAAAGATACAAAGGATAAGCTTGGCAATGAAGTTGTTTCAGCTTTTGATGGTCACATATAATTTCTTAATCTTGGAATGTTAGGAAGGTGGTTAGCGAAATTGTCGGGAGTATTTTTTCTTTCTTTCTTTCTTTTTTTTTTTTAAAGAGATGCCTCTATCTTTCATAGCTGACAGGTTTGGTTTAAGTGACAACAAGTGGGCAAGCTTGGGCGTAACATTTGTAAGGTGGGCCTGAGATTTGTAAGGTGGGCCAGACTCACGCCAGGCATTTGTAGCCTGTATTAGGCTTTGGCAAGACACGGCCTATGTTTCTAACTGAAGCCATATAATGAGGTTTACCTACAAAGGACTCAAAAATTGAATGGTGTCACCGTGTATAAGATGTCCTAAAGTTCACTCTAATCAAAGATGACCTCACAGTGATAAATAATGGATCTTTCCTCATCTGAGGATGTATTGCCTCACGCGAGGCCTTCTTCCCTCACCAGAGAGTTTCTCAACCTCACCATAGGGCTAGGGGTCCCAGCCCCACTAAGACTCAGTAACCCAAAAAAAAAAAAAAAAGAAAAAAAATGGATAAGTGGGATCACTGCCTGTAGGACGAAATGCTCTGACTGGGATTAAGCAGTGATGTTTACCAATCTCCACTTGAAAATCCAATTGCTCAAAATGAAGAAAATCGAAGTGCTCAAATTGATGGGTGTTGGATGTCTCCAAATGTTAAGTTGATTAACCACAAATAATGTGAATAGAGTAAGATGGAACAAATGACAAATAAAAAACATGATTATTGTCATTTGATCAATCTTGCTGGGGGAGTGGAAGGGGAACTTCCACTGAAGTAATATGTTTGTTGACAATACATGCACAATGAGGGGATTCATTTTTCAGGGGCCGAATTTTCCATAAGTAAGTCCCACTGAGGCTTCACCCTTTTTTTTTTTTTTTTTTTGGGTAAAGAGGCTCCACCTCTTGACTCAGGCTTTCTCTAATCAGAGACTCAGAGGACCTCAGGAGTCTGGACTCATTCGAGTCCACTCGCAGAAGCCTCCGGCCTTGTGGTCTTGTAGCTTTGACCACTGAGTTTTTACGCCTCTCCAAGCACCTGTTCGTTGTGAATCACTCTCTTTTAATCCAATATACAAAGTGCAAACCGTCCATTGTCCTCAGAAAAAGGTGTCCAGCAGGTATGAACATCTGGGGCCCTTTGGCAGCCCCACATTGGGACCTCAGGTTGCTTCTAAATTGTATTAGCCGCATTGGTCATGGGTTCCGGTTTATAGTTCAAACAGCCATGTGCACTAGGTCAACCTTGTTATTACCGGTGGAAAATATTAGTGCAAGCTTTTAAGGGAGGGTTTGTTTATTTCACCATGGAATCAAACTAAATTAAATCAACTTAAACCAAATAACCATTTTGGTCAATCAAGGAAAGGTCATCCTGGCTGTACCAGGCTCTCTCAAAATTGGGTCCCAGTCCCCTTGGCTGGGTTTAAAAAAAAAAAAAGAGAGGTCTTTTGCTTTCTCATGCATCCATTTGGCCATGAATCAGGTTGCATTGGGCTAAGATCCTTCTGGAACAGGGCCTTGGTGAGGATCTAGAATAGGTGAAGAATCTGCAGATTTGCTTGAGAATTTTGTTGCCAAGTGTGACCTTAGCATTTACTAAAAACTTTGGGTTTATTTGTTTGAGGGGTAGAATAAAATAGAGTAAAGTAAACTCAAAATCAAGAAAAAATAATATATGATGGATTATGACGACATTTTGTTTTTAGTTGCTTGATATGGAATCTTTTTGACTTTTTGTATAAAAAGTAGTAATTTTTTTATAATTTAGTAATGACTTTTTGACTTATTTTGAAAAAAAATAGAAATTTAAAATTTTAAGAAAAAGAAGAGAAGAAATTTAAATTTTAAAAATTTTACTTTACTCTTTCATCTCAAACAGACAGGCCCTTTGTTAGAGATCTATAGAAACTTACATCAAATATCTATATCTAAGTGCAGAAACGTTCCTAAATTAAACGACAGTAATGAAAGGGCTCTGTACTTCCATTAACTTGTTCCAGTTTAGATGTCAGAAAGCTTCCTTACTCCAGAGGTTCAGATTTTTTGTTTAAGTTTTGTCACTCTTTTGGAAAGAGAATGGGAAGCCGTCGAACTAGTTTATGAAGGCTTCTGAGGCCCTGGATTCGCCAAAAGTAGAAATTTACGTGTCTACCAGTTAAGTTTAAATAATGCGATGCATCACAAAATTCTTCTGTGAATTGAGATTAGGTGTGGAAATCCCTCAGGGTGATATTGGGGAGACCAACATCACTATGGTGGGCAAGCTGCCCCACAAGGTAACTTGATTGGTCTCCGCACGGTCACTATGGGGGATTTTACAGAGGATCTGGACTCTTCTGTTTGATATCATCATTGTAAATTGGTATTCTTTTTTAGCTGCATTAGGAAGAGATTTATTTGTGTGCATGTGTACAAAAGCATGAGCAAACACCAATCGACAATCAACCATAGAAGAAGACAAGAGATTTTTGTGATTCGGCAAAGATGCCTATGTCTATAGAAAACCAATTTCCATAGAATTTATTTCACTCTTAGCAGAACTAGTTTAGGGTTACAAATTATATTAAATATATTACAAATTATATTAAATATATATTAAATTATGCCTGGATTCGCCAAAAGTAGAAATTCACGTGTCTACCATTTAAGTTTAAATAATGTGATGCGTCACAAAATTCTTCTGTGAATTGAGATTAGGTGTGGAAATCCCTCATGGTGATAGTGGGGCGACCAACATCACTATGGTGGGCAAGCTGCCCCACAAGGTAACCTGATTGGTCTCCGCACGGCCACTGTGGGGGATTTTACAGAGGATTTGGACTCTTTTGTTTGATATCATCATTGTAAATTGGTATTCTTTTTTAGCTGCATTAGGAAGAGATTTATTTGTGCGCATGTGTACAAAAGCATGAGCAAACACCAATCGACAATCAACCATACAAGAAGATAAGAGATTTTTGTGATTCGGCAAAGATGCCTACGTCTACAGACAACCAATTTCCATAGGATTTTATTTCACTCTTAGCAGAACTAGTTTAGGGTTACAAATTATATTAAATATATAATCTCTGTTTTCTTAGCCCCCAAAAAAGCCATGGTACAATTATCAAAATACCCATGACCCTGAACCTACTTGGTTTGAACCTACTTGGCCAACAATCTTCCTCTCTAGACCATGGGGAAGACGCTCTTGAACCCTTTACTGGAAGTTCAGTCCTATGAACTTGGAACACAACTCCCACTTTCTCTTAGACATGATGTTTGTCATTATGCCGAGGGCTTCTTATTGGTAGGAATCTTCTCCAGCTTCATCAGACTCTTCTCGATAACCTAAAGAATCCAATGGTATTTGACATCAACGTGCTTCATTAAGCCATGTTATGTAGCATTCTCACGAGATCTATAGTACTCTGACTATCACAGTAAACTACATACTCTCCTTACTTCAAACCCAGTTTTTGAAGTAGTCTTTTCAACCAAATTATTTCCTTCCTTGATTCAATAGCAACTATATATTCTTCTTAAGTTGTAGATAGGGGCGGATCCAAGAAAAGCCACCTAGGTGCAACTGCACTCGTCAACCCCCGGTTCGCTTTATAAAATTCAATGAAAATTGTGGATTTAGCCTCAAAATCCATAAAAAAAAAAATCACAGTTTGCCTCCAATACTAAATTACCTATTAGGTTTGCACCTTCAAACAAAAACCTTGGGTCTGCCATTGGTTGTAGTCCATGTTGTGGACTTTTGTAACTTAGATTGCCAAGAGATAGGTACCCTTACGAAAGTAAATAAATAACGAGAAGTAGACGATTGACAATCAAGATTGCTAGCAAAATCAACATCAGTAAAGCCTTCCACCACTGGCTTTGAGCCTCCAAAATACAGGCACAACTTGGAAGTCCTCTCAAATGCTTAGAGATCTATCACTACTTCCTGATTTTTTTTCTAGGTTTAGAAAGAAATCTGCTCACTAGACCTACAACATGAGCAATGTCAAATTGAATGAAAACCATGTCATACATAAGACTCCCCACAATAGAGGAGTATGGAAAAGAAGCCATCTAGTCATCCATTCATTTTCTTCATCTTTAGTAGGACATGATCCCTAGCTGATCTTGCTGTGATTGGCTAAATGCATGTTAACTGGCTTGGCATCCTTCATGTTGCATCGATCGAGCACCCGTCCAACATATTTTTCCTCTGATAACCACAGCTTTTTGGCACTCCTGTCATGACGTATTTGCATCACCAATATCAGTCATGTAGGACCTAGGTCTTTCATGTCAAATGACTTTGGTATCTCCTCTTTCAACATGCCAATCAATCTTTTATCCTATCCAATTATCAACATATCATCTACATATAAAAAAAGATGATAAACCTACCATTAGTAAACTGACGAACATAAACTCAGTGATTTGCAGTTGTCCTCAGGTACCTGTGACTTACCATGAATGAATCAAATTTATTGTACTACTGTCTCGGTACTTGCTTCAGCTCGTAGAGACTCTTCTTCAACTTTCAAACCATTTATTATTTTCCTTCTACCTCAAACCCTTTTGGTTGAGTCATGTGGTTCTCCTCTTTCAAATTACCATAATGTAGTCTTTATGTCCATCTATTCAAGGTCAAGGTCCATACTGGTGGCTAGATTAAAGATAACTCTGAAAGAACTCATCCGCGCAATAGGAGAGAAAACCTTATTTTAGTCGATATCTTTCATTTAAGAGAAGCCGTTTTACTACTAACCGTGCTTTATGCTCCACTACTTTTCCACTCTCATCCTTTTTCAACTTGAACAACCATGTGTTTTTCAGTACCTTCTTATCATTAGGAAGTTACACTAACTCAAGAGTATTGTTCTTCTTTAAAGAACTCATCTTATCTTGCATTGCCTTTGTCATTGTCATCATAAGTTATTGAATCTCAGAAGCTTCCTAACTCCCCCTAATCAGTAAGCAAAATATAATCGGATACAAAATATTGAGTTGATGGTTGATGTTTTCGAGTAGACCTCCTACCTTGAGGTTCCCTGGTTTCTAACTGAAGAGACTGTACCTACTCCTACTTAAGAGCCTCATCACCTGGAAACTTTTGTACTTCATCATGATCTAGATTGTTTTGTCCACCTTCTCCACTTGTAGTCTGCATAGGAGAAGGAGCCGGTGTGAGATCAACCGCTCCATCAATTGTCTCTTCAGAATTATCGGTCTTTTCAACATCTCCAAAGAATTAGTCTTCATGAAAACCTACATTTTTACTGTTAATAATTCTTCTCTTCTCTGAATCCCATAACTTGTAGCCAAATTCATCTCTACTACAGCCAATAAAGATGCAACTCACTGCCTTATCGTCCAACTTTAAACACTGTTCCTTTAGTACATGTGCAAATGCCTTGCACCCAAACACCTTCAAGTGTAAATATGAAGCATTTTTACCTGTCCATATCCTCTCTAAAAGATCAAAATCCAAAGGAACTAAGGGAGACCTATTAATTAGATAACCGACAATCAAAATGGCCTCACCCCATAACGTCTTAGGCAACCGTGTAACTCTCATCATGCATCTCATTCTCTCAATAATAATGCATTTTTTCTCTCTACGACACCATTGTACTGTGGGCTACGAGGAACTATCTTTTTATGTCGAATATCATGCTTCGTGATAAGTCCTTAAAAATTCGTATTTTAGGGTTATTTTTGGAAAGATTTACTGACTTATTCACTCAAAAAGGCCTCAGTTAGTGTGAAATCATGTTTTTATGTATTTAAGAATCAATGTGGTTTATTCATGCATATTTCTCTTTAAAAGCACACTTTTGCATGAAACATGAAACGTGCCATTTTTGGAATTTTTTTTGGAAAGTATTGTGAATATTATTTTCCTCATGAAATGATATGATTTTCCATCATCATTAGTTTATTTAAGCTAAATATGCACAATGATATCATTGATGCATTCATTTTATATGAGTTGGACCTGCAATGATGCATTTGTGAAATAAGGCTAAAATTCTCTTTTCACATGAACTTCACTTTTTTGCTTGTAGAAAATGATGAGTTGGGTCCCACAACAAAGGATTGAAGCAAAGAAAGAAATCTTGAAGAAAAGAAAGATAAAAAAGAAAAGAAGAAGGGTTTTTGAAGAAAATTGGAAAATGTCTTCATGAGGCCCACACACATGCACATGTGTGAGTCACACATGTGGGATGGCCAAGAGGGGTCCACCATTATTTCTTGCATCATTTCAAATAATCTTTTTGAGAATTCAATGAAGATCTAAATTAAATATCAAAGATATTTCAAGAAAGGAAGGTCTAAGAAGAGAGATTCTTTGCATGTGATAAAAAAAATGCAAGAATGAAAAGTGATAAGTAAGCAAGAGGATATCCACATTAGCCAAGACTTGGGCTGGATATTTTCTCAAGAAGATAGGAGATAATTACTCTATAGAATCTCTCAAAACCTGAGGTCAAAAAGGAGAAAATTTGAGAAAGGTAAGAATTTTCAAATTGGCAAATGCACATGCACAAAAGGACAAGCAAACTCAACTCATATTGCTAGTTGTATGTCCATGTTTTTGCTTTTAGTGGGTTCCACATCATTCACAATGAAGTTACATGATGATCGTCCAAGAATGGTGGGCCAAGGCATTGTTTTTATAATGTGCACATCAAGGAAGGTATCAAGATTTCTCACACAAATTGTTGAGTTTTTGCTAAGCTTAGGTGTCAAAAAAGATGTCCTTCCAAAAAAGGATTTTGGCTAGCAAGAAAGGTGGGAAAAAGAAAGGAAAGATTAGGCTTGAAAAAATATAAATAGTCCACCCCTTTGGACTTCCAAGCCATGGAAGAATTACCTACCTCTCACATCTAGATCTACTACCTTCAATTTCTCCCTCTCTTGCCTATTCATCTCAAGTCATCAAGGAGGTTTAGCCTTAAAGTCATACTACACCCATAAGTGCTCAACTAGAAGGAGGAATTCATTTCATCCTAGTATGTGCTTTTCTTTTATTTAATGTTTCATTTAATGTAAAGATTTTACATGCTAGTAAAGTGATATTTTCTTCTCATTGTTCTTTTTCTTCTTATGGTTTGTAGTTGAAACTTTAACTATTTCTTTCTTTCTTTTTTCTTTTCGGTGCTTGAATTGAAGACCTAAGTTCATGAGAATATATTTGAAGAAACTTTGAGTCCTGGTTAAGAAAGAATCTTGAGGAGATAAATTCACCACACTCACTACATTTATTTTTCCTCACTATTACATTTAAATTCCAGCATTACTACATTTAATTTCTTGTTTCTCATTACATTTAAATTCTTGTTCCACTACTTTTAATTTATTACTCACCACTTTTAACTTCAAGTTTACCACCTTGATTTACTACATTGTTATTTTATTTTCTGCACACTTTAAATTTATGTTATTGCATAGTTTCGTTTTTGACTTTTTACTGATGAAAACTGCATTAGTTGGATGCATTTTTTTCTTCTAAGCATGTTGTGAGGTGTTGTTAATATTCAAATCAGAAATCAGATTCACAGCTTTGAAAGATAAAATTGTTTATTTGTTGAAAGTAGTGCAATAATCGGGTTGGAGTTGAATATGTATTGGCTGAAATTCACTCTCAAATTGTGCACATTTTTTGCCTTTATATGCTAGATGTGGAAACCAATTCAAACACTTGAAAATTAGACATGAGATTCACTTGTAAACAATTCAGTTTAATGCTGAAATCAGGCTAAAATAAAAGTGGATAGTGGCCGACTTATGTGATGTACTGAAGGACTGTTTGAACTTATTTTCAAACTTGATTTTCTACACAGAACATGGGACGTTTCAGATCTGAAGTTTAAATATGAATGCCGATTTTTGAAAAATTCATGCATTATTGTCACATACATGGATTAAAATATTGACCGATACCGGTTTAAATCGGCCGATACGTACGAGTATCAGCCTTGACCGAACCGATAAGTGTGCACTTATCGGTATCGGTACCGGCACCAGTAAATATCGCCAATAATGTCGGTGGTATCGGCCGATATTTCGATATATCGGCAAAATATCGATATCAGCCAATATTTTTCCAATCCAAACTCCAAAGAGAAGAACCAAAGTAACAGAGAAAACTCAAAAAAAAAAAAATCAAACGGGGTAGAGAGAGGAGGAAGAAGGAGATAGAAGAGAGCCTACCGTTGTGTCTCGCCTCACCGCCGAAGCAATCTTGCCTTATCGTTTCCTGTCAAGCCTCTGCCGCTGTACCTGGTGCCGCTTCTGCCTCCGTCTGCCGTTGCTGCTCTCCCGTCTCCGCCTGCCACTGCTATTCCTGCTGTGCTTGCTGTTGCTCCCGCTGCGCCTGCTGCTGCTCGTCTTCTTCTTCTCCTTCTCTCCTTCCTGCCGCTACTCCCGTTGCGCTTACTGCTGCTCCTCTTCTTCTTTTTCTCCTTCTCTCCTTCCCTTTTATTTCCCTCTTCTTCTTCTCCTCTTTTCCTCTTCTTCCTCCTTCTCTTCCATTCTGTTTTTCCCCACTTTCCCCCCCCCCCCCCCCCCTCTTTCATTCCATTTTTCAATTTCCCCCTGTGTTCTGTAGATAGCACACGTGATAGTGAGATGAAAAGTTAAAAAGAAGCCTCTGGAAGAATGGAACTTGGAGTTTCAATGGGCGGGCTGGGCTCTTTACCTAGAAGTCCCAGACTTGACTCATAAAAATAGGGTCCAGTCTTGATACTTATTTGGGACCCATTTAGTTTTTTAAAGTCTTGGGTTGATCCATTCTATTGGACCCAGAAATAAGTTTTATGTATTTGGACTGGAAGGGCCAAAAGTTAGGGCCCTTTATGTTTGTTTTTTTTTAATCTTTTATCTACTATATACTTATATGGTGCAAAAATGTGGGGCCCATAGTAGGCTATATAGTAAACCACTAGTATTTTCTTTATGTCTGAGATGAATTTCATTTTAATTGGGGATTGGCCTTTTTTTTTGGCCAGGTTCTTCTTTTATTTTTGTCAAATTTAATTGATCAAACAATGGGTCAATTTTCAATTAGAATGAAATGAGGTTGAGACCCAAAAAAGACTAATTAGTTTGAGAGGTTTGGATTTTTCATTTGTGTGCCTCAGTTTTTGGACTTTTTTATTATTCTAATTTTCTTTTTAATTGTAACCATCTAGTGCATTTTACCTGTAAAAGTTAGTGGCCCATAAATTTGTATGGCAATTAAGCGCTAAAAAATAGTCCATTTAACAACTGCTTAAGTTATACAAAATTGAAATATACAATGATTATATTAGAGGAGGCATTTATTTTGATCATTATTTTGAGTGGCTTGGATTTATACAAAGGCCACTATGGATTTATAAATTATAAAACTAGCAAAAAATTAAACTCTATTAAAGGTTAAACATTCAAAAGTAAAATAATAAACAACGATACAGGATATTTTGACTTAGAGGATTGATATTTTGCTTTATAGTTGTTACTAATGGAAAGAAACAATGCTTTCTAGCATTTTACAATATTCTAAAATTTTTGGATATTTTTCTAAATTTTTTTGGGGGAAAAAAATCACACCACGATGACTGTGAGGGACTGCGAACCTCGACCGATATTGATATCGTATCGGTTTTTTGAGTAGACCGATACCGTGACCGATACCACGATTTTGATCCATGGTCACATACTTCCTACATATTCATGCATATAGTCCATACTTTTACCAACTGCTTTAAGTTCTTTTCTCATAATAGTTTCATGCATCTTAAGTTAGTAATTCCAACAATAAACATTAGAAGTCTTTTACCATGCATGTAAGTTTATGTTAGATTCACCCATAATATAGGAAAGTTGCATTCTTTTGCAAATTTTGAATTTATTGCATTGTTTAATTTTTAGAACTGTCTAACATTAGATAGTATATAATCTAGTTTTTAATTTAATTTTGTTAAGTTTTATTTTTAGTAAGTTACTAAGTTTAGTTTTTTGTTATCAGAAGCTCTAACTTGTATGTCAGTTTTACAACAACTTTAGTTTTTTTAGGAAGTTTTAGATTTAGGTTTTCTAATTTAGGAAGTTTTATTTATTTGAATTGTAATTGTTTAATTTTTATTTTTTGAAAGTAAGAATGATTTTAATTTGTTAGTTTTTAAATTAGGCTAGTTTTAGATTTTTATTTAAGGCAGTTTATAAGTTGAAAATACTTTAAATACATTGCTTCTTGTGGATCGATATGGTTTCACTAGTTTTATTACTACATCGTGGTTTTACACTAATGTGTGATCTCAGTTCCCCTTTTCAATTAATCAAACAATTAACCCAAATGCGGTCGCCCCTCAATTGACCCGAATATGGTCACCTTCAATCCAATCGGCCCATTGGCCACAGTTTCCTCTTTTTCTTTTTTAAATTGAAATCACAGGTGATACCTTGTTTGCATCATTACTTTTATTGGCCTTTAAACCTTTTTTTTTTTTTGCTAAGAGATTTGAAGAGGGTACCCAGGAATGGGACTGATCCTCTTCTAAAACATTTGGCACCTCCCCCTTTTTTAATTTTATTTTCATTTATTTTATTCTACTTGGATTTGATTTTAATTACTCATATATTATAAATACGGATTATCTCCCCATATGAATCTAACAATGAAACCTATATTGTGATCTATACTTTGACAAAACCCAAATTAAGTGAAAGGACAATCGTCGTGTGTTGCCGGCGTTGCAATAGACGAAATGGAACCCACCTTATTTTCTCCCATTATTTCTTTGACACTAGTCGAAGAACGGGGTCATGGCCGTTACCATGACTGGCGATCGTGATCCGTCGATTTTGAGGGTAGTCGGAATCCTCAATTTCGATGTACAAATATTAAATATCATATATAGATGAATGGCGATCTCCCTCCTTGGGAGGATCAAAACTCACATCTGACAGGTATCGGCAATGAGATGGGAACAATGGATTAGGGATAGGTGGAGGTGGATGGAGAAAATCTGGGAAAGACAATGTCTCCCCAGTGATAGCTCTCCGGCTCTGCTACCAATTGGCTTAACCATGATCTACGATCAAGAAAATAGATCAATCTCCCGAAGGAGTTCTCCGGTTCTGATACCAATTGGCTCAGCCAAGATCCATGATTAGGAAAATAGATCAATTTCCCGAAGGATTGATCGAACCTAAGATGGATTCAGCTCCTAGGGCATCCTCACAAGAGGAGCAAACCCCACAAGAGATAATATCTCAAATCTCAAGAGAGAATTTTTATTAATTAAAATTGAGCATGCAAAACAATGAGGCTTAATATCCTTATATAGAGGAGTTGGCTTAATCCCTAAAAGCCAAAACTTACTAATATTAGAATAAGCCTAAATAAAGTAAGAAACTCATTATTAATCAATATACTAACAATATTGTTACAACCCGAGCCCAAGAGTTCGGGGATTAGGGTTAATCCCTAAGCGTAATACACGCACTCCCATGTAATCCACACTTAGACTGGAGTCTAAGCAGAATTACACAAAGGGTATTCACATTACTTACACGTGTGAGGTATTTTTAACGGACATCTATCTAAGCATTAATCACGAGGAAGCTTGTCAATATAACCATAAAATTTTAAAAAGCACATATTTCTTCAATGTATCATTTATGAGACATTATACACTAAGATGCCTATGTATATAAAAAGAGAGAGAGAACATAATTATATAACATAATATGACATGTACATGAGTTTGAAACAAGAGTAAGTATACATGTTTTTACAAAAAGGAAATAAGGTTTATAGACAATTACAAGATTTACATTAACCCAAAAGAAGGGGAATCATGAACTATGCATGGAATAAAATTAATGCAAAATGTCATGAAACCCTAACGCATCTAAAACTCAAAATAAGAAGGCCCTATGATGATTGTGTCGCACTCCGTAGGTGGATTGTCAGTTTGCTGCTGCTGTCCACTCATCAAGGCCTAAAAGGACCTCAAAGGCCTCCTTGATCTTCATAAGATTAGGACTGGAATTTGAGCCTGTAATACTATTAGACAACTTATGAATAAGACTATTCAGTAAAATATAAACATAATTAAAGTAATTACGTGTTGTGTCTAAAGAAATCAATGGCAATTGATAGATAGAAGTTAATTTGATATACTAAGTATGTTGTGTATTGAATAAAGCATGATATAAGAATCAAATCAGGGAAATACATTACTATTTAGCTACTACATTTGTTATAACCTCATTCTAGGGATCTTTGCATTGAGAACACCAACGCCTTGGCCAAAGTTACAATTGGATCTCTACATACATGCAGTCCAGAAGCTCCAAAGGCACACTGCAGCAGCACCATATCAATCTATTACACCAAAGTCAACCCTACATGGTATTATAAGGTTGAAGTTTAGTAGAGCAAAACTATTTTGAATCATATAATTGAAATTGAGTAAATCATACAATTCATTTCGATTCATTCTACCTCAATTCAATGTCAATAGGAAAACGTATATCAAGAAACGTGTAAAGTAAAATCAATTAATTTATAATCATTTCAATTCAAAATCAATTCAATAGTAGAAAGCAATAACAATAATTCAATAAACTATGCAATTCAAATTAATAGAATCAAGGTAATTTACAAGATAACCCTAATCTAGTCATCCATTGTTTCTAACCATGCATGATGATGTAGTTTCAAGTTATCTGACACACAGTTGTCTTATTTGATGTTACATTGTGTAAGGAAGAGTGTATCAAAGTCCCTTAAACCAACACCCATGAGGAGGTGTTGAACAAATGGATGATATTACATGAATGAATCTAAGCCCTTGAGACTATTCATGTTGAGTAATTTTTTATTGGACTAAATGATTAGGATAAAGGATTTCAAGGAACTAAGGTCCTACAAGGTATTTCCAGATGTCCCTAATTTTCCTATATTTTCAATGTTCTTATGGTTTCGCTATAAATGTGTCTTGGCTTAGCCGTGGATGTCTCACGACTAAGCTGTAGGTATATTTCGGCTTAGCCGTAGAATGTAGAGTTTTCCCACATTCTCAACTTGGTCGTAAAGTGGCCTAGGGCTTGGCCACAGTTTGGTTTTGAATTAGCGTAGTGTATTTCATGGCTTAGTCATGAACTTAGCCAAAGAAGAAAGGTCAAGTTTTTGTTCTTTAAAAATCTAGCCGTAGTAAAACTTACGGCTTAGGCATAAGCTTCAAGATTTTTGAAGCATATTCAGTTACAAATGGCTTCTCTCTACCTATAATGCTAGGATCTTGAGTGCATATCTACCTTCTATTTTCATAAAGTCATTCTTACTTCAATGAGTCACTCAACATTTCTAAATCCACTTCATACTTATTTAAACAAACTAATCATGCATTTTAAACAACTAAGAAGGGGCTAAAATTAAAATTTTGATTTTAAAGATTTGCAATAATCAAAAGTTACCAATATGCATTCAACAATAATTAGTTTATACTTGCCTTAGATTTGTGTTCAAATCACTGCTCCTTCTCTTGGTTCAACTTAAGAAGAAACACCTAATTCTTAAGCCTAACATGACATGCATGTAAAAGATGATGAAGAGGATGAGTGCATGTGTCACGCCCTGATCCCGGGAATTGGGATTAGAATGAGCCCTATGGGGTGTGCATACGTAATCCCGTAGTAATCTGTGCATATGAAGACACACACAAATCACTACAAGGGAGATTCCACAGGAACGTATAGAGAAATTTCTTTAACACGTAAATTACGTTCAACAATAAACGAAAGCCAGTGTCATATACTTGTAATGATTACAAGCAATAATAGAAGAAACATCATCCATTTCATAAATAAGTCTAAAGTCTTTACTTAACCATCTACATCAGTATAGTAACAGTTACTTTAACAAATACAAAATCCAAAATTATGTGTGTGTCTATCAAATTGCTAGGTGCAAGAACATTTATAGTCCAACATGTCTAAGCTAAATAATCCAACAAGATAACCCATTGACGTTCTTCATAGGATAACTAATAGAAGATGTCGTCTTCATTGCACCCGTCTACTCCTTGAGGTTCCGTTGAGGTTCCTGCTAGGGTATATCATTCGTCGTACTGAGTTGGGTTAGTACTTATACCACCAAGCGTAGCACTGTTAACACGATGGTTAAGCAAATATAGAGATAAGTAAGACCATCATGATACATCAAATGAGTTAAAATACATATTGATTAAAAGAAAGCAATAGCAGAAAACTAGGCAAATTGTGCATGAGTAACATGAATAATTAATCAATACGGAATATTAAACATATTAGTTGGCATCCACAAGGCCATATTCTCCCAAAAAAGAGCATATCATCTAGAGAGAGCATGCATATTGGACGCTAGAGGTTCAGGTTAGCTTCCCGAGGAGCGCCGACAACTCCTCTAAAGACTACTGCAGCGGCGATACAAGAGATACCCAATTTGGTCCCGTTGAACCTAATAAGGGTGCAAGCTAAGTGGTGCCAACTCAACATATCAAGACCTACTTGAATTTATATCTTTTATACATTTCAGTCATACTTAGCATACCATACACGAGAGAGTTTCGGTCTTGAGATCATGTTCATTCATAGAAATAGGAATTAACGAGTATCTGATAATCAATTAATGCATACTTAATTGAGTTACATCATATTGAGTGCATGGTTTCTTAACAATATAAATGCATTTAGATTGAGTAAGTATCAAGGTTAATTACTAGCCAACCCTATGCTAGATAATCAGTAATCCCGAAAGCATTAAACACGATGTATTTATAAAATGTTTGGTGTCATTGTGTTACTAAAAATCTCGGTGTTATAATGTGTATGCAAAGGACACTTCTTATTATGCTAACACTTATGACATGACATCGGGAATTCATCTTAAAAATCAAAGGGGATAAGTGACAGCTCTACACTCGTCCTCCGTATCATTTGATCACCATTGCATTAATTTAATTGGAGAGAAGGTGCCGTATCTAAGGCCCTAGAAAGTCAATGGAAATCCTTAATATGCTAGGTTCACAGTGCTCTTACGGCTTAGCAGTATACATGTTACGGCTTAGTTGAGTGGCTTAGTTTTTCCTTTCATTTCATACGTATTTATGGCTTAACCGTAAATTGGTCTGCGGTTTAGCCGTGCTAAGGGGTCGTTTATTAATTTCACATGTGATGTGAAAATGATTTGTATATGTAAATGACTCATATGTGAGTCATTTACATATGCAAATGACTCACATGTAAAAAAAATTCATTGTTTGTTATTTTCACACCTCTTCCAATGTGAATCTTATTGCACCTAATGGTTTACATGTCTTTTGCAGTTTTTTGCAAATTTTGAAAAAGCCATGGTGAATTAAGTGATGATGCTTAATAGAGTGAGCATTGTTGGCCTTTTGAAGAAGATCAACGGTTTAGACTAGAAAAAAGAGGTCCACAAAAATTAGAATTGAAGATTAAAAGGTCTATTATTGTTTGGAAATATCTCACAATATATAAAAGATCAACGGTTGAAATTTGATCCCCCACTCGTGCTTGACTTTTTAAAGATATTCGACGGTTCAGATCTTGAATTTGAGTCTATGATGATCTAGAAATTTGAAAAAAGCAGATTGCCTGTTCAACAAATAAAATTCTATGTAACAATAGTGTATGCATTTAATGGCTGATATGTTTTTTGAAGATATCTCAAGATCTATTTTGAATCAGCTCTTGAAATTTGATCTTAGAAGTGAAAATGGCCTTTTGAACTAGATGAACGGTTCAGATTGTAAAAATCGGGCCCAAAAATTCCTAGAATTGAAGATTAACGGTCAAAATTTACTCATAAATATCTCACAATTTAAGACGATCCAACGGCTGAAAATTTGTATCTTATTAGTTTTGGCCATTCTAAACACTTTGGACGGTTCAGATCTTGATTGTGGCTACCAAAAAATTAAAAAAGAAAATAAAAGGTGTCATGGGCGGACTATTATTGAAGCAGCGCCTTTTTGAGAAAGGAATGAAATGGTTTCCCACCTCTTCAGCAGTGAAAGTGAAAGCCCCTCTTTCCATATATTTTACACATCAAAATTATATCCAATTTACACAACACATGTGTAAAAGTTGCAAACAAACATAAAATGTGTGAAACCATTTCACATGTGTAGTGTTTACATATATAAATGGAAAAAACAAACGACCCCTAAGCCTACGGCTAGGATACGGCTGGGATACGACTTAGCCGTAGCTCAATTCACGGTTTAGCCATGGGAAAGCCGTAGAGTAATTCTTGATTTTGGGGTTCTCGGGAAAGATCGCTGTAGAATGTCTTACGGCTTAGTCACGGGAGGGTTACGGCTTGGTCGTAGTTCAGTTTACGACTTAGCCGTGGATTAGCTGTAGTTTAATTGTGGTTTTTGAGCTCTTTAGATTTTGAACCGTAGAATACTTACGGCTTAGCCGTGAGCTTCACCGTAAACTTCAAAATTCCTAGAAATATTTTCTGAAGCACGAGTTCATATGCAAAACTCTATAATTTGGGTTCCAATGAGGTTTCTTTGGCTCCAAATTATCATCTTAGGTCTTACTTGCCCACATATCAACAGTATCACATAGTTATACTGATTATTACCTAATCCAACATATATGTGTACTTAATCAAAGGTAGATGAGCTGTAAAATTGCATTTAAAGTAATCACATCAAGAATCAACAAGGTTAGGCATGCATGTAGTAATATATGCTTTTATACTTACCTTTTAATACAGTGCTTAACCCTATCAACTTTTTCTTGGTGTGTAGTTAAAGAAGGCCTCAATAAAAAATGGGTTCTCTACATGAAAGACATGCAAAAGGGTGATTCTTATATAGAATGCATGTATGTAGTATTTTTGAGTCCCCTTGCCTCTAATAAACCCAAAGAATTGAAATGGTGGTAGACATTCACCTTAGGGAGCTGTAGATTGAAGATGAAAGATTGCAATTAGTGGATTCAATGAAGGAGATGTACAAGAGGCTGAAGAAAGGGTGGGTGGAACCTAGTAAGAGCACATGCAAGGCTCCAAGGTTTTCTTTCCAGCTCCAAGTTGAAGTAGAGATAAGAGAAGAATGAAGGAGGTAGAGCTCCAGCAAGGGAAAAGGGAAATGCAGTGAAGGAACAATGGTTTCTCGTTTTAAACTCAACTTTTTTGGACTTTTGCATGCAGGTTCAATTATTTATGGAAATTACAGTTTAAGAAAATTGGGCTTTAACTGGGCCAGGATGGATCCGAATTGAGCTAGGCTAAACATAGAAATTGACCCACAAGATGAAATGCTCATTATGCAGTTAATGTGATACCAAAATAATGCAACCCGTGAGACTCTAATTTACAAGAAGGTCCTTAACTACCTAAGTAAAGTTCAAACCCAACTACCTACCTAACTGAGACCCACTAGAAGATTAAGAACAAGATAAATTAAGGCCAAAATATATTAATTAATAAGAAATCGAGCTTAATTAACATAAATTACAATTAAGTTGGGTTGGAACCTTAAGCATGCTCAAGCAAAGAGTCTCATTAACTCCATCAACTCATAAATCTATAAATGGGTAAAGGATCTTACTAAGACAATTGCTAAATGGCTATAGAGAGAGATGTGAACCACTATCTTTTATTCTAAGAGGAAAAGAAGGTAGAGAAGAGGTGAGATGGGGGAGTAGGTGCTTGAAACCATGCATGCAGGATCCATTTTGCTCATATTGATGATGAGGAAGAAGAATGGGAGAAGAAGAAGAGAGTTACTGTAACTAAAGAAAGAGAGCAACCGAATGGCTACAGTTGGCCTCCTTTATACAAAAGAGTTTTTTGAAGTTTATAAGAAGATCTATCTTTTTTTAATGTATTTTCAGTTTAAGTCAAATAAGGGTCTAACTAGTTTAAATGAAGTTGAATGCGTTCAAGTCAAGTACAAAAGTTGACGAGCTCAACGAGACGAACATGTTGATATCAATATGATGCATGTATAATGTAAAACTATGAAATCTAAAATTATAAAAAAAAGTCTTTCATCTACCTAGTTAAGGTTAAACCCGACCCAAATTACCTATCCATGATCTGAACTTGACCCATTAAACTCAATGAGACAAAAGTAAACTAAATCTAACATTATTAAAGATTAAACACCATTAATCACAGTAATCCTATATTAACTAGTTAATAACTTACTTAATTAGTCTTTAATCATACTTAAGTGGGATCGAAGTGTTACAAATATATTACTAAATAACTAGATATCCTGTTGGGCTTATGGATTGGGCCTAACGGATTGGCCGACTTATAGTTTGGCTTGCATCATTTCATTAGACACATGTTGAAATATACTGTTATCAACCCATTTTCTGTGTGACCAATGGCCTTTCTTTGCTTCTTATTCTAATCTGCATCATTTATATATTTTGGTCAAGTACTATTCCCCTCAATGGGATCAATCATAATGGTCTTTACTAGAAAGGATGTCCTCTCCATCTTCGATTTCCAAATCAACCAATTTGTATTGTTCAATTTAATGATGGTAGAGTTTATAGTATTGTTCTTGATCTTAATTAAGAAAATAGGAAAAACAAACAACTAACATTGACCTTGATTCCTGTACCACGCTGAAGACCTCGTCACCACAAGCATGCTAGAAGATATGGATCTGAAATTCGACTTTAGATAGCTACGATATCATAAAATAGCTTTTCATGCTTCGGTTGGTCAACTCTCTTATTGATTATAAAATTGTCAATCTTCTTCCATAGATGTGTAGGTTTACTTGAAATGAGTCTGTAGGCGCAAACGGATCTCTGATCGGACATTAGATGATCAAGATATCGCGATAGGAAGTTTCAACCATTGATCTCGGTCAAATTGCCTTGACCGTGGTCTTGTTGATGTAGCAATGATGTCAACAATTGCAGCTGTGGGCTGTGTTCTTCCTCCTTGATCAGGTCAACCTGACCGGACCTTGACCTGCTTGAATTGCACTAACTTCCATGGGTTAGGTCTAACCCAACCTGACGTAGAACTTAGCTTGATAGAAACAGGCCCTAGTAGACTTTCTTTTCCTCGTGCAATAGAAATCGGAGATGCGATGGCTTCGATGACGATGAAAAATGGGTGCCGATCAAGGAGAGTGCGGCGACAGCACAGTGGACGGTGGTGGTAGTGGCAAGAAGCAACGGTAGTGCACGCAGGTGTCTTGCAATCCGACGAAAGGTGCAACAATGACCAGATGCAATGGGATGCTATTGCTACAATCCTCTTCTCCATAGAGCCTGATTTTTTCTACAACTTCAGGTATTATAGAACCCCAAGATGGGAGAACATCCTTTGATCTCTTCTTCATTAACAACTTGTGACCCTCAGAGATCATAGTAGATCTCTAATCTCTTCTACAATGGAGATTGTAAAAATCAGGACTCCAAGTGAAGTCCGATCGGTCGATTTTCACACAAATAAAACAAGCCCTAGGAATCCTTAGCCCGGCTGTGATACCACTTGTTTTGTGTGTGTGTGTATGTGTGTGTGTGCGCGTGCAAAAGCATAATTGACAATCAACCATATAAGAAGATAAGAGATTTATGTTACTGGAAATCAATTTCCACATGGTTTTATTCCACTCTCACCATGCTGAACTAATTTAGAGTTACAAATTACATCAAATATATAATATCCACTTTTTTTGTCTCGAAGAAAGTCCTAGTATAATTATCAAAATACCTGTGACCCCGTGACCTTGAATTTACTTAGTCTAGACCCACTTGGCCAACATTATGCATGCTTGTTATTTCAAGGATAGTGTATCCATGGCTAGATCCATTAGATTGATGATCTCAATCAAAGAAATTCAGGGCCCACATGTATAATCTCAAGGCCATGAAATTTGGTTGAATTACTCATTTGTGGTTTTTAAAATTGGGTTCGTAGAATGCATTTTAATATGACTGATGAAAAAACAATGAAAGATTCATTGCATCGTAGTTATCAATTCCGTTTTAGTCGTTATTTCGATCTAGCTTTTAAGATGGGATTTTTTGGTTTTTCAAAAATTTTGTGAAACTTTTTGGAGTAACTTTTCAAATTAATAAGATTTAAAAAATATATATACAGATATGTAAGAAAACAGAAAAATAAAAATAAATTATACATGTTTCTTGATATAGATATTAAGAAAAGAAAATAGTGAAAATTGTGCTATAAACCAAAATGTTTTAGAATAAACTGGAATGTACAACTGAAATGGACGAAAATTGGCCAAAATGGACTGAAATTCAAACCAAAATTTTTTGGCCCAATGTTACTTTTTGGCTGAATGGCCGAAATAAAAAAATTCAGTGATTTCGAACAAAACAAAATGGAATTGAATACTATGCGTTGCAGACATGCACTGTTTTTCTTTTTCTTTCCTTTTTTTTTTTTTTGGTAAAATACACTTGCACTATTGATGAATCCATTTGGTAGTCACTGAATCCTGTCTGAACCTTTGTTATCCAAAAATAGCTTAATACCAACAGCAAGAGGTAGTGGGGCCACTCAAATCCATCGTCTCTTAAAAAAAAGATAGTAGAGGTAATAGCAATTAGAAATAAACCCATCTTCTCAATTTAAAAGTAACTTCTAACCATCATTTCTATGCAGAGTCATAAAACAAAAGAATGAAGATGATATTCTTATACATATGTTACTCCTGGGAAGTTGACAAGACGCCCCCTTACATGAAAAGAAAACGAATTACATATACAAAAAAAAATGGAAATAAAACAATAAATTGGTGTAGGTGTACAATGGCAAAAGGTCTCCCCTATGTTACTCTCCAATTTCAAAGGAACTCTCTCTGATAACATTCCCATCTGATGACATTCCCATGCCATATCTCATTTCCTTTGTCGCTCAGAAACGGTTGGAACAATCCCTTCATTTCCTGCCAGCATTAGGTACTTGTCCTTTCTTGTAAGTTGAGTGCACTCAAATCCCAAAGCTTTACCCATCTGTTCTTGAACATGGTTGGCCACTTCAAATCTAGATTTCCCACCACCGCGCATGGAGTCCATAGGCACCTTCTCAAGCAACTGGACATCATAGGAAGGAAAGGGGTTCATAAGGAAGAAAAGTGGGTCCAAGCACTTCAACCCACCGGCTGTTGTGCCATAGAACATGCTAACATTGGCATCCATGGCCACTGGGACAATGTTATCAGTCAACTCAGCAAATAGAGGGCTGAATCTCAGTAGAAAAGGTTCCCTACAAGTAGTCCCCTCAGGGCACACCACAAGATCTCCTTGCCGTAGTAGCTTATCCATTCTTTTCTTGTCTTCCTCTCTGTCTCTTGTAAGCCTTACTGTTTTGATTGGAGCAAGGATCTCTGACACTCTACTTAGGCTGTAGGTGACCGCAGTTAGAGATTCGATGAGAATAACTGAAAGATAGAGAGGGTCAAGGAGAGTCCTATGATTGCACACGTAGAGTGTTCCTTTTGGGTGTTCTTTTTCTAGATTGGAGAGCGTGTTACCGTTGGGGCTTTTGAGCCTCAATCTCATTCCACTCGAGGACAGAATTGGGAGTGATAACTTATAGGGTAGCAATAAGGCAACAAGGGTTCTGAAGATGGCCAGGAGGAAACCAAATGGGGACCACATGAACATGGACAGAGTGGCCAGCGGGGTTGGTCTGAAAGCCAATCTGCCATCATGGAAAATCAAGGGTTTTGGGTGTCTGTGCCTTGGTAGGGGATGGTAATTTCTCTTGTCTGCTTCTGTCACCAAGTAGATTTCCTGTTTGCAACATGGGATTGGACGTCAGCCTTGTAAGAGCATTCATTGGGGTGAAATTGTTAGCAAAAAATTACATAGGAGAAATTGCTTTTTAAATTGAGATAGATGATTGGTTTCGATTTACTTTTTCATCCTTGATGAATAGTGAACCTTAGATGATCGATGGTCGTCATTGGTTTCCATTTGCTTGATTTCTAAGGATCATTCCATTGGTACACAAGCTGGCTAGATTGTGCCTCACAGTGAAAAAAAAAACTTAGGAAAATGAAAAATAACTATTAAGCACGGGTTTAGCTAGATAAGTAGGGAGGGTAAATATTTTCCCCTTCTAGTGAAATACATTTTATCCCATTTATATCTGCTTTGAAAAAGAAAAACTAATTCACTTCTTAATTGACTACGGTAAACTGTGGAAGAAAAGTCCTAAGGTGGATAGACATAACAGCATTTATTTTCTAGTCAAAGTGATTCACTTTTATTGAGAAAAAGTTTGCATTTGATTTATTAATAATTAATTTTATTTTACAATATCTAAAAGTGATTTTCTTGTATATAAAATTCAATTCAAGCATTTACTGTTAGAGAAGGGAGTTAATTATTTGCTACAAAGGGGTTCTCCACACTCAAAGTCCGATTGCATGCAGATATAGAAAGGAAGTGGAGGAAACCTTTCCATGTACAAATATGAATTGAGGATAGTTTTCTTTGCTTAATTTTCTTTCCTTTTTCTTTTTCTTAATCCAACAAACACTTCGTTTTCCCTACATTTAAATATGCTTTTCAAGTTTTTTTGTGATTTACATTATGCCTAATTAAAATATAGAACTCCAATATACCATTATATATATAAAGAAACGATTGCCTATAATAATTCCAACCCCGTCAAGCCACATGCCCCTCCCATGGGTGGCCCGACCATTGGGCAAGAAAAACCTTTGCTTTAGGCCCCCAAAATAAATAAATAAATAAGGTAAAAAAAAATTCCTATCTCTCCCTTTTTTCAATCTAAAAAAATAAGGCTTCATAAAAATAACTGAAGCAAATTAAATCTTTTTAAATTTCAAAAAAAGGAATTGTTATCATTTTGTTTCTTATAAAGAATAAGGCCTTATAAAAGTAATTAAAGCAACTACCTTATTTTATATTAAAAAAACAACTACTATCTTTTCATATTTCTAAAAAAATAATAATAATAAAGCTCATTTTCACCATTGAGAAAATGTTGCCATTAAAAGAAAAACAAAAAAACCCTAAAATCACAACAAGCAAGAAATCATTTTCTGTTCTGAAAAAATTCATACAAGATAACTTCAAATATAATTGTTTTTCTTTTTATATTGAAGAAGTTGTATCAAATTCAAATGTAATCTATATCTATAAATCACAAAATTAGATTCTATGGTTCTATACTTTTAAATTTATTTTTTATTCTAAGCCAATATTATATGTTAATTATAGTTAGTGTTCGTTTTGTTTATAAATATTATTAGTTATAATTTATAAATATTAAATATGTCTACTAGAAAATATTGACAATATTTATAATTGTTGCTTCTACATAAAGAAATTTTTCAAAATTAAAATATATAAAATCCTAATTTAGATCAACAAAGTCATATGAAAGATAAAGTGAATTAGCAATACTATCAATTGAAAAAGATGTGCTAGCAAAACTTGAATATAAAGACTTAATTAGTAATATTGGATTACAAAAAAAGAAAAAATAGTAAATTTTAAATAAAATATTTATAATAATATTAAAAATATAAATAATGTCTCATTTAAAATTATCGCTTTAGGCCTCAACTTGTTTCAAGCCGGCCTTGGCCCCTCCACAAGTTAGCAGTCATCGTCACATCATGTACCCAACCATAATCTTGATCACATCTAAAAATACAATCTATCCATTGGAGTTCAACTTGTATTTTAGTTGTGATCAATATTCCACCAATGTTCCCACTTTGATGGAAGTGAATTTTCTTTATATATATATGCGTGGTGCCCATATATCCATGTTGCATGATAATGAAACAGCTTATATTCATGCAAAATCTGAAAGATAATCTGAAAAGTGTGAAATAGTAAGAAGATGTTCATGAGATCTCGTGACTAACCTTGCATTGCATGAAGAAGTGCTCATCAACACATCTATTGAAGCTGCCAATCCCAACAACATCACTACCCATCTTCCCATCTGCAAACATCTCCTCAAAAACCAACCCCACTTTATTCTTCTCCTCCATCAATCCAACATAAAATCCACCCACCACCTTCAGCTCCCTCGCCACAACTTCCCCCACCTCCAAATACTCCCCCAAGAACCCCTCCACCATCACCCTTGGCAATTCACTCACAACCACCCTTCTCTCAGCTCTCTTCAACGCCTCAAAACCCTCCAACCCAACATCCTCCAAAAGAAACTTTGGCAACACAGCTCTCCCCACTCTAAACCCCTTCTCTCTTATCCCAAAAAATGACACCATGACCATCACCTTAAGTGCCATCTCCTCACTCACACAACAAATCAAAGGGTACAAGACCAACAAAAGAAGAGACCTCAGAAACCCACCAGCTTCAATGGCCACCACCATGAAGTAAGGAAAAGTAGAAGAGGATTTCAGCAATGCACCCTCAAGGTCAAGTAGCAAGGTCTGTTTCGCTAGTCCAGTTAGGAGCTTGGACGTGGGCCTAATCAG
The DNA here is from genome assembly GCA_037013555.1 of Sextonia rubra. Lineage (NCBI taxonomy): Eukaryota > Viridiplantae > Streptophyta > Magnoliopsida > Laurales > Lauraceae > Sextonia > Sextonia rubra. The sequence goes on along the minus strand of JASUAD010000001.1, from coordinate 102,683,076 downwards.
AGAAGGGTATCTCTGTAATTTTGAAGTGGGTGCGTGGGCATTTTCCTTACGGTAGAGGGGACGGAGGTTCCCTACTCTTTTGAGGAGGAAACGAAAGAAAAAGAGAAGGTTCTTGAAGAATACTTTGCCTGCCATTTTAGTAGCAGAGAGGTCTCTCTTTGGCATGTTGATGTATATAACGAGGGGTGGCACCAATGGTCTGGTTTATATAGATGAGAAGAAGGTATCTACGAAAAGCATACTTTTCCAGGGAACTACAAGAAGTTGAAAGGATCCAGCTGCCTTCTGAGTTGCGTGTTGCCGAGATAGACCTTTTCTTTCCTGACATTAAATGTCGATTCTGCTAACTTTCTTTGGAGAATTGAAGAATGTGGGGAAGAGTCAAAACGAGGGTACAAAGTGTAGTGTTTGGTGGGCCGTGGAAAGTTGGCAATGGGAAAGGTCATGTATCTACGTGAAATGGACCCAGAAGTAGGTGGAGCATCGTGCTCGAGCAAGGATCACGCCATCCATAGAGTCACTGATTTTTTTTTTCATTTTTTCTTCCTGATTTTTTTATATAGTTGGTGTTCATGAATGCGTGGTTAAAAAAGAAAATGTCGGTCATTCACATTCAATAGTAGGAATGATATAGTTGCATAGGTTGTGTGAGTTTCCTTTTGCTTACTACGCTTTTCTAACCTGCCATCCCAACCCCGACACCACCTGTCAGTGGGGCATGTTTGAGTACACCAAGAAAGCAAAGTAAATTAAATGTCACATGGAAAGGTGAGCGTTCTTTTGATGAGAGGTATACTTTAATTTATATAGTCAGATCTTCATTCGTATTCAGTATTCACAAGATAAGAAGTCTTTTATTGGGAATATAATTAATTTACTTGGTTTTTATGGAGTAAAGTTAACTGGGAAAGTGAAAGTAATATATATATATAACAATATTTAAGTGCATAAATATATATTGTGAGGTAGAACTTTAGTTTTCACTTATTGTGACAAACCAAATATAGATAAATTAAAAAATTATTGCATCTAAGATTATTGTCCAACATATTTCAGTTTACTCCTGAAAAACAAACATCGCTTGGCCTGTTTATTTATATGAGGAGTATGAATCAAATCATGAACAAAATTAAAAAGAGAATCAAAATAAAAAGTTCTCTAACATAAAGTATTACTTCTCCCTTTTTTATCGAAGTAGGGAAGAGTAAAACACAAGAGGAAATTAGGGTAAAGCTTCTCGCTTATGTCACATCGAAAGTTTATTCTATCTTCCCCTTTTCCATCCAAACGTCTATGAATTAAAATTATTTGTTCCAGTATCAGTTTTATTCGTTTTACTCTTTCCACCCAAATGCTTATGGAGTGCAACTTATATTAGATTGGTCATTTTTTGTACTCTTCTTCTGCTTTACACTTGTTAAATAAGCGGGTGATGGTCCCGGCCGGAATTTTTCAATATGATTTTCATTCCTTTTAAAATAATTTCTCAGTTATATTTGGGTTGTCGTTCATACATGAATGATCAATAATGGATGGTTTTAGATGAGTTCATTTTTATTATTCAATCTCCAAACCCACAACCAAACCAACTTGACCTGACTTACTGTTTTATGACTGGCCAAAGAACTTGAGCCTAACTGGTTGATTAGGGTTTTAGTTAAATTTACTTGGGATTTGATCTAAATTTCACTTTATTTGAAGTGATACTCATTATTAGATTGAACAAGTTTAAAAAATACAAAAGTGAATATTACTCATGTTGGTGTGAAATTTGGGCTGGTTCCTATAACAGATAAGCTATGACGTGAATGATTAGTAGGACAAGAAAAGGTGGGCCCGCAAATTTTTAATTAGATAATTAGCTGCTGTCAGTGTGTATCAACTCGGATTTAAAGCCTTAAATCATTTGGCTACCAAATTTAAATGGAGCTGACATATAATTTTATTGTGGCTAATCTACAAATCCATTATGTCTGCAGGATCAGAGGACGTCCCGAAGTACGTGATCTTTAATTGTGCATGGAGATATCCATGGAGATTCAGATCAAGGAGTAGTAACCACGTGCACATTTGGAAGAATGAAATAATGCTTAATGGGTCCATTCATTGAGAATTACCTTATCAGCAATTTGAGACGGAATAGATATGGGTTCACATGGGGTTTCTCAGACAATTCTCCACTGGAAGTTTGGGGTTATTTAATTACTCAGGCCTGTAAAACAAAATAAGAAGCTTTTGAGAGACAAGCATGGACTTTAGACCCGAAGTGTTGACTTTTGCCACGTCATTCATCAGAGAGTCAAGATTCCTACTAAGGTTTCATCTAGTGTTTTGAATACAGTTTAAGAAATTTCGCCATCTTCAACTGTTTTCAACTTGTGCCTCATTGAATGATAAGTGTTGGCTAATTCATAAGTTAGAGCAAAACTCATGATTCATTCAGTTGTAATTTTGTATTGTTTTTAAAATGGATTGTGGTATATATTGCCAGAAGTTCTGGAGTGAAGACATTGAAGAAGAAACGAAGTAGAAATTCAAAAGAAAACAAAGCCGGAATAAAAGCTCTGCTAGCTCAAGCGAGTGGTTCTTCTGCTTGAGCAAACTTGATAAGACTTGAAAAAATCTGTCAAACAGAAGCTTAACCTGCTCGAGCGCGCACTTATCTATTCGAGCAAGTGACAAAGGAAACTCCACCGACCTGAGTGGAATTGTTTTCGTTTTATGCCAGGACTGCTATTTTGTATTCTACATAAACCTTAACTCTAAGGCACGAAATTGGGGTTATAAATCAGGTTCTCTCTTAACCCTAAGGCATCTAATCTCTCTATTTTAAGTTGAGAATGCCCATTGGAGATCACATATCTTCTTTAAAGTATCTATTAGAGAGGTTGTGATGATGCTTTTAGCTCTAGAGGATATTGCTTCTACTTCTTTATAAAAAATTATCTTTTCTCCTAGAAGATTTGTTGGATCAAGTGCGGCAAGCAGTGAACGGCGCGGAGTCATGACAACAGGGAATTGACAAGAAATTCCAATCCTTAGGTTGAGGAGACTGGGGAGGGGTCTCTGAGTATAGATTGTAAATAACCCATTCATAGTGCTTAGTTTTTGTTGGTCCAATAAGGACTCATGGTTTTTCTTGAGTAGGGTTTCTACGTAAATAACCGTCAGCTCCTCTTCTTTATGTGGTTGATTGTTTTCCAAATCTATTTTTTTTCCGACATTGTTAATTGAGCTGCAGTCTAGAAACCCAATTTGGGCGATCTTTCATGACCCAATCTGATCTCTTTATTTCACATGTCAATTGTAGGGCCCATTGTGGATGGTACCCATTAAATGCATTAATACTAGTGGAGAATCTTATGGTAAGGCCAACTCATACAAAGTAAAATTTAGTCACATATTGTACAAGAGTATGGTGTTCATTTTGAACTTTTAGAGTTTCAATTGGCTGAAATGGTGTTTCAATAATACTCACACATCCATATGCTAAGACTGGGATTCAAATTGTTTCCATTTAAGCTTTTAGACTATAGTTATTAATTTCGTATCGTTTCGGCCAAGTCGCTGAAATGAAACACCACTTCAAACTTTTTGGGTTGAATATCAATCAATATTGAATATTTCGGTCCATTTCAGCTAAAATTTTGGATTTTGGTAGAGATCACTTCAACCAAAATTTTGGATTTCGGCTAAATTATTTTTTTATATAATTTTTTTTATTTTTTGTACTTTTTCCACATATATATAACTTGTATTTCTTAAATTTTCTCAAAATGTAATTCTAAAAAAATTTATTAAAATGGGTTAAAACCATAATTTGTTTTATTTTCCTTCACATATATACATTATTTTTAAAACTTTTTTGAAATCTAATTCCGAAAATTTTCATTGAAATTTTGAATTGGTCGAAAATTTTCATTTTGGAGGCCAGACTAAAATGGGCTCTGAAATGATATTAAAAACTATGTTTTAGACTCAACACATGCAATTTCTAATGGACTAATTTATTTTTTTTGTAAATGCTTAAGCTATAGTTTTCTTGGATTTGGTAAGGTTAGTGATAACTCTACTGTATGTTATATACATTTAAACATATTAAAGAAGTTACACTCTATGAACAATAAAAATCTTTTCTGATTAGTTAAATCCTTAGTCTTATAGCATAGATAGGCATTGTTGGGAAGTATTGATAAACTATTATTGAGAAATTATTTAAGGACAACTTGAGAATTCTATATAAAAAGAGTGAAATGTTCTCTAATCATTCACACAACCAAATTATATGCTAATCAAGAGCTTTTATCACAGTGAGGCTCAAGTTCCTTTCACAAACTATTAGAATTTTGTAATTAGCTAATTCATGGGTTGGACAAAACTCTAAGTTCATTGAATTGTAATTTGGTATTTCTTTTAAAATGGATTATTGCATATGTTACTAAAAGATCTAAGTGAAGACAACAAAAAAATGAAGAAAAATCATGAAGAAATTATGCCGGGACAGAAGCACTATCCACTTGAGCGGAGTGGAGGTGGTGCTCACTCCAGTGGAGTTGGTTGAAAATTCGCCCAAATAGAAGCTTTACTTACTCAAGTGGATAATTTGCTCGCTTGAGTGGATGACAAAGAACACCCAAATTTCCCGTCCAAATTTCTTTCATTTTTGTGTTAGGATTGCTTGTTTTATTTCTACATGGACTCTAATCCTAGGGCATAAATTATGGGTTATTTAAAGGGCTCTTTTCTCAACCCTAAGGCACCAATCTCCTTATTTTAAGTTGAAAATACACATTTGAGATATTCCTTTTTTCTAGAGCATCCATTGGAGAGCTGTGCTGAGTTGCTAAACTTCTAGAGGATATCGTTTCTACTTTTGTAGGAGATTGTTCACCTTGTAGTTTTTAGGTAGTTTGTTTTATTCACTGTACAGATTTAAGGTGTGAGTATTGGTTGTGATTGTTCCATTTCATAGTGCTTGGTTTCCTTTGGTCCAAGTGATAGGATCGTGGTTTTTCCCGTATAGGATTTCCACATAAAAAATTATATGCCTTGTTTTCTTTGGGTTGATTGATTTGCTTTTTCTTTTTTTTTTTTTTTCCTCCATTGTTAATTGAATTGCAATCTTAAAATTTGATTGAAATCACTTTAAACCCTTCATCTTTGAAGGTTCTAAAAACCCTCAAAAACTAATACCCAACTCATTTACCTTCCCTTTTCAGCATTTTGCTTTTCATGTTTTCCAAAAAATACTTTTCTTTGGTGGACTTTTTATTGAGAAAATGGAGTTAGGGTTACGCAACCATTGAATTATAATTCATCAGTAACAGTTTATGAGTCGCAATTCATTGGATGTGACATGCGCTTGATTTGTTAGGTCAACATTTAATAATTAGTTCTTCTGGCCTCTTTGGATCGGTTGGTTTGTAAGAGTCAATTTATTTCTGCCATATTGACTCACGACTCTCTCGCTATGATAAGTCCTTAGAAATGCATCATTTTATGTGTATTTTTGGGAATTTTAATAACTTATTCATTAGAAATTTCTTCATTTAGTAGGAATTCATGTTTTTATGATTTTAGAATTCATTATTGAATTTTCTTGCAAAAATTCATTTAAAAATCACAAATTTCCTTAAAATCATAAAATTTGGCATTTTGGATTTCTATTTTTTGAACGTTTTTTCAAATGCAGGATTTTACATAAAAATGACAAAAGTTTTTATCAAGTTAAATCATGATCAATGATGAGAATTTATTGTGTCATTTTATGTAAATTAGGCTAGTATTAGTGCATTTGCAATTTTTATTCAAAATTATAAAATTAATTGAAAATCACTTTTATTTGTAGGGAAAATTGAAGAGAATGTCCCACAATCAAAACTTGAAGCCAAGTCACACAAAGAAGGGGGTCCCATGCACTACATTGTTGCATGCTATTGCAAGAAGTTGAGATTGGAATTGGAAATTAAAAAGTCTAAGGTGGAAGATCCCTTGCAAGAGAGGAAAGAGGAGAAGATTTCTCAAATTTGGAAAAAAAAGAAAGAAAAAAAAAAGCAAGAGGAGAAAAAAAATGTGCAACACCATGCCACCACACCAAGTCATCTCCAGATTCTCTTTCTATTTCCAAGTCAAAGACTATTCAAATGGCCCACCCATCATGCCAACTCATCACTCTTCTATCACAACTACACTTAGTATTCCTCCCCACCACTTTTTTCTCCATCTCTCTCCTGTACGTCCAAAACTTCATCCCTTCATCTCTTATATATTCATATATATATATATATATATATATATCACAAAAAGGATGAAGTACATACAACCCATACCACATATACTACACCACGATTCATACCCTCCATACCCATACACATCTCACGCCCAAACACCACTAACCCATCACCTCTCTCTCTTTCTTTTCCATACTCTAGATTACCAAACCAATTTCTAACCCATTCCATCTCTCCTCTTCATCAAAATTTCAAGCAAAAGTGCGGTTTGGCCAAGCCCACTTTTGGATCCATTCACATCTTCTCCTATCATCTACTCCTCCTTGGTGTGAAGATTGAAGATTAGAGCATGGATTGCGCGTAAAGTCTCCTCTTTTTGATGTCTTGATCTAGAGTAATGATAGATTTTCTTTTTTAGTTTTAATTATTTTTGAGGTATTATTGGGTGTATTAGTTCGTTTAATTTTAAATACACAATTAGTGAGGTCAAGGTGTTCTGCCCTAGATCGGCACAAAGTGTTTGTGTGCAGTGATAGCACACACTTGGTGCAGTGTTTTTGTGAATTTTTATTAATTCTGCCAATATAGTGTTTTAATTTTCAAAAATAATAAAACCTAGCATTCTTTTTATTATTTTAATTTTATTATATTTGAATGGTTTATTTTTTATTTTTAATTTAGTGCATTCTTTACATTGGTGGTTTGATATACTTCATTGTTTCTGTAGTTTATAGTTCTAGGATTGTTTTAGTTTAGGATTTTTAGATTAGGTTTAAATTGTGATTTTTTTTAGATTTGGATTTGCACTTTAATTATAATTTTTAGAAGTAGTAGTATGTATTTTTGTAGATTTTATTAGGGCAGCTTTAGTTTTTCAACTAGGGCAAGTTTTCTACGAATATTAAGTCCCCGTGGATACGATTCCGGACTCACTGGGTAAAACTACATTGAGACTTTGCGCTTGGGGTCCATGTTGAACATGTTTTTAGCACCGTTGCTAGGGAGCGCCATCGCAAAAGGTATTTTTCTAACTTTCTTTTTTTATTGCTTTGTGGGTGTCGAAAAATATTGTTGGCATCATTCTAGATTTAGGCAGTGCATGCATGGGATATTTAGACCAGCCCTAAACCATTAAAAAGGAAAATTTCATCTCTGATTTTTGCTAAAATTTGGATTAATTCAGATCTAAAAAATTAATTTTTCTAATTTTTGCAAAATCTCATCTATTTGTGGAAATTGTCTTGTTAACTTGTCTAATTGTGAGATAGTTTAGGTGTTTCTTTCTAATTCTTTTTGCCGCTTATTAGGACTTGTTTCATTTGTTTAAATGCTATTTTTAATCAATTTTTAGATTAGATAAGTTTCCCAAAAAAATTCTAAAACTATCCTTACAAAGGCAAGTTAAAAACCCATTCCGATTTGGCTTTGTGGCCAAGAAAAGTGCCTAAGTCTAAAAGTTTTAGCACTTTCATTGGAACCTTTTTGTTTAGATTTAGAAATTTGTTTTCCTAGGACTTTAGTTTTTTTTTTAATTTTTTTTCAAAAAAATAAAAATAATTAAAAATAAAAAAAATAAAAAAAATTGGAAACCTTTATCTGCTCTCTTGATTCAATCCTTGTATATGTAAGGGCTTGTTTGGTAGGTCTAGTCTTATTTTTATAGACCATCTAAAATAGAGCTATTAAAAAAAGAGCTATAAAAAAAAGAGGCTAGATTTAAAATATGTGTTTGGCAATAAAAGCATCTATTTTAAATAGACCATTTTAAATCAATAGTTGAAAATTTTTCACAAATATATTGAGATCTAGTAGGTATTAAGCCTTGAAATTTTACTTCATAACCACGTTTGGCCTCCCAAAGAGATCTAACAGTTTGGATTTTGTGTTTGAGGCCCCCAATTTTTAAAAAAAAATATTTAATAATTCACGTTTTTACATAAATATCTCAAGTTTGGTGATGATCCAACGGCTGAAATTTGGTCTCATAATGGTCATTGACCTTCTACACATTTTCAATGGTTTGGATTGTTATTTACTATCCCAGAAATAATAATAAAAAATAACAAAAGGGGCTGCCTGTGGACTAGTACAAATTCAGCATATTAAATTCAATGGTTGAAAGTTTTTTACAAATATCTTGAGATCCACAAGGAATCAATCCTTGAAAATTGACCCCATAGCCGTTTTTAGTCTTCCCAACATTTCCAATGGTTTGGATCTTGTGTTTGGGCCCCACAAAATTCAAAAACTAGTATCCAATGGCTCATGCTTTCTTGCACATATCTCGAGATTCCGGATGAATTAACGGCTGAAATTTGGATGGGTGGCCGTAATTGATCATGTGAACATTTTCAACGGTTTGGATGTAGATTTAGGGGCTTGGATTTCGAGAAAAATCGAAAAAACCGTACTGGGCCTGATCCCTCAAAATACTATAGCTGGGCGCTTCTTTTTTTTTTCCTCTGATTTGGAAATGCATCACAGCCCCTCCTCTTCAAAATAGAGCTTTTACCTCTTATTGTCTAAATTAAATAGAGCTAAAAATGCATGCCAAACGCCTCTATTTTGTTAACTCTATAAATTTTAGACATTTAGACAATAAGAGGGGAAATTTTAGACTTGCCAAACATGCAGTAAGAAACCCAAATTCAAGAGGTTATGTGAAATCTACGCTCGATCTAGATCTCTTAGTCCACCTAGTGGTTCGGAAACAATGGCGGATTCATATTGTGGTCATGACAATAATGACCAATTGATAAATCCTAATGGCAATGGAGGTGGACCTAGGAATGGAAATGGAAATGTGCCCAACCTCAATAATAATGAGGTGAACCAACAACTTAGGAGTTTACATGATTACCTCCAACCAACACGTCAGGCTATGCCTTCGTGTATGGCCATACCTGCAGGTGTGGGTTAATTTGATATTAAGCCGCGGGTAATCCAACTTCTTCCTAAATTCCATGGATTTGAATCAGAAAGTGCATACTTGCACATAAAGGAATTTGAAGAAGTGTGTGCAACACTTCACTTCAACAATGTGAGGGAGGACATTATAAAGTTTCGATTATTCCCATTCTCCTTCAAAGATAAGGCAAAAGCATGGCTTCACTCCTTACAGCCCAATTCAATTGCTTTATGGGCTAATATTGTTCGCGAATTCTTGAAAAAATTCTTCCCACCTCATAAAACCAACACTTTGAGAAAGCTCATAATGAATTTCAAACAAAAAGATAGAGAGTCTTTCTATAGGTGTTGGAAACGTTTTAATAAACTTGTCCTTGCATGTCCACATCATGGATTTGAATTACATCACACAATTGGCCACTTCTATAACGGATTAAGTCCAGAGACATGCAAATTTGTTGAGATGTTGTGCAATGGGGAGTTCGTGGCTAAAAATCTAAATGAGGCATGGACATACCTTTAATTTTTGGCATATAGTGCTCAAAATTGGGATACTTTTGAAGGTGTTGAACCCGTAAAGCAATCAAATAGGACAAAGGAGGGGGGTTATAATTACTTAAAGAGAATGATGATCTTCAAGCAAAAATTGTCTATCTAACAAGAGAAGTTGAGTCCTTGAAATTTGTGAAGAAAAAGGAACCTCCAATTATTTGTGGCATTTGCGCTTGCAGTACCCACACATCTGCGGAGTGCCCCACACTCTCTGCATTTCAAGAGGCATTTCTAGAGTAAGCAAATGTCACAAACACATACAACCGCTTCTTCAACAACTCTTTGGGTAACACATACAAACCTCAACAACTCTTTGGGTAACACATACAAACCTAATTGGTGTAATCACCCCAATTTCAGATGGAGGAATGGACCCACTGCTAATGAGCCAAATTTCTCCCAAAGGATGAACCCATATGGTGGCACTTCAGGACAATTTGCTCCAAATGCGCAACAAATGTCACTAACCATTGTTCAGAATTAGGCTCAACCTTTGGAAGAAATCCTGGCTAAATTTCTTTTGGCTCAAAAACAGGAGATGCAAGACTTCAAGAATGAAATTAGAAATTTCGTTCAATCTCAAAATCAGGGGGTTTTTCCGGCCCAACTCAACCAAATCCAAAAGGACAGTATGAAGTCAATCATGTTGGAGCTCCGTACCCTCAGGAGCAGGTTTAGGCAGTTACCACTCTACAAAATGGTAAAGAGATTCAAAAACCTGATCTAGAAAAAGATAAACAACCTGCTTCTGTAGATCAGAAAGTAGAGCTGGAAAAAGAAAAAGGAAATCTTATAATTCCTGTGAAAGAGAAAACCCCAATTCCTCCAGGGTTCAAGCTATTGCCACCTTTTCCAAACCGTTTAACTCCGCCTAAGTCATCCACACAGAATCAGGAGATCTTGGATGTGCTTAAAGAAGTCAAAATTAACATCCCGTTGTTAGATACAATTAAGCAAGTCCCATCTTACACAAAATTTCTCAAGGAGTTATGCACTATGAAGTGTAAGATGCATGTCCAAAAGAAAGCTTTTCTCACTAAGTAGGTAAGTGCTATTTTGAAGCACAACACTCCTCCTAAATACAATGATCCAGGATGCCCCACAATCTTGTGCATTATTGGAAACTTTCAAATTGAACAAGCATTACTTGATCTTGGGGCAAGTGTCAACTTACTACCCTACTCGGTCTATGAAAAACTTGGTCTAGGTGAGTTGAAACCTACTCAATTTACCTTTCAGCTTGCTGCTCAATTAGTAAAAAGACCACGAGGGGTAGTAGAGGATGTGCTTGTGCAAGTTGACAAATTCTACTTTCTAGTGGATTTCATTGTGTTAAATACTCAACCTGTGGCAAACCTCACAGCTAAGATTCCGGTAATTCTTGGGAGACCATTCTTAGCCACATCAAATGTACTGATTAATTGCCAGAATGGAAAGATGATGCTATCTTTTGGAAACATGGCATTAGAACTTAATGTTTTTGATCTGTGCAAACAACCATAGGATGAAAATGATGACTATGAAGAGGTTGATTTCATAAACACCTTGGTAGTGGAGACTTTCGTAGACTTGATCCATTTCGGCTCACACAATTTGATTGAATTAAGTAAGGATATGGCTGACCCTAAGGATATGAAAGATGACATTACTAAAATGGTCAGTATAGCATGGAAGCCTTCTTTTGAAGAGCTTGTATCACATCAGCATCCAATATATATATATATTTTTTTCTAGAGCGCCACCTAAGCATCCCAACTTTCCATCTTTTTCGATATCTTTTCTTATCACATATCCTATGACACCACATATCCTATCTCAACTTTACATCTTTTTCGATATCTTTTCTTATCATATATCCTACTGATATCACACCACATATTTTACGTATGTTACAGAACCCCACATATTTTACGTATCTTACATAACCCCACAATCACCGCAACGACAATCTTCTTCTACCATCCAAACCCATTCTCCATCTCAACTCCCTGCAGCAGATGACCGATCCATCATCAATCAATTCGCTCTCTCCTGCAAGATCCGCCTCAGATCCCGGCGACGGAGATGACCACTCTGACGACAGAGAAGAAGGCTCCAGCAAATCCTCCAAACCCATTCTCCGTCTCAACTCCCTGCAGCAGTTCTGAAAACATGTCGCATCCCTGAAAACAACAGCTTCAACAAATTATACATGGGGCTTTCAAGCGACCATTAGAAACAGGAAGAAATACAGAGTCAATGCAAGTACTGCGTAGTGCCGTAATGTCTTTTGCTTGTAAATCATTTGATGGGTCAGCTATAGATACGTTCCATTGGGCAGATGGTTATCCTCTTAATCTTCGACTCTACCAGATTTTATTAGAAGCTTGTTTTGATAATCATAAAGAAACATCAATTATAGAAGAGGTTGATGAGGTTATGGAACTAATAAAGAAAACGTGGCCCATCCTTGGACTGAATCAAATGCTTCACAACCTTTGCTTCTCATGGATTTTATTTCACCGTTTTGTGGCAACTGGGCAAGTGGAAAATAACTTGCTCTTTGCTGCTGATAATCAGCTGGCTGAGGTTGCGAAAGATGCAGAGGCAACAAAGGGTCCTTTGTATGCTAAGATCTTGAGTTCAACATTAAGTTCAAAATTGGGTTGGACAGAGAAAAGACTTCTTGCCTATCACGACACCTTCTATTCTGGGAACATCGATTCAATGCACAGTATTGTTTCTTTGGGGGCCTCATCTACAAGGATATTGGTGGAAGATATTTCTCATGAATATCGTCGCAGGAGGAAAGAAGAACTTGATGTGGCACAAAGGTCAATTGACACTTATATTAAGTCATCACTTCGCACAGCATTTGCTTAAGCAAGTACCACACTTTAGCTATCCTCTTAGCCTGTGTAATTTTTTCTTGCTAATATTACATGCCATTTTTCTCATGCTTTTCTCCATGTAGCCAAGTAGGCATCAGATGGGGCTCTGCAAGTAGTTGGCATGGGGAAAGAAAAAGTGATGATAATGTCTATCTGCTTGTCAGGCAGGTCCCAAGTATACCATGACCATTAGCCCTTTTTTTCTGATCACAGTTGGCTACTCTGGCCCACTTGATGAGCAGTCTTGCTTGATTTCCCACTTAAAGTATCTACATGATGCAGCCCACCCCATGGAGTCAATGGGGGCAATGGGTATGTGTTATTTTGTTATCCAAGTTCTGTTTTGGATCCTGGGCTGTCATGGGTGTCTCCTGTTTTGGGCTTTTTGATCATCTAATTTTTTTATGTGTTCTATCAGTTTTATTTTTTTGCGAATATTTGCTCTCTGTAGATACGATCCCGGACTCACTGGGTAAAAATTACATCGAGACCTTGTACTTGAGGTCCACGTTGAACACGTTACATGAATAATGGTCCTTTTAAGACTTTATCAAAATGATAAGACGAGCAATAATTACATTGTCAAACAAACATCACTAAATAGTGACCAATAATTACATTGTCAAACAAACATCACTAAATAGTGACATCTTAATCATCTAAATTTAATCCCGCCCTTACCTGGAGTATTGAATTATTAGAATTAACGTCTCGTTTGGCAATCATATCTTTAGGAGTCCTTTGCAAATTTTTTTTATTGAGTTGTAAATATTCAAGTTTGGCGCTTGATCATGAGCTCCAAGTAGAGAGCTGCAATATAGTAATGAAACTGGTAAGAACAGGTTGATCCACAGGATGCTATGTTTTAAGATGTTTCCAACTTGTACATGTCTTAAGTAAAAATCTGAAACTAGCCTAAAAGCTAAAAATTACAACCATTATTCTTACTTTCCAAAATTAAATTAATTACAATAAAAGAAACTTACTAAAACTAAAACTCCTAAATCTAAAATTTTCTAAAAAAGATAGGTTACTACAAAATAACACACAAGTTAGAACTTCTAATCAAATAAAAACTAAAATTAGAAAGTTAAAAAAAATAAAACAAATCAACAATGCAAGAAAATGCATGCCATGAAAACAACTAATGCAAGCTTTCTTAATATGAGATACAAAATTTAAATAAAATATGATCCTACTCTAATACAATCCTAAACTAGATTTAATAGCTGGAAATCATGCTCTATTGATGCATGAACCTAAAAAAAAAGAATTTAAAAATATTCTAAAATGCAAAAAATATGCATGAATAATGGTTACCAAAAATAAAAATTCCAATATGCAGTTTGGCAATCCGTCTTAGTTTAGGCTTCTGGAAATTGCATTTACCATAATCTTTTGAATCTGAAACTTTAGGATTTTAAAGTTTACTCATCAAGGTTCAATCCATCCAATTTTTACAGCAAAACTCATTGATTTAATATATCTATTAATTCCAAACTTTCGGACCAAAAATCTGCCCTGTGCAGATTTCTGTGTATAGAATTTCTGATTGGTGAGTGTTTCAACGATTGAAAACCAAGCCTCCCTTATTCCTTTTTCTCTTAAAATTTTCTGGCACAAAGTTAACTCATCCAGTAATGATTCCTCCAAATTTCAATGCAAAATAATCTTTCTATGTCATATTTTAAATTACCAATATTTAGACAAAAATAGTGACTGTTTGTTGTCTAATTTTGTTGTCTTTTTAAATCCAAAATTTAACCCTTTTATTTCCAAAAAAAAAATCACGAATTTCAGATCTAAAATTCCAATTTCCAGAAACTAAACTAACATATGATATAAATTCATGCTTCTAAAAATTAATCCCCGCCATAAATCATGCATAAAAAAAACATTGAAACATGGAGAACATCAAAAGAAATAAAAAAAATACAGGAATTTAAATGTATGAAAAACTGAAATCTAAATGTAGTGATTGCAAGAAAAGTATCTGTAGTAAATAAGAATTTAATTGTAGTAATGACAGTAAAGGTAGTAAATTTATCTTCTCAAAATTTTCTTTTAAACCGGGTTCATGATTTCTTCAAATATGATCCTTGTATCTTGGGTTGTCAATCCAAGCACAAGAAGCATTAATAAAAATATCCACACAAACCATAAGAAAAGAAGAAAAATTTTAAAAAGAATAACATTATACTAACATGTTAAAATACTTACAAAAGATTATCAAATAAAATCAAGAAAAATACATGTTATGATAGAAAAGAAAAAACTCTTTTAGTTGAAATTCCTAAGGGTATAGTGTGACCTTAGGGCTAAGCTTCCTTGAGGACTATGATGAAGGGAGAGAGAGATGAAGAAGATGAAGTGTAGAGATCTAGAGAATGAGCTCTTTTTCCATGAAGAGTATGGGAAATAAGTGCCCTATTTATACTTTTTCAAGTCCTACTCCCTCTCAAACTTGATTTGATAAACTTGGAAACAAATTAAGCTCCCTGATAAGCTTTCCAAAATCTTTGCAATCTCACCTAAAAATATCTAGTAAACTTCCTGAGGTCATATCTTTGTCGTTTGAACTCCGATTGGTTTAATCTTGGATTCTACGATATGTACTCGAAAGAGCTTTCCAATTGTAAGTAGATTGTCCATATTCAACACTTGGTTTGAGAGTTATAACCATTTTAATGTATGTTGTCCACAGTAAAACGAGCTTAACTTTCTATTTTTGAATTCTTCTTCTTTGCTTCTTCTTTCTTCGATTCTTCTCTCCTTTCTTTTGAAAATGAATTCTTTTGCCTCAATTCTTTGAAAATGGGACCCATATCATCAATTTCCTATAAAACAAAAGTACATTCATGTAAAAGATAATTTTAACCATAAGTTCACAAATATATGAATGTGGGCCCATCTCTCATGAAATGCCAATGAAAATGCACACCATTTTTCATGATTTTATGTGAATAAATTAATGATGATTAAAATTCAATTTATTTCATGAGAATATAAATTTTTACAAAACTTTTCAAAAATAGATTTTCCAAAAATAGCAGGTTTTATGAATGCAAAGTGTGATTTTTAAACAAATTATGCAGAAATACACTACAATGAGTTTAAACTGTTTGAAACCACTAGATTATATTAAATGAGGCTCATTTGACTCAATAAGTCCTTAAAATAGGTCAAAATATTTATTAAAATATACATGTTTAAAGACTCATCAGCACTTGTAAATATGGGCTAAGAAATCCATATTTTCTGTTCCATTGACTTCCTCTCATTTGAAAACACTCATTTTCACATATTTATGTACTAATATTAATTTTTCTCAATCATACACATCAGCATGTATTCCCATGAATTTTTTTTATAATGAGTGTATCCCAACCCTTTGGGCCAAATTAATCTCTTTGGGCCCAGAGGTAGCCAGAAAAATTTCCAATGGCCCCAATGTAGTTGCGCAGCTCAAATCCATAGCCTTTGGGAGCATGTAATAACCCTAGACCAGCTGAGCTACCCCTTCAAAGAAAAATCTCTACCCCAATGGTTGAGGGTCACTACTTGAACATCACAAGAAATCATTATTCACTGATCACCATTGTTTTCAGAACTCCATCTAAGGGAGTTCGGTTCCATGAGAGAGCTCACATGTTTGGAAATGGAAACACTACACGAAATATGTGGCATGCTTAGGATTTGAACTCTAGACACCTAGGTAAAAATTGCTGTGAGTTACCACGAGGATAAAATGCCATTCTTATTCTCTTATCACCATGATAGCTTGAAAATTGGGAAGTGATGGTTCATCTAGGTTATCACCTTCATACCTTCACGTTTCACCACTATATACGAGATAAGTATAATAAAACCCATTTTTACTAAGGATCCAGTTCAGGTTCTTCCAGTCCATGTCAACAGCTCTGCAATTGTTGCAAAACGGTGATGTACAAGATTGTCTTAATTTTCGTGGCTTATGTGGACCAGAGTGGTTGAATTTCAATTGGTTGTGTTTGACCGAGTTGTTGCGACCGGGCTAGTTTGGTAATCTCGCAGTCAACCCTGGGTACGCAACAATAATGCACACCATGAGTTACAACTAGAGTTACCGACCACTTAACTGGCTTGCCATGTGTTCCAATGTGGGGTCCACCAGCTGGGGAGAGATTGACCATTAAGAAGACAAAAAAAAAAAAAAAAAGTCAAAGCAAAAAATACAAAAGGGGAAATACACGCTTCATCTCCTCACCATTCCTCTCTTGCTCACAGATCCTCTTCCTCCCTCTTCAATGCCACACATGAGATACCCAAATTCATCCACCACCGATGATCTCTTCATCCCCTGCTCCAAATCTCACCGCCCGCCCAAAGCTACGATTCGACCCTTCCACACTTTGAGAACGCCCAAAGCTTCTCACCACCTTGAACATGGAGACCCATGCTCATCGTCTTTGTCTCTCTCTCCAAGGCCTAACCCACCATTCTAACACAAAATCCCTAATCCCGTGAAGCATCATTGTGAGGAATGGAAAACTAAGTATCTAGTAGTTCTCAAGGTGTGGAGTATAATGGAGAGTTGAGAATGGAATGGAGAAAAGAAGTGTAAAGAATGAAACAGAGAGAACAAAAGATGTAGAAGATAAAAGTCGAGGATCCAAAAAGAGGAATGTCGTTTGATAATATTGATGAGCTTGTGGAATATTACAGTAAATATGCCAAGCAAAAGGGTTTTGGTGTGTGCATAAGAAGCGCGAAAAGAAAGAAAGGAGTGGTGAGGTATGTGACAGTAGCTTGTAGTCATACTGGAAACCCAAAAATAAAATCAAGCAAACTGCACCAATTGCATCCACTATAAAAAACGAATTGCAAGGTTAAGCTTTGTACAGTCTTATGCTCCGATGGAAAGTTTATGTTGAACTCTATGGTACTTGACCACAACCATGGAGTGAGTCCAAGCATAGCTATTCTTACTGAAGCTGCAAAAAGGTGGCTCAAATTGAATTATAAAGCCGTTATTAGAACAAACAAGATTATCAATTCACTTGCGGTTGAGGCAAGGGGACATGAGCACATGCCCATCTTAGAGAAATATGCAAGAAATTATATTGATAAAATTCGGCGTTTAGAGCTCGGGGAAGGAGATGCAATGCAATGTGCAATTACTTTATGAAAATACATGTCGACAACTCTAATTTCTTTTACACTTTGGATTGGGATAAAGAGGGCCGACTGAGGAATGTGTTTTGGGCTAATGTAAGAAGTAGGGCGGCATGTAAAGAGTTGACATGCATTTTGCTATGCCTTTTGCTTCTTTTGTAGGGGTGAACCATCATGGGCATTCGACATTTACATAGCTATTTGAAGCGTGGCTTGCATGCATGTCTGGATGTGCTCTGAGTGCAATAGTTACTGATCAAGACAAAGCCATGAAAAAAGCTATAGAGATTGTTTTTCCTAATGCACGACACCGGTGGTGCTTGTAGCATATAATGAAAAAGCTTCTTGAAAAATTGAGAGGGTACAAAGATTATGAATCAATCAAGTATCAGATGCAAAATGTTGTTTATGATTCTTTAACGACAGAAGAATTTGAAGAACAATAGAGAGATTCATTGAAGAGTATGCACTTGAAAGAAATGATTGGCTACTTGCGTTGTATGACGAAAGGCATCGTTGGGTGCCTGTTTTTGTGAAAAATATTTTCTGGGCAGGAATATCAACCACACAGTAGAGTGAAAGCATACATGCATTCTTTGATGGATATGTCAATTCCAAGCCCACTTTGAAGCAATCTGTAGAACAATATGAGAATGCATTAGCAAAAAAAGTAAAAATGAAAATAATGGAGAATTCAGTTCTTCCACCTCTTACCTCCCATTTGTCTTATGTTGAGATGGAGAAGCAATTTCTAAGTGCTTACACGACAGTAAAATTTAGAGAGTTCCAACAAGAGTTAATAGGGATGATTTCTTGTGAATTGTCTTCGTATAATAATGGTGCCGACATTTCAAAATATAAAGTAGTTGAAGTTCAAGTAGTTGGAGAAAGCCGCTAGCGTGTAACTTTTAGTGTTTGCTTTAATGAGGATATAAGTGAAGTTAACTGTAATTGTTTGTTGTTTGAGTATAGAAGAATCGTGTGCAGGCATCAAGTTATGGTCTTCACTTTTAAAAAAGATTGATCAAATACCAAACAAGTATATTGATGCAGGCCATACTAATGGGCCCCGTCTGAAAGTCTATACCCGTAAGCCCAAGACCAATAAGGCCCAGTAGAGTAGAGTAGATCCTATTATTAGTAGTTGCTTTAATTACTTGCTTAATTATTTAGGATTCTTTAATATTTGAAAAGTCCAAACATATTTGGTTTAGGACTTTTTATTTGATTTGAATTAGTTGTTTCCTTAATTAGACAATATCTTAGTTATAAATAAATATATAATCCCTTCGTGGGATACAAACATTGATATTGAATAAGAATTTGAGTTTGGTTCTTAGTTGAGAGAGTTTATTGTTTGTCTTTGATAAGGCACCTAGACATTCTATCCTTAAACCTTTTGGCTTGGAGATTAGCCGGTTGACTATTCCTCTTCCCCGCGTTGCTTCAATTAATATCAAAGCGCAAAGATTCATTCTCAGATAGCCGTTCTGGTCACCGATTCGAGGTAACCCGGGCAACCCATGTCCATATTTTCATCCATCCATCATTCATCATCCATTGATCATCATCACCATCGCATCCCATCATCATCATGGCATTACATCATCACTTTCCACTCACAACTGAACCTACCGTCTTTCTCCAAAACCCAAAACGAACAACACCCATTCCCAATCATCAAAACCCACTCCTAAACCCATCCCTACCTTCATCCCGAGACCCTAAATAACTTCCTAACCCTATCTTCCTCAACCCAACCCATCTCAGTCTATCCAGTATCTAATGAAACCATCCCTGACCTACCTCAAATCAACCATAGCCCACCCTCCACCCATCCCAGTAATACTGAACCCTAGCCTTTTCACCCATCACCACCGAACACGAAAACCCTCCATAAACCCCCTTTCACAACCCCACACTTTTCCTAGACGACCACCAGGCCACCGAACACATCCTTGACACCCCCATAACCCTAATCTCAACCATCTAGAACCCTAACACCCAAAACCCCTTCTCCCAGGACCCCCCCCCCCCCCCCCCCCAACACCTCTGTGACATCCCTGAAAAACCCAGGCCTTCCGAACCCACTCTAAAGAAAAAAAAAAAAAAGGCACACAGAATAGAAAAGGGAGAAAGTTACGCTTCTATCATGCACCAAAAGTGCCTGTGTCAGCGCTGAGCCCCGTGCACCCTAGCATCGGTGTCGACCCAACAAAAGCATCCGTCGCCCTTGTATTTCCTCTCTTCCCTTAAACTCCAGCTAGCAAACAAAAATGGTTTCCAAACCCTTTTGTTTCCTACTAGCGCAACAATCTAGAGGACCTACTTACACGTGACTCCAGTCAAGCTCACTTACTGAGCTCCAATTCAGGTTAAGGCCTGATTAACAGTACTCCTCAAAAGAAAAAAAGAAAGAAAAATCAGCACTCCTTTTTTATAAGCAATGTCTACCCGAAGCAGTTAATCATATAAGGGCAAATTCTCTAATCACCAATGTAATGCTATGATAATGGAGCTATTTGAAAGAGTACATACGTTAGAAGTTATGTCCCGTAGTTCACAAAGGCCTCCTATTATAGAAGCATCATTTAGAGCTAGAAACCAAAAAATTCCTGCCTGACAAGTAGAAATAGGTTCTCAAGAATCTATCCATGATTTTATTCAGCATCTTTTTACTAAGAAACATCCTACAGACACACCTGTTGTACCTAAGTTTGATGATATCACAAAGCGACTCAAAATTGATGTTGCCCATTTCTCCGGTTATCTCAATCCAAAGGCTTTTATTGACTAGCTCAATTCTCTTAAAAATTATTTCTCTTGGTATCATATGGATGATGCACAACGTGTTGCTTTCGTCAAAGTCAAATTTAAAGGTTTAGCAAGCATTTGGTGGCATAGCATTGAGCATAATAGTCTTGTCATCCAATTATTACTAAGTGGGATGATATGCGTGAAAAGCTTGAAGGTAAATACCTGCCATCCAATTATTTGAGTCTCCTTCGGCAAGAATATTTTGTTTTTAAGCAAGGCACATTATCACTAGATAAGTACATAGAAAAATTCAATGATTATGTTATTCGAAGTAAAATTCAATATGATAATGACTGCACACTAGTCAACCGATACAGAACTGGTTTACAGGAAGAGATTAGACGTGAGGTCCTTATGCATGACTATGAAATTATCAGTGACATTTATAACCAGGCCAAATGGGTTGAGCTAGAATTGCAATCATCTAGTTTGAGACGCTTTGGCACTTAAGCTAGGAAGTCAACGACTCGTCGAGCCCACGCCTTTTAAAATAATAATTGTGCTCTACCAAATCAGAATAATTTTCAATATAACTATGCTCTACCAGCAGGTTATCATCTACCTTTGAAATAGCAGTACAACCAACCCAACCAGCATCCTTTTGCTCAAAATCAAAGGATGATAGTGCCACAGGATGACAATATGTGGTCGTGGACCTCCTCGATAAGATCGACGGACTGATGGTTGTTACCGATGTGGTCAACAAGGGCACTTTGCTAATGAATGCCCTTAGGTTCACAACCTTTATTATTGTAAGGTCTCAGCCCTAGATAATTATGATTTATATTAATTAAGTTAGTTTTACTCTAATTAATATGTTATTAGGCTAATTGAGCCCAAATCTCAAGAGGTTTAGGCCATGGATAGGTTATCGGGTCGGGTTTGAACATATTTAGGTAGTCCAAGACCTTTTGTATTTTAGCATTTTCATGGTTTTATATCATTAATGCATCATATTAGTTCTATTGGGTGAGTTTCATCTCGTGGGACATCTTTTATATTTGACCCAATTTCATTCGGATCCATTCCAGCCCACTTGAGCCCAATTGAGTTAAACTGCATATATATAGAACCAGAAGGACTTATTTGTAATTGCAGAACTTAACCCATTTAAACCCACAACCCATTGTCCCTCTCTCTCATTTCTCTCCTTGTATCCGACTGTAGCAGGGACTCCATCTTCTCATCCCTTCTTCCGTCATCTTCTTCTTGAATCCAACTTCCATTCTTGGTGATCGAAGCTTGCATGCATCAAGCTTGAGCTTCTTTCTTTTTTCCTCATCATTCTTCTTGTTCTCCACCTTGGAAATCCAGGCATTCTTCCCTACTGCTTGTAGAGGAGTTGAGGTATGGAAATCCATCTTCTTTTGAGTTATTGAGTTCAATAAGGGTCAAGGGATTCCATCTATTAGCATGCATGCATCTCATTCTCATTTTCCTTTATGCATGTGATAGATTCTTCATTAGTGAAGCCTTATTCTCAATCTAACCAAGGGGAAAATCAATTTGAGTGAAGCACCAAGCTTAAGGCAAGTATAAGGATATATTTTCTTTACATGCATGGCTTTATTCCTTGATTCTTGATGGATTTTTGCGATTTTACTCTTTTTACAGCTCAATGGATAATGCATGGATTTGATTTGTGATTTGTGACAATTTTTTATGAATAAAATGATAATGGTCCTTTAGGGACCCAAGAATCTGGAATGGGAGTTTCATGTTGGTTTGATTGCAGGTGAGATCTTGAAATGGAAGAGAAAATCAGTTGGAAAACGGACCCTCCCGTAACTGAGTGCTTCAGGGCCGACCGGACGGTCTTGAAGTGTGATTGGTCGAATTGCCTTCCTGATAGTCCGACCGGTCGAATTTCCCTTCTGGAAGCAGTCCGATCAATCGGACCCATATCCGATTGGTTGGGTAAGCCTGACCTATAGTTTATAGAAATGTATTCCAAAATAAATTCTATGTTTGACTATGGACTTTCTATAGTCTATGGGATAGCCTAATGATAGATTACTCCCTTAGACTTTAAAAAGAGACCGAGGTATCCACCCACACTTACTATAGGTTGTAGGTTCAACCCAAGACCATATAAGACCATAGAATTGGATCTTTTGCTACCGTAAACTAGCCCAACGGTGACTAAACATGGAGAAGAAGGAGTGTTGAGCTGTCACTCTTTTCTTCTTGATTCTCTAGTTAGTTTTCAATGTCACCTCATGAGTGTTGGTATAAGGTGAAGTGTCCTTCATATAATGAGGTAACATCGAGAATGGTAATACAATGACACTGAACATCTTATGAATACACTGTAATGAATGACCTTGGAAACTCGGATTATCTAGTATAGGATTGGCTAGTAACTTTCCTTGATGACCCTACAATCTAATTGCATTCATATTGATAGTGACCTTGACCTCCACATGAGAGTTATGTCAGTTTGCATCAATGATGAACAGTATTTTACTTAGTTGCAATTTCTGATTAATATTTCCAACAAGATTGAGTTACCTTTCTGTATCAGTATAAACAAATCAGTACATGATAAATATGCATATCAGATTAATTCTGACATGTTTAGAGTCGGCGCCACTTAGCTTATACCCCATAGGAGGTTGGATGGGACCCCATGAGAGTATGTTAACAGTTGTCTACTGTAGTAGTTATCAGAAGAGTGAGTCGATGCTCTTAGGGTAGCTAGTCGGTCCTGGCTCAATCACTAGTGATTACCCACGGATCAATTTACTCTCTTATTAGAGAGGAGATAGCAGATGTGGTTGCCATTTTGGTATGATGCGTTCTTTTTCATTATTCCCTATTCATGCTAACTCATATGTATAAGTGCCTAGATTTCAACATTGATCTCTTTTAATTATTTCGTCATTTAAATTCAATTGTTACATCATGTTAAGCTCATGTATCCTTATCTTTGCTTAACCATCATGTTAACCAGTTACCATGTGTTACAGGTAGGGAACCCAATGCTAGTCTGGCAATCAGCACGCCCCCAGAGGGAACCCCAGCATTATCTTGGGATATAAACAAGTGGAATGAGAAAGATATCTTTTCTTGATCCTCCTCAACAGTGCGCAACAGGGTTATTTTGGGATTGACTTAGGGTTCATCTTGGCATTTGATATATTTGTATTATTATTATTATGAATTTTTATGTTTTATGCATGTAGTCGGGTTAATCGATAGACTTTGTTTATTAAATGAATTGAAATGAATGTTTTATTGATGCTTATGATATATATACAGGTGAAAATTTCAGGTTTCCACTTAAATGCCTTATGTTGATAATACGTGTTTGTGGATCTTCCTCACATGTACCCATGGGATTACCCTTGTGACAGTTCATACGTATCTTGTCATGACATGAATTGTTATGGGTACGTGTGTCATTCCTCGAAACCCACAACAAATCCCCAATTCTCGGGTTCGGGGCGTGATAGTTATTATGATGAAGATCCTTATTCGTCAAATGAATATAACAAGCATCTTGAGATGGAGTCTCCTCCTGACCATGTCCAATCAAAAACTCAGCCGAATCCATAACAAGAGGCTCAATCTAATCCTCCTCAAGCAACCACCACTGCAGAAAAAGGCGGTCCTGTCCTTATTGTACACAAACTTCACCTCACTAATGAGCAAGAAGAAGCCAATTGGCGATGTACTTCAATCTTCAAGACACATGTGAGATGCAAAGGTAAGTTATACAATTTAATTATTGATGGTGGAAGTGCCATGAATGTTGTTTCACAAGAAGTGATTACTAGGCTCAATTTGACTACTGAAAAGCACCCAAAGCCTTACAAGGTCACTTGGATAGATGATCATTCAATCCCTGTGACCCATCGTTACTTGGTTCATTTTAAAATTGGCATACATGAAGATGATATATGGTGTGATATTATTCCCATGAATATTGCTCACATTCTACTTTGCCGACCCTGACTATATGATCAAGAGGTGCATATTGATCAGAAAAGGCACATACATTCTTTTAAGTGGAAGGGATAAGTGGTGAATCTCCTTCTGTTGCCTCCATTAACATCTTCTTTAGTAGTTACTACTACCCCATCAAACCTTCATATTCTCTCTATGTGGAAATTTGAAATGGAAAGCAAAGACTACGGAGTTATTTATGCTCTTGTTTTAAAAGAAACTAAAGAGACAGATGATAAACAACAGAATTTTACACCACCAGAAATCAAATCAATGCTCCATGATTTTTAAAATTTGATTCCAACAGAGCTTCTTAATGAACTACCTCCTATGCGAACATACAGCATGCCATTAATTTAGTTCCCGGGTCTACCTTTCCTAATTTACCTGCTTACCGTATGAGCCCCACTGAGTATGCCGAATTAGGAAGACAGGTTAAAGACTTACTCTAGAAGGGCTATATTCGAGAAAGCATAAGTCTTTCTGTAGTGCCAGCCCTCTTAACACTAAAGAAAGATGCTTCTTGGTGAATGTGCATCGATAGCCTAGCCATTAGTAAGATCACCGTCAATTATCGGTTTTCGAGTCCTCGAGTGGACGACATGCTTGATATGATATCCGGATCATTTGTCTTCTCCAAGATTGAACTAAGGAATGAATATCATCAACTCCATATTTGGCCTGGAGATGAATGGAAGACGGCATTCAAGACTAAAGATGGATTATACGAATGCTTGGTCATGCCATTCGGTTTATCTAATGCTCCCAGCACTTTTATGAAAATAATGACTTAGCTTCTACGACCTTTTCTGAGCAAATTTGTTATGGTATATTTTGATGATATCTTGATATTCAGCAAATCAAGAAAAGCTCATCTTGACCATTTGAGGTATGTCATGCGTGTACTTTAAAAAGAAAAGTTTTACATTAATTTGAAAAAGTGTATATTTTTTAATTCTAAAGTCATAATTTTGGGCTTTGTTATTTCGGCCCAAGGAGTTGAAGCTAATCCAGATAAAATCAAAGCAATCGCTGATTGGCCCATTCCCACTTCTATACATGAGGTACGCAGTGTTCATAGTTTAGCTACCTTTTATAGGAGGTTCATTTGTAATTTTAGTACTATCATGGCCCCTATAATTGATTGCATGAAAAAAGGAGAGTTCATTTGGGCAAAAGCCGCCTCTCGAGCATTTAAACAAATTAAGCAAAAAATAACTGAGGCACCAGTTTTAAAACTTCCAGACTTTGAAAAGGTCTTCGAAGTTAGTTGTGATACTTCCCACATGATATTGGCGGAGTCTTGAGTCAAGATGCTCATCCAGTTGCTTATTTCAGTGAGAAGTTAAATGACTCCGGTAAGAAGTATACAGTTTATGATCTGGAATATTATGCAGTGGTTCAAGCTTTTCGTTATTATCATCATTATCTCATCAGAAAAGAATTTGTCTTATACTCTGACCATGAAGCCTTGCAACATCTGAATTCTTAAAAGAAGATGAGCGCCAATCGTGTCAAATGGAGTGCATACTTATAGGAGTTCACTTTTGTTCTACGTCATAAATCTGGCACAGAAAATAAAGTCGCAGATACTTTGAGTCATCGAACTCACATTCTTACAACAATTTCCGTTAATGTTCCCGACTTTGAAGAAATACGTAGAAAATACGCTGCTACTCATGAGTTTGGTCGCATTTATACAAATCTTCTAAATGGTGAGTTTTCTAAACATCCAAAGTTTTTTATTCATGATGAATATCTCTTTCGTAGAAATCTGTTATGTTTGCCAATTACATCTATCCATGAGTTATGATACATGAATTACATGGTGGCGGATATAGTGGATATTTTGGGTGTGATAAAACATTGATTATTGAGGAAGACTGTTTCTTTTGGCTACACTTAAAAACAGATGTTGCCCAAATTTGTGAATTATGCTGAGTATGCCAACTTGCAAAAGGTCAAAAGAAGAATACAGGTTTGTATCAACCCATTCCTATTCCACATGCGCCTTAGCAAGATTTGAGCATGGATTTTATCTTAGGTTTACAAAAAACAACGAGAAAGGTAGATTTTGTATTTATTGTTGTTCTCACATAACATAAGCCAAGAAAATTGCCACTTTTTTATTTAAAGAGGTTGTTTGTCTGCATGGCCTTCCCAAGACAATAGTGTTTGACAGAGATACGAAGTTCATGAGTTTCTTTTGGAAAACTTTAGGCACATGATGTGTACATAACTCTAATACTCAAGTGCATATCATCCACAAGCTGATGGCTAGACAGAGGTTGTCAATCGTAGTTTGGAATACTTTCTTCGATGCCTTATCAAAGAACATGTTGCTTCATGGGATTTTCTTTTACCCATTGCAGAGTTCGCTTACAATAATTTTGTCAACAAAACGACAAGGAGATTACCTTTTGAAGTTGTCAATAGTGTCAAGCTACGTCTTCCTCTTGACTGAAGCCCATTACCAGTTAACTCTAGGTCAAGTTAGGATGCTGAGCAGTTTGCACACCATATGAAAGATGTTCATGATGAAGTTTACTGGCAAATTGCTACAAGTAATTAAGCATTTAAGAGGCACACGGATTCTCGTAAATGTCATCTTAAGTTTGTCGAAAGTGACATGGTAATGGTTCATTTGAAGCCCAAACGATTTCCTGCAGGTAAATACAAGAAATTACATCCACGAAATGCATGTCCTTTCAAAATTCTAAAGAAAATCAGTTCCAATGCGTATGTTCTCGACTTTCTTTCAGACATAAATATCAATTCCACCTTTAATGTTGAAGATTTGGCATTTAATCACGGACATCACAATGATGAATCCTTTGAGGAACAAGCTCTTCGCATCCCTCTCCATCAATTTCCTCCAAACAAAATTGAAGATGTTTTTGATGATCAGATCATTTCAACCGAGAATAGCGGATTCCATAAGTTCCTTCTCAAGTGGAAAGGAAAACCATTCTCCAAAGCTACATGAATTACGTCTACTAATTTTCAACGACTCAATCCAGATTTATATGAGTAGTACCAAGCTATCAACTGGCCGAAGTTGAGTTTTTCCAAGCCGAAAAGGGCTGATGCAGGCCATACTAATGGGCCCCGTCTGAAATTCTATACCCACAGGCCAAGACCAATAAGGCTCAGTAGAGTAAAGTAGATCCTATTATTAGAATTTGCTTTAGTTGCTTGTTTAATTATTTAGGATTCTTTAATATTTGGAAAGTCCAATCATGTTTGGCTTAGGGCTTCTTATTTAATTTGAATTAATTGTTTCCTTAATTAGACAATATCTTAGTTATAAATAAAGATGTAATTCCTTCGTAGGATACAGATATTGATATTGAATAAGAATTTGAGTTTGGTTCTCAGTTAAGAGAGTTATTGTTTTGTCTTGGGTGAAACACTTAGACATTCTATTCTTTAGCTTTCTGGCTTAAAGATTAGCCCATTGGCTATTCTTCTTCCATAACCTATTTCATATATCTTAAGAAGATGGAATAAAACTATCAAAAGGAGCCACACTAAAGTGCGGATTTGCTATGACAATTAGTGGGCCAAACCTGAAGCACGTTGCTTTGATAAAATGCTTAATGCCTTCAATGAGGTTGCTGATATGGCAACAGAATCTGAAGATTGGTGTGACGAGGTAGTGGAGCGCTTGCATGATGTAAAGGGGAGGATCAAAGGATGCATGTACATATGTGGAAACGATAAGCCTATCTTTAGAGATACTAATAGTGATGGTATATCACATGATGATGGTATTATAATTTCAAAAGAGAGCATAAACATACGTGATCCATTTGTTGTTCATCAAAAGGGACGACCTCCATACAAGAGGAAGCAGTCTAAGTCGAAAAAGCTGTCAAAAAAAAAAAAAAAAAAAAAAGAAGGCAAAAAGAATGCAAAGATCACACCTAATGAGAAATATGTAGTCAAGCAAAAAAATGTAGTCCAGCAAAATGTAGATAAGATCTCCCCGATGACAAGAAAAAATGATTGCTTATTTTTTTATACAAATTCTGACAATACTTAATAACTTTTGTTACTTTACAATTTTCAGGAGTACGAGGAGGTTGGACATGTGCTTGGGACTACCTCTTCTATGGTATTTGGTGGGTTTAGAACACCGGAGAGTTTTACCTTACATAGAAGGACCTTTTTTTTGTATAATAGAAGTGGTTGGTGGTGGTTTTAAAGTACTTGAATGCAATTAAAATGCAGGGGCCTAAAATGCAATGTGCCCAAACGTGCCCAAATATGCTACGAGGAAGCTTTGAAGGTCGGGCAAGTATGATTGGACAAGGTTTTGGCAAACATCAACTCCAGGTATGCACTCATTCCATTGACTATTTGACAGCCTTAATAGATTTCATAGCGTTTACCATCATGGTTTTATTTTTATTTTTATTTTTATTTTTTTAAGGTTTATCATCATCCATCTCCAAGTTTCACCGGAATATTGTTGGGAATGAATGACATGGCACAAGCTGTAAATCCAAAATTGCACAAAGATGGTAGAAGTGATACAAGTTAACATCGCTTGATGGGTTCTCATCTCCTCTTGGTTGCCAAGCGCTTTGACAGGTCCCCTTTATTAGCCCTTAGACTCGATGCTTGCTGAGAAGTTTTTGGAAGTGATTGTGGACAATTTCAATTTTGCTATGGCTGTTTGGGGGATGACTGTGAGAGGGCACTTGGGCTTAGCCACTGACACAATCTGATGTTTTGCAACTAGCCCAAATTATATGTAAGATTTTTGCAAACCCACTAATTTGAGGGCTAGTTAGAACAATACAAGGCTGTTTAATTTCAGGGGCTCCCATTTCCTGTCTTCCAATTTATACAATATTGTTTTTTTCATTTTTTCCGTGAGGGGTGGGGGTGGGGTTCACAGACTTGCAGATCATACAATTCATTACACAATTCCATAGTTTCTAATTCAATTTCTTATAAAAGTAATCAAAGAGAATTCATTACAAAATCGCAGTCCACTATAAGTATTCATTTGATACTCATGATTAACATAGCCATTAAAGAGCAAAATACAACAGCGGCTACAAGTAACGTCTTCAAGAATGAATTGTTCTACTCAGCATTTCTAGCTTTAACTTCAAGCCTCTGTTCTCCATAGCTTGGTTGTTAGCAGTCATCAACCTCTGAAAATTTTCCTGCTCCACAAACTCCCCACCTCCACTCATGTTACTGATAGTTGATGCCATATCCTGAAAGGTACAACAAAAGAAGTGAAACTAGAGTAAGAATGTTAATCTAAACATGAAGAATGTTAATCTAAACATGCCTGCTAGAACTAGAGTAAGGCAACCACTTCTTTTGGTGAGTTATGAAGCTATTGTCCTACCCAGAAAAAGAAAAAGAAAAAATGGAAGCTACAGTCCAGTGTTCATATGCAAGGTAGTAAAGGGCAAAATTCGGTTATCATAACAGGGTAAAATGTCACTCACGATTATGTTACCACCAAATAATTTCGTCCACCACCACACAGAAAAATATTGAAATTGTCATCGTATATTCATTAAGCTTCAGTTTGGTGATCACTGTTGTAAATTTGAAGTCATGAATTCCTTCTTTTACCGTAACATAGCCAAGCAAAAAGGGGCACTAATAGAACAATGGAATTTTAGAAGAACGGGATGCGCTTTCGATTAAAAATACAATTAGAGAAAGGAATTAAGATAAGATAAAGACAAAAAATATTGTAAGTTTACCGGACTGAAAAAAAAATAACGCAGATGTGAAAGGAAGGGAAAAATGAACAATTCATATGCTTATAGTCCAACAGATGCTCAGAGGACTATTATCAAACACCTAATGTGCACTGTGAGAAGGAAGATCCCACTTTCCAATTTGTAAACTTTAAGCCTAAAATTTAAGAAAAAGGCTCCCATAATTAACAACAGGAAGTCTTTGGACCTTCGGATTTGATCTGGGTTTTGTGTCTGAGAGACAAAGGGACTAGGGTTGTGTCGGGTCTGATAGGGAGAGAGGTTAAGATGGGAGGGGAAGGGTAGATAGACAAACCTAGGTTTCAAAGTGTCATCTTCGAGCTGTCTGGTGTCCCAAGCACAGCTGCCGGTGGTTCTTCACAGTGGTGCTTCACAGGATTAGGGTTTTTATGTTAGAATGGTAGGTTAGGCCTTGGAAAGAGAGACCGAGGCAATGAGCAAGGGTCTTCATGTCCGATGTGGTGAGGAGCTTTGCCCGGTCTCAAAGTGTGGAAGGGTCGAGTCTCGTAGCTTTGGGTGGGCGGAGAGATTTGGAGCAGGGGACGAAGACATCGTCGATTGTGGATGAGTTCGGGCATCCTGTGCTGTGGTATCGAAAAGGGGCGAAGAGGATCTGTGAGAGAGGGAGGGAGTTGAAGAGATAGAGAGGAAGGAAGAGGAGATGAAGTGTATTTTCCCTACTACGATTTTTGCTTTGGCTTTTTTTTTTTTTTAATGGTCAGTCTCTGTCCAACTAGTGGACCCCACTGTTGGAACGCATGGGATGCCAGTAAGCAATCAGTAAGTCCATCCGTAAGTCGTGGTGTAGGCATAGCGGGACTCAGGTATGCATAGAGATGGGCTAGTTTTCTACGGTTTGTTGGAAAATAATTAATTGGGGGTTTTTTTCAAAAAAAAAATTCTCTCACAATCTTGGTAGAACAAAAAGGCCCCCCTGATATTTTTATAGCCGGGAGTATGTTCAATTCCAATGTATGTAGATTATTGATAATAGTTGCAAAGTAAAAAATATGATAAAAGCTCAGAAGTTACCAGAACAATTGGTACTAAATCATGTCTTTGGATACACTTTATTTGGGCAAATTTTGTTCCCACATAAATGTAGATGGACTCACAAATGTTTACTCCAAGAAAAGACAGTTTTTCCAACAGCCGTGCACAAACCGAATAACAAGCTTCCTAAGCATAAACGTAGAGAGATGCCGACAGACAACAAATTTGAAGTGCTATCTCGCAAACAACAGATTCTCAACTGTTCAGATGTGAGGACAAGCTCTCCCCAAAACCCTTTATATAGAGGTTCCTGAAAGGGAAGTTGCTCCTTGTGCAATGAATGTGCGGAATAACTCCGATCACCGCATATTAATGTAAAAACGTTACGCTAACTGTTACAATTTTATAGAAAGATGTAAGCTTGATAAATACGAGCTACCGACAAGCGAATCGGGATCTAGATCCACTTCCTATCTCAAAACACACACACAGAGAAAGGCCCAACCTAGGTGACCCAATTGTGGGCCTGGCCTGACTTGCATCACATGCACTGCCTAGCCTAAGCCCAGGCTCAGGCCTGCTCACATGCATGCCATGACATGGCACAGCTAGCTGATCGGCGCGCAAGCGCATTTGTGGTAATCACCATGAGACCTACTTCAAAGCTTAACACTATAAGCTAAAGAGAAAATATTAATAAACCACTTAAAAGAAGTTTAAATTAACAAATGGGAGATAAGGAGAAATAAAGAAAAGTAAAGGAGGAGGAGGAAACTCATACATTTAAAGGCGGCAAAACTTGTGCTTTATTGCACACCAAATGCAACAAAGTGGCCCCCTGGGCCCTTTCTAATTTTTTTTAATATTATTCATGAGCAGCAATATTTATGCTCAATCATAACATACACTAAGCCATTTCCTCATTCATTCTTCCTCTTCGTAATCTTTTCTTCCCCTTTTTTCTTCCCTATGTTCCATTTGAAACTAGGAAGAAGAACAAGAACAAGGAGGAAATAGAAGAAACGTTGGGAGAAGAAAGAAAATGAGAGTAGTTTAACGAAAGGTGGAAAAATAAAAGAAAGACACAAAACAAATGGGGAAACAAAAAAGAAAGTGAACAAAAGAAAAACTAAAATAAGTAGAAAATGGAGAAGAAGAACCCATCCGTGTTTACAGTATGCTTTCAGTATATTACGGTTGAGCATAGATATCTATCCTCAAGCGTAATATACGCAAAGCCAAATCATGGTTTTTTTTATGCTTGAGCATAGATATCTATGTTCAAGCGTAATATACACAAAACAGAATCATGATTTTTTTAGACGTTATTGGTAAGCAATGATATTTATGTTCAACGCAGACAAAGATGGGTTCTTTTTCTCCATTTTCTTTTCCTTTTCGTTCCTTCTTCTAGTTCCCTTTCTTTTCCGTTTCCTCAACTGTTTTGCTTTTTCCTCTTCTTGATTTTCTCTTTTTCTTCTATCTTTCATTAAACCACTCACATCCTCTTTCTCCTTCCAATGTTTCTTTTTCTTTCTCCTTTTTCTTCTTCTTATTCTCTTTATTTCTTTCTTCCTCCTCTTCCTTGTATTATCGTTTTCTTTTGTTTCTATTTTCTATTTCTCTTTTTTTCGTCTTAGATTTTCCTTCCTCGCACCAGATAGAACACAAACGGAACATGGGGAAAAGGAAAGGTAAGAAGAGATGAGGAAGAGGAAGAAGGAATTGGGGGTTTGGTGTATATTGTGTTTGAGCATAGATATTGTTGTTGATGAATAATACTGAATAAAGACCCAGAAAGGGCTCAGGGGACCCCTTTAGGCCATAAAAATCTCCGGGCCCCTTTTTGTTCTACAAAGACTCTAAAGAGATTTTTCTGGGAAAGCCCCTTAATTAATTTCTATAGGCAGGTGTTGGTTCTTTCTGAGATGTCTCAAGTTCAAACCTCACCTCCCCCCATTTTGTATATATGAGTCTTATCACCTCACATGTCCAAGTTGTGTTATGTTTTCTTATACATGTAAGTCCCCATTATCTTGCATGTGTGAGTTATGTGTATCCCTCACTTGTGTGTTGTCCCATAATCCCTCATGTGTGTTCCTCACATATGTGAGACCTTATTACATCGCATGTGTCAGTCCCTATTACCTCACATGTGTAAGTTGATGTTGGTGTCGTGTTAGTATTTGTATACGGGTGCCAACCCCTCAACTGGGTTACCAAAAAAAAAAAAAGTTCTTATAGGCAGGTTGGAATTTTGTTTCTACGAAAAAAGAAAATTTCCAAAGCGTGTATACAAACACAAGCTTCATGTAGCCCATTTTTTGCTAAAAATTGAGGTGTGTGGAAATTTTTGTTGCACTACAGTAAAAACTCATACTTGCTATGACCACTTTTTTTTTTTTGGCAAAGCGCAAAATTTGGCTAAATTTTTCCATGATTCCTTGAAAAATAAATTCCTATGGAGGGAGGAAATTTTTATTCATCGAACAAGAAAATTTTTGCGAAATCGGTTTTTTGCTACATATATACAAGCGTGCCTTAAAAATATAGAATAGAGCCTTTTCACTAGTAAAATTGAAAATAACCAACCTATTGATGAAAGCATGTGAGCACAAACTCAAGTAAAGAAGTCGTACATAGAAGTAAAAATTAAGAATATTTTCAAACAAGGCCCTTAGGCTTTGCAAATCTAAAAAAACGACATAAGTTTCAAAACTTTTCAAATTAGTCCCTAAGTTTTCTAAAAAGTTTTCAATTAAGGACATTCTCCATTTAAAGGTACATCCTAGAGACATTTTCTCTCTGTTTTCTTAAAATGCCAAATTACTAATAATTTAAAGCGATCAGCCACTATATAAGTTGATCACCACAGGGTTGCTAGTTGTCCTTGATCATCGTAAAGATGCTGAATAAGAAAATAAGGAGAATATAGAATAAATAAATGAGGAATTTATTTCAATTAAGGATAATCTGGGTATTTTAAAAACATTGAGGCATAAAGTTGCTAAAAATAGCTTTAAATGAACAGAAATCCTTAATTGAAAACTTCTTTAAAAACTTAGGGACTAATTTCAAAAGTTTTCAAACTTGTGTCCTTTTTAAAATAAGGCAAAACCTTAAGACCTTATTTGAAATTTTCTCTAAGAATTAAGGCTTCAAATAACAGGCTCTCTAAGTTTTACTTCTATCAAACTTTTTTTTAACGCAAATAGAAGAGTCAAATTCATGCAATTACACTCATGTCTATAATCAACTGAGTTTCAACATTCAGATTTATGATTTTATAGTCAACTACCCACAAGCTCCATGATTTTTGTTAGGATTTTGAGTGTTCGTTAATTCCTGGGTTTTTGATAAAACTTTGGTTCAATACGATTAGTCTTAATTTTATATTTGTAGTTTTGGACTGTAGCATGTGCAATCAAAACAGTTGAAGTGAAGAAAGCTAAGTTAGAACACATTTCAAAATAACTAGAGACAAAACTAAAATTCAGTCGATCAAACATTGCATGTCCTTGGTTGACCGAGTCACCCAGCATAGAAAAAATTTACAGATAGATACTTTGCTCACTCAACCCAACAAGCTTCCTCAGTCAAGCGAGCCACATAATTCTTCCTAGCTGATTTGCAAATTTTCCTTTCCTATTTCAACCCTAATTGAACTCTTTCTTTAAGCCATGAACCCTGGCCTATTTAAAGGCATCTCTTCTTAACCCTAAGCTGTGTATCTCCCTTTTTAAAACCCAGAATTCCATTAAAGATTTTCTTTTCTCTAGAGCAAAGGGTTGATCTGAAGTTCAAGTGCTTTTGTTCTAGAGATTCTTCTTGTACCTTTTCATAAGAGATTTCTGCATTTTAAGAGGTATCAAGGTGAGTTGAGTCAAGCATGGGTGGACTGTGAACGGTGAGTCATTTGCAAGAAGAATTACAGTCCTTAAGTTGTGTCCAATGGAAAAGGTATGTGAGTATATTTTATAATTGTTCAATTTTATACAGTGCTTAGTTTTCTTTAAACTGGGGATCAGCCTTATGGTTTTTTTCTCCTTTTAGGATTTTCCATGTAAAAAAACTTGGTGCCTTTTCTGTGTAGAGATTGAATTAACTTGAATTCCTTATTTAATGTTTAAGTTGACTAAACTGCATACTAGAAATCTATTAGGACCCAAATCCTACACAGTTTAAATCCCATCAAAGTCCAATTACTTCCATTTGTAAACCTTTTCTGCATTGCCCTACAATAGAAACGACCACTACTGTTGAAAATCTCAACAGTTAACTGTCTATGGAGCAGTCAAAATCAGAGTTTCATCATTGATTAATAAAATTTCAAAAATTTAATTAACTTTCTGAAAGATAGTTTCTACCATTAAAATTCTCCAAATTTTAAGATGTTGATAAGAGTTAGATATTTGTGCACGTGGAAAAGACCTGTTCCCTGCGGAACAGGAATTCATTCCTGCGAAAAACCGAGGACCTGTTTTGGTGAAAGGATTATAACATTAGGGCCGCTCTTGTAGTTCTTTGCAGCTACCTGTCGGTTTGACAGTTGTAGATGTAAATGCGTCACTTTCTGTTTCTCTCTCTCACCAGTTTATGCTTATGGCTAAGATCCTCCCAACCAATGTAAGTTTGTCCAATGTGGTTGACTACTTGATTTCGGTGAGATGGCTATGGGTTGAATTCGTGATATCCTAGTTGGCTGAGTTGCCTCAGCCAAGTTGGCTGATCTGGGGTACCATGCCTATCCAGTGATGGAAAAGTTGATATCTATTAAATGTCTTGTAGGAAAGACGTTGACCCAAGAGGATGATGCCTGTCCAACTATGAAGTCGGGAAGGAGATCTTTTAGCTAATCAAGGGTCATTGTCTGGAAGGCTTCCACGAGAGACGGCGTTTGAAAGTTAGTGCACGCTTTCTCATTGGACGGTTGCGCGACACCCATTCTCTTGGCGCTAATTAAAAGCCCATTGTATTTTTAAGTGTACCCGAAGAATTTTCACCTCCTGCGAGAATCTTATTTTGTGCCGCTACGCATCCATATTAAGGAACATAAATGGGATAAAATTCTCCTTCATAAGTAGGGCTCAGAATAGTGAATTCAGGACCATGTAGCCGACCTTAAACATTCACATACAGCAGTTGACATTCAAAGTATTAAACGCGTTGGAACTTGCAAGTGGGGCAGTTGCTCTCTAAGGTCTCACTAAGCAGTTCAAGGGTGTTTGCTAATTCATGAATTATGGACAAAATTTGGGTTTAAATTGAGTTGTGATTTTCATATTTTAGATTTGGCCTGTAGCATGAGTCACCGAATGCGCTGAAGTGAAAAAATTGAAGAAAAAAAATTGTGAAGAAATTAACCTGGGACTAAATGGTTGCCCACTTGAGGCGGGGACTACAGAAAACAGCCATGCAGAAAATTTTCCCACTTGAGGAAACCTCTTCCCGCACAAGCGACCAGCCGACTTAAGTGAATTCTTAAATATTTCAACTAGGAGTTTTTTGTTTGTGTTCTATTGAAACCTTAACATTTATGCACAAATCTTGAGTTATTTAAAGGGTTCTCTTGCAAACCCTAGTTATGCCATCTCTGTCTTTAACCTAAAATACCCATTGGAGATGCTCTTTCTTCTATTGAAGTTCTGTGTTGAACTTGAAGAGCCTCAAGAGGTTTTTTACTTCTACATTCATAAAAGTTCGTTCATCTTGTGGTATCAAGGCAAGTTGTGTCAAAAGCATGGGGAACGGTGAAAGGCTTGGTCTTCGGTAAGAAAACCATAGTCTTTAGGTTGTGGCCAACTGGGGAAAAGGTTATAAGCTCATCTTTTAACTGTTAAAATCCTAGTGCATGATTTTCTATTGGACCGGGTGATAAGTCTCATGTTTTTTTTCTCATGTTTGGGTTTTTCATGTAAAAAATTTTAGTGTCTTTTACAGTTATTGATTTGCTTTAGTCCTTTTATTTTCCTCTTTAGTTAATCGGATTGCATACTAGAAATTAGTTTGGGACCTTAAACATCGTCTTTGGTGGGTTCTAAAATCCTCAATTGGTATTAGACGTGTGAATTGAGCTAGATTTCTAGGATGAAATTCAATTGAGAATGGACATCTATTGCCAAGCCTCTTATGTTAGATGGACCGAACTATCCCTACTGAAAGTTTGTATGACTGCTTTTCTTCAATCCATTGATGAGGCTGTTTGGAATTCTATTGAGTTTGGGTGTGCCAAACCAGTTCTTGTGGCTAGCGGAGAAACTATCCAAAAATCTAGGGATTAGTGCGATAGATAAGAGAAGTAGGCTCCTAATTATAATAGCAAAGCTGTTAATGATATTTTAATGGAGTCTCTTCTTTTGAGTCTACAAGATCTCTACCTACATGTTAGCAAACAAGCATAGGATATCCTACAGACTACTCACGAGGGCACCATCATGGTCAAACAATCTAAACTCCAAAACCTTACTACTTCCTTTGAAACCCTAAGAATGGAGGATTGATGACTTTTATGCCAAATTGAGTGATATTTTCAACTCAAATTTTAATTTAGGTGAGCCTATTCCTGAGACTAAGGTTGTTAAAAAAATTCTGAGATCTCTACCCAAAAGGTTTCATGCTGAGGTTGTTGCAATAGAAGAGAATAGAGATTTGGATACCCTTAAGGTTGACTAACTAGTTGGAAATTTGTAAACATTTAAGATCAACCATCGGGCAACTAGAAAAGCTAAGGGGATTGCCCTAAAGATTTCTAAGGAATCAAAAAAGGATGTTGAAGAGGATTCAGATTCTGATTTAGAGGAAATTGAACTTCAAGAAGAGGTTCAATTCATGAAAAATTTTAAAAACTTATTGAAGGGTAAAACACCTAGCTTAAAGATGCCCAAATCTGAGAAAAAGACAACAAAGATAAACCCTCAATCTGTTTAATGCTATAAATGTGAAGGCTTTTGCCATATCACATCTCAATGTGCGAACAGAAAGACCTATGGTAAGAGTCTGAAAGCTACTTGGGATGATGATTCTAACTGAATACTTTTACTCCTAACGTTGCCAGTTCAAAGTTTATTGTTGTTATCGCTAGAACTGACTTTTCTTCTTTGCAAGGTGTATCCGAGTATGATTCCAATGTTAGTAGTGTCAGGTCAAATGATGATCAAGATTGGGAAGAATTATATAAAACTTTGTGGAAAGATTGTGTGAAGCTGAATAAGTTCATTGTGAAGATCACCAACAAGTGGAAGAGTGTAAAAAATCAAATTTCTTCTCTGAAGCAAGAACTAGAAGACGCTCTTGACAAGGTAAATCAATAAGATTCTCAGCTTCACATTAAGTCTAAAAATCTTATTGATGCAGATAGGAAGTACAATCTATTGTCTAAAGAAGCTACAAAATCTACATAAGAGCTTAATTCATGAGGAGAGAACTTCATGCATCTCAAGCTGAAAATGTAGATTTGGAAGCAAAGATTGAGATGATCTTGTTAAAGCTGACAGTCATAGAAGCGTCAGTAGAAAAGATGAATACAAAATCTAAAAAACTTGATGACATCTTGTGCAATCAGAAGATTGCAATTGAAAACGAGGAATTAGGTACGTTAGTGGTGTTTTTACTTAAAAGAATTTAGATAAATCTATTTTTGTTAAAGGCAATACATTGTTTTCAAAGACACTTGCTATTCAAAACAATGCTTCAAAGAATTTTGTTGCCAATTCTTCTGAAAGAATGTGTCATGTCAAAAATTTGTTCCCACATATCACTTCTGTGAATTAAAGTATACATCAGACCACAATGCAACAAGTTGAGTAATCAACTAAAAAATTAGAAGCAATCGTGATGTAGGCCAGATCTATGATTGGCCATCTCATTTTGTTCCAACCCACAAACTTGGTGTAGTAATGAAAATTAATTTAAATATTTATAAACTGTCGAATCGGCCTGACTGAGATTGAAGAATTGCTTAAAGTAGACCTTATTATCATAATACCAATCTCCATATTTATACTCATACAACATGCTTTGAAATTCACCAAATGGTCCAAAGATTTGCATGGTAACTTTGATAGAAGAATACAAAACATTTAAAAAAAAAATGGGCTGACTTGATGACTTGATCTTGTGTATAGAAATATGAACATGAAGACTGATCTTAAATTGGAGTGTAGATGGCCAAGAGATCACCCTTTTTTAGATTCAATGGATGATAAAAAAAATGATGGACTTTGCACTTTTGGCTCGGCTTGGCTGGGCCCTAAAAGTTTTTGTTTTTGCAACTAAATGGGTTAAATCTTACTTGAAATAAGGCCTAGAGGATGGGCTTGGTTGGAGCTGATGTTCAATCGGGTCATGGGCTGAGATGAACCCGAGTGTAGGACCCATAAGTAAGATAAAGAAAGAAAAACGGTAAGCAAGATAAAGAAAGGAAAGGGTTTCGAACCCTGTTCGACGTTGCTGTGGGAAGAAGAGGTAAAGGTGACAGCGACCATGGGGAAGCGGCGATGCTCGATGAGATGTCGTCATTTGCTAGTGCACGGTACGTGCTCCTTTTCTCTCCTCTATCTCTTCTCTTTCGTCTTTTTTTTGTCCTCCTCTTCTGCTTTGATTTTTTTTCCTTCTGGGTTTGGGCTTTGCGACAGAGGGGTTTTGGGTTTTCCGATGAGGAGATAGGGTCATGGAAGGCTCAAGGTGGTAGAGATGTTGGGTAAAGGAATGACAGTGCATTGGGATTTCAGTTTTGTGTAAGGCTCTAGTGAGAGGGTTATGGTGTTGGTGGTGATGGGGGAGAGGACTAGGGTTTCGGTTGGTCTGGATCAATGGGATGGAGGTGGGGTTAGGGTCTGGGAAGGGAAGTTGGTTTTTTTTTTTTTTTTGGAGCTGTTGTAAAGGCGGGATGTGTTGCAATCATCGCTGTTGGACTATGGGAGTGGATTTAGATGTCAGTGGAGGGAAATGGATTTAGGGTTGGAGGCTTTTTAGTTTTTAGGGTTTTGTGGAGAGGAGTGTGATGGTGTGCGATGGGAGTTAGGATGTGGGTTCGGTGAAAGGGTGTCACGGGATTCAGGTATTTAGGGTGTGTCGGGGATGATGGGTGTTTGGATTGGGTGTTGTGAAAACGGAACATGTAATGGTGGTTTCAGTGTAATGGCAGTGACAATGATGGACTAATGATGGAGGATGACTAGCAGCGACCAAACGAACAGAGAAGCATACGGTTACCTCGAATCGGCGATCAATCCGGATGGCGATTCGAAAGTGGATCTCTGCTTTGATACTAACTGAAGGAGCATAGAGAAGAATAATAGCCAACGGGCTAATTTCCAAGTTAAAAGGCTTAAGGAAAGGATGTCTTGGTCTTCACCAAAGACAAACAAAACTCACTCAAATTCTTATTCAACATCAATCTCTATATCCCATGAAGAGATTACATCTTTATATGTAACTAAGATATTATCTAATAAAGGAAACAACTAATTCAAATCAAATAGGAAGTCCTAAATCAAACATGACTGGACTCGCCAAATATTAAGAAAGCAACTAAAGCAATTACTAATAATAGAATCTACTCTACTCTAGACCCAGGTGGACATTTACCGAACTCGAGGATGAGTTCTCCTTCAAGAGGGGGAGAACTAATGTAGGCCAAATCTATGATTGGCCAACTCATTGGATCCAAAATCAAAAAGGCCTGGTAGAGTAGATTCTATTATTAGTAATTGCTTTAATTGCTTTCTTAATATTTGGCAAGTCCAGTCATGTTTAGTTTAGGACTTCTTATTTGATTTGAATTAGTTATTTCCTTTATTAGATAATATCTTAGTTATAAATAAAGATGTATTCTCTTCATGGAATATAGATATTGATATTGAATAGGAATTTGAGTTTGAATCTCAGTTGGGGGAGTTTTGTTTGTATTTGGTGAGGCACCAAGACATCTTATCCTTAAGACTTTTGGCTTGGAAGTTAGCCCGTTGGCTATTTTTCTTCCCTGCGCTGCTTCAAATCGTCTCCGCCCAAGGTTAAAAATTAGAACAATCTAGGTAAGAAAATATGACGTATGTTGTTCAATGGTCAATACTGTGATGAAGGATCAAAATTCAAAGGTGCGACTGCCTAAACACTGTGCCACCAAGAGACCACCTAAAGGCCCTTGGCTTCTCCCTTTATTTGAACTAATTTCATTTCATTCCTTTGTCAATTATAAACAAGAGGGGGGAGAAATAGAAGAAACGGGGAGAAACAAGAAAGAGGGAGTATTATTATTATTTTTTTTTTTGGATACTGGTATATATTTTTTTGGTTTATTTGCTGGGTAGATTATTTGTAATTGTTAGGGAGTTTTGTTCATGAGTTTCCAAAAGGGGGAGATTGTTAAATCTTTTAGGCTAATTCATGGGTTGTAGTCAAAACTCAGGTAAAATATTGAGTTGTAATTGTTATATTTTAGGTTTGGACTGTAGTGTGAGTCACCAAATGCGTTGAAGTAAAGAAATTGAAAAAAAGAAAAAAAATCATGAAGAAATGAGCCAAGGAAAAATGGTCACCTGCTCGAGCGGACTTGATGAAAACGGTTGGCAAAAACTTTGAAATTAAACTAAACAAAAATTTCTGGTTTAATTTATAATGGACCGGGCTTGTTTATTGGGCTTTAAGCTGTGTTCTGTAGGATCCCTGTAATTTATTTTTGTGCTCAATGGAAGTTGCAGATGAATTGATTGCTTCATGTTTTTTTTTTTTTTTTTTTGGCTTATCCTATGTGATTTCCTCGATCTGTACAATTTATAGTTCTAATGAAAGAGAACTGGGTTACTTCCTGGCCTGTGTAGTTAGCGCCCACATATAACAGGCGTCTGTTCCAGGTTTGTCACTTATATTACTAGAGCTTCATTTTGCGCTGCTAAATTTTGTTGCCCATTAATGGATTTTGAACGATTGTATTTTTACTATATTTAGATATTTTTTATGCCAAAAAGAATCAAAGCAATAACCAATGAAATCAACAGAAGGTAATGTGGCACTTGATTTTCAAAAACACAGATGTATTCTACATTATTCTCAATTGAAGATCAACTGGCGAAGGAAATGGAGAATTTTAAGGAAAAATTATATAGTTCATACAGCCATCTGATAAACGTGTTTGTTCTTTTCAAATTTCCTAGATATTTTTAAGTATGTTTTGAGAGGGTTGGATTTTATTTTATATGTTCTTCCTTCTTGTATACATTGGGGTGTTTTCTTGTGATGAAAGACGGTGAATTTTATCCAAAAGGTGTATATATGTATAAACAACAGGAGCCAAGGAGAGCCAAAGTTCATATCTTAGCAGTGTAGGAGTAGTCCCTAACGATTTCTCACTGCTCAATTCGATGCTTCTTCAAATGCATTAGCAGCTGTGAAATTGTTGTTGGCGTTTGTGTTACTGCAATATATTGATATGAATATGATTACGGTTTTCATCAACACCACGATTGTTGCATATACTTAATATGGTGTCATGGATGATTGCCTACGTGTAACAATCTCAGCAGTATAAAAAATATTTAAATCTTTGCCTTTCTTGGGGTATAGTTAAGACTATCGATAAAATTAAGACTATCCCAACAAAAAAAAAAAAAGGCAATTAAATATGAATTGCTTTAAGTACATAGACAATTTAAGTAGAATCTCCTAAAAAATGTAATGAGTTTATCGTATTAGTTTGGTGTTCGGTTTATGTCTTGCATTCCGGTTTAGTCGAATGAGTCCATTGGGTTAGCCAGGGACTGGTTTAAGGTTAAGGTTATTTTGGTAATTATACTGTGGCTTTCTTGGTGGCCAAGAAAGCGGAGATCATATATATGTATAGCTTGTAACCCTAGATCTTGGCATTGAAAATATGTGAGAGCTCTCTTGCCCATGGTGTTCACACGGCACGTAGGAGAGACGATGTGAGAAAGTAAGAGTCTCTATATGCTTTAACTATCACAGTGAAGATAATTGCCTCTGTACCATGGATGTAGCCCTATTTGGGTGAACTACGTAAATCTCTGTGTCTCTTCTTGTGTGTGGTTGCTTCTTTGTTAATCTTGTGATTCATATATGGGCAGAACATATGATGTGTAAATCACAACAAGTGGTATCAGAGCCAAGGTGGTTCTTCGGATTTCAGACCGAGGTGAAGATCACTCGAATGATGTGATTGGCAGATCATTGGA
The DNA here is from genome assembly GCA_037013555.1 of Sextonia rubra. Lineage (NCBI taxonomy): Eukaryota > Viridiplantae > Streptophyta > Magnoliopsida > Laurales > Lauraceae > Sextonia > Sextonia rubra. The sequence goes on along the minus strand of JASUAD010000001.1, from coordinate 102,639,661 downwards.
TCTGCTGGGAATAAGAGGATCGGCCATCACTGTCGGGATCTTCTTCGCCTTGGTCGATGGAGAAAAGGGAAGAGTGTTCTCGAGTTACAAATCTCGCCGAGGAAGAAGATCAAAGGGGCTGGGGTTTCCAGCCTCTTGCTTTTACACAAAGAGGGTTTTGTGATCTAGTTCTTTGTTGCGAATTGCAGATACAAACTGAAAAGAGGAGATCGAAGATGAAACCTTATTGCTATAGTGACTAAACTGCCTTGACCGGATTGGAAAAGAAGGCTGCCTGGGTTCACTGTCTTTCAGCAACCTCTTCTAATAGAAAAAGAGTCCACAGTAATCGTTCTTGCTGTTGTCGGCACAAGCTGCTAATGCTACTCTCTCTCCGCTAGCGCCGAAGAAAAAAGAAGATTCACCCGCTGTAGCCTGCCGGAATCTTCACCATCCCACGCTAGCCATCGCTGGGGTGCCCTCGTCATTACGATAGTCCATGTCCGTTATCGGTTTCTAGTCGCTAGTCAATGAAACAAGAAGAGGGAAGGAGAGGCCTAGATTCTGCTCTTTGTTGCAGATCAAAACAGGAAAAGGAAAAGAGAGGCCTAGGTTCTGCTAGGTCAGACTTACGTCAGGTCAAGTGGACTTGACCCCCTTCCAAGTGCAGCTCGGTTTTAAGTTAGGTCAAGTTCGAGTTGAACCTGACCCAGTTGTAATAGAGCCCTGGTCAAATCCGGGCCAGGTTAGGTCAGGTAGGACCTTACCCATTACTCAGAAAAGCCCAGCCCAGCATAAGAGGTCAATTCCAGGTCGGGTTAGACAGGACCCTGTGCAGAAGTCCAGCCTAGTCTGCCAGTAGCAGTGCTGATGTTAGCACAACATCTACAGTGTATAGCCAAAGCAGTTTGACTATGGATTGGCGGTCGAAACTTCCCGTCATGATATCTTGATCATCCGACATCCAATTGGAGATCTGTTTGCTCTTACAGACTTGTTTTGAGCAGATCTACCCATTTGTGGAAGAAGATTGGTTGTTTGACAGTCAACGAGGAGTTTGACCAATTAGGATCATAGACTATTTCTGCGATATTAAAGTCATCCGGGATCGGATTTCAGATCCGTTTCTTCTAGCCTGCTCGTTGTGACGAGATCTATAGCTTGGTGCAAAAATATTGAAAAGAGAAGATTGTTGCTCCCCCCTCTCCTAAACCGGAGAAATCTGGATCTACATGCCTTCGAAGAGACGTCTTGTCTTGATTACAAAAGGAAGAAGGAGTTTCAGGCAGCACCAACTTCTCTTGTGGAGAAGATTTAAACAGATATGGGTTCAGGTTAGAATCAGGTCGACTCGAGCTGGTTGTTGTTGTAAACCTAATAGTAAGAGTCGCCGACCTAGTTGCAAAGGGTTTGCAGATTCAAACGAAGTTGTTCGTTTGAAATTCACATGTTTCCGGATCACATGTGATGTCATTCATCTTGCCAAAGCCAAGCCAATGAAGAAGCAACAAGGAGGAGCTGATGTATGCTTACATCAACAGCCGTCAAACACATGTTTGATTGATTGGAGGCCAGGTCAAATAGAGTTTTTGACCACTCGGAGGCAAAGGTTGTTCTGCAATTGTGATGTCATTTGGACTCGTATTCTCGATCTGTTTTGCTTGCATGCTTATGGTGATTGGATTTTTATAGTGATGTTGAAGATGGGGTAGGATAATGAGTGGTTCAGATATTGATATCACTTAAATTCGTCAATGGATTCGAGTTTTAACTTCGAGGTAGAGTTTGACGAGAAGATGAACTTTGCTCAAAGCTCATGTGTTAGTTCAACATGTCAAAGTGTTAAAGGAAGAAGACTGCACCGTCGGTGCAAAGATGAATCATTCAGCAAGGTATGTGAAGACATTGGTGGTTTTATCTCCTGGTGGCTCGAGTTATACGGAATCCAAGCCAAAGTAGAAATTGTTCGGTTTATGTCTTGTATTCCGGTTTAGCTGGATGAATCCACTGTGTTAGCCAGGGACTGGTTTAAGGTCAAGGGTATTTTGGTAATTGTACCACGGATTTCTTGGTGGCCAAAAAAGCGGAGATTATATATGTATATAGTTTGTAACCTTAGATCTTGGCATTGAAGAGAGGTGAGAGCTCTCTTTCCCGTAGTGTTCCTACACCACGTAGGAGAGACGATATGAAAGAGTGAGAGTCTCTATATGCTTTACTTATCATAGTGAAGATAATTGTTTTTATGCCATAAATGCAGCCCTATTTGGGTAAATCACATAAATCTCTATGTCTCTTCTTGTGTGTGGTTACTTCTTTGTTGATCTTGTGATTTACGTATATGTACAACATATGATGTGTAAATCACAACATTTGGTACACTCATTTTTATGATGCTTCCAAAATCTTGCTATTGGATCTGAACTATGTCGCTTTGCATTTTTCGTGTGGAATATTAAGTAAAACTATTAACCATGATGAAGGTGGATTTAGGAAAAAAGAAAGAAAAAAAAAAAGAAAACTGAAAATGCAAGAAAACTAGTATCCATTCTGAGTCGCTCTCTTTGATAATGCAGAGGGAATTGATTTTAAAATACACCTACAAGTACAAACATGATCAATGGAGGTCAAGAGATGACCTTCCAAAATCTTAATCTGCGTAGAAGCAATTTATTCAACTGATGACTGATGACCTTCACATGAAAATTTCATGCTACTCTTTATTATTATTATTTTTTGGATGATACTTGTCCCCCGACTGTGGCTGAGTAGGTTAGGGACACCAAATGCCTATGTGGGGGGGTGACACTGCACGAGTTTGAGTACTACATTGATTAAAATGGAGAAAAAATTCATATAGTCAACCAAATATAGTTGGGATAGTGCTACGATGATGAAGAATTCATATAGTCACCCAAATATAGTTGGGCCAGTGCTAAGATGATGACGAACCCATTCATCACAAATTCCTGAAGTTGTGTTTTCTCCACATCCCCAAGCCTATTTTTTGAGTAAGAATAGTTGACTGTGAGCTAATTCTAAGTTAATTTTTCCAGAAAGGCAGTGTATTAATTTTTCCAGAAAGGCAGTGTAAAGTACTTGAACTTTCGGTAATCATTTTAAAATAAATGTAATTTTTATTTGGCCTTTGGCACAAGTTTTGCTCTTCATATCTTATTTCGTCACTTAAGAGGACACAAACATACTTGAATGAAATACAAACCGATCAATCAACTCGAGACCATGGACATGGATGAATTTGAAATTAGGCCGGTTGTATGATCCTAACTGCAAGATTTAACGGAGTGAAAAATGAGTCAATGACTCAATGCTCGTCGGCATTAAGTGCTAAAATTCAGTGGTTTCCTTCATCCAGTTGGCTTGATCTGGCGTATATATTGATTGTATAATTGAAGGGTGAGGCCCGACCTAGAAATGTATGTAACCAACTAAGACTACGAATGCAGAGTCCCCGGTCCAAATCTATTATTTGTATCACAGTTTCTATTATATTTAGATATACAGTCTGAGTCAGTCTGCAGTCGTTTGCTCTAAGCATTCTCTACGGGTAGGGTTCAATTAAATTGATTTCGAGAGTAGACGCTTGACATTTTTGCTATAGGTCATGAAGCCTCTTAACTGGAACAAAACCAAAAACAGTTTTCTTTTCAACTGCTTTCGTGCACTCTACTCGGCCGAGCTACAACCACGGACCAAACCAACACTTTTCTTACACAATGGTCACACCCAATCCCTTGTCGAAAGCTTTGTCCAAATAAACTGCGGAATGTGGATCCTACCAAAAGAAAATCTTTGGAATGTAGGTCTTCTATCTATGATACTTCGCCCAAACTATAAATACAATTCGAGACTGCCTGGGGCATTGGTTATTTTCGCATTGTGTATATATTGCTCTCACCTAGATGCCTTCTTGGGTTTGGTGAGGGGCAGATTATGATGTTTTCACCTAGATATCTTTTTGGCTCTAGTGAGGGCAGATTATATTATTCTCACCTAGATGCCTTCTTATCTCCAATGAGGGCAAATTATATTGTTTTCACCTGGATGCCTTCTTGGCTCCGGTGAGAGCGGATTAGCCAAAGTAATTGTCAACTAATTATAATGTCTTCCAATGACTCATAATTAATAATAAATCCAATAGGAGACAATGTGCTTAGTATACTTGGAATTGATCTCCTTAAAATCAGTTGTTTATTATTTCTAATTGATACAGCATGTATTACTTTAATTGTGCTTATACTTTGTTGAATTGTCATATTCATAGCTATCCCATTGATGTTACATGCACTGATGCGAGTACTGGTCCTATAGAGACCGAAGAGGGTGTTCGTGAGCTCCAAGTGCAAAGCCACGATGTAGTAATAAAATTGGTGAGACCACGTCAATCCACAGGGAGCAATGTGTTTAAGGTTCTTTTCAACTTATAACCTGCCTTAAATAAAAATCTAAAACTAGCATAATTTAAAAACTAACAAATTACATCCATTCTTATTTTCCAAAATCAAATTAATTACAAAGCAATTAAAAAAAAGAAAACTTACTAAAAATAAAAATCCTAACTAAAGTTACTAAAATTGCTGCAAAATAAAACACATATTAGAACTTCCAAAAGTAAGAACATGAAACTAAAATTAGAAACTACAACTATCTTAACTTTCTAAATCTTAAAGAACTTTCCAATTTCAAAATTTTTGCAATCAAACACATTTAGAAAGAATCTCAAATCTAGAAATTACTTAAATTATTACAAATCTAAAATTAGTAATAAATCTAAAATTAGAAACAAAATCTATGCAATGTATGCCATATAACTAATGTAAACTTTCCTAATATGAGATGCAAAATTTAAATAAAATATGATCCTAACCTAATAAAATACTAAACTAGATCTAATGGCTAGAAATCATGCTCTACTGATACAAGAACCTAAAAAAATGAATTTAAAAATATTTTGAAATGCAAAAAAAAAATGCATGAATAATGGTTACCAAAAATAAAAATTCTGATATGCAGTTTGGCAGTCAGTCTTAATTTAGGCTTCTGGAAATTGAACTTATCATAATCTTTTGAATCTGACACTTTGCCATTTTAAAGTTTACTAATCAAGGTTCAATCCATCCAATTTTTACAACAAATGTCACTGATTCGATATGTCTATTAATTCCAAACTTTCAGACTAAAAATCTACCATGTGCAGATTTCTATATATAAAATTTTTTATTGGCGAGTGTTTCAATGACTGAAAACTCAACCTCCCTTAATCGTTTTCCTTTGATATTTTTATGGAACAAAGTTAATTCATCCAGCACTGGTTCCTCAAAATTTTGAGGCAAAATAATCTTTCTATGTCACGTTTTAAATTGCCAATATTTGGACAAAAAACAGTAACTGTTTGCTATCTAATCTTGCTGTCTTTTTAAATCCGAATTTTGTCCTTTTAATTTTCAAAAAAAAAGTCACGAATTCCAGATCTAAAATTCCAATTTCCAACAACACATGATATGAATGTGTGCTTCTAAAATATTAATTCCAGCCATAAATCATGCAACATAAATAACAAAAATAACGTAAGAAGAACAATGAAATTTAAATGTAGTGTTTTTGCAGAAATTTAAATGTACTAAAAAATGAAAGTAAATGTAGCAAATGGAATTTAAATGTTGTTAACAAGGAACATAAATTTAGTTTATAGAAAAGTAAATGTAGTGATGTTATTTTCTCAAAAATTCTTTCTTAGCCCGGTTCATGTTTACCTCAATATATTCTCAAGAACTTGGGTCATCAATCCAAGCATCAAAGCAAGAAACATGAACGAATCATCAACAAACCACACGAAGAAGAATTGTGAGAAAAATAACTTTTTCCTAACATGTATAATCTTTACATAAGATAAAAAAAATAAAATCAAAGAAAATTACATGCTAGGATGGAAAAGATCGAAAACCTCTTCTAGTGGAAATCTCAAGGGTGTAGTGTGACCGCAGCAAAGTCTCCCTGAGGACTATGATGAGGGGTGAGAGAGAGGGAGAAGATGAAGTGTAGAGAGGCTAAAGGGAGAGTTTTTCCATAGATTGGAATGTTAAAGGGGTGGGTTACTTAAAATTTTTTTTCACGCCATTTCCTTCCTTTCCTATTCTCTTAATTGCAGTTAACAAAAATCTTCTCTTGGAAAGACACCATCCTTGACACCCAAACTAGCAAAAAGTTGCATTTTGTGTGAGAAAATCTTGGTTTGCAAATCCACTCTCTATTCCACTTTCCATTTTATTTGGATTATTCCACATGTGCAAATGATCTCCACCATGGACCGTCCTTCTTTGAAACTTTTTGGAGATTTCTTCAAATCTTTATGATCTCTTTAAGATTATCCAAAATATGCAAAGAAGACAGACCCACATAGCAGTCCCACATCTGTGAAGTCACACATGTTCATATGTGGGACCTGTGAAATTAATTTTTGTAATTTCTTCAAAAATTCTTCTTCTCTCTTTTTCTTTCTTTCTTTTCTTCCAAAATATCTTCTTTGCATTATTCCTTTGTTGTGAGACCCATTTCTCCAATTACCTACAAGGAAAAAGTTAAATTCTTGTGAAAAGATAATATTTTACCCTTAATTCACAAATGCATGATTGTGGGCCTATCTTTCATGAACTCATAGCATGTGATGACATTAGTGTGCATGATTTTAATTGAATAAATTAATGATAAAAAAATTGATTTATTTCATAAGAATACAAATTTTCACAAAACTTTCTAAAAATAAAATTTCAAAAATGGCAAGTTTCATGAATATAAGTAAAAATGATAATTTTTAAGCAAGTTATGCATAAATACACTACAATGATGTATAAATGCACGAAACTATAATTTCACAATAAATGAGGCTCTTTTGAGTCAATAAGTCCTTAAAACAGTCTAAAATGTATATAAAATATATATTGTTAAGGATTTATCAGAGGGGTAGGAGGGAAACTCTAGAGGTTCCTCCATATTTAGAGAATGGTCAACTAATGATGTCATTTGGTCCTTGGATTAGGAGTGTGTCACTTAAGTTTGTAGTTTGGGTTTATTTTGGGAATAGTACTTGCATCATACAATCTCACTCATCTTACTTGCTTTACATATAGTGAGTATATTATGGACTTGTACAAATTGTGTACATGGATCTCGTAGGCAATGACTTCAAGACACACACTATCGTTCTTATAGCATATCATGGCATTTACATACATATCAGTTATGGGTATTTTGGGGGTTATATATTTTATATGAATGAAGCCCTTAACTTATGAATTTTAAAATGCTTTAAATTATGAACTGCTCATTCAGGGATGCTACGTGGAATATGAATTGTATAGGTGATAAGGACAGACTTCCACATTGAACACCCTTAACAAATGTCATTGAGTGACCTCACATACGCGAAGATTGTAAGTATCCCTTTTGAATTCTAATATGACATGGAGTTGGAAAGGAATTTCACGGGAGTACGTGTATCACACCTCAAATATTACTCTAATTAAGGGATGCCTAGGCTTGGGTTGTGATAGGGGCTGACATGGAAAATGGCTCATCGATACAAACATTGGCTTGCAAATGATAAGATAGAAAATAGAAGAGTGACTCATCTCTATGATGGTTTAGATTGTTCAATGGATTCCATTTTTGTTTCTTTTGTTATTCTTTATAACCATTGTCACGTGGGTAATTCAAAATAATCCAAATCTATAAGATCAAATAAACTAAAATTTTGGATCAAATGAAAAATTGGAGCTTAGGGCCTATTTGGTATTGTTCCCGTGTTATTTCTAATTTTGTGCTTAGATTTGGTTATGCTGCAATCAGATTGTGTCAAGACAAAACTCTACAAAACTTGTTTGGCAATATTGTATTAAAATATTCTGTTGAGAATATACCATATGGGACTTATTTGTTAACGGTGTAAAAAAAATTTCTCTAATGAACGAAAGCAAAAGAATTATTAGATCTAGAATGTGGACCTACCTTTTAATGTTTGTGGCACTTTATTATTAGCATAGGTGGGACACACCTATAGAAGTAACAACGTCGTATGGGGCCCATATTCATAGGATTTATTAAGGTGGTCCTACCTTTATAAGAATTATAATGTGGGCCCAAAAATGGATAATATAAGATATTATAATGTAGGGCCAACCTTTTTTAATATAAAAGTGGAACTCATCTTTATAAATTACACCATAGTACACTTATAATGTAGGGCCACCATCTGTGATTGTATTCTTTATAAAGTGGATCTACATTTTTTATAATTTTATACATAGGACCCACATTTAAAAATTACAATGTAGTGCCCACCTTTAGAAAATATAAGAGATTATAATATGAGACCATCCTATTTGTTAATTTTAAATAGGAGTCCTACCTTAAAAATTATGTGTTACCCACTTTTAGAAATTATAACATGGGACTACATTCGTAGGATTCATAATGTAAGCTCACATAGAGCCCACATTTAGAATTACAATGCGGGCTCACATTCAAAAGAATTACAATGTGGCTCCACATTTTTTACTTTGTAAAAAGATTAAATTTTTTTTGAAAGATTAAATATTTTTTTAAAAGATTAATTTTTTTTGAAAGATTAATAATTTTTGTAAAATATTAAGTTTTTTCTTGAAAATTAAATATATTTTTTGAAATATTAAATATGTTTTTTTAAAAGTTAAATACTTTTTGAAATATTACATATCTTTCTAAAAGATTAAATATTTTTTGAAGGATTAAACTTTTTTTTAAAGATTAAATATCTTTTTGAAAAACTAAATATTTTTTAAAAATATTATTTTTTTGGAAATATTAAATAATTTTTAAAAGATTAAATATTTTTATAAGTATTTTAATATTTTTTTTGAAAGCTTAAATATTTTTTTGAAAAATTAGTTCTTTTTTGAAATTTTAAGTATTTGTTCTTAAAAGATTTTCTTTTGAAAAATAATTTTTTTATCATATAACTCACATTTAGAAATTAGAACAAAGGACCCATACTCAAAGAATTTATAATGTGGTCCCACCATTATAAAAAATTAGAAATCATAATATGAGCCCACCTTTTGTGATTGTTTAACATATAACCCACTTTAGGAATTAAGTAATAGAATCACTTTGACAAAAGTAGCAATCAATGTGCCAGCAAGTTGTTTTATATAAAAAAAAAGAAATTTTTATGTTATGAGTTTCTTATGCTAATAGGTTAAGATCTTGAGATTCCTTCTTGTGAGACCAAAATTCGGAACAATGATTTGCACATATCAAACACATTTTCTATAGGCTTGTCTCGTGCGAACATGAAAACATCTCAATGGCACGATGACAAACACACTCTTAATGTCCACCACTTTCATTCTGCACAAAACATCACCTTCGCTTCCTCTAATTTTATTAGTAAAACAAGTCTTGATCAAGTTAAATTACAAGCTTCCACATCTAATTATAAAAAGAATAATAGCATGGATTACACACTTGCATTAGTTTGGAATTAAAAGGGTGCCCGAACAGCGACAACTATAAAGGAATTGAAATGCCTTTGCAGAAAGTATCATCCAAGCATCTTGTTTATCTCGGAAACAAAACCAGATGATTATAAAACAAGAAACTAGCTAGAAAATTAAAATTCAACCATATGGATGTGATTCCCGCTAGCGGAATGGTGAGAGGCATTGCAATTGTTTGGAACGGTTGACTAATGGTTTGTGTGATTCAGAAGGAAAAAAAAAACCCTTTTTCCACTGTGTTGTCAGCGATGTGGATCGAAAAGAGTGGTACTTAGGTGCTCCCTGCTTGAATGCGAAATATGTTATTTTGATCTCTATATTAGGGTTAGAGGGAACCCTTTATATAACTCCAATTTTGTATCCCATAAGTATATTTCAATTAGGAAAGGAGCTAACATAAAATCGATAAATTTCTCTTTAAATCAGACTAAAAAATCGCAAATCAGTGAAATTTTCTGCACCTATTCGATCAATCAGACTGTGGTCCAATCGGTGAGATTCAATTACTGCCTCGCCCAAACGCTACCCGATTAAAAAATTGAAATTTAGCACATTTTTCTATAAACTTTTTAAGGCCATAATTTTCTCATTTTAGTTCTAATTGACGCAATCTTGGACTCTATAGATATCTACTCGAAACAAGCTTTCCAACGGTGGTAGCTTACCTATATCCAATGCTCACTTTGTAAGATATGACTTTTTTAAAATATGTTTTCCATAGAAAATCACTTTAATTTGTCGTCCTTTCTTTGATTACTTCACTTCAGTGCATCCAGTGATCCAAACCATTATTCATACTTGATAATATATAAAATACAACATCAATGGACTCAAGTTTTGTCCAACCTATGAATTAGTCAATACAAAATCCTTACATGTAGCTTTAAGTCCACCTTCAAAGACTTTAGAACTTTAAGTTCATTAGGACATTTTTGCCTCTAAAACACTAAAAAACTCTCATTTTGACCCACTTTAAAAAAAATACAGATTTCACAAAAAGTAATATTACAATCGGCCACCCACGCCAACGATAGGAACAAAATTTTTTTTTTCACATCATCACCACATGTTTCTATTTCTGATACATTTGCTTGATGTTCCTGTTTATCATGTGCATTAATACATTATTATGCTTATTCAATTTTTGCACTGAAAAATCAAAATACTTAATGTTCCTATTTTAATTATTATCCTATTTCTGACACAGTTACTTTATATTCTTGTTTATCAGATATACTAGGAGACGACACTAGGGCCATCCTACATCAAAATCATTGATCAGGTTTTGCATCTTAACTAAAAAAAGAAAAAAGAAAAAAGAAAAAGAGAAGAAGAAATAAACCACATCAGGTTATGACCATGACTATGAACCCCTCACTCGTTGTTTTGGCCGTGAATGGATATACTTAGGCAATGTCCAATTTTGAACAAGTTGCCTTAGAAGGCAACCAACAGAGCTAGCATTCAAGATATGGCACTTAAGCACGAACCATACAAAATCCAAGTATGAGAAATCAAGCAAGAATCATGCAAAATCTAAGCTTGGGTTCGGCCATGAACAAACAAGAGGTAAGTGGAATCAAGGCTCTCACCAGCCATAGTCTGTGCTTGGGGAGATGAAAGAAACTCGAGTTTTGCTTGACAATTGAGAAGAGGATATACCCAGCACTTGTCTACTACTACCCTTTCTTTTGGTCCCAATTCAGGAAACAGAATGAAATATGAAAAGAAGAAAACAAGTCTTATATGGTTAGTGTCCGGGCACTACACACACGAGTGATGGGGGTCCACCACAGTCACCACTTGACAAAGCCCCAGACGCTACTGCTCCTCTCTCACTCACGGTCACTACCTTCTCTACCTCCCACATACACTGCTATGTGGGACAGTGTCCATTCCATGGCCTTCCCTCATTCCCATAATCACCGTGGTCTTAAACTAGTAGAACCCACTGCTTGACCCTCCTTAAGCCCATGGCCAGATACTTCACTTACTCTTTCCCACAGACAAAAGATGTCTTGCTAGTAGGGTCCATGCCTTGGCCAAACCCATAGTAATTGCCATCCCACTCCGACCCTCACGGTCACTGCAATTTCTCGCAGTAGGGCCCACTATTTAGTAGCCTACTCTCTCAAGTGTGATCATTCAAAATTCCCACAACATACGGTGAGCCCACTTGGAGTATCTTACAAAAGAAATGAATTCCCCATAATAAAATGATACTATTTTGGGAAAGTTATATATATATATATATAAGGGAAGTAGGGGGGTTTTCTTTCCAAACCAACCCAAATTTCAAAATTACATTAGGTCAAACTTGATTTTGAGCTATCATCTCAAATTATTTTGAATCAAAACCCACAAAAGCCTTTTTTTTTTTTTCAAAATTCCGTCTAACTCATGTCAAGCCATGTTAAAACCTAAACTTTGATTTTAAAAATGAACCAAAAACCCATGAAAATCCAAACCCAAATCCATGTTAAACCAAACCTTTGATTTTTCTTAAAACCTTAGAAATTTCTTTTGTGGGTGTTCCCCACAGTCCCCACAGAAACACCACTTTGGATATCTATGATAAATAAATCATGACGAAATCAAATCCTTTCCAAAATCCAAACAAAAAAAATTTTTCATAAATTTTTGAAATTTTCAAATACCTAAGGAATTTTTTTTTTTTAGGTGTTTCCCACAATCCCCACAGTGATGCTACTTTCGATATCCATGAAAAGAGGGCAAAGAAATTCAAATTTCATATGTTTTTTTAACAAAATTCCAATATCAAACCCTTCATGGTTTTTATCAAAATTTTTAAACTTTCAAGTCTAAGCCTACAACCTACCTTGACAAAACCCATTTTTCATTAAGACATTTCTCATTCCCACAAGTTGGCTATTTCGAGGAACAATGATTATTAGATTTTAACCATTACACCTGAGAGGGCACTTATTGACCCATAAAAAATCACAGCTACTATAATCAACTTAGAAGATTTCAGATGAATTCGAAATACAGCAATTCAAGTTTCAAAGTTGGTGAACTTCATTTGGTTACTCAACTCACCAAACACCAAGTTTGAGGTTCAATGACTCAAATCCAAGGATCACCAAACAAATTCAAGCTTCTGGGTTACCAAAGTGGCTAAAACTCTTATGGCAACTCTAAAGCGGGCTTGAGAATGATGTTTCAAAGTTTCAAAACTTTTAGACTTCATCTTACCTCAAAATCAAGCTTTAGTGGCTGTGTGCCAACTCTTTGGGGGGTTACTGTGGAAATTGACACTTCTACATGTCAAAGCAAATTCAAACTTAGTGAAATTCTTTCAAATACATTTAAAGACTGTCCTTCAAAATTTCAGAGCATTTGGTATTATTCGGACCAAAACTCAGTTCAAATAGAAATCTACTAAGGTCGTGGGGTCACTACACAAAGTGACACCTCAGGAAAATCAAAATTAGTTGAAACCCTTGGAGGAAGCTCAAATTATACTCAAGGAAAGCTCTGCAGAATTTAAGGTCAAACGGACATCATTTGATCCAAAGTCTACAAACATGTCAACTTTAGGTCAATGGGGTCACTGACCAAAGTCTTGCTTTTCAACATCCAAAATTGATGAGATTTGGTCACAAAGCTTTAATTATGCTCAAAGGAAATTATATAAATTTTGAAGTCAAAAGGATTTCGTTTGGTCCCACTTCCACTGTACGTCAGCTTAAAAGTCAGTGACCCCCGAGCCATGGAGGTCACTGGCCAAAATCCTACTTCTAGGGAGCCAAAGCTGATGAAACTCAGAACAAAGATTCAAAATATCTTCAAAATGAAATTTCCAAAGTTTCAAGTCAATTGATCGTCGTTCGGGTAGAAAACAAGTTAACTACCTACAGTGTGAGGTGAATAATGACTTAGAACATGCAACAAAAAAGTCACTGCTCGAAATCCCACTTCCCCAAATCCAAACTGTATGAAATTTGGGTGGACAGTCCAAGATATCCCTGACATCAGTCCCGCTAAGTTTCAAACCAAACCGAGGTCATTTGGGCCTCAAACAGCTAAAACAAAGGCCCATTTTCATAAAAAGTCAATAGGATAGTTGACCAACTTCTAAGGGTCAAATCGAGCTGAAATTTTTCTAACACAATCAAAATAGTGTCTAAAAGCATCCCTTTAAGTTTCGTGAAGATCAGACATCATTCGGGCCCCAAATAGGTAAAAATAGTTCACATATGCAAAAGTCCAAAAATGAACCTGAGGAGAGACCGCGGCTGCAGTCACTTCCACCCCTGGAGCAGTTTCAGCTGTTTCCAGTAGTTCCCTCCACTCCTTTTCAAATGTTAACTCCAAATAACTCCTTTAAACTTCTCATAACTACTGCTAAAATCTATAAAAAATGACTGTTGGTCATTTGAAAAGGAGGACAATGGTTTTTCTAAAATTCCAAAGATAAGTTCCAAGATTAGTAAGTCAAAAGGCATTTTCCAGCACTCCAGCCCACTTCTTCTCATTTACTCAAGGTGAGGGATGGTTCAGAGAAGGAAAAGGGGGTATGGGTATCATTTAAAAGAAGACTATGCTCAAGCACTAGTGAGCCTTCGAAGGATGAAAGCAATTCCTTTGTTTTTCTCACTTGGGAAGGGGGGTTTCTGGCCATCATGAAAATTGTGAACAAGCCTCTTTAGGCTTCATTCTGATCTTTGAAAATCATAGGGTCAGAATTACACAACTTTGGCATCATACAGCACCCTCTTCGAATTCATACAAAAAACGGTCCATAAACGAACGTGATGATCAACAAATGTTTTGATCAATTCCACGGTCAAATTCAACCCTCTTAATAGTCACTCAACACTCCAAAGATTAAAAAAGCATGTTTTATCATCTTGAAAGAGTCACAAAGGTGAAATAGAACCACACAGAGAGCAAACAGTGGCCTTTCAGCTACTATCTACCAATGACCGCAAGTATGGTCACTGGAAGGGGGCCAATGACTGTGACCCACGGTCACTCCCCCTGTTTTCTTATTTTTTTTTGCATCTTTTTCGCAATTTTCATTTATCCTCTTGTATTTTCCGAATTTGGATCACATCTGAGACTTGAGGGAGGGGTTGTAAAATTTTCAAAAACATGTAAACAACCTACATCCCCACGGTTAGAGCATTTGAACCCATACAAACAAAAAGGAAATTAGTGATGAGCTGTAATTAATTCTCATTCTTCTTAAACGCTTAAAGTGCATAACTATTGGACTCGAATCCATTACACATTCGCATCTTTCGAGCACGATCACTCATGTTCATGCTTCATTCATGTTCCTATTTTTAACAAATTGCTTGATGTTCATGTTTATCAGGTGCACTAATACATGATCCTGTTTTTTTAATTTATACACCGAAGATTCAGAATTCTTAATGTTCTTATCTGTACCTGCTGTAAATAGGAGATTATACACCAAAATGCGGTTGGGAAAAAATATCCTTCTGTGGTGCAAGCAAATCCATACAGATTCGAAATGCTATCAGGCGCGCTTGAGTACCGTTGGTGTAAACTCGAGTGCACCCCTAACTACTTCCAGTTAAGGGGAAATAAGTTTGGTGCCTATTAGTCTGTGACATGCGCTCGAGTGGGGTGTCATCTGTGTTTGAACGGGATCCCCTGTTGAGCCTGACATCAAGGGAGGTTTTATTTTTAGTTGATTCAACACCATGGGGTAATGTATTCCACTTAGGGCTGATCATGGCTTTGGTTAAAGAGGTTAGGCCTTTGTATGAGGAAACCCTAACCATATGTTTATAGCCTTCGTCCCAATAATTTGTTGTGTAATGGACTATGGTTAGGTGATTGATTGGAAACCCTTTGGTTGACAATATTCATACAACGAGCTACCTTGGAACATGAATGGTCATACAACATCTCAGGATAATTCAAATGATACACACCAAATGGGCATGATTTCACATCGTGAGACCAAATGGCCATTGTGTAGATTGGGTAGTTATAGAAGTATGTATATTAGTTAGCCTAAACTATAGGATGATGTAGAATTAGACCCTTAATCTTAATAACAACAAGTAGTACGACTTAGTATGAATTAGGGTTAAGGAGATTGATTCATTGTCACATAACTCATTTGCATAACATACCTCGGATTAATATTATTCAAAGACTAAAATAATTTCCGTAATAGCAGGCTTGGACATGACATCATCCTATCACGGTAGGCTCTAACATGCATTCAATACCAACTGAAGTTAGAGGTAGATGTACAACAATGGTTTGTGCATTTTATTTAACAAGCTTACTGGTGTTTGTGCATCATGCTTAGCAGGTTCACCTGTGTCTATACATTCATTTAGCGGTTCCCGCAAGATTTGACATTTATTGTATATTATCTACGTTTATGCTTTTATATTGCAATTGACAACCAATAACAAAATGTATAATGCTTTTATGGAGCAATCGTCTAATATCACCGCCTATAACCAACTACTTGCCGAATTAAGTCAATCTGACATTATCTCATTTGGTATCTAAGTATTGATGCTATTGTCGAACCGGAGGCTTAGAAGACACTGTAGATTCTGCCGGATGACAGAGTTGTTGAGTGGAGTACCGATGACATCGTATAAGATATCTTAAACTATTTTTCATACCATTTAGTACTTTAGTATTCGTTAAATAAGGCCATGTTCTAGGCCATTGATTTAGTAATTGATTCCACTTCTTTATTTGATTGAACTTTAATATTTATGCTTAAGTACTTAACCTTTTATATAACTATCAATATGGAATTCAAATGATTGAGATGATTTTACCTAACTGTGTAGTGTATGGCTCCGTTGCTTCCGCATTGTTTGAAATTTATGCTAAAAGCATACTTTTATGTATTTGTCTTTTACTGATTTATTTATTTGTGAAGTTTGTCTTTTCATCTTAATGAGAATTTGTATAGGCAAATGATTGCCTTATTATTTATCATGCATGTGAGTGTCTTTCATTCTATAAAATAGACAAGTTGGTGTATAGAGTTTAGCTTACACACGGAAGATTTATTTGTCAGTTCTTATAGAATATAAGTTATTATTATTCACAATCTAGATGGAGTTGGATACACTATCGGTATAATTATAGCATGATGTTTTAACAGGCTTGTTTTTTCTGCGGGAAATGATAAAGTTTCTACTCGTTATGCTAGAATGCTTTGTGTGTATTGAACAAGATCGCTTTTAGGTTTATTGTCTTTATACTGACTATACAAGACGATTAACATCCAAATGATTATTGTGAGCGCTTGTACTCTTAATCCCGATATAAATAATAAACACATACATTTAGTATTTGTCATTTTGATTTACAAAGGAGTGGGACCTTTTATATGTCAATAATCTCAGTAAATTGGATGACTATGTTGAGTGTAAGGTGGATATTAGTTTATTAAAAGAATCTACGTCTCATAATAGGGATTGATGATATCCCCTTGATGATGAGCTTTGATTATGTCAAACCTTGTAGATGGAATATGTGTCCGACATATCAAATAAGTTAAATGTAAGGTCTTAAGGAATTATAAACATATCGATTAAATATAGATGTCAGTAATTATTTAATCGATGGATATATGAAATCTTAATGTGATGAGATTACTAAGCATTAAATAACAAGAAGCTCGAAATATTATTTTGAAAATAAGGACAAGAGTGTAATTATGATTCTCTAGTGAACTAAATTGTAATTTATGAAACTAGGATTCTAATTTGAGTTAAATTAGGGTTTTCTATTTCCATAAGAAGCATATTCCTTATTTCCTTCTTAAGGTCCCTATTGTAGCCCATAAATATGCACTATTGCTCTCTAAGAAACCTAACAAGATAAATCTTGTTTTTTAGTGCAAAGAGAATTCGTAGAAAAAACCCACACCCTGGTGCAAGTGTGAGCATAGAGGAATACAGTAAAAGGTTTTGAAAATTTTAAGTTACTATAAGACTGAGATTAAATCAAAGAGATCTTGCAGGTATGGCTCTTGAATCATCATCAACTAAAGTTATTTTCATAGTATATGTATGCAATATTTAGGGATCCTGATCGTTGCATCAAAAAATGGTATCAGAGCCAATTTTAATACTGCGTATGGATTGAAAAGAATACAGTAAGATTATAGTTCGCGGCAAAATTAGTTACCGCAAACGCAATCACTATGTTTTTCTTTTTCCAGCAAACGCAACTACCATAAAGGTTCCTTTCTCTAACATGGTAGGGTAATTGTGTTATATGATTCAGTCAGTTGCAGTTTAGGAGAGATACAGTTACTCAGATGGAGAGCATACTGTTATTTATAGCTAAATGTATATCATCATTTAATTCAAAGTTCATTATTCTGTAATTTGGTCTAGTCAGATGAAGAAGTGACCTATTCTAATAATTATCCTAAATCATCCCTATGGAAGTTTGTACTGGAGATTTCATAATTAACTCTTCTGATGAGGAGGAAGACTCTAAGGTCAACACATATATCAATTACATCTCCTACAAAATAATGATAGAGACCGTGGGAACTAAAAGATACCCTCTCCCACTTAATTATTTACCAATGAGGGTTTTTGTAAAACAGCTTAATTAAGACTAGTTTAGAATCTTGAAGTAATACATTACTAAGATGTCTATGTTACCCTATCTTTACGCATCGTAGCATTATGTGATTAATAAAATTTTGAGAACCTATAAAAAGATAAGAGTTTAATTTTATTTACAAATCACATGAATGCAACTTACTTCAATTTTCCAAATATTATCAAAAAGTTTAATATCATATTTAGCAGGTTATGATAATAATAAACATCTAAACAGAAAAGAAAGACAACCATCAAAAGAGTCCTAGCAATCATGGTCAAATAGGATCCTTTGTCTTCTTGATTGTCACTTCTTCAAAACATGCATTTCTCAAGTGTGTCACTTTGGAGGGGATTGAGCTGCCCAGTCAACTTGCGGGGGCTCAAGGGGCAGCATCCCTGGCAGGTGTTAGGGGGTAGCGCCTCCAAATTAGATTTTTTTCATTAAGTTCTTTCTTTGAAATTGAATTACTATCTTCAAAACCTATGTTCTTTCTTTAAAAAAATTACATTGATCCTAAACCTCCTGACGAATGGAGTTCACATGCTATATTAATATAATTACATCACCATAAAAAAAATTCTTTTGAATCCGAAGCCTCCTGATGAATAGAGTTCACATGCTATGTCAATATAATTATATCACCATAAAATATTGTAAAATATGTAAAATAATAACTACGAATTTGATTCGTGAGATCCATTCACACAACATACACACGGTGACCATGGTTACCAGGTCAATCGTTACAAAACAAAGGTTAGATATTTCGCTGCAATAGTCGTTACAGTAAACGCAATCACCATGTTTCATGTGTATATGATGTCCGATCAACATTCATAGCCTCACGTTACACTTCGATCCACCTGGGATTGGAGCTTATAAACTTGTTCATATAAAAAATTTAAATGAGCCCCAATTCTCATATCCTTGGGATTGGGCTTAGATCCAACTCAATTTAGATCCTTTAGACCTGTGACCTAAATAGTTTTGGTTTGGTTCCACTTTCATTTTGGCTTGTGCATCGGAGACTCTTTTCAAGCATTTTTTTAATGTTATTATTATTTTTTCTCAAAGCATTCTCTACAAAGACCCCAACTTGGATTGAACCTAGGGCACAAAACCGGTTCTGGTTTTGATTTCATTTTATCATTAATAGTTTCAATTCCAGGTCCATCTTTTTCACTAATGGCTCTAGCTCTAGGTCCACCATGGACTTAGACTGGGACCGGCCCCTTTACAACCCTATCATAGAAAGCAGGTTTTAATGAATTGGTTGGAACTGTTACAAGAAACCTGAGTTACCAGGTCCAAGTTCGGGTACATAACATTGGCCTAGCACAGTCAGGGGTATCAACATCCTTAGACATGGAGCTCACATGGGGTCCGTATAGAGTTGCCACAAATTGGCCTAACCTGCCAATCCAACCCATTTTTGACCCACCTAACCCGACCAATTTTAAAATACTGGTCAGTCATACCAACCCGTATAAAAACTGGTCGAGTTAGGGTTAGCACCTTACTCGTTACGGTTTTACTAATTTATCATGACTTTTTAATTTTCATGGGACTTTTCTTATTCCTGTAGGCCATAAACCATGTGACTTTTAATTTTATGCGAAGGAGTTATGTAATAGGTTGCCTTTTTTAATTTTATATTTTATGATTAAATATTTTAACACTTAGAATATGGAACTTATTGTTTTATTTAACAATATGTTGTTTTTGTATTTGAAATATTGATTTGCATCTTTTATTTTTATGTTCGGTAGTTATGCACAAAAATTTACCATTGAAATATGGATATGAATAGAATATAATAGCGTTAATGAATTTATAATCATGCTCAAATATGGCATTGTAAAATTGAAAAAAAAAATTAGGAAGAGATTGTCTCAATAAATGGGCTAAAAAATGTTAATGAATTTTGGCCCAATGTTTTACACCTTGAAAATTAGTAAATTATAAATTCATGTTAAATACAATACTTGAAATGAATTTAGACTTATGGAAAGTTTTACAAATGAAATTGGGCCACAGAAAATGAGGTAAATTATACACAAAAAAGAAATTAAACAAGTTAGGTAGGGTCCGGATGACCCGCCAAGGGTGTAGATTGAAGGTTTTCAACTCGTTTTAAAAATGGATCAAATTAGGGTTAAGACCAACAAATTCGGGTTCGAATTGACCTGACCTGAATTTGTTCAACCCGACTCAATTGCCAGGCCTAGGTTCACAAAATCATGGATATGAGAATAGAATGGAATTCTTTTTGTGACAATTATTATTGCATTTTTTGTATATACCTCTCTAAGGTTTCTAACCTTAGGAGGTGTGCATACAAAAATGTTTGTAAGGGCAAAAGTTCATTTTCGTAAAAATTTGACGAAATCTTCATGGTGGTTGCTCATTACCATCAAATCCATATACTTTGGGATATGAGAGATATTAAAATGCCAAAGCAAAGGCCTATTTACAAATACTGAAACTATAGGGACATTTTTAACAAATATTAGAAACCATAAGGGGTTACATGAAAAATACTCTCATTATTATTTGAGTCTAGCATGTTTGGATGCACCCAAAAAAAAAAAAAACACACACGCACACACAAAAAGAAAAAAAAAAGAAAGCAATATTTTGTATAATATAATCTTTCATATTTTAAAGAAAAAAATCTTGCACATTTAAGAATCGAAGAAAATGAGAATATCATTTTCTTTCAAAAAGCTTACTATTTTTCATAGAGCTCTCATATGTAGAAAACTTTCTACAATATAAAAATCTTTCAAAATGGTAATTATAAACTGTTAGAGTAAAACAAAGACTTTACTTCACTAATTCTATCACGTTGTATTTGTTTACATATATGGTAAAGTAAAGTAAAGGTAAATGTCACATTATGATAAAGATGTGGTTAAGTAAAAGTCGAATAAAGTATATGGTGAAGTAAAGTGGGAGGGAATAGTAGTTTTTTTTTTTACTTTACTTTATCACATTTTACCGTAGTTTTTTATGACAAATGAAAAGTGACTTGTTTACATGTTTGGTAAAGTAAATAAAAATTAATATCATATAATGGTAATAGTTGAGGTAAAATAGATAAAGTAAAATAAGTCAAATAAAGTGGTAGAGTAAAATAAAGACTTCACTTCACTAAATCTATCATGATGTTATTGTTTGCATATATGATAAAGTGAAATCTATCATGATATTGTTGTTTGCATATATGATAAAGTGAAGTAAAGGCAAATGTCACATCACCGTAAAACGGGGTAAAGTAAAAGTTGGATAAAGCATATGGTAAAGTAAAGTGCAAGGGAATTGTAAAGTTTTTTTTTTTTTTGGGTCTTCACTTTATATCATTTTACCATAGTTTTATATGCATGATAAAAGGTGCGGTAAAAAAAGGTGAGATGAAGTATGCGGTGAAGTAAAATACGAAAGAGAGTTGTAAAGTTGTTATTTTTTATATGTACTTTACTTTACTACACTTCATGATGGTTTTATGCGATAATAAAACAGCGGCTTATGGTAAAAAAAATATATGGTAGTTGAATTTTTAATTTACCACACTCCTTTTTTATCGAGACGTTATAAATTAAATATAAATTAAAATACTTAATAAGAAATTGTTCAACTAATAAACTTTACTTTTTCAGAACAATAAAAATTTAAGTCTGTAATATAATTAAAAAATTACCGAACAACAAAGATATTATAATATTTTAATAGTATATTATTCTATTCTATATTATTTTATTCTTACAATAATTAAAACTATAAATATTTTATTATGTAGACAGGCAAACGGGCCAAAATGTTGGACGATCAACGGCCGGATTTGGTAAAACTCAACGTACATACTTGCATAATTGAATGAATGATGTGTGTAGGCACATGATGCATGAGATGAGTTTGGTTTCGAGGATGTCTGAACCTTCTCCCCTGCCGTTTATTCTCCCCTAATTCTTCTCTCAGCTACAACACCAGCAGCTGCCCAGCTCACGCATCTTAATCAAGTTGATTTCCCACCTCTCTGGTGAGAGATCAACCACTTCTTCGGATCCTCCCATCTCCAACCTTCCCACACCAAATCCGAGCCTTGTAATGTTAACCTAGACCAAACTCAGCATTTACATCAGCAACTGGAAGTCTTCCTCAAATCCTCCCATGGAAACCCACCTCAGACCGTTTTCTCTCTCCCTGCTTTGGGTCCTTCCCAAAGCTCAGCTCAAGGGAAAAGCTATGCTGGTCTCTTCTCTGGCCTAATACTGCCTCCACCCCCTGGAAAAATGGAACCCCCTCCATAAATATCCCTCAGCAGATGATCTCTAATAGCAAAGAGTCGTTTGCTTTCGCAGCGATAGACTTCCCTCTCTTGAACCGCGGGTCCGTTCTTCTTGGCAGTTATCCAGAACCTGGCTCATCTCTCTCACAGGAAAAGGGCATTTTATTTTCAGATTCAACAGCCTTGAAGACAGAGACTCCTTGCTGTGTTTTTCCCCTCTCACTATTGACAAGAATAAGCCCCACCTGCTACCTTGGCAACCTGGCCAGGATGAGCTTTCTTGTCCATCAGTCACGCCAGTGTGGATAAGGCTAAAAGGAGTTACATACCACTGTTGGAGCAGAGATATCTTATTCTCAATGGCAAACAGCATAGGGCATCCCTTGAGGCTAGATGATACAACAGCAACACAACGCATCCTCTCCGACGCTCGGATCTTGGTAAATCTCGACATTTCTGAGGATAGGCCGCATAACGTCTTGGTGGAGGTAAACTTGCAGATCTCCTATTTTCTCCTATGAAAATATCCCTTGCCTTCAATGCTTATCATCTGGCCACTATCTCTCTCTCTCTCTCTAAATGTCCTTTTTGCAGAGCATCTAACTCCAGCATCTGATTCTAGCCAACCCGAAGGCACCATATCGACCGAACCCACAAACTCTGCCTCAAACAAAACAGCCCCATCTGCCCAGAACACCAACACTCAACCCACCCAGACCTTGAATGAACTGGCTATGGATGCCACTGAGGTCTCAACTGCTGTGCACCACTTTAACAACATAACCACCTCGACGATGTTAGAATCCTCTCAGGCTCCTACAGCACTAGCCACGTCAACATCTACTGCTAAAACAGTGGAAAATAACACAACCACCCCTGTGACTAGCTCACTGGAATGCTTGCTAGCTCCGGAAAAATCCCCAGGCCCCAGCGTTGATGTATCCAACTCCTCCTCAATTCTTGACCAAAGCGCCTTTGCAGACCCACCCTTAGATCTCTCTCGTGAACATCATTCCTTACCTCCCCTAGTAGTCTTAGAGCTTGGAGAAGCCTACAGATTATGGAAAGCAGGGCCAAGAGATTTCATTAGAGGTGAATTTCTCTATCTAAGCCAAGAAAACCAAAAAGGGCAAGTGAAAAACAATGGTTTCAATTTAAACAGCTGGTCCCAAAACCAGAAGATCAAATGGTCTCCCACCCCTCTGCTTACTATCCACTCAATGATAAAAGTTCTTTTCTGGAATTGTAGGGGTCTGTCTAATTCCCCTACCAAAAGAACCCTTTCTCATATGGTCTCTTCTCACTCCTCAGACCTAATCTTTCTCGCTAAACCTATGGCCCAGGCACCCCCTCTTTCCTTTCTGAATTCTCTTGGTTTTGACACCTTTTTTCACAAACCAAACCCCATCATCAGTTGGCTCCCTCTGGTGTCTTTGCAATTCTGGATCTCCCCTCAATCCAAGCTTTATTGACAGCTCTTCTCAGCACATTACTTTTTGAACTACCTCCTCCAATGGTCAAATCTGCATCCTGACAAGCATTTATGGATCAACCAGATACAGCATTAGAAGAGCTCTTTGGAAATACTTGAGAGACACCTCTAGCACCCCACTGCTTGGTGTGTACTAGGTGACTTCAATGTCATCCTTTCTCCCTCTGAAAAGCTTAGTCTTCAACCTCCTTCCTCTATTTCAGTAAAAGATTTCAATGATATGATCCTTGATACAGGTCTTAAGGATTTGGGTTACCAAGGAAACCACTTCACTTGATCTAACAGCAGAAGCGGAGCAGCCTATGTGGCTGCTCGTCTAGACCGCACATTCTCAAACTCCAAATGGATAGAAACCCACCATGATCTCCTCATCACTCATATTCCAAGACTAGCATCTAATCATAGCCCCTTGCTTCTAATTCATAAGCCCCCTTTCAACCCATCCAGTATCCCCTTCAAGTTTGAAGAAATGTGAATTCAGCACCCTTCTTTCCAGCAACCACCAGCAAACATTAACTCTCAATTGTAGCCTACCTGATGCAGGCTAGATTTATGATTAGCCAGCCCATTGGGTCCAAGCCCAGTAAAGTTTTTCCAACTACAATTATTGTACGATTTTTAGTTCTCTAGGATTTTAAGTTTATTAGGATTCTTTTATTTTTAGAAGTTCCTATTATGTTTGTTTTATGACTTCTTATTTGATTTGAATTGGTTTATTTTCTTAGTTAGAAAGTATCTTTTAGTTATAAATAAAGTTGTAATCCCTTCATGGGATGTAGACATTGATATTAATAAGAATGTGAGTTCAATTCTCAATTGAGAGAGTTGTTGTTTGTCTTGGTGAGGCACCAAGACATTCTATTTTTAAGCCTTTTGGCTTGAAGATTAGCTCGTTGGCTATTCCTCTTCCTTGCGCTGTTTCAATTGGTTTCAAAGCGAAGATCTAATTTCAGATCGCCGCTTGGATCGCTGATCCGAGGTAACCCATTTCGATTCACCGTTCCGCCATCTTCATCCTTACCCTTCCCATCACTCCCGCATACCCCCGCAACCACCAGACCCCAGTGCAGCAACCGAACCCTTCCAAAATCCCAAAATCTGAAACCCCAGACCAACCCTTCGTCACCGTCCCAAACCCCTCCCCACAGAAAACCAAATCCAACCCACCCCAGTCAACCATCAAACCCCTCTGCCGAGCCCTATTCCCTCTGTCCTACCCTTGTCCCTCTCTGACAACCTCACTACCGGACAACACCGACCCAACCTCTCCACCGAAACCCCATTACAGACCCTCATCCCTTAACAAATCCCATCAGACGTTCACCTCCCCTCTCGGCTTTTCAAACCCATCCCCGTTCCTTGTCCTTGGAAACCGAGACCTGAGCCCTACAAATGCACACCGTCCGCTAACCCTACCATCATTCCGAGACCCCTACTCCTACTGAAACCCAAACCCATCCCACTACTCCCTGGTATCAAACCCCAATCCATTGAAAACAAAAAAAGAAAAAAAAAAGGGAGCAGTAGAAGAAGAGAAGTAGCAGAAGGAGGCTTAGATCGAAGGGCGTACCTGGCACCAAGGGACTGCAGCAGCAACGCCGCTCCTCATCGCATGTCTGCACCACCATTGCAGCAACCTCCATCCTCGCCATCAGTAGCACTCCTGGCTCCTCCCTCATCTCCAATCAGCATCTCCAGTAGCAGTTGCAGGAGGCTACTCTATCCTCCTTTGAGTTCGACAGCAGTCGACGAAAAGGGTTTTGAACTCTTGCTCCTTATTTCTACTTCAAGTCTTCGAGTAGGGCCTCGCACGTTCTAGCTTCCTATGACTAAAGCCCGACCCATCTTTTGGGCTTAAGTCCAGGTTAGGCCCAAATCTAAAAAAAAATCCTAGTGGGCCTAACCAATAGCCAAGCACAACCTAACAGAGCACCATCTGGTAATTTATTAGATTGCTTGATCACAACCGTTGATTCTCCACAGAGTGATTCATTGGTCATCTGACTTTTAATTGACGATCCAGTTTCATCTGCATACTTCTGTCATCTAAATTGTGCCATCAGGTTAGTCAATTTGAGAATGCAAAAGATTTTACTTTTCTTGCATCACAGTCAATATGCAAATCTTTGAAACATCTGATGAATTTTAAAGCATGTTGTATGAGTATAAATATGAAGATTGGTATTTTGCAAATAAGGTCTACTTTGAGCAGTTCCTCAATCTCAGACAGGTAGATTCGACAGTTTATGAATATTTAAATCAATTTTCGAGACTGCACCAAGTTTGTGATTTGGAACAAAATAAGCTGCATGATTTGACTCGCTTTATCAAAGGTTTGAAGTCAAATATTCTCGAGAAGATGAAACCTTGCAACAATGTTCATTAAGCATTTAAGGAAGCAATTCATGTTGAGTACATGCTTTAACGATCCTACCTACAACAAGTTAAGCCTGAGAAAGAATATTCTTTGTGACGAACGAGAGATCATCTGATGGAAGCAAATTTTGCAGGAAAAGATACTCACATTCTTGTCATTCGTTGACTTCTCACCACTAATGAAAGGGAAGACAAAGAGTGGAAGCAGACTATGATATTCTAGACGCGAGTAAGGTGTGAAGACAGTTTAGCTAATCTAGTTATTGATTGTGACAGTGCTATTAATTTTGTGGCACAAGATGTTATTGACAAATTCAATTGGCCTACAGAGACTCTCCCAAAGCCTTACAAAGTTGCATGGTCTAATACTTTTATCTTTACTATATCTCACAGATGTCTAGTATCTTTCAAGATTGGTGTATATGAAGATAAAATTTGGTGTGATATAACTCCCATGAATATCACTCATATTCTTTTGGGATATCCATGGCTTGTTATCAGAAAGTGCAATATAACAAAGAGAAGAATATCTATTCCTTCTTTAGGAAAGGACGATATATTGACCTTATTCCATTATAACTAGCAACCTCTTCATCTACCTCATCACCATCAATTAAAGAGTCAGAAAATGAACACGTAGAAGAAACAAATTCCAATGGTGATTTTGAGAAGCCTGTTCAAGAAACGAATGATCTCATGACAACTTCAGGTGAAATAAGTTGCAAAACTTCCAAAATGAATCATGTTTCTTCTGAACTTCAAGATGAAGAATATAATTCTCTTTTTAGGGACGAGGTTGATCTACAAGAGCAACTGCTAATGCAAGATGGTGTATAAGTGGACAGTAATCATCCAATGGATCTGATTGCCATATCGTGCGACAATTCAATTACTCCAATGGTTTCACAGGAAGATGTGTCCACATTGATTGAAGTGTGCCACATTGATTTCTTCTTCAGAGATCAACAAATGCCAATTAGTAACTATGCTATATTGTTACAAACTCTACAATTAAAGCATATAACGGTCAGATCATACTGTCCAGATACAAGTAGCCATTTGAATACGCAATGCCTCCAACCTATTTTTGAGTGAAATAGAAGATTCGCTTCTACATTCAAGGTATATCCTCAAAATGATGCTCAACTAGCGACATAGAAGTTTGTTCGAATGATTTTCGACCCAAGTGGACATTTGCAGAACTCAAAGACGAGTTTTCCTCCAAGAGAGGGAGAAACGATGTAGGTTAGATCTATGATTGGCCTGCCCATTGGTTCCAAGCCCAGTGAAGAATTTTCAACTGCAATTATTATAGAATTTTTAGTTCTCTAGGATTTTAAGTTTTTTCCTATTATGTTTGGTTTAGGACTTCTTATTTGATTTGAATTGATTTATTTTCTTAGTTAGAAAGTATCTTAGTTATAAATAAAGATGTAATTCCTTCATTGGATACAAACATTGATATCAAATAAAAATTCGAGTTCAGTTCTCAACTGAGAGAGTTGTTATTTATCTTTGATGAGGCACCAAGACATCGTATTCTTAAGCCTTTTGGTTTGGAGATTAGCCCGTTGGCTATTCTTCTTCCCTGTGCTGCTTCACTACCTTGTGAAGGAAACCCTGTTTGTTTTTGGCTCAAAAGTTGAAGAGATCAAAGCATCACCTAAACAAATGGAAGAAGGAAGTTGTCGATCATCTGAAGTCTAGCATAGCAGCAGCAGAATCATGTTAATCAGTGCATTCAGAACCTAGACTTGGATCCTTCAGAGCAGAATCTCAATTACCTAAAGGCAGCAAAAGCCAACTGGCATAATTAGCTTCAGGCAAAAGAGATTCATTAGAAGCAAAAATCCAAAGTCCATTGGTTGCAAGCTGGTGACAAGCACACAAAATTCTTTCACCTTTCGGCTAAGGCTAGGGGCTCTTTCAATCGAATAGACCGTGTTACAGTTGATGGCATCTCCTATGAGGACCCTGTTTTAATTCAAAGAAAGGCAGTTGAGTTCTACTCTCTTTCAACAAAGTCCAAACAGCTCCTATGAAGACCTGTTTAATATCTCAGGGCCCTCATCTCTGAGGAACAAAACACTCTTCTCACTGCTATACCATCAAACATGGAGATAAAAGAGGGAGTTTTCAAACTCAAAAAGAAGTAGCTCTCCTGGCCCAGATGGCTTCACTGGTGCATTCTTCACAGCTGATTGGTCCATCATCGGGAGTGATGTTTCCCAAGCAATTAAGCACATCTTCTCTCATTGGCGCCTTAATAGGGCTTGGAACACCTATTTTTTTTGGCTCTTATGCCTAAAAATCATTCCCCAGAAACTTTTGCTGATTTTCGCCCAGTTAGCCTACTTAATTTTTCTTACAAGATTCTAGCTAAAATCATTGCTCTAAGGCTCTCCAAAATTCTGCCCTCCATAATCTCTGTGCATCAAGTTGCCTTAACATGTTTCCTTGGCTCATGAGTTATCTCAAAAACTCAACTACAACATAAAAAATGGCTCCATCTGCATGACACTAGACATATTAAAGGCTTTTGATAAGCTCCAATGGTCATTCCTAATGAAGGCCCTGAAATTCTTCAACTTCTTAGATGCCTGGATTGGTATGATTAAAGAACTTGTTTGCACAAGCAAGAGTTCTATTTTAGTTTTTTTTTTTTTGAACAGTAACAAAATTATAGTAAGAGAAAACAAGAAGGGCACAAGAGAAAAGTAAGACAAAAGAAACAAGGAAGAGAAACAAAGAAAAGAGAGGAGGGATAAGGAACAAGAGCATTATACTACCCGCACCTCAATTACATCGACACACCCACCCACGAAGACAGCCTCTTAACCCCTTGCTTGGCTAATGTATCTGGCATGTGGTTGGCAGATCTAACCTTATGACAAAAGTATACATTTAAATTAGCCAATAACTCCCTAAGTTAATTGGAATGGAATTGAAATTTCCAAGGGAACCCCTTCCGGTTAAACATCCAAGTGATCACATTCAAAGAATCACTTTCCACAACTAGAGGACTAAAATATCTTCTTGAAAACAATCTGAGACCTTCCAAAATAGCTAACACCTCTACTTCATTCGAATCACATATACCTACATGCTTAGAAAACATAAGTAACACCTCACCCTTACAATTACGAAGCACACCTCCAACGCCCACCGGCCCCGATTTACCCCTCGGCGCTCCATCCACATTGAATTTTAAAGCACCAAAAGGAGTGGGAGACCAAGGATTGGATCTCTTCTCCTTAAACAGGCGACACCCCAAACAAGCTTCCCAATTGAAAATGATATCGTTAAAGTGTAAGTTTACAAACGCCTTTCGAATTGAAGCCCATTTCGCAGTCCTTAAGACGATTTTAGAAATCAAATCAACCATAGAAGATGAAGAACCTTTAAAGATCCTATCATCTCTTTCCTTCCAAATAGACCAAAGGATAGTAAAAGGGATCATCGTCCATAAAACACAGCCACACCCAACAAAGCATCCACCATGCCAAGAATTTGTTGCTTCTACAATATTCTTCGGGCAACATCAAGTAATACCACACCTCTTAATATAATTATACCAACCATAGACTGCCACCTCACAATGAAGAAAGAGATGGTTCACCATATCATTCTCTTTGCCACAAATCACACAAAGATCTGAAATAGTAGAAGAAGTGATTCCTTTCCTCGGATTATCCATAGTGGAGACTTTATCTGCAATTGTTAACCTATAAAACACTTCAACCCGAGATGGAGCCAGCCCCATCCACATATGGTATGAAGGAGCCATATGAGTGGGGTTTCCTTCCAAGGCAATTTAGAAATCTTTAGCTGAGAACTCCCCTAAAATGGAAGGTTTCCAAATTGGTGAGTCCTTAGAGTCCCTGTAAAAATATATGTTAGCAAGAATACTCAACAACTCCTCATATTGTACCCCTTCTACTAGTTGAAGACCCCTTTTAAAGGCCACATCCTACACAAAACAACCACTCCTCACTTAAAAACGATCACTAATAGAAGACTCCAAACATCTCTACCATTCCCTAGTTTAAACCCCACCCCTTTGTACAATGCTTTTCCCTTTTCATTGGACTCATCTCCAATAGCAGCAACAGCTCTCCATATACCCGATCTACCATTACTAGGCCCAAGCTTAGGCTACCAGCCCTATTTATCCTCACTATACTTAAAAGTGATTAGTCTACGCCAAAGAGCCTCCTTTTCCTCTCCAAACTTCCACCGCCGTTTGGCCAACAAAGCCCAATTTTTATTTTAATAGGAGTCTCCTCTTGTGGTCTCCGGCAAGGTTATCCTCTCTCCCTACACCTTTTCGTAATCGTTGAAGAGATTCTAAGCCTTAGCGTCCAGGACCTCCCTTCAAAAGGCCAAATCCACTCCGCTTCTCCAGTCCCCTTAACACCATGCCACCTTCTCTTTGCAAACGACCTTGTGTTTTTTTGTAAGAGCTTCCATCTAAGGAAAATCAACTCTCTCCTTGTATCTTACCAAAATGCTGCTAGGCAGGTTTTTAACCTTCAACAAAGCCATCTCTTCTTTGGAAAATGCAACCATAGGCAAAAAGAAACTCAATCCAATCCTTGTTGAATATTCCTGTGGCCTCCCCTCCATCAACTTATCTAGGAGTTCATCTTTTCTTTGGCAGTCCTCATAGGAGATACTTCTCCAAGCTAATGGAAGCTTTTCAAAACAAGCTATTGGGTTGGAAGACAAAGGCCCTCTCATTTGCTGGAAGGCTGATCCTTGTAAGACGTGCTAGCAAGTCTTCCTATCCACCTATCTTTAGCTGTCCCCTTTCCCCAGAAGGTATGCCTTTACATAGAAAGAATTTTTAGGAACTTTCTTTGGTCTGCAAACTTGGAGCAGCTCAAGCAGTATCTAGTGCGATGGGATCTAGTTTGTTTGCCAAAATCAGAAGGTGGTCTGGGCATGCACAAGGCCAGTGAAATGAGTGATGCTTGCATGCTAAAGCTAGTTGGCATGGAGCTACTTCAACATCCTTATGGGCGAACTGGTTCAGACAAAGATATTTCAAACACTCTTTGCTCTGGGGCCAGCAAAACCCCATATCTGGCTCCTATAGATGGAGGAGAATCAGGCCATGTCCCCCATTATTCAATCTGCAGCAAGTGGCAAATTGGTGATGGGCAGCAAGCAAATATATGGTATGACAATTGGATAGACAATTGTCCCATAGCTAACTGGTTTCCTCAAATAGTCTTCTCAAGTCAGGCGTCAGTCTCGTCTCAGCTCTAATCATAGATGGGCAATGGTCAATTCCAGCACATTTGCCACTGGTTCTCCTCTTTCCTGCAATCAAAGCTGATCCACATTCCTTTACCCAATAGGCCAGCTTCTTCCGTGGATTGTCTACAATGGAAAGGAAGTGCAGATGGTAACCTCTCTCTCAAAGAAGCTTGGAACAACATCCAATCAAGGTTAGAGCCTGTGCATGGGGCTCCCCTTCTCTGGAATACTATCATCAATCCAAGAATCTCTTGTTTAGATTGGAAGCTTCTGCATAGATGCATTCCAACGTAAAATTGGGCAAAGTCCATAGGGATCCAGCTTGCTTCCAGATGTGCCTTCTGCTGCAGTGAAGAAGAATCAGACCTTCATATTTTCTTCACCTGCTCTTTTGCCTCAAACCTTTGGAATTGGTTGATTGCTGCTACTGGGTCAAATGCTAAGAGACTATCTCCTGAACCACTCTCAGCACACCAAATTTGGACTTTCCTCCCAGTTAGAAGACCAGCTAAAGAGAACACTGAGCAGCTTTTGTTTTTTTTTCCATACTATCTACATGATATGGAAATGCAGGAATGAGCTAACTTTTAATAGCAGTCCTATGTCATTACCAAGGACCAAGAGATGCCTTGTTGAATATCTCTTTGACTCCATCAACCTTCTACCGAGTAATGTGCACAGGCCTTCTCAAGATCCCATCCTAAATTTTTTGGGAGCTCGTATAGGGTAACTAATTTCTTTTCTTCCTTTTGGTTTCTTCATGAAGCTTGTAATTATGCTCTTTTAGAGGTTTTGTTAATTTTAGGGGCTTAAGCCCATGTATTCTCTTCTCTCTTTTTATCAATCGATTTTGCCTTTTAGCAAAATAAAAAGAAAAAATGATGTATGTAAGCCGAGTGGTCTTTCCTTTGTGCAGAGATTTTTGCTCCTTAATCCTTGCGTAGAGATTTGTTCAAATCTTAGCCAAATGGACTTGTGTAGAGGTTTCCTTGTGTTCACATTGTATGGAATGTGATTTACACAGGTCATATCTTGCTTGGCTAAATGTGTTCCTTTCTAGAGAAATCGTGTGATAGATCTTTGTACGTCATTCTCCTCAGATGATTCATATTGCAGCACTTATAACATTTTTTCAAATTTTCAATTGAGCGTTCACATTTCAAATCCCACCCAGCCTTCTTCTTCCCCAGCCCCTTCTGCAACTATCCCTCTAACTTTGGCTGACTTCCCTCCCTTACCTACCCTCAACCCAGCAAACCAGCCCCACCCCACCACCCCACCTTCTTCACCCCCAGCCTCCTTTTTAGCAGCCGCTGTCAACCCTTCTTCCTCATCAAATCCACACTTTCAACCTGAACAACTAGGAGCTTTCTTCAAAGCTGAACCTGAACAACTAGAAACTTTCCTCAAAGCTCTATGGTCCCAGTTTGGCCGGCATCAGGAACTTCACCCAAAGGAAAACTTTGCCTACCTTTTCTCCAACCATGCTTCTATTTTCCCACCTCCTTTCCCCCTAACCTCGTGGAAAGAGGGAAAACCCGCTTTGAAGATCCCTAGCCACATGATTGAAACTAGCCAAGAAGCCTTCTCTTTTGCTGCTTGTGGAAGATTCATTGGTAGAAGACCACCACTCAAATGGCTTGAGCATTACTCCAACACCCCATGGAGCCTATCCTTTCTATGTCTCATTTATTTTACTGCGAAAGGTCATTTTGTTTTCAGATTTGGCTCAAAGGAGGACAGGGACAGACTCCTTGAGAGTTCCCCAATCTCTATAGCAAGCCAAAAACTTCACCTCATTCCTTGTTCCCCAGGGCAGGAGAGTATGGACTGGCCTTCTCTCTCCCCAGTCTGGATTCGATTGACAGGCATCCCATACCATTGCTGGAGCAGCAACATCCTGCTTTCAATTGCAAGCTCTGTTGGCCTTACCTTAAAGCTGGATGATAGCACCGCAGGCCAAAAGATTTTAACTTCTACTAGGATCCTTGTCAACTTGGATCTCTCCAAGACAAGGCCAAGGCCCCAATCCGTCTTGGTCGATCTAGAGGGTGAGTCTGAAATTGTAGCTTCTATTTCTTATGAAAATGTTCCCTATTCTGCTTGCTTCTCCAGTTCCCACCCTGGTGGATCCTGTAAAACCTCTACTAGCAATAGATTCAATGCTAAAGGTATCCTTGGAAAACACCCTTCACCCACACCTCCACTCCATCCATCTTCATCTCCAAGCCAGCCACAGGCCCCTATTGTGGTGGGCAGTATTGTTGAAGAATTGTCCCCTGCTTCTAACCATGGAATTACCGTCATTTCTACAATATCCTGCTCTTCCGCTGATGGAATTTTGGCTCAAAGTGATGTCCCTGCAGCCACCTCCTCAGAGCCCAAAGCTGCCATTGTTGCATCTCCTACTGCAACTCCCTCTGTTTCAGTTGCTTGGCAAAAAACCTCTGTTGGCCTGCAGGATCCTCACCTAAATCTTAGCTCTACTCCTCATGATTTGCAGCAAACTGATAATAAACAAGATGCTACTATAGGCGTCAAAAGATGCTGCTGGTCTGCAATAAGCTGGCGATCTGCATGATGCTACAGGTGTTGAAGATGCTACTCCTTGTGCTTTGCCATGCTTCTCTACCCAAGCAGCTGTAACTCCCACTGTTGTGACTTCTACTGAGGAGATCCCTCATTTTGACCTAGGAAACCTCTTCTCAATTTTGGAGTACTGCACCCTAAAAGGTCCTATCTTCATTGACCTTCAGATCAATGGTGAGGATCAAGCAGAACACCTAGCCTCTGTAAACTCTAAAATCTGCTCTTCAAAAAATGCCAAAAGAGGGAGACCCAAGGGAAAATCTACAAAACCAGGCTCCAATTCTAGGAGGAATGGTGGCCTCCAATCTCCCAATCTTCCCAATGATTAAAGTGCTATGATGGAAATGTAGGGGAATCTCTAATTTCCCTACCCTTAGAGCCCTCAAGATACGGTTTTCAAGTCACTCCGCTGATCTCATCTTCTTATCTGAACCCAAAACAACCTTCATCTCAACCCAAGCCCTCCAACTCTCTTCTCTTGGTTATGATACCTCTTTCCTAAACTCCTCTCCAAGCCTTAGCTCCTTATGGTGCCTTAGCAAATCCTCTTCTTATTTCCTAGCTTCCCTCATCGAGTCCTCCGAGCATTTATCAATCTCCATTACCAACCCAACCACCAACTCCGTTAGCATCATAACAGGGATTTATGGTCAACAGACTACAGGCAGCGCGAAGATCTCTGGAATAAATTGCAGTCCTTCTCTTCCACTACATTTCCATGGTGTCTGATCGGTGGTTTTAATGCCATTTCCAGCCATGAAGAAAAGTTCAGCTCGAGACCACCTAGACCCACTGCTGTCAATGAATTCAACCAAACAATGCTTGCTGCTGGCTTGACTGATATTGGTTCACAGTTAAGAGATTTACTTGGTCAAACAATCTTCAAGGATCAGCCTATGTTGCGGCTCGCTTGGACAGGGTGCTTCTAAATTACAAATGGCTTCAAACCTTCTCCGACCCTCTCCTAACTCATCTAAGTCATCTCTCCACTGATCACTGCCCCTTCTTCTAACTCACAGACCTCCCACTCTCTCCAAAAAAGCTCCTTTCAAATTTGAGAACATGTGGCTGACTGACCCCAGTTTCGTTTAGGTTGTTAAAAAATCATGGGCTACTACGATTAATGGTAACCCACAGTACATTCTATCCCAGAAGTTGAAAATTTTGAAACAGAACCTCAAAAAATGGAACCATGAAGTCTTTGGCAATCTCCACTCAAATATTGCCAATATAGAGCAGAAAGTCCTCAAGCACCAATAGAATTTTGATGACGGCCCTTCAGATGATCTTCTTCGCTCCCTCAATGAATCTAAGTCGGCTTTACATAACCTCCTTAATGCCAACAACACCCATTGGAAGCAGAAGTCCCGCATTCAATGGCTCCAGAAGGTGACCGTGATACTCGCTTCTTCCATCTTGCCGCCAAATCTAGGAGCCTTATCAACAGAATCGATACTATTCATGTGGATGGTATCACTACAGATGATCCAACTCAAATTCAAAGTGCAGCAGTAAGACATTTCTCAAAGATGTTTCAAACAGCTTCTACCACCATTGTTCCTACCCTCTTTGATATTGTTGGGCCCCCTCAGTCTCGGATCATCAAAATGAGATTCTATGTGCTATTCCCTCTCATCAAGAGATTCATGGCACAATCTTCTTTCTCTGAACAGGTGCAGTGCTCTGGGCCCTGATGGTTTCTCTGGTTCCTTTTTTGCAGCAGCTTGACATATTGTTGGGGATGATGTCATCAAAGCAACTCAGCATTTTTTCTCTTCGGGCAGAATTCTATGAGCCACCAACACATACTTAACACTCATCCCCAAGGTAAAATCTCCCACAACGTTCTCAGAATTTGGGCCCATCAGCTTGCTGAATTTCACTTATAAAATCATCTCCAAGATCTTGGCATCCAGATTAGCCTCTATTTTGCCCCTCATAATCTCCAATCATCAACCTGCTTTCTTGAAAGATAGATCCATCCACCAACATTCAGCTTTAGCTCATGAGTTATTCCAAAGATGCAATGCAAAAACTAAAGGTGGTTCTGCATGCTTCCAACTTGACATCTCTAAACCCTTTTACAAGTTAAACTGACACTTCTTGTTCGAGGCTCTTAGATTCTTTGGATTTTCTAAAAGATGGATTCACTTGATTTCAGAATGTATCTCTACGACTACAGGTTCAGTTCTGATCAACAAGATTCCTTGTGGGTTTTTTGGGTCGAGTTGTGGCTTAAGAGAAGGGGATCCCTTGTCTCCTTACCTCTTCATTTTGGTTCAAGTTGTGGCTTAAGACAGGAGATTCTTAGCCGCAAACTTGTGCAACTCACCATTGCAGGTTCCATATTTCCTGTCTCATCTGTTGCTCCTCACATGTCATCTCCTATATGCGGACGACATCATGATTTTCTTTAGAGCCTTTCCCAGCAGGAGCCAAAGCCATCAAATCTGTACTATCTTCTTACCAATTAGCAACAGGAAAACTCTTCAACCTACGGAAAAGCAAACTTTTCTAAGGCAGATGTACTTCTAGGATTCACCAGCGATGGTCATCAATCATTGGTATTCCTCCCTCCCCTCCCACTTCCAAATATTTGGGTGTGCCTCTCTTCATTGGTTGTCCAATGAAACAACGCTTTTCAGCTTTAATTGAGTCGATCCTCAAAAGGCTTAATGGTTGGAAAAACAAGCTGCTATCCTTTGCCGGCAGTTTAGTTCTAGTGAAGCATGTATTGGCAGCCATTCCCATGCATATTATAATGGTTATCCCTCTTCCTTTTAATGTTATAAAGAAATTGAGAACTCTTTCGTAATTTCTTGTGGGCAGCTGATCAATGCTCGGTGAAAAGGAATTTGGTCAAATGGAAGGTAGTCTGTCTTCCTGAAGTAGAAGGTGGTTTAGGCCTCACATGCATTTCAGAAGTCAACATTGCATATATGCTGAAGGTCTGTTGGCAAGCTGTTACATCTTCTTCTCTATGGGCAACTTTCTCTAAGATCATGTATTTTCCAAATTCAGCTCCTTGGAGCCCCTCTACCGTCTTTGAAGGTTCTTGTATCTGGAAGAAAATGAGAAAGCTCTCACCATAACTTCAACACTCCTGCAAATGAGTTATTGGTACTAGCAAAAGCTAATTATTGGTACTAGCAAAAGCTAATTATTGGTACTAGCGAAAGCATTAGCCTTCGGTAAAAAGGCTGGTTTAATTGTTCCCCTATTGCTCCTCAGTTTCCTCATTACTTCTCCACCAACGACCGCGTTTCCAGCATCATCACTGGTTCCTCAAGGCTTAATCCCAGATTCCCTGCCCCTTGATATTAAATTCTATATAGCTACTGCCCAATACATTCTGCTCCCTTCAGTAAGGACTGTTGACAAGGTTCTCAACATTAGTAGCTCAGATGGCATGCTCTTTCTCAAATCTGCCTGGCAACTAGTTTTCTCTAGAGCATCGACAATACCATGGTGCCCTCTTGTATGGAATTCTATCATGAGTCCCCGTCTGTCTTGCTTCGCTTGGAGGCTTCTCCATAAGAAGACTCCACCGAAACTTGGCACAATCAGTAGGTGTGCAACTTGGCTCAAGGTTTCCCTTTTGTCATCACGTGGCTGAATCTGATGTTCATTTGTTCTTCCACTGCAATTTCTCTGCAGGTTTATAGTCTTGGATTCTATCAGTTTTTGACAGTCCACAAGCTATGTCTAATACTCCATTTGAAATTTGGTTCTCTCTAACAGCAAACAGAAGCCAGGCTGATCACCAAAGTATTGGAACCATCTTCTTCTCTACCGTTTATGCTATTTGGATCTCTAGAAATGAAGCAGTCTTTCATGAGACTTTTTCATCTCTTTTAAGAGCAAAATCTCTTAAAGACCTTCTTTACATGCTTATTGGTTTTCAAAAATCTCCTACTATCATTACCTCTTACAAATCTATTCTTTCTCTTTGAGAGTGTTTACTCCATTGTAATTAAGTTTAGTTTTTTTTCTCTGCTTTCTGTTGAGCTCCATTTTGTTCTCTTTCGTTCTTTTTTCTCGTTATGTAGCTCCTCTTTTCTAATACAATTTGTCTTTTAAGCAAAAAAATGCCCTTAGATGATTCCAAGTGGATTAATAAATAACAAAAAACTAGTTCATAAATCACCATCCTTAGCCAATTTTCACCTTAAGCCAATTTTCCTGGACTCCTAGGTCTGCAAAGAACCCCAGCCTTGCACTTGGATGATGCCAAATAATGGAAACCTCTTGCACCGCCTACATGTTTGGGTTACCACTGAAATAATGGACCCCTGATTTGACTTTGAGTTCTGACTTCTCAGCCTACATTAATAAATGGCATCCATCTTCTGTGGGTTCAGATTAAAGATGAACCTAACCTTAAGCATGTTGCACAAAGTAGGTGCTCACATGTCTCAAACCTGAAGCAATGACACTTAATAAGGGGTGTCCCCTTCAAACAATGGTTAGAAAAAAAGGGGCGTCCCTTTCAAAAAATGTAGTTAAAAAAAAAAAGATAAATATGTGTTTGCATAAATAAATAAATTATAAAGTCCTTTACAATACTAGCTTAAAACATGCAATGATTGTAAGTATTGAGAAAAAGGAACTCTTATTGATTTCTCAAAGGGAAAATTTCAAGTAAGGCCCTAAACTTTTGCCTTATTTAAAAAAAGGACATAGGTTTTAGAATTTTTCAAGTTAGTTCTTAAGTTTTTTAAAAAGTTTTCAATTGAGGTCATTTATCCATTTCAAGCTATTTTTGGCAACTTTTGCACTTCATCTTTTTAAAATACCTAGATTACCATTTATTGAAATAAGTTCTTCATTTAATTTTTCTATATTCTCCTCATTTCTTCATTTAATTCTTCTATATTCTCCTCATTTTTTTCTCTAGTATTCCGATGATGATCAAGGGCAACTAGCGTCTTTATAGTGATCACGTGCATGTAGTGGTTGTTGAAATAATGTCATGGCTTTAAATGATTGGTAACTTGGTATTTTAAAAAAATTAAAAAAAAAAGTCACCACAAAGTACCTTAAAATGGACGGATGTCCTTAATTAAAAACTTCCTGAAAATCTTAGTAATTAATTTGAAAAGTTTTAAAACCTATTTCCTTTTTTGAAATAAGGCAAAAGTTTTAGTTCCTTATTTGAAATTTTCCACAAATGTAAATCAACTTTACACTTGGGTCTCTTAGCCGAGACACAGACCCAGGTGCCTGTACGAATCATTATCCCACAAGTATGATAGACATCCAATTAATTCAACACTTATCAGATTTAATTTAAATAAATTTATTTCATATGAAACCGGCAAGTAATGTAGTCCCAATTAGTAAATCACCAAAAACATGAGTAGTATAAATTTTATACATTTTTAATTTTATACTACTAGTCCTTTCATAATAATATCAAATAAAACTATGTGTAATCCCCATCAGGGAAAATGTCAATAGTATTTTCGGTAATAATGAGTGGATCGATTCCACGTCCATTAACAGACTTGATTCTTCGATCTTCCATGTTTAATGCCCACCAAGAAAATCCAGACTTTCCAATGTACTGAAAGTATATCTGATTCCCTTTGCGCCCGAGTTCGGTTGCACTGAATGATGCAGAATACTTTGTAAAATAACCGTCTCCCAAGAACAAGAGAGTACTCCCAATCTGTTTCATCGGTACCCATGACAAATTCCTTATATTCAGTTTGAAGATTGAGAAACCACCTCTATTTAAATTTTTTAGTTTTCTTCTGTATCTTATAACCAGCAATAGCTCTTCACCAGATTCCATCAAGCATGCCATGTGTATAGATGAAGGAATAACACCTAGGGGTAGTGTTAGAAACTCTAGTTTGAATTGTGTAGCAATATTAGCAGCAATGATAGTAGACGTGGGAATATAACTCAACAGAAAATAGAGCTTGCTTTTGAAGCAAAAGGCACTGAGTGGAGTTGTAGGAGAAAGAGAATCCGTTGTCCATTCATCATCGCCAACTCTGCAAAATTTAAAAAACGGTGAATATGCACCACAAAATTTAAAACGCGACATCGAATATTTCTCTCGCCATATGATAACTGTACAATTGGGGTCAGTAGGAGCCAATTAGACCTCAACTCCATCGATTTGGAATCCATCCCACCGTGGAAGATCAATTCGGGCACCTGCAAAAGGATTAAGGAGAAATATTTCTCTTGAGCGTGACTTTGTCATGGACAGCCAGCCATGAAAGGAACCACGGCATCTGTAACTTTCATAAGATCCAGGTAGTGTGACCTCATAGCATCTGCAATGAAGTGGACATATAAGCAGACACTTTTTGCCAACTAGGAATACACGAAGAATCAAGGGATAACGCTGACTGAGTTGTTTCTTTGTTGCTGAGGCCGTTCCTCTTCTCCAAATTACACAAACACTACGGAAATTGAACTGATCGCAAACATGCAATCGGATGGATACCAGATGTAGTAGATCAGCTGGAAGATTTGACCATGATACGAGGCTTTGCTGCAATGAAATGGAAACAGGAAGGATTTTAGGCTCAAATATTATTCACGTCCTTTGAGCTGATTATTTGCTCAGGTGGAAACAGGAAGATGAAGTCAAATAAAATATGAAAAAATATATATTTACACTTGATATAAATATATATTTATACATGGTAGAGAACTCTTTAGTTTTAAGAAGTGGAAGTAAACAATGGAACTTACCTATTAAAAATTAGAGCTGCTAAAAAAGAAAGCCTCCTAATATGTAAGCTATCTTCAGATTTTACTCTAATAGAATCTCATAACACAATAGACAATACTTAAAATGAGGGCTTTTGTTTTTAAGGTAAATCTTAGGATAGGGCCTGTACAATTTTTTGTAGGCCTTAAAATTTGAGGGTGGGCTTGGATAGCACTAGCCTGGCCCGGCATGGGCCATCCAACTTTTATCAATTTTATAAACTATATGTATTTACATATATAAATATAATCCCCTTATATCAGTTATTTAGTAGTACATTTAGTAGTAATAATAGTGGGGAAATAAAGGCAATCTCATACCCACCTACCCATCATAAAATACCCTAAAAATCCACACACACATGCTTATTCATTTAATCTATATTTAATCATTTAAGTTATGTATTAATCTTAATGCATGAGCAATAACTGTTGCACGATTGCTTCGAATCCCTTTCCTCTAGTGTTATTGCTTCTAATTTAGGCTTTGTATATTATTTTTATATATTCTTGCTAATTAAAGATGGGGCTGTACTTCTATTAATATTGATACACTTTCCTCCGTAAAGCAACTTGGGATGCCAATAAGTAAGATCAATTGAAAATAATCAACAATGCTTAATAGTCAAACCGGTATTAAATTGAAAATAATGTCAATTGATAAAAGGTGTGGCTGTAATTGTTTAAAATTTTCAAAGATAATATTTTGCTGGAATGATTCTATATGTTGGAATGATTTCGCATGTGGATTCTTTTGAAAGATGTGAAATAGATCAAACCCTTTAACCAGTTTTTTCTTTCACAAAAGAAATAAAATTGCACATTTAAAACCATAGTCACAAAAATACACGTCATTGTCCGATAAAAAAGTATTTTTAAAGACAACTTATATTCTCCAAATGTTTTCTTAATAGTATGTTCGCAATTGAGATTAGGCAAGATAACGTTTGGTTTACACTCGATTGATAGTAACAGTATAAATAAATAAATAAATAAATAAATAAAGATTATCTTATTTTGATCCCTGAACCTTGCATTGGCTCGACTATAGCCCTTGAGTGCTTGGCCTAGCCTTTTGAGACTCAAACTTCTTTAAGTTAGAGCCTTAAAGGATCCAAAGTCTTATATATTAATGTCGATAGTTAGTTTTAATTTTAGGAGTCCCTTCATCATCACCAAGAGGACCCTTTAAGCTACTCTCTTGAGCCTTAAACGAAGGATCTTGGATAGAATTTGTTGTGCTAATTTTGGCATAAAAGAGAATATACATTGACATATGTAAAAACCCAAGACCACCACTCACAAGATATTGTCCACTTTGGGTTATCGGGGATTTCAGCCCAATATTGCCCTAGAGAGGACTTGAATGTTTTCGATGTAAGACTTATGCGCGACAATATATGGTTGTAAATAGTACCTTTTTAGTTGTTACTTCAATGTTGCTCCTCCTCCAAGAGTATACCCTCTTTAGCATCAACTGAGTTATCCCAAATAATGCCCTACAATTCAGTTTGTTCCCTTTACAATTTAATGAAATGCCCTTCAGAAAGGAAAAAAAAGTTGTGAGTGATAGAAATATAATGAATAGTAAAGAAGCATAAGTCTAACTGTTAGCCCTTCTCCAAAAATTACAACAAGATTAGGACTCCCCAAATTGAAGAAAAGCTACTGGTAAGAATATGGAAAATTGAAGAAAACTCATATAACCGTCCATGGAGGAAGTTAGTGGGAACTCTATTAAAAATCTGATTGGTTTTGTTAGACAAGATGCTCAGTGATAGAGAGCCGTAAATCTGTGAAAAAAATTGGCTAAAACTTCCATACAGATTTTTTTGCTCACTCCATACGGTTAAGAGTATCACAAAAAATATTCTCTCTCTCTCTCTCTCTCTCTTGCTCAAACTTAGAAAAGAGTTTGAATGTACCTGTGTTCGCACGTTTGAAATTGTTGATCGATTCGAGCGTTAAGATGGGATCTGATCAACTTCCGATACCTGGATAGAAATAACTCACCGAGCATATCTATAATCATGGTTTATTAGATTCTGCAGTTGGCATGTACCATAAGTTTTACTTGCAACCTCTAAAAAATAAGTTTTACTTAGAAACTTACGTCATACTAGCGACAATGGCGCATGGGCCCAAAATGGAAATATATTAAATCTTAATATTTTTTTAAATATTTAATTAAGAAAAAATAAATGTTAAAGAAAAAGTATGTAATATATTATATTATATTATATATATTATGACAATACCCCTTTTTGTAGGAGGGCGACATGTGGCGCTTCTTCTTTATGGGTATGCGACACGTGGCACACTCCAATTAAAATATTAAGATTCTCTCTCATTTTCTTTTCATGAAATCTCTCTCTTTACTATTTAATTTCCCTAAAATCTCTCTTTTACCCCTTAAATTTTTACCTCTCTCCTAACATCTCGCTCTCACCTTTAACAATAAAATCCTAAACCCAATTCAACACTTATATCAATAGGGAATGGTTCCATGCGGGGCCCAAGAGCTCGAGTGGAGATGCATAATATATTATCTGCTCATAGGAGAAAATAGCACATGGATAAAATATTACATTGAAATATTGAATTGTAAAACATTATGGTCAAACTCCTGAATGGAACCCTCTCTAGAGATGGCCCATAGTGTTGTTTTCCAGAAATAGCCCATAGTGTTGTTATGATGAAACCCACAGTTGATGGGGAATTTTCTCTAATTAATACCATCCAAGATTATAAGATATATATATCTTTTCCTTTTCTTTTCTTTTTCTCCCCATGCACTGCATTGTTTCTAGAGTTCACAATATGTAGGACGCACAATTAGCATGTTGGTGGGGCTAGCTTACTCGTATGTGAAATATTTTTTGTATGGTTAAAGTGGTCTACCAACAAGTAGCAATTTAAACCCACACAAATAAATGATGATCGAGGGCTTTGAATTCAAGAAGTTGAAAAAGAAGCTATTGTGAAATGTAAAAATCCATGGGCCTAAACAGGACCCGATAGATATGCATAAGAATAATGATTGAGGTGTATCTTTTTTTTACCGCTTTTTTCATTTTCTTAAAATACTAAGGACCCTAAACAATGATCCAAATTGTTTAGAGTATTAATATGGTTAAATACATCACATGACTGACATTTCAACAGTTGATCTGTTTTGGATCTTGAGATATATGTGAAAACAAAGTATAAAATAGGTCTACTTTGTCGAATTTTGTGGGCCCCATAGTCTTGATCTAGACTATTAATCTTCTTTGGAAGTTTGAAAACGGCTAATGGTTTAACCCCTGATTTGATCTAGATCTAGAAAAAATGATGAAAGTGTAAGAAACAGAGGATTGCCCATTTCACTATTACAGAAGGTGAAACATGATTATGGTAATTCATATTTTGAATTTTTAATTTAATTTTGAGCTAGTAAACAAACATCTTATCCATTGTATAGTTGTAACAGCCCAAATACGACTATGAAATTAAATTTGAATTGTTGATCAATCACAGATCTAAAAAAATTTGCAAAAACATTTAAAAATCTTGATCTATTTTTCTGAAATTTGTTGGCTCCTATTTCAAGTTCCTGCCGTTGATCCTCATATTTATACTAAAAATGGTAATGGGGCAAAAAATTAGCCTCTGATTCATTCCTTCGAGATATGGAGAAATTGGTGAACAATTACGTACCTTGG
Organism: Sextonia rubra; assembly: GCA_037013555.1. NCBI lineage: Eukaryota > Viridiplantae > Streptophyta > Magnoliopsida > Laurales > Lauraceae > Sextonia > Sextonia rubra. Next base: position 102,595,084 of record JASUAD010000001.1, on the reverse strand, counting down.
ATTTAAATAGTCTATTTGAATCAGCTTTGCAATGTTACCAAATTATTTATTTCAAAATTATTTATTTCAAAGAGAGGTCATTTGAAATAGATCTTTTTCATGTATATTTGTTTCAAACCAATAAGATTTGCTGTACTAGCCAATACAAATGTTGCATTTAATTAAACTTCATTATGTTTAATATGCAAGGATTTATTTTATTATTTTTTATTTGTATTTATTGAAGAAAGAACAATCTACAAGGCCCATTTAAATATGCAAAATGTCTAATGTAATACAATTTTACATGGGGCCTTTTCTCTTCTTATTCACAAAATATGGAGGGTACAACAAAAATTATCATCTTATTTTATTTTTTCATATTGTTAGTGACGGTTATCAGACCCTATTGAGCTACCACTTATCCCAAAACCAATTGGTAATGGAAAATAGCACAACAATTAGACACGTGGCACTTTGCTCTTAGAATTCCATTCTATCAAACTTTCTTTATTCAAGTGGGAATATTATTCAACACTCTTAACTCCCATTCTTGAGAGAGATTGGAAGAGTGACATGTGGCATCCCTAAAATCAAATTTAAAATATTTCTTCTCTCAAATATCTCCTGCCATTGTCCTCCTATAAAATTTCACCATAGATAAGTTCCTAAAATCTCTCCATGCAAAGTTTGAAATAATTATATTATATTAGCTCATACAATACCCTCCAGCGAAATTGGGCCCAGGACATCCCTAGGGCTCATAACCAAGGACGTGATTATCCGAATGCCACTGCTATATGTCTTGCACTACACCAAAAATGTAGTTTAGGAACGGATTATGGGCTCGGTTTTGGGCCGTTCCTAAAATGAAACGGATCTGGTCCGTTCTGCACAAGGCCCGTTTGATCTGTTTTTGTAAAAGGCAGGAGGCTCGGTCTCCACTCCTTCCCCAGCCGTTCCAAAACCAGTCTTATACTCTCCGTTCTCACAGTTCGTCTGTTTCCGCTCTTGTCGCTCTTCCCGATCATAGCATTTCCCGATCTTTTTGGTCCTGATCTTCTTCCTCAGCTGTTCCCGATCTTCTGTTCCCGCTCTTTCCTCTGCTATTCCCACTGTTCTTTTCTCAAAAGGTAAGTTAGGGTTTTATCTTCTTCGCCATTGACGTTCTAATCGATCTCTCAACTCTTAGATTCTTGTTGTTCTAATCGATCTGTTGTCTCTCGTTGGTCGCAGGAGCAGAGAAGAGACGGCTAGGGCTTTGTTTTCTCCAAGTTTTCTTCACATTGGTCGCGGGAGAAGAAAGGAGATGGCTAGGGTTTTATCTTCTCCAAGTCTTCTTCACATTGGTCGCATCTTCTGCAAATCTTCTTCTTGTCTCTCCATTGGTATAAACCCTAGCCGATTATTATAGCAAATCTTCATCTGATCTTCCTCTGTTTTGTCAGATCTATGTTTTTTTTGGATGTTTTGCTTGTTTTTAGATTGATTTGTGGAGATTTGTGGTGTATTAGGACATTTTCTATCTTGTTGTCTGTTCGTCCTGGTAATCTGGTTGCAATTGCTGACCATTTGGAAAAAAAATGGACGCAACAACACTGATTAATTAATCACTGTAACAGAGAGAGATATTTTTCCTACAAGAGGTCTTCTGCTTGTTCATCAATTTGTGCTACTTTCGATCTAAGCCGTGATGTCACAACTCTTTAAGCCGTTTGATCTTCATGAAGCAGGGTTTCTTTTATGATGAAAGATCTTTTTTGGTTGTTTAGACACATGATTTAGTCATAAGTCATTTCCTATGCATTAATGTTTTTGAGACTGTTCACAGGTTTAAAGCTGAACCTGTGGTAGGGCTTATTATAGATGTCCTTTTCCATTTTCTAGTAATCCAAGTAAGGGACGTACATTAGACAACCCAGTATTTTCAATTTGTATAGTGTCCCTGTCAATTTTGTTCTGGTAATATCTTATGAGTAACAATATATTGTATTATGCCATTTATTTCAGATATATCATTTAACTATATGGATTGGCCATTATGTCCTGTTAGAATGTTGTTTAATAGCGGACATCTCTTGAGACTGGCACACTGATTCATGTAATTTACGTAGATTTCTACTTATTGGAATTTTTACGTAGATTCATGTAAGAAATGGCATATACAAAGTCCAAAGCCAAGATTCTAATCCTCACGTCTAAATGTATCTAGAAAAGGGTTGGTGGAAGGCCTTTGTATCATGAGTTCCTTTCTCATTTCGTGAGAGTTGTGGACTATTGACTAGTCTGTTAGGTTGGTGACTATCAGTGTAACTTTAAATCTTTGTATGAAGTTGAAAACTTTTTCCTTTTTTCTTTTAAATGATTCTGGATTTGCAAATAAGCTTGGAAAAACCAATCTTGACCACGGTACCCTCTTATTTGTAACCACGAACATGCAGGATCTTATGGGTCAACACAAAGTACTTGTGCATGAATTTGGATGATTGGGTTGTGCATGCAGAGGGAAATGTGTACTTAGGGGTCACACTGCATACCCCCTGCATACCCCCTGTGTTTTTTGGGCATGTAATCAGTGCTGTTTTGGGCACGCAAGTATTGTGGAAAGTAGGTATTCTGGAAGACATGTGAAGAAATTTCAATGGGTCTTGGCTCAATGGAGTGTGGATTCCTACCATGTTTTTTGCAAGTTTATCGGACAGTTTTATCTGAACATTTGGAATTAAGCTTCAGTAAGTGAACACAAAAAAATCCCATATATAGAAAGCGAAATGAAAAGGACTAAGAGCCGATCTACAACACAGAGAACAACTTGTCAAATACAGATAAATCTAAAACATTTGAATACCCATTTAGCCAAAATCAATGATAGAGAAACCTAACTAGTACCATAAGTGCTCATTTTGATTGAGTCGCTGCTGCAAATGACCAGAGTCTCACAAACCCACCTCTTGGAATGAGTGAAAACAGCTCCTGCAATGAAGAAACACAAGATTGACATCTATTTATACACATATATGGGAGAGAGAATAAAACCCATGAATCTAAAGTCCCAATATTCTGCTTACACAAGCTTTAAACAGTTGCTACTAGTCACATAGAGAAAGAAAAACAAACTAAAAAAAGCACACAAAAAGGAAAGTTAAAGACGGGACAAAAGCAAAGAAACTTTTGAAGAGAGAATCTAACAAAAGATCAGCCACAACACACCCTGCGTAATAAAACAATCATGGAAAGAGGGTTTGGATTTGAATTCCAAGAATCAATGCTTGTAGGGAGTGGGTTAAAAGAGCACCCACAACCACCTAAGAATATTTCCATTACAGAGAAAGCTGTTTTTCCTTTTCTTGTGCATGATGATGGGTACCCGAGAACAATTTTCATGTATCAATGTAAATCAAAGAACAACAGCAAAAATTTTCCAAATTATAAGCATCTAGAGTGAAAAACAACAGTGGGCTTTACTTATCTTGTTCTGCTCATTTTTCTCTTGTATTTTCATAAAAAATAACGATTAACTTTGATCTTTAAGAGTAGAAGACAAAAGGCTTATGATGAATTTTAAGTGTATTGATATATAAAATACAACTGCAAATAAGATAATCAAACATTGAGCCTCAAAGTTTACCATTCTCAAAATCTTAGTTCAAATATATTGGGCCCATTGTTTATTAATCTATCCTCTCTCTTGACTAAAAGCAAACCAGATTAGGAAATAAGAAATTTTGAGTCCAGCTAATTAAAGCCCATTTGTCTATTGAAAACCCAGATCTGACCTTTAAAAAAGTACCGAGTCCAGGTTGAAAAAATCAAAAGTTGACAGAATTCCTAATATAGATGTTGTACGAATCAAATATGTTACAAGGGCCATCACTAAGAACAGCATTGATATTTTTAAGTATCTGCTTATTTACAAAATATCTGAGAGCTACTATTCTGAGGTGATATGAAATCTCCAAATCTCCAAACCAAGCTAGATGCACATGATCCCAGGCGACCCCAAAGTCCACTGCGGTCACTTCAAGCGTTACTTACCATCTGCATAGTTTTAATTCATGCATCATTCGTGGTGGTACACTTCATCGTGATTGATTCATTTACTTTCAGATAAGTGATTCATTTACTTTCGGATAAGTCGATTTCCAATAGCTAACCAGATGCACACAAAAGTGGGTGAAATGCCCTGATCCCCATCCAACTCATGAATGTAGATTGAACAATCGTCCTCCTGGAGTTAGGCCAGAAGATTGGAAAGCTTTCATCAAACAAAATTCGAGTCCCAAAACTATAGAACAACGGATAAAAAATACAGATGTGAGGAATAAGCTGAACATATATCATAAAAGTGGCAGGTATGGCCACGCAAGACTAGAGGAGAAAATGGTAAGTATTGGCATTTGTTCATAACATAAATGTAATAGTCATTTGTTGCTTAAAAAACTGATTATGTGAAATTTATGCAAATATAGAAACGCCAAAGGAAGGATGATGACCCTCCACTATCTAGGGCTGAAGTGTGGGTAGAAGCTCATAAAAGGAAAGATGGTTCTGTCTCTAATACTGTGTCTTCACCTATGGTTTTGAGTTCAATTTTCTCATGTTATTGTGTTATGCAAACTCTCATATGTGTAAATGGTTCAAATGGATTATAAATGGTATTACGCAAAGTCATGATTTCTATTGGTATAGAAGTGATTTTTTGTTTAACCCATGATTGTCAAAATGTGTGTAAATGGTTATTATAGTTAATAAAGTCATTGTTTACATCACGAAAAGTGGTTAGTAACATTAAATTAATGCAGTTTTTACATGTTTAACCATCTAATGGTTTTCATTTCAGTTTGTTACATTTTCTTTACCTTTTTGCTTATATCCAAGTGCCTTGAACAGTCATTCAACCAGGCCAGTCAAGCTTCAACAGTCATTCCACTAGGCTAGTCAATTGGTTAAGCACTCAGCCTCATGCAACTCAAGCACTTAGCCTTCTTTCTTTCTTTGGATTACATGGATATAGATTTGGATTAGACGTTGGTGGGTATATGGGAATGAGATCATCATGACTATTTTTTAGTAGAATTTCTGAAGAGAAGAAGGGAAGAAAGTAGTTTTGTGTATAAAGGAATTAAGAACAATGGAATGATATTTTGTTTCTGTTTGAATTTGAATTGATATTATTGAAATAATTTTTTTTTCAATGCTTTTTTTGCTATGATGTGTAATTTGATCCTATTAAGTGTGTTTCTAGAGATCTTTCGTTCTATTGTGAGAACTGTGGATTTCAGAAAGGATTGATCAAGAAAGGAGGAGAATTGGAGAGTGGAAAAAGAAAAATCTAAGTTTAGAGGTTTGCATTTAGCATTCGAATTTGATTTTCATTGTTTTTTCAGAAATCATCCCCTGTTATGTAACTGTAGTTCTTGGATTTTGATTTTTCGTCTCCGTTTTTCCTAGATATGAAGAGGAATCTCGTTTCCAAGCATAAGGTTGACATTGACCATTATGTGGCTATTTGAATAATTGTTTGTATTAATTAAATTAAATTATATGCATTCATTACACAGGTCGGGTCGAGTTTTGGGCTTTCTATCATTTAATTTAAGATCAGTCTAATTATTAAAAGAACTCTAATTACATATCTAAGCCCGCCGAGCTCGGGTTGACTAGCCTAGAATCACTCATAAGTGGGGTGGTGTGTCGCAAGTGATTTTTCTTATCAAAATTCTCTCTTTACTTATTTTTCATGTATTCGAAATGTATCATTAATGCAATGTTCAAGTATGTGGGTGAGTTTGATGGGCTTTTTTTTTATTAGCCTGTGTCATATAAGTTGGGGATCACTTCTATTTCATTAGTTAATGTAGCATAGTTGAGGTAATTAGATATTGAAATTTCTATTTTAATTCTTTTTTAGTTAAATAAGCAACAACACTACTATATAAGGAGAGAAAAGTCAACCAAAATTAAGTGGCCAGAGTTTGTGCCACTAGATTAAGGAAGAAGTTTTATTAAATTTATTTTTTCGTTTGGTTTTTACTTCCTTCAGACTCTTAAAACCTACTTAAAATTTATTTATTTTCTCTTACGATTATATAATAATAATAATTATTATTATTATAATAATATTATTATTGTTATTATTATTTAAATATCATTATAATAACTACAATGTTCTTTTTTTTCCCTCTCATTACTAGCTACAATCATAGCTTACGTATTTTGCTTTCCTATTGACCATTTGTTTTAAACGCTTATATCTTTTATTTAAGATTTAAGATTTATCTTAAGTTCATATATTGCAATATCAAATTATAAACAAAATATGAAATTTCAAGATGTTGAACCAATTACTTTCATCGCAATATCGAAAACAAATAACTTTATCGAGACAAATGTACAACTTAAAATAAGTGCATGAGTTAAAAGATCTGTACAAGAAAAAACAAGCGCAACTGTCAAGATAAGCGGAGAAGATGAACCAAGTGCAACTACTGAAATAAGTAATGCCAACAAAAAATATTAACATTTTTTTTCCTTTGACCATATGTAATTCCTTTAATCATTCAAGGATAACCTAATATCAATGGTTCTTTTTTTCATTCTCAACTTTTATTCATCTATGATTCAAAGAAAATATTTTCTCTTTTTTAAAAAATAAAGATTCAATATTTTAACTATGTTTTCGCTATGATTTATGTCATAATATTCATTAATATTTTATTTAAGTTATTAATACTTTTTTATAAGACTTAATTATTATTTTTTCATGGCCCGCGTTGGGCATGGGCCCTGAAGCACTAGTTATATATATTATGACAATACCACTCTTCATAGGAGGGCGACACGTGGTGTAATTCTCTTTATGACAGAGCGACACGTGGCGCAATCTAAGGATTCCATCTATATTAGCTAAACTCTAGCCATACCAAATCTCTAAAATCTCTCCTTGGTTTCTATAAAACTTCTCCCTCCTTAATTTGGCTTTAATCTATATTTGCCTACGCTAATTCATGTCAAGGTATATTGATGATTGGATCTAGATATTACCAAATCTTGATGTGGACATAGCATTAGCGGGCCTCACCTGAACATCATCATAATTATCATCATGGATCAAATATGTTCTAGAAATATATAATCCAATCCCCAAAGTAGTTGTTTTAGAATAATTAAGTTTTATGTGTGAAAAGTGGAATTGTATGTTAATGTGGCAATTGGGGCTATAAAGTGATTTTATGATAAGATAAGGTGGGCCACAAAATGATATCGTCATCATTATAAAGATTTTCCAATAAATTAAATTAACAAGCCTACAAAATCATACAAAATTATTGAGTATCATTCTATATCAAAACATTGTCTAAGAGTCACCAAACTTTTAGGAATGGCTTAATTTACGATGAGTGGGCCTAATGGTAAAACGGTTTGTTGTAAAATGGCAACTTGAAAAATATTAAATATGCTGATTCCCAGGAAGTAAGCACTGCTAAACTAATTAAAGTGTGGATTGGTAACACTAATAAAGTTAGAATTTGCATATATTGGTCGTAATAGAAAATGGGCTCCAAAAAATTCATAGTGGGTGCAAACATAGCAACTTAGGCCTAAAACCTAGCCCACATAACATGGCAACTTTGGCTTATAAACTAGCCTACATTCTATTATCACATGTTGCTGCTAAAGGATGCAAGTGGATATCCAATATCAGATTATCTAGAACTTCTAACCCCTAAAAACTACGTTAGAAACCCAATAATAGGTTTCAATTGATAAATTGGGTTTAAGGTTCCAATTGATATATGAGTTTATTTTCGAATCCATACAAGATCATACCATGGACCTGCGACACGACACAGAAATCTTTCATGTCATAAACTATAACTCAAAATCAATTTTAATTGGATATTTTTATGTTTAATCATGAAAATAATAGATTTGGTGCATTGTTAGAAGTTGAATTTTATCCTTATTTTAAGGAAAAAAAAAGTTAGAACTGATTTTGGAACTGGATATTGATCTTTTAGTCAAAATATGACCTAGAACTAGATTAACAGGATATATCAATGCAGGTCAAGATCCTAAGATCTAATACAAAGGAGATTTTCATGTGTAAGTTATCTAAAATAATTTCCAAGAAGTTGGGCCCACTACAATACCCCTTTTGGTGAGAGAGCAACATGTGGAGATTCTTCTTTATGGGAGAGCGATACGTGGCACACTCCAATTAAAGCTCTCCCATTTTCCTCCCCTGAAATCTTTCTATTTACTATTTGATCTGCTAAAAATCAGCATAATCTTTATCCCTGTCATTATCTCTTTCTTTCTAAAATCAATCTAAATCTTTCTTATTTAAAGAATACGATACCTTAAAAATTTCAATGCAATCCCTTACATGCAATCTCATCATAATTTACTATTGATATCCATATCATATTTAATCTTAAAGAATGGCATATAGTCAAAAGGAGGGGTTCTTATACATCTCAAATGAATTTTCATACCACTCATCATATTAATTAGGCAAATTACCTTTATCTTATTTCAAATGCCATTAAATTTCACTATTTAACTAGCAATTTGTGTAAGGTCCAAACCCTAGATAATTATGATTTATAGTAATTAAGTTGGGTTTACTTTAATTAATATGTTATTAGGCTAATTTAACTCAAATTCTTTTGGGTTTGGGTCATGGATAGGTAATTGGGTCGGGTTCAACCCTTATTAGGTAGTCCAGGACCTTTTGTATTCTAGCATTTTCATAGTTTTATGTCATTAATACACCATATTAGTTGTATTAGGTGAATTTCATCTTGTGGGAAATCTCTTAAGTTTGGCCCAATTCCATTTGGATTCATTCCAGCCCATTTAAGCCCAATTGATTCAAACTGGATATACACATAACCCAGGAGGGCTTATTCGCAATTTCTAGAACTCAACCCATTTAAACCCACAACCCATCATCCCTTTCTCATTTCTCTCTTTGCAATCGGCTGTAGCAGGAGACCTCTTTCTCTCCTCCCTTCTTCTATCACTTTCTTCCTCATTTTACCTCCATTCTTGGGTAGTGGAGAGACTTGCATGCAACAAATTTGGATCCTTTCCTTTTTCCTCTTCATTCTTCTTACTATCCTTTTTGGAGTCAAGGCATCCCCATCTTCCTTTTGGTTGTAAGGGACTTGAGGTAAGAAACCCCATCTCCATCTCAGTTATTGAATTCAATAAGGGTCAAGAGATTCCATCTATTAGCATGCATGCATTCCATTCTCATCCTTCTTCATGCATATGTTAGATTCTTCATTAGAGGAGCTTTCTCCACCATCTAGCCAAGGGGTAACTTGATTTGAGTGAAGCATCAAGCCTAAGGCAAGTATAAGGATACATTTTTTTTACATGCATGGCTTTATTCTTTGATTCTTGATGGATTCTTGTGGATTATCCCTTTTACAGCTCAATGGATAATGCATGGACTTGATTTGTGAGTTGTGATTATTTTTGTTGAATAAAATGATAATGGTCCTTTAGGGAACCTAAGAGTATGGAATGGAAGTTTTTAAGTCGGTTTGATTGCAGGTGGAATGGTAGTTTGGAAGACAAAACTCATTGGAGACCAAACACGCCCGTAGCAGAGTGCTTTAGGGCCGACCGGTCGTCCTGAAGCTAGATCGGTCGAATTGCCTCGTGGGTAGTCCGACCGGCCGGCCACTCTGCCCAACCGGTCGAATTTCCCTTCTGGATGCAGTTCAATCGGTCGGACCCATCCCCGATTGGTCGGGTAAGTCTAACCCTTAGATGATATGAATGTGTTCTAAACATGAATTCTATGCTTGACTATGGACTTTCTATAGTCTACGGAATAGCCTAATGATAGTTACTCCCTCAAATCTTAGAAAGAGACTAAGGTGTCCACCCACCCTTACCATAGGTTGTAGGTTTATCCCAAGATCATTTATGACCATAGAAGAGGATCGTTTGTTACACCAACTAGCCTGACGGTAACTGAACATGGAGAAGGAAGAGTGTTGAGTCTTTCCCTCTTAATTCTCCGGTTAGTTTTCAATGTCACGTCATGGGTGTTGGCATGAGATGAAGTGTCCTTCATAAAATGAGGTAACACCGAGAATGGTAATACAATGGCACCGAATGTCTTATAAATACACCGTATTGAATGACCTTGGAAACCCGGACTATCTAGTATAGGGTTGGCTAGTAATTATCCTTGATAACCTCTCAATCTAATTGCATTCATATTGATAGCAACCTTGGCCTTAACATGATAGCTTACATCGGTATGCATTATTGATGATCAGCACTCTACTTAGTTGTGATTCTATGATTGATATTTCTATCAAGATTGAACTACATTTCCGAATAAGTATAAACAGAACAGTATACTGAACATGGGTATCAGATTCATTTCGACATGCGTAGAGTCGGCGCCACTTAGCTTATACCCCATTGGAGGTTTGAAAGGACCACATGGGAGTATTTTATCAGTTGTGTACTGCAGTAGTTATCAGAAGAGTGAGTCGATGCTCTTAGGGTAGCTAGTTGGTCCTGGTCCGATCGTTAGTGATTTCCCACAGATCAGTTTACTCTCTTATTAGAGAGGAGATATCAAATGTGGTTGCCATTTGGTATGATGTACTCTCTATTCATGATCCCTTATTCATGCTTACTCATATGCATAAGTGCTTAGATTTCGATATTGCTCTCTTTTAATCATTATGTCATTTTAATTCAATTGATCTATCATGTTAAGCTCATATATCCTTATCTTTGCTTAACCGTCGTGTTAACCAAGTTACCATGGTGTTGCAGGTACGGAACCCGTTGCCAGTCCGGCACTCAGCGCGCTTCCGGAGGGAACTCCAGCAATACCTCGGGATGTGAACGAGCGGAATGAGAAAGATATCTTTTTCTTGATCCTCCTCAACAACGCGAAATAAGGTTATTTGGGAAGACTTAGCTTAGCCATGGATTGACTTAGGGTTCATCTTGGCACTTGATATATTTTGTATTATTTGTGGATTTTTATACCTTATGCATGTGGCGGGGATAATCAACAGACTTTGTTATTTAATGAATTGAAATGAATGTTTTATTGATGCTGATGATATGTGAAGGTGAATTCTCTAAGTTTCCGCTTAATTACATTATGTTTGATAATATGTGTTTACAGATCTTCCTCACACTTACCTGTGGGATCACCTTTGTGGCGGTTCGTACGTGCCTTGTTATCACATGAATTGTCATGGGTACGTGTGTCATTCCTCGTAATCCGCAATAAATCCCCAATTCTTAGGTTCGGGGCGTGACAATTTGTGGGTCCACATGGTTTCTTTTTATTAAACTCACAGTATAGTCACGGGTGTTCATGGGGCTAGGTCAGGATGGGCTGGGCTGGGTTAAGTAATGTCCAGTCCTAGCCTAGATCTTGATCAATCGGCTTGAGCCTGAAGAAAGCTTAACTCGGGCCATAAGTACCTACCTTGACCCTAGCCCACCTAGAATAGTTTAAACTTGAGCCATACTATATTATATTTAAAAAAATGAAAATATTTGTTGGTTAGGATATTTGTTTCTATGTGGGAGATTTCTTAGTGTCTCTTACTTGGACCGGATCAAGCGTGGGCTTTTTACTACTAAATCTCAGCCCAATTCAAAATTTATATTTGGGCCCCGCTCAAGTAAGTTGATGCTCAAGCCCTAAAATTGCTAGATCTTCCCTAAATTAATAACTTAGAATGACACTATCGGGAGGAAAGATTTCTAAAATCTCTTTCATTCTAAATTATGTCCCTGAAAACCCGAAACGACCAATAATTTGGATTAGCCCTAGCATAGCAATTTTAAATTTGGATTAATACTCTTACTCAATTTTAAATTTTATATAAACTAATCAATCTTTATCTCTTATCCTAAAATCTTTTAATTTTATACACAACATATCTTATGGTTGATTGATATAACCTTTGGAAGGTGGACAATCATATTCATTTTTATTTTGACCCCACTCACCATGAATGGGTGGGTGTTGAAATTCAATTTTTCTATGTAATAATGGGAGGAGAAAAAAAAAAAAAAAAAACAGAGAACGACCAGTTCATCGGCCTACAGGTTTTACAAGAGAATATAAAGTATGGTATATGCATGGAGACACCATCAAACAACTTATCATTGAGAGTAAGTGCAGTTCTGCTCTTTTTAAACACCAAAAGTTTTGATGGTTTATATATATATTTGTTTTAAATGTTAAGAAGATAGTTATGCTATTTTTTCCTGTTAATTATTTAATTTCTCCCTTCTCTCTATATCTCTCGAGGCCATGATCATTACATTTTTTATAGGTATCAATTTTAATATGCTAATACATATTAACATATTAACTAAGTGTGTCTTTCATATTAAATGTCTATGGTAATGCAAATGGTATTTTTTGCTAAGTGTAGGACTAATAATTTTTTTTTTTTACTGATGTAGAGATTGAAAGTGTATCCATATTTTAATTTCCACCACTTAATTGGAGAACATCTTAGGTTTTGTTACATTTAGTCGAAATTTCTCTTTCTATTTTTATTTCTTTTTCTTTCTTTGAGTTATGTGTAAATGAACAAGTGAGAAGCTTAAATTTTGTGATAATCTTGATTACCGGCTTCTTTTCACCCAATTCAAAATTTTCATAGTGATAGGATTGGTTGAATTGATGATTCTGTGCATAGTGGAGTATTCCATCTAATTTATATTACCATGTAATATGTTTTTCTCTTGATTGGATTTTACAGATTAAAGAAAAATTATTTCTTTTATTAATATTCTAATGAAATCCCACAAGTGCATTGTTGTCATTTTTATTTAATTTTACTAATATTATATTTACTTTTTAAGAGTGCACTAAAATATTTAAGATTATGATTGTAAAATGAATTTAATGTTAATATTAAATTAAAATTTATTTAAATATTTATAAATACTCTAATTTACAAATAATATAAATAGGGTATTTTACATTTATTTTTATTTACATAAAATTACTTCTTTATTTTAACTATCATCATGTATATATATAAATATTAATTTTTTAATTATTTTGCAGGTTAATTAGTAGGAGCTATTAGAAAATAAAATAAAAAAAGCATTGTAGAAGCAATATTTATTTCATATAAAACTAGACTCAACGATTAACAAACTAACGTTAGAAAGTACTATCCTAGTCAAGGAAATTGAAGAAATTATTTACACTTGAGAATCAACCAAATTATTATTAGAAATTGAAGATTATAAGTTTTATTTTAACGCCATCAACACAATTTCTTTCATATCAGTTTCTTTTACTAATTTATTTGAATGTTTACTATGCAATATCAAATTATAAAGAAAATGTGAAAATTTAAGATGTTGGACTAAGTACTTCATTACAATACCGAAAACAAATAACTTTATTGAGACAAGTGCACGAATTGAAACAAGTGTGTTAAAAGATTTGCATAAGATGAAACAAGCGCAACTGTCGAGATAAAAGAAGAAGATAAACCAAGTGCAACCACTGAAATAAGTGCATCCCAATAAACAAATATCAACGTTTTTTTTTCTTTAGACTACATGTAATTCCTTCAATCATTCAAGGATAACTTAATATCAGCGGTTTTGTTTTTCACTCTCAACTTTCATACATCTATGATTCAAAGAAAATATTTTCTCCTTTAAAAAAAAAGATTCAATATTTTAACTATGTTTTCGCTATGATTTACGTCATAATACTCATTAATATTTTATTTAAATTATTAATAATTTTTAATAAGACTTAATTATTATTTTTCATGGCCTGCGTTGTGTGCGGGCCCTGAAGCGCTAGTATATATTATAACAATACCCTCTTTCGTGGGAGGGTAACACGTGGCACAATTCTTTTTGTGAGAGAGTGACACATGACGCAATCTAAGAATTCCAACCATATAAGGTAGACTCTATCCATACTACCTCTCTAAAATCTCCTAATCTTCCTAAAATCTCTCATTGGTTTTCTATGAAATCTCTCCCTACCTAATTTCTCTCAACATGAAAACCTTCTTTTAGGGGGGTGGGGGTGGGGGGGGGGTTGACACGTGGCGCAATTCTCTTCGTGAAAGAGCGACAGGTGGTGCAATCTAAGAATTCTAACCATATTAGCTAGACTCTATCTATACCACCTCTCTAAAATCTCCCAATCTTCCTAAACTCTCTCATTGGTTTTCTATGAAATCTCTCCCTCCCTAATTTCTCTCAACATGAAATCCACAGTTGAAAATTAAAAGATTTCTCCCCTTTGCGAAAGAACATAGCAAAGTTTCAAGTGACATTTTGTTTGAGTGACTAGTGGTATACTAATCACACTGTCATTTCAATCTCATGGTTATCTCCTGTTGTCTCTCTTCCAGTCATCTACTATTTCTCTTATTTTCTCACTACCACCTTTCCATAAAATATCTTCCATACGGTCATCTTTACCGTAAAAGATCTCCCGTACGGTGATGTCAATCTCACAGTCATCTCCTATTTTTTCTCCAAAAAATACATATAATCATATCCTACTTTCTCTCCTCCATATTTCCATAAAATGCCTCCATACGTCCCTAAAATCTCCCCCAATATTCCTCTTTTATATAAAATTTTGAATTTTCAAACCACACACCACCTTCCCCACCCCACCACCACCTCACCCAAAATTAAAAAAAAAGAAAAAAGTTTATGGGTCCACCTCTAATAAAAATTCCAATAAAGCTGAATGTTAAATTTGCATGACCAATTCAAGGGCATACAAAAACAAGATAAGCGCTAAACTTGGATGGATGCCAATTCAAAGAAAAGTGATGGTTAGGAATTTATATTGATATTAAGATGGGACTGAAAAAGAGGGTACATGGAGCTCCATCCAAAGCAAAGTCAAGCTAGAAAATGGGTTGTAAAGATTATGGTTTTTTCTAATTGTGCCAAAGAGGTAAAAGAACTTAAGGGTAGCATGACCCAACCTACTAACCTTATAACCAAGATGCAAATTAGAGAAGTGATGGTAAGGGATTTATATTGATATTAAGGTGGGTCTCTCCCATTATCCTTTCCTAAACTTTTACAAACATCCAACACTGATACTTATAATTAAAATCACAAAAAAAGGAGCATTTGCCTGATCTCTCACGGCCATCCGATTGAATATGGGCCATGATCAGCCATTTGTCTTAGATTAATTAATATTGGATTGTGAAGTGTTTGTTGAGCTGGTCTGGCCAGCCACGCCCACCTGGGCGCACAATAATTTCAAATTTTTCTGAAAATTTACCCATATTCTTTTTTGTAAAGGTGGGCACTTGTGTCCACAATCACGAAAAATATAACTCCACTTCATAATTTTTAAATGTGGGTTACATAGTCATGGTCACAAATACTATGAATGTGGGCCACATATTTTCATTTGTGAATTTAAAATGTGATTTCTAAAGGTGAGTCCCATATTTTTATTCACAAAAAGGTGGCCTCATATTATAATTCCTCTAAAGGGTCCACATTGTAAGTCCTATGAACATGGGCACTATGTCAAAATTTTTAAAGTTGGGCACTACATTATAAATTTTCAAGTACATCCCATGTTCAACAATAGTAGAGTGCCACAAATAATAAAAGTTGGGTCCCATATTATACATCTTATAATTATCTTGCTTCAGCCACTTAGAGCAGAACTTTTATAATGTAACCAATCAATTTTATATCTTATTGTGATAGGTGATATGGAAATGGATGGAATGATCCTATGCAACCAACCATAAATTAGTTGGGCAGTTATAAGAAATTAAATAAATAATTAAAATTTTAAAAATAATAATAATTAATTATTGTCTATTAAGACACGTATATGCTGAAGGGACCCACATATTTAACCATTGACCATACCTAACCATTAAATCAGGCATATAGACATGAGAACAATTATTATTATTATATTATTATTATTATTTTTGTTATTATTGTTGTTGTTGTTGTAACCTATATTAGACCAGCATATCATTATGGCCCCTCCTAATCAATCCATATCTTTATTTTTCCCTTCCTCCTTTCCTCATGCTGCTTCCTTTATAAATTTTTTGCTGTTGATATTTTAATATTGACTGCAGATGTTTTCTTTGATATGCATAGATATAACTTTTATATTTACATTTCACTTTTAGTTTCCCATGATATACTACCATGCAAGTTTTTGTCTATAAGTTTTTGACACTTAGGATAACTTGAAAGCTTTTTTTTTCCATGAGATCAGAAGTTTATGGATTTACCATTTCTTTTAAAGATGTCATTGTTTATTGAGCTTTGTAGTTTTTGCTTTATTGTAATTTTTTGATTATTTAAATATTTTTCTTATCTGATAGAACCATTTTATCCAAAGTTATGCATAGAATCATGTTATCCAAAGTTGTGCACTTCGTTATACTTTCCTAAGATTTCATGAGCACACTTACCTATTTTTATATATAAAAAATTGTTATTTCTATTTATTCTTTGATTTCTATATTGCTAAAAAATTTAATCTTTCTTTTAAAATTTTTCATTCTTTTATTTGTTTTAATCTAAATCTTAAACATTCTGTTATTATTTTTTAATGTTAATATAGTATCTTTTTTTTTTTTTTGTTATGGACTAGGTTGGGCCCGGGCTTTTTGTTGCTAGTATATATTATAACAACACTCCCTTTAGCAGGAGAGCGACACGTTGCGTAATGTAAAGATTCTATCTATATTAGCTAGATTCTATCTATACCACCTTTCTAAAATCTCTCAATTTTTCTAAAATCTCTCTTAATATTTAAAATAATACAAGAAAGCCCAAATCAAACTCTTTTCTTTCTTTACCTATATCCAAACTCATATAATTTAATTTCAATATGGGGATCTAAGTTGGTAATATTTAAATGCATTATATATCTTGGCTTCTCTCACTCCAAGGTTTAAGGGGTATTTAATTTTTATTTGAGATCTTTAATTCTTTGCTTATTCTTTGATATAGATTTAAAATAAAACTAATATTGTATTGTTCAAGATCTTTGTTTACATTTATAATCAATGTTGGTGTAGATTGCCAATCAGATATAAATAGAAAGGGGGAAAAAAAAGCCATGCATATAGAACTCATGTCTAACCCAGTATTAGTGGATTTGAGTTGTAGTTGGTTGGCCTAATAGGATGGGCCCATACTCATTTAAAAAAAATGTAATATAAGCTGTGATATTCATAAAATATAAGCCTCACTTGCATTAAATTTCTTAATGCATGGGTCTATGTATTGGCCTTAAGATGTTTTTATATTCATCCACCTATTTTATCTTCCATTGGGCCATAAGTTTTTTAAAGTTCTTTATTCTATTCATTCATATCTCTAAGTTTTTTATATCTTTTTTTTTCTTTTTTTCCCATGAGTAATCACCTTTATATATTTGAAATTTAAATTTATTTAAGACTACTCATTCCTTAAAGCACTACTTGCTAATTTTGATTTCTTAATCCTCCCTAAATTCTTTCCTAATACACAGTTTTTTGTGCCTAGAATCTTAATAAAATTCACTTAGTCCAAATTACTCTATTTTTCTTATAAATGACATCTGACTACATCTATTCAGTCCTGAATTTTACAGGTTGTGTCGGGCTTCGGCCAAGCCTAGGCCTATGCTTCTAAAGTTGGGTCAAGCTTGAATATGCCTTAACTGGGCCGGCCTAGCCTGGCCCATGCAACCCGATACTAAAACTTTTCTACACATCCTAACACTCTTTATGATTTAGTTTTTTTTTCTCCCTAAGTTGGCCGAGTGGCCAACAGTGGGAAGGCAAGGTCCCCACCTACATATATTTATCAAATGGACCACATCGGACGTTGGTCTATTTTCTTTCCAATTCAATTCCAACTGATCAATTTTTTTTATAGTGAGAGGGTTGGTTGACAAAATGATTCTTGTACATTGAACTATTTTATCTAATTTTTTTACCATATAATATTTCTTTTCCTCTTAAGTTGAGCTTCTGGATTAAAAGAAAAAATGATCTAAATTTTTTTATTAATATTCTAATGAGTCTGTGGATATAATATTTTTACCACATAATATTTTTACAATTGATTTAATTGTTTTATTTTAAAATATAATTATTTTTTAATAGGTATTGACCTGGACTTTATTGAACTTAGTAGGGCCCAACATGTCCTAGCCATTGGCAATGCATGATCATCTCTGAGCTTGGCTTGAGTCTAGCATCGAAGCCCTTGTTGCGGTGGTTTGGGCTATGTTTCTATTTTACTTATATGGTACATATATTTTCAAATGGGCCGTGTTTGGTATGGGTCATTTTCTTTTTTATTCAATTCTAACTAATCAATTTTTCCATAGTGAGAGGCTTGATTGACCTAATGATTATTTGTAAATTGAACTATTCTATCTAAATTTTTTACCATATAATATTTTTTTCTCTTGAGTTGAGTTTATAGATTTAAGGAAAAATGATCCAACTTTTTCTTAATAATATTATAATAAAATTGTATGCATACATTATTTTTCTTTTTTGTTTAGTTTTTATTAATATGATATTTAATTTTTTAAGTGTCCACTAAAATATTTAAAAGTATGATTGTGTGATGAATTTTATGTTAATATTAATTTAAAAATCATATAAATATTTATGAATATTTTTATTTACAAATAATAGAATTATTAAATAAGGTTCGTGTTGGGTGCGGGCCCTAAAATTATATGTATATTATAACAATACTTCTTTTCGGGGGAAGGCGACACGTGGCACAATACTTTTCATGAGAGAGCAACAATTCTCTTCATGAGAGAGCAACATATGGCGCAATCTAAAAATTCCATCTATTATTAGCTAACCTCTATCCTTACCAAAATTTTGAGACCTCTTAGACAAATCCTGTAAAATCCAAAAGCAATCTATTATCTATGTGATTTCCTGAGAATCTTGAATATCTGTGAGTATCCAAGATTTTCAATCCTTGATTTTAAGAAGATAATTAATTAGATACCTCTCTAAACTTCTTGTTCTCTTCTTCAGAAGGTTTGGCATTTCTGGAATTGAAGAGAAATTCATTTATTTTAAAGTTTAGAATGTTAGAATTATTTTTATGAATTTTTATTTGTGCTCCTTTCTCCTTTAGTAATAAACTCTGTACAGGTATATGACAGACATATAGTCATTGATTTAGAGGTCCAAATCACAATGCCAATTAAAAGCTGGTCGTGGCCTAGACTGGGCCTAGAGTTGGGCCATATAAGTCAAAGACAGTGGCCAAAAAATTAGGCTAGTGTAGAGCTCATTTTGACATATTTTATTATGTCTCTTTTGAAGTCAACTCCTGAGCTGACTTGATAACCCTATCCAAACCAAGCCAGTGATTGGATTTTGGTATGAGCCTTTTCATCTTGGCATTTGGTTGAGGTTTTGAGCCCATTATTATAGGCATTAACCGAGACCCAAACCAACATAGCTTTTTGCACAGTGACCCAGTAACCCAACCTGAATTCCCTAAAACATACAACATCAGCTTAACCACTTGGGATTAGGTTGAGTATTTACATGTCACCCAGATTGCTCACCTTAACCCAAACCAACTATTTCCAATGATTGAAGAGACCAAGGTTAGATCTAATAAGCATACAAAAGCCAAACTATAAAATAAACCCAGCAAAACCAGAGGGCTAAAATTAGATCTAAAATGCAATTTAATACAGGTCAAGATTGGATAACCAAGCCATTACTTAGGCCCAGCCCATCACCCAGGCTTTGAGTGGCCTGTCCATTCGACAGGTCGATATGGCCACAGCTTTTTTGAAAAATTTCACAGTCCATTTTATTGAAGCCGTCTAGCTGAGTTTGGTCATTGTAGCATCCATACGCCCAATCCATTTGTAATCCACATCATATCCTATATAGAATACCTCTCTACATTTTCATTAGTATGTCATCAAGGCAGTGGCTTAGTTGATTTGAGCCTTAGGCTTGCTTCTTAAGGTCTCGAGTTTGACTCCTGCTCCGTGTGTTATCTGGGGTAATATGTGTGCAACCATGTATGTACCCCCCAAGGAATAGTCTTTGCCTTTAAAATCGAGTAACCACCGGACTGGAGACCAAAGGTCTGAAGGCAGTATTGGCAAAGGATACCTTGGGTCATAAAAATTAAAAAAAAAAGAACATTTTGATTAGCATGCATCCACATCTCGCATATATTTGGGTTGACATTTCTTACCTGATTAGTGGATGGGTGGGTATGGGTGGAGGCCATTGCTGTTATTTGATAAAAAACACCAAATCTATCTAAACCCAAGTGCAACATATTGCACTATAATTTGCTAATTGCACCCAGTTCCGACCAAAATAATTTGGGAGGGTCCCACTGTGCCCAGCTGTTCCCAATCCAACATGGTTCCAGGGAGTTGATTTTACCCAAAGCTAACCATAGATCTGCCGTTGATTTTATTATGCTATCTAAAGGCTCTTATTAAGACCTGTGTTCTTTCTGATTTGCTTGAAATGACTAAGGCCATCAGTTATGATAAAGAGTAAGTGATAAGGTCAATCACCATGGATGTTTTTGGCGGTGTACTGTTCACTTCTTCTTCTTCTTCTTCTTCTTCCTTTTTTTTTACGAGGCAATCATATTGTCAATTGCATATAGGATAACATGCAACTTAGAATATCATTGAATGAGTGAATGATATATAATATTATATATAAAGAATCCCATCAAAGCACTCCCCTAAAATCTCTCTCTATCACACCCTTTAAGTAAGTTTGTCAATCACTTGGGAAATCTGTAGGATAATCACTTGGGAAATCTGTGGGATTCACATGTGTTTCAATGAAAGCACTGTTGGCATGCTCTTTCTCATAGCTTAAATTTCTCTCCTTCTTTCATATTTGTTTCCTTCTTTTGCGTTTCTTCTCTCCATTGCAAACTGTAAGCACTGCCTGCAATTCCTGTCTCCATTGCATTGCCTGCCATTCTTTTGTCCATTGCAAAGTGTAAACACTGCCTACGATTCCTCTCTCCACTGCAATGCTTGCCATTCCTCTATCCATTGCAAAGTGTAAGCACTGCCTGTGATTTCTCTCTCCATTGCAAAGTGTAAGCATGGCCTGCAACTTTCCTATTTGTTTCCTTCTCTAGCGATTCCTCTGTCCATACAAAACCTATTCTAATTGCATCTGCTCTACATCTCTCTGTTCGTTTTTGTATGGAAGGCCTAAATCTGCAATCTTATTATATGTTTCTTGTATGGGATTGTTTGAAATTTCCATGTAGTTTTTTTTTTGTAATGATGACTTTCTTTTTTTTATTGTTTTGCTCACCAATTGCTATATATTTTTATATCTATCTTAAAATTTGAATGCAGTTTTCATAATAATGGCTTTCCTCTTTTATTTTTCTGGGAGTATTTGAAATTTGCATGAATTTTTTTATAATGATGGGTTTCTTCTCAATTGGCTTTATGTTGCAGCAGTCTCTGAACTTTGTCCGACACTTTGCAAAATAGGCTCGTTTGAATGGGTTTAGCTCTAGACTAAATGGCAAACATATAGGTTTGAATACCAACAGTCTGAACTTTTGCCAAGCAATTTTATCTGGAGTAGGTTTCTAAGAAATACAAAAGAGCTAGACTATGAAACCATCAAATCTAAACCAAAACAAAATTTTACAACCACTAGTTCAAAATGGGTGCAGTGTGAACTATGGCCGGTTCAAGTAATGAGTTCTTTCATGGCATTAGTGGTAGTATAGAAGTAGTATCTTGGAGGAAGAAGAAGAAGAAGAAGAAGAAGAAGAAAAGTTCTTGCATGGCTAGCAGTAGTATAGAAGGTATAGAAGAAGAAGAATGAGAAGAAGACTACTCTAGTGGTGCATGCTATAAATATAATTACCAAACAGAGCATGCTAAGATACGATGAGTTTAGCCATTTTCTTTCTTTGAAAAAATGTAGACTTCCAGAGGACAACCTCCATCATCTCTGTTCAAAAATAATTATTATAGTGTTCATTAATATTTTATTTAAATTCATAATAATTTTTAATAAGATTTAATTATTATTTTTTCATGGCTAGTGCTGGGCATGGGCCCTGAAGCGCTAGTATATATTAAAGCAAATCGGAGGGAGGTCATAAAGAACTCCATATTAGCATTACAAGAGTTCTCTTTAAAAAAATGTACAAAAAATATAGAGAATTTAAGGTTCCATCACTTTGCGATATAGTTCACTTTGGGATATAGTTCTAATCTCTCTCTCCTAAAATCACTCTCATTTAAAATGTTAACCTTTCATTTAAATCTATTAGCATAATATCCCTATATCTTCAAATTAATCCCACAAATCCGCACACTCCTCTAAATTAAAACCCAATAATTTGAACAATAATTTTGGAGAAATCATGTGTTTTTTCCAAAATGGGACCTACCTAAAATTGATGGATGTCCTCAATTAAAAACTTCTTCAAAAACTTAGTGATTAATTTGAAAAGTTTTAAAACCTATTTCCTTTTTGAAATAAGGCAAAAGTTTTAGTTCCTTATTTGAAATTTTCCACAAATGTCAATCAACTTTACACTTGGGTCTCTTAACCGAGACAGAGACCCAGGTGCATGTACGAATCATTATCCCACAAATATGATAGACATCCAATTAATTCAACACTTCTCAGATTTAATTTAAATAAATTTATTTCATATGATACCAGCAACTAATGTAGGCCCAATTAGTAAATCACCAAAAACATAAGCAGCATAAATTTTATACATTTTTAATTTTATACTACTAGTCCTTTCGTAATAATATCAAACAAAACTAGGTGTAATTCCCATCAGAGCAAATGTTAATAGTGATTTCGGAGATAATGAATGGATCGATCTGACGTCCATGACAGACTCGATTCTTCCATCTTCCATGTTTAATACCCACCAAGAAAATCCATACTTTCCAATGTACTGAAAGTATATCTGATTCCCTTTGCACGCCAGTTCAGTTGCACTGAATGATGCAGAATACTTTGTAAAATAACCGTCTCCCAAGAACAAGACAGTACTCCCAATCTTTTTTATCGGTAACCATGACAAATTCCTTATATTCAGTTTGAAGATTGAGAAACCACCTCTATTTATTTTTTCTAGTTTTCTTCTGTATCTTATAACCAGCAGTAGCTCTTCACCAGATTCCATCAAGTATGCCATGTGTATAGATGATGGAACAACACCTAGGGGTAGTGTTAGAAACTCTAGTTTGAATTGTGTAGCAATATTAGCAGCAATGATTGCAGACGTGGGAATATAACTCAACAGAAAATAGAGCTTGCTTTTGAACAAAAAGGCGCCGAATGGAGTTGTAGGAGAAAGAGAATCCGTTGTCCATTCATCATCACCAACTCTGCAAAATTTAAAAATCGGTGAATATGCACCACAAAATTGAAAATCCGGCATCGAATATTTCTCTCGCCATATGATTACTGTACAATTGGGGTCAGTAGGAGCCAATAAGACCTCAACTCCATCGATTTTGAATCCATCCCACCGTGGAAGATCAATTCGGGCGCCTGTAAAAGGATTAAGGAGAAGTATTTCTTCTCTTGAGCGTGAGTTTATCATGAACAGCCAGCCATGAAAGGAACCATGGCAGCTGTAATTTTGATAAGATCCAGGTATTCTGACCTTATAGCATCTGCAATGAAGTGGACATATAAAAAAAAACCTTTTGTCAAATAGGAATATACGAAGAAGCAAGGGAGAACGCTGACTGAGTTGTTGCTTCATTGTTGCTGATGCTGTCGCTCTTCTCCAAGTTACGCAAACACTGCGGAAATTGAAGTGATCGCAAATATGCAACCGGATGGATACCAGATGGAGTAGATTAGCTGGAAGATTTGACCATGATACGAGGCTTTGCTGCAATGAAATGGAAACAGGAAGGATTTTAGGCTCAAATACTATTCTCGTCCTTTGAGCTAATTACTTGCTCAGGTGGAAACAGGGAGATGAAATCAAATAAAATATGAAAAAATATATATATTTATGCCTGATATAAATATATATTTAAACATGGTAGAGAACTCCTTAGTTTCAAGGAGTGGAAGTACACAATGGAACCTACCCTTTAAAAATTAGAGCTGCTAAAAAAAGAAAGCCTCCTCCTAATATGTAAGCTATCTTTAGATTTTACTCTAATAGAATCTCATAACACAATTTTATGCATTACCAATGGCACCCATTATGAGTGATTTAATTCTTCATTAAGCAGGGTCCAATGTATTGTTCTATCTAGGCCAATCAATCTAGCCCATAGACAACACTCAAAATGAGGGCTTTTGTTTTTACTGAAAATCTCAGGACCAGGCCTGGACAATTTCTTGCAGGCCTCGAAATTTGAGGGTGGGCTTCAATAGCACTAGCCTGGCCTGGCACTGGCCATCCAGCTTTTATCAATTTTATAAAATATATGTATTTACATAGACAAATATAATCCCCTTATATCAGTCATTAGTAGTACATTCAATAGTAATAAAAGTGGGGATATAAAGGCAATCTCATACGAACCTACCCATCATAAAACACCCTAAAAATTCACACATAGATACTCATTCATTTCATCTATATTTAATCATTTAAGTTATGTATTGATCTTAATGCATAAGCAGCAAGTGTTGCATGATTGCTTCGAATCGCTTTCCTCAAGTTTTATTGCTTCTAATTTAGGCTTTGTATATTATTTTTATATATTCTTGCTAATTCAAGATGGGGCTGTACTTCTATTAATATTGATACACTGTCCTCCGTAAAGCAACTTGGGATGCCATTAAGTAAGATCAATAGACAATAGTCAACAATGCTTAATAGTCAAATTGGTATTAAATTGAAAATAATGTCAATTGATAAAAGGTGTGTGGCTGTAATTGTTTATAATTTTCAAAGATAATATTTTGATGGAATGATTCTATATGTTGGAATGATTTCGCATGTGGATTCTTTTGAAAGATGTGAAATGGATAAAACTCTTTAACCAGTTTTTTCTTTGACAAAAGAAATAAAGTTACACATTTAAAACCATAGTCACAAAAGCACATATGTCATTGTCCGATAAAAAAATAATTTTAAAGACAACTTATATTCTCCAAATATTTTCTTAATGGTATCTTCGCAATTGAGATTAGACAAGATAACGTTTAGTTTACACTCAATTGATAGTAGCAGTGTAAATAAATAAATAAATAAGGATTATCTTATTTTGATCCCTGAACCTTGCATTGGCTCGACTATAGCCCTTGAGTGCTTGGTCTAGCCGTTTGAGACTCAAACTTCTTTAAGTTAGAGCCTTAAAGGATCCAAACTCTTATATATTAATGTCGATAGTTAGTTTTAGTTTTAGAAGTCCCTTCATCATCACCAAGAGGACCCTTTAAGCTACTCTCTTGAGCCTCAAACGAAGGATCTTGGATAGAATTTGTTGTGCTAATTTTGGATATTGTCCGCTTTGGGTTATTGGGGATTTCAGCCCAATATTGCCCTAGAGAGGACTTGAATGTTTTCGATGTAAGACTAATGCGCGACAATATATGATTGTAAATAGTACCTTTTTAGTTGTTACTTCGATGTTGCTCTTCCTCCAAGAGAATACTCTCTTCAGCATCAACAAAGTTATCCCAAATAATGCCCTACAATTCATTTTGTTCCCTCTTCAATTTAATGAAATGCCCTTCAGAAAGGAAAAAAAAGTTGTGAGTAATAGAAATTTAATGAATAGTAAAGAAGCATAAGTCTAACTGTTAGCCCTTCTCCAAAATTACAACATGATTAGGACTCCCAAATTGAAGAAAAGCTACTGATAAGAAAATGGAAAATTGAAGAAAACTCACATAACCGTCCATAGAGGAAGTTAGTGGGAACTCTATTAAAAATCTGATAGGTTTTGTTAGACAAGATGCTCAGTGATAGAGAGCCGTAAATCTGTGAAAAAAATTGGCTAAAACTTCTATACAGATTTTTTGCTCACTCCATACGTTTAAGAGTATCACAAAAAAAAAAAAAAAAAAAAAAATCTCTCTCTCTCTCTCTCTCTCGCTCAAACTTAGAAAAGAGTTTGAATGTACCTGTGTTCGCACGTTTGCAATTGGTGATCGATTCGAGCGTTAAGATGGGATCTGATCAACTTATAGACACCACTTCCGGTGCCTGGATAGAAATAACTCACCGATCATATCAATAATCATGGTTTATTAGATTCTGCAGTTGGCATGTACCATAAGTTTTACTTATAACCTCTAAAAAATGAGTTTTACTTAGAAACTTACGTCATACTAGCGACAATGGTGCATGGGCCCAAAATGGAAATGTATTAAACCTTTCAATCTCATGGTTATCGCCTGTTGTATCTCTTCCGGTCATCTACTATTTCTCCCATTTTCTCACTACCACTTTTCCATGAAATATCTTCCATGCGGTCATCTTTACAATAAAACATCTCCCATACGGTGATCTCCTATTTTTTCTCCACAAAATACATATGATCATATCCTATTTTCTCTCTATCATATTTCCATAAAATACCTCCCATACGTCCCTAAAATTTCCCCCAATATTCTTTTTTGATATAAAAATTTGAATTTTCAAGCCACACACCACCTTCCCCACCCCACCACCACCTCACCCAAAAAAAAAAAAAAAAGAAAAAAAGTTATGGGTCCACCTCTAATAAAAATTCCAATAAAGCAGAATGTTAACTTTGCATGATCAATTCAAAGGCATACAAAAACAAGATAAGCGGATGGATGCTAATTCAAAGAAAAGTGACAGTTAGGAATTTATATTGATATTAAGATGGGACTAAAAAAGAGGCCGCATGGAGCTCCACCCAAATCAAAGTCAAGCTAGAAAATGGGTCATAAAGCATTATGATTCTTTCTAATTGTGCAAAAGGGGTAAGAGAACTTAGGGGTAGCATGACCCAACCTACTAACCTTATATAACCAGGATGGTAATTAGAGAAGTGATGGTAAGGGATTTATATTGATATTAAGGCGGGTCTCTCCCATTATCCATTCCTAAACTTTTCCAAACATCCAACACTAATACTTATAATTAAAAATCACAAAAAAAAAAAAAAAAGAGAAGCATTTGCCTAATCTCTCATGGCCATCCGATTGAATATGGACCATGATCAGCCATTTGTCTTAGATTAATTAATATTGGATTTTGAAGTTTTTGTTGAGCTGGCCATGCCCACCAGGAAGCACAATAATTTAAAATTTTTTTGAAATTTTACCCATATTCTTTTTTGTAAAGGTGGGCACTTGTGTCCACAATCACAAAAAATATAACTCCACTTTATAATTTTTAAATGTGGGTTACATAGTCATGGTCACAAATACTATGAATGTGGGCCACATATTTTAATTTGTGAATTTAATACGTGATTTCTAAAGGTGAGTCCCATATTTTCATTCACAAAAATGTGGCCCCACATTATAATTCCTCTAAAGGGGGGTCCACATTGTAAGTCCTATGAACATGGGCACTATGTCAAAATTTTTAAAGTTAGGCACTACACTATAAATTTTCCAGTAGGTCCCCTGTTCAACAATAGTAGAGTGCCACAAATAATAAAAGGTGGGCCCCATATTATACATCTTATAATTATCTTGCTTCAGCCACTTAGAGCTGAACTTTTATAATGTAACCAATCAATTTTATATCTTATTATGATAGGTGATATGGAAATGGATGGAATGATCCTATGCAACCAACCACAGATCAGTTGGGCAGTTATAAGATATTAAATAAATAATTAAAAATTTTAAAAATAATAATAATTAATTATTGCCTATTAAGACATGTATATGCTGAAGGTACCCACATATTTAACCATTGACCATACCTAACCATTAAATCAAGCATATAGACATGAGCACAATTATTATTATTTTATTATTATTATTATTATTATTATTTTGTTATTATTGTTGTTGTTGTAACCTGTATTAGACCAACATATCATTATGGCCCCTCTTAATCAATCCATATCTTTATTTTTCCCTTCCTCCTTTCCTCATGTTGCTTCCATTATAAATTTTTTGCTGTTGATATTTTAATATTGACTACCGATGTTTTCTTTGATATGCATAGATATAACTTTTATATTTACATTTCACTTTTAGTTTCCCATGATATACTACCATGCAAGTATTAGTCTCTAAATTTTTGACACTTAGAAGAACTTGAAAGATTTTTTTTTGCATGAGATTAGAAGTTTATGAATGTACCATTTCTTTTAAATATGACATTGTTTAGTGAGCTTTGTAGTTTTTGCTTTATTCCAATTTTTTAATTATTTAAATATTTTTCTTATCTGATAGAATCGTTTTATCCAAAGTTATTCATAGAATCGTTTTATTTAAAGTTATGCACTTCGTTATACTTTCCTAACATTTCATGAGCACCCTTACCTATTTTTATATATGAAAAATTGTTATTTCTATTTATTCTTTGATTTCTATATTGCAAAAAAATTTAATCTTTCTTTTAAATTTTTACATTCTTTTATTTGTCTGAATCTAAATCTTAAAAATTCTGTTATTATTTTTGAATGTTAATATAGTATCTTTTTTTTTTGTTATGGACCAGGTTGGGCTTGGGCATTTTGTTGCTAGTACATATTATAAAATATTCCTTTTAGCGGGAGAGTGACATGTGGCATAGCCCTCTTCGTAAGAGGGTGACACGTCGCGTAATCTAAGGATTCATTCTATATTAGCTAGATTCTATCTATACCACCTCTCTAAAATCTCTTAATTTTCCTAAAATCTCCCTTAATATTTAAAAGAATACAAGATAAACGTAAATCAAACTCTTTTCTTTCTTTACCTACATCCAAACCCATATAATTTAGTTTCAATATAGGGATCTAAGTTGGTAATATTTAAATGCATTATATATCTTGGCTTCTCTCATTCCAAGGTTTAAGGAGTATTTAATTTTTATTTGAGATTTTTAATTCTTTGCTTGTTCTTTGATATAGATTTAAAATAAAACTAATATTGTATTGTTCAAGATCTTTGTTTACATTTATAATCAATGTTGGTGTAGATTGCCAATCAGATATAAATAGAAAGGGGCAAAAAAGCCATGCATACAGAACTCATGTCTAACCCAGCATTAGTGGATTTGAGTTGTAGTTGGTTGGCCTGATAGGATGGACCTGTACTCATTTTAAAAAAATGTAATATAAGCTGTGAGATTCATAAAATATAAGCCTCACATGCATTAAATTTCTTAATGCATGGGTCCATGTATTGGCCTTAAGATGTTTTTATATTCATCCGCCTATTTTATCTTCTATTGGGCTACAAGTTTTTGAAAGTTCTTTCTTCTATTCATTCATATCTCCAAGTTTTTTATATCTTTTTTTTCTTTTTTTTCCATGAGTAATCACCTTTATATATTTGAAATTTAAATTTATTTAAGACTACTTATTCCTTAAAGCACTACTTGCTAATCTTTATTTCTTAATTCTCCCTAAATTCTTTCCTAATACATGGTTTTCTATGCCTAGAATCTTAATAAAATTCACTTGGTCCAAATTATTCTATTTTTCTCTATAGATGACATCCGACTACACCTATTCAGTCCTGAATTTTATAGGTTGTGTTGGGCTTCGGCCAAGCCTAGGCCTATGCTTCTAAAGTTGGGTCAAGCTTGAATATGCCTTAACTGGCCCGGCCTAGCTTGGCCCATGCAAACCCATACTAAAACTTTTCTACACATCCTAACATTCTTTATGATTTAGTTTTTCTTTTTCCCTAAGTTGGCCCAGTGGCCCGAAGTGGGAAGGCAAGGCCCCCACCTCCATATATTTATCAAATGGACAACATTGGACGTTGGTCTATTTTCTTTTCTATTCAATTCCAACTGATCAATTCTTTTCATAGTGAGAGGGTTGGTTGACAAAATGATTCTTGTACATTGAACTATTTTATCTAATTTTTTTTACCATATAATATTTCTTTTCCTCTTAAGTTGAGCTTATGGATTAAAAGAAAAATGATCTAACTTTTTTTTCTACTAATATTCTAATGAGACTCTATGGATATAATATTTTTACCACATAATATTTTTACAATTGATTTAATGGTTTTATTTTAAAATATAATTACTTTTTAATAGGTATTGACCTAGACTTTGTTGAACTTAGCAAGGCCTAACATGTCCTAGCCACTGGCAATGCAAGATCATATCTGAGCTTAGCCTGAGCCCAGCATCGAAGCACTCATCGTGGTGGTTTGGGCTATGTTTCTATTTTACTTAGATGGTACACATATTTTCAAATGGGCCAAGTTTGGTATGGGTCATTTTCTTTTTTATTCAATTCCAACTAATTAATTTTTTCATAGTGAGAGGCTTGATTGACCTAATGATTATTTGTAAATTGAGCTATTCCATCTAAATTTTTTTACCATATAATATGTTTTTTCTCTTGAGTTCAGTTTATAGATTTAAGGAAAAATGATCTAACTTTTTCTTAGTAATATTATAATAAAACTGTGCGCGTACATTATTTTTCTTTTTCGTTTAGTTTTTACTAATATGATATTTAATTTTTTAAGTGTGCACTAAAATATTTAAAATTATGCTTATGTGATGAATCTTATATTAATATTAATTTAAAAATCATTTAAATATTTATAAATATTTTTATTTACAAATAATAGAATTATTAAATAAGGTCCGTGTTGGGTGCGGGCCCTGAAATTATATATATTATAACAATACTTCTTTTCGTGGGAAGGCGTCACGTGCCGCTATACTCTTCATGAGAGAGCAACACATGGCGCAATCTAAAGATTCCATCCATTATTAGCTAACCTCTATCCACACCAAAATTTTGAGACCTCTCAGACAAATCCTTTAAAATCCAAAAGCAATCTATCATCCACGTGATTTCCTGAGAATCTTGAATATCTGTCAGCATCCAAGATTTTCAATCCTTGATTTTAGGAAGATAATTAATTAGATACCTCTCTAAACTTCTTGTTCTCTTCTTCAGAATGTTCTACATTTGTTGAATTGAAGAGAAATTCATTTATTTTAAAGTTTAAAATAGTTTAAAATGTTAGAATTATTTTTATAATTTTTTATTTGTGCTCTTTTCTCCTTTAATAATAAACTCTGTACAAGTATCTAATAGACATATAGTCATTGATTCTGAGGTCCAAATCACGGGGCCAATTAAAGGATGGTCGTGGCCTAGATTGGGCCTAGAGTTGGGCGATGTAAGTCAAAGATAGTGGCCAAAAACATAGGCCTAGGTAGACCTCATTTTGCCATATTTTATTATGTCTCTTTTAAGTCAATTCCTCGCCTGACCTGATAACCCTATCCAAACCAAGCCAGTGATCAGAGTTTGGTATGACCCTTTTCATCTTGACATTCGGTTGAGGTTTTGAGCCCATTATTATAGGTGTTAACCAAGACCCAAACCAACATAGCTTTTTGCACAGTGACCCCGTAACCCAACCCGAATTCCCTATAACATACGACATTAGCTTAACCACTTGGGATTAGGTTGAGTATTTATATGTTACCCAGATTGCTCACCTTGAACCAAACCAACTATTTCCACCAATAGAAGAGACCATGGTTAGATCTAATAAGCATACAAAAGCCTAACTTTAAAATTAACCCAGCCAAACCAGAGGGCTAAAATTAGATCTAAAATACAATTTTATGCAAGTCAAGATTGGGTAACCAAGCCATTACTTAGGCCCAGCCCATCACCCTGGCTTCGGCTTGCCTATCCATTCGATAGGTCAATTTGGCCACAGTTTTTTTGAAAAATTTCACAGTCCATTTTATTAAAGCCATCTGGCTGAGTTTGGTCATCGCAGCATCCATACCCCCAGTCCATATGTAATCCACGTCATATCCTATATAGAATACCTATCTACATTTTCATTAGTATGTCGTCAATGTAGTGGCTAAATTGCTTTGAGCCTTAGGTTTGCTTCTTAAGGTATAGAGTTTGACTCCTGCTCCATGTGTTATCCGGGGGAATATGTGTGCAACCATATATGTACCCCTCAAGGAATAGTCCTTGCTGTTAAAATCAAGTGACCACCGGGCCGGAGACCAAAGGTCTGAAGGTAGGATTGGCAAAGGATATCTTGGGTCATAAAAATTAAGAAAAAAAAAAGAACATTTTGAATAGCATGCATCCACATCTGGTATAGATTTGGGTTGACATTTCTTACCTCATTAGTGGATGGGTGGATATGGGTGGAGGCCATTGTTGTTATTCGATGGGTCACACCAAATCTCCAAGCGCAAGTGCAACATGTTGCACCATAATCTGCTCACTGCACTCAGTTCTAACCAGAATAATCTGGGAGGGTCCCACTATGCCTAGCTGTACCCAATCCAACATGGTTCCTGTGAGTTAATTTTATCAAAAGCTAACCATAGATCTGCCGTTGATTTTATTATGCAATTTAAAGGCTCTCATTAAGACCTGGGTTCTTTCTGATTAGCTTGAAGTGACTAAGGCCATCAATTCTAATAAATAGTAAGTGATAAGGTCAATCACCATGGATGTTTTCGGTGGTATACTGTTCTTTTCTTCTTCTTATTCTTTTTTTAATGAGGCAACCATATTGTCAGTTGCATATAGGATAACATGCAATTTAGACTATCATTGAATGAGTGAATGATATATAATATTTTATATATAGAATCCCATCAAAACACTCCCCTAAAGTCTCTCTCTATCACACCTTTTAAGTAAGTTTGTCAATCACTTGGGAAATCTGAAGGATTCACGTTGTTTCCATGAAAGACTGGTGGCATGCTTTTTCTCACAACTTAAATTTCTCCCCTTCTTTCATATTTGTTTCCTTCTTCTGCATTTCCTCTCTCCATTGCAAAGTGTAAGCACTGCCCTTAATTCCTCTCTCCGTTGCATTACCTGCCATTCCTTTGTCCATTGTAAAGTGTAAGCACTACCTGCGATTCCTCTCTCCATTGCAATGCCTGCCATTCCTCTGTCCATTGCAAAATGTAAGCACTGCCTGCGATTCCTCTCTCCATTGTAAAGTGTAAGCATGGGCAGCAACTTTCGTATTTGTTTCCTTCTTTAGCGATTCCTCTCTCCAATACAAAACCTATTCTAACTGCATCTACTCTACATCTCTCTATTCGTTTTTGTATGGAAGGCCTAAATCTATAATCTTATTATATGTTTCTTGTATGGGATTGTTTGAAATTTCCATGTAGTTTTTTTTTGTAATGATGACTTTCTTTTTTTATTGTCTTGTTCACCAATTGCTGTATATTTTTATATCTATCTTGAAATTTGAACGAAGTTTTCATAATAATGGCTTTCCTCTTTTATTGTTCTCGGAGTATTTGAAATTTGCATGAAGTTTTTACAATGATGGCTTTCTTCTCAATTGGTTGTATATTGTAGCAATCTCTGAACTTTGTCCGGGACTTTGCAAAATAGGCCCGTTTGAATGGGTTTAGCTCTAGATTGAATGGCAAACATATAGGTTTGAGTACCAATAGTCTAAACTTTTGTCTAGCAATTTTCTCTGGAGTAGGTTCCTAAGATATACAAAAGTGCTAAAGTATGAAACCATCAAATCCAAACCAAAATAAAATTTTACAACCACTAGTTCAAAATGGGTGCAGTGTGAACCATGGCCTATTCAAGTAATGAGTTCTTACATGGCATTAGTGGTAGTATAGAAGTAGTATCTTGGAGGAAGAAGAAGAAGAAGAAGAAAAGTTCTTTCATTGCTAGCAGTAGTATAGAAGGTATAGAAGAAGAAGAAGAATGAGAAGAAGACTACTCCAGTGGTGCATGCTGTAAATATAATTATCAAACTGAGCATGCTAAGATATGATGAGTTTAGTCATTTTCTTTCTTTGAAAAAATGTAGACTTCCAGAGGACAACCTCCATCATCTCTATTCAGAAATAATTATTATAGTGTTCATTAATATTTTATTTAAATTCATAATAATTTCGAATAGGACTTAATTATTATTTTTTCATGGCTCGTGCTGGGCACGGGCCCTTAAGTGCTAGTATATATTAAAGCAAACCAGAGGGAGGTCATAAAGAACTCCATTATATATATTATGACAATACCCCTTTCGTGGGAGGGTGACACGTGGCGCAGCCTTTTCATGAGAGGGTGACACGTGGCGAACTCCTCTCTCTAATCCCCTAAAATCTAATCTTCCTCTAAAACCTCTCTCATTATGAATCAACTCTCCTCCCCTAAAATTTAGGCCTAAAATACAGTTTCCTCAAAAATAGGTTTTCTACTTCATTATAAATTAGTACAGTTTCCTCAAAAATAGGTTTTCTACTTCATTATAGATTAGTACTTTCCAATTTGCAT
This sequence comes from Sextonia rubra, assembly GCA_037013555.1. Classification (NCBI taxonomy): domain Eukaryota; kingdom Viridiplantae; phylum Streptophyta; class Magnoliopsida; order Laurales; family Lauraceae; genus Sextonia; species Sextonia rubra. Next base: position 102,560,658 of record JASUAD010000001.1, on the reverse strand, counting down.
GATTAGCAAATACATTAAAAATAGAATCCTATGACCCTACTTTGACCAAGTGGTTTGTCCCCAAGAGCTTTGAAATTGTGGAAAACTCTTCAGGAGTTTTTTTTTCTCTCAACGTCCCTTTCTCTCATCTAATTAATATGCCGAGTTGGCTTTTTGAATTTAAAGATACCATCTCACCTGTTTCTAGGGCTTTTAGATATACTCAATTTGAAATTCATTCCCTAACTTAGAGGATACAAAATCGGTTCATCTTTTTGAGATGTAAAAATTATTTTGGTATACTCATTAATGGTCCCACTTATAAAAATAAAAAACTCCTCCCTTATGGCACTCAACAAATCTCGAAGAGTTGGGCCAACTATAATTGATCACCAAAAATAATTACATTTATAATTTCATAGTGGTGTGGAATTCACTATGCTTCTCAATGGGGCCCTTTCATGAAACTCAAATTTATAAAAAAAAAATTAATATGACTAAAATTTAAATGAATAAAAGAAAGTGGAAAAAAAAGCCATGCATACAGAACCCATGTCTAACCCACTATTAGTGGATTTGAGTCGTAGTTGGTTGGTCTGATAGGATGGACAAATACTCATTTAAAAAAAAAGCAATATAAGCGGTGAGATTCATAAATTATAAGCCTCACATGCATTAAATTTCTTAATACATGGGTCCATGTATTGGCCTTGAGATGTTTTTATATTCACCTGCCTATTTTATCTTCGATTGGGCCACAAGTTTTTTAAAGTTCTTTCTTCTTTCTTCTATCCATTCATATCTCCAAGTTTTTTATATATTTTTTTTATTTTTTTCGCATGAGTAATCACCTTTATATATTTGAAATTTAAATTTATTTAAGACTACTCATTCCTTAAAGCACTACTTGCTAATTTTGATTTCTTAATGCTCCCTAAATTCTTTCCTAATACATAGTTTTCTGTGCCTAGAATCTTAATAAAATTCACTTAGTCCAAACTCCTCTATTTTTCTCTATAGATGACGTCTAACTACATCTATTCAGGCTTGAATTTTACAGGTTGTGTCAGGCTTCGGCCAAGCCTAGGCCAATACTTCTAAAGTTGGGTTAGGCTTGAATATGCTTTCATTGGCCCAGCCTAGCCTGGCCCATGCAAACCCATACTAAAAATTTTCTACACATCCTAACACTCTTTATGATTTAGTTTCTTTTTTTCCCTAAGTTGGCCCAGTGGCCAGGAGTGGGAACGTAAGGCGCCCACCTACATATATTTATCAAATAGATAACATTGGACGTTGGTCTATTTTCTTTTCTATTCAATTCCAACTGATTAATTTTTTTTTTATAGTGAGAGGGTTGGTTGACAAAATGATTCTTGTACATTGAACTATTATATATATATTTTTTACCATATAATATTTCTTTTCCTCTTAAGTTGAGCTTCTGGAGTAAAGGAAAAATGATCTAATTTTTTTATTAATATTCTAATGAGACTCTATGGATATAATATTTTTACCACATAATATTTTTATAATTGATTTAATGGTTTTATTTTAAAATATAATTACTTTTTAATAGGTATTGACCTGGACTTTGTTGAACTTAGCAAGGCCCAACATGTCCTAGCCACTGGCAATGCAAGATCATATCTGAGCTTAGCCTGAACCCAGCATCGAAGCCCTCATCGTGGTGGTTTGGGCTATGTTTCTATTTTACTTAGATGGTGCATATATTTTCAAATGGGACGGGTTTGGTATGGGTCAGTTTCTTTTTTATTCAATTCCAACTAATCAATTTTTTCATAGTGAGAGGCTTGATTGACCAAACAATTATTTGTAAATTGAACTATTCCATCTAAATTTTTTTACCATATAATATTTTTTTTCCCTTGAGTTCAGTTTATAGATTTAAGGAAAAATGATCTAACTTTTTCTTAATAATATTCTAATAAAACTGTATGCATACATTACTTTTCTTTTTTGTTTAGTTTTTACTAATATGATATTTAATTTTTTTAGTGTGCACTAAAATATTTAAAATTATGATTGTGTGATGAATTTTATGTTAATATTAATTTACAAATCATTTAAGTATTTATAAATATTTTTATTATCAAATAACATAATTATTAAATAAGGTCCGTGTTGGGCGCGGGCCTTGAAATGACAATACTTCTTTTCGTGGGAAGGCGACACGTGGCACAATACTCTTCATGAAAGAGTAACACTTGGCGCAATCTAAAGATTCCATCCATTATTAGCTAATCTCTATCCATTCCAAAATTTTGAGACCTCTCAGACAAATCCTCTAAAATCCAAAAGCAATCTATTATCCACGTGATTTTCCTACGAATCTTGATTATCTGTGAGCATCCAAGATTTTGAATCCTTGATTTTAGGAAGATAATTAATTAGATACCTCTCTAAACTTCCTATTCTCTTCTTCAGAAGCTTCGGCATTTGTGGAATTGAAGAGAAATTCATTTATTTTAAAGTTTAGAATGTTAGGATTGTTTTTATGATTTTTTATTTGTGCTCCTTTCTCCTTTAATAATAAACTCTGTATAGGTATATGATAGACATACAGTCATTGATTCAGATGTCCAAATCACAGGGCCACTTAAAGGTTGGTCATGGCCTAGGCTGAGCCTAGAGTTGGGCCAAATATGTCAAAGACAGAGGTCAGAAAATTAGGCCGAGTAGTGCTCATTTTGCCATATTTTATTATGTCTCTTTTAAGTCAATTCCTGACCTGACTTGATAACCCTATCCAAACCAAGCCAGTGATTGGAGTTTGGTATAACCCTTTTCATCTTGCCATTCGGTTGAGGTTTTGAGCCCATTATTATAACTATTAATCAAGATCCAAACTAACATAGCTTTTTGCACAATGACCTAGTAACCCAACTTGAATTCCCTATAACATACGACATCAGCTTAACCACTTGGGATTAGGTTGTGTTGTTACATGTTATCCAGATTGCTTACCTTGACCCAAACCAACTATTTCCACCCATTGAAGAGACCATGGTTAGATCTAATAAGCATAAAAAAGCCTAACTATAAAATATACCTAGCCAAACCAGAGGGATAAAATCAGATCCAAAATACAATTTAATGCAAGTCAAGATTGGATAACCAAGCCATTACTTAGGCCTAGCCCATCACCCAGGCTTCGGCTGGCCTGTCCATTCGACAGGTCAATCTAGCCACAGTTTTTTTTGAAAAATTTCATAGTCCATTTTATTAAAGCCGTCTGGCTGAGTTTGGTCATTGTATCATCCATACGCCTAATCCATGTGTAATCCACATCATATCCTATACAAAATACCTCTCTATATTTTCATTCGCATGTCGTCAAGGCAGTGGCTCAATTGATTTGAGCCTTAGGTTTGCTTCTTAAGGTCTCGAGTTTGACTCTTGCTCTATGTGTTACCCAGGGTAATATGTGTGCAACCATGTATGAACCCCCCAATGAATAGTCCTTGCTGTCAAAATTGGGTAACCATCGGGCCGGAGACTAAAAGTCTGAAGGCAGGACTGGCAAAGGATACCTTGGATCATAAAAATTAAGAAGAAAAAAAAAAACATTTTGATTAGCATGCATTCACATCTGGCATAGATTTGAGTTGACATTTCTTACCTGATTAGTGGATGGGTGAGTATGGGTGGAGGCCATTGCTGTTATTCGATGGGTCACACCAAATCTATCCGAACTCAAGTGCAACATGGTGCACCATAATTTGCCGACTGCACCTAGTTCCAACCAAAATAATCTGGGAGGGTCCCACTGTGCCCAGTTGTACCCAATCCAACATGGATCCAGTGAGTTGATTTTATCAAACGCTAACCATAGATCTGCCGTTGATTTTATTATGCAATCTAAAGGCTCTTATTAAGACCTGTGTTCTTTCTGATTTGCTTGAAATGACTACGACCATCAATTATGATAAAGAGTAAGTGATAAGGTCAATCACCATGGATGTTTTCGGCGGTATATTGTTCACTTCTTCTTCTTCTTCTTCTTCTTCTTCTTCTTCTTTTTTACGAGGCAACCATATTGTCAATTGCATATAAGATAACATGCAACTTAGAATATCATTGAATGAGTGAATGATATATAATATTTTATATATAGAATCCCATCAAAACACTCCTCTAAAATATCTCTCTCTCTCACACACTTTAAGTAAGTTTGTCAATCACTTGGGAAATCTATAGGATTCACATGTGCTCCTATGTAAGCATTGGTGGCATGCTCTTTCTCACAGCTTAAATTTCTCCCTTGTTTCATATTTGTTTCCATCTTTTGCATTTCTTCTCTCCATTGCAAATTGTAAGCACTGCTTGCAATTCCTGTCTCCATTGCATTGCCTGCCATTCCTTTGTCCATTGCAAAGTGTAAGCACTGCCTGCGATTCCTCTCTCCATTGTAATCCCTCCCATTCCTCTATCCACTGCAAAGTGTAAGCACTGCATGCGATTCCTCTCTCCATTGCAAAGTGCAAGCATGGCCTGCAACTTTCATATTTGTTTCCTTCTTTAGCGATCCCTCCCTCCATTACAAAAACTATTCTAACTGCATATGCTCTACATCTCTCTATTCGTTTTTGCATGGAAGGCCTAAATCTGCAATCTTATTATATGTTTCTCGTATGGGATTGTTTGAAATTTTCATGTAGTTTTTTTTTGTAATGATGACTTTCTTCTTTTATTGTCTTGTTCACCAATTGCTGTATATTTTTATATCTATCTTGAAATTTGAATGAAGTTTTCATAATAATGGCTTTCCTCTTTTATTGTTCTAGGAGTATTTGAAATTTGCATGAGATTTTTGTAATGATGGCTTTCTTCTCAATTGACTATATGTTGTAGCAGTCTTTGAACTTTGTCTAGCACTTTGCAAAATAGGCCCGTTTGAATGGGTTTAGCTCTAGACTGAATGGCAATCATATAGGTTTGAATACCAACAATCTAAACTTTTGTCTAGAAATTTTCTTTGGAGTAGGTTTCTAAGAAATACAAAACTGCTAGACTATGAAACCATCAAATCCAAACCAAAACAAAATTTTACAACCACTAGTTCAAAATGGGTGCAGTGTGATCCATGGCTGGCTCAAGTGCTGAGTTCTTACATGGCATTAGTGGTAGTATAGAAGTAGTTCCTTGGAGGAAGAAGAAGAAGAAAAATTCTTGCATGGCTAGCAGTAGTATAGAAGGTATAGGGGAAGAAGAATGAGAAGAAGACTACTCTAGTGGTGTATGCTGTAAATATAATTATCAAACAGAGCATGCTAAGATACGACGAGTTTAGTCATTTTCTTTCTTTGAAAAATATGTAGACTTCTAGAGGACAACCTCCATCATCTCTGTTCAAAACTAATTATCACAGTGTTCATTAATATTTTATTTAAATTCATAATAATTTTTAATAAGACTTAATTATTATTTTTTCATGGCTCACGTTAAGCGCGGGCCCTGAAGTGCTTGTATTAGCATTACAAGAGTTCGCTTTTTAAAAAAAAATGTATAAAAAATATAGAGAATTTAAGGTTTCATCACTTTGCGATATAGCTCACTTTGGGATATAGTTCTAATCTCTCTCTCCTAAAATCACTCTCATTTAAAATGTTGACCTTTCATTTAAATCTATTAGCATAATATTCCTATATTTGTAAATTGAACTATTCCATCTAAATTTTTTTACCATATAATATTTTTTCTCTTGAGTCGAGTTTATAGATTTAAGGAAAAATGATCCAACTTTTTCTTAATAATATTATAATAAAACTGTACACGTACATTATTTTTCTTTTTTGTTTAGTTTTTACTAATATGATATTTAATTTTTTAAGTGTGCACTAAAATATTTAAAATTATGCTTGTGTGATGAATGTTATGTTAATATTAATTTAAAAATCATTTAAATATTTATAAATATTTTTTTACAACTAATAGAATTATTAAATAAGGTCTGTGTTGGGCGCGGGCCCTGAAATTATATATATTATAACAATACTTCTTTTCGTGGGAAGGCGACACGTGGCACAATACTCTTCATGAGAGAGCAACACATGGCACAATTTAAAGATTCCATCCATTGTTAGCTAACCTCTATCCATACCAAAATTTTGAGACCTCTCAGAAAAATCCTCTAAAATCCAAAAGCAATCTATTATCCACGTGATTTCCTAAGAATCTTGAATATCTGTGAGCATAAAAGATTTTCAATCCTTGATTTTAGGAAGATAATTAATTAGATACCTCTCTAAACTTCTTGTTCTCTTCTTCAGAATGTTCAGCATTTGTGGAATTGAAGAGAAATTCATTTAATTTAAAGTTTAAAATGTTAGAATTATTTTTATGATTTTTTATTTGTGCTCCTTTCATCATTAATAATAAACTTCGTATACGTATCTGATAGGCATATAGTCATTGATTCAGAGGTCCAAATCACGGGGCCAATTAAAGGCTGGTCGTGGCCTAGACTGGGCCTAGAGTTGGGCCATAGAAGTCAAAGACAGTGGCCAAAAACATAGGCTTGGGTAGAGCTCATTTTGCCATATTTTATTATGTCTCTTTTAAGTCAATTCTTAATCTGACCTGATAACTCTATCCAAACCAAGCCAGTGATAAAGAGTAAGTGATAAGCTCAATCACCATGGATGTTTTCGGCTGTATACTACACTCTTATTATTCTTCTTCTTTTTTTCTTTTTTTTTGTGAGGCAACCATATTGTCAATTGCATATAGGATAGCATGCAACTTAGAATAACATTGAATGAGTGAATGATATATAATATTTTATATATAGAATCCCATCAAAAGACTCCCCTAAAATCTCTCTCTGTCACACCCTTTAAGTAAGTTTGTCAATCACTTGGGAAATCTGTAGGATTCACATTTGTTTCCATGAAAGACTGGTGGCATGCTCTTTCTCACAGCTTAAATTTCTCCTCTTCTTTCATATTTGTTTCCTTCTTTTGCGTTTCCTCTCTCCATAGCAAAGTGTAAACACTACCTGCAATCCCTCTCTCCATTGCAATGCTTGCCATTCCTTTGTCCATTGCAAAGTATAAGCATTGTACGCAATTCCTCTCTCCATTGCAATGCCTGCCATTCCTCTATCCATTGCAAAGTGTAAGCACTACCTACGATTCCTCTCTCCATTGCAAAGTGTAAGCATGGCCTGCAACTTTCCTATTTATTTCCTTCTCTAGCGATTCCTCTCTCCATTACAAAACCTATTCTAATTGCATCTGCTCTACATCTCTCTGTTCGTTTTTGTATGGAAAGCCTAAATTTGCAATCTTATTATATATTTCTTGTATGGGATTGCTTGAAATTTCCATGTAGTTTTTTTTGTAATGATGACTTGCTTTTTTTATTGTTTTGTTCACCAATTGTTGTATATTTTTATGTCTATCTTGAAATTTGAACGAAGTTTTCATAATAATGGCTTTCCTCTTTTATTGTTCTGGGAGTATTTGAAATTTGCATGAAGTTTTTATAATGATGGCTTTCTTCTTAATTGGCTTTTTCTTTTTCTGAAAAAAATGTAGACTTCCAGAGGACAACTTCCATCATCTCTGATAAAAAATAATTATCAAAGTGTTCATTAATATTTTATTTAAATTCATAATAATTTTTAATAAGACTCAATTATTATTTTTCATGGCTCGTGTTGGGCACGGGCCTTGAAGCGCTAGTATATATAAAAGCAAACCGGAGAGAGGTCATAAAGAACTCCATATTAGCATTGCAAGAGTCCGCTTTTTAAAAAAAATGTATAAAAAATATAGAGAATTTAAGGTTCCATCACTTTGCAATATAGTTCACTTTGGGATATAGTTCTAATCTCTCTCTCCTAAAATCACTCTCATTTAAAATGTTGACCTTTCATTTAAATCTATTAGCATAATATCCCTATATCTTCAAATTAATCCCACAAATCCTCACACTCCTCTAAATTAAAACCCAATAATTTCAACAATAATTTTGGAGAAATCATGTGTTTTTTCCAACATGGGACCAACCTAAAATGGACGGATGTCCTTAATTAAAAACTTCTTGAAAAACTTAGTGATTAATTTGAAAAGTTTTAAAACCTATTTCCTTTTTTGAAATAAGGCAAAAGTTGTAGTTCCTTATTTGAAAATTTCCACAAATGTCAATCAACTTTACACTTGGGTCTCTCAGCCGAGACACAAACCCAGGTGCCGGAGAAATCATTATCCCACAAATATGATAGACATCCAATTAATTCAACATTTATCAGATTTAATTTAAATAAATTTATTTCATATGACACCGGCAAGTAATGTAGTCCCAATTAGTAAATGACCAAAAACATGAATAGCATAAATTTTACACATTTTTAATTTTATACTGCTAGTCCTTTTGTAATAATATCAAACAAAACTAGGTGTAATCCCCATCAGTGCAAATGTTAATAGTGATTTGTGCAATACTGAATGGATCGATCTGACGTCCATAACAGACTTGATTCTTCCATCTTCCATGTTTAATACCCACCAAGAAAATCCAGACTTTCCAATGTACTGAAAGTATATCTGATTCCCTTTGCACCCAGTTCAGCTGCACTGAATGATGCAGAATACTTTGTAAAATAACCGTGTCCTAAGAACAAGATAGTACTCCCAATCGGTTTCATCGGTACCCGTGACAAATTCCCTATATTCAGTTTGAAGATTGAGAAACCACCTCTATTTAATCTTTTTAGTTTTCTTCTGTGTCTTATAACCAGCAATAGCTCTTCACCAGATTCCATCAAGTATGCCATGTGTATAGATGAAGGAACAACACCTAGGGGTAGTGTTAGAAACTCTAGTTTGAAATGTGTAGCAATATTAGCAGCAATGATAGTAGACGTGGGAATATAACTCAACAGAAAATAGAGCTTGCTTTTGAACAGAAAGGCGCCGAGTGGAGTTGTAGGAGAAAGAGAATCCGTTGTCCATTCATCATCACCAACTCTGCAAAATTTAAAAAACGGTGAATATGCACTACAAAATTTAAAACGCGGCATCGAATATTTCTCTCGCCATATGATTACTGTACAGTTGGGGTCAGTAGGAGACAATAAGACCTCAACTCCATCGATTTTGAATCCATCCCACCGTGGAAGATCAATTCGGGCACCTGTAAAAGGATTAAGGAGAAATATTTCTCTTGAGCGTGACTTTATCATGAACAGCCAGCCATGAAAGGAACCATGGCATCTGTAACCTTCATAAGATCCAGGTAGTGTGACCTCATAGCATCTGCAATGAAGTGGACATATAAGAAGACACTTTTTGCTAACTAGGAATACACGAAGAATCAAGGGATAACGCTGACTGAGTTGTTTCTTTGTTGCTGAGGCTGTCGCTCTTCTCCAAGTTACACAAACACTACGGAAATTGAAGTGATCGCAAACATGCAATCGGATGGATACCAGATGGAGTAGATTAGCTGGTAGATTTGACCATGATACGAGGCTTTGACACAATGAAATGGAAACAGGAAGAATTTTAGGCTCAAATACTATTCACGTCCTTTGAGCTGATTATTTGCTCAGGTGGAAACAGGAAGATGAAATCAAATAAAATATGAAAAAATATATATTTACTCTTGATATAAATATATATTTATACATGGTAGAGAACTCTTTAGTCTTAAGGAGTGGAAGTACACAATGGAACCCATCTATTAAAAATTAGAGCTGCTAAAAAAGAAAGCCCCCTCCTAATATGTAAGCTATCTTCATATTTTACTCTAATAGAATCTCATAACACAATTTTATGCATTACCAATGGCTCCCATTATGAGTGGCTTAATTCTTCATTAAGTAGGGTCCAATGTATTGTTCTATCTAGGCCTATCAATCTAGCCCATAGACAACACTTAAAATGAGGGCTTTTGTTTTTAAGGTAAATCTCAGGATAGGGCCTGTACAATTTTTTGCAGGCCTTAAAATTTGAGGGTGGGCTTGGATGGCACTAGCCTGACCCGGCATGGGCCATCCAACTTTTATCAATTTTATAAACTATATGTATTTACATATATAAATATAATCCTCTTATATCAGTCATTTAGTAGTACATTTAGTAGTAATAATAGTGGGGAAATAAAGGCAATCTCATACCCACCTACCCATCATAAAATACCTTAAAAATCTCCACACACATACTTATTCATTTAATCTATATTTAATCATTTAAGTTACGTATTAATCTTAATGCATGAGCAATAACTATTGCACGATTGCTTCGAATCCCTTTCCTCTAGTGTTATTGCTTCTAATTTAGGCTTTGTATATTATTTTTATATATTCTTGCTAATTCAAGATGGGGCTGTACTTCTATTAATATTGATACACTTTCCTCCGTAAAGCAACTTGGGATGCCAATAAGTAAGATCAATTGAAAATAATCAACAATGCTTAATAGTCAAATCGGTATTAAATTGAAAATAATGTCAATTGATAAAAGGTGTGTGGCTGTAATTGTTTAAAGTTTTCAAAGATAATATTTTGCTGGAATGATTCTATATGTTGGAATGATTTTGCATGTGGATTCTTTTGAAAGATGTGAAATAGATCAAACCCTTTAACCAGTTTTTTCTTTCACAAAAGAAATAGAATTGCACATTTAAAACCATAGTCACAAAAGCACATATGTCATTGTTCGATAAAAAAATATTTTTATAGACAACTTATATTCTCCAAATATTTTCTTAATGGTATCTTCGCAATTGAGATTAGGCAAGATAACGTTTGGTTTACACTTGATTGATACTAGCAGTGTAAATAAATAAATAAATAAATAAAGATTATCTTATTTTGATCCCTGAACCTTGCATTGGCTCGACTATAGCCCTCGAGTGCTTGGCCTAGCTGTTTGAGACTCAAACTTCTTTAAGTTAGAGCCCTAAAGGATCCAAACTCTTATATATTAATGTCGATAGTTAGTTTTAGTTTTAGGAGTCCCTTCATCATCACCAAGAGGACCCTTTAAGCTACTCTCTTGAGCCTCAAACGAAGGATCTTGGATAGAATTTGTTGTGCTAATTTTGGCATAAAAGAGAATATACATTGACATATATAATAACCCAAGACCACTACTCACAAGATATTGTCCGCTTTGGGTTATCGGGGATTTCAACCTAATATTGCCCTAGAGAGGACTTGAATGTTTTCGATGTAAGACTTGTGCGCGACAATATATGATTGTAAATAGTACCTTTTTAGTTGTTACTTCGACGTTGCTCTTCCTCCAAGAGTATACTCTGTTCAGCATCAACAGAGTTATCCCAAATAATGCCCTACAATTCATTTTGTTCCCTTTTCAATTTAATGAAATGCCCTTCAGAAAGGGAAAAAAAGTTGTGAGTAATAGAAATATAATGAATAGTAAAGAAGCATAAGTCTAACTGTTAGCCCTTCTCCAAAAATTACAAGAAGATTAGGACTCCCCAAATTGAAGAAAAGCTACTGATAAGAAAATGGAAAATTGAAAACTCACATAACCGTCCATAGAGGAAGTTAGTGGGAACTCTATTAAAAATCTGATTGGTTTTGTTAGACAAGATGCTCAGTGAAAGAGAGCCGTAAATCTGTGAAAAGAGTTGGCTAAAACTTCTATACAGATTTTTTTGCTCACTCCATACGTTTAAGAGTATCGCAAAAAATATTCTCTCTCTCTCTCTCTCTCTCTCTCTCTCTCTCTCAAACTTAGAAAAGAGTTTGAATGTACCTGTGTTCGCACGTTTGAAATTGTTGATCGATTCGAGCGTTAAGATGGGATCTGATCAACTTCCGATACCTGGATAGAAATAACTCACCGATCATATCTATAATCATGGTTTATTAGATTCTGCAGTTGGCATGTACCATAAGTTTTACTTACCACCTCTAAAAAATAAGTTTTACTAAGAAACTTACGTCATACTAGCGACAACGGCGCATGGGCCCAAAATGGAAATATATTAAACCTTAATATTTTTTTAAAATATTTAATTAAGAAAAAATAAATGTTAAAGAAAAAGTATGTATTATATTATATATATTATATATATTATAACAATACCCCCTTTTGTAGGAGGGCGATACGTGGCGCAATTCTCTTCATGATAGAGAGACACGTGACGCAATCCTTAATCTAAAGATTCCATCCATATTAGTTAAACTCTATTCATACCACATTTCTAAAATCTCTTAATTTTCCTAAAACCTCTCCCTGATTTTTTATGAAATCACTCCCCCCCTAATTTCAAGTTGGGCCATGTTTCAATGTCAAAAGAGCCATGCCTGCCCATTTTAAACTCCTAGAATTTTTTTTCCACCTCTTCTCCTTCCATTTGTCGCAATTTGGAAAAATCAATTGACCCAAAGTGTTGGCCTGAGATTAATCTATTGTCATCCCTAAGGACAGGTAGACTTATACCACGGAATCATCAGTGGATTGGCCCTTAACGGGAGTAGTTGCCACTGCAAACGAAACTCTACATCCTATATTTCCTAGTATGAAATGTTAAAAGGACTCAATAGTAATGAATTCCAAAATGAGAAATGTCACATTGCATTTTTAATATCATAATGTTAAAAATTTTCTAAATATTAGGATTAATATCATAATTTTGCACATCTTTTATTTTCATTAAGGAGAGATGGATCCATGTCCCACAATGGGCTGCTTTTAGATCATGGGCATCAATTTACTCTCTTTTTTTTTGTGGCAAGGACTAATATGAGAAAAGTTAGTTTGAAAAGGATGGCAAATGTTAAAGATGTATATGCAAGGAAGGGAAGGGCCCACTGATGTAGTATGCATTGCATCCATGAAAAAGTGAGGTAGTAGGGGTGTTCATGGGATGGGCTGGGCTAGGCTAATGCATATCCAATCCCAGCCCAACTTTAGAATTACTAGCTCAAGCCTAGGCCAAGCCCAACATTGGCTGTAAGAGTCAGCTGCCCGAGCCCACCAGGCTGAATTGGGTTTTTTAATCAATTATGTGACCATTTGAGTAATTGTTTGTATTAGTTAAATTAAATTATATGCATTCATTACACAGGTCAGGCCCATCTTTGGGCTTTCTATCACTTAATTTAAGACTAGTCCAATTATTAAAAAGGCTCTAATTACATATCCAAGCCCGCAGGGCTCGAGTTAGCCTCTCCCAAGATTACCCCTAAGTGGGGTGGTGTGTAGTAAGTGATTTTTCTTATCAAAATCCTCTCTTTACTGATTTTTCATGTATTGGAAATGTATCATTAATGCAATGTTGAGTTTGATGGGCAATTTTTTTTATTAGTGTGTGTCATATAAGTTGCGGATCACTTCCATTTCATTAGCTACTATAGCATAGTTAAGGTAATTAGATATTGAAATTTCTATTTTAATTCTTTCTTAATTGAATAAGTAACAATACTGCTATATAAGGAGAGAAGAGTCAACCAAAATCAAGTGGCTAGAGTTTGCGCCAGTAGATTTCTTTCTCTTACCTTTATTTATTTATTTTGTATAGTTTAGTAATAGAAAATTTATGGAAGAAGTTTTACTAAATTTATTTTTTCGTTTGCTTTTTACCTCATTCAGACTCTTAAAACTTACTTAAAATTTATTTATTTTCTCTTTCAATTACATACTAATAATAATAATAATTATTATTATTATTGTTATTATTATTTAAATATCATTATAATGACTACAATGTTCTCTTTTTTTTTTCTCTCATTACTAGCTACAATCATGGCTTAGGTATTTTGCTTTCCTATTGATCATTTGTTTCAAATACTTATATTTTTTATTTAAGATTTAAGATTTATCTTGAGTTCATTTAATGCTTCATTTTATATTATTTCATTAGTATCCCAAATCAATATAAGGTATAGAGATTTGTTATTGGTTTAAGATTTATACTCTTATACATCAACAACTTTAACTACGAAACTTACATGATTGATTTGTAATTTATGTGAATTCATTGCACCGTTTTTTTCCTTTTTTTTTTTTATAGAATTTGACATAGTGAATTTCAAAATGTTAAATAATATATCATATATTTTATATTTGCTTTATTTGTTATATCATCAGGTATTTTGGCTTTTTTGGCCCGTGTAGGGCACAAGCCTTGTGTGGCTAGTTAGATATATTATAACAATACCCCCTTTCGCGGGAGGGCGATAAGTGGCATAGTCTTTTGCGAAAATATAACAAGTGGTGCTTCCTTTACGCGAAATGTGGACTTTTCCTAAAATCTCTCCTTCATTCTCTTCAATCCTCAAAAATCTTCTCATCAATTATGTTTTGTTTCTATCCAAAATAAGCAAGCAATCTCGATCTCTATCTCTATACAAATGTTTCCATTCACCAATCCATCATTCCCTCTTTATGCAGAATAAGAAAATTAAATTTCTATCAACGCAATAAGAAATTTAAATTTTTATCAACGCATACTGATCCTAATCAATTCTCAATTCTTACCATCGCACTTGATTTTTTCTCACCTTATCTATAAATAAACCAACACATATATGAGCCCGCATACAAAGCCATCAAAATCCTTCTCACCATCATCTCTCAGATGGACGGTCTCTCAACATAGTAAGTGCTCCCCTCATCTTCCTCATTGCATGTCTTCTTTCTTTAATGGGGTCCCTCATCAAATTTTTTTGGTTTTTTTAATGTACTTTAATTAGTGTTTTCATTGTTTTTCAAGTGAATAACCCAGTTTTGTTTAATAAATCAAACATAAGTTTTTCTTTTATTTTTCATTTTAGATCCAGGCATAGTTTTTCTTGGTTATTATATGTGATTATATAGATCTAAAAGTTTTTTTTTTTATTTCTTTTAGATTTGTGTATAGTTTTGCATGGTTATTGTGGTTATGATATGTGATTGCATAGATCTAAACTAATCAAGATTCTTATCAATTCCCACTTTGATGCTGCGAAGAGTCCTCTAGATCAATGTAATTAGTCAGTTTGCATATGATGGTGGCCCATGATCACATGACAACCATCACTTGTGATGGATTGTGCATTTTCCATATGGAAACATTAACCATGAATCATGGGGCCCACTTGTAAATAATGGTCACCAAAAGATTGTACACGTCCACGCCATTAGTTCTCATGCAATCTTTATTATTAGGGGTGGATAAAATCTTTAAATTAGATACCCTAACAATCATAAGAATATTTTATACTTTATTATTATTGTTGTTGTTGTTGTTGTTGTTTTTACACATTTTTTATAAAGTGGTGGGTCCCACTTTGGTTGACCCTCGCGCCATCAAAACCAAAACACATCAGGAATTGGTCCACTATGATTAGTCACTTGACAAAGTGACTTGGTCCCATTTTTATGGTTGACCCAAAACTAGCCGTTTTAAAGGGATTAGTCCACTATGTTTTTGCTATGATTTATGTGATAATATTTACTAATATTTATTTAAAATATTAATAATTTTTAATAAGACTTAATTATTATTGATCTCCATTAATGTTGGTATTAAAAATAGTAAAAAATCGCTACGCATGCATATACTTCTAATTACACATCTTGCCTCTTGTATCCTAACACATAAGATTGTATTAGTTAAGGTATTCATATTTACTTTAAGTTCCAACCTACTTAACCAGTAGTATAGTATAAATGTGCATGTAAATGACTCCAGCCTATACTAGACCCACCATGTGGTAGATGGGCAATTGGGACTTGCCACCATGGGTTGAAAATCTAAAAACCTCCGACCATTATGCAAATTTTTGGTCTTTTAATATTGGTCTCTCAAAAGTATAGTAAAAATGCCATAATGTTATAGAGATTTTTAATTTTTTTCCTATATTGCCGCCCCTCCCTTTCCTTCAACACCAATAATGTTTATTTCTATAGTGGCCTGCCCAAGACAATTTTTTTGATTCCGCCCTACCTACCACATTCTACTTACTAACTCCTAAGACATAAAACAATATTAATTGTGTTATTATTCATCATATGGTTAATTTACTTTTTTTATTTTATAATATAGGGTATCTCCCACCAAGCCTAGCCCAGGAGACTTTGGCTCTGAGCCTGAGTGACACTTGATTATGACCAGTTGAAAACTAATTTGTAGCAGTACATGCAAACCCTCCTATCTCATTTCCTTTCATGATTATTTAATTTTATTTCTAATTTAAAAATATAGTTCAAGATTCCTTTTTCAATTGAAAATGAAGATTGGGAGAATCAACACAGTACCCGAGCATAACTAAAAATAAGAGAAAAGAAAATAAGATAAAAAAGCATTAATTAATTACAGAAAAAGAAAAATCAATAATATATACTATAAAGAAGTAAAAAAAAAAAGTCATACAAGAAATGTGACAAATTGGTCACCATTTGTTTTTATTATTGAATGTTATAGTGGTGTTTTTTTATTTTGTATTCCAATCAAACTTATTAGATTTGTTAATTTATCTCTGAATCATACGTATTCTTTGCCTATCAAGAAGATAAAATGAAAAAATATATATCTATCAAAACAAAATCTGCCACATATAATTTGAATTTTGAATTATATCATTTTTCATTTTTTTAAAAAAAATTTAAAAATCTTAGGATGAGTCCTTATATTACTTCTTCCTTATCGCATTATAATTTAGAGAAGATTTTTTATTTCTTTTTAGATAAATAAAAATTCAATATTTTAACTATATTTTTGTTATCATTTATATGACAATATGTATTTATATTTTTTTAAATTTTAATAAAAATTAATTCATGTTTCTCGTGGCCCATGTTGGGCGTGAGCCTTGAAGTATTAGTTATTATTATATATATTATAGCAATCCCCCTTTTCGCAGGAGGTCAACACGTAGCGTAGCCTTTTCACGAGAGGGCGACACATGGCATGCTCTGATTAAAATCCTAATATCTAAAATATCTCTATCTCTCCATCTCTCCGAAAAATCTCTCCATATTCCATTGTCCTCCTATAAAAAAGAAACATTTAAATAAAAGGCCCATCTTCCTTATCATTGCTCTGAAATCATCCAAATGGATCAAGACCGTTCATCATATCAAACTTTTTCATCCTTATCATCTCTCTTGATCCTAATCTCTCCCACTCTAATCTCTCCATTTTCTTTTTCATTAATTTGTTATTGATTTAAATGACATTATGATCTATATCCTAAAATCTCTCCCTCTACCCATTGTTTCTCAATCACCCCCAAAAATCTCTCCCTCTCCTTGCCTTAGTAACCGTGAGACCAATTATATCTCAGCCCATTTATCAATTTAAAGGAGTCTTTGTTTTTGGATTCCTTTGTAATCGTGAATGAATTAAATGATATGAAAAAAGTATTGTGGATTTTGTAGGGGCCAAACTCCTGTTTTTCCTCATATCTTTAGACCAGATTGGAGGGTATGTTGTTAGTATTTATTATTCCCTTTCTCTATTTATATTTCTTTCCATGCTCGGTTTCTTTGCATCATTTTTTGGTATTGTTCTTAGTATTATCAACCCATCAATGATGCCATCTACGTTTTCATATTTTAATAAACTGTGCACTGCCTGAGGTTCTTAGGATATATCAATGTTGTCCTTAATTTGGGTGAAACTTTATATTATTCACTATGGTGATTTTAGGATTGTAGAGAGTGTGGGAAAAAGGCGAGACAGATCTAAATCCAGGGTTCAACGGTTGCTGTATTTGGACTTGGAGTAGTCGGCCTTGCAATGAGTCTCTTTGGCTACTGTTATCGACCTCACATTGTGCATCCGTCTTGTTATTAAGATATTTGGTTTTGTTTCTTCTAACACTTAAAAATGCTGTTTTTAGGTTTTATGGCACTAGGCTGCAGAAGGAGTAAGAATTGTGGGTGCTTCAAGGATCATTGGTATTGATGTGACCTCAAGTAGATTCAATGACGCTGAGTTACAAATAGGTTGAAAAATTGGTATTTGAGAAAATTAAATTTTTTAATTTTTATTTTGATGGAAGAATATCGCTCTCTATCTCGTGCATTAATTTGATTTGGAATTTACATTGATGTGCATATGTTTGGTTGGTAATGTTTATAATCAGATTTAAAGGTTATCCAGAGTTGCAAACGAGAAATTAAATAAGACTTCCAACATCTTGCCCTCAAAAGGTTTATTCTTTGCTCCTACCCTTTATATATATCTTGCATTTCATTTATCAGGGGCTCAAACATTTGATCATGCCGAGTTTCCATGATAGTTTAGACACTGCCCTTTCAGTTCTTTTTTCACTTAAATTTGTAAAAAGAAAAAAAGACACATTGTAATGCCTTTTTTATTTTTCTTTTTTCTTATACCAAGTAGTCTGTATTCAAGAAACGACTTTAATTTTTTAAAATGATGCTTTAATTTATTCCACTACTTTGGTAACTAAGATGAGTTAGCACAGGCCTTTGCATTGGGTGCAAACCCTGCAACGCTATATATATATAATATGACAATAACCCTTTGTATCTTGCATTTTATTTATCAGGGGCTTAAACTTTTGATCATGCTGAGTTTCCGTAATAGTGTAGACACTGCTCTTTCAATTCCTTTTTCAGTTAAATTTGTAAAAAAAAAAACACATTGTAATGTCTTTTTTATTTTTCTTTTTTCCTATATCAAGTAGTCTATATTTAACAAATGACTTTAATATTTCAGAATGATGCCTTAATTTATTCCACTACTGTGGTAACTAAGATGAGTTAGCACAAGCATTTGCATTGGCTGCAAGCCCTGCAACGCTTTATATATATATATATATATATAATGACAATAGCCCTTTGTGAGAGAGCGACTATTGATTTTTCCTTTGTTATAATTAATTAATACTTTTTTATCTTATCTTCATTTCTCTTATTTTTAGTTATGTTTGAGTATTTTGTTCATTCTCCCAATCTTTATTTTCAAGTCAAGAATGGTCACCATTTGTTTTTCTTTTTTTTTTTTTTTTTTTTTTGACTCTTATAATGGCTTTTTGATGTTAGGTTCCGTTCAAACTTATTAAAATTGTTAGGTTGTTTAAATCATCCATATGCTTCGCCTTTCAAGAAGATAAAAAAAAAAAAAGCAAAATAAAATCAAGACAACATCTACCACATATAATTTGATTTCTGGATTAAACCATTTTATGAAATCTAAAAGCTTAGGATGAATCATTATCTTGCTTCTTCCTCATCTCATTATGATTGAGAGAAGATTTTTTTATTTTCCTTTTAGAAAGGTAAAGATTCAATATTTTAACTATATATTTGTTATAATTTATGTAATAATATTTATTTATGTTTTATTTAAATATTTATAATTTTTAATAAAACTTAATTATTTTTTCTAGCCATTGGCAATGTAATGACCGGTGGGGCCTAATCAATTTAGGATTAAATATGAAATGGCCAATGTAAATCCCTACATCTGAGTCAAATTGGAAGGCATGTGGGATGGGTTGATCCACTCAACAGATACATAGTTTAATAAGTATTATATAGAAAAAAAAGAAAAAAATTTTAATAGTTCTAATTGTTATGACTGATAATTAAAAGGTCCCATTTTGGAGAAGGACTTCCCCATGTGCCCCTTAATCCTTTGCATAGCTGATGAGCAAATGGCTATTAGTGCAATTATTCTTCTAGGGCTAAAAACAAGTCTCATTAAAATCTCTTGAATACTTTTGTCGAAAGTGAAACTAATTTATAAATAATATGTAATTTAATTATAAAGTTTGTAACTAAGAATCATTGTTAAACATTTTATAAGATTTTTTCATTTTGAGAACTAGAACTTGAAGATTGATTTGGTATTTTAACATGATCATATCTCAGCTTAGCCTGAGTCCAGCATCGAAGCCCTTGCTATGCTGGTTTGGGCTATGTTTGTATTTTACTTATATGGTACATATATTTTTCAAATGGCCGCATTTGGCATGGGTCTTTTTTTTTTTCGATTCAATTCTAACTAATCAATTTTTTCATAGTGAGAGGATTGATTGACCTAATGATTCTTTGCATATTGGACTATTCCATCTAGATTTTTTTACATATAATATTATTTTTCTCTTGAGTTGAATTTATAGATTTAAGAAAAAATAATCTAAATTTTTTTAATAATATTATAATATAACTATGCAGGTACATTATTTTTCCTTTTTATTTAGTTTTACTAATATGATATTTAATTTTTTTAGTGTGCACTAAAATATTTTAAAATTATGATTGTGTAATTAATTTTATGTTAATATTAATTTACAAATCATTTAAAATTATCTAAATGAATTTTGTAGAATTTTAATTATCATTTTATGTTAATAAATCTTAATTACACTTAATTATTACCAAATGAATTGGTCTTGAATAAGCTTTGACTAGACCCCAGTCAACCCAATACACCATACGGGTTTTTTTTTCTTTTTCTTTTGAAGACATGGAAACCACCTGACCCCCGCCTCAAAAACATTATAAGGCCAATAGTAAACCCATGGATACATGACACTACCCATAAGCACCGTGTTCTTTTAAGGCATTTAAAAGAGGATTTCAACCTAGGACCTCCTGAACACTACTAGACTTCTCAACCAATATAAAACAATTAAGGATGGGTACTACACATCGATCTTTCTTACCGGTTACTGTAGAGCAAGTCTTACTTTATCCATTGCTTCAATAAAAATGTGCGGCTATGATGCTCATCTCCTTAAAAAAAAACATGTCATTCTTTTCTTGAATTTACTTTGTATGATATTTTATTTCTACATTTTTTGAGTTTTTGATGGGTATTTTTATGAACTTCTAAAATCTATTTTTACCTTTTAGAATTGATTTAAATAGTTCTATTTTAGATATTGACTTTGATGTACCTTAGCTAACATGACCTAATCATTGATAGTGCAATGCCGAGCGGAGCCTAATTAGTTTAGGATCTAAACTTGAAATGGCCTATATAAAACCCTATATCAAAGCCAAATTGTAAAGCATGCGAGCTATGTCCATCCACTTGACAAATATACAGTTTGGGTTTGAGATATGTGTAGAGCCCAATAATATATAAAAAATATATAATTTTTTGTAATAATCCTGAATATTATGACTGATAATCAAAGCTCCCATTTTGCAGAAGGTCTACCCCATGTGCCACCGTAATCCTCTTTATAGCTTATAAGCAAATGGCCATTGATGCAATTATTCTTCTAGGGCTAAAAACACCCCTCTTTAAAAATTATTTATAGTGAAAGGGTTGGTTGACCTTATGACTTTTTGTACATTGAATTATTCAATCTAATTTTTTTCTATATAATTTTTTTCTCTTTATTGAGTTTACAGATTAAATAAGAATTATCTAACTTTTTTCTATTCTTATTCTAATAAAACTCTACGGGTATATTAGTTTTATTTATTTTCTAATATGATATTTATTCTTTCAAGAGTGTGCTAAAATATTTAAAATTATGTTTGTGTAATGAGTTTTCTGTTAATATTAATGTACAATTGATTTATATATTTATAAATATTTTTAGTTACAAATAATGTAATTGTTAAACAAGGCCTGTGCCCAACAAGGCCCATATTGGGTGTGGGCCCTGCAGCTCTAAGTTAATGTACACGTGGCGTAATCTATTTATACATTGATTAATGTACACCTGCGCTATTTATTATATTATATATAATTTAAAGTTGCACACGTAGCGCAGCCTTCTTCATGAGAGGGTGACACGTGGCGTAATCTAAGAATTCTAGGTGACCCTTTCCCAATGGGACTTAGAAAAACTTGAGAGGAAGATAGATATATAGAGTTGTTGCTTACTATAAAACAGAAAAGGCAGTGAGACTCAAGGCTTTGTTTTCTCAGAGAAGAAAACTTGATTTGGAGGACTAAAGGAAAGAACGGCGAGTAAAAGAAGAACAATGGAAAAAAGTGGGGAGAGGAAAAATAGAAGAATAGGAAGGAGCCAAGGAGAGGAAAGAAGAGAAGACCTAGCAGCAGCAACAATAACACCACAGAAATCAGTAGATGGAGGTGCTCTCTCTCTCTCTCTCTCTCTCTCTCTCTCTCTCTCTCTCTCTCTTTGACTTGCAAGGCTTTCTGACTCATTGGTATTCTTTCTTGGGGGCTGCTACGTAAGATCTATCAAAACTTTTGGAGGCCCTGTTTTAACAAGGAAAGGAACACCCAGAAAAACTTGTCAAATATATGCAAGCCTTTGGAGTTTGTAGTCTTCACTGATTTCTCTTTTATTGAATTGAAATTCTTAAGTGTTCTACTTCTAAAATTATCAAAATCATCCCATAACTGATGGGCCCCACATGTGATCATTCATGGGTGAGCCCAACGAATAGTTTGCGCCCCTCATTAGTCACGTCAGTTGTTCTGCTGACAGGTTTTGTGAAACAAGTATTCAAATTCCAACCCCTATTTTGTTAAACAGTAATTTTTTAGTTAGTAAGGTTATGGACTTGCTCTCTCTTTCTTCTGATAATTTTTTTCTAATGGCCTATCCGTTTTCATCCCTGTACAAAAGGCTGTGAAAATGATTTCCCCATGCTAGGATTAGATCAAAGTGGATCCAAGCCCATCATCTCAATCCACAATCGGTAATCTATTATTTTCCTCTGATTGTGCAGAGTGAAACAAGTATGATCGATCCATTAGCACTCGATCAATGATTTCCAAAATGATCCGACCGTTTATGCAATTCATTAACAATTAATTCATATCTAAATTACTAAACATGGGAGTTCCCTTGATCGAAATTCATGGAAGGAAGGGTTGCTAGACAACTATTTTTTCCTTCCTTTTGTAGGGAAATTCATGAGAGGGCAACACGTTGTGCAATCTAAGGATTTTATCTATTTAGAAGGATTTTGCTGAGAATAAGATTCCCAATTAAGATAGTATAAATCTAGCAACTCCTTATTAAGATAGTATAAATCTAGCAAATCCTAATTAATAGTTTCCTAATATAACACAAAGTAGTGTTCCTACTACAAAAGAAACTCTTTCATTCTAAGTATATAAGTGCCACTAGCCGATGAGAAGGGCAAGAGAAACGGGCAGAATTCAACACAACATGTTTAAAGCGCTGTTGATTTTTAAATCCACAGCGCTGTGAAAGATTTACTTTATTGTATTGGATTAAAACCACATTGCTGTCCTTGATCTGCTCATTGGGTGATTACTTCCGATTGCTTTCTTCAGTTTGGGTCAGAGCAGGCATTGGAGAGAGAATTTAAGACGGTAGCTGCTGCATTGGCAACAATATTGAGTTAAGGTAAGAACTAGAGCATCAAAAG
Source organism: Sextonia rubra (assembly GCA_037013555.1). NCBI lineage: Eukaryota > Viridiplantae > Streptophyta > Magnoliopsida > Laurales > Lauraceae > Sextonia > Sextonia rubra. The sequence goes on along the minus strand of JASUAD010000001.1, from coordinate 102,537,382 downwards.
CCCAAATAGCATATGATGAAACAACATTGAATTAACGTCGCACCTACATCTTCCAGACAATGATCATTATAGAAATTCAATAACACTTTATTTAAATTAAATAGTAAACCACTGCTCCATGCGGTCATCTCCTTTTCCTTTTTCTATATAGCCTTTCCTTTTATATTTTTTTATGAGATACATTATTATTATTATTATTATTATTATTGTAACAATAGCCCTTTGTGGGAGAGTGACAAGAGGCGCGCCCTTTGTAAATCATGTGGCGTTTGTGATGAATAACAAATTTAATTGGACTCTTCAAATTTCCAATAAGAAATTGTGATACTTATCTTTAATTAGTAATCTCTTAATCTCCCCATTGTCTTTTTCCTTTTAGGGCAGCTTTGTGTACACACACTTTCCGTGAAAAGAGGAAATTGTCACATTAGCAAAGTCCATGGGAAAAGAGTTATGCTACCTTTCTCACGTTGCTCAAGCTCTTCATATTTAGGTGCTCTTTTATGAATCTTACATACTTGAGGCCTTTGTGTAAAACATGATGCAGTCATTCTTTTACACTTTTTTCAACATAAGGAAATGCAATAGCAATAAAAACTTAATAATTGTATGCTCCTAATCATTGCATTATCATTATTAAAAAAAATTTATAATTATGACATATCTATCTATGTTGGGAACTTTTTAATTTGATTTTGAAAATATTTATATATTGGAATTTTACATGGGCCTTGTTGGGCATGGGCCCTAAATTGCTAAGATTAACTAATTTTAATATGGTGGACTTCTCATGTGATGACCATCTTCCATGAGTATCCACTCCAAGTAACAGTTTTATTCCTTTGAACAATGGCTAATGAACATCAACATTTAAACTTGGACGGATAAGATTGTCAGTACCTAAACATCACTAATTCAATTCAATGGATCAAACCCAAATTCAAGTATTATAGGGTACCATTTTTCCCTTTATTTAAATAATAATAATTTTTAATAAAGCTTAATTTATTTTTTCATGGCTCGCGTTGGGCACGGGCCCTAAAGCGCTAGTATATATTATGACAATACCTCTCTTCATGGGAGGGCGACACGTGGCGCAATTCTCTTTATGAGAGAGCGACACGTGGCGCAATCTAAGGATTCCATCCATATTAGCTAAACTCTATTCATACCAAATCTCTAAAATCTCTCCTTAGTTTTCTATAAAACTTTTCCCTCCTTAATTTGGCTTTAATCTATATTTGCCTATGTTGATCCATGTCAAGTTATATTGATGATTGGATTTAGATATTACCAAATTTTGATGTGGACATAGCATTAGCGGGCCTCACCTGAACATCATCATAATTATTATCATGGATCAAATATGTTCTAGAAATATATAATCCAATCCCCAGAGTAGTTGTTTTAGAGTAATTAAGTTTTATGTGTGAAAAGTGGAATTGTATGTTAATGTGGTAATTGGGGCCGTAAAGTGATTTCATGATAAGATAAGGTGGGCCACAAAATGATATCGTCATCATTCTAAAGATTTTCCAATAAATTAAATTAACAAGCCTACAAAATCATACAAAATTATTGGGTATCATTCTATATCAAAACATTGTCCAAGAGTCACCAAACTTTTAGGAATGGCTTACTTTACGATGAGTGGGCCTAATGGTAAAACGGTTTGTTGTAAAATGGCAACTTGAGAAATATTAAATATTCTAATTCCCAGGCAGTAAGCACTGCTAAACTAACTAGAGTGTAGATTGCTAACACTAATAAAGTTAGAATTTGCATATATTGGTCATAATAGAAAATGGGCTGCAAAAAATTCATAGTGGGTGCAAACATAGCAACTTAGGCCTAAAACCTTGTCACGCCTTGATCCTGTGAATTTGGGATTTGAGTGGGCCCCTAAGGCGTGGATACGTAATCCCGTAGTAATCCGTGCCCTGAAGAATTGTGCACGAATTCCTACAAGGGAGATTCTACAGGAACGTGTGAGGTATGCCAACACATGTAGGAATATAAATCATCATAACGAAATCCTGCGAAATACTCTGTAAAGATCAAGAGCAAAACAAGAGAAACATATCTTCCAACATTCATAGATAGATATATATATATATATATCAATGCTTAAGACTTTAAATAACATTTCATACAATCCAAACTACTACTTAAAAAGGTTGGGTACAAAAGGTCCAATTTACACATTCCCAAGGGTAGACTAAAATTACAACTGTAACACCTCCAAAACCGGCGTATTCCGTAGGATGTCTAATAGAAGACATCGCCATCCTTCCATTCATCTATACCCCGAGGTACCATTGGGGCACTCTCCGAGGGTGCGTTAACAACCGGGTTGGGATTTGGTTCCATACCTGTAATGCCAAGAGTAACACTGTTAACATGACAGTTAAGCAAGTACAGAGCATATGAAACTAGCAAAATGTATCAAATGAATTTATTAATATACGCTGGGCAAGAGAGGAATAACAACTTACTAGGCATATTGTGCATGAGTAACAATAAGTGAGGAATTATAATTAAGATGTAGTACACACTAATTGGCAATCATGAGGCTCTCTTCTCCCAAAAGGAGCATACATATGGGTTGCTAGGAGATCAACTTAGCTTCCCGAGGAGCGCCGACAACTCCTCCGTAGACTACTGCAGTAGTGACGTAAGAATACCCAAAAGGCACAAGCTAGGTGGTGACGACACGGATTCACCTCTTTCATGCTTACAATTATGCTCGTCATATCATATATAAGGAACATCAGTCCGAAAGTATCATCAATCAAGAAAACAAAAATTTTAGAGTGACGAATAATTAACTGAACATACTTATATGAGCTACGTAGGCTCGAACCCCGGCTATACCCTTTTGGGTAACAAGCACGCACTTAGTAAAAGCTCTGGCTTGTCAGACATACACTCATTAGTAGCTCAGGTCTGAATTGCCTCAGAGTTTGGCTAGAGGGAGTAGAAACATAACAATCATGTTGAGGTCAAGGCATCGTAACCATATGAATGCATCCAGATTGAGTAAGTATCAAGGAAATTACTGCCCAACCCTATATTAGATAATCCATGATTCCTAAGGTCATTCAGCTCGACGTACTCATAAAACATCCAGTGCCATTGTATTACCGCATCTTGGTATTACCTTGTGTATATAAGGACACCCTTTTTATGCTAACATCCATGACTTGACATTGGGAGATCATCTGGAATTTCTCATTCTCTTTAACGTGAACTTACCGTTGGCCAATGTGGTGGTAGGAAAGGTGCCAATACTAAGGCCCTCCATGTCAGTCGGAGTTTCTAATATCCTAGATTTCACTGGGTTCTTACGGCTTAGCCTTGTATAATGTTACGGCTTAGCCGGGTGGCTCAGGTCTTCTTCTAAAAATTTAGGCGCATTTACGGCTTCGTCATATATTAACCTATGGCTCAGCCGTGCTAAGCCTACGGCTAGGTTACGGTTGGGTTACGGCTGAGCCGTAAGGCATTACACAGTGTAGTCGTATGCAAGCTGTAGAAGGAGATGGGTTTTCAAGCTCTCTGGAAAATCCGCCGTAAAAAAGCTTACGGCTTGGGCATGGGTTGGACACGGCTTAGCCGTAGTTCATTTCACTGTGCAGCCATGGGTAAGCCACAGTACAAAAACCAATTTTGTTGCTCTTGGCACTTTAAGCCGTAAACACTCACGGCTTAGCCGTGGCTTCGCCGTACGCTTCAGAAAACCTGAAGTCAGTTCTGTAGCTCAGTTTCAATACGGAATCAATACAGAACCTGAGTTGCAAGGGAGTTTCTATGGCTAAATTATAGTGTCTTTGAAGGTGTTCAATACCCACACACCCTCTTATTCCATGTTTACATCCTAACTCAATCCATACCACATTTGTACACATTTAAAACAATGAAAAATGGGCTGAAATTTGAGAATTTAAAGAACTAACCCGAAAATCAATAACTTAGTCACACATGCAGCACATGTGAACTCTAATACTTGCCTTTTTAACAGTGCTAGACCTCTCTAACTCTTTCTTGTTATGTGCTTAGGGAAAACCTCCAAATGAAAGTGGGTTCTCTACAAGTAGAACATACAAATGATAAATGGGATATAAAATTGCATGCATGTCATGTAATTAAGTCTTCTAGACTCTAACAAACTTAAAGATGTGAAATGGAGGTAAAACCTTCACTTTAGGGACTGTAGCTTAGAGAAGATTGTGATTTCTAAGAAAGAGATGCCCAAAGGAGGAAGAAGAGGATGGATGGACGCTATTACTATTGCATGCAAGCTCCAGATCCGTGTTTCCAGCTCTAAGGTGAAGTAAGGAGGGGTGAAGAGAGAGAAGGAAGTAGCTCTAACAACCAAGAAGAAGAGAAAGAGAGAATGAACGTTGAGTTCTCTTTTAACTTAAAATTTCCTGCAGTTAACATGCAAGTCCAAATTTTCTATGAAATTATAGTTGAGGCCAAATGGACCTCCATTAGCTCAAGATGAATCCAATTCAAGTTGGGTCTAACACAAAAAATGATCTACACAAAAAATTACACAAGGAGTGATTGACGAGGTGCCCATAAGATGCAAGAACAATTTACAAAAAGGTCCTCAACTACTGAAGTAAGGTTCAAACTCCGCCCAACTACCTATCCAAGACCCAAACCCAATAGTTTTTATATTAGATCAACCTTAACAAGGTTTAATTAACATAGACGTGATTAATTAATGTAGATTAAGATTAGTGAGATTCGGAACTTTACAAACCTAGCCCACATAACATGTCAACTTTGGTTTATAAACTAGCCTACATTCTATTATCGCATGTTGCTACTAAAGGATGCAAGTGGATTTCCAATATCAGATCATCTAGAACTTCCAACCCCTAAAAACTACGTTAGAAACCCAATAATAGGTTTCAATTGATAAATTGGGTTTAAGGTTCCAATTGATATATGAGTTTATTTTTAGATCCATACAAGTTCATACCCATGGACTTGAGACGCGGCACATAAATCTTTTATGTCAGAAACTATAACTCAAAATCAATTTTAATTGGATATTTTTATGTTTAATCATGAAAATAATAGATTTGGTGCATTGTTAGAAGTTGAATTTATCCTTATTTTAAGAAAAAAAAAGTTAGAATTGATTTTGGAACTGGATATTAATCTTTCAGTCAAAATATGTCCTAGAACTATATTCAAATTCTCTTATTGAAACCAGATATGTCAAGGCAGGTCAAGATCCTAAGCTCTAATACAGAGGAGCTTTTCATGTGTAAGTTATCTAAAATAATTTCCAAGAAGTTGGGCCCACTACAATACCCCTTTGGTGAGAGAGCAACATGTGGCGATTCTTCTTTATGGAAGAGCGATACGTGGCACGCTCCAATTAAAGTCCTCGGATTCTCTCCCATTTTCCTCCCCTGAAATCTTTCTATTTACTATTTGATCTCCTAAAAATCAGCATAATCTTTATCCCTATCATTATCTCTTTCTTTCTAAAATCAATCTAAATCTTTCTTATTCAAAGAATACAATACCTTAAAATTTTCAATGCAATCCCTTACATGCAATCTCATCATAATTTACAATTGATATCCATATCATATTTAATCATGAAGAATGCCATATAGTCAAAAGGAGGGGTTCTTATACATCTCAAATGAATTTTCATACCACTCATCATATTAATTAGGCAAATTACCTTTATCTTATTTCATATACCATTAAATTTCACTATCCAACTGGCAATTTGTGTAAGGTCCAAACCCTAGATAATTATGGTTTATAGTACTTAAGTTGGGTTTAATTTAATTAATATGTTATTAGGCTAATTTAACTCAAATCCCTTTGGGTTTGGGTCATGGATGGGTAGTTGAGTCGGGTTCAAACCTTATTAGGTAGTCCAGGACCTTTTGTATTCTAGTATTTTCACGGTTTTATGTCATTAATGCACCATATTAGTTGTATTGGGTGAGTTTCACCTTGTGTGACATCTCTTAAGTTTGGCCCAATTTCATTTGGACTCATTCCAGACCATTTAAACCCAATTGATTCAAACTGGATATACACAGAACCCAGGAGGGCTTATTCGCAATTTCCAGAACTCAACCCATTTAAACCCACAACCCATCATCCCTCTCTCATTTCTCTCTTTGCAATCGGCTGTAGCAGGAGACCTCTTTATCTCCTCCATTCTTTCATCACTTTCTTCCTCATTTTACCTCCATTCTTGGGTAGTGGAGAGACTTGCATGCAACAAATTTGGATCCTTTCCTTCTTACTCTTTATTCTTCTTGCTCTCCTTTTTGGAGTCAAGGCATCCCCATCTTCCTTTTGGTTATAAGGGACTTGAGGTAAGAAACCCCATCGCCATCTCAGTTAATGAGTTCAATAAGGGTCAAGAGATTCCATCATTAGCGTGCATGCATTCCATTCTCATCCTTCTTCATGCATGTGTTAGATTCTTCATTATAGGAGCCTTCTCCACCATCTAGCCAAGGGGCAAATTGATTTGAGTGAAGCACCAAGCCTAAGGCAAGTATAAGGATACATTTTCTTTACATGCATGGCTTTATTCTTTGATTCCTGATGGATTCTTGTGGATTACCCCTTTTACAGCTCAATGGATAATTGGCGCAGCCCTGGATCTAGGATGGGTAGTAGAACAATCTCCCGAGGAATTGTTCGAATCCGAGGATTCAAGGTAGTCACGATGAAAATATGGAACGAGAAAATCTTTGCACAACTGAAAATTTTTATAGATAAAAAGCATACCTAATACAGTGAAAATTACTCCTGCGGTTCTAAATATAGAAGGACTAATTCTAAACAAATAAGACCTACTAAAATAGGAAATAACAAAATAGAAAGTGCATCAATCGGGATCCTTGAAGAAGTCAAGGATCAATTGGATGTCCTCCGATCATGTGATCTGGCCCGGACTTGGGTTCGGCTTGCATCAGCTCTCCCCGGCTTGGAAAAACACGACTCCGGCGAGTTGAGCGCTTGATATCTCTCATAAAGATCAAGATTGATGCGCTGGAAGTCAGTAGCTGTAATCCACGTAGCATCAGAGAGAGGACGATTCCGCCAGCGTACATAAAACTTTTGATAACCTTCTTGACGTGTAGAAACAATTTGATCATCAAGGACATCAATAATTTCATCAGGAGGTGGAGAATTAACTGGTAAAGAAATAAGCTGCTCTTCATTTTCTCCTTCAGTATCATGGCCACGATAGAGAGTAAGATCCTCGACATTGAATGAAGAATTGACGCCTGAATCAGTAGGGATATCAAGAATATAGGCGTTGGAATTAATCTTCTGGAGAATCTTGAAAGGACCTGAACTACGAGGGTGTAATTTCTTGTTAGCTCCAGGTGGCAATCTCTCAGGTCGAATACGCACCATAACCATATCGCCTTCATTAAATTCAACAAAACGACGATGTTTATCAACTTGCTGCTTATAAACATCATTGCTGGCAGATATATGCGACGTACTTCATTATGGACTTGCTGCATGTGTTGGAAGAAAGTCTCAGCATCTGCACTCACTTGGGCATCAACTGGTAATGGAACAAGATCAACAGGGAGGTGAGGACGAACTCCTGTAACAGCTTCAAATGGTGAAAGTCCAGTTGATCGGTTGACAGAATTATTGTAAGCAAATTCTGCCATAGGGAGCATTTGATCCCAGTTTGTGATGCGATCACGTACAAGGCAGCGTAACAATTGGCCAAGACTTCTATTCACCACTTCTATTTGTCCATCAGATTGAGGGTGATAAGCAGTAGAGAAATTAAGTTTGGTGTCAGACAGCATCCATAAGGTCTTCCAGAAGTAGCTCATAAACTTCGTGTCGCGATCAGAAACAATAGTTTTGGGAAGCCCATGTAGTCGAACAACTTCTTTGAAGAATAGTTTAGCCACCTTGTAAGCATCAGCAGTCGCAGTGCAAAGAATGAAGTGTGCCATCTTTGAAAAGCGATCAACAACAACGAAGATGGAATCAACCTTTCTAGCAGTCGTGGGTAAACCGAGCACAAAATCCATGCTAATGTCTTCCCAAGGAGTATGTGGAATAGGCAAAGGCTGATATAACCCAGTATTCTTCTTATTTCCTTTTGCAATTTGGCATGTTCGGCATCTTTCACAAATATGAATCACATTGGTCTTCATACGAGGCCAATAATATCTGTCACTGACAAGAGCAAGTGTTTTGTCGCGACCCAAATGTCCGCTACATCCACCTGCATGCGACTCTCGCACAACATATTCACGAATAGAAGTGGCTGGAAGACAGAGTTGCGTACCTTTGAATAGAAAACCATCATGAAGACTATAGTGAGGATGTTGAATATGACTGCCATTACGGAGGTCCGCATAAATAGAACCAAAATCTTTGTCGGCTGCATAATCTTGTTTGATTTGCTCAAAACCGGGCACATTAATAGACATGGCAGTCAAAAGATGTTTTCTCCGGCTTAATGCATCCGTAATCAGGTTATCCTTTCCAGCTTTATGACGAATGCTAAATTTGAATTCTTGTATGTATGCACTCCATTTAGCTCGGTTAGCGCTGATCTTCTGCTGAGAGTGTAAATGTTGCAGAGCATCATTATCAGAGTAAAGCACAAACTCATTTGCAATCAAATAATGTCTCCAGTGACGAAGTGTTTGGACAAGTGCATAGAATTCTAGATCATATGCAGTATACTTTCGCTTGGCATCAGAAAGTTTCTCACTGAAGAATGTAATATGATGTCCTTCCTGGCTAAGGACTCCGCCAATGCCAACATTTGAGGCATCGCAAGCAATTTCAAATAGTTTGCTAAAATCAGGAACTTGCAGAACGGGCGCTGCAGTAATCTTTCGCTTGATCTTCTCAAAAGCCCTGGTGGCTGCATTGGTCCACTTGAAGTCACCTTTCCTCATGCAATCAGTAATAGGAGGCATAACGGTACTGAAGTTTCTGATAAACCTTTTGTAAAAATTGGCAAGACTATGAAAACTGCGAACTTCAGTAAGGGTAGTAGGAATTGGCCAATCAAGAATAGCGCTTACTTTTGTAGGATCCATCTTAATTCCTTGTGCATATACTAGATATCCCAAGAAAACAACAGAATCACTCATAAAAGTGCATTTCTTGAGATTGATATAGAAACGCTCCCGGCGGAGAAGTTGGCAGACCTTATCTAAATGCTAAAGGTGATCTTCTTTTGACTTGCTGTAAATAAGAATATCGTCGAAGTAGACGACAACAAATTTTCCAATATAAGGCTGCAATAATTGTGTCATAACCCGCATAAAAGTACTAGGAGAATTGGTTAAACCGAAAGGCATAACCATCCATTCAAAGAGACCATCCTTTGTTTTAAAGGCAGTTTTCCATTCATCTCCTGGTCTTATGCTAATTTGATGATATCCGCTCTGCAGGTCGATTTTGGAAAATATACATGCACCAGTCATAATATCTAACATATCGTCCAAGCGAGGGATAGGGAAGCGATATTTTACTGTGATTTTGTTGATTGCACGGCAATCTACACACATTCACCAACTTCCGTCCTTCTTCGGAGTGAGAAGTGCTGGAACACCACATGGACTGAGACTTTCCTTTATATAGCCCTTCTGAAGCAAATCATCAACTTGCCTTTTTAACTCTGCATGTTCTACTGGACTCATCCGATAAGCAGGTAAGTTAGGCAAAGAAGCTCTAGGAACCAAATTAATAGCATGCTGAATGTCCCTTAGTGGGGGTAGTTCCTTGGGTAACTCTTCAGGAACTAGGTCGGCAAACTTGTCCAATAATGGCTTCACTTCCTGAGGAATAGCATGAGAATCATCAGCAACTTGTTTAGTAACTAAGGCATACATGACACCTTGCTCTTTGCTTTCCACTTCAAATTTCCGCATGGTTAAAATATGCGATGTAAGAGAAACTGCAACGGCGGCGGGAGAAGAGGTAGGAGAGGATGGCGGAGTTTGCAATGGACGCAGCACGATACATCTACCTTTCCAATTGAAAGCATAGGTATTGTGTTCATGATCTGTGATCACTTTAAACTTCTGTAACCATGGCCGCCCGAAAAGGATATGTGTGACGTTCATTGGTATGATATCACAAAGAAGAGTATCCTCATAATTGCCAATCTTAAAAGGCACACATCATTGTTGACGAACAGGAATAGAATAGTTATCAACCCATGCAACTTTATATGGCCTTGGATGCTTTACCGTGGGAAGTTTAAGCTTATCAACTGCTTCTTGGGAGATAACATTCATAGCACTTCCACCATCAATAATCATATTACATGCTCTGTCCATACATTTGACACGAGATCGAAAAATAGAAGCATGATTCCAATCTTCATCCTCTTTAGCATCCGCTACTAGCAAACGACGATCTAGAAAGAGAAGCGGAATACCATCATCAGCGTCTGCATAATCTACCTGATCAGCTTGATCTTCATAAGGAGGATCTATATCAGCGTGCCCTGATTCGACATGCTCATCATGCTGAGTATCAGTATCAGGCTCATTGGAAGTATATAAATTACGATGAGGGCATTCATTGGCATAATGTCCTCGTTGCTTGCAGGCATGACAAACAATATCTCTCCTGTCTGTTCTGGCATAAGCACGATTATCAGGCTGGTTCTGTGGACCCCTCCGATTCTGTTGGGGATTCATCTGTCTTTGTTGCATCCCTGGCCGAGGATTCTGAGGAAGCTGCTGAACTTGACGCTGAGGAGAAGGCCTATAAACTGTTGCTTGATTGCGATTATAAGTAGGATCAGGACCTCTTTTTATGGAAGACTCCCCGGCTTGAAAAAGATTACGCTTCCGTAACTGAATTTCATGTTGGGCTTCGCGGGCTTTATTGAATATTTCATCTACTGTGGCATAATCAAACATTGCCACCTCTCGTCTGATATCAGCACGCAGATTATCCCTGTACCTAGTGATAGTCAGACGATCATCAGTCCTCAAGTTACGGCGAACAATGTATTCGCGAAACTTGTTGGTATATTCTTCCACAGTTATATTGCCTTGCTGGAGACTCAGATATTCTTGGTGAAGTGTATCCATATAATCAGAAGGAAGGAAATTGCCCTTGAGCTTCTCTTTCATAATATTCCACCGGAGAATCGGCTGGCCTACTGCAAGATCATTGTTTTCAACACCATACCACCAAATACGAGCAGGACCCTTCAGTTTAACTTTGGTAAAGGCTATCCGCTGTGCATCATTCATACCATACCAAGAAAAATAATCTTCCAAAGAATTAAGCCAATCAACAAAAACTTTCGGACTCGTATCACCACTAAAGTCAGCAATGTCAATTTTGACTTTCCTAGTGATGTCATCAGGTGGGGGTACAACATGGTGAACTTGATGATCTCGTTCAGCCAGAAGGCGCTTCATAAAATCACGAATGGATTCAGCAGCCCACATCATCAACCCTAACCAAACCGACCACTACAGCAGCCCAACTCTCTAACCCTAAACCCCTGTGACACCCCACCACCCGATCGGAGATCCGACCCCTACAACCACGCCCCTGTCGAAACCCATCCCCTCTCAGTCTTTCCCGCACCACCTCCTCCTCAACTCCTAAACCTGTTCGTAACCCAAATCCCCCACCCAAAACCCCAGACTCTGCACAATCCCTCTTTCCCAAATCCGAGTGAAAAAAAAAAATCAACAAAAACAAGAGAGAGCAGCCCGCAACAAGAAGAGAAGAAAGAGTACTCGGCACTGGGGACTTTCAGCGGCGGCCTCCAACAGTGTCAGCAGCAGGGGCGGCCTCCAGCCGTTGCGTCGTCGCCGTCCTCTGCCGCGGCCGCAAGCACAGTTGATCGCACCGCCATCGCAGCAGCCCCGAGCACTGTTGACGGTCGCCTCCATCGTCACCCATCACACCGCCATCGCAGCATCCACGAGCACTAGTGACGGTCGCCTCCATCGACTGCTTCCCTCTCCGTTTTTGTTTCTCCTCTTCCGCTCTTTAGCTAAGTCCGCTCCCTCCTCTCTTTTATTTTCTTTCTCTGCACACAGCCCAAGAAAGAAGGATCAAGAGTCGGGTGCCGTTGGACCTCGACCCGAGCACGTGTCACCCGACCCATTGCATTGTCATCGGACCTAAGTTGGTCCGGCCCATCACAAGACCGACCCGACCCACTTTCTTTATTTTTTGAAAAAAAAAAAGAAGCAATCATGCCTAGGCGTGGTGATGATCTTCAACATTGGATGACTGACCACCAGAGGGATGAAACCATCCTTAAACTGAGTCAAGAATTAGAAGATGTCACGGGACGTCTCAAAATTGCAGAAACTGCCATTGCTGAGCTACAAACAAAGCAATTTGTTAGTCAAGAAGGATCCTCCAATATATCTATGGTTTACACGCCCGTCCAACCAGAAAGACCCGAAAATCATGAATCCATTCGTGATTTTATGGAGCGCCTTCTGGCTGAACGAGATCATCAAGTTCACCATGTTGCACCCCCACCTGATGACATCACTAGGAAAGTCAAAATTGACATTGCTGACTTTAGTGGTTATGCGAGTCCGAAAGTTTTTGTTGATTAGCTTAATTCTTTGGAAGATTATTTTGCTTGGTATGGTATGAATGATGCACAGCGGATAGCCTTTACCAAAGTTAAACTGAAGGGTCCTACTCGTATTTGGTGGTATGGTGTTGAAAACAATGATCTTGCAGTAGGCCAGCCGATTCTCCGGTGGAATATTATGAAAGAGAAGCTCAAGGGCAATTTCCTTCCTTCTGATTATATGGATACACTTCACCAAGAATATCTGAGTCTCCAACAAGGCAATATGACTGTGGAAGAATATACCAACAAGTTTCGCGAATACATTGTTCACCGTAACTTGAGGACTGATGATCGTTTGACTATCACTAGGTACAGGGATAATCTGCGTGCTGATATCAGACGAGAGGTGGCAATGTTTGATTATGCCACAGTAGATGAAATATTTAATAAAGCCCGCAAAGCCCAACATGAAATTCAGTTGCGGAAGCGTAATCTTTTTCAAGCCGGGGAGTCTTCCATAAAAAGAGGTCCTGATCCTACTTATAATCGCAATCAAGCAACAGTTTATAGGCCTCCTCCTCAGCGTCAAGTTCAGCAGCCTCCTCAGAATCCTCGGCCAGGGATGCAACAAAGACAGATGAATCCCCAACAGAATCCGAGGGGTCCACAGAACCAGCCTGATAATCGTGCTTATGCCAGAACAGACAGGAGAGATATTGTTTGTCATGCCTGCAAGTAACGAGGACATTATGCCAATGAATGCCCTCATCGTAATTTATATACTTCCAATGAGCCTGATACTGATACTCAGCATGATGAGCATGTCGAATCAGGGCACGCTGATATAGATCCTCCTTATGAAGATCAAGCTGATCAGGTAGATTATGCAGACGCTGATGATGGTATTCCGCTTCTCTTTCTAGATCGTCGTTTGCTAGTAGCGGATGCTAAAGAGGATGAAGATTGGAATCATGCTTCTATTTTTCGATCTCGTGTCAGATGTATGGACAGAGCATGTAATATGATTATTGATGGTGGAAGTGCTATGAATGTTATCTCCCAAGAAGCAGTTGATAAGCTTAAACTTCCCACAGTAAAGCATCCAAGGCCGTATAAAGTTGCATGGGTTGATAACTATTTTATTCCTGTTCGTCAACAATGCTGTGTGCCTTTTAAGATTGGCAATTATGAGGATACTCTTCTTTGTGATGTCATACCAATGAACGTCACACATATCCTTTTCGGGCGGCCATGGTTACAGAAGCTTAAAGTGATCACAGATCATGAACACAATACCTATGCTTTCAATTGGAAAGGTAGACGTATCGTGCTACGTCCATTGCAAACTCCGCCATCCTCTCCTACCTCTCCTCCCGCCGCCGCCGCAGTTTCTCCTACATCGCATATTTTAACCATGCGGAAATTTGAAGTGGAAAACAAAGAGCAAGGTGTCATATATGCCTTAGTTACTAAACAAGTTGCTGATGATTCTCATGCTATTCCTCAGGAAGTGAAGCCATTATTGGACAAGTTTGCCGACCTAGTTCCTGAAGAGTTACCCAAGGAACTACCCCTACTAAGGGACATTCAACTTGCTATTGATTTGGTTCCTGGAGCTTCTTTGCCTAACTTACCTGCTTATCGAATGAGTCCAGTAGAACATGCAGAGTTAAAAAAGCAAGTTGATGATTTGCTTCAGAAGGGCTATATAAAGGAAAGTCTCAGTCCATGTAGTGTTCCAGCACTTCTCACTCCGAAGAAGGATGGAAGTTGGCGAATGTGTGTAGATTGCCGTGCAATCAACAAAATCACGGTAAAATATCGCTTCCTTATCCCTCGTTTGGACGATATGTTAGATATAATGACTGGTGCATGTATATTTTCCAAAATCGACCTGCGGAGCAGATATCATCAAATTCGCATAAGACCAGGAGATGAATGGAAAACTGCCTTTAAAACAAAGGATGGTCTCTTTGAATGGATGGTTATGCCTTTTGGTTTAACCAATGCTCCTAGTACTTTTATGCGGGTTATAACACAATTATTGCAGCCTTATATTGGAAATTTTGTTGTCGTCTACTTCGACGATATTCTTATTTACAGCAAGTCAAAAGAAGATCACCTTCAGCATTTAGATAAGGTCTGCCAACTTCTCCGCCGGGAGCGTTTCTATATCAATCTCAAGAAATGCACTTTTATGAGTGATTCTGTTGTTTTCTTGGGATATGTAGTATCTGCACAAGGAATTAAGATGGATCCTGCAAAAGTAAGCGCTATTCTTGATTGGCCAATTCCTACTACCCTTACTGAAGTTCGTAGTTTTCATGGTCTTGTCAATTTTTACAAAAGGTTTATTAGAAACTTCAGTACTGTTATGGCTCCTATTACTGATTGCATGAGGAAAGGTGACTTCAAGTGGACCAATGCAACCACCAGGGCTTTTGAGAAGATCAAGCAAAAGATTACTGCAGCGTCCGTTCTGCAAGTTCCTGATTTTAGCAAGCTATTTGAAATTGCTTGCGATGCCTCAAATGTTGGCATTGGCGGAGTCCTTAGCCAGGAAGGACATCCTATTGCATTCTTCAGTGTGAAACTTTCTGATGCCAAGCGAAAGTATACTGCATATGATCTGGAATTCTATGCACTTGTCCAAACACTTCGTCACTGGAGACATTATTTGATTGCAAATGAGTTTGTGCTTTACTCTGATAATGATGCTCTGCAACATTTACACTCTCAGCAGAAGATAAGCGCTAACCGAGCTAAATGGAGTGCATATATACAAGAATTCAAATTTAGCATTCGTCATAAAGCTGGAAAGGATAACCTGATTGCGGATGCATTAAGCCGGAGAAAACATCTTTTGACTGCCATGTCTATTAATGTGCCTGGTTTTGAGCAAATCAAACAAGATTATGCAGCCGACAAAGATTTTGGTTCTATTTATGCGGACCTCCGTAATGGCAATCATATTCAACATCCTCATTATAGTCTTCATGATGGTTTTTTATTCAAAGGTACGCAACTCTGTCTTCCAGCCACTTCTATTCGTGAATATGTTGTGCGAGAGTTGCATGCAGGTGGATGTAGCGGACATTTGGGTCGCGACAAAACACTTGCTCTTGTCAGTGACAGATATTATTGGCCTCGTATGAAGACCAATGTGATTCATATTTGTGAAAGATGTCGAACATGCCAAATTGCAAAAGGAAACAAGAAGAATACTGGGTTATATCAGCCTTTGCCTGTTCCACATACTCCTTGGGAAGACATTAGCATGGATTTTGTGCTCGGTTTACCCACGACTGCTAGAAAGGTTGATTCCATCTTCGTTGTTGTTGATCACTTTTCAAAGATGGCACACTTCATTCTTTGCACTGCGACTGCTGATGCTTACAAGGTGGCTAAACTATTCTTCAAAGAAGTTGTTCGACTACATGGGCTTCCCAAAACTATTGTTTCTGATCGCGACACGAAGTTTATGAGCTACTTCTGGAAGACCTTATGGATGCTGTCTGACACCAAACTTAATTTCTCTACTGCTTATCACCCTCAATCTGATGGACAAATAGAAGTGGTGAATAGAAGTCTTGGCCAATTGTTACGCTGCCTTGTACGTGATCGCATCACAAACTGGGATCAAATGCTCCCTATGGCAGAATTTGCTTACAATAATTATGTCAACCGATCAACTAGACTTTCACCATTTGAAGCTGTTACAGGAGTTCGTCCTCGCCTCCCTATTGATCTTGTTCCATTACCAGTTGATGCCCGAGTGAGTGTAGATGCTAAGACTTTCTTCCAACACATGCAGCAAGTCCATAATGAAGTACGTCGCAATATATCTGCCAGCAATGATGTTTATAAGCAGCAAGTTGATAAAAATCGTCGTTTTGTTGAATTTAATGAAGGCGATATAGTTATGGTGCGTATTCGACCTGAGAGATTGCCACCTGGAGCTAACAAGAAATTACACCCTCGTAGTTCAGGTCCTTTCAAGATTCTCCAGAAGATTAATTCCAACGCCTATATTCTTGATATCCCTACTGATTCAGGCGTCAGTTCTTCATTCAATGTCGAGGATCTTACTCTCTATCGTGGCCATGATACTGAAGGAGAAAATGAAGAGCAGCTTATTTCTTTACCAGTTAATTCTCCACCTCCTGATGAAATTATTGATGTCCTTGATGATCAAATTGTTTCTACACGTCAAGGAGGTTATCAAAAGTTTTATGTACGCTGGCGGAATCGTCCTATCTCTGATGCTACGTGGATTACAGCTACTGACTTCCAGCGCATCAATCCTGATCTTTATGAGAGATATCAAGCGCTCAACTCGCCGGAGTCGAGTTTTTCCAAGCCGGGAGAGCTAATGCAAGCCGAACCCAAGTCCGGGCCAGATCACATGATCGGAGGACATCCAATTGATCCTTGACTTCTTCAAGGATCCCGATTGATGCACTTTCTATTTTGTTATTTCCTATTTTAGTAGGTCTTATTTGTTTAGAATTAGTCCTTCTATATTTAGAACCGATCACTCCTATATAAGGAGTAATTTTCACTGTATTAGGTATGCTTTTTATCTATAAAAATTTTCAGTTGTGCAAAGATTTTCTCGTTCCATATTTTCATCGTGACTACCTTGAATCCTCGGATTCGAACAATCCCTCGGGAGATTGTTCTACTACCCATCCTAGATCTAGGGCTGCGCCAGATTTCGTTCAGCCAGAAGGCGCTCCATAAAATCACGAATGGATTCATGATTTTCGGGTCTTTCTGGTTGGACGGGCGTGTAAACCATAGATATATTGGAGGATCCTTCTTGACTAACAAATTGCTTTGTTTGTAGCTCAGCAATGGCAGTTTCTGCAATTTTGAGACGTCCCGTGACATCTTCTAATTCTTGACTCAGTTTAAGGATGGTTTCATCCCTCTGGCGGTCAGTCATCCAATGTTGAAGATCATCACCACGCCTAGGCATGATTGCTTCTTTTTTTTTTTCAAAAAATAAAGAAAGTGGGTCGGGTCGGTCTTGTGATGGGCCAGACCAACTTAGGTCCGATGACAATGCAATGGGTCGGGTGACATGTGCTCGGGTCGAGGTCCAACGGCACCCGACTCTCGATCTTTCTTTCTTGGGCTGTGTGCAGAGAAAGAAAATAAAAGAGAGGAGGGAGCGGACTTAGCTAAAGAGCGGAAGAGGAGAAACAAAAACGGAGAGGGAAGTAGTCGATGGAGGCGACCGTCACTAGTGCTCGTGGATGCTGCGATGGCGGTGTGATGGGTGACGATGGAGGCGACAGTCAACAGTGCTCGGGGCTGCTGCGATGGCGGTGCGATCAACTGTGCTTGCGGCCGCGGCAGAGGACGGCGACGACGCAACGGCTGGAGGCCGCCGCTGCTGCTGACACTATTGGAGGCCGCCGCTGAAAGTCCCCAGTGCCGGGTACTCTTTCTTCTCTTCTTGTTGCGGGCTGCTCTCTCTTGTTTTTGTTAATTTTTTTTTTCACTCGGATTTGGGAAAGAGGGATTGTGCAGAGTCTAGGGTTTTGGGTGGGGGATCTGGGTTACGAACAGGTTTAGGAGTTGAGGAGGAGGTGGTGCGGGAAAGACCGAGAGGGGGGTTGTAGGGGTCGGATCTCCGATCGGGTGGTGGGGTGTCACAGGGGTTTAGGGTTAGAGAGTTGGGTTGCTGTAGTGGTCGGTTTGGTTAGGGTTGGAGATGTGGGCTGCTGATGTGGGCTGGGTTGACCGGGAATGGCTTAAGGGTGTGGACAGAGGCCACGGTTGGTCTGGGAGTTGAGGATTTGTGGGCGCCTGGTGGTGGTGGAGAGGAGAACCGGTGAGCAGAGTGGATTGAGTGATGCGACAGAGGTTGCTGGCGACCGGATCTGGGCTTTGATACCAATCTGGCGCAGCCCTGGATCTAGGATGGGTAGTAGAACAATCTCCCGAGGGATTGTTCGAATCCGAGGATTCAAGGTAGTCACGATGAAAATATGGAACGAGAAAATCTTTGCACAACTGAAAATTTTTATAGATAAAAAGCATATCTAATACAGTGAAAATTACTCCTTATATAGGAGTGATCGGTTCTAAATATAGAAGGACTAATTCTAAACAAATAAGACCTACTAAAATAGGAAATAACAAAATAGAAAGTGCATCAATCGGGATCCTTGAAGAAGTCAAGGATCAATTGGATGTCCTCCGATCATGTGATCTGGCCCGGACTTGGGTTCGGCTTGCATCAATAATGCATGGACTTGATTTGTGATTTGTGATGATTTTTGTTGATTAAAATGATAATAGTCCTTTAGGGAACCTAAGAGTCTGGAATGGAAGTTTTTAAGTCGGTTTGATTGAGGTGGAATGGTAGTTTGGAAGACAAAACCCATTGGAGACCAAACACACCTGTAACAGAGTACTTCAGGGCCGACCGGTTGGTCCTGAAGGCAGATTTGTCAAATTGTCTCACAGGTAGTCCGACTGGTCGGCTACTCTGCCCAACCGATCGAATTTCCCTTCTGGATGCGGTCTGATCAGTTGGAACCCTACCTGATCGGTCGGGTAAGTCTAACCCTTAGATGATATGAATGTGTTTCAAACATGAATTATATGCTTGACTATGGACTTTCTATAGTCTACGGAATAGCCTAATGATGGTTACTCTCTCAAATCTTAGAAAGAGTCTAAGGTGTCTACCCACCCTTACAATAAGTTATAGGTTTATCCCAAGACCATTGATGACCATAGAAGAGGATTCTTTGTTACACTAACCAACTCGACGGTAACTGAACATGGAGAAGGAAGAGTGTTGAGCTCTCACTCTCTCCCTCTTGATTCTCCGGTTAGTTTTCAATGTCACATCATGGGTGTTGGCATGAGATGAAGTGTCCTTCATATACATGAGGTAACACTGAGAATGGTAATACAATGACACCAAATGTCTTATGAATACACCATATTAAATGACTTTGGAAAACCGGACTATCTAGTATAGCGTTAGCTAGTAATTATCCTTGATAACCTCTCAATCTAA
The DNA here is from genome assembly GCA_037013555.1 of Sextonia rubra. NCBI lineage: Eukaryota > Viridiplantae > Streptophyta > Magnoliopsida > Laurales > Lauraceae > Sextonia > Sextonia rubra. The sequence continues at coordinate 102,517,769 of JASUAD010000001.1, read as the reverse complement.
TTGCATTTATATTGATAGCAACCTTGGCCTCAACATGATAGCTTATATCGGTATGCATTATTGATGATCAGCACTCTACTTAGTTGTGATTCTATGATTGATATTTCTATCGAGATTGAAGTGCATTTCCAAATAAGTATAAACAGAACAGTATACGTTGAATATGGGTATCAGATTCATTCCGACATACGTAGAGTCGGTGCCACTTAGCTTATACCCCATCGGAGGTTCGATGGGACCACATGGGAGTATTTTATCAGTTGTCTACTATAGTAGTTATCAGAAAAGTGAGTCGACGCTCTTAGGGTAGCTAGTCGGTCCTATCCCGATCGCTAGTGATTTCCCACAGATCGGTTTACTCTCTTATTAGAGAGGAGATAGCAAATGTAGTTGCCATTTGGTATGATGTACTCTCTATTTATGATCCCTTATTCATGCTTACTCATATGCATAAGTGCTTAGATTTTGATATTGCTCTCTTTTAATCATTATGTCATTTTAATTCAATTGATCTATCATGTTAAGCTCATGTATCCTTATCTTTGCTTAACCGTCTTGTTAACCAAGTTACCATGGTGTTATAGGTATGGAACCCATTGCCAGTTCGGCACTCAGCACGCTCCCGGAGGAAACTCCAGCATTACCTCGGGATGTGAACGAGTGGAACGAGAAAGATACCTTTTCTTGATCCTCCTCAATAGCGCGAAACAAGGTTATTTGGGAAGACTTAGCTTAGACTTGGATTGACTTAGGGTTCATCTTGGCACTTGATATATTTTGTATTATTCGTGGATTTTTATACCTTATGCATGTAGCTGGGATAATCAACAGACTTTGTTATTTAATGAATTGAAATGAATATTTTATTGATGCTTATGATATGTGCAGGTGAATTCTCCAGGTTTCCGCTTAATTACATTTTGTTTGATAATATGTGTTTACGGATCTTCCTCACACATACCTGTGGGATCACCCTTGTGGCAGTTCGTACGTGCCTTGTTATCGCACGAATTATCACGGGTACATGTGTCACTCTTCGGAATCCACAATAAATCCCCAATTCTCAGGTTTGGGGCGTGAAAATTTGTGGGTCCACATGGTTTTTTTTATTAAACTCATAGTAGAGTCTAAATTGGTCACGGGTGTTCATGGGGTTGGGCCAGGATGGGCTGAGCTGGGTTAAGTAATGTCCAGGCTTAGCCTAGATTTTGATCAATCGGCCCAAGCCTAGAGAAAGCTTAACTTGGGCCATAAGTACCTACCCTGAGCCTAGCCTACGTAGAATAGTTTAAACTTGAGCCATACTATATTATATTTAAAAAAATGAAAATATTTGTTGGTTAGGATATTTGTTTCTATGTGAATGATTTCTTAGTGTCTTTCACTTGGACTGAATCGGGCCTGGGCTTTCTACTACTAAATCTCAGCCTAATTGAAAATTTATATCTGAGCCCCACTCGAGTAAGTTAATGCTCAAGCCCTAAAATTGCTAGATCTTCCATAAATTAATCACTTAGAATGACACTACCAGGAGGAAAGATTTCTAAAATCTCTTTCATTCTAAATTATGTCCCTTAAAACTCGAAACAACCAATAATTTGGATTAGCCCTAGCATAGTAATTTTAAATTTGGATTAATACTTTTACTCAATTTTAAATTTTATATTAATCAATCTTTATCTCTTATCCTAAAATCTTTCAATTTTATACACAACATATCTTATGGTTAGATTGATATAACTTTTGGAAGGTGGACAATCATATTCATTTTTATTTTAACTCCACTCACCATGAATGGGTGGGTGTTGAAATTCAATTTTTCTATGTAACAATGGGAGGAGGAAAAAAAAAACAGATAACGACTAGTTCATCGGCCTATAGGTTTTATATGAGAATATGAAGTATATTATATGCATGGAGACACCATCAAACAACTCATCACTGAGAGTAAGTGCAGTTCTACTCTCTTTAAACACCAAAAGTTTTGATGGTTTATATATATATATTTGTTTTAAATGTTAAGAAGATAGTTATGCTATTTTTTCCTGTTAATTATTTAATTTCTCTCTTCTCTCTATATCTCTCGAGGCCATGATCATTACATTTTTTATAGGTATCAATTTTAATATGCTAATACATATTAACTAAGTGTGTCTTTCATGTTAGAATGTCTACGGTAATGCAAATGGTATTTTATGCTTAGTGTAGGACTAATAATTTTTTTTTTACTGATGTAGAGATTGAAAGTGTATCCATATTTTAATGTCCACACTTAATTGGAGAGTATCTTAGGTTTTGTTACATTTAGTCGAGATTTCTCTTTCTATTTTTATTTCTTTTTCTTTCTTTGAGTTATGCGCAAATGAACAAGTGAGAAGCTTAAATTTTGTGATAATCTTGATTACCGGCTTCTTTTCACCTAATTCAAAATTTTTATAGTGATAGGATTGGCTGAATTGATGATTCCTTGCATAGTAGAGTATTCCATCTAATTTATATTACCATGTAATATGTTTTTCTCTTTACTAGATTTTACAGATTAAAGAAAAATTATTTCTTTTATTAATATTCTAATGAAATTCCACAAGTACATTGTTGTCATTTTTATTTAGTTTTACTAATATTATATTTACTTTTTAAGAGTGCACTAAAATATTTAAGATTATGATTGTAAAATGAATTTAATGTTAATATTAAATTAAAATTTATTTAAATATTTATAAATATTCTTATTTACAAATAATATAAATAGGGTATTTTACATTTATTTTTATTTACATAAAATTACTTCTTTATTTTAACTATCATCATGTCTATATATAAATATTAATTTTTTAATTATTTTGCAGGTTAATTGGTAGGAGCTATTGGAAAATGAAATAAAAAAAGCATTGTAGAAGCAATATTTATTTCATATAAAACTAGACTCAACAATGAACAAACTAACATTAGAAAGTACTATCCTAGTCAAGAAAATTGAAGAAATTATCGACATTCGAGAATCAACCATTTTATTATTAGAAATTGAAGATTATAAGTTTTATTTTAACGCCATCAACACAATTTCTTTCATATCAGTTTCTTTTACTAATTTATTTGAATGTTTACTATGCAATATCAAATTATAAAGAAAATGTGAAATTTTAAGATATTGGACCAAGTACTTCATTGCAATACCGAAAACAAATAACTTTATTGAGACAAGCGCACAAATTGAAACAAGTGTAGAAGTTAAAAGATCTGCATAAGATGAAACAAGCGCAACTCTCGAGATAAGCGGAGAAGATGAACCAAGTGCAACTACTAAAATAAGTGCATGCCAATAAACAAATATCAACGTTTTTTTTTCCTTAGACTACATGTAATTCCTTTAATCATTCAAGGATAACTTAATATCAGCGGTTTTTTTTTTACTCTCAACTTTCATACATCTATGATTCAAAAAAAATATTTTCTCTTTTCAAAAAAATAAAGATTCAATATTTTAAATATGTTTTCGCTATGATTTATGTCATAATATTCATTAATATTTATTTAAATTATTAATAATTTTTAATAAGACTTAATTATTATTTTTCATGGCCTGCGTTGGGTGCGAGCCTTGAAGCGCTAGTATATATTATAATAATACCCTCTTTCGTGGGAGGGTGACACGTGACACAATTCTTTTCATGAGAGAGCGACACGTGGCACAATCTAAGAATTCCAACCATATTTGCTAGACTCTATCCATACTACCTCTCTAAAATCTCCTAATCTTCCTAAAATCTCTCATAGTTTTCTATGAAATCTCTCACTACCTAATTTCTCTCAACATGAAAACCCTCTTTTGTGGGAGGGTGACATGTGGCACAATTCTCTTCGTGAAAAACGTGACACGTGGCACAATCTAAGAATTCTAACCATATTAGCTAGACTCTATCCATACCACCTCTCTAAAATCTCCCAATCTTCCTAAAATCTCTCGTTGGTTTTCTATAAAATCTCTCCCTATCTAATTTCTCTCAACATGAAATCCACAGTTGAAAATTAAAAGATCTCTCCCTTTTGCGAAAGAACGTAGCAAAGTGACAAGTGACATTTTGTTTGAGTGACTAGTGGTGCACTAATCACACTGTCATTTCAATCTCATGGTTATCTCCTGTTGTCTCTCTTCCCGTCATCTACTATTTCTCTTATTTTCTCACTACCACCTTTCCATAAAATATCTTCCATACGGTCATCTTTACCGTAAAACATCTCCCATACGGTGATGTCAATCTCACAATCATCTCCTATTTTTTCTCCACAAAATACATATAATCATATCCTATTTTCTCTCCACCATATTTCCATAAAATGCCTCCCATACGTCCCTAAAATCTCCCCCAATATTCTTTTTTGATATAAAATTTGGAATTTTCAAACCACACACCACCTTCTCCACCCCACCACCACGTCACCCAAAATTAAAAAAAATAAAAAAGTTTATGGGTCCACCTCTGATAAAAATTCCAATAAAGCTGAATGTTAACTTTGCATGATCAATTCAAGGGCATACAAAAACAAGATAAGCGCTAAATTTGGATGGATGCCAATTCAAAGAAAAGTGACGGTTAGGAATTTATATTGATACTAAGATGGGACTGAAAAAGAGGGTGCATGGAGCTCCACCCAAATCAAAGTCAAGCTAGAAAATGGGTTGTAAAGCATTATGGTTTTTTCTAATTGTGCCAAAGAGGTAAAAGAACTTAGGGGTAGCATGACCCAACCTACTAACCTTATAACCAAGATGCTAATTAGAGAAGTGATGGTAAGGGATTTATATTGATATTAAGGTGGGTCTCTCCCATTATCCTTTCCTAAACTTTTCCAAACATCCAACACTGATACTTATAATTAAAATCACGAAAAAAAAAGAGGAGCATTTGCCTAATCTCTCATGGCCATCCAATTGAATATGGGCCATGATCAGCCATTTGTCTTAGATTAATTAATATTGGATTTTGAAGTTTTTGTTGAGCTGGTCTGGCCAGCCATGCCCACCTGGAAGCACAATAATTTCAAAATTTTCTGAAATTTTACCCATATTCTTTTTTGTAAAGGTGGGCACTTGTGTCCACAATCACCAAAAATATAACTCCACTTTATAATTTTTAAATGTGGGTTACATAGTCATGGTCACAAATACTATGAATGTGGGCCACATATTTTAATTTGTGAATTTAAGACGTGATTTCTAAAGGTGAGTCTCATATTTTCATTCACAACAAGGTGGCCTCATGTTATAATTCCTATAAAGGCGAGTCCACATTGTAAGTCCTATGAACATGGGCACTATGTCAAAATTTTTAAAGTTGGGCACTACATTATAAATTTTCAAGTAGATCCCATGTTCAACAATAGTAGAGTGCCACAAATAATAAAAGGTGGGCCCCATATTATACATCTTATAATTATCTTGCTTCAGCCACTTAGAGCAGAACTTTTATAATGTAACCAATCAATTTTATATCTTATTGTGATAGGTGATATGGAAATGGATGGAATGATCCTATGCAACCAACCATAAATCAGTTGGGCAGTTATAAGAAATTAAATAAATAATTAAAAATTTTAAAAATTATAATAATTAATTATTATCTATTATGACACGTATATGCGGAAGGGACCCACATATTTAACCATTGACCATACCTAACCATTAAATCAGTCATATAGACATGAGCACAATTATTATTATTTTATTATTATTTTTTTTTTGTTATTATTGTTGTTGTTGTTCTAATCTGTATTAGACCAGCATATCATTATGGCCCCTCCTAATCAATCCATATCTTTATTTTTCCCTTCCTCCTTTCCTCATGCTGCTTCCTTTATAAATTTTTTGCTGTTGATATTTTAATATTGACTGCCGATGTTTTCTTTGATTTGCATAGATATAACTTTTATATTTACATTTCCCTTTTAGTTTCCCATGATATACTACCATGCAAGTTTTGGTCTATAAGTTTTTGACACTTAGAAGAACTTGAAAGTTTTTTTTTTTCTCCATGAGATCAGAAGTTTATGGATTTACCATTTCTTTTAAAGATGTCATTGTTTATTGAGCTTTGTAGTTTTTGTTTTATTGCAATTTTTTAATTATTTAAATATTTTTCTTATCTGATAGAATCGTTTTATCCAAAGTTATGCACTTTGTTATACTTTCCTAAGATTTCATGAGCACACTTACCTATTTTTATATATAAAAAATGGTTATTTCTATTTATTCCTTGATTTCTATATTGCTAAAAAATTTAATCTTTCTTTTAAATTTTTACATTCTTTTATTTGTCTTAATCTAAATATTAAACATTCTGTTATTATTTTTGAATGTTAATATAGTATCTTTTTTTTTACGGACCAGGTTGGGCCCGGGCTTTTTGTTGCTAGTATATATTATAATAACACTCCCTTTAGTGGGAGAGTAATACGTTGCGTAATCTAAGGACTCTATATATATTAGCTAGATTCTATCTATACCACCTTTCTAAAATCTCTCAATTTTCCTAAAATCTCTCTTAATATTTAAAATAATACGAGACAAGCCCAAATCAAACTCTTTTCTTTCTTTACCTACATCCAAACTCATATAATTTAGTTTCAATATGGGGGTCTAAGTTGGTAATATTTAAATGCATTATATATCTTGGCTTCTCTCACTCCAAGGTTTAAGAGGTATTTAGTTTTTATTTGAGATTTTTAATTCTTTGCTTATTCTTTGATATAGATTTAAAATAAAACTAATATTGTATTGTTCAAGATCTTTGTTTACATTTATAATCAATGTTTGTGTAGATTGCCAATCAGATATGGATAGAAAAGGGGGGAAAAAGCAATGCATATAGAACTCATGTCTAACCCAGTATTAGTGGATTTGAGTTGTAGTTGGTTGGCCTAATAGGATGGACCTATACTCATCTAAAAAAAATGTAATATAAGTGGTGAGATTCATAAAATATAAGCCTCACATGCATTAAATTTCTTAATGCATGGGTCCATGTATTGGCCTTAAGATGTTTTTATATTCATCCACCTATTTTATCTTCCATTGGGCCACAAGTTTTTTAAAGTTCTTTCTTCTACTCATTCATATCTCCAAGTTTCTTATATCTTTTTTTTTCTTTTTTTCCCATGAGTAATCACCTTTATATATTTGAAATTTAAATATATTTAAGACTACTCATTCCATAAAGCACTACTTGCTAATCTTAATAAAATTCACTTAGTCCAAATTACTCTATTTTTCTCTATAGATGACATTCAACTACACCTATTCAGGCCTGAATTTTAAAGGTCGTGTCGGGCTTCGGCCAAGCCTAAGCCAATGCTTCTAAAGTTGGGTCAAGCTTGAATATGCCTTAACTGGCCCGGCCTAGCCTGGCCCATGCAAACCCATACTAAACATTTTCTACACGTCCTAACACTCTTTATGATTTAGTTTTTTTTTCTCCCTAAGTTGGCCCAATGGCTAGAAGTGGGAAGGCAAGGTCCCCACCTACATATATTTATCAAATGGACAACATCGGACGTTGGTCTATTTTCTTTCCTATTGAATTCCAACTGATCAATTTTTTTTATAGTGAGAGGGTTGGTTGACAAAATGATTCTTGTATATTGAACTATTTTATCTAATTGTTTTATCATATAATATTTCTTTTCCTCTTAAGTTGAGCTTCTGGATTAAAAGAAAAATGATCTAAAATTTTTTTTTATTAATATTCTAATTAGACTCTATGGATAAAATATTTTTACCACATAATATTTTTACAATTGATTTAATGGTTTTATTTTAAAATATAATTACTTTTAATAGCCTGAGTCTAGCATCGAAGCCCTTATCGCGGTGGTTTGGGCTATGTTTCTATTTTACTTATATGGTATGTATATTTTCAAATGGGCCGGGTTTGGTATGGGTCATTTTCTTTTGTATTCAATTCTAACTAATCAATTTTTGCATAGTGAGAGGCTTGACTGACCTAATGATTATTTGTAAATTGAACTATTCTATCTAAATTTCTTTACGATATAATATTTTTTTCTCTTGAGTTGAGTTTATAGATTTAAGGAAAAATGATCCAACTTTTTCTTAATAATATTATAATAAAACTGTACGCATACATTATTTTTCTTTCTTCTTTAGTTTTTACTAATATGATATTTAATTTTTTAAGTGTGCACTAAAATATTTAAAAGTATGATTGTGTGATGAATTTTATGTTAATATGATTGTGTGATGAATTTTATGTTAATATTAATTTAAAAATCATTTAAATATTTATAAATATTTTTATTTACAAATAATAGAATTATTAAATAAGGTCCATGTTGGGCGTGGGCCCTGAAATTATATATATATTATAACAATACTTCTTTTCAGGGGAAGGCAACACGTGACACAAAACTCTTCATGAGAGAACAACATATGGCGCAATCTAAAAATTCCATCAATTATTAGCTAACCTCTGTCCATACCAAAATTTTGAGACCTCTCAGACAAATCCTCTAAAATCCAAAAGCAATCTATTATCTATGTGATTTCCTGAGAATCTTGAATATCTGTGAGTATCCAAGATTTTCAATCCTTGATTTTAGGAAGATAATTAATTAGATACCTCTCTAAACTTCTTGTTCTCTTCTTCAGAAGGTTCGACATTTGTGGAATTGAAGAGAAATTCATTTATTTTAAAGTTTAGAATGTTAGAATTATTTTTATGACTTTTTATTTGTGCTCCTTTCTCCTTTAGTAATAAACTCTGTACAGGTATATGACAGACATATAGTCATTTTGATTCAAAGGTCCAAATCACAGGGCCAATTAAAAGCTGGTCGTAGCCTAGACTGGGCCTAGAGTTGGGCCATATAAGTCAAAGACAGTGGCCAGAAAATTAGGCCAGTGTAGAGCTCATTTTGCCATATTTTATTATGTCTCTTTTGAAGTTAACTACTGAGCTGACCTGATAACCCTATCCAAACCAAGCCAGTGATTGGATTTTGGTATGACCCTTTTCATCTTGGCATTTGGTTGAGGTTTTGAGCCCATTATTATAGGCATTAACCGAGACCCAAACCAACATAGCTTTTTGCACAGAGACCCAGTAACCCAACCCAAATTCCCTAAAACATACGACATCAGCTTAACCACTTGGGATTAGGTTGAGTATTTACATGTTACCCAGATTGCTCACCTTGACCCAAACCAACTATTTCCACCGATTGAAGAAACCATGGTTAGATCTAATAAGCATACAAAAGCCAAACTATAAAATAAACCCAGCAAAACCAGAGGGCTAAAATTAGATCTAAAATGCAATTTAATGCAGGTCAAGATTGGAAAACCAAGCCATTAATTAGGCCCAGCCCATCACCCAAGCTTCGACTGGCCTGTCCATTCGACAGGTTGATCTGGCCATAGCTTTTTTGAAAAATTTCACAGTCCCTTTTATTAAACCCGTCTGGTTGAGTTTGGTCATTGTAGCATCCATATGCCCAATCCATGTGTAATCCACATCATATCCTATATAGAATACCTCTCTACATTTTCATTAGTATGTCGTCAAGGCAGTGGCTCAGTTGCTTTGAGCCTTAAGTTTGCTTCTTAAGGTCTCGAGTTTGACTACTGTTCCGTGTATTATCTGGGGTAATATATGTACAACCATATATGTACCCCCCAAAGAATAGTCCTTACTGTTAAAATTGAGTAACCACCGGGCCGGAGATCAAAGGTCTGAAGGTAGGATTGGCAAAGGATATATACCTTAGGTCATAAAGATTAAGAAAAAAAAAGAACATTTTGATTAGCATGCATCCACATCTAGCATAGATTTGGGTTGACATTTCTTAACTGATTAGTGGATGGGTGGATATGGGTGGAGGCCATTACTGTTATTTGATGGGTCACACCAAATCTATCCGAACCCAAGTGCAACATGTTGTACCATAAACTGTTGACTGCACCTAGTTCCAACCAAAATAATCTGGGAGGGTCCCACTATGCCCAGCTGTACCCAATCCAACATGGTTCTAGTGAGTTAATTTTATCAAAAGCTAACCATAGATCTACCGTTGATTTTATTATGCAATCTAAAGGCTCTCATTAAGACCTGGGTTCTTTCTGATTTGATTGAAGTGACTAAGGCCATCAATTCTAATAAAGAGTAAGTGATAAGGTAAATCACCATGGATGTTTTCGGCAGTATACTGTTCTCTTCATCTTATTATTCTTTTTTTTTTTACGAGGCAACCATATTGTCAATTGCATATAGGATAACATGCAACTTAGAATATCATTGAATGAGTGAATGATATATAATATTTTATATATAGAATCCCATCAAAGCACTCCCCTAAAATCTCTCTCTATCACACCTTTTAAGTAAGTTTGTCAATCACTTGAGAAATCTGTAGGATTCACATGTGTTTCCATGAAAGCACTGGTGGCATGCTCTTTCTCACAGCTTAAATTTCTCCCCTTCTTTCATATTTGTTTCCTTCTTTTGCATTTCTTCTCTCCATTGCAAAGTGTAAGCACTACCCGCAATTCCTGTCTCCATTGCATTGCCTGCCATTCCTTTGATCATTGCAAAGTGTAAGCACTGCCTGCAATTCCTCTTTCCACTACAATGCCTGCCATTTCTCTATCCATTGCAAAGTGTAAGCACTGCCTGCGATTCCTCTCTCCATTGCAAAGTGTAAGCATGGCCTGCAACTTTCATATTTATTTCCTTCTCTAGTGATTCCTCTGTCCATACAAAACTTATTCTAATTGCATTTGCTCTACATCTCTATGTCCGTTTTTGTATGGAAGGCCTAAATCTGCAATCTTATTATATGTTTCTTGTATGGAATTGTTTGAAATTTCCATGTAGTTTTTTTGTAATGACGACTTTCTTTTTTTTTATTGTTTTGTTCACCAATTGCTGTATATTTTTATATCTATCTTAAAAATTTGAATGAAGTTTTCATAATAATGGCTTTCCTCTTTTATTGTTCTGGGAGTATTTGAAATTTGCATGAAGTTTTTATAATGACGGCTTTCTTCTCAATTGGCATTATGTTGTAGCAGTCTCTGAACTTTGTTCACAATTTGCAAAATAGGCCCGTTTAAATGGGTTTAGCTCTAGACTGATGGCAAACATATAGGTTTGAATACCAACAGTCTGAACTTTTGTCTAGCAATTTTCTCTGGAGTAGGTTTCTAAGAAATACAAAAGTGCTAAACTATGAAACCATCAAATCCAATCCAAAATAAAATTTTACAACCACTAGTTCAAAATGGGTGCAGTGTGAACTATGGCCGGTTCAAGTAATGAGTTCTTACATGGCATTAGTGGTAGTATAGAAGTAGTATCTTGGAGGAAGAAGAAGAAGAAGAAAAGTTTTTGCATGGCTAGCAGTAGTATAGAATGTATAGAAGAAGAAGAAGAATGAGAAAAAGACTACTCCAGTGGTGTATGCTATAAATATAATGATCAAATTGAGCATGCTAAGATACAACGAGTTTAGTCATTTTCTTTCTTTGAAAAAAATGTAGACTTCTAGAGGACAACCTCCATCATATCTGTTCAAAAATAATTATCATAGTGTTCATTAATATTTTATTTAAATTAATAATAATTTGTAATAAGGCTTAATTATTATTTTTTCATGGCTAGTGTTAGGCATGGGCCTTGAAGTGCTAGTATATATTAAAGCAAACCGGACGAAGGTCATAAGGAACTCCACATTAGCATTACAAGAGTTCTCTTTTTAAAAAAAATGTACAAAAAATATAGAGAATTTAAGGTTCCATCACTTTGCGATATAGTTCACTTTGGAATATAGTTATAATCTCTCTCTCCTAAAATCACTCTCATTTAAAATGTTAACCTTTCATTTAAATCTATTAGCATAATATCCCTATATCTTCAAATTAATCCCACAAATCCTCACACTCCTCTAAATTAAAAATCAATAATTTCAACAATAATTTTGGAGAAATCATGTGTTTTTGGCAATATGGGACCAACCTAAAATGGACGGATGTCCTTAATTAAAAACTTCTTGAAAACTTAGTGATTAATTTGAAAAGTTTTAAAACCTGTTTCGTTTTTTGAAATAAGGCAAAAGTTTTAGTTCCTTATTTGAAATTTTCCACAAATGTCAGTCAACTTTACACTTGGGTCTCTTAGCCGAGACACAGACCCAGGTGCCTGTACGAATCATTATCCCATAAATATGATGGACATCCAATTAATTCAACACTTCTCAGATTTAATTTAAATAAATTTATTTCATATGATACCGGCAAGTAATGTAGTCCCAATTAGTAAATCACCAAAAACATAAGTAGCGTAAATTTTATACATTTTTAATTTTATACTACTAGTCCTTTCGTAATAATATCAAACAAAACTAGGTGTAAACCCCATCAGAGCAAATGTTAATAGTGATTTCTGTAATAATGAATGGATCGATCTGACGTCCATAACAGACTCGATTCTTCCATCTTCCATGTTTAATACCCACCAAGAAAATCCATACTTTCCAATGTACTAAAAGTATATCTGATTCCCTTTGCACCCCAGTTCAGTTGCACTGAATGATGCAGAATACTTAGTAAAATAACCGTCTCCCAAGAACAAGACAGCACTCCCAATCTTTTTTATCGGTACCCATGACAAATTCCTTATATTCAGTTTGAAGATTGAGAAACCACCTCTATTTATTTTTTCTAGTTTTCTTCTGTATCTTATAACCAGCAGTAGCTCTTCACCAGATTTCATCAAGTATGCCATGTGTATAGATGAAGGAACAACACCTAGAGGTAGTGTTAGACTCTAGTTTGAATTGTGTAGCAATATTAGCGGCAATGATAGTAGACGTGGGAATATAACTCAACAGAAAATAGAGCTTGCTTTTGAACAAAAGGGCGCCGAGTGGAGTTGTAGAAGAAAGAGAATCCGTTGTCCATTCATCATCACCAACTCTGCAAAATTTAAAAAACGGTGAATATGCACCACAAAATTGAAAACCAGGCATCGAATATTCCTCTCGCCATATGATTACTGTACAATTGGGGTCAGTAGGAGCCAATAAGACCTCAACTCCATCGATTTTGAATCCTTCCCACCGTGGAAGATCAATTCGGGCGCCTGTAAAAGGATTAAGGAGAAATATTTCTTCTCTTGAGCGTGAGTTTATCATGAACAGCCAGCCATGAAAGGAACCATGGCAGCTGTAATTTTGATAAGATCCAGGTATTCTGACCGTTTAGCATCTGCAATGAAGTGGACATATAAAAAGAAACCTTTTGCCAAATAGGAATAAACGAAGAAGCAAGGGAGAACGCTGACTGAGTTGTTGCTTCATTGTTGCTGATGCTGTCGCTCTTCTCCAAGTTACGCAAACACTACGGAAATTGAAGTGATCGCAAACATGCAATCGGATGGATACCAGATGGAGTAGATCAGCTGGAAGATTTGACCATGATACGAGGCTTTGCTGCAATGAAATGGAAACTGGAAGGATTTTAGGCTCAAATACTATTCACGTCCTATGAGCTAATTACTTGCTCAGGTGGAAACAGGGAGATGAAATCAAATAAAATATGAAAAAATATATATTTACGCTTGATATAAATATTTATTTAAACATGGTAGAGAACTACTTAGTTTCAAGGAGTGGAAGTACACAATGGAACCTACCCATTAAAAATTAGAGCCGCTAAAAAAAGAAAGCCTCCTCTTAATATATAAGCTATCTTCAGATTTTACTCTAATAGAATCTCATAACACAATTTTATGCATTACCAATGGCTCCCATTATGAGTGGTTTAATTCTTCATTAAGTAGGGTCCAATGTATTGTTCTATCTAGGCCTATCAATCTAGCCCATAGACAACACTGAAAATGAGGGCTTTTGTTTTTAAGGAAAATCTCAGGATCGGGCTTGGACAATTTCTTGCAGGCCTTGAAATTTGAGGGTGGGCTTCGATAGCACTACAATGGCCCTGCACTGGCCATCCAACTTTTATCAATTTTATAAAATATATGTATTTACATAGACAAATATAATCCCCTTATATCAGTCATTAGTAGTACATTTAGTACTTTTAATAGTGGGGATATAAAGGCAATCTCATACACACCTACCCATCATAAAATACCCTAAAAATCCACACACACATACTTATTCATTTCATCTAATAATTAATCATTTAATTTATATATTGATCTTAATGCATAAGCAACAAGTGTTGCACGATTGTTTCGAATCGCTTTCCTCAAGTTTTATTGCTTCTAATTTAGGCTTTGTATATTATTCTTATATATTATTGCTAATTCAAGATGGGGCTGTATTTCTATTAATATTGATACACTTTCCTCCATAAAGCAACTTGGGATGCCAGTAAGTAAGATCAATTGACAATAATCAACAATGCTTAATCGTCAAATCGGTATTAAATTGAAAATAATGTCAATTGATAAAAGGTGTGTGGCTGTAATTGTTTAAAATTTTCAAAGATAATATTTTGCTGGAATGATTCTATATGTTGGAATGATTTCACATGTAGATTCTTTTGAAAGATGTGAAATGCATAAAACCCTTTAACCAGTTTTTTCTTTGACAAAAGAAATAAAATTGCACATTTAAAACCATAGTCACAAAAGCACATTTGTCATTGTCCGATAAAAAAATAATTTTAAAGACAACTTATATTCTCCAAATATTTTCTTAATGGTATCTCCGCAGTTGAGATTAGACAAGATAACATTTGGTTTACACTCAATTGATAGTAAAAGTGTAAATAAATAAATAAAGATTATCTTATTTTGATCCCTGAACCTTGCATTGGATCGACTATAGCCCTCGAGTGCTTGGCCTAGCCCTTTGAGACTCAAACTTCTTTAAGTTAGAGCCTTAAAGGATCCAAACTCCTATATATTAATGTCGATAGTTAGTTTTAGTTTTAGGAGTCCCTTCATCATCACTAAGAGGACCCTTTAAGCTACTCTCTTGAGCCTCAAAAGAAGGATCTTGGATAGAATTTGTTGTGCTAATCTTGGCATAAAAGAGAATATACATTGACATATGTAATAACCCAAGACCACTACTCACAAGATATAGTCCGCTTTGGGTTATCGGGGATTTCAACCCAATATTGCCCTAGACAGGACTTGAATGTTTTTGATCTAAGACTTATGCGCGACAATATATGGTTGTAAATAGTACCTTTTTAGTTGTTACTTCGATGTTGCTCTTCCTCCAATAGTATACTCTCTTCAGCATCAACAGAGTTATCCCAAATAATGCCCTACAATTCATTTTGTTCCCTTTTCAATTTAATGAAATTCCCTTCAGAAAGGAAAAAAAGTTGTGAGTAATAGAAATATAATGAATAGAAAAGAAGCATAAGTCTAACTGTTAGCCCTTCTCTAGAAATTACAACAAGATTAGGACTCCCCAAATTGAAGAAAAGCTACTGATAAGAAAATGGAAAATTGAAGAAAACTCACATAACCGTCCATAGAGGAAGTTAGTGGGAACTCTATTAAAAATCTGATTGGTTTTGTTAAAAAAGATGCTTAGTGATAGGGAGCTGTCACTACAGGAAAAAGAAAGTTTACCGACGCAATTTCTGCGACGCTTTTAGAAGCGTTGCTCAAATTGGAACGGGGTCTACATTTGCCGAGGCTTTTAAAAAGCGTCGGCAAAAGCCACCACTTACCGACACTTTTCAGAAGCGTCGGTATATTTTCCTTTACCTCCCCCCTTTCGGTCTCTCTTCTTTCCCGCCCTTCGCACTCGCTCTTCCCGCCCCCGCACTCCCTCTTCCCCTTCTCATCAAAAGTCTCCTTAAATCTGCTCCTTCTCTGTCTCTATCTCTGTCTCTGTCTCTGTCTCTGTCTTTGCCTTTGTTCTGCCCCCCTTCTCCAACTTCTGTCTCTCCTCGACTCGACGGCATATGCATTCTGTCTCTCCTCGACTCGGACGATAGGAAGATAGCCGCTTGCCCAATCGCCAGATCTGAAGGACAATCAGAGGATGATAGCAGGTCGCCCAATCGCACAGTCACCCGCCCTCATCTCGAAGCCTCGACGATTCGGGGTTTTGGTGCCCTAAATCTGCGGTAAGGTCTTGGAATTTTGGGGGATTCTATTTCATTTTGATGCTTTGATTTCTTACTTGTTTCATGAAATAATGCATGTTTATGGGTAATGCATTCTACATCTTGAATGAAAAAATCAAGAGGCTCACATGACAGCCCACATTATAAAACCCATTCTCATCCTTTTACCACATGGGAATGAGTCGGCTAGCACTAATGTAGATTTTCCATCTCTTTGATGATTCCATTGACTGTGTAATTAGTAAACATGGGAGAATTGATTTCATATTGAAAAGTAATTACATCTGTAATTATGGCCGCAAATGGTAATGATTGACAGTACATGCTATAGTTGACCCACAAGAAGGCACGAAAAATTTCTCCCATTCAAATTAATTTTCTTCTTCTGTTGATTAGTTTGATACAGAGTTCATATAAACCCTGAAACCCCATTATTCTGACTCTGAGCACTGTCAAACTCAGTCACAAATGGGCTATACTCATGTACTTTCCACAGCAAATTCCTGATCACTCTCCCCCATACACATTGAATTTATCCTAAAAATCTCAAATCATAAGTGCTATTAGAAATTGACTGTATCCTAAAAATCTCATCAGAAAATCCTGCTGCATTGAGGTGCATTGCAATTTGTGCCACAAACAGTGGTTGAGTTGGCATAAAATTTTGCTTTCTTCAACACAAAAGAGTTTCACTCCTACAGGGTCAATCCCAGCATTTGCACAGCCTTTACATGCAATGAAAGCTACATTTTAAGTAATATTCATGGACATCAACAGTAATGACTTACCACCAATTTTGCATAGAGACTGCTGCCGTCAGTCAATTCCAACTTTGCTACAGATCCAAGGTGTTTTTTCTGTAGAAGGTCCCTGTGTGATGCTGCTCCTGATGATAAGCCCTTACTGTTTGATGGCTCAAACTCAGTATCTGCAGATGGATGGCTTGACTGTAAAGTCATTGAGGCTAGCCTGGCAGGGTAGATTGTCTTTTGAAAATCTGAATTCTGTAAACATCTCACTACTTAAGTCTTGTAGAGGTTTCAATGATGATTTATAAAAATTTTCATCGCTAGCGTGAGAAAAACGAACTAACAAAGGATATTGAAGGACACTAAGTATAACTATTTGGCTTCTACCAAAAAAAAAAGTATAACTATTTGGCATGTCCATTATAGTATAAAAGACTAAGAGGGCAGATAAGGAAACAGGTAAAAACTTAATTGCTAAATTGAAAAGGGAGAGATAACATCATTATTGGGCCTTAATCATATTTATAAACGCAAGTTTTTACCTCCATATAAGCAAAAAATGGAAAGATTTCCATTCACCTATCTTGTCATTTAGTGGATGCCAGTATGCCACATACTTGCCACACCAGTCTTTCAATAGATATCAGATGATTGGTTTCTAGTCGAGCGGCATACAAAGGGTTGTCCTCACACCACTTCCCTTTCTACAGGCAGGGATTGATCCCTGGCTACTTTTGTGGAAGGGAGATGCCTCGCCAACTAAGTTACCAGTGGATTGGCATATCATTATCCTCTTTAAGAACAACAGTCCATTCAATGAGTATTCATTGGCAAATTGTTGGTTTTCTAATTGAGTTTTGTCTCCTATTTGCTGCCTGTGATGGTATGAATGTCTTTCTTCTTTATAAAAAATCTTATTTTGGGGAAAAAGAACTCTAAGCTATTGTCTGAAGACAAAATTAAAATAAAGAAGATTGTAATTAACCCATTACTTATTTAATAATCCTTTCTTGACACCCATTATCTCATGAGCCATCAGAAATACAATTCCATGCAAACAAAAAACACACTTAAATAACACAGATCTCATCTATACAATGAGTGTGTTTTGAAATCTACCTATGGAAAGTTTAAAAAATCTACCTTCTGTTTACTGTAACTTCACAATGAGAGGAAAAAAATTCATCTTCATGAATTTAGTTTGTCAAATATATGAGAAATTTGAATAGTTTCGGAAACTTATATAACTCGCCCACATAAGTGTAAATAATAAAAAACTGTGACTTAGGTGGTTTTTTTTTTGTTTTTCACATTTTTCTTAAAATCTGTGTGGAGTGAAACTTTACATTTTGATAATATATATAGCATTTATTTGGGAATGTTAAATTATTTAGATCATGAATTAGGCTTGCATTGGTGAAGAACAATTGATTTATATGCTATTTCTTGTAAGTTTTGTATGTTTTTTGTGCCAATCTCCTCTTTAATTTTTTTGTAGGTTACGGTGACGGTATTTATAATATTGTAGAATGGATAAAAGTTGGATAAACAAACATAGATCTACCAAAGCTTATTTGGATGGAGTTGCAAATTTTATTAAATTTGCCACGGAGAAAGCGTCTATGAATGGGGAGATTCTATGTCCATGTCGAAAATGTTTCAATAATTATTCATTCATTCCAAAAGTAGTTGAAGAACATTTGGTGTGGAATGATTTTCTATTAGGTTACACTGATTGGGTTTTTTGTCACAACCCGAGCCCAGGGACCGGGGGTCAGAGAAAGTCTAACCAATGACACACGTACTCCCGTGCGTGCACACCTGGACCCCGTCCGAGTATACACACACAAGGGATCAATCACACGTGCAAAAGACTGAACGCGGAAGCTGTACGTATCAAGGCATACCACAAATATACCAAAAGACATAGGAGATTACAAAACAATATACACTGATGATAAGACCAAATACATGAACGTATGACAATAGAGCGGGCTTACAACAATCCCAAAATCAAAATACAGGTATCACTCAATGCCCACTTTACAATTACAGAAAATCCCCTCAATAGACTCCAACACAAAGAATGGGGAAAACAAAATGATGCAAACCGTACTCTGGAGGATGGATCAAGTCCACTCCTCTAGGCCGGAGGGGGCCTCGCGAGCCTCTCCTGCAGTCGGGTCGACCGACGCAGGATCGGAAGAGGGATCTGAGCCTGCAACACACAAGACAAAGACATAAGTACGACGACTTAGCAAAGTATAAGCCAACAAGAAGATAACACGAATTGCGTCTAGGACTGAAGCATACTGAACAATAGTCATAACGCAATATCCATAGAAATGATGTCTGTACACTAAACAATTATGCAAATGAATAAGCATGCTATCAGAATCATGAACAGGTAACAATCAAGTGGCTACTACATTGGCCATTTTCTCCCTTACGAGAGCAATCAGGATGAGAACACCAGCGACCGGGCCAGGGCACGCATGGGTCTCTAGTTCCCGGGGTCCGGAGTCCCAGGACAAGACACTCTGCAGAGGTAAACACTTAAACTAAACCAAAGTTAACACCGTCGGGTATCCTAAGGCTGAGGCTCAGTAGTGCCAAGACCAATCACAATCAATCGGATGATGCACCTCAATCAATCAATCAATCACTTATCACTTACAGAGCTCACATATCATGCTGAACAAACAATGGGAAGTGCATCGCATATACTGATACTGAATGTACATAAACTGATACGGATACGGAATGTACATAAGCAATTACAGGAAGTGCTGACCATGAGTATCAATCACAATCACTGACTCGTAACTGATGCAAGTACTCCAATAGAACAATGATAACACTGATACCAATATAACAATAGAATGGTTCCGCCCGGGCTTCGCTCTGGGGTTGCTGCATGTCCCACAGAATCGAGAGGTCCAGCGCAGAACACATAAGAGGGCATAACCGTAATCAATATGCTGTACACATCATGATACCTTTACGAATCAAGGTCAATTACAAGCCAATCCTACACTAATTATCCAGTGTCTCTAACCGTGCATGTTGATGTAGTTTTAAGTTGTCCGATGCACCATTGTCTAGTGTTGCAGTGTCTGGAATGTGCACCGAAGTCCCTTAAACCAACACCCATGGGGAGGTGCTAAACAACTGGATAACAAGCATGAATGATTCACAGCCCATGAGGTCATTCATGTCATACAAACATTCCATTGGGCATGTCCAGGTTAGCTACATTCTAACATGAAAGTCATATACGGTCTTTTGCTTAAACCTAATCCTTTTCATTCAATTCTCAGGGTCTCACGGTGCAGCCGTAGGTAACCTTACGGCTTAGCCGTGGCATCTTACGGCTTAGCCGTACTATGCACAGCGGCTGAGCTGAGGTTCCCCAAATATCCGTCCGGATTTACGGCTCAACCGTCTTTTACTCTACGGCTCAGCCGTATCCTGGTCCACGGCTTAGCCGTAAGACAATGTACGGCTTAGATCAGGCTGGGCCGTAGAAGAATGTCAAATTGCCCACATCCAGTTATTTTCAGCTAACAGTCTGTACTGTTCTACGGTTTGGTTTACGGTTGGGTCTCGGCTTAGCCGTAAGCCATTTTACGGCTTAGCCGTAGCACATTTCACGGCGTAGCCGTGAGTGCACGGACTCATTTTCCGGAAATCATTACAGTCATACAGAAAGTGTGCGAAATGGCTGGAAACAGCAAGATAACAGTGAAATGAGTTCAATAGGGCTGTCTAACACTGAGAAACACAATGAAGCATGAAAACACAACAATCAAATCCATATCAATTGGTGTTTATACAACTTGAGCTTATACTTGCCTCACAAATGGAATCACTTCGTGGTTGGCTCAGTCCACCGGAAAACACACGCGAACGAGCTCCTTTCTTCCTCCCTCAAGCAATCGAATCAGAGATGGGGGAAGAGAGAAAGAGAGCTGAACCGAGAGAGAGACGAGCTGGAGAGAGTGAGCTGAGAGACAGAGACGATCGAGAGAGAAAAGGGGTTTGGTAGGATATTTATAACTTAATTTGAGCCAAATTTACAAACAAGTCCAATTAGTTAACACTATTATCAGTTTAAGTCAAATGACGGTCCAACGAGAGCAAACGAACTCATTCGGATCCAAGACAGTTACGACAATCGACAAGCTCGACGAAATACACGCGCTGACGTCAAAATGACGCAAAACTGACAAAGTCAATCAAAAGCCAAATTTACGAAAAAGGGCTCGATCTACTTAGACCAAGTCAAACTCAACCCAACAATCTCTCTACGAGTCAAATCCGAAGGAAAACAAAATCTAAACACTCTTAGCAATAAAAACACACGCAATTACACACTAAACCGGATCAACTCGGGTCGGAGTGTTACATCCTCCCCCACTTGGACATCATTCCGTCCTCGGAATGAAAGCGTACCTGAGCAAACAGATAAGGATACTGACGCGCCATCTGATCTTCTAATTCCCACGTGGCTTCATCAGGTCCATGATGTTCCCAAAGTACCTTGACCCATCGAATAGTCCTCGTACGCAAGAGCTGTTCTCTAGTCCCAACAATACGGAGCGGACGCTCAACGTATGACGCATTAGGTTGCATCTGAATGTCATCGTATCGAATCACGTGCGTCGGGTCTCGAACATACTTGCGAAGCATAGACACATGAAAAACATCGTGTACTCCAGAAAACTCCACGGGTAGAATCAATCTGTACGCTAGATCGCCAATCCGGTTCTTGATCTCAAATGGACCCACATACCTTGGCGCTAACTTGCCTTTTTGACCGAACCGTACTGTACCTTTCATCGGCGAGACTTTCAAGAATACCCAATCTCCAACCTGAAATGCTAATGTTCTTCTTCGCGTATCTGCATAGCTCTTCTGTCTCGATCGGGCAATCTTCAAATTGTCAATCACTTTCTGAACTTTCTCTGTAGTCTCAGCAATGATCGTCGGTCCATGAAAACTCCTTGTTCCAACTTCTTCCCAGCAAACAGGACTTCTACATTTCCGTCCATACAGAGCTTCATAGGGTGCCATTCCAATACTCTCGTGGAAGCTATTGTTATACGCAAACTCGCACAACGAGAGATGCAGATCCCATTCTTCTCGAAATTCAGCACACTGGCCCGTAACATGTCCTCGAGCGTCTGAATAGTTCGTTCTGACTGTCCATCAGTCTGCGGGTGATACGCCGTACTGAAGCTCAACTTCGTTCCCATGGCTTCCTGAAATGCTCTCCAAAATGAAGAAACAAAGCGGCTATCTCGATCTGACACAATCGACACGGGCGTACCATGTAGTCTAACGATCTCGTCAACGAACTTCTTCGCCATCTCGGAAAATGTCATGCCTTTCTTGAATGGAAGAAAATGGGCTGTCTTCGTCAATCTGTCCACGATCACCCAAATGGCACTGTTCTTTTTGCTCGTCAGGGGTAAACCCGAAACAAAGTCCATCGAAATGTGCTCCCATTTCCACTGGGGAATGTGCAATGGATGTAAGGAACCTGGAGGTCTCTGATGGTCAGCTTTCACCCTTTGGCAAGTCAAACATCTGGCAACAAACCCAGCAATTTCCCTCTTCATGTTATTCCACCAGAATCTGTCCTTGAGAGCTCGGTACATCTTCGTACTTCCAGGATGCATAGAATAACGTGCATGGTGTGCTTCTGTCATCAAACTCTCTTTCAAAGCATCTACTGCTGGCACACATAATCTGCTCCTGAAATACAAAACATCACCTTCCAAACGAAAGTCTGGTCGATCTGCAATGCTATCTCGGATTCGCTTCAACATCGCATCTTCGAACTGCTGGTCTTTAATCCGCTGAATGATATCTGGCTGAAAGCTCACTGTACTGACAAGTGTCAAACCGTTCTCCACCAATTGTAGTTCCACTGGCTGAGCATGCCTCACAAAATAAAGGCTGTCCAAAGCCTGAAGAATCTCCGACTTCCTACTCAAGGCATCTGCAACAACATTGCCTTTCCCTGGATGATACTTGATGGGGAAATCAAAATCCTTAATCAACTCAAGCCACCTTCGTTGCCTCATATTCAACTCAGACTGCGTGAAGAGGTACTGTAGACTATGATGATCTGAATGCACTTCAAAGTTCACGCCATACAAATAGTGTCTCCACATCTTCAACGCAAAAACGATGGCTGCCAACTCTAAATCGTGTGTGGCATAGTTCTTCTCGTGCTCCCGAAGTTGTCTCGAGCCATAGGCAATCACTTTGCCATGTTGCATCAAAACACATCCCAAACCGACTCGAGAAGCATCAGAGTAAATCATAAATCCTTCATGCCCATCTGGTAACGTCAAAACTGGAGCCGAAGTAAGCTTCTCCTTCAACATCTGGAAATGGCGCTCACAGTCGTCCGTCCAAAGAAAAGGAACATTCTTCCTGGTCAGTCGGGTCAACGGGGCTGAAATCTTGGCAAAATCTTGAATAAAGCGACGATAATATCCAGCTAATCCAAGAAAACTCCGTATCTCCGTCACAGTCTTTGGGCTGGGCCAATTCATCACTGCCTCAACTTTCGTCTGATCCACTGCCAACCCATCTCGTGAAATGGTATGACCAAGAAAAGCTACCTGCTCGAGCCAAAAATCACACTTCGACAATTTGGCATATAATCGATGCTCTCTCAACAACTGCAAGGCTCGACGTAGATGTTCCTCATGCTCCTCTGGGGTCTTCGAATACACCAGAATATCATCAATAAAGACCACCACAAATCGATCCAGAAAAGGAGCAAAGATCTTGTTCATCAAAGCCATGAAGGCAGCAGGTGCATTGGTTAATCCAAATGGCATCACGAGAAACTCAAAATGTCCATACCGTGTCCTGAAAGCAGTCTTCGCAATATCGTCTTCCTTCACCCGGAGTTGATGATACCCCGATCGTAGATCAATCTTGGAAAAATAGGCAGCACCTTGAAGTTGGTCAAACAACTCATCAATACGCGGCAATGGGTATTTGTTCTTGATCGTGACTTTGTTCAACCGCCGGTAATCTATGCACATCCGTAAGGTACCGTCCTTCTTCTTCACAAACAGCACTGGAGCTCCCCACGGTGACACACTCGGCCGTACGAAACCCTTCTCCAAAAGATCTTGCAATTGCGTCTTCAATTCGAGTAACTCAGCAGGGGCCATACGGTAAGGAGCTAAACTAATGGGTGCTGTACCGGGCACTAGATCGATCGCAAACTCTACATCTCGGACAGGGGGTAACTCGGGTACTTCCTCCGGAAATACATCCGGGAACTCACGTACTACCGGAATCTCACCCAACTGCTTCACCTCCTTCTTCTCCGAAACAAAAGCAAGAAATCCTGCACAACCTCTGCGTATCAAACGATCCGCCTTGCATGCGGAGATGACACGCCTCGGGCATCTCTCCTGATTGCCCTCGAAACGAAACCCCTTCGCAAAATCGAAGTAAATCGACCTGTTGTAACAGTTAACACAGGCACGATACCGCGCTAGCCAGTCCATTCCAAGGATCACATCGAAATCCAACATGGACAACAAAATCAAATCAACTGGCAGCTGGCGACCTGCAATCACCACGTCGCACTGAGGGTAGTATACACTACACTCCACTCGCTTGCCCACAGGAGTGGACACCACTAACAAATAGGGTAGCGGCTGAGGGGGTTGCGGTAACTGTTCCGCAAAACGAGGTGCAACATATGAACGCGTAGATCCCGAATCAAATAGGGTATGTGCTTCAGCTCGGGCAATGAGAACTTTACCTTCCACCACTTTCGCATCTTCTGCATGATCATGAGAGGCTGCATACACACGAGCAGTCTGACGCTGGGGCTTCTGGCTCTGGCGAGACGGATGGGGACTATTCGAAGCTGCTGAACTGAGAGACTTAGATGACCCCATAGATCTGGACGACTGGAAGGTCCTAGTCTTCGGGCACTGAGCTATCTTATGCTCCATGGATCCGCAACTCAAACAAGCTCCCGACTTCTTCCAACACTTCTCCGTCGGATGTCCAAATCCACAAAACTCGCATCTGCTCCCGGAGAAACTCGAAGTGCCTTGCTTCCCTTTCCATTTCTTCTGACTCTGTCCCCTGGAACTCACTGGTGCACTCCTCTTAAAGTCCATGGCTCTCTCTGCTAGGTGGTTGGCTTCCGCAGCGTGTGCTCTGTCGACCGCATCATCGAAAGTAGCTGGTCTCTGAAAGGCAGTCACAAAATTCGCGTATCTCGGATGTAGACCAGAAATAAAACGATTCACCTTCTTCTCCTCGGTATTGATCATGTCCTCAGCAAAATGGGACAACTGAGTAAAGCGGTGAATGTACTCCGAGACGGTCAGCTGCTGCTGCTGTAAGGCCAGAAACTCAACCTCCTTCACACGCCGAACATGAGCAGGAATGAACTTCCTTCTGAACTGTTTCTGGAACGTCTCCCACACTGTTTCACTCGGCAAGGTCAGATAGGCTGCACTAACACTCTTCCACCAGGTCTTAGCCATCTCTCGAAACATCGAGGCCGTAAGCGTAACCTTCTGCCGGTCGTCACAGACGATGGTAGAGAAGAGATCTCCAGTATGCTCTAGCCACTGATCAGCTTTCAACGCATCTTCATTGCCGTAGAATTCTGTGGCTCCACGCTTTCTGAATTTGTCGTATAACGCATTCGGATCGCTCTCTCTAGGCGGAAAGACCACTTGCTGCTCTGCAGGCCGAACTGGCGTTTGACTCTGTCGGTCTACTAAGGAAACGACCTGCGCTTGCAAAGAATGGATCGCCTGTAGCATAGTCAAGAAGCGCTCGTCGAAATTCACAAGTGGCTGTGGGGCGGCTGACCCACTCTCGTTATCTCCCTGATCATTGTTGTTGTGTGTTCCAGATCCCGATGCCATAGCCTGCAAAACACAAAAGTCAATCTGCTAACACACTAGGGAACGCACACAGACTCACAAGACAAGGGGACCCAACACAACAGTCCAAAACTGGACTACGAAATCTCACCACGTCCTAGATGCCTACATGCTTACACACTAAGATAGAGACAATGCCCTGAGAGACAAAGCTCTGAGAGACAATGCTCTGATACCATACGATACGTATGTCACAACCCGAGCCCAGGGACCGGGGGTCAGAGAAAGTCTAACCAATGACACACGTACTCCCGTGCGTGCACACCTGGACACCGTCCGAGTATACACACACAAGGGATCAATCACACGTGCAAAAGACTGAACGCGGAAGCTGTACGTATCAAGGCATACCACAAATATACCAAAAGACATAGGAGATTACAAAACAATATACACTGATGATAAGACCAAATACATGAACGTATGACAATAGAGCGGGCTTACAACAATCCCAAAATCAAAATACAGGTATCACTCAATGCCCACTTTACAATTACAGAAAATCCCCTCAATAGACTCCAACACAAAGAATGGGGAAAACAAAATGATGCAAACCGTACTCTGGAGGATGGATCAAGTCCACTCCTCTAGGCCGGAGGGGGCCTCGCGAGCCTCTCCTGCAGTCGGGTCGACCGACGCAGGATCGGAAGAGGGATCTGAGCCTGCAACACACAAGACAAAGACATAAGTACGACGACTTAGCAAAGTATAAGCCAACAAGAAGATAACACGAATTGCGTCTAGGACTGAAGCATACTGAACAATAGTCATAACGCAATATCCATAGAAATGATGTCTGTACACTAAACAATTATGCAAATGAATAAGCATGCTATCAGAATCATTAACAGGTAACAATCAAGTGGCTACTACATTGGCCATTTTCTCCCTTACGAGAGCAATCAGGATGAGAACACCAGCGACCGGGCCAGGGCACGCATGGGTCTCTAGTTCCCGGGGTCCGGAGTCCCAGGACAAGACACTCTGCAGAGGTAAACACTTAAACTAAACCAAAGTTAACCCCGTCGGGTATCCTAAGGCTGAGGCTCAGTAGTGCCAAGACCAATCACAATCAATCGGATGATGCACCTCAATCAATCAATCAATCACTTATCACTTACAGAGCTCACATATCATGCTGAACAAACAATGGGAAGTGCATCGCATATACTGATACTGAATGTACATAAACTGATACGGATACGGAATGTACATAAGCAATTACAGGAAGTGCTGACCATGAGTATCAATCACAATCACTGACTCGTAACTGATGCAAGTACTCCAATAGAACAATGATAACACTGATACCAATATAACAATAGAATGGTTCCGCCCGGGCTTTGCTCTGGGGTTGCTGCATGTCCCACAGAATCGAGAGGTCCAGCGCAGAACACATAAGAGGGCATAACCGTAATCAATATGCTGTACACATCATGATACCTTTACGAATCAAGGTCAATTACAAGCCAATCCTACACTAATTATCCAGTGTCTCTAACCGTGCATGTTGATGTAGTTTTAAGTTGTCCGATGCACCATTGTCTAGTGTTGCAGTGTCTGGAATGTGCACCGAAGTCCCTTAAACCAACACCCATGGGGAGGTGCTAAACAACTGGATAACAAGCATGAATGATTCACAGCCCATGAGGTCATTCATGTCATACAAACATTCCATTGGGCATGTCCAGGTTAGCTACATTCTAACATGAAAGTCATATACGGTCTTTTGCTTAAACCTAATCCTTTTCATTCAATTCTCAGGGTCTCACGGTGCAGCCGTAGGTAACCTTACGGCTTAGCCGT
This sequence comes from Sextonia rubra, assembly GCA_037013555.1. Lineage (NCBI taxonomy): Eukaryota > Viridiplantae > Streptophyta > Magnoliopsida > Laurales > Lauraceae > Sextonia > Sextonia rubra. The sequence goes on along the minus strand of JASUAD010000001.1, from coordinate 102,490,131 downwards.
GGCATCTTACGGCTTAGCCGTACTATGCACAGCGGCTGAGCTGAGGTTCCCCAAATATCCGTCCGGATTTACGGCTCAACCGTCTTTTACTCTACGGCTCAGCCGTATCCTGGTCCACGGCTTAGCCGTAAGACAATGTACGGCTTAGATCAGGCTGGGCCGTAGAAGAATGTCAAATTGCCCACATCCAGTTATTTTCAGCTAACAGTCTGTACTGTTCTACGGTTTGGTTTACGGTTGGGTCTCGGCTTAGCCGTAAGCCATTTTACGGCTTAGCCGTAGCACATTTCACGGCGTAGCCGTGAGTGCACGGACTCATTTTCCGGAAATCATTACAGTCATACAGAAAGTGTGCGAAATGGCTGGAAACAGCAAGATAACAGTGAAATGAGTTCAATAGGGCTGTCTAACACTGAGAAACACAATGAAGCATGAAAACACAACAATCAAATCCATATCAATTGGTGTTTATACAACTTGAGCTTATACTTGCCTCACAAATGGAATCACTTCGTGGTTGGCTCAGTCCACCGGAAAACACACGCGAACGAGCTCCTTTCTTCCTCCCTCAAGCAATCGAATCAGAGATGGGGGAAGAGAGAAAGAGAGCTGAACCGAGAGAGAGACGAGCTGGAGAGAGTGAGCTGAGAGACAGAGACGATCGAGAGAGAAAAGGGGTTTGGTAGGATATTTATAACTTAATTTGAGCCAAATTTACAAACAAGTCCAATTAGTTAACACTATTATCAGTTTAAGTCAAATGACGGTCCAACGAGAGCAAACGAACTCATTCGGATCCAAGACAGTTACGACAATCGACAAGCTCGACGAAATACACGCGCTGACGTCAAAATGACGCAAAACTGACAAAGTCAATCAAAAGCCAAATTTACGAAAAAGGGCTCGATCTACTTAGACCAAGTCAAACTCAACCCAACAATCTCTCTACGAGTCAAATCCGAAGGAAAACAAAATCTAAACACTCTTAGCAATAAAAACACACGCAATTACACACTAAACCGGATCAACTCGGGTCGGAGTGTTACATTTTTCATGGAGAGTCTATGTTTTCGTCTTCATATGACATGCCTTATACACAACACAATGAATTTCGTGTTGCACCCACTAATGTTCAAGGAAGCATATTGGGACAAGATGACATGAGGGCATTGCTTCGGGATGCTTTTGGGTTTTCAAATGAACCTATTGAAGGTCAACAAGATAATGGGTTGTGCGATGGGCCTACAATTAGTGACCCGTTTCACGGAGATCAGCCTGTTGATTTTTTCAAAGATGATAGAACTCGTTATGACAATTTGGTTTCTGATTGTGATGAAGAACTTTATCACGGTTATGTAAACTTTTCAAAGATATCTTTCATTTTGCGTCTGTTTCACCTTAAACATTTAAATGGGTGGTCAGGAAAATCTTTTAGTATGTTGCTCCAACTATTGAATGATGCATTTCCCAAAGGAACATCTTTGCCATCATCTCATTATGAAGCAAAAAAACTAATCAAGGAGTTGGGAATTGGATATGAAAAGATTGAAGCTTGTCCTAATGATTGCATGTTGTATTGGGGTGAGAGGGTGAATTATGAATCATGCCATGTTTGTGGATCTTCACGGTGGAAATCAAATAATGCTCATGGGGGTATATCACCAAGTGAAAAGGATGTTAATCCACAGAAGAAAATACCAGCGAAAGTATTACGGTATTTTCCTTTAATACCAAGATTAAAAAGGATGTATATGTTATCGAAGTCGGCTTCCTACATGAGATGGCATGATGAATGCCGTAAAAAGGATGGAATCTTGAGACACCCAGCAGATGCTTTAGCATGGAAATCATTTGATGCTCATTATTCAGAATTTGCTGCTGATCCTCGTAATGTTAGGCTTGGACTAGCTAGTGATGGGTTCAATCCCTTTCGAACAATGAGTTCCACCTATAGCACTTGGCCTGTTGTGTTGATTCCATATAACTTGCCTCCATGGTTATGTATTAAGGAATCATCATTTATCCTTTCAATGATTATTCCTGGTGAAAAGGGCCCAGGCAATGATATTGATGTTTATTTGCAGCTTTTAATAAAGGAGTTGACACAGTTGTGGGAGGGTGTTGATGCATTTGATGCTTCCACTAGGCAAAAGTTCAGATTGCGGGCAGCTCTTATGTGGACTATAAATGATTTCCCCCGCCTATGCCAACTTATCTGGCTGGAGCACCAAGGGGCGTGTTGCTTGTCCTTGTTGTGGGGATTCAACGTATTCTCAATGGTTAAGGCATGGAGGGAAGTTCTGCTATATGGGCCATTGGCGATGGTTAGAACAAAACCATCCTTTTCGTTTCCAAGACAATCAATTTGATGGTACAATAGAGTTGATATCTACTCCATTACCGTCATCGGGAACAGATGTTTTAAGGCAAGTGGAGGGTATCAAGTACACATATGGTAAAACTTCAAGGTCTTCAAAGAAGAGGGTAAGGGGAGAGGTTAGTGCCTCAATGGTTGAAGGATTAATGGAGGGTGATTGCAATACAAACCAGACAAGAGTATTTGATAACGTTGACAACTTTACAGTGGATGTTGATAATTTATGTGGGGCTCAGAATGATGATGGCACAAGGGATGCATCTTCTTGCAGTGCGCCCCTCCAGCTTACTCGGAAAAAAAGAAGCATCTTCTTCGATCTACCTTATTGGGAGCATAATCTTCTTCGTCATAATCTAGACGTAATGCACATAGAGAAGAATGTTTGTGATAATTTGGTCGGCACTTTATTAAATCTTGATGGGAAAACAAAAGATAATATGAAGACACGTCTTGATCTACAGGATATGGGTATAAGACATGAGCTTCATCCTCAGCTACTGTCTAACAACAAAATCTATTTGCCTCCAGCTTGCTATACTATGTCTGCACAAGAAAAAGACTTATTTCTGACAGTTTTAAAAGATCTAAAAGTTCCTGATGGGTTTGCATCGAACATCTCAAGGTGTGTTAATTTAAAAGAATGGAAACTTTCAAACTTGAAGAGTCATGATGGTCACATTTTGATGCAAGATATCTTGCCACTAGCCTTACGAGCATCCATGCCTAAAGAAATAGTGGCTATTGTTTCCGAGTTATCATCCTTTTTCAAAGCATTATGCTCAAAATCTCTTAATCTCCAAGATCTTGACAAGTTGGAGTCTCGTATTGCATTGACAATTTGCCACTTTGAGAAACTCTTTCCTCCCAGTTTCTTCACCATTATGGTTCATCTAGTCATTCATTTAGCTTCAGAGGCAAAACTTGGTGGCCCTGTACAGTACAGATGGATGTACCCAATTAAAAGGTGAATATATTTTTTTCTCTAAAAACTTTGTATTTTATTAGCAGTTTTATTTATTGACAAACGATTAACCATACTAATATTAGCATGTTATCTAATTGTGTAATTTGCAAGGTATTTGATGCGCCTAAAATCTTATGTACGTAATAGAGCACAACCCGAGGGCTCAATGGCTGAAGGGTACATAGCGGCCGAGTGTTTGACATTTTGTTCAAGATATTTTGAAGGTGTTGAGACAGTATACAATCGACCGCCAAGGAATTATGAATACGTACATAATACAGAAGATTAATGTTTTCAACTGGTGGAAAGGTTTTGGGGAAGACGGAGATCACTATTCTTGATGAAAAATCATTGGCACAAGCGCATCGTTATATGTTACTTCATAGTATTAAAATTTCTGACTTTCGTGGGTTAGTATCACTATAACTTTGATATTTTAAAATATTATGTATTGAAAGTGTATTAATTGATTGTTACTTTTTTCACACAGTGAATTTTTGGCTTATCAACGACGAGCCAATCGTAACATTCGAGCTAATAAAAGTATTGAAAATAAATGGTTGGTTGAAAGTTTTCCCGGATGGCTTTTAAGCCGGGTGAGAAATAAAATATTCTTTAAAGTGAAGTTAGAAACTATGATGTCTTCTTTATAAATAACAAAATTAAGTATCTTACATTGTTTTGAAATTAATTTATAGGTACCAAAGATGGTTGAGAGCAAGTGCTCAGATGAAGTAATAGCAATTGCTCGAGGTCCGAATAACGTCGTTAAGAGATTTAATGGTTTCATCATCAATGGGTTCAGATTCCACACAAAGGATCAGGAGAAATCTAAAAAAACCCAGAATAGTGGAGTTATGGTAGAAGCAGAGGGACAAACTTATTATGGTGTACTCACAGACATTTATGAGTTGGATTATTATGGGAGGTTTAAGATTGTGTTATTTCGCTATGACTGGGTTGATATTAACTCACTTAGGGGGTTTAGGCAAGATACAAATGGGTTCATTCTCATAAATTTGTCCAAGTTGATACACACTGGGTAGTTTTTGAGAGATGTCCCATTCGTATTTTCATCACAGGCAAAACAGGTATTTTATGTGAAAGATCCAAGAAATAAGGAATGGTCACATGTTATTATGACAAAGCCTAGAGACTTGTATGATATGGGGGCAGGATCACGAGGAGAGGATGATGAGACATACACGCAGTGTATGCCACAAAATGTTGTTGTAGATGATGGCTTATCTGATTGCATACGTTGGGCTAGAAGGGATATTGAACAAGATAACAATGGCCTTGTGGAACATGTGTGTAAATTATTTTTATATTCATTATTAGTTGTATGTGTATTAGTTACTTTTTCATAATATCCATGAATATGCATAGCTGCTAATTGTTGATACTGGAAACTTATGTTTTGTGTGCAGATTTAGTCATAATGACAAGGGGGAAACGAGTGAGAAATTTTGAGGTTGTCTACACCGAGGAGCAGATGTATGCCAACTCAGAGAATTCGTTCTCTCAGAACCAGTCTCCCACACAACCAACACAATCGCAGGATGGGTCTGCCACACAAGCAACACAGTCTCAAAACCAAGTACAAAATGAGAATCAAGACGATATTGAGTATAATGACTTGGAGATAGTAGGTACTATGTACAATCATAATTATATGTATTATAGTAATCATGTTATAGTGATCATGTTATATGCATTATTGATGAACATTAAAATCTTCTTTTTGTATAGATGCTGAGGGAAGAAAGAGGACTAGACGAGGCCCCATGCGTGCTAGGGATGTCTGGACACTACCAGCCGGGGAAAGAATTATTGTTAAATGTAATTCATTCGGCCAACCTGTGAAGAAAGGGGGAGGGATCTTAGGAGTATGGCTTAGGACTGTTGCCAAGAAGGGCAATTTGTGTCTGCTAAACTATATGACTTGGCATTTAATGCCAAATACGTACAAGTTAGAGATTGTTAAATTGGCACGGTTTAGCAATTCTTAACATACCTCAATGGACTTTTAATTAATTTATTTATCATTATTAGTTGTATGTCCATGATTGTGCTTATTCATGAAATATATTTTTTTCTTCTATTGTAGAGCAAGTTCCAACTTCCTTTAAATTGTGCTATGGACAAGTGGATATTGCGTTCCACATGCAATAAATGGAGGGATTGGAAGTTTGAATTGAAAGGAAAATATAAAATTGATGGGCTCACAGAATCTCAAATTGCGAGTATCGTTCCTAAAGAAATTTTGCCTCAACATTGGATTGATCTTGTGCATTATTGGTTCTCTGAAAAGAGTGAGGTTGTGGATGGAGTGCTTTTTAAAATTTTTTTTTTAATGTTCTCAGGGTGTTTTATTGATAAAAAAGAGATCATGTTTACTAATGTGAATGTGCGTTTTATTTTGGTAGATATACTTGCGAACAGGAAAGGCAGCACGTGCAACTAAGACAACTCCACACACTGCAGGCTCAAAAAGTTTTGCTAGAACAAGAGATGAATATGTATAAAACTTTCAATCAATTGTTTTATAAAATTTTTTATTGAGCTCACATGGAAAAAACCCGTTGATTGGACTCATGGTAGGTGGAGGAACATGGAAGAGAGCCCGGACGTGTTGAGTTTTTTTTGATGACCCATAAACACAAAGATGGGAGCTTTGTTGGTGAAGCATCACAATAGTTAGTTGTATGGAACAAATAAATATAATAAAATAGTGTTGTATGAATTTATGAGTATTCCTTTACTATAACTATTAATATGTGTGTGTTTTGAAAAATATAGGAGAATGCTTTGTCTCATTTGGCTGAACGTGTTGGCACGCCTTCATCGTCTGATGCAACTAGTCGGTTAGAGAATGAAGTTTTTACTGAACTAATGGGACCGGATCGGTATGGGCGAGTGAAGGGCTATGGGCTTGGAGTGACACCCACTCAAGTACATGGGTTGCATGCACAACTGAGGAGTATGGGGTTTGGGGGACAGGACAATGTAGAGGAGATGCAAAGATTGAAACTGCAAATGAGAGAGATGCAAAGCAACTACCAATCTGAAATAAAAGATTTGCAGACCAACTATCAATCTGAAATTAAAGAGTTACGAATTCAACTAAATCAAATGACGTCACTAATGCAAAGGTTTATAGCACAAGTCGAGTATTCACATGCTGGGGCTAGTGACCCATTCACTAACGTGGCAAGTCAAGAAGTATGTTTGTATCTTTTTTATGTTAAACAGTAGAATTCAAGGTGTTAATAAGAAATCAATTGGAGTTACAAAATTTTGTACATTTTATTTGTATATTACAGGTTCCAGATGCATCAAGCCGACCAAGAGATCATGAAAATGCAGGCAATCAACCACAACAAAAAGACGAACATCGCACTGTATGAGGTGGCTTCTGTCTTTGGTGTATTTTTTACACCAAGCTTACTTCCTTGGAATATGCTTAATCCATGGGATAAACTGTTCCATTGACGATTATTTAGAAAATATATTAAAGAAAGCAAAATAAAACCAAAACAGAATCACATAGATAATCTGACCTCTTGGATGATATAACAAGCTTTCCATTTCTGTATTCAGGGTCCTTCGTATTCATCAGGTGATGAGAAATAGCTAATACCACATTCTCTTCTATGTATTTACTTAGAACCATTGTATCTGCTAGGCAGACTGAACCGAGATCATCACAATCAAGATCATTAGCAGCAAGTACCTCCATAATGTGGTTTTTGTTATCTTGAAACTGGATCATTTTTATGTCTTCTTCCAATTGGGCATTCCAGCTGACAAGGTGGGTTTCATCTTCAGGTGGCTTAATGTCAATGTTGTAAGGGAATAAAAAAGTTTCTCATCAAGGAAAAGAAGTTACCTTGTAAAGGGACTGAATGAGAAGTTTCTCATCAAAAGACAAACTGCTGGTGCACCTTAGAGGAGCTGAAAATAGAAACAAATAGGTAAATCTTCTAGTTATCAAAATAAGAGGTTTGCTAGCATGAGTTTGTTTAGTGTAATGCTATTTTTGGATATCATACATATTACATACACTAGCTATATCATCTTTTATCACAAGCTCCTCTACTACGAAAGAGAATGTGGTACTTTCACTGGCTCAACTAGGAGAATAAGTGGTCCAACTGCTTTAACATTTTTCTGTGATTCTGATAGCAAAAAAGTTCAAAAGGTCTTTCAACATAATAAAAGTAGGTTAAGAACCTGGATTGATAGCAACACATTTTTCTGTCACTGTACTGATATCAGCTGCAGAAGAAGCATTTTTTCGAAGCTTTGGAACATTACTAGCAGATTCAGATCCCCTGCAAGTAGAAGGTTGAGAAAAAATTGGAATGTAAATGCTACAGTAACTTAAACCTCAGTCGAAATATCTAATAGTAACTAAAAGACACTGTACCTTGACCTTAAATCCATACCACTGCTTTGCCTCCTTAATCTTCCTGCAACAAAACTCTAATTAGATCTACAACAAAAATTGAAGGGGAATATATAATTATTACGCATTAAAGAAAATAGATCCACAGAAATACAATTTAGCCCAAATGGACTATCTTCAACATTGGGATTAATAATTTTTCCCAAAAGAAAAAGAAAAACATCTAGCAGATAATGATCTGCTAGATGCCCCTTAGGGATCACCTAGCAGATAATGATACTTCCACACATATATATATATATATATATTTTTTTGGGTGGGCTGGGATGTTAGCTATTTAATGCAAGGGTGTTTTGTTCATTTATTTCATTTACTTTGAGTGTATACATGGATCCCTCTTCCCGGGTTCATTCTCATTGGAAAACTCTCTCTCTCTCTCTATTGTGTACATCATTCCAATTTTTTTCTTACACAAGCGATCATCAATTTCTGCATTTTCATATCTCGTTTTTTTGCATCTTACTCTTCTTTTAGAGGATATATGCCAGGTAAAGAATAATTTGTTAGGAATGTCAAATTCATTCTTTCTAGTGCCCTTTTTTATTTTTATTTTTACTTTTTGTTTTTGGCCATATTGCTTTCATGCCCTGTGACATATTAAAAGTCTTAAGAATAAGATCACTAACTATAGCTGATTATTAATACGCTATATTAATTGGCTAGCAAATGTTTGCATTTTTTGTTCCAATAATTATAAGGCTATTATGGGTGTTTCGCCTTTTTGTACATTGAATTTTCTGATGTTATGGGCCAATATTTGTAAGTATTATAGTAATCAAGTTTTAGTTTCAAGGTAACCATCTCCTATCTATTACTATACACACTAGATTGTTGACTACTGTAATTTAAAAGTAGTGTAATCTCTATTGATAGCCAAGGTTGTTGGCTACTAGCCTACTACTAGCCTACAACTCCAACGCATTGGTGTGGTTTCAAGACAAGTGTGAGGACTCCACATATATCCACCCTCATTAAATATTCTATTGACACAGAAGAAAGATGCGTCAGAGACATCCTGTGTTGGTTGGTTCTTATAATGTCATGCATCTTGCATTGGTTGGACCTGTTAGTGATCCAAATAATTGATCTGGTAGGATCCACTCTCAAGGAGCGATGGAGCTAAATCTTATTGATTGAACAACTGTATCAGCTGGAATAGTTTTCTTTTTTTTTTTCTCTCTTCTGCCAACAGAATAAGCACTCCGGATGACCAAGCCAATTAAGGGGTCACTATGGTTTTCTAGTGGGGCATTGATTATGGGTGCAAGGCTCCGAATATAGATCATCAGAAAAAGTGGGCCTCTCTTAATTTTGGTTGTGAGGTTCTACGCCTTACAAGTCAACAACAGCAACAAATAACACTATAGGCAGTCCAAATCCCTGAGCTGACAGTGGATGGACATTCACACTCAAGCTTAAGTCTAAAAGAAACAAAAGCAACTAGCCAACAATGTAGACTTGATATATAGAAGTGCAATATAACAGTAATCACAAAATATGAAAAATTATGGTAGCAGTCAGGGAAAGAAGAGCAGCTACCAAGATGCTGCTATAGAACTTGTAAATGAGCTGGTATGCCATGGCATAGACTCATTTTAGCTCTTTTCCTGTCTTCCTCTAACTAGGGTTGCAGTGTTCTTTCTCTTTGTTTGGCTGCCTCATTCAGACTTTCATTAGATTTTCATTAGTTGATTGTCTCCTATGGTTTTTGTTTCCCTTTCCTTTTATTTTGCCTCTTTATTTCTTCCTAATTTTTTTTATTTTTGTTTTCTTTCTATGGTTTTGGCTTGGAAATTGGTTTTTTCAAATGCGTTTTTGCCTTGCACAGTCAATGTCTTGGTTCTTTTCTGTCATGGGCTTTCTTGGAATTTGTATGTCTATTAGAAAGCATTCTGTTCCCTGTATTTGTATGTCTATTAGAAAGCTTCTGTAACATTTTCTGAATGTTATTGGTTATATTCTGTTGCATTTATTTCTTAACAGATGGGAGAGCGAAGGGACAAAGCTTTGAAGGAGGTGGGAACTTTGACAAGCAAAACTTCTGGGAGAGCTCCGATTTCAAGATTATAGTCTCCATGTCTATGTTGGTTTTAGTGGTATTTGCAAAACGTTAGAACCATTTTCCTTTTCTGTTTTTGGTGTACACAGAAATTAGAAACAAATATACAACTGAAAACACCTCTATTTACTTGAGCAGAAATAGATGGGCTCACTTTTAAACGCTTGTATTACCAGTGACATCCAGCTTTTGTTTCCAATGCATGTCAGAATTTTCCCATATTCGCTTAGCATTACAGAATCTTGAATGTTGGATAGTGGGTGTGAGTTAGATTCGAGCTATCACACGCACAAATCATTTGTGAGTTACAGGCATGTCAGCATTGCTTTCTTGACATGATAAATACAGTTAATGCATGTCAGCATTAATAAAGAAATGATGATTGACATTAAAAAATTATTGAAATTATTCAGATTAAAGTGTTAACGCGTCGGTAAAAAAAAAATTTTTTTATGTAATTTTTGGAAAGATGGAGACTTTGTAAATTGTCGGCAAAAAAGGAATTTTATGCAAATATTTGAGAAAAATATTTTAATTTTAAAAAACAAAAAATAGGGACCCGTTTGATTTTCTGTGACGCCTAAGAGCGTCGCCATTTTTTTTAAACCCACAACGTTCTTAAGCGTCGCCAGAATTTTTAAAACAACGGCAATTTTAGCGTCGCAAGTTTTCGACATTTGCGACGCTAGGAAGCATCACAATAGTTTCGTAAACTGCGACGCTTATTAGCGTCGCCAAAATTCTTCAAATTGCGACGCTTATTTGCATCGGACGTTTTTTAAACTTGCGACGCTCAGGAGCATCGTTACATGTTGCTCACTGGCGACGCTTTTGAGCGTCACACAAGTCTTGCAATTTGCGACGCTTCGGGGCGTCGCAAAAGTCTTGCAATTTGCGATGCTTTTGAGCGTCGCAAAAGTCTGGCAATTTGCAACGCTTCAGGGTGTCGCGAAAGTTTTTTAGTTGCGACGCTTTTGAGCGTCGCAAAAGTCTGGCAATTTGCGATGCTTCAAGGCATCGCCAATGTTTTTTAAATGGCGAAACGAAAAGTCTAGAAATTTGCGACGCTATGGAGCGTCGCAAAGTCTTGGAACATGGCGTCGCCAGTTCGGAATTTTGGCGACACTTATTAAAGCGTCGCCAGTTCGCCCACCGATACCTCAGTTGCCGACGCTTGCTGTAAGCATCAGTAGTTTATTTGACGATATTTTTTAGCATCGCCAGATTTACGATAAAGCGTCGCTGAATGATCTTTTTCTTGTAGTGTATAAATCTGTGAAAAAAATTGGCTAAAACTTCTATACAGATTTTTTTGCTCACTTCATACATTTGAGAGTATCACAAAAAAATTCTCTCTCTCTCTCTCTCTCTCTCTCTCTCTCTCTCTCGCTCAAACTTAGAAAAGAGTTTGAATGTACCTGTGTTCGCACGTTTGAAATTGCTGATCGATTCGAGCGTTAAGATGGGATCTGATCAACTTATAGACACCACTTCCGATACCTGGATAGAAATAACTCACCAATCATATCTATAATCATGGTTTATTAAATTCTGCAGTTCTATATACCATAAGTTTTACGTACAACCTCTAAAAAATAAGTTTTACTTAGAAACTTACGTCATACTAGTGACAATGGTGCATGGGCCCAAAATGGAAATATATTAAACCTTTCAATCTCATGGTTATCGCCTGTTGTCTCTCTTCCGGTCATCTACTATTTCTCCTATTTTCTCACTACCACTTTTCCATAAAATGTCTTCCATACGGTCATCTTTACCATAAAACATCTCCCATACGGTGATCTCCTATTTTTTCTCCACAAAATACATATAATCATATCCTATTTTCTCTCTACCATATTTCCATAAAATACCTCCCATACGTCCCTAAAATTTCCCCCAATATTCTTGTTTAATATAAAAAATTTGAATTTTCAAACCACACACCACCTTCCCCACCCCCATCACCACCTCAGCCAAAAAAAAAAAAGAAAAAAGTTATGGGTCCACCTCTGATAAAAGTTCCAATAAAGCTGAATGTTAACTTTGCATGATCAATTCAAGGGCATACAAAAACAAGAAAAGCGCTAAATTGGATGGATGCTAATTCAAAGAAAAGTGACAGTTAGGAATTTATATTGATATTAAGATGGGACCGAAAAAGAGGGCGCATGGAGCTCCACCCAAATCAACGTCAAACTGGAAAATGGGTCATAAAGCATTATGGTTTTTTCTAATTGTGCCATAAGAGAACTTAGGGGTAGCATGACCCAACCTACTAACCTTATAACCAGGTTGCTAATTAAAGAAGTAATGGTAAGGGATTTATATTGATATTAAGGTGGGCCTCTCCCATTATCCTTTCCTAAACTTTTCCAAACATCCAACACTGATACTTATAATTAAAAATCACAAAAAAAAAAAAAAAAACAAAAAAAGAGGAGCATTTGCCTAATCTCTCTTGGCCATCCGATTGAATATGGGCCATGATCAGCCATTGGTCTTAGAGTAATTAATATTGGATTTTGAAGTTTTTGTTGAGCTGGTCTGGCCAGCCATGCCCACCTAGAAGCACAATAATTTCAAAATTTTCTGAAATTTTACCCATATTCTTTTTTGTAAAGGTGGGCACTTGTGTCCACAATCACAAAAAATATAACTCCACTTTATAATTTTTAAATGTGGGTTGCATAGTTATGGTCACAAACACTATGAATGTGGGCCACATATTTTAATTTGTGAATTTAAGATGTGATTTCTAAAGGTGAGTCCCATATTTTCATTCACAAAAAGGTGGCCCCACATTATAATTCCTCTAAAGGCGGGTCCACATTGTAAGTCCTATTAACATGGGCACTATGTCAAAATTTTTAAAGTTGGGCACTACATTATAAATTTTCAAGTAGGTCCCATGTTCAATAATATTAGAGTGCCACAAATAATTAAAGGTGGGGCCCATATTATACATCTTATAATTATCTTGCTTCAGCCACTTAGAGCAGAACTTTTATAATGTAACCAATCAATTTGATATCTTATTATGATAGGTGATATGGAAATGGATGGAATGATCGTATGTAACCAACCATAAATCAGTTGGGCAGTTATAAGAAATTAAATAAATAATTAAAATTTTTAAATATTATAATAATTAATTATTGTCTATTATGACACGTATATGCGGAAGGGACCCACATATTTAACCATTGACCATACCTAACCACTAAATCAGGCATATAGACATGAGCACAATTATTATTATTTTATTATTATTATTATTATTATTATTTTGTTATTATTGTTGTTGTTGTTGTTGTTAAAGATGTCATTGTTTATTGAGCTATGTGGTTTTTGCTTTATTGCAATTTTTTAATTATTTAAATATTTTTCTTATCTGATAGAATCGTTTTATCCAAAGTTATGCACTTCGTTATACTTTCCTAAGATTTTATGAGCACACTTACCTATTTTTATATATAAAAAATTGTTATTTCTATTTATTCTTTGATTTCTATATTGCTAAAAAATTAATCTTTCTTTTAAATTTTTACATTCTTTTATTTGTCTTAATCTAAATCTTAAAAGCTCTGTTATTATTTTTGAATGTTAATATAGTATCCTTTTTTGGTTACGGACCAGGTTGGGCCCAGGCATTTTGTTGCTAGTATATATTATAAAAATATTTCCTTTAGCAGGAGAGCGACACATGATGCAGCCCTCTTCGTAAAAGGGTAACACGTGCGGTAATCTAAGGATTCTATCTATATTAGCTAGATTCTATCTGTACCACTTCTCTAAAATCTCTCAATTTTCATAAAATCTCTCTTAATATTTAAAAGAATACAAGATAAACGTAAATCAAACTCTTTTCTTTCTTTACCTACATCCAAACCTATATAATTCAATTTCAATATGGGGATCTAAGTTGGTAATATTTAAATGCATTATATATCTTGGCTTCTCTCACTCCAAGGTTTAAGGGGTATTTAATTTTTCTTTGAGATTTTTAATTCTTTGCTTATTCTTTGATATAGATTTAAAATAAAACTAATATTGTATTGTTCAAAATCTTTGTTTACATTTATAATCAATGTTGGTGTAGATTGCTAATCAGATATGGATAGAAAGGGGAAAAAAAAGCCATGCATACAGAACTCATGTCTAACCCAGCATTAGTGGATTTGAGTTGTAGTTGGTTGGCCTGATAAGATGGACGTATACTCATTTAAAAAAAATGTAATACAAGCGATGAGATTCATAAAATATAAGCCTCACATGCATTAAATTTCTTAATGCATGGGTCCATGTATTGGCCTTCAGATTTTTTTATATTCATCCACCTATTTTATCTTCCATTGGGCCACAAGTTTTTTAAAGTTCTTTCTTCTCTTCTTTCATATCTCCAAGTATTTTATATCTTTTTTTTTCTTTTTTTCCCATGAGTAATCACCTTTATATAGTTGAAGTTTAAATATATTTACGACTACTCATTCCTTAAAGCACTACTTGCTAATCTTGATTTCTTAATTCTCCTTAAATTCTTTCCTAATACATGGTTTTCTGTGCCTAAAATCTTAATAAAATTCACTTGGTCCAAATTACTTTATTTTTCTCTATAAATGACATCCGACTACACCTATTGAGGCTTGAATTTTATAAGTCATGTCAAGCTTCCGCCAAGCCTAGGCCAATACTTCTAAAGTTGGGTCAAGCTTGAATATGCCTTAACTGGCCCGGCCTAGCCTGGCCCATGAAAACCCAGACTAAAAATTTTCTACACATCCTAACACTCTTTATAATTTAGTTTTTCTTTTTCCCTAAGTTGGCCTAGAGGCCAAAAGTGGGAAGGCAAGGCCCCCACCTACATATATTTATCAAATGGACAACATTGGACATTAGTCTATTTTCTTTTCTATTCAATTCCAACTGATCAATTTTGTTCATAGTGAGAGGGGTTGGTTGACAAAATTATTCTTGTACATTGAACTATTCTATCTAATTTTTTTTACCATATAATATTTCTTTTCCTCTTAAGTTGAGCTTGTGGATTAAAAGAAAAATGATCTAACTTTTTTTTTTTATTATCGGAGCAAAAAGATGAAGTTAAGTAGTTATTTTGTTCAATTTATGTACTTCTTTTGTTTCTTTTTATATTGTCTCTTTGAATGAGCTTTTTATATAATAATAGATATGCCTTCATGACAAAAGCAACCTCTGTTTCATATTTTTAGTGAAATAATTTTGATCATCTATGCTTATTTTGATAAATTATGCTTAGGGCTTGTTTTCATTCATAGTTTATACTTCGTTTAATAGGTGATGATTAGGAGTTTTCAATCTTTTATGTGGTGAAGGATATCATGGTTTTGATTTTAATTAAAAATGGTTTTTGCTAAAGACAAACCTTCCGCATTAGAAACATTGGTTTGTTTTCTTATCTAAGTTATTTTGAGACAAAAGATTAAAATAATTTAATGGGTTTAGCTTAGTGGATTCCGACTACTCTAATCTATTTTTATCATTAATTTTTATGCACTTTCATTTATTTTAGGTTTTTGATATTACTAGTTTTACTTCAAATCAACTTATTCAATCTCTACTGTTTGGTTTAAAAGGGTTCAGTTTTTAATTTTTTTTTACTGAATACAGTTCTATGTGGGATTGACCTACTCTTGTCACTGTCTAATTGCTTACAATTGTGCATTTTTAATATTACTGAATTTAAATCACATCATATATCGATCTCAAGATAGGAAAAATTAGGTTGTGGATTGGTGGGACAACTTAAAGCCAGTTCTGCATATGAGGTATGTTGTTTCATCAAGTTCTTTCTTTTATTTATTTATTTTTTCGTCATCTATTTTTTTTTTATATCATGTTTTCAATGGCCTGTCTTTATGACCAACGACAACAATGACGTGCACGAGTTTTCCCACAGCCCATCATTCTGCCAATGTTGCCTAAAGGTATTTTTGTTAATTATTAAGCAGAGTTCAACAGATGAAATATGATTATATATTTAGTTTTCATTTTCTTTAAAGAAAACGTAAAATGGGGCATTACAAAGACTATCAGAGTCGACCCTCAACTAGTTTGAGTATGGGTCCCTACCAGGGTCTAGTGCAACTGAACAGGTTTCCATATGAGCAGGCCAAGAGGGCTGGCAGACTATTGCGACGTCCTGGAGTCCCACATTAACTATAAAGAGAAAAGTGATTGAACTTATATGTAGAGCTTGCATCTTTACCTTGCAAAATGCCTTTTGGTGGGAAAAATATAACCGTAAGGCCCATGGGCCGAAGCGGATAATATCATGCATATGTGTGGGATTGGGAATTACAAGTTAGATTTTGATTTTGAAAGCAAGATTAAGATATTACCCACCCAACCTGGTCTGAGTGTCATTGTTAACCAAGTGTATTCGGATCAGGTAGTTTTGAAAGGACTCTGTTTTGATGGTGCACTATTGATATCAGTTCTACAACTTTTGTCATTTGAACTTATTCTCAGAGCTCTTGCCAATCGAATGGAAATCGCTTCATAAGGTTCTACCGGTTCGATTTTAAGGCTGCATAAGGGATACATTACCCCAAATAGAGCTGGCAAAACATGACTAGACCTGTAAAACCAACCCGACCTGTGTATAACCTACAAAATCTGGCCCACATGATAGGTGAGTTGGTCAAGGGTCTAAAGTTTCTAACCCGCAATTAAACGGATTGAATTAGGGCTAACCTGCTTAACCTACATTAGTTTGTCTTTACTAATTACCTAAATCTATTTAAGAACATGGGCAGTCTAAAGTTTCTCACGGTTATCTCTAGCTCTTCACTTTCTTCCTTGCTTTCAACTCAGAACAAATACATCAAATCATCAAAGTATCAGTGCATGGAAAAAGGAGGAACTCTTTTTATTTAATGCTTTGGGATTTTGTTATTTCTAAGATACAATAGTTAATTTAAGGATGGAGAATGCTAAAATTTGTTAATATGCCAGTGATTTTATATTTCATAATTATTATTATGGTTAGGATAAGTAACATTTATGCTTATCATAAGCTAGACAATTTAGAATCATTCATCTTATATGGATTCTTATTTTGAAATGATCAGTGAATTATGATGTGCTTGTCCTAGTTACATGAGCCATACTTATATTCTGATTGAAATTTTGATTTAATAAATGCAATGGACGTGAGTTATGCAGCCCAACCTGACCTACTTTGCGGGTTAAGGTCAAGTTGACCCATGGAAGGTGCATATTAGGGATTTCTGATCTATTTAATAAATTGGTCCAACCCATATAGATCAACCCAACCTGATTGCCACCTGTAGCCGCACATGGCTAAAAATCATTAGATCTCTTTCGTTCCAACCTAGAATTTGGTGTGACTGATGCACAGTGGCCAATTATCATATAACCAGGGTTAATTTCAGGGGATCATGCCTACTGGGTTGTGCAAAAAGACAATAACCAATTTTAATTATCAGTACAAATCATTGATTAAAACGCCAGTAATCTCTCCTTCCAGCCTTACGACATGCACAGTAGGACCCAGAAGTGGGCCAAAAAGAATTTCATCAATAGGGAACAAAAAAATAAAGATAAAAGAAAGAGG
This sequence comes from Sextonia rubra, assembly GCA_037013555.1. Lineage (NCBI taxonomy): Eukaryota > Viridiplantae > Streptophyta > Magnoliopsida > Laurales > Lauraceae > Sextonia > Sextonia rubra. Next base: position 102,472,642 of record JASUAD010000001.1, on the reverse strand, counting down.
ATTTTACCAAAAAAAAAATCATTGAATATGACCCCCAAACCACATAACTCACCCAAGGTACGGGTGCCTGAGAGTGGTCACAAATGACCACTTTGTTTTTTTTTTTTCTTTTTTTTTTCTTTTTTGTATCAAAGTGGGGAGCATCGAACTCACCGCTGGTGTAATATATGTTATGCTTGGTGATCGATTTCTGCAAAGTGGAGTTATGAAGAAAGAGAAATGGAGAGAGGTGGCTAGTATCTAATCAGGATAGATGAGTGGGATCTGATTGGGGCTGCTCTTTCCTCAATTTCGTTTAAGGAAAATATGAAGATAGGGTAACAGAGATAGGGGGAGGGGGCAGGAATGAGAAGCTTTCGTCGTTGTAGGCGCCATACCCTTTTTCGAGTTCATAGCTAGGGTTTGGGCTCGTCCATGGCGAGAATGTAGAGAGACAGTAATGTAAATGAACAAGATGCCGAGTTTGATGAACTCGATCCAGGGCCTTTTATCGCCACTCACAGTCAGGTGAGGCAGCCCATCTGAGCCGCACAATAAAAAAAAAGAAGCAACAGCAAAAGGTGGATTCCGATTGCGAGCAAAAAGAGAGAAAAGAGAAAGGAAAAAAACACAAGACAAGAAGAAGATGCAGAACACCGAGTATAGAAAATAGAAAACAAGAATAAAGAGGAAAGAAGATAAATGCAATGACAAGAACCATTGGTTCTAATCAATGTTGTCTGTGTCAAAACTTAAAGAAGAAAGAAGAGATAAGAAGAAGATAGAAGAAACTAAAACAAGAAGAAGAGCGAAAGGAGAAAGAGAGCAACAGGAGATAATAGAACTCGCTGCTGGTGTAAAATAAAACTTGCCACTGCGAGTTCAGTGCTCCCATATTGGATGAAAAAAAAATAATAAAAAAGTAGTGGTTATTTGTGACCACTCTCAGGCACCTATAGCTTCAGTAAGTAATGTAGTTTGGGGATACCCTTCCATGATTTTTTTTTTGTAAAATCCTCTAAAAAATACAAACATTAGGTATTTAGGTTAAACCTTTTTTTTTCCAGCTATCTGCCTTTTTTAAAATCTGTACATATCTCAATAAAGTTGAATATGACGCAATAATAGATGTCCCAATGCAACTAGCGGCAGATCCCGTGCATTTCAAATGTTCTGATTATCCATCAACTAAATTGTACACAAATTTCTTCGGGATCCGTTCTCCTTACTTTCTGATCACTAATACAGCTGTGGCAAAGATGGTTTTCAGCATAAAGGAATACTTCATGGGCTGTCTCCATTCCAAGGGAGACCAGAACCATTGATTGGATGGCCTGGGTCCTTGGGCATATGGGCACCGGCACCAAACCCAAAAAGTGTCTTGAGCAGTGCTTGTAGGCCTATCTCACATGATTCCAGAATCATCTAAACAAAGTTGCAACAGTTCAAGGTGAATAAAACACAAAAATCTGAAACAATAATATGAAGAGATATCTTATCTCCATGTAATGAACAATAATGGCCTGGGAACAATGTCAGGTGGAGTATTGCAGAAACAATATCTTCCTCCACACTGGGTGGGACTTAAAATCCCAAGTCAATTTCTGGCTCCTGGGCCTTGGCATTGCATAGTATCAGCAAAACCTTATCACATCTGGTCAGAAGCTTTGTGATCGCCGAGGTCTCATCTTTGTTTCTTGTCATTATCAATCATGCGGGCCAAAGTTCAGTCCCAAAACAATAATCCAGAAACAAACAATTATATTATTTCATTACTGACAGGAGAAAGTTAATGTTTTCACAGTGGGGATTATTAGTAAAGTTCCTGTAAATTTTTGAAATTTAAGGCTCCTTGAAACTTCTGATAGGGAAAAGACTACAGAACAACCAATATGCCACCAAAATTTTGAAGTCATCAGATACTCGTTAACTATCAGGGGACGAAAAACAAGAAGCAGATCAGTCGTGTTGTCCATGAGACATCCACCCTGCCATATGGAGATTCACGGCCATACTGCCTGTTCTATATATACACAAACTGAATTCATAAACAAGATGTTAATGATATCAGCAAACAAGGATGAACAGAAAAGCTCAAGCATATATCCACACAGGCAGCATCAGATATTAATCAACTTTGAAGGAGAAGGTTTTCTTGCAAAATTTGTGTCACTCGGGTGCTCTACTCCCTTCTTGAGTGCCCAACCCGGAAACCCGCTCTACAACACTGTAATAAAAGCATGGGGACTGGTTAGCAAATTATCACTTGTATTGAAAACACTTGTAAGAATCAGAAAACATCAGAGAGTTTTACAGAGTTGCAGTGATGATCAGACCTTTTATAACTGTATGTCCATCTTGAATTGATCAATATATGAAATTGGGGTTCTACCATCTTTATATATAACATATGTACCAGGAAGAAAATGTATTACCAGACAACTGAAATGATTGGTTCATAGGGTCATTTCAATAAATATTAGTTTACGTGTATGTCATATTGAATCGATCAATATATGAAATAGGGGGTCTACAATCTTTATATACGAAATGAATTGTTCATTGGGTCTTTTCAATAAATATTAGTTTACATGTAGGGCATAAATGCACTTTAACATCTTTCTTTTTCTTTAGCCTGTTGAAAATTTCTTTATACGTTCTTCCCTGTACTGTCTTTCCATTTGATATTTTTGTATTAAAAAAATAGCATAAGTAAAATGAAAAAACTAAAGTCAAACCAAACTGGCAATAGCTAAAGGTACTGATTTTCCATGCGAATAAATCTCAAGTAAGAGAAGATATTCAAGATGATTAAAACTATTCACAACCCCCCACCCCCACACCCCAAAAAAAAAAAAAAAAAAAAAAAAAACCAAAAAACAAACGCACAACCAACCAATACCACCCCCCCCCCCCCCCCCAACACATAAAAAATAAAAAAAAAAAACCCAACAAAGACCCAAAAAAAAAAAAAAGACATTCACCAATATTTTGAAAATTAATTAACTGAAGAATTAAATATTTTCCCATACAAGGCTACAATGATATAATCCACATCAAACAAAATGAGGAGCGTACTTCGGAGATTCAGATTCCGGAGCAGGACCATTATTAATGTTTGCAAGGGCATTCCTGTAGTACTGAACTGAAATCAAGCCTCCTGTCATCTCTCCTGATGATTCAGGAGATCCCTCGAAGTTCCCACTTGAATGGCCTCTAGAAAATGCTCCTGCAAGATGTCAATAAAGAATAGAAATTCAATGCTTTCTAAAGCATAATCTTTAAAATCAGGTATATCATGCATTACATGCTAACTGCTAAGTGGCTTCATCTTCACTTTCAAAGGGGGCAACGGAAGAAACATGTAGATTTTTTCATTGGTGGTATAATGCCAACCACGTTTTTGGACCTTTTCTAAGTTTTTGGCACAATCAAGATGAGAAATGATCACACTATCACTACCCATTCTATCTTTCAAAAAAATCTTTGTGATAACCTCACTTTTGAACTTAAATCATCCGCCACCTAAGAAGCACGGACACTTCTAAGAAAGTGACGTGTCCGTGTCCGACACGTGTCGGACTCCGACACTTCTCGGACACTCTCGGATATGTGTCCAATACTATTTAGCCGTATCCATAATTAAGAACTAAAAATCTTAATTTCGGACACTTGTTTGATACTCTTTTTGCAACGTGTCCCACAATTCTTAGCCCGTGTCTATGACTAAAAAATAAACATGTGGCTAATATCTCTTAGAAACTTTGTTAACAGGTGGTTATTAAAACTTATAAACTTGATATATGACAATTTTATACCATGGAAAAATATATGATTGTAAATATCAATCATGTCACAAGCAAAAGACAAATAAATATTTCACTAAAGACTAGGCCTCAAGATTAGCTTCTTTTTTGCTTTTTGTTTTGTTTTGTTTTTTTTTTTTTTTTAAGGGAGAGGAAAGAGATGATCCGCCCTTTTCTTTATATGGATTTTATGGAACTATGGATATTTCATATTTAATGATTATGAATTATGTTTTAGTGTTGTATTGATATTTGATAAGTTGATATGTTTGTTAGTTGGTACTTGAATTTTTGTTTTTTGATTGCTAAATTGATTTAAAAAGTTAAAATGATATTATTTTTTTAGTAGATGATTATATATATAAATATATATATTATTGACGTGTCCCCGATGTGTCCGTGTCCTACTTTTTTGAGAAATGCCGTGTCCGCGTGTCCGTGTCATGTCGTATCAGTGTCTCGTGTCCGTGTCCATGCTTCTTAGTCCGCCACCCCAATTATGACTACCCAAAATTTCGCTCCACAAGAACTTCATCCCTAAGGTCATTGACTAGGAAGCACAGAAACACGCCTAGGGTCCGACACACCAAGAAATGTGTCTGTTATATTTTTTTTAATTTATTAAATTTGGACACAGCAGAGACACAACAGGGACATGGCAAGACACAACATAGACGCGATAGGACATGACAGGATTATTTTAAACTTTTTAATCCCTCTTTTTTTCTATTTTCTTTTTTTTTTTAATCATTAAGTGTGACCAAAGCTTGTTATCCAAAAAAAAAAACAAAACAAAACAAAACACATCAAAACAAAACAACAAAAAGAGTTTTAAACGAAGTTTCAAAGTTCATAAATAATTCAAGAACACTTTTAGACCAAATATGAAACTTCCCAAACAATCTCTTTTTTTTTTTTTTTTGCTACCCTTTGTTCTAACTTTTTTTTTTTTGCTGGTCTCATCTTTTTTTAGTTTTTTCATATTAGTTATGTTTTTCTTTTCTATTAATTATAACATTATGCTTCTTAATTTGGCTAAAAATATAACTATTCTTTAATTTTATAATTATATGCAAAAAATATATATTTATTATCTGTTGTGTCCCAGTATCTTGCTTTTTTAGGATTTGACATATCGCTATATATGTGTCATGTCGTGTCGTGTCACGTGTTCATATCCGTGCTTCATAGGTCATTGATATAACTAACAGTGTGACCAAGTCAAAAACTGAGTAATATTGGGCCAAGATTATAGGATGTGTGAGCAGTTTGGCTTCTAAAAAAGTTTGCCAGATGGAAAAATTGAGTAGCAGTACCATTCAAAATAATAATAATAATAATAATAATAATAATAATAATAAGTGGTTGTACAGGATAATTTTTGTTAGTATTTATCACAAAACAAAGCTTTTCTAATGAAGGATTAGTGAGTAAACATCAGCTAACAGATTTGATGTCTGAAATTCAAATGGAAAATAAGCATGAATGGAAGTGCAAAAGGTTGCTTGCATGATTTCCAAGATACAATTTAATTTTTAAGCATGTAAACCACAAATTATTCATCAAACTTACTATTACTGATGAAGTGCCTCTAGATTTAACATAAAACAGAGAACCAGAATGCCAATCAATCTAGTACCACTAAAATGAAAATATAGAACTAAGAAGGTCCTGATTAAAGAATGGGAAAAAGAGAAATTACAGGCACTATGCACAGCAAATATGGGCAAAGACTAGACCAGATTATGTGTCACAAGTTATACATGAGACGCAATTGTGATATCATGCAAAGCTAAATACAGTGCAGGATGAATAAAAAAGGGTTAATGCGACTCTAAAAGCATTATCAGTGACCTACAAACTGAGAGACGAATTCCTATTAGAAACACATTCACAAATATTGAAACGAACTTAATGCCAAAACCCAGAATATGTAAAACAATCAGAAATCAGGAATGATATCAAAAGGATGCGCATAAATTGTGATTCATTGGCAGAATAATAGTAGCCCATGCAAATGCCAACAGCAGTATACCTTGCAAGATAATGATAAGGCAGAAAAGAACGGTAATGAGCATAGCACACACATTACTACTGCTACTACCAGAGGACACTGCCTTGGCTGCTTTCATCTTCTTCAATGCTTTCATCCGTTCAGTCCTTGCTTTCTTCAACATGGCAAGCTCATTGATCTCTTTAACCAGCTTCTTGTCAGCCGCATCCAACGACGGTGATTTTGGTGGGCGGGGTGGTTTTGGGGGCTTTTTACTGCTCTTTTTTCTAGGGTTCTCCCTCTTCAAATCCTTGCCCACCTTTTCTTCTCCTCCCAACTTCTTATCCGCCGACGATAATTCGAGATTTTCAGCAGAAGCATCAGTAGAATTCAATTCACTATAGTTGGGTGAACTCAGAGGTCCTTCGCCTTTCCACAATCTACCCAACAATTTTTTCCCTTTTGTGATGCGCGGAACCACATCTCTTGGTCCATCCTCTTCGCTAGTTGTCCCGCCGCTTTCAAGATCAACAGCCAGATCCCTTTCTCTTAGAGCAGTGTCACCCATAACAAACCCAAATTTGCTTATTTCTTTTCAGCCTTATTCCCAACTTCTCAATCATAAAAGCAGTTTAAGAAAGCAAACCCAGATCTTTCTTTCTCTTTCTTCCCTTTCCAACCTTCTATTAAGATGAAAAGGGCTATTCTTTTTTCTACTAAACAGCTGATACCGCCTCTATTAAGATGAAAAAGGCTCTTCTTTTCTATAAAAGAAGAACCCTAATATGAATTCCCCCTCTTGAATATCAGGTCCGAAAACACACATAAGACAATCAATCCACCAAAAATAGCGATTTACACGAGAAATCTCAAACTACAAGCGAAAAACTATGACAATTACACCCTATATTTTCCCCAAATCGCTGAAATGAAGAGGAGTAATTCATCCGGCCTCACCTTTGTCCTTCATCTTCTAATCCACAAATCACATAAAAAACCCCAAATCGAAAACGAAAAACTTCGTGATTCTTCCAATTCCTATACAAAGCCCCAATCGCCTGCATTCAACCAGAAAACCCAAAAACCATAAACACAAAAATCTCTCCTTAGAAACAAAATCAAACATAGAAGAAGGCCTCAAAATCGAAATGCGGCTCAATAAACCCTAGAAATGGAGACACTGAAAGTTAAAATTGAAGTATAAAGATCACCAAAACCAAACCTTCGATTGGATTGAGGAAACGGAAAAAGCCCCTAGATTTAGATTGAACACGAGAATCTAAAGGCGTTTGAAATTCAAACGTAGAGATCTTCGAGATCTGCAAATCGGAACAGATCCCGCATTTGAATCGAAGAGCAACGAAGAGGGTGGTCTTTATGGGGGGAGAACCGAGGGATTTTAGAGTCAAAGAAAATTCCAGAGCCTTTTACATTATTTACAGCTGTTAACCGGATTGGAATTTGAAACAATGAGAAAAGGAAAATTTTAAGGAGACAGTGACCAAATTCGGAGGAGAGACCCTTCTGTGCCCCACTTAAGGTGGGCCACCGATCAAAGCTCATTTGCAATGGACGGCCTTTGATCTTTTCATCGACAGATTTTGGTTCCCTTATTTTCAATATCTTATGCACATTGGTTTTTTTATGCTATCTCTTTGTTTTTCTCTCTATTGCAAGCGCATTGTAAACCTGATAGTATATCAAGCATTAAAATTATGGAATTATACTTGTCAAAATGGATATACCATTGGATCAAGTATACACATGTTTTATATTAAAGAGGTTAGGATAAATAGGCATGGTTAGACCTTTCAATCCTGACCAATCCCATTTGGTCTCCTAAGTTGACCCCAAGACTAGATGCGTGCATGGATCACTACTATCCTTATTTTAAGGAAATTGCAGCAACTCCCCGTTAAAATTAATCGTACAGTTGGCATGGTCATATCGATTCAGAAGTTGTTGATACGGTAAGCCCACTATAGGGGATCTTGGGTATGCAAGCTTTTGGGGCCGTTCATCAGCTTCTATAAATCATCTATTTCCATGCAATTGTAAAATCGATGAACAGGATCACCTCACTACTAGAAGTAGATTTCTATAATTTTAGTCAAAATCTGTGGGTTTTAGGGCCATGTTTCATAGAAGTCAATTGGTACATGATGAGCCGTTGATATCGGAAATGCATAAACCAGGGATACCAACTAAAGGGCGGAAAGAGGAAAGAATGTGAGGTTGAGAATTGATTTGGGGAATTATTTTAAGGAGTTGAGTTTTACACCTATGATATTTGGGTAAAAATGCAGCAAATTCTTTCTATATTTGTCAATCAATCATAATAGTCTTGAAATATCTGGATTTGTTTTCCTATTTAAATCAACCAATGGGGCCTACTCTTTTTCATCAAAGTCCCTGGAATGGTGCTCTCATTGTGAGCTTATCAATATAAACGGCGGTTTTGACTTACTTTCAACTTACTTGATATTTTTTTATTGTATTTTTTACTCTGTTTGCTAAGTAGCCATTGAACTCCAATTGCATAATCCAATTAAACCCATTTGGACAAAAAGGTCTAATCAATTGGTTTAACTTCTAGTTTTATGTTTGATCGATTATAGCTATGAGTTCAATCAGAGTCAAGATTGGAGTTTGTGAATCCGACAAGGATAGAGGTATTTAAGGTTGAGAGCGATCGCAACTCCATTATATATATATTAAAGCTCTAAGAATGGAGCTCTTTGAGGAGTGCCACATCAGCACCCCATAGTTATCTTTTTTCTTAGAGCGCCACGTAGGCATCTAAAATTTCTCCTCTATGAAACCAATTCCAACTCTCTACGTCGAAACAAGCTCCATCTTTTTCGATCTCTTTTTTATCACATATCTTGTGAATCCTACGAATCACAAATCACAAATCTTCTAAACGCTTATCCATATCTATGTTATCAACGCTATTAGGGCCAAGGCTCCCAATCCCGTGCTCTTCATTTTCCTCTGCGTGCAGGAAACACTCTGTTTCCTGTTTCTTCCTCATAGGAGAACCCGATGCGGTAAACCTAGGCGCACCTTCCAGTCCTCTGTTCTTCCTCGGTATCGGCGGGAAGCACAACGACGGCGACTCAGCGGCGGGAGAGAATAGCGGCGAGAACATCAACGATCGCAGATCGGCTGTGAGAGAATTCGGTGACGGTACACACGAGGTGGTGACTCCTCTGCGTGCAGGAAACACTCTGTTTCCTGTTTCTTCCTCGCAGGCGAACCCGATGCGGTAAACCTAGGCGCACCTTCTAGCCCTCTGTTCTTCCTCGACATCGGCGGGAAGCACGGCGACGGCGACTCAGCGGCGGGAGCGGACAACGGCGAGAACATCGACGATTGCAGGTCGGCTGTGAGAGAATTTGGCGACGGTCCACGCGAGGCGGCGACTCCTCTGCGTGCAGGAAACACTCTGTTTCCTGTTTCTTCCTCGCAGGAAAACCGAAAAGAACAGGGAACCCTAGTTCTTCTATTTTCTTCTCCAACGACAACCAGGCCCTGCAAAAAATCCGAACCCCTTCTCGAAACCAGTCAAATAGAGACTCCTCTCTCTGTTTTGGCCACAGAACCCAGTTCTTGCCTCTACAATTCCGTTTTCTGCAACTCCAAAAGAATCCACACCTGCAACACCCCGGCAGCCTACCAATCTCTTTTGTTTTCGCTAACAAAAAACAGATATTCGATTTTACAGCTTGAGATCAAATCCGAACCCTCAATAGGATCCGTTGATCCTCAAGCACAACGCTAGGTTCTGGTCCGACTTTTTGGAAAATATTCTTTCTCTCTCGCTTGTTTTGTTGCAGAACAAGAAGGCTCTGGAATCAAACCAAAGTTGTATGGTGCTCTGAAGCACCACAATAACTTGTGCTCCCTCAGACCTTCTTTTGTTTAGTTCAAGTCAGGTTCAAGTTTGGGTCAATCCAACCCGAGTGGAACAGCACCCAGCAGCCAAGCAAAGTGCCTATATTAGAGTGTTGCCAGCAGTTTGGTATTAAAATACCCAACTATAATAGTAATCATGAAAATTATTTCTCTACGAGACAACTCTTTACAACTTTCCACATGATATATTTTTATCTTTAAAATTTTAATATTCCAACAAATCTTTAAAGGGGAAGGATGTTGTTCATATAAATTCACCAACCTCTATTATTTCTTGGATATTCTCTCCTCACTCAGTATATAAATGGCAAAAAGTTGCAAATTGTTTCTGTAACGACATATTGTAAATGATAGCAAAACTGCCAAAAAATTATGTAAATGATATATAATGAGCCATTGTGAATCTATCTAGAAAATATCACTTAAATCACAATATTAGATGGACAACTTAGATTTACTATAAGTGATTAATTGACTATATGCTTAGCACTTAGGTTAGGTTAGGAAAGAGAAATTGGTTGAGATAAGTTGTATAGTAATGAGAAAGAAATTAGGGAGATATTTTAGGTGAAGGATTTTTTAGATATAGGAGAGATAAATCAATTTCTTAAGATATAATTATTTTAAAAATAAGGCCCATCTCATCCCCACCTTATTCTCCATAATTATAATCCAACTGATAAAGTTTTTCTCTCCATCATTAGGGACCATCTTTTTAATTCATCTATATATTTGTTTTTTCCATTCATCTATTTTTCATGTTTTTACCCATGTGTTATCTGTATAATATATATATTCAAAATTCTTGTGTTTGCATTGATATATCTGGTTTAAGTTGATTTGTATAATATATATATATATATATAAGATTCTTGTGTTTGCATTAATATGTCTAGTTTAAATTGATTTTTTTATCATATTAGGTGACATAATATTTAAATTCTTTTAGGGTTTAGCACATGAGATGGGATGAAGATTGTTGACAAGCTAAAATAAAAGCAAAGAGAATATATAGATATAATATTAATCTTTAAATAAAGAAATCTTGAATGGTATAGCCAAATACAAAAACACCAAGCAATGTAAGTGGTGAATAGGATGAAAAAAATAGGGCCTAATAAACACAAATAATTAACCAAGTGAAACCCTAAATTTTTTTTTCATTTTATAAAATTGGTATATTTTGTCATTATTTTAGCATTAAAATAAGAAAATAAAGTGTGATTATTTTATTTAACAAAATACTATCGCATCAAGTATATTCTAAACAAAATTTTGATTAATAATGATAAAGATTTAATCAACAGTAGATATATTGGTTCAACTGATTTAACTCATCAAAATCCTCTTTTTACTTATTCCTCATGCATTGGAAATGTAAAATTGATGCAATGTTCAAATACATGGGTGAGTTTAAGACTATGATTGTAAAATGAACTTAATGTTAATATTAAATTATAATTCATTTAAATATTTATAAATATTTTTTTACAAATAATATAATTTTTAATAAGGCTCGCGTTGGGCGCGAGCCCTGAAGCGCTAGTTATATATATTAAAGCTCTAAGAATGGAGGCCTCTGGAGGGTGCAACATCAGCGTTCCTTATTTTTTTTTTTCTAAAACACCACATCAGCATCTTGAAAAATTACATGTGGCACCAAAAAATCACTAATTCCCCTAAAATCTCTCTATCTACTACTCTAACTAAAATCTCTCACTCATCCACCTTTTTTGTACCCTTTTTTTCCTTAATCCTATTTGTTGCTTAAATGGTAGCATAACAATTTTTCTTTTGAGGCCTTTTTAAAAAGATTTGGCACTAATCAAAATAGATGGCTCCATTTTTTATAGGAGTGAGGCTCATGATCAAATTATAATGCTAATTTTTCTTGTATGGCCTATTTATAAAAATTTGACACCAATTAAAATAGATAGCTTAATTTCTTATAGGACCATCAATTATAAAAACTTTGTAATATTTTCAAAATATAGAAATGGGCTTCACTAAAATCATTCCTAGTGATATGTCTCTAGGCCACCATTAAATTATGAAAATGTCAAGTTTTTTTTATAGCCATAATGGCTCAACTTATTCTCATTTGAAATTTGATATGGATAAATCCAAGCTTTTAACACTTAATTCTCCAATTTGATATAAAATGTTGTTTTATCTATTTTTTTTTCTGAATGATTTCCAAGTTAAATCAACTTTAGTCAAACAACTCCAAGGAAGCAGGCTGATGTTGCATTTTTTCAGATTATGAAAATGAAGGTTCTCAAGTAATTTTGGCATTATGTTACTTACTTATTTCTAATTGATTATAGAGATGAGGATTTTATAATTTTTTTCTTTGGGCATTTAACTTGGTGGAATAATGTTTATATAATATCCTTTATTTTTCCTCCTTTTTTTTAAGTAGGTAGTGAGCTTTTTTAATAAAAGTTTTTGGGATTTAAGTAGACTCAAACTACAAGAATTTTTTTCTTTGAAGATGTTATTTTTTAATTTTATTGAGATAAATTCTCAATCATCATCATTTCCTTTTCTGTAATTCTTTTTTTATCAATTTTAAAGCAAATAACATTAGTATTTCAATCTAATTCTAATAAATAAATTAGCTTGATAGATAATATATTTATCTATTATTTATTTATTTTTATCAATAATATTTTGAAGAATACAATAATATTTGATGTATTATTTTATGCAATAAAAACCTTTAAAACATCTATCTTAAGTAAGGATTAACAATGCAGGCCTATGCTTAGCCCAGACTTACATAAAAAATTTAAATAGTTTATTACAAAGTTTATAAAAATAATAAAAGTTCAGATGTTTATAAAATTTAATAGACTTTTGAATTTTTTTTTCTTTTATTTAAACCATGAAAATCATTCAGTGGGCTACTTACATTTTCAAACATTTTTAATTTTTATTTTATTTATTTAGTAGGTGGACTTTTATTTATGTTTGAAATTTTGTGTTTTTATAAATTTTTTAATGAACTATTTAATTCTTTTATGGAGGTTAGGGCTAAGCACGAGCCTGTGTTGCTAAAATACTAAAATTTTTCCTCCTGTAATCTCTCTATCTCTTTCTTATCTTTTAGGCAATTAGTATTTTTTAAACTTGAATCTCCTAAAATTTCTCTTTTTATTGTCTAAAATCTACAATTGATTTTCCCTCTTAATATCTCCATCTCCCTTGATCTGTCGTTCTGCTTCCTCCCATCACTCATGTAGACATGATTTTCCAACAAATTGGTTAAGAATTGAGATTGCAAGAATTTTATAAATATGTGTTAGATCATAGCCTAGAATTGTAAATGCAAGGCTTAGAAGTTCATTTCAAGGAAAAGATGGAGCGGGTATTAGAAATGAATTTCAATTGATTTGCAGTATCATTATTTTGGTTTTGTAGTATTTAAATAAATTAATAATGCATAGTAGTTCCAATCAAATTACATTAAATTAGACAAATTCCACTGAATTTTCATTCTTAGATTGTAAAACTAAAATTAATACAACTGATGATTGTCCTAATCCTAATGATCTTTTTATTGTAGGTGAAAACATTATAGGTCGACCACTAATTTTTAAAGTTTTTTTAACTTTCCAAAATTTTTATGATATATAAAATGTTATGAATTATATTGTCCATGCTCAACACGGGGCATTTTGCTAGTTGTCAATTATGGGTTCTCTAAAGGTGAAAGAACAAGTTACCCTTGCTGATAATCAATAAAGATTAATTATTTGTGGGTGGGTTTTTTTTTTCTTTTTTCTAATTTCGCATTTTTGGCACCATTAACCCTTGTTTCTATTTGGCTGTTATAGTGGGAAGATATTTGGGAGTCGAGCTAGGCCTTGGATCCCGCGTCGGTGGCTTTTGAGAGAGAGACAATTGATTATTTAATGAGGAAGGTTGGTGGGCCATAAGTGCGTTGGCATACACTCCACGTGCGGGCTCCAAAGTCATGTTTGGGAAATATAGTATGTAAAGGGACCACATGATGCAATACAATCTTTACATCTCATTGCCGTGGAGATCATAAATAAATGTATCCAGTCCTACGAATGTCTCTGCACTCCTGCATGGCAGGGGATGGCAATGGTTCGGTTAAATCTAGTGTCCTGCCTGACCTGCTCCCAATAAGAATCTAGTTTGGTAGTATATCTATTGGGTTACGCTAGATATGGAATTTCAGACTTTCACCCGAGTTAGATCAGGAGCAAGCTTGGTTTCGGGTGTCCCACTCTAGCTAGGCTCTTTTTTGTACTCTTTTGATGATGAGTTTTGCCTCGTGGTTTATAACCTAGCATTATCACTTCCCCGAGCGCAAATATGGAACCCACACACTAGCACCAGATAAGTTTGACGCAGGACTCAAACACACAATATGAGAGCAAACCAGTGCCTCAAACTAGTCACGCAACTCCCTGGCGGGTTGCCCCACTCTAAACATATGATTTATAGAGGCTTTCCCTCCACATGATATTTGTTTTACTTTGAGTATGAAAAATCGACAATCTAAAAGCCAACCTAACCTGTATCCCACAGGTGATAGTAAACCTTCATGGGTCAGGTCATGTTCATGGGCAAGGTACATGTCAGCTGGGCCAGATGTAGGTTTGTCTAACCCCAAAACCGGGTTTAGGCAACTTTTACATGATGGAGCTCATTTTAAGTAAATGACCCACTTTTTTTATTCTCGTTAATATCGGCCAACTTATAACCACTTTTTTAAGTTGCATGGACAGTGGGTTCATTAACCAGCCATCTGCCATCCATCAAAGAGTGATACGGCTTTCACCGAGGTCACTTTTTTGTTTTTTAAATGGACAGATCCAAAGGCAAAACAATGCTTGGAATTACGAGCCAGGATCTCTCTCTTGTTAGATGGTCGCGCATGAGTTTCAAACAGATCTCCTGAGTTAGATCTGATTGATAATGTAGCTACCTGTCTCAAAGTCCTTCATAAAAGGAAATTTTTTATAATCGCTACTATGTCTTTAGATAAAGAAAAGAATATATTAAACACCCGGAAAATAAAAACCAAACAAGAACACAAAGCACCCCACGAAATTTCATGATAGCCATTAGAAGGAACCAAGCATGGTTTAATATCAATGGACTATTGAATTTTCGTTCACACGGTAGTCAAGTGAGAGCTTATTTAGTATCTCTATTCTTTTTTATTATAAATTCTGAAAGACTTTAAATCTTGACACAGATTAAAATTCTAACAAAAATTTCTAGTATGTAGATCCGCAACCAATTAATTTAAGTTAAAAAGCAATCACTACAAAAGAAAGACACACGATTTTTATATAGAAAATCCAAACAGGAAAAACCACGAGACCTAACACCGGTCCAAACTCAGATCAAGCACTATGTAAGAGAAGTTACAAGATTTACTTACACCCTTTTTCCAATTGGACACAACCTAGAGGACTGAAGTTCTTATTGCCAACACACACGCCGTTCACCTTCTTCACACTTAATCTGACACGCCTTGAAGCCATTCAAGACAAACAACCTTCTACAAGAGAGAAGATAATCTTCTACAAGATAGTAGAAGTAATATTCTCAAGCACAAAGCTTCAGCACAATCTCCAATGAAAACTCTAGAGAAGAAGAGTATCTCAAATGTGTATTTACAATTTAGAATAAGGAGATGGATCTTAGAGTTGAGAGAAAATTCCTTTTTATATCCCCAATTTCGTATCTCATAAGTTTGGTATGAAATAGACAAGTGTCCCTTCAAGTTGAACTGAAAAATCGCAAGTCGGCACACATTCTGCATTTACCCGATTGGTCGGATGAATTGCCCGATCGGTCGGTTTAAGGTTCTACTCGGGTGAAAATTTCAGCACTTTTTTTGCAAACTTCTGGAGGCCATAAATTTCTCGTTTCAGCTCTGATTGAGGCGGTCTTGAGTTCTACGGAATCCTCTCGAAACGAGCTTTCCAACGGTAGGTCGTATGCCCATATCTAATACTCAGGTTGTGAGATATGACCTTTTTAATCCATATTGTCCGTAGAAAGTCACTTTGATTTGTCGCTTTGTCTTCTATTTCTTCATTTCAGTACATCCGGTGACTCAAACCATTGTCCATACTCAAAGATATGTAAAATATAACACTAATGGACTCAAGTTTTGTCCGTCCCATGAATTTGCCAACACAAAAATACTTACAGATTCATCCAAATTCAAGTCATAAAAAAAGATATTAGAATAAAAAAAATATGTAGTAATGCAAAGATCTATTTTAAATAGACTTTTAAATAAATAGTTGAATGATTTTTATAAATTTTTCGTAATCCACAAGGTTTCAAGCTTTGAAACTTGACTCCATAGCCGCATTCAAACTTTCAAAGAGATCAAAGCTTGTGTGTGGGGCCCATAGATTCAACAAAAATATTATTAAAAAGTTCACATTCTTTTTTGTTAATATCTCAAAATTGGTGATGATCCAATAACTAAAACTTTGACCCAAAGTGGTGTTTGACCTTTCAAACATTTTAACTGATTTAGATCTAATTTATTATTCTAAAAATAATAATAATAATGAGAAAAATGGGATTAGCTATGGACCAATCCAAGATTGAGCATATTACATCAATGGTTAATATTTGCTTTGAAAATTTCTAGAGATCTACAGGGTGTCAAGCTTTGAAAATTGATCCCATAGCTGTCTCTAGCTTTCCAAAGAGATCAATGGTGTGATCTTATGTTTGGATCCCATAGAATTCAGAAAATAATATCAAATGGATCACCTTTTTTGCAAATATCTCGAGATTGGTGATGATCCAATTACTAAAATTTAGTTCTACAGCTGTGTTTGCTCTTATGAACATTTCCAGCAGTTTGGAACTTGCTTTACCCTCTCAAATTAAAAAAAAAAAATTATAAAAAATGGACTGGGCATTGTGGACACCCAATTATTATAGTAGGACCTTTTTTTTCCTCTAATTTTAAACTACCATGAGAAGAGGCTATGGAAAAAAGAGGCATTGCCTTTATTTCTATAAAGTGGACAAAAGCTAGAAATAGATGCCAAGCGATCTATTTTTCCAAACCACTTCTCGCATTTGAGAATTAGAGGAATAGAGGGTGGATTGCTGGAAATAGTGATGGCAAATAAGTACTAAGGGCTTATTTGATATCTCTACTCTTTTCATTATAAACTCATCCAAAATAAGGCCACTGGAAAAAAAAGCCACAAAAAAAGAGACTAAAATAAAAATATCTGTTTGGTAATGCAATGATCTATTTTAAAGAAACTCTTTTAAGATCAATAGTTGAAAGTTTTTTACAAATATCTCAAGATCTACGAGGTATTAGGCCTTGACCCCATAGCCATCTACATCCTTCCAAAGAGACCTAACAATTTGGATCTTGTGTCTGGGGCCCATGATTTCAAAAAATAATATAAAAAAGTCAACATTTTTTTAGCAAATATCTTTTGATTGGCGATGATCTAAAGACTGAATTCCCTCTCCTAGTGATCATTGACCTTAAAAACATTTTCAACAATTTGGATTGTGATATATTATCCCAAAAATAATATAAAAAAAGATATGGAACTGGCTAAAGATCAATCTAAAATTGAGCATGTTACATCAATGATTGATATTCGTTCACAAATTTCTCAAGATCCACGTAGCTATGTTCAGCCTTCCAAAGAGATCTAACAGTTTGCATCTTGTCTTTGAAGCCCACAAAATTCAAAAACTAATATCCAATGGCTTATTTTTTTGGCACATATCTCAAGATTTGCACAATGGGTGAAATTTGGTCTCATTGGCATGTTTTATCTTCTGAACATTTCTAGTTGTTTGGATCTTGATTCATTTTCTTTGATATTTAAAAAAACATTTAAAAAGGACATTAAAGGGATACCACCTCTTTATTGTACCACCACCGCTTCTTTTTTGTTTCGTTATTTCTTAATTGCCTCATGAAGGGGGTGGTGAAAATGAGGCATTGTTGCCTTTACTTCTTAAAGCACACAGAGGCTGGAAATGCTATCAAACACTTTATTTTTTCAAGCCGCTACCTGCTTTAGAGATTTCGAGAAGTATGGGAAAAATATATATAGATGCCAAATAGGGGCTAAGAATGTTAACACACATCATTATTTAGACTTACACCGTAATGCTCCAACCCCTTCTATCCCAGTGGAAAGGTCTTTTCTTCATTTTTCTTCCAAATATGTAAGAAAATAAGTGTCACGCCTCAATCCCGAGAATTGGGGATTAGAGTGGGCCCTCCAGTGTGGGAATACATAATCCCGTAGTAAACCGTGTGATGAGAAGACATGCATGAATTCCTATAAGGGAGATTCCACAAAAACGTGTGAAGCATATCCTCCAATACAAAATTTTAATTTCATACATGGGCGAAACCTATGAAATGCACTTATAATGATCATCAGCAACCACAGAAAAGATATCATACAATCATAGTATAACTTAAGTCTCATAGTTAACCATTTAGCATCACCAACATAAACATAGAATTATTAATAAGTTTTATATACAATTTTCAGTTTAAGCGCCTCCATACACAAGACCAACATAGCTAGCCCAACATAACTACTTGACACACTCCAAAAGACGACTAGTAGAATACGTCATCATTTTTCCACTCTTCTATACCCTTAAGTACCGTTGGGGCACCCTCCGGAGACACGTCAACCTTCATGTCGGGGTTTGATTCCATACCTGTAATACCAAGGGTAACATTATTAACAAGATGGTTAAGCAAATACAAAGATATATGAAACTATCATAATGTATCAAGTGAATTCGAAGTATATACTGACTAAAGAAGGCAGTAATAGTCTACTAGGCATATTGTGCATGAGTAAGTGTGTGTAATGAATTATAAACAGGATGTTATACATACTAATTGGCAATCATGAGGCTATATTCTCCCAAGAGAGAGCATATCATTTAGAGAGAGCATACATATGGGTCGCTAGGGGATCAGACTAGCCTCCTGAGGAGGACCGACAACTCCTCCGTAGACTACTTAGTAGCGACATAAAGATGCCCAAACTGGTCCTGTCGAACCTAATAAGGGCATGAGCTAGGTGGTGCCGACTCAATGTATCAAGACTGACTCGAATTTGTATCTTTTATACATTTTAGTCATACTTATCATATCATACATAAGAAATATCGGTCTTGAAATCATATTCAATCATGAAAATTAGAGTTAACAAGGTAACTGATAATTGAACAATGCATACTTATATGAGTTAAGAGAGCTCGAACCCTCTCAACCTTACCTACACCCATTTGACTAACAAGCACACACTCAGTAGAAGCTTAGGCCTAACAGATACGCACTCAGTAGAAGCTTAGGTCTAATTTATCTTAAGGTGTACCAGGAAGAGTGGGCACATGACTAAATCATATTGAGGGTAAGGTATCTTAACAATATGAATGCATTCAAATTTAAAGAAGTACCAAGGACATTTACTAACCAACCCTAAAGCTAGATAATCCGTGATCCCAAAGTCATTCAATACGATGTATTCATAAAACGTCCAATGTCATTGTGTTACCAAATCTTAGTGTTACATTGTATATGTAAAAGACACCTTTTTTTATAACGACACCCATGATGTGAAATCAGGAATTCATCTGAAAAATCAAAGGGGATAAGTGATAGCTTTACACTTGTCCTCCTTATCATTTGATCACCATTAGGCTGATTTAGTTGGAAAGAATGTGTTATCACTAAGGCCCTACAAGGTCATTCGAAACCCTAATATCCTTAGTTTATAGTGTTCTTATAGCGTAGCCATATACATGTTATGATTTAGCTGAGTGACTCAGGTTTCCTCCTTACTTACATATGCTTTTACGGATCAACCGTATGTTGACCACAGTTTAGCCATGCTAAGCCTACGGCTAGAGTTATGGTTGAGATACGGTTCAGCCGTAGTATAATTCATGGTGTAGTCGTGTGTAAGCCATGGAAAGAAGTTTAATTTTTAGGCTTTTGGGAGAGCTCGCCATAAAATAGATTACAGCTTGGTCACGGGATGGGTACGGCTTAGCCGTAGTTTATTCCACGGTGCAGCTGTGGGTTGGCAATAGTACAAGAATGGGTTATAGTACTCTCGGGACTTTGAGCCGTACACACCTACGGCTTAGATGTGGCTTCTCCTAAGCTTCAGAAAACCTTAAGTGGTTCTAAATTTTGAGTTCAGTACAGAACTCTTAATTCAAAGAGTTACAATAAACTTCTCATTGCCTCTACATATCACTATAGGTTTTAAATGCTCCTCCCAACACCTACATTTTGTAGTCATAATCTAATTCATTCTATTCAACACATGTGGGCTTAATTTAAGGAGGAAAGAGTTGTAATGTAGGCTTTGAATGATCAATCCAAGAATCAGCCAATTAAACATACATGCAGTACCATATATACTCCGATACTTGCCTTAACACAGTGCTTGACCCTACTCAACTCCTCCTTGGTGCGTGATTAGGGGAAGTCCTCAATGGGAAGTGGGTTCTCTACATAAAAGACATGCATCTAATGATTGTGATGTAGAGTGTATGCATGTTATGTAATTGAGTCTTCTTGACTCTATCAAGTTTAAAGAAATGAAATGGAAGTAGAGTCTTTACCTTAAAGAGCTATAACTTGGAAGAGAAGGTGTTTTCCAAAGAAAAAATACACAAAGGAAGATGAATAAGAATAATGGAGGCTTTTTATCTTACATGCAAAGCTTCAAATCTTGGTTGGCAACCCTAGGGTGAGGTGAGGATGAAGAAAAGTGAAGAAGAAAAGAAACAGCTCTAGCAAACGAAGAAGAGAAGAAAGAGAGAATGAACGTTGGATTCTTTTTTTAAATGGAATTTCATTCAATTACATGCAGGTCCAACCTTTCTAGGAACTTATAATTTAAGTCACATGGCCTCAATTTGGCCAAGATGAGTCTGAATTAAGTTGAACCCAACATAAACGATGATCTACACGAAAAATTACACAAGATGCAACTAATGAGGTGTCAACATGATACAAGAACAAATTACAAAAAGGTCCTTAAATACCTAGGTAAAGTTCGAACCCGACCCGACTACCTATCCATGACCCAAGCCCTAAAAGTTTGAGTTAAATTAGCTTAAACACATTTTAATTAATGTAAAACAGGATTATTAAGTATAGATCGTTAGTTGGGATTAGGACCTTACATCCTTCCCATCTTAAGATCATTTGGTCCTCCGAATGCAGCGTTCCTCGGGTAGGAGCTCTGGATATTTTGCTCGAATTTGGTCTTCAAGCTCCTAAGTAGCTTTTTCCTGCCCATGATTCTCCCATAGAACCTTAACGCATTTGATTGTTTGAGTACATAGCACTTGCTCTTTAATGTTAATGACATGAAGGAGTCTTTCTTCATAGCTCACATTGGGCTTAACTTGAATGTCATCTAATTCCAAAACATGTGAAGGGTCTAGGAGGTACTTCTTAAGCATCGATACATAAATACGTTATGAACTCCCGTAAGTTGGGGTGGTAGCTCCAACCTATAAGCCAAATCTCTAACTCTGCTCTGTATCTCAAAAGGGCCTGTAAATTGTAGAGCTAACTTGCCCTTCTGTCCAAACTTGATTGTACCCTTCATTGGAGAAACCTTCAAAAGACTTTGTCTCTCACTTGGAATTCAAGGGGTCTACGGCGGTTGTCTGCATAACTTTGCTGGCGAGATCGTGTAACCTTCAGTGTGTCTTGCACCTTTTCCAACGTATTTGCAACTAAAAAAGGTCTATGAAAACTTCTAGCTCCTACTTCTTCCCAATAGACCATTGTACGACACTTACGACCATACAAAGCTTCGAATGGAGACATTCTGATGCTCGCGTGATAACTATTGTTGTACGAAAATTTACATAAGGAAAGGTATTCGTCCCACTCTTTTCCAAGGTCTATCATATTAGCTTGAAGCATGTCTTCAAGAGTTTGTAACGTTTGCTCCAATTGCGCATCGGTCTATGGACGGTAAACCGTGCTAAAATTGAGTTTGGTACCCATGGATTGTTGGAAGGATTGCCAAAAGGAGGATACAAACCTACTGTCTCGGTTAAATACAATTAAAATTGGAGTATCGTGTAAACGTACAATCTCATCTATGAAGATCTTGGCCATCTCATGAAATTTCATCCATTTCCTAAGGGGAATAAAGTGGGCTAATTTCATTAGTCGATTGACAATAACCCATACAGCATCATGATGTTTGATCGTCTGGGGCAGCCCTGAAACAAAATCCATCATTAGATTCTCCCATTTCCACTTTAGAATTTGTAAAGGATGCAGCAAACCAGGAGGCTTTCTATGTTTAGCCTTTACGTGTTGACAAGTAAAACACCTTGCTACAAAGCCTACAATGTCTCTCTTCATGTTATTCCACCAAAACTTGTTATTTAGATTCCAATACATTTTAGTACTCCCGGGGTGCATAGAATATCTAGTGTGATATGCTTCAGTCATAATTGCTTCCTTCAAATTCTAATTTTGGACACTGGAACACACAGCTTCTCCCTAAAATACAATACCCCATCTACTATCCTGAAATATGGCCTTTGTGATATGTGGTCGCGAATCTTAACAAATTTTGGATCTTCAAATTGTCGCTTTTTAATTTGCTGTATTAAGGAGGGTTCAAAGACAGACATAGCCACCAACATGACCCTATCATCAATGAATTTGACTTCCACGTCTAGATCTCAAAATTCTTCTATTAGAGACCATTCATCACACATAGCTGCCATTTCAATGGTTGATTTCTTGCTTAGAGCATCACCCACAACATTTCCTTTTCTTGGGAAATGCTTGATTGGAAAATCATAGTCCTTTATGGATTCCAGCCATCTACGCTGTCTCATATTAAGATCATGCTGAGAGAATAAATACTGGAGACTGCGATGATCACTATGGACTCCAAATCTCTTTCCATATAAGTAATGTCTCCACAACTTCAAGGCGAAGACAACTACAGCAATTCTAGATCATGTGTGGTGTAATTCTTTTCATGTTCCCTTAATTGTCGAGATCTATATGTTATCATCTTTCCGTTCTACATTAATACACATCCCAACTCAATCCTTGAAGCATCGGTATAGATGACGAATCCACCACTGCCTTCTGGTAGGGATAAAATTGGGATTGAGGTTAGCTTTTCCTTAAGGAGTTGGAAACTTGACTCACATTCAGCTGACCAAACAAATGATTCATTCTTCCGAGTCAACTTTGTCAAAGCTACGACTATTTTGGAAAAGTCCATTACAAACCTTCAGTAGTATCCCGCCAAATTGACAAAACTCATAACCTCTGCTAGGGTTTTAGGACTCTGCCAACTAGTTATTGCGTCTATCTTAGCTGGGTCTACCACGAGTCCATCTTTTCAAATTATGTGCCCCAAGAAAGCAACTTGTTCTATCCAGAATTCACACTTATCTAGTTTAGCATACAGTCAGTGATCCCTCAACAATTACAAGGAAATCCTCAAATTTCAGCATGCTCATCTCAAGTTTTGGAATACACTGACACATCATCAATGAAAATTACTACAAACTGATCAAGATAGGGTGAAAAAATCTTGTTCATCAAGGCTTTAAATACAGCTGGGGTATTTGTTAACCCAAAAGGCATGACTAAGAATTCATGGTGCCTATATTTTGTCCTGAAAGCTGTTTTAGATGCATCTCGATCTCTAACTCGCAACTGGTGATATCCAGACCTTAGATCAATCTTTGAAAAGTGCGTTGCACCTTGTAATTGATCAAACAGCTCATCGATTCTAGGTAGTGGATACTTATTTTTTATTGTCACCTAATTCAACTGCCTATAATCAATACACATTATGAGGCTGCCATCATTTTTCTTCACAAAGAAAACTGGGGCTCCCCATAGTGATGTGCTAGGATGAATAAACCCCTTATCTAATAAATCTTGTAACTGTATTTTTAGCTCATGTAACTCTGCGGGTGTCATTTTATACAGAGCTTTAGAAATTGGAGCTGTACTGGGTACTAGTTCTATAGTGTAGTCTACTTCCTTAATCGGAGGAAGACTAGGTACGTCGTTGGGGAATACATCTGGAAACTCACAAACTATAGGTATCTCCTCTAGCTTCTTAGGTGGTTTATTCTCAACAATGAAGGCAATGTACCCCTTGCAACCACTATGAATTAATCTTTTTGCTTGAAGTGTTAAGATTAACTAAGTGTTCAAACTCTTCTTTTCACCTTGGAATATAACACTCGAGCCAGCTTTGCCTACCTTTACAATGATAGTCTTACGGAAACAATCTAAGCAAGCCATATACTTGGTCAGCCAATCCATGCCTAGGATTACATTGAAATCATGCATCGGTAACACGATGAGTTCTACTGAAAAAAGGACCTTTCTAATTAGAACATGACAACCTGGGTAATAATCCCCACAAGTCACCTGCTTGCTGTAACACTCCGACCCAGCTTGACCTCGTTTAGTGGGTAATTAATCTTGTTTTCGTTGCTAATCGTGTTTTGTTTGTATGTTATTTTCGTTACGGGTCATGGATAGGTAGTCGGGTTGAGTTTGACCTGGATTAAGTAGACCAAGCCCTTTTTCGTAATTTTAGCTTTTCTTAGACATGGTCATTTTTGCATCATCTTGATGTCAACACGTGTCTTTCGTTGAGCCCGTTAACTTTCGTAACTACGTTATTTGCAACCGATGTCGTGTGATTCGATTGGACCCAGATTTGACTCAAACTGAAATTTCACTTCTAACTTGGCCTTTCTTGTAAATTGGACTTTTCCATTAGCTTTATATAAGTTCACATGATCGACAAGTTGCTCTCTCTCTCGTTCTCTTTCTTTCTCCTCACTGTGCACGTGGAGTTTTTCTCTTTCACTTGAATTCTCTTCTCCAAATTTCTCTCCTCCATCGATCAAGAGGAGTTTGGGTTCTTTGCATGTGAGGTGAGTTGATCCCTTCCATTCTCTCATCTCCCTTCTCTATCTCTTCTCCTCCTTGTTTCCATCGTTGCATGGTGTGCCTGTGTTGTGAATTTCTCTCCATCCCTCATGCATGCATGTGTTTTTGATTGTGTTAGGTGGTGTTTGGGCTTGAGGTCAACGAATTGTGCAATTGATTTCCAAATTGAGGCAAGTATAACCATATCTTGTGAGAACCCATGTTGGTATGGTTTTGATCTTGGTTAGCTCACATTAATGTGTATGGAAAAAGGTGTTACAGCTCATTTGCTTACTCATTTGATTACTACTTTGTCTATCTCCATTGGCAAATTGAAATTCTGATGCTTCCCAGACATTTTGTATGTGTTTCAGGAAATTTGAATTTGTGCAGGTACGGCTAAGCCGTATGACACTTACGGCTCAAAGTCCAGAGAGGAGAAAAACCCAGTTTTCCTCTACGGTTAGGGCACGGCTAAGCCGTGGATTGCCCTACGGCTAAGCCGAAGCTCAGCCGTGGCCCAGCCGTAGAACAATACAGGGTGCATTTTCTGGAATAACTGAGAGTCAGCAACTGACAGACCTTCTACGGCCCAGCCATGGCTAAGCCGTAGACCACACACGGCTAAGCCGTAGCACACACACGGCTAAGCCGTATCCACACTAGACTAATGAAAGAAAAACAAGGATAGGTGTAATGGAAAGACCCATATGGCCTTCATGATAGAATGTAGGACACCTAGACCTGCCCAACGGAATATGATACAACGCGTGAATGATCTCGAGGGCTGCGAATCATTCATGTTCATTATCCGGATGTTAAGCACCTCCCCATGGGTGTTGGTTTAAGGGACTTCATGCACCGTCCGATTCAATGCAACACTAGACAACGGTGCATCGAATAACTTAAAACTACATCATCATGCACGGTTAGAAACACCGGATGATTAGATTAGAATTGGTTTGTAAATACAGATGATTCGATTTCACATGAGTTGTTGCACAACATATTGCATTCGATCCGTGATCTCAACTCTCTAACATGTTTACTGGTGTTCAGTTCTATTCACATTGTGGTTCTTTACCTTGAGTATGCATGTATAATATGTTCACAGATACGCACGTATGATTTATCGTCACGATCGACTCAAGGTTTTCATGATTGACTCTGTATAGTCAGGCACTACTTAGCCTCAGCCTTAGGATCCCGACGGGGTGAATTTGGTATAGTTTATATGGCCTGCTGCAGTATGGATATGTCTTGGGGAACCGGACCCCAGGAAACCGAGACCCATTGTACCCTGGCCCGGACAATGGTGTTCTTTGCATGTTATAAGATCCCTCTTTTGGGAGCATATGGTAATGTAGTAGCCACTAGTCATGTACACAGCATGTATTCATTGATTCACTCAGCATATTTCTTTCTTGCATGACAGCCTAGTATACGAAAATGTCTTCTTTAATCACATGATGTTCTTATTCTGTTAGACACAGCGTGTGTTAACTTGCTATGGTTTATACTTTGCTGAATCTTCGTATTCACAGTTGTTTTTGGTGTTGCAGGCCCAGATACCCCCGCCGAACCCCCGCAGGTCGGCCAGACTCCAGATGAGACCCCCGGGGCCCCATCAGGCCTAGAGGAGTGGATGTGATCACTCCACGGGAGAGCGTTCCTGGCATGCATTGCATCAGAGTCTTGTGCTTGTTGTTTTGAGGATTTCAGACTTGTGTATATGTCATGACTGTATATGTTATTTTGCTCTTTTTGTAAGACTTTCATATGTAATTATGTCAGTTCGTTCTTGGTATCCTCTTCTTGCATTGTTAGTTTGATGTTTCTGATATTTACAGCTTCCGCGTACATGTTTGGCACGTGTGAATGTTCCCTTGTGCGTGTGCATTTAGACTTGGTCTACGTGTGCATGCACGGGAGTACGTGTGTCATTAGGTTTGGCTTTTGCTAACCCCCGAACCCTGGGCTCGGGTTGTGACATACGTACTGTATGGTATCAGAGCATTCCTTGCTCATTCCTTGTTCTAGATGATAAGCATGTAGGCATGTAGGATCGTGGTGAGGATACGATTATTTCTTTGTGATCTTTCGAGATTTTTGGGGCTTGTTGGGCGCAATTGTTTTGTGTTTGTGTCTGACTCTTTCCATTTTACAGGATGGCATCAGGTTCCGGTTCTCAGCAGAACGCCAGAAATAATGAAAGCGGATCCGCACCGTCACCGCAAGCACAGAATACAGATGAACGCATCCTCATGCTATTCCAGTCCCTTCAGGCACAATCGCAATCAATGCAGAACTTGCAAGCCCAAGTAACAATCATGTTAGACCGACAAAGCCAAGTCCCAGCTCAGTGACATATAGACCAGCAGGTGATCTTACAGCCTCGAGAGAGTGACCCGAATGCCCTCTATGGTAAATTTCGCAAGCGAGGAGCTATTGAGTTTTTCGGGACAGAAGAGCCATTGAAGGCAGAACAGTGGTTGGAACAGACGGAGGATGTCTTTGAGACCATCGTGTGCACGAACCGACAGAAGGTTGGGCTAGCAACTTCTATGTTGAGAGACGTCGCAAAAACTTGGTGGAAGAGCGTGAAAGACTCATACAGAGATATTCCTAGTGCGACGGTGTGGGAGATGTTCAAGCAGCAGTTCAGGAGGAAGTTCATCCCGGCTCATGTGTTTCGAGCCAAGGAGGTTGAGTTCCTAGCTCTCCGTCAGCAGCAGATTACAGTAGCAGAATATGTGAACAAGTTTATGCAGTTGTCGCATTTTGCTCCGGACATGATCAGTACTGAAGAAAGGAAGGTGAACCGGTTTGTTGAAGGTTTGCATCCCCGGTACATGCATCACGTGACTGCGTTTCAGCGTCCGGCTATGTTTGACGACGCAGTGGACAGGGCCTATTCTGCCGAGGCCATCCACCAAGCTGCGAGAGCCGTTGAGCCCAAGCGACAGCAACCTTTCAGTGCACGAGGACAAGTACAGAAGAAGACCAAAGGCCAGCAGAGCACTTCCAGTTCCGCCGGAGTGACTTGTGGGTATTGTGGCAAGAGCCACGCGACTGATGCGTGTTGGAGGAAGGCAGGTGCTTGTTTTATCTGTGGTTCGAGGGAGCATATGATCGCCAATTGTCCTCGATATAGAGCTTCCGGTGCAGCTCCATCTGGTCCTACTTCCGGTGCAGTTCCTAGCAGACCCAGTGCACCTACAGCTCCGAGCAAGTCACAGTCAGCTCGTCCAGGCTCGAGACAGCCTCGCCAGACAGCCCGTGCTTACGCTGCTACCCATGAGAGTGCCGAGGATCCACAGGTGGTTGAAGGTACTGTTTTGATTTCGCTCGTCGAAGCATTAGCATTGTTCGATTCGGGGTCTACACGGTCTTACGTAGCACCTCGTTTCGCCGAGCGGTTACATCAGCCGTCTAAGCCGTTGCCATATGTGCTGGTTGTATCCACCTCAGTTGGCAAGCGAGTGGAGTGCAGTATGTATTACCCCCATTGCGACGTACAGATTGCAGGTCATCAGTTACCTGTTGATTTGATCCTGTTGTCGATGCTGGACTTCGACGTGATCCTTGGTATGGATTGGCTCGCTCGATATCGTGCCTGTGTTAACTGTTACAACAGGACGATCTTCTTCGATTTAGGCAAGGGCTTCCGTTTCGAGGGCAGTCAGCAGAGATGCCCCAGACGTGTGATTTCGGCGTGTAAGGCAGATCGCTTGATCTGCCGAGGGTGTGAAGGCTTCATTGCCTTTATCTCAGCGAAGAAGGAGGTGAAGCAGCTAGGTGAGATCCAGGTGGTTTGTGACTTTCCCGATATCTTCCCCGACGATGTGCCAGACTTACCCCCGGTTCGAGATGTGGAGTTCGCCATTGAGCTTATTCCCGGCACGGCACCGATCAGCAAGGCTCCGTATCGCATGGCCCCAGCAGAGTTGTCAGAGTTGAAAAAGCAATTGCAGGAGCTTTTGGATAAGGGTTTCATTCGCCCGAGCGTTTCACCGTGGGGAGCGCCAGTCTTGTTTGTCAAGAAGA
The DNA here is from genome assembly GCA_037013555.1 of Sextonia rubra. Taxonomy (NCBI): domain Eukaryota; kingdom Viridiplantae; phylum Streptophyta; class Magnoliopsida; order Laurales; family Lauraceae; genus Sextonia; species Sextonia rubra. Next base: position 102,443,907 of record JASUAD010000001.1, on the reverse strand, counting down.
AGGATGGTACTTTTCGGATGTGCATAGACTACCGACAGCTGAACAAAGTGACTATCAAGAACAAGTACCCCTTACCCAGGATTGATGAGCTGTTTGATCAACTTCAGGGTGCAGCATATTTTTCTAAGATTGATTTGAGATCTGGATATCACCAATTGAGAGTTAAAGAAGATGACATTCCTAAGACTGCCTTTAGGACTCGTTATGGTCATTATGAATTCCTCGTGATGCCTTTTGGACTAACCAACGCCCCTGCAGCTTTTATGGCATTGATGAATCAGATCTTTGCTCCTTTCTTGGACCAATTCGTAGTTGTCTTTATTGATGATATACTGATCTACTCGAAGTCAGCAGAGGAGCATAGGGAGCACTTGAGAAAAGCCTTGTCGTTGTTGAGAGAACATCGATTGTTTGCCAAGTTGTCGAAGTGTGATTTTTGGCTTGAGCAGGTGGCATTTTTAGGTCATATCATTTCACGAGAGGGATTGGCAGTTGATCCATCTAAAGTGGAGGCAGTAGTGAATTGGCCTAGCCTCAAGACAGTGACAGAGGTTCGCAGTTTCCTTGGTCTAGCAGGTTACTATCGTCGATTTGTCCAGGATTTTGCGAAGATCTCTTCTCCTTTGACGAAGTTGACCAGGAAGAATGTACCATTTGATTGGACTGAGGAGTGTGAAGCCCGTTTCCGGACTTTGAAAGAGAAGTTGACTACGGTCCCCGTGTTAGCCTTGCCAGATGGTAGTGAAGGATTCGTGGTTTATTCAGATGCTTCTCGAGTTGGTCTAGGCTGTGTGTTGATGCAGCACGGGAAGGTTATTGCTTATGGATCGCGACAGTTGCGAGAACATGAGAAGAATTACGCCACCCATGACTTGGAATTGGCCGCCATCGTGTTTGCATTGAAGCTGTGGAGACATTATCTGTATGGTGTACAGTTTGAGATTCGTTCTGACCACCACAGTTTGCAGTACTTATTCACGCAGCAGGAGCTGAACATGAGACAGCGGAGATGGCTTGAGCTTATTAAGGATTATGACTTCCCGATCAAATATCAGCCAGGCAAGGGGAATGTGGTGGCAGATGCGCTCAGTCGGAAAGCAGAGTCAGTGCAGCTATTGAGCAGTTTCCTCTTAGAGTTCCATGGTCTCCCTATTGAAGTGAAACTAGTGGATGAGTGCGTGACTTTGGCTAGTACGCTAGTGTTTCAACCTGAGATGATTCAGCAGATTAAAGACAGGCAGTTTGAAGATCTAACCTTGAAGCGCATTCGAGACCACATTGGAGACAGACCCGATTTTAGACTCGAGGATGGTGTACTCTATTTTCGGAGTAGGTTGTGCGTGCCAGCAGTTGATAATTTCAAGGAGAAACTGATGAACGAAGCGCATTACGCTCGCTACGCGATGCACCCAGGCAGCACGAAGATGTTTCGGAATCTCAAAGATCGCTTCTGGTGGAACAACATGAAGAGAGAAGTCGCAGGATTTGTTGCTCGCTGTTTGACATGCCAGAAGGTGAAGGCAGATCATCAGAGACCGCCAGGCTCGTTGCATCCTTTGCATATACCGCAGTGGAAGTGGGAAAACATCACCATGGACTTCGTTTCCGGATTACCGCCAACGAGCAGGAAGAACAACGCCATTTGGGTAATTGTAGATCGATTGACGAAGTCAGCCCATTTCATTCCTTTTCGGAAGGGTATGACGTTTTCAGAGATGGCTAGGAAGTTCGTGGATGAGATCGTCAGGCTCCATGGTACCCCCGTGTCGATTGTATCCGATCGTGACAGCCGTTTTGTTTCCTCTTTCTGGAGAGCATTCCAAGAGGCTTTGGGTATGAAGTTGAGTTTCAGCACGGTATACCACCCACAGACGGATGGGCAATCAGAGCGGACGATTCAGACTTTGGAGGATATGTTGCGAGCCAGCGTGTTGAGCTACGAGAAAGAATGGGATCTTCATCTATCGTTGTGCGAGTTTGCTTACAACAACAGCTTCCACGAGAGCATTGGGATGGCACCATATGAAGCATTGTACGAGAAAAAGTGTAGGAGTCCGGTATGTTGGGAAGAAGTTGGAACTCGAAGTTTTCACGGACCGACGATCATTGCCGAGACTACGGAGAAGGTACAGAAAGCAATCGAGAACTTGAAAGTTGCTCGGTCGAGGCAGAAGAGTTGTGCAGACACCCGCAGACGACCCTTAGAGTTTCAGGTTGGCGAGTGGGTTTTTCTGAAAGTCTCACCGATGAAGGGTACAATCCGTTTCGGCCAGAAAGGCAAGTTAGCTCCACGCTATGTCGGACCGTTCGAGATCAAGAGTCGGATTGGTGATTTGGCCTATCGATTAGAGCTTCCCGAGATGTTTTCAGGAGTGCACAACGTTTTCCACGTTTCGATGCTTCGGAAATATGTTCATGATCCCTCCCACGTCATTCGTTACGACGAGGTTCAGATTCAGCCGAGTGCTGTATACGTTGAGCGACCGCTCCGTATCGTGGGAACCCGAGAGCAGATACTCCGCACCAGAACAATTCGATGGGTCAAAGTGCTTTGGGAGCATCACAATCCCGATGAGGCTACTTGGGAGTTAGAAGAGCAGATGGCACGACAATACCCCGATTTGTTTTCCCAGGTATGAGTGAGTTAGTGTGCATTCCGAGGACGGAATGATTCTCAAGTAGGGGAGGATGTAACACTCCGACCCAGCTTGACCTCGTTTAGTGGGTAATTAATCTTGTTTTCGTTGCTAATCGTGTTTTGTTTGTGTGTTATTTTCGTTACGGGTCATGGATAGGTAGTCGGGTTGAGTTTGACCTGGATTAAGTAGACCAAGCCCTTTTTCGTAATTTTAGCTTTTCTTAGACATGGTCATTTTTGCATCATCTTGATGTCAACACGTGTCTTTTGTTGAGCCCGTTAACTTTCGCAGCTACGTTATTTGCAACCGATGTCGTGTGATTCGATTGGACCCAGATTTGACTCAAACTGAAATTTCACTTCTAACTTGGCCTTTCTTGTAAATTGGACTTTTCCATTAGATTTATATAAGTTCACATGATCGACAAGTTGCTCTCTCTCTCGTTCTCTCTCTTTCTCCTCACTGTGCACGTGGAGTTCTTCTCTTTCACTTGAATTCTCTTCTCCAAATTTCTCTCCTCCATCGATCAAGAGGAGTTTGGGTTCTTTGCATGTGAGGTGAGTGGATCCCTTCCATTCTCTCATCTCCCTTCTCTATCTCTTCTCCTTCTTGTTTCCATCGTTGCATGGTGTGCCTGTGTTGTGAATTTCTCTCCATCCCTCATGCATGCATGTGGTTTTGATTGTGTTAGGTGGTGTTTGGGCTTGAGGTCAACGAATTGTTGAATTGATTTCCAAATTGAGGCAAGTATAACCATATCTTGTGAGACCCATGTTGGTATGATTTTGATCTTGGTTAGCTCACATTAATGTGTATGGAAAAAGGTGTTACAGCTCATTTGCTTACTCATTTGATTACTACTTTGTCTATCTCCATTGGCAAATTGAAATTCTGATGCTTCCCAGACATTCTGTATGTGTTTCAGGAAATTTGAATTTGTGCAGGTACGGCTAAGCCGTATGGCACTTACGGCTCAAAGTCCAGAGAGGAGAAAAACCCAGTTTTCCTCTACAGCTAGGGCACGGCTAAGCCGTGGATTGCCCTACGGCTAAGCCGAAGCTTAGCCGTGGCCCAGCCGTAGAACAATACAGGGTGCATTTTCTGGAATAACTGAGAGTCAGCAACTGACAGACCTTCTACGGCCCAGCCACGGCTAAGCCGTAGACCACACACGGCTAAGCCGTAGCACACACACAGCTAAGCCGTATCCACACTAGACTAATGAAAGAAAAACAAGGATAGGTGTAATGGAAAGACCCATATGGCCTTCATGATAGAATGTAGGACACCTAGACCTGCCCAACGGAATATGATACAACGCGTGAATGATCTCGAGGGCTGCGAATCATTCATGTTCATTATCCGGATGTTAAGCACCTCCCCATGGGTGTTGGTTTAAGGGACTTCATGCACCGTCCGATTCAATGCAACACTAGACAACGGTGCATCGAATAACTTAAAACTACATCATCATGCACGGTTAGAAACACCGGATGATTAGATTAGAATTGGTTTGTAAATACAGATGATTCGATTTCACATGAGTTGTTGCACAACATATTGCATTCGATCCGTGATCTCAACTCTCTAACATGTTTACTGGTGTTCAGTTCTATTCACATTGTGGTTCTTTACCTTGAGTATGCATGTATAATATGTTCACAGATACGCACGTATGATTTATCGTCACGATCGACTCAAGGTTTTCATGATTGACTCTGTATAGTCAGGCACTACTTAGCCTCAGCCTTAGGATCCCGACGGGGTGAATTTGGTATAGTTTATATGGCCTGCTGCAGTATGGATATGTCTTGGGGAACCGGACCCCAGGAAACCGAGACCCATTGTACCCTGGCCCGGACAATGGTGTTCTTTGCATGTTATAAGATCCCTCTTTTGGGAGCATATGGTAATGTAGTAGCCACTAGTCATGTACACAGCATGTATTCATTGATTCACTCAGCATATTTCTTTCTTGCATGACAGCCTAGTATACGAAAATGTCTTCTTTAATCACATGATGTTCTTATTCTGTTAGACACAGCGTGTGTTAACTTGCTATGGTTTATACTTTGCTGAATCTTCGTATTCACAGTTGTTTTTGGTGTTGCAGGCCCAGATACCCCTGCTGAACCCCCGCAGGTCGGCCAGACTCCAGATGAGACCCCCGGGGCCCCATCAGGCCTAGAGGAGTGGATGTGATCACTCCACGGGAGAGCGTTCCTGGCATGCATTGCATCAGAGTCTTGTGCTTGTTGTTTTGAGGATTTCAGACTTGTGTATATGTCATGACTGTATATGTTATTTTGCTCTTTTTGTAAGACTTTCATATGTAATTATGTCAGTTCGTTCTTGGTATCCTCTTCTTGCATTGTTAGTTTGATGTTTCTGATATTTACAGCTTCCGCGTACATGTTTGGCACGTGTGAATGTTCCCTTGTGCGTGTGCATTTAGACTCGGTCTACGTGTGCATGCACGGGAGTACGTGTGTAATTAGGTTTGGCTTTTGCTAACCCTCGAACCCTGGGCTCGGGTTGTGACACTTGCTGACTGGAATGATAACACTCAACACATACGGTAGCTGCACTAACGGCTCCTATATCCTACCAGAGAATTAGGGTGAAATAAAGGAGTGCGAAGATCTCGAATCAAACAACACCTTATCTTCTATATTATAAATGGAAACCTTACCTACGACCACATGCTCCGGTGCTTCCACTTCTTCATGAGTCAATGCATAGGTGTGTCCTTGCCTGTGGGGTCAGTTCTGCTCTCCCTATTTTTATTGTCCTTGTTTCTGTTGACCTTGTCCCTGGTCGTGTCTGCCCTTAGCCTTGTCTTACTTGCTGTTGTTAACTTGGAGGTGCAGGTAGTGCTGCTTTAGAAAACTATTGATACTGCTGCTAGGGTAAGGCTTGACTAGAACCCTTTCTTCTTGGGCATTCTAACAAGTAATGGTCCAATGACCCACAGCCGAAACAGGCTCCCGTAGACTTCCAACATTTACCTGTCTCATGGCCTTTTTCACACACTCCGCAGGCTGGCTTTATCGTCCCACCAACAACTCCCTTTCGTTTTTTGGAGTGTTGTTGACTCTTCCCTGAAAACGGGGCACTCCTCCTAGACTCTCTCAAGAATAAGCTATTCTCAATTTCTTTAGCCGCATAGGCTCTCTCCACAGTGTCATCATATTGTGCTGGGCGCTGGAAAGCCATAGCTTGTCTCTTAATAACAGGCCTCAACGCTTTGAAAATCCTCTCAACTATTTTCTCCTAGGTATCAATTAAGTCTAAAGCGAACTGGGAGAGCTGACTGAATACATGCATGTATTCTGCAACTGTCATGGAGTTTTGCTGTAGGGTGAGGAACTCAGCCTTCTTCTTATGAGTCACATGTTCTGGAATAAACTTCTTCCTAAATTGCTCTCGAAAGCTTCCCACATATTAGCATTTGTCATAGCCCTAATTTAATCCCGGATACTCTTCTACCACGTATCCGCGATATCTTTAAACATGGATGCTGCATGGACCACTTACTGCCTTTGTATGCAAGTCAGGGAATCAAAAACATTCTCTGTATTTACGAACCATTCATCGGCTTGTAATGGATCCTCTTGTCCAGTGAACTCCATAGCTCTCCTCTTTCGGAATTTCTCATACAAGGAATTAGGATCTCTGGGTTGGTTCTGCCTTTTCAGAAGGGTGGCCAATTGCATTTGCATGGCTACTTGGCTGGCATTTCGAGCAACCAATTAATGCATCAGCATCATAAATCGCTCCTCTGTGTTTTAAGAAGGATGAGGAAGGGGTAGTGGTGAAGGATCCACACCATCCAATTCGATGTTGCTGTAATCATTACTGCCCAAATCGTTGTTCGTACTTGACCCAGACGCCATTTATCTGCAAATACAATGGTAGTTAGTAATACATATATAAACTGTATCAATACAAGACAAGTGATAATCTTGATGCAAAAATTCAACCCCCAATCAAACCTATTGAAACCTCACCACGTTTCTTAAAGTTATTCAGTCTTTTAATTAACTTCTTAGTCACTTTGATACCATTACTTACGTATGTCATGGCCCGATTTCGGGAATTGGGGATTAGAGTGGGCGGCCCGAGGTGTGAATACGTAATCCCGTAGTAATCCGTTCCATGAGAAGACATGCACAAATTCCGACAATGGAGATTCCACAGGAACGTGTGAGGCATATCCTCCAACATGTAATTTTAATTTCATACATGGGCGAAACCTATGAGATGCACTTATAATGATCATCAGTAACCACAAAAAAGATATCATACAATCATAGTATAACTTAAGTCTCATAGTTAACCATTTAGCATCACCAACATAAACATAGAATTATTAACAAGTTTAATATACAATTTTCAGTTTAAGCGCCTCCATACACAAGACCAACATACCTAGCCCAACATAACTGCTTGACGCACTCTGAAAAACGACTAGTAGAATATGTCGTCATCTTTCCACTTTTCTATACCCTTAGGTACCGTTGGGGCACCCTCCGGAGACACGTCAACCTTCATGTCGAGGTTTGATTCCATATCTGTAATACCAAGGGTAACATTGTTAACACGATGGTTAAGCAAATACAAAGATATATGAAACTATCATAATGTATCAAGTGAATTCGGAGTATATACTGACTAAAGAAGGCAATAACAGTCCATTAGGCATATTGTGCATGAGTAAGCATGTGTAATGAATTATAAACAGGATGTTATACATACTAATTGGCAACCATGAGGCTATATTCTCCCAAGAGAGAGCATATCATTTAGAGAGAGCATACATATGGATCGCTAGGGGATCAAGCTAGTCTCTTGAGGAGGAACGGCAACTCCTCTGTAGACTACTGCAGTAGCGACATAAAAAGATGCCCAAACTGGTCTTGTCGAACCTAATAAGGGCACGAGCTAGGTGGTGCCGACTTAACATATCAAGACCGACTTGAATTTGTATCTTTCGTACATTTTAGTCATACTTATCATATCATATATAAGGAAATATTGGTCTTGAAATCATATTCAATAATGAAAATTAGAGTTAAGTACGAGCTAAGAGAGCTCGAACACTCTCAACCTTACCTACACCCATTTGACTAACAGGCACACACTCAGTAGAAGCTCAGGCCTAATAGACACGCACTCAGTAGAAGCTTAGGTCTAATTTATCTTAAGGTTTGCTAGGAATAGTAGGCACATGACTAAATCATGTTGAGGGCAAAGTATCTTAACAATATGAATGCATTCATATTTAAATAAGTACCAAGGACATTTACTAACTAACCATAAGCTAGATAATCTATGATCCTAAGGTCATTCAACACGATGTCTTCATAAAACGTATGGTGTCATTTTGTTACCAAATCTTGGTGCTACATTGTGTACATAAAAGACACTTCTTCTTATGACAACACCCATGACGTGAAATCAGGAATTCATCCGAAATATTGAAGGGGATAAGTGACAGCTCTACACTCGTTCTCCTTATCATTTAATCACCATTAGGCTGATTTAGTTGGGAAGAATGTGCCATCACTAAGGCCCTACAAGGTCATTGGAAACCCTAATATCCTCGGTTTACAGTGTTCTTACAGCGTAGCTATATACATGTTACGATTTAGCTGAGTGACTCAGGTTTCCTCCTTACTTACATATGCCTTTACGGATCAACCGTATGTTGACCACAGCTTAGCTATGCTAAGCCTACGGCTAGAGTTACGGTTGAGATACGGTTCAGCCGTAGTATAATCCACAGTGTAGTCGTGTGTAAGCCATGGAAAGAAGTTTAATTTTTAGGCTCTTGGGAGAGCTCCCCGTAAAATAGCTTACAGCTTGGTCATGGGATGGGTACGGCTTAGCCGTAGTTTATTCCACGGTACAGCTATGGGTTGGCCATAGTACAAGAATGGATTATAGTACTCTCGGGACTTTGAGCCGTACACACCTACGGCTTAGCCGTGGCTTCTCCTAAGCTTCAGAAAACCTTAAGTGGTTCTAAAGTTTGAGTTCAGTACAGAACTCTCAATTCAAAGAGTTACAATAAACTTCTCATTGCCTCTACATATCACTATAGGTTTTAAATGCTCCTCCCAACACCTACATTTTGTAGTCATAATCTAATTCATTCTATTCAACACATGTGGGCTTAATTTAAGGAGGAAAGAGTTGTAATGTAGGCTTTGAATGATCAATCTAAGAATCAGCCAATTAAACATACATGCAGTATCATATATACTCCGATACTTGCCTTAACACAATGCTTGACCTTACTCAACTCCTCCTTGGTGCGTGATTAGGGGAAGTCCTCAATGGGAAGTGGGTTCTCTACATAAAAGACATGCATCTAATGATTGTGATGTAGAGTGTATGCATGTTATGTAATTGAATCTTCTTGACTCTATCAAGTTTAAAGAAATGAAATGGAAGTAGAGTCTTTACCTTAAGGAGCTATAACTTGGAAGAGAAGGTGTTTTCCAAAGAAAAAATACACAAAGGAAGATGAATAAGAATAATGGAGGCTTTTTATCTTACATGCAAAGCTTCAAATCTTGGTTGGCAACCCTAGGGTGAGGTGAGGATGAAGAAAAGTGAAGAAGAAAAGAAGCAGCTCCAGCAAATGAAAAAGAGAAGAAAGAGAGAATGAACGTTGGATTCTCTTTTTAAATGGAATTTCCTTCAGGTACATGCAGGTCCAACCTTTCTAGGAACTTATAGTTTAAGTCACATGGCCTCAATTGGGCCAAGATGAGTCTGAATTAAGTTGAACCCAACATAAACGATGATTTACACAAAAAATTACACAAGATGCAACTAATGGGGTGTCAACATGATACAAGAACAAATTACAAAATGGTCCTTAACTACCTAGTTAAAGTCCGAACCTGACCCGACTACCTGTCCATGACCCAAGCCCTAAAAGTTTGAGTTAAATTAGCCTAAACACATTTTAATTAATGTAAAACAAGATTATTCAGTACAAATCGAGGTTGGTTGGGATTATGACCTTAAAATAAGCCCAAAAGTCTCTTCTCTTCTAATATATATAATTGCCAACACCAAACAATGGAAATAAAGTCCAATGAAAAAAACTCCTTTTCACTTCTTTTTTGGTAAAAGTACGTTACACAAGTTTGCCCTTTCCTTAGGGTGAACTTGTTTAGCTGGTTTTCCAAGCAAAAAAGTGAGGTTTGTGGAGATGGTTTTGAGCAGCATGTACATAAACATGCCCTTTGGTATTCTTTAGAAATTCCATCCAATGAAGCCCCCTCCTTAATACTCTCCTTAAGGTGGAACCGGTGGAGCACTTTTGGTGACATACATTTTTTTAAGCACTGAGTCATTCTTTCTGGGGTTTGAACTCGCAACCAGCTGGTTATGATATCATATTAAATTAACACATATTTCTCTAGCGCCTAATTATTCTTCTTGAGATTCGAACTCATAACCGGTTGGATTTGATACTATGTTAAATTTCTTTAGTTAACCGTTCATACCAAAACCTCGATGTGTAATTAATAGAGGTAGCATAAATACTTTTCAATACTCTTCATTGGGTAGAGCTTATTGTTCAACACTCCCCCTTAGGTGGAATCTGTGCAGTACACTTTTGGTGACACGTAGTTTTTTCTATTGACGAGTTGTTCCTCAAGGAAAGACTTGGTGCTAAAGAAATGGATATCATTGAAAAAGTGTGCTGACCGGGTTCCACTTAAAGGAGAGTAGTGAAAATAATGGTTAGTTGAGAAAATTTAATACTCTCTATTGATTAATTACTACCACATGCTAGATGTACAGTGTGACCCACACTACCACATGCTTGTATTGGGCCCACTCACTTGGAAGACCAAGTGTTTTATTATTCCCCTTTCTTAAGTTACGAGTTTATGTTTATTAGACAAGATGCTTCCAACAAACTTTTGAATTGACTATAATAAATGGAAAAAACGAACTAAAGCAATAATTCCACAATGATAACTAACTATTATAAAAAATCTCTTTACCTTAGTGGTAAGGAGTGTTGATTCTCACTGGGAGGTCTTAGGTTTAGACCTCACCTCCACCTTTTTGTACATGTGAGTTTTATCACCTTACATGTGAAAGTTGTGTTATATTTTCTTACACATGCGAGGTAATCTCGCATGTATGAGTTGTGTGTGTCCTTTACATATGTGAGTTCCCATCACCTCTCATGTGTATAAGGACCCGTCCTTAGATATTAATTTTAATTATTATTGAAAATTAAACATTGAATTAGTAAAAATTCACCACTTTGAATTAGGAAACAATCAAGGTTCAATTAAGAGAAATCAACTCACATTAAACAATTAGGGCAAAATTAGGGCATGAATGCACTTAGGGCTTGATTTGGGAATTATAAAATATGTTTGTAAGTTCTAGAAAACATGAGAGGTATTTTCATAATTTCAAAACAGAGTCAATATAGGGCTTATCGGATATGGAATAATTAATTATAAAAATTTCCCTTAAGCCCAAATCCATCCTAGTTAATCTAGTATCTAGGTGAAAGAGATTTAGGTTAAGCCCATTACTAGTTGTGTAGGGACCTCATATTTGTCTCATCTTCAAAGAGGAGTGGCATGCACTGTCGACCATGGTAGGAGTTTGGTTTGGATACAACAAAACTAGAAAACTATCCTAAGACTCTATACGGAGAAAAGAAGAATTCTATACTACCTTTGCTTCCTAATTTTACTATAAGTGCCAATTTTAAGTTCTATATATATATATATATATACAACTAGAACCCCACTCTCCTACATACAATTCTCTCCAAGTCCTCTTTCTCCAGCAACACACACACACACACACACACACACACACATACACACACACACTCTCTCTCTCTCTCTCTCTCTCTCTCTCTCTCTAGTCTTTCTCAACTAAAAGGTTTGCAACCTTAGGCTTAGGGATTTGAGAAGAAGCCACAAAAGAATTCCTTTAAGGCTCTTTTCGATTTGGAGATTTCTGCAAATTCGGCGATTAACGCAAGTGCACAAACCCACATTCACTCTTCCTACTTGATTTTATCTTTGAAAACCCAATTCATTCAAGTGCTTTTGAAAAACTAACTCTGCCTGACGAAACTTGGTGTTATTAGAAGTCTATTTGTATACATGAACATAATTGATGCTTTCTTCTAATCATTAAACTCTCATGTTTTAAAACTAAGGGTATATAAGACCAATACCTGTTTGTAAATCTGATTGGGTGGCTGGGACTAAATTTATCCTACGGAAGAGAAAAACTACAACAGCCCATTTTTGACGACCTACCCTTGCACTTGAGAAGTTGGAAAATCCATATTCTGCCTAGTCATACTGTTAAGGATGTGAATGCTACTCTAACTGCCATAAGCCCGTGAGGAAATTACAGGACCCAGGCCATCGATGTGCAATTCTTGTGACTGCTTGTGGGGTCCACATGTCCCACTTGATGGAAGATCTGATCCATTCATCTAGTGGACTAAACCTGGGCGACCCTAGCAGTTAGAGACCCACATGGATTGGGCACCTTATGGCCCACTATCCAATGGACCCAAAGCCTGCCCTACAACTTGGAGAAAACTAACCCTCCTGTGTGAAATTAGTCTAAGAAAACCTGAATTTAAATTATAGAACCCTGGCCTATTAGGTCTGTAGGATTGAATGCTTCTTAGAGATGGACTTGGGCACTAAGAAAGGATGATTGGAACTCTAACTCAAACCAGGAACTGTTTCTCCAAATTCCATGTCGATTGTGCATGGTTTGGGATAATAAGAGTTGTATAGCCATGTCCCACTGGGTTGAGAATCTAACCCCACATCTAAGAGGCCACTCTTAGGCGATCTTGGAGACCCATTTCATTTTTGGAATGGCCTACTAGAACCCATTAATCCAGTGACACAATAACAATAAGCGTGACACCCATTCGAAAATCCAGGTACCAGAAACAGCGACGAAGAAGCACTGCTTCACTTTAATTAGTCTGGGAGATTCCAAGTAAGCCTTACATCCTCATACTTAAAGTGAATTATTGTTTTGCCCTTTCCACATATACTTACTCATATAGTTCTCAAGAGAAACCTGAGAATCTAATATCAAGGGTTCCCACTAATGTTTCTCTTGTATCATGACCTATGCTTAACATATTTTGAATTTCCTTTTAGGGAGCTTGTCGGGCCTCACTAGGACTTATGATCTGCATTTGGACCTTTTAATTAGGTGATTAATGAAGTATAATTAACAAGGGAATACCCATGAATCCATGATATGCTAATGATTATAATAATTGAGGATTCCATTTAAATTAGAATCTTAATCAAACCAAATATGAGCCAAGTATAAGTCATGTCCTCATGACTTAACACCCACCTTCGAATTACCTTGAAGTAGTATTGGGATTAAGGAAACTTAAGGGTGTGACGTCATGGGCTTTCCAAACCACAACTACCTTCTGAAGTGCCAATTAAAAATTAACCCAAATCTAAGAAGGAGATCCTCGTGGTCATCCAAATTAGATTTGGGGCAAGTATACAGTGTTTGAAATTCCACGACATTATAGGGTTAAGTTAGCATAGACCCGGCGTGCGAAAAGTGACCCCACTCTCAGCATGATTTGTAAAATATGAATTTTATTTAATGAACTTTAATTATTTGATTTTATGTTTTCAAGAATGCTTGGTATATATCCTGACATGATATAACATATTTTCTCTGTTATATGATTTATCACATTTGGCCATCACATCTGTCAACTTTGGAATTTGTCAAATATAAAATAAGTTATATTTTATGATTATTTATATGTTTATATCAATTATGAATTAAAGCAACACCACTAGTTTATTTAAGTCTAACATAGTGGGGCACCACTATGTAGGGGCTATACTTTTGAAACTATTTGCATATTAGTTAACACTTTGTTTGTGACAGTCAGTCACTTCAGTACCAAAATTCTGTTACTCTATTCTGACGGCCAATGGCTATAATTCTAAATCTCTGGGTACCAAACTCTGTTTTTTGTTCCCGTCACATTAAATGGGAACCACTATAGTACCTGTAACAATCTAGCCAATGTGGGAGGCCAATTTGTTTTAAACAGCCTATGGTATTTGTAAAATCTTCACTTGATTTTATACATAAACTTATATCTTGAATTATTATATATATCTTGTCAATTTGTTTTGAAAATCTTGTGATTTATTTTTCTTTGATTTTTATCAAAATATTGTATGGAATATGAAAATTGGGTAGGTATACTTGCTGAGGTTATTTTTTAACCCAACTCCCTTTGATTGGCACTTGTAGGTGAAGAAATAGATACCAAAGTTTAGGATTTTATTATTGTTAATTGGGAATAGCAGAAGTATGAAGAAAGAGTGTGGACGATGTAGTCTATAGACATGCAAAAACGCTTTACAAGCATTAATTAGTTTGAGATTGTTAGGCAAATTATGTTGATTAATGAATTAGCATTATTAAACTTGTGCTTTGTTATAATTCTTCATTAGTTGATGATTGATAAAGATTTCTGCCATTGTTCTATGTGATCTGATTTTGCAAATGCACGGAAAAAAAAAAATAACTGCTCAAGATGCAAACTTCTTCGAAAATCCAAATTTTGGGTCATTACAATTTATGAGTTGTATGTGTGTCCCTCACATGTGCGAGTCTATGTATGAGTTGGTGTCATGTTGGTCTTTGTATGTAGGTCCTAACCACTCAGTTGGGTTACCAAAAAATAAAAAAAAACGATTATAGAAAATCTATAATTCGAGTTTAAGGTACATAACTCAACTCACTTCATCAATAAGACATGCAACGAGAGAAGCAGGAAAAAGTGCTAGAAGAATAGACTCATCTTAGTTAGATCAAGGAATCAAAGCAATAAAATTAATGAGATATGTGTTTTGTGTTATTCAAATCTAATTATATCATAGTTGATCTTGTTATAATTAAAATTTATTAATGCAAACAACAAAAATTTCAATTTGAAGTAGTATTTGATGGCACGACAGCAAAGATATAGAGGTTGAGATCACTTTTTTATTTTTTTATTACAACCTTCTCTACTCTTCACTGTAAAAATAGTCCTCTTAGTTCTAAGAAATCCTCCTTGATTCTTATATTAGAAAATTTAATATTCAAATTCCAAAAGAATTTTGACTATACAAGTGTCCTCAAATCCAACTTTTTATCTGACAGTTGTTTACTACTAAAAATTACTTCAGGATGGTTCATATAATCAGCAGGGTGGAAGAAATATCTTTTGCCCTTAGTTTGTGTGATATCTATGTCACATGATTTTACTATTGTTCAAAAAAGCCGTTTCTAGGCATTTATCTCTTCTTTCTGCCAAAACATTGACACAAACTCTTTCTTCTCCTTCACCTAGGGCAGTGGGTGACTTTTAAAACACAATTGTCCTAAGTAGTCATTTTTTAATGACTGCTAATTTTTAACAGTTTTTTTTACATATTTTTTCCCCTAGGGGCCACTATGTTGAATGAAGAAATTTTTATGGGGATAAAAAGATAAAAAAAAAATATATAACATTTACAAATGCCCCCCTACCCCTTGTTTTCGCCTATGGTTTAGGTTGTGTTTTGACCAAAAAGGGCTTGCTTTTGCCATAACAACCAACCAGTTTTTATTAAAACCTTATTTGGCCTCGCTTTTGCCATAACAATGGACAAGTTTCTATTAAAATCTTACTTGGCATATCTAGATTCTTTTGGTGTTTTAAAAGCTTCATTATGTTTTACTCAAAATGCCTACCCCTAAAGCTAGATTTTTAATTTAAAAAATATTTAATTAGGGTTTTTGGAAAAGAAACCCCATCATTGTACCTGCTTACTGGAGTTTTGGAGAGGAGGAATTGCAATAGTAAGAGGATTAATCCATTTTCAATTTGGCATAAGGTACGATTCCTATGTGCATATGTTTTTGTATTAGACATGGATTGAAATGTTTTTTTACTTCACAAATAAGCCATATTGGATGATGCTTCTTTCTTTATTGATAAATGGGTAGAAAAAACGATATAGCACTTAGGATGTTTCATTGATAGAGAATTATAAGTGAATTCTATTTTTCTATTTATTTTTCATATATCTTCTCTCTCTATCTCTCAATTCATCTAGACTGAATTAGAAAACACTAAGTTGTCATTAAAATAGTTTCTCAGATAACATGAATGGGGCAATAATGTTAGGGTCTGTTTGACTGATTATGGTGATGTTTTGGATGAGTAGATTCACTACTATAATATATCGATGACTGGCCCCATCATATACTAGTCCATTTAGATGAATGGAATCCATTTCTATGATGTTTTGGGTGGTGGTGTTTGTCAGCTTGAACACCACGTAATCCCGTAGTCATCCGTATCGCACTAAGACAAATATAAGTTCTACAAGGGAATTTTTCACATTTCAACATGCGCAGAAGATCCATAAGCATGGAATAGTTGATAATCTACGGAAAGCCTAGGTGCTAAACACACCCATGAACCACATGTAATGGTAGAGAACATAATAAATACCTGTTTAAATATTTCATAATAAACTACATAGATAGATAATGAATTCAACATGATCTATAAGAAAATCTACATGTCCAATGCATACTAAGTAAACAATACATAAGTAATAAAAGTGCATAAGTACGAAATGGTCAAAGACAAATAATAATATACGCCCACCAATATGAAAATAAGTATAAGTCCATCAAATAAAACATGATGGCATGATGAGTGGAGTAACCCATATCTCCATGATTCCTAAATGTTGTAACCATAAAACGCTCTATCGTATATGTCTAATAAAAGACACCATCAAGTTTTCACTCAATTAATCCTGAAGGAACCCACTCAAGATCCTCCAAATGTGAGATGATAATCGGGTATAGGTCGGGATCTGCTCCTACAATACCAAGGATAACACCCTGAGTATGATAACTCATCAAGAACTAAGCATGTAGTATATTACACGGTGTACCAAATAAAGTTAAGACATGATGATTTAAACAGAAGTTGGAAAGAGTATATAGGCATGTGAACATATAATGAATCATGTGTGTAAGAATCATATATAACAAGAAAGGTACTTGCAACTTTGGCTATCTATGTCACTAGCATCCTCCTAGCATGGGGAGTGTTAAAACCAAATGAAAATCAGGTTGCGAACCTGATTACCCAGTGAAGTGTCGATAAACTTTATCGAGATCTAACTGTAGTGATTTATAATATTAAACTCATACTTAGCCCTACCGGGCCTTATAGAATTAAACTCAGTAGTGCCAACCCCATGAATCAATACTATGATGAAACATACTGTACAATTATGTATATCATACTTATTGGGTCATAACTTACTTACGTATCATGTAAAGATAACTCAAGCATGCTTTTACCAAATACAGATAACAATAAATAAGAACAATGTAATAAAAATGAAGGACATACTGAACATAACTGAATATAGCTAAGCATACTGTACATAACTGTACATAACTGAACATAATGTACATAACTGAATATAACTGAACATAAATGAACAGCTAAGATAAGAGAAGCTAATGTATAACAGTATGCATAAATTTTCAATTTAGTTAAGAGACAAGGATGCTTACTAGCCAAATTATTCTAAGATGCCCATGTCTTTAGACTCCCCTTTCAATGTGACCATAAGATGCCCAATGTCGGTGTTACCAAAGTTCCTGGTGTCGCATTGTTTATGAATATGAATATTGGACCTTATACCATACTTGAGGGTATGACATTAGAATTAACTGAAACATCTAACACGAAATGCATGACACCTAGCATGTTCTTTGTTTAGTTCATTTAATTTTGTTGCTCATATGTAAGGTGTAAGGATTCTAAAAGTTAAGTCCTACATAGTCATAAGGGCTACCTAGCATTTTAATATAATAGTTGACCCTATGATCAAGCTTACGGTTCCTTAAAGTATACTTGACATCATTAAGTAAAGCTACATTAGTCTTGAAAATAAGCTTAGTAAAAAGGGGTTTTTAAGTAAAATAAAATGATTAAGTAAATAAATAATTCTAAGAAACAAGGTCTGCATGATCGATTAGGCATGGGTCTAATCGATCAAACCCAGCCCAGAAATATACTTTGATCGATCAGACCTAGTGCTGGTTTTCCCTTTTCAGCTGTTTGGGTTCAAACTTCCCTTGCTCATTCCCAACCTTCTCCTACCTTAAACCATCATACATAATACCAAATCTGACCTTTTTAGGGTCATTTCCACTTCTATTTCTTCCTATTCATTCAAATCCACTTTTAAAATATAAAAATTTATTTTCAAACCAAAATACATCTTCCATTAAAAAAACATAGAGAAGTTGAGCTGTAATCATGCATTAGAATAAAGATTAGCCATAGAATAAATAACATAGCTAATCGTGACATTATCTACTTGCCTTATATTGCTCCCAAATCCAAGTCCAAATCCCAAAAATGGAGAAATTCCAAATCACTTAGCTCACACAATACCCTATTAATGAAATGACATTAAAAAGAGAAGAAAACATGAGATAAATGCTATGAAAGGATGAATAAATTATGAAACTAAGTTTAGGAAAAGCTATTGCTACACTATTTAATGGCTCAAACTTAAAAGACAATTGGGTTGTTCACCTTGGGGAATGTGCCAATGGTAGTTTAAGCTCTTTTTCCTTCAATCCCAAACCAAGTGGGTAAGTAAAGGTGAAAAGAAGATTGAAGCACTTTCAAATCGGGGTTAATAGTTTCTTAATCACTTACTCTTAGCTTGAAAAGGGTGGAGGAGATAAAGCAAGGAGAGCTTACGGGCTAGGGTTTTTATCTAGGAGGCACAAGGATGCTCTCTCTTAGGAGTAGCAACCTTATTTAAATTATAGTTGCTTAGTTATTTTGGGCATTTGCTAGCAAATTCTCTAGTTAGGATTATTTACATGAAAGGTCATAAATAGGGTCTTATATAGGTAGCTTGTCTTAAGTGGGTATGGTCCACTCTAGATTCAAGATGCTTATGATAAATGCACATGATGCTATTAAATATTGCATGATTAACTTAATTAAAATCATTATTAGTCAATGAACTACCTAAACTAAGTTAGGGTCCCACCCATTCTACTTACCAAAGACACAAGTAACACCAGACACTATCAATTAGCATGAATCACAAAAAATTACCTAATTGGAGAACAGGACATTATACTGTTAGAACAAAGTCTCATAGTTCTATCAAGAGTTGTAGAATCAATAGGAGAAATTTAATCAAAAGTCATACATTCATAGAACTAAATCAACATCATATCTGATGCCATGAAGATGAGAGAATCTGTGGTATAAATTTTTTGTTAGATGCTTGATGCTCCAAATGGCTTGCAGTAGCTTCCACCTCTATTCCTTTTGTGATCGGCGATATAAACCTTTTTTCATTTTTCCTTAGAGGCTAGAGGTGGGGACTACAGGCAACATTTATATGTACTTAGATGGATATCCTTGCCATCGATGATATCTTATAAACTTTATAATACTTTGAAACTAAAACTTGTGAGAGAATGTTATCCTTAAGTAACCAACAATTAAATATGAGATATGTTAAAACGGAAGCAAAATAAGGATTGATTTATTTTTAAAACAAATATGATTATTGGAAACACATATGGTGAATTCCAAAAGGTGGTACTCCCATGCTATGATGTTTGGATGAGTCAGGTCCTTTGGCCGTCTATGATGTATTGAATGAATAGGCCTCACCTTTGTACTCAAACTAGTGATTGAAAACTTTTTTGAGTCGATTTAGGTTTAGTTACTACATAGTTGGGTTAGATAAAGCTCAATTAAGTTCTATTTAATGTGATTATTTGGCTTTTCTTTTTTCTTTATAATTCAGGCTTTCTTGGATTTAGGCCTTTTATAGTTTCCAACTTCTCCATTATAACCCCTGCACTTTCCCATCTCTTCTACCTTTGGACCCTCACCTTTTTGAATCTTAAATTTTAATCCCTTGAACCCCTTCCACTGCTAGCCTTTGTATCCCATTTTTAACCCCCATTACTTCTAGACCTCTTTTACTTTCAACTCAAGGCTGCTTTTCTGATTCCCAAACCTTAACTCCTTTAGCATCTTCCACTTTTCCAAATTTTAAGTCCTCTAGTATCATCATTTCCAACCTTTCCATCTCAATTCTCGATCCCTCACTTCTCAACTTGTTTCACTTCCAACTCAACTATGTTTCCCACATTCTAAATTCTTCAACTTTCCTACCTTTATATGCCAATTCTCAACACCTTTATCAACCTTTTTTATTTAAAGTTCTAATTCAACTCCCTTTTCCAAATAATAATCTCAAAGAAAAAAGCGTACCTTACACCATGATCTTAATGATGAGCAAAGTGCAATTCTAAAATCGGGTTTTCTCCTATGATCTCCCTTATCACCCACTCCAAAATGTGTGAGAATCGCAGGGTACTTTGCAAATCTCGTAGGTTAAGAACGAGGACCAGAAAACCACTTTTATAAATAAGCCCTAAGGAGATTTCTTCCTATCAATGAAATCTATTAAAGGTAAGTTTCATTAATTCCCTCAAATATTAGTCAAACAAAATTCTTAATTGATTGGGCTTGATAAAATTGAATCCGAGATATATTTAGTAAAAACAAAAACCAAAGAAGGAAAAGTATCTTAAAATTAGTGGACTCAAACCATTGGCCCTAACAGTGTTAGACATGTGGTCATGAGGACCACACACTTCCAACAGAAAATGGATCAGTCCATTGAATTTATAGTTTGAGATATTTTGGAGATGCCTACCTTTTTGCAATCATGGAATTTTGCTATATTATTAGAAAATACAACTGTGTTGTAAACAATCGTACTAAGATTGGTCTTTGGTCTCCCAAAGGCATGTGGTGATTTGATCACTTCCCATATTTTGTAATTTTCGTTTTGGGTTGCCTAGCTAAGGGACTAGGGCCCTATGAGACTTGCACATGCGAGGTGAAGAGAACTTGCACATGTAAGGAGATACAACTCATACATATAAGGTAAAAATAACTTACATATGCAAAGAGGGGGGAGGAGACCACGCTTGAACCCTAGACTTCCCAATGAGGACTCCTTTGTAAGTGGATTGTTCCTTTGTCGGTTTTTTCCTTAATTGAAATAAAACTTTCATTGTTAAAAAAAAAGACTCCCTTTTTGACTTCCTTTAACCCTTTTCACTTCCAACACCAAACCCTTATCTTCTACTCTCTAAATTACATTCTCTTGATTTTATTCATTTGTAAGGTGGAGGGGAGATGATTTGAGACCAAAGCATTCTTCAAATTTCAAGATGAAAAAGGATCTTGAATTGGATTGTGTTTGGCTGCTAGCGCTATGATAACAGAAAGACCTATACAAAGGTTCTCTCTCTCTCTCTCTCTCTTATGGAATACCATTGTTTAACAATCCTTTCATACTTTAGGCCCAAAATAGGCCCAAATCAATACTCGACCCCACTCAACCAAGCCACATGCAACTTGGCCACGTTAACCCACTCGACTTGACTCAACCAAGCCGAGCCAAGGACCGAGTCCAAGTTTTCAAACTCCAATGCAAATCTCCCAAAAGAAAATATATGAGAAAAATTCCAATCGAATAATAGCTATTCTATGCCCTACATTTATATTTATTATTTTTGCAAACATAATTTAAGGCATTTGAGTCCTTTTGAATTTTTGTTTTAATTAATTCTCTCCGATTAGATAGTGAAAATGACTTGGATTGAAGTGCAATTTGTTGTATGAATAAACACGATGGAGATATCTATTCTCAGTAGTTCTAATGTTTTATTTTGATCTCAAACTTTGTCTTTGTTATTGGATTTGTAGCAATGCACTTAACTCTTGTTCTTGACTCAAATAATTTAGTTGAGAGCGTTAGTCTTATTTTCAAACAATTGGTACGTACCTGTTGGATCTTTGCAAGAACCATTACAATTAAAAAAAAT
Organism: Sextonia rubra; assembly: GCA_037013555.1. Taxonomy (NCBI): domain Eukaryota; kingdom Viridiplantae; phylum Streptophyta; class Magnoliopsida; order Laurales; family Lauraceae; genus Sextonia; species Sextonia rubra. Next base: position 102,422,227 of record JASUAD010000001.1, on the reverse strand, counting down.
TAGGGAGGCTGTGTCTCTTAATATTAATTCGTAACTTTAAAATATTGAGTCGCTGGATACTCTAAAACATGTGGTAGTTGCTATTTAGAGTGCATGATATGTACTTGATCGCCACTATAACTGGAGGTGAGCAATTATTCTGTGCTGGGTTCTTTATTTGATCAAATCCTTTCATATGACATTTATCATCTATAAGGAAGCTTGGCCCAAACTTAATTAAATGTGTAAAATTTTCAGGTGCTAAGTATCACCACCAAAAAGGTGCTACGTGCGTACCTGAAAACTACTCATTAAAAGTTGTATACATACTTGGATATGATGGATTGTTCACAAGATTGTATATTTCACACCTAAACAATTATAGTTTCAATGGGAGGAAAATTTGGGGAAGAGCCAACCATAGATAGATGAAATACCTGCGAGTTCAATGATATGAAAATATGTATCTTGTCCAAGTTATAATTGACAATCAACATGGTACAGACAGCAATATAATCTGATTTCTCATTTTAGCTTACAAGACCTTGCGGTTTCTTTTAGTGTGGATCTATCTCGGTTCATAATTTAGCACTAGAAGGCAATATATTTCTTTTCTTTTATTTTTCATGAAACTTCTCAAGAGAATCTTCGAGATCCACCCTTGCTTGTTGAATCCATATTGTATGTTTCTAAGGACATCTTTAGCTATGACATTGTGAAATCGATAAGCTGTTTAGGGCATTTTTTATTGCAAGCATGTAGAATATTTTGTCTAGAAGATTTGGAGAATTTCAAATGTTATCCTCCATAGTAGATTTCAAAATGCTAAAAAGGATCCGGTGCCTTTTTTAAATTCAAAATTTTGAGCATATCCCATTGTCCGAGCTAAGCAAATTCTTAGCATTCAAACTCTATCAAATAGGGAATTTAAGTTTTCTTGGGACAATCCCTTCATTTATCACATGAATTCTAAAAGGAGAATTCTTAATATAGATGCTATGAAAGATTTATTGGATCCCAAATTTCTAAATTGCAAGTCAAACAATATGCAGTGAAATAAAATAAAACAAACTTGCAAGCAAAAAGCAATCAACCATACAAGTAGAAGACATGCAGATTTTCACGTAGAAACCCCTATTGGAAAAAACCATTAGCCCCAATGGACTAATCAAACAGTAATTTCAAGCAATTACAGTATATACTCACTACTTTATATAGTCAGTCCCTTAATCACAGGATATAGTTCTTCTTGCAAGAATTCATGACACGATTTAACTCTGCATGCCCTACTCTCCACGTTTGATCCACAAAACCTCGTCTTCACAAGATGAACAATCTCCTACAAAAAAGTAGAAGCAACAAAACTCTATAACTAGAAGTTTTCAGTAAACTTCCTAATAGAAGCTTTAGAAGAAAGATGATATCCAAAGAATATTCTTAAGTTAGAATAATGAGATTTGTGTTTAGGGTTGATAGATAATCCCTTTTATAACCCAAAATTCGTACTTTAGGGTTAGAGTTCAAGTTGGAACAAAACAAACAATTCTGGCACAAACAAGAAAGGTTTTCATATTAGTCAGTGGGATCCTGTGCGCCATCCAATTGATAAGATACTTATCCCGATTGATCGGGAACATATTGCCTGGGTATTTTTTATGAATTTCAGCCTACTTTCCTACAAATTTCTTGAGGCAATAACTATGTCATTTTAGTTCCAATTGATGCAATCTTAAGCTCTACAGATATTTACTTAAAATGAACTTTCCAACAATATGTAGCTTGGCCATACCTATGCATGACATATGTAGCATCCATGGCAATAGTCTACTTTCTAAAGAAAAGCATTGAGGCTTGCCATCTATTATTATTAGACCGTCTCTAATCTATCTCCGTCAAAAACATATTAAAAACTATATTATATGAGATATATAATGTAGGAAATCACAAGGCCTACATGCCACAGGTCCACATCAAATATAGCAAGACTGATGCCACCAAAGAATATAATTACACTTAGCATAAGACTTGATGTGTCCTTACAATAAGACTCCCAATAGGATTAGTAAGTGTTATTGTTTAGGACTCTTCTATATCTGAATAAAACAGCCTATGGTTGGATACTCTCCATTTGTGTAGGAAAGACAAGAGGAGAAGGGGCTTCCCAATCTCTGGAACCAGTGGTTGACTCCTCTCCTTTAAAATAGGAGTAGAATGGGAGCATGGAATATTGATCTTCTTTACTTTGCCCATCCTCAATTTTTAGTTTTTCATTTTTGCCCCTTTTAAAATTTTTTTTCCTCTTGGTAAATGATGAAACTTTATAGTATTAAGGCTAATGATGTCATTTATTCTTATCTTGATATTATGTTAAGATGTTTTCTAAAATTCTTTCTCAAATTTCTAGTTATGAATTTTTTTTGGCCAAACACCACCCCCCCTCCCCACACAAGAAAATATTTTGGGTCCGCACTGTCCGGATTGCACATAAATCTTTGGCCACATGTCAAAGCCTTTACATCAAAATGCATCATATAAGATATTTAACTATCAAACAAAATATTGTTAATATAACACATAGAATTCTCTACTTTCTACTCTCTTACTTACAGTTTATCCTTCTCATGGTTTTTTCTATTTTTTTCCCTCTCTGAATCAAAATCATGGAGAATGTTGTGGAGATGACTAACACCCCCAATCTTGAAAAGCGGTGTATAGTGAAATTCTCCGGACAGTGCATCTTCACCAGAGTCACTAACACTGCTTCTGTCATGGAAGAGTGGATTTCTGAAATCCACTGAATTAATGACCAAGGCACCATCGTTGGCCTGGGCACTGAGTGGTGTCTTCCACACAAAAAGAAATGTAGTCCTATTGCCGTCTCTAGGTCTGCGTTGGAACCCGCTGTCTCATCTTTCAATTGATCCCGGCAGAAACTATGCCTGAATTACTCAGAGAGTTTTTTGCGGACCCACATTAAAATTTGTTAAAGTGGGTGTAATATCTTGAACTCCCACAATGTAATTAGTTCTAGTTAATTGCCTATTACCTAATTAAGTGTGTTTAGAAACTAAGCAAGTTCGATTTATTGATAAAATCGTGTGTGCAATTTTGGATTTATCGGGTAGCTTTTCTAATCCAAGATCATCTTTTTATACCTGACTCAAATCGAACCCATCTTGGCCACCAAATATTTTATTTACCAAAAATTGACCCATTTTATGAAAAATACCTAAAAACTCATTAAATAATGCCAAAATTTCAACTATTTCAAAATATGCCAAAAGTGGGCTCATTGAAAAGCTCATTTAATTTTGTGAGCATTGGCGCTTATGGTAACCCAATCCGACCTACGGTTTACAAATTATACCCAAAACAGATTTTAAGCCAAGTAATTAAATAAGTGGTGCTTTTGTAAATCTTCCAAAAACCCAACCCATTTCCCATCTCTCTACTCTCACTCCTTCCACTCATTAGCCCATGGGAGCTTTTAAACATACACTATTTTTCTCTATTCTTACACTAGGATTTTGTTTTTGTTATTACATTTTTGCCCCTACATGAAAGGACTAAAATTTCCTTGTCTCTTGCAACATTAACTCATTATTTCTTTTCATACACACTCTTCCATCCTTCTTCCTTCTTCCCTCCAAGAGCATCTTCCCTCTTTCTTCTTCTCTTTTCCCTCCTCCATCTAAAAGAGCATCCCTAAGATCTTCTCCTTCCCTCTTCCACCTTCTTTCTAATAGAACATCACTATCTAAGAGTACAAGTTAGCATTCTCTTCCCTTCTCATTGCTCTTTGTCTCAACAAACACCAATCAACACTCAAATAGTGCAATGGAGGAGGAGATTAACGCTCAAATAGTTGTTTTCAATTAGAATGGCAATGATAAGGTGAGTGTGTTTGAAATTTATACAATTTTTTTATTTTTTTCAGAAAATTTTCTATATCAGCCTGTGTTCTGTTTGGTCCTGGAAGTCCGAACATCTATATGCATGTTTGGTCTACAACGACCAAACATACATATATATGTTCGGCCAGAAGAAGCCAAATACATATGATCTGTTCGGGCATTGATGGCCAAACATTTTCACATATGTTCGGTCCTGAATGGCCGAACAGTATATGTATGCCAGTCAGGGCTGAACATAAATATATGAGCTAACATTCCAGTTCATTTCCATCTGTAGGATGGTCCGTCTACACAATGCGGCCGAGTGACTGATGAATGTGTAATGGATTATACAAGTGAATTTACCACTCATGAGCTAAGGCGCAAAGTTTAATAATATTGTAAATTAATTGCATGAGTTAATATATAAAAACAAATGGTTATATGTGTAGATATTCAAGAGCCGGGATCCTTTAATCAAGTAGGCTCGTGATGTTGGTAAGAGAAATGATATTGTTATTGTGATTAGAGCCTCAAATGTAGGTGGGGTTGGTGTAAAACTAAGAATTACCCTTACATGTGAGAGATTTGGACATTATAATGCATGCAAGTCCAATGACAAAGGGACTCTTAAAAAGAAGATCAATCAAACAGGTACAAAGAAATGTGGATGCCCGTTCACAGTAAAGGGCAAAAAGTTGGCTACAAGCGATGATTGGATATTAGAAGTTGTGTGTAGTGTTCATAATTACTTGACTGTGGAGTACTTAGAAAGGTACTCATTTGCAGGGAGATTATCGAAAGAAGAGACAGAGTTGTTAGTTGATCTGTCAAATAGTATAGTTACGCCAAAAGATATTTTGGTTAAATTAAAACACAGAAGTGAACTAAATGTAACAACAATGAAGACTATCTACAATGCACGTTATAGGCAGAAAGTCTTTGAACAGAATGGAAGAAGTCAAATGTAACAACTCTTATGCAAATTGGCAGAGCATAAGTATATTGAATGGCATAGGAACTGTGATAATAATGACACCCTCATTGACATTTATTGGACACACCAACCAGCTTAGAATTGTTGCATGCATTTCCACATGTCTTGATAATGGATTGCACATACAAGACGAACCGGTGTCGGCTGCCTCTTTTGGCGATTGTTGGATTTACATCCACAGAAATGACATTTTCCATATACTTTGCTTATATCTAAGCTGAATGTGAAGATAATTATGCATGGGTGTTGGGTGTCATGTATTCTATCATTGTTGATGCTAATTGTATTCTTCCTGGAGTCATTATCACCGACAGAGAGTTGGGGCTCATGAAGGCCATCGACAGTGTATTCTCGGAAAGCACTCATTTATTGTGTACGTGGCACATTGATAAGAATGTCTTGAGTAAATGTAAAAAGTTGTTTGAAACCAAGAAAATGTGGGACAAGTTCAATATGAGTTGAAATATGATGATGTCTTCTTCCACAGAAGAAAAGTATAATAAACTTTTGAGTAGACTAACTAGGGATTTCCATACTTATCCCAAAGCGCTGCAATAAGTGAAGAGCACATGGTTAGATGCATACAAGAAAAAATTTGTGTCTGCATGGGCAGATAATTGTTTACATTTGGGGAATACTATATCGAATAAGTAATGTGAATGTTTGTTCTTGAGTGAATTACATTTATTATGTAATATGTCCATATGAATTAATAACTGTTACTTTTCTTATAGGGTTGAAAGTTCACATGTACAGTTAAAGAGACAACTTGGATCAAGTCAAGGAAATCTTGAATCAAAATGGGCAAAAATTTGTAATTTGCTCCAATTGCAACATACTAGTATTAAAGTATCATTTGAAAAAAGTAAGACAGTTGTGCAACACAGTTTTAAGGCTTCTGATTTCATTGAGTTTCGTGGCAACATCTCAAAAAATTCATTGGATAAAATATTATCAGAAAGAAAAAGAGCCGATCAAGTTGAAACTGATCCAGTCTTATATATGTGTATCCTTCGTCGTACACATGGTTTACCCTGTGCACATGAGATTGGAGATTATATTTATCAATAAAGCCCAATTTCCCTCAGTTGCGTACATCCATATTGGTGTAAGCTTGATATGTTGCCTAACAGTGTAATGAAGAGGTCTACTTTGGATGTTAAAGCAGAGTTGGTGTTAGTTGAATAGGCCTTTAATGAATGTGATCATACAAAGCAATTGTAAATGTTGAGGAAGTTGAGAGAGTTATACGAGGAAGTTGAGAGAGTTATACGAACCAGACCGTACGTTCTTAATGGAATCAGAAGTAAATTAAAAGCTCGAGGTCACCCATCTGTTAAGGTTGATACATTAACCCAGCATGATCCAAGTGCCTTTGAGATAACGGAACCTATACATGATAATTACTCTCCTATATTTAATGAAGTGAAGGCTGTTCACAGTAAGGCAAGTATACATGGTAGAATTAAGAAGAAAGGAAAGGCGAATGTCCATCACACAAGATCACAGCCTACTGTTTTTTATGGTGAGCAATTTCCAGATGGGATTAGATACTACATATGCATCGTAAAAGACATTCAAGCTGATGGCAACTGTGGCTTTAGATCCATTGTAGGGCTACTTGGGCTGAGCGAAGATGATTAGCCATGGGTTAGGAGAGATTTAATAAATGAATTACTTGCCCATTCAATAGAGTAGCAACAACTGTATGGGATTGAAAATAGAGTTTAGGAATTGATTAAGGGCTTATTATATTATGATAATGATCCTAATTATTCCCATTGGATGACTATGCCATACATGGGGCATATTATCGCATCTCATTATAATTTGGGATTATTCTACTTTAGCATGCAACAACGTCTTACCTTTCTGCCTCTTTGGTCCGTGCTACCATCAATAGTTTCTCGTAAGGAGATAGCGATTGGTTTTGTAAATGGTAGTCACTTTGTTCAGGTTATAATCCTTCTTTTTTCAAAATATTTTATAATTTGCAAATGAATTTTCTAACTTTTGTTATGTTTTAGCTCTTCTTGAACCTAGGTCATCCAATTCCACCGATTGCAAACAAGTGGCATAAATTTCATCTTCCATGCGCAAATAAATGGGCAACTGCATATATTGGTCGCATTGAGCATTTCAAAGCACTTGTCAGCTCAAATGTAGCAACAAGTGAAACAATAGAGATTGGATGAACTCATTGTAGCTCATTTGGAATGTCACTCAATGTAACTAATTTGGTATGCAACTCATTTGGGATGTAACTAATTTTTAATGTAACTCATTGTACTTATTTGCAAGATAACATCCAACTTTGATTACTAGTAGTACATTCGTTAATTTCACACATGAAATTTGTGAACTACTTACATACTTAACAAAAATAAAGAACCCCGTCCTAAACAAAAAACAGTATCATCATGGACACATCAACATCTGTTACTCCTACTTCGGCGTGTGTAAGTACTGGATGTCATATTGGGATCCTTCAAAATTTGTTGCGCAACTTGAAGTGAAAGTCCCCTTAACACATGGCACATGTGATCAACATCAGCATACATCCCCCGTGGGTCATTATAAAAGTCAGCCTCTATTAGGGGCTCAGCGATACTTAGTGCATCTTGATAACGCTGCTTGTAATTTGTAGACAAGCTCGCCCCACTTGCCTCTTTTCTTTGCCCCCACGTGGATCGATACCTTGGGTTTTGTACTGTCCTCCATGATATCTGTGTGTACCAACTCATATAATTAGGGACACAATTCAATGGAAATCTAACAGCCCGACTCCAAGTTGCGGGTGACAATACATGCTTCTCCTATCTCTGCCACTGCTAATTGATCCATTGATTTGCAATTTGATATTGCTGAGCACTTAGACCTCGATGTGCCCGATCTGGAGTCCATGGTGTTGGAGGAATAGTCTGCAGTCTTCCAAATTGCCTCAACGCCCTCTCTGGGTGATACGGCTTCAAAACCTCCAAACACCTAATGCATCCAGAGTAGAATGCAAACTCATATAATGGATGTTGCTGCCTTGAATTGAGATACGATCCTAAGTAACCTGCGTCAATTAACATAGATATCTAGTAGCACATAAATACAAGAATGCAGATTATTTTGAAATTATTACTGGTGAGAAATGCAATACCTTATCATTACCCATTTCGTTAATCGTTTCTCGTAACGATTGAAGACAGCCATCTTTATTCGACTCTCTGCTTGGATGCCACAATGATGCTTGAGGGTTTTGTTAAAGGTACATGAGATTTGGGTTAGGAGCAAAACATGGAAAATGCTCATATATCCATGCTTCCAAGAGTGATAGATACCCAACTATTTGTTTCACTTCATACCGAGTAGCTAACCCCAAATGCCGATAGAGATAGGCCAAAGCAGCTGCATCCCATGCATATGAAGTCACACAATTAACGTACATGATGAAGTGAAGATAAATTACCGAAACGCATGTGCTGCTTTTGTCACTAAACAGTTTACATCCAAATATATATAGCAAATAGGCCCTCACTACCCGGTCGATGGCTACTTTTCTATCAGAATCTGTCACTTCATCAAACTTATGTTTTAGCCACTCCAACCTTATTGACTGACCCTGCACCTGTGCAAGCTCATCATGAGCCTCCGAGCGTCAAACTTCTAATGCTCGATGTAGTAGCTCTTTAGCTTCAGAAAATCCAAAATCATCATTATATGAAATAGTTATCCCTGTCATTGGGATCCCAAGAATGGTGGCAATATCATTTAGAGTGATGGTCATCTTCCGAAAAGGCATGTAGAACATATTAGTCTCTGGATGCCACCTTTCCACAAAAGCTGACACAAGGCTCTTATCAACAGATCTGTAAGAAGTTCTGATTAATGGTGCTATACCAAATCTATCAATCTTCTATCTAAATAAATCTGACTCATTCAAATGCCACATTCTTACTTCTTTGGTCATGACTAAAACACTTAAGCAAAAGATGGTCCCGAAAATATGCATATACATTAAAGAAAAAAATTTGATATCACATTTATATGGAATATATATAAAACATATCTTTCATTGTCAAATAAATTTTGCAACGTGTGTTTGAAAACTCTTTAAGACCGAAGGGTCATTCAGCCCAACCATTTCTTCTCATTATATTCTTCATCCTCTTCCACCTCCTCATCTCCATTCTTTTCGAAGGCCGGGACTTCAGGTTGTTTCGGCTCTTCAATAATTGCTTCTTCAACACGTTAACGACTCCTTTTTTCAGAAACCGTTGGATGAGTTCTAGAACTACTAGCCATATCTGTAAGTAATTCAATCACTTGTTACTTGAGTTAGACTTCTGTGTATTCATTATGTTTGGCTCTATCTGACCGAATATTGTTCCAAGTGTTTGGCCAAAATAGACCGAACATAATGCATATGTTCGGTCCGTGTTGGCCAAACATATTGAATAAGGTTCGGCCACTGATAACTGAACACAATAAAGAGTGTTCGACCATCAGTGGCCAAACAACATCCTTATGTTTGGCCCTGTATGGCCTAACAGTGTGCATGTTGTTCCGCCTCACAGGGCTGAACATGGCGACGGGAAGAAGTCATCTTCTTTGGGCATAACGATCACCGAATGGAACGACAAAAAAATACATTTTTTAATCACAATCCAAACATGCAAGAACTCATTTTAATGAATAATATAGTAGAGAAGAGAAGAGAGAATACCTTTGAAAATGGTGGAGAAGAGAAGGAAGAACAGCTGTGGCAATGGTGGAGAAGAGAAGAAAGCTTATCTTTAAGATTGGAGAGGAATGGAAGAGGAATGGAGGAAGAAGGGAGAACACCCGTTGGCAAAGAAGGTGTACAGAAAGAGAGATTTTTGGTGTAGAGAAAGAGGGATTTGGGTGGGGGTGTAATATGTAAATGTGGTATATGTAAAGAGAGAAAAACCAAATTCACTCACTTACTAATTGTGTATAAAGAGAAGTGGTGTAAAAAGAGAGAAAAACAGTGTATATTTAGAATCCCTATCCCAGCAACGAACCCAACCGCTCATTTTTCTCTCTTTCTTCTTTTCTTTATTTCTTTATCTCTCCTCTCTTATTTTCTCCTCTTATTCTTTATTTCCTGTCATTCCCATTTCCCCCTCTTCTCACAGAAATGACCCAGCCTTCCCTTCCTTGTTTCTCCATTTCTTCTCATTCTTCACTCTACCCCTGCCATTTCTCATCTTCCTCTTCTCCCTTGTTGCTGCCTGCCGAATCCAAGCTTCAAAGCTCGCCGCCGGCCACTCCACCTCCTCCAAGTCTCTCTCTCTCTCTCTCCCCTTTTCTTTCTTTTCTCTTCCCTCATTTCTCTCCTCTCTGTCTCTCGTTTCCCCTCACTCCCTCACCGTCCCACCTACGCCTGAACTTAATGACGGCCCCTTTCTTCTCCATTTTCACTCTCTTTCTTCTTTTAAGCAAGCCATCACCCCCACCCATCTACTCCTTTCTTCCTTTCCATCACCCCACCTTGCTGCAACCAGAATCTGGTTATCCTTGCCATCGCCAGAGCCTCCCCATCTTCTCCCTCAAGCTCTAAGCTTCCCAAAGACTCCTCCCCCATGGATTCTCTCCATTTCCCTAAACCTTGGCAAGGTATTCTCTTCCTTACAACTAGATTAGTTTGGTTTGAGCTTAGCAGTGGTATTAGAGTGCTCATTAGAGTCTCCCTCTTCTATTTGTAGGTTTGTTTTATGTGGGGTTTTGATTTGTGCAAGAGTGGATCTCCAATTGGGTTTATTGGCGAGTGAGGGCATACCCTCTTTTCCCCATTTCATTAAGGCAAGTTGATAAACATCCTTTTTTAATGAAATGCATGTTTTATTGTTGATTCTAACATTAATGTTTTGTTTAGATGGTTTGCTTATTTTAATGGAAATTGGATTTCATGCTAGACTTAGGTATGATTTGAATGGATGGATGAATGAAGTGATTAGAGGTGGAATTGTATGTGAAAATGGATAGGCAAGGCCCAATCTTAATGTAGGTACAATGAGGTCTTAATATGAGGAAGTAGATCCCCAAAGGTGATGAAACAGGGGACTCCAGTTTGATTGGTGGGCCATTGTGGTGATGTTTGTCGGGTTCCTTGCGACCCATATTTATCCTACATGTGTACCATAGCCCCGTTTCAATTGTGGGACTCCATTTGACTTGTATTTAAAAAAAAACCTTAAATCACCATATAAGGGGCATATTTGGGCATACATACCTTTTACTAATCATCCGATTGGTACACGGTAGACAATCTACTTTGGACTTGTTGAGATGGGAGTTAGGGCTACGCATCTTAGATATTTGACCTTAAATGCCCCAAACTTACTTCAATCATGGTTCGAGTAAGAAATGTCGCATATGCGAACGGTGACGGATTAACCAGGGTTCGGTTGGTGTACACTCATTGGTTTTGGGTTGCATTGTATGGTTTTCCTAATGTACATTTGATGTACACGCTTTTTAGGTTATACCTTGCATAAAGACTCGGATTCTGTTGTGGTGTGGTGGTGGTGGTAATTGGTTATCAGAGGACTATTCATGTGGTTTGGATTCGAATGATGATTCAAGAATAAATCTTTCATATATGGATCTCGTATGAGTATACAGGAATGCGAGCCCTTCACTTTGACTTAGGATCTGAGTTTGAGCACCTTTGAGTTGATCTATAATATATTATGTACCTTGAGGTCTTTTGACAATTGCTATAGATCGATTTTAAATGGTTGATCACTGCCTTTGACTGAATTGCTTGGCATCCAATGATTTGATCGGGCTCCTCTCTAGGAATTATAGGATTGACCACCTGGTCTTGATCGGGCTCCTCTTGATGATTTGATGGGTTCGACAACCCTATTGTTAAGGCTTATGTGCTCTTTTGATAGAATGGATTAGGATTATTTCCTTACTTACTGTTATTGTTTTCTTCACATTATCACATCGTCTTTACTCGCTTTTGTACTGTGTGTTTATTATAGTTTATGTTGTCTTCTTGCCGACTCATCGTAGTTTGATGACGCTGTATTTGGTGCGTAGGCGACGAGTATGCTTTTTCCTTGGGTGTTTTGCTGGAGATACATCAGGCGGCAGGTTGAGAACGGGTGATGTGTAGATAGTATTTCCGATCTGTCACGTTGCGCACATGAGCGACTTCATAATCATAAGGTAGTACTTTATATATTTTTGTTGGCCTAAATTTTTAGTTGTGGCCATTTAATCAATATATTTCTTAATTGTTCACTTTAACTTTAGAAATAGATTTACATGCTTACTTTAAAATGTTAATTGCACCCTTTGTTCTGTTGTATTGATTGGTGCACTAACCAATACAGAATCTCACCACAGACTACGATCCATTGCGGGACCATGATTGGGGGCCACATGTTGTATTAAACACAAATGGTTTATTGGTTTATTATATGAAAAGTTTTAATTGGCTCCTAATCTCACGTTTAACCTCAGGTTACGATCTAGGGCCGTGACAGTGGGGGTTGCACACAATGCACAAAAGCTTATGAATGAATATGGAGTCAGTGTTGGGTGTATAGAGGATTTGGCTAGTGTTGCGGCTGTGAAGCTGGAGGAAGAGAAATTGAAAGAAGCAGGCCTAAGTAGGTTGGCCAGCATTGTTTTCAAGGTTGATGTGCAAAAGCCCAAGAAGGTGATACTTAGTTACTGGGATGCTAAGGTGCTGGATCTTAATTAGATCCATTATGCTTCTGTTGATGCTTTTGTCTCATTTAAGATTGGAAAGTGTCTAATGATCTGAAGCTGCTGGTTTTAGAACCTTGTTTTTAGTGGTGGGTTAGATTATGGATACTCTTAGGGGAGAAACTCTTGGGGTTGGTTTAAGGGATGCTTTAAAAAGCACTCTTTATGTGACACCCTATCACAATTTAATCATGTTTTTTACTAATTAAAATTTTATTTTAATTAATTTTATTTGGATGGCTAATTATGTTAAATTAATTTAGTGTTGTCTTATTATTTCTAGTATGTTAAGTTTGGATCATGGATAGGTAGTTCGGATTGGGTTTAACCGAGCCCAGCCCAGATAAAATTTATAGCCATTTTGGTGATTTGCATGTCATGAACTATGCATTCATTGGACACACCATTCATGCATAATCTTAAGCCATTAAATAGAAAAAAAAATCACTCTGTACAACTTTTATATTCACTTCATAGACATTTGATGCCTCGAAGTTGCGTATTTCATGGTTTTTGCACAAGCAAGACTAAAATAGCCTTTTTCACCTAATCTGAGCCAAATTTCTAAAATTCCAAAAGGATGCCAAAATTATACACATTAGAAACTAGATTTAATTTCATGAATATTTATCTCTTGCACTATGCTCATCTTTTAAAGCCTCAAAGTTTCACTTAAGGGTGGGCCCCACTTCCATATATTATATAAACCGAGACCCACCTTTTCTTTGCCCCTCTTGCTTGTTTGTTCTCTGCGACCAGAACCAGCTGAGAGCGTTTCACTCTCATTTCCTCTTCTGTTGGAAACTCATCTTTTTGGTAGCCCTTCTGGAAACAGTCTCCACCATTGCATTTAAAGTGTCAAGGGCTTCCACCAGGCATAATTTTTATTCAATTTACAGCTGGGAGGCCTTCCTTTAAATGAAATCTTCTTGATCAGGTATCCTACTATTAATCCCCTACATGCATGACCTCTTTCTATGTCTTTCTTCCTTTCCATTTTTGGGTTGATTTACTATGGAAATTGTGGTCATTTTCTGTTAGGATTTGGCAACTGATCAAGGTGTTTGGGAAGTGATTTGGAAACCAATTTAAGCAAGGCAAGTGTGTAACATGAGTAGAAATGCATGCATGTATTCTTCCTTTGGTATTTACATTTAATTCATATGTAGTAATGTGAAGATCATGGCCTTTTTTTCCTCTTATCTCTATAGATTTCTAAGGATACATGTTCCTCTCAACTTCATCTCTTCACCAACCCCCACTCCCCCTTCCCTCCAGATGGGCTCAGGAAACCATCTCCATAGCATGCATCCTCATCTCATTCCATTTCTCTAATTTTCATCATGTAGGAATTTGTACATATTGGATTTTCTCTACTAATGCGCTAAGGAAGAGCTAAAGAAGAGTAAAGCATTGATAAGGCAAGTTTAAACAATATATTGATGAATGCATGTTGGTAATATGATGGTTGAATTGATTAAAATTCTATTATGAATTTCATTTTCAGCCTTTATTCTAAATTCTTGTAAATTGAAATGAATTCTCCTCCAATGGTTTGTTATATGATGAAATGGGGATGGTGAGAGTATTAAAGAATGGATTTGGAGTGAAATGTAGATTTGGATGGTTGAAATAGGAGGTTCCATATTGGAAACAGTAAGAAGAGAAAAGGAGGACTGCAAATATTCTGCAATGAATTCATGTAAGGTCCGATTGGTCGGACTTGACACTGATCGATCGATTTAGCCCTCGGGCTCTAGGTTTGATCGATAGGATTGGCTTTTTAGCTTGGGTCCTGTTTTGGGTTTTGAAGCCTGTTTAACCATTTTCTTTATCAAAGACCTTCTATAATTAACCTAGAAGTTAATTATAGTATAACCTTTAACCAAGTAGGATCATTAGGTGTCGAGACCTTGTAAGGCCCTAGCAGTGGAACCATAGCCTTTAATATTGACCAACGGAATTATAGAACGCATAAGTGATCTTGAAGATTGAGACACTTTATGTGTATTACCTAATCAGCCTAGCAACTAGCCATTGATGTGGTTTTAGGGGACTTTAACGTACAACTCATACACAATGTAAAATCAACTAAGGATAGTCGTACATTAGATAACCTAAAACTACATCGAAATGGATGGTTAGAAACGATGGGTACTTAGATTAGGATTGGCTAGTAATTCTCCTTGATTTTATCAACTTAATCATGTTAGCTTATTAAAAAATGTACTGTTATGTTCCTCCATGAATTGATCCAACAGCAGTACTTGTTTTACTATATATTGATGACCATTCCTCTATTCATATGCCTTTTTTTAATGTTGAATTGAACTGAATAAGAGAAATTAAAATGGAAACAAATTAAATGAAAATATGCAAATAAAGGACTAAAGATTAAGTCTGGTCACTATAGTGGATGATAGGAGTGTTCGAAACTCCAATCCGATAATGAAGATTGCACCTAGGCATGGAGCACTAATTATATGCCACACGAATTATCTAAACTCTCATAGAAGAGTATAAGCCACAAAATGGGTTCTTCAGCTCTCGTAGAAGAGTATACACAAAAAAAGTATAATCCAAATAATGGTTTCTTTCATCAACAATCAATACATGAGGTATAATTTGAATTATATTGCAATGTGCTTAGGGGCCTTAATCTCCCTCTCTAAATCAACTGTCCTATAAATCTATCAATACAATGTGTGTTGTTTTATATTTGCTTATACTTTGGTAAATTGTCATATTCATAGCTATCTAATTAATGTTATAGGCACAGATGCCGGTATTGGTCCTGCAAAGACCGAGGCGGCATAGGAGGAAAACTCTAACGGTTCTTCCAGATTTAGAGAACAGTCAACTGAGGATGTTACTTAGTCCTTGGATCAAAAGTACGTAACATAAGTTTATAGTTTGGGTTTATTTTGGGAATAATATGCATCATACCATCTCACTCACTTTATTTGATTTACATTTGGTGATTGTATCACTTGTAGATTTTGGACCTATACAGATAGTGTACATGGATTTTGTAGCCAACGACTTTATGACACACACTATGGTTCATATTGTACAAACAAGGCACACATTGAACAAACAGAGCACATACATAACACATCATGTATGGGTATTTTGGGGGTTTCTCTATTTGATATGAATGGAATTTTTAAATTGTATTTATGGGAATGTTATAAATTATGGATTGTTCACATTGTAATACCACGTGGAATGTGAATTGTACATGTGATAAAAACAGATTTCCACATTGAACACTCTTGGTAGATGTTATTGAGCGACCTCACGCGCGCGAAGATTGTAAGTATCCCTTGTGTATTTTAACCTAACACGGAGTCAGAAAGGATTTTTACGAGAGTACACATGTTACACCTAGAATTTTACCCTAATGAAGGGAAGCCTAGGCTAGGGTTGTGACAATTTATGTGCTTGAATATGGTTTCGAGGACATTTAAAGGCGAAAGATTTTTTAATTCAGAGGAATAATCTATGTGATTTTTCTTGGTTTTTTTTTTTTTTTTTTTTTTTTTTTTTTTTTTTTTGTGATTGTGATTGGGAGACCTCCAAGCATTTGATGTTTCAATATACCTACTCTAGAGATGTTTGGTTTCAAATCATGATTCATTTCAACCTAAATCCCATTGATTATAATACTCCGCAAGCCATGGTAGAGTCAATTACTTTGAGAATTGATCAGTAGCAAATAGGTGCTCAAATATTGGCTAACTAGTGTTTTGTGCCTTTACTTGGTATATATGGCAGGAACGAAATCAAAGAAGTTGTAGGAATCAGCAAAAGCCAGTTTCAAGTATAGTTAGACAGATTGTGAAGACTATTCAGACAAGCATAATATACTTAAGTACAACATTACCAGATAATATTTCAAGTCATTGGAATGTTCCTCCTTCAGAATATTGTGTGAAGCCAACTACAATGCCTTACTTGCCAATTGGTTTGCGCATGTCCATTTGTTCTGTGCGTCAAGAGCTGGTTGGTATTCTTTGGTCTGATACCTACCAACCAGGTGAAGCATCAACTGAACCTTCCCTAGATTACTACATGTTAAATCAATTGTTTAATCTTCTTCCTCAACAAGCTACTACCTTATGCATTGAAACTGAAAGATCTCTCTCAAGTTTTAGAGAATCCTCATCTATCTTCCTGGAGAGAAAGATTTAAAGTCAGAAAATTAGAAGCAAGACTCCTATGATTCCATCAGATTTAGTTTATAGACCTGCGAAATTCGACTATTCAGTTTGGTTAAAGAATAAACCAAGGAAGAAACAGGGTTGGGCGTTATCAATCCTTTAGAAGTTGAACTTTTGTTTCAATCTATTTAATTTGCTTGTTACCCGGGCCGTGGGTATTCATTTCATCTTTCTGTCGTGGCTTGGTGCTCGAGCTGTGGACTCTCTTTTTTATTCTGGTTTGGGTGTTTCATAGTGGGGTATGCCTTACTTGAGTTCGTATCCCACAATTTGGGATAGTATCCTTTTCTGTAAATTATTTTTTGCAATGAAGACCTAACTTAATCTTTAAAAAAAAAAACAACTCTTGGGCTGCTCAATGGGGCCTACTAATTAAAAACCCTCCACTAATATGAGGCATCTACTAGCCAAATTTAATCCAGCAGGAGTTTGGTCCAACATCATGTTGATTGCTATAAAACAGGTTAATTTTTCATTGTAGGTGATTCAAATGTCATATAAATGACCGACTCCTTTCTGAATTATGGCCAAAGACTGTTAGAAGAGGAGGGATTTATTTTGATGAGTTTACGTCTTTACAAAGTAGGCCCCTTTGAGGATAGTTTTTTAGAATTGCTTGCTGGGTTGAAGCCACAGGCGTCCCAGACCTGTGGGTTGTGGGCTTTTAGATTGCATTTTAGGGATTAGAAACTTTAATGTATGAAATGAAACAGATGGCCCGATTTCTCTTGATCTTGTGAGTGTTGGCCATGTGGGTTCAGACCATGATTGGGTTCTATATCTGGGGTGGTTTCCTTAATGATATTAGGAATTTCCTGTTTTGTCATATAGTAGTTTTCTAATATGTTAGGACTTTCCTTTTTTCTTGAGATAGAGTTCTTGGGGGATAAGGATGTAATGGTTATACATATGATGTAATCTGTAACCCTAGAGAGTCAATCAGAGAGGCTGAGAGTGGCTGAGATTCCAAAGCTGTGGTTTCACAGATTGGAGGAGAACCTAGTGGAAATTGGTTTCCCATGGATGTAGGCATCTTTGCCGAACCACGTAAATATTCTTGTCTTCTTGTGTGGTGATTTTTTTATCTTGATTGCGTTTGCATACACGCGCACAAAAAGTGGTATCAGAGCAATTGATTGTGCGTGGAAGATCAACGGGACGTAGAGATTGTTGGTTGATCTTTGTCGGGCCACTGGGAGAAAACTCGATTTCTCTGTTTCAGGGAACAGAGAAATCGGGTTTTGCAGCACTCGAAGAACATGGGAGTAAGAGGGTTCTGCTGCTGTTGGACGTCTTCGTCGGAGAAGATCGTCATTGGCTGCCGGATCTGAGGAGGAAGGCCAGAGGAACGACAAAAAAAAAAAAAAAAAAACAAACAAACAAAAAACAAACAGAAACTCACCGGTCGCCGGCCGTTCGCTGCCCGCCGCAGTTGCCGTCGCCGCCTGTTGCCGCTGGTCGCCGGACCAGCCAAGCCAGCGCAGCAGCTGACCACTGCCGCTGCACCACTGTCTGCAACCGGGTTGCAGACAGACGCCTGGAGCGTGAAGGAGATGACCCAGGGTTCTGGGTTTTGGGTCGGGTCCGTTTGACCTGACCCGCAGCAGTGAAAGCCCAGGCAGCGATCCCAGGTCAGTTCTGGTTTCAGGTTGGGTCAGACCCAACTTGTTGAACAGGCACAGAAGAAAAGCACGCTCTGGATTCTGGTTTCGGGTCCGGTCAGTGCAACCCAACCCGTGGTGAAAGCCCAGTCAGCAGCACGAGTGCAATTTCGGATCAGGTCGGGTCGACCTGAACCCGGTATCAGACGGTCTAGCCCGTCAGCCACCGCCGACGTCAGCAGAGTGTCGTCATCAGGCTGACGTCAACCCACGTCATCGGATAGATGGTCAACGGCCAGAGTTGACCAGATTGACGGCAGAAATTTGTTACTGAGATATCTTGATCATCTGAAGTCCGATCGGAGATCTGTTTGCGCCTACGGACTCGTTTCGAGCAGATCTACTTGTTAGTGGAAGAAGATTGGCTGTTTGACGGTCAACAAGGAGTTTGACCAAATCGGGAGCGCAGAAAACCGTTTTTGCGATATCGGAGCCATCCGGAGTCGGATTTCAGATCCGTTTCTTCCAACGTGCTCGTGTTGACGAGATCTACAGCTTGGTGCAGGAGTTGAGGTCAGTGTTAGTTGTTTGTTTTTCCTGTTACTTAATTTGATTAAGATGGAGAATAATACTATCAACACTACCATGGTTAAGCTCAACCATTCCAATTGGTTGATTTGGAAACTGAAGATGGAGGATATTCTCTATTGTAAAGACCTCCATGATCCCATTGAGGGAGATAGTGCCCGACCGAAAGATATGCAAGATGCTGAATGGAACAAATTGCATAGAAAAGCGATTAGTCATATTAGACAGTGGGTTGATAACAGTATATTTCACCACGTGTCTAATGAAACCAATGCGAATACCCTTTGGAAAAAGCTAGAAGCAATGTATGATAAAAAGACCACAGTGAACAAAACCTTTTTGATCAGAAAGCTTGTGAACATGAAATTCAAGGATGATGGTCAGATCGAAGTTCACATCAATGAGTTCCAAAGTGTGGTAAATCAGTTAGCCACTATGAAGATGATCCTTGATGATGAGATGCAAGCTTTATTGCTTCTGAGTTCTTTGCCAGATACATGGGGGACATTAGTTGTTTCCGTGAGCAACTCTACTCCAGATGGTGTGTTATCCATGAGTCAGGTTACCAGTAGTCTACAGAATGAAGAAACTAGACGGAAATCTGCAGGGACAGATAATGCACAGGCCTTTGTTACTGAGAACAGGGGGAGGAGTAAGAGTAGAGGTCCAAAGGGGGGTCGTGGCAAATCTAGAGGTGAATCACAAGCCAAGTCTAGCAGTGAATCACAGAGCAAGAAAAAGTCAGTGAAATGCTTTCTCTGTGGCAAGATGGGCCACATCAGGAAAAATTGTTTTGCCATGAAGGAACAGAAAGGATCCAATAATGAGAAGAAGAATGACAGTGATAACACTACAGCTACTTTGGAACAGGAAGTAGTGGTGCTCGCCGGCGATGATGATAAGTGTTTGAGTGTTGCAGATGGTTAGGTTGAGTGGGTTGTTGACACAGCAGCATCCTACCATGCTACTCCCTGCAGGGAGATGTTCACGGCGTACAAAGCAAGTGACTTTGGTACTGTGAAAATGGGCAACACAATTCATTCAGAGATTATTGGTATCGGTGATGTCTGCATTAAAACCGATATTGGTTGCACAATGACGCTGAAAGATGTGCGACATGTTCCTGATCTACGGTTTAATCTGATTTCCGGGACTGCATTGGACCGTACAGGTTATGAGAATTACTTCGGAAATGGCAGATGGAAGCTCACTAAAGGGTCTCTTATTATTGCGAGAGGTACAGCAGGTAATACTCTTTATAAAACACAAGTAAAGATGTGCAAAGATGCATTGAATGCAGTTCAAGACAATTCCTCTCTGAATCTGTGGCATAAGAGGCTTGGTCATATGAGTGAGAAAGGCTTGCAGATGTTAGCAAAGAAGGATTTAATTCCTTGCTCCAAAGGTATGTCCCTTGACCTTTGTGATTATTGTTTATATGGTAAACAACATAGGGTTGCTTTCTCTTCGACATCAAAATTGAAACCACATGTGTTGGATTTGGTATATTCTGATGTTTGTGGTCCCATAGAGGTAGAATCATTGGGTGGCAATAAGTTCTTTGTCACGTTCATCGATGATGCATCCAGGAAAGTCTGGGTTTATCCGTTGAAATCAAAGGATCAAGTGTTCCAGATGTTTCAACAGTTTCATGTCAAGGTTGAAAGAGAAACAGGTAAACTCTTGAAGTGTCTCTGTTCAGATAATGGGGGTGAATACACATCCAACCAGTTCAGAAGCTATTGCTTGAAGCATGGCATTTGATATGAAAAGACAGTTCCTGGTACTCCACAACATAATGGTGTGACAGAGAGAATGAACCGCACTATTCTTGAGAAGATGAGATGCATGATAAGATTAGCACGGTTGCCTAAGTCATTCTGGGGTGAAGCCGTTCTGACTGCCGTTTATCTGATTAACAGATCTTTCTCCGTTCCTTTGAATTATGATCTTCCAGAGAGAAGATGGACAAGTAAAAATGTTTTCTATTCGCACTTGAAGGTGTTTGGGTGTAAAGCGTTTGTACATGTACCAAAGGAGCAGCGTTCCAAGTTGGACGATAAGGCAGTGAGTTGCATCTTTCTTGGTTATGGTGGAGATGAGTTTGGCTATAGATTATGGGATCCAGCGAAGAGGAAACTTATCAGAAGTAGGGTTGTGGTTTTCCATGAAGACTAGTTTTTTGGAGATGTAGAGAAGATTGATAAGTCTTTTGAGAAAGTTGATGGAGTGGTTGATCTCATACTGACTCCTTCTCCGGTGCAGACTACAGGTGGAGAAGGTGGACAAAACGATCCGGATCGTAATGAGGCACAGGGGTTGCCAGATGATGAGGGTGTTGAGCAGGGGGAGCATCAGTCTCCTCGGATTGAAACCACGGAATCTCAAGTTAGGAGGTCTACCCGAGAGCGTCAACTGTCAACTAAGTATCCTGCATCCGCATATGTTTTGCTTACTGATGAGGGGGAGCCAGATAGCTTCCGAGAAGCAATAACTCATGCTGATAAAGATGAGTGGATGAAGGCTATGTAGGATGAAATGAGTTCTTTGAAGAAGAATAAGACATATGAGCTGGTGCAACTTCCTAAAGATAGGAATGTTTTGAAAAACAAATGGGTGTTCAAGCTGAAAAAGGATGAGAATGGGAAACTGGTGAAGCACAAAGCACGGTTAGTGGTAAAAGGCTTCGCACAGACGAAGGGTATCGACTTCAGTGATGTTTTCTCTCCTGTTGTGAAAATGACTTCTGTTAGAATCGTCTTGGGTCTAGTCGCCAGCATGGACCTTGAGCTTGAACAGATGGATGTGAAGACCGCGTTTTTTCACGGTGACTTGAAAGAAGAAATCTACATGACTCAGCCAGAGGGGTTTGAGGTAGAAGGAAAAAAACAGATGGTTTGCAAGTTAAAGAAGAGTCTCTTTGGGCTGAAGCAAGCACCGAGATAGTGGTACAAGAAGTTTGATTCGTTCATGTTGAGTCATGGGTACCAGAGGACAGCTGCAGATCATTGTGTCTATGTTCGTCGATTTATCGATGGCAGGTTCATCATCCTTCTTTTATATGTAGATGATATGCTGATAGTTGGACAGGATAGCAAGTTGATTGGTAAGTTAAAAGAGGAGATGTCAAAGTCGTTTGACATGAAAGACTTGGGTCCCGCACGAACAATATTGGGCATGCAAATACGTCACGATAGGAGTTCCAAGCAGCTGTGGTTGTCACAGGAGAAATATGTTGAACGAGTTCTCAAGCGATTCAACATGAAGAATGCTAAGCTAGTTAGCATACCTCTAGCCAGTCACTTCAAACTAAGCAAGCGCTTGTGTCCTACTACAGATGATGAAAAGGAACGGATGGCATGTGTTCCTTACTCCTCTGCTGTGGGGAGTCTCATGTATGCTATGGTTTGTACACGGCCAGACATTGCTCATGCTATGAGTTTAGTGAGTAGATTTCTCGCAAACCCTGGAAAACAGCATTGGGAAGTAGTGAAGTGGATCTTTAGGTATTTGAGAGATACTTCCAAGGTGTGCTTATGTTTCGGAGGTTCAAAACCAGTCATGGAAGGTTATACTGATGCTGATTTTACAGGTGATCTTGATCGTCGGTTGTCGATTTCTGGTTATTTGTTTACTTTCGTAGGGGGAGCTATTTCCTGGCAATCAAAGTTACAGAAGTGTACAGCACAGTCTACAACTGAAGCGGAATACATAGCTGCTAATGAAGCAGGGAGAGAGATGCTTTGGTTGAAGAGATTCCTTCAAGAACTAGGTTTGAAGCAAGAAGAATATGTAGTTTACTGTGATAGTCAGAGTGCTATGGATTTCAGTGAGAATGCTACATATCATGGTCGCATGAAGCACGTTGATATCAAGTACCATTGGATTCGTGAGGTAATTGAGAAGAACTTCATGAAGCTGGAAAAGATTCATTTGGACAATAATCCCTCGGACATGATGACCAAGGTTGTGTCTAAGGGAAAGCTGGAGTTGTGTTCAGAGTTGGCCGGACTGAACTCCCATTAAGGGCTTCAGGACATCTTCCCTATGGTCTGGAGGGGGAGATTGTTGGCCATGTGAGTCCAGACCATGATTGGGTTCTATATCGGGGGTGGTTTCCTTAATGATATTAGGAATTTCCTGTTTTGTCAAATAGTAGTTTTCTAATATGTTAGGACTTTCCTTTTTTCTTGAGATAGAGTTCTTGGGGGATAAGGATGTAATGGTTATATATATGATGTAATCTGTAACCCTAGAGAGTCAGTCAGAGAGGCTGAGAGTGGCTGAGATTCCAAGGCTGTGGTTTCACAGATTGGAGGAGAACCTAGTGGAAATTGGTTTCCCGTGGACATAGGCATCTTTGCCGAACCACGTAAATCTTCTTGTCTTCTTGTGTGGTGATTGTTGATCTTGATTGCATTTGCACACACGCGCACAAAAGTGAGATGGTATAATGAATGACATTGGGATTTAGAAGTATATTTGTGGACTTATAAACCTATGGGTTTCTCCTGGAGTATATTTATGGACTTATAAACCTATGGGTTTTTCCTGGTAATATGTGATGTTCTGACTCTCAAATGTACTGTTATTATTATTTTCTTCTGTTCCTCTCTATTCGTTGTGCTTCTGTAATGGGCTTGTTGGAAAAGTGCTAAATTCGGTTAAAAAAAGTTTTACTTTGGGCCTATAATTCGGGCCCATTTCTATTTGGGATTCACACGTACTCAGGCACAGTAAGGTCTAGTAGATTTCGAAGGCAATTCTAAATCAGCTCTTTAAATTTCATTGGAGATGAGTTAAAAAAAAAAATCTTTTCTTGTTACATAATAACCATTTAAACTAAAGGTTCTATTCAAACTTTGAAATTTAATTCAGATCTCTCTCTCTCTCTCTCTCTCTCTCTCTCTCTCTGTGATATATTTGGTAAAAGACATCTCTCTTTATGGATATAAAATGAGCCACTTCGAATTTCCAATACACCATTAGCCAACCTGGCTCGACTTGACCCAAGTTGCATCTTGGTTATATTTTGAGGTTCAAACCAGTTTTAAATAGACATATGAAAGCAAAACAGGTAACCGAGATAAGTCTGGGCCTAAGACGATCTTGGCAATGCACAATTCAAACTCAAGTTTTGTTCTAGCCAAGTCATTTCAAGTTGGGCCCAAGCCAAGTTGCATCCTGAAAATTAGGTTTGACAGTGGCTGGTTCGGGTCAGATAAACTTTCAATTATAAGTAAATGGCCAAAATGACCTTCTGGGCTGAACAAGTCCAGTACGAACTTAACCTGCTTAATGGCTTCGTTGGTTTTCGTAATCTGAATCAGTTCCAAAGTCTAAATGATTTGAGCTGAACTCAAAACTTGGTTTTTTTATTTTTGTTTATTTTTTCGTTTTTCTTTTTGATTTGGTATGAAAATTTGGAGGTCAAGCCTAGATGAGACTACGAGGGGAATAAACCACAAGTTAGCCCACTGACCACTCATGCTTTTGGTTACTATATGTATTTTGTTTTCCGATCAATTGGACAGAAAGAAGAGAAATTTTTCTGCCGACAAGATTCCACTCATCCATTTTGTTTAACTACCAATTCGTAACCAAAAGTTCTTCTGCAAAACTTTTATTTCGAAAAGTAGAAAAAAATAGGATGCAATCTTTCACATGGGCTACATTTTTTTATGGAGCTGCTAGATGTACACAGAGTTTCTACACAGCCAACAAAAAAATAAAAAATATTAAAAACTTTCCTAAATGGCCCCACCCTTCTCTCCCGACACCTTTGCTCTCCCTCCCTCCCTCCCTCCCTCCTCTCTCCTCCCATTCCCAACCTCCCCCTCTAGCCGGTGGCAGAGGGGGGCTCTCCGTCTCCTTCCCCTCCCTTTTCCTCTATTCTCTCTCCCCCTCTTTCTTCCATCTTCTTCTACTTTCTCTCCCTCCCCCTCTCTCTTCCCTCTTCCTCTATCCTCTCCCTCCCTCCCTCCCTCCCCCTCTCCCTCCCTCTCTCTCTTCCCTCTTCCTCTATTCTCTCTCTCCCCCTCTCCCTTCCTCTCTCTTTTCCGTCCCCCTTTTTGCCCCTCCTTGCAATAGACGATCTTGTTGCCGCAGGGAGATCGACTCCCTGTAGTAGCGAGATTGTCTACTGCAGGGGGGATAGAGGAAGACGAGGAGGAAGAGGAAAAAGATGGAAGGGAAGGAGAGGGAGAGCCCTCCTCCTCTATTGACTGGAGGGGGGAGATAGGGAAGGGGAGGAGAGAAGAGGGAGGGAGAGGGAAGGTGTTGGGAGAGAAGCAGGGGGGGCATTTTGAGAATTTTTTACTTTTTATCTTATTTTTTGGCTGTCTAGAGCAAATCTCCCTTTTTTCTTTTTATGGATCTGCCTCTGCAGAAATGTGCCCTAAAAGCAACTAAGAAGGAGGGGTTGCTTATAGAACGGTTTACCAGTAAAAACAAAAAGAGGAGCCCCTGTTTGCACAAGAAATCTTAAAGCTACCAACAACAGTACATCTTGGGGCTGAAATTCATAAAATTAAGGGATTTTAAAGAAAATCTAACCTTTAAAAAAAAAACCTAGTTTCATTAACATTGGCAGACCTAGTATTTTCATTCGGGTGGGGCTAAACTTTTTCTACATTTTGCTAGACTTTTTTTTCACATTAATAATATCAAAAGATGAATAAGTGGAAAAAGAGAGAGAGAGAGAAAATATATTGCACTTAAATAGACACAAAATATTTAATTGTATCAACTAACATACATTATTCTCATTTAAAATCATCTCAGTTCTAACATAAAGCTTTTAAAAATGCCCTCAACAGTTATTCATGTTTTGAAAATTAGTACTTAGTCTTTATCCTTTCCTTAAGCTCCTAATAGTTCATCTATCATACCAATCCAAATGAGACTATGTAAATGAACATTGTTAGCATAGTCATAAGAAAACATCATATTATGGTCCAAGAAATAAATTTTCAAAAAAGGAAGAGGAAATAAGTACTTAGTGCTTAATATCTCTAATTGTATTGTTATCTACTCTCCTTTATAAAAAAAATACTGCTAAAGTTCTAGACTCCAAAGATCTCGCTCATATAGACAATCTGCAAGGGTACTTTACGGAAATGAACCTGGATGCCCTTTTTTTCTACAATTGATTTTTAAATGAAGGATTTCATTTACATAGACCGAACCAGTGGGTTTTTAGGTACTGCGCTGCCTGGATTATTTTTTTTAATAAGGGATTTGTTTATATGTTGTAATAGTACCTATATGTTTTTCTTTAGAAAATATCCAATTCAAATGGAACTTAACTAGATGCAAGAAGGTTATTGGCGATTGGCAATGAAGATATTGTACGGATTTTTTGTAATTGGATAATTTATGTCTTGGGCAAAACTTGAGTCAAGGAATCTGTATTTTATATTCTTAAGTTTGGACTATTGATGTGTCGCAATAGTGCTAAATTGAATTTAGAAAATCCTGCACGCGCTCAAGCGAACATGCTCACGTACTCAAGCGGGTCTAGCAGAGGTGACTATGCTCAAGATCATGAAGACTGTGCTCAAGCCAACAAGATGGATCGCAAATAATTGGATGTATGAAGCATGCGCTCGCGCTAGTGCTAACTTGCTCTAAAGCGCGTATGTGGCAGAAACCGACTTTCCTGTAACGGAATTGTTTTCTTTTTGTGACAAAATTATTAAGTTGAGTTCTGCAAGGCCTATCTTAATGAGGTACGGATTGTGAGTTATAAATAGGGTGTTTCTCTCAACCCTAAAAAGACCTTCTTTGTGTTCTGAATTGAGAGATTACATTGCAGATATTGTCTAGAGCTTCCATGAGAGATTGAGCTGAAGGCTTCAAAGTTCTAGAGTTGATGCTTCCACTTCTTTGTAGAAATTTGTAGCCTTTACTTCCTCATAAAAGATTGTTCTTTTGTTGAAGAAATTTGTTTACTGTGGAGATCAAGGCACTAATAGCGGGGCACTGAGAGACTGCATGTCGTGGAGATTATTAAGAACAACTACAACGCCTTTGTCGAGAGATTGACTGTAGGATTGTGAATATATTTTGTACTGCGAAAGTTAGTGACCGATTTTGTCCACTCTGGACTCGTGATTTTTTCCCGTTTGGATTTCCACGTTAAATTGTATGTTGTCTACTTTGTGTGATTGATCGCTTTTATTTTTTTGCTGTATAAAAGTAGTAATCGAATCACAATGTAGAAAAAATCTCGACCATTATAACTTTCAAATATGTGAATGTTAATTAGAAGTAGAAAAAAGTATTAGACGGATAAACCAATTTTAACCTTGATTTTAGCTATTGAGATTTATATTATCTTGTTCACTCAAATTTATATGTCAAAATCAATCTCCAATATCATTACATATTCAAGGTGAGTAGGTGTGTGAGAAACAACTTAATATAATAACATTTTGAGGACATTGGTCCTTTCCCCTTTCACTGTCTCAATGCCTCCATCCGTTGGATAATGGGAGTGGAATTCTATCTTTGAATCTTGGTGAGGTGATCATCTTCAGATATGTAGATACATTCAGATTTGATAATTTATGGCTAAGGGTTTGGCTTAGGATTTGGGGATTCATGGTTTGAAATATGATTTGGAGATTAATGGTTTAAAATTAGAGATAATTAGCAAAAATTCCCTCTTATGACACAAATCAAAAGCGCAGTATACTCACAAATCCGTTAAGGCTTGTAGTCCTTATTGCATGAACATATTCCAAGTGGAGGTCCCTAAAGTGACAGACTCATATTTTTTGTGATTGATTTTCCCTTTTTGCAACTATTTTTATCTTTGTCATCCAAAATTTTGAAAATCTATAACTTTTTTTCATGATATCTAATTTTTTTAAAAAATGATATATTTGGACCCTACTTATCGAGACCTTTCAAATAATACCTGTATTGCTTATGAAATTTAAAAAAAAAAACCTCTGCAAAATTCATATAAATTCTTTACAAACTTAGAAAAATTCTCTGCAAACTCATATAATTCCATAAAAAAAATTCTCTGCAAAACTCATATAAATTCTTTACAAACTCAGAAAAAACTCTCTGCAAACTCATATAAATTCTCAGCAAAACTTATATAAGTTCTCTACAAACTCAGAAAAATTCTCTGTAAACTCATATAAATTCTGATCAAACTCAGATAAATTCTAATAAAAATCATATAAATTCATTCAAACTCATATAAATTCAGTCAAAACTTAGAAAAATTCATTGTTATTGCACAAAGCATTAGGGGTCTCCGGAGAAAGAGAGATGAAGAGGGCTTAGGCTCGAGGTTTCTAGTTTCATCCCAGAATAAAGAAACAGCCCTTTTTTTTTATCTATGCTGGGCCACGAATCAGGTTCTACTTTGATCAAAAGATAAGATGAGAGGGGTTCTTAGTTTTTGGTTCTATTTGAAGAACATAAAATCATCGTTGGAGTTGGGTTTGGATCTGATCAGAAGAGAGGAAGGGCTGTCGGTGTCCTTGGTTTCTATTTGATTTGTTCTCTCCAAATCGGAAGCTTAGAAGAGGAACGGAGTAGTGTTGGCCAATTGCAAGATTTAAAAAACAGAAAATCTTCTAATTGGAGAAGGACACCTTGCTACTCACCGCCTTCTGTTACCTCTTACTAGAGAAGATGACTAACGCCATCATGGACTCAGCTGAGCCAGCACTGCCTGCCACTACACCATTCGCAGTACGTGAGAAGAAGGACTGTTGCTACCTTGTTTTTGGTTACAAACGAGAATCAAAGAGGAAGAGGGGAGGAAAGTCATGGGTCAGATCTGCTAGCAGGGAATTTTGGACCTTTTAAGTGCTTAAATTTTGAAAAAGGGTCTTTGCCTCTATGACAAAAGATTGTGAACTACTCTCTAAAATATGAAATGTTAAGGGACCTGTCGCCGAAAGCCCTTAAATTTAGGTATATAAAGAGAGAGCTAGGGTTCAATTATTAGGGTTTTTTGGTGGGTTTAAGAGAAGAGTAATGCTAGGGTGACCTTAGATGTTGACACAAAGCATTTACATGCTGATGTGTCAACACCATGATTCTCCACCTTTTTCACAATGATACTTTTCTTTTCTCTTTTCTCATCAAACTTTCATACACCAAATTAAAAAAAAATGGAGTAGAAGATGGTTTTTAACAATGAAGTTGTAGTGCTTTGATGATATCATTAATGATTTAGGGGCGAACCAAGATATGCATGATATGGGGCATCTGCCCTAGGTTGGAACTTGGAATCTGCATATAGTTGAATGGGCCCTAGACTATATGCCACATGTGTCTAATATAGCCACCCCACGTGTAAAAGCTTTATTGGAGAAAACTGGAAAAAAAAAAAACTCTCCCTCTTCTTCGACCTCTTCCTTCCATTTTGACTGCTCATATGTCATGCTGATTGAGTTCCTCATTGTCGATCTCTTTGCAATTGCAAATTACTGCATCTTCATCTGCCATACTTCCCCTCATGGTTAGTCTCTCTCTTAAGAGTAATGCTAGGGTGATATGAGATGTTAACACAAAGCATTTATATGTTGATGTGTCAACAACTTAATTGGCTAAAGTAAATGCATAAAGTGGAATGGTAGCCAATGGTAGCTAATCATGGTGTTGACACATTAGCATGTAAATGCTTTATGTCAACATCTCATGTCACCCTAGCATTGATAGGAGAGAGAGATTGGTTGGGAGAAATTGTAGAGGAATGAGAGAGAAATTAGGGAGATTTTTGGTAGATTGTATAACTACATTGTTATACCTAGAGAAAATCATCCAAATGACTATGTACAGTAGAATAATGTAAGGAAAGACGGGTTGAAGTATTAATTGAAGATAAAGAAAAGCCTGGGGAGAGATTTTAGGAAATGTGATTTTTTTTCTTCTTTTGATGTGTTTTTTTTAGTGGGGTTCCAATTTATAAAATGGGGAGGGTTAACAACTGGGATGGAAAATTAGAATCATGATTTGATGAGTGTGATGGCTGATTTGTAGGAGAGAACATTAGTATGTGGTTGATTAGGATTGATTAAGACAAACCATCTGTATATAGGAAGAAATTAACAAAAAGCCCCGTGTGATGCACAGCTAAATCTTAAGAAAATAGAATAAAAATTTTAATTCAATATCCATATTAGTTATTATTTCATCAATAAAAATATAAATTAACTAGCCAATAAATCCATTTTGTAATCTTAAAATATAAGTTCTCAGTTATCCATAATTAACTAAAAAAGAGCATAATAATGTTTGAGCCAAATTCTTAATAATGTTAGAAGCACAAATATATATTATTCAAATTTTCAGCAAAATTGGAGTACGTCTGACTATTGAATTGATCTTAATCATTTGTAAAATTTTGATATAAAGATCAACATTTCTTGCAAGCCACTCTCATCAGTTTCGAGGAATGAGCACTGGTGAATCAAACAGTTCATATTCAGTGAGAAGGCCAAAATACCAATGATAGGTTTTGTTGGAGAAAGAAGCGGAGTCATTGGTCGGATGATCGATCAGGAAGCCATTTTATTTTTGGAGAGAGAGAGAGAGATACTTCTCCTTAGTGTAACTGTTAAGCTTAACTATACCATTAAATTATGTGTAACCCACTTGTGTAATCATATATTATAAATTCATATATATTACAATTTAATTAAATAAAGAGAAGTCTGTATCAATTGAACTCTAAAGAGCAATCAAAAACAAATGAAAGGCATGAAGCATGACCGCCAGAGCTCTATTTGCATTGCTTTGGTATGCAATGCAGATATCTAAACCGTTTAAATCTATGATCTAAAACTCACATATCAATTTGTTGGGAAACAAATCCTGCTCATCTGGGAAATTCAGTACATAATCCTAGTATAAACAAATGGTGCATCAACAAAGTAACTTCAAAAATAATTTCAAAATATCTATAGTCTTTTTTTTTCTTCTAATTGGCAATGAGTGAACAATTCAATGATCTATTGAAACTTTACACAATGTTGGTTTGATTTTCTTAGAAACATCACAATGGTCGTTTGATTTTGTTAGAAACATTTTCTTGTCTTTAAATAAAATAGAAACATGCAATACAAAAACTTAAAGATACAAAATGTTATAAAATCCAAAATAAAATGTGTAAGAAAAAGTAGACCACAGCACAAACAAACATTGACATTGTGAAAAAGATGCCTTACATTTATCCACATATTAGAGAGAGATGGGGACAACATGCGTGAGAGAATGAACTATTTATGTAAGGGAGATGTTGATGAGAGAGTGAATCTCTAGAAAAATCAAAGGGTGTTTCTGAAGAGGTGCATTTCTTTGTGAAGAGCACAAAGGAAGAGCAATGGCATCCGTGAATTTTGTTACCCATGAAAGGAAATGATAGGCAAGGAGGATATGACGTGGTTTATGGGAAAAGCCAGAGTTTAGAGGGTTTTTTTTTTGTCAACAGCAATCCACTTTTAAGTAACTGCTATCCAGCTTTAATGAATAGACTTTGAAAATCGAACTTAAAATTTAGGAGGAGATTAGAGTGGGAAGTTATTTGTAATAAGGAGAGAGGAGTGGGTGTAGATGGAGGGGTTGCCATCTATTTTTTCTTTTTTCCAAAAATCCTAGAAAAATATGATCGAAGTTTTGGAGGCTTGTGATTAACCGAAGAACAACCATATCTATATATATGGGTGGGGGAGTGGTCTACATGAATGTTGGTATATAAATAAGATTAAAAAAAACTCAATTTGCCTAAATTGAATTACTTTGTGCAAGTTACAAATGGCATCCCTTGCGACAGGTCGACCTGATCAACCCATCTCACACACCTACAGTGAAAAAACTTCAGAGGATAGGTGAAAAGACTTCAAAGGAAGTGGAAAGGATTATAAATCCTAAGAATTAGGGGAAGGACAGGACTTTTTTTGATCATTGTAGGAACTTCCCTTACTTCTTAAGAAAACACTCCAAAAACCTTTATTTATATATTTATTTTTATCTTTCTTCAAAAGAAAGAGGCCTATATTATATCTCCATTGTTGATCTATAAAATATCTCCTTGTAGTCCTTTAATTGTCTCAATGTCTAAGTTGATTGTTTGGAATCATACAATAGGAGAGATAGTATGATCAATTAGAGTTGCTCGCTTTATTCCATCCATCTTCTTACAATCTAAAGAGCACTATAGGAAGAGGAAAGGGAGCCTTGGCCACTGATCAAACCATCTAGGACTTCAGTCCGTCCTCATTATCAGGATCATGTAAGCTATAGGGTCAACCTAATCAATTATTGTTTGAGTATTCTATCGATTCTCTTTATCTACATCATTAAATTTGGGGTATTTCGCCTTTTCATTTCTTCTCTAATTTATATTTTATATATTTTATTTGCTGTAAATAATTGAATTTTTTGTTGGCTTCTTTTATTTCAGCTGGCATGACTTCGGTTTGATTTTTCAATTGATCGTTTATTGTTTGTCATGTTAGATAGAATTTCCCATGTATTGCTGCTTATGTGATTATTTTCTTCTTAATTGTGACAACATTGGTTTTTTAAGATTAAAAAAAATCCAAACGATATTTACAATTGTATCAATCAATTGCGATGAGGAGCCTTATAATTAAATGGATCCTATAGATTGACCAAAGCGTAGTTATTAGAACTTGGTTTAAATAGTATATCATTATGAGCCTACCTAATCAACTCAAATCTTTATCTATCTCATTTTTCTTCTTCTACAAATCTCTTTTTTTAATATTTAATATTTTTATTTATATTTTCTTTGATATGCGCATTTATTGCGTTTATATTGGTATATATTCTTTTTACTCTTTTTTTGCCGATGTTGGGCACGGGCCTCGTGAGAGAGCACGCGCAGGGGTTGGGGGGGGGGGGGTGGCGGGGCGTGACAAGTGGCGCTCGCTTTGAGCGACACGTGGCATTTCTTTTAAATCTAAAATATCTTTTCTATATAAAATCTCTTCCATACTTATCTCAACTAATTCCTTCCACTAAAATATCTCTCTCACTTCTTAAATTTCTATGGTTTTGCCCCTCCCCTAAAATCTCTCTCTCTCTCTCTCTCTCTCTCTCTCTCTCTCACCACTTAAATTTCTTTCCTACTCAGGTGGTTATGCTTTTGTATGGCATATACTAGTGAAAACATGGTGTTAAGCAATTCTAATGGGGTACATATGATGCATGCCACAATATATGTGCCACATATGTAAATCAATAAGTTAATTGTAGGCCCATTTGGATGAAGTAGCCAATGTATTGTGTGTATTAGGTGGCGATTAAGACCATCAAATTGGATGGCTTCATATTTATTGTTCCATCAATCTGTGGGGCCCACTATTAGCCAATTTTTTTCCTTTTTCTTTTTTATCCCAAGTCCGATTACTTTCTAGGTCCTATTGTGAAAGCCCAAACATTTTTTCTTTCAAATCTCACAATTCAGAGACGGGCCATTTCCATTAATTTTTTCATCCATTAATGGGGTCATAAAGATTTCTATGATAGGTGCTCATACATGGGACCCTCATGTTAAATCAAAGCTACAAAAATTTAGTGTCTACTTATAGATCATAGTCCGTTTCATCTTTGTTGTTTTTCATCAATTTGTGGGGCCAACTATTAAAGTTTTTTTTACTTTTTAATTCCAAGTTTGAACATTTTGTGGATCCCATTGTGAAAGTCCCTTACCCTAAAATATTTGTTTTTCACGTCTTAAATTTTAGCAGTTTTGCTAGTCCCCTAAAATCTCTCTCTCTCTCTCTCTCTCTCTCTCTCTCTCTCTCTCTCTCTCTCTCTCGGTGGTTTTCCTTCCCACACAATTGTATAGATGTTCATCTAAAGGGCTCTGAAACAATGCTTTGGACATGCAATATCTTTTGGGATTTTTTTTCTTTTTATTTTTCTTTTCTTTCCTTGCTTGCTTTGTCTAGAAATCCATCTTGGATGCTTCTTTCCTTTCTTGTATGTGCCACCTTGAATTGAGATCTTTTGAGAGATGAAATAGGGATAAGAATCCTTTTTTGGAATCAAACTTGGCCCACATGAGGTGTAGAACTTCCCCTTTTATCTCTTTGCATTGTCAACTTTTCTTTTTTGGAAAGTTCTCCTTGTTGGCTCCCAACTTGAAGAGATCTTTGAAGATAACCCTCTTGATTTTGTTTTCCTTTATTTTTTCAGCCAAAATCTGAATAAAATCCTCTTTTGGATGTGGAATAGCTTGCTTGGATTTTTTTTCTGCAATTAAATCTTTTCTTTCTCCAAAAAGAACTCCTATGTGGCTTTCCTTGTCCATCTTTAATGAGATATTCTTCAAATTCTCTTTAAAATCTCTTGAAAATGTGCAACAAATAAATAGACCCCATCTTGGATGTTCTACAAGTGTACCCCACACAAATACATGTGTATGTGGGACCATGAAGCCAACTTTTTGCAATTTTCTTCCAATTTCTTTTTCTCTTCAATTCTTCTCTCTTTTCTCTTGAAAATCAATTCCTTGCCTCAACTCTTTACAAATGGGACCCATATAATCAATTTCCTACAAAACAAATGTGAATTCATGTGAAAAGATAATTTTATTCCTAAGATCAAAATGCATGAATGCAAGCCCATTTCTCATGAAATGACAATGAAAATGCACACCATTTTTCATTATTTTATGAATGAACTAATGATGATTAAAACTCAATTTATTTAATGAGAAAAATTATTTTTACAAAACTTTCCAAAAATAGCAAGTTTCATGAATTTATGCAAAAAGTGTGATTTTTAAACAAATTATACAGGAATGCACTACAATGAATTTAAAATGCTTAAAACTATGATATCACACTAAATGAGGCTCTTTCAAGTTATTAAGTCCTTAAAATGGGTCAAAATGTGTTTGAAATGTTGCATTTTTAAAGACTCATCACACCCCCAGCTAGCGTTTTGCTAGCCCCTAGCAAAAAATGCGAAAAATATGAGGAATTCATCATAACTTAATCTACCTTAGAGCTAATTTAATGCAGGAAAAATAAACATGAATGCAACGCCACTTTTGCTGGCACTCTCGAATGCATTTAGCGTATGCAGCAAGCCCTTAAACCCCTAAGTTCCCCCTAGTGGACGAGTTGTGCCTCGTGAGGGCTTGTAGTGAATATAACCACAAAATTCTCTTTTTTTTAAGGATAAATAAATAAATAAATAAATAAAAGTGAAAAGAAATTGCCCAAAAGAAAATTCACTCATATTCGATATTTTCGAAATATGGAATAATTACACTTTCATACTTTTCAAAGTCCGGTCCACAGTTCTATTCTAAAAAACTTTATCAAATTCAAACCAACTTGTGTGTACGGTGAAAAATGTATACATCAAAAACCTATTTCGGATATTCTACAATAATGCTGCAAAAATAGAATTTTTCCTTCAAATAGTCTGATCCCCTGAAATTTAGGAAAAAGAAATTTCCTCTCAAAGTTACTAAGACAGCTGCCACTTTACTATTTACTTCGGTTGGCTTCTTTTTCTCTCACTATCTTTTTCTGACATAGGAGTTCCCAAGATCATATGATATAAGAAAAGTTAGAATCCAGAGAGCAAATCTGGTCTTTGTCCTTCCCCGCACGTACTTCCTTGCAAACTCTTATGGATACTTGTCACAACCCGGGCCCAGAAATCGGGGGTTAGCGAAAAGCTAAACCAGTGACACACGTACTCCCGTGCACGTGCATCCAAACCCTGTCCAGATGCGCATACACAAGGGATCTAACACGTGCGAACTAAGCGTACGCGGAAGCTGTACTCATCATAGCAAGCAACAAAGGAAAAAAAAAATAGCGGAAGCCAAAACAAATGCGAAACGGAAAAGACAAGATAATTACAAAGTTGGAAAACCAAGTACAAGTCTGGGTACCCGACAAAATACAGATGTACAATTATACAGAATACAAGTCCAAAGTCCAAATACAATCTCTCAAAATCCCAAAATGAAAAGCCACTGGAAGCATGCATGAACGCACTCGGCAGAGATGATCAGGCCCACTCTGCCAAACCTGAGGGTGCCTCTACACTTACCCCTGCAGCCTCCTCGACCGCCGGGGAGCTGGGCAAGGTATCTGTGCCTGCAACACCACAGACAACACAAATGAATACAACGATCCAGCAAATACAAGTAACAGGGATGAAACACGCATAGTATCAAAGTGAATAAAGTAATGACAGAAGATTAAGCACAGAGTTTCATCTTAGTATGCTAAGCAAATCGTGCATAGAATTAAAGCATGATAGTTGAATCAAAACATAGAAATACTGACTAGGTGGCTACTACGTTAACCATGTTCTCTCCGATAGAGAGCAGAGCAAAGCAGATGAGAACACCACTGTCCGGGCCAAGGGTACAAGTGGGTCTCGGTTTCCTGGGTTCCGGGGTCCCAAGACAAAGCAACACTGCAGTTACAGAGATACAGAGATCTAAGCCAAAGGTAACCCCGTCGGGCATGCTAGGGCTGAAGCTGAGTAGAGCCAGACTAATACCAATCAAATCAAATCCATAGAAAGGGAGATTATCCGCTTTGGACTCACCGATGACAAAGACCGGATCTTATCCTCACGTATTAACCTCTGGGCAGAGCCACCAGGGAATACCCAAAATATACAAAGCCAGAAATATACAAAGCATAGCCATAATACAGATCAGAATACAGATTAAGTCAAAGCACAGTATAGATCAAAGCATAGTGCAGATCGAAGAATGAACAGATATACAATCCGAAAGCAAAATGACTGCGGAATGCGTAAACCTAGATTAACAGAACAGAGGGCAAAACCATAACCAATATGCAATGCATCTCAGATTAATACGGAGTCAAGGTTCGTTACAAGCCAGTCCTAATCTAATTGTTCACTGTCACTAACCGTGCATGTTGATGTAGTTTTAAGTTAGTCAACGCACCGTTGTCATCAAAGTGTTGCAATGTAATCTTTGCGTGCACCGACGTCCCTTAAACCAACACCCATGGGGAGGTGCTTAACAGTAAATCAACACCCACATGAATAAGTCACAACCTAACAGACTATTCATGCGATCCAAGGAAATCCATTGGGCCGGTTTACACGGGTGGTTAACCTGTATTTGAGCCCTATAAGTCTCACCATCATCCTAAGTTATATTTCAAAATTGCCATGCCTAACGGTTTAGCCATGAGGGACCTATGGTTAAGCCGAAGACATCTTACGCACTCGTCGTAATATGCACTACGGCTTCTCCTTGGTTCCATTCAAAACACAGCTAAACGAATCATCTTCCACCTCTGATCTGACACCTTTTTCGGCTGGGCTACAGCCAGTATACGGCTGAGCCGTAGACCAATTCACGGCTTAGCCGTAGCATTCCACGGCTTAGCCGTAGCCACACCGTAGGAACACTGTCTCTGGAAAGTTTTGACTGATCAGAGATTTAATTCACGGCTGGTTTACAGTTGGGTCACGGCTAGCTTACGGCTCAGCCGTAGGACAATTTACGGCTCAGCCGTAGCCTAGCCGTAGAACAAAATCAAAATTTCAAGTCTCTGGAATGTGAGCTGTAGAAACTTACGGCTTAGCCGTACAATACAGAACACGACTTCGGGATGGTTACAGAAACTGAAATTTGGTACAGAAACATCTCCAAACAAGCTACAGAGGTTCCAAATTCACAAAATGTGGCTGTAAAACCTCTATATACAGAGAATAAAAGTGAATCAAAGAAATCAAAGAAACAACCCATATGTGTTATCAAAGCCTGTACTTATACTTGCCTCAAATCTGACAAATCCTCTGAAACAAGCTCCAAATCCACTAGAATCAAAGCAAAGCAAAGAGATACACCATGCATGAGATGAAGACATAGCAATCAGAGAATGAGAGGTGCAATTGGGAGAAGAAACACAAAGAACCCACTTACCTCAAGCAATAGACAGAGATGAGAGAATGAAGAAGAACCCAATCCACGAAGAGTAGCAAAACCCCAATCGAAAGAGAGAGAGAGAAACAAACCGAAGTGAAGAGGGTCTCCTGGAGTTTGCATGCACGTTGAAGAAATGAAATGAGCAAGGGAGAGACATCTGGAGCATGACTCATTTATATAGGTTTTGAAGTTTAAAACAAGATCCATGGAGTTTAAGCTATTTACAGTTTAAGTCACATGAAGGTCCATCTTCCCCAATTGACTCCAAATGATTCTAAGACAGTTACGAAAATTGTCGAGCTCAACGAAATACGCGTGCTGACACCAAGATGATGCAAAGATGATATGAGCCAAACAAAAGCAAAATTACGAAAAAGGGCTTAGAACTACCTATTCCAGGTCAAAGGTCACTCAACTACCTATTCAAGGCCCAAAACCAAATCCGAAAGGAATAATCAAAACAAAACACACTAATGAGCCACTAATCCGGCTCAAAGGGGATCGGAGTGTTACATCCTCCCCTACTAGGAATCATTCCGTCCTCGGAATGACTACCTACCTGCGCAAAGAGCTGGGGGTACTGGCGTGCTAGCTGTTCCTCTAGCTCCCAAGTAGCCTCATCTGGACCGTGATGTTCCCACAACACTTTAACCCATCTGATAGTCCTGGTACGGAGAATCTGCTCTCCTGTGCCAACGATGCGAAGTGGACGCTCAACGTAAGTTGCATTAGGCTGAATCTGAATATCATCGTAGCGAATCACATGGCTCGGATCTGGCACATACTTACGGAGCATCGACACATGGAACACATCGTGAACACCGGAGAACTCAACTGGAAGCGTCAACCGATAGGCTAAATCTCCAACTCGGCTCTTGACTTCAAACGGTCCTACATATCTCGGAGCTAACTTACCCTTCTGACCAAATCGAACTGTGCCCTTCATCGGAGAAACTTTAAGGAACACCCAGTCTCCGACTTGGAATGCCAAAGGTCTCCTCCGAGTATCAGCATAACTCTTCTGCCTGGATCGAGCAATCTTCAAATTCTCTATCACTTTCTGTACTTTCTCTGTCGTCTCAGCTATGATCGTCGGACCATGAAAACTTCTAGTTCCAACTTCTTCCCAGCACACTGGGGTCCTGCACTTGCGTCCGTATAGAGCCTCATATGGCGCCATACCAATACTCTCGTGGAAGCTGTTGTTGTAGGCAAACTCACACAAAGCTAGATGCGTATCCCATTCCTTCTCAAAGTTCAGCACACTAGCTCTGAGCATATCCTCCAATGTCTGAATGGTACGCTCCGACTGTCCGTCAGTCTGGGGGTGGTATGCCGTACTAAAACTCAACTTCGTGCCCATAGCTTCCTGAAATGCTCTCCAGAATGAAGACACAAAGCGACTGTCACGATCTGACACAATCGATACTGGGGTGCCATGCAATCTGACTATCTCGTCAACAAACTTCCTAGCCATCTCTGTGAATGTCATCCCCTTCTTGAACGGAAGGAAATGTGCTGACTTGGTCAATCTGTCCACTATTACCCAGATCGCATTGTTCTTTCTACTGGTCAGCGGAAAACCGGAGACGAAATCCATCGTAATGTGCTCCCACTTCTACTGCGGAGTATGCAATGGATGCAATGATCCTGGAGGTCGCTGATGGTCCGCTTTTACCCTCTGACAGGTCAAACATCGAGCTACGAACCCTGCGATCTCCCGCTTCATATTGTTCCACCAAAATCTGTCTTTCAAGTTCCGGTACATCTTCGTACTCCCGGGGTGCATCGCATATCGGGCATCGTGCGCATCTGTCATCAACTTATCTTTCAGCTCATCCACAGCGGGAACACACAATCTATTCCTGAAGTACAAAACTCCATCTACCAAGCTAAAATCAGGTCGATCTGCAATCCGATCTTTGAACTTCGCCAGGAGGGGGTCCTCAAACTGGGGATCCTTGATCTGCTGAATCACCTCAGGCTGAAACACGACGGTAGTAGCTAATGTCACCAATCCACCTACCATTCGAACCTCAACAGGCTGATCATGCACAAGCATATAGAATCCTGCCAACACCTGAAGACTATCTGTCCTCCTGCTAAGTGCATCTGCAACTACATTCCCCTTGCCTGGGTGGTACTTGATAGGAAAGTCGTAGTCCTTGATGAACTCCAACCATCTCCGTTGCCTCATATTCAAGTCATGCTGATCAAATAAGTACTGCAGACTGTGATGATCGGAATGGACCTCGAACTTCACACCGTACAAGTAATGCCGCCACAACTTCAGTGCAAATACAATGGCTACTAGCTCCAAGTCATGTGTGGCATAGTTCTTCTCATGCTCTTTCAGCTGTCTGGATCCATAGGCAATCACCTTCTGATTCTGCATCAGTACACAGCCTAATCCAACTCGAGAAGCATCGGAATAAATCACGAATCCCTCACTACCATCCGGGAGAGTCAACACTGGCGCCGTAGTGAGCTTTTCTTTCAACATCTGGAAACTACGCTCACACTTCTCTGTCCACTCATACGGGACCTTCTTCCGAGTCAACTGAGTCAGCGGGGCTGAGATCTTCGAGAAGTCCTGCACAAACCTGCGGTAATATCCCGCCAAACCCAGAAAACTCCGAATCTCTGTCACTGATCTAGGACGGGGCCAATGGACTACTGCCTCAATCTTAGCCGGATCCACCATCAATCCGTCTCTAGAAATCTTATGACCCAG
The DNA here is from genome assembly GCA_037013555.1 of Sextonia rubra. Taxonomy (NCBI): domain Eukaryota; kingdom Viridiplantae; phylum Streptophyta; class Magnoliopsida; order Laurales; family Lauraceae; genus Sextonia; species Sextonia rubra. The sequence goes on along the minus strand of JASUAD010000001.1, from coordinate 102,381,529 downwards.
AAATGTAACTTGCTCGAGCCAAAACTCACACTTGGACAACTTTGCATACAACTTGTGATCCTTAAGCAGCTGCAATGCTTTCCGTAGATGATCTGTATGTTCTTCAGCAGTCTTCGAATAGACCAATATGTCATCTATGAAAACCACAACGAACTGGTCCAAGAAGGAAGTAAACACCCTATTCATCAACGCCATGAAAGCTGCGGGTGCGTTCGTCAAACCAAATGGCATGACAAGGAACTCGTAGTGTCCATACCGAGTCCTGAAAGCTGTCTTCGGAACTTCCTCATCCTTCACCCTGAGCTGGTGATATCCTGACCTCAAGTCAATCTTAGAGAAGTAAGCTGCACCCTGAAGTTGATCGAACAACTCATCAATTCTAGGCAATGGATATTTGTTCTTGATAGTCACTTTATTCAACTGCCTGTAGTCAATGCACATTCGGAAACTGCCATCCTTCTTTTTAACAAACAATACAGGAGCTCCCCAAGGTGAAACACTTGGGCGTATGAACCCTTTATCCAACAGATCCTGCAACTGTTTCTTCAATTCCAACAATTCTGCAGGTGCCATACGATATGGAGCTCTACTGATGGGTGCTGTACCTGGCATCAAGTCAATAGCAAATTCTACCTCCCGAACTGGTGGCAACTCTGGCACATCCTCCGGAAAGACATCCGGAAACTCGCTGACTACTGGGATCTCACTGAGCTGTCGCTGATCTTTCTTCTCTGAAATGAATGCAAGAAATCCCTCACATCCCCTACGAAGCATCCTGTCTGCTTTACAAGCAGATATTACACGTCTTGGGCACTTCATCTGGCTGCCCTCAAATCGGAATCCGCTGCCCAAATCAAAGTAGATAACCTTGCTGTAGCAATTGATACACGCATGATATCTTGCAAGCCAGTCCATACCAAGGATCACATCAAAATCCAGTGTCGTGAGCAACACGAGGTCTACTGGGAGCTGATGACCAGCTATCCGCACATCACACTGAGGGTAGAAAACACTGCACTCCACCCGCTTACGAACCGGAGTGGATACTAGTAACAAGTATGAAAGTGGTGTGGGTCGCTGTCGAAGCTGCACAGCAAAATGGGGTGCTACGTACGAACGCGTAGACCCGGAGTCAAATAAGGCTAAAGCTTCAGCATCAGAAATAAAAATTTTACCTTCCACTACCGTGGCCTCCTCCACGCCCTCATGCGTAGCAGCATAGGCTCGGGCTGTCTGGCGGTTCTGCTTCTGGGCTGGGCGAGCTGGCTGAGATCTGCCCTGCGCTGTAGATCCTGCCTGTCTCGTCTGTGGAGAGGACTGAAACTTCAGGCATTGGGCCCGCCTGTGATCCGTAGAGCCACACCCGAAACAAGCCCCACTCTTCCTCCAACATCTGTCGGTGGGGTGATCCTTCCCACAGTGACTGCAAATCACCTGAGTACTGCTCGAACTGCCCTGTTTACCCTTGAACTTCTTCTGAAACTGACTTCTGCCACTGAAGCCTGCCGTCCTCTTAGCCTCAGTTCGCTCCTCCTCAAATATGGCCTCTGCATCATAGGCCCTGTCAATAGCATCATCCAATGTAGCCGGCCACATACAAGCAACCACGTGGCGTTTATGCCTCGGGTTCAGGCCGTTGACGAAGCGAGTCACCTTTTTCTGCTCAGTGTTTACCATGTCCTCTGCAAAGTGGGACAGCTCTGTAAACCTGTGTACATAATCTGCAACTGACATCTGTCTCTGCTGAAGGTTGAAGAATTCCACTTCCTTGGCTCGCTGAATATGGAGAGGCATGAACTTCCGACGGAATTGCTGCTTGAAGGTCTCCCAAACCGTGGCACTGGGCATAGTCTGGAATGAGTTCTTGACACTCCTCCACCATGTCTTGGCTACACTCCGAAGCATAGAAGCTGTGAGAACCACTTTCTGTTTGTTACTGCACACAATCGTATCAAAAAGCTCTTCTGTCTGTTCCAGCCATTGCTCGGCCTGCAATGCATCCTCTATCCCATGAAACTCAGTCACCCCTTGCTTACGGAACTTGTCAAAAAGAGTATTTGGATCTGGTTCCTTGGACTGGAAAATCACTTGCTGATCTATACGAGGTGATGCTACTGCAGCAGCCTGACTCTGCCTATCTACCATGGATGCCATCTGTGCCTGTAATGATTGCATAGACTGCATCATCATCATCATGCGCTCCTCACTACTGATATGTGGGGGTACCGATCCACTATCACCGTTATGGCCCTGTTGATTCTCATCCCGAGATCCTGATCCTGATGCCATCCTGCAACTGGAAAAGAAACACAGCACACAAATATAAAATGCCCTGAGTTAGTCAAATCCCAAATCAACCTATAAGACTTCGAGTCAAATAGTTGATTGCGTTATCTCACCACGAGCTTAGATGCCTACATGCTTATAACTAGCATGCTCTGATACCATACAATACGTATGTCACAACCCGGGCCCAGAAATCGGGGGTTAGCGAAAAGCTAAACCAGTGACACACGTACTCCCGTGCACGTGCATGCAAACCCTGTCCAGATGCGCATACACAAGGGATCTAACACGTGCGAACTAAGCGTACGCGGAAGCTGTACTCATCATAGCAAGCAACAAAGGAAAAAAAAAAATAGCGGAAGCCAAAACAAATGCGAAACGGAAAAGACAAGATAATTACAAAGTTGGAAAACCAAGTACAAGTCTGGGTACCCGACAAAATACAGATGTACAATTATACAGAATACAAGTCCAAAGTCCAAATACAATCTCTCAAAATCCCAAAATGAAAAGCCACTGGAAGCATGCATGAACGCACTCGGCAGAGATGATCAGGCCCACTCTGCCAAACCTGAGGGTGCCTCTACACTTGCCCCTGCAGCCTCCTCGACCGCCAGGGAGCTGGGCAAGGTATCTGTGCCTGCAACACCACAGACAACACAAATGAATACAACGATCCAGCAAATACAAGTAACAGGGATGAAACACGCATAGTATCAAAGTGAATAAAGTAATGACAGAAGATTAAGCACAGAGTTTCATCTTAGTATGCTAAGCAAATCGTGCATAGAATTAAAGCATGATAGTTGAATCAAAACATAGAAATACTGACTAGGTGGCTACTACGTTAACCATGTTCTCTCCGATAGAGAGCAGAGCAAAGCAGATGAGAACACCACTGTCCGGGCCAAGGGTACAAGTGGGTCTCGGTTTCCTGGGTTCCGGGGTCCCAAGACAAAGCAACACTGCAGTTACAGAGATACAGAGATCTAAGCCAAAGGTAACCCCGTCGGGCATGCTAGGGCTGAGGCTGAGTAGAGCCAGACTAATACCAATCAAATCAAATCCATAGAAAGGGAGATTATCCGCTTTGGACTCACCGATGACAAAGACCGGATCTTATCCTCACGTATTAACCTCTGGGCAGAGCCACCAGGGAATACCCAAAATATACAAAGCCAGAAATATACAAAGCATAGCCATAATACAGATCAGAATACAGATTAAGTCAAAGCACAGTATAGATTAAAGCATAGTGCAGATCGAAGAATGAACAGATATACAATCCGAAAGCAAAATGACTGCGGAATGCGTAAACCTAGATTAACAGAACAGAGGGCAAAACCATAACCAATATGCAATGCATCTCAGATTAATACGGAGTCAAGGTTCGTTACAAGCCAGTCCTAATCTAATTGTTCACTGTCACTAACCGTGCATGTTGATGTAGTTTTAAGTTAGTCAACGCACCGTTGTCATCAAAGTGTTGCAATGTAATCTTTGCGTGCACCGACGTCCCTTAAACCAACACCCATGGGGAGGTGCTTAACAGTAAATCAACACCCACATGAATAAGTCACAGCCTAACAGACTATTCATGCGATCCAAGGAAATCCATTGGGCCGGTTTACACGGGTGGTTAACCTGTATTTGAGCCCTATAAGTCTCACTATCATCCTAAGTTATATTTCAAAATTGCCATGCCTAACGGTTTAGCCATGAGGGACCTATGGTTAAGCCGAAGACATCTTACGCACTCGTCGTAATATGCACTACGGCTTCTCCTTGGTTCCATTCAAAACACAGCTAAACGAATCATCTTCCACCTCTGATCTGACACCTTTTTCGGCTGGGCTACAGCCAGTATACGGCTGAGCCGTAGACCAATTCACGGCTTAGCCGTAGCATTCCACGGCTTAGCCGTAGCCACACCGTAGGAACACTGTCTCTGGAAAGTTTCGACTGATCAGAGATTTAATTCACGGCTGGTTTACGGTTGGGTCACGGCTAGCTTACGGCTCAGCCGTAGGACAATTTACGGCTCAGCCGTAGCCTAGCCGTAGAACAAAATCAAAATTTCAAGTCTCTGGAATGTGAGCTGTAGAAACTTACGGCTTAGCCGTACAATACAGAACACGACTTCGGGATGGTTACAGAAACTGAAATTTGGTACAGAAACATCTCCAAACAAGCTACAGAGGTTCCAAATTCACAAAATGTGGCTGTAAAACCTCTATATACAGAGAATAAGAGTGAATCAAAGAAATCAAAGAAACAACCCATATGTGTTATCAAAGCCTGTACTTATACTTGCCTCAAATCTGACAAATCCTCTGAAACAAGCTCCAAATCCACTAGAATCAAAGCAAAGCAAAGAGATACACCATGCATGAGATGAAGACATAACAATCAGAGAATGAGAGGTGCAATTGGGAGAAGAAACACAAAGAACCCACTTACCTCAAGCAATAGACAGAGATGAGAGAATGAAGAAGAACCCAATCCACGAAGAGTAGCAAAACCCCAATCGAAAGAGAGAGAGAGAAACAAACCGAAGTGAAGAGGGTCTCCTGGAGTTTGCATGCACGTTGAAGAAATGAAATGAGCAAGGGAGAGACATCTGGAGCATGAATCATTTATATAGGTTTTGAAGTTTAAAACAAGATCCATGGAGTTTAAGCTATTTACAGTTTAAGTCACATAAAGGTCCATCTTCCCCAATTGACTCCAAATGATTCTGAGACAGTTACGGAAATTGTCGAGCTCAACGAAATACGCGTGCTGACACCAAGATGATGCAAAGATGATATGAGCCAAACAAAAGCAAAATTACGAAAAAGGGCTTAGAACTACCTATTCCAGGTCAAAGGTCACTCAACTACCTATTCAAGGCCCAAAACCAAATCCGAAAGGAATAATCAAAACAAAACACACTAATGAGCCACTAATCCGGCTCAAAGGGGATCGGAGTGTTACAATACTCTTTACTCTCTTACTTTTTCCAACGTAGAATTTTCCAAGTTCATATGATATAACAAAAGTTGGGATCTAAGGAGCAAACTTAGTCCTTATGCTTTTCCGCACATATCCCTTTAAAATTTCTACGGACACTCGTTGGGCCATAATTCATCTTCATTTTCTTTTTTTTTTCTTGTGACTGTGCAATGTTTAGGTCCCTTAAGCTTTCTATTTAACCCATGTAGCAAGCGTTAGGCCAATGACTCACAAACCAGATGGCTTTAGGGCACTAGATATGAAAATATCCCTCTGGGCTTACTAGCTCGAGTTAAAAAGGCTACGAACCCAAACTAGTCACAAATTGCTCATTAAATGCTCTTTTTTTTTCACTCTCTTTTTTTAAAACCAAAGTAAACACTAGGTGGCAATTCTCATTTCACTCGAATTAATTCATTTTGGTTCCAATATATACAATTTACCAAAAATGAATCAGGAAACAAAAATATTCTACAAACTAAATTTCAAGTTCACATTGTATTCTCCAAAAAAATTCCAAAAACAAACAGCATCAAAGCTGCATATCCAAAATTTCAAAAAATGTATACATGTGTATGTGAAGAGCAAGTTTTGGTAATCTTCTGATAGGTTTTCTCTTTTATAAAATGCAAACTTTCTTTTTTACTTCCTTCCAAAAGTATGAAAATTCCAGATTTCTATATATCTTCAAATCGCTTCAATTCTTTTGAAAACTTTCTTTTCTAAAATGAAAAACAAATGAGAGATAAATGCAAAAGTAAATGAAAATGTAAAATAAATGCCGGCAAAAATTCCTAAAACCAAAATAAAAGTCTAAGAAATTGAAAAAAAAATTCCTATATACTTGTAAGTATGCCTAAAATTAGACAAGTGTGCTTGTTCCCACCCACCCAACCAATTATGTGCATCGTCCTCGATGTATATGAATGGAATGTAAACAGTAAGAATAACATGAGGAAACGAAAAAGTAAAAGAGGGTAATGGGAAGAGGCACTTGAAATTATGTCTGAGCTTTTCCATGTCCAAGGTTAGAACAAAACAAAAAGAACAAAAGAAAAACCATAATATACTTAACATACACAGCAAAAGGCCTCTATCAGATCCAGGACTGATCAATCCTTGTAGATAGGATCATCAAGAGGAATTTCATCTTCTTTAAGTGGTGTGATCTCCAAGAATGGCTTCAATCTTTGGCCATTGACTTTGAACATTTGGCCATCCTTTGGATTGAAATTTTCAACAACACCATATGGAAAAACTGTTTTAAAAATGTATGGACCAGTCCATCGAGAGTTGAGCTTACCAGAAAACAAGCGAAGCCTAGAATTATAAAGGAAGACTTTTTGCTCAGGGTGGAAATTTTTCTTGAGGATTTGATTATCATGAAAAACCTTTGTCCTCTCTTTGTATATTTTAGAATTAACATAGGCTTCTCTGCGCAACTCTTTCAATTCATTCAGTTGTAGTTTCCTATTAGATCCAACTTTAGCTATATCAAGGTTGTACTGTTTAATAGCCCAATAAGCTCTATGCTCAAGTTCCATTAGCAAGTGGCAAGTTTTCCCATAAATTAGCCGGTAAGGAGACATGCCAATAGGAGTTTTGAAAGCGGTCCGATAAGCCCATAATGCATCGGTTAGTCGAGTAGACCAATCTTTTCGATTAGGGTTTACAGTAGTCTCCAAAATCTGCTTGATTTCATGATTTGATACCTCTATTTGCCCACCGGTTTGCGGGTGATAAGGGGTGGCCACTTTGTGAGTTATTCCATATTGCTTCATAAGGGCCTCAAAAGTTCTATTAGAAAAATGTGATCCCCCATCACTAATGATGGCACGAGGGTTTCCAAATCGTGAAGACACATCCTTCAAAAATCTCTGTACGGTTTTAGCATCATTATTCCAGCAAGGAATAGCTTCTATCCATTTTGAGACATAATCAACAGCAACCAAGATATAAATGAAACCAAAACTGAGAGGAAAAGGTCCCATAAAGTCTATACCACATACATCAAAAATTTCAATTACCAAAATTGGGTTTAAAGGCATCATGTTTCTTTTGGAAATATTGCCCAATTTTTGGCAGCGCTCACAGGCCTTGTACAATTCATGAACATTCTTAAAAAGTGTGGGCCAGTAAAAACCACATTGCAATATTTTACATGATGTCTTTTTGGCAGAAAAATGTCCTCCACAAGCTTGTGAATGACATAATGATATGACACTAGGAATCTCATCATTTGGCACACACCTCTTGATAATTTGATCTGGGCAGTATTTGAACAAGTATGGATCATCCCAGAAAAAATGTTTCACCTCAGAAAAGAATAAATCTTTATCTTGCTTAGTCCAATGGCTAGGAATACTGCCCATAGCAAGATAATTTGTTATATCTGCAAACCAAGGGGGTTTGGATAATGTAAAAAGGTGTTCATCTGGAAAATTATCCTTGATTGGTGTTGGCTTAATAGGATCGGAAATGACAAGTCTAGAAAGGTGATCTACCACAACATTTTCTACTCCTTTCTTATCTTTGATTTCTAAGTCAAATTCCTGGAGTAGAAGGATCCATCTAATCAGTTTGGGCTTAGCATCTTTTTTAGAAAGAAGATACTTTAGCACAGAATGATCAGTAAATACCACAATCTTAGATCCAATCAAGTAAGAGCGAAATTTGTCAAGTGCAAAGACCACTGCCAATAATTCCTTATCAATGATTGAATAGTTGATCTGTGTACTATTCAAGCTCTTACTTGCATAATAAATCACGTAAGGCTTTTTATCCTTACGTTGTCCCAAAACAGCCCCAACCGCAAAATCACTGGAATCACACATGAGTTCAAAAAGAAGGTTCCAATCCGAAGGTTGCATAATTGGAGCAGACATTAGCATACCTTTTAATTTTTCAAAAGCCACTTGGCATGCCTCAGTCCATTCGAATTGTGCATCCTTGGATAACAGTTCACAGAGAGGGCGAGATATAGAACTAAAATCTTTAATGAACCTTCTGTAGAGCCCTGCAAGCCTTAAGAATGATGTTATATCTCTTATGGTTTTGGGTGCAGGTAAATTGGCAATCAAATCAATTTTAGACTTGTCAACTTCTAGACCTTTTTCAGACACAATATGACCAAAGACAATTCCCTGGCAAACCATGAAATGGCATTTTTCCCAACTGAGTACCAAGTTCTTTTCTTCGCATCTAGTGAGAACAATCTCGAGGTTGGTCAAACAGTCCTCAAATGAGTCACCAAACACAGAGAAATCATCCATGAAGACCTCGAGAATGCATTCCACCATGTCACTAAAAATACTCAGCATACAACGCTGAAATGTGGCAGGAGCATTACATAACCCAAAAGGCATTTGCCGATAAGCAAAATTACCAAAGGGGCATGTGAATGTAGTTTTCTCCTAGTCTTCAAGGGAGATTTCTATTTGGTAATATCCAGAATATCCATCAAGAAAACAATAGTATTGGTGGCCAGCTACCCTTTTCAAAATTTGGTCCATAAAGGGTAGAGGGAAATGGTCCTTACGTGTGACTGCATTAAGTTTCCTGTAGTCTATGCATACCTTCCATCTTGTGGGGACTCGGGTAGGAACAAGTTCATTTTGAGTATTTTTGACTACAATGATACTGGCTTTTTTCGGAACGAGCTGGGTAGGGTTGACCCACTAGCTATCCGAGATGGGATAGATTATGCCCACATCAAGCAGTTTAAGCACCTCAGCCCTAACCACTTCCTGCATGGTAGGATTAAGCCGGCGTTGCATCTGGCTACATGGTTTTGCATCCTCTTCAAGGTAGATGCGATGCGTACACACCAAAGGATCAATTCCTTTGATGTCAGCCACACTCCAAGTAATCGCATTCTTATGTTGTTTGAGCACGTTCAATAATTGGGCCTTTTGATTCTCAGTGAGAAGCGAAGAAATAACTACTAGGTAGGTCTCCTCATCCCCAAGGTAAGCATATTTGAGGTTAGAAGGGAGGGGTTTCAACTTAGGTCTGGGTGGTTCAAACTGAGATGGAAGAGGTGGTGCATCATTTGGTACAAGCTCCTTAAACTTGGGTGTCCAGATAGCATGAGCTTCTTCCAAAGTGTCTCATCCATTTCCTCAAAAAAGTCCATATCCTCTTTGGCCTCAAGCATCAGTGCAATGTGGGAGTTAACACACTCCTCTAAATCATCCTCCAACACAGCATTCATAAAGTTCATTTCAAAGAGATCATCATCAACATCCTCAGGATGTTTGTATAAATTGAATATGTTTAGTTTAATGGTCATGTTTCCAAAAGAAAGTTTTAACATTCCATTCCGACAATTGATTAATGCATTTGATGTTGCTAAAAATGGTTGTCCCAAAATTACTGGAATCTGAGCATTGTGATTATGTACTAGTTGAGTGTCCAGTACATAAAAATCAGCAGGGAAATAGAATTTTTCAATTTGCACTAATACGTCTTCCATTATGCCCCTTGGTTTCTTGACCGAACAATCTGCGAGTTGTAGAGTAACCTTGGTAGGTTTCAACTCGCCTAGCCCCAGTTGTTGATAAACCGAGTAGGGTAATAAATTAACACTGGCCCCCAGGTCTAATAAAGCTTGACCAATCCGGTGATTTCCAATGGTGCACGATATGGTGGGGCATCCTGGATCTTTGTATTTCTGGGGTGTGCTACCGTTTAGGAGTGCACTAACTTGCTTAATGAAGAAAGCTTTCTTTTGTACATTCGTCCTACGCTTGACAGTGCAAAGATCCTTAAGGAACTTGGCATAGGCTGAAATCTGATTAATTACATCCAATAGAGGAATATTGATTTTGCATCTAATAGAGGAATATTGATTTTAACTTCCTTGATAATGTCTAAGATCTCTTAGTTTGGGATTGGCTTCTTGAGATGGGTCAATCTTTGTGGAAAAGGGGCAATGGGTGTGACAGTTGTGGGGTCAGGACCATTTTCATTCTCCACAATAGTTTTTGCATTAGCACTATCCTTTTTAATCTTTTCATTCAAATCCAAGGAGACATGTTGTTTATCTTTTTTTGGATTCTCTTGAAGCTCTTTGCCACTAAGTAGAGTGACTGCCTGAACATGCTCCTGATAGTTTGGGTTAGTTATGTCGTTCACTTCAAACTGGCCTTTTGGGTTCAGGAGAGGTTAACCAAGTAATGTTCCTTTCCCTTAAACTTGAAGGCTACGTTTGATTTGTTTGACAGAAGCTTCTAATCTTTGGATAGCTTGCTGGTTATTCTGAATCATTTGTTGATTATTTTGCATGTTTTGCATAAATTGTTGTTGAGATTGCACTAGCATACTAAGGGACTCCTCCAATGACCTATTCTGAGCTTGTGGTGCATAAGATGTATTATGCTGTGGAGACACGTATGTACTAGAATTTGATGGTCTTTGGGGATTATACTCAGGTGTAGCAGTTAGTCCATTCCTCCAGCTAAAATTTGGGTGGTTTCGCCATGAAGGACTATACGTGTTCCCCATGGTATTTGTATTGAACGGCTTTTGGTATGAGTTCAAAATATTAGCCTGTTCTTGAATTACTTCCTGCAATGCAAGTTTAGTTTGACAGTCTGCTAACAAATGATCTTCAGAAGCACAAATACCACAAACCATGACCGTATCCTTGTTCTTTCCAAGTTTCAGAGTTTCTATTTCTCGTGTAAGTGCAGCAAGCTTGGCTTGAATTTCAGTTTGATTGTTCAAATAATAGATTCCTCCTGCCTTAGATTGGTTCAATGACCTGGATTGATCTGCCCCCATCAAACGAGGCCCATTTTTGAGCATTTTCGGCCATTAGTTCCAAAAATTCCCACGCTTCATCAATTTGCTTTTGATCAAATTGACCATTGCACATCATCTCAATAAATTGACGGGTATCAGGGGTTAAACCCTCAATAAAAATCTCGATGAGACGATATGTTTCATATCCATGATGAGGTCATGCAAGGATCAATTTGTTAAATCTTTCCCAACACTTATAATAGGGTTCCTTGAGATTTTGTATGAACGTCATGATCTCCCTCTTCAAAGTGTTGGTCTTGTACTGTGGGAAGAATTTTTTCAAAAATTTAGTCTCTAGGCCTTTCTAGGTGTTGATTGAACTTGGTCTAAGAGAGTGGAGCCAAGTCTTAGCTTTATCTTTCAAAGAAAATGGATATAATCGAAGTTTGATTACATCCGGCACTACATTTTGTAATTGAAGTGTTGAGCATACTTCATCAAATTCTTTTAAGTACATGTACACACTTTCAGAGTCAAGCCCATAAAACTTGGGTAGAAGTTGGATCATACCTGGTTTGATATCAAATTGGCCCGTAATTGGGGGCATCACTATACATGATGGTGTAGTTTGTCGAGCGGGGCTCAAGTAATCACGTAGAGTCCTAGGCAGCTAATTAACCTCCACACCATTACGGTCCCCATTATCTTTCCCATTCCTAAGTTGGGCATCATTGTTACTGGACCCACTCACCATTGGAGACAATCTCAAAGGACTGGAGGGTCTAGGAGATTCTTTCCTTTCTAATCTATGCGTTGATCCTCTTTGCCAAATTGGCTGAGAGGGCTTGTCCTTTCTTTTTGGAAATTTGATATTTTTTTTAAAAAATATGAGAAAACCTAAGTTATGAAAGCAACTAGATAACTCCCTAGGGTTGAAAATTTTCCTTAAGTTCTCTAATCTAGTCCTATGAAAACAACTCAGCCAGATTAGCCACTAGGAAGTGGTAGAGTCATAAATGGACCGGTTTGAAGGACCAGTTTCCTGAACAGAGAAGCTGTCATGCACTACAAGGGCAAAGGCTTTCTTAGACTCCGAGAAGATTAAGGACATCGATTAGATCACCTTGGGTGTACTATTTTTCCAAAAGAAATTATGACAAGTTGAAAATAGTAACTTTTTCCAATTTTAGAAAGTTTCTAAAAATAGCAGTGATGTGAGCTTTCTAACATTCCCTACACTTTCCTGTTCCAATTAAGGGCGGTTCAGAATTCCATGTATGTCCTCCTATTTCTAGAAAGATGCCAAAATTAAACCACACCCACAAGGCAATGTAAATAAGGAATGTTAGAAAAGTTACCTTAAATGGCGCTCCCTGGCAACGGGACCAAAAACTTGTTCGTAACTCCAAGTGCAGAGCTGCTATGTAGTAATAATAAACTGGTGAGACCAGGTTGATCCACAATGAGCAATGTGTTTTGAGGTTCCTTTTTCAACTTGTACTTGTCCTAAATGAAAATCTAAAACTAGCCTAATTTAAAATCTAACAAATACAAACATCCTACTTGCCAAAATTAAATTAATTACAACAAAATAAAATGAAACTTTCCTAAAACTAAAAACCTAAATCTAAAAATCCTAAATAAAACTCAAATTACTGCAAAACTAAAACACAAGTTAGAACTTCTAAAAATAAAAACTAAAATTAGAAACTAACTAAGCTAAACAATGTTAGAAACAAAATAAAAAAAAAGTTAAAAACTTTCCTAAGTTAGAATTTCCAAAACTAGAAAACTTTCTGTCATGCCCCGATCCCGGGAATTGGGGATTTAAGTGGGCCCCTAGGACGTGGATACGTAATCCAGTAGTAATCCGTGCCCTGAAGAATTGTGCACGAATTCCTACAAGGGAGATTCCACAGGAATGTGTGAGGTATGCCAACACACGTAGGAATATAACTCATCATAACGAACTCTTGCAAAATACTCTGTAATTATCAAAAGCCAAAAGAAGAGAAACATATCTTCAGATATTCGTAGATAGATATAGATATATATGTCAATGCTTAAGACTAATTACAAGTTGTACAATCCAAACTGCTACTTAAGGAAATTAGGTACAAAAGGTTCAATTTGCGCATTCCCAAGGGTAAACCAAAAGTTTGACTGTAACATCTCCAGAACCAGCGCACTCCGTAGGATGACTAATAAAAGACATCGCCATCCTTCCATTCATCTATACCCCGAGGTACCGTTGGGCTACCCTCCGGGGGTGCATCAACAACCGGGTTGGGATTTGGTTCTGTACCTGTAATACCAAGGGTAACACGGTTAACACGATAGTTAAGCAAGTATTGAGCATATGAGACTAGCATAATATATATCAAATGAACTTATTAATATACACTGGATAGGAGCAATAATAGTCTACTAGACTTGATGGGCATGAGTGATGATAAGTGAGGAATCAAATCGAGATATAGTACACACTAATTGGCATCCACGAGGCTCTATTCTCCCAAGAGGAAGCATACATACATATGGGTCGATAGGAGATCAAGTTAGCTTCCCGAGGAGTGCCAACAACTCCTCCGTAAACTACTGCAGTAGTGACATAATAATACCCAAAAGGGCGCAAGCTAAGTGGTGCAGACTCGGATTCACCTCTCCCATCCTTCCAATCATACTCGTCATAACATACATAAGGAATATCAATCATGAATACAGACGGACAATTAAACGAAGCATATTTATATGAGCTACGAAGGCTCGAACTTCGGCTATACCCCTTTTTAGCTAGCAAGCACGCACTCATTAGAAGCTCTGGCTTGTCAGACACGCACTCATTAGAAGCTCAGGTCTGAATTGCCTTAGGGTTTGACTAGAGAGAGTGAATGCGTGAACAATCATGTTGAGGCAAGGTATTTGACAATATGAATGCATTCGGATTGAGTAAGGGTCAAAGGAATTACTAGTCTCCCCTATAATAAATAATTCCATGATCCCAAGGTCATTCAACTTAATGTATTCATAAAACGTCCGGTGCCATTTTGTTACCGCATCTTGGTATTACCTTATGTATATAAAGGACACCCCTTCTTATGCCAACATCCATGACTTGACATTGGGAGATCATCTGGGAATTTCTCATCCTCTTTAATGTGTACTTACCGTTGGCCAATGTGGTGGTAGGAAAGGTGCCAATACTAAGGTCCTCCAAGGTCAGTGAAAGTTGCTAATATCCTGGATTTCACTGGGTTCTTACGGCTTAGCCGTGTATAATGCTACGGCTTAGCCGAGTGGCTCAGTTTTATCTAAAAATTTAGGCGCATTTACAGTTTAACCATATATTAGCCTACAGTTTAGTCGTACTAAGCCTACGGCTAGGTTACAGTAGGGTTACGGCTGAGCCGTAAGGCATTTTACGGTGTAGCCGTGTGCAAGCCGTAGAAGAAAATGGGTTTTCAAGCTCTCTGGAAAGTCCAATGTAAGAAAGCTTACGGCTTGGGCACGGGCTGGATACGGCTTAGCCGTAGTCCATTTCACGGTGTAGCCATGGGTAAGCTGCAGTACAAAAGCCAGTTTTATTGCTCTTGGGACTTTAAGCTGTAAACGTTTACGGCTTAGCCGTGGCTTCGCCGTATGCTTCAGAATTCTAAAGTCACTTCTGTAACTCGTTCCCAATACAGAAATCTGAATTGTAGGGAGTTTAAATGGCTTCCTCAAAGTGTCTCTGAAGATATTTAGTACTCACACACCCTCCTACTACATTTTTACCTTCCAACTCAAACCATACCATATGTGTACAAAATTAAAACAAGGAAAAATGTCTTAAATTGGAGAATTGAATGAATTAACCCAAGAATCAATACTTAATCATTCATGCAGCACACATGAACTCTAATACTTGCTTTTTACCAGTGCTAGCCTCCTCTAACCCTTTCTTGTTGTGTGGCTAATGGAAACCTCCAAAACAAAAATGGGTTCTCTTATGTAGCTGTAGCTTGGAGAAGGAAATACTCTAATGGAAGAAATGCACAAGGAAGGAGAAAAGGAAGAAGAAGAATCCCCACCCTTACATGCAAGACCTCCCCCAGCCTAGTAGTTCCTTAGATCTTGAATTGAAGGTGAAGATTGAGGAAGAGAGGACCACTCCAGTAGCCAACGTGAGAAGAAATGAAGAGAAAGGATGAGGGACATTGAGTTCTGTCCTTTTATTTAAAGAAATTTCCTATCTTGCATGCAAACCCATTTTCCTTGGGGTATTTACAATTTAAGTCACGTGGTCGGAATTAGCCTAAGATGAATCCAAATCAAGTTGGGTCCAACACCGAAGATGATCCACACGAAAAATTACATAAGGAGTGATTGACGAGGTACCCATAAAATGCAAGATCAATTTACAAAAAGGCCCTCAACTACTGAGGTAAAGTTCAAACTCCGCTCAATTCCCTGTCCAAGACCCAAACCCAATCGTTTCTAAACTAGATTAAGCTTAACAAGTTTTGATTAACATAGAACACGTTTAATTCACGTAGATTAGGATTAGTGGGATTCGGAACCTTACACTTTCCAATTTAAAATCTTCAATTAAAAACAAATTTAGAAAGATCTTTAATTCTGGAAATTACCTAAAACAATAAAAAAACATAAAAATAGAAAAGAAATTAAAATTAGAAAGTTAGTAAAATTAGTAATGCAATGCATCCTATGAGATGCCAAAAAAATTCTAAGTCTGAAAAATTAGTATGCTGATGCAAATTTTATGCATGATTTAAACTATTCTAATGCATCCTAAATTTAAGTTTCATGGCTGAAAATCATGATCTACTGATGTAGGAAACTAACAAAAAAAAAAAAACAGAAGTAAAAAAAATCTAAAACAAAAAAGTTATGAATGCATGAATATGACAACTTTGTAAAATTCTGTGCAGAAATTCTGATCTGAGTTGACTGATTGGCAAAGTTTAAGCCTCTAGTTCACAAACTTTCCAAAACTATTTTGATATGAAATTCTAAGGAATGAAAGACCATATACTAAAATTTAATTTTCGCTAGTTTCAAAGAAAAATATTATGATTTGACTGGTCTACCTACTTCGAACTTTTTGTCAAAAACTGTTTCTACAATTTGCTGAAACTATTTAGTTATATTGTTTATATATTGAATCCAAATTCCTTCATTCAATTCAGATCTGAAAGCTTAATTTTTAGCAACTTAAATATGCACAAAATCTTTTGATATGAAAATACAAGCAATGAACTCTAATCCAACCATCAAACTATGCAAAACCAAAACTTCAAATCAACATGAACATAACATAAAAAATAACAAAAGTGCAAGAAGTCAAAGGCAGTAATAACAAGAAGTCAAAGGCAGTAGATTGCTCTTTCAATTTCTTACCTCAATTTGGGCTCAACAAGATTAGAAGTATTGTCCTAGGGTCTTATTTTTCATCTTGGGTCATCAATCCAAGTGAGAATAACAAATCTCCATTCAATGTTGAAATAAATTTCAGAATTGGCTTCAAATCTTTCTTCACTCAAACCTCTTTAACTCCATCTGGCATTGCCTCCAAACATATAATGTATCCAAAAAAACAAAGTATATTAAAAAGGTTACTAAGATGGGTTACTTGTTGTAATTCCAATTCTATTCCAATATTTAAACAAGAATAAAAATTAACCCAATCACAAACAAGACTAAAATTATGAACACTGCAAAACCAAAGACAAGAAAAATTGAAAAGAAAAAAATTTTACTAGCATGAAATTGTTTTACAAAAGATTGGAAAGAAAAAGCAAACAATTACATACTAGGATGGATGAGAATTCCTCCTTCTAGTTGACACTTAAAGGTTGGTAGTGTAGCTTTAGGGCTAAGCCTCCTTAATGACTTAAGATGGAGAGACAAAGAGAGGGAGAGATGGAGTGTAGATATCTAGAGGTGAAAGGTGGGTAATTCTTCCATGAAGAATATGGGAGAGGGGTGCCTTATTTATACTTTTTCAAGTCCTACTCTTTCTCAAACTCTAAAATCTTAAAAATAATAAAAAAATTTAAAAAAAAGGGCTCTAAAACAATGCTTTGGACATGCAATATCTTTTGGGATTTTTTTTCTTTTTATTTTTCTTTTCTTTCCTTGCTTGCTTTGTCTAGAAATCAATCTTGGATGCTTCTTTCCTTTCTTGTATGTGCCACCTTGAATTGAGATCTTTTGAGGGATGAAATAGGGATAAGAATCCTCTCTTGGAATCAAACTTGGCCCACATAAGGTGTAGAAATTCCCCTTTTATCTCTTTGCATTGTCAACTTTCCTTTTTTGGAAAGTTCTCCTTGTTGGCTCCTAACTTGAAGAGATCTTTGAAGATAACCCTCTTGATTTTGTTTTCCTTTATTTTTCAGCCAAAATCTGAATAAAATCCTCTTTTGGACGTGGAATAGCTTGCTTGGATATTTTTTTTATTTTTTTTCAATGAAATCTTTTCCTTCTCCAAAAAGAATTCCTATGTGGCTTTTCTTGTCCATCTTTAATGAGATATTCTTCAAATTCTCTTTAAAATCTCTTGAAAATGTGCAACAAATAAATAGACCCCATCTCGGATGTTCTACAAGTGTACCCCACACATGTACATGTGTATGTGGGACCATGAAGCCAACTTTTTGCAATTTTCTTCCAATTTCTTTTTCTCTTCAATTCTTCTCTCCTTTCTCTTGAAAATCAATTCCTTGCCTCAATTCTTTACAAATGGGACCCATATAATCAATTTCCTACAAAACAAATGTGAATTCATGTGAAAAGATAATTTTACCCCTAAGATCAAAATGCATGAATGCAAGCCCATTTCTCATGAAATGACAATGAAAATGCACACCATTTTTCATTATTTTATATGAATGAACTAATGATGATTAAAACTCAATTTATTTCATGAGAAAAATTATTTTCACAAAACTTTCCAAAAATAACAAGTTTCATGAATTTATGCAAAAAGCGTGATTTTTAAACAAATTATACAGGAATGCACTACAATGAATTTAAAATGCTTGAAACTATGATATCACACTAAATGAGGCTCTTTCAAGTTAATAAGTCCTTAAAATTGATCAAAATGTGTATGAAAATATTCATGTTTAAAGACTCATCACTGCTGTGGTTGTGCCGCAGTCCGTGAATGCGAGGCTGAACTGGACGACAAGCCTGGTGGTGCTACTTGCGGAGGGAACGTTGGTAGCTGTGCAGCTATCGTGCTAGGTATGCCTCCCTTCTGCTGCTCCTCTTCATCTCCTTTTTTTCTGTTGCTTTTTTTTTTTGGTTCGGGTGATTTTAGGTTGATGGTGGGTTTTGGGGTATTGGGGTTTTAGGAGTTGGGAATAGGTTTGAAGGGCTGCGGATGGATGGTTTTGGCGTCAGTGGCTAGGGATGGGTCGGTATGATACCAATTGACAGTGTTAGAATGAACGGGATTTATTCTAGATTGTGATTCGATTAATAATTCTATGCAACAGAAAAATAAACGCAATCAATCATACAAAGAAGACAACACAAATTTAACGTGGAAACCCAAATGGAAAAAAACCACGAGTCCAAAATGTAAAAAATAAATCACTAACTTCTGCAATACAAGATATACTTACAACTCTACAGTCAATCCCTCGACATAAGGCGTTGTAGTTTTTCTTGATAAATCTCCACAACACGCAATCCTTCGGTGCCATGTTATTAGTGCCTTGATCTCCATAATGAATAATCTTTACGAAGAGAGAACAATCTTTTTCAAAGAAGTAGAAGGCACAAATCTCCTATGATAAAGTAGAAGCATCAACTCTAAAACTTGAAGCCTTTAACCCTATCTCTCAAAAAAAGCTCTAGACAATATCTCCAATGGCAATCTC
This sequence comes from Sextonia rubra, assembly GCA_037013555.1. Taxonomy (NCBI): domain Eukaryota; kingdom Viridiplantae; phylum Streptophyta; class Magnoliopsida; order Laurales; family Lauraceae; genus Sextonia; species Sextonia rubra. The sequence continues at coordinate 102,362,612 of JASUAD010000001.1, read as the reverse complement.
AATCAAGAACTTGGAGATTTCTATGTATTGTGTTGTACTTAGGGTTGAGAGAAACCTTCTTTTTATAGCCCATAATTCATGCCTTAGGTAAGGTTTAGAAACCAAATCCAAGTGAAATAAGAAATTCTAGCACATATAGGAAAGAAAATCATGCATACTCGAGTGCTCGTTTGACTGGGCTTGAGCACCAAAGACAGTGGCAGGGTAATGGTTTTTTTTTTTTTTTTGTCGTCACTAAGGTTTGGGTTGATGTTGGTGGTGTTGGTGAAGGAGATGGAGGGAATAGTTTGTGTGGAGGCTTACAGAAGGGGAGGGGAGGGTTCTGTGAGGGACGAGAAGGGTCTTGGATTAATTCTATAGTTTTGGATAGATGTTGGAGATGGGCAGGGATGGCCTGAGAACGATAAGTGGTGGTAGAAGTGGGTTTTGGGATCTCAGGATGGTGTTAGGGTGTCAAGAAGGGACTATGGATGGGTTAGGGTTCTTGGTAATGGTCTAAGGATGGACTTGGGGTTGTTTAGGGGTTTTCGACAGATGGGAATGGGAGTGGTGATGGTGACGATGGAATTGGAATCCGAGGAAGACTACGTTTCTTCGGTGACAACAAGATTTCAATTTGATACCAATTACCGCAGCCACAATCCACGATATAGAAGAATAAATCAATTTCCTGAAGGATTGATCGAATCTAAAAGGATTCTTAGCATAAGGCATAAACATAACTATGAAACATACCACAACTGGAGGGAAAACTCCATTTGAATATCATTAATTATCAAAATATATTCAACTACATTGAGGTGTCTCTTATTTATAGGATAATAAATCTAATTCTTGATAAACAAGACTTACTAATTTAAAATAAGCATAAATAAGATAATAATTAACTAATATTAATCATTATCAAACTAAACTACTTATAATATCCCTAAATAATTGAATGTCCTATTGGGCTTATAGATTGGGCCCAACGGGTTGGCTGACCTATAATCTAGCCTGCATTAAGGGCTAGCAGATAGACTTATGCTTCTTTAGTATTCATTATATTTCTATTACTCACAACTTTTTTTTCCTTTCTGAAAGGTATTTCATTAAATTGAAAAAAGAACAAAATGAATTGTAGGATGCTTTATTTAGGATGACTTTGTTGATGCTGAAGAGAGTATTCTATTTGAGAAAAAGCAACATCAAAGTAACAACTAAAAAGGTACTATTTACAATTATATATTGTCATGCATAAGTCTTACATAGAAAACATTCAAGTCCTATGTAGGTCAATATTGGGTAGAAATCCCCGATGACCCAAAGTGGATAATGTCATGTGAGTAATGGTCTTGGGTTGTTACATATATCAATGTATATTCTTTTTTATGCCAAAATTATCAAAAAAAAATTCTATCCAAGATCCTTCTTTTGAGGCTCAAGAGAGTAGCTTAAAGGGTCCTCTTAGTGATGATGAAGTCTAAAACTAAAACTAACTATCAACATTAATATATAAGAGTTTGGATCCTTTGAGGCTCTAACTTAAAGAAGTTTGAGTGTCAAAGGGCTAGGCCAAGTTGGGCCTGGGTTCCCCATATATGCCAAGTTGGCCCTAGCCGGACCAAAGCACTTGAGGGCTATTAATTGAGCCAATGCAAGGTTCAGGGATCAAAATAAGAAAATCATTACTTATTTATTTATTTATTTACACTGCTACTATGAATCGAGTGTCAACCAAACGTTATCTTGTCTAATCTCAATTGTGAAGACACCATTAAGAAAATATTTGGAGAATATAAGGTTTCTTTAAAAACATTTTTTTATTGGACAATGACATATGTGCTTTTGTAACTTTGTTTTTAAATGTACAGTTTTATTTATTTTGTCAAAGAAAAAAATAGTTAAAGAGTTTGATATATTTCACATCTTTCAAAAGAATCCATGTGTGAAATCATTCCAACATATAGAATCATTCTAGCAAAATACTATCTTTGAAAAGTCATACATCCTTTATCAATTGACATTATTTTCAATTTAATACTGATTTGACTATTAAGCATTGTTGATTATTTTCAATTGACCTTAGTTTTAGATGTATCTAAAAAATACTATTAATTTAGACTTTTGAAATTTAAGAGTCATAGTTATCTAATAAAAAGATATTTGGATGTTCCCATGTTCTTGGAGTTCCATACACATAAAAACTATCTCCATAATTGGTTGGCATCCCAAGTTGCTTTACGAAGGAAAAAGTGTATCAATATTAATAGAAGTCCAACCCCCTTTTGAATTAGCAAGAATATATAAAAATAATATACAGAGCCTAAATTAGAAGCAATGAAACTTGAGGAAAGGGATTCAAAGCAATCATGCAACACTTATTGCTTATACATTAAGATCAATACATTAAGATTAAATATAGATGAAATGAATATGTGTGTGTGGATTTTTAGGGCATTTTTTGATGGGTAGTTGGGTATGAGATTGCCTTTATATCCCCACTTCCTTAACTACTAAATGACTGTTATAAGGGGACTATATTTATATATGTAAATACATATATTTTATAAAATTGATAAAAGTAGGATGGCTAGTGCCAGGCCGGGCTAGTGCTATTGAAGCCCATCCTCAAATTTCAAGGTCTACAAAAATTATCTAGGCCCGGTCCTATCCTTAAAAACAAAATCCCTCATTTTAAGTGTTGTCTTTGGGTTAGATTAATAGGCTTAGATAGAACAATGCATTGGACCCTACTTAACGAAGAATTGAGCCACTCATAATGGGAGCCATCCTAGTATATGGAAATGCATGGAATTGTGTTATGAGATTCTAATGGAGTAAAATCTGAAGATAACTTACATATTAGGAGGCGGCTTTCATTTTGGGCAGCTCAAATTTTCAATGGGTAGGTTCCATTGTGTACTTCAACTCCTTGAAACTAAGGAGTTCTTTAGGAGTTCTCTACCATGTATAAATATATATTTATCAAGTATAAATATGTATTTATTCATATTTTATTTGATTTTATCTTCCTGTTTCCACTTGAGCAAATAATCAGCTCTAAGGACGTGAATAATATTTGAGCTTAAAAATCTTCCTGTTTCCATTTCATTGCAGCAAAGCCTCGTATCGTGGACAAATCTACCAGCTGATCTACTCCTCGTATCCATCGGATTGCATATTTGCGATCACTTCAATTTCCGTCGTGTTTGTGTAACTTGATAAAGAGCGAAGCAACAACTCAGCCAGCGTTATCCCTCGCTTCTTCGTCAATTCCAAGTTGGCAAAAAGTGTCGTTTAATATGTCCACTTCATCGCAGATGCGATAGGGTCAGACTACCTGGATCTTAGGAGAATTACAGATGCCGTGGCCGTTCGTAGCTGGCTGTTCATGGTAAACTCATACTCGAGAAGAAATATTTCTCCTCAATCCTTTTACAGGCGCCCGAATTGATTTTCCACGGTGGGATGGATTCAAAATCGATGGAGTAGAGCTCTTATTGGCTCCTACTGACCCCAATTGTACAGTAATCATATGGCGAGAGAAATATTCGCTGCCGCTTTTTGAATTTTGTGGTGCATATTTACCGTTTTTTAAATTTTGGAGAGTTGGTGATGATGAATGGAAAACCGATTCTCTTTCTCCTACAACTCCACTCGGTGCCTTTCTGTAGGAAATCGTGTGGCCCGCATGCCACGGGTCCCACGTCAGATCAAGCAGGGCAGATGCCAACAGAGATGCAATCCCACTTTAGTGTAAGACTTGATCTGGGCCCCATAATAAGACTCCCAATAGGATCAGTGGATGTGGGCTTCTGGTGGAAGATGTCTCTAGTAAGTGTAACTCTTCAGGACTTGTCTATATAAGGATAAGGGAGCCCTAAGGTTTGGCACAATCATTATTCTCTCCATTCCCGTAGGAAAGATAAGAGGCGAAGAGATCCACGGAGCTTCCCATCACCGGAACGCACATAGATCTCCGGCTACGTGACGGAGTCTCCTCATCTGGATCCATCAATTGGTATCAGAGCCCGGCGCAGTGCATTCTACCGGTTCAGATTTTGCAACTGCACCGTGGATTAGAGTAGATCTGGATTTTTTTTCAGATATGTGAGCCTCGGTCTTATTTCGTTTCTGTAACTTGAAGCAGGAAGAAGACGAGCATAGTTCTGTGTTTTTTTTGTTCCTTTTGAAGCAGCGCACGTGAATCGAAATCTCATGAGATGATTTGATGTTTTGTATCCATCAAAATCTCCTTTGTCGTTTTCTACAAGCAAAAGAGGCACATGAGATGATTTGACCATGTGTTTTTTTTATTTAGTACACGGAATTCCACAACTTTTCCATCTTATCTTTTGTGGAAGGAAAAGTAACGTGGGCATTGTTTTTAAAGCCACGTGAAGCCGAGACTTAAACGTCCATCATCACAGCAATTGCACGCCTGCTCCAACCCCAACACAACAGGGATCCTCGGCCAACATGAAATTTTTTTTTGTTCTCTCTCTTCTCTGGATATTGTGAGTTGGGTCAGGTGGATCCAACCCATCTCAGATTAGATCCAACCTAGAAGTGCTGACGCAAAGATCGTACGGTTGACAGACACTGGGGTGCAGATCACCGTCAAATCTTTCAACTGCGATATCTTGGCTATCCGGAGTCAGATCGACGATCCGTTTGCTTCTACGGAATCCTTGCGAGCAGATCTACGCATTGGCATCAAAAGGAAGACGATCCAATGATTCAAATAAAAGGGTGGTATTTTCTCCTCATACGGTCAGTGGTATCTAACCCATCCTTTAATTAAAAATAAATAGAAATCATGTCTTCCAAATCAGCCTTGCATGATCTTGCAAAGGCTGATATTTTTAACGGCAAGAACTTAGCCGTGTAGAAGCGTCGGATGGAAGCGTTGCTGCATTTTGACGGATTAACTTATATGATTGAATCCGATCCGGTCCCTAAGCCCGCTGATGATGCCTCTAAGGAGGACCATGAATTACATGAGCAATGGGTCTTTGATAACAAATCAGCAAGGCATTTATTGATCGGATTCATATCCAGTGAGTTGGTGAAACAGTTTGAGCACTTCACCACAGTAAAAGAAATCTGGGACTATGCCATGGACAAGTATGATGAAACCTCCAAATCACATTTGATGGAGGCATTTAGCGCATATGTCAATTATAAGATGCCAGAGGGGTTATCTATAAGGGATTACATTGATAAAATGTCGGTCCGACATAGTAACCTTGCAGCCTTGGGAAAAGAAATGGACAAAGATTTTCAGATCATGTACTTGCTGATGAGTCTTCCACCTTCGTGGGAGAATGTATCTCAAACCCTTAGCCTTCAAAAGGGTGTAACCTTTAGTGAGGTTGAAGCAAAATTACTTGCTAAAGGACAAAGGCAGGCTGCCCGTGGTATAACACCTACAAATTCTGCTATGGTTGCTAAAACTAAGAGTTATAGCGGTGCGTTAACCGCCAATGTGAAAAATAAAAAGAAATTTCAAGGCAATCCAAAACGGAAAGGGCCTAAAAATGGTGTTTGCTTTAATTGTGGGAAGCCTGGACACTTTAGTTCTCAATGCAGAAAGAAAAAGGGTGAGAATAGCCAGCAAGGTAAAGTGACCAAAGAACACAGAGATTATGTTGAGATGGTCACTGAGTCCATGATGGTGGACACCAATGACAAGAATTGGTGAATTGACTCTGGAGCCACCAGACACATATCAAGGACCAAGGCTGTATTTATCGAATTCAAAGAGATGAAACCCGGAGAACAAAATATATACATGGGGAATGAAACATTCTGTGATGTGTTAGGGATAGGGAAAGTCAAAATTCACTTACCAACCGGCAAATCCCTTTATCTCTCAGATGTCTTCTTTGCTCCCGCAATGAGGAGGAGCATCATCTCTGTGAGCCAGTTGGCAAGGAATGGATTTGAAATTAGATTTAAAGATAATGGGGTTACTATTGGAATGCGCGGTAAAGTTTTAGTCCATGGTTTTCTTTCTGAAAATTTGTATTTGCTGGATATTCTTCATAATGAAATAAAGTCCACTTCTGATTATTCTGTGTGTGTGAATGTATGCATGAATGGTTTGGCAATGTTATGGCATTTGAGATTAAGCCACATTAATAAAAACAGAATCAGTAGAATGGTTAAAGATGGACTTTTACCAGACCTAGGTAAAATTGAGTATCCTATATGTGAACCATGCATAAGTGGGAAGATGGTCAAGAAACTATTTCCAAAAGGAACTCAAACTTCTGAAATATTGACCATAATTCATTCAGATATATGTGGACCATTGAATGTACACAATAGAACCGGAGAGGACTATTTCATTACATTCATTGATGATTACAGCAGATATGGGTATGTGTATCTCATTAAACATAAACATGAGGCATTAAAAATGTTCCAAACATATGGTGCTAAGGTCCAAAATCAAAAGGGCAAGAAAATAAAAGAGGATTAGGTCTAATAGAGGGGGTGAATACACTTCCGAACTGTTTAAAGAATATTGTGCACGTGAGGGAATCATTCATGAATATTCAATCCCATATACCCCACAGCAAAATGGCATGGCCGAGAGGAGGAATAGGACCTTAATGGATATGGTAAGGTCAATGATCAGCCATGCGAGTCTTCCGCTGTATTTGTTGTCACAACCCGAGCCCAGGGTTCGGGGGTTAGCAAAAGCCAAACCTAATGACACACGTACTCCCGTGCATGCACACGTAGACCGAGTCTAAATGCACACGCACAAGGGAACATTCACACGTGCCAAGCAAGTACGCGGAAGCTATGAATATCAGAAACATTAAACTAACAGTGCAAGAAAAGGATACCAAGAACAAACTGACATAATAACATATGAAAGTCTTACAAAAAGAACAAAAGAATATATACAATAATGACATGTCATGCCAAATACAAGTTTGAAAATCCACAAAACAAGACTCAATGATGCATGCCAAGAACGCTCTCCCGTGGAGTGATCACATCCACTCCTCTAGGCTTGATGGGGCCCCGAGGGTCTCATCTGGAGCCTGGCCGACCTGCGGGGGTTCGGCAGGGGGATCTGGGCCTGCAACACCAAAAACAACTGTGAATACGAAGATTCAGCAAAGTATAAACCATAGCAAGTTAACACACGCTGTGTCTAACAGAATAAGAACATCATGTGATTAAAGAAGGCATTTTCGTATACTAGACTGTCATGCAAGAAAGAAATATGCTAAGTGAATTAATGAATACATGCTGTGTACATACTAGTGGCGACTACATTACCATATGCTCCCAAAAGAGGGATCTTATAACATGCAAAGAACACCATTGTCCGGGCCAGGGTACAATGGGTCTCGGTTTCCTGGGGTCCGGTTCCCCAAGACATATCCATACTGCAGCAGGCCATATAAACTATACCAAATTCACCCCGTCGGGATCCTAAGGCTGAGGCTAAGTAGTGCCTGACCGTACAGTATCAATCATGAAAACCCTGAGTAGATCGTGACAACATATCATACGTGCGTATCTGTGAACATATTATACATGCATACTCAAGGTAAAGAACCCCAATGTGAATACAACTGAACACAAGTAAACATGTTAAAGAGTTGAGATCACTAATCGAACGCAATATGTTGTGCAACAAATCATGCGAAATCGAATCATCTGTAATGACAAACCAATTCTAATCTAATTATCCGGTGTTTCTAACCGTGCATGATGATGTAGTTTTAAGTTATTCGATGCACCGTTGTCTAGTGTTGCATGGAATCGGGCGGTGCATGAAGTCCCTTAAACCAACACACATGGGGAGGTGCTTAACATCCGGATAATGAACATGAATGATTCGGAGCCCTCGAGATCATTCACGCATTGTATTACATTCTGTTGGGCAGGTCTAGGTGCTCTACATTCTATCATGAAGGCCATATCGGTCTTTTTCATTACACCTATCCTTGTTTTTCTTTCATTAATCTAATGTGGATACGGCTTAGCCGTGTGTGTGCTACGGCTTAGCCGTGTGTGGTCTACGGCTTAGCCGTGGCTGGGCCGTAGAAGGTCTGTCAGTTGCTGACTCTCAGTTATTCCAGAAAATGCACCCTGTATTGATCTACGGCTGGGCCACGGCTGAGTTTCGGCTTAGCTGTAGGGCAATCCACGGCTTAGCCGTACCCTAGCCGTAGAGGAAAACTGGATTTTTCTCCTCTCTGGATTGTAAGCCGTAGGTGCTATGCGGCTTAGCCGTACCTGCACGAATTCAAATTCCTGAAACCTGTACAGAATGTCTGGGAAGCATCAGAATTTCAAGTTTTCCATGGAGATAGACAAAGTAGTAATCAAATGAGTAAGCAAATGAGCTGTAAACACCTTTTTCCATACACATTAATGTGAGTTAACCATGATCAAAATCATACCAACATGGGTTCTCAAAGATATGGTTATACTTGCCTCAATTTGGAAATCAATTGCACAATTCGTTGCCCTCAAGCCCAAACACAACCTAAACCAAATCAAACCACAATGCATGCATGAGGGATGGAGAGAAATCCACTACACAGATACACCATGCAAATGAGAAACAAGAAGGAGAAGAGATAGAGAATGGAGAGGAGGGGAATGGAAGGAAATCCACTTACCTCACATGCAAGAACCTAATTCCTCTTGATCGATGGAGGAGAGAAATTCAAGTGAAGTAGGGAGAGAGAGTGGAGCTCCACGTGCACAGTGAGGAGAAAGAGAGAAAACGAGAGAGAGAACATGCTTGTTGTCGATGGTGGGTTATATAAGCAATGGGTTGTTCAAATTACAAGAGGGTCCAAGTCATAAGTCTATTTTTCAGTTTGAGTCAAATCCAGGTCCACATGAATCACATGACCTCGGTTGCAAACGACGTAGTTACGAAAGTTAACGAGCTCAACGAAAGACACGTGTTGACATCAAGATGATGCAAAAATGACCATGTCTTAGAAAAGCTAAAATTACGAAAAAGGGCTTGGTCTACTTAATCCAGGTCAAACTCAACTCAACTACCTATCCATGACCCGTAACGAAAATAAAACACAAACCAAACACGATTAGTAACGAAAACAAGATTAACTAGCCACTAAACGAGGTCAAGCTGGGTCGGAGTGTTACATCCTCCCCTACTTGAGAATCATTCCGTCTTCGGAATGAACACTCACGCACTCATACCTGGGAAAATAAATCGGGATATTGTCGTGCCATCTGCTCTTCTAACTCCCAAGTAGCCTCATCGGGACTGTGATGCTCCCAAAGCACTTTGACCCATCGAATTGTCCTGGTGCGGAGTATCTGCTCTCGGGTTCCCACGATACGGAGCGGTCGCTCAACGTATGCAGCACTCGGCTGAATCTGAACCTCGTCGTAACGGATGACATGGGAGGGATCGTGAATATATTTCCGAAGCATCGAAACGTGGAAAACGTTGTGCACTCCTGAAAACATCTCGGGAAGATCTAATCGATAAGCCAAATCACCAATCCGACTCTTGATCTCGAACGGTCCTACATAGCGTGGAGCTAACTTGCCTTTCTGGCCGAAACGGATCGTACCCTTCATCGGTGAGACCTTCAGAAAAACCCACTCGCCAACCTGAAACTCTAAGGGTCGTCTGCGGGTGTCTGCATAACTCTTCTGTCTCGACCGAGCAACTTTCAAGTTCTCAATGGCTTTCTGTACCTTCTCCGTAGTCTCGGCAATGATCGTCGGTCCGTGAAAACTTCGAGTTCCAACTTCTTCCCAACATACCGGGCTTCTACACTTCTTCCCGTACAATGCTTCATATGGCGCCATCACAATGCTCTCGTGGAAGCTGTTGTTGTAGGCGAACTCGCACAATGATAGATGAAGATCCCATTCTTTCTCGTAGCTCAACACACTGGCTCGCAACATATCCTCCAAAGTCTGAATCGTCCGCTCTGATTGCCCATCCGTCTGAGGGTGGTATGCCGTGCTGAAACTCAACTTCGTACCCAAAGCCTCTTGGAAAGCTCTCCAGAAAGATGAAACAAAACGGCTGTCACGATCGGATACAATCGACACGGGGGTACCATGGAGCCTGACGATCTCATCCACGAACTTCCTAGCCATCTCTGAAAATGTCATACCCTTCCGAAAAGGAATGAAATGGGCTGACTTCGTCAATCGATTTACAATCACCCAAATGGCGTTGTTCTTCCTGCTCGTCGGCGGTAATCCAGAAACGAAGTCCATGGTGATGTTTTCCCACTTCCACTGCGGTATATGCAAAGGATGCAACGAGCCTGGCGGTCTCTGATGATTTGCCTTCACCTTCTGGCATGTCAAACAGCGAGCAACAAATCCTGCGACTTCTCTCTTCATGTTGTTCCACCAGAAGCGATCTTTGAGATTCCGAAACATCTTCGTGCTGCCTGGGTGCATCACGTATCGAGCGTAATGCGCTTCATTCATCAGTTTCTCCTTGAAATCATCAACTGCTGGCACGCACAACCTACTCCGAAAATAGAGTACACCATCCTCGAGTCTGAAATCGGGTCTGTCTCCAATGTGATCTCGAATGTGCTTCAAAGTTAGATCTTCAAACTGCCTGTCTTTAATCTGCTGAATCATCTCAGGCTGAAACACTAGCGTACTAGCCAAAGTCACGCACTCATCCACTAGTTTAACTTCAACAGGGAGACCATGGAACTCTAAGAGAAAACTGCTCAATAGCTGCACTGACTCTGCTTTCCGACTGAGCGCATCTGCCACCACATTCCCCTTGCCTGGCTGATATTTGATCGGGAAGTCATAATCCTTAATAAGCTCAAGCCATCTCCGCTGTCTCATGTTCAGCTCTTGCTGCGTAAATAAGTACTGTAAACTGTGGTGGTCAGAACGAACCTCAAACTGCACACCATACAGATAATATCTCCACAGCTTCAATGCAAACACGATGGCTGCCAATTCCAAGTCATGGGTGGCGTAATTCTTCTCATGTTCTCGCAACTGTCTCGATCCATATGCAATAACCTTCCCGCGCTGCATCAACACACAGCCTAGACCAACTCGAGAAGCGTCTGAATAAACCACGAATCCTTCACTACCATCTGGCAAGACTAACACTGGGACCGTAGTCAACTTCTCTTTCAAAGTCCGGAAACGGGCTTCACACTCCTCAGTCCAATCAAATGGTACATTCTTCCTGGTCAACTTCGTCAAAGGAGAAGAGATCTTAGCAAAGTCCTGGACAAATCGACGATAGTAACCTGCTAGGCCAAGGAAACTGCGAACCTCTGTCACTGTCTTGGGGCTAGGCCAATTCACTACTGCCTCTACTTTTGATGGATCAACTGCCAATCCCTCTCGTGAAATGATATGACCTAAAAATGCCACCTGCTCAAGCCAAAAATCACACTTCGACAACTTGGCAAACAATCGATGTTCTCTCAACAACGACAAGGCTTTTCTCAAGTGCTCCCTATGCTCCTCCGCTGACTTCGAGTAGATCAGTATATCATCAATAAAAACAACCACGAACTGGTCCAAGAAAGGAGTAAAGATCTGATTCATCAATGCCATAAAAGCTGCAGGTGCGTTGGTTAGTCCAAAAGGCATCACGAGGAATTCATAATGACCATAACGAGTCCTGAAGGCAGTCTTAGGAATGTCATCTTCCTTGACCCTCAACTGGTGATATCCAGACCTCAAATCAATCTTCGAAAAATATGCTGCGCCCTGAAGTTGGTCAAACAATTCATCGATCCTGGGTAGGGGGTACTTGTTCTTGATAGTCATTTTGTTCAGCTGGCGGTAGTCTATGCACATCCGAAAAGCACCATCTTTCTTCTTGACAAACAAGACTGGCGCTCCCCAAGGTGAAACGCTCGGGCGAATAAAACCCTTGTCCAAAAGCTCCTGCAATTGCTTCTTCAACTCAGACAACTCTGCTGGGGCCATGCGATACGGAGCCTTGCTGATCGGTGCCGTGCCGGGAACAAGCTCAATAGCGAACTCCACATCTCGAACCGGGGGTAAGTCTGGCACATCGTCTGGAAAGATATCGGGAAAGTCACAGACCACCTGGATCTCACCTAGCTGCTTCGTCTCCTTCTTCGCTGAGATAAAGGCAATGAAGCCTTCACACCCTCGGCGGATCAAGCGATCTGCCTTACACGCTGAGATCACACGACTGGGGCATCTCTGCTGACTGCCCTCGAAACGGAAACCCTTGCCTAAATCAAAGAAGATCGTCCTGTTGTAACAGTTAACACAGGCACGATATCGAGCGAGCCAATCCATACCAAGGATCACGTCGAAGTCCAACATCGACAACAGGATCAAATCAACAGGTAACTGATGACCTGCAATCTGCACGTCGCAATGGGGGTAGTACATACTACACTCCACTCGCTTGCCAACTGGGGTGGATACAACCAGCACATATGGCAACGGCTTAGACGGCTGATATAACCGCTCGGCAAAATGAGGTGCTACATAAGACCGTGTAGACCCCGAATCGAACAAAGCTAATGCCTCGACGCGAGAAATCAAAACAGTACCTTCAACCACCTGTGGATCCTCGGCACTCTCGTGGGTAGCAGCGTAAGCACGGGCTATCTGGCGAGGCTGTCTCAAGCCTGGACGAGCTGACTGTGGCTTGCTCGGAGCTGTAGGTGCACTGGGTCTGCTAGGAACTGCACCGGAGGTAGGACCAGATGGAGCTGCACCGGAGGCTCTATGTCGAGGACAATTGGCGATCATATGCTCCCTCGAACCGCAAATAAAACAAGCACCTGCCTTCCTCTAACACGCATCAGTCGCGTGGTTCTTGCCACAATATCCACAAGTCACTCCCGTAGAACTAGAAGTACTCTGCTGGCCTTTGGTCTTCTTCTGTACTTGTCCTCGTGCACTGAAAGGCGGCTGTCGCTTGGGCTCAACGGCTCTCGCAGCTTGGTGGATGGCCTCAGCAGAATAGGCCCTGTCCACTGCATCATCGAACGTGGCCGGACGTTGAAACGCAGTCACGTGATGCATGTACCGGGGATGCAGACCTTCAACAAACCGGTTCACCTTCCTTTCTTCGGTGCTGATCATATCCAAAGCAAAGTGCGACAACTGCATAAACTTGTTCACATATTCTGCTACTGTCATCTGCTGCTGGCGGAGGGCTAAAAACTCAACCTCCTTGGCTCGAAACACATGAGCCGGGATGAACTTCCTCCTAAACTGCTGCTTGAACATCTCCCAAACTGTCACACTAGGAATGTCTCGGTATGAGTTTTTCACGCTTTTCCACCAAGTTTTCGCGACATCTCTAAACATAGAAGTTGCTAGTCCGACCTTCTGCCGGTTCGTGCACACAACGGTCTCAAAAACATCCTCCGTCTGTTCCAACCACTGTTCTGCCTTCAATGGCTCTTCTGTCCCATAGAACTCAATAGCTCCTCGCTTGCGAAATTTACCGTAGAGGGCATTCGGGTCACTCTCTCGAGGCTGTAAGATCACCTGCTGATCTATATGTGACTGAGCTGGGACTTGGCTTTGTCGGTCTAACATGGTGGTAACTTGTGCTTGCAAGTTCTGCAATGATTGCGATTGTGCTTATAGAGACTGAAATAGCATAAGGATGCGTTCATCTGTGTTCTGTGTCTGCGGTGACGGTGCGGATCCGCTTTCGTTATTTCCGGCGTTCTGCTGAGAACCCGAACTTGATGCCATCCTGAAAAATGGAAAGAGTCAGACACAAACACAAAACAATAGCGCCCAACAAGCCCCAAAATCTAGAAAGAGCACAAAGAATAATCGTATCCTCACCACGATCCTACATGCCTACATGCTTATCATCTAGAACAAGGAATGAGCAAGGAATGCTCTGATACCATACATTACGTATGTCACAACCCGAGCCCAGGGTTCGGGGGTTAGCAAAAGCCAAACCTAATGACACACGTACTCCCGTGCATGCACACATAGACCGAGTCTAAATGCACACGCACAAGGGAACATTCACACGTGCCAAGCAAGTACGCGGAAGCTATGAATATCAGAAACATTAAACTAACAGTGCAAGAAAAGGATACTAAGAACAAACTGACATAATAACATATGAAAGTCTTACAAAAAGAACAAAAGAATATATACAATAATGACATGTCATGCCAAATACAAGTCTGAAAATCCACAAAACAAGACTCCAATGATGCATGCCAAGAACGCTCTCCCGTGGAGCGATCACATCCACTCCTCTAGGCCTGATGGGGCCCCGGGGGACTCATCTGGAGCCTGGCCGACCTGCGGGGGTTCGGCAGGGGGATCTGGGCCTGCAACACCAAAAACAACTGTGAATACGAAGATTCAGCAAAGTATAAACCATAGCAAGTTAACACACGCTGTGTCTAACAGAATAAGAACATCATGTGATTAAAGAAGGCATTTTCGTATACTAGGCTGTCATGCAAGAAAGAAATATGCTAAGTGAATCAATGAATACATGCTGTGTACATACTAGTGGCGACTACATTACCATATGCTCCCAAAAGAGGGATCTTATAACATGCAAAGAACACCATTGTCCGGGCCAGGGTACAATGGGTCTCGGTTTCCTGGGGTCCGGTTCCCCAAGACATATCCATACTACAGCAGGCCATATAAACTATACCAAATTCACCCCGTCGGGATCCTAAGGCTGAGGCTAAGTAGTGCCCGACCGTACAGTATAAATCATGAAAACCCTGAGTAGATCGTGACAACATATCATATGTGCGTATCTGTGAACATATTATACATGCATACTCAAGGTAAAGAACCCCAATGTGAATACAACTGAACACAAGTAAACATGTTAAAGAGTTGAGATCACTAATCGAACGCAATATGTTGTGCAACAAATCATGCGAAATCGAATCATCTGTAATGACAAACCAATTCTAATCTAAGTATCCGGTGTTTCTAACCGTGCATGATGATGTAGTTTTAAGTTATTCGATGCACCGTTGTCTGGTGTTGCATGGAATCGGGCGGTGCATGAAGTCCCTTAAACCAACACCCATGGGGAGGTGCTTAACATCCGGATAATGAACATGAATGATTCGCAGCCCTCGAGATCATTCACGCGTTGTATTACATTCCGTTGGGCAGGTCTAGGTGCTCTACATTCTATCATGAAGGCCATATCGGTCTTTTTCATTACACCTATCCTTGTTTTTCTTTCATTAATCTAATGTGGATACGGCTTAGCCGTGTGTGTGCTACGGCTTAGCCGTGTGTGGTCTACGGCTTAGCCGTGGCTGGGCCGTAGAAGGTCTGTCAGTTGCTGACTCTCAGTTATTCCAGAAAATGCACCCTGTATTGATCTACGGCTGGGCCACGGCTGAGTTTCGGCTTAGCCGTAGGGCAATCCACGGCTTAGCCGTACCCTAGCCGTAGAGGAAAACTGGATTTTTCTCCTCTCTGGATTGTAAGCCGTAGGTGCTATACGGCTTAGCCGTACCTGCACGAATTCAAATTCCTGAAACCTGTACAGAATGTCTGGGAAGCATCAGAATTTCAAGTTTTCCATGGAGATAGACAAAGTAGTAATCAAATGAGTAAGCAAATGAGCTGTAAACACCTTTTTCCATACACATTAATGTGAGTTAACCAAGATCAAAATCATACCAACATGGGTTCTCAAAGATATGGTTATACTTGCCTCAATTTGGAAATCAATTGCACAATTCGTTGCCCTCAAGCCCAAACACAACCTAAACCAAATCAAACCACAATGCATGCATGAGGGATGGAGAGAAATCCACTACACAGATACACCATGCAAATGAGAAACAAGAAGGAGAAGAGATAGAGAATGGAGAGGAGGGGAATGGAAGGAAATCCACTTACCTCACATGCAAAAACCTAATTCCTCTTGATCGATGGAGGAGAGAAATTCAAGTGAAGTAGGGAGAGAGAGTGGAGCTCCACGTGCACAGTGAGGAGAAAGAGAGAAAACGAGAGAGAGAACATGCTTGTTGTCGATGGTGGGTTATATAAGCAATGGGTTGTTCAAATTACAAGAGGGTCCAAGTCATAAGTCTATTTTTCAGTTTGAGTCAAATCCAGGTCCACATGAATCACACGACCTCGGTTGCAAACGACGTAGTTACGAAAGTTAACGAGCTCAACGAAAGACACGTGTTGACATCAAGATGATGCAAAAATGACCATGTCTTAGAAAAGCTAAAATTACGAAAAAGGGCTTGGTCTACTTAATCCAGGTCAAACTCAACCCAACTACCTATCCATGGCCCGTAACGAAAATAAAACATAAACCAAATACGATTAGTAACGAAAACAAGATTAACTAGCCACTAAACGAGGTCAAGCTGGGTCGGAGTGTTACATTTGTGGGGAGAAGCATTAAATACAGCACAATATATTTTAAACAGAGTACCCTCTAAGAATGTGCCCAAGACCCCATATGAGTTATGGACTGGTACGAAACTAAAACTAGAACATGTGAGAGTGTGGGGCCGCCCTGTACACGTCCTGCTACCACCACAGGAAAGGCATAAACTGCAAGCAAAAACGAAGAAAAATTGTTCTTTTGTTGGCTACCCATTACATTCTAAAGGATATCGTGTATATGATCACGATAATAGGATAATCATGGAATGCCGAGATGTGTTTTTCCTTGAGGATCCGACGGTCAGTCCTAGAGTAAGACCACAGAGTGTGGAATTATATAAAATCTCTATGAGCAAGGGGGTTCAAGCAAGTTGGGGTTCCGACGAAGAGGACGTTGGACCTAGAATTCCTGGCCAGGGCCCACTTGAGGTGATTGAACAACCCGATGAGCCAGTTGGCAGACCGATTCGGGCAAGGAAACAACCGGTATATCTAGATGATTATTGCAGTTTATTAGAAACCGTGCAAGATTTGGATCCAACCTCTTACTCTCAAGCGGTCAAAGCGCAGGATGCGCAGTGTTAGCTAGAGGCTATGAGAGAGGAGATGAAATCAATTGAAAAGAACCAAGTATGGCAATTGGTAGATCTACCTAAAGATCGGAAAGCCATTGGATGTAAATGGGTTCTTCGAAAGAAATTTAAAAAGGATGGATCCTTGGATAAATATAAAGCACGGTTAGTAGCTAAGGGATTCACACAAGTGGAAAGAATAGATTACGAGGAGACATTTTCTCCAGTTGTAAAATTCCAATCCATACAAACCTTAATAGCATTGGTAGCATGTCATGACCTTGAATTGCACCAAATGGATGTAAAAACAGCATTCTTGAACGGCGAATTAGAAGAAGAAATTTATATGAAACAACCCGAGGGTTTTGTGGTGCAAGGTCATGAGGATAAAGTGTACAAACTTAATAGGGCATTATATGGATTAAAACAGGCCTCAAGACAATGGTATAGAAAATTTCATTAGGCCATATGTGAAATAGGATTTGTCCCCAATAGTGCAGACACATGTTTCTATATTAAACGCAGTGGGAGTAGTTATTTATATTTGTCATTATATGTGGATGACATTTTGATCGCCAGTAATAAATTGGAAGCCATAAATGAAATCAAACAATGGTTAAAGTCAAGATTCGAGATGAAAGACATGGGTGAGGCAGAGTATGTCCTTTGCATTGAAATAACTCGTGATCGTCCGAATAGGATATTGACTTTATCATAGAGATCCTATTTGGAAGCTGTGTTGAAAAGGTTTGATATGGCTAACTGTAAACCAATTGATACTCCCATCTGCAGGAGCACCAAATTGTCAAGCGATCAAGGACCCACAAATGAGCAGGATAGGGAAATGATGAGATCAAAACCTTATGCTCAAATTGTGGGCAGCATCATGTATGCGATGCTGTGTACGAGACCAGATCTTGCATTCGCCGTGGGTCTCGTAAGCAGATTCCTAAGTAACCCAGGATTACCGCATTGGTATGCAGTTAAGAGGATTCTGCGGTACATCAAAGGAACAGTGAATCTTCGCCTATGTTATCAAGGTGAAGTCCTGGAACTGCGCGGCTACTCAGATGCTGATTGGGCCGGTGATTTAGACCAGAGAAAGTCAACAACCGGCTATGTGTTTACCCTCGGAGGAGGTGCAATTTCTTGAGGTAGGAAGAAACAGACCTCCACGGCTATGTCAACAGCCGAAGCAGAGTATATAGCTTGCAGTACAGCAGTCTAGGAGGCTCTTTGGTTAAAATACTTCCTGTGTGATTTGGAGGTAATAAATGAGAAGGAGCCTGTCCCAATGAGCATAGACAGTACGTCGGCCATTTCTATGGTGAATGAGCAAAGGATTAACAGCCGATCAAAACATGTTGAAATAAAATATCACTTTGTTAGAGAGAAGGCTGAAAAGAATGATATAGAAATTTTTTATGTGCCTTCAGAAGAATTGATGGCTGATGCTCTCACCAAGGCTTTGCCTGCAGAGGTTTTTGCAAGGCATGTGATGCGTATGGGACTAAGAAATATTTGATGTACATGGCATTCGTGCCAAGTGGGAGATTGTAGGAAATCGTGTGGCCCGCATGCCACGGGTCCCACGTCAGATCAAGCAGGGTAGATGCCAACAGAGATGCAATCCCACTTTAGTGTAAGACTTGATCTGGGCCCCATAATAAGACTCCCAATAGGATCAATGGATGTGGGCTTCTGGTGGAAGATGTCTCTAGTAAGTGTGACTCTTCGGGACTTGTCTATATAAGGATAAGGGAGCCCTAGGGTTTGGCACGATCATTATTCTCTCCATTCCCGTAGAAAAGATAAGAGGCGAAGAGATCCACGGAGCTTCCCATCACCGGAACGCACATAGATCTCTGGCCACGTGACGGAGTCTCCTCATCTGGATCCATCACTTTCTGTTCAAGAGCATGCTCTATTTTTCTGTTGATTTATATTCCCAAGTCCACTATCGTTGCTGCTAATATTGCTACGCAATACAAACTAGAGTTTCTAACGCTACCCATAGGTGTTGATACTTCATCTTTACACCTGGCATACTTGATGGAATCTGGTGAAGAGCTATTGCTGGTTATAAGATGCAGAAGAAAACTAAAAAGATCAATAGAGGTGGTTTCTCAGTCTTCAAACAGAATATAAGGAATTTGTCATGGGCACCGATGAAAAAGATTGGAATAATGTCTTGTTCTTGGGATGGTTATTTCACAAAGTATTCTGCAACATTCAGTGCAACTGAAGTGGGGTGCAAAGGGAATCAGATTTACTTTCAGTTCACTGGAGAGTATGGATTTTCTTGGTGGGCATTAAACATGGAAGATGGAAGCACCAAGTCTGCTTTGAGTTCACAGCACTCATTATTATCGACCTTACTATTGACACGTTCTCTGATGGGGATTAGACCTAGTTTTGTTTGATATTATTATGAGAGGACTAGTAGTATAAAATTAAAAATGTATAAAATTTATAAAACTCATTTTTGTGGTGATTTACTAATTGGGATTACATTACTTGCCAGTATCATATGAAATAAATTTATTTAAATTAAATCTGACAACTGTTGAATTAATTGAGATATATATCATATTTGTGGGATGATGAATTGAACCGGCACCTGGGTCCGTGTCTCAGCCAAGAGACACAAGTGTAGAATTGATTTACATTTGAGGAAAATTTCAAATAAGGAACCAAGGTTTTATCTTATTTCAAAAAAGAATGCAAGTTTTAAAACTTTTCAAATTAGTTCCTGAGTTTTTTAAGAAGTTTTTAAAAGGGTGAATGTCCTTAATTGAAAATTTTTTGGAAAACTAGGGACTAATTTGAAAAATTCTGAAACCTACATCCTTTTTTGAGATAAGGCAAAACTTTAGGGCTTTATTTGAAAATTTCCTTTGAGAAATCATCTTTTCTCAATACTTTTAACAATTGAATGTTTTAAGCTAGTATTGTAAAGGACTTTATAATTTATTTATTCATGCAAATACTTATTTATTTGTCTTTTTTTTTTGGGTGACTACTCCATTTTTGAAAGGGACACCCAATATTAAATGTCATTGCTTTAGATTTGAGACATGTGAGCACCTACTTTATGCAAAATGCTTAAGGTTATGTTTGTCTTTAATCTGAACCCACTAAAGACGTTTGGGTGCCTTTTATTAATGTAGGAGTGGTAAGAACTCAAGTCTGATCAGGGGTCCATTATTTCTGTGGTAACTCAAACATGTTGGGAGCTGCAAGAGGTTTCCATTGATTGGCATCATCCAAGTGCAAGGCTTGGGTTCTTTGCAAAGCTAGGGGACTAGGAAAATTGGCTACGAACGGTGATTTATGAACTAGTTTTTTTTTTATTAATCCATTTGGAATCATCTTAGGAGATTTTTTTTTTGCTTAAAAGGCAAATTGTATTAGAAGAAAGGAGGGATAAAACAAGAAAAAAGAGCAAAATAGAGTTCAATAGAAGGCAGAGAAAAAAACCAAACTTAATTACAATGGAGTAAACACTCCCAAAGATAAAGAATAGATTTTTGAGAGGTGCTGATAGTAAGAGATTTCTGAAAACCAATAAGCATGTGAAGAAGTTCTTTGACGAGAGATTTTGATCTTAAAAGATAGAGAAAAGTCTCATGGAAGACTGCATCATTTCTAGAGCTCCAAATAGCATAAATAGCAGAGGAGAAGATGGTTCAAATACTTTGGTGATCAACCTAGCTTCTGTTAGAGAGAACTAAACTTTAGATGGAGCATTAGACATAGTGGACTGTCAAAAGCTGATAGAATCCAAGACCATAAACCTGTAGAGAAATTGCAATGGAAGAACAAATGAACATCAGATTCAACCGCATGATGACAAAGGGGGCACCTTGAGGCAAGTTGCACACCTACTGATTGTGCCCACGTTTCAATGGGAGTCTTCTTATGGAGAAGCCTCCAAGTTACGTAAGACAGACGGGGACTCATGATAGAATTCCATACAATAGAGCATCATGGTATTGTCAATGCTCTAGAGAAAACTAGCTGCCAGGCAGATTTGAGAAAGAGCATGCCATCTGAGCTAGCTAGTGTTAAGAAGCTTGTTAACAATCCTCACTAAAGGGAGAGAAATGTATTGGGCAGCAGCAATATGGAATTTAATATCAAGGGGAAAGGAATCTAGGATAAGCCTTGAGGAACTGGTGATGATGCCGGAAACACAGTCATTGGTGGAGAAGAAGTAACGAGGAAATTGAGAAGCAATAGGGGAACAACTAAACCAGCCTTCATACCAAAGGCTAATGCCTTTGTTAGTACCAATAACTCATTTGTAGGAGTGTTGAAGATAGAGCTCTCTTGTTTTCTTCCAATACAAGAACCTTTAAAGGTGGTAGAGGGGCTCCATGGAGTTGAATTTGGAAAATACATGTTCTTAAAGAAAGTTGCCCATAGTAAAAAAGATATAATAGCTTGACAACAAAGCTTTAGCATATATGAAATATTGACTTCTGAAATGCGTCTAAGGCCTAAACCACCTTTTACTTTGGGAAAACAAACTACCTTCCATTTGACCAAATTCCTTTTCACTGACCATTGATCAGCTGACCATAAGGAATTACGAAAGAATCTCTTAATTTCATTGATAACATTACAAGGAAGATGGATAACCATTATAATATGCATAGGAATTGCAGCTTGTTTTTCCAACCATTAAGCCTTTTGAGGATCACCCAAAATATTTGGAAGTGAGAGGGGAGGGAGGAATACCAATGATTGATGACCATCGTTGTTGAATCCTAGAAGCACATCTGCCCAAGAAAAGTTTGCTTCTCCTAGGTTGAAGAGTTTCCCCACTACTAATTGGTAAGAGGCTAGTAGAGATTTGATGGCTTTAGCTCTTGTTAAAAAGGCTCTAAAGAAAATCATGATTTCATTGGCATATAGGAGATGACATATGTGATGAGGAACAAATGAGAGAGGAAATATGGAGCCTACAATGGTGAGTTTCACAAGGTTGAGGCTAAGAATCTCCTCAGCCAAAATGAAGAGGTAAGGAGACATGGGATCCCCTTGTCTTAAGCCACAACTCAAACCAAAAAAACCACAAGGAATCTTGTTGATCAGAACTGAACGTGTACTTGTAGAGCTACATTTTAAAATCAAGTGAACACATCTTTTAGAAAATCCAAAGAATCTAAGAGCAACAAGAAGTGTCAGTTTAACTTGTCAAAGGCTTTAAAGATGTCAAGTTGAAAGCATGTAGACCCAGCTTTAGTTTTTGCATTTAGTCGTTGGAATAACTCATGAGCTAAAGCTGAATGTTGGTGGATGGATCTGCCTTTTAAGAAAGTAGCTTGATGATTGGAGGTTATGAGGCACAAAATAGAGGCTAATCTAGATGCCAAGATCTTGGAGATGATTTTATAAGTGAAATTTAGTAAGCTGAAGGGCCTGAATTCTGAGAATGTTGTGGGAGAAGTATGTGTTGGTGGCCCGTAGAATTCTGCCTGAAGAGAAAAAAATGCTGAGTTTAATGGGAGCTGCTATTTTCCTGATATAGTTGTGGCCATGCTTTGTTGGGTTTATGTCTTATACTTCGGTTTAGCCGGATGGGTCCATTGGGTTAGCCAGTGACTGGTTTAAGGTCAAGGGTATTTTGGTAATTGTACTGGGGCTTGCTTGGTGGCCAAGAAAGCAGAAATTATATATGTGTATAGTCTGTAACCTTAGATCTTGACGTTGAAGAGAGATGAAAGCTCTCTTGCCCATCATGTTTCCATACCACGTAGGAGAGACGATGTGAGAAAGTGAAAGTCTCTGTATGCTTTACTTGTCATAGTGAAGATGATCGTCTCTGTGCTATGAAGGTAGCCCTGTTTGGATAAACCATGTAAATTTCTGAGTCGCTTCTTATGTGGTTACTTCTTTGTTGATCTTGTGATTTAACATCAACATGCTTCATATGCTTTCAATAGTTACTGGTAGAAATACAAGAATAGTGGGGGAAGTTGCAGCTTTGGAGGGACTGCCATGATCATTAATTCGGACTGCCATGGTCTTTATGCATATTCAAGTGTGTCACTAGTAAACAGATGGTTGGAATTTTTAACTGTGATCCATAAGGAAGTGAAAAAAGTTCTTTTTAATTTTTAAAAATGTACTTTTTCGCAGCGGTTAGCTGACCGCCACTAAAATATATATACATTTTATTTTTTATTTTACTTTTAATTGCGGTCAGCGGCCCCCACTAAAATAGTTGGAATTTGAAATCATTGAAAAATTAGAATTTCAAGGGGTGTTTGGAATTTTTGTAGTTCCTTTCAGATGCCAAAAATCCTTGGGTCTGCCCTGTTTACAATTTGGAGACTTGGAACTTGGGTGCCCTAACATCAGGTTTCCCGCTACTCATAACTTTTAATTTGTAATGGCGTAGAATAAAACAATTTGACTTTATTATATATATTAAAGCAATCCCCCCTTTCGCAGGAGGGCGACACGTGGCGTAGCCTTTTTGTAAAAGACCGACACGTGGCGCGCTCTCAACAAAGTCTTCAAATATAGAATATCTCTTATCTCTCCTAAAATCTCTCCATTCCATTGATGAGATGAGAAAATTGTGTGCTACCTATGATTGCCCAATATTGTAGGGTCTAATACTTGTGTGATATCTTTCATTAGGATAACATATAAAAGCAAAATTATCACTTTAAAAGTGTTATTTTTTGCACGAGCAGCTCTGTATATTTATCTGAATGTTAACCTTTTTTTTTTAATAATTGTGACAGGATTTTGACCATTCAATCAAAGGGTTATACTGTACCCTCACAAGTGGACTGTGCCGGTTCAAAGATGTGTTTGTCAGTCCCTTGGGTTGTTGGTTGTGGGGAGATTAACAGGCGCATTTATTTCAGTGAGGGTCATGTGAAGGGTTGACATTTGAAAAAAAAGCAACCAAGAATGTCCCCTGTCATTGGGAAGTCAACTCCAAAGTTGGCTACGTAACATCAATCCATGGACCAAACTACATGGACTGAACCCATCCATGAGGATAATTGCCTCATTTTAACGCATCTTCAAAGTCCACCCATTCTACTCCTCTGCAGAAAACTGACAGTAATTAACATTTTTAATTACAGCTTACTTCGAATAAAACAATGATCAATTTATGGCAAAAACATGATCTTAGACTTAGATCTTGTCCATAAAAACGGAAAAAACCTCCTCCCAATTCCCACGAATCCAACAGTTCAAATCACAACCCAACACACCACTCCACACCCATCCATACCGTTGCAGTCAGACTAATAAAAATCTAACAACAATCCGATCCATTGTATCACACGCCCCCCCCCCCCCCCCCCCCACACACACACACACAAAGATAAAAGTACATCCCAAAGTACCTCCGTCCCAAAGCCTTCTCTTCTCAATCTTAGCCATTGAATGTAACTTTCCTTTTATCATAAACACTTGTGAAAAAATCACACTCATCTCAGACTAACATCCACCATTAGATCAAAAACTATGAAAACACGTAATTCTGATATCTAAATCCAACAGATAATCACACTTTGATCAAACACAAAATCTAATCTTCTCATCATCCAGTGATGGATATCTAACAATTGATGAAATGGATATCTATTGAGTTCTCATCCGGATGTATCAGATCCATTCTCGGATAGTACGCGGGCACACGAAATGAATTCAATCTCTCTGAACCCAAGCCTCCCCATAATTCTCTTCATGAGAGTGCAACACGTTGTGCAATCTAAGGATTCTATCCATATCGGCTAGACCCTATTCATACCACCTCTCTAAAATCTCTTAATCTTCTTAAAATGTCTCTTAAAGAATTTTGCTAAGAATGAAATTCTTAGATAAGGAGTTCATCATCCAGATCCAAGAGAGAACACACCAACATGAGTCCAAAATAGTTAAAAATAGTAAAAAAGTAAGATATTATCAAATCTTCCACAAATGGAGTGGAGAATTGGATATTGAATTTATTGTGATTTAAGTGAAAGCATTGGACATGTCACAATCTTTTTTCAGTTGTGTGATATCTCTTGGTTGCTGTCATGCTGTAAGATCACATACTTAACTACTTGCATTAAAAATTAAGTTGGTAAAGAGACCCCTATGGCCTGATGGCAACAGAATCATTTACAACCCAAGAGATCTACGGTGTGTTGTGAGCAAAATATCTACTCAATAATCCATCTACATGTTTCCTACTTATATCCTGCTATGAAGATTTCTCTTTCCGACTTTTTGTATGTAGGACTCTATTCTTGTTTATATAGCATTTTAAAAAGAAAAACATTCGACTCCTAAATCCCCTCTTACAAATAATCTTTTTTACTTTAATACCACTTGAAATTCAAATCTTCCTTTTGACATTACCATAAACCTCAAAAATATTTAAACTTTGCCCCATTCGGCTTATAGAAGGAAAGACATATAGTTTTTTCTTTATATTAGGTGGTTGAGTCATCGAGGGAGATGATCGCACCTAATCCAACATGATTTGGTCATTGATAGACTTCTGACATTTTTTTAATAGACCCATGTCAGAAGTTTAGTTCCTGCAGCTACCTACACTTGTGCATGTTATTTTTGTGGGCTCTATCTGATCCAACAGAGTATTCAAATTAATTTTTCATTAGATTTGTTCTGCAACAAATCTTTTAAATTAAATATGAGATGTCATCAATTGATTTTTTTTTACCAGAAGTTGTCACTCATAAACCCAAACTACATCTTTTTGTCCAAGGATGCATATAAGATTTTTTTATGAATTTTTTTATTTATAAATAATTTTTTAAATATTTTTATTAACTCTTCATGTTCTATCTTTCTCATCTCAATAAATTGTTAGTGTTCAATTTAGTTGGATTTTATATTTCTTAGAGGATCAATGAAACTTCATGTAAAATTTGAGTTATTTAATAAAAGATAGATTAAGATTTCTCAAATTTGTCATATTATATGTATTTTCCATTTTCTATTTGGGTTTAGATGCCTTTGGCTAATGCTTTCCTTTTCTTTTCTTTTTTTTTTTTTTTGAATGTCTAGATCCTAGACCAATTAGGTCACGCCCGACATTGCACTCCCAGTAACTGGGCCATGTTTGGCTAGGGTGCATCAAAGTTTAGGTCAATAACTATTAAAAAGTAATTATATATATATATTGATAACCCAATGTATCTCTTGCCAGCCCAGTTCCAGACCTTTGGCCTCTGGCCCATGGTTTACCCAATTCTTACGAGTAAGGACCATTCCCTAGGAAAAAAACAAAAGGCGAAAGAAGACAGCCACAATCCAATAAAATTTAAAGAAAGCATTTACAACAACCACATAAATCTCAAAAAAAAAAAAAAAAAAGAAAAAACTTTCATTTTCCCAAATTAGAAGTTTGTGGGGCACACATACCATTTATATGATACCATCATGAAGATCAGTCTAGATTTTGGGAGATGATATGCGTGAGAATGAGATTTATAGTGATAGAATTTTTTTTGCTAGAAAAAAGGAAAAAATTAGAAACCCAATTATCTATGGAAAACATTATAAGTTAAATTAGGAGATGACCTTTGTAAAAGACCTTTGAGAAAAACCTCTCATTCATAAAGTTAGCAAGACTGTATGAAGGACCCATTTAGATGGTAGGAAGGAAATGGAAGATTTTATCATGGCTGTGGAAATAAGTGCTTCTAAATTTTACAACCCTATAGACACTCATCAAACCACTAAACTTCGTGGCTATTAATTTAATAGTCCTAATCATCCAATGCTAAAATACGATTGTGTAATGAACTCTGTGTTAATATTCATTTAAGATTTATTTAAGTATATATAGATGTTTCTATTTAAAAATATAATTATTTTTCAAATAAGCGCGTGCCATGAAGTGCTAACGTGTGTATTTATATATATAATTATGGGTTCTTTTTGGATTACCAATATAAGATAAGGACTTCTGGTATCATGAATGATTGTTTTGTTTTTTAGTGCCATGTAGTTATTCTTTTGTTAAAATTTGGAATGAAGATGGTAGTAATTCTTTGGTAATTATTGATGAAATTGTAACTTTATTACTGATGTAGTATGTTGTTGTGTAGTTTCATGCTAATATTTTTCTTTAAATATAAATTTCAGAAATCTATAGCAGTGAATCATTTGCTATCTCAAATTAAAGAGGCTACTGCACACGGGCTTTGCAGCGGTCTCTGTTCAGCGCAACCCTCTTTGTGAGAGAGCGACACGTGGCGCATTCCGATTAAAGTCCTAAATCCACTACTTTCCTGATCTTCAATTGATAGTACTAATCAACTCTCAAAAGAAATCTTAAATATAGAAACCGGATCTTTGATTTGGATGAGATTAATAAAGTTGTATATATAAAGGCACCCAAGTTATATGGCAACTTTGCATGGCAGAAGTTCCCCTATTCAGGTATGCTCTCTCCTTCTCTCTATTATTTCTATCAAATTATATAGTTTTCTTCTCTGTCGATGAAACCATCTCCCACTGCAACTCTCTGCAAGTATCCCCTCTCGCTCCGGCCAACCAGCCATCGACCCATCTCATCTATTTCTTTCTTCCTTTTTTCCTTTTATTCTCTTCTCTGTTTTCTTTGGCCATCAACGCATCTGAACTTTTGAAAACCAACGTTTCTCACATGAATAAATATTGAAAACAAGGTATGCTCTCTCCTTCTTTCTATTTTTATATCAAATTATATAGTTTTCTTCTCTGTTTTTTATGCCTTTACCATTGTCACGATGAAACCATCTCCCACTGCAACTCTTTCCAAGTATCCCCTCTCGCTCTGCCCAACTAGCCGTCGACCCATACCAACCATCGACCCATCACAAGAAGAAGAAGAAGACTGAAATGAGAAGAAGAGGCGGCAGCGTTAACACGAGGAAGAAGGAGAATATGATGGGATGAAGATGGGGACTATTTGGTTCAGTGGAATGCAACAGAGAGACCGAGATGAAGGTGGATCTGAGAGAAAAATGGGAAGAAGAATATGGGTTGTGCTCGGTTCAGGAACAGGGGAAGAAAAAAAAGGAGAAAAGGAGGAGAAGTCTAAGTTGGGGAAGAAGAAAAGAAAACCAAAGCAAGAAGGAAACAGAGAAGGAGAAAAGTGTGAATGAAGAAAACGAGAAGGGAGGATGGAAGGAAGAGGAAGAAGATGAATGGGTTTAGTCACAAAAGAAGAAGGAGCAAGGAAGAAGAAAAAAAGAAAGTAGAAGAGAGAAAGGAGGGACGAAAGCCCAGGTCTCCACGGGTTCGGTCTCGGTGAGGAGGAGAAGACACAGAAGATGGAGAAGAAGAAAAGCAGAAAACAGGAAGAAGAAGAAGAAAAGAAAAAGGAAACAGAGATGGGTTCCGGCTCCTGGTTCGTCTAGCAGGAATGGAGAAGAGAAAAAAAGCAGAGGTTATTTTGAATTTGGTTACACAAAGAGAGATCAGTAGAAGAGATGAAGTGATAGAGAAGAAAATCATGAGAAAGGAGATGATAAACAGTGTGGGCTTTGAGTACAGGTGGGTTCGGGTTAAGCCTGGCTCGGCTGGGTGGGTGATGGAGTTTGGATGCACTAGGATGATCTCGATGATGGGTCCAATGGAGGTTGGGTTTTGTGGTTGCAAAAATTAAACCAAAAAACGAAAGAAGAATACAGTAGTAAAGGAGAAGAACAAGATGCAAAGGTGGGTACATGGGTTAATAGGTCTACTAGTTGATGGGTAAAGCCCAACTTGATGATTTACCATCTCAGTGTGGGTGTGGGTGAATGAAAGGGGGGGCAACTGATTCCGGCTTTTGATCTTTCATTCTATTTTATTTACTCATCCTTTAGAAACAACAGATCTTAAAGTTTCTCTCCCACTTTAATCGACAGAAGTTCTAAATTAAAAAAGCATCAGTTAGGGTACATCTTTTTAATTCAAATCGATCAATTGCAAACACGTCTTCTGCCCCTCCTTTATTTATTAACTAATGTACATCAATCAAAGGAACAAGCCACATTTATTTTCTTAATGGGGCCAAGTTTTAGATACACTGACTGTTATCTTTCCTTAAAATCTCAATTTTTCAGCTAGGTCATTGACTGTCAGTTATAGTAGTTTCATCAACAACTATTTAGCTATTCAGAATACCCCTCTTTATTCAACACCAAGCTCTATTCCTCTGTTCAAGGTACGCTCTCTCCCTCTCTCTATTATTTTTATCAAAGCTCTATTCACCTATTTAACATCACGCTCTATTCCGATACTCAAGGTATGCTCTCTCCTTCTCTGTTATTTGTGTCAAATATATCTGTTTTTCCAGAGGGTAAAAAAGCCATGCATACGAAACCCATGATAGAACCTCCAAATTTCGAACCCAGTATTGGTGGATTTGAGCTGAGTTGGGCCTAACAAGATGGATCCATACTCATTGAAAAAAATTGTAATATAAGTCGGTGAGATTCATAAAAGATGAGCCCCACATGAATTAAATTTCTTAATGTATGGGTCCATGTATTAGTCTTGAGATGTGTTTTTTATTTCATTGACCAATTTTATCTTTCATTAGCCACAAGTTTTTTAAAGTTCTTTTTTCTATTCATTTATATCTCCAAGTTTTTATATCTTTTGTTTTTCTTTTTTAATCTTTTTTCCCATAAGTAATCACCTTTATATATTAATTTCTATAATCATTCAAGGATAACTTAATATCAACAGTTTTTTTTTCACTTTCAACTATTATACATCTATGATTCAAAGAAAATATTTTCTCCTTTCAAAAAAATAATTCAATATTTTAACTATGTTTTCGCTATGATTTATGTCATAATATTCATTAATATTTTATTTAAATTATTAATAATTTTTACTAAGACTTAATTATTATTTTTTCATAGCTCGCGTTGGGCGCGGGCCTTGAAGCGCTAGTTATATATATTATAACAATACCCCCTTTCGTAGAAGGGCGACACGTGGCGCTTCACTATTTGTAGGACAACAACACGTGGCGCAGTCTTCTCTAGAGAACATGAGAAAGCGAAAATGACGCTTATTTTTCTTATCATCTTAATAAGAAAGTAGATCAATGATTAATTTGAATGAGAGGGATTTGAGGAGATCTCTCTCCTTCATCCATCATCCTCCCTAATATTTTTGGCCGGTTGTCCCTCATCAAATCAACCTAAAATATCTCCTTTTACCTATTCCTTTATCCATCATATCTCATCACTCCTAAAACTTCTCCCTCATCAATTCAATTTAGTTCTCCTAAAAAATCTCTCCCTCTTTCCATTGTTTCTCATCATCCTTAAAATCTTTCCACCAATCCTTCATCCCTAAAGTATCTTATATATTCAATTCTCTATCTCCCATCCCCATAGCTTTCTATTAGAAACTACAATCCTAGATCTCAGTTCAATAATTGTTAAAAATAACAATTAACTACAAAAGAAGAAGTGTAGATGGAGGCGTGCCTCAGTTTATAAATTGCCTTATTCTTGCAAGAGGTGGTTCCTGCCTTCTTACCTTCGTTGTGGGTTCTGCAGTGGGTGCATCAGACTTTCTCACAAGATTAGAGAGCCCTGAAGAAGCAAACCCTCCTTGGTCCCCTCAGCCTTCAATTGAAAACCAGTCCATTCATTCATATTACGTTGCCTGGATATTGCAGTACTTGCATTGCATCTAACTCTTATAATAATCATGATTCCCATGTCATGTAACATAAAACGTCAAAACCATCCATTGACATTGTATTAATTGTTCATTAGCATTGAGTCATGTCATGTAACTCTTGGCTAGATCTTGAATCCTCATTGAAATTTATGAGAGCATTGAAGAAGTTGTTGGGGATTCTCCAAACTCAAGGATAAAACGTAGACATTATCCCAACTTAGGACAGCCAAGACCCTCGGGTGAGAGAAGTACAACTCAGATGAGGTGGGAAGCACTCTATGTATATTGAACTCTATTTTATAATATCGAAGGACCATCATGTGATTTGAGCCACATTAATAATTAGTTAAGTCCATGACATCTATGTTCAGGGCATGGAAAAATATTTTTGAAAAATAACTATAGCTTTCATATAATTAAATGTCAAATATGAACTTTAAAATTAATATAATCTATTTCTTTCCCCACCCACCGTACCATCCCCATCATATAACACTTGCCATAATCTTAATGCAACTAACTTTTCATAAAATCCAATTTAATTAATGGCACAGTGTATGGGCCCATTATCTAACATGATAAAATCTTGATAAACTTTAGCTTCATAAAGTCTTGATAAAAACTAATTTAATCAATAACAAAAGATGTGGGTCCAAGAAAGGAAGCCCATTATTCAACTTAATATATCCTTGATAAAATTAATCAAATTTGACAAGTGGAGGAAGATAGGCCCTTAACTGTTGATCCCACCATATTTATATGGGCCCCAAATACAACTACGTAGATATAATCCAACCAGCCACCTACATGTACATTTGAGAGATTAATGCTTTTCTAAAATATTTCAAAAAATATTTAAAATGATCCATTTTCTGGGATGGATGGAGCGACTCCATCAAAGTGGGCCACAAAAATTTAACTTGGTGAAAAAGGAATTGAGACTCCTTCTCCATAGTCCTATAGTCCAATTAAGATAGCATAAAAAGGAAATCTAAAATTTATATGCAATGGATAACCGCTGAACCTTGAAAGTTGGAATATGGAAAGTCCACTAGGTTTGACCCGAGTTTCTTTAGCAATACTTTTATTCATGTTTCTTGAACTTGGTCCCACTACATCTAACAAATCCTTCTTATCTATTAAAGCTTCCCAATTAAAAACAAATCATAAATAGAATTCACCCTTTTTAGAAAGAATATTACACGGTAGTCATTTCAGTGCCTCTCTCTCGGATCCCATCTCAGTGCCTTTCTCTCTTCCAAAAATTCCATCTTTTAAATAGGGATTTGCTATATGCAAGAAAAAGGGACTCGGCACACTCACAAAAAAAAATAATAAATTCTTAAACTACCCCCACCCTCTTCTCTCCCCACTCACCTTCTCATCCTCTCTCCTCCCCTTCTCCACCTCCCCTTCCCGGCCATGATTGGCGGCTCCGGCAAAGGCTGGATCTCCCTTCCTGCCGCTCTTCCTCTTCTTCTCCCTCTTCCTCCATCTTCCTTTCTCTCCCTCTCCTTGTCTTTTCCTCTTCCTCTCCCTCTCCCTCCCCTTCTCTCTCTCTCCCCCCTTTCCCCCTCTACTCGATCTCCCTACTGCTAGGAGATCGAGGTCTCCCCACAATAGAGAGATACAAGCTGCTCCACTCTCCATTCCCATTCCCATTCCACAACTGCGCCCCCCCTGTTCGGCAAAGACTAGCCGAACATTATTTTTTTTGTTCGGCCTTGCAAGGCAGAACAAAAGTGTAATGTCCGGCCTTGTAGAGCAGAATAGGTTAGAAATGGAATAGGGAGAGGAGAGGAGAGGAAGATGGGAAGGAGAGAAGAAAAAGGAAGAGAGAGGGGAGGGAGAAGGAAAGGGAGAGGGAGAGGGAGGGAAGTGAGATTTGGTGGCTCCCTCCATTGAAGCTACCAAACATCATCGAAGGGGGAGGTGGGGAAGGGGAGGAGGAGGAGGTGGGGAAGGGGAGTGGGGAGAGAATAGGGTGGGGTAGTTTAGGCTTTTTTTTTTTTGTGCGCTGAGTCCCTTTCTTCTTTTATATAGCAAATCCCTTTAAATACTATACAGGTACCAATCTAACTTGGACTGTGTGAATCCACCAAATTTGACGAGGTAGAGATGTCATGCTCCCAACTACATCCTATTTTGAATTCCTTCTATTTGATTTGGGTGACGATTTTGTTGCAAAGATAGTGGATTATTTTTCTTTTTGCTTATACCAAGTAATCTATATTTAACAAACAACTTTAATCTTTCAGAATGATGCCTTAATTTATTCCATTATTGTATTCCACTACTTTGGTAACTAAGATGAGTTAGCACAGGCCTTTGCGTTGGCCGTGATCCCTGCAACGCTATATATAATGAGAATAGCCCTTTGTGAGAGAAAAATCTATTTTTACCTTTTAGAATTGATTTAAATAGTTCTATTTTAGATATTGACCTAGACTTTGATACACCCTAGCCTAACACGACATAGCTATTGATAGTGCAATGCCGGGTGGAGACTAATTAGTTTAGGATCTATACTTGAAATGGCCTATGTAAAACCCTATATCAGAGCCAAATTGTAAAGCATGCGAGCTAGGTCCATCTACTTGACAAATATACAGTATGAGTTTGAGAAATGTGTAGGGCCTAGTAATATATAAAAATATATATATTTTTTTGTAATGATCCTATATAATATGACTGATAATCAAAAGCTCCCATTTTGTAGAAGGTCTACCCCATGTGCTACCGTAACCCTCTTTATAGCTAATAAGCAAATAGCCATTGATGCAATTATTCTTCTAGGTCTAAAAACACCCCTCTTCAAAAATTATTCATAGTGAGAGAGTTGGTTGACCTTATGAGTTTTGTACATTGGATTATTCCATCTAATTCTTTTCTATATTGTTTTTTTTCTCATTATTGAGTTTAAGGATTAAATAAGAAATTATCTAACTTTTTTCTATTCTTATTCTAATAAAACTCTATGGGTACATTATTTTTTATTTAGTTTCTAATATGACATTTATTCTTTTGAGAGTGCGCTAAAATATTTAAAATTATGTTTGTGTAATGAGTTTTCTATTAATATTAATGTACAGTTTATTTATATATTTATAAATATTTGTAGTTACAAATAATGCAATTATTAAACAAGGCCAGTGCCCAAACAAGGCCTGCGTTGGGCGCGGGTCCTGTAGCGCTAGTAAAGAATTTATTCTCAGACCTGTTACAAGCTTGTTATTAGAACTGCGGCGCCATCTATGTGTTACTAAGCTATCTCAATTCGGTGACTAGGCCTATTAAGTTCCAGGGTGATAGGGCAAGGCATTGTTTTACCTCAAATGCAGATCCACTTTCTCAAAGGGGGACATAACCTTGTGTTTCAGGCGATGGTAATGTGTTATGCGATAAGCGCCTAACAGAACAAACACTCTTTGCTTTGGAAAAGTTAACCTAGAAAGGAAAGTGCTCAAGTTCATGTGTTGTTGACACAGTTCAAAATTGTGGTTCTTTCAAAATGCAAATTATACAAGAGGAATTAGATGGCCTGATCCTCTGCTATAACTATACAGTTTGTTGAGCTGCCCTTTTTCTCTTTTTATTTTTCCTTCTTTTTCAGATGTCGACATTACTTTGTCAGATCATCATTATCACCGGCTTTGGGGTTTTCAGATCAAGAACACCAATAAAACCAATTAGATTCAAGATCTTATGAGGAAGACACATTTGGACATTAGACATCACCATCCACAACAAAGCAAATAAATGTTGTTTTTTTTTTCACATCAAGAACATTTATTTGCTTTCACCATTCAGGAAAAAAAACAAAAAAAGGTGATACCTGATGACCAAAGGTGTCTACCTTGTAAGATCCTAAATCTAATTGGTTCTGATTGATGTTGACTTTTGTATTGTTGCCTCAAGTATATTTCAAGCAGTGGTACAAACCCTTCCCCAAGGCACTCCTATCTTGGAGTTTTTTCCTTTTAAGTTTAACATCTGCTAAATCACCCTTACACCAAATGGACGCCATCGCCCTCTCTCTCTTCCTCTACCAGAAGCAAGTAGGAAACATACTGCTTATGAAAATACGGCCCCTGACCTATTTTTAATATGTGTTGATTGCAAAATTCTCTTTTGTTAAGCTTCTTTTAATTTTTTGCATTTGCACAACCAATTGATGTCAAGGTTTGTTATTTCTGACAGCTCACTCTACGCCAAGTTATGGACATAGCAAAGCTATCAATCAGTGATAGATCTCTTATTGAAATTTCAATGGTGTTATTGAACAATCCCCTGCCTTTACCTTTTGCCATCCTGTTGATCCTCATCTTTGGTGAATGGGAATATGTATACAATTCGTAAGCACTTTGTCCCCTTTTGAGACATTTGAATTGTTGGTTCACTTGATGCATAATATATTGGCCATGTACTTCATGTGAATCTAGAGTGTGATTCATTCATTTGACTTGATTCTTGTTGATTCATCCTGCTCACTAGGCTTGTTTTTTAGTGGAAAAATTTGCAGCATGTGAAGTATATTTAATTCTTTTCTTCAATTTTACATAGAGCAATTGGTGTTTTATACTGCGAAGTATTCAATATGTTCACATTGTTCACACATGTTATTGGTGTCTTAAATGACCGGTTTTTATCGACATTCCTAATTTTAATGTTTCCCCTTTCTCTGTTTATCATTGTTGTGTTTGTGCTGTTATGCACTCCATTTTGAGGGATGTTTCCAACTTTATCGTTGATTGCCATTGTGATCTTTGTGCTGACTTCCCGTGTTCCCTTTGTAGAGATGTTATTAGGATGCCAATGTTTTCGGTATTGGCAACAGCGAACAGATTGTTTGGACTTGCCGTCAGCCTTACGTCTTTGTGGTTTTTAAATCAAACTGGTCCTACCACTTATAGGTAAAAGAAGAAAATGATAATATATATTTGAAAATTTATCCAGTGCACACGTCTTTTCCATGTACAACCTTACTCACCATATTGTGGCGCTCACTTGATGATCCACTCAAATGAACCATCACATGGACGTTCCTTTTGTTTGTGTGTGTGTGTGTGTGTGTGTGTGTGTGTGTGTGTGTGTGTGTGAGAGAGAGATTAATCATTGTAGTAATGCATATTGTGCTAACTAAATCATTCAGAAACATCTAATTATAATCGATTGTAGGTAATTAATTGATTGTAGGTAATGCATATTTGCTGCAGGTTAGGTCCATGATTGGCCAACCCATTGGATCCAAGCTCAGTGAAGAATTTTTTACTACAATTATTATAGGATTTTTAGTTCTCTAGGATTTTAAGTTTATTAGTATTATTTTATTTTCGAAGTTCATATTATATTTGGTTTAGGATTACTTTATTATTTGATTTGAATTGGTTTATTTTCTTAGTTAAAAAGTATCTTAACTATAAATAAAGATGTAATCCCTCTTCATGAGGCACACAATACTGATAGTAATAAGCTTATGAGTTTGGTTCTCAGTTGAGAGAGTTATTGTTTGTCTTTGGTAAGGCATCTAGACATCCTATCCTTAAGTCTTTTTTGACTTGGAGATTAGTCCATTGGCTATTCTTCTTCCCTGCACTGCTTCAATATTGTGCTAACTAAATCATTCAGAAAACATCTAATTATAGTCGATTGTAGGTAATGCATATTGTGCTAACTAAATCATTCGGAAAAATCTAATTATACCTATTCAGCCTTCCTTTTTCTATTTAGTTCTGATGAAAAGCCTCTTGCCTTTTGCAG
Source organism: Sextonia rubra (assembly GCA_037013555.1). Classification (NCBI taxonomy): domain Eukaryota; kingdom Viridiplantae; phylum Streptophyta; class Magnoliopsida; order Laurales; family Lauraceae; genus Sextonia; species Sextonia rubra. Next base: position 102,326,241 of record JASUAD010000001.1, on the reverse strand, counting down.
TCTGGTCGGATCCTTGAACAGGATTCCTATATCTATTGCTGGCATACTGTTGTTCGAAGTGCCACTCAGCCTACTGAACCTTTTCAGCATACTTTTTGGCAATGGATGATTGGTGGTGTGATTAACTGCTACTTCTGTTGTATTTTCTAGCTCCTTTGGATTCTATTGAACCCGTGTTTGAATTTTGTTTTTCAGTTCTTTTCACGGTGGTGTTCTTTGCAATGGCTAAAATGTCTTGGCTTATAGGCGCACAAAGATCAGCTACAAGGGATGCACTTACTTGGGTGTCTTGCCTTGCCCTAGCTGATTCATTTTTTAATATATTTAATTTTTTTATCCTAGCTCGCTAAAAGTAAAAGATGCTAAGTGGAAACATGTGAAGGTATGGAACAATGCTTATAATTGAGTAGAAGTCAATGATATTATCTAATGCTGACACTAGCTGAGAATTTATTTATTTATTTATTTATTTATTCAAGGATACTACCACATGTTCCAGTATATTTCGGCAGCATGCCAGCTAAATGTTTATTTAGAGTAAACAAGAATGGTTATATAATTAATTATAGACGACTTGATTCACAAAAACGTAAAACAATATACTATTTTGATCATACTTGATATGTTTGCATATTAATTTCTTCATATTATCTCAAATGTTTTCATTTAACATATAGAAATTCCATATACTTTGTCAGCTATATGGGCAAGGATTTTGCTTCCTCAGGATGTGCCTGTCGTACTTTTTCAGTCTTCTATCTTTGTTATTGTTGATCGTCTCAACCTATGCTGGTCCTCTCTCCATTGTTCCTCTTTTTTATTGATCATTTAACCTATGTATATGTATATGTATCAATATTTGTATGTTTTTATTGACAACCTGGCTGCTTTAAGCAATATTAGCAAGGACTTTGGTTCCCACTGTCTATGTATATATTTTTGTCGAACATCTGAAAATCAAGTAAATCAATGCACTATTCTTGTCATATTCAACATGTAACATTTGCAAAATTTCACTAATTTGCTATATTTTGAGTTCTAATGCTAACTAAAGTTTTGTTTTATTCATTTATCACTGTATGTTTAAGATTTCATTTATAACAAAGAAGAAATTTAGCCAAAAAAAAGAAGAAGAAGAAGAAGAAATTTGAAGCCACTGGTTCTTTGTAGAAACTGAATAATCAATTGTCATAGATGCCTTATCCATCTTTTCCAAACTGTAGAAAATTGGATTTATATTTTACAATTACATTGGCCTTTTAAAAAAAATTGTTAAATCTGTAAAGATTTAAGATAACCAGCTTAGTCGTGAGTTGGATTTCTAATATGGGACCTACATAAATGAGAGAGAAAAATACTTGATGGAATTTGATTCCGTGACCAATTGAATAACCAAATGCAAGTTCCATGTGAAGGCTTGTCCTTCTTACAAATAGAATATGTGAAAGCGTGAAAACTAATTTACTTTCGTTTATATTAATTGCCTTATCTTTTTTTTTTCTCCTTGGTTACAAAAGAGATGGGGAATGGATTTGAGAGGGATGGTGTTTTCATGCTTAGTGCTGATCACTTGGGTGAGATGAGTGGGTTGGAGAAAGGAAGACTTTTCATTCAATTGGTGTGGATGTTGTGCGGAGGCTTAAGGTTTCTGGTTCTGGTGATTTTGAGATCTTTTGTGAATGTACTCCTGGCTATCATGAAGGTCTCTACTTGTTTGTGTGGTTTTCAAGACCAGTGTATTGAAAATAGTTATCTATCTTGTCACTATGCAATTTTTTTTGTCATGTAAACCTTTTTCTTAATTCCATCATTGAATGCAATCAGTTTTTTTGAAATTAGAAGAAGCATAGTATAACTGTTTGTTATGTGCACACGCCTTTATGGATGTGTGAAGCAACTTGACAAGTTTGACAAGATTAAAGTAGACGAAAAAAAGAAAATTGTTTAGTTTATGCTACATTTTTTTGGCTTCATGGTCTAACAAATACCAATAAATTATAGTTCTATGGTCATTGTACTATTCATTTTTGAAATGAACAATTTTGTGGGGTACGTTTAATTAATTTAATTAAATCCCTCAATTTGAGAGATGTTTGCTTTTTATTTGGCAAAGTTATCCATGTGAAAAGGAAATTAAAAAATTTTATCGTATGCTTTCAATTTTCCTTTTCAAAATAATGTATTCAATCATTATTTTTGCTCTCTCTAATTTGTATTGCCATTTTTTAGGGTTTTTCTGTCTTGTGTCAAATGCCACAGGTAATTCCATTTTTACTTTGTAAGTTTATTTGATTGATTTATTCCTTGTTCAATGTCAAATTGCTGTTAGATTAATGTGTCATTACTTATTCACTCTATTGAAAGGATTATGCATTTAATATCAATGTAGATACCTCTCTTTTGTATCATTGTCACAAGCACAATTTTTGGAATGACATAAGTAGGTGGTTCTGCTGTGGTTAGATGCGGTACAAGTTTTTGGGGCCTGGAAAATACTGAAGGTAATTCCCTTTTCACTTTCATAAGTAAATGAAGCTAGTTTTTTAATTTTTAATGATTTTTTATTTAAGTAAATTAAATAGATAAATTGATAGAGTTGTTGGAGTCTGACACTTTTCTGCTTTGGGATCTGGGTCTATTCTTTTCCTGTTTTTGTGTTTTATCTTTCTTTGTATTTCTGTTGGTTTTTTTAGATGCAAGAAGATAGAATTAGGATATTTTGGTGGTTCTTCTGTCTGTTTGAGGGACAGGTTGAAGATTTAGGTGGTTGTGTTCTTTCTGGACCCCTTTGTATCATATTCTTAATCCTATCAATGTTTTTGACTTTTTAACTTTTTATTATAAATATATGATTAGTGTTTGATCTATTTATTATGAACTTTGACGACAAAGAAGCTGTAACACAGTTGAATCTCGATCCTCTTGAATTGTTTCACTCAAATTTTTGTGACCAAGTATTTAATCATAGAGGGATTAACATGAGAACATGGGCAATCATTTAAGAGGGTTGAGATTTTAGACTAAGGTTTTCTTTGAAAACACTGATCTAATTAATAAGAGCCAAATACATTAAGGTAAAAAAAATAGAATCCCTAATTTTAAGTTATAATTTACAATTAGTGTATTTCATAAAATACAAGAAAGTGTTGACGCCAACATAGTTGGGACAAGGCTTTGGTGATGAAAATTGTGATAACTGTGGTATTTGGGGCTCAACTCTGAAAATTAATAATGTAGAGTAATTAGAGGTGTAAAATGGGCCATGCTGAATTAGACTGGGGGTCGAGCCCAGCGCAGCCCATGTTGTGCTTATCGTGCCAAGCCTAGTTTGGCACAATAGGGTTTTTTTTCCTTCCTTTTTTCTATGTTTTTTAAATATTATTTACACAACATAGACATAAAAAAATTGGACAAGATGACACAGAGATTTAAGTGGTTCAGTCAAACTCGACCTATATCCATTGGAAGAAAAATCCATTTGGATCTTTTCCACTTGAAGGTTTTTAAATAGGATTACCTCCAAGCCTTACAATTTTTTTAGATAATAAAGAATATAAAAAAGTAAAAGAAATCACAATTTATGTTTACATCAAGTTAAAGATAAAACTATATTTGTAGTCCAAAGATGTCATAAGTTGGATCATAATCTTTCGGTTCAGTCAATTATTTTTTTTCTTTTATCTGCCAAATACAAATTTCGTAAATAGGCGCAACACTTCAGCATTTCATGCGTTAAGTTTGTTCTCCTATCATCAACCACACATTCACCTGTACTAAAATCCTGTTCTGATGATACAGAAGACATTGGAAATGTTAGTAAATCCCGAGCCATGGTAGAAAACACAGGATATCTACTTTCATAAGCTTTCCACTAGGCTAAAATGTCAAAAGTAAATGCAACATTTGGTTGCATCTCCATTATTACACCTTCACCAATATATGACGATAACTCCAACATGACTTAAGGTAGATGATATACCCATTTTGGAATAAAGATTATCAAAACCTACTAGCTCCTGATGTGCTCATCCTTAAGCAATATGATTGAAATAATGATTGTAAACATAAAATTATATTGTCAATACTGTTTATATTCTTAGTTTGTAAGTTATCATTTATTTCTTGAAGAAAAATACTAACACCTTTCAATTTAATTCTAGGATCTAATATAGTAGCTAAATAAAATGTCATTGGGGTTTCATGCCAATACTTAAATTTTTCTTCCATTTTTTCACAAATTGTGCCAACTAGTTCTATACAAATTTCTCAATGTCCATCAAGCACCCAGTAATCTACTGCATAAAAAGCACAAAACTCATTAAGTACTACTTTTCCAAAAATAGCTCTATTTAACATATCATATATAGAATTCCATCTATTGTCAACATCCTCCTTATTCTTATAGGTGTCAAATTATGCCTAGTACATATAGTGGCATATAGTTGTTCTCTAATTGAAGATGAAAATATATATCTAACACAATCTTTAATTTTTCTATTATAATCTCAATATATTTTAAACCAACTTTGACAATAATATTTAAAATGTGACATACACATCTATTTTGAAAAATAGAACCATCAATTAGGTTAGAAAGTGGCACCATAGTTTTCATTATATCAATGGCTACATTATTGTTAGATGCATTATCTAAAGTAACAGATATAACTTTATCTAAAATTTCATATTCTGAAAGTTTTTCTAAAATAAGTGTTGCCATTCTTTGTCCATTGTGTGGCCATTCAAGGTTAGAAAAAGTAATTATTTGTTTGTTCATTATCCAATTTACATCAATGTTATGGGCGGTGATAGAGAGGAAGCCATCATCACCTCTAGATGTCCATAAATCTGTGGTTATAGCTATCCTACCAGTACTATTTTGAAAGTAATTTTTTATATTTTCTTTTTCTTTTTTCCATAACCTAATGGCATCATTCCTAGCAGTGTTTCTAGAAATTTTTTTAAATTATGGAACAAATGCATGTTGAATTTATTCTTCAAAAAATTCATTTTTAGCAACAACAACAGGCATTTCAGCAAGTACAATATATTTTACTAGTTCTTATCTAGCAGTAGTGGCATTATAACTAAATAATACTAAACTAAAATACTAGTTGAAATTTGGGTCTATGTTCATCCCCCTTCAGTTTATGACCTAGACCCAATATGTTTGGGCTCACATTTGTCTTTTTGCCTTTTTAAGTGCCATGCACCACCAGTTGAATCTACACTAGATATTTTGAGACAATGCTTGCATTAAGCTTTTTCTATTTCTACACCATTTTCTGTCATAGTTAATATTTTATATCCATCCCAAACGGTAGACTTTTGGGCTCTCTTGGCTCCTTTATGGTGGGAATCCTGAGTAAGGTCTGGAGTTGGGGTTGGGGCTTGCTGTGTTTCAACTTCTTCTGGTATATCATGCAAACCCACTTTTTCCCTTAGATTAAAAGGATAATCTTCAAGGTAGTATCCAGCCATTTAAAAATAATAATAATAATTTTGAAAATAATATCCTTAATGAATAATTTATAGTAATTATGATTTTTATGATAATTAGTAAAAAAAGGGGGAGGAGATGAGAAATATAATAATATACATTGATTATAGGAATGTGAAATCTGAAATTGAAATAAAATAAATACCTCGAGATTTTTGAAGTCCCCTTAATCTTGTCTGTTGGTGACTTTATCTTTGGTCCTCCAAAAATAAGTTAATTGAAGTATGAGTAGAATTTGGGAGAGTTAGAGAGATTGAAGTATGAGTACAATTTGAGAGAGTTAGAAAGCTTGTAGTATGAGAGTAGTGAGTAATTGTGATTATGAAAATAGTACTGAGTAAGTTGTGATTGTGAAAATGAGAGGGAGATGGTATTTATAGAAATTTGAAAGGTCAAAATTACCTCAAATGCCAAAAACTAGCTGTTTATGGCTGTTGGGGGAGGGCAAAACAGTCAAAACAACCAAACTAGCTGTTTTTTGGCTGTTGAGGTGTTTTTTAAAATATAAATCCATTGTGTCATGTCGTGCCTACTGTTAGTGTGCCGTGCCCATGCCCGTGCCTGTGCCGCACCCTTGCCATGTCGTGCCCAGGCCGTGCCGGCACGGCTCGCAGGCCTGGCACCCTTGGCCGAGCACGGCCCAAGTCTACGAGCCGTGCCTGTCGTGCTAGGTTTCGTTGACTCTCGTGTTGGGCTGTGCCAGCCCATCCCATTTTACATCTCTAAGAGTAATGGAATTTGATAATGATTCTATTTAAGAATTACTAATTCTATGAATTGTAGGCATCCAGGATTATGATTGTTCTTATAGCGTCGCCATTTTCATTTTGTTGTCATCTTGGTTTTCTTTTAATAAATAACTCTTCTTTAAAGCTCCTTGCAAGTTAATCAATGATGTTTCTATTCCAAATAATAATATTAATAATAATAATAATATTATTATTATTATTATTATTGTTATTATTATTACCCTGTTTTATTTCAACTTTGTTTCAACACATGTTTCTGAGATGATTCACCTGGCTATTGTCTTGAGCTGAATATTTGATTTTATTGTATTGGATTATTATCCTTAGAAATTTGACTGAAGAATGTTATTCAGGCTAATGCAGAGGTCAGGGAGATCTTGAATTTCTTGAGTATGATCATATGGCCTATTGAGCACTGACTACTATCTTTCTACATTTCTCTTGGTTTGGTGAGTAGACAATGATACTACCCGTCTAGAAGGTAAATGGTGATGAGAAGTAATTATTGATGATAGAGCACTTGGAATTTGAAATTGACTTTAATATGCAGATTTCCTTTTGATAAGTACTTCATAAACATTTCATGTTTTGTGAAAGTTCTATCTTTCATGTAGCATGCATTTGTCGCTTTGATATGCAGATACTTGATCTGTAGAGTGCATACCCATATCAAAATTATAGTATCGTTATTTACTCAATACTGCATATATTGATTTGTAAGATCATTTTTCAGCATATCTTGTTGTCCCAAACCGATTGTTTCATATAGCTGTTAACTTTTTTTTTCACTTTGCAACATAAGAAGTGTCAAAACAGGTAATAATCAACAACAATTTCATTAATCTAGAAGTATGACATGCTTGAAAAGTAAATCTTTTTATAGAATTCTTGATAAAAAATTTTTGGTATTTGATTTCCCCCAATTTTAGTTTCTTTGTGATTTGTTGGCATTTGAATCACATGTTTTTTATTTTTTAATTAATTCAATGCTACCTAGAATGCCTCTCTGAGCTAAATGAAATTTCGGTCTCTTCCAACTTGTGAGGATGGTTGGATTTGATAATGCAATTTGCATAGTTAGAAGTCAGTCCGAATGTATGTGTATATGTGGTTTGCAATTTGCTTGTGATGTTTCAATGCCAAATGTTCCAAACTATTTACACATTAGGTTTCTTTAGATGCTATGTTATTCTTATTGATTTACCATGCATGGCTGAATCTATGTTTTACCATGCATGGTTGAATTTATGTTCTTTGCCTAAGGTGGATTTCTTCAGTGATTGAATTTCCTTGCCTATGTTTCAAAGTCTCCTAGCCCATTTGACAATAAATGCGACTTTCATTTTCTATTAGCAAACTCTCTCTCTCTCTCTCTCTCTCTCTCTCTCTCTCTCTCTCTCTCTCTCTCTTTGTTTCTAAACTTGTAGAGCTTCTCCCCATCATTTACTAAAATCATTGGGACTCTTGGACCAAAGTCACGGTCCATTAAGGTGATTGAAGAATGCCTAATCACAAGAATGTCAGGTGATTTTATAGCTGTTTCTCATTATTTACGTCAGATTTGCTCATCACTTGCATTCAAGGCTAATGTGGTTATACTTTTTTGTTCTAGTAGTTGCGAGATTCAACTTCTCTTGGTTGAATGATAAGTACTACCAAGAAACTCTTAACAATTTGAGAAAAGCTGTTAAAACTTATGTGCTGCAAGTTGCAGACATGGCATTAAACTCCATTTCTACTAATTTGTTTTTCAGGAAATCATGCAGGCTACTGATGCATGTTTATTCTCTATTTCATATAACTTGATTTTGGCATTCAATGATTAAAAATACATTACTACTAGCAGAAGCATTCCACAAGTAACATGTCCTATTCATAGGGTTTTTTTTTTTGGTAATATTTCATAGGGATTTCAAACTGCTACTGTTATATGCTGCTCTGCTTACTTTCTTGAAGCTTACTTTGTTCAAACCTGCTTCCATCAAGGGCAACTTCGTTTTAGAATGATCCACACTTCAACATCTGCACATTGTCTTCGATTTTATTAAGAATAAATTCAGGCAACAATTGTAGTGCTGTCAGTAACTTGTGGTCTTATTTATTTATTTTTTCAACTCACTCTTTTTTTTCTTCTTATTGTCAGCTCCTTGCAAAATCCTAAAAAATGATTCCTAGTGAGTTATTATTTACCTTCCATTTAGATTTTCATAGCTAACTTTACCCAAAGAGTACATGCCTGCAATTCTTATGCATTGGAAAATAAGTTTTCTTAATTTTTTGTTATGAATTTATTTGCTTTTGCTTGCAGATATTAATATTACATCACATGTTGTCAGGGTGCTCTGTTAGGTGACCTTTCATATATATAGATTTGCTCTAGAAAGTAAAAAGGAGTCAAGTTCATAGAAGAGATACTTATTATTATTATTATTATTATTATTATTATTTTGAAGAAATTTCCCATGATAGGATGTTGCACTAAACAGTGTGGCTTTAACGTGTTTGTCCGAGGTTTATATCTAGCATAATGTGGATATTAATCCATAATAATACTCAATAAATGTCTTTTTAGGTTCTCTCTGTCCTAGGTAATATGGCAAAACAGTACTTGTAAAGAAGTACAGTTCAGAACCAAGTTTCACAATATGAAATCTTGTTTAGCTATTCTTCCATTTGCAGTTAATGTGGAAGTTGAGACTGTTCATGCATTTTTTACGGAGTTCACCCTTTGTTGCTCTTATCATAGATGTGTGTCCAACAGTTTAAAATCTACAAATAGGATTGGCTACTAAATTTTACACTTAACACATTAAGTGTGCTTATAATCATGCGTTTCATCATAATAGCCCACTTGTAATAACTTCCAACCACTTATGAGTTTTCTCTCTAAGGTATTAGTTTTAAGACCTCATGCCTGAGCTATTTCAAGTGTCTGAGAGACATAATGAAGGTGCTTATGAGTGACATAACAAGATTAGATCCTTATGTTAAGAAAAATTTATCTCATTAGATCTGTTTACAAATCTTGATCAAGACAACACATTGTAATGTCATTGGTTTGTGCATTTTTATATTACTGCAGTTGTATTGCACAATATAAAACGTTCATCATCCCTGTTGACATTCCAATTGGTCTAGAGAAGAAATATCTTAAATCTTCTCAGTCCATTGGCAGCCAATAAAGACATATCTCTACTGTAGAATCCAACTTGATTGTTGAAATGGAGTCACAGTTGATACTTGCATTTGCAGTAGACATCTTGTTGTGCACTCATTTACTACACAAACCATGAGAATAGCTGCAAGCTTAATGGTTGAATTTAATGCACATAACCATGGGCTGAGTTTCATTTAATTTCTCATACATAATTTTTTTTTATCAGAATTACACTATTGAAATATGAATCTTATGGAAAACTATCGAATCTTGTACTTCATTCTCTTTTATGTGCATCTTATGATTGCAATTTGAAAGTAAGAAGTACATATTGGCATCAATAGAAGATAATGAAAATTTACATTCTGATAATTTATGATTATGATTTTAGTTGCGTTAAAATTTACAATCCAAATCAGTTTTCATGGCATTTTTCACAAATGTGCATGTTTTTAAGTAATGGTTAGTGTAAGTAACATATGCTTTCTGTCATCCTGCAAAGACGCTGATGGGTACACTTCTTTATGGTATTAAATACATGTTCCCCAAGTATGTATGCACTTGTTGCTGGAGGCGTATCAGCATTTTCACTTTTAAAGGTAAGATCTCTTGTAGGTTGTGATGTTGTGCTGAATTTGAGTTTTTACACAATAGTATTCTTCATTTGGATTGGTTGCAGATAAGCTCAAAGACAATAAGCAAGCTTGCTCACCCGATGCCCCCCTTGGCTGTGGGTTGGGCTTTCTTAACTTGGTGTTGAAATTCACAAATGCTACTCAGGATTCCATTACAGCAAGGTATGGTTTACCAGTTATGTCCACTTCCCTTTGCCTTTAGGAACTTCAGTGTTGATTTTTGAAACCAGCTCATCTGTGCTTGTAAACAGATCATACTTGATAAATGCATACTTGCATAATGCAAACTACGGTTCTTTTTACTCTAATTTTTCATCATACAGGTACCCAAAGACAAGTGCTTGGGATTTAATTCTGAAAATGATTGTCTTCATGGTCCTTAGTGGTCTATCATATCAAATCTATCTCAAGTGGAGGAAGCTATAGAAGAAAAAGAAATCCACATGACAAATAAATCTTTTTATTTTTGGGCCTGATCTTGAAAATTAGGGCCTGAGCCTGAAAATTAGGTGGTCCCCAATTTTTAAAATATTTAGCAAATGTATCTGTATACATATGTTAATTTAAGTAGGATAGTGACAGTTTTGATGTTCAGACTGAAAACAGATTCGACCCCACCCCGCCCCCCCCCCCCCCCCCCCCCCTTCTCTTTTCTGTTATAGCAATTGTCACATGTGGAGCTTTCAGATCATCTTTATTGAGTTAATTGGCCCTATTAGATGCATAAGCTGGCTCTAGAGTAAGGAATAAGGAAGATTTGTACCATCGACACTTTGGCCTTTAATGTACTGCAGTTACAAATGGGCAATGTTAAAGAATTTATTTTGGTCATCTCGACTCAGTTCAGTTTTATGCACTATTTGGGTTTGAGAATGTTGAAAATTGCCAACCATTTGGTTATTTAGACCTTTAATGCAATGAGCCAAATTGGTTATCTAATATGTCCCAAGGTTTTTAGATCATCTAGAGTTCCTAGCTTTCGAATGTTTGGCTGATGCAATCATAAAGAGGAATCCATTTGAAGAAAGTGTTCACTTTGGATATAGCTTTAGGTTATCAAACATCAATGGTGGGTCCATTAGATCATGGGCCTATGTTACAATCCATGGGTGATTGGCCACCTGAAGAGACTTTAGGACATTGAATGTGAGAAGAATACAAGCCTTTGTTGATTTTTTGATATATTTTAATCCATGTGGAACAATAGTACTGATGACTAATTTTCTGCATTTTAGTTTTTTTCTGGTTAGGGTAACGAAGAGTGATGGTGATGGGGATCAGGGAGGTTGAGTTTTTGGTAAGAAGATGGGTTTCATGCAAGGTGAAAATGTATGTGGATATTGAGCTAGTATTGCATGCGTTAGTGTTGGAATTATTACTTTTAATATTCCAATATGAAAATAAAGAAACTCTCCTAGGGATTCCAAAAGCCACTTTAAGAAGATAAGGAAAAGCCAAAGTATCATGGATGGTTCCTTGCTCTATTTAGTAGTAGTGTCTTTTGGGTTTCCTTATGTATCCTTTAGCATACTATATAAGTTTGTGTTGTGGTTATTTTTATAGGAAGTACAGAGTGTGAAGAGTGTGTGAAGAAGGTTTGTCAATCAAGAGTTTAAGTTTTCTATGTGGAGAAGTCTCTTACTATCATAAGGTTTGAATTAATATAGATATATATAAGTGTTTTGATCATTTGATTTTGAGTAGGGCTCTGTATGGCCTTTTGGCCATACAACCCTCACATACACAAGCACACACTCTACGTCTCCTTTGATTCCATTGGAACCTCAGTATTCTGTTCTACCAAGCTTCGTAGACAGAACTAAAACCTGAGTATTTGCTGCTGTAAACCTCAGTATTCACAGAATACGAATTTCAATTTCATCAAAGTAATTGCTGTGCATTCATCAGTTAAAACATTGTAGGTGTATATGTTACATATGTAGATCCAATTGGAAATGTGTATATTCAATTGGATGTTCTCATGTTAGGTGCCCAACCATCTCAGTTGTTTCATGGAGAGTTTAGTTATAGAACGGATTCAATTGAAAGTGTTCTTGCCGCACATTGTCATTCGCAGTTGAGTTTGTTGAATGTGTTCTTCATCATTATTTGAGCACGTTTTGAGCATGTATATTTAATAAAGTATTTTTTTGATGGAATCATATTATTTGAGGGAGAATTTCAACTTCAACTTTCTTTTTTTTTAAATAATTGTCTAGCACACGTAGGGCCTCATAAAAATAATCCATCTGTTGTAATCACTTTCAAAGTGAATCTACTTAGAGTAGTTACATTTTTCTTACAACGATGGCAAGTGCAATCTTTCAACAATTATAAAACTATTTTTCTCATTGTTTCCCAATTTCTCTCATCTTGTTTGCCTTATCAACAGATGTGCAAAATATGGTTTTTGTAACACTCCGACCCAACTTAATCCGGTTTAGCAACTAATTAATGTGGTTTTGAGTTATTTTCGAGTAAATGCGTTTTATGCTTGTTGTTGTATTCTTTTGAAATTCGTTTCGGGTCATGGATAGGGAGGTGGGTTGAGTTTAACATACTCTAGGTAGACATGAGCCCTTTTTCGTAATTTTTTATTTTGTACGAGTTCAGCATGCATTCATCATCTTGGTGTCAACACGTGACTTTCGTCGAGCTTGTCAACTTCCCTAATTGGCTCGAATGCAAACGATGTCGTTTGTCTCTGTGGGACCGTTGTTTGACTTAAACTATAATTATCCCGAACTGTTGGACTTTTATATAAATCTGGCAAGCCTTATCTTATATATATGCTACAGCCACCGACTCTTTCTCTCTTATTCTCATCTCTCTCTCCCTCCCAACGCCAGCCCTCGCTCCCTCTTCTCTTCTCTCCTCTTCATATCTTCTTCCTTTCCTTCTTCTTCTTCGCGATCAATGGAAAGAAAAGGGGGAAAAGTCTATGCATCAACTTCTTTCTTCGTTTCTTCTTTCTGCTTCTTGGAGTACTTGTAGGTAAGAGAGGATTCTTACTCATCTTGATGTGTTTTCACGTTTCCTCCTTTTTCTCCTCCTACTTCTCTTCTTCTTCGCTCCTTGTGTGTTCCATGGTAAGCTTGAAGTCATGCTCTTCTCTGTGCATTCGAGTGGATTGCACTACCTGCACACCTTTTCTCTTGCTTACTCTTAGCATGTATGGTGTTAGGATTGCATCTTCGAGATCATTTGGGCCGAAAAATAGCTAAGTTAAGGAAAGAGCTTGTTTAAGGCAAGTATAAGCATAGTATGCATGAACACATGTTGGTACACATTGATTGTTGTGTTTCTTCTACTCTTTCTCTCAAGTGTGTTATGTTTTAACAGCCCTTTTAAATTGTATAAACTTGATACAGGTCATTTTCGTGAGTGTAAAGACTATAGTATAGTTGTTCTGTTCTATACAGAACTCTGTTACCCGACCGATCGGACCTGGGGTCCAACCGGTCGGACACTTCCAGAACCGAAATCCGACTGATTGGGCTTCAGAGCCGACCGGTCGGCCCTGAAGCACTTTTGCTTTGGGAGATTCAGTGTCCAATTGAATCCTAATCTTGCTCATTCCTTTTCTCTTGTTCCTTAATGCCCAGAGGACCTTTTTATGCTACCTTTTAATCACTCTGCTCTTTAATGGATTGGAGAAAAGATAGGGTTAATGATGTGACCTTATAGGGCCTTCACTTGGACTTCTCAACCATATACCTTACCCAACGGACTACATTAAGAAGCATGAATGGTCTTAAGGGCTGTGACACATTCATGTGTGTTATCCAATTGTTAAGCACCTCCCCATGGGTGTTGGTTTAAGTTAATTCGATACACATTCATGGATACAATGCAACACCCACGAGATGAACAACTGTGTATCGAATAACTTAAAACTACTTCACCATGCACGGTTAGAAACATTGGACAACTAGTTTAGGTTTGGCTACTAAACAATCTTGATTCACAGTAATAACTTGACTTACATCGCATATTAATTCAATTATTGCCTTTTATGCTCTTACTTTTGTTTTGACTTGTAATTGTTTGCTTGAAATTATATTGCAAGACTTGAGTTTAGTAATTGCTTCTCGTGTGATGCACGCACTGTATTGCTTGCTTGTGATATGACATGTATTGTACTGGACTGCACTGTCTGACCACCCGACTGACATTAATTAACGTGTATCATATGATATAATTGATATTGTCTGTCTGGCTCTACTCAGCCTCAGCCTCAGGATACCCAACGGGGTTGACTTTGGCGTAGCCTGTTTGCTGCCTCTGCAGAGTGCTCCTGTCCTAGGATTCCAGAACCTGGGAACCAGAGACCCATTCGTACCCTGGCCCGGTCGATGGTGTTCTCATCCTGACTGCTCTCGATAGGGAGAATATGGCAAATGTAGTGGCCACCTAGCCAGTTTATCTGTTAGTGATTTTGAAAGCATACTTATTGATATGCACAACCTGCCTAGCATATGAACATGACCTCTCTATGCATGGTTAATTGTTACCTGTTAACTATTCTGCTTGACACATCGTGTGTTAACTTATTGTGGCTTATGCTTTGCTGAATCGTTGTATTCATGAGCTGTTCTTGGTGTTGCAAGCCCAGATTCCTCTTCCGACCCCTCACCAGTCAGCCCGGCTTCAGGAGAGATCCGTGAGGCCCAGTCAAGGTTAGAGGAGTGGATGTGATCCCTTCATTGGAGAGTGGCTTTGCATTGCATCAGTCTCCTGTCTTCCATTCTATACCAGGGTTTTGTTTGTTTTTTTTTAATGATCTTCAACTTATCTTGTAATTGTCTATAAGCAATTGTTTCCCATTTTGTTGTATATTCTAGAAATTAATATCAGTTTTACAGTTATTGTTCCTATTCGGGTTTCTTTTTTTATCATGCAATGATACATACAGCTTCTGTGTACATTTAGTTCGCATGTGTGAATATCCCTTGTGTGTGTGCCCTTAGACTTGGTCTAGGTGTGCGTGCACAGGAGTACGTATGTCACTGGTTAGATTCTCACTAACTCCCAATTTATGGGCTCTAGTTGTGACATACATATTATATGGTATCACAGCATTGCTTGTTCTAGTTCCTAAGCATGTAGGCATATAGGACGGGGTGAGGTCACACGTTCAAATATTTGACCTTTTAGTTTGATATTTGATTTGTTTGGGTTATGTAGTGGGGTACAATTTGTGTTGCAGATTGACTCTTGAATTTTGCAGGCTATGGCATCCAGTTCCAGTACCAACAACAATCACGGAGAAAACAAGAGTGGTTCAGCAGCTCTACAGCAGCTTCCTAATCAGGAAGACCGCTTCCTTGAGATGTTGCATGCAATCCATTCTCTACAGGCACAGGTAGTCTCCCTGGTAGACCGGCAAAGTCAAACATCAGCTCAACTGCATATAGAGCAACAGGTGGTCTTCCAACCTAAAGAGAACGACCCTAATGCATTATAACAAGCTGCAAACCACTGGTAATGTTCGGAGGGCTTAACACAGCTATGGGGTCAATTTTCAAGTCTTGATTCCATGTTGATCTCGAGAAATTTATGAAGAACTTTCAACCATTGATGTAAGATGCTCAATTTTGGATTATTCCACAGGTAGTCCCTTTTTTTCTTTATTATTATTATTTTTGAGATAATAAATCAGGATCCAAATGGTTAAAAATGTTTATAAGGCCAATAATCATTAAGAGACTGAATTTTAACTGTTGGATCATCCCCAAAATTGAGATATTTGCTGAAAAAGTGAATTATTTGCTATTTTTTTTAATTTCTGGGCCTCAAACACAAAATCCAATCCGTTAAATCTCATTGGAAGGATGAACATAGATATGGAGTCAAATATCAGCGCTTGATAATTTGTAGATTTTGAGAAATTTATGAAAAAGGTTCAACCATTAATTTAAAAAAGACTAGTTAAAATAGATTATCATACTACCAAACACACATTTTGATTTCTAGCCTTTTTTATGGTTATTTTTTTAATGCCTCTTTTTTGGATGGGTCTATAATAATAAAGCTAGAGATGCCAAACAAGGCCTTAAGATAATCCGCTTGAATCTTTTTTTCATTTTTTTTTCTTTTTTCTGTATCAATATTTCTTCAATTGTTAAGCAATAATAAGCAAGGTCTGTGTATGGAACCATTTCATTGAACAGAATGACCGTTTGAATTTAAAGTCCTAATAATTATATTGATCAATTTTATTTGGCATGATCATAAATTGCTGGTGTTCCCTGTGTTTTAAATGTTAGCAATCATCTTCTCAACAATAAAAGCCATGATGGCTAGATTTCATCAATTTGGGTCAAGTTCTCGAGTTCCTCCTTTCATGCTTTTCCTCCCATATAAAGTTATATTGTGGCAGTGTACAAATTAAATTGTCATTTTCAAGAGTAACAAGCAAATTGTATAATTGATTGTATTAGCATTTATTTATAAATTAAATTAATCATTTTTGTATATTATATCAAGATGGTAAAAATAGAAAACTAGAGAAACACTAAACTAAATAGATAGATATGAAAAAAAAATGATAGAAAAAATAAATTAAAAAATTCAAATTCTATTAAAAAATCAGAAAATATAAAGAATAGTGAAAATTTAGACTAAGAAAATAATCCACTAATACCTAAGCTTAGATCTGGGTAGTGGGCCAACATATCAAAGATTAAAAAAAATTCTTTCATAAATAATTGCAAACCAAGAGTCCAAATCTTCCTAAAAGTCTAGATTATTTGAAATTCCTAAAATCTCTTCCTCAAATGTGAGATGCAAAAGAGTCTGCATCTTCCAAAAACCATACACAATATATAATCCGTAAAATCTCTCTAAAATTAAAATCGGGCGAAAATTAAAATTAAAATTGAGCTCCAATTTGGAGTCCAATTTAGAAATCAAATCCTATCTCATTAATATATTTTATGTAACTGCAAAAAAAAATCCCATGATTTAATAAATCTGATCTCCTAATGCTTATATCAAGATGCTTGATAGACAATCAAGATTTGATCTGACAATCAAGATTTAAATGGATGTTTTTAAGAAGATCTGACAATCAAGATTTGAATAAATGGATTTAAGATATGCAAAAAGCAATTGCTTGAGTTGATCTTAAATACTAGCTAAAATCCACTTTTTATGTGATCAACCTTGCAGATTTGGCTTCTGTTCACCAGAAAGTCCACTGCTACAAGCCATTTTTGTTAGTACAAACAAAGGCTTCTTTCTGTTTCTGTGAAACTGGAGGAAGGAAAAAAGGAAAGTTTTGTGATGGCATGCCCTACATAGGCATGAGAAAAGGAAACTTTCATGATGGCATGTGCTGAATACAAATTCTATGTACTATAAAAGACACTTCCCCCATAGGCAAGGAATCAAAAGTAAAGGTAAGCATTCAAATCAATCAATAGGTTAGTGAGTTGGCACACTAATGATGTGTTAACTTATAAATGTTTACACTTGACAATATTGAAAAGTGAATTTCTTAGCTCATAGCTTTGCCAAAAGTACCCTATAACTTGTGGCATCGGGAGTGTTTGGATCCTATGTCTCTTTGTTGATGCTTTGCTTTCTTGGTTGTTGTGTTAATTAGTATTCTTTATTTAGTATACACTCACAAGATTTGCAATGGTGATCCTATAAATAAGCGATTATGTACTGCAATCTTTAATTTATCAATGGTGATCCATGGATTTATTTGTTTACTTTAAACTGAATATATTTTTGGTTTTTCTATGTTGTAGATTTTGTATGGACCATTAATTATTTTATTTTCAATAGGTTCTTTTAGTTTTCTTGATGATGGGTTTTAATGGATTTGTTTTTTCATTATTAATTCCTTTATTTTCAATACATTCTTTTAGTTTTCTTGATGATGGGTTTTAATGGATTTGTATTTTCATTCATTTTTCATTTTGGCTTCAATTTTTTTTGTTTTTTGGGTATTGTGTTCGCTAGGTTCCTTTGTTTCTTCCTAATTTTTTTTATTATTGGGCTATCTATGGATTTTTATTTCTTTATATTTTATACTTATGAATTTTGTTACTTTTTTATAGTTATGAATTTTGTTGCTTTTTAGTTATGATGGTTCCTTTAGTTTTCCTAGTGCTGGGTTTTCATGAATTTATGGGTTTCTTCTTTCATTTCCTTTTTCTTTCACTTCTTTATTTTTTATTTTTTTATTTTTCTGCATTGGGTTCTCTTGGATTTGTTTTTGTATTTCCATTTTTAGGTTCCTTTTGTGTCATTATGATTCTTTTCATTTTAATTATGATTTTTATTTTATTTTCTTCCATTTTGATGGGAATTATGGCTTTACTTTATTGTTTTATTTTTGAGTATTGAGTTCTCATGAATATCTTTTTCATTCACTCTCTCAAACTGTAACTTGAACTTATCACTCTCATTTTCCTATCTCTGTCTATGAATTTTTATTTGATTTTAAACCAAGAAAACTTCTCTCGTCTTGACATTATTCAATTATACATTTTTCTTATCATTAACGAATTTTGCTTTGATTTTAGATTTTTATCATTTCAATATGTCACATAATTTTTTATATTTTGATTTTATAAACTTTAAATATTATGTTTATATTCCCCATGCTAATCACGGGCATACTTTGCTAGTACTTTATTTAAATTTATTGTATTTTATTATATTTGTGAGCCTAAAATGTATTAGATTGAAGTTTTATAAAATCTGTTACAAAATAGGTTCAATTTTTATTCAATTTTTTAATAAGTGGGCCCCTTCAGATAAACAAAGGTGATTCTTTAACATAGAATTTATCCACGTGCACATTTTACTAGATAAGTCTTATGTGAGCCCATAATTTCTTTTACCTAAGAAGAATTTCATTAAAAAAAAATAAGGGATTGCTTTTAAAATGAGCTTAATTTTTAAAAGAGTCTTTTCAGTGGTGACCGATAGGATTCAAATCACCAAATGGTCATGAGGTACAAAAGGATCACAAGAAAGAGAGAAAAGCCTATTCTTAATCTTACCTTCTCCAGTTAAGATCGTATGGGTAATGCCAAAAAAAAAATGCAAAACTATGCTTATTCTAAAAAGACTAAACTAACCATAATGCATACTTTGTTCTTCTCACCACCTATTCACATCTAAATGAAAGAGCTTGAGTTGTACCGATGGTATAGGCACTCACTCCCACTCCCAGAAAACCTACCAGAAATGTGGTATTGATACCTGGCAGGCACACAATTCCCTTCACAATCCCTAGCTGCTAAGCCAATGAGCCAAAAAAAAAAAAAAAAGAAAAAAAGGCCATATATTTTAAAGCTATATAAAGGTCTTGTAGTTTACCCTTGAAAAAAAGGATTTATCAACCCGAACTAAGTGCTTAAATCCTATTATGCTTATTTGATAAAACCCAACTATATTCTACCATTCTATAACTGCCACTAACTTGATGATATATAAAATAACAAAATTCAACAAGATCATGATCGATGCACTTCACATTTCAATTGAAGTGAGATTTGGGCCACTACACTTGGAGATATGATGCCTAATTAAAAAGTAGGGCGTTTAGACAGGTTTAGACATGGGTTTCACATTATACAATATTCATTTGTTTTGAATGATATTAACCCTTGCTTCTCAGGCCCTCAAGTTTTAGAAATTTCATATTAATGCAAAAAAATTAATTTGATAAAATCCAACTAATTAAACAATGACTTTGCCAATGCCAAGTTAAAGACTAATAACTCAAGAGGGTTGGAACAGTCGAAAGAACTTCTAATTGAACATAAAAAAATCTCTCAGATGTAATGGAGATTTTTCTTAGCTAAATTAATTGACGTGGTGTGGATTCTTATCTCCGGGCGATACATTAGAAACAACTAGTCTAGTTAATATTTAGAAATAAAAAAGGATATTAAAATTTTAGAAATTGAGATAGAAATGTGTACCCTAGTAGTAAGGATTTGAAATGAAAAACTGTAAATAGGTCTAATAGTTGAACCCATATTTTATTCATTCGAATCTTAGGCCCACTACTTGGACTCAAAATTTTGGTTTATAGATGAGGAGTATCTGATGCCACATTATATATTCTTCAGGATTTTATCGGAAAAAAATCACCTTAGGTGACCCTTAACCCAAAACGTCACCTTAGTAGTGGGTGCACCAGAGTGTTGTTATGTGACCACTTCAGTGTTTTTTTCTTTCTTTAATATAATGGGGAGCATAGAATTCGATGCTCTCATGTTGCCTTAAAACTCGAAGAAACTTAGAAGGTTGGGTTTGCAAAGTTTGAAGGGATTGGATTTTGGCTAAAATGCATTATAGTTTGTACATTTGAAGTGAAGATTAAATGGAGGATTGATTGGGGATTGGTATCTGATTGGTTGGCCAAATCTGATTTTTGCACTAAGAGTAATCAGAGAGAAAACTAGAGAAAGGGTTGCCTGGGTCAATCAAACAGAGAATTTAGTTTTCCGCTGATGATGGGATTGATATTGATCTCACCGGACTTAACGCAAAGGATTTTACCAAAAGGCTTTGTCATTACTTTTGCCACTTGTTAGAAAAAAAACAAGCAAGAGGTTTTTTTTCTTTCTTTCTTTCCATTTTTATCTCTTTTTGACAAGTGAAAAGAGAGGACAGCTAATGAATTGGGATTAACTGAAGAAAATCCTCCCCCCCCCCCCCCCCCGGTGGGGGTTTTAATCAAAGGATCCAGACTCTCAAGTAGCAATAGATAGCACTACGTGCTATGTGCAGTAGCCGGGGTCTCCATCCCCGGTCTCGCCACTAGTAGCTGCGTCCCTCTTCCTGATACCTCCAATCACCCATAGCTATCCCACCGCTTGCAGTAGCTGCCGCTACCAAATTGGAGTAAGAATTCATTACGCCCAAGCCGGCAACAATGCATTTTATCCAAAATCTAGCCCCTTCAATCTTCGCAAACCCAAAGTTTCTTCAAGTTTAAAGGAATAAGGGAGTGTCGAATTCAATGATGGTATAAAACACTTAGGTCAAACTCGATGCTCCCCCTTTACATTAAAAAAAGATACATTCCAGTGCACCCACCATTAAAATGACATTTTGGGTTCAGTGGTCAACTAAGGTTATTTTTTTGATAAAAGCCTCTATAATTTTTATTGTTATGTATTTGTTTATATCAATTATGTACATAGGAACAGTGTATAAAGATTTGGGAAGAGAGCTATCCTTTTCTTTTGGAAAGGTATCTTTTTTGAAGGGTTTTTTATTTTACCTATTTGATTAAATTAAACCACACGTGTAATCAATAGAATTGATTTTACCCCAAACCAAGATACAAATATAAACGTGAATACATCTCTTGTAGGATCGCATTTTAGGTGCAATACATTTTATTGAAGTGCATTAAGATATGAACATTGTTACTAACTTGCTTGACCCATGAAGAATCATTTAAGATCTAAATTTCTAGATTGTAGTTCAAATAATATGTAGCAAAAGAAATAAACGAACTAGCAAATAAATAAATCAATCATGCAAGAGATAAGAGGCACACGATTTTTACGTGGAAAACCCAAACAAAAAAAAATCATGAATCCAACAAGGATTTGCTATCAAGAACTAGTCATGTACAATTACTAGATTACCTAATTAAAGGATTGTTTCAAATCTGAATTTCTAGATTGCAGTTCAAATGGTATGCAGTGGAAGAAATAAACGAACTAAGATATTTTTAGATTTAAGTAATTACAGAATAAAATATATTGTAATATTACAATATTTTTCAGTATTGTTGCTATTTGGTAGTTTCCAAAAAATTCAATAAATTTTAAAATGAGTTGTTTGCCAATTTTCAAATCAAAGAAATGGTTAATAACTTTCTGATTTTGTTTTAATGGTTTTTTTAAATGATAAGACAACAAAAAGATTTCCTAGGAATTTAATTCCATAAAATAAAAAAATCCAATTACATTTTCAAGATAAGAGATTCATGGTAAAGTATATTTCTTTCTTTTTAAAAAAATTCTACTCATACAAACAAACATGTTATAAATTTTCACAATAAGGGAATTTATGGTGAAATAAGTTCCTTTTAATTTGTAGGAATTTAATTTCATGAGAACACATAGGTTTTATATTTTATGGCATAATGGGTTCCTTTGAATTTTTAAAATTTAGATCTAACTAATAGATTGACTCAGTCATATTTTAATGATAATGAGTTAATTTCTGTAAATCCCTGAAAAATCAATTCCATGCAAAAAAAAAACCTTGTTATATTTTAAAGATTAGTGCTGTAGTGGTTCCTTATAATTCTTAACAATTATTTTCTTGCAATCAAATCGGCTCTAAGCCAGATAAGCAATTCAAATCTTATGAGTTTTCTATCCTCACCTTCTATCAATATGATTTTTAATGTTAGGACTGAAAGAAAAAAAGTTATACATTTTTAGATCATGTAAAAAAGACTGATTTCTTAAAAAGAATAAATAGAAAAATAATTAATTTATCATATCTGATGCTCACATTTCATTTTTCCAAGGTTGATCATATGAACTACCACTTTCAATGTGTTCATTATATCATATTTTACTTCAATATGTAAAGGTGGATTGTTCACACAAAGGTGGGTCCACACAATTTGCAATGACCAAAGATTTGGTAAAGGATGAGGTAAAGAGAAATCAAAGCAAGAGGAAAAGGGAAGGCAAGAATGGAATTGCCTCAACAAAAGAAGGTTTGGGTGGTTTTGTCATTTTTCCTAACATGGATAAGGTCTCAAAAAAATTAAAATTTTTGGTTAGGTGGACAAAGAAATCATTTCTAAAGGTAAGCTATTGGGAAAAACCTCAGATTATATCCAAATCCCCTTTGAAAAACTCCTTCTCTATGTGAAAAATCTCCCTAAAAAAGCTCCAATTCTTTCAACATGCGATAGATATTGCCTTTTTCCTCTTTCATAGATAGTATGTAGAACCTCGATCAAGCATAGCATCCTTTTATAGCTCCCTGGCAATACTCATGACAACGGGGACAAACGGTTAAAAACAATGACTTTTTTAGGGATTACAATTCAATTACCTTTCAAAAATTCCTTTAAAAAACTCCAATATGTACACCCTAACCCTATGTGTACACCCTAAGCCTCAACTATTGGGCCCTTTTATTTATAAACAGTCTCGAAGATGCCTTCATTAGTGGATAAGAGAGTAGGTTCTCCCTTTCCCATCTAATTATACTCATTAAAAGATACAACTTTAAAACGCTGCCCTTTGTCATTTCACTAAGTAGATTTGGCAACACTTCCCCTACTCCATCGACAATCCGACCAAACATGGATCCTTTCTGTCACGCCCCGATCCTGGGAATTGGGGATTTGAGTGGCCCCCAGGGAATGGATATGTAATCCCGTAGTAATCCATGCCCTGAAGGATTGTGCACAGATTCCTACAAGGGAGATTCCACAGGAATGTGTGAGGTTTGCTCAACACACGTAGGATTAGCACATCATCATAAACAAACTCCTAAGAAATACTCTATAATGATCGTGAGCAAGACAAGAGAAACATGTTCCATAACATTCATATTTAGATATATATGTAAGTACTTAAGACTTTTAAATAGCATTCATACAGTCCAAACTACTACTTAAAGAGGATGGGTACAAAAGGTCCAATTTGCATGTTCCCAAGGGTAGACCAGAATTTCGACTGTAACACCCCCAGAACCGGCGCACTCCGTAGGATGACTAATAAAAGACATCGCCATCCTTCCATTCATCTATACCCCGAGGTACCGTTGGGGTACTCTCCGAGGGCGCCTCAGCAATCGGGTTGGGATTGGGTCCCGTACCTGTAATACCAAGGGTAACACTGTTAACACGACAGTTAAACAAGTACTGAGCATATGAAACTAACATAATATATCAAATGAACTTATTAATATACACTGGATAGGAGAGCAATACTAGTCTACTACACATAATGTGCATGAGTAACAATAAGTGAGGAATCAAAATCAAGATGTAGTACACACTAATTGGCATCCACAAGGCTCTATTCTCCCAAAAGGGAGCATACATACATATGGGTCGCTAGGAGATCAATCTAGCTTCCCGAGAAGTGCCGACAACTCCTCCGTAAACTACTGCAGTAGTGACTTAATAATACCCCAAAGGGCACAAGCTAAGTGGTACCGACTCGGATTCACCCCTCTCATACTTTTAATCATACTCATCATAACATACATAAGGAATATCAATTTAAAGGAATAATCAATCATGAATACAGACGGACAATTAAACGAAGCATATTTATATGAGCTACGAAGGCTCGAACCTCAGCTATACCCCCTTTTTGGCTAGCAAGTACGCACTCAATAGAAGCTCTGGCTTGTCAGACACGCACTTATTAGAAGCTCAGGTCTGAATTGCCTCAGGGTTTGACTAGAGAGAGTGAATGCATAAACAAATCATGTTGAGGCAAGGTATTTAACAATATGAATGCATTCGGATTGAGTAAGGGTCAAAGGAATTACTAGCCACCCCTATAATAAATAATTCCATGATCCCAAGGTCATTTAACTCGACGTACTCATAAAACGTCCGGTGCCATTGTGTTACCGCATCTTGGTATTACCTTGTGTATATAAAGGACACCCCTTCTTATGCCAATATCCATGACTTGACATTGGGAGATCATCCAGGAATTTCTCATTTTCTTTAATGTGTACTTACCATTAGCCAATGTGGTGGTAGGAAAGGTGCCAATACTAAGGTCCTCCAAGGTCAGTGAAGTTTCTAATATCCTGGATTTCACTGGATTCTTACGGCTTAGCCGTGTAAAATGCTACGGCTTAGCCGAGTGGCTCAAGTTTCCTCCAAAAATTTAGGCGCATTTACGGCTCAGTCGTAAATTAGCTTACGGCTTAGCCATGCTAAACCTACGGTTAGGTTACGGTTAGGTCACGGCTTAGCCGTAAGGCATTACACGGTGGAGCCATGTGTAGCCGTAGAAGAGAACAAGTTTTCAAGCTCTTGGGAAAGTTCGTCGTAAGAAGGCTTATAACTTAGGCACGGGCTGGTTGCGGCTTAGCCGTAGTTCAATTTACGGTGCAGCCGTATGCAAACCATAGTATAAAAATAGATTGTGCTGCTCTCAAGACTTTGAGCCGTAGCCACTTACGGCTTAGCCATAGCTTCGCCATACGTTTCAGAATTCTGGAGTTACTTCTGTAACTCGCTTTCAATGCAGAAATCTAAATTATGAGGGGGTCTATATGGCTTAATCAAATGTCTCTGAAGGTATCTAGTACTCACACCACCTCCTATTACCTATTTTCCTTCCAACTCAATCCATACCACATAAGTGCAAAAATTCAGACAAGGAAAAATGGCTGAAATTGGAGAATTAAAGAACTAACCAAAGAATCCACAACTTAATCACACATGCAGCACATATGAACTCTAATACTTACCTCTTAACAATGCTAGCCTTCTCTAACTCTTTCTTGTTGTGTAGCTAAGGGAAACCTCCAAAATGAAAATGGGTTCTTTACAAGTAGAACATGCAATGAAGAATGGGATTTAGATTTGCATGCATGTCATGTTGCTGAATCCTTAACTCCCTAATAAACCCAAATGGATGAAATGGAGGTAAGTCCTCACCTTATGTAGCTGTAGGTTGGAGAAGGAAATACTCTAATGAGAGAAATGCACAAGGAAGGAGAAAAGGAAGAAGAAGGAGAAGAAAAAAAGTCTCTACCAATGCATGCAAGGCCTCCCAAACCTAGTAGCCCTCCAAATCATGAAGTGAAGATGAAGATTGAAGAGGAAATAAATGACTCCAGTAGCCAACGTAACAAGGAAAGAAGAGAAAGGAAGAAAGGACGTTGAGCTCTCTTTTTAACTAAAAGTTTCCTACAGGTATCATGCAAGTCCAGATTTTCTATGAAATTACAGTTTAGGCCACATGGATCTCAATTGGCTCAAGATGAATCGAATTCAAGTTGGGTCCAACATGAAAGATGATATATGAAAAATTACACAAGGAGTGATTGATGAGGTGCCCATAAGATGCAAGAACAATTTACAAAAAGGTCCTCAACTACTGAGGTAA
Organism: Sextonia rubra; assembly: GCA_037013555.1. Taxonomy (NCBI): domain Eukaryota; kingdom Viridiplantae; phylum Streptophyta; class Magnoliopsida; order Laurales; family Lauraceae; genus Sextonia; species Sextonia rubra. Next base: position 102,300,097 of record JASUAD010000001.1, on the reverse strand, counting down.
AGTTCAAACTCCGCTCAACTACCCATCCAAGGCCCAAACCCAACTGTTTTTAAACTAGGTTAACCTTAACAATGTTTAATTAACATAGAATGTGATTAATTAATGTAGATTAGGATTACTGGGATTCGGAACCTTACACTTTCTATCCTGGTTACTAGCCACCAAATGCCATCACAAACTCAAATTAGCCACTGTAGTGGCATGGTATTCTTGGAAATGCAGGAATGACCTTATTTTCAACTTGTGTCCACCTCATCCTAAATGCATCGATTACAGGGCTATTAACTATTTTATTAATTAGAATTTGACCCATTTGTATGCAGGTAAACTATTGTAGAATGATGATCAACTAGACAGATGGGTGCCCTCACTGCCAGAATGGGCTAAACTCAACTTTGGTTGTTCCTTTGAACCCTATTTAAGATCCACTGTCATTGGAGAAATTGTCAGAGATCATCTTGGCCACCTAATCAAAGGATACAACGGGACTATAATGGTATATTTAACCTTGACAACAGAACTGATTACCCTATAGAAGGGTCTACCGGTGGCTAAAGAGTTAGGCATCTCCCGAATTCAGATTAAAGGAGATAGTCAGATCTTAGTTACAACTGTGCAAACCACGGGCCATCTAGGATGGACCATGATGCCATAATGAAAGCAAACCCTTAATCTACTTGCCGAATTTCCCAACTAATCTTTCAACTATTGCAAGAGGTCAGCAAATAGTGTTGCCAATGGCCTCGCTAAGAGTCTGGGGTTGAAAATATGTCGGTTCTGGTCCAGGTTTCTGGTAGACCTAGAACCAAAACCGTTAGTTAAAGGATATACCCAGAATCGGAATTGGAACCAGTTCGGAACTAGTTTCTTGGATCTGGAACCGAAACTGTTAAGGAGAGGGTGGACCTAGAACCACAATCGGAGCCATGAATGGGGCGAGTTTGGATCCGGTTCTAGATAAAGAATGCTTTCTAGAAAAGATAACCTTTTGGAAAACTTTTAAAAAATTGGGGTAATATGTGAGTCTCGAGTCCACATGTTTGAACCAAGGTGAAATTAACCAAGTGACCTTACGGTCAAGATTCTCAACGACACTACTTTAGAAAAGTTTTATGTTGGATCTTTCATCCTGTTCATAAATTAAGGAGAGTTTTAGGAATTTCTCACTTGCTAATCTTTCTTATTAGCCTTCATTTCGATGGGCCACGTATAGAGAAGATAGTGGCACGAGACTAGTATTTTTTTTACCCTTATAATAAAAGGGAAGAAGTGTGAAGCTTGCTTTCAGCTGCTTTACCCTCTCCTTCCTTTCTCTACACACCTTGGGCCCATTTGCATGAAGCATTGTGCTGTGGCTCATCTGGTAAGGGATAGATATCTATACGCGTCTTTGTTCTCTTTCGATTGGTCCTCTGCACCGTTTCCTTTTTTCCCTCTGTTACTACTTTCAACGGTTGAAAAAGAAAAACCAGTGCAAAGAAAAAGAATAACTCCGCCAATTTTTGCTGCCGATCCCAAGCCTGGGTAAAAGAGGGTTGCGTTAGGTGAGTGACAACCAGCGTAAAACTTTGTCACAACCCAAACATAAATTCTAAGAAAATGATATTTCACAATAAGGCTAGGGAATTCCCCACTTTAAGTGACGTATTGCAGCATCGCCCGGCTGCAGTGAAAAGTGTGCAAGGACTACCGCATGACTTTGGGCTAGTGCGGTTAAAGAAGTTAGTCCATGAGAAGAAGAGGAGGAATAGGAAAATTAGACTTATTACTTGGAATATAGGAACCTTGACAGGTAAGAGCATGGAGTTAGTTGAGGTAATGAAAAGAAGAAGAATTAGTGTGGCTTGTATATAGGAGACAAGGTGGAAAGAGAATAAAGCTAAGGAGCTCACGGATTGGTATAAGCTTTTCTATGCAGGAAAGAGTAATACAAGAAATGGAGTGGGTATAGTTGTTGATAAGGATTTGAAAGAGAAAATTGTGAGGGTAAAGAGGTTTGGTGATAGAATTATAGCAATCAAACTAGTGCTAAAGGAAGATATAATTCATATCATCAGTACATGTGCTCCCTAAGTAGGATTAGAGAAAAGTGTAAAAAGACAATTTTGGGAGGAGATGGATGATTTAATGTGAGAAATCCCAAATAGTGATAAGATTTTCCTTGGTTGGAGGGGATTTAAACGGGCATATTGGAAGAGACAATAGAGGATATGAGAGAGAGTATGGAGGGTATGGATTCGGAGAAAAGAATGAATTTAGAAACATTATATTGGACTTTTCAGTGGCATTTGATCTTGTAGTAGCAAATACTTGTTTTAAAAAAAAAGATAAGCATTTAATTACATATAAAAGTGGGAGTAACAAGAGTCAGATAGACTTTTTTCTAGTTAGAAAACAAGACCAATTTGCTTGTAAAGATTGCAAGGTTATCCTAGGAGAGAGTTTGACTACGCAACATAGGCTCGGAGTTTTAGATATTTGCATTAGAAGTAGAAAGAGAGCGGTAATAAACAAAATGGACCATAAAACAAGGTGGAGAGATTTAAAGGGGGAAAAAGCGAATTTATTTAAGGACAAAATGATTGAGAAAGGAGAATGGAATATTGAAGGAGAAACTACAGTAATGTGGAATCAAATAGCTAATTGCATTAGGAATGTTGCAAAGGAGGTACTTGGAAAATCAAAAGGGAAGAGACATATTAATAAAAAAACATGGTGGTGGAGTATGGAGGTTCAGGAAGTTATTCAACAGAAAAAACATTGCTACAAAGTTTGGCAGGGGACTAAGAGTATGGAAAATTTTGAGCTGTATAACAAGGCAAAAAAAAAAAGCTAAGAAAGTAGTAAGTAGTGCAAAGTTCAAAGCTACGATGACATCTATAATAGGTTGGGAACAAGAGAAGGAGAAAAGGATATTTTTAACCTCGCAAAAATAAGAAAAACGAAAAGTAAGGACTTAGATCATATCAAATATATCAAGAACAATGAGGAAAATATTTTAGTGAAGGACAATGATATTAGGTTGGGAACAAGAGAAGGAGAAAAGGATATTTTTAACCTCGCAAAAATAAGAAAAATGAAAAGTAAGGACTTAGATCATATCAAATATATCAAGAATAATGAGAAAAATATTTTAGTGAAGGACAACGATATTAAAAAAAGAAGGAATATTTTAGCAAACTTCTAAATGAAGAACATTTGGGCGATACAAGAGTTAAGGAGGACACTTCATCACAAGAGCATACTTTTCTTCGTAGAATTAAAGGGGTGGAGGTGAAGGAAGCATTAAAGCGAATGAAGATAGGAAAGGCAACAGGCCCAAATGGTATTCCGATAAAGGTATGGAAATGCTTAGGAGAGTTTAGAGTAAGTTGGTTATGTAGACTATTTAATAAGATACTTGTGACAAAGAAAATGCCGGATGAATGGAAAAGAAACGTTGTAGTACCTATATATAAGAATAAAGGAGATATACAAAATTGTACCAACTATCGAGGGATTAAACTTATGAGTCATACTATGAAGTTATGGGAGGGAATAATAGAGCAAAGACTGAGAAAGAAGACCAAGATTTCTGAAAACCAATTTGGTTTTATGCCAGGGAGATTAACTATGGAAGCTATCTTTTCACTTAGGTAATTAATGGAAAAATACCGAGCAAAGAGAAAAAATCTACATATGGTCTTTATCTATTTAGAAAAGGCCTATGATAGGGTATCGAGAAATTTAATTTGGTAGGTCTTAAAGAAAAGGAATGTCCCCAGAGGTTACATTGAAATTTTTAAGGATATATATGAAGGAGCAATAACAAATGTGAGAACCACATGTGGAGAAATAGGTGAATTCCCTGTGACTATAGGTTTACATCAGGGATCAACCGTAAGCCCTTATCTCTTTGCGTTAATAATGGATGAGTTGACTATGCATATTCAAGAAGAAGTACCATGGTGTATGTTGTTTGTAGATGATATAATATTGGTGGATGAATCAAGAAAGGATGTAAATGCAAAGATTGAGAGATGGCAGGGGGCATTAGAATCTAAAGGCTTTAAAATAAGTCATACAAAGACAGAATATATGGATTGCGACTTCAGTGGACATATACAAAGTGTCGAAACTACTATCAAAATTGAAACCTGTGAGATACCACATATAGATTCTTTTCGGTACTAAGCTCGATGATTAGTAAGGATGCGGAGATTGACAAAAATGTGGAGCATAGGATAAAAGCTGGATGGCTGAAGTGGAGACTAGCTTCAGGAGTGCTTTGTGAAAGACGAATACCAACGAAATTGAAGGGCAAATTTTACAGGACAGTGGTTAAACCAACTATAACATATGGAGTAGAATGTTGGCCAATTAAGAAGAAACATATTCATAAGATGGATGTAGCAGAAATGAGAATGCTTAGGTGAATGTGTAGTAAAACTAAGAAAGATAAAATTAGAAATGAGCACTTTCGAGAACATTTAGGAGTAGCACCAATAGGGGATAAGATTAGAGAAACCCATTTAAGATGGTTTGGGCATGTTGAGCATAGGTCAGTAATGGCACCGGTGAGAAAAAGTTTGGATATATAGGTGGAGGGCCCATCAAGAGGTAGGGACGGGCTGAAGAAAGCATGGATGGAAGTCATTAATTTAGATTTGAAGAAGTTTCACTTATCGAAAGATTTAGCTGAAAATATAACAAAATGGAGAAACATAATTCATGTAGCCAACCCCAACATGGTTAGGATAAGGCTTTGATGATGATGATGATGCTAATGAGTGCAAAGAAGAAGAATAGTAGTAAGAAATGTATGAGTTCTCGTTGCCCAATCTCTAGGGTCTATTTTCTACAAAGCTAGAGTTAAAATCACAGCAGATTTTGATCTTATGTTGAAATGGTATGATCATTCACCAAGCATACTCGACATGTAAGTGCTCTTGTAGATTCTCTCATCCTTTTTTTTCTTTTGTCGAATTTTCCAATTTTTTTTAATGGATTTTAAGTTCTTGGCAAGGTGGTTATAAACATAGAATTTGTCTCTTGGAAGTATGTATATGAAGAGATACATAAATAAAATTATCCAAGATACATAAATTTCTGGAGCTATTTTTTTTATGTTAATTCTTTGTTTGGTAGCTCCTAGAATTTATGTTCTACAAATGAAATTTGGATGAGAAAAGAGTTTGGATTTGTTTGATTACACCTTTGGTTGGAATTTTAAATCATAGAAAACTGGAATTTCGGGGGGTGTTTGGAATTTCTGTAGTTCCTTTCAAATGCCGAAAATCCTTGGGCCTACCCTATTTACAATTTGGAACCTTGGAACTTGGGTGCCCTGCCATCAGGTTTCCTGCTACTCATAACTTTTAATTTGTTATGGCGTAGAATAAAGCAACCTAACTTAAGAGTTTATTCTCAGACCTGTTACAAGCTTGTTATTAGAACCGCGGTGCGATCTATGTGTTGCTAAGCTATCTCAATTGAGTGACTAGGCCTATTAAGTTCCGGGGTGGTAGGGCAAGGCATTGTTTTTCCTCAAGTGCAGATCCCCTTTCTCAAAGGGGGACATGACCTTGTGTTTCAGGCGATGGTAATGTGTTATGCAATAAGTGCCTGACAAAACAAACACTCTTTGCTTTGGAAATGTGAACCTAGAAAGGAAAGTGCTCAAGTTCATGTGTTGTTGACACAGTTCAAAATTGTGGTTCTTTCAAAATGCAAATGATACAAGAGGGATTATAGGGCCTGATCCTCTGCTGTAACTGTACAGTTTGCTGAGCTGCCCTTTTTCTTTTATTATTTTTCCTTCTTTTGCAGGTGTCGACATTGCTTTTGTCAAATCATCATTATCACCGGCTCTAAGGTTTTCAGATCAAGAACACCAAATAAAACCAATTAGATTCAGGATCTTATGAGGAAGACACCTTTGGACATCATGCAACACCATCCATAATAAAGTAAAAAAAAAAAAATTTCACACCAAGAACATTTATTTGCTTTCACCATTCAAAAAGAAAAAAAGGTGATACTTGATGACGAAAGGTGTCTACTTTGTAAGATCCTAAATCTAATTGGTTCTGATTGGTGTTGACTTTTGTACTGTTGCCTCAAGTATATTTCAAACAGTGGTACAAACCCTTCCCCAAGGCATTCCTTTTTTAGAGTTTTTTCCTTTTAAGTTTAACATCTGCTAAATCACCGTTGCACCAAATGGACACCACCTCCCTCTCTCTCTTCCTCTACCAGACGCAAATAGGAAACATACTGCTTATGAAAATAAGGCCCCTATCCTGTTTTTAATATGTGTTTATTGCAAATTCTCTTTTGTTAAGCTTGTTTTATTTTTTGCCTTTGTACAACCAATTGATTCAAGTTTTGTTATTTATGACAGCTTACTCTGCGCCAAGTTATGGACACAGCAAAGCAATCAACTAGATCTGGATCTCTTAATGAAATTTCAATGGTGTTATTAAACAATGCCATATCTTTACCGTTTGCCATCCTCTTGATCCTCCTCTTTGGTGAATGGGAATATGTATGCAATTCGTAAGCACTTTGTCCCCTTTGAGACATTTGAATTGTTGATTCACTTGAAGCATAATATGTTGGCCATGTACTTCACATGAATCTAAAGTGTGATTCATTCATTCGATTTGATTCTTGTTGATTCATCATGCTTACTAGGGTTGTTTTTTAGTGGAAAATTTTGCAGCATGTGAAGTATATTTAATTCTTATCTTCAGTTTTACATAGACCAATTGGTGTTTTATGCTGCGAAGTATTCAATATGTTTTTTAGTGGAAAATTTTGCAGCATGTGAAGTATATTTAATTATTTTCTTCAGTTTTACATAGACCAATTGGTGTTTTATGCTGTGCGAAGTATTCAATTTGTTCACATTGTTCACACATGTTATTGGTGTCTTGGATGACAGGTTTTTATTAACATTGCTAATTTTAATGTTTCTTCTTTCTCTATTTATCATTGCTGTGTTTATGCTTTATGCTCTCCATTTTGAGGGATGTTGCTAACTTTATCGTTGATTGCCATTGTTATCTTTGTGCTGACTTCCCGTGTTCCCTTTGTAGAGTTGTTATTAGGATGCCAATGTTTTCAGTATTGGCAACAGCCAGCAGATTGCTTGGACTTGCCGTCAGCCTTACGTCTATGTGGTTTTTAAATCAGACTAGTCCCGCCACTTACAGGTAAAAGGAGAAAATGATAGTATATATTTGAAAATTTATCCAGTACACGTCTTTTCCATGCACACCCTTGCACACCTTATTGTGGCGCTCACCTGATGACCACTCAAATGGACCACTACATGGACCTTCCATGTGTGTGTGTGTGTGTGTGTGTGTGAGAGAGAGATAGAGATTAATCGATTGTAGGTAATGCGTAGTGTACTAACTAAATCATTCAGAAAACATCTAATTATAATCAATTGTAGGTAATTAATTGATTGTAGGTTATGCATATTTGATGCAGGCTTAGATCCATGATTGGCTAACCCATTGGGGAAGAATTTTCAACAAAAACTATTATAGGATTTTTAGTTCTCTAGGATTCTTTTATTTTTAGAAGTTCATATTATATTTGCTTTAGGATTCTTTATTTGATTTGAATTAGTTTATTTCCTTAGTTAGAAAGTATCTTAATTAAAAATAAAGATATAATCCCTCTTCATGGGACACACAATATTGATAGTGATAAACTTATGAGTTTGGTTCTTAGTTGAGAGAGTTATTGTTTGTTTTACATCCTATCCTTAAGTCTTGTTTGGCTTGGAGATTAGCGCACTGGCTATTATTTTTGCCTGCGCTGCTTCAATATTATGCTAACTAAATCATTCAGAAAACATCTAATTATAATCGATTGGAGGTAATGCACATTGTGCTAACTAAATGATTCAAAAACCATCTAATTATACCTCTTCAGCCCTCCTTTTTCCATTTAGTTATAATGAAAAGCCTCTTGCCTTTTGCAGTCTGGTGGGATCCTTGAACAAGATTCCTATATCTATTGCTGGCATACTGTTATTTGAAGTACCACTCAGCCTACTGAACCTTTTCAGCATACTTTTTGGCAATGGATGATTGGTGGTGTGATTAACTGCTACTTCTGTTGTATTTTCTAGCTCTTTTGGATTCTATTGAGCCCATGCTTGAATTTTTTTTTCAGTTCTTTTCACGGTGGTGTTCTTCGCAAGGGCTAAAATGTCTTGGCTTATAGGCGCACAAGGATCATCTACAAGGGATGCACTTACTTGGGTGTCTTGCCTTGCCCCAGTTGATTCACTTTTTAATATTTTTAATTTTTTTATCCTAGCTCGCTAAAAGTAAAAGATGCTAAGTGGAAACATGTGACAGTATGGAAAAACACTTGTAAATGAGTAGAAGTCAGTGATATTTTCTTATGCTGACATTAGCTGAAAATTTATTTATTTATTTAAGAATACTACTACAAGTTCTAGTATATTTCAACAGCATGCTGCTAAATGTTTATTTAGAGTAAACAAGAATGGTTATATAATTAATTATAGACGACTTGATTCACAAAAACGTAAAACAATATACTATTTTGATCATACTTGATATGTTTGCATATAAATTTCTTCATAATATCTCAAATGTTTTCATTTAACATATAGAAATTCCAAATACTTTATCAGCTATATGGGCAAGGCTTTTGCTTCCTCAGGATGTGTCTGTCATACATTTTCAGTCTTCTATCTTTGTTATTGTTGATCGTCTCAACCTATGCTTGTCCACTCTCCGTTGTTCCTCCTTTTATTGATCATTTAACCAATGTATATGTATATGAATCAAAATTTGTATGTTTTTATTGACAACCCGGCTGTTTTTAGCAATATCAGCAGGGACTCTGGTTCCCACTATCTATATATTTTTTTTTGTCGAACATCTGAAAATCAAGTAAATCAATGCACTATTCTTTCATATTCAACATATAACATTTGCAAAATTTAACTAATTTGCTATATTTTGAGTTCTAACACTAACTAAAGTTTTTTTTATTCATTTATCATTGTTATGTTTAAGATTTCGCTTATAACAAAGAACAAATTTGGCAAAAAAAAAAAAGAAGATGAAGAAATTTGAAGCCACTGGTTCTTTGTAGAAAATGAATAATCAATTGTCATAGATGCCTTATCCATCTTTTTCAAAACTGTAGAAAATTGGATTTAAATTTTGCAATTACATTGGCCTTTTAAGAAAATTGTTAAATCTATAAAGATTTAAGATAACCAACTTAGCCGTGAGTTGGATTTCTAATATGGGGCCTACATAAATGAGAGAGAAAAATACTTGATGGAATTTGATTCTATGACCAATTGAATAACCAAATGCATTTTCCATGTGAAGGCTTGTCCTTGTTACAAGCAGAATATGTGAAAGTGTGAAAACTAATATACTTTTGTCTATATTAATTGCCTCATCATTTTTTTTTCTCCTTGGCTACAAAAGAGAAGGGGAATGGATTTGAGAGGGATAGTGTTTTCATGCTTAGTGATGATCACTTGGGGGAGATGAGTGGGTTGAAGAGGGGAAGACTTTTCATTCAATTGGTGTGGATGTTGTGCGGAGGCTTAAGGTTTTTGGTTCTGGTGATTTTGAGATCTATTGTGAATGTACTCCTAGCAATCATGAAGGTCTCTACTTGTTTGTGTGGTTTTCAAGACCAGTGTATTGAAAATAGTTATCTATCTTGTCACTATGCAATTTTTTTGTCATGTAAACCTTTTTCTTAATTCCATCATTGAATGCAATCAGTCCTTTTGAAATTAGAAGAAGCTTAGTATAACTGTTTGTTATGTGCACGCGCCTTTATGGATGTGTGAAGCAACTTGACAAGATTAAAATAGACGAAAAAAGGAAATTGTTTAGTTTACACTACATTTTTTGGCTTCATGGTCTTACAAATACCAATAAATTATGGTTCTATAGTCATTGTACTATTCATTTTTGAAATGAACAATTTTGTGGGGTACGTTTAATTAATTTAATTAAATCCCTCAGTTTGAGAGGTTTTCACTTTTTTATTTGGCAGTAGTTATCCATGTGAAAAGGAAATTAAAAAAATTATCATATGTTTCCAATTTTCCTTTTCAAAATAATGTATTCAATCATTATTTTTGCTCTCTCTAATTTGTATTACCATTCTTTACGGTTTTTCTAGCTTCTGTCAAATGCCACAGGCAATTCCATTTTTACTTTGTAATTTTATTTGATTGATTTATTCCTTGTTCAATGTCAAATTGCTGTTAGATTAATGTGTCATTACTTATTCACTCTATTTGAAAGGATTACACCATTAATATCAATGTAGATACCTCTCTTTTGTATCATTGTCGCGCGCACAATTTTTGGAATGACATAAGTAGATGGTTCTGCTGGGGTTAGATGCGGTACTAGTTTTTGGGGCCTGGAAAATAGCAAAGGTAATTCCCTTTCCACTGTCATAAGTAAATGAAGTGTTTTAATTTTTAATGGTTTTTAATTTAAGTAAATTAAATAGAGAAATTAATAGAGATGTTGGAGTCTGACGCTTTCTCTACTCTGGGATCTAGGTCTATTCTCTTCCCGTTTCTGTGTTTTATCTTTCTTTGTATTTCTGTTGGTTTTTTTTTTTAGAAGCAAGAGGATAGAATTAGGATATTTTGATGGTTCTTATGTCTGTTTGAGGGACGGGTTGCAGATTTAGTTGGTTGTGTTCTTTGTGAACCCCTTTGTATATATTCTTAATCCTATACATGTTTTTGACTTTTTAACTTTTTATTATAAATATATGATTAGTGTTTGATTTGTTTATTATGAACTTTGACGACAAAGAAGCTGTTACACAGTTGAATCTCGATCCTCTTGAATTGTTTCACTCAGATTTTTGTGACCAAATATTTAAATCACAGATGGATTAACATGAGAACATGGGCAATCATTTAAGAGGCTTTAGATTTTAGACTAAGGGGTTCTTTGAAAACACTGATCTAATTAATAAGAGCCAAATAGATTAAGGTAAAAAATAGAATCCCTAATTTTAAGTTATAATTTACAATTACTGTATTTCATTAAAAAAAAAGTGTTGACCCCTACATAGTTGGGATAAGGCTTTGGTGATGATGATTGTGGTAACTGTGGTGTTTGGGTCTCAAATCTGAAAAATAATAATATAGAATAATTAGAGATGTAAAATGGCACGGCACGGCACAATTTGACTAGGGGTCCGGCCCAACACGGCCCATAGGTACGGCACGGCCCATGTCGTGCTTGTCGTGCTTGTCGTGCCATGCATAGTTTGGCACAGTAGGGTCTTTTTTTCCTTCCTTTTTTTTTGTGTTTTTTAAATATTATTTACACAACATAGACATAAAAAATTGGACAAGATGACACAGAGATATAAGTGGTTTGGTCAAACTCGACCTACATCCACTAAAAGAAAATTCCATTTGGATCTTTGCCACTTGAAGGTTTTTTAATAGGATTACCTCCAAACCTTTACAATTTTTTTAGATAATAAAAAATATAAAAAAGTAAAAGAAATCACATTTTGTGTATACATCAAGTTAAAGATAAAACTATATTTGTAGTCCGACGATATCATAAGTTAGATCGTAATCTTTCGGTTCAATCAATTATTGTTTTCTCTTATCTGCCAAATTCCAATCTCATAGAAAAACACAACACTCCACTGTTTTATGCGTTAAATTTCTTCTCCTATCATCAACCACACATCCGCCTGTAGTAAAAGCCTATTCTGATGCTACAGAAGATCATTGGAATTATTAGTAAATCACGAGCCATGGTAGAAAGCACAGGATATGTACTTTCATATGCTTTCCACCAGGCTAAAACGTCAAAAGTAGATGCAACATTTGGCTGCATCTCCGTTATTACACCTACGTCAATATATGACGATAACTCTAGCACAACTTGAGGTGGATGACATACCCATTTTGGAATAAAGACGTTCAAAACCTACTAGCTTCTGATTTCCTCCCCATCCTTGTACCGGAGGCTCCATACTAGCCCTTGATGTACCCATCCTTAAGCAATAGGATTGAAATAATGATTGTAAACATAAAGTTATATTGTCAATACTATTTATATTTTTAGTTTGTAAGTTATCATTATTTCTTGAAGAAAAATACTAACACCTTTCAATTTAATTCTAGGATCTAATACAGTAGCTAAACAAAATGTCATTGGGGTTTCATGCCAATAATTAAATTTTTCTTCCACTTTTCAGAAATTGTGCCAAGTAGTTCTATACGAATTTCCCAATGTCCATCAGGCACCCAATAATCTTCTGCATGAAAAGCACAAAACTCATTAAGTACTACTTTTCTAGAAATAACTCTATTTAACATATCATATATAGAATTCCATCTATGTTCAACATCCTCCTTATTCTTATAGGTGTCAAATTATGCCTAGTACATATAGTGGCATATAGTTGTTCTCTAATTGAGGATGAAAATATATATCTAACACAATCTTTAATTTTTCTATAATAATCTTAATATATTTTAAACCAACTTTGACAATAATATTTAAAATGTGACATACACATCTGTTTTGAAAAATAGAACCATCAATTAAGTTAGAAAGTGACACCATAGTTTTCATTATATCAATGGCTAAATTATTAGTAGATGCATTATCTAAAGTAACAGATATAACTTTATTTAAAATTTCATATTCCGAAAGTTTTTCTAAAATAAGTATTGCCTTTCTTTGTCCATTGTGTGGCCATTCAAGTTTAGAAAAAGTAATTATCCATTTGTTCATTATCCAATTTACATCAATGTTATGGGCGGTGATAGAAAGGAAGCCATCATCACCTCTAGATGTCTATAAATCTGTAGTTATAGCTATTTTGCTAGTACTATTTTGAAAGTAATTTTTTATATTTTCTTTTTCTTCTTTCCATAACCTAACGGCATCATTCATCCTAGCAGTGTTTCTAGAAATTTTTTTAAATTGTAGAACAAGTGTACGTTGAATTTATTCTTCACAAAATTCATTTTCAGCAAAAAAAAAAGGCATTTCAGCAAGTACAATATATTTTACTAGCTCTTATCTAGCAGTAGTGGCATTATAACTAAATAATCCTAAACTACAACACTAGTTGAAATTTGGGTCTGTGTCCATATATCCCCCTTCAATTTGTGACCTAGACCCAATATGTTTGGGTTCACATTTGTCTTTATGCCTTTTTAAGTGCCCTGTACCACCACCTAAATTTGCACTATAAATTTTGAGGCAATGCTTGTATTGAGCTTTTTCTATTTCTACACCATTTTCTGTCATAGTTAATATTTCATATCCATCCCAAACTGTAGACTTTCGGGCTCTTTTGGCTCCTTTACGGTGAGAACCCTGAGTTGGGTTTAGAGTCAGGGTTGGGGCTTGTTGTGTTTCAACTACTTCTAGTATATCATGCAAACCCTCTTCTTCCCTTAGATTAAAAGGATAATCTTCAAGGTAGTGTCCAACCATTTTAAAAAAATAATAATAATTTTGAAAATAATATCCTTAATGAATAATTTATAGTAATAAAGATTTTTATGATAATTAGTATAAGAAAGGGGAGGAGATGAGAAATATAATAATATATATAGATTATAGGAATATGAAATCTCAAATTGAAATAAAATAAATACCTCAAAATTTTTGACGGCCCCTTAATCTTGTCTCTTGGTGACTTGATCTTTGGTCCTCCAAAAATTTGTTACTTGAAGTATGAGTAGAATCTGGGGGAGTTAGAGAGCTTGAAGTATGATAGAATTTGAGAAAGTTAGAGAGCTTGTAGTATGAGAGTATGAGAGTAATGAGTAAGTTGTGATTGTGAGAATGAGGGGAAGATGGTATTTATAGAAATTTAAAAGGTCAAAATGGCCTCAAATGCCCAAAAACTAACCGTTTATGGCTGTTGGGGGAGGGCAAAACAGTCAAAACACCCAACTAGCCCTTTTTTGGCTATTGGGGGGTTTTTTAAAAAATAAATCAGTTGGGTCATGCAATGCCATGCCGCGCCGACTGTTAGCGTGACGTGCCATGCTGTGCCTGTGCACGTGCCGCACCCGTTCCATGTCATGCCCAGGCCATGTCGGCACAGCACGCGGGCTTGGCACCCTCAGCCGAGCACAGCCCAGGTCTACGAGTCGTGCCTGTCATGCCAGCTTTCATTGACTCTTGTGCCGGGCCATGCCGCCCAGCCCATTTTACATCTCTAAGAGTAATGGAATTTGATAATGATTCTATTTAAGAATTACTAATTCTATTAATTGTAGGCATCCAGGTTGAGGATTGTTCTTATAATGCCGCCATTTTCATTATGTTCTCATCTTGGTCTTCATTTAATAAATAACTCTTCTATAAGCTCCTTGTAAGTTAATCTATGATGTTCCTATTCAAAATAATAATAATAATAATAATAATAATAATAATAATATTATTATTATTATTATTATTATTATTATTATTATTATTATTATTATTATTATTATTATTATTATTATTATTGTTACCCTATTTTATTTCAACTTTGTTTCTACACATGTTTCTGAGATGATTCACCTGACTATTGTCTTGAGCTGAATTCAGTTGATTTTACTATATTGGATTATTATCCTTAGAAATATGATTGAAGAATGTTCTTCAGGCTAATCCAGAGGTCAAGGAGATCTTGAATTTCTTGAGTATTATCATATGGCCTATTAAGCACTAACTCACTCTTTTTTTTTCTTGCTGTAAGCTCTTTGCAAAATCCTAAAAAATGATTCCTGGTGAGTTATTATTTACCTTCCATATAGATTTTCATACCTAACTTTACCCAAAGAGTACATGCCTGTAATTCTTATTCATTGGAAAATAAGTTTTCTTAATGTTTTGTTGTGAATTTATTTGCTTTTGCTTGCAGATATTAATATTACATCACATGATGCTAGGGTGCTCTATTAGGTGACCTTTTGTATAGATTTGCTCTAGAAAGTAAAAAGGAGCCAGGTCATCATAGAAGAGATGCTTATTATCATTATTATTATTATTATTAAGAAATTTCCTATGATAGGATGTTGCACTAAACAGTGTGGCTTTAACGTGTTTGTCCAAGGTTTATATCTAGCATAATGTGGATATTAATCCATAATAATACTCAATAAATGCCTTTGTAGGTTCTCTCTATCTTAAGTAATATGGCAGAACAGTACTTGTAAAGAAGTACAGTTCAGAACCAAGTTTCACAATTTGACATCTTGTTTTGCTATTCTTCCATTTGCAGTCAATGTGGAAGTTGAGACTGTTCATGCATTTTTCATGGAGTTCACCCTTTGTTGCTCTTATCATAGATGTGTGTCCAACAGTTTAAAATCTACAAATAGGATTGGCTACTAAATTTTACACTTAACACATTAAGTGTGCTTATAATCATGCGTTTTATCATAATAGCCCACTTGTAATAACTTCCAACCACTTATGAGTTTTCTCTCTAAGGTATTAGTTTTAAGACCTCATGCCTGAGCTATTTCAAGTGTCTGAGAGACATAATGAAGGTGCTTATGAGTGACATAACAAGATTAGATCCTTATGTTAAGAAAAATTTATCTCATTAGATCTGTTTACAAATCTTGATCAAGACAACACATTGTAATGTCATTGGTTTGTGCATTTTTATATTACTGGAGTTGTATTGCACAATATAAAACGTTCATCATCCCCGTTGACATTCTAATTGGTTTAGAGAAGAAATATCTTAAACCTTCTCAGTCCATTGGTTAGCCACTAAGGACATATCTCTGCTGTAGAAGCCAACTTGATTGTTGAAATGGAGTCACAATTGATAACTACATTTGCAGTAGACCTCTTGTTGTGCACTCATTCGCTACACAAATCATGGGAATAGCTACAAGCTTCATGTTTGAATTTAATGCACATAACCAAGGGCTGAGTTTCATTTAATTTCTCATTCACAATTTTTTTTATCAGAATTACACTATTTGAAATATAAATCTTATGGAAAACTATCGAATCTTGTACTTCATTCTCTTTTATGTGCACCTTATGATTGCAATTTGAAAGTAAGAAGTAGATGTTAGCATCAATAGAAGATAATGAAAATTTACAATCTAATCATTTATGATTATGATTTTAGTTGCTTTAAAATTTACAATCCATATTAGTTTTCATGGCATTGTTCATAAATGTGTAGGTTTTTGAGTAATGGTTATTGTAACATCTGCTTTCTGTCATCATGCAATGACGCTGATGGGTACACTTGTTTATGGTATTAAATACATGTTCCTCTAGTATGTATGCACTTGTTGCTAGAAGCGTATCAGCATTTGCACTTTTAAAGGTAAGATCTCTTGTTGGTTGTGATGGTGTGCGGAATTTTAATTTTTACACAATAGTATTCTTCATTTGGATTGGTTGCAGACAAGCTCAAAGACAATTAGCGAGCTTGCTTACCCGAATGCCCTCCCTGGCTATGGGTTGGGCTTTCTTAACTTGGCATTGGAAGGATTCACAAACGCTACTCAGGATTCCATTACAGCAAGGTATGGTTTACCAATTGTGACCACTTCCCTTTGCCTTAAGGAACTTCAGTGTTGATTTTTTAAACCAACTCATCTATGCTTGTAAACAGATCATACTTGATAAATGCATACTTGCATAATGCAAACTACAGTTCTTTTTAACTCAACTTCTTCATCATACAGGTACCCAAAGACAAGTGCTTGGGATTTAATTCTGAAAATGATGTGTCTTCATGGTCTTTAGTAGTCTATCATATCAAATCTATCTCAAGTAAAGGAAGCTACATAAGAAAAAGAAATCCACTGATAGATAAATCTTTTTATTTTTTGGGTCAGAGCTTGAAAATTAGGTGGTCCCTAATTTTTAAAATACAAATGTATGCCCAAATCCAATGGTTACAGAGAAAGGCCTGTATCGAGATGCCCAAATCCAATGGTTGTGGAGAAAGGTGTCACAACCCGAGCTCAGAAGATCGGGGGTTTGCAAAAAAAAAAACCTAACCAACGACACACGTACTCCCGTGCCTATGCACTTAGACCCGGTCTAAATGCACACGCACAAGGGAAACTCACGTGCAAAACATATATGCGGAAGCTGCAAAGATCAACATGTGACACGAGGCGCACAAGAACAAAAGAAATGATATCCAAAGGCTGACATAAAGGTCTAAACATACAAATTGAATCCAATCACAACGTATAGAACATGAGTACAATCAACGACATGAAAAGAAAGCAATATGCATGCATGCAGAGAACAGTCGCGCTCTGGTGGAGTGATAACACCCACCAGCGAACCTGAAGAGACAACTGGAGTCTCCCAAGCAAACTGACGACCGACAAGAATACGGTCGAGGGTACCTGAGCCTGCAACACCAAGGACAACTCATGAATACGACGATTCAGCAAAGTATAAACAGTAACAAGTTAACACGTGTGGTCTCTAATAGAATAAAAGACATAAATAATCATAACATGTCAATGTAGTAAAGCTAGGCAGTTGTGCATTCAAATTAACATATGCTCGGTGAATCAATGTATACGTAACATAACATATACCTACTAGTTGGCAACTACGTACGCCATATGCTCCCAACATAAGGGATCTTGTAAACGTGATGAGAACACCATGGGCCAGATGGGTCTCGGTTTCCTGGGGTCCGGATTCCCCAAGACATATCCTTCTGCAGTAAGGCAATACAAACTATACCGAAGTCACCCCGTCGGAATCCTAAGGCTGAGGCTCAGTAGTGCCGGACCATATCGAGTCAATCAATATAAGAACATGCATATCATAACGTACATATCATAATGTGCGTATCATTACGTGCATAGCTGAACATGTATCTTATCAAGCATATATCAAACAAAATGTAAGAGGTCATACGAATGAAACAATAAAGCATGAGGATGACCAAGGATGAAGGCATAAAGTAAGATCAAGCATGCAAGACCGCTGTTCCACCCGAGATTGACCATGGACAGAGCTAGAAATATCCAATCGTGTGCCCCAGCGTAGAACGCATAAAAGAGGATAAGAACCGAAGTCAATATGCCATGCAATCAGATTTTCTTGTAAGGATCACAAGCTTTTACTAGCCAATCCTATTCTAGTTATCCAGTGTTTCTAACCGTGCATGATGATGTAGTTTTAAGTTGTCCGATGCACCATTGTCTAGTGTTGCAGTGTATTGGGAATGTGCACCGAAGTCCCTTAAACCAACACCCATGGGGAGGTGCTAAACAACCGGATTACGTGCATGAATGAATCGCAGCCCTCAAGATCATTCATGTCATACACTCATACCATTGGACAAGTCTAGGTGATTTGCATTCTATCATAAAGGCCATATCAGGTCTCTTTCTTACTCCTAGCCTTTCATTCATTTCTCAGGGATGGTACGGCTCAGCCGTAGGTGAACATACGGCTTAGTTGTAGGCATTTTACTGCTAAGCCGTAATATGCACTGCGCTCCACCGCGGTTTCCTTTACAATTCATCCGCAATTACGGTTCACCCGTATTTTGATCTACGGCTTAGCCGTGTACTGTTCTACGGCTTAGCCGTAGCTGGGCCGTAGAAGGTCTATCAATTGCTTACTTTCAGTTAATCCAGAAACAGGCACCCTGTAATGATCTACGGCTGGGTCACGGCTGAGATACGGCTTAGCCGTAAGACAATATACGGCTTAGCCGTGTCCTGGCCGTAGAGGAAAACTGGGTTTTTCCCTCTCTGGACTTTAAGCCGAAGGTGAGTTATGGCTTAGCCGTGATACACACGGAGCATTTTCTGAACCGATTACAGAATCATCGAAACACATACAAACAGGCTAAATCACATGTAATAAAGGGAAATGAGCATAAGATGGGCTGTAATCATCATTCGTAAACAGGAATACATGACTTAATCAAAATCAAACACATACCCACATGGTTTAGCCAAGTTATGCTTATAATTGCTTTAACTGAGTTCAAACACGATCTTGTTGTCCTTGGGCTCAATCACACTGCCAACAAGCTCCTAATCGCCATGCATGCAAAAGAGGAGGAAACAAGAACCGTGAGTGCATGTAACAGTCAAGAACATGAAGAAGAAAGAGGAGAAGAAGAAAATCAAGAACATGGAGCTTCCCTGAACTTACCAAAAGACACGAATCGAGAATCACGAGCATAATTCCTCTTCCTGGCCTTGAACGAGAAGAAGAAAGAAAAAGACTCGAGAATGAGAGTGAGACAGAATAGTAAGAGAGAAGGAGAAGGTCGGTGGCTTATAAATATCAAGGCCAATTGCAATGAAGTCCAATTGTTCCAATTAATTCCAGTTCGATTCAATTGCGAGTCTAACGGAAACAAGTGACATATTTGGCAAACGACGTAGTTACGGAAATCAACAAGTGTAACAAAAGACACGTGTTACTACCACGATGATGCATGAATGACGACATCTCACAAAATATAATATTACGAAAAAGGGCTTATGTCTACCTAAACCAGGTCAAACTCAAAACAACTACCTATCCAAAACCCGAAACCAAACAAAAACAAGAACAAAACACAATTAGCAACCAAATCCTCAGAAATTAGCAGCTAATCCAGATCAAGTCGGGTCGGGGTGTTACATCCTCCCCACTAAAGACACATTCCGTCCTCGGAATGAACACACATTTGCAGGCACAACCCACCGAACAACGACGTCTCCAGAATACTTGATCTCTCGACTCGCTCCGATAGGCATGGCGGCTTCTCAAGTTCCCACGTGCTGAAGGAATCGCTTCACAAAAAGCATCCTGGCAAAACACACATACATCGCCGCAACGAACACGCAAGAGAAAGTCCCGAACACATCGATGACGTACCTTGACATTGACTACAGCATCTCTTCTAGAAAACGTCACAGAAGAATCCAACTGTGCGCCAGCTCCCTGAAGCTAGTCTCATTCTAGAATGGTGCGACAGGCCTCGGAACTAACTTGCCTTCTTGGCACGAAAGATCGCACTCTGCATCAGCAAGTCTTCCGAAACTCAATCTTTTCGTCGGCAATTCCACGGCCGTCTATGAGGCCGCAAGGCTTCCTTGTCTATACTGAGCGATCTGCAAGTGTCTTTCTAAAGCATCCACTCGATTAATCCGTCTGTCTGCGTATGCGAGGCTGAAGGGGCAACGAGCAGCTGCGAAGGCATTTGGCGAAATAGCATCTCAGCACTCCGAATAATGGAAGAAGGTCACGAACGCGGCTTCAAGCATGGACTGCTCCCCAAAGAAACTGTCATGACGGCTGATAGCCTTCCCAGATCTTTGCCCAATCGAAAAGCTCAACCCAACACGAGAAGTCGTCAGGTATCCGCAATCCACAGCAGAGCCCTTCTCACCCTGACGTCGTCTCGCCAAACTAGACTTTGACAGGAGACCCAACGTGAAGCAACGCTGGATCATGACCAAAGCAGCACTCCGTACGCACTAGCCCACCAGATCACCTCCTCAACACTGATTGATCATCCGTTCACTCCCTCCACCAGGAAAGTTGGCAAACTCTTATCAAGCGAAAACATCCTCCATCTTCCGAACGAAACCTGATGCTCACGCCACTGCCAGTACAGCAACAGCTAGCAAAGTCCACGAAGAAAGAATTCCACCGACATGATCCACCCAACATCCTGCATCATGAACAGATAGTAAGGAAACAGGGGTCAAGAGGCAAGGAAACAACCAAACAAAACAGCCAGATATGGAAGGCAAGGAGTGAATACGTGATCCAAAGAAAGGAAACAAGAAAGAAAGTAAAGATGACCACAAGATAGGACAGGTACATTGATACAAGAGAAACAAAACTGTGACTCTTCAAGAAGGGTGACACCGACGGTCGACAACAAACCAGAAAAAGACGTCCACAGACAAGTAAGAGGGGAAAAGATTACCTGCCAAACAGAACAAGCTGGAGAAAAAGCTAGAAGAAGATCGAACAGTGGCAATGGTAAACAAGGAAATGAATATGGCGTTCGAACAATCATCAAAGCCTTCTGCAAGTCAGCAAATGGTCACGAGGAAAATCGATGAATGCGTGGATAACACCAAGGATGGTTAAACTCAAAAAAACTCAGAGGGAATTTACGACTGCATAAGATGACTGGAACTTCAACGATCCGTCTCCAATGGCGAGGAAACAAGATCACCCGAAAAACAGCTTAGGAAAAGAGCGGAGGCAAACAGGTCAAACAGTGACGTCAAGGAAAGTAACGCTCCACAAAACATCCTAATAACATAACAAGGAAACTGAGGGGCAAGCGACCAAAGAGACAAACACACTGACCTCAGTCACCTATTTACAGGCACGAACAGAAAAGAACAGCATAGCAAACTGGACCCAAGACAAAACAATGGAATAACCCGAGAGGACTTCTCGATGGCAATAGCTAGAGTACAGGAATGACTCAAAACAAAATCGATAGAAAGAGAGAATGAGAATCAATCAAGCGATAGCGGAAAAGAATCATAGGGATTCTTCGACTCAAAGGGTGACACTGCACTTTCCTCAAGGGAAACAACCAACAACAGACAACGAGAAATCTATACTACTACTCAAAGCCTAGGAGGGATCATCTGAGCCTCACCAGCTCACAACTAACACTGGGACTACAAGCTTCCCTCAAGGACAATAACTAAGCCAAATTAGCCATTTCTCAGAGGTATAATAAAACCAGGGCAGATATACAACAAAACTAGAGACACCCAATTTGTATCCATGGAACTCAAACCAAATGGAGAGAAACAAACTCCCCCACTAAAAGAACGGATCAGACGCCTCACACCAGTTGGGCTATGACTACACTCCCAAACAAGATCACACAGTCAAAGGACGACCGACCACACTAGCAACCTCCACACCATCTAAGGAGGACCAAAATCTCGACATCCACATAGAATGAGAGTAAGAGACAACAAGATAGATGCACTAAGAATGAGAGTAAGAGACAACAAGATAGATGCACTAAGACTAGAAGTACAAAGTCAAGGGTTTATACAACACAAAACTCAAAATGGAAGATCTCTCCGACTCCTACCCTACTAACTAACACAAAAGGAGGAGACCCAAAACACTAGAGAACATGGACAGCTAGTCCCTCAAGCACGAGAAAGGAGTCGCCTCTAATAGGGTGCGATGAAGGCATGAGGTCCTCGATGTAGCACATACCAAACAACTACTCCCTGGAGCATGTTGACGTACTCATCCCACTGCGCGAGCAAAGCGTCTACACAAGCGTGGAAATGCACTTCGAATGTCACGTAATTGATGTCCGTCCAGAAGGTATAAGGATAGCCGAAGTGCGTCCTGAGGATCTCTCGTACTCTGAATGCAAACAACAGGAGTCGCCTTCGTCTACACACAATCGTATAAGCATCTGGGAGAAGATGCTTGATGCTCTCTTCTAACGTGTACCGGTCTTGGGACAGTTCCGCTTCTTGCAGTAGATCCACCAATGCCATTGTCTGAACAACAAAAGGAATGCCTCTGAGGTGCCCCAACTCCCAACGAAGAACATCAATGTAGGGCTCCTAAAAATCGTCCGCTGCCATGAGCTCTACCACCAAGGGCACGATGAGCTACACGTAGGTTCCGGCCGTATGGTCCCAACAAACACTGAGTGAACACCTGCGAAAGAAACACCTGTGAATAGACAGAAAAACACATACCGACCAACCCTACCAACAAATTAGCACCGAAGACCAACTGTTAGCATCACGTATACTCACCACGTGCCTACATGCCTACATGCTAACCCATTAGAGCAACAATGCTCTAATACCATACTATATGTATGCCACAACCCGAGCCCAGGAGATCGGGGGTTAGCAAAAAAAAACCTAACCAGCCGTGCGTATGCACTTAGACCCGGTCTAAATGCACACGCACAAGGGAAACTCACGTGCAAAACATATATGCGGAAGCTGCAAAGATCAAAATGTGACACGAGGCGCACAAGAACAAAAGAAATGATATCCAAAGGCTGACATAAAGGTCTGAACATACAAATTGAATCCAATCACAATGTATAGAACATGAGTACAATCAACGACATGAAAAGAAAGCAATATGCATGCATGCAGAGAACAGTCACGCTCTGGTGGAGTGATAACACCCACCCGCGAACCTGAAGAGACAGCTGGAGTCTCCCAAGCAAATTGACGACCAACAAGAACACGGTCGAGGGTACCTGAGCCTGCAACACCAAGGACAACTCATGAATATGACAATTCAGCAAAGTATAAACAGAAACAAGTTAACACATGTGGTCTATAATAGAATAAAAGACATAAATAATCATAACATGTCAATGTAGTAAAGCTAGGCAGTTGTGCATTCAAATTAACATATGCTCGGTGAATCAATGTATACGTAACATAACATATACCTACTAGTTGGCAACTACGTGCGCCATATGCTTCCAACATAAGGGATCTTGTAAACGTGATGAGAACACCATGGGCCAGATGGGTCTCGGTTTCCTGGGGTCCGGATTCCCCAAGACATATCCTTCTGCAGTAAGGCAATACAAACTATACCGAAGTCACCCCGTCGGAATCCTAAGGCTGAGGCTCAGTAGTGCCGGACCATATCGAGTCAATCAATATAAGTACATGCATATCATAACGTGTATATCATAATGTGCGTATCATTACGTGCATAGCTGAACATGTATCTTATCAAGTATATATCAAACAAAATGTAAGAGGTCATACGAATGAGATAATAAAGCATGAGGATAACCAAGGATGAAGGCATAAAGTAAGATCAAGCATGCAAGACCGCTGTTCCGCCCGAGATTGACCATGGACAGAGCTAGAAATATCCAATCGTGTGCCCCAGCGTAGAACGCGTAAAAGAGGATAAGAACCGAAGTCAATATGCCATGCAATCAGATTTTCTTGTAAGGATCACAAGCTTTTACTAGCCAATCCTATTCTAGTTATCCAGTGTTTCTAACTGTGCATGATGATGTAGTTTTAAGTTGTCCGATGCACCATTATCTAGTGTTGCAGTATATCGGGAATGTGCACCGAAATCCCTTAAACTAACACCCATGGGGAGGTGCTAAACAACCGGATTACGTGCATGAATGAATCGCAGCCCTCGAGATCATTCATGTCATACATTCATACCATTGGACAAGTCTAGGTGATCTGCATTCTATCATGAAGGCCATATCAGGTCTCTTTCTTACTCCTAGCCTTTCATTCATTTCTCAGGGGTGGTACGGCTCAGCCGTAGGTGAACATGCATCTTACGGCTAAGCCGTAATATGCACTGCGGCTCCACTGCGGTTCCCTTTACAGTTCATCCGCAATTACGGTTCACCCGTATTTTGATCTACGGCTTAGCTGTGTACTGTTCTACGGCTTAGCCGTAGCTGGGCCGTAAAAGGTCTATCAATTGCTTACTTTCAATTAATCCAGAAACAGGCACCCTGTAATGATCTACGGCTGGGTCACGGCTGAGATACGGCTTAGTCATAAGACAATATACGGCTTAGCCGTGTCCTGGCTATAGAGGAAAACTGGGTTTTTCCCTCTCTGGACTTTAAGCCGAAGGTGAGTTATGGCTTAGCCGTGATACACACGGAGCATTTTCTGAACCGATTACAGAATCATCGAAACACATACAAACAGGCTAAATCACATGTAATAAAGGGAAATGAGCATAAGATGGGCTGTAATCATCATTCGTAAGCAGGAATACACGACTTAATTGAAATCAAACACATACCCACTTGGTTTAGCCAAGTTATGCTTATAATTGCTTTAACTGAGTTCAAACACGATCTTGTTGTCCTTGGGCTCAATCACACTGCCAACAAGCTCCTAATCGCCATGCATGCAAAAGAGGAGGAAACAAGAACCGTGAGTGCATGTAACAGTCAAGAACATGAAGAAGAAAGAGGAGAAGAAGAAAATCAAGAACATGGAGCTTCCCTGAACTTACCAAAAGACACGAATCGAGAATCACGAGCATAATTCCTCTTCCTGGCCTTGAACGAGAAGAAGAAAGAAGAAACAGAAGAGAAGAAGAAGACTCGAGAATGAGAGAGAGACAGAACAGTAAGAGAGAAGGAGAAGGTCGGTGGCTTATAAATATCAAGGCCAATTGCAATGAAGTCCAATTGTTCCAATTAATTCCAGTTCGAGTCAATTGCGAGTCTAACGGAAACAAGTGACATATTTGGCAAACGACGTAGTTACGAAAATCAACAAGTGTAACAAAAGACACGTGTTATTACCACGATGATGCATGAATGACGACATCTCACAAAATATAATATTACAAAAAAGGGCTTATGTCTACCTAAACCAGGTCAAACTCAACTCAACTACCTATCCAGAACCCGAAACCAAACAAAAATAAGAACAAAACACAATTAGCAACCAAATCCTCAGAAATTGGCAGCTAATCCAGATCAAGTCGGGTCGGGGTGTTGCAAAAGCCCTGTATCAAAATATTGGGATGGAGAATCATCTTTTATGGAGACTTACTTTTGAAGGAAATGAGGGGATCGACAATTTCCATATATGGTTTCAAAGTAATGGAGGAAATTCAATAGGGGTAAATGGCCCTCCACAACATTCCAAACAGCGACACACCCCCCCCCCCCCCCCCCCCCCCCCCCACCCACACACACAAAGAACCCAAAAAAAGGTTTACCAAGAAACAATATTTTCTAATAGCATACAAAAAAAAATTTTAAAAGTTATTCGCTACACAAGACAGTTGCAAGTGCTATATAGAAGAAAAAAAAATTTTAAACATACCTTTTCCTATACCACCTAGTACTTAGGTTGACTACATTCGTCACTGTAATTTGTAAAACATCAAAACCATAATTAATTTCATAATTTTTTTCAGAACATGGCAAATTCATATAAAGAGAAAGATAGCTTCCAAAAAAGTAAAGCATGAAAGATAAATTCAACTTAAAGAAACATATCCTTTCCAAATGCACATTAAAGAAATATATTCAAGTAAGTCCGGCTTGAAACTATAGTTTCATCAAGCAACTGTAGCGTTCAGACCCCTATTTTACACTTAGTTTTGAACTTCAAAAGCAACCAATTGCTGCCCCCATATCATGGCCAAGGAGCCTCATGCATAACAGTTCTTAAAGCCTTTCTGGGGAAGCTCAGCATATCCGATCAATTGTACAGACCTTTTATAAACTCTTGTACACCGGATGAGTGTACCGGCCATTCATTTCATTCTTCTTACCTACCTACATTAAACCGATCAGGCCAAATAGAATAGAGTAAGAGACAGTTCTATATTTGAGAATATTAAACAGATCTGTTCAGAAATGTAGGCAGGTAAGATGAATAGAATAGATGGACAGTACTATATTTGAGTTCTTTTGTTAGTTTATCATGCATTTAGGTGGAGCCCATTATGAGTAGGCATTTTACTAAAGGTATACTTCGGGTAATCATAACATTCAATTTTGAAGCCTCAAACTTATTGATTTTCTAATTAATTTTGTTTTTGGGATTATATCAAATGTTAAGGATTCTGTCAATTCCAATGTACGTGAAGGGATCCGAGGTGCTGATTACAAAGATGATGGTGTGGCCTAATTTCAATTATTAACTGGAAAATTGGATAGACCATTTCATATAGGCATTGTACGAGCACAATGCCTATTGCTACTAAGTTCTTCAAATCCTAATGTCAATATGACAGTTAAGCCTTGTTTTCGGAGGTTGTGTGTTCGAACTGCACATCCACATTGGGTGATAGGGAATTTACTCAGCTCCACCTAGGTCCGAAGGAATTAGTCCACCTAAAATGGAAGGGACGAGACACCCTCCGTTAGCAAAAATAAAAATAAAAATAAAAAAGAGAAAGAAAATAAATCAGTTCATCAAATAATTTAAATATCTTAAAGTTCCTGACTTACAACTTACCATAACATGTACTGTGGTATCAAAATTCTCAAGTTGATATGATCTTTAATTTTGTAAAAAGGTTGATTGCGCTTTTTGAGACTTGTACAATGCTAGCTAGAAAAGATTTGGCTATCAATATTTTATTTTTTTTTCTTTTTTTGGTAACCCAGGGCTGGGACTTATATACAAACACTAATACAACACCAATATCAACTCATACAAGCAAGGTAATAGAGATTTGCACATATGAGGGACACAAAATTTACACATGTGGGATAATAAAACCATACGCATGTAAGGATATACAACTTACTCATTGAAAATAATGGAAACTTGCATGTATGAGAAAATACAACAAAACTTGCACATACGAGATAATAAAACTCACATATGCAAAGAAGGAGACGTAATTATTAAACTATAGACCACCTAATAAGAACCAACACCTCTTACAACTATAGTAAAGAGCTGATATTGGCTATGTATGTTAACAG
The DNA here is from genome assembly GCA_037013555.1 of Sextonia rubra. Taxonomy (NCBI): domain Eukaryota; kingdom Viridiplantae; phylum Streptophyta; class Magnoliopsida; order Laurales; family Lauraceae; genus Sextonia; species Sextonia rubra. The sequence continues at coordinate 102,272,632 of JASUAD010000001.1, read as the reverse complement.
CCTTGAAGTAAAAAATGATAGGCCAAAGAGAGAGATAGTAAAAATGTATTTAAAAAAATACAACTTATTTAAAAATTTAATTCAAAATAAATTGCAATAGAAATATAAAATTTATGTGGCTAGCACAATTATAATTAGAATAAGACTTTAATATTGATGATGATGATGAATAATTTTAAGGGTAAAGATAGCCGAACATGTCAATTCCTAGTCTGCGTAAAGAGAAGATGATTTGACCGAAAACCCAATAGCCGTAGATTGCTCCTGCAATGTGTGATCATGTGCTACGTCACTGATTTACTGTATCTTTTTTGGTAGCGTGTACTCTTATACAAAATTATGACTCCAACAATCACAAACGAGTAGACATCACAGAAGCCCAAATCACAGTGTAAAAGTATAATTTTAAAAATCAGATCATGAAATCCGGATATTCCTGCCTCTTCTTCTTTATTGCCATCCAAGTCTCAGAGAAAAGGTTTTTTAATTCCCACTTAAGGCATGTCATGTCATATTCTTATCTGACAGTACAATCGTGGGATCCTTGACTACTAATAATTTAAGCCCCTCAAAATAAAAGACTCCTCCACATCTCACTCTATTAAAAAAAAAAAAAAAAAAAAGGGCGCGCGAAGAGTTTTTATGCCCGGCCAATCCTAGTCTAGTATTTGAATTAACTAGTTATGGCCCGTGCAAGAGGAACTTTTTGTTCACTCTAGTAAAAGACCAGGGCACAATCCATAGGCTTGAAAATAGCTACTAGGCCCCATGGATCATCAATTTGGCTCATTCCCAGATCTCTAGATACTACTTTTATATTTTTGGAATGATCCATAGTTATAAAATTCGGCAACCATTGAAACAGGTAGATGTTTGAAGATTAAAAGAAAAAACCAAAATTCTTTTCTTTCAGGAGTTCAAAATCTTCTTAAAAGGATACCAATTTTATATTTGCTTTTATCACTATTATAAGTTTTGGGTCATTGCCCATAGGTAGAAAGGGGAGCCAGACTTAGGCTAACCCAAGCTGCAGGACTTTATATAATAAAAAAAAAAAAGTGGTATATAATACTTATAACTATGATAAAAGAGGATGATACCATTAAAATCATCTATTTGTTGCTTCCAATCTAAGAGTTAGGAATTAGGATAGTCCACATGAGTGCTTTTGTACATTTTTTTTTCCTGTTTTATGTTGCTTCCAATCTAAGAGTTAGCCCATGTTTCGCAATACTATTTTTTCCATCTATTTATCTAAATGTCTAAAATATTTAGAGTTTAAAAAAATAAGAGCGTCTTGCATGTAATTTTAACCTCTACTATTTTTAGACATATAGATGTAAAGTCTCTTAAAACTACATACCCCAAAACTCATATCCTTAAAATAAGAGGGAAGAAATAAGATGCGCTACTATAATAAAATACGGTCATCACGCCCAATACTTTTTTTTTATTTTTATTCAAATCCGTGATAATAAATGAAGATCCAAACCGTTGGACTATGCACAAGATCAAACATGGCATGCATTCAAATTTCAACCGTTGAATCATCACTAATCTCAAATATGTACAAAAAAGTGTAAGCCATTGAATATTTTTTTTAAATTCTGTGGGCCCCAAACACAAGATGCAAACCGCTAGTAATGTTTGGAGGGCTTAACACAACTATGGGGTCAATTTTCAAGTCTTGATTCCATGTTCATCTCGAAAAATTTATGAAGAACTTTCAACCATTGACGTAAGATGCTCAATTTTGGATTATTCCACAGGTAGTCCCTTTTTTTCTTTATTATTATTATTTTTGAGATAATAAATAAGGATCCAAATGGTTAAAAATGTTTATAAGGCCAATGATCATTACGAGACCGAATTTTAACTGTTGAATCATTGCCAAAATTGAGATATTTGCTAAAAAAAGTGAATTATTTGCTATTTGTTTTTAATTTGTGGACCTCAAACACAAAATCCAAACCATTAAATCTCATTGGAAGGATGAACATAGCTATGGAGTCAAATATCAGCGCTTGATAATTTATAGATTTTGAGAAATTTATGAAAAAGGTTCAACCATTAATTTAAAAAAGACTATTTAAAATAAATTCTCATATTACCAAACACACATTCTGATTTCTAGCCTTTTTTATGGTTATTTTTTTAATGCCTCTTTTTTGGATGGGTCTATAATAATAAAACTGGAGATGCCAAACAAGGCCTTAGGATAATCCACATGAGTGCTTTTTTTCCTTTTTTTTTTCTTTTTTATGTATCAATATTTCTTCAATTGTTAAGCAATAATAAGCAAGGTCTGTGTATGGAACCGTTTCATTGAATAGAATGACCATTTGAATTTAAAGTCCTAATAATTATATTGACTAGTTTTATTTGGCATGATCATAAATTGCTGGTGTTCCTTGTACGTGTTAGCAATCATCTTCTCAACAATAAAAGCCTTGATGGCAAGATTTCATCAATTTGGGTCAATTTCTCGAGTTCCTCCTTTCATGCTTTTCCTCCCATATGAAGTTATACTGTGGCAATGTACAAATTAAATTGTCATTTTCAAGAGTAACAAGCAAATTGTATAATTGATTGTATTAGATATTTATTTATAAACTAAATTAATCACTTTTATCTATTATACCAAGATGGTAAAAATAGAAAAATAGAGAAACACTAAACTAAATAGATAGATATGAAAAAAAAATGATAGAAAAAATAAATTAAAAATTCAAATTCTATTAAAAAATCAGAAAATATAAAGAATAGTGAAAATTTAGACTAAGAAAATAATCCACTAATACCTAAGCTTAGATTTGGGTAGTGGGCCAACATATCAAAGATTAAAACAAAAAAATTCTTTCATAAATAATTGCAAACCAAGAGTCCAAATCTTCCTAAAAGTCTAGATTATTTGAGATTCCTAAAATCTCTTCCTCAAATGTGAGATGCAAAAGAGTCTGCATCTTCCAAAAACCATAAACAATATATAATCCCTAAAATCTCTCAGAAATTAAAATCAGGCGAAAATTAAAATTAAATTTAAGCTCCAATTTGGAGTCCAATTTAGAAATCAAATCCTATCTCATTGATATATTTTATATAACTGCAAAACCAAATCCCATGATTTAATAAATCTGATCTCCTAATGCTTATATCAAGATGCTTGATAGACAATCAAGATTTGATCTAACAATCAAGATTTGAATGGATGTTTTTAAGAAGCTCTGACAATTAAGATTTGATCTGACAATCAAGATTTGAATAAATGGATTTAAGATATGCAAAAAGCAATTGCTTGAGTTGATCTTAAATACTAGCTAAAATCCACTTTTTATGTGATCAACCTTGCAGATTTGGCTTCTGTTCACCAAAAAGTCCACTGCTATAAGCCATTTTTGTCAGTACAGACAAAGGCTTCTTTCTGTTTCTGTGAAACTGGAGGAAGGAAAAAAGGAAAGTTTTGTGATGACATGCCCTGCATAGGCATTAGAAAAGGAAACTTTCATGATGGCATGTGCTAAATACAAATTCTATAAAAATTCTATGTACTATCAAAGACACTTCCTCCATAGGCAAGGAATCAAAAGTAAAGGTAAGCATTCAAATCAATCAATAGGTTAGTGCGTTGGCACACTAATGAAGCATTAACTTATAAATGTTTACACTTGACAATATTGAAAAGTGAATTTCTTAACTCATAGCTTTGCCAAAAGTATAACTGGTGGGATCGGGAGTGTTGGGACCCTATGTCTCTTTGTTGATGCTTTGCTTTGTTGGTTGTTGTGTTAATTAGTATTCTTTATTTAGGATACACTCACACGATTTGCAATGGTGATCCTATAAATAAGCGATTATGTATTGCAATCTCTATTTGATCATTGGTGATCCTATGGATTTATTTGTTTACTTTAAACTGAATTTATTTTTGGTTTTTCTATGTTGTATATTTTGTATGGACTTTGTTGATTTACATAGTTAGTGAATTTAATTATTAATCATTAATTCTTTTATTTTCAATAGGTTCTTTTAGTTTTCTTGATGATGGGTTTTAGTGGATTTGTATTTTCATTCATTTTTCATTTTGGCTTCAATTTTTTTTGTTTTTTGGGTATTGTGTTCGCTAGGTTCCCTTGTTTCTTCCAAAATTTTTTTATTATTGGGCTATCTATGGATTTTTATTTTTTTATATTTTATACTAATGAATTTTGTTACTTTTTTATCGTTATGAATTTTGTTGCTTTCTAGTTATGATGGTTCCTTTATTTTCCCTAGTGATGGGTTTTCATGAATTTATGGGTTTCTTCTTTCATTTCCTTTTTCTTTCACTTCTTTATTTTTTATTTTTTTATTTTTCTGCATTGGGTTCTCTTGGATTTGTTTTTGTATTTCCATTTTTAGGTTCCTTTTGTGTCATTATGATTCTTTTCATTTTAATTATGATTTTTATTTTATTTTCTTCCATTTTGATGGGAATTATGGCTTTACTTTATTGACTTTTTTATTTTTGAGTATTGGGTCCTCATGGATATCTTTTTCATTCACTCTCTCAAACTATAACTTGAACTTATCACTCTCATTTTCCTGTCTCTGTCTATGAATTTTTGTTTGATTTTAAACCCAGAAAACTTCTCTCATCCTGACATTATTCAATTATATATTTTTCTTATCATTAACAAATTTTGCTTTGATTTTAGATTTTTATCATTTCAATAAGTCACATAATTTTTTATATTTTGATTTTATAAACTTTAAACATTATGTTTATATTCCCCATGCTAATCACGGGCATACTTTGCTAGTACTTTATTTAAATGTATTGTATTTTGTTATATTTGTGAGCCTAAAATGTATTGGATTGAAGTTTTATAAAATCCGTTACAAAATAGATTCGGCTTTTATTCAATTTTTTAATAAGTAGGCCCCTTCGGATAAACAAAGATGATTCTTTTAGTATAGAATTTATCCACGTGCACATTTTACTAGATAAGTCTTATGTGAGCCCATAATTTTTTTACCTAAGAAGAATTTCATTAAAAAGAACGAAGGGATTGCTTTTAAAACGAGCTTAATTTTTAAAAGAGTCTTTTCAATGGTGATCGATAGGATTCAAATCACCAAATGGTCATGAGGTACAAAAGGATCACAAGAAAGAGAGAAAAGGCTATTCTTAATCTTACCTTCTCCCGTTAAGATCATATGGGTAATGCCAAAAAATAATGCAAAACTATGCTTATTCTAAAAAGACTAAACTAACCATAATGCATATTTTTGTTCTTCTCACCTCCGACTTGCATCCAAATGAAAGAGCTTGAGTTATACCGGTGGTATAGGCACCCACTCCCAAAAACCTACCAGCAATGTGGTATTGATACCTAGTAGGCGCACAATTCCCTTCACAATCGCTAGCTGCTAAGCCAATGAGCCAAAAAAAAAGAGCCATATATTTTAAAACTATATAAAGGTCTTGCAGTTTACCTTTGAAAAAAAAAAGATTTATCAACTCAAACTAAGTGTTTAAATCCTATTATGATTATTTGATAAAACCCAACTATATCGTACCATTCTATTTCTGCCATTAACTTGATGATATATAAAATAACAAAATTTAACAAGATCATGATCGATGCACTTCACATTTCAATTGAAGTGAGATTTGGGCCACTACACTTGGAGATATGATGCATGATAATAATACAGGGCGCTTAGATAGGTTTAGACATGGGTTTCACATTATACAATATTCTTTTGTTTTGAATGATATTAACCCTTGCTTCTCAGTCCCTCAAGTTTTAGCAATTTCATATTAATGCAAAAAAAAATTAATTTGATAAAATCCAACTAAACAATGACTATGCCAATGCCAAGTTAAAGACTAATAACTCAAGAGGGTTGGAACAGTCAAAAGAACTTCTAATTGAACATAAAAAATCTCTCAGATGTAATGGAGATTTTTCTTAGCTGAATTAATTGACGTGGTGTGGATTCTTTTCTCCGGGCTATACATTAGAAACAACTAGTCTAAGTTAATATTTAGAAATAAAAAGGGATATTAAAATTTTAGAAATTGAGATAGAAATGTGTACCCCAGTAGTAAGGATTTGAAATGAAAAACTGTAAATAGGTCTAATAGTTGAACCCATATTTTATTCATTCGAATCTTAGGCCCACTACTTGGATGCAAATTTTTGGTCTATAGATGAGGAGTATCTGGTGCCACATTTTATATTTTTTAGGATTTTATCAGAAAAAAATCACCTTAGGTTACCCTTAACCCAAAACGTCACCTTAGTAGTGGGTGCACCAGAGTGTTGTTATGTGACCACTTCAGTGTTTTTTTCTTTTTTTTATATAAGGGGGAGCATCGAATTCGATGCTCTCATGTTGCCTTAAAACTCGAAGAAACTTAGAAGGTTGGGTTTGCAAAGTTTGAAGGGATTGGATTTTGGCTAAAATGTGTTATAGTTTGTGCATTTGAAGTGAAGATTAAATGGAGGATTGATTGGGGATTGGTATCTGATTGATTGGCCAGATCTGATTTTTGCACTAAGAGTAATCAGAGAGAAGATTGGAGAAAGGGCTGCCTGGGTCAATCAAACGGAGAATTTAGTTTTCCGTTGACGATGGAATTGATCTTGATCTCAGCAGACATAACGCAAAGGATTTCACCAAAGGGCTTGGTCATAACTTTTGCCACTTGTTATAAAAAAATAGGCAAGAGGTTTTTTTTTTCTTTCTTTCCATTTTTATCTCTTTTTGACAAGTGAAAAGAGAGGACAGCTAATGAATTGGGATTAACTGAAGAAAATCCCCTCCCCCCCCCCCGGTGGGGGTTTTAATCAGAGGATCCGGACTCTCAAGTTGCAATAAATAGCACCCCGTGCTATGTGCAGTAGCTAGGGTCTCCATCCTCGGTCTCGCCGCTACCAGTTGCGTCCTTCTGCCTGATGCCTCCAATCGCCCATAGCTATCCCACCGCCTGCAATAGCTGCCGCTACCAAATTGCAGAAAGAATTCATTGCGCCTAAGCTAGCATCAATGCATTTTATCCAAAATCTAGCCCCTTCAATCTTCGCAAACCCAAAGTTTCTTCTAGCTTAAAGGAATAAGGGAGTGTCGAATTCAATGATGGCGTAAAACACTTAGGTCAAACTCGATGCACCCCCTTTACATTAAAAAAAATATACCATTCCGGTGCACCCACCGTTAAAGTGGCATTTTGGGTTAAGTGGTCACCTAAGGTTATTTTTTCGATAAAATCCTCTATAATTTTTAATGTTATGTATTTGTTTATATCAATTATGTACATAAGAACAGTGTATAAAGATTTGGGAAGAGAGCTATCCTTTTCTTTTGGAAAGGTATCTTTTTTGGAGGGTTTTTTTTGTTACCTATTTGATTAAATTAAACCACATGTGTAATCAATAGAATTGATTTTACCCCAAACCAAGATACAAATATAAACGTGAATACATCTCTTGTACGATCACATTTTAGGTGCAATACATTTTATTGAAGTTCATTAAGATATGAACATTGTTACTAACTTGCTTGACCCATGAAGAATCATTTAAGATCTAAATTTCTAGATTGCAGTTCAAATAGTATGTAGCAAAATAAATGAACTAGTAAATAAATCAATCAATCATGCAAGAGACAAGCGGCACACAATTTTTACGTGGAAAACCCAAACCAGAAAAAAAATCATGAATCCAGCAAGAATTTGCTATCAAGAACTAATCATGTACAATTACTAGATATACCTAATTAAAGGATTGTTTCAAATCTGAATTTTTAGATTGCAGTTCAAATGGTATGTAGTGGAAAAAATAAACAAACTAAGATATTTTTAGATTTAAGTAATTACAGAATAAGATATATTGTAATATTACAATATTTTTCGGTATTGTTGCTATTTGGTAGTTTCCAAAAAATTCCATAAATTTTAAAATGAGTTGTTTGCCAATTTTCAAATCAAAGAAATGGTTAATAGCTTTCTGATTTTTTTAATGTTTTTTTTTAAATTATAAGACAACAAAAAGATTTCCAAGGAATTCAATTCCATAAAAAAAAAAGTGCAATTACATTTTCAAGAAAAGAGATTCATGGTAAAGTATATTTCTTTCTTTTTAAAAAAATTCTACTCATGCAAACAAACATGTTATAAATTTTCACAATAAAGGAATTTATGGTGAAATAAGTTCCTTTTAATTTGCAGGAATTTATTTTCATGAGAACACATAGGTTCTATATTTTATGGCATAATGGGTTCCTTCGAATTTTTAAAATTTAGATCTAACTAATAGATTGACTCAATCATATTTTAATGATAATGAGTTAATTTCTATAAATCCCTGAAAAATCAATTCCATGCAAAAAAAAAAAATTGTTATATGTTAAAGATTAGTGCTGCAGTGGTTCCTTATAATTCTTAACAATTATTTTCTTGCAATCAAATCAGCTCTAAGCCAGATAGGCAATTAAAATCTCATGAGTCTTTTATCCTCACATTCTATCAATATGATTTTTAATGTTAGGACTGAAAGAAAAAAAGTTATACATTTTTAGATCATGTAAAAAAGATTGATTTCTTAAAAAGAATAAATTATAAAAATAATTAATTTATCATATCTGATGCCCACATTTCATTTTTCCAAGGTTGATCATATGAACAACCACTTTCAATGTGTTCATTATATTATATTTTCTTCAATATGTAAAGGTGGATTGTTCACACAAAAGTGAGTCCACACAATTTGCAATGACCAAAGATTTGGTAAAGGAAGATGTAAAGAGAAATCAAAGCAAGAGGAAAAGAGAAGGCAAGAATGGAATTGCCTCAACAAAAGAAGGTTTGGGTGGTTTTGTCATTTTTCCTAACATGGATAAGGTCTCAGAAAATTAAAATTTTTGGTAAGGTGGACGAAGAAATCATTTCTAAAGGTAAGCTATTGGGAAAAACTGCAGATTATATCCAAATTCCCTTTGAAAAACTTCTTTCTATGTGAAAAATCTCCTTAAAAAAGCTCCAATTCCTTTAACATGTGATAGATATTGCCTTTTTCCTCTTTCATATATAGTATGTGGAACCTCGATTAAGCATAGCATCCTTTTATAGCTCCCTAGCAATACTCATGACAATGGGGACAAATGGTTAAAAACAATGACTTTTTTAGGGGTTACAATTCAATTACCCTTCAAAAACTCCTTTAAAAAACTCCAATATGTACACCCTAACTCTACGTGTAGACCCTAAGCCTCAACTACTGGGCCCTTTTATTTATAACCAGTCTTGAAGATGCCTTCATTAGTGGATAATAGAGTAGGTTCTCCCTTTCCCATCTAATTATACTCATTAAAAGATACAACTTTAAAACGCTACCCTCTGTCCTTTCACTAAGTAGATTTGGCAACACTTCCCCCACTCCATCGAGAATCCGACCAAACATGGATCCTTTCTATCCTGGTTACTAGCCACCAAATGCCATTACAAACTCAAATTACCCACTATAGTGGCATGGTATTCTTCGAAATGCAGGAATGTCCTTATTTTCAACTTGTGTCCACCTCATCCTAAATGCATCGATGATGGGGCTGTTAACTATATTATTAATTAGAATTTGACCTATTTGTATGCAGGTAAACTGTTGTAGAATGATGATCAACTAGACAGATGGGTGCCCCCACTGCCGGAATGGGCAAAACTCAACTTTGGTTGTTCCTTTGAACCCTATTTAAGATCCACTACCATTGGAGGAATTGTCAGAGATCATCTTGGCCACCTAATCAAAGGATACAATGGGACTATAATGGTATATTCAACCATGAAAGCAGAACTGATTACCCTATGGAAGGATCTGCCGGTGGCTAAAGAGTTAGGCATCTCCCGAATTCAGATTAAAGGAGATAGTCAGATCTTAGTTACAACTGTGCAAACCACGGGCCATCTAGGATGGACCATGATGCCATAATGGAAGCAAACCCTTAATCTACTTGCGAAATTTCCCAACTAATCTTTCAACTATTGCAAGAGGTCAGCAAATAGTGTTGCCAATGGCCTGGCTAAGAGTCTGGGGTTGAAAACAGGTCGGTTCTGGTCCAAGTCTATGGTAGACCTAGAACCGGAACCGTTAGTAAAAGGATAGACCCAGAACCGAAATCGGAACTGGTTCGAAACTAGTTTCTCGGATCTGGAACTGGAACTGTTAAGGAGAGGGTGGACCTAGAACCACAATCGGAGCCATGAATGGGGCGGCTTTGGATCCGGTTCTAGATAAAGAATGCTTTCTAGAAACGATAACTTTTAGGAAAACTTTTAAAAAATTGGGGTAATATGTGAGTCTCGGGTCCATATGTTTGAACCAAGGTGAAATTAACCAGGTGACCTTACTGTCAAGATTCTCAATGACATTACTTTAGAAAAGTTTTATGTTGGATCTTTCATCCTATACACAAATTAAGGAGAGTTTTAGGAATTTCTCACTTGCTAATCTTTCTTATTAGCCTTCATTCAGACAGGCCACGTATAGAGAAGATAGTGGCACGAGACTAGTATTTTTGTTACCCTTATAATAGAAGGGAAGAAGTGTGCATCTTGCTTTCAGCTGCTTTACCCTCTCGTTCCTTTTTCTACACACCCCGGGCCCACTTGCATGAAGCATTGAGCTGTGGCTCATCTGGTAAAAGATAGATATCTATACACATCTTTGTTCTCTGTCGATTGGTCCTCTACGCCACTTCCTTTCTTCCCTCTGTTGCTACTCTCATCTATCGAAAAAGAAAAACCAATGCAAAGAATAAGAATAGTAGAAAGGTATGAGTTCTCGTTCCCCAATCTCCAGAGTTATAATTACAGCAGATTTTGATCTTACGTTGAAATGGTATGATCGTTCACAAAGCATACTTGACATGTAAGTGCTCTTGTAGATTCTCTCATCTTTTTTTTTCTTTTGTCGAATTTTCCATTCTTTTTTTTAAATGGATTTTAAGTTCTTGGCAGGGTGGTTATAAACATAGAAATTGTCTCTTAGAAGTATGTATATGAAGAGATACATAAATAAAATTATCCAGGATACATGAATTTATGGAGCTATGCTTTTTTATGTTAATTCTTTGTTTGGTAGCTCCTAGAATTTATGTTCTGCAATTGAAATTTGGATGAGAAGAGATTTTGGATTTGTTTGATTACACCTTTAGTTGGAATTTGAAATCATAGAAAATTGGACTTTCGGGGGGTGTTTGGAATTTCTATAGTTCCTTTCAGATGCCAAAAATCCTTGGGCCTGCCCTGTTTACAATTTGTAACCTTGGAACTTGGGTGCCCTTCCATCAGGTTTCCTACTACTCATAACTTTTAATTTGTTATGGTGTAGAATAAAACAACCTAACTTAAGAGTTTATTCTCAGACCTGTTACAAGCTTGTTATTAGAACCGCTATGTGATCTAGGTGTTACTACGCTATCTCAATTGGGTGACTAGGCCTATTAAGTTCCAGGGAAATAGGGCAAGGCATTGTTTTACCTCATGTGCAAATCCCCTTTCTCAAAGGGGGACATGACCTTGTGTTTCAGGCAATGGTAATGTGTTATGCGATAAGTGCTTAACAAAACGAACACTCTTTGCTTTGGAAATGTTAACCTAGAAAGGAAAGTGCTCAAGTTCATGTGTTGTTAACACAGTTCAAAATTGTGGTTCTTTCAAAATGCAAATGATACAAGAGGAATTATAGGGCCTGATCCTCTGCTGTAATTGTACAGTTTGCTGAGCTGCCCTTTTTCTTTTATTATTTTTCCTTCTTTTGCAGGTGTCGACATTGCTTTTGTCAAATCATCATTATCACCGGCTCTGAGGTTTTCAGATCAAGAACACCAAATAAAACCACTTAGATTCAGGATCTTATGAGGAAGACACCTTTGGACATCATGCAACACCATCCATAATCAAGCAAAAAAAAAAAAAAATTTTTTCACACCAAGAACATTTATTTTCTTTCACCATTCAAAAAGAAAAAAAAGGTGATACTTGATGACCAAAGGTGTCAACCTTGTAAGATCCTAAATCTAATTGGTTCTGATTGGCGTTGACTTTTGTACTGTTGCCTTAAGTATATTTCAAACAATGGTACAAACCCTTCCCCACGGCACTCTTGTCTTGGAGTTTTTTCCTTTTAAGTTTAACATCTGCTAAATCACCCTTGCACCAAATGGACGCCATCTCCCTCTCTCTCTTCCTCTTCCAGACGCAAATAGGAAACATATTGCTTATGAAAATAAGGCCCCTATCCTGTTTTTAATATGTGTTTATTGCAAATTCTCTTTTGTTAAGCTTGTTTTTATTTTTTGCCTCTATACAACCAATTGATGTCAAGTTTTGTTATTTATGATGGCTCACTCTGCGCCAAATTGTGGACACAGCAAAGCAATCAACCAGATCTGGATCTCTTAATGAAATTTCAATGCTGTTATTGAACAATGCCCTGTCTTTACCTTTTGCCATCCTCTTGATCCTCATCTTTGGTGAATGGGAATATGTATGCAATTCGAAAGCACTTTGTCCCCTTTGAGACATTTGAATTGTTGATTCACTTGAAGCATAATATATTGGCCACGTACTTCATGTGAATCTAGAGTGTGATTCATTCATTTGACTTGATTCTTGTTGATTCATCCTGCTCACTAGGGTTGTTTTTTAGTGGAAAATTTTGCAGCATGTGAAGTATATTTAATTCTTTTCTTCAGTTTTACATAGACCAATTAGTGTTTTATGCTACGAAGTATTCAATATGTTCACATTGTTCAGACATGTTACTGGTGTCTTGGATGACCGGTTTTTATTGACATTGCTAATTTTAATGTTTCCTCTTTCTCTGTTTATCATTGTTGTGTTTGTGCTGTTATGCTCTCCATTTTGAGGGATGTTGCTAACTTTATCGTTGATTGCCATTATTATCTTTGTGCTGACTTCCTATGTTCCCTTTGTAGAGATGTTATTAGGATGCCAATGTTTTCAGTAATGGCAACAGCCAGCGGATTGCTTGGACTTGCTGTCAGCCTTACGTCTATGTGGTTTTCAAATCAGATTGGTCCCACCACTTATAGGTAAAAAAAGAAAGTGACAGTATATATATTTGAAATTTTATCCAGTGCACATCTTTTCCATGCACACCCTTGCACACCTTATTATGGCGCTCACCTAATGATCCACTCAAATGGACCACTACATGGACCTTCCCTGTGTGTGTGTGTGTGTGTGTGTGTGTGTGTGTGTGTGTGTGTGTGTGTGTGTGAGGGAGAGAGATTAATCGATTGTAGGTAATGTATATTGTGCCAACTAAATCATTCAGAAAACATTTAATTATAATCGATTGCAGGTAATTAATTGATTATAGGTAATGCATATTTGATGCAGGCCTAGATCCATGATTGGCTAACCCATTAGGGAAGAATTTTCAACAACTATTATAGGATTTTTAATTCTCTAGGATTCTTTTATTTTTAGAAGTTCATATTATGTTTGGTTTAGGATTCCTTATTTGATTTGAATTAGTTTATTTCCTTAGTTAGAAAGTATCATAATTATAAATAAAGATGTAATCCCTCTTCATGGGACACACAATATTGATAATAATAAACTTATGAGTTTGGTTTTTAGTTGAGAGAGTTATTGTTTGTCTTTGGTGAGGCGCCTAGACATCATATCCTTAAGTCTTGTTTGACCTGGAGATTAACCCGTTGGCTATTCTTCTTCCTTGCACTGCTTCAATATTGTGCTAACTAAATCATTCAGAAAACATCTAATTATCATCGATTGGAGGTAATGCACATTGTGCTAACTAAATGATTCAAAAAACATCTAATTACACCTCTTCAGCCCTCCTTCTTCCATTTAGTTTTGATGAAAAGCCTCTTGCCTTTTGCAGTCTATTGGGATCCTTGAACAAGATTCCTATATCTATTGCTGGCATACTGTTGTTCGAAGTACCACTCAGCCTACTGAACCTTTTCAACATACTTTTTGGCAATGGATGATTGGTGGTGTGATTAACTGCTACTTCTGTTGTATTTTCCAGCTCTTTTGGATTCTATTGAACCCGTGTTTGAATTTTGTTTTTTAGTTCTTTTCACAGTGTTGTTCTTTGCAAAGGCTAAAATTTATCGACTTATAGGCGCACAAGTATCATCTACCAGGGATGCACTTAACTTGGGTGTCTTGCCTTGCCCCAGCTGATCAATTTTTTAATATTTTTAATTTTTTTATCCTAGCTCGCTAAAAGTAAAAGATGCTAATTGGACACATGCGAAGGTATGGAACAATGCTTATAATTGAGCAGAAGTCAGTGACATTATCTTATGCTGACACTAGCTGAGAATTTATTTATTTATTTATTCAAGGATATTACTACAAGTTCCATTATATTTCAGCAGCATGCCTGCTAAATGTTTATTTAGAGTAAACAAGAATGGTTATATAATTAATTATAGACGACTTGATTCACAAAAACGTAAAACAATATACTATTTTGATCATACTTGATATGTTTGCATATTAATTTCTTCATATTATCTCAAATGTTTTCATTTAACATATAGAAATTCCAGATACTTTATCAGCTATATGGGCAAGGATTTTGCCTCCTCAGGATGTGTCTGTTGTACTTTTTCAGTCTTCTATCTTTGTTATTGTTGATCGTCTCAACCTATGCTGGTCCTCTTTCCGTTGTTCATCCTTTTTATTGCTCATTTAACCTATGTATATGTATATGAATCAATATTTGTATGTTTTTATTGACAGCTCGGTTGTTTTAAGCAATATTGGTAGGGACTCTGGTTCCCACTGTCTATGTATATATTTTTGTCGGACATCTAAAACTCAAGTAAATCAATGCACTATTCTTGTCAAATTCAACATATAACATTTGCAAAATGTAACTAATTTGCTATATTTTGAGTTCTAACACTAAATAAAGTTTTTTTTTATACATTTATCACTGTATGTTTAAGATTTCATTTATAACAAAGAAGAAATTTAGCAAAAAAAAAAAAAAAGAAGAGGAAATTCGAAGCCACTGGTTCTTAGTAGAAACTGAATAATCAATTGTCATAGATGCCTTATCCTTCTTTTTCAAAACTATAGAAAATTGGATTTACATTTTGCAATTAGGTTGGCCTTTTAAAAATATTGTTAAACCGATAAAGATTTAAGATAACAAGCTTAATCATGAGTTGAATTTCTAAAATGGGGCCTACATAAAAGAGAGAGAAAAACACTTGATAGAATTTAATTCTGTGACCAATTGAATAACCAAATGCAATTTCCATGTGAAGGCTTGTCCTTGTTACAAGTAGAATATGTGAAAGTGTGAAAATTAACTTACTTTCGTCTATATTAATTGCCTTATCTTTTTTTTTTTTTTATCCTTGGCTACAAAAGAGATGGGGAATGGGTTTGAGAGGGATGGTGTTTTCATGCTTAGTGATGATCACTTGGGTGAGATGAGTGGGTTGAAGAGAGGAAGACTTTTCATTCAATTGGTGTGGATGTTGTGTGGAGGCTTAAGGTTTCTGGTTTTGGTGATTTTGAGATTTGTTGTGAATGTACTCCTAGCTATCTTGAACGTCTCTACTTGTTTGTTTGGTTTTCACTGGCCTAGCTATCTTGAACGTCTCTACTTGTTTGTTTGGTTTTCAAGACCAGTGTATTGAAAATTGTCATCTATCTTGTCACTATGCAAGTTTGTTTTGTCATGTAAACCTTTTTCTTAATTCCATCATTGAATGCAATCAGTTCTTTTGAAATTAGAAGAAGCTTAGTATAACTATTTGTTATGTGCACGCGCCTTTATGGATGTGTGAAGCAACTTGACAAGATTAAAATAGACAAAAAAAGGAAATTGTTTAGTTTACACTACATTTTTTGGCTTCATGGTCTCACAAATACCAATAAATTATGGTTCTATGGTCACTGTACTATTCATTTTTGAAATGAACAATTTTGTGGGGTACTTTTAATTAATTTAATTAAATCCTTCAATTTGAGAGGTATTCGCTTTTTATTTGGCAGTAGTTATTCATGTGAAAAGGAAATTAAAAAAATTATCATATGCTTTCAATTTTCCGTTTCAAAATAATGTATTCGATCATTATTTTTACTCTCTCTAATTTGTATTGCCATTTTTTAAGGTTTTTCCGACTTGTGTGAAATGCCACAGGTAATTCCATTTTTACTTTGTAATTTTATTTGATTGATTTATTCCGTGTTCAATGTCAAATTGCTATTAGATTAATGTGTCATTACTTATTCACTCTGTTTGAAAGGATTACACCCTTAATGTCAATGCAGATACCTCTCCTTTGTATCATTGTCGCAAGCACAATTTTTGGAATGACATAAGTAGATGGTTCTACTGTGGTTAGATGCGGTACTAGTTTTTGGGGCCTAGACAATAGCAAAGGTAATTCCCTTTCCACTTTCATTAGTAAATGAAGTGTTTTAATTTTTAATGATTTTTTATTTAAGTAAATTAAGTAGATAAATTGATAGAGATGTTGGAGTCTGACGGTTTCTCTGCTCTGGGATCTAGGTCTATTCTCTTCCCGTTTCCGTGTTTCATCTTTCTTTGTATATCTATTGGTTTTTTTTTTTTTAGATGCGAGAAGATAGAATTAGGATATTTTGGTGGTTCTTCCAGCTATTTGAGGGACAAGTTGCAGATTTAGGTGGTGGTGTTCTTTCTAGAACCCTTTGCATATATTCTTATTCCTATACATGTTTTTGACTTTTTAACTTTTTATTATAAATATATGATTAGTGTTTGATTTGTTTGTTATGAACTTTGACGACAAAGAAGCTATAACGCAGTTGAATCTCGATCCTCTTGAATTGTTTCACTCAAATTTTTGTGACCAAATATTTAAATCACAGATGGATTAACATGAGAACATGGGCAATCATTTAAGAGGCTTGAGATTTTAGACTAAGGGGTTCTTTGAAAACGCTGATCTAATTAATAAGAGCCAAATAGATTAAGGTAAAAAATAGAATCCCTAATTTTAAGTTATAATTCACAATTAGTGTATTTCATAAAATACAAAAAAGTACTGACCTCTACATAGTTGAGACAAGGCTGTGGTGATGATGATTGTAGTAACTGTGGTATTTGGGTCTGAACTCTGAAAAATAATAATATAGAGTAATTAGAGATGTAAAATGGAACGGCACGACACAATTTAACTAAGGGTCCGGCCTAGCACAGCCCATGTTGTGCTTGTCGTGCCATGCGTAGTTTCGCACGGTAGGGTTTTTTTTTTCCTTCCTTTTTTTTGTTTTTTAAATATTATTTACACAACATAGACAGAGAAAATTGGACGAGATGACACAGAGATTTAAGTGGTTTGGTCAAATTCGACCTACATCCGCGAAAAGAAAAATCCATTTGGATCTTTGCCACTTGAAGGTTTTTTAATAGGATTACATCCAAACCTTTACAATTTTTTTAGATAATAAAGAATATAAAAAAGTAAAAGAAATCACATTTTGTGTTTACATCAAGTTAAAGATAAAACTATATTTGTAATCGACGATATCATAAGTTGGATTGTAATCTTTCGGTTCAATCAATTATTATTTTATCTTATCTGCCAAATACCAATCTCGTAGAAAAACACAACACTCCACCGTTTTATGCGTTAAATTTGTTCTCCTATCATCAACCACACATCCGCCTGCACTAAAAGCCTATTCTAATGCTACAGAAGACATTGGAATTATTAGTAAATCCCGAGCCATGGTAGAAAGCACAGGATATGTACTTTTATATGCTTTCCACCAGGCTAAAATGCCAAAAGTAGATGCAACATTTGGCTGCATCTCCATTATTACACCTACGTCAATATATGACGATAACTCCAGCATGACTTGAGGTGGATGACATACCAATTTTGGAATAAAGATGATCAAAATGTACTAGCTTCTGATTTCCTCCCCACCCTTGTACTGGAGGCTCCATACTAGCCCCAGATGTGCCCATCCTTAAGCAATAGGATTGAAATAATGATTGTAAACATGAAGTTATATTGTCAATACTATTTATATTTTCAGTTTGTAAGTTATCATTATTTCTTGAAGAAAAATACTAACACCTTTTAATTTAATTCTAGGATCTAATACAGTAGCTAAACAAAATGTCATTGGGGTTTCATGCCAATAATTAAAATTTTCTTCCACTTTTTGGAAATTGTGCCAAGTAGTTCTATATGAATTTCCCAATGTCTATTAGGCACCCAATAACCTTCTGCATGAAAAGCACAAAACTCATTAAGTACTACTTTTCTAGAAATAACTCTATTTAACATATCATATATAGAATTCCATCTATGTTCAACATCCTCCTTATTCTTCTAGGTGTCAAATTATGCGTAGTACATATAGTGGCATATAGTTGTTCTCTAATTGAGGATGAAACTATATATCTAACACAATCTTTAATTTTTCTATAATAATCTCAATATATTTTAAACCAACTTTGACAATAATATTTAAAATGTGACATACACATCTGTTTTGAAAAATAGAACCATCAATTAAGTTAGAAAGTGACACCATAGTTTTCATTATATCAATGGCTAAATTATTATTAGATGCATTATCTAAAGTAACAGATATAACTTTATCTAAAATTTCATATTCCGAAAGTTTTTCTAAAATAAGTATTGCCTTTCTTTGTCCATTATGTGGCCATTCAAGTTTAGAAAAAGTAATTATCCATTTGTTCATTATCTAATTTACATCAATATTATGGGGCGGTAATAGAAAGGAAGCCATCATCACCTCTAGATGTCCATAAATATGTGGTTATAGCTATTCTGCCAGGACTATTTTGAAAGTAATTTTTTATATTTTCTTTTTCTTCTTTCCATAACCTAACGGCATCATTCATCCTAACAGTGTTTCTAGAAATTTTTTTAAATTGTAGAACAAATGTACATTGAATTTGTTCTTCACAAAATTCATTTTCAGTAAAAACAAAAGGCATTTCAACAAGTACAATATATTTTACTAGCTCTTATCTGGCAATAGTGGCATTATAACTAAATAATCCTAAACTACAACACTAGTTGAAATTTGGGTCTGTGTCCATCCCCCTTCAGTTTGTGACCTAGACCCAATATGTTTGGGTTCACATTTGTTTTTATGCCTTTTTAAGTGCCATGTATCATCAATATGTGTCCAACAGTCTAAAATCTGCAAATAGGATTGGCAACTAAATTTTGCACTTCCACATCAAGTGTGCTTATAATCATGCATTTCATCATGAAAGCCCACCTATAATAACTTCCAACCAGTTATGAGTTTTCTCTCTAAGGTATTAGTTTTAAGACCTCATGCCTGAGCTATTTCATGTATCTGAGAGACATAATGAAGGTGCTTATGAGTGACATTACAAGATTAGATTATTATGTTAAGAAAAATTTATCTCATTACATCTGTTTACAAATCTTGATCAAGACAACACGTTGTAATGTCATTGGTTTGTGCATTTTTATATTACTGGAGTTGTATTTCACAATATAAAACTTTCATCATCCCTGTTGACATTCCAATTGGTCTAGATAAGAAATATCAAAAATCTTCTCAGTCCATTGGTTAGCCACTAAGGACATATCTCTACTGTTGAAGCCAACTTGATTGTTGAAATGGAGTAACAATTGATAATTGCATTTGCAATAGACATCTTGTTGTGCACTCATTTGCTACACAAACCATCGGAATAGCTACAAGCTTCATGTTTGAATTTAATGCACATAACCAGGGGCTGAGTTTCATTTAATTTCTCATTCACAATTTTTTTTTATCGGAATTACACTATTTGAAATATAAATCTTATGGAAAACTATCGAATCTTGTACTTCAATCTCTTTTATGTGCATCTTATGATTGCAATTTGAAAGTAAGAAGTAGATGTTGGCATCAATAGAAGATAACGAAAATTTACAATCTGATCATTTATGATTATGATTTTAGTTGCTTTAAAATTTACAATCCATATCGGTTTTCATGGCATTGTTCACAAATGTGTAGGTTTTTGAGTAATGGTTATTGTAACATCTGCTTTTTGTCATCATGCAATGATGCTGATGGGTACACTTGTTTACGATATTAAATACATGTTCTCCGAGTATATATGCACTTGTTGTTGGAGGTGTATCAGCATTTGCACCTTTAAAGGTAAGATCTCTTCTAGGTTATGAT
Organism: Sextonia rubra; assembly: GCA_037013555.1. Lineage (NCBI taxonomy): Eukaryota > Viridiplantae > Streptophyta > Magnoliopsida > Laurales > Lauraceae > Sextonia > Sextonia rubra. The sequence continues at coordinate 102,252,387 of JASUAD010000001.1, read as the reverse complement.
GGTGTGCCGAATTTTAGTTTTTACACAATAGTATTCTTCATTTGGATTGGTTGCAGACAAGCTCAAAGACAATTAGCAAGCTTGCTTACCCGAATGCACCCCCTGGCTATGGGTTTGGGCTTTCTTAACTTGGCATTGGATGGATTCACAAATGCTACTCAGGATTTCATTACAGCAAAGTATGGTATACCAGTTGTGACCACCTCCCTTTGCCTTAAGGAACTTCAGTGTTGATTTTTGAAACAAGCTCATCTATGCTTGTAAACTGATCATACTTGATAAATGCATACTTGCATAATGCAAACTACAGTTCTTTTTAACTCTAATTCTTCATCATACAAGTACCCAAAGACAAGTGCTTGGGATTTAATTCTGAAAATGATGTGTCTTCATGGTCTTTAGTGGTCTATCATATCAAATTCATTTCAAGTGGAGGGAGCTACAGAAGAAAAAGAAATCCACTGACAAATAAATCTTTTTATTTTTTGGGCCTCAGCCTGAAAATTAGGTGGTCCCTAATTTTTAAAATACAAATGTATCTGTATACATATGTTAATTTAAGCAGAATGGTGACAGTTTTAATGTTCAGACTGAAAACAGATTTTTTTTTTCCTCCCCACTTTTCTGTTATAGCAACTATGTCACATGTGGAGCTTTTAGATCATCTTTATTGAATTAATTGGCCCTATTAGATACATAAGCTAGCTTTAGATTAAGGAATAAGGAAGATTTGTACCATCAAACACTTTGGCCTTTAATGTACCACAGTTACAAATGGGCAATGTTAAAGAATTCATTTTGTTCATCTCGACTTAGTTCAATTTTATGCACTGTTTGGGTTTGAGAATGTTGAAAATTGCCCACTATTTGGCTATTTAGAGCTTTAATGCAATGAGCCCAATGGGTTATCTGATATGTCTTAAGGTTTTCAGATCATCTAGAGTTCCTAGCTTTCGAATGTTTGGCTGATGCAATCATAAAGAGGAATCTGTTTGAAGAAAGTGTTTAACTTTGGATATAGCTTTAAGCTATCAAACATCAATGGTGGGTCCATCAGATCAAGAGCCTGTGTTACAATCCATGGGTGATTGGTCACTTGAAGAGACTTTAGGACACAGGATGTGCAAACAATACAAGCCTTTGTTGATTTTCCAATATATTTTTATCCATGTGGAACAATAGTACTGAAGATTAATTTTCTGGTTGGGGTAACGAAGAGTGGTGGTGATGGGGTTCATGGAGGTCAGTTTTTGAGATGAAGATGGGTTTCATACAGGGTGAACTCGTATGTGGATATCGAGCTTGTACTGCATGCATTAGTGTAGGAATTATTACTTTTAATATTTCAATATGAAAATAAAGAATGGGGAATTCAAAAGCCACTTTAGGAAGTCTAAAGGTCATAAGGAAAAGCCAAAGCATCATAGATGGTTCATTGCTCCATTTAGTAGTAAAAATTTATTATGGTTTATTGCTCTGTTAAACTGCCGGCATTTAATATAGTTTATTGCTCTATTATAACTTATAATATCTTTTGGATTTCCCCATTATCCTTTAGCATACTATATAAGGTTGTGCTGTAGTTATTTTTATAGAAAGTACAAAGTGTGAAGAGTGTAGGAAGGTTTGTCAATCAAGAATATAAGTTTTTAGTGTAGAGAAATCTCTTGTTACACACGCACACACACATGCTTATCCAATTTATACCTTGCTGAATATGGGTTCCATCCCCCATCATCGGCAGCCGACACGTCTAACCAATTTACACACACATGCTTAATCAACATGCCTGTGGCCCACACTTGATGGCCACAAGTCTAACCACTCAAATGCCTCATTTAATCAAAGCTTATGAAAAAACCTGGATTTTTTAAAGTGAAAGAACCATTACTAATAACGTAGCAATATGGGATGCAAGGGCATGTCTATGCAAACTGAAACATGGATCTGAAGTGGTCCAAATAGAAGTACACGGTTCTAAAGCAACTGGAGAAGACAGACATGTGGATTTACACAGCTAGGTTCTAAATGGTTGATGATATGAATGGATGATCATGAAGAGATTTTACCAACAATAAAAGAGAAAAAAGAATAACGACGTATGAGTGGAGAAGATGTATAAGTAGAGGTGAGGAGAGAAGTACTTTTCTAGGGCAGTGTCTTTGGATTACAAATGGATAAAATCATGTAATCCAATTTATTTCTTCAGTAGATACCCACTAAAAAAGTGCCGAATCTATCAAGGTTGATAATTTGATGGTGGAACCCAAATCGTGTAATCAACATCCGGTGTAGTCAATCATTGCATTTAACCTTTTAAATGAGTTGCATACTCACAGACACAAACCTCACACGTCTATCACAATCTGTATCTACAGCCTCTAAATCTTCATCGGTGATCTCTCTGTTCCACAACGTTTGGCAACACGTTGCACCGTCCATTGCTCCCACACCGTTCCCCCATGACCGCTAAAAACCACCATCTCCCCTCCAACGTCACAGCGACGATTGAGATCGTTGTCATTATATACCTTCTTCTTGGTTCTTTCCTTTTTTCCCTTACACAAATTTTTCACGTGCAAAGAAAACTAATGTCTTCATGGATGGATTATATTTTACTATCGTGACGGTATTCACAGTAAGGTATAGAGATATTGTACCAAGATCTGCTGGCACTAAGGTTTTCATATGCTTTATGCTCTATGAGAAATCATCTTCCTAAGCATTACGCTCCCAGACATACTGGAGGCCGCAAGGAATTGTATTTTAAAAACCCAACCGTTCCAAGAGTTCTCAAAGGAACTTAGAGATGTCAAGAAGAGGGAGGGAGTTGGGATGCTTAGAAAAATAGGAACACCTATAACTTTTGTTGCCTTCTTCATCATTTCGGTTTCCTTGATTTTATACTATGGGTAGACAAAGATAGCTAGAATACAGCAAATACGCGACCCACCGTTGTCCTGAATGCAAAGTCGCCATATCCAACTATAGTAACCGATACCATACAGAGAGAAACGGAATCAAGAGCGCTCAACTTCTCCACATAGCAAAAAAACCAACGAACCCAAAATGATGAAAAAAGCAACAAAAGCCACAGGTATACCTATTTTTCTAAGCATCCCAACTCCCTCCCTCTTCTTGACATGTCCAAGATCTTTGAGGACTCTTGGAATGGTTTTTAAAATACAAGTCCATGCCACCTCAAGTATATCTGAGAGCATAATACTTAGGATGATGATTCCTCCTGAAGCATCGAGGCAGGCGAAAGTTTTGGTGCCAGCAAATTTCGGCACAATACTAAAATATAATCCACCCTCCCATCTCAATACTAAAATACATTCCGTCCTCCAATCTCCTTTAGTTTATGCACCACGAAGTCTCCTTTACTGCACATAGAAAAACTTTCATTTATAAGAAAAGAATGCTGAGATGACATTAAATTAGCAATAAATGTTCTGCTAGATCATTCAATAATTTATGTTCATGAGTTGGGTCAAGTGATCTGGTCATAAAAATAATGCGCTGAAGGCAGGACCATAGTGGGTAAGATGATGTGAATCATATTTTTCCCCCAAATAATCTAACCATGAGGCCAAATGCCGAGAGACAAAAGAGCCACCATGAACTCTCGCTACATGTTATGGTGAGCGGAACCCACAGAGATACACTCTATGGATAAAATATGAGTACTCCTATTTCTCCCCATAATACAAGTCTAATAAATTCTACTAGAAAACTATGCCTGTGATAAGCACAACAATATGAAAATAATGAATCTTTAAAATTATATTGAAATGGCAAAAATTGAGAAAAATAAAAATTCCTAGAACAGTGAAAAAAATTGATTAATTTCAAAGCGAGAGAACTTCATCTTTTCAAAATCAATTACAATTTTTGTTTTCGTGAAATCATAAGAATCATTCACCGGGCCCAATACCAACTTACAAACAAAAAAAAGAACCGGAAAGGAAAAAAGAAACTACTAATCCATGGAAATCAAAATAAAAGAGCCCATCAGAACTAACAAAAAATAACCACGAAATAATTTCATAATGGAATGCAATAAAAATATATCATAAATAAAAACATAAAAAGACAATCCAATAATAAAACAATTTAGAATTGAAGTAAAAGAAAAGAAAAACCTCACAATCCCATCGATACCCATCACTAGTAACACTAAAAGCACCCACGGAACCTCAAATAATAATAATAATGAGAAAAATTCATTTCATATTGTTTTTATGCAGGCATAAATACTCTAAAAAAGGACTAAAATAGGGTTGTACCATGTATATATGATCATTCAAGAAAATGTTACGATACAACTAATACAATACTTGGAATTGTAATGGCAGCAATAAAACACCATTTTCATCATTTTCATATGAACAAAAAAGCACTAAGCACACACACCGCAAAACACATTATGGCATTAATTGCGATGGACAGGTTATTTCTCATGCAAATTGAACAATTATTTAAAATTAATATCCAAATAACATATTAGTAATTAATAAAAAAAATGGACTTTCATAGAGCAAACCATGAAGCACTCTCTCCTAAAGATGTAAGTTTTTCACTCCTAAAGATGCAAGTTATATATGAGAATACAAGACAAATAACCATGCATCTGGAAGATAATTTTTCACTGTGTTTTACTAGACATCGATTGCATTTTTATTTATTTTTTAATGGTACTAATTTCACCCTTTCTAAAAATAAAGATTTCCCTACGTATACTTTCTTTTGGTGAACTAAAACAATTATAATGGGTTTATGTATAGATATTTTCATTTCATATAAGTACTTTTTAGAAATTTTTACTTCATATAAATATTATCATGGTGTATGTATAGATATTTTCATTTCATATAAATACCTATCATGATGTATGTATAGATATTTTTATTTATTTGTTAATGGTAGTGATTTCTCCCTTTTGTAAAATAAAGATCTCACTTCATATACTTTCTTTTGGTGAAGTAAAACAATTATCATGGTGTATGTGTAGATATTTTCTTATACATGATAAGCATCTAGAACCTTGTGTTCCCAATATACCCAACCAAGAAAGGTGGGTTCTATATTGACGATTAAATAAGGTAGGGATTAACCTAGCTTTGACTTACAAACAACCTATAAATTTATATTTCAAATTCTTACACCTGACATTAGTTTGACCTCAGGTACATCAAGCTCTATTTTATTGTAATAATAAGTGATATAAAACAGTTGCATAAACAGAAGCAAACCTAACACTCACACGTTGATCTTAATCTGAATCTGCGACGTGCAAATCATTATAGGTAATACTTCTGCTCTAACAATGTTTGACAACAAGAAGCACCCTCCATTAGTTCGAAGCCCCTATATACAATTATCGACTATTGAAATGAAAGGGCTAACCAAAAAAAACCAAAACACTCAAACATGCGACACATCCTTGTTAAACGAATGAACCCAAAATGCTGAATAAGACAACAAAAGCTACAGGTACAACTATCTTTCCCAACATCCCAACTCCATCTCCCTTCTCGACATCTGTAAGAAATTTCTTATGAGAATTGTAGATTTTTTTTAAAATCCAATTTGATGCCGCATCCAGTATGTTTGGGAGTATAATGCTTAGGATGATGATTCTTCCTAGAACATAAAAGCAAAGGAAAATCTTAGTGCCAACAGTTTTGGCACAATATCTCCATATCCCACTGTGCATACGGTCACAAAGATGAATAACAACACATCCAAAAATGTGTTGGTTCTGTTCACATTTGAAAATTATTGGTGTGTAAGCAAATAGAAGATAGCACCAAAAAAGATGTATCCAATGATAAAAAAAGAGCTCCACCATAAGTGTGAAGTTGGGGGCAAAGTGGTGGAAGCATGACCGGTTTGAATTCAATATTGTTGCTTAGAATGGCAGGTAGGCGAGGAAATGGATCTGGAAGAAACTTCTTCATTGATTTTGGATATGGTGGTCCATTGGGATGTGGGAGGAGAAACAGACAATGGTCTTTTGTTGTAGAAATGGTGGTATGATTGAGTAGGTGGGGGAACAAGAAGCTGAAATTAAGAAAGCAAGAAGCTGACAGAGAAATACTAGTTAAGTGAAGTGAAAACATGTGTGACAGGAAGCACCGATTTCTCCCGCAAGTTGAACAATGGTTTAAAATTAACATTCAAAATAGGTATTAGTAATTAATAAAAAAATGGATTTTCATAGTGATTAAATCAGGAAGCTTTCTCTCCTAAAGATGCACGTTTTTCACTCCTAAGATGCAAGTTTTTAATGAGAAAAACAACCATGCATGTGGAAGATAGTATTCCACTACATTTTATTGCTTTTTAATTTATTTTTCAATGATAGTGATTCACCCTTTTCACTGAAAAATAAAGTTTTCACTTTATATACTTTCTTTTGCTTAACTAAAAGAGTTACCGTGGTGTACGTATAGATATCATCTCATACACAATAATTTTCTACATTTTGTACTACATACAAAAATGATTTCTCCTCAAAGGATAAATAAAAACAACAAAAAAAAGTACACACAAAAGTTTTGCGCTTCATAAGAAATTGATTTTACTTTTGCAGAAAATGCCATAAAAACACAAAACACAAATAAACCTCCACTCAGATCTGGTCCGTTATTCCTTCTTTTTTTGTTAGGGACTCCCCACTTAATGGTTGGGAGTTGGGACCCATACCTTTTTATGACTAGCGGCGGGCCCCCCTTATGATGACCTAGGGTGGTCACCCCAGATCAAATCCAATAATATGTAGAGATTTGAAATAAACACTACCCATGCACCACGTGCTGACTGGGCGCCTGATGTATGTCAGAACATTGCCCCACATGTCGCTTGGTGAACCCATTTCCATTGGTGACATACTGGAGATCAAATATTTGATTATTATTATTTTTCTCAAACATGATTATGATCATCATCAACCAACACCATGCCACCTGTCCATTCCCTTGGCCTCTCTCTCAACCCATCTCTCTCAATGCTCACCCCCATAATCCCATCATCTTCAAACCCATCCACAAAACTCACCAAAATCCTATTTCAAACCCTCACTCTCAAACCAATATCGCACCCCCCCCCCCCCCCCCCGCCCAAAAAAAACAAAAATAAAAAATAAAAAATAAAAAATCAATTCAGGAGATGATCCTCAACCATGAGATGATTGGTGTAGACAATGGCAAGGCCCTCTCCTATAACCCCTCTCCCTCAAAACAACCGCACTCCATTCCATCCACTCTAGTGGAGCTTTTAAGAGAAAGGCACGAAAGCTTTTGACTTTGTCATTGGGTTTTGAGGTTGGGATGAAACTTTTCTAATTGTAAAAATTCCCTTGCACATTTTCTTATTTTTGTGCAAAGGGAAAGCAAGTGAAGAAGTGCCCCTGGTTGTTGACATAATGAGTATGGTATGTAGCGTGGGTGATGAGAAATGGTGCAGTGAGTTCGTTCAACATAGAATTACAATGTCATGTCAATGTAATGCATCGCATATCCGAAGTGCCCTTTGTATAAAATGTATTAAGAGAAATTTAAGCACTTGTTTTATAAAAATTATTGTGAGTTGTGTTGTTTATATTTTGAGCACAGATTATAGAAATTAAAGGGTTTGTTTTATAAAAATTTTTGTGAGTTGTGTTGTGTAGAGTTTGAGTACATTTTAGTTTTCTTATACTCCTGATATATATGTCTGCAAAGATCCTCTTTGCTTCTACAAAATTCTAGAGATGAAAATTGGAAGTACCTGTATGCCACACACAAACAAAAATTTTGGGTCCACCACAGTTCATGACTATAAAATTATGAAAATAACTATTTATATTTATAGATTACATGTCAAAAACCCAACAAGTGACTTTGAAAACCATTAACAGGGCACACAATTTAAGAACGGCTCCTTACCCTAATGGTCAGTAGCCGCAATTCTTATTGGAATATCCAAGGTTAGAACTCTAGGTAGTGTCATTTCTTTTCACCTGTGGGCTGCTTATCCACTTCTATGTGCTTTCTTCTCGCGTATGTCGAGCTTTCTCTTTGATCACAACCAAACAACTTAAAACAATGGTGTTTTACTTATCAAGAATTGCCATTATTTGCACAGTTTCTTTAATAGCACCCAAACAAAAATCCTAAACTTAAAATCCCCCTATGTTTTTCGTACAAGCTTAATATGATAAAACCAAAATAAAATTTGAAAATAGCTTAACAGAGTTAAAGGGACATCACTTTTAGTGGCTATATGCCTACTAGACATGGGCACGAGATAATTACTCTCGTTTTATCACGAGTGAGGCCTTTACGGTTTAACTTTGTCGCTCCGCTCAATTTTATCATGTGATGTTGATAATTAATTGCATATTTAAAATAACAAGTGTATGGATCATAGAGCCACCCAAAACTGTGTAGATGACAGAAAAGGGAAAAAAAAACAAAAAAAATTCATATGAAAAGATTTCAAAAGTAAGCCAAGATGCCCAAATCCAATGGTTACAGAGAAAGGCCTGTATCAAGATGCCCAAATCCAATGGTTGCGGAGAAAGGCTTGTATCAAAACATTGGGATAGAGAATCGTCTTCTATGGAGACTTACTTTTGAAGGAAATGAGGGGATCGACCATTTCCATGGTTTCAAAGTAATGGAGGAAATTCAATAGGGGTAAATGGCCCTCCACAGCATTCCAAACAGCGACCCACCCCCCCACAACAACACACACAAAGAACCCAAAAAAAGGTTTACCAAGAAACAATATTTTCTAATAGCATACAAAAAAAAAATTTTTAAAGTTATTTGCTACACAAGACAGTTGCAAGTGCTATATGGAAGAAAAAAAAAATTTTAAACATACCTTTTCCTATACCACCTAGTACTTAGGTTGACTTCATTCGTGGCTGTAATTTGCAAAACAACAAAGCGATAATTAATTTCATAATTTTTTTAGAACATGACAAATTCATATAAAGAGAACGATAGCTTCCAAAAAAGTAAAGCATGAAAGATAAATTCAACTTAAAGAAACATATCCTTCCCAAATGCACATTAAAGAAATATATTCAAGTAAGTCCGGCTTGAAACTTTTCATCAAGCAACTGTAGCTTTCAGACCCCTTTTTTACACTTAGTTTTTAACTTCAAACGCAACCAAATGCTGCCCCATATCATGGCCAAGGAGCCTCATCAAACGCAACCAAATGCTGCCCCATATCATGGCCAAGGAGCCTCATCCATAACAGTTCTTAAAGCCTTTCTGGGGAAGCTCAGCATATCCGATCAATTGTACAGACCTTTTATAAACTCTTGCACACCGGATCAGAGTACCGGCCATTCATTTCATTCATCCTACCTACCTACATTAAACCGATCAGATCAAATAGAGTAAGAGACAGTTCTATTTGAAAATATTAAACAGATCTGTTCAGAAATGTAGGCAGGGAGGATGAATGGAATAGATGGACAGTACTACCCCACACGGTATAAATAGATCTACTGCATGTTTGAACAGATCTACCAACCACTTTTCCACGTTACACCACTCTTTCTCTCTCTCTCTTGACTGTTTTCTACTTTCTTCTTTCTTAACTTTGTCTATTCCTCTCTCAATCGAGGGATTCCGCGTTTACGTCCTCGAAGAAGTAACGAAAAAACACTCATACAATCAGATCTGTTACAGATCCATCATCAGAACAGAGCCCCTGTTGTAGCCCAGCCGTAACTAGTAAAGCCAGTTGGGTTGCGTTGCGAGCCGAACAGTCTCGAAAGGCACAGCGAAAAAGAAGCAAGAAAAGGGAAGATAAGAAAAAGCAACGAAAATTCCCCAGACAAAGAAAGTAAAGCTTTCTCGGTAGAGAATAGAATCCAATCTCCCACTCGCATCAATAGCACATCTCCCATCTCCTTCATTCACTCCTCTCTAAAAGCTCCAAAACAACAAAAAAAAGCAATCACCAAAAAGCCGAAAATCTGAAATAAGTGATCGGAAAATTCCAAGCTGGACTGGAGAGAGAGAGAGAGCGCGAGAGAAGGAGAAGAGGTACCTGGACTGGAGCTCCACGCTGTCACCTGCAAGTTCATGGCCACAACACCCCCGCCGGAGCTATCCAGGTCGTCCTGTGATTTTTTCTCTTTCTCGCTTTGTTTTTTACTTCTCTCCTCCTATTTCCTTTTCCGTTGTCTCCTCACTCCTCTATTCTCTTTTCTTCGCTTTCCCTATTTCGTTTTTTCCCTTTCACCTTCCCCATGGGTGTTAATAAAATGGACCCTGGGCGTCCTAAGGAACTTCGGCAGATACATGGATACCCCACTAGTCTTGTCAACCTTTTTAAATATTCTAATTTTACACCGTTTCAGGCTTAGTCATTGTTAGATTTATGATAATAAGTTAACATGGTTATGCTGTAGAATTATGATCACTTGATACTCTGCCTCCAAACACTTTTGAGTTCTTTTGTTAGTTTATAATGCATTTAGGTGGAGCCCATTATTAGTAGGCATTTTACTAAAGGTGTACTTCGGGTAATCATAACATTCAATTTTGAAGCCCCCAACTTATTGATTTTCTAATTAATTTTGTTTTTGGGATTATATCAAATGTTAAGGATTCTGTCAATTCCAATGTAGGTGAAGGCATCCGAGGTGCTACTTACAAAGATGATGGTGTGGCCTAATTTCAATTATTAACTGGATAATTGGATAGACCATTTCATATAGGCACTGCACGAGCACAATGCCTATTGCTACTAAGTTCTTCAAATCCTAATGTCAATATGACAATTAAGCCTTGTTTTCGGAGGTTGTGTGTTCAAACTGTACATGTATATTGGGTGATAGGGAATTTACTCAACTCCACCTAAGTCCAAAGGAATTAGTTCACCCAAAAAGGAAGGGACGAGACACCCTCCGTTAGCAAAAATAAAAATAAAAAAAAGAAAGAAAACAAATCAGTTCATCAAATAATTTAAATATCTTAAAGTTCCTGACTTACAACTTACCATAACATGTACTGTGGCATCAAAATTCTCAAGTTGATTGATCTTTAATTTCGTAAAAAGGTTGATTGCATTTAGTGAGACTTGTACAATGCTAGTTAGAAAAGATTTGGTTATCAATATTTTATTTTTTTACTTTTTTTGGTAACCCGGGGCTGGACTTATATACAAACACTAACACAACACCAATATCAACTCACACAAGCAAGGTAATAGAGATTTGCACATATGAAGGGCACACAATTTACACATGTGGGATAATAAAATCATACGCATGTAAGGACATACAACTTACTCATGGAAAATAATGAAAACTTACATGTGTGAGAAAATACAACAAAACTCGTACATACGAAATAATAAAACTCACATATGCAAAGAAAGGAACGTAATTATTAAACTATAGACCACCTAATAAGAACAAACACCTCTTACAACTATAGTAAAAAGCTGTTATTGGCTATGTAGGTTAACAGCCTTGAAGTAAAAAATGATAGATCAAAGAGAGAGATAGTAAAAATATATTTAAAAAAATACAACTTATTTAAAAATTTAATTCAAAATAAATTGCAATAGAAATGTAAAATTTATGTGGCTATCACAATTATAATTAGAATAAGACTTTAACATCGATGATGATGATGAATAATTTTAAGAGTCAAGATAGCCGAACATGTCAATTCCTATTCTGCGTAAAGAGAAGATGATTTAACCGAAAACCCAGTAGCCGTAGATTGCTCCTGCAATGTGTGATCATGTGCTACGTCACTGATTTACTGTATCTATTTTGGTAGCGTGTACTCTTATACAAAATTATGACTCCGACAACTACAATCGAGTAGACATCACAGAAGCTCAAATCACAATGTAAAAGTACAATTTTAAAAATCAGATCATGAAATCCGGATAGTCCTGCCTCTTCTTCTTTATTGCCATCCAAGTCTCAGAGAAAAGGTTTTTTAATTCCCATAAGGCATGTCATGTCATATTCTTATGTCACAGTACAATCGTGGGATCCTTGACTAACAATAATTTAAGCCCCTCAAAATAAAAGACTCCTCCACATCTCACTCTATTAAAAAAAAAAAAAAAAAAAAAGGGCACGCGAAGAGTTTTTATGCCCGGCCAATCCTAGTCTATTATTTGAATTAACTAGTTATGGCCCACGCAAGAGGAACTTTTTGTTCACTCTAGTAAAAGACCAGGGCACAATCCATAGGCCTGAAAATAGGTACTAGGCCCCATGGTTCATCAATTTGGCTCATTCCCAGATCTCTAGATACTACTTTTATATTTTTGGAATGATCCATAATTATAAAATTCTGCAACTATTGAAACAGGTAGATGTTTGAAGATTAAAAGAAAAAACCAAAATTCCTTTCTTTCAGGAGTTCAAAATCTTCTTAAAAGGATACGAATTTTATATTTGCTTTTATCACTATTATAAGTTTTGGGTCATTGCCCATAGGTAGAAAGGGGAGCCAGACTTAACCCAAGCTGCAGGACTTTATATAATAAAAAAAAAGTGGTATATAATACTTATAACTATGATAAAAGAGGATGATACCATTAAAATCCTCTATTTGTTGCTTCCAATCTAAGAGTTAGGAATTAGGATAGTCCACATGAGTGCTTTTTTACAGTTTTTTTCCCTGTTTTATGTTGCTTCCAATCTAAGAGTTAGCTCATGTTTCGCAATACTATTTTTTGCCTCTATTCATCTAAATGTCTAAAATATTTAGAGTTTAAGAAAATAAGAGCGTCTTGCATGTAATTTTAACCTCTACTATCTTTAGACATATAGAGGTAAAATCTCTTAAAACTACATACCCCAAAACTCACCTCCTCAAATTAAGAGGGAAAATAATAAGAGGCGCTACTATAGTAAAATACGGTCATCACGCCAAATACTTTTTTTTATTTTTATTCAAATCCGTGATGATAAAATGAAGATCCAAACCGTTGGACTATGCACAAGATCAAACATGACATGCATCCAAATTTCAACCGTTGAATCATCACTAATCTCAAAATATGTACAAAAAAGCGTGAGCCATTGAATTTTTTTTTTAAATTCTGTGGGCCGCAAACACAAGATGCAAACCGCTAGTAATGTTTGGAGGGCTTAACACAGCTATGGGGTTAATTTTTAGGTCTTGATTCCATGTTCATCTCGAATAATTTATAAAGAACTTTCAACCATTGATGTAAGATGCTCAATTTTAGATTATTCCACAGGTAATCCCTTTTTTTCTTTATTATTATTATTATTTTTGAGATAATAAATCAGGATCCAAATGGTTAAAAATGTTTATAAGGCCAATGATCATTAAGAGACCGAATTTTAACTGTCCGATCATCGCCAAATTGAGATATTTGCTAAAAAAGTGAATTATTTGCTATTTTTTTTAATTTGTGGGCCTCAAACATAAAATCTAAACCGTTAAATCTCATTGGAAGGATGAACATAGCTATGGAGTCAAATATCTACGCTTGATAATTTATAAATTTTGAGAAATTTGTGAAAAAGGTTCAACCATTAATTTAAAAAAGGCTATTTAAAATAGATTCTCATATTACCAAACACACATTCTGATTTCTAGCCTTTTTTATGGTTATTTTTTTAATGCCTCTTTTTTGGATGGGTCTATAATAATAAAACTGGAGATGCTAAACAAGGCCTTAGGATAATCCACATGAGTGCTTTTTTTTCTTTTTTTTTCTTTTTTATGTATCAATATTTCTTCAATTGTTAAGCAATAATAAGCAAGGTCTGTGTATGGAACCGTTTCATTGAATAGAATGACCGTTTGAATTTAAAGTCCTAATAATTATATTGATCAGTTTTATTTGGCATTATCATAAATTGCTGGTGTTCCCTGTGTTTTAAATGTTAGCAATCATCTTCTCAACAATAAAAGCCTTGATGGCTAGATTTCATCAATTTGGTTCAATTTCTCGAGTTCCTCCTTTCATGCTTTTCCTCCCATATGAAGTTATATTGTGGCAGTGTACAAATTAAATTGTCATTTTCAACAGTAACAAGCAAATTGTATAATTGATTGTATTAGATATTAATTTATAAATTAAATTAGTCATTTTTATCTATTATATCAAGATGGTAAAAATAGAAAAATAGAGAAACACTAAACTAAATAGATAGATATGAAAAAAATGATAGAAAAAATAAATTAAAAAATTCAAATTCAATTAAAAATTCAGAAAATATAAAGAATAGTGAAAATTTAGACAAAGAAAATAATCCACTAATACCTAAGCTTAGATTTGGGCAGTGGGCCAACATATCAAAGATTAAAAAAAGTTCTTTCATAAATAATTGCAAACCAAGAGTCCAAATCTTCCTAAAAGTCTAGATTATTTGAAATTCCTAAAATCTCTTCCTCAAATGTGAAATGCAAAAGAGTCTCCATCTTCCAAAAACCATAAACAATATATAATCCCTAAAATCTCTTTGAAATTAAAATTGGGTGAAAATTAAAATTAAAATTGAGCTCCAATTTGGAGTCCAATTTAGAAATCAAATCCTATCTCATTAATATATTTTATATAACTGCAAAACCAAATCCCATGATTTAATAAATTTGATCTCCTAATGCTTATATCAAGAGGCTTGATAGACAATCAAGATTTGAATGGATGTTTTTAAGAAGATCTGACAATCAAGATTTGATCTGACAATCAAGATTTGAATAAATGGATTTAAGATATGCAAAAAGCAATTGCTTGAGTTGATCTTAAATACTAGCTAAAATCCACTTTTTATGTGATCAACCTTGTGGATTTGGCTTCTGTTCACCAGAAAGTCCATTGCTACAAGCCATTTTTGTCAGTACAGACAGAGGCTTCTTTCTGTTTCTCTGTGAAACTAGGGGAAGGAAAAAAGGAAAGTTTTGTGATGGCATGCCCTGCATAGGCATGAGAAAAGAAAACTTTCATGATGGCATGTGCTGAATACAAATTCTATGTACTATCAAAGACACTTCCTCCATAGGCAAGGAATCAGAAGTAAAGGTAAGCATTCAAATCAATCAATAGGTTAGTGAGTGGGCACACTAATGATGCGTTAACTTATAAATGTTTACACTTGACAATATTGAAAAGTGAATTTCTTAGCTCATAGCTTTGCCAAAAGTACCCTATAACTGGTCGGATTGGGAGTGTTGGGACCCTATGTCTCTTTGTTGATGCTTTGCTTTGTTGGTTGTTGTGTTAATTAGTATTCTTTATTTAGGATACACTCACAAGATTTGCAATGGTGATCCTATAAATAAGTGATTATGTATTGCAATCTCTATTTGATCATTGGTGATCCTATGGATTTATTTGTTTACTTTAAACTGAATTTATTTTTTGTTTTTCTATGTTGTATATTTTGTATCGACTTTGTTGATTTACATAGTTAGTGAATTTAATTATATAGTTAGTGAATTTAATTATTAATCATTAATTCTTTTATTTTCAATAGGTTCTTTTAGTTTTCTTGATGATGGGTTTTAATGGATTTGTATTTTTATTATTAATTCTTTTATTTCCAATACATTCTTTTAGTTTTCTTGATGATGGGTTTTAACGGATTTGTATTTTCATTCATTTTTCATTTTGGCTTCAACTTTTTTTGTTTTTTGGGTATTGTGTTCGCTAGGTTCCTTTGTTTCTTCCTATTTTTTTTATTATTGGGCTATCTATGGATTTTTATTTCTTTATATTTTATACTTAGGAATTTTGTTACTTTTTTGTAGTTATGAATTTTGTTGCTTTTTAGTTAAGATGGTTCCTTTAGTTTTCCTAGTGATGGGTTTTCATGAATTTTTGGGTTTCTTCTTTCATTTCCTTTTTCTTTCACTTCTTTATTTTTTATTTTTTTTATTTTTCTGCATTGGGTTCTCTTGGATTTGTTTTTGTATTTCCATTTTTAGGTTCCTTTTGTGTCATTATGATTCTTTTCATTTTAATTATGATTTTTATTTTATTTTCTTCCATTTTGATGGGAATTATGGCTTTACTTTATTGACTTTTTTATTTTTGAGTATTGAATTCTCATGGATATCTTTTTCATTCACTCTCTCAAACTGTAACTTGAACTTATCACTCTCATTTTCCTATCTCTGTCTATGAATTTTTATTTGATTTTAAACCAAGAAAACTTCTCTCATCTTGACATTATTCAATTATATATATTTCTTATCATTAACGAATTTTGCTTCGATTTTAGATTTTTATCATTTCAATAAGTCACATAATTTTTTATATTTTGATTTTATAAACTTCAAATATTATGTTTATATTCCCCATGCTAATCACGGGCATACTTTGCTAGTACTTTATTTAAATGTATTGTATTTTATTATATTTGTGAGCCTAAAATGTATTAGATTGAAGTTTTATAAAATCCGTTACAAAATAGATTCAATTTTTATTCAATTTTTTAATAAGTGGGCCCCTTCGGATAAACAAAGATGATTCTTTAAGTATAGAATTTATCCACGTGCACATTTTACTAGATAAGTCTTATGTGAGGCCATAATTTATTTACTGAAGAAGAATTTCATTAAAAAGAAAGAAGGGATTGCTTTTAAAACGACCTTAATTTTTAAGAGAGCCTTTTCAGTGGTGACCGATAGGATTCAAATCACCAAATGGTCATGAGGTACAAAAGGATCACAAGAAAGAGAGAAAAGGCTATTCTTAATCTTACCTTCTCCTATTAAGATCGTATGGGTAATGCCAAAAAAAAATGCAAAACTATGCTTATTCTAAAAAGACTAAACTAACTATAATGCATATTTTTGTTCTTCTCACCTCCTATTTGCATCCAAATGAAAGAGCTTGAGTTGTACCAATGGCATAGGCACCCACTCCCATAAAACCTACCAGCAATGTGGTATTGATACCTGGTAGGCGCACAATTCCCTTCACAATCTCTAGCTGCTAAGCCAATGAGACAAAAAAAAAAAAGAAAAAAAGGCCATATATTTTAAAACTATATAAAGGTCTTGTAGTTTACCCTTGAAAAAAAAGATTTATCGACCCGAACTAAGTGCTTAAATCCTATTATGATTATTTGGTAAAACCCAACTATATCGTACCCTTCTATTTCTGCCATTAACTTGATGATATATAAAATAACAAAATTTAACAAGATCATGATCGATGCACTTCACATTTCAATTGAAGTGAGATTTGGGCCACTACACTTGGAGATATGATGCATGATAATAAAAACAGGGCGTTTAGACAGGTTTAGACATGGGTTTCACATTATACAATATTCATTTGTTTTGAATGATATTAACCCTTGCTTCTCAGGCCCTCAAGCTATAGCAATTTCATGTTAATGCAAAAAAATTAATTTGATAAAATCCAACCAAACAATGACTATGCCAATGCCAAGTAAAAGACTAATAACTCAAGAGGGTTGGAACAGTCGAAAGAACTTCTAATTGAACATAAAAGAATCTCTCAGATGTAATGGAGATTTTTCTTAGCTGAATTAATTGACGGGGTGTGGATTCTTATCTTCGGGCTATACATTAGAAACAACTAGTCTAAGTTAATATTTAGAAATAAAAAAGGATATTAAAATTTTAGAAATTGAGATAGAAATGTGTACCCTAGTAGTAAGGATTTGAAATGAAAAACTGTAAATAGGTCTAATAGTCGAACCCATATTTTATTCATTCGAATCTTAGGCCCACTACTTGGACTCAAATTTTTGGTTTATAGATGAGGAGTATCTGATGCCACATTATATATTTTTCAGGATTTTATCGGAAAAAAATCACCTTAGGTGACCCTTAACCCAAAATGCCACCTTAGTAGTGGATGCACCGGAGTGTTGTTATGAGACCACTTCAGTGTTTTTTTCCTTTTTTAATATAAGGGGGTGCATCGAATTCGATGCTCTCATGTTGCCTTAAAACTCGAAGAAACTTAGAAGGTTGGATTTGCAAAGTTTGAAGGGATTGGATTTTGGCTAAAATGCGTTATAGTTTGTGCATTTGAAGTGAAGATTAAATGGAGGATTGATTGGGGATTGGTATTTGATTGGTTGGCCAGATCTGATTTTTGCACTAAGAGTAATCAGAGAGAAAACTGGAGAAAGGGCTGCTTGGGTCAATCAAACGGAGAATTTAGTTTTCCATTGACGATGGAATTGATCTTGATCTCACCGAACATAACGCAAAGGATTTCACCAAAGGGCTTGGTCATAACTTTTGCCACTTGTTATAAAAAAACAAGCAAGAGGGTTTTTTTTTCTTTCTTTCCATTTTTATCTCTTTTTGACAAGTGAAAAGAGAGGACAGCTAATGAATTAGGATTAACTGAAGAAAATCCATCCCCCCCCCCCCCCCCCCCCAGTGGGTGTTTTAATCAGAGGATCTGGACTCTCAAGTAGCAATAGATAGCACCACGTGCTATGTGCAGTAGTCGGGGTCTCTATCCCCGGTCTCGCTGCTAGCAGTAGCGTCCCTTTGCTTGAAGCCTCCAATCGCCCATAGCTATCCCACCGCCTGCAGTAGTTGCCACTACCAAATTGGAGTAAGAATTCATTGCCCCTAAGCCAGCATCAATGCATTTTATCCAAAATCTTGCCTCATCAATCTTCGCAAACCCAAAGTTTCTTCTAGCTTAAAGGAATAAGGGAGTGTTGAATTCAATGATGGTGTAAAACACTTAAATCAAACTCGATGCTGCCCCTTTACATTAAAAAAAATACGATTCTGGGGCACCCACCGTTAAAGTGACATTTTGGGTTAAGTGCTCACCTAAGGTTATTTTTTCGAAAAAATCCTCTATAATTTTTAATGTTATGTATTTGTTTATATCAATTATGTACATAGGAACAGTGTATAAAGATTTGGGAAGAGAGCTATCCTTTTCTTTTGGAAAGGTATCTTTTTTGGAAGGTTTTTTTTTTTTTTTGCCTATTTGATTAAATTAAACCACACGTATAATCAATAGATTTCATTTTACCCCAAACCAAGTTACAAATATAAACGTGAATACATCTCTTGTACGATCACATTTTAGGTGCAATCCATTTTATTGAAGTGCATTAAGATATGAACATTGTTACTAACTTGCTTGACCCATGAAGAATCATTTAAGATCTAAATTTCTAGATTGCAGTTCAAATAGAATGTAGCAAAAGAAATAAACAAACTAGCAAATAAATAAATCAATCATGTAAAAGACAAGAGGCACACGATTTTTACATGGAAAACCTAAACCAGGAAAAAAATCATGAATCCAACAAGGATTTGCTATTAAGAACTAATCATGTACAATTACTAGATATACCTAATTAAAGGATTGTTTCAAATCTAAATTCTAGATTGCAGTTCAAATGGTATGCAGTGGAAGAAATAAACGAACTAAGATATTTTTAGATTTAAGTAATTACAGAATAAAATATATTGTAATATTATAATATTTTTCAGTATTGTTGCTATTTGGTAGTTTCCAAAAAATTCAATAAATTTTAAAATGAGTTGTTTGCCAATTTTCAAATCAAAGAAATGGTTAATAGCTTTGTGATTTTGTTTTAATGTTTTTTTTAAATGATAAGACAACAAAAAGATTTTCTAGGAATTCAATTCCATAAAATAAAAAAATCCAATTACATTTTCAAGATAAGAGATTCATGGTAAAGTATATTTCTTTCTTTTTTAAAAAAAATTCTACTCATGCAAACAAACATGTTATAAATTTTCACAATAAGGGAATTTATGGTGAAATAAGTTCCTTTTAATTTGTAGGAATTTAATTTCATGAGAACACATAGGTTCTATATTTTATGCCATAATGGGTTCCTTTGAATTTTTAAAATTTAGATCTAACTAATAGATTGACTCAATCATATTTTAATGATAATGACTTAATTTCTGTAAATCCCTGAAAAATCAATTCCATGCAAAAAAAAAACCTTGTTATATTTTAAAGATTAGTGCTGCAGTGGTTCCTTATAATTCTTAACAATTATTTTCTTGCAATCAAATCGGCTCTAAGCCAGATAAGCAATTAAAATCTCATGAGTCTTCTATCCTCACCTTCTATCAATATGATTTTTAATGTTAGGACTGAAAGAAAAAAAGTTATACATTTTTAGATCATGTAAAAAAGACTGATTTCTTAAAAAGAATAAATAGAAAAATAATTAATTTATCGTATCTGATGCCCACATTTCATTTTTCCAAGGTTGATCATATGAGCTGCTACTTTCAATGTGTTCATTATATCATATTTTACTTCATTATGTAAAGGTGGATTGTTCACACAAAGGTGGGTCCACACAATTTGCAATGACCAAAGATTTGGTAAAGGATGAGGTAAAGAGAAATCAAAGCAAGAGGAAAAGGGAAGGCAAGAATGGAATTGCCTCAACAAAAGAAGGTTTGGGTGGTTTTGTCATTTTTCCTAACATGGATAAGGTCTCAGAAAAATTAAAATTTTTGGTAAGGTGGACAAAGAAATCATTTCTAAAGGTAAGCTATTGGGAAAAACCACAGATTATATCCAAATCCCCTTTGAAAAACTCCTCTATGTGAAAAATCTCCCTAAAAAAGCTCCAATTCCTTCAACATGTGATAGATATTGCCTTTTTCCTCTTTCATATATAGTATGTGGAACCTCGATTGAGCATAGCATCCTTTTATAGCTCCCTGGCAATACTCATGACAATGGGGACAAACGGTTAAAAACAATGACTTTTTTAGAGATTACAATTCAATTACCTTTCAGAAACTCCTTTAAAAAACTCCAATATGTACACCCTAACCCTATGTGTACACCCTAAGCCTCATTTACTGGGCCCTTTTATTTATAAACAGTCTTGAACATGCCTTCATTGGTGGATAAGAGAGTAGGTTCTCCCTTTCCCATCTAATTATACTCATTAAAAGATACAACTTTAAGATGCTGCCCTCTGTCCTTTCACTAAGTAGATTTGGCAACACTTCCGCCACTCCATCGACAATCCGACCAAACATGGATCCTTTCTATCCTGGTTACTAGCCACCAAATGCCATTAGAAACTCAAATTACCCACTATAGTGGCATGGTATTCTTCGAAATGCAGGAATGTCCTTATTTTCAACTTGTGTCCACCTCATCCTAAATGCATCGATGACGGGGCTGTTAACTATATTATTAATTAGAATTTGACCTATTTGTATGCATGTAAACTGTTGTAGAATGATGATCAACTAGACAGATGGGTGCCCCCACTGCTGGAATGGGCAAAACTCAACTTTGGCTGTTCCTTTCAACCCTATTTAAGATCCACTACCATTGGAGGAATTGTCAGAGATCATCTTGGCCAATTAATCAAAGGATACAATGGGACTATAATGGTATATTCAACCATGAAAGCAGAACTGATTACCCTATGGAAGGATCTGCCAGTGGCTAAAGAGTTAGGCATCTCCCGAATTCATATTAAAGGAGATAGTCAGATCTTAGTTACAACTGTGCAAACCACGGGCCATCTAGGATGGACCTGATGCCATAATGGAAGCAAACCCTTAATCTACTTGTAGAATTTGCCAACTAATCTTTCAACTATTGCAAGAGGTCAGCGAATAGTGTTGCCAATGGCCTGGCTAAGAGTCTGGGGTTGAAAACAGGTCAGTTTTGGTTTGGGTCTATGGTAGACCTAGAACCAGAACTGTTAGTAAAAGGATATACCCAGAACTTGAATCGGAACCGGTTCGAAACTAGTTTCTTGGATCTAGAACCGGAACTGTTAAGGAGAAGGTGGACCTAGAACCACAATTGGAGCCATGAATGGGGTGGGTTTGGATCCGGTTCTATATAAAGAATGCTTTCTAGAAAAGATAACTTTTAGGAAAACTTTTAAAAAATTGGTGTAATATGTGAGTCTTGGGTCCACATGTTTAAACCGAGGTGAGATTAACCAAGTGACCTTACTGGCAAGATTCTCAACGACATTACTTTAGAAAAGTTTTATGTTGGATCTTTCATCCTGTACACAAATTAAGGAGAGTTTTAGGAATTTCTCACTTGTTAATCTTTCTTATTAGCCTTCATTCAGATGGGCCACGTATAGGGAAGATAGTGGCATGAGACTAGTATTTCTATTACCTTTATAATAAAAGGGAAGAAGTGTGCAACTTGCTTTCAGCTGCTTTACCCTCTCCTTCCTTTCTCTACACACCTCGGGCCCACTTGAATGAAGCATTAAGCTGTGGCTCATCTAGTAAGGGATAGATATCTATACGCATCTTTGTTCTCTGTCGATTGGTCTTCTGCGCCATTTCCTTTCTTCCCTCTGTTGCTATTCTCATCTGTCGAAAAAGAAAAACCAGTGCAAAGAAAAAGAATAACTCTGCCAGTTTTTGCTGCCGGTCCCAAGCCCGGGTAAAGGAAGAGGGTTGCGTTAGGTAGGTGACAGCCAGCGTAAAACTTTGTCATAACTCAAATATGAATTTTGAGAAAATGATATTTCACAATAAGGCTAGGGTGTTCCCTATTTTAAGCGACGTATTGCAGCGTCCCCCAGCTGCATAGAAAAATGTGCAAGGACTATCGCATGACTTTGGGCTAGTGCGGTTAAAGAAGTTAGTCCATGAGAAGAAGATGAGGAATAGGAAAATTAGACTTGCTATTTGGAATATACAAACCTTGACAGGTAAGAGCATGGAGTTGGTTGAGGTAATGAAAAAAAGAAGAATTAGTGTGGCTTATATACAAGAGACAAGGTGGAAAGGGAATAAAGCTAAGGAGCTCACGGATGGGTATAAGCTTTTTTATGCAGGAAAGAGTAATGCAAGAAATGGAGTGGGCATAGTTGTAGATAAGGATTTAAAAGAGAAAATTGTGGGGGTAAAGAGGTTTGGTGACAGAATTATAGTAATCAAACTTGTACTAGAGGAAGACATAATTCATATCATTAGTGCATATGCTCCCCAAGTAGGAATAGAGGAAAGTGTGAAAAGACAATTTTGGGAGGAGATGGATGATTTAATGCGAGAAATCCCAAATAGTGATAAAATTTTCCTTGGAGGGGATTTAAACGGGCATATAGGAAGAGAGAATAAAGGATATGAGAAAGTGCATGGAGGGTATGGATTTGGAGAAAAGAATGAATTCGGAAACACTATATTGGACTTTGCAATGGCATTTGATCTTGTAGTAGCAAATGCTTACTTTAAAAAGAGAGATGAGCATTTAATTACATATAAAAGTGGGAGTAATAGGAGTCAGATAGAATTTTTTCTAGTTAGAAAAAAAGACCAATTGGCTTGTAAAGATTGCAAGGTAATCTTAGGAGAGAGTTTGACTACGCAACATAGGTTCAGAGTTTTAGATATTTGCATTAGAAATAGAAGAGAGTGATAGTAAACAAAATGGACCCTAAAACAAGGTGGAGAGATTTAAAGGGGGAAAGAGCAAATATATTTAAGAACAAAATAATTGAGAAGGGAGAATGAAATATCGAAGGAGAAACTACTGTAATGTCGAATCAAATGGCCAATTGTATTAGAAATGTTGCAAAATAGGTACTTGGAGAATCAAAAGGGAAGAGACATATTAATAAAAAAACATGGTGGTAGAGTATGGAGGTTTAGGAAATTATTCGACAGAGAAAACATTGTTACAAAGTTTGGCATGGGACTAAGAGTATAGAAAATTTTGAATTATATAAAAAAGCAAAGAAAGAAGCTAAGAAAGTAGTAAGTAGTGCAAAGTTCAAAGCATACGATGACCTCTAAATAGGTTCGGAACAAGAGAAGGACAAATGGATATTTTTAAGCTCGCAAAAATAAGAGAAAAGAAAAGTAGGGACTTAGATCATGTCAAATGTATCAAGGACAATGAAGAAAATATTTTGGTAAAGGACAACGATATTAAAGAAAGGTAGAAGGAATATTTTAGCAAACTTCTAAATGAAAAACATTTGGGCGATACAAGAGTTAAGGAGGATACTTCATCATAAGAGCATACTTTTCTTCGTAGAATTAGATGGGCAGAAGTGAAGGAAACATTGAAGCGAATGAAGACAGGAAAGGCAACATGCCTAGATAGTATTTCGATAGAGGTATGGAAATGCTTAGGAGAGGTTGAGGTGAGTTGGTTATATAGACTATTCAATAAGATACTTGTGACAAAGAAAATGCCTGATGAATGAAGAAGAAGCACTGTAGTACCTATATATAAGAATAAAGGAGATATACAAAATTGTACCAACTATCGAAGGATTAAACTTATGAGTCATACTATGAAGTTATAGGAGAGAATAATGGAGCAAAGACTGAGAAAGAAGACCAAGATTTCTGAAAATCAATTTGGTTTTATACCAGGGAGATCAACTATGGAAGCTATCTTTTCACTTAGGCAATTGATAGAAAAATACCGAGCAAAAAGGAAAAATCTACATATAATCTTTATGAATTTGGAAAAAGCCTATGATAGGGTACTGAGGAATTTAATTTGGTGGGTCTTAAAGAAAATGAATGTCCCCAAAGGTTACATTCAAAAATTTAAGGATATGTATGAAGGAGCAATAACAAATGTGAGAACCACATGTGCAAAAACAGGTGGATTGCTCGTGACTATAGGTTTACATCAGGGATCAACCTTAAGCCCTTATCTCTTTGCATTAATTATGGATGAGTTGACTGTACATATTCAAGAAGAAGTACCATGGTGTATGTTATTTGTAGATGATATAGTATTTGTGAATGAATCAAGAGAGATAGCGGGGGCATTAGAACCTAGAGGCTTTAAAATAAGTCGTACAAAGACAGAATATATGGATTGCAACTTCAGTGGACATATACAAAATGTTGAAACCACTATCAAAATTGAAACCCATGAGATACCACGAAGAGATTCTTTTCGGTATGTAGGCTCGATGATTAGTAAAGATGGAGAGATTAATGAAGATGTGGAGCATAGGATAAAAGCTGGATGGCTGAAGTGGAGACTAGCTTCGGGAGTGCTTTGTGACAAATGAATGCCAACGAAATTGAAAAGCAAATTTTACAGGACAGTGGTTAAACCAGCTTGACATATGGAGCAGAATGTTAGCCAATTAAAAAGGCGCATATTCATAAGATGGATGTAGCAGAAATGAGAATGCTTAGGTGAATGTGTGGTAAAACTCGGAAAGATAAAATTAGAAATGAGTACTTTCAAGAATATTTAGGAGTAGTACCAAAAGGAGATATAATTAAAGAAACTCATTTAAGATGGTTTGGGCCTGTTGAGCATAGACCAGTAATTGCATCGGTGAGAAAAAGTTTGGATATATAGGTGGAGGGCCCATCAAGAGGTAGGGGCAGGCCGAAGAAAATATGGATGGAAGTTATTAATTTATATTTAAATAAGTTTCACTTATCGAAAGATTTAGCTTAAAATAGAATAGAATGGAAAAACAGAATTCATGTAGCCGACCCCAACATGGTTGAGATAAGGCATTGATGATGATGATGATGATAATAAGTGCAAAGAAGAAGAATAGTAGTAAGAAAGGTATGAGTTCTCGTTGCCCAATCTCTAGGGTCTATTTCCTGCAAAGTCAGAGTTAAAATTACAGCAGATTTTGATCTTATGTTGAAATGGTATGATCATTCACAAAGCATACTTGACATGTAAGTGCTCTTGTAGATTCTCACATCCTTTTTTTCTTTTGTCGAATTTTCCATTTTTTTAATGGATTTTAAGTTCCTGGCAGGGTGGTTATAAACATAGAATTTGTCTCTTGGAAGTATGTATATGAAGAGATACATAAATAAAATTATCCAGGATACATAAATTTCTGGAGCTATGCTTTTTTTATGTTAATTCTTTGTTTGGTAGCTCCTAGAATTTATGTTCTGCAATTGAAATTTGGATGAGAAGAGAGTTTGGATTTGTTTGATTACACCTTTAGTCGGAATTTGAAATCATAGAAAATTGGAATTTCAAGGGGTGTTTGGAATTTTTGTAATTCCTTTCAAATGACGAAAATCCTTGGGCCTGCCCTGTTTACAAGTTGGAACCGTGGAACTTGGGTGCCTTACCATCAGGTTTCCTGCTACTCATAACTTTTACTTGGATATGGCGTAGAATAAAACAACCTAACTTAAGAGTTTATTCTCAGACCTGTTACAAGCTTGTTATTAGAACCGCGGTGCGATCTATGTGTTACTAAGCTATCTCAATTGAGTGACTAGGCCTATTAGGTTCCAGGGTGATAAGGCAAGGCATTGTTTTACCTCAAGTGCAGATCCCCTTTCTCAAAGGGAGACATGACCTTGTATTTCAGGCGATGGTAATGTGTTATGCGATAAGTGCCTGACAGAATGAATACTTTTTGCTTTGGAAATGCTAACCTAGAAAGGAAAGTGCTCAAGTTCATGTGTTGTTGACACAGTTCAAAATTGTGGTTCTTTCAAAATGCAAATGATACAAGAGGAATTATAGGGCCTGATCCTCTGCTATAACTGTACAGTTTGCTGAGCTGCCCTTTTTCTTTTATTATTTTTCGTTCTTTTGTAGGTGTCGACATTGCTTTTGTCAAATCATCATTATCACTGGCTCTGAGGTTTTCAGATCAAGAACACCAAATAAAACCAATTAGATTCAGGATCTTATGAGGAAGACTCCTTTGGACATTATGCAACAACATCCATAATAAAGCAAAAAAATGTCTTTTTTTTCACACCAAGAACATTTATTTGCTTTCACCATTCAAAAAGAAAAACAGGTGATACTTGATGACCAAAGGTGTCTACCTTGTAAGATCTTAAATCTAATTGGTTTTGATTGTTGTTGACTTTTGTACTATTACCTCAAGTATATTTCAAACAGTGGTACAAACCCTTCCCCAAGGCACTCCTGTCTTGGAGTTTTTTCCTTTTAAGTTTAACATCTGCTAAATCACCCTTGCACCAAATGGACGCCATCTCCCTCTCTCTCTTCCTCTACCAAACACAAATAGGAAACATACTGCTTATGAAAATAAGGCCCCTATCCTGTTTTTAACATGTGTTGATTGCAAATTCTCTTTTGTTGAGCTTGTAATTATTTTTTGCCTCTGTATGTCAAGTTTTGTTATTTCTAACGGCTCACTCTGCGCCAAGTTATGGACACAGCAAAGCAATCAACCAGATCTGGATCTCTTAATGAAATTTCAATGGTGTTATTGAACAATGCCCTGTCTTTACCTTTTGCCATCCTCTTGATCCTCATCTTTGGTGAATGGGAATATGTATGCAATTCGTAAGCACTTTGTCCCATTTGAGACATTTGAATTGTTGATTCACTTGAAGCATAATATATTGGCCATGTACTTCACGTGAATCTAGAGTGTGATTCATTCATTTGAAGTGATTCTTGTTGATTCATCCTGCTCACTAGGGTTGTTTTTTAGTGGAAAATTTTGCAGCATGTGAAGTATATTTAATTCTTTTCTTCAGTTTTACATAGACCAATTGGTGTTTTATGCTGCAAAGTATTCAATATGTTCACATTGTTCACACATGTTACTGGTGTCTTAGATGACCGGTTTTTATTGACATGGCTAATTTTAATGTTTCCTCTTTCTCTGTTTACAATTGTTGTGTTTGTGCTGTTATGCTCTCCATTTTGAGGGATGTTGCTAACTTTATCGTTGATTGCCATTGTTATCTTTGTGCTGACTTCCCGTGTTCCCTTTGTAGAGATGTTATTAGGATGCCAATGTTTTCAATATTGGCAACAGCCAGCGGATTGCTTGGACTTGCTATCAGCCTTACATCTATGCGGTTTTCAAATCAGACTGGACCCACCACTTATAGGTAAAAGAAGAAAATGATAGTATATATATTTGAAAATTTATCCAGTGCACGTCTTTTCCATGCACACCCTTGCACACCTTATTGTGGCGCTCACCTAATGATCCACTCAAATGGACCACTACATGGACCTTCCCTTTGTGTGTGTGTGTGTGTGTGTGTGTGTGTGTGTGTGTGTGTGTGTGTGTGTGTGAGAGATTAATTGATTGTAGGTAATGCATATTGTGCTAACTAAATCACTTGGAAAACATGTAATTATAATCGATTGCAGGTAATTAATTGATTGTATCTAATGCATATTTGATGCAGGCCTAGATCCATGATTGGCTAACCCATTAGGGAAGAATTTTCAACAACAACTATTATAGGATTTTTAGTTCTCTAGGATTCTTTTATTTTTAGAAGTTCATATTATGTTTGGTTTAGGATTTTTTATTTGATTTAAATTAGTTTATTTCCTTAGTTAGAAAGTATCTTAATTATAAATAAAGATGTAATCCCTCTTTATGGGACACACAATATTGATAGTAATAAACTTATGAGTTTGGTTCTTAGTTGAGAGAGTTAGTGTTTGTCTTTGATGAGGCACCTAGACATCCTATCCTTAAGTACTATTTGACTTGGAGATTAACTTATTGGCTATTCTTCTTCCCTGCACTGCTTCAATATTGTGCTAACTAAATCGTTCAGAAAACATCTAATTATAATCGATTGGAGGTAATGCACATTGTGCTAACTAAATGATTCAAAAAACATCTAATTATACCTCTTCAGCCCTCCTTCTTCCATTTAGTTCTGGTGAAAAGCCTCTTGCCTTTTGCAGTCTATTGGGATCGTTAAACAAGATTCCTATATCTATTGCTGGCATACTGTTGTTAGAAGTACCACTCAGCCTACTGAACCATTTCAACATACTTTTTGGCAATGGATTATTAGTGGTGTGATTAATTGCTACTTCTGCTGTATTTTCCAGCTCTTTTGGATTCTATTGAACCCGTGTTTGAATTTTGTTTTTTAGTTCTTTCATGGTGTTGTTCTTTGCAAAGGCTAAAACGTCTCAACTTATAGGCGCACAAGGATCATCTACTAGGGATGCACTTAACTTGGGTGTCTTGCCTTGCCCCAGCTGATCAATTTTTTAATATTTTTAATTTTTTTATCTTAGCTCGCTAAAAGTAAAAGATGCTAATTGGAAACATGCGAAGGTATGGAACAATGCTTATAATTGAGTAGAAGTCAATGATATTATCTTATGCTGACACTAGCTGAGAATTTATTTATTTATTTATTCAAGAATACTATTACAAGTTCCATTATAGTTTAGCAACATGCCTGTTAAATGTTTGTTTAGAGTAAACAAGAATGGTTATATAATTAATTATAGACGACTTGATTCACAAAAACGTAAAAAAATATACTATTTTGATCATACTTAGTATGTTTGCATATAAATTTCTTCATAATATCTCAAATGTTTTCATTTAACATATAGAAATTCTGGATACTTTATCAGATATATGGGCAAGGATTTTGCTTCCTCTAGATGTGTCTGTTGTACTTTTTCAGTCTTCTATCTTTGTTATTGTTGATTGTCTCAACCTATGCTTGTCCACTCTCCGTTGTTCCCCCTTTTATTGATCATTTAACCTATGTATATGTATATGAATCAATATTTGTATGCTTTTATTGACAGCTTGGCTGTTTTTAGCAATATCGGCAGGGACTCTAGTTCCCACTGTCTATGTATATATTTTTGTCGGACATCTGAAAATCAAGTAAATCAATGCACTATTCTTGTCATATTCAACATATAACATTTGCAAAATTTAACTAATTTGCTATATTTTGAGTTCTAACACTAACTAAAGTTTTGTTTTATTCATTTATCACTGTATGTTTAAGATTTCATTTATAACAAAAAGGAAATTTAGCAAAAAAAAAAAAAAAAGAAGAAGAAGAAGAAATTTGAAGCCACTGGTTCTTTGTAGAAACTGAATAATCAATTGTCATAGATGCCTTATCCATCTTTTTCAAAACTGTAGAAAATTGTATTTATATTTTGCAATTACATTGGCCTTTTAAAAAAATTGCTAAATCTATAAAGATTTAAGATAACCAGCTTAGTCGTGGGTTGGATTTCTAATATGGGGCCTACATAAATGAGAGAGAAAAATACTTGATGGAATTTGATTCTTTGACCAATTGAATAACCAAATGCAATTTCCATGTGAAGGCTTGTCCTTGTTACAAGCAGAATATGTGAAAGTGTGAAAACTAATATACTTTTGTCTATATTAATTGCCTTATCTTTTTTTTTTCTCCTTGGCTACAAAAGAGAAGGGGAATAGGTTTGAGAGGGATATTGTTTTCATGCTTAGTGATGATCACTTGGGGGAGATGAGTGGGTTGAAGAGGGGAAAACTTTTCATTCAATTGGTGTGGATGTTGTTCGGAGGCTTAAGGTTTCTGGTTCTGGTGATTTTGAGACCTGTTGTGAATGTACTCCTGGCAATCATGAAGGTCTCTACTTGTTTGTTTGGTTTTCAAGACCAGTGTATTGAAAATTGTTATCTATCTTGTCACTATGCAAGTTTTTTTGTCATGTAAACCTTTTTCTTAATTCCATCATTGAATGCAATCAGTTCTTTTTAAATTAGAAGAAACTTAGTATAACTGTTTGTTATGTGCATGCGCCTTTATGGATGTGTGAAGCAACTTGACAAGTTTGACAAGATTAAAGTAGACGAAAAAAGAAAATTGTTTAGTTTACACTACATTTTTTGGCTTCATGGTCTTACAAATACCAATAAATTATGGTTCTATAGTCATTGTACTATTCATTTTTGAAATGAACAATTTTGTGGGGTACGTTTAATTAATTTAATTAAATCCCTTAGTTTGAGAGGTGCTCGCTTTTTTATTTGGCAGAAGTTATCCACGTGAAAAGGAAGTTAAAAAAATTATTGTATGCTTTCAATTTTCCTTTTCAAAATAATGTATTAAATCATTATTTTTGCTCTCTCTAATTTGTATTCCCATTCTTTACAATTTTTTTGGCTTCTGTCAAATGCCACATGTAATTCCATTTTTACTTTGTAATTTTATTTGATTGATTTATTCCTTGTTCAGTGTCAAATTGCTGTTAAATTAATGTGTCATTACTTATTCACTCTGTTTGAAAGGATTACACCGTTAATATCAATGCGAATACCTCTCTTTTGTATCATTGTCGCAAGGACATAAGTAGATGGTTCTGCTGGGGTTAGATGCGGTACTAGTTTTTGGGGCCTGGAAAATAGCAAAGGTAATTCCCTTTCCACTGTCATTAGTAAATGAAGTGTTTTAATTTTTAATGATTTTTTATTTAAGTAAATTAAATAGATAAATTGATAGAGATGTTGGAGTCTGATGCTTTCTCTGCTCCGGGATTTAGGTCTATTCTCTTCCCGTTTCCATGTTTTATCTTTCTTTGTATTTTTGTTGGTTTTTTTTTTTAGATGCGAGAAGATAGAATTAGGATATTTTGGTGGTTTTTCCGTCTGTTTGAGGGACAGGTTGCAGATTTAGGTGGTTGTGTTCTTCTAGACCCCTTTGTATATATTCTTATTCCTATACATGTTTTTGACTTTTTAACTTTTGATTATAAATATATGATTAGTGTTTGGTTTGTTTATTATGAACTTTAACGACAAAGAAGCTGTAATACAGTTGAATCTTGATCCTCTTGAATTGTTCCACGCAGATTTTTGTGACCAAATATTTAAATCACAGATGGATTAACATGAGAACATGGGAAATCATTTAAGAGGCTTGAGATTTTAGACTAAGGGGTTCTTTGAAAACACTTATCTAATTAATAAGAGCCAAATAGACTAAGGTAAAAAATAGAATCCCTAATTTTAAGTTATAATTTACAATTAGTGTATTTCATAAAATACAAAAAAGTGCTAACCCATACATAGTAAGGACAAGGCTTTGGTGATGATGATTGTGGTAACTATGGTATTTGGGTCTCAACTTTGAAAAATAATAATATAGAGTAATTAGAGATGTAAAATGGCATGGCATGGCACAATTTGACTAGGGGTCCGGCCCAGCCCAGCCCATAGGCACGGCCCGGCCCATGTTGTGCTTGTTGTGCCATGCGTAGTTTGGCACAGTAGGGTTTTTTTTTCTTTCCTTTTTTTGTGTTTTTTAAATATTATTTACATAACATAGACATAAAAAATTGGACGAAATGACACAGAGATTTAAGTGGTTCGGTCAAACTCGACCTACATCCACTAAAAGAAAATTCCATTTGGATCTTTGCCGCTTGAAAGTTTTTAAATAGGATTACCTCCAAACCTTTACAATTTTTTTTAGATAATAAAGAATATAAAAAAGTAAAAGAAATCACATTTTATGTTTACATCAAGTTAAAGATAAAACTATATTTGTAGTCTGACGATATCATAAGTTGGATTGTAATATTTCGGTTCAATCAATTATTGTTTTCTCTTATCTGCCAAATACCAATCTTGTAGACAGACGCAATACTCCACCGTTTTATGCATTAAATTTGTTCTCCTATCATCAACCAAACATCCGCCTACACTAAAAGCCTGTTTTGATGCTACGGAAGACATTGGAATTATTAGTAAATCCCGAGCTATGGTAGAAAGCAGAGGATATGTACTTTCATATGCTTTCCACCAGGCTAAAACGTCAAAAGTAGATGCAACATTTGGCTGCATCTCCATTATTACAACTGCGTCAATATATGACGATAACTCCTGCGTGACTTGAGGTGGATGACATACCCATTTTGGAATAAAGATGATCAAAACCTACTGGCTTCTGATTTCCTCTTCATCCTTGAACCGGAGGCTCCATACTAGCCCATGATGTGCCCATCCTTAAGCAATATGATTGAAATAATTATTGTAAACACAAAGTTATATTTTCAATACTATTTATATATTCAGTTTCTAAGTTATCATTATTTCTTGAAGAAAAATACTAACACCTTTCAATTTAATTCTAGAATCTAATACAGTAGCTAAACAAAATATCATTGGGGTTTCATGCCAATAATTAAAATTTTCTTCCACATTCCAGAAATTGTGCCAAGTAGTTCAATACGAATTTCCCAATGTCCATCAGGCACCCAGTAATCTTCTGCATGAAAAGCACATAACTCATTAAGTATTACTTTTCTAGAAATAACTCTATTTAACATATCATATATAGGATTCCATCTATGTTCAACATCCTCCTTATTCTTATAGGTGTCAAATTATGCCTAGTACATATAGTGGCATATAGTTGTTCTCTAATTGAGGATGAAAATATATATCTAACACAATCTTTAATTTTTCTATAATAATCTCAATATATTTTAAACCAACTTTGACAATAATATTTAAAATGTGACATACACATCTGTTTTGAAAAATAGAACCATCAATTAAGTTAGAAAGTGACACCATAGTTTTCATTATATCAATGGCTAAATTATTGTTAGATGCATTATCTAAAGTAACATATATAACTTTATCTAGAATTTCATATTCTGAACGTTTTTCTAAAATAAGTATTGCCTTTCTTTGTCCATTGTGTGGCCATTCAAGTTTAGAAAAACTAATTATCCGTTTGTTCATTATCCAATTTACATCAATGTTATGAGCGGTGACAGAGAGGAAGCCATCATCACCTCTAGATGTCCATAAATCTATGGTTATAGCTATTCTACTAGTACTATTTTGAAAGTAATTTTTTATATTTTCTTTTTCTTCTTTCCATAACCTAATCGCATCATTCATCCTAGCAGTGTTTCTAGAAAATTTTTTTTAAATTGTAGAACAAATGTACATTGAATTTATTCTTCACAAAATTCATTTTCATCAAAAACAAAAGGCATTTCAGCAAGTACAATATATTTTACTAGCTCTGATCTGGCAGTAGTGGCATTATAACTAAATAATCCTAAACTACAACACTCATTGAAATTTGGGTTTGTGTCCATCCCCCTTCAGTTTGTGACCTAGACCCAATATGTTTGGGTTCACATTTGTCTTTATGCCTTTTTAAGTGCCCTGTACCACCACCTAAATCCGCACTACAAATTTTGAGGCAATGCTTGCATTGAGCTTTTTCTATTTCTACACCATTTTTTTTTTTGTCATAGTTAATATTTTATATCCATCCCAAACTGTAGATTTTCGGGCTCTTTTGGCTCCTTTACGGCGAGAACCCTGAGCTGGGTTTAGAGTCGGGGTGGGGCTTGCTGTGTTTCAACTACTTCTGGTATATCATGCAAACCCTCTTCTTCCCTTAGATTAAACGGATAATCTTCAAGGTAGTGTCCAGCCATTTTAAAATAATAATAATAATTTTGAAAATAATATCCTTAATGAATAATTTATAGTAATAAATATTTTTATGATAATTAGTATAAGAAAGGGGAGGAGATGAGAAATATAATAATATGTATAGATTATAGGAATATGAAATCTCAAATTGAAATAAAATAAATACCTCAAAATTTTTGAAGGCCCCTTAATCTTGTCTCTTGGTGACTTGATCTTTGGTCCTCCAAAAATTTGTTACTTGAAGTATGAGTAGAATTTGAGGGAGTTAGAGAGCTTGAAGTATGAGTAGAATTTGAGAAAGTTAGAGAGCTTGTAGCATGAGAGTATGAGAGTAGTGAGTAAGTTGTGATTGTGAGAATGAGAGGGAGATGGTATTTATAGAAATTTGAAAGGTCAAAATGACCTCAAATGCCCAAAACCTAATCATTTATGGCTGTTGGGGGAGGGCAAAATAGTCAAAACACCCAACAGCCCTTTTTTTGCTGTTGGGGGGTTTTAAAAAAAATAAATCTGTTGGGTCATGCAGTGACATGTCGTGCCGACTAGTAGCGTGCTGTGCCCGTGCACGTGCCGCACCCGTGCCATGTCATGCCCAGGCCGTGCCGGCACGACACGTGGGCCTGGCACCCTCGGCCAAGCACGGCCCAGGTCTACGAGTTGTGCCTGTCGTGCCGGGTTTCATTGACTCTCATGCCGAGCCATGCCAGCCCAGCCCATTTTACATCTCTAAGAGTAATGGAATTTGATAATGATTCTATTTAAGAATTACTAATCCTATGAATTGTAGGCATCCAGGGTGAGGATTGTTCTTATAGTGCTGCCATTTTCATTATGTTCTCATCTTGGTGTTTGTTTAATAAATAACTCTTCTATAAGCTCCTTGCAAGTTAATCTATAATGTTTCTTTTCATAATAATAATAATAATAATAGAAATAATAATAATATTATTATTATTATTACCCTATTTTATTTCAACTTTGTTTCAACACATGTTTCTTAGATGATTCACCTGACTATTGTCTTGAGCTAAATTCAATTGATTTTATTGTATTGGATTATTATCCTTAGAAATTTGATTGAAGAATGTTCTTCAGGCTAATGCAGAGGTCAAGGAGATCTTGAATTTCTTGAGTATTATCATATGGCCTATTAAGCACTGAATACTATCTTTCTACGTTTCTCTTGGTTTGGTGAGTAGACAAAGATACTACCCTTTCTTGAAGGTAAATGGTGATGAGAAGTAATTATTAATGCTAGAGCACTTCTAATTTGAAATTGACTTTAATATGCACATTTCCTTTTGATAAGTACTTCATATACATTTAATGTTTTGTGAAAGTTCTATGTTTCACGTAGCATGCATTTGTCGCTTTGATATGCAGGTACATGATCTGTAGAGTGCATACCCATATCAAAAGTATAGTATAGTTATTTACTCGGTATGCAATGATACCTATAGGATCATTTTTCAGCATATCTTGTTGTCCCAAACCGATAGTTTCATATAGCTGTTAACTTTTTTTTTCACTTTTCAACATAAGTGTCAAAATGGATAATAATCAACAACAATTTCATTAATCTAGAAGTACGAGATGTTTGAAAAGTAAATTTTTTTATAGAATTCTTGATAAAAAATTTTTGATAAATGATTTCCCCCAGTTTTAGTTTCTTTGTCATTTGTTGGCATTCTAATCACATGTTTGTTATTTTTTAACTAATTCAACGCTACCCAGAATGCTTCTCCCAGTTGAATGAAATTTAGGTGCTCTTCCATCTTGTGAGGAGGGTTGGATTTGATCCTGGAATTTGCATAGTTAAAAGTCGTTCCAAATGTATGTGTATGTGTGGTTTGCAATTTGCTTATGATGTTTCAATGCCAAATGTTCCAAAGTATTTATACATTAGGTTTCTTTAGATGCTCTGTTATTCTTATTAATTTACCATGCATGCTTGAATCTATGTTCTTTGCGTAAGGTGTTTTCTTTGGTGTTTGAATTTCCTTGCCTATGTTTTAAAGTCTCCTAGCCCATATGACAATAAATGCGACTTTCGTTT
Source organism: Sextonia rubra (assembly GCA_037013555.1). NCBI lineage: Eukaryota > Viridiplantae > Streptophyta > Magnoliopsida > Laurales > Lauraceae > Sextonia > Sextonia rubra. The sequence goes on along the minus strand of JASUAD010000001.1, from coordinate 102,216,166 downwards.
TTTTAATAGCAAACTCTCTCTCTCTCTCTCTCTCTCTCTCTCTCTCTCTCTCTCTCTCTGTGTTTCTAAACTTAGAGAGCTTCTCCGCATCTTTAACTAAAATCATTGGGACTCCTGGACCAAAGTCACGGTCCATTGAGGTGATTGAAGAGTGCCTAATCACAAGAATGTCAAGAGATTTTATAACTGTTTCTCATTATTTACGTTAGAGTTGCTCATCACTTGCATTCAAGGCTAATGTGGCTATACTTTTTTGTTCTGGTAGTTGCGAGATTCGACTTCTCTTGGTTGAATGATAAGTACCACCAAGAAACTCTTAACAATTTGAGAAAAGCTGTTAAAAATTATGTGCTGTAAGTTACAGACATGGCATTAAACTCCATTTCTACTAATTTGTTTTTCAGGAAATCATGCAAGCTACTGATGCATGTTTATTCTCTATTTCATATAACTTGATTTTGGCATTCAATGATTAAAAATACATTACTACTAGCAGAAGGATTCCACAAGTAACATGTCCTATTCATAGGGTCTTTTTTTTTTTTTTGGTAATTTTTCATAGGGACTTCAAACTGCTATTGTTATATGCTGCTCTGCTTACTTTCTTGAAGCTTACTTTTTTCAAACCTGCTTCCATCAAGGGCAACTTCATTTTAGGATGATCAGCACTTCAACATCTGCACATTGTCTTGAATTTTATTGAGAATAAATTCAGGCAACAATTGTAGTGCTGTCAGTAACTTGTGGTCTTATTTATTTATTTTTTTCAACTCACTCTTTTTTTTTCTTGTTGTTAGCTCCTTGCAAAATCCTAAAAAATGATTCCTAGTGAGTTATTATTTACCTTCCATATAGATTTTCACACCTAACTTTACCCAAAGAGTACATGCCTGTAATTCTTATTCATTGGAAAATAAGTTTTCTTAATGTTTTGTTTTGAATTCATTTGCTTTTGCCTGCAGATATTAATATTACATCACATGATGTTGGGGTGCTCTGTTAAGTGACCTTTTGTATAGATTTGCTCTAGAAAGTAAAAAGGAGTCAGGTCATCATAAAAGAGATGCTTATTATTATTATTATTATTATTATTAAGAAATTTCCTATGATAGGATGTTGCACTAAACAGTGTGGCTTTAACATGTTTGTCCAAGGTTTATATCTAGCATAATGTGGATATTAATCCATAATAATACTCAATAAATGCCCTTGTAGGTTCTCTCTATCCTAAGTAATATGGCAGAACAGTACTTGTAAAGAAGTACAGTTCAGAACCAAAGTTTCACAATTTGACATCTTGTTTAGCTATTCTTCCATTTGCAGTCAATGTGGAAGTTGAGATTGTTCATGCATTTTTCATGGAGTTCACCCCTTGTTGCTCTTATCATCGACGTGTGTCCAACAATCTAAAATCTGCAAATAGGATTGGCTACTAAATTTTGCACTTACGCATAAAGTGTGCTTATAATCATGTGTTTCTTCATGAAAGCCCACCTGTAATAACTTCCAACCAATTATGAGTTTTCTCTCTAAGGTATTAGTTTTAAGACCTCATGCCTAAGCTATTTTACGTATTTGAGAGACATAATGAAGGTGCTTATGAGTGACATTACAAGATTAGATTATTATGTTAAGAAAAATTTATCTCATTACATCTGTTTACAAATCTTGATCAAGACAACACATTGTAATGTCATTGGTTTGTGCATTTTTATATTACTGGAGTTGTATTTCACAATATAAAACTTTCATCATCCCTGTCGACATTCCAATTGGTCTAGAGAAGAAATATCTTAAACCTTCTCAGTCCATTGGTTAGCCACTAAGGATATATCTCTGCTGTAGAAGCCAACTTGATTGTTGAAATGGAGTCACAATTGATAACTACATTTGCAGTAGACATCTTGTTGTGCACTCATTTGCTATACAAAGCATGGGAATAGCTACAAGCTTCATGTTTGAATTTAATGCACATAACCAAGGGCTGAGTTTCATTTAATTTCTCATTCACAATCACTACAACAAATTGCACAATCCCCAACGCTTTTTGCCAACGTCATCACAAAGGTGTTACCAAATGTTACCTTTTGCGAACATAAATAGCAATGCATTGGCAGAAGTCACAAAATTATATACTTTTGCCAACGCAAATGAGGCTGTGTTGGCAAAAGGTGTCGAAATTATACAAAAATTCCCCGTGAAAATAGTAAAGATTTTGGCAACGAAACATTACCCTTTGGCGACATTAACAATATGCTGGTAATGGTTTGGCCTATTTGCAACGCACATAGGTACGTTGGAAAAGGCACCTTGAACATTGCCAATGCACTGTGTACATTGGCGAAAATTAATCTTAATTGCCAACACACTATGTGCGTTGGCAAAGACCCATTTTAGTTACCAATGCACTATGCGCGTTGGTGAAAACCCATCCTAATTAGCTATAGTCATATTCTCATTTTATAATTTTTGGCCATTTAGATTATCATATAATTCAATGGCCTTAAATTTTAATGGTTCTTATAGTATAACTTTTTTTATTTAATTCAATATATAATAAGTAGTAAGTGATAGTTTGATGAGTGTAAAATTAGGCCCCTTGCCCAATCTAAACTTTATCAAAAAGCCATCACCTTTTGGTTTGATCTCCATCCTTTTATTTTTTGTTTTTAAATATGACTGTTCACCTCACTTTGAGATCAGTTCCTACATGGGCTTAGGGCTGATTTCCTATATAGATGGTTGAACAAGGCAGACCTGGGCCTAAAGGTTCATGCACTGAATACAGACCTGGAAGATAGACGCTAATAACTAAATAAGCTAGGGTTGGACAACTGTTACAGACTCGTCCGAATATTTTCATTTTGTAATGCCTATCAGGTGGAAGTGAAAATTTGGAAAACTATATTTGAGTAAAACTTGCTGTTTATTTTATTAAACTAGACTTTTTTATATATTTTTTTATCGGAATTACACTATTTGAAATATAAATCTTATGGAAAACTATTGAATCATGTACTTGATTCTCTTTTATGTGCATCTTATGATTGCAATTTAACAGTAAGAAGTAGATGTTGGCAACAATAGAAGATAATGAAAATTTACAATCTGATCATTTATGATTATGATTTTAGTTGCTTTAAAATTTACAATCCATATCAGTTTTCATGGCATTGTTCACAAATGTGTAGGTTTTTGAGTAATGGTTATTGTAACATTTGCTTTCTGTCATCATGCAATGATGCTGATGGGTACACTTGTTTATGGTATTTAATACATGTTCCCCGAGTATGTATGCACTTGTTGCTAGAGGCGTATTAGCATTTGCACTTTTAAAGGCAAGATCTCTTGTTAGGTTGTGATGGTGTGCCGAATTTTAGTTTTTACACACTAGTATTCTTCATTTGGATTGGTTGCAGACAAGCTCAAAGACAATTAGCAAGCTTGCTTACCCGAATGCCCTCCCTGGCTATGGGTTGGGCTTTCTTAACTTAGCATTGGATGGATTCACAAATGCTACTCAGGATTCCTTTATAGCAAGGTATGGTTTACCAGTTGTGACCACTTCCCTTTGCCTTAAGGAACTTCAGTGTTGATTTTTAAAACCAGCTCATCTACGCTTGTAAACAGATCATACTTGATAAATGCATACTCGCGTAATGCAAACTACGGTTCTTTTTAACTCTAATTCTTCATCATACAGGTACCCAAAGACAAGTGTTTGGGATTTAATTCTGAAAATGATGTGTCTTCATGGTCTTTAGTGGTCTATCATATCAAATCTATCTCAAGTGGAGGAAGCTGCAGAAGAAAAAGAAATCCACTGACAGATAAACAATTTTATTTTTTGGGCCTGAGCCTGAAAATTAGGTGGTCCTTAATTTTTAAAATACAAATGTATTTGTATACATATGTTAATTTAAGCAGGATGGTAACAGTTTTGATGTTCAGACTGAAAATAGATTTTTTTTTCCTCCCCTCTTTTCTGTTATAGCAACTGTGTCACATGTGGAGCTTTTAGATCATCTTTATTGAGTTAATTGGCCCTATTAGATGCATAAGCTAGCTTTAGAGTAAGGAATAAGGAAGATTTGTATCATCAGACACTTTGGCCTTTAATGTACCACAGTTACAAATGGGCAATGTTAAAGAATTCATTTTGTTCATCTCGACTCAGTTCAGTTTTATGCACTGTTTGGGTTTGAGAATGTTGAAAATTGCCCTCTATTTGGTTATTTAGACCTTTAATGTAATGAGCCAAATTGGTTATCTGATATGTCTCAAGGTTTTCAGATCATCTAGAGTTCCTAGCTTTCGAATGTTTGGCTGATGCAATCATAAAGAGGAATCTGTATGAAGAAAGTGTTTAACTTTGGATATAGCTTTAGGCCGTTGAACATCAATGGTGTGTCCATGATCAGATCAAGAGCCTGTGTTACAATCCATGGGTGATTGGTCACCTGAAGAGACTTTAGGACACAGGATGTGCGAAGAATACAAGCCTTTGTTGATTTTCCAATATATTTTTATCCATGTGGAACAATAGTACTAAAGATGGGTTTCAAACAAGGTGAACATGTATATGGATATCGAGTTTGCATTGCATGCGTTAGTGTAGGAATTATTATTTTTAATATTTCAGTATGAAAATAAAGAAACTCTCCTGGGGAATTCAAAAGCCACTTTAGGAAGTCTAAAGGTTATAAGGAAAAGCCAAAGCATCATAGATGGCTCATTGCTCCATTTAGTAGTAAAAATTTATTATGGTTTATTGCTCTATTAAACTGCCAGCATTTAATATGGTTTATTGCTCTATTGTAACTTTCAGTGTCTTTTGGATTTCCCCATTATCCTTTAGCATACTATATAAGGTTATGCTATGGTTATTTTTATAGAAAGTACAGAGTGTGAAGAGTGTATGAAGAAGGTTTGTCAATCAAGAGTCTAAGTTTTTGGTGTGGAGAAATCTCTTGTTATCATAAGGTTTGGATTAATATAAATGTATATAAGTATCTTGATCATGTGATTAGTAGGGCTCTGTACAACCCTCTCATACACAAACACACACTCTACGTCTCCTCTGTTTCCACTGGAACCTTAGTATTCTGTTCCACCAACTTTTGTAAATAGAACTGAAACCCGAGTATTTGCCGCTGTAAATCTTAGTATTCACAGAATACAAATTTCAATTTCATCAAAGTAATTGCTACACATTCATCAGTTAATCATTGTAGGTGTATATATTACATATGTAGATCCAATTGAAAATGTATATATTTAATTGGATGTTTTCATGTTAGGTGCCCAACCATCTCAGTTGTTTCATGTAAAGTATAGTTAATAGAAACGATTCAATTGAAAGTGTTCTTGCTGCACATTGTCGTTCGCAGTTGAGTTTGTTGAATGTGTCCTTCATGGTTATTTGAGCACCTTTTGAAGCATGTATATTTAATTAAATATTTTTTCGATGGAGTCATATTATTTGAGGGGGCATTTCAACGTCACCTATATTTTTTTAAAACATTTGTTTGGCACGCGCAGGGCCTCATCAGAAAAATCCATTTGTTGTAATAACTTTCAAAGTGAATCTAATTAGAGCACTTACATTTTTCTTACAACGATGACAAATGCAATCTTTCATCAATTATAAAACTATTTTTTCTCATTATTTCCCAATTTCTCTCATCCTGTTTGTCCCATCAACAGATGTGAAAATTATGGTTCTCTTTAGATATTTGTATTTTAATAACACTTTGTAGATCCTCAATCTAATGGTAGTTTTTAGTCTAATTAGAGTTTAACTTGGCTTGGTTCTATTTTAGAATGCACTAATCTTGAGCACTTGGATTCAATTGGTTGCGCGCAACAAGCCCATGTCATATACCATATGTTATTGGTGGGCCCTGACTTGGTCCCATCAAATAGAAAAGGCTTATTGATTGAACTTTTATCAAATAATCAACTTGGAAGCTAATAAGTAATGATAATTTGTTATATTGAAGGGCCTGACTCATCTAAAAATACACACTAAAATCGCTTACTAGCATTCTCTTTAAAAAATAAAAAAAACCCTAGTACTTTACCATGTAGCCAGTGAATGAATTAGGCTTTTCACAACTTAGTAAAAAAGGGTAAAAGCATCATATTAATTTGCTAACAGAGAACAAACATTAGGATCATGGATGACGAGTGGATAGATCTATCCAACCAATTCCTTTCAATATCTGCTTTCTTGAAATTCTTCGGTGATTAATTCAAAGTCCTTTTCACTTATGGATCTCTTCTCCTTCAGTTTATACACCACAAAGTCCCCTTTACTGCACATAGAAAAACTTTCATTTATAAGGGAAGAATGCTGGGATGACATTAAATTGGCAATAAACTGAATCAAATAATAGAAATCAAGTTAGCAATAAATGTTTAGCTAGATCATTCAATAATGTGTTCATGAGTTGGGTCAAGTGATGGTCATTAAAAACAAGCTGAAGGCAGGACCATAGGGGATAAGATGATGTGAATCATATTTTTCCTCCAAATAAATCAACCCATCTGCTTTTCCGTTTCTTCTTTCCTCTTCCCTCCCCAACTTTCCTTCGTCTTTTTTCTCTTTTCATCATCCACCATAACCATCAACCTTACTTCAGATCTGATAGAGTTCTTACCATGGTTCCTTCCATCAGAACTTTAAAAAGACGGATTCTTCTAGTGAAAAAAATCTTGGTGGGTCACTAACTTGTTATCATGACTGTATAAAACTATGAAACATAACTATTTATATTTATAGATTACAGTTCTAAAACCTCGTATGTAACTCTGAAAACCATTAACAGAGCAAACAACTTAACAGAAAGGAATCGTTTTTTTGTACAGTCTTGTTGCCATGTGGGCCTGTGGCTCACACTTGATGGGCACAAAAGCTACATTTTAAGGTTATTACAGACTCCTAGTCCAAGCCATACGGGCATTAGAATTCAAGCTTTACATGCATGGGCATTATCAAGCACTCTCTCTCTCTCTCTCTCTCTCTCTCTCTCTCTGCATAATGGTGCAGATTCCACAGTTCAAGCTGCAAAATGCAAAGAAACCCAAGTGTTACGCACACACACATGCTTATCCAATTTATACCTTGCTGAATATGGGTTCCATCCACCATCACTGGGGGCCGACACATCTAACCAATTTACACGCAGATGCTTAATCAACATGCCTGTGACCCACACTTGATGGCCACAAGTCTAACTACTCAAGTGCCTCATTTAATCAAAGCTAATGAAAAAACCTGGATTTTAAAAAGTGAAAGAACCATTACTAATAACGTAGCAATATGGGATGCAGGGGCATGTCTGTGCAAACTGAAACATGGATCTGAAGTGGACCAAATAGAAGGACACGGTTCTAAAGCAACTGAAGAAAACAGACAAGTGGATTTACACAGCTAGGTTCTAAATGGTTGATGATACGAGTGGATGATCATGAAGAGATTTTACCATCAATAAAAGAGAAAAAAGAATAACGAAGTATGAGTGGAGAAGATGTGTAAGTAAAGGTAGCAGAGAAGCAGTTTTCTAGGGCAGTGTCTTTGGATTACAAACGGATAGAATCATGTAATCCAAGTCATTTCTTCAATAGATACCCACCAAAAAAGTGTCGAATCTATCAAGGTTGATAATCTGATGGTGGAACCCAATTCGTGTAATCAACATCGGGTGTGGTCAATCATTGCGTTTAACCTTTTAAACCAATTGCATACTCACAAACACAAACCTCACACGCCAATCTCTATCTGCAGCCTCTAAATCTTCATCGGTGATCTCTCTACTCCACAACGTTTGGCAACGTGTTGCACCATCCATTGCTCCCACACCGTTCCACCATGACCGCTAAAAACCACCATCTCTTCTCCAACGTCACAGTGACGATTGATATCGTTGTTGTCATTGTATACCTTCTTCTTGGTGCTTTCCTTTTTTCCCTTACACATAAAAATTTTTCATGTACAAAGAAAACTAATGTCTTCGTGGATGGGTTATATTTTAATATCGTGATGGTATTCACAGTAAGGTATAAAGATATTGTACCAGCTGGCACTAAGGTTTTCACATACTTCTATGCTCTATGAGGAATCATCCTCCTAAATATTACGCTCCCAGATATACTGGAGGCCGCATGGAATTGTATTTTAAGAACCCAACCGTTCCAAGAGTTCTCAAAGGATCTTGGATATGTCAAGAAGAGGGAGGGAGTTGGGATGCTTAGAAAAATAGGAACGCCTATGACTTTTGTTGCCTTCTTCATCATTTTGAGTTCCTTGGTTTTATCCTATAGGTAGACAAAGATAGCCAAAATATAGCAAATACGCGACCCACCATTGTTCTGAATGCAAAGTCGCCGTATCCGACTATAGTAACCGATACCACATAGAGAGAAACGGAATCAAGAGCGCTCAACTTCTCCACATAGCAAAAAAACCAAAGAACCCAAAATGATGAAGAAGGCAACAAAAGGCACAGGTATACCTATTTTTTTAAGCATCCCAACTCCCTCCCTCTTCTTTACATATCCAAGATCTTTGAGTACACTTGGAATGGTTTTTAAAATACAATTCCATGCCACCTCTAGCATGCCTAGGAGCGTAATGCTTAAGCATGATGATTCCACCAGGAGCATCGAGGTAGGCGAAAGTTTCGGTGCCAGTAAATTTCAACACAATACTAAAATATAATCCGCCCTCCCATCTCAATACTAAAATACAATCCGTCCTCAAATCTCCTTTAATTTATGCACCACGAAGTCTCCTTTACTGCACATAGAAAAACTTTCATTTATAAGAAAAGAATGCTGAGATGACATTAAATTAGCAATAAATTGAACCAAATAATAGAAATCAAGTTAGCAATAAATGTTATGCTAGATCATTCAATAATTTATGTTCATGAGTTGGGTCAAGTGATCTGGTCATAAAAATAATGCACTGAAGGCAGGACCATAGTGGGTAAGATGATGTGAATCATATTTTTCCCCCAAATAATCTAACCATGAGGCCAAATGCCGAGAGACAAAAGAGCCACCATGAACTCTCGCTACATGTTATGGTGAGTGGAACCTACAGAGATGCACTCTATGGATAAAATATGAGTACTCCTATTTCTCCCCATAATACAAGTCTAATAAATTCTACTAGAAAAATATGCCTGTGATAAACACAACAATATGAAAATAATGAATTTTTAAAATTATATTGAAATGTCAAAAATTGAGAAAAATATAAATTCCTATAATAGTGAAAAAAAGTTGATTAATTTGAAAGCAAGAAAAAATTGTGAAAAATATAAATTCCTATAACAGTGAAAAAAAATTGATTAATTTCAAAGCGAGACAACTTCATCTTTTCCAAATCAATTACAATTTTTGTTTTCATGAAATCATAAGAATCATTCACTAGGCCCAATACCAAAACTTGCAAACAAAAAAAAGAACCAGAAAGGAAATAGGAAACTACTAATCCATGGAAATCAAAATAAAAGAGCTCATCAGAACTAGCAAAAAATAACCATGAAATAATTTCATAGTAGAATGCAATAAAAAAAATAAAAATATATCAAAAATAAAAACATAAAAAGACAATCCAATAATAAAACAATTTAGAATTGAAGTAAAAGAAAAGAAAAACCTCACAATCCCATCGATACCCATCACTAGTAACACTAAAAGCACCAACAGAACCTCAAATACTAATAATAATAATGAGATAAATTCATTTCATATTGTTTTTATGCAGCCATAAATACTCTAAAAAAGGACTAAAATAGGGTTGTACCATTTTTATATGATCATTCAAGAAAATGTTACGATACAACTAATACAATATTTGGAGTTGCAACGGCAGCAATAAAACACCATTTTCATTATTTTCATATGAACAAAAAAGCACTAAGCGCACACACCGCAGAACACATTATGGCATTAATTGCGATGGACAAGTTATTAATTTCTCATGCAAATTGAACAATCATTTAAAATTAATATCCAAATAACGTATTAGTAATTAATTAAAAAGACTTTCATAGAGCAAACCATGAAGCACTCTCTCCTAAAGATGTAAGTTTTTCACTCCTAAAGATGCAAGTTATTAATGAGAATACAAGACAAATAACCACATATCTGGAAGATAATTTTTCACTGTGTTTTACTAGACATCGATTGCATTTTTATTTATTTTTTAATGGTACTAATTTCACCCTTTCGAAAAATAAAGATTTCACTTCATATACTTTCTTTTGGTGAACTAAAACAATTATCATGGGTGTATGTATAGATATTTTCACTTCATATAACTACTTTTTAGAAATTTTTACTTCATATAAATATTATCATGGTGTATGTATAGATATTTTCATTTCATATAAATATCTATCATGATGTATGTATAGATATTTTTATTTACTTGTTAATGGTAGTGATTTCTCCCTTTTGAAAAATAAAGATTCCACTTCATATACTTTCTTTTGGTGAAGTAAAACAATTATCATGGTGTATGTATAGATATTTTCTTATACATGATAAGCTTATATAACCTTGTGTTCCCAATATACCCAACCAAGAAACGTGGGTTCTATATTGACGAATAAATGAGGTATGGATTAACCTAACTTTGACTTACAAACAACCTATGAATTTATATTTCAAATTCTTACACCTGACATTAGTTTGACCTCAGGTACATCAAGCTCTATTTTATTGTAATAGTAAGTGATATAAAACAGTTACATAAACAGAAGCAAACCTAACACTCACCGTTGATCTCAATCTCAATCTGCAACGTTCAAATCATTATAGGTAATACTTCAGCTCTAACAATGTTTGACAACAAGATGCACCCTCCATTGGTTCCGATCCCCCATATACAATTATCGACTATGCAAATGAAAGGGCAGACAAAAAAATAACCAAAATACTGCAAAAATGCGACACATTAACCAATGAATCCAAAATGATGAATAAGACAACAAAAGCTACAAGTACAACTATCTTTCCCAACATCCTAACTCCATCTCCCTTCTCGACATCTGTAAGAAATTTCTTATGAGAATTGTTGATTTTTTTTTAAATCCAATTTGATGCCGCCTCTAGTATGTTTAGGAGTATAATGCTTAGGATGATGATTCCTCCTAAAACCTAAAAGCAAAGGAAAATCTTAGTGCCAACAGTTTTGACACAATATCTCCATATCCCACTGTGCATACCGTCACAAAGATAGATAACAACACATCTAAAAATGTGTTGGTTCTGTTCACATTTGAAAATTATTGGTGTGTAAGCAGATAGAAGATAGCACCAAAAAAGATGTATCCAATGATAAAAATGAGCTCCACCATAAGTGTGAAGTTGGGGGCAAAATGGTGGAAGCATGACCGATTTGAATTCGATATTGTTGCATAGAATGGCAGGTAGGTGAGGAAATGGATCTAGAAGAAACTTCTTCATTGATTTTGGATATGGTGGTCCATTGGGATGTGGGAGGAGAAACAGACAATCGTCTTTTGTTGTAGAAATGGTGGTATGATTGAGTAGGCGGGCGAACAAGAATCTGAAATTAAGAAAGCAAGAAGCTGACAGAGAAATACTGGTCAGGAAGCACTGATTTCTCCTGCAAATTGAACAACGGTTTAAAATTAACATTCAAAATAGGTATTAGTAATTAATAAAAAAAATGGATTTTCATAGTGATTAAATCATGAAGCATGTTTTTCACTCCTAAAGATGCAAGTTTTTAATGAGAAAAACAATCATGCATGTGGAAGATAGTATTCCACTACATTTTATTGCATTTTAATTTATTTTTCAATGATAGTGATTCACCTGTTTCACTGAAAAATAAAGTTTTCACTTTATGTACTTTCTTTTGCTTAACTAAAAGAGTTATCGTGGTGTACGTATAGATATTATCTCATACACAATAATTTTCTACATTTTGTACCTCATACAAAAATGATTTCACTTCAAATGATAAATAAAAATAACAAAAAAAAGTACACATGAAAGTTTTGCACTTCATAAGAAATTGATTTTACTTTTGCAGAAAATGCCAGGGTAAACACAAAACACAAATAAACCTCCACTCAGATATGGTCCCTTATTCCCTTTTTTTTTTTTTTTTGTTAGAGACTCCCAACTTAATGGTTGGGAACCATACCTGTTCATGACCAGCGGCGGACCCCCCTTGTGATGATCTAAGGCGGTCACCCCATATCAAATCCAATAATATGCAGAGATTTGAAATAAACACTACCCGTGGACCACGTGTCTGACTGGGCGCCCGATGTATGACAGAACATTGCCCCACATGTGGCTTGGTGAACCCATTTCAATTGGTGACGTACTGGAGATCAAATATTTGATTATTATTATTTTTTTGAAAAATGATTATGGGCATCATCAACCAACACCATGCCACCTGTCCATTCCCTTGGCCTCTCTCCCAACCCATCTCTCTCAATGCTCACCCCCATAATCCCATCATTTTCAAACCCTCCACAAAACTCACCAAAATCCGATTTCAAACCCTCTCACTCTAAACGAATATCCCCAAACCACCCCACCCCAACAAAACAAAAAATCAATTCAGGAGATGCTCCTCGACGATGAGATGATGGGTGTAGACAATGGCAAGGCCCTCTCCTATAACCCCTCTCCCTCAAAACAACCTCTCTCCATTCCATCCACTCTAGTGGAGCTTTTAAGAGAAAGGCATGGAAGCATTTGACTTTGTCGTTGGGTTCTGAGGTTGGGATGAAACTCTTCTGTTTGTAAAAATTCCCTTGCACATTCTCTTATTTTTGTGCAAAGGGAAAGCAAGTGAAGAAGTGCCCCTGGCTGTTAACATAATGAGTATGGTATGTAGCGTGGGTGGTGAGAAATGGTGCGGTGAGTTCGTTCAACGTAGAATTACAATGTCATGTCAGTGTAATGCATCTATATCCCAAGTGCCCTTTGTATAAAATGTATTAAGAGAAATTAAAGGACTTGTTTTATAAAAATTATTGTGAGTTGTGTTGTGTATATTTTGAGTACAGTTTATAGAAATTAAAGGGTTTGTTTTATAAAAATTTTTGTGAGTTGTGTTGTGTAGAGTTTTGAGAACATTTTCGTTTTCTTATACTCCTAATATATATGTCTGCAAGGATCCTCTTTGCTTCTACAAAATACTATCGATGAAAATTGGAAGTACCTGTATGCCACACCCAAACAAAAATTTTGGGTCCACTACCGTTCATGACCATAAAATTATGAAAATAACTATTTATATTTATAGATTACATGTCTAAAACCCAACATGTGACTTTGGAAACCATTAACAGAGCACACAACTTAAGAACGGCACATTACCCTACTGGTAAGGAGCCGCAATTCTTATTGAGATATCCAAGGTTCAAACTCTAGGTAGTGTCATTTCTTTTCGCGTGTGGGCTGCCTCTCCACTTACATGGGCTTTCTTCTCGGGTGTGTCGGGCTTTCTCTTGGATCACAGCCAAACAACTTAAAACAATGGTATTTTACTTATCAAGAATTGCCATTATTTGTACAGTTTCTGTAATAACATCCAAATGAAAATCCTAAATTTAAAATCCCCCTATATTTTGCATACAAGCTTAATATGATAAAACCAACTCCTATTAGAAAACAATATAAAAATAGCTCAATAGAGTTAAAGGGACATCACTTTCAGCCTCTATGCTTACAATATATGGGCACAATATACTTACTTTCATTTTATCACGAGTGAGGCACTTACGGTTTAACTTTGTGGCTCAGCCCAATTTTATCATGTGATGTTGATAATTAATTGCATATTTAAAATAACAAGTGTATGGATCATAGTACACCCAAGTCACGAGCCACACAAAACATTGTGTAGATGACGGAAAAGGAAAAAAAAATTCATATGACAAGATTTCAAAAATAAGCCAAGATGCCCAAATCCAATGGTTACGGAGAAAGGCCTGTATCAAGATGCCCAAATCCAATGGTTGTGGAGAAAGGCTTGTATCAAAATATTGGGATGGAGAATCATCTTCCATGGAGACTTACTTTTGAAGGAAATGAGGGAATCGGCCATTTCCATGGTTTCAAACTAATGGAGGACATTCAATCAGGGCAACTGGCCCTCCTTAGCATTCCAAACAGCGCCGCACCCCCCCCCCCCTCACAAAAACCCCCCAACCCTAAAAAAAAAAAAAGTTTACCAAGAAACAATATTTTCTAATAGCATACAAAAATAATTATTTGCTACACAAGACAGTTGCAAGTGCTATATAGAAAAAAAAAAATTTTTTAACATACCTTTTTCTATACCACCTAGTACTTAGGTTGACTTCATTCGTTGCTATAATTTGCAAAACAACAAAACAATAATTAATTTCATAATTTTTTTAGAACATGACAAATTCATATAAAGAGAACGATAGCTTCCAAAAAAAATAAAGCATGAAAGATAAATTCAACTTAAAGAAACATATCCTTTCCAAATGCACATTAAGGAAATATATTCAAGTAAGTCCGGCTTGAAACTATAGTTTCATCAAGCAACTGTAGCTTTCAGACCCCTTTTTTACACTTAAATTTGAACTTCAAACGCAACCAAATGCTGCCCCCATACCATGGCCAAGGAGCCTCATACATAACAGTTCTTAAAGCCTTCCTGGGGAAGCTCAGCATATCCGATCAATTGTACAGACCTTTTATAAACTCTTGTACACCGGATGAGAGTACCAGCCATTCATTTCATTCATCTTACCTACCTACATTAAACCGATCAGACCAAACAGAATAGAGTAAGAGACAGTTCTATTTGAAAATATTAAACAGATCTGTTCAGAAATGTAGGCAGGTAGGATGAATGGAATAGATGGACAGTACTACCCCACGCGGTATAAATAGATCTACTGCATGTTTGAACGGATCTACCAACCACTTTTCCACGTTCCACCTCTCTCTCTCTCTCTTTCTCTTGAGTGTTTTCTACTTTCTTCTTTCTTAACAGTCCCGAAAGGCACAGCGAAAAAGAAGCAAGAAAAGGGAAGATAAGAAAAAGCAACGAAAATTCCCCGGACAAAGAAAGTTAAGCGTTCTCCGTAGAGAATAGAATCCAATCTCCCACTCACATCAACAGCACATATCCCATCTCCTTCACTCACTCCTCTCTAAAAGCTCCAAAACAACAAAAAAAAGCAATAACCAAAAAGCCGAAAATCTGAAATAAGTGATTGGAAAATTCCAAACTAGATTGGAGAGAGAGAGAGAGCACAAGAGAAGGAGAAGAGGTACCTGGACTGGAGCTCCACGCTGTCACCTGCAAGTTCATGGCCACAACACCCGCCGGAGCTATCGCGGTCGTCCTATGATTTTTTTCTCTTTTTCGCTTTGTTTTTTCCTCCTCTACTCCTATTTCCTTTTCCGTTGTCTCCTCACTCCTCTCTTCTATTTTCTTCGCTTTCCCTATTTCGTTTTTTCCCTTTTACCTTCCCCATGTGGGGTTAATCAAATGACCCTGGGCGTCCTCAAGGAACTTCGGCAGATGCATGGATACCCCACTAGTCTTGTAAACTTTTAAATATTCTAATTTCACACTGTTTCAGGCTTAGTCATTGTTAGATTTATGATAATAAGTTAACATGGTTATGATGTAGGATTAGGATCACTTGATCTGCCTCCAAACACTTAGGGTTCTTTTGTTGGTTTGTCATGTATTTAGGTGGAGCCCATTATGAATAGGCATTTTACTAAAGGTATACTTTGGGTAATCATAACATTCAATTTTGAAGCCTCAAACTTATTGATTTTCTAATTGATTATGTTTTTGGGATTATATCAAATGTTAAGGATTTTGTCAATTCCACTGTGGGTGAAGGGATTTGAGGTGCTAATTACAAAGATGATGGTGTGGCTCAACTTCAATTATTAACTAGAAAATTGGATAGACCATTCCATATCGGCATTGTACAAGCACAATGCCTATTGCTACTAAGTTCCTAAAATATTAATGTCAATATGGCAGTGAAGCCTTTTTTTCGGAGGTTGTGTGTTCGAACCGCACATCCACATTGGGTCATAAGGAATTTACTCAGCTCCGCCTTGGTCCGAAGGAATTAGTCCGCCCAAAAGGGACGAGACACCCTCCGTTAGCAAAAATAAAAATAAAAAAAAGAAAGAAAAAAAATCAGTTCATCAAATAATTTAAATATCTCAAAGTTCCTGACTTACAACTTACCGTAACAAGTGCTGTGGTATCAAAAATCTCAAGTTGATTGATTTTTAATTTGGTAAAAAGGTTGATTGCATTTTATGAGACTTGTACAAATTCTAGCTAGTTAGAAAATATTTGGCTATCAATATTTTATTTTTTATTTTTTTGGTAACCCGGGGCTGGGACTTATATACAAACACTAACACGACACCAATACTAGCTCACACATATAAGGTAATGGAAACTTACATATGTGAGGGACACACAATTTACACATATGGGATAATAAAACTACACACATGTAGGGATATACAACTTACACATGCAAGGTAATGAGAACTTGCATGTGTGAGAAAACACAATAAAACTTACACATACGAGGTTATAAAACTCACATATGGAAAGAGGGAGATGTAATTATTGAACTATAGACTACCCAATAAAAACCAACACCCCTTACCACTATGGTAAGGAGCTGTTATTGGCTATAAATGTTGACAGCCTTGAAGGAAAAAATGATAGGCCAAAAAAGGAGACAGTAAAAATATATTTAAAAAAGTACAACTTATTTAAAAATCTAACTCAAAATAAATGGCAATAGAAAAATAAAAATTACGTAGCTAGCACAGTATAATTGGACTAAGACTTTAATATAGATGATAATGATGAATAATTTTATGGGACATGATAGATGCACACATCAATTTCTATTCTGCGCAAAGCGAAGATGATTTGACCGAAAAGCCGGTAGCCGTAGGTTGCTCCTGCAATGTTTGATCATGTGCTACGTCACTGATTTATCATATCTATTTTGGTAGCGTGTACTCTTGTCCAATAAAGATAAAACTCCAACAACTACCAATGAATAGACATCATAAAAGCCCAAATTATTATGATAGAAAATAGAAGAATAGAATGAGGGAGAGAGATTCATTAGATTTGTGTACATAATAGGGGGGAAGAGGATCTTATTTATAAAATAAGATTGCTTCCTCCCCAAGCAACCTAATAGAAAAAAACTCTAACCCTTAGTAATCCCTTTATCTCATGTGGGTCCCAATGTGGGCATCCACCTATGATAATTCATCTTATAACACTCCCCCTTGGATGACCACCATTAAATGACAGTTGCCTCATTAAAACCTTGCAAAGGAAAAACCCAGTGGGATAAAAACCAAAGCGAAGGAAAAAGAGTACAACTTTCGACCGGATCATTGATTTAGTGTTGGACGTGCATAATGTTGCCTCGTTAAAACCTTAACTAGGAAAACCCAGTAGGATAAAACCTAGAGAAGGAAAAAGAGTACAGCGCACATATGTCATGGGTAGCATACTTCAGAATGCCTCCCCCTGATTGACTACTCCCCCTGATGGTAACAACCTTTCACACGGTTAGGCATGTTCATCTCATATACAAATCTCTAGAATACTAATTTTCGGAAAAAACTTTGTAAACTGATAAGCCAGGTTGTTGCTTGAACGAACTTGCTTGACTTCAATCTTGTTATTCTTTTGAAGCTCATGAGTGAAGAAGAACTTTGGTGTAATGCGCTTCGTCTTGTCATCTTTAATGTATCATTCTTTAATCTGTTGAATACATGCCCCATTGTCTTCGTAAATAATGCTCGAGTTACCTGTACTAAGAGGTAATTGACAAGGATTACGAATATGCTGAGTTAAAGACTTTAGCCACACACAATCCTTACTGGCTTCATAAAACACTAAAATCTCAACATGGTTAGAATAAGTAACTATCAAAGTCTATTTAGTTAAATACCAAAGAATGATGGCATTGCCATTAAGAAACATATAGCAAACATATGAAATATCCCTTTAGAACTTCTCTCAATCTGCAGGCTGAGAAAAAATTCTCTTGTAAATAGTCAATAGTGTTCTCGAGTTCTTCTAGAGTCTCAATTAAATTTATGTTATTTACATAAACTTCTACTATTATAAATCCATTTAAGGATTGTATAAAGATAAACAGGAAAATGGGATTGTTTTCATACTCTTCCTTATATAGACATTTACTAAGACGATTGTACCATATTCTTCTGGAATGCTTCAAACTGTACAATGAACGTCTTACTTATATTGAGTACATACTCTTTGATTTTGCTTCAGGCAAAGCAAATCCTTTTGGGATTTTCATATATATGTCTGTGTATGTTTTCAATCCCAAGTTTCTGCAGGAAACATTGTATCATAAGTTTGCCTTTCATTCATTTTCCTTACAAACACCCACTTGTAACCTACAGGGTTAACACTTTTAGGGTTTGTACTATAGATTCAGATATATCACGTCTATTGAAAGACTGTAATTCCTTAATAGCATCTCTCTATTTTTGGCCAATATGTTTATTTGTCGACATTCATTTATAAAACGTGGTTTTGTATCCCAATTATCATTCTCATTTTCCCTTGATATTTGAGTAGCTACCGCATATGCAAATGCGTCATTGATGATAATTTCATTTCTATCACATCTTTCTCTTGAATAATTATAAAGTATAGAGATCTCTTTATTTATTGGATACCCATTGCCTCTTCCGGGGGTTCTAGAGTCTCTTTCAGGACTCATGTCTCTTCCAGGACATTAATTTCTTTAAGAGTTTTAGAAAGAGTGGGTTTTGTCATAAACTCTTCGGGAGTATACTTCTTCTGGAGTATGATTGGGATATGATTGCTCATTTCTCCTCTTCTGGGGAGCTAGAGTCCTTGAAACCTATAGTTCTAGCACGGTTCTGGCATGTATAGATTCATTTGTTGTCATATTTGGACTTTGTTCTTCAGGAACACTAATTCGTACTTGTCCTACAGGGACATTAATTTGTGCTTATGTGTTCATAGCCGGTACATGTGACCTAGTCACTTTTGCTGCATCATTAAAAGCATCAGGGAATTCGTTTGTAATTTAAGTGTACAATTCTCCGTACTTTATTCTCACATTGTGAAGTACATAGATCTAGATGAGATTGAGTGGAAGTATTCCACATTAATTTTCGCCGTTCTTCAAGAACGGATTGTTCTTCAGAAATAAGGTGTTTTTCAGGAACTCTCTTATCTCCCCCTAACGGCGAAAAGACTGTCTCATCAAGTTGACAATCAGCAAAAACGAACAATGAATATATCTCCTGTCATTGAGTCTAGATATCCAATAATTTGGGTGAAGTATAACCAACATAGATTTCCAATCTACGTTGTGGCGTTATGCAGGTTACGAACCTACTATATCAAGCCTTATAAATTTAAAAACGTGCTCAAGGAAGTGTACCCTGAGTTTAATAAGTTGTGCTAATGGGAGGGATTTGATGGGTTCACAAATTGCACACTATATCCTTTGCGGAAAGGATGATCAATGGATGGTACTTTAAAGAGTACTTAACAGAATTATCAATAATTTACCTTAGCAGAGTACCCCTAAAGTGACGTAACTTATTATGCCAAAGCATGAAAGCCTAAGGGTCACTAAGTCTAGGGTTTAGTGTGAGCTTCTGGCTTAACTTTGTCGTTTTGCTCATAATCCAATATGGTTCGATTTTTAAAGATTGTCTTGTAATATAGCCCTACGGCCTGATAAGAATGCACGTAGCTTTTCTAGTATTAGTTTCTGGCTGTCAATACTAGTAATGATGTACAAATATTTTGTGTGGACTCTTCTGGAGCATTTAAGTATTTGTACCGATCCAGCTATGATCGATGCCATGCACGAATTAAATACTAACTCTGAGAAAAACTTCTGGTTTTTTTTCAATGGAGTGTGCTTTGTTACACTGTTTACCGAACAGATATTATTCTTAGTTTCATGAATTCCATGATCCATATAGCAAGTAATAGTAAACTCACATAACTAGGTAATCGCATCACAAAAATAAAATTAAGAACAACTAAACAATTCAGCATTCAAAGCAAATATAATATATAAACATAATATACGGGGATTAAAGAATAAGTCCTAGCATTCAACAAAATATCTAAGAACTGAACTCAATGTTCAAACTCATAAAAGTAGTTGTAGGTCTTCTAGACCATGCTTGGTAGTTTGCCCAATTTCCAAAAAATGCCTTCTAAATCACCTCTCCTGGGGTGGTTGTTTTCATTTCTCCGGGAGAACATATTATATCTACCTCTTCTGGAGGGATTTTGATTGACTAATCTAGCATTTATTTCAAGCATTGGGTGTATGATCATCTACTGGTGATCATCCTTAGCTAATAGGGATATAATCACACAGAAAATAAGAGCATATGTCATATCCACCAGGGATATCTTATTTCCGACTTTGATAGCATTACTAATCCTTGTAGAGTGTGTATAAAGATCGATTTACTAATAATAATCAAACAAAAATAGAACTTCGGGTTCTCAATATCCGATGACAAAGTATAATGAAGAATTGACCAGTTAGAAAGTTGGAACTTCGGGTTCTTAACTAACGAATCAGAACTTCTAATTCTGTCAAGACTTCAGGGGCTAAAGATAGAACTTCAGGTTCTTAGAATTGCTGGTTCTATCAAAGCTTCAGGTTTGAATCACAACTTTCGGTTCTGTCAAAACTTCAGGCTTGATTCCATGGCCTTCGTATCGATCTACACTACTTTAAATATTTAAAAATCAAAAACTCCAAGTTTGATTATGAATATGAATCTTCGGGTTCATATTCCAAATGTTAGAACTTCTGGTTCCAAATAATGTATGGATCTTCAAGTCCAAGTTATTCAGTTGATATAGAACTTCAGGTTCTATCATATGCAACTACTGCTTCTGACAATAATAAATTCATCCAAACTAAAGTTTCATATAATCATATAGTGATAATGATACCGAAGAAATTATATCAAGCATGCAATAAATGTATGTGAGAAACAGAAATAAAATATAGAACTTTAGGTTCTTAACATCCAATCAAAGATAATAATAAAAATGTGATGAAGAATTTAGAAATTGAAGTTTAGAACATTGAGTTCTCAACTTAAGAATCAGAACTTCTGGTTCTGAATTAGAGTAGTTCATGGATCTTTCAGTACAAATTAGAACTTCAGGTTCTAGATCATGATAATTCATGGAACTTCAGGTCCGGGTTAGAACTTTTGGTTCTAAATTAAATTAACATACAGAACTACAGGTTCAAGTTATTTATTCTATATATAACTTCTAGTTCTAAGTATCATATGAAACTTCAAGTACATATTGTGGATTTAAAAACTTCTGGTTTCAGAGTAAAATAACCAACGGATCTTTTGGTCCAGATTCAAACGAACTTCTGATTCATAGACTAAAATAATTTACGGAACTTCGAGTCCGCATTATTGATTCCATATAAAACTTCTAGTTCTAAATATCGTATGGAACTTCGGGTTCCAATTACTTGTATAGAACTTCTGGTTCTATTTATGATCTATGATTTTCAATTTTATTATGATCTCTTTTCAATAAGAGAAAATGAATCATTCATCCCAAGAATCAAAATTATAAATATTTACAGATCGAAAAGGAATAAAGATAAATACATGTATATAATTATTAAACTAATAAAATAAAGAGAAATTACTTAACCTTTGAATCATCCTCCTTTTTTTGTGCCAATGTGTAAATCTGCTCGCAAGCTTTCCGTAGGTACAAACGGATCTCAAATCGGACTCCCGATCGTCAAGATATCGCAGAAAAAGTTTCTGCCATTGATCCGGTCAAATCTGCGTTTGACCGTACAATTTGCTGACGTCAGCAGGCTGACATCAGCATTGCTCCTCAATCTGGACTGCTGCAAACGGGTTCAGGTCGCTCCCGCAACCCCCACCTCCTACCCCGCCACACCCAGAAGTCGACGCCTACGACTGGTTATTCCGCCGCCTCCGGCTCCGGCAACCGAATTCATCCTCCTCCTCATCTGGGTCACCGTCGTTCTCATCGTCCGTGAAGTCGCAATCAAAGGAAGAGTCCCCAGAGGGGTGTATCAGCGCGAGGACCGCAAAATTCTTCCTCAGCGCCTGCACACTATTGCCGACGTTGGAGACATGGCGGCAGCGCGGGCAGGAGAGGGTCGAGAGATCTCTGGATGACAGGCGCAGCAACAGCAAACTGGCGAGGAAGATGCCTGTACGGCCCAATAGAGATCGCAGATCCATTTTGGCTGTTCTTTTAAATAAAAACAGATCCGTCGACGTCCAGCCTCTAGCCTTGTGAGCACATCATGCGATGGTTCCCGCATCGAGTTTCTTCTCTACAAAGCGCAGAGTCCTTGTCAGGTTAGATACCCCTTCTTTTTCTTTCTTTCTTTTTTCTTCTTCCTTTTTTTTTTTCAATGAAGAATCTGCATTGAAGATTTTGAGCGCCTGGATCTTCTCGTCTCAGTTTACCAAACAGGGCTAGGATCCTCTCTGCTTTTGATTGATCATGCCCTTTTGAGGATCAGAACCTCTTCACTTTCGGCGATAGTATGCCTAGAGATCAAAATCTCTTTCTCGTTTCTTATGGAAGAGGAAAATTCGAGAAATCGTGCTGATAATGTATTATGATAGAAAATAGAAGAATAGAGGGAGGGAGAGAGATTCTTATTCATTAGATATGTGTATATAATAGGGAGAGGAGGATCTTATTTATAGAATAAGATTACTTTCTCTCCAAGTAACCTAATAAGGAAAAACCTTAACTCCTAGTAATTCCTTTATCTTATGTGGGTCCCAATGTGGGCATCTACCTATAATAATTCATCTTATAAGACAAATCACAATGTAAAAGTACAATTTTAAAAATCAGGCCATGATATCCGGATAGTTCTGCCTCTTCTCCTTCATTGCCATCAAAGTCTCACAGAAAAGGTTTTTTAATTCCCACTTAGGGCATGTCATGTCATATTCAAATCTCACACTACAATCGTGGGATCCCTGACTAATAATAATTTAAGCCCCTCAAAATAAAAGACTCCTCCAAATCTCACTCTAACAAAAAAAAAAAAGCACGCAAAGAGTTTTATGCCCGGCCAATCCTAGTCCATTATTTGAATTTAACTAGTTCTGGCCCATGCAAGAGGAACTTTTTGTTCACTCTAGTAAAAGACCAGGGCACAATCCATAGGCCCGACAATAGCTACTAGGCCCCATGGTTCATCAATTTGGCTCATTCTCAGATCTCTAGATACTATTTTTATATTTTTGGAATGATCCATAACTATAAAATTCTGCAACTATTGAAACAGGTAGATGTTTGAAGATTAAAAGAAAAAACCAAAATTTCTTTCTTTCAGGAGTTCAAAATCTTCTTAAAAGGATACCAATTTTATATTTGCTTGTATCACTACTATAAGTTTTGGGTCGTTGCCCATAGGTAGAAAGGGGAGCCAGACATAGGCTAACCCAAGCTGCAGGACTTTTTATTATAAAAAAAGTGGTATATAATACTTATAACTACGATAAAAGAGGATGATACCATTAAAATCATCTATTTGTTGCTTCCAATCTAAGAGTTAGGAATTAGGATAGTCCACCTGAGTGCTTTTTTACATTTTTTTCCCTGTTTTATGTTGCTTCCAATCTAAGAGTTAGCCCATGTTTCGCAATACTATTTTTTGCCTCTATTTATCTAAATGTCTAAAATATTTAGAGTTTAAGAAAATAAGAGCGTTTTGCATGTAATTTTCACCTCTACTATTTTTAGATATATAGAGGTAAAATCTCTTAAAACTACATACCCTAAAACTCACCTCCTCAAAATAAGAGGGAAAGTAATAAGAGGCGCTACTATAGTAAAATACAGTCATCACGCCCAATACTTTTTTTATTTTTATTCAAATCCGTGATGATAAATAAAGATCCAAACTATTGGACTATGCACAAGATCAAACATGGCATGCATCCAAATTTCAACCGTTGAATCATCACTAATCTCAAGATATATATGAACAAAAAAGCGTGAGCCATTGAATATATATTTTTTTAAATTCTGCGGGCCCCAAACACAAGATGCAAACCGCTGGTAATGTTTGGAGGGCTTAACATAACTATCACTACACCAAAAATGCCCATCTGGAACGGTTTAAAACTGTTCCTGAATGAATCTGGAACGGTTTTAAACCGTTCCAAAAATGGGTGTCGCAGAAATTTTGGAACGGTTTTGAACCGTTCCAGATTTTCTGAACCGTTCCAAATCTGGAACGGTTTTAAACCGTTCCAAAATTTTAAAACCGTTCCAGATTATTCCTTAATATATTCTTGCCAATTTTTTTTTGGATCTTTTTTAAAACAGTTTTAATAATAGTTTCTTAAATCATAAGTTTTTTAAATCACTACTAATCACATATTTAAACAAAAAATAGAATAATTGTGGTATTCACATTCATACAAATGCAATCATTAAAATTATTTTTTAACTCAATCATTAAAAATTCATGTTACATTCAATAATGTTATTTCTAAAAAAGGAAAATGGAAAAAATTATTGGACTTGAGTGGTGGTAATGCAGAAACACCCATTTGTCAGTTCTTCAGGTATCTTCTTGTTGCTTATGTACAAAAAACTTACATCTAAGTGACCTCATGAGATAAACCGCCTATGAACAGTAAGCAGTTGGGGTCATATGTAAAAATTCTTTGTCACCATATCAACAGAGAGAAGTAACAATTTCTCGCCAGTCAGGAGTCAAGACCCTCCAATCCATCAGAAAGCTCATGCATTCATCCAAGTCAAATTCTCATCACTCATTACACTTGCATGAATGAATGGTAGCAGCCAATCTACAGTAGCTGGATCCAAGCATGACCAACCCACACTCAACTTACACGAATTAGAAAGAAGCAAACAAATACGCATACTGAAGAAAAGAAGGACGATAACTTCCTACTTGTCTACACACATGGATGGCTCTCTGCTCAGCACGGGGAAAAAGAAACACTTGCATGGAGAAGTCAAAACTCCGACAAGGCTCTCTTCCTACCACAAAGTATTGGCCCTAGCAATCAACAACAAAATAAAGAACAAAAAAAGACATACTCACATTCATTGAATGTACAGGAGCAAACAAAACCTATGATATCCACATACTAGTACAGCATTTTTAGAATATGATCCTGTTTACCAACTTCATTATTTTAGCTTTCTTACTTTTCAAAAAGAATAAAAATGACTTATCACTAATTCATAAGTGTTTTTAAGGAAAAAATTAGCATTGCTGTAACCGTATGTGTCCTAGATTTTCAAAAGTACAAACGCGTGTATCTATGACCCGTATCCAAGTCAATATATATGGACATCATAGCAGAATGCACAGACAATATATGAGAGCTTGGGACAGGATATCCAGAGAAAGCAGATTGAATTATACTGATCATCATTCATAGGATGGATCCAGCACAGCCACAGCATATCTACAGCAGGACTGAGATTTTGCACATCCAAATGAAAGATTGGATTCAGTAAGTTACATATGTTAAAATATCCAAATAACATAAAATACATCTATGATGGAATTACAAAACTTAGATGTCACCCAACTCCACCAATGGATGCATCAATGACGACACTAAAGTTAAAGACATAGCACTACCAAATTTAGAGGCGTCCCAATTACAGTGATACATGCATCACCTTACAACCACCTCACCAATAAGGGAAGGCTCGACGGATCTGCAAAGAACGTCAACACTGCTGCTTGGCTTTATCTTCAGAACCCACCAAATATAAATGCCCAATGAAAGGAGAACAACCTTCTCTACAAAATGAAAAACATATAATCAGCACCTCCCCAAATTAAATATCATAGAACAGTATGAATACAAATAATCCACTGCAACAGTATTTTCATATCTCCTGCATGGGACACGCCACAGTTCCTGGAAAATAACATGCATGAATTCAGGAACCCATGTCAACAAAACTCGAATTAGAAACATAAGCCAAGAGAACTACAACCTAGTAGTAGGCGGTCCCATAATCATAAGCCTCCATTTGAAGTGGAAAAACCTGCAATTCATGTCAGTGGACGAGAAGGTTTTTTCTTCCAAGTGAAAGCATGCCAAGTCCACCTAACGTCTTCAAACTTTCTGTCACTAGCATTGTCCAGATGCTTTCCTTCATAAGGTCCTGCAAGAAACAACCAACCAGTCCATATCATCTTTGGTGGTTTAGATTGGTTAGTAAGGCATCCGTTAAATCAAACATACAGAATGCATTAAGTTCTAAAGAAAATAAAAACCATGGAAAGCAAATCTGAAATGATTTTCAGAGAAATAAAAATTACACATCCCATTAATGGCCCAGTACATGATAAAGCACTATGCCAAATATTCCCATCAAGACGCTAGCCTCTCTTAATTTGCATCAATTGGATATAGTTTAACAATAGTTCTTTCACTTGAAGAGGTTCCCTCATCTATCTACTATACTGTAAAAGCTATAGAACGCATTAACAATAGCATAAAAAAAAATATCATAACCTGATGTTATTCCAAGTTTCATTTTTTATCATATTAATTCTAAAGAAGGTGTTCATGAAGGTAGCTAGCCCATTAAGGATTGCTAATTGAGGCTCAACTTTCTACAACCACATGGTGAAACTGGTCGTTTAGTCCCAACTTGGATGGCCAAGAAGGCAAACATCCTACTTTTTAGAGATCAGTATCACCCATACACACAGAAATCTAGATTGCGGATGAACGTGCAAGTGTTGAAATCTGAAATTTTTTTCAAAGTCAATTTTTTTAAGGATGGCATTTCTTTGCCAGGTAGCCCGTGCCACCCATCCACGTCATAACCTTCCAGCTGATCACACTATTTACCAAATGGTGGTCAAAAGGAGTAATCAGGGAGCCCATCTAGGCTCTGTTGATATATGCATACCTAAAATAGACGTGCAACAGTGACAGGCACAAAAAGGCATACATACACGGACTCATGCATAAATTTCATGTTTTAAGTACACATGATATGTGGCTGGTAAAAAAGAGTCTCTATGTGTGCCACTGTTCCAATGCCAAGTAATTGTAACTTTAGCAGGACATAAATGAGGATTTGATCGGTTATAAAAATTAGTTGATGATACGAGTCCTTAGCCTGTTATAGTAACAGTGTTCAGGCATTATTTTCACATCGTTTCCACTGACATACCTTGCCATGCATCCCCTCAATGGCTTTCTTGGACTCCTCCTCGGTGGCATAACAAAGAAAAGCAAAGCCTCTTGGTCTATTGGCTATTCTGTCCATCACTAGGTTGACTGGAAAAAATTAAATTAAAATAAATGAATAAAACATCACAAACCTCCACTGATCTAAAAGAGCAGATTCCCATTAAAATGCCAATTCACGAGAAAACTCACATTAAAATGTTCATACAGTTGCGATGCAAATAGGCATGAAGAGAATAGCTCACACCAATATGAAAGAGCACTAACCTTAAACAAGTTGACCAAAGTTTTGAAAGGCATTCCTCAAACTTTCTTCAGTTGTACGAAAAGAAAGCCCTGCAACCAAAGGTCAAAGCACATATAGAGTCGGGGAAAAGATAGGCAGCAATCTCAAGCCAACTGCCGCATATGGAGCAGCAACCCTTTGGTATTAGCTTTAACAAAAATAGGAAAAGATAAAGAGGAATGGTGAAAATGAGCCAGAATACTCAATATGATTGCAAAGCAAAAATGTCCATGAAAAAAGAAAAAAACATAAATGAGAACTGCTCCTCACACTAGTTGGTAAGGAGCGGCAGTTTTTACCTGGCTATCCATGGGGTTAAAACACTGAATATGCCACCTTTCCTCTATGTGCGGACTTCCTTCCCACATATGGGATTTTGTTCTTGCATGTGCAAGCTTCGTTACCTACATGTGTGTGCTTCTATTCCTGTGTGTGCGGGCTCTCTCCTAGGACCATCCCCCTTAGGTGGGGTAATAAAAAAACATAAAATGAGTGTAGCATGCAATTGTTAGACACAGCAACCTCGAGACTTTTGCCTCATATTATTATTACCACGATTATTTTTCAGCTGCTGGTCTGTGAAGTTTGCTCGCATGGGAGTCTGCCCCACCTCCACCCCAACAGAAGGGTTCCCAAGTTTCCAACTTTGAGAATAGGCAACCGAATTTTCCTCAGGGACTCTACGACCCTTGAAAAAGGACATTAACTTGAGCTGTTTAAAGATCCTTATGAAAGCTTATATAACCTTATATAGCTGAATATTAAGTTTCTCTAAATGGGTTACACCAACAGAGATAAGAGCAACTGGGGTTTGTTCTCTGAGTACTTATTATCCAAACCCAGCCACGGTTTGAACAATCCAACTCAGAAACCAATCCAAACATCCCTAATTTATAGAGGAAAACCAAAACAACACAAGCAATTGGGATACCCCTGTGACCCTCATCCCATCAAACAACCCCCAAAAGTGAAAAACACGATTGAAATGAAAACACCCCAGATTCAATTTCCAACAGAAATTGAAAAACACCCCAGTGTTTCCAAAGACACCCACCTCAAACAAATATATACACACACAAAAGACGACAAAGAGACAAGCAAAACATAAGAAGAAAAACTGCATGTTGGTAGAATACACTTCATTTTTTAACTCTCCCAACTGTACAGAAATAGTTCCGAAGATGCCTCATTTGCGAGGTTGCACATTTCCTGATTTGTTAGCCAAAGCAAGTTCAACATAAATGATGAAGGATGATTTACCTGTTTCTCTAAGGTAACGAACATCTCCATTCATAATCCTGAGGAGTTTCCTACAAACTACAAGGCTATTTCCCTCCTCAAATGTGTCCATGTTGCCTTCAAACATCTGCGAAAGCACTTCTTGTGGTATTCCGCTACCTGAGTGGGCAATCCTGAAGCAAAACAAGAAGAATTACAAAGACAAGCATGTTTTAATTGTTCAGAAATGTAACATTTTAACAATTAATCAATTCCAAAGCATGTTCTAATGTGAAGATATGATCTACAATTGAATCATGACTACAATAGAAGACAAGTTATAATCCAAATTCTCAACAGAACTCAGAGAAGGAGAACAAAATAAATCAAACTCACCAGTGGAGGTTAAAGTTGAACTCCTCTCACCATCTTCCTTCATTCAAAGATGATTCACAAATTCATTAATCAAACACCATGATCATCTTTCCATCTTCAAGACCCACTTGCAAAACAAACAAAAACTCCACCTCCTAGAATCCCCCAAACAAACCCCTTGCCTCCTTCTCAACAAATCAAATTCACAACGTCCAACCCCTCACTAGCTCTCCATCCTAAAAACCCACCTCCAAAACCAAAAACCCATATCAGAAAACGCCACAGAATGTCTCACCACTTTCAAACCAAATCAAACTCACAAACCAAATCAAACTATTACTCAGAATGAGTTATAGTTGCCTCTAGAATATTACTCTATATAACACAAATATTGAAATGAATTAGGGTAAATGGGTAATTCAAATACTCTTTGGCAGAATACCTTGAAAAGCATATAAGGTGTCCCAGTTTCTATCTGAGATTTCAAAATTTCAAACCAGAGGTTCTGTGCAGGAACAACCTTTTTTGCCTTGCCCTGAGTCCATAAATATAATCACATGATCGGACATTGATTGAGCCAAAGTACTGGACATTTCAACTTATATAGTGGCTAGGTTTACAGTTTACCTCTCTTTCATATTGGGTGTACAATTTTTCAAATTCCTGTCTCCAACAGTCAGCCAAACCCGGAGCTTCATTAGGGCAAAACAAGGACCATTCCCCATAACTCTCTACTCTTTTCATAAAGAGGTCCGGGACCCAAAGGGCATAAAATAGATCCCTTGCTCTGTGCTCTTCCTACAAAAGTGGAACAGATTATGCATTGATGGTGCAGGTCAGCCATCATAACACATGCATCTTCCTACAAAAGCTTGGTGAAAAAGTCAGAGAAACACACTTTTATAATACCAACCAGTCTCTAATCCAACCCAGATACTGTGCTAGACCTATTAATATACCTGAAGACGGGGCAACTTCAAAACAGCCCTAATGCTTTCCCTCGATGTAGCACCCTCAGGCCAGTATAATCTACCTCTTCTGATATACTTCTCAGCATGTCGGCTGGTAACAACTAAATCAGTGAGTTTCTATATATCATATCATGCACCCAAATATGCAATAATAATAATAATAATACAAAATCCACAAGCACTCACTCTGCCCTTTTCAGCATGGGCTGAGGCAAAGGGCCTAACACCCTTTCCAGCATGGCCAGGTGCTCTAGGTTCTCATGAGTCTGAAACAATGCCTCCCCCCTGCGTCGTTGTTAATAGGATGCATAATATGATTATTCTCTTTGTACAATAGAAACGCCAGAACATGTAACATAACAGAACATATGAATGCAACAAACGCAATTTTACCGAACATAGCTCCACCAGGATACAGCCAATACTCCATATGTCACAAGGATAGCTCCATCCAAGCCCTATAGCATTTATAAATCAGGTGACTAATCTCCAACTTCCAACAGCCATATTAAAAAAAAAAAAAAAACCCTGACAGAACACACTTAAAAACCAGTACCTCCAAGCAAATAAAGAACACAAGAAACATTAAAGGCTGGCAAGGAAACATACCAAAAATGACTTCAGGAGCCCTGTAATGCCGCGTAGACACTATGTAACTATGATCTTGGTGATAGTAGGTGGTGCTACCAAAATCAATTACCTTAATTGCACTTGATTTTGGAAGCCGTTTGAAGTATGAACCATCCCTGGGAGATCGAGATGAAACCTGTATGGCAAGATCCACATCATAAGATGCTAGAATATCTGGTTACCTACCAAAGGAGAAGTGCAAATTCTGTGTAGGTACAAATTACACTATTTGTAAGGGTTTGAGCTAACAAAATTAATGGAACCACTCTTTAACATTACAATAAAAAATTAACTTACCTTGTGGTCTGGCACTTTTACATACTCGGGTGAAACAAGCAGTATATTCTCTGGCTTCAAGTCAGTATGAATGAGAGACAAATCATGCATAACTGCAACAAGATCAATGGGAACTAATAAGCCAAAATAGAAAGAATATAATATTCCCATGGCTAGACTGTTAGATATTAAATTAAAAACCATTGTGGCATGAGGGAGAGTCAAATCACTCAGTAATAAGTTAAATGAATGGCATGAAACCTAACCACCAGCAATTCGACCAGCATAAAAAGAAAAGAGAATTTTTACTAGAACAGCTGTCCTCAACGCAAATATAAAATAAACTTGTGGAAGTATTGTCTACACACATGCTACACATTCCAAAAGTTGTCTACACACATGCTACACATTCGTACATGGATCATACTTTTCACCAATGTGCCCAACTGACTTAAGAAAATGCTCGAGAGGCATTTCAAAACATCCTCAGAAATTTTGTTTGGACCACTGGTCTCATCATCCAATACTGTTCTGCTGGTAATAGCTGGAGTGCTCCCTTCTACTCTTTCTTGGTCTATAGGTTGGCACACATGCTGTAATATCAAAAACTCATGTTTCACCCCTATTAGAGTATAAAGAGCCAAGATCACTACTTCTAAGACAATAATACTACTTTACCTGTAATTTCAAAGGATTTGGAATCCTTTCCATTGATTTAGATCCTAATGAGCGTCTCCTGGCAGAGGTTTTGGTCATTGTTGCTTTCTGTTGTGGCAATTGTAGAGGATGAATGCCAAAATTGGGATGAGTTTTCAACTTGCTAAAAAAAGAGGAAAATATGTATATATTATCATTTGACATTTGACAAACAATACTGTCTGGAAATTGAACAGGGAAAAATCAATTACATGACCACCCTGTCAATATGTAAAAGCATGAAAGGCGATTCCTCTTCATATCTAGGAAAAACAAAGACGAAAAATCAAAATCCAAGAACTACAGTTACATAAAAGGGGATGATTTCTGAAAAAACAATGGAAATCAAATACGAATGCTAAATGCAAACCTCTAAACTTAGATGTTTTTTTTTCCACTCTCCAATTCTCCTCCTTTCTTGATCAATCCTTTCTGAAATCCACAGTTCTCACAATAGGATGAAAAATCTCCAGAAACACACTTAATAAGATCAAATTACACATCATAGCAAAAAAAGCATTGAAAAAAAAATTATTCCAATAATATCAATTCACATTCAAACAAAAACAAAACATCATTCCATTGTTCTTAATTCCTTTATACAGAAAACTACTCTCTTCGCTTCTTCTCTTTAGAAATTCTACTCAAAAATAGTCATGATGATCTCATTCTCATATACCCACCAACATCTAATCCAAATCTATATCCATGTAATCCAAAGAAAGAAAGAAGGCTGAGTGCTTGAGTTGCATGAAGCTGAGTGCTTAACCAACTGAATAGCCTAGTGGAATGACTGTTGAAGCTTGACTGGACTGGTTGAATGACTGTTCAAGGCATTTGGATATAAGCAAAAAGGTAAAGGAAATGTAACAAACTGAAATGGAGGACAGGAAAAAAAGAAAGGATAAAATCAAATATTAATGCTCTATGATATTCACCTGATCATAGTTCTAATCAATGAATATGGTAAAAGCCTTAGGCCATGCTACAAAGGACCCACTCCCAACTTCTCCCAAAGTAGAATGATAATTGTCCGGGTAAGGTAGGTCGACATCTCCTTTATCAATGACGTCAATTGTAATCTTGTACGCATTTTCTGGAAGAGATTTACAATGAATGAGCTGGGTACCATTACCGATATGAGCCCTTCCACGAGCAACAATCTCTTGACGCCATGACATCAAGTTGCATGGCTGCAATCTCATTGAATGATTATTGCTCCCTCCTGTATTGGAAATTGCAACAGACTCTGTCGTCTTCGATGTAAAGAAACTGCTTGCTTGGGATCCTGAAGGCATGCACTGCTGTAATAATATTTTAAAGCATTATTCAAAACTACTTTCAATGCAAAAATATTAAAAAAAAAAAACAAAAAATGCCAATGATTTCAATATTACTTTACCTCAATCAGTTGTTTTATACCACTAAGTTCTTTGAAAATATGTTTTTGTTCTTCAATTATGCAGTTTACTTGGGACTCCAAATTCTTAATTGCTGATGATTGCCCAATAACTTCTTTTTCCTTGGCAGCTAGTTTTTCAAGAGCAGCAGAGGATCCTATAATTTGAGTTCTTGAGACGTTGCCAACACCTCGAACACGACCCCTTGTATCAACACCAAATAACTGAGCCAAGGGATCGTTGAGGATGTCATGTGAATCTACTTCATCTTTCTTGGAAAGTAGTTCTTGTATTCTTTTCTGTCAAATTCATAGGGTACAACAAAAATGAAAATCACATTATTAGAATACTATTGCCTTAATTTTTCTACCTTAAATCATGTGAGCAATACAAACCATTAGATGGTCAAACATGTAAAAACTGCATTAATTTAATGTTTCTAACCACTCTCCGTGATGTAAACAATGCCTTTATTAACTATAATAACCGTTTACACACATTTTGACAATCATGGGTTAAACAACACTTCTATACCAATAGAACTCATGACTTTGCATAATACCATTTATAATACATTTGAACCATTTACACATATGAGAGTTTGCATAACACAATAACATGAGAAAATTGAACTCACCATAGGTGAAGACACAGTATTAGAGACAGAACCATCTTTCCTTTTATGAGCTTCTACCCACACTTCAGCCCTAGATAGTGGAGGGTCATCCTCCTTCCTTTGGCGTTTCTATATTTGCATAAATTTCACATAATCAGTTTTTAAGCAACAAATCACTATTACATTTATGTTATGAACAAATGCCAATACTTACCATTTTCTCCTCTAGTCTTGAGTGGCCATACCTGCCACTTGTATGATATATGTTCAACTTATTCCTCACATCTGTATTTTTTATCCGTTGTTCTATGGTTTTGGGACTCGAGTTCTGTTTGATGAAAGTTTCCCAATCTTCTGGCCTAACTCCAGGAGGACGATTGTTCAATCTACCTTCATAAGTTGGATGGGGATCAAGGTATTTCTTTCTCAATTTTGTCTTGTACTTCCTCATCATGTCAGACATGCTCTTAAGGCATTGACCTTTATAGGATTGAGGAACAACATATTCATCCTAAAAGAAATTATCAAAAAGGTCAAATAAAAAAAGATTCAATATTAGCATTCATATGCCAACTTCCAAGTTTGCATTATCAATCTAAAAGGTAATTTCAAGTATATGTCTATCATCTACCTTATTTTATTAGTTAATGGTATTTACACAAAAACGTGAAAATCATATCTCTACAAAATTGCAATTGTCTTTAAATAGTATAAGGATCATTCATACTACTCATATTTTGATTAAAGGAGTCTTAATTGGGCAATCTCTATTAAATTCAGATTTGTTTTAAGTTGAGCTTGACTTGAATATTTATAAGCGAGCTTGAATATTTTTCATGCCAAGTTTGTACTACGATTTTATACCTGGATGAGCTTCCAGAGCTGATCTTTCATGGTCTTAGGCACCGCACGATAGTCCTTGATGGAAATGGGGACAATGGTACGGACAACCTCTCCACATCTTGATGCCAACTGGATGGAATGATCTCCCACGGGTAAGCCATTATCATTGAATGTAATCACTGGCTTTTCTTTAGCTAACATAGTTAGACATGCATTATGCTCCTCCGCCATCCAAACACCTACGTCTTAAATGACTTGATGAAACAAAGCATAATCAATTCATAGTCATCAACATTCAATAAAATTAATAAAAATATATATTTGTAAATGAATAAGGCAATATTTGAACATTAACATATTCAAGACACCATAATCATGAAAATAATTAAGGCACCATGAGCTTAAGCATGAGTGTAAGCATAAAGTCCATATTTCAAATTATCAATATGTGGATAAAACCATTAATTCATCTTCATAGTCAAATTTGTTACATGTCCAGCTCTATAATTCATAGTCAAATTCTTTTAGTATGTCTTCCAAATTTGCTCTTTCGCCATCAAAGGAAGAAAAGAGACTAGGATCTTCAAGTGCATCAACGTCTTTTGTTAATCTCTTTGGTGCCATTAGAACAATAGACCATCCAGGCCTTGTCTGATCTTGAGAGTAGAACACCTGCCTTGCTTGACATGCCAATATAAATGGCTCATCTCCTTCCTTGTCTTTTCCTTTAAATTTCTCCATGTTCACCATTGTCAAATTTGTATCAGGATCAACAATGCACCCATTGATCCTATCCTCTACTCTAAACCAATCACAATAAAATACTGTTTGACGAAAATCAATGTAATTCAGCTCGATTATCTGTCTTACAACTCCATAATAAGTGGTCTCATCTTCCTTGTAATTCTTGTCTTTAGCACTTGCCCTGAATTTAGTGATGGCATTCATTGAAACCCCGCTATTTTGTGTTGACTTGTTAGTCTCATATTCAATTGGAGAGAATACAAATCCATTAACACGATATTTGTTATAATATTTTGCCTTAAACATTGGGCCATCTGCGAGTCGTTTCAGAGTCTGATTGCCCTCGATAAATTCCATCTGTATATAAACATTGGGATTTCATAGTACTCAGCATATACAAATAGTCACTAATTATCCAATACATAAAATCTAATAAATAATTAAAATAATACCTCCTTCCTCAACCAACTGATGAAATCAGGCTCATTGTTCTTAAACACACTGCCCTTTCTTTTTTGTCCCTTCGAATTGTTTGTTCTTAGATACATTTTATATTTCCTGTATCAATGACAGACACATTATTATATATATTTATGTACATGTTATCTAATTACTAGACTAACAAGTTATTTAAAAAACTTCACCCACTCACTCTTGCCAATCCGCAATTCCATCATAGCAATTCAAAACCCATCTACGTACTTGTTGATGTTGTGTGTTTGTTAGGTACAAAATTTTGCCTTTATCCAAGGGCTCTTCATCGCACATACCATCCTCATCTAGGAATCTTTGACGCGTCCTCTTGTGACCACCTTTATCACCATCTGGCATGTATTCCATACAGTACAAAATAGACTCCTCTACAATGTAGCGCTCAGCAATACACCCTTCAGGATGTGCTGCGTTCTTTACATATCCTTTATAGACCTTCATTAACCTATTGAGAGATTTCAAATTAGCACTATATTATACCATTCAAAAGACATCTTTGGGGTTAGAACTTTACCGTTCAAAAGGATACATCCAACGAAATCTAACTGGACCGCAAGCTAATGCTTCGTCGGCTAAATGCACCATGAGATGAACGCTAATTACAAAAAACGACGGTGGAAAAAATTTCTCCAAGATGCATATTGCAATGATAAGCCGTTTTTTGGCAGCAATAATACTATCTGCACTAATTGTCTTTGAGCACAAGACATTAAAGAAGTTGCAAATTTGCTGAATAGCACCCTTCAGCGTCTTATGCTCTGTTAAAGCATGCTGTAGCAAAACAGGTAGTAATTGTTGCATTATGATATGGTAATCATGTGACTTAAGCCCCTTCATTTCAAGATTTTGTAGATTCACATGATGTTTAAACCTCGAACTATACCCTTTTGGAACCTTCAAGTCATGTAATGTACGATAGAATAATTCTTTCTCCACACGACTTAGAGTAAACGGTGCCTTCGGTTTAATAGTCTTACCATCCGATTCTTGTAACCATAACTCTTTTCTAATGTTCATTCGCCTCAAATCTTCACGTGCACTTGTGTCATCCTTTGTTTTATTTTTGACATCTAAGATCGTCAACAAAAGATGTTCAGCAACGTTCTTTATAACATGCATCACATCTATATTATGACGAATTGGTAAATCCTGTTAAAGCATATTAAAGAAAAATGGTTAGCTATCTATTCATTAAGATGGATGTATAAAAGATATAATGCCAAAGTAAGTAAAATCACCTTCCAATATGGTAGGTCAAAAAGAATCGATCTCTTGTACCAAGCAGTTATATTATTGGTCAACTCATCATCACAACTTTTTCGTTTCTTCACCTTTGATTTACCAATATCCATCTGAATATCCGCTACCTTGTTAAGAACCTCTGAACCACTCAATTGACGAGGAGGTCTTCCTTCCTCTGTTTTACCATTGAAAGCCGCTTTTTGGGTCATGAAAACATGATCAGTAGGAAGGAATTTTCGATGACCCTGATAGGAGTACTTCATTCCACTTTTAAGGCGTTCAGCAACGGTTCCCTCAGCACAAACTGGGCAAGCATATTGTGCATGTGTTACACAACCTGATAAACTCCCATATGCAGGAAAATCATGAATTCCCCACATCAACATAGCTTTCATATTAAAAACTTCCCTCGAATGAGAATCATATGTCTGCACTCCATTAAGCCATAATTCCTTCAACTCATCAACCAATGGTTGCAAGTAAAGATCAATGACTTTACCTGGTCCTTTTGGACCTGGTATCAATACTGTCAACATTGAAAATTCTCTTTTCATGCACATTGAGGGAGGGAGATTATAGGGCACGATAATGACAGGCCAACAACTATAAATACTACTAAGATGTCCAAAAGGATTAAACCCATCAATCGCAAGTCCTAAACGGACATTACGATGTTCCTCGAAAAAACTTGGCCACTTGGTATTTACTACCATCCAACTTGATGAATCAGATGGATGACGCATAACACCGCTAGATTCTTTCGGTCGAGAATGCCAAATCATTTGCTCCGCTATCCATGGCACACTACACAACAAAGTATACAATTAATTAATTAGTTATGGATTGTAATATTCCAATAGAAAATAGGATGACCTAGAAAATATATTTAACTTTGAAATCTAACCTGTATAGCCTCTGCAGCCTAGGTGTCAAAGGAAAATATCTCAAAACCTTTGATGGAACTTTAACACTTTTCTTTTTTGCCAAGTAATCTGACTTCCATCTGGATATATGACAGATTGGACAATTTTGCCTATCTTTATACTCTTTCCAGTAAAGAATGCAATTATTCGGGCATACATGTATACACTCATAAGTCATTCCTAATGCGTTGATCATCTTCTTAGCTTGATATGTGCTTTCTGGTAATGTATTTCCTATCGGTAGAAACTTCTTTACCAATTGAAGGAGATCATTAAAGCTATTGTCTGACCAGCCATTTTGTGCTTTTAAACTGTATAACTCAACAATAGCTAACAATTTCGTGAGTTCCCTAGGACATGAAGGATACAAAGCTTGCCTTGCATCATCAAATAAAGACTTATATCTCCTGGCTTCATGGTCTGCTTGCCCTTGAAACCTTGGAGAATCTTCATTTAAATCTTCATTACTTGCGAGATCGTCCATGAGAGAATCAACATGTTCACCAATTCTCCCAAATGCATCATTTACAAGCTCCTCCATTCTAGGATACATGTCGTCCATTTGGTCATAAGACTTCGATGTCGATGGTTTCTCATTAGCTGTGTTAACACTTTCTCCATGAAAAATCCAATGTGTATATGACTGATCAATACCAAAAACCAGCAAATGGTCGTAAATCAAGTTAAGGTCTATCATTCCATGCCCATTTCGGCATTTTACACATGGACAAGGAAAATGCTGAAATCCACCACCATTTTTCTTTACAAACTCAAAGAAATGCACAAGTCCATCCAAATACTCTCGACTTAATCTGTGTTTGGACATCCATGCTTTGTCACTTGGTAACGACATTCTGCAATCAGTGAGGTAACATATTTCTTTGAGGAATATGGGAATATACATGGCTGATGATCAGATTATTAATACATACACAGTACTTGCTAAAGACAAGATATTATCGTATGATCAACGTTGAAGGTATTAGAATATAAAAATTTTATATCTAATCTTATTTCCAAAAAAAGTGATACGTAAATGAGACATTATATATTGTGATTTTAGGACATATTATATAACATATTTCTGCTCTCTTTTATTGAATTACAGACATTATTACTGATTTTCATTACAATTAACTGTTAATGACATTGTATGGTTGATCAACTGTTCAAATGCATTTTCCAAGATCTATGATACCTAACATGAACTCAAAGAAGTGAACATTTAAATGGTGATTTTAACTAACAATAAAAGAATACTGTCAATTACATACAGGTAATTTTAACTATTCAATTACTTCTTTGATTAAATGGTGATTTTAACTTACAATAAAAGAAGTGAACATTACAAACAGGACTGAAAGAGACAAGTAGCTAACAAAAACAGCTACATAAGATTTCAATAAATGGTAAACAATTCAGTTCTATGCTTAAAGGCCTGTCCTTGGCAAGTGCATCATCATCATCATGACAGCCCGGATAAGGCTAAGATGATGGTGGTACTGTGCTTGCTAAGAGTCTTGTAAAAGCTCATCCAATGTTGCCAAAATCATATGACACATACAACTTTTATTGGCTAGTACAAAGAACAATTTGTGCCTAGAGGATTGATGGCATGGTTCAAAATCGCAGTCACTTTGGGCATCACAGTTGACCCTAAAAACAATACATTGTGGCGTGAATTTTTTACACAATTCTAAAAAGCCATAAAAAAAACACCCAAAATATGAAAAAACTGCTAGAATCCAATCTTTTCTTTCTTTTATTTGGGCACATTATGAAGTGTAATATCAGTTCCCTAAGTCATTAACATCCTATATCACTGTTTAATCCATTTTTCTTGTCTTTTTTTTTAATGGTAACATGACTCAAACCCATAACCCTGTGTTGGAGCACCTTCTAAATGTGATACAGGCTCTTGTCCATTGCTATCTAATATTGAACTATTAAACCTATTAGGTTGTAGTATTTAATCTTTGA
Organism: Sextonia rubra; assembly: GCA_037013555.1. Taxonomy (NCBI): domain Eukaryota; kingdom Viridiplantae; phylum Streptophyta; class Magnoliopsida; order Laurales; family Lauraceae; genus Sextonia; species Sextonia rubra. The sequence goes on along the minus strand of JASUAD010000001.1, from coordinate 102,176,117 downwards.
GCCTATACTTACATTTCATAAATCCTTCAATGTGGCCCCTATCTACAATCCAAACACATAAGAATAACTACCACCCTTATGGATTTTTTGTGTGACATGCCAACATCATATGACATAGATACGCCCCAAAAGAGCAATAGCTCACGTCAAACAACACCGTGGTCAGGTGTGGCCTGAGATTTAGCAAACTTTTAATTGCTCACAAATACAAACAAAGAGGAAATAAAAGTCTCAACCACCCAAAAAACTCATGACATCAAGTCACAATCTACAGTTTTGAAAAGGAAATGGTGTTTGCTTCAAGCATCCAAATTGCTTCCCTCCCAAGTGGCTTGTGCAGAAGGAATTATCTATTGTCCAACTAGCAAGTCTGGAGAAAAAATTATCATTCAAGGAGCCAAGGAATCAATCAAAATGAAAGCATTATAATTAATAATAAACCTTATGCAATTAATTTCCACTCTAACGCCAATACAGCAACCAATTTCAATTTGTTCACATTCCATCCCAAGTTTCCAACCAATTTCAAGCAGCTGCATGTATCGCTCATCAATAATTAATACAGAATAATAAGAAAAATAAAAGGATTGAAAACACAAATATACTTACAAGACATATGGAAGGAACATCACAAGATGGTTACACCATCTAAATTCAAATTGAATATCAATATCATAAGATAGCTATCTACAAGCCTCATAAAGAGATCCCAAAATCCAGAAACAAGAAAGGAAGATGCAGCTCCACATGTGCATGAATAATATGAATTATCATATAAACAGAAGCACTCGATTAGGAAAGGGAGGAATCGAATCAGAGTCATGTGACGTACCTTACACAGATCGAAAATCTGTGAATCTGGACTTGGAGAAACCCTAGCCGTCTCTTCTCTCCTCCTGCGACCAACGAGAGACAACAGATCCATAAAAAGCGAGATCAAACCCTAAACAACAAGGATCTAAGAGTTGAGAGATTGATTAGATCTAAGAAGAAAAAACCCTAACTTGCCTTTTGAGAAATCGGGAAGAAGAAGAAGAAACGCAAGCCGTCTGCGAACAGATCTGTGGGAATGGCTGCAAACAGATCAAATGCTTTCTGCGAACAGAAAATCTGTGGGAACGGCCCTTAGCAGCGCGTGAACAAAGGAAGCCCTGATCTTAGCAGCGCACGAAGATCTGAAGAATCCGAAGAAGAACAGGAAGAGGAAGATCGGGAACAGGCAGTGCGTTTAGCGAAAGCAGTCCATTATCCGTTCATTTGGGAACAGGCAGGAAGAGGAAGACTCGGTTTGGGAACGGCTGGAACGAAAATAACCTCGGTTTTTATCAAACGGGCCTGTGAGAAACGGATCAAATCCGTTTCATTTTAGCAACGGCCCAAAACCGGGCCCATTATCCGTTCCTAAATTGGATTTTTGGTGTAATGTATGGGGTCAATTTTCAAGTCTTGATTCCATGTTGATCTCAAGAAATTTATAAAGAACTTTCAACCATTCATGTAAGATGCTCAATTTTGGATTATTCCACAGGTAGTCCCTTTTTTTCTTTATTATTACTATTTTTGAGATAATAAATCAGGATCTAAACAGTTAAAAATGTTTACAATGATCATTAAGAGACCGAATTTTAGCTGTTGGACCATCGTCAAAATTGAGATATTTGCTAAAAAACTGAATTATTTGCTATTTTTTTAATATGTGGGCCTCAAACACAAAATCCGAACTGTTAAATCTCATTGGAAGGATGAACATAGCTATGGAGTCAAATATCAACGCTTGATAATTTGTAGATCTTAAGAAATTTGTGAAAAAAGTTCAACCATTAATTTAAAAAAGACTATTTAAAATAGATTCTCATATTACCAAACACACATTCTGATTTCTAGCCTTTTTTATGGTTATTTTTTTAATGCCTCTTTTTTGGATGGGTCTATAATAATAAAACTGGAGATGCCAAAGAAGGCCTTAGGATAATCCACATGATTGCTTTTTTAACTTTTTTTTTCTTTTTTATGTATCAATATTTCTTCAATTGTTAAGCAATAATAAGCAAGGTATGTGCATGGAATCGTTTCATTGACCAGAATGACCGTTTGAATTTAAAGTCCTAATAATTATATTGATCAGTTTTATTTGGCATGATCATAAATTGCTGGTGTTCCCTGTGTTTTAAATGTTAGCAATCATCTTCTCAACAATGGAAGCCTTGATGGCTAGATTTCATCAATTTGGGTCAATTTCTTGAGTTCCTCCTTTCATGCATTTCCTCCCATATGAAGTTATATTGTGGCAGTGTACAAATTAAATTGTCATTTTCAAGAGTAACAAGCAAATTGTATAATTGATTGTATTAGATATTTATTTATAAATTAAATTAATCATTTTTATCTATTATATCAAGATGGTAAAAATAGAAAAATAGAGAAACACTAAACTAAATAGATAGATATGAAAAAAATGATAGAAAAAATAAATTAAAAAATTCAAATTCTATTAAAAAATCAGAAAATGTAAAGAATAGTGAAAATTTAGACCAAGAAAATAATGCACTAATACCTAAGCTTAGATTTGGGTAGTGGGCCAACATATCAAAGATTAAAAAAAAATTCTTTCATAAATAATTGCAAACCAAGAGTCCAAATCTTCCTAAAAGTTTAGATTATTTGAAATTCCTAAAATCTCTTCCTCAAATGTGAGATGCAAAAGAGTCTACATTTTCCACAAACCATAAACAATATATAATCCCTAAAATCTCTCTGAAATTAAAATCGGGCGAAAATTAAAATTAAAATTGAGCTCCAATTTGGAGTCCAATTTAGAAATCAAATCCTATCTCATTAATATATTTTATATAACTGCAAAACCAAATCCCATGATTTAATAAATCTGATCTCCTAATGCTTATATCAAGATGCTTGATAGACAATCAAGATTTGATCTGACAATCAAGATTAGAATGGATGTTTTTAAGAAGATCTGACAATCAAGATTTGAATAAATGGATTTAAGATATGCAAAAAGCAATTGCTTGAGTTGATCTCAAATACTAGCTAAAATCCACTTTTTATGTGATCAATCTTGCGGATTTGGCTTCTGTTCACCAGAAAGTCCGCTGCTACAAGCCATTTTCGTCAGTACAGACAGAGGCTTCTTTTTGTTTCTGTGAAACTGGAGGGAGGAAAAAAGGAAAGCTTTGTGATGGCATGCCCTACATATGCATGAGAAAAGGAAACTTTCATCATGGCATGTGTTGAATACAAATTCTGTATACTATCAAAGACACTTCCTCCATAGGCAAGGAATCAGAAGTAAGGGTAAGCATTCAAATCAATCAATAGGTTAGTGAGTTGGCACACTAATGATGCGTTAACTTATAAATGTTTACACTTGATAGTATTTAAAAGTGAATTTCTTAGCTCATAGCTTTGCCAAAAGTACCCTATAACTGGCGGGATCGTGAGTGTTGGGACCCTATTTCTCTTTGTTGATGCTTTGCTTTGTTGGTTGTTGTGTTAATTAGTATTCTTTATTTAGGATACACTCACAAGATTTGCGATGGTGATCCTATAAATAAGCGATTATGTATTGCAATCTCTATTTGATCATTGGTGATCCTATGGATTTATTTGTTTACTTTAAACTGAATTTATTTTTTGTTTTTCTATGTTGTATATTTTGTATCGACTTTGTTGATTTACATAGTTAGTGAATCTAATTATTAATCATTAATTCTTTTATTTTCAATAGGTTCTTTTAGTTTTCTTGATGATGGGTTTTAATGGATTTGTATTTTCATTATTAATTCTTTTATTTTCAATACATTCTTTTAGTTTTCTTGATGATGCGTTTTAATGGATTTGTAGTTTCATTCATTTTTCATTTTGGCTTCAATTTTTTTTTGTTTTTTGGGTATTGTGTTCGCTAGGTTCCTTTGTTTCTTCCTAATTTTTTTATTATTGGACTATCTATGGATTTTTATTTCTTTATATTTTGTACTTATGAATTTTGTTACTCTTTTATAGTTATGAATTTTGTTGCTTTTTAGTTATGATGGGTTCGTTTAGTTTTCCTAGTAATCGGTTTTCATGAATTTATGGGTTTCTTCTTTCATTTCCTTCTTCTTTCACTTCTTTATTTTTTATTTTTTTTTATTTTTTTGCATTGGGTTCGCTTGGATTTGTTTTTGTATTTCTATTTTAGGTTCCTTTTGTGTCATTATGATTGTTTTCATTTTAATTATGATTTTTATTTTATTTTCTTCCATTTTGATGGGAATTATGGCTTTACTTTATTGACTTTTTTATTTTTTAGTATTGAGTTCTCATGGATATCTTTTTCATTCACTCTCTCAAACTGTAACTTGAACTTATCACTCCCATTTTCCTCTCTCTGTCTATGATTTTGTATTTGATTTTAAACCAAAAAAACTTCTCTCATCTTGACATTATTCAATTATATATTTTTCTTATCATTAATGAATTTTGCTTTGATTTTAGATTTTTATCATTTCAATAAGTCACATAATTTTTTATATTTTGATTTTATAAACTTTAAATATTATGTTTATATTCTCCATGCTAATCACGGGCATACTTTGCTAGTACTTTATTTAAATGTATTGTATTTTATTATATTTGTGAGCCTAAAATGTATTAGATTGAAGTTTTATAAAATCCGTTACAAAATAGATTCAATTTTTATTCAATTTTTTAATAAGTGGGCCCCTTTGGATAAACAAAGATGATTCTTTAAGTATAGAATTTATCCATGTGCCCATCTTACTAGATAAGTCTTACGTGAGCCCATAATTTTTTTACCTAAGAAGAATTTCATTAAAAAGAAAGAAGGGATTGCTTTTAAAACGAGCTTAGTTTTTAAAAGAGTCTTTTCAGTGGTGACCGATAGGATTTAAATCACCAAATGGTCATAAGGTACAAAAAGATCACAAGAAAGAGAGAAAAGGCTATTCTTAATCTTACCTTCTCCCGTTAAGATCGTATGGGTAATGCCAAAAAAAAAAATGCAAAACTATGCTTATTCTAAAAAGACTAAAGTAATCATAATGCATATTTTTGTTCTTCTCACCTCCTATTCACATCCAAATGAAAGAGCTTGAGTTGTACTGGTGGTATAGGCACCCACTCCCATAAAACCTACCAGCAATGTGGTATTGATACTTGGTAGGCACACAATTCCCTTCACAATCCCTATCTGCTGAGCCAATGAGCTAAAAAAAAAAGGCCATATATTTTAAAACTATATAAAGGTCTTGCAGTTTACCTTTGAAAAAAAAGATTTATCAACCCGAACTAAGTGCTTAAATCCTATTATGATTATTTGATAAAACCCAACTACATCGTACCATTCTATTTCTGCCATGAACTTGATGATATATAAAATAACAAAATTTAACAAGATCATGATCGATGCACTTCACATTTCAATTGAAGTGAGATTTGGGTGACTACACTTGGAGATATGATGCATGATAATAAATAAAGGGCGTTTAGACAGGTTTAGACATGGGTTTCACATTATACAATATTCATTTGTTTTGAATAATATTAACCCTTGCTTCTCAAGCCCTTAAGTTTCAGCAATTTCATATTAATGAAAAAAAATTAATTTGATAAAATCCAACTAAACAATGACTATGCCAATGCCAAGTTAAAGACTAATAACTCAAGAGGGTTGGAACAGTCGAAAGAACTTCTAATTGAACATAAAAAATCTCTCAGATGTAATGGAGATTTTTCTTAGCTGAATTAATTGACGTGGTGTGGATTCTTATCTTCGGGCTATACATTAGAAACAACTAGTCTAAGTTAATATTTAGAAATAAAAAAGGATATTAAAATTTTAGAAATTGAGATAGAAATGTGTACCCTAGTAGTAAGGATTTGAAATGAAAAACTGTAAATAGGTATAATAGTTGAACCCATATTTTATTCGTTCGAATCTTAGGCCCCCTACTTGGACTCAAATTTTTGGTTTATAAATGAGGAGTATCTGATGCCACATTATATATTTTTCAGGATTTTATCAAAAAAAAAAATCACCTTAGGTGACCCTTAACCTAAAACGTCACCTTAGTAGTGGGTGCACTGGAGTGTTGTTATGTGACCACTTTAGTGTTTTTTCCTTTTTTTAATATAAGGGGGAGCATTAAATTCGATGCTCTTATGTTGCTTTAAAACTCAAAGAAACTTAGAAAGTTGGGTTTGCAAAGTTTGAAGGGATTGGATTTTGGCTAAAATGCATTATAGTTTGTGCATTTGAAGTGAAGATTAAATGGAGGATTGATTAGAGATTAGTATCTGATCAGTTGGCCAGAGCTGATTTTTGCACTACGAGTAATCAGAGAGGAAACTGGAGAAAGGGCTGCCTGGGTCAATCAAATGGAGAATTTAGTTTTCCATTGATGATGGAATTGATCTTGATCTCATCGGACATAACGCAAAGGATTTCACCAAAGGGCTTTGTCATTACTTTTGCCGCTTGTTATAAAAAAACAAGCAAGTGTTATAAGATGTATCATCATAGGTGGATGCCCACATTGGGACCCACATGAGATAAGGGGATTACTTAGGATTAGAATTTTTTCCTATTAGGTTGCTTGGGGAGAAAGCAATCTTATTTTATAAATAAGATCTTTCTTCCCCCTACTATGTACACACACAGACCTCATAAATAAGAACCTCTCTTCCTTCTCTCTATTCTTTTTGTTCTTCTTTAGTTTTGCAACATGTTATTAGCACGAGTTCTAATAATTTTATTTTTCTTTTTAGGATTCAGGAACCAGGTGTTCTTCAATCAGTGTGGGCAAGCTAGATCAGTCACGTGTCCGTGACTCTTTCCTGTGTTTGCACCTTTCGTTGGTTACAAGGGAGAGAGAGAAGTTCTCTTTGTAGGCTGCATTGTCTTTATTGTCTTGTTGTTTTGTTTTGACAATTTGACAAGTGGAGACGATGCCACGCTTCATTCTCGCCTACCCACTCCAACTCACCCACGAGTCAACCCCGAGTCGAGTCCGAGTCGGATCCCCCCAAACCCTCTCTAAAACGCCCTTTTTCTTCTTCTTCTTCGTCTCGATCTCTGCAAAAAGCTTGAGAGAGAAAGAGAGAGAGATGGCAGAAGAAAACCAGATCCAGATCCATGATCCAAACACCACAATCGAAATCACCAACCTCAGATTCACCTATCCAGGCATCGACGGTCAGCCTCCGCCCAGATCCGCTCCTCTCATCGACGGTTTCTCCCTCTCCCTCCGCTCCGGCCACCGCTGCCTGCTCGTCAGCTCCAATGGCGCCGGGAAGACGACGATTCTGAAGATATTGGGAGGGAAGCACATGGTGGAGCCATCCATGGTTAGGGTTTTGGGGAGATCTGCTTTTCATGAAACTGCTTTGACGTCCTCTGGAGATTTGTGTTATCTGGGTCGAGAGGTTTTAATTTTGTATCAAGTGAAAGATGTAGCGGCCCATTTGGAGGGTTCAGCATCTGTTAATGTGAGGTTGCTTAATGCGCCGATTGGTGTTGAAGCCATTGATGATGATGTTGTGATCTCCGCTCCAACAAGATTCGCCGAGGCAAGGAACCACTCTAAAAGGAACCAAGTGGTGACTGTAGTGCTTGATGAAGATTCAAATGCTCATCAAAACTGATCAGAGGAACTAGCAACTAGGTTTCAACAGTCATGGGAGAAATTCTTCAAATCGAACAATTATCAATTATGATCTTTATAACTTGAAAAAAAAAATCAAGGTGCAAAGAATTCCCAGTGCCATGAGCAGTACAGACGTCAGCATGACCCCAACCGCTTACGCAAGCAATATGTCAGTAAATCATATGGTCAAAGGTAGATTTGACCGAATCAATGGCAGAAACTTGTTTCTGCGATATCTTGACAATCCGGAGTCCGATTTGAGATCCGTTTGTACCTACGGAAAGCTCGCGAGCAGATCTACGCATTGGAGCCAAAAAGGAGGATGATTCAAAGTTAAGTAATTTCTCCTTATTTTATTATTTTTTATTAGTTTAATAATCATATACATGTATTTATCTTTATTCCTTTTCGATATGCAAATATTTATAATTTTAATTCTTGTGATGATGATTTATTTTCTTTTATCGAAAAGAGATCATGATAAAATTAAAAATCATGGATTATAAATAGAACCAGAAGTTCTATATAATTAATTGGAACCCGAAGTTCCATACGATTTAAAATTAAAAGTTCTATATGGAATCAATAACTTAGACTCGAGATTCCGTAAATTATTTTAACCTATGAACCAGAAGTTCATTTGAATCCGGACCAGAAGATCCATTGGTTTTTTTACTCTGAAACTAGAAGTTTTCAAATCCACATTATGTACTCGAAGTTTCATATAATACTTAGAACTAGAAGTTCTATATCGAATAAATAACCTGAACCTGCAATTCTGTATGTTATTTTAATTTAGAGCCAGAAGTTCTAACCCGGACCTGAAGATCCATGAATTATCCTAATCTAGAACCTGAAGTTCTAATTTGTACTGAAAGATCCATGAATTACTCTAATTCAGAACTAGAAGTTCTGATTCTTAAGTTGAGAACCCAATGTTTTAAACTTCAATTTCTCAATTCTTTATCACATTTTTGTTATTATCTTTGATTGGATGTTAAGAACCTACAGTTCTACCTTTTATTTCTGTTTCTCACACATATTTATTTTTATATATTCTATAACATTGTACTGCATGCTTGATATAATTACTTCGGTATAATTATCATTATATGATTATATGAAACTTTAGTTTTGATGAATTTGTTATTGCCAAAGCAGTAGTTGTATATAATAGAACCTGAAGTTCTATATCAACTGAATCACCTGGACCCGAAGATCCATAAATTTTCTAGAACCAGAAGTTCTAAGATTTGGAATATGAACCTGAAGATTTATATTCATAATCAAACTTGGAGCTTTGATTCAAAGTAGTGTAGATCGATACGAAGGCCATGGATTCAAACCTGAAGCTTTGATAAATCCAGCAGTTCTAAGAACCTGAAGTTCTAAGTCTCAATAGAACTAGAAGTTTTGATTCGTCAGTTAAGAACCCGAAGTTCTAACTTTCTAATTGGCCAATTCTTTATTATACTTTGTCATCAGATATTGAGAACCCGAAGTTCTATTTTTATTTGCTTGTTATTGGTATATCGATCTTTACACACTAAAAGGCTTGGTGATGTTATCAAAGTTAGAAATAAGGTATCCCTAGAGGATATGGCATTTACTCTTATTTTCTGTGCCATTATATCCCCGTTAGACAGGGATGATCACCAGCAGATGATCATACACCCAATGCTTGAAATAATTGCCAGATTAGTCAATCAAAATCCCTCCAGAAGAGGTAGATATAATATGTTCTCCAGTAGAGATGAAAACAACCACCCCAGGAGAGGTGCTTAAGAAGGCATTTTTGTTTGGAAATTAGGCGAACCACCAAGCATAGTTTAGAAGACCAACAACTACTTTTATGAATTTGAATATTGAGTTCAATTTTTTGATATTTTATTGGATATTAGACTTATTCTTTTATCCCCCGTATCTTGTGTTTGCATGCTATATTTGTTTTGAATGATAAATTGTTTAACTATTCTCAAGTTTTTATTTTTTGTGATGTAATTGACTAGTTATGTAAGTTTATTATTATTACTTACTGTATGGATCATGGAATGCATGAAACTGAGGATAATATCTGTCCGGTAGACAGTGCAACAAAACACACTACATTGAAAAAACTAGAAGTTTTTCTCAAAGTAAATGTTCAATTCGTGCACGGCATCAATCATAGCTAGATCGGTACAAATACTTGAATGCTCCAGAAGAGTCTGCACAACATATTTGTACATCATTACTAGTATTGACAGGCAGAAGCTGGTACTAGAAAAGCTACATGCATTCTCATTAGGCCGCAGGACTATATTATAGGACAATCTCCAATATCGAATCACATTTGATTATGAGAAAAACGACAAAGTCAAGCCAAATGCTTACCCTACGCCCTAGCCTTAGTGCCCTAAGGCTTTAATGTTTTGGCATGATAGGTTAGGTCAATCTAGGGGTACTCTGCTAAGGCAAATTATTGATAATTCTATTAAATACTACTTAGAGTACCATCCAATGACCATCATTTCCGCAAAGGATATAATGTGACATTTGTGAACCCATCAAATTCCGCCCTTAGCATAAATTATTAAACTTAGGGTATACTTCCTTGAGCATGTTTTTAAATTTATAAGGCTTGATATAGTAGGTTCATGACCCGCATGAAACCACAACGTAGATTGAAAATCTATGTTGGTTATTATTCACCCCAATTATTGGATATCTAGACCCAATGACAGGAGATATATTCATTTTTCGTTTTTTTTTTTTTTTGCTGATTGTCATCTTGATGAGACAGTCTTCTCGCCGTTAGGGGGAGATAAGAGAGTTCCTGAAGAACACCTTGTTCCTGTAGAACAACACATTCCTGAATAACGGCGAGAATTAGCGTGGAATACTTTAACTCTGTCTCATCTAGATTTATGTACTTCACAATGTGAGCATGAAGTACGGAGAATTGTGCACTTAATTACAAACGAATTTCCTGATGCTTTTAATGATATAGCAAAAGTGACTAGGTCACATGTACTGGCTATGAACACACAAGCACGAGTTAATGTCCCTACAGGACAAGTACGAATTAGTGTTCCTGAAGAACAAAGTCCAAATATGACAACAAATGAATCTATACACGCCAGAAGCGTGGTAGAATTATAGGTTTCAAGGACTCAGCTCCCCAGAAGAGGAGAAATGAGCAATCATAGCCAATCATACTCCAGAAGAGGTATACTCTCGAAGAGTTTATGACAAAATCCACTTTCTCGAAAATTCCTGAAGAAATTAATGTCCCGGAAGAGACTTTGGAAGCCCCTGAAGAGGCAATGGGTACCCAATAAATAAAAAGATCTCTATACTTTATAATTATTCAAGAGAAAGATGTGATAAAAATGAAATTATCATCGATGACGCATTTGCATATGCTGTAGCTACACAAATATCAAGGGAAAATGAGAATAATGATTGGGATATAGAACCACGTTCTATAAATGAATGTCGACAAAGAACAGATTGCCATATAGAGAGCTGTTATTGAGGAATTACAGTCTCTCAATAGACGTGGTATATCTAAACCTATAGTACAAACCCCAAAAAGTGTTAACCCTGTAGGTTACAAATGGGTGTTTGTAAGGAAAATGAATGAAAGGCAAGACTTGTGATACAAGGTTTCCTGCAGAAACTTAGGATTGAAAACGTACACTGTCATATATATATGAAAATCCCAGAAGGATTTGCTTTGCTTGAAGCAACGTCAGAGAGTACGTACTCAATATAAGTAAGACGTTTATTATACGGCCTAAAACATTCTAGAAGAATATGGTACAATCGTCTTAGTAAATGTTTATCTAAGAAAGGGTATGAAAACAATCCCATTTGCCTGAGTATTTTTATAAAATCCTTAAATGGATTTATAATAGTAGAAGTTTATAAATCTAATCGGGACTCCAGAAGAGCTCGAGAAAACTATTGACTATTTTATCTCGACCTGCAGATCGAGAGAAGTTCTAATGAGATTTTCATTCTTTATAAATATGCTTCCTATATATAGTTTTGCACCAAGGCTTTAGATTGGTATTTAACTAAATAGGCTTTGGCAGTTACTTATATTAACCATGCTGAGATTTTAAGCCAGTGGGGAATGTGTATGGCGAAAGTCTTTAACTCAGCATATTCGTAGTTCTTGTCAATTGCCTCTCAGTACAGGTACCCCGAGCATTATTTGCAAAGACAATGGGGCATGTATTTAACAGATTAAAGAATGATACATTAAAGATAACAAGACAAAGCACATTACATCAAAGTTCTTCTTCACTCATAAGCTTTAGAAGAATAGCAAGATTAAAGTCAAGCAAGTTCGTTCAAGCAACAACCTGGCTAAATCAATTTACGAAGTTTTTTGCCACAATCAGTACTTTAAACACTTGTATAAGAGATTGAAATGCCTAGTTATGTGAAAAGTTGTTATCATCAGGGGGAGTAGTCAATCAGGGGAGGCATCTTGAAGTATGCTACCCATGACATATATGAGTTGTACTCTTTTTCCTTCTCTAGGTTTTGTCCCACTGGGTTTTCCTAGTTAAGGTTTTAACGAAGCAGCATTATGCACGTCCAACACCAAATCAATGATCCTGTCGAAAGTTGTACTCTTTTTCCTTCGCTTTGGTTTTTATCCCACTGGGTTTTTCCTTTGCAAGGTTTTAATGAGGCAACCGTCATTAAGTGGTGGTCATCCAAGGGGGAGTGTTATAAGATGTATCATCATAAGTGGATGCCCACATTGGGACCCACATGAGATAAGGGGATTACTTAGGGTTAGAGTTTTCTCCTATTAGGTTGCTTGGGGAGGAAGCAATCTTATTCTATAAATAAGATCCTCCTCCCCCTACTATGTACACACACAGACCTCATGAATAAGAACCTCTCTCCCTTCTCTCTATTCTTCTTGTTCTCCTTTAGTTTTGCAACAACAAGAGGGTTTTTTTTCTTTCTTTCTTTCTGTTTTTTTCTCTTTTTGACAAGTGAAAAGAGAGGACAGCTAATGAATTGGGATTAACTGAAGAAAATCTCCCACTATGGGTTTTTAATCAGAAGATCCGGACTCTCAAAGTAGCAATAGATAGCACCACGTGCTATGTGCAGTAGCCAGGGTCTCCATCCTCGATCTCGCCGCTAGTAGTTGCGTCCCACCGCCTAATGCCTCTAATTGCCCATAGCTATCCCACTGCCTGTAGTAGTTGCCGCTACCAAATTGGAGTAAGAATTCATTGCGCCTAAGCCAGCATCAATGCATTTTATCCAAAATCTAGCCCCTTCAATCTTCGCAAACCCAAAGTTTCTTCTAGCTTAAAGGAATAGGGGAGTGTCGAATTCAATGATGGTGTAAAACACTTAGGTCAAGCTCGATACTCCCCCTTTACATTAAAAAAAATATAACATTCCGGTACACCCACCGTTAAAGTGACATTTTCGGTTAAGTAGTCACCTAAAGTTATTTTTTCGATAAAATCCTCTATAATTTTTAATGTTATGTATTTGTCTATATTAATTATGTACATAGACAGTGTATAAAGATTTGGGAAGAGAGCTATCCTTTTCTTTTGGAAAGGTATCTTTTTTGGAGGGTTTTTTTTTTTTACCTATTTGATTAAATTAAACCACATGTGTAATCAATAGAATTGATTTTACCCCAAACCAAGATACAAATATAAACATGAATACATCTCTTGTACGATCGCATTTTAGGTGCAATACATTTTATTGAAGTGCATTAAGATATGAACATTGTTACTAACTTGCTTGACCTATGAAGAATCATTTAAGATCTAAATTTCTATATTGCAATTCAAATGGTATGTAACAAAAGAAATAAACGAACTAGCAAATAAATAAATCAATCATGCAAGAGACAAGAGGCACACGATTTTTACATGGAAAACCCAAAGCGGAAAAAAATCAAGAATCCAACAAGGATTTGCTATCAAGAACTAATCATGTACAATTACTAGATATACCTAATTAAAGGATTGTTTCAAATATGAATTTCTATATGGCAATTCAAATGGTATGCAGTGGAAGAAATAAATGAACTAACATATTTTTAGATTTAGGTAATTACAGAATAAAATATATTGTAATATTACAATATTTTTCAATATTGTTGCTATTTGGTAGTTTCCAAAAAATTCAATAAATCTTAAAATGAGTTGTTTGCCAATTTTCAAATCAAAGAAATGTTTAATAGCTTTCTAATTCTGTTTTAATGTTTTTTTAAATGATAAGATAACAAAGAGATTTCCTAGGAATTCAGTTCCATAAAATAAAAAATTCCAATTACATTTTCAAGATAAGAGATTCATGGTAAAGTATATTTCTTTCTTTTTAAAAAAATTCTACTCATGCAAACAAACATGTTATAAATTTTCACAATAAGGGAATTTATGGTGAAATAAGTTCCTTTTAATTTGTAGGAATTTAATTTCACGAGAACAAATAGGTTCTATATTTTATGCCATAATGGGTTCCTTTGAATTTTTAAAATTTAGATCTAACTAATAGATTGACTCAATCATATTTTAATGATAATGAGTTAATTTCTGTAAATCCCTGAAAAATCAATTCCATGCAAAAAAAAAAAAAAAAAAACTTTTTATATGTTCAAGATTAGTGCTGCTGTGGTTCCTTATAATTCTTACCAATTATTTTCTTACAATCAAATCGTCTCTAAGCCAGATAGGCAATTAAGATCTCATGAGTCTTCTATCCTCACCTTCTATCAATATGATTTTTAATGTTAGGACTGAAAGAAAAAAAGTTATACATTTCTAGATCATGTAAAAAAGACTGATTTCTTAAAAAGAATAAATAGAAAAATAATTAATTTATTATATCTGATGCCCATTTTTCATTTTTCCAAGGTTAATCATATGAACAACCACTTTCAATGTGTTCATTATATCATATTTTACTTCAATATGTAAAGGTGGATTGTTCACACAAAGGTGGGTCCACACAATTTGCAATGACCAAAGATTTGGTAAAGGAAGAGGTAAAGAGAAATCAAAGCAAGAGGAAAAGAGAAGGCAAGAATGGAATTGCCTCAACAAAAGAAGGTTTGGGTGGTTTTGTCATTTTTCCTTACATGGATAAGGTCTCGGAAAAATTAAAATTTTTGGTAAGGTGGACAAAGAAATCATTTCTAAAGGTAAGCTATTGGGAAAAACCGCAGATTATATCCAAATCCCCTTTGAAAAACTCCTCTATGTGAAAAATCTCCCTAAAAAAGCTCCAATTCCTTCAACATGTGATAGACATTGCCTTTTTCCTCTTTCATATATAGTATGTAGAACCTCGATTAAGCATAGCATCCTTTGTAGCTCCCTAGCAATACTCATGATAATGTGGACAAACGGTTAAAAACAATGACTTTTTTAGGAATTACAATTCAATTACCTTTCAAAAACTCCTTTAAAAAACTCCAATATGTACACCCTAACCCTACGTGTACACCCTAAGCCTCAACTACTGGGCCCTTTTATTTATAAATAGTCTTGTAGATGCCTTCATTGGTGGATAAGAGAGTAGGTTCTCCCTTTCCCATTTAATTATACTCAGTAAAAGATAAGACTTTAAAATGCTGCCCTCTGTCCTTTCACTAAGCAGATTTGGCAACACTTCCCCCACTCCATCACTAATCCGACCAAACATGGATCCTTTCTGTCCTGATTACTAGCCACCAATGCCATAACAAACTCAGATTAGCCACTGTATTGACATGGTATTCTTGGAAATGCAGGAATGACCTCATTTTCAACCTGTGTCCACCTCATCCTAAATGCATCAATGACGGGGCAGTTAACTATATTATTAACAAGAATTTGAACCATTTGTATGCAAGTAAACTGTTGTAGAATGATGATCAACTAGATAGATGGGTGCCCGCACCGCCAGAATGGGCAAAACTCAACTTTGGCTGTTCCTTTCAACCCTATTTAAGATCCACTACCATTGGAGGAATTGTCAGAGATCATCTTGGCCACCTAATCAAAGGATACAACAGGATTATAATGGTATATTCGACCTTGAAAGCAAAACTGATTACCCTATGGAAGGGTCTGCCCGTGGCTAAAGAGTTAGGCATCTCCAAAATTTAGATTAAAGGAGATAGTCGGATCTTAGTTACGACTGTGCAAACCATAGGCCATCTGGGATGGACCATGATGCCATAATGGAAGCAAACCCTTAATCCACTTGCAGAATTTCCCAACTAACCTTTCAACTATTGCAAGAGGTCAGTGAATAGTGTTGCCAATGGCCTCGCTAAGAGTCAGGGGTTGAAAATAGGTCGGTTCTGGTCTGGGTCTTTGGTAGACCTAGAATCGGAACCGTTAGTAAAAGAATAGACTCAGAACTAGAATCGAAACCAGTTCAAAACTAGTTTCTTGGATCTAGAACCGGAACTGTTAAGGAGATGGTAGACCTAGAACCACAATCGGAGCCATGAATAGGGTGGGTTTGGATCCGGTTCTATATAAAGAATGCTCTATAGAAAAGATAACTTTTAGGAAAACTTTTAAAAAATTGGGGTAATATGTGAGTCTCAAGTCCACATGTTTGAAGCAAGGTGAAATTAACCAAGTGACCGTACTGTCAAGATTCTCAATGACATTACTTTAGAAAAGTTTTGTGTTGAATATTTCATCCTATACACAAATTAAGGAGAGTTTTAGGAATTTCTCACTTGCTAATCTTTCTTATTAGCCTTCATTCAGATGGGCCATGTATAAAGAAGATAGTGGCACGAGACTAGTATTTCTATTACCCTTAAAAGGGAAGAAGTGTGCAGCTTGCCTTACCCTCTCCTTCCTTCTATACACAACCCGGGCCCACTTGCATGAAGCATTGAGCTGTGGCTCATCTGGTAAGGGATAGATATCTATACGCGTCTGTGTTCTCTGTCGATTGGTCCTCTGCGCCGCTTCCTTTCTTCCCTTTGTTGCTACTCTCATCTGTCGAAAAAGAAAAACCAGTGCAAAGAAGAAGAATAGTAGTAAGAAAGGTATGAGTTCTTGTTCCCCAATCTCTAGGGTCTATTTTCTGCAAAGCTAGAGTTAAAATTGCAGCAGATTTTGATCTTATGTTGAAATGGTATGATCATTCACAAAGCATACTCGACATGTAAGTGCTCTTGTAGATTCTCTCATCTTTTTTTTTCTCTTTTGTCGAATTGTCCAGTCTTTTTTTTAATGGATTTTAAGTTCTTGGCAAGGTGGTTATAAACATAAAATTTGTCTCTTGGAAGTATGTGTATGAAGTGATACATAAATAAAATTATCCAGGATACATGAATTTCTGGAGCTATGCTTTTTTAATGTTAATTCTTTGTTTGGTAGCTCCTAGGATTTATGTTCTGCAATTGAAATTTGGATGAGAAGAGAGTTTGGATTTGTTTGATTACACCTTTAGTCGGAATTTGAAATCATAGAAAATTGGAATTTCGGGGGGTGTCTGGAATTTTTGTAGTTCCTTTCAAATGCTGAAAATCCTTGGGCCTACCCTGTTTACAATTTGCAACCTTGGAACTTGTGTGCCATCAGGTTTCCTACTACTCATAACTTTTAATTTGTTATGGCGTAGAATAAAACAACCTAACTTAAGAGTTTATTCTCAGACCTGTTACAAGCTTGTTTTTAGAACCGCGGTGCGATCTATGTGTTACTAAGCTATCTCAATTGAGTGACTAGGCCTATTAGGTTCCAGGGTGATAGGGCAAGGCATTGTTTTACCTCAAGTGCAGATCCCCTTTCTCAAAGGGGGACATGACCTTGTATTTCAGGCGATGGTAATGTGTTATGCGATAAGTGCCTGACAGAATGAACACTTTTTACTTTGGAAATGCTAACCTAGAAAGGAAAGTGCTCAAGTTCATGTGTTGTTGACACAGTTCAAATTTGTGGTTCTTTCAAAATGCAAATGATACAAGAGGAATTATAGGGCCTTATCCTCTGCTGTAACTGTACAGTTTGCTGAGCTGCCCTTTTTCTTTTATTATTTTTCCTTCTTTTACAGGTGTCGACATTGCTTTTGTCAAATCATCATTATCACTGGCTCTGAGGTTTTCAGATCAAGAACACCAAATAAAACCAATTAGATTCAGGATCTTATGAGGAAGACACCTTTGGACATCATGCAACAGCATCCATAATAAAGCAAAAAAATGTTGTTTTTTTTTTTTCACACCAAGAACATTTATTTGCTTTCACCATTCAAAAAGAAGAACAGGTGATACTTGATGACCAAAGGTGTCTACCTTGTAAGATGCTAAGTCTAATTGGTTTTGATTGGTGTTGACTTTTGTACTGTTGCCTCAAGTATATTTCAAACAGTGGTACAAACTCTTCCCCAAGGCACTCCTGTCTTGGAGTTTTTTCCTTTTAAGTTTAACATCTGCTAAATCACCCTTGCACCAAATGGACGCCATCTCCCTCTCTCTCTTCCTCTACCAGACGCAAATAGGAAACATACTGCTTATGAAAATAAGGCCCCTATCCTGTTTTTAATATGTGTTGATTGCAAATTCTCTTTTGTTAAGCTTGTTTTTATTTTTTGCCTCTGGACAACCAATTGATGTCAAGTTTTGTTATTTCTGACGGCTCACTCTGCGCCAAGTTATGGACACAGCAAAGCAATCAACCAAATCTGGATCTCTTAATGAAATTTCAATGGTGTTATTAAACAATGCCCTGTCTTTACCTTTTGCCATCCTCTTGATCCTCATCTTTGGTGAATTGGAATATGTATGCAATTCGTAAGCACTTTGTCCCTTTGAGACATTTGAATTGTTGATTCACTTGAAGCATAATATATTGGCCATGTACTTCATGTGAATCTAGAGTGTGGTTCCTTCATTTGACTTGATTCTTGTTGATTCATCCTGCTCACTAGGGTTGTTTTTTAGTGGAAAATTTTGCAGCATGTGAAGTATATTTAATTCTTTTCTTCGGTTTTACATAGAGCAATTGGTGTTTTATGCTCCAAAGTATTCAATATGTTCACATTGTTCACACATGTTACTGGTGTCTTAGATGACCAGTTTTTATTGACATTGCTAATTTTAATGTTTCCTCTTTCTTTGTTTATCATTGTTGTGTTTGTGCTATTATGCTCTCCATTTTGAGGGATGTTGCTAACTTTATCGTTGATTGCCATTGTTATCTTTGTGCTGACTTCCCATGTTCGCTTTGTAGAGATGTTATTAGGATGCCAATGTTTTCAGTATTAGCAACATCCAGCAGATTGCTTGGACTTGCCGTCAGCCTTACGTCTATAAGGGCGGCCCAGTGCACGAGGCTCCCGCATAGCAAGGTCTGGGGAGGGCAAGATGTATGTAGCCTTACCTTAATTTTGAAGATGCTATTTCCATGACTTGAACCCGTTTCCTCCAAGACGCTACTGGTAAGGTTTTACCGTTGGGCTAAGCCGTCCTTTTGTTAACCTTACGTCTATGTGGTTTTTAAATCAGACTGGTCCCACCACTTATAGGTAAAAGAAGAAAATGATAGTATATATATATTTGAAAATTTATCCAGTGCACATGTCTTTTCCATGCACACCCTCGCACACCTTATTGTGGCGCTCACCTGATGATCCACTCAAATGGACCACTACATGGACCTTCCCTTTGTGTGTGTGTGTGTGTGTGTCTGTGTGTGTGTGAGAGAGAGAGATTAATCGATTGTAAGTAATGCATACTGTGCTAACTAAATCGTTCAGAAAACATCTAATTATAATCGATTGCAAGCAATTAAATGATTGTAGCATATTTGATGCAGGACTAGATCCATGATTGGCTAACCCATTGGGTCCAAGCCGAGTGAAGAATTTTCAACAACAACTATTATAGGATTTTAGTTCTCTAGGATTCTTTTATTTTTAGAATTTCATATTATGTTTGGTTTAGAATTCCTTATTTGATTTGAATTAGTTTATTTCCTTAGTTAGAAAGTATCTTAACTATAAATAAAAATGTAATCCCTCTTCATGGGACACACAATATTGATAGTAATAAACTTATGAGTTTGGTTCTCAGTTGAGAGAGTTATTGTTTGTCTTTGGTGAGGCACGTAGACATCCTATCCTTAAGTTTTTTTTGACTTGGAGATTAGCCCGTTGGTTATTCTTCTTCCCTGCGCTGCTTCAATATTGTGCTAACTAAGTCATTCAGAAAACATCTAATTATAATCGATTGGAGGTAATGCACATTGTGCTAACTAAATGATTTAGAAAAACATCTAATTATACCTCTTCAGCCCTCCTTCTTCCATTTAGTTCTAATGAAAAGCCTCTTGCCTTTTGCAATTGGTTGGGATCCTTGAACAAGATTCCTATATCTATTGCTAGCATACCGTTGTTCGAAGTACCACTCAGCCTACTGAACCTTTTCAGCATACTTTTTGGCAATGGATGATTGGTGGTGTGATTAACTGCTACTTCTGTTGTATTTTCCAGCTCTTTTGGATTCTATTGAACCCATGTTTGAATTTTGTTTTTCAGTTCTTTTCACAGTGGTGTTCTTTGCAAGGGCTAAAATGTCTTGACTTATAGGCCCACAAGGATCATCTACCAGGGATGCACTTACTTGGGTGTCTTGCCTTGCCCCAGCTGATTCATTTTTTTATATTTTTAATTTTTTTATCCTAGCTCGCTAAAAGTAAAAGATGCTAAGTGGAAACATGAGAAGGTATGGAAAAACACTTGTAAATGAGTAGAAGTCAGTGATATTATCTTATGCTAACACTAGCTTAGAATTTATTTATTTATTTATTTATTTATTTATTCAAGATTACTACTACAAGTTCCAATATATTTCAGTAGCATGCCTGCTAAATGTTTATTTAGATTAAACAAGAATGGTTATATAATTAATTATAGACGACTTGATTCACAAAAACATAAAACAATATACTATTTTGATCATACTTGATATGTTTGCATATAAATTTCTTCATAATATCTCATATGTTTTCATTTAACATATAGAAATTCCAGATACTTTATCAGCTATATGGGCAAGGATTTTGCTTCCTCAGGATGTGTCTGTCGTACTTTTTCAGTCTTCTTTCTTTGTTATTGTTGATCATCTCAACCTATGCTTGTCCACTCTCCGTTGTTCCTCCTTTTATTGATCATTTAACCTATGTATATATATATATATATGAATCAATATTTGTATGTTTTTATTGGCAGCCCGTCTGTTTTTAGCAATATCGGTAGGGACTCTGGTTCCCACTGTCTATGTATATATTTTTGCTGGACATGTGAAATCAAGTAAATCAATGCACTATTCTTGTCATATTCAACATATAACATTTGCAAAATTTAACTAATTTGCTATATTTTGAGTTCTAACACTAACTAAAGTTTTGTTTTATTCATTTATCACTGTATGTTTAAGATTTCGTTTATAACTAAGAAGAAATTTAACCAAAAAAAAAAGAAGAAGAAATTTGAAGCCACTGGTTCTTTGTAGAAACTGAATAATCAATTGTCATAGATGCCTTATCCATCTTTTTCAAAACTGTAGAAAATTGGATTTATATTTTGCAATTACATTGGCCTTTTTAAAAAATTGTTAAATCTAGAAAGATTTACAGTAACCAGCTTAGTTGCGAGTTGGATTTCTAATATGGGGCCTACATAAATGAGAGAGGAAAATATTTGATGGAATTTGATTATGTGACCAATTGAATAACCAAATGCAATTTCCATGTGAAGGCTTGTCCTTGTTGCAAGCAGAATATGTGAAAGTGTGAAAACTAATTTACTGTTGTCTATATTAATTGCCTTATCTTTTTTTTTTCTCCTTGGCTACAAAAGAGATGGAGAATGGGTTTGAGAGGGATAGTGTTTTCATGCTTAGTGATGATCACTTGGGTGAGATGAGTGGGTTGAAGAGGGGAAGACTTTTCATTCAATTGGTGCAGATGTTGTGCGGGGCTTAAGGTTTCTGGTTCTGGTGATTTTGAGATCTGTTGTGAATGTACTCCTGGCAATCATGAAGGTCTCTACTTGTTTGTTTGGTTTTCAAGACCAGTGTATGAAAATAGTCATCTATCTTGTCACTATGCAAGTTTTTTTGTCATGTAAACCTTTTTCTTAATTCCATCATTGAATGCAATCAGTTCTTTTGAAATTAGAAGAAGCTTAGTATAATTGTTTGTTATGTGCACGTGTCTTTATGGATGTGTGAAGCAACTTGACAAGTTTGACAAGATTAAATTAGATGAAAAAAGAAAATTGTTTAGTTTACACTACATTTTTTGGCTTCATGGTCTCAAATACCAATAAATTATGGTTCTATAGTCACTGTACTATTCACTTTTGAAATGACCAATTTTGTGGGGTACATTTAATTAATTTAATTTAATCCCTCAGTTTGAGAGGTGTTCACTTTTTTATTTGGCAGTAGTTATCCATGTGAAAAGGAAATTAAAAAAAAATTATCGTATGCTTTCAATTTTCCTTTTCAAAATAATGTATTCGATCATTATTTTTGCTCTCTCTAATTTGTATTCCCATTCTTTACAGTTTTTCTGGCTTCAATCAAATGCCACAGGTAATTCCATTTTTACTTTGTAATTTTATTTGATTGATTTATTCCTTGTTCAGTGTCAAATTGTTGTTAGATTAATGTGTCATTACTTATTCACTATGTTTGAAAGGATTACACCGTTAATATTAATGCAGATACCTCTCTTTTGTATCATTGTCACAAGCACAATTTTTGGAATGACATAAGTAGATGGTTCTGCTGGGGCTAGATGCAATACTAGTTTTTGGGGCCTGGAAAATTCCAAAGGTAATTCCCTTTCCACTTTCACAAGTGAATGAAGTGTTTTAATTTTTAATTATTTTTTATTTAAGTAAATTAAATAGATAAATTGATAGAGATGTTGGAGTCTGACGCTTTCTCTTCTCGGGATCTAGGTCTATTCTCTTCCTGTTTCCATGTTTTTATCTTTCTTTGTATTTCTGTTGGTTTTTTTTTAAGATGCGAGAAGATAGAATTAGGATTTTTTGGCGGTTCTTCTGTCTGTTTGAGGGCCAGGTTGCAGATTTAGGTGGTTGTTTTCTTTCTGGAACCCTTTGTATCATATTCTTAATCCTATACATGTTTTTGACTTTTTAACTTGTTATTATAAATATATGATTAGTGTTTGATTTGTTTATTATGAACTTTGACGACAAAGAAGCTGTAACACAGTTGAATCTTGATCCTCTTCACTCGGATTTTTGTGACCAAATATTTAAATCACAGATGGATTAACATGAGAACATGGGCACTCATTTAAGAGGCTTGAGAATTTAGACTAAAGGGTTCTTTGAAAACACTGATCTAATTAATAAGAGCCAAATAGATTAAGGTAAAAAATAGAATCCCTAATTTTAAGTTATAATTTACAATTAGTGTATTTCATAAAATACAAAAAAGTGCTGACCCCTACATAGCTGGGAAAAGGCTTTGGTGATAATGATTGTGGTAACTATGGTATTTGGGGCTCAACTATGAAAAATAATAATATAGAGTAATTAGAGATGTAAAATGGCACGGCACGGCATGGCACAATTTGACTAGGGGTCTGCCCAGCACGGCCCATAGTCACGGCACGGCCAATGTCGTGCTTGTCTTGCCATGCATAGTTTGGCACGGTAGGGTTTTTTTTTTCCTTCCTTTTTTTTGTGTTTCTTAAATATTATTTACACAACATAAACATAAAAAGTTGGACGAGATGATACAGAGATTTAAGTGGTTAGGTCAAACTCGACCTACATCCACTAAAAGAAAAATCCATTTGGATATTTTCCACTTGAAGGTTTTTAAATAGGATTACCTCCAAACCTTTACAAGTTTTTTAGATAATAAAGAATATAAAAAAGTAAAAGAAATCACATTTTATGTTTACATCAAGTTAAAGATAAAACTATATTTGTAGTCCGACAATGTCACAAGTTGGATCGTAATCTTTCGATTCAATCAAGTATTGTTTTCTCTTATCTGCCAAATACCAATCTCGTAGACAGACACAACACTCCACCGTTTTATGAGTTAAATTTGTTCTCCTGTCATCAACAACCCATCCACTTGCACTAAAAGCATGTTCTGATGCTACAGAAGACATTGGAATTATTAGTAAATCCCGAGCCATGGTAGAAAGCATAGGATATGTACTTTCATATGCTTTCCAACAAGCTAAAACGTCAAAAGTAGATGCAACATTTGGTTGCATCTCCATTATTACACCTACGTCAAAATATGACAATAACTCCAGCACGACTTAAGGTGATGACATATCCATTTTAGAATAAAGATGATCAAAACCTACTAGCTTCTGATTTCCTCCCCATCCTTGTACCGGAGGCTCCATACTAGCTCCTGATGTGCCCATCCTTAAGCAATATGATTGAAATAATGATTGTAAACATAAAGTTATATTATCAATACTATTTATATTTTCAGTTTGTAAGTTATCATTATTTCTTGAAGAAAAATACTAACACCTTTTAATTTAATTCTAGGATCTAATACAGTAGCTAAACAAAATGTCATTGGGGTTTCATGCCAATAATTAAATTCTTCTTCCACTTTTCAGAAATTGTGCCAAGTAGTTTTATACGAATTTCCCAATGTCTATTAGGCACCCAGTAATTTACTGCATGAAAAGCACAAAACTCATTAAGTACTATTTTTCTAAAAATAATCTATTTAACATGTCATATATAGAATTCCATCTATATTCAACATCCTCCTTATTCTTATAGGTGTCAAATTATGCCTAGTACATATAGTGGCATATAGTTGTTCTCTAATTGAGGATGAAAATATATATCTAACACAATCTTTAATTTTTCTATAATAATCTCAATATGTTTTAAACCAACTTTGACAATAATATTTAAAATGTGACATACACATCTATTTTGAAAAATAGAGCCATCAATTAAGTTAGAAAGTGACACCATAGTTTTCATTATATCAATGGCTACATTATTGTTAGATGCATTATCTAAAGTAAAAGATATAACTTTATCTAAAATTTGATATTCTAAAAGTTTTTCTAAAATAAGTATTGCCTTTCTTTGTCCATTGTGTGGCCATTCAAGTTTAGAAAAAGTAATTATCCGTTTGTTCATTATCCAATTTACATCAATGTTATGGGCGGTGATAGAGAGGAAGCCATCATCACCTCTAGATGTCCACAAATCTATGGTTATAGCTATTCTACCAGCACTATTTTGAAAGTAATTTTTTATATTTTCTTTTTCTTCTTTCCATAACCTAACTGCATCATTCATCCTAGCAGTGTTTCTAGAAATTTTTTTAAATTATAGAACAAATGTACGTTGAATTTATTCTTCAAAAAATTCATTTTCAGCAAAAACAAAAGGCATTTCAGCAAGTACAATATATTTTACTAGCTCTTATTTGGCAGTAGTGGCATTATAACTAAATAATCCTAAACTACAACACTAGTTGAAATTTGGGTCTGTGTCCATCCCCCTTCAGTTTGTGACCTAGACCCAATATGTTTGGGACATATCATTTGTCTTTATGCCTTTTTAAGTGCCCTGTACCACCACTTAAATCTGCACTATAAATTTTGAGGCAATGCTTGCATTGAGCTTTTTCTATTTCTACACCATTTTCTGTCATGGTTAATATTTTATATCCATCCCAAACTGTAGACTTTCAGGCTCTTTTGGCTCCTTTACGGCGAGAACCCTGAGTTGGGTTTAGAGTCGGGGTTGGGGCATGTTGTGTTTTAACTTCTTCTGGTATATCATGCTAATCCTCTTCTTACCTTAGATTAAAAGGATAATCTTCAAGGTAGTGTCCAGCCATTTTAAAAAAATAATAATAATTTTGAAAATAATATCCTTAATGAATAATTTATAGTAATAAAGATTTTTATGATAATTAGCATAAGAAAGGGGAGGAAATGAGAAATATAATAATATATATAGATTATAGGAATATGAAATCTCAAATTGAAATGAAATAAATACCTCGAAATTTTTGAAGGCCCATATCTTGTCTCTTGGTGACTTGATCTTTGGTCCTCCAAAAATTTGTTACTTGAAGTATGAGTAGAATTCAGGGGAGTTAGAGAGCTTAAAGTATGAGTAGAATTTGAGAAAGTTAGAGAGCTTGTTGTATGAGAGTATGAGAGTAGTAAGTTGTGATTGTGAGAATGAGAGGGAGATGGTATTTATAGAAATTTGAAAGGTCAAAATGACCTCAAATGCCCAAAAACTAACCATTTATTGCTGTTGGGAGCGGGCAAAACAGTCAAAACACCCAACGAGCCCTTTTTTGGCTGTTTGGGGGTTTTTTAAAAAATAAATCCATTGGGTCATGCAGTGCCGTGCTGTGCCGACTATTAGCGTGCCGTGTTGTGTCATGCCAGTGCATGTGCCTCACCCGTGCCATGTCGTGCTCAGGCCGTGCCAGCACGGCACGTGGGCCTGGCACCCTCTGCCGAGCATGACCCAGATCTACGGGTCATGCCTGTCGTGCCGGGTTTCGTTGACTCTCATACTAGGCCGTACCAGCCCAGCCTATTTTACATCTCTAAGAGTAATGGAATTTGATAATGATTCTATTTAAGAATTACTAATTCTATGAATTGTAGGCATCCGGGGTAAGGATTGTTCTTATAGTGCTGCCATTTTCATTATGTTCTCATCTTGGTGTTCGTTTAATAAATAACTCTTCTATAAGCTCCTTGCAAGTTAATCTATAATGTTTCTTTTCATAATAATAATAATAATAGTAATAATATTATTATTTTTATTATTATTACCCTATTTTATTTCAACTTTGTTTCAACACATGTTTCTTAGATGATTCACCTGACTATTGTCTTGAGCTGAATTCAATTGATTTTATTGTATTGGATTATTATCCTTAGAAATTTGATTGAAGAATGTTCTTCAGGCTAATGCAGAGGTCAAGGAGATCTTGAATTTCTTGAGTATTATCATATGGCCTATTAAGCACTGACTACTATCTTTCTACGTTTCTCTTGGTTTGGTGAGTAGACAAAGATACTACCCTTTCTTGAAGGTAAATGGTGATGAGAAGTAATTATTAATGCTAGAGCACTTCTAATTTGAAATTGACTTTAATATGCACATTTCCTTTTGATAAGTACTTCATATACATTTCATGTTTTGTGAAAGTTCTATGTTTCACGTAGCATGCATTTGTCGCTTTGATATGCAGGTACATGATCTGTAGAGTGCATTCCCATATCGAAAGTATAGTATAGTTATTTACTCGGTACTGCAATGATACCTATAGGATCATTTTTCAGCATATCTTGTTGTCCCAAACCGATAGTTTCATATAGCTGTTAACTTTTTTTTTTCACTTTGCAACATAAGAAGTCTCAAAATGGATAATAATCAACAACAATTTCATTAAACTAGAAGTATGAGATGTTTGAAAAGTAAATTTTTTTTATAGAATTCTTCCTAAAATATTTTTGATATTTGATTTCCCCCAGTTTTAGTTTCTTTGTGATTTGTTGGCATTCTAATCACATGGTTGTTATTTTTTAACTAATTCAATGCTACCCAGAATGCCTCTCCAGTTGAATGAAATTTAGGTACTCTTCTATCTTATGAGGATGGTTGGATTTGATCCTGCAATTTGCATAGTTAGAAGTCGTTCCTATGTGTGGTTTGCAATTTGCTTGTGATGTTTCAATGCCAAATGTTCCAAACTATTTATACATTAGGTTTCTTTAGATGCTATGTTATTCTTATTAATTTACCATGCATGCTTGAATCTATGTTCTTTGCCTAAGGTGTTTTTCTTTGGTGATTGAATTTCCTTGCCTATTTTTTAAAGTCTCCAAGCCCATATGACAATAAATGCGACTTTCGTTTTTTTAATAGCAAACTCTCTCTCTCTCTCTCTCTCTAAACTTACAGAGCTTCTCCCCATCATTAACTAAAATCATTGGGACTCCTGGACCAAAGTCACGGTCCTTTGAGGTGATTGAAGAATGCCTAATCACAAGAATGTCAGGAGATTTTATAGTTGTTTCTCATTATTTACGTTAGAGTTGCTCATCACTTGCATTCAAGGCTAATGTGGTTATACTTTTTTGTTCTGGTAGTTGCGAGATTCGACTTCTCTTGGTTGAATGATAAGTACCACCAAGAAACTCTTAACAATTTGAGAAAAGCTGTTAAAAATTATGTGCTGTAAGTTACAGACATGGCATTAAACTCCATTTCTACTAATTTGTTTTTCAGGAAATCATGCAGGCTACTGATGCATGTTTATTCTCTATTTCATATAACTTGATTTTTTCATTCCATGGTTAAAAATACATTACTACTAGCAGAAGCATTCCACAAGTAACATGTCCTATTCATAGGGTCTTTTTTCTTTTTTGGTAATATTTCATAGGGACTTCAAACTGCTATTGTTATATGCTGCTCTGCTTACTTTCTTGAAGCTTACTTTGTTCAAACCTGCTTCCATCAAGGGCAACTACGTTTTAGGATGATCAGCACTTCAACATCTGCACATTGTCTTGAATTTTATTGAGAATAAATTCAGGCAACATTTGTAGTGCTGTCAGCATGGATGAAAATTGTGGTATCGGTCGTGGTATTGGTTGGGTCCAAAAACCGATACGATATCGGTATCAGTCGCAGTTCAGGGTCCATCGCGGTCGTTGTGGTGTGAATTTTTTTTTAATCCAAAAAATTTTGAAAAAATATCCAAAAAATCTAAAATATTAGAAAAGGCTGGAAAACAATGTTTTTTTTCATTAGTAACAAGTATAAATCAAAATATCGGTCCTCTTAGATTATAATATCCTGTATCGCTATCCTATCTAAAATTGTGATTTTTTTTGTAAGAACAATAATTATAACTAATGAATTATCTTTAGAACACTTTGCCAGTTGGCCTTACCTATAATCTAAGCTCTAAAAAATAATAGAAACTAAGACAAATCATTTTAGCATGTGAAATCTCAAAAGGGCACATTTAAATGATGCATTAATTTTTTTTCTAATACCATGTTTTAATAATCCACAAATAAATACAAAAATACAAAAAAATATTAACATAATCACATAAATGATAAAACAACCATAAAAAATTAGCATATATGAACTATACAATGATTATATAAAATTAAGCAATGACATTTATAGTGAAAACCTAAATATATAATAGTTTAATATTAAATTATTAGAAAATACGAAAATGAATTTTAAAATATAAAACAAATTACATAAAGGAACAATGAAAAAAATTATCAAAGATGAAGCATATAATGATTATGCTTATTTAAAAAAATATATTAGTGATGACATCCGCAAAAATCTAATTTTAATAATAGATTATTAAAAAATCCGAAAATAAATTTGAGAATATAAAAATAATTACATGAAAAAATAATAAGAAGTTTCATACATGAAGTATGCAATAATCATAGTTACTTAAAAAAACAAATTTGTCGTGAAATCCTCAAAATATCCTATTTTAATATTAAATTTTTAAAAAATCCAAAAATAAATAAATAGTTATATATGACACTATATTTCCAAAATATCGGCCGATATATCCCGATATTTTGGAGATATTTTGATTAGGTGGTACCGATACCGATTCCCAACCAAATATCGATTCGGTATCGGTCAATACTGGTACGTATAAGCCAATACGTACCGGTATTGGCCGATATTTTCACCCATGGTTGTCAGTAGCTTGTGGTCTTATTTATTTATTTTTTTCAACTCACTCTTTTTTTTTTCCTTGTTGTCAGCTCCTTGCAAAATCCTAAAAATGATTCCTGGTAAGTTATTATTTACCTTCCATATAGATTTTCATACCTAACTTTACCCAAAGAGTACATGCCTGTAATTCTTATTCATTGGAAAATAAGTTTTCTTAATATTTTGTTGTGAATTTATTTGCTTTTGCTTGCAGATATTAATATTACATCACATGATGCTGGGGTGCTCTGTTAGGTGACCTTTTGTATAGATTTGCTCTGAAAAGTAAAAAGGAGTCCGGTAATCATAGAAGAGATGCTTATTATTATTATTATTATTATTATTATTATTATTATTATTGTTATGAAGAAATTTCCTGTGATAGGATGTTGCACTAAACAGTGTGGCTTTAACGTGTTTGTCCAAGGTTTATATCTAGCATAATGTGGATATTAATCCATAATAATACTCAATAAATGCCCTTGTAGGTTCTCTCTGTCCTAAGTAATAGGCAGAACAGTACTTGTAAAGAAGTACAGTTAAGAACCAAGTTTCACAATTTGACATCTTGTTTAACTATTCTTCCATTTGCAGTCAATGTGGAAGTTGAAACTGTTCATGCATTCTTTATGGAGTCCACCCCTTGTTGCTCTTATCATCCACGTGTGTCCAACAGTCTAAAATCTGCAAATAGGATTGGCTACTAAATTTTGCACTTACACATCAAGTGTGCTTATAATCATGCGTTTCATCATGAAAGCCCACCTATAATAACTTCCAACCAGTTATGAGTTTTCTCTCTAAGGTATTAGTTTTAAGACCTCATTGCTGAGCTATTTCATGTATCTGAGAGACATAATGAAGGTGCTTATGAGTGACATTACAAGATTAGATTATTATGTTAAGAAAAATTTATCTCATTACATCTATTTACAAATCATGATCAAGACAACACGTTGTAATGTCATTGGTTTGTGCATTTTTATATTAGTGGAGTTGTATTTCACAATGTAAAACTTTCATCATCCCTGTCGACATTCCAATTGGTCTAGAGAAGAAATATCTTAAACCTTCTCAGTCCATTGGCCAGCCACTAAGGACATATCTCTGTTGTAGAAGCCAACTTGATTGTTGAAATGGAGTCACAGTTGATAACTGCATTTGCAGTGGACATCTTGTTGTGCACTCATTTGCTACACAAACCATGGGAATAGCTACAAGCTTCATGTTTGAATTTAATGCACATAACCAGAGGCTGAGTTTCATTTAATTTCTCATTCACAATTTTTTTTAATCGGAATTACACTATTTGAAATATAAATCTTATGGAAAACTATCGAATCTTGTACTTGATTCTCTTTTAAGTGCATTTTATGATTGCAATTTGAAAGTAAGAAGTAGATATTGGCATCAATAGAAGATAATGAAAATTTACAATTTGATCATTTATGATTATGATTTTAGTTTCTTTAAAATTTACAATCCAAATCAGTTTTCATGGCATTGTTCACAATTGTGTAGGTTTTTGAGTAATGGTTATTGTAAGTAACATATGCTTTCTGTCATCTGCAATGACGCTGATGGGTACACTTGTTTACAGTATTAAATACATGTTCCCCGAGTATGTATGCACTTGTTGCTGGAGGCGTATCAGCATTTGCACTTTTAAAGGTAAGATCTCTTGTAGGTTGTGATGGTGTGCTGAATTTGAGTTTTTACACAATAGTATTCTTCACTTAGATTAGTTGCAGACAAGCTCAAAGACAATAAGCAAGCTTGCTCACTCGAATGCCCCCCTGGCTGTGGGTTAGGCTTTCTTAACTTGGCATTGGATGGATTCACAAATGCTACTCAGGATTCTATAGCAAGGTATGGTTTACTAGTTGTGACCACTTCCCTTTGCCTCTAGGAACTTCATTGTTGATTTTTGAAACCATCTCATCTGTTCTTATAAACAGATCAGACTTGATAAATGCATACTTGCATAATGCAAACTACGGTTTTTTTAACTCTAATTCTTCATCATATAGGTACCCAAAGACAAGTGTTTGGGATTTAATTCTGAAAATGATGTGTCTTCATGGTCTTTAGTGGTCTATCATATTAAATCTATCTCAAGTGGAGGAAGCTACAAAAGAAAAAGAAATCCCCGTGACAGATAAATCTTTTTGTTTTTTAGGCCTGAGCCTGAAAATTAGGTGGTCCCTAATTTTTAAAATACAATTGTATCTGTATACATATGTTAATTTAAGCAGGATAGTGACAATTTTGATGTTCAGACTGAAAACAGATTTTTTTTTTCCTCCCCCCTTTGCTGTTATAGCAACTGTCACATGTGAAGCTTTCAGATCATGTTTATTGAGTTAATTGGCCCTATTAGATGCATAAGCTGGCTTTAGAGTAAGGAATAAGGAAGATTTGTACCATCAGACACTTTGGCCTTTAATGTCCCACAATTACAAATGGGCAATGTTAAAGAATTCATTTTATTTATTTGGACTCAGTTCAGTTTTATGCACTGTTTGGGTTTGAGAATGTTGAAAATTGCCCACTATTTGGTAATTTAGACTTTTAATGCAATGAGCCAAATTGATTATCTGATATGTCTCAAGGTTTTCAGATCATCTAGAGTTCCTCGCTTTCGATGTTTGGCTGATGCAATCATAAATAGGAATCTGTTTGAAGAAAGTGTTTGACTTTGGATATAGCTTTAGGCTATCAAACATCAATGGTGGGTCCATCAGATCAAGAGCCTGTGTTACAATCCATGGGTGATTGGCCACCTGAAGAGACTTTAGGACGCAGGATGTGCGAAGAATACAAGCCTTTGTTGATTTTCCAATACATTTTCATCCATGTGGAACAATAGTACTGAAGATTAATTTTCTGCATTTTAATTTTTTTCTGGTTGGGGTAACGAAGAGTGGTGGTGATGTGGTTCATGGAGCTCGAGTTTTTGAGATGAAGATGGGTTTCATGCAGGGTGAACATGTATGTGGATATCAAGCTTGTATCGCATGCGTTGGTGTAGGAATTATTACTTTTAATATTTCAGTATGAAAATAAAGAAACTCTCCTGGGGAATTCAAAAGCCACTTTAGGAAGTAAAGGTCATAAGGAAAAGCCAAAACATCATGGATGGTTCATTTCTCCATTTAATAGTAAAAATTTATTGTCGTTTATTGCTCTATTAAACTGCCAGCATTTAATATGGTTTATTGCTCTATTGTAACTTATGGTGTCTTTTGAATTCCTCCGTACATCCTTTACATACTATATAAGGTTGTGTTGTGATGATTTTTATAGGAAGTATGTGAAGAGTATAAAGAAGATTTGTCAATCAAGAGTCTAAATTTTTAGTGTGGAGAAATCTCTTGTTATCATAAGGTTTGGATTAATATATATATATACATAAGTATTTTGATTATTTGATTTTGAGTAGGGCTCTGTACAACCCTCACATACACAAACACGCACTCTACGTCTCCTCCGTTTCCACTAAAACCTTAGTATTCTGTTCCACCAACCTTCATAGACAAAACTTAAACCTAAGTATTTGCCGCTGTAAATCTTAGTATTCACAGAATACGAATTTCATTTTCATCAAAATAATAGCTGCACATTCATCAATTAATCATTATAGATGTATAAGTTACATATGTAGATCCAGTTGATAATGTATATATTTAATTGGATGTTTTCATTTTAAGTGCCCAACCATCACAGTTGTTTCATGTATAGTTAATAGAAAAGATTCAATTGAAAGTGTTCTTGCTACACATTGTCGTTCGCAGTTGAGTTTGTTGAATGGGTTCTTCATGGCTATTTGAGCACCTTTTGGAGCATGTATATTTAATTAAATATTTTTTCGATGGAGTCATATTATTTGAGGGGGCATTTCAACGTCACCTATATTTTTTAAAATATTTGTCTGGCACGCGCAGGGCCTCATCAAAAAAATCCATTTGTTGTAATCACTTTCAAAGTGAATCTAATTAGAGCACTCACACATTTTTCTTACAACAATTGACAAATGCAATCTTTCATCAATTATAAGATTATTTTTTCTCATTGTTTCCCAATTTCTCTCATCTTGTTTGTCCCATCAACAGAAGTGAAAAATATGGTTCTCTTTAGATATTTGTATTTTAATGACACTCTGCAAATCCTCAATCTACTGGTAGTTTTTACTCTAATTAGAGTTTAACCTAGCTTGGTTCTATTTTAGAATGCACTAATCTTGAGCACTTGGATTCAATTGATTTCCCGCAACAAGCCCCATGTCATATACCATATATATTATTGGTGGGCTCTGACTTGGTCCCATCAAATAGAAAAGGCTTATTGATTGGACAGATGTGAAAAATATGGCTCTCTTTAGATATTTGTATTTTAATGACACTCTGCAAATCCTCAATCTAATGCAAATCCTCAATCTAATGATAGTTTTTACTCTAATTAGAGTTTAACCTGGCTTGGTTCTATTTTAAAATGCACTAATCTTGAGCACTTGGATTCAATTGGTTTCCCGCAACAAGCCCATGTCATATACCATATATTATTGGTGGGCTCTGACTTGGTCCCATCAAATAGAAAAGGCTTATTGATTGAACTTTTATCAAATAATCAACTTGGAAGCTAATAAGTAATAATAATTTGTTATATTGAAGGGCCTGACTCATCTAAAAATACACACTAAAAATATAAAAACAAAGTATGCATCGCTTACTAGCATTCTCTTTAAAAAAAAGAAGATAAAAACCCAACTACTTTACCATGTAGCCTGTAAATGAGTTAGGCTTTTCACAACTTAGCAAAAAAAGGGTAAAAGCATCATACTAATTTGCTAAAAGAGCACACATGTAGCCTGTAAATGAGTTAGGCTTTTCACAACTTAGCAAAAAAGGGTAAAAGCATCATACTAATTTGCTAAAAGAGCACAAATGTTGGGATCATAGATGACAAGTGAATAGATCTATCCAACCAATTCCTTTCAATATCTGCTTTCTTGAAATTCTTCGGTGATGAATTCAACATCCTTTTCACTTATGAATCTCATCTCCTTCAGTTTATACACCATGAAGTCCCCTTTACTGCATATAGAAAAACTTTCATTTATAAGAGAAGAATGATGAGATGACATTAAATTGGCAATAAATTGAATCAAATAATAGAAATAAAGTCAGCAATAAATGTTTTGCTAGATCATTCAATAATTTATATTCATGAGTTGGGTCAAGTGATTTAGTCATCAAAAAAAACACTGAAGGCAGGACCATAGTGTATAAGATGATGTGAAGGGGACCCAATAGAAGGACACAGTTCTAAAGCAATTGGAGAAGACAAACATGTGGATTTACACAGCTAGGTTCTAAATGGCTGATGATTATGAGTGGATGATCATAAAGAGATTTTACCATCAATAAAAGAGAAAAAAGAATAACGAAGTATGAGTGGAGAAGATTTAAAAGTAGAGGTAAGGAGAGAAGTGTTTTTATAAGGGCAGTGCCTTTGGATTACAAATGGATAGAATCATATAATCCAATTCATTTCTTCAATAGATACCTATCAAAAGAGTGCCGAATCTATCAAGGTTGATAATCTAATGGTGGAATCCAATTCATGTAATCAACATCTGGTGTGGTCAATCATTGCGTTTAACCTTTTAAATCAGTTGCATACTCACAGACACAAACCTCACACGTCTATCTCAATCTGTATCTGCAGCCTCTAAATCTTGATCGGTGATCTCTCTATTCCACAACGTTTGGCACGATCGGTGATCTCTCTACTCCACAACGTTTGGCACGTGCACCGTCCATTGCTCCCACACGGTTCCACCCTGACCGCTAAAAACCACCATCTCCCCTCCAACGTCATAGTGACGATTGAGATCGTTGTTGTCATTGTATACCTTCTTCTTGGTGCTTTCCTTTTTTCCCTTACACACAAACATTTTTCATGTACAAAAAAAACTAATGCTTTTGTGGATGGGTTATATTTTAGTATCGTGACGGTATTCACAATAGGGTATAGAGATATTGTACCAAAATCTACTGGCACTAAAGTTTTCAAATGCTTCTATGCTCTAGAAAGAAGCATCCTCCTAAACATTACGCTCATAGACATACTGGAGGCGGCATGAAATTGTATTTTAAAAACCCGAACGTTCCAAGACTTCACAAAAAATCTAAGAGATATCAAGAAGAGGGAAGGAGTTGGGATGCTTAAAAAAAAATAAGAACACATATGACTTTTGTTGCCTTCTTCATCATTTTGAATTCCTTGATTTTATAATATGAACTTCTCCACATAGATAAAAAACCAAAGAACCCAAAATGATGAATAAGGCAACAAAATTTACAGGTATACCTATTTTTCTAAGCATCCCAACTCCCTCCCTCTAAGCATCCCAACTTCCTCCCTCTTCTTGACATCTCCAAAATCTTTGAAGACTCTTAGAACGGTTTTTAAAATACAATTCCATGCAACTTCCAGTATGTTTGGGAGCGTAATGTTTAGAAAGATAATTCCTCCTAGAGCATAAAAGCATGTGAAAACCTTAGTGCCAACAGATCTTGGTACAATATCTCTATACCCTACTGTGAATACCGTCACGATACTAAAATATAACCCACCACAAAAGCATTAGTTTTCTTTGTACGTGAAAAATATTTGTGTATAAGGAAAAAAATAAAAACACCAAGAAGAAGGTATACAATGACAACAACGATCTCAATCGTCACTATGACGTTGAAGGGGAGATAGTGGTTTTTAACGGTCATGGTAAAACCGAGGCAGGCGAAAGTTTTGGTGCCAGCAAATTTCAGCACAATACTAAAATATAATTTGTCCTCCCATCTCAATACTAAAATACAATCTATCCTTCCATCTCCTTTAGTTTATGCAACACGGAGTCTCCTTCACTGCACATAGAAAAACTTTCATTTATAAGACAAGAATGATGAGAGGACATTAAATTAGCAATATCCAATAATAAAACAATTTAGAATTGAAGTAAAAGAAAAGAAAAACCTCACAATCCCATCGATACCCATCACCAGTAACACTAAAAGCACCGACGGAACCTCAAATAATAATAATAATGAGATAAATTCATTTCATATTGTCTTTATGCAGCCATAAATACTCTAAAAAAGGACTAAAATAGGGTTGTACCATTTATATATGATCATTCAAGAAAATGTTACGATACACAACTAATACAATATTTGGAATTGTAATGGCAACAATAAAACACCATTTTCCTTATTTTCATATGAACAAAAAAGCACTAAGCGCACACCGCAGAACACATTATGGCATTAATTGTGATGGACAGGTTATTTCTCATGTAAATTGAGCAATCATTTAAAATTAATATCCAAATTACGTATTAGTAATTAATTAAAAAAAAGACTTTCATAGAGCAAACCATCAAGCACTCTCTCCTAAAGATGTAAGTTTTTCACTCCTAAAGATGCAAGTTATTAATGAGAATACAAGACAAATAACCACGTATCTGGAAGATAACTTTTCACTGTGTTTTACTAGACATCGATTGCATTTTTATTTATTTTTTAATGGTACTAATTTCACCCTTTCGAACAATAAAGATTTGACTTGATATACTTTCTTTTGGTGAACTAAAACAATTATCATGGGTGTATGTACAGATTTTTTCACTTCATATAAATACTTTTTAGAAATTTTTACTTCATATAAATATTCTCATGGTGTATGTATAGATATTTTCATTTCATATAAATATCTATCATGGTGTATGAATAGATATTTTTATTTATTTGTTAATGGTAGTGATTTCTCCCTTTTGAAAAATAAATATTTCACTTCATATACTTTCTTTTGGTGAAGTAAAACAATTATCATGGTGTATGTGTAGATATTTTCTTATACATGATAAGCTTATAGAACCTTGTGTTCCCAATATACCCAACCAAGAAACGTGGGTTCTATATTGACGATTAAATGAGGTGGGGATTAACCTAGCTTTGACTTACAAACAACCTATGAATTTATATTTCAAATTCTTACACCTGACATTAGTTTGACCTCAGGTACATCAAGCTCTATTTTATTGCAATAATAAGTGATATAAAACAGTTACATAAACAGAAGCAAACCTAACACTCACACGTTGATCTTAATCTGAACCTGCGACGTTCAAATCATTATAGGTAATACTTCAGCTCTAATAATGCTTGACAACAAGATGCACCCTCTATTGGTTCCAACCCCCCATATATGATTATCGACTACGCAAATGAAAGGGCAGACAAAAAATAACGAAAACACTGCAAAAATGCGACACATCCTTGTTAAACCAATGAACCCAAAATGCTGAATAAGACAACAATTCCCAACATCCCAACTCCATCTCCCTTCTCAACATCTGTAAGAAACTTCTTATGAGAATTGCTGATTTTTTCTAAAATCCAATTTGATGCCGCATATAGTATGTTTGGGAGTATAATGCTTAGGACGATGATTCCTCCTAGAACATAAAAGCAAAGGAAAATCTTAGTGCCAACAGTTTTGGCACAATATCTCCATATCTCACTGTGCATACCGTCACAAAGATAAATAACAACACATCCAAAAATGTGTTGGTTCTGTTCACATTTGAAAAATATTGGTGTAAGCAAATAAAAGATAGCACCAAAAAAGATGTATCCAATGATAAAAATGAGCTCCACCATAAGTGTAAAGTTGGGGGTAAAATGGTGGATGCATGACCGGTTTGAATTCGATATTGTTGCTTAGAACGGCAGGTAGGCGAGGAAATGGATCTGGAAGAAACTTCTTCATTGATTTTGGATATGGTGGTCCATTGGGATGTAGGAGGAGAAACAGACAATGGTCTTTTGTTGTAGAAATGGTGGTATGATTGAGTAGGTGGGGGAACAAGAAGCTGAAATTAAGAAAGCAAGAAGCTGACAGAGAAATACTAGTTAAGTGAAGTGAAAACATGTGTGACAGGAAGCACTGATTTCTCCTCCTGCAAGTTGAACAATGGTTTAAAATTAACATTCAAAATAGGTATTAGTAATTAATAAAAAAATGGATTTTCATAGTGATTAAATCAGGAAGCTTTCTCTCCTAAAGATGCACGTTTTTCACTCCTAAAGATGCAAGTTTTTAATGAGAAAAACAACCATGCATGTGGAAGATAGTATTCCACTACATTTTATTGCATTTCAATTTATTTTTCAATG
This sequence comes from Sextonia rubra, assembly GCA_037013555.1. Classification (NCBI taxonomy): domain Eukaryota; kingdom Viridiplantae; phylum Streptophyta; class Magnoliopsida; order Laurales; family Lauraceae; genus Sextonia; species Sextonia rubra. The sequence goes on along the minus strand of JASUAD010000001.1, from coordinate 102,137,437 downwards.
ATAGTGATTCACCCTTTTCACTGAAAAATAAAGTTTTCACTTTATATACTTTCTTTTGCTTAACTAAAAGAGTTACCGTGGTGTACATATAGATATTATCTCACACAATAATTTTCTAAATTCTGTACCACATAAAAAAATGATTTCACCTCAAAGGATAAATAAAAACAACAAAAAAAGTACACACGAAAGTTTTGCGCTTCATAAGAAATTGATTTTACTTTTGCAGAAAATGCCAGAGTAAACACAAAACACAAATAAACCTCCACTCAGATATGATCCGTTATTCCCTTCTTTTTTTTTTTTTTGGTCAGGGACTCCCCACTTAATGGTTGGGACCCATACCTGTTTATGACCAGCAGCGGGCCCCCCTTATGATGATCTAAGGCGGTCACCCCAGATCAAATCCAATAAGATGCAGAGATTTGAAATAAGCACTACCCATGCACCACGTGTCTAATTGGGCACCTGATGTATGTCAGAAGATTGCCCCACATGTTGCTTGGTGAACCCATTTCCATTGGTGACGTACTGGAGATCAAATATTTGATTATTATTATTTTTCTCAAACATGATTATGATCGTCATCAACAAACACCATGCCACCTGTCCATTCCCTTGGCCTCTCTCCCAACCCATCTCTCTCAATGCTCACCCCCATAATCCCAATCATCTTCAAACCCGTCCACAAAACTCACCAAAATCCTGTTTCAAACCCTCTCACTCTCAAACCAATAAACCAAACCACCCCCCACTAAATAAATAAATTTAGGAGAAGATCCTCGACAATGAGATGCTCTCCATTCCATCCGCTCTAGTGGAGCTTTTAAGAGCAAGGCATGAAAGCATTTGACTTTGTTATTGGGTTTTGAGGTTGGGATGAAACTTTTCTAATTGTAAAAATTCCCTTGCACTGTTTCTTATTTTTGTGCAAAGGGAAAGCAAGTGAAGAAGTGCCCCCGGCTGTTGACATAATGAGAATGCTATGTAGCATGGGTGGTGAGAAATGGTGCGGTGAGTTCGTTCAACATAGAATTACAATGTCATGTCAGTGTAATGCATCGCATATCCCAAGTGCCCTTTGCATAAAATGTATTAAGAGAAATTTAAGGACTTGTTTTATAAAAATTATTGTGAGTTGTGCTGTGTATATTTTGAGCACAGTTTATAGATATTAAAGGGTTTGTTTTATAAAAATTTTTGTGAGTTGTGTCGTGTAGAGTTTGAGTACATTTTAGTTTTCTTATACTCCTGATATATATGTCTGCAAAGATCCTCTTTGCTTCTACAAAATTCTATTGATGAAAATTGGAAGTACCTTTATGCCACACAGAAACAAAAATTTTGGGTCCACCACTGTTCATGACTCTAAAATTATGAAAATAACTATTTATATTTATAGATTACATGTCTAAAACCCAACATGTGACTTTGGAAACCATGAACAGAGTACACAATTTAAGAACGGCTCCTTACCCTAATGGTAAGTAGCCGCAATTCTTATTGGAATATCCAAGGTTTGAACTCTATGTAGTGTCATTTCTTTTCGCGTGTGGGCTGCTTCTCCACTTCTATGTGCTTTCTTCTCGGTTGTGTCGGGCTTTCTCTTAGATCACAACCAAACAACTTAAAACAATGATGTTTTACTTATCAAGAATTGCCATTATTTGCACAGTTTCTTTAATAGCACCCAAACAAAAATCCTAAATTTAAAATCCCCCTATACTTTTCATACAAGCTTAATACGATAAAACCAAAATAAAATTTGAAAATAGCTTAACAGAGTGGACATCACTTTTAGTGGCTATGCTTACAAGACATGGGCACAGTATAGTTACTCTCATTTTATCACGAGCGAGGCATTTGCGGTTTAACTTTGTGGCTCCGCCCAATTTTATCATGTGATGTTGATAATTAATTGCATATTTAAAATAACAAGTGTATGGATCACAATACACCCAACCACGAGCCACACAAAACTTTGTGTAGATGACAGAAAAGAGAAAAAAACAAAAAAATTCATATGATGAGATTTCAAAAATAAGCCAAGATGCCCAAATCCAATGGTTACGGAGAAAGGCCTGTATCAAGATGCCCAAATCCAATGGCTGTGGAGAAAGGCTTGTATCAAAATATCGGGATGGAGAATCGTCTTCCATGGAGACTTACTTTTGAAGGAAATGAGGGGATCCACCATTTCCATGGTTTCAAACTAATGGAGGAAATTCAATAGGGGCAAATGGCCCTCCTCAGCATTCCAAACACCATCAACGCCCCCGCCCCCGCCGCCGCCCCCGCCCCCGCCCCCGCCCAAAAAACAAAAAACCCAAAAAAAAGTTTACCAAGAAACAATATTTTCTAATAGCACACAAAAAATATTGAAAAAAGTTATTTGCTACACAAGACAGTTGCAAGTGCTATATAGAAGAAAAAAAATTTTAAACATACCTTTTCCTATACCACCTAGTACTTAGGTTGACTTCATTCGCCGCTGTAATTTGCAAAACAACAAAACAATAATTAATTTCATATTTTTTTTAGAACATGGAAAATTCATATAAAGAGAACGATAGCCTCCAAAAAAGTAAAGCATGAAAGATAAATTCAACTTAAAGAAACATATCCTTTCCAAATGCACATTAAAGAAATATATTCAAGTAAGTCCGGCTTGAAACTATAGTTTCATCAAGCAACTGTAGCTTTCAGACCCCTTTTTTACAGTTAGTTTTGAACTTCAAACGCAACCTTAGTTTTCAACTTCAAACGCAACCAAATGCTGCCCCCATATCATGGCCAAGGAGCCTCATACATAACAGTTCTTAAAGCCTTTCTGGGGAAGCTCAGCATATCCGATCAATTGTACAGACCTTTTATAAACTCTTGCACACCGGATCAGAGTACCGGCCATTCATTTCATTCATCCTACCTACCTACATTAAACCGATCAGATCAAATAGAGTAAGAGACAGTTCTATTTGAAAATATTAAACAGATCTGTTCAGAAATGTAGGCAGGGAGGATGAATGGAATAGATGGACAGTACTACCCCACACGGTATAAATAGATCTACTGCATGTTTGAACAGATCTACCAACCACTTTTCCACGTTACACCACTCTTTCTCTCTCTCTCTCTCTTGACTGTTTTCTACTTTCTTCTTTCTTAACTTTGTCTATTCCTTCCTCAATCGAAGGATTCCGCGTTTCCGTCCTCGAAGAAGTAACGAAAAAACACTCATAGAACCAGATCTGTTACAGATCCATCTCTCGAGAGTCGAGAGAACTCTCGCAGCTGATCGATGCTTTTAAGCATTCTTCGTGTCCATCAACACCAAAGGTCTGGATCATCAGAACAGAGCCTCTGCCGTAGCCCAGCCGTAAATAGTAAAGCCGGTTGGGTTGCGTTGCGAGCCGAACAGGCCCGAAAGCCACAGAGAAACAGAAGCAAGAAAAGGGAAAATAAGAGAAAGCAACGGAAATTCCCCGGACAACGAAAGTAAAGCCTTCTCCGTAGAGAATAGAATCCAATCTCCCACTCACATCAACAGTACATATCCCATCTCCTCCATTCACTCCTCTCTAAGCTCCAGAACAACAAGAAAAGCAACCACCAAAATGCAGAAAATCTGAAACAAGTGATTGGAAAATTCTAAGCTGGACTGGAGAGAGGGAGAAAGAAAGAAAAGTTACCTGGACTGGAGGCCCACGCTGTCACCTGCAAGTTCATGACCACAACACCGCAGCCGGAGATATCCCGATCGTCCTATGAGATTTTCTCTGTCTCGCTGCTTTGTTTTTCACTCCTCTACTCTTATACCCTTTTCCGCCGTCTCCCCTCTCCTCCCCTCTTTTCTCTTTCTTTTTACCTCTCCTTTTCTCTTTCTTTTTTACGTTTTTCCCTTCCCCATAGCGATTAATATAATGCAGCGTGCTGCTCTCGCCAACCACACTCAAAACAAGAGTTAATACCCACCACCAACCCTGCGCTCGGTAGAAGAGGCCATGACAGAACCGAAAAGACAACGTCACATCAAAATCTACTCTGAACAATTAAAAGCGATACAAAGGTTCGTGAGAAAATCTGAACAATAGAGCGTGCTCTCCGCTACCACACTCTAACCGTCAGTTAAACCCACCACCAACGATACCCACCAACCCTGCGCTCGGTAGAAGAGGCCATGACAGAACCGAAAAGACAACGTCACATCAAAATCTAATCTGAACAATTAAAAGCGACACAAAGGTTCGTGAGAAAATCTGAATAATAGAGCGTGCTCTCGGCAACCACACTCTAACCGTCAGTTAATACCCACCACCAACGATACGTTCGGTAGATGAAGCTACAACAGAAAAGACACGTCACATCAAAGTCTTAACAATTAAAAACGATTGAACGAGAAAATCTGAATAACCTCTGATGTGCTTGCAATTACGAGACCCACAATAACCAGACCAAGCGCCTTCATTGCTAAGAAAGTTGGTTATCCCTTTCTCGTTAAAAGATAAGAATTTAAAACGTTGCATTTCTTGCTGGTTTTTACCTAACGAGCTCCTCACTTTCCTATTTATTAGAATGATAAAGTTCGGGACTAAACTCTCAGCAGCCCATTTCTATCCTTTGTCAAACGCCCAATCGGTTAACTCTCTCTTGTCCTCACCCCTCCCCTTATTGGACCATAGTACCTTTTGATTGAGAATTTGAAAAGTTATTATTAAAATACAAATACATAAAGAAGGATAAAACTATATATATGTCCTTCCTACTATAAAGAGGGATGTTACCTCTCTTGAAAAGTATTAGGGCATGTTTGGATGTAGAGTATAATAAAATAGAGTAAAGTAAACCTAAAATTAAGAAAGAATAATATATGATGGGGTTATGATAATTTTTTATTTTTAGTTGTTTAACAAGAAATCTTTTTGACTTTTTGTATAAAAAGTAGATGTTTTCTGTAATTTAATTGTTGCTTTTTTGACTTTTTTTTTAAAAAGAAGGGGGAAGATTTGAACTTCAAATATTAAACTTTACTCTAATTTACTTTACCTCATATCCAAACACACCTTTAATGTTCAAGAAGATAGAACTATCATACCTCATAACATCTTTTCGACTTTATTAGGTTTAAAAAAGAAATTATCCCTTACTATAATGTGAGGGACGTATGCATAATCATCGTTTCCTATAAAAAAAAACTTCATATTTTGCAAATCCGTTGATGGGACAAATAAGATGAGAGAAATTGGAAAAGAATGAGATAAAATAGTTTTAGAATTGATGAAAGATACGGCTAAGTGGGCCTCAGAGAGCTAAATTGCACTTGCCAGCTAATTGTAAGTAAAAAATCACTGATATGGTGGATTCACTTTTAAAGTGGGTACAACCGATGGATTTTTTTAAATCCCAGTAATAAAGGATATATATTGTCATTTATATGAGGTCATCTAAGTTTTATACATCAAATACAAGTCTCGTGCCACTATTTTCTCTATACGTGGCCCATATGGATAGATGCTAATAAGAAAGATTATAGCAAGTCTAAAATTCTTAAATCTTTTCCCTGTGGGTATGGGATGAAAATAGGGTAGCAAATGGGTACCCGATTTAAGATGAAAATAGGATTGCAAACGAGTACTTGATTCTCCGATTAGATGAATATTTCAACAATTGAAAAATCAGATTTAGAACTAGTTTTAGATTCTAATTCATAAATAGGTCTAGATTAGGAATTCACTTTAGGTTCCAATTTATAAATGGGTCTGGTTTTAGGCCCATATGAGTTCCTACCGGTGTGGACCCGGGACACGACACAAGTGTTGTTTAACATTGCAAATTATAGCTAAAAATCAACTTTGGTTTGACATTTTTATATTTAATCTTAAATATAGTAGGCTTGATATATTATTATAAGTTGAGCAATAGCCTTAATTTAAAGAAAAAAAAAAGAAAGTTGAATTGGTATCCGAATCACGTCTATAAAGATGCTTTATTTAGGCAAATTCGCTTCTACACAGATGCAGATGCAGCCACGAACGTCTGCCGCCAAATAAGATGACTTACTTGATTGGGCAATTGTGCTCTCGATTGGTTGAAGAGTTCTCGACTCCCAAAGACCGCCAAATAAGATGACTTACTTGATTGGGCAATTGTGCTCTCGATTGGTTGAAGAGTACTCGACTCCCAAAGAGACCACTTTTGTTGACTCATAATAGCAACAAACCAAAAAAAGATGTAGACAGAAAAATCAGAAAAAGAAGAAGAAGATCTGTAGAACTTCCTTAGTGTAAACACAGGAACAAACAACAAACAAATTTCAAATTTCTCAGGTGTCCCCAAAACCCTTTATATAGAGTTTTCAAGGAGAGTAGCCGAGGAGTATGTGAAAATGTTACGCTAATGGTTACTGTCTTGTGGAAAGATGTGGGCCGGATAAAAGCGGGTTGTCGACAAGTGGATACGGATCTAGATCCACCTCTAATCCAAAACACAAGCGTGGGGCAAGGCCAAACCCGGCCGACTCAACTAGCAAGTCTGATGTGGAGGGGTGGGCCCAACCTACACCACACACACAGCTCAAGCCCAGGCCCGCAAAGCACGACACGATCGGCCGGTGCCCTCGTGGGTGGTAACCACCACCAAACCCACTAGGAAGCTTAACACTATAAGCTAAAGAGAAAACATTAATAAACTACTTAAAAAGAGGTAGTAAATAACTGATGAGGGACAAAGAGAAAGAAAGAGAAGTAAAGGAAAAGGAAATTTATTCATTTAAAGGTCAGGAAACTTGTGCTTAATGCACACTCAAATCCAACAAGAGAGCCGTAGGTTTGTGAAAAAAAATAACTAAAAGTTTTAAATGTAATGTTTTTAGTCACTTTAAACATTTTGCAGTAATGCATAAAATTTGTAATTTCATATTATATTAAAAACATGAACAATATATACTAGAACCGATTTTTGTACTCGCTCCATACATTTCACAAAACTCTATTAAATCTTTAGCTTTTTTTTTTCATTAAAAACATGAATTGCTAAATAGACAGTTCATTCATGTATCTATACTTATGGGTAAATTAATATGAGACAGTTCATTCTTAAAATATGGGATTCGAACCCTAAAGAGGGTTGAGTAGGGTGAGTCTAAATCTAATCCAATAATGACCAATTAAAGTCCAATCTTAATTTTTCTAACAATTTAAAACACATATGATATTCAAAGCCAAAAATGAAATGGAAGCAATAATGATAATCATCAACCATGACTTGGGCTTGAAGCTTTTATGGCAGAATGATGAGGAATTTTAAAACCGTGCGACAATATTGGTTGAAATCTCATGATCCAAAGTGGACATTATCATGTGGGTAGTGGGCTCAGGTCATTATAAATTGTATTAAGGCCAAGGACGGCTCTATTTCTGGTGAGGGAAAGTGTGAGACTCCAAATTTGCCTGGGGTAATCCTTTGAGGCAATACCAAGTTAAGTGCTCCCGCAAGACAAAATTAGAAAATTCTTAGGGGTAAGGGTGCTAAATCCCACATCGAAAATATTCAAGAATTGATCTTGGGAATATAAGTGCGGCCTTTGCCATAACCCAAAATAAGGCATTTTATAATCGTAAGGCAAGATTGAGTTAAAATTCTATAAGGCAAAACAAACAATATCTTATAGGTAGTAGGCTTTGATTGTCACATGAGCAAGCAGGACTATTTGACTCTAGCCAAGCTATGTTTTCCGGCTTTCACTTGGGGTATTTGGAAAGAAAGAAACCAAAGGATCTTTTAAAATATTGCTCGGCTATGGAAAACTCTTCTGGGGTATTTGGAAAGAAAGAAACCAAAGGATCTTTTAAAATATTACTCAGCTATGGAAAATTATTCTAAGGGATATCCTATTGCAAATAAGATCAAGAGCTCTATACTTCTTAAACTTAGAAATCTCAAGAACTATCTTGCAGTTTGGAACATATTTTCTACGCAAAAGAAAAATAAAATCCAATGTGCATCCTTATTGTGGAGCTAGTAATTCGAAACGACTATTGTCTTCCAAAGAGGATTTACTCAAATGCATGAAGTGGATAAAGACTGTGCACTCAAAGCCCTTCCCAGCTGCTCAATCGATCATCAAAAAAGTGATCATTCTTGAGTCCTCCAAAGAGAATGTCCCACTTGTGATAATGCCAGACAACAAGCTCATCAGTTTAACTGTATGATGGATAGTTCTCTGTCATCTTAGAAGCATAGATTCCAAGTTAGGGGACTTGGCTTAGAGCTTCAAGGAGTCAAGTTGAAAATCAGTCATCATCTTGACACTAGAGCTCATCCCTAGTCACGTTTGTCCATTGGCCTAAGGAACTTCAATCCAATTGTTTCCATATTGCAGATCTGCAACGGGCCACAACCGGGGTGGTTAGAGTTGATATCAATCACGTGGGGACTAAACTCACTTCATAATTTCAATAATAATAATAATAATCACTTTTCTCTCCTCTTTTGGGTTTTTATGTTACAGACTACATTTAATCAATCCAATTTCTTGGTAGATACACGAATACCTCACTAGTCTTGTCAACCTTTAAATATTCTAATTTCACACTGTTTCAGGCTTAGTCATTGTTAGGTTTATCATAACAAGTTAACATGGTTATGATGCAGGATTAGGATCACTTGATAGTCTTCCTCTAAATACTTTGAGTTCTTTTGTCTGTTTGTCATGCATTTAGGTGTCGCCCATTGAAAGTAGGCATTTTACTAAAGGTATACTTCGCGTAATCATAACATTCAATTTTAAAGGCTCAAACTTATTGATTTTCTAATTGAATATGTTTTCGGGATTATATCAAATGTTAAGTGTTCTGTCAATTCCAATGTGGGTGAAGGGATTCGAGGAGCTGATTACAGAGACGATGTTGTGGCCCAACTTTAATTATTAACTGGAAAATTGGATAGACCATTCCATATACGCATTGTATGAGCACAATGCCTATAGCTACTAAGTTCCTAAAATCCTAATGTCAATTTGATAGTTAAGACTTGTGTCTAGAGGTTGTGTTTCGATCTGCACATCCACATTGGAGTCATAGGGGATTTACCCTTCCTCTTGGTCTGAAGGAATTAGTCCGGCTCAAAAGGGATGGGACACCCTCCATTAGCAAAAATAAAAATTAAAAAAAAAAGAAAGAAAGGAAACAATTCAATTCATCAAATAATTTAAATATCTTAAAGTCTTTGACATACAACTTACCGTATCCTACACTGTGGTATCAAAAATCTCAAGTTGATTGGTTTTTAATTTGGTAAAAAGGTTGATTACATTTTATGGGACTTGTACAATGCTAGTAAAAAAAGGTTTGGCTATCAATATTTTATTTTTTTTATTTTTTTGGTAACCCGAGGCTGAGACCTATATACAAACACCAACACGATACCAATACCAACTCACACATGCAAGGTAATGGAGACTACCATATGTGAGGGACACACAATTCATACATACGGGATAATAGGACCACACACATGTAAGGGACATAAAACTTACACGTACAAGGTAATAGGAACTCACATGTGTGAAAAAACATAATAAAACTCACACATATGAAGTGATAAAACTGACATCTACAAAGAAGGAAAGATAAGGTGATTATTGAACTGTAGACCACCTAATAGGAACCAGCACCCCTTATCATTATAGTAAGGAGCTGTTATTGGTTATGAATGTTGACCGCCTTGATGAAAAAAATGATAGGCCAAAGAAGCTGATAGTAAAATTATATTTAAAAAAGTACAATTTATTTGAAAATCTAACTCAAAAAAATTGCAACAAAAAAATAAAATTTACATAGCCAGCACGATATAATTGGAGTAAGACTTTAATAACAATGATGATGATGAATAATTTTAACGGATATGGTAGATGCACATATCAATTCCTATTTTGCGTACAGAGAAAATGATTTGACTGAAAACCCAATAGCCATATATTGCTCCTGCAATGTGTGATCATGTGCTGCATCACTGATTTATCATATCTATTTCGGTAGCTTGTACTCTTGTACAATTAAGATACGACTCCAACAATCACCAACGACTAGAAATCACAGAACCCCACATCACAATGTAAAAGTACAATTTTAAAAATCCGATCATGAAATCCGGAGCCCATACTGGAGGCATGCCTGTTAGTTTAGTCTTGCCTCTTCTTCCTTATTGCCATCAAAGTCTCACAGAAAAGGTTTTTTAATTCCCACTTAGGGCATGTCATATCATATTCTTATCCCACAGTACAATCGTGGGATCCATGACTAATAACAATTTAAGCCCCTCCAAAATAAAAGACTCTTTCAAGCCGCAATTTTAATGTTATGATTCCACATTGATGTCGAAAAATTTATGAAAAACTTTTAGCCATTGATGTAACATGCTTAATTTTAGATTGTTCTATAAGAAGTTTCTTTTTTATTTATTATTATTAATTTTAAGACAATAAATCAAGATCTAAACTGTTAATATGTTTATAAGGTCAATAATAATTAGGAAATCGGATTTTAGCCGTTGGATCATCTCCAATATTGAGATATTTGCTAAAAGATGTGAATTATTTGCTATGTTTTTAATTTGTGGGCGTCAAACACAATATCCAAACCGTTAAATCTCATTAAAAGGATGAACATGGCTATGGAGTCGAATATCAAAGCTTAATTCTTTGTAGATCTTAAAAAATTTGTGAAAAAAGGTTCAACCATTAATTTAAAAAAGTCTATTTAAAATAGATCCTCACATTACCAAACACACATGTTGATTTCAGCCTTTTTTATGGTTCTTTTTTTAATGCTTCTTCTATTTTTGATGGGTCTATCATAATAAGACTAGAAATGCTAAATAGGGCCTTAGGAGAATCCACATGAGTGCTTTTTTTCCTTTTTTTTTTCTTTTTTATGTATCAGTATTTCTTCAATTGTTAAGCAATACTAAGCAAGGTATGTGTATGGAATCATTTCATTGTACAGAATGACCGTTTGAATTTAAAGTCCTAATAATTATATTGATCAGTTTTATTTGGCATGATCATAAATTGCTGGTGTTCCCTATGTTTTAAATGTTAGCAATCATCTTCTCAACAAAAAAAGCCTTGATGGCTCGATTTCATCAATCTAGGTCAATTTCTCAAGTTCCTCCTTTCATGCTTTTCCTCCCATATGAAGTTATACTGTGGTAGTCTACAAATTAAATTGTCATTTTCAAGAGTAACAAGCAAATTGTATAATTGATTGTATTAGATATTTATTAATAAATTAAATTAATCATTTTTATCTATTATATCAAGATGGTAAAAATAGAAAAATAGATAAACACTAAACTAAATAGATAGATAAAAAAAAATGATAGAAAAAATAAATTAAAAAAATTTAAATTCTATTAAAAAATCAGAAAATATAAAGAAAAGTTAAAATTTAGACTAAGAAAATAATGCACTAAGTGCTAAGCTAAGATTTGGGTAGTCGGCCAACATATCAAAGAAAAAAAAAAATCTTTCATAAATAATTGCAAACCAAGAGTCCAAATCTTCCTAAAAGTTTAAATTATTTGAAATTCCTAAAATCTCTTCCTCAAATGTGAGATGTAAAAGACTCCACATCTTCCAAAAAACATAAACAATATATAACCCCTAAAATTTCTCTAGAATTAAAATTGGGCCAAAATTAAAATTAAAATTGAGCTCCAATTTGGAGTCCAATTTATAAATTAAATCTTATCTCATTAATATATTATTTATAACTGCAAAACCAAATCCTATCATTTAATAAATCTAATCTTCTAATGCTTAGATCAATATGCTTGATAAACAATCAAGATTTGATCTGACAATCAAGATTTGAATGTATGTTTTTAAGAAGATCTTACAATCAAGATTTGAATAGATGTTTTTAAGAAGATCTGACAATCAAGATTTGATCTGACAATCAAGATTTGAATAGATAGATTTAAGATATGCAAAAAATAGTTGCTTGAGTTAATCTTAAATACTAGCTAAAACCCACTTTTTATGTGATCAGCCTTGCGGATTTGGCTTTTGTTCACTAAAAGTCCACTATTACACACCATTTTTGTCAATAGTATGTAAATCTTCATGCACGTTTCATAGAGGCTTCTTTCTGTTTTTGTGAAACTGGGGGAAGGAGAAAAGGAAAGTTTTGTCATGACATATCTTGCATAGGCATGAGAAAGGGAAACTTTTATCATGGCATGTGCTGGATACAAGTTGTGTACTATCAAAGACACTTCCTCCATAGGCAAGGGCTTAGAAGTAAGTTGCTGTTTGTCTTTTTCACATGAGATACGTAGCTACAATTTACATATGTAAATGTTTCATATGTAAACTTTACATGCATGTTTTAGTTTACATCGTTTGTCCATCAATGTCATTTTCACATCATTTACACACATAATTCATTTTACTACGTCTGTTTGAATTACATGTGATAATGTAAGAAATTCATTTTGATAATAAAATCTATATATAGACAGATGTTATTCTTATTCCTAATGAAGGCCCCTCTCATCATATTACAGAGTAACAAATACACGCATCCATGAATTTAACTTATTTCAATATATAAAAGAATAAATTCATTTTATATTTCAATTCCATGCAAATAACAAGCTTACACCATGAAGTTCAATGATATTTTCATTCTCCAAAATCATGGAAAAAAAAGTCCATCCATACAAAATATACATTTCAAAAAATAATATACCATACCTATACAAAATATATATAATCAAAAAATATTTTAAATTTCCCATACAAAATAAACACACATCATATATCCAAAATGAATATTTCTCCATATGCAAAAAGTGAGAGAATTTATATATGTCAATTCATCAAGCTCTCTTATTAGTATTAGCATCCCACATCTCTGTTGATATTGCATATTGCAGGTGATAAGCAAATTGACTTTCAGATTCTTCATTAATCGTTTTATTCTGACAATCATCGTTGTCTTTCACGTTAAAAAATATTCTTTCATGACGATCGTTGTTTTCCACATCAAAAAATATTCTTTCATAACAATGACGCTCTTATAATTCATCCGCACCTGGATTTTTTATCATGATAAAGCTGTATAATATAGCACATGCATTTACAATCTTGACCTGTGATTAATAGGATAATTACAAGGTATATGTATTAAAATTAAAAACTGTTCCTTCCACAACCGAAGCATTCTTTCAATAACATTCCTCCGCTTTGCATGTCGAAGATTAAATAGCTCACTAGGAGTCCTAGGAGCCGATGCTTGAGGTCAAAATTCCTTTAGATGATATCGTGTCCCACAATACGGTCCAATAAAATCTTGCGTATGACCATAACCATCATTAACAAGAAAAGATGTTCCTATAATGATTAAATTTGACAAGTATCAATAAGATTGTAATATCCTTAGCTAGTGTTCAAAAATTAAAATTATTTATTGAAATAAAAATTTACCTTTTGGAACTTGAAGATTGTAGGCTCCCCTATTTTGGATAAAGGTGAAAAACTTTCTGATCATTGGATGATCCTTCAAAACCGACACATACAAACTAAAACATCATATGAAAACCTACAATTACCATTACATTTTGTGCAATAAAACATTTTTTACATCAATACCGTTGATAATCTTTAATTGATACCTATGCTACAACATAAGTGCTGTCAATGACATCAATGCAATCTTATCCCAATAATAATTTAAACATAACTTATCAATAATTAATTTGATTACAAAAAAAAAATCAATAACAATTTAAACATACATCATAGAAACTAAAAAATGCAACATTAAAAATATTGGCTTACCTTGAAGAAGGAGTAAAATACTAGGTTCATTGTAATCTGTGCTGTAGTAGGTGTTTTCGGTCTAGGAAATTTAATATAATCAAGACAAATATAAAGAAGTGTGTCTATAATAGCATTGAAATACTTACTAATTGTTTAGCCCGAATGCTGAAATTGAATTTCTATTACTCGATTTCTCTAACTATGACCTACAGTAACTAGAAAGATAGCCCATGTTCTTCTACAAAAACTCTTTCAACTCCCCACAGTAGCCCTTTGCTTTGTAATAAGTCATATAATCCTAAAAATACATTAGTCATCATGCGTAGTAAATCATATGAATTGTGGGGATTACTCCTAATGAGGTACTGAGTGAACTCATAGCCAAATAAAGACAACTCATATACCCGCTTCCTCTTTTTGACCCTCTTTTGTCTACAATAATAATCCCATAAAAGTAAAACTGTAATAATTGTTATTGCTACTACATGTAAAAATATGATCTTCTTCTTTGCATCCATTACTTTTGTACTGTTCGATAAATAATTGACAAATATTAGAATAAGGAACTAATATAGCATAACAAGACAGTTTATAAAATGTCATCTCAAAATAAAATATAGAGTCAATTCCAAGCATATAACAAGACAATTTATAGAATGCCATCTCAAAATAAAACATTACAAGAATTCAAAATTAGGTCCCATCTTAGAATTTTTTTTTAATAACCAATAGTCCTAGATGGAGCCGCTTAACTCCTCCATGAGCCATGCAAGACGTCGATCCTTTGTTGAAAATGCAAGAAATTGACAGGCACTTATGGATCCTTCAATAGTATGGGAGCTCATAATTCTAAAGTAAGGTCTAAATTTAACTTTTCAATAGCAACAACTATATCAGCTTAGCTAGGCTCTACTTGGGTCATCTTATCAGCAAGGTAGATTAAAATAGTGTTTATGTCCTTAATTGCATGTGTAAGTTTATATTTGCTTTAAGTTTCATCCTGTACATTGAGCCGAGAAGTAGCTGTTAAGTGGTTTTTGGCACATAGCACTTCAGAGATACCCTCATCCCTCTTATCAGAGCTACTTGATTCTACTACCAAATCATGGATAGATGCTTGTGGGGCTTCCATAGGATGTGGTGGATGTTGGTTAGTTAACATCATATATCTTCCATCCGCAATTGAATCTCTACATATAATAGCAAACTTTTCATAGTTGACCACATTTCTTCCTCGGTACATTCCAAATCTAGGATGTGCCTGAATTAATCAAATAAGTTCCAGGTAGTGTAATAATTATTGAGTTAACAATGATAGTATGAACATGTATTAATAATTACTCACCTTGATATAATTGTCCCACACTTGATCACTTACTGTAACCCTTTTTGTGATATCGTTCCAACCAAAGCCACTGAATCCCATGAGAGCTTTGACACAATTGTAATGACTCTTTATCGTTCTTAGTCAATTTCTAATTTTCTTCTTATCATATTCTATTCCATACATTTTTTTCATATTTCTTTCAATCTCTCTCCACCTTTCCATTGTCCAGTTATTTCCATCCATTCGCCCGAGATGGATTTGTTCTATCAATATATCAGCTAATTACTCATCTATATCATCTATCCATGTGGTATTCTTCTTTTGCCTCTTACCATGCCTTTTTTTAGAGGACGAACCAATATTAATGTATTCAACATCTCCATGACATTTTTCTTTCGCCATTTTTATATAACATGAAGTAGTTATTAAAATTTTGATAAGATTCTAAATCCATGATATCAACAATAGATGCTAAAAGGAAGGAGGCAAGTTTGTTAAATATATAAACAATAAGTGTGGTTTTTGTATCTAAATTTGAGTAGGTTAAATATGATTATATACAAGTGGCATGTATATAAACTCATATTAGGTTTGATTTCAAAATCAAGTTCTTTTTTTATCTTCACAACTGCAAAGGGTAGTGACTAATCATGATAGCAAAAAGCTGTTCAGTGACAACAGCACTACCACAAAATTCTCAACTAAGTGATAGCCTATAAATTTACCCAACCCCATCATAAGAACTATAGCCTATTGAAAGCCAATCAAACGATATGCAAGTGCCCAATTCACAAAATCATGAGATTTATAATAATTTTGAACAATTTATAGTAGCCCATGTTCAAATCTCATTAGTTAAGATTAGGTTCAATAACTCCAATAATAGGCTAACAATAAAAAAGAATCTAATAATCAAATTTCAACATCAAATTACACTATTAGTATAAGAAAAGGAAGAGAAAGCTGGGAAGAGAACGAGAGATAGAAAGGTTCAGATTTAATTGTTCAACTGATTGATAAGGTGGGGCATGGGCTGGCAACAAGAGAGGGGGAAAGAGAGGAGCAGAGAGGGAAATATAGAAGAAGAAGAAGTAGGAGAGAGATAGAGAGAGGGGATGGGAGAGAAGAAGAGAGAGATAAAGAGAGGGAATGGGAGAGAAGAAGAGAGAGAGATGGTATGTGGGCTTATGGGATTAAATTGGTGGGGGTCAGCTGTGATGGGGTTGTGAGGGTTGTGCTGGGGTGGGCTAGTTGCAATGTGAAGGCAATCATGTTCAAATCAGGTTTGGTTGGCAGAGAGGGGAAAAGAGAGGAGTAGAGAGGGAGAGAGAAAGATACAGAAGAAGAAGTAGGAAAGATACAGATGGGGAATGAGAGAGAAGAAGAATAAGAGAGAGAGAGATGGCATGTGGGTGTGGATGAGACGAGATTGGTGGGGGCTGGTTGTGATGGGGTTGTGAGGGTTGTGATGGGGTGGGCCAGTTGCAGTTTGAGGGCAATGATGTTCAAATCAGATTTGGGCTGATAGTAAGGGGAAAAGAGACAAGTAGAGAGGGACAGAGGAAGATAGAGAAGAAGACAAAGGAGAGAGACAGAGAGAGGGAGAAAGAAGAAGAGAAAGGGAGGGAGAGAGAGTGGATGATGCTCGTTTCCTTCTGTAGGTTGTTAGTCATGCTTGATTCCTTCTGTAGGTTGCTAGTCATGCTTGATTTCTACTGTACGTTGCTCGAAAGAGAGATGGGTTTAGAGTAGGGTTTCATCTTTGTAATGGGGGAAACAAAAAGACTTCAAAAAATGATCGTTTTCGGGGGAGTGGGGTTTCGAACCCAGCATTCCCCATGATGGAATGTGCTCGGTCCAAACCATCCGCCAAAATGGATGTGAATCCATTTCATATGAGAGTGAGGTGCGTAACCTTTTACCATCATATCATCATCATCATCATCAAAGCCTTATCCCAACCATGTTGGGGTTGGCTACATGAATTCTATTTCTCCATTCCGTTCTATTTTGAGTTAAATCTTTCGATAAGTAAAACTTCTTCAAATATGAATTAATGACTTCCAACCATGTTTTCTTCGGCCTATCCCTACCTATTGATGGACCCTCCACCTGTATATCCAAACTTTTTCTCACTGGTGCCATTACTGGCTTACGCTCAACATGCCCAAACCATCTCTAATCTTATCTTCTATTGGTGCTACCCCTAAATGTTCTCAAAAGCGCTTATTTCTAATTTTATCTTTCCTAGTTTTACTACAGACCTACCTAAGCATTCTCATTTCCGCTATATCCATCTTATGAATATGTGTCTTCTTAATTGGTTAACATTCTGCTCCATATGTCATAGCTGGTCTAATTACTGTCCTGTAAAATTTTCCCTTCAATTTTGTTGGCATCTATTACAAAGCACTCCCGAAGCTAGTCTCCACTTCAGCCATCCAACTCTTATCCTATGCTCCACATCTTTGCCAATCTCCCTATCCTTACTAATCATCGAGCCTAGGTACCGAAAAGAATCTTTACGTGGTATCTCATGGGTTTCAATTTTGACAGTGGTTTCAATACTTTGTATATGTCCACTGAAATTACAATCCATATATTCTGTCTTTGTACGACTTATTTTAAAGCCTTTAGATTCTAATGCCCCCGCCATCTCTCAAGCTTTGCATTTACACCTTCTCTTGATTTATCCACTAATACTATATCATCTGCGAACAACATACACCATGGTACTTCTTTTTGAATGTGCACCGTTAACTCATCCATAATTAATGCAAAGAGATAAGGGCTTAAGGATGATCCCTGATGTAAGCCTATAGTCATAGGAAATCCACTCATTTCTCCATATATGGTTCTCACATTTGTTATTGCATCTTCGTACATATTTTAAAAATTTTCAATGTAACCTTTTACCATCATATGAAGTGTAAAATTTCTATGTGAAAAAGGGCTGATTTTCACATTATTTTCATATACAATTTATATAGTTGATGCGTAGATGAGTGCAAATAAATATAAAGGTGTATAACTGTTACACATGTGACTCAATTATATATATCAATGACTCTAAACAAACGACACCTGAACAAGTTTCCCTTTCGGATCATCGATACAGATTAATAAATTGTGGGCGGGTCTTTTCTTTTAATTTCGCTTTTTTGGCACCATTAACCATTGTCTCTATTTGGCTATTGCAGTGGGAAGATATTTGGAAGTCGAGGTAGGCCTAGGATCCCGCGTAGGTGGCTTTTGAGAGAGAGGCAATTGATTATTTAATGAAGAAGGTTGGTGGGCCCTCACTTCGTTGGCATACACTCCATGTGCGGGCTCGAAAGTCATGTTTGGGAAATTTAGTATGTAAAGGGACCACGTGATGCAGTACACTCTTTACATCTCATTGCTTTGGAGATCATAAATAAATGTATCCTGTCGTACGAATGTCTCCACACCTGTATGGCAAGGGATAGCAATGGTTGGGTTAAATCTAGTGTCCCGCCTGACTGATCCCAATAAGAATCTAGTTTGGCTGTATATATATTGGGTTAGGCTAGATACGGAATTTCAGACCTTCACCCGAGTTAGATCAGGCGCAAGCTCGGTTTCGGGTGTCCCACTCTAACTAGGCTCTTTTTTCTATTCTTTTGATGATGCGTTTTTCCTCGTGGTTTATAACCTAGCATTACAATTTCCCAGAGAACAAATATGGAACCCACGCACTAGCACCAGATTAATTTGAAGCAGGACTCAAACACACCATATGAGAGCAAACCAGTGCCTCAAACTAATCACGCAACTCCCCGGTGGGTTGCCCCACTCTAAACATATATTTTTTAGAGACTTTCCCTCCACATGGTGACGAATATTTGTTCTCCTTCCAGTATGAAAAATCGACAATCTAAAACCCAACCTAACCTGTATCCCACGGGTGAAAGTAAACCTTCATGGGTCAGGTCATGTACATGGGCTAGGCTTCCGGTTTAGCCGGATCGGTCGTCTGGTTTAGTCAGAACCGAGGCTCAGGGTTATGGGTACTTTAGTCATTATGTTTGGATTTTCTTGGTGGCCAAGAAAGCGGGAACTATATATATTGACGTATTGTAACCCTAGATCCTGAGGGGATCGAGATAGGATCATAATAGATGAATTCTCTCCTCCCGTGGACGTAGGCATGGTTGCCGAACCACGTAAAATTACTGTGTCATGTGTGTGATTGCTTGATGGTGTGATTGCTTGCATAGATTGTGGTAGATCCGTTGATCGCTGGTTGTTTACGTTGCGCCGCTTTTCCCAATAACTGGTATCAGAGCGAGGTTGAGATCGCTTGAGGTTTTGTGATTAACGGATTGGATAGCGAGCGAAGAAGAGGATCAGCAATTGATCGGTAGTTTTGCTCGGATCCATCTTCCCGTTGAAGATCAAAGTTGTGATCAACAAGGTGGGCCTGTACTCGATTTGCTGACCCTTCTCCTGTCTCTGTTACAGAACAAAGATCAAAGGAAAGGAGAAAGATTTCTTGGTTTTGGTTCTCTAAGTTGCTCGAGAAAAAAGGAAGGTCGGAGAACAAGCCATCGCCGTCCGCCATCCTGGGCATCGTTGGAAACTCCTGTCCCGCCGCTGCACCGCTTCTGCAATCACCGAACTCTGCGTCACGTTGCTGCTGCTGTCGTAACCGTCGCCGGGGGCAGCCATCACCAGTCGTCATCAGTTCGCCGATCCCCGAGCAGTTCGCCGGAGCCGCAGCGAAGGGCGGTCTGCAAGGGCCTTCTACAACTCTGTTCGGTTGTAGAGGACAGACACAGCGGTTGAAGATGCCCAAGTTCCGGGTCAGCCGGGTTCGGGTCGGGTCCGCTTAACCTGCCCTACCGAGTAGCATAAGCCCTGCATCAGGTTTCAGGTCCAGCTTGGGTTCAGGGTTGGCTCAGTTCAACCCGACCCGTGAGGAGCAGCCCAGCAACAGCAGCGAAAGTTGGTTCCGGGTTAGGTCGGACCCGGACCCGGTTCTGCAGACAGCCCAGCCCACCGATTCCAGGTCGGGTCCTATTCAGTTTGACCCGACCCGTTTTCAGCCGGTCCAGCCCGCCAACAGAGCGCTGACGTCAGCAGGTAGGTCAAAGATCAGATATGACCAGATTCAACGGCTGAAATTGTTTCTACGATATCTTGATCGTCCGATGTCCGATCAGAGATCCGTTTGAGCCTACGGATTTATTTCAAGCAGATCTATGCAGTGGAAGAGGTTGATTGACTGTTTGATGGTCAACGAGGAGGTTTCACCGATTGGAGTGTAGAGAATTAATTCTGCGATATCGAAGCCATCCGGAGTAGAATTTCAGATCCGTTTCTTCCAGCGTGCTCACGGTGACGAGATCTACGAGGCAGATAAAAGATATTGACAGTTTGATAGGCAGAAAATTGGGGGATTGAAGAAACTGATAGATTCACGATGATAGCAATGGATTCAAGCATCACGGGCCAGATTGAAGTGTTTGATGGAGAAACGACTTCAGGGATTGGCAGGGAAGAGTGTTAGACTCCGTGATACAACAATGATTGAAAATTGTTACTTGATGTCAAGAATAGTAGATTGCTCCGGAACTTTGATGGAAAACTCAGATTTGTGTCGAAGAGATCAAGGAGTGACATGCCAAAGTGGAAGAAAAAGCAAAAGAATCAGAATCGGAAGGAGATAGTGTGCAAGAAAGCTCGGATTCGGTTTAAAGGAATCAGTTTTGGTCACTCCAGGTATGGATCTTGTTGATGATTCATGGTATTAAGATTCAAATTCTTCCTATCATGTGATTGAGTAGAGATTGATTTGATGCAAATAACTATCATGGTTGATGGATTTGTTCTTATGGGGGGAGAATGCAACTGATGAGCATTTGAGATAAGAACGGTAGAACTTCAGATGTATGATGATGTTATTCAAACTCTAACGGTTGTGATATATGTTCCGGGTTGACGAAGAAATAGGATTTCTTTGTGTGCCTTAGACTTCAAAGGATACAAGTGTACTGTAGCGGGTGGAGTTACGAAGGTGGAAAATGGAACATTGGTCATCATGGAGGGTGAGATGGTCGGAAATCTCTACAGGTTGATAGGGGATGCTTTTTCAGGTGGAGGAGTGAAGGAGACATCAAATAACATGGGAGGAAATCTGTGGTTCGGGTGGAGTTAGATGCAACGGATCATTGGAAGAGGGTCTTCGATGATATCATCTAGCGGAAATCCAAGAAGCCCTGAACGGAGATGATTTTCTCGAAAAAGGTAGTCTTGTTCAGGTCAGAGTAAGCCGGTTTAAGCATCGGGCATACCAAACCCGCATTTACTGTGCCCAACCACTAGAACATGCTAGAACAAGACAGTTGCAGGTTTGACGGAAAGAACACCGGGATGGAGGTAGAAGGAAGGATTCACAAGGTACCAGTAAGATCCGGATTCTGGGAGGTCTTCAGTTTTGTCTTGACAGATGGAAGTTGGGTTCATTGTGTTGCACGGATGCATGCATGTGGCAATAAATGGAGAGCGCTTCAGAGGTTCAAGACGGTGGTATTGAGGTCAAAGGAGGCAACTGTGGCCACGCTAGGTCATAGCGTGTGCGGAGGCGTTCCTTTTGAGCAAGGTGAGTGAAGCCATTACCGAGTATTTCAAGGTGGTTCTGAGGATTTGTGGAATCCAAGCCAAGGTGGAGATTGTTGGGTTTTGTCTTGTATTCCGGTTTAGCCGGATTGGTCGTCTGGTTTAGCCATAATCGAGGCTCAAGGTTAGGGGTATTTTAGTCATTATGTATGGATTTTCTTGGTGGCCAAGAAAGCGGGAACTATATATATTGATGTATTGTAACCCTAGATCCTGAGGGGATCGAGATGGGATCATAATAGATGAATTCTCTCCTCCGGTGGATGTAGGCATGGTTGTCGAACCACGAAAAACTGCTGTGTCATGTGTGTGATTGCTTGATGGTATGATTGCTTGTGTAGATCGTGGTAGATCCGTTAATTGCGGGTTGTTTCCGTTGCGCCGCTTTTCCCAATACCCTCCACATGGTGACGAATATTTGTTCTCCTTTCAGTATGAAAAATCGACAATCTAAAACCCAACCTAACCTGTATCCCACAGGTGAAAGTAAACCTTCATGGGTTAGGTCATGTACGTGGGCCAGGCACAAGTCAGCTGGGCCAGATGTAGATTTGCCTAAACCTGAAACCGGCTATCCCTACGATAGAAATAGAGGGGGATTTTGTCATGAACTAGAGCGCTAAGTGGGCAACTTTTATATGATGGAGCTGATTTTAAGTAAATGACCCATTTTTTTTTTTATTCTCCTTGTTAATATCGGCCAACTTATAGCCACTTCTTAAAGCTGCATCGACAGTGGGTTCATTAATCAGCCATGTGCCATCCACCAAAAGAGTGATATGGCTTTCACCGAGGTCACTTTTTACCAAGGTCACTTTTTGGGTTTCTAACGGACAGATCCAAAGGCAAAACAATGCTTGGAATTAGGAGCCAGATCTCTCGCTTGTAAGATGGTCGTGCATGACATGAATTTCAAACGGATCTCCTTAGTTAGATCTGATTGATAATGTAGCTACCTGTTTCAAAGCCCTTCGTACAATGAAAATTTTATAATCGCTACTTTGTCTTTAGATATAGAAAAGAATATATTAAACACCAGGAAAATAAAAACCAAACAAGAACACAAAGCACCCCGCGAAATTTCATGATAGCCATTAGAAGGAACCAAGCATGGTTTAATATCAATGGACTACTGAATTTTCGTTCACACGGCAGTCAAGAGAGAGCTTATTTAGTATCTCTACCCATTTTTGTTATAGATTCATCCAAATTAGAGTCATAAAAGAAGATATTAGAATAAAAAAATATTTAGAAATACAAGGATCTATTTTAAATATACTTTTTAGATCTATAGTAGAATGCTTTTTTTATAAATTTTTAAAAATCCACAAGGTATCAACCTTTGAAATTTGACGCTATAACTACATTTGAACTTTCAAAGAGATCAAAGCCTCTGTGTGGAGCCCATATATTCAAAAAAAAAATATTATTAAAAGCTCACTTTTTTTTTTTGTTAATATCTCAAGATTGGTGATAATCCAATAGCTAAAACTTTGACCCAAAGCGGTGTTTGACCTTTTAAACATTTTAAATGATTTAGATCTAATTTATTATTCTAAAAATAATAAAAAAGGTGAAAGACGGGATTGCCTATAGACCAATCCAAGATTGAGCATATTACATTAGTGGTTGATATTTGTTCTAAAAATTTCTTGAGATCCACGAGGCATCAAGCTTTGAAAATTGATCCCATAGTTGTCTTCAGCCTTCCAAAGAGATTAACGGTGTGGATCTAATGTTTGGATCCCATAGAATTCAGAAAATAATATCAAATGGATCACTTGTTTTGCAAAAATCTCTAGATTGGTGATAATCCAATTACTAAAATTTGGTTCTACAACTGTGTTTAATCTTATGAACATTTCCAACAATTTGGATCTTGCTTTACCCTTTCAAATTAAAAAAGAAAGTTTATAAAAAATGGACTGGGCATTGTGGACACCCAATTATTATAGTAGGACCTTTTTTAACTCTAATTTTCAACTGCCATGAGAAGGGGCTATGGAAAAAAGAGGCATTGCCTTTACTTCTATAAAGTGGATAGGAGCTGAAAATAGATGCCAAACGATCTATTTTTCCTAACCACTTCTCTCATTGGAGAAGTAAAGGAATGGAGGGTGGATTGTTGGAAATAGTGATGGCAAACAAGTACTAAGGGCTTGTTTGATATCTCTACTCTTTTTCTTACAAACCCATCCAAAATAGGGCCACTGAAAAAAAAAAAAAAGAAAAGCCATAAAAAAAGAGGCTAGAATTAAAATATGTGTTTGGTAATGTAGTGATTTATTTTAAATAAACTTTTTTAAAATCAATAGTTAAAAGTTTTTCATAAATATCTCAAGATCTACGAGGTATTAGGCCTTGAGCCCATAGCCATCTACAACCTTCCAAAGAGACCTATCAGTTTGAATCTTGTGTTGGGGGGCATCGATTTTAAAAAATAATATAAAAAATTCAACATTTTTTTAGCACATATCTCAAGTTTGGTGATGATCCAATGACTAAATTCTCTTTCCTAGTGATCATTGACCTTAAAAACATTTTCAACAATTTGGGTTGTGATTTATTATCCTAAAAGTAATATAAAAAGAGAGAGATGGAACTGCCTATAGATTAATCGAAAATTGAGCATGTTACATCAATAGTTGATATTTATTTACAAATTTCTTAAGATCCACATTGCCATGTTCAGCCTTCCAAAGAGATCTAACAGTTTCGGTTTTGTCTTTGAAGCACACAGAATTCAAAAAATAATATCCAATGGCTCACGTTTTTTTGCACATATCTCAAGATTGGCACAATGGGTGAAATTTGGTCTCATTGTCGTGTTTGATCTTCTGAACATTTCCAATTGTTTGGATCTTGATTTAATTTCTCTAATTTAAAAAAAATTTTAAAAAAGGACATTAAAGGGATATCGCCTCTTTTTTGTACCACTGCCGCCTCTTTTTTTCCCTTTATTTCTCAATTGCCTCATGAAGTGGGTGGTGAAAAACAAGTCATTGCCTCTACTTCTTAAAGCACACACAGGCTAGAAATGCTGCCAAACACTTTATTTTTTTCAAGCTGCTACCTGCTTTAGAGATTTAGAGAAGTATAGGAAAAATAAATATAAATGCCAAATAGGGGCTAAGAATGTTAACACACATCACTATTTAGATTTACAGCGTAACGCGCCAACCCCTTCTATCCCATTGGAAAGGTTTTTTCTTCATTTTTCTTCCAAACATGCAACAAAATAAGCCCAAAAGTCTCTTTTCTTCTAGTATATATAATTGCCAGCACCAAACAATGGAAATAAAGTCCAATGAAAAAAACACCTTTTCATTTCCTTTTTCGTAAAAGTATGTTACACAAGTGTGCCCTTTCCTTAGGGTGACCTTGTTTAGCTGGTTTTCCAAGCAAAAAAGTGAGGTTTGTGGAGATGGTTTTGAGCGGCATGTACACAAACATGCCCTTTGGTATTCTCTAGAAATCCCATTGAATGAAGCCCACTCCTTAATACTCTCTTTAAGGTAGAACCAGTGGAGCACTTTTGGCGACATAAATTTTTTTAAGCGCTAAGCCATTCCTCCTGTAATTTGCACTCGCAACCAGTTGGTTATGTTATCATATTAAATTGACACATATTTCTTTAGCGCCTAATTATTCCTCTTGAGATTAGAACTCACAATCCGTTGGCTCTGATACCATATTAAATTTCTTTAGCTAACCGTTCATCCTAAAACCTCAATGTGTAATTAGTAGAGGTAGCATAAATACTTTTCAATACTCCCCATCAGGTGGAGCTCACTCTTCAACACTCCCCCTCAGGTGGAATCTGCTCAGCACACGTTTAGCGACATGCAGTTTTTTCTAATGACGAGTTGTTCCTCAAGGAAAGACTCGGTACTAAAGAGATGCATGTTGCGAAAAAGTGTGCTGATAGGGTTCCACCTGAAAGAGAGTATTGAAAATAATGGTTAGTTGAGAAAATTTTAATGTTCTCTATTGACTAATTACTACCACATGCTAGATGTACAGTGTGACCCACACTACCACATGCTTGTATTGGGCCCACTCACTAGGAAGACCAAGTATTTTAGTTTTCCCCTTTCTTTAGTTACGAGTTTATGTTTGGACAGGATGCTTCTAACAAACTTTTGAATTGACTATAATAAAGGGAAAAAAACGTACTAAAACAATAATTCCACAATGATAAGTAACTATTATAGAAAATCTCCTTACCTTAGTGGTCAGGAGTTTGGTTCTCATTGGGAGGTCTTAGGTTCACACCTCACCTCCACCTTTTTGCACATGTGAGTTTTGTTACCTCACATATCCAAGTTTTGTTATATTTTCTTACACATGCGAGGCTCGCATGTGTGAGTTGTATGTGAGTTTCCATCACTTCTCATGTGTGTAAGGACCCATCTCTAGATATTAATTTTAAAATAATTTTAATTAGTTTTGAAAATTAAACATTGAAGTAGTAAAAACTCACCACCTTGAATTCGGAAACAATCAAGTTTCAATTAGGAGAAATCAACTCACATTGAATAATTAGGGCAGAATTAGGGCATGAACGTGCTTAGGGCTTGATTTGAGAATTATAGGACATGTTTGTAAGTTCTAGAAAATATGAGGGGTATTTTCATAATTTCAAAACAGAGGCAATATAGAGCTTGTTGGATAGAGAATAATTAATTATGAAACTTTGAGGCAATATAGAGCTTGTTGGATAGAGAATAATTAATTATGAAACTTTCTCTTAAAGCCCGAATCCATCTGGGTTAATCTAGTAACTAGGTGAAAGAGATTTAGGTTAAGCCTATTACTAGTTGTATGGGGACCAAATGTTTTTTCTCATCTTCAAAGAGGAGTAGCATTTACTGTTGACCATGGTAGGAGTTTGGTTTGGATACAGCAAAACTAGAGAGCTATCCTAAGACTCTATATAATGAAAAGAAGAATTTTAGACCACCTTTGCTTCCAAGTTTTACTCTAAGTGCCCATTTTAAGTTCTATATATATATACAACTACAACCCTACTCTCCTACATACAATTCTCTCCAATTCCTCTCTCTTGCAACTCTCTCTCTCTCTATACCTAGTCTCTTTCAACTAAAAGGTTTGCAACCTTAGGCTTAAGGATTTGAGAAGAAGCCACGGAAGAATTCCTTTAAGGCTATCTGCGATTTGGAGATTTCAGTAAATTCAATGATTAAAACAAGTGCACAAACCCACATTCACTCTTCCTACTTGATTTTATCTTTGAGAACCGAATTCATTCAAGTGCTTTTGAAAAAGCAATTCTGCTTGATGAAAACTTGGTGTTATTAGAAGTCTAGTTGTTTACATGAACCTAATTGATGCTTTCTTCTAATCATTAACCTCTCATATTTTAAAACTAAGGGTATGCAAGATCGATACCTGTTTGTAAATCTGATCGGGTGGCTCGGATGGAATTTATCCTACGGGAGAGAAGTACTACAATGGCCCATCTTTGACGATCTACCCTTGGGCGTGAGAAGTTGGAAACTGCATATTCTGCCTAGTCATGCTGTTAGGATGTGATTGCTACTCAAACTGCCATAAGCCTCTGAGGAAATTATAGGACCCAGGCCATCGATGTGCAATTCTTGTGACTGCTTGTGGGGTCCACATGTCCCCGTTGATGGAAGATCTGATCTAATCATCTGGTGGACTACACCTGGGTGACCCTAGAAGTTAGAGACCCACATGGATTGGGCACCTTATGGCCCACTATCCAGTGGACCCAAAACCTGCCCACAACTTGGAGAAAACCAACCACCCTCCTGTGTGTGAATTTAGTTTAAGAAAACCTCATTTAAATTATAGAACCCTGGCCTATTAGGTCTCTAGGATTGAATGCTTCTTAGAGATGGAATTGGGCACTAAGAATGGATGATTGGAACTCTAACTCAAACCAAGAACTGTTTCTCCAAATTCCATGTCGATTGTGCATGGTTTGGGATGATCAGAGTTGTGTACCCCATGTCCCACTTGGTTGGAAATCTAAACCCCACATCTGAGGGGCCACTCTTAGGCGATCTTGGAGACCCATTTCCTTTGTGAATGGCCCATTAGAACCTAGTGTCTCAGTGACACAATAACAATAAGCGTGACACCCATTCCAAAATCCAGGTACCAGAAACAATGACGAAGAAGCACTGCTTCACTTTAACTAGTTTGGGAGATTCCAAGTAAGCCTTCCACCTTTATACTATAAGTGAATTACTGTTTTGCCCTTCCACATATACTTATATAGTTCTCAAGGAAAACCTGAGAATCTAATATTAAGGGTTCCCACTAATGTTTGACTTGTATCATGACCTATGTTTAACATATTTTGAATTTCCTTTTAGGGAGCTTGTTGGGCCTCACTTGGACTTATGGCCAGCGTTTAGACCTTTTAATTAGTTGATTAATGAAGTATAATTAACAAGGGAACACCCATGAATCCATGATATGCTGATGATTATAATAATTGAGGATTCCATTTAAATTAAAATCTTAATCAAATCAAATATGAGCCAATTATAAATCATGTTCTCACAACTTGACACCCACCTTCGAATTACCTTGAAGTAGGACTAGGATTAAGAAAACTTAAGGGTGTGACGTCATGGGCTTTCCAAATCATAACTACCTTCTGAAGTGCCAATTAAGAATTAACCCAAATCTTAGGAGGAGATCCTCACGGTCGTCCAAATTAGATTTAGGGCAAGTATATAGTACTTGAAATTCTATGATATCATAGGATTAAGTTAGCTTAGACCCGGGGTGCGAAAAGTGACCCCACTCTCAATATGATTTGTAAAAAATGGATTTTGTATAATGAAATTTAATTGTTTGATTTTATGTTTTCAAGCATACTTGGTATCTATCTTAACATGATAAAACATATTTTCTCTGTTATATAATTTATGGCATTTGGCCATTACATCTATCAACTTTGGAAACTGTCGTATATAAAATAAGTTTTGTTTTACAATTATTTATCTGTTTATATGAATTTTGAATTAAGGCCACACTACTATGTTATTTAAGTTTTGCATAGTGGGGCACCACTATGTAGGGGCTATACTTCTGAAACTATTGGCAAATTAGTTAACTCTCTATCGGTGACAATCAGTCGCTTTGGTATCAATTACTCTGCTCTGATGGCTAACGACCACAATTCTGAATCTCTAGGTATCAAACCCTATTCTCTGTTCCTGTCACATTAAATGGGGGCCGCTCTAAGACCTGTGACAATCTAGCCAATGTGGGAGGCCAATTTGTTTTAAACACGATATGGTATTTGTAATCACTTGATTTTATGCATGAACCTATATTTTGAATTAATGTATCTTGTCAATCTATTTTGAAAATCTTGTGATTTATCTGTCTTTGATTTTTATCAAAATATTATATGGAATATAAAAATTGGGTAGGTATACTTGCTGAGGTTATTTCATAACTTGACTCCCTTTGATTGGCACTTGTAAGTGAAGAAATAGATACCAAAGTTCTATTATGGTTAATTGGGAACAGCAGAAGTATGAAGACAGTGTGGACGACGTAGTCTATAGACATGCAAGAACGCTTTATAAACATTAATTAGTTTGAGATTGTTAGACAAATTATGTTGATTAATGAATTAGCATTATTAAACTTGTGCTCTATTATAAATCTTCATTATTTGATGATTGATTAAGATTTCTGTCGTGGTTCTATGTGATATAATTTTGCAAATGTGGGGGAAAAAAAACTGCTCAAAATGCAAACTTCTTCAAAAATCCAAATTTTAGGTCGTTACAATTTATGAGTTGGTTTCATGTTGGTCTTTGTATGTAAGTCCCAACCCCTCAGCTAGGTTACCAAAAAGAAAAAAAAAACTATTATTGAAAATCTATAATACAGGTTTAGGGTACATAACACAATTCACTTCATTAATAAGACATGCAACGAAAGAAGCAGAAGAAAGTGCTAGAAGAATAGACTCATATTAGCTAGATCAAGGAATCAAAGCAATATTATTAATGAGATATGTGTTTTGTGTTTGTCAAATCTAATTATATCATAGTTGATCATGTTATAATTAAATTTTATCAATGCAAACAACAAAAATCTCAATTTGAAGTAGTATTCGATGGCACGGCAGCAAAGATGTAGAGGTTGAGATCACTTTTTTATTTTTTTTATTACAACCTTCTCTACTCGTCACTGTAAAAATAGTCCTTTTAGTTTTAAGAAATCCTTCTTGAATCTTATATTAGAAAATTTAATATTCAAATTTCAAAAGAATTTTGACTACACAAGTGTCCTCGAATCCAACTTTTTACTTGACAATTGTTTATTATTAAAAAATTACTTCTGGTTGGTTCATATAATTAGAAGGGTGTGGAAGAAATATCTTTTGCCCTTAATTTGTGTGATATCTACGTCACATGATTTTACTATCGTTCAGAAAAGCCATTTTCTAGGCATTTATCTCTTCTTTCTGCCAAAACATTGACACGAGATCTCTCTTCTCCTTCACTTGTGGTAGTCGGTGACTTTTAAAACACACAACTGTCCTTAGCAGTCATTTTTTAATGGTTGCTAATTTTTAAGAGTTATTTTTATATATTTTTTCCCCTAGGGGCCACTATGTAGAACGAAGAAATTTTGATAGGGATAATAAGATAATAAATATATAATATTTACAAATGCCCCCCTATCCCTTGTTTTCACTTATGGTTGAGGTTGTGTTTTGACCAAAAAGGGCTTGCTTTTGCCATAACAACAAACCAGTTTCTATTAAAACCTTATTTGGCCTTGCTTTTGCCATAACAACGGACAAGTTTCTATTAAAATCTTACGTGGCATATCTAGATTCTTTTGGTGTTTTAAAAGCTTTATTATGTTTTACTCAGAATGCCTACCCCTAAAGCCAGATTTTTAATTTAAAAAACATTTAATTGGGGTTCTTGGAATAGAAACGCTATTACTTTACCTGCTTACTCGAATTTTGGGGAGAAGGAATTGCTATAGTGAGAGGATTACTCCATTTTCAATTTCGCATAAGGTATGATTGGTATGTGCATATGTTATTGTATTTAGACATGGATTGAGATTTTTTTTTTTTTTTTGCTTCACAAATAAGCCATATTGGATGATGCATATTTCTTTATTGAGAAATGTGTAGAAAAAACGATATAGCACTTGGGATGTTTCATTGATAGAGAATTATAAGTGAATTCTATTTTTCTATTTATTTTTCATATTTCTTCTCTCACTCTCTCTCTCTCTCTCTCCCAATTCATCTAGATTGAATTAGAAAAAACTAAGTCATCATTAAAACAATTTCTCAGAAAACATGAATGAGGCAATAATATTAGGGTCTATTTGACTGATTATGGTGATGTTTTGGATGAGTAGATTCACTATTATAATACATTGATGACTAGCCCCATCATATACTTGTCCATTTAGATGAATGGAATCCATTTCTATGATGTTTTGGGTGGTGGTGTTTGTCACACCCCGGGCCTGAGATTAGGATAGTTTGGCCGAGCCTGTGGCGTGAGCACCACGTAATCCCGTAGTAATCCTTATCACACTAAGGCAAATACAAATTATACAGGGAAATTTTTCACATTTCAACATGCAAGGAAGATCCATAAGCATGGAATATTTAATTACCTACGGAAAGAGTAGGTACTTAACACATACATAAACCACATGTGATAGTATAGAACACAATGACTACCCGTTTAAACATTCCATAATAAACTACATAGATAGATAATGAATTCAACATGATCTATAAGAAAATCTACATGTCCAATGCATACTAAGTAAACAATGCATAAGTAATAAAAGTGCATAATTACGAAATGGTCAAGACAAATAGTAATATATGTCCACCAATATGAAAATAAGCCTAAGTCCAAATTAAACATGATGGCATGATGAGCGGAGTAATCCATATCTCCATGATTCATAAATGCCGTAACTGTGAAACACTTTATTGTATATGTCTAATAAAAGACACCATCAGGTTTCCACTCAATTAATCCTGAAGGAATCTACGCGGGATCCTCCAGACGTGAGATGAAAACCGGGTCTAGGTTGGGATATGCTCCTACAACGCCACAGGTAGCACCCTGAGTATGACAACTCAACAAGAACTAAGCAAGTAGTATATTACACGGTGTACCAAATAGAGTTAGGACATGATGATCTAAACAGAAGTCGGAAAGAGTATCTAGGCATGTTAACATATAATGAAGCATGTGCGTGAGAACCATATATAACAAGAAAGGTACTTACAACTTTGGTTATCCATGTTACTAGTATCCTTTCAACATGGGGAGCGGTAAAACTGGATGGAAATCAGGTAGCAAGCCTAATTACTCAGTGGAATATCGACAAACTCTTATTGAGATCCAATTGTAGTGGTTTATAATATTAAACTTATACTTAGCCCTATTGGGCCTCATAGAGTCAAACTCAGTAGTGCCGACTCCATGAATCAATAATATGATAAAACATACCATACAATCATGCATATCATACTTACTGGTCATAACTTATTTGCATATCATGTGAAGGTAACTAAAATATGTTTTTACCAAATACAGATAACAACAAATAAGAACAATGTAATAAAAATGAAGGACATACTAAACATAATTGAATATAACTATACATACTGTACATAACTAAATATAACTGAACATAATGTACATAACTGAATATAATTATATATAAATGAACAGCTAAGATAAGAGAAGGCAATGTATAACAGTATGCATAAATATCCAATTTAGTTAAGAGACAAGGATGCTTACTAGCCAAAGTATTCTAAGATGCCCGTGTCTTTAGTCTCCCCTTTCAATGTGACCATAAGACATCCAATGTTGGTGTTATCGAAGTTCTTGGTATCTTATTACTTATGAATACGAACATTGGACCCTTATACTCACACTTGAGGGCATGCCATTAGAATTAACCGAAACATTTATCACGGAATGCATGATAGTCAGCATATTCCTCATTTACTTCATTTAATTTCGTTAGTGAGTCATAAGGTCTACCTATCATTCTAATATAACAATTGACCCTATGATCAAGCTTAAGGTTCCCTAAGGTATATTTGACATCATTAAGTAAAGTTATATTAGTCTTGAAAATAAGTTTAGTAAAAAGGGGGTTTTAAGTAAAATAAAATAATTAATTTAATAAACAATTTTTGAGAAACAGGGTCTGCACAATCGATCAAGCATGGGTCCAATCGATCATACCAAGCCTAGAAATGAACTTCGATTGATTGGACTTAGTGCAGGTTTTGCCTTTTTAGCTGTTTGGGTCCGAACTTCCCTTGCTCATTCCCAAAATTCTCTTACCTGAAACCATCATACATTATACCAAATCCGACCTTTTTAGGGTCATTTCCACTTTTATTTCTTCCTATTCATTAAAATCCACTTTTAAAACGTAAAAATCTATTTTCAAACCAAAATACATCTTCCATTAAAGAAACATAGAGAAGTTGAGCTGTAATCATGCATTAGAATAGAGATTAGCCATAGAATAAATAACATAGCCAATCATGACATTATCTGCTTGCTTAAACTTGCCTTTTGTTGCTTCCAAATCTAAATCCAAATCCCAAAAATGGAGAAATTCCAAATCCCTTAGCTTACACAATACCCTATTAATGAAATGACGTTAAAAAGATAAGAAAATGTGAGATGAATGCCATGAAAGGACAAATAAATGAAACTAAGCTTAGGAAAAGCCACTATTACACTATTTAATGGCTCAAACTTAAAAGAAGATTGGGTTGTTCACCTTGAGAGATGTGCCAATAGTGGCTTAAGATCCTTTTCCTCTAATCCAAAACCAAGTGGGTAAGTGAAGGTGAGAAGAAGATTGAAGCACTCTCAAATCGGGGTTAACAGTCTCTCAATCACTCATTTTTTTGCTTGAAAGGTGTGCAGGAGATAAAGTAAGGAGAGCTTAGGAGCTAAGTTTTTATATAGGAGGCACAAGGATGCTCTCTCTTGGGAGTAGCAACCTTTTTTAAACTATAGTTGCTTAGTTATTTTGAGTATTTGCTAGCAAATCCTCTAGTTAGGCTTATTTACATGAAAGGTCATAAATAGGGTCTTATATAGGTAGCTTGTCTTAAGTGGGTATGGTCCACTCTAGATTTAAGAGGCTCATGAAAAATGCACATGATGTTATGAAATATTGGATGATTAACTTAATTAAAATAATTATTAGTTCATGAACTACCTAAACTAAGTTAGGGTCCCACCCATTCTACTTACCAAAGACCCAAGTAACACCAAATACTATCAATTAGCATGAATTTCAAAAATTAGGAAATAAATTGCCAATTGGGGAACCAAACATTACAGTGTTAGAACAAAGTCTCATAGATATATCTAGAGTTGTAGGATTAACAAGAGAAATTTAATCAAAAGTCATACATTCATAGAACTAAATCAACATCATATATGATGCCATAAAGATGAGAGAATCTGTAGTATAAATTTTTTGTTGGATGCTTGATGCTCCAAATGGCCTGCAGTGGCTTCCACCTATATTCCTTTTGTGATCGGCAATATAAACCTTCTTTCATTTTTCCTTAGAGGCTGGAGGCAGGGACCACAGGCAATATTTATATGTACTTAGATGGATATCGTTTCCATCAATGATATCTTATAAACTTAATAACAGTTTGAAACTAAAACTGGTGAGAGAGCGTTATCCCTAAGTAACCAACAATTCAAATATGAGATATGTTAAAACGGAACAAAATAGGGATTGATTTATTTTTTTAAAAAATATAGTTATTGGAAACACATATGGTGAATTTCAAAAAGTGTAGCTCCCATGCCATGATGTTTGGATGAGTTAGGTCCTTTGGCTACATTTGATGTATTGAATGAATAGGTCTCACCTTTGTATTCAAATTAGTGATTGAAAACTTTTTTGAGTCGATTCAGGTTTAGTTACTACATAGTTGGATCAGATCAGACTCAATCAAGTTCTATTTAATGTGATTATTTGGCTAGTCTTTTTTCTTTATAATTCATCTTTTCTTGGATTTAGGCTTTTTATAGTTTCCAACTTCTCCATTATGACCCCTATAGTTTCCAATCTATTTTACTTTTTGACCCTCTCCTTTTTGAATCTTAAATTTTAATCCCTTGAACTCCTTCTACTTTCTGTCACAACTCGAGCCCAGAAATCGGGGCTTAGTGAAAACCTAACCAGTGACACACGTACTCCCATGCACGCATACTTAGACCCAGTCTAAGTGTACACACACAAGGGATATCCACACGTGTAAGCAAGATGTACGCGGAATCTGTAAGTATCATTACATGACCCAAAGAATATAAAAAAAGGGATGATCACTGCAAATGATTATATTAATTACCGAATGTACAACAAAATGGGGGAAACAGTCACATAAAATCAAAATACAGGTATAACCCAACAAAAACTTGACTACAAAATCAATGCATACCCCACACGCTCAAACTGATATGATGCAAACCGCTCTCTATGGAATGGATCAAGTCCACTTCTTTAGCCCAGACTGGGCCTCGCGTGCCTCTACTGGAGTCTGGCCGACCGACGAGAGGTCGGGAGAAGGATTTGAGCCTGCAACACCAAGAACAACTGATGAGTATGATGACTCAGTAAAGCATAAGCAGCAATAAGTTAACACACGTTGCATTTAGCAGGATAGTTAACAGATAACCATTGACCAATCATAGAGATCATGTTTGTATACTAGGCAGGTCGTGCATAACAATAAACATGCTTTCATAATCATGAAACAGATAACTAGCTAAGTGGCTACTACATTTGCTGTATTCTCCTTATTGAGAGCAGTTAGGACAAGAACACCATCGGCCGGGCCAGAGTACGAATGGGTCTCTAGTTCTCGGGGTCGAAATCCGAGGACAGTAGCACTCTGCAGAGGTGATAAACAGTCTATGTCAAAGTCAACCCTGCCCGGTATCCTGAGGCTGAGGCTGAATAGAGCCAGACAGACAGGATCGGTCATATATAGTGTGATGCACGTCAATCACTATCAGTTAGTCGGTCAATCAAGCAGTGCAGTACGGTGCAGTAAGTAGTCCAGTGTGTGTGCATCACATGCAAATAATCACTAAGCACAAATCTTGTTGTATCATTATAATTCAACATTTACAAGTCAAACATGAATAAGAACATAGAAGGCAATAATTGAAAGCAAGATGTAATGCAAGTCAAGTTCCTATTCTGAATCAAGGTTGTTTACTAACCAATCCTAAGCTAGTTGTCCAATGTTTTTAACCGTGCATGATGATGTAGTTTTAAGTTATTTAATACACAATTATTCGTATCAGGTGGGTTACAACGTATAGAGAAACGTGTACCGAAGTCCCTTAAATCAACACCCATGGGGATGTGCTTAACAACTGGACAATGTACATGAATGAGTTACAACCCTGAGGACCATTCATGCGATCTTTACATTCCGTTGGGCAAGTTCAGGTTACCTACATTCTAACTACATTCTAACTCGAAGGCCCTATCGGGTCTTTTTACTGAACCTAGCCTTTTAATTTATTTCTCAGTGGTTGTACGGCTTAGCCGTAGGTGAACGTACGGCTTAGCCGTAGGCATCTTATGGCTTAGCCGTAATATGCACTGCGGCTCAACCGTGGTTCTCCTTACTGTTCATTCGCATTTACGGTTTAACTGTATTTTGTTCTACGGCTCAACCCTATTTTGTTCTACAGCTAGGTCACGGCTTAGCCGTAGCACATTTCACAGTTTGGACATGGCTGGACTGTAGAAGGTCTGTAAAAATGTCGACTCTCAGATAATCCAAATAACCCAACCCTATATTGACCTACGGCTAGGTCACGATTGGTCTACGACTTAGCCGTAGTACAATCTACGACTTAGCCGTAGCCTTACCGTAGTGTAAAAGCTAATTTTTAGCTCTCAGGACATTGAGCCGTAAAACCTTACGGCTTAGCCATAAGTTTCAGGAGCTGAACTTCTGGAACCTGTTACAGAAACTGGAATTTGGATACAAACTGAAATCAGGATAACAACAAGTGCAAGGTAACATACAAGCGCTGTAAAATCATTCAACCATGCAGGAGTAATAAGTATAAAACCAATCAAATCATTATCAATAAGTGTTCAATCAAATTATGCTTATACTTACCTCAACATGAATCTAACACGCGAACAGTTGTTCTACGGCTTAAATCCGACGACTAATGGCCCTCCTATCATCATGCCTGCAAGAAGAAAGAGAGAGACATTATGAGCATGCCATGCAAGGAGAAAAGGACTGTAAGCTACATAGATGGAGAGTTTCAACTCACGAGAAATGTTTTGATGAATGGATGCCACGAATTATCCTTTTCTTGGCTTAGCTTGAAGAAGAAGAAAGAAAAGGAAGGAAAAAGTAACGAACAGAGAAAAAGAAGAGAAGAAAACACATTGAGGGGTGAGGCGGTGCATGCATCGTCTATATATAAAGGAGATAAGGATTAAGAACTTTATAAGAAAGTCTACAAGTTTACTCTATTGACAATTCGAGTTAAATAATTACCTAATGGAAGCAAACGAAATCTTTTGCGTTCGAGTTAGTTACGGAAAGTGACAAGCTCATCAAAATACACGTGTTGACGCTAAGATGATGTATGACTGACAACATTCAACAAAATTTAAAATTACGAAAAACGGCTAAAGTCTACCTAAACTAGGTCAAACTCAACCTAACTGCCCATCCATGCCTCAAAACAAAACAAAACCAAAACCAAAAGACAATGGACCACTAATTCGTCATTAAATAATCGTTAATCTGAATTAAGTTCGGTTAGAGTGTTACACTTTTTAACCTTTGTATACCATTTCTAACACCCTTTACTTCTAGACCTTTTCCATTTTCAACTCAAAGCTGCTTTTCTGATTCCCAAACTTTAACTCCTTTAGCATCTTCCAGTTTTCCAAATTTTAATTCCTTTAGCATCATCATTTCCAACCTTTCCATCTCAATTCTTGATTCCTCACTTCTCAACTTGTTTCACTTCCGACTCAACTATGTTTCCCACATTCTAAATTCTTCCACTTTCCTACCTTTATATGCCAATTCTCAACGCCTTTATCAACCTCTTTTATTTAAAGTTCTAATTCAACTCCCTTTCCCAAAAAATAATCTAAAAGAAAAAAAGCGTACATTCCACCATGATCTTGATGATGAGCAAAGTGCAATTCTCAAATCGGGTTTTCTCCTATCTCCCTTATCACCCACTCCAAAATGTGTGAGATTTGCAGGGTACTTTGCAAATCTTTAGGTTAAGAGAGAGGACAAAAAAACTACTTTTATAAATAAGCCCTAGAGAGATTTCTTCCAATCAAAGAAATCTATTAAAGGTAAGTTTTCTTAATTCCCTTAAATATTAGTCAAACAAGATTCTTAATTGATTGGGCTTGATAAAATTGAATCCAAGATATATTTAGTAAAACCAAAAACCAAAAAGGGAAAGCATCTTAAAATTAGTGGACTCAAACCATGGGCCCCAATAGTGTTAGATATGTGGTCATGAGGACCACACACGTCCAATAGAAAATGGATCGGTCCATTGAATCTATAGTTTGAGATATTTTGGAGATGCCTACTGTTTTTGCAATTATGGAATTTTGCTATATTATTAGAAAATACATGTGTAGTAAACAATCTTACTAAGATTGGTCTTTGGTCTCCCAAAAGCATGTGGTGATTTGAGCACTTCCCATACTTTGTAAATTTCATTTTGGGTAGCCTAGCTAAGGGGCTAGGGCCCTATGAGACTTGCACATGCAAGGTGAGGGGAACTCATGCAAGTAAGAGATACAACTCACACATATGAGGTAAAAATAACTTACATATGTAAAGAGGGGGGAGGAGACCACGCTCAAACCCTGGACTTCCCAATGAGGACTCCTTTGTAAGTGGATTGTTCCTTTGTTGGTTTTTTTCCCTATTAGAAATAAAACTTTCATTGTTAAAAAAAAAAAAGGACTCCCATTCTGAATTCTTTCAACCCTTTTCATTTCCAACTCCAAACCCTTATCTACTATTTTTCTCTCTAAATTATATTCTCTTGATTTTATTCATTTGTAAGGTCGAGGGGAGATGATTTCAAACCAAAGCATTTTTCAAATTTCACGATGAAAAGGATCTTGAATTGGATTGTGTTTGGCTGTTGGCGCTGTGATAATAGAAAGACCTATACATAGGTTCTCTCTCTCTCTTTCTCTCTCTGTCTCTCTCATGGAATACCATTGTTTAACAATCCTTTCATACTTTTGGGCCAAAATAGGCCTAAATCAATACTCGACCCCACTCAACCAAGCCACATGCAACTTGGCCAAGTTAACCCACTCGGCTTGACTAGACAAAGTCGAGCCAAGGACCAAGTCCAATTTTTCAAACCCCAATGCAAACCTCTCAAAAGAAAACATATGAGAAAAATTCCAGTCGAATAATAGCTATTCTATGCCCTACATTTATATTTATTATTTTTGCAAACATAATTTAGGACATTTGAGTCCTTTTGAAATTTTGTTTTAATTAATTCTCTTTGATTAGAAAGTGAAAATGACTTGGATTGAAGTGCAGTTTGTTGTATGAATAAACACGAAGGGGATATTTATTCTCAGTAGTTCTAATCTTTTATATTGATCTCAAACTTGGTCCTTATTATTGGATTTGTAGCAATGC
Source organism: Sextonia rubra (assembly GCA_037013555.1). NCBI lineage: Eukaryota > Viridiplantae > Streptophyta > Magnoliopsida > Laurales > Lauraceae > Sextonia > Sextonia rubra. The sequence continues at coordinate 102,097,879 of JASUAD010000001.1, read as the reverse complement.
ACTTAACTCTTATTCTTGGCTCAAATACTTTATTTGAGAGCGTTAGTCTTATTTTCAAATAATTGGTACCTGTTGGATCTTTGAAAGAACCATTACAATTAAAAAAAAGTTAGGGAGGCTGTGTCTCTTAAATATTAAATATATTAATTTGTAACTTTAAAATAATGACTCGCTTGATACTCTAAAAACATGTGGTAGTTGCTATTTAAGGTGCATGATATGTACTTGATCACCACTATAACTGAAGGTGAGCAATTATTCTGTGCCGGCTTCTTTATTTGATCAAATCCTTTCATATGACATATATCATCCGTAAGTAAGTTTGGCCCAACTTAATTAAAAGTGTGAAATTTTCAGGTGCTAAGTGTCTACTACTACGCACCTAGCACCTCAAAACTACTCATTAAAAGTTGTATACATACTAGGATATGATGGATTGGTCATGAGATTATATATTTCACACCTAAACAATTATAGTTTCAATCAGAGGAAAATTTGGGGAAGAGCCAACCATAGAAGGATGGAATACCTTCGAGTTCAATGATATGAAAATGTGTATCTTGTCCAAGTTATAATTGACAATCAACATGGTACGGACAGCAATATAATCTGATTTCTCATTTTAGCTTACAAGACCTTGTGGTCTCTCCTAATGTGGATCTATCGTGGTTCATAATTTAGCACTAGGGAAATATATTTCTTTTCTTTTAATTTTCATGACACTTCTGAGGAGAATCTTTTAGATCCTCCCTTGCTTGTTGAATCCATATTGTATTTTTCTAAGGACATCTTCAGCTATGACATTGTGAAATCGATAAGCTCTTTGGGGCATTTTTTATTGCAAGCATGTAGAATATTTTGTCTAGAAGACTTGGAGAATTCCAAATGTTATCCTCCATAGTAGATTTCAAAACGCTAAAAAAGGTCCGGTGGTATTTTGAAATTCAAAATTTTGAGGATATCCCATTGCCGCAGCTAACCATATTCTCAGCATTCAAACTCTATCAAATAGGGAATTTGAGTTTTCTTGGAACAATCCCTTCATTTATCACATGGATTCTGAAAGGAGAATTCTTCATATAAATGCTATGAAAGATTTATTGGGTCCCAAATTTCTAGATTGCAAGTCAAACAATATATAGTTAAATAAAATAAAACAAACTTGCAAGCAAAAAGCAATCAGCCACATAAGTATAAGAATAAAGACCAAAATTTTTATTTTTAAATTTGAATTAATATTAACCCTTAATTTAATCTTGATAGACCCCACATGTTATTATTATGATTTGATGCTATTTAAATTTGGATAATTACTTAGTTATTTGTGGGTCCCATAAGTTACCAGAGTTTGAGAATTGTAGAGTTTGCTCAAAATTGAAATTTTATTTGGATTAAACCTCTAGATTGTCTTGGCTTATCCTAAATCTACTTGAAAATGAAATTCCATTCGAATTAGACTCCCTAGGCTAAGTTTAACTCCTTAGACTCCTAAGATGGATTCCACTAAAGTATCTCTCTTTCACTTCATAAATTTCTATGGTTTTGCGCCCCCCTCCTAAAATCTCTTTTTCTCTCTCTCACCCCTTAAATTTCTTTCCTACTTAGGTGGTTAAGCATTTGTATGGCATATAACAGTGAAAATGTGGTGTTAAGCAATTCTAATGGGGCACATGTGATGCCTGCCACAATATATGTGCCACATATGCAAATCAATGAGTTAATTGTAGGCCCATTTAGATGAAGTAGCCAATGTATTATGTGGATTAGGCGGCAATTATGACCATCAAATTTGATGGCTTCATATTTATTGTTCCATCAATATGTGGGGCCTACTATCAGCCAAGATTTTTTTCTTTTTTATCCCAAGTTCGATTACTTTCTAGGTCCCATTGTGAAAGCCCAAACATTTTTCTTTCAAATCTCATAATATAGAGGGGTCCATTTCGATTAATTTTTTCTTCTTCCTTATATGGGATCATCAAAGATTTCTATGATAGGTGGGCACACATGGGACCCTCATGTTAAATCAAAGTTACAAAAATTTGGGGTCTACTTATAAATTATAGTCAGTTTCATCTTTGTTGTTTTTCATCAATCTATGGGGCCAACTATTAAAGTTATTTTTACTTTTTTATTCCAAGTTTGAATATTATGTGGATCCTATTGTGAAAGTCCCTTACCCTAAAATATCTATTTCTCACCTCTTAAATTTCGGCCATTTTGCCCGTCCCCTAAAATCTCTCTTTCTTTACCCTCACCCCTTAAAATTTCTTTCCTCCTCTAGTTGTTATGCTTTTGTATCGCATATTAGTGGAAACATGGTTTTAAGCAATTCTAATGGGGTACATGTGATGCTAGTGCAACATATGTAGATCAATGAGTTAATTGTATACCCCATTTAGATGAAGTATCCAGTGTATTATGTGGATTATGCGACAATTATGACCATTAAATTTATTGGCTTCATGTTTATTGTTCCATCAATCTGTGGGGCCCATTACTAGCCAATTTTTTTCCTTTTTCCTTCTTTATCCCAAGTATGATTAGTTTCTGTGGTCCATTGTGAAAGCCCAAACTTTTTTCTTTTAAATCTCACAATTTAGAGTGGGGCATTGCCATTATGTTTTCATCTGTTAATGGGGTCATCATTGATTTTTATGATAGGTGGCATACATGAAACCCTCATGTTAAATCAAAGCTGCAAAATTTTGGGATCCACTTATAAATCATAGTCGGTTTCATCTTTGTTGTTTTTATCAATATGCGGGGCCAACTATTAAATTTTTTTTATTTTTTATTCCAAGTTCGAACATTTTGTGGGTCCCAATGTGAAAGTTATTTTTTTTCATTTCGAATTTCACAACTTATGGCAGCCACTTTCATAGCCAAACGATTGTATTTTGCTACATTGTGGAAGTCAATTGATTTCAAAATCTACATTTAATCTTAAAATTGACATTTAATTTTTACCCAAGCACAATAATAATCATATCAAGGTCCTAAAATCTCTATTTTTTACTTGATCGTCTACCCAATCTCTACCTTAATTACAACTTAACATGATAGTGGGTTCACCGTCATGTCCATTAATGGGGGCCCATTGTCAACTAAATTTTTTTCTTTGTTATCCCAAGTCTGATTAATTTCTCAGTCCCATTGTGAAAGCCTAGTTTTTTTTCTTTCAGATCTCATAATTTACATGGGGCCATTGCTGTTATCTTTTTTTCATCCAGTAACAGGGCCATCATTGAATTTTTTGATGGACGGGCATATATGGGACCCTCATATTAAATCAAAGCTTCAAAAAAATTGGGGCCAACTTATAGATCATAGTCGATTTCATCTTTGTTGTTTTTCATCAATCTGTGTGCCCCCTATCATAGTTATTTTTTATTTTCTTTTTTTTATTTCAAGTTTAAACACTCTCTGGGTCCTATTGTGACAGTAGTTTCTTTTCTTTTGAATTTCACAATTTATCGAGGCCACTTTTACAGCTAAACAATTGTATTTTACTACATTGTGGAGGTCAATTGATTTCAAATCCACATTTAATCTTGAAATTGACTCTCTTATTTTTACCCAAGTGTAAATATAACCAAATCAAGGTCTTGAAATCTCTACTCTTTACTTGATCGTCTACCGGATCTCTATCTCAATCACTACTTAACATGATGTCTTATAAATTATAGTTATGAAAATGCAACAACTAGATCTCACCAATCCTTTTTTTTTTTTTTTTTTTTGTGGGGGGGGTGGGGGGGGTGGGTGAATAGGACTATTTAAAAAATTTTTAATTATAAAGCTACTTTAGAGTGCAACCCAATGATGCAATCAATATTACAGAGCCATACGTTTGATCAAGAGGGATGCTCAAATGATTCAGCATAAAAGAGATGATTAACACATGAGTATAAGACTATGCAGCAACCATCACAAAAAAATAAAATAAGGAAACCCACTAGACAAAAAGTTAATAATGGTTCGGTCCTAGACCTACATCCACTCTCAAGAGCAAACTCTCTTAGTTCTACTAAAGATGAGATAATTACACAAGTACACCTCCTGCAACAACTTTTGATCCGGCGATTTGTCTTCCACCAACTGAATTTTGATCAGGTGATTGATCCTAAATCTATTTTACTAACCATAATGTTTTTTGATGCGGTGGTTCATCTTCCATCATATACAACAGATAAATGAAGTTAGAAATAACACCAAGACAAATAGCTTAAAAACCATGGATTTGAATGGGGTTCTTAAAGCTTGACAGAAGATCTCCAAGCTTTGACCTTTTGAGCTTGCTCCTTCGTGATGATGATTTTCGAATGATTGCTTAGCCAAAGGAAGAGGTTTTTGGGTTTAGGAAAACTAGGATTTTCCTAGATTAAATTTAAGGCTTTCCTCGTTACTTACTCTTCTCAGAACATTAATATCAATTTAATTTGGAAGAGAAGATAGTAGTTGGAGCTTAGTACAAATTTCAATAGGTGCAAGGGCTTAGATACTATGAAGGTATTTTCTCAAATAGTTCGACATTAGGGAGGAAAAAAGTGCTTCTCTTCAATACAAAGCAATTCCAACAGTCGGATCTATGGCTAAGAAAAAGTTGGGCTACGATTTAGCCGTATGCCCAGACAAAATACAATGGCTAATTTGACTCAAATTCACTATTTTTCCTTTTTACGGTTAGGCTTATGACTTAGCCATAAATAATTTTATGACTTAGCCATGAGGACCTTATGGCTTAGCCGTAGGTTAGCCATAATCTAAAATTTGCCAAATATTACTCTCTAGAAAATGGCCCGTAGATGCTAAGGCTTAGTCGTAAATTATTGTACCACTTAGTCGTGAATGTCTTACGGCTTAGCCGCAAGATTAATCGTAGGCAAAATGGCCAAAAACTCTCTCTAAAAGATGCCCCGTAAACTCTACGGCTCTACCATAAATCATGCTACGGCTTAGTCGTAAACACTATACAGCATAGTCGTAAGGCCAGCCATAAGTCAAAAATTCAAAAATTGTTATTTGGATTGTGAGCCGTTAGATTTTCGGCTTAGCCATGATTCAAGCTATAGTTATGTATAAAATCAATTTTGAGAAGCTTTTTCAATCCTTTTTTCTAGGGTCCTTCTAATATGTTACTAAGGGTCAATATTTCCTTAGCACTCATGGAAGCACTCATGGAAGCTCTCCTGGATAATAAACTTGATTGATCTTGATCTTCCTTGATCTTGCTTGAACTTCATTAATGTTATTTGATCTTCCTTGATCTTGCTTGATTCTTCATTGATGCATATTTAACTTGGACTTGACTTGGGACACAAAATTGACAACACACTCTTACTATGGCACTAACAAGTTGGACTGTATGCTTTAGATATCTATTAAGAACAACTAAAACACCTTGTGTCAAGAGACTGCTTGTAGGGTTGTGAGTATATTTTGTACTGCAGAAGTTAGTAATTGATTTTGTCTATTTTGGACTTGTGATTTTTTTCTGTTTAGGTTTCCACATTAAATTGTGTGTTATATTCTTTGTGTGATTAATTGCATTTTTTTATTGCTACATAGAAGTAGTAATTAAATTACAATCTAGAATAAATCTCAGGCATTCTAAACTTTCAAAGTTCCCATATTTTTAGCTAGTGATAGTCTCTAATACTATTTGTAACGACCTGAATAGCCCACTGACTTAGTAACTTAATAAGCTTGATCACGTGGTCCAAAATGTTTAAGGTCAAGTTACTAGTAATAACCTACATAGTTTATTACATACAGGCTCATATTTCTTTTGATAAATGATGTGGGATGAGGTGTTATAAATGGAGAGGTGGTGTGAAGATGGCGATGGTGAGATGGGTCGTGGTAGTGAGGGTGTGAAGGTGATGAGTGGTGTTGACCTGTCTATGTGGCTGCATTATGTTGTGGAATAGATGAGGTGTGTGAGATAAGGTGGGTGCTGTTGATGTTTACGATGGTGATAGTGGAGATAGGTCAAATAACAGTGGGTCTAATGGTCATGTGAGTGCCTGGTGATGAAGTGGGTGGTGAGTGACGAAGATGGTGATGGAAGTGAGGACGGGTTAAAGCACCATGTTAGAGCGTTTGGTTTAGGCCATGGTTTCAACAAATTTCAAGAGTGTCTGGTGATATAGCAGATTACTCGTGATGGAAAATGTTGTAATGGTTGTTGGATATGTTAGATTGGAAGTAGAGAAATAAAAAGATGGAAGAAGAGACTAGGGAAGGGGAGATGACCTATTTTTAGTGGGCTCTCCTTCTTTTTCTTCTTCTCCCTTCTCTGTTTCTATCCTTGTCGTCTCCCAGTCAACCTTCTTAGGTTTTTTTTTCCCTACTCTCTATTTAGAGTGGGGGATGGAGAGGAGTTATATGGAATGGGATGTTATTTTAGGTCAGTTATTTGTAGTCTATTATTTTAGAGAGAAAGGAGAGCGGAGAGTAGGTGCGGAGAGATTGCCATGATTTTTTTCTTTCTTTCCTAAAACTTTAGGAAATTAGCATTGGAATTTTTAGGGGGTCGTGGTTAACGCAATAAAAAATACATTCGAATAAAGAATTAGATAGTCATATTGTATTTGTAGACGAAACAGAAAAACTGTTGAAGAAAACCAAGGAAGGTGATGTCATGGGTAGCCCGACCATTGGGTAAGAAAAGCCTTTGCTTTAGGCCCCCAAAATAAATAAATAAATAAGGTAAAAAAAAAGCAATTCCTATCTCTCCCTTTTTTCAATCTAAAAAGCTAAGGCCTCATAAAAATAACTGAAGCAACTTAAATCTTTTTAAATTTTAAAAAAAGGAATTGTCATCATTTTGTTTCTTGTAAAGAATAAGGCCTTATAAAAGTAATTAAAGCAACTATCATATTTTTACATTAAAAAAACAACTACTATCTTTTCATATTTAAAAAAATAATAAAATAAAGCTCATTTTCACCATTGAGAAAATGTTGCCATTAAAAGAAAAACAAAAAACCCCTAAAATCACAATAAGCAATAAATCATTTTTTGTTCTGAAAAAAATTCATAGAAGATAACTTCAAATATAATTGTTTTTCTTTTTATATTGAAGAAGTTGTACCAAATTCAAATGTAATCCATATCTATAAATCACAAAATTAGATCCTATAGTTCTATGCTTTTAAATTTATTTTTTATTCTAAGCCAATATTATATGTTAATTATAGTCAGTGTTCGTTTTGTTTATAAATATTATTAGTTATAATTTATAAATATTAAATATGTCTACTAGAGAAAATTGAGAATATATATAATTGTTGCTTCTACATAAAGAAATTTTTCAAAATTAAAATATATAAAATCCTAATTTAGATCAATAAAGTCACATGAAAGATAAAGTGAATTAGCAATACTATCAATTGAAAAAGATGTGCTAGCAAAACTTGAATATAAAGACTTAATCAGCAATATTGGATTACAAAAAAAGAAAAAATAGTAAATTTTAAATAAAATATTTATAATAATATTAAAAATATAAATAATGCCTCATTTAAAATTATCACTTTAGGCCTCAACTTATTTCAAGCCGGCCTTGGGTGATGTCCATGTTCCGAATGGATCGTACAGCTTAGATCTGTGTCTCCATACTTCAACTTTTTCCATGTTCTTCTCCACAAACGCCTCCGGAAATCGATTGCAATTTAAGTTAATGATCATATTCCTGCACTGATGAATAGAGCAAGGATTGATGGCCCACAAGGTAATTCTCTATGGTTTTGACTATTCCTTGTTTTTGTTGGCTATATTCTTGTGAATGGGCTTTAAATGACCGCTCCTGATGGATCTATCCAAGTGGGGTACATGTTGGGTTGGACATGATCTAAAGATCGTCTTTCAAACTTGAAGATCCTTAGGAGATAGCCTTTACAGTGGGGCCACCAGATCAATCATGCATCAGGATTCAAAACCTTTTTCTTCTACAAGTCAGGATTGAACTCAGTCGAAGGGCCTATTTGCAACGCGTTTAACTCCAATCGGCAGACAAAGTGGGCCCTAGGTGACCCACTCTGTAAATCGTTTAAGGCCTTATTTATTGTTTTTCTGGTTGCATTCAAACAATCTAGATGCAGGGCTTTTGGTGATGATTTTTTTCTTTGCCATTGAATTTCAATGATACAATCAACACTTTCTACACCATTAAAAGTTTCAATGGCGGATATTAATCCCATCAATATAAACAGAATCTTCTACACATCACACCCTCCCTCTCTCTTGTGGGACCCCAAGAGGCATTTTTTAGTTTTGGGAGATTTTATGAGCAAAGGTTGAATGCCAACATTAAGGAGAGAAATTATAGGGAAACTTCTATGCGAGTACATTATTTGATTTTAATTTAGTATCCTCAAATCAAGGATTGAAGGATTTCAGCAGATCACAAGGCTATGATTCTTTTTTTTTTTTTTTGATGAAAGAAAAACAATAAATTAAAGAGAAGCCAATTCTAAGTCAGCAAATGCATGTGGTTTAGGCTCAGTTTGGTTGGGCTTGGCAAGAGCCCGTTTTGAGCTTTTGATTTTTCAAAGCCCAAAAGTATTACAAAGTTAGTTTGGTTAGAAGACTTTTGAAAGGGCTTTTAAAAAGCGAAGGTTGAAATATTACTTTAGACTGAAGCCAAGAATGGGCCACTTCACGTTACAAGAGTGCTTCTCTTTTTTGCGGGAAGCTGAATGGCGTTTGACGGTAATATGGCGGGAACCGATCATCTCTCCCGCAAAAATTTTTTTATTCCAATTTTTCTTATTTTCCCCCTCCTTTCCCCTCACTTCCCGCCACAGATCTTTCTCCCTTCTCCCTTATAAATCCAGCCAATTTCGATTTCTTTTTGCCTTCATTTAATTTTGTAGGTTCCCCAAAAGTTTCTGTCTTGAAGGTATGTTCTCTTGGTTTTTTAATTTTTTAATTTTTGTTATCTCAAAATGTTTCCTCTTAGTTATCTAGCACATATAATTTTTTTTATTATCAAACTGGAAGGTTGTTGTGGAGAATGGTGTGCAAACATTACAGTTTTTTTTTTAGACTGGAACTGTTTATGTTGAATAATAACGTCATTTTGATATTGTTATCTTTAGCTTACTTTTCTCAATATTCAATTTTAATATTCTGTACAGTTATAAAGCATAGACACATTTTCCACATATTAGTTTGGAGTTGCACAATACGTGTTCGAAGAAAGAACTGAAAGAATATATATTTTTTTGAACTTCATATATTGTTTCTCTATTTGTTGGGTGCTCATGTCTTTTTATACAGGAAGACTCTCTGTTGTTTTCTATTAATGGTGTTTTATTCACATACATGATACTAAGCGCATAGTAGCGTAGAAGACCTGTTAAAGATGGAAGAAGAAAATTCCACCTTTGATACAAAGTCCAGCCAAGTGCCCATTAAATTGAAACTCTTTTTGGAATCGCCACCACATTCAGCATATTTGGATTTGAGCCAACAATGGCACTTAAGGCTATTGAACATATAGCATGCATTTGTTGATCAGACACAGTTTAGCTCTACTATAGAGGGCTTTGACTAGTTGCCCATATATTTTTAATAGAAAAAAAAAATACTACGATTTGCTATTTTACCTTCAATGGTTCTAATTGTCATGATTCTAGCTGTCATGGAATAAGTAATTACTGCGATTAAGGTTTTGATGATCTTGTTAAGTGTGCTATTGTATACTGTTGAATGTATGGCCTTGCTTGTTTTACACTTTGCTAACAAGTAGAATTTGCAGGGCATGGGAAACCACTAACTAGATTCTTATGTTTAAGGGATTTTCTTTATTCTTCCTCAAGGAGGGCTTAGCCTGAATTATGAAAACCACATGAAATTGTGGTTGTTTTAAGGTACGATTAAAAGGAACCTAACCCGACATGAGCCAAACTTAACCCACATGAAATTGATACCCCTATTTAAAACTTAGGTTTAGCATAGAAAATAAATGCTTATATTAAAATAATGAAATAAAATTTTTTAGCTTCATATTCCTTCATTTATAGTTACATCTAGGCATATGGCAACGAGCATCATTGTGTATAATTATATATGTAATAATCAAATGATATTCTTAATATCTAGATATTAAATGCTTTTTAAAGTTTGATCGATATGCATCATTGTTATCTTAGGTTTTGATGTCGGCACCTAACTATATTAGTCAAAGGCCCAAGGCCTATTGGAGTCCACAGCATTATCAACTATTTGTGGAATTATGTGTGGAGCAAGTCAAGAAGGGAAATCGGCCCACTCATTGCTTTAATCGAGCTAGGTGGAATGCAATAATTAAGGGATTCACAGAAAAAACTAGATTGCATTATGATAAGAAACAGATGAAGAATCATTATGATTCTACTAAAGAGTCATGGAAGGCGTGGAAAGCCCTTATAGGGAAAAGCGGAATGTAATAGAGCGTTGCTTTGGAGTGTTGAAGGCACGATTCCCAATCTTAAAGGAAATGGCTCCTTACCCATTCTTAACGCAGATGTATATAGTAGTCACAGCAATGACAGTACACAACTTCATTCGTCAAGAAGCTATAATGGACACATTATTTAATCAATATAATCATGAGAGTGCAACCGGAGATGATGAGAATGATTATGAAGAGCCTCATGCTATGCCATTTAATGATGGGGCCAATGACGAGGACATGTTGCATAGTGATCAAGGCCAACATATGTGGGAAGTGAGGGATGCCATTGCTGATGCGATATTTATTGCGCATTCTTAAGATAATAGAGTTGACTATTTACAGTTGAATAAATATATTTGTTTGTTAGAGTTTGTTGCCTTTTAACCACCATATGTATTCAATTTCTCTTTTCTAGCATTCATAGTTATAGTTTTTTTGGAAAATATGTAGATATTTTTTTTCAATAAATTCAAAGCAATATGTAGTTATAGTTATGTGTGGGACCGTTTTATTTACATATATTGTTTTTGCATATTGAGTAATTATTTTATAGAAATGTGTATAATTTTTGTTAGTCATTATATGCTGAAGTTGGTTTTTATATGTCTAACCAAACAAATCTACATGCTTTTGATGTTAAAAAGCAAGCGTAGAAGTTGAGCTAACCAAACACTATGATGTTAAAAGGTAAGTGTAGAAGTTGCTATTAAGAAGTAACTTTCTAACAGTAATTTCATAAAAGCACTTGTACATTTTGATAAGTCGAACCAAACAGGGCCTTAATCAAAGCTAGTAAAGAATACCACCAGACCATCATATCATCTACAAACTTGGCATGTCTAGCAAGTTTGTAAGCAGCAGAATTCCCCTCTCGTCCCACATGACACACTTCATATTTGCTAAAAAGGGGCAATACAGCTTTAATCTCTACAAACACAGGTCCCTAAGTAGAGAAATTGATGCGGAAGAGTTCAGAGCCTCCACTGTTCACATGGAATCTGCTTCAAGGATAACAGCATCCACCCCAATATGAACTATCACCTGAAGATCTCGCAGGGCTGCTATGGCTTCAATATCCTCTGCACCCTCGACCGCATTCTCAGTTTTGCTCAACGCCATGATCACGTTCCCCAAACTATTTCGAAGGACTGCACCTACCCTTACCTTTCTCCCCTCTGGAAAATTGCTCCATCTACATTTAGCTTAACCAAACCTGTAGGTGGAGGCACCCATCGAAAAAGCTTCTCAATGTTGGGATTCTTCTTATAAGAGCAAGCTTTTATGAAATCCTGAAGCATTGTCAGTGCAACATCAAGAGAAAACCGCGGCTCTAGGGATTTACCATCATGGATAAACACATTTCTTCGGTACCATATTGCCCACGCCAGAGTGAAAAAAAGGTACAAGTTTAGAGAAGGGTGTCTTTCAATCAGCTCCCGGACTAAGAGATTAAACTTTAGATGTAGCAATGGAACAAAATCGATGCCTTTAAAGCACTCCCGCCAAATATGGTATACCTGTGGACAGGAAATCAAAGTATGCATACAGTCTTCAGCCTCTAACTGACAGAAAGCACAAAAAGTATCAGCCAAAATATGACACTTAGCGAGATTAGATTTTGTAAGCAAAATATCCTGGCAAACGCCCCATGCAAATATCTTAACCTTGTTTGGGACTTTCATATTCCATAGTTTGATCCAAAAAAGCCTCCTAGCCCCAGTATTAGCACTTTCCCCTACATCCATAAATCCTCTGATCCGCCTTGCGACCATATAGGCTGTCTTCACAGAAAAAACACCTGACTTATGCTCAGCCCAAACCATAACATCAGTTGGCATCTGGGTAGTCAAAGGGATCCGAAGTATAGCCTCAGCTTCGTGAGGAAAAAAGATATCACGAACTTTATGCACATCCCACTCCTTCAAAACGGGGTCAATGAGGTCTGAAACCATAGCATCATCATGCAACAAGCTCCTTGGCGAAGTAACTTTGTAGGATGTGGGAATAGGGAGCCATTTATCTTTCCAAACCTTGATAGAGCGACCATCCCCAACTCTCCATCTATAGCCTTCTAATAGAATAGTTTTGTCGGCAACAATCCCTTTCCATGCAAAAGATGGATTCCAACAAACACTAGATTGAAGGAAAGAAACATTTGGGAAGTATTTTGCCTTAAAGACCTTGGAGAAAAGAGATTGTGGATGATGCATAGGCCTCCACCCTTATTTAGCTAAAAGAGAGAGATTAAAGTCTTCCAAATTGTGAAAGCCCATTCCACCCACATGTTTGGAATGACAAAGCTTCTCCCAACTGGCCCAATGAATCTTCCGCTCACTGTTCCATTGTCCCCACCAAAAATGAGCCATCATGCCTTCCAACTCCTTGCATAGGCCTACTGGCAACTTAAAACAACTCATCACATAGGAAGGAATGGCTTGAGCTACAGCCTTCACCAGAACCTCCCTACCTACTTGTGAAAGAAGCTTCTCCTTCCAACCCTGAAGTTTTCTCCACACCTGCTCCTTAATATCCAAAAAAGTCCGCTTCTTAGATCTCCCCACCAGGGAGGGAAGCCCCAAATATTTTTCATGGTGCCTGATTGCCTCCACACCCCCAAATAGATTTGATACTCCCTTGATCTGATGGACTAGTGTTTTTGCTAAAAAATAGCAAGGTCTTTTCTGAATTAATCTTTCGGCCCGACGCTTCTTTATACTCATGGAGAAGATGCTGGATGTAAAGATTCTCATCCTTATTAGCACAACAAAAAAGAAGGCTATCATCTGCAAAAAATAGGTGGCTAAGCCGTGGAGCACCTCGACATATACTAAGCCTAGTAATCTTCATCTCTTTTTCTGCAAACCTCAATAAAGAAGTAAAAGCTTCAACACACAAAAGGAATAGATAAGGAGACAGAGGATCACCTTGTCTAAGTCCTCTGGAAGGGATAATTCGCCTTGTTAGAACACCATTAAGTAAAAATAGAATATGAAACAGCTATGACTCTATTGGAGAGATCTATACAAATATTTGGAGCATAAAATCTCTCTCTTTCTAAAATTTAGATCCCTTGAAATCTCTCAAAATTCTCTAAAATCTCTCACAACTCATTTAGTTGTCAAATATCCTCCCTAAAATCTCTTTATTTTTACATTCAATAATTATCTTTCAACTCTCTCTATCTTGACGACCATCTTACGACCATCTTTTAAGTACTTTTTCGCACCCACCTATTATGCGGGGCCCATAGATTGATGAGATTTGCAAGGAAAAAAAGAAAAGAAAAAAAAAAAGACACCGCTTTATTTCTTTGATGGTAGGATCTTCAAATAAGAAATTGTTGTGCACGTGTGTGCAGAAGCAAGCAAGATCAACAATCACCACACAAGAAGACAAGCGATTTACGTGATTCGGCAAAGATGCCTACGTCCACGGGAAACCAATTTCCACTAGGTTCTCCTCTAATCTGTTAAACAACAGCCTTGGAATCTCAGCCTCTCTCCAGGATTACAGATTACATCATATATATAATCATTACATCCTTATCATCCAAGAACTCTATCTCAGAAAAAAGGAAAGTCCTAATCGATTAGAAAATTATTGTTTGATAAAACAGGAAATTCCTAATATCATTAGGGAAATCACCCCAGATATTGAACCCAATTATGGTTTGGACCCACATGGCCAACAATCTCCCCCTCCAGACCATAGGGAAGACGCCCTGAATCCTTTACTGAGAATTCAGCCCTGCCAACTCTGAACACAGCTCCAGTTTTTCCTTAGACACAACCTTTGTCATCATGTCCGAGGGATTGTTTTTCAAATGAATCTTTTCCAACTTCATGAAGTTCTTCTCAATAACCTCACAAACCCAATGGTACTTGATATCAACGTGCTTCAAGCGACTATGATATGTAGCATTCTCACTGAAATCCATAACACTCTGACTATCACAGTAAACTACATATTCTTCTTGCTTCAAACCAAGTTCTTGAAGGAATCTTTTCAACCAAAGCATCTCTCTCCCTGCTTCATTAGCAGCTATGTATTATGCTTTAGTTGTAGACTGTACTGTACACTTTTGCAACTTCGATTGCTAGGAGATAGCTCCCTATACGAAAGTAAACAAATAATCAGAAGTTGACAACCGACGATCAAGTTTGCTTGCAAAATCAGCATCAGTATAACCTTCCATTACTGGTTTTGAGCCTTCAAAACACTAGCACACCTTGGAAGTACCTCTCAAATATCTAAAGATCCATTTCACTGCTTCCCAATGCTCTTTTCCAGGGTTAGAAAGAAATCTACTCACTAAACTCACAGCATGAGCAATGTCTGGCCGTGTACAAACTATGGCATACATGAGACTCCCCACAGCAGAGAAGTAAGGAACACATGCCATCCGTTCCTTTTCATCATCTGTAGTAGGACACAAGCACTTGCTTAACTTGAAGTGACTAGCTAGAGTTATGCTAACTGGTTTAGTATTCTTTATGTTGAATTACTCGAGTACTCGTTCAACATATTTCTCCTGTGACAACCACAGCTGCTTGGACCTCCTATCACGACGTATTTGCATGCCCAATATCGTTCGTGCGGGACCTAAGTCTTTCATGTCAAACGACTTTGACATCTCCTCTTTCAACTTGCCAATCAACTTGCTATTTTGTCCAACTATCAGTATATCATCTACATATAAAAGAAGGATGATGAACTTGCCATCGATAAATCGACGAACATAGACACAATGATCTACAGCTGTCCTCCAATACCCATGACTCAACATGAATAAATCAAATTTCTTGTACCACTATCTCGGTGCTTGTTTCAGGCCGTATAGACTCTTTTTCAACTTGCAAATCATCTGTTCTTTTCCTTCTACTTCAAACCCCTCTGGCTGAGTCATGTAGGTCTATTCTTTCAAGTCATCGTGAAGAAATGCGGTCTTCACGTCCATTTGTTCAAGCTCAAGGTCCATGCTGGCGGCTAGACCCAAGACGACTCTAATAGAAGTCATTTTCATAACAGGAGAGAAAACATCACTGAAGTCGATACCCTTCGTCTGTGTAAAGCCTTTTACCACTAATCATGCTTTGTACTTCATCAGTTTTCCATTCTCATCCTTTTTCAGCTTGAACACCCATTTGTTTTTTAGAACATTCCTATCTTTAGGAAGTTGCACCGGCTCATATGTCTTGTTCTTCTTTAAAGAACTTATCTCATCCTGCATAGCCTTCATCCACTCATCTTTATCAGCATGAGTCATTGCTTCTCGAAAGCTCTCTAGCTCTCCTTCATCAGTAAGCAAAACATATTCGGATGCAGGATACCTAGTTGATGGTTGACGCTCTCGTGTAGACCTCCTAACTTGAGGTTCCTTGGTTTCCAACTGAGGAAACTGTTGCTCCCCCTACTCAACAGCCTCATCATCTGGCAACCCCTGTGCCTCATCACGATCCGGATTGTTTTGTATACCTTCTCCACCTGTAGTCTGCACCGAAGAAGGAGTCGGTGTGAGATCAACCACTCTATCAACTTTCTCAGAAGACTTATCAATCTTCTCAACATCTCCAAAGAACTGGTCTTCATGGAAACCCACATCCCTATTTCTGATAATTTTGCTCTTTACTGGATCCCATAACCTGTAGCCAAACTCATTGTAACACTCCGATCCCCTTTGAGCCGGATTAGTGGCTCATTAGTGTGTGTTTTGTTTTATTTTATTCTTTTGGACTTGGTTTTGGGCCTTGGATAGGTAGTTGAGTGACCTTTGACCTGGAATAGGTAGTTCTAAGCCCTTTTTCGTAATTTTGCTTCTGTTTTGCTCATATCATCTTTGCATCATCTTGGTGTCAGCACGTGTATTTTGTTGAGCTCGTTATATTCCGTAACTGTGTCAGATCCGTTTGGAGTCAATTGGAGAAGTTGGACCCTCGTGTGACTCGATTTGTAAATAACCGAAACTTCCCGGACTTTGACTTAAACTCCAAAACCTTATATATATTAGGAGTCAGTTTCCAGATGTCCTCATTTCTGTGAATTTGGCTTCAACGTGCATGCAAGGAGAGCTCCACGTTTCTCTTCCACTCCTTCTCCCCTCTTCATTCTCTTCTTCGGTCTTGGTTGGTGTTGGGAGCTTGCATCTCGATTGGGTTCTTCTTCCTTCTTTCTCTCCCTGTCTTTGTTTTGGTAAGTGGGTTCTTCTCCAATTCTTTCTTCTTCTTCTCCAATTGCTTCTCCCATTCTCTGATTTCTTTGTCTTCATCTCATGCATGGTGTATCTCTTTGATTTGTTTTGGTTTTAGTTGCTTGGGAGCTTGAGGTTGTGGATTTGATAGAGCTTTGAGGCAAGTATAAGTACAGGCTTTGATAACACATATGGGTGTTTGTTTGATGGCTTTGATTCACTCTTATTCTTTGTCTAGCATGTTTTACAGCCACAATTTGTGAATTTGGAACCTCTGTAACTCATTTTATTCAGTTTCTGTATCAAATTTCAGTTTCTGTACTCAGCCCGAATTCATCTCTGTATTGTACGGCTAAGCCGTGAACTTCTACGGCTTGGTTTCCAGAGACTCGAAATTTGAGTTTTGTTCTACGGCTAGGCTACGGCTAAGCCGTAATTTGTCCTACGGCTGAGCCGTAAGCTAGCCGTGACCCAACCGTACCCCAGCCGTGAATTAAATCTCTGATCAGTCGAAACTTTCTGATATCAGTACTCCTACGGTGAAGCTACGGCTAAGCCGTGGAATGCTACGGCTAAGCCGTGGATTGGTCTACGGCTAAGCCGTATACTGACTGTAGCTCAGCCGAAAAAGGGCATCAGATCAGAGGTGAAAGATGATCTGTTTAGCTGTGTTTTGAATGGAACCAAGGTGAAGCCGTAGTGCATAGTACGACGAGCGCGTAAGATGTCTTCGGCTCAACCATAGGTCCCTCATGGCTAAACCGTTAGGCATGGCAATTCTGAAACATAACTTAGGATAATGGTGAGACTTGTAGGACTCAAATACAGGTTAACCACCCATGTAAACCGGCCCAATGGATTCTTGGATCGCATGAATAGTCTGTTAGGCTATGACTTATTCATGTGAGTGTTGATTTACTGTTAAGCACCTCCCCATGGGTGTTGGTTTAAGGGACGTCGGTGCACGCACAGATTACATTGCAACACTTTGATGGCAACGGTGCATTGACTAACTTAAAACTACATCAACATGCACGGTTAGTGACAGTGAACAACTAGCTTAGGACTGGCTTGTAATGAACCTTGACTCCGTATTAATCTGAGATGCATTGCATATTGTTTATGATTTTGCCCTCTGTTCTGTTAATCTAAGTTTATGCATTCCGTAGTCATTTTTGTTTTCGTCCTGTATCTCTGTTCTATGCTTCGTTCTGCACTATGCTTTGATCTATGCTGTGCTTTGGATTTATATCTATGCTCTGCTGGCTTTGTTTATCTCTGAGTTTGGGTATTCCCGGGTGGCTCTGCCCAGAGGTTAATACGTGAGGATAAGATCCGGTCTTTGTCATCGGTGAGTCCAAAGCGGATAATCTCCCTTTCTATGGATTTGATTTGATTGGTATTAGTCTGGCTCTACTCAGCCTCAGCCCTAGGATGCCCGACGGGGTTACCTTTGGCTTAGATCTCTGTATCTCTGTATAACTGCAGTGTTGCTTTGTCTTGGGACCCCGGAACCCAGGAAACCGAGACCCACTTGTACCCTGGCCCGGTCAGTGGTGTTCTCATCTGCTCTGCTTTGCTCTGCTCTCTATTGGAGAGAACTTGGTTAACGTAGTAGCCACTTAGTCAGTATTTCTATGTTTGATTCACATATCATGCTTTACTTCTATGCACGATTTGCTTAGCTTACTAAGATGAAACTCTGAAATCATTATTCTGTCATTTATTCACTTTGATACTATGAGTGTTACACCCCTGTTACTTATATTTGCTGGATCGTTGTATTCATTTGTGTTGTCTGTGGTGTTGCAGGCACAGATACCTTGCCCAGCTCCCCGGCGGTCGAGGAGGCTGCAGGGGCGAGTGTAGAGGCACCCTCAGGTTTGGCAGAGTGGGCCTGATCATCTCTGCCGAGTGCGTTCATGCATACTTCCAGTGGCTTTTCGTTTTGGGATTTTGAGTTTTGGTTTCAGGGGACTTGTATTTGGACTGTGGATCTTTGGACTTTGGACTTGTATTCTGTGTATTTTGTATATATGGTTTTGGTGTGTATTTGGTTTTATATCAGTGTATTTGTCTTTGTCGCTTCCGTATTTGTTTCTGCTTTGGCTTCCGCTATTTTCTTTGTTGCTTGCTATGATATCTACAGCTTCCGCGTTCGTCTGTTTCGCACGTGTTAGATCCCTTGTGTGCGTGCATCTGGACTGGGTTTGGGTGCACGTGCACGGGAGTACGTGTGTCACCGGTTTAGCTTTTCGCTAACCCCCGAATTCTGGGCTCGGGTCGTGACATACGTATTGTATGGTATCAGAGCATGCTAGTTATAAGCATGTAGGCATCCAAGATCGTGGTGAGATAACGCTATCAACTATTTGACTCGAAGTCTCATATGTTGATTTGGGGTTTGACTAACTCAGGGCATTTTATATTTGTGTGTTGTGTTTCTTTTCCTTTTGCAGGATGGCATCAGGATCGGGATCTCGGGATGAGAATCAACAAGGCCACAACGGTGATAGTGGATCAGTACCTCCACACATCAGTAGTGAGGAACGAATGATGATGATGATGCAGTCTATGCAGTCATTACAGGCACAGATGGCATCCATGGTAGATAGACAGAGTCAGGCTGCCGCAGTAGCATCACCTCGTATAGATCAGCAGGTGATTTTCCAGCCTAAGGAATCAGATCCAAATGCTCTTTTCGACAAGTTCCGTAAGCGAGGGGCGACTGAGTTCCATGGGATAGAGGACGCATTGCAGGCTGAGCAATGGTTGGAGCAGACTGAAGAGCTTTTTGATACGATTGTGTGCAGTAACAAGCAGAAGGTAGTTCTCACAGCCTCTATGCTTCGGAGTGTAGCTAAGACATGGTGGAGGAGTGTTAAGACTTCATTTCAGACTATGCCCAGTGCCACAGTTTGGGAGACCTTCAAGCAGCAATTCCGTCGTAAGTTCATGCCTCTTCACATTCAGCGAGCTAAGGAAGTGGAATTCTTCAACCTCCAGCAGAGACAGATGTCAGTTGCAGATTATGTATACAGGTTTACCGAGTTGTCTCATTTTGCAGAGGACATGGTAAACACTGAGCAGAAGAAGGTGACTCGCTTCGTCAACGGCCTGAACCCGAGGCACAAACGCCACGTGGTTGCTTGTATGTGGCCGGCTACATTAGATGACGCTATTGACAGAGCCTATGATGCAGAGGCCATCTTTGAGGAGGAGCGAACAGAGGCTAAGAGGGCAGCAGGTTTCAGTGGCAGAAGTCAGTTCCAGAAGAAGTTCAAGGGTAAGCAGGGCAGTTCGAGCAGTGCTCAGGTGATTTGCGGTCACTGTGGGAAGGATCACCCCACAGACAGATGTTGGAGGAAGAGTGGGGCTTGTTTCGGGTGTGGCTCTACGGATCACAGGCGGGCCCAATGCCCGAAGTTTCAGTCCTCTCCACAGACGAGACAGGCAGGACCTACAGCGCAGGGCAGATCTCAGCCAGCTCGCCCGGCTCAGAAGCCGAACCGCCAGACAGCCCGAGCCTATGCTGCTACGCATGAGGGCGCGGAGGAGGCCACAGTCGTGGAAGGTAAAATTTTAATTTCTGATGCAGAAGCTTTAGTTTTATTTGACTCCGGGTCTACGCGTTCGTACGTAGCACCCCATTTTGCTGTGCAGCTTCGACAGCGACCCACACCACTTCCATATTTGTTGTTAGTATCCACTCCGGTTGGTAAACGGGTGGAGTGCAGTGTTTTCTACCCTCAGTGTGATGTGCGGATAGCTGGTCATCAGCTCCCAGTAGACCTCGTGTTGCTCACGACACTGGATTTTGATGTGATCCTTGGTATGGACTGGCTTGCGAGATATCATGCGTGTATCAATTGCTACAGCAAAGCTATCTACTTTGATTTGGGCAGCGGATTCCGATTTGAGGGCAGCCAGATGAAGTGCCCAAGACGTGTGATCTCTGCTTGTAAGGCAGACAGGATGCTTCGTAGGGGATGTGAGGGATTTCTTGCATTCATTTCAGAAAAGAAAGATCGGCGACAGCTCAGTGAGATTCCAGTAGTCAGCGAGTTTCCGGATGTCTTTCCGGAGGATGTGCCAGAGTTGCCACCAGTTCGGGAAGTAGAATTTGCTATTGACTTGATGCCAGGTACAGCACCTATCAGTAGAGCTCCATATCGTATGGCACCTGCAGAATTGTTGGAATTGAAGAAACAGTTGCAGGGTCTGTTGGATAAAGGGTTCATACGCCCAAGTGTTTCACCTTGGGGAGCTCCTGTATTGTTTGTCAAGAAGAAGGATGGCAGTTTCCGGATGTGCATTGATTATAGGCAGTTGAACAAAGTGACTATCAAGAACAAATATCCATTGCCTAGGATCGATGAGTTGTTCGATCAGCTTCAGGGTGCAGCTTACTTCTCGAAGATTGACTTGAGGTCAGGATATCACCAGCTCAGGGTGAAGGATGAGGATGTTCCTAAGACAGCTTTCAGGACTCGGTATGGTCACTACGAGTTCCTTGTCATGCCATTTGGTTTGACAAACGCACCCGCAGCTTTCATGGCGTTGATGAATAGGGTGTTTACTTCCTTCTTGGACCAGTTTGTTGTAGTCTTCATAGATGACATATTGGTCTATTCGAAGACTGCTGAGGAACATGCAGACCATTTGAGGAAAGCATTGCAGCTGCTTAAGGATCACAAGTTGTATGCCAAGTTGTCCAAGTGTGATTTCTGGTTAGAGCAAGTTGCATTTCTGGGTCATAAGATTTCTAGAGATGGATTGATGGTGGATCCGGCTAAGATTGAGGCAGTAGTCCATTGGCCCCGTCCTAGATCAGTGACAGAGATTCGGAGTTTTCTGGGTTTGGCGGGATATTACCGCAGGTTTGTGCAGGATTTCTCGAAGATTTCAGCTCCGCTGACTCAGTTGACTCGGAAGAAGGTCCCGTATGAGTGGACAGAGAAGTGTGAGCGCAGTTTCCAGATGTTGAAAGAAAAGCTCACTACGGCGCCAGTGTTGACTCTCCCGGATGGTAGTGCGGGATTCGTGATTTATTCCGATGCTTCTCGAGTTGGATTAGGCTGTGTACTGATGCAGAATCAGAAGGTGATTGCCTATGGATCCAGACAGCTGAAAGAACATGAGAAGAACTATGCCACACATGACTTGGAGCTAGCAGCTATTGTATTTGCACTGAAGTTGTGGCGACATTACTTGTACGGTGTGAAGTTCGAGGTCCATTCCGATCATCACAGTCTGCAGTACTTGTTTGATCAGCATGACTTGAATATGAGGCAGCGTAGATGGTTGGAGTTTATCAAAGACTATGACTTTCCGATCAAGTACCACCCAGGCAAAGGAAATGTAGTTGCAGATGCACTTAGCAGGAGGACAAACAGCCTTCAGGTGTTGGCAGGATTTTATATGCTTGTGCATGATCAGCCTGTAGAGGTTCGGATGGTAGGTGAATTGGTGACATTAGCTACTACCGTCGTATTTCAGCCTGAGGTGATTCAGCAGATTAAGGATCGCCAGTTTGAGGACCCCCTCCTGGTGAAGTTCAGAGATCGGATTGCAGATCGACCGGATTTCAGCTTGGTAGATGGAGTTTTGTACTTCAGGAATAGGTTGTGTGTTCCCGCTGTGGATGAGCTGAAAGATAAGTTGATGACAGATGCGCACGATGCCCGATATGCGATGCACCCAGGGAGTACGAAGATGTACCGGAACTTGAAGGACAGATTTTGGTGGAACAATATGAAGCGGGAGATCGCAGGGTTCGTAGCTCGATGTTTGACCTGTCAGAGGGTGAAAGCTGACCATCAGCGACCTCCAGGATCATTACATCCATTGCACACTCCGCAGTGGAAGTGGGAGCACATTACGATGGATTTCGTCTCCGGTTTTCCGCCGACCAGTAGAAAGAATAATGCGATCTGGGTAATAGTGGACAGATTAACCAAGTCAGCACATTTCCTTCCGTTCAAGAAAGGGATGACATTCACAGAGATGGCTAGGAAGTTTGTTGACGAGATAGTCAGATTGCATGGTACCCCAGTATCTATTGTGTCTGATCGAGACAGTCGTTTTGTGTCTTCATTTTGGAGAGCATTTCAGGAAGCTATGGGCACGAAGTTGAGTTTTAGCACGGCATACCACCCCCAGACTGATGGACAGTCGGAGCGTACCATTCAGACGTTGGAGGATATGCTCAGAGCTAGTGTGCTGAACTTTGAGAAGGAATGGGATATGCATTTGGCATTGTGTGAGTTTGCTTACAACAACAGCTTCCATGAGAGCATTGGTATGGCACCTTATGAGGCTCTATACGGACGCAAGTGCAGGACCCCGGTGTGCTGGGAAGAAGTTGGAACTAGAAGTTTCCATGGTCCGACAATCATTGCTGAGACGACAGAGAAGGTGCAGAAAGTGATAGAGAATCTGAAGATTGCTCGGTCCAGACAGAAGAGCTATGCGGATACTCGGAGGAGACCTTTGGCATTCCAAGTCGGAGATTGGGTATTTCTTAAAGTTTCTCCGATGAAGGGCACAGTTCGATTTGGTCAGAAGGGCAAGTTAGCTCCGAGATATGTAGGACCGTTTGAAGTCAAGAGCCGAGTTGGAGATTTAGCCTATCGGTTGGCGCTTCCAGTCGAGTTCTCCGGTGTTCACGATGTATTCCATGTGTCGATGCTCCGTAAGT
This sequence comes from Sextonia rubra, assembly GCA_037013555.1. NCBI lineage: Eukaryota > Viridiplantae > Streptophyta > Magnoliopsida > Laurales > Lauraceae > Sextonia > Sextonia rubra. The sequence goes on along the minus strand of JASUAD010000001.1, from coordinate 102,074,545 downwards.
ATGTGCCAGATCCGAGCCATGTGATTCGCTACGATGACATTCAGATTCAGCCTAATGCGACTTACGTTGAGCGTCCGCTTCGCATCGTTGGGACACGAGAGCAGATTCTTCGTACCAGGACTATCAGATGGGTGAAGGTGTTGTGGGAACATCATGGTCCAGATGAGGCTACATGGGAGCTAGAGGAGCAGCTAGCGCGCCAGTACCCACATCTCTTTGCGCAGGTAGGTAGTCATTCCGAGGACGGAATGATTCCTAGTGGGGGAGGATGTAACACTCCGATCCCCTTTGAGCCGGATTAGTGGCTCATTAGTGTGTGTTTTGTTTTATTTTATTCTTTTGGACTTGGTTTTGGGCCTTGGATAGGTAGTTGAGTGACCTTTGACCTGGAATAGGTAGTTCTAAGCCCTTTTTCGTAATTTTGCTTTTGTTTTGCTCATATCATCTTTGCATCATCTTGGTGTCAGCACGTGTATTTTGTTGAGCTCGTTATATTCCGTAACTGTGTCAGATCCGTTTGGAGTCAATTGGAGAAGTTGGACCCTCGTGTGACTCGATTTGTAAATAACCGAAACTTCCCGGACTTTGACTTAAACTCCAAAACCTTATATATATTAGGAGTCAGTTTCCAGATGTCCTCATTTCTGTGAATTTGGCTTCAACGTGCATGCAAGGAGAGCTCCACGTTTCTCTTCCACTCCTTCTCCCCTCTTCATTCTCTTCTTCGGTCTTGGTTGGTGTTGGGAGCTTGCATCTCGATTGGGTTCTTCTTCCTTCTTTCTCTCCCTGTCTTTGTTTTGGTAAGTGGGTTCTTCTCCAATTCTTTCTTCTTCTTCTCCAATTGCTTCTCCCATTCTCTGATTTCTTTGTCTTCATCTCATGCATGGTGTATCTCTTTGATTTGTTTTGGTTTTAGTTGCTTGGGAGCTTGAGGTTGTGGATTTGATAGAGCTTTGAGGCAAGTATAAGTATAGGCTTTGATAACACATATGGGTGTTTGTTTGATGGCTTTGATTCACTCTTATTCTTTGTCTAGCATGTTTTACAGCCACAATTTGTGAATTTGGAACCTCTGTAACTCATTTTATTCAGTTTCTGTATCAAATTTCAGTTTCTGTACTCAGCCCGAATTCATCTCTGTATTGTACGGCTAAGCCGTGAACTTCTACGGCTTGGTTTCCAGAGACTCGAAATTTGAGTTTTGTTCTACGGCTAGGCTACGGCTAAGCCGTAATTTGTCCTACGGCTGAGCCGTAAGCTAGCCGTGACCCAACCGTACCCCAGCCGTGAATTAAATCTCTGATCAGTCGAAACTTTCTGATATCAGTACTCCTACGGTGAAGCTACGGCTAAGCCGTGGAATGCTACGGCTAAGCCGTGGATTGGTCTACGGCTAAGCCGTATACTGACTGTAGCTCAGCCGAAAAAGGGCATCAGATCAGAGGTGAAAGATGATCTGTTTAGCTGTGTTTTGAATGGAACCAAGGTGAAGCCGTAGTGCATAGTACGACGAGCGCGTAAGATGTCTTCGGCTCAACCATAGGTCCCTCATGGCTAAACCGTTAGGCATGGCAATTCTGAAACATAACTTAGGATAATGGTGAGACTTGTAGGACTCAAATACAGGTTAACCACCCATGTAAACCGGCCCAATGGATTCTTGGATCGCATGAATAGTCTGTTAGGCTATGACTTATTCATGTGAGTGTTGATTTACTGTTAAGCACCTCCCCATGGGTGTTGGTTTAAGGGACGTCGGTGCACGCACAGATTACATTGCAACACTTTGATGGCAACGGTGCATTGACTAACTTAAAACTACATCAACATGCACGGTTAGTGACAGTGAACAACTAGCTTAGGACTGGCTTGTAATGAACCTTGACTCCGTATTAATCTGAGATGCATTGCATATTGTTTATGATTTTGCCCTCTGTTCTGTTAATCTAAGTTTATGCATTCCGTAGTCATTTTTGTTTTCGTCCTGTATCTCTGTTCTATGCTTCGTTCTGCACTATGCTTTGATCTATGCTGTGCTTTGGATTTATATCTATGCTCTGCTGGCTTTGTTTATCTCTGAGTTTGGGTATTCCCGGGTGGCTCTGCCCAGAGGTTAATACGTGAGGATAAGATCCGGTCTTTGTCATCGGTGAGTCCAAAGCGGATAATCTCCCTTTCTATGGATTTGATTTGATTGGTATTAGTCTGGCTCTACTCAGCCTCAGCCCTAGGATGCCCGACGGGGTTACCTTTGGCTTAGATCTCTGTATCTCTGTATAACTGCAGTGTTGCTTTGTCTTGGGACCCCGGAACCCAGGAAACCGAGACCCACTTGTACCCTGGCCCGGTCAGTGGTGTTCTCATCTGCTCTGCTTTGCTCTGCTCTCTATTGGAGAGAACTTGGTTAACGTAGTAGCCACTTAGTCAGTATTTCTATGTTTGATTCACATATCATGCTTTACTTCTATGCACGATTTGCTTAGCTTACTAAGATGAAACTCTGAAATCATTATTCTGTCATTTATTCACTTTGATACTATGAGTGTTACACCCCTGTTACTTATATTTGCTGGATCGTTGTATTCATTTGTGTTGTCTGTGGTGTTGCAGGCACAGATACCTTGCCCAGCTCCCCGGCGGTCGAGGAGGCTGCAGGGGCGAGTGTAGAGGCACCCTCAGGTTTGGCAGAGTGGGCCTGATCATCTCTGCCGAGTGCGTTCATGCATACTTCCAGTGGCTTTTCGTTTTGGGATTTTGAGTTTTGGTTTCAGGGGACTTGTATTTGGACTGTGGATCTTTGGACTTTGGACTTGTATTCTGTGTATTTTGTATATATGGTTTTGGTGTGTATTTGGTTTTATATCAGTGTATTTGTCTTTGTCGCTTCCGTATTTGTTTCTGCTTTGGCTTCCGCTATTTTCTTTGTTGCTTGCTATGATATCTACAGCTTCCGCGTTCGTCTGTTTCGCACGTGTTAGATCCCTTGTGTGCGTGCATCTGGACTGGGTTTGGGTGCACGTGCACGGGAGTACGTGTGTCACCGGTTTAGCTTTTCGCTAACCCCCGAATTCTGGGCTCGGGTCGTGACACTCATCTCCACCATAGCCAAGAAAGATGCAACTCACTGCCCTATCGTCCAACTTGGAACGCTGCTCCTTTGGTACATGTATAAATGCCTTACACCCAAACACCTTCAAATGTGAATAGGAAACATTTTTACCTATCCATCTTCTCTCTGGAAGATCATAATTCATAGGAACTAAGAAAGATCTGTTATCAGATAAACGACAGTTAGAACGGCTTCACCCCAGACTGACTTAGGCAACTGTGCTCATCTTATCATGTATCTCATCTTCTCAAGAATAGTACTGTTCATTCTCTTTGCCACACCATTGTGTTGTGGAGTACCATGAACTGTTTTTTCATTTCGTATGTCATGCTTCAAGCAATAGCTTCTGAATTGGTTGGATGTGTACTCACCCCCATTATCTGTGCGGAGACACTTCAAGAGTTTACCTGTTTCTCTTTCAACCTAGACATGAAACTGTTAAAAACTCTGGAACACTTGATCCTTTGATTTCAACAGATAAACACAGACTTTCCTGGATGCATCATCGATGAATGTGACAAAGAACTTATTATCACCCAATGATTCTACCTCCATGGGACCACAAACATCAAAATATAACAAATCCAACACGTTTGATTTCAATTTTGATGTCGAAGAGAAAGCAACCCTATGCTGTTTACCATACAAACAATAATCACAAGGGTCAACAGATAAACCTTTGGAGCAAGGAATTAAATCCTTCTTTACCAACATCTGTAGGCCTTTCTCATTCATATGACCAAGCCTCTTATGCTACAGATTCAGAGAGGAATTGTCTTGAACTGTATTTAACACACCTTTACACAGCTTTACTTGTATTTTATAAAGCGTATTACCCACTATTCCTCTCGCAATAACAAGAGACCCTTTAATGAGCTTCCTTCTGCCATTTCCGAAGTAATTTTCATAACCTGCACGATCCAATGCAGTCCCGGAAATCAGATTCAACAGCAAATCAGGAACATGTCGCACATCTTTCAGCGTCATTGTGCAACCAATATTGGTTTTAATGCAAACATCACTGATACTAACAATCTCTAAATGACTCGTGTTGCCCATCTTCACAGTACCAAAGTCACCTGCTTTGTACGTCGTGAATATCTCCCTGCAAGGAGTAGCATAGTAGGATGCTTTATGTCAACAACCCACTCAACCTGACATCTACAACACTCAAACACTTATCATCATCGCCGGCGAGCACCACTACTTCCTGTTTCAAAGTAGTTGTACTGTTATCACTGTCATTCTTCTTCTCATTTTTGGAGCATTTCTGTTCCTTCATGGCAAAGCAATTTTTCCTAATGTGGCCCATTTTGCCACAGAAAAAGCATTTTACAGACTTTTTCTTGCTCTGTGATTCACTGCTAGACTTGGCCTGTGATTCACCTCTAGACTTGCGATGACCCCCTTTGGACCTCTACTCTTACTCCTCCCCCTGTTCTCAGTAACAAAGGCCGGTGCATTATCTGTCGCTGCAAATTTCCTTCTAGTTTCTTCATTCTGTATACTACTGGTAACCTGACTCATATATAACACACCATCTGGAGTAGAGTTGCCCACGGAAACAACTAATGACTCCCATATATCCGGCAAATAACTCAGAAGCAACAAAGCTTGCATCTCATCATCAATGACCATCTTCATAGTGGCTAACTGATTTACCACACTTTGGAACTCATTGATGTGATCTTTGATCTGACCACCATCTTTGAATTTCATGTTCACAAGCTTTCTGATCAAGAAGGTTTTTTTCACTGTGGTTTTTTTATCATACATTGTTTCTAGTTTTTTCCAAAGGGTATTCGCATTGGTTTCATTAGACACGTGGTGAAATATGCTATTATCAACCCACTGTCTGATGTGACCAATCGCTTTTCTATGCAACTTATTCCATTCAGCATCTTGCATATCTTTGGTTGGGCACTATCCCCCTCAACGGGATCATGAAGGTTTTTACAATAAAGAATATCTTCCATCTTCGGTTTCCAGATCAACCAATTGGAATGGTTGAGCTTAACCATGGTAGTGTTGATAGTGTTGTTCTCCATCTTAATTAAATTAAGCAATAGGGAAAAAAATAACTAACATTAACCTCAACTCCTGCACCAAGCTGTAGATCTCGTCAACACGAACACGCTGGAAGAAACGGATTTGAAATCCGACTCTGGATGGCTCCGATATAGCAAAAACTGCTTTCCGCGCTTCTGATTTGGTCAAACTCCTTGTTGATCGTCAAACAGCCAATTTTCTTCCACAAACACATAGATCTGCTCGAAACGAGTCCGTAGGCGCAAACAGATCTCGGTTCGGACGTCGGACGATCAAGATATCGCAGAAATAAACTTCTGCCGTCAATCTGGTCAACTCTGGCCGTTAACTGTTAGTCCAATGATGTCGGCTGACGTCAGGCTGACGTCATCAGCTTCTGTCGGGCTGGACCGACAGCTAACAGACGGGTTTAGGTCAACCCGACCTGAACTGCAAACCGCTTGCGCTGCTGGGCTTTGCTTCACGGGTAGGGCTGTCAATCCGGCCCTTTAGAGAGGGGGCCCGGCCCGGCCCGACCCGCAAAAGCCCTCAAAGCGAGGGCTTATTTTTTTCATTTAAAGTCCGAGGGTAAGGTAGGGCTCTATTTTTGAAAGCCCGCATCTAGAGGGCTGAGCTTAGGCTTGACTAATTAGGCCCGAGGGGGCCCGGCCCGGCCCGTTGTTTATTAAATTTTAATATAAAATATATAATATCCACAATGACTTTGAAGATGATTTGGTTTATGATGCACTTACCAAAACATTGTCAAATGTGGATAAAGTTGATTTGGTAAAGAAATCTAATGAGTTTGAAGATGATTTTTTAGCTTTTGAGGAACAAATGACTCAGACAGTTGTAGAGGAAAAATCGAAATTAAATTGTTATTTGGAGGAGCCAAGGGATAAATCTGAAAATTTCAATATATTGGATTGGTGGAAAGTTAACTTAACAAAATATCCAGTTATCTCTAGAATGGCTTGTGACATTTTAGCAATTCCTATTTCTACAGTTGCTTTTGAATCAACATTTAGTACGGGAGGAAGAGTATTTAATCCATATAGGAGTTGTTTAAAATCTGACACTATAAAAGTCTTAATTTGCACACAAGATTGGATACGTACGCAGCAACATAATGATGTAATACATTCGATGGTCTTTTAGATATTCTAAAAGTAGATTAAATAATTAAATAAAGAATTATTGTTATTTGTTATATATTTATTATCATTTATAGAATTATTATTATCCACCTTATGTTTTATATTGTAAAAATGATTTTATTCCACCATCAATGTCTTAAAAAAAGTTTTTAACTCGGCCATGCTGCCTTTTGCATTGCATTCTCGATCCCTAGCTCGGGCAAAGGAGGAGGGTTTATATAAAATTGGTTGGTGATGGTGGCATAAGTTGTTGCATATAAAAGATTTATTTCCATTAAAGAAAAAAAAATTTCCCTTTCCTTTAGCCCTGGCTCGGCCCTGGCCCGGCCCTACCCCTTGAGGGTTGGGTAAGGGCCTAAAAATTATAGGCCCGCCATAAAAGTCGAGAGCTTTTCCTCAGTTAGGCCCGGCCCGCACATGTGAGGGTAGGATAAGGGCTTACCTAAGCCCGGCCCGGGCCCAGCCCTTTGACAACCCTATTCACGGGTTAGGTTGAAATGACCAGACTCGAAACCCGAACCCGGAGCCTGCACTGTTCTGCTGGGCTTTATCTCCACGGGTTGGGTCAAACCCAACTCGAAACCTGAACTAACCTGAAACCGGACGCTAGGCTTTCTCCACGGCGGGTAAGGCAAACTGACCTGACTCGAACCCAAAACCTAGAACTAGGTCATCTTCAACAACGCAGGCGCTGTTCTGCAGCAGCGACTGCAACGACTGCAACCGGGTTACAGTTGGGTCTTCTGCTCCGGCTCTGGCTGCCTAGTCTGACGACCAGCGGTGACGGCGACGGCGGCGGGCAGCAAATGGCCGGCGGCTGCCAACGACCGGTGAGTTGCAGCCTTTTGTTTTTTTTTTTTTCTTTCCTCAAGTCGTCCTTCTCAATTTCAGTAGCACTTATTCTTCTCCGATGAAGATCGTCAGCAACAAAGCCCAACCTCTGTCTTCTTCTTCCAGTGATTGTAGAAACCGATCTCTGTTGCATTAACAGAGAAACGAATTTCTCCTGTGGCCCAGCAGAGATCAACACGGCTGATCTCTTCCCGTTGATCTTCCACGCACAAACTTCGTCGCTCTGATACCACTTGTTGTGCACGTGTGTGCGTAAGCAAGCAAGATCAACAATCACCATATAAGAAGACAAATGATTTACATAATTCTGCAAAGATGCCTACGTCCACGGGAAACCAATTTCCACTAGATTCTCCTCCAATCTGTGAAACCACAGCCTTGAAATCTCAGGCTCTCTCAACCTCTGTCTAGGGTTACAGATTACATCATATATGTAATCATTACATCATTATCCCCCAAGAACTCTATATCGGAAAAAAGGAAAGTCCTAACTGATTAGAAAACTGCTGTTTGATAAAACAAGAAATTCCTAATATCATTAGGAAAATCACCACAGATACTGAATCCAATTATGGTCTAGACCCACATGGCCAACAAAAATGATATTACACATAAGCTTATATGGCATCACAGAATAGCATTTATACCCACTTTTTATTCATCCTTTTTCAAACTCCAACACTAATACATGTGATAAATACATTTGTACCCAATAACAAGTGGGCCCAATACATGGATTAGGTTTCTTCATTTGATGGGCCCCACCTTGTATGTATCAACTCACAATGGGTCATAAAGTAATGGTATTGATTGTGGGATCCACTTGTTATTCGGTATAAATGAATTTATCCCATGTATTGGTGTTGATGTGTGTGAAAGAGATGAATAAAAAGTGAAACATAAATTATGGTGCCACATAAGCTTGTGAGCATTTTAATGTGTACATGTATTATTAATGAAGAAGAGACAAAGATAAGTTTGCGATGATCAATCACTAGGCCCATTATGATTGTGATAATTGAGAAAAGAAAATAATTGGCTTTCATGACATGCAATGCATATTGTCTAGACTAGCAAAAAAAAAAAAAAAAAAAAAAGGTTTTTTTGGTGTTGACAACTGGCTCTACACCCTTCAAAACTCAAAAGGTAAGTTATCTACAAAATGGTGTCAACGAAAATGAATTAAATGGTTTATATTATTTATTTTTGTATTACAATGGTTTTTTGGGTGTCTTAAGACATTGTTTAGATCTACTCCAAATCAAGCATCACAAGGTATATAGTTGGTACGTATAACATTACTTTTCAATATCTTGTTTATTTATTTATTTTATATTATTATTATCATTATTATAATTATTGTTATTGTTATTGTTATTTGTTGTGTTGTTGAATGGATTTCAAACATTGCATCTTTTTTCTCTTTTTATATACATATGCATCAAAATATATTTACATGTTTATAATTGATGTCTTTCGTTCTTATTATTTTTTTCATTTCTTGTCTATGGTACAAATGTGATTATTTATTTATTTATTTTTAGTCTCAAATTTAACCCATGCATGTATCCTCGCACACTTAGGATTCTTTTCAAAAGATTATTTTTTTATTTCATTTAATAAAAGCTTCAATAATTGTCATTGTTATTCTTTTTAAAAAAAAATCTTTTATTCCACTTCCAAAGGTACATAACATTAGTATTTTAATCCAAGTTTTATAAATAGATTAGTTTAGTTTTGGGCTAAGCTTAGCTTGGGCATCTGTGTCTAAATAATAAATTTATTTTTTAATTAGTTTTCTTATCATTAATAATTTGAAGAAAGCATTTTTCTTATCAATAACTAATATCTTATGCCAAACAATAAAATAGTTCCATGACTGCCTTTAAATCACAAGGGCTAAAATTCTTTTTCAAGCATTTAAAGAGATTAAAGTTCATAATATATCAAATCACCTTCTATTGAGCTATGTACGTCTATTTCCATTTTAGCATTATTTAGTGATCTTTATTTCATTTTTTCTCTTTTATAACTTTTGAATCATAAAAATAAAATGTAAGAATTATAAATAGTACTAGCAACAAATGCCCGTGCTAAGCCTAGGCCTAACAATACAAATGAAAGTTTATTTTAATTTTCACTTACATTTAATTGTTAGGAAAAAATTTTTAAATTATTTAAACTTTATAGCAAGCTTAAGTTAAAAATAAAATAAAGTTTACTAAATAAAGATGAATTTACTATAAAACAAAATTAATTTGAAACTTGAGAAGAACACTTTCAGGCCCATGCCACTCGGGCCCCTACTTCTTTCCAAATTATTAAGTTACTAATAAGGTTGGATTAAGGAAACGTATATGTGGTTATATACACATATAATTGAACATGAATTTATAAAAAAAAATATACATTTCGTTCATTCTTTGAATAGGTAGGTCCCACAATAGATAAATCACACAATATATTTAAGTGAATATTTCATATAATAGGTCCCATAATTAATAAAACACGTTAGTTTTTTTTTTTTGCCCATTTTGTTCATATTTTAGATAAGCAAGTCCCATATTGGAAAAAACACATGATTTCTCCAAAATTATTGTTGATATTATTGAGTTTAATTTAGAGGAGTGTGAGGATTGGTGGGATTTGAAGATATAGGAATATTATGCTATTAGATTTTAAATGAAAGGTTGACATTTAAATGAAAGTGATTTTATGAGACAAAGATTAGAATTATATCACAAGGTGATATGGCACCTTAAATTTCTCTATGTTTTTTGTGCATATTTTTGTAAAAAGGAGAACTTTTGTGATGCTAACATGGCATTCTTTATGACGTCCCTCTGATTTGCCTTAATATATTTAAATACTCTTTCTTGGACATTTATCTTTTAGTAATTATATATTTAAAAAAATATTAAAATTTAATATATTTCCATTTTGGGCCCAGGCTTTGCATGCGCCTTTGTCGCTATTATGACTTAAGTTTCTAAGTAAAATTTATTTTTTTAGATGGTGTAAGTAAAACTTAGGATACATGCCAACCACAGAATCTAATAAACCTTGATTATAGATATGATCGGTGAGTTAGTTCCGTCCAGGTATCGGCAGTGGTGTCTAGAGGCTGATCGGGTCATCATCTTAAAGCTCGAATCAATCATCAATTTCAAAAGTGCGAACACAGGTACATTCAAACTCTTTTCTAAGTTTGAGCCCTAGAGAGAGAGAGACAATTTCAAAAGTGCGAACACAGGTACATTCAAACTCTTTTCTAAGTTTGAGCCCTAGGGAGAGAGAGAGAGAGAGAGAGAGAGAGAGAGAGAGAGTATTTTATTGTTACATTTTTAATCGTATGGAGTGAGCAAAATATATATTTATATATGAGAGTTTTAGCCAATTTTTTTCACAGATTTACAGCTTTCTATCACTGAGCATCTTGCCTAAAAAAACCAATCAGATTTTTAATAGAATTTCCACAAACTTCCTCCATGGATGGTTCTGTGAGTTTTCTTCAGTTTTCCATTTTTTTATCAGTAGCTTTTTTCAACTTGGGGAGTCCTAATCTTGTTGTAATTTTTGGAGAAAGGTTGATACAGTCACGATAGATCAATCTCCTGAATGATTGATCGAATCCAAAAAGATTCATGCCTTAAGGCATAAATATAACCATGAAATACATCATAATTGAAGGAAAACTCAATCTGAATATTATTATTTTTCGAAGCATATTCAATTACATTGAGATGTCTTTTATTTATAGGATAATAAACCTAATTCTTTATAAATAAGACTTACTAATTTAAAATAATCCTAAACAAGATAAGAATTGACTAATATTAATCATAATCAAGCTAAACTACTTATAATATCCCTAAATAACTGAATGTCCTGGTAGGCCTATAGATTGGGCCCAATGGGTTAGCCAACCTATAGTTTGGCCTACATCAACTCTATCCGGCTTGAAAAAACTCGACTCTGATGAGTTTACCAACTTGAGAAATACCGGGAGAAGTTTGATTGCGAAGTAAGGTAAATGTCCTCCAGGGTCTAAAATCAATCGCACAAACTTTTCTCTTTTATTCATATTCGCATTTTCATGAACAAGGCCTGAAAGCTTGATGTTGTCATTTATGCCATGGAAAAAGGCATTGGACATGTCGCTACTTCTGATGAACGAACTTAACTCGGATGTATGATCCGACTTACAGATACTGCAATTGTTTGTTATCTATCATTTATATTTGATCCCCGAAGATGAAGTAAATGTGGAGAACTTCAACAACTGAAACTGTTTGTAAGACAATTGGAACAATTGATTTTGCTATTGACGACCCAATTGGGTTTGCCAAAAGTGCCGGGACAATCAAAGCTCTTGGATGTTTAATATTATCGCTAAACCGATTAATGCTTTAAATATCTGCTTCTCCTTGTTCTCGGTTTGAAGCCTCTTGATCAAATTCTCCAATGTGCACTTGTTTTTGTTTTTCCTCTAGCTTTTGTGGCCCTTGATTAACAATATTTGATTAGATTCTACTTGTTCTAAATTTTGCACGAGATCAGCTTTGCCTTGACATTGTTTAGGTGTTGAATCGTGAATGTTAGTTGTCATGGTTGGCATATCCTTTAGTGCATTCATGATATTTATTTATTCTTTTTTGTGCTCTAGGCAACTCTTCAGTTGGAGATGAAGATGTAGAAGACAAAGGAGCTGATGACAATGAAATGAGTATAATCCATTTTCCTTCCCACACAATTGTATAGATGTTCATCTCTTTATTATTGTGCACTTTCCAATAAAAAAGTCATGATTTTTCAAAAATCATATGAGCAACATTTATATGGATCACATCATACCGAATTTTGTCTTTATAATCACCAATCTTGAATGATACCAAGCATCTATGGGTTACTGGAATGACATAACCATTTGACTATGTGACTTGGTAAGGCTTATGAAGGGGCTTAATCGGCAATTGAAGCTTATCAATAACCTTTTGCACGAAAAAATTAAATGCACTACAATTGTTAACAATCAAATTGGCGACTCTGTCTTTGACTTGTAACTGTATATGGAACTTTTTGGATTGTCTCCATTTTTCTTCTTCCATCTCATTTGTATTAAAGAGACGACGGATGACAATCGTGGGATTATCTTTTATTGCGAAAAGTCTTTCCACAATATGAGCTTGTGGTCATTGTTGAGATACACATTCTCGCATGTGAGATTATCTAAGCATATGCTCAACATGAATAGCTTCTGAATAGGCTTCGTATATGGTGTCATAAAATTTCACTTTTGCTCGTATTTTGACCTTAGACCTCTGATATAATGTTCTCCATCATTCCGATCACTTCCTCATAAGCCACACATACTTTTCAACTCTTGATATCAACAGGTATATTAATCAACAGTCAAATAAGCTAAAAGCTAGTGTGCCGCTCAAAGTAGGTCTCTTTATCAAAATACTGATTTTTATATCGGAACTCACACATCATAGTTTCAATGTGTCTCATGTTGAATTGGAAGCAAAGATATCAAATTGAATTGCCTTCGAAGAATGGACATGTTGAATTTGCAGAAATTGTTAAGTTAAATGGGCTGGACTGATGACTCACGAAAAAGTTGGTTGGCAACGGGCCCATATAATCTTAAGTTCTCTCTCTCTCCCTCCCTCTCTCGCTTTCTCTCTCTCTTGCTGTCGTTTTGGAATCAGGTCAGGTCAGACCTTAACTTGAAAGACCAACTGACGTTACCTCAACCTAGGATCGGGTCAAGTGAGTCCTAACGGTTAGGCCCAACTATGTACACTGAAACACAAAAAAAAAAAAAAAAAAAAAAAAAAAAAGGAAGAACAAATCTTCTCCTCTTTGCTTCGAGTACGGTGCAAATAAGAAAGAAAGGAAAGGAGATGGCTTATCTGCTGAGGCTGGAGACGAAGAAGAGGGGTGGTGGAGACCGTGTGACCGGAGAAGAAGACAAGTTTGAGGGGCTTGCTGCTACCTGCCGGCGACGAGGGAAGGGGCAGGCGAGGCGGTGGAGATAGAGGATGGCGCTGATGTGGTCTTGCCATAGTCTGTGAGTGAGAGGCTGAACCATACGACAAGCCTGGTGGTGCTACTTGAGGAGGGAACGTTGGTAGCTGTGGTGCCAGGTGTGCCTCCCTTCCGCTGCTCCTTTTCGTCTCCTTTCTTCTGCTCTTTTTTTTTTTCCTTCAGGGTTGGGTTTCAGCAAGGCTGGGCAAAGGCAGACATGTGGATAACAGGTTTGAAGGGCTGCGGATGGATGGTTTTGGCATCGATGGGTAGGGATGGGTCGATATGATAACAATTGAAAGTTTTAGAATGCGGGGATATATTCTAGTTTGTAATTCGATTAATATTTTTATGCAACTGAAAAATAAAAGCACTCAATCATACAAAGAATACAACAAAAATTTTATGTGAAAACCCAAACAAGAAAACACCACAAGTCCAAAGTGGATAAAATCAATTGCTAAGCAGTACAAGATATACTCACAGCCCTACAGTTGATCCTTTGATATGAGGCATTGTAGTTGTTTTTTTATATATCTACACAGTTGCAGTCGTTTGGCGCCCTGTTATTAGTGCCTTAATCTCCACAACAAACAATCTCCACAAAGAGAGAATAATCTTTTACAAAGAAGTAGAATCCACATATCTCGTGCGAAGAAGTAAGAGCATCAACTCTAGAATTTGAAGCTTTTAGCCCAATCTCTCATGAAAGTTTTAGACAATATCTCCAATGGCAATCTTAATAAGTATTTGGAGATCTCTCTGTGTTGTGTTGTGCTTAGGGTTGAGAAAAACCCTCTTTTTATAGCCTATAATTCGTGCCTTAGGTTTAGAAACCAAATCTAAATGAAACACGAAGTTGTGGCACAAACATAAAAGAAAATCATGCGCACTCGAGTGCCTGTTTGACCGAGCTTGAGCACCAAAGATAGTGGTGGGGTGACGGAGGTTCTTTTTTTAGAGTCGTTTCAAAGGTTTGGGTTGGGTGTTGGTGGTGTCGGTGAAGGAGATGGAGGGAATAGGTTCTGTGGAGGCTGATAGAAAGGGAAGGGAGGGTTTTGTGTGGGGCGAGAGGGGTCTTGGATAAGTTCTATGGTTTTGGATAGATGTCGGAGATGGGCAAGGATGGCCTGAGATGGACATGTGGTGGTGAAAGTGGGTTTGGGGGTCTTGGGACTGTGCTCGGGTGTCAGGAAGTGACTGTAGATGGGTTAGGGTTCTTGGTAATGGTTTGGGGATGGAATTAGGGCTGTTTAGGGGTTTTCGACAGATGGGTGATTAGGAATGGGGAGTGGTGATGGTGACAATGGAAATGGGATTTGGGAAAGACTATGTTTTGCCCGCGACCACAAGATTTTGGCTTTGGTACCAGTTAGTGCAGCCACAATCCACAATTGAGAAGAATAGATTAATCTTCCGAAGAATTGATCGAATCCAAGAGGATTCCTATCCTAAGGCATAAATATAACCATGAAACACACCATAACTAGAGGGAAAACCCAATCTAAATATTATTAATTATTAAAGCATATTCAACTACATTGAAGTGTCTCTTATGTGTAGGATAATAAATTTAATTCTTGATAAAAAAAGACTTACTAATTTAAAATAATCCTAAACAAGATAAGAATTGACTAATATTAATCCTAATCAAACTAAACTACTTATAATATCCTTAAATAACTGAATGTCCTATTGGATTTATAGATTGGGCCCAACGGGTTGGCTGACCTATAATTTGGCCTGCATTATGGACTAATAGATAGACTTATGCTTCTTTAGAATTCATTGTATTTCTATTACTCTCAACATTTTTTCCTTTCCGAAGGGTATTTCATTAAATTGAAAAAGGAACAAAATGAATTGTAGGGCTTTATTTGGGATAACTCTTTTAATGCTAAAAAGAATATTCTGTTTGAGAAAGAGCAACATCAAAGTAACAACTAAAAAGGTACTATTTACAATTATATATTGTTGTGAATAAGTCTTACATAGAAAACATTCAAGTCCTGTGTAGGGCAATATTGAGTTGAAACCCCGATGACCTAAAGCGGATAATGTCATGTGAGTAGTGGTCTTGGGTTGTTACATATATCAATGTATATTCTCTTTTATGCCAAAATTAGCACAAAAAAAATTCTATCCAAGATCCTTCTTTTGGGGCTCAAGAGAGTAGCTTAAAGGGTCCTCTTGGTGATGATAAAGGAACTCCTAAAATGAAAACTAACTATCGACATTAATATATAAGAGTTTGAATCCTTTGAGGCTCTAACTTAAAGAAGTTTGAGTCTCAAAGGGCTAGGCCAAGCTGGGCCAGGGTTCCCCATATATGCCAGGTTGGGCCTAGCCAGACCAAAGCACTCGAGGGCTATTAATCGAGCCAATGCAAGGTTCAAGAATCAAAATATGAAAATCATTACTTATTTATTTATTTACACTGCTACTATGAATCGAGTGTCAACCAAACGTTATCTTGTCTAATCTCAATTGTGAAGATACCATTAAGAAAATATTTGGAGAATATAAGTTGTCTCTAAAAACATTTTTTTATTGGACAATGACATATGTGCTTTTGTAACTTTGGTTTTAAATGTACAGTTTTATTTATTTTGTCAAAGAAAAAAATAATTAAAGAGTTTGATCTATTTCACATCTTTCAAAAGAATCCACATGTGAAATCATTCCAACATATAGAATCATTCCAGCAAAATATTATCTTTGAAAATTTTAAACAATTACAGTCACACATCTTCTATCAATTGACTTTATTTTCAATTTAATACTGATTTGACTATTAAGCATTGTTGATTATTTTCAATTGACCTTACTTTTAAATGTATCTAAAAAATACTATTATTTTAGACTTTTGAAATTTAAGAGTCATAATTATCTAATTAAAAGATGTTTGGATATTCCCATATTCTTGAAGTTCCATACACATACAGACTTTCTCCATAATTGGTTGGCATCCCAAGTTGCTTTATGAAGGAAAAAGTGTATCAATATTAATAGAAGTACAACCCCCTTTTGAATTAGCAATAATATATAAAAATAATATAAAAAGCCTATATTAGAAGCAATGAAACTTCAGGAAAGAGATTCGAAGCAATCGTTCAACACTTATTGTTTATACATTAAGATTAATACATAACTTCAATAATTAAATATAGATGAAATGAATAACAGTGTGTGTGTGTGTGTGTGTGTGTGTATGTGGATTTTTATGGTATTTTGTGATGGGTAGGTGGATATGAGATTGCCTTTATATCCCCACTTCCTTACTGCTAAATGACTGTTATAAGGGGATTATATTTATATATGTAAATACATATATTTTATAAAATTGATAAAAGCAGGATGGCCTGTGACAGGCCGGACTAGTGCTATTGAAGCCCACCCTTAAATTTCAAGGCCTGCAAAAAATTGCCTTTGCCCAGTCCAATCCTGAAAAACAGAAGCCATCATTTGAAGTATTGTCTTTGGGCTAGATTGATAGGCCTAGATAGGACAATACATTGGACCCTACTTAATGAAGAATTGAGCCACTCATAATGGGAGCCATCCTAGTATATGGAAATGCATAAAATTGTGTTATGAGATTCTATTGAAGTAAAATCTGAAGATAGCTTACTTATTAGGAGGGGGCTTTCATTTTGAGCAGCTCAAATTTTCAACGGGTAGGTTCCATTGTGTAGTTTCACTCCTTGAAACTAAGGAGTTCTCTACCATGTATAAATATATATATTTATCAAGTATAAATATATATTTATTCACATTTTATTTGATTTTTTCTTCCTGTTTCCACTTGAGCAAATAATCAGCTCAAAGGACGTGAATAATATTTGAGCTTAAAAATCTTCCTGTTTCCATTTCATTGCAGCAAAGCCTCGTATCATAGTCAAATCTTCCAGCTGATCTACTCCATCTGGTATCTATCCGATTGCGTATTTGCGATCATTTCAATTTCCGTTGTGTTTGTGTAACTTGGAAAAGAGTGAAGCAACGACTAAGCCAGCGTTATCCCTTGCTTCTTCGTCAATTCCAAGTTAGCCAAAAAGTGTCGTTTAATATGTCCACTTCATCGCAGATGCTATAGGATCAGACTACTGGATCTTATGAAAATTACAGATGCCGTGGCCTTTTGTGGCTGGCTGTTCATGATAAACTCATACTCGAGAAGAAATATTTCTCCTTAATCCTCTTACAGGTGGCCGAATTGATCTTCCATGGTGGGATGGATTCAAAATCGATGGAGTTGGGGTCTTATTGGGCCCTGCTGACCCCAATTGTACAGTAATCATGTGGCGAGAGAAATATTCACTGCCGCTTTTTGAATTTTGTGGTGCATATTCATCGTTTTTAAAATTTTGCAGAGTTGGTTATGATGAATGGAAAACGGATTCTCTTTCTCCTACAACTCCACTCTGTGCCTTTTTGCTCAAAAGCAAGCTCTATTTTTCTGTTGATTTATATTCCCGAGTCTACTATCATTGCTGTTAATATTGCTAGACAATACAAACTAGAGTTTCTAACGCTACCCATAGCTGTTGAGACTTCATCTATGCACTTGGCATACTTGATGGAATCTGGTGAAGAGCTATTGCTGGTTATAACATGCTGTAGAAAACTAATAAGATAAATAGAGGTGGTTTCTCAATCTTCAAACTGAATATAGGGAATTTGTCATGGGCACCGATGAAAAAGATTGGAATAATGTCTTGTTCTTGGGAGGGTTATTTTACAGAGTATTCTGCATCATTCAGTGCAACTGAACTGTGGTGCAAAGGGAATCAGATTTACTTTCAGTTCATTGGAGAGTATGGATTTTCTTGGTGGGCATTAAACATGGAAGATGGAAGTATCAAGTCTGCTTTGAGTTCACAGCGCTCATTATTGTCGACCTTACTATTGACACGTTCTCTGATGGGGATTAGACCTAGTTTTGTTTGATATTATTATGAGAGGACTAGTAGTATAAAATTAAAAATGTATAAAATTTATAATACTTATGTTTTTGGTGATTTACTAATTGGGATTACTTGCTGGTATCATATGAAATAAATTTATTTAAATTAAATCTGACAAGTGTTGAATTAATTGAGATATATATCATATTTGTGGGATAATGATATGTACAGCCACCCGGGTCTGTGTCACGGCCAAGGGACACGAGTGTAGAGTCGATTTACATTTGAGGAAAATTTCAAAGAAGGAATAAGGTTTTATCTTATTTCAAAAAAGAACGCAAGTCTTAAAACTTTTCATATTAGTCTCTAAGTTTTTAAGAAGTTTTTAAATAGGTGAATGTCTTTAATTGAAATTTTTTTGGAAAACTTAGGGACTAAATTGAAAATTTCTGAAAACTGTGTCCTTTTTTGAAATAAGGAAAAACTTTAGGGCTTTATTTGAAAATTTCCTTTGAGAAATCATTAAGAGTTTCTGTTCTCAATGCTTTTAACAATTGGATGTTTTAAGCTAGTATTGTAAAGGACTTTATAATTTATTCATTCATGCAAATACTTATTTATTTATCTTTTTTTTTTTTTGGGTAACTACTCCATTATAAGAAAGGGACGCCTAATATTAAATGTCATTGCTTTAGGTTTGAGACACGTGAGCACCTACTTTATGCAAAATGCTTAAGGTTAGGTTCGGCTTTAATCTGAACCCACTGAAGACGTTTGGTTGCCTTTTATTAATGTAGGCTGAGAAGTAAGAACTCAAGTCAGATCAGGGGTCCATTATTTCAGTGGTAACTCAAACATGTTGGGCGCTGCAAGAGGTTTCCATTGATTGGCATCATCCAAGTGCAAGGCTAGGGTTCTTTGCAAAACTAGGAGACTAGGAAAATTGGCTACGAACTGTGATTTATGAACTAGTTTTTTTTATTTATTATCCCACTTGGAATCATCTTAGGAGATTTTTTTTGCTTAAAAGGCAAATTGTATTAGAAGAGAGGAGGGACGAAACAAGAAAAAAGACCAAAATAGAGTTCAATAGAAGGCAGAGAAAAAAAAATCAAACTTAATTACAATGGAGTAAACATTCTCAAAGATAAAGAATAGATTTGTGAGGGGTGGTGATAGTAGGAGATTTCTGAAAACCAAAAAGTATGTGAAGAAGTTCTTTGACGAGAGATTTTGCTCTTAAAGGATAGAGAAAAGTCTCATTGAAGATTGCATCATTTCTAGAGATCCAAATAGCATAGACAGTAGAGGAGAAGATGGTTCAAATACTTCGTTGATCAACCTAGCTTCTGTTTGCTGTTAGAGAGAACTAAATTTTAGATGGAGCATTAGACATAGTGGACTGTCAAACTGATAGAATCCAAGACCATAAACCTGCAGAGAAATTGCAATGGAAGAACAAATGAACATCAGATTCAACCACATGATGATAAATGTGGCACCTCGAGGCAAACTGCACACCTACTAATTGTGCCCAAGTTTCAGTGGGAGTCTTCTTATGGAGAAGCCTCCAAGCAAAGCAAGACAGACGGGGACTCATGATAGAATTCCATACAATAGTGCACCGTGGTATTGTCAATGTTCTAGAGAAAACTAGCTACCAAGCAGATTTGAGAGAAAGCGTGCCATCTGAGCTAGGTAGTGTTGAGAAGCTTGTTAACAATCCTCACTAAAGGGAGAGAAATGTATTGGACAGCAGCAATATGGAATTTAATCTCAAGGGGAAAGGAATCTAGGATAAGCCTTAAGGAACTAGTGATGATGCCAGAAACACAGTCGTTGGTGGAGAAGTAGCAGTGAAGATATTGAGGAGCAATAGGGGAAGAATTAAACCAGCCTTCATACTAGAGGCTAATGCTTTCGTTAGTACCAATAACTCATTTGTAAGAGTGCTAAAGATATGGTGAGAGCTTTCTCATTTTCTTCCAGATACAAGAACCTTCAGCGGTGGTAGAGGGGCTCCATGGAGTTGAATTTGGAAAATAAATGTTCTTAAAGAAAGTTGCCCATAGTGAAGAAGATGTAACAGCTTGACAACAGAGCTTTAGCATATATGCAATGTTGACTTCCAAAATGCGTCTGAGGCCTAAACCACCTTCTATTTTGGGAAGATAGGCTACCTTCCTTTTGACCCAATTCCTTTTCACTAACCATTGATCAGTTGACCATAAGAAATTACAAAAGAGTGTCTCAATTTCTTTGATAACATTACAAGGAATGGATAACCATTAAAATATGCATGAGAATGGCTGCCATTACATTCTTCACTAGAACCAATCTGCCAACAAAGGATAGCAGCATGTTTTTCCAACCATTAAGCCTTTTGAAGTTCACCCAAAATATTTGGAAGTGGGAGGGGAGGGAGGAATACCAATGATTGATGACCATCTCTGTTGAATCCTAGAAGCGCATCTGCCCAAGAAACGTTTGCTTTTCCGTAGGTTGAAGAGTTTCCCCGCTACTAATTGATAAGAGGCTAGTAGAGATTTGATGGCTTTAGCTCCTGTTAGAAAGGCTCTAAAGAAAATCATGATGTCGTTGGCATATAGGAGATGACATATGTGAGAAGCAACAGATGAGAGAGGAAATATGGAACCTACAATGGTGAGTTTCACAAGGTTGAGGCTAAGAATCTCGTCAGCCAAAATGAAGAGTTACGGAGACATGGGATCCCCCTGTCTTAAGCCACAACTCAAACCAAAAAAACCATAAGGAATCTTGTTGATCAGAACTGAACCTATAGTCGTAGATATACATTCTAAAATCAAGTGAACACATCTTTTAGAAAATCCAAAGAATCTAAGAACAACGAGAAGTGTAAGTTTAACTTGTCAAAGGCTTTAGAGATGTCAAGTTGAAAGCATGCAGACCCACCTTTAGTTTTTGCATTGAGTCTTTGGAATAACTCATGAGCTAAAGCTGAATGTTGGTGGATGGATCTGTCTTTCAAGAAAGCAGCTTGATGATTGGAGGTTATGAAAGGCAAAATAGAGGCTAATCTAGATGCCAAGATCTTGGAGATAATTTTATTAGTGAAATTCAGTAAGCTGATGGCCCTGAATTCTGAGAATGTTGTCGGAGATTTTACCTTGGGGATGAGTGTTAGGAAGTATGTGTTGGTGGCCCGTAGAATTTCTGCCCGAAGACAAACAATGCTGTGTCTAATCGGAGCTGCTATTTTCCTGATACAGTTGTGGCCATGCTTCATATGCTTTCAATAGTTACTGGTAGAAATACAAGAATAGTGGGGGAAGTTGCAGCTTTGGAGGGATTGCCATGATCATTAATTCGGACTGCCATAGTCTTTATGTATATTCAAGTGGGTCCCCAGCAAGCAGGTAGTTGAAAATTTTAGCTGTGATCCATAAGGAAGTGAAAAATGTTTTTTTTTAATTTTAAAAATGTACTTTTTAGCAGTGGCCAGGTGACCGCTGCTAAAATATATATATTTTATATTTTGCTTTTAACGGCGCCGGCTGTATTTTTTGCTGGCGGTGAACCCTGTAGCAGCAACTAGGCTGAACTTTGCTTTATGTTTTAGCAGTGACCAAGATACTATTAGCAAGGGCCACTGGCCTCTTCTAGAAGTGTTTTTTCTTGTAATGAACATTGGATAGCTACGTTAGAACTGCCGCTCCTTAACACTAGCCCTATTGTCAAAATCAAATCCTTCTAAAATAGCACTAAGCCTATTCAACCTTATTTGAAAGATTGATGATTTGCAGACACCTGATTAAAATACAATTGTGTAACATAGAACAACATAATCTATCCGTGGTGAATAAATGATAGTATCAATGCAGTTTGTGATTAATTTTTCTTAATTGCTAAATTTTGATCTTATGCAATAAATTCCATTAGTGGGTGCAAGTGGCTCAAATAAATTATACGTAGATGTTAGTGAATTTTGGGAATGGATTAACCAAGTGACCTTACTGTCAAGATTCTCAATGACTTTACTTTAGAAAAGTTATATGTTGGATCTTTCATCCTATACACAAATTCAGGAGAGTTTTAGGAATTTATGATTTGCTAATCTTTCTTATTAGCCTTTATTCAGATGGGCCGTGTATAGAGAAGATAGTGGCACGAGACTTGTATTTCTATTACCCTTAAAATAAAAGGGAAGAAGTGTGCAGCTTGCTTTCAGCTGCTTTACCCTTTTCTTCCTTTCTCTAATCTCTACACACCCCGGGCCCACTTGCATGAAGCATTGAGCTGTGGCTCATCTGGTAAGGGATAGATATCTTTATGCGTCTGTGTTCTCTGTCGATTGGTCCTCTGCGCCGCTTCCTTTCTTCCCTCTGTTGCTACTCTCATCAGTCGAAAAAGAAAAACCTGTGCAAAGAAGAAGAATAGTAGTAAGAAAGTTATGAGTTCTCATTCCCCAATCTCTAGGGTCTATTTTCTACAAAGCTAGAGTTAAAATTGCAGCAGATTTTGATCTTATGTTGAAATGGTATGATCATTCACAAAGCATACTTGACATGTAGTGCTCTTGTAGATTCTCTCATCTTTTTTTTTTTCTTTGTTGAATTTTCCGTTCCTTTTTTTTAATGGATTTTATGTTCTTGGCAGGATGGTTATAAACTTTGCATTTGTCTCTTGGAAGTACATATATGAAGAGATACATAAATAAAATTATCCAGGATACATGAATTTCTGGAGCTATGCTTTTTTTTATGTTAATTCTTTGTTTGGTAGCTCCTAGAATTTATGTTCTGCAATTGAAATTTGGATGTGAAGTGGGCTTGGATTTGTTTGATTACACCTTTAGTTGGAATTTGAAATCATTGAAAAATTGGAATTTCGGGGGGTGTTTGGAATTTCTGTAGTTCCTTTCAGATGCCGAAAATCCTCGGGTCTACCCTGTTTACAATTTGGAGAGTTGGAACTTGGGTGTACTACCATCAGGTTTCCTGCTACTCATAACTTTTAATTTGTTATGGCGTAGAATAAAACAACCTAACTTAAAGAATTTATTCTCAGACCTGTTACAAGCTTGTTATTAGAACCACGGCACCATCTATGTGTTACTAAGCTATCTCAATTGGGTGACTAGGCCTATTAAGTTCCAGGGTGATACGGCAAGGCATTGTTTTACCTCAAGTACAGATCCCCTTTCTCAAAGGGGGACATGACCTTGTGTTTCAGGCGATGGAAATGTGTTACGCGATAAGTGCCTGACAGAACAAACACGCTTTGCTTTGGAAATGTTAACCTGGAAAGGAAAGTGCTCAAGTTCATGTGTTGTTGACACAGTTCAAAATTGTGGTTCTCTCAAAATGCAAATTATACAAGAGGAATTATAGGGCCTGATCCTCTGCTGTAACTGTACAGTTTACTAAGCTGCCCTTTTTCTTTTATTGTTTTTCCTTCTTTTTCAGATGTCAACATTGCTTTTGTCAGATCATCATTATCACTGGCTTTGGGGTTTTCAGATCAAGAACACCAAATAAAACTAATTAGATTCAGGATCTTATGAGGAAGACACCTTTGGACATCAGACATCACCATCCACAATAAAGCGAATAAATGTTGTTTTTTTTTCACATCAAGAACATTTATTTGCTTTCACCATTCAAAAAAAAAAAAAGAAAAGGTGATACTTGATGACCAAATGTGTCTACCTTGTAAGATCCTAAATCTAACTGGTTTTGATTGGTGTTGACTTTTGTACTGTTGCCTCAAGTATATTTCAAACAGTGGTACAAACCCTTCCCCAAGGCACTCCTCTCTTGTAGTTTTTTCCTTTTTAAGTTTAACATCTGCTACATCACCCTTGCACCAAATGGACACCATCTCCCTCTCTCTCTTCCTCTACCAAACGCAAATAGGAAACATACTGCTTATGAAAATAAGGCCCCTATCCTGTTTTTAATATGTGTTGATTGCAAATTCTCTTTTGTTAAGCTTGTTTTTATTGTTTGCCTCTGTACAACCAATTGATGTCAAGGTTTGTTATTTTTGACAGCTCACTCTGTGCCAAGTTATGGACACAGCAAAGCAATCAACCAGATCTGGATCTTTTAATGAAATTTCAATGGTGTTATTGAACGATGCCCTGTCTTTACCTTTTGCCATCCTCTTGATCCTCATCTTTGGTGAATGGGAATATGTATACAATTCGTAAGCACTTTGTCCCCTTTGAGACATTTGAATTGTTGATTCACTTGAAGCATAATATATTGGCCATGTACTTCACGTGAATCTAGAGTGTGATTCATTCATTTGACTTGATTCTTGTTGATTCATCCCACTCACTAGGCTTGTTTTTTTAGTGGAAAAATTAGCAGCATGTGAAGTATATTTAATTCTTTTCTTCAGTTTTACATAGAGCAATTGGTGTTTTATGCTGCAAAGTATTCAATATGTTCACATTGTTCACACATGTTAGTGGTGTCTTGAATGACCGGTTTTTATCGACATTGCTAATTTTAATGTTTCCTCTTTCTCTGTTTATCATTGTTGTGTTTGTGCTGTTATACTTTCCATTTTGAGGGATGTTGCTAACTTTATCGTTGATTGCCATTGTTATCTTTGTGTTGACTTCCCGTGTTCCCCTTGTAGAGATGTTATTAGGATGCCAATGTTTTCGGTATTGGCAACAACCAGCAGATTGCTTGGACTTGCCGTCAGCCTTACGTCTATGATGTGCCCATCCTTAAGCAATATGATTGAAATAATAATTGTAAACATAAAGTTATATTGTCAATACTGTTTGTATTTTCAGTTTGTAAGTTATCATTTATTTCTTGAAGGAAAATACTAACACCTTTCAATTTAATTCTAGGATCTAATACAGTAGCTAAACAAAATGTCACTGGGGTTTCATGCCAATACTTAAATTTTTCTTCCATTTTTTCACAAATTGTGCCAAGTAGTTCTATACAAATTTCCTAATGTCCATCAGGCACCCAGTAATCTATTGCATGAAAAGCACAAAACTTATTGAGTACTACTTCTCTAGAAATAGCTCTATTTAACATATCATATATAGAATTCCATCTATGTTCAACATCCTCCTTATTCTTATAGGTGTCAAATTATGCCTAGTACATATAGTGGCATATAGTTGTTCTCTAATTGAGGATGAAAATATATATTTAACACAATCTTTAATTTTTCTATGATAATCTTAATATATTTTAAACCAACTTTGACAATAATATTTAAAATGTGACATACACATCTGTTTTGGAAAATAGAACCATCAATTGAATTAGAAAGTGGCACCATAGTTTTCATTATATCAATGGCTACATTATTGTTAGATGCATTATCTAAAGTAACAGATATAATTTTGTTTAAAATTTCATATTCCGAAAGTTTTTTTAAAATAATTGTTGCCATTCTTTATCCATTGTGTAGCCATTCAGGTTTAGAAAAAGTAATTATCCATTTGTTCATTATCCAATTTACATCAATGTTATGGGCGGTGATAGAGAGGAAGCTATCATCACTTCTAGATGTCCATAAATTTGTGGTTATAACTATTCTACCAATACTATTTTGAAAGTAATTTTTTATATTTTCTTTTTCTTCTTTCCATAACCTAATGGCATCAATCCTAGCAATGCTTCTAGAAATTTTTTTAAATTGTGAAACAAATGCACGTTGAATTTATTTTTCAAAAAATTCATTTTCAGCAAAAACAAAAGGCATTTTAGCAAGTATAATATATGTTACTAGCTCTTGCTTGGCAGTAGTGGCATTATAACTAAATAATCCTAAACTACGACACTGGTTGAAATTTGGGTCTGTGTCTGTCCCCCTCCAGTTTGTGACCTAGACCCAATATGTTTGGGTTCACATTTGTCTTTATGCCTTTTTAAGTGCCCTACACCACCACCTGAATTTACACTATAAATTTTGAGGCAATGCTTGCATTGAGCATTTCTATTTCTACACCATTTTCTATCATAGTTAATATTTTATATCCATCCCAAATTGTAGACTTCGGGCTCTCTTGGCTCCTTTACGGCAGGAACCCTAAGTTGGGTCTAGGGTTGGAGTTGGGGCTTGCTATGTTTCAACTTCTTCTGGTATATCATGCAAACCCTCTTTTTCCCTTAGATTAAAAGGATAATCTTCAGGTTAGTATTCGGCCATTTTAAAACAATAATAACAATTTTGAAAATAATATCCTTAATGAATAATTTATGGTAACAAAGAGTTTTATGATAATTAGTATAAGAAAGGGGAGGAGATGAGAAATATAATAATATATATAGATTATAGGAATATGAAATCTCAAATTGAAATAAAATAAATACCTCAAGATTTTTGAAGGCCCCTTAATCTTATCTCTTAGTGACTTGATCTTTGGTCCTCCAAACACGTGTTACTTGAAGTATAAGTAGAATTTGGGGGAGTTAGAGGGCTTGAAGTATGAGTAGAATTTGAGAGAGTAAGAGAGCTTGTAGTATGAGAGTAATGAGTAAGCTGTGATTGTGAGAATGAGAGGGAGATGGTATTTATAGAAATTTGAAAGGTCAAAATGGCCTCAAATGCCCAAAAACTAGTCGTTTATGGCTGTTGGGGGAGGGCAAAACAGTCAAAACACCATAACTAGTTGTTTTTTGGCTGTTGGGGGGTTTTTTGAAAAATAAATTCGTTGGGTCATGTTGTGCCATGCCATGCTGACTGTTAGCGTGCCGTGTCGTGCCAATGCCCGTGCCGCACCCATGCCATGTCGTGCCCAGGCCGTGCTAGCACGGCACACGGGCATGGTACCCTCGGCTGAGTACGGCCCAAGTCTACGGGCTGTGCCAATCGTGCTGGGTTTTGTTGACTCTCGTGCCGGGCCATGCCATCCCAGCCCATTTTACATCTCTAAGAGTAATGGAATGTGATAATGATTTTATTTAAGAATTACTAATTCTATGAATTGTATGCATCTAGGATTAGGATTGTTCTTATAGCGTTGCCATTTTCATTATGTTCTCATCTTGGTTTTCTTTTAATAAATAACTCTTCTATAAGCTCCTTGCAAGTTAATCTATGATGTTTCTATTCAAATAATAATAATAATAATAATAATAATAATAATAATAATAATAATATTATTATTATTATTATTATTATTATTACTACCCTATTTTATTTCAACTTTGTTTCAACACATGTTTTTGAGATGATTCACCTGACTATTGTCTTGAGCTGAATTCAGTTGATATTATTGTATTGGATTATTATCCATAGAAATTTGATTGAAGAATGCTCTTCAGGCTGATGCAGAGGTCAAGGAGATCTTGAATTTCTTGAGTATTATCATATGGCCTATTGAGCACTGACTACTATCTTTCTACGTTTCTCTTGGTTTGGTGAGTAGACAACGATACTAACCTTTCTGGAAGGTAAACGGTGATGAGAAGTAATTATTAATGCTAGAGCACTTGGAATTTGAAATTGACTTTAATATGCAGATTTACTTTTGATAAGTACTTCATAGACATTTCATGTTTTGTGAAAGTTCTATCTTTGATGTAGCATGCATTTGTCGCTTTGATATGCAGATACTTTGATCTGTAGAGTGCATACCCATATCGAAAGTATATTATAGTTATTTACTTGGTACTGCAATGATACCTGTAGGATCATTTTTCAGCATATCTTATTGTCCCAAAGCGATTGTTTCATATAGCTGTTAACTTTTTTTTTTTTTTCACTTTGCAACATAAGAAGTGTCAAAACGGTTAATAATCAACAACAATTTCATTAATCTAGAAGTATGACATGTTTGAAAAGTAAATCTTTTTATAGAATTCTTGATAAAATATTTTTGATATTTGATTTCCCCCACTTTTAGTTTCATTGTGATTTGTTGTCATTCTATTCACATGTTTGTTATTTTTTAACTAATTCAATGTTACCCAGAATGCCTCTTCGAGTTGAATGAAATTTAGGTGCTCTTCCAACTTGTGAGGATGGTTGGATTTGATCCTGCAATTTGCATAGTTAGAAGTCGTTCCAAATGTATGTGTATGTGTGGTTTGCAATTTGCTTGTGATGTTTCAATGCCAAATGTTCCAAACTATTTATACATTAGGTTTCTTTAGATGCTATGTTATTCTTATTAATTTACCACACATGCTTGAATCTTTGTTCTTTGCCTAAGGTGTTTTTCCTCAATGATTGAATTTCCTTGCCTATTTTTTAAAGCCTCCTAGCTCATAAGACGATAAATGCGCCTTCCGTTTTTTAATAGCAATCTCTCTCTCTCTCTCTCTCTCTCTCTCTCTCTCTCTCTGTGTTTCTAAACTTATAGAGCTTCTCCCCATCATTAACTAAAATCATTGGGACTCTTGGACCAAAGTCATGGTCCATTGAGGTGATTGAAGAATGCCTAATCACAAGAATGTCGGGAGATTTTATAGCTGTTTCTCATTATTTACGTTAGAGTTGCTGATCACTTACATTCAAGGCTAATGTGGTTGTACTTTTCTGTTCTGGTAGTTGCGAGATTCAACTTCTCTTGGTTGAATGATAAGTACCACCAAGAAACTCTTGACAGTTTAAGAAAAGGTGTTAAAAATTATGTGCTGTAAGTTAAAGACATGGCATTAAACTCCATTTCTACTAATTTGTTTTTCAGAAACTCATGCAGGCTACTGACGCATGTTTATTCTTTGTTTCATATAACTTGATTTTGGTATTCAATGATTAAAAATACATTACTACCAGCAGAAGCATTCCACGAGTAACATGTCCTATTCATAGGGTCTTTTTTTTTTTTTTTGTAATATTTCATAGGGACTTCAAACTGCTATTGTTGTATGCTGCTCTGCTTACTTTCTTGAAGCTTACTTTGTTCAAACCTGCTTCCATCGAGGGCAACTTCGTTCTAGGATGATCAGCACTTCAACATCTGCACATTGTCTTGAATTTTATTGAGAATAAATTTAGGCAACAATTGTAGTGCTGTAGGTAACTTGTGGTCTTATTTATTTATTTATTTATTTTTGCTCACTCTTTTTTTTTTCTTGTTGTCAGCTCCTTGCAAAATCCTAAAAAATGATTCCTGGTGAGTTATTATTTACCTTCCTTATAGATTTTCATGCCTAACTTTACCCAAAGAGTACATGCTTGTAATTCTTATTCATTGGAAAATAAGTTTTCTTAATGTTTTGTTGTGAATTTATTTGCTTTTGCTTGCAGATATTAATATTGCATCACATGATGTTGGGGTGCTCTATTGGGTGACCTTTTGTATAGATTTGCTCTAGAAAGTAAAAGGGAGTCAGGTGATCATAGAAGAGATGCTTATTATCATTATTATTATTATTATTATTATTTTGAAGAAATTTCCTGTGATAGGTTGTTGCACTAAACAGCATGGCTTTAACGTGTTTGTCCGAGGTTTATATCTAGCATAATGTGGATATTAATCCATAATAATACTCAATAAATGCCCTTGTAGGTTCTCTCTGTCCTAAGTAATACGACAGAACAGTACTTGTAAAGAAGTACAGTTCAGAACCAAGTTTCACAATATGGCATCTTGTTTAGCTATTCTTCCATTTGCAGTCAATGTGGAAGTTGAGACATTTTTCACGGAGTTCACCCTTTGTTGCTCTTATTATAGACGTGTGTCTAACAGTCTAAAATCTGCAAATAGGATTGGCTACTAAATTTTACACTTACACATAAAGTGTGCTTATAATTATGTGTTTCATCATGAAAGCCCACCTCTAATAACTTCCAACCAGTTATGAGTTTTCTCTCTAAGGTATTAGTTTTAAGACCTCATGCCTGAGCTATTTCATGTGTCTGAGAGACATAATGAAGGTGCTTATGAGTGACATTACAAGATTAGATTATTATGTTAAGAAAAATTTATCTCATTAGATCTGTTTACAAATCTTGATCAAGACAACACATTGTAATGTCATTGGTTTGTGCATTTTTATATAAGTGGAGTTGCATTTCACAATATAAAGCTTTCATCATCCCTGTTGACATTCCAATTGGTCTACAAAAGAAATATCTTAAATCTTCTCAGTCCATTGGTCTGCCACTAAGGACATATCTCTGCTGTAGAAGCCAACTTGATGGTTGAAATGGAGTCACAGTTGATAATTGCATTTGCAGTAGACATCTTGTTGTGCACTCATTTACTACACAAACCATGGGAATAGCTACAAGCTTAATGGTTGAATTTAATGCACAAAACCATGGGCTGAGTTTCATTTAATTTCTCATTTATAAATTTTTTTATCAGAATTACACTATTTGAAATATAAATCTTATGGAAAACTATCGAATCTTGTACTTGATTCTCTTTTATGTGCATCTTATGATTGCAATTTGAAAGAAAGAAGTAGATGTTGGCATTAATAGAAGATAATGAAAATTTACAATCTAATAATTTATGATTATGATTTTAGTTGCTTTAAAATTTACAATCCAAATCAGTTTTCATGGCATTGTTCACAAATGTGTAGGTTTTTTAGTAATGGTTATTGTAAGTAACATATGCTTTCTGTCATCCTGCAATGACGCTGATGGGTACACTTGTTTAGGGTATTAAATACATGATCTCCGAGTATGTATGCACTTGTTGCTGGAGGCGTATCAGCATTTTCACTTTTAAAGGTAATATCTCTTGTAGGTTGTGATGGTGTGCCCCATTTGAGTTTTACACAATAGTATTCTTCATTTGGATTGGTTGAAGACAAGCTCAAAGACAATAAGCAAGCTTGCTCACCCGAATGCCCCCCTTGGCCGTGGGTTAGGCCTTCATAACTTGGCGTTGGATGGATTCACAAATGCTACTCAGGATTCCATTACAGCAAGGTACGGTTTACCAGTTGTGACCACTTCCCTTTGCCTTTGGGAACTGCAGTGTTGATTTTTGAAACCAGCTTATCTGTGCTTGTAAACAGATCATACTTGATAAATGCATACTTGCATAATGCGAACTACATTTCTTTTTAACTCTAGTTCTTCATCATACAGTTACCCAAAGACAAGTGCTTGGGATTTAATTCTGAAAATGATGTGTCTTCATGGTCTTTAGTGGTCTATCATATCAAATCTTCTTAAGTGGAGGAAGCTACAGAGGAAAAAGAAATCCACGTGACAGATAAATCTTTTTATTTTTTGGACCTGAGCCTGAAAATGGGGTGGTCCCTAATTTTTAAAATATTTAGCAAATGTATCTGTATACATATGTTAATTTAAGCAGGACAGTGAGAGTTTTGATGTTCAGACTGTAAACAGATTTTTTTTCCCTCCCCCATTTTCTGTTATAGCAACTGTGTCGCATGTGGAGCTTTCAGATCATCTTTATTGAGTTAATTGGCCCTATTAGATGCATAAGCTGGCTTTAGAGTAAGGAATAAGGAAGATTTGTACCATCAGACACTTTGGCCTTTAATGTACCACCGTTACAAATGGGCAGTGTTAAAAGTATTCATTTTGTTCATCTCGGTTCAGTCCAGTTTTATGCACTGTTTGGGTTTGAGAATGTTGAAAATTGCCCACTATTTGGTTATTTAGACCTTTAATGCAATAAGTCAAATTTGTCATCTGATATGTCCCAAGGTTTTCAGATCATCTAGAGTTCCTAGCTTTCGAATGTTTGGCTGATGCAATCATAAAGAGGAATCTGTTTGAAGAAAGTGTTCGCTTTGGATATAGCCTTAGGTTAGCAAACATCAATGGTGGGTCCATCAGATCAAGGGCCTGTGTTATAACCCATGGGAGATTGGCCACCTGAAAAGACTTCAGGACACATGATGTGCGAAGAATGCAACCTTTGTTGATTTTATGATTTATTTTTATCCATGTGGAACAATAGTACTGATGATTAATTTTCTGCATTTTAGGTTTTTTCTGTTTGGGGTAATGATGAGTCGTGGTGATGGGGCACATGGAGGTCGAGTTTTTGAGATGGAGATGGGTTTCATGCAGGGTGAACATGTATGTGGATATTGAGCTTGTATTGCATGCGTTAGTAATTGCAGGTGTATATGTTACATATGTAGATCTAGTTGGATATGTTAGCCATTTATGGGTATATTCAATTGGATTTTTTCATTTTAGGTGCCCAACCATCTCAGCTGTTTCATATAATTGAAAGTTTGTTGAATGTGTTCTTCATGATTATTTGAGCACCTTTCAGAGCCTTCTGAGCATGTATATTTAATTAAATATTTTTTGATGGAATCATATTATTTGAGGAGGTATTTCAACGTCACCTATAATTTTTTTATATATATTTGTAGTAATCCATTAGTAGTAATCACTTTCGACGTGAATCTAATTAAAGTAGTGACTTTTTTCTTACAACGATGGAAAGTCCAATCTTTCATCAATTATAAAACTATTTTATCTCATTGTTTCTCAATTTCTCTCATCTTGTTAGCCCCATCAGCAGACGTGCAAAATGTGGTTTTTTTTAGATATTTGTACTTTAATAACGCTTTGCAAATCCTCAATCTAGTGGTAGTTTTTTGTCTAATTAGAGTTAACTTGGCTTGGTTCTATTTTAGAATGCACTAATCTGGAGCACTTCGATTTAAGAAGTGGGTCATGATATTTGATTCAATAAGTTGCCCGCGACAAACCCATGTCATATACCATATAGTATTGGTTGGTCCTGACTTGGTCCCATCAAATAGAAAAGGCTTATTGACTGACCTTTTATCAAATAATCAACTTGGATGCTAATGAATAATGATAATTTGTTATATTGCTGGGCCTGACTGATCTAAAAATACACACATACACAAAAAAAAAAAAAAAAAAAAGAGTATGCATCGCTTACTAGCATTCTCTAAAAATACTACTACTTTACCATGTAACTTTGTAAATGAATTAGTCTTTTCACAACTTAATAAAAAAGGATAAAAGCATCATATTAATTTGCTAAAAAGCATAACACAAGAAGTTTTAAGAATACATCTGCAGTTAAATTGTAGCTAGAAAAGTTGGGATCATGGAGCAGCAGTGGATTGATCAAGACGTATACCGGTATCCAACCCGTTCTGGCAGGGTCTCTTGCTTGAAATATGGGGGTGATGAATTCATTGTCTTTTTCATTGATGAATTCCATCTCCTTCAACCTAAAAACCAACAAGTCCACTTTACTGCACATAGAAAACCTTTCATTTGTAAGACAAATGCCAAGATGACATTAAATTAGCAATAAATTAAATCAAATAATGGAATTCGAGTCGCAAATAATGTTTTGTTAGATCATTCAATAATTTATGTTCATGAGTTGGGTCAAGTGATCTAGTCATCAAAAGAGCATTGACGGTAGGACCATAGTGGATAAGATGATGTGAATTATATTTTTACTCCAAATGATCCAACCAAGAGACTGCCAAATGCCGAGAGACAAAAGAGCCACCATAAACTCTCGCTATATGTTATGTTGAGTAGAGCCTATAGAGATACACTCTATAGATAAAATATGAGTACTCCTATTTCTCCCCATAATACAAGCCTAATTACTTTCCTAGAAAAATATGCCTGTGATTAGCACAACAATATGAAAATTATGAATTTTTAAAATTATATTGAAATGGTAAAAATTGAGAAAAATATAAATTCCTATAATAGTGAAAAAATAAATGATTAATTTGAAACTGAGATAACTTCATTTTTTTCAAAATCAATTAC
Organism: Sextonia rubra; assembly: GCA_037013555.1. Classification (NCBI taxonomy): domain Eukaryota; kingdom Viridiplantae; phylum Streptophyta; class Magnoliopsida; order Laurales; family Lauraceae; genus Sextonia; species Sextonia rubra. The sequence goes on along the minus strand of JASUAD010000001.1, from coordinate 102,040,763 downwards.
TGCTTTTTTCCTGAAATCATAAGAATCATTCACTAGGCCTAATACCAAAACTTGCAAACAAAAAACGGAACCAGAAAGGTAAAAAGAAACTACGAATCCATGGAAATCAAAAGAAAAGAGCCCATCAGAACTAACAAAAAATAACCATGAAATAATTTCATCATAGAATGCAATAAAAGCAATAACAAAAAAAAAATATATCACCAAAAAAAAAAAAGACAATCCAGTAATAAAGCAATTTAGAAGAAACAAACAAACCAATAAGAAATCAATGTCTAAAAACCACATATTAAAACTGAAGTAAAAGAAAAGAAAAACCTCACAAACCCGTCATTACCCATCACCAGTAAAACTAAAAGAATCCACGGAAACTCAAATAACAATAATAATGAGATAAATTCTTTTTATATTGTTTTCATGCAGCCATAAATACTCTAAAAATGAAGGATTGAAACAATGTTGTATCTTTTATATATGCTCGTTCGAGAATATGCTATGATACAACTAAAACATTATTAGGTAAATGTAACAGTAGCAATAAAACACCATTTTCAATTTTTTTTCATATATACATAACATCATATGTAATAGAACACCATTTTCATATTTAGACACTACATCAGATGTAAACACACCCTTTTGATTGAAAAATAAAGATTTCACTTTATATACTTTCTTTTGGTGAAGTAAAACAATTATCGTGGTGTATGTAGATATTATCTTATACCTGATAAGTTTCTACATTTTGTACCTCTAATATGAGATAACACAAGGATTTCACCTCAAGACATAAATAAAAACCACAGAAAAAGTAAACACAAAAGTTTTGCACTTCATATGAAGCTAATTTTACTTTTGCAGAAAAAGACAGAGTAGACATAGAACACAAATATGCCTCCACTCACGGTCACACATGGTCCCGCTATCCTTATTTATTTATTATTTATTTTATTCGCGACACACACTCCCTCAACGGAGTTTGTTTCCCACGCACATCCATTTTTCTCACCCCATCTCTCTCCTCCTTATAAGCAACCGTCTCTCTTCTCTCTCGTCTCCTTCAGTCTCTCTCAACCCATCTGCTTTTCACTTTCTTCTTGGCTCTTCTCTACCCAACTTTCCTTCTTCCCCTTTTTTCTCTTTTCATCATCCACCATAAACATCAACCTTGCTGCCGGTCTGATCGTTGCTTCTGATCCAGTCAGGCAACAAATCAGCATATCCATCATGGTTTCTCCTAACAGAACTTTCAACATGGATTCTTCTAGTGAAAAAATCATGGTTGGGTCACTAACTTGTTATTATGACTGTATAAAACTATGAAGAACAGCTATTTATATTTATAGATTACAGTTCTAAAACCTAGTATGTAACTCTGGAAACCATTAACAGAGCAAACAAATTAACAGAAAGGAGTCATGCTTTTTGTGAAGTCTTGTTGGCATGTCGGCCAGTGGCCCACACTTGATGGCCACAAAAGCAACATTTTAAGGTTATTACAGACTCCTAGTCCAAGCCATACGGGCATTAAAATTCAAGCTTTTCATGCATGAGCATTATCAAGCTCGCTCTCTCTCTCTCTCTCTCTCTCTCTCTCTCTCTCTCTCTCTCTCTCTCCGCATTCTGGTGCAGATTCCATAGTTCAAGCTGCAACATGCAAAAGAAACCCAAGTGTTAGACACACGCAGATTCCATAGTTCAACCCAAGAGTTACACACACGCAGATTCCATAGTTCAAGCTGCAAAATGCAAAAAGAAACCGAAGCGTTACACACACATGCTTATCCGATTTACACCTTGCTGAATATGGGTTCCATCCCCGTCATCGGCGGCCAATAAGTCTAACCAATTTACACATATGCTTAATCAAAATGCCTATGGCCCACACTTGATGGCCACAAGTCTAACCACTCAAGTGCCTCATTTAATAAAAGCTTATGAACAAACCTAGATTTTTAAAAGCGAAAGAACCATTACTGTAAAGTAGCAATATGGGATGTAGGGGCATGTCTGTGTGCAAACTGAAACAAGGATATGTAGTGGACCAAATAGAAGGACACGGTTCTAAAGCAACTAGAGAAGGCAGACATGTGGATTTACACAGGTAGGTTCTAAACAGTTGATGATTATGTGTGGATGATCATAAAGAGATTTTACCCTCAATAACAGAGAATAAAAAAGAACGAAGTATGAGTGGAGAAGACGTATAAGTAGAGCTGAGGAGAGAAGTATTTTTGTATGGGCCGTGTTTTTGAACTACAAATGGATAGAATCATGCAATCCAATTCATTTCTTCAAAAGATACCCACCAAAAGAGTGGCGTGTGGTCAATTATTGCTTTGAACCTTTTAAATCAGTTGCACAATCAGAGACACAAACCTCACACGTCCATCAGCATCTATATTTGCGGCCTCTAAATCTTCATTGGTGAAATAGCTGCTCCAACTACGTTTGGCCCTCCATTGCTTCCATGCCTCCCCAAATGCGGTTATCAACCAGCCAACTGAAATGGTAGAGAAAGATAGCCAGAATAGAGCAAATATACGACCCATAGTTGTTCTGAAGGCAAAGTCGCCATATCCAACGGTAGTAACCAATACCACAGAAAGATAAAAGGAATCAGGACCGCTCAACTTCTCCACATAACATAGAACCAAGAAATCAAAAATGATGAAGAAGACAAAAGCCACAAGTATCCCAACTCCCACCCTCATCCTGACATTTGTAAAAAAGTTCTCTGAGAACTCTGGGCACAGTCGGGTTTTTGAAGTACGATTCCATATTGTCTCTAGTATGCTAGGAAGCGTAATATTTAGGCGGATGACTCCTCTTAAAGTATAGAAGCATATGAAGACCTTAGTGCCAACAAATCTTGGTACAATATCTCTATACCCTGCTGTGAATACCGTCCCGATAGTAAAATATAATCCATCTACAAAAGCAATAGTTTTTCTCATTTGTGAAAAATGTTGGTGTGTAAGGACAAAAAAGAGAGCACCAAAAAGAAGGTAGCCGGTGATAACAGCAGTCTTAATCGTCACTATGAGATGGTGGCTTTTACTGGTGGAAGCATGACTGGTTTTAACATGGTGTAGTTGCTGGGTGTGTTCAGGTGGAGCATTGTGTGCGGGTTGCTGGGTGTGTTCAGGTGGAGCATTTTGTGTGGGAGAATCACTATCCTAGATTTCAGAGGGTGTGTGTGAAGAACCGGAAGGGGTAGACATGCTGTAAGTTGGTATAAGCAAGAAGTTGAGAGGAGGAAGAGCAAAGGCTGAGAATGAGGTGAGAATACTGTGTGATGCGTTGGGTTTAAAAAGAATGCATTGCTCGTCATGTTTACATAAGATACCAAGATGCTCACGTGCTACAAGAGATATATTTCACGCAACCAGTGATCCATGATCCGGATGAGACGTGTGAATAAATGATCTGGATGAGACGTGTATGCTAAAAGAGGCATTATGTTTCAGATACGAAATATAAGCTGAGATTTTATCCCCATTTTGATTTAAAATAAAGATCTTGGCAGACTGAATCTCTTGAAATCTAAATATCATCATCACCACTACCTTCATGGCCGTCAAGTGGCGAAAGAAGAAAAGGTTTTAAAAGATAAGAGAAATGAAGGGTCATGGGAAAGGAAAAAGGAGCTGCGGTGATGCATATTTTCTCGGCGGGAATAAGGAACGGGCTGTGGCTTTTGCAGCTGCAAGTGCATCAGCCGTCCCTCCCATGATCACTCGAGTCGTTCGCAGAAAGAGGAAGACGAATTCGGCTGTTGGGATTTTTTCATTTTTACGAAAAGACCCCTCTTAAATTCTTAAAACTTTAAGTAGGTTCGTGGTGATTGAGCACTGCCACAAGCCTAACCACTCAAGTGCCTTATTTAATAAAAGCTTATAAACAAACCTGCATTTTTAAAAGCAAAAGAACCAACTGTAAAGTAGCAATATGGGATGTAGGGGCATGTCTGTGTGCAAACTGAAACAAGGATATGCAGCGGACCAAATAAAAGGACACGGTTCTAAAGCAACTAGAGAAGGCAGACATGTGGATTTACACAGGTAGGTTCTAAACAGTTGATGATTATGTGTGGATGATCATAAAGAGATTTTACCCTCAATAAAAGAGAGTAAAAAAGAATGAAGTATGAGGGTAGAAGACGTATAAGTAGAGTTGAGGAGAGAAGTATTTTTGTATGGGCCGCGTCTTTGAACTACAAATGGATAGAATCATGCAATCCAATTCATTTCCTCCAAGGATACCCACCAAAAGAGTGGCGTGTGGTCAATTATTGCTTTGAACATTTAAATTAGTTGCACAATCAGAGACACAAACCTCACGCGTCCATCAGCATCTATATCTGCGGCCTCTAAATCTTCATTGGCGAAATCGCTTCTCCAACTACGTTTGGCCCTCCATTGCTTCCATGCCTCCCCAAATGCGGTTATCAACCAGCCAACTGAAACGGTAGAGAAAGATAGCCAGAATAGAGCAAATACACGACCCATAGTTGTTCTGAAGGCAAAGTCACCATATCCAACTAGAGTAACCAATACCATAGAGAGATAAAAGGAATCAGGACCGCTCAACTTCTCTACATAACATAGAACCAAGAAATCAAAAATGACGAAGAAGACAAAAGCCACAAGTATCCCAACTCCCACCCTCATCCTGACATTTGTAAGAAAGTTCTCTGAGAACTCTGGGCACAGTCGGGTTTTTGAAGTACGATTCCATGTTGTCTCCAGTATGCTAGGAAGCGCAATATTTAGGAGGATGACTCCGCTTAAAGCATAGAAGCATATGAAGACCTTAGTGTCAACAGATCTTGGTACAATATCTCTATACCCAGCTGTGAATACCATCCCGATAGTAAAATATAATCCATCTACAAAAGCATTAGTTTTTCCTATTTGTGAAAAATGTTGGTGTGTAAGGGCGAAAAAGAGAGCACAAAAAAAAGGTACCCAGTGACAACAGCAGTCTTAATCATCACTGTGAGATGGTGGCTTCTACTAGTGGAAGCATGACTGGTTCTAACATGGTGTAGTTGCTGGGTGTGTTCAGGTGGAGCTTTGTGTGTGGGTTGCTGGGTGTGTTCAGCTGGAGCATTTTGTGTGGGAAAATCACTATCCTGGATTTTAGAGGGTGCGTGTGAAGAACCGGAAGGGGTAGACATGCTGTAAGTTGGAATAAACAAGAAGTTAAGAGGAGGAAGAGCAGAGGCTGAGAATGAGGTGAGAATACCGTGTGATGCGTTGGGTTTAAAAAGAACGCATTGCTCGTCATGTTTACATAAGATACTAAGATGCTTACGTGCTACAAGAGATACATGTCGCGCGACCGGCGATCCATGATCCGGATGAGACGTGCGGATAACAGATCCGGATGAGACGTGTATGCCAAAAAAGGCATTATGTTACAGATACGAAATTTAAGCTGAGATTTTATCCCCATTTTGATTTAAAATAAAGATCTTGGCAGACTGAATCTCTTGAAATCTAAATATCATCATCACCACCACCTTTGCTGCCGTCAAGTGGCGAAAGAAGAAAAGGTTTTAAAAGATAAGAGAAATGAGGGGTCAAGGGAAAGAAAAAAAGAGCTGTGGTGATGCATATTTTCTCGGCGGGAAGAAGGAACGGGTTGTGGTTTTTGCAGCTGCAAGTGCATCAGCCGCCCATGATCACCAGAGTCGTTCGCAGAAAGAGGAAGACGAATTCGGCTGTTGGGATTTTTTCATTTTTACAAAAAGACCCCTCTTAAATTCTTAGAACTTTAAGTAGGTTCGTGGTGATTGAGCACTGCCACAATTCTAACCACTCAAGTGCCTCATTTAATAAAAGCTTATGAACAAACCTAGATTTTTAAAAGCAAAAGAACCATTATGTAAAGTAGCAATATGGGATGTAGGGGCATGTCTGTGTGCAAACTGAAACAAGGATATGTAGTGGACCAAATAGAAGGACACGGTTCTAAAGCAACTAGAGAAGGCAGACATGTGGATTTACACAGGTAGGTTCTAAACAGTTGATGATTATGTGTGGATGATCATAAAGAGATTTTACCCTCAATAAAAGAGAATAAAAAAGAACGAAGTATGAGTGGGGAAGACGTATAAGTAGAGTTGAGGAGAGAAGTATTTCTGTATGGGCCGTGTCCTTGAACTACAAATGGATAGAATCATGTAATCCAATTCATTTCTTCAAAAGATACCCACTAAAAGAGTGGCGTGTGGTCAATTATTGCTTTGAACCTTTTAAATCAGTTGCACAATCAGAGACACAAACCTCACACGTCCATCAGCATTTATATTTGCGGCCTCTAAATCTTCATTGGTGAAATAGCTGCTCCAACTACGTTTGGCCCTCCATTGCTTCCATGCCTCCCCAAATGCAGTTATCAACCAGCCAACTGAAACGGTAGAGAAAGATAGCCAGAATAGAGCAAATACACGACCCATAGTTGTTCTGAAGGCAAAGTCGCCATATCCAATGGTAGTAATCAATACCATAGAGAGATAAAAGGAATCAGGACCGCTCAACTTCTCCACATAACATAGAACCAAGAAATCAAAAATGACGAAGAAGACAAAAGCCACAAGTATCCCAACTCCCACCCTCATCCTGCCATTTGTAAGAAAGTTCTCTGAGAACTCTGGGCACAGTCGGGTTTTTGAAGTACGATTCCATGTTGTCTCCAGTATGCTAGGAAGCGTAATATTTAGGAGGATGACTCCTCTTAAAGCATAGAAGCATATGAAGACCTTAGTGCCAATAGATCTTGGTACAATATCTCTATACCCAGCTGTGAATACCGTCCCGATAGTAAAATATAATCCATCTACAAAAGCAATAGTTTTCCCATTTGTGAAAAATGTTGGTGCGTAAGGGCAAAAAAGAGAGCACCAAAAAGAAGGTACCCGGTGACAACAGCAGTCTTAATCGTCACTATGCGATGGTGGCTTTCACTGGTGGAAGCATGACCGGTTCTAACATGGTGTAGTTGCTGGGTGTGTTCAGGTGGAGCATTGTGCGCGGGTTGCTAGGTGTGTTCAGGTGGAGCATTTTGTGTGAGAGAATCACTATCCTGGATTTCAGAGGGTGTGTGCGAAGAACCGAAAGGGGTAGACATGCTGTAAGTTGGGATAAGCAAGAAGTTAAGAGGAGGAAGAGCGAAGGCTGAGAATGAGGTGAGAATACCGTGTGATGCGTTGGGTTTAAAAAGAATGCATTGCTTGTCTTGTTTACATAAGATACCAAGATGCTCACGTGCTACAAGAGGTACATGTCGCGCGACCAGCAATCCATGATCCGGATGTGACGTGCGAATAAATGATCCGGATGAGACGTGTATGTCAAAAGAGGCATTATGTTTCAGATACGAAATAAAAGCTGAGATTTTATCCCCATTTTGATTTAAAATAAAGATCTTGGCAAATTGAATCTCTTGAAATCTAAATATCATCCTCACCACCACCTTCGCTGCCGTCAAATGGCGAAAGAAGAAAGGGTTTTAAAAGATAAGAGAAATGAAGGGTCATAGGAAAGGAAAAAGGAGCTGTGGTGATACATATTTTCTCGGCGAGAAGAAGGAACGGGCTGTGGTTTTTACAGCTGCAAGTGCATCAGCCACCCCTCCCATGATCACCTGAGTCGTTCGCAGAAAGAGGAAGACGAATTCGGCTGTTGCGATTTTTTCATTTTTACAAAAAGACCCCTCTTAAAATCTTAAAACTTTAAGTAGGTTCATGGTGATTGAGCACTGCCACAAGTCTAACCACTCAAGTGCCTCATTTAATAAAAGCTTGTGAACAAACCTGGAATTTGAAAAGTAAAAGAACCATTACTGTAAAGTAGCAATATGGGATGTAGGGGCATGTCTGTGTGCAAATTGAAACAAGGATATGCAGTGGACCAAATAGAAGGACATGGTTCTAACGCAACTGGAGAAGGCAGACATGTGGATTTACACAGGTAGGTTCTAAACAGTTGATGATTATGTGCGGATGATCATAAAGAGATTTTACCCTCAATAAAAGAGAGTAAAAATGAACAAAGTATAGGGGAGAAGACTTATAAGTAGAGTTGAAGAGAGAAATATTTTTGTATGGGCCGTGTCTTTGAACTACAAATGGATAGAATCAGGCAATCCAATTCATCTCTTCCGAGGATACCCACCAAAAGAGTGGCGTGTGGTCAATTATTGCTTTGAACCTTTTAAATCAGTTGCACAATCAGAGACACAAACCTCACACGTCCATCAGCATCTATATCTGCGGCCTCTAAATCTTCATTGGTGAAATAACTGCTCCAACTACGTTTGGCCCTCCATTGCTTCCATGCCTCCCCAAATGCGGTTATCAACCAGCTAACTGAAACGGTGGAGAAAGATAGCCAGAATAGAGGAAATACATGACCCATAGATGTTCTGAAGGCAAAGTCGCCATATCTACTATAGTAACCAATACCACAGAAAAATGAAAGGAATCAGGACCGCTCAACTTCTCTACATAACATAGAACCAAGAAATCCAGAATGACGAAGAAGACAAAAGCCACAAGTTTCCCAACTCACACCCTCTTCCTGACATTTGTAAGAAAGTTCTCTGAGAACTCTAGCAACAGTCGGGTTTTTGAAGAACGATTCCAGGTTGTCTCCAGTATGCTAGGAAGCGTAATATTTAGGAGGATGACTTCTCTTAAAGCATAGAAGCATATGAAGACCTTAGTGCCAAGAGATCTTGGTACATTATCTCTATACCCTGCTGTGAATACCGTCCCGATAGTAAAATATAATCCAACTACAAAAGCAATAGTTTTTCCCATTTGTGAAAAATGTTGATGTGTAAGGGCAAAAAAGAGAGCACCAAAAAGAAAGTTCCCAGTGACAATAGCAGTCTTAATCATCACTATGAGATGGTGGCTTTTACTGGTGGAAGCATGACCGGTTCTAACATGGTGTAGTTGCTGGGTGTGTTCAGGTGGAGCAATGTGTGCGGGTTGCTGGGTGTGTTCAGGTGGAGCATTTTGTGTGGGAGAATCGCTATCCTAGATTTCAGAGGGTGTGAGTGAAGAACCGGAAGGGGTAGACATGCTGTAAGTTGGTATAAGCAAGAAGTTGAGAGGAGGAAGAGCAAAGGCTGAGAATAAGGTGAGAATACCGTGTGATGTGATGGGTTTAAAAAGAATGCATTGCTTGTCGTGTTTACATAAGATACCAAGATGCTCACGTGCTACGAGAAGTACATGTCGCGCGACCAGCGATCCATGATTTGGATGAGACGTGCGAATAAATGATCCGGATGAGAAGTGTATGCCAAAAGAGGCATTATGTTTCAGATACGAAATATAAGCTGAGATATAATCCCCATTTTGATTTAAAATAAAGATCTTGGCAGACTGAATCTCTAGAAATCCAAATATCATCATCACCACCACCTTCGCTGCCATCAAGTGGCGAAAGAAAAAAGGGTTTTAGAAGATAAGAGAAATGAAGGGTCATGAGAAAGAAAAAAGGCACTGTGGTGATCCATATTTTCTTGGCGAGAAGAAGGAACGGGCGGTGATTTTTGCAGCTGCAAGTGCATTAGCCGCCCCTCCCATGATCACCAGAGTCGTTCGCAGAAAGAGGAAGACGAACTTGGCTGTAGGGATTTTTTCATTTTTACAAACAGACCCCTCTTAAATTCTTAGAACTTTAAGTAGGTTCGTGGTGATTGAGCACTGCCACAACTCTAACCACTCAAGTGCCTCATTCAATAAAAGCTTATGAACAAACCTGGATTTTTAAAAGCAAAAGAACCATTATGTAAAGTAGCAATATGGGATGTAGGGGCATGTCTGTGTGCAAACTGAAACAAGGATATGTAGTGGACCAAATAGAAGGACACGGTTCTAAAGCAACTAGAGAAGGCAGACATGTGGATTTACACAGGTAGGTTCTAAACAGTTGATGATTATGTGTGGATGATCATAAAGAGATTTTACCCTCAATAAAAGAGAATAAAAAAGAACGAAGTATGAGTGGGGAAGACGTATAGGTAGAGTTGAGGAGAGAAGTATTTTTGTATGGGCCGCGTCTTTGAACTACAAATGGATAGAATCATGCAATCCAATTCATTTCCTCCAAGGATACCCACCAAAAGAGTGGCGTGTGGTCAATTATTGCTTTGAACATTTAAATTAGTTGCACAATCAGAGACACAAACCTCACGCGTCCATCAGCATCTATATCTGCGGCCTCTAAATCTTCATTGGCGAAATCGCTTCTCCAACTACATTTGGCCCTCCATTGCTTCCATGCCTCCCCAAATGCGGTTATCAACCAGCCAACTGAAACGGAAGAGAAAGATAGCCAGAATAGAGCAAATACACGACCCATAGTTGTTCTGAAGGCAAAGTCACCATATCCAACTAGAGTAACCAATACCATAGAGAGATAAAAGGAATCAGGACCGCTCAACTTCTCTACATAACATAGAACCAAGAGATCAAAATGGCGAAAAAGACAAAAGCCACAAGTATCCCAACTCCCACCCACATCCCGACATTTGTAAGAAAGTTCTCTGAGAACTCTGGGCACAGTCAGGTTTTTGAAGTACGATTCTATGTTGTCTCCAGTATGCTAGGAAGCGTATTATTTAGGAGGATGACTCCTCTTAAAGCATAGAAGCATATGAAGACCTTAGTGCCAACAGATCTTGGTACAATATCTCTATACCCTGCTGTGAATACCGTCCCGATAGTAAAATATAATCCATCTACAAAAGCAATAGTTTTTCTCATTTGTGAAAAATGTTGGTGTGTAAGGGCAAAAAAGAGAGCACCAAAAAGAAGGTACCCAGTGACAACAGCAGTCTTAATCGTCACTATGAGATGGAGGCTTTTACTGGTGGAAGCATGACCGGTTCTAACATGGTGTAGTTGCTGGGTGTGTTCAGGTGGAACATTGTGTGTAGGCTGCTAGGTGTGTTCAGGTGGAGCATTGTGTGTGGGAGAGTCACTATCCTGGATTTTAGAGGGTGTGTGTGAAGAACCGGAAGGGGTAGACATGCTGTAAGTTGGTATAAGCAAGAAGTTGAGAGGAGGAAGAGCAAAGGCTGAGAATGAGGTGAGAATACCGTGTCATGCGTTGGGTTTAAAAAGAACGCATTGCTCGTCATGTTTACATAAGATACCAAGATGCTCACGTGCTACAAGAGATACATGTCGCGTGACTAGCGATCCATGATCCGGATGAGACGTGCGAATAAATGATCCGGATGAGATGTGTATCCCAAAAGGGGCATTATGTTTCAGATACGAAATATAAGCTGAGATTTTATCCCCATTTTGACTTAAAATAAAGATCTTGGCAGACTGAATCTCTTAAAATCTAAATATCATCATCACCACCACCTTCGCTGCCGTCAAGTGGCGAAAGAAGAAAAGGTTTTAAAAGATAAGAGAAATGAAGGGTCATGAGAAACAAAAAAGGCGCTGTGGTGATCCATATTTTCTTGGCCGGAAGAAGGAACGGGCGGTGGTTTTCGCAGCTGTAAGTGCATTAGCTGCCGCTCACATGATCACCAGAGTCGTTCACAGAAAGAGGAAGACGAATTCGGCTGTTGGGATTTTTTCATTTTTACAAAAAGACCCCACTTAAGTTCTTAGAACTTTAAGTAGGTTCGCGGTGATTGAACACAGCCACAACTCTAACCACTCGAGTGCCTCATTTAATAACAACTTACGAACAAACCTGGATTTTTAAAAGCAAAAGAACCATTATGTAAAGTAGCAACATGGGATGTAGGGGCATGTCTGTGTGCAAACTGAAACAAGGATATGTAGTGGACCAAATAGAAGGACACGGTTCTAAAGCAACTAGAGAAGGCAGACATGTGGATTTACACAGGTAGATTCTAAACAGTTGATGATTATGTGTGGTTGATCATAAAAAGATTTTACCCTCAATAAAAGAGAATAAAAAAGAACGAAGTATGAGTGGGGAAGACGTATAAGTAGAGTTGAGGAGAGAAGTATTTTTGTATGGGCCGTGTCCTTGAACTTCAAATAGATAGAATCATGCAATCTAATTCATTTCTTCAAACGATACCCACCAAAAGAGTGGCGTGTGGTCAATTATTGCTTTGAACCTTTTAAATCAGTTGCACAATCAGAGACACAAACCTCACACGTCCATCAGCATCTATATCTGTGGCCTCTAAATCTTCATTGGTGAAATAGCTTCTCCAACTACGTTTGGCCCTCCTTTGCTTCCATGCCTCCCCAAATGCGGTTATCAACCAGCCAACTGAAACGGTAGAGAAAGATAGCCAAAATAGAGCAAATACACGACCCATAGATGTTCTGAAAGCAAAGTCCCCATATCCAACTGTAGTAACCAATACTACAGAAAACTAAAAGGAATCAGGACCGCTCAACTTCTCTAGATGACATAGAACCAAGAAATCCAAAATGACGAGGAAGACAAAAGCCACATGTATCTCAACTCCCACCCTCTTCCTGACATTTGTAAGAAAGTTCTCTGAGAACTCTGGCAACAGTTGGGTTTTTGAAGTACGATTCCATGTTGTCTCAGTATGCTAGGAAGCGTCGTATTTAGGAGGATGACTCCTCTTAAAGCATAAAAGCATATGAAGACCTTAGTGCCAACAGTTCTTGGTACAAGATTTCAATACCCTGCTGTGAATACCGTCCCGATCGTAGAATATAATCTATCTACAAAAGCATTAGTTTTTCCTATTTGTGAAAAATGTTGGTGTGTAAGGGCAAAAAAGAGAGCACCAAAAAGAAGGTACCCAGTGACAACAACAGTCTTAATCGTCACTGTGAGATGGTGGCTTTTACTGGTGGTAGCATGACCGGTTCTAACATGGTGTAGTTGCTTGGGGTGTTCATGTGGAGCATTGTGTGTGGGTTGCTGGGTGTGTTTAGGTGGAGCATTGTGTGTGGGAGAATCACTATCCTGGATTTCACAGGGTGTGTGTGAAGAACCGGAGGGGTTAGACATGCTGTAAGTTGGTATAAGCAAGAAGTTGAGAGGAGGAAGAGCAAAGGCTGAGAATGAGGTGAGAATACCGTGTGATGCGTTGGGTTTAAAAAGAACACATTGCCTGTCATGTTTGCATAAGATACCAAGATGCTCACGTCCTATAAGAGAGACATGTCGCGCAACCAGCGATCCATGATCTGGATGAGACGTGCGAATAAATGATCCGGATGAGACGTGTATGCCAAAAGAGGCATTATGTTTCAGATACGAAATATAAGCTGAGATTTTATCCCCATTTTGATTTAAAATAAAGATCTTGGCAGACTGAATCTCTTGAAATCTAAATATCATCATCACCAGCACCTTCGCTGCCGTCAAGTGGCGAAAGAAGAAAGGGTTTTAAAAGATATGAGAACTGAAGGGTCATGAGAAAGAAAAAAGGCGCTGTGGTGATGCATATTTTCTCGGCGGGAAGAAGGAACCGGCTGTGGTTTTTGGAGTTACAAGTGCATCAGCCGTCCCTCCCTTGATCACCTGAGTCGTTCGCAGAAAGAGGAAGACGAATTCGGCTGTTTGGATTTTTCCATTTTTACATAAAGACCCCTCTTAAATTATTAAAACTTTAAGTAGGTTCGTGGTGATTGAGCACTGCCACAAGTCTAACCACTCAGGTGCCTTATTTAATAAAAGCTTATGAACAAACCTGCATTTTTAAAAGCAAAAGAACCAACTGTAAAGTAGCAATATGGGATGTAGGGGCATGTCTGTGTGCAAACTAAAATAAGGATATGCAGCGGACCAAATAGATGGACACGGTTCTTAAACAACTAGAGAAGGCAGACATGTGGATTTACACAGGTAGGTTTTAAACAGTTGATGATTATGTGTGGATGATCATAAAGAGATTTTACCCTCAATAAAAGAGAATAAAAAAGAACGAAGTATGAGTGGGGAAGACGTATAAGTAGAGTTGAGGAGAGAAGTATTTCTGTATGGGCCGTGTCCTTGAACTACAAATGGATAGAATCATGCAATCCAATTCATTTCTTCAAAAGATACCCACCAAAAGAGTGGCGTGTGGTCAATTATTGCTTTGAACCTTTTAAATCAGTTGCACAATCAGAGACACAAACTTTACACGTCCACCAGCATCAATATCTGCGGCCTCTAAATCTTCATTGGTGAAATTGCTGCTCCAACTACGTTTGGCCCACCATTGCTTCCATGCCTCCCCAAATGTGGTTATCAACCAGCCAACTGAAACGGTAGAGAAAGATAGCCAGAATAGAGCAAATACACGACCCATAGTTGTTCTGAAGGCAAAGTCGGCCTATCCAACTGTAGTAACCAATACCATAGAGAGATAAAAGGAATCAGGACCGCTCAACTTCTCAACATAACATAGAACCAAGAAATCAAAAATGAGGAAGAGGACAAAAGCCACAAGTATCCCAACTCCCACCCTCATCCTGACATTTGTAAGAAAGTTCTCTGAGAACTCTGGGCACAGTCGGGTTTTTGAAGTACGATTCCATGTTGTCTCAGTATGCTAGGAAGCGTCGTATTTAGGAGGATGACTCCTCTTAAAGCATAAAAGCATATGAAGACCTTAGTGCCAACAGTTCTTGGTACAAGATTTCAATACCCTGCTGTGAATACCGTCCCGATCGTAGAATATAATCTATCTACAAAAGCATTAGTTTTTCCTATTTGTGAAAAATGTTGGTGTGTAAGGGCAAAAAAGAGAGCACCAAAAAGAAGGTACCCAGTGACAACAACAGTCTTAATCGTCACTGTGAGATGGTGGCTTTTACTGGTGGTAGCATGACCGGTTCTAACATGGTGTAGTTGCTTGGGGTGTTCTTGTGGAGCATTGTGTGTGGGTTGCTGGGTGTGTTTAGGTGGAGCATTGTGTGTGGGAGAATCACTATCCTGGATTTCACAGGGTGTGTGTGAAGAACCGGAGGGGTTAGACATGCTGTAAGTTGGTATAAGCAAGAAGTTGAGAGGAGGAAGAGCAAAGGCTGAGAATGAGGTGAGAATACCGTGTGATGCGTTGGGTTTAAAAAGAACACATTGCCTGTCATGTTTGCATAAAATACCAAGATGCTCACGTCCTATAAGAGAGACATGTCGCGCAACCAGCGATCCATGATCTGGATGAGACGTGCGAATAAATGATCCGGATGAGACGTGTATGCCAAAAGAGGCATTATGTTTCAGATACGAAATATAAGCTGAGGTTTTATCCCCATTTTGATTTAAAATAAAGATCTTGGCAGACTGAATATCTTGAAATCTAAATATCATCATCACCAGCACCTTCGCTGCCGTCAAGTGGCGAAAGAAGAAAGGGTTTTAGAAGATATGAGAACTGAAGGGTCATGAGAAAGAAAAAAGGCGCTGTGGTGATGCATATTTTCTCGGCGGGAAGAAGGAACCGGCTGTGGTTTTTGGAGTTACAAGTGCATCAGCCGTCCCTCCCTTGATCACCTGAGTCGTTCGCAGAAAGAGGAAGACGAATTCGGCTGTTTGGATTTTTCCATTTTTACATAAAGACCCCTCTTAAATTATTAAAACTTTAAGTAGGTTCGTGGTGATTGAGCACTGCCACAAGTCTAACCACTCAGGTGCCTTATTTAATAAAAGCTTATGAACAAACCTGCATTTTTAAAAGCAAAAGAACCAACTGTAAAGTAGCAATATGGGATGTAGGGGCATGTCTGTGTGCAAACTCAAATAAGGATATGCAGCGGACCAAATAGATGGACACGGTTCTTAAACAACTAGAGAAGGCAGACATGTGGATTTACACAGGTAGGTTTTAAACAGTTGATGATTATGTGTGGATGATCATAAAGAGATTTTACCCTCAATAAAAGAGAATAAAAAAGAACGAAGTATGAGTGGGGAAGACGTATAAGTAGAGTTGAGGAGAGAAGTATTTCTGTATGGGCCGTGTCCTTGAACTACAAATGGATAGAATCATGCAATCCAATTCATTTCTTCAAAAGATACCCACCAAAAGAGTGGCGTGTGGTCAATTATTGCTTTGAACCTTTTAAATCAGTTGCACAATCAGAGACACAAACTTTACACGTCCACCAGCATCAATATCTGCGGCCTCTAAATCTTCATTGGTGAAATTGTTGCTCCAACTACGTTTGGCCCACCATTGCTTCCATGCCTCCCCAAATGTGGTTATCAACCAGCCAACTGAAACGGTAGAGAAAGATAGCCAGAATAGAGCAAATACACGACCCATAGTTGTTCTGAAGGCAAAGTCGGCCTATCCAACTGTAGTAACCAATACCATAGAGAGATAAAAGGAATCAGGACCGCTCAACTTCTCAACATAACATAGAACCAAGAAATCAAAAATGAGGAAGAGGACAAAAGCCACAAGTATCCCAACTCCCACCCTCATCCTGACATTTGTAAGAAAGTTCTCTGAGAACTCTGGGCACAGTCGGGTTTTTGAAGTACGATTCCATGTTGTCTCAGTATGCTAGGAAGCGTCATATTTAGGAGGATGACTCCTCTTAAAGCATAAAAGCATATGAAGACCTTAGTGCCAACAGTTCTTGGTACAAGATTTCAATACCCTGCTGTGAATACCGTCCCGATCGTAGAATATAATCTATCTACAAAAGCATTAGTTTTTCCTATTTGTGAAAAATGTTGGTGTGTAAGGGCAAAAAAGAGAGCACCAAAAAGAAGGTACCCAGTGACAACAACAGTCTTAATCGTCACTGTGAGATGGTGGCTTTTACTGGTGGTAGCATGACCGGTTCTAACATGGTGTGGTTGCTTGGGGTGTTCTTGTGGAGCATTGTGTGTGGGTTGCTGGGTGTGTTTAGGTGGAGCATTGTGTGTGGGAGAATCACTATCCTGGATTTCACAGGGTGTGTGTGAAGAACCGGAGGGGTTAGACATGCTGTAAGTTGGTATAAGCAAGAAGTTGAGAGGAGGAAGAGCAAAGGCTGAGAATGAGGTGAGAATACCGTGTGATGCGTTGGGTTTAAAAAGAACACATTGCCTGTCATGTTTGCATAAGATACCAAGATGCTCACGTCCTATAAGAGAGACATGTCGCTCAACCAGCGATCCATGATTTGGATGAGACGTGCGAATAAATGATCCGGATGAGACGTGTATGCCAAAAGAGGCATTATATTTCAGATACGAAATATAAGCTGAGGTTTTATCCCTATTTTGATTGAAAATAAAGATCTTGGTAGACTGAATCTCTTGAAATCTAAATATCATCATCACCAGCACCTTCGCTGCCGTCAAGTGGCGAAAGAAGAAAGGGTTTTAAAAGACAAGAGAAATGAAGGGTCATGGGATAGGAAAAAGGAGCTGTGGTGATGCATATTTTCTCGGCGAGAAGAAGGGACGGGCTGTGGTTTTTGCAGCTGCTAGTGCATCAGCCACCCCTCCCATGATCACCCTAGTCGTTTGCAGAAAGAGGAAGACGAATTCGGCTGTTGGGATTTTTTAATTTTTACAAAAAGACCCCTCTTAAATTCTTAAAACTTTAAGTAGGTTTGTGGTGATTGAGCACTGCCACAAATCCAACCACTCAGGTGCCTCATTTAATAAAAGCTTATGAACAAAACCGGATTTTTAAAAGCGTAAGAACGATTACTGTAAAGTAGCAATTTAGGATGTAGGGGCATGTCTGTGTGCAAACTGAAACAAGGATATGCAGTGGACCAAATAGAAGGACACGGTTATAAAGCAACTAGAGAAGTCAGACGTGTGGATTTACACAGGTGGGTTCTAAACAGTTGATGATTATGTGTGGATGATCATAAAGAGATTTTACCCTCAAAAAAGGAGAGTAAAATTGAACGAAGTATGAGGGGAGAAGACATATAAGTAGAGTTGAGGAGAGAAGTATTTTTGTATGGGTCGTGTCTTTGAACTACAAATGGATAGAATCATGCAATCCAATTCATTTCTTCCAAGGATACCCATCAAAAGAGTGGCGTGTGGTCAATTATTGCTTTGAACCTTTTAAATCAGTTGCACAATCAAAGACACAAACCTCACACGTCCATCAGCATCTATATCTGCGGCCTCTAAATCTTCATTGGTGAAGTCGCTGCTCCAACTACGTTTGGCCCTCCATTGCTTCCTTGCCTCCCCCAAATGTGGTTATCGACTAGCCAACTGAAATGGTAGAGAAAGATAGACAGAATAGAGCAAATACACGACCCATAGATGTTCTGAAGGCAAAGTCGCCATATCCAACTGTAGTAATCAATACCACAGAAAAATAAAAGGAATCAGGACCGCTCAACTTCTCTACATAACATAGAACCAAGAAATCCAAAATGACGAGGAAGACAAAAGCCACATGTATCCCAACTCCCACCCTCTTCCTGACATTTGTAAGAATGTTCTCTGAGAACTCTGGCAACCGTTGGGTTTTTGAAGTACGATTTCATGTTGTCTCCAGTACGCTAGGAAGCGTAATATTTAGGCGGATGACTCCTCTTAAAGCATAGAAGCATATGAAGACCTTAGTGCCAACAGACCTTGGTAGAATATCTCTATACCCTGCTGTGAATACAGTTCCGATAGTAAAATATAATCCATCTATAAAAGCATTAGTTTTTCTTATTTGTGAAAAATGTTGGTGTGTAAAGGCAAAAAAGAGCACCAAAAAGAAGGTACCCAGTGACAACAGCAATCTTAATCGTTACTGTGAGATGGTGGCTTTTGCTGGTGGAAGCATGACCGGTTCTAACTTGGTGAAGTTGCTGGGTGTGTTTAGGTGGTGCATTGTGTGTGGGTTGCTGGGTGTGTTCAGGTGGAGCATTGTGTGTGGGAGAGTCACTATCCTGGATTTCAGAGGGTGTGTGTAGAGAACCGAAAGGGGTAGACATGCTGTAAGTTGGTATAAGCAAGAAGTTGAGAGGAGGAAGAGCAAAGGCTGAGAATGAGGTGAGAATACCGTGTGATGCGTTGGGTTTAAAAAGAATGCATTGCTCATCTTGTTTACATAAGATACCAAGATGCTCACGTGCTACAAGAGATACATGTTGCGCGACCAGCGATCCACGATCCGGATGAGACGTGCGAATAAATGATCCGGATGAGACGTGTATGCCAAAAGAGGCATTATGTTTCAGATACGAAATATAAGCTAAGATTTTATCCCCATTTTGATTTAAAATAAAAATCTTGGCAGACTGAATCTCTAGAAATCTAAATATCATCATCACCACGGCCTTCGCTGCTGTCATGTGGCAAAAGAACAAAGGGTTTTAAAAGATAAGAGAAATGAAGGGTCATGAAAAAGAAAAAAGGAGCTGTGGTGATCCATATTTTCTGGGCGGGAAGAAGGAACGGGCGGTGGTTTTGCAGCTGCAAGCGCATTAGCCGCCCCTCCCATGATCACCAGAGTCGTTCGTAGAAAGAGGAAGACGAATTCGGCTGTTGGGATTTTTTCATTTTTACAAAAAGACCCCTTTTAAATTCTTAGAACTTTAAATAGGTTCGTGGTGATTGAGCACTGCCACAAGTCTAACCACTCAAGTGCCTCATTTAATAAAAGCTTTTGAACAAACTTAGATTGTAAAAAGCGAAAGAACCATTACTGTAAAGTAGCAATATGGGATGTAGGGGCATGTCTGTGTGTAAACTGAAACAAGGATATGTAGTGGACCAAATAGAAGGACACGGTTCTAAAGCAACTAGAGAAGGCAGACATGTGGATTTACACAGGTAGGTTCTAAACAGTTGATGATTATGTGTGGATGATCATAAAGAGATTTTACCCTCAATAAAAGAGAATAAAAGAGAACGAAGTATGAGTGGGGAAGACGTATAAGTAGAGTTGAAGAGAGAAGTATTTTTGTATGTGTTAGATTTTGTGGACTCAATCCATCAGTTGATGTAATAAATTGATTAATTTCTTTATTTATCAATAAAATCATGCTTTACTTTCATGAGATGAATGTTATTTTACTACTTCATGCACATGACCAATACGTATGACGTAATGGTTCATGAGTTGAACCGGGTCCCATTAGTATATTAGATGTGATATATGTGCATGGATGAGATCCACACGCAGGAGATATATGTCACAAATCTTATACTTAAATAGCTTCACAACCAGTAATGAGACTGGGCATCTCATTTGATAAGGTTGCAGCACTTTGATCACTATGAAGTAGTGTGATTTGTCTTAATCATCAGAATGTAAGATTCTGGATCATGGTGCTGGTACATTGGATGTATTGAAGGACCATGAGATGCACCTTATGGAATTCCATCTCAATAATAAGGTATGCTCTCATAATTCCCTAACAATAGGCTCTCAATCCTGAGACATTGACGAACTCAAGTTTCTATCTATTCATTTGCTTTGAGTCGCCAATGAGTGAGGCCGACTATAGGTTAACACCTCGGTGTCTTGGGTATATGGTAGTAGAACTGTGGGAACGTTGAATGATCAAGATGGAATCTATCTCTATTATCCCCTTGTGCCAATTAATGGATTTGTCATTAGTAAGTGCGCACCCATATCAATTAAGAGTTAATTGGATGGTACTGATGATTACTGTGATTAATTGGGGCTCAAGGATAATAAGATGTGGAACTTAGACTGGAAGAGACGGATTTATTCCAATTGATCCACGGATATTGATAGAGGGGCCTACTTGTGGTAATTGGGAAGTTTAGGGTCTTCATTGTAATTTATTCCTAAGACTGGAGTGCAATTGCATTTATATAGTGGTGTTATTTGCAATTAACTGTGGGCCCGGATTGCACATGAGATGTGGGGTCGCGGTGTTCCAGTTGGAGCCAGCTTTCTAAGGAATCCCTAGTGGTCCCCACGCTAGCCCAAGATATTGGAAAACATTAATCCGACTTGGACTCTAGAAATAAGAGTTTGGAAATGAGAAAGTTGTTAATTGCTTTGGAAGTAAAACTTCTATTTCAATTTGACAAGGGAGAGATTTGGAAGTCTATAAAATCTCTTAGACGTCCAATAAGACTCTCCCTCATGCCCAAAATCCTTTCGTGCAAGAGTTGCGCGAGTTACTCTCCTCTCCTTTCTTCTAGTTCCTTGGAGTCTCGAGTTGGGATTTTCTCCTGAAGATTCCACCATTCTTCTTGAGAAAAGAAATCCAATTCGGGTCATAGCGTGGAAGGCTAAGAGGTGTTGAAGAAATCCATTAGAGCACTGCGGATCTCCAAAGGTATGATCTACTTCTTGCATGTCGTAGGTTATTTTGGATGTTTAGTGCTGGTAGAATTTTTACTGTACATGGTCACGAGATTGAGGGTAACGCATCCTGGATTGGGTTTTGGTCTTATGGATAGTTGATCCCTGTGTCAAGTGGGTCAAAAGTTTTGAAAATCTATCCACGAGACCCACCTACTTCCAACAGTATGGGCCTTGTCTTTGAACTACAAATAGATAGAATCCTGCAATTCAATTCATTTCTTCAAAAGATACCCACCAAAAGAGTGGCGTGTGGTCAATTATTGCTTTGAACCCTTTAAATCAGTTGCACAATTAGAGACACAAACCTCACACGTCCATCGGCATCTATATCTGCGGCCTCTAAATCTTTATTGGTGAAATCACTGCTCCAACTACGTTTGGCCCTCCATTGCTTCCATGCCTCCCCAAATGCGGTTATCAACCAGCCAACTGAAACAGTAGAGAAAGATAACCAGAATAGAGCAAATACACGACCCATAGTTGTTCTGAAGGTAAAGTTGCCATATCCAACTGTAGTAACCAATACCACAGAGAGATAAAAGGAATCAGGACCGCTCAACTTCTCTACATAACATAAAACCAAGAACTCAAAAAATGACGAAGAAGACGAAAGCCACAAGTATCCCAACTCCCACCCTCTTCCTGACATTTGTAAGAAAGTTCTTAGAGAACTCTGGGCACAGTCGGGTTTTTGAAGTGCGATTCCATGTTGTCCGATAGAGCTTGACCTCGTTTAGCGCCTAATTAATCATGTTTTCATTGGTAATTATGTTTTGCTTGTATTTTGGGTTCGTTGCGAGTCATGGATTGGTAGTTGGGTTGAGTTTGACCTGGATTAGGTAGACCAAGCCCTTATTCGTAATTTTGGCTTTTCTTAGACATGGTCATCTTTGCATCATCTTGATGTCAACACGTGTCTTTCTTTGAGCTCTTTTACTCTCGTAACTACGTCATTTGCAACCAATGTCGTATGATTCCATTGGACTCAGATTTGACTCGAACTAAAAATAGAAATATAACTTGGACTTTCATTGCAAAGTGACCTCCACTTACCTTATATACACTTCATCGACTCAAGTCTCTCTCTCACTCTCTTCTCTCTCACTGTTCACGTGGAACTTTCTCTCCCTCTCCTGAGCTCTCTCCTGCTTCATCGATCAAGCTAATTTGAAGGGTTGTTGTCCCTTCATTCTCTTTCATTCTCTGGTGATTGGATTGAGGTGAGTTTGGGTTCTCTTCATCTCCCTCATCTCATTCTTATTCTTCTCGTTCTATGGTTTCTTGATCATGCTCTTAAGGTTTCCTCCTGTTTCTCATGCATGCATGTTGCAGTGGTTGAGATTTGGTTGTGTTTGAGCCCAAGGACTGCATGTGATGTAATTGAACCCCATTAAGGCAAGTATAACCATAATCTGTGAGAGCCCATGTTGGTATTCATTTGATTTTGGTTAATTCACATGCAATTGCATAGAAAACATGTTTACAGCCCAATTGGTTAGTATTCCTTCTTTTTTTGTTGGATATTTGCACTTCTGATGTCATTACAGGTTTTTTGCACTTGATTCAGAATTTGACCCCATGCATTGTACGGCTAAGCCGTATATCGCCTACGGCTTAAAGTCCAGAGAGGGTGAAAACCCAGTTTTCTTCTACGGCCAGGACACGGCTAAGCCCTATCTTGCCTTACGGCTAAGTCGTACCTCAGCCGTGACGCAGCCGTAGATCAGTACAGGGTGCCTTCTTCTTGATTAACTGAAAGCAAGCAATTGACAGTTCCTCCTATGGCTCAGCCACGGCTAAGCCGTAGAACACACACGGCTAAGCCGTAGAACAAAATACGGGTGAACCGTACTTGCGGATGAACAGTGAAGGGAACCGCGGGGGAACCGCAGTGCATATTACGGCTACGCTGTAAGATGCCTACGGCTAAGCCGTACATTCACCTACGGTTAAGCCGTATCACCCTGGAAAGATGAATAACAAGAATAGGCCCAAGAAAAAGACCTATATGGCCTTTATGATAGAATGTAGAACACCTAAACTTGCCTGATGGAATATGATACAATGCGTGAATGATCTCGAGGGCTGCGAATCATTCATGTTCGTTATCCAGCTGTTAAGCACCTCCCCATGGGTGTTGGATTAAGGGACTTCGATGCACAAGCAGATTCAATGCAACACTAGACAACGGTGCATCGAATAACTTAAAACTACATCATCATGCACGGTTAGAAACACTGGATAAGTAGATTAGAATTGGCTAGTAAATGACTTTGGTTCACTATGCTAACAATTGCTTGCATGACATGTTGCTTGTTGATTATTGATCTCCACTCTCTAGCATGATTGCTTGTTTCAGATACTTTCACGTAGTTGTTTCTTTACCTTGAGTATGCATGGATAATTCACGTATAAGACATGTTTTAAGATTTGCACGTATGATATGATTGTCACGATCTACTCAGGGTTTTCATGATTGACTCTGTATGGTCAGGCACTACTTAGCCTCAGCCTTAGGATCCTGACGGGGTGAATTTGGTATAGTTTTCATGGCCTTGCTGCAGTAAGGAAACGTCTTGGGGAACCTGACCCCAGGAAACCGAGACCCATTGTACCCTGGCCCGGACAATGGTGTTCTTTGCACGATACAAGATCCCTCTTTTGGGAGCATATGGCAATGTAGTTGTTAACTAGTTATGTACATAGCATGTATACATTGATTCACATGGCATGTATCCTTCTTGCATGACAACCTAGTATACGAATGTGCTCTGTTTAATTTACATGATGTTCTTTATTCTATTAGACACAGCGTGCATTAACTTGTTATGGTTATACTTCGCTGAATCGTTGTATTCACAGTTGTTTTTGGTGTTGCAGGCTCAGATCCCCCTGCCGACCCCTCGTCGGTCGGCCAGACTCCAGTCGAGACCCCTGAGGCCCCATCCGGCCTAAAGGAGTGGATGTGATCACTCCCTTGGAGAGCGGTTTGGTCATGCATGGCATAAGAGTCTTCCTTGTTTTTGAAGGATTGTCATACTTGTATATGTCAGGACTTGTACATATTATTTTGTTTATTTTGTAAAACCTTCAGTTATGTATATATGTCAGTTCGGTTTTCGTATTCTCTTCTTGTACTGTTAGTTGATGTTTCTGATATTTACAATTTCCGCGTACATGTTTTGCACGTGTGAATGTTCCCTTGTGCGTGTGCATTTAGATCAGGTCGACATGTACAGGCACGGGAGTACGTGTGTCATCGGTTTGGCTTTTGCTAACCCCCAAACCATGGGCTCGGGTTGTGACATTGTCTCTAGTATGCTAGGAAGCGTAATATTTAGGAGGATGACTCCTCTTAAAGCACAGAAGCATATGAAGACCTTAGTGTCAACAGATCTTGGTACAATATCTATATACCCTGCTGTGAATACTGTTCCGATAGTAAAATATAATCCATCTATAAAAGCATTAGTTTTTCCTATTTGTGAAAAATGTTGGTATGTAAGGGCAAAAAAGAGAGCACCAAAAAGAAGGTACCCAGTGACAACAGCAGTCTTAATCGTCACTGTGAGATGGTGGCTTTTACTGGTGAAAGCATGACCAGTTCTAACATGGTATAGTTGTTGGGTGTGTTCAGGTGGAGCATTGTGTGTGGGTTGCTGGGTGTGTTCAGGTGGAGCATTGTGTGTGGGAGAGTCACCATCCTAGATTTCAGAGGGTGTGTGTGAAGAACCGGAAGGGGTAGACATGCTGTAAGTTGGTATAAGCAAGAAGTTGAGAGGAGGAAGAGCAAAGGCTGAGAATGAGGTGAGAATACCGTGTGCTGCGTTGGGTTTAAAAAGAACGCATTGCTCGTCATGTTTACATAAGATACCAAGATGCTCATGTGCTACAAGAGATACATGTCGCGCGACCAGCGATCCAGGATCCGGATGAGACGTGTGAATAAATGATCCGGATGAGACGTGTTTGCCGAAAGAGGCATCATGTTACAGAAACGAAATATAAGCTGAGATTTTATCCATATTTTGATTTAAAATAAAGATCTTGGCAGACTGAATCTCCAGAAATCTAAATATCATCATCACCACCACCTTCGCTGCCGTCAAGTGGCGAAAGAAGAAAGGGTTTTAAAAGATAAGAGAAATGTATGGTCAAGGGAAAGAAAAAAGGAGCTGCGGGGATGCATATTTTCTCAGAGGGAAGAAGGAACGGGCTGTGGTTTTTGCAGCTGCAAGTGCATCAGCCGCCCCTCCCATGATCACCCGAGTGGTTTGCAGAAAGAGGAAGACGAATTCGGCTGTTGGGATTTTTTCATTATTACAAAAAGCCCCCTCATAAATTCTTAGAACTTTAAGTAGGTTCATGGTGATTGTGCACTGCCACAAGTCTATCCACTCAAGTGCCTCATTTAATAAAAGCTAATAAACAAACCTAGATTTTTAAAAGCGGAAGAACCATTACTGTACAGTAGCAATGTGGGATGTAGGAGCATGTCTGTGTGCAAACTGAAACAAGGATATGTAGTGGACCAAATAGAAGGACACGGTTCTAAAACAACTAGAGAAGGCAGACATGTGGATTTACACAGGTAGGTTCTAAACAGTTGATGATTATGTGTGGATGATCATAAAGAGATTTTACCCATAATAAAAGAGAATAAAAAAGAACGAAGTATGAGTGAGGAAGACATTAAGTAGAGTTGAGGAGAGAAGTATTTTTTTATAGGCCGTGTCTTTGAACAACAAATAGATAGAATCATGCAATCAAATTCATTTCTCCAAAAGATACCCACTAAAATAGTGGCGAGTGGTCGATTATTGCTTTGAACCTTTTAAATCAGTTGCACAATCAGAGACACAAACCTCACATGTCCATCAGCATCTATATCTGCGGCCTCGAAATCTTCGTTGGTGAAATCTCTGCTCCAACTACGTTTGGCCCTCCATTGCTTCCATGCCTCCCAAAATGCGGTTATCAACCAGCCAACTAAAATGGTAAAGAAAGATAACCAGAATAGAACAAATACACGACCCATAGTTGTTCTGAAGGCAAAGTCGCCATATCCAACTGTAGTAACCAATACCACAGAGAGATAAAAGGAATCAAGACCGCTCAGCTTCTCTACATAACATAGAACCATGAAATCCAAAATGACGAAGAAGACAAAAGCCATAAGTATCCCAACTCCCACCCTCTTCCAGACATTTGTAAGAAAGTTCTCTGAGAACTCTGGGCACAGCCGGGTTTTTGAAGTACGATTCCATGTTGTCTCCAGGATGCTAGGAAGCGGAATGTTTACGAGGATGACTCCTTTTAAAGCATAGAAGCATATGAAGACCCTAGTGCCAACAGATCTTGGTACAATATCTTTATACCCTACTGTGAATACCGTCCTGATAGTAAAATATAATCCATCTGCAAAAGCATTAGTTTTTCCTATTTGTGAAAAATGTTGGTGTGTAAGGGCAGAAAAGAGAGCACCAAAAAGAAGGTACCCAGTGACAGCAGCAGTCTTAATCGTCACTGTGAGATGGTGGCCTTTTCTGATGGAAGCATGATCGGTTCTAACATGGCGTAGTCGCTGGGTGTGTTCAGGAGGATCACTGTGTGTGGGTTGCTGGGTGTGTTCAGGTGGAGCATTTTGTGTGGGAGAATCGCTATCCTGGATTTCAGAGGGTGTGTGCGAAGAACCGAAAGGGGTAGACATGCTGTAAGTTGGGATAAGCAAGAAGTTAAGAGGAGGAAGAGCGAAGGCTGAGAATGAGGTGAGAATACCGTATGATGCGTTGGGTTTAAAAAGAATGCATTGCTTGTCTTTTTTACATAAGATACCAAGATGCTCACGTGCTACAAGAGGTACATGTCGCGCGACCAGCAATCCATGATCCGGATGAGACGTGCGAATAAATGATCCGGATGAGACGTGTATGTCAAAAGAGGCATTATGTTTCAGATACGAAATAAAAGCTGAGATTTTATCCCCATTTTGATTTAAAATAAAGATCTTGGCAGACTGAATCTATTGAAATCTAAATATCATCATCACCACTACCTTCGCTGCCGTCAAGTGGCGAAAGAAGAAAGGATTTTAAAAGATAAGAGAAATGAAGGGTCATGGGTAAGAAAAAAGGAGCTGTGGTGATGCATATTTTCTCAGCGGGAAGAAGGAACGGGCTGTGGTTTTTGCAGCTGCAAGTGCATCAGCCGCCCCTCCCATGATCTCCCGAGACGTTCTCAGAAAGAGGAAGATGAATACGGGTATTGGGATTTTTGATATTTACAAAAAGACCCCTCTTAAATTCTTAAAACTTTAAGTAGGTTCGTGGTGATTGAGCACTGCCACAAGTCTAACCACTCAAGTGCCTCATTTAAAAAAGCTTATGAACAAACCTGGATTTTAAAAAGCGAAAGAACCATTACTGTAAAGTAGCAATATGGGATGTAGGGGCATGTCTATGTACAAACTGAAACAAGGATATGCAGTGGACCAAACAGAAGGACACGGTTCTAAAGCAACTAGAGAAGGCAGACATGTGGACTTGCACAGGTAGGTTCTAAACAGTTGATGATTATGTGTGGATGATCATAAAGAGATTTTACCCACAATAAAAGAGAATAAAAAAGAACGAAGTATGAGTGGGGAAGACATATAAGTAGAGTTGAGGAGAGAAGTATTTTTGTATGGGCCGTGTCTTTGAACTACAAATAGATAGAATCATGCAATCCAACTCATTTCTCCAAAAGAAACCCACCAAAATAGTGGCGAGTGGGCGATTATTGCTTTGAACCTTTTAAATCAGTTGCACAATCAGAGACACAAACCTCACACGTCCATCAGCATCTATATCTGCGGCCTCGAAATCTTCGTTGTTGAAATCTCTGCTCCAACTACGTTTGGCCCTCCCTTGCTTCCATGCCTCCCAAAATGCGGTTATCAACCAGCCAACTAAAATGGTAGAGAAAGATAACCAGAATAGAGCAAATACACGACCTATAGTTGTTCTGAAGGCAAAGTCGCCATATCCAACTGTAGTAACCATTACCACAGAGAGATAAAAGGAATCAAGACCGCTCAGCTTCTCTATATAACATAGAACCATGAAATCCAAAATGGCGAAGAAGACAAAAGCCATAAGTATCCCAACTCCCACCCTCTTCCAGATATTTGTAAGAAAGTTCTCTGAGAACTCTGGGCACAGCCGAGTTTTTGAAGTACGATTCCATGTTGTCTCCAGGATGCTGGGAAGCGAAATATTTAGGAGGATGATTCCTTTTAAAGCATAAAAGCATATGAAGACCCTAGTGCCAACAGATCTTGGTACAATATCTCTATACCGTACTGTGAATACCGTCCCAATAGTAAAATATAATCCATCTGCAAAGGCATTAGTTTTTCCTATTCGTGAAAAATGTTGGTGTGTAAGGGCAGAAAAGAGAGCACCAAAAAGAAGGTACCCAGTGACAGCAGCTGTCTTAATCGTCACGGCGAGATAGTGGCTTTTACTGGTGGAAGCATGATCGGTTCTAACACGGTGTAGTCGCTGGGTTTGTTCAAGTGGATCATTGTGTGTGGGTTGCTGGGTGTGTTCAGGTGGAGCATTTTGTGTGGGAGAATCGCTATCCTGGATTTCAAAGGGTGTGTGTGAAGAACCGGAAGGGGTAGACATGCTGTAAGTTGGTATAAGCAAGAAGTTGAGAGGAGGAAGAGCAAAGGCTGAGAATGAGGTGAGAATACCGTGTGATGCGTTGGGTTTAAAAAGAACGCATTGCTCGTCATGTTTACAAAAGATACCAAGATGCTCACGTGCTACAAGAGATACATGTCGCGCGACCAGCGATCCATGATCCGGATGAGACGTGCGAATAAATGATTCGGATGAGTCGTGTATGCCAAAAGTGGCATTATGTTTCAGATACGAAATATAAGCTGAGATTTTATCCCCATTTTGATTTAAAATAAAGATCTTGGCAGACTGAATCTCTTGAAATCTAAATATCATCATCACCACTACCTTCGCTGCCGTCAAGTGGCGAAAGAAGAAAGGATTTTAAAAGATAAGAGAAATGAAGGGTCATGGGTAAGAAAAAGGGAGTTGTGGTGATGCATATTTTCTCAGCGGGAAGAAGGAACGGGCTGTGGTTTTTGCAGCTGCAAGTGCATCAGCCGCCCCTCCCATGATCACCCGGGACGTTCTCAGAAAGAGGAAGATGAATACGGGTATTGGGATTTTTGATATTTACAAAAAGACCCCTCTTAAATTCTTAAAACTTTAAGTAGGTTCGTGGTGATTGAGCACTGCCACAAGTCTAACCACTCAAGTGCCTCATTTAAAAAAGCTTATGAACAAACCTGGATTTTAAAAAGCGAAAGAACCATTACTGTAAAGTAGCAATATGGGATGTAGGGGCATGTCTATGTACAAGCTGAAACAAGGATATGCAGAGGACCAAACAGAAGGACATGGTTCTAAAGCAACTAGAGAAGGCAGACATGCGGATTTACATAGGTAGGTTCTAAACCGTTGATGATTATGTGTGGATGATCATAGAAAGATTTTACTCTCAATAAAAGAGATTAAAAAAGAATGAAGAATTAGTGGAGCAGACGTATAAGTAGAGTTGTGGAGCGAAGTATTTTTGTATGGGCCGTGTCTTTGAACCACAAATGGATAGAATCATGCAATCCAAATCATTTCCCCAAACGATACCCACCAAAAAGAGTGGCGTGTGGTCAATTAATGCTTTGAACCTTTTAAATCGGTTGCACAATCAGAGACACAAACCTCACACGTCCATCAGCATCTATATCTGCGGCCTCTAAATCTTCATTGGTGAAATCTCTGCTCCAACTACGTTTGGCCCTCCATTGCTTCCTTGCCTCCCCAAATGCGATTATTAACCAGCCAACAGAAACGGTAGAGAAAGATAGCCAGAATAGAGCAAATACACGACCCATAGTTGTTCTGAGGGCAAAGTCGCAGTACCCAACAGTAGTAACCAATGCCACAGAGAGATAAAAGGAATCAGGACCGCTCAACTTCTCTATATAAAATAGAACCAGGAAATCCAAAATGACGAAGAAGACAAAAGCCACAAGTATCCCAACTCCCACCCTCTTCCTGACATTTGTAAGAAAGTTCTCTGAGAACTCTGGACACAGTCGGGCTTTTGAAGTACGATTCCATGTTGTCTCCAGTGTGCTAAGAAGCGTAATATTTAGGAGGATGACTCCTCTTAAAGCATAGAAGCATATGATGACCTTAGTGCCAAGAGATCTTGGTACAATATCTCTATACCCTACTGTGAATACCATCCCGATAGTAAAATTTAATCCATCTACAAAAGCAATAGTTTTTCCCATTTGTGAAAAATGTTCGTGTGCAAGGGCAAAAAAGAGAGCACCAAAAAGAAGGTACCCAGTGACAACAGCTGTCTTAATCATCACTATGAGATGGTGGCTTTTATTGGTGGAAGCATGACCGGTTCTAACATGGTGGAGTTGCCGGGTGTGTTCAGGTGGAGCATTGTGCGCGGGTTGCTGGGTGTGTTCAGGTGGAGCATTTTGTGTGGGAGAATCGCTATCCTAGATTTCAGAGGGTGTGAGTGAAGAACCGAAAGGGGTAGACATGCTGTAAGTTGGTATAAGCAAGAAGTTGAGAGGTGGAAGAGCAAAGGCTGAGAATGAGGTGAGAATACCGCGTGATGCATTGGGTTTAAAAAGAACACATCGCTCGTCATGTTTACGTAAGATACCAAGATGCTCACATGCTACAAGACATACATGTCGCGCGACCAACGATCCATGATCCGGATGAGACGTGCGAATAAATGATCCGGATGAGACGTGTATGCCAAAAGAGGCATTATGTTACAGATACGAAATATTAGCCGAGATTTTATCCATTTTTTGATTTAAAATAAAGGTCTTGGCAGGCTGAATCTCTTGAAATCTAAACATGAACATCACCACCACCTTCGCTGCCGTCAAGTGGCGAAAGAAGAAAAGGTTTTAAAAGATATGAGAAATGAAGGGTCATGGGAAAGAAAAAAGGAGCTATGGTGATGCCTATTTTCTTGGCGGGAAAAAGGAACAGGCTGTGGTTTTGCGGCTGCAAGTGCATCAGCCGCACCTCCCATGATCACTCGAGTCGTTCGCAAAAAGAGTAGACGAATTCGGCTGTTTGGATTTTTTCATTTTTACAAAAAGACCCCTCTTAAATTCTTAAAACTTTAAGTAGGTTCGCGGTGATTGAGCACTGTCACAAGTCTATCCACTCAATTGCCTCATTTAATAAAAGCTGATGAACAAACCTGGATTTTTAAAAGCGAAAGAACCATTACTGTAAAGTAGCAATATGGGATGTATGGGCATGTGTGTGTGCAAACTGAAACAACCCTACGCAGTGGACCAAATAGAAGGATACGGTTCTAAAGCAACTGGAGAAGGCAGATATGTGGATTTACACAGGTAGGTTATAAACTGTTGATGATTATGTGTGGATGATCATAAATAGATTTTACCCTTAATAAAAGAGTGTAAAAAAGAACGAAGTATGAGGGGAGAAGACGTATATGTAGAGTTGAGGAGAGAAGTATTTCTGTATGGGCCGTGTCTTTGAGCGACAAATGGATAGAATCATGCAATCCAAATAATTTCTTCCAAGGATACCCACCAAAAGAGTGGTGTGAGGTCAATTATTGCTTTGAACCTTTTAAATCAGTTGCACAACCAGAGACACAAACCTCACACGTCCATCAGCATCTATATCTGCGGCCTCTAAATCTTCATTGGTGAAATCGCTGCTCCAACTATGTTTGGCCCTCCACTGCTTCCATGCCTCCCCAAATGCGATTATCAACCAGCCAACAGAAACGGTAGAGAAAAATAGCCAGAATAGAGCAAATACACGACCTATAGTTGTTCTGAAGGCAAAGTCGCCATATCCAACTGTAGTAACCAATACCACAGAGAGATAAAAGGAATCAGGACCGCTCAACATCTCTACATAACATAGTACCAAGGAATCCAAGATGACGAAGAAGACAAAATCCACAAGTATCCCAACTCCCACCCTCTTCCTGACATTTGTAAGAAAGTTCTCTGAGAACTCTGGGCACAGTCGGGTTTTGAAGTACGATTCCATGTTGTCTCCAGTATGCTAGGAAGCATAATATTTAGGAGGATGACTCCTCTTAAAGCGTAGAAGCATATGAAGACCTTAGTGCCAACAGTTCTTGGTACAATATCTTTATACCCTACTATGATACCGTCCCGATAGTAAAATATAATCCATCTACGAAAGCATTAGTTTTTACTATTTGTGAAAAATGTTGGTGTGTAAGGGCAAAAAAGAGAGCACAAAAAAGAAGGTACCCAGTGACAACAGTAGTCTTAATCGTCACTGTGAGATGGTGGCTTTTACTGGTGGATGCATGACTGGTTCTAATGTGGTGCAGTCAATGCGTGTGTTCAGGTGGTGCATTGTGTGTGGGTTGTTGGGTGTGTTCAGGTGGAGCATTGCGTGTGGGAGAGTCACTATCCTGGATTTCAGAGGGTGTGTGTGAAGAACCGGAAGGGGTAGACATGCTGTAAGTTGGTATAAGCAAGAAGTTGAGAGGAGGAAGAGCAAAGCCTAAGAATGAAGGGAGAATACCGGGTGATACATTGGGTTTAAAAATAACGCATTGCTTGTCATGTTTACATAAGATACCAGGATGCTCACGTGCTACAAGAGATACATGTCGCGCGACCAGCGATCCATGATCCGGATGAGACGTGCGAATAATTGTTCCAGATGAGACGTGTATGCCAAAAGAGGCATTATGTTTCATATACGAAATATAAGCAGAGATTTTATCCATATTTTGATTTTAAATAAAGATCTTGGCAGACTCAATCTCTTGAAATCTAAATGTCATCATCACCACTACATTCACTGCCGCCAAGTGGCGAAAGAAGAAAGGGTTTTAAAAGATAAGAGAATTGAAGGGTCATGGGAAAGAAAACGGGAACAGTGGTGACTCATATTTTCTCAGCGGGAAGATGGAAGAGGCTGTGGCTTTTGCAGCTGCAAGTGCATCAGCTGCCCCTCCCATAATCCCCCGAGTCATTCGCAGAAAGAGGAAGACGAATTCGGCTATTGGGATTTTTCATTTTTACAAAAAGGCCCCTCTGTAATTCTTAAAACTTTAAGTAGGTTCGTGGTGATTGAGCATGGCCAGAAGTCTAACCACTCAAGTGCCTCATTTTATAAAGGCTTATGAACAAACCTGGATTTTTAAAAGCGAAAGAACCATTACTGTAAAGTAGCAATGTGGGATGTAGGGGCATGTCTGTGTGCAAAATGAAACAAGGATCTGCAGTGGACCATATAGAAGGACACGGTGCTCAAGCAACTAGAGAAGGCAAACATGTGGATTTGCACAGGTAGGTTCTAAACAATTGATGATTATGTGTGGATGATCATAAAAAGATTTTTCCCTCAATAAATGAGTGTAAAAAAGAACAAAGTATGAGTGGAGAAAACGTATAAGTAGAGTTGAGGAGAGAAGTATTTTTGTATGGGCCTTGCCTTTGAACTACAAATGGATGGAATCATGCAATCCAATTCATTTCTTCCAAGGATACCCACCCAAAGAGTGGCGTGTGGTCAATTATTACTTTGAACCTATTAAATCAGTTGCACAATCAGAGACACAAACCACACACGTCCATCAGCATCTATATCTGCGGCCTCTAAATCTTCATTGGTGAAATCGCTGCTTCAACTACGTTTGGCCGTCCAATGCTTCCATGCCTCCCCAAATGCGTTTATCAACCAGCCAACAGAAACGGTAGTGAAAGATAGCCAGAATAGAGCAAATACACGACCCATAGTTGTTTTGAAGGCGAAGTCGCCATATCCAAATGTAGTAACCAATACCATAGAGAGATAAAAGGAATCAGGACCGTTCAACTTCTCTACATAACATAGAACCAAGAAATCCAAAATGACGAAGAAGACAAACGCCACAAGTATCCCAACTCCCACCCTCTTCCTGACATTTGTAAGAAAGTTCTCTAAGAACTCTAGGCACAGTTGGGTATTTGATAAACGATTCCATGTTGTCCCCATTATGCTAGGAAGCGTAATATTTAGGAGGATAACTCCTCTTAAAGCATAGAAGCATATGAAGACCTTAGTGCCAACAGATCTTGGTACAATATCTCTATACCCTACTATGAATACAGTCCCGATAGTAAAATATAATGCATCTTCAAAAGCAATAGTTTTTACTATTTGTGAAAAATGTTGGTGTGTAAGGGCAAAGAAGAGACCACCAAAAAGAAGGTACCCAGTGACAATAGCAGTCTTAATCGTCACTATGAGATGGTGGCTTTTACTGGTGGAAGCATGACCGGTTCTAACATGGGCTAGTCGCTGGGTGTGTTCAGGTGGAGCATTGTATGTGGGTTGCTAGGTGTGTTGAGGTGGAGCATTGCATGTGGGAGAGTCACTATCCTGGATTTCAGATGGTGTGTGTGAAGAACCGGGAGGAGTAGACATGCTGTAAGTTGGTATAAGCAAGAAGTTGAGAGGAGGAAGAGCAAAGGCTGAGAATTAGGTGAGAATACCGTGTGATGCGTTGGATTTAAAAAGAACGCATCGCTCGTCATGTTTACGTAAGATACCAAGATGCTCACGTGCTACAAGAGATACAAGTTGCGCGACCAGCGATCCATGATCCTGATGAGACGTGTGAATAAATGATCCAGATCAGACGTGAATGCCAAAAGAGGCATTATCTTACAGATACGAAATACAAGCCTAGATTTTATCTATATTTCGATTTAAAGTAAAGATCCTAGGGATTGAATCTATTGAAATCTAAATATCAACATCACCACCACCTTCGCTGCCATCAAGTGGCGAAAGAAGAAAGGGTTTTAAAAGATAAGAGAAATGAAGGGTCATGGGAAAGAAAGAAGGAGCTGTGGTGATGCATATTTTCTCGGCGGGAAGAAGGAACGGGCTGTGGTTTTTGCAGCTGCAAGTGCATCAGCCGCCCCTCCCAAGATCACACGCCCCTCCCATGATCACCCGAGTCGTTCGAAAAAAGAGGAAGACGAATTCGGCTGTTTGGATTTTTTCATTTTTACAAAAAGACCCTTCTTAAATTCTTAAAACTTTAAGTAGGTTCGTGGTGATTGAGCACTGCCACAAGTCTAACCACTCAAGTGCCTCATTTAATAAAAGCTTGTGAACAAACCTGGAATTTGAAAAGTGAAAGAACCATTACTGTAAAGTACCAATATGGGATGTAGGGGCATGTCTGTGTGCAAACTGAAACAAGGATATGCAGTGGACCAAATAGAAGGACACGATTCTAAAGCAACAAGAGAAGGGAGACATGTGGATTTACACAGGTAGGTTCTAAACAGTTGATGATTATGTGTGGGTGATCATAAATAGATTTTACCATCAATAAAAGAGCGTAAAAAAGAACGAAGTATAAGTGGAGAAGACATATAAGTTGAGTTGAGGAGAGAAGTATTTTTGTATGGGCCGTGTCTTTGAACTACAAATGGATAGAATCATGCAGTCCAAATCATTTCTTCAAAACATACCCACTAAAAGAGTGGCGTGTGGTCAATTATTGCTTTGAACCTTTTAAATCAGTTGCACAATTAGCGACACAAACCTCACACGTCCATCAGCATCTATATCTGCGGCCTCTAAATCTTCATTGGGAAAATCTCTGCTCCAACTACGTTTGGCCCTCCATCGCTTCCATGCCTCTCCAAATGCGGTTATCAACCAGCCAACTGAAACGGTAGAGAAAGATAGCCAGAATAGAGCAAATACACGACCCATAGTTGTTCTGAAGGCAAAGTCGCCATATCCAAATATAGTAACCAATACCACAGAGAGATAAAGGAATTAGGACCGCTAAACTTCTCTACATAACATAGAACCAAGAAATCCAAAATGACGATGAAGACAAACGCCACAAGTATCCCAACTCCCACCCTCTTCCTAACATTTGTAAGAGAGTTCTCTGGGAACTCTAGGCACAGTTGGGTTTTTTATGTACGCTTCCATGTTGTCTCCGTTATGCTAGGAAGCGTAATATTTAGGAGGATGACTCCTCTTAAAGCATACAAGCATATGAAGACCTTAGTGCCAACAGAACTTGGTACAATATCTCTGTACCCTACTATGAATACCATCCCGATAGTAAAATATAATCCATCAACAAAAGCATTAGTTTTTCCTATTTGTGAAAAAAGTTACCGTGTAAGGGCAAGAAAGAGAGCACCAAAAAGAAGGTACCCTGTGAGATGGTGGTTTTTACTGGAGGAAGCATGACCGGTTCTAACATGGTGGAGTTGCTGGGTGTGTTCAGGTGGAGCATTGTGTGCGGGTTGCTGGGTGTGTTCAGGTGGAGCATTTTGTGTGGGAGAATCGCAATCCTAGATTTCAGAGGGTGTGAGTGAAGAACCGGAAGGGGTAGACATGCTGTAAGTTGGTATAAGCATGAAGTTGAGAGGAGGAAGAGCAAAGGCTAAGAATGAGGTGAGAATATCGTGTGATGCATTGTGTTTAAAAAGAACGCATCGCTCGTCATGTTTACGTAAGATACCAAGATGCTCACACGCTACACGACATACATGTCGCGCGACCAGCGATCTATGATCCGGATGAGACGTGCGAATAAATGATCCGGATGAGACGTATATGCCAAAAGAGACATTATATTTCAGATACGATACATAAGTTGAGATTTTATCCCCGTTTTGATTTAAAATAAAGATCTTGGCAGACAGAATCTTTTGAAATCTAAATATCATCGTCACTACCACTTTCGCTGCCGTCAAGTGGCGAAAGAAGAAAGTGTTTTAAAAGATAAGAGAAATCAAGGGTCATGGGAAAGAAAAAAGGAGCTGTGGTGATGCATAATTTCTTGGCGGGAAAAAGGAACGGGCTGTGGTTTTTGCAGCTGCAAGTGCATCAGCCGCCCCTCCCATGATCACCTGAGTCGTTCGAAAAAAGAGGAAGACGAATTCGACTATTGGGATTTTTTCATTTTTACAAAAAAACCCCTCTTAAATTCTTAAAACTTTAAGTAGGTTCGCGGAGATTGAGCACTGCCACAAGTCGAACCACTCAAGTGCCTCATTTAATAAAAGCTTATGAGCAAACCTGGATTTTTAAAAGCGAAAGAACCGTTACTGTAAGGTTCAATATGGGATTTAGGGGCATGTCTGTGTGCAAACTGAGACAAGAATATGCAGTGGACCAAATAGAAGGACACGGTTCTAAAGCAACTAGAGAAGGCAGACAAGTGGATTTACACAGGTAGATTCTAAACAGTTGATGATTATGTGTGGATGATCATAAAGAGATTTCACCCTCAATAAAAGAGAATAAAAAAGAATGAAGAATGAGTGGAGTAGACGTATAAGTAGATTTGAGGAGAGAAGTATTGTTGTATGGGCTGTGTCATTGAACAGCAAATGGATGGATTCATGCAATCCAAATCATTTCTTCAAAAGATACCCACCAAAAAGAGTGGCGTGTGGTCAATTATTGCTTTGAACCTTTTAAATCAGTTGCACAATTAGCGACGCAAACCTCACACGTCCATCAGCATCTATATCTGCGGCCTCTAAATCTTCATTGGTGAAATCTCTGCTCTAACTACGTTTGGCCCTCCATTGGTTACATGCTTCCCCAAATGCGGTTATCAACCAGCCAACTGAAATGGTAGTGAAAGATAGCCAGAATAGAGCAAATACACGACCCATAGTTATTCTGAAGGCAAAGTCACAATATCCAACTGTAGTAACCAAAACCACAGAGAGATAAAAGGAATCAGGACCGCTCAACTTCTCTACATAACATAGAACTAAGAAATCCAAAATGAAGAAGAAGACAAAAGCCACAAGTATCCCAACTCCCACCCTCTTCCTGACATTTGTAAGAAAGTTCTCCGAGAACTCTGGGCACAGTCGGGTTTTTGAAGTACGATTTCATGTTGTCTCCAGTATGCTAGGAAGCATAATAATTAGGGGGATGACTCGTCTTAAAGCATAGAAGCATATGAAGACCTTAGTGCCAACAGATCTTGGTACAATATCTCTATACCCTATTGTGAATACCATCCCGATAGTAAAATATAATCCTTCTACAAAAGCATTAGTTTTTCCCATTTGTGAAAAATATTGACGTGTAAGGGCAAAAAAGAGAGCACCAAAAAGAAGGTACCCAGTGACAACAGCAGTCTTAATCGTCACTGTGAGATGGTGGCTTTTACTGGTGGAAGCATGACCGGTTCTAACATGGTGTAGTCGCTGGGTGTGTTCAGGTGGAGCATTGTGTGTGGGTTGCTGGGTGTGTTCAGGTGGAGCATTGCATGTGGGAGAGTCACTATCCTAGATTTCAGAGGGTGTGTGTGAAGAACCGGAAAGGGTAGACATGCTGTAAGTTGGTATAAGCAAGAAGTTGAGAGGAGGAAGAGCAAAGGCTGAGAATGAGGTGAGAATACCGTGTGATGCGTTGGGTTTAAAAAGAACGCATTGCTCGTCATGTTTTCATAAGATACCAAGATGCTCACGTGCTGCAAGAGATACATGTCGTGCGACCAGTGATCCATGATCCGGATGAGACGTGCGAATAAATGATCCGGATGAGACGTGTATGCCAAAAGAGGCATTATGTTCTTGATACGAAATATAAGCTAAGATTTTATCCCCATTTTGATTTAAAATAAAGATCTTGGCAGACTGAATCTCTTGAAATCTAAATATCATCATCACCACCACCTTCGCTGCCGTTAGGTGGCGAAAGAAGAAAAGGTTTTAAAAGATAAGAGAAATGAAGGGTCATGGGAAAGAAAAAAGGAGCTGGGGTGATGAATATTCTCTTGGTGGGAAGAAGGAACGGGCTGTGGTTTTTGCAGCTGCAAGTGCATCAGCCGCCCCTCCCATGATCACCCGAGTCGTTTGCAAAAAGAGGAAGACGAATTTGGCTGTTGGGATTTTTTCATTTTTACAAAATGACCCCTCTTAAATTCTTAAAACTTTAAGTAGGTTCGTGGTGATTGAGCACTGCCACTTGTCTAACCACTCAAGTGCCTCATTTAATAAAAGCTTATGAACAAAGCCGGAATTTTAAAAGCGAAAGTACCATTACTATAAAGTAGCAATATGGGATGTAGGGGCATGTCTGTGTGCAAACTGAAACAAGGATATGCAGTGGACCAAATAGAAGGACACGGTTCTAAAGCAACAAGAGAGGGTAGACATGTGGATTTACACAGGTAGGTTCTAAACAGTTGATGATTATGTGTGGATGATCGTAAATAGATTTTACCATCAATAAAAGAGCGTAAAAAAGAACGAAGTATGAGTGGAGAAGACATATAAGTAGAGTTGAGGAGAGAAGTATTTTTGTATGGGCCGTGTTTTTGAACTACAAATATATAGAATCATGCAATCCAAATCATTTCTTCAAAAGATACCCACCAAAAAGAGTGGCGTGTGGTCAATTATTGCTTTGAACCTTTTAAATCAGTTGCACAATTAGCGACGCAAACCTCACACGTCCATCAGCATCTATATCTGCGGCCTCTAAATCTTCATTGGTGAAATCTCAGCTCCAACTACGTTTGGCCCTCCATTGCTTCCATGCCTCCCCAAATGCGGTTATCAACCAGCCATCTGAAACGGTAGTGAAAGATAGCCAGCACAGAGCAAATACACGACCCATAGTTGTTCTGAAGGCAAAGTCACAATATCCAACTGTAGTAACCAATTCCACAGAGAGATAAAAGGAATCAGGACCGCTTAACTTCTCTACATAACATATAACCATGAAATCCAAAATGACGAAGAAGACAAAAGCCACAAGTATCCCAACTCCCACCATCTTCCTGACATTTGTAAGAAAGTTCTCTGAGAACTCTGGGCACAGTCGACTTTTTTGAAGTACGATTCCATGTTGTCTTCAGTATGCAAGGAAGCGTAATATTTAGGAGGATGACTCTTCTTAAAGCATAGAAGCATATGAAGACCTTAGTGCCAACAGATCTTGGTACAATAACTCTATACCCTACTGCGAATTCCGTCCTGATAGTAAAATATAATCCATCTACAAAAGCATTAGTTTTTCCCATTTGTAAAAAATATTGACGTGTAAGGGCAAAAAAGAGAGCACCAAAAAGAAGGTACCCGGTGACAACAGCAGTCTTAATCGTCACTGTGAGATGGTGGCTTTTACTGGTGGAAGCATGACCGGTTCTAACATGGTGTAGTCGCTGGGTGTGTTCAGGTGGAGCATTGTGTGTGGGTTGCTGGGTGTGTTCAGGTGGAGCATTGCATGTGGGAGAGTCTCTATCCTAGATTTAAGAGGGTGTGTGTGAAGAACCGGAAGGGGTAGACATGCTGTAAGTTGGTATAAGCAAGAAGTTGAGAGGAGGAAGAGCAAAGGCTGAGAATGAGGTGAGAATACCGTGTGACGCGTTGGGTTTAAAAAGAACGCATTGCTCGTCATGTTTTCATAAGATACCAAGATGCTCACGTGCTGCAAGAGATACATGTCGCACGACCAGTGATCCATGATCCGGATGAGACGTGCGAATAAATGATCCGGATGAGACGTGTATGCCAAAAGAGGCATTATGTTTCAGATACGAAATATATGCTGAGATTTTATCCCCATTTTGATTTAAAATAAAGATCTTGGCAGACTGAATCTCTTGAAATCTAAATATCATCATCACCACCACCTTCGCTGCCGTTAAGTGGCGAAAGAAGAAAAGGTTTTAAAAGATAAGAGAAATGAAGTGTCATGGGAAAGAAAAAAGGAGCTGTGGTGATGCATATTTTCTCGGCAGGAGGACGGAACGGGCTGTGGTTTTTGCAGCTGCAAGTGCATCAGCCGCCCCTCCCATGATCACCCGAGTCGTTCACAGAAAAAGGAAGACGAATTCGGCTGTTGGGATTTTTTCATTTTTACAAAAAAAACCCCTCTTAAATTCTTAGAACTTTAAGTAGGTTCGTGGTGATTGAGCACTGCCACAAGTCTAACCACTCAAGTGCCTCATTTAATAAAAGCTTATGAACAAACCTGGATTTTTAACAGCGGAAGAACCATTACTATAAAGTAGCAATATGGGATGTAGGGGCATGTCTGTGTGCAAACTGAAACAAGGATATGTTGTGGACCAAATAGATGGACACGGTTCTAAAGCAACAAGAGAAGGCAGACATGTGGATTTACACAGGTAGGTTCTAAACAGTTGATGATTATGTGTGGATGATCATAAATAGATTTTACCCTCAATAAAAGAGAATAAAAAAGAACGAAATATGGGTGGAGAAGACGTGTAAGTAGAGTTGAGGAGAGAAGCATTTTTGTATGAGCCGTGTCTTTGAACTACAAATAGATAGAATCATGCAATCCAATTCATTTCTTCAAAAGATACCCACCAAAAGAGTGGCGTGTGGTCAATTATTGCTTTGAACCTTTTAAATCAGCTACACAATCAGAAACACAAACCTCACACGTCCATCAGCATCTATATCTGCGGCCTCTAAATCTTCATTGGTGAAATCTCTACTGCAACTACGTTTGGCCCTCCATTGCTTCCATGCCTCCCCAAATGTGGTTATCAATCAGCCAACTGAAACGGTAGAGAAAGATAGCCAGAATAGAGCAAATACACGACCCATAGTTGTTCTGAAGGCAAAGTCGCCATATCCAACTGTAGTAACCAATACCACAGCGAGATAAAAGGAATCAGGACCGCTCAACTTCTCTACATAACATAGAACCAAGAAATCCAAAATGACGAAGAAAACAAACGCCACAAGTATCCTAACTCCCACCCTCTTCCTGACATTTGTAAGAAAGTTCTCTGAGAACTCTAGGCACAGTCGGGTTTTTGAGGTACGTTCCATGTTGTCTCCAGTATGCTAGGAAGCGTTATATTTAGGAGGATGACTCCTCTTAAAGCATAGAAGCATATGAAGACCTTAGTGCCAACAGATCTTGGTACAATATCTCTATACCCTATTGTGAATACCATCCCGATAGTAAAATATAATCCATCTACAAAAGCATTAGTTTTCCCATTTGTGAAAAATGTTACAGTGTAAGGGCAAGAAAGAAAGCACCAAAAAGAAGGTACCCAGTGACAGTGGCAAGCTTAGTCAACACGGTGAGATGGTGGCTTTTACTGGTGGAAGCATGACCGGTTCTAACATGGTGGAGTTGCTAGGTGTGTTCAGGTGGAGCATTGTGTGCGGGTTGCTGGGTGTGTTCAGGTGGAGCATTTTGTGTGGGAGAATCGCAATCCTAGATTTCAGAGGGTGTGAGTGAAGAACCGGAAGGGGTAGACATGCTGTAAGTTGGTATAAGCATGAAGTTGAGAGGAGGAAGAGCAAAGGCTAAGAATGAGGTGAGAATACCGTGTGATGCATTGTGTTTAAAAAGAACGCATCGCTCGTCATGTTTACGTAAGATACCAAGATGCTCAGACGCTACACGACATACATGTCGCGCGACCAGCGATCTATGATTCGGATGAGACGTGCGAATAAATGATCCGGATGAGACGTATATGCCAAAAGAGACATTATATTTCAGATACGATACATAAGTTGAGATTTTATCCCTGTTTTGATTTAAAATAAAGATCTTGGCAGACAGAATCTTTTGAAATCTAAATATCATCGTCACTACCACTTTCGCTGCCGTCAAGTGGCGAAAGAAGAAAGGGTTTTAAAAGATAAGAGAAATCAAGGGTCATGGGAAAGAAAAAAGGAGCTGTGGTGATGCATAATTTCTTGGCGGGAAAAAGGAACGGGCTGTGGTTTTTGCAGCTGCAAGTGCATCAGCCGCCCCTCCCACGATCACCTGAGTCGTTCGAAAAAAGAGGAAGACGAATTCGGCTATTGGGATTTTTTCATTTTTACAAAAAAACCCCTCTTAAATTCTTAAAACTTTAAGTAGGTTCGCGGAGATTGAGCACTGCCACAAGTCGAACCACTCAAGTGCCTCATTTAATAAAAGCTTATGAGCAAACCTGGATTTTTAAAAGCGAAAGAACCGTTACTGTAAGGTTCAATATGGGATTTAGGGGCATGTCTGTGTGCAAACTGAGACAAGAATATGCAGTGGACCAAATAGAAGGACACGGTTCTAAAGCAACTAGAGAAGGCAGACAAGTGGATTTACACAGGTAGATTCTAAACAGTTGATGATTATGTGTGGATGATCACAAAGAGATTTCACCCTCAATAAAAGAGAATAAAAAAGAACGAAGAATGAGTGGAGTAGACGTATAAGTAGATTTGAGGAGAGAAGTATTGTTGTATGGGCTGTGTCATTGAACTGCAAATGGATGGATTCATGCAATCCAAATCATTTCTTCAAAAGATACCCACCAAAAAGAGTGGCGTGTGGTCAATTATTGCTTTGAACCTTTTAAATCAGTTGCACAATTAGCGACGCAAACCTCACACGTCCATCAGCATCTATATCTGCGGCCTCTAAATCTTCATTGGTGAAATCTCTGCTCTAACTACGTTTGGCCCTCCATTGGTTCCATGCTTCCCCAAATGCGGTTATCAACCAGCCAACTGAAATGGTAGTGAAAGATAGCCAGAATAGAGCAAATACACGACCCATAGTTGTTCTGAAGGCAAAGTCACAATATCCAACTGTCGTAACCAAAACCACAGAGAGATAAAAGGAATCAGGACCGCTCAACTTCTCTACATAACATAGAACTAAGAAATCCAAAATGAAGAAGAAGACAAAAGCCACAAGTATCCCAACTCCCACCCTCTTCCTGACATTTGTAAGAAAGTTCTCCGAGAACTCTGGGCACAGTCGGGTTTTTGAAGTACGATTTCATGTTGTCTCCAGTATGCTAGGAAGCATAATAATTAGGGGGATGACTCGTCTTAAAGCATAGAAGCATATGAAGACCTTAGTGCCAACAGATCTTGGTACAATATCTCTATACCCTATTGTGAATACCATCCCGATAGTAAAATATAATCCATCTACAAAAGCATTAGTTTTTCCCATTTGTGAAAAATATTGACGTGTAAGGGCAAAAAAGAGAGCACCAAAAAGAAGGTAACCAGTGACAACAGCAGTCTTAATCGTCACTGTGAGATGGTGGCTTTTACTGGTGGAAGCATGACCGGTTCTAACATGGTGTAGTCGCTGGGTGTGTTCAGGTGGAGCATTGTGTGTGGGTTGCTGGGTGTGTTCAGGTGGAGCATTGCATGTGGGAGAGTCACTATCCTAGATTTCAGAGGGTGTGTGTGAAGAACCGGAAAGGGTAGACATGCTGTAAGTTGGTATAAGCAAGAAGTTGAGAGGAGGAAGAGCAAAGGCTGAGAATGAGGTGAGAATACCGTGTGATGCGTTGGGTTTAAAAAGAACGCATTGCTCGTCATGTTTTCATAAGATACCAAGATGCTCACGTGCTGCAAGAGAAACATGTCGTGCGACCAGTGATCCATGATCCGGATGAGACGTGCGAATAAATGATCCGGATGAGACGTGTATGCCAAAAGAGGCATTATGTTTCTGATACGAAATATAAGCTAAGATTTTATCCCCATTTTGATTTAAAATAAAGATCTTGGCAGACTGAATCTCCTGAAATCTAAATATCATCATCACCACCAC
Source organism: Sextonia rubra (assembly GCA_037013555.1). Classification (NCBI taxonomy): domain Eukaryota; kingdom Viridiplantae; phylum Streptophyta; class Magnoliopsida; order Laurales; family Lauraceae; genus Sextonia; species Sextonia rubra. The sequence goes on along the minus strand of JASUAD010000001.1, from coordinate 101,995,818 downwards.
CTTCGCTGCCGTTAAGTGGCGAAAGAAGAAAAGGTTTTAAAAGATAAGAGAAATGAAGGGTCATGGGAAAGAAAAAAGGAGCTGGGGTGATGAATATTTTCTTGGTGGGAAGAAGGAACGGGCTGTGGTTTTTGCAGCTGCAAGTGCATCAGCCACCCCTCCCATGATCACCCGAGTCGTTTGCAAAAAGAGGAAGACGAATTTGGCTGTTGGGATTTTTTCATTTTTACAAAATGACCCCTCTTAAATTCTTAAAACTTTAAGTAGGTTCGTGGTGATTGAGCACTGCCACTTGTCTAACCACTCAAGTGCCTCATTTAATAAAAGCTTATGAACAAAGCCGGAATTTTAAAAGCGAAAGTACCATTACTATAAAGTAGCAATATGGGATGTAGGGGCATGTCTGTGTGCAAACTGAAACAAGGATATGCAGTGGACCAAATAGAAGGACACGGTTCTAAAGCAACAAGAGAGGGTAGACATGTGGATTTACACAGGTAGGTTCTAAACAGTTGATGATTATGTGTGGATGATCGTAAATAGATTTTACCATCAATAAAAGAGCGTAAAAAAGAACGAAGTATGAGTGGAGAAGACATATAAGTAGAGTTGAGGAGAGAAGTATTTTTGTATGGGCCGTGTTTTTGAACTACAAATATATAGAATCATGCAATCCAAATCATTTCTTCAAAAGATACCCACCAAAAAGAGTGGCGTGTGGTCAATTATTGCTTTGAACCTTTTAAATCAGTTGCACAATTAGCGACGCAAACCTCACACGTCCATCAGCATCTATATCTGCGGCCTCTAAATCTTCATTGGTGAAATCTCAGCTCCAACTACGTTTGGCCCTCCATTGCTTCCATGCCTCCCCAAATGCGGTTATCAACCAGCCATCTGAAACGGTAGTGAAAGATAGCCAGCACAGAGCAAATACACGACCCATAGTTGTTCTGAAGGCAAAGTCGCAATATCCAACTGTAGTAACCAATTCCACAGAGAGATAAAAGGAATCAGGACCGCTTAACTTCTCTACATAACATATAACCATGAAATCCAAAATGACGAAGAAGACAAAAGCCACAAGTATCCCAACTCCCACCATCTTCCTGACATTTGTAAGAAAGTTCTCTGAGAACTCTGGGCACAGTCGACTTTTTTGAAGTACGATTCCATGTTGTCTTCAGTATGCAAGGAAGCGTAATATTTAGGAGGATGACTCTTCTTAAAGCATAGAAGCATATGAAAACCTTAGTGCCAACAGATCTTGGTACAATAACTCTATACCCTACTGTGAATTCCGTCCCGATAGTAAAATATAATCCATCTACAAAAGCATTAGTTTTTCCCATTTGTAAAAAATATTGACGTGTAAGGGCAAAAAAGAGAGCACCAAAAAGAAGGTACCCGGTGACAACAGCAGTCTTAATCGTCACTGTGAGATGGTGGCTTTTACTGGTGGAAGCATGACCGGTTCTAACATGGTGTAGTCGCTGGGTGTGTTCAGGTGGAGCATTGTGTGTGGGTTGCTGGGTGTGTTCAGGTGGAGCATTGCATGTGGGAGAGTCTCTATCCTAGATTTAAGAGGGTGTGTGTGAAGAACCGGAAGGGGTAGACATGCTGTAAGTTGGTATAAGCAAGAAGTTGAGAGGAGGAAGAGCAAAGGCTGAGAATGAGGTGAGAATACCGTGTGACGCGTTGGGTTTAAAAAGAACGCATTGCTCGTCATGTTTTCATAAGATACCAAGATGCTCACGTGCTGCAAGAGATACATGTCGCGCGACCAGTGATCCATGATCCGGATGAGACGTGCGAATAAATGATCCGGATGAGACGTGTATGCCAAAAGAGGCATTATGTTTCAGATACGAAATATATGCTGAGATTTTATCCCCATTTTGATTTAAAATAAAGATCTTGGCAGACTGAATCTCTTGAAATCTAAATATCATCATCACCACCACCTTCGCTGCCGTTAAGTGGCGAAAGAAGAAAAGGTTTTAAAAGATAAGAGAAATGAAGTGTCATGGGAAAGAAAAAAGGAGCTGTGGTGATGCATATTTTCTCGGCAGGAGGACGGAACGGGCTGTGGTTTTTGCAGCTGCAAGTGCATCAGCCGCCCCTCCCATGATCACCCGAGTCGTTCGCAGAAAAAGGAAGACGAATTCGGCTGTTGGGATTTTTTCATTTTTACAAAAAAAACCCCTCTTACATTCTTAGAACTTTAAGTAGGTTCATGGTGATTGAGCACTGCCACAAGTCTAACCACTCAAGTGCCTCATTTAATAAAAGCTTATGAACAAACCTGGATTTTTAACAGCGGAAGAACCATTACTATAAAGTAGCAATATGGGATGTAGGGGCATGTCTGTGTGCAAACTGAAACAAGGATATGTTGTGGACCAAATAGATGGACACGGTTCTAAAGCAACAAGAGAAGGCAGACATGTGGATTTACACAGGTAGGTTCTAAACAGTTGATGATTATGTGTGGATGATCATAAATAGATTTTACCCTCAATAAAAGAGAATAAAAAAGAACGAAATATGGGTGGAGAAGACGTGTAAGTAGAGTTGAGGAGAGAAGCATTTTTGTATGAGCCGTGTCTTTGAACTACAAATAGATAGAATCATGCAATCCAATTCATTTCTTCAAAAGATACCCACCAAAAGAGTGGCGTGTGGTCAACTATTGCTTTGAACCTTTTAAATCAGCTGCACAATCAGAAACACAAACCTCACACGTCCATCAGCATCTATATCTGCGGCCTCCAAATCTTCATTGGTGAAATCTCTACTGCAACTACGTTTGGCCCTCCATTGCTTCCATGCCTCCCCAAATGTGGTTATCTATCAGCCAACTGAAACGGTAGAGAAAGATAGCCAGAATAGAGCAAATACACGACCCATAGTTGTTCTGAAGGCAAAGTCGCCATATCCAACTGTAGTAACCAATACCACAGAGAGATAAAAGGAATCAGGACCGCTCAACTTCTCTACATAACATAGAACCAAGAAATCCAAAATGACGAAGAAAACAAACGCCACAAGTATCCTAACTCCCACCCTCTTCCTGACATTTGTAAGAAAGTTCTCTGAGAACTCTAGGCACAGTCGGGTTTTTGAGGTACGTTCCATGTTGTCTCCAGTATGCTAGGAAGCGTTATATTTAGGAGGATGACTCCTCTTAAAGCATAGAAGTATATGAAGACCTTAGTGCCAACAGATCTTGGTACAATATCTCTATACCCTATTGTGAATACCATCCCGATAGTAAAATATAATCCATCTACAAAAGCATTAGTTTTCCCATTTGTGAAAAATGTTACAGTGTAAGGGCAAGAAAGAAAGCACCAAAAAGAAGGTACCCAGTGACAATGGCAATCTTAGTCAACACGGTGAGATGGTGGCTTTTACTGGTGGAAGCATGACCGGTTCTAACATGGTGGAGTTGCTGGGTGTGTTCAGGTGGAGCATTGTGTGCGGGTTGCTGGGTGTGTTCAGGTGGAGCATTTTGTGTGGGAGAATCGCTATCCTAGATTTCAGAGGGTGTGAGTGAAGAACCGGAAGGGGTAGACATGCTGTAAGTTGGTATAAGCAAGAAGTTGAGAGGAGGAAGAGCAAAGGCTAAGAATGAGGTGAGAATACCGTGTGATGCATTGTGTTTAAAAAGAACGCATCGCTTGTCATGTTTACGTAAGATACCAAGACGCACACATGCTACACGACATACATGTCGCGACACCAGCGATCCATGATTCGGATGAGACGTGCGAATAAATAATCCGGATGAGACGTGTATGCCAAAAGAGGCATTATATTTCAGATACGATATATAAGCTGAGATTTTATCCCCGTTTTGATTTAAAATAAAGATCTTGGCATACAGAATCTTTTGAAATTAAATATCATCGTCACTACCACTTTCGCTGCCGTCAAGTGGCGAAAGAAGAAAGGGTTTTAAAAGATAAGAGAAATTAAGGGTCATGCGAAAGAAAAAAGAAGCTGTGGTGATGCATAATTTCTTGGCGGGAAGAAGGAACGGGCTGTGGTTTTTGCAGCTGGAAGTGCATCAGCCGCTCCTCCCATGATCACCTGAGTCGTTCTAAAAAAGAGGAAGACGAATTCGGCTGTTGGGATTTTTTCATTTTTACAAAAAGACCCCTCTTAAATTCTTAAAACTTTAAGTAGGTTCGCGGAGGTTGAGCACTGCCACAAGTCGAACCACTCAAGTGCCTCATTTAATAAAAACTTATGAGCAAACCTGGATTTTTAAAAGCGAAAGAAACATTACTGTAAGGTTCAATATGGGATTTAGGGGCATGTCTGTGTGCAAACTGAGACAAGAATATGCAGTGGACCAAATAGAAGGACACGGTTCTAAAGCAACTAGAGAAGGCAGACATGTGGTTTTACACAGGTAGATTCTAAACAGTTGATGATTATGTGTGGATGATCGTAAAGAGATTTCACCCTCAACAAAAGAGAATAAAAAAGAACGAAGAATGAGTGGAGTAGACGTATAAGTAGATTTGAGGAGAGAAGTATTGTTGTATGGGCTGTGTCTTTGAACTACAAATGGATGGAATCATACAATCCAATTCATTTATTCAAAAGATACCCACCAAAAGTGTGGCGCGTGGTCAATTATTGCTTTGAACCTTTTAAATCAGTTGCACAATCAGAGACACAAACCTCACACATCCATCAGCATCTATATCTGCGGCCTGTAAATCTTCATTGGTGAAATCTCTGCTCCAACTACGTTTGGCCCTCCATTGGTTCCATGCTTCCCCAAATGCAGTTATCAACCAGCCAACTGAAATGGTAGTGAAAGATAGCCAGAATAGAGCAAATACACGACCCATAGTTGTTCTGAAGGCAAAGTCACAATATCCAACTGTAGTAACCAAAACCACAGAGAGATAAAAGGAATCAGGACCGCTCAACTTCTCTACATGACATAGAACTAAGAAATCCAAAATGAAGAAGAAGGCAAAAGCCACAAGTATCCCAACTCCCACCCTCTTCCTGACATTTGTAAGAAAGTTCTCCGAGAACTCTGGGCACAGTCGGGTTTTTGAAGTACGATTTCATGTTGTCTCCAGTATGCTAGGAAGCATAATAATTAGGGGGATGACTCGTCTTAAAGCATAGAAGCATATGAAGACCTTAGTGCCAACAGATCTTGGTACAATATCTCTATACCCTATTGTGAATACCATCCCGATAGTAAAATATAATCCATCTACAAAAGCATTAGTTTTTCCCATTTGTGAAAAATATTGACGTGTAAGGGCAAAAAAGAGAGCACCAAAAAGAAGGTACCCAGTGACAACAGCAGTCTTAATCGTCACTGTGAGATGGTGGCTTTTACTGGTGGAAGCATGACCGGTTCTAACATGGTGTAGTCGCTGGGTGTGTTCAGGTGGAGCATTGTGTGTGGGTTGCTGGGTGTGTTCAGGTGGAGCATTGCATGTGGGAGAGTCACTATCCTAGATTTCAGAGGGTGTGTGTGAAGAACCGGAAAGGGTAGACATGCTGTAAGTTGGTATAAGCAAGAAGTTGAGAGGAGGAAGAGCAAAGGCTGAGAATGAGGTGAGAATACCGTGTGATGCGTTGGGTTTAAAAAGAACGCATTGCTCGTCATGTTTTCATAAGATACCAAGATGCTCACGTGCTGCAAGAGATACATGTCGTGCGACCAGTGATCCATGATCCGGATGAGACGTGCGAATAAATGATCCGGATGAGACGTGTATGCCAAAAGAGGCATTATGTTTCTGATACGAAATATAAGCTAAGATTTTATCCCCATTTTGATTTAAAATAAAGATCTTGGCAGACTGAATCTCTTGAAATCTAAATATCATCATCACCACCACCTTCGCTGCCGTTAAGTGGCGAAAGAAGAAAAGGTTTTAAAAGATAAGAGAAATGAAGGGTCATGGGAAAGAAAAAAGGAGCTGGGGTGATGAATATTTTCTTGGTGGGAAGAAGGAACGGGCTGTGGTTTTTGCAGCTGCAAGTGCATCAGCCGCCCCTCCCATGATCACCCGAGTCGTTTGCAAAAAGAGGAAGACGAATTTGGCTGTTGGGATTTTTTCATTTTTACAAAATGACCCCTCTTAAATTCTTAAAACTTTAAGTAGGTTCGTGGTGATTGAGCACTGCCACTTGTCTAACCACTCAAGTGCCTCATTTAATAAAAGCTTATGAATAAAGCCGGAATTTTAAAAGCGAAAGAACCATTACTATAAAGTAGCAATATGGGATGTAGGGGCATGTCTGTGTGCAAACTGAAACAAGGATATGCAGTGGACCAAAAAGAAGGACACGGTTCTAAAGCAACAAGAGAGGGTAGACATGTGGATTTACACAGGTAGGTTCTAAACAGTTGATGATTATGTGTGGATGATCGTAAATAGATTTTACCATCAATAAAAGAGCGTAAAAAAGAACGAAGTATGAGTGGAGAAGACATATAAGTAGAGTTGAGGAGAGAAGTATTTTTGTATGGGCCGTGTTTTTGAACTACAAATATATAGAATCATGCAATCCAAATCATTTCTTCAAAAGATACCCACCAAAAAGAGTGGCGTGTGGTCAATTATTGCTTTGAACCTTTTAAATCAGTTGCACAATTAGCGACGCAAACCTCACACGTCCATCAGCATCTATATCTGCGGCCTCTAAATCTTCATTGGTGAAATCTCAGCTCCAACTACGTTTGGCCCTCCATTGCTTCCATGCCTCCCCAAATGCGGTTATCAACCAGCCATCTGAAACGGTAGTGAAAGATAGCCAGCACAGAGCAAATACACGACCCATAGTTGTTCTGAAGGCAAAGTCGCAATATCCAACTGTAGTAACCAATTCCACAGAGAGATAAAAGGAATCAGGACCGCTTAACTTCTCTACATAACATATAACCATGAAATCCAAAATGACGAAGAAGACAAAAGCCACAAGTATCCCAACTCCCACCATCTTCCTGACATTTGTAAGAAAGTTCTCTGAGAACTCTGGGCACAGTCGACTTTTTTGAAGTACGATTCCATGTTGTCTTCAGTATGCAAGGAAGCGTAATATTTAGGAGGATGACTCTTCTTAAAGCATAGAAGCATATGAAGACCTTAGTGCCAACAGATCTTGGTACAATAACTCTATACCCTACTGTGAATTCCGTCCCGATAGTAAAATATAATCCATCTACAAATGCATTAGTTTTTCCCATTTGTAAAAAATATTGACGTGTAAGGGCAAAAAAGAGAGCACCAAAAAGAAGGTACCCGGTGACAACAGCAGTCTTAATCGTCACTGTGAGATGGTGGCTTTTACTGGTGGAAGCATGACCGGTTCTAACATGGTGTAGTCGCTGGGTGTGTTCAGGTGGAGCGTTGTGTGTGGGTTGCTGGGTGTGTTCAGGTGGAGCATTGCATGTGGGAGAGTCTCTATCCTAGATTTAAGAGGGTGTGTGTGAAGAACCGGAAGGGGTAGACATGCTGTAAGTTGGTATAAGCAAGAAGTTGAGAGGAGGAAGAGCAAAGGCTGAGAATGAGGTGAGAATACCGTGTGACGCGTTGGGTTTAAAAAGAACGCATTGCTCGTCATGTTTTCATAAGATACCAAGATGCTCACGTGCTGCAAGAGATACATGTTGCGCGACCAGTGATCCATGATCCGGATGAGACGTGCGAATAAATGATCCGGATGAGACGTGTATGCCAAAAGAGGCATTATGTTTCAGATACAAAATATATGCTGAGATTTTATCCCCATTTTGATTTAAAATAAAGATCTTGGCAGACTGAATCTCTTGAAATCCAAATATCATCATCACCACCACCTTCGCTGACGTTAAGTGGCGAAAGAAGAAAAGGTTTTAAAAGATAAGAGAAATGAAGTGTCATGGGAAAGAAAAAAGGAGCTGGGGTGATGCATATTTTCTCGGCAGGAGGACGGAACGGGCTGTGGTTTTTGCAGCTGCAAGTGCATCAGCCGCCCCTCCTATGATCACCCGAGTCGTTCGCAGAAAAAGGAAGACGAATTCGGCTGTTGGGATTTTTTCATTTTTACAAAAAAAACCCCTCTTAAATTCTTAGAACTTTAAGTAGGTTCGTGGTGATTGAGCACTGCCACAAGTCTAACCACTCAAGTGCCTCATTTAATAAAAGCTTATGAACAAACCTGGATTTTTAAAAGCGGAAGAACCATTACTATAAAGTAGCAATATGGGATGTAGGGGCATGTCTGTGTGCAAACTGAAACAAGGATATGTTGTGGACCAAATAGATGGACACGGTTCTAAAGCAACAAGAGAAGGCAGACATGTGGATTTACACAGGTAGGTTCTAAACAGTTGATGATTATGTGTGGATGATCATAAATAGATTTTACCCGCAATAAAAGAGAATAAAAAAGAACGAAATATGGGTGGAGAAGACGTGTAAGTAGAGTTGAGGAGAGAAGCATTTTTGTATGAGCCGTGTCTTTGAACTACAAATAGATAGAATCATGCAATCCAATTCATTTCTTCAAAAGATACCCACCAAAAGAGTGGCGTGTGGTCAATTATTGCTTTGAACCTTTTAAATCAACTGCACAATCAGAAACACAAACCTCACACGTCCATCAGCATCTATATCTGCGGCCTCTAAATCTTCATTGGTGAAATCGCTACTGCAACTACGTTTGGCCCTCCATTGCTTCCATGCCTCCCCAAATGTGGTTATCAATCAGCCAACTGAAACGGTAGAGAAAGATAGCCAGAATAGAGCAAATACACGACCCATAGTTGTTCTGAAGGCAAAGTCGCCATATCCAACTGTAGTAACCAATACCACAGAGAGATAAAAGGAATCAGGACCGCTCAACTTCTCTACATAACATAGAACCAAGAAATCCAAAATGACGAAGAAAACAAACGCCACAAGTATCCTAACTCCCACCCTCTTCCTGACATTTGTAAGAAAGTTCTCTGAGAACTCTAGGCACAGTCGGGTTTTTGAGGTACGTTCCATGTTGTTTCCAGTATGCTAGGAAGCGTTATATTTAGGAGGATGACTCCTCTTAAAGCATAGAAGCATATGAAGACCTTAGTGCCAACAGATCTTGGTACAATATCTCTATACCCTATTGTGAATACCATCCCGATAGTAAAATATAATCCATCTACAAAAGCATTAGTTTTCCCATTTGTGAAAAATGTTACAGTGTAAGGGCAAGAAAGAAAGCACCAAAAAGAAGGTACCCAGTGACAATGGCAATCTTAGTCAACACGGTGAGATGGTGGCTTTTACTGGTGGAAGCATGACCGGTTCTAACATGGTGGAGTTGCTGGGTGTGTTCAGGTGGAGCATTGTGTGCGGGTTGCTGGGTGTGTTCAGGTGGAGCATTTTGTGTGGGAGAATCGCTATCCTAGATTTCAGAAGGTGTGAGTGAAGAACCGGAAGGGGTAGACATGCTGTAAGTTAGTATAAGCAAGAAGTTGAGAGGAGGAAGAGCAAAGGCTAAGAATGAGGTGAGAATACCGTGTGATGCATTGTGTTTAAAAAGAACGCATCGCTTGTCATGTTTACGTAAGATACCAAGACGCACACATGCTACACGACATACATGTCGCGACACCAGCGTAGGTTCGCGGAGGTTGAGCACTGCCACAAGTCGAACCACTCAAGTGCCTCATTTAATAAAAACTTATGAGCAAACCTGGATTTTTAAAAGCGAAAGAAACGTTACTGTAAGGTTCAATATGGGATTTAGGGGCATGTCTGTGTGCAAACTGAGACAAGAATATGCAGTGGACCAAATAGAAGGACACGGTTCTAAAGCAACTAGAGAAGGCAGACATGTGGTTTTACACAGGTTGATTCTAAACAGTTGATGATTATGTGTGGATGATCGTAAAGAGATTTCACCCTCAATAAAAGAGAATAAAAAAGAACGAAGAATGAGTGGAGTAGACGTATAAGTAGATTTGAGGAGAGAAGTATTGTTGTATGGGCTGTGTCTTTGAACTACAAATGGATGGAATCATACAATCCAATTCATTTATTCAAAAGATACCCACCAAAAGTGTGGCGCGTGGTCAATTATTGCTTTGAACCTTTTAAATCAGTTGCACAATCAGAGACACAAACCTCACACATCCATCAGCATCTATATCTGCGGCCTGTAAATCTTCATTGGTGAAATCTCTGCTCCAACTACGTTTGGCCCTCCATTGGTTCCATGCTTCCCCAAATGCAGTTATCAACCAGCCAACTGAAATGGTAGTGAAAGATAGCCAGAATAGAGCAAATACACGACCCATAGTTGTTCTGAAGGCAAAGTCACAATATCCAACTGTAGTAACCAAAACCACAGAGAGATAAAAGGAATCAGGACCGCTCAACTTCTCTACATAACATAGAACTAAGAAATCCAAAATGAAGAAGAAGGCAAAAGCCACAAGTATCCCAACTCCCACCCTCTTCCTGACATTTGTAAGAAAGTTCTCCGAGAACTCTGGGCACAGTCGGGTTTTTGAAGTACGATTTCATGTTGTCTCCAGTATGCTAGGAAGCATAATAATTAGGGGGATGACTCGTCTTAAAGCATAGAAGCATATGAAGACCTTAGTGCCAACAGATCTTGGTACAATATCTCTATACCCTATTGTGAATACCATCCCGATAGTAAAATATAATCCATCTACAAAAGCATTAGTTTTTCCCATTTGTGAAAAATATTGACGTGTAAGGGCAAAAAAGAGAGCACCAAAAAGAAGGTACCCAGTGACAACAGCAGTCTTAATCGTCACTGTGAGATGGTGGCTTTTACTGGTGGAAGCATGACCGGTTCTAACATGGTGTAGTCGCTGGGTGTGTTCAGGTGGAGCATTGTGTGTGGGTTGCTGGGTGTGTTCAGGTGGAGCATTGCATGTGGGAGAGTCACTATCCTAGATTTCAGAGGGTGTGTGTGAAGAACCGGAAAGGGTAGACATGCTGTAAGTTGGTATAAGCAAGAAGTTGAGAGGAGGAAGAGCAAAGGCTGAGAATGAGGTGAGAATACCGTGTGATGCGTTGGGTTTAAAAAGAACGCATTGCTCGTCATGTTTTCATAAGATACCAAGATGCTCACGTGCTGCAAGAGATACATGTCGTGCGACCAGTGATCCATGATCCGGATGAGACGTGCGAATAAATGATCCGGATGAGACGTGTATGCCAAAAGAGGCATTATGTTTCTGATACGAAATATAAGCTAAGATTTTATCCCCATTTTGATTTAAAATAAAGATCTTGGCAGACTGAATCTCTTGAAATCTAAATATCATCATCACCACCACCTTCGCTGCCGTTAAGTGGCGAAAGAAGAAAAGGTTTTAAAAGATAAGAGAAATGAAGGGTCATGGGAAAGAAAAAAGGAGCTGGGGTGATGAATATTTTCTTGGTGGGAAGAAGGAACGGGCTGTGGTTTTTGCAGCTGCAAGTGCATCAGCCGCCCCTCCCATGATCACCCGAGTCGTTTGCAAAAAGAGGAAGACGAATTTGGCTGTTGGGATTTTTTCATTTTTACAAAATGACCCCTCTTAAATTCTTAAAACTTTAAGTAGGTTCGTGGTGATTGAGCACTGCCACTTGTCTAACCACTCAAGTGCCTCATTTAATAAAAGCTTATGAACAAAGCCGGAATTTTAAAAGCGAAAGAACCATTACTATAAATTAGCAATATGGGATGTAGGGGCATGTCTGTGTGCAAACTGAAACAAGGATATGCAGTGGACCAAATAGAAGGACACGGTTCTAAAGCAACAAGAGAGGGTAGACATGTGGATTTACACAGGTAGGTTCTAAACAGTTGATGATTATGTGTGGATGATCGTAAATAGATTTTACCATCAATAAAAGAGCGTAAAAAAGAACGAAGTATGAGTGGAGAAGACATATAAGTAGAGTTGAGGAGAGAAGTATTTTTGTATGGGCCGTGTTTTTGAACTACAAATCTATAGAATCATGCAATCCAAATCATTTCTTCAAAAGATACCCACCAAAAAGAGTGGCGTGTGGTCAATTATTGCTTTGAACCTTTTAAATCAGTTGCACAATTAGCGACGCAAACCTCACACGTCCATCAGCATCTATATCTGCGGCCTCTAAATCTTCATTGGTGAAATCTCAGCTCCAACTACGTTTGGCCCTCCATTGCTTCCATGCCTCCCCAAATGCGGTTATCAACCAGCCATCTGAAACGGTAGTGAAAGATAGCCAGCACAGAGCAAATACACGACCCATAGTTGTTCTGAAGGCAAAGTCGCAATATCCAACTGTAGTAACCAATTCCACAGAGAGATAAAAGGAATCAGGACCGCTTAACTTCTCTACATAACATATAACCATGAAATCCAAAATGACGAAGAAGACAAAAGCCACAAGTATCCCAACTCCCACCATCTTCCTGACATTTGTAAGAAAGTTCTCTGAGAACTCTGGGCACAGTCGACTTTTTTGAAGTACGATTCCATGTTGTCTTCAGTATGCAAGGAAGCGTAATATTTAGGAGGATGACTCCTTTTAAAGCATAGAAGCATATGAAGACCTTAGTGCCAACAGATCTTGATACAATAACTCTATACCCTACTGTGAATTCCGTCCCGATAGTAAAATATAATCCATCTACAAAAGCATTAGTTTTTCCCATTTGTAAAAAATATTGACGTGTAAGGGCAAAAAAGAGAGCACCAAAAAGAAGGTACCCGGTGACAACAGCAGTCTTAATCGTCACTGTGAGATGGTGGCTTTTACTGGTGGAAGCATGACCGGTTCTAACATGGTGTAGTCGCTGGGTGTGTTCAGGTGGAGCATTGTGTGTGGGTTGCTGGGTGTGTTCAGGTGGAGCATTGCATGTGGGAGAGTCTCTATCCTAGATTTAAGAGGGTGTGTGTGAAGAACCGGAAGGGGTAGACATGCTGTAAGTTGGTATAAGCAAGAAGTTGAGAGGAGGAAGAGCAAAGGCTGAGAATGAGGTGAGAATACCGTGTGACGCGTTGGGTTTAAAAAGAACGCATTGCTCGTCATGTTTTCATAAGATACCAAGATGCTCACGTGCTGCAAGAGATACATGTCGCGCGACCAGTGATCCATGATCCGGATGAGACGTGCGAATAAATGATCCGGATGAGACGTGTATGCCAAAAGAGGCATTATGTTTCAGATACGAAATATATGTTGAGATTTTATCCCCATTTTGATTTAAAATAAAGATCTTGGCAGACTGAATCTCTTGAAATCTAAATATCATCATCACCACCACCTTCGCTGACGTTAAGTGGCGAAAGAAGAAAAGGTTTTAAAAGATAAGAGAAATGAAGTGTCATGGGAAAGAAAAAAGGAGCTGTGGTGATGCATATTTTCTCGGCAGGAGGACGGAACGGGCTGTGGTTTTTGCAGCTGCAAGTGCATCAGCCGCCCCTCCTATGATCACCCGAGTCGTTCGCAGAAAAAGGAAGACGAATTCGGCTGTTGGGATTTTTTCATTTTTACAAAAAAAACCCCTCTTAAATTCTTAGAACTTTAAGTAGGTTCGTGGTGATTGAGCACTGCCACAAGTCTAACCACTCAAGTGCCTCATTTAATAAAAGCTTATGAACAAACCTGGATTTTTAAAAGCGGAAGAACCATTACTATAAAGTAGCAATATGGGATGTAGGGGCATGTCTGTGTGCAAACTGAAACAAGGATATGTTGTGGACCAAATAGATGGACACGGTTCTAAAGCAATAAGAGAAGGCAGACATGTGGATTTACACAGGTAGGTTCTAAACAGTTGATGATTATGTGTGGATGATCATAAATAGATTTTACCCGCAATAAAAGAGAATAAAAAAGAACGAAATATGGGTGGAGAAGACGTGTAAGTAGAGTTGAGGAGAGAAGCATTTTTGTATGAGCCGTGTCTTTGAACTACAAATAGATAGAATCATGCAATCCAATTCATTTCTTCAAAAGATACCCACCAAAAGAGTGGCGTGTGGTCAATTATTGCTTTGAACCTTTTAAATCAGCTGCACAATCAGAAACACAAACCTCACACGTCCATCAGCATCTATATCTGCGGCCTCTAAATCTTCATTGGTGAAATCGCTACTGCAACTACGTTTGGCCCTCCATTGCTTCCATGCCTCCCCAAATGTGGTTATCAATCAGCCAACAGAAACGGTAGAGAAAGATAGCCAGAATAGAGCAAATACACGACCCATAGTTGTTCTGAAGGCAAAGTCGCCATATCCAACTGTAGTAACCAATACCACAGAGAGATAAAAGGAATCAGGACCGCTCAACTTCTCTACATAACATAGAACCAAGAAATCCAAAATGACGAAGAAAACAAACGCCACAAGTATCCTAACTCCCACCCTCTTCCTGACATTTGTAAGTAAGTTCTCTGAGAACTCTAGGCACAGTCGGGTTTTTGAGGTACGTTCCATGTTGTTTCCAGTATGCTAGGAAGCGTTATATTTAGGAGGATGACTCCTCTTAAAGCATAGAAGCATATGAAGACCTTAGTGCCAACAGATCTTGGTACAATATCTCTATACCCTATTGTGAATACCATCCCGATAGTAAAATATAATCCATCTACAAAAGCATTAGTTTTCCCATTTGTGAAAAATGTTACAGTGTAAGGGCAAGAAAGAAAGCACCAAAAAGAAGGTACCCAGTGACAATGGCAATCTTAGTCAACACGGTGAGATGGTGGCTTTTACTGGTGGAAGCATGACCGGTTCTAACATGGTGGAGTTGCTGGGTGTGTTCAGGTGGAGCATTGTGTGCGGGTTGCTGGGTGTGTTCAGGTGGAGCATTTTGTGTGGGAGAATCGCTATCCTAGATTTCAGAGGGTGTGAGTGAAGAACCGGAAGGGGTAGACATGCTGTAAGTTGGTATAAGCAAGAAGTTGAGAGGAGGAAGAGCAAAGGCTAAGAATGAGGTGAGAATACCGTGTGATGCATTGGGTTTAAAAAGAACGCATCGCTTGTCATGTTTACGTAAGATACCAAGACGCACACATGCTACACGACATACATGTCGCGACACCAGCGATCCATGATTCGGATGAGACGTGCGAATAAATAATCCGGATGAGACGTGTATGCCAAAAGAGGCATTATATTTCAGATACGATATATAAGCTGAGATTTTATCCCCGTTTTTATTTAAAATAAAGATCTTGGCAGACAGAATCTTTTGAAATCTAAATATCATCGTCACTACCACTTTCGCTGCCGTCAAGTGGCGAAAGAAGAAAGGGTTTTAAAAGATAAGAGAAATTAAGGGTCATGCGAAAGAAAAAAGAAGCTGTGGTGATGCATAATTTCTTGGCGGGAAGAAGGAACGGGCTGTGGTTTTTGCAGCTGGAAGTGCATCAGCCGCTCCTCCCATGATCACCTGAGTCGTTCAAAAAAAGAGGAAGACGAATTCGGCTGTTGGGATTTTTTCATTTTTACAAAAAGACCCCTCTTAAATTCTTAAAACTTTAAGTAGGTTCGCGGAGGTTGAGCACTGCCACAAGTCGAACCACTCAAGTGCCTCATTTAATAAAAACTTATGAGCAAACCTGGATTTTTAAAAGCGAAAGAAACGTTACTGTAAGGTTCAATATGGGATTTAGGGGCATGTCTGTGTGCAAACTGAGACAAGAATATGCAGTGGACCAAATAGAAGGACACGGTTCTAAAGCAACTAGAGAAGGCAGACAAGTGGTTTTACACAGGTAGATTCTAAACAGTTGATGATTATGTGTGGATGATCGTAAAGAGATTTCACCCTCAATAAAAGAGAATAAAAAAGAACGAAGAATGAGTGGAGTAGACGTATAAGTAGATTTGAGGAGAGAAGTATTGTTGTATGGGCTGTGCCTTTGAACTACAAATGGATGGAATCATACAATCCAATTCATTTATTCAAAAGTTACCCACCAAAAGTGTGGCGCGTGGTCAATTATTGCTTTGAACCTTTTAAATCAGTTGCACAATCAGAGACACAAACCTCACACCTCCATCAGCATCTATATCTGCGGCCTGTAAATCTTCATTGGTGAAATCTCTGCTCCAACTACGTTTGGCCCTCCATTGGTTCCATGCTTCCCCAAATGCGGTTATCAACCAGCCAACTGAAATGGTAGTGAAAGATAGCCAGAATAGAGCAAATACACGACCCATAGTTGTTCTGAAGGCAAAGTCACAATATCCAACTGTAGTAACCAAAACCACAGAGAGATAAAAGGAATCAGGACCGCTCAACTTCTCTACATAACATAGAACTAAGAAATCCAAAATGAAGAAGAAGGCAAAAGCCACAAGTATCCCAACTCCCACCCTCTTCCTGACATTTGTAAGAAAGTTCTCCGAGAACTCTGGGCACAGTCAGGTTTTTGAAGTACGATTTCATGTTGTCTCCAGTATGCTAGGAAGCATAATAATTAGGGGGATGACTCGTCTTAAAGCATAGAAGCATATGAAGACCTTAGTGCCAACAGATCTTGGTACAATATCTCTATACCCTATTGTGAATACCATCCCGATAGTAAAATATAATCCATCTACAAAAGCATTAGTTTTTCCCATTTGTGAAAAATATTGACGTGTAAGGGCAAAAAAGAGAGCACCAAAAAGAAGGTACCCAGTGACAACAGCAGTCTTAATCGTCACTGTGAGATGGTGGCTTTTACTGGTGGAAGCATGACCGGTTCTAACATGGTGTAGTCGCTGGGTGTGTTCAGGTGGAGCATTGTGTGTGGGTTGCTGGGTGTGTTCAGGTGGAGCATTGCATGTGGGAGAGTCACTATCCTAGATTTCAGAGGGTGTGTGTGAAGAACCGGAAAGGGTAGACATGCTGTAAGTTGGTATAAGCAAGAAGTTGAGAGGAGGAAGAGCAAAGGCTGAGAATGAGGTGAGAATACCGTGTGATGCGTTGGGTTTAAAAAGAACGCATTGCTCGTCATGTTTTCATAAGATACCAAGATGCTCACGTGCTGCAAGAGATACATGTCGTGCGACCAGTGATCCATGATCCGGATGAGACGTGCGAATAAATGATCCGGATGAGACGTGTATGCCAAAAGAGGCATTATGTTTCTGATACGAAATATAAGCTAAGATTTTATCCCCATTTTGATTTAAAATAAAGATCTTGGCAGACTGAATCTCTTGAAATCTAAATATCATCATCACCACCACCTTCGCTGCCGTTAAGTGGCGAAAGAAGAAAAGGTTTTAAAAGATAAGAGAAATGAAGGGTCATGGGAAAGAAAAAAGGAGCTGGGGTGATGAATATTTTCTTGGTGGGAAGAAGGAACGGGCTGTGGTTTTTGCAGCTGCAAGTGCATCAGCCGCCCCTCCCATGATCACCCGAGTCGTTTGCAAAAAGAGGAAGACGAATTTGGCTGTTGGGATTTTTTCATTTTTACAAAATGACCCCTCTTAAATTCTTAAAACTTTAAGTAGGTTCGTGGTGATTGAGCACTGCCACTTGTCTAACCACTCAAGTGCCTCATTTAATAAAAGCTTATGAACAAAGCCGGAATTTTAAAAGCGAAAGAACCATTACTATAAAGTAGCAATATGGGATGTAGGGGCATGTCTGTGTGCAAACTGAAACAAGGATATGCAGTGGACCAAATAGAAGGACACGGTTCTAAAGCAACAAGAGAGGGTAGACATGTGGATTTACACAGGTAGGTTCTAAACAGTTGATGATTATGTGTGGATGATCGTAAATAGATTTTACCATCAATAAAAGAGCGTAAAAAAGAACGAAGTATGAGTGGAGAAGACATATAAGTAGAGTTGAGGAGAGAAGTATTTTTGTATGGGCCGTGTTTTTGAACTACAAATATATAGAATCATGCAATCCAAATCATTTCTTCAAAAGATACCCACCAAAAAGAGTGGCGTGTGGTCAATTATTGCTTTGAACCTTTTAAATCAGTTGCACAATTAGCGACGCAAACCTCACACGTCCATCAGCATCTATATCTGCGGCCTCTAAATCTTCATTGGTGAAATCTCAGCTCCAACTACGTTTGGCCCTCCATTGCTTCCATGCCTCCCCAAATGCGGTTATCAACCAGCCATCTGAAACGGTAGTGAAAGATAGCCAGCACAGAGCAAATACACGACCCATAGTTGTTCTGAAGGCAAAGTCGCAATATCCAACTGTAGTAACCAATTCCACAGAGAGATAAAAGGAATCAGGACCGCTTAACTTCTCTACATAACATATAACCATGAAATCCAAAATGACGAAGAAGACAAAAGCCACAAGTATCCCAACTCCCACCATCTTCCTGACATTTGTAAGAAAGTTCTCTGAGAACTCTGGGCACAGTCGACTTTTTTGAAGTACGATTCCATGTTGTCTTCAGTATGCAAGGAAGCGTAATATTTAGGAGGATGACTCCTCTTAAAGCATAGAAGCATATGAAGACCTTAGTGCCAACAGATCTTGGTACAATAACTCTATACCCTACTTTGAATTCCGTCCCGATAGTAAAATATAATCCATCTACAAAAGCATTAGTTTTCCCCATTTGTAAAAAATATTGACGTGTAAGGGCAAAAAAGAGAGCACCAAAAAGAAGGTACCCGGTGACAACAGCAGTCTTAATCGTCACTGTGAGATGGTGGCTTTTACTGGTGGAAGCATGACCGGTTCTAACATGGTGTAGTCGCTGGGTGTGTTCAGGTGGAGCATTGTGTGTGGGTTGCTGGGTGTGTTCAGGTGGAGCATTGCATGTGGGAGAGTCTCTATCCTAGATTTAAGAGGGTGTGTGTGAAGAACCGGAAGGGGTAGACATGCTGTAAGTTGGTATAAGCAAGAAGTTGAGAGGAGGAAGAGCAAAGGCTGAGAATGAGGTGAGAATACCGTGTGACGCGTTGGGTTTAAAAAGAACGCATTGCTCGTCATGTTTTCATAAGATACCAAGATGCTCACGTGCTGCAAGAGATACATGTCGCGCGACCAGTGATCCATGATCCGGATGAGACGTGCGAATAAATGATCCGGATGAGACGTGTATGCCAAAAGAGGCATTATGTTTCAGATACGAAATATATGCTGAGATTTTATCCCCATTTTGATTTAAAATAAAGATCTTGGCAGACTGAATCTCTTGAAATCTAAATATCATCATCACCACCACCTTCGCTGCCGTTAAGTGGCGAAAGAAGAAAAGGTTTTAAAAGATAAGAGAAATGAAGTGTCATGGGAAAGGAAAAAGGAGCTGTGGTGATGCATATTTTCTCGGCAGGAGGACGGAACGGGCTGTGGTTTTTGCAGCTGCAAGTGCATCAGCCGCCCCTCCCATGATCACCCGAGTCGTTCGCAGAAAAAGGAAGACGAATTCGGCTGTTGGGATTTTTTCATTTTTACAAAAAAAACCCCTCTTAAATTCTTAGAACTTTAAGTAGGTTCGTGGTGATTGAGCACTGCCACAAGTCTAACCACTCAAGTGCCTCATTTAATAAAAGCTTATGAACAAACCTGGATTTTTAACAGCGGAAGAACCATTACTATAAAGTAGCAATATGGGATGTAGGGGCATGTCTGTGTGCAAACTGAAACAAGGATATGTTGTGGACCAAATAGATGGACACGGTTCTAAAGCAACAAGAGAAGGCAGACATGTGGATTTACACAGGTAGGTTCTGAACAGTTGATGATTATGTGTGGATGATCATAAATAGATTTTACCCTCAATAAAAGAGAATAAAAAAGAACGAAATATGGGTGGAGAAGACGTGTAAGTAGAGTTGAGGAGAGAAGCATTTTTTGTATGAGCCGTGTCTTTGAACTACAAATAGATAGAATCATGCAATCCAATTCATTTCTTCAAAAGATACCCACCAAAAGAGTGGCGTGTGGTCAATTATTGCTTTGAACCTTTTAAATCAGCTGCACAATCAGAAACACAAACCTCGCACGTCCATCAGCATCTATATCTGCGGCCTCTAAATCTTCATTGGTGAAATCGCTACTGCAACTACGTTTGGCCCTCCATTGCTTCCATGCCTCCCCAAATGTGGTTATCAATCAGCCAACTGAAACGGTAGAGAAAGATAGCCAGAATAGAGCAAATACACGACCCATAGTTGTTCTGAAGGTAAAGTCGCCATATCCAACTGTAGTAACCAAAACCACAGAGAGATAAAAGGAATCAGGACCGCTCAACTTCTCTACATAACATAGAACCAAGAAATCCAAAATGACGAAGAAAACAAACGCCACAAGTATCCTAACTCCCACCCTCTTCCTGACATTTGTAAGAAAGTTCTCTGAGAACTCTAGGCACAGTCGGGTTTTTGAGGTACGTTCCATGTTGTCTCCAGTATGCTAGGAAGCGTTATATTTAGGAGGATGACTCCTCTTAAAGCATAGAAGCATATGAAGACCTTAGTGCCAACAGATCTTGGTACAATATCTCTATACCCTATTGTGAATACCATCCCGATAGTAAAATATAATCCATCTACAAAAGCATTAGTTTTCCCATTTGTGAAAAATGTTACAGTGTAAGGGCAAAAAAGAAAGCACCAAAAAGAAGGTACCCAGTGACAATGGCAATCTTAGTCAACACGGTGAGATGGTGGCTTTTACTGGTGGAAGCATGACCGGTTCTAACATGGTGGAGTTGCTGGGTGTGTTCAGGTGGAGCATTGTGTGCGGGTTGCTGGGTGTGTTCAGGTGGAGCATTTTGTGTGGGAGAATCGCTATCCTAGATTTCAGAGGGTGTGAGTGAAGAACCGGAAGGGGTAGACATGCTGTAAGTTGGTATAAGCAAGAAGTTGAGAGGAGGAAGAGCAAAGGCTAAGAATGAGGTGAGAATACCGTGTGATGCATTGGGTTTAAAAAGAACGCATCGCTTGTCATGTTTACGTAAGATACCAAGACGCACACATGCTACACGACATACATGTCGCGACACCAGCGATCCATGATTCGGATGAGACGTGCGAATAAATAATCCGGATGAGACGTGTATGCCAGAAGAGGCATTATATTTCAGATACGATATATAAGCTGAGATTTTATCCCCGTTTTGATTTAAAATAAAGATCTTGGCAGACAGAATCTTTTGAAATCTAAATATCATCGTCACTACCACTTTCGCTGCCGTCAAGTGGCGAAAGAAGAAAGGGTTTTAAAAGATAAGAGAAATTAAGGGTCATGCGAAAGAAAAAAGAAGCTGTGGTGATGCATAATTTCTTGGCGGGAAGAAGGAACGGGCTGTGGTTTTTGCAGCTGGAAGTGCATCAGCCGCTCCTCCCATGATCACCTGAGTCGTTCAAAAAAAGAGGAAGACGAATTCGGCTGTTGGGATTTTTTCATTTTTACAAAAAGACCCCTCTTAAATTCTTAAAACTTTAAGTAGGTTCGCGGAGGTTGAGCACTGCCACAAGTCGAACCACTCAAGTGCCTCATTTAATAAAAACTTATGAGCAAACCTGGATTTTTAAAAGCGAAAGAAACGTTACTGTAAGGTTCAATATGGGATTTAGGGGCATGTCTGTGTGCAAACTGAGACAAGAATATGCAGTGGACCAAATAGAAGGACACGGTTCTAAAGCAACTAGAGAAGGCAGACATGTGGTTTTACACAGGTTGATTCTAAACAGTTGATGATTATGTGTGGATGATCGTAAAGAGATTTCACCCTCAATAAAAGAGAATAAAAAAGAACGAAGAATGAGTGGAGTAGACGTATAAGTAGATTTGAGGAGAGAAGTATTGTTGTATGGGCTGTGTCTTTGAACTACAAATGGATGGAATCATACAATCCAATTCATTTATTCAAAAGATACCCACCAAAAGTGTGGCGCGTGGTCAATTATTGCTTTGAACCTTTTAAATCAGTTGCACAATCAGAGACACAAACCTCACACATCCATCAGCATCTATATCTGCGGCCTGTAAATCTTCATTGGTGAAATCTCTGCTCCAACTACGTTTGGCCCTCCATTGGTTCCATGCTTCCCCAAATGCAGTTATCAACCAGCCAACTGAAATGGTAGTGAAAGATAGCCAGAATAGAGCAAATACACGACCCATAGTTGTTCTGAAGGCAAAGTCACAATATCCAACTGTAGTAACCAAAACCACAGAGAGATAAAAGGAATCAGGACCGCTCAACTTCTCTACATAACATAGAACTAAGAAATCCAAAATGAAGAAGAAGGCAAAAGCCACAAGTATCCCAACTCCCACCCTCTTCCTGACATTTGTAAGAAAGTTCTCCGAGAACTCTGGGCACAGTCGGGTTTTTGAAGTACGATTTCATGTTGTCTCCAGTATGCTAGGAAGCATAATAATTAGGGGGATGACTCGTCTTAAAGCATAGAAGCATATGAAGACCTTAGTGCCAACAAATCTTGGTACAATATCTCTATACCCTATTGTGAATACCATCCCGATAGTAAAATATAATCCATCTACAAAAGCATTAGTTTTTCCCATTTGTGAAAAATATTGACATGTAAGGGCAAAAAAAAGAGCACCAAAAAGATGGTACCCAGTGACAACAGCAGTCTTAATCGTCACTGTGAGATGGTGGCTTTTACTGGTGGAAGCATGACCGGTTCTAACATGGTGTAGTCGCTGGGTGTGTTCAGGTGGAGCATTGTGTGTGGGTTGCTGGGTGTGTTCAGGTGGAGCATTCCATGTGGGAGAGTCACTATCCTAGATTTCAGAGGGTGTGTGTGAAGAACCGGAAAGGGTAGACATGCTGTAAGTTGGTATAAGCAAGAAGTTGAGAGGAGGAAGAGCAAAGGCTGAGAATGAGGTGAGAATACCGTGTGATGCGTTGGGTTTAAAAAGAACGCATTGCTCGTCATGTTTTCATAAGATACCAAGATGCTCACGTGCTGCAAGAGATACATGTCGTGCGACCAGTGATCCATGATCCGGATGAGACGTGCGAATAAATGATCCGGATGAGACGTGTATGCCAAAAGAGGCATTATGTTTCTGATACGAAATATAAGCTAAGATTTTATCCCCATTTTGATTTAAAATAAAGATCTTGGCAGACTGAATCTCTTGAAATCTAAATATCATCATCACCACCACCTTCGCTGCCGTTAAGTGGCGAAAGAAGAAAAGGTTTTAAAAGATAAGAGAAATGAAGGGTCATGGGAAAGAAAAAAGGAGCTGGGGTGATGAATATTTTCTTGGTGGGAAGAAGGAACGGGCTGTGGTTTTTGCAGCTGCAAGTGCATCAGCCGCCCCTCCCATGATCACCCGAGTCGTTTGCAAAAAGAGGAAGACGAATTTGGCTGTTGGGATTTTTTCATTTTTACAAAATGACCCCTCTTAAATTCTTAAAACTTTAAGTAGGTTCGTGGTGATTGAGCACTGCCACTTGTCTAACCACTCAAGTGCCTCATTTAATAAAAGCTTATGAACAAAGCCGGAATTTTAAAAGCGAAAGAACCATTACTATAAAGTAGCAATATGGGATGTAGGGGCATGTCTGTGTGCAAACTGAAACAAGGATATGCAGTGGACCAAATAGAAGGACACGGTTCTAAAGCAACAAGAGAGGGTAGACATGTGGATTTACACAGGTAGGTTCTAAACAGTTGGTGATTATGTGTGGATGATCGTAAATAGATTTTACCATCAATAAAAGAGCGTAAAAAAGAACGAAGTATGAGTGGAGAAGACATATAAGTAGAGTTGAGGAGAGAAGTATTTTTGTATGGGCCGTGTTTTTGAACTACAAATATATAGAATCATGCAATCCAAATCATTTCTTCAAAAGATACCCACCAAAAAGAGTGGCGTGTGGTCAATTATAGCTTTGAACCTTTTAAATCAGTTGCACCATTAGCGACGCAAACCTCACACGTCCATCAGCATCTATATCTGCGGCCTCTAAATCTTCATTGGTGAAATCTCAGCTCCAACTACGTTTGGCCCTCCATTGCTTCCATGCCTCCCCAAATGCGGTTATCAACCAGCCATCTGAAACGGTAGTGAAAGATAGCCAGCACAGAGCAAATACACGACCCATAGTTGTTCTGAAGGCAAAGTCGCAATATCCAACTGTAGTAACCAATTCCACAGAGAGATAAAAGGAATCAGGACCGCTTAACTTCTCTACATAACATATAACCATGAAATCCAAAATGACGAAGAAGACAAAAGCAACAAGTATCCCAACTCCCACCATCTTCCTGACATTTGTAAGAAAGTTCTCTGAGAACTCTGGGCACAGTCGACTTTTTTGAAGTACGATTCCATGTTGTCTTCAGTATGCAAGGAAGCGTAATATTTAGGAGGATGACTCCTCTTAAAGCATGGAAGCATATGAAGACCTTAGTGCCAACAGATCTTGGTACAATAACTCTATACCCTACTGTGAATTCCGTCCCGATAGTAAAATATAATCCATCTACAAAAGCATTAGTTTTTCCCATTTGTAAAAAATATTGACGTGTAAGGGCAAAAAAGAGAGCACCAAAAAGAAGGTACCCGGTGACAACAGCAGTCTTAATCGTCACTGTGAGATGGTGGCTTTTACTGGTGGAAGCATGACCGGTTCTAACATGGTGTAGTCGCTGGGTGTGTTCAGGTGGAGCACTGTGTGTGGGTTGCTGGGTGTGTTCAGGTGGAGCATTGCATGTGGGAGAGTCTCTATCCTAGATTTAAGAGGGTGTGTGTGAAGAACCGGAAGGGGTAGACATGCTGTAAGTTGGTATAAGCAAGAAGTTGAGAGGAGGAAGAGCAAAGGCTGAGACTG
Source organism: Sextonia rubra (assembly GCA_037013555.1). Classification (NCBI taxonomy): domain Eukaryota; kingdom Viridiplantae; phylum Streptophyta; class Magnoliopsida; order Laurales; family Lauraceae; genus Sextonia; species Sextonia rubra. Next base: position 101,971,038 of record JASUAD010000001.1, on the reverse strand, counting down.
AGGGGAGAATACCGTGTGACGCGTTGGGTTTAAAAAGAACGCATTGCTCGTCATGTTTTCATAAGATACCAAGATGCTCACGTGCTGCAAGAGATACATGTCGCGCGACCAGTGATCCATGATCCGGATGAGACGTGCGAATAAATGATCCGGATGAGACGTGTATGCCAAAAGAGGCATTATGTTTCAGATACGAAAAATATGCTGAGATTTTATCCCCATTTTGATTTAAAATAAAGATCTTGGCAGACTGAATCTCTTGAAATCTAAATATCATCATCACCACCACCTTCGCTGCCGTTAAGTGGCGAAAGAAGAAAAGGTTTTAAAAGATAAGAGAAATGAAGTGTCATGGGAAAGAAAAAAGGAGCTGTGGTGATGCATATTTTCTCGGCAGGAGGACGGAACGGGCTGTGGTTTTTGCAGCTGCAAGTGCATCAGCCGCCCCTCCTATGATCACCCGAGTCGTTCGCAGAAAAAGGAAGACGAATTCGGCTGTTGGGATTTTTTCATTTTTACAAAAAAAACCCCTCTTAAATTCTTAGAACTTTAAGTAGGTTCGTGGTGATTGAGCACTGCCACAAGTCTAACCACTCAAGTGCCTCATTTAATAAAAGCTTATGAACAAACCTGGATTTTTAACAGCGGAAGAACCATTACTATAAAGTAGCAATATGGGATGTAGGGGCATGTCTGTGTGCAAACTGAAACAAGGATATGTTGTGGACCAAATAGATGGACACGGTTCTAAAGCAACAAGAGAAGGCAGACATGTGGATTTACACAGGTAGGTTCTAAACAGTTGATGATTATGTGTGGATGATCATAAATAGATTTTACCCTCAATAAAAGAGAATAAAAAAGAACGAAATATGGGTGGAGAAGACGTGTAAGTAGAGTTGAGGAGAGAAGCATTTTTGTATGAGCCGTGTCTTTGAACTACAAATAGATAGAATCATGCAATCCAATTCATTTCTTCAAAAGATACCCACCAAAAGAGTGGCGTGTGGTCAATTATTGCTTTGAACCTTTTAAATCAGCTGCACAATCAGAAACACGAACCTCACACGTCCATCAGCATCTATATCTGCGGCCTCTAAATCTTCATTTGTGAAATCTCTACTGCAACTACGTTTGGCCCTCCATTGCTTCCATGCCTCCCCAAATGTGGTTATCAATCAGCCAACTGAAACGGTAGAGAAAGATAGCCAGAATAGAGCAAATACACGACCCATAGTTGTTCTGAAGGCAAAGTCGCCATATCCAACTGTAGTAACCAATACCACAGAGAGATAAAGGGAATCAGGACCGCTCAACTTCTCTACATAACATAGAACCAAGAAATCCAAAATGACGAAGAAAACAAACGCCACAAGTATCCTAACTCCCACCCTCTTCCTGACATTTGTAAGAAAGTTCTCTGAGAACTCTAGGCACAGTCGGGTTTTTGAGGTACGTTCCATGTTGTCTCCAGTATGCTAGGAATCGTTATATTTAGGAGGATGACTCCTCTTAAAGCATAGAAGCATATGAAGACCTTAGTGCCAACAGATCTTGGTACAATATCTCTATACCCTATTGTGAATACCATCCCGATAGTAAAATATAATCCATCTACAAAAGCATTAGTTTTCCCATTTGTGAAAAATGTTACAGTGTAAGGGCAAGAAAGAAAGCACCAAAAAGAAGGTACCCAGTGACAATGGCAATCTTAGTCAACACGGTGAGATGGTGGCTTTTACTGGTGGAAGCATGACCGGTTCTAACATGGTGGAGTTGCTGGGTGTGTTCAGGTGGAGCATTGTGTGCGGGTTGCTGGGTGTGTTCAGGTGGAGCATTTTGTGTGGGAGAATCGCTATCCTAGATTTCAGAGGGTGTGAGTGAAGAACCGGAAGGGGTAGACATGCTGTAAGTTGGTATAAGCAAGAAGTTGAGAGGAGGAAGAGCAAAGGCTAAGAATGAGGTGAGAATACCGTGTGATGCATTGTGTTTAAAAAGAACGCATCGCTTGTCATGTTTACGTAAGATACCAAGACGCACACATGCTACACGACATACATGTCGCGACACCAGCGATCCATGATTCGGATGAGACGTGCGAATAAATAATCCGGATGAGACGTGTATGCCAAAAGAGGCATTATATTTCAGATACGATATATAAGCTGAGATTTTATCCCCGTTTTGATTTAAAATAAAGATCTTGGCAGACAGAATCTTTTGAAATCTAAATATCATCGTCACTACCACTTTCGCTGCCGTCAAGTGGCGAAAGAAGAAAGGGTTTTAAAAGATAAGAGAAATTAAGGGTCATGCGAAAGAAAAAAGAAGCTGTGGTGATGCATAATTTCTTGGCGGGAAGAAGGAACGGGCTGTGGTTTTTGCAGCTGGAAGTGCATCAGCCGCTCCTCCCATGATCACCTGAGTCGTTCAGAAAAAGAGGAAGACGAATTCGGCTGTTGGGATTTTTTCATTTTTACAAAAAGACCCCTCTTAAATTCTTAAAACTTTAAGTAGGTTCGCGGAGGTTGAGCACTGCCACAAGTCGAACCACTCAAGTGCCTCATTTAATAAAAACTTATGAGCAAACCTAGATTTTTAAAAGCGAAAGAACCGTTACTGTATGGTTCAATATGGGATTTAGGGGCATGTCTGTGTGCAAACTGAGACAAGAATATGCAGTGGACCAAATAGAAGGACACGGTTCTAAAGCAACTAGAGAAGGCAGACATGTGGTTTTACACAGGTAGATTCTAAACAGTTGATGATTATGTGTGGATGATCGTAAAGAGATTTCACCCTCAATAAAAGAGAATAAAAAAGAACGAAGAATGAGTGGAGTAGACGTATAAGTAGATTTGAGGAGAGAAGTATTGTTGTATGGGCTGTGTCTTTGAACTACAAATGGATGGAATCATACAATCCAATTCATTTATTCAAAAGATACCCACCAAAAGTGTGGCGCGTGGTCAATTATTGCTTTGAACCTTTTAAATCAGTTGCACAATCAGAGACACAAACCTCACACATCCATCAGCATCTATATCTGCGGCCTGTAAATCTTCATTGGTGAAATCTCTGCTCCAACTACGTTTGGCCCTCCATTGGTTCCATGCTTCCCCAAATGCGGTTATCAACCAGCCAACTGAAATGGTAGTGAAAGATAGCCAGAATAGAGCAAATACACGACCCATAGTTGTTCTGAAGGCAAAGTCACAATATCCAACTGTAGTAACCAAAACCACAGAGAGATAAAAGGAATCAGGACCGCTCAACTTCTCTACATAACATAGAACTAAGAAATCCAAAATGAAGAAGAAGGCAAAAGCCACAAGTATCCCAACTCCCACCCTCTTCCTGACATTTGTAAGAAAGTTCTCTGAGAACTCTAGCAACAGTCGGGTTTTTGAAGTACGATTTCATGTTGTCTCCAGTATGCTAGGAAGCATAATAATTAGGGGGATGACTCGTCTTAAAGCATAGAAGCATATGAAGACCTTAGTGCCAACAGATCTTTGTACAATATCTCTATACCCTATTGTGAATACCATCCCGATAGTAAAATATAATCCATCTACAAAAGCATTAGTTTTTCCCATTTGTGAAAAATATTGACGTGTAAGGGCAAAAAAGAGAGCACCAAAAAGAAGGTACCCAGTGACAACAGCAGTCTTAATCGTCACTGTGAGATGGTGGCTTTTACTGGTGGAAGCATGACCGGTTCTAACATGGTGTAGTCGCTGGGTGTGTTCAGGTGGAGCATTGTGTGTGGGTTGCTGGGTGTGTTCAGGTGGAGCATTGCATGTGGGAGAGTCACTATCCTAGATTTCAGAGGGTGTGTGTGAAGAACCGGAAAGGGTAGACATGCTGTAAGTTGGTATAAGCAAGAAGTTGAGAGGAGGAAGAGCAAAGGCTGAGAATGAGGTGAGAATACCGTGTGATGCGTTGGGTTTAAAAAGAACGCATTGCTTGTCATGTTTTCATAAGATACCAAGATGCTCACGTGCTGCAAGAGATACATGTCGTGCGACCAGTGATCCATGATCCGGATGAGACGTGCGAATAAATGATCCGGATGAGACGTGTATGCCAAAAGAGGCATTATGTTTCTGATACGAAATATAAGCTAAGATTTTATCCCCATTTTGATTTAAAATAAAGATCTTGGCAGACTGAATCTCTTGAAATCTAAATATCATCATCACCACCACCTTCGCTGCCGTTAAGTGGCGAAAGAAGAAAAGGTTTTAAAAGATAAGAGAAATGAAGGGTCATGGGAAAGAAAAAAGGAGCTGGGGTGATGAATATTTTCTTGGTGGGAAGAAGGAACGGGCTGTGGTTTTTGCAGCTGCAAGTGCATCAGCCGCCCCTCCCATGATCACCCGAGTCGTTTGCAAAAAGAGGAAGACGAATTTGGCTGTTGGGATTTTTTCATTTTTACAAAATGACCCCTCTTAAATTCTTAAAACTTTAAGTAGGTTCGTGGTGATTGAACACTGCCACTTGTCTAACCACTCAAGTGCCTCATTTAATAAAAGCTTATGAACAAAGCCGGAATTTTAAAAGCGAAAGAACCATTACTATAAAGTAGCAATATGGGATGTAGGGGCATGTCTGTGTGCAAACTGAAACAAGGATATGCAGTGGACCAAATAGAAGGACACGGTTCTAAAGCAACAAGAGAGGGTAGACATGTGGATTTACACAGGTAGGTTCTAAACAGTTGATGATTATGTGTGGATGATCGTAAATAGATTTTACCATCAATAAAAGAGCGTAAAAAAGAACGAAGTATGAGTGGAGAAGACATATAAGTAGAGTTGAGGAGAGAAGTATTTTTGTATGGGCCGTGTTTTTGAACTACAAATATATAGAATCATGCAATCCAAATCATTTCTTCAAAAGATACCCACCAAAAAGAGTGGCGTGTGGTCAATTATTGCTTTGAACCTTTTAAATCAGTTGCACAATTAGCGACGCAAACCTCACACGTCCATCAGCATCTATATCTGCGGCCTCTAAATCTTCATTGGTGAAATCTCAGCTCTAACTACGTTTGGCCCTCCATTGCTTCCATGCCTCCCCGAATGCGGTTATCAACCAGCCATCTGAAACGGTAGTGAAAGATAGCCAGCACAGAGCAAATACACGACCCATAGTTGTTCTGAAGGCAAAGTCGCAATATCCAACTGTAGTAACCAATTCCACAGAGAGATAAAAGGAATCAGGACAGCTTAACTTCTCTACATAACATATAACCATGAAATCCAAAATGACGAAAAAGACAAAAGCCACAAGTATCCCAACTCCCACCATCTTCCTGACATTTGTAAGAAAGTTCTCTGAGAACTCCGGGCACAATCGACTTTTTTGAAGTACGATTCCATGTTGTCTTCAGTATGCAAGGAAGCGTAATATTTAGGAGGATGACTCCTCTTAAAGCATAGAAGCATATGAAGACCTTAGTGCCAACAGATCTTGGTACAATAACTCTATACCCTACTGTGAATTCCGTCCCGATAGTAAAATATAATCCATCTACAAAAGCATTAGTTTTTCCCATTTGTGAAAAATATTGACGTGTAAGGGCAAAAAAGAGAGCACCAAAAAGAAGGTACCCGGTGACAACAGCAGTCTTAATCGTCACTGTGGGATGGTGGCTTTTACTGGTGGAAGCATGACCGGTTCTAACATGGTGTAGTCGCTGGGTGTGTTCAGGTGGAGCATTGTGTGTGGGTTGCTGGGTGTGTTCAGGTGGAGCATTGCATGTGGGAGAGTCTCTATCCTAGATTTAAGAGGGTGTGTGTGAAGAACCGGAAGGGGTAGACATGCTGTAAGTTGGTATAAGCAAGAAGTTGAGAGGAGGAAGAGCAAAGGCTGAGAATGAGGTGAGAATACCGTGTGACGCGTTGGGTTTAAAAAGAACGCATTGCTCGTCATGTTTTCATAAGATACCAAGATGCTCACGTGCTGCAAGAGATACATGTCGCGCGACCAGTGATCCATGATCCGGATGAGACGTGCGAATAAATGATCCGGATGAGACGTGTATGCCAAAAGAGGCATTATGTTTCAGATACGAAATATATGCTGAGATTTTATCCCCATTTTGATTTAAAATAAAGATCTTGGCAGACTGAATCTCTTGAAATCTAAATATCATCATCACCACCACCTTCGCTGCCGTTAAGTGGCGAAAGAAGAAAAGGTTTTAAAAGATAAGAGAAATGAAGTGTCATGGGAAAGAAAAAAGGAGCTGTGGTGATGCATATTTTCTCGGGAGGAGGACGGAACGGGCTATGGTTTTTGCAGCTGCAAGTGCATCAGCCGCCCCTCCCATGATCACCCGAGTCGTTCGCAGAAAAAGGAAGACGAATTCGGCCGTTGGGATTTTTTCATTTTTACAAAAAAACCCCTCTTAAATTCTTAGAACTTTAAGTAGGTTCGTGGTGATTGAGCACTGCCACAAGTCTAACCACTCAAGTGCCTCATTTAATAAAAGCTTATGAACAAACCTGGATTTTTAACAGCGGAAGAACCATTACTATAAAGTAGCAATATGGGATGTAGGGGCATGTCTGTGTGCAAACTGAAACAAGGATATGTTGTGGACCAAATAGATAGACACGGTTCTAAAGCAACAAGAGAAGGCAGACATGTGGATTTACACAGGTAGGTTCTAAACAGTTGATGATTATGTGTGGATGATCATAAATAGATTTTACCCTCAATAAAAGAGAATAAAAAAGAACGAAATATGGGTGGAGAAGACGTGTAAGTAGAGTTGAGGAGAGAAGCATTTTTGTATGAGCCGTGTCTTTGAACTACAAATAGATAGAATCATGCAATCCAATTCATTTCTTCAAAAGATACCCACCAAAAGAGTGGCGTGTGGTCAATTATTGCTTTGAACCTTTTAAATCAGCAGCACAATCAGAAACACAAACCTCACACGTCCATCAGCATCTATATCTGCGGCCTCTAAATCTTCATTGGTGAAATCTCTACTGCAACTACGTTTGGCCCTCCATTGCTTCCATGCCTCCCCAAATGTGGTTATCAATCAGCCAACTGAAACGGTAGAGAAAGATAGCCAGAATAGAGCAAATACACGACCCATAGTTGTTCTGAAGGCAAAGTCGCCATATCCAACTGTAGTAACCAATACCACAGAGAGATAAAGGGAATCAGGACCGCTCAACTTCTCTACATAACATAGAACCAAGAAATCCAAAATGACGAAGAAAACAAACGCCACAAGTATCCTAACTCCCACCCTCTTCCTGACATTTGTAAGAAAGTTCTCTGAGAACTCTAGGCACAGTCGGGTTTTTGAGGTACGTTCCATGTTGTCTCCAGTATGCTAGGAATCGTTATATTTAGGAGGATGACTCCTCTTAAAGCATAGAAGCATATGAAGACCTTAGTGCCAACAGATCTTGGTACAATATCTCTATACCCTATTGTGAATACCATCCCGATAGTAAAATATAATCCATCTACAAAAGCATTAGTTTTCCCATTTGTGAAAAATGTTACAGTGTAAGGGCAAGAAAGAAAGCACCAAAAAGAAGGTACCCAGTGACAATGGCAATCTTAGTCAACACGGTGAGATGGTGGCTTTTACTGGTGGAAGCATGACCGGTTCTAACATGGTGGAGTTGCTGGGTGTGTTCAGGTGGAGCATTGTGTGCGGGTTGCTGGGTGTGTTCAGGTGGAGCATTTTGTGTGGGAGAATCGCTATCCTAGATTTCAGAGGGTGTGAGTGAAGAACCGGAAGGGGTAGACATGCTGTAAGTTGGTATAAGCAAGAAGTTGAGAGGAGGAAGAGCAAAGGCTAAGAATGAGGTGAGAATACCGTGTGATGCATTGTGTTTAAAAAGAACGCATCGCTTGTCATGTTTACGTAAGATACCAAGATGCACACATGCTACACGACATACATGTCGCGACACCAGCGATCCATGATTCGGATGAGACGTGCGAATAAATAATCCGGATGAGACGTGTATGCCAAAAGAGGCATTATATTTCAGATACGATATATAAGCTGAGATTTTATCCCCGTTTTGATTTAAAATAAAGATCTTGGCAGACAGAATCTTTTGAAATCTAAATATCATCGTCACTACCACTTTCGCTGCCGTCAAGTGGCGAAAGAAGAAAGGGTTTTAAAAGATAAGAGAAATTAAGGGTCATGCGAAAGAAAAAAGAAGCTGTGGTGATGCATAATTTCTTGGCGGGAAGAAGGAACGGGCTGTGGTTTTTGCAGCTGGAAGTGCATCAGCCGCTCCTCCCATGATCACCTGAGTCGTTCAGAAAAAGAGGAAGACGAATTCGGCTGTTGGGATTTTTTCATTTTTACAAAAAGACTCCTCTTAAATTCTTAAAACTTTAAGTAGGTTCGCGGAGGTTGAGCACTGCCACAAGTCGAACCACTCAAGTGCCTCATTTAATAAAAACTTATGAGCAAACCTAGATTTTTAAAAGCGAAAGAACCGTTACTGTATGGTTCAATATGGGATTTAGGGGCATGTCTGTGTGCAAACTGAGACAAGAATATGCAGTGGACCAAATAGAAGGACACGGTTCTAAAGCAACTAGAGAAGGCAGACATGTGGTTTTACACAGGTAGATTCTAAACAGTTGATGATTATGTGTGGATGATCGTAAAGAGATTTCACCCTCAATAAAAGAGAATAAAAAAGAACGAAGAATGAGTGGAGTAGACGTATAAGTAGATTTGAGGAGAGAAGTATTGTTGTATGGGCTGTGTCTTTGAACTACAAATGGATGGAATCATACAATCCAATTTATTTATTCAAAAGATACCCACCAAAAGTGTGGCGCGTGGTCAATTATTGCTTTGAACCTTTTAAATCAGTTGCACAATCAGAGACACAAACCTCACACATCCATCAGCATCTATATCTGCGGCCTGTAAATCTTCATTGGTCAAATCTCTGCTCCAACTACGTTTGGCCCTCCATTGGTTCCATGCTTCCCCAAATGCGGTTATCAACCAGCCAACTGAAATGGTAGTGAAAGATAGCCAGAATAGAGCAAATACACGACCCATAGTTGTTCTGAAGGCAAAGTCACAATATCCAACTGTAGTAACCAAAACCACAGAGAGATAAAAGGAATCAGGACCGCTCAACTTCTCTACATAACATAGAACTAAGAAATCCAAAATGAAGAAGAAGGCAAAAGCCACAAGTATCCCAACTCCCACCCTCTTCCTGACATTTGTAAGAAAGTTCTCTGAGAACTCTGGGCACAGTCGGGTTTTTGAAGTACGATTTCATGTTGTCTCCAGTATGCTAGGAAGCATAATAATTAGGGGGATGACTCGTCTTAAAGCATAGAAGCATATGAAGACCTTAGTGCCAACAGATCTTTGTACAATATCTCTATACCCTATTGTGAATACCATCCCGATAGTAAAATATAATCCATCTACAAAAGCATTAGTTTTTCCCATTTGTGAAAAATATTGACGTGTAAGGGCAAAAAAGAGAGCACCAAAAAGAAGGTACCCAGTGACAACAGCAGTCTTAATCGTCACTGTGAGATGGTGGCTTTTACTGGTGGAAGCATGACCGGTTCTAACATGGTGTAGTCGCTGGGTGTGTTCAGGTGGAGCATTGTGTGTGGGTTGCTGGGTGTGTTCAGGTGGAGCATTGCATGTGGGAGAGTCACTATCCTAGATTTCAGAGGGTGTGTGTGAAGAACCGGAAAGGGTAGACATGCTGTAAGTTGGTATAAGCAAGAAGTTGAGAGGAGGAAGAGCAAAGGCTGAGAATGAGGTGAGAATACCGTGTGATGCGTTGGGTTTAAAAAGAACGCATTGCTTGTCATGTTTTCATAAGATACCAAGATGCTCACGTGCTGCAAGAGATACATGTCGTGCGACCAGTGATCCATGATCCGGATGAGACGTGCGAATAAATGATCCGGATGAGACGTGTATGCCAAAAGAGGCATTATGTTTCTGATACGAAATATAAGCTAAGATTTTATCCCCATTTTGATTTAAAATAAAGATCTTGGCAGACTGAATCTCTTGAAATCTAAATATCATCATCACCACCACCTTCGCTGCCGTTAAGTGGCGAAAGAAGAAAAGGTTTTAAAAGATAAGAGAAATGAAGGGTCATGGGAAAGAAAAAAGGAGCTGGGGTGATGAATATTTTCTTGGTGGGAAGAAGGAACGGGCTGTGGTTTTTGCAGCTGCAAGTGCATCAGCCGCCCCTCCCATGATCACCCGAGTCGTTTGCAAAAAGAGGAAGACGAATTTGGCTGTTGGGATTTTTTCATTTTTACAAAATGACCCCTCTTAAATTCTTAAAACTTTAAGTAGGTTCGTGGTGATTGAACACTGCCACTTGTCTAACCACTCAAGTGCCTCATTTAATAAAAGCTTATGAACAAAGCCGGAATTTTAAAAGCGAAAGAACCATTACTATAAAGTAGCAATATGGGATGTAGGGGCATGTCTGTGTGCAAACTGAAACAAGGATATGCAGTGGACCAAATAGAAGGACACGGTTCTAAAGCAACAAGAGAGGGTAGACATGTGGATTTACACAGGTAGGTTCTAAACAGTTGATGATTATGTGTGGATGATCGTAAATAGATTTTACCATCAATAAAAGAGCGTAAAAAAGAACGAAGTATGAGTGGAGAAGACATATAAGTAGAGTTGAGGAGAGAAGTATTTTTGTATGGGCCGTGTTTTTGAACTACAAATATATAGAATCATGCAATCCAAATCATTTCTTCAAAAGATACCCACCAAAAAGAGTGGCGTGTGGTCAATTATTGCTTTGAACCTTTTAAATCAGTTGCACAATTAGCGACGCAAACCTCACACGTCCATCAGCATCTATATCTGCGGCCTCTAAATCTTCATTGGTGAAATCTCAGCTCCAACTACGTTTGGCCCTCCATTGCTTCCATGCCTCCCCAAATGCGGTTATCAACCAGCCATCTGAAACGGTAGTGAAAGATAGCCAGCACAGAGCAAATACACGACCCATAGTTGTTCTGAAGGCAAAGTCGCAATATCCAACTGTAGTAACCAATTCCACAGAGAGATAAAAGGAATCAGGACCGCTTAACTTCTCTACATAACATATAACCATGAAATCCAAAATGACGAAAAAGACAAAAGCCACAAGTATCCCAACTCCCACCATCTTCCTGACATTTGTAAGAAAGTTCTCTGAGAACTCCGGGCACAGTCGACTTTTTTGAAGTACGATTCCATGTTGTCTTCAGTATGCAAGGAAGCGTAATATTTAGGAGGATGACTCCTCTTAAAGCATAGAAGCATATGAAGACCTTAGTGCCAACAGATCTTGGTACAATAACTCTATACCCTACTGTGAATTCCGTCCCGATAGTAAAATATAATCCATCTACAAAAGCATTAGTTTTTCCCATTTGTGAAAAATATTGACGTGTAAGGGCAAAAAAGAGAGCACCAAAAAGAAGGTACCCGGTGACAACAGCAGTCTTAATCGTCACTGTGGGATGGTGGCTTTTACTGGTGGAAGCATGACCGGTTCTAACATGGTGTAGTCGCTGGGTGTGTTCAGGTGGAGCATTGTGTGTGGGTTGCTGGGTGTGTTCAGGTGGAGCATTGCATGTGGGAGAGTCTCTATCCTAGATTTAAGAGGGTGTGTGTGAAGAACCGGAAGGGGTAGACATGCTGTAAGTTGGTATAAGCAAGAAGTTGAGAGGTGGAAGAGCAAAGGCTGAGAATGAGGTGAGAATACCGTGTGACGCGTTGGGTTTAAAAAGAACGCATTGCTCGTCATGTTTTCATAAGATACCCAGATGCTCACGTGCTGCAAGAGATACATGTCGCGCGACCAGTGATCCATGATCCGGATGAGACGTGCGAATAAATGATCCGGATGAGACGTGTATGCCAAAAGAGGCATTATGTTTCAGATACGAAATATATGCTGAGATTTTATCCCCATTTTGATTTAAAATAAAGATCTTGGCAGACTGAATCTCTTGAAATCTAAATATCATCATCACCACCACCTTCGCTGCCGTTAAGTGGCGAAAGAAGAAAAGGTTTTAAAAGATAAGAGAAATGAAGTGTCATGGGAAAGAAAAAAGGAGCTGTGGTGATGCATATTTTCTCGGGAGGAGGACGGAACGGGCTATGGTTTTTGCAGCTGCAAGTGCATCAGCCGCCCCTCCCATGATCACCCGAGTCGTTCGCAGAAAAAGGAAGACGAATTCGGCCGTTGGGATTTTTTCATTTTTACAAAAAAACCCCTCTTAAATTCTTAGAACTTTAAGTAGGTTCGTGGTGATTGAGCACTGCCACAAGTCTAACCACTCAAGTGCCTCATTTAATAAAAGCTTATGAACAAACCTGGATTTTTAACAGCGGAAGAACCATTACTATAAAGTAGCAATATGGGATGTAGGGGCATGTCTGTGTGCAAACTGAAACAAGGATATGTTGTGGACCAAATAGATGGACACGGTTCTAAAGCAACAAGAGAAGGCAGACATGTGGATTTACACAGGTAGGTTCTAAACAGTTGATGATTATGTGTGGATGATCATAAATAGATTTTACCCTCAATAAAAGAGAATAAAAAAGAACGAAATATGGGTGGAGAAGACGTGTAAGTAGAGTTGAGGAGAGAAGCATTTTTGTATGAGCCGTGTCTTTGAACTACAAATAGATAGAATCATGCAATCCAATTCATTTCTTCAAAAGATACCCACCAAAAGAGTGGCGTGTGGTCAATTATTGCTTTGAACCTTTTAAATCAGCAGCACAATCAGAAACACAAACCTCACACGTCCATCAGCATCTATATCTGCGGCCTCTAAATCTTCATTGGTGAAATCTCTACTGCAACTACGTTTGGCCCTCCATTGCTTCCATGCCTCCCCAAATGTGGTTATCAATCAGCCAACTGAAACGGTAGAGAAAGATAGCCAGAATAGAGCAAATACACGACCCATAGTTGTTCTGAAGGCAAAGTCGCCATATCCAACTGTAGTAACCAATACCACAGAGAGATAAAGGGAATCAGGACCGCTCAACTTCTCTACATAACATAGAACCAAGAAATCCAAAATGACGAAGAAAACAAACGCCACAAGTATCCTAACTCCCACCCTCTTCCTGACATTTGTAAGAAAGTTCTCTGAGAACTCTAGGCACAGTCGGGTTTTTGAGGTACGTTCCATGTTGTCTCCAGTATGCTAGGAATCGTTATATTTAGGAGGATGACTCCTCCTAAAGCATAGAAGCATATGAAGACCTTAGTGCCAACAGATCTTGGTACAATATCTCTATACCCTATTGTGAATACCATCCCGATAGTAAAATATAATCCATCTACAAAAGCATTAGTTTTCCCATTTGTGAAAAATGTTACAGTGTAAGGGCAAGAAAGAAAGCACCAAAAAGAAGGTACCCAGTGACAATGGCAATCTTAGTCAACACGGTGAGATGGTGGCTTTTACTGGTGGAAGCATGACCGGTTCTAACATGGTGGAGTTGCTGGGTGTGTTCAGGTGGAGCATTGTGTGCGGGTTGCTGGGTGTGTTCAGGTGGAGCATTTTGTGTGGGAGAATCGCTATCCTAGATTTCAGAGGGTGTGAGTGAAGAACCGGAAGGGGTAGACATGCTGTAAGTTGGTATAAGCAAGAAGTTGAGAGGAGGAAGAGCAAAGGCTAAGAATGAGGTGAGAATACCGTGTGATGCATTGTGTTTAAAAAGAACGCATCGCTTGTCATGTTTACGTAAGATACCAAGACGCACACATGCTACACGACATACATGTCGCGACACCAGCGATCCATGATTCGGATGAGACGTGCGAATAAATAATCCGGATGAGACGTGTATGCCAAAAGAGGCATTATATTTCAGATACGATATATAAGCTGAGATTTTATCCCCGTTTTGATTTAAAATAAAGATCTTGGCAGACAGAATCTTTTGAAATCTAAATATCATCGTCACTACCACTTTCGCTGCCGTCAAGTGGCGAAAGAAGAAAGGGTTTTAAAAGATAAGAGAAATTAAGGGTCATGCGAAAGAAAAAAGAAGCTGTGGTGATGCATAATTTCTTGGCGGGAAGAAGGAACGGGCTGTGGTTTTTGCAGCTGGAAGTGCATCAGCCGCTCCTCCCATGATCACCTGAGTCGTTCAGAAAAAGAGGAAGACGAATTCGGCTGTTGGGATTTTTTCATTTTTACAAAAAGACCCCTCTTAAATTCTTAAAACTTTAAGTAGGTTCGCGGAGGTTGAGCACTGCCACAAGTCGAACCACTCAAGTGCCTCATTTAATAAAAACTTATGAGCAAACCTAGATTTTTAAAAGCGAAAGAACCGTTACTGTATGGTTCAATATGGGATTTAGGGGCATGTCTGTGTGCAAACTGAGACAAGAATATGCAGTGGACCAAATAGAAGGACACGGTTCTAAAGCAACTAGAGAAGGCAGACATGTGGTTTTACACAGGTAGATTCTAAACAGTTGATGATTATGTGTGGATGATCGTAAAGAGATTTCACCCTCAATAAAAGAGAATAAAAAAGAACGAAGAATGAGTGGAGTAGACGTATAAGTAGATTTGAGGAGAGAAGTATTGTTGTATGGGCTGTGTCTTTGAACTACAAATGGATGGAATCATACAATCCAATTCATTTATTCAAAAGATACCCACCAAAAGTGTGGCGCGTGGTCAATTATTGCTTTGAACCTTTTAAATCAGTTGCACAATCAGAGACACAAACCTCACACATCCATCAGCATCTATATCTGCGGCCTGTAAATCTTCATTGGTGAAATCTCTGCTCCAACTACGTTTGGCCCTCCATTGGTTCCATGCTTCCCCAAATGCGGTTATCAACCAGCCAACTGAAATGGTAGTGAAAGATAGCCAGAATAGAGCAAATACACGACCCATAGTTGTTCTGAAGGCAAAGTCACAATATCCAACTGTAGTAACCAAAACCACAGAGAGATAAAAGGAATCAGGACCGCTCAACTTCTCTACATAACATAGAACTAAGAAATCCAAAATGAAGAAGAAGGCAAAAGCCACAAGTATCCCAACTCCCACCCTCTTCCTGATATTTGTAAGAAAGTTCTCCGAGAACTCTGGGCACAGTCGGGTTTTTGAAGTACGATTTCATGTTGTCTCCAGTATGCTAGGAAGCATAATAATTAGGGGGATGACTCGTCTTAAAGCATAGAAGCATATGAAGACCTTAGTGCCAACAGATCTTGGTACAATATCTCTATACCCTATTGTGAATACCATCCCGATAGTAAAATATAATCCATCTACAAAAGCATTAGTTTTTCCCATTTGTGAAAAATATTGACGTGTAAGGGCAAAAAAGAGAGCACCAAAAAGAAGGTACCCAGTGACAACAGCAGTCTTAATCGTCACTGTGAGATGGTGGCTTTTACTGGTGGAAGCATGACCGGTTCTAACATGGTGTAGTCGCTGGGTGTGTTCAGGTGGAGCATTGTGTGTGGGTTGCTGGGTGTGTTCAGGTGGAGCATTGCATGTGGGAGAGTCATTATCCTAGATTTCAGAGGGTGTGTGTGAAGAACCGGAAAGGGTAGACATGCTGTAAGTTGGTATAAGCAAGAAGTTGAGAGGAGGAAGAGCAAAGGCTGAGAATGAGGTGAGAATACCGTGTGATGCGTTGGGTTTAAAAAGAACGCATTGCTCGTCGTGTTTTCATAAGATTCCAAGATGCTCACGTGCTGCAAGAGATACATGTCGTGCGACCAGTGATCCATGATCCTGATGAGACGTGCGAATAAATGATCCGGATGAGACGTGTATGCCAAAAGAGGCATTATGTTTCTGATACGAAATATAAGCTAAGATTTTATCCCCATTTTGATTTAAAATAAAGATCTTGGCAGACTGAATCTCTTGAAATCTAAATATCATCATCACCACCACCTTCGCTGCCGTTAAGTGGCGAAAGAAGAAAAGGTTTTAAAAGATAAGAGAAATGAAGGGTCATGGGAAAGAAAAAAGGAGCTGGGGTGATGAATATTTTCTTGGTGGGAAGAAGGAACGGGCTGTGGTTTTTGCAGCTGCAAGTGCATCAGCCGCCCCTCCCATGATCACCCGAGTCGTTTGCAAAAAGAGGAAGACGAATTTGGCTGTTGGGATTTTTTCATTTTTACAAAATGACCCCTCTTAAATTCTTAAAACTTTAAGTAGGTTCGTGGTGATTGAGCACTGCCACTTCTCTAACCACTCAAGTGCCTCATTTAATAAAAGCTTATGAACAAAGCCGGAATTTTAAAAGCGAAAGAACCATTACTATAAAGTAGCAATATGGGATGTAGGGGCATGTCTGTGTGCAAACTGAAACAAGGATATGCAGTGGACCAAATAGAAGGACACGGTTCTAAAGCAACAAGAGAGGGTAGACATGTGGATTTACACAGGTAGGTTCTAAACAGTTGATGATTATGTGTGGATGATCGTAAATAGATTTTACCATCAATAAAAGAGCGTAAAAAAGAACGAAGTATGAGTGGAGAAGACATATAAGTAGAGTTGAGGAGAGAAGTATTTTTGTATGGGCCGTGTTTTTGAACTACAAATATATAGAATCATGCAATCCAAATCATTTCTTCAAAAGATACCCACCAAAAAGAGTGGCGTGTGGTCAATTATTGCTTTGAACCTTTTAAATCAGTTGCACAATTAGCGACGCAAACCTCACACGTCCATCAGCATCTATATCTGCGGCCTCTAAATCTTCATTGGTGAAATCTCAGCTCCAACTACGTTTGGCCCTCCATTGCTTCCATGCCTCCCCAAATGCGGTTATCAACCAGCCATCTGAAACGGTAGTGAAAGATAGCCAGCACAGAGCAAATACACGACCCATAGTTGTTCTGAAGGCAAAGTCGCAATATCCAACTGTAGTAACCAATTCCACAGAGAGATAAAAGGAATCAGGACCGCTTAACTTCTCTACATAACATATAACCATGAAATCCAAAATGACGAAGAAGACAAAAGCCACAAGTATCCCAACTCCCACCATCTTCCTGACATTTGTAAGAAAGTTCTCTGAGAACTCTGGGCACAGTCGACTTTTTTGAAGTACGATTCCATGTTGTCTTCAGTATGCAAGGAAGCGTAATATTTAGGAGGATGACTCTTCTTAAAGCATAGAAGCATATGAAGACCTTAGTGCCAACAGATCTTGGTACAATAACTCTATACCCTACTGTGAATTCCGTCCCGATAGTAAAATATAATCCATCTACAAAAGCATTAGTTTTTCCCATTTGTGAAAAATATTGACGTGTAAGGGCAAAAAAGAGAGCACCAAAAAGAAGGTACCCGGTGACAACAGCAGTCTTAATCGTCACTGTGGGATGGTGGCTTTTACTGGTGGAAGCATGACCGGTTCTAACATGGTGTAGTCGCTGGGTGTGTTCAGGTGGAGCATTGTGTGTGGGTTGCTGGGTGTGTTCAGGTGGAGCATTGCATGTGGGAGAGTCTCTATCCTAGATTTAAGAGGGTGTGTGTGAAGAACCGGAAGGGGTAGACATGCTGTAAGTTGGTATAAGCAAGAAGTTGAGAGGTGGAAGAGCAAAGGCTGAGAATGAGGTGAGAATACCGTGTGACGCGTTGGGTTTAAAAAGAACGCATTGCTCGTCATGTTTTCATAAGATACCCAGATGCTCACGTGCTGCAAGAGATACATGTCGCGCGACCAGTGATCCATGATCCGGATGAGACGTGCGAATAAATGATCCGGATGAGACGTGTATGCCAAAAGAGGCATTATGTTTCAGATACGAAATATATGCTGAGATTTTATCCCCATTTTGATTTAAAATAAAGATCTTGGCAGACTGAATCTCTTGAAATCTAAATATCATCATCACCACCACCTTCGCTGCTGTTAAGTGGCGAAAGAAGAAAAGGTTTTAAAAGATAATAGAAATGAAGTGTCATGGGAAAGAAAAAAGGAGCTGTGGTGATGCATATTTTCTCGGCAGGAGGACGGAACGGGCTATGGTTTTTGCAGCTGCAAGTGCATCAGCCGCCCCTCCCATGATCACCCGAGTCGTTCGCAGAAAAAGGAAGACGAATTCGGCTGTTGGGATTTTTTCATTTTTACAAAAAAACCCCTCTTAAATTCTTAGAACTTTAAGTAGGTTCGTGGTGATTGAGCACTGCCACAAGTCTAACCACTCAAGTGCCTCATTTAATAAAAGCTTATGAACAAACCTGGATTTTTAACAGCGGAAGAACCATTACTATAAAGTAGCAATATGGGATGTAGGGGCATGTCTGTGTGCAAACTGAAACAAGGATATGTTGTGGACCAAATAGATGGACACGGTTCTAAAGCAACAAGAGAAGGCAGACATGTGGATTTACACAGGTAGGTTCTAAACAGTTGATGATTATGTGTGGATGATCATAAATAGATTTTACCCTCAATAAAAGAGAATAAAAAAGAACGAAATATGGGTGGAGAAGACGTGTAAGTAGAGTTGAGGAGAGAAGCATTTTTGTATGAGCCGTGTCTTTGAACTACAAATAGATAGAATCATGCAATCCAATTCATTTCTTCAAAAGATACCCACCAAAAGAGTGGCGTGTGGTCAATTATTGCTTTGAACCTTTTAAATCAGCTGCACAATCAGAAACACAAACCTCACACGTCCATCAGCATCTATATCTGCGGCCTCTAAATCTTCATTGGTGAAATCTCTACTGCAACTACGTTTGGCCCTCCATTGCTTCCATGCCTCCCCAAATGTGGTTATCAATCAGCCAACTGAAACGGTAGAGAAAGATAGCCAGAATAGAGCAAATACACGACCCATAGTTGTTCTGAAGGCAAAGTCGCCATATCCAACTGTAGTAACCAATACCACAGCGAGATAAAAGGAATCAGGACCGCTCAACTTCTCTACATAACATAGAACCAAGAAATCCAAAATGACGAAGAAAACAAACGCCACAAGTATCCTAACTCCCACCCTCTTCCTGACATTTGTAAGAAAGTTCTCTGAGAACTCTAGGCACAGTCGGGTTTTTGAGGTACGTTCCATGTTGTCTCCAGAATGCTAGGAATCGTTATATTTAGGAGGATGACTCCTCTTAAAGCATAGAAGCATATGAAGACCTTAGTGCCAACAGATCTTGGTACAATATCTCTATACCCTATTGTGAATACCATCCCGATAGTAAAATATAATCCATCTACAAAAGCATTAGTTTTCCCATTTGTGAAAAATGTTACAGTGTAAGGGCAAGAAAGAAAGCACCAAAAAGAAGGTACCCAGTGACAATGGCAATCTTAGTCAACACGGTGAGATGGTGGCTTTTACTGGTGGAAGCATGACCGGTTCTAACATGGTGGAGTTGCTGGGTGTGTTCAGGTGGAGCATTGTGTGCGGGTTGCTGGGGGTGTTCAGGTGGAGCATTTTGTGTGGGAGAATCGCAATCCTAGATTTCAGAGGGTGTGAGTGAAGAACCGGAAGGGGTAGACATGCTGTAAGTTGGTATAAGCAAGAAGTTGAGAGGAGGAAGAGCAAAGGCTAAGAATGAGGTGAGAATACCGTGTGATGCATTGTGTTTAAAAAGAACGCATCGCTCGTCATGTTTACGTAAGATACCAAGATGCTCACACGCTACACGACATACATGTCGCGCGACCAGCGATCTATGATTCGGATGAGACGTGCGAATAAATGATCCGGATGAGTCGTATATGCCAAAAGAGACATTATATTTCAGATACGATACATAAGTTGAGATTTTATCCCCGTTTTGATTTAAAATAAAGATCTTGGCAGACAGAATCTTTTGAAATCTAAATATCATCGTCACTACCACTTTCGCTGCCGTCAAGTGGCGAAAGAAGAAAGGGTTTTAAAAGATAAGAGAAATCAAGGGTCATGGGAAAGAAAAAAGGAGCTGTGGTGATGCATAATTTCTTGGCGGGAAAAAGGAACGGGCTGTGCTTTTTGCAGCTGCAAGTGCATCAGCCGCCCCTCCCACGATCACCTGAGTCGTTCGAAAAAAGAGGAAGACGAATTCGGCTATTGGGATTTTTTCATTTTTACAAAAAAACCCCTCTTAAATTCTTAAAACTTTAAGTGGGTTCGCGGAGATTGAGCACTGCCACAAGTCGAACCACTCAAGTGCCTCATTTAATAAAAGCTTATGAGCAAACCTGGATTTTTAAAAGCGAAAGAACCGTTACTGTAAGGTTCAATATGGGATTTAGGGGCATGTCTGTGTGCAAACTGAGACAAGAATATGCAGTGGACCAAATAGAAGGACACGGTTCTAAAGCAACTAGAGAAGGCAGACAAGTGGATTTACACAGGTAGATTCTAAACAGTTGATGATTATGTGTGGATGATCATAAAGAGATTTCACCCTCAATAAAAGAGAATAAAAAAGAACGAAGAATGAGTGGAGTAGACGTATAAGTAGATTTGAGGAGAGAAGTATTGTTGTATGGGCTGTGTCATTAAACTGCAAATGGATGGATTCATGCAATCCAAATCATTTCTTCAAAAGATACCCACCAAAAAGAGTGGCGTGTGGTCAATTATTGCTTTGAACCTTTTAAATCAGTTGCACAATTAGCGACGCAAACCTCACACGTCCATCAGCATCTATATCTGCGGCCTCTAAATCTTCATTGGTGAAATCTCTGCTCCAACTACGTTTGGCCCTCCATTGGTTCCATGCTTCCCCAAATGCGGTTATCAACCAGCCAACTGAAATGGTAGTGAAAGATAGCCAGAATAGAGCAAATACACGACCCATAGTTGTTCTGAAGGCAAAGTCACAATATCCAACTGTAGTAACCAAAACCACAGAGAGATAAAAGGAATCAGGACCGCTCAACTTCTCTACATAACATAGAACTAAGAAATCCAAAATGAAGAAGAAGACAAAAGCCACAAGTATCCCAACTCCCACCCTCTTCCTGACATTTGTAAGAAAGTTCTCCGAGAACTCTGGGCACAGTCGGGTTTTTGAAGTACGATTTCATGTTGTCTCCAGTATGCTAGGAAGCATAATAATTAGGGGGATGACTCGTCTTAAAGCATAGAAGCATATGAAGACCTTAGTGCCAACAGATCTTGGTACAATATCTCTATACCCTATTGTGAATACCATCCCGATAGTAAAATATAATCCATCTACAAAAGCATTAGTTTTTCCCATTTGTGAAAAATATTGACGTGTAAGGGCAAAAAAGAGAGCACCAAAAAGAAGGTACCCAGTGACAACAGCAGTCTTAATCGTCACTGTGAGATGGTGGCTTTTACTGGTGGAAGCATGACCGGTTCTAACATGGTGTAGTCGCTGGGTGTGTTCAGGTGGAGCATTGTGTGTGGGTTGCTGGGTGTGTTCAGGTGGAGCATTGCATGTGGGAGAGTCATTATCCTAGATTTCAGAGGGTGTGTGTGAAGAACCGGAAAGGGTAGACATGCTGTAAGTTGGTATAAGCAAGAAGTTGAGAGGAGGAAGAGCAAAGGCTGAGAATGAGGTGAGAATACCGTGTGATGCGTTGGGTTTAAAAAGAACGCATTGCTCGTCGTGTTTTCATAAGATTCCAAGATGCTCACGTGCTGCAAGAGATACATGTCGTGCGACCAGTGATCCATGATCCTGATGAGACGTGCGAATAAATGATCCGGATGAGACGTGTATGCCAAAAGAGGCATTATGTTTCTGATACGAAATATAAGCTAAGATTTTATCCCCATTTTGATTTAAAATAAAGATCTTGGCAGACTGAATCTCTTGAAATCTAAATATCATCATCACCACCACCTTCGCTGCCGTTAAGTGGCGAAAGAAGAAAAGGTTTTAAAAGATAAGAGAAATGAAGGGTCATGGGAAAGAAAAAAGGAGCTGGGGTGATGAATATTTTCTTGGTGGGAAGAAGGAACGGGCTGTGGTTTTTGCAGCTGCAAGTGCATCAGCCGCCCCTCCCATGATCACCCGAGTCGTTTGCAAAAAGAGGAAGACGAATTTGGCTGTTGGGATTTTTTCATTTTTACAAAATGACCCCTCTTAAATTCTTAAAACTTTAAGTAGGTTCGTGGTGATTGAGCACTGCCACTTGTCTAACCACTCAAGTGCCTCATTTAATAAAAGCTTATGAACAAAGCCGGAATTTTAAAAGCGAAAGAACCATTACTATAAAGTAGCAATATGGGATGTAGGGGCATGTCTGTGTGCAAACTGAAACAAGGATATGCAGTGGACCAAATAGAAGGACACGGTTCTAAAGCAACAAGAGAGGGTAGACATGTGGATTTACACAGGTAGGTTCTAAACAGTTGATGATTATGTGTGGATGATCGTAAATAGATTTTACCATCAATAAAAGAGCGTAAAAAAGAACGAAGTATGAGTGGAGAAGACATATAAGTAGAGTTGAGGAGAGAAGTATTTTTGTATGGGCCGTGTTTTTGAACTACAAATATATAGAATCATGCAATCCAAATCATTTCTTCAAAAGATACCCACCAAAAAGAGTGGCGTGTGGTCAATTATTGCTTTGAACCTTTTAAATCAGTTGCACAATTAGCGACGCAAACCTCACACGTCCATCAGCATCTATATCTGCGGCCTCTAAATCTTCATTGGTGAAATCTCAGCTCCAACTACGTTTGGCCCTCCATTGCTTCCATGCCTCCCCAAATGCGGTTATCAACCAGCCATCTGAAACGGTAGTGAAAGATAGCCAGCACAGAGCAAATACACGACCCATAGTTGTTCTGAAGGCAAAGTCGCAATATCCAACTGTAGTAACCAATTCCACAGAGAGATAAAAGGAATCAGGACCGCTTAACTTCTCTACATAACATATAACCATGAAATCCAAAATGACGAAGAAGACAAAAGCCACAAGTATCCCAACTCCCACCATCTTCCTGACATTTGTAAGAAAGTTCTCTGAGAACTCTGGGCACAGTCGACTTTTTTGAAGTACGATTCCATGTTGTCTTCAGTATGCAAGGAAGCGTAATATTTAGGAGGATGACTCCTCTTAAAGCATAGAAGCATATGAAGACCTTAGTGCCAACAGATCTTGGTACAATAACTCTATACCCTACTGTGAATTCCGTCCCGATAGTAAAATATAATCCATCTACAAAAGCATTAGTTTTTCCCATTTGTGAAAAATATTGACGTGTAAGGGCAAAAAAGAGAGCACCAAAAAGAAGGTACCCGGTGACAACAGCAGTCTTAATCGTCACTGTGGGATGGTGGCTTTTACTGGTGGAAGCATGACCGGTTCTAACATGGTGTAGTCGCTGGGTGTGTTCAGGTGGAGCATTGTGTGTGGGTTGCTGGGTGTGTTCAGGTGGAGCATTGCATGTGGGAGAGTCTCTATCCTAGATTTAAGAGGGTGTGTGTGAAGAACCGGAAGGGGTAGACATGCTGTAAGTTGGTATAAGCAAGAAGTTGAGAGGTGGAAGAGCAAAGGCTGAGAATGAGGTGAGAATACCGTGTGACGCGTTGGGTTTAAAAAGAACGCATTGCTCGTCATGTTTTCATAAGATACCCAGATGCTCACGTGCTGCAAGAGATACATGTCGCGCGACCAGTGATCCATGATCCGGATGAGACGTGCGAATAAATGATCCGGATGAGACGTGTATGCCAAAAGAGGCATTATGTTTCAGATACGAAATATATGCTGAGATTTTATCCCCATTTTGATTTAAAATAAAGATCTTGGCAGACTGAATCTCTTGAAATCTAAATATCATCATCACCACCACCTTCGCTGCTGTTAAGTGGCGAAAGAAGAAAAGGTTTTAAAAGATAATAGAAATGAAGTGTCATGGGAAAGAAAAAAGGAGCTGTGGTGATGCATATTTTCTCGGCAGGAGGACGGAACGGGCTATGGTTTTTGCAGCTGCAAGTGCATCAGCCGCCCCTCCCATGATCACCCGAGTCGTTCGCAGAAAAAGGAAGACGAATTCGGCTGTTGGGATTTTTTCATTTTTACAAAAAAACCCCTCTTAAATTCTTAGAACTTTAAGTAGGTTCGTGGTGATTGAGCACTGCCACAAGTCTAACCACTCAAGTGCCTCATTTAATAAAAGCTTATGAACAAACCTGGATTTTTAACAGCGGAAGAACCATTACTATAAAGTAGCAATATGGGATGTAGGGGCATGTCTGTGTGCAAACTGAAACAAGGATATGTTGTGGACCAAATAGATGGACACGGTTCTAAAGCAACAAGAGAAGGCAGACATGTGGATTTACACAGGTAGGTTCTAAACAGTTGATGATTATGTGTGGATGATCATAAATAGATTTTACCCTCAATAAAAGAGAATAAAAAAGAACGAAATATGGGTGGAGAAGACGTGTAAGTAGAGTTGAGGAGAGAAGCATTTTTGTATGAGCCGTGTCTTTGAACTACAAATAGATAGAATCATGCAATCCAATTCATTTCTTCAAAAGATACCCACCAAAAGAGTGGCGTGTGGTCAATTATTGCTTTGAACCTTTTAAATCAGCTGCACAATCAGAAACACAAACCTCACACGTCCATCAGCATCTATATCTGCGGCCTCTAAATCTTCATTGGTGAAATCTCTACTGCAACTACGTTTGGCCCTCCATTGCTTCCATGCCTCCCCAAATGTGGTTATCAATCAGCCAACTGAAACGGTAGAGAAAGATAGCCAGAATAGAGCAAATACACGACCCATAGTTGTTCTGAAGGCAAAGTCGCCATATCCAACTGTAGTAACCAATACCACAGCGAGATAAAAGGAATCAGGACCGCTCAACTTCTCTACATAACATAGAACCAAGAAATCCAAAATGACGAAGAAAACAAACGCCACAAGTATCCTAACTCCCACCCTCTTCCTGACATTTGTAAGAAAGTTCTCTGAGAACTCTAGGCACAGTCGGGTTTTTGAGGTACGTTCCATGTTGTCTCCAGAATGCTAGGAATCGTTATATTTAGGAGGATGACTCCTCTTAAAGCATAGAAGCATATGAAGACCTTAGTGCCAACAGATCTTGGTACAATATCTCTATACCCTATTGTGAATACCATCCCGATAGTAAAATATAATCCATCTACAAAAGCATTAGTTTTCCCATTTGTGAAAAATGTTACAGTGTAAGGGCAAGAAAGAAAGCACCAAAAAGAAGGTACCCAGTGACAATGGCAATCTTAGTCAACACGGTGAGATGGTGGCTTTTACTGGTGGAAGCATGACCGGTTCTAACATGGTGGAGTTGCTGGGTGTGTTCAGGTGGAGCATTGTGTGCGGGTTGCTGGGGGTGTTCAGGTGGAGCATTTTGTGTGGGAGAATCGCAATCCTAGATTTCAGAGGGTGTGAGTGAAGAACCGGAAGGGGTAGACATGCTGTAAGTTGGTATAAGCAAGAAGTTGAGAGGAGGAAGAGCAAAGGCTAAGAATGAGGTGAGAATACCGTGTGATGCATTGTGTTTAAAAAGAACGCATCGCTCGTCATGTTTACGTAAGATACCAAGATGCTCACACGCTACACGACATACATGTCGCGCGACCAGCGATCTATGATTCGGATGAGACGTGCGAATAAATGATCCGGATGAGTCGTATATGCCAAAAGAGACATTATATTTCAGATACGATACATAAGTTGAGATTTTATCCCCGTTTTGATTTAAAATAAAGATCTTGGCAGACAGAATCTTTTGAAATCTAAATATCATCGTCACTACCACTTTCGCTGCCGTCAAGTGGCGAAAGAAGAAAGGGTTTTAAAAGATAAGAGAAATCAAGGGTCATGGGAAAGAAAAAAGGAGCTGTGGTGATGCATAATTTCTTGGCGGGAAAAAGGAACGGGCTGTGCTTTTTGCAGCTGCAAGTGCATCAGCCGCCCCTCCCACGATCACCTGAGTCGTTCGAAAAAAGAGGAAGACGAATTCGGCTATTGGGATTTTTTCATTTTTACAAAAAAACCCCTCTTAAATTCTTAAAACTTTAAGTGGGTTCGCGGAGATTGAGCACTGCCACAAGTCGAACCACTCAAGTGCCTCATTTAATAAAAGCTTATGAGCAAACCTGGATTTTTAAAAGCGAAAGAACCGTTACTGTAAGGTTCAATATGGGATTTAGGGGCATGTCTGTGTGCAAACTGAGACAAGAATATGCAGTGGACCAAATAGAAGGACACGGTTCTAAAGCAACTAGAGAAGGCAGACAAGTGGATTTACACAGGTAGATTCTAAACAGTTGATGATTATGTGTGGATGATCATAAAGAGATTTCACCCTCAATAAAAGAGAATAAAAAAGAACGAAGAATGAGTGGAGTAGACGTATAAGTAGATTTGAGGAGAGAAGTATTGTTGTATGGGCTGTGTCATTAAACTGCAAATGGATGGATTCATGCAATCCAAATCATTTTTTCAAAAGATACCCACCAAAAAGAGTGGCGTGTGGTCAATTATTGCTTTGAACCTTTTAAATCAGTTGCACAATTAGCGACGCAAACCTCACACGTCCATCAGCATCTATATCTGCGGCCTCTAAATCTTCATTGGTGAAATCTCTGCTCCAACTACGTTTGGCCCTCCATTGGTTCCATGCTTCCCCAAATGCGGTTATCAACCAGCCAACTGAAATGGTAGTGAAAGATAGCCAGAATAGAGCAAATACACGACCCATAGTTGTTCTGAAGGCAAAGTCACAATATCCAACTGTAGTAACCAAAACCACAGAGAGATAAAAGGAATCAGGACCGCTCAACTTCTCTACATAACATAGAAC
This sequence comes from Sextonia rubra, assembly GCA_037013555.1. NCBI lineage: Eukaryota > Viridiplantae > Streptophyta > Magnoliopsida > Laurales > Lauraceae > Sextonia > Sextonia rubra. The sequence continues at coordinate 101,944,200 of JASUAD010000001.1, read as the reverse complement.
TAAGAAATCCAAAATGAAGAAGAAGACAAAAGCCACAAGTATCCCAACTCCCACCCTCTTCCTGACATTTGTAAGAAAGTTCTCCGAGAACTCTGGGCACAGTCGGGTTTTTGAAGTACGATTTCATGTTGTCTCCAGTATGCTAGGAAGCATAATAATTAGGGGGATGACTCGTCTTAAAGCATAGAAGCATATGAAGACCTTAGTGCCAACAGATCTTGGTACAATATCTCTATACCCTATTGTGAATACCATCCCGATAGTAAAATATAATCCATCTACAAAAGCATTAGTTTTTCCCATTTGTGAAAAATATTGACGTGTAAGGGCAAAAAAGAGAGCACCAAAAAGAAGGTACCCAGTGACAACAGCAGTCTTAATCGTCACTGTGAGATGGTGGCTTTTACTGGTGGAAGCATGACCGGTTCTAACATGGTGTAGTCGCTGGGTGTGTTCAGGTGGAGCATTGTGTGTGGGTTGCTGGGTGTGTTCAGGTGGAGCATTGCATGTGGGAGAGTCATTATCCTAGATTTCAGAGGGTGTGTGTGAAGAACCGGAAAGGGTAGACATGCTGTAAGTTGGTATAAGCAAGAAGTTGAGAGGAGGAAGAGCAAAGGCTGAGAATGAGGTGAGAATACCGTGTGATGCGTTGGGTTTAAAAAGAACGCATTGCTCGTCGTGTTTTCATAAGATACCAAGATGCTCACGTGCTGCAAGAGATACATGTCGTGCGACCAGTGATCCATGATCCGGATGAGACGTGCGAATAAATGATCCGGATGAGACGTGTATGCCAAAAGAGGCATTATGTTTCTGATACGAAATATAAGCTAAGATTTTATCCCCATTTTGATTTAAAATAAAGATCTTGGCAGACTGAATCTCTTGAAATCTAAATATCATCATCACCACCACCTTCGCTGCCGTTAAGTGGCGAAAGAAGAAAAGGTTTTAAAAGATAAGAGAAATGAAGGGTCATGGGAAAGAAAAAAGGAGCTGGGGTGATGAATATTTTCTTGGTGGGAAGAAGGAACGGGCTGTGGTTTTTGCAGCTGCAAGTGCATCAGCCGCCCCTCCCATGATCACCCGAGTCGTTTGCAAAAAGAGGAAGACGAATTTGGCTGTTGGGATTTTTTCATTTTTACAAAATGACCCCTCTTAAATTCTTAAAACTTTAAGTAGGTTCGTGGTGATTGAGCACTGCCACTTGTCTAACCACTCAAGTGCCTCATTTAATAAAAGCTTATGAACAAAGCCGGAATTTTAAAAGCGAAAGAACCATTACTATAAAGTAGCAATATGGGATGTAGGGGCATGTCTGTGTGCAAACTGAAACAAGGATATGCAGTGGACCAAATAGAAGGACACGGTTCTAAAGCAACAAGAGAGGGTAGACATGTGGATTTACACAGGTAGGTTCTAAACAGTTGATGATTATGTGTGGATGATCGTAAATAGATTTTACCATCAATAAAAGAGCGTAAAAAAGAACGAAGTATGAGTGGAGAAGACATATAAGTAGAGTTGAGGAGAGAAGTATTTTTGTATGGGCCGTGTTTTTGAACTACAAATATATAGAATCATGCAATCCAAATCATTTCTTCAAAAGATACCCACCAAAAAGAGTGGCGTGTGGTCAATTATTGCTTTGAACCTTTTAAATCAGTTGCACAATTAGCGACGCAAACCTCACACGTCCATCAGCATCTATATCTGCGGCCTCTAAATCTTCATTGGTGAAATCTCAGCTCCAACTACGTTTGGCCCTCCATTGCTTCCATGCCTCCCCAAATGCGGTTATCAACCAGCCATCTGAAACGGTAGTGAAAGATAGCCAGCACAGAGCAAATACACGACCCATAGTTGTTCTGAAGGCAAAGTCGCAATATCCAACTGTAGTAACCAATTCCACAGAGAGATAAAAGGAATCAGGACCGCTTAACTTCTCTACATAACATATAACCATGAAATCCAAAATGACGAAAAAGACAAAAGCCACAAGTATCCCAACTCCCACCATCTTCCTGACATTTGTAAGAAAGTTCTCTGAGAACTCTGGGCACAGTCGACTTTTTTGAAGTACGATTCCATGTTGTCTTCAGTATGCAAGGAAGCGTAATATTTAGGAGGATGACTCCTCTTAAAGCATAGAAGCATATGAAGACCTTAGTGCCAACAGATCTTGGTACAATAACTCTATACCCTACTGTGAATTCCGTCCCGATAGTAAAATATAATCCATCTACAAAAGCATTAGTTTTTCCCATTTGTAAAAAATATTGACGTGTAAGGGCAAAAAAGAGAGCACCAAAAAGAAGGTACCCGGTGACAACAGCAGTCTTAATCGTCACTGTGAGATGGTGGCTTTTACTGGTGGAAGCATGACCGGTTCTAACATGGTGTAATCGCTGGGTGTGTTCAGGTGGAGCATTGTGTGTGGGTTGCTGGGTGTGTTCAGGTGGAGCATTGCATGTGGGAGAGTCTCTATCCTAGATTTAAGAGGGTGTGTGTGAAGAACCGGAAGGGGTAGACATGCTGTAAGTTGGTATAAGCAAGAAGTTGAGAGGAGGAAGAGCAAAGGCTGAGAATGAGGTGAGAATACCGTGTGATGCATTGGGTTTAAAAAGAACGCATTGCTCGTCATGTTTTCATAAGATACCAAGATGCTCACGTGCTTCAAGAGATACATGTCGTGCGACCAGTGATCCATGATCCGGATGAGACGTGCGAATAAATGATCCGGATGAGACGTGTATGCCAAAAGAGGCATTATGTTTCTGATACGAAATATAAGCTAAGATTTTATCCCCATTTTGATTTAAAATAAAGATCTTGGCAGACTGAATCTCTTGAAATCTAAATATCATCATCACCACCACCTTCGCTGCCGTTAAGTGGCGAAAGAAGAAAAGGTTTTAAAAGATAAGAGAAATGAGGGGTCATGGGAAAGAAAAAAGAAGCTGTGGTGATGCATATTTTCTTGGTGGGAAGAAGGAACGGGCTGTGGTTTTTGCAGCTGCAAGTGCATCTGCCGCCCTCCAATGATCACCCGAGTCGTTTGCAAAAAGAGGAAGACGAATTCGGCTGTTGGGAATTTTTCATTTTTACAAAATGACCCCTCTTAAATTCTTAAAACTTTAAGTAGGTTCGCGGTGATTGAGCACTGCCACTTGTCTAACCACTCAAGTGCCTCATTTAAAAAAAGCTTATGAACAATGCTGGAATTTTAAAAGCGAAAGAACCATTACTATAAAGTAGCAATATGGGATGTAGGGGCATGTCTGTGTGCAAACTGAAACAAGGATATGCAGTGGACCAAATAGAAGGACACGGTTCTAAAGCAACAAGAGAGGGTAGACATGTGGATTTACACAGGTAGGTTCTAAACAGTTGATGATTATGTGTGGATGATCGTAAATAGAGTTTACCATCAATAAAAGAGCGTAAAAAAGAACGAAGTATGAGTGGAGAAGACATATAAGTAGAGTTGAGGAGAGAAGTATTTTTGTATGGGCTGTGTCTTTGAACTACAAATGGATGGAATCATGCAATCCAAATCATTTCTTCAAAAGATACCCACCAAAAAGAGTGGCGTGTGGTCAATTATTGCTTTGAACCCTTTAAATTAGTTACACAATTAGCGACACAAACCTCACACGTCCATCAGCATCTATATCTGCGGCCTCTAAATCTTCATTGGTGAAATCTCAGCTCCAACTACGTTTGGCCCTCCATTGCTTCCATGCCTCCCCAAATGAGGTTATCAACCAGCCATCTGAAACGGTAGTGAAAGATAGCCAGAACAGAGCAAATACACGACCCATAGTTGTTCTGAAGGCAAAGTCGCCATATCCAACTGTAGTAACCAATTCCACAGAGAGATAAAAGGAATCAGGACCGCTTAACTTCTCTACATAACATATAACCATGAAATCCAAAATGACGAAGAAGACAAAAGCCACAAGTATCCCAACTCCCACCATCTTCCTGACATTTGTAAGAAAGTTCTCTGAGAACTCAGGGTACAGTCGAGTTTTTTGAAGTACGATTCCATGTTGTCTTCAGTATGCAAGGAAGCGTAATATTTAGGAGGATGACTCCTCTTAAAGCATAGAAGCATATGAAGACCTTAGTGCCAACAGATCTTGGTACAATAACTCTATACCCTACTGTGAATTCCGTCCCGATAGTAAAATATAATCCATCTACAAAAGCATTAGTTTTTCCCATTTGTGAAAAATATTGACGTGTAAGGGCAAAAAAGAGAGCACCAAAAAGAAGGTACCCAATGACAACAGCAGTCTTAATCGTCACTGTGAGATGGTGGCTTTTACTGGTGGAAGCATGACCGGTTCTAACATGGTGTAGTCGCTGGGTGTGTTCAGGTGGAGCATTGTGTGTGGGTTGCTGGGTGTGTTCAGGTGGAGCATTGCATGTGGGAGAGTCACTATCCTAGATTTAAGAGGGTGTGTGTGAAGAACCGGAAGGGGTAGACATGCTGTAAGTTGGTATAAGCAAGAAGTTGAGAGGAGGAAGAGCAAAGGCTGAGAATGAGGTTAGAATACCGTGTGATGCGTTGGGTTTAAGAAGAACGCAATGCTCGTCTGTTTTCATAAGATACCAAGATGCTCACGTGCTGCAAGAGATACATGTCGCGCGACCAGTGATCCATGATCCGGATGAGACGTGCGAATAAATGATCCGGATGAGACGTGTATGCCAAAAGAGGCATTATGTTTCAGATACGAAATATAAGCTGAGATTTTATCCCCATTTTGATTTAAAATAAAGATCTTGGCAGACTGAATCTCTTGAAATCTAAATATCATCATCACCACCACCGTCGCTGCCGTTAAGTGGCGAAAGAAGAAAAGGTTTTAAAAGATAAGAGAAATGAAGTGTCATGGGAAAGAAAAAAGGAGCTGTGGTGATGCATATTTTCTCGGCAGGAAGAAGGAACGGGCTGTGGTTTTTGCAGCTGCAAGTGCATCAGCCGCCCCTCCCATGATCACCCGAGTCGTTCGCAGAAAAAGGAAGACGAATTCGGCTGTTGGGATTTTTTCATTTTTACAAAAAAAACCCCTCTTAAATTCTTAGAACTTTAAGTAGGTTCGTGGAGATTGAGCACTACCACAAGTCTAACCACTCAAGTGCCACATTTAATAAAAGCTTATGAACAAACCTGGATTTTTAACAGCGGAAAAACCATTACTATAAAGTAGCAATATGGGATGTAGGGGCATGTCTGTATGCAAACTGAAACAAGGATATGTTGTGGACCAAGTAGATGGACACGGTTCTAAAGCAACAAGAGAAGGCAGACATGTGGATTTACACAGGTAGGTTCTAAACAGTTGATGATTATGTGTGGATGATCATAAATAGATTTTACCCTCAATAAAAGAGAATAAAAAAGAACGAAATATGGGTGGAGAAGACGTGTAAGTAGAGTTGAGGAGAGAAGCATTTTTTGTATGAGCCGTGTCTTTGAACTACAAATAGATAGAATCATGCAATCCAATTCATTTCTTCAAAAGATACCCACCAAAAGAGTGGCGTGTGGTCAATTATTGCTTTGAACCTTTTAAATCAGCTGCACAATCAGAAACACAAACCTCACACGTCCATCGGCATCTATATCTGCGGCCTCTAAGTCTTCATTGGTGAAATCTCTACTGCAACTACGTTTGGCCCTCCATTGCTTCCATGCCTCCCCAAATGTGGTTATCAATCAGCCAACTGAAACGGTAGAGAAAGATAGCCAGAATAGAGCAAATACACGACCCATAGTTGTTCTGTAGGCAAAGTCGCCATATCCAACTGTAGTAACCAATACCACAGAGAGATAAAATGAATCAGGACCGCTCAACTTCTCTACATAACATAGAACCAAGAAATCCAAAATGACGAAGAAAACAAACGCCACAAGTATCCCAACTCCCACCCTCTTCCTGACATTTGTATGAAAGTTCTCTGAGAACTCTAGGCACAGTCGGGTTTTTGAAGTACGTTCCATGTTGTCTCCAGTATGCTAGGAAGCATAATATTTAGGAGGATGACTCCTCTTAAAGCATAGAAGCATATGAAGACCTTAGTGCCAACAGATCTTGGTACAATATCTCTATACCCTATTGTGAATACCATCCCGATAGTAAAATATAATCCATCTACAAAAGCATTAGTTTTTCCCATTTGTGAAAAATGTTGCTGTGTAAGGGCAAGAAAGAAAGCACCAAAAAGAAGGTACCCAGTGACAATGGCTATCTTAGTCAACACTGTGAGATGGTGGCTTTTACTGGTGGAAGCATGACCGGTTCTAACATGGTGGAGTTGCTGGGTGTGTTCAGGTGAAGCATTGTGTGCGGGTTGCTGGGTGTGTTCAGGTGGAGCATTTTGTGTGGGAGAATCGCTATCCTAGATTTCAGAGGGTGTGAGTGAAGAACCGGAAGGGGTAGACATGCTGTAAGTTGGTATAAGCAAGAAGTTGAGAGGAGGAAGAGCAAAGGCTAAGAATGAGGTGAGAATACCGTGTGATGCATTGGGTTTAAAAAGAACGCATCGCTCGTCATGTTTACGTAAGATACCAAGACGCTCACACGCTACACAACATACATGTCGCACGACCAGCGATCCATGATCCGGATGAGACGTGCGAATAAATGATCCGGATGAGACGTATATGCCAAAAGAGGCATTATATTTCAGATACGATACATAAGCTGAGATTTTATCCCCGTTTTGATTTAAAATAAAGATCTTGGCAGACAGAATCTTTTGAAATCTAAATATCATCGTCACTACCACTTTCGCTGCCGTCAAGTGGCGAAAGAAGAAAGGGTTTTAAAAGATAAGAGAAATCAAGGGTCATGGGAAAGAAAAAAGGAGCTGTGGTGATGCATAATTTCTTGGCGGGAAGAAGGAACGGGCTGTGGTTTTTGCAGCTGCAAGTGCATCAGCTGCCCCTCCCATGATCACCCGAGTCGTTCGCAGAAAAAGGAAGACGAATTCGGCTGTTGGGATTTTTTCATTTTTACAAAAAAAACCCCTCTTAAATTTTTAGAACTTTAAGTAGGTTCGTGGTGATTGAGCACTGCCACAAGTCTAACCACTCAAGTGCCGCATTTAATAAAAGCTTATGAACAAACCTGGATTTTTAACAGCGGAAGAACCATTACTATAAAGTAGCAATTTGGGATGTAGGGGCATGTCTGTGTGCAAACTGAAACAAGGATATGTTGTGGACCAAATAGATGGACACGGTTCTAAAGCAACAAGAGAAGGCGGACATGTGGATTTACACAGGTAGGTTCTAAACAGTTGATGATTATGTGTGGATGATCATAAATAGATTTTACCCTCAATAAAAGAGAATAAAAAAGAACGAAATATGAGTGGAGAAGACGTGTAAGTAGAGTTGAGGAGAGAAGTATTTTTGTATGCCGTGTCTTTGAACTACAAACAGATAGAATCATGCAATCCGATTCATTTCTTCAAAAGATACCCACCAAAAGAGTGGTGTGTGGTCAATTATTGCTTTGAACCTTTTAAATCAGTTGCACAATCAGAGACACAAACCTCACACGTCCATCAGCATCTATATCTGCGGCCTCTAAATCTTCGTTGGTGAAATCTCTGCTCCAACTACGTTTGGCCCTCCATTGCTTCCATGCCTCCCCAAATGCGGTTATCAACCAACCAACTGAAACAGTAGAGACCGATAGCCAGAACAGAGAAAATACCCGACTCATAGTTGTTCTGAAGGCAAAGTCGCCATATCCAACTGTAGTAACCAATACCACAGAGAGATAAAAGGAATCAGGACCGCTCAACTTCTCTACATAACATAGAACCAAGAAATCCAAAATGACGAAGAAGACAAGTGCCACAAGTATCCCAACTCCTACCCTCTTCCTGACATTTGTAAGAAAGTTCTCTGAGAACTCTGGGCGTAGTTGGGTTTTTGAAGTTCGATTCCATGTTGTCTCCAGTATGCTAGGAAGCGTAATATTTAGGAGGATGACTTGTCTTAAAGCATAGAAGCATATGAAGACCTTAGTGCCAACAGATTTTGGTACAATATCTCTATACCCTATTGTGAATACCGTCCCGATAGTAAAATATAGTCCATCTACAAAACCATTTGTTTTTCCTATTTGTGAAAAATGTTGGTGTGTAAGGGCAAAAAAGAGAGCACCAAAAAGAAAGTACCCAGTGACAACAACAATCTTAGTCATCACTGTGAGATGGTGGCTTTTACTGGTGGAAGCATGACCGATTCTAACATAGTGTAATTGCTGGGTGTGTTCAGGTGGAGCATTGTGTGTGGGTTGCTGGGTGTGTTCAGGTGGTGCATTGCATGTGGGAGAGTCACTATCCTAGATTTAAGAGGGTGTGTGTGAAGAACCGAAAGGGGTAGACATGCTGTATGTTGGTATAAGCAAGAAGTTGAGCGGAGGAAAAGCAAAGGCTGAGAATGAGGTGAGAATACCGTGTGATGCGTTGGATTTAAAAAGAACGCATTGCTCGTCATGTTTACATAAGATACCAAGATGCTCACGTGCTACAAGAGATATATGTCGCGTGACCAGCGATCCATGATCCGGATGCGACGTGCGAATAAATGATCCGGATGAGACGTATATGACAAAAGAGGCATTATGTTTCAAATACGAAATATAAGCTGAGATTTTATCCCCATTTTGATTTAAAATAAAGATCTTGGCAGACTGAATCTCTTGAAATCTAAATATCATCATCACCGCCACCTTCGCTGCCGTCAAGTGGCGAAAGAAGAAAAGGATTTAAAAGATAAGAGAAATGAAGGGTCATGGGAAAGAAAAAAGGAGCTGTGGTGATGCATTTTTTCTTGGCGGGAAAAAGGAACGGGCTGTGGTTTTTGCAGCTGCAAGTGCATCAGCCGCCCCACCCATGATCACCTGAGTCGTTCGCAGAAAGAGGAAGACGAATTCGGCTGTTGGAATTTTTTCATTTTTACAAAAAGACCCCTCTTAAATTCTTAAAACTTTAAGTAGGTTCGTGGTGATTGAGCACTGCCGTGGATGAGTCAATTACGTCCACAATTCATCTACTCATCCTAAGTATATAATAGATGCGCAGAGGAACAGGACTATTAAAAGTTAAGAGAATTATGTTCGTTGAGATCTCAAAAAGTTATCATTGGAGAGGTGCCAGGGGGTTGACAGTGACAGGAGGTCCACATCACTCCCGCCTATGTGAAATGAACAAATGAACATTGACTTAATACTATCACTTAAATAAGAATTCTTAATTTTCATTATTTAAAAAAAATAGTTAATCTCATATATTTAAATCTAATTTTTCTATTTTGAAAAGCAGCTAATCCTTTTCTAATTTTTCTCTTTTTTAAACAAATCATTTAAGATTAATTTTGTCTTTTTATATAAATTAAAAAAATTATCCATCAATCTAATAGTCCATTCCATTCGAACTTATTAGAATCCAGTGGGACCTATGTAAATAGGAGGGAAATGTTTGAATGGGTCACTTGGATTGACTAATGGGGACCCCACATGGTAAATTATACTGTAAGACCATAAGAAATGCTTATATAAAATCATTACTCATATATATATGAAAAATAATCCTATAAGAACTAGTTCTCACCACATTTTTTTTAGGAGTCTAGGTGAGGTTTATCTATCACTCAATCCAAATCTTGCAATACGTAAAGACTCTCTTGATAGTCACATGTCCTAAGTTTCGATCAAATCTGAATTTACTAGACCATTGGATCGACTATGCGTCAATCCAAATTGACTAGATTTATGGGCCTCAGATAAAGGGGTTAGGGGCATGTGATTGGTGCTAAATTTGATATTTAGAATTGTCCCACATAGAGCTTTCCATCCCCCTAGTCCCATCCTCAAATAGGACCCTCAAGTGGGCCATGTAAAATATTCCACAACAGGTGTGTGAGAACACTTCTCAAAGAATTAAAACCATATAACTCATCTTACTTACAACAAAGAGAAAAACAATCACATAATCTAAATTGGGGTGTGAGGTAATTGCATGGGTTGGGTCACTTCATTCAAAGCATACCCCATAAATAGTTAGTTCCATGATATCCATATGAGTGGGGCCCACATAACTCAATTTACTTACAAGAGCAAAAAGAAAGACAATCACACAAGAGATGGGGCAATTGCAACCTTGATTATGTCATTTTCTTACAATGGAGTACATCAACGGTCTAGATCACTTCAATCAAAGCATACCCATATTAAGATAGATAAATCGGCAAGCTACAAGTACTCGAACATTACATGATCAAAGAACTGGGATCATCTCTCACTCTGCAGTGGGCCCACCTATTAAATCTAGGGCACACAATGAAATGTAATTCGATCAAAGGCTAGGAAAGAATGCAGATTGCTCGCTAAGGATCTTCTCTTAGAATTGCAAGAGGATTAACATTGGGGACAATCTATTTTACGTGTTTTAAATTATATAGGAAAGATGAGGAAGATAAGTATATGGAGAATATTTTAGATTTTAGGATGCCACATGTAGCTCAAAAGAGAGAGCCATTTGTCACTCTTCCGTGAAAAACTATTGTCATTATATATAGTAGTGTTGGAGGCCCGTGCCTAATACGGGCCCAAAAAGAGAGAAAAACATATGTTTAAATATAAAAATTTTCTAATTTTAAATTATCCAAAATAAATTGCCCCCATTTTTGCAAGGATCAACGCTAGTTTCATTGACACGATAAATGGGGAAAGCATAAGATAAGACTCGCAAGAAAGGCCGTCCTAAACCTAGGTCATAATAAAAATATTGCTTCATAAATTAAGATTTTGCTTAGAGAACAACAAATAAAATCTCAAATTAGCTATAAACTTAGAAAGCTACAACTAGACTAAACTAACTAAAAAGGGAAAACAATGAAGTCTTGTATTAAAATGGTTAGAGATAATAGAGGGTACCTCCAATGCTTAGATTCCAGTGGCGGGACTAAAAAGTTTATTAAGGAAAAGCCGTAAAATACTAAAAGATGCTTCCGGCCACATATTTTGCAGAAACCTCATGAAATGACTACACCGATGCAAGATGACTAACTATATATACGCAACATTTGTTTATATTAGGTGAAGCAAGTTAGTATGAACTTGGGTATCTTAATGCACTTCAATAAAATGTATTGTACCTAAAACACGATAGTACAAGGGGTGGTGGCACCCATTGAATCCGGGTCTACTTTTAAACGATGGTGAAAATTTTTCTTTTACTTAAAAAATATAGATAATAATTTTACGTCCTTTCCGAGACTCCTAATGAATTGCCCTATTTTCAAAACACAATTGCATTGTTTGAATCTGTATCCCTCAAATAAAAACTCTAGGTCCACCAACAGTAGATTATTCATGTAAATATTTGTATCTTGTCTAAAATCAATTCTATTGATTAAATGTGTGGCTTATTTTAATTCAATAGAAAAAAAGAAACCTCCAAAAGAAGAGGATAAGTTTTTTCCTAGATCTTTATACACTGTTCCTATGTACATACTTGATCTAAACAAATTAATAACATTAAAAAATATATAATGTGGCATCAGGTAGTCCTCATCTATAAAATTTATCAACCTGAAGCTATACCCAAAATTTGAGTCCAAGTAGTGGGCCTAAGATTCCAACGAATAAATATGGGTTCGAGACCTATTTGCAGATTTTCATTTCGAATCCTTACAACTAGGGTACACATTTTTATCACTATTTCTAGAATTCTGACATCCTTTTACATTTCTAAATATTAACTTACATGGGTTGTTGCTTACGTATAGCCCGGAGATCAAGGTCCACACCACATCAATTAATTCAACTAAGAAAAACCTCCATAACATCTCAGAGATTTTTTTATGTTCAATTGAAAGTTCTTCTGTCCTAGCTTCCTTCGGTTATTAGTCTTTAACTTCACATTGGCGTAGTCATTGTTTAGTTGGATTTTATCAAAGTAAATTTTTTGCATTAATATGCAATTATTAAATTTTGAGGACTTGAGAAGCAAGGGTTAATATCATTTAAATAAATAAATATTGTATAATGTGAAGACCATGTCTAAACCTATCTATCTCACCCCCTGTATTTATTATCATACATGATATCTCTAAGTGTAGTGGCTCAAATCTCACTTCAATTATAGTGTGATGTGCATTGATCATGATCTTGTTAAACTTTGTTATTTTATATATGATCAACTCAATGGCAGGAATTGTACTGTGCAGTTGGTTTTTCTAAATCATCATAATAGGATTCAAGAACTTAGCTTAGGCTAATAAATCTTTTTTTTTTTTTTTTTTTGGAATGGTTACACTTTATGTAGTTTAAAAACATATGATCCTTTTTTACCATTCATTTGCATGTGATTATGAGGTAAGAAGAACAAAAATATGCACTAGGGTTAGTTTAGTCTTTTCATAATTAATTGGAGAATAGTTTTGCATTTTCTAGTGTTACCCATGCCATAACCGGAGATGGTGAGAATAGCCTTTTCTGTCTGTCCTGTGATCCTTTCGTACTTCATGACCTTTTGGTGATTAGACAGAATTCTATCGATCCCACTGAAAAGATTCTTTTAAAAAACAGACTTCTCTAAAAAAGCACGCAACCTGGCTCGTCCTTTCTTTCTTAGCTTTGTACTTTCCTTTGATCGTCGATTCCCTGAGAAACTTGCATGAAGAGGTATTATTATTGTTTTTCGTGAATTTTACAACAAAATATATATATATATCATGTAAAGGGTCCCCCAACGTATAAACTTCACTTATTGGGAGTGGTCATATATATATATATATATATATATTTATCTAATTGGAAAGCATGGAACTCGCCGCATTATTTTAAAAACCTGAAAACCCCTATTTCTTCTTCCTTCCATCTTCCTTCTATGAAAGAGTGCTACCAAGATTTGTCATCTTTCAATCAACTAGAAAACTCAATTTCCCTATCAAAGCAATAGTCATAAATAGGGGCTGAGGTGTGGAGCCCCCTCTCGTAGGCGAAAAAGAAGAACCATTGTAAAAAAAAAGGGGACTCACGCTTTGGGTTTTGGGTGATCTAGATGGTGGAACCCGATGGTCCAATCCACAAGGGACCACCACCACTGTGGTCGCCCAACAGTCCCCTTCATGATGTAGAGTCTTGATCTCCTATTGGGTGGGGCATGGGGTCCCAGAACCCATATCAATCAAAGTAGTTTTGATGATTTGGAATTTGGAAAAACATAGTTTTGAATCCTCCTCTCATAGATCTAGAGCTGATCTCTACCTTCATGATATTTACAATTTTGGACTTCCATAGGGATGAAATGAATGGAAAAAGGAAGAGGAACATAGAACTTTTGGATTTAAGGAAAGGTGGTAGCATTAAATTCACATCGTCCAAGGAAAGATGTGGGGTTTTTTCTGGTTTTAATGGTAACAGGGGAGCATCGAACTCATTGTTCAATTAGATGCAAAAAAAAATTTGGAGTAATCATACATGACCACTTGGAGTACACACAACTTGCATGAGGTTTATGGTTAAGGGGACCCTTACATGATATTTTTGGTAAAATCCTCTGCTTTTTTTTTTTTTTTGAATAGTTAGACTTTGGGTGAGAAAAAGCCAAATTCACGAGGTTAATCACATAAAAAAAGTGGATTTTAGCTATTGTTAGGTTTATATCTTATATGTTGGGTTAGCTAGATGGGTCCATTGGGCTAATCAAGGAATGGATTAAGATCAAGGTATTTGTTAACTGTATCAAGGCTTTATAAGAAATAAAGAAAGTTATAGGAGATAAAGAAAGCGGGGATTATATATATTATGTAATCCATAACCTTAGATCTCATAGAAGAGAGTGTCTTCTCAAACATCACATAAGAGAGACAATAAGAGCATGAGAGTTTCTATATGCTTTTATTTGCTATAGTGAAGATGATATCGTCTTTGTCCGCAAACGTAGCCTTAATTGAGTGAATCATGTAAATTCTCTATGCTTTTTTTTTATTTGACTTGATTATTGATAGTAGGGTTTGCGCTTTCACACGTACTAGTATTTAAGATCAACTCAAGCATTAAGTGGACTGCGCTTTGCCTTTCTTAAATCCATCTATTCAAATATTGATTGTCAGATCAAATCTTGATTGTCAGATCTTTTTAAATTATCCATTCAAATTTTGATTGTCTATCAAGCATCTCGATGTAAGCATTAGGAGATCAGATTTTTTAAGTCATGGATGGAAGATGAAGAGGCAAGACTAGACTAACAGGTGTGCAAGCAGTAGGAGCTCCGGTTTTCCGTATGATCTAATTTCTAAAATTGTATTTTTTTCATTGTGATTTGGCCTTCAGATTTTCCATTATGATTTCCAATCAAGACCTAACGTGAGTCTTAATTGTACAAGCGACCTTAATAAATACCATAAATCAGTGATGTGCAACCACATGAGCAATCTACATCTATTTGGTTTTGAGACAAAGTGATCATCTTCTCTTTACAAAAAATTGGAATTGATATGTGCATCTAAAATTGTCTATCAAGCATCTTGATATAAGCATTAGGAAATCAGATTTATTAAATCGTGGACGGAAGATGAAGAGGGAAGACTAGACTAACAGGAGTGCAGGCAGTAGGAGATCCGGATGTCCATATGATCTGATTTCTAAAATTATACTTTTTCACTGTGATTTGGGCATCAGATTTTCCACTGTGATTTCCAATCAAGACCCAACGTGAGTCTTAATTGTACAAGCGACCCTAATAAATACCATAAATCAGTGATGTGCAACCACATGATCAAACACGAGCAATCTACGGCTATTTGGTTTTGAGGCCCAGTGATCATCTTCTCTTTACAAAAAATTCAAATTGATAATGTGCATCTACCATGTTCCTCAAAATCTATAATCATCATCATTAAAGTCTTGTTCGACTTATATTGGGCCGGCTATATGAATTTTGTTTCTCGCTCTTCTACTACCCTTTTCCCTTGTGGGCCATCAACATATATAGCCACAAACCTTTTCCCAATAGCATTGGACATGTCCAAAAAATTGCAATCAACCTTTTTACCAAATAAAAACACAATCAGCCTGATATTTTTGGTACGACGGTACAGTTTACGGTACGTTGTATGTCCAGAACTTTAAAACATTTAAATTATTTGATGACTTAATTTTGCACAAGAAGCCATCTGCAGTGATTTTTTTACGTATATGGACAGGTTGAGCTATCATATTTACATTAGGATTTTAGGAACTTAGTGGCAATAGGAATTGCGTTCATACGACGTCAAAAACACCCAAAAACAACTGCCCAAAGACAGTTTTTGCAGTCAGAAATCAGTCTTTTTTATCAGTAAATTTAAAAAATGGCTGTCTCCGTAAATTTCCTACCATTCAATTAACGACCGTCTTGGGCAGTCATTTTATTTTTTAAGAAAATTTTTAAAATATATATAATTTATTTATTTTCTAAAAAACCCGTAATTTTATTACCTAGCATTCAATTAACGACCTGTAATTTTATTATTTTAAAAAACCTGTAATAAACATACCAGTACTTGAATTAGAAAGCTGATCGACCTCGAAAAAACATGACTTTGTACAAAGTTACAGAAACCAGCAATACTTCTTAACTACCTGAAAGAAGGTTCTGCTAAAGTTTCATTGTACAGCTCCTTTGTAAATTGAAAAATATTTTACTCTAACAGAGTCACCTGAAAATGGGACCTTGATTAGTTTGTCTTAATCAACTCAGCAAGATAATCAAGTACACTTCCTCGAGAATCTGGATTTTTAAGGAGATCAAGAAGAACTTCTCTAAGACCATCATATAAGTTGACCAAATCCAAAGACAAGTTCATGGACCAAGCCCTGCCACTGAAGTCACTCGAAAGATTTTTATTCCTTTTAATGTACCTAGGAAGGTTTGAAAATTGAATTCAAGTTTCCATGAGGTGGGCAGTGAGTCAACAATAGTTTGGGGCCCAGCACTGCACTGTATTTTATCGTGGGTTTGAATTCAAGTTTCCAATGAGGTGGGCTGTGACACCTGCGATCGTGAGCATCCCAACTGGGCTATTTTTAAGGGCTGGAAAACCCAGCTCTTCAAAGTTCAAATAGTCCAAAACCCCTCACCAAAAAGAGGACCAGATTTCCAGATCCTCTTATCCCTTCTTCATCAAACTCTATTTCAAGAGAGCAAGAAGAGCCACACTCTCGGTCGCCTGCAAACATAAGATGATACAAACTCTGAGATGACTGTACTATTCTTAAAAAAACATGAGATGGCACCACACTGCAAACATTTATTTATCTAAATAACAGTCTTCCATTTCATACATTTATTTCTCTAAATAACAGTCTTCCATTTATTTATCTAAATAACAGTCTTCCATTACAGACATTTATTTGCCTAAACCACCCTTGCCTTTTCACACCCTGCATAAACAATGAACAGAAAATCAGGTAGGAGAAAAAAAATTTGGTTATGAAGTATTGTTTCTGAATGTATTTGACAGTCACCTCTCATAGGTGATTTGCATCTTTCCAGCATCAGATTGGCGATGCAGGTGAAGGCTTCTTGCAACAAGTTGATAGTGTCCTGACAGTCAGCCGGGCAATAGTTGACGATCTTCACCACCACAGTGCTGGTCCCTCCACACTGGTGAGGATTGCCTTGGTTGGTTGCACCGGTGCAGGTGACCTTAGAGTGCCTCCCACATGTAGCTCGATTATTCCAGATTGCATTGCTTGCAGCAGCTATCATCACACCCTCATCTTGGTACCCATAACAGGAAGAGGCTGCACTCAATTTTAAAGTTGATCTCTACCCCATTTTTTTTTTTTTTAAAAGAAACATGAGAAAGGAAGTGAAGATATGGAAGAATAAGATTTGGCTTAAGAATAGAAAAATAGAATTCATGGGGCCAACCTAAACATAATTGTGACAGTGCATTGTTATGATGATGACAATGATGATGGAGGCATTTTCATGAAATTTCTTTTTCTCCACTTGTCATTTTATTGGTTCATTTTGGTCTGAATGCTGTTCAGTTGACTCCATATAAAAAATAAGCTAACTAAATACTTTAATTGAAGCTAGAAGATCATAAAAACCAGGACATGGCCAATGTACCTGTTCTGAAAGTAGAAATCTACTGGAAATTCACCTGAAAGCGAACAAGAGAAGTTAGAAGGAACTCCATTTGGAAGACCAAAAACATTGTGGACCAACAACATTCTACCACAACTATAAATATTTGAAATATCCAATAACCAAAAAGAAAAGTCCTTGAAAGAAAGTCACCACAGCTTGAAACAAAGCTTCCAGAGCTTGAGAGAGATTGCTGGACCGAGTAGTGGTGCATCATAAGGGCTCAAAGCATGGGGCTATTATGCATAGATGAGGATTTGACCATCTCTGAAGAATAAAATGCAATAATTCTTGCTGTTAAGAAATTATTTATGCAAGTATGCACACAGTTTTTATTTACAATTGTAATTTATGGATAAAAGTTGAAGACATACTTGCACCAGCTTCACTTGTTGTATTGCCTTTCATAGATCTTGAAGGAGCTAAATCTGGCACAAGCATTGCATACAAGCCAATGAAGAAACTTGAGAAAATAGACAACAGTAAGCTCCCAATGACAATAAGTGGCCACAGAAGGATCACCAAACAGGCAAATGGCACACAAGCTGATTCAAGGAATGGACCTTCTCAGTTAGTTATATCATGAAGCAACCGATGCCAGCCTGTGAAGAGCATGTATAGACTCTCTATTATGGCTATAACGGTGTAAAGAGGGATCTCGACAATCAAGCCCATCAACCCCACAACAAGACATCTGGGCACCTTAATTAACCTTTAAAAATTCCAGCAGTAGAGTTTAATTTAAATGATTATTGTGAGCTGATTTTAATACCAACAAGCTAATATCATTGAAAGACAGAATTAACAGCATACCTTTTAGTGTGAGTTTGCTATGAAGCAGAGCTCTTGTGCAACTCCTTCAAGTACTGTGGGTATGAATGGTAGTAGAAGACTGAAATCTCGAACTGCGGTGCAGCACCCTTTAATCGTTTCCAATGTACCATCCTGGCCAGTATTTGATGAAATTTCTCAAATTGAACCTATGAAATTTGCTTATGAAGGCTGCATCTGGGCAGAAAACCAAAATGTTGCAAGGTGTCAGCATTTGTGCTAGACAATCATTCAAGCAAAAACTTAAACTCAAATGTTATACAAAAAAAAAATTAGGTTTTCTGAAAAACAGGTCTCCTATTTAGACTGCAGACCACTTTAAAACCCAATTAATACTTCCTAATCATTCAAGTAACAAATGAACATCAATTTTACTAAAAGAAGATGAAAATTCAAAACATATTATGAATACTTTGTTAACAAAAAACTAGGGGGAAAGAATTTTAATCACTTTTGTGTTGAAGTACTCTTTTGAGAGTCTTCCATTCAATTGCAAAAGTGAAGGCTATATTGAATTAAAACTTGTGCCTGTTAAAAGTAAATATGTCTAACTTGCCAGTTTGCCTGTTAAAAGTTTTGCTCGACCAAGTCTACCCGAAACTTGTTTTAAATCGCATCTCTACACTTAGGGCAGGTTTGGTTTGTCCAATTTAATTATAGAAAGTATACTTATCAATTAACATAATTATGAACCCAAAAGACACGTGATTAACCCAAAAGCTAAAGGTTAAGCCCAAGGCCCATGGAGCCAACTCAACTCATCGACAGACCTAGTGATGACTTCATTGATTGGTGAAATGGCTAAGATGCAGCCAGGACTAGGGATTGTCCTACACTAATTTCTCTCCTCTGCCACATAACTTCCACTTTAAGGTACCAAATTATTTAGTCTTCAACCTAACCTCATAAACACCTTAAAATATAAGGTGGTATTGATGCAACTCTAGATCTCCTATCAAATGTAGAGCAATCTCCCGATGGATTGTTCGAATTCAAAGATGGATTCTAACCTTAGGGCACAACAATAGTCATGGTAAAAACCATACTGAGAGAAAACTCTGATAATTTTAATTGAATTAAGCATGTCCATTACAACGAAAAACTCCTCTTTATATAGGAGTGACTGTTTCTAAACTAGGAATGACTATCTCTAAACAACTATAGCTTACCAAAATAAATTAAGCAATTACTAATGTCAACTCAACATAAAATAGAAAATAAATATTTAATTAGAACTATCTAACTAAGGATAGGGATCTCTGATCTTAAGGAGATCATAGATCAAGGGGGGCCCATCAATGTCTGCGAGACAGTGGTTTGGGCCAGATCCAGGATCGGCCTGCATGAACTCTCCCCAGGTTGGATAAACTTAACTTCGGTGAGTTAAGCGTTTGATATTTCTCATAGAGATCGAGATTGATGCGTAGGAAGTTGGTAGCAGTAATCCACGTAGCGTCAGAGAGAGGATGATTCCGTTAGCGAATATAAAACTTCTGGTAACCTCCTTGACGTGTAGAGATAATTTGATCATCAAGGACGTCAATAATCTCATCAGTAGGTGGGAGATTAACTGGTAGGGAAATAATTTGCTCTTCATTACATCCCCCATTATCATGGCCACGGTAGAGAGTAAGATCCTCTACATTGAAGGAAGAACTGATGCCTAAATCATAAGAAATGTCAAGAATATAGGCGCTGGAATTAATATTTTACAGAATCTTGAATTGACTTAAGTTGCGAGGGTGTAAGTTCTTATTAACTCTAAAAGGCAACCTTTTAGGTGCACCATAACCATATCTCCTTCAGTAAATTCAACAAATCGACAATTTTTGTCAGCTTGCTTTTTATAAACATTATTGTTGGTAGATATATGGCGGCATACTTCATTGTGCACTTTTTGCATGTGTTGGAAGAAATATTCAACATCTGCATTGATTTTTAAATCGACTAGCAAAGACATAAGATCAACAGGTAGTCATGGATGAACTCCTATAACAGCTTCAAATAGTGAAGTACCAGTTGACCGATTGACTGAGTTATTGTACGCAAAGTCTGCAATAGATAACACTTGATCCCATTTTGTAATACGGTCACGCACAAGACAGCATAACAACTATCCAAGACTTTTGTTTACCACTTTTGCTTGTCCATCAGTGAAAAAGTTAAGCTTAGTATTGGACAACATCCATAAGGTCTTCCAAAAATGGCTCATAAACTTCGTGTCCCGATCAAAAACAATAATCTTGGGAAAACCATGAAGCCAAACAACTTCCTTGAAGAAGAATTCTGCCACCTTATAAGCATCAGCAGTTGCGATGCAAGGAATCAACCTCTCTGGCAGTCGTAGGTAAACCTAGCACAAAGTCCATGTTAATGTCTTCCCCAGGAGTGTGGGGAACAGGCAAAGGCTGATATAATCTTGTGTTCTTCTTGCTTTCTTTATTGAGTTGACATTTCCTACATCTTTTGCAAATATGAACCATATTGATCTTCATGAGAGGCTAATAATATCTATCGCTGACAATAGCAAATGTTTCGTCGAGAGTCGTGACTCGTGACCCAAATGTCTACTACATCCTCCTACATAAAACTTTTGCACAATATAGTCACGAATAGAAGTAGTTGGGAGACAAAGTTGCATACCTTTGAATAAGAAACCATCATGAAGGCTATAATGACAATGCTGAATATGATCACCATTGATGAAGTCCGCATAAATAGAGCCAAAGTCCTTGTTAGTTGCATAGTCTTGTTTAATTTGCTCAAAACCTAGCACATTAACAGACATGGCGGTCAAAAGATGCTTCTACCGGCTTAATGCATCTGCTCTCTTGTTATCTTTTCCTGCCTTATGTTGAATGCTAAATTTAAACTCATGTATATAGGCACTCCATTTAGCACATTAGCACTGATTTTCTGTTGGGAGTGTAGATGTTGCAAGGCATCATTGTCAGAATAGAGCACAAACTCATTGGCAATCAAATAATGCCTTTAGTGACCAAGTGTTTGGACAAGGGCATAGAATTCTAAATCATAGGCAAAATACTTTCGCTTTGCATCTGAGAGTTTCTCACTAAAGAATGAAACTGGATGCCTTTCTTGGCTAAGAACACCTCCACTGCCTACATTTGAGGCATCATAAAAAATTTCAAAGAACTTGTCAAAATCAGGAACCCATAGAACTGGCGCTTCAATAATCTTTTGCTTGATCTTTTTGAAAGCCCTAGTAGCTACGCTGGTCCACTTGAATTCACAAATTCTCATATAGTCCATAACAGGAGTCATAATACTACTGAAGTTCCTAATAAACCTTTTGTAGAAATTGGTAAGACCACGAAAACTGCAAACTTCAGTAATGGTAGTAGGAATAGGCCAATCAAGAATGGCCCTAACCTTTTCAAGATCCATTTTGATACCTTGTGCAGAAACAACATATCCTAAGAAAATAACAAAATCACTTATGAAAGTACATTTCTTGAGATTAATGTAGAAACGCTCAAGGCAAGAAGTTGACAGACTTAATTTAAATGTTGAAGGTGATCTTCTTTTGTTTTTCTGTAAATTAGGAATATCGTTAAAGTAAACGATGATAAATTTCCCAATATAAGGTTGCAACAATAGTATCATAACCTGCATAAAAGTACTAAGAGCATTGATTAAGTAGAATGGCATAACCATCCATTCATAAAGACCATCCTTTATTTTAAAGGCAATTTTCCATTCATCACTTGGTCTCATGCGGATTTGATAATAACCGCTCCGCAGGTCAATTTTTGAAAAAAATACATGCATCAGTCATCATATGTAGCATATCATCCAACCGAGGGATAAGGAAGTGATATTTTACCATGATTTTGTTGATTGCATGACTGTCTATGTACATACGCCAGCTTCCGTCTTTCTTGCGAGTAAGAGTAAGAAGTGCTGGAACGTCACATGCACTAAGACTTTCCTTAATATAGCTTTTCATAAGTATGTTATCAACTTGCCTTTTTAATTCAATATTCTTCAATGGACTCATTCGATAGACAAGTAAGTTTGGTAGCAAAGCTCCTGGAACACGATCAATGGCATATTGAATGTCTCTCAATGGGGGCAGTTCCTTTGGCAATTATTGGGAACTAAATCAGCAAACTTTTTCAACAGTGGCTTCACTTCCCATCGAACAGATGTAGTAGGAGAGTTTTCTGCAATTTGTTTGGTAACTAAGGCATATATGACACATTGCTGTTTGCTTTCTTCTTCAAACCTTCTCATAGTTTAAATATGAGGTGTAAGAGAAGAGGTTGTGGATGCAGGTGAAGAAGGTGAAGTTGGCAATGGATGCAACATGATTCTTTTGCTTTTCTAGTTAAAAGTATAAGTGTTGTGCTTATGATCTGTGATGACTTTAAGTTTCTATAGCCATAGTCGTCCAACAAAGTTATATGTTACGTTCATTAGGAAGACGTCACATCTATTAGTGTCCTCATATTTACCAATTTTAAAAGGAACGAAGCATTGCTGACGAACAGGAGTGGAATAATTATTGACCCATGCAACTTTATAAGGTCATGGATGATTCACCATGGGTAATTTAAGCTTTCCAACCGCTTCTTGAGAAATGACATTCATTGCACTGCCATCATCAATAATCATATCGCATGATTTGCCCAGGCAATTGACTCGGGACCAGAAAATAGAAGCATGATTTCAGTCTTCTTCTTCCTCCTTGGCGTCAGCTACTAACAGACAGTGATCTAGAAAAAGTAGTGGCATGCCATCATCAGCGTCTGCATAATCTATCTGATCTACTGGATTTTCATAGAGAGGATGTGTCAACTTGCTCTGTTCATGTTGGACATCACTACCAGGCTCATTGGAAGTGTATAAATCTCTATATGGGCATTCATTTGTATAATGTCCTTATTGTTTGCAAGCATTACAAACAATATCTCTTCTATCTATTCTTACACGAGCATGATTATCATTCTAATTCTGTGAAAACTGCTAATTTTGTTGTGGGATAACCTGTCTTTGCTGAATACCTCGTTGAGGACTCTGAGGTGCTCGTTGGGCTGACCGTTGAGGAAGAGGTTTATAACCTTGCACTTAATTGTGATTATAGGTAGGGTCAGGACCTCTTCTTGTGGAAGACTCCCTAGCTTGAAAGGCATTGCATCTCCGCAACTGAAGTTCATGTTCTGCTTTTTGAGCTTTATTGAAGATTTCATGTGGAATAGTCAAACATTGCTACCTATCGTCTAATATCGGCACTTAAGTTAACTCTGTAGTTGGTGATAGTCAGACGGTTATCTGTCTTCAAGTTACAGCGAACAATGTATTCGCAATACTTATTTGTGTACTCTTCCACTGTTAAATTACCTTGCTGGAGAGTTAGATACTCTTGGTGGAGTGTATCCATAAAATCAAAAGGTAGAAAATTGCTTTTGAGCCTATCTTTCATGTTGTTCCATCGAATAATAGGCTGGCCTACTGCAAATTCACTATTTTCAACACCATACCACCGAATTCGAGCAGGACCCTTGTGTTTAACCTTGGTAAAGGCTATCCGCTATTCATCATCCATACCATACCAAGCAAAATAGTCTTCCAAAGAATTAAGCCAATCAATATAAATTTTCGGGCTGGCATCACCACTAAAGTTGACAATATTAATTTTGACTTTCCTTATGATGTCATCAAGTTGGAGTGCAGCAAGTAGACCCTGGGGGTCTCATTATACAAGAAAACGAAGCATAAAATCATTAATGGATTCTTGATTTTCAGGTCATTCTGGTCAAATGGGTGTGTACACCTGAGACAGCAGATGACCCTTCTTGGTTGACAAACTGCTTATTTTGCAATTCAGCAATGGCAGTTTCTGCAATTTTTAGATGTTCCATGACTTCTTCCAGTTCTTGACTTAATTAAGTATGGTCTTAACTCTGTGTCTGTCTGTCATCCAATGTTGAAGATCATCAGCCCTTCTAGGCATGGTTGTTGGTTTTTTTTTTTTTTCTAAATCGACATTAGTCTAGTTAGACCAAACAGTAGACCCAAACAGGTCAAATATAGCCAAATAGTAATCGAGTTGACTAGTTTTGGGTTGGACCAACTTAGGCCCAACTGCAATTCACTAGACACAGCATGTGGGAGGGAAACTTTTCTCCCTTCTCCTCTTGATAATGGTGTAGAGAAAAAGAACAAAAAGAGATGGAGGGCTTTTCTATTTGTAGAAGCAAATCAATGGGCTAGAGATGAATTACGGCACAACTCCACGAGTAAAGACTCCTCAACAAAGCCTGGCGAGAGTCATGCTGATGACGATGCAGTGCGATGGAGGCCGCGGTGACCGTCGGGTGCCAGGTATGCTCTCAGATACAGATTCCTTCCTCTTCTACTTCTCTTCTGCTACTTCTCCTCCTTGTTTTTTTTTTTGTTTTCTCTTTCTTTCTTTTTGTTGGGATTGGGCTTGGTGACAAAGGTTGAAGGGCAAAGGGATTTTCTTCAGAAAGGAGGTTTCAGTTTTGGTGATTTGGGGAATGGATGGGGTTTATGTGGGTTTCGGGTTGAGGGTTTTAATGGATAGTTGGATTACGGTGTGTTAGGGGTTTGGGATGATGTTAGGGTTTTGGGAATAGGGCTTCGATGATTTTGGGTTTTGGGATGTGGTTTTGGTTTTATGTTTGGAGGTGTCAATTGGGGCTACATATGGGATAAGGGTTTGGGTGGTTTCAGTGGAGGTGGTTAAGGATGGTTAGGTCAATCGGTTTTAGGGTTTATGGGTTCTAGGGTGTTGATTGGCTACTGGGATTAGGTGTTGTGTCTCGGGGTGATGGGGTCCGTTGGCTTTGATGGTGGCTGATGGAAAGGGAAGGTAGGTTTCAGTGGTTGTGGGGCTACTCGTGATGGGCGAAGAGGGTAAGGGTGTATGTTTGATGAAGGGATGAATATCGAGAAAGACAACCGTCTACCTAGCAACCGAATATAGGATCTGCTACCAATTTGGCATAGCCCCAGATCTCCAATCAAATGTAGAACAATCTCCCGAAGGATTGTTCGAATCCAAAGATGGATTCTAGCCCTAGGGCACAACAATACTCATGGTAAAAACCATACTACGAGAAAACTCTGATAAGTTTAATTGAATTAAGCATGTTCATTACAAAGAAAGACTCCACTCTATATAGGAGTGACTGTTTCTAAATTAGGAATGACTATCTCTAACAATCATGGCTTACTAAAATAAATTAAGCAATTGCTAATCTCAACTCAACCTAAAATATAAAATAATTAATTAATTAGAATTATCTTACTAAGGTAAGAATCCCTGATCTTGAGGAGATCATGGATCAAGTGGGGTCCATCAATGTCTGCGAGCTTGTGATTTTGGCCAAATCCTAGATCGGCCTGCATCAGCTATATATATCAAGCTGACGTCATAAAGGTTTGAAAAGAAATTAATCTCCTGGTCCCAAACAACTAAGAACTGGACCACCCATTATTCCTATCAAAGCCACTTATTTGAACAATAAAGAAGCAAAAGAACGAGAATAGAGTATATCAAAGGCACAAACCAGCATTGCAAGATGCAACAGGGTCCTTCTGCACATCCTTCAATTCCTTTGGAATCCATTTTGATGCCACTGGCTATCACAATCACAAAATATTTAGCAAATTGTTAAATCAATGCGAGTAGCTAGTTTGTAAACAAACCGTGAAGTACACACATCCTCTCAAAAACAAGTCAATAGGAAAAGAAGAAGAAGAAGAAGAAGAAGTCAATTAAAAATAACAACACTAGCAACAAAAACAAAGTGAATATCATGGAACTGAAATACAAAGGAATAAGTGCCACATAATTCAATAAAAGTTTCGAGATATCACAAAAATCAAGCAGTAAAGAGAACTTCTCAGAAATAATTCAACATGCGGAAATCCATACAAATCCAGAATCCAAAGCCATTAAAGGAATATAAATAAAAAATAGATTAAAAAAATAGAAAGATTGAAAATGAGATATCAATTAATAGATCAAATATCTCAATCAGAAAAAGCAAATGAAGGATAGAGAATAAAGACCTAATGAGGGCTGTTCCAGCAATTATTTCAGCATGTCAGTCATTTACAGCATCGTCGCAAAGGCTCAAAAGCGATTCTGAGGCATTTGTTCCAGTTCTCAAGGCAACAACTTGAAGTTTTGAAAAAAAAAAAGAAGAAGAAGAAGAATAATTAGGAGGGGTTTTGAGAAGGAAAGTTAGGGTTTTGAGAAAGAGAGAGAGGACGAGAATGGTGACCTGGGAAAGGAAAGGAAATGAGGGCTTGGGGCTTTCCCTTCTTTGGAAGAGAATTATAAAGATACATAATATTCAGTCCTTCTTTGGAAGAGAATTATAAAGATACATAATATTCAGTTTAGCAAACATTTCTAGACATCAACTAGTTATCTGACTAAACACTGAACTACATTCATACAAACACAAACAGGTCTAGGTTATCTGAGAGATAATATATCAAACAGCAAGCAAACAGTGGTTGAACTTCCAAGATTTCACAACTAAACAGTCAACCCATATAAAGCCGTTGACAACCATGAAGTGGTTATAATTCCAAATTCCAAGCAACAAACGTTGCAATATGAATCTGACCATCTGTACAAAAAAAAAAAAGAATCTTTTATCAATACTCTTAGCCACAGAAAAACTTTCTTTTATCAATACTCCCAAGTTGAAGTTTTCAGCTACCCATGTAAGGCCATTTATCTGACCCAACCACACTAAATACAGTGGTAAAACACTCGAATTCTGATGTATTCCTAAAAAACATAGTGTAATGAATCTGCCCATCTTTTAAATCAATGTGAATTGAAACCCAAATGACATAAACTGCATAAAAGAGCTCTTTTAGACATTTAATCAAACACATGGCATGCAGAATATCATAGAAAAGCGAAATGGGGCTTTCGAGCTTGAAATCCAAGAGTCGGTGTGTCATATGACCCATCCACAATTTTTCTGCACCGTCATATTTCTTTGTAAGATCTATAATAGCCAAGTCTGATGTAAGAACAATTGCTGGATGCTGCCTGTACTGTCAGCACCACAACCTCTGCAAGGACCGCATTGCATCGTTTCTTCCTCAAAAGCCCCGAAACATACATGTAAGGCCCCTAACAAATCAAGAAAACATAGATCCTTGCTCCATAACAAATTGAGCAGTTAGCAATGATCAATAGATTCGAATTCTTACGACACAACAAAGACTGAGATGAATGCAAACAGCTTTCCGTCAGAAGTGTAAGATCCAGCAACAACAAAGAAAGAACAAAACGATATGAAATCAAATTAAAAAAAAAAAAAAAGTATCAAATGGAACCGATCTATCAGATCAAAAACGCTAAGTTCACGAATTGGTTTGAGAAAAATGGAGAGAATGTTAAAAAAGAATCAATGGGTCCTCCAAATCAAAAGTTATGATCGTCCGCTGATGAGCAGATTAGCAATTGCTCTGTGAAGGAGGAGAGACCGAGAATCAGCTGTTCGTCTTCGTCGTCGTCGGCTAAAAGAACTCTCCTGCTTCTTTGGTGTTTGGTGATAGCTTTGTGTTGTTGAGATGGTCGTTTTTGGGTTTCGCAGAGACGGAAATGGAAAAGCTTATAAGGTTTGCAGAGACGGACAGCGAAAGCGTGTGCCGCTTTTTGAAGTCGGGCCGTACCTTCGTCTTCACAATCAACAACTCCAATCCCTTCACCTACATTGCAACTGACGGAAC
The DNA here is from genome assembly GCA_037013555.1 of Sextonia rubra. NCBI lineage: Eukaryota > Viridiplantae > Streptophyta > Magnoliopsida > Laurales > Lauraceae > Sextonia > Sextonia rubra. The sequence continues at coordinate 101,916,435 of JASUAD010000001.1, read as the reverse complement.
CATTAACATTTGATACAATCGCAGAAGTACATTCAATTAGATAATCATTAAGTTTGAGGCTTCAAAAATCAAAATTGAATGTTATGATTATCCGGAGTATAGCTTTAGTAAAATACAGACTCCACCTAAATGCACGACAAACCAAGGAAAGCACTTAAAAAGTGTTTGGGTGTGTCCTTGGGAAGACTGTTACGTGATACTAATCCTGCGTCATAGCCCATATAATATATCAATTTTGACCAAATCTCTTTCAATTTTGACTTTTTTTTATTGAGCATTTGTAAAGATCTTTAAAATGTTCAGGTGAAGAGATTTGAAATTTCAAATTCCAATTTGACCTTCTCTCAATAGCATTCATTAAAATTTTGACCCCACTAGTTCACTTTTACCTCATTAGAATCCTAAACTTGCTTGTTTCTCTTTGAAATTAATGCATAGGAAACTTTCAACTGATGATTGGGTTCAAAAAATTGGCGTCAACCTCTCCTCCATTTGCTCTCTCTGCAAATTGAATTGTTAATTTATGCATATCTTTTTTGTACCTGCTTTTTCGCTTCGGCCTTTTGAAAATGGATCCTCACAATTGTGGGTTGCACCTGCTTTCATTCTAGGCCCAGCCTCTTGTAGTCCGTCTTCTCTTTTGGTTGTGACAAACATACACTAAACAAGGAATGGATGGCTGTAGTTTTCTTCTCAACATTATATGTCATTTAGCAATCCAGAAATAAAAGTAGATTTGAGAACAAAGTTCCTTCTAGCCATGTCTCGAAAAGGCTTCTTTGGATCCTGCTAAATTCAGCCTTGGATCAATTGCATTAACCATTCCTTGGGCCTCCGCTCGTTGCCACCATCAATTTTTTCAAAGCTGCTCCTATGTAAATTTTTTTTTTTTCGTTTTCTGCTTTCTTTTTGTTGGCTTTGCCCATGCTTGTTGAGCGTGGATCCCATTTTTTTGGATCCTTCTGTATCTTCTTTTTGGGAGCTCTTTTTTAAAGCTCTTCCCTGCTTTTCTCCTTAATACAATTTGCCTTAAAAAAAACAAAAAAGAAATAAAGGGCAGATATGCACTTGTGACACTTTGATCCCGGTCCGAGTAAGAAGAGCACAGTTTAGTTATTCAAAGAAACTCCAATTGTGTTTTTAAACCTTGGGTGCATCTAGTATTGTGCCATTTAGATATTCCATTTTCTTGCGAGACAAGCTTATAATAAACATGTTTGGTATGTGCAAATCATTATTCCAAATTTTGGTCTCACAGGAAAGAATCTCGAATTCTTAACCCACTGGTATAAAAAACATTGGAACAAAGAAAACCAATAACTTGCTAACATATTAATTTCTACTTATCTCAAAGTGATTCTATTACTTACTGCCTAAAGTGGATCATATGTTAACAATCACAAAGGTGGGCCCATTTTTTATTTTTAGGTTTTTATAATAGTGGGACCACATTATAAATCCTTTGAGTGTGAGCTCCATGTTCGAATTTCTAAATGTAAGTTACATCGTCAGGTAAATCTTTAAAAAAAATCTAATCTTTCAAGAAAAAATACTTAAAATTTCAAAAAAAAATAATCTTTCAAAAAAATATTTAATCTCTCAAAAATTATTTAATCTTACAAAAAAAAAAATTAATCCTCAAAAATATCTAATATTTGTAAAAAAGTATTTATTTTTTCAAAAAAATATTTAATCTTTCAAAAAATATTAAATATTTTTAAAAAATATTTAATCCTTGCAAAGAAATTTAATTTTTAAAAAATATCTGATTTTATAAAAATATTTAATATTTCAAAAACAATTATTTAATATGTAAAAAAATATTTAATTTTTCAAAAAAAATTGAAAATTTAAAAAAACATTTAATCTTTCAAAAAAATATTTAATCTTTTAAAAAAATATTTAATATTATAAAATTTTATTTCATCTTTGAAAAAATATTTTATCTTTTAAAAAATAATTAATATTTCAAAAAATATTTAATTTTTTGAAAAAACATGTATAGTATTTCAAACAAATATTTAATGTTTCAAAAAATTATTTAATTTTTCAAAAAAAATTTCTTTCATAAAAATTATTTAATATTTTAAAAAATATTTAATCCTTGAAAATTTAATTAATTTTTCGAAAAATAAATAATATTTTAAAAAATATATAATTTTTCAAAAAACATATTTAATTTTTAAAAAAATATTTACTTTTTTTAAAAAATACTGAATGTTTTAAAAAAATATTTAATCCTTTAAATAAATATTTAATCCTTATAAAAAAAATATTTAATCTTTCAAAAAATAATTAAGATGTCAAAAAATTTTAATCTTTCAAAAAAATTTAATCTTTTAAAAAAATGAAAAAAAGGTGAAGCGACATTGTAATTCATTTGAATGTGGGTTCACAATGTGAATCCTATGAATATAGTCCCATGTTCTAATTTTTTAGGGTGGGTATAGCGTAATTTTTAAAGTAGGATTCCTGTTTACAATTAACAAATAGGATGGTCCCACATTATACTCTCTTATAATTTCCAAAGGTGGGACCACATTGTAATCTGTTATAATTTTCAATGATGGGCCCACATTATAGTTCTCATAAAGGTAAGCTCAACTTATAAATCCTATGAATATAATCCCCATATTCTAATTTTTAAAGATAGATACTCCGTTGTAACTTTTAAGGTGAGTCTCACATATGCAATAATAAAGTGTTGTTAACATTAAAAGGTGAGTCCATATTTGCGATCTTATAATTCTCTTGCTTTCGATCATTAGAGAAAACGTTTTACATCGTTAACAAATAAGTTTCGTATGGCATATTTTCTGTAGAATATTTTAATATAATACTAACAACAAAACCCCGTGCCAAAATTGAAAATATATTAAAATCTACCACATTTTAAATATAATTAATAAAAAGTAAATCTAAAAAATAAATAAATTATAAAGAAAAGTGAAAGGAATTAAATTTTGATGGATTATAAAATCATTAAAATAGTAACTTTATTTTTAAAATAAAATCCAAAAAAACAAAAGAAGAACCATATATGCTAGTGAATTTGGAAAAATCCCCAGCATATTAATAAAAATAACATTTTGCTCTCCACAAAAAAACAATTACAAAAAAAACCCCAATGATGTTTACAAAATCTGATCATAATCTCTTTGATCAAAAAAAAAAAAGAAAAAAAAGGAAAAAAAAAACACACACACACACACACAAAAGCAAATAAAATGGATAATATTGAAATTTTAATGTCCTGGCTAACAAAGCTCATAGACATTATCTGAGACATTACTTACAATCTGAATTGGATTGTACCCACCTTGGATTGAATTTTGACTCTTAGATTCTTATTTCTATTTAGATTTCAAATATCATATTAAAAAGGAAAGGCGAATGCGATCCTTGTCCCTAATCAAGGACCACCTCCTTTTAACCCCATCTATCACTTCCCCTGCTCCATTCTTTTAATTTTTTCTGATGTACCTTCTAAGCCCTGAAACCTATTGGTTGTTGACCCATAAATATTACAAAATGTTGCAGCAAAGACTTTACAAACAAATTCCAAACCAAGGGTATATAAACCCTAGGATTGTGAAATGACAAGTCAAATACTGCACCCAGTTGTTCGGAGTTAGTGCAATATACTTAGAAGGCTTCAGATGAGCTCAGGTTGTACCAGCTCAAGTTTTAGAGTTACTGGACTTCAGTTAGTCATTCAACTCATCAAATACCAAATCCATGGTTCATTGGTTCAAAACCTAAGGAGTCATTGAACAGACTCAAGGTAATGATTTATTTTTCTTCATTTACTTTTCTAAGAAGACATCCTTCCTACTAAAAAACAAAGACGACATCCTCATTAGTAGACATACTAAGAAAAAGATTGAGAATCAATTGGAGGCCTGAGGAAGCATACATAAACTTCTTGCTTGCCAACATAAAGAAGGTAAATACTTAATGGGGTCCTTGGAGCAAAGTACCACAATTGTTACTATAGTAGAAGGAAGATTAGATTAGACGACGTACTTTGGATTTTCAGAGAACATAGAGCCCCTCACTGGGTTTGACCAGATCACTATGAAAAAGAAGACATATTTTTGCAACCTCTAGCATTTGTCTTCACCTTCTCCCTTTTTAGAAAGAGAGGGCAAAATACCAGCTATAAATTTGGCCTTAACCGATGGGATGAGAATTAAGAGGCGGTAGTTAATGGGATGGGGCCTTGACGCATAGATGCCTAACGCACCATATTTTAATTTGTGTGTGTGATGATAAAACATAACGAAAATGAGAAAGATGGAGAGAGATTTTAGTTGGGAATACGACCATGATACCCTTTTCCACAGCTATGGATGTAGAACATGCAACAAAACCCCCCTTGTTCTACTGCATGCATCTATCAAAGATTTACTAAAAGTCGAGCATGCAGAAGAAGAAAAAGCCATGAAATGGTACGACTTTCTTCAGTTGTCAGGAAACCCTAGAATGTAAAGATTGATTGATGAAAATGATGCGAGAGAGAGAGAGAGAGAGATTCGGTTAGTTTTTAGGAGTTAGGAGTAAGGCAACATAATAGGCATGAAATGAAATGGGAATCTTTCCCTCAACTCTGCCACGATGCTACTACCCAAAACGCTCATCTTATATATGAGAAGGGAAATTTTCAAATAAGCCCTAAGTTTTTGAGCACATAAGTTCTAGTCCTGAATGTAAGAAACAAAGATCAATGGATTTCCTATGGCATCACTGAATCACAAACAGAATGCACCCCTCCTTCGCAATACACCCCTCCTTCGCAAAATGCAAGATTCCGCACCTATACACATAGACATGCGTATTCTGGGATCAGTTGAGTATAGAGGCCTGTTTATTCCATTTGTGCTGAAGAATCTGCTGGTTTTATTTTTTCTGTTTTATCTGGAAACATCTGCTAGTTTTTGTTGGTTTGGAAATGATTTTAGAGCTAATTGTTTAGCAATTTTTTGGAAATGACACTTATGCTCAGACACTTATATAATTTTATTCTTAAAATTTTGATATTTTAAATTTAATTTCAACTATGTTTATTTTATGATTTATATAATAATATTTATTTATATTTTATTAAAATATTAAAAAATTAAAAAATTTAGCTTTTTAAAATAAAACTTAATTTTTTTATGTGACCAAACATTGTATATAATTTTATTTTTAAATTTTTGATATTTTAAATTTAATTTCAACTATGTTTATTTTATGATTTATATAATAATATTTATTTTTATTTTATTAAAATATTAAGAAATTAATAAATTTAGCTTTTTAAAATAAAATTAAATTTTTTTATGTGACCAAACATTGTATATAATTTTATTCTTAAAATTTTGATATTTTAAATTTAATTTCAACTATGTTTATTTTATGATTTATATAATAATATTTATTTATATTTTATTAAAATATTAAAAAATTAATAAATTTAGCTTTTTAAAATAAAATTCGTCAAAAATAAAATTGAGAAAGGAATGGAATGGCCATTCCTCTGCCCCCGCCCCCCCGGGGTGGAATGGTGATTCCCTTGTATAAAGGAATGGGTGAAGTAATGGTCATTCCGCCGTTTTTTCACGAACCAAACGTGGGAATAGTCACTCCAATGGAATGGCCATTCCATTCCAGCCTTCATTACAGCGAACCAAACGCTATCTTATATTTATACATTACATGTCTAAAACCCAACATGTGACTTTGGAAACCATTACCAGAGCACACAACTTAAGAACGGCACATTACCCTAATGGTAAGGAACCGCAATTCTTATTGGGATATCCAAAGTCCAAACTCTAGATAGTGTCAATTCTTTTCGCGTGTGGGCTGCCTCTCCACTTACATAGGCTTTCTTCTCGGGTGTGTCGGGCTTTCTCTTGGATCACAGCCAAACAACTTAAAACAATGGTATTTTACTTATCAAGAATTGCCATTATTCGTACAGTTTCTGTAATAACATCCAAATAAAAATCCTAAATTTAAAATCCCCCTATATTTTGCATACAAGCTTGTATGCTTAATACGATAAAATCAACTCCTATTAGAAAAAAAAATATAAAAATAGCTTAACAGAGTTAAAGGGACATCACTGTCAGCCTGTATGCTTACAAGATATGGGCACAATATAGTTACTCTCATTTTATCACGAGTGAGGCACTTACGGTTTAACTTTGTGGCTCCGCCCAATTTTATCATGTGATATTGATAATTAATTGCATATTTAAAATAACAAGTGTATAGATCATAGTACACCCAACTCACGAGCCACACAAAACATTGTGTAGATGACGGAAAAGGAAAAAAAAACGAAAAAAATTGATATGACAAGATTTCAAAAATAAGCCAAGATGCCCAAATCCAATGGTTACGGAGAAAGGCCTGTATCAAGATGCCCAAATCCAATGGTTGTGGAGAAAGGCCTGTATCAAAATATTGGGATGGAGAATCATCTCCCATGGAGACTTACTTTTGAAGGAAATGAGGGAAACGACCATTTCCATGGTTTCAAACTAATGGAGGAAATTCAATATGGGCAACTGGCCCTCCTCAGCATTCCAAACAGCGGCGCCCACCCCCCCCCCCCCCCCCCCCAATCATCAGAACAGAGCCTCTGCCGTAGCCCAGCCATAAATAGTAAAGCCGGTTGGGTTGCGTTGCGAGCCAAACAGGCCCGAAAGCCACAGCGAAACAGAAGCAAGAAAAGGGAAAATAAGAGAAAGCAATGGAAATTCCCCGGACAAAGAAAGTAAAGCCTTCTCCGTAGAGAATAGAATCCAATCTCCCACTCACATCAACAGCACATATCCCATCTCCTCCATTCACTCCTCTCTAAGCTCCAAAACAACAAAAAAAGCAATCACCAAAATGCCGAAAATCTGAAACAAGTGATTAGAAAATTCTAAGCTGGACTGGAGAGAGAGAAAAAGAAAGAAAAGGTACCTGGACTGGAGGCCCACGCTGTCACCTGCAAGTTCATGGCCACAACACCGCAGCTGGAGCTATCCCGATCGTCCTATGAGATTTTCCCTGTTTCGCTGCTTTGTTTTTCACTCCTCTACTCTTATACCCTTTTCCGCCGTCTCCCCTCTCCTCTCCTCTCCTCTCCTCTCCTCTTTTCTCTTTCTCTCTTTCCTTTTTACGTTTTTCCCTTCCCCATAGCGATTAATATAATGCAGCGTGCTGCTCTCGCCAACCACACTCAAAACAAGAGTTAATACCCACCACCAACCCTGCGCTCGGTAGAAGAGGCCATGACAGAACCGAAAAGACAACGTCACATCAAAATCTAGTCTGAACAATTAAAAGCGACGGAAAGGTTCGTGAGAAAATCTGAACAATAGAGCGTGCTCTGGCCAACCACACTCTAAGCGTGAGTTAATACCCACCACCAACGATACGTTCGGTAGATGAAGCCACTACAGAAAAGACATGTCACATCAAAATTTAAACAGTTAAAATTGATTGAACGAGAAAATCTGAATAACCCCTGATGTGCTTGCATTTACGAGACCCTCAATTATCAGACCAAGCGCCTCCATTGCTAAGAAAGTTGGTTGTCTCTTTTTCATTAAAAGATAAGAATTTAAGACGTTGCATTTCTTGCTGGTTTTTACCTAATGGGCTCCTCACTTTTCTACATATTAGAATGATGAAGCTCCGGACTAAACTCCCAGCAGCCCATTTCTCTCTTTTGTCAAAAGCCCAATCCATCAACTCCCTCTTATACTCACCCCTTCCCTTATTGGACTAGAATACCTTTAGATTGAGAATTTGAAAAGCCATTATTAAAAAGAAGGATAAAACTTTACATATGTCCTTCATACTATAACGAGAGATATTTTCTCTTTTGAAAAGTATTAGGGCCTGTTTGGATGTGGGATAGAATAAAACAGAGTAAAGTAAACCCAAAATTAAGAAAGAATAATATATGATGGGGTTATGATAACTTTTTATTTTTAGTTGTTTAATAAGAAATCTTTTTGACTTTTTGTATAAAAAGTAGATGTTTTCTGTAATTTAATTGTTGCTTTTTCGACTTTTTTTTTTAAAGAAGGGGGAAGATTTGAACTTCAAATATTAAATTTTACTCTAATTTACTTTACCTCATATCCAAATACACCCTTAAGATGCAAGAAGATAGAACTATCACATCTCATAACATCTTTTTGACTTTGTTAGGTTTAAAAAGAAAATTATCCCTTACTATAATGTGAGGGACGTATGCATAATCGCCTTTTCCTATAAAAAAAACTTCATATTTTGCAAATCCGTTGATGGGACAAATAAGATGAGAGAAATTGGAAAAAAATGAGATAAAATAGTTTTAGAATTGATGAAAGATACAGTTAAGTGGGCCTTAGAGAGCTAGATTGCAGTTGCCAGCTAATTGTAAGTAAAAAGTCACTGATCTAGTGGATTCACTTTTAAAGTGGGTACAACCGGTGGATTTTTTTAAATCCCAGTAATAAAGGCTATATATTGTCATTTATATAAGGTCATCTAAGTTTTATACATCAAATACAAGTCTCGTGCCACTATTTTCTCTATAAGTGGCCCATATGGATAGATGCTAATAAGAAAGATTATAGCAGGTCTAAAATTCCTAAATCTTTTCCCTTTGGGTATAGGATGAAAATAGGGTAACAAATGGGTACCCGATTATAAGATGAAAATAGGATTGCAAATAAGTACCTGATTCTCCGATTACATGAATATTTCAACAATTGAAAAATCAGGTTTAGAATTAGTTTTAGGTTCTAATTCATAAATGGGTCTAGATTAGGAACTCAATTTAGGTTCTGATTTATAAATGGGTCTAGTTTTAGGCCCATATGAGTTCCTACCTGTGTGGACCCGGGACCTGACACGAGTGCTATTTAACATTGCAAATTGTAGCTAAAAATCAACTTTGGTTGGACATTTTTATATTTAGTTTTAAATATAGTAGGCTTGATGTATTATTATAAGTTGAGCAATAGCCTTATTTAAAGAAAAAAAAAAAGAAAGTTGAATTGGTATTCGAATCAAGTCTATAGAGATGCTTTATTTAAGCAGATTCGCCTCTACACGATGCAGATGCACCCACGGACGTCTCTCGCCAAATAAGATGACTTCCTTGATTGGGCAATCATGCTTTCGATTGGCTGAAGAGTACCCAACTCCCAAAGAGACCACTTTTGTTGACTCATAATAGCAACAAACCAAAAAAAGATGTAGACAGAAAAATCAGAAAAAGAAGAAGAAGATCTGCAGAACTTCCTTAGTGTAAACACATGAACAAACAACAAACAAATCTCAAATTTCTTAGGTGTCCCCAAAACCCTTTATATAGAGTTTCCGAGGAGAGTAGCCAAGGAGTATGTGAAAATGTTACGCTAATGGCTACTGTCTCGTGGAAAGATGTGGACCGGATAAAAGCAGGTTGTCGACAAGTGGATACAGATCTAGATCCACCTCTAATCCAAAAAACACAAGCGTGGGGCAAGGCCAAACCCGGCCAATTCAACTAGCAAGCCTGATGTAAAGGGGCGGGCCCAACATACACCACACGCACAGCTCAAGCCCAGGCCCGCAAAGCATGACACGATCAGCCGGTGCCCGCGTGGGTGGTAACCACCACCAAACCCACTAGGAAGCTTAACACTATAAGCTAAAGAGAAAACATTAATAAACTACTTAAAAAGAGATAGTAAATAACTGATGAGGGACAAAGAGAAATAAAGAAAAGTAAAGGAGAAGGAAACTTATTCATTTAAAGGTCAGGAAACTTGTGCTTAATGCACACTCAAATCCAACAAGAGAGCCGTAGATCTGTGAAAAAAAAATAGCTAAAAGTTTTAAACATAATTTTTTTACTCGCTTTAAACATTTTGTAGTAATGCATAAAATTTGTAATTTCATATTATATTAAAAACATGAACAATATATACTAGAACCGAATTTTGTACTTGCTCCATACGTTTCACAAAACTCTATTAAATCTTTAGCTTTTTTTTTCATTAAAAACATGAATTGCTAAATAGACAGTTCATTCATGTATCTATATTTATGGGTATTAACATGAGACTATTCATTCTTAAAATCTGGGATCCGAACCCTAAAGGGGCTTGAGTAGGGCGAGTCTAAATCTAATCCAATAATGACCAATTAAAGTCCAATATTAATTTTTCTAACAATTTAAAACACATATGATATTCATAGCCAAAAATGAAATGGAAGCAATAATGATAATCATCAACCATGACTTGGGCTTGAAGCTTTTATGGTAGAATGATGAGGAATTTTAAAACCGTGCGACAATGTTGGTTGAAATCCCATAAGCCAAAGTGGACATTATCATGTGGGTAGTGGGCTCGGGTCATTATAAATGGTATTAAGGCCAAGGACGGCTCTCTTTTTTGTAGGGAAAAGTGTGAGACCCCAAATCGCCTGGGTAATCTTTTGAGGCAAGACCAAGTCAAGTGCTCTTGCAAGACAAGATTGGAAAATTCTCACTGGTAAGGGTGCTAAGTCCCACATCGAAAATATTCAAGTATTGATCTTAGGAATATAAGTGTGGCCTTTACCGTAACCCATATAAGGCATTTTATAATCGTAAGGCAAGATTGGGTTAGAATTCCATAAGGCAAAACAAACAATATTTTATAGGTAGTAGGCTTTGATTGTCACATGAGCAAGGAGGACTATTTGACTCTAGCCAAGCTATGTTTTCCGGCTTTCACTTGGGGTATTTGGAAAGAAAGAAACCAAAGGATCTTTTAAAATATTGCTTGGCTATGGAAAACTCTTCTGGGGTATTTGGAAAGAAAGAAACCAAAGGATCTTTTAAAATATTACTCTAAGGGATATCCTATTGCAAATAAGATCAAGAGCTCTATACTTCTTAAACTTAGAAATCTCAAAGAACTATCTTGCAGTTTGGAACATATTTTCTACGCAAAAGAAAAATAAAATCCAATGTGCATCCTTATTGTGGAGCTAGTAATTGGAAACTACTATTGTCTTCCAAAGAGGATTTACTCAAATGCATGAAGTGGATAAAGACTGTGCACTCAAAGCCCTTCCCAGCTGCTCAATCAATCATCAAAAAAGTGATCATTCTTGAGTCCTCCAAAGAGAATGTCCCACTTGTGATAATGGCAGACAACAAGCTCATCACGAACTGTTTGACGGATAGTTCTCTGTCATCTTAGAAGCATAGATTCCAAGTTAGGGAACTTGGCTTAGAGCTTCAAGGAGTCAAGTTGAAAATCAGCCGTCATCTTGACACTAGAGCTCATCCCTAGTCACGTTTGTCCAATGGCCTAAGGAACTTCAATCCAATTGTTTCCATATTGCAGATCTGCAACGGGCCACAACCGGGGTGGTTAGAGTTGATATCAATCACGTGGGGACTAAACTCACTTCATAATTTCAATAATAATAATAATAATAATCACTTTTCTCCCCTAATTTTCCCAGACTCTCCTTATCTCTAGTCAGAACTCTGTCAAAAATATAATCTATTGGAAATTAGTGTTGTTAAACAAGTTAATAGTTAAGTGTTGTTATACAAAACAGTAAGTATTACTGACCAACTCTTTAGGGCGCGCCCCCGCCCCCCCACACACACACCAACTCTCTTTTGGGTTTTTATGTTACAGACCACATTTTATCAATCCAATTTCTTGGTAGATACATGAATACCTCACTAGTCTTGTCAACCTTTAAATATTCTAATTTCACACTGTTTCAGGCTTAGTCATTGTTAGATTTATCATAATAAGTTAACATGGTTATGATGCAGGATTAGGATCACTTGATAGTCTTCCTTTAAACACTTTGAGTTCTTTTGTTTGTTTGTCATGCATTTAGGTGGCGCTCATTGAAAGTAGGCGTTTTACTAAAGGTATACTTCGGGTAATCATAACATTCAATTTTAAAGGCTCAAACTTATTGATTTTCTAATTGAATATGTTTTTGGGATTATATCAAATGTTAAGTGTTCTGTCAATTCCAATGTGGGTGAAGGGATTCGAGGCGCTGATTACAGAGACGATGGTTTGGCCCAACTTCAATTATTTACTGGAAAATTGGATAGCCCATTCCATATACTCACTGTATGAGCACAATGCCTATAGGCTATAGCTACTAAGTTCCTAAAATCTTAATGTCAATTTGATAGTTAAGACTTGTTTCTGGAGGTTGTGTGTTTGATCTGCACATCCACATTGGAGTCCAAGGGGATTTACCCGGCTTCCCCTAGGTCTGAAGGAATTAGTCAGGCCCAAAAAGGACGGGACACCCCCCATTAGCAAAAATAAAAATTAAAAAAAAAGAAAGAAAGGAAACAATTCAATTCATCAAATAATTTAAATATCTTAAAGTCCTTGACATACAACTTACCGTAACCTGCACTGTGGTATCAAAAATCTCAAGTTGATTGGTTTTTAATTTGGTAAAAAGGTTGATGGCATTTTATGGAACTTGTACAATGCTAGTAAGAAAAGGTTTGGCTATCAATATTTTATTTTTTTATTGGTAACCCGAGGCTGAAACCTATATACAAATACCAATACGATATCAATACCAACTCATACAAGTGAGGTAATGGAGACTACCATAAGTGAGGGACACAATTCACACATACAGGATAATAGGACCACACACATGTAAGGGACATAAAACTTACACATGCAAGGTAATAAGAACTCACATATGTGAAAAAACAAAACAAAACTCATACATATGAGGTGATAAAACTGACATGTGCAAAGGAGAGAAGATAAGGTGATTATTGAACTGTAGACCACCTAATAGGAACCAACACCCCTTACCATTATAGCAAGGAGCTGTTATTGCCTATGAATGTTGACGGCCTTGAAGGAAAAAATGATAGGCCAAAGAAGGAGATAGTAAAATTACATTTAAAAAAGTACAACTTATTTGAAAATCTAACTCAAAATAAATTGCAACAAAAAAAATTAAATTTACATAGCCAGCACAATATAATAATATAATTGGAGTAAGACTTTAATATCAATGATGACGAAGAATAGTTTTAAGGGATACGGTAGATGCGCATATCAATTCCTATTTTGCGTACAGAGAAGATGATTTGACTGAAAACCCAATAGCCATAGATTGCTCCTGCAGTGTCTGATCATGTGCTACATCACTGATTTATTGTATCTATTTCGGTAGCTTGTCCTCTTGTACAATTAAGATAAGACTCCAACAATCACCAATGACTAGAAATCACCGAACCCCAAATCACAATGTAAAAGTACGATTTTAAAAATCAGATCATGAAATCCGGAGCCCTTACAGCAAGCACGTTTGTTAGTTTAGTCTTGCCTCTTCCTCCTTATTGCCATCAAAGTCTCACAGAAAAGGTTTTTTAATTCCCACTTAGGGCATGTCATGTCATATTCTTATCTCAGAGTACAATCGTGGGATCCATGACTAATAACAATTTAAGCCGCCCCCCCCCCCCCCCCAAAATAAAAGACTCCTCCAAGTCTCAATTTTAAAGCCTTGTTTTGATATTGATTTCGAGAAATTTATAAAAAACTTTCAACCATTAATATAACATGCTTAATTTTGAATTATTCTATAGGAAGTTTCTTTTTTATTTTTTATTATTATTTTTAAGACAATAAATCAAGATCCAAACTGTTAAATTGTTTATAAGGTCAATGATAATTAGGAAACCGAGTTTTAGCCGTTGGATCACCTCCAGTATTGAGATATTTGCTAAAAGATGTGAATTATTTGCTATTTTTTTAAATTTGTGGGCATTAAACACAATATCCAAACCGTTAAATCTCATTGGAAAGATGAACATGACTATAAAGTCGAATATCAGAGCTTAATACTTTGTAAATCTTGAAAAAATTGTGAAAAAAGTCCAACCATTAATTTAAAAAAGTCTATTTAAAATAGATCCTCACATTACCAAACACACATTTTGATTTCAGCCTTTTTTTTATGGTTCTTTTTTTAATGATTCTATTTTTTATGGGTCTATAATAATAAGACTAGAGATGCTAAACAGGGCCTTAGGAGAATCCACATGAGTGCTTTTTTTCCTTTTTTTTTCTTTTTTATGTATCAATATTTCTTCAATTGTTAAGCAATAATAAACAAGGTATGTGTATGGAATCGTTTCATTGTACAGAATGACCGTTTGAATTTAAAGTCCTAATAATTATATTGATCAGTTTTATTTGGCATGATCATAAATTGCTGGTGTTCCCGATGTTTTAAATGTTAGCAATCATCTTCTCAACAAAAAAAAAAAAAAAAGCCTTGATGGCTCGATTTCATCAATCTAGGTCAATTTCTCAAGTTCCTCCTTTCATGCTTTTCCTCCCATATGAAGTTATACTGTGGCAGTCTACAAATTAAATTGTCATTTTCAAGAGTAACAAGCAAATTGTATAATTGATTGTATTAGATATTTATTAATAAATTAAATTAATCATTTTTATCTATTATATCAAGATGGTAAAACTAGAAAAATAGATAAATACTAAACTAAATAGATAGATATGAAAAAAAGTGATAGAAAAAGTAAATTAAAAAAATTCAAATTCTATTAAAAAATCAGAAAATATAAAGAAAAGTTAAAATTTAGACTAAGAAAATAATGCACTAAGCTCTAAGCTTAGATTTGGGTAGTGGGCCAACATATCAAAGATAAAAAAAAATCTTTCATAAATAATTGCAAACCAAGAGTCCAAATCTTCCTAAAAGTTTAAATTATTTGAAATTCCTAAAATCTCTTCCTCAAATGTGAGATGCAAAAGACTCCACATCTTCCAAAAACCATAAACAATATATAATCCCCAAAATCTCTCTGAAATTAAAATCGGGCCAAAATTAAAATTAAAATTGAGCTCCGATTTGGAGTCCAATCTAGAAATTAAATCCTATCTCATTAATATATTATGTATAACTGCAAAATCAAATCCTATCATTTAATAAATCTAATCTTCTAATGCTTAGATCAATATGCTTGATAAACAAACAAGATTTGATCTGACAATCAAGATTTGAATGTATGTTTTTAAGAAGATCTAACAATCAAGATTTGAATAGATGTTTTTAAGAAGATCTGACAATCAAGATTTGATCTGACAATCAAAATTTGAATAGATGGATTTAAGATATGCAAAAAATAGTTGCTTGAGTTAATCTCAAATACTAGCTAAAATCCACTTTTTATGTGATCAGCCTTGCAGATTTGGCTTTTATTCACTAAAAGTCCACTACTACACACCATTTTTGTCAATAGTATGTAACTCTTCACGCAAGTCTCATAGAGGCTTCTTTATGTTTTTGTGAAACTGGGGGAAGGAGAAAAGGAAAGTTTTGTCATGACATATCTTGCATAGGCATGAGAAAGGGAAACTTTTATCATGGCATGTGCTGGATACAAGTTCTGTGTACTATCAAAGACACTTCCTCCATAGGTAAGGGCTTAGAAGTAACTTGTTGTTTGTCTTTTTCACATGAGATGCGTAGCTACAATTTACATATGTAAATGTTTCGTATGTAAACTTTACATGAATGTTTCAATTTACATCGTTTGTCTATCAATGTCATTTTCACATCATTTACACACATAATTCATTTTACTACGTTTGTTTGAATTACATGTGATAATGTAAGAAATTCATTTTGATAATAAAATCCATATATAGACATAGATGTTATTCTTATTCCCAATGAAGGCCCCTCTCTTCCTATTACAAAGTAACAAATATAGGCATCCATGAATTTAACTTATTTCAATATATAAAAGAATAAATTCATTTTATATTTCAATTCCATGCAAATAACAAGCTTACACCATGAAGTTCAATGATATTTTCATTCTCCAAAATCATGGAAAAAAAAGTTCATCCATACAAAATATACATTTCAAAAAATGATATACTATACCTATACGAAATATATATAATCCAAAAAATATTTTAAATTTCCCATACAAAATAAACACACATCATATATCCAAAATGAATATTTCTCCATATGCAAAAAGTGAGAGAATTTATACATGTCAATTCATCAAGCTCTCCTATTAGTATTAGCATCCCACATCCTGTTGATATTGCATATCGCAGGTGATAAGCATATTGACTTTCAGATTCTTCATTGATCGCTTTATTCTAACAATCATCGTTGTCTTCCACATCAAAAAATATCCTTTCATGACGATTGTTGTTTTTCACATTAAAAAATATTCCTTCCTTATGATGACGCTCTTATAATTCATCTGCACTTGGATTTTTTATTATGATAAAGTTGTGTAATATAGCACATGCATTTACAATCTTGACCTGTGATTAATAGGATAATTACGAGGTATATGTGTCAAAATTAGAAACCGTTCATTCCACAACCCAAGCATTCTTTCAATAACATTCATTAGCTTTGCATGTCAAAGATTAAATAGCTCACTAGAAGTCCTAGGAGCCGATGCTTGAGGTCAAAATTCCTTTAGATGATATCGTGTCCCACATTATGGTCCAATAAAGTCTCGCGTATGACCATAACCATCATCAACAAGAAAATATGTTCCTATAATGATTAAATTTGACAAGTATCAATAAGATTTTAATATCCTTAACTAGTGTTCAAAAATTAAAATTATTTACTGAAATAAAAATTTACCTTCTAGAACTTGAAGATTGTAGGCTCCCCTATTTTGGATAATGTTCGAAAACTTTCTGATCATTGGATGATCCTTTAAAACTAACACATACAAACTAAAACATCATATGAAAACCTACAATTACCATTACATTTTGTGCAATAAAACCTTTTTTACATCGATACCATTGATAATCTTTAATTGATACCTATGCTACAACATAAGTGCTGTGAATGACACCAATGCAATCCTATTCCAATAATAATTTAAACATGACTTATCAATAATAATTTGATTACAAAAAAATAATCAATAACAATTTGAATATAAATCATAGAAACTAAAAAATGCAACATTAAAAATATTGACTTACCTTGAAGAAAGGGTAAAATACTAGGTTCATTGGAATCTGTGCTGTAGTAGGCGTTTCCGGTCTAGGAAATTTAATATAATCAAGACAAATATAAAGAAGTGTGCCTAAAACAACATTGAAATACTTGCTAATTGTTTGGCCCAAATGTTGAAATTGAATTTGCATTACTCAATTTCTTTAACTATGACCTACAGTAGCTAGAAAGATGGCCCCTGTTCTTCTACAGAAACTCTTTCAACTCCCCACAGTAGTCCTTTGCTTTTTAATAAGTTACATAATCCTAAAGATACATTAGTCCTCATGCGTAGTAAATCATATGAATTATAGGGATTACTCCTAATAAGGTACTAAGTGAACTCATAGCCAAATAAAGACAACTCATTCGCTTCCTCTTTTTTACCCTCTTTTATCTACAATGATATTCCCATAAAAGTAAAACTGTAATCATTGTCATTGCTATCACATGTAAAAATATGATCTTCTTTTTTGTATCCATTACTTTTGCACTGTTTGATAAATAATTGACAAATATTAGAATAAAGAACTAATATAGCATAACAAGACAATTTATAAAATGTCATCTCAAAATAAAACATAGAGTCGATTCTAAACATATAACAAGACAATTTATAGAATGCCATCTCAAAATAAAACATTACAAGAATTCAAAATCAAGTCCCATCTTAGAATTTTTTTTTTAATAACCAACAGTCCTAGATAGAGCCACTTAACTCCTCCATGAGCCACGCAAGACGTCGATCCTTTGTTGAAAATGCAAGAAATTAACAGGCCACTTATGAATCCTTCAATAGTCTGGGAGCTCATAATTCTAAAGTAAGGTCTAAATCTAACTCTTCAATAGCAGCAACTATATCAGCTTAGCTAGGCTCTGCTTGGGTCATCTTATTAGCAAGGTAGATTAAAATAGTGTTTATGTCCTTAATTGCATATGCAAGTTCATATTTGCTTTAAGTTTCATCCTGCACATTGAGTTGAGAAGTAGCTATTAAGCGTTTCCTGGCACATATCACTTCAAAGATACCCTCATCCCTCTTATCAGAGCTACTTCATTCTACTGCCAAATCATGGATGGATGCTTGTGGGGCTTCCATTGGATGTGATGGACGTTGGTTAGTTAACATCATATATCTTCCATCAGCAATTGAATCTTTATATATAATAGCAAACTTTTTATAGTTGACCACACTTCTTCCTCGGTACATTCCAAATCTAGGATGTGCCTGAATTAATCAAATAAGTTCAAAGTAGTGTAATAATTATTGAGTTAACAATGATAGTATGAACATGTATTAATAATTACTCACTTTGATATAATTGTCCCACACTTGATCACTTACTGTAACCCTTTTTGTAATGTCGTTCCAACCAAAGCCACTTAATCCCATGAGAGTTTTGATACAATTGTAATGACACTTTATCATTCTTAGTCAATTTCTAATTTTCTTCTTATCATATTCTATTCCATACATTTTTTTCATCTTTCTTTCAATCTCTCTCCACCTTTCCATTGTCCAGCTATTTTCATCCATTTGCCCGAGATGGATTTGTTCTATCAATATATTAGCTAATTACTCATCTGTATCATCTGTCCATGTGGTATTCTTCTTTTGCCTCTTACCACGCCTTTTTTTAGAGGATGAACCAATATCAATGCGCTCAACATCTCCATGACATTTTTCATTTGCCATTTCTATATAACATGAAGAAGTTATTAAAATTTTGATAAGATTCTAAATCCATGATATCAACAATAGATGCTAAAAGGAAGGAGGCAAGTTAGTTAAATATATAAACAATAAGTGTGGGTTTTGTATCTAAATTTAAGTAGGTTAAATATGATCATGTACAAGTGGAATGTATATAAACTCATATTAGGTTTGATTTCAAAATCAAGTTCTTTTTTTATCTTCACAACTACAAAGGGTAGTGACTAATCATGATAGAAAAAAACTGTTTAGTAACAACATCACTACCACAAGATTCTCAACCAAGTGATAGCCTACAAATTTACTCAGCTCTATCACGAGAACTACAGCTTATTGAAAACCAATCAAATGAAATGCAAGTGTCCAATTCACAAAATCATGAGATTTATAATAATTTTGAACAATTTATAGTAACCCATGTTCAAATCAGTTAAGATCAGGTTCAATAACTCTAATAATAGGTTAACAATAAAAAAGAATCTAATAATCAAATTTCAACATCAAATTACACTATTAGTATAAGAAAAGGAAGAGAAAACTGGGAAGAGAGAGAGAGAGAGAGAGAAAGGTTCAAATTTAATTGTTTAACTAATTGATAAGGTGGGGCATGGGTTGGCAGCAAGAGAGAGGGAAAGAGAGGAGCAGAGAGGGAAATACAGAAGAAGAAGTAGGAGAGAGATAGAGAGAGAAGAAGAGAGACAGAGAGAGGGAACGAGAGAGAAGAAGAAAGAGAGATGGTATGTGGGCTTATGGGACGAGATTGGTGGGGACCGTCTGTGATGGGGTTGTGAGGGTTGTGCTGGGGTGGGCTAGTTGCAATTTGAAGGCAATCATGTTCAAATCGGGTTTGGTTGGCAGAGAGGGAAAAAGAGAGGAGTAGAGAGGGAGAGAGAAAGATACAAAAGAAGAAGTAGGAAAGAGACAGAGAGAGAGGGAACGAGAGAGAAAAAAAAGAAGAGAGAGAGAGATGGTATGTGGGTGTGGATGAGACGAGATTGGTGGGGGTTGGTTATGATGGGGTTGTGAGGGTTGTCTGGGGTGGGCCAGTTGCAGTTTGAGGGCAATGATGTTCAAATCAGATTTGGGCTGATAGTAAGGGGAAAAGAGACGAGCAGAGAGGGACAGAGGAAGATAGAGAAGAAGATAAAGGAGAGAGACAGAGAGAGGGAGAGAGAAGAAGAAGAGAAAGGGGGGGGGGGCAAGAGAGTGTGTGTGAGATAGATGGTGAGAAGGTGCCACACCTGGCTGGATGAAGCTCATTTCCTTTTGTAGGTTGCTAGTCATGCTTGATTTCTACTGCAGGTTGCTGGAAAGAGAGATGTGTTTAGAGTAAGGTTTCATCTTTGTAATGGGGGAAACAAAAAGACTTCAAAAAATGATCATTTTTGGGAGAGTGGGGTTTCGAACCCAACATTCCCCATGACGGAATGTGCTCGGTCCAAATCGTCTGCCAAAACGGATTTTAATCTATTTCATATGAGAGTGAGGTGTATAACCTTTTACCATCATATGAAGTGTAAAATTTCTATGTGAAAAAGGGTCATTTTCACATCATTTTCATATACAGTTTATACAATTGATGCGTAAATGAGTGCAAACAAACATAAAGGTGTACAACTGTTACACATGTGAGTCAATTACATATATCAATGACTCTAAACAAATGACACCTAAAGGTGAAGAGCAAGTTTTCCTTTCAGATCATCCATAAAGATTAATAAATTGTGGGCGGGTCTTTTCTTTTAATATCACTTTTTTGGCACCATTAACCATTGTCTCTATTTGAATATTACAGTGGGAAGAAATTTGGAAGTCGAGGTAGGCCTAGGATCCCGCGTAGGTGGCTTTTGAGAGAGAGACAATTGATTATTTAATGAAGAAGGTTGGTGGGCCATCACTTCTTTGGCATACACTCCACGTGCGGGCTCCAAAGTCATGTCTGGGAAATTTAGTATGTAAAGGGACCACGTGATGCAATGCAATCTTTACATCTCATTGCTGTGGAGATCATAAATAAATGTATCCAGTCGTACGAATGTCTCCACTCCTGTATGGCAAGGGATGGCAATGGTTGGGTTAAATCTAGTGTCCCGCCTGACTGGTCCCAATAAGAATCTCGTTTGGTTGTATATCTATTGGGTTAGGCTAGATACGGAATTTCAGACTTGCACCCGAGTTAGATCAGGAGCAAGCTCGGTTTCGGGTGTCCCAACTCTAACTAGGCTCTTTTTTCTATTCTTTTGATGATGCGTTTTTCCTCGTGGTTTATAACCTAGCATTACAATTTCCCAGAGCACAAATATGGAACCCACGCACTAGCACTAGATTAGTTTGAAGCAGGACTCAAACACACAATATGAGAGCAAACCAGTGCCTCAAACTAATCATGCAACTCCCAGGTGGGTTGCCCCACTCTAAACATATGATTTGTAGAGACTTTCCCTCCACATGGTAACGAATATTTGTTTTCCTTTCAGTGTGAAAAATCGACAATCTAAAACCCAACCTAACCTGTATCCCACAGGTGAAAGTAAACCTTCATGGGTCAGGTCATGTACATGGGCAAGGTACATGTCAGCTGGGCCAGATGTAGATTTGCCTAAACCTGAAACCGGCTATCCCTTCGATAGAAATAGAGGGGGATTTTGTCATGAACTAGAGCGCTGAAGTGGGCAACTTTTATATGATGGAGCTGATTTTAAGTAAATGACCCATTTTTTTTATTCTCCTTATTAATATCGGCCAACTTATAACCACTTTTTAAAGCTGCATCGACAGTGGGTTCATTAACCAGCCATGTGCCATCCATCAAAAGAGTGATATGGCTTTCACCGAGGTCACCTTTTACCAAGGTCACTTTTTGAGTTTCTAAACGGACAGATCCAAAGGCAAAACAATGCTTGGATCTCCTGAGTTAGATCTGATTGATAATGTAGCTACCTGTTTCAAAGCCCTTCGTAAAAAGAAATTTTTATAATCGCTACTTTGTCTTTAGATATAGAAAAGAATATATTAAACACCAGGAAAATAAAAACCAAACAAGAACACAAAGCACCCCGCGAAATTTCATGATAGCCATTAGAAGGAACCAAGCATGGTTTAATATCAATGGACTACTGAATTTTCGTTCACACGGCAGTCAAGAGAGAGCTTATTTAGTATCTCTACCCATTTTTGTTAAGATTCATCCAAATTAGAATCATAAAAGAAGATATTAGAATAAAAAAATATTTAGTAATACAAGGATCTATTTTAAATATACTTTTTTGATCTATGGTTGAGTGCTTTTTTATAAATTTTAAAAAATCCACAAGGTATCAACCTTTGAAATTTGACTCTATAACTACATTCAATCTTTCAAAGAGATCAAAGCCTGTGTGTGGAGCCCATAGATTCAAAAAAAATATTATTAAAAGCTCACTTTTTTTTTTGTTAATATCTCAAGATTGGTGATAATCCAATAGCTAAAACTTTGACCCAAAGCGTTGTTTGACCTTTTAAACATTTTAAATGATTTAGATCTAATTTATTATTCTAAAAATAATAAAAAAGGTGAAAGACGGGATTGCCTATGGACCAATCCAAGATTGAGCATATTACATTAGTGGTTGATATTTGTTTTAAAAATTTCTTGAGATCCACGAGGTATCAAGCTTTGAAAATTGATCCCATAATTGTCTTCAGCCTTCCAAAGAGATTAACGGTGTGGATCTCATGTTTGGATCCCATAGAATTTAGAAAATAATATCAAATGGATCACTTTTTTTGCAAAAATCTCGAGATTGGTGATAATCCAATTACTAAAATTTGGTTCTACAACTGTGTTTGATCTTATGAACATTTCCAATAATTTGGATCTTGCTTTACCCTTTCAAATTAAAAAAAAAAAAGTTTATAAAAAATGGACTGGGCATTGTGGACCCCCAATTATTAGAGTAGGACCTTTTTTAACTCTAATTTTCAACTGCCATGAGAAGGGGCTAAGGAAAAAAGAGGCATTGCCTTTACTTCTATAAAGTAGATAGAAGCTGAAAGTAGATGCCAAACGATCTATTTTTCCTAACCACTTCTCTCATTAGAGAAGTAGAGGAATGGAGGGTGGATTGCTGGAAATAGTGATGGCAAACAAGTACTAAGGGCTTGGTTGATATCTTTACTCTTTTTCTTACAAACCCATCCAAAATAGGGCCACTAAAAAAAAAAAAGAAAAGCTATAAAAAAAGAGGCTAGAATCAAAATATGTGTTTGGTAATGCAGTGATTTATTTTAAATAAACTTTTTTAAAATTAATAGTTGAAAGTTTTTCACAAATATCTCAAGATCTATGAGGTATTAGGCCTTGAGCCCATAGCCATCTACAACCTTCTAAAGAGACCTAACAGTTTGGATCTTGTGTTTGGGGGCCATTGATTTCAAAAAATAAAATAAAAAATTCAACATTTTTTTAGCAAATATCTCAAGATTGGTGATGATCCAACGACTGAATTCCCTTCACTAGTGATCATTGACCTTAAAAACATTTTCAACAATTTGGGTTGTGATTTATTATCCTAAAAGTAATATAAAAAGAGAGATGGAACTGCCTATGGATCAATCGAAAATTGAGTATGTTACATCAATAGTTGATATTTGTTTACAATTTTCTTAAGATCCACATTGACATGTTCAGCCTTCCAAAGAGATCTAACAGTTTTGATTTTGTCTTTGAAGCGCACAGAATTCAAAAAATAATATCCAATGGCTCACGTTTTTTTGCACATATCTCAAGATTGGCACAATGGGTGAAATTTGGTCTCATTGTCGTGTTTGATCTTCTGAACATTTCCAGTTGTTTGGATCTTGATTTAATTTCTCTAATTTAAAAAAAATAAAAAAAAGGACATTAAAGGGATATCACCTCTTTTTTTGTACCAGTGCTGCCTCTTTTTTTTTTCCCTTTATTTCTCAATTGCCTCATGAAGGGGGTGGTGAAAAAAAAGTCATTGCCTCTAGTTCTTAAAGCACACACAAGCTGGAAATGCTACCAAACACTTTATTTTTTCAAGCCGCTACCTGCTTTAGAAAGTTAGAGAAGTATAGGAAAAATAAATATAAATGCCAAATATGGGCTAAGAATGTTAACACACACACTATTTAGATTTATAGCGTAACGCGCCAACCCCTTCTATCCCATTGGAAAGGTTTTTTCTTCATTTTTCTTCCAAACATGCAAGAAAATAAGCCCAAAAGTCACTTTTCTTCTAGTATATATAATTGCCAGCACCAAACAATGGAAATAAAGTCCAATGAGAAAAACACCTTTTCATTTCTTTTTTGGTAAAAGTACGTTACACAAGTGTGCCCTTTCCTAAGGGTGAACTTGTTTAGCTGGTTTTCCAAGCAAAAAACTAAGGTTTGTGGAGATGGTTTTGAGCGGCATGTACACAAACATGCCCTTTGGTATTCTCTAGAAATTCCATTGAATGAAGTCCACTCCTTAATACTCTCCTAAGGTAGAACTAGTGGAGCACTTTTGGTGACATACATTTTTTTAAGCACCAAGTCATTCCTCCTGTAATTCACACTCGCAACCAGTTGGTTATGTTACCATATTAAATTGACACATATTTCTTTAGCGCCTAATTATTCCTCTTGAGATTAGAACTCATAATCCATTGGCTCTGATACCATATTAAATTTCTTTAGCTAATCGTTCATCCCAAAACCTTGATGTGTAATTAGTAGAGGTAGCATAAATACTTTTTAATACTCCCCATTAGGTGGAGCTTACTCTTCAACACTCCCCCTCAAGTGGAATCTGCTAAGCATACGTTTGGCGACGCGCAGTTTTGTCTAATGATGAGTTGTTCCTCAAGGAAAGACTCGGTACTAAAGAAATGCATGTTGCTAAAAAGCGTATTGACAAGGTTCCACCTAAAGGAGAGTATTGAAAATAATGGTTAGTTGAGAAAATTTAATGTTCTCTATTGACTAATTACTACCACATGCTAGATGTACAGTGTGACCCACACTACCACATGCTCGTATTGGGCCCACTCACTAGGAAGACCAAGTATTTTAGTTTTCCCCTTTCTTTAGTTACGAGTTTATGTTTGGACAGGATGCTTCCAACAAACTTTTGAATTGACTATAGTGAAGGGAAAAAAACGTACTAAAACAATAATTCCACAACGACAATTAACTATTATAGAAAATCTCCTTACCTTAATGGTAACGAGTTTGGTTCTCATTGGGAGGTCTTAGGTTCACACCTCACCTCCACCTTTTTGTACGTGTGAGTTTTATCACCTCACATATGCAAGTTGTATTATATTTTCTTACACATGCGAGGCTCGCATATGTGAGTTGTGTGTGTTCCTCACATATGTGAGTTTCCATCACTTCTCATGTGTGTAAGGACCCATTCCTAGATATTAATTTTAAAATAATTTTAATTAGTTTTGAAAATTAAACATTGAATTAGTAAAAATTCACCACCTTGAATTAGGAAACAATCAAGTTTCAATTAGGAGAAATCAACTCACATTGAATAATTAGGGCAGAATTTGGGCATGAACGTGCTTAGGGCTTGATTTGAGAATTATAGGACATGTTTGTAAGTTTTAGAAAATATGAGGGGTATTTTCATAATTTCAAAATAGAGGCAATATAGGGCTTGTTGGATAGAGAATAATTAATTATGAAACTTTCCCTTAAGGCCCGAATCCATCCGGGTTAATCTAGTAACTAGGTGAAAGAGATTTAGGTTAAGCCTATTACTAGTTATATGGGGACCAAATGTTTTTCTCATCTTCAAAGAGGAGTAGCATTCATTGTTGACTATGGTAAGAGTTTGGTTTGGATACAACAAAACTAGAGAGTTATTCTAAGACTCTATATAAAGAAAAGAAAATTTTTATACTACCTTTGCTTCCTAGTTTTACTCTAAGTGCCCATTTTAAGTTCTATATATATATATAAATACAACTAGAACCCTACTCTCCTACATACAATTCTCCCAAATTCCTCTCTCTTTGCAACTCTCTCTCTCTCTCCCTAGTCTCTCTCAACTAAAAGGTTTGCAACCTTAGGCTTAAGGATTTGAGAAGAAGCCACGGAAGAATTTCTTTAAGGTTACCTGCGATTTGGAGATTTCAGTAAATTCAACTATTAAAGGACATTCACTCTTCCTACTTGATTTTATCTTTGAAAACCGAATTCATTCAAGTGTTTTTGAAAAAGCAACTCTGCTTGACGAAACTTGGTGTTATTAGAAGTCTATTTGTATACATGAACCTAATTGATGCTTTCTTCTAATCATTAATCCTAATTGATGCTTTCTTCTAATCATTAATCCTAATTGATGCTTTCTTCTAATCATTAATCTCTCATATTTTAAAACTAAGGGTATGCAAGATCGATACCTGTTTGTAAATCTGATTGGGTGGCTCGGACGGAATTTATCCTATACGGGAGAGAAGTACTACAATAGCCCATCTTTGAGGACCTACCCTTGGGCATGAGAAGTTGGAAAATCCATATTCTGCCTAGTCATACTGTTAGGATGTGAATGCTACTCAAACTGCCATAAGCCTGTGCGGAAATTATAGGACCCAGGCCACCGATGTGCAATTCTTGTGACTGCTTGTGGGGTCCACATGTCCCCCTTGATGGAAGATCTGATCTAATCATCTGGTGGACTACACCTGGGTGACCCTAGAAGTTAGAGACCCACATGGATTGGGCACCTTATGGCCCACTATCCAGTGGACCCAAAACCTGCCCACAACTTGGAGAAAACTAACCACCCTCCTGTGTGTAAATTTAGTTTAAGAAAACCTTATTTAAATTATAGAACCCTGGCCTATTAGGTCTCTAGGATTGAATGCTTCTTAGAGATGGAATTGGGCACTAAGAATGGATGATTGGAACTCTAACTCAAACCAAGAACTGTTTCTCCAAATTCCATGTCGATTGTGAATGGTTTGGGATGATAAGAGTTGTGTACCCCATGTCCCACTTGGTTGAAAATCTAAACCCCACATCTGAGGGGCCACTCTTAGGCGATCTTGGATACCCATTTCCTTTGTGAATGGCCCATTAGAACCTAGTGTCTCAGTGACATAATAACAATAAGCGTGACACCCATTCCAAAATCCAGGTAACAGAAACAATGACGAAGAAGCACTGCTCCACTTTTACTAGTTTGGGAGATTCCAAGTAAGCCTTCTACCTTTATACGATAAGTGAATTACTGTTTTGCCCTTCCACATATACTTACATAGTTCTCAAGGGAAACCTGAGAATCTAATATTAAGGGTTCCCACTAATGTTTGACTTGTATCATGACCTATGTTTAACATATTTTGAATTTCCTTTTAGGGAGCTTGTTGGACCTCACAAGGACTTATGACCGGCATTTAGACCTCTTAATTAGTTGATTAATGAAGTATAATTAACCAGGGAACACCCATGAATCCATGATATGCTAATGATTATAATAATTGAGGTTTCCATTTAAATTAAAATCTTAATCAAATCAAATATGAGCCAATTATAAATCATGTTCTCACGACTTGACACCCACCTTCGAATTACCTTGAAGTAGGACTAGGATTAAGAAAACTTAAGGGTGTGACGTCATGGGCTTTCCAAATCATAACTACCTTCTGAAGTGCCAATTAAGAATTAACCCAAATCTAAGGAGGAGATCCTCACGGTCGTCTAAGTTAGATTTAGGGCAAGTATATAGTGCTTGAAATTCCATGATATTATAGGGTTAAGTTAGCTTAGACCTGGCATGCGAAAAGTGACCCCACTCTCAACATGATTTGTAAAAAATGGATTTTGTATAATGAAATTTAATTGTTTGATTTTATGTTTTCAAGCATACTTGGTATCTATCCTAACATAATAAAACATATTTTCTTTGTTATATAATTTATGGCATTTGGCCATTACATCTGTCAACTTTAGAAACTGTCGTATATAAAATAAGTTTTGTTTTACAATAATTTATCTATTTATATGAATTTTGAATTAAGGCCACACTACTATGTTATTTAAGTTTAGCATAGTGGGGCACCACTATGTAGGAGTTACACTTCTGAAACTATTGGCAGATTAGTCAACTCTCTATCTGTGACAATCAGTCACTTTGGTACCAATTACTTTGATCTGATGGCTAATGACCACAATTCTGAATCTTTGGGTATCAAACCTTATTCTCTGTTCCTGTCACATTAAATGGGGGCCGCTCTAAGACCTGTGACAATCTAGCCAATGTGGGAGGCCAATTTTTTTTAAACACGCTATGGTATTTGTAATCACTTGATTTTATGCATGAACATATATTTTGAATTAGTGTATCTTGTCAATCTATTTTGAAACTCCTGTGATTTATCTGTCTTTGATTTTTATCAAAATATTATATGGAATATAAAAATTGGGTCGGTATACTTGCTGAAGTTATTTCATAACTTCACTCCCTTTGATTGGCACTTGTAGGTGAAGAAATAGATACCAAAGTTCTATTATGGTTAATTGGGAACAGCAGAAGTATGAAGACAATATGGACGACGTAGTCTATAGACATGCAAGAACGCTTTATAAGATTAATTAGTTTGAGATTGTTAGACAAATTATGTTGATTAATGAATTAGCATTATTAAACTTGTGCTCTGTTATAAATCTTCATTATTTGATGATTGATAAAAATTTTTGCCGTGGTTTTATGTGATATAATTTTGCAAATGTGGGGAAAAAAAACTGCTCAAAATGCAAACTTCTTCGAAAATCCAAATTTTAGGTCGTTACAATTTATGAGTTGGTTTCATGTTGGTCTTTGTATGTAAGTCCCAACCCCTCAGCTAGGTTACCAAAAAAAAAAAAAACTATTATTGAAAATCTATAATACAGGTTTAGGGTACGTAACTCAATTCACTTCATTAATAAGACATGCAATGAAAGAAGCATAAGAAAGTGCTAGAAGAATAGACTCATATTAGTTAGATCAAGGAATCAAAGCAATATTATTAATGAGATATGTGTTTTGTGTTTTTCAAATCTAATTATATCATAGTTGTTCTTGTTATAATTAAATTTTATCAATGCAAACAACAAAAATTTCAATTTGAAGTAGTATTTGATGGCACAGAATCAAAGATGTAGAGGTTGAGATCACTTTTTTATTTTTTTTATTACAACCTTCTCTACTCTTCACTGTAAAAATAGTCCTCTTAGTTTTAAGAAATCCTCCTTGAATCTTTTATTAGAAAATTTAATATTCAAATTTCAAAATAATTTTGACTACACAAGTGTCCTCAAATCCAACTTTTTACTTGACAATTGTTTAATAGTAAAAAATTACTTTTGGTTGGTTCATATAATTAGAAGGGTGTGGAAGAAATATCTTTTGCCCTTAGTTTGTCTGATATCTACATCGCATGATTTTACTATCGTTCAGAAAAGCCATTTTCTCGGCATTTATCTCTTCTTTTTACCAAAACATTGACACGAGATCTCTCTTCTCCTTCACCTGTGGTAGTCGGTGACTCTTAAAACACACAACTGTCCTTAGCAGTTTTTCCCCTAGGGGCCACTATGTAGAACGAAGAAATTTTGATAGGGATAATAAGATAATAAATATATAATATTTACAAATGTCCCCCTATCCCTTGTTTTCACTTATGGTTTAGGTTGTGTTTTGACCAAAAAGGGCTTGCTTTTGCCATAACAACCAACCAGTTTCTATTAAAACCTTATTTGGCCTTGCTTTTGCCATAACAACGAACAAGTTTCTATTAAAATCTTACGTGGCATATCTAGATTCTTTTGGTGTTTTAAAAGCTTTATCATGTTTTACTCAAAATGCCTACCCCTAAAGCCAGATTTTTAATTTAAAAAACATTTAATTGGGGTTCTTGGAATAGAGCGCTATCACTTTACCTGCTTACTGGAATTTTGGGGAGAAGGAATTGCTATAGTGAGAGGATTACTCCATTTTCAATTTCGCATAAGGTATGATTGGTATGTGCATATGTTTTTGTATTTAGACATGGATTGAGACTTTTTTTTACTTCACAAATAAGCTATATTGGATGATGCATCTTTCTTTATCGATAAATGTGTAGAAAAAACGATATAGCACTTGGGATGTTTCATTGATAGAGAATTATAAGTGAATTCTATTTTTCTATTTATTTTTCATATTTCTTCTCTCACTCTCTCTCTCTCTCTCTCCCAATTCATCTAGATTGAATTAGAAAAAACTAAGTCGTCATTAAAACAATTTCTCAGATAACATGAATGGGGCAATAATATTAGGGTCTGTTTGACTGATTATGGTGATGTTTTGGATGAGTAGATTCACTACTATAATATATTGATGACTAGCCCCATCATATACTTGTCCATTTAGATGAATGGAATCCATTTCTATGATGTTTTGGGTGGTGGTGTTTGTCACACCCTGGGCCTGAGATTAGGATAGTCTGGCCGAGCCTGTGGCATGAGCACCACGTAGTCCTGTAGTAATCCTTATCACACTAAGGCAAATACAAATTCTACAGGGGAATTTTTCACATTTAAACGTGCAAGGAAGATCCATAAGCATGGAATATTTAATTACCTATGGAAAGCCTAGGTACTTAACACACACATGAACCACATGTGATAGTATAGAACACGATAAATACCCATTTAAACATTCCATAATAAACTGCATAGCTAGATAATGAATTCAACATGATCTATTAAAAAATCTACATGTCCAATGCATACTAAGTAAACAGTACATAAGTAATAAAAGTGCATAATTACGAAATGGTCAAGACAAATAATAATATATGTCCACCAATATGAAAATAAGCATAAGTCCAAATTAAACATGATGGCATGATGAGCGGAGTAATCCATATCTCCATGATTCATAAATGCCGTAACTGTGAAACGCTGTATTGTATATGTCTAATAAAAGACACCATTAGGTTTCCACTCAATTAATCCTGAAGGAATCTACGCGGGATCCTCTAGACGTGAGATGAAAACCGGGTCTAGGTCAGGATATGCTCCTATAACACCACAGGTAGCACCCTGAGTATGACAACTCAACAAGAACTAAGCAAGTAGTATATTACACGGTGTACCAAATAGAGTTAGGATATGATGATCTAAACAGAAGTCGGAAAGAGTATTTAGGCATGTTAACATATAATGGAGCATGTGCATGAGAATTATATATAACAAAAAAGGTACTTCAACTTTGGTTATCCATGTTACTAGTATCCTCCTAACATGGGGAGCGGTAAAACTGGATGGAAATCAGGTAGCAAGCCTAATTACCCAATAGAATATCGACCAACTCTTATTGAGATCCAATTGCAGTGGTTTATAATATTAAACTCATACTTAGCCCTATTGGGCCTTATAGAGTCAAACTCAGTAGTGCCAACTCCATGAATCAATAATATGATGAAACATACCGTACAATCATGCATATCATACTTACTGGTCATAACTTATTTGCGTATCATGTGAAGGTAACTAAAGCATGTTTTTACCAAATACAGATAACAATAAATAAGAACAATGTAATAAAAATGAAGGACATACTAAACATAACTGAATATAACTGTACATACTGTACATAACTAAATATAACTGAACATAATGTACATAACTGAATATAATTGTATATAAATGAACAGCCAAGAAAAGAAGGCAATGTATAACAGTAGGCATAAATCTCTAATTTAGTTAAGAGATAAGGATGCTTACTAGGCAAATTATTCTAAGATGCCCGTGTCTTTAGTCTCCCATTTCAATGTGACCATAAGACATCCAATGTTGGTGTTATCGAAGTTCTTGGTGTTTCATTACTTATGAATATGAACATTAGACCCTTATACTCACACTTGAGGGCATGACATTAGAATTAACCGAAACATTTAACACGGAATGCATGATAGTTAACATGTTCCTCATTTACTTCATTTAATTTCGTTAGTCAGTTATAAGGTCTACCTATCATTCTAATATAACAATTGACCCTGTCATCAAGCTTAAGGTTCCCTAAGGTATACTTGACATCATTAAGTAAAGTTATATTAGTCTTGAAAATAAGTTTAGTAAGGGGGGTTTTAAGTAAAATAAAATAATTAATTAAATAAACAATTTTTGAGAAACAGGGACTGCACGATCGATCAAGCATGGGTCTAATCGATCATACCCAGCCTAAAAATGTACTTCGATCGATTGGACTTAGTGTGGGTTTTGCCTTTTCGGCTGTTTGGGCCCGAACTTCCCTTGTTCATTCCCAAAATTCTCTTACCTGAAACCATCATACATAATACCAAATCTGACCTTTTTAGGGTCATTTCCACTTTTATTTCTTTCTATTCATTAAAATCCACTTGTAAAACATAAAAATCTATTTTCAAACCAAAATACATCTTCCATTAAAGAAACATAGAGAAGTTGAGCTGTAATCATGTATTAGAATAGAGATTAGCCATAGAATAAATAACATAGCCAATCATGACATTATCTACTTGCTTAAGCTTGCCTTATGTTGCTCCCAAATCTAAATCCAAATCCCAAAAATGAAGAAATTCCAAATCACTTAGCTTATGCAATACCCTATTAATGAAATGACGTTAAAAAGAGAAGAAAATATGAGATGAATGCCATGAAAGGACAAATAAATGAAACTAAGCTTAGGAAAAGCCACTATTACACTATTTAATGGCTCAAACTTAAAAGAAGATTGGGTTGTTCACCTTGAGAGATGTGCCAATGGTGGCTTAAGATCCTTTTCCTCTAATCCAAAACCAAGTGGGCAAGTGAAGGTGAGAAGAAGATTGAAGCACTCTCAAATCGGGGTTAACAGTCTCTCAATCACTCATTCTTAGCTTGAAAGGGGTGCAGGAGATAAAGTAAGGAGAGCTTAGGAGCTAGGTTTTTATATAGGAGGCACAAGGATGCTCTTTCTTAGGAGTAGCAACCTTTTTTAAACTATAGTTGCTTAGTTATTTTGGGCATTTGCTAGCAAATCCTCTAGTTAGGTTTATTTACATGAAAGGTCATAAATAGGGTCTTATATAGGTAGCTTGTCTTAAGTGGGTATGGTCCACTCTAGATTCAAGAGGCTCATGAAAAATGCGCATGATGTTATGAAATATTGTATGATTAACTTAATTAAAATGATTATTAGTCCATGAACTACCTAAACTAAGTTAGGGTCCCACCCATCCTACTTACCAAAACCCAAGTAACACCATGAATTTCAAAAGTTAGGAAATAAATTGCCAATTGGGGAACCAAACATTACATTGTTAGAACAAAGTCTCATAGATCTATCTAGAGTTGTAGGATCAACAAGAGAAATTTAATCAAAAGTCATACATTCATAGAACTAAATCAACATCATATTTGATGCCACAAAGATCAGAGAATCTATAGTATAAATTTTTTGTTGGATGCTTGATGCTCCAAATGGCCTGCAGTAGCTTCCACCTGTATTCCTTTTGTGATCGGCGATATAAACCTTCTTTCATTTTTCCTTAGAGGCTGGAGGCAGGGACCACAGGCAATATTTATATGTACTTAGATGGATATCGTTTCCATCAATGATATCTTATAAACTTAATAACACTTTGAAACTAAAACTAGTGAGAAAGTGTTATCCTTAAGTAACCAACAATTCAAATATGAGATATGTTAAAACGGAACAAAATAAGGATTGATTTATTTTTTAAAAAAATATAGTTATTGGAAACACATATGATGAATTCCAAAGAGTGTAGCTCCCATGCCATGATGTTTGGATGAGTTAGTTCCTTTGGCTACATATGATGTATTGAATGAATAGGCCTCACCTTTGTATTCAAATTAGTGATTGAAGACTTTTTTGAGTCAATTCAGGTTTAGTTACTACATAGTGGGATTAGATCAGACTCAATCAAGTTCTATTTAATGTGATTATTTGGCTATTCTTTTTTCTTTATAATTCATCTTTTCTTGGATTTAGGCTTTTTATAGTTTCCAACTTCTCCATTATAACCCCTACAGTTTCCAATCTATTTTACTTTTGGACCCTCTCCTTTTTGAATCTTAAGTTTTAATCCCTTGAACTCCTTCCACTTTCTGTCACAACTCGAGCACAGAAATCGAGGGTTAGTAAAAACTTAACCAGTGACACACGTACTCCCGTATATGCACACCTAGACCCGGTCCAAGTGTACACACACAAGGGATATCCACACGTGTAAGCAAGATGTACGCGGAATCTGTAAGTATCATTACATGACCCAAAGAATATACAAAAAGGGATGATCACTGCAAATGATTATATTAATTACCGAATGTACAACAAAATGGGGGAAACAGTCACATAAAATCAAAATACAGGTATAACCCAACAAAAACCTGAGTACAAAATCAATGCAGACCCCACACGATCAAACTGATATGATGCAAACCGCTCTCTATGGAATGGATTAAGTCCACTTCTCTAGCCCAGACTGGGCCTCGCGTGCCTCTCCTGGAGTTTGGCCGACCGACGAGGGGTCGGGAGAGGGATCTGAGCCGCAACATCAAGAACAATTTATGAGTACAATGACTCAACAAAGTATAAGCGGCAATAAGTGAACACACGTTGTATCTAGCAGGATAGTTAACAGATAACCATTGACCAATCATAGAGATCATGTTCGTATACTAGGCAGGTCATGCATAACAATAAACATGCTTTCAGAACCATGAAACAGATAACTAGCTAGGTGGCTACTACATTTGCCATATTCTCCCTATTGAGAGCAGTCAGGACGAGAACACCATCTACCGGGCCAGGGTACGAATGAGTCTCTGGTTCCCGGGGTATAGAATCCAAGGATAGTAGCACTCTGCAGAAGTGATAAACAGTCTATGCCAAAGTCAATCCCGTCCGGTATCCTGAGGCTAAGGCTGATTAGAGCCAGATAGATAGGATCGGTCATATATAGTGTGATGCACGTCAATCACTATCAGTCAGTCGGTCAATCAAGCAGTGCAGTATGGTGCAGTAAGCAGTCCAGTGTGTGTGCATCACACGCAAATAATCACTAAGCACAAATCTTGCCGTATCATTACAATTCAACGTTTACAAGTCAAACATGAATAAGAACATAGAAGGCAATAATTGAAAGCAAGATGTAATGCAAGTCAAGTTCCTATTCTGAATCAAGGTTGTTTACTAACCAATCTTAAGCTAGTTGTCCAATGTTTCTAACCGTGCATGATGATGTAGTTTTAAGTTATTCGATACACAGTTGTTCGTATCAGGTGGGTTGCAATGTATTGAGAAACGTGTACCGAAGTCCCTTAAACCAACACCCATGGGGAGGTGCTTAACAACTGGACAACGTAAATGAATGAGTCACAGCCCTAAGGACCATTCATACGATCTTTACATTCCATTGGGCAAGTTTATGTTACCTACATTCTAACTACATTCTAACTCGAAGGCCCTACCAGGTCTTTTTTATTAAACCTAGCCTTTTAATTCATTTCTTAGTGGTTGTACGGCTTAGCCGTAGGTGAACGTACGGCTTAGCCGTAGGCATTTGACGGCTTAGCCGTAATATGCACTGCGGCTCAGCCGTGGTTCTCCTTACTGTTCATCCGCATTTACAGTTTAACCGTATTTTGTTCTATGGCTGAACCATATTCTGTTCTATAACTAGGTCACAGCTTAGCCGTAGCACATTTCATGGTTTGGACATGGCTGGACCATAGAAAGTCTGCAAAAATGTCGACTCTCAGATAATCCAAATAACCCAACCCTACATTGACCTACGGCTGGGTTACGGCTGGTCTACGACTTAGCCGTAGTACAATCTACGGCTTAGCCGTAGCCTTACCGTAGTGTAAAAGTTGATTTTCAGCTCTGAGACATTGAACCGTAAAACCTTACAGCTTAGCCGTAAGTTTCAGGAGTTGAACTTTTGGAAGCTGTTACAAAAACTGGAATTTGGATACAAAATGAAATCAGGATAACAACAAGTGCAAGCTAACATACAAGGGCTGTAAAATCATTCAACCATGCAGAAGTAATAAGAATAAAACCAATCAAATCATAATTAACAAGTATTCAATCAAATTGTGCTTATATTTACCTCAACTGGAATCTAACACGCGAACAGTTATTCTACGGCTTAAATCCGACGACTAATGGCCCTCCTATCATCATGCATGTAAGAAGAAAGAGAGAGACGTTGTGAGCATGCCATGCAAGGAGAAAAGGACTGTAAGCTACATAGATGGAGAGTTTCAACTCACGAGAAATGTTTTGATAAATAGATGCCACGAATTCTCCCCTTCTTGGCTTGGCTTGAAAAAGAAGAAAGAAAAGGAAGGAAGAAGTGATGAACAGAGAAGAAGAAGAGAAGAAAACACGTTAAGGGGTGAGGCGGTGCATGCATCGTCTATATATAAAGGAGATAAGGATTAAGCACTTTATAAGAAAGTCTACAAGTTTATTCTAGTGACAATTCGAGTCAAATAACTGCTTAATG
Organism: Sextonia rubra; assembly: GCA_037013555.1. NCBI lineage: Eukaryota > Viridiplantae > Streptophyta > Magnoliopsida > Laurales > Lauraceae > Sextonia > Sextonia rubra. The sequence continues at coordinate 101,880,141 of JASUAD010000001.1, read as the reverse complement.
GAAACAAACGAAATCTTTTGTGTGCGAGTCAGTTACGGGAAGTGACAAGCTCATCAAAATACACGTGTTGATGCCAAGATGATACATGACTGACAACATTCGACAAAATTTAAACTTACGAAAAAGGGCTCAAGTCTACCTAAACCGAGTCAAACTCAACCTAACTGCCCATCCATGCCTCGAAACAAAACAAAACCAAAACCAAAACACAATGGACCACTAATTTGTCATTAAATAATCGCTAATTTGAATTAAGTTGGGTCAGAGTGTTACACTTTTTAACCTTTGTATGCCATTTCTAACACCCTTTACTTCTAGACCTTTTCCACTTCCAACTCAAAGCTGCTTTTCTGATTCCCAAACTTTAACTCCTTTAGCATCTTCCACTTTTCCAAATTTTAATTCCTTTAGCATCATCATTTCCAACCTTTCCATCTCAATTCTCGATCCCTCACTTATCAACTTGTTTCACTTCCGACTTAACTATGTTTCCCACATTCTAAATTCTTCCACTTTCCTACCTTTATATGCCAATTCTCAACGCCTTTATCAACCTCTTTTATTTAAAGTTCTAATTCAACACCCTTTCCCAAATAATAATCTAAAAGAAAAAAAGCGTACATTCCACCATGATCTTGATGATGAGCAAAGTGCAATTCTCAAATCGGGTTTTCTTCTACCTCCCTTATCACCCACTCCAAAATGTGTGAGAGTTGCGGGGTACTTTGCAGATCTTTAGGTTAAGAGAGAGGACAAAAAAACTACTTTTATAAATAAGTCCTAGAGAGATTTCTTCCAATCAAAGAAATCTATTAAAGGTAAGTTTCCTTAATTCCCTTAAATATTAGTCAAACAAGATTCTTAATTGATTGGGCTTGATAAAATTGAATCCAAGATATATTTAGTAAAACCAAAAACCAAAAAGGAAAAGTATCTTAAAATTAGTGGACTCAAATTAAACCATGGGCCCCAATAGTGTTAGATATGTGGTCATGAGGACCACACACGTCCAACAGAAAATGGATCGGTCCATTGAATCTATAGTTTGAGATATTTTGGAGATGCCTACTATTTTTGCAATCATGGAATTTTGCTATATTATTAGAAAATACATTTGTGTAGTAAACAATCTTACTAAGATTGCTCTTTGGTCTCCCAAAAGCATGTGGTGATTTGAGCACTTCCCATACTTTGTAATTTTCATTTTGGGTAGCCTAGCTAAAGGGCTAGGGCCCTATGAGACTCGCACATGCAAGGTGATGTGAACTTGCGCAAGTAAGAGATACAGCTCACACATATAAGGTAAAAATAACTTACTATGCAAAGAGGGGGGAGGAGACCACGCTCAAACCCTAGACTTCCCAATGAGGACTCCTTTGTAAGTGGATTGTTCCTTTGTCGGTTTTTTTCCCTATTAGAAATAAAACTTTCATTGTTAAAAAAAAAAAAAGACTCCCATTCTCAATTCTTTCAACCCTTTTCACTTCCAACTCCAAACCCTTATCTACTATTTTCCTCTCTAAATTATATTCTCTTGATTTTATTCATTTGTAAGGTCAAGGGGAGATGATTTCAAACCAAAGCATTTTTCAAATTTCAAGCTGAAAAGGATCTTGAATTGGATTGTGTTTGGCTGTTGGCGCCGTGATAATAGAAAGACCTATACATAGGTTCTCTCTCTCTCTCTCTCTTTCTCTCTTTCTCTCTCTCATGGAATGCCATTGTTTAACAATCCTTTCATACTTTAGGGCCAAAATAGGCCTAAATCAATACTCGACCCCACTCAACCAAGCCACATGCAACTTGGCCAAGTTAACCCACTCGGCTTGACTAGACAAAGTCGAGCCAAGGACCGAGTCCAATTTTTCAAACCCCAATGCAAACCTCTCAAAAGAAAACCTATGAGAAAAATTCCAATCGAATAATAGCCATTCTATGCCCTACATTTATATTTATTATTTTTGCAAACATAATTCAGGACATTTGTGTCCTTTTGAAATTTTGTTTTAATTAATTCTCTTTGATTAGAAAGTGAAAATGACTTGGATTGAAGTGCAGTTTGTTGTATGAATAAACACGATGGGGATATTTATTCTCAGTAGTTCTAATCTTTTATTTTGTTCTCAAACTTGGTCCTTATTATTGGATTTGTAGCAATGCACTTAACTCTTATTCTTGGCTCAAATACTTTATTTGAGAGCGTTAGTCTTATTTTCAAATAATTGGTACCTGTTGGATCTTTGAAAGAACCATTACAATTAAAAAAAAGTTAGGGAGGCTGTGTCTCTTAAATATTAAATATATTAATTCGTAACTTTAAAATAATAACTCGCTTGATACTCTAAAAGCATGTGGTAGTTGCTATTTAGGGTGCATGATATGTACTTGATCACCACTATAACTGAAGGTGAGCAATTATTCTTTGCCGGCTTCTTTATTTGATCAAATCCTTTCATATGACATATATCATCTGTAAGTAAGTTTGGCCCAACTTAATTAAAAGTGTGAAATTTTCAGGTGCTAAGTGTCTACCACTACAAACCTAGCCCCTCAAAACGACTCATTAAAAGTTGTATACATACTAGGATATGATGGATTGGTCATGAGATTATATATTTCACACCTAAACAATTATATTTTCAATCAGAGGAAAATTTGGGGAAAAGCCAACCATAGAAGGATGAAATACCTGCGAATTCAATGATATGAAAATGTGTATGTTGTCCAAGTTATAATTGACAATCAACATGGTACGGACAGGAATATAATCTGATTTCTCATTTTAGCTTACAAGACCTTGTGGTCTCTCGTGGTTCATAATTTAGCACTAGGGCAATATATATTTTTTTCTTTTATTTTTCATGACACTTCTGAGGAGAATCTTTGAGATCCGCCCTTGATCCATATTGTATTTTTCTAAGGACATCTTCAGCTATGACATTGTGAAATTGATAAGCTCTTCGGGGCATTTTTTATTGCAAGCATGTAGAATATTTTGTCTAGAAGACTTGGAGAATTCGAAATGTTATCCTCCACAGTAGATTTCAAAATGCTAAAAAGGGTCCAGTGGTATTTTAAAATTCAAAATTTTGAGGATATCCCATTGCCGGAGCTAACCAAATTCTCAGCATTCAAACTCTATCAAATAGGGAATTTGAGTTTTTTTGGAACAATCCCTTCATTTATCACATGGATTCTAAAAGGAGAATTCTTCATATAAATGCTATGAAAGATTTATTGGGTCTCAAACTTCTAGATTGCAAGTCAAACAATATATAGTTAAATAAAATAAAACAAACTTGCAAGCAAAAAGCAATCAACCACGCAAGTATAAGAGTAAAGACCAAAATTTTTATTTTTAAATTTGAATTAATGTTAACCCTTGATTTAATCTTGATAGACCCCACATGTTATTATTATGATTTGATGCTATTTAAATTTGGATAATTACTTAGTTATTCTATAGGTCCCATAAGTTATCAGAGTTTGAGAATTGTAGAGTTTGCTCAAAATTGAAATTTTATTTGGATTAAACCTCTAGATTGTCTTGGCTTATCCTAACTCTACTTGAAGATGAAATTCCATTCGAATTAGACTCCTTAGGCTAAGTTTGGATATGACTAAAATTCTTTTGAAACCCTGCTTTTATCTTTCTATAAATGAAAAACACTCTCTCCCTTTGAATCCCATCTTCCCCTCCCTCCCTTATATAAGAGTTTCTTCTTCCACCTTAGGTAAGGCCCTCTCTCCTTTATCTCCTTTTGGAATTTACTATTATAGTTGATTATGTAGTTTCCTTTCTTGGTAAGATAGATTCCAATTTTGTAATTTATGCCATGTTACGTAAGTCATTACCTGCATCATCATCAACATCCATCCATGAGGTCCACCTAGTCATCACCTTGCAGGATAACCCAGTAACCGTCGGCCATCTCTGACGAGCCCAGACCCACAATACCCGACCTGGCCCAGTGGAAACCCAGTCATCGTCATCGTCTTCTTCCTCACGGTTGCTCTGTCACTTCTTCTTTCTTTCTTTCCGTCTTCCTTCTTTCTTTCCTCTCTTCTCCCTCGTTTTCTCCTCCGTTTTCTCTGTTCTGCATTCTCGTTCTCCTTCTACTGCATCTTCTTCCTCTGCTCATCCTCTTCCCTTTCTTCCTTGTCTCGTCTTCTCTGTCTTCTCCTCTTTCCTTTCTTCTCTCTCTCAACCCATCTTCTTCATCGTTGAGCAACAGCCGTCCCACCTTGCCCGTTCTTCGTTCTTACTTCTGATTTCATCTTTCTTTCTCCTCCTTCGTTCTCAGTTCCTTCCTTCTTTCCTTTCTTTCTTGTTTTGTCCTTTCCTCTGGTTCCTCCCTTCTTTTCTCCGCTGGTTTCGTCTCTTCTCCCCCTTATTCCCCGTCTTCTCCTTCTTCGTTTTATTCCCTTTGTCTCTCTCCCTTGTTTCTCCTTTCTGTTTCCTTCTCTGTGCTCGGAACCACTCACCTGCACTTGGATCCATCGACTGGTGTCCTTCTCCTTCATCTTATCTTCTTTTTCCTGTTTCTTCCTTTTATGTTTTCTTCCTTCTTTTATTCTTCTTTCTTCTTCATTCTGTTTCTTTTCGTTTTTCCATCCTGTGTTTTCCTCTTCTCGTTTCAGTTCGTTTTCTCTTCCTTACTGCTTCTTTTCTTCTCCTTGTTGTTCTTTCTCCAACTCTGCTCATCCTTCCTCCCTTTCGTTTCTCTTCCAGTTCCCTGGTTCTTTCCACTGTTCTTCTTGACCATTCTTCTCTTTCTTCACCAGTTTCTCACTCACTCACTTTCTATTCCTTCTTCCCTTGTGTTTTTTTCTTCCTACTTGCTTCCTTTTTCTTCTCTTTTCCTTCCTGTTCTGCTCCACCTTTCCTGTCCTTCTTCCTCCCTCGTTTCTTTTCTCCTCACTTCCCTTTCCACTTTCCTTTCCTCTCTGTCTCTGCTTCATCTCTCCTCATCTTCTTGTTCGTTTTCTCCTTCATCCCCTGTGCTTCGCTGCTGCTACAGTTTCTCTGCATTTTCCTTTCCTCGTCTTTCCTTTTTGCTGCAATGTTTTCTCCCTCCTCTGTCGAACTCGACAGCTCTCATGAACCCGGAACAACCCAACCAGGGCCAACCCATCAGCCCCTGGCCACTCTAGAACCCACCTCTCTTTTCTTCTTTTCTTCTCCTCCATTTGTTTTTCCTCGTTTTGACACCATGAAACGAGGCATTACTCCCGGCTCTCCTGCAACAGTGCTCGGTCTCTTCTTCTTTTGTTCCTCTTCTTGTTTCTCTTTCCCTTCTTCTTCCATTTTCTTTATTCTCCCTCTTGCTGTTTTCTCCCTTCTTTTCCTGCTTTTTTCTTTCTTCTCTCCTCTTCTTCTTCCCCACCTCTGCAACTGAGTCAAGCTCATCGTCAGACCGTCCAGGCAACCCAGTTACTGCTTTCGTTTCCCTCCACCAACTGCACTCGACTTCCTGTTTCTCTTCTTCCTTTTCTTTTCTTTACTCCCTCCACTGCTCATCTCTCCCTTTCTCTTCTCCGACCAGACACAGTCACGCATCTCCACCCCTCCCCTGCAACATCTCTGCTCTTCTTCTGGTTTTCTCTGTTTACCTGCTTTTCTCAGTTTTCTCTTCTTTTTTTGGCTTCTCCTTCTTCATCTGTTTCCTTTCCTCCTCCTATTTCTGCCCGGACATGCCCACTGCACTTCTGCTTCTTTTCTTCCTTTTTCCACTGCAACCGTTTCTTCTTTTCTTCCTCGTTTCACTGTTGTTTTGATTCTTCTTCTTCGGTTTTCTGCTCCTGCATCTTCTTCCTTCTCTTCTTGTTCCTGTCTTCTCTTTTCTCTCTGTTCTGTTTCTCTTTTTCTTCTGCTCTTTCCTTTTCTTTTCTTGTTTCTTCTTCCTCTCTTGAGTGAACAAGCAGCCCATCTTCTTTTAAATCAGTTATCCAGGCCCACTTTGAAAACCAGCCCACTCAACCATGGGCTCAACTAACCTGTTTGTGCACTAAACTTGGATGGAATCCAATCACCCTGTTTGTTGTTATCTCTTCTGCATATGAGCATAATCACCTTAACACTTAAAAGGCCCACCTAATATAGCTAAAGGGAGATGGGCCCATTCACTGATTCTCCAACATGTTTGGTGACCTAGAACTAAAAAACCATTTAATTGCTTACCAAACTAAGTCCACATGACTCTGGCCCATTTAAAGTTCTATCAACCCATAACTACTTGAACCCACTTAGCCAATGTGCATGTCAGATTCAATTTATTTCGAGCCCAACCCATAAGACTTCATTTGTACATAAATATATATTATCACACCTTAATACGACTGTTATAACAGGAACTCGCACCGAGCTTCTAGGGTCAGACGAGCCCAATTCTCTGAAGATTGACAATCAAGGCAAGTAATCTTACCATGGTTCCTTAGCCATAGAGTTTTCAAGCCTTGTCTCTTTTTGATTTAATTACGTGAGATTGTGAATTAATGAAATAATCCTAAATTTTTAGGATACTTTGTTACCTTTGACATGCTGATCCATGATAGTTATGCTAGATTTAGTCTTGTTTCCTTGCCACCATCATGATGAAATGTATTTTTCATGAAACTTATTGTGGATCATTAATTATCATTGGAATTTAAATGCTAACAAATGTGAAAAATCTTGAGAATATGTTGTTTATTGTGATCTCAACCGTTGGCTATTTTTATGATTTAAAAGGCTTTGAATTTCGAATTTCATACATGTACTCTTAAGGCATTCTCTAAAGTATGGGCAATGCACCGTGGGAAACCCACATGTGGATTTTAGCCCCTTTTTAAGTACGCCATTATGATTGGGACCATTTTGTGCGATATTGCTAGTCTGCAGCTAGTTCCCACTTTGTTTTGGAGATTACCGATATTCTCAGGCTTCATGCCACTTTGGATAAGAAAATGGCTAGTATCTGGTGGGCACTTTGTGCTTAGCGCAGGCTTAACTCTGGCAAGCACACATTGATATTTTTTTTTACTGGAGAAATGCCTTTTACTTTTCCTTGTTGATTTGATTATTTGCTCACCTATTTGAGATGCCTTGAATTTTGGTCACGTTACCTTTGGATATATTCGTATATTCATACCATAACTCTAAATTTGATTTCCTTAGATTGTTACCTATTTGCTCGTTTTATGGTTTGTATTACTTATTAAGTTTTACTCACTCATATTTTTCCACCACAGATCTCCTGGTTGAGTCGGAACCCGAGGAAACCTAGCTTGCTTTGTGAGATTCGGGATTGTGGGAAGAGCTGCGGAATTCTATATTAGATTCAGAAGATTTAATTAGGAATTTGTTTACATTTGGTATGTTTATTATTATGTTTGAGAGTTACACTCACTTCGAATTTATTTTGTGTATTGATATAGGATATTGATCATATGATTTCATTTGGATTATGCTAATAAAATTTAAAAATTATTCAATTTATCAGTTGTGGACCCGTCATGCCTCGAGATTTGAGGGTCCCAAGGATTTCAGATTTCGGGGCATGACAGTTTGGTATCAAAACCAAAGTTTTAAGATTAAGTAAAATTTTGTAGAAACCCTATGACGTGCGAGAGTTTGGGTAGCACATAGGTTGGGAACTAATTCGAACCTTTTGTACTCTTTACTCTTGTTATCGTTCTTAATAGTTGTACTTTTGTAGATGGCACTGAACAGAGATTCGCAAGCGACATGTAGCAATGGAAATTCAGAACTTGAAGTTGTTCGACAAGCTCTTTGAGAGGTGGCCACTGTAACTACTACTTAGACCGAGGCACGTCAGGAACCGGATTTGTGAGTATATCTTGTACTGCAAAAGTTAGTGACTAGTTATGTCCACTCTGGACTCGTGTTTTTTCCCATTTGGGTGTCCACGTTAAATTGTGTGTCATCTGCTTTGTATGACTGATTACTTTTTATTTTTTGTTATATAAAAGTAGTAATCGAATCACAATGTAGAAAACATCCCGAGCATTATAAACTTTCAAATATTTGATTGTTAATTAGAAGTAGCAAAAAGTATTAGATGGATAAAACAACTTTAACCTTGATTTTAGCTACTCAGATTTAAATTATACTGTTCACTCAAATTTATATGTCAAAATCAATGCCCAATATCATTACATATTCAAGGTGTAGGTGTGTGAGGAAAAACTTAATCTAATAACATTTTGAGGACTTTGGTCCTTTCCCCTTTCACTTTCTCAAAGCCTCCATCCTTTGGATAAGGGGAGGGAAATTCCATTTTTGCATCATGGTGAGGTGATCATCTTCAGATATGTAGATATGTTCAGATTTGATAATTTATGGCTAAGGGTTTGGATTAGGATTTGGGAATGCATGGTTTGAAATATGATTTGGAGATTAATGGTTTAAATTTAGAGATAATTAGCAAAAAGTCCCTCCCATAACTCAAATCAAAAGCGCAGTACACTCACAAATTCGTTAAGTCCTGTAGTCCTAATCGTATGGACATATTCCAAGTGGAGGTCTCTAAAGTGACCGACTTATATTTTTTATGGTTGATTTTCCCTTTTTGCAACTACTTTTGTCCTTATGATCTAAAACTTTGAAAATCCATAACTTTTGTTCATGATATCTATTTTTGAAAAAAAATGATATATTTGGAACTTACTCATCAAGACCTTTCAAACAATACCCATGTTGCTTATGAAATTTTGAAAAAAAAACTCTCTGCAAAACTCATAAATTCTTTGCAAAACTCGTATAAATTCTCACAAACTCAGAAAAATTCTCTGCAAACTCATATAATTTTGTAAAAAAAAATTCTCAGCAAAACTCATAAATTTTTTGCAAACTTAGAAAAACTATTTGCAAAATCATATAAATTCTCTACAAACTTAGAAAAATTCTCTATAAACTCATATAAATTCTGATCAGACTCAGATAAATTCTAATAAAAATCATATAAATTTATTCAAACTCATTTAAATTTATTCAAGACTTAGAGAAATTCGTTGTGATTGCAGAAAGCAATAGGGGTCTCTGGAGAAAGAGAGACAAAGAAGGTTCAGGCTCGGGGTTTCTAGTTTCATCCTAGAATAGAGAAACAAGCCTGATTTTTTTTAATCTGTGCTGGGCCACAGATCAGGTTCTACCTTGATCGGAAGACAAGAAGAGAGGGGTTCTCAGTCTTTGGTTCTATTTGAAGAACACAACATCGTTGTTAGAGTTGGGTTTATATCTGATTGGAAGAGAGGAAGGGCTGTCGGTGTCCTTGGTTTCTGTTTGATGATTTGTTCTCTCCAAATCTGAATCCTAGACGAGGAATGAAGTAGTGCTGGCCAATTGCCAGATTTTTAAAAAAAATCTTCTAATCAAAGAAGGACACCTCGCTGCTCACCACCGCCTGCCTCTTGCTGCCTATTGCTGTGACTTTTCGTTACTGCCTCTTGTCGGAGAAGACGACTGACATCGTCATGGACTCACCAGGCCGCCACTGCCCGCTACTACACTATTCGTAATACGTAAAAAAAAGGACTGTTGCTACCCTGTTTTTGGTTGCAAATGAGAATAAAAGAGGAAGAGGGGAGAAAAGTCATGGGTCATATCCACTAGCAGGGAATTTTGGACCTTTTACATGTTTAAATTTAAAAAAGGATCTCTGCATCTATGACAAAAGATTGTAAACTATTCGCCATTACATGAAATGTTGAGAGACCTATCGCTGAAAGCGCTTAAATTTAGCTATATAAAGAGAGAGCTACGGTTCAATTATTACGGTTATTTGGTGGGTTTAAGAGAGGAGTAATGCTAAGGTGACATGAGATGTTGACACAAAGCATTTACACGCTAATGTGTCAACACCATGATTCTCTTCCTTTTTCACAATGATACTTTTCTTCTCTCTTTCCTCATCAGACTTTCATACACCGAGTAAAAAAGAATGGAGTAGAAGAAGGTTTTTAACAATGAAGTCGTAGTGCTTTGATGGTATCATTAATGATTTAGGGGCGGATTGACATATGAATGATATGGGGCGTTCGCCCTAGTTGGGACTTGGAATCCCCGCATAGTTGGATGTGCCCTAGACTATATGCCACATATGTTTAATATAGCTACTCCACTTATGTAAAGCTTTATTGGAGAAAATTGGGAAAAAAAAAACTCTCCCTCTTCTTCGACCTTTTCTTTCCATTTTGATTGCTTATATGTCATGCCGATTGAGCTCCTCATTGTCGTTCTCTTTGTAGTTGCAGATTGCTGCATCTTCATTTGCCAAACTTCCTCTCATGGTTAATCTCTCTCTTAAGAGTAATGCTAGGGTGATATGAGATGTTGACACAAAGTATTTATATGCTGACGTCTTAACAACTTAATTGGTTGAAGTAAATGCACAAAGTGGAATGGTAGCCAATGGTAGCTAATCATGGTGTTTACACATTAGCATGGAAATGCTTTATGTCAACATCTCATGTCACCCTAGCATTGATAGGAGAGAGAGATCGGTTGGGAGAAATTGTAGAGGAATGAGAGAGAAATTAGGGAGATTTTAGGTAGGTTGTATAACTACATTGTTATACGTTAGAGAAAATCATTCAAATGAGTATGTACGGTAGAATCATGTAAGGAAAGATGGGTTGAAGTATTAATTGAAGATAAAGAAGAGCCTGGGGAAAGATTTTAGGAAATGTGATTTTTTCTCTTCTTTTGATGTGTTTTTTTAGTGGGATTCTAATTTGTACAATAGGGAGGGTTAACAGCTAGGTTGGAAAATTAGAATCGTGATTAGTTGAGTGTGATGGCTGATTTGTAGGAGGGAACATTAGTGTGTGGTTAATTAGGATTGATTGAGACAAACCATGTGTATATAGGGAGAAATTAACAGAAAGCCTTGTGTGACGCACAGTTAAATCTTGTGAAAATAGAATAAAAATTTTAATTCAATATACAAATTAGTTATTATTTAATTGATAAAAATACAAATTAACTGGATGGTAAATCCATTTCGTAATCTTAAAATATAAGTTCTCAGTTCTCCATAATTAACCCAAAAAGAGCATAATAATGTTTGAGCTAAATTCTTAATAATGTTAGAAGCACAAATATGGATTATTCAGATTTACCGCAAAATTGGAGTAGGTTTGACTATTGAATTGACCTTAATCATTTGTAAAATTTTGATATAGAGAACAACATTGCTTGCAAGCTACTCTCATTAGTTTCGAGGAATGAGCACTGGTGAATCAAACGGTTCATATTCCATGAGAAGGCCAAAAACCAATGATAGGTTTCGTTGGAGAAAGAAGCGGAGTCATTGGTCGGATGATCGATTGCAAAGCCATTTTATTTTTGGAGAGAGAGAGAGAGATTGCAACTTCTCCCTAGTGTAGCTGTTAACCTTAACTATACCATTAAATTCTGTGTAACTTGTTTGTGTAATCATATATTATAAATTCATATATATTACAATATAATAAAATAAAAAGAAGTCTGTATAAATTGAACTCTAAAGAGCAATCACGAACAAATGAAAGTCATGAAGCATGACCACCAGACCTCTATTTGCATTGCTTTGGTATGCAATGTAGATATCTAAACTGTTTAAATTTATGATCTAAAACTCACATATCAATTTGTTGGGAAACAAATCCTGCTCATCTAGGAAATTCGGTACATAATCCTAGTATAAAAAAATGATGCGTCAACGAAGTAACTTCAAAAATAATTTCAAAATATCTATAGTCTTTTTTTTTCTTCTAACTGACAATGAGTAAACAATTCAATGGTCTATTGAAACTTCGCACAATGTTGGTTTGATTTTATTAGAAACATTTTCTTGTCTTAAAAAAAATGGAAACAAGCAATACAAAAACTTAAAGATACAAAATGTTATAAAATTGAAAATAAAATGTGTAAGAAAAAGTAGATCATAGCACAAACAAACATTGACATTGTGAAAAAGATGCATTTCATATATCCACATATTAGAGAGATATGGGCACACAGTGCGTGAAAGAATGAACTATTTATGTGAGGGAGATGTTGATGAGCGAGTAAAACTCTAATAAAATCCAAAGGTGTTTCTGAAGAGGTGCATTTCTTTGTGAAAGAGCACAGAGGAGGAGCAATGGCATTCCATGAATTTAGTTACCCATGAAAGTAAAATAACAAGCAAGGAGGATATGACGTGGCTTACGGGAAAAGCCAGAGTTTATAGATTTGTTTTTTTTTTTTTACAACTGCTATCCACTTTTAAGGGACTGCTATCCAGCTTTGAGGAATAGACTTTGAAAATCGAACTTAAGATTTAGGAGGAGATTAGAGTGGGAAGTTATTTGCAATAAGGAAAGAGGAATGGGTGTAGATGGAGGGGTTGCCATCTATTGTTTCTTTTTTTTATATAAATTCTAGAAAAATATGATTAAGGTTTTGGAAGCTTGTGATTAACCAAAGAACAAACACATCTATATATATTGGTGGAGTAGTGGTCTACATGAATGTTGGTATATAAATAAGATACAAATACTTGATCTGCCTAAGCTAAGTTACTTTGTGCAAGTTACAAATGGCACCCCAAGTTACAAGTGGACCTGATCAACCTATCTCACGCACTTGCAGTGTAAAAACTTCAAAGATAGGTGAAAAGACTTTAAAGGAAGTGGAAAGGATTCTAAATCCTAAGAATTAGGGGAAGGACAGGACTTTTTTTAATCGCAGTAGGAAAGAACTTCCCCTACTTCTTAAGAAAACACTCCACAAACCCTTTATTTACTTATGTATTTTTGTCTTTCTTCCAAAACTAGAGACCTAGATTATATCTCCATTGTTGATCTATATAATCTCTCTTTGTAGTCCTTTAATTGTCTCAATGTCTAAGTTGATTGTTTGGAATCATACAATAGGAGGGATAGTATGATCAATTAGAGGTGCTCACTTTATTCCATCCATCTTCTTGCAATCTAAAGAGCACTATAGGAAGAAGAAAGGGAGCCTTAGCCACTGATCAAACCATATGGGACTTCAGTCTGTCCTCATTATCAAGAACATGTAAGCCATAGGGTTAACCTAATCAATTATTGTTTGAGTATTCTATCAATTCTCTTTATCTACATGGTTAAATTTAGGGTATTTGGCCTTTTCATTTCTTCTCTAATTTATATTTTTTATATTTTCTTTGTTGTAAATAATTGAATTTTTTGTTGGCTTCTTTTATTTCTCCTGGCATGACTTTTGTTTGATTTTTCAATTAATTGTTTATTTTTTGTCATGTTAGATAAAATTACCCATGTATTGCTGCTTATGTGATTAGTTTATTCTTAATTATGATAATATTAATTTTTAAGATTTAAAAAAATCCAAATGATATTTACAATTGTATCAATCAATTGCGATGAGGAGCCTTATAATTAAATGGATCCTTTAGATTGACCAAAGTGTATTATTAGAACTTGGTTTAAACACTATATCATTATGAGCCTACCTAACCAATTCAAATCTTTATCTATCTCATTTTCCTTCTCCTACAAATCTCTTTTTTTAATATTTTAATATTTTTTATTTATATTTTCTTTGATATGCACATTTATTTCTTTTATATTGGTATATATGTCTTTTATTATTTTTTTTGCCAGTGTTGGGCATGGGCCTCGTGAGAGAGTGGCCGTGGTGTGGGGGGGGGGGGGGGGGGGCATGACAAGCGGCTCTCCCTTTGAGCGGCACATGGCATTTCTTTAAAATCTAAAATATCTTTTCTATATAAAATCTCTTTCATACTTATCTCAACTAATCCCTTCCACTAAAATATCTCTCTTTCACTTCATAAATTTCTATGGTTTTGGCCCCCCCCTTCCTAAAATCTCTTTTTCTCTCTCTCACCCCTTAAATTTCTTTCCTACTTAGGTGGTTAAGCGTTTGTATGGCATGTAACAGTGAAAACGTAGTGTTAAGCAATTCTAATGGGGCACATGTGATGCCTGGCACAATATATGTGCCACATATGTAAATCAATGAGTTAATTGTAGGCCCATTTCGATGAAGTAGCCAATGTATTATGTGGATTAGGTGGCAATTATGACCATCAAATTTGATGGCCAGTTTTTTCTGCTTTTTTATCCCAAGTTCGATTACTTTCTAGGTCCCATTGCGAAAGCCCAAACATTTTTCTTTCAAATCTCATAATATAGAGGGGGCCATTTCGATTAATTTTTTCATCCTTATATGGGGTCATCAAAGATTTCTATGATAGGTGGGCACACATGGGACCCTCATGTTAAATCAAAGCTACAAAAATTTGGGGTCTACTTATAGATCATAGTCAGTTTCATCTTTGTTGTTTTTCATCAATCTATGGGGCCAACTATTAAAGTTATTTTTACTTTTTTATTCCAAGTTCGAATATTATGTGGATCCCATTGTAAAAGTCCCTTACCCTAAAATATATGTTTCTCACCTTTTAAATTTCGTCCATTTTGCCCGTCCCCTAAAATCTCTCTTTCTCTACCCTCACCCCTTAAAATTTCTTTCCTCCTATGGTCATTACGCTTTTGTATCGCATATAAGTGGAAACATAGTGTTAAGCAATTTTAATGGAGTGCATGTGATGCCAATGCAACATATGTAGATCAATGAGTTAATTGTATACCCCATTTAGATGAAATATCCAGTGTATTATGTGGATTATGCGACAATTATGACCATTAAATTTATTGGCTTCATGTTTATTGTTCCATCAATCTATGAGGCCCATTACCAGCCAATTTTTTTTTCCTTTTTCTTTCTTTATCCCAAGTATGTTTAGTTTCTGTGTCCCATTGTGAAGGCCCAAACTTTTTCCTTTTAAATCTCACAATTTAGAGGGGGGCATTGCCATTATTCTTTCATCTGTTAATGGGGTCATAATTGATTTTTATGATAGGTGGCATGCATGAAACCGTCATGTTAAATCAAAGTTGCAAAATTTTGGGATCCACTTATAAATCATAGTCGGTTTCATCTTTGTTGTTTTTCATCAATATGTGGGGCCAACTATTAAAGTTATTTTTTATTTTTTATTCCAAGTTCGAACATTTTGTGGGCCCCAATGTGAAAGTTATTTTTTTTTCATTTCGAATTTCACAACTTATGGGAGCCACTTTCATAGCCAAACAATTGTATTTTTCTACATTGTGGAAGTCAATTGATTTCAAAATCTACATTTAATCTTAAAATTGACATTTAATTTTTATCCAAGCACAATAATAATCATATCAAGGTCCTAAAATCTCTATTTTTTACTTGATTGTCTACCCAATCTCTACCTTAATCACAACTTAACATGATAGTGGGTTCACCGTCATGTCCGTTAATGGGGGCCCATTGTCAACTAAATTTTTTTCTTTGTTATCCCAAGTTCGATTAATTTCTCAGTCCCATTGTGAAAGCCCAGTTTTTTTCTTTCAGATCTCATAATTTACGTGGGGCCATTGCCATTATCTTTTTTTCATCTAGTAATGGGGCTATCATTGATTTTTTTTGATGGGTGGGTATATATGGGACCCTCATCTTAAATCAAAGCTTCAAAAAAATTGGGGCCAACTTATAGATCATAGTCGATTTCATCTTTGTTGTCTTTCATCAATCTGTGGCCCCAACTATCATAGTTATTTTTTATTTTCTTTTTTTTATTTCAAGTTTAAACAATCTGTGGGTCCTATTGTGAAAGCAATTTCTTTTCTTTTGAATTTCACAATTTACCAAGGCCACTTTTATAGCTAAACAATTGTATTTTACTACATTGTGGAAGTCAATTGATTTCAAATCCACATTTAATCTTGAAATTGACACTCTTATTTTTACCCAAGCATAAATATAACCAAATCAAGGTCTTGAAATCTCTACTCTTTACTTGATCGTCTACCGGATCTCTATCTCAATCACTACTTAACATGATGTCTTATAAATGATAGTTGTGAAAGTGCAACAACTAGATCTCACCAATCCTTTTGGGTGGGGGGCTTGGGGGGGGGGGGGTGAATAGAACTATTTAAAAAAATTTTAATTATAAAGCTACTTTAGAGTGCATCCCAATGATGCAATCAATATTATAGAGCCACACGTTTGATCAAGAGGGATGCTTAAATGATTCAGCATAAAAGAGATGATTAACACATAAGTATAAGACTATGCAGCAACCATCACAAAAGAAAATAAAATAAGGAAACCCACTAGACAAAAAGTTAATAGCAGTTCGGTCCTAGACCTACATCCACTGTCAAGAGCAAACTCACTTGGTTCTACTAAAGATAAGATAACTATACAAGTACACCTCCTGTAATAACTTTTGATCCGGTGGTTTGTTTTCCACCAATTGGATTTTGATCAAGTGGTTGATCCTAGATAAATTTTACTAACTACAATGCTTTTTGATGCGGTGGTTCATCTTCCATTATATACAACAGATAAATGAAGTCAGAAATAACACCTAGACAAATAGCTTAAAAACTATGGATTTGAATGGGGTTCTTAAAGCTTGACAGAAGACCTCCAAGCTTTGACCTTTTGAGCTTGCTCCTTGGTGATGATGATTTTCGAATGAGTGCTCAGCCAAAGTAGGAGGTTTTTGGGTTTAGGAAAACTAGGATTTTCCTAGATTGAATTTAAGGCTTTTCTCGTTGCTTACATACTCTTCTCAAAACATTAATATCAATTTAATTTGGAAGAGAAGATGGTAGTTGGAGCTTAGTACAAATTTCACTAAGGGTGCAAGGGCTCAGACATTATGAAGGCATTTTCTCAAGTAGTTCGACATTAGGGAGGAAAAAAGTGATTCTCTTAAATACAGAGCAATTCCAACAGTCAGATCTATGGCTAAGAAAAAGTTGGTCTACGGTTTATCCGTATGCCCAGACAAAATACAACGGCTAGTTTGATTCAAATTCACTATTTTTCCTTTTTACAGTTAGGCTTACAGCTTAGCCGTAAATCCTTCTATGGCTTAGCCGTGAGAACCTTGAAGAAATGAATTAGATTGCAAGATTCTATCTATTTGTAGTTCAAAGACACGGCCCATACAAAAATACTTCTCTCCACAACTCAACTTATACGTCTTCCCCACTCATACTTCGTTCTTTTTTATTCTCTTTTATTGAGGGTAAAATCTCTTTATGATCATCCACACATAATCATCAACTGTTTAGAACCTACCTATGTAAATCCACATGTCTGCCTTCTCTAGTTGCTATAGAACCCTGTCCTTCTATTTGAGCCACTACATATCCTTGTTTCAGTTTGCACACAGATATGCCCCTACATCCCATATTGCTACTTTACAGTAATGGTTCTTTCGCTTTAAAAAATCCAGGTTTGCTCATAAGCTTTTTTTAAATGAGGCACTTGAGTGGTTAGACTTGTGGCAGTGCTCATTCACCGCGAACCTACTTAAAGTTCTAAGAATTTAAGAGGGGTCTTTTTGTAAAAATGAAAAAATCCCAACAGCCGAATTCGTCTTCCTCTTTCTGCGAACGACTTGGGTGATCATGGGCGGGGCAGCTGATGCACTTGTAACTGCAACAACCACCGCCCGTTCCTTCTTCCCGCCCCGAAAATATGCATCACCACAGCTCCTTTTCCTTTCCCATGACCCTTCATTTCTCTTATCTTTTAAAATCCTTTCTTCTTTCGCCGCTTGATGGCAGCGAAGGTGGTGGTGATGATGATATTTAGATTTCAAGAGATTCAGTCTGCCAAGATCTTTATTTTAAATCAAAATGGGGATAAAATCTCAGCTTATATTTCGTATCTGAAACATAATGCCTCTTTTGGCATACATGTCTCATCCGGATCATTTATTCGCACGTCTCATCCGGATCATGGATCGCTGGTCGCGTGACAAGTATCCCTTGTAGCACGTGAGCATCTTGGTATCTTATGTAAACATGACGAGCAATGCGTTCTTTTTAAACCCAACGCATCACACGGTATTCTCACCTCATTCTCAGCCTTTGCTCTTCCTCCTCTCAACTTCTTGCTTATACCAACTTACAGCATGTCTACCCCTTCCGGTTCTTCACACACACCCTCTGAAATCCAGGATAGTGATTCTCCCACACAAAATGCTCCACCTGAACACACCCAGCAACCCACACACAATGCTCCACCTGAACACAGCCAACAACTACACCATGTTAGAACCGGTCATGCTTCCACCAGTAAAAGCCACCACCTCACAGAGACGATTAAGAATGCTGTTGTCACTGGGTACCTTTTTTTTTGGTGCTCTCTTTTTTGCCCTTACACACCAACATTTTTCACAAATAGGAAAAACTAATGCTTCTGTAGATGGATTATATTTTACTATCAGAACGGTATTCACAGTTGGGTACAGAGATATTGTACCAAGATCTGTTGACACTATGGTCTTCATATGCTTCTATGCTTTAAGCGGAGTCATCCTCCTAAATATTACGCTTCCTAGCATATTGGAGACAACATGGAATCGTACTTCAAAAACCCGACTGTGCCCAGAGTTCTCAGAGAACTTTCTTACAAATGTCAGGATGAGGGTGGGAGTTGGGATACTTGTGGCTTTTGTCTTCTTTGTCATTTTGGATTTCTTGGCTCTATGTTATGTAGAGAAGTTGAGCGGTCCTGATTCCTTTTAATTTTCTGTGGTATTGGTTACTACAGTTTGATATGGCGACTTTGCCTTAAGAACATCTATGGGTCGTGTATTTGCTCTATTCTGGCTATCTTTCTCCACCGTTTCAGTTGGCTGGTTGATAACCGCATTTGGGGAGGCATGGAAGCAATGGAGGGCCAAACGTAGTTGGAGCAGCGTTTTCACCAATGAAGATTTAGAGGCCGCAGATATGGATGCTGATGGACGTGTGAGGCCTGTGTCTCTGATTGTGCAACTGATTTAAAAGGTTCAAAGCAATAATTGACAACACGCCACTCTTTTGGTGGGTATCCTTGGAGGAAATGAATTGGATTGCATGATTCTATCCATTTGTAGTTCAAAGACGCGGCCCATACAAAAATACTTCTCTCCTCAACTCTACTTATACGTCTTCTCCCCTCATACTTCGTTCTTTTTTACTCTCTTTTATTGAGGGTAAAATCTCTTTATGATCTTTCACACATAGTCATCAATTGTTTAGAACCTACCTGTGTAAATCCACATGTCTGCCTTCTCTAGTTGCTTTAGAACCGTGTCCTTCTATTTGGTCCACTGCATATCCTTGTTTCAGTTTGCACACAAACATGCCCCTACATCCCATATTGCTACTTTACAGTAATGGTTCTTTCGCTTTTAAAAATCCAGGTTTGCTCATAAGCTTTTATTAAATGAGGCACTTGAGTGGTTAGACTTGTGGCAGTGCTCAATCACCACAAACCTACTTAAAGTTCTAAGAATTTATGACGTCTTTTTGTAAAAATGAAAAAATCCCAATAGCCGAATTCGTCTTCCTCTTTCTACGAACGACTCGGGTGATCATGGGCGGCTGATGCACTTGCAGCTGCAAAAACCACAGCCCGTTCCTTTTTCCCGCTGAGAAAGTATGCATCACCACGGCTCCTTTTTTTTTTCCCATGACCCTTCATTTCTCTTATCTTTTAAAACCTTTTCTTCTTTCGCCACTTGACGGCAACAAAGGTGGTGGTGATGATGATACTTTGATTTCAAGAGATTCAGTCTGCCAAGATCTTTATTTTAAATCAAAATGGGGATAAAATCTCAGCTTAAATTTCGTATCTGTAACGTAATGCCTCTTTTGGCATACACGTCTCATCCGGATCCTTTATTCGCACGTCTCATTCGGATAATAGATCGCTGGTCGCGTGACATGTATCTCTTGTAGCACGTGAGCATCTTGGTATCTTATGTAAACATGACGAGCAATGCGTTCTTTTTAAACCCAACGCATCACACGGTATTCTCACCTCATTCTCAACCTTTGCTCTACCTCCTCACAGCTTCTTGCTTATACCAACTTACAGCATGTCTACCCCTTCCGGTTCTTCACACACACCCTCTGAAATCTAGGATAGCGATTCTCCCACACAAAATGCTCCACCTGAACACACCCAGCAACCCGCACACAATGCTCCACCTGAACACACCCAGCAACTACACCATGTTAGAACCGGTCATCCTTCCACCAGTAAAAGCCACCATCTCACAATGACGATTAAGACTGCTGTTGTCACTGGGTACCTTTTTTTTGGTGCTCTCTTTTTTGCCCTTGTATACCAACATTTTTCACAAATAGGAAAAACGAATGCTTTTGTAGATAGATTATATTCTACAATCGGGACGGTATTCAGAGCAGGGTATAGAGATATTGTACTAAGAACTGTTGGCACTAAGGTCTTCATATGCTTCTATGCTTTAAGAGGAGTCATCCTCCTAAATATTACGCTTCCTAGCATACTGGAGACAACATGGAATCGTACTTCAAAAACCCAACTGTGCCTAGAGTTCTCAGAGAACTTTCTTACAAATGTCAGGAAGAGGGTGGGAGTTGGGATACTTGTGGCTTTTGTCTTCTTCGTCATTTTGGATTTCTTGGTTCTATGTTATGTGGAGAAGTTGAGCGGTCCTGATTCCTTTTTTCTCTCCGTGGTATTGGTTACTGTAGTTGGATATGGCGACTTTGCCTTCAGAACAACTATGGGTCGTGTATTTGCTCTATTCTGGCTATCTTTCTCTACAATTTCAGTTGGCTGGTTAATAACCGCATTTGGGGAGGCATGGAAGCAATGGAGGGCCAAACGTAGTTGGAGCAGCGATTTCACCAATGAAGATTTAGAGGCCGCTGATATAGATGCTAATGGACGCGTGAGGTTTGTGTCTCTGATTGTGCAACTGATTTAAAAGGTTCAAAGCAATAATTGACCACACGCCACTCTTTTGGTGGGTATCTTTTGAAGAAATGAATTGGATTGCATGATTCTATCCATTTGTAGTTCAAAGACACGGCCCAAACACAAATACTTATCTCCTCAACTCTACTTATACATCTTTTCCCCTCATACTTCGTTCTTTTTTACTCTCTTTTATTGAGGGTAAAATCTCTTTATGATCATCCACACATAATCATCAACTATTTAGAACCTAGCTGTGTAAATCCATATGTCTGCCTTCTCTAGTTGCTTTAGAACCGTGTCCTTCTATTTGGTCCACTGCATATCCTTGTTTCAATTTGCACACAGACATGCCCCTACATCCCATATTGCTGCTTTATAGTAATGGTTTTTTCACTTTTAGAAATCCAGGTTTGTTCATAAGCTTTTTTCAAATGAGGCACTAGAGTGGTTAGACTTGTGGCCATCAAGTGTGGGCCACAGGCATTTTGATTAAGCATATGTGTGTAAATTGCTTAGACTTATTGGCCGCCGATGACGGGGATGGAACCCATATTCAGCAAGGTGTAAATTGGATAAGCATGTGTGTGTATAGCACTTGGGTTTCTTTTTGCATTTTGCAGTTTGAACTATGGAATCTGCGCGTGTAACTCTTGGGTTGAACTATGGAATGTGCATGTGAGTAACTCATGGGTTTCTTTTCAATGTTGCAACTTGAACTATGGAATCTGCACCAGAATGCAGAGAGAGAGAGTGTGTGTGTGTGTGTTAGACTCGGGTCTCCTCGCATTTTGCAGCTTGAACTTTGGAATCTATACCAGCATGCAGAGAGAGAGAGAGAGAGAGAGAGAGAGAGTGTGTGTGTGTGTGTGTGTGTGTGTGTAACACTTGGGTTTCTTTGCATTTTGCAGCTTGAACTTTGGAATCTGTACCTGCATGCAGAGAGAGAGCGAGCTTGATAATGCCAATGCATGAAAAGCTTGAATTTTAATGCCCGTATGGCTTGGACTAGGAGCCTGTAATAACCTTAAAATGTTGCTTTCGTGGCCATCAAGTGTGGGCCACCGGCCGACATGCCAACAAGACTTTCACAAAAAACATAACTCCTTTCTGTTTAAGTTGTTTGCTTTGTTAATGGTTTCCAGAGTTACATACTAGGTTTTAGAATTGTAATCTATAAATATAAATAGTTATTTTTCATAGTTTTATACAGTCATAATATTTAGTTAGTGACCCAACCATGATTTTTTCACTTGAAGAATCCATCTTTAAAGTTCTGTTAGAAGAAACCATGATGGATATGCTGAGTTGTTGCCTGATTGGATCAAAAGCAACGATCACACCTGAAGCAAGGCTGATGTTTATGGTGGATGATGAAAAGAGCAAAAAAGGGGAAGAAGGAAAGTTGGGTAGAGAAGAGCCAAGAAGAAAGAGAAAAGCAGATGGGTTGAGAGATTGAAGGAGACGATAGAGAAGAGAGACGGTTGCTTATAAGGAGGAGAGAGAGATGGGTTGAGAAAAATGGATGTGCGTGGTAAACAAACTCCGGTAAGAGGGGAGTGTGTGTCACAAATAAACTAAAAAAAAAAAAGATAACGGGACCATGTGTGACAGTGAGTGGAGGCTTATTTGTGTTCTTTGTTTACTCTGTCTTTTTCTGCAAAAGTAAAATTAGCTTCATATGAGGTGCAAAACTTTTGTGTTTATTTTCCTGTGGTTTTTACTTATGTCTTGAGGTGAAATCCTTGTGTTATCTCATATTAGAGGTACAAAATGTAGAAACTTATCAGGTATAAGATAATATCTATATATACACCGTGATAATTGTTTTCCTTCACCAAAAGAAAGTATATAGAGTGAAATCTTTATTTCTCAGTAAAAAGGGTGAAATCAGTACCATTAAAAAAGAAATAAAATTGCAATCAATGTCTAATAAAATGCATTGAAAAACTATCTTCCACGTACATGGTTGTTGTTCTCATATTCTCATGAATACCTTGCCTCTTTAGGAGTGAAAAAGTTGCATCTTTAGGAGAGAAAGCTTCCAGGTTTAATCTCTATGAAAATCCATTATTTTTTTTATTAATCACTAATACCTAATTTGGATATTAATTTTAAATTATTGTTCAAAATGCATGAGAATTAATAACCTGTCCATTGCAATTAATGCCATAATGTGTATTGTGGGTTGTGTCCGTGTGTTTAGTGCTTTTCTTACATCTGATGTAGTGTCTAAATATGAAAATAATGAAAATGGTGTTCTATTACATATGATGTTCTATTTATATGAAAAAAAAATTGAAAATGGTGTTTTATTGCTACCGTTACATTTACCTAATATTGTACCAGTTGTATCATTGCATATTCTCGAATGATCATATATAAACGATAAAAACACTATTTCAATCCTTCATTTTTAGAGTATTTATGGCTGCTTAAAAACAATACAAATAAATTTATCTTATTATTATTAATATTATCTGAGCTTTCGTGGGTTCTTTCAGTCTTCTTCCTTGCCGCCACCTTCTCTTCGCCCTCTTCTCCTTTTTTTTCGCTTTCCTTTTGATCAAACTGAGAGATGGCTCATTTAGGAATAAATTGGTCAAAATGGACAAAATCTACCATAAATTTGGGCAAAAAATATTATATAATAGTATCCTAAAATTGGGGCCGTATCTAAGACGTATCTCATATGCATATCCGTATTGTATCCTAACGGTACAGACACCACAGGGCATTTGGAGTATCCGAATATCACAAGTGGGAAGTGTGTTGCTCTGTACTGTTTGGAATACCAAATGCTAGAGAGAGAGAGAGAGAGAATTATATTTTGTTATTTGGAATGGAGCACTTCCCTCTTCTTTTCCAACGACATTACAGTCTTTGCGCAGTAGTCTCTTTTGAACGCAAGGAAAGGCAAAGAAAATTGCAACCTGCACCATCCATACATGATCAGCCTCACCGGAGATTCCAATATTTGATTATTAAATTGAGTCCTTAGTGGAAAGGACGGACCTACATGTGAGAACCTGGGCAACAACTTTGACCAGCGTTTTCAAGTTTTTGAGAGTGGAAATGCATAAAGACCAAGGAAACAACCGCTCCACAGGACTCTCCCACATCTGGTCAGCACAGTATCAATGACATGGTTTACAGTAGTGATTATACCCAAAAAAGCCTTTTCTACATCAAAGGATCCAATCTTTTCAATACCCAATTATCTAATTCCCAATCACAAACAAGCCCAGAAAAGAAATTCACAGAAAAAAAAAGCAAAGATTGCGTAATTCCCAGAATCCAATTTTATTGAAATTTCACAGAACCTGCTTCTGGCCCTATTTCTGATGCGGAGAAGCACTTGAGGAGAAGCCATGTCATGCCCTGGACAAAAAAAAAATGTAAGACTAAACTAAGCAAAATCCACCCCAAATGAATTACGAAGTAGAAAAGAATGAAAGAAAAGGAAGAAAGTGTTTGGAGCTTACATTTGCTAAAGATTCAATGGAATGGACATAGTCTCTGTTCCTTCGAACCCACTTTTGTAAGCTTCTATGGCTACAATCCAAGACCCTAAAAGAGCCCTAGCTGAAATAGAAAATCTAAATCAAATCCTTTCTTTCGACCATGTTTCTTGGAGTACATCCTCTTTAAACTGAAGACTCAAGATTTCCCCACTTTTGTGTGTGATGCTTAAAAAAAAAAAAAAAAGAAATGGGTTACAGGCACTGAGCTAAGACCTTCACTTGCCAATGTCAGTCAAAATCACCATCTTCACATTTGAAAATGGTACTTAAGATTTGATTAAAAACATAACTAAACATAGAAAGCAAGCATAATATTATAATTTTTAACACAAGTTCTCCAAGAGTTTCATTGATTTACGTTTTGAAGACATGAAATTGTTGGTCCTCAAGACCTCAAATTTGAGATAACCTTCAGCTTTAAGTTGTCTGGGGTCCTGTGCTAGAAAAGAAAAGGAATAAGAACATCCTTAATGACTGATGCAAAACAAAATCAAAATATCATAATTCATACCGAGGTTGTCAGAATCGAAATCATATCGTGAATAGTTTTAGGTTCCGAATAGAATCATGAATCATTGGATTCATTTTATTTTTTCCAAAATAGTTTTAAAAAATTCAAAAAAAAATGTAAAAATCATAAAAAAATATATAGATATGCATAACTCATCCATTTTCCATATGTAGCAACATTTATATATTAAAAAAGGAAAACATTCTATCAACAAAAGATGCTTATGAGCTATTCTACGACCTAAATACAAAATATTTCATGCCAAAAAGGCAAAAACCGTGCTCATATCCCCATCATTGGCGATGACTTTATCCACATCAACATCATCATCTCCGATATCATCATCACCAAATGAAGATGATCCATCGTCAAGACATTGAACTTCCTCCTCTTCACAGTTAGATGAAGACAACAAAGCTTTTCTTCGTCAAGCTCGAATACTTTCCTATTTCCTTAATCTTTTCTTCCAAATGCAAGTTTTCTAGGCCCTATAAACAAGATTATAAATTTTAGTTTGCTAAAATAAAAAATAAATATTAATTTTTAGACGTTGATATTCAATAAATTAGTAGTACCTCATCATTTGTCATGTCTACTAGTTGTCCCTTTGTTAACAAGATCAGTAAAGCATTCTCGGAGGTCCATCCATGACATATCATTATCGAAAGCAAGATCTTCTTTTTCAGTGATCTAATCATCATCATAATCCATATTTGACAAGCAAATAGGGTTAAGCGCTTGATCCCTCTCTCTCTTTTTTTGATGGACTTGGAGATTGAGATTGTATTTAACAAAGACTAAAGAATTAAGACGTTGTTGCTCTAGTCAGTTTCTCCTCTTCAAATATATCTATACAAAATTTAGAATCAATCATTAAATTTAAACGTCAAGATTTATAAATTTATATAACTAATTAATGAGAATAAATTTAACAAATCTCACATGTTCAAACGTGCTCCAATTTCTTTCACACCCCAATGACCTACACGTTAAACTTAATATTCAAAATGCTAGCTTCTGTAGTTCACGGCAATGATTACCATAGCTCTCCCACCATAAAGATAGTTTATAAGAATAAAGTCAATGATTGTAAAAGGATAACATAATGAAGAAAAACAATATGAATTAAGGAATATAAAAAAAATTGAGAATGTAGATTACCGGATTGTTTTGTTTTGATCATTAATTGTGCCATTTCTCTTCCAAACATGCCGATCTTTCCCTTGAAATAGTCAATTTGTTTATCAACAAGTATCCGACTTCTACTATCTTGAACAAATCATTCCAACGTGTCATACAATCCCTTTTCTAATTTCCAAATCAGCATTAAATTTCTCATCATATTGAAACGCAGAATTTAAAAAACACGCAGCTGCATGCAAGGGGCGATGCAACTGTAGGTTCCATCTTAAATCTATGATTCTCCATATGGGATCATACCACTTCTTCACATTGTCAAAATTTTTGGCAATAGCCTCTTTGGCCTATAGTCCATTGCTTCGTAAATGTATCCCATTGGTTGTCTTTCATCGGAGTCAACCAAGTGAAGGACTTTTACTAAGGGAGTAACACATTTGATACAATATTTAATGGAAGGCCAAAAGTCTTGGTCTGCTAAGATAATATCTCTCACTCTCACTTCATCAACTTGAGTGGAGTATGAACTCTCTTTCCATTCTTTTGAAGCAAACATTGACCGTAATTTAACTCTTTGTTCATGATTACTTTTCAATGTCAAAAAATTTGTAGCAAAAAGGGTGATTGCGGCTCTTATAAGCTCTCTTCCCTAGTATATTTTCTCATTAAATTTAACACCCATATATGTGTATAGATTAAAATAGTAATCTTCCTCACCTTTGCAACTGTTGTAGCATGAGTGCACAATTTTTCAATATCTGCTAGCATCAAGTCAAGCAGATGTGTTGAAGATGGTGACCAAACTATTTTTTTTTCTCTTCTCCATTAATAATTCACCAACTTTCACTAGAGCTGCAGCACTATCCGTCACCACTTGCACAACATGCTCTTCTCCAATTTCTTCAACAACTGAATTTATCAACTCAAACAAATTTTGTGCATTTCTAGAAATTGAAGATGTATCCACATATTTAATAAAAACAATACCACATGGGCTATTAATCAAAAAATTTGTGATGCTTCTATTCTTTCCATCGGTCCACCCGTATATCATCAATGTGAAACCATATTGACTCCATTCTTTTCTATATTGATCCAATGATCTCTCAATAAGTTGCATTTCATTTTGGACAAAAGTGTGCCTCACCTCAAGATAACTTGGGAGTTTCAACCCCGGTCCAAATAAAGCCACTGCTTTCAGCATTAGAGCAAAAAATGGGCTTTTAACAGCATTGACAGGCAATGCATTAGCATAAAAAAATCTATATATTGCCAATACAACACTCTCTCTATCTCCTTTTCCTTTACACACAAAGTCATCCATTGGGCCTTTTCTTTTTCTTTGACTTCATCATTATATTGAAAATAATAATCTGATGAACACCCAATATCATACTTGTCATCTTTCTTTTTCTCCTTCTCATCTTTGTTATCTTCTAATAATTTCTTAAAGAGATTTGCTACGTCATCATCAACATGAGTGCATGCCTTTATTTTTTGTTTTGTTCAGGCTAAGTGGTGCTTCATATGAAACACTCCACCCCACATCTCCTTTCCACAAAAATTACATTTGACACTCATGTGACTATCTGGGTTAACTTTGGAACAATAACTCCATACAAGGTCATCATCAGTTGGATTATTTCCTCTCCCTTTTTTTGGCCAACCCATAACTGTAAAATCCCAAAAAAAAAAAAAAAAGAAGAAAAAAAAAATGGTGACCATATTCACAACAGGCCAAAATATTCATGAGGAAAAGAAATAAAAAAGACTAGAAGAGAGAATTGGCAACTTTAAACCATGAGCTATTTATGGATTCCTCAATTCTTAATAGGCCTCATGATTTTTTTTTTTGAAGGCAGGCCTCACAAATTCATGAAAAAAAAAAAAGCAATTGGATTCATTTGATGATGCGTTTTCAGCAAAATGCTGTCCATGAGCACTCACGCCTCACCAGTTGATGAAAATGAAAAAAAAAAAAATGCAGAGAGAAACACGGAAAGAGTCGTCTTTTGATGAATGAGAAAAATTGGTGATGGCATCATAATATTCTGATGATTTGATTTGTTGATGCCATCAACATTTGCTGTAGATGAGCACCACCAACTGAAAAAAAACGTTAAAAAAAAAAAAAGGAATGGCTGGTCTTCTGAATGGCTGTTCTTCTTCCAACTAATAAAAGATGAAACAAAAAACTCGTTGATGGCCCACTGATGGATGAGAAAATTGATGATGGCAGCAAATATTATGATGATTGGATTTGATGATACCCATCATCAAAATGCTGTAGATAAGCTCAATCCATTGATGAAAACAAAAAAAAGGGTGGTCTTCTTCCACGATAACAGAAGAATAATTGAAAAAAAAAAGAAACTTATTGATGGGCCCCACTTCCAGATGAGAAAAATCAACGGCTAAGATTTTATCTTGCCCACTATATGCTTTCGATGGGCCCAAAGAGCCGTGACAAGAGGAAAAAATAAAAAAGGGAAAAAAAAAAACGGAGTGAAGAGCCCAATAAAGGCAAGACGGAAAGAAAGAGACAAGAAGGAAAAAAAAAAAAGAAAGGCACAAGCACAGAGGCAGAGCATCGACAAGGGAAAAAAATACATACCTCGCTGCTACTGTCTCCTCCGATCGCCGCTGCCACTGGCTCCTCCGATCGTCGCTGCTTCGTCCCCGCCGAGGGCACTTGGCTTTCTGCAACTGAGAAGAAAGACAAGCTTCTTGGCTTCCTGCGACTGAGAAAGAAAGGCAAGCTTCTTGGCTTCGTTGCCGTCGAGGGTTCTTGGCTTCCCGCACCGTTTCTACATCCTCTGTGACTGAGAAGAATAGGGCATGCAAACTACTTCCTCTGTGATTGAGAAGAATAGGGCATGCAAATATGAAGAAGAAAGGTAAGCTTCTTGGCTTCTTGCATTTTTTTTTTGTCTGTGTGTGTGTGTGAAGAGCTTCTTGCATTTCCCTAGCTTTGTTACTGTTTTCAGCGTCCATAACCTATGCCGTATATGCCAAAAAAACCCACCTGTTAAAGATGTTTGGACTTTCAACTTTCCACCCAAGAAATATTGTAAGATTCGTGTGATTCATATGATTTGTATCATATTGTACGATTCATGACAGTATCATACGATTCTTCTTGTAAAGCGATTTATACGTATGATATGTATCGAATTCTGTCCGATACGATTCGTATCGTGAACCATCCGATTCTGACAACATTCATACAACTGTAATATGATGGAAATCTTTCCACCTGTCTCCACTAATCTGTTGGCCTGACTCAAGGTGCCTTCTAACTCTTAACTAGCTTGGTACATACAATTTTCTAAGTAGAGATATTTTGGTACCATGTAACCTGGGACAGGTACTGCACTTGCTGCTGGCAAGAACCCCTTATGCAAGTGCCTCAGTCGGCTAGAACTTCTGGTACCTGGTTCATAATAATTTCCAAAAAAAAAAACAGAATTAACACAAAACAACAGAATTAACAAAAAATTAACACAAATCAGGGTGCTTTATCAAAAGTGAGAGCAAAAAAAAGCCATGGCTAGAATGTCATAAAAGATGGCATGTATTTACCACACCACAGGAGAACCTTGTTGGGTAGTTTCTTGACTACATCAAATGAGGGACAGGCACTTGATTCGACAACGAAGATTCTGTCCACAGACACTCCATAACTCGCATAATAAATACCACCACAGATCATAAAACACACACCAATTCACATTCATTTCCCATGTCTTTTTTGAGGAATGCTTGGAGCAGTGCAGGAGAAGAAGATTAGCCAACGGGCTAATCTCCAAACCAAAAGGCTTTGGGATAGAATGTCTACGTGCCTCACCAAAGACAAACAAACTCTCTCAACTGAGAACCAACTCCAAATCTTTATTCAATATTAAAGTCTATATCTCATGAAGAGATTACATCCTTATTTATAACTAAGACATTATCGAAGAAAGGAAACAACTAATTCTAAACAAATAAGAAGCCTTAAACCAACCATGACTGGATTTGCCAAATATTAATAAAGCAACTAAACAACTACTAATAATATAATCTATTCTAATCTACTAGGCTGTATTGATCTTGGGTCCAATGGCCTGGTCAATCATGGATCTGGCCTGCATCAGTTCTCCGCCGTTTGGAGGAAAACTCGTTCTCGAGTTCTGTCAATGTCCGCCTGGGTTGAAAATCATTCGAACAAACTTCCGTGTCGCTGATTGAGCGTCAGGTTGATAATATGCCTTGAAAGCAGGATCGAATCTTCTATTCCACTCAGAAGTAGGTTGGAGGCGATGCGTCTTTTGATGGTTGCATGTATTTTGACAATGTGATCTAACCATTATATGCTTTAATAGTAGACTCTGTAATAAGATAGCATAATTGTTGATTGACATTGGTTGATCTCTGAAGATGAAATCAATATGGTGCACGTCAATCAATGTGGACATATCTTTTTGCGAAACCACTGGGACAATTGATTTGTCACCCGATGTGATAATCAGATCCATTGGATGATTACTGTTTGCTTGAACATCATCTTGCTTTACCTCTTGCTTCTTACTTAAAGTTGTAATGAGATCTTTCTCTCCATGAATGGGCTTCTCAAAATCACCATTAGAATTTGTTTCCTCTTTGTGTTCATCTTTTGACTCTTCAATTGATGGTGAGGAGGTAGATAAAGAGGTTGCTAGTTGTAATGGAAGAAGGTCAACATATTGTCCTTTCCAAGAGAAAGAATAGATATTCTTCTCTTTATCATATTGCACTTTTCGATCAAGAAGCCATGGTTGTCCCAAAAGAATATGAGCGATATTCATGGGAATTACATCACACCAAATTTTATCTTCATATACACCAATCTTGACCTCGGAAAGGCGACTGACGTATGGTGATCCACGAGTAGATCTTCGCTCTGATACTAATTGGAGCAGCGCAGGGGAAGAAGATTAGCCAATGGGCTAATCTCCAAGCCAAAAGGCTTAGGGATAGAATATCTACGTGCCTCACCAAAGACAAACAAACTCTCTCAACTGAGAACCAACTCCAAATCTTTATTCAATATTAAAGTCTATATCTCATGAAGAGATTACATCCTTATTTATAACTAAGACATTATCTAAGAAAGGAAACAACTAATTCTAAACAAATAAGAAGTCTTAAACCAAATATGACTGGATTTGCCAAAT
Organism: Sextonia rubra; assembly: GCA_037013555.1. Taxonomy (NCBI): domain Eukaryota; kingdom Viridiplantae; phylum Streptophyta; class Magnoliopsida; order Laurales; family Lauraceae; genus Sextonia; species Sextonia rubra. The sequence goes on along the minus strand of JASUAD010000001.1, from coordinate 101,848,932 downwards.
ATTAATAAAGCAACTAAACGACTACTAATAATATAATCTATTCTAATCTACTAGGCTGTATTGATCTTGAGTCTAATGGCTTGGTCAATAATGGATCTGGCCTGCATCAATGCTGCTGCTAACACCCACCAACATTCAACATATGCTGCCATCTATAAAGTACCCAATTGATCTTGGTTCAAAACAGTACCCAAATTGACCCATGTCTTTGCCATTGTTTTTGGGTATACATGGAATGTAGAAATTAGTATACATGATCTGCAAGCTCTTGGTAGTCATGGAGGATGAAAGGCCTCATCAAAGGCAGGAGGGTGAAAGACCAAAGTAATTTAGCTTTAAGTTTTTGTGTCTGACTTTATGATTTCTATGAACTCTAGCAGAGCCTGTTCACCTGCCAAATCACCATAAAGGCATTACTAGGAAGCCCAGATTTATAAAAACGAAGTACACCTGTGAAGCACTAGTGTTCATGACAAATTAGTTAAAAACTGCAAGAGAAACAGGAACAGAGAACATGAAAGGTAAAAGAAATTAAAAATTGTTCAAAGTAAATGCCACAGAATTGATTTTTCTTATTTTCTTATTTTGAAGATCTGCCACAGCACAAACCTGAAAAGATATAGTTGGCTAAATGCTCTATAGTTGGCTAAATTACATGAACTCAAGTAAAAACTCAGGCCTATTTCAAGGCAACAAACAAAAGTCCCTCAGCTTAGGCTAACAGCTAATGAAAAAACAGTCATTGGTAGATGAAAGAAACACAGAACTAACACCTATCAAGATAGACAGCAGACAGCATCCCAATAGGAAAGTCGGGCCAATCTAATGCATCTCCATTGTAGTATATCTGCATCGCCAAGTGAAACAGATACTTCACTTATAAATAAAAGAAAAAACCAAAGTACTTTTACGCACTAAATTCTCAATACTAAGATGACTCACTTGTAAATTACTTGGCTGCACAACAGCTTCATAAAATTTGCAATCAAAGGATTAAGCTTGCAGTGTGCGACCGCAGCTTCAAGCTGTCTAAGACTGAATCCTCCATATTGCACATCAACACCATCGTCCTAGAGGGAGAGGGAACATGTACAGTTAAAATGTTATTGCCTGAAGAAATGACCTAGAGAGTAAAGATGTTTAGCAAAATAGATTATGGGTCACCATTCTAGACCATCTAATATGACTTTCCATCATAGGTCCATGAAAGTATGTCCTGAAAATTTGCAAATCACATTCAGTCACAAACTAATTAAATGGAAAACTAAATGTGGGTAATCTGTGAACATGAAACAACTCCTTTAACATCAAGAGGTTGCCAATCAAAATAAGATTCAAAACCTTCACATTGCTATGTTATCACCCAAAGACAAAATAAGATTCAAACTTTTAAGACAACTGTTGTGTTATCATCCAAAGAGAAATCAAGGTGCTTCCAGAAAAGTTTTGGACAAATATTCTGCATAACCCAAAACTACTTAACGTTGTTATAGAAAAATAAAAAACTAAAATGACTTCTGCCTGATCATCCATTTGCTCCCTACATAACAAAGGTAAATTAGATTCCCTACAAAACAAAGAAAGGTAAATTGGATTATCCTCTTACAAACAATATAAACAGAATCTGTGATAACAAGTTAACAATAAATAAGGGACAAGCCTTTTTCCCTTTAGTGCTCCATCCTGACAAGTTAGCATATGCTGGAAAGTCCCTAATAGTCTATAAGACCGCCGCATGCATTTAGAAATTCTATTTTGAGAAGGCAACATATGTCTCAACTCCATCTGTCCACAATTCCTTCAGCTCTTCAATTAGTGGCTGCAGGTAGACATCACTGTTGTTCCCAGGAGACATTGGGCAGGAATAAGCAACGATTGCATGAAAAGGGCCTACTTCATGCACATCCATGGTGGCAAACTGTATGGAATAAGAATGACAGGCCATGTGTTGTGAGCAATACTAACCCAAGTCTAACATTACGTGATTCCAAACCAAACTGACGGGTATTCTTCGTCTAAAGCTTTCCCTGCCTCAAAATATGTTGATGCCTTAATAACCCATCCTTTGTGCCGCCTTCGGCATGCCATCTCATATGCTCGGCTGTTTTTGAAGACATAATAATCTCTGAAGCCTCGATTTTAATGGAAAATAACGCAGGATTTTTGCAGCTATCTTCTTATCCTTTGCAGATAAAGTTAAAGCTTGCTTAGTAGAGTGACATATCACTGATTTCCACGTAGACTCACCACATACAACAAATTCATTTATATTCTCATACTCCTTCCAGTACAACATACTGTCATTTGGGCAAGCATTTATTTTCTTGTAGTGCAGCCCAAGCTCCCGAAGTATCTTTTTTGATTCATAGTGATTCTTGGGCAACATTTCACCAACAGGAAATGCCTTTTTAACAACTCAAGCAACATGTCAAATGTTTTGTTACTCCATCCGTTAAGACACTTTAAGCGAAATAACCATGCAAGGAAAGATAGTTTCAAAATTTTAGTGCAACCTAGGTATGGTTCAAACTCAGCATCCTTCAACAATTTGTAAAATTTTTGCGCTTCTCGATTGGGCTCATCCAGAGTGCTTTCTTCCGGTGATTTGTTATCCTCCCCAGCATCTAACTTCGGTATACCAAATGCATCCTGTAACATTCCTTGCATATCATCACCCTCATCTAACTCATCACTAATGTATTGCCCTCCGTATATATCCTCCCCATGTCTCATCCAATGAATGTAACTCTTCATTATCCCATTCCATAATAAGTTACCATGCACTTCTTCTCTATTCTTATAGTATGTGTTGCAACACTTGGTACATGGACACGGCATCTTGTCTCTATTTGTTGTATTGTCAAATGCAAAATTTAGGAATTCCTCAATACCACTTAGATACTCAGAGCTTGCTCTTGGCTTCTGTATCCATTGGGATATCTCATTCAACCCAATGTCCCCTATCAACCAAAAGCACATGATCACACAAGTTGTTTGAGTTATAATCCATATCATCTCCTATATTTTTATTCAGATTATTTTTTGAAATAGCATTCAGATAATAATAGCATGTTTTTTTTTCATTGTGCTCCAATATAATGCCAATCCTTTGACTTGTAATTCAAATTAAAAAAAAAAACATTCTTCATGGTGCATGTGAATGTTCTTTTAAGTTTGTTGAACATAAGTGATTTAAGGTTTTTTTTTCCTTTTTTTCCTTTAACGAACTTTGCTCTTCCAGGATTTCCCATCACCATACCTTTTCTCGCCAATTATTCTTGGCCCTTTTAGACATGGATCCTTGACATGGATTTGAGGTCCAATGGCCCCATCAATACACGAAGGTTTTAGACAGGGATGCATTATCAACAGTTGTCATGGAGCATCTAGAATTTCCTGTTTGATAAGGAAAACTCTAGATATCCAGCCTTCTCTGTTAAGGTATCCAAATACATATGGTTTCAACATTATCAGCATTAGCTAACACATATGGTTTCAACATTATCAGCATTAGCTTTGCTGTTCTTTGTTACTCACCTGAGTTTGTTACTATTTCTTTTTCAAAATGATCTAGGTTAGCTCAACCTTTCTGAAGTTCATCTTAATCATTCAGGTTTTTTTTAATCATTCATTTAGTTGTAAGTTGTAATTTGATGCAATACAGACCCGGCCCAAAAAGGCAGCTGGGACCGAGTCAACCCGGTAGGCCCAATTCGCTGAGAGCTACTACGGCACCTTCTATAATTATCCTACTACTATTATTATTTCTTGCTCGATAGGATTAGGAAGTTCTTGATTTTAATTAGTAAGTCTTGCTTGCCAAAAACTAGGTTTGTTACTCTATAAATAAGAGAATCGTCAATGTAGTTGATTATGCTTTGATAATTAATAATATTTAGATTGGGTTTTCCCCTCAGTTATGGTGTGTTTCTTGGTTATGTTTGTGCCCTAGGGCTGAAATCCATCTTAGATTTGATCAATCCTTTAGAAGATTAGTTTATTTTATCGAACATGGATTGTGGCTGTGCCAAGGAAACTATTCTTAGTACTTCTACTAATGATAGGCAACCAATTAGCGAAAGATTACTAGGGTTTTTGTGTGACTTATGAGCATTATTTAATAAACAATTTTCGTCATTACTGTAGCAGCTACAGTACCAATTGTTGAAAGTTAATAAAACCAGTGGTTTTATGGGTTTTCTTCCTCTTTCTTTGGTATAGTATGGATACTAGAAGATTTATAAGGCTTTTAAGGTGAGTTTGGTGTTTTTCAGCATTGTTCCTTCATCGTTTTAATTCTGGATTTCTATTTTTCTTCCCAGCAAAGTGGTGTAGTGTTGGGATATTTTCAGAATTTGGTTATTTGGGCCCTAGACAGTCCGATTGCATCAAATTGGGATTGCGTCACGTTCCCAAATAGCATGTAACTGAATAACTCTCATTTGATTTGACCTCCAAAATCTCTTGGAGGGAGATCAATGTTCAGCCCCTTAATAAAACCATAATACTTTTATTCATTGTCATTTGTCAAAACCACAAGGCGGGTGGGTTTGGGTCCGCCTGCATTTGGTTTGGGGAACAAGGAATAATGGCAGTGGGGAAATCTGATGCACAGTACATCTCCATGTTCCTCTCGGTTTACGGACTTAACCAAGGCAATTATTCAGCGCAAGGAAAAGGAAACCACAAATACGTATGATCATATCAGGATATACAGCATACAAAATAAACCCTATTGATGGGGACATCATGCCAAATCCCCCAAATTCATTAAAAGTATATCAAAGAAGAAGGCGCAGGGCAGCGGATCAAGCTTTGATCTGGATGGATGACCAATATCCTGGCTTTGATCGCGAAGAAAATATAAATCCACCGTTGGATTGTCATTTAGAGGAGATTTGACGGTTGGATTTCGGTTGATCACGTTGGTGGAGCATTGACGGCCCCCATGTGCACAATTACATTGAGGGCCCTACATAGGGAAGTGTCACATGGGTTGAAGAAAGTGGAAGGGTCCCTTGGTTTAATTTGTTTGGGTCCATAGTTTATTTGTTTATGTTATTTGGTCCCATGTTTTAATTTATTTGGTCCCATAGCTTATTTGTTTGGTCCCATAGCTTAAGTTGTTTAGTTGCTTGGTCCGATAGCTTGAGTTGTTTAGTTATTTGGGACCCATAGTAAGTCATATGTAATAAGTGGGAGAAAGTGGGGACCACATTAAATAAAAAAAATAGTGTGCGCAAGATGGGAACTTGCGCATGAATCCAAGGTGTGCAAGTCCCATCTTGCGCACGTCCATCTCCCTTTCTTTCTCTTTCTTCTTTTCTTATTTGTTGGGATTTGTTTCCTTTTGTGTGTGGATAGACATATTAAGTTCTAGATCTAGGTTTTTCTCCTTCATTATGCTAGGTATGAAATTTGATTTGGAATAAGAAAGAGAACTTTTCTTCTTCTTCTTCTCCTGGGTTTGCAATCCACCTTTCTTGTCAACCGCGATTAATGCCTTTTGTGATTGGAGTTTGGTGAGAGCCCAATAAAGGTAACCAATATCTCTACTACTTTTCCCTTCTTGAACACTTTCATATAATCACAGGATTTCAGATCTGCTGAATAGATTGTGGAGCCAATAACCCCAGATCTGAAGTTGAGCCCTTTTGGCTTTGATTTGTTTTATGAAACCTTTTCCTCACAAATTCAGACCTTAAGTGTTGGAAGTCCTACTTTCCATTAAGATCCTCCCCTTAAATATGAGGACTATTACTACGGGATCTGTGAGCAAGTCTAGATCTATAGCTGATTCACTCTTTGGAATTAATTAACTATTGGTAATTGGCCAGATCTGAATTTTCTGTGTTCATTAATTAATTTCCTGATTACATTACATTGCATAAGGCTAGGTTTCACATTGTCCTGCATCACCTATATATTCAATATCGAGAACACAGAATTTTAATTCCAAGATTCATAGCCCCTTCATATAGGACTCCTCGGAACTCACAGTAAAAGGAGTGAAGTCGCCAAAATGGAGATTCGGATAAGACCATCTCTTTCCTAGGATTAAATTACTACTGTGCAACTGGCAATCATTTCCTATTGAAGGAGAGATTATTTGATGGTTAATTGTTGGTTGTTCACCTTCAATCCTCCACTATAGCCTATAGCCCCTTTGACAGAAAGGAGATTCCTATAAATACTGGGAATATCCTACCAACCCCTTGAAAAAGAGGAAATTCTGGGTAATTCAACCTCAAACTCAATATCATGATGTATAAAGGCACCCATGATCTCTCATGGATCAAACCGTAACGTAAGTGAAATCAAACACATAATCGTAATCAAAGCAAGGAATCTCCAAAACAGAAGCGAAACCGATCTAATTTTCAGTAATCCGATTCATGTATCTTTGGGCAAGCCTATTCTTGCAATAATTTTCAGTATTGTCGATACTACAGAATCATATATAGTATTAATCTAGGCCATCAAATTCAAAGGCAGAAATGCGGAACTAATTACTTCAAAAACATAGTTAGTGCAAGGTTGAGACCACCTTATTTGTGTTCGTCTAATTTGTAAGCTCGACAACATTGATGAATTAAAGTGATCTTCAACTAATTTATAGGCGTAATAAGCATAGTCGTCAAGTGTTGCCTACCATGAAACTCACTTTGAACTTTCAAAGCTTACATTACATGTAAAACAATGTTATAAAAATGAAATTATTCATTTGAGCTTTAGATAAATTCTCTGCTTACAAAGCCCCTTCAAAATCGCTAGAGACCTTCAATTGTGTTGAAAACAAAGGGAAAAAACCAGAGAAAAGAAACAATAACAACAAAACTTCTGATAAATATAGCAGATGACACACAGAGCCCACAAACCTTCAAGGAAGGTCTGAGCCTAAGTATCATTTCCAAAAAATTGCTAAACAATTAGCTCTAAAATCATTTCCAAACCAACAAAAACTGGCAGACGTTTCCAGATAAAACTGAACAAGTAAAACCAGCAGATTCTGCAGCACAAATGGAATCGACAGCCCTCTATACTCAACTGATCCCAGAATACGAATGTCCATATGTACAGGTGCAGAATCCTGCATTTTGGGAAGGAGGGGTGCATTGTTAAAAACTACTGTAAATTTCCATTTTAGTACCACAACCTCCCCCCCCCCCCCCCCCCCCCAACACCGTAACTTCCTTAGCTCTGCCCCAGTGTGTATAGACAGAACCAGAGAGGCATAAACCTAAAAAGTATCTAAGGGCACATTAGCATACTGTTGGCAATTCAGTGATGCCATAGGAAATACATTGATCTTTGTTTCTTACATAGAGGACTAGAACATATGTGCTTAAAAACTTGCGGCTTATTTGAAAATTTCTTTTTTCAGATATAAGACGAGCGTTTTGGGCAGTAGCTTCGTGGCAGAGTTGAGGGAAAGATTCCCATTTCATTTCATACCTACTATGTTGCCTTACTCCTAACTCCTAAAAACTAACTGAATCTCTCTCTCTCTCTCTCTCTCTCTCTTCAGCATCATTTTCATCAATCAATCTTTACATTCTAGGGTTTCATACAATCGACAATTGAAAAAAATCTTACCATTTCATGGCTTTTTCTTCTTCTGCATGCTCGACCTTTAGTAAATCTTTCATAGATGCATGTAGTAGAACAAGGGGTTTTGTTGCATGTTCTACATTCATTCCTCTAGAACATCTTCTCCGTTCAATTGATCCATCTTTAACTCTCCTCATCTTCTCCGTTCAATCGATCCATCTTTAACTCTCTCTCTCTCTCTCTAAAGTCCCATTTTCTGGGTAGATTGTCAATTTGGGTAATTGGGTACTTCACATTTTGGGTATGTTTATTTTAGAGGTATACAATTTAATCTTCACCACTGAGTCACCGACCACTTCTAATCTTAGACAATATTTTAATGAGCACAAAATAATAAAATAGAGATAATTACTAAAATCTAAATGAAATGAGAAGAACATATATTGCAGAAAGGAAAACAGTTCAACAAAAATAACGTAAAAAATATCTGAGGCACTAAACCACCATCCCAATAGCCTTGTCCCATCTATTTGAGTTCAGCATCTTATACACTATATGAAAAGCAAAATAAGGGTGTGATTTTGCATCTATTCTCTTCACTTAACATGTATTTTGGTCAGACGTATCCAGTTCACAATGAATACTAATTTCCTACTTCTTTGCATTCTTTTTCTTTATATAATGGAAGAACAAAGCTAATGTGACTTTATCCTGCAACTTCATGGTTGGAACAATAAGCACCAAACAGCTGAGCTACAAACTCAGCAATCTCCAATGAAATAACTAACCAATCTCCAAGCAAATCAAACTCTAGAAACCAGAATCATTTCCTTAAAGCGGCACAAACTCACCTCTTAAATCATTCCCAATCCCAACAACTACATATTACTAACAAACATAGAAATCCAGAGTTACGAATACTAATAAACATACAGATGAATCATTTCTATAAAAGCAGAGATTCTGCAGAGCTCAGCTCTGCCAAAGCTAGAGATCAAATCAAAAGAGAAGCATCGATATAAGTGAAGAATAGATTTAGGGTTTTGCATCGAGAGAGAGAGAGAGAGAGAGAGAGAGAGAGAGAGAGAGAGAGAGAGAAGTCGCACCTTCAAATTTCTGAAATGAGACAACAAGTAATTTCTGAAATTCATGAGATAATTATTGAGATGTTGGAAGAAAACTAAATAATAAGATAATTATTTTATATGAAAGTCATTTATAAATCAATGTTAGAATAACATGTTAATGCTCATACAAATTCAAATGTGCCAATGATGCCAGTGGAGGACATGGTAATGGCGGGGACTCAAGATGGTGCTCATTGGTGGCTAAATATAAAAAAACGCGCTCTAAAATTATGACCGTGAATACCATTTTGGTATCCACTTAATACTATAGCCCCACCATCGATGAAATTTTCTTGCATCAACTAGCCCTATGATGAAGACAACTCTGTGTAGAGACACAATAAGAAATACTAGTTCTGCCCACACTTGAGGCATAATGAGGAATACTAATTTTACCCACACCCATTATGATGCACCTCACCATGATCAAATATATCTTCTTAATAATTTCAGCAAATTTGATGATGCTCACCAATCTAAGGTTTCATCAAAACCCAACAACACCAATGCCTCTCGGAATGCCTACACTTGTAAAGAAAGACTCCTGGAATGCTATAATTCATAAACTAGCACTTCAGGGCCTGCGCCCAACGCGGGCCATGAAAAAATAATAATTAGGTCTTATTAAAAATTAGTATTAATTTAAATAAAATATTAATGAATATTATGACATAAATCATAGCAAAAACATAATTAAAATATTAAATTTTTATTTTTTTTGAAAAGAGAAAATATTTTCTTTGAATCATAGATATATAAAAGTTGAGGGTGAAAAAAAATAGACCATTGATATTAAGTCATCCTTGAATGATTAAAGGAATTGCATGTCATCTAAGGAAAAACCAACCATTGATATTTGCTTATTGGCATGCATTTGTTTCAGTAGTTGCACTTGGTTCATCTTCTCTGGTTGTCTCAATAGCTGTACTTGTTTCATCTTGTGCAGATCTTTTAACTTCTACACTTGTTTTAATTTTTGCGCTTATATCAATAAAATTATTTATTTTTGGCATTGCAATGAAAGTACTTGGTCCAACATGAATGAAGAAAGGTGCTTCTCAAAAGTTGTTGATATATATATCTGTACAAGAAACTACCAAGAGCGAGAGGGGATACTTGTAGAGAGTTGCAGTTGCAGATGGTTTCATCGTGACAATCGTAAAGGCATACTAAAATAAATAAGTAAATTTTGATTGAAGAAAAATGATAAACATGCTGCTGTGCAAGGAAATATAAGGATAATACAAAAGAAAGAGAGAGAGAGAGAGAGAAGATGAAGCAGACCTGAAGTGGAGACAACTTGAAGGAGAAGAGAAAGAGGAGAAAATGAAATTAGTGAGAGAGCTTTAGCTAAACCATCAAATTGAATAATTTGTAAAGAAGAAGACTGCTAATCTGCTTAAGTAGAGCCAGATTGCTAGAACGTGTAGGATTCTATTTAAACGTATTTGCTAATCATGCAAATTAAAAAGTACTAATTAATAAGAAGTAGAAAACTTAATTTGTAAAGAAGAATATTGCTACTGCTAATCTACTTACGTACAGCCAGATTGCCAGAACGTGTATGATTCTATTTATAATATATTTGCTAATCATGTAAATTGAAAATTACTAATTTTTAATGAAGTAGAAAACTGGAAAGTGAAATTATTAAGAGATTAAATAGTGAAGAGAGAGACTTTAGGGGAGGAAAATGGGAGAGAATCTTAGGACTTTAATTGGAGTGTGTCACGTGTCACTCTCCCGTAAAGAAGAAGCGCCACGTGTCACTCTCCTGCTAAAGGGGGTATTATTATAATATATATAATATAATTAAAGACTCAAATGCTTCGATAAGTATATACCCATTTGCTACTTTAGTTAAGACATCACTATTTGTCATTTGAATTTCTATATTCACAATTGTAAAATAAAAATAGTAAGTTTATAGATAACATATAAAATAGATATATTAGAATGGCTCATCAATATATATATATATTAGAATGCATTTAAGGATGGACCACAGCTATTCACATATGGGCTTCATGGACTTAAACCATATCTAAATTAATGAAGTTGAATCGAGACCCAAATCTAAAATGGGTGAAAAGAACACCATAATTTACATTGGGTATCCGGATCAGGACTCACCTATTACTGTTTTGTTTTTTTCCCTAATTGGTTGGGCTTCAGCTCTAGGATAGCAGTTACCAACATCTCCATCGTCCATTGACTGGGCCACTGCCCTTTCGATCTGCCCACACTTTATAAGGGGTAAACCTTTACTCCCTTCGGACGTGGACCACACCTGGGCCCGCACCTCAACCCCAATCTTGAGCACATATGTGATCTGCTTCTCTATGTAAAAGTGATTAGCCGCAACGACCATGTTGCCATCGGCACCCCCCAATCACGCTCTCTAGCATCGACCCCCATCCTACGTGGGTCACGAACCCTCCAACAGGCGGATGGTTCAGAATCATCAGCTATGGGGGCCATCCCCTTATGATGAGACCTTCCCTCTCATCCTCTCCTTAAACCCATCTGGCATCCACTTCTCTTCCATCCTATCCGTGTTCCTCACCACCCAGTAAACAAATGGCCGGATGCTTCCAATGTATAAGGAATGTAATATTGGCAAGTTTATTGGATGGACAAAACTTGGGGATTAAAAGTGTTGTAATTTTATTTTCTAGATGGACTGAAGCCTCTACCAAAGATACAAATGAAGGTCTTTAATTTTAAAATTGGAACGTATGTGACTTATATGTCGGACCGGTTGGATTTCTGGTGAATCGGTCGAATTACATGGATTCAGTATCTGCAGATAGAATGGAAGACCGACCAGTTGGCTGTAGTGCCCGATCAGTCGGACCCCATGCCCGATCGGTCGGATAGCTTATCCGATCGGTTGGCTGGGTCGGTTGGCATGAATAAAAAAACTTTGATTTTTCGGATCTCTATCTTGCGCGCTCAAGTCTTTTTTTATCTTTTTCAAATCCAGAGCGAAAAGGACTTCACAGTTATTGTGTATATAAGGATCATCTCTTCTATGAAGAAATCAATTCTCTCCAGAATAAAACCCTAGAAATTCTATTGAGAGATCTTCTTCTCTAAAGCTTCTATGTCATTCATGTGCTGCGAAGTTAGCTTCTGAGATTCGTCTTCTTTCTCTACTCTGGTGATTCATCTTGAGAGGCATCAAGGCATGAAGATCAAGCTTGAAGAAGGTAAATGGCGTATGCGTCGACAAGAAGAAGAGCTTCTAATCCTTTAGGTTGTGTTCAATTGGGAAGAGGGTAGGAAGTAGTTCTTGTAACCTTTCTTGCATAGTGTTTGATCTTGGTGGACCGGTGGTAGTTCTTGTAACCTTTCTTGCATAGTGTTTGATCTTGGTGGACCGGTGGTTGATCCCGTGGTTTTTTCCTGTTTGGGTTTTCCACGTAAAAATCTTGTGTCCATCTTCATTGTGGTGATTGATATTTTTGTTAGATTCACTATTGTTAGTTATCTTCATAGTTAGATCTGATTGGGACCTAAACTTGTGTTAAGGTTTAAAGAGTTTCACAATGCCAATGTGATCTCCACCAGTTGGGCCCCACATAGATGGCCTAGGCTCCCAAAGCATACATAGAGCACCTAGTCAGGTTCTCTCGAATCAAGCCAATCCAAACATTGGTTTAGGTCGATGAATGACTTTTTGCCTCTCTTGGCCATATCCATCTGGTCTTTGTTGGGATAAACATGCAATGAAACTGTTTCACATGTAGCCCGAAAAACATACCTGAACTGGAGACAACTTGAAGGAAAAGAGAAAGAGGAAAGATGAAGCATACCTGAACTGGAGACAACTTGAAGGAGAAGAGAAAGAGGAGAGAATCGTAGAGCACGATTGATAGAATGTGCAGGATTCTATTTATAATATATTTGCTAATCATGCAAATTGGAAAATACTAATTCATAATGAAGTAGAAAACTTATTTTGTAAAGAAGAATCTGAGTGAGATGGAGAATATCTTAGAGAAGTTTCCTTTCTTAAAGAGTCTAATCAAAATAGAATTTACTCTCTCTTATCAAATCAATCTATAAAATCTTCTAGAGTTCCGTTCATTCAAGATTTTTCTCTGCGTCGAAACTGTGAAGAGTTCAGTTTTTTTATTTTTCCCTTTTTCCAAACATTAGATAATGACGATCAGCTACTAATGTGCATTGGGTCCACTATAGCCAGCCAAACTCACCAAAATTGGGTCCATTTTCTTACCAAATCAATCTATAAAATCTTCTAGAGTTCCGTTCATTCGAGATTAGGGAAGAAGATTAGATTGATTGATAATGAGAGAGATTTTAGGGGATCAGAAAGAGGGCGGGCAATGGGAGAAATTTTTAAGGACTTTATTGAGAGTGCGCCACGTGTCGCTCTCCCGTAAAGAAGAAGCGTCAAGTGTTGCCCTATCTCGAAATTGAAAATATTAAAATTTAAGAATTTATAAAATAGTATTAGCAAAATACAAAACTAATAAATATATTAACTGTCATTATTATATTTATTTTATGTATAAAAAAGATATACAAATATTAAATTATTAAAATTTCTTAAAAATCATAATACAGAGAGAGATGTACTTCTAACTAAAAAAATTAAGCTCAAGACATCAACTCAACAACAGAAGCAATTGGGTTTTCTAGTGAGTGCCACCCTTGCATTTGGAGTCAATGGACTGAATCATACTTTATAGATTTAGATTAAAATCTTATAGTACATTTGTCATTAAAATTCTTTTGGATTTAAATAAAGAACTTTAAAGAGTTTTGGGTATGACTTCACTCAAATTTTACAAATGGGAGCTACTATTTGAACACAAAAAACATCTCTCTTAACACAATATTTTAATGAAAATTTTAAATCCAATATTGACCCTATATCTAATGATCAAAATGCCCCTTGCTCTCCAAAATACAATAATTTCTTCCTCTTCATACACAACCCATCTTCCTCCCTTCTTCACCTATGATACCTAGATACTCCAAATGCTTTGTGGTATCGGTATCGATACGATACGATACGGATACGGGTACGGGATACGGCAAGATATGGCTTGAATACGGCCCCCAGTTTTAGGATACGGCTATGCAATATTTTTTCCAAAATTAATACAGATTTTGTCTATTTTGACCAATTTACTCCTAAATAAGCCCTTTTTCAGTTTGATCAAAAGGAAAGCAAAAAAGAAGGAGAAGAGGAGGAGGAGAAGGTGGCGGCGAGAAAGAAAATAACTAAACTGACAAGGGCTACTGCTTTCGTTTTGACGGGTTGCTTTTTCAACTATGTGGTCAACCACTGCGTTGCTTTCTGCTATTGTTATTGCTTCGAGCTTTTAGCTTCAGGTGCCATGTACACCTCCTCTTCTTCTTCTTTTTCGTTCAATGATACCCTAGAGATACAACAGGGGCAAAAGAACCCGTCGCATTTTATTAATGAGAATGGGCCCATTGGGCCTTTTTTTTTATTTTTTTCTATTTTAATGTTGAGTTACTGGGCCAACCAAGACACTTGGCCCACTTTTTTTTTCTTTTCTTTTATTTTCTTCTATGTTAAGATACTGTCAAGTTCATCTCATTGAAAATTTGATCCACACAGTGGGCCTCGTAATATTTGAGCACTATGATAAGTATTTATATGTATATATTTTTTGAAATGCCGTACCCGTGTCCTATTCCTAAAATTTTCAACTCGGCGTATCGAACCCTCGTTTCCCGTGTCCATATCCGTACTCGTGTCCGTATCTGGGCATCATAGTTTTTCACTCAACTCTTCTTCCTCTATCACTCACACATCTTCATCCCTTCTTTACTTAACTCAGTCATCTCTTCATCCTCCATCTCTTCTTTCTAATATCTATTCACTCATCTCTTCTTCTTTTCTTCCTTGGCATTGTGCAACTAATCTTCTTCCTTACACTCGTATTCTTTTTTTCTTCCTTCGCATTCTTCTCTTCGCCATTCTCTTTCTCCCTTTATTCTCAAACGCTTTATTTTCTAGTCAAACACCTTATTTTCTAGTGCTCTCTAATTAAACAGTGTAATGGAGAAGGAGATGAATCCTCATTCTCCATTTTTGTTTTCTTTTTTTCAATTTTTTTTTTTTTGCAGAATCGTGCACCGAACACTGCATGATTTTGCCATAAAAAAAAGAAAGAAAAATAAAAAAAAAAACAAAAATGGAGAATAAGAATGGAACTGAAGAAATGAAAATGAAGATTACCTTTAATGATTAATGGAAGAGAAAAAGCCCAAGAAGAGAGAAGTGGTGCCCTTGAGAATGGAGGAAGAGAGAGTTGAGTGTAGGGAGAAAGGACGGAATGGGTGTAGGGAAAAAGGGGGGAATCAATGGGTGCAGGGGAAAAGGAGGGAATGAGTATTTTAGGGATATTGGGCTTGTTAAGAAAGAAAAAATATAAAATTTTAAATTTTGACTTGTGTATAAAGACAATCCATGTGAAGAGAAACCAATTTGTTGTTTATCCAGCATTTCCCTTTACAAATATATGGAGGAGCATGAGAAACTCCTTTTAATAGAAAATTAATTGAGATAGAACTTGGTATGACCTAATTTATGTGAACTTATAAGAATTAATTGATTTGCATATGGGATAGGACCATTCAAACATATATGCAAACATTTAGTAACTTTTCCACATATGATCAATTTAACCGTATGCTAGAACATTGATCTAAGTGTAATATGAGCCATATCAGCTTAGAAAAGGTATTAAAATATGGTGTGGACCTGATAAGATAAGTGGCCCATATCAGAAATTGGATAAAACACAATGTGATAGAAGCTGATCTATCCGACTCAAAATTGGGACCATACACTGAACTTTCTTTTGGGCAATTGAGTGATCCAAGGTCCATTTCCACATGACAATCACAACCCAATTGATAACCCTTTTAATTGTAAAGTGTGCCTATTGTGGACCATAGTGTTGGATTTCATAAATGATTGTGGAATAACAGTCATCTGGTGCCCATACCAACAATGGCCAATTATGGAAATGCTATACTCTTTCAGCAAATCCAGTCATTCCGAGGATGCATCACATACATTACCAATCCAAAGAGCAAATCACCAATAAACTGTTGCCTCGAGAGATTTAGGGAAGTTTTAGAAGGAGTGATAAAGAAAGCTTCATGACGAGAGATTTTAGCAAATTGAAAGAGAAACCATCATTAAAGTTGAAAAGATTTAAATGATCTGTTAAATAATGAAAAGATTTGAGAAACTTAAAAGAAGATAAATTAGATTTTTTGAGAATAATCGGACATGGCACACCAAAGTCATGTATATTTCTTTGTGTATATTTATCTAAAATAATAACTATTGTGGTGATGAGGTGGCGTCCTCTCCAAGGATGAAAATAGCGGTTGCGGCGGGTGTAGCGGTCCGTCGCCAAAACGATACGTAGCGGCGTAGCGGTGTGATTTAAAAAAGTTTTCAAAAAAATCTGAAAAAATTCCAAAAAATCCAGAATATTGGAAAATGATAGAATATGTGTTTGTTTTGCAAAAGTAACTAGTATAGGGGTATGTAGCGGTCCCCTCATTGCATGAGGTCCTGTATCGCTATATGAATAGAAAAAAATAGGAATGATAAATTTTTTTCATATGAATTAATGTTGTTTAGTCATGCTTAGAATATAACATTTCATAATTTTATTTTGAAATACACACACACATAAGTATGGAGAAAGTTTTTCTATTAAAGTGAAATTTGATTAGAGCCCTATTTTTTTATTAGAGTAAAATTGTTTGGATTAGTTTTTTTAATGGTCATTTCATAGTTATATTTTGAAATATATATATTTATATATATATGTGAAAGGGAATTTTTTATTAAATTGAAAATTGAAAAGGGTCCATTTTCTATTGGGGTGTTATTTGGTTAGGGCCTATTTCCTATTAACTAGAGTAAACTTTGGTTGGGCCCTGTGTCTTATTAAATAGCCTATGTTCAATTAGTGTGAAATTTGGATGTCCTTTATTTTTAGTAGGTGTAGAATTTTTTTTATATATAATTGTAAAAACTAGGTCTGGAAGTTGGCTATGACCATATTTCCAATTTGAGTGAAATTTGAGGAAGGTGCCAACTGCAATTTATTAATATTTGGCTCCTATATGACTTTTTTAATTTTAATATTGTTGCCTCATTGTGGAGCCCACCAGTGGTTACAATAGGTTCTTTAGGTTTTATTGTTTTGGATGAACCCTCTTAATTTTTTTAAATGTTTTTAATGGTTTTTAATGTTTTTGAATGACCCATTTAATTTTTATCTCAACATTTCATCAGATGAGCCATCGTGGGCCATAACCGACCCGTTAACAAAATAACCGACCTGGGCCACAACCGACCCGTTAACAAAATAAAATAGGGCACGATGGGTCGTCGTTGCCCATTTGCCCTAAGTTTCGCCCAAAATAGACGAAGGAGAAGGAGAAGCAGGAGAAGGAGAAGGAGAAGGAGAAGGAGAAGGAGAAGGAGGAGCAGCAGCAGCAGAAGCAGGAGAAGAAGAAGAAGAAGAAGAAGAAGTCCTACTGCTGGGTTCTGCTGCTTCCGCTCGCTGCCGCCTGCTGCTTCCGCTGCCTGCCGCTGCCGCCGCCTGCTGCTGCTGCTTCTGCCGCCGCATCAGGTATGTCCTCTGCAACTCGTCCCACTCTATCTCTTTCTCTTTCTTTTTTTTTTCTTTTCCCTTTCTTCCTCTTTTTCTACTTTTTTTTTGTTGTTAATCTACCAGTTGAGCAAAAGAGAAGAAGCAGAAAGAGGGAAGAGGGGCCCTAATTTAACCAGGCCGATACATAGCGGCCGCTACGGCAATATAGCGGCCGTAGCGGCCGCTACGGGAATGTATCGGCCGCTATGGACCGCTACGCTTGTGAGCGCCGCTATTTCTCAAAAAGCGTGGCGCCCTTGGGCGCTATGGCCGATATTTAAATCCACTCCTCTCCAACTACCTTTTGATTTGCTTTAATATATATACAAGTTGATTAGCTACTTTCAAGATTAAATATGATATGGTTATCAATAGTAGATTATGATAAGATTGCATGCAAGGATTGCATTGAAAATTTTAAGATATCATATTCTTTAAATAAGAAAGACTTAGATTGATTTTAGAAAGAGAGAGATAATGAAAAGGATAAGGATTATGTTGATTTTTAGGAATTACATAGTAAATAGAGAGATTTTAGGAAGGGAAATGGGAGAGAATCTTAGGACTTTAATTGGAGTGTGCCACGTGTCGTTCTCCCGTAAAGAAGAAGCGCCACGTGTCGCCCTCCCGTGAAGAGGGGTATTGTTATAATATATATAATGCTAGAGTTAAAGCCAGCATTTGGGAATTCCACTTTTTTGGAATTCCAAAATGTTACTTTGCCTCAAATGTTAGGAATTCCAGTAGATGAATATGTAAATTTTGACTAGAATTTAAGAATTTCCATTAGAGATTTTAGTAAAGAAACAGGCCCTAAGAGATAGCTCTTGATTCTGATGATTATTCAAATGTTCCGTTCTCCGCTTCCTCTCTTTACTATGTTTCTTAGCTTTGTTTAAGGGAAATCAGGTTATGTGAAGCTGTAGGGGTGTATGAAAAATCCATCGATTCGTAAAGCCAATCTGATCTGCGGTTTTTTAACTGATTCGATGGTTAATGATTTGGTGACAGATTGAAAAAATCCTAATCTGTTGGTAATGGTTTGATGATGAATTTTACCCTTTATCTGCGGAGTTAAATCGATTCAAACCGTTGGAATAATATAAATATATTTTTATATAAAAAAAAGTATTAAAAGTGACATTCTAGCAATTGATCATGCACTTGCGATGTCAACTGTTCACACTTTTCTCAGCTTTCAATCTCCATGTAAAATGTTCTAATGTTCTCCACATAAAATGTTATCAGAACATTAGGGCTCAAGCAAGCGCCTATCTTTCTTTCTCGAAAATGTTCTCAGAAGATTAGGGTTCAAGCAAACGCCCATCTGCTCTGCTCAACGCCTATCTCTCTCTCGCTCGGCTTCTCTGCTCTGCCATGAACATGAGCCCTCCATCTCCATCTTTCTTATATTCTCTCTCTGTTTTGTTTTTATTTTGTTAGGGTTTATTTGCAATGGTGTTGGCAGGTGTCTCTGATATAGTTTTCCTCTCATCCACCATATTCTGATAACTCAATTGCTCAATGGACCAATTCCAATTTCGATCTCAATCCCTCATATTGGGAGGTACAAAATCCCCAAATGCCCTAAAAAACATCTAGGTTCTTCTTCTTCTTCTTCTTCTTCTTCTTCTTCATCACTTTTCCTTGTTCAGTTTGTTTTTCCCCATTTGCTTCAGGTCAGTTCAGATTTCGATGTTGTTGTTACCTTTTCCATTTGTTTTTGCTTCCTCGGATAGAAAGGCAGCACCACCTTGGAACGCATATGCCCTGGAAGGCGCTGACCCGGCAATCATAAGTGATGGATTTGGGCGCCGTTAAAACTTTCCGGATGATTGGAGTCTTGGGTTTGGTAGTGGACGATGCACTCTTTAATGGGGTTGCTCTTTATTTGATGTTCTTCTGTCTCTTTGGTTGAAGATGAATCAAAGTTTTCATAATAAGTCTTGAGGTATTGGTAATTGTGTTGTTCATTTTGGGTGGGGAAGTTTGATTCTTGGTTTTGGAACTGTGCGGAGGATGGATTGAGTGTCGTGGCATCATCTATTATCCCAATCTGTTGTATAATTTTTCAACGTCCCCTCTTCATTTAGTTGGGTTCATATCTGGCTGGCTGGCTGGCTGGCTGCCATTGTTGTTGTTGCTGGCTGGCTGCCATTGTTGTTGCTGTTGCCATTGTTGTTGTTGCTATTGTTGTTGGATTAGAGCTGGATAATGCTATTTAGGGTTTCGGTATTGTAGCAAATTGATACTATGTAATTTCCTGTGAGAAAATGGCATCTGGTATTAGCCCAAGTCGGTGATTGAGGGACGAAGAAAGCAACAGTTTCACAGTTCTTGTTCTGTGTGTTTTTTTTTTTTTAATCTAGATGAATGGTGCTAGATGTTCTTTTTTGTCTTTTCTTCTGTTCAATCTTATTTTCTAAAACTGAGATCAGATCTGGTTCTGTTTCCAAGTTCTCATTTCTATATCATGGGTTGTGTTTTCGTTAACTGATTGAACAGCTTTAACCGAACCAAACCGTTGTTCAACGGTTCAGTTTGGTTTTTAATGGGCAACGGATTGGCTACAGATTGCAAAACCGTCAATAAATAGGTAATGGTTTGGTGGTGGATTTGGCTCAGTCGATCCAATCCAAACCGTGTACATCCCTATGTGAGGGTATTGGTAGGGGTACAGTAAGACTTAAGTGAAAGTGGGTTTAGTTTTGAGGGGGCTTGGGTTGGTTGGTTCAGTGTGATGATGTGGCTAAGTATGGTGGACCAAGTAGGGCAGGTCTGGGGTTTGAGTTAGGTGTTACTGGGCCATTGGATTAACTGAAAGTGGGCCACAAGAGAAAAAACCTCTAGGCTTGAGTTGATTCTGGAGGGTGACTGGGCTTTGATTTGGCTCAGTATGATCTTCTCTATGCCCCTTTTGTCTTTTCTTTGTTTTAGTGTTTTGCAGAAGTCAGTAGATCTGCCGCTACCCTCTTTTCCCCTCTTTTTTTGCAGATCTGCTCTCTTATCTGTGTGTTTCCCTGGTTTATGTAGTCTTGAATTTATTTGTCATCACAGTTTAATATGGGCCATGGTGATCTGTTAGTAAATTATCAATGCAGTATCAACAGATACCCAGATGATGTTTTGATCCTATGCACACTGATTCGGTCTGCACCATGCCGGTTTATATTTTTTCAGCATACTTCAAAGCATGTCTTTCTGTGTTCAAGTTACTTTTGAAGTTTTAACATCAACTCAAACTAAAATAAGTTTATGAAGTTATTTATTAATTTATTTTTCTAAATTATAGTGATAAAGTTGGACCATGCAAAAAGAAAGTCAAGTACTAAGTGGTATAGGAAAAAGGTATGTTTAGAACAGGTTTGCTTAATAAATCTCAACCCATAATATCTTTTATTTTATTTTGATAAATTAAATGGATATGCAGCAGTATACTTTAACTTTGCATGATAACTATTGACTGCATGGATGTTATGCTTTCCTCAAACCTGCCTCATGTTTAGATTTCAATGTCGACCACCTTTTCTATTTTGACCGGCAGCTGATTATGGATAAATAATTGCAAACATCCGTTGATTATGGAGAGTTTGAATACATGAATCCTCTCAATTTTTATGCATTATTGACTATGAAAAAATTAATTTAGTGCTTTTGAACCTTGATAATGGCGAAACTCCCATTTTGATTGTCATGGTGAAGTTAACAAATACATAAACTCCACTTGATTAGATTATGAAGAAGTTCATGCATACATAATAGATGCTGTGAAACTGAATCTTTTAATTAGGGAGAAATTAATTCATAGCACTTTTGGTTAAGTACCCTTGATTAGCAAACCTAATAGCTGCTCCTTAATAGATTTTCATCCGTATATGGAACTTTTACGATCATATTCCTCTCCATTTCTAGTTTTTAAACTTCACATATGTTGAGAATTGCATTAGGATTGCCCGATTTCTTGTTTGACAAGTGAGGCTCATAGTCCATATAGCTCACTTATCTAACCAATTCATGTCAAATAACTTACCCTTTATTCACATTATTTCAAACTTCTTTGTAATTTGGATGATTTACACCCTTGGACTTTTTGTAGAAAAGTCTCTCTTTAAGATCTTTTTTGAACCATTTCACCTAAGGTCTACGCGGAGAATCATTTCACCCACGATCTACACTGAGAGTCATTTGATGCAAGAATGAATCATGGTCCCCCAAGGGTTGACCGGCCAATGAGCTTGGCCCACATATTCAATCATATTTGTAGCTTTTTTTTAATGCATTATACTATATTATGGTCTAAGTCTTTATATTCAGATGTTTTAATCTTGGTGATCAATGTATTTGGACGGTCTATATTTGTGTTTTCTCCTATCAAGTAATTTTTGGATTTTCTAGAATTCCTTTTTCTTCTTCACCCGCGATGGGGAGTTTGGCATAAGGTTGATTTTTCCGGCAAAAGCCTGAGCTACCCCCTCTACCTATCATCTTTAGTCTCTTCATATCTGCCCGCCTCGCGTCTAGTATCCAATCCATTTCAATTGGTACTTGTTTATTCTCAAGTCATTTGTGTGCAGTAGAAGCCGACCCGAGGGCTTAGTAGTAGAGGGATACTTGACAGAGGAATGGTTGACATTCTGTTCAAGGTGTTTGCATACTGTGGAGACAAGGTTGACTTGTGCACCAAGGAATAATCATGATGGTGCAGCTGGAACAAATCAAATGTCATTAATTTTCTTTAGGCCAAGTTGTGCATTTGGGAAGGACACGTTGATAGAGAGGAGAGAGGAAGAGGAGGTTAGAGGGATAGAAGAGAGAGAGGTGTGAATAATAAGAGAGGGGAAAGATTTGTTGTTTGAGTAAGCGGGCAAAAGGGAGAAATGTATTGTTGGATTAAATAAAAGATGTTTCATTTGAAATTTGAAATTTGAGAGTTGCTTCCTTTGCTGGTGTGGCAAAAGAGAGGAATGTTTTTGCATAAAAAATTTTCAACCGTTAAGCAACTTTCAGAAGAAAGAATATCTTCATCTTTCAATGTGCTTAGAGAGGTTATAACTAATTAACATGTGTCATTATACTCCTTCCTTTATGAAGAAACGGTCAAAATCTTATCCTATCTATTTGGGGTTGACTTTGTAGGCCTTTTCCTCATCGATGTTACTTCTGAAATTGCAGTATAAAGATTTTGGAAAGTATTGTAGCTGAACACCTATTTGATGCAATTCTCCCTCTTAACTTGGGCTTGACATTGGCACGTGTGGAGTGTCAAAACTTGGCTTTATATATCAGTTGCATAAATTCCATAGATTTCTAATGGACTTGCTTGTGATTTACTATTATTGAGTTTTCAATTCTGCTCAAGTATAAATATATATTTATTCACATTTTTTTTGATTTTTTCTTCCTGTTTCCACTTGAGCAAATAATCAGCTCAAAGGACGTGAATAATATTTGAGCTTAAAAATCTTCCTGTTTCCATTTCATTGCAGCAAAGCCTCGTATCATAGTCAAATCTTCCAGCTGATCTACTCCATCTGGTATCTATCCGATTGCGTATTTGCGATCATTTCAATTTCCGTTGTGTTTGTGTTACTTGGAAAAGAGCGAAGCAACGACTAAGCCAGCGTTATCCCTTGCTTCTTCGTCAATTCCAAGTTAGCCAAAAAGTGTCGTTTAATATGTCCACTTCATCGCAGATGCTATAGGATCAGACTACTGGATCTTATGAAAATTACAGATGCCGTGGCCTTTTGTGGCTGGCTGTTCATGATAAACTCATACTCGAGAAGAAATATTTCTCCTTAATCCTCTTACAGGTGGCCGAATTGATCTTCCATGGTGGGATGGATTCAAAATCGATGGAGTTGGGTCTTATTGGGCCCTGCTGACCCCAATTGTACAGTAATCATGTGGCGAGAGAAATATTCACTGCCGCTTTTTGAATTTTGTGGTGCATATTCATCGTTTTTTAAATTTTGCAGAGTTGGTTATGATGAATGGAAAACGGATTCTCTTTCTCCTACAACTCCACTCTGTGCCTTTTTGCTCAAAAGCAAGCTCTATTTTTCTGTTGATTTATATTCCCGAGTCTACTATCATTGCTGTTAATATTGCTAGACAATACAAACTAGAGTTTCTAACGCTACCCATAGCTGTTGAGACTTCATCTATGCACTTGGCATACTTGATGGAATCTGGTGAAGAGCTATTGCTGGTTATAACATGCTGTAGAAAACTAATAAGATAAATAGAGGTGGTTTCTCAATCTTCAAACTGAATATAAGGAATTTGTCATGGGCACCGATGAAAAAGATTGGAATAATGTCTTGTTCTTGGGAGGGTTATTTTACAGAGTATTCTGCATCATTCAGTGCAACTGAACTGTGGTGCAAAGGGAATCAGATTTACTTTCAGTTAATTGGAGAGTATGGATTTTCTTGGTGGGCATTAAACATGGAAGATGGAAGCATCAAGTCTGCTTTGAGTTCACAGCGCTCATGATTATCGACCTTACTATTGACACCTTCTCTGATGGGGATTAGACCTAGTTTTGTTTGATATTATTATGAGAGGACTAGTAGTATAAAATTAAAAATGTATAAAATTTATAATACTTAAGTTTTTGGTGATTTACTAATTGGGATTACATTGCTTGCTGGTATCATATGAAATAAATTTATTCAAATTAAATCTGACAAGTGTTGAATTAATTGAGATATATATCATATTTGTGGGATAATGATATGTACAGCCACCCGGGTCTGTGTCTCGGCGAAGAGACACGAGTGTAGAGTCGATTTACATTTGAGGAAAATCTCAAAGAAGGAATAAGGTTTTATCTTATTTCAAAAAAGAACGCAAGTCTTAAAACTTTTCAAATTAGTCTCTAAGTTTTTAAGAAGTTTTTAAATAGGTGAATGTCCTTAATTGAAATTTTTTGGAAAACTTAGGGACTAAATTGAAAATTTCTGAAACCTGTGTCCTTTTTTGAAATAAGGAAAAACTTTAGGGATTTATTTGAAAATTTCCTTTGAGAAATCATTAAGAGTTTCTGTTCTCAATGCTATTAACAATTGGATGTTTTAAGCTAGTATTGTAAAGGACTTTATAATTTATTCATTCATGCAAATACTTATTTATTTATCTTTTTTTTTTTTTTTGGGTAACTACTCCATTATTTGAAAGGGACGCCTAATATTAAATGTCATTGCTTTAGGTTTGAGACACGTGAGCACCTACTTTATGCAAAATGCTTAAGGTTAGGTTCGGCTTTAATCTGAACCCACTGAAGACGTTTGGATGCCTTTTATTAATGTAGGCTGAGAAGTAAGAACTCAAGTCAGATCAGGGGTCCATTATTTCAGTGGTAACTCAAACATGTTGGGCGCTGCAAGAGGTTTCCATTGATTGGCATCATCCAAGTGCAAGGCTAGGGTTCTTTGCAAAACTAGGAGACTAGGAAAATTGGCTACGAACTGTGATTTATGAACTAGTTTTTTTTTATTTATTATCCCACTTGGAATCATCTTAGGAGATTTTTTTTGCTTAAAAGGCAAATTGTATTAGAAGAGAGGAGGGACGAAACAAGAAAAAAGACCAAAATAGAGTTCAATAGAAGGCAGAGAAAAAAAATCAAACTTAATTACAATGGAGTAAACACTCTCAAAGATAAAGAATAGATTTGTGAGGGGTGGTGATAGTAGGAGATTTCTGAAAACCAATAAGCATGTGAAGAAGTTCTTTGACGAGAGATTTTGCTCTTAAAAGGTAGAGAAAAGTCTCATTGAAGATTGCATCATTTCTAGAGATCCAAATAGCATAGACAGTAGAGGAGAAGATGGTTCGAATACTTCATTGATCAACCTAGCTTTTGTTTGCTGTTAGAGAGAACTAAATTTTAGATGGAGCATTAGACATAGTGGACTGTCAAACTGATAGAATCCAAGACCATAAACCTGCAGAGAAATTGCAATGGAAGAACAAATGAACATCAGATTCAACCACATGATGACAAATGTGGCACCTCGAGGCAAATTGCACACCTACTAATTGTGCCCAAGTTTCAGTGGGAGTCTTCTTATGGAGAAGCCTCCAAGCAAAGCAAGACAGACGGGGACTCATGATAGAATTCCATACAATAGTGCACTGTGGTATTGTCAATGTTCTAGAGAAAACTAGCTACCAAGCAGATTTGAGAAAAAGCGTGCCATCTGAGCTAGGTAGTGTTGAGAAGCTTGTTAACAATCCTCACTGAAGGGAGAGAAATGTATTGGACAGCAGCAATATGGAATTTAATCTCAAGGGGAAAGGAATCTAGGATAAGCCTTAAGGAACTAGTGATGATGCCAGAAACACAGTCGTTGGTGGAGAAGTAGCAGTGAAGAAATTGAGGAGCAATAGGGGAAGAATTAAACCAGCCTTCATACTAGAGGCTAATGCTTTCGTTAGTACCAATAACTCATTTGTAAGAGTGCTAAAGATATAGTGAGAGCTTTCTCATTTTCTTCCAGATACAAGAACCTTCAGAGGTGGTAGAGGGGCTCCATGGAGTTGAATTTGGAAAATACATGTTCTTAAAGAAAGTTGCCCATAGTGAAGAAGATGTAACAGCTTGACAACAGAGCTTTAGCATATATGCAATGTTGACTTCCAAAATGCGTCTGAGGCCTAAACCACCTTCTATTTTGGGAAGATAGGCTACCTTCCTTTTGACCCAATTCCTTTTCACTAACCATTGATCAGCTGACCATAAGAAATTACAAAAGAGTGTCTCAATTTCTTTGATAACATTACAAGGAAGATGGATAACCATTAAAATATGCATGAGAATGGCTGCCATTACATTCTTCACTAGAACCAATCTGCCAACAAAGGATAGCAGCATGTTTTTCCAACCATTAATCCTTTTGAAGTTCACCCAAAATATTTGGAAGTGGGAGGGGAGGGAGGAATACCAATGATTGATGACCATCGATGTTGAATCCTAGAAGCACATCTGCCCAAGAAACGTTTGCTTTTCCGTAGGTTGAAGAGTTTCCCCGCTACTAATTGGTAAGAGGCTAGTAGAGATTTGATGGCTTTAGCTCCTGTTAGAAAGGCTCTAAAGAAAATCATGATGTCGTTGGCATATAGGAGATGAAATATGTGAGAAGCAACAGATGAGAGAGGAAATATGGAACCTACAATGGTGAGTTTCACAAGGTTGAGGCTAAGAATCTCGTCAGCCAAAATGAAGAGTTACGGAGACATGGGATCCCCCTGTCTTAAGCCACAACTCAAACCAAAAAAACCATAAGGAATCTTGTTGATCAGAACTGAACCTATAGTCGTAGATATACATTCTAAAATCAAGTGAACACATCTTTTAGAAAATCCAAAGAATCTAAGAACAACGAGAAGTGTAAGTTTAACTTGTCAAAGGCTTTAGAGATGTCAAGTTGAAAGCATGCAGACCCACCTTTAGTTTTTGCATTGAGTCTTTGGAATAACTCATGAGCTAAAGCTGAATGTTGGTGGATGGATCTGTCTTTCAAGAAAGCAGCTTGATGATTGGAGCTTATGAAAGGCAAAATAGAGGCTAATCTAGATGCCAAGATCTTGGAGATGATTTTATTAGTGAAATTCAGTAAGCTGATGGCCCTGAATTCTGAGAATGTTGTCGGAGATTTTACCTTGGGGATGAGTGTTAGGAAGTATGTGTTGGTGGCCCGTAGAATTTCTGCCCGAAGAGAAAAAATGCTGTGTCTAATCGGAGCTGCTATTTTCCTGATACAGTTGTGGCCTTGCTTCATATGCTTTCAATAGTTACTGGTAGAAATACAAGAATAGTGGGGGAAGTTGCAGCTTTGGAGGGATTGCCATGATCATTAATTCGGACTGCCATGGTCTTTATGCATATTCAAGTGTGTCCCCAGCAAGCAGGTAGTTGAAATTTTTAACTGTGATCCATAAGGAAGTGAAAAATGTTTTTTTTTTATTTTAAAAATGTACTTTTTAGCAGTGGCCAGGTGACTGCCGCTAAAATATATATATATATTATTTTGCTTTTAACGGCGCCGGCTGTATTTTTTACTGGCGGTGAACCCTGTAGCAGCAACTAGGCTGAACTTCGCTTTATGTTTTAGCGGTGACCAAAATACTTTTAGCAAGGGCCACTGGCCTCTTCTAGAAGTGTTTTTTCTTGTAATGAACATTGGATAGCTACGTTAGAACTGCCGCTCCTTAACACTAGCCCTATTGTCAAAATCAAATCCTTCTAAAATAGCACTAAGCCTATTCAACCTTATTTGAAAGATTGATAATTTGCAGACACCTGATTAAAATACAATTGTGTAACATAGAACAACATAATCTATCCGTGGTGAATAAATGATAGTATCGATGCAGTTTGTGATTAATTTTTCTTAATTGCTAAATTTTGATCTTATGCAATAAATTCCATTAGTGGGTGCAAGTGGCTCAAATAAATTATACGTAGATGTTAGTGAATTTTGGGTATGGATTAACCAAGTGACCTTACTGTCAAGATTCTCAATGACTTTACTTTAGAAAAGTTATATGTTGGATCTTTCATCCTATACACAAATTTAGGAGAGTTTTAGGAATTTATGATTTGCTAATCTTTCTTATTAGCCTTTATTCAGATGGGCCGCATATAGAGAAGATAGTGGCACGAGACTTGTATTTCTATTACCCTTAAAATAAAAGGGAAGAAGTGTGCAGCTTGCTTTCAGCTGCTTTACCCTTTTCTTCCTTTCTCTAATCTCTACACACCCCGGGCCCACTTGCATGAAGCATTGAGCTGTGGCTCATCTGGTAAGGGATAGATATCTTTATGCGTCTATGTTCTCTGTCGATTGGTCCTCTGCGCCGCTTCCTTTCTTCCCTCTGTTGCTACTCTCATCAGTCGAAAAAGAAAAACCTGTGCAAAGAAGAAGAATAGTAGTAAGAAAGTTATGAGTTCTCATTCCCCAATCTCTAGGGTCTATTTTCTACAAAGCTAGAGTTAAAATTGCAGCAGATTTTGATCTTATGTTGAAATGGTATGATCATTCACAAAGCATACTCGACATGTAGTGCTCTTGTAGATTCTCTCATCTTTTTTTTTTCTTTGTTGAATTTTCCGTTCCTTTTTTTTAATGGATTTTAAGTTCTTGGCAGGATGTTTATAAACTTTGCATTTGTCTCTTGGAAGTACATATATGAAGAGATACATAAATAAAATAAAATTATCCAGGATACATGAATTTCTGGAGCTATGCTTTTTTTTTTTTATGTTAATTCTTTGTTTGGTAGCTCCTAGAATTTATGTTCTGCAATTGAAATTTGGATGTGAAGTGGGTTTGGATTTGTTTGATTACACCTTTAGTTGGAATTTGAAATCATTGAAAAATTGGAATTTCGGGGGGTGTTTGGAATTTCTGTAGTTCCTTTCAGATGCCGAAAATCCTCGAGTCTGCCCTGTTTACAATTTGGAGAGTTGGAACTTGGGTGCACTACCATCAGGTTTCCTGCTACTCATAACTTTTAATTTGTTATGGCGTAGAATAAAACAACCTAACTTAAAGAATTTATTCTCAGACCTGTTACAAGCTTGTTATTAGAACCACGGCACCATCTATGTGTTACTAAGCTATCTCAATTGGGTGACTAGGCCTATTAAGTTCCAGGGTGATACGGCAAGGCATTGTTTTACCTCAAGTACAGATCCCCTTTCTCAAAGGGGGACATGACCTTGTGTTTCAGGCAATGGAAATGTGTTACGCGATAAGTGCCTGACAGAACAAACACGCTTTGCTTTGGAAATGTTAACCTGGAAAGGAAAGTGCTCAAGTTCATGTGTTGTTGACACAGTTCAAAATTGTGGTTCTCTCAAAATGCAAATTATACAAGAGGAATTATAGGGCCTGATCCTCTGCTGTAACTGTACAGTTTACTAAGCTGCCCTTTTTCTTTTATTGTTTTTCCTTCTTTTTCAGATGTCAACATTGCTTTTGTCAGATCATCATTATCACTGGCTTTGGGGTTTTCAGATCAAGAACACCAAATAAAACTAATTAGATTCAGGATCTTATGAGGAAGACACCTTTGGACATCAGACATCACCATCCACAATAAAGCGAATAAATGTTGTTTTTTTTTCACATCAAGAACATTTATTTGCTTTCACCATTCAAAAAAAAAAAAAAAAAAAAAAGAAAGAAGAGGTGATACTTGATGACCAAATGTGTCTACCTTGTAAGATCCTAAATCTAACTGGTTTTGATTGATGTTGACTTTTGTACTGTTGCCTCAAGTATATTTCAAACAGTGGTACAAACCCTTCCCCAAGGCACTCCTGTCTTGTAGTTTTTTCCTTTTTAAGTTTAACATCTGCTACATCACCCTTGCACCAAATGGACACCATCTCCCTCTCTCTCTTCCTCTACCAAACACAAATAGGAAACATACTGCTTATGAAAATAAGGCCCCTATCCTGTTTTTAATATGTGTTGATTGCAAATTCTCTTTTGTTAAGCTTGTTTTTATTGTTTGCCTCTGTACAACCAATTGATGTCAAGGTTTGTTATTTTTGACAGCTCACTCTGTGCCAAGTTATGGACACAGCAAAGCAATCAACCAGATCTGGATCTTTTAATGAAATTTCAATGGTGTTATTGAACGATGCCCTGTCTTTACCTTTTGCCATCCTCTTGATCCTCATCTTTGGTGAATGGGAATATGTATACAATTCGTAAGCACTTTGTCCCCTTTGAGACATTTGAATTGTTGATTCACTTGAAGCATAATATATTGGCCATGTACTTCACGTGAATCTAGAGTGTGATTCATTCATTTGACTTGATTCTTGTTGATTCATCCCACTCACTAGGCTTGTTTTTTTAGTGAAAAAATTTGCAGCATGTGAAGTATATTTAATTCTTTTCTTCAGTTTTACATAGAGCAATTGGTGTTTTATGCTGCAAAGTATTCAATATGTTCACATTGTTCACACATGTTAGTGGTGTCTTGAATGACCAGTTTTTATCGACATTGCTAATTTTAATGTTTCCTCTTTCTCTGTTTATCATTGTTGTGTTTGTGCTGTTATACTTTCCATGTTGAGGGATGTTGCTAACTTTATCGTTGATTGCCATTGTTATCTTTGTGTTGACTTCCCGTGTTCCCCTTGTAGAGATGTTATTAGGATGCCAATGTTTTCGGTATTGGCAACAACCAGCAGATTGCTTGGACTTGCCGTCAGCCTTACATCTATGATGTGCCCATCCTTAAGCAGTATGATTGAAATAATAATTGTAAACATAAAGTTATATTGTCAATACTGTTTGTATTTTCAGTTTGTAAGTTATCATTTATTTCTTGAAGGCAAATACTAACACCTTTCAATTTAATTCTAGGATCTAATACAGTAGCTAAACAAAATGTCACTGGGGTTTCATGCCAATACTTAAATTTTTCTTCCACTTTTTCACAAATTGTGCCAAGTAGTTCTATACAAATTTTCTAATGTCCATCAGGCACCCAGTAATCTATTGCATGAAAAGCACAAAACTTATTAAGTACTACTTCTCTAGAAATAGCTCTATTTAACATATCATATATAGAATTCCATCTATGTTCAACATCCTCCTTATTCTTATAGGTGTCAAATTATGCCTAGTACATATAGTGGCATATAGTTGTTCTCTAATTGAGGATGAAAATATATATTTAACACAATCTTTAATTTTTCTATAATAATCTCAATATATTTTAAACCAACTTGGACAATAATATTTAAAATGTGACATACACATCTGTTTTGGAAAATAGAACCATCAATTGAATTAGAAAGTGGCACCATAGTTTTCATTATATCAATGGCTACATTATTGTTAGATGCATTATCTAAAGTAACAGATATAACTTTATTTAAAATTTCATATTCCGAAAGTTTTTGTAAAATAATTGTTGCCATTCTTTATCCATTGTGTAGCCATTCAGGTTTAGAAAAAGTAATTATCCATTTGTTCATTATCCAATTTACATCAATGTTATGGGCGGTGATAGAGAGGAAGCTATCATCACTTCTAGATGTCCATAAATTTGTGGTTATAACTATTCTACCAATTCTATTTTGAAAGTAATTTTTTTTATTTTCTTTTTCTTCTTTCCATAACCTAATGGCATCAATCCTAGCAATGCTTCTAGAAATTTTTTTAAATTGTGAAACAAATGCACGTTGAATTTATTTTTCAAAAAATTCATTTTCAGCAAAAACAAAAGGCATTTTAGCAAGTATAATATATGTTACTAGCTCTTACTTGGCAGTAGTGGCATTATAACTAAATAATCCTAAACTACAACAGTGGTTGAAATTTGGGTCTGTGTCTGTCCCCCTCCAGTTTGTGACCTAGACCCAATATGTTTGGGTTCACATTTGTCTTTATGCCTTTTTAAGTGCCCTACACCGCCACCTGAGTTTGCACTATAAATTTTGAGGCAATGCTTGCATTGAGCATTTCTATTTCTACACCATTTTCTATCATAGTTAATATTTTATATCCATCCCAAATTGTAGACTTCGGGCTCTCTTGGCTCCTTTACGGCAGGAACCCTGAGTTGGGTCTAGGGTTGGAGTTGGGGCTTGCTATGTTTCAACTTCTTCTGGTATATCATGCAAACCCTCTTTTTCCCTTAGATTAAAAGGATAATCTTCACGTTAGTATTCGGCCGGTTTAAAACAATAATAATAATTTTGAAAATATATCCTTAATGAATAATTTATGGTAACAAAGAGTTTTATGATAATTAGTATAAGAAAGGGGAGGAGATGAGAAATATAATAATATATATAGATTATAGGAATATGAAATCTCAAATTGAAATAAAATAAATACCTCAAAATTTTTGAAGGCCCTTAATCTTATCTCTTAGTGACTTGATCTTTGGTCCTCCAAAAATTTGTTACTTGAAGTATAAGTAGAATTTGGGGGAGTTAGAGGGCTTGAAGTATGAGTAGAATTTGAGAGAGTAAGAGAGCTTGTAGTATGAGAGTAATGAGTAAGCTGTGATTGTGAGAATGAGAGGGAGATGGTATTCATAGAAATTTGAAAGGTCAAAATGGCCTCAAATGCCCAAAAACTAGTCGTTTATGGCTGTTGGGGGAGGGCAAAACAGTCAAAACACCATAACTAGTTTTTTGGTTGTTGGGGGGTTTTTTGAAAAATAAATTCGTTGGGTCATGTTGTGCCATGCCATGCTGACTGTTAGCGTGCCGTGTCGTGCCGTGCCAATGCCCGTGCCGCACCCATGCCATGTTGTGCCCAGGCCGTGCTAGCACGGCACACGGGCCTGGTACCCTCGGCCGAGCATGGCCCAAGTCTACGGGCTGTGCCAATCGTTCTGGGTTTTGTTGACTCTCGTGCCGGGCCATGCCATCCTAGCCCATTTTACATCTCTAAGAGTAATGGAATGTGATAATGATTTTATTTAAGAATTACTAATTCTATGAATTGTATGCATCTAGGATTAGGATTGTTCTTATAGCGTTGCCATTTTCATTATGTTCTCATCTTGGTTTTCTTTTAATAAATAACTCTTCTATAAGCTCCTTGCAAGTTAATCTATGATGTTTCTATTCAAATAATAATAATAATAATAATAATAATAATAATATTATTATTATTATTATTATTATTATTTTTATTACTACCCTATTTTATTTCAACTTTGTTTCAACACATGTTTCTGAGATGATTCACCTGACTATTGTCTTGAGCTGAATTCAGTTGATATTATTGTATTGGATTATTATCCATAGAAATTTGATTGAAGAATGCTCTTCAGGCTAATGCAGAGGTCAAGGAGATCTTGAATTTCTTGAGCATTATCATATGGCCTATTGAGCACTGACTACTATCTTTCTACGTTTCTCTTGGTTTGGTGAGTAGACAACGATACTACCCTTTCTGGAAGGTAAACGGTGATGAGAAGTAATTATTGATGCTAGAGCACTTGGAATTTGAAATTGACTTTAATATGCAGATTTACTTTTGATAAGTACTTCATATACATTTCATGTTTTGTGAAAGTTCTATCTTTGATGTAGCATGCATTTGTCGCTTTGATATGCAAATACTTTGATCTGTAGAGTGCATACCCATATCGAAAGTATATTATAGTTATTTACTCGGTACTGCAATGATACCTGTAGGATCATTTTTCAGCATATCTTATTGTCCCAAAGCGATTGTTTCATATAGCTGTTAACTTTTTTTTTTTTTTTTTTCACTTTGCAACATAAGAAGTGTCAAAATGGTTAATAATCAACAACAATTTCATTAATCTAGAAGTATGACATGTTTGAAAAGTAAATCTTTTTATAGAATTCTTGATAAAATATTTTTGATATTTGATTTCCCCCACTTTTAGTTTCTTTGTGATTTGTTGTCATTCTATTCACATGTTTGTTATTTTTTAACTAATTCAATGTTACCCAGAATGCCTCTTCGAGTTGAATGAAATTTAGGTGCTCTTCCAACTTGTGAGGATGGTTGGATTTGATCCTGCAATTTGCATAGTTAGAAGTCGTTCCAAATGTATGTGTATGTGTGGTTTGCAATTTGCTTGTGATGTTTCAATGCCAAATGTTCCAAACTATTTATACATTAGGTTTCTTTAGATGCTATGTTATTCTTATTAATTTACCACACATGCTTGAATCTTTGTTCTTTGCCTAAGGTGTTTTTTCTCAATGATTGAATTTCCTTGCCTATTTTTTAAAGCCTCCTAGCTCATAAGACAATAAATCCGCCTTCCGTTTTTTAATAGCAAACTCTCTCTCTCTCTCTCTCTCTCTCTCTCTCTCTCTCTCTCTAAACTTATAGAGCTTCTCCCCATCATTAACTAAAATCATTGGGACTCTTGGACCAAAGTCATGGTCCATTGAGGTGATTGAAGAATGCCTGATCACAAGAATGTCGGGAGATTTTATAGCTGTTTCTCATTATTTACGTTAGAGTTGCTGATCACTTACATTCAAGGCTAATGTGGTTGTACTTTTCTGTTCTGGTAGTTGCGAGATTCAACTTCTCTTGGTTGAATGATAAGTACCACCAAGAAACTCTTGACAGTTTGAGAAAAGGTGTTAAAAATTATGTGCTGTAAGTTAAAGACATGGCATTAAACTCCATTTCTACTAATTTGTTTTTCAGAAAATCATGCAGGCTACTGACGCATGTTTATTCTTTGTTTCATATAACTTGATTTTGGTATTCAATGATTAAAAATACATTACTACCAGCAGAAGCATTCCACGAGTAACACGTCCTATTCATAGGGTCTTTTTTTTTTTTTTTTGTAATATTTCATAGGGACTTCAAACTGCTATTGTTGTATGCTGCTCTGCTTACTTTCTTGAAGCTTACTTTGTTCAAACCTGCTTCCATCGAGGGCAACTTCGTTCTAGGATGATCAGCACTTCAACATCTGCACATTGTCTTGAATTTTATTGAGAATAAATTTAGGCAACAATTGTAGTGCTGTCGGTAACTTGTGGTCTTATTTATTTATTTATTTTTGCTCACTCTTTTTTTTTTCTTGTTGTCAGCTCCTTGCAAAATCCTAAAAAATGATTCCTGGTGAGTTATTATTTACCTTCCATATAGATTTTCATGCCTAACTTTACCCAAAGAGTACATGCTTGTAATTCTTATTCATTGGAAAATAAGTTTTCTTAATGTTTTGTTGTGAATTTATTTGCTTTTGCTTGCAGATATTAATATTACATCACATGATGCTGGGGTGCTCTATTGGGTGACCTTTTGTATAGATTTGCTCTAGAAAGTAAAAAGGAGTCAGGTGATCATAGAAGAGATGCTTATTATTATTATTATTATTATTATTATTTTGAAGAAATTTCCTGTGATAGGTTGTTGCACTAAACAGCGTGGCTTTAACGTGTTTGTCCGAGGTTTATATCTAGCATAATGTGGATATTAATCCATAATAATACTCAATAAATGCCCTTGTAGGTTCTCTATGTCCTAAGTAATACGACAGAACAGTACTTGTAAAGAAGTACAGTTCAGAACCAAGTTTCACAATATGGCATCTTGTTTAGCCATTCTTCCATTTGCAGTCAATGTGGAAGTTGAGACATTTTTCACGGAGTTCACCCTTTGTTGCTCTTATTATAGACGTGTGTCTAACTGTCTAAAATCTGCAAATAGGATTGGCTACTAAATTTTACACTTACACATAAAGTGTGCTTATAATTATGTGTTTCATCATGAAAGCCCACCTCTAATAACTTCCAACCAGTTATGAGTTTTCTCTCTAAGGTATTAGTTTTAAGACCTCATGCCTGAGCTATTTCATGTGTCTGAGAGACATAATGAAGGTGCTTATGAGTGACATTACAAGATTAGATTATTATGTTAAGAAAAATTTATCTCATTAGATCTGTTTACAAATCTTGATCAAGACAACACATTGTAATGTCATTGGTTTGTGCATTTTTATATTAGTGGAGTTGTATTTCACAATATAAAACTTTCATCATCCCTGTTGACATTCCAATTGGTCTACAAAAGAAATATCTTAAATCTTCTCAGTCCATTGGTCTGCCACTGAGGACATATCTCTGCTGTAGAAGCCAACTTGATGGTTGAAATGGAGTCACAGTTGATAATTGCATTTGCAGTAGTCATCTTGTTGTGCACTCATTTACTACACAAACCATGGGAATAGCTACAAGCTTAATGGTTGAATATAATGCACAAAACCATGGGCTGAGTTTCATTTAATTTCTCATTTATAATTTTTTTTATCAGAATTACACTATTTGAAATATAAATCTTATGGAAAACTATCGAATCTTGTACTTGATTCTCTTTTATGTGCATCTTATGATTGCAATTTGAAAGAAAGAAGTAGATGTTGGCATTAATAGAAGATAATGAAAATTTGCAATCTAATAATTTATGATTATGATTTTAGTTGCTTTAAAATTTACAATCCAAATCAGTTTTCATGGCATTGTTCACAAATGTGTAGGTTTTTGAGTAATGGTTATTGTAAGTAACATATGTTTTCTGTCATCCTGCAATGACGCTGATGGGTACACTTGTTTAGGGTATTAAATACATGATCTCCGAGTATGTATGCACTTGTTGCTGGAGGTGTATCAGCATTTTCACTTTTAAAGGTAATATCTCTTGTAGGTTGTGATGGTGTGCCCCATTTGAGTTTTTACACAATAGTATTCTTCATTTGGATTGGTTGCAGACAAGCTCAAAGACAATAAGCAAGCTTGCTCACCCGAATGCCCCCCTTGGCCGTGGGTTAGGCCTTCATAACTTGGCGTTGGATGGATTCACAAATGCTACTCAGGATTCCATTACAGCAAGGTACGGTTTACCAGTTGTGACCACTTCCCTTTGCCTTTGGGAACTTCAGTGTTGATTTTTGAAACCAGCTTATCTGTGCTTGTAAACAGATCATACTTGATAAATGCATACTTGCATAATGCGAACTACATTTCTTTTTAACTCTAGTTCTTCATCATACAGGTACCCAAAGACAAGTGCTTGGGATTTAATTCTGAAAATGATGTGTCTTCATGGTCTTTAGTGGTCTATCATATCAAATCTATCTTAAGTGGAGGAAGCTACAGAGGAAAAAGAAATCCACGTGACAGATAAATCTTTTTATTTTTTGGACCTGAGCTTGAAAATGGGGTGGTCCCTAATTTTTAAAATATTTAGCAAATGTATCTGTATACATATGTTAATTTAAGCAGGACAGTGAGAGTTTTGATGTTCAGACTGTAAACAGATTTTTTTTCCCTCCCCCATTTTCTGTTATAGCAACTGTGTCACATGTGGAGCTTTCAGATCATCTTTATTGAGTTAATTGGCCCTATTAGATGCATAAGCTGGCTTAAGAGTAAGGAATAAGGAAGATTTGTACCATCAGACACTTTGGCCTTTAATGTACCACCGTTACAAATGGGCAGTGTTAAAAGTATTCATTTTGTTCATCTCGGCTCAGTCCAGTTTTATGCACTGTTTGGGTTTGAGAATGTTGAAAATTGCCCACTATTTGGTTATTTAGACCTTTAATGCAATAAGCCAAATTTGTCATCTGATATGTCCCAAGGTTTTCAGATCATCTAGAGTTCCTAGCTTTCGAATGTTTGGCTGATGCAATCATAAAGAGGAATCTGTTTGAAGAAAGTGTTCGCTTTGGATATAGCCTTAGGTTAGCAAACATCAATGGTGGGTCCATCAGATCAAGGGCCTGTGTTATAACCCATGGGAGATTGGCCACCTGAAAAGACTTCAGGACACATGATGTGCGAAGAATGCAACCTTTGTTGATTTTATGATTTATTTTTATCCATGTGGAACAATAGTACTGATGATTAATTTTCTGCATTTTAGGTTTTTTCTGTTTGGGGTAATGATGAGTGGTGGTGATGGGGCTCATGGAGGTCAAGTTTTTGAGATGGAGATGGGTTTCATGCAGAGTGAACATGTATGTGGATATTGAGCTTGTATTGCATGCGTTAGTAATTGCAGGTGTATATGTTACATATGTAGATCTAGTTGGATATGTTAGCCATTTATGTGTATATTCAATTGGATTTTTTCATGTTAGGTGCCCAACCATCTCAGCTGTTTCATATGATTGAAAGTTTGTTGAATGTGTTCTTCATGATTATTTGAGCACCTTTCTGAGCCTTCTGAGCATGTATATTTAATTAAATATTTTTTGATGGAATCATATTTTTTGAGGAGGTATTTCAACGTCACCTATAATTTTTTTATATATATTTGTAGTAATCCATTAGTAGTAATCACTTTCGAAGTGAATCTAATTAAAGTAGTGACTTTTTTCTTACAACGATGGAAAGTCCAATCTTTCATCAATTATAAAACTATTTTATCTCATTGTTTCTCAATTTCTCTCATCTTATTAGTCCCATCAACAGACGTGAAAAATGTGGTTTTTTTTAGATATTTGTACTTTAATAACGCTTTGCAAATCCTCAATCTAGTGGTAGTTTTTAGTCTAATTAGAGTTAACTTGGCTTGGTTCTATTTTAGAATGCACTAATCTTGAGCACTTCGATTTAAGAAGTGGGTCATGATATTTGATTCAATAAGTTGCCCGCGACAAACCCATGTCATATACCATATATTATTGGTTGGTCCTGACTTGGTCCCATCAAATAGAAAAGGCTTATTGACTGACCTTTTATCAAATAATCAACTTGGATGCTAATGAATAATGATAATTTGTTATATTGGTGGGCCTGATTGATCTAAAAATACACACATACACACACACACAAAAAAAAAAAAAAAAAAAAAAAAAAGAAAGAGTATGCATCGCTTACTAGCATTCTCTAAAAATACTACTACTTTACCATGTAACTTTGTAAATGAATTAGTCTTTTCACAACTTAATAAAAAAGGATAAAAGCATCATATTAATTTGCTAAAAAGCATAACACAAGAAGTTTCAAGAATACATCTGCAGTTAAATTGTAGCTAGAAAAGTTGGGATCATGGAGCAGTAGTGGATTGATCAAGACCGTGTACCGGTATCCAACCCGTTCTGGCAGGGTCTCTTGCTTGAAATATGCGGGGATGAATTCAATGTCTTTTTCATTGATGAATTCCATCTCCTTCAACCTAAAAACCACCAAGTCCATTTTACTGCACATAGAAAAACTTTCATTTGTAAGACAAATGCCAAGATGACATTAAATTAGCAATAAATTAAATCAAATAATGGAATTCGAGTCACAAATAATGTTTTGTTAGATCATTCAATAATTTATGTTCATGAGTTAGGTCAAGTGATCTAATCATCAAAAGAGCACTGAAGGTAGGACCATAGTGGATAAGATGATGTGAATTATATTTTTACTCCAAATGATCCAATCAAGAGACTGCCAAATGCCGAGAGACAAAATAGCCACCATAAACTCTCGCTATATGTTATGTTGAGTAGAGCCTATAGAGATACACTCTATAGGTAAAATATGAGTACTCCTATTTCTCCCCATAATACAAGCCTAATTACTTTACTAGAAAAATATGCCTGTGATTAGCACAACAATATGAAAATTATGAATTTTTAAAATTATATTGAAATGGTAAAAATTGAGAAAAATATAAATTCCTATAATAGTGAAAAAAATAAATGATTAATTTGAAAGTGAGATAACTTCATTTTTTTCAAAATCAATTACTTTTTTTCCCTGAAATCATAAGAATCATTCACTAGGCCTAATACCAAAACTTGCAAACAAAAAACGGAACCGGAAAGGTAAAAAGAAACTACTAATCCATGGAAATCAAAAGAAAAGAGCCCATCAGAACTAACAAAAAATAACCATGAAATAATTTCATCATAGAATGCAATAAAAGCAATAACAAAAAAAAATATATCACCAAAAAAAAAGACAATCCAATAATAAAGCAATTTAGAAGAAACAAACAAACCAATAAGAAATCAATGTCTAAAAACCACATATTAAAACTGAAGTAAAAGAAAAGAAAAACCTCACAAACCCGTCATTACCCATCACCAGTAAAACTAAAAGAATCCACGGAAACTCAAATAACAATAATAATGAGATAAATTCTTTTTATATTGTTTTCATGCAGCCATAAATACTCTAAAAATGAAGGATTGAAACAATGTTGTATCTTTTATATATGCTCGTTCGAGAATATGCTATGATACAACTAAAACTTTATTAGGTAAATGTCACAGTAGCAATAAAACACCATTTTCAATTTTTTTTCATATATACATAACATCATATGTAATAGAACACCATTTTCATATTTAGACACTACATCAGATGTAAACACACCCTTTTGACTGAAAAATAAAGATTTCACTTTATATACTTTCTTTTGGTGAAGTAAAACAATTATCGTGGTGTATGTAGATATTATCTTATACCTGATAGGTTTCTACATTTTGTACCTCTAATATGAGATAACACAAGGATTTCACCTCAAGACATAAATAAAAACAACAGAAAAAGTAAACACAAAAGTTTTGCACTTCATATGAAGCTAATTTTACTTTTGCA
Organism: Sextonia rubra; assembly: GCA_037013555.1. Taxonomy (NCBI): domain Eukaryota; kingdom Viridiplantae; phylum Streptophyta; class Magnoliopsida; order Laurales; family Lauraceae; genus Sextonia; species Sextonia rubra. The sequence goes on along the minus strand of JASUAD010000001.1, from coordinate 101,808,466 downwards.
GAAAAAGATAGAGTAGACACAGAACACAAATATGCCTCCACTCAAGGTCACACATGGTCCCGCTATCCTTTTTTATTTATTTTTTATTTTATTCGCGACACACTCCCTCAACGGAGTTTGTTTCCCATGCACATCCATTTTTCTCACCCCATCTCTCTCCTCCTTATAAGCAACCGTCTCTCTTCTCTCTCGTCTCCTTCAGTCTCTCTCAACCCATCTGCTTTTCACTTTCTTCTTGGCTCTTCTCTACCCAACTTTCCTTCTTCCCCTTTTTTCTCTTTTCATCATCCACCATAAACATCAACCTTGCTTCCGGTCTGATCGTTGCTTCTGATCCAGTCAGGCAACAAATCAGCATATCCATCATGGTTTCTCCTAACAGAACTTTCAAGATGGATTCTTCCAGTGAAAAAATCATGGTTGGGTCACTAACTTGTTATTATGACTGTATAAAACTATGAAGAACAGCTATTTATATTTATAGATTACAGTTCTAAAACCTAGTATGTAACACTGGAAACCATTAACAGAGCAAACAACTTAACAGAAAGGAGTCATGCTTTTTGTGAAGTCTTGTTGGCATGTCGGCCTGTGGCCCACACTTGATGGCCACAAAAGCAACATTTTAAGGTTATTACAGACTCCTAGTCCAAGCCATACGGGCATTAAAATTCAAGCTTTTCATGCATGGGCATTATCAAGCTCGCTCTCTCTCTTTCTCTCTCTCTCTCTCTCTCTCTCTCTCTCCGCATTCTGGTGCAGATTCCATAGTTCAAGCTGCAACATGCAAAAGAAACCCAAGTGTTAGACACACGTAGATTCCATAGTTCAACCCAAGAGTTACACACACGCAGATTCCCTAGTTCAAGCTGCAAAATGCAAAAAGAAACCTAAGCGTTACACACACATGCTTATCCAATTTACACCTTGCAAAATATGGGTTCCATCCCCGTCATCGGCGGCCAATAAGTCTAACCAATTTACACACATATGCTTAATCAAAATGCCTATGGCCCACACTTGATGGCCACAAGTCTAACCACTCAAGTGCCTCATTTAATAAAAGCTTATGAACAAACCTGCATTTTTAAAAGCGAAAGAACCATTACTGTAAAGTAGCAATATGGGATGTAGGGACACGTCTGTGTGCAAATTGAAACAAGGATATGTAGTGGACCAAATAGGAGGACATGGTTCTAAAGCAACTAGAGAAGGCAGACATGTGGATTTACACAGCTAGGTTCTAAACAGTTGATGATTATGTGCGGATGATCATAAAGAGATTTTACCCTCAATAAAAGAGAATAAAAAAGAACGAAGTATGAGTGGGGAAGACGTATAAGTAGAGTTGAGGAGAGAAGTATTTTTGTATGGGCCATGTCTTTGAACTACAAATAGATAGAATCATGCAATCTAATTCATTTCTTCAAAAGATACCCACCAAAAGAGTGGCGTGTGGTCAATTATTGCTTTCAACCTTTTAAATCAGTTGCACAATCAGAGACACAAACCTCACGCGTCCATCAGCATCTATATCTGTGGCCTCTAAATCTTGATTGGTGAAATCACTGCTCCAACTACGTTTGGCCCTCCATTGCTTCCATGCCTCCCCAAATGCGGTTATCAACCAGCCAACTGAAACAGTAGAGAAAGATAGCCATAATAGAGCAAATACACGACCCATAGATGTTCTGAAGGCAAAGTCGCCATATCCAACTGTAGTAACCAATACCACAGAAAAATAAAAGGAATCAGGACCGCTCAACTTCTCTACATAACATAGAACCAAGAAATCAAAAATGACAAAGAAGACAAAAGCCACAAGTATCCCAACTCCCACCCTCTTCCTGACACTTGTAAGAAAGTTCTCTGAGAACTCTGGCAACAGTCGGGTTTTTGAAGTACGATTCCATGTTGTCTCCAGTATGCTAGGAAGCGTAACATTTAGGGGGATGACTCCTCTTAAAGCATAGAAGCATATGAAGACCTTAGTGCCAACAGATCTTGTTACAATATTTCTATACCCTACTGTGAATGCCGTACCGATAGTAAAATATAATCCATCTACAAAAGCAATAGTTTTTCCCATTTGTGAGAAATGTTGGTGTGTAAGGGCAAAAAAGAGAGCACCAAAAAGAAGGTACCCAGTGACAACAGCAGTCTTAATCGTCACTATGAGATGTTGGTTTTTACTGGTGGAAGCATGACCGGTTCTAACATGGTGTAGTTGCTGGGTGTGTTCAGGTGGAGCATTGTGTGCGGGTTGCTGGGTGTGTTTAGGTGGAGCATTTTGTGTGGGAGAGTCGCTATCCTAGATTTCAGAGGGTGTGTGTGAAGAACCGGAAGGGGTAGACATGCTGTAAGTTGGTATAAGCAAGAAGTTGAGAGGAGGAAGAGCAAAGGCTGAGAATGAGGTGAGAATACTATGTGATGCGTTGGATTTAAAAAGAATGCATTGCTCGTCATGTTTACATAAGATACCAAGATGCTCACGTGCTACAAGAGATACATGTCGCGTGACCAGTGATCCATGATCCGGATGAGACGTGCGAATAAATGATCCGGATGAGACGTGTATGCCAAAAGAGGCATTATGTTTCAGATACGAAATATAAGCAGAGATTTTATCCCCATTTTGATTTAAAATAAAGATCTTGGCAAGCTAAATCTCTTGAAATCTAAATATCATCATCACCACCACCTTCGCTGCCGTCAAGTGGTGAAAGAAGAAAGGGTTTTAAAAGACAAGAGAAATGAAGGGTCATGGGAAAGAAAAAAGGAGCTGTGGTGATGCATATTTTCTCGGCGGGAAGAAGGAATAGGCTGTGGTTTTTCCAGCTGCAAGTGCATCGGCCGCCCCTCCCATGATCACCCGAGTCGTTCGCAGAAAGAGGAAGACGAATTCGGCTGCTGGGATTATTTTCATTTTTACGAAACGACCCCTTTTAAATTCTTAAAACCGTAATTATGTTCGTGGTGAATAAGCACTACCACAAGTCTAACCACTCAAGTGCCTCATTTAATAAAAGCTTATGAACAAACCTGGATTTTTAAAAGTGAAAGAACCATTACTGTAAAGCAGCAATATGGGATGTAGGGACATGTCTGTGTGCAAACTGAAACAAGGATATGCAGTGGACCAAATAGAAGGACACGGTTCTAAAGCAACTAGAGAAGGCAGACATGTGGATTTACACAGGTAGGTTCTAAACAGTTGATGTTTATGTGTGGATGATCATAAAGAGATTTTGCCCTCAATAAAAGAGAGTAAACAAGAACGAAGTATGAGGGGAGAAGACGTATAAGTAGAGTTGAGGGGAGAAGTATTTTTGTATAGGCCGTGTCTTTGAACTACAAATGGATAGAATCGTGCAGTCCAATTCATTTCTTCCAAGTTTACCCACCAAAAGAGTGGCGTGTGGTCAATTATTGCTTTGAACTTTTAAATCAGTTGCACAATCAGAGACACAAACCTCACACGTCCATCAGCATCAATATCTGCGGCCCCTAAATCTTCATTGCTGAAATCGCTGCTCCAACTACGTTTGGCCCTCCATTGCTTCCATGCCTCCCCAAATGCGGTTATCAACCTGCCAACTGAAATGGTAGAGAAAGATAGCCAGAATAGAGCAAATACAGCACCCATAGTTGTTCTGAAGGCAAAGTCGCCATATCCAACTGTAGTAACCAATACCACAGAGAGATAAAAAGAATCAGGACCGCTCAACTTCTCTACATAACATAGAACCAAGAAATCAAAAATGACGAAGAAGACAAAAGCCACAAGTATCCCAACTCCCACCCTCTTCCTGACATTTGTAAGAAAGTTCTCTGAGAACTCTGGGCACAGTCGGGTTTTTGAAGTACGATTCCATGTTGTCTCCAGTATGCTCGGAAGCGTAATATTTAGGAGGATGACTCTGCTTAAAGCATAGAAGCATATGAACACCTTAGTGTCAATTGATCTTCGTACAATATCTCTATACCCAGCTGTGAATACCGTCCCGATAGTAAAATATAATCCATCTACAACAGCATTAGTTTTTCCTATTTGTGAAAAATGTTGGTGTGTAAGGGCAAAAAAGAGAGCACCAAAAAAAAGGTACCCAGTGACAACAGCAGTCTTAATCGTCACTGTGAGATGGTGGCTTCTACTGGTGGAAGCATGACCGGTTCTAACATGGTGTAGTTGCTGGGTGTGTTCAGGTGGAGCACTGTGTGTGGGTTGCTGGGTGTGTTTAGGTGGAGCATTTTGTGTGGGAGAATCACTATCCTGGATTTTAGAGAGTGCGTGTGAAGAACCGGAAGGGGTAGACATGCTGAAAGTTGGAATAAACAAGAAGTTAAGAGGAGGAAGAGCAGAGGCTGAGAATGAGGTGAGAATACCGTGTGATGCGTTGGGTTTAAAAAGAACGCATTGCTCCTCATGTTTACATAAGATACCAAGATGCTCACGTGCTACAAGAGAGACATGTCGCGCGACCAGCGATCCATGATCCGGATGAGACGTGCGAATAACGGATCCGGATGAGACGTGTATGCCAAAAGAGGCATTATGTTACAGATACGAAATTTAAGCTGAGATTTTATCCCCATTTTGATTTAAATTAAAGATCTTGGCAGACGGAATCTCTTGAAATCTAAATATCATCATCACCACCACCATTGCTGCCATCAAGTGGCGAAAGAAGAAAAGGTTTTAAATGATAAGAGAAATGAGGGGTCATGGGAAAGAAAAAAGGAGCTGTGGTGATGCATATTTTCTCGGCGGGAAGAAGGAACGAGTTGTAGTTTTTGCAGCTGCAAGTGCATCTGCCGCCCATGATCACTGGAGTCGTTCACAGAAAGAGGAAGACGAATTCGGCTATTGGGATTTTTTCATTTTTACAAAAAGACCCCTCTTAAATTCTTAGAACTTTAAGTAGGTTCGTGGTGATTGAGCACTGCCACAAGTCTAACCACTCAAGTGCCTCATTTAATAAAAACTTATGAACAAACCTGGATTTTTAAAAGCAAAAGAACCATTATGTAAAGTAGCAATATGGGATGTAGGGGCATGTCTGTGTGCAAACTGAAACAAGGATATGCAGTGGACCAAATAGAAGGACACGGTTCTAAAGCAACTAGAGAAGGTAGACATGTGGATTTACATAGGTAGGTTCTAAACAGTTGATGATTATGTGCGGATGATCATAAAGAGATTTTACCCTCAATAAAAGAGAATAAAAAAGAACGAAGTATGAGTGGGGAAGACGTATAAGTAGAGTTGAGGAGAGAAGTATTTTTGTATGGGCCGTGTCTTTGAACTACAAATAGATAGAATCATGGAATCTAATTCATTTCTTCAAAAGATACCCACCAAAAGAGTGGCGTGTGGTCAATTATTGCTTTGAACCTTTTAAATCAGTTGCACAATTAGAGACACAAACCTCACGCGTCCATCAGCATCTATATCTGCAGCCTATAAATCTTCATTGGTGAAATAGCTGCACCAACTTCATTTGGCCCTCCATTGCTTCCATGCCTCCCCAAATGCGGTTATCAACCAGCCAACTGAAACGGTAGAGAAAGATAGCCAGAATAGAGCAAATACCCGACCCATAGTTGTTCTGAAGGCAAAGTCGCCATATCCAACTGTAGTAACCAATACCATAGAGTGATAAAAGGAATCAGGACCGCTCCACTTCTCTACATAACATAGAACCAAGAAATCAAAAATGACGAAGAAGACAAAAGCCATAAGTATCCCAACTCCCACCCTCATCCAGACATTTGTAAGAAAGTTCTCTGAGAACTCTGGGCACAGTCGGGTTTTGAAGTACGATTCCATGTTGTCTCCAGTATGCTAGGAAGCGTAATATTTAGGAGGATGACTCCTCTTAAAGCATAGAAGCATATGAAGACCTTATTTATGAAGACCTTACAGTTCTCGGTACAATATCTCTATACCCTGCTGTGAATACCGTCCCGAGCGTAGAATATAATCCATCTGCAAAAGCATTAGTTTTTTCTATTTGTGAAAAATGTTGGTGTGTAAGGGCAAAAAAAGAGAGCACCAAAAAGAAGGTACCCAGTGACAACAACAGTCTTAATCGTCACTGTGAGATGGTGGCTTTTACTGGTGGAAGCATGACCGGTTCTAACATGGTGTAGTTGCTGGGTGTGTTCATGTGGAGCATTGTGTGTGGGTTGCTGGGTGTGTTTAGGTGGAGCATTGTGTGTGGGAGAATCACTATCCTGGATTTCAGAGGGTGTGTGTGAAGAACCGAAAGGGGTAGACAAGCTGTAAGTTGGAATAAGCAAGAAGTTAAGAGGAGGAAGAGCAAAGGCTGAGAATGAGGTGAGAATACCGTGTGATGCGTTGGGTTTAAAAAGAACGCATTGCTTGTCATCTTTACATAAGATACCAAGATGCTCACGTGCTACAAGAGGTACATGTCACGCGACCAGCAATCCATGATCCAGATGAGACGTGCGAATAAATGATCCGGATGAGACGTGTATGTCAAAAGAGGCATTATGTTTCGGATACGAAAAATAAGCTGAGATTTTATCCCATTTTGATTTAAAATAAAGATCTTGGCAAACTGAATCTCTTGAAATCTAAATATCATCATCCCCACCACCTTCGCTGCCGTCAAGTGGTGAAAGAAGAAAGGGTTTTAAAAGATAAGGGAAATGAAGGGTCATGGGAAAGGAAAAAGGAGCTGTGGTTATACATATTTTCTCGGCGAGAAGAAGGAACGGGCTGGGGTTTTTGCAACTGCAAGTGCATCAGCCACCCCTCCCATGATCACCGGAGTCGTTCGCAGAAAGAGGAAGACGAATTCGGCTGTTGGGATTTTTTCATTTCTACAAAAAGACCCCTCTTAATTCCTAAAACTTTAAGTAGGTTCGTGGTGATTGAGCACTGCCACAAGTCTAACCACTCTAGTGCCGAATTTAATAAAAGCTTATGAACACACCTGGATTTTTAAAAGCAAAAGAACCATTATGTAAAGTAGCAATATGGGATGGAGGGGCATGTCTGTGTGCAAACTGAAACAAGGATATGTAGTGGACCAAATAGAAGGACACGGTTCTAAAGCAACTAGAGAAGGCAGACATGTGGATTTACACAGGTAGGTTCTAAACAGTTGATGATTATGTGCGGATGAACATAAAAAGATTTTAGCCTCAATAAAAGAGAGTAAAAATGAACAAAGTATGAGGGGAGAAGATGTCTAAGTAGAGTTGAGGAGAGAAGTATTTTTGTATGGGCTGTGTCTTCGAACTACAAATGGACAGAATCATGCAATCCAATTCATTTCTTCCCAGGATACCCACGAAAAAGGTGGCGTGTGGTCAATTATTGCTTTGAACCTTTTAAATTAGTTGCACAATCAGAGACACAAACCTCACACGTCCATCAGCATCTATATCTGCAGCCTCTAAATCTTCATTGCTGAAATAGCTGCACCAACTACGTTTGGCCCTCCATTGCTTCCATGCCTCCCCAAATGCTGTTATCAACCAGCTAACTGAAACGGTGGAGAAAGATAGCCAGAATAGAGCAAATACACGACCCATAGATGTTCCGAAGGCAAAGTCGCCATATCTAACTGTAGTAACCAATACCACAAAAAAATAAAAGGAATCAAGACCGCTCAACTTCTCTAGATAACATAGAACCAAGAAATCAAAAATGACGAAGAAGACAAAAGCCACTAGTATCCCAACTCCCACCCTCATCCAGACATTTGTAAGAAAGTTCTCTGAGAACTCTGGCAACAGTCGGGTTTTTGAAGTACGATTCCATGTTGTCTCCAGTATGCTAGGAAGCGTAATATTTAGGAGGATGACTCCTCTTAAAGCATAGAGGCATATGAAGACCTTAGTGCCAACAGATCTTGCTACAATATCTCTATACGCTGCTGTGAATACAGTCCCGACAGTAAACTGTAATCCATCTATAAAAGCATTAGTTTTTCCAATTTGTGAAAAATGTTTGTGTGTAAGGGCAAAAAAGAGAGCACCAAAAAGAAGGTACCTAGTGACAACAATAGTCTTAATCGTCCCTGTGAGATGGTAGCTTTTACTGGTGGAAGCATGACCGGTTCTAACATGGTGTAGTCGCTGGGTGTGTTCATGTGGAGCATTGTGTGTGGGTTGCTGGGTGTGTTTAGGTGGAGCATTGTGTGTGGGAGAATCACTATCATGGATTTCAAAGGGTGTGTGTGAAGAACCGGAAGGGGTAGACATGCTACAAGTTGGTATAAGCAAGAAGTTGAGAGGAGGAAGAGCAAAGGCCGAGAATGAGGTGAGAATACCGTGTGATGCGTTGGGTTTAAAAAGAACGCATTGCTCGTCATGTTTACATAAGATACCAAGATGCTCACATGCTAAAAGTGGTACATGTCGCGCGACCAACAATCCATGATCCGGATGAGACGTGCGAATAAATGATCCGGATGAGACGTGTATGTCAAAAGAGGCATTATGTTTCAGATACGAAATATAAGCTGAGATTTTATCCCCATTTTGATTTAAAATAAAGATCTTCGCGAACTGATTCTCTTGAAATCTAAATATCATCATCACCACCACCTTCGCTGCCGTCAAGTGGTGAAAGAAGAAAGGGTTTTAAAAGATAAGAGAAATGAAGGGTCATGGGAAGGAAAAAGGAGCTGTGGTGATACATATTTTCTCGGCGAGAAGAAGGAACGGGCTGTGGTTTTTGCAGCTGCAAGTGCATAAGCCACCCCTCCCATGATCACCCGAGTCGTTCGCAGAAAGAGGAAGACGAATTCGGCTGTTGTGATTTTTTCATTTTTACAAAAAGACCCCTCTTAAATTCTTAAAACTTTAAGTAGGTTCGTGGTGATTGAGCACTACCACAAGTCTAACCATTCAAGTGCCTCATTTAATAAAAGCATATGAACAAACCTGGAATTTTAAAAGCGAAATAACCATTATTGTAAAGTAGCAATATGGGATGTAGGGGCATGTATGTGTGTAAACTGAAGCATGGATATGCAGTGGACCAAATAGAAGGACACGGTTCTAAAGCAACTAGAGAAGGCAGACATGTGGATTTACATAGGTAGGTTCTAAACAGTTGATGATTATGTGCGGATGACCATAAAGAGATTTTACCCTCAATAAAAGAGAGTAAAAATGAACAAAGTATGATGGGAGAAGACGTATAAGTAGAGTTGAGGAGAGAAGTATTTTGTATGGGCCGTGTCTTTGAACTACAAATGGATAGAATCATGCAATCCAATTCATTTCTTCCAAGGATACCCACTAGAAAAGTGGCGTGTGGTCAATTATTGCTTTGAGCCTTTTAAATCAGTTGCACAATCAGAGACACAAACCTCACACGTCCATCAGTATCTATATCTGCGGCCTCTAAATCTTCATTGGTGACATAGCTGCTCCAACTATGTTTGGCCCTCCATTGCTTCCATGCCTCCCCAAATGCGCTTATCAACCAGCCAACTGAAACGGTAGAGAAAGATAGCCAAAATAGAGCAAATACACAACCCATAGTTGTTCTGAAGGCAAAGTCGCCATATCCAACTGTAGTAACCAATACCATAGAGAGATAAAAGGAATCAGGACCGCTCAACTTCTCTAGATAACATAAAACCAAGGAATCAAAAATGACGAAGAAGACAAAAGCCACAAGTATCCCAACTACCACCCTCATCCTGACATTTGTAAGAAAGTTCTCTGAGAACTCTGGGCACAGATGGGTTTTTAAAGTACGATTCCATGTTGTCTCCAGTATGCTAGGAAGCGTAATATTTAGGAGGATGACTCCTCTTAAAGCATAGAAGCATATGAAGACCTTAGTGCCAACAGATCTTGGTACAATATCTCTATACCCTGCTGTGAATACCGTCCCAATCGTAGAATCTAATCTATCTATAAGAGCATGAGTTTTTCCTATTTGTGAAAAACGTTGGTGTGTAAGGGTAAAAAAAAGCACCAAAAAGAAGGTACCCAGTGACAACAACAATCTTAATTGTTACTGTGAGATGGTCGCTTTTGCTGGTGGAAGCATGACCGGTTCTAACATGGTGTAGTTGCTGGGTGTGTTCAGGTGGAGCATTGTGTGTGGGTTGCTGGGTGTGTTCAGGTGGAGCATTGGGTGTGGGAGAGTCAGTATCCTAGATTTCAGAGGGTGTGTGTGAAGAACCGGAAGGGGTAGACTTGCTGTAAGTTGGTATAAGTAAGAAGTTGAGAGGAGGAAGAGCAATGGTTGAGAATGAGGTGAGAATACTGTGTGATGCGTTGGGTTTAAAAAGAGCGCATTGCTCGTCATGTTTACATAAGATACCAAGATGCTCACGTGCTATAAGAGATACATGTCGCACGACCAGCGATCTATGATCCGGATGAGACGTGCGAATAAATGATCCGGATGAGACGTGCATGCCAAACGAGGTATTATGTTTCAGATCCAAAATATAAGCTGAGATTTTATCCCCAATTTGATTTAAAATAAAGATCTTGGCAGACTGAATCTCTTGAAATCTAAATATCATCATCACCACCACCTTTGCTGCCATCAAGTGGCGAAAGAAGAAAGGGTTTTAAAAGATAAGAGAAATGAAGGGTCATGAGAAGGAAAAAAGGCGCTGTGGTGATCCATATTTTCTAGGCGGGAAGAAGGAGCGGGCGGTGGTTTTTGCAACTACAAGTGCATTAGCCGCCCCTCCCATGATCACCAGAGTCGTTCGCAGAAAGAGGAAGACGAATTCAGCTGTTGGGATTCTTTCATTTTTACAAAAAGACCCCTCTAAAATTCTTAGAACTTTAAGAAGGTTCGTGGTGATTAAGCACTGCCACAAGTCTAACTACTCAAGTGCCTCATTTAATAAAAGCTTATGAACAAACCTGGATTTTTAAAAGCGAAAGAACCATTATGTAAAGTAGCAATATGGGATGTAGGGGCATGTCTGTGAGCAAACTGAAACATGGATATGTAGTGGACCAAGTAGGAGGACACGGTTCTAAAGCAACTAGAGAAGGCAGACATGTGGATTTACCCAGCAAGGTTCTAAACAGTTGATGATTATGTGTGGATGATCATAAAGAGATTTTACCCTCAATAAAAGTGAATAAAAAAGAACGAAGTATGAGTGGGGAAGACGTACAAGTAGAGTTGTGGAGAGAAGTATTTTTGTATGGGCCGTGTCTTTGAACTACAAATGGATAGAATCATGCAATCTAATTCATTTCTTCAAAAGATACCCACCAAAAGAGTGGCGTGTGGTCAATTATTCCTTTGAACCTTTTAAATTAGTTGCACAATCAGAGACACAAGCCTCACACGTCCATCAGCATCTATATGTGCGGCCTCTAACTCTTCATTGGTGAAATAGCTGTTCCAACTACGTTTGGCCCTCCATTGCTTCCATGCCTCCCCAAATGCGGTTATCAACCAGCCAACTGAAACGGTAGAGAAAGATTGCCAGAATAGAGCAAATACACGACCCATAGATGTTCTGAAGGCAAAGTCACCATATCCAACTGTAGTAACCAATACCACAGAAAAATAAAAGGAATTAGGACCGCTCAACTTCTCTAGATAACATAGAACCAAGAAATCCAAAATGACGAGGAAGACAAAAGCCACATGTATCCCAACTCCCACCCTCTTCCTGACATTTGTAAGAAAGTTCTCTGAGAACCCTGGCAACTGTTGGGTTTTTGAAGTACGATTCCATGTTGTCTCCAGTATGCTAGGAAGCGTAATATTTAGGCTGATGACTCCTCTTAAAGCATAGAAGCATATGAAGACCTTAGTGCCGACAGACCTTGGTACAATATCTCTATACCCTGCTGTGAATACTGTCCCGATAGTAAAATATAATCCATCTATAAAAGCATTAGTTTTTCCTATTTGTGAAAAATGTTGGTTTGTAAAGGCAAAAAAGAGCACCAAAAAGAAGGTACCCAGTGACAACATCAATCTTAATTGTTACTGTGAGATCGTGGCTTTTGCTGGTGGAAGAATGACCGGTTCAAACATGGTGTAGCTGCCGGGTGTGTTTAGGTGTAGCATTGTGTGTGGGTTGCTGGGTGTGTTCAGGAGGAGTATTGCATGTGGGAGTCACTATCCTGGATTTCAGAGGGTGTGTGTGAAGAACCGGAAGGGGTAGACATGCTGTAAGTTGGTATAAGCAAGAAGTTGAGAGGAGGAAGAGCAAAGGCTGAGAATGAGGTGAGAATACCGTGTGATGCGTTGGGTTTAAAAAGAACGCATTGCTCGTCATGTTTACATAAGATACCAAGATGCTCACGTCCTACAAGGGATACATGTCGCGCGACCAGCGATCCATGATCCAGATGAGACGTGCGAATAAATGATCCGGATGAGACGTGTATGCCAAAAGAGGCATTATGTTTCAGATACGAAACATAAGCTGAGATTTTATCCCCATTTTGATTTAAAATAAAGATCTTGGTAGACTGAATCGCTAGAAATCTAAATATCATCATCACCACCACCTTCGCTGCCATCAAGTGGCGAAAGAAAAAAGGGTTTTAAAAGATAAGAGAAATGAAGGGTCATGAGAAAGAAAAAAGGCGCTGTGCTGATGCATATTTTATCGGCGGGAAGAAGGAATGGGCTGTGGTTTTTGCAGCTGTAAGTGCATCAGCCGTCCCTCCCACGATCACCCGAGTCGTTCGCAGAAAGAGGAAGACGAATTCAGCTGTTGCGATTTTTTCATTTTTGTAAAAAGACCACATTTAAATTCTTAGAACTTTAAGTAGGTTCGTGGTGATTGAGCACTGCCACAAGTCTAACCACTCAAGTACCTTATTTAATAAAAGCTTATGAACAAACCTAAATTTTAAAAAGCGAAAGAACCATTACTGTAAAGTAGCAATATGTGATGTAGGGACATGTCTGTGTGTAAACTGAAACAAGGATATGTAGTGGACCAAATAGAAGGACACGGTTCTAATGCAACTAGAGAAGGCAGACATGTGGATTTACACAGGTACGTTCTAAACAGTTGATGATTATGTGTGGATGATCATAAAGAGATTTTACCCTCAATAAAAGAGAATAAAAAAGAAATAAGTATGAGTGGGGAAGATGTCTAAGTAGAGTTGAAGAGAGAAGTATTTTGTATGGGCCGTGTCTTTGAACTACAAATAGATAGAATCATGCAATTCAATTCATTTCTTCAAAAGATACCCACCAAAAGAGTGGCGTGTGGTCAATTATTACTTTGAACCTTTTAAATCAGTTGCACAATCATAGTCTCAAACCTCACACGTCCATCAGCATCTATATCTGCAGCCTCTAAATCTTCATTGGTGAAATCTTTGCTCCAACTACGTTTGGCCGTCTATTGCTTTCATGCCTCCCCAAATGCGGTTATCAACCAGCCATCTGAAACGGTAGTGAAAGATAGCCAGAATAGAGCAAATACACCACCCATAGTTGTTCTGAAGGCAAAGTCACAATATCCAACTGTAATAACCAATACCACAGAGAGATAAAAGGAATTAGGACCGCTCAACTTCTCTACGTAACATAGAACCAAGATATCCGAAATGACGAAGAAGACAACAGCCACAAGTATCCCAACTCCCACCCTCTTCCTGACAGTTGTAAACAGGTTCGCTGAGAACTTTGGGCACAGTCGGGTTTTTGAAGTACGATTCCATGTTGTCTCCAGTATGCTGGGAAGCGTAATATTAAGGAGGATGACTCCTCTTAAAGCATAGAAGCATATGAAGGCCTTAGTGCCAAAAGATCTTGGTACAATATCTCTATACCCTACTGTGATACCGTCCCGACAGTAAAATATATCCAACTACGAAAGCATTAGTTTTTACTATTTGTGAAAAATGTTGGTGTGTAAGGGCGAAGAAGAGAGCACGAAAAAGAAGGTACCCAGTGACAATAGTATTCTTCATCGTCACTGTGAGATGGTGGCTTTTACTGGTGGAAGCATGACCGGTTCTAACATGGTGTAGTCGCTGGGTGTGTTTAGGTGGAGCATTGTGTGTGGGTTGCTGGGTGTGTTCAGGAGGATCATTGCGTGTGGGAGAGTCACTATCCTGGATTTCAGAGGGTGTGTGTGAAGAACCGGAAGGGGTGGACATGCTGTAAGTTGGTATAAGCAGGAAGTTGAGAGGAGGAAAAACAAAGGCTGAGAATGAGGTGAGAAAAACGTGTGATGCGTTGGATTTGAAAAGAACGCGTTGCTCGTCTTGTTTACATAAGATACCAAGATGCTCACGTGCTACAAGAGATACATGTCGCGCGACCAGCGATCCATGATCCGGATGAGACGTGCGAATAAATGATCCGGATGAAACGTATATGCCAAAAGAGGCATTATGTTTCATATACGAAATATAAGCTGAGATTTTATCCGTATTTTGATTTAAAATAAAGATCTTGGCAGACTGAATCTCTTGAAATCTAAATGTCATCATCATCGCCACCTTCGCTGCCGCTAAGTGGCGAAAGAAGAAAGGGTTTTACAAGATAAGAGAAATGAAGGGTCATGGGAAAGAAAAAAGGAGCTGTGGTGATGCATAATTTCATGGCGGGAAGAAGGAATGGGCTGTGGTTTTTGCAGCTGCAAGTGCATCAGCCGCCCCTCCCATGATCACCTAAGTCGTTCGCAGAAAGAGGAAGACGAATTCGGCCGTGGGATTTTTCATTTTTACAAAAAGACCCCTCTTAAATTCTTAAAACTTTAAGTAGGTTCGTGGTGATTGAGCGCGGCCAGATGTCTAACCACTCAAGTGCCTCATTTAATAAAGGCTTATGAACAAACCAGGATTTTTAAAAGCGAAAGAACCATTACTGTTAAGTTGCAATATGGGATGTAGGGGCATGTTTATGTGCAAACTGAAACAAGGATCTGCAGTGGACCATATAGAAGGACACGGTGCTCAAGCAACTAGAGAAGGCAAACATGTGGATTTGCTCAAGTAGGTTGTAAACAATTGATGATTATGTGTGGATTATCGTAAAAAGATTTTTCCCTCAATAAAAGAGTGTAAAAAAAAAACGAAGTATGAGTGGAGAGGACGTATAAGTAGAGTTGAGGAGAGAAGTATTTTTGTATGGGCCGTGCTTTTGAACTACAAATGGATAGAATCATGCAATCCAATTCATTTCTTCCAAGGATACCCACCCAAAGAGTGGCATGTGGTGAATTATTGCTTTGAACCTTTTAAATCAGTTGCACAATCAGAGACACAAACCTCACACGTCCATCAACATCTATATCTGCGGCCTCTAAATCTTCATTGGTGAAATCGCTGCTCCAACTACGTTTGGCCGTCCATTGCTTCCATGCCTCCCCAAATGCGTTTATCAACCAGCCAACTGAAACGGTAGTGAAAGATAGCCAGAATAGAGCAAATACACGACCCATAGTAGTTCTGAAGGCAAAGTCGCCATATCCAACTGTAGTAACCAATACCACAGAGAGATAACAGGAACCAGGACCGCTCAACTTCTCTACATAACATAGAACCAAGAAATCCAAAATGATGAAGAAGACAAACGCCGCAAGTATCCCAACTCCCACCCTCTTCCTGACATTTGTAAGAAAGTTCTCTGAGAACTCTAGGCGCATTGGGTATTTGATGTACGATTCCATGTTGTCCCCATTATGCTCGGAAGCGTAATATTTAGGAGGATGACTCCTCTTAAAGCATAAAAGCATATGAAGACCTTAGTGCCAGTAGATCTTGGTACAATTTCTCTATACCCTGCTGTGAATACCGTCCCGACAGTAAAATATTATCCATCTACAAAAGCATTAGTTTTACAATTTGTGAAAAATGTTGGTGTGTAAGGGCGAAGAAGAGAGCACCAAAAAGAAGGTACCCAGTGACAACAGCAGTCTTAATCGTCACTGTGAGATGGTGGCTTTTACTGGTGGAAGCATGACCGGTTCAAACATGGTGTAGTCGCGGGTGTGTTCAGGTGGAGCACTGTGTGTGGGTTGCTGGGTGTGTTCAGGTCGAGCATTGCGTGTGAGAGAGTCACTATCTTGGATTTCAGAGGGTGTGTGTGAAGAACCGGAAGGGGTAGACATGCTGTAAGTTGGTATAAGCAAGAAGTTGAGAGGAGAAAGAGCAAAGGCTGAGAATGAGGTGAGAATACCGTGTGATGCGTTGGGTTTAAAAAGAACGCATTGCTCGTCATGTTTACATAAGATACCAAGATGCTCACGTGCTACAAGAGATACATGTCGCGCGACCAGCGATCCATGATTCGGATGACGCGTGCGAATAAATGATCCGGATGGGACGTGAATGCCAAAAGAGGCATTATCTAATAGATTCGAAATATAAGCCGAGATTTTATCTATATTTCGATTTAAAATAAAGATCTTAGCAGACAGAATCTGTTGAAATCTAAATATCATCATCACCACCACCTTCGCTGCCATCAAGTGGTGAAAGAAGAAAGGGTTTTAAAAGATAAGAGAAATGAAGGGTCATGGGAAAGAAAATAGGAGCTGCGGTGATGCATATTTTCTTGGCGGGAGGAAGGAACGGGCTGTGGTTTTTGCAGCTGCAAGTGCATCAGCCGCCCCTCCAATGGTCACCCGAGTCGTTCGAAAATAGAGGAAGACGAATTCGACTGTTGGGATTTTTTCATTTTTACAAAATGACCCCTCTTAAATTCTTAAAACTTTAAGTAGGTTCGCGGTGATTGAGCACTGCCACAAGTCTAACCACTCAAGTGCCTCATTTAGTAGAAGCTTATGAACAAACCTGGATTTTTAAAAGCGAAAGAACCATTACTGTAAAGTAGCAATATGGGATGTAGGGGCATGTCTGTGTGCAAATTGAAACAAGGATATGCAGTGGACCAAATAGAAGGACACGGTTCTAAAGCAACAAGAGAAGGCAGACATGTGGATTTACACAGGTAGGTTCTAAACAGTTGATGATTATGTCTGGATGATCATAAATAGATTTTACCATCAATAAAAGAGCGTAAAAAAAGAACGAAGTATGAGTGGAGAAGACGTATAAGTAGAGTTGAGGGGAGAAGTATTTTGGTATGGGCCGTGTCTTTGAACTACAAATGGATAGAATCATGCAATCCAAATCATTTCTTCAAAAGATACCCACCAAAAAGAGTGGCGTGTGGTCAATTATTGCTTTCAACCTTTTAAATCAGTTGCACAATTAGAGACACAAACGTCACACGTCCATCAGCATCTATATCTGTGGCCTTTAAATCTTCGTTGGTGAAATCTCTGCTGCAACTACGTTTGGCCCTCCATTGCTTCCACGCCTTCCCAAATGCGGTTATCGACCAGCCAAATGAAACGGTAGAGAAAGATTGCTAGAATAGAGCAAATACACGACCCATAGTTGTTCTGAAGGCAAAGTCGCCATATCCAAATGAAGTAACCAATACCACAGAGAGATAAAAGGAATCAGGACCGCTCAACTTCTCTACAGGACATCGAACCAAGAAATCCAAAATGACGAAGAAGACAAACGCCACAAGTGTCCCAACTCCCACGCTCTTCCTGACATTTGTAAGAAAGTTCTCTGAGAACTCTAGGCACAGTCGGGTTTTTGAAGTACAATTCCATGTTGTCTCCAGTATGCTCGGAAGCGTAATATTTAAGAGGATGACTCCTCTTAAAGCATAGAAGCATATGAAGACCTTAGTGCCAACAGATCTTGGTACAATATCTCTATACCCTACTGTGAATACCGTCCCGATAGTAAAATATTGTCCATCTACAAAAGCATTAGTTTTTCCTTTTTGTAAAAAATGTTGGTGTGTAAGGGCAAAAGAGAGAGCACCAAAAAGAAAGTACCAAGTGACAACAACAATCTTAGTCATCACTATGAGATGGTGGATGTTACTGGTGGAAGCATGACCGGTTCTAACATGGTGTAGTTTCTGGGTGTGTTCAGGTGGAGTATTGCGTGTGGGTTGCGGGGTGTGTTCAGGTGGAGCATTGTTTGTGGGAGAGTCACTATCCTGGATTTCAGAGGGTGTGTGTGAAGAACCGAAAGGGGTAGACATGCTGTAAGTTGGAATAAGCAAGAAGTTGAGCGGATGAAAAGCAAAGGCTGAGAATGAGGTGAGAATACCGTGTGATGCGTTGGATTTGAAAAGAACGCGTTGCTCGTCTTGTTTACATTAGATACCAAGATGCTCACGTGCTACAAGAGATACATGTCGCGCGACCAGCGATCCATGATCCGGATGAGACGTGCGAATAAATGATCCGGATGAAACGTATATGCCAAAAGAGGCATTATGTTTCAGATACGAAATATAAGCTGAGATTTTATCCGTATTTTGATTTAAAATAAAGATCTTGGCAGACTGAATCTCTTGAAATCTAAATGTCATCATCACCGCCACCTTCGCTGCCGTTAAGTGGCGAAAGAAGAAAGGGTTTTACAAGATAAGAGAAATGAAGGGTCATGGGAAAGAAAAAAGGAGCTGTGGTGATGCATAATTTCTTGGTGGGAAGAAGGAAAGGGCTATGGTTTTTGCAGCTGCAAGTGCATTAGCTGCCCCTCCCATGATCACCAGAGTCGTTCGCAGAATGAGGAAGACGAATTCGGCTGTGGGATTTTTTTATTTTTACAAAGGACCCCTCTTATATTCTTAGAACTTTAAGTAGGTTCGCGGTGATTGAGCTCTGCCACAAGTCTAACCACTCAAGTGCCTCATTTAATAAAAGCTTATGAGCAAACCTGGATTTTTTAAAAGCGAAAGAACCATTACTGTATAGTAGCAATATGGGATGTAGGGGCATGTCTGTGTGCAAACTGAAACAAGGATATGCAGTGGACCAAATAGAAGGACACGGTTCTAAAGCAACTAGAGAAGGCAGACATGTGGATTTACGCCGGAAGGTTCTAAACAGTTGATGATTATGTGTGGATGATCATAAAGAGATTTTTCCCTCAATAAAAAAGAGTAGAAAAGAACGAAAAATGAGTGGAGAAGACGTATAAGTAGAGTTGAGGAGAGAGGTATTTTTGTATCGGCCGTGTCTTTGAACTACAAATGGATAGAATCATGCAATCCAATTCATTTCTTCAAAAGATACCCACTAAAAGTGTGGCGCGTGGTCAATTATTGCTTTGAACCTATTAAATCAGTTGCACAATCAGAGACACAAACCTCACACGTCCATTAGCATCTATATTTGCGGCCTCTAAATCTTCATTGGTGAAATCTCTGCTCCAACTACGTTTGGCCCTCCATTGCTTCCATGCCTCCCCAAATGCGGTTATCAACCAGCCAACTGAAACGGTAGTGACAGATAGCCAGAATAGAGCAAATACACGGCCCATAGTAGTTCTGAAGGCAAAGTCGCAATATCCAACTATAGTAACCAATACCACAGAGAGATAAAAGGAATCAGGACCACTCAACTTCTCTGCATAACATAGAACCAAGAAATCCAAAATGACGAAGAAGACAAAAGCCACAAGTATCCCAACTCCCACCCTCTTCCTGACATTTGTAAGAAAGTTCTCCGAGAACTCTGGGCACAGTCGAGTTTTTGAAGTGCGATTCCATGTTATCTCCAGTATGCAAGAAAGCGTAATATTTAGGAGGATGACTCCTCTTACAGCATAGAAGCATATGAAGACCTTAGTGCCAACAGAGCTTGGTACAATATCTCTATACCCTACTGTGAATACCGTCCCGATAGTAAAATATAATCCATCTACAAAAGCATTAGTTTTTCCTATTTGTGAAAAATGTTGGTGTGTAAGGGCAAAAAAGAGAGCACCAAAAAGAAGGTACCCAGTGACAACAGCAGTCTTAATCGTCATTGTGAGATGGTGGCTTTAACTGGTGGAAGCATGACCGGTTCTAACATGGTGTAGTCGCTGGGTGTGTTCAGGTGGAGCATTGTGTGTGGGTTGCTGGGTGTGTTCAGGTGGAGCATTGCGTGTGGGAGAGTAACTATCCTGGATTTCAGAGGGTGTGTGTGAAGAACCGGAAGAGGTAGACATGCTGTAAGTTGGTATAAGCAAGAAGTTGAGAGGAGGAAGAGCAAAGGCTGACAATGAGGTGAGAATACCGTGTGATCCGTTGGGTTTAAAAAGAACGCATTGCTCGTCATGTTTACATAAGATACCAAGATGCTCACGTGCTACAAGAGATACATGTCGCGCGGCCAGCGATCCATGATCCAGATGAGAGGACCGAATAAATGATCCGGATAAGACGTGTATGCCAAAAGAGGCATTATTTTACAAATACGAATTATAAGCTGAGATTTGATCCATATTTTGATTTAAAATAAAGATCATGGCAGACTGAATCTCTTGAAATGTAAATATCATCATCACCACCACCTTCGCTGCCGCTAAGTGGCGAAAGAAGAAAGTGTTTTAAAAGATAATAGAAATGAAGGGTCATGGGAAAGAAAACGGGAGCTGTGGTGACGCATATTTTCTCGTCGGGAAGAAGGAACAGGCTGTGGTTTTTGCAGCTGCAAGTGCATCAACCGCCCCTCCCATGATCACCCGAGTCATTCGCAGAAAGAGGAAGACGAAGTTGGCTGTAGGGATTTTTCATTTTTACAAAAAGACCCCTCTTAAATTCTTAAAACTTTAAGTAGGTTCGTGGTGATTGAGCGTGGCCAGAAGTCTAACCACTCAAGTGCCTCATTTAATAAAGGCTTATGAACAAACCTGGATTTTTAAATGCGAAAGAACCATTACTGTAAAGTAGCAATATGGGATGTAGGGGCATGTCTGTGTGCAAAGTGAAACAAGGATATGCAGTGGACCAAATAGAAGGACACGGTTCTAAAGCGACTAGAGAAGGCAGACATGTGGATTTACATAGGTAGGTTCTAAACAGTTGATGATTATGTGTGGATGATCATAAAGAGATTTTACCCTCAATAAAAGAGAGTAAAAAAGAGCAAAGAATGAGTGGAGAAGACGTATAAGTAGAGTTGAGGAGAGAAGTATTTTTGTATGGGCCGTGTCTTTGAACTACAAATGGATAGAATCATGCAATCCAATTCATTTCTTCAAAAGATACCCACCAAAAGAGTGGCGTGTGGTCAATTATTGCTTTGAACCTTTTAAAACTGTTGCACAATCAGAGACATAAACCTCACACGTCCATCAGCATCAATATCTGCGGCCTCTAAATCTTCATTGGTGAAATCGCTGCTCCAACTACGTTTGGCTGTCCATTGCTTCTATGCCTCCCCAAATGCGGTTATCAACTAACCAACTGAAACGGTAGAGAAAGATTGCCAGAATAGAGCAAATACACGACCCATAGTTGTTCTAAAGGCAAAGTCGCCATATCCAACTGTAGTAACCAATACCACAGAGAGATAAAAGGAATCAGGACTGCTCAACTTCTCTACATAACATAGAACCAAGAAATCCAAAATGACGAAGAAGACAAACGCCACAAGTATCCCAACTCCCATCCTCTTCCTGACATGTGTAAGAAAGTTCTCTGAGAACTTTGGGCACAGTTGGGTTTTTGAAGTATGATTCCATGTTGTCTCCAGTATGCTAGGAAGCGTAATACTTAGGAGGATGACTCCTCTTAAAGCATAGAAGCATATGAAGACCTTAGTGCCAACAGATCTTGGTACAATATCTCTATACCCTACTGTGAATACCGTCCCGATAGTTAAATATAATCCATCTACAAAAGCATTAGTTTTTCCTATTTGTGAAAAATGTTAGTGTGTAAGGGCTAAGAAGAGAGCACCCACAGGAGGATATCCATTAACAACTGCTATCTTAATCGTCACTGTGAGATTGTGGCTTTTACTGGTGGAAGCATGACCGGTTCCAACATGGTGTAGTTGCTGGGTGTGTTCAGGTGGAGCATTGTGTGTGGGTTGCTTGGTGTGTTCAGGTCGACCATTGCGTGCGGGAGAGTCACTATCCTGGATTTCAGAGGGTGTGTGTAAAGAACCGAAAAGGATAGACATGCTGTAAGTTGGTATAAGCAAGAAGTTGAGAGGAGGAAGAGCAAAGGCTGAGAATGAGGTGAGAATACCGTGTGATGCATTGGGTTTAAAAAGAACACATCGCTTGTTATGTTTACATAAGATACCAAGATACTCACGTGCTACAAGAGATACATGTCGCGCGACCAGCGCTCCATGATCCGGATGAGACGTGTATGCCAAAGCGGCATTATGATACAGATATGAAATATAAGCTGAGATTTTATCCGTATTTTGTTTTAAAATAAAGATCTTGGCAGACTGAATCTGTTAAAATCTAAATATCATCATCACCACCAGCTTCGCTGCCGTCAAGTGGTGAAAGAAGAAAATGTTTTAAAAGATAAGAGAAATGAAGGGTTATGAGAAAGAAAAAAGGAGCTGTGGTGATGCTTATTTTCTCGGTGGGAAGAAGGAACGGGCTGTGATTTTTGCAGCAGCAAGTGCATTAGCCGCCCCTCCCATGATCACCCGAGTCGTTTGCAAAAAGAGGAAGATGAATTCGGCTATTGGGAATTTTTCATTTTTACAAAATGACCCCTCTTAAATTCTTAAAACTATAAGTAGGTTCGTGGTGATTGAGCACTGCCACAAGTCTAACCACTCAAGTGCCTCATTTAATAAAAGCTTATGAACAAACCTGGATTTTTAAAAGTGAAAGAACCATTACTGTAAAATAGCAATATGGGATGCAGGGGCATGTCTGTGTGCAAACTGAAACAAGGATATGCAGTGGACCAAATAGAAGGACACGGTTCTAAAGCAACAAGAGAAGGTAGACATGTGGATTTACATAGGTAGGTTCTAAACAGTTGATGATTATGTGTGGATGATCATAAATAGATTTTGCCCTCAATAAAAGAGAGTAAAAAAGAACGAAGTATGAGTGGAGATGACGTATAAGTGGAGTTGAGGGGAGAAGTATATTTGTATCGGCCGTGTCTTTGAACTACGGATGGATTGAATCATGCAATCCAATTCATTTCTTCCAAGGATACCCACCAAAAGTGTGGCGTGTGGTCAATTACTGCTTTGAACCTTTTAAATCCGTTGCACAATCAGAGACACAAACCTCACACATCCATCAGCATCTATCTCTGCGGCCTCTAAATCTTCATTGGTGAAATCTCTGCTCCAACTACGTTTGGCCCTCCATTGCTTCCATGCCTCCCCAAATGCGGTTATTAACCAGCCAACTGAAACGGTAGTGAAAGATAGCCAGAATAGAGCAAATACACAACCCATAGTTGTTCTGAAGGCAAAGTCACAATATCCAACTGTAGCGACCAGTACCATAGAGAGATAGAAGGAATCAGGACCGCTTAACTTCTCTACATAACATAGAACCAAGAAATCCAAAATGACGAAGAAGACAAAAGCCACAAGTATCCCAACTCCCACCCTCTTCCTGACATTTGTAAGAAAGTTCACCGTGAACTCTGGGCACAGTGGAGTTTTTAAAGTTCGATTCCATGTTGTCTCCAGTATGCAAGGAAGCGTAATATTTAGGAGGATGACTCCTCTTAAAGCATAGAAGCATATGAAGACCTTAGTGCCAACAGATCTTGGTACAATATCTCTATACACTACTATGAATACCGTCCCGATAGTAAAATATAATCCATCTACAAAAGCATTAGTTTTTCCTATTTGTGAAAAATAATGGCGTGTAAGGGCAAAAAAGAGAGCACCAAAAAGAAGGTACCCAGTGACAACAGCAGACTTAATCGTCACTGTGTGATGGTGGCTTTTACTGGTGGAAGCATGACCGGTTCTAACATGGTGTAGTCGCTGGGTGTGTTCAGGTGGAGCATTGTGTGTGGGTTGCTGGGTGTGTTCAGGTGGAGCATTGCGTGTGGGAGAGTCACTATCCTAGATTTCAGAGGTTGTGTGTAAAGAACCGGAAGGGGTAGACATGCTGTAAGTTGGTATAAGCAAGAGGTTGAGAGGAGGAAGAGCAAAGGCTGAGAATGAGGTGAGAATACCGTGTGATGCGTTGGGTTTAAGAAGAACGCATTGCTCGTCATGTTTACATAAGATACCAAGATGCTCACGTGCTACAAGAGATACATGTTGCGCGACCAGCGATCCATGATCCGGATGAGACGTGCGAATAAATGATCCGGATGAGACGTGTATGCCAAAAGAGGCATTATGTTTCAGATATGAAATAAAAGCTGAGATTTTATCCCCATTTTGATTTAAAATAAAGATCTTGGCAGACTAAATCTCTTGAAATCTAAATATCATCATCACCACCACCTTTGATGCCGTCAAGTGGCGAAAGAAGAAAAGGTTTTAAATGATAAGAGAAATGAAGTGTCATGGGAAAGAAAAAAGGAGCTGTGGTGATGCACATTTTCTCGGCAGGAGGAAGGAATGGGCTGTGGTTTTTGCAGCTGCAAGTGCATCAGCCGCCCCTCCCATGATCACCCGAGTCGTTCGCAGAAAGAGGAAAACGAATTCGGCTATTGTGACTTTTTTATTTTTACAAAAGACCCCTCTTAAATTCTTAGAGCTTTAAGTAGGTCCGTGGTGATTGAGCACTGCCACAAGTTTAACCACTCAAGTGCCTCATTTAATAAAAGCTTATGAACAAACCTGGATTATTAACAGCGGAAGAACCATTACTATGTGCAAACTGAAATATGGATATGTTGTGGACCAAATAGATGGACACGGTTCTAAAGCAACTAGAGAAGGCAGACATGTTGATTTACTCAGGTAGGTTCTAAACAGTTGATGATTATGTGTGGATGATCATAAAGAGATTTTACCCTCAATAAAAGAGAATAAAAAAGAACGAAGTATGAGTGGAGAAGACGTGTAAGTAGAGTTGAGGAGAGATGTATTTTTGTATGAGCCGTGTCTTTGAACTACAAATAGATAGAATCATGTAATCCGATTCATTTCCTCAAAAGATACCCACCAAAAGAGTGGCGTGTGGTCAATTATTGCTTTGAACCTTTTAAATCAGCTGCACAATCAGAAACACAAACCTCATATGTCCATCTACATCTATATCTGTGGCCACTAAATCTTCATTGGTGAAATCTCCACTGCAATTACGTTTGGCCCTTCATTGCTTCCATGCCTGCCCAAATGCGGTTATCAACCAGCCAACTGAAACGGTATAGAAAGATTGCCAGAATAGAGCAAATACACGACCCATAGTTGTTCTGAAGGCAAAGTCACCATATCCAACTGTAGTAACCAATACGACAGAGAGATAAAAGGAATCAAGACCGCTCAACTTCTCTACACGACATAGAACCAAGAAATCCAAAATGACGAGGAAGACAAACGCCACAAGTATCCCAACTCCCACCCTTTTCCTGACATTTGTAAGAAAGTTCTCTGAGAACTCTAGGCACAGTCGGGTTTTTGAAGTACGATTCCATGTTGTCTCCAGTATGCTAGGAAGCGTAATATTTAGGAGGATGACTCCTCTTAAAGCATAGAAGCATATGAAGACCTTAGTGCCAATAGATCTTGGTACAATAACTCTATACCCTACTGTGAATACCATCCCGATAGTAAAATATAATCCATCTATAAAAGCATTAGTTTTTCCTATTTGTGAAAAATGTTGGTGTGTAAGGGCAAGAAAGAGAGCACCAAAAAGAAGGTACCCAGTGACAACGGCAATCTTAGTCATCACTGTGAGATGGTGGCTTTTACTGGTGGAAGCATGACCGGTTCTAACATGGTGTAGTTGCTGGGTGTGTTCAGGTGGAGCATTGTGTGTGGGTTGCTGGGTGTGTTCAGGTGGAGCATTGTGTGAGGGAGAGTCACTATCCTGGATTTCAAAGGGTGTGTGTGAAGAACCGGAAGAGGTAGACACGCTGTAGGTTGGTATAAGCAAGAAGTTGAGAGGAGGAAGAGCAAAGGCTGAGAATGAGGTGAGAATACCGTGTGATGCGTTGGGTTTAAAAAAAACGCATTGCTCGTCATGTTTATATAAGATACCAAGATGCTCATGTGCTACAAGAGATACATGTCGCATGACCAGCGATCCATGATCCGTATGAGACGTGCGAATAAATGATCTGGATGAGACGTGTTTGCCAAAAGGGGCATTATGTTTCAGATACGAAATATAAGCTGAGATTTTATCCCCATTTTGATTTAAAATAAAGATCTTGGCAGACTGAATCTCTTGAAATCTAAATATCATCATCATTCCCACTTTCACTGCCGTTAAGTGGCGAAAGAAGAAAGGGTTTTAAAAGATAAGTGAAATGAACGGTCATGGGAAAGAAAAAAGGAGCTGTGGTGATGCATATTTTCTTGGTGAGAAGAAGGAATGGGCTGTTGTTTTTGCAGCTACAAGTGCATCAGCCGCCCCTCCCATGATCACCCGAGTCGTTCGCAGAAAGTGGAAGACGAATTCGGCTGTTGGGATTTTTTCATTTTTACAAAAAGACCCCTCTTAAATTCTTAGAACTTTAGGTAGGTTCGTGGTGATTGAGCCCTGCCACAAGTCTAACCACTCAAGTGCCTCATTTAATAAAAGCTTATGAACAAACCTAGATTTTTAAAAGCGAAAGAACCATTACTGTAAAGTAGCAATATGGGATAACCATTACTGTAAAGTAACAATATGGGATGTAGAGGCATGTCTGTGTGCAAACTGAAACAAGGATATGCAGTGGACCAAACAGAAGAACACGGTTCTAAAGTAACTAGAGAAGGCAGACATGTGGATTTACACAGGTAGGTTCTAAACAGTTGATGATTATGTGTGGATGATCATAAAGAGATTTTACCCTCAATAAAAGAGAGTAAAAAAGAACAAAGAATAAATGGAGAAGACGTACAAGTAGAGTTGAGGAGAGAAGTATTTTTGTAAGGGCAGTGTCTTTGAACTTCAAATGGATAGAATCATGCAATCCAATTCGTTTCTTCAAAAGATACCCACCAAAAGAGTGGCGTGTGGTCAATTATTGCTTTGAACCTTTTAAATCAGTTGCACAATCAGAGATACAAACCTCACACGTCCATCAGCATCTATCTCTGCGGCCTCTAAATCTTCATTGGTGAAATCTCTGCTCCAACTACGTTTGGCCCTCCATTGCTTCCATGCCTCCCCAAATGCGGTTATCAACCAGCCAACTGAAACGGTAGTGAAAGATAGTCAGAATAGAGCAAATATACGACCCATAGTTGTTCTGAAGGCAAAGTCGTCATATCCAACTGTAGTAACCAATACCACAGAGAGATAAAAGGAATCTGGACCGCTCAACTTCTCTACATAACATAGAACCAAGAAATCCAAAATGACGAAGAAGACAAACGCCATAAGTATCCCAACTCCCATCCCCTTCCTGACATGTGTAAGAAAGTTCTCTGAGGACTCTGGGCATAGTCGGGTTTTTGAAGTACGATTCCATGTTGTCTCCAGTATGCTAGGAAGCGTAATACTTAGGAGGATGACACCTCTTAAAGCATAGAAGCATATGAAGACCTTAGTGCCAACAGATCTTGGTACAATATCTCTATACCCTACTGTGAATACCGTCCCGATAGTAAAATATAATCCATCTACAAAAGCATTAGTTTTTCCTATTTGTGAAAAATGTTGGTGTGTAAGGGCAAAAAAGAGAGCACCAAAAAGAAAGTACCCAGTGACAACAACAATCTTAGTCATCACTGTGAGATGGTGGCTTTTATTGGTGGAAGCATGACCGGTTCTAACATGGTGTAGTTGCTGGGTGTGTTCAGGTGGAGCATTGTGTGTGGGTTGCTGGGTGTGTTCAGGTGGAGCATTGTTTGTGGGAGAGTCACTATCCTGGATTTCAGAAGGTGTGTGTGAAGAACCGAAAGGGGTAGACATGTTGTAAGTTGGTATAAGCAAGAAGTTGAGCGGAGGAAAAGCAAAGGCTGAGAATGAGGTGAGAATACCGTGTGATGTGTTGGATTTAAAAGAACGCATTGCTCGTCATGTTTACATAAGATACCAAGATGCTCACGTGCTACAAGAGATACATGTCGCGCGACCAGCGATCCATGATCCGGATGAGACGTGCGAATAAATGATCCGGATGAAACGTATATGCCAAAAAAGGCATTATGTTTCAGATACGAAATATAAGCTGAGATTTTGTCCCCATTTTGATTTAAAATAAATATCTTGGCAGACTGAATCTCTTGAAATCCAAATATCATCGTCACCACCACCTTCGCTGCCGTCAAGTGGCGAAAGAAGAAAGGGTTTTAAAAGATAAGAGAAATGAAGGGTCATGAGAAAGAAAAAAGGAGCTGTGGTGATGCATATTTTCTTGGCGGGACGAAGGAACGGGCTGTGGTTTTTGCAGCTGCAAGTGCATCAGCCGCCCCTCCCATGATCACCTGAGTCATTCGCAGAAAGAGGAAGGCAAATTCGGCTGTTGGAATTTTTTCATTTTTACAAAAAGACCCCTCTTAAATTCTTAAAACTTTAAGTAGGTTCATGGTGATTGAGCACTGCCGTGGATGAGTCAATTACGTCCACAATTCGTCTACTCATCCTCAGTATATAATAGATGCGCAGAGGAACAGGACTATTATAAGTTAGGAGAATTATGTTCGTTGAGATCTCAAAAAGTTATCATTGGAGAGGTGCCAGGGGGTCGACAGTGACAGGAGGTCCACATCACTCCTGCCTATGTGAAATGAACAAATGAACACTGACTTAATACTATCACTTAAATAAGAATTCTTAATTTTCATTATTTAAAAAAAATAGTTAATCTCATATATTTAAATCTAATTTTCTATTTTGAAAAGCAGCTAATCCTTTTCTAATTTTTCTCTTTTTTAAACAAATCATTTAAGATTAATTTTGTCTTTTTATATAAATTAAAAAAATTATCCATCAATCTAATAGTCCATTCCATTCGAACTTATTAGAATCCAGTGGGACCTATGTAAATAGGAGGGAAATGTTTGAATGGGTCACTTGGATTGACTAATAGGGGACCCCACATGGTAGATTATACCGTAAGACCATAAGAAATGCTTATATAAAATCATTACTCATATTTATATGAAAAATAATCCTATAAGAACTAGTTCTCACCACATTTTTTTTAGGAGTCTAGGTGAGGTTTATCTGTCACTCAATCCAAATCTTGCAATACGTAAAGACTCTCTTGATAGTCACATGTCCTAAGTTTCGATCAAATCTGAATTTACTAGACCATTGGATCGACTATGCGTCAATCCAAATTGACTAGATTTATGGGCCTCGGATAAAGGGCTTAGGGGCATGTGATTGGTGCTAAATTTGATATTTAGAATTGTCCCACATAGAGCTTTCCATCCCTCTAGTCCCATCCTCAAATAGGACCCTCAAGTGGGCCCTGTAAAATATTCCACAGTAGGTGTGTGAGAACACTTCTCAAAGAATTAAAGCCATATAACTCATCTTACTTACAGCAAAGAGAAAAACAATCACATAATCTAAATTGGGGTGTGAGGTAATTGCATGGGTTGGGTCACTTCATTCAAAGCATACCCCATAAATAGTTAGTTCCATGATATCCATATGAGTGGGGCCCACATAACTCAATTTACTTACAAGAGCAAAAAGAAAGACAATCACACAAGAGATGGGGCAATCGCGACCTTGATTATGTCATTTTCTTACAATGGAG
The DNA here is from genome assembly GCA_037013555.1 of Sextonia rubra. Taxonomy (NCBI): domain Eukaryota; kingdom Viridiplantae; phylum Streptophyta; class Magnoliopsida; order Laurales; family Lauraceae; genus Sextonia; species Sextonia rubra. The sequence goes on along the minus strand of JASUAD010000001.1, from coordinate 101,778,852 downwards.
TACATCAACGGTCTAGATCACTTCAATCAAAGCATACCCATATTAAGATAGACAAATCGGCAAGCTACAAGTACTCGAACATTACATGATCAAAGAACTGGGATCATCTCTCACTCTGCAGTGGGCCCACCTATTAAATCTAGGGCACACGATGAAATGTAATTCGATCAGAGGCTAGGAAAGAATGCAGATTGCTCGCTAAGGATCTTCTCTTAGAATTGCAAGAGGATTACCATTGGGGACAATCTATTTTACGTGTTTTAAATTATATAGGAAAGATGAGGAAGATAAGTATATGGAGAATATTTTAGATTTTAGGATGCCACATGTAGCTCAAAAGAGAGAGCCATTTGTCGCTCTTCCGTGAAAAACTATTGTCATTATATATAGTAGTGTTGGAGGCCCGTGCCTAATACGGGCCCAAAAAGAGAGAAAAACATATGTTTAAGTATAAAAATTTTCTAAGGCTCTGTATTGAGATCACAAAATAAAATTTTAAATTATCCAAAATAAATTACCCCCATTTTTGCAAGGATCAACGCTAGTTTCATTGACACGATAGATGGGGAAAGCATAAGATAAGACTCGCAAGAAAGGCCTTTCTAAACCTAGGTCATAATAAAAATATTGCTTCATAAATTAAGATTTTGCTTAGAGAACAACAAATAAAATCTCAAATTAGCTATAAACTTAGAAAGCTACAACTAGACTAAACTAACTAAAAAGGGAAAACAATGAAGTCTTGTATTAAAATGGTTAGAGATAATAGAGGGTACATCCAATGCTTAGATTCCAGTGGCGGGACTAAAAAGTTTATTAAGGAAAAGCCGTGAAATATAAAAGATGCTTCCGGCCACATATTTTGCAGAAACCTCATGAAATGACTACACCGATGCAAGATGACTAACTATATATACACAACATTTGTTTATATTAGGTCAAGCAAGTTAGTATGAACTTGGGTATCTTAATGCACTTCAATAAAATGTATTGCACCTAAAACACGATAGTACAAGGGGTGGTCGCACCCATTGAATCCAGGTCTACTTTTAAACGATGGTGAAAAATTTTCTTTTACTTAAAAAATATAGATAAAAATTTTACGTCCTTTCCGAGACTCCTAATGAATTGCCCTATTTTCAAAACACAATTGCATTGTTTGAATCTGTATCCCTCAAATAAAAACTCTAGGTCCACCAACAGTAGATTAATCATGTAAATATTTGTATCTTGTCTAAAATCAATTCTATTGATTAAATGTGTGGTTTATTTTAATTCAATAGAAAAAAAGAAACCTCCAAAAGAAGAGGATAAGTTTTTTCCTAGATCTTTATACACTGTTCCTATGTACATACTTGATCTAAACAAATTAACATTAAAAAATATATAATGTGGCATCAGGTAGTCCTCATCTATAAAATTTATCAACCTGAAGCTATACCCAAAATTTGATTCCAAGTAGTGGGCCTAAGATTCCAACGAATAAATATGGGTTCGAGACCTATTTGCAGATTTTCATTTCGAATCCTTACTACTAGGGTACACATTTTTATCACTATTTCTAGAATTCTAACATCCTTTTACATTTCTAAATATTAACTTACATGGGTTGTTGCTTACGTATAGCCCGGAGATCAAGGTCCACACCACATCAATTAATTCAACTAAGAAAAACCTACATAACATCTTAGAGATTTTTTTATGTTCAATTGAAAGTTCTTCTGTCCTAGCTTCCTTCGGTTATTAGTCTTTAACTTCACATTGGTGTAGTCATTGTTTAGTTGGATTTTATCAAAGTAAATTTTTTGCATTAATATGCAATTATTAAATTTTGAGGACTTGAGAAGCAAGGGTTAATATCATTTAAATAAATAAATATTGTATAATGTGAAGACCATGGCTAAACCTATCTATCTCACCCCCTGTATTTATTATCATACATGATATCTCTAAGTTTAGTGCCTCAAATCTCACTTCAATTATAGTGTGATGTGCATTGATCATGATCTTGTTAAACTTTGTTATTTTATAAATGATCAACTCAATGGCAGGAATTGTACTGTGCAGTTGGTTTTTCTAAATCATCATAATAGGATTCAAGAACTTTGCTTAGGCTGATAAATCTTTTTTTTTTTTTTGGAATGGTTACACTTTATGTAGTTTAAAAACATATGATCCTTTTTTACTATTCATTTGCATGTGATTATGAGGTAAGAAGAACAAAAATATGCACTAGGGTTAGTTTAGTCTTTTCATAATTAATTGGAGAATAGTTTTGCATTTTCTGGTGTTACCCATGCCATAACCGGAGATGGTGAGAACAGCCTTTTCTGTCTGTCCTGTGATCCTTTCGTACTTCATGACCTTTTGGTGATTAGACATAATTCTATCGATCCCACTGAAAAGATTCTTTTAAAAAACAGACTTCTCTAAAAAAGCACGCAACCTGGCTCGTCCTTTCTTTCTTAGCTTTGTACTTTCCTTTGATCGTCGGTTCCCTGAGAAACTTGCATGAAGAGGTATTATTATTGTTTTTCGTGAATTTTACAACAAAAAATATATATATATCATGTAAAGGGTCCCCCAACGTATAAACTTCACTCATTGGGAGTGGTCATATATATATATATATATTTATCTAATTGGAAAGCATGGAACTCACCGCATTATTCTAAAAACCTGAAAACCCCTATTTCTTCTTCCTTCCATCTTCCTTCTATGAAAGAGTGCTACCAAGATTTGTCATCTTTCAATCAACTAGAAAACTCAATTTCCCCATCAAAGCAATAGTCATAAATAGGGGCTGAGGTGTGGAGCCCCCTCTCGTAGGTGAAAAAGAAGAACCATTGTAAAAAAAGGGGACTCACGCTTAGGGTATTGGGTGATCTAGATGGTGGAACCCGATGGTCCAATCTACAAGGGACCACCACCACTGTGGTCGCCCAACAGTCCCCTTCATGATGTAGAGTCTTGATCTCCTATTGGGTGGGGCATGGGGTCCCAGAACCCATATCAATCAAAGTAGTTTTGACGATTTGGAATTTGGAAAAACATAGTTTTGAATCCTCCTCTCATAGATCTAGAGCTGATCTCTACCTTCATGATATTTACAATTTTGGACTTCCATAGGGATGAAATGAATGGAAAAAGGAAGAGGAACATAGAACTTTTGGATTTAAGGAAAGGTGGTAGCATTAAATTCACCATCGTCCGAGGAAAGATGTGGGGTTTTTTCTAGTTTTAATGGTAACAAGGGAGCATCGAACTCATTGTTCAATTAGATGCAAAGAAAAATTTGGAGTAATCATACATGACCACTTGGAGTACACACAACTTGCATGAGGTTTATGGTTTAGGGGACCCTTACATGATATTTTTGGTAAAATCCTCTTTTTTTTTTAATAGTTAGACTTTGGGTGAGAAAAAGCCAAATTCACGAGGTTAATCACATAAAAAAAAGTGGATTTTAGCTATTGTTAGGTTTATATCTTATATGTTGGGTTAGCTAGATGGGTCCATTGGGTTAATCAAGGAATGGATTAAGATCAAGGTATTTGTTAACTGTATCAAGGCTTTATAAGAAATAAAGAAAGTTATAGGAGATAAAGAAAGCATGGATTATATATATTATGTAATCCATAACCTTAGATCTCATAGAAGAGAGTGTCTTCTCAAACACCACATAGGAGAGACAATAAGAGCATGAGAGTTTCTATATGCTTTTATTTGCTATAGTGAAAATGATATCGTCTTTGTCCGCAAACGTAGCCTTAATTGAGTGAATCATGTAAATTCTCTATGCTTTTTTTTTTATGTCACTTGATTGTTGATAGTAGGTTTTGCGCTTTTGCACGTACTAGTATTTAAGATCAACTCAAGCATTAAGTGGACTGCGCTTTGCCTTTCTTAAATCCATCTATTCAAATATTGATTGTCAGATCAAATCTTGATTGTCAGATCTTTTTAAATCATCCATTCAAATTTTGATTGTCTATCAAGCATCTCGATGTAAGCATTAGGAGATCAGATTTTTTAAGTCATGGATGGAAGATGAAGAGGCAAGACTAGACTAACAGGTGTGCAAGCAGTAGGAGCTCCGGTTTTCCGTATGATCTAATTTCTAAAATTGTATTTTTTTCATTGTGATTTGGCCTTCAGATTTTCCATTATGATTTCCAATCAAGACCTAACGTGAGTCTTAATTGTACAAGCGACCTTAATAAATACCATAAATCAGTGATGTGCAACCACATGAGCAATCTACATCTATTTGGTTTTGAGACAAAGTGATCATCTTCTCTTTACAAAAAATTGGAATTGATATGTGCATCTAAAATTGTCTATCAAGCATCTTGATATAAGCATTAGGAAATCAGATTTATTAAATCGTAGACGGAAGATGAAGAGGGAAGACTAGACTAACAGGAGTGCAGGCAGTAGGAGATCCGGATGTCCATATGATCTGATTTCTAAAATTATACTTTTTCACTGTGATTGGGGCATCAGATTTTCCACTGTGATTTCCAATCAAGACCCAACGTGAGTCTTAATTGTACAAGCGACCCTAATAAATACCATAAATCAGTGATGTGCAACCACATGATCAAACACGAGCAATCTACGGCTATTTGGTTTTGAGGCCCAGTGATCATCTTCTCTTTACAAAAAATTCAAATTGATATGTGCATCTATCATGTTCCTCAAAATCTATAATCATCATCATTAAAGTCTTGTTCGACTTATATTGGGTCGGCTATATAAATTTTGTTCCTCGCTCTTCGGCTACCCTTTTCCCTTGTGGGCTATTAACATATATAGCCACAAACCTTTTCCCAATAGCATTGGACATGTCCAAAAAATTGCAATCGACCTTTTTACCAAATAAAAACACAATCAGCCTGATATTTTTGGTACGACGGTACAGTTAAAGGTACGTTGTATGTCAAGAACTTTAAAACATTTAAATTATTTGATGACTTAATTTTGCACAAGAAGCCATCTGCACTGATTTTTTTACGTATATGGACAGGTTGAGCTATCATATTTACATTAGGATTTTAGGAACTTAGTGGCAATAGGGATTGCGTTCATACGACGTCAAAAACACCCAAAAACAACTGCCCAAGACAGTTTTTGCAGTCAGAAATCAGAGTCTTTTTTATCAGTAAATTTAAAAAATGGCTGTCTCCGTAAATTTCCTACCATTCAATTAACGACCGTCTTGGGCAGTCATTTTATTTTTTAAGAAAAATTTTAAAATATATATAATTTATTTATTTTCTAAAAAACCCGTAATTTTATTACCTAGCATTCAATTAACGACCTGTAATTTTATTATTTTAAAAAACCTGTAATAAACATACCAGTACTTGAATTAGAAAGCTGATCGACCTCGAAAAAACATGTATTTGTACAAAGTTACAGAAACCAGCAATACTTCTTAACTACCTGAAAGAAGGTTCTGCTAAAGTTTCATTGTACAGCTTCTTTGAAAATTGAAAAAATATTTTACTCTAAGAGAATCACCTGAAAATGGGACCTTGATTAGTTTGTCTTAATCAACTCAGCAAGATAATCAAGTACACTTCCTCGAGAATCTGCATTTTTAAGGAGATCAAGAAGAACTTCTCTAAGACCATCATATAAGTTGACCAAATCCAAAGACAAGTTCATGGACCGAGCCCTGCCACTGAAGTCACTCGAAACATTTTTATTCCTTTTAATGTACCTAGGAAGGTTTGAAAATTGAATTCAAGTTTCCATGAGGTGGGCAGTGACTCACCAATAGTTTGGGGCCCAGCACTGCACTGTATTTTATCGTGGGTTTGAATTCAAGTTTCCATGAGGTGGGCTGTGACACCTGCGATCGTGAGCATCCCAACTGGGCTATTTTTAAGGGCTGGAAAACCCAGCTCTTCAAAGTTCAAATAGTCCAAAACCCCTCACCAAAAAGAGGACCAGATTTCCAGATCCTCTTATCCCTTCTTCATCAAACTCTATTTCAATAGAGCAAGAAGAGCCACACTCTCGGTCGCCTGCAAACATAAGATGATACAAACTCTGAGATGACTGTACTATTCTTAAAAAAACATGAGATGGCACCACACTGCAAACATTTATTTATCTAAATAACAGTCTTCCATTTCATACATTTATTTCTCTAAATAACAGTCTTCCATTTATTTATCTAAATAACAGTCTTCCATTACAGACATTTATTTGCCTAAACCACCCTTGCCTTTTCACACCCTGCATAAACAATGAACAGAAAATCAGGTAGGAGAAAAAAAATTTGGTTATGAAGTATTGTTTCTGAATGTATTTGACAGTCACCTCTCATAGGTGATTTGCATCTTTCCAGCATCAGATTGGCGATGCAGGTGAAGGCTTCTTGCGACAAGTTGATAGTGTCCTGACAGTCAGCCAGGCAATAGTTGACGATCTTCACCACCACAGTGCTGGTCCCTCCACACTGGTGAGGATTGCCTTGCTTGGTTGCACCGGTGCAGGTGACCTTAGAGTGCCTCCCACATGTAGCTCGATTATTCCAGATTGCATTGCTTGCAGCAGCTATCATCACACCCACATCTTGGTACCCATAACAGGAAGAGCTTGCACTCAATTTTAAAGTTGATCTCTACCCAATTTTTTTTTTAAAAAAAAAGAAACATGAGAAAGTGAAGATATGGAAGAATAAGATTTGGCTTAAGAATAGAAAAATAGAATTCATGGGGCCAACCTAAACATAATTGTGACAGTGCATTGTTATGATGATGACAATGATGATGGAGGCATTTTCATGAAATTTCTTTTTCCCCACTTGTCATTTTATTGGTTCATTTTGGTCTGAGTGCTGTTCAGTTGACTCCATATAAAAAATAAGCTAACTAACTACTTTAATTGAAGCTAGAAGATCATAAAAACCAGGACATGGCCAATGTACCTGTTCTGAAAGTAGAAATCTACTGGAAATTCACCTGAAAGTGAACAAGAGAAGTTAGAAGGAACTCCGTTTGGAAGACCAAAAACATTGTGGACCAACAACATTCTACCACAACTATAAATATTTGAAATATCCAATAACCAAAAAGAAAAGTCCTTGAAAGAAAGTCACCACAGCTTGAAACAAAGCTTCCAGAGCTTGAGAGAGATTGCTGGACTGAGTAGTGGTGCATCATAAGGGCTCAAAGCATGGGGCTATTACGCATAGATGAGGATTTGACCATCTCTGAAGAATAAAATGCAATAATTCTTGCTGTTAAGAAATTATTTATGCAAGTATGCACACAGTTTTTATTTACATTTGTAATTTATGGATAAAATTTGAAGACATACTTGCACCAGCTTCGCTTGTTGTATTGCCTTTCATAGATCTTGAAGGAGCTAAATCTGGCACAAGCATTGCATACAAGCCAATGAAGAAACTTGAGAAAATAGACAACAGTAAGCTCCCAATGACAATAAGTGGCCACAGAAGGATCACCAAACAGGCAACTGGCACACAAGCTGATTCAAAGAATGGACCCTCTCAGTTTGTTATATCATGAAGCAACTGATGCCAGCCTGTGAAGAGCATGTATAGACTCTCTATTATAGCTAAAACAGTGTAAAGAGGGATCTCGACAATCAAGCCCATCAACCCCACAAGAAGACATCTGGGCACCTTAATTAACCTATAGAAATTCCAGTAGTAGAGTTTAATTTACATGATTATTGTGAGCTGATTTTAATACCAACAAGCTAATGTCATTGCAAGACAGAATTAACAGCATACCTTATAGTGTGAGTTTGCTATGAAGCAGAGCTCTTGTGCAACTCCTTCAAGTACTGTGGGTATTAATGGTAGTAGAAGACTGAAATCTCGAACTGCGGTGCAGCACCCTTTGATCATTTCCCATGTACCATCCTGGCCATTATTTGATGAAATTTCTCAAATTGAACCTATGAAATTTGCTTATGAAGGCTGCATCTGGGCAGAAAGCCAAAATGTTGCAAGGTGTCAGCATTTGTGCTAGACAATCATTCAAGCAAAAACTTAAACTCAAATTTTATACAAAAAAAAAAGTAGGTTTTCTGAAAAATTGGTAAGCCATTCCTAATTAGACTGCAGACCACTTTAAAACCCAATTAATGCTTCCTAATCATCCAAGTAACAAATGGACATCAATTTTACTAAAAGAAGATGAACATTCAAAACTTACTATGAATACTTTGTTAACAAAAAACTAGGGGGAAAGAATTTTAATCACTTTTGTGTTGAATTACTCTTTTGAGAGTCTTCCATTCAATTGCAAAAGTGAATGCTATATTGAATTAAAACTTGTGCCTGACAAAAGTAAATATGTCTAATTTGCCAGTTTGCCTGTTAAAAGTTTTGCTCGACCAAGTCTACCCAAAACTTGTTTTAGATCGCATCTCTATACTGAGGGCAGGTTTGGTGTGTCTAATTTAATTATAAAAAGCATACTTATCAATTAACATAATTATGGGTAAAGTTGTCTTATCATAGTAGTATAAGCAAATTTGTTATAAGATAAAAGCAGTACACACAAAACTGCCATCTTATGTAATCTGTCATAAGATAGAAGTAGTACACACAAACTTGTGCAAAGCTGCATAAAATGGATTTTGCATCTATTGGGTCTGGATTTTTGTTTTAAGATACTAGGAGCATTGGTTAAACCGAAAGGCATAACCATCCATTCAAAGAGACCATCCTTTGTTTTAAATGCAGTTTTCCATTCATCTCCTGGTCTTATGCGAATTTGTGATACCCGCTCCGCATATCAATTTTTGAAAATATGCATGCACTGGTCATCATATCTAACATATCATTTAAATGAGGGATAGGGAAGCGATATTTTACCGTGATTTTCTTAATTGCACGGCTGTCTACACACATTCGCCAGCTTCCGTCTTTCTTTGGAGTGAGAAGTGCTGGAACACCATAAGGACTAAGACTTTCCCTTATATAGCCTTTCTGAAGCAATTCATCAACTTGCCTTTTTAACTCTGCATGTTCTGCTGGACTCATCCAGTAAGAAGGTAAGTTAGGTAAGGAAGCTCCTGGAACAAGATCAATGGCATGCTGAATGTTTCTAAGTGGGGGTAGTTCCTTGGGTAATTCATCAGGAACTAAATCAGCAAATTTGTCTAATAATGGCTTCACTTCCTGAGGAATGGCATGAGAATCATCAGCAACTTGTTTAGTAATTAAAGCATAGATGACACCTTGCTCTTTGCTTTCAACTTCAAATCTCCGCAAGGTTAAAATATGCGATGTAGGAGAAGAGGCGGCGACAGGAGAAGAGGAAGGTGAGGACGATGGAGTCTGCAAAGGACGCAACATGATGCTTCTACCTTTCCATTTGAAAGTATAGGTATTGTGTTCATGATCTGTAATAACTTTAAGCTTCTGTAGCCATGGCCGTCCAAAAAGGATATGTGTAACGTTCATCGGGATAACGTCACATAGAAGAGTGTCCTCATAGTTGCCAATCTTAAAAGGCACACAACATTGTTGACGAACAGGAATAGAATAGTTGTCAACCCATGCAACCTTATATGGCCTTAGATGCTTTACCGTAGGAAGTTTAAGCTTATCAACTGCTTCTTGAGAAATTACATTCATAGCACTTCCACCATCAATAATCATATTACATGATCTGCCCATACATCTAACACGAGACCGAAAAATAAACGCATGATTCCAATCTTCCTCCTCTTTAGCATCTACTACTAACAAACAACGATCTAGAAAAGGAAGTGGAATTCCATCATCAGCGTCTGCATAATCTATCTGATCTGCTTGATCTTCATAAGGAGGATCTGTGTCAGCTTGCCCTGATTCAACATGCTCATCATGCTGAGTATCAATATCAGGCTCATTGGAAGTGTATAAATTGCGATGAGGGCATTCATTGGCATAATGTCCTCGTTGCTTGCAGGCATGACAAACAATATCCCTCCTGTCTGTTCTTGCATAAGCACGATTATCAGGCTGGTTCTGTGGAAACCTCTGATTCTGTTGGGGATTCATCTGTCTTTGTTGCATCCCTGGCCGAGGATTCTAAGGAGTCTGCTGAACTTGACGCTGAGGAGGAGGCCTATAAACTGGTGCTTGAATACAATTATAAGTAGAGTCAAGACCTCTTTTTGTGGAAGGCTCCCCGGCTTGAAAAATATTGCGCTTCCGCAACTGAATTTCATGTTGGGCTTTGCGGGCTTTATTGAATATTTCATCCACTATGGCATAGTCAAACATTGCCACCTCTCGTCTAATATCGGCATGCAGATTATCTCTGTATCTAGTGATAGTCAGATGATCATCGGTCCTCAAGTTATAGCGAACAATGTATTCGCGAAACTTGTTAGTATATTCTTCCACAGTCATAGTGCCTTGCTGGAGACTCAGATGTTCTTGGTGAAGTGTATCCATATAATCAGAAGGAAGAAAATTGCCTTTGAGCTTTTCTTTCATGACATTCCACTGGAGAATCGGCTGGCCCACTGCAAGTTCATTGTTTTCAACACCATACCACCAAATACGAGCAGGACCCTTTAGTTTAACCTTGGTAAAGGCTATCCTCTGTGCATCATTCATACCATATCAAGCAAAATAATCCTCCAAAGAATTAAGCCAATCAACAAAAACTTTTGGGCTCGCATCACAACTAAAGTCAGCAATTTCAATTTTGACTTTTCTAGTGATGTCATCAGGTGGGGGTGCAACAGGGTGAGCTTGATGATCTCGTTCAGCCAGAAGGCGCTGCATAAAATCACGAATGGATTCATGATTTTCAGGTCTTTCTGGTTGGACGGGCGTGTAAACCATAAATACATTGGATGATCCCTCTTGACTGACAAATTGCTTTTGCTGAAGCTCGGCAATGGCAGTTTCTGCAATGTTGAGACATCCCGTGACATCTTCTAATTCTTGACTTAGTTTAAGGATGGTTTCATCCCTTTGCCAGTCGGTCATCCAATGCTGAAGGTCATCACCTCTTCTAGGCATGATTACTACTTCTCCTTTTTTTTTTTTTTTGAACAAAAAGGTGGGTCAGACGGGCCGGATCTACTTAAGTCTGTATGCAGATCCGACACTCACACGTGAGAACAAGAGAAACTTGTTCTCTCTTTCTGTTGTCTCGGTCTATGTGCAGGAAACAAAATAAAACAAGGAAAGTTCGCTTTGCTAATGAAGGCAAGAAGAGGAAAGAATGGAAACTATCGATGGAAGCTAGACGATGGAGGCTAAAGCGATCATCGAAAGTGCAACTAGCCACCGCTGAGGACGATGATGATGAAACGGCTGGAGGCTGCCGCTGCTGCTGACGGTGACGACGAGGCCGACGTTGGAAGTCACCGGTGCTAGGTACGTTATCTTTCCCTTTTCTTCTCTTCTCGCTGCTGTCTGCTTCTTCTCTCTCTGCTCTCTCACTCCGGCTGCTCTCTTTTTTTTTTTTTTTTTTTCACTCTGGTTTGGGGAAGTTTTGGCCGAAAAGTGGGTTTGAGGAAAATTGTAGGGTGTGGGGACTAGGTCAGAAAGTGGGAGTTTATGGGATTGGGATTTTCGGTGGTGGATCTGGGTAGATAGGGTGTCGGTGCAGGGTGAGGGTGTACTGACGGGGGTAGTGGATGGGGTTCCGATCGGGTGATTGGGTGTCACAGAGATTGGGATTTTTTTTAGGCTTCGATGGTCTAACGGTAACGGCGTTCTACTGTCGAAAAGGGGGTTTCGTCTGGGATGGTCGGGAGTGAGGTCGTGGTTTTAGGGTTTCGGTTTGGTGTGGGGATTTAGGGATTTGGATACAGTAAGGTTAGGGTTGGAGATTTGGGAAGTGACAGGGAGATCGGTTCGTGGGGATAGTGGTTAGGGATGTACGAGGAACAGTGGCGAAAGGGTTTTGGGGCTGCTAGGGTTCTTCGGTAAAGGTGGCGGAGATGATTGCCGGCAGACAGTGGATGTAAGGATGAATTCCGGGAACAACAATGGTTACCGGCGACCGGATCTGGTCTCTGATACCAATCCGGCGCAGCCCTGGATCTTGGATCCCTAGTAGAACAATCTCCCAAAAGATTGTTCGAATCCAAAGGTAGGATTCAAGCCTTAGGCACAATAAAACTCACGATGAACACTATCAAAGAGAGAAATTTCTCATAAACTGGATTTAATTGATAAAAGCATACCTTTACAATGAAGAACTCCTCCTTATATAGGAGTGATTGTTGCTCAAAATAGAAGAACTAATTCTAAACAAACATGACCTACTAAAAATAAAATAGGAAGTAGATAAATAAGGATAGGGATCCTTGAGAAAGCCAAGGATCAATTGGATGTCCTGCGGGCCTGTGATCTGGGCCGGACTTGGGTTCGGCCTGCATCACTTTGAATAAGAGACCATGAAGGCTATAATGAGGATGCTGAATATGATCGCCATTGATGAAGTCCACATAGATAGAGCCAAAGTCCTTGTCAGTTGCATAGTCTTGTTTAATTTGCTCAGAACCTAGCACATTAACAGACATGGCGGTCAAAAGATACTTCTGCCAGTTTAATGCATCCACTCTCATGTTATCTTTTCCTGCCTTATGTTGAATGTTAAATTTGAACTCATGTATATATGCATTCCATTTATCACGTTAGCACTGATCTTCTATTGGGAGTGTAGATGTTGCAAGGCATCATTGTTAGAATAAAGCACAAACCCATTGGCAATCAAATAATGCCTCTAGTGACCAAGTGTTTGGACAAGGGCATAGAATTCCAAATCATAGGCAGAATACTTTAGTTTTGCATCCAAGAGTTTCTCACTGAAAAACGAAACTGGATGTCTTTCTTGGCTAAGAACACCTCCACTGCCTACATTTGACGCATCATAAACAATTTCAAAGAGCTTGTCAAAATCAGGAACCTATAGAACTGGCTCTTCAATAATCTTTTGCTTGATCTTTATGAAAGCCCTGGTAGCTACGCTAGTCCACTTGAATTCACAAATTCTCATATAGTCCATAACAGGAGTCATAATACTACTGAAGTTCCTAATAAACCTTTTGTAGAAATTGGTAAGATCATGAAAATTGCAAACTTCAGTAATGGTAGTAGGAATAGGCCAATCAAGAATGGCCCTAACCTTCTCAAGATCCATTTTGATACCATGTGCAGAAACAACATATCCTAAGAAAATAACAAAATCACTTATGAAAGTACATTTCTTGAGATTAATGTAGAAACACTCAAGGCAAGAAGTTGACAGACTTAATCTAAACGTTGAAGGTAATCTTCTTTTGTTTTTCTGTAAATTAGGATATCGTTAAGGTAAACGACAACAAATTTCCCAATATAAGGTTGCAACAATAGTATCATAACCCGCATAAAAGTACTAAGAGCATTGATTAAGTAGAATGGCATAACCATGCATTCATAAAGACCATCTTTTATTTTAAAGGCAATTTTCCATTCATCACTTGGTCTCATGTGGATTTGATAATAACCGCTCCATAGGTTAATTTTTAAAAAAAATACATGCATCAGTAATCATATCTAGCATATCATCCAACCGAGGGATAAGGAAGTGATATTTTACCGTAATTTTGTTGATTGCATGACTATCCGCACACATACGCCAGCTTCTGTTTTTCTTTAGAATGAGAACTGCCGAAACGTCACAAGCACTAAGACTTTCCTTAATATAGCCTTTCATAAGCATGTTATCAACTTGCCTTTTTAATTCAACATTCTTCGATGGACTCATTCGACAAACAGGTAAGTTTGGTAATGAAGCTCCTAGAACATGATCAATGGCATGTTGAATGTCTCTCAATGGGGGCAGTCCCTTTGACAATTCATCGGGAACTAAATCAGTAAACTTTTACAACAGTGGCTTCACTTCCTGTCGGCCAGATGCAATAGGAGAGTTTTCTACAATTTGTTTGGTAACTAAGGCATATATGACACATTGCTCCTTGCTTTCTTCTTCAAACCTTCTCATAGTTTAAATATGAGGTGTAGGAGAAGAGATTGTGGATGCAGGTGAAGAAGGTGGAGTTGGCAATGGACGCAACATGATTCTTTTGCTTTTCCAGTTAAAAGTATAAGTGTTGTGCTTATGATTTGTGATGACTTTAAGTTTCTATAGCCATAGTCGTCCAACGAGGATATATGTTACGTTCATTAGGAGGACGTCACATCGGTTAGTATCCTCATATTTGCCAATCTTAAAAGGAACGAAGAATTGCTGACGAATAGGAATGGAATAATTGTCGACCCATGCAACTTTATAAGGTTGTGCATGATTCACCGTGGGTAGCTTAAGTTTTTCAACCACTTCTTGAGAAATGACATTCATTGCACTGCCATCATCAATAATCATATTGCATGATTTGCACACGCAATTGACTTGAGACCAGAAAATAGAAGCATGATTCTAGTCTTCTTTTTCCTCCTTTGCGTCAGCTACTAACAAACAGTGATCTAGAAAAAGTAGTGGCATGCCATCATCAGCGTCTGCATAATCTATCTGATCTGCTGGATTTTCATATGGAGGATCTGTGTCAACTTGCTCTGCTCATGCTGGACATCACTACCAAGCTCATTGGAAGTGTATAAATCCCTATATGAGCATTCATTTGTATAATGTCCCTGTTGTTTGCAGGCATTACAAACAATATCTCTTTTATCTATTCTTCCACGAGAACAATTATCATTCTAATTCTGCAGAAACCGCTAATTTTGTTGTGGGATAACCTGTCTTTATTGAATACCTGGCTGAGGACTCTGAGGTGCTTGTTGGGCTAACCGTTGAAAGGAGGTCTATATCCTTGCACTTGATTGCTATTATAGGTAGGGTCAGGGCCTCTTCTTGTGGAAGACTCCCTAGCTTGAAAACCATTGCATCTCCGCAACTGAAGTTCATGTTGTGCTTTTTGAGCTTTATTGAAAATTTTATCAACTGTGGAATAGTCAAACATTGCTACCTCCCATCTGATATCAACACTTAGGTTAACCCTGTTGTTGGTGATAGTCAGACGGTCATCTGCTTCAAGTTACAGCGAACAATGTATTTGCGAAACTTATTTGTGTACTCTTCCACTGTTAAATTACCTTGCTGAAGACTTAGACACTCTTAGTGGAGTGTATCCATATAATCAGAAGGAATTGCTTTTGAGCCTATCTTTCATGTTGTTCCATCGAATAATAGGCTGGCCTACCGCAAGTTCACTATTTTCAACACTATACCACGAAATTCGAGCAAAACCCTTGAGTTTAACCTTAGTAAAGGCTATCCGCTGTTCATCATCCATACCATACCAAGCAAAATAGTCTTCCAGAGAATTAAGCCAATCAACAAAAATATTTGGGCTAGCATCACCACTAAAGTCAGCCATATCAATTTTGACTTTTCTTGTGACGTCATCAAATTGGAGTGCAACATGTGGACCCAAGGGGTTTCATTTTGCAAGAAAATGCTACATAAAATCATGAATGGATTCTTAATTCTCAAGTCTTTCTAGTCGGACGGATGTGTACACCTGAGATAGCGGATGACCCTTCTTGGCTGACAAACTGCTAATTTTGCAATTCAGCAATGGCAGTTTCCGCAATTTTTAAACGTTCCATGACATCTTCCAGTTCTGGACTTAATTTAGTATGTTCTTTGTCTGTCTGTCACCCAATGTTGAAGAAAATCATCCAATGTTGAAGATCATCACCTCTTCTAGGCATGGTTGTTGGTTTTTTTTTTTTTTAAATAGACTTTAGTATGGTCAGACCAAATAGCAAACCCAAACAGGTCAAATATAGCCAAACAGTAGTCAGGTTGACTAGTTTTGGGTCGGACCAACTTAGGCCCAACTGCAATTCACTAGACTCAGCATGTGCGAGGGAGACTTTTCTCCATTCTCCTCTAGATAATAGTGCAGAGAAAAAGAACGAAAAGAGATGGAGGGCTTTTCTATTTGTAGAAGTAAATCGATGGGCTAGAGATGAACTACGGCAGAACTCCAAGAGCAAAGACTCCTCGACAAAGCCTGGCGAGAGTCATGATAATGACAGTGCAGTGCGATGGAGGCCGCGATGACCATCGGGTGCTAGGTATGCTCTCAAACACAGATTCCTTCTTCTTCTACTTCTCTTCTGCAACTACTCCACTTTGTTTTTTTTTTTTTTTTTTTGGATTGGGGTTGGCGACAACGGTTAAAGGGCAAAGGGATTTTTCTTTTGAAAGGAGGTTTCGGTTTTGGTGATTTGAGGAATGGATGGGGTTTCTATGGGTTTGGGTTGAGGGTTTTAATGGATAGTTAGATTACAATGTGTTAGGGGTTTGGGATGATGTTAGGGTTCTAGGAATAGCGCTTCGATGATTTTGGGTTTTGGGATGTGGTTTCGGTTTTAGGTTTGGAGGTGTCAGTTAGGGCTGAAGATGGGAAAGGGGTTCGGGTGGTTTTAGTGGAGGTTGTTAGGGATGGTTGGGTCAATTGATTTTAGGGTTTATGGGTTCTGGGATGTTGATTGGCTACTAGGATTAGGTGTTGTGTCTCAGGGTGATGGGGCCCGTTGGCTTTGATGGTCGTTGATGGAAAGAGAAGATGGGTTTCAGTGGTTGTGGGGCTGCTCGTGTGGGCGAAGAGGGTTAAGGGTGTACGTTTGATGAACGGATGAGTATCAAGAAAGACAACCGTCTACCCAGCAACCGAATCTAGGATCTTATACCAATCCGGCGTAGCCCCGGAAGGATCAAATGTAGAACAATCTCCCAAATAATTTTTCGAATCCAAAGATGGATTCTAGCACTAGGGCACAACAATACTCATGGTAAAAACCATACCACGAGAAAGCTCTGATAATTTTAATTGAATTAAGCATGTCCATTATAACGAAAGACTCCTCTCTATATAGGAGTGATTATTTCTAAAGTAAAAATTACAATCTCTAAATAATCATGGCTTACTAAAATAAATTAAGTAATTGCTAATCTCAACACAATATAAAATAGAAAATAAATAATTAATTAGAATTATCTAACTAAGGATAGCAATCCCTAATCTTGAGGAGATCATGAATCAAGTGGGGCCCATCAATGTCTGCGAGCCGATGATTTGGGCCAGATCCGAGATCAGCCTGCATCAACTATATATATCAAGCTGATGTCATAAAGGTTTGAAAAGAAATTAATCTCCTGGTCCCAAACAACTAAGAACTAGACCACCCATTATTCCTATCAAAGCCATTTATTTGAACAATAAAAAAGCAAAAGAATGAGAATAGAGTATATCAAAGGCACAAACCAGCATTGCAAGATGCAGGTGGGTCCTTCTGCATGTCCTTCAATTCCTTTGGAATCCGTTTCGATGCCACTGGCTATCACAATCACAAAATATTTAGCAAATTGTTAAATCAATGCGAGTAGCTAGTTTGTAAACAAACTGTGCAGTACACATATCCACTCAAAAACACATCAACAGAAACAAAAAAGAAGAAGAAGAAGAAGAAGAAGAAATCAATTAAAAATAACAACACTGGCAACAAAAACTAAGTGAATATCATGGAACTGAAATACAAAGGAATAAGTGCCACATAATTCAATAAAAGTTTCGAGATATCGCAAAAATACAGCAATAAAGAGAACTTCTTGGAAAATAATTCAACATATGTGGAAATCCAGACAAATCTAGAATCCAAAGCCATTAAAGGAATATAAATAAAAAATAGATTAAAAAATGACAAAAAAATAGAAAGATAGAAAAAGAGATCAATTAATAGATCAAATTTCTCAATCAGAAAGGGCAACTGAAGGATAGAGAATAAAGACCTAATGAGGGCTCTTCCAGCAATTATTTCAGCATATCAATCATTTACAACATTGCTGCAAGGGCACAAAAGTGATTTCCTGATGCATTTTGTTCCAGTTCTCAAGGCAACAACTTGCAATTCTGAAAAAAAAAGAAAAAATTAAAAAAAGAAGAAGAATGAGAATTAGGAGGGATTTTGAGAAGGAAAGTTAGGATTTTGGCAGAGAGAGAGAGAGAGAGAGTGGATGATAATGGTAACCTTGGAAGGGAAAGGAAATGAGGACAGGGGCTTGGGGCTTTCCCTTCTTTGGAAGAGAATTATAAAGAGACATAATATTCAATTTAGCAAACATTTCTATAAATCAACTAGTTATATGATTAACACTGAACTTCATTCACACAAACACAAACAGGTCTAGGTTATCTGAGAGATAATATATCAAACAGCAAGCAAACAGTGGTTGAACTTCCAAGATTTCACAACTAAACAGTCAACCCATATAAAACCGTTGACAACCATGAAGTGGTTATAATTCCAAATTCTAAGCAACAAACGTTGCAATATGAATCTGACCATCTATACATAGCCCAAACAAAAAAAAAAAAAAAAAAAAACTTTCTTTTATCAATACTCTTAGCCACACAAAAACTATCTTTTATCAATACTCCCAAGTTGAAGTTTTCAGCAACCCATGTAAGGCCATTTATCTGACCCGACCCCACTAAATACAGTGGTTAAACTCTTGAATTCCGATGTATTCCTAAAAAACACAGTGTAATGAATCTGCCATCTTTTAAATCAATGTGAATTGAAACCCAAATGAAATAAACTGCATAAAAGAGCTCTTTTAGACATTTAATCAAACACATGGCATGCAGAATATCATAGAAGAGCAAAATAGGGTTTTCGAGCTTGAAATCCAAGAGTCGGTGATACGGTGATTCTTGCGTCCCCGAGCTATGGTGACAAATTGAAGTCACTGCTCAACAGAGCATGCAAGAAGATAGTTTTAATCTCAAAAGGGAGATTGCACCATAATGTTTTGCAGAGAAAATTACTAATAATTTTATTAATGGGTTCTCAGCATAAATACATGATACAGAACCAAACGGCTACTTTCCCACGTTCCAAAGAAATAACAATATCCCTGATGAATAGGGCTACATGGTTTCAACAGAAATACTAGTATTGGACACCTCATTCGAGACCCAATCATAGCCTCATCTCATGCAACATAGAATGACTCAGTCAACACCATGCACATGAAAAGCATGTATCAGTCGGTGTATCATATGACCCATCCACAATTTTTTTCTGCGCCTTCATATTTCTTTGTAAGATCTATAGTAGCCAAATCTACTGAATCACACAGCTTAAAGAAGTATGGACGAAGACAGTCTACCTGCCTAGCCTTGTATTCCAACCTGCGGGCTTTATCAGGATGAGTCGGATGGAGTTATAAGAAGAATTGCTGGATGCTGCCTGTACTCTCAGCACCTCACCCTCTGCAAAAACCGCATTGCATCGTTTCTTCCTCAAAAGCTCCGAAACATACTTGTAAGGCCCTTAACAAATTAAGAAAACATATATCCTTGTTCCATAACAAATTGAGCAGTGAGCAATGCTCAATAGATTCGAACTCTAACGACACAACAAAGACTCAGACGAATACAAACAGCTTTCCGTCAGAAATGTAAGATCCAGCAACAACAAAGAAAGAGCAAAACGATATGAAATCAAATTAAAAAAAGAAGTATCAAATGGAACTGATGATCACATGGTTTGAATATTTGCCAAACACTTTCAGCCCTCAGAGCTACTTTCTTTGATTTGTATGTTAGGCCTCAAAATGACAACTCGAACCGTGCATACTTTTTACAACGCTAAAAACCCCTATAAGATGAAATTTTAGGTTTTACTTTATCATAGATTTTGAGAAATACGTAAAAAATTGTAAACCCTTATATGTACTCAAACAATAGAATGTGTTTCACATGTCTTACCAAACGGCCTATTTTCAAAAACATTTATTTCAAACGAATCTGTATGATACGGATTTAATCCAGACATAACTACTTTAAACATATCAAGTTTGCCAAAAAGGCCCTTTTCTTGCTCTTTTAGTCTTTTTGACGATGGCCATGTAAATGTTTGATAGAAGTTTTGGAAAAGTCAAAATCTCCAAAATTTGAGAAAAAAAAAATATATTCTACAAACATATCTAATTACTAATCTTATAAAAAAAATTGAACTATAACATTTTTTTATAAAATTTTATACTCCTTTATTGTCTTTGTACCTTAAAATAATAAGATTATAATTTCATTATCATAAACAATAAAGCAGTTATTATTTCATGTGAGATGGACTTGCATTCATGCATTTGTGACTTAATGAGTAAAAGTGCATTTTCACATCAAATGTCACATTGTTTTTTGTAAGAAATTGGAGAAATGACTCCCATGACAAAAATTTGAGGCAAAGAAAGTATTTTTTTTTTTTTGAAGAAAAGACAGAAAGAAAATGAGAGAAGAAGAAGCTTTCAAGAAAATTAGGAAAATTGGCATCATGGGGAACCATACATGCACTTGTGTGAATTACACATGCAGGATGGCCAAGGGGAGTCCACACTACTTTGATTCTTGCAAAATTAATTCAAGTTGAATATTCTCCGAGGAAATTGCAAGGAAAATTCCAAAAAGGTGCCTTAGTGAAGGAAAAAGAAAGCCAAAAGTGGAGAAAATTCAAGAAAAAGAAAATCAAAGAAGAAGAAATTAAAATTAGAAAATCAACCCCGTTTTTATTTGGACAATATGGATTAAAACGGTCACAACTCACGAGTGAGTGTTGGATTTGGGCAATCTACCTACAGTTTAAGTGCCTTTTCGAGTAGATGTCAAGAGGTTGTAAGATTGCATCAATCGGAGCTGAAACGATAAAGTTATGACTTCGAGAGATAAACTGTGTATGTTGAGGCAGAA
This sequence comes from Sextonia rubra, assembly GCA_037013555.1. Taxonomy (NCBI): domain Eukaryota; kingdom Viridiplantae; phylum Streptophyta; class Magnoliopsida; order Laurales; family Lauraceae; genus Sextonia; species Sextonia rubra. Next base: position 101,758,080 of record JASUAD010000001.1, on the reverse strand, counting down.
TTGCGAAAAGATTAGAGGTTTTCTCCATGTAACACACTTTTAGATGGGGTCCATTCAATACAAAATAAAGTACAATGAAGACCAAAGTGAGGTACATCATGTGCATAAAATTTCATCAAATGTGGGCCCAAGATGAGATGACTTGCATGAATCTCAAAAATAAAAAGTGGGTATTGGTAAGAGATTTTCAAGAAGAAGTAAAGGTGCTCATGGGCAGTACTGAGTTAAGCCCAGACCCAACCTGGATTCAAATCCCTAAGCCCAGGCCTGGCCCAAGCCCGGTTCATGCCATAACTGGTTGGTATACCAATATATGGGCCGGCTCAGGCCATAATACATGAGTCTATGGCCTTGTTTGGCATATCTTATACGTATGAAATAGATATGCATGGAATAGATCTACATGAAATAGATCTGTGTGAAATAAATGTTATAAAAATAGACCATTTCGTAAGACAAAAGGATGATTTGAATTAGACTTTTTTAATCCAATGATTCATAGTTTTTCACAAATTTCTCACGATCTATGATGAATCAATGCATGAAATTTGGTCATCTAGCCATTTTCAACCTTTCAAAGAGAAGCAACAATTTGAATCATGATTGAGGAGCCCATAGAAGTCCACAAATGCAAGTCAATCATTTTGATTTTCCTCACATATATCTGAAGACCCATATCTAACCAATAGCTCAATTTTTACTCAATAGCTCTACAAATATCTCGAGATCCGTGAAGAATCAACAAATCAAATTTGACATTTGGTCATGTTGGAGCTTCTTAAAATATCTAATGGTCAACATTGACAAGTAGGGGTAGGCTGGGTTGAATCATGTGAAAAACCCAGTTAATTTAAACTTTTTACCATCAATGGTTCAAAGTTTTTGATGAATTCCTACTGATATGTGAAGAGTCAAAAGATGAATATTGAATGCAAAGCCGTTCTCGTGCTTCTCTAGAAATAAATGGTTTTGATACTAATAAAAGGCCCTACAAAAGCCCAAAAATGTACATATAATGGTTCATGTTCTTTCTCAACTATCTTGAGATTTGTAGATCATCAATCGCTCAAAAATTCTCACATGGCCATTTTTAAGGCTTTGAAGATTTTCAATGGCTCAGATTTTCATGTAAGGCATCAGATTTGGAAAAAGTTGGAAAATGCGGTGAACTATTTGTTCACTGTAGTAATTGTATGTCTACCTGCTTTAAACAAATATGTCTGCATAAAAAAGCTGATTTTTTGGGTCATTCTAATATAGACATAAAATGTCTATTCTCTCGTTCAAATAGACATTATCATTGCACTATCCAAACAGTCTAATTAGTCTAAACCGCTATTTGAAAACGCTTTAAGACAAATGGAGGCTAGATTTAGATCTGCCAAACACTACCTACCTCTCCTTGGATTTGTGGGTTTTATTGCTCCTCGCATATACGAGTTCTTCTCCTCATATTGCGAGTCTCTAGGGGACCTAGCTCCCCCAAAAGCTACTATGCCAAAAAAAAAAAAAAAAAAAAAAAACATAGGATAGTTTCTTACTAACTTTAACACTTTCTAAATTTATTGTGATTTGAAAATCTTTATGTTTGGAAGTCTTTGATTTTAGAAAGTTGACTAACTTAGATCACTACTTTAGGAAAGTAAATAACTTAATCTAGTTGCTAATTTAGGAAAGTTACTAACTCTGGGCTTTTTAACTTTAAAAAGTGGTTTTGTCGTGTGATTGTTTAGATCAGTTTCTAATTAAGTGTATTTCTAGCTCTTGATTGACTAACTTTATTTGGTTGTTTGTTGTTAACTTAAATTAATTTAGTTTCTCACTCACTTCATAGTTTTTTTTTTGTAAGTTTCCAATTTGAGATTGTTTATTTTTGAAAGTTCTAACTAGTGTTTTCATTTTGCAGCAACTTAATTTTATTTAGAAAGTTTTAGGTTTTAGGTTTTTTAAGTTTGGGAAGTTTCATTTTCATTTAAAGTTTGTAATTGGTTTTTAATTTATTTTTGAAAAGTATGAATGGATATAATTTTTAGTTTTTAAATTAGGCTAGTTTTAGATTTTTATTTAGGGCAGGTCCAAGTTGGAAAGGCCCTTAAGCACATTGCTCCATGTGGATCGCCTTAGTCTCACTAGTTTTTATTGCAGCATCATAGTTTTGTACTTGGAACTCTCGATTAGTGGTCTGTAACATAAAATCCCAAAACGGGGGCATCAAAAGAGTTGGTCAGTAATAATTACTATTAACTTGTATAACAACACTAATGTCCAATAGATTATAAATTTTGACAAAGTTTTGACTTGAGATAAGGAGAGTCTAGAAAGTTAGCGGAGAACATTTATTATTATTATTGAAACCATGTAAGTGAGTTTAGTCCCCACATAGCTTCCTTGTTCCCAAACTACACATTCCCATTGTATTAGGAAAAAGATCTCCAAGCTATCTATTTTCTTATCTCCACATTGTGTTTGGGTTATTGGTAATGGTAAGAAGATCAAACCACGGCATGAACGGTGGTTTCAAAGTCCGCACATAGCTTCCTTGTTCCCAAACTATACGTTCCATTTGATGATCCCCTTTTAGCTCTCGTTTCTTACGGTGGGTGGCATGTCCCACCTAGCCTTCTATATGACATTGTAGACTTTCTGTCTTCTAAAACATCTCAGCTTCATCCTCCTCAAGCTCTTGAGGATCAACTCACTTGGTCTAGGCCCCTCTTTGGTTCTCTATCTCTAAAGCAAAGTTGGGATTTGGTCAGAACCAAGGCCCCTTCGAAGCCTTGGTCAAAGCTCATTTGGAATTCCGCCATGAATCCGAGGTTATCCTGCTTTGCCAGGCATCTGCTCCATAGAGAAACTCCAACTGAATCTTGGGCCCAAAGAATTGGTGTTAACCTTGCCTCCCGTTGCACTCTCTGCCTCCACAACCCTGAAAATGATCTTCACCTGTTCTTTCTCTACCCATACTCTACAAATCTCTAGTGATGCCTACTCAATGCATTAAATTGCTTTGTTCAACCAATCTCCCCTTCTTCTTCAAGCTTATGGTCAACTTTAGCATCAAGCAGAATGTCTTCAGATAAACCATTATGTGCTGTCATCTTCTTCGTTGTTGCTAATACAATTTGGTTACAAATATAATTAATGTCCTCATAATTCTTTAGATAACCGTTTTGGGTTATTTTATGGTTTGGTTTTGATCTTTTCTATTCTTGATATAAAGTACTATCACCATTTCAATATATATAATTAATGATTTTATTCTATATTACAAAACTTTTTTTTCAAGATAAATAATGGTATATTAAAGAATAAACCAAAATTACAGCAAAGAAAGGAAAACCTGCTTCTATCACCATAGCATGACCATATAAAGAAAAAATAGAATATAGAGGATTTTACAGGAAAAATGACCTTAGGTGACTAGTAGACCAAAAAGAATATATTATTTGTATACATACTAAAGCGATTCCAAGTATTTTTTTTTTATTGTAAAAAAATCAGGGCCAAATTCGACCCCCGTTTTAATAGAATTCGACCTTCATTCAAAGAAAAATAACAATTATTCTATCTCTCCTCTCTTCTTCTTTGTCCTTCCTCACATATTCTTATCTTTCCATACCCTACATCTACCCTCACCATCTCAACCTTCACACCCATCTTCACTTTACCTTCACCATCACATCCACTTGCATTTCCACCCACTTCTCTTCTTTGCCCTTCACTACTCTCATCATACACCCCACCTTCATCATCTTCCACTGCACACCATCACAGCCCAATCCCTACACACCCACTTCACACATTATCTAATATTGGTTCATGCCAAATTATCCAATTGTTAATTGGTGATTGAGAAGTAAAAGTCTACCCACTTTGAAAGGAGGGTTCTTCACTAGTTTGAAATTTGGCAGCCTTATCTAGAATATGTATGAAGAGGACCTGTATGTATGATTGAATAATGATCATTGTTTTGAAAGATTGTTAAAACTGGAATTTATCACTTCATAGGTTAGGTTTAATTAGTCATGAACACGACCAACATGTAGCTCATTTTGTTGAAAAATATATATGGGATAAAGGAATATTTTCTTTTAGATGAACTTGTCCATTTAGCATAAATGAAATTAAATAAAGGTGAAGAATGTGTGAAGTGGGTGTGTAGGGATTGGGCAATGATGGTGTGAAGTGGGAAATGAAGGTGGGGGTGTGAAGAAAGTGGTGAAGGGTAAAGAAGAGAAGTGGGCTTTGTACAAGGGGTGGAAATGTTAGTAGGGTGTAATAGTAAAGGTGAAGTGAAGATGGATGTCAAGGTTGAGATGGTAAAGGCGGATGAAGGGTGTAAAAAGAAGAAGAATATGTGAAGAAAGACGAAGAAGAAGAGAGAAGAAATAGAAGAATTGTTGTTTTTTCTTGTTTTTTTTTTTTTTTGACATTAAAAAAATATCAAAGTGGTTTCGTTTTGGTATGCGTACAGGTAAAATACTCTTTTTGGTATACTAGTCACCTAAGATCATTTTTCCCGTAAAATCCTCCAGAATATACAAACAAGAAAGAAAATTGAAAATAGGACCCACAACTGGGGCACGTTTACAAAAAAATGATGAACGACCGACATATCAATTGTTAGTCACAATTGGATTGCAGTTCCACAGGCCATTGGACGAACGTGACTAGTGGCAAGCTCTAGTGTCGAGATGATGACTGATTTCCAACCTAACCCATTGAAGCTTAAGGCCAAGTTTCCTGTCTTGGAATTTATGGGTAGGTTTGGCGTCATGTCATTTGAATGTTTCCATTTTCCAAAGAAATAAGGCTGTAGAAAATATATTTGGTTTAGTGTCACAGTTGTTTCCTACCTATCTCTTGCCTTATCTCAAATGAAGTGCTCTACTATCTAATTCCTAAAGTAAAGGTGAGCTCATATTATAACTCCTAATTTTTTATAATGGTGGGACCACATTATAAATCCTTTAAGTGTGGGCCCCATGTTCTAATTTTTAAATGTGGGTTATATGGTTATAATCACAAAAAGTAAAGCTACATTGTAATTCCTATGAATGTGGGCCTACATTGTGAATCCTATGAATATGGCCCTATATTCTAATTTTTAAAAGTGGGTACCACATAATTTTTTAAGTGGGTCCCGTGTTCATAATCAACAAACACGATGGTCCCACATTATAATCTATTATAATTCCTAAAGGTTGGCACCACATTGTAAATTTTAAATGTGGGTCACCTTGTAATTCTTAAATGTATACCACGTAGTTACAATCACAAAAGGTGGACCCAAATCATAAATCCTATGAATGTGGCCCATATTCTAATTTTTAAATATGTGTACAATACTATAATTTATAAAGATGGGTCCCATATTTTTATTCAAAAAAAGGTGGCCCTATATTATAATTCTTATAAAGGTAGGCCCACCTTATAAATCTTATGAATATGGGCCCCATGTTTTAATTTTTAAGGTGGGCACCACGCCGTAACTCCTACTGGTGGTCCCATGTACGACAATGATGGAGTGCCACAAACATTAAAAGATGAGTCCGTCTCGCATTTTAGATCGTATGATTCTTTTGCTTCAGTTCATTGGGAAAAATTTTTTATACTGTTACTAAATAAGTTTTGTATGACATATTTTCAGCAAAGTATTTTAATATAATATTGTCAAACAAGTTCTACAGAGTATAGTCTCAATACAACCCGATCTTAGCAAACCTAATCTAAGCACAAAATTGAGAACAACACAAGAACAATGCCAAACGGGCCCTATGCTTCCAAGGTAACACAGTAGGATCAATCGTAGAGTTTGTGATAAGTGTAACACTCCGACCCAATTTGATCCGGATTAGTGGGTAATTGCGTGTGATTTTATCGTTAAGTGTGTTTTGATTTTGTTTTTCTTTGGCTTTGAGTCTTGGAGAGATCGTTTGGGTTGAGTTGACTTGGTTTAGGTAGTTCGAGCCCTTTTTCGTAATTTTGGCTTTTGATTGACCTTGTCAGTCTTGCGTCATGCTGACGTCATCGCGTGTCTTTCGTTGAGTTTGTCGATCTTCGTAACTGTCTTGGATCCAAATGATTTCGTTTGCTCTTGTTGGACCGTCAGTTGACTCAAACTGACAATTGTGTTAGCTGTTTGGACTTGTTTGCAATTTGGACTCATTTTACGTTATAAATATCCTACCAACTCATTTCCTTTCTCTCGATCGTCTCTGTCTCTCTCAGCTGTCTCTCTCTCTCGTTCAGCTCTCTTTCTCTCCTTCTCCTTCTCTGTTTCTGTTGCTTGAGGGAGGAAGAAAGGAGCAAGTTGTGTGTGTTTCCAGCGGACTGAGCCAAGCAAAGGTCGTGTGCGTGTGATTTTCGTCTGTGAGGCAAGTATAAGCCCAAGTAGTATGAACACCGATTGGTAATGCTTTGATTGTTATGTTTTTATTCTTCAGAGTGTTTCTCAGTGTCAGACAGCCCTATTGAACCCATTTTGCTGTTATTTTCCTGTTTTCAGTCGTTTTGTTCACTTTCTGTATGACTGTAACTGTTGCAGGAAAAATGACTCCGTGCAGTCACGGCTACACCGTGAAATGTGCTACGGCTAAGCCGTGAAATGGCTTACGGCTAAGCCGAGACCCAGCCGTAACCCTGACCGTAGAACAGTACAGAATGATATCTGAAAATAACTGAGGGTGGCAAAATGCCATTCTTCTACGGCCCAGCCTGATCTACGCCGTACATTGTCCTACGGCTAAGCCGTGGACCAGGATACGGCTGAGCCGTAGAGTAAAATACGGTTGAGCCGTAAATCCGGATGAGCATTTTGGGGAGCCTCGGCTCAGCCGCAGTGCATATTACGGTTAAGCCGTAAGATGCCTCGGCTAAGCCGTAAGGTCACCTACGGCTACACCGTGAGAACCTGAGAATTGAACGAAAAGGACTAGGTTTAAGCAAAAGACCGTATATGACTTTCATGTTAGAATGTAGTTAACCTGAACATGCCCAATGGAATGTCTGAAGGACATGAATGATCTCGAGGGTTGCGAATCATTCATGATAGTTATCCAGTTGTTTAGCACCTTCCCATGGGTGTTGGTTTAAGGGACTTCGGTGCACATTCCAGACACTGCAACACGAGACAATGGTGCATCGGACAACTTAAAACTACATCAACATGCATGGTTAGAAACACTGGATAAATAGGTTAGGATTGGCTTGTAATTGACCTTGATTCGTCAAGTACTTGGATTTGTACAGCATATTGACTTCGGTTATGCCTTCTTATGTGTTCTGCGCTGGACCTCTCGATTCTGTGGGAAATGCAGCAACCCCAGAGCGAAGCCCGGGCGGAACCATTCTATTATTGTGTATTGTGTTTTACAGTTGCTCCACTGGAGTACTTGAGTATTTGAGTTCTGAGTCAGTACTTGTTATTGATACTCATTGTCAGTGCTTCTTTTATTTGCTTATGTACATTCAGTATCTGTATCTGTTTCTTCGCATTCAGTATCAGTATATGTGATGCACTTCTTATTGTTCGTTTAGTGTGATATGTGAGATCTGTATGTGATATGATATGAGTGATTGATTGAGGTACATCATCCGATTTGATTGTGATTGGTATATGGCACTACTGAGCCTCAGCCTTAGGATACCCGACGGGGTTAACTTTGGTTTAGTTTATGTGTTTGCCTCTGCAGAGTGTTCTGTCCTGGGACTCCGGACCCTGGGAACTAGAGACCCATGAGTACCCTGGCCCGGTCGCTGGTGTTCTCATTCCGACTGCTCTCGAAAGGGAGAATATGGCCAATGTAGTAGCCACTTTGACTGTTATCTGTTTATGATTCTGTTAACATGCTTATTCGTTTGCATATTTGCTTAGTGTACGAACATGATTTCTATGGATCTTGCACTGTGACTATTACTCATGATTAGACACATTCGTGTTATCTTCTTGTGGCTTATATTTTGCTAAGTCGTTGTACTTATGAGTTGTCTTTGTGTGTTGTAGGCTCAGATCCCTCTCCCGATCCTGCGTCGGTCGACCCGACTCCAGGAGAGGCTCGCGAGGCCCCCTCCGGCCTAGAGGAGTGGACTTGATCCATCCTCCAGAGTACGGTTTGCATCATTTTGGTTTTCCCCATTCATTTGAGTCTGAGTCTATTGAGGGGATTTTTCTGTACTTGTACCGTGGGCTTGAGTGATATCTGTATTTTGATTTTTGATTGTTGTATGCCCACTCTACTGTCATACGTTATTGTAATTGTTCTTGTCATCGGTTAATGTTTTTGTGATCTCCTATGTCATTTTGGGTATGTTGTGGTATGCCTTGATACGTACAGCTTCCGCGTACAGTTGTTCGCACGTGTGAATGATCCCTTGTGGGTGTATGCTTGGACGGGGTCTAAGTGTACGTGCACGGGAGTACGTGTGTCATTGGTTAGACTTTCTCTGACCCCCGGTCCCTGGGCTCGGGTTGTGACATACGTATTGTATGGTATCGATGCATTGTCTCTATCTTAGTGTGTAAGCATGTAGGCATATAGGACGTGGTGAGATTCCGTAGTCCAGTCTTGGACTGTTGTGTTGGTCCCCTTGTCTTGTGAGTCTGTGTGAGTTCCCTAGTGTGATAGCAGATTGACTTTTGTATTTTGCAGGCTATGGCATCGGGATCTGGAACACACACTGACAACAACAATCAGGGAGATAATGAGAGTGGATCAGCCGCTCCACAGCCACTTGTGAATTTTGACGAGCGTTTCTTGACCATGCTGCATGCGATCCATTCTTTGCAGGCACAGGTCGTTTCGTTAGTCGACCGACAGAGTCAAGCGCCAGTTCAGCGGCCTGTAGAGCAGCAGGTGGTTTTTCAGCCTAAGGAGAGCGATCCAAATGCGTTGTACGATAAATTCCGGAAACGTGGAGCCACAGAATTCTATGGAAATGAAGATGCGTTGAAGGCTGATCAGTGGCTAGAGCATACCGGGGATCTCTTCTCTACCATTGTTTGTGATGATCGGCAGAAAGTTATGCTTACAGCCTCAATGTTCCGAGAGGTAGCAAAGACGTGGTGGAAGAGTGTCAGTGCAGCCTATCTGACCATGCCTAGTGAAACGGTGTGGGAGACGTTCCAGAAACAGTTCCGGAGAAAGTTCATCCCTGCTCATGTCCGGGGTGTGAAGGAGGTTGAGTTTCTGGCCTTACAGCAGCAGCAGTTGACCGTCTCAGAGTATATTCACCGATTCATCCAGTTGTCCCATTTTGCTGAGAACATGATCAATACCGATGAGAAGAAGGTGAATCGTTTCATTACTGGTCTGCATCCGAGATATGCGAATTATGTGACTGCCTTTCAGAGACCAGCTACTTTTGACGATGCTGTTGACAGAGCACATGCTGCGGAAGTCAACCACCTAGCAGAGAGAGCTATGAACTTCAAGAGGAGCGCACCAGTAGGTTCCAAAGGACATATTCAGAAGAAATGGAAAGGGAAGCAAGGAACTTCGAGTTTCTCGGGGAGCAGATGCGAGTTTTGTGGACTGGGACATCCGACGGAGAAGTGTTGGAAGAAGTATGGAGCTTGTTTGAGTTGCGGATCCATGGAGCATAAGATAGCTCAGTGCCCGAAAGCCAGGACCTTCCAGTCCTCTAGATCGATGGGGTCATCCAAGTCTCTGAGTTATGCAGCTTCGAATAGCCCCCAGCCGTCTCGCCAGAACCAGAAGCCACAGCGTCAGACTGCTCGCGTGTACGCAGCCTCCCATGATCATGCAGAAGATGCGAATGTGGTAGAAGGTAAAGTTCTCATTGCCCAAGCTGAAGCACATGCACTATTTGATTCGGGGTCTACGCGTTCGTATGTTGCCCCTCGTTTTGCGGAACAGTTACCGCAACCCCCTCAGCCGTTACCCTATTTGCTGGTGGTGTCCACTCCGGTGGGCAAGAGAGTGGAGTGTAGTGTATACTACCCTCAGTGTGACGTGGTGATTGAAGGTCGCCAGCTGCCAATTGATTTGATCTTGTTGTCCATGTTGGATTTCGATGTGATCCTTGGAATGGACTGGCTAGCGCGGTATCGTGCCTGTGTTAACTGTTACAACAGGACGATTTACTTCGATTTTGAGAAGGGGTTTCGTTTCGAGGGCAATCAGGAGAGATGCCCGAGGCGTGTCATCTCCGCATGCAAGGCGGATCGCTTGATACGCAGAGGTTGTGCAGGTTTTCTTGCTTTCGTCTCGGAGAAGAAGGAGGTGAAGCAGTTGGGTGAGGTTCCGGTAGTACGTGAGTTCCCGGATGTATTTCCGGAGGAAGTACCCGAGTTACCCCCTGTCAGAGATGTAGAATTCGCGATTGATCTAGTGCCCGGTACAGCACCCATTAGTTTAGCTCCTTATCGTATGGCCCCTGCTGAGTTACTCGAATTGAAGACGCAATTGCAAGATCTTTTGGAGAAAGGTTTCATACGGCCGAGTGTGTCGCCGCGGGGAGCTCCAGTGCTGTTTGTGAAGAAAAAGGACGGGACCTTACGAATGTGCATAGATTACCGGCGATTGAACAAAGTCACTATCAAGAATAAATACCCATTGCCGCGTATTGACGAGTTGTTTGACCAACTTCAAGGTGCCGCCTACTTTTCCAAGATTGATCTAAGATCGGGATATCATCAACTCCGGGTGAAGGAAGAAGATATCGCGAAGACTGCTTTCAGGACACGGTATGGACATTTTGAGTTTTTCGTGATGCCATTTGGATTAACCAATGCACCTGCTGCCTTTATGGCCTTGATGAATAGGGTCTTTGCTCCTTTCCTGGATCGATTCGTGGTGGTCTTTATTGATGACATTCTGGTGTATTCGAAGACCCCAGAGGAGCATGTGGAACATCTACGTCGAGCCTTGCAGTTGTTGAAAGAGCATCGCTTATATGCCAAATTGTCGAAGTGTGATTTTTGGCTCGAACAGGTAGGTTTTCTTGGTCATACCATTTCACGAGATGGGTTGGCAGTGGATCAGATGAAAGTTGAGGCAGTGATGAATTGGCCCATCCCGAAGACTGTGACGGAGATACGGAGTTTTCTTGGATTGGCTGGCTATTATCGTCGATTTATTCAAGATTTTGCCAAGATTTCAGCCCCGTTGACTCGATTGACCAGGAAGAATGTTCCTTTTCTTTGGACGGATGAATGTGAGCACCATTTCCAGATGTTGAAGGAGAAGCTTACTTCGGCTCCAGTTTTGACGTTACCGGATGGGCATGAAAGATTTATGATCTACTCTGATGCTTCTTGAGTCGGTTTGGGATGTGTTTTGATGCAACATGGCAAGGTGATTGCCTATGGCTCGAGGCAACTCCGGGAGCATGAGAAGAACTATCCCACGCATGATTTAGAGTTGGCAGCCATCGTTTTTGCCCTAAAGATGTGGAGACATTATTTATACGGCGTGACATTTGAAGTGCATTCAGATCATCATAGTCTACAGTACCTCTTCACGCAGTCTGAGTTGAATATGAGACAGCGAAGGTGGCTTGAACTGATCAAAGATTTTGATTTCCCCATCAAATACCATCCAGGGAAAGGCAATGTTGTTGCAGATGCCTTAAGTAGGAAGTCGGAGATCCTTCAGGCTTTGGATAGCCTTTATTTTATGAGACATGCCCAGCCAGTGGAACTGCGATTGGTGGAGAACGGTTTGACACTTGCCAGCACAGTGAGCTTTCAACCTGACATCATTCAGCGTATTAAAGACAAGCAGTTTGAGGATGCGATGTTGAGGCGCATTCGGGATAGCATTGCAGATCGACCAGACTTTCGCTTGGAGGGCGATGTCTTGTATTTCAGGAGCAGGCTATGTGTGCCAGCGGTAGATGCTTTGAAGGAGAGTTTGATGACCGAAGCACACCATGCTCGTTATTCCGTGCACCCTGGAAGTACGAAGATGTACCGAGCTCTCAAGGACAGATTCTGGTGGAATAATATGAAGAGAGAAATTGCTGGGTTTGTTGCCAGATGTTTGACTTGCCAAAAGGTGAAAGCTGACCATCAGAGACCTCCAGGTTCCTTACATCCATTGCATATTCCCCAGTGAAAATGGGAGCACATTACGATGGACTTTGTTTCAGGCTTACCCCTGACGAGCAAGAAGAATAGTGCCATTTAGGTGATCGTGGACATATTGACGAAGACAGCCCACTTTCTTCCATTCAAGAAAGGCATGACATTTTCCGAGATGGCGAAGAAGTTCGTTGATGAGATCGTTAAACTACATGGTACGCCTGTGTCGATTGTGTCTGATCGAGATAGCCGTTTTGTTTCTTCCTTTTGGAGAGTATTTCAGGAAGCCATGGGGACGAAGTTGAACTTCAGTACGGCGTATCACCCGCAGACTGATGGACAGTCAGAACGAACTATTCAGACGCTCGAAGGCATGTTACGGGCCAGTGTACTGAATTTTGAGAAAGAATGGGATCTGCATCTCTCGTTGTGCGAGTTTGCGTATAACAATAGTTTCCACGAGAGTATTGGTATGGCACCATATGAAGCGTTGTATGGGCAGAAATGTAGAAGTCCTGTTTGCTGGGAAGAAGTTGGAACAAGGAGTTTCCACGGACCGACCATCATTGCTGAGACTACAGAGAAAGTTCAAAAGGCCATTGATAATCTGAAGGTTGCTCGATCGAGACAGAAGAGTTATGCAGATACGAAGAGAAGAACATTAGCATTTCAGGTTGGAGATTGGGTATTCTTGAAGATCTCACCGATGAAAGGTACGATACGGTTCGGTCAAAAGGGCAAGTTAGCGCCAAGATATGTGGGTCCATTTGAGATCAAGAGCCGGATTGGCGATCTAGCGTACAGATTGATTCTTCCCGTGGAGTTTTCGGGAGTACATGACGTTTTCCATGTATCAATGCTTCGCAAGTATGTTCGAGACCCGACGCATGTGATTCGATACGATGATATTCAGATGCAACCAAATGCGTCATACGTTGAGCGTCCGCTCCGTATTGTTGGGACCAGAGAACAGCTCTTGCGTACGAGGACTATTCGATAGGTCAAGGTACTCTGGGAACATCATGGACCCGATGAAGCCACGTGGGAATTAGAAGATCAGATGGCACGTCAGTATCCTTACCTTTTTGCTCAAGTACGCGTTCATTTCGAGGACGGAATGATGTCTAAGTGGGGGAGGATGTAACACTCCGACCCAATTTGATCCGAATTAGTGGGTAATTGCGTGTGATTTTATCGTTAAGTGTGTTTTGATTTTGTTTTTCTTTGGCTTTGAGTCTTGGAGAGATCGTTTGGGTTGAGTTGACTTGGTTTAGGTAGTTCGAGCCCTTTTTCGTAATTTTGGCTTTTGATTGACCTTGTCAGTCTTGCGTCATGCTGACGTCATCGCGTGTCTTTCGTTGAGTTTGTCGATCTTCGTAACTGTCTTGGATCCAAATGATTTCGTTTGCTCTTGTTGGACCGTCAGTTGACTCAAACTGACAATTGTGTTAGCTGTTTGGACTTGTTTGCAATTTGGACTCATTTTACGTTATAAATATCCTACCAACTCATTTCCTTTCTCTCGATCGTCTCTGTCTCTCTCAGCTGTCTCTCTCTCTCGTTCAGCTCTCTTTCTCTCCTTCTCCTTCTCTGTTTCTGTTGCTTGAGGGAGGAAGAAAGGAGCAAGTTGTGTGTGTTTCCAGCGGACTGAGCCAAGCAAAGGTCGTGTGCGTGTGATTTTCGTCTGTGAGGCAAGTATAAGCCCAAGTAGTATGAACACCGATTGGTAATGCTTTGATTGTTATGTTTTTATTCTTCAGAGTGTTTCTCAGTGTCAGACAGCCCTATTGAACCCATTTTGCTGTTATTTTCCTGTTTTCAGTCGTTTTGTTCACTTTCTGTATGACTGTAACTGTTGCAGGAAAAATGACTCCGTGCAGTCACGGCTACACCGTGAAATGTGCTACGGCTAAGCCGTGAAATGGCTTACGGCTAAGCCGAGACCCAGCCGTAACCCTGACCGTAGAACAGTACAGAATGATATCTGAAAATAACTGAGGGTGGCAAAATGCCATTCTTCTACGGCCCAGCCTGATCTACGCCGTACATTGTCCTACGGCTAAGCCGTGGACCAGGATACGGCTGAGCCGTAGAGTAAAATACGGTTGAGCCGTAAATCCGGATGAGCATTTTGGGGAGCCTCGGCTCAGCCGCAGTGCATATTACGGTTAAGCCGTAAGATGCCTCGGTTAAGCCGTAAGGTCACCTACGGCTACACCGTGAGAACCTGAGAATTGAACGAAAAGGACTAGGTTTAAGCAAAAGACCGTATATGACTTTGATGTTAGAATGTAGCTAACTTGAACATGCCCAATGGAATGTCTGAAGGACATGAATGATCTCGAGGGTTGCGAATCATTCATGACAGTTATCCAGTTGTTTAGCACCTTCCCATGGGTGTTGGTTTAAGGGACTTCGGTGCACATTCCAGACACTGCAACACGAGACAATGGTGCATCGAACAACTTAAAACTACATCAACATGCACGGTTAGAAACACTGGATAAATAGGTTAGGATTGGCTTGTAATTGACCTTGATTCGTCAAGTACTTGGATTTGTACAGCATATTGACTTCGGTTATGCCTTCTTATGTGTTCTGCGCTGGACCTCTCGATTCTGTGGGAAATGCAGCAACCCCAGAGCGAAGCCCGGGCGGAACCATTCTATTATTGTGTATTGTGTTTTACAGTTGCTCCACTGGAGTACTTGAGTATTTGAGTTCTGAGTCAGTACTTGTTATTGATACTCATTGTCAGTGCTTCTTTTATTTGCTTATGTACATTCAGTATCTGTATCTGTTTCTTCGCATTCAGTATCAGTATATGTGATGCACTTCTTATTGTTCGTTTAGTGTGATATGTGAGATCTGTATGTGATATGATATGAGTGATTGATTCAGGTGCATCATCCGATTTGATTGTGATTGGTATATGGCACTACTGAGCCTCAGCCTTAGGATACCCGACGGGGTTAACTTTGGTTTAGTTTATGTGTTTGCCTCTGCAGAGTGTTCTGTCCTGGGACTCCGGACCCTGGGAACTAGAGACCCATGAGTACCCTGGCCCGGTCGCTGGTGTTCTCATTCCGACTGCTCTCGAAAGGGAGAATATGACCAATGTAGTAGCCACTTTGACTGTTATCTGTTTATGATTCTGTTAGCATGCTTATTCGTTTGCATATTTGCTTAGTGTACGAACATGATTTCTATGGATCTTGCACTGTGACTATTACTCATGATTAGACACATTCGTGTTATCTTCTTGTGGCTTATATTTTGCTAAGTCGTTGTACTTATGAGTTGTCTTTGTGTGTTGTAGGCTCAGATCCCTCTCCCGATCCTGCGTCGGTCGACCCGACTCCAGGAGAGGCTCGCGAGGCCCCCTCCGGCCTAGAGGAGTGGACTTGATCCATCCTCCAGAGTACGGTTTGCATCATTTTGGTTTTCCCCATTCATTTGAGTCTGAGTCTATTGAGGGGATTTTTCTGTACTTGTACCGTGGGCTTGAGTGATATCTGTATTTTGATTTTTGATTGTTGTATGCCCACTCTACTGTCATACGTTATTGTAATTGTTCTTGTCATCGGTTAATGTTTTTGTGATCTCCTATGTCATTTTGGGTATGTTGTGGTATGCCTTGATACGTACAGCTTCCGCGTACAGTTGTTCGCACGTGTGAATGATCCCTTGTGGGTGTATGCTTGGACGGGGTCTAAGTGTACGTGCACGGGAGTACGTGTGTCATTGGTTAGACTTTCTCTGACCCCCGGTCCCTGGGCTCGGGTTGTGACAATAAGCTTGCACTCTCCCATTATCACAAGTGTGACATTCTCTTTGGAGGCTTCAAATATGATGTCTTGAGCCGCTAGGAACGGCTCCGAGTCCACAGTCTTTATCCACTTCACTACATTATTTGGATTTATGAAGAAATCCATCGAGTAATCCTCTTTGGAAGACAATGGTAGGTTCCAATTACTAGCTTCGTAATATGGATACATGTTGGAGATATATATATATATATATTGCATAGAAAATATGTTGCAAATAGCAACATAGTTTTCTGAGATTTCTAAGTATTTAAACAGAGCTCTTGATCTTATTTGCAAAAGGATTTCCATTAGAATTGTTTGCCATGGCAAAGCAATTTTTTAAAAGATCTTCAGGTTTCTTTCTTTCCAAATGCCCCAAGTGAAAGCTGGAAAATATAGCTTGGCTAGAGTCAAATGGTCTTCTCTACTTGTATCACAATCATTGATGAAGTTGAGCATAAAATCTTCCATGGTATTAGCACTGACAGCCAGCGTTCTAAACCTTGCAGCTATATAGAGCCAAATTTACTTGCTAAAGAAACATTCTATAACTATTAGAAGATGGAGAGAGGATTCTTGGTTGTAGCTGCACAAAACACAATTAGTATCATTACTAATGTTTCTGTTTTTTTAGTACATTTTTGGTTTTAAGACCCTTATGCATAGTCATCTACAATATGATAAGAGTTAATAGAAGATTCGTATAGAAGTTTATCTGCCTTTTCGAGTATTTTTTTTTAATTTTTAGAACTAATAGATTAATATATCTTTAATATTTGTTAATTTCCTATTCATTAAAGGGAATGTTGTAATTAACATAAAAGAAAAAAAAGCGAGGGAAACAGCAACAAAAAACGACAAAAGCAAATGCAAAAGCAAAAATGCATTGTAGAGCTTCATCCGGGACCATTCTCTTGACTTTGAAAAGAATCACTCAGAGGTCTTCTAGCAATGAAGAAGTCATTCTTTTAACTAGAGAATGAGCTTAGTGGGGGAACTCACGGTTTACATTCATTGGTACAAGAGACTTTTTGTTCTTTTTTTTTTTATTACATTATACTTTTACCTTCCTTTCCTGTTTCAGGAAATCGTTAGCTCAAAAAATATCAACAATGAAACTCAGCAAAGCTTACTATATATAATGGTCAAATCTTCTCGAGGATCTACTCTAACATGAATCCACCATTATGTACTTGAATTAAAAGGAAGTTGAAACCACAAATTGTGGCTGCCCACGAGTTGTATGAGGTGGCTAAAAGTGGGCCCAACTTGGCATGTGTGTGGGGGTCCATGTGATGCTCAATCTTTTTTTTTCTCTTTTTTTTCCTTTTTTTTTCTTGGATTTCTTCAAAATCATTTCCTTGGCTCCAAGATTTGATGCAGGATCCTAATCTTCAATTTCTCTACAGACAAAATTATTTTTTTCATTAAAAGCAATAATTTTGACCTCAAGTCACAATAGTGCTTATGTGGGCCCGATTCACATAAAATGATGACACTAAATTATATCATTGCATATATTTTGATTTAAATTACTCAATGACTTTAAAATATTTATCATTTTATGTGAAACTATGATTTTGAAAACTTTTTCTAAAAATAGAAATCCAAAATGGAGAATTTAATGATTTTATTGGAAAATTGCAATTTTTTTATGGATTTTTCATGAAAACACTGCAATGATTTTTAAATCCATGAAAACATGATTTTTAATTACATAAAGATTTTTCTAACACTCAAAGTCCTTAAATCTTCTTAAGTTATGCATGAAATGATACATTTTTAAGGATTTATCAACTATAATTAAAGATCTTGAACTTACTAAAAAATTGGAAGATTATCTAAAAAATTGGAAGATTTTCTTAGTAAAGAAGATGATTTGTGGGGGCAGAAATCTAGAGAGCTTAGTCTCAAAGAAGGTGATAGAAGTACCAAATTTTTTCACCAAGCACATTAAACATTAAGAGGTTGAATAAAATTAATAGTTTAAAGAATAAAAGGGGTGTTTGGCTAAATTCTAGAGAAGTAATAGGGTGAGAAATTAGTGGTCATCTAGAAGGGATTATGAAATCTAAGGGCCCTATAAATCTATCCCTAATTAGAGTATTTATTTCACCTTTATTAACTACTGAAGAAAATAGTCAACAAATCCTTTTTCCTAATGAGATGGAGATTAGGGAGATACTTTTTTAACTTAGAACGCTTAATGCCCAGGATCGAATGGTACCGAGCAAAGTTTTATCAATATATGTGGGAGACTGTAGGGGTTGATTTGTGAAGATAGTTCAAAACCTTTTTAAGTATAACTCTTCTCTCAAATCCATTAATAGAAATTTTATGTCATTTACTCGTAAGAAAAACCAAGCTAAAACTTTGAATGACTTTAGAACAATAAGTCTCTGCAATATTATTTATAAAATAATCTCTGAAGTCCTCACTAACATATTGAAAGTAGTTCTTCTAAACAATGTTAGCCCATTCCAAAGTGCCTTTCTATAAGGAAGATTGATCTCTAATAATTACATAGTTGCTCATGAAATTATTCATTCCTTTAAGCTAAAAAAGAGATAAAAAATTATGGGACTTAAATTGGATATGGCAAAAGCCTATGATCGATTGGAATGAGATTTTTATTGAAGAAGTAATGCTAACTTATGGTTTTAGTGAAAAACTCACTAGGATGATTACAGAATGAATTACTTCTGTCCCCTTTCTATCCTCTTAAATGGATACCCATTTGGAGAAATTGTGCCCCCTAAAGGTCTAACATAGGGAGACCCCTTATCCACATACCTCTTTATTTTGGGTGCAGAGGTGTTATCTCGAATGTTCATTAAAGCAGAGGAAGCGAGATCCAGTTAGGGGGTTAGAATAACCAGATAGGCTCCTAATATTCTCACTTATATTTTGCTGATGACAGTTTATTTTTTGTAAAGCTAGCTTAAGTGAAGCAAGGGAGGTTAAGTATCTTTTTAAGGATTATTGTGAGCTCTCATGTTAGGTTATCAATTTTCATAAATCAGTTTCACAATGATAGTTTCGTAATTTTTGCATGATGGCAATTTCATAATTACAAACAACACAATTTATGCAAACTTTTCAAGGCAAAACTTTGTCATTTCAGATCCGATTAACGTAATTTTGGAATTATGGATATCTATTCGAAAAGAGATTTCCAATAGCAGGTTGCATGCCCGATCTGAAGATTGATTTGTTAAATATGACCTTTTTAATCTATGTTATCATTAGAAAATCACTTCAAAACACTTTAATTTGCATTCTTTCTTTAATTTCTACACTTCAGTGTATCTAACGACTCATACCATAGTCTATTCTTAAAAAAATAAAAAATTACAACTTAAAGAACCCAGAGTTTTGTCCAACTCATGAATTAGCCAACATATAATTATTCTAACACCTTCCCAACCAATTAGTACTAACTCTAACATGACAAACCTTCCGATTTATTGATTTTGTTATTCGTATAAAAGGCCAACTATCCAAACTTGATCTGGAAGCAAGCAAGCCATCTAACAATTTATTTTTTGTCTGATGTTGTGTAATGTAACTATCTCTGGTTCTTTCACCAAACCTACATAGACCAGCACCGCTAGAATACTCCACCAATCCATAAGTAGGTGAAAAAAAAAAACCCTCTATTAAGCAGGCATTTATCTTCCTATTAAAAAAAAATGGTGGCCCTAAAAGAGAAGGTATGGTTATTCTATATCTATACTCCCTCATTCTTTCCCTATAATTGTTTTCTTGTCTTCTTTATTTTTGCTTGCTTAGTCCTTTTGGATCGGAGTATATAGATGAAGTTAAGTAAATTTTTATTTTAATTGATGTGGTTATTTGTTCTTTTCTTGTCTCTTTTAAATGAATGCTCTATTAGAATAATAGATCTATCTTCATGCCTTAGGCAACCTCTATTTTGATTTCAAATGAAAATAGTTTGATGATATATACTTATTTTGATAGATTATGATTAGGGCTGAGATACTTTGAGAGTTTATGCTTAATTTCATAAGTCATGCTTATGGTTTTTTATTCTTTTATGAGGTGAAGGAGGTCTTTGATGATGATTTTATTCTTTTTATAAAAAATAATTTTTTGCGAAAGACAAGTTTTTCGAATTAGAAACATTGATTTGTTTCTAATCTGAGTTATTTTGAGACAAAGAATAAAATAATTGCATGATTGGATTAATTACCTTGCTAAGTAGATTCCGGATGCTCTGATCTGTTTTCTCCATTGATTTTTCACTACTTTTAATTACATCAGGTTTTTTTATTTTCTTGATTTTATTCCAAAATTTTATTCCAAATCAATCTTTTAGTTAAAAGAAACTTCATATTTTTAATTTAAAAAAGTTCAAAAGTGCTCCCTGTGGGATCGACCTATATTTTTCACTGTTTCAACAAGACAACTTTGCATTTGCAATTTTAAGTAAATCGATATGCTCAAGCTCAACTGCGAGTGGATAATTGGAAATGGTTCTAAGATCAATTTATGGTATGATAGGTGGCAGGACAACATGCCTATTGCAGATAGATTGCCTCATATTTCTTTCCTCTTGATGCTAGAGTTTCTCACATCATTAACGGAAACAATTGGGCTTTCTCTCAACATCTTCCTACTAAAGTTGCCCACTTCCCTGTCAAGGCTAAGGCTATCCATGTCAAGCACCAAGCTATTGATTCCTTGGTTCTCTCCATCTCCTCCACTACCTAGTTTTCCTTCAGAGGAGCCTGGGAATTAGTGCACCCAAAATCGATCATGAAGCCTTAGGATCACTTAATTTGGCATCCTCTTTTGAATCCTAGACTCGCTTGCTTCTCTTGGAGATTTTTGCATAGGAGATTTCTAACTAATGATTGGGCTCAAAAAATTGGTGTCAACCTCTCCTCCATTTGCTCTCTTTGCAAATTGGATCATGAATCTATGCATCATCTTTTTGCACCTGCTCTTTCGCTTCAACCTTTTGGAAATGGATCCTCACGACTATGGGTTGCACCTCCTTTCATTCCAGCCCTACCCTTTTATGGTCCGTCTTCTCCTCTGGTTATGACAAACATACTAAACAAGGTATATCTGTAGTTTTCTTCTCAACATTATATATCATTTAGAAATCAAGAAATAAGAGTAGATTTGAGAACAAAGTTCCTTCTAGCGAACACCGCGTATCCTGCGCTTTGACCGCTTGAGAGTAGGAGGTTGAATCCAAATCCTGCAGGTTTCCAATAAACTGCAATAATCATCTAGATATGCCGGTTGTTTCCTTGCCCGAATCGGTCTGCCAACTGGCTCATCGGGTTGTTCAATTACCTCAAGTAGGCCCTGGCCAGCAATTATATATCCAACGTCCTCTTCGTCGGAACCCCCACTTGCTTGAACCCCCTTGCCCATAGAGATTTTATATAATTCCACACTCTGTGGTCTTACTCTAGGACTGACTGTCGGATCCTCAAGGAAAAACACATCTCTGCATTCCATGATTATCATATTATCATGATCATACACACGATATCCTTTAGAATGTGATGGGTAGCCAACAAAAGAACAATTTTTCTTTGTTTTTGCTTGCAATTTATACCTTTTCTGTGGTGGTAGCAGGACGTGTACAGGGCAGCCTCAAACTCTCACATGTTCTAATTTTGGTTTGGTACCAGTCTATAACTCATATGGGGTCTTGGGCACACTTTTAGAGGGTACTCTGTTTAAAATATATTGTGTAGTGTTTAATGCTTCTCCCCACAAATACAGCGGAAGACTCGCATAGCTCATCATTGACCTTACCATATCCATTAAGGTCATATTCCTCCTCTCGGCCATGCCATTTTGCTGTGGGGTATATGGAATTGAATATTTATGAATGATTCCCTCACGTGCACAATATTCTTTAAACAATTCGAAAGTATATTCACCCCCTCTATCAGATCTAATCCTTTTTATTTTCTTGCCCTTTTAATTTTGGACTTCAGCAGCATATATTTGGAATATTTTTAAGGCCTCATGTTTATGTTTAATTAGGTATACAGACCCATATCTGCTGTAGTCATTAATGAATGTAATGAAATAGTCCTCTCCGATTCGATTGTGTACATTTAATGGTCCACATATGTCTGAATGAATTATGGCTAATATTTCAGAACTTCGAGTTCCTTTTGGAAATGGTTTCTTGACCATCTTCCCACTTATGCATAGTTCACATATGGGGTATTCAATTTTACTTAGGTTTGGTAAAAGTCCGTATTTAACCATTCTACTGATCCTATTTTTATTAATGTGGCCCAATCTCAAATGCCATAACATTGCCAAACCATTCATGCATACATTCACACATACAAAATAATCAGAAGTGGACTGTATTTCATTATGAAGAATATCCAGCAAATACAATTTTTCAGAAAGAAAACCATAGACTAAAACTTTACCGCGCATTCAAATAGTAACCCCAATGTCTTTGAATCTAATTTCAAATCCATTCATTGCCAACTGGCTTACAGAGATGATGCTCCTCCTCAACGCAAGAGCAAAGAAGACATCGGAGAGATAAAAGGATTTGCCTCTTGGTAAAGGAATTTTGACTTCCCCTATCCCCAACACATCACAGAATGTTTCATTCCCCATGTATATACTTTGTTCTCCGGGTTTCATCTCTTTGAATTCGATAAATCCAGCCTTGGTCCTTAATATGTGCTTGGTGGCTCCAGAATCAATTCACCAATGTTTATCATTGGTGTCCACCATCATGGACTCGTGACCATCTCAACATAATCTCCGTGTTCTTTGGTCACTTTACCTTGCTAGCTATTCTCACCCTTTTTCTTTTTGCATTGAGAACTAAAGTGTTCAGGCTTCCCACAATTAAAGCAAACACCATTTTTAGGCCCTTTCCATTTTGGATTGCCTTTAAATTTCTTTTTGTTTTTCACATTGGCGGTTAATGCACCGCTATAACTCTTAGCTTTAGCAACCATAGCAGAATTTGTAGATGTTATACCACGGGCAACCTGCTTTTGTCCTTCGGCAAGTAATTTTGCTTAACCTCACTAAGGGTTGCACCCTTTTGAAGGCTAAGGGTTTGAGATACATTCTCCCATAAAGGTGGAAGACTCATCAGCAAGTACATGATCTGAAAATCTTCGTCCATTTCCTTTCCCAAGGCTGCAAGATTACTGTGTCGGATCGATATTTTGTAAATGTGATCCCTTATAGATGACCCCTCTGGCATCTTATAATTGACATATGCACTGAATGCCTCTATCAGTTGAGATTTGGAGGTTTCATCATTCTTGTTCATAGCATAGTCCCAAATTTCTTTCGCTATGGTGAAGTGCTCAAACTGTTTCACCAACTCACTAGATATGAATCTAATCAATAAATGCCTCGCTGATTTGTTATCAAAAACCCATTGCTCATATAATTCATGGTCCTCCTTAGGGGAATCATTAGCGGGCTTAGGGACCGGATCAGATTCAATCACATAAGTTAATCCGTCAAAATGCAGCAACACTTCCATCTGATGTTTCCACACGGCTAAGTTATTGTCGTTAAAAATATCAGCCTTTGCAAGATCATGCAAGGCTAATTTGGAAGACATGATCTTTATTTTTAATTAAAAGATGGGTTAGATACCACTGACCGTATGAGGGAAAAATACCACCCTTTTATCTGAATCACTGGACCATCTTCCTTTTGCTGCCAATGCGTAGATCTGCTCGCAAAGATTCCGTAGGCTCAAACGAATCGTCAATCTGACTCCGGATGGCCAAGATATCGCAGTTGGAAGATTTGATGGTGATCCGCGCCCCTGCCTATGTTAGCCGTACAATCTCTGCGTCAACGTCATCGTCGTTACATGTACACTAGCGTGTCTGCATCAGCACTTCTGGCTGGATCTGATCTGGGTCGGGTTGGGTCCACCTGACCTAACCTGCAATGTGCAGAGAAGGGAGTGCACGTTTCCCGAGGCGAGGACAGTGACTGCTATCCCTGTTGAAGGGTGGTGGCGCCCTTGTGTTTTTTTTTTTTTTGTTGAAGCAGATCACCCACAATCTTTTCCTTTCAGAAAAGACAAGCAAAATAAATGTTGACTTCTCGGGTTTTGTGTAAAGACAACACAAACAAAGCTGCATAGTAACTTTGCTTTTCAAAATTCAACGTCTGAACCGCATAGCACAGTAACCTTTTGCAAGAAGAACAGGAACTGTGTCACATGTCACATTGATATGTCGTGCAATGATAAAGCACCAAAGGAAGTCTTCTGTTTAAACCCTTCTCCTATTTGTTTGTAGAATAAGACAAAAAAGAACCTTGTGATTCTCGATTCACGTGCGCAACTTAAAAGAAACTAGGAAGTAGTGTTGTTTCACGTGACTATTCCCTCCCCAGTCTTCTTCTTCCTCCTTCAAGTTGCAGAAATGAAATAAGACAGAGACTCACAAATCTGAAGAAATCCAGATCTACTCTAATCCACGGTGCTTCTGCAAAATCTGAACCGATAGAATGCACCGTGCTGGGCTCTGATACTAACTGATGGATCCAGATGAGGAGACTCCATCACGTGGCTGGAGATCTATGTGCGATCCGATGATGGGAAGCTCCATAGATCTCTTTGCCTCTTGTCTTTCCTACGGGAATGGAGAGAATAATAATAATCATCCAAACCCTAGGACTCCCTTATCCTTATATAAACAAGTCCCAAAGAGTCACACTTACTGGAGACATATTCCACCAGAAGCCCACATCCGCTGATCTTATTGGGAGTCTTATTATGGGGCCCAGATCAAGTCTTACACTAAAGTGGGATTGCAATCTCTGTTGGCATCTGCCCTGCTTGATCTAACGTGGGACGCGTGGCATGTGGGCCACACGATTTCTTACAGGTTGCACCTCCTTTCATTCCAGCCCTAGCCTTTTATGGTCCGTCTTCTCCTCTGGTTATGACAAACATACTAAACAAGGTATGGCTGTAGTTTTCTTCTCAACATTATTTGTCATTTAGAAATCCAGAAATAAGAGTAGATTTGAGAACAAAGTTCCTTCTAGCCATGTCTCGAAAAGGCTTCTTTGGATCTGGTTAAATTCAGCCTTGGATCAACTGCATAAACCATTCCTTGGGCCTCCGTTCATTGCCATCATCAATTTTTTCAAAGCTGCTCCTCTGTAAATTTTTTTTTTTTTTGTTTTCTACTTTCTTTTTATGGGCTTTGCTCATGCATTAGGTTCTGAATGCATGCCTACTACCTATTCCAAGGCAATCATTTCTACTCCAATCAACCATTTAACATTCCTAAATCCACATTTCGTCATTCACTTAAGCTATCCAATTATGCATTTTACACAAGTATAAAGGCTGAAAGCCAAATTCAGATTTCAATAAATTTATACCAATCACAAGTTACCAACATAGATTAAACAATAATTAGCTCATACTTGCCTATTCCTTCTTTTGGCTCAAATTGAGAAGAAATCCCAATGGTCAAACCCTAACACAAAGAAAACATGGCCATGATGATGAGCGTGGATGCTTGCAATGAAATAGAGTATGCATGGTTGATTTAGAAGCCAAGAATCTAAAATAAACTATGATCTCTTAACTAAGACAACAAGTAGAGAGCTATAGGAAGAGATGCAAACCACTATCTTTTATTCTAAGAGGGAAGGTAGAGAAGAGATGGGATGAGAGAATGTGTGCTTTAGATCATGTGTGCAAGATCTATCTTGCTCATAGTGATAAGGAGGAAGAAGAGTGGTCGGGGAGAAGACCCGCTGTAGTGGAAGAGAGGAGGGAACCAATTGAAATGGTTCTTTGGCTCTTTTCAATTAGAATTTTACAAAATTACAAGAAAGTCCTGATTCTTAATTGTTTTTGCAATTTAAGTCCTTTAAAAGTCTACTTGGCCCAATTGAGGTAAAATGAGTTTGCATTCAACATGAAAGTCATCGTGCTCAACGAAATGAACGCAATGATATCAATATATAATGCATATGATGCAAAAATAAAAAAGCTAAAATTACTACAAAGGGCTTCCCTCTACCTAAGTAAGATCAAACCTGACCCAAACTACTTATCCACGACCCGAACTTGACCCATTAGACTCACCAAGACAAAATAAACTTAATCTAACCTAATTAGATGTTAAACATCATTATTTAGAATAATTCTGTATTAATTAGCTAATAATTTATTCAATTAATCACTCAACATACTTAATTGAGATCGGAGTGTTACACCATAACCAACCATAACTGGCTGGAGATGGTAAACAAATCTTGCCTTTAGAAGACATCTGGGTTCCGAACCTAGGTAGACTAAATGAACACCTCAGACAGGACGCATCAGCTCCAGTCCAAGCGACATCGCTCAAGGTCCAGGACCTAATTCAATCCTCCACTAATAAATGACAATTCCAACTTTCTTCAGGCCCTAGGGCCTCCATATGAAGTCAACTGTATTACAAACATTCCCCTGGGTGGTCAGGACATGAGGTGTTGGAACAATGAACCTGTGGGCTCATGTACTTTTAAGGCTCTGTACTGCTTCCATTTCCCAAAATTCTTTGGTCCTCATCTTCCATGGAAAATCATCTGGAAATTGCCCATACATCCCAAGCTTCAACTCTTCTGCTGGAAATTATTACACAGCCGTCTGCCTGCCAAAACAGTTGTTGCACGTTGGTCCCAGAAAAATTGTACCACCTGTCCTCTGTGTCGAACCTGTGATGAAACTACTGACCATCTTTTCATTACTTGCTCCTTTGCTAAACTAGTCAGGAAGTTATTCCCTTTCTCAGTTTTATCAGAAATTGAGACTTCGGTCCAACAATGGTTCTGGTCGTCCTCGATAACTCGGCCAAGGCTGGGTCTCACAAATCATGTGGTACATTTGGACCTACATTTTGCAAACTAACGCAATCAACCCCCACCTTATTTATGCTCAGGTGACTGATGCTATCCTTGAATGGAACCTCTCCACTATTTATGTAGGTCCAGGTTCACGTGTTGGAAACTCAACGGACTATTGGCTTCCTCCACCACTAGGCTGGCTAAAACTTAATTTCAGTGGCGCCTTCAATCAGTCAACTCACAAAGCAGGGCTGGGTGGGATCATTCGATATTGCAACGGCGTCATGCTCCTAGCCTACTCAGGAGAAACCACAGCAAACCACCCAATGGAAGCCGAACTGATCGCCATGCAACGCAGGTTGAATCACCACAAGGATCTTAACCTCTCCACTATTCTGATTGAAGGCGATTGCCTGGCCCTGGCAGCATCCGTTCGCACATCGGGACACCTCACGTGGAATATGATGCTTCTCTGGAACAGGACCATGCAAATGTTAACCACAATTGACAATTGGTTTATCCACTATGGCAAACACACCACCGACAGGATTGCTGACCTCCTTGCCCACCATTATGTCCCTCTTCATCCAATCGATCAGGCCACGTTACTGCCTCACATATTTGTCCCGTAAAAGGAGGAACAGGTCACGGCCAAACTCTCTACACAAACCATTTTCTTCAACCGTGAAGACCCCCAAAATGCTCCAGCAACAACAACTGCGATGATGAAGCACAACCTCATATCGACCGGGCATAAATGGTTCCCATCAGCAGAAGACTGGAAGAATTTTGGAACCCGCTATATACAATGCAAACGGACCTTTTGTACTCCTATCCATCCCTACTGCATGTACCACCAACTTCTTGGTCATCTCATAACGGCCTTCGTAACAAATAAATCTATAGGCCACATAATGACCCCTATGTCCTTCTGTTCTCTTTGCCAAGAATTATTTCCTTATCTTCAGCAAATAATAAAAAACAAGACACACACACACATTACGAAACAGATAGAAGTAATTTATCAGAGGTTGAGAAGAGATACCTTCGTTACCAGTTACCACCTGGCCTCAGTCAAATTAAATTAGCAATTCAAAGTTTCATACTCTGCTACTCACACAAAAGGTTTGCCCCGTATTTAGCTCGAGAGAATAAACCATAGGAGGGTCAATGAACTATTTAATTAGACTAAAACCACATTAACCAAAGATAAGAAACCAACCGATGCCACTTTCCTTCAACGTCAAGAATTCACAGAGGATTTTAAAAAGGAAAAGCCCGCTGGTGGAAAGAATTATTTCTGCTTTCTCATAATTTGAGAAATTTTTTTTCCTGAAAGTTGCTAAATGGTTGGGGAAAAAAAGAGTCCAAAACAATCCTCCCTTGTGCCCATCATCAGAGGAGTTTCAAAATTCAAAAGGGAATGGCCTCATCTGTGTTGGTAAATGGTTTGACCCATTTGATCTCTAAATCAAAAAACACACTTCTTCTCCCTCTTCTTGCTCATAGCCTCTATCTACTTTCTCTCTGTCAAACCTTCTCTTCCTCTCTCCTCTCTCTCCCACTTCATCTATCCCTTTCCTCTCTCTTTCTAAGTGCCATTGTCTACTACAAATTTCCTCACAAATCTGATTTCAAGAGAAAGAATTGTTGACAAGCAAATACCAAGGTATGTAAAAATTTTCTTCTTTTTTTATTGGAATATGGTAAAACTGAACATACCTTCAGGGCATGTCAAAATGTATGGTCTTAGGTTTTTCTTTAAAAAAAAAAAGTGTTGCATGCCTGCAACTTACAGATTGCCTGTGCACAAATGCAAATGACAGCCCTATTCATATGTTTTAATTCGAGTAGTTTTCCGATCAAATCCACGTTGATACACATACTGATTGTTTAGGTACCATTTGGGTTTATCACAAATCAGAAAGTGATAAATAACTAAATAAAAAAAGGTGAAATAAAATTCTTTGTTGCAATCTGGAGAAACCAACAGACAAACAAATCAAACGACACACAAAGGACAAGAAGTCGAGATTTTACTTAATTAACCACTACAGAGTTTTGAGAAAAATATACAAAAAGAAAGTGTGGGATACTCATTCATTTTCGCCAAAATAGGCATTCTTGCTGCAAAGTTCTAACATAACAACGTGTAAGGACTACAGAATACAGAGATGAAATTACATGACACAGTCGTCACTGCGAATGTCATTATTTGAAGTATATAACAGGCCTATTTGAATCAGCATACCATCTCCCTCCTTCCTTGATATACTACCGTCATTGCCTGAAGGACATTGGGAAGGCCTGTCTGGAGATTGTTCAGCATCATCGCATGGCTGATGCAAATAGAATTTAGATTGGACACATGAAATAAACTTTTTAACGTTCATAAATTTCTTTTTTTTTCATTAAGTCAAATTGGACACATGAAATAAACTTAACCATTGATTGAAGGTCCTTAGATGTTTACACTTTTTTTCCAAATTGCAAATGACATTTGAAGAAAAACAAATCCCAAACAGTCCATCTATTGGTCATCAAGAGGAAGACACAAAAATCTTAGCAAACCTGAACAAACAACAAAAAATATCGAACACTCTAGTTTATAACACAAAACACCAAATACACAAGTATGAAAAAAAATTAAACATCCTAATCATGTCTCCACCCTGCTTACACCAGGTTTAACCCTTATCAAAAGAGAGGAAATTAGTAATTGGATTTAATAAAAAATGTAGTTTAAGTGATTTATAATAATTACTCAACAATTTTTTATCTGGATTGTCAAAGTTGGAGGGAGGGAGAGAGAGAGAGAGAGAGAGACCAATCTCTTTGTTTTACTAGTAAGAGACACGATCTCTAAGAGGTTCTGACTTATGCTTTCTCTTTGAATGGCTTCGACTTTAGAATGTTCTTCTTTTTTCCTTTTTCTTTTTCTTTTTTTCTTTTTGATAACATTAGAATGTTCTTTTTCGAGTTATTGAAATGGTTGTGGCTTTTGAGAATATTCTAAAGGGTCTGATGTGGCTTAAACATAGATGGTAGTTGGAAAGAAAAGACCCAAAAATAAAATTAAAAAAAAAATCTTCTTCAGAAGTTCTATGCAATAAAGCCTTTACTATTATTTAAAATCCATTTACATGTTATAGCATACCACTAACGTGTGATCATGTTGTTGTTCAATCATAGAGAATATTTGTTAAAGACTAGATATTTTTCTTATGTATAAATAATCTGTCAAACTTTACGTATTTATTTCTTTTCTTCTCTTATCCATTTATCACCCTATTTTACCTAATAAAGTATTGGTCTTTCTCTAATGGTTTCTTTTTCAAAATATAAATATTTATATATATATATATATTAAATCAACCCATTCACTAATTATTTTGTGACACTTTTATCCACATTCACAAATCTTCGACACCAATACATTGCAATGGATGAAGGTAATAATCAGGGCAATTTAAACAATCTTGAACCTAAATTTGCTAGAGTACGTAGTCAATATATTCTCTCTCCTATGAGATTGAGAAGAAAAGAAACCTACTAGGTAAGATTTACTTGGATGAAGATTGTTACTAAAAGTATAATACCCTTGTCCTCCGTGACTTATTTTCTATATTGTGTTTTATGTACACCATAGCTAATAATTTCAAATTACATCATACACAAAGAAGTCATATATATCAACATCTTTCTAGATTCAATAGAAAGTGGAGAATTTCTAGAATGAGAAATCAAAGTTTCACATATGGGCCTTTATTTTATCCATCAAATTTAATACACGAAGTTGAACGACCATTATCATCAAATGCATTGCAAGATGACTACAATGAGGAATCAAAGTCTCACAGATAGGCCATTATTTTCTCATTCAATTTCACCATGAGTTAGGAGATCCATCATCTTCAGATGGATTTCACATAAACAACAACATTATTGAAATGTCATGCTTGCAAATGCATGGAAAGTACTTGGTAGACAAAAAGAGTTGCACTACAAATACTATACTCATCAACAAAGACCTGCAGCTAAAGTAAAGTGTGAGAGGATATCAACATTTACTTCTTTGGGCAAACCACGATATTAAACAAGGAGAGGCAATTGTATTAATAGTGATGACTTCAATAAGCCAATGCCAATAGTCAATGATACAATGAGTAATGATGAGATCCAATTCAACAATGTGCCTAGAACAACCGTTCAAACAAACAAAGAATTAAGTTATTAAATCATAATCCACAGATGATTTTAAATTTATTATAAAGATTCCCACAAATTTTTAATAGCTATGTCTTTTATGTGATTGTTAACAGATATTGGAAATGACTAATTAAACATTGGCCATCAAATATATGAATGTGAAAAATATAGAGCAATAATGTGAAAAAACAAAGTACCAAAAATAGAAGTGATCAAAAGCTACAGTTTACCTTATGTTACAGAGATGGTCTTGTCCAACTGCCTCTACTATTTAAAGCTCCTTCATTTCTAAGAGCCTTGCTTAAAGGAAATGATACTATAAAAAAAAGAGAGTTTAGAAAGCCAATTCGAGCTTACAAATCACTTTTCTCATTTACCTCTATGGGATGAAAGTTAATGATGACATGTTGGGAAATAGAGGGCCTTATACATTTCGAGTTTATGGAGAAAATTACCATAGGATCGGATCATTACTTCCTAAACTAAATTTTGTCAATTATATCATTAGGATGTATAGCATAAAATTAAAAATTGCATATTTGCGTTAGGTGGAAATAATAACAGATCCAAAATTGATGAAAAGATTGTTAGAGGATTGCAAGATATGTTAGATATAGTTAAACCCTTTGTTTAAGTTTTTATGACAACCAGAGATAGATTTGATCCAAATATGTCCCGAGAACTTTTACCAAGAATATTAGACAATCGTGGTAGAGATCCAAGGCAATATAATAGGCCAACAAAGGATGAAGCAGCTGTATTAATCATCGGTGTGACAAATTTTGAAGTAAATCATCGTAACATCATATTATGCACAAATGCTGGGTTTTTAAAAGAGAATAAATGAATTATATCCAAGCTACATGGCACTATTACCCACTACTATTCCCTTATGGAGAAGATGGTTGGAGATTGAATATATCGTATGTAGACAATGATTCTAGAATTTGTAACAAGAGGAGTACAGTTACCATGAGAGAGTTTTATGGATATTGATTGCAACGCAGAAAAAGTAAAGGTAAAACTCTTTTACAGGGAGGATGTCTACTCCACCACTAGATAGTTGATGCATTTACATGTTTGGAACAAAGCCGTATATTTTGGATAAGGAGAAATTAGCAGAAGTTGTGCTCAGAAGTGTTCGAAGGTCTTCTGGGCTCTGGAACATGGGGAGATTATGATGTTGCATCTGTCAGTAAAAGGTTTATCTTACCTTCTTTGTTTTCATGCAGCCGAAGACATATGCAGCAATATCAAGATACAATGGCTATCTTTCGCTGGAAAGGTTCTCCCAATCTATTTATTACATTTAATTGTTACCCACATTGGATGAAAATCATATATTTCCTTGACATGTACTATCTTGGGCAGAAACCTGAAGATCGCACTAAAGAAGTTGTAGCTAGAGTGTTTCAAATGAAATTTTAGAAAATAATGGAGTAATTAACTCAAGGAAAATACTTTGGAAATGCCGTTGCATGTAAAGAAATTATTAACACAATTACAAATTTATAACATTCGTAATTTTATTCATTAACTATATATTACTTATTTCATTCTTTGCAGATATACATGTAATTGAGTTTAAAAAAAAAATTGGTCTACCACATGCTCGCATACTACTAACTTTAGCGGAGTATAATAAACCCTAGACACCGAAAGACATTGATGCCATAATATATACAGAAAGTCCAGACAAGAACATGGACCCACAACTATACAAAATGGTTGTACGTTCTATGGTACATTGTCCATGTGGATTGATAAATCCAAATTGTATATGCATGGTGGATAAAAATGTTAAGATCTATGAATCCTTTATATTAAGAGGGGCAGAAGAAGAAGAGCATATAGAGAGAATTGGGAAAACTATCGTGTCCCTTTGATGGGCATCGACCATACTATTTAACATGTATATTTCCTTAATTCAAGGCCAGGATTATAGAGATTGATATCTGATTTAAAAAAATAAGGAAGGAATATTAAGAGTATCAATGTTGTTTGATTTGATACAGTTATATAGAGTTTAGTAGATCCTACTAAATCCCTCATGTGGGATATTCACGGGCCTATGAGCTTGGCCTAATATTCTCCCCCTGAGTCTGAACTAATGATTTTAATGGACTTTTGGAATTGGGTGCTCACCATATTATAAAATTTTTGGAATATCAAGAAACTTCATATTTAGATTTTAAAAAATATATCTATGTGTACCGACAGTGATCATCTATAAAGGCGATGTAATATTTATATCCAAGTCTACTTAAATGAGGAGCAATCCCCCATACATCTATGTGAATTACATCAAAAGGAGCAGTGCTGCATGAATAATGAATAGGCAAAAGTAAGACATGACTTTTGCTCAGACAGAATGATTCACTAAGACATGACTTATGCTCAGACAGCTTGATTCACATTTAGATTGCACAAAAGTAGAAGCCATGTAACTAGAAATAGATTTATCCAAACAACAAAGTTTAAACAAAGATAATAAATTTGCATTATTCAAATAACCAAGGCATTTATGCCAAGTAGTCCACACATTACTGAAAAGACTCATAGAAGATGCAAATAACGAGGCTTGTCCAATTTCGAGAAAAAAATAGTCTTCCATGCTTACTCCCAATCTCGATTACCTTCCCAATTTGTCGTTCCCGTATGACACAACCAAATGGAGAAAAGTTCACCAAATAACCATAATCAATAAGTTGACCAATGGAAATGAGATTTGCAGCCAAATTGGGGAAAAAATAGATATTGGGCAAAATAAGAGTTCCAATAGAGACAATTCCAATTCCAGAGATAGGCAATTGATGACCTTTTGTGGTGGTGATAGATTCATGACCATTATAAAGTTGTTGATTGTGCAAATGTTGTGCCACAAAGGTCATGTAAGATTTGAGGCTCCTGAGTCTAGGAACCATGTGGTATGGGTGAGGATGTAGATGGAAAGATGGATTAGTGAAATGCAGGAAATGTAAAATAGGAAGACAGACCCTTAATACCCATGGTGGTATACAGTATCCAACAATACCACCATTAGATAAAAATAGGGGTCTGGTAGAACCAAAGAGAAAAATAAGTAAGAATGAGAAAACTTAAGCAGTCATACTACCGGCCTCAATGCAGTTGCAAGGCAGGAGTACCAACTTGGCTTGTGAAATAGTAGAAGATGCTAGGAAAGGTGAAGGGTAGAGATGATAGTGAAGGACAATGGTGGCTAGGTAATGCTTGAAGTAGTGGGATTTCGATTTGTAGAATGTGATATCAACTAGTTGGAAAATAGAATCATGATTCGATGAATGTGATGTTAGATTTGTAGGACAAAACAATAGTAAGTGGTTAATTAGGATTGATTAAGACAAATCATGCATAGGGAGAAATAAAACAAATGGAATAAAATGAAAACTCTAGCAAAAAAAAAATTGATTTAAGGGGATAGGAATGGACGTGATTAGATATTAGAGGAAAAATTAATTGGAGATTTTAGAGGATAAAGAGAGATTTTAAGAGATCCAATTTTAATAAAAATTAATTGCCCAAAAGATAAAAGAGAATAATTAAATCAAAGAAAGAAATATCTATTAGGAAGAGACATTTTAGGGATTGGCCTTGATTTTTAAATTTAACTTTTAGAGGATGAGAGATCGGCTAGGGAAGGTGAGATCAGCCTTTGTAATCCTTTGTCAAAGAGAGAGCCTTTATTCTAATCTTATTAGGAATGCATGAGGGAGATTTTAAGGTGGATGCAAAAATTGTGGTAGAGGGAGAGATTTTAGGAAAACTTGATGCCACATATAATTTTGTGATTTTTTTAAATGTTGATGTGGCACTCTAAAAACAAGAAAAATAAATGGTGCTGATGTGGCACCCTCTAGAGGCCTCAATTCTTGTAGCTTTAATATATATAATAGCTAGCAACAAAGGCCC
The DNA here is from genome assembly GCA_037013555.1 of Sextonia rubra. Taxonomy (NCBI): domain Eukaryota; kingdom Viridiplantae; phylum Streptophyta; class Magnoliopsida; order Laurales; family Lauraceae; genus Sextonia; species Sextonia rubra. The sequence goes on along the minus strand of JASUAD010000001.1, from coordinate 101,723,232 downwards.
GAGCCTAATTCGGGCCATAATAAAAGGAAATTGCTATAATTAACATTCTAAAATAACAACAAAATATTTGAAATTTAGAAACATAAGACAAATAAAAGAATGCAAAAGTTTAAAAGAAAGATTAAATTTAGAATAATTTATGAAAAAAGAATCCCTTAGATGTCCATTGCATGAAAATGGACTTCATATTTTTAACTATACAAGCAAGGCACTCGGGCCCATTTTAACTTTTTTTAACTGAGCGACCATATCATTGGTTGCTTTGGTTGAGCAACGATATTGTTGCTCCTTCTTCTTCCACCTGCCAAACCCATTTGAAATTTATTGATATAAGACATGCTTTTCAACAAAGACCTTTGTAAACCAAGTAAAAAATAAAAAAATTTTAATCAAATTTATTGTTAAAAAGGTTTGTGTTAAGCTTGAGCCCAAAATTAAACTGATTTATATATATAATTAGAATAACACAATAATGTTCTCTGACATTAAAATTGGTATAAAAAATATAAAAAAACTGAGAATGGTGAAATATATAATAAAAAATATTATTTTGATATATTTTAAAAAAACTAAGTATTTATGGGTCACCATATCGTAGCTTGCTTTGGTTGAGCAACGATATTATTCCTTCTTCTTCTTCTTCCTACCAAACACACTCCCCACAACATTTATCTATAAATTTAATGCCCATTGAAAAATAAGATTTTAATTTGGAAAGCAAAGATTGGATAAAAAGGATATTAGATTTTTAAAGTAGGCCAAAGGTGTTGCTTTGATAAATAATCCAATGAAATGTCACTCTTGGATGTTTGGAAAAATAATTTTTATTTAAAAAATTAGAAATATTTTGATATTTATTAATATAAGACATGCTTTTCAACAAAGACCTTTGTTAAACGAGGAAAAAATTAAGAAATTTAATCAAATTTAGCGTTCAGAAAGGTTTGTGTTAAGCTTGAGTCCAATATTAAACTAATTTATTTTTAAACTTAGAATAACATAATAATGTTATCTAACTTTAAAATTGGTAAAAAATATTTAAAATGTGAGAATAGTGAAATTAATAATTAAAAATATTATTTTAATAAATTTAAAAATTACATTTCTTAAAAAACTTAAGTATTTATAGGTGTATGCTTCTGAAAGGACAATATTATAATTTCCAAAGCCGCCCCCATGAACTAAGATTGCTAAAGTGGGGCATATTGTAGTTCCCTACGTGGGTCCATGTCATTGCATTTGAAAGCCCACGAACAAGTTTTAAAAGTTGGATCCACATCGCATGTCCTAAATGTAGACAATTAACGAATGTTTGGCTCATAAAAGTGCATTAAATGGATAATAAGTTGTAAAGACAAAAGAAATTTTAGGAAACTTAGTCACATTAGGTTTCTTCTTTTTGTTAACTAGTATACAATTGGAATACTCTAAATATCAAGTTGGAATTGGGTTAGTATGGAAATTTTAAAAATGGGTCTCGATATGGCATGAAGTGGCGAACGGGATATGTTTAGAAAGAACAAAGATTGTTTGGACCACTTAATATTGAAAAAATAGAAAATATATTTTTACTCCTCTCCTCATCTAACAACCTCTATAAATCTTTTTGTTTTCTTTTCATTTTAACATTTTTATTTATATTTTTATAGTATGCATTGATATATCTTTTATTTTGGAATATATATTTCCAAATGATTCTTACAAAAGCTCAAAATGTTATTTTAGCAAATGCTTTACATATACCATTCCCCAAGGCTATCCGCATTCTTCTCTAATCACCTAGAATTAAAACTTTGCATTAGAATGTCACTCAAGGGGATGAAGATCCCACTAAAACTCATATTATTTAGTATAAAGTGCTGCTAATTGAAGATATCATCATGAAATTACAAGTAAACCCGATATCATCATGAAATTACAAGTAAACCCACTCAAAATCTCACATTCAAATTCTCTCTTTTCAGAGCTATCTTTTGAATATCTTCAATTTCTTCCATTAAGTAGAGTAATAGACATGAAAAGAAAAGCAAAACACCCAGATCTCACCTCTGCAAAAATATAGACGTTGGGTCTATCCTGGAAAGGAAAAAGACAAATGAATCATAGACATTGGCCCTTTTATGGTGCTCTATGATGACTAGCTATATTATGATTGGGTTTGGTCAATCTATGTGAACAATAAGTTTGCTGGAATTTCAAATAACTTATTAATATTTCTGCTTTACCAATTAATCTCTGACTCAAAATCTACTGTGATAACCATTAGTCACTATGTCTCTTATCAATGCGTCATGTATTAACTAGACTGACCTTAAAAGTTACTTACCTATTACCTAACAACAATAGAATAGTGAGGTATCAATTGGCTAAGTCAACCTCCAAGATATCAGATGGCCACTCTGATGGTACTTGCCTGCATGTTTAGTAGATAAAGCAAGTTCAAGTAAAAGACCCTTTTAAATGATTGATTCTTTGTTCTAACACCTAAGGATGATAGTTGGTTTTTTTTTTACAATCCATCTATGCTTATTGTTGCTTATTAGCATAAGATATCGTCAACATGACAACATCATCATCAATATATGATACATACACAAAAATATAAATACAAAAAAAGAACTTGGGAAATAACTACATAGGACTTACATACCTGGTCATCTAAGTCCTTCTCTGTATCTCTCTCTCAAATACCCTTCCAAAGCACTAAAAGATAGAAGAAAAATCTTGTGAGTATGTAAATGAAAGGATGAGCGTAGAGTTGCAAAAACAAAAAAAAACGTGACTCACTGAAACTCTTTTAAATTAAGTCTCTTGTAAAGGAAGTCTAATTAAAACCAAAAGTCCGATTAAAGAGTCTCAGTTAAAAGAGTCCGTCTACATTGCGATATTAATATAATGTGCACATGGCCTTTGTTGAAGTAAGTAAGTCGTGACCAAGTTATGGACCCAAATAAATGAGATAAGCATTAAATAAGTGATAAGTATGGAAAGTGTCGGTGCTTGTATATAAATGACGATATATATAAATTAAAAAAAAAGTTTAAAATTTAAGGATTCTAAAGGCTTGATAATTTAAGATTGTATATGATGAGGATATGGTTGAAGATTCTATTAAAATTCTAAGAAAGAAAAAATAGGAACTGGCATATGTCACAACCTCATGAAGAGTATAAGCGCCGGGTGTTGCTCTCTTACAAAAAGACTATGCAATGTGTCACATTTTATTATAGTATTTCTAGTGCTTTAAAGCCCACGCCCAATGCAGGCCATGGAAAAAAATTAAATTTTATTTTTAAAATTAAATTTATTAATTTTTTTAATATTTTAATAAAATATAAATAAATATTATTATAAAAATCATAAAATAGTTAAAATATTAAATATTTTAAGAAGAGAATTTATATACAATCTTTGGTCACATACTCATATCCTTGACAAGAATTACCACATGTAGGTCTAACATGGAGCTGGGTGAACCACACATAATAAATATGTTTGCACATAGTAATATGATCTGATATTTATAATGATTAAATATTTGGATTCTTAAAGATGGTGATGATGATTGTCTCAACTCTAATCTACATCAAGATATTTCAATCACGACCTACCTTTGTAATTGGCTGCACTAAGGTGTGCGCCACATTAAATTTTAAAAATCTAATTTTAAGCTGGTTCTTTAAGAATGCAAATTCTTAAAGAAGTTCTTTTGTCAATGAGAATTCAAGCGAAAGTATAAAAAACATTAAAGACAAAGAAAAGAAGAGCATAAAAAGGAAATTGTATCAAATAATTTATAAGCTTCCTATTTCTGGGTTAGTCTAGAGCTAATATTTTTAATCTAATTAATAAAGAGAGTAATTTAGTATATACATAACTATTAAAATTTAAAAATCTAATTTTAAGGCTGGTTCTTCAAGAATGCAAATACTTAAAGAAGTTCTTTTGTCAATAAGAATTCAAGCGAATGTATAAAAAAACATTAAAGATAGAGAAAGGAAGAACATAAAAAAGAAATTGTACCAAATAATTTATAACCTTTCTATTTCTGGGTTAGTCTAGAGTTAATATTTTTAACCAAATTAATAAGGAGACTAATTTAGTATATACTTAATTAGGTTTATAATAGTGTAAAATACTCAATACCATTATAAACATGATAGATAACCCTTTGCACAACTATGATTAGAATTTTGAGAGTAGAAGAAGTTTTTAAAATAAATATCGAGTATACAATTGTGATTATCAACCCAAACTTATACCATGCATTACTATAGGGATTTTTAAATGTGCTGTGTAGTGATTACTACCCTGTTCTCCAAAGGCCCACGCATGTTGCTCAAACGAAAGCTATACGATACTCTACCGAGCTTTTGAATAACTTTCATTAGCATATACTCATGGGACCGATCATACAATGACATCTATTTAGCTACTGCATGGTTACAATTAAAGTATGTCCCATCCCATCTACGTGCACCCAGTGAACGGTCTTTCGTTTGCATGATTTCATAGCAATGATTTGGAAGATGGGTCCTTTTGCCACATGTCGCACTTTCGTGAAAGGACTGCGCCACGTGTCACTCTCCCATGAAACGGGACATTGTTATAATATATACTAGCAACAAAGGCTCGTGCTATACCAAGGCCCAAAAAATGTGAATATATTTAAATTTAAGATTGATTGAAACATTGATAAGAAAAAATTGCATTCTACTAATCTTTACATCTTTAAGTTATCTTTCGCCATTTTCGATTTATCTTTAGCCATTTGGATTTAGGAGCTAGATATATATACATGCTAAATACAAAAGAGTAAATAAATAAAAGAAAGATATTAATTTTCTATTTTTTATTTATCTTTTGTATTTCCACTCTCTCTTTTTCTCTCCCACTTTCATGAGTTTTATTAATATTTTTAATTTAAACTTTCTTTGAGTAAGGGTATTATGCTAGGATATCTCAATTTATCATCCTTAAATCCTTAAATGGAAAACAATTTCTGTCATTCATTAGTAATAATTGAGTTTCTCTTAAAATTTTATAAAAAAACTTAAGAAACAAATTCGAATTTTACCAAACCGGTTCGACACAGAACTCTCACAAAATTAACAAACTAAGTGATTTAGAACAATGCAAGTGTATGAATTTCATCACAAATAAAGCTTAATCTCCATTTACCAGAATATTGATTTGAAATCCCATGATAATGCATTGAAAAAAGCTCCCTCCCAATTATAAGGCCCAAAAAATATAGTTGAGAATTCATTTTCACCTGCTCTTATTGTTGTTGTCAACATCAATTCTCTCAATTTCTTCACATTTTCACATTGCCCTGTTGAGGCATACTTGTTTGATAACATCACATAATTGCTGGCGTTGTTTGGTTTAAGCTTAAACAATCTATTAGCCACAACCTCTCCGAGCCCTATGTTGTCATACCGTCCCCATGAATTCAGCAGTGGTTACATATGCTATCACTCGGGCTCATTGCCATATTCTCCACCACATCCAATGCCTGTTTGATTCATCTTACTTAACCCAAGAGATCAACTATGCATGCCTATTAATGCTCTATTGTTGGAGAAATTCTAAATTCCTTTTCATCCTATTGTACAATCTCTGCTCTTCGGCTGTGAGGCGGGCATGACTACAAGTTGATAGCACAGCAATGAAGGTGATGGCATTTGGTCGACAACTCACTTCAACCATCTCTTATTAGATAGAGATATTATAGGCAGAGACTAACACACTATAAGTATATAGGGAGGAGATTTAAATATTAAATGAGTTGTGAGAGATTTTAGTGGATTCAGTCAGATTTTAAGGGATTGAAATTTTAGAAAGTGAATTTGCTATTGGTGAAATTATTTGCTAATTGGATGAGACAGTCAAGATATATAGGCTTGATTTAGAGGTGATGTATCTTTAAAATTGGAATGAGAATCTTAAGGAGAGTTGTTAGGGCTTAAAGAGATCTTTCACATTTGATGGAGTGTGGAGTCAAAATTGTTTGGAAATTTTTTAAAGCATTTCTTTGAGATAGCTCATGATGTGGCACTTTAAAAGAAAAAGAAAAAAAAAATACTAACGTGGTATCCTCCAAAAACGTCCATTTCCACAACTTTAATATACATCAAATAGTGCTAATAATAATATAATAATATAATTGCCAAACAAGTTCTGTGAAATTTCATAGCGGCAAAACCCATTGTCAGCGCAACTAGATGTCTTCTAGAAGACGGAAGAATGCGAGACGGGCCCCTTGTTTGCAAAAGAAACGTTTTCTCTTCTCTTCTCTTCCCCTCTCCATGTCACGCTCCTCGATTTCAACCTCTTCTGATCGATTTTTTCTTCTTTAGGAATTACGATTTCTAGTTTGGTTCTGCATTTCGATCGATTGATCGAAGAGATCTGATGATGTATATGTTTCTTTCTTCTTCTTCTTCTATAGTTTGTTAGATGATGATCTCTTTACATGCGTGGTTTTCTGATGATCTCTTTCGAAGAGCCTCTCGAAGGTGCGACTTCTGTCTCTCTCTCTCTCTCTCTCTCTCGATGCAAAACCCTAAATCTATTCTTCACTTATATCGATGCTTCTCTTTTGATTTGATCTCTAGCTTCGGCAGAGCTGAGCTCTGCAGAATCTCCGCTTTTATGGAAATGATTCATCTGTATGTTTATTATTATTTGTAACTCTGGATTTCTATGCTTGTTAGTAATATGTTGTTGTTGGGATTGGGAATGATTTAAGAGGAGAGTTTGTGCCGCTTTAAGGAAATGATTCTGGTTTGTAGAGTTTGATTTGCTTGGAGATTGGTTAGTTATTTCATTGGAGATTGCTGAGTTTGTAGCCCAGCTGTTTGGTGCTCATTGTTCCAACCATGAAGTTGCAGGATAAAGTTACATTAGCTTTATTCTTCCATTATATAAAGAAAAAGAATGCAAAGAAGTAGGAAATTAGTATTCATTGTGACCTGGATACGTCTGACCAAAATACATGTTAAGTGAAGAGAATAGATGCAAAATCACACCCTTATTTTGCTTTTCATATAGTGTGTAAGATGCTGAACTCAGATAGAAGGGACAAGGCTACTGGGATGGTGGTTTAGTGCCTTAGATATTTTTTACGTTATTTTTGTTGAACTGTTTTCCTTTCTGCAATATATGTTCTTCTCATTTCATTTAGATTTTAGTAATCATCTCTCTATTGTATTAGTTTATGCTCATTAAAATATTGTCTAAGATTAGAAGTGGTCGGTGACTTGGTGGTGAAGATTAAACTGTATACCTATAAAATAAACATACCCAAAATGTGAAGTACCTCAATTGCCCAAATCGACAATCTACCCAGAAAATGGGACTTTTGAGAGAGAGAGAGAGAGAGAGTTAAAGTTGGATCGATTGAACAGAGAAGATGTTCCAGATGAATGAATGTAGAACATGCAACAAAGCCCCTTGTTCTACTACGTGCATCTATGAAAGATTTACTAAAAGTCGAGCATGCAGAAGAAGAAAAAGCCATCAAATGGTAAGATTTTCTTCAGTTTTCAGTTGTATGAAACCCTAGAATGTAAAGACTGATAGATGAAAATGATGCAGAAGAGAATATGAGAGAGAGAGAGAGAGATTCAGTTAGTTTTTAGGAGTCAGGAGTAAGGCAACATACTAGGTATGAAATGAAATGGGAATCTTTCCCTCAACTCTGTCGCGATGCTACTGCCCTAAACGCTCTTGTCCTATGATGCCCAGATACGGACATGGGTACGGATACGGATACAGGGAACGAGGGTTCGATCTGCCGACTTAAAAATTTTAGGATATGGATACGGGTACGGCATTTTAAAAAATATATACATATAAATACTTATCGTAGTACTCAAATATTATGAGGCCCACTGTGTGAATCAAATTTTCAATGAGGTGGGCTTGACAATATCTTAATATAGAAGAAAATAAAAGAAAAAAAAAAGTGGGCCAAGTGTCTTGGTTGGCCCAGTAGCTCAACATTAAAATAGAAATAAATAAATAAATAAAAGCCCAACGGGCCCGTTCTCATTCATAAAATGTGACGGGTTGTTTTTTCCCTTTTGCATCTCTGGGGCATCATCGAACGAAAAAGAAGAATGAATGAATAAGAAGAAGACAAAGCGTATATAGCACCTGAAGCTAGAAGCTCGAAGCAGCAACAGTAGCAGAAAGTAACACAGTGGTCTACCACCTAATTGAAGAAGCAACCCATCAAAACGAAAGCAGTAGCCCCTGTCAGTTTAGTTATCTTCATCCTCGCTGTCACCTTCTCCTCCTCCTCTCCTCCTTCTTTTTTGCTTTCCTTTTGATCAAACTGAGAGAGGGCTCATTTAGGAGTAACTCGGTCAAAATGGACAAAATCTGTTGTAATTTTGGATAAAAAATATTGCATAGCCGTATCCTAAAATTGGTGGCCGTATCCAAGCCGTATCCCGTACCCGTATCCGTATCGTATCGTATCGGTACCAATGCCACAGGACATTTGGAGTATCCGGGTATCATAGCTCTTGTCTTATATCTAAAAAGGGAAATTTTCAAATAAGCCCTAAGTTTTTGAGCACATAAGTTCTACTCCTCAATGTAAGAAACAAAGATCAATGTATTTCCTATGGTATCACTGAATTGCCAACAGTATGCTAATGTGCCCTTAGATACTTTTTAGGTTTATGCCTCTCTGGTTCTGTTTATACACACTGGGGCAGAGCTAAGGAAGTTGTTATTATTATTATTATTTTTTGGGTTTTTTTTGTTGGTTGGGGGGGGGGGGGGGGTACTAAAATAGTAATTTACAGTAGTTTTTAACAATGCATCCCTCCTTCCCAAAATGTAGGATTCCGCACCTGTACGCATTGATATGCGCATTCTGGGATCAGTTGCGTATAGAGGCCTCTTGATTCCATTTGTGCTGAAGAATCTGCTGGTTTTACTTGTTCTGTTTTATCTGGAAACATCTGCTGGTTTTTGTTGGTATGGAAATGATTTTAGAGCTAATTGTTTAGCAATTTTTTGGAAATGATACTTAGGCTCAGACCTTCCTTGAAGGTCTGTGGTTATTGTTTCTTTGTTTTTTTCCCTTTGTTTTCAACACAATTGAAGGTCTTTAGTGATTTTGAAGGGGCTTCGTAAGCAGAGAATTTATCTAAAGCTCAAATGAGTAATTTCATTTTTATAACATTGTTTTACATGTAAGCTTTGAAAGTTCATAGTGAGTTTCATGGTAGGCAACGCTTGACGACTATGCTTATTATGCCAATAAATTAGTTGAAGATCATTTTAATTCATCAATGCTGTCGAGCTTACAAATTAGACGAACACAAATACGGTGGTCTCAACCTTGCACTAACTATGTTTTTGAAGTAATTAGTTCCGCATTTCTACCTTTGCATTTGATGGCCTAGATTAATACTATATATGATTCTGTAGTATCCACAATACTGAAAATTATTGCAAGAATAGGCTTGCCCAAAGAAACATGAATCTGATTACTGAAAATTAGATCGGTTTCACTTCTTTTTTGGAGATTCCTTGCTCTGATTACGATTATGTGTTTGATTTCACTTACATTACGGTTTGATCCATAAGAGATCATGGGTGCCTTTATGCATCATGATATTGAGTTTGAGGTTGAATTACCTAGAATTTCCTCTTTTTCAAGGAGTTGGTAGGATATTCCCAGTATTTATAGGAATCTCCTTTCTATCAAAGGGGCTATAGACTATAGTGGAGGATTGAAGGTGAAAAACCAACAATGAACCATCAAATAATCTCTCCTTCAATAGGAAATGATTGCCGCTTGCACAGTAGTAATTTAATCCTAGGAAAGAGATGGTCTTATCTGAATCTCCATTTTGGCCACTTCACTCCTTTTACTGTGAGATCCGAGGAGTTCTAGATGAAGGGGCTATGAATCTTGGAATTAAAATTCTGTGTTCTTGATATTGAATATATAGGGCTTATTTTGTATGCTGTCTATCCTGATATGTTCATACGTATTTGTGGTTTCCTTTTCCTTGTGCTGAATAATTGCCTTGGTTAAGTTCGTAAACTGGGAGGAACATGGAGATGTACTGTGCAACAGATTTCCCCACTACCATTATTCCTTGTTCCCCAAACCAAATGCAGGCTGACCCAGACCCACCCACCTTGTGGTTTTGACAAATGACAATGAATAAAAGTATTATGGTTTTATTAAGGGGCTGAACATTGATCTCCCTCCAAGTGATTTTGGAGGTCAACTCAAAATGAGAGTTATTTAGTTGCATGCTGTTTGGGAACGTGACGCTGTCCCGATTTGATGCAATCGGACTGTCTAGGGCCCAAATAACCAAATTCCGAAAATATCCCAACACTACACCACCTTGCTGGGAAGAAAAATAAAAATCCAGAATTAAAACGACAAAGGAACAATGCTGAAAAAACACTAAACTCACCTTAGAAGCCTTCTTAATCTTCTAGTATCCATACTATACCAAAGAACGAGGAAGAAAACGCATGAAACCACTAGTTTTGTTAACTTCCAACAATTGGTACTGTAGCTGCTACCGTAATGACGAAAATTGTTTATTAAATAATGCTCATAAGTCACACAAGAACCCTAGTAATCTTTCCCTAATTGGTTGCCTATCATTAGTAGAAGTACTCAGAATAATTTCCTTGGCGCAGCCACAATCCACGATCGATAAAATAGAGCAATCTTCTAATGGATTGATCAAATCCAAGATGGATTTCAGCCCTAGGGCACAAACATAACTAAGAAACACACCATAACTGAAGGGAAAACCTAGTTTGAATATTATTAATTATCAAAGCATAATCAACTACATTAAGGATTCTTTTGTTTATAGAGTAGCAAACCTAGTTCTTGGCATGCAAGACTTACTACTTAAAACCAAGAACTTCCTAATCCTATCAAGTATGAAATAATAATAGTAGTAAGATAATTATAGAAGGTGCCGTAGTAGCTCTCAACCAATTGGGCCTACCGGGTTGACCCCTGGGTTAATGTTTGGTCCTAGTTGCCTTCTTGGGCCGGGTCTATACTACATCAAATTACAACTTACAACTAAATGAATGATTAAAAAAAAAAAAACTTGAATGATAAAGATGAACTTCAGAAAGGTTGAGCTAACCTAGATCATTCTGAAAATGAAATAGTAACAAACTCAGGTGAGTAACAAACAACAGCAAAGCTAATGCTGATAATGTTGAAACCATATGTATTTGGATACCTTAACAGAGGAGGCTGGATATCTAGACTTTTCCTTATCAAACAAGAATTTCTAGATGCTCCATGACAGCTATTGATAATGCATCCCTGTCTAAAACTCTCTTGTATGTGATGAGGCCATTGAACCTCAAATCCATGTCTAAAAGGGCCAAGAATAATTGGCGAGAAAAGGTATGGTGATGGGAAATCCTGGAAGAGCAAAGTTCGTAAAAGAAAAAAAAAAGAAGAAAAAACCTTAAACCACTAATGTTCAACAAACTTAAAAGAACATTCACATGCACCATTAGCAGCTCTAGTGAACATGCACCATTAGCAGCTCTAGTGAATCACATGAAGAACGTTTTTTATTTTTATTTTTTTGAAATTTGAATTACAAGTCAAAGGATTGGGATTATATTGGAGCACAATGAAAAAATAACATGCTATTATTTTCTTAATGCTATTTCAAAAAATAATCTGAATAAAAATATAGGAGATGTTATGGATTATAACTCAAACAACTTGTGTGATCATATGCTTTTGGTTGATAGGTGACATTGGGTTGAATGAGATATTCCAATAGATACATAAGCCAAGAGCACGCTCCGAGCATCTAAGTGGTGTTGAGGAATTCCTAAACACCACTTGACAATACAACAAACAGAGGTAGGATCCTGTGTCCATGTATCAAGTGTTGCAACACGTACTATAAGAATAGAGAAGAAGTGCATGGTAACTTATTATGGAATGGGATAATGAAGAGTTACATTCATTGGACGAGACATGGGGAGGATATATATGGAGGGCAATATATTAGTGATGAGTTCGATGAGGGTGATGATATGCAAGGAATGTTGCAAGATGCATTTGGTATGCTGAACTTAGATGTTGGGGAGGATAACAAATCACCGAAAGAAAGCACTCTAGATGAGCCAAATCGAGAAGCGCAAAAATTTTACGAATTGTTGAAGGATGCTGAGTTTGAACCATACCTAGGTTGCACTAAAATTTCGAAACCATCCATACCTAGGTTGCACTAAAATTTCGAAACTATCTTTCCTTGTACGGTTATTTCACTTAAAGTGTCTTAATGGATGGAGCGACAAAACATTTGACATGTTGCTTGAGTTGTTAAAAGAGGCATTTCCTGTTGGTGAAATGTTGCCTAAGAATCACTATGAATCAAAAAAGATACTTCAGGAGCTTGGGCTGCACGACAAGAAAACACTACAAGAACATACATGCTTGCCCAAATGACTATATGTTGTACTGGAGGGAGCATGAGAATATAAATGAATTTGTTGTATGTGGTGAGTCTAGGTGGAAATCAGTGATATGTCACTCTATTGAACAAGCTTTAACTTCATCTGCAGAGGATAAGAAGATAGCTGCAAAAATCCTGCATTATTTTCCATTAAAATTGAGGCTTCAGAGATTATTATGTCTTCAAAAACAGCTGAGCATATGAGATGGCATGCCGAAGGCCGCACAAAGGATGGGTTATTAAGGCATCAACATATTTTGAGGTAGGTAAAGCTTTAGATGAAGAATACCTGTCGTTTGGTTTGGAATCACATAATGTTAGACTTGGATTAGTATTGCTCACACCACATGGCCTGTCATTCTTATTCCATACAATTTGCCACCATGGATGTGCATGAAGTAGGCCCTTTTCATGCTATCGTTGCTTATTCCTGCCCTATGTCTCCTGGGAGCAATAGTGATGTCTACCTGCAGCCACTAATAGAGGAGCTGAAGGAATTGTGGACAGATGGAGTTGAGACATATGTTGCCTTTTCAAAATAGCATTTCTAAATGCATGCAGCGGTCTTATGGACTGTTAGGGACTTTCCTGCATATGCTAACTTGTCAGGATAGAGCACTAAAGGGAAAAAGGCTTGTCCCTTATTTATTGTTAACTTATTATCACTTATTCTGTTTATATTGTTTGTAAGAGGATAATCTAATTTACCTTTCTTTGTTTTGTAGGGAATCTAATTTACCTTTGTTATGTAGGGAGCAAATGGATGATCAAGCAGAAGTCATTTTAGTTTTTTATTTTTCTATTACAATGTTAAGTAGTTTTGGGTTATGCAGAATATTTGTCCAAAACTTTTCTGGAAGCACCTTGATTTCTCTTTGGATGATAACACAACAGTTATGTTAATAGTTTGAATCTTTTTTTTGTCTTTGGTTGATAACATAGCAATGTGAAGGCTTTGAATCTTATTTTGATTGGCAACCTCTTGATGTTAAAGGAGTTGTTTCATGTTGGCAGATTACCCACATTTAGTTTTCCATTTAATTAGGTAGTGGCTAAATGTGATTTGCAAGTTTTCAGGACATACTTTCATGGACCTATGATTGAAAGTCATATTAGATGGTCTAGAATGGTGACCCATAATCTATTTTGCTAAACATCTTTACTCTCTAGGTCATTTCTTCGGGGAATAACATTTTAACTGTACATGTTCCCTCTCCCTCTAGGACGATGGTGTTGATGTGTGATATGGAGGATTTAGTCTTAGACAGCTTGGAGCTGTGGTCGCACACTGCAAGCTTGATCCTTTGATTGCAAATTTTATGAAGCTGTTGTGCAGCCAAGCGATTTGCAAGTGAGTCATCTTAGTATTGAGAATTTAGTGCTTAATAGTAATTTGGTTTTTTCTTTTATTTATAAGTGAAGTATCTGTTTCACTTGGTGATGCAGATATACTGCAATGGAGATGCATTAGATTGGCCCGACTTTCCTATTGGGATGCTGTCTGCTGTCCATCTCGATAGATGTTTGTTCTGTGTTTTTTTCATTTACCAATGACTGTTTTTTCATTAGCTGTTAGCCTAAGCTGAGGGACTTTTGTTTGTTGCCTTGAAACAAGCCTGAGTTTTTACTTGAGTTGATGTAATTTAGCCAACTATAGAGCATTTAGCCAACTGCATATCTTTTCAGATTTGTGCTGTGGCAGATCTTCAAAATAAGAAAATAAGAAAAATCAATTCCGTGGCATTTACTTTGAACAATTTTTAATTTCTTTTACATTTCATGTTCTCTGTTCCTGTTTCTCTTGCAGTTTTTAACTAATTTTCGTGAACACTAGTGCTTGACAGGTTTACTTTGTTTTTATAAATCTGGGCTTCCTAGTAATTCCTTTATGGTGATTTGGCAGGTGAAGAGGCTCTGCTAGAGTTCATAGAAATCATAAAGTCAGACACCGAAACTTAAAGCTAAATTACTTTGGTCTTTCATCCTCCTGCCTTCGATGCGGCCTTTCATCCTCCATGACTACCAAGAGCTTGCAGATCATGTATATTAATTTCTACATTCCATGTAGACCCAAAAACAACAACAAAGACATGAGTCAATTCGGTACTGTTTTGAACCAAGATCAATTGGGTACTGTATAGATAGCAGCATATGTTGAATGTTGGTGGGTGTTAGCAGCAGAATTCCTCAAAAAAGACATGGGAAATGAATGTGAATTGGGGTGTGTTTTCTGACTTGTAGTGATATTTATTATGCGAGTTATGGAGTGTCTGTGGACAGAATCTTTGTTGTCAAATCAAGTGCCTGTCCCTCATTTGATGAAGTCAAGAAACTACCCAACAAGGTTCTCCCGTGGTGTGGTAAATACATGCCATCTTTCATGACATTCTAGCCATGGCTTTTTTTTGCTCTCACTTTTAATAAAGCACCCTGATTTGTGTTAATTTTTTGTTAATTCTGTTGATTTTGGTAATTATTATGAACCAGGTACCAGAAGTTCTAGCCTATTGAGGCACTTGCATAAGGGGTTCTTGCCAACAGCCAGTGCAGTACATGTCCCAGGTTACGTGGTACCAAAATTTCTCTACTTAGAAGATTGTATGTACCAAGCTAGTAACTGTTAGAAGGCACCTTGATACTGGCCAACAGATTAGCGGAGACAGGTGGAAAGATTTCCATCATATTACAGTTGTATGAATCATGTTGTCAGAATCGGATGATTCACGATATGAATCACATTGGACAGTATTCGATACATATCATACGTGTAAATCGCTTTACAAGAAAAATCGTATGATACTGTCATGAATCGTACAATATGATACAAATAATATGAATCACACAAATCTTACAATATTTCTTGGGTGGGAAGTTGAAAGGCCAAACATCTTAAAATAGGGGTCTTTTCAATAGGTGGGTTTTTTTGGCATATACGGCATAGGTTATGGAGGCTGAAAATGCACACTTTTCACTGCAGCCGGGCAACACTGCAATACGTTGCTTAAAGCGGGAAACGCCCTGGCCTTATTGCGAAATATTGTTATCTCATAATTCATATTTGGGTTGTGACAAAGTGTTATGCTAGCTGTCAACCTACCTAACGCAATTCTCTTCCTTTACACGGACTTGGGACCGGCAGTAAAAACTGGCGAAGTTAAAGGTGCCTACCTTGTAAGATTGTAAATCTAATTGGTTCTGATTGGTGTTGACTTTTGTGCTGTTGCCTCAAGTATATTTCAAACAGTGGTACAAACCCTTCCCCAAGGCGCTCCTGTCTTTGAGTTTTTTCCTTTTAAGTTTAACATCTGCTAAATCGCCCTTGCACCAAATGGACTCCATCTGCCTCTCTCTCTCTTCCTCTGCCAGAATCAAACAGGAAACATTCTGCTTATGAAAATAAGGCCCCTATCCTGTTTTTAACATGTGTTGATTGCAAATTCTCTTTTGAACATTGTTAAGCTTTTTTTTTTTTTTTTTTTTGCCTCTGTACAGCCAATTGATGTCAAGGTTTGTTATTTCTGACAGCTCACTCTGTGCCAAGTTATGGACACCATAAAGCAATCAACCAGATCTCGATCTATTAAAGAAATTTCAATGGTGTTGTTGAACAATGCCGTCTTTACCTTTTGCCAACCTCTTGATCCTCATCTTTGGTGAATGGGAATATGTATACAATTCGTAAGCACTTTGTCCCCTTTTGAGGCATTTGAATTGTTGATTCACTTGAAGCATTATATATTGGCTGATTCATTCATTTGACTTGATTCTTGTTGATTCATCCCACTCACTAGGCTTGTTTTTTAGTGGAAATTTTTTCAGCATGTGAAGTATATTAAATTCTTTTCTTCAATTTTGCATAGAGCAATTGGTGTTTTGTGTTGCGAAGTATTCAATATATTCACATTGTTCACACATGTTATTGGTGTCTTGGATGACCGGTTTTTATCGACATTGCTAATTTTAATGTCTCTTTCTCTGTTTGTGATTGTTGTGTTTGTGCTGTTATGCTCTCCATTTTGAGGGATGTTTCTGACTTTATCGTTTGATTGCCATTGTGATCTTTGTGCTGACTTCCTGTGTTCCCTTTGTAGAGATGTTATTAGGATGCCAATGTTTTCAGTATTGGCACTTGGACTTGCCATCAGCCTTACGTCTATATGGTTTTTAAATCAGACTGGTCCCACCACTTATATGTAAAAGAAGAAAATGATAATATATATATTTGAAATTTTATCCAGTGCATGTCTCTTCCATGCACACCCTTGCACACCTTATTGTGGCGCTCACCTGATGATCCACTCAAATGTACCACCACATGGACCTTCCCTTTGTGAGAGAGAGAGAGAGATTAAGCGATTGTAGGTAATGCATATTGTGCTAACTAAATCATTTGGAAAACATCTAATTATAATCGATTGTAGGTAATTAGTTGATTGTATGTAAGGCATATTGTGCTAACTAAATCGATTGTAGGTAATGCATATTGTGCTAACTAAATCATTCGGAAAACATCTAATTATAATCGATTGTAGGTAATTAATTGATTGTAGGTAATGCATATTGTGCTAACTAAATCACTCGGAAAAATCTAATTATAATCGATTGTAGGTAATGCATATTGTACTAACTAAATCATTCGGAAAACATCTAATTTTACCCATTCAGCCTTCCTTCTTCCATTTAGTTCTGATGAAAAGCCTCTTGCCTTCTGCAGTCTGGTGGGATCCTTGAACAAGATTCCTATATCTATTGCTGGTATACTGTTGTTTGAAGTACCACTCAGCCTACTTAACCTTTTCAGCATACTTTTTGGCAATGGATGATTAGTGGTGTGATTAACTGCTACTTCTATTGTATTTTCCAGCTCTTTTGGTTTCTATTGAACCCATGCTTGAATTTTGTTTTTAAGGTCTTTTCACGGTGGTGTTTTTTTGCAAGGGCTAAAATGTCTCAACTTATAGGCGCAAAAGGATCATTTACCAGGGATGCACTTACTTGGGTGCCTTGCCTTGCCTTGCCCCAGCTGATTCATTTTTTTAATATTTTTAATTTTTTACCCTGGCTCGCTAAAAGTAAAAGATGCTAATAGGAAACATGAGAAGGTATAGAACAACGCTTATAATTGA
This sequence comes from Sextonia rubra, assembly GCA_037013555.1. Lineage (NCBI taxonomy): Eukaryota > Viridiplantae > Streptophyta > Magnoliopsida > Laurales > Lauraceae > Sextonia > Sextonia rubra. The sequence continues at coordinate 101,705,606 of JASUAD010000001.1, read as the reverse complement.
GTAGAAGTCAGTGATATTATCTTATGCTGACACTAGCTGAGAAATTATTTATTTATTTATTCAAGGATACTACTACAACCTCCAGTATATTTCAGCAGCATGCCTGCTAAATGTTTATTTAGAGTAAACAAGAATGGTTATATAATTAATTATAGACGACTTGATTCACAAAAACATAAAACAATATACTATTTGATCATACTTTATTTGTTTGCATATTAATTTCTTCATATTATCTCAAATATTTTCATTTAACATATAGAAATTCCAGATACTTTATCAACTATATGGGCAAGGATTTTGCTTCCTCACTTGTGAGGATGTGGCTGTCGTACTATTTCAGTCTTCTATTGTTGTTATTGTTGATCGTCTCAACCCATGCTGGTCCCCTCTCCGTTGTTCCTCCTTTTTATTGATCATGTAACCTCTGTATATGTATATGAATCAATATTTGTATGTTTTTATTGACAGCCCAGCTGTTTTAAGCAATATTGGCAAGGACTCTGGCTCCCACTGTCTATGTATATATTTTTGTCAGACATCAGAAAATCAAGTAAGTCAATGCACTATTCTTGTCATATTCAACATATAACATTTGCAAATTTTAACTAACTTGCTATATTTTGAGTTCTAACACTAACTGAAGTTCTGTTTTATTCATTTATCACTGTATGTTTAAACTCTTGTTTATAAGAAAGAAGAAATTTAGGAAAAAAAAAAAGGAAAGAAGAAGAAATTTGAAGCCACTGGTTCTTTGTAGAAATTGAATAATCAGTTGTCATTGATGCCTTATCCATCTTTTTCAAAACTGTAGAAAATTGGAATTATATTTTGCAATTACATTGGCCTTTTAAAAAAATTGTTAAATCTATAAAGATTTAAGATAACCAGCTTAGTCATGAGTTGGATTTCTAATATGGGGCCTACATGAGTGAGAGAAAAAAAATACTAGATGGAATTTGATTCTGTGACCAATTGAATAACCAAATGCAATTTCCATGTGAAGGCTTGTCCTTGTTGCAAGTAGAATATGTGAAAGTGTGGAAATTAATTTACTTTCGTCTATATTAATTGCCTTATCATTTTTTTTTTTCCACCTTGGATACAAAAGAGATGGAGAATGGGGTTGAGAGGGATGGTGTTTTCATGCCTAGTGATGATCACTTGGGTGAGATGAGTGGGTTGAAGAGAGGAAGACTTTTCATTCAGTTGGTGTGGATGTTGTGCGAGGCTTAAGGTTTTTGGTTCTGGAGATTTTGAGTTCTTTTGTGAATGTACTCCTGGCTATCATGAAGGTCTCTACTTGTTTTTTTGGTTTTCAAGACCAGCATATTGAAAAAAGTCATTTATCTTGTCACTATGCAAGTTTTTTTGTCGTGTAAACATTTTTCTTAATTATATTAGTGAATGCAATCAGTTCTTTTGAAATTAGAAGCATAGTACAACTGTTTGTTATGTGCACGTGCCTTTATGGACCTTTGAAGCAACTTGACAATTTTGACAAGATTAAATTAGAAGAAAAAAGAAAATTGTTTAGTTTACACTACATTTTTTGGCTTCATGGTCTTACAAATACCAATAAATTATGGTTCTATGGTCACTGTACTGTTCATTTTTGAAATGAACAATTTTGTGGGGTAGGTTTAATTAATTTAATTAGATCCCTCAGTTTGAGAGGTGTTCTCTTTTTATTTGGCCGCAGTCCTCCTTGTGAAAAGGAAATTAAAAAAAATTATCATATGCTTTCAATTTCCCTTTTCAAAATAATGTATTCATCATTATTTTTGCTCTCCCTAATTTGTATTGCCATTTTTTAGGGTTTTTCTGGCTTGTGTCAAATGCCACAGGTAATTCTATTTTTACTTTGTAATTTTATTTGATTGATTTATTCTTTGTTCAGTGTCAAATTGCTGTTAGATTAATGTGTCATTACTTATTCACTCTGTTTGAAAGGATTACACCTTTAATCTCAATGCAGATACCTCTCTTTCGTATCATTGTCACGAGTACAATTTTTGGAATGACGTAAGTAGATGGTTCTGCTGTGGTTAGATGCGGTACAAGTTTTTGGGGCCTGGAAAATATCAAAGGTAATTCGCTTTTCACTTTCATAAGTAAATGAAGTTCTTTCATTTTTAATGATTTTTTATTTAAGTAAATAAAATAGATAAATTGATAGAGTTGTTGGAGTGTGTCGCTTTCTCTGTTTTGGGATCTAGGTCTATTCTCTTCCTGTTTCCATGTTTTTTCTTTCTTTGTATTTCTGTTGGGTTTTTTTAGATGCAATTAGATAGAATTAGGATATTTTGGTGGGTTCTTCTGTCTGTTTGAGGGACAGGTTGCAGGTTTAGGTGGTTGTGTTCTTTCTGGGCCCCTTTGTATCATAGTCTTAATCCTATAAATGTTTTTGACTTTCTAAACTATTTGTTATAAATATATGATTAGTGTTTGATCCGTTTATTATGAACTTGGATGACAAAGAAGTTGTAACACTGTTGAATCTCGATCCTCTTGAATTGTTTCACTCAGATATTTGTGACCAAATATTCAAATCACAAATGGATTAATGCAAGAACATGGGCAATCATTTAAGAGGCTTGAGATTTTAGACTAAGGGGTTCTTTGAAAACACTGATCTAATTAATAAGAGCCAAATAGATTAAGGTAAAAATAGAATCCCTAATTTTAAGTTGTAATTTACAATTAATGTATTTCATAAAATACAAAAAAGTGCTAACCTCAACATAGTTCTGACAAGGCTTTGGTGATAATGATTGTGGTAATTGTGGTATTTGGGGCTCAACTCTAAAAAATAATAATGTAGAGTAATTAGAGATGTAAAATGGGCCGACACGATAGGTGCTCGGCCTGGCTGTGCTGGCATAGCACGACTGGACCAGGGGTCCGGCCCAGCACAGCCCATAGCCGTGCCATGCCGTGTGTCATGCCTGCCATGCCGTGTGTCATGCCTGCCATGCCTTGCCTTGTTTGGGATGGCAAGGTGTTTTTTTTCCTTCATGTTTTTTAAATAAAATAAATTGGACGAGATGACACAGAGATTTAAGTGGTTCGGCCAAACTCGACTTACATCCACTTGAGGAAAAATCCATTTGGATCTTTTCAACTTGAAGGTTTTTTAATTGAATTACCTTCAAACCTTTACAATTTTTTTAGATAATAAAGAATATAAAAAAGTAAAGGAAATTACATTATATGTTTACATCAAGTTAAAGATAAAATTATAGTTGTAGTCTGGCGATGTCATAGGTTTGATCCTAATCTTTTGGTTCAGTCAATTCTTGTTTTCTTTTATGTGCCAAATACCAATCTCGTAGATAGACACAACACTCCACCATTTCATGCGTTAAATTCATCCTCCCATCATCAACTACACGCCCACCTGCACTAAAAGCCTGTTTTGATGCTACAAAAGACATTGGAATTATTAATAAATCATAAGCCATGGCAAAAATCACAGGATATATGCTTTCATATGCTTTCCACCACGCAAAAATATCAAAAGTAGATGTAACATTTGGCTGCATCTCCATTACTACACCTGTGTCAATATATGACGATAACTCCATCACAACATGACTTGAGGTGAATGACATACCCATTTTGGAATAAAGATTATCAAAACCTACTAGCTTTTGATTTCCTCCCAATCCTTCCCTCTGATGTGCCCATCCTTAGGCAATATGATTGAAATAATGATTGTAAACATAAAGTTATATTGTCAATATTATTTATATTTTCGGTTTGTAAGTTATCATTTATTTCATGATGAAAAATGGTAACACCTTTCAATTTAATCTTAGGATCTAATACAGCAACTCAAAAAATTTCATTGGGGCTTTACGCCAATACTTAAATTTTTCTTCCATTTTTTTTCACAAATAGTGCCAAGTAGTTCATTATTTTTATACATTTTAATTTATGCACTAATTGCGAAAATATGATTAAGTGTTTGATTAGCAGTGGGATAATACATCTTAGAAAAAAATAATGTTGCATTATAAAAAAACTTCTAAAAGATTCTTTAATTCATCATAAATTTCCCAATGTCCATCAGGCACCCGGTAATCTACTATATGAAAAAATAGCTCTATTTAACATATCATATATAGAATCCTATTTATGTTCAACATCTATTCTTATTCTTATAGGTGTCAAATTATGCCTAGTACATAAAGTGGCGTATAGTTGTTCTCTAACTGAGGATGAAATTATATATCTAACACAATCTTTAATTTTTTCTATAATAATCTCTATATATTTTAAACCAACTTTGATAATAAAATTTAAAATGTGACATACACATCTATTGTGAAATATAGAACCATCAATTAAGTTAAAAAGTGGTATCATAGCTTTCATTATATCAATGGCTACATTATTGTTAGATGCATTATCTAAATAGATATAACTTTATCTAAAATTTCATATTCTAAAATTTTTTCTAAAATAAGTGTTGCTATTCTTTGTCTATTGTGTGGCCATTGAAGTTTAGAAAAAGTAATTATCCGTTTGTTCATTATCCAATTTACATCAATGTTATGGGCAGTGATAGAGAGGAAGCCATCACCACCTCTATATGTCCATAAATCTGTGGTTATAGCTATTCTACTAGTACTATTTTGAAAGTAATTTTTTATATTTTTTTTCTTCTTTCCATAACCTAATGGCATCATTCCTACCAGTGTTTCTAGAAATTTTTTAAAATTGTGGAGCAAATGCACGTTGACTCATTTTTAGCAAAAACAAAAGGCATTTCAGCAAGTACAATATATTTTACCAACTCTTGGCTGGCGGTAGTGGCATTATAACTAAATAATCCTAAACTACTACACTAGTTGAAATTTTGGCCTATGTCCCCTCCCCCTTCGGTTTGTGACCCAGACCTAATATGTTTGGGTTCACATTTGTCTTTATGTCTTTTCAAGTGCCCTGTAACACCACCTAAATATACACTATAAATTTTGAGGCAATGCTTGCGTCGGGATTTTGCTATTTCTACACCTTTTTTTTTCTGTAACATATATTGTGTTTTATGCATGCCAAACTTTAGACTTTTGGGCTCTCTTGGCTCTTTTACGGCAGGAACCCTGGGTTGGGCGTGGGGCTAGGGTTGGGGCTTGCTATGTTTCAACTTCTTCTCGTATATCATGTAAACCCTTTTCTTCCCTTAGATTAAAAGGATAATCTTCAGGGTAGTGTCCAGCTATTTTTAAAAAATAATAATAATTTTGAAAATAATATCCTTAATGAATAATTTATAGTGATAAAGATTTTTATGATAATTAGTATAAGAAAGGGGCGGAGATGAGAAATATAATAATATATAGATTATAAGAATATGAAATCTCAAATTGAAATAAAATAAATGCCTCAATTTTTTAATGCCCCTTAATCTTGTCTCTTGGTGACTTGATCTTTGGTCCTCCAAAAACTTGTTACTTGGAAGTATGAGTAGAATTTGAGAGAGTTAGAGAGCTTGTAGTATGAGAGAATGAGAGTAGTAAGTTGTGATTGTAAGAATGAGAGGGAGATGGTATTTATAGAAATTTGAAAGGTCAAAATGACCTTAAATGCCCAAAAGCTAGCCGTTTATGGCTGTTGTGGGAGGGCAAAACAGTCAAAACACTCCAACTAACCATTTTTTGGCTGTTGGGGGGTTTTTTAAAAATAAATCCGTTGGGTCGTGCTATGCCGGCATGGCACGCGGGCCTAGCACCCTCGGCCCAGCATGGCCCAAGTCTATGGGCCATGCCTATTGTGCCGTGCCGGGCTGCGTTGACTCTCTTGCCAAGCTGTGCCAACCTGGCCTATTTTACATCTCTAAGAGTAATGGAATTTGATAATAATTCTATTTAAGAATTACTAATTCTTTGAATTGTAGGCATCCAGGATTAGGATTGTTCTTATAGCACCGCCATTTTCATTATGTTCTCATCTTGGTTTTCTTTTAATGAATAACTCTTCTATTAGCTCATTGTAAGTTAATCTATGATGTTTCTATTCAAAATAATAATAATAATAATTTACTATTATTATTATTATTATTATTATCCTATTTTATTTCAACTTTGTTTCAACACATGTTTTTGAGATGATTCACATGACTATTGTCTTGAGCTGAACTCAGTTGATTTTATTGTATTGGATTATTGTCCTTAGAAATTTGATTGATGAATATTCTTCAGGCTAATGCAGAGGTCAAGGAAATCTTGAATTTCTTGAGTATTATCATATGGCCTATTGAGCACTGACTACTATCTTTCTATGTTTCTCTTGGTTTGGTGAGGAGACACCAGTACTACCCTTCCTGTATGGTAAATGGGGATGAGAAGTAATAATTGATGCTAGAGCTCTTGAAATTTGAAATTGACTTTAATATGCAGATTTCCTTTTAAGAAGTACTTTGTATACATTTCATGATTTGTGAAAGTTCTATCTTTCACGGAGCATGCATTTCTCGCTTTGATATGCAGATAATTGATCTGTGGAGTGCATACCCATATCGAAAGTATGTTATAGTTATTTACTTGATACTGCAATGATACCTGTAGGATCATTTTTATATCTTGTTGTCCCAAACCGATTGTTTCATATTGCTGTCAACTTTTTTTTTTATTTTTCAGTTTGCAACATAAGAAGTGTCAAAAAGGATAATAATCAACAATAATTTCATTAATCTAGAAGTTTGACATGTTTGACAAGTAAATTTATAGAATTCTTGATGAAATATTTTTGATATTTGATTTCCCCCAGTTTCAGTTTCTTTGTGATTTGTTAGCATTCTAATGACATGTTTGTTATTTTTTAACTAATTCAATGCTACCCAGAATGCCTCTCCGAGTTGAATGAAATTTAGGTGCTCTTCCAACTTGTGAGGATGGTTGGATTTGATACTGCAATTTGCACAGTTAGAAGTCATTCCAAATGTATGTGTATGTGTGGTTTGCAATTTGCATGTGATGTTTCAATGCCAAATGTTCCAAAATATTTATACATTTAGGTTTCTTTAGATGCTATGTTAATTCTTATTAGTTTACCATGCATGCTTGAATCTATGTTCTTTGCCTAAGGTGTTAATTTTCAGTGATTGAATTTCCTTGTCTATGTTTTAAAGTCTCCTAGCCCATATGACAATAAATGCGGCTTTCGTATTTTAATAGCAAACTCTCTCTCTCTCTCTCTCTCTCTCTCTCTCTCTCTCTCTCTCTCTTTGTTTCTAAACTTATACAGCTTCTCCCCATCATTAATTAAAATCACTGGGACTCTTGGACCAAAGTCACGGTCCATTGAGGTGGTTGAAGAATGCCTAATCAGAGGAATGTCAGGAGATTTTATAGCTGTTTCTCATTATTTACATTAGAATTGCTCATCACTTGCATTCAAGGCTAATGTGGTTGTACTTTTCTGTTCTGGTAGTTGCACGGTTTGACTTCTCTTGGTTGAATGATAAGTACCACCAAGAAACTCTTGACAATTTGAGAAAAGCTGTTAAAAAAAATGTGTAGTAAGTTACAGACATGGCATTAAACTTCATTTCTGCTAATTTGTTTTTCAGGAAATCATGCAGGCTACTGAAGCATGTTTATTCTCTGTTTCATATAACTTGATTTTGGTATTCAATGATTCAAAATACATTACTACTAGCAGAAGCATTCCACCGCTAACATGTCCTATTCATAGGGTCTTCTTTTTTTTTTTTTTTTTTTTGGGTAATATTTCATAGGGACCTCAAACTGCTATTGTTGTATGCTGCTCTGCTTACTTTCTTGAAGCTTACTTTGTTCAAACCTGCTTCCATCGAGGACAATTTCATTTTAGGATGATCAGCACTTCAACATCTGCACCTTTTCTTGAATTTTATTGAGAATAAAATCAGGCAACATTTGTAGTGCTGTCAGTAACTTGTGGTCTTTTATTTATTTATTTTTTTCAACTCATTCTTTTTGTTCTTGTTGTCAGCTCCTTGCAAAATCCTAAAAAATGATTCCTGGTGAGTTATTATTTACCTTCTGTATAGATTTTCATACCTAACTTTACCTAAAGAGTACAGGCCTGTAATTCTTATTCATTGGAAAATAAGTTTTCTTAATGTTTTGTTGTGAATTTATTTGCTTTTGCTTGCAGATATTAATATTACATCACATGATGCAGGGGTGCTCTGTTAAGTGACCTTTTGTATAGATTTGTTCTAGAAAGTAAAAAGGAGTCAGGTGATCATAGAAGAGATGCTTATTATTATTATTATTTTGAAGAAATTTCCTATGATAGGTTGTTGCACTAAACAGTGTGGCTTTAACATGTTTGTTCGAGGTTTATATCTAGCATAATGTGGATATTAATCCATAATAATACTCAATAAATGGCCTTGTAGGCTCTTTCTGTTCTAAGTAATATGGCAGCACAGTACTTGTAAAGAAGTACAGTTCAGAACGAAATTTCGCAATATGGCATCTTGCTTAGCTATTCTTCCATTTTCAGTCAATGTGGAAGCTGAGACTGTTCATGCTTTTTTCATGGAGTTCACCCTTTGTTGCTCTTATCATAGACGTGTGTCCATCAGTCTAAAATCTGCAAATAGGATTGGCTACTAAATTTTACACTGACACATTAAGTGTGCTTATAATCATGCGTTTCATCATGAAAGCCCACCTGTAATAACTTCTAACCACTTATGAGTTTTCTCTCTAAGGTATTAGTTTTAAGACCTCATGCCTGAGCTATTTCATGTGTCTGAGAGACATAATGAAGGTGCTTATGAGTGACATTACAAGATTAGATTATCACATTAAGCAAAATTTATCTCATTTGATCTATTTACAAATCTTGATCAAGACAACACAAAGTAATGTCATTGGTTTGTGCATTTTTATATAAGTGCAGTTGTATTTCACAATATAAAACTTTCTTCATCCCTGTTGACATTCCAATTGGTCTAGAGAAGAAATATATTAAATCATCTCAGTCCATTCGTCAGCCATTGAGGACATATCTCTCCTGTAGAAGCCAACTTGATTGTTGAAATCGAGTCACAGTTGATAATTGCATTTGCAGTAGACAGCTGGTTTTGCACTCATTTACTACACAAACCATGGGAATAGCTACAAGCTTAATGGTTGAATTTAATGCGCATAACCATGGGCTGAGTTTCGTTTAATTTCTCATTCACAATTTTTTTTATCGGAATTACACTATTTGAAATATAAATCTTATCGAAAACTATCGAATCTTGTACTTGATTCTCTTTTATGTGCATCTTATGATTGCAATTTGAAAGTAAAAGTAGATGTTGGCATCAATAGAAGATAACGAACATATACAATCTGATGATTTATGATTATGATTTTAGTTGCTTTAAAATTTACAATCCAAATCAGTTTTCCTGGCTTTGTTCACAAATGTATAGGTTTTTGAGTAATGGTAATTGTAAGTGACACATGCTTTCTGTCATCCTGCAATGACGCTGATGGGTACACTTGTTTACGGTATTAAATATATGTTCCCTGAGTATGTATGCACTTTCGTTGTTGCTGGAGGCGCATCAGCATTTTCACTTTTAAAGGTAAGATCTCTGGTAGGTTGTGATGGTGTGCCGAATTTGAGTTTTTACACAATAGTATTCTTCATTTGGATTGGTTGCAGACAAGCTCAAAAGACAGCAAGCTTGCTCACCCGAATGCCCCCCTTGGCTGTGGGCTGGGCTTTCTTAACTTGGCATTGGATGGATTCACAAATGCTACTCAGGATTCCATTACAGCACGGTATAGTTTACCAGTTGTGATCACTTCCCTTTGCCTTCAGGAACTTCAGTGTTGATTTTTGAAACCAGCTCATCTGTGCTTGTAAACTGATCATACTTGATAAATGCATACTTGCATAATGCAAACTATAGTTCTTTTTAATTCTAATTCTTCATCATACAGGTACCCAAAGACAAGTGCTTGGGATATAATTCTGAAAATGATGTCTTCATGGTCTTTAGTGGTCAATCATATCGAATCTATCTCAAGTGGAGGAAGTTACAGAAGAAAAAGAAATCCACGTGACAGATAAATCTTTTTATTTAGTTTTTTTTTTTTTTGGGCCTGAGCCTGAAAATTAGGTGGTCCCTAATTTTAAAATATTTAGCAAATGTATCTGTATACATATGTTAATTTAAGAGGGATAGTGATAGTTCTGATATCCAGACTAAAAACAGATTTTTTTTTCCTCCCCCCTTTTCTGTTATAGCAACTGTCACATGTGGAGCTTTCAGATCATCTTTATTGAGTTAATTGGCCCTATTAGATGCATAAGCAGGCTTTAGAGTAAGGAATAAGGAAGATTTGTACCATCAGACACTTGGCCTTTAATGTACCACAATTACAAATGGGCAATGGTAAAGAATTCATTTTGTTTCATCTCGACTCAGTCCAATTTTATGCACTTTTTGGGTTTTGAGAATGTTGAAAATTGCCCACTATTTGGTTATTTAGACTTTTAATGCAATGAGCCAAATTGGTTATCTCATATGTCCCAAGGTTTTCAGATCATATAGAGTTCCTAGCTTTCGAATGTTTGGTGGATGCAATCATAAAGAGGAATCTGTTTGGAGAAAGTGTCTACTTTGGATATAGCTTTAGGTTATCAAACGTCAATGGTGGATCCATCACAGCAAGGGCCTGTGTTATAATCCATGGGTGATTAGCCACCTGAAGAGACTTTAGGACGCAGGATGTGCGAAGAATACAAGCCTTTGTTGATTTTCTGATTTATTTTTATCCATGTGGAACGATAGTACTGATGATTAATTTTCTGCATTTTAGTTTTTTTTTCTTTTTGGGGTAATGAAGAGTGGTGGTGATGGGGTTCTTGGAGGTCGAGTTTTTTAGATGGAGATGGGTTTCATGCAGGGTGAACATATATGTGTATATTGAGCTTGTATTGCATGTGTTAGTAATTGCAGGTGTATATGTTACATATGTAGATCCAATTGGATATGTTAGCCATTTATGTATATATTCAATTGAATGTTTTCTTGTTAGGTGCCCAACCATCTCAGCTGTTTCATGTAATTTAAAGTTTGTTGAATGTGTTCTTCATGGTTATTTGAGCACCTTTCTGAGCATGTATATTTAATTAAATATTTTTTGATGGAATCATATTATTTGAGGAGGCATTTCAACGTTACCTATATATATTTTTTATATATATTTGTCTGGCACGTGTAGGGCCTCATCAAAAAAATCCATTGGTAGTAATCACTTTCAAAGTGAATGTAATTAAAGTAGTGACTTCTTTCTTGCAACGATGGCAAGTGCAAGCTTTCATCAATTGTCTCATCATAAAACTATTTTATCTCATTGTTTCTCATTGTCCCATCAACAGATGTGCAAAATGTGGTTTTTTTTAGATATTTGTATTTTAATAACGCTTTGCAAATCCTCAATCTAGTGGTAGTTTTTAGTCTAATTAGAGTTAACTTGGCTTGGTTCTATTTTAGAATGCACTAATCTTGAGCACTTGGATTTAAGAAGTGGGTCATGATATTTGATTCAATAAGTTGCCCGCGACAAACCCATGTCAGATACCATATATTATTGGTTGGTCCTGACTTGGTCCCATCAAATAGAAAAAGCTTATTGACTGACCTTTTATCAAATAATCAACTTGGAAGCTAATGAGTAATGATAATTTGTTATATTGGTGGGCCTGACTGATCTAAAAATACACACGTACACAAAAAAAAAAAAAAAAAAGAGTATGTACCGCTTACTGGCATTCTCTGAAAATACTACTACTTTACCATGTAACTTGTAAATGAATTAGTCTTTTCACAACTTAATAAAAAAGGGTAAAAGCATCATATTAATTTGTTAAAAAGCATAACACAAGAAGTTTCATGAACACATCTGCAGTCAAATTGTAGCCAGAAAAGTTGGGATCAGGGAGCAGGACCATTTAGCTGTATCCAACCCGTTCCTTCAGGGTCTTTATTTTGAAATATGCGGGTGATGAATTCAACATCATTGTCATTGTTGAGTTCCATCTCCTTCAGCTTAAAAATCACCAAGTCCGCTTTACTGCACATAGAAGAACTTTCATTTGTAAGACAAATGCTAAAATGACATTAAATTAGCAATAGATTAAATTAAATAATAGAATTTGAGTTGCAATAAATGTTTGCTAGATCATTCAATAATTTATGTTCATGAGTTGGGTCAAGTGATCTGGTCATCAAAAGAGCACTGAAGCCAAGACCATAGTGGATAAGATGATGTGAATCATGTTCTTACTCCAAATGATCCTACCAAGAGAGTGCCAAATGCTGAGAGGCAAAAGAGCTACCATAAACTCTCGTTATATGTTATGGTGAGTAAAGCCTATAGAGATACACTCTATGGATAAAATATGAGCACTCATATTTCTCCCCATAATACAAGCCTAATTACTTTACTAGAAAAATATGCCTGTGATAAGCACAACAATATGAAAATTATGAAATTTTAAAATTATATTGAAATGGTAAAAATTGAGAAAAATATAAATTCCTATAATAGTGAAAAAAAATAAATGATTAATTTGAAAGCGAGATAACTTCATTTTTTCAAAATCAATTACGTTTTTTTTTCCTGAAATTATAAGAATCATTCGCTTGGCCTAATACCAAAACTTGCAAACAAAAAAGGGAACCGGAAAGGTAAAAAGAAGCTACTAATCCATGGAAATCAAAAGAAAAGAGCCCATCAGAACTAACAAAAAATAACCATGAAATAATTTCATAATAGAATGCAATAAAAGCAATACAAAATAAAAATATATCACAAATAAAAAATAAAAAGACTATCCAATAATAAAGCAATTAAGAAGAAACAAACAAACCAATAAAAAGTCAATGTCTTAAAACCACATATTAAAACTGAAGTAAAAGAAAAGAAAAACCTCACAAACCCATCAATGCCCATCACCAGTAAAACTAAAAGAACCCACGGAAACTCAAATAATAATAATAATGAGATAAATTCATTTTATATTGTTTTCATGCAGCCATGAATACTCTAAAAATGAAGGATTGAAACAATGTTGTATCTTTTATATATGATCGTTCGAGAATATGCTATGATACTCATACAACTAAAACATTATTAGGTAAATGTAACAGTAGCAATAAAACACCATTTTCAATGTTTTTTTCACATATACATAACATCATATGTAATAGAACACCATTTTCTTATTTAGACACTATATCAGATGTAAACAATTAACTCCCCCCCAAACACACATTATGGCATTAATTACGATGGACAAGTTATTAATTCTCATGCATTTTGAACAATAATTTAAAATTAATATCCAAATTAGGTATTAGTGATTAATAAAAAAAATAATGGATTTTCATAGAGATTAAACCTGGAAGCTTTCTCTCCTAAAGATGCAACTTTTTCACTCCTAAAGATGCAAGGTATTAATGAGAATATAAGAACAACAACTATGTATGTGGAAGATAGTTTTTCAATGCATTTTATTAGACATCAATTGCTTTTTTATTTCTTTTTTAATGGTAGTGATTTCACCCTTTTGATTGGAAAAAAAAAGGATTTCACTTTATATACTTTCTTTTGGTGAGGTAAAACAATTATTATGGTGTAGGTATGGATATTATCTTATACCTGATAGGGTTCTACATTTTCTACCTCTAGTATGAGATGACACAAGGCTTTCACCTCAGGGCATAAACAAAACCACAGAAAAAGTAAACACAAAAGTTTTGCACTTCATATGAAACAAACTTTACTTCTGCAGAAAAAGACGGAGTAAACACAAGACACAAATAAGCCTCCACTCACTATCACACATGGTCCCGTTATCTTTTTTTTATTTTTTATATTTTATTCTATTCGTGACACGCACTCCCCTCTCAACGGAGTCTGTTTCCCACGCACGTCCATTTCTCTCAACCCATCTCACTCTCCTTATAAGCAGCCGTCTCTCTTTTCTCTCGTCTCCTTCAATCTCTCTCAACCCATCTGCTTTTCTCTTTCTTCTTGCCTCTTCTCTACCCAACTTTCGTTCTTCCCCTCTTTTCTCTTTTCATCATCCACCATAAACATAAACCTTGCTTCCCGTCTGATCGTTGCTTCTGATCCAGTCAGGCAACAACTCAGCATATCCATCATGGTTTCTTCTAACAGAACTTTAAAGATGGATTCTTCTAGTGAAAAAGTCATGGTTGGGTCACTAACTTGTTATTATGACTGTATAAAACTATGAAGAACAACTATTTATATTTATAGATTACAGTTCTAAAACCTAGTACGTAACTCTGGAAACCATTAACAGAGCAAACAACTTAACAGAAAAGAGTCATGCTTTTTGTGAAGTCTTGTTGGCATGTGGGCCTCTGGCCCACACTTGATGGCACAAAAGCAACATTTTAAGGTTATTACAGACTCCTAGTCCAGGCCATACGGGCATTAAAATTCAAGCTTTTCATGCATGGGCATTATCAAGCTCTCTCTCTCTCTCTCTCTCTCTCTCTCTCTCTCTGCATGCAGGTATAAATTCCAAAGTTTCAAGCTGCAAAATGCAAAGAAACCCTAGTGTTACACACTCTCTCTCTCTTTGCATACTGGTACAGATTCCAAAGTTGAAGCTGCAAAATGCAAAGAAACCCAACTCTCTCTCTCTCTCTCTCTCTCTCTCTCTCTCTCTCTCTCTCCACATTCTGGTGCAGATTCCATAGTTCAAGCTGCAACATGCAAAAGAAACCCAAGTGTTACACACACGCAGATTCCATAGTTCAACCCAAGAGCTACAAACACGCAAATACCATAGTTCAAGCTTCAAAATGCAAAAAGAAACCCTAGTGTTACACACACACACATGCTTATCCAATTTACACCTTGCTGGATATGGGTTCCATCCCCTGTTATCGGCGGCCAACAAGTTTAACCAATTTACACACATATGCTTAATCAACATCCTGTGGCCCACACTTGATGGCCACAAGTCTAACCACTCAAGTGCCTCATTTAATCAAAGCTTATGAAAAAACCTGGATTTTTAAAAGCGAAAGAACCATTATTATAAAGTAGCAATATGGGATGTAGTGGCATGTCTGTGTGCAAATTGAAACATGGATATGTAGTGGACCAAATAGAATGACACGGTTCTAAAGCAACTGGAGAAGGCAGACATATGGATTTACACAGCTAGGTTCTAAACAGTTAATGATTATGTGTGGATGATCATGAAGAGAATTTACCCTCAATAAAAGTGAATAAAGAAGAACGAAGTATGAGTGGAGAAGACGTATAAGTAGAGGTGAGGAGACAAGTATTTTTGTATGGGCAGTGTTTTTGGACAACAAATGGATAGAATCATGCAATCCAATTCATTTCTTCAATAACTACCCACCAAAAGAGTGGCGTGTGGTCAATTATTGCTTTGAACCTTTTAAATCAGTTGCACAATCAGAGACACAAACCTCACACGTCCATCACGATCTGTATCTGCGGCCTGTAAATCTTCATTGGTGAAATCTTTGCTCCAACGACGTTTGGCCCTCCATTGCTTCCATGCCTCCCCAAATGTGGTTATCAACCAGCCAACTGAAAGGGTAGAGAAAGATAGCCAGAATACAGCAAATACGCGACCCATAGTTGTTCTGAAGGCAAAGTCGCCATATCCAACTGTAGTAACCGATACCACAGAGAGATAAAAGGAATCAAGACTGCTCAACTTCTCTACGTAACATAGAACTAAGAAACCTAAAATGATGAAGAAGACAAAAGCCACAAGTATCCCAACTCCCACCCTCTTCCTGACATTTGTAAGAAAGTTCTCTGATAACTCTGGGCACAGTCGGGTTTTTGAAGTATGATTCCATGCTATCTCCAGTATGCTCGGGAGCATAATATTTTGGAGGATGACTCCTCTTAGAGCATACAAGCATGTAAAGACTTTAGTACCAACAGATTTTGGTACAATATCACCATACCCTATTGTGAAAACGTCACGATAGTAAAATAGAACCCGTCTACAAAAGTATTAGTTTTTTTTATTTGTGAAAAATGTTTGTGTGTAAGGGCAAAAAAGAGAGCACCAAAAAGAAGGTACACAGTGACAACAGCAATCTTAATCATCACTGTGAGATGGTGGTTTTTAATGGTGGAAGCATGACCGGTTCTAATATGGTGTCGTTGGTGGGTGTGTCCATGTGGAGGTGGAGCATTGTGTGGGGGTTGCTGGGTGTGTTCATGTGGAGGTGAAGCATTGTGTGTGCGTTGTTGGGTGTCTTCAGGTGGATCATTGTGTGTGAGAGAATGACTAGGGTGGATTTCAGAGGTTGTGTGTGAAGAACCGGAAGAGGTAGACATGCTGTCTATTGGTATAAACAAGAAGTTGAGAGGAAGAATAACAGAGGCTGAGAATAAGGTGCCAATACAGTGTGATGAGCTGAGTTTAAAAAGAACGCCTTGCTCAAGTGCTCAAGTGCTGCAAGAGATACGTGTCACGTGAACGGCGATACATGATCCGGATGGGACGTCCCATGAATGATCCGGATGAGACGTGTCGTCCGCTCAGATTTGATTTATAATAAACACCTTGGCAGACCGTATAACACGTAAATCTCTTGAAATCCTGCTCCATCATCACCACATCTTCTGCCGTCAAGTGGGGAAGTAGAAAGGGTTTTAAAAAATATGAGAAATGAAGGGTCATGGGAAAGAAGAAAGCAGCTGTGCTGAGGCATATTTTCTTGGAGGGAAGAAGAAATGGACTGTGGTTTTTGCTGCTGCATGGGCATCAGCCGCCCCTCCCATCATCATCACCCAAGTCGTTCTCAAAGAGAGGAAGATGAAAAATTCGGCTGTTGGCATTTTTTCATTTTTACAAAAAAGACCCCTCTTCAATTCTTAAAACTTTAAGTAGGTTCATAGTGATTAAGCACTGGCGTGGATGAGTAAATTACGTCCACAATTCGTCCACTCATCCTCAGTATATAACTAGCAAAATAGGCCCGCACTTAGCCCGGGCCCAAAAATTAGAATTTATTCAATTTCGGGATACTTTATAAGGTATTAATTGAAAGAAGATAATGTAGAATAAAAATCATATTATTTATTATTTACAAATTATATAAAAGTTTATTTAAAAGGAGAATGTATAGAAAAATTACTTTATTTGAAAATCAAATTTAAGGTTATAAATTTCAATTATTTATTATTCTCCAGGTAAAAAGTCTATGAAAATTTTGAAATCTATAAAAAATTATATAAAAATATAGATCAGAGTATTTTGGAAAAAAAAGTACTTATACATGAAGTTCAAGTATTGTCTTATGAATATCAAATCATTATTTATTGCATAACTTTAAAGAAACATCTCTTCAGAGGCAAATAAATTAAATTTGAAATTAAGTACAAAGTAAAAAGAAATTCATTTACATTTACATTGTAATAAATAATTATACATTGAAGCCCATGAATGAGTCATCTATGTTGTATCATGGTCTTTGTAATATTTTTTTTTTAAAAAAAAAGAAAAGTTGTTAACCATGCCGACTCCTAATTTCCCTAAAACCTAAGCTCCTCTAAAAAGTCCATCTTCTTATGGTCCATAATTTTTTTCCAAAAGAAAATAATAATAAAAGAAAAAAAAGTCATCACCCATGAAAATTTTCTAAGAGTGGGCTATAGTTAGATTGTTTACTTCTAAAAATTATCTAAATTAAAAAAATATTATTTACCTTTTTCAAAATTTTATATATAAAATCATATTTAAAAGGAATAGCATAATTACAAAATCCACAAACCAAATTTAAATTTATGAAATCTAACATATATAATTTTTTATGAAAAATATTGATGCAAAAAACTTGAAATGTAGAACAAATTCTAAAAAATAACAATATTTTTCAAAAAAATAGAATCTATACATGAAATTTAGAAAAAAAATAACAATAGAATATGAAATCATTAGTTAACTATATAGTTCTCAATTTATGGATCTCCTATTGTAGTCCAACATCTAACCATTAATAAAAGTTAAAAAAGCATACCATTAGATAAAGCATATAAAAATATGGGTTGTAAAGTGTATAAATACACATAAACCACTAGTTGAAGAAAATGTTGCAAGTGGTGTAGACACATTTGGTAGACTGGACATCACATAAAAGGCCGCAAAGGTAATAGAAAATTGTAGTGCATATTGAATAAAAAATATTCAAATAGGCATAGAATCCAAATACTCATACTGTGGTTGGTTATCTCATTATATACTTCTTTTATATTTTTTATAAATTCTTGTGTTACCGGTGGTAACTTTTGATCTTGCAATTACTTATTTTGAATTGCTCTCTCAACATTTGCCTGCTGCCTTTTATGTTTAAAAATAAAAATAAAACCACGATGCTATTAGGCCGACAAAAGGGTATAAATATCTCTGCACGTATAAATAAATGTGATATCTATGTAAACTTGAAAGAAAAAGAATAAAATATAAAATTAATTCTAATAACTTGTAGATCTGGCATAGTGATAATAACTCAAAAAAAAAAAAAAAAAGAACACCCAAAATCTGGAACCACCATGTTGGCCACCAAGATTTCCCACCTCCCTTAACTCCACCCATTGCCTCCATAGCAAGCAATCATGTTGGAATCACAAATAGGACTAAAAGCCATTAGAAACTTTAGAAAGGAAATTATCATAAATATCAAGAAAGAGGTTTCAAATTGTAGGAGCTTCAATTTTTCAAGAGACTTAACTTCTTCTTCAAAATGGAAACGGTCCATCAAAAGTTTTGATAGAGGCTGCATTGAACGGAGAATTGCAAACAGTCAATTTTGAATGAAATTGATGGTTGCTTATAAACTATTAGAGAAACGGTTTCTAGCAGAGAAAAGAAATTGTATTGATGTGGTTCACAAGAACCAAACCATTTTGAGGAGATTCTTTTTTATTAAACATTTTATGAGTTATTAATAGAGGAGGAATATAAATGTGGGAGCGAGGGAATTGGCGGGGTCAAAAGAAATCAAGAAAAGTCAAAAAGGCCCTTCTCAATTGAAACTTTTTACAAATTGAACCTGATTCTCAATTGAAATCAACCAACTTAATATATTATAATAGATGCGGCAGAGGAACAGGACTATTACAAGTTAAGGGTATTAAGTTTGTTAGGATCGCAAAAAGTTATCATAGGAGAGGTGCAGGGGGATCGACAGTGACAGGAGGTCCACATCACTCCCGCCTATGTGAAATGAACAAAAGAAGACTAACGTAATACTATCACTTAAAGAAGAATTCTTAATTTTCATTATTTTTAAAAAAAAATAGTTACTTTCATACATTTAAATCTAATTTTTCTATTTTGAAAAGCAACTAATCCTTTTCTAATTTTTCTCTTTTTTTAAACAAATCATTTAAGATTAATTTTGTCCTTTTATATAAAATAAAAAAATTGTCGATCAATCTAATAGTCCATTCCATTCAAACTTATCAAAATCCAGTGAGACCTATGTAAATAGGAGGGGAAGGTTTGAACGGGACGCTTGGATTGACTAATAAGGGACCTCACGTGGTAGCCTATACCGTAAGACCATAAGAAATGCTTATACAAAATCATTACCCATATATATATATGAAAAATAATCCTATGAGAACTAGTTCTCACCACATTTTTTTTAGAAGTCTAGGTGGGGTTTATCTATCACTCAATCCAAATCTTGCAATACACAAGTATTCTCTTGATAGTCACATACCTTAAGTTTCAGTCAAATCTGAATTTACTAGACCATTAGATCGACTATGCATTAATCCGAATTGACTAGATTTGTGGGCCTCGGATAAAGGGATTAGGGGCATGTGATTGGTGTTAAATTTGATACTTTGAATAGTCCCACATAGAGCTTTCCATCCCCCTAGTCCCATCCTCAAATAGGACCCTCAAGTGGGCCTTATAAAATATTACACAGTAAGTGTGTGAGAACACTTTTCAAAGGATTAAAGCCATATAACTCATCTTACTTACAGCAAAGAGAAAAACAAGAAAAAGAATCACATAATCTAAATTGGGGTGTGAGGTAATTGCATGGGTTGGATAACTTCATTCAAAGCATACCCCATAAATAGTTACTTCCATGATATCCATATGAGTGGGGCCCACATAACTCATTTTACTTACAAGAGCAAAAAGAAAGACAATCACACAAGAGATGGGGCAATCACGACCATGATTATGTCATTTTCTTACAATGGTCTAGATCACTTCAATCAAAGCATACCCATATTAAGATAGATAAATCGGCAAACTACAAGTACTCGGACATTACATGATCAAAGAACTGGGATCATCTCTCACTCTGCAGTGGGGCCACCTATCAAATCCAGGGCACACGATGAAATGTAATTCGATCAAGGGCTAGGAAAGAATGCAGATCGCTCACTAAGAATCTTCTTTTAGAATTGCAAGAGGATTAGCATTGGGGACAATCTATTTTTCATGTTTTAAATTATATAAGAAAGATGAGGAAGATAAGTATGTGGAAAATATTTTAGATTTTAGGATGCCATGTAGCTCAAAAGAGAGAGCCACTTGTTGCTCTCCTGCGAAAGGCTATTGTCATTATATATAGTAGCACTGGAGGCCTGTGCCTAATACGGGCCCAACAAGAGAGAAAAATATATGTTTCAATGTAAAAATTTTCTAAGGCTCTATAATGACTGTAATGAGATCACTAAATAAAAATTTAAACTATCCAAAATAAATTACCCACATTTTTACAAGGATCAGCACTAGTTTCATTGATATGATAGATGGGGAAAGCATAAGATGAGACTCGGAAGAAAGGCCGTCCTAAACCTAGGTCATAATAAAAATATTGCTTCATAAATCAAGATTTTGCTGAGAGAACAACAAATAAAATCTCAAATTAGCTATAAACTTAGAAAGCGACAACTAGACTAAACTAACTAAAAAGGGAAAACAATGAAGTCTTATATTACAATGGTTAGAGATAATAGAGGGTACATCCAATGCTTAGATTGAAGTCGTGGGACTAAAAAGTTTATTAAGGAAAAGGCATGAAATACTAAAAGATGCTTCCCACCATATATTTTGCGGAAACCTCATGAAATGACTACACCGATGCAAGATGACCAACTCTATATACGCAAAATTTGTTTATATTAGGTCAAGCAAGTTAGTATGAACTTTTGTATCTTAATGCACTTTAATAAAATGTATTGCACCTAAAACACGATAGTACAAGGGGTGGTCGCACCCATTGAATCCCGGTCTACTTTTAAACAACGGTGAAAATTTTTCTTTTGCTTAAAAAATATAAATAAAAATTTTACGTCATTTCCCAGACTCCTAATGAATTACCCTATTTTCAAAACACAATTGCATTGTTTGAATCTGTACCCCTCAAACGAAAATTCTAGGTCCACCAACAATAGATTATTTATGTAAATATTTGTATCTTGTCTAAAATCAATTCTATTGATCAAATGTGTGGTTTATTTTAATTCAATAGAAAAAAAGAAACCTCCAAAAGAAGAGGATAATTTTTTTCCTAGATCTTTATACACTGTTGCTATGTACATACTTTGTATAAACAAATACATAACATTAAAAAATATATAATGTGGCATCAAGTAGTCCCCATCTATAAAATTTATCAACCTGAACCTAGACCAAAAATTTGAGTCCAAGTAGTGGGCCTAAGATTCCAACGAATAAAATATGGGTTCAAGACCTATTTGCAGATTTTCATTTCAAATCCTTACTACGAGGGTAAACATTTTTATCAATATTTCTAAAATTTTAATATCCTACATTTCTAAATATTAACTTACGTGGGTTGTTGCTGACGTATAGCCCGGAGATCAAGGTCCACACCGCATCAATTAATTCAACTAAGAAAAACCTCCATAACGTCTTAGAGATTTTTTAATGTTCAATTGGAAGTTCTTCTTCTCTAGCCTCATTCGGTTATTAGTCTTTAACTTCATATTTGCGTAGTCATTGTTTAGTTGGATTTTACCAAAATAAATTATAGTGTTTAGTTCAGATTTGCATTAATCAAATCTCACTTCAATTATAGTGTGATGTGCATTGATCATGATCTTGTTAAACTATGTTATTTTATATATGATCAACTCAATAGCGGGAATTGTACTATATAGCTGGTTTTTCTAAATCATCATAATAGGATTCACAAACTTAGCTTAGGCTGATAATTCTTTTTTTTTTCTTTTTGGAATGGTTACACTTTGTGTAGTTTAAAAACATATGATCCTTTTTTACTATTCATTTGCATGTGAATATGAGGTAAGAAGAACAAAAATATGCACTAGGGTTAGTTTAGTCTTTTAATAATTAATTGGAGAATAGTTTTGCGTTTTCTGGTGTTACCCATGCCATAACTGGAGAAGTTGAGAATAGCCTTTTCTCTTTGTCCTGTGATCCTTTTGTACTGCATAACCTTTTGGTGATTAGACAAAATTCTATCAATCCCACTGAAAAGATTCTTTTGAAAAACAGGCTTCTCTGAAAAATCACGCAACCTGGCTCGTCCTTTCTTTCTTAGCTTTGTACTTTCCTTTTATCGTCGGTTCCTGAGAAACTTGCATGAAGAGGTATTATTATTGTTTTTCGTGGATTTTACAACAATATATATATATATCATGTAAAGGGTCCCCCAACCTATAAACTTAAAATATATATTTTTATCTAATTGGGGAGCACGGAACTCGCCACATTACCCTAAAAACCCGAAAACCCCTATTTCTTCTTCCTTCCATCTTCCTTCTATGAAAGAGTGCTACTAAGATTTTTCATCTTTCAATCAACTAAAAAACTCAATTTCCCCATCAAAGCAGTACTCATAAATAGGGGTTGAGGCGGGGAGCCCCCTCTGTTAGGCGAAGAAGAAGAACCATCGTAAAAAAAAGAAAATTCACGCTTGGGGTATTGGGTGATCTAGATGGTGGGACCTGATGGTCCAATCCATAAGGGACCACCACCACTGTGGTCGCCCAACAGTCCCCTTCATGATGTAGAGTCTTGACTCCTATTGGGTGGGGCATGGGGTCCCACAACCCATATCGATCAAAGTAGTTTTGATGATCTAAAATTTGGAAAAACATAGTTTTGAATCCCCCTCTCATATATCTATAGCTGATCTCTACCTTCATGATATTTGCAATTTTGGACTTCCATGAGGATGAAATGGATGGAAAAAGGAAGAACATAGAACTTTTGGATTTAAGGAAAGATGGTAGCATTAAATTTGCCATTGTCTGAGGAAAAATGTGGGGTTTTTTTTTTTGTTTTAATGGTAACAAGGGAGCTTCGAACTCACTGTTCAATTAGATGCAAAAAAATTTCTGGAGTGGTCATACATGACCACCTTAGAGTACACACACTTGCATGAGGTTTATGGTTTAGGGGACCCCTTACATGATATTTTTGGTAAAATCCTCTTTTTTTTTTTTTTGAATAGTTAGACTTTGGGTGAGAAAAAGCCAAATTCACGAGGTTAATCACATAAAAAAGTGGATTTTAGCTATTGTTAGGTTTATATCTTCTATGTTGGGTAAGCCAGATGGGTCCATTGGGTTAATCAAGGACTAGATTAAGATCAAGGTATTTGATAATTGTATCAAGGTTTTATAGGAAATAAAGAAAGTTATAGGAGATTAAGAAAGCGAGGATTATATATATTATGTAAACTATAACCTTAGATCTCATAGAAGAGAGTGTCTTCTCGAACACCACGTAGGAGAGACAATAAGAGCATGAGAGTTTTTATATGCTTTTATTTGCTATAGTGAAGATGATATCGTCTTTGTCCGCAGACGTAGCCCTAATTGGGTGAATCATGTAAATTCTCCTTTTTTATTTTCTTTGTTATGTGGCTTGATTGTTGATAGCAGATTTTGCGCTTTCACACATACTTGTATTTAAGATCAACTCAAGCATTAAGTGGACTGTGTTTTGCCTTTCTTAAATCCATCCATTCAAATATTGATTGTTAGATCAAATCTTGATTGTTAGATCTTTTTAAATCATCCATTCAAATTTTGATTGTCTATCAAGCATCTCGATGTAAGCATTAGGAGATCAGATTTATTAAGTCATGGATGAAAGATGAAGAGGCAAGACTAGACTTACAAGCGTGCAAGCAGTAGGAGCTCCGGTTTTCCGTATGATCTAATTTCTAAATTTGTATTTTTTTCATTGTGATTTGGCGTTCAGATTTTCCATTATGATTTCCAATCAAGACCTAACGTGAGTCCTAATTGTACAAGCGACCTTAATAAATACCATAAATCAGTGATGTGCAACCACGTGAGCAATCTACATCTATTTGGTTTTGAGACCAAGTGATCATCTTCTCTTTACAAAAAATTGGAATTGATATGTGCATCTAAAATTGTCTATCAAGCATCTTGATGTAAGCATTTGGAAATCAGATTTATTAAATCATGGATGGAAGATGAAGAGGGAAGACTAGACTAACAGGAGTGCAGGCAGTAGGAGATCCGGATTTCCATATGATCCGATTTCTAAAATTGTCCTTTTTCACTGTGATTTGGGCATCAGATTTTCCACTGCGATTTCCAATCAAGACCCAACGTGAGTCTTAATTGTACAAGCGACCTTAATAAATACCATAAATAAGTGATGTGCAACCACATGATCAAACATGAGCAATCTACGGCTATTTGGTTTGCCGAGTGATCATCTTCTCTTTACAAAAAATTTGAATTGATATGTGCATCTACCAGCTTCCTTAAAATCTATAATCATCATCATTAATGTCTTGTTCGACTTATATTGGGCCAGCCATATGAATTTTTTTTCTCGCTCTTCAGCTACCCTTTTCCCTTGTAGGCCAACAACATATATAGCCAAACATTTTCCCAATAGCATTGGACATGTCCAAAAAATTGCAATCAACCTTTTAACCAAATAAAAATACGATCAGCCAGATACTTTTGGTACGACGGTACAGTATACGGTACGTTGTATGTCAAGAACTTTAAAACATTTAAATTATTTGACGACTTTATTTTGCACAAGAAGCCATCTGTAGCGACTTTTGTACGTATATGAACAATTTGAGCTATCATATTTACATTAGGAATTTAGGAACATAGTGGCAATAGGGATTGTGTTCATACGACGTCAAAAAAACCCAAAAACAACTGCCCAAGACAGTTTTTGCAGTCAGAAATCAGTCTTTTTTATCAGTAAATTTAAAAAATGGCTGTCTACGTAAATTTCCTGCAATTCAATTAACGACCGTCTTGGGCAGTTATTTTATTTTTTAAGAAAATTTTTAAAATATATATAATTTATTTATTTTCTAAAAAACCCGTAATTTTATTACCTAGCATTCAATTAACGACCTGTAATTTTATTATTTAAAAAAACCTGTAATAAACATACCAGTACTTGCATTAGAAAGCTGATCGACCTAGAAAAAACATGTATTTGTACAAAGTTCCAGAAACCAGCAATATTTCTTAACTACCTGAAAGCAGGTTCTGCTAAAGTTTCATTGTACAGCTTCTTTGTAAATTGAAAAAATATTTTAGTCTAACAGTCACCTGAAAATGGGACCTTGATTAGTTTGTCTTAATCAACTCAGCAAGATAATCAAGTACACTCCCTCGAGAATCTGCATTTTTAAGAAAAGCAAGAAGAACTTCTCTAAGACCATCATATAAGTTGACCAAATCCAAAGACAAGTTCATGGACCAAGCCCTGCCACTTAAGTCACTCGTAAGATTTTTATTCCATTTAATGTACCTAGGAAGGTTTGAAAATTGAATTCAAGTTTCCATGAGGTGGGCAGTGACTTACCAATAGTTTGGGCCCTGCATTGCACTGTATTTTCTCTTGGGTTTGAATTCCACTTTCCATGAGGTGGGCAGTGACTCACCAATAGTTTGGGGCCTTGCACTGCACTGTATTTTATCCTGGGTTTGAATTCAAGTTTCCATGAGGTGGGCTGTGACACCTGTGACCGTGAGCATCCCAACTGGGCTATTTTTAAGGGCTGGAAAACCCAGCTCTTCAAAGTTCAAATAGTCCAAAACCCCTCACCAAAAAGAGGACCAGATTCCCAGATCCTCTTATCCCTTCTTCATCAAACTCTATTTCAAGAGAGCAAGAAGAGCCACACTCTCGGTCGCCTGCAAACATAAGACGATAGAAACTCTGAGATGACTCTACTATTCTTAAAAAAACGAGATGGCACCACACTCCAAACATTTATTTATCTAAATACAGTCTTCCATTTCAGACAGTTATTTCTCTAAATAACAGTCTTCCATTTATTTATCTAAATAACAGTTTTCCATTACAGACATTTATTTACCTAAACCACCCTTGCCTTTTCACACCCTGCATAAACAATGAACAGAAAATCGGCTAGGAGGAAAAAAATTTTGGTTATGAAGTATTGTTTCTGAATGTATTTGACAGTCACCTCTCATAGGTGATTTGCATCTTTCCAGCATCAGATTGGTGGTCCAGGTTGAAGGCTTCTTGCGACAAGTCGATAGTGTCCTGACAGCCAGCCGGGCAATAGTGCACCGGTGCAGGTGACCTTATAGTCCCTCCCACATGCAGCTCGATTATTCCAGATTGCATTGCTTGCAGCAGCTATCATCACACCCTCATCTTGGTACCCATAACAGGAGGAGGCTGCACTCACCAGATAATTTTAAAGTGTATCTCTATCCATTTAAAAAAAAAAAGGGAAACATGAAAAAGGAAGTGAAGATATGGAGGCATAAGATTTGGCTTAAAAATAGAAAATAGAATTTATGTGGCCAACCTAAACATAATTGTGACAGAGCATTGTTATGATGCTGACAATGATGATGGAGGCATTTTCATGAAATTTTAATTTCTCCACTAGTCAGTTTATTGGTTCATTTTGGTCTGAAATGCTGTTCAATTGACTCCATATAAAAAATAAGCAAACTAAATAATTTAATTGAAGCTAGACGATCATAAAAACCAGGACATGGCCAATGTACCTGTTCTGAAAGTAGACATCTACTGGAAATTCACCTGAAAGCGAACAAGAGAAGTTAGAAGGAACTCCGTTTGGAAGACCAAAAACATTGTGGACCAACAACATTCTACCACAACTATAAATATTTGAAATATCCAATTACAAAAAAGAAAAGTCCTTGAAAGAAAGTCACCACAGCTTGAAACAAAGCTTCCAGAGCTTGAGAGAGATTGCCGGACCGAGTAGTGGTGCATCATAAGGGCTCAAAGCATGGGGCTATTATGCATAGATGAGGATTTGACCATGTCTGAAGAATAAAATGCAATAATTCTTGCTGTTAAGAAATTATTTATGCAAGTATGCACACATTTTTTATTTACATTTGTAATTTATGGATAAAATTTGAAGACATACCTGCACCAGCTTCACTTGTTGTTTTGCCTTTCATAGATCTTGAAGGAGCTAGATCTGGCACAGGCATTGCATACAAGCCAATGAAGAAACTTGAAAAAATAGACAACAGTAAGCTCCCAATGACAATAAGTGGCCACAGCAGGATCACCAAACAGGCAACTGGCACACAAGCTGTTTCAAGGAATGGACCTTCTCAGTTTATTATATCATGAAGCAACTGATGCCAGCCTGTGAAGAGCATGTATAGACTCTCTATTATGGCTATAACAGTGCAAAGAGGGATCTCGACAATCAAGCCCATCAACCCCACAACAAGACATCTGGGCACCTTAACTAACCTATAAAAATTCCAGCAGTAGAGTTTAATTTACATGATTATTGTGGGCTGATTTTGATACCAACAAGCTAATATCATTGAAAGACAGAATTAACAGCATACCTTATAGTGTGAGTTTGCTCTGAAGCAGTGCTCTTGTGCAACTCCTTCAAGTACTGTGGGTATGAATGGTAGTAGAAGACTGAAATCTCAAACTCCAGTGCAGCTCCCTTTAATCGTTTCCCATGTACCATCCTGGCCATTATTTGATGAAATTTCTCAAATTGAACCATATGAAATTTGCTTATGAAGGCTGCATCTGGGCAGAAAACTAAAATGTTGCAAGGCGCCAGCATTTGTGCTAGACAATCATTCAAGCAAAAACTAAACTCAAATTTTATACCAAAAAAAAAAAAAAAGGTAGGTTTTCTAAAAAACTGGTAAGCCACTCTTATTTAGACTGCAGACCACTTTAAAACCCAATTAATGCTTCCTAATGATTCAAGTATCAAATGGGCATCAATTTTACTAAAAGAAGATGAAAATTCAAAACTTATTACGAATACTTTGTTAACAAAAAACTAGGGGGAAAGAATTTTAATCACTTTTGTGTTGAAGTACTCTTTTGAGAGTCTTCCATTCAATTACAAAAGTGAATGCTACATTGAATTAAAACTTGTGCCTGTTAAAAGTTAATAAGTCTAACTTGCCAGTTTCCCTCTTAAAAGTTTTGCTCGACCAAGTCTACCCAAAACTTGTTTTAGATCACATCTCTATACTTAGACATCTCCATATTTAGGGCAGGTTTGGCAAGTCTTATTTGATTAAAATAGAGCTTATTGAAATAGATTTTTTTGAAAAATTGTTGTTTCAATCAGATGTTTTTATAAATAAATTGTTTGGTGTGTCTAATTTAATTATAAAAAGTATGCCTATCAATTAACATAATCATGAGTAAAGTTGTCTTATCGTAGTAGTATAAGCAAATTTGTCATAAGATAAAAGTAGTACAGACAAAACTGCCATATGATGTAATCTGTCATAAGATAGAAGTAGTACACACAAACTTGTGCAAAGCTGCATAAAATGGATTTTGCATCTATTGGGTCTGAATTTTTTTTTAAGAATTGATGAAAATACTTTCACCTCAAAAAAATGAACGGCAGAAGAATACTAATAACGTGGAAAAGTGGAAAATTGTTCTCTCTCTTAAATCCATTTTCATCATTCTCAGTAGAAAATGATTTGTGAGACCTGGAACCTCAGGAAATCATAACTGAAAAAAAATGTTAACATGGAATGCCATCAACTGTGCTGGATACAACAGAGAACAGAGAACGAAAAATTGTGTTCTATCATATGTTAATGCCTAGCTTCCTTTAAAGCAAAAAATAAAAAATAAAAAAAATTGCGCTGGATACCATTTCACTTTATGCAAAAAAAAAAAAAAAAGAATAAAAAATACTAGTATGTGGCATTGTGGCGTTGGCTGTCCTTATGCCAACCAATTGCAATGCACGATATTAGTAAACATTCATCAAATTAAGACAGATGATTGGTACCTCCCTAAGTGCAGGTGACTTTTCTTTTATATGTATACCAAACTGAGTCCTCATCAACACTCAAACAAAGGTCCCTTTCAACCACTGGAATTTGGCTGCCCTGCATTCATGAAAAAACCCATAACTCTAGTTACGTATAACTCTAATTACTTGTACTCGGTCATGACAAAAAGGAAAACAACTATCAAGTAAGCATAACTAAGGTTATCCAAATGCATGAACCTTCATTCAATTTGGTTTAGAAAACCAAACTCATCAAACTGTTTGGAGAGTCTTTCTAAGGTCATCCAATCTCTCCAAGTCATTGGGATCTTCCACTTGAGAAAGTGCCCCTAAAGGCCTGTTTAGATTCCATGAAAGCCCTCCTATTTTCTGTCTTCAGGAAAACCCAGAAACTTTGGGCTGATTGCTCTATGGCCTTCATCACTTCTACAGAAAATACAGGGTCTCGCTTCATTCCCTCCTATTGCTCCATGTTGCTCGTAGAAAACCAAGATAATATTGATTTAGTAGAAAGTTAACTAGATAAAACTTTCCAATTCAGTACAAAACGAATAAGAATATTCCAAATCTCCTGTCAAAGTAGCCCATTATAGGTAATTAATATGTATGCTTATAGGGCCATCTGAAAATAATAAGATAACAATAATAGAAGTTGACATCATGGCTCTATTTGTGATTTTTGTAGTTACCTGATAGAAGCAAGCAGTTCGTGAGATAGTCGTTATGGTATTTAATCCATTTCTCATCTTTCAAGTTTCAATGCATCCTTTACAGAGATAAATGATTTGTTCAAAGTCTGGACTGTTGTTGGCACATAGAGCTTTAAGCACTGTAGCAGGAGAGAGTAGATTTTCACAGTCAAAGGCCACGATTCCATGGTGAAAAGTTGGAAGGAGTTGATGAGGCCCTCGTGGAATACAAAAGCTAAAAAGAAATGAAATCCCACTCCAACCATCCCCACAATGAATAATAACAACCCCAACATCTTATTAACAAGAATCCTTGTCAGAGGAATCCTGGACGAACCATAATTAATAATTAATTCTGTAATTAACAATATTTTTTTATTAACAATTAATTCTGTAACTGCGGTCGCAATGAATATACTTGTAGTGGTTGTCATCACCTACCAACCATTCATGTAAAATGCTAGTGAGAGAATTAAAAAGTTAGCTTCATGAAAAAACAAGAAACAAACTTGCCGTGAGAAATATAGAGCTTGAGTTCAGGGTTGGGACTGGCTTGCGTTCCACATATATGATATTTTCATAAACTGAGGAGCCAATTTTGGGCTTCAGCTTTGGACCGGCACAAATAATTTTATAACTTAATCTAGCCTTGCTCAAGCTCAAGGTTGGGCTCAGCTTTATTAACCCAAAAGACACGCTCAAGCCCAAGGCCCATGGAGCCAACTCAACTCATTGACAGACCTAGTGATGACTTCATTGATTGGTGAAATGGCTAAGATGTAGCCAGGCCTAGGGATTGTCCTACACTAATTTCTCTCCTCTGCCACATAACTTCCCACTTTAAGGTACCAAATTATTTAGTCTTCCAACCTAACCTCATAAACACATTAAAATATAAGAAGGTATTGGCGCAACTCCAGATCTCCAATCAAATGTAGAACAATCTCCCGAAGGATTGTTCGAATTCAAAGATGGATTCCAACCCTAGGGCATAGTAATAGTCACGGTAAAAAACATACTGAGAGAAAACTCTGATAATTTTAATTGAATTAAGCATGTCCATTACAACGAAAAACTCCTCTTTATATAGGAGTGACTGTTTCTAAACTAGGAATGACTATCTCTAAATAATCATGGCTTACTAAAATAAATTAAGCAATTACTAATGTCAACTCAACATAAAATAGAAAATAAATAATTAATTAGAACTATCTAACTAAGGATAGGGATCTCTGATCTTAGGGAGATCATGGATCAAGGGGGGCCCATCAATGACTACGAGCCAATGATCCGGGCCGGATTTAGGATCAGCCTGCATCAACTTTCCCCGGCTTGGATAAACTTGACTTTGGCAAGTTAAGCGCTTGATATTTCTCATAGAGATCGGGATTGATGCGCAGGAAGTTTTCAACAGTAATCCACGTAGCGTCAAAGAGAGGACGATTCCGCTAGCGAACATAAAACTTCTAGTAACCTTCTTGACGTGTAGAGATAATTTGATCATCAAGGACATCAATAATCTCATCAGTCGGTGGGAGATTAACTGGTAGGAAATAATTTGCTCTTCATTACATCCCCCATTATCATGGCCACGGTAGAGAGTAAGATCCTCTACATTGAAGGAAGAACTGATGCCTAAATCATAAGGAATGTCAAGAATATAGGCGCTAGGGATAATATTTTACAGAATCTTGATGGACTTAAGTTGCAAGGGTGTAAGTTCTTATTAACTCTAAAAGGCAACATTTTAGGTCGAATACACACTATAACCATATCTCCTTCAGTAAATTCAACAAATTGACGACGTTTGTCAGCTTGCTTTTTATAAACATTACCATTGGCAGATATACGGCAGCATACTTCATTGTGCACTTTTTGCATGTGTTGGAAGAAATGTTTAACATCTGCATTAATTCTTGCATCGACTAGCAAAGGCATAAGATCAATAGGTAGTCGTGGATGAACTCCTGAACAACTTCAAATAGTGAAGTGCCAATTCACCGATTGACTGAGTTATTGTATGCCAAGTCTGCAATAGATAACACTTGATCCCAGTTTGTAATACGGTCACGCACAAGATAGCATAACAACTGTCCAAGACTTCTGTTTACCACTTTTGTTTGTCCATCAGATTGAGGATGATAAGCAGTGGAAAGGTTAAGCTTAGTCTTGGACAACATCCATAAGATCTTCCAAAAATGGCTCATAAAATTCATGTCCCGATCAGAAACAATAGTCTTTGGAAAACCATGAAGCCAAACAACTTCTCTGAAGAATAATTTTGCCACCTTATAAGCATCATCAGTTGCGATGCAAGGAATCAACCTCTCTGGCAGTCATGAGTAAACCTAACACAAAGTCCACATTAATGTCTTCCCCAGGAGTGTAGGGAACAGGAAAAGGCTGATATAATATGGTGTTCTTCTTGCTTGCTTTACTGAGTTGACATTTCCTACATCTGTTGCAAATATGAACCATATTGGTCGTCATGAGAGGCTAATAATATCTATCGTTGACAATAGCAAACGTTTTGTCGTGACCCAATTGTCCACTACATCCTCCTGCATACAACTTTTGCACAATATAGTTACGAATAGAAGTAGCTGGGAGACAAAGTTGCATACCTTTGAATAAGAAACCATCATGAAGGCTATAATGAGGATGCTGAATATGATCACCATTGATAAAGTCCACATAGATAGAGCCAAAGTCCTTGGCAGTTGCATAGTCTTGTTTAATTTGCTCAAAACCTAGCACATTAACAGGCATGGCGGTCAAAAGATGCTTCTGCCGGCTTAATGCATCCGCTCTCATGTTATCTCTTCCTGCCTTATGTTGAATGCTAAATTTGAACTCATATATATATATGCGCTCCATTTAGCACGTTAGCACTGATCTTCTGTTGGGAGTATAGATGTTGCGAGGCATCATTGTCAGAATAGAGCACAAACTCATTGGCAATCAAATAACGCCTCTAGTGACCAAGTGTTTGGACAAGGGCATAGAATTCCAAATCATAGGCAGAATACTTTCACTTTGCATCCTAGAGTTTCTCACTGAAGAATGAAACTAGATGTCTTTCTTGGCTAAGAACACCTCCACTGCCTACATTTGAGGCATCATAAACAATTTCAAAGAGCTTGTCAAAATCAGGAACCTATAGAACTGGCGCTTCAATTATCTTTTGCCTGATATTTTTGAAAGCCCTAGTAGCTACGCTAGTCTACTTGAATTCACAAATTCTCATATAGTCCATAACAGGAGTCATAATATTACTAAAGTTCCTAATAAACCTTTTGTAGAAATTGGTAAGACCATGAAAACTGCAAACTTCAGTAATGGTAGTAGGAATAGGCCAATCAAGAATGGCCCTAACCTTTTCAAGATCCATTTTGATACCTTGTGCAGAAACAACATATGGCCCTAACCTTTTCAAGATCCATTTTGATACCTTGTGCAGAAACAACATATCATAAGAAAATAACAAAATCACTTATGAAAGTACATTTCTTAAGATTAATGTAGAAATGCTCAAGGCAAGAAGTTGACAGACTTAATTTAAATGCTGAAGGTGATCTTCTTTTGTTTTTTTATAAATTAGGATATCGTCAAAGTAAACGACGACAAATTTCCCAATATAAGGTTGCAACAATAGTATCATGACCCGCATAAAAGTACTAAGAGCATTGATTAAGTAGAATGGCATAACCATCCATTCATAAAGACCATCCTTTATTTTAAAGGCAATTTTTCATTCATCACTTGGTCTCATGCGGATTTGATAATAACCGCTCAGCAGGTCAATTTTTAAAAAAATACATGCATCAATCATCATATCTAGCACATCATCCAACCGAGGGAAAAGGAAGTTATATTTTACCGTGATTTTGTTGATTGCATGACTGTCCATGTACATATGCCAGCTTCCGTCTTTCTTTAGAGTAAAAAGTGCCGGAACGTCACATGCACTGAGACTTTCCTTAATATAGCCTTTCATAAGCATATTATCAACTTGCCTTTTTTAATCAACATTCTTCGATGGACTCATTCGATAGATAGGTAAGTTTGGTAACAAAGCTCCTGGAACATGATCAATGTCATGTCGAATGTCTCTCAATGGGGGCAGTTCCTTTGGCAATTCATCTGGAACTAAGTCAGCAAACTTTTTCAACAGTTGCTTCACTTCCTGTCGGACAAATGCAGTAGGAGAGTTTTCTGCAATTTGTTTGTTAACTAAGGCATATATGACACATTGCTCTTTGCTTTCTTCTTCAAACCTTCTCATAGTTTAAATATGAGGTGCAGGAGAAGAGGCTGTGGATGCAAGTGAAGAAGGTGGAGTTGGCAATGGACGCAACATGATTCTTTTGCTTTTCTAGTTAAAAGTATAAGTGTTGTGCTTATGATCTGTGATGACTTTAAGTTTCTGTAGCCATAACCATCCAACAAAGATATATGTTACGTTCATTACTAAGACGTCACATCTGTTAGTATCCTCATATTTGCCAATTTTAAAAGGAACGAAGCATTGTTGACGAACAGGAATGGAATAATTGTCGATCCATGCAACTTTATAAGATCGTGGATGACTCACCATGGGCAATTTAAGCTTTCCAACCGCTTCTTGAGAAATAACATTCATTGCACTGCCATCATCAATAATTATATCGCATGATTTGCCACGCAATTAACTCAGGACCAGAAAATAGAAGCATAATTTCAGTCTTCTTCTTCCTCCTTGGCCTCAGCTACTAATAGACAGTGATCTAGAAAAAGTAGTGGCATGCCATCATCAGCGTCTGCATAATCTATCTGATCTGCTGGATTTTCATAGGGAGGATGCATCAACTTGCTCTGTTCATGTTGGACTTCACTACTAGGCTCATTGGAAGTGTATAAATCTCTATATGGGCATTCATTCGTATAATGTCCCTATTGTTTGCAAGCATTACAAACAATATCTCTTCTATCTATTCTTCCATGAGCACGATTATCATTCTAATTCTGCGGAAACCACTAATTTTGTTGTGGGACAACCTGTCTTTGCCAAATACCTGGCTGAGGACTCTAAGGTGCTTGTTGGGCTGACCGTTGAGGAGGAGGTCTATAACCTTGCACTTGATTGTGATTATAGGTAGGGTCAAGGCCTCTTCTTGTGGAAGACTCCCTAGCTTGAAAGGCATTGCATCTCCGTAACTAAAGTTCATGTTGTGCTTTTTGAGCTTTATTGAAGATTTCATGTGGAATAGTCAAACACTGCTACCTCTCGTCTAATATTGGCACTTTGGTTAACTCTATAGTTGGTGATAGTCAGACAGTCATCTATCTTCAAGTTACAGTGAACAATGTATTCGCGAAACTTAAATGTGTACCCTTCCACTGTTAAATTACCTTGCTGGAGAGTTAGATACTCTTGGTGGAGTGTATCCATATAATCAGAAGGTAGAAAATTGCTTTTAAACCTATCTTTCATGTTGTTCCATCGACTAATAAGCTGGCCTACCGCAAGTTCACTATTTTCAACACCATACCATCAAATTCGAACAGGACCCTTGTGTTTAACCTTGGTAAAGGCTATCCGCTATTGATCATCCATACCATACCAAGCAAAATAGTCTGCCAAAGAATTAAGCCAATCAATATAAATTTTCAGGCTGGCATCACCACTGAAGTCAACAATATTAATTTTGACTTTTCCTATGATGTCATCAGGTTGGAGTGCAGCAGGGGGACCCTGAGGATCTCGTTCTACAAGAAAATGCTGCATAAAATCATGAACGGATTCTTGATTCTCAAGTTTTTCTGGTCGAACAAGTGTGTACACCTGAGACAACGGATGACCCTTCTTGATTGACAAACTGCTTATTTTGCAATTTAGCAATGGCAATTTTCGCAATTTTTAGACGTTCCATGACTTCTTCCAGTTCTTGAATTAATTAAGTATGGTCTCATCTCTTTGTCCGTCTGTCATCCAATGTTGAAGATCATCACCTCTGCTAGGCATGGTTGCTGTTTTTTTTTTTTCCTCTAAATAGACTTTAGTCTAGTCAGACCAAACAGTAGACCCAAA
Organism: Sextonia rubra; assembly: GCA_037013555.1. Lineage (NCBI taxonomy): Eukaryota > Viridiplantae > Streptophyta > Magnoliopsida > Laurales > Lauraceae > Sextonia > Sextonia rubra. Next base: position 101,669,503 of record JASUAD010000001.1, on the reverse strand, counting down.
TAGGTCAAATATAACCAAATAGTAGTTGAGTTGACTAGTTTTGGGTTGGACCAACTTAGGCCCAACTGCAATTCACTAGACACGGCATGTGGGAGGGAGACTTTTCTCCCTTCTCCTCTCGATAATGGTGCAGAGAAAGAGAACGAAAAGAGATGGAGGGCTTTTCTATTTGTAGAAGCAAATCGATGAGCTAGAGATGAATTACAGCAGAGCTCCACGAGCAAAGACTCTTCAACAAAGCCTGGCGAGAGTCATGCTGATGACGGTGCAGTGCGATGGAGGCCGCGGTGACCGTCGGGTGCCAGGTATGCTCTCAAATACGGATTCCTTCCTTTTCTACTTCTCTTTTGCTACTTCTCCACTTTTTTTGTTTTTTTTTTTTTTTTTTTGGGATTGGGCTTGGTGACAACGGTTGAAGGGCAAAGGGATTTTTCTTTAGAAAGGAGGTTTCAGTTTTGGTGATTTGGGGAATGGATGGGGTTTCTGTGGGTTTGGGGTTGAGGGTTTTAATGGATAGTTGGATTACAGTGTGTTAGGGGTTTGGGATGATGTTAGGGTTCTGGGAATAGGGCTTCGATGATTTTGGGTTTTGGGATGTGGTTTCGGTTTTCAGTTTGGAGGTGTTAGTTGGGGCTGAATATGGAAAAGGGGTTCGAGTGGTTTCAATGGAGGTGGTTAGGGATGGTTGGGTCAATCGGTTTTAGGATTTATGGGTTCTAGGGTGTTGATTGGCTACTGGTATTAGGTGTTGTGTCTCGGGGTGATGGGGTCCATTGGCTTTGATGGTGGCTGATGGAAAGGGAAGATGGGTTTCAGTGGTTGTGGGGCTGCTCGTGTTGGGCGAAGACGATTATGGGTGTACGTTTGATGAAGGGATGAATATCAAGAAAGACAACCGTCTACCTGGCAACCAGATCTAGGATCTGATACCAATTTGGAGTAGCCCCAGATCTCCAATCAAATGTAGAACAATCTCCCGAAGGATTGTTCGAATCCAAAGATGGATTCTAGCCCTAGGACACAACAACACTCATGGTAAAAGCCCTAGAAAGCTCTGATAATTTTAATTGAATTAAGCATGTCCATTACAATGAAAGACTCCTTTCTATATAGAAGTGACCATTTCTAAATTAGGAATGACTATATCTAAACAATCATGGCTTATTAAAATAAATTAAGCAATTGCTAATCTCAACTCAACCTAAAATATAAAATAATTAATCAATTAGAATTATCTTACTAAGGATAAGAATTCCTGATCTTGAGGAGATCATGGATTAAGTGGGGCCCATCAATGTCTGCAAGCCTATGATTTGGGCCAGATCCTGGATCGGCCTGCATCAGCTATATATAGCAAGCTGATGTCATAAAGGTTTGAAAAGAAATTAATCTCCTGGTCCCAAACAACTAAGAACTGGACCACCCATTATTCCTATCAAAGCCACTTATCTGAACAATAAAGAAGCAAAAGAAAGAGAACAGAGTATATCAAAGGCACAAACCAGTATTGCAAGATGCAGGAGCGTCCTTCTGCACAACCTTCAATTCCTTTGGAATCCGTTTTGATGCCACTGGCTATCACAATCACAAAATAATTAGCAAATTGTTAAATCAATGCGAGTAGCTAGTTTGTAAACAAACCGTGCAGTACACAGATCCACTCAAAAACACATCAATAGGAAAAAGAAGAAGAAGAAGAAGAAGTCAATTAAAAATAACAACACTGGCAACAAAAACTAAGTGAATATCATGGAACTGAAATACAAAGGAATAAGTGCCACATAATTCAATAAAAGTTTCGAGATATTGCAAAAATCAAGCAGTAAAGAGAACTTCTTAGAAAAAAATTCAACATGCGGAAATCCAGACAAATCCAGAATCCAAAGCCATTAAAGGAATATAAATAAAAAATAGATAAAAAATAGAAAGATTGAAAATGAGATATCAATTAATAGATCAAATTTCTCAATCAGAAAAAGCAAATGAAGGATAGAGAATAAAGACCTAATGAGGGCTGTTCCAGCAATTATTTCAGCATGTCAGTCATTTACAACATCGATGCAAAGGCTCAGAAGCGATTCTGAGGCATTTTGTTCCAGTTCTCAAGGCAACAACTTGCAGTTTTGGAAAAAAAAAAAAAAGAAGAATGAGAATTAGGAGGGGTTTTGAGAAGGAAAGTTAGGGTTTTGAGAGAGAGAGAGAGAGAGAGAGAGAGAGAGAGCAGATGATAATGGTAACCTTGGAAAGGAAAGGAAATGAGGACACGGGCTTGGGGCTTTCCCTTCTTTGGAAGAGAATTATAAAGATACATAATATTCAGTTTAGCAAACATTTCTAGAGATCAACTAGTTTTATGATTAAACACTGAACTTCATTCACACAAACACAAACAGGTCTAGGTTATCTGAGAGATAATATATCAAACAGCAAGCAAACAGTGGTTGAACTTCCAAGATTTCACAACTAAACAGTCAACCCATATAAAACCGTTGACAACCATGAAGTGGTTATAATTCCAAATTCTAAGCAACAAACGTTGCAATATGAATCTGACCATCTATACATAGCCCAAACAAAAAAAAAAACTTTCTTTTATCAATACTCTTAGCCACACAAAAACTATCTTTTATCAATACTCCCAAGTTGAAGTTTTCAGCAACCCATGTAAGGCCATTTATCTGACCCGACCCCACTAAATACAGTGGTTAAACTCTTGAATTCCGATGTATTCCTAAAAAACACAGTGTAATGAATCTGCCATCTTTTAAATCAATGTGAATTGAAACCCAAATGAAATAAACTGCATAAAAGAGCTCTTTTAGACATTTAATCAAACACATGGCATGCAGAATATCATAGAAGAGCAAAATGCGGTTTTCGAGCTTGAAATCCAAGAGTCGGTGTATCATATGACCCATCCACAATTTTTTTCTGCGCCTTCATATTTCTTTGTAAGATCTATAATAGCCAAATCTACTGAATCACACAGCTTAAAGAAGTATGGACGAAGACAGTCTACCTGCCTAGCCTTGTATTCCAACCTGCGGGCTTTATCAGGATGAGTCGGATGGAGTTATAAGAAGAATTGCTGGATGCTGCCTGTACTCTCAGCACCTCACCCTCTGCAAAAACCGCATTGCATCGTTTCTTCCTCAAAAGCTCCGAAACATACTTGTAAGGCCCTAAACAAGTTAAGAAAACATAGATCCTTGTTCCATAACAAATTGAGCAGTGAGCAATGCTCAATAGATTCGAACTATAACGACACGATAAAGACTGAGACGAATACAAACAGCTTTCCGTCAGAAATGTAAGATCCAGCAACAACAAAGAAAGAGCAAAACGATATGAAATCAAATTAAAAAAAGAAGTATCAAATGGAACTGATGATCACATGGTTTGAATATTTGCCAAACACTTTCAGCCCTCAGAGCTACTTTCTTTGATTTGTATATTAGGCCTCAAAATCAAAACTCGAACCGTGCATACTTTTTACAACGCTAAAAACCCCTATAAGATGAAATTTTAGGTTTTACTTTACCATAGATTTTGAGAAATATGTAAAAAATTGTAAACCCTTATATGTACTCAAACAATAGAATATGTTTCACATGTCTTACCAAACGGCCTATTTTCAAAAACATTTATTTAAAACGAATCTGTATGATACGGATTTAATCCAGACATAACTCCTTTAAACATATCAAGTTTGCCAAAAAGGCCCTTCTCTTGCTCTTTTAGTCTTTTTGACGATGGCCTTGTAAATGTTTGATAGAAGTTTTGGAAAAGTCAAAATCTCCAAAATTTGAGAAAACAAAAATAAAATATTCTACAAACATATCTAATTACTAATCTTTTAAAAAAAATTGAACTATAACATTTTTTTATAAAATTTTATATTCCTTTATTGTCTTTGTACCTTAAAATAATAAGATTATAATTTCATTATCATAAACAATAAAGCAGTTATTATTTCATGTGAGATGGACTTGCATTCATGCATTTGTGACTTAATGAGTAAAAATGCATTTTCACATCAAATGTCACATTGTTTTTTGTAAGAAATTGAAGAAATGACTCCCATGAAAAAAATTTGAGGCAAAGAAAGTAATTTTTTTGAAGAAAAGACAGAAAGAAAATGAGAGAAGAAAAAGCTTTCAAGAAAATTAGGAAAATTGGCATCATAGGGACACCACACATGCACTTGTGTGAATTACACATGCGGGATGGCCAAGGGGCGTCCACACTACTTTGATTCTTGCAAAATTAATTCAAGTTGACTTATCTCTAACGAAATTTCAAGGAAGATTCCAAGAAGGTGCCTTAGTGAAGGAAAAAGAAAGCCAAAAGTAGAGAGAATTCAAGAAAAAGAAAATCAAAGAAGAAGAAATAAAAATTAGAAAATCAATCCCGTTTTTCTTTAGACAACATGGATTAAAATGATCACAACTCTCAAATTAAGTGTTAGATTTTGGCAATCTACCTACCATTTGAAAGCTCTTTTTGAGTAGATGTCAGTAAGTTGTAAAATTGCTCCAATTGGGGCTGAAACGACAAAGTTAAGGCTTTGAGAGAGTGGTTGAGCATTTTTAGGTGGAATTGCAAAAAGATTGGAGATTTTCTCCATGTAACACACCTTTAGGTGGGGTCCATTCAATGCAAAGTAAAGTACAATGAAGACAAAAGTGAGGTACATCATGTGCATAAAATTTCATCAAATGTGGGCCCAAGATGAGATGATTTGCATGAATCTCAAAAATAGAAAGTGGGTATTGGTAAGAGATTTTCAAGAAGAAGTAAAGGTGCTCATGGGCAGTACTGAGTTAAGCCCGGACCCAACCTGGATTCAAATCCCTAAGCCCAGGCCTGGCCCAAGCCCGGTTCATGCCATAACTAGTTGGTATACCAATATATGGGCTGGCCCAGGCCATAATACATGAGTTTATGGCCTTGTTTGGCATATCTTATACGTATGAAATAGATATGCATGGAATAGATCTGTGTGAAATAAATGTTATAAAAATAGACCATTTCGTAAGACAAAAGGATGATTTGAATTAGACTTTTTTAATCCAATGATTCATAGTTTTTCACAAATTTCTCACGATCTATGATGAATCAATGCATGAAATTTGGTCATCTAGCCATTTTCAACCTTTCAAAGAGAAGCAACAATTTGAATCATGATTGAGGAGCCCATAGAAGTCCACAAATGCAAGTCAATCATTTTGATTTTCCTCACATATATCTGAAGACCCATATCTAACCAATAGCTCAATTTTTACTCAATAGCTCTACAAATATCTCGAGATCCGTGAAGAATCAACAAATCAAATTTGACATTTGGTCATGTTGGAGCTTCTTAAAATATCTAATGGTCAACATTGACAAGTAGGGGTAGGCTGGGTTGAATCATGTGAAAAACCCAGTTAATTTAAACTTTTTACCATCAATGGTTCAAAGTTTTTGATGAATTCCTACTGATATGTGAAGAGTCAAAAGATGAATATTGAATGCAAAGCCGTTCTCGTGCTTCTCTAGAAATAAATGGTTTTGATACTAATAAAAGGCCCTACAAAAGCCCAAAAATGTACATATAATGGTTCATGTTCTTTCTCAACTATCTTGAGATTTGTAGATCATCAATCGCTCAAAAATTCTCACATGGCCATTTTTAAGGCTTTGAAGATTTTCAATGGCTCAGATTTTCATGTAAGGCATCAGATTTGGAAAAAGTTGGAAAATGCGGTGAACTATTTGTTCACTGTAGTAATTGTATGTCTACCTGCTTTAAACAAATATGTCTGCATAAAAAAGCTGATTTTTTGGGTCATTCTAATATAGACATAAAATGTCTATTCTCTCGTTCAAATAGACATTATCATTGCACTATCCAAACAGTCTAATTAGTCTAAACCGCTATTTGAAAACGCTTTAAGACAAATGGAGGCTAGATTTAGATCTGCCAAACACTACCTATCTCTCCTTGGATTTGTGGGTTTTATTGCTCCTCGCATATACGAGTTCTTCTCCTCATATTACGAGTCTCTAGGGGACCTAGCTCCCCCAAAAGCCACTATGCCAAAAAAAAAAAAAAACATAGGATAGTTTCTTACTAACTTTAACACTTTCTAAATTTATTGTGATTTGAAAATCTTTATGTTTGGAAGTCTTTGATTTTAGAAAGTTGACTAACTTAGATCACTACTTTAGGAAAGTAAATAACTTACTCTAGTTGCTAATTTAGGAAAGTTACTAACTCTAGACTTTTTAACTTTAAAAAGTGGTTTTGTCGTGTGATTGTTTAGATCAGTTTCTAATTAAGTGTATTTCTAGCTCTTGATTGACTAACTTAATTTGGTTGTTTGTTGTTAACTTAAATTAATTTAGTTTCTCACTCACTTCATAGTTTTATTTTTAGTAAGTTTCCAATTTTAGATTGTTTATTTTTGAAAGTTCTAACTAGTGTTTTCATTTTGCAGCAACTTAATTTTATTTAGAAAGTTTTAGGTTTTAGGTTTTTTAAGTTTGGGAAGTTTCATTTTCATTTAAAGTTTGTAATTGGTTTTTAATTTATTTTTGAAAAGTATGAATGGATATAATTTTTAGTTTTTAAATTAGGCTAGTTTTAGATTTTTATTTAGGGCAGGTCCAAGTTGGAAAGGCCCTTAAGCACATTGCTCCATGTGGATCGCCTTAGTCTCACTAGTTTTTATTGCAGCATCATAGTTTTGTACTTGGAACTCTCGATTAGTGGTCTGTAACATAAAATCCCAAAACGGGGGCATCAAAAGAGTTGGTCAGTAATAATTACTATTAACTTGTATAACAACACTAATGTCCAATAGATTATAAATTTTGACAAAGTTTTGACTTGAGATAAGGAGAGTCTAGAAAGTTAGCGGAGAACATTTATTATTATTATTGAAACCATGTAAGTGAGTTTAGTCCCCACATCGCTTCCTTGTTCCCAAACTACACATTCCCATTGTATTAGGAAAAAGATCTCCAAGCTATCTATTTTCTTATCTCCACATTGTGTTTGGGTTATTGGTAATGGTAAGAAGATCAAACCACGGCATGAACGGTGGTTTCAAAGTCCGCACATAGCTTCCTTGTTCCCAAACTATACGTTCCATTTGATGATCCCCTTTTAGCACTCGTTTCTTACGGTGGGTGGCATGTCCCACCTAGCCTTCTATATGACATTGTAGACTTTCTGTCTTCTAAAATATCTCAGCTTTATCCTCCTCAAGCTCTTGAGGATCAACTCACTTGGTCTAGGCCCCTCTTTGGTTCTCTATCTCTAAAGCAAAGTTGGGATTTGGTCAGAACCAAGGCCCCTTCGAAGCCTTGGTCAAAGCTCATTTGGAATTCCGCCATGAATCCGAGGTTATCCTGCTTTGCCAGGCATCTGCTTCATAGAGAAACTCCAACTGAATCTTGGGCCCAAAGAATTGGTGTTAACCTTGCCTCCCGTTGCACTCTCTGCCTCCACAACCCTGAAAATGATCTTCACCTGTTCTTTCTCTACCCATACTCTACAAATCTCTAGTGATGCCTACTCAATGCATTAAATTGCTTTGTTCAACCAATCTCCCCTTCTTCTTCAAGCTTATGGTCAACTTTAGCATCAAGCAGAATGTCTTCAGATAAACCATTATGTGCTGTCATCTTCTTCGTTGTTGCTAATACAATTTGGTTACAAATATAATTAATGTCCTCATAATTCTTTAGATAACCGTTTTGGGTTATTTTATGGTTTGGTTTTGATCTTTTCTATTCTTGATATAAAGTACTATCACCATTTCAATATATATAATTAATGATTTTATTCTATATTACAAAACTTTTTTTTCAAGATAAATAATGGTATATTAAAGAATAAACCAAAATTACAGCAAAGAAAGGAAAACCTGCTTCTATCACCATAGCATGACCATATAAAGAAAAAATAGAATATAGAGGATTTTACAGGAAAAATGACCTTAGGTGACTAGTAGACCAAAGAGAATATATTATTTGTATACATACTAAAGCGATTCCAAGTATTTTTTTTTATTGTAAAAAAATCAGGGCCAAATTCGACCCCCATTTTAATAGAATTCGACCTTCATTCAAAGAAAAATAACAATTATTCTATCTCTCCTCTCTTCTTCTTTGTCCTTCCTCACATATTCTTATCTTTCCATACCCTACATCTACCCTCACCATCTCAACCTTCACACCCATCTTCACTTTACCTTCACCATTACATCCACTTGCATTTCCACCCACTTCTCTTCTTTGCCCTTCACTACTCTCATCATACACCCCACCTTCATCATCTTCCACTGCACACCATCACAGCCCAATCCCTACACACCCACTTCACACATTATCTAATATTGGTTCATGCCAAATTATCCAATTGTTAATTGGTGATTGAGAAGTAAAAGTCTATGCACTTTGAAAGGAGGGTTCTTCACTAGTTTGAAATTTGGCAGCCTTATCTAGAATATGTATGAAGAGGACCTGTATGTATGATTGAATAATGATCATTGTTTTGAAAGATTGTTAAAACTGGAATTTATCACTTCATAGGTTAGGTTTAATTAGTCATGAACACGACCAACATGTAGCTCATTTTGTTGAAAAATATATATGGGATAAAGGAATATTTTCTTTTAGATGAACTTGTCCATTTAGCATAAATGAAATTAAATAAAGGTGAAGAATGTGTGAAGTGGGTGTGTAGGGATTGGGCAATGATGGTGTGAAGTGGGAAATGAAGGTGGGGGTGTGAAGAAAGTGGTGAAGGATAAAGAAGAGAAGTGGGCTTTGTACAAGGGGTGGAAATGTTAGTAGGGTGTAATAGTAAAGGTGAAGTGAAGATGGATGTCAAGGTTGAGATGGTAAAGGCGGATGAAGGGTGTAAAAAGAAGAAGAATATGTGAAGAAAGACGAAGAAGAAGAGAGAAGAAATAGAAGAATTGTTGTTTTTTCTTGTTTTTTTTTTTTTGACATTAAAAAAATATCAAAGTGGTTTCGTTTTGGTACGCGTACAGGTAAAATACTCTTTTTGGTATACTAGTCACCTAAGATCATTTTTCCCGTAAAATCCTCCAGAATATACAAACAAGAAAGAAAATTGAAAATAGGACCCACAACTGGGGCACGTTTACAAAAAAAATGATGAACGACCGACATATCAATTGTTAGTCACAATTGGATTGCAGTTCCTCAGGCCATTGGACGAACGTGACTAGTGGCAAGCTCTAGTGTCGAGATGATGACTGATTTCCAACCTAACCCATTGAAGCTTAAGGCCAAGTTTCCTGTCTTGGAATTTATGGGTAGGTTTGGCATCATGTCATTCGAATGTTTCCATTTTCCAAAGAAATAAGGCTGTAGAAAATATATTTGGTTTAGTGTCACAGTTGTTTCCTACCTATCTCTTGCCTTATCTCAAATGAAGTGCTCTACTATCTAATTCCTAAAGTAAAGGTGAGCTCATATTATAACTCCTAATTTTTTATAATGGTGGGACCACATTATAAATCCTTTAAGTGTGAGCCCCATGTTCTAATTTTTAAATGTGGGTTATATGGTTATAATCACAAAAAGTAAAGCTACATTGTAATTCCTATGAATGTGGGCCTACATTGTGAATTCTATGAATATGGCCCTATATTCTATTTTTAAAAGTGGGTAACACATAATTTTTTAAGTGGGTCCCATGTTCATAATCAACAAACACGATGGTCCCACATTATAATCTATTATAATTCCTAAAGGTTGGCACCACATTGTAAATTTTAAATGTGGGTCATATATACAAAATCACAAAAAATGTGGCTTCACCTTGTAACTCTGAAATGTATACCACGTAATTACAATCACAAAAGGTGGACCCAAATCATAAATCCTATGAATGTGGCCCATATTCTAATTTTTAAATATGTGTACAATACTATAATTTATAAAGATGGGTCCCATATTTTTATTCAAAAAAAGGTGGCCCTATATTATAATTCTTATAAAGGTAGGCCCACCTTATGAATCTTATGAATATGGGCCCCATGTTTTAATTTTTAAGGTGGGCACCACGCTATAACTCCTACTGGTGGTCCCATGTACGACAATGATGGAGTGCCACAAACATTAAAAGATGAGTCCGTCTCACATTTTAGATCGTATGATTCTTTTGCTTCAGTTCATTGGGAAAAAATTTTTATACTGTTACCAAATAAGTTTTGTATGACATATTTTCAGCAAAGTATTTTAATATAATATTGTCAAACAAGTTCTACAGAGTATAGTCTCAATACAACCCGATCTTAGCAAACCTAATCTAAGCACAAAATTGAGAACAACACAAGAACAATGCCAAACGGGCCCTATGCTTCCAAGGTAACACAGTAGGATCAATCGTAGAGTTTGTGATAAGCTTGCACTCTCCCATTATCACAAGTGTGACATTCTCTTTGGAGGCTTCAAATATGATGTCTTGAGCCGCTAGGAACGGCTCCGAGTCCACAGTCTTTATCCACTTCACTACATTATTTGGATTTATGAAGAAATCCATCGAGTAATCCTCTTTGGAAGACAATGGTAGGTTCCAATTACTAGCTTCGTAATATGGATACATGTTGGAGATATATATATATTGCATAGAAAATATGTTGCAAATAGCAACATAGTTTTCTGAGATTTCTAAGTATTTAAACAGAGCTCTTGATCTTATTTGCAAAAGGATTTCCATTAGAATTGTTTGCCATGGCAAAGCAATTTTTTAAAAGATCTTCAGGTTTCTTTCTTTCCAAATGCCCCAAGTGAAAGCTGGAAAATATAGCTTGGCTAGAGTCAAATGGTCTTCTCTACTTGTATCACAATCATTGATGAAGTTGAGCATAAAATCTTCCATGGTATTAGCACTGACAGCCAGCGTTCTAAACCTTGCAGCTATATAGAGCCAAATTTACTTGCTAAAGAAACATTCTATAACTATTAGAAGATGGAGAGAGGATTCTTGGTTGTAGCTGCACAAAACACAATTAGTATCATTACTAATGTTTCTGTTTTTTTAGTACATTTTTGGTTTTAAGACCCTTATGCATAGTCATCTACAATATGATAAGAGTTAATAGAAGATTCGTATAGAAGTTTATCTGCCTTTTCGAGTATTTTTTTTTAATTTTTAGAACTAATAGATTAATATATCTTTAATATTTGTTAATTTCCTATTCATTAAAGGGAATGTTGTAATTAACATAAAAGAAAAAAAAGCGAGGGAAACAGCAACAAAAAACGACAAAAGCAAATGCAAAAGCAAAAATGCATTGTAGAGCTTCATCCGGGACCATTCTCTTGACTTTGAAAAGAATCACTCAGAGGTCTTCTAGCAATGAAGAAGTCATTCTTTTAACTAGAGAATGAGCTTAGTGGGGGAACTCACGGTTTACATTCATTGGTACAAGAGACTTTTTGTTTTTTTTTTTTTTTACATTGTACTTTTACCTTCCTTTCCTGTTTCAGGAAATCATTAGCTCAAAAAATATCAACAATGAAACTCAGCAAAGCTTACTATATATAATGGTCAAATCTTCTCGAGGATCTACTCTAACATGAATCCACGAAGATGTACTTGAATTAAGAGGAAGTGGAAACCGCAAATTGTGGCTGGCCACGAGTTGCATGAGGTGGCTAAAAGTGGGCCCAACTTGGCAAGTGTGTGGGGGTCCATGTGATGCTCAATCTTTTTTTTTCTCTTTTTTTTCTTTTTTTTTATTGGATTTCTTCAAAATCATTTCCTTGGCTCCAAGATTTGATGCAGGATCCTTATCTTCAATTTCTCTACAGACAAAATCATTTTTTTCATTAAAAGCAATAATTTTGACCTAAAGTCACAATAGTGCTTATGTGGGCCCGATTCACATAAAATGATGACACTAAATTATATCATTGCATATATTTTGATTTAAATTACTCAATGATGTTAAAATATTTATCATTTTATGTGAAACTATGATTTTGAAAACTTTTTCTAAAAATAGAAATCCAAAATGGAGAATTTAATGATTTTATTGGAAAATTGCAATTTTTTTATGGATTTTTCATGAAACACTGCAATGATTTTTAAATCCATGAAAACATGATTTTTAATTACATAAAGATTTTTCTAACACTCAAAGTCCTTAAATCTTCTTAAGTTATGCATGAAATGATACATTTTTAAGGATTTATCTACTATAATTAAAGATCTTGAACTTACTAAAAAATTGGAAGATTATCTAAACAATTGGAAGATTTTCTTAGTAAAGAAGATGATTTGTGGGGGCAGAAATCTAGAGAGCTTAGTCTCAAAGAAGGTGATAGAAGTACCAAATTTTTTCACCTAAGCACATTAAACATTAAGAGGTTGAATAAAATTAATAGTTTAAAGAATAAAAGGGGTGTTTGGCTAAATTCTAGAAAAGTAATAGGGCGAGAAATTTGTAGTCATCTAGAAGGGATTATGAAATCTAAGGGCCCTATAAATCTATCCCTAATTAGAGTATTTATTTCACCTTTATTAACTATTGAAGAAAATAGTCAACAAATCCTTTTTCCTAATGAGATGGAGATTAGGGAGATACTTTTTTAACTTAGAATGCTTAATGCCCCGGGATCGAATGGTAGTAGGAGAGTTTTCTACAATTTGTTTGTTAACTAAGGCATAGATAACACATTGCTCTTTGCTTTCTTCTTCAAACCTTCTCATAGTTTAAATATGAGGTGTAGGAGAAGAGGTTGTGGATGCAAGTGAAGAAGGTGGAGTTGGTAATGGACGCAACATGATTCTTTTGCTTTTCTAGTTAAAAGTATAAGTGTTGTGCTTATGATCTGTGATGACTTTAAGTTTCTGTAGCCATAGCCATCCAACAAAGATATATGTTACGTTCATTAGGAAGACGTCACATCTGTTAGTATCCTCATATTTGCCAATTTTAAAAGGAACAAAGCATTGTTGACGAACAGGAATGGAATAATTGTCGATCCATGCAACTTTATAAGATCGTGGATGACTCACCATGGGCAATTTAAGCTTTCCAACCGCTTCTTGAGATATAACATTCATTGCACTGCCATCATCAATAATTATATCGCATGATTTGCCCACGCAATTAACTCAGGACCAGAAAATAGAAGCATAATTTCAGTCTTCTTCTTCCTCATTGGCCTCAGCTACTAATAGACAGTGATCTAGAAAAAGTAGTGGCATGCCATCATCAGCGTCTGCATAATCTATCTGATCTGCTGGATTTTCATAGGAAGGATGCATCAACTTGCTCTGTTCATGTTGGACTTCACTACTAGGCTCATTGGAAGTGTATAAATCTCTATATGGGCATTCATTCGTATAATGTCCCTATTGTTTGCAAGCATTACAAACAATATCTCTTCTATCTATTCTTCTATGAGCACGATTATCATTCTAATTCTGCGGAAACCGCTAATTTTGTTGTGGGACAACCTGTCTTTGCCAAATACCTGGCTGAGGACTCTAGGGTGCTTGTTGGGCTGACCGTTGAGGAGGAGGTCTATAACCTTGCACTTGATTATGATTATAGGTAGGGTCAAGACCTCTTCTTGTGGAAGACTCCCTAGCTTGAAAGGCATTGCATCTCCGTAACTAAAGTTCATGTTGTGCTTTTTGAGCTTTATTGAAGATTTCATGTGGAATAGTCAAACACTGCTCCCGCTCGTCTAATATTGGCACTTTGGTTAACTCTATAGTTGGTGATAGTCGGACAGTCATCTATCTTCAAGTTACAGTGAACAATGTATTCGCGAAACTTAAATGTGTACCCTTCCACTGTTAAATTACCTTGCTGGAGAGTTAGATACTCTTGGTGGAGTGTATCCATATAATCAGAAGGTAGAAAATTGCTTTTAAGCCTATCTTTCATGTTGTTCCATCGACTAATAGGCTGGCGTACCGCAAGTTCACCATTTTCAACACCATACCACCAAATTCGAGCAGGACCCTTGTGTTTAACCTTGGTAAAGGCTATCCGCTATTGATCATCCATACCATACCAAGCAAAATAGTCTGCCAAAGAATTAAGCCAATCAATATAAATTTTCAGGCTGGCATCACCACTGAAGTCAACAATATTAATTTTGACTTTTCTTATGATGTCATCAGGTTGGAGTGCAGCAGGGGGACCCTGAGGATCTCGTCCTACAAGAAAATGCTGCATAAAATCATGAACGGATTCTTGATTCTCAAGTTTTTCTGGTCAAACAAGTGTGTACACCTGAGACAGCGGATGACCCTTCTTGGTTGACAAAGTGCTTATTTTGCAATTTAGCAATGGCAATTTTCGCAATTTTTAGACGTTCCATGACTTCTTCCAGTTCTTGACTTAATTAAGTATGGTCTCATCTCTTTGTCTATCTGTCATCCAATGTTGAAGATCATCACCTCTGCTAGACATGGTTGTTGTTGTTTTTTTTTTTTCTCTAAATAGACTTTAGTCTAGTCAGACCAAACAGTAGACCCAAATAGGTCAAATATAACCAAACAGTAGTTGAGTTGACCAGTTTTGGGTTGGACCAACTTAGGCCCAACTGCAATTCACTAGACACGGCATGTGGGAGGGAGACTTTTCTCCCTTCTCCTCTCGATAATGGTGCAGAGAAAGAGAACGAAAAGAGATGGAGGGCTTTTACATTTGTAGAAGCAAATCGATGGGCTAGAGATGAATTACAGCAGAGCTCCACGAGCAAAGACTCCTCAACAAAGCCTGGCGAGAGTCATGCTAATGACAGTGCAATGCAATGGAGGCCGCGGTGACCGTCGGGTGCCAGGTATGCTCTCAAATACGGATTCCTTCCTCTGCTACTTCTCCACTTTTTTTGTTTTTTTTTTTTTTTTTTTTGGGATTGGGCTTGGTGACAACGGTTGAAGGGCAAAGGGATTTTTCTTTAGAAAGGAGGTTTCGGTTTTGGTGATTTGGGGAATGGATGGGGTTTCTGTGGGTTTGGGGTTGAGGGTTTTAATGGATAGTTGGATTACGGTGTGTTAGGGGTTTGGGATGATGTTAGGGTTCTGGGAATAGGGCTTCGATGATTTTGGGTTTTGGGATGTGGTTTCGGTTTTCAGTTTGGAGGTGTTAGTTGGGGCTGAATATGGAAAAGGGGTTCGGGTGGTTTCAATGGAGGTGGTTAGGGATGGTTGGGTCAATCGGTTTTAGGATTTATGGGTTCTAGGGTGTTGATTGGCTACTGGGATTAGGTGTTGTGTCTCGGGGTGATGGGGTCCGTTGGCTTTGATGGTGGCTGATGGAAAGGGAAGATGGGTTTCTGTGGTTGTGGGGCTACTCGTGATGGGCGAAGAGGGTTAAGGGTGTACGTTTGATGAAGGGATGAATATCAAGAAAGACAACCGTCTACCTGGCAACCAGATCTAGGATCTTATACCAATTTGGCGTAGCCCCAGATCTCCAATCAAATGTAAAATAATCTCCCGAAGGATTGTTCGAATCCAAAGATGGATTCTAGCCCTAGGACACAACAACACTCATGGTAAAAACCATACTACGAGAAAGCTCTGATAATTTTAATTGAATTAAGCATGTCCATTACAATGAAAGACTCATCTCTATATAGGAGTGACCATTTCTAAATTAGGAATGACTATATCTAAACAATCATGGCTTATTAAAATAAATTAAGCAATTGCTAATCTCAACTCAACCTAAAATATAAAATAATTAATTAATTAGAATTATCTTACTAAGGATAAGAATTCCTGATCTTGAGGAGATCATGGATTAAGTAGGGCCCATCAATGTCTGCAAGCCTATGATTTGGGCCAGATCCTGGATCGGCCTGAATCAGCTATATATAGCAAGCTGATGTTATAAAGGTTTGAAAAGAAATTAATCTCCTGGTCCCAAACAACTAAGAACTGGACCACCCATTATTCCTATCAAAGCCACTTATCTGAACAATAAAGAAGCAAAAGAAAGAGAATAGAGCATATCAAAGGCACAAACCAGCATTGCAAGATGCAGGAGAGTCCTTCTGCACAACCTTCAATTCCTTTGGAATCCGTTTTGATGCCACTGGCTATCACAATCACAAAATAATTAGCAAATTGTTAAATCAATGCGAGTAGCTAGTTTGTAACAAACCGTGCAGTACACAGATCCACTCAAAAACACATCAATAGGAAAAAGAAGAAGAAGAAGAAGAAGAAGTCAATTAAAAATAACAACACTGGCAACAAAAACTTTAAAAATAACAACACTGGCAACAAAAACTAAGTGAATATCATGGTACTGAAATACAAAGGAATAAGTGCCACATAATTCAATAAAAGTTTCGAGATATTGCAAAAATCAAGCAGTAAAGAGAACTTCTCAGAAAAAAATTCAACATGCGGAAATCCAGACAAATCCAGAATCCAAAGCCATTAAAGGAATAAAAATAAAAAATAGATAAAAAATAGAAAGATTGAAAATGAGATATCAATTAATAGATCAAATTTCTCAATCAGAAAAAGCAAATGAAGGATAGAGAATAAAGACCTAATGAGGGCTGTTCCAGCAATTATTTCAGCATGTCAGTCATTTACAACATCGTCGCAAAGGCTCAGAAGCGATTCTGAGGCATTTTGTTCCAGTTCTCAAGGCAACAACTTGCAGTTTTGGAAAAAAAAAAAGAAGAAGAATGAGAATTAGGAGGGGTTTTGAGAAGGAAAGTTAGGGTTTTGAGAGAGAGAGAGAGAGAGAGAGAGAGAGAGAGAGCAGATGATAATGGTAACCTTGGAAAGGAAAGGAAATGAGGACACGGGCTTGGGGCTTTCCCTTCTTTGGAAGAGAATTATAAAGATACATAATATTCAGTTTAGCAAACATTTCTAGAGATCAACTAGTTTTATGATTAAACACTGAACTTCATTCACACAAACACAAACAGGTCTAGGTTATCTGAGAGATAATATATCAAACAGCAAGCAAACAGTGGTTGAACTTCCAAGATTTCACAACTAAACAGTCAACCCATATAGAGCCGTTGACAACCATGAAGTGGTTATAATTCCAAATTCTAAGCAACAAACGTTGCAATATGAATCTGACCATCTATACGTAGCCCAAAAAAAAAAAAAACTTTCTTTTATCAATACTCTTAGCCACACAAAAACTATCTTTTATCAATACTCCCAAGTTGAAGTTTTCAGCAACCCATGTAAGGCCATTTATCTGACCCGACCCCACTAAATACAGTGGTTAAACTCTTGAATTCCGATGTATTCCTAAAAAACACAGTGTAATGAATCTGCCATCTTTTAAATCAATGTGAATTGAAACCCAAATGAAATAAACTGCATAAAAGAGCTCTTTTAGACATTTAATCAAACACATGGCATGCAGAATATCATAGAAGAGCAAAATGCGGTTTTCGAGCTTGAAATCCAAGAGTCGGTGTATCATATGACCCATCCACAATTTTTTTCTGCGCCTTCATATTTCTTTGTAAGATCTATAATAGCCAAATCTACTGAATCACACAGCTTAAAGAAGTATGGACGAAGACAGTCTACCTGCCTAGCCTTGTATTCCAACCTGCGGGCTTTATCAGGATGAGTCGGATGGAGTTATAAGAAGAATTGCTGGATGCTGCCTGTACTCTCAGCACCTCACCCTCTGCAAAAACCGCATTGCATCGTTTCTTCCTCAAAAGCTCCGAAACATACTTGTAAGGCCCTAAACAAGTTAAGAAAACATAGATCCTTGTTCCATAACAAATTGAGCAGTGAGCAATGCTCAATAGATTCGAACTATAACGACACGATAAAGACTGAGACGAATACAAACAGCTTTCCGTCAGAAATGTAAGATCCAGCAACAACAAAGAAAGAGCAAAACGATATGAAATCAAATTAAAAAAAGAAGTATCAAATGGAACTGATGATCACATGGTTTGAATATTTGCCAAACACTTTCAGCCCTCAGAGCTACTTTCTTTGATTTGTATATTAGGCCTCAAAATCAAAACTCGAACCGTGCATACTTTTTACAACGCTAAAAACCCCTATAAGATGAAATTTTAGGTTTTACTTTACCATAGATTTTGAGAAATATGTAAAAAATTGTAAACCCTTATATGTACTCAAACAATAGAATATGTTTCACATGTCTTACCAAACGGCCTATTTTCAAAAACATTTATTTAAAACGAATCTGTATGATACGGATTTAATCCAGACATAACTCCTTTAAACATATCAAGTTTGCCAAAAAGGCCCTTCTCTTGCTCTTTTAGTCTTTTTGACGATGGCCTTGTAAATGTTTGATAGAAGTTTTGGAAAAGTCAAAATCTCCAAAATTTGAGAAAACAAAAATAAAATATTCTACAAACATATCTAATTACTAATCTTTTAAAAAAAATTGAACTATAACATTTTTTTATAAAATTTTATATTCCTTTATTGTCTTTGTACCTTAAAATAATAAGATTATAATTTCATTATCATAAACAATAAAGCAGTTATTATTTCATGTGAGATGGACTTGCATTCATGCATTTGTGACTTAATGAGTAAAAATGCATTTTCACATCAAATGTCACATTGTTTTTTGTAAGAAATTGAAGAAATGACTCCCATGAAAAAAATTTGAGGCAAAGAAAGTAATTTTTTTGAAGAAAAGACAGAAAGAAAATGAGAGAAGAAAAAGCTTTCAAGAAAATTAGGAAAATTGGCATCATAGGGACACCACACATGCACTTGTGTGAATTACACATGCAGGATGGCCAAGGGGCGTCCACACTACTTTGATTCTTGCAAAATTAATTCAAGTTGACTTATCTCTAACGAAATTTCAAGGAAGATTCCAAGAAGGTGCCTTAGTGAAGGAAAAAGAAAGCCAAAAGTAGAGAGAATTCAAGAAAAAGAAAATCAAAGAAGAAGAAATAAAAATTAGAAAATCAATCCCGTTTTTCTTTAGACAACATGGATTAAAATGATCACAACTCTCAAATTAAGTATTAGATTTTGGCAATCTACCTACCATTTGAAAGCTCTTTTTGAGTAGATGTCAGTAAGTTGTAAAATTGCTCCAATTGGGGCTGAAACGACAAAGTTAAGGCTTTGAGAGAGTGGTTGAGCATTTTTAGGTGGAATTGCAAAAAGATTGGAGATTTTCTCCATGTAACACACCTTTAGGTGGGGTCCATTCAATGCAAAGTAAAGTACAATGAAGACAAAAGTGAGGTACATCATGTGCATAAAATTTCATCAAATGTGGGCCCAAGATGAGATGATTTGCATGAATCTCAAAAATAGAAAGTGGGTATTGGTAAGAGATTTTCAAGAAGAAGTAAAGGTGCTCATGGGCAGTACTGAGTTAAGCCCGGACCCAACCTGGATTCAAATCCCTAAGCCCAGGCCTGGCCCAAGCCCGGTTCATGCCATAACTAGTTGGTATACCAATATATGGGCTGGCCCAGGCCATAATACATGAGTTTATGGCCTTGTTTGGCATATCTTATACGTATGAAATAGATATGCATGGAATAGATCTGTGTGAAATAAATGTTATAAAAATAGACCATTTCGTAAGACAAAAGGATGATTTGAATTAGACTTTTTTAATCCAATGATTCATAGTTTTTCACAAATTTCTCACGATCTATGATGAATCAATGCATGAAATTTGGTCATCTAGCCATTTTCAACCTTTCAAAGAGAAGCAACAATTTGAATCATGATTGAGGAGCCCATAGAAGTCCACAAATGCAAGTCAATCATTTTGATTTTCCTCACATATATCTGAAGACCCATATCTAACCAATAGCTCAATTTTTACTCAATAGCTCTACAAATATCTCGAGATCCGTGAAGAATCAACAAATCAAATTTGACATTTGGTCATGTTGGAGCTTCTTAAAATATCTAATGGTCAACATTGACAAGTAGGGGTAGGCTGGGTTGAATCATGTGAAAAACCCAGTTAATTTAAACTTTTTACCATCAATGGTTCAAAGTTTTTGATGAATTCCTACTGATATGTGAAGAGTCAAAAGATGAATATTGAATGCAAAGCCGTTCTCGTGCTTCTCTAGAAATAAATGGTTTTGATACTAATAAAAGGCCCTACAAAAGCCCAAAAATGTACATATAATGGTTCATGTTCTTTCTCAACTATCTTGAGATTTGTAGATCATCAATCGCTCAAAAATTCTCACATGGCCATTTTTAAGGCTTTGAAGATTTTCAATGGCTCAGATTTTCATGTAAGGCATCAGATTTGGAAAAAGTTGGAAAATGCGGTGAACTATTTGTTCACTGTAGTAATTGTATGTCTACCTGCTTTAAACAAATATGTCTGCATAAAAAAGCTGATTTTTTGGGTCATTCTAATATAGACATAAAATGTCTATTCTCTCGTTCAAATAGACATTATCATTGCACTATCCAAACAGTCTAATTAGTCTAAACCGCTATTTGAAAACGCTTTAAGACAAATGGAGGCTAGATTTAGATCTGCCAAACACTACCTATCTCTCCTTGGATTTGTGGGTTTTATTGCTCCTCGCATATACGAGTTCTTCTCCTCATATTACGAGTCTCTAGGGGACCTAGCTCCCCCAAAAGCCACTATGCCAAAAAAAAAAAAAAACATAGGATAGTTTCTTACTAACTTTAACACTTTCTAAATTTATTGTGATTTGAAAATCTTTATGTTTGGAAGTCTTTGATTTTAGAAAGTTGACTAACTTAGATCACTACTTTAGGAAAGTAAATAACTTACTCTAGTTGCTAATTTAGGAAAGTTACTAACTCTAGACTTTTTAACTTTAAAAAGTGGTTTTGTCGTGTGATTGTTTAGATCAGTTTCTAATTAAGTGTATTTCTAGCTCTTGATTGACTAACTTAATTTGGTTGTTTGTTGTTAACTTAAATTAATTTAGTTTCTCACTCACTTCATAGTTTTATTTTTAGTAAGTTTCCAATTTTAGATTGTTTATTTTTGAAAGTTCTAACTAGTGTTTTCATTTTGCAGCAACTTAATTTTATTTAGAAAGTTTTAGGTTTTAGGTTTTTTAAGTTTGGGAAGTTTCATTTTCATTTAAAGTTTGTAATTGGTTTTTAATTTATTTTTGAAAAGTATGAATGGATATAATTTTTAGTTTTTAAATTAGGCTAGTTTTAGATTTTTATTTAGGGCAGGTCCAAGTTGGAAAGGCCCTTAAGCACATTGCTCCATGTGGATCGCCTTAGTCTCACTAGTTTTTATTGCAGCATCATAGTTTTGTACTTGGAACTCTCGATTAGTGGTCTGTAACATAAAATCCCAAAACGGGGGCATCAAAAGAGTTGGTCAGTAATAATTACTATTAACTTGTATAACAACACTAATGTCCAATAGATTATAAATTTTGACAAAGTTTTGACTTGAGATAAGGAGAGTCTAGAAAGTTAGCGGAGAACATTTATTATTATTATTGAAACCATGTAAGTGAGTTTAGTCCCCACATCGCTTCCTTGTTCCCAAACTACACATTCCCATTGTATTAGGAAAAAGATCTCCAAGCTATCTATTTTCTTATCTCCACATTGTGTTTGGGTTATTGGTAATGGTAAGAAGATCAAACCACGGCATGAACGGTGGTTTCAAAGTCCGCACATAGCTTCCTTGTTCCCAAACTATACGTTCCATTTGATGATCCCCTTTTAGCACTCGTTTCTTACGGTGGGTGGCATGTCCCACCTAGCCTTCTATATGACATTGTAGACTTTCTGTCTTCTAAAATATCTCAGCTTTATCCTCCTCAAGCTCTTGAGGATCAACTCACTTGGTCTAGGCCCCTCTTTGGTTCTCTATCTCTAAAGCAAAGTTGGGATTTGGTCAGAACCAAGGCCCCTTCGAAGCCTTGGTCAAAGCTCATTTGGAATTCCGCCATGAATCCGAGGTTATCCTGCTTTGCCAGGCATCTGCTTCATAGAGAAACTCCAACTGAATCTTGGGCCCAAAGAATTGGTGTTAACCTTGCCTCCCGTTGCACTCTCTGCCTCCACAACCCTGAAAATGATCTTCACCTGTTCTTTCTCTACCCATACTCTACAAATCTCTAGTGATGCCTACTCAATGCATTAAATTGCTTTGTTCAACCAATCTCCCCTTCTTCTTCAAGCTTATGGTCAACTTTAGCATCAAGCAGAATGTCTTCAGATAAACCATTATGTGCTGTCATCTTCTTCGTTGTTGCTAATACAATTTGGTTACAAATATAATTAATGTCCTCATAATTCTTTAGATAACCGTTTTGGGTTATTTTATGGTTTGGTTTTGATCTTTTCTATTCTTGATATAAAGTACTATCACCATTTCAATATATATAATTAATGATTTTATTCTATATTACAAAACTTTTTTTTCAAGATAAATAATGGTATATTAAAGAATAAACCAAAATTACAGCAAAGAAAGGAAAACCTGCTTCTATCACCATAGCATGACCATATAAAGAAAAAATAGAATATAGAGGATTTTACAGGAAAAATGACCTTAGGTGACTAGTAGACCAAAGAGAATATATTATTTGTATACATACTAAAGCGATTCCAAGTATTTTTTTTTATTGTAAAAAAATCAGGGCCAAATTCGACCCCCATTTTAATAGAATTCGACCTTCATTCAAAGAAAAATAACAATTATTCTATCTCTCCTCTCTTCTTCTTTGTCCTTCCTCACATATTCTTATCTTTCCATACCCTACATCTACCCTCACCATCTCAACCTTCACACCCATCTTCACTTTACCTTCACCATTACATCCACTTGCATTTCCACCCACTTCTCTTCTTTGCCCTTCACTACTCTCATCATACACCCCACCTTCATCATCTTCCACTGCACACCATCACAGCCCAATCCCTACACACCCACTTCACACATTATCTAATATTGGTTCATGCCAAATTATCCAATTGTTAATTGGTGATTGAGAAGTAAAAGTCTATGCACTTTGAAAGGAGGGTTCTTCACTAGTTTGAAATTTGGCAGCCTTATCTAGAATATGTATGAAGAGGACCTGTATGTATGATTGAATAATGATCATTGTTTTGAAAGATTGTTAAAACTGGAATTTATCACTTCATAGGTTAGGTTTAATTAGTCATGAACACGACCAACATGTAGCTCATTTTGTTGAAAAATATATATGGGATAAAGGAATATTTTCTTTTAGATGAACTTGTCCATTTAGCATAAATGAAATTAAATAAAGGTGAAGAATGTGTGAAGTGGGTGTGTAGGGATTGGGCAATGATGGTGTGAAGTGGGAAATGAAGGTGGGGGTGTGAAGAAAGTGGTGAAGGATAAAGAAGAGAAGTGGGCTTTGTACAAGGGGTGGAAATGTTAGTAGGGTGTAATAGTAAAGGTGAAGTGAAGATGGATGTCAAGGTTGAGATGGTAAAGGCGGATGAAGGGTGTAAAAAGAAGAAGAATATGTGAAGAAAGACGAAGAAGAAGAGAGAAGAAATAGAAGAATTGTTGTTTTTTCTTGTTTTTTTTTTTTTGACATTAAAAAAATATCAAAGTGGTTTCGTTTTGGTACGCGTACAGGTAAAATACTCTTTTTGGTATACTAGTCACCTAAGATCATTTTTCCCGTAAAATCCTCCAGAATATACAAACAAGAAAGAAAATTGAAAATAGGACCCACAACTGGGGCACGTTTACAAAAAAAATGATGAACGACCGACATATCAATTGTTAGTCACAATTGGATTGCAGTTCCTCAGGCCATTGGACGAACGTGACTAGTGGCAAGCTCTAGTGTCGAGATGATGACTGATTTCCAACCTAACCCATTGAAGCTTAAGGCCAAGTTTCCTGTCTTGGAATTTATGGGTAGGTTTGGCATCATGTCATTCGAATGTTTCCATTTTCCAAAGAAATAAGGCTGTAGAAAATATATTTGGTTTAGTGTCACAGTTGTTTCCTACCTATCTCTTGCCTTATCTCAAATGAAGTGCTCTACTATCTAATTCCTAAAGTAAAGGTGAGCTCATATTATAACTCCTAATTTTTTATAATGGTGGGACCACATTATAAATCCTTTAAGTGTGAGCCCCATGTTCTAATTTTTAAATGTGGGTTATATGGTTATAATCACAAAAAGTAAAGCTACATTGTAATTCCTATGAATGTGGGCCTACATTGTGAATTCTATGAATATGGCCCTATATTCTATTTTTAAAAGTGGGTAACACATAATTTTTTAAGTGGGTCCCATGTTCATAATCAACAAACACGATGGTCCCACATTATAATCTATTATAATTCCTAAAGGTTGGCACCACATTGTAAATTTTAAATGTGGGTCATATATACAAAATCACAAAAAATGTGGCTTCACCTTGTAACTCTGAAATGTATACCACGTAATTACAATCACAAAAGGTGGACCCAAATCATAAATCCTATGAATGTGGCCCATATTCTAATTTTTAAATATGTGTACAATACTATAATTTATAAAGATGGGTCCCATATTTTTATTCAAAAAAAGGTGGCCCTATATTATAATTCTTATAAAGGTAGGCCCACCTTATGAATCTTATGAATATGGGCCCCATGTTTTAATTTTTAAGGTGGGCACCACGCTATAACTCCTACTGGTGGTCCCATGTACGACAATGATGGAGTGCCACAAACATTAAAAGATGAGTCCGTCTCACATTTTAGATCGTATGATTCTTTTGCTTCAGTTCATTGGGAAAAAATTTTTATACTGTTACCAAATAAGTTTTGTATGACATATTTTCAGCAAAGTATTTTAATATAATATTGTCAAACAAGTTCTACAGAGTATAGTCTCAATACAACCCGATCTTAGCAAACCTAATCTAAGCACAAAATTGAGAACAACACAAGAACAATGCCAAACGGGCCCTATGCTTCCAAGGTAACACAGTAGGATCAATCGTAGAGTTTGTGATAAGCTTGCACTCTCCCATTATCACAAGTGTGACATTCTCTTTGGAGGCTTCAAATATGATGTCTTGAGCCGCTAGGAACGGCTCCGAGTCCACAGTCTTTATCCACTTCACTACATTATTTGGATTTATGAAGAAATCCATCGAGTAATCCTCTTTGGAAGACAATGGTAGGTTCCAATTACTAGCTTCGTAATATGGATACATGTTGGAGATATATATATATTGCATAGAAAATATGTTGCAAATAGCAACATAGTTTTCTGAGATTTCTAAGTATTTAAACAGAGCTCTTGATCTTATTTGCAAAAGGATTTCCATTAGAATTGTTTGCCATGGCAAAGCAATTTTTTAAAAGATCTTCAGGTTTCTTTCTTTCCAAATGCCCCAAGTGAAAGCTGGAAAATATAGCTTGGCTAGAGTCAAATGGTCTTCTCTACTTGTATCACAATCATTGATGAAGTTGAGCATAAAATCTTCCATGGTATTAGCACTGACAGCCAGCGTTCTAAACCTTGCAGCTATATAGAGCCAAATTTACTTGCTAAAGAAACATTCTATAACTATTAGAAGATGGAGAGAGGATTCTTGGTTGTAGCTGCACAAAACACAATTAGTATCATTACTAATGTTTCTGTTTTTTTAGTACATTTTTGGTTTTAAGACCCTTATGCATAGTCATCTACAATATGATAAGAGTTAATAGAAGATTCGTATAGAAGTTTATCTGCCTTTTCGAGTATTTTTTTTTAATTTTTAGAACTAATAGATTAATATATCTTTAATATTTGTTAATTTCCTATTCATTAAAGGGAATGTTGTAATTAACATAAAAGAAAAAAAAGCGAGGGAAACAGCAACAAAAAACGACAAAAGCAAATGCAAAAGCAAAAATGCATTGTAGAGCTTCATCCGGGACCATTCTCTTGACTTTGAAAAGAATCACTCAGAGGTCTTCTAGCAATGAAGAAGTCATTCTTTTAACTAGAGAATGAGCTTAGTGGGGGAACTCACGGTTTACATTCATTGGTACAAGAGACTTTTTGTTTTTTTTTTTTTTTACATTGTACTTTTACCTTCCTTTCCTGTTTCAGGAAATCATTAGCTCAAAAAATATCAACAATGAAACTCAGCAAAGCTTACTATATATAATGGTCAAATCTTCTCGAGGATCTACTCTAACATGAATCCACGAAGATGTACTTGAATTAAGAGGAAGTGGAAACCGCAAATTGTGGCTGGCCACGAGTTGCATGAGGTGGCTAAAAGTGGGCCCAACTTGGCAAGTGTGTGGGGGTCCATGTGATGCTCAATCTTTTTTTTTCTCTTTTTTTTCTTTTTTTTTATTGGATTTCTTCAAAATCATTTCCTTGGCTCCAAGATTTGATGCAGGATCCTTATCTTCAATTTCTCTACAGACAAAATCATTTTTTTCATTAAAAGCAATAATTTTGACCTAAAGTCACAATAGTGCTTATGTGGGCCCGATTCACATAAAATGATGACACTAAATTATATCATTGCATATATTTTGATTTAAATTACTCAATGATGTTAAAATATTTATCATTTTATGTGAAACTATGATTTTGAAAACTTTTTCTAAAAATAGAAATCCAAAATGGAGAATTTAATGATTTTATTGGAAAATTGCAATTTTTTTATGGATTTTTCATGAAACACTGCAATGATTTTTAAATCCATGAAAACATGATTTTTAATTACATAAAGATTTTTCTAACACTCAAAGTCCTTAAATCTTCTTAAGTTATGCATGAAATGATACATTTTTAAGGATTTATCTACTATAATTAAAGATCTTGAACTTACTAAAAAATTGGAAGATTATCTAAACAATTGGAAGATTTTCTTAGTAAAGAAGATGATTTGTGGGGGCAGAAATCTAGAGAGCTTAGTCTCAAAGAAGGTGATAGAAGTACCAAATTTTTTCACCTAAGCACATTAAACATTAAGAGGTTGAATAAAATTAATAGTTTAAAGAATAAAAGGGGTGTTTGGCTAAATTCTAGAAAAGTAATAGGGCGAGAAATTTGTAGTCATCTAGAAGGGATTATGAAATCTAAGGGCCCTATAAATCTATCCCTAATTAGAGTATTTATTTCACCTTTATTAACTATTGAAGAAAATAGTCAACAAATCCTTTTTCCTAATGAGATGGAGATTAGGGAGATACTTTTTTAACTTAGAATGCTTAATGCCCCGGGATCGAATGGTACCGAGCAAAGTTTTATCAATATATGTGGGAGACTGTAAGGGTTGATTTGTGAAGATAGTTCAAAACCTTTTTAAGTATAACTCTTCTCTCAAATCCATTAATAGAAATTTTATGTCATTTACTCGTAAGAAAAACCAAGCTAAAACTTTGAATGACTTTAGAACAATAAGTCTCTGCAATATTATTTATAAAATAATCTCTGAAGTCCTCACTAACATATTGAAAGTAGTTCTTCTAAGCAATGTTAGCCCATTCCAAAGTGCCTTTCTATAAGGAAGATTGATCTCTAATAATTACATAGTTGCTCATGAAATTATTCATTCCTTTAAGCTAAAACAGAGATAAAAAAAATTATGGGACTTAAATTGGATATGGCAAAAGCCTATGATCGATTGAAATGAGATTTTTACTGAAGAAGTAATGCTAGCTTATGGTTTTAGTGAAAAACTCACTAGGATGATTACAGAATGAATTACTTCTGTCCCCTTTCTATCCTCTTAAATGGATACCCATTTGGAGAAATTGTGCCCCCTAAGGTCTAACATAGGGAGACCCTTTATCCACATACCTCTTTATTTTGGGTGCAGAGGTGTTATCTCGAATGTTCATTAAAGCAGAGGAAGCGAGATCCAGTTATAGGGTTAGAATAACCAGATAGGCTCCTAATATTCTCACTTATATTTTGCTGACGACAGTTTATTTTTTGTAAAGCTAGCTTAAGTGAAGCAAGGGAGGTTAAGTATCTTTTTAAGGATTATTGTGAGCTTTCATGTTAGGTTATCAATTTTCATAAATCAGTTTCATAATGATAGTTTCGTAATTTTTGCATGATGGTAATTTCATAATTACGAACAACACAGTTTAGGCAAACTTTTCGAGGCATAACTTTGTCATTTTAGATCCGATTAACGTAATTTTGGAACTATGGATATCTATTCAAAAAGAGATTTTCAATAGCAGGTTGCATGCCCGATCTGAAGCTCGATTTGTCAAATATGACCTTTTTAATCTATGTTATCATTAGAAAATCACTTCAAAACACTTTAATTTGCATTCTTTCTTTGATTTCTACACTTCAGTGTATCTAACGACTCATACCATAGTCTATTCTTAAAAAAATAAAAAATTACAACTTAAAGAACCCAGAGTTTTGTCCAACTCATAAATTAGCCAACATATAATTATTCTAACACCTTCCCAACCAATTAGTACTAACTCTAACATGTCAAATCTTCCGATTTATTGATTTTGTTATTCATATAAAAGGCCAACTATCCAAACTTGATCTGGAAGCAAGCAAGCCATCTAACAATTTATTTTTTGTCTGATGTTGTGTAATGTAACTATCTTTGGTTCTTTCACCAAACCTACATAAACCAGCACTACTAGAATACTCCACCAATCCATAAGTAGGTGAAAAAAAAACCCTTTATTAAGCACGCATTTATCTTCCTATTAAAAAAAAAGGTGGCCCAAAAAAGAGAAGGTATGATTGTTCTATATCTATACTCCCTCATTCTTTCCCTATACTTGTTTTCTTGTCTTCCTTATTTTTGCTTGCTTAGTCCTTTTGGATCGGAGCATATAGATGAAGTTAAGTAAATTTTTATTTTAATTGATGTGGTTATTTGTTCTTTTCTTGTCTCTTTTAAATGAATGCTCTATTAGAATAATAGATCTATCTTCATGCCTTAGGCAACCTCTATTTTGATTTCAAATGAAAATAGTTTGATGATATATACTTATTTTGATAGATTATGATTAGGGCTGAGATACTTTGAGAGTTTATGCTTAATTTCATAAGTCATGCTTATGGTTTTTTATTCTTTTATGAGGTGAAGGAGGTCTTTGATGATGATTTTATTCTTTTTATAAAAAATAATTTTTTGCGAAAGATAAGTTTTTCGAATTAGAAACATTGATTTGTTTCTAATCTGAGTTATTTTGAGACAAAGAATAAAATAATTGCATGATTGGATTAATTACCTTGCTAAGTAGATTCCGGATGCTCTGATCTGTTTTCTCCATTGATTTTTCACTACTTTTAATTACATCAGGTTTTTTTTATTTTCTTGATTTTATTCCAAAATTTTATTCCAAATCAATCTTTTAGTTAAAAGAAATTTCATATTTTTAATTTAAAAAAGTTCAAAAGTGCTCCATGTGGGATCAACCTATATTTTTCACTGTTTTAACAAGACAACTTTGCATTTGCAATTTTAAGTAAATCGAGATGCTCAAGCTCAACTGCAAGTGGATAATTGGAAATTGTTCTAAGATCAATTTATGGTATGATAGGTGGCAGGACAACATGCCTATTGCAGATAGATTCCCTCATATTTCTTTCCTCTTGATGCTAGAGTTTCTCACATCATTAATGGAAACAATTGGGCTTTCTCTCAACATCTTCCTACTAAAGTTGCCGACTTCCCTATCAAGGCTAAGGCTACCCATGTCAAGCACCAAGCTATCGATTCCTTGGTTCTCTCCATCTCCTCCACTACCTAGTTTTCCTTCAGAGGAGCCTGGGAATTAGTGCACCCAAAATCGATCATGAAGCCTTAGGATCACTTAATTTGGCATCCTCTTTTGAATCCTAGACTCGCTTGCTTCTCTTGGAGATTATTGCATAGGAGATTTCTAACTAATGATTGGGCTCAAAAAATTGGTGTCAACCTCTCCTCCATTTGCTCTCTTTGCAAATTGGATCATGAATCTATGCATCATCTTTTTGCACCTGCTCTTTCGCTTCAACCTTTTGGAAATGGATCCTCACGACTATGGGTTGCACCTCCTTTCATTCCAGCCCTACCCTTTTATGGTCCGTCTTCTCCTCTGGTTATGACAAACATACTAAACAAGGTATAGCTGTAGTTTTCTTCTCAACATTATATATCATTTAGAAATCCAGAAATAAGAGTAGATTTGAGAACAAAGTTCCTTCTAGCCAACACTGCGCATCCTGCGCTTTGACCGCTTGAGAGTAGGAGGTTGAATCCAAATCCTGCAGGTTTCCAATAAACTACAATAATCATCTAGATATGCCGGTTGTTTCCTTGCCCGAATCAGTCTGCCAACTGGCTCAACGGGTTGTTCAATTACCTCAAGTGGGCCCTGGCCAGCAATTATATATCCAACGTCCTCTTCGTCGGAACCCCCACTTGCTTGAACCCCCTTGCCCATAGAGATTTTATATAATTCCACACTCTGTGGTCTTACTCTAGGACTGACTGTCGGATCCTCAAAGAAAAACACATCTCTGCATTCCATGATTATACTATTATCGTGATCATACACCCGATATCCTTTAGAATGTGATGGGTAGCCAACAAAAGAACAATTTTTCTTTGTTTTTGCTTGCAATTTATACCTTTCCTGTGGTGGTAACAGGACGTGTACAGGGCAGCCCCAAACTCTCACATGTTCTAATTTTGGTTTGGTACCAGTCTATAACTCATATGGGGTCTTGGGCACACTTTTAGAGGGTACTCTATTTAAAATATATTGTGTAGTGTTTAATGCTTCTCCCCACAAATACAGCGGAAGACTCGCATAGCTGATCATTGACCATACGATATCCATTAAGGTCATATTCCTCCTCTCGGCCATGCCATTTTGCTGTGGGGTATATGGAATTGAATATTTATGAATGATTCCCTCACGTGCACAATATTCTTTAAATAATTCGAAAGTATATTCACCCCCTCTATCAGATCTAATCCTTTTTATTTTCTTGCCCTTTTGATTTTGGACTTCGGCGGCATATATTTGGAATATTTTTAAGGCCTCATGTTTATGTTTAATTAGGTATACATACCCATATCTGCTGTAGTCATTAATGAATGTAATGAAATAGTCCTCTCTGATTCGATTGTGTACATTTAATGGTCCACATATGTCTGAATGAATTATGGCTAATATTTCAGAACTTCGAGTTCCTTTTGGAAATGGTTTCTTGACCATCTTCCCACGTATGCATAGTTCACATATGGGGTATTCAATTTTACTTAGGTCTGGTAACAGTCCGTATTTAACCATTCTACTGATTCTATTTTTATTAATGTGGCCTAATCTCAAATGCCATAACATTGCCAAACCATTCATGCATACATTCACAAATACAGAATAATCAAAAGTGGACTGTATTTCATTATGAAGAATATCCAGCAAATACAATTTTTCAGAAAGAAAACCATAGACTAAAACTTTACCGTGCATTCAAATAGTAACCCCATTGTCTTTGAATCTAATTTCAAATCCATTCATTGCCAACTGGCTTACAGAGATGATGCTCCTCCTCAACGCAAGAGCAAAGAAGACATCGGAGAGATAAAAGGATTTGCCTGTTGGTAAAGGAATTTTGACTTCTCCTATCCCTAACACATCACAGAATGTTTCATTCCCCATGTATATACTTTGTTCTCCGGTTTTCATCTCTTTGAATTCGATAAATCCAGCCTTGGTCCTTGATATGTGCTTGGTGGCTCCAGAATCAATTCACCAATTTTTGTCATTGGTGTCCACCATCATGGACTCGTGACCATCTCAACATAATCTCCGTGTTCTTCGGTCACTTTACCTTGCTAGCTATTCTCACCCTTTTTCTTTTTGCATTGAGAACTAAAGTGTTCAGGCTTCCCACAATTAAAGCAAACACCATTTTTAGGCCCTTTCCATTTTGGATTGCCTTTAAATTTCTTTTTATTTTTCACATTGGCGGTTAACGCACCGCTATAACTCTTAGCTTTAGCAACCACAACAGAATTTGTAGGTGTTATACCACGGACAACCTGCCTTTGTCCTTCAGCAAGTAATTTTGCTTAACCTCACTAAGGGTTGCACCCTTTTGAAGGCTAAGGGTTTGAGATACATTCTCCCATAAAGGTGGAAGACTCATCAGCAAGTACATGATCTGAAAAATTTCGTCCATTTCCTTTCCCAAGGCTGCAAGATTACTGTGTCAGATCG
Organism: Sextonia rubra; assembly: GCA_037013555.1. NCBI lineage: Eukaryota > Viridiplantae > Streptophyta > Magnoliopsida > Laurales > Lauraceae > Sextonia > Sextonia rubra. Next base: position 101,637,320 of record JASUAD010000001.1, on the reverse strand, counting down.
ATATTTTGTCAATGTGATCCCTTATAGATGACCCCTCTGGCATCTTATAATTGACATATGCGCTAAATGCCTCTATCAGTTGAGATTTTGAGGTTTCATCATACTTGTCCATAGCATAGTCCCAAATTTCTTTCGCTGTGGTGAAGTGCTCAAACTGTTTCACTAACTCACTGGATATGAATCTAATCAATAAATGCCTCGCTAATTTGTTATCAAAAACCCATTGCTCATATAATTCATGGTCCTCCTTAGGGGAATCATCAGCGGGCTTAGGGACCGGATCAGATTCAATCACATAAGTTAATTCGTCAAAATGCAGCAACATTTCCATCTGATGTTTCCACACGGCTAAGTTATTGCCGTTAAAAATATCAGCCTTTGCAAGATCATGCAAGGCTAATTTGGAAGACATGATCTTTATTTTTAATTAAAAGATGGGTTAGATACCATGACCGTATGAGGGAAAAATACCACCCTTTTATCTGAATCACTGGACCATCTTCCTTTTGCTGCCAATGCGTAGCTCTGCTCGCAAAGATTCCGTAGGCTCAAACGAATCGTCGATCTGACTCCGGATGGCCAAGATATTGCAGTTGGAAGATTTGACGGTGATCCGCGCCCCTGCCTGTGTTAGCCGTACAATCTCTGCGTCAACGTCATCGTCGTTACACGTACATTAGCTTGTCTGCATTAGCACTTCTGGCTGGATCTGATCTGGGTCGGGTTGGGTCCACCTGACCTAACCTGCAATGTGCAGAGAAGGGAGTGCACGTTTCCCGAGGTGAGGACAGTGACCGCTATCCCTGTTGAAGGGTGGTGGCGCCTTTGTATTTTTTTTTTTTTTTTTTTGTTGAAGCAGATCACCCACAATCTTTTCCTTTCAGAAAAGACAAGCAAAATAAATGTTGTCTTCTCAGGTTTTGTGTAAAGACAACACAAACAAAGCTGCATAGTAACTTTGCTTTTCAAAATTCAATGTATGAACCGTAGAGCACAGTAACCTTTTGCAAGAAGAACAGGAAATGTGTCACATGTCACATTGATATGTCATGCAATGATAAAGCACCAAAGGAAGTCTTCTGTTTAAACCCTTCTCCTATTTGTTTGTAGAATAAGACAAAAAAGAACCTTGTGATTCTCGATTCACGTGCGCAACTTAAAAGAAAATAGGAAGTAGTGTTGTTTCACGTGACTATTCCCTCCCCAGTCTTCTTCTTCCTCCTTCAAGTTGCAGAAATGAAATAAGACAGAGACTCACAAATTTGAAGAAATCCAGATCTACTCTAATTCACGGTGCTTCTGCAAAATCTGAACCGATAGAATGCACCGTGCTTGGCTCTGATACTAACTGATGGATCCAGATGAGGAGACTCCGTCACGTAACTGGAGATCTATGTGCGATCCGGTGATGGGAAGCTCCGTAGATCTCTTCGCCTCTTGTCTTTCCTACGGGAATGGAGAGAATAATAATAATCATCCAAACCCTAGGGCTCCCTTATCCTTATATAGACAAGTCCCAAAGAGTCACACTTACTGGAGACATATTCCACCAGAAGCCCACATCCGCTGATCCTATTGGGAGTTTTATTATGGGGCCCAGATCAAGTCTTACACTGAAGTGGGATTGCAATCTCTGTCGGCATCTGCCCTGCTTGATCTGACGTGGGACCCGTGGCATGTGGGCCACACGATTTCCTACAAGTTGCACCTCCTTTCATTCCAGCCCTAGCCTTTTATGGTCCGTCTTCTCCTCTGGTTATGACAAACATACTAAACAAGGTATAGCTGTAGTTTTCTTCTCAACATTATTTGTCATTTAGAAATCCAGAAATAAGAGTAGATTTGAGAACAAAGTTCCTTCTAGCCATGTCTCGAAAAGGCTTCTTTGGATCTGGTTAAATTCAGCCTTAGATCAACTGCATAAACCATTCCTTGGGCCTCCGTTCATTGCCATCATCAATTTTTTCAAAGCTGCTCCTCTGTAAATATTTTTTTTTTGTTTTCTACTTTCTTTTTATGGGCTTTGCTCATGCATTAGGTTCTGAATGCATGCCTACTACCTATTCCAAGGCAGTCATTTCTACTCCAATCAACCAATTAACATTCCTAAATCCACATTTTGTCATTCACTTAAGCTATCCAATTATGCATTTTACACAAGTATAAAGGCTGAAAGCCAAATTCAGATTTCAATAAATTTATACCAATCACAAGTTACCGACATAGATTAAACAATAATTAGCTTATACTTGCCTATTCTTTCTTTTGGCTCAAATTGAGAAGAAATCCCAATGGTCAAACCCTAACACAAAGAAAACATGGCCATGATGATGAGCGTGGATGCTTGCAATGAAATAGAGTATGCATGGTCGATTTAGAAGCCAAGAATCTAAAATAAACTATGATCTCTTAACTAAGACAACAAGTAGAGAGTTATAGGAAGAGATGCAAACCACTATCTTCTATTCTAAGAGGGAAGGTAGAGAAGAGATGGGATGAGAGAATGTGTGCTTTAGATCATGTGTGCAAGATCTATCTTGCTCATAGTGATAAGGAGGAAGAAGAGTGGTTAGGGAGAAGACCGGCTGTAGTGGAAGAGAGGAGGGAACCAATTGAAATGGCTCTTTGGCTCTTTTCAATCAGAATTTTACAAAATTACAAGAAAGTCCTGATTCTTAATTGTTCTTGCAATTTAAGTCCTTTAAAAGTCTACTTGGCCCAATTGAGGTAAAATGAGTTTGCATTCAACATGAAAGTCGTCGTGCTCAACGAAACGAACGCGATGATATCAATATATAATGCATATGATGCAAAAATAAAAAAGCTAAAATTACTACAAAGGGCTTCCCTCTACCTAAGTAAGGTCAAACCTGACCCAAACTACTTATCCACGACCCGAACTTGACCCATTAGACTCACCAAGACAAAATAAACTTAATCTAACCTAATTAGATGTTAAACTTCATTATTTAGAATAATTCTATATTAATTAGCTAATAATTTATTCAATTAATCACTCAACATACTTAATTGAGATCAGAGTGTTACACCATAACCAACCATAACTGGCTGGAGATGGTAAACAAATCTTGGCTTTAGAAGACATCTTGGTTCCGAACCTAGGCAGACTAAATGAACACCTCAGACAGGACGCATCAGCTCCAGTCCAAGCGACATCGCTCAAGGTCCAGGACCTAATTCAATCCTCCACTAATAAATGACAATTCCAGCTTTCTTCAGGCCCTAGGGCCTCCATACGAAGTCAACTGTATTACAAACATTCCCCTGGGTGGTCAGGACATGAGGTGTTGGAACAATGAACCTGTGGGCTCATGTACTTTTAAGGCTCTGTACTGCTTCCATTCCCCAAAATTCTTTGGTCCTCATCTTCCATGGAAAATCATCTGGAAATTGCCCATACATCCCAAGCTTCAACTCTTCTGCTGGAAATTATTACACAGCCGTCTGCCTGCCAAAACAGTTGTTGCACGTTGGTCCCAGAAAAATTGCACCACCTGTCCTCTGTGTCAAACCTGTGATGAAACTACTGACCATCTTTTCATTACTTGCTCCTTTGCTAAACTAGTCAGGAAGTTATTCCCTTTCTCAGTTTTATCAGAAATTGAGACTTCGGTCCAACAATGGTTCTGGTCGTCCTCGATAACTCGGCCAAGGCTGGGTCTCACAAATCATGTGGTACATTTGGACCTACATTTTGCAAACTAACGCAATCAACCCCCACCTTATTTATGCTCAGGTGACTAATGCTATCCTTGAATGGAACCTCTCCACTATTTATGTAGGTCCAGGTTCACGTGTTGGAAACTCAACGGACTATTGGCTTCCTCCACCACTAGGCTGGATAAAACTTAATTTCAGTGGCGCCTTCAATCAGTCAACTCACAAAGCAGGGCTGGGTGGGATCATTCGATATTGCAACGGCGTCATGCTCCTAGCCTACTCAGGAGAAACCACAGCAAACCACCCAATGGAATCCGAACTGATCGCCATGCAACGCAGGTTGAGTCACCACAAGGATCTTAACCTCTCCACTATTCTGATTGAAGGCGATTGCCTGGCCCTGGTAGCATCCGTTCGCACATCGGGACACCTCACGTGGAATATGATGCTTCTCTGGAACAGGACCATGCAAATGTTAACCACAATTGACAATTGGTTTATCCACTATGGCAAACACACCACCGACAGGATTGCTGACCTCCTTGCCCACCATTATGTCCCTCTTCATCCAATGATCAGGCCACGTTACTGCCTCACATATTTGTCCCGTAAAAGGAGGAACAGGTCACGGCCAAACTCTCTACACAAACCATTTTCTTCAACCGTGAAGACCCCCCAGAATGCTCCAGCAACAACAACTGCGATGATGAAGCACAACCTCATATCGACCGGGCATAAATGGTTCCCATCAGCAGAAGACTAGAAGAATTTTGGAACCCGCTATATATAATGCAAATGGACCTTTTGTACTCCTATCCATCCCTAATGCATGTACCACCAACTTCTTGGTCATCTCATAACGGCCTTCGTAACAAATAAATCTGTAGGCCACATAATGACCCCTATGTCCTTCTGTTCTCTTTGCCAAGAATTATTTCCTTATCTTCAGCAAATAATAAAAAACAAGACACACACACACATTACGAAACAGATAGAAGCAATTTATCAGAGGTTGAGAAGAGATACCTTCGTTACCAGTTACCACCTGGCCTCAGTCAAATTAAATTAGCAATTCAAAGTTTCATACTCTGCTACTCACACAAAAGGTTTGCCCCGTATTTAGCTCGAGAGGATAAACCATAGGAGGGTCAATGAACTATTTAATTAGACTAAAACCACATTAACCAAAGATAAGAAACCAACCGATGCCACTTTCCTTCAACGTCAAGAATTCACAGAGGATTTTAAAAAGGAAAAGCCCGCTGGTGGAAAGAATTATTTCTGCTTTCTCATAATTTGAGAAATTTTTTTTCCTGAAAGTTGCTAAATGGTTGGGGAAAAAAAGAGTCCAAAACAATCCTCCCTTGTGCCCATCATCAGAGGAGTTTCAAAATTCAAAAGGGAATGGCCTCATCTGTGTTGGTAAATGGTTTGACCCATTTGATCTCTAAATCAAAAAACACACTTCTTCTCCCTCTTCTTGCTCATAGCCTCTATCTACTTTCTCTCTGTCAAACCTTCTCTTCCTCTCTCCTCTCTCTCCCACTCCATCTATCCCTTTCCTCTCTCTTTCTAAGTGCCATTGTCTACTACAAATTTCCTCACAAATCTGATTTAGGAGAAAGAATTGTTGACAAGCAAATACCAAGGTATGTAAAAATTTTCTTCTTTTTTTATTGGAATATGGTAAAACTGAACATACCTTCAGGGCATGTCAAAATGTATGGTTTTAGGTTTTTCTTTAAAAAAAAAAAAGTGTTGCATGCCTGCAACTTACAGATTGCCTGTGCACAAATGCAAATGACAGCCCTATTCATATGTTTTAATTCGAGTAGTTTTCCGATCAAATCCACGTTGATACACATACTGATTGTTTAGGTACCATTTGGGTTTATCACAAATCAGAAAGTGATAAATAACTAAATAAAAAAAGGTGAAATAAAATTCTTTGTTGCAATCTGGAGAAACCAACAGACAAACAAATCAAACGACACACAAAGGACAAGAAGTCCAGATTTTACTTAATTAACCACTTCAGAGTTTTGAGAAAAATATACAAAAAGAAAGTGTGGGATACTCATTCATTTTCGCCAAAATAGGCATTCTTGCTGCAAAGTTCTAACATAACAACGTGTAAGGACTACAGAATACAGAGATGAAATTACATGACACAGTCATCACTGCAAATGTCATTATTTGAAGTATATAACAGGCCTATTTGAATCAGCATACCATCTCCCTCCTTCCTTGATATACTACCGTCATTGCCTGAAGGACATTGGGAAGGCCTGTCTGGAGATTGTTCAGCATCATCGCATGGCTGATGCAAATAGAATTCAGATTTATTGTTTAGTGCCCTAGTTAAACAGTTACACAGTGTACTGTTTGATATCATGTCAACCATTCTTTTGGCACCATTTTTTACTGTATTACATTGAAAACTTCCTTTCAAATTACACATGGATGGGCTATACCGTAAAGACCACATCACATGGAAATCTTTTGATCTGAGTTCTTTTGTTTAACATAAAGATATTTAGTAGGTCCATATTGTCATGGGCATATATTGTGCGGTGCAGATATTTTGTCCTTATCATGGGCAGTGAATTGAGTGCCGTGAAAACACAGAAAAACATAATTAAAATTAACACCCAAGCACACACACCGAAAAAAAAAACAAAAAAAGAACTTAAGATGAGTGAAATCTAAGACACCGAGCATAAGACATTTTCTTTATAAAATTTAAAAAAAAATTTATGAGTTTTTTTCCATATTGGAAAGAAACTTGCTTAATTAAAATTAATACCAAGCCCAAAAAAAAAATCCAACCAAAAGACGAATGAAATCCGAGACACTAAGCGTGGTACATTTTCTTTGTAAATTCATCATAAAATAATTTGAATATGAATTTATTCCATATTGGAAGTAACTTTGACATAAGATCATTTTAGGACACCGAGCAAGAGACATTTTTAATAAAATTAAAGTTAATTTAATATGACTTTAATCCATATTGAAAATAACTTTGTTCAATTAAAGTTGATACCCGAGCCCAAACAAAACCAAGTAAAAGATGAATGATTTCGAAGACAGTGAGCATGGTACATTATCTTTATTAAAATTTTAATAAATAATTTGAATATGAATTTATTCCACATTGGAAAGAACTTTGATATAACATCTTTTTAACATGGGTATAAAATATGTTAATCCGTGAATAGAATAATGCGGCGTGTTAAATTAGAGTAATAGAATAAGCAAATACTAGCATATTCCCCCTGCGATGCATAGGTGAATCTCAAGCAAATTAATTAATAAATTAAATTAATCTCCACATGCCCATCACAAATTAAAGTAAATAGTTGGATCATGTTTTACAAAAAAAATATACTAATAATATAATAAATATTCTGTAGTGAAAAAAAACTCCAAATATGTTGCAACCCACTCTAATCAAACATTTTGGGGAAAAACCCATCAGATTACCTTAATCCATAATTGAAGGGCCTCAAATCTTGGCACTTTTAACTTTTCTTTGCTTCGTTGTCAATAGAAATTATCAGATTTGATCTCTGGTTGTAGTGTTGATAGTAAGAGACTTGAGTAGAGTGTGTTAGCAGGTGTGCAAGTTGTACTTGAAAGGGAAAAAAGAGAAACTTTTTAACGTTCATAAATTTCTTTTTTTTTTCATTAAGTCAAATTGGACACATGAAATAAACTTAACCATTGATTGAAGGTCCTTAGATGTTTACACTTTTTTTCCAAATTGCAAATGACATTTGAAGAAAAACATATCCCAAACAGTCCTTCTATTGGTCATCAAGAGGAAGACACAAAAATCTTAGGAAACCTGAACAAACAACAAAAAATATCGAACACTCTAGTTTATAACACAAAACACCAAATACACAAGTATGAAAAAAAATTAAGCATCCTAATCATGTCTCCACCCTGCTTACACCAGGCTTAACCCTTATCAAAAGAGAGGAAATTAGTAATTGGATTTAATAAAAATGTAGTTTAAGTGATTTATAATGATTACTCAACAATTTTTTATCTGGATTGTCAAAGTTGGAGGGAGAGAGAGAGACCAATCTCTTTGTTTTACTAGTAAGAGACACGATCTCTAAGAGGTTCTGACTTATGCTTTCTCTTTGAATGGCTTCGACTTTAGAATGTTCTTCTTTTTTCCTTTTTCTTTTTTTTTTTTTATAACATTAGAATGTTCCTTTTCGAGTTATTGAAATGGCTGTGGCTTTTGAGAATATTCTAAAGGGTCTGATGTGGCTTAAACATGGATGGTAGTTGGAAAGAAAAGACCCAAAAATAAAATTAAAAAAAAATCTTCTTCAGAAGTTCTATGCAATAAAGCCTTTACTATTATTTAAAATCCATTTACATGTTATAGCATACCACTAATGTGTGATCATGTTGTTGTTCAATGATAGAGAATATTTGTTAAAAACTAGATATATTTTTCTTATGTATAAATAGTCTGTCAAACTTTACGTATTTATTTCTTTTCTTCTCTTATCCATTTATCACCCTATTTTACCTAATAAAGTATTGGTATTTCTCTAGTGGTTTCTTTTTCAAAATATAAATATTTATATATATTAAATCAACCCATTCACTAATTATTTTGTGACACTTTTATCCACATTCACAAATCTTCGACACCGATACATTGCAATGGATGAAGGTAATAATTAGGGCAATTTAAACAATCTTGAACCTAAATTTGCTAGAGTACGTAGTCAATATATTCTCTCTCCTATGAGATTGAGAAGAGAAGAAACCTACCAGGTAAGATTTACTTGGATGAAGATTGTTACTAAAAGTATAATACCCTTGTCCTCCGTGACTTATTTTCTATATTGTGTTTTATGTACACCATAGCTAATAATTTCAAATTACATCATACACAAAGAAGTCATCTATATCAACATCTTTCTAGATTCAATAGAAAGTGGAGAATTTCTAGAATGAGAAATCAAAGTTTCACATATGGGCCTTTATTTTGTCCATCAAATTTAATACACGAGGTTGAACGACCATTATCATCAAATGCATTGCAAGATGACTACAATGAGGAATCAAAGTCTCACAGATAGGCCATTATTTTCTCATTCAATTTCACCACGAGTTAGGAGATCCATCATCCTCAGATGGATTTCACATAAACAACAACATTATTGAAATGTCATGCTTGCAAATGCATGGAAAGTACTTGGCAGACAAAAAGAGTTGCACTACAAATACTATACTCATCAATAAAAACCTGCAGCTAAAGGAAAGTGTGAGAGGATATCAACATTTACTTCTTTGGGCAAACCACGATATTAAACAAGGAGAGGCAATTATATTAATAGTGACGACTGTCACAACCTGAGCCCAGGAGTTCGGGGGTTAGCAAAAGCCAAACCGATGACACACGTACTCCCGTGCCTATACACGTAGACCCGGTCTAAATGCACACGCACAAGGGAACATTCACACGTGCCAAACATGTACGCGGAAGCTGTAGATATCAAAACATCAAACTAAACAATGCAAGAAGAGAATACGAAAACCGAACTGAAAACCGAACTGACATATACATATACGAAGGTTTTATAAAAAGATCAAAATAAACATATACAAGTGTGACACATCTCAGAAAAGGAAGACTCATATGCCATGTATGATCCAAGACGCTCTCCAATGGAGTAATCGCATCCACTCCTCTAGGCCTATGGGGCCTCGGGGGTCTCATCTGGAGTCTGGCCTACCGGCGAGGGGTCGACCGGGGTATCTGAGCCTGCAACACCAAAAACAACTGTGAATACAACGATTCAGCAAAGTATAACCCATAGCAAGTTAACACACGCTGTATCTAATAGAATAAAGAACATCAGGTAATTTAAACAGGGCATATTCGTATACTAGGCTGTCATGCAAGAAAGAAACATGCCATGTGAATCAATGTATACATGCTGTGTACAAAACTAGTTGGCGACTACATTGCCATATGCTCCCAAAAGAGGGATCTTATATTGTGCAGAGAACACCATTGTCCGGGCCAGGGTACAAATGGTTCTCAAGTTTCCTGGGGTCCGGTTCCCCAAGACGTTTCCTTACTGCAGCAAGGCTATAAAACTACACCAAATTCACCCCGTCGGGATCCTAAGGCTGAGACTAAGTAGTGCCTGACCATACCGAGTCAATCATGAAAACCCTGAGTACATTGTAACAAGTATATCCAATAACAGACCTTATCTCATCCATACATACATACTCAAGGTGAACGCATAGTATGACTTTCGACGTGACATGCAATGATATGTTAAATAGTGGAGATCAATGATCGAAATACAATATGTTATGCAACAAACCATGCGAAATCGGATCACCTTCATTTACGAGCCAACTCTAGGCTAATTATCCAGTGTTTCTAACCGTGCATGATGATGTAGTTTTAAGTTATTCGATGCACCATTGTCTAGTGTTGCATTGAATCGGCTGGTGCACCGAAGTCCCTTAAACCAACACCCATGGGGAGATGTTTAACAACTGGATAACGAACATGAATGATTCGTAGCCCTCGAGATCATTCACACATTGTATCATATTCCGTTGGGCAAGTCTAGGTGCTCTACATTCTATCATGAAATCCCTATTGGTCTTTTCCTTACGCCTATCCTTGTTATTCATTTTCCAGGGGTGATACGGCTTAGCCGTAGGTGAACGTACGGCTTAGCTGTAGGCAGCTTACAGCTTAGCCGTAAGATGCATTGCAGCTCTACCGCGGTTCTCTTTACTGTTCATCCGCAATTACGGTTCACCCGTATTTTACTATACGGCTTAGCCGTGCACTGTTCTATAGCTTAGCCGTGGCTGGGCCGTAGAAGGTCTGTCAAGTTTCTGTCTTCAGTTAATCCAGAAAAAGGTACCCTATACTGCTCTACGGCTGGGTCATGGCTGAGTTACGGCTTAGCCGTAAGACAATATATAGCTTAGTCGTGTCCTAGTCGTAGAAAAAAACTGGGATTTTACCCTCTCTGGACTTTAAGCCGTATGTGACATACGGCTTAGCCATACATGCACAAGGTCGAATTCTGAATCAAGTACAGAAAACCTGTGAAGACATCAGCGATGCAAATATCCAACAGAGAAAGAGAGAATACTAGCAAATTGAGCTGTAAACATGTCTTCCATGCAATCTAATATGAATTAACCAAACTCAAGCAAATACCAACATGGGTTCTAACATATTATGGTTATACTTGCCTTAATTGAGTTCAATTACACAACTTGCTATCCTTGGGCTCATACACAACTAAACACCATCCATTGCAACATGCATGCATGAGGAAAAGAAGAACTATCAAGGCAACGTCATGGAACCATGGAAATAAGAGGAAGAAGATGATGAGGGAGATGGAGAAGACCTCAAACTCACCTCAATCCAATCACTAGAGAATGAAAAGACCACAACCCTTCAAATTAGCTTGATCGATGGAGAAGAGAACTCAAGAGGGAGAGAGAAAGAACTTCACGTGAACAGTGAGAGGGAAGAGAGTGAGAGAGAGAAAGAGAGAGCTTGCTTCGGTGGTGTGGTTATATATATAAGACAAAGATGCAAATTACATACAAGCCCATGGTTTAGACAATTTACATTTCGAGTCAAATCCGGGTCCTAAGGAATCATACGACATCGGTTGCGAACGACGTAGTTACGAAAGTTAACGGGTTCAACAAAAGACACGTGTTGACATCAAGATGATGCAAAAATGACCATGTCTTAGAAAAGCTAAAATTACGAAAAAGGGCTTGGTCTACCTAATCCAGGTCAAATTCAACCCAACTACCTATCCATGACCCGCAACGAAAACAAAACACAAGCAAAACACAATTAACAACGAAAACAACATTAATGAGGCACTAAACAAGGTCAACCTGGGTCGGAGTGTTACAATAACTTCAATAAGCCAGTACCAATAGTCAATGATACAATGAGTAATGATGAGATCCAATTCAACGATGTGCCTAGAACAACCGTTCAAACAAACAAAGAATTAAGTTATTAAATCATAATCCATAGATGATTTTAAATTTATTATAAAGATTCCCACAATTTGGGCATGTTGAGCGTAGGCCAGTAATGGCACCGATGAGAAAAAGTTTGGATATACAGGTGGAGGGTCCATCAAGAGGTAGGGGTAGGCCGAAGAAAACATGGATGGAAGTCATTAATTCAGATTTGAAGAAGTTGCACTTATCGAAAGATTTAGCTCAAAATAGAACAGAATGGAAAAATAGAATTCATGTAGCCGACCCCAACATGGTTGGAATAAGGCTTTGATGATGATGATGATGATGATGATGATGATAAAGATTCCCACAAATTTTTAATAGCTATGTCTTTTATGTGATTGTTAACAGATGTTGGAAATGACTAATTAAACATTGGCCATCAAATATATGAATGTGAAAAATGTAGAGCAATAATGTGAAAAACAAAGTACCAAAAATAGAAGTGATCAAAAGCTACAGTTTACCTTGTATTACAAAGATGGTCTTGTCTAACTGCCTCTACTATTTAAAGCTCCTTCATTTCTAAGAGCCTTGCTTGAAGGAAATGATACTATAAAAAAAAGAGAGTTTAGAAAGTCAATTCGAGCTTACAAATCACTTTTCTCATTTACCTCTATGGGATGAAAGTTAATGATGACATGTTGGGAAATAGAAGGCCTTATACATTTCGAGTTTATGGAGAAAATTACCATAGGATCAGATCATTACTTCCTAAACTAAATTCTGTCAATTATATCATTAGGATGTATAGCATGAAATTAAAAATTGCATATCTGAGTTAGGTGGAAATAATAACACATCCAAAATTGATGAAAAGATCGTTAGAGGATTGCAAGATATGTTAGATACAGTTAAACCCTTTGTTTAAGTTTTTAGGACAGCCAAAGACAGATTTGATCCAAATATGTCCCGAGAACTTTTACCGAGAATATTAGACAATCGTGGTAGAGATCCAAGGCAATATAATAGGCCAACAAAGGATGAAGCAGCTGTATTAATCATCGGTGTGACAAATTTTGAAGTAAATCATCGTAACATCATATTATGCACAAATACTGGGTTTTTAAAAAAGAATAAATGAATTATATCCAAGCTACATGACACTATTACCCACTACGATTCCCTTATGGAGAAGATGGTTGGAGATTGAATATATCGTATGTAGACAATGATTCTAGAATTTGTAACAAGAGGAGTACAGTTACCATGAGAGAGTTTTATGGATATTGATTGCAACGCAGAAAAAATAAAGATAAAACTCTTTTACGAGGAGAATGTCTACTCCACCACTAGATAGTCGATGCATTTACATGTTTGGAACAAAGCCATACATTTTGGATAAGGAGAAATTAGTAGAAGTTGTACTCAGAAGTGTTCGAAGGTCTTCTAGGCTCTGTAACATGGGGAGATTATGATGTTGCATCTGTCAGTAAAAGGTTTATCTTACGTTCTTTTTTTCATGCAGCCGAAGACATATGCAGCAATATCAAGATACAATGGCAATCTTTCATTGGAAAGGTTCTCCCAATCTATTTATTACATTTAATTGTTACCCACATTGGATGAAAATCATATATTTCCTTGACATGTACTATCTTGGGCAGAAACCTGAAGATTGCACTAAAGAAGTTGTAGCTAGAGTGTTTCAAATGAAATTTTAGAAAATAATGGAGGAATTAACTCAAGGAAAATACTTTGGAAATGCCGTTGCATGTAAAGAAATTATTAACACAATTACAAATTTATAACATTCGTAATTTTATTCATTAACTATATATTACTTATTTCATTCTTTGCAGATATACATGTAATTGAGTTTTAAAAAAAAATTGGTCTACCACAAGCTCGCATACTACTAACTTTAGCGGAGTATAATAAACCCTAGACACCGAAAGACATTGATGCCATAATATATACAGAAAGTCCAGACAAGAACATGGACCCACAACTATACAAAATGGTTGTACGTTCTATGGTACATTGTCCATGTGGATTGATAAAACCAAATTGTATATGCATGGTGGATAAAAATGTTAAGATCAATGAATCCTTTATATTAAGAGGGGCAGAAGAAGAAGAGCATATAGAGAGAATTGGGAAAACTATCGTGTCCCTTTGATGGGCATCGACCATACTATTTAACATGTATATTTCCTTAATTCAAGGCCAGGATTATAGAGATTGATATCTGATTTAAAAAAATAAGGAAAGAATATTAAGAGTATCAATGTTGTTTGATTTGATACAGTTATATAGAGTTTACTAGATCCTACTAAATCCCTCATGTGGGATATTCACGGGCCTATGAGCTGGGCCTAATATTCTCCCCCTGAGTCTGAACTAATGATTTTAATGGACTTTTGGAATTGGGTGCTCACCATATTATAAAATTTTTGGAATATCAAGAAACTTCATATTTAGATTTTAAAAAATATATCTATGTGTACCGACAGTGATCATCTATAAAGGCGACGTAATATTTATATCCAAGTCTACTTAAATGAGGAGCAATCCCCCATACATCTATATGAATTACATCAAAAGGAGCAGTGCTGCATGAATAATGAATAGGCAAAAGTAAGACATGACTTTTGCTCAGACAGAATGATTCACTAAGACATGACTTTTGCTCAGACAGCTTGATTCACATTTAGATTGCACAAAAGTAGAAGCCATGTAACTAGAAATAGATTTATCCAAACAACAAAGTTTAAACAAAGATAATAAATTTGCATTATTCAAATAACCAAGGCATTTATGCCAAGTAGTCCACACATTACTGAAAAGACTCATAGAAGATGCAAATAACGAGGCTTGTCCAATTTCGAGAAAAAATAGTCTTCCATGCTTACTCCCAATCTCGATTACCTTCCCAATTTGTCGTTCCCATATGACACAACCAAATGGAGAAAAGTTCACCAAATAACCCTAATCAATAAGTTGACCAATGGAAATGAGATTTGCAGCCAAATTGGGGAAAAATAGATATTGGGCAAAATAAGAGTTCCAATAGAGACAATTCCAATTCCAGAGATAGGCAATTGATGACCATTTGTGGTGGTGATAGATTCATGACCATTATAAAGTTGTTGATTGTGCAAATGTTGTGCCACAAAGGTCATGTAAGATTTGAGGCTCCTGAGTCTAGGAACCATGTGGTATGGGTGAGGATGTAGATGGAAAGATGGATTAGTGAAATGCAGGAAATGTAAAATAGGAGGACAGACCCTTAATACCCATGGTGGTATACAGTATCCAACAATACCACCATTAGATAAAAATAGGGGTCTGGTAGAACCAAAGAGAAAAATAAGTAAGAATGAGAAAACTTAAGCAGTCATACTGCCGGCCTCAATGCAGTTGCAAGGCAGGAGTACCAACTTGGCTTGTGAAATAGTAGAAGATGCTAGGAAAGGTGAAGGGTAGAGATGATGGTGAAGGACAATGGTGGCTAGGTAATGCTTGAAGTAGTGGGATTTTGATTTGTAGAATGTGATATCAACTAGTTGGAAAAATAGAATCATGATTCGATGAATGTGATGTTAGATTTGTAGGACAAAACAATAGTAAGTGGTTAATTAGGATTGATTAAGACAAATCATGCATAGGGAGAAATAAAACAAATGGAATAAAATGAAAACTCTAGCAAAAAAAAAATTGATTTAAGGGGATAGGAATGGACGTGATTAGATATTAGAGGAAAAATTAATTGGAGATTTTAGAGGATAAAGAGAGATTTTAAGAGATCCAATTTTAATAAAAATTAATTGCCCAAAAGATAAAAGAGAATAATTAAATCAAAGAAAGAAATATCTATTAGGAAGAGACATTTTAGGGATTGGCCTTGATTTTTAAATTTAACTTTTAGAGGATGAGAGATCGGCTAGGGAAGGCGAGATCAGCCTTTGTAATCCTTTGTCAAAGAGAGAGCCTTTATTCTAATCTTATTAGGAATGCATGAGGGAGATTTTAAGGTGGATGCAAAAATTGTGGTAGAGGGAGAGATTTTAGGAAAACTTGATGCCACATATAATTTTGTGATTTTTTTAAATGTTGATGTGGCACTCTAAAAAAAAGAAAAATAAATGGTGCTGATGTGGCACCCTCTAGAGGCCTCAATTCTTGTAGCTTTAATATATATAATAGCTAGCAACAAAGGCCCGAGCCTAATCCGGGCCATAATAAAAGGAAATTGCTATAATTAACATTCTAAAATAACAACAAAATATTTGAAATTTAGAAACATAAGACAAATAAAAGAATGCAAAAGTTTAAAAGAAAGATTAAATTTAGAATAATTTATGAAAAAAGAATCCCTTAGATGTCCATTGCATGAAAATGGACTTCATATTTTTAACTATACAAGCAAGGCACTCGGGCCCATTTTAACTTTTTTTAACTGACCGACCATATCATTGGTTGCTTTGGTTGAGCAACGATATTATTGCTCCTTCTTCTTCCACCTGCCAAACCCATTTGAAATTTATTGATATAAGACATGCTTTTCAACAAAGACCTTTGTAAACCAAGTAAAAAATAAAAAAATTTTAATCAAATTTATTGTTAAAAAGGTTTGTGTTAAGCTTGAGCCCAAAATTAAACTGATTTATATATATAATTAGAATAACACAATAATGTTCTCTGACATTAAAATTGGTATAAAAAATATAAAAAAACTGAGAATGGTGAAATATATAATAAAAAATATTATTTTGATATATTTTAAAAAAACTAAGTATTTATGGGTCACCATATCGTAGCTTGCTTTGGTTGAGCAACGATATTATTCCTTCTTCTTCTTCCTCCTACCAAACGCACTCCCCACAACATTTATCTATAAATTTAATGCCCATTGAAAAATAAGATTTTAATTTGGAAAGCAAAGATTGGATAAAAAGGATATTAGATTTTTAAAGTAGGCCCAAGGTGTTGCTTTGATAAATAATCCAATGAAATGTCACTCTTGGATGTTTGGAAAAATAATTTTTATTTAAAAAATTAGAAATATTTTGATATTTATTAATATAAGACATGCTTTTCAACAAAGACCTTTGTTAAACGAGGAAAAAATTAAGAAATTTAATCAAATTTAGCGTTCAGAAAGGTTTGTGTTAAGCTTGAGTCCAATATTAAACTAATTTATTTTTAAACTTAGAATAACATAATAATGTTATCTAACTTTAAAATTGGTAAAAAAATATTAAAAATGTGAGAATAGTGAAATTAATAATTAAAAATACTATTTTAATAAATTTAAAAATTACATTTCTTAAAAAACTTAAGTATTTATAGGTGTATGCTTCTGAAAGGACAATATTATAATTTCCAAAGCCGCCCCCATGAACTAAGATTGCTAAAGTGGGGCATATTGTAGTTCCCTACGTGGGTCCATGTCATTGCATTTGAAAGCCCACGAACAAGTTTTAAAAGTTGGATCCACATCGCATGTCCTAAATGTAGACAATTAACGAATGTTTGGCTTATAAAAGTGCATTAAATGGATAATAAGTTGTAAAGACAAAAGAAATTTTAGGAAACTTAGTCACATTAGGTTTCTTCTTTTTGTTAATTAGTATACAATTGGAATACTCTAAATATCAAGTTGGAATTGGGTTAGTATGGAAATTTTAAAAATGGGTCTCGATATGGCATGAAGTGGCGAACGGGATATGTTTAGAAAGAACAAAGATTGTTTGGACCACTTAATATTGAAAAAATAGAAAATATATTTTTACTCCTCTCCTCATCTAACAACCTCTATAAATCTTTTTGTTTTCTTTTCATTTTAACATTTTTATTTATATTTTTATAGTATGCATTGATATATCTTTTATTTTGGAATATATATTTCCAAATGATTCTTACAAAAGCTCAAAATATTATTTTAGCAAATGCTTTACATATACCCTTCCCCAAGGCTATCCGCATTCTTCTCTAATCACCTAGAATTAAAACTTTGCATTAAAATGTCACTCAAGGGGAAGAAGATCCCACTAAAACTCATACTATTTAGCATAAAGTGCTGCTAATTGAAGATATCATCATGAAATTACAAGTAAACCCGATATCATCATGAAATTACAAGTAAACCCACTCAAAATCTCACATTCAAATTCTCTCTTTCCAGAGCTATCATTTGAATATCTTCAATTTCTTCCATTAAGTAGAGTAATAGACATGAAAAGAAAAGCAAAACACCCAGATCTCACCTCTGCAAAAATATAGACATTGGGTCTATCCTGGAAAGGAAAAAGACAAATGAATCATAGACATTGGCCCTTTTATGGTGCTCTATGATGACTGGCTATATTATGATTGGGTTTGGTCAATCTATGTGAACAATAAGTTTGCTGGAATTTCAAATAACTTATTAATATTTCTGCTTTACCAATTAATCTCTGACTCAAAATCTACTGTGATAACCATTAGTCACTATGTCTCTTATCAATGCGTCATGTATTAACTAGACTGACCTTAAAAGTCACTTACCTATTACCTAACAACAATAGAATAGTGAGGTATCAATTGGCTAAGTCAACCTCCAAGATATCAGATGGCCACTCTGATGGTACTTGCCTGCATGTTTAGTAGATAAAGCAGGTTCAAGAAAAAGACCCTTTTAAATGATTGATTCTTTGTTCTAACACCTAAGGATGATAGTTGGTTTTTTTTTCACAATCCATCTATGCTTATTGTTGCTTATTAGCATAAGATATCGTCAACATGACAACATCATCATCAATATATGATACATACACAAAAATATAAATACAAAAAAAGAACTTGGGAAATAACTACATAGGACTTACATACCTGGTCATCTAAGTCCTTCTCTGTATCTCTCTCTCAAATACCCTTCCAAAGCACTAAAAGATAGAAGAAAAATCTCGTGAGTATGTAAATGAAAGGATGAGCGTAGAGTTGCAAAAAACAAAAAAAAAACGTGACTCATTGAAACTCTTTTAAATTAAGTCTCTTGTAAAGGAAGTCTAATTAAAACCAAAAGTCCAATTAAAGAGTCTCAGTTATAAGAGTCTGTCTACATTGCGATATTAATATAATGTGCACATGGCCTTTGTTGAAGTAAGTAAGTCGTGACCAAGTTATGGACCCAAATAAATGAGATAAGCATTAAATAAGAGATAAGTATGGAAAGTGTCGGTGCTTGTATATAAATGACGATATATATAAATTAAAAAAAAAGTTTAAAATTTAAGGATTCTAAAGGCTTGATAATTTAAGATTGTATATGATGACGATATGGTTGAAGATTCTATTAAAATTCTAAGAAAGAAAAAATAGGAACTGGCATATGTCACAACCTCATGAAGAGTATAAGCGCTGGGTGTTGCTTTCTTACAAAAAGACAACGCAATGTGTCACATTTTATTATAGCATTTCTAGTGCTTTAAAGCCCACGCCCAATGCAGGCCATGGAAAAAAATTAAATTTTATTTTTAAAATTAAAATTATTAATTTTTTAATATTTTAATAAAATATAAATAAATATTATTATAAAAATCATAAAATAGTTAAAATATTAAATATTTTAAGAAGAGAATTTATATACAATCTTTGGTCACATACTCATATCCTTGACAAGAATTACCACATGTAGGTCTAACATGGAGCTGGGTGAACCACACATAATAGATATGTTTGCACATAGTAATATGATCTGATATTTATAATGATTAAATATTTGGATTCTTAAAGATGGTGATGATGATTGTCTCAACTCTAATCTACATCAAGATATTTCAATCACGACCTACCTTTGTAATTGGCTGCACTAAGGTGTGCGCCACATTAAATTTTAAAAATTTAATTTTAAGCTAGTTCTTTAAGAATGCAAATTCTTAAAGAAGTTCTTTTGTCAATGAGAATTCAAGCGAAAGTATAAAAAACATTAAAGACAAAGAAAAGAAGAGCATAAAAAGGAAATTGTATCAAATAATTTATAAGCTTCCTATTTCTGGGTTAGTCTAGAGCTAATATTTTTAATCTAATTAATAAAGAGAGTAATTTAGTATATACATAACTATTAAAATTTAAAAATCTAATTTTAAGGCTGGTTCTTCAAGAATGCAAATACTTAAAGAAGTTCTTTTGTCAATAAGAATCCAAGCGAATGTATAAAAAAACATTAAAGATAGAGAAAGGAAGAACATAAAAAAGAAATTGTACCAAATAATTTATAACCTTTCTATTTCTGGGTTAGTCTAGAGTTAATATTTTTAACCAAATTAATAAAGAGACTAATTTAGTATATACTTAATTAGGTTTATAATAGTGTAAAATATTCAATACCATTATAAACATGATAGATAACCCTTTGCACAACTATGATTAGAATTTTGAGAGTAGAAGAAGTTTTTAAAATAAATATCGAGTATACGATTGTGATTATCAACCCAAACTTATACCATGCATTACTATAGGGATTTTTAAATGTGCTGTGCAGTGATTACTACCCTGTTCTCCAAAGGCCCACGCATGTTGCTCAAACGAAAGCTATACGATACTCTACCGAGCTTTTGAATAACTTTCATTAGCATATACTCATGGGACCGATCATACAATGACATCTATTTAGCTACTGCATGGTTACAATTAAAGTATGTCCCATCCCATCTACGTGCACCCAGTGAACGATCTTTCGTTTGCATGATTTCATAGCAATGATTTGGAAGATGGGTCCTTTTGCCACATGTCGCACTTTCGTGAAAGGACTGCGCTACGTGTCACTCTCCCATGAAACGGGACATTGTCATAATATATACTAGCAACAAAGGCTCGTGCTATACCAAGGCCCAAAAAATGTGAATTTATTTAAATTTAAGATTGATTGAAACATTGATAAGAAAAAAATTGCATTCTACTAATCTTTACATCTTTAAGTTATCTTTCGCCATTTTCGATTTATCTTTAGCCATTTGGATTTAGGAGCTAGATATATATACATGCTAAATACAAAAGAGTAAATAAATAAAAGAAAGATATTAATTTTCTATTTTTTATTTATCTTTTTTATTTCCACTCTCTCTTTTTCTCTCCCACTTTCGTGAGTTTTATTAATATTTTTAATTTAAACTTTCTTTGAGTAAGGGTATTATGCTAGGATATCTCAATTTATCATCCTTAAATCCTTAAATGGAAAACAATTTCTGTCATTCATTAGTAATAATTGAGTTTCTCTTAAAATTTTATAAAAAAACTTAAGAAACAAATTCGAATTTTTACCAAACCGGTTCGACACAGAACTCTCACAAAATTAACAAACTAAGTGATTTAGAGCAATGCAAGTATATGAATTTCATCACAAATAAAGCTTAATTTCCATTTACCAGAATATTGATTTGAAATCCCATGATAATGCACTGAAAAAAGCTCCCTCCCAATTATAAGGCCCAAAAAATATAGTTGAGAATTCATTTTCACCTGCTGTTATTGTTGTTGTCAACATCAATTCTCTTAATTTCTTCACATTTTCACATTGCCCTGTTGAGGCATACATGTTTGATAACATCACATAATTGCTGGCGTTGTTTGGTTTAAGCTTAAACAATCTATTAGCCACAACCTCTCCGAGCCCTATGTTGTCATACCGTCCCCATGAATTCAGCAGTGGTTACATATGCTATCACTCGGGCTCATTGCCATATTCTCCACCACATCCAATGCCTGTTTGATTCATCTTACTTAACCCAAGAGATCAACTATGCATGCCTATTAATGCTCTATTGTTGGAGAAATTCTAAATTCCTTTTCATCCTACTGTACAATCTCTGCTCTTCGGCTGTGAGGCGGGCATGACTACAAGTTGATAGCACAGCAATGAAGGTGATGGCATTTGGTCGACAACTCACTTCAACCATCTCTTATTAGATAGAGATATTATAGGCAGAGACTAACACACCATAAGCATATAGGGAGGAGATTTAAATATTAAATGAGTTGTGAGAGATTTTAGTGGATTCAGTCAGATTTTAAGGGATTGAAATTTTAGAAAGTGAATTTGCTATTGGTGAAATTATTTGCTAATTGGATGAGACAGTCAAGATATATAGGCTTGATTTAGAGGTGATGTATCTTTAAAATTGGAATGAGAATCTTAAGGAGAGTTGTTAGGGCTTAAAGAGATCTTTCACATTTGATGGAGTGTGGAGTCAAAATTGTTTGGAAATTTTTTAAAGCATTTCTTTGAGATAGCTCATGATGTGGCACTTTAAAAGAAAAAGAAAAAAAAATACTAACGTGGTATCCTCCAAAAACCTCCATTTCCACAACTTTAATATACATCAAATAGTGCTAATAATAATATAATAATATAATTGCCAAACAAGTTCTGTGAAATTTCATCGCGGCAAAACCCATTGTCAGCGCAACTAGATGTCTTCTAGAAGACGGAAGAATGCGAGACGGGCCCCTTGTTTGCAAAAGAAACGTTTTCTCTTCTCTTCTCTTCCCCTCTCCATGTCACGCTCCTCGATTTCAACCTCTTCTGATCGATTTTTTCTTCTTTAGGAATTACGATTTCTAGTTTGGTTCTGCATTTCGATCGATTGATCGAAGAGATCTGATGATGTATATGTTTCTTTCTTCTTCTTCTTCTTCTATAGTTTGTTAGATGATGATCTCTTTACATGCGTGGTTTTCTGATGATCTCTTTCGAAGAGCCTCTCGAAGGTGCGACTTCTGTCTCTCTCTCTCTCTCTCTCTCTCGATGCAAAACCCTAAATCTATTCTTCACTTATATCGATGCTTCTCTTTTGATTTGATCTCTAGCTTCGGCAGAGCTGAGCTCTGCAGAATCTCCGCTTTTATGGAAATGATTCATCTGTATGTTTATTATTATTTGTAACTCTGGATTTCTATGCTTGTTAGTAATATGTTGTTGTTGGGATTGGGAATGATTTAAGAGGAGAGTTTGTGCCGCTTTAAGGAAATGATTCTGGTTTGTAGAGTTTGATTTGCTTGGAGATTGGTTAGTTATTTCATTGGAGATTGCTGAGTTTGTAGCCCAGCTGTTTGGTGCTCATTGTTCCAACCATGAAGTTGCAGGATAAAGTTACATTAGCTTTATTCTTCCATTATATAAAGAAAAAGAATGCAAAGAAGTAGGAAATTAGTATTCATTGTGACCTGGATACGTCTGACCAAAATACATGTTAAGTGAAGAGAATAGATGCAAAATCACACCCTTATTTTGCTTTTCATATAGTGTGTAAGATGCTGAACTCAGATAGAAGGGACAAGGCTACTGGGATGGTGGTTTAGTGCCTTAGATATTTTTTACGTTATTTTTGTTGAACTGTTTTCCTTTCTGCAATATATGTTCTTCTCATTTCATTTAGATTTTAGTAATCATCTCTCTATTGTATTAGTTTATGCTCATTAAAATATTGTCTAAGATTAGAAGTGGTCGGTGACTTGGTGGTGAAGATTAAACTGTATACCTATAAAATAAACATACCCAAAATGTGAAGTACCTCAATTGCCCAAATCGACAATCTACCCAGAAAATGGGACTTTTGAGAGAGAGAGAGAGAGAGAGAGAGAGAGTTAAAGTTGGATCGATTGAACAGAGAAGATGTTCCAGATGAATGAATGTAGAACATGCAACAAAGCCCCTTGTTCTACTACGTGCATCTATGAAAGATTTACTAAAAGTCGAGCATGCAGAAGAAGAAAAAGCCATCAAATGGTAAGATTTTCTTCAGTTTTCAGTTGTATGAAACCCTAGAATGTAAAGACTGATAGATGAAAATGATGCAGAAGAGAATATGAGAGAGAGAGAGAGAGATTCAGTTAGTTTTTAGGAGTCAGGAGTAAGGCAACATACTAGGTATGAAATGAAATGGGAATCTTTCCCTCAACTCTGTCGCGATGCTACTGCCCTAAACGCTCTTGTCCTATGATGCCCAGATACGGACATGGGTACGGATACGGATACAGGGAACGAGGGTTCGATCTGCCGACTTAAAAATTTTAGGATATGGATACGGGTACGGCATTTTAAAAAATATATACATATAAATACTTATCGTAGTACTCAAATATTATGAGGCCCACTGTGTGAATCAAATTTTCAATGAGGTGGGCTTGATAATATCTTAATATAGAAGAAAATAAAAGAAAAAAAAAAGTGGGCCAAGTGTCTTGGTTGGCCCAGTAGCTCAACATTAAAATAGAAATAAATAAATAAATAAAAGCCCAACGGGCCCGTTCTCATTCATAAAATGTGACGGGTTGTTTTTTCCCTTTTGCATCTCTGGGGCATCATCGAACGAAAAAGAAGAATGAATGAATAAGAAGAAGACAAAGCGTATATAGCACCTGAAGCTAGAAGCTCGAAGCAGCAACAGTAGCAGAAAGTAACATAGTGGTCTACCACCTAATTGAAGAAGCAACCCATCAAAACGAAAGCAGTAGCCCCTGTCAGTTTAGTTATCTTCATCCTCGCTGTCACCTTCTCCTCCTCCTCTTCTCCTTCTTTTTTGCTTTCCTTTTGATCAAACTGAGAGAGGGCTCATTTAGGAGTAACTCGGTCAAAATGGACAAAATCTGTTGTAATTTTGGATAAAAAATATTGCATAGCCGTATCCTAAAATTGGTGGCCGTATCCAAGCCGTATCCCGTACCCGTATCCGTATCGTATCGTATCGGTACCAATGCCACAGGACATTTGGAGTATCCGGGTATCATAGCTCTTGTCTTATATCTAAAAAGGGAAATTTTCAAATAAGCCCTAAGTTTTTGAGCACATAAGTTCTACTCCTCAATGTAAGAAACAAAGATCAATGTATTTCCTATGGTATCACTGAATTGCCAACAGTATGCTAATGTGCCCTTAGATACTTTTTAGGTTTATGCCTCTCTGGTTCTGTTTATGCACACTGGGGCAGAGCTAAGGAAGTTGTTATTATTATTATTATTTTTTGGGTTTTTTTTGTTGGTTGGGGGGGGGGGGGGGGTACTAAAATAGTAATTTACAGTAGTTTTTAACAATGCATCCCTCCTTCCCAAAATGTAGGATTCTGCACCTGTACGCATTGACATGCGCATTCTGGGATCAGTTGCGTATAGAGGCCTCTTGATTCCATTTGTGCTGAAGAATCTGCTGGTTTTACTTGTTCTGTTTTATCTGGAAACATCTGCTGGTTTTTGTTGGTATGGAAATGATTTTAGAGCTAATTGTTTAGCAATTTTTTGGAAATGATACTTAGGCTCAGACCTTCCTTGAAGGTCTGTGGTTATTGTTTCTTTGTTTTTTTCCCTTTGTTTTCAACACAATTGAAGGTCTTTAGTGATTTTGAAGGGGCTTCGTAAGCAGAGAATTTATCTAAAGCTCAAATGAGTAATTTCATTTTTATAACATTGTTTTACATGTAAGCTTTGAAAGTTCATAGTGAGTTTCATGGTAGGCAACGCTTGACGACTATGCTTATTATGCCAATAAATTAGTTGAAGATCATTTTAATTCATCAATGCTGTCGAGCTTACAAATTAGACGAACACAAATACGGTGGTCTCAACCTTGCACTAACTATGTTTTTGAAGTAATTAGTTCCGCATTTCTACCTTTGCATTTGATGGCCTAGATTAATACTATATATGATTCTGTAGTATCCACAATACTGAAAATTATTGCAAGAATAGGCTTGCCCAAAGAAACATGAATCTGATTACTGAAAATTAGATCGGTTTCACTTCTTTTTTGGAGATTCCTTGCTCTGATTACGATTATGTGTTTGATTTCACTTACATTACGGTTTGATCCATAAGAGATCATGGGTGCCTTTATGCATCATGATATTGAGTTTGAGGTTGAATTACCCAGAATTTCCTCTTTGTCAAGGAGTTGGTAGGATATTCCCAGTATTTATAGGAATCTCCTTTCTATCAAAGGGGCTATAGACTATAGTGGAGGATTGAAGGTGAAAAACCAACAATGAACCATCAAATAATCTCTCCTTCAATAGGAAATGATTGCCGCTTGCACAGCAGTAATTTAATCCTAGGAAAGAGATGGTCTTATCTGAATCTCCATTTTGGCCACTTCACTCCTTTTACTGTGAGATCCGAGGAGTTCTAGATGAAGGGGCTATGAATCTTGGAATTAAAATTCTGTGTTCTTGATATTGAATATATAGGGCTTATTTTGTATGCTGCCTATCCTGATATGTTCATACGTATTTGTGGTTTCCTTTTCCTTGCGCTGAATAATTGCCTTGGTTAAGTTCGTAAACTGGGAGGAACATGGAGATGTACTGTGCAACAGATTTCCCCACTACCATTATTCCTTGTTCCCCAAACCAAATGCAGGCTGACCCAGACCCACCCACCTTGTGGTTTTGACAAATGACAATGAATAAAAGTATTATGGTTTTATTAAGGGGCTGAACATTGATCTCCCTCCAAGTGATTTTGGAGGTCAACTCAAAATGAGAGTTATTTAGTTGCATGCTGTTTGGGAACGTGATGCTGTCCCGATTTGATGCAATCGGACTGTCTAGGGCCCAAATAACCAAATTCCGAAAATATCCCAACACTACACCACCTTGCTGGGAAGAAAAATAAAAATCCAGAATTAAAACGACAAAGGAACAATGCTGAAAAAACACTAAACTCACCTTAGAAGCCTTCTTAATCTTCTAGTATCCATACTATACCAAAGAAAGAGGAAGAAAACGCATGAAACCACTAGTTTTGTTAACTTCCAACAATTGGTACTGTAGCTGCTGCCGTAATGACGAAAATTGTTTATTAAATAATGCTCATAAGTCACACAAGAACCCTAGTAATCTTTCCCTAATTGGTTGCCTATCATTAGTAGAAGTACTCAGAATAATTTCCTCGGCGCAGCCACAATCCACGATCGATAAAATAGAGCAATCTTCTAAAGGATTGATCAAATCCAAGATGGATTTCAGCCCTAGGGCACAAACATAACTAAGAAACACACCATAACTGAAGGGAAAACCTAGTTTGAATGTTATTAATTATCAAAGCATAATCAACTACATTAAGGATTCTCTTGTTTATAGAGTAGCAAACCTAGTTCTTGGCATGCAAGACTTACTACTTAAAACCTAGAACTTCCTAATCCTATCAAGTATGAAATAATAATAGTAGTAAGATAATTATAGAAGGTGCCGTAGTAGCTCTCAACCAATTGGGCCTACCGGGTTGACCCCTGGGTTAATGTTTGGTCCTAGTTGCCTTCTTGGGCCGGGTCTATACTACATCAAATTACAACTTACAACTAAATGAATGATTAAAAAGAAAAAAAAAACTTGAATGATAAAGATGAACTTCAGAAAGGTTGAGCTAACCTAGATCATTCTGAAAATGAAATAGTAACAAACTCAGGTGAGTAACAAACAACAGCAAAGCTAATGCTGATAATGTTGAAACCATATGTATTTGGATACCTTAACAGAGGAGGCTGGATATCTAGACTTTTCCTTATCAAACAAGAATTTCTAGATGCTCCATGACAGCTATTGATAATGCATCCCTGTCTAAAACTCTCTTGTATGTGATGAGGCCATTGAACCTCAAATCCATGTCTAAAAGGGCCAAGAATAATTGGCGAGAAAAGGTATGGTGATGGGAAATCCTGGAAGAGCAAAGTTCGTAAAAGAAAAAAAAAAGAAAAAAAAACCTTAAACCACTAATGTTCAACAAACTTAAAAGAACATTCACATGCACCATTAGCAGCTCTAGTGAACATGCACCATTGGCAGCTCTAGTGAATCACATGAAGAACGTTTTTTATTTTTATTTTTTTGAAATTTGAATTACAAGTCAAAGGATTGGGATTATATTGGAGCACAATGAAAAAATAACATGCTATTATTTTCTTAATGCTATTTCAAAAAATAATCTGAATAAAAATATAGGAGATGTTATGGATTATAACTCAAACAACTTGTGTGATCATATGCTTTTGGTTGATAGGTGACATTGGGTTGAATGAGATATTCCAATAGATACATAAGCCAAGAGCAAGCTCTGAGCATCTAAGTGGTGTTGAGGAATTCCTAAACACCACTTGACAATACAACAAACAGAGATAGGATCCTGTGTCCATGTATCAAGTGTTGCAACACATACTATAAGAATAGAGAAGAAGTGCATGGTAACTTATTATGGAATGGGATAATGAAGAGTTACATTCATTGGACGAGACATGGGGAGGATATATATGGAGGGCAATATATTAGTGATGAGTTCGATGAGGGTGATGATATGCAAGGAATGTTGCAAGATGCATTTGGTATGCTGAACTTAGATGTTGGGGAGGATAACAAATCACCGAAAGAAAGCACTCTAGATGAGCCAAATCGAGAAGCGCAAAAATTTTACGAATTGTTGAAGGATGCTGAGTTTGAACCATACCTAGGTTGCACTAAAATTTCGAAACCATCCATACCTAGGTTGCACTAAAATTTCGAAACTATCTTTCCTTGTACGGTTATTTCACTTAAAGTGTCTTAATGGATGGAGCGACAAAACATTTGACATGTTGCTTGAGTTGTTAAAAGAGGCATTTCCTGTTGGTGAAATGTTGCCTAAGAATCACTATGAATCAAAAAAGATACTTCGGGAGCTTGGGCTGCACGACAAGAAAACACTACAAGAACATACATGCTTGCCCAAATGACTATATGTTGTACTGGAGGGAGTATGAGAATATAAATGAATTTGTTGTATGTGGTGAGTCTAGGTGGAAATCAGTGATATGTCACTCTATTGAACAAGCTTTAACTTCATCTGCAGAGGATAAGAAGATAGCTGCAAAAATCCTGCATTATTTTCCATTAAAATTGAGGCTTCAGAGATTATTATGTCTTCAAAAACAGCTGAGCATATGAGATGGCATGCCGAAGGCTGCACAAAGGATGGGTTATTAAGGCATCAACATATTTTGAGGTAGGTAAAGCTTTAGATGAAGAATACCTGTCGTTTGGTTTGGAATCACGTAATGTTAGACTTGGATTAGTATTGCTCACACCACATGGCCTGTCATTCTTATTCCATACAATTTGCCACCATGGATGTGCATGAAGTAGGCCCTTTTCATGCTATCGTTGCTTATTCCTGCCCTATGTCTCTTGGGAGCAATAGTGATGTCTACCTGCAGCCACTAATAGGGGAGCTGAAGGAATTGTGGACAGATGGAGTTGAGACATATGTTGCCTTTTCAAAATAGCATTTCTAAATGCATGCAGCGGTCTTATGGACTGTTAGGGACTTTCCTGCATATGCTAACTTGTCAGGATAGAGCACTAAAGGGAAAAAGTCTTGTCCCTTATTTATTGTTAACTTATTATCACTTATTCTGTTTATATTGTCTGTAAGAGGATAATCTAATTTACCTTTCTTTGTTTTGTAGGGAATCTAATTTACCTTTGTTATGTAGGGAGCAAATGGATGATCAAGCAGAAGTCATTTTAGTTTTTTATTTTTCTATTACAATGTTAAGTAGTTTTGGGTTATGCAGAATATTTGTCCAAAACTTTTCTGGAAGCACCTTGATTTCTCTTTGGATGATAACACAACAGTTATGTTAATAGTTTGAATCTTTTTTTGTCTTTGGTTGATAACATAGCAATGTGAAGGCTTTGAATCTTATTTTGATTGGCAACCTCTTGATGTTAAAGGAGTTGTTTCATGTTGACAGATTACCCACATTTAGTTTTCCATTTAATTAGGTAGTGGCTAAATGTGATTTGCAAGTTTTCAGGACATACTTTCATGGACCTATGATTGAAAGTCATATTAGATGGTCTAGAATGATGACCCATAATCTATTTTGCTAAACATCTTTACTCTCTAGGTCATTTCTTCGGGGAATAACATTTTAACTGTACATGTTCCCTCTCCCTCTAGGACGATGGTGTTGATGTGTGATATGGAGGATTTAGTCTTAGACAGCTTGGAGCTGTGGTCGCACACTGCAAGCTTGATCCTTTGATTGCAAATTTTATGAAGCTGTTGTGCAGCCAAGCGATTTGCAAGTGAGTCATCTTAGTATTGAGAATTTAGTGCTTAATAGTAATTTGGTTTTTTCTTTTATTTATAAGTGAAGTATCTGTTTCACTTGGTGATGCAGATATACTGCAATGGAGATGCATTAGATTGGCCCAACTTTCCTATTGGGATGCTGTCTGCTGTCCATCTCGATAGATGTTTGTTCTGTGTTTTTTTCATTTACCAATGACTGTTTTTTCATTAGCTGTTAGCCTAAGCTGAGGGACTTTTGTTTGTTGCCTTGAAACAAGCCTGAGTTTTTACTTGAGTTGATGTAATTTAGCCAACTATAGAGCATTTAGCCAACTGCATATCTTTTCAGATTTGTGCTGTGGCAGATCTTCAAAATAAGAAAATAAGAAAAATCAATTCCGTGGCATTTACTTTGAACAATTTTTAATTTCTTTTACATTTCATGTTCTCTGTTCCTGTTTCTCTTGCAGTTTTTAACTAATTTTCGTGAACACTAGTGCTTGACAGGTTTACTTTGTTTTTATAAATCTGGGCTTCCTAGTAATTCCTTTATGGTGATTTGGCAGGTGAAGAGGCTCTGCTAGAGTTCATAGAAATCATAAAGTCAGACACCGAAACTTAAAGCTAAATTACTTTGGTCTTTCATCCTCCTGCCTTCGATGCGGCCTTTCATCCTCCATGACTACCAAGAGCTTGCAGATCATGTATATTAATTTCTACATTCCATGTAGACCCAAAAACAACAACAAAGACATGAGTCAATTCGGTACTGTTTTGAACCAAGATCAATTGGGTACTGTATAGATAGCAGCATATGTTGAATGTTGGTGGGTGTTAGCAGCAGAATTCCTCAAAAAAGACATGGGAAATGAATGTGAATTGGGGTGTGTTTTCTGATTTGTAGTGATATTTATTATGCGAGTTATGGAGTGTCTGTGGACAGACTCTTTGTTGTCAAATCAAGTGCCTGTCCCTCATTTGATGAAGTCAAGAAACTACCCAACAAGGTTCTCCCGTGGTGTGGTAAATACATGCCATCTTTCATGACATTCTAGCCATGGCTTTTTTTTGCTCTCACTTTTAATAAAGCACCCTGATTTGTGTTAATTTTTTGTTAATTCTGTTGATTTTGGTAATTATTATGAACCAGGTACCAGAAGTTCTAGCCTATTGAGGCACTTGCATAAGGGGTTCTTGCCAACAGCCAGTGCAGTACATGTCCCAGGTTACGTGGTACCAAAATTTCTCTACTTAGAAGATTGTATGTACCAAGCTAGTAACTGTTAGAAGGCACCTTGATACAGGCCAACAGATTAGCGGAGACAGGTGGAAAGATTTCCATCATATTACAGTTGTATGAATCATGTTGTCAGAATCGGATGATTCACGATACGAATCACATTGGACAGTATTCGATACATATCATACGTGTAAATCGCTTTACAAGAAAAATCGTACGATACTGTCATGAATCGTACAATATGATACAAATAATATGAATCACACAAATCTTACAATATTTCTTGGGTGGGAAGTTGAAAGGCCAAACATCTTAAAATAGGGGTCTTTTCAATAGGTGGGTTTTTTTGGCATATACGGCATAGGTTATGGAGGCTGAAAATGCACACTTTTCACTGCAGCCGGGCAACACTGCAATACGTTGCTTAAAGCGGGAAACGCCCTGGCCTTATTGCGAAATATTGTTATCTCATAATTCATATTTGGGTTGTGACAAAGTGTTATGTTAGCTATCAACCTACCTAACACAATTCTCTTCCTTTACACGGACTTGGGACCGGCAGTAAAAACTGGCGAAGTTAAAGGTGCCTACCTTGTAAGATTGTAAATCTAATTGGTTCTGATTGGTGTTGACTTTTGTGCTGTTGCCTCAAGTATATTTCAAACAGTGGTACAAACCCTTCCCCAAGGCGCTCCTGTCTTTGAGTTTTTTCCTTTTAAGTTTAACATCTGCTAAATCCCCTTGCACCAAATGGACTCCATCTGCCTCTCTCTCTCTTCCTCTGCTAGAATCAAACAGGAAACATTCTGCTTATGAAAATAAGGCCCCTATCCTGTTTTTAATATGTGTTGATTGCAAATTCTCTTTTGAACATTGTTAAGCTTTTTTTTTTTTGCCTCTGTACAACCAATTGATGTCGAGGTTTGTTATTTCTGACAGCTCACTCTGCGCCAAGTTATGGACACCATAAAGCAATCAACCAGATCTCGATCTATTAAAGAAATTTCAATGGTGTTGTTGAACAATGCCATCTTTACCTTTTGCCAACCTCTTGATCCTCATCTTTGGTGAATGGGAATATGTATACAATTCGTAAGCACTTTGTCCCCTTCTGAGGCATTTGAATTGTTGATTCACTTGAAGCATTATATATTGGCTGATTCATTCATTTGACTTGATTCTTGTTGATTCATCCCACTCACTAGGCTTGTTTTTTAGTGGAAAATTTTTCAGCATGTGAAGTATATTAAATTCTTTTCTTCAGTTTTGCATAGAGCAATTGGTGTTTTGTGTTGCGAAGTATTCAATATATTCACATTGTTCACACATGTTATTGGTGTCTTGGATGACTGGTTTTTATCGACATTGCTAATTTTAATGTCTCTTTCTCTGTTTGTGATTGTTGTGTTTGTGCTTTTATGCTCTCCATTTTGAGGGACGTTTCTGACTTTATCGTTTGATTGCCATTGTGATCTTTGTGCTGACTTCCTGTGTTCCCTTTGTAGAGATGTTATTAGGATGCCAATGTTTTCAGTATTGGCACTTGGACTTGCCATCAGCCTTACGTCTATATGGTTTTTAAATCAGACTGGTCCCACCACTTATATGTAAAAGAAGAAAATGATAATATATATTTGAAATTTTATCCAGTGCATGTCTCTTCCATGCACACCCTTGCACACCTTATTGTGGCGCTCACCTGATGATCCACTCAAATGTACCACCACATGGACCTTCCCTTTGTGAGAGAGAGAGAGAGATTAAGCGATTGTAGGTAATGCATATTGTGCTAACTAAATCATTTGGAAAACATCTAATTATAATCGATTGTAGGTAATTAGTTGATTGTATGTAAGGCATATTGTGCTAACTAAATCGATTGTAGGTAATGCATATTGTGCTAACTAAATCATTCGGAAAACATCTAATTATAATCGATTGTAGGTAATTAATTGATTGTAGGTAATGCATATTGTGCTAACTAAATCACTCGGAAAAATCTAATTATAATCGATTGTAGGTAATGCATATTGTACTAACTAAATCATTCGGAAAACATCTAATTTTACCCATTCAGCCTTCCTTCTTCCATTTAGTTCTGATGAAAAGCCTCTTGCCTTCTGCAGTCTGGTGGGATCCTTGAACAAGATTCCTATATCTATTGCTGGTATACTGTTGTTCGAAGTACCACTCAGCCTACTTAACCTTTTCAGCATACTTTTTGGCAATGGATGATTGGTGGTGTGATTAACTGCTACTTCTATTGTATTTTCCAGCTCTTTTGGTTTCTATTGAACCCATGCTTGAATTTTGTTTTTGAGGTCTTTTCACGGTGGTGTTTTTTTGCAAGGGCTAAAATGTCTCAACTTATAGGCGCACAAGGATCATTTACCAGGGATGCACTTACTTGGGTGCCTTGCCTTGCCCCAGCTGATTCATTTTTTTAATATTTTTAATTTTTTACCCTGGCTCGCTAAAAGTAAAAGATGCTAATAGGAAACATGAGAAGGTATAGAACAACGCTTATAATTGAGTAGAAGTCAGTGATATTATCTTATGCTGACACTAGCTGAGAAATTATTTATTTATTTATTCAAGGATACTACTACAACCTCCAGTATATTTCAGCAGCATGCCTGCTAAATGTTTATTTAGAGTAAACAAGAATGGTTATATAATTAATTATAGACGACTTGATTCACAAAAACATAAAACAATATACTATTTGATCATACTTTATTTGTTTGCATATTAATTTCTTCATATTATCTCAAATATTTTCATTTAACATATAGAAATTCCAGATACTTTATCAACTATATGGGCAAGGATTTTGCTTCCTCACTTGTGAGGATGTGGCTGTCGTACTATTTCAGTCTTCTATCGTTGTTATTGTTGATCGTCTCAACCCATGCTGGTCCCCTCTCTGTTGTTCCTCCTTTTTATTGATCATGTAACCTCTGTATATGTATATGAATCAATATTTGTATGTTTTTATTGACAGCCCAGCTGTTTTAAGCAATATTGGCGAGGACTCTGGCTCCCATTGTCTATGTATATATTTTTGTCAGACATCAGAAAATCAAGTAAGTCAATGCACTATTCTTGTCATATTCAACATATAACATTTGCAAATTTTAACTAATTTGCTATATTTTGAGTTCTAACACTAACTGAAGTTCTGTTTTATTCATTTATCACTGTATGTTTAAACTCTTGTTTATAAGAAAGAAGAAATTTAGGAAAAAAAAAAGGAAAGAAGAAGAAATTTGAAGCCACTGGTTCTTTGTAGAAATTGAATAATCAGTTGTCATTGATGCCTTATCCATCTTTTTCAAAACTGTAGAAAATTGGAATTATATTTTGCAATTACATTGGCCTTTTAAAAA
Organism: Sextonia rubra; assembly: GCA_037013555.1. Taxonomy (NCBI): domain Eukaryota; kingdom Viridiplantae; phylum Streptophyta; class Magnoliopsida; order Laurales; family Lauraceae; genus Sextonia; species Sextonia rubra. Next base: position 101,602,919 of record JASUAD010000001.1, on the reverse strand, counting down.
AATTGTTAAATCTATAAAGATTTAAGATAACCAGCTTAGTCATGAGTTGGATTTCTAATATGGGGCCTACATGAGTGAGAGAAAAAAATACTAGATGGAATTTGATTCTGTGACCAATTGAATAACCAAATGCAATTTCCATGTGAAGGCTTGTCCTTGTTGCAAGTAGAATATGTGAAAGTGTGGAAATTAATTTACTTCCGTCTATATTAATTGCCTTATCATTTTTTTTTTCCTCCTTGGATACAAAAGAGATGGAGAATGGGGTTGAGAGGGATGGTGTTTTCATGCCTAGTGATGATCACTTGGGTGAGATGAGTGGGTTGAAGAGAGGAAGACTTTTCATTCAGTTGGTGTGGATGTTGTGCGAGGCTTAAGGTTTTTGGTTCTGGTGATTTTGAGTTCTTTTGTGAATGTACTCCTGGCTATCATGAAGGTCTCTACTTGTTTTTTTGGTTTTCAAGACCAGCATATTGAAAAAAGTCATTTATCTTGTCACTATGCAAGTTTTTTTGTCGTGTAAACATTTTTCTTAATTATATTAGTGAATGCAATCAGTTCTTTTGAAATTAGAAGCATAGTACAACTGTTTGTTATGTGCACGTGCCTTTATGGACCTTTGGAGCAACTTGACAATTTTGACAAGATTAAAGTAGAAGGAAAAAGAAAATTGTTTAGTTTACACTACATTTTTTGGCTTCATGGTCTTACAAATACCAATAAATTATGGTTCTATGGTCACTGTACTGTTCATTTTTGAAATGAACAATTTTGTGGGGTAGGTTTAATTAATTTAATTAGATCCCTCAGTTTGAGAGGTGTTCTCTTTTTATTTGGCCGCAGTCCTCCTTGTGAAAAGGAAATTAAAAAAAATTATCATATGCTTTCAATTTCCCTTTTCAAAATAATGTATTCATCATTATTTTTTGCTCTCTCTAATTTGTATTGCCATTTTTTAGGGTTTTTCTGGCTTGTGTCAAATGCCACAGGTAATTCTATTTTTACTTTGTAATTTTATTTGATTGATTTATTCTTTGTTCAGTGTCAAATTGCTGTTAGATTAATGTGTCATTACTTATTCACTTTGTTTGAAAGGATTACACCTTTAATCTCAATGCAGATACCTCTCTTTCGTATCATTGTCACGAGTACAATTTTTGGAATGACGTAAGTAGATGGTTCTGCTGTGGTTAGATGCGGTACAAGTTTTTGGGGCCTGGAAAATATCAAAGGTAATTCGCTTTTCACTTTCATAAGTAAATGAAGTTCTTTCATTTTTAATGATTTTTTATTTAAGTAAATAAAATAGATAAATTGATAGAGTTGTTGGAGTGTGTCGCTTTCTCTGTTTTGGGATCTAGGTCTATTCTCTTCCTGTTTCCATGTTTTTTCTTTCTTTGTATTTCTGTTGGGTTTTTTTAGATGCGATTAGATAGAATTAGGATATTTTGGTGGGTTCTTCTGTCTGTTTGAGGGACAGGTTGCAGGTTTAGGTGGTTGTGTTCTTTCTGGGCCCCTTTGTATCATAGTCTTAATCCTATAAATGTTTTTGACTTTCTAAACTATTTGTTATAAATATATGATTAGTGTTTGATCCGTTTATTATGAACTTGGATGACAAAGAAGTTGTAACACTGTTGAATCTCGATCCTCTTGAATTGTTTCACTCAGATATTTGTGACCAAATATTCAAATCACAAATGGATTAATGCAAGAACATGGGCAATCATTTAAGAGGCTTGAGATTTTAGACAAAGGGGTTCTTTGAAAACACTGATCTAATTAATAAGAGCCAAATAGATTAAGGTAAAAATAGAATCCCTAATTTTAAGTTGTAATTTACAATTAATGTATTTCATAAAATACAAAAAAGTGCTAACCCCAACATAGTTCTGACAAGGCTTTGGTGATGATGATTGTGGTAATTGTGGTATTTGGGGCTCAACTCTAAAAAATAATAATGTAGAGTAATTAGAGATGTAAAATGGGCCGACACGATAGGTGCTCGGCCTGGCCGTGTTGGCATAGCACGACTGGACCAGGGGTCCGGCCCAGCACAGCCCATAGCCGTGCCATGCCGTGTGTCATGCCTGCCATGCCTTGCCTTGTTTGGGATGGCAAGGTGTTTTTTTTACTTCATGTTTTTTAAATAAAATAAATTGGACGAGATGACACAGAGATTTAAGTGGTTCGGCCAAACTCGACTTACATCCACTTGAGGAAAAATCCATTTGGATCTTTTCAACTTGAAGGTTTTTTAATTGAATTACCTTCAAACCTTTACAATTTTTTTAGATAATAAAGAATATAAAAAAGTAAAGGAAATTACATTTTATGTTTACATCAAGTTAAAGATAAAATTATAGTTGTAGTCTGGCGATGTCATAAGTTTGATCCTAATCTTTTGGTTCAGTCAATTCTTGTTTTCTTTTATGTGCCAAATACCAATCTCGTAGATAGACACAACACTCCACCGTTTCATGCGTTAAATTCATCCTCCCATCATCAACTACACGCCCACCTGCACTAAAAGCCTGTTTTGATGCTACAAAAGACATTGGAATTATTAGTAAATCATAAGCCATGGCAAAAATCACAGGATATATGCTTTCATATGCTTTCCACCGCGCAAAAATATCAAAAGTAGATGTAACATTTGGCTGCATCTCCATTACTACACCTGTGTCAATATATGACGATAACTCCATCACAACATGACTTGAGGTGAATGACATACCCATTTTGGAATAAAGATTATCAAAACCTACTAGCTTTTGATTTCCTCCCAATCCTTCCCTCTGATGTGCCCATCCTTAAGCAATATGATTGAAATAATGATTGTAAACATAAAGTTATATTGTCAATATTGTTTATATTTTCAGTTTGTAAGTTATCATTTATTTCATGATGAAAAATGGTAACACCTTTCAATTTAATCTTAGGATCTAATACAGCAACTCAAAAAATTTCATTGGGGCTTTACGCTAATACTTAAATTTTTCTTCCATTTTTTTTCACAAATAGTGCCAAGTAGTTCATTATTTTTATACATTTTAATTTATGCACTAATTGCGAAAATATGATTAAGTGTTTGATTAGCAGTGGGATAATACATCTTAGAAAAAAATAATGTTGCATTATAAAAAAACTTCTAAAAGATTCTTTAATTCATCACAAATTTCCCAATGTCCATCAGGCACCCGGTAATCTACTATATGAAAAAATAGCTCTATTTAACATATCATATATAGAATCCTATTTATGTTCAACATCTATTCTTATTCTTATAGGTGTCAAATTATGCCTAGTACATAAAGTGGCGTATAGTTGTTCTCTAACTGAGGATGAAATTATATATCTAACACAATCTTTAATTTTTTCTATAATAATCTCTATATATTTTAAACCAACTTTGATAATAAAATTTAAAATGTGACATACACATCTATTGTGAAATATAGAACCATCAATTAAGTTAAAAAGTGGTATCATAGCTTTCATTATATCAATGGCTACATTATTGTTAGATGCATTATCTAAATAGATATAACTTTATCTAAAATTTCATATTCTAAAATTTTTTCTAAAATAAGTGTTGCTATTCTTTGTCTATTGTGTGGCCATTGAAGTTTAGAAAAAGTAATTATCCGTTTGTTCATTATCCAATTTACATCAATGTTATGGGCAGTGATAGAGAGGAAGCCATCACCACCTCTATATGTCCATAAATCCGTGGTTATAGCTATTCTACTAGTACTATTTTGAAAGTAATTTTTTATATTTTTTTTTCTTCTTTCCATAACCTAATGGCATCATTCCTACCGGTGTTTCTAGAAATTTTTTAAAATTGTGGAGCAAATGCACGTTGACTCATTTTTAGCAAAAACAAAAGGCATTTCAGCAAGTACAATATATTTTACCAACTCTTGGCTGGCGGTAGTGGCATTATAACTAAATAATCCTAAACTACTACACTAGTTGAAAATTTGGCCTGTGTCCCCTCCCCCTTCGGTTTGTGACCCAGACCTAATATGTTTGGGTTCACATTTGTCTTTATGCCTTTTCAAGTGCCCTGTACCACCACCTAAATATACACTGTAAATTTTGAGGCAATGCTTGCGTCAGGATTTTTCTATTTCTACACCTTTTTTTTTCTGTAACATATATTGTGTTTTATGCATGCCAAACTTTAGACTTTCGGGCTCTCTTGGCTCTTTTACGGCAGGAACCCTGGGTTGGGCGTGGGGCTAGGGTTGGGGCTTGCTATGTTTCAACTTCTTCTCGTATATCATGTAAACCCTTTTCTTCCCTTTGATTAAAAGGATAATCTTCAGGGTAGTGTCCAGCTATTTTTAAAAAATAATAATAATTTTGAAAATAATATCCTTAATGAATAATTTATAGTGATAAAGATTTTTATGATAATTAGTATAAGAAAGGGGCGGAGATGAGAAATATAATAATATATATAGATTATAAGAATATGAAATCTCAAATTGAAATAAAATAAATGCCTCAATTTTTTAAGGCCCCTTAATCTTGTCTCTTGGTGACTTGATCTTTGGTCCTCCAAAAACTTGTTACTTGGAAGTATGAGTAGAATTTGAGAGAGTTAGAGAGCTTGTAGTATGAGAGAATGAGAGTAGTAAGTTGTGATTGTAAGAATGAGAGGGAGATGGTATTTATAGAAATTTGAAAGGTCAAAATGACCTTAAATGCCCAAAAGCTAGCCGTTTATGGCTGTTGTGGGAGGGCAAAACAGTCAAAACACTCCAACTAACCATTTTTTGGCTGTTGGGGGGTTTTTTAAAAATAAATCCGTTGGGTCGTGCTATGCCGGCATGGCACGCGGGCCTAGCACCCTCGGCCCAGCATGGCCCAAGTCTATGGGCCATGCCTATTGTGCCGTGCCGGGCTGCGTTGACTCTCTTGCCAAGCTGTGCCAACCTGGCCTATTTTACATCTCTAAGAGTAATGGAATTTGATAATAATTCTATTTAAGAATTACTAATTCTTTGAATTGTAGGCATCCAGGATTAGGATTGTTCTTATAGCACCGCCATTTTCATTATGTTCTCATCTTGGTTTTCTTTTAATGAATAACTCTTCTATTAGCTCATTGTAAGTTAATCTATGATGTTTCTATTCAAAATAATAATAATAATAATTTACTATTATTATTATTATTATTATCCTATTTTATTTCAACTTTGTTTCAACACATGTTTTTGAGATGATTCACATGACTATTGTCTTGAGCTGAACTCAGTTGATTTTATTGTATTGGATTATTATCCTTAGAAATTTGATTGATGAATATTCTTCAGGCTAATGCAGAGGTCAAGGAAATTTTGAATTTCTTGAGTATTATCATATGGCCTATTGAGCACTGACTACTATCTTTCTATGTTTCTCTTGGTTTGGTGAGGAGACACCAGTACTACCCTTCCTGTATGGTAAATGGGGATGAGAAGTAATAATTGATGCTAGAGCTCTTGAAATTTGAAATTGACTTTAATATGCAGATTTCCTTTTAAGAAGTACTTTGTATACATTTCATGATTTGTGAAAGTTCTATCTTTCACGGAGCATGCATTTCTCGCTTTGATATGCAGATAATTGATCTGTGGAGTGCATACCCATATCGAAAGTATGTTATAGTTATTTACTTGATACTGCAATGATACCTGTAGGATCATTTTTATATCTTCTTGTCCCAAACCGATTGTTTCATATTGCTGTCAACTTTTTTTTTTTTATTTTTCAGTTTGCAACATAAGAAGTGTCAAAAAGGATAATAATCAACAATAATTTCATTAATCTAGAAGTTTGACATGTTTGACAAGTAAATTTATAGAATTCTTGATGAAATATTTTTGATATTTGATTTCCCCCAGTTTCAGTTTCTTTGTGATTTGTTAGCATTCTAATGACATGTTTGTTATTTTTTAACTAATTCAATGCTACCCAGAATGCCTCTCCGAGTTGAATGAAATTTAGGTGCTCTTCCAACTTGTGAGGATGGTTGGATTTGATACTGCAATTTGCACAGTTAGAAGTCATTCCAAATGTATGTGTATGTGTGGTTTGCAATTTGCATGTGATGTTTCAATGCCAAATGTTCCAAAATATTTATACATTTAGGTTTCTTTAGATGCTATGTTAATTCTTATTAGTTTACCATGCATGCTTGAATCTATGTTCTTTGCCTAAGGTGTTAATTTTCAGTGATTGAATTTCCTTGTCTATGTTTGAAAGTCTCCTATCCCATATGACAATAAATGCGACTTTCGTATTTTAATAGCAAACTCTCTCTCTCTCTCTCTCTCTTTGTTTCTAAACTTATACAGCTTCTCCCCATCATTAATTAAAATCACTGGGACTCTTGGACCAAAGTCACGGTCCATTGAGGTGATTGAAGAATGCCTAATCAGAGGAATGTCAGGAGATTTTATAGCTGTTTCTCATTATTTACATTAGAATTGCTCATCACTTGCATTCAAGGCTAATGTGGTTGTACTTTTCTGTTCTGGTAGTTGCACGGTTTGACTTCTCTTGGTTGAATGATAAGTACCACCAAGAAACTCTTGACAATTTGAGAAAAGCTGTTAAAAAAAATGTGTAGTAAGTTACAGACATGGCATTAAACTTCATTTCTGCTAATTTGTTTTTCAGGAAATCATGCAGGCTACTGAAGCATGTTTATTCTCTGTTTCATATAACTTGATTTTGGTATTCAATGATTCAAAATACATTACTACTAGCAGAAGCATTCCACCGCTAACATGTCCTATTCATAGGGTCTTCTTTTTTTTTTTTTTTTGGGTAATATTTCATAGGGACCTCAAGCTGCTATTGTTGTATGCTGCTCTGCTTACTTTCTTGAAGCTTACTTTGTTCAAACCTGCTTCCATCGAGGACAATTTCATTTTAGGATGATCAGCACTTCAACATCTGCACCTGTTCTTGAATTTTATTGAGAATAAAATCAGGCAACATTTGTAGTGCTGTCAGTAACTTGTGGTCTTTTATTTATTTATTTTTTTCAACTCATTCTTTTTGTTCTTGTTGTCAGCTCCTTGCAAAATCCTAAAAAATGATTCCTGGTGAGTTATTATTTACCTTCCGTATAGATTTTCATACCTAACTTTACCTAAAGAGTACAGGCCTGTAATTCTTATTCATTGGAAAATAAGTTTTCTTAATGTTTTGTTGTGAATTTTTTGCTTTTGCTTGCAGATATTAATATTACATCACATGATGCAGGGTTGCTCTGTTAAGTGACCTTTTGTATAGATTTGCTCTAGAAAGTAAAAAGGAGTCAGGTGATCATAGAAGAGATGGTTATTATTATTATTATTTTGAAGAAATTTCCTGTGATAGGTTGTTGCACTAAACAGTGTGGCTTTAACGTGTTTGTTCGAGGTTTATATCTAGCATAATGTGGATATTAATCCATAATAATACTCAATAAATGCCCTTGTAGGCTCTTTCTGTTCTAAGTAATATGGCAGCACAGTACTTGTAAAGAAGTACAGTTCAGAACGAAATTTCGCAATATGGCATCTTGCTTAGCTATTCTTCCATTTTCAGTCAATGTGGAAGCTGAGACTGTTCATGCTTTTTTCATGGAGTTCACCCTTTGTTGCTCTTATCATAGACGTGTGTCCATCAGTCTAAAATCTGCAAATAGGATTGGCTACTAAATTTTACACTGACACATTAAGTGTGCTTATAATAATGCGTTTCATCATGAAAGCCCACCTGTAATAACTTCTAACCACTTATGAGTTTTCTCTCTAAGGTATTAGTTTTAAGACCTCATGCCTGAGCTATTTCATGTGTCTGAGAGACATAATGAAGGTGCTTATGAGTGACATTACAAGATTAGATTATCACATTAAGCAAAATTTATCTCATTTGATCTATTTACAAATCTTGATCAAGACAACACAAAGTAATGTCATTGGTTTGTGCATTTTTATATAAGTGCAGTTGTATTTCACAGTATAAAACTTTCTTCATCCCTGTTGACATTCCAATTGGTCTAGAGAAGAAATATATTAAATCATCTCAGTCCATTCGTCAGCCATTGAGGACATATCTCTCCTGTAGAAGCCAACTTGATTGTTGAAATCGAGTCACAGTTGATAATTGCATTTGCAGTAGACAGCTGGTTTTGCACTCATTTACTACACAAACCATGGGAATAGCTACAAGCTTAATGGTTGAATTTAATGCGCATAACCATGGGCTGAGTTTCTTTTAATTTCTCATTCACAATTTTTTTTATCGGAATTACACTATTTGAAATATAAATCTTATGGAAAACTATCGAATCTTGTACTTGATTCTCTTTTATGTGCATCTTATGATTGCAATTTGAAAGTAAAAGTAGATGTTGGCATCAATAGAAGATAACGAACATATACAATCTGATGATTTATGATTATGATTTTAGTTGCTTTAAAATTTACAATCCAAATCAGTTTTCCTGGCTTTGTTCACAAATGTATAGGTTTTTGAGTAATGGTAATTGTAAGTGACACATGCTTTCTGTCATCCTGCAACGACGCTGATGGGTACACTTGTTTACGGTATTAAATATATGTTCCCTGAGTATGTATGCACTTTCGTTGTTGCTGGAGGCGCATCAGCATTTTCACTTTTAAAGGTAAGATCTCTGGTAGGTTGTGATGGTGTGCCGAATTTGAGTTTTTACACAATAGTATTCTTCATTTGGATTGGTTGCAGACAAGCTCAAAAGACAATAAGCAAGCTTGCTCACCCGAATGCCCCCCTTGGCTGTGAGCTGGGCTTTCTTAACTTGGCATTGGATGGATTCACAAATGCTACTCAGGATTCCATTACAGCAAGGTATAGTTTACCAGTTGTGATCACTTCCCTTTGCCTTCAGGAACTTCAGTGTTGATTTTTGAAACCAGCTCATCTGTGCTTGTAAACTGATCATACTTGATAAATGCATACTTGCATAATGCAAACTATAGTTCTTTTTAATTCTAATTCTTCATCATACAGGTACCCAAAGACAAGTGCTTGGGATATAATTCTGAAAATGATGTGTCTTCATGGTCTTTAGTGGTCAATCATATCGAATCTATCTCAAGTGGAGGAAGTTACAGAAGAAAAAGAAATCCACGTGACAGATAAATCTTTTTATTTAGTTTTTTTTTTTTTTTTGGGCCTGAGCCTGAAAATTAGGTGGTCCCTAATTTTAAAATATTTAGCAAATGTATCTGTATACATATGTTAATTTAAGCGGGATAGTGATAGTTCTGATATCCAGACTAAAAACAGATTTTTTTTTCCTCCCCCCTTTTCTGTTATAGCAACTGTCACATGTGGAGCTTTCAGATCATCTTTATTGAGTTAATTGGCCCTATTAGATGCATAAGCAGCCTTTAGAGTAAGGAATAAGGAAGATTTGTACCATCAGACACTTGGCCTTTAATGTACCACAATTACAAATGGGCAATGGTAAAGAATTCATTTTGTTTCATCTCGACTCAGTCCAATTTTATGCACTTTTTGGGTTTTGAGAATGTTGAAAATTGCCCACTATTTGGTTATTTAGACTTTTAATGCAATGAGCCAAATTGGTTATCTCATATGTCCCAAGGTTTTCAGATCATATGGAGTTCCTAGCTTTCGAATGTTTGGTGGATGCAATCATAAAGAGGAATCTGTTTGGAGAAAGTGTCTACTTTGGATATAGCTTTAGGTTATCAAACGTCAATGGTGGATCCATCACATCAAGGGCCTGTGTTATAATCCATGGGTGATTGGCCACCTGAAGAGACTTTAGGACGCAGGATGTGCGAAGAATACAAGCCTTTGTTGATTTTCTGATTTATTTTTATCCATGTGGAACGATAGTACTGATGATTAATTTTCTGCATTTTAGTTTTTTTTTCTTTTTGGGGTAATGAAGAGTGGTGGTGATGGGGTTCTTGGAGGTCGAGTTTTTTAGATGGAGATGGGTTTCATGCAGGGTGAACATATATGTGTATATTGAGCTTGTATTGCATGTGTTAGTAATTGCAGGTGTATATGTTACATATGTAGATCCAATTGGATATGTTAGCCATTTATGTATATATTCAATTGAATGTTTTCTTGTTAGGTGCCCAACCATCTCAGCTGTTTCATGTAATTTAAAGTTTGTTGAATGTGTTCTTCATGGTTATTTGAGCACCTTTCTGAGCATGTATATTTAATTAAATATTTTTTGATGGAATCATATTATTTGAGGAGGCATTTCAACGTTACCTATATATATTTTTTATATATATTTGTCTGGCACGTGTAGGGCCTCATCAAAAAAATCCATTGGTAGTAATCACTTTCAAAGTGAATGTAATTAAAGTAGTGACTTCTTTCTTGCAACGATGGCAAGTGCAAGCTTTCATCAATTGTCTCATCATAAAACTATTTTATCTCATTGTTTCTCATTGTCCCATCAACAGATGTGCAAAATGTGGTTTTTTTTAGATATTTGTATTTTAATAACGCTTTGCAAATCCTCAATCTAGTGGTAGTTTTTAGTCTAATTAGAGTTAACTTGGCTTGGTTCTATTTTAGAATGCACTAATCTTGAGCACTTGGATTTAAGAAGTGGGTCATGATATTTGATTCAATAAGTTGCCCGCGACAAACCCATGTCATATACCATATATTATTGGTTGGTCCTGACTTGGTCCCATCAAATAGAAAAAGCTTATTGACTGACCTTTTATCAAATAATCAACTTGGAAGCTAATGAGTAATGATAATTTGTTATATTGGTGGGCCTGACTGATCTAAAAATACACACGTACACAAAAAAAAAAAAAAAAAAGAGTATGTACCGCTTACTGGCATTCTCTGAAAATACTACTACTTTACCATGTAACTTGTAAATGAATTAGTCTTTTCACAACTTAATAAAAAAGGGTAAAAGCATCATATTAATTTGTTAAAAAGCATAACACAAGAAGTTTCATGAACACATCTGCAGTCAAATTGTAGCCAGAAAAGTTGGGATCAGGGAGCAGGACCATTTAGCTGTATCCAACCCGTTCCTTCAGGGTCTTTATTTTGAAATATGTGGGTGATGAATTCAACATCATTGTCATTGATGAGTTCCATCTCCTTCAGCTTAAAAATTACCAAGTCTGCTTTACTGCACATAGAAGAACTTTCATTTGTAAGACAAATGCTAAAATGACATTAAATTAGCAATAGATTAAATTAAATAATAGAATTTGAGTTGCAATAAATGTTTTGCTAGATCATTCAATAATTTATGTTCATGAGTTGGGTCAAGTGATCTGGTCATCAAAAGAGCACTTTTGCCAAGACCATAGTGGATAAGATGATGTGAATTATATTCTTACTCCAAATGATCCTACCAAGAGAGTGCCAAATGCTGAGAGGCAAAAGAGCTACCATAAACTCTCGTTATATGTTATGGTGAGTAAAGCCTATAGAGATACACTCTATGGATAAAATATGAGCACTCATATTTCTCCCCATAATACAAGCCTAATTACTTTACTAGAAAAATATGCCTGTGATAAGCACAACAATATGAAAATTATGAAATTTTAAAATTATATTGAAATGGTAAAAATTGAGAAAAATATAAATTCCTATAATAGTAAAAAAAAATAAATGATTAATTTGAAAGCGAGATAACTTCATTTTTTCAAAATCAATTACGTTTTTTTTTCCTGAAATTATAAGAATCATTCACTGGGCCTAATACCAAAACTTGCAAACAAAAAAGGGAACCGGAAAGGTAAAAAGAAGCTACTAATCCATGGAAATCAAAAGAAAAGAGCCCATCAGAACTAACAAAAATAACCATGAAATAATTTCATAATAGAATGCAATAAAAGCAATACAAAATAAAAATATATCACAAATAAAAAATAAAAAGACTATCCAATAATAAAGCAATTAAGAAGAAACAAACAAACCAATAAAAAGTCAATGTCTAAAAACCACATATTAAAACAGAAGTAAAAGAAAAGAAAAACCTCACAAACCCATCAATGCCCATCACCAGTAAAACTAAAAGAACCCACGGAAACTCAAATAATAATAATAATGAGATAAATTCATTTTATATTGTTTTCATGCAGCCATGAATACTCTAAAAATGAAGGATTGAAACAATCTTGTATCTTTTATATATGATCGTTCGAGAATATGCTATGATACTCATACAACTAAAACATTATTAGGTAAATGTAACAGTAGCAATAAAACACCATTTTCAATGTTTTTTTCACATATACATAACATCATATGTAATAGAACACCATTTTCTTATTTAGACACTATATCAGATGTAAACAATTAACTCCCCCCCAAACACACATTATGGCATTAATTACGATGGACAAGTTATTAATTCTCATGCATTTTGAACAATAATTTAAAATTAATATCCAAATTAGGTATTAGTGATTAATAAAAAAAATAATGGATTTTCATAGAGATTAAACCTGGAAGCTTTCTCTCCTAAAGATGCAACTTTTTCACTCCTAAAGATGCAAGGTATTAATGAGAATATAAGAACAACAACTATGTATGTGGAAGATAGTTTTTCAATGCATTTTATTAGACATCAATTGCTTTTTTATTTCTTTTTTAATGGTAGTGATTTCACCCTTTTGACTGGAAAAAAAAAAAGATTTCACTTTATATACTTTCTTTTGGTGAGGTAAAACAATTATTATGGTGTAGGTATGGATATTATCTTATACCTGATAGGGTTCTACATTTTCTACCTCTAGTATGAGATGACACAAGGCTTTCACCTCAGGGCATAAACAAAAACCACAGAAAAAGTAAACACAAAAGTTTTGCACTTCATATGAAACAAACTTTACTTCTGCAGAAAAAGACGGAGTAAACACAAGACACAAATAAGCCTCCACTCACTGTCACACATGGTCCCGTTATCTTTTTTTTATTTTTTATATTTTATTCTATTCGTGACACGCACTCCCCTCTCAACGGAGTCTGTTTCCCACGCATGTCCATTTCTCTCAACCCATCTCACTCTCCTTATAAGCAGCCGTCTCTCTTTTCTCTCGTCTCCTTCAATCTCTCTCAACCCATCTGCTTTTCTCTTTCTTCTTGCCTCTTCTCTACCCAACTTTCCTTCTTCCCCTCTTTTCTCTTTTCATCATCCACCATAAACATCAACCTTGCTTCCCGTCTGATCTTTGCTTCTGATCTAGTCAGGCAACAACTCAGCATATCCATCATGGTTTCTTCTAACAAAACTTTAAAGATGGATTCTTCTAGTGAAAAAGTCATGGTTGGGTCACTAACTTGTTATTATGACTGTATAAAACTATGAAGAACAACTATTTATATTTATAGGTTACAGTTCTAAAACCTAGTACGTAACTCTGGAAACCATTAACAGAGCAAACAACTTAACAGAAAGGAGTCATGCTTTTTGTGAAGTCTTGTTGGCATGTGGGCCTCTGGCCCACACTTGATGGCACAAAAGCAACATTTTAAGGTTATTACAGACTCCTAGTCCAGGCCATACGGGCATTAAAATTCAAGCTTTTCATGCATGGGCATTATCAAGCTCTCTCTCTCTCTCTCTCTGCATGCAGGTACAGATTCCAAAGTTTCAAGCTGCAAAATGCAAAGAAACCCTAGTGTTACTCTCTCTCTCTCTCTCTCTCTCTCTCTCTGTGCATACTAGTACAGATTCCAAAGTTGAAGCTGCAAAATGCAAAGAAACCCAACTCTCTCTCTCTCTCTCTCTCTCTCCACATTCTGGTGCAGATTCCATAGTTCAAGCTGCAACATGCAAAAGAAACCCAAGTGTTACACACACGCAGATTCCATAGTTCAACCCAAGAGCTACAAACACGCAGATACCATAGTTCAAGCTTCAAAATGCAAAAAGAAACCCTAGTGTTGCACACACACACATGCTTATCCAATTTACACCTTGCTGGATATGGGTTCCATCCCCTGTCATCGGCGGCCAACAAGTCTAACCAATTTACACACATATGCTTAATCAACATCCTGTGGCCCACACTTGATGGCCACAAGTCTAACCACTCAAGTGCCTCATTTAATCAAAGCTTATGAAAAAACCTGGATTTTTAAAAGCGAAAGAACCATTATTATAAAGTAGCAATATGGGATGTAGTGGCATGTCTGTGTGCAAACTGAAACATGGATATGTAGTGGACCAAATAGAATGGCACGGTTCTAAAGCAACTGGAGAAGGCAGACATGTGGATTTACATAGCTAGGTTCTAAACAGTTAATGATTATGTGTGGATGATCATGAAGAGAATTTACCGTCAATAAAAGTGAATAAAGAAGAACGAAGTATGAGTGGAGAAGACGTATAAGTAGAGGTGAGGAGACAAGTATTTTTGTATGGGCAGTGTTTTTGGACAACAAATGGATAGAATCATGCAATCCAATTCATTTCTTCAATAACTACCCACCAAAAGAGTGGCGTGTGGTCAATTATTGCTTTGAACCTTTTAAATCAGTTGCACAATCAGAGACACAAACCTCACACGTCCGTCACGATCTGTATCTGCGGCCTGTAAATCTTCATTGGTGAAATCTTTGCTCCAACGACGTTTGGCCCTCCATTGCTTCCATGCCTCCACAAATGCGGTTATCAACCAGCCAACTGAAAGGGTAGAGAAAGATAGCCAGAATACAGCAAATACGCGACCCATAGTTGTTCTGAAGGCAAAGTCGCCATATCCAACTGTAGTAACCGATACCACAGAGAGATAAAAGGAATAAAGACCGCTCAACTTCTCTACATAACATAGAACTAAGAAACCTAAAATGATGAAGAAGACAAAAGCCACTAGTATCCCAACTCCCACCCTCTTCCTGACAATTGTAAGAAAGTTCTCTGATAACTCTGGGCACAGTCGGGTTTTTAAAGTACGATTCCATGCTATCTCCAGTATGCTCGGGAGCATAATATTTTGGAGGATGACTCCTCCTAGAGCATACAAGCATGTAAAGACTTTAGTGCCAACAGATTTTGGTACAATATCACCATACCCTATTGTGAAAAACATCACGATAGTAAAATAGAACCCGTCTACAAAAGTATTAGTTTTTTCTGTTTGTGAAAAATATTTGTGTGTAAGGGCAAAAAAGAGAGCACCAAGAAGAAGGTACACAGTGACAACAGCAATCTTAATCATCACTGTGAGATGGTGGTTTTTAATGGTGGAAGCATGACCGGTTCTAATATGGTGTCGTTGGTGGGTGTGTCCATGTGGAGGTGGAGCGTTGTGTGTGCGTTGCTAGGTGTGTTCATGTGGAGGTGAAGCATTGTGTGTGCGTTGCTGGGTGTCTTCAGGTGGATCATTGTGTGTGAGAGAATGACTAGGGTGGATTTCAGAGGTTGTGTGTGAAGAACCAGAAGAGGTAGACATGCTGTCAATTGGTATAAACAAGAAGTTGAGAGGAAGAATAACAGAGGCTGAGAATAAGGTGCCAATACAGTCTGATGAGCTGAGTTTAAAAAGAACGCCTTGCTCAAGTGCTCAAGTGCTGCAAGAGATACGTGCCACGTGAACGGCGATACATGATCCGGATGGGGCGTCCCATGAATGATCCGGATGAGACGTGTCGTCCGCTCAGATTTGATTTATAATAAACACCTTGGCAGACCGTATAACACGTAAATCTCTTGAAATCCTGCTCCATCATCACAACATCTTCTGCCGTCAAGTGGGGAAAGTAGAAAGGGTTTTAAAAAATATGAGAAATGAAGGGTCATGGGAAAGAAGAAAGCAGCTGTGCTGAGGCATACTTTCTTGGAGGGAAGAAGAAATGGACTGCGGTTTTTGCTGCTGCATGTGGATTTACATAGCTAGGTTCTAAACAGTTAATGATTATGTGTGGATGATCATGAAGAGAATTTACCGTCAATAAAAGTGAATAAAGAAGAACGAAGTATGAGTGGAGAAGACGTATAAGTAGAGGTGAGGAGACAAGTATTTTTGTATGGGCAGTGTTTTTGGACAACAAATGGATAGAATCATGCAATCCAATTCATTTCTTCAATAACTATCCACCAAAAGAGTGGCGTGTGGTCAATTATTGCTTTGAACCTTTTAAATCAGTTGCACAATCAGAGACACAAACCTCACACGTCCGTCACGATCTGTATCTGCGGCCTGTAAATCTTCATTGGTGAAATCTTTGCTCCAACGACGTTTGGCCCTCCATTGCTTCCATGCCTCCACAAATGCGGTTATCAACCAGCCAACTGAAAGGGTAGAGAAAGATAGCCAGAATACAGCAAATACGCGACCCATAGTTGTTCTGAAGGCAAAGTCGCCATATCCAACTGTAGTAACCGATACCACAGAGAGATAAAAGGAATAAAGACCGCTCAACTTCTCTACGTAACATAGAACTAAGAAACCTAAAATGATGAAGAAGACAAAAGCCACTAGTATCCCAACTCCCACCCTCTTCCTGACATTTGTAAGAAAGTTCTCTGATAACTTTGGGCACAGTCGGGTTTTTAAAGTACGATTCCATGCTATCTCCAGTATGCTCGGGAGCATAATATTTTGGAGGATGACTCCTCCTAGAGCATACAAGCATGTAAAGACTTTAGTGCCAACAGATTTTGGTACAATATCACCATACCCTATTGTGAAAAACATCACGATAGTAAAATAGAACCCGTCTACAAAAGTATTAGTTTTTTCTGTTTGTGAAAAATGTTTGTGTGTAAGGGCAAAAAAGAGAGCACCAAGAAGAAGGTACACAGTGACAACAGCAATCTTAATCATCACTGTGAGATGGTGGTTTTTAATGGTGGAAGCATGACCGGTTCTAATATGGTGTCGTTGGTGGGTGTGTCCATGTGGAGGTGGAGCGTTGTGTGGGGGTTGCTAGGTGTGTTCATGTGGAGGTGAAGCATTGTGTGTGCGTTGCTGGGTGTCTTCAGGTGGATCATTGTGTGTGAGAGAATGACTAGGGTGGATTTCAGAGGTTGTGTGTGAAGAACCAGAAGAGGTAGACATGCTGTCAATTGGTATAAACAAGAAGTTGAGAGGAAGAATAACAGAGGCTGAGAATAAGGTGCCAATACAGTCTGATGAGCTGAGTTTAAAAAGAACGCCTTGCTCAAGTGCTCAAGTGCTGCAAGAGATACGTGTCACGTGAACGGCGATACATGATCCGGATGGGACGTCCCATGAATGATCCGGATGAGACGTGTCGTCCGCTCAGATTTGATTTATAATAAACACCTTGGCAGACCGTATAACACGTAAATCTCTTGAAATCCTGCTCCATCATCACAACATCTTCTGCCGTCAAGTGGGGAAAGTAGAAAGGGTTTTAAAAAATATGAGAAATGAAGGGTCATGGGAAAGAAGAAAGCAGCTGTGCTGAGGCATATTTTCTTGGAGGGAAGAAGAAATGGATTGTGGTTTTTGCTGCTGCATGTGGATTTACATAGCTAGGTTCTAAACAGTTAATGATTATGTGTGGATGATCATGAAGAGAATTTACCGTCAATAAAAGTGAATAAAGAAGAACGAAGTACGAGTGGAGAAGACGTATAAGTAGAGGTGAGGAGACAAGTATTTTTGTATGGGCAGTGTTTTTGGACAGCGAATGGATAGAATCATGCAATCCAATTCATTTCTTCAATAACTACCCACCAAAAGAGTGGCGTGTGGTCAATTATTGCTTTGAACCTTTTAAATCAGTTGCACAATCAGAGACACAAACCTCACACGTCCATCACGATCTGTGTCTGCGGCCTGTAAATCTTCATTGGTGAAATCTTTGCTCCAACGACGTTTGGCCCTCCATTGCTTCCATGCCTCCACAAATGCGGTTATCAACCAGCCAACTGAAAGGGTAGAGAAAGATAGCCAGAATACAGCAAATACGCGACCCATAGTTGTTCTGAAGGCAAAGTCGCCACATCCAACTGTAGTAACCGATACCACAGAGAGATAAAAGGAATAAAGACCGCTCAACTTCTCTACGTAACATAGAACTAAGAAACCTAAAATGATGAAGAAGACAAAAGCCACTAGTATCCCAACTCCCACCCTCTTCCTGACATTTGTAAGAAAGTTCTCTGATAACTCTGGGCACAGTCGGGTTTTTAAAGTACGATTCCATGCTATCTCCAGTATGCTCGGGAGCATAATATTTTGGAGGATGACTCCTCCTGGAGCATACAAGCATGTAAAGACTTTAGTGCCAACAGATTTTGGTACAATATCACCATACCCTATTGTGAAAAACTTCACGATAGTACAATAGAACCCGTCTACAAAAGTATTAGTTTTTTCTGTTTGTGAAAAATGTTTGTGTGTAAGGGCAAAAAAGAGAGCACCAAGAAGAAGGTACACAGTGACAACAGCAATCTTAATCATCACTGTGAGATGGTGGTTTTTAATGGTGGAAGCATGACCGGTTCTAATATGGTGTCGTTGGTGGGTGTGTCCATGTGGAGGTGGAGCGTTGTGTGGGGGTTGCTAGGTGTGTTCATGTGGAGGTGAAGCATTGCGTGTGCGTTGCTGGGTGTCTTCAGGTGGATCATTGTGTGTGAGAGAATGACTAGGGTGGATTTTAGAGGTTGTGTGTGAAGAACCAGAAGAGGTAGACATGCTGTCAATTGGTATAAACAAGAAGTTGAGAGGAAGAATAACAGAGGCTGAGAATAAGGTGCCAATACAGTCTGATGAGCTGAGTTTAAAAAGAACGCCTTGCTCAAGTGCTCAAGTGCTGCAAGAGATACGTGCCACGAGAACGGCGATACATGATCCGGATGGGGCGTCCCATGAATGATCCGGATGAGACGTGTCGTCCGCTCAGATTTGATTTATAATAAACACCTTGGCAGACCGTATAACACGTAAATCTCTTGAAATCCTGCTCCATCATCACAACATCTTCTGCCGTCAAGTGGGGAAAGTAGAAAGGGTTTTAAAAAATATGAGAAATGAAGGGTCATGGGAAAGAAGAAAGCAGCTGTGCTGAGGCATATTTTCTTGGAGGGAAGAAGAAATGGACTGTGGTTTTTGCTGCTGCATGTGGATTTACATAGCTAGGTTCTAAACAGTTAATGATTATGTGTGGATGATCATGAAGAGAATTTACCGTCAATAAAAGTGAATAAAGAAGAAGAACGAAGTATGAGTGGAGAAGACGTATAAGTAGAGGTGAGGAGACAAGTATTTTTGTATGGGCAGTGTTTTTGGACAGCGAATGGATAGAATCATGCAATCCAATTCATTTCTTCAATAACTACCCACCAAAAGAGTGGCGTGTGGTCAATTATTGCTTTGAACCTTTTAAATCAGTTGCACAATCAGAGACACAAACCTCACACGTCCGTCACGATCTGTATCTGCGGCCTGTAAATCTTCATTGGTGAAATCTTTGCTCCAACGACGTTTGGCCCTCCATTGCTTCCATGCCTCCACAAATGCGGTTATCAACCAGCCAACTGAAAGGGTAGAGAAAGATAGCCAGAATACAGCAAATACGCGACCCATAGTTGTTCTGAAGGCAAAGTCCCCATATCCAACTGTAGTAACCGATACCACAGAGAGATAAAAGGAATAAAGACCGCTCAACTTCTCTACGTAACATAGAACTAAGAAACCTAAAATGATGAAGAAGACAAAAGCCACTAGTATCCCAACTCCCACCCTCTTCCTGACATTTGTAAGAAAGTTCTCTGATAAGTCTGGGCACAGTCGGGTTTTTAAAGTACGATTCCATGCTATCTCCAGTATGCTCGGGAGCATAATATTTTGGAGGATGACTCCTCCTAGAGCATACAAGCATGTAAAGACTTTAGTGCCAACAGATTTTGGTACAATATCACCATACCCTATTGTGAAAAACATCACGATAGTAAAATAGAACCCGTCTACAAAAGTATTAGTTTTTTTTGTTTGTGAAAATTGTTTGTGTGTAAGGGCAAAAAAGAGAGCACCAAGAAGAAGGTACACAGTGACAACAGCAATCTTAATCATCACTGTGAGATGGTGGTTTCTAATGGTGGAAGCATGACCGGTTCTAATATGGTGTCGTTGGTGGGTGTGTCCATGTGGAGGTGGAGCGTTGTGTGGGGGTTGCTAGGTGTGTTCATGTGGAGGTGAAGCATTGTGTGTGCGTTGCTGGGTGTCTTCAGGTGGATCATTGTGTGTGAGAGAATGACTAGGGTGGATTTCAGAGGTTGTGTGTGAAGAACCAGAAGAGGTAGACATGCTGTCAATTGGTATAAACAAGAAGTTGAGAGGAAGAATAACAGAGGCTGAGAATAAGGTGCCAATACAGTCTGATGAGCTGAGTTTAAAAAGAACGCCTTGCTCAAGTGCTCAAGTGCTGCAAGAGATACGTGCCACGAGAACGGCGATACATGATCCGGATGGGACGTCCCATGAATGATCCGGATGAGACGTGTCGTCCGCTCAGATTTGATTTATAATAAACACCTTGGCAGACCGTATAACACGTAAATCTCTTGAAATCCTGCTCCATCATCACAACATCTTCTGCCGTCAAGTGGGGAAAGTAGAAAGGGTTTTAAAAAATATGAGAAATGAAGGGTCATGGGAAAGAAGAAAGCAGCTGTGCTGAGGCATATTTTCTTGGAGGGAAGAAGAAATGGACTGTGGTTTTTGCTGCTGCATGTGGATTTACATAGCTAGGTTCTAAACAGTTAATGATTATATGTGGATGATCATGAAGAGAATTTACCGTCAATAAAAGTGAATAAAGAAGAAGAACGAAGTATGAGTGGAGAAGACGTATAAGTAGAGGTGAGGAGATAAGTATTTTTGTATGGGCAGTGTTTTTGGACAGCGAATGGATAGAATCATGCAATCCAATTCATTTCTTCAATAACTACCCACCAAAAGAGTGGCGTGTGGTCAATTATTGCTTTGAACCTTTTAAATCAGTTGCACAATCAGAGACACAAACCTCACACGTCCGTCACGATCTGTATCTGCGGCCTGTAAATCTTCATTGGTGAAATCTTTGCTCCAACGACGTTTGGCCCTCCATTGCTTCCATGCCTCCACAAATGCGGTTATCAACCAGCCAACTGAAAGGGTAGAGAAAGATAGCCAGAATACAGCAAATACGCGACCCATAGTTGTTCTGAAGGCAAAGTCGCCATATCCAACTGTAGTAACCGATACCACAGAGAGATAAAAGGAATAAAGACCGCTCAACTTCTCTACGTAACATAGAACTAAGAAACCTAAAATGATGAAGAAGACAAAAGCCACTAGTATCCCAACTCCCACCCTCTTCCTGACATTTGTAAGAAAGTTCTCTGATAACTCTGGGCACAGTCGGGTTTTTAAAGTACGATTCCATGCTATCTCCAGTATGCTCGGGAGCATAATATTTTGGAGGATGACTCCTCCTAGAGCATACAAGCATGTAAAGACTTTAGTGCCAACAGATTTTGGTACAATATCACCATACCCTATTGTGAAAAACATCACGATAGTAAAATAGAACCCGTCTACAAAAGTATTAGTTTTTTCTGTTTGTGAAAAATATTTGTGTGTAAGGGCAAAAAAGAGAGCACCAAGAAGAAGGTACACAGTGACAACAGCAATGTTAATCATCACTGTGAGATGGTGGTTTTTAATGGTGGAAGCATGACCGGTTCTAATATGGTGTCGTTGGTGGGTGTGTCCATGTGGAGGTGGAGCGTTGTGTGGGGGTTGCTAGGTGTGTTCATGTGGAGGTGAAGCATTGTGTGTGCGTTGCTGGGTGTCTTCAGGTGGATCATTGTGTGTGAGAGAATGACTAGGGTGGATTTCAGAGGTTGTGTGTGAAGAACCAGAAGAGGTAGACATGCTGTCAATTGGTATAAACAAGAAGTTGAGAGGAAGAATAACAGAGGCTGAGAATAAGGTGCTAATACAGTCTGATGAGCTGAGTTTAAAAAGAACGCCTTGCTCAAGTGCTCAAGTGCTGCAAGAGATACGTGCCACGAGAACGGCGATACATGATCCGGATGGGGCGTCCCATGAATGATCCGGATGAGACGTGTCGTCCGCTCAGATTTGATTTATAATAAACACCTTGGCAGACCGTATAACACGTAAATCTCTTGAAATCCTGCTCCATCATCACAACATCTTCTGCCGTCAAGTGGGGAAAGTAGAAAGGGTTTTAAAAAATATGAGAAATGAAGGGTCATGGGAAAGAAGAAAGCAGCTGTGCTGAGGCATATTTTCTTGGAGGGAAGAAGAAATGGACTGTGGTTTTTGCTGCTGCATGTGGATTTACATAGCTAGGTTCTAAACAGTTAATGATTATGTGTGGATGATCATGAAGAGAATTTACCGTCAATAAAAGTGAATAAAGAAGAAGAACGAAGTATGAGTGGAGAAGACGTATAAGTAGAGGTGAGGAGACAAGTATTTTTGTATGGGCAGTGTTTTTGGACAGCGAATGGATAGAATCATGCAATCCAATTCATTTCTTCAATAACTACCCACCAAAAGAGTGGCGTGTGGTCAATTATTGCTTTGAACCTTTTAAATCAGTTGCACAATCAGAGACACAAACCTCACACGTCCGTCACGATCTGTATCTGCGGCCTGTAAATCTTCATTGGTGAAATCTTTGCTCCAACGACGTTTGGCCCTCCATTGCTTCCATGCCTCCACAAATGCGGTTATCAACCAGCCAACTGAAAGGGTAGAGAAAGATAGCCAGAATACAGCAAATACGCGACCCATAGTTGTTCTGAAGGCAAAGTCGCCATATCCAACTGTAGTAACCGATACCACAGAGAGATAAAAGGAATAAAGACCGCTCAACTTCTCTACGTAACATAGAACTAAGAAACCTAAAATGATGAAGAAGACAAAAGCCACTAGTATCCCAACTCCCACCCTCTTCCTGACATTTGTAAGAAAGTTCTCTGATAACTCTGGGCACAGTCGGGTTTTTAAAGTACGATTCCATGCTATCTCCAGTATGCTCGGGAGCATAATATTTTGGAGGATGACTCCTCCTAGAGCATACAAGCATGTAAAGACTTTAGTGCCAACAGATTTTGGTACAATATCACCATACCCTATTGTGAAAAACATCACGATAGTAAAATAGAACCCGTCTACAAAAGTATTAGTTTTTTCTGTTTGTGAAAAATGTTTGTGTGTAAGGGCAAAAAAGAGAGCACCAAGAAGAAGGTACACAGTGA
The DNA here is from genome assembly GCA_037013555.1 of Sextonia rubra. NCBI lineage: Eukaryota > Viridiplantae > Streptophyta > Magnoliopsida > Laurales > Lauraceae > Sextonia > Sextonia rubra. Next base: position 101,579,659 of record JASUAD010000001.1, on the reverse strand, counting down.
CAACAGCAATCTTAATCATCACTGTGAGATGGTGGTTTTTAATGGTGGAAGCATGACCGGTTCTAATATGGTGTCGTTGGTGGGTGTGTCCATGTGGAGGTGGAGCATTGTGTGGGGGTTGCTAGGTGTGTTCATGTGGAGGTGAAGCATTGTGTGTGCGTTGCTGGGTGTCTTCAGGTGGATCATTGTGTGTGAGAGAATGACTATGGTGGATTTCAGAGGTTGTGTGTGAAGAACCAGAAGAGGTAGACATGCTGTCAATTGGTATAAACAAGAAGTTGAGAGGAAGAATAACAGAGGCTGAGAATAAGGTGCCAATACAGTCTGATGAGCTGAGTTTAAAAAGAACGCCTTGCTCAAGTGCTCAAGTGCTGCAAGAGATACGTGTCACGTGAACGGCGATACATGATCTGGATGGGACGTCCCATGAATGATCCGGATGAGACGTGTCGTCCGCTCAGATTTGATTTATAATAAACACCTTGGCAGACCGTATAACACGTAAATCTCTTGAAATCCTGCTCCATCATCACAACATCTTCTGCCGTCAAGTGGGGAAAGTAGAAAGGGTTTTAAAAAATATGAGAAATGAAGGGTCATGGGAAAGAAGAAAGCAGCTGTGCTGAGGCATATTTTCTTGGAGGGAAGAAGAAATGGACTGTGGTTTTTGCTGCTGCATGTGGATTTACATAGCTAGGTTCTAAACAGTTAATGATTATGTGTGGATGATCATGAAGAGAATTTACCGTCAATAAAAGTGAATAAAGAAGAACGAAGTACGAGTGGAGAAGACGTATAAGTAGAGGTGAGGAGACAAGTATTTTTGTATGGGCAGTGTTTTTGGACAGCGAATGGATAGAATCATGCAATCCAATTCATTTCTTCAATAACTACCCACCAAAAGAGTGGCGTGTGGTCAATTATTGCTTTGAACCTTTTAAATCAGTTGCACAATCAGAGACACAAACCTCACACGTCCATCACGATCTGTGTCTGCGGCCTGTAAATCTTCATTGGTGAAATCTTTGCTCCAACGACGTTTGGCCCTCCATTGCTTCCATGCCTCCACAAATGCGGTTATCAACCAGCCAACTGAAAGGGTAGAGAAAGATAGCCAGAATACAGCAAGTACGCGACCCATAGTTGTTCTGAAGGCAAAGTCGCCATATCCAACTGTAGTAACCGATACCACAGAGAGATAAAAGGAATAAAGACCGCTCAACTTCTCTACGTAACATAGAACTAAGAAACCTAAAATGATGAAGAAGACAAAAGCCACTAGTATCCCAACTCCCACCCTCTTCCTGACATTTGTAAGAAAGTTCTCTGATAACTCTGGGCACAGTCGGGTTTTTAAAGTACGATTCCATGCTATCTCCAGTATGCTCGGGAGCATAATATTTTGGAGGATGACTCCTCCTAGAGCATACAAGCATGTAAAGACTTTAGTGCCAACAGATTTTGGTACAATATCACCATACCCTATTGTGAAAAACATCACGATAGTAAAATAGAACCCGTCTACAAAAGTATTAGTTTTTTCTGTTTGTGAAAAATGTTTGTGTGTAAGGGCAAAAAAGAGAGCACCAAGAAGAAGGTACACAGTGACAACAGCAATCTTAATCATCACTGTGAGATGGTGGTTTTTAATGGTGGAAGCATGACCGGTTCTAATATGGTGTCGTTGGTGGGTGTGTCCATGTGGAGGTGGAGCATTGTGTGGGGGTTGCTAGGTGTGTTCATGTGGAGGTGAAGCATTGTGTGTGCGTTGCTGGGTGTCTTCAGGTGGATCATTGTGTTTGAGAGAATGACTAGGGTGGATTTCAGAGGTTGTGTGTGAAGAACCAGAAGAGGTAGACATGCTGTCAGTTGGTACAAACAAGAAGTTGAGAGGAAGAATAACAGAGGCTGAGAATAAGGTGCCAATACAGTCTGATGAGCTGAGTTTAAAAAGAACGCCTTGCTCAAGTGCTCAAGTGCTGCAAGAGATACGTGTCACGTGAACGGCGATACATGATCCGGATGGGACGTCCCATGAATGATCCGGATGAGACGTGTCGTCCGCTCAGATTTGATTTATAATAAACACCTTGGCAGACCGTATAACACGTAAATCTCTTGAAATCCTGCTCCATCATCACAACATCTTCTGCCGTCAAGTGGGGAAAGTAGAAAGGGTTTTAAAAAATATGAGAAATGAAGGGTCATGGGAAAGAAGAAAGCAGCTGTGCTGAGGCATATTTTCTTGGAGGGAAGAAGAAATGGACTGTGGTTTTTGCTGCTGCATGTGGATTTACATAGCTAGGTTCTAAACAGTTAATGATTATGTGTGGATGATCATGAAGAGAATTTACCGTCAATAAAAGTGAATAAAGAAGAACGAAGTATGAGTGGAGAAGACGTATAAGTAGAGGTGAGGAGACAAGTATTTTTGTATGGGCAGTGTTTTTGGACAGAGAATGGATAGAATCATGCAATCCAATTCATTTCTTCAATAACTACCCACCAAAAGAGTGGCGTGTGGTCAATTATTGCTTTGAACCTTTTAAATCAGTTGCACAATCAGAGACACAAACCTCACACGTCCATCACGATCTGTGTCTGCGGCCTGTAAATCTTCATTGGTGAAATCTTTGCTCCAACGACGTTTGGCCCTCCATTGCTTCCATGCCTCCACAAATGCGGTTATCAACCAGCCAACTGAAAGGGTAGAGAAAGATAGCCAGAATACAGCAAGTACGCGACCCATAGTTGTTCTGAAGGCAAAGTCGCCATATCCAACTGTAGTAACCGATACCACAGAGAGATAAAAGGAATAAAGACCGCTCAACTTCTCTACGTAACATAGAACTAAGAAACCTAAAATGATGAAGAAGACAAAAGCCACTAGTATCCCAACTCCCACCCTCTTCCTGACATTTGTAAGAAAGTTCTCTGATAACTATGGGCACAGTCGGGTTTTTAAAGTACGATTCCATGCTATCTCCAGTATGCTCGGGAGCATAATATTTTGGAGGATGACTCCTCCTAGAGCATACAAGCATGTAAAGACTTTAGTGCCAACAGATTTTGGTACAATATCACCATACCCTATTGTGAAAAACATCACGATAGTAAAATAGAACCCGTCTACAAAAGTATTAGTTTTTTCTGTTTGTGAAAAATGTTTGTGTGTAAGGGCAAAAAGGAGAGCACCAAGAAGAAGGTACACAGTGACAACAGCAATCTTAATCATCACTGTGAGATGGTGGTTTTTAATGGTGGAAGCATGACCGGTTCTAATATGGTGTCGTTGGTGGGTGTGTCCATGTGGAGGTGGAGCATTGTGTGGGGGTTGCTAGGTGTGTTCATGTGGAGGTGAAGCATTGTGTGTGCGTTGCTGGGTGTCTTCAGGTGGATCATTGTGTGTGAGAGAATGACTAGGGTGGATTTCAGAGGTTGTGTGTGAAGAACCAGAAGAGGTAGACATGCTGTCAATTGGTATAAACAAGAAGTTGAGAGGAAGAATAACAGAGGCTGAGAATAAGGTGCCAATACAGTCTGATGAGCTGAGTTTAAAAAGAACGCCTTGCTCAAGTGCTCAAGTGCTGCAAGAGATACGTGTCACGTGAACGGCGATACATGATCCGGATGGGACGTCCCATGAATGATCCGGATGAGACGTGTCGTCCGCTCAGATTTGATTTATAATAAACACCTTGGCAGACCGTATAACACGTAAATCTCTTGAAATCCTGCTCCATCATCACAACATCTTCTGCCGTCAAGTGGGGAAAGTAGAAAGGGTTTTAAAAAATATGAGAAATGAAGGGTCATGGGAAAGAAGAAAGCAGCTGTGCTGAGGCATATTTTCTTGGAGGGAAGAAGAAATGGACTGTGGTTTTTGCTGCTGCATGTGGATTTACATAGCTAGGTTCTAAACAGTTAATGATTATGTGTGGATGATCATGAAGAGAATTTACCGTCAATAAAAGTGAATAAAGAAGAACGAAGTATGAGTGGAGAAGACGTATAAGTAGAGGTGAGGAGACAAGTATTTTTGTATGGGCAGTGTTTTTGGACAGCGAATGGATAGAATCATGCAATCCAATTCATTTCTTCAATAACTACCCACCAAAAGAGTGGCGTGTGGTCAATTATTGCTTTGAACCTTTTAAATCAGTTGCACAATCAGAGACACAAACCTCACACGTCCATCACGATCTGTGTCTGCGGCCTGTAAATCTTCATTGGTGAAATCTTTGCTCCAACGACGTTTGGCCCTCCATTGCTTCCATGCCTCCACAAATGCGGTTATCAACCAGCCAACTGAAAGGGTAGAGAAAGATAGCCAGAATACAGCAAGTACGCGACCCATAGTTGTTCTGAAGGCAAAGTCGCCATATCCAACTGTAGTAACCGATACCACAGAGAGATAAAAGGAATAAAGACCGCTCAACTTCTCTACGTAACATAGAACTAAGAAACCTAAAATGATGAAGAAGACAAAAGCCACTAGTATCCCAACTCCCACCCTCTTCCTGACATTTGTAAGAAAGTTCTCTGATAACTCTGGGCACAGTCGGGTTTTTAAAGTACGATTCCATGCTATCTCCAGTATGCTCGGGAGCATAATATTTTGGAGGATGACTCCTCCTAGAGCATACAAGCATGTAAAGACTTTAGTGCCAACAGATTTTGGTACAATATCACCATACCCTATTGTGAAAAACATCACGATAGTAAAATAGAACCCGTCTACAAAAGTATTAGTTTTTTCTGTTTGTGAAAAATATTTGTGTGTAAGGGCAAAAAAGAGAGCACCAAGAAGAAGGTACACAGTGACAACAGCAATCTTAATCATCACTGTGAGATGGTGGTTTTTAATGGTGGAAGCATGACCGGTTCTAATATGGTGTCGTTGGTGGGTGTGTCCATGTGGAGGTGGAGCATTGTGTGGGGGTTGCTAGGTGTGTTCATGTGGAGGTGAAGCATTGTGTGTGCGTTGCTGGGTGTCTTCAGGTGGATCATTGTGTGTGAGAGAATGACTAGGGTGGATTTCAGAGGTTGTGTGTGAAGAACCAGAAGAGGTAGACATGCTGTCAATTGGTATAAACAAGAAGTTGAGAGGAAGAATAACAGAGGCTGAGAATAAGGTGCTAATACAGTCTGATGAGCTGAGTTTAAAAAGAACGCCTTGCTCAAGTGCTCAAGTGCTGCAAGAGATACGTGTCACGTGAACGGCGATACATGATCCGGATGGGACGTCCCATGAATGATCCGGATGAGACGTGTCGTCCGCTCAGATTTGATTTATAATAAACACCTTGGCAGACCGTATAACACGTAAATCTCTTGAAATCCTGCTCCATCATCACAACATCTTCTGCCGTCAAGTGGGGAAAGTAGAAAGGGTTTTAAAAAATATGAGAAATGAAGGGTCATGGGAAAGAAGAAAGCAGCTGTGCTGAGGCATATTTTCTTGGAGGGAAGAAGAAATGGACTGTGGTTTTTGCTGCTGCATGTGGATTTACATAGCTAGGTTCTAAACAGTTAATGATTATGTGTGGATGATCATGAAGAGAATTTACCGTCAATAAAAGTGAATAAAGAAGAACGAAGTATGAGTGGAGAAGACGTATAAGTAGAGGTGAGGAGACAAGTATTTTTGTATGGGCAGTGTTTTTGGACAGCGAATGGATAGAATCATGCAATCCAATTCATTTCTTCAATAACTACCCACCAAAAGAGTGGCGTGTGGTCAATTATTGCTTTGAACCTTTTAAATCAGTTGCACAATCAGAGACACAAACCTCACACGTCCATCACGATCTGTATCTGCGGCCTGTAAATCTTCATTGGTGAAATCTTTGCTCCAACGACGTTTGGCCCTCCATTGCTTCCATGCCTCCACAAATGCGGTTATCAACCAGCCAACTGAAAGGGTAGAGAAAGATAGCCAGAATACAGCAAATACGCGACCCATTGTTGTTCTGAAGGCAAAGTCGCCATATCCAACTGTAGTAACCGATACCACAGAGAGATAAAAGGAATAAAGACCGCTCAACTTCTCTACGTAACATAGAACTAAGAAACCTAAAATGATGAAGAAGACAAAAGCCACTAGTATCCCAACTCCCACCCTCTTCCTGACATTTGTAAGAAAGTTCTCTGATAACTCTGGGCACAGTCGGGTTTTTAAAGTACGATTCCATGCTATCTCCAGTATGCTCGGGAGCATAATATTTTGGAGGATGACTCCTCCTAGAGCATACAAGCATGTAAAGACTTTAGTGCCAACAGATTTTGGTACAATATCACCATACCCTATTATGAAAAACATCACGATAGTAAAATAGAACCCGTCTACAAAAGTATTAGTTTTTTCTGTTTGTGAAAAATGTTTGTGTGTAAGGGCAAAAAAGAGAGCACCAAGAAGAAGGTACACAGTGACAACAGCAATCTTAATCATCACTGTGAGATGGTGGTTTTTAATGGTGGAAGCATGACCGGTTCTAATATGGTGTCGTTGGTGGGTGTGTCCATGTGGAGGTGGAGCATTGTGTGGGGGTTGCTAGGTGTGTTCATGTGGAGGTGAAGCATTGTGTGTGCGTTGCTGGGTGTCTTCAGGTGGATCATTGTGTGTGAGAGAATGACTAGGGTGGATTTCAGAGGTTGTGTGTGAAGAACCAGAAGAGGTAGACATGCTGTCAATTGGTATAAACAAGAAGTTGAGAGGAAGAATAACAGAGGCTGAGAATAAGGTGCTAATACAGTCTGATGAGCTGAGTTTAAAAAGAACGCCTTGCTCAAGTGCTCAAGTGCTGCAAGAGATACGTGTCACGTGAACGGCGATACATGATCCGGATGGGACGTCCCATGAATGATCCGGATGAGACGTGTCGTCCGCTCAGATTTGATTTATAATAAACACCTTGGCTGACCGTATAACACGTAAATCTCTTGAAATCCTGCTCCATCATCACAACATCTTCTGCCGTCAAGTGGGGAAAGTAGAAAGGGTTTTAAAAAATATGAGAAATGAAGGGTCATGGGAAAGAAGAAAGCAGCTGTGCTGAGGCATATTTTCTTGGAGGGAAGAAGAAATGGACTGTGGTTTTTGCTGCTGCATGTGGATTTACATAGCTAGGTTCTAAACAGTTAATGATTATGTGTGGATGATCATGAAGAGAATTTACCGTCAATAAAAGTGAATAAAGAAGAACGAAGTATGAGTGGAGAAGACGTATAAGTAGAGGTGAGGAGACAAGTATTTTTGTATGGGCAGTGTTTTTGGACAGCGAATGGATAGAATCATGCAATCCAATTCATTTCTTCAATAACTACATACCAAAAGAGTGGCGTGTGGTCAATTATTGCTTTGAACCTTTTAAATCAGTTGCACAATCAGAGACACAAACCTCACACGTCCATCACGATCTGTATCTGCGGCCTGTAAATCTTCATTGGTGAAATCTTTGCTCCAACGACGTTTGGCCCTCCATTGCTTCCATGCCTCCACAAATGCGGTTATCAACCAGCCAACTGAAAGGGTAGAGAAAGATAGCCAGAATACAGCAAATACGCGACCCATAGTTGTTCTGAAGGCAAAGTCACCATATCCAACTGTAGTAACCGATACCACAGAGAGATAAAAGGAATAAAGACCGCTCAACTTCTCTACGTAACATAGAACTAAGAAACCTAAAATGATGAAGAAGACAAAAGCCACTAGTATCCCAACTCCCACCCTCTTCCTGACATTTGTAAGAAAGTTCTCTGATAACTCTGGGCACAGTCGGGTTTTTAAAGTACGATTCCATGCTATCTCCAGTATGCTCGGGAGCATAATATTTTGGAGGATGACTCCTCCTAGAGCATACAAGCATGTAAAGACTTTAGTGCCAACAGATTTTGGTACAATATCACCATACCCTATTGTGAAAAACATCACGATAGTAAAATAGAACCCGTCTACAAAAGTATTAGTTTTTTTTGTTTGTGAAAAATGTTTGTGTGTAAGGGCAAAAAAGAGAGCACCAAGAAGAAGGTACACAGTGACAACAGCAATGTTAATCATCACTGTGAGATGGTGGTTTTTAATGGTGGAAGCATGACCGGTTCTAATATGGTGTCGTTGGTGGGTGTGTCCATGTGGAGGTGGAGCATTGTGTGGGGGTTGCTAGGTGTGTTCATGTGGAGGTGAAGCATTGTGTGTGCGTTGCTGGGTGTCTTCAGGTGGATCATTGTGTGTGAGAGAATGACTAGGGTGGATTTCAGAGGTTGTGTGTGAAGAACCAGAAGAGGTAGACATGCTGTCAATTGGTATAAACAAGAAGTTGAGAGGAAGAATAACAGAGGCTGAGAATAAGGTGCCAATACAGTCTGATGAGCTGAGTTTAAAAAGAACGCCTTGCTCAAGTGCTCAAGTGCTGCAAGAGATACGTGCCACGTGAACGGCGATACATGATCCGGATGGGACGTCCCATGAATGATCCGGATGAGACGTGTCGTCCGCTCAGATTTGATTTATAATAAACACCTTGGCAGACCGTATAACACGTAAATCTCTTGAAATCCTGCTCCATCATCACAACATCTTCTGCCGTCAAGTGGGGAAAGTAGAAAGGGTTTTAAAAAATATGAGAAATGAAGGGTCATGGGAAAGAAGAAAGCAGCTGTGCTGAGGCATATTTTCTTGGAGGGAAGAAGAAATGGACTATGGTTTTTGCTGCTGCATGGGCATCAGCCGCCCCTCCCATCATCATCACCCAAGTCGTTCTCGGAGAGGAAGATGAAAAATTCGGTTGTTGGCATTTTTTCATTTTTACAAAAAGACCCCTCTTCAATTCTTAAAACTTTATAAGTAGGTTGATAGTGATTGAGCACTGGCGTGGATGAGTAAATTACGTCCACAATTCATCCACTCATCCTCAGTATATAACTAGCAAAATAGGCCCGCACTTAGCCCGGGCCAAAAAATTAGAATTTATTCAGTTTCGGGATACTTTATAAGGTATTAATTGAAAGAAGATAATGTAGAATAAAAATCGTATTATTTATTATTTACAAATTATATAAAAGTTTATTTAAAAGGAGAATGTATAGAAAAATTACTTTATTTGAAAATCAAATTTAAGGTTATAAATTTCAATTATTTATTATTTTCCAGGTAAAATGTCTATGAAAATTTTGAAATCTATAAAAAATTATATAAAAATATAGATTAGAGTATTTTGGAAAAAAAAGTACTTATACATGAAGTTCAAGTATTGTCTTATGAATATCAAATCATTATTTATTGCATAACTTTAAAGAAACATCTCTTCAGAGGCAAATAAATTAAATTTGAAATTAAGTACAAAGTAAAAAGAAATTCATTTACATTTACATTGTAATAAATAATTATACATTGAAGCCCATGAATGAGTCATCTATGTTGTATCATGGTCTTTGTAATATTTTTTTTTAAAAGAAAGAAAAGTTGTTAACCATGTCGACTCCTAATTTCCCTAAAACCTAAGCTCCTCTAAAAAGTCCATCTTCTTATAGTCCATGATTTTTTTCCAAAAGAAAATAATAATAAAAGAAAAAAAAAGTCATCACCCATGAAAATTTTCTAAGAGTGGGCTATAGTTAGATTGTTTACTTCTAAAAATTATCTAAATTAAAAAAAATATTATTTACCTTTTTCAAAATTTTATATATAAAATCATATTTAAAAGGAATAGCATAATTACAAAATCCACAAACCAAATTTAAATTTATGAAATCTAACATATATAATTTTTTATGAAAAATATTGATGCAAAAAACTTGAAATGTAGAACAAATTCTAAAAAATAACAATATTTTTCAAAAAAATAGAATCTATTCATGAAATTTAGAAAAAAAAATAACAATAGAATATGAAATCATTAGTTAACTATATAGTTCTCAATTTATGGATCTCCTATTGTAGTCCAACATCTAACCATTAATAAAAGTTAAAAAAGCATACCATTAGATAAAGCATATAAAAATATGGGTTGTAAAGTGTATAAATACACATAAACCACTAGTTGAAGAAAATGTTGCAAGTGGTGTAGACACATTTGGTAGACTGGACATCACATAAAAGGCCGCAAAGGTAATAGAAAATTGTAGTGCATATTGAATAAAAAATATTCAAATAGGCATAGAATCCAAATACTCATACTGTGGTTGGTTATCTCATTATATACTTCTTTTATATTTTTTATAAATTCTTGTGTTACCGGTGGTAACTTTTGATCTTGCAATTACTTATTTTGAATTGCTCTCTCAACATTTGCCTACTGCCTTTTATGTTTAAAAATAAAAATAAAACCACGATGCTATTAGGGCGACAAAAGGGTATAAATATCTCTGCACGTATAAATAAATGTGATATCTATGTAAACTTGAAAGAAAAAGAATAAAATATAAAATTAATTCTAATAACTTGTAGATCTGGCATAGTGATAATAACTCAAAAAAAAAAAAAAAAAAAAAAAGAACACCCAAAATCTGGAACCACCATGTTGGCCACCAAGATTTCCCACCTCCCTTAACTCCACCCATTGCCTCCATAGCAAGCAATCATGTTGGAATCACAAATAGGACTAAAAGCCATTAGAAACTTTAGAAAGGAAATTATCATAAATATCAAGAAAGAGGTTTCAACTTGTAGGAGCTTCAATTTTTCAAGAGACTTAACTTCTTCTTCAAAATGGAAACGGTCCATCAAAAGTTTTGATAGAGGCTGCATTGAACGAAGAATTGCAAACAGTCAATTTTGAATGAAATTGATGGTTGCTTATAAACTATTAGAGAAACGGTTTCTAGCAGAGAAAAGAAATTGTGTTGATGTGGTTCACAAGAACCAAACCATTTTGAGAAAATTCTTTTTTATTAAACATTTTATGAGTTATTAGCTGAGGAGGAACATAAATGTGGGAGCGAGGGAATTGGCGGGGTCAAAAGAAATCAAGAAAAGTCAAAAAGGCCCTTCTCAATTGAAACTTTTTACAAATTGAACCTGATTCTCAATTGAAATCAACTAACTTAATATATTATAATAGATGTGGCAGAGGAACAGGACTATTACAAGTTAAGGGTATTAAGTTTGTTAGGATCGCAAAAAGTTATCATAGGAGAGGTGCAAGGGGATCGACAGTGACAGGAGGTCCACATCACTCCCGCCTATGTGAAATGAACAAAAGAAGATTAACGTAATACTATCACTTAAAGAAGAATTCTTAATTTTCATTATTTTTTTTAAAAAAAATTAGTTACTTTCATACATTTAAATCTAATTTTTCTATTTTGAAAAGCAACTAATCCTTTTCTAATTTTTCTCTTTTTTTAAACAAATCATTTAAGATTAATTTTGTCCTTTTATATAAAATAAAAAAATTGTCGATCAATCTAATAGTCCATTCCATTCAAACTTATCAAAATCCAGTGAGACCTATGTAAATAGGAGGGGAAGGTTTGAATGGGTCGCTTGGATTGACTAATAAGGGACCTCACGTGGTAGCCTATACCGTAAGACCATAAAAAATGCTTATACAAAATCATTACCCATATATATATATGAAAAATAATCCTATGAGAACTAGTTCTCACCACATTTTTTTTAGAAGTCTAGGTGGGGTTTATCTATCACTCAATCCAAATCTTGCAATACACAAGTATTCTCTTGATAGTCACATACCTTAAGTTTCAGTCAAATCTGAATTTACTAGACCATTGGATCGACTATGCATTAATCCGAATTGACTAGATTTGTGGGCCTCGGATAAAGGGATTAGGGGCATGTGATTGGTGTTAAATTTGATACTTTGAATAGTCCCATATAGAGCTTTCCATCCCCCTAGTCCCATCCTCAAATAGGACCCTCAAGTGGGCCTTATAAAATATTCCACAGTAAGTGTGTGAGAACACTTTTCAAAGGATTAAAGCCATATAACTCATCTTACTTACAGCAAAGAGAAAAACAAGAAAAAGAATCACATAATCTAAATTGGGGTGTGAGGTAATTGCATGGGTTGGATAACTTCATTCAAAGCATACCCCATAAATAGTTAGTTCCATGATATCCATATGAGTGGGGCCCACATAACTCATTTTACTTACAAGAGCAAAAAGAAAGACAATCACATAAGAGATGGGGCAATCATGACCATGATTATGTCATTTTCTTACAATGTTCTAGATCACTTCAATCAAAGCATACCCATATTAAGATAGATAAATCGGCAAACTACAAGTACTCGGACATTACATGATCAAAGAACTGGGATCATCTCTCACTCTGCAGTGGGGCCACCTATCAAATCCAGGGCACACGATGAAATGTAATTCGATCAAGGGCTAGGAAAGAATGCAGATCGCTCACTAAGAATCTTCTTTTAGAATTGCAAGAGGATTAGCATTGGGGACAATCTATTTTTCGTGTTTTAAATTATATAAGAAAGACGAGGAAGATAAGTATGTGGAAAATATTTTAGATTTTAGGATGCCATGTAGCTCAAAAGAGAGAGCCACTTGTTGCTCTCTTGCGAAAGGCTATTGTCATTATATATAGTAGCACTGGAGGCCTGTGCCTAATACGGGCCCAACAAGAGAGAAAAACATATGTTTCAATGTAAAAATTTTCTAAGGCTCTATAATGACTGTAATGAGATCACTAAATAAAAATTTAAACTATCCAAAATAAATTACCCACATTTTTACAAGGATCAGCACTAGTTTCATTGATATGATAGATGGGGAAAGCATAAGATGAGACTCGGAAGAAAGGCCATCCTAAACCTAGGTCATAATAAAAATATTGCTTCATAAATCAAGATTTTGCTGAGAGAACAACAAATAAAATCTCAAATTAGCTATAAACCTAGAAAGCGACAACTAGACTAAACTAACTAAAAAAGGAAAACAATGAAGTCTTATATTACAATGGTTAGAGATAATAGAAAGTACATCCAATGCTTAGATCGAAGTGGTGGGACTAAAAAGTTTATTAAGGAAAAGGCATGAAATACTAAAAGATGCTTCCCACCATATATTTTGCGGAAACCTCATGAAATGACTACACCGATGCAAGATGACCAACTCCATATACGCAAAATTTGTTTATATTAGGTCAAGCAAGTTAGTATGAACTTTTGTATCTTAATGCACTTCAATAAAATGTATTGCACCTAAAACACGATAGTACAAGGGGTGGTCGCACCCATTGAATCCCGGTCTACTTTTAAACAACGGTGAAAATTTTTCTTTTGCTTAAAAAATATAAATAAAAATTTTACGTCCTTTCCCAGACTCCTAATGAATTACCCTATTTTCAAAACACAATTGCATTGTTTGAATCTGTACCCCTCAAACGAAAATTCTAGGTCCACCAACAATAGATTATTCATGTAAATATTTGTATCTTGTCTAAAATCAATTCTATTGATCAAATGTGTGGTTTATTTTAATTCAATAGAAAAAAAGAAACCTCCAAAAGAAGAGGATAATTTTTTTCCTAGATCTTTATACACTGTTGCTATGTACATACTTTATATAAACAAATACATAACATTAAAAAATATATAATGTGGCATTAGGTAGTCCTCATCTATAAAATTTATCAACCTGAACCTAGACCAAAAATTTGAGTCCAAGTAGTGGGCCTAAGATTTCAACAAATAAAATATGGGTTCAAGACCTATTTGCAGATTTTCATTTCAAATCCTTACTACGAGGGTAAACATTTTTATCAATATTTCTAAAATTTTAATATCCTACATTTCTAAATATTAACTTACGTGGGTTGTTGCTGACGTATAGCCCGGAGATCAAGGTCCACACCGCATCAATTAATTCAACTAAGAAAAACCTCCATAACGTCTTAGAGATTTTTTAATGTTCAATTGGAAGTTCTTCTATTCTAGCCTTATTCGGTTATTAGTCTTTAACTTCATATTTGCGTAGTCATTGTTTAGTTGGATTTTACCAAAATAAATTATAGTGTTTAGTTCAGATTTGCATTAATCAAATCTCACTTCAATTATAGTGTGATGTGCATTGATCATGATCTTGTTAAACTATGTTATTTTATATATGATCAACTCAATAGCGGGAATCGTACTATATAGTTGGTTTGTCTAAATCATCATAATTGGATTCACAAACTTAGCTTAGGCTGATAATTCTTTTTTTTTTTTTTCTTTTTGGAATGGTTACACTTTGTGTAGTTTAAAAACATATGATCCTTTTTTACTATTCATTTGCATGTGAATATGAGGTAAGAAGAACAAAAATATGCACTAGGGTTAGTTTAGTCTTTTAATAATTAATTGGAGAATAGTTTTGCGTTTTCTGGTGTTACCCATGCCATAACTGGAGAAGTTGAGAATAGCCTTTTCTCTCTGTCCTGTGATCCTTTTGTACTTCATAACCTTTTGGTGATTAGACAAAATTCTATCAATCCCACTGAAAAGATTCTTTTGAAAAACAGGCTTCTTTGAAAAATCACGCAACCTGGCTGGTCCTTTCTTTCTTAGCTTTGTACTTTCCTTTTATCATCGGTTCCTGAGGAACTTGCATGAAGAGGTATTATTATTGTTTTTCGTGGATTTTACAACAATATATATATATATATCATGTAAAGGGTCCCCCAACCTATAAACTTAAAATATATATTTTTATCTAACTGGGGAGCATGGAACTCGCCACATTACCCTAAAAACCCGAAAACCCCTATTTCTTCTTCCTTCCATCTTCCTTCTATGAAAGAGTGCTACTAAGATTTTTCATCTTTCAATCAACTGAAAAACTCAATTTCGCCATCAAAGCAGTACTCATAAATAGGGGTTGAGGCGGGGAGCCCCCTCTGTTAGGCGAAGAAGAAGAACCATCGTAAAAAAAAGAAAATTCACGCTTGGGGTATTGGGTGATCTAGATGGTGGGACCTGATGGTCCAATCCATAAGGGACCACCATCACTGTGGTCGCCCAACAGTCCCCTTCATGATGTAGAGTCTTGACTCCTATTGGGTGGGGCATGGGGTCCCACAACCCATATCGATCAAAGTAGTTTTGACGATCTAGAATTTGGAAAAACATACTTTTGAATCCCCCTCTCATATATCTAGAGCTGATCTCTACCTTCATGATATTTGCAATTTTGGACTTCCATGAGGATGAAATGGATGGAAAAAGGAAGAACATAGAACTTTTGGATTTAAAGAAAGATGGTAGCATTAAATTTGCCATTGTCCTAGGAAAAATGTGGGGTTTTTTTTTTGTTTTAATGGTAACAAGGGAGCTTCGAACTCACTGTTCAATTAGATGCAAAAAAATTTCTGGAGTGGTCATACATGACCACCTTAGAGTACACACACTTGCATGAGGTTTATGGTTTAGGGGACCCCTTACATGATATTTTTGGTAAAATCCTCTTTTTTTTTTTTTTTGAATAGTTAGACTTTGGGTGAGAAAAAGCCAAATTCACGAGGTTAATCACATAAAAAAGTGGATTTTAGCTATTGTTAGGTTTATATCTTCTATGTTGGGTAAACCAGATGGGTCCATTGGGTTAATCAAGGACTAGATTAAGATCAAGGTATTTGATAATTGTATCAAGGTTTTATAGGAAATAAAGAAAGTTATAGGAGATTAAGAAAGCGGGGATTATATATATTATGTAAACTATAACCTTAGATCTCATAGAAGAGAGTGTCTTCTCGAACACCACGTAGGAGAGACAATAAGAGCATGAGAGTTTTTATATGCTTTTATTTGCTATAGTGAAGATGATATCGTCTTTATCCGCAGACGTAGCCCTAATTGGGTGAATCATGTAAATTCTCCTTTTTTGTTTTCTTTGTTATGTGGCTTGATTGTTGATAGCAGATTTTGCGCTTTCACACATACTAGTATTTAAGATCAACTCAAGCATTAAGTGGACAGCGTTTTGCCTTTCTTAAATCCATCCATTCAAATATTGATTGTTAGATCAAACCTTGATTGTTAGATCTTTTTAAATCATCCATTCAAATTTTGATTGTCTATCAAGCATCTCGATGTAAGCATTAGGAGATCAGATTTATTAAGTCATGGATGAAAGATGAAGAGGCAAGACTAGACTTACAAGCGTGCAAGCAGTAGGAGCTCCGGTTTTCCGTATGATCTAATTTCTAAATTTGTATTTTTTTCATTGTGATTTGGCGTTCAGATTTTCCATTATGATTTCCAATCAAGACCTAACGTGAGTCCTAATTGTACAAGCGACCTTAATAAATACCATAAATCAGTGATGTGCAACCCCGTGAGCAATCTACATCTATTTGGTTTTGAGACCAAGTGATCTTCTTCTCTTTACAAAAAATTGGAATTGATATGTGCATCTAAAATTGTCTATCAAGCATCTTGATGTAAGCATTAGGAAATGAGATTTATTAAATCATGGATGGAAGATGAAGAGGGAAGACTAGACTAACAGGAGTGCAGGCAGTAGGAGATCCGGATTTCCATATGATCCGATTTCTAAAATTTTCCTTTTTCACTGTGATTTGGGCCGCAGATTTTACACTGCGATTTCCAATCAAGACCCAACGTGAGTCTTAATTGTACAAGCGACCTTAATAAATACCATAAATAAGTGATGTGCAACCACATGATCAAACATGAGCAATCTACGGCTATTTGGTTTTGAGGCCAAGTGATCATCTTCTCTTTACAAAAAATTTGAATTGATATGTGCATCTACCAGGTTCCTTAAAATCTATAATCGTCATCATTAATGTCTTGTTCGACTTATATTGGGCCAGACATATGAATTTTTTTTCTCGCTCTTCAGCTACCCTTTTCCGTTGTAGGCCAACAACATATATAGCCAAACCTTTTCCCATTAGCATTGGACATGTACAAAAAATTGCAATCAACCTTTTTACCAAATAAAAATACGATCAGCCTGATACTTTTGGTACGATGGTACAATATACGGTACGTTGTATGTCAAGAACTTTAAAACATTTAAATTATTTGACGACTTAATTTTGCACAAGAAGCCATCTGTAGCGACTTTTGTACGTATATGAACAAGTTGAGCTATCATATTTACATTAGGAATTTAGGAACATAGTGGCAATAGGGATTGTGTTCATACGACGTCAAAAACACCCAAAAACAACTGCCAAAGACAGTTTTTGCAGTCAGAAATCAGTCTTTTTTATCAGTAAATTTAAAAAATGGCTGTCTACGTAAATTTCCTGCAATTCAATTAACGACCGTCTTGGGCAGTTATTTTATTTTTTAAGAAAAATTTTAAAATATATATAATTTATTTATTTTCTAAAAAACCCGTAATTTTATTACCTAGCATTCAATTAACGACCTGTAATTTTATTATTTAAAAAAACCTGTAATAAACATACCAGTACTTGCATTAGAAAGCTGATCGACCTAGGAAAAACATGTATTTGTACAAAGTTCCAGAAACCAGCAATACTTCTTAACTACCGGAAAGCAGGTTCTGCTAAAGTTTCATTGTACAGCTTCTTTGTAAATTGAAAAAATATTTTAGTCTAACAGTCACCTGAAAATGGGACCTTGATTAGTTTGTCTTAATCAACTCAGCAAGATAATCAAGTACACTCCCTCGAGAATCTGCATTTTTAAGAAAAGCAAGAAGAACTTCTCTTAAGACCATCATATAAGTTGACCAAATCCAAAGACAAGTTCATGGACCAAGCCCTGCCACTTAAAGTCACTCGTAAGATTTTTATTCCATTTAATGTACCTAGGAAGGTTTGAAAATTGAATTCAAGTTTCCATGAGGTGGGCAGTGACTTACCAATAGTTTGGGCCCTGCATTGCACTGTATTTTCTCTTGGGTTTGAATTCCACTTTCCATGAGGTGGGCAGTGACTCACCAATAGTTTGGGGCCTTGCACTGCACTGTATTTTATCCTGGGTTTGAATTCAAGTTTCCATGAGGTGGGCTGTGACACCTGTGACCGTGAGCATCCCAACTGGGCTATTTTTAAGGGCTGGAAAACCCAGCTCTTCAAAGTTCAAATAGTCCAAAACCCCTCACCAAAAAGAGGACCAGATTCCCAGATCCTCTTATCCCTTCTTCATCAAACTCTATTTCAAGAGAGCAAGAAGAGCCGCACTCTCGGTCGCCTGCAAACATAAGACGATAGAAACTCTGAGATGACTCTACTATTCTTAAAAAAACGAGATGGCACCACACTCCAAACATTTATTTATCTAAATACAGTCTTCCATTTCAGACATTTATTTCTCTAAATAACAGTCTTCCATTTATTTATCTAAATAACAGTTTTCCATTACAGACATTTATTTACCTAAACCACCCTTGCCTTTTCACACCCTGCATAAACAATGAACAGAAAATCGGCTAGGAGGAAAAAAATTTTGGTTATGAAGTATTGTTTCTGAATGTATTTGACAGTCACCTCTCATAGGTGATTTGCATCTTTCCAGCATCAGATTGGCGGTCCAGGTTGAAGGCTTCTTGCGACAAGTCGATAGTGTCCTGACAGCCAGCCGGGCAATAGTGCACCGGTGCAGGTGACCTTATAGTCCCTCCCACATGCAGCTCGATTATTCCAGATTGCATTGCTTGCAGCAGCTATCATCACACCCTCATCTTGGTACCCATAACAGGAGGAGGCTGCACTGACCAGATAATTTTAAAGTGTATCTCTATCCATTTAAAAAAAAAAAGGGAAACATGAAAAAGGAAGTGAAGATATGGAGGCATAAGATTTGGCTTAAAAATAGAAAATAGAATTTATGTGGCCAACCTAAACATAATTGTGACAGAGCATTGTTATGATGCTGACAATGATGATGGAGGCATTTTCATGAAATTTTATTTTCTCCACTAGTCAGTTTATTGGTTCATTTTGGTCTGAAATGCTGTTCAATTGACTCCATATAAAAAATAAGCAAACTAAATAATTTAATTGAAGCTAGACGATCATAAAAACCAGGACATGGCCAATGTACCTGTTCTGAAAGTAGACATCTACTGGAAATTCACCTGAAAGCAAACAAGAGAAGTTAGAAGGAACTCCGTTTGGAAGACCAAAAACATTGTGGACCAACAACATTCTACCACAACTATAAATATTTGAAATATCCAATTACAAAAAAGAAAAGTCCTTGAAAGAAAGTCACCACAGCTTGAAACAAAGCTTCCAAAGCTTGAGAGAGATTGCCGGACCGAGTAGTGGTGCATCATAAGGGCTCAAAGCATGGGGCTATTATGCATAGATGAGGATTTGACCATGTCTGAAGAATAAAATGCAATAATTCTTGCTGTTAAGAAATTATTTATGCAAGTATGCACACATTTTTTATTTACATTTGTAATTTATGGATAAAATTTGAAGACATACCTGCACCAGCTTCACTTTTTGTATTGCCTTTCATAGATCTCGAAGGAGCTAGATCTGGCACAGGCATTGCATACAAGCCAATGAAGAAACTTGAAAAAATAGACAACAGTAAGCTCCCAATGACAATAAGTGGCCACAGAAGGATCACCAAACAGGCAACTGGCACACAAGCTGTTTCAAGGAATGGACCTTCTCAGTTTATTATATCATGAAGCAACTGATGCCAGCCTGTGAAGAGCATGTATAGACTCTCTATTATGGCTATAACAGTGCAAAGAGGGATCTCGACAATCAAGCCCATCAACCCCACAACAAGACATCTGGGCACCTTAACTAACCTATAAAAATTCCAGCAGTAGAGTTTAATTTACATGATTATTGTGGGCTGATTTTAATACCAACAAGCTAATATCATTGAAAGACAGAATTAACAGCATACCTTATAGTGTGAGTTTGCTCTGAAGCAGTGCTCTTGTGCAACTCCTTCAAGTACTGTGGGTATGAATGGTAGTAGAAGACTGAAATCTCAAACTCCAGTGCAGCTCCCTTTAATCGTTTCCCATGTACCATCCTGGCCATTATTTGATGAAATTTCTTAAATTGAACCATATGAAATTTGCTTATGAAGGCTGCATCTGGGCAGAAAACTAAAATGTTGCAAGGCGCCAGCATTTGTGCTAGACAATCATTCAAGCAAAAACTAAACTCAAATTTTATACCAAAAAAAAAAAAAGGTAGGTTTTCTAAAAAACTGGTAAGCCACTCTTATTTAGACTGCAGACCACTTTAAAACCCAATTAATGCTTCCTAATGATTCAAGTATCAAATGGGCATCAATTTTACTAAAAGAAGATGAAAATTCAAAACTTATTACGAATACTTTGTTAACAAAAAACTAGGGGGAAAGAATTTTAATCACTTTTGTGTTGAAGTACTCTTTTGAGAGTCTTCCATTCAATTACAAAAGTGAATGCTACATTGAATTAAAACTTGTGCCTGTTAAAAGTTAATAAGTCTAACTTGCCAGTTTCCCTCTTAAAAGTTTTGCTCGACCAAGTCTACCCAAAACTTGTTTTAGATCACATCTCTATACTTGGACATCTCCATATTTAGGGCAGGTTTGGCAAGTCTTATTTGATTAAAATAGAGCTTATTGAAATAGATTTTTTTGAAAAATTGTTGTTTCAATCAGATTTTTTTATAAATAAATTGTTTGGTGTGTCTAATTTAATTATAAAAAGAATGCCTATCAATTAACATAATCATGAGTAAAGTTGTCTTATCGTAGTAGTATAAACAAATTTGTCATAAGATAAAAGTAGTACAGACAAAACTGTCATATGATGTAATCTGTCATAAGATAGAAGTAGTACACACAAACTTGTGCAAAGCTGCATAAAATGGATTTTGCATCTATTGGGTCTGAATTTTTTTTTAAGAATTGATGAAAATACTTTCACCTCAAAAAAATGAATGGCAGAAGAATACTAATAACGTGGAAAAGTGGAAAATTGTTCTCTCTCTTAAATCCATTTTCATCATTCTCAGTAGAAAATGATTTGTGAGACCTGGAACCTCAGGAAATCATAACTGAAAAAAAAATGTTAACATGGAATGCCATCAACTGTGCTGGATACAACAGAGAACAGAGAACGAAAAATTGTGTTCTATCATATGTTAATGCCTAGCTTCCTTTAAAGCAAAAAATAAAAAATAAAAAAAATTGCGCTGGATACCATTTCACTTTATGCAAAAAAAAAATAAATAAAAAAAACTAGTATGTGGCATTGTGGCGTAGGATGTCCTTATGCCAACCAATTGCAATGCACGATATTAGTAAACATTCATCAAATTAAGACAGATGATTGGTACCTCCCTAAGTGCAGGTGACTTTTCTTTTATATGTATACCAAACTGAGTCCTCATCAACACTCAAACAAAGGTCCCTTTCAACCACTGGAATTTGGCTGCCCTGCATTCATGAAAAAACCCATAACTCTAGTTACGTATAACTCTAATTACTTGTTGTACTCGGTCATGACAAAAAGGATAACAACTGTCAAGTAAGCATAACTAAGGTTATCCAAATGCATGAACCTTCATTCAATTTGGTTTAGAAAACCAAACTCATCAAACTGTTTGGAGAGTCTTTCTAAGGTCATCCAATCTCTCCAAGTCATTGGGATCTTCCACTTGAGAAAGTGCCCCTAAAGGCCTGTTTAGATTCCATGAAAGCCCTCCTATTTTCTGTCTTCAGGAAAACCCAGAAACTTTGGGCTGATTGCTCTATGGCCTTCATCACTTCTATAGAAAATACAGGGTCTCGCTTCATTCCCTCCTATTGCTCCATGTTGCTCGTAGAAAACCAAGATAATATTAATTTAGTAGAAAGTTAACTAGATAAAACTTTCCAATTCAGTACAAAACGAATAAGAATATTCCAAATCTCCTGTCAAAGTCGCCCATTATAGGTAATTAATATGTATGCTTATAGGGCCATCTGAAAATAATAAGATAACAATAATAGAAGTTGACATCATGGCTCTATTTGTGATTTTTGTAGTTACCTGATAGAAGCAAGCAGTTCGTGAGATAGTCGTTATGGTATTTAATCCATTTCTCATCTTTCAAGTTTCAATGCATCCTTTACAGAGATAAATGATTTGTTCAGAGTCTGGACTGTTGTTGGCACATAGAGCTTTAAGCACTGTAGCAGGAGAGAGTAGATTTTCACAGTCAAAGGCCACGATTCCATGGTGAAAAGTTGGAAGGAGTTGATGAGGCCCTCGTGGAATACAAAAGCTAAAAAGAAATGAAATCCCACTCCAACCATCCCCACAATGAATAATAACAACCCCAACATCTTATTAACAAGAATCCTTGTCAGAGGAATCCTGGACGAACCATAATTAATAATTAATTCTGTAATTAACAATATTTTTTTTATTAACAATTAATTCTGTAACTGCGGTCGCAATGAATATACTTGTAGTGCTTGTCATCACCTACCAACCATTCATGTAAAATGCTAGTGAGAGAATTAAAAAGTTAGCTTCATGAAAAAACAAGAAACAAACTTGCCGTGAGAAATATAGAGCTTGAGTTCAGGGTTGGGACTCGCTTGCGTTCCACATATATGTTATTTTCATAAACTGAGGAGCCAATTTTGGGCTTCAGCTTTGGACCGGCACAAATAATTTTAACTTAATCTAGCCTTGCTCAAGCTCAAGGTTGGGCTCAGCTTTATTAACCCAAAAGACATGCTCAAGCCCAAGGCCCATGGAGCCAACTCAACTCATTGACAGACCTAGTGATGACTTCATTGATTGGTGAAATGGCTAAGATGTAGCCAGGCCTAGGGATTGTCCTACACTAATTTCTCTCCTCTGCCACATAACTTCCCACTTTAAGGTACCAAATTATTTAGTCTTCCAACCTAACCTCATAAACACATTAAAATATAAGAAGGTATTGGCGCAACTCCAGATCTCCAATCAAATGTAGAACAATCTCCCGAAGGATTGTTCGAATTCAAAGATGGATTCCAACCCTAGGGCATAATAATAGTCACGGTAAAAAACATACTGAGAGAAAACTCTGATAATTTTAATTGAATTAAGCATGTCCATTACAACGAAAAACTCCTCTTTATATAGGAGTGACTGTTTCTAAACTAGGAATGACTATCTCTAAATAATCATGGCTTACTAAAATAAATTAAGCAATTACTAATGTCAACTCAACATAAAATAGAAAATAAATAATTAATTAGAACTATCTAACTAAGGATAGGGATCTCTGATCTTAGGGAGATCATGGATCAAGGGGGGCCCATCAATGACTACGAGCCAATGATCCGGGCCGGATTTAGGATCAGCCTGCATCAACTCTCCCTGGCTTGGATAAACTTGACTTTGGCGAGTTAAGCGCTTGATATTTTTCATAGAGATCGGGATTGATGCGCAGGAAGTTTTCAACAGTAATCCACGTAGCGTCAAAGAGAGGACGATTCCGCTAGCGAACATAAAACTTCTAGTAACCTTCTTGACGTGTAGAGATAATTTGATCATCAAGGACATCAATAATCTCATCAGTCGGTGGAAGATTAACTGGTAGGAAATAATTTGCTCTTCATTACATCCCCCATTATCATGGCCACAGTAGAGAGTAAGATCCTCTGCATTGAAGGAAGAACTGATGCCTAAATCATAAGGAATGTCAAGAATATAGGCGCTAGGGATAATATTTTACAGAATCTTGATGGACTTAAGTTGCAAGGGTGTAAGTTCTTATTAACTCTAAAAGGCAACATTTTAGGTCGAATACACACTATAATCATATCTCCTTCAGTAAATTCAACAAATTGACGACGTTTGTCAGCTTGCTTTTTATAAACATTACCATTGGCAGATATACGACGGCATACTTCGTTGTGCACTTTTTGCATGTGTTGGAAGAAATGTTTAACATCTGCATTAATTCTTGCATCGACTAGCAAAGGCATAAGATCAATAGGTAGTTGTGGATGAACTCCTGAACACCTTCAAATAGTGAAGTGCCAATTCACCGATTGACTGAGTTATTGTATGCCAAGTCTGCAATAGATAACACTTGATCCCAGTTTGTAATACGGTCACGCACAAG
Organism: Sextonia rubra; assembly: GCA_037013555.1. Classification (NCBI taxonomy): domain Eukaryota; kingdom Viridiplantae; phylum Streptophyta; class Magnoliopsida; order Laurales; family Lauraceae; genus Sextonia; species Sextonia rubra. Next base: position 101,555,616 of record JASUAD010000001.1, on the reverse strand, counting down.
ATAGCATAACAACTGTCCAAGACTTCTGTTTACCACTTTTGTTTGACCATCAGATTGAGGATGATAAGAAGTGGAAAAGTTAAGCTTAGTCTTGGACAACATCCATAAGATCTTCCAAAAATGGCTCATAAAATTCATGTCCCGATCAGAAACAATAGTCTTTGGAAAACCATGAAGCCAAACAACTTCTCTGAAGAATAATTCTGCCACCTTATAAGCATCATCAGTTGCGATGCAAGGAATCAACCTCTCTGGCAGTCGTGAGTAAACCTAGCACAAAGTCCACATTAATGTCTTCCCCAGGAGTGTAGGGAACAGGAAAAGGCTGATATAATATGGTGTTCTTCTTGCTTGCTTTACTGAGTTGACATTTCCTACATCTGTTGCAAATATGAACCATATTGGTCGTCATGAGAGGCTAATAATATCTATCGTTGACAATAGCAAACGTTTTGTCGTGACCCAATTGTCCACTACATCCTCCTGCATACAACTTTTGCACAATATAGTTACGAATAGAAGTAGCTGGGAGACAAAGTTGCATACCTTTGAATAAGAAACCATCATGAAGGCTATAATGAGGATGCTGAATATGATCACCATTGATAAAGTCCACATAGATAGAGCCAAAGTCCTTGGCAGTTGCATAGTCTTGTTTAATTTGCTCAAAACCTAGCACATTAACAGGCATGGCGGTCAAAAGATGCTTCTGCCGGCTTAATGCATCCGCTCTCATGTTATCTCTTCCTGCCTTATGTTGAATGCTAAATTTGAACTCATATATATATGCGCTCCATTTAGCACGTTAGCACTGATCTTCTGTTGGGAGTATAGATGTTGCGAGGCATCATTGTCAGAATAGAGCACAAACTCATTGGCAATCAAATAACGCCTCTAGTGACCAAGTGTTTGGACAAGGGCATAGAATTCCAAATCATAGGCAGAATACTTTCACTTTGCATCCTAGAGTTTCTCACTGAAGAATGAAACTAGATGTCTTTCTTGGCTAAAAACACCTCCACTGCCTACATTTGAGGCATCATAAACAATTTCAAAGAGCTTGTCAAAATCAGGAACCTATAGAACTGGCGCTTCAATTATCTTTTGCCTGATATTTTTGAAAGCCCTAGTAGCTACGCTAGTCTACTTGAATTCACAAATTCTCATATAGTCCATAACAGGAGTCATAATATTACTAAAGTTCCTAATAAACCTTTTGTAGAAATTGGTAAGACCATGAAAACTGCAAACTTCAGTAATGGTAGTAGGAATAGGCCAATCAAGAATGGCCCTAACCTTTTCAAGATCCATTTTGATACCTTGTGCAGAAACAACATATCATAAGAAAATAACAAAATCACTTATGAAAGTACATTTCTTAAGATTAATGTAGAAATGCTCAAGGCAAGAAGTTGACAGACTTCATTTAAATGCTGAAGGTGATCTTCTTTTGTTTTTTTATAAATTAGGATATCGTCAAAGTAAACGACGACAAATTTCCCAATATAAGGCTGCAACAATAGTATCATAACCCGCATAAAAGTACTAAGAGCATTGATTAAGTAGAATGGCATAACCATCCATTCATAAAGACCATCCTTTATTTTAAAGGCAATTTTTCATTCATCACTTGGTCTCATGCGGATTTGATAATAACCGCTCAGCAGGTCAATTTTTAAAAAAATACATGCATCAATCATCATATCTAGCATATCATCCAACCGAGGGAAAAGGAAGTTATATTTTACCGTGATTTTGTTGATTGCATGACTGTCCATGTACATACGCCAGCTTCCGTCTTTCTTTAGAGTAAAAAGTGCCGGAACGTCACATGCACTGAGACTTTCCTTAATATAGCCTTTCATAAGCATGTTATCAACTTGCCTTTTTTAATCAACATTCTTCGATGGACTCATTCGATAGATAGGTAAGTTTGGTAACAAAGCTCCTGGAACATGATCAATGTCATGTCGAATGTCTCTCAATGGGGGCAGTTCCTTTGGCAATTCATCGGGAACTAAGTCAGCAAACTTTTTCAACAGTTGCTTCACTTCCTGTCGGACAAATGCAGTAGGAGAGTTTTCTGCAATTTGTTTGTTAACTAAGGCATATATGACACATTGCTCTTTGCTTTCTTCTTCAAACCTTCTCATAGTTTAAATATGAGGTGTAGGAGAAGAGGCTGTGGATGCAAGTGAAGAAGGTGGAGTTGGCAATGGACGCAACATGATTCTTTTGCTTTTCTAGTTAAAAGTATAAGTGTTGTGCTTATGATCTGTGATGACTTTAAGTTTCTGTAGCCATAGCCATCCAACAAAGATATATGTTACGTTCATTAGGAAGACGTCACATCTATTAGTATCCTCATATTTGCCAATTTTAAAAGGAACGAAGCATTGTTGACGAACAAGAATGGAATAATTGTCGATCCATGCAACTTTATAAAATCGTGGATGACTCACCATGGGCAATTTAAGCTTTCCAACCGCTTCTTGAAAAATAACATTCATTGCACTGCCATCATCAATAATTATATCGCATGATTTGCCCACGCAATTAACTCAGGACCAGAAAATAGAAGCATAATTTCAGTCTTCTTCTTCCTCCTTGGCCTTAGCTACTAATAGACAGTGATCTAGAAAAAGTAGTGGCATGCCATCATCAGTGTCTGCATAATCTATCTGATCTGCTAGATTTTCATAAGGAGGATGCATCAACTTGCTCTGTTCATGTTGGACTTCACTACTAGGCTCATTGGAAGTGTATAAATCTCTATAGGGGCATTCATTCGTATAATGTCCCTATTGTTTGCAAGCATTACAAACAATATCTCTTCTATCTATTCTTCTATGAGCACGATTATCATTCTAATTCTGCGGAAACCGCTAATTTTGTTGTGGGACAACCTGTCTTTGCCAAATACCTGGCTGAGGACTCTAAGGTGCTTGTTGGGCTGACCGTTGAGGAGGAGGTCTATAACCTTGCACTTGATTGTGATTATAGGTAGGGTCAAGGCCTCTTCTTGTGGAAGACTCCCTAGCTTGAAAGGCATTGCATCTCCGTAACTAAAGTTCATGTTGTGCTTTTTGAGCTTTATTGAAGATTTCATGTGGAATAGTCAAACACTGCTACCTCTCGTCTAATATTGGCACTTTGGTTAACTCTATAGTTGGTGATAGTCAGACAGTCATCTATCTTCAAGTTACAGTGAACAATGTATTCGCGAAACTTAAATGTGTACCCTTCCACTGTTAAATTACCTAGCTGGAGAGTTAGATAATCTTGGTGGAGTGTATCCATATAATCAAAAGGTAGAAAATTGCTTTTAAGCCTATCTTTCATGTTGTTCCATCGACTAATAGGCTGGCTTACCGCAAGTTCACTATTTTCAACACCATACCATCAAATTCGAGCAGGACCCTTGTGTTTAACCTTGGTAAAGGCTATCCGCTATTGATCATCCATACCATACCAAGCAAAATAGTCTGCCAAAGAATTAAGCCAATCAATATAAATTTTCAGGCTGGCATCACCACTGAAGTCAAAAATATTAATTTTGACTTTTCTTATGATGTCATCAGGTTGGAGTGCAGCAGGGGGACCCTGAGGATCTCGTTCTACAAGAAAATGCTGCATAAAATCATGAACGGATTCTTGATTCTCAAGTTTTTCTGGTCGAACAAGTGTGTACACCTGAGACAGCGGATGACCCTTCTTGGTTGACAAACTGCTTATTTTGCAATTTAGCAATGGCAATTTTCGCAATTTTTAGACGTTCCATGACTTCTTCCAGTTCTTGACTTAATTAAGTATGGTCTCATCTCTTTGTCCGTCTGTCATCCAATGTTGAAGATCATCACCTCTGCTAGGCATGATTGCTGTTGTTTTTTTTTTTTTCTCTAAATAGACTTTAGTCTAGTCAGACCAAACAGTAGACCCAAATAGGTCAAATATAACCAAATAGTAGTTGAGTTGACTAGTTTTGGGTTGGACCAACTTAGGCCCAACTGCAATTCACTAGACACGGCATGTGGGAGGGAGACTTTTCTCCCTTCTCCTCTCGATAATGGTGCAGAGAAAGAGAACGAAAAGAGATGGAGGGCTTTTCTATTTGTAGAAGCAAATCGATGGGCTAGAGATGAATTACAGCAGAGCTCCACGAGCAAAGACTCCTCAACAAAGCCTGGCGAGAGTCATGCTGATGACGGTGCAGTGCGATGGAGGCCGCGGTGACCGTCGGGTGCCCGGTATGCTCTCAAATACGGATTCCTTCCTCTTCTACTTCTCTTCTGCTACTTCTCCACTTTTTTTGTTTTTTGTTTTTTTTTTTTTTTTTGAGATTGGGCTTGGTGACAACGGTTGAAGGGCAAAGGGATTTTTCTTTAGAAAGGAGGTTTCAGTTTTGGTGATTTGGGGAATGGATGGGGTTTCTGTGGGTTTGGGGTTGAGGGTTTTAATGGATAGTTGGATTATGGTGTGTTAGGGGTTTGGGATGATGTTAGGGTTCTGGGAATAGGGCTTCGATGATTTTGGGTTTTGGAATGTGGTTTCGGTTTTCAGTTTGGAGGTGTTAGTTGGGGCTGAATATGGAAAAGGGGTTCGGGTGGTTTCAATGGAGGTGGTTAGGGATGGTTGGGTCAATCGGTTTTAGGGTTTATGGGTTCTAGGGTGTTGATTGGCAACTGGTATTAGGTGTTGTGCCTCGGGGTGATGGGGTCCGTTGGCTTTGATGGTGGCTGATGGAAAGGGAAGATGGGTTTCAGTGGTTGTGGAGCTGCTCGTGATGGGCGAAGAGGGTTATGGGTGTACGTTTGATGAAGGGATGAATATCAAGAAAGACAACCGTCTACCTGGCAACCAGATCTAGGATCTGATACCAATTTGGCGTAGCCCCAGATCTCCAATCAAATGTAGAACAATCTCCCGAAGGATTGTTCGAATCCAAAGATGGATTCTAGCCCTAGGACACAACAACACTCATGGTAAAAACCATACTACGAGAAAGCTCTGATAATTTTAATTGAATTAAGCATGTCCATTACAATGAAAGACTCCTCTCTATATAGGAGTGACCATTTCTAAATTAGGAATGACTATATCTAAACAATCATGGCTTATTAAAATAAATTAAGCAATTGCTAATCTCAACTCAACCTAAAATATAAAATAATTAATCAATTAGAATTATCTTACTAAGGATAAGAATTCCTGATCTTGAGGAGATCATGGATTAAGTGGGGCCCATCAATGTCTGCAAGCCTATGATTTGGGCCAGACCCTGGATCGGCCAGCATCAGCTATAAATAGCAAGCTGATGTCATAAAGGTTTGAAAAGAAATTAATCTCCTGGTCCCAAACAACTAAGAACTGGACCACCCATTATTCCTATCAAAGCCACTTATCTGAACAATAAAGAAGCAAAAGAAAGAGAATAGAGTATATCAAGGGCACAAACCAGTATTGCAAGATGCAGGAGAGTCCTTCTGCACAACCTTCAATTCCTTTGGAATCCGTTTTGATGCCACTGGCTATCACAATCACAAAATATTTAGCAAATTGTTAAATCAATGCGAGTAGCTAGTTTGTAAACAAACCGTGAAGTACACACATCCTCTCAAAAACAAGTCAATAGGAAAAGAAGAAGAAGAAGAAGAAGAAGTCAATTAAAAATAACAACACTAGCAACAAAAACAAAGTGAATATCATGGAACTGAAATACAAAGGAATAAGTGCCACATAATTCAATAAAAGTTTCGAGATATCGCAAAAATCAAGCAGTAAAGAGAACTTCTCAGAAATAATTCAACATGCGGAAATCCATACAAATCCAGAATCCAAAGCCATTAAAGGAATATAAATAAAAAATAGATTAAAAAAATAGAAAGATTGAAAATGAGATATTAATTAATAGATCAAATATCTCAATCAGAAAAAGCAAATGAAGGATAGAGAATAAAGACCTAATGAGGGCTGTTCCAGCAATTATTTCAGCATGTCAGTCATTTACAGCATCGTCGCAAAGGCTCAAAAGCAATTCTGAGGCATTTGTTCCAGTTCTCAAGGCAACAACTTGCAGTTTTGAAAAAAAAAAAAAAAAGAAGAAGAAGAATAATTAGGAGGGGTTTTGAGAAGGAAAGTTAGGGTTTTGAGAGAGAGAGAGAGAGAGAGAGAGAGAGAGAGAGAGGATGAGAATGGTGACCTGGGAAAGGAAAGGAAATGAGGGCTTAGGGCTTTCCCTTCTTTGGAAGAGAATTATAAAGATACATAATATTCAGTCCTTCTTTGGAAGAGAATTATAAAGATACATAATATTCAGTTTAGCAAACATTTCTAGACATCAACTAGTTATCTGATTAAACACTGAACTACATTCATACAAACACAAACAGGTCTAGGTTATCTGAGCGATAATATATCAAACAGCAAGCAAACAGTGGTTGAACTTCCAAGATTTCACAACTAAACAGTCAACCCATATAAAGCCGTTGACAACCATGAAGTGGTTATAATTCCAAATTCTAAGCAACAAACGTTGCAATATGAATCTGACCATCTGTACATAGCCACCAAAAAAAAAAAAAAAAGAATCTTTTATCAATACTCTTAGCCACAGAAAAACTTTCTTTTATCAATACTCCCAAGTTGAAGATTTCAGCAACCCATGTAAGGCCATTTATCTGACCCAACCCCACTAAATACAGTGGTAAAACTCTCGAATTCTGATGTATTCCTAAAAAACATAGTGTAATGAATCTGCCCATCTTTTAAATCAATGTGAATTGAAACCCAAATGACATAAACGGCATAAAAGAGCTCTTTTAGACATTTAATCAAACACATGGCATGCAGAATATCATAGAAAAGCGAAATGGGGCTTTCGAGCTTGAAATCCAAGAGTCGGTGTGTCATATGACCCATCCACAATTTTTTCTGCACCGTCATATTTCTTTGTAAGATCTATAATAGCCAAGTCTGATGTAAGAACAATTGCTGGATGCTGCCTGTACTGTCAGCACCACAACCTCTGCAAGGACCGCATTGCATCGTTTCTTCCTCAAAAGCTCCGAAACATACTTGTAAGGCCCCTAACAAATCAAGAAAACATAGATCCTTGCTCCATAACAAATTGAGCAGTTAGCAATGATCAATAGATTCGAATTCTTACGACACAACAAAGACTGAGATGAATGCAAACAGCTTTCCGTCAGAAGTGTAAGATCCAGCAACAACAAAGAAAGAACAAAACGATATGAAATCAAATTAAAAAAAAAAACGTATCAAATGGAACTGATCTATCAGATCAAAAACGCTAAGTTCACGAATTGGTTTGAGAAAAATGGAGAGAATGTGAAAAAAGAATCGATGGGTCCTCCAAATCAAAAGTTATGATCGTCCGCTGATGAGCAGATTAGCAATTGCTCTGTGAAGGAGGAGAGATCGAGAATCAGCTGTTCGTCTTCGTCGTCGTCGGCTAAAAGAACTCTCATGCTTCTTTGGTGTTTGGTGATAGCTTTGTGTTGTTGAGATGGTCGTTTTTGGGTTTCGCAGAGACGGAAATGGAAGAGCTTATAGGGTTTGCAGAGACGGACAGCGAAAAAGCGTGTGCCGCTTTTTTAAGTCGGGCCGTACCTTCGTCTTCACAATCAACAACTCCAATCCCTTCACCTACATTGCAACTGACGGAACCATTAACATTTGATACAATCGCAGAAGTACATTCAATTAGATAATCATTAAGTTTCAGGCTTCAAAAATCAAAATTGAATGTTATGATTATCCGGAGTATAGCTTTAGTAAAATACAGGCTCCACCTAAATGCACGACAAACCAAGGAAAGCACTTAAAAAGTGTTTGGGTGTGTCCTTGGGAACACTGTTTCGTAATACTAATCCTGCGTCATAGCCCATATAATATATCAATTTTGACCAAAATCTCTTTCAATTTTGACTTGTTTTTATTGAGCATTTGTAAAAATCTTTAATATGTTCAGGTGAAGGGATTTGAAATTTCAAATTCCAATTTGACCTTCTCTCAATAGCATTCATTAAAATTTTGACCACCTCCTAAAATCAACCATTGGTTCACTTTCACCTCATTAGAATCCTAAACTCGCTTGTTTCTCTTCGAAATAAATGCATAGGAGACTTTCAACTGATGATTGGGCTCAAAAAATTGGCGTCAACCTCTCCTCCATTTGCTCTCTCTGCAAATTGGATTGTTAATTTATGCATATCTTTTTTGTACCTGCTTTTTCGCTTCGGCCTTTTGAAAATGGATCCTCACAATTGTGAGTTGCACCTGCTTTCATTCTAGCCCTAGCCTCTTGTAGTCCGTCTTCTCTTTTGGTTGTGACAAACATACACTAAACAAGGTATGGCTGTAGTTTTCTTCTCAACATTATATGTCATTTAGCAATCCAGAAATAAAAGTAGATTTGAGAACAAAGTTCCTTCTAGCCATGTCTCGAAAAGGCTTCTTTGGATCATGCTAAATTCAGCCTTGGATCAATTGCATTAACCATTCCTTGGGCCTCCGTTCGTTGCCATCATCAATTTTTTCAAAGTTGCTCCTATGTAAATTTTTTTTTTTTCGTTTTCTGCTTTCTTTTTGTTGGCTTTGCCCATGCCTGTTGAGCGTGGATCCCAATTTTTTGGATCCTTCTGTATCTTCTTTTTGGGAGCTCTTTTTTAAAGCTCTTCCCTCCTTTTCTCCTTAATAAAATTTGCCTTAAAAAAAACAAAAAAGAAATAAAGGGTAGATATGCACTTGTGACACTTTGATCCCAGTCCGAGTGAGAAGAGCACAGTTTAGTTATTCGAAGAAACTCCAATTGTGTTTTTAAACCTTGGGTGCATCTAGTATTGTGCCATTTGGATATTCCATTTTCTTGCGAGACAAGCTTATAATAAGCATGTTTGGTTTGAGTAAATCATTATTCCAAATTTTGGTCTCAAGGGAAGGAATCTCGAATTCTTAACCCACTGGTATAAAAAACCTTGGAACAAAGAAAACCAACAACTTGCTGACATATTAATTTCTACTTATATCAAAGTGATTCTATTACTCAATGCCTAAAGTGGGTCATATGTTAACAATTACAAAGGTGGGCCCATTTTTTATTTCTAGGTTTTTATAATAGTGGGAACACATTATAAATCCTTTGAGTGTGGGCTCCATATTCGAATTTCTAAATGTAAGTTACATTGTTAGGTAAATCATCTTTAAAAAAAATCTAATCTTTCAAGAAAAAATACTTAAAATTAAAAAAAGAATTAATCTTTCAAAAAAATATTTAATCTCTCAAAAAATTATTTAATCTTACAAAAAAATTAATCCTCAAAAAATTCAATCCGTTCCTTCAGGATTCCTTTGTTGAAATATGCGGGCGATGAATTCAACATCATTTTCACCGATGAGTTCCATCCCCTTCAGTTTAAAAACCACGAAGTCCACTTTACTGCACATGGAAAAACTTAGCAAAAAAGGGTAAAAGCAACATATTAATTTGCTAAAGAGCATAACACAAGAAGTTTCACGAATACATCTGTAGTCAAATTATAGAAAGACTAAAAGCGCCGAACTCATGCCAGAAAAGTTGGGATCATGGCGCAGTAGTGGATTGATCAGGACCGTGTAGCTGTATCCAACCCATTCCTTCACGATCCTTTTGTTGAAATATGCGGGTGATGTATTCAACGTCATTTTCACTGATGAGTTCCATCCCCTTCAGTTTAAACTTCACATGGAAAAACTTTCATTATAAGACAAATGCTAAGATGACATTAAATTATCAATAAATTGAATCAAATAATAGAATTTGAGTTGCAATAAATGTTTTGCTAGATCATTCAATAATTTATGTTCATGAGTTGGGTCAAGTGATCTGGTCATCAAAAGAGCGCTGAAGGCAAGACCATAGTGGATACGATGATGTGAATCATATTTTTCCTCCAAATGATCCAACCAAGAGAGTGCAAATGCCGAGAGACAAACAAAAGAGCCACCATGAACTCTAGCTATATGTTATAGTCAGTGGAGCCTACAGAGATAACACTCCATGGATAAAACATGAGTACTCCTATTTCTCCCCATAATACAAGCCTAATTACTTTACTAGAAAAATATGCTTGTGATAAGCACAACAATATAAAAATTATGAATTTTTTAAAATTATATTGAAATGATAAAAATTGAGAAAAATATAAATTCCTAAAATAGTGAAAAAAATAATTGATTAATTTGAAAGCAAGATAACTTCATTTTTTCTAACTTCATTTTTTCAAAATCAATTACTTTTTTTTTTCTAAAATCATAAGAATCATTCACTGGGCCCAATACCAAAACTTGCAAACAAAAAATGGAACTGAAAAGGTAAAAAGAAACTACTAATCCATGGAAATCAAAATAAAAGAGCCCATCACAACTAACAAAAAATAACCATGAAATAATTTCACAATAGAATGCAATAAAAGCAATAAAAAAAGAATAAAAATATATCATAAATAAAAAATCAAAAGACAATCCAATAATAAAGCAATTTAGAAGAAACAAACAAACTAATAAGAAGTCAATGTCTAAAAACCACATATTAAAACTAAAGTAAAAGAAACCTCACAAACCCATCAATACCCATCACCATTAAGACTGAAGGAACCCATGGAAACTCAAATAATAATAGTAATGAGATAAATTCATTTTATATTGTTTTATGCGGCCATACATACTCTAAAAATGAAGGATTGAAACAGTGTTGTATCTTTTATGTATGATCGTTCGAGAATATGCTATGATACAACTGATACAATATTAGGTAAATGTAACAGTAGCAATAAAACACCATTTTCAATTTTTTTTTCTCATATATACAGAACATCATATGAAATAGAACACCATTTTCATTATTTTTATATTTAGACACTACATCAGATATAAGCAAAAGCACTAAATACACACACACCCCACAACACACATTATCTCATTGATTGTGATGGACAGGTTATTAATTCTCATGCATTTTAAACAATAATTTAAAATTAATATCCAAATTAGGTATTAGCGATTAATACAAAATAATGGATTTTCATAGAGATTAAACCTGGAAGCTTTCGCTCCTAAAGATGCAACTTTTTCACTCCTAAAGATGCAAGGTATTAATGAGATTATGAGAACAACAACCATGTATGTGGAAGATATTTTTTCAATGCATTTTATTAGACATCAATTGCATTTTTATTTCTTTTTTAATGGTAGTGATTTCACCCTTTTGACTGAAAAATAAAGATTTCACTTTATATACTTTCTTTTTTAATGGTGTGTAAGCAGATAGAAGACAGCACCAAAAAAGATGTATCCAATGATAAAAATGAGCTCCACCATAAGCGTGAAGTTGGGGGCAAATGGTGGACGCATGACTGGTTTGAATTCGATATTGTTGTTAAGAATGGCAGGTAGGTGAGGAAATGGATCTGGAAGAAACTTCTTCATTGATTTTGGATATGGTGGTCCATTGGGATGTGGGAGGAGAAACGGACAATGGTCTTTTGTTGTAGAAATAATGGTATGATTGAGTAGGTGGGGGAACAAGAAGCTGAAATTAAGAAAGAAAGAAGCTGACAGAGAAATACTAGTTAAGTGAAGCGAAAAATGTGCGACAGGAAGCACTGATTTCTCCTGCAAACTAAACAATGGTTTAAAATTAACATTCAAAATAGGTACTAGTAATTAATAAAAAAATGGATTTTCTTAGTGATTAAATTAGGAAGCTTACTCTCCTAAAGATGCATGTTTTTCACTCCTAAAGATGCAAGTTTTTAATGAGAGAAACAACCATGCATGTGGAAGATAGTATTCCACTACATTTTATTGCATTTTAATTTATTTTTCAATGGTAGTGATTCACCCTTTTCACTGAAAAATAAAGTTTTCACTTTATATACTTTCTTTCACTTAACTAAAAGAGTTATCATGGTGTACATATAGATAATATCTTATACACAATAAGTTTCTGCGTTTTGTGCCTCACACAAAAATGATTTCACCTCCAGGGATAAATAAAAACAACAAAAAAAGTACACACAAAAGTTTTGTGTTTCAAAAGAAATTGATTTTACTTTTGCAGAAAATGCCAAAGTAAACACAAAACACAAATAAACCTCCACTATGATATGGTCTGTTTTTCCTTTTTTTTTTTTTTTTTTTGTCAGAGACTCCCCACTTTATGGTTGGGACCCAAACCTGCTTATGACCAGCAGTGGACCCCCTTTGTGATGATCTAGGGTAGTTGCCCCCGATTAAATCCAATAATATGCAGAGATTTGAAATAAGCACTACCCATGCACCACGTGTCTGACTAGGCGCTCAATGCATGTCAGAACATTGCCCACATGTCGCTTGGTGAACCCATTTCCAGTAGTGACATACTGGCGATCAAATATTTGATTATTATTATTATTTTCAAACAAGATTATGATCATCATCGACCAACACCATGCCCCCTGTCCATTCCCTTGGCCTCTATCCCAACCCATCTCTCTCAATGCTCACCCCCATAATCCCATCATCATCAAACCCGTCCACAAAACTCACCAAAATCCCATTTCAAACCCTCTCCCTCTCAAACCAATATCTCCCCCACCAATTCAATTTAGGAGATGATCCTTGATGCAGGACGATGCAATCTTAATCTATTGCAATGTAGTAAAAGTGCTGAAATCAGAAAGGGCAGAAAATTCAGATCTGGATCTGAAACTTGTCTAAGATTCAGATCTGGATCAGTACAAATTCCAAGGGTGGGTCAACTTTAGATCTAGACCCTTATCACAGATCCCGCAGTAATAGTTCCCAGATTTAATAGCGGATCTTAATGGAAGGCAGAACTTCCAACACTTAGGGCTTGTTGGTTCAGTTGTTCAAGATCAGATCTGGGCTCTTGTGGTGGCTAGTAGATACTCAAGAAGAGAAGAGTAGAAGAGATAGAGAATACCTTTGTTGGGCTCTCACCAAACTCCAATCACAGGAGGCGTTAGAAGTGGTTGGCAAGAAGGTGGCTTGCAACCAAGTGGAGAAGAAGAAGAAGAAGCTCTTTTCTTATTCCAGAATTTTTTTTCTTACATGCATCATAATGGTGGAGAAGACCTAGCCCTAGATTTAAAGGATTTCTCCAACCAAAAAAGGAAAAAGGAAAAGAAGAAAGAGGAAGACATGAAAGGAAATAAAGAGGAGAAAAAGGAGGGAGGGGATCTTGCGCAAGATAGACTTGCGCATATTGGGATTCGTGCGCAAGTCTATCTTGCGCAAGAATCTTTTGTTTCCCTTTTTTTTTTTTTCACTTAAATGGTGGTCCCCCCTTTTCTCTCTTATTTATTACATCGATAAGACAAAACGGGTCCCTCTACAGACTCTAATAAAAACTTAATATGGGACCAAACTAATTAAACAATTAAACTATGGGACCAAACAAATAACTTAAGGGAAGAAATAAATGAAACATGGGACCCAATACATTAACAAATCAAACCATGGGCCCTCAAAACAAAATTAAATCCAAGGACCCCTTCACTTCTCCAATCCATGTGCCACTTCCCTATGTGGGGCCTTCACTGTAATTGTGCACATGGGCTGTCGATGCTCCGCCATCGTGATCAAACGAAATCCAACCGTCGGATCTCCTCTGAAAGATAATCCAACGGTGGATTTGTCTTTTCTCCGCGTTCAATGCCATAGTATTGATCATCCAACCAGATTAGAGCTTGATCGGCTGCCCTGCGCTTTCTTCTCTGATAAACTTTGTATGGTTTTGGGGAATTTGGTAAGATGTCCCCATCATTGCCCCGCGGCTGCGAAAATCTCACCTCTGGTGAGATGAAACTATCAAAGCATTCCAAGAGATCGGGATCAATGCGCTGCAATTCAGTCCTTGTGATCCAGGTGCTGTCATGCTGAGGTCGATCCTTCCATTTGACAAGGAATTTTTGAATGCCCCCGTGTCTGGTGGAGACCAACTGGTCATCCAATATGTCTTCTACTACATCCTGCAACTGAGCTTTAGTTTTAGGAGGGGGGGTCGGTTGGGGAAGGTGAGAGAAGGATGCTGGTTCAAAATTAGGTAACGGAGAAGAAACACCGTATGGCTCAATGGGGGATGGTGTGGGGCCATGAAAAGGAACAAGGTCTTCAATGTTGAAAGTGGAACTAATGCCCATATCAGAAGGAATGTCCAGCACATACGCATTAGGACCCAACCTGTTCAAAATCTTGTATGGACCCATACTGCGAGCCTGTAATTTCTTGGCAATTCCCTGCGGGAATCGCTCAGGCCTTATGCAAACCATTACATCATCACCCACCTGGAATTCTGTGAATCTGCGATATGAATCAGCAGATAATTTGTACTGTGCATTATGTAAATTAATTTGTTTCCTGATTTCAGCATGTAATGCATGTATGCGTTGAATGAATGCATCAGCAGACTCAGAAGGACGATGAATGGATGAGATGGGAATGAGATCTATAGGCATTCTAGGTTTGTAACCAGTAACAGCTTCAAATGGACTCATGCCTATGGACCTATTGACTGAACTATTGTATGCAAATTCAGCTATTGGTAAAACAGATTCCCATGTTCGCACATGTTCACCCACAAGACACCTCAACAGATTTCCCAAACTTCTGTTCACTACCTCAGTTTGTCCATCAGTCTGTGGATGATAGGCAGAAGAAAATTGCAATTTAGTGCCTAAGAGTTTCCACAGTGTTTTCCAAAAATAGCTAGTGAACTTCACATCCCTATCAGACACAATGGTCTTTGGGACACCATGAAGGCTGACAATACGCTCGAAAAAGATCTTCGCAATATGCGAAGCGTCAGAAGTTTTGGAGCATGGAACAAAATGGGTCATTTTGGAAAAACGGTCCACAATGACAAAGATGGAATCGTGCTGCTTGGATGTCTTAGGAAGCCCAAGCACGAAGTCCATGCTAAGATCTTGCCACGGTGCGTGAGGCACGGGCAAAGGAGTATACAGGCCGGTATTCTGTTTGCGTTGCTTTGCTAATTGGCAAGTACGGCAACGCGCAATCGTGTGCGCAACATCTCGCTTGAGACTTGGCCAGTAAAAACGATCTTCCACGAGAAGGATGGTCTTATCCCGACCAAAGTGACCTCCCACGCCTCCCGCGTGGAGTTCCCAAATTAAAAACTCTCTCATGGAAGTCCGGGGAATGCAGATCTGATTACCTCTAAAGATATAACCGTCTTTCAACGTAAATCGATCAATGCTTCTTAGAGGATTGTCAGAAAGTGAAGCAAACATATCCCCGAAATCAGGATAAGTAGGGTAATCATCTCGAAGACGATCAAACCCTGTGACTTCGACATTCATGGAGTGAATTAAATGGATCCTGCGACTTAACGCATCAACTGGTTTATTATCCACTCCCGCGTTGTGTTTTAACACGAAAGTGTATTCTTGCAAGAGTTCAACCCATTTGGCATGTTCTCCTTTCAACTTAGATTGGGAATTTAAGTATTTTAAAGCGTCATGATCAGAGAACAGGACAAATTCTTGCGGCAAAAGATAATGTCGCCAATGTTTAAGGGTTTGCACTAATGCGTAGAATTCCCTTTCGTAATTGGAATACTTCCGTCGCTTAGCATCATTCAGCTTTTCGCTGAAGTAAGCGACTGGGTGTCCTTCTTGGCTCAAGACACCTCCTATTCCCACACCCGACGCGTCACAAGCCACTTCAAAAACTTTAGAAAAATCGGGCAATCGCATGACAGGGGCCTCTGTCATTTTGACTTTAATCTCCTGAAAAGCGGCAGTAGCAGCTGGGCTCCAACGAAACTCACCCTTTTTCATGCAATCTGTGATAGGAGCCATGATGGTACTAAAGCCTTTAATGAATCGACGGTAAAATGTGGCCAGACCATGAAAGCTACGAACCTCATGAATATTGGATGGAATTTTCCATTCAACAATAGCTCTAATCTTCTCAGGATCAACAGCCATGCCCGCAGCAGATATTACGAAACCTAAGAAAACCAAATTATCCGCCATGAATGTGCATTTCTTAAGGTTTGCGTATAGTTGTTCTTTCCGCAAAGTACTACAAACTTGCCACAAGTGTTTAAGATGTTGTTCTGCAGTAGTGCTGTAGATAAGAATATCATCAAAATAGACTACCAAGAACTTACCAATAAATGGCCTCAACACTTGTGTCATGACCCGCATAAAAGTACTTGGTGCGTTTGACAACCCAAATGGCATGACAAGCCATTCATATAGCCCATCCTTCGTTTTGAAGGCAGTCTTCCATTCGTCGCCAGGACGAATACGAATCTGATGGTAGCCACTCTTAAGATCTATCTTGGAAAAGATAGTAGCACCAGCCATCATGTCAAGCATATCATCTAACCGAGGTATCGGAAATCGATACTTAATGGTAATTTTGTTGATAGCTCGACTATCCACGCACATCCTCCACGTTCCATCTTTCTTTGGAGTCAACAGTGCGGGAACAGCGCAAGGGCTTAAGCTCTCCCTAAGGAAACCCTTGGCAAGAAGCTCCTCTACCTGCCGTTTTAGTTCTGCATGTTCTGCAGGATTCAAGCGATAATGGGGCAAGTTAGGTAGGGTTGCTCCTGGAACGAGGTCAATTGCATGCTGAATATCACGCATGGGCGGGAGCTCGTTCGGTAAGTCATCAGGAAAAACATCTCTAAACTCATGAAAAACAGGTTCCACAGCACGTGGAACATCAATAGTGGACTCCTTACCAACATCCGTAGAAACTACGGCATAAACAATAGGATCCTCCTTAGAGCCCTTATGAGTCCTCTCATCTAACTCAGCCTGGAACTCACTTGCACTTAAGATGTGTAAACCCTTGGTTGTAGGAGTGGAAGCACTAGTACTGGGTTTAGCACTGTCTTTAGGGTTATCCTTGCCTTTAGGGGGTAATGGATGTAATTTTACCTTCTTGTCTTTGAATTGAAAGGCACAAATGTTTGTACGCCCAAAGTTGGTAACATCCATATCATAAAGCCAAGGTCTCCCTAAAATGATATGTCCCACATCCATGGGAACCACGTCACACCAAAGCTGGTCCTGATAGGTGGACATACTAATTGGGACCAAGCACCGTTGGGTCACGGGAATGGATGTAGAATCCACCCAAGAGACGCGGTATGGCTTAGGGTGTGGGACAGGGGTCAAGCCTAGTCTAGACAAGTTATTGGCTGACACTACATTGGTACAGCTCCCGCTATCAATAATGATCTTGCAGCTCTTCTCATTACACTTGACGTAGGTATGAAAGATGGAAGTTCTACGCCAATCCTCATTTTCTTGAATGGTCAATGCACATCTTACAACCATTAATTTTGGTGGATCATCTTTTGTTAAAGATTGTGCATTTTCGTGTTGAGGATAGGAGGGTGTAAATCGAAGAAAGGATACTCGATCTTCCGGATTTTCACAATCCTCATCGCTAGGCACAAAATCCGGGATATAGGTATCTACCGTAGGATCATTCTCATCTTCTACGTCTTCTACGCAGAGATTGATGTTGCGGGTAGGACATTCACTGGCGTAGTGTCCATAACCGTGACATTTATGGCAGGTGAGAGATTTAGAACTGCCACCAATGATTCCTTTGCCTTTGTTATCCCTAAATGTACGCGGTCCATTTGTGGGATTACGAGTAAATTGGGAATTGGAATTAGATTTGTTACCCGAGGAATAAGGCTTGGAATCTGTTCCCCGATAATCACTGCGTTTAGCTTGCTTGTTTTTCATGGCTATCTCGAGGTTAAGGGTCACCTCGTAAATGTCTTCTAAGCTAGCCGTTTTTACAGTGATTAATTTCCTTTGAAATTCGGGGTGAAGACCTATTCTAAATTTTGAAATTCGCTCAGGAAGGTCTTCTTGGGTATTACATCTTAAATTAAGTTCTTCGAACTTATTGATGTATTCGGTCACGGACATGCTACCCTGTCTAAGGTTAGACTTT
Organism: Sextonia rubra; assembly: GCA_037013555.1. Classification (NCBI taxonomy): domain Eukaryota; kingdom Viridiplantae; phylum Streptophyta; class Magnoliopsida; order Laurales; family Lauraceae; genus Sextonia; species Sextonia rubra. Next base: position 101,537,604 of record JASUAD010000001.1, on the reverse strand, counting down.
TGATCTAAAAGTCTATCCCTGTAAGATTGGGGCTGATACTTGACCCGTAAGTGTTCCTTCATTTCATCCCAAGTGTCAATAGGTGCCTCATGGCGACGCTGTAAACCCCGCTCAAGATCAACCCAGTACAAACGAGCTTGACTCACCAATTTCATTTTGGCGAATCGGACCTTCCTTTCTTCAGACATATCATACCAATCAAAATAATGGTCCATATCAGATTCCCAATCAGAGTAGACCCTAGGATCAATGCGACCATCAAAGGTTGGGGCTTCACCCTCTACACTTCTCAGGGCCCACTCGTCAGGATTCTGTCTCCTGCCTTGGGGCCTACGGTCATCACCCGCCTCAGATTCGAGGTCGGTCTCATTATCACGCTCTCTACCCCTTTGTCTCCCTTGAGGACGATTCCGAACATGACGATGCCCGTCATCATCACGTTGGGACCTTTCAATCTGTTCGAGGCGTGCCTCGAGACGAGTTGTGGCCTCATGGAGGCGGATGTCAGATTGCACCTGCATGGCAGCCAACCTCTCATTCATAATGGCATTGTTCTTGGCCAGCGCCTCATCCATCAACTTGGAAATTTGGGATGAATCCATTGTGAGGTGTTCGGGTTGGAAATCCCTACCACTCCTAGTGGGCATACAAGATGGATGCTAAGATGACTATCCTAAATTTATTATGCACTGCTGGAACTAATTGCAGAACTGAAATATGATGCAATGATATGATGCAATGATGTGCTATGCACTGCTGAAATTAATTTCAGAACTGAAATCAGATTCAGATGCGTTGCAATGATGTTTTATGCACTGCTGAAAATAATTTCAGAACTGAAATATGATGCAATGATGTGTTATGCACTGCTGAAATTAATTTCAGAATTGAAATCAGTTTCAGATGTGACGCAAGGTTACTTTATGCACTGCTGAAAATATTTTCCAGAACTGAAAAGCAACTGCAGTTGTGTTGCGATGCTGTGTATGCTCTGCAGAGAAAAAAAATTTCAGAACTGAAAGTGCACTGCTGAATAGATTTTAGATCTGTAAATTGCAGATGTGATATGATGAACCAGAACTGAAAATACACTGCTGCAAGTAATTTTCAGGTTTGAAAAGAAATTCCAGAACTGAAAATACACTGCTGTAAGTAATTTTCAGATTTGAAAAGAAATTCCAGAACTGAAAATACACTGCTGTAAGTACTTTTCAGATTTGAAAAGAAGGTCCAGAACTGAAACTAATCGCAGAACCCTAAGTGAACCTATGGCTTTGATACCAAGATTGATGCAGAACGATGCAATCTTAATCTATTGCAATGTAGTAAAAGTGCTGAAATCAGAAAGGGCAGAAAATTCAGATCTGGATCTGAAACTTGTCTAAGATTCAGATCTGGATCAGTACAAATTCCAAGGGTGGGTCAACTTTAGATCTAGACCCTTATCACAGATCCCGCAGTAATAGTTCCCAGATTTAATAGCGGATCTTAATGGAAGGCAGAACTTCCAACACTTAGGGCTTGTTGGTTCAGTTGTTCAAGATCAGATCTGGGCTCTTGTGGTGGCTAGTAGATACTCAAGAAGAGAAGAGTAGAAGAGATAGAGAATACCTTTGTTGGGCTCTCACCAAACTCCAATCACAGGAGGCGTTAGAAGTGGTTGGCAAGAAGGTGGCTTGCAACCAAGTGGAGAAGAAGAAGAAGAAGCTCTTTTCTTATTCCAGAATTTTTTTTCTTACATGCATCATAATGGTGGAGAAGACCTAGCCCTAGATTTAAAGGATTTCTCCAACCAAAAAAGGAAAAAGGAAAAGAAGAAAGAGGAAGACATGAAAGGAAATAAAGAGGAGAAAAAGGAGGGAGGGGATCTTGCGCAAGATAGACTTGCGCATATTGGGATTCGTGCGCAAGTCTATCTTGCGCAAGAATCTTTTGTTTCCCTTTTTTTTTTTTTTCACTTAAATGGTGGTCCCCCCTTTTCTCTCTTATTTATTACATCGATAAGACAAAACGGGTCCCTCTACAGACTCTAATAAAAACTTAATATGGGACCAAACTAATTAAACAATTAAACTATGGGACCAAACAAATAACTTAAGGGAAGAAATAAATGAAACATGGGACCCAATACATTAACAAATCAAACCATGGGCCCTCAAAACAAAATTAAATCCAAGGACCCCTTCACTTCTCCAATCCATGTGCCACTTCCCTATGTGGGGCCTTCACTGTAATTGTGCACATGGGCTGTCGATGCTCCGCCATCGTGATCAAACGAAATCCAACCGTCGGATCTCCTCTGAAAGATAATCCAACGGTGGATTTGTCTTTTCTCCGCGTTCAATGCCATAGTATTGATCATCCAACCAGATTAGAGCTTGATCGGCTGCCCTGCGCTTTCTTCTCTGATAAACTTTGTATGGTTTTGGGGAATTTGGTAAGATGTCCCCATCAATCCTCGACCATGAGATGACGGGTGTAGACTCTGGCAAGGCCCTCTCCTATAACCCCTCCCTCAAAACAACCTCTCTTCATTCCATCACTCTAGTGGAGCTTTTAAGAGAAAGGTACGAAAGCATTTGATTTTGTCGTTGGGTTCTGAGGTTGGGATGAAACTTTTCTATTTGTAAAAATTCCCTTGCACATTTTCTTATTTTTGTGCGAAGGGAAAGCAAGTGAAGAAGTGCCCCTAGTTGTTGACAAAATGAGTACGGTATGTAGTGTGAGCAGTAAGAAATGGTGCAGTGAGTTCGTTCAACATAGAATTACAATGTCATGTCAGCGTAATGCATCATATATCCCAGGTGCCCTTTGTATAAAATGTATTAAGAGAAATTAAAGGACTTGTTTTAAAAAAATTATTGTGAGTTGTGTTATGTATATTTTGAATACATTTTATAGAAATTAAAGGGTTTGTTTTATAAAAATTTTTGTGAGTTGTGTTGTGTAGAGTTTGAGTACATTTTAGTTTTCTTATACTCCTCATGATATATATAAGTTTGCAAAGATCCTCTTTGCTTCTACAAATTACTATGGATGAAAATTGGGAGTACCCTAATGCCACACCCAAACAAAAATCTTGGGTCTACCACTATTCATGACTACAAAATTATGAAAATAACTATTTATATTTATAGATTACAAGTCTAAAACCCAACATGTGGCTTTGGAAATCATTAACAGAGCACGCAACTTAAGAACGGCTCCTTACCCTAATGGTAACGAGCTGCAATTCTTATTGGGACATCCAAGGTTCAAACTCTGGGTAGTGTCATTTCTTTTCTTGTGTGTGGGTTGCCTCTCCACTTATGTGGACTTTCTCTTGGATCACAGCCAAACAACTTAAAACAAGGATGCTTTACTTATCAAGAATTGTCATTATTTGCACAGTTTCTTTAATAACATCCAAATTAAAATCCTAAATTTAAAATCCCCCTATATTTTTCATACAAGCTTAATACGATAAAACCGACTCCTATTAGAATAAAATTTGAAAATAACTTAACGGAGTGAAAGGGATATCACTTTTAGTGGCTATACTTACAAGATATGGGCACAATATAGTTACTCTCGTTTTATCACGGGTCAGGCACTTACAGGGCTCTGCCTAATTTCATCATGTGATGTTGACAATTAATTACATATTTAAAATAAAAAGTGTATGGATGATAGTACACCCAACTCATGAGCCACACAAAACTCTGTGCAGATGATAGAAAAGGCAAAAAAAAAAAAAATCATATGACTAGATTTCAAAAATAAGCTTAGATGCCCAAATCCAATGGTTGCAGAGAAAGGCTTGTATCAAGATGCCCAAATCCAATGGTTGTGGAGAAAGGCTTCTATCAAAATATTGGGATGGAGAATCGTCTTCTATGGAGACTTACTTTTGAAGGACAAGAGGGGATCGACCATTTCCATGGTTTCAAACTAATGGAGGATATTCAATAGGGCACCCCCTTGCGGGTAGTTTACCAAGAAACAATATTTTCTAATAGCATACAAAAAAATATTTAAAAAAATTATTTGCTACACTACACGGTTGCAAGTGCTATATAGAAGAAAAAAATATTTTAAACATACCTTTTCCTATACCACCTAGTACTTAAGTTGACTTCATTCGTCGCTGTAATCTGTAAAAAAACAACATGATAATTAATTTCATAATTTTTTTAGGACATGACAAAGACATATAAAGAGAACGATAGCTTCCAAAAAGTAAAACATGAAAGATAAATTCAACTTAAAGCAACATATCCATTCCAAATGCACATTAAAGAAACATATTCAAGTAAGTCCGGCTTGAAACTAGAGTTTCATCATCCAACTGTAGCTTTTAGACCCCTTTTCTACACTTAGTTTTGAACTTCAAACGCAAGCAAATGCTGCCCCCATATCATGGCCAAGGAGCCCCATCCAAAACAGTTCTTAAAGCCCTTCTGGGGAAGGTCAGCATATCCAATCAATTGTACAAGCCTTTTATAAGCTCTTGTGCACCGGATGAGAGTACCGGACATTCATTTCATTCATCTTACGTACCTACATTAAACCGATCAGATCAAATAGAGTAAGAGACAGTTCTATATTTGAAAATATAAAACAGATCTGCTCATAAATGTAGGCTAAGATGAATGGAATAGAATAATAGTACTACCCCATGTGGTATACATAGTTCTACCGCATGTCTGAACAGATCTACCAACCACTTTCCAACGTTCCACCTCTCTTTCTCTCTCTGTTTTGAGTGTTTTCTACTTTCTTCTTTTCACTTTTCCATGTTCCACCTCTCTTTCTCTCTCTTCTGAGTGTTTTCTACTTTCTTCTACTTTCTTCTTTCTTAACTTTGTCTATTCCTCTCTTAATCGAGGGATTCTGCATTTCCATCCTCGAAGAAGTAATGAAAAAACACTCATAGAACCAGATCTGTTACACATCCATCTCTTGAGAGTCAAGAGCACTCTTGCACCTGATTGATGATTTTAAGTATTCTGAGTGTCCATCAACACCAACGGTCTGATGATTAAGTATTCTTCATGTCCATCAACACCAACGGTCTGGATCATCAGAATAGAGCCTCTGCTGTAGCCCAGCCGTAACTAGTAAAGCCGGTCGGGTTGCGTTGCAAGCCGGACAGTCTCGAAAGGCATAGCGAAACATAACCAAGAAAAGGGAAGATAAGAGAAAGCAACGAAAATTCCCCAGACAAAGAAAGCTAAGCCTTCTTGGTAGAGAATAGAATCCAATCTCCCACTCACATCAACAACACATATCCCATCTCCTTCATTCACTCCTCTCTAAAAGCTCCAAAACAACAAAAAAGCAGTCACCAAAAAGCCGAAAATCTGAAATAAGTGATCGGAAAATTCCAAGCTGGACTGGAGAGAGAGAGAGAGAGAGAGAGAGAGATAAATATAGTTAAGTAAGAAAGATGTATAGTGTTCAAAGCCATCTCTTTTTCTTCTCGTAGCCTTGGGCTTTTTACCAAATATTTGTTCACCAAATCCAAACATTTGCCTTTGCCATTCAGACCCATGGATATGTACCGCTGTCCGAGTAGTTGTTTCTAGGTAATCACTCTGACTCAACCAGGGAAATGCTTTAGACTTTACACTAGCAAAGACTCCGCACAATTCCATGGGTTATAAACCTTTAGTTCTGCAAAACAAGGATTGATCACGTAAACTAGGCCATCAATGGTGAAAGAAGTTTCTGCAATTTTGGTCGATACCACAATTTTCCTGCCAAGAGACCAAACTCATATATCTTCTGCTGCATTGCAAAAGGTAACATAGAGTAAAGAGGTATAACTTTTACAGGCCCCACTTGGTCACCTTCGTTACCAATTTCATTTGTTATATTCCTTCGTGCATCTTCTATCTCCTCTCCAATAAGGAAAACAAGTAGGTCGCCAGGAGGTTCAGCCATGGATATGTACTGCTATCCGAGTTGTTGTTTCTAGGTAATCACTCTGAGGTTCGTGGGTGTAGAAAATTGCTACTGGATGAAGCCTTTTAGGAACTTTCATCAGTGGTGCATAATCGAAATAAGCCCTAAACCTTTTAGCCATAAAAGGTGCACTCATTACCAACAAACTTCAAATCGACCCTTTTAGTCATAAAAGGTGCACTCATTACCAACTAACTTCAAATCTGGTTAATTTTTTAGTATTTCCTTCAACGGCCCAAAAGAATATATGTTGACAAAGTTCTTTCATCAGCTTCATCAAGAATTATTACCCAATATCTTTCAAGAAGAGGATCTACTATTGCTTCTCTTAAAAGCATGCCATCTGTTAGGTACCTACAACCAATTTTCACAAATGAATAAAAATCACCAATTTTTTTTACACTGAGCATGAAGCACGCAACAAATACCATGTAATGAGGGAAAAAAGAAAAAGGAAAAAAGCACTAATAATAACAACTGGAAAAGATGGAAAAAAAAACTTTACTTTAGAATTGTGTTTGGCCTACTACGTAAGAAGCACGAATATGGACACGGGACACGGATACGACACGATATGGACATGGTGTTACGGCAAATTTTAAAAAAGTAGAATATGGACACGGCTAGGACACGGCAAATAATAAATATATATTTTATATATAATTCAAACATTAAAGAATAGTTATATTTTTAGCCAAATTAAGATGTATAATGTCACAATTAATAGAAAAGAAAAACATAAATAATATTGGAAAAGTCAAAAAATATGAGACTAGCAAAAAAGAAAAAAAAAGAGTTAGAACAAAGAGTAGATAAAAAAAAACATAAATTGTTTGGAAAAATTCATATTTGGTCTGAAATTGTTCTTGAATTATTTATGAACTTTTAAAACTTCATTTAATACTTTTTTTTCCTTGTTTTTGATAGCATGCGTTGGTCACTCAATGAAAAAATAAAATAAAAAAAGAGAGATTTAAAATTTTAAAATAACCCTGCTGTGTCTCGCTGTGTCCCTAGCTTGTCCATATTTAAAAAAGAAAAAAAAATAGCAGATGCATTTCTTGGAGTGTCCAACCGTGTCCGCGCCATGTCCATGTTCGACAAGTGTCCGACATGGACATAGGGACCCTAGGCACATGTCTGTTCTTCCTAGCCCACTACAATTCAAAATGGATATTGTAACTGTAACCAACTTCATCATATCGATACATCCATCTCATTAGCAACTCAATGGGAAACCACCATTGCAACAACACTATGAGGTTGGGTGCAAGCAATCATGTTGCACATAACAACTTCCTCTTGAATGCAACCAAATTCTAGAACAAACTGAGGAATCTATGGAAAAGTAAAAGTAACATAAAATGGGATCAATCATACAACATTATTGTTAAGTAGTAAATTATACATATTTAAGAACTCATACTTCAATTATTAGCTCTAATGTTTACTGAGTAAAGAAGCAATGGTAATAACAGTAAGGATAAACACAACTACAAGTTCTCAAGAAACTAGAGGATTAGTGTAAAGAATTAATGTACACACAATAAAATCCTTCTGGTCAAAATAACTTTCTTTGTTCATATTGTGTAAATTAATAAAATTTGAGCAGAATTGAAAACTCAATAATAGTAAATCACAAGCAAGTCCATTAGAAATCTATGGAATTTATGCAACTGATATATAAAGCCAAGTTTTGACACTCCACACGTGCCAATGTCAAGCCCAAGTTAAGAGGGAGAATTGCATCAAATAGGTGTTCAGCTACAATACTTTCCAAAATCTTTATACTGTAATTTCAGAAGTAACATCGATGAGGAAAAGGCCTACAAAGTCAACCCCAAATAGATAGGATAAGATTTTGACCGTTTCTTCATAAAGGAAGGAGTATAATGACACATGTTAATTAGTTATAACCTCTCTAAGCACATTGAAAGATGAAGATATTCTTTCTTCTGAAAGTTGCTTAACGGTTGAAAATTTTTTAGGCAAAAACATTCCTCTCTTTTGCCACACCAGCAAAGGAAGCAACTCTCAAATTTCAAATTTCAAACGAAACATCTTTTATTTAATCCAACAACACATTTCTCCCTTTTGCCCGCTTACTCAAACAACAAATCTTTCCCCTCTCTTATTATTCACACCTCTCTCTCTTCTATCCCTCTAACCTCCTCTTCCTCTCTCCTCTCTATCAACGTGTCCTTCCCAAATGCACAACTTGGCCTAAAGAAAATTGATGACATTTGATTTGTTTCCGCTGCACCATCATGATTATTCCTTGGTGCACAAGTCAACCTTGTCTCCACAGTATGCAAATACCTTGAACAGAATGTCAACCATTCTTCTGTCAAGTATCCCTCTACTACTAAGCCCTCGGGTCGGCTTCTACTGCACACAAATGACTTGAGAATAAACAAGTACCAATTGAAATGGAGCAGATACTAGACGCGAGGCGGGCAGATATGAAGAGACTAAAGATGATAGGTAGAGGGGGTAGCTCAGGCTTTTGCCGGAAAAATCAACCTTATGCCAAACTCCCCATCGCGGGTGAAGAAGAAAAAGGAATTCTAGAAAATCCAAAAATTACTTGATAGGAGAAAACACAAATATAGACCGTCCAAATACATTGATCACCAAGATTAAAACATCTGAATATAAAGACTTAGACCATAATATAGTATAATGCATTAAAAAAAAGCTCCAAATATGATTGAATATGTGGGCCAAGCTCATTGGCCGGTCAACCCTTGGGGGACCATGATTCATTCTTGCATCAAATGACTCTCAGTGTAGATCGTGGGTGAAATGATTCTCCGCGTAGACCTTAGGTGAAATGGTTCAAAAAAGATCTTAAAGAGAGACTTTTCTACAAAAAGTCCAAGGGTGTAAATCATCCAAATTACAAAGCAGTATGAAATAATGTGAATAAAGGGTAAGTTATTTGACATGAATTGGTTAGATAAGTGAGCTATACGGACTATGAGCCTCACTTGTCAAACAAGAAATCGGGCAATCCTAATGCAATTCTCAACATATGTGAAGTTTAAAAACTAGAAATGGAGAGGAATATGATCGTAAAAGTTCCATATACGGATGAAAATCTATTAAGGAGCAGCTATTAGGTTTGCTAATCAAGGGTACTTAACCAAAAGTGCTATGAATTAATTTCTCCCTAATTAAAAGATTCAGTTTCACAGCATCTATTATGTATGCATGAACTTCTTCATAATCTAATCAAGTGGAGTTTATGTATTTGTTAACTTCACCATGACAATCAAAATGGGAGTTTCGCCATTATCAAGGTTCAAAAGCACTAAATTAATTTTTTCATAGTCAATAATGCATAAAAATTGAGAGGATTCATGTATTCAAACACTCCATAATCAACGGATGTTTGCAATTATTTCTCCATAATCAGCTGCCGGTCAAAATAGAAAAGGTGGTCGACATTGAAATCTAAACATGAGGCAGGTTTGAGGAAAGCATAACATCCATGCAGTCAATAGTTATCATGCAAAGTTAAAGTATACTGCTGCATATCCATTTAATTTATCAAAATAAAATAAAAGATATTATGGGTTGAGATTTATTAAGCAAACCTGTTCTAAACATACCTTTTTCCTATACCACTTAGTACTTGACTTTCTTTTTGCATGGTCCAACTTTATCACTATAATTTAGAAAAATAAATTAATAAATAACTTCATAAACTTATTTTAGTTTGAGTTGATGTTAAAACTTCAAAAGTAACTTGAACACAGAAAGACATGCTTTGAAGTATGCTGCAAAAATATAAACCGGCATGGTGCAGACCGAATCAGTGTGCATAGGATCAAAACATCATCTGGGTATCTGTTGATACCGCATTGATAATTTACTAACAGATCACCATGGCCCATATTAAACTGTGATGACAAATAAATTCAAGACTACATAAACCAGGGAAACACACAGATAAGAGAGCAGATCTGCAAAAAAAGAGGGGAAGAGAGGGTAGCAGCAGATCTACTGACTTCTGCAAAACACTAAAAGAAAGAAAAGACAAAAGGGGCATAGAGAAGATCATACTGAGCCAAATCAAAGCCGAGTCACCCTCCAGAATCAACTCAAGCCTAGAGGTTTTTTCTCTTGTGGCCCACTTTCAGTTAACCCAATGGCCCAGCAACACCTAACTCAAACCCCAGACCTGCCCTACTTGGCCCACCATACTTAGCCACATCATCACACTGAACCAACCAACCCAAGCCCCCTCAAAACTAAACCCACTTTCACTTAAGTCTTACTGTACCCCTAACAATACCCTCACATAGGGATGTACACAGTTTGGATTGGATCGACTGAGCCAAATCCACCACCAAACCATTACCTACTTATTGACGGTTTTGTAATCTGTAGCCAATACGTTGCCCATTAAAAACCAAACCGAACCGTTGAACAACGGTTTGGTTCGGTTAAAGCTGTTCAATCAGTTAACGAAAACACAACCCATGATATAGAAATGAGAACTTGGAAACAGAACCAGATCTGATCTCAGTTTTAGAAAATAAGATTGAACAGAAGAAAAGACAAAAAAGAACATCTAGCACCATTCATCTAGATTAAAAAAAAAACACACACACAGAACAAGAACTGTGAAACTGTTGCTTTCTTCGTCCCTCAATCACCGACTTGGGCTAATACCAGATGCCATTTTCTCACAGGAAATTACATAGTATCAATTTGCTACAATACCGAAACCCTAAATAGCATTATCCAGCTCTAATCCAACAACAATAGCAACAACAACAATGGCAACAGCAACAACAATGGCAGCCAGCCAGCAACAACAACAATGGCAGCCAGCCAGCCAGCCAGCCAGATATGAACCCAACTAAATGAAGAGGGGACGTTGAAAAATTATACAACAGATTGGGATAATAGATGATGCCACGACACTCAATCCATCCTCCGCACAGTTCCAAAACCAAGAATCAAACTTCCCCACCCAAAATGAACAACACAATTACCAATACCTCAAGACTTATTATGAAAACTTTGATTCATCTTCAACCAAAGAGACAGAAGAACATCAAATAAAGAGCAACCCCATTAAAGAGTGCATCGTCCACTACCAAACCCAAGACTCCAATCATCCGGAAAGTTTTAACGGCGCCCAAATCCATCACCTATGATTGCAGGGTCAGCGCCTTCCAGGGCATATGCGTTCCAAGGTGGTGCTGCCTTTCTATCCGAGGAAGCAAAAACAAATGGAAAAGGTAACAACAACATCGAAATCTGAACTGACCTGAAGCAAATGGGGAAAAACAAACTGAACAAGGAAAAGTGATGAAGAAGAAGAAGAAGAAGAAGAAGAAGAAGAACCTAGATGTTTTTTAGGGCATTTGGGGATTTTGTACCTCCCAATATGAGGGATTGAGATCGAAATTGGAATTGGTCCAATGAGCAATTGAGTTATCAGAATATGGTGGATGAGAGGAAGACTAGATCAGAGACACCTGCCAACACCATTGCAAATAAACCCTAACAAAATAAAAACAAAACAGAGAGAGAATATAAGAAAGATGGAGATGGAGGGCTCATGTTCATGGCAGAGCAGAGTAGCCGAGCGAGAGAGAGATAGGCGTTGAGCAGAGCAGATGGGCGTTTGCTTGAACCCTAATCTTCTGAGAACATTTTCGAGAGAGAAAGATAGGCGCTTGCTTGAGCCCTAATGTTCTGATAACATTTTATGTGGAGAACATTAGAACATTTTACATGGAGATTGAAAGCTGAGAAAAGCGTGAACGGTTGATATCGCAAGTGCATGATCAATTGCTAGAATGTCACTTTTAATACTTTTTTTATATAAAAATATATTTATAATATTCCAACGGTTTGAATCGATTTAACTCCGCGGATAAAGGGTAAAATTCATCATCAAACCACTACCAACAGATTAGGATTTTTTCAATCTGTCACCAAATCATTAACCATCGAATCAGTTAAAAAACCGCAGATCAGATTGGCTTTACGAATCGATGGATTTTTCATACACCCCTACAGCTTCACATAACTTGATTTCCCTTAAACAAAGCTAAGAAACATAGTAAAGAGAGGAAGCAGAGAACGGAACATTTGAATAATCATCAGAATCAAGAGCTATCTCTTAGGGCCTGTTTCTTTACTAAAATCTCTGATGGAAATTCTTAAATTCTAGTCAAAATTTACATATTCATCTACTGGAATTCCTAACATTTGAGGCAAAGTAACATTTTGGAATTCCAAAAAAGTAGAATTCCCAAATGCTAGCTTTAACTCTAGCATTATATATATTATAACAATACCCCTCTTCACGGGAGGGCGACACGTGGCGCTCCTTCTTTACGGGAGAGCGACACATGGCACACTCCAATTAAAGTCCTAAGATTCTCTCTCATTTCCCTCCCTAAAATCTCTCTCGTTACTATGCAATTCCTAAAAATCAACATAATCCTTATCCTTTTCATTATCTCTCTCTTTCTAAAATCAATCTAAGTCTTTCTTATTTAAAGAATATGATATCTTAAAATTTTCAATGCAATCCTTGTATGCAATCTTATCATAATCTACTATTGATAACCATATCATACTTAATCTTGAAAGTAGCTAATCAACTTGTATATATATTAAAGCAAATCGAAAGGTTGTTGGAGAGGAGTGGATTTAAATATCGGCCGCTACGATATATAGGCCGTAGCGCCCAAGGGTGCTACGCTTTTTGAGAAATAGTGGCGCTCACAAGCGTAGCGGTCCATAGCGGCTGATACATTCCCGTAGCGGCCGCTACGGCCACTATATTGCCGTAGCGGCCGCTATGTATCGGCCTGATTAAATTAGGCCCCCTCTTCCCTCTTTCTGCTTCTTCTCTTTTGCTCAACTGATAGATTAACAACAAAAAAAAAGTAGAAAAAGAGGAAGAAAGGGAAAAGAAAAAAAAAAGAAAGAGAAAGAGATAGAGTGGGACGAGTTGCAGAGGACATACCTGATGCGGCGGCAGCGGCGGCGGCAGGCAGCGGAAGCAGCAGGCGGCAGCAAGCGGAAGCAACAGAACCCAGCAGTAGGACTTCTTCTTCTTCTTCTTCTTCTCCTGCTTCTGCTGCTGCTGCTCCTCCTTCTCCTTCTCCTTCTCCTTCGTTTATTTTGGGTGAAACTTAGGGCAAATGGGCAACGACGACCCATCGTGCCCTATTTTATTTTGTTAACGGGTCGGTTGTGGCCCAGGTCGGTTATTTTGTTAACGGGTCGGTTATGGCCCACGATGGCCCATCTGATGAAATGTTGAGATAAAAATTAAATGGGTCATTCAAAAACATCAAAAACCATTAAAAACATTTAAAAAAATTAAGTGGGTTCATCCAAAACAATAAAACCTAAAGAACCTATTGTAACCACTGGTGGGCTCCACAATGAGGCAACAATGTTAAAATTAAAAAAGTCATATAGGAGCCAAATATTACTAAATTGAAATTGGCACCTTCCTCAAATTTCACTCAAATTGGAAATATGGTCATAGCCAACTTCCAGACCTACTTTTTACAGTTATATATAAAAAAAATTCTACACCTACTAAAAATAATGGACATCCAAATTTCACACTAATTGAACATAGGCTATTTAATAAGACACAAGGCCCAACCAAAGTTTACTCTAGTTAATAAGAAATAGGCCCTAACCAAATAACACCCCAATAGAAAATGGACCCTTTTCAATTTTCAATTTAATAAAAAATTCCCTTTCACATATATATAAATATATATATTTCAAAATATAACTATGAAATGACCATTAAAAAAACTAATCCAAACAATTTTACTCTAATAAAAAATAGGGCTCTAATCAAATTTCACTTTAATAGAAAAACTTTCTCCATATATATGTGTGTGTGTATTTCAAAATAAAATTATGAAATGTTATATTCTAAGCATGACTAAACAACATTAATTCATATGAAAAAAATTTATCATTCCTATTTTTTTCTATTCATATAGCGATACAGGACCTCATGCAATGAGGGGACTGCTACATACCCCTATTCTAGTTACTTTTGCAAAACAAACACATATTCTATCATTTTCCAATATTCTGGATTTTCTGGAATTTTTTCAGATTTTTTTGAATACTTTTTTAAATCACACCGCTACGCCGCTACGTATCGTTTTGGCGACGGACCGCTACGCCCGCCGCAACCGCTATTTTCATCCTTGGAGAGGACGCCACGTCATCACCACAATAGTTATTATTTTAGATAAATATACACAAAGAAATATACATGACTTTGGTGTGCCATGTCCGATTATTCTCAAACAATCTAATTTATCTTCTTTTAAGTTTCTCAAATCTTTTCATTATTTAACAGATCATTTAAATCTTTTCAACTTTAATGATGGTTTCTCTTTCAATTTGCTAAAATCTCTCGTCATGAAGCTTTCTTTATCACTCCTTCTAAAACTTCCCTAAATCTCTCGAGGCAACAGTTTATTGGTGATTTGCTCTTTGGATTGGTAATGTATGTGATGCATCCTCGGAATGACTGGATTTGCTGAAAGAGTATAGCATTTCCATAATTGGCCATTGTTGGTATGGGCACCAGATGACTGTTATTCCACAATCATTTATGAAATCCAACACTATGGTCCACAATAGGCACACTTTACAATTAAAAGGGTTATCAATTGGGTTGTGATTGTCATGTGGAAATGGACCTTGGATCACTCAATTGCCCAAAAGAAAGTTCAGTGTATGGTCCCAATTTTGAGTCGGATAGATCAGCTTCTATCACATTGTTTTTTATCCAATTTCTGATATGGGCCACTTATCTTATTAGGTCCACACCATATTTTAATACCTTTTCTAAGTTGATATGGCTCATATTACACTTAGATCAATGTTCTAGCATACGGTTAAATTGATCATATGTGGAAAAGTTACTAAATGTTTGCATATATGTTTGAATGGTCCTATCCCATATGCAAATCAATTAATTCTTATAAGTTCACATAAATTAGGTTATACCAAGTTCTATCTCAATTAATTTTCTATTAAAAGGAGTTTCTCATGCTCCTCCATATATTTGTAAAGGGAAATGCTGGATAAACAACAAATTGGTCTCTCTTCACATGGATTGTCTTTATACACAAGTCAAATTTTAAAATTTTATATTTTTTCTTTCTTAACAAGCCCAATATCCCTAAACTACTCATTCCCTCCTTTTCCCCTGCACCCATTGATTCCCCCCTTTTTCCCTACACCCATTCCGTCCTTTCTCCCTACACTCAACTCTCTCTTCCTCCATTCTCAAGGGCACCACTTCTCTCTTCTTGGGCTTCTTCTCTTCCATTAATCATTAAAGGTAATCTTCATTTTCATTTCTTCAGTTCCATTCTTATTCTCCATTTTTGTTTTTTTTTTATTTTTCTTTCTTTTTTTTATGGCAAAATCGTGCAGTGTTCGGTGCACGATTTTGCAAAAAAAAAAAATTTTGAAAAAAAGAAAACAAAAATGGAGAATGAGGATTCATCTCCTTCTCCATTACACTGTTTAATTAGAGAGCACTAGAAAATAAGGTGTTTGACTAGAAAATAAAGCGTTTGAGAATAAAGGGAGAAAGAGAATGGCGAAGAGAAGAATGCGAAGGAAGAAAAAAAGAATATGAGTGTAAGGAAAAAGATCAGTTGCACAATGCCAAGGAAGAAAAGAAGAAGAGATGAGTGAATAGATATTAGAAAGAAGAGATGGAGGATGAAGAGATGACTGAGTTAAGTAAAGAAGGGAGGAAGATGTGTGAGTGATAGAGGAAAAAGAGTTTAGTGAAAAACTATGATGCCCAGATACGGACACGGGTACGGATACGGACACGGGAAACGAGGGTTCGATACGCCGAGTTGAAAATTTTAGGATAAGGACACGGGTACGGCATTTCAAAAAATATATACATATAAATACTTATCATAGTGCTCAAATATTACGAGGCCCACTGTGTGGATCAAATTTTCAATGAGATGAACCTGACAGTATCTTAACATAGAAGAAAATAAAAGAAAAGAAAAAAAAAGTGGGCCAAGTGTCTTGGTTGGCCCAGTAGCTCAACATTAAAATAGAAAAAAAATAAAAAAAAAGGCCCACTGGGCCCATTCTCATTAATAAAATGCGACGGGTTCTTTTGCCCCTTTTGCATCTCTGGGGTATCATTGAACGAAAAAGAAGAAGAAGAATGAATAAGAAGAAGAGGAGGTGTACATGGCACCTGAAGCTAGAAGCTCGAAGCAACAACAGTAGCAGAAAGCAACGCAGTGGTCTACCACCTAGTTGAAGAAGCAACCCGTCAAAACGAAAGCAGTAGCCCTTGTCAGTTTAGTTATTTTCTTTCTCGCCGCCACCTTCTCCTCCTCCTCTTCTCCTTCTTTTTTGCTTTCCTTTTGATCAAACTGAAAAAGGGCTTATTTAGGAGTAAATTGGTCAAAATAGACAAAATCCGTGTTAATTTTGGAAAAAATATTGCATAGCCGTATCCTAAAACTGGGGGCCATATCCAAGCCATATCTTACCGTATCCCGTACCCGTACCCGTATCGTATCGTATCGATACCGATACCACATAGCATTTGGAGTATCTAGGTATCATAGGTGAAGAAGGGAGGAAGATGGGTTGTGTATGAAGAGGAAGAAATTATTGTATTTTGGAGAGCAAGGGGCATTTTGATCATTAGATATAGGGTCAATATTGGATTTAACATGTTCATTAAAATATTGTGTTAAGAGAGATGTTTTTTGTGTTCAAATAGTAGCTCCCATTTGTAAAATTTGAGTGAAGTCATACCTAAAACTCTTTAAAGTTCTTTATTTAAATCCAAAAGAATTTTAATGACAAATGTATTATAAGATTTTAATCTAAATCTATAAAGTATGGTTCAGTCCATTGACTCCAAACGCAAGGGTGGTACTCACTAGAAAACCCAATTGCTTCTGTTGTTGAGTTGATGTCTTGAGCTTAATTTTTTTAGTTAGAAGTACATCTCTCTCTGTATTATGATTTTTAAGTAATTTTAATAATTTAATATTTTTATATCTTTTTTATACATAAAATAAATATAATAATGACAGTGAATATATTTTTTAGTTTTGTATTTTGCTAATACTATTTTATAAATTCTTAAATTTTAATATTTTCAATTTCGAGATAGGGCAACACTTGACGCTTTTTCTTTACGGGAGAGCGACACGTGGCGCACTCTCAATAAAGTCCTTAAAAATTTCTCCCATTGCCCACCCTCTCTCTGATCCCCTAAAATCTCTCTCATTATCAATCAATCTAATCTTCTTCCCTAATCTCGAATGAACGGAACTCTAGAAGATTTTATAGATTGATTTGGTAAGAAAATGGACCCAATTTTGGTGAGTTTGGCTGGCTATAGTGGACCCAATGCACATTAGTAGCTGATCGTCATTATCTAATGTTTGGAAAAAGGAAAAAATAAAAAAATTGGGCTCTTCACAGTTTGGACGCAGAGAAAAATCTTGAATGAACGGAACTCTAGAAGATTTTATAGATTGATTTGATAAGAGAGAGTAAATTCTATTTTGATTAGACTTTTTAAGAAAGGAAACTTCTCTAAGATATTCTCCATCTCACTCAAATTCTTCTTTACAAAATAAGTTTTCTACTTCATTATGAATTAGTATTTTCCAATTTGCATGATTAGCAAATATATTATAAATAGAATCCTACACATTCTATCAATCGTGCTCTACTATTCTCTCCTCTTTCTCTTCTCCTTCAAGTTGTCTCCAGTTCAGGTATGCTTCATCTTTCCCCTTTCTCTTTTCCTTCAAGTTGTCTCCAGTTCAGGTATGTTTTTTCGGGCTACATGTGAAACAGTTTCATTGCATGTCTATCCCAACAAAGACCAAATGGATATGGCCGAGAGAGGCAAAAAGTCATTCATCGACCTAAACCAATGTTTGGATTGGCTTGATTCGAGAGAACCTGACTAGGTGCTCTATGTATGCTTTGGGAGCCTAGGCCATCTATGTGGGGCCCAACTGGTGGAGATCACATTGGCATTGTGAAACTCTTTAAACCTTAACACAAGTTTAGGTCCCAATCAGATCTAACTATGAAGATAACTAACAAAAGTGAATCTAACAAAAATATCAATCACCACAATGAAGATGGACACAAGATTTTTACGTGGAAAACCCAAACAGGAAAAAACCACGGGATCAACCACCGGTCCACCAAGATCAAACATTATGCAAGAAAGGTTACAAGAACTACTTTCCACCCTCTTCCCAATTGAACACAACCTAAAGGATTAGAAGCTCTTCTTCTTGTCGACGCATACGCCGTTTACCTTCTTCAAGCTTGATCTTCACGCCTTGATGCCTCTCAAGACGAATCACCAGAGTAGAGAAAGAAGACGAATCTCAGAAGCTAACTTCGCAGCACATGAATGACATAGAAGCTTTAAAGAAGAAGATCTCTCAATAGAATTTCTAGGGTTTTATTCTGGAGAGAATTGATTTCTTCATAGAAGAGATGATCCTTATATACACAATAACTGTGAAGTCCTTTTCACTCTGGATTTGAAGAAGATAAAGAAAGACTTGAGCGCGCAAGATAGAGATCCGAAAAATCAGAGTTTTTTTTATTCGTGCCAGCAGACCCAGCCAACCGATCGGATAAGCTATCCGACCGATTGGGCATGGGGTCCGACTGATTGGGCACTACAGCCAACTGGTCGGTCTTCCATTCTATCTGCAGATACTGAATCCATGTAATTTGACCGATTCGCCAGAAATCCAACCGGTCCGACATATAAGTCACATACGTTCCAATTTTAAAATAAAAGACCTTCATTTGTATCTTTGGTAGAGGCTTCAGTCCATCTAGAAAATAAAATTACAACAGTTTTAATCCCCAAGTTTTGTCCATCCAATAAACTTGCCAATATTACATTCCTTACACATTGGAAGCATCCGGCCATTTGTTTACTGGGTGGTGAGGAACACGGATAGGATGGAAGAGAAGTGGATGCCAGATGGGTTTAAGGAGAGGATGAGAGGGAAGGTCTCATCATAAGGGGATGGCCCCCACAGCTGATGATTCTGAACCATCCGCTTGTTGGAGGGTTCGTGACCCACGTAGGATGGGGGTCGATGCTAGAGAGCGTGATTGGGGGGTGCCGATGGCAACATGGTCGTTGCGGCTAATCACTTTTACATAGAGAAGCAGATCACATATGTGCTCAAGATTGGGGTTGAGGTGCGGGCCTAGGTGTGGTCCACGTCCGAAGGGAGTAAAGGTTTACCCCTTATAAAGTGTGGGCAGATCGAAAGGGCAGTGGCCCAGTTGATGGCTGATGGAGATGTTGGTAACTGCTATCCTAGAGCAGAAGCCCAACCAATTAGGGAAAAAAACAAAACAGTAATAGGTGAGTCCTGATCCGGATACCCAATGTAAATTATGGTGTTTTTTTCACCCATTTTTTATTTGGGTCTCGATTCAACTTTATTAATTTAGATATGGTTTAAGTCCATGAAGCCCATATGTGAATAGCTGTGGTCCATCCTTAAATGCATTCTAATATATATATATTGATGAGCCATTCTAATATATCTATTTTATATGTTATCTTTAAACTTACTATTTTTATTTTACAATTGTGAATATAGAAATTCAAATGACAAATAGTGATGTCTTAACTAGAGTAGCAAATGGGTATATACTTATCGAAGCATTTGAGTCTTTAATTATATTATATATATTATAATAATACCCCCTTTAGCAAGAGAGTGACACGTGGCGCTTCTTCTTTATGGGAGAGTGACACGTGACACACTCCAATTAAAGTCTTAAGATTCTCTCCCATTTTCCTCCCCTAAAGTCTCTCTCTTCACTATTTAATCTCTTAATAATTTCACTTTCCAGTTTTCTACTTCATTAAAAATTAGTAATTTTCAATTTACATGATTAGCAAATATATTATAAATAGAATCATACATGTTCTGGCAATCTGGCTGTATGTAAGTAGATTAGCAGTAGCAGTATTCTTCTTTACAAATTAAGTTTTCTACTTCTTATTAATTAGTACTTTTTAATTTGCATGATTAGCAAATACGTTTAAATAGAATCCTACACATTCTAGCAATCTGGCTCTACTTAAGCAGATTAGTAGTCTTCTTCTTTACAAATTATTCAATTTGATGGTTTAGCTAAAGCTCTCTCACGAATTTCATTTTCTCCTCTTTCTCTTCTCCTTCAAGTTGTCTCCACTTCAGGTGTGCTTCATCTTCTCTCTCTCTCTCTCTTTCTTTTGTATTATCCTTATATTTCCTTGCACAGCAGCATGTTTATCATTTTTCTTCAATCAAAATTTACTTATTTATTTTAGTATGCCTTTACCATTGTCACGATGAAACCATCTGCAACTGCAACTCTCTACAAGTATCCCCTCTCGCTCTTGGTAGTTTCTTGTACAGATATATATATCAACAACTTTTGAGAAGCACCTTTCTTCATTCACGTTGGACCAAGTACTTTTATTGCAATGCCAAAAATAAATAATTTTATTGATATAAGCGCAAAAATTGAAACAAGTGTAGAAGTTAAAAGATCTGCAAAAGATGAAACAAGTACAACTATTGAGACAACCAGAGAAGATGAACTAAGTGCAACTACTGAAACAAATGCATGCCAATAAACAAATATCAATGGTTGGTTTTTCCTTAGATGACATGCAATTCCTTTAATCATTCAAGGATGACTTAATATCAATGGTCTATTTTTTTTCACCCTCAACTTTTATATATCTATGATTCAAAGAAAATATTTTCTCTTTTCAAAAAAAATAAAAATTTAATATTTTAATTATGTTTTTGCTATGATTTATGTCGTAATATTCATTAATATTTTATTTAAATTAATACTAATTTTTAATAAGACCTAATTATTATTTTTTCATGGCCCGCGTTGGGCGCAGGCCCTGAAGCGCTAGTTTATGAATTATAGCATTCCAGGAGTCTTTCTTTACAAGTGTAGGCATTCCGAGAGGCATTGGTGTTGTTGGGTTTTGATGAAACCTTAGTTTGGTGAGCATCAACAAATTTGCTGAAATTATTAAGAAGATATATTTGATCATGGTGAGGTGCATCATAATGGGTGTGGGTAAAATTAGTATTCCTCATTATGCCTCAAGTGTGGGCAGAACTAGTATTTCTTATTGTGTCTCTACACAGAGTTGTCTTCATCACAGGGCTAGTTGATGCAAGAAAATTTCATCGATGGTGGGGGCTATAGTATTAAGTGGATACCAAAATGGTATTCACGGTCATAATTTTAGAGCGCGTTTTTTTATATTTAGCCACCAATGAGCACCATCTTGAGTCCCCGCCATTACAATGTCCTCCACTGGCATCATTGGCACATTTGAATTTGTATGAGCATTATCATGTTATTCTAACATTGATTTATAAATGACTTTCATATAAAATAATTATCTTATTATTTAGTTTTCTTCCAACATCTCAATAATTATCTCATGAATTTCAGAAATTACTTGTTGTCTCATTTCAGAAATTTGAAGGTGCGACTTCTCTCTCTCTCTCTCTCTCTCTCTCTCTCTCTCTGCAAAACCCTAAATCTATTCTTCACTTATATCGATGCTTCTCTTTTGATTTGATCTCTAGCTTTGGCAGAGCTGAGCTCTGCAGAATCTCCGCTTTTATAGAAATGATTCATCTGTATGTTTATTAGTATTTGTAACTCTGGATTTCTATGTTTGTTAGTAATATGTTGTTGTTGGGATTGGGAATGATTTAAGAGGTGAGTTTGTGCGGCTTTAAGGAAATGATTCTGGTTTCTAGAGTTTGATTTGCTTGGAGATTGGTTAGTTATTTCATTGGAGATTGCTGAGTTTGTAGCTCAGCTGTTGGGTGCTTATTGTTCCAACCATGAAGTTGCAGGATAAAGTCACATTAGCTTTGTTCTTCCATTATATAAAGAAAAAGACTGCAAAGAAGTAGGAAATTAGTATTCATTGTGAACTGGATACGTCTGACCAAAATACATGTTCAGTGAAGAGAATAGATGCAAAATCACACCCTTATTTTGCTTTTCATATAGTGTATAAGATGCTGAACTCAAATAGATGGGACAAGGCTATTGGGATGGTGGTTTAGTGCCTCAGATATTTTTTACGTTATTTTTGTTGAACTGTTTTCCTTTCTGCAATTTATGTTCTTCTCATTTCATTTAGATTTTAGTAATTATCTCTCTATTTTATTATTTTGTGCTCATTAAAATATTGTCTAAGATTAGAAGTGGTCGGTGACTCAGTGGTGAAGATTAAATTGTATACCTCTAAAATAAACATACCCAAAATGTGAAGTACCCAATTACCCAAATTGACAATCTACCCAGGAAATGGGACTTTAGGGAGAGAGAGAGAGAGTTAAAGATGGATCGATTGAACGGAGAAGATGAGGAGAGTTAAAGATGGATCAATTGAACGGAGAAGATGTTCTAGAGGAATGAATGTAGAACATGCAACAAAACCCCTTGTTCTACTACATGCATCTATGAAAGATTTACTAAAGGTCGAGCATGCAGAAGAAGAAAAAGCCATGAAATGGTAAGATTTTTTTCAATTGTCGATTGTATGAAACCCTAGAATGTAAAGATTGATTGATGAAAATGATGCTGAAGAGAGAGAGAGAGAGAGAGAGAGAGAGAGATTCAGTTAGTTTTTAGGAGTTAGGACTAAGGCAACATAGTAGGTATGAAATGAAATGGGAATCTTTCCCTCAACACTGCCACGAAGCTACTGCCCAAAACGCTCGTCTTGTATCTGAAAAAGGAAATTTTCAAATAAGCCGCAAGTTTTTAAGCACATATGTTCTAGTCCTCTATGTAAGAAACAAAGATCAATGTATTTCCTATGGCATCACTGAATCGCCAACAGTATGCTAATGTGCCCTTAGATACTTTTTAGGTTTATGCCTCTCTGGTTATGTCTAAACACACTGGGGCAGAGCTAAGGAAGTTATGGTGTTTTTGGGGGGGGGGGGGTGGGGTGTTGTGGTACTAAAATGGAAATTTACAGTAGTTTTTGACAATGCACCCCTCCTTCCCAAAATGCAGGATTCTGCACCTGTACATATGGACATTCGTATTCTGGGATCAGTTGAGTATAGAGGGCTGTCGATTCCATTTGTGCTGAAGAATCTGCTGGTTTTACTTGTTCAGTTTTATCTGGAAACATCTACTAGTTTTTGTTGGTTTGGAAATAATTTTAGAGCTAATTGTTTAGCAATTTTTTGGAAATGATACTTAGGCTCAGACCTTCCTTGAAGGTTTGTGGGCTCTGTGTGTCATCTGCTATATTTATCAGAAGTTTTGTTGTTATTGTTTCTTTTCTCTGGTTTTTTCCCTTTGTTTTCAACACAATTGAAGGTCTCTAGCGATTTTGAAGGGGCTTTGTAAGCAGAGAATTTATCTAAAGCTCAAATGAATAATTTCATTTTTATAACATTGTTTTACATGTAATGTAAGCTTTGAAAGTTCAAAGTGAGTTTCATGGTAGGCAACACTTGACGACTATGCTTATTACGCCTATAAATTAGTTGAAGATCACTTTAATTCATCAATGTTGTCGAGCTTACAAATTAGACGAACACAAATAAGGTGGTCTCAACCTTGCACTAACTATGTTTTTGAAGTAATTAGTTCCGCATTTCTGCCTTTGCATTTGATGGCCTAGATTAATACTATATATGATTCTGTAGTATCGACAATACTAAAAATTATTGCAAGAATAGGCTTGCCCAAAGACACATGAATCGGATTACTGAAAATTAGATCAGTTTCGCTTCTGTTTTGGAGATTCCTTGCTCTGATTACGATTATGTGTTTGATTTCACTTACGTTACGGTTTGATCCATGAGAGATCATGGGTGCCTTTATACATCATGATATTGAGTTTGAGGTTGAATTACCCAGAATTTCCTCTTTTTCAAGGGGTTGGTAGGATATTCCCAGTATTTATAGGAATCTCCTTTCTGTCAAAGGGGCTATAGGCTATAGTGGAGGATTGAAGGTGAACAACCAACAATTAACCATCAAATAATCTCTCCTTCAATAGGAAATGATTGCCAGTTGCACAGTAGTAATTTAATCCTAGGAAAGAGATGGTCTTATCCGAATCTCCATTTTGGCCACTTCACTCCTTTTACTGTGAGTTCTGAGGAGTCCTATATGAAGGGGCTATTAATCTTGGAATTAAAATTCTGTGTTCTCGATATTGAATATATAGGTGATGCAGGACAATGTGAAACCTAGCCTTATGCAATGTAATGTAATATAGGAAATTAATTAATGAACACAGAAAATTCAGATCTGGCCAATTACCAATAGTTAATTAATTCCAAAGAGTAAATCAGCTATAGATCAGACTTTCTCACAGATCCCGCAGTAATAGTCCTCATATTTGAGGGGAGGATCTTAATGGAAAGTAGAACTTCCAACACTTAAGGTCTGAATTTGTGAGGAAAAGGTTTCATAAAACAAATCAAAGCCAAAAGGGCTCAACTTCAGATCTGGGGTTATTGGCTCTACAATCTATTCAGCAGATCTGAAATCCTATGATTATATGAAAGTGTTCAAGAAGGGAAAAGTAGTAGAGATATTGGTTACCTTTATTGGGCTCTCACCAAACTCTAATCACAGAAGGCATTAATGGTGGTTGACAAGAAAGGTGGCTTGCAAACCCAGGAGAAGAAGAAGAAGAAAAGTTCTCTTTCTTATTCCAAATCAAATTTCATACCTAGCATAATGAAGGAGAAAAACCTAGATCTAGAACTTAATATGTCTATCCACACACAAAAGGAAACAAATCCCAACAAATAAGAAAAGAAGAAAGAGAAAGAAGGGGAGATGGACGTGCGCAAGATGGGACTTGCGCACCTTGGATTCATGCGCAAGTTCCCATCTTACGCACACTATTTTTTTTATTTAATGTGGTCCCCACTTTCTCCCACTTATTACATATGACCTAAGAAGCACGGACACTTCTAAGAAAGTGACGTGTCCGTGTCGGACACGTGTCGGACACCGACACTCTTCGGACACTCTCAGACACGTGTTCGATACTATTTAGCCGTGTCTATAATTAAGAACTAAAAATCTTAATTTCGGACACTTGTTCGACACTTTTTTTGCAGCGTGTCTCACAATTCTTAGCATGTGTCTATGACTAAAAAATAAACATGTGGCTGATATCTCTTGGATACTTTGTTAACATATGGTTATTAAAACTTGGAAACTTGATATATGACAATTTTGCACGATGGAAAAATGTATAATTGTAAATATTAATCATATCACAAGCTAAAGACAAATAAATATTTCACTAAAGAATAGGCCTCAAGATAGGCTTCTTTTTTGCTTTTTATTTATTTATTTTTTTTTAGGGAGGGGAAAGAGGTGATCTGCCCTTTTTCTTTATATTGATTTTATGGTACTGTGGATATTTCATGTTTAATGATTATGAATTATGTTTTAGTGTTGTATTGATATTTGATAATTTGATATATTTATTAGTTGGTGCTTGAATTTTTATTTTTTGATTGCTAAATTGATTAAAAAACTTAAAATGATATTATTTTTTTAGTAGATGATTATATATATTAATATATATTATTAAGAAGACATCCTTCCTTCTAAAAAAACAAGATGACATCCTTGTTAGTAGACATACTAAGAAAAAAAATTGAGAATCAATTGGTGGCCTGAGGAAGCATACATAAACTTCTTGCTTGCCAACATAAAGAAGGTAAATACTTATGGGGTCCTTGAAGCAAAGTACCACAATTGTTACTATAGTAGAAGGAAGATCAGATTAGACGACGAACCTTGGATTTTCAGAGAACATAGAGCCACTGGGTCTTACTGGATCACTATGAAAGAGACTACTTCTTTTTGCAACCTTTAGCATTTGTCTTCACCTTCTCCCTTTTTAGAAATAGAGGGCAAAATACCAACTATAAATTTGGCCTTAACCGATGGGATGAGAATTAAGAGGTGCTAGTTAATGGGATGGGGCCTTGACGCTTATATGCCTAACTTATTGTATTTAAATTTGTCTGATAAAACATTGTCACAACCCGAACCCAAGAAATCGAGGGTTAAGTTTAAACCTAACCAGTGACACACATACTCCCATGCATACACACTTAGACCTCGTCTAAATGCACACACACAAGGAAAACTCACATGTGCAAACACAATGTACATGGAAGCTGTCAGTATCATTGCGTAAAAAGAAAAAGGATACATAAGGATAAACAATTTCTACAAAAGATAACAGTGAACACAAAATATACAAACGAAAGAATCCTGTCATTACAAACAGTTACTATGAGCCAAGATACAAAATACAAGAGCCAAGTAAACTCTTATGACAGGAACCAGATGCCTTTGACACAGCAAAATGGAGACCTAAACCATGCCACAGTGCTCTCTGGTGGAGTGATCACAGCCACTCCTCTAGCTTTGATGGGGCTTCTACGGTCTCTTTTAAAGTCTTGCCGACCGGTGAGGAGTCGGCAGGGGAGTTTGAGCCTACAACACCATGGACAACTAGTGAATACAATGATTCAGTAAAGCATAAGCAACAATAAGTTAACACGCGTTGTGTCTAAAAGAATAAATAATAGATAAAATTGCCTTGAATTTTAATTTTGTATACTAGGCAAAATTGTGCATTTGAATAAAGCATGTTATATGGATCAATGCATATGTGTACTATACTATGTGGCTACTACATTTGTTATATCCTCCTTCTAGGGATTTATACATGAGATAACACTATCGACCGGGCTAGGATACGAATGGATCTCAGGTTTCTAGGGTCTGGAAGCACCAAGACATAAATACATTGCAGCGGTACCATACATACTATGCCAAAACCAACCCTGCCGGGTATCTTAAGGTTGAGGCTGAGTAGTGTCGGACCACGTTGAATCAATCATATACGTGACCTTGAGTCAAACATGTATTTCATATAAAGAACAGTACTTTACTTTCAATTCAAACAATCCTCACGTCGATGACCATCACCAATAGCAGCAAATCAAATGCATACATTATCAAAGGGACAAAGGTTAAGCAATACATAAAAGTGGAAGCCAATAATCGTTATCCAATATGCCATACAAATCAACTAAATGAAATCATGATAGTTCACTAGTCAACCCTAATATATTTATCCAGTGTTTCTAACCGTGCATGATGATATAGTTTTAAGTTATCCGATATACAGTTGTTTTTCTCTAGTGTTGCATTGTATCAAAAGGTGTATCGGAGTCCCTTAAACCAACACCCATGGGGAGGTGCTTAACATCTGGATTAAACACATGAATGAGTCACAACCCTCAAGACCATTCATGCTATTACCATTTTCCATTGAGAAGGTCAAGGGTTACCTACATTTTAATCTGAAGGCCCTATAAGGTCTCTTCAGTACCTACTTTTTCTTAATATTTATTGGTCTCACGGCATAGCCGTGGGTGACTTACGGCTTAGCCGTATGATGTACTATGGCTTAACCGTGGTTCCCCAAAATTGTTTCCGCATTTGTGGCTCGCTATGGCTAACTCATGTTTCCTTTTACGGCTTGATCATGTTTGTTCTATAGCTCAACCACCGTTTGGTACGGTTTAACCGTAGCACACCACACGGCTTAGCTGTGACTGGACCATAGAAGATTCTCTTAATTTCTACTCTCTGGGTATCAAACCGTAGCTTAACCTACGGTTGGGTTACAGCTTAGCCGTAGACTGACCATAGTGTAAAAGTCAGATTTTTAGGTCTCTGGAAACTGAACTGTGAAGCTTTACGGCTTAGCCGTAAGCTTCAAGTGGTCATGTTCTGAACCTGTTACAAACGTAATAGAATTTGAATCAAATGGAAACAGAGCTAACAAAAGAGAGAACAAACATATATAATTTGCTACAAAAGGGCTATAAAACGCCAAAACACTTGAAAGATTAAGACGAATAATAACATACATGGTGTACCAACAAGTGTTCATCCATAACGTGCTTATACTTGACTTAATTCAACTTTCTCACGTGAAGTAGTTGTCCTCTAGCTCAATTTACTATCGATATGCAGTCCTAAAACCATGCATGCCAAGGGTGAGAAGAAACACGTACACACAATGCATGAAGCATTCGAGACTTAAAGATACTCTCATGACTCACACCCTTACCTTACAACATACAAGAGATGGAGTGATGGAATGGATGCAAAAGGATTATCCCCTATCTTGGCTTGATGACCGAAGAAGAAGGAAGAAAGGAAATGAAGGAGAGAAGGAGAGAAAAGAAGACGTTGAGTTGAGAGAAGATGGGGTAGATCAGTGCATGCATTTGGGCTTTATAAGATAAGTATCAAGTAAATTACAAATAAGTCCAAACGTTTAAGCTAATTACAGTTCAAGTCAAATAACTGTCCAACAGAAGTAAATGAAGTTGTTTACTTGCGAGTCAGTTATGGAAGTCAATGAGCTTGACGAGATACATGTGTTGACACCAATATGATGCATGAAGGATAAGACCCTACAAAATCAAAAATTGCGAAAAAGGGCTCATGTCTACCTAAACCAGGTTAAACTCAACTCAACTACCTATCCATGACCCGAAATGAAACTCAAACAAACAAAACAACAAGCATAAAACTAATTAGTTAGAAAATTACCCAAAAGTACATAAATTATTCGCCAAACGGCATTAAGTTGGGTCGGAGTATTACAAACATAACGAGAATGAGAAAGATGGAGAGAGATTTTAATTAGGAATACAACCATGATCCCCTTTTCCATAGCTATGGTAAGATCAATATATGACCATTTGTGGAGAGAGAGATTGTAGGGGAATGACTAATGAGGAAGAGATTTGAAATTTTGAAGTTTGAATCTGTGGGGAAATATTTATTTCTTTATTTGTAGAGATGAAAGAATGTTAGAATATGTGTGGGCCAAAGGTGGTCATAATTTTTTTTTAAGTATTTCTTTGAGAGGAGAACTCATGGGTAGTGACATTGCACTCTCCAAAGCCCTCCCTTTGATTTGCTTTAATATATATATATCTAGCAACAAAGGGCCAAAGCCTAATCGGGGCAATAACAAAAGAAAATTGCTATACTAACATTTTAAAATAACAACATAATATTTGAGATTTAGAAACATAAGACAAATAAAAGAATGCAAAAGTTTAAAAGAAAGATTAAATTTAGAATAATTTATGAAAAAAGAATCCCTTAGATGTCCATTGCATGAAAATGGACTTCATATTTTTAACTATACAAGAAAGGCCCTCAACCCATTTTAACTTTTTGTAACTAAGCGACCATATCATTGGTTGCTTTGGTTGAGCAAATGATATTGTTGCTCCTTCTTCTTCCTCCTGCCAAACCCATTTGAAATTTATTGATATGAGACATGCTTTTAAACAAAGACCTTTGTAAAACAAAAAAAAAATAAAAAATTTAATCAAATTTATAGTTAAAAAAGGTTTTCTAACTTTAAAATTGGTATAAAAAATATAAAAAAGTGAGAATGGTGAAATTAATATTAAAATATTATTTTCATAAAATTTAAAAATAATATAAAAAAAACTAAGTATTTATGGGTGACCATATCGTTGCTTGCTTTGGTTGAGCAACGATATTGTTGCTCCTTCTTCTTCCTCCTACCAAACACACTCCCCACAACATTTATCTATAAATTTTAATAAGATTTATAGATTGGATAAGGAGGATATTATATTTTTAAAGTAGGCCCAAGGTGTTGCTTCGATAAATAATCTAATGAAATGTCACTCTTGGATGTTTGGAAAAATAATTTTTATATAAAAAATTAGAAATATTTTGATATTTATTAATACAAGACATGCTTTTCAACAAAGACCTTTGTTAAACAAGTAAAAAATTAAAAATTTTAATCAAATTTAGTGTTAAAAAAGGTTTGTGTTAAGCTTGAGTCCAATATTAAAATAATTTATTCATAAACTTAGAATAACACAGAAATGTTATCTAACTTTAAAATTGGTAAAAAAAATATTAAAAAGCTAGAATAGTGAAATTAGTTATTAAAAATATTATTTTAATAAATTTAAAAATAATATTTCTGAAAAAGCAAGTATAAAAATAATATTTCTGAAAAAAACTAAGTATTTATAGATGTATGTTTCTGAAAGGACAATATTATAATTTCCAAAGCCACCCCCATGAACCAAGATTGCTAAAGTGGGCCATATTTTGGTTCCCCATGTGGGTCCATGTCGTTATATTCGAAAGCCTACAAACACGTTTTAAATATTGGG
Organism: Sextonia rubra; assembly: GCA_037013555.1. Taxonomy (NCBI): domain Eukaryota; kingdom Viridiplantae; phylum Streptophyta; class Magnoliopsida; order Laurales; family Lauraceae; genus Sextonia; species Sextonia rubra. Next base: position 101,507,263 of record JASUAD010000001.1, on the reverse strand, counting down.
TCCACATCACATGTCCTAAATGTAGGCAATTAACGAATGTTTGGCTCATAAAAGTGCATTAAATGGATAATAAGTTGTAAAGAGATAAGAAATAAGTGTAGACGATTAACGAATGTTTGGCTCATAAAAGTGCATTAAATGTATAATAAGTTGTAAAGAGATAAGAAATTTTAGGAAACTTAGTCACATTTGGTTTCTTCTTTTTGTTAACTAATATACAATTGGAATACTCTAAATATCAAGTTGGAATTGGGTTAGTATGGAAATTTTAAAGATAGGTCTCAATATGGCATGAAGTGGTGAAATGGATATGTTTAGAAAGAACGAAGATTGTTTGGACCACTTAATATTGACAAAATAGAAAATATATTTTGAAAGAAAGAACATTTTTTGGATGGGGTCTTATTTAGGAAGAAGATATGTTTAGAATTCAAATAGGAAGAAGATATGTTTAGGACTTTAATCAGAGCATGCTATATGCCGCACTTCTGCAAAATGACTGCCCCACGTATTGCTCTCCTGCGAAAAGTTTATCTTTATTATATATAATAATATAATAATATAACTGGCGCTCAAGGCCCGTGCCCAACATGGGCCAAAAAAGAAAAAAACAAATATCTCAATATAAAAATTTTTTTTTGTGTATATCAAAAAAATATATAAAAATATTAACAAAAATGCTTGTTGAAGAAGCAAAATGAGGGAAGGAGCAAGGGAAAGATAAATCTTTTGATTGAATAGGTGGGCCACTAATGACATAGTGTTCTAACCCAAATACTAACAACCAAATAATAAACAACCTTATACCATTTTAAGAATAAACATTTTAATAATTTGTAATAGAAAATAATAACAACAAATAAAACTGAGCTGTTATTTTACCATAAGTACAAATATTATGATACATATTTCATTCAAGAATATATCAAAATTTATCAATTAAAATAAATTAGCGGAAGAATGTAGCTCAATTATCCCAAAAAAAAAATCACATTAGCATTAAGGTAAAGATAGAGACTTAGAAATTAAAAGAAACAACTGAATCTTCATGCATATGTTAGTGAGATGAGCCAATTTTATAAGATAAGTTTAGATAAGGCGAACTCAATCACTTGTTAGTTATCATTCGTAAAAAAATAAGAACATCTTTCATTAAATTTTAAAATAAAGAAACACACTAATTTAAGAAAATTAGTAACAATATGAGAAAATAATATAAGATGATAATTTTTGTTGCACCCTCCATATTTTATTAAAATTAAAAGCAAAAGGCTCCGCATAAAATTGTATTATATTATACATTTTGTATATTTAAATCTGACCTTAGATCAGTTGGGAAAGAAGATTGTAGTAAATGTAGCCTAAACCAACAGTGAGTTATTAGGTTGTTGGTTTGAATCTAGTCAATTCTACCATTTACATGTTTTTTTTTTAATTTTTTAATGACTTCTATAGCAAATGAGAATACATAATGGACACCCCCCCCCCCCTCAACACACACACACACACAAGTCATGGGTAGATCGGATTTTGTGGGACGCATGTTGGTTGGTTTTTGTTTCATCTAATTAGTCGCATGCGGATGGGTATAATAGGTGTAAAAATAAGATCTTTCATCCATCAGGTTTATATGATGGGTAAAAAACTGGATCAATCATCTAGCGTGGGTCCAACATCTAGTAGAGTGACCTCTTTAAAATTTCAATTGCTACTCATATGAAAATGCCTTTATAATGTATTGATTTTGGTAAATTATTAACTGAATATGGTTTGGAGACCACCCCAAGATCTGTCAAATATAATTTATTTGAAAAAGATATCATAAAAATTACTTTCTTTTTCATCATGTGAAAATTGGGCTATTCATCTTAGGGCCTCACATAGAGAATCCTATGCTTTGAGAGGAAGGAAATTTTAAGAGAGAGAGAGAGAGAGAGAGAGAGAGAGAGAGAGAGAGAGAGATATTTTTAACGAGGAGCAAAAATTTAGAGCGCGCGAGAGAGATCTTAGGGAAAGATAGCATGCCATGTGTTGCACCCTCGTGCACTCTCACTAAGGGGGGACTTCACTTTGGGAGGAGTAGAAATTAAGAGGGTGAGAAAGTGATTTTAGGAAAAGATAGCATGCCACATGTCACACCCTCGCGTAGATCTAGAGAGAGAAAATGATGACAAGAATTCAAAAACTAAAAAATTAATGATTTTTTATACATTGGACTATTTCATCTAATTTTTTTTACCATATAATATTTTTTCTCTTAAGTTGAGTTTACAGATTAAAGGAAAAAATGATCTAACTTTTTATTTAGTTTTACTAATAAGATATTTAGTTTTCTAAGAGTGCACTAAAATATTTGAAATTATGAATGTGCAATGAATTTAATGTTATAGTTTACAATTCATTTAAATATATATAAAAATTTTTATATACAAATAAAATAAATCTAAAGAAGGCCCACATTGGGTATGGGCCTAAAGTGCTAGTCTTTTCTTAAATAAAATCATCACGTTTTATTTTCTAATTTTAAGCATTGGCCCTGATAAAATTTTAGTTACAAACATTCCTATATGCACGCGTGGTCAAGTTAGTCCATGATTAGATGGCTACAATGATAAATAATCCAAAGTGGCTCCATAGAGAAACTCATTATGAAATAACAATAACTATTAAATAACATTTAAAAAGAAATAAAAATTCCATATAGACATTTGCGATAAAGAAGGTCCAAATCTTAAAACTCCTTTTAGATTTGAATTTATTAGATCCAGAATCAAAGAACTATGGCCCAACTCCCAGTTAATATCTATAAGGACAATGGAGCCTTAACTCGGTTTTAGCCCCATCTGCAGGTGTGGGCCCTGAAGCACCATTTATTTTCTAATTTTAATGCTAAAACAATGACAAAATATGTCAAATTTAGAAAAAGAAAATGATTATAATATATACAATTTGAATTTGATTGGGCTCTTTATGTTAGAAATTATAATATGAGTCCACCTTTTGTGTGATTTTGTGGGAGGAAATATTTTAGATTTTAGGATGCCATGTGTTGCTGAAAGGGAGAGCCGTGGGCAAACTTCCCCTTTAATTATTAGTCATAATATTCCAGACTATTATGAAAAAAAATCTTTTTTCCTATATAATACCAAGCTTTGAAATAGACATGTTTTAGACTCAAACTGTATATATGTTGAGTGAATGGGCTCAGCCCACATGCCGTACAATTTAGCCTAGATCTAGGTTTTCACTTGGGTAATTTTATGTGTAGATCTTAAAATGATTAACACACATCCGGCATTGCACTGCCAATGGCTGGGTTGTGTTGGGATAGTATGCATCAGAGTCCAAGTCAATACTTAATAAAAATGAAAGTAATTATATTTTAAGGTAAAAACATTTTAGGATAAATCAATTGTTAAAAAGCAAACAGTGAATATATCCCCCCGATAATGCTTCTGCCAAATCAAGATGTTTCGCATAGAAGTCTTTGATGTCAAGATTCCATGAAAGCCCTCCTATTTTCTGTCTTCAGGAAAACCCAGAAACTTTGGGCTGATTGCTCTATGGCCTTCATCACTTCTATAGAAAATACAGGGTCTCGCTTCATTCCCTCCTATTGCTCCATGTTGCTCGTAGAAAACCAAGATAATATTAATTTAGTAGAAAGTTAACTAGATAAAACTTTCCAATTCAGTACAAAACGAATAAGAATATTCCAAATCTCCTGTCAAAGTCGCCCATTATAGGTAATTAATATGTATGCTTATAGGGCCATCTGAAAATAATAAGATAACAATAATAGAAGTTGACATCATGGCTCTATTTGTGATTTTTGTAGTTACCTGATAGAAGCAAGCAGTTCGTGAGATAGTCGTTATGGTATTTAATCCATTTCTCATCTTTCAAGTTTCAATGCATCCTTTACAGAGATAAATGATTTGTTCAGAGTCTGGACTGTTGTTGGCACATAGAGCTTTAAGCACTGTAGCAGGAGAGAGTAGATTTTCACAGTCAAAGGCCACGATTCCATGGTGAAAAGTTGGAAGGAGTTGATGAGGCCCTCGTGGAATACAAAAGCTAAAAAGAAATGAAATCCCACTCCAACCATCCCCACAATGAATAATAACAACCCCAACATCTTATTAACAAGAATCCTTGTCAGAGGAATCCTGGACGAACCATAATTAATAATTAATTCTGTAATTAACAATATTTTTTTTATTAACAATTAATTCTGTAACTGCGGTCGCAATGAATATACTTGTAGTGCTTGTCATCACCTACCAACCATTCATGTAAAATGCTAGTGAGAGAATTAAAAAGTTAGCTTCATGAAAAAACAAGAAACAAACTTGCCGTGAGAAATATAGAGCTTGAGTTCAGGGTTGGGACTCGCTTGCGTTCCACATATATGTTATTTTCATAAACTGAGGAGCCAATTTTGGGCTTCAGCTTTGGACCGGCACAAATAATTTTAACTTAATCTAGCCTTGCTCAAGCTCAAGGTTGGGCTCAGCTTTATTAACCCAAAAGACATGCTCAAGCCCAAGGCCCATGGAGCCAACTCAACTCATTGACAGACCTAGTGATGACTTCATTGATTGGTGAAATGGCTAAGATGTAGCCAGGCCTAGGGATTGTCCTACACTAATTTCTCTCCTCTGCCACATAACTTCCCACTTTAAGGTACCAAATTATTTAGTCTTCCAACCTAACCTCATAAACACATTAAAATATAAGAAGGTATTGGCGCAACTCCAGATCTCCAATCAAATGTAGAACAATCTCCCGAAGGATTGTTCGAATTCAAAGATGGATTCCAACCCTAGGGCATAATAATAGTCACGGTAAAAAACATACTGAGAGAAAACTCTGATAATTTTAATTGAATTAAGCATGTCCATTACAACGAAAAACTCCTCTTTATATAGGAGTGACTGTTTCTAAACTAGGAATGACTATCTCTAAATAATCATGGCTTACTAAAATAAATTAAGCAATTACTAATGTCAACTCAACATAAAATAGAAAATAAATAATTAATTAGAACTATCTAACTAAGGATAGGGATCTCTGATCTTAGGGAGATCATGGATCAAGGGGGGCCCATCAATGACTACGAGCCAATGATCCGGGCCGGATTTAGGATCAGCCTGCATCAACTCTCCCTGGCTTGGATAAACTTGACTTTGGCGAGTTAAGCGCTTGATATTTTTCATAGAGATCGGGATTGATGCGCAGGAAGTTTTCAACAGTAATCCACGTAGCGTCAAAGAGAGGACGATTCCGCTAGCGAACATAAAACTTCTAGTAACCTTCTTGACGTGTAGAGATAATTTGATCATCAAGGACATCAATAATCTCATCAGTCGGTGGAAGATTAACTGGTAGGAAATAATTTGCTCTTCATTACATCCCCCATTATCATGGCCACAGTAGAGAGTAAGATCCTCTGCATTGAAGGAAGAACTGATGCCTAAATCATAAGGAATGTCAAGAATATAGGCGCTAGGGATAATATTTTACAGAATCTTGATGGACTTAAGTTGCAAGGGTGTAAGTTCTTATTAACTCTAAAAGGCAACATTTTAGGTCGAATACACACTATAATCATATCTCCTTCAGTAAATTCAACAAATTGACGACGTTTGTCAGCTTGCTTTTTATAAACATTACCATTGGCAGATATACGACGGCATACTTCGTTGTGCACTTTTTGCATGTGTTGGAAGAAATGTTTAACATCTGCATTAATTCTTGCATCGACTAGCAAAGGCATAAGATCAATAGGTAGTTGTGGATGAACTCCTGAACACCTTCAAATAGTGAAGTGCCAATTCACCGATTGACTGAGTTATTGTATGCCAAGTCTGCAATAGATAACACTTGATCCCAGTTTGTAATACGGTCACGCACAAGATAGCATAACAACTGTCCAAGACTTCTGTTTACCACTTTTGTTTGACCATCAGATTGAGGATGATAAGAAGTGGAAAAGTTAAGCTTAGTCTTGGACAACATCCATAAGATCTTCCAAAAATGGCTCATAAAATTCATGTCCCGATCAGAAACAATAGTCTTTGGAAAACCATGAAGCCAAACAACTTCTCTGAAGAATAATTCTGCCACCTTATAAGCATCATCAGTTGCGATGCAAGGAATCAACCTCTCTGGCAGTCGTGAGTAAACCTAGCACAAAGTCCACATTAATGTCTTCCCCAGGAGTGTAGGGAACAGGAAAAGGCTGATATAATATGGTGTTCTTCTTGCTTGCTTTACTGAGTTGACATTTCCTACATCTGTTGCAAATATGAACCATATTGGTCGTCATGAGAGGCTAATAATATCTATCGTTGACAATAGCAAACGTTTTGTCGTGACCCAATTGTCCACTACATCCTCCTGCATACAACTTTTGCACAATATAGTTACGAATAGAAGTAGCTGGGAGACAAAGTTGCATACCTTTGAATAAGAAACCATCATGAAGGCTATAATGAGGATGCTGAATATGATCACCATTGATAAAGTCCACATAGATAGAGCCAAAGTCCTTGGCAGTTGCATAGTCTTGTTTAATTTGCTCAAAACCTAGCACATTAACAGGCATGGCGGTCAAAAGATGCTTCTGCCGGCTTAATGCATCCGCTCTCATGTTATCTCTTCCTGCCTTATGTTGAATGCTAAATTTGAACTCATATATATATGCGCTCCATTTAGCACGTTAGCACTGATCTTCTGTTGGGAGTATAGATGTTGCGAGGCATCATTGTCAGAATAGAGCACAAACTCATTGGCAATCAAATAACGCCTCTAGTGACCAAGTGTTTGGACAAGGGCATAGAATTCCAAATCATAGGCAGAATACTTTCACTTTGCATCCTAGAGTTTCTCACTGAAGAATGAAACTAGATGTCTTTCTTGGCTAAAAACACCTCCACTGCCTACATTTGAGGCATCATAAACAATTTCAAAGAGCTTGTCAAAATCAGGAACCTATAGAACTGGCGCTTCAATTATCTTTTGCCTGATATTTTTGAAAGCCCTAGTAGCTACGCTAGTCTACTTGAATTCACAAATTCTCATATAGTCCATAACAGGAGTCATAATATTACTAAAGTTCCTAATAAACCTTTTGTAGAAATTGGTAAGACCATGAAAACTGCAAACTTCAGTAATGGTAGTAGGAATAGGCCAATCAAGAATGGCCCTAACCTTTTCAAGATCCATTTTGATACCTTGTGCAGAAACAACATATCATAAGAAAATAACAAAATCACTTATGAAAGTACATTTCTTAAGATTAATGTAGAAATGCTCAAGGCAAGAAGTTGACAGACTTCATTTAAATGCTGAAGGTGATCTTCTTTTGTTTTTTTATAAATTAGGATATCGTCAAAGTAAACGACGACAAATTTCCCAATATAAGGCTGCAACAATAGTATCATAACCCGCATAAAAGTACTAAGAGCATTGATTAAGTAGAATGGCATAACCATCCATTCATAAAGACCATCCTTTATTTTAAAGGCAATTTTTCATTCATCACTTGGTCTCATGCGGATTTGATAATAACCGCTCAGCAGGTCAATTTTTAAAAAAATACATGCATCAATCATCATATCTAGCATATCATCCAACCGAGGGAAAAGGAAGTTATATTTTACCGTGATTTTGTTGATTGCATGACTGTCCATGTACATACGCCAGCTTCCGTCTTTCTTTAGAGTAAAAAGTGCCGGAACGTCACATGCACTGAGACTTTCCTTAATATAGCCTTTCATAAGCATGTTATCAACTTGCCTTTTTTAATCAACATTCTTCGATGGACTCATTCGATAGATAGGTAAGTTTGGTAACAAAGCTCCTGGAACATGATCAATGTCATGTCGAATGTCTCTCAATGGGGGCAGTTCCTTTGGCAATTCATCGGGAACTAAGTCAGCAAACTTTTTCAACAGTTGCTTCACTTCCTGTCGGACAAATGCAGTAGGAGAGTTTTCTGCAATTTGTTTGTTAACTAAGGCATATATGACACATTGCTCTTTGCTTTCTTCTTCAAACCTTCTCATAGTTTAAATATGAGGTGTAGGAGAAGAGGCTGTGGATGCAAGTGAAGAAGGTGGAGTTGGCAATGGACGCAACATGATTCTTTTGCTTTTCTAGTTAAAAGTATAAGTGTTGTGCTTATGATCTGTGATGACTTTAAGTTTCTGTAGCCATAGCCATCCAACAAAGATATATGTTACGTTCATTAGGAAGACGTCACATCTATTAGTATCCTCATATTTGCCAATTTTAAAAGGAACGAAGCATTGTTGACGAACAAGAATGGAATAATTGTCGATCCATGCAACTTTATAAAATCGTGGATGACTCACCATGGGCAATTTAAGCTTTCCAACCGCTTCTTGAAAAATAACATTCATTGCACTGCCATCATCAATAATTATATCGCATGATTTGCCCACGCAATTAACTCAGGACCAGAAAATAGAAGCATAATTTCAGTCTTCTTCTTCCTCCTTGGCCTTAGCTACTAATAGACAGTGATCTAGAAAAAGTAGTGGCATGCCATCATCAGTGTCTGCATAATCTATCTGATCTGCTAGATTTTCATAAGGAGGATGCATCAACTTGCTCTGTTCATGTTGGACTTCACTACTAGGCTCATTGGAAGTGTATAAATCTCTATAGGGGCATTCATTCGTATAATGTCCCTATTGTTTGCAAGCATTACAAACAATATCTCTTCTATCTATTCTTCTATGAGCACGATTATCATTCTAATTCTGCGGAAACCGCTAATTTTGTTGTGGGACAACCTGTCTTTGCCAAATACCTGGCTGAGGACTCTAAGGTGCTTGTTGGGCTGACCGTTGAGGAGGAGGTCTATAACCTTGCACTTGATTGTGATTATAGGTAGGGTCAAGGCCTCTTCTTGTGGAAGACTCCCTAGCTTGAAAGGCATTGCATCTCCGTAACTAAAGTTCATGTTGTGCTTTTTGAGCTTTATTGAAGATTTCATGTGGAATAGTCAAACACTGCTACCTCTCGTCTAATATTGGCACTTTGGTTAACTCTATAGTTGGTGATAGTCAGACAGTCATCTATCTTCAAGTTACAGTGAACAATGTATTCGCGAAACTTAAATGTGTACCCTTCCACTGTTAAATTACCTAGCTGGAGAGTTAGATAATCTTGGTGGAGTGTATCCATATAATCAAAAGGTAGAAAATTGCTTTTAAGCCTATCTTTCATGTTGTTCCATCGACTAATAGGCTGGCTTACCGCAAGTTCACTATTTTCAACACCATACCATCAAATTCGAGCAGGACCCTTGTGTTTAACCTTGGTAAAGGCTATCCGCTATTGATCATCCATACCATACCAAGCAAAATAGTCTGCCAAAGAATTAAGCCAATCAATATAAATTTTCAGGCTGGCATCACCACTGAAGTCAAAAATATTAATTTTGACTTTTCTTATGATGTCATCAGGTTGGAGTGCAGCAGGGGGACCCTGAGGATCTCGTTCTACAAGAAAATGCTGCATAAAATCATGAACGGATTCTTGATTCTCAAGTTTTTCTGGTCGAACAAGTGTGTACACCTGAGACAGCGGATGACCCTTCTTGGTTGACAAACTGCTTATTTTGCAATTTAGCAATGGCAATTTTCGCAATTTTTAGACGTTCCATGACTTCTTCCAGTTCTTGACTTAATTAAGTATGGTCTCATCTCTTTGTCCGTCTGTCATCCAATGTTGAAGATCATCACCTCTGCTAGGCATGATTGCTGTTGTTTTTTTTTTTTTCTCTAAATAGACTTTAGTCTAGTCAGACCAAACAGTAGACCCAAATAGGTCAAATATAACCAAATAGTAGTTGAGTTGACTAGTTTTGGGTTGGACCAACTTAGGCCCAACTGCAATTCACTAGACACGGCATGTGGGAGGGAGACTTTTCTCCCTTCTCCTCTCGATAATGGTGCAGAGAAAGAGAACGAAAAGAGATGGAGGGCTTTTCTATTTGTAGAAGCAAATCGATGGGCTAGAGATGAATTACAGCAGAGCTCCACGAGCAAAGACTCCTCAACAAAGCCTGGCGAGAGTCATGCTGATGACGGTGCAGTGCGATGGAGGCCGCGGTGACCGTCGGGTGCCCGGTATGCTCTCAAATACGGATTCCTTCCTCTTCTACTTCTCTTCTGCTACTTCTCCACTTTTTTTGTTTTTTGTTTTTTTTTTTTTTTTTGAGATTGGGCTTGGTGACAACGGTTGAAGGGCAAAGGGATTTTTCTTTAGAAAGGAGGTTTCAGTTTTGGTGATTTGGGGAATGGATGGGGTTTCTGTGGGTTTGGGGTTGAGGGTTTTAATGGATAGTTGGATTATGGTGTGTTAGGGGTTTGGGATGATGTTAGGGTTCTGGGAATAGGGCTTCGATGATTTTGGGTTTTGGAATGTGGTTTCGGTTTTCAGTTTGGAGGTGTTAGTTGGGGCTGAATATGGAAAAGGGGTTCGGGTGGTTTCAATGGAGGTGGTTAGGGATGGTTGGGTCAATCGGTTTTAGGGTTTATGGGTTCTAGGGTGTTGATTGGCAACTGGTATTAGGTGTTGTGCCTCGGGGTGATGGGGTCCGTTGGCTTTGATGGTGGCTGATGGAAAGGGAAGATGGGTTTCAGTGGTTGTGGAGCTGCTCGTGATGGGCGAAGAGGGTTATGGGTGTACGTTTGATGAAGGGATGAATATCAAGAAAGACAACCGTCTACCTGGCAACCAGATCTAGGATCTGATACCAATTTGGCGTAGCCCCAGATCTCCAATCAAATGTAGAACAATCTCCCGAAGGATTGTTCGAATCCAAAGATGGATTCTAGCCCTAGGACACAACAACACTCATGGTAAAAACCATACTACGAGAAAGCTCTGATAATTTTAATTGAATTAAGCATGTCCATTACAATGAAAGACTCCTCTCTATATAGGAGTGACCATTTCTAAATTAGGAATGACTATATCTAAACAATCATGGCTTATTAAAATAAATTAAGCAATTGCTAATCTCAACTCAACCTAAAATATAAAATAATTAATCAATTAGAATTATCTTACTAAGGATAAGAATTCCTGATCTTGAGGAGATCATGGATTAAGTGGGGCCCATCAATGTCTGCAAGCCTATGATTTGGGCCAGACCCTGGATCGGCCAGCATCAGCTATAAATAGCAAGCTGATGTCATAAAGGTTTGAAAAGAAATTAATCTCCTGGTCCCAAACAACTAAGAACTGGACCACCCATTATTCCTATCAAAGCCACTTATCTGAACAATAAAGAAGCAAAAGAAAGAGAATAGAGTATATCAAGGGCACAAACCAGTATTGCAAGATGCAGGAGAGTCCTTCTGCACAACCTTCAATTCCTTTGGAATCCGTTTTGATGCCACTGGCTATCACAATCACAAAATATTTAGCAAATTGTTAAATCAATGCGAGTAGCTAGTTTGTAAACAAACCGTGAAGTACACACATCCTCTCAAAAACAAGTCAATAGGAAAAGAAGAAGAAGAAGAAGAAGAAGTCAATTAAAAATAACAACACTAGCAACAAAAACAAAGTGAATATCATGGAACTGAAATACAAAGGAATAAGTGCCACATAATTCAATAAAAGTTTCGAGATATCGCAAAAATCAAGCAGTAAAGAGAACTTCTCAGAAATAATTCAACATGCGGAAATCCATACAAATCCAGAATCCAAAGCCATTAAAGGAATATAAATAAAAAATAGATTAAAAAAATAGAAAGATTGAAAATGAGATATTAATTAATAGATCAAATATCTCAATCAGAAAAAGCAAATGAAGGATAGAGAATAAAGACCTAATGAGGGCTGTTCCAGCAATTATTTCAGCATGTCAGTCATTTACAGCATCGTCGCAAAGGCTCAAAAGCAATTCTGAGGCATTTGTTCCAGTTCTCAAGGCAACAACTTGCAGTTTTGAAAAAAAAAAAAAAAAGAAGAAGAAGAATAATTAGGAGGGGTTTTGAGAAGGAAAGTTAGGGTTTTGAGAGAGAGAGAGAGAGAGAGAGAGAGAGAGAGAGAGGATGAGAATGGTGACCTGGGAAAGGAAAGGAAATGAGGGCTTAGGGCTTTCCCTTCTTTGGAAGAGAATTATAAAGATACATAATATTCAGTCCTTCTTTGGAAGAGAATTATAAAGATACATAATATTCAGTTTAGCAAACATTTCTAGACATCAACTAGTTATCTGATTAAACACTGAACTACATTCATACAAACACAAACAGGTCTAGGTTATCTGAGCGATAATATATCAAACAGCAAGCAAACAGTGGTTGAACTTCCAAGATTTCACAACTAAACAGTCAACCCATATAAAGCCGTTGACAACCATGAAGTGGTTATAATTCCAAATTCTAAGCAACAAACGTTGCAATATGAATCTGACCATCTGTACATAGCCACCAAAAAAAAAAAAAAAAGAATCTTTTATCAATACTCTTAGCCACAGAAAAACTTTCTTTTATCAATACTCCCAAGTTGAAGATTTCAGCAACCCATGTAAGGCCATTTATCTGACCCAACCCCACTAAATACAGTGGTAAAACTCTCGAATTCTGATGTATTCCTAAAAAACATAGTGTAATGAATCTGCCCATCTTTTAAATCAATGTGAATTGAAACCCAAATGACATAAACGGCATAAAAGAGCTCTTTTAGACATTTAATCAAACACATGGCATGCAGAATATCATAGAAAAGCGAAATGGGGCTTTCGAGCTTGAAATCCAAGAGTCGGTGTGTCATATGACCCATCCACAATTTTTTCTGCACCGTCATATTTCTTTGTAAGATCTATAATAGCCAAGTCTGATGTAAGAACAATTGCTGGATGCTGCCTGTACTGTCAGCACCACAACCTCTGCAAGGACCGCATTGCATCGTTTCTTCCTCAAAAGCTCCGAAACATACTTGTAAGGCCCCTAACAAATCAAGAAAACATAGATCCTTGCTCCATAACAAATTGAGCAGTTAGCAATGATCAATAGATTCGAATTCTTACGACACAACAAAGACTGAGATGAATGCAAACAGCTTTCCGTCAGAAGTGTAAGATCCAGCAACAACAAAGAAAGAACAAAACGATATGAAATCAAATTAAAAAAAAAAACGTATCAAATGGAACTGATCTATCAGATCAAAAACGCTAAGTTCACGAATTGGTTTGAGAAAAATGGAGAGAATGTGAAAAAAGAATCGATGGGTCCTCCAAATCAAAAGTTATGATCGTCCGCTGATGAGCAGATTAGCAATTGCTCTGTGAAGGAGGAGAGATCGAGAATCAGCTGTTCGTCTTCGTCGTCGTCGGCTAAAAGAACTCTCATGCTTCTTTGGTGTTTGGTGATAGCTTTGTGTTGTTGAGATGGTCGTTTTTGGGTTTCGCAGAGACGGAAATGGAAGAGCTTATAGGGTTTGCAGAGACGGACAGCGAAAAAGCGTGTGCCGCTTTTTTAAGTCGGGCCGTACCTTCGTCTTCACAATCAACAACTCCAATCCCTTCACCTACATTGCAACTGACGGAACCATTAACATTTGATACAATCGCAGAAGTACATTCAATTAGATAATCATTAAGTTTCAGGCTTCAAAAATCAAAATTGAATGTTATGATTATCCGGAGTATAGCTTTAGTAAAATACAGGCTCCACCTAAATGCACGACAAACCAAGGAAAGCACTTAAAAAGTGTTTGGGTGTGTCCTTGGGAACACTGTTTCGTAATACTAATCCTGCGTCATAGCCCATATAATATATCAATTTTGACCAAAATCTCTTTCAATTTTGACTTGTTTTTATTGAGCATTTGTAAAAATCTTTAATATGTTCAGGTGAAGGGATTTGAAATTTCAAATTCCAATTTGACCTTCTCTCAATAGCATTCATTAAAATTTTGACCACCTCCTAAAATCAACCATTGGTTCACTTTCACCTCATTAGAATCCTAAACTCGCTTGTTTCTCTTCGAAATAAATGCATAGGAGACTTTCAACTGATGATTGGGCTCAAAAAATTGGCGTCAACCTCTCCTCCATTTGCTCTCTCTGCAAATTGGATTGTTAATTTATGCATATCTTTTTTGTACCTGCTTTTTCGCTTCGGCCTTTTGAAAATGGATCCTCACAATTGTGAGTTGCACCTGCTTTCATTCTAGCCCTAGCCTCTTGTAGTCCGTCTTCTCTTTTGGTTGTGACAAACATACACTAAACAAGGTATGGCTGTAGTTTTCTTCTCAACATTATATGTCATTTAGCAATCCAGAAATAAAAGTAGATTTGAGAACAAAGTTCCTTCTAGCCATGTCTCGAAAAGGCTTCTTTGGATCATGCTAAATTCAGCCTTGGATCAATTGCATTAACCATTCCTTGGGCCTCCGTTCGTTGCCATCATCAATTTTTTCAAAGTTGCTCCTATGTAAATTTTTTTTTTTTCGTTTTCTGCTTTCTTTTTGTTGGCTTTGCCCATGCCTGTTGAGCGTGGATCCCAATTTTTTGGATCCTTCTGTATCTTCTTTTTGGGAGCTCTTTTTTAAAGCTCTTCCCTCCTTTTCTCCTTAATAAAATTTGCCTTAAAAAAAACAAAAAAGAAATAAAGGGTAGATATGCACTTGTGACACTTTGATCCCAGTCCGAGTGAGAAGAGCACAGTTTAGTTATTCGAAGAAACTCCAATTGTGTTTTTAAACCTTGGGTGCATCTAGTATTGTGCCATTTGGATATTCCATTTTCTTGCGAGACAAGCTTATAATAAGCATGTTTGGTTTGAGTAAATCATTATTCCAAATTTTGGTCTCAAGGGAAGGAATCTCGAATTCTTAACCCACTGGTATAAAAAACCTTGGAACAAAGAAAACCAACAACTTGCTGACATATTAATTTCTACTTATATCAAAGTGATTCTATTACTCAATGCCTAAAGTGGGTCATATGTTAACAATTACAAAGGTGGGCCCATTTTTTATTTCTAGGTTTTTATAATAGTGGGAACACATTATAAATCCTTTGAGTGTGGGCTCCATATTCGAATTTCTAAATGTAAGTTACATTGTTAGGTAAATCATCTTTAAAAAAAATCTAATCTTTCAAGAAAAAATACTTAAAATTAAAAAAAGAATTAATCTTTCAAAAAAATATTTAATCTCTCAAAAAATTATTTAATCTTACAAAAAAATTAATCCTCAAAAAATTCAATCCGTTCCTTCAGGATTCCTTTGTTGAAATATGCGGGCGATGAATTCAACATCATTTTCACCGATGAGTTCCATCCCCTTCAGTTTAAAAACCACGAAGTCCACTTTACTGCACATGGAAAAACTTAGCAAAAAAGGGTAAAAGCAACATATTAATTTGCTAAAGAGCATAACACAAGAAGTTTCACGAATACATCTGTAGTCAAATTATAGAAAGACTAAAAGCGCCGAACTCATGCCAGAAAAGTTGGGATCATGGCGCAGTAGTGGATTGATCAGGACCGTGTAGCTGTATCCAACCCATTCCTTCACGATCCTTTTGTTGAAATATGCGGGTGATGTATTCAACGTCATTTTCACTGATGAGTTCCATCCCCTTCAGTTTAAACTTCACATGGAAAAACTTTCATTATAAGACAAATGCTAAGACATTAAATTATCAATAAATTGAATCAAATAATAGAATTTGAGTTGCAATAAATGTTTTGCTAGATCATTCAATAATTTATGTTCATGAGTTGGGTCAAGTGATCTGGTCATCAAAAGAGCGCTGAAGGCAAGACCATAGTGGATACGATGATGTGAATCATATTTTTCCTCCAAATGATCCAACCAAGAGAGTGCAAATGCCGAGAGACAAACAAAAGAGCCACCATGAACTCTAGCTATATGTTATAGTCAGTGGAGCCTACAGAGATAACACTCCATGGATAAAACATGAGTACTCCTATTTCTCCCCATAATACAAGCCTAATTACTTTACTAGAAAAATATGCTTGTGATAAGCACAACAATATAAAAATTATGAATTTTTTAAAATTATATTGAAATGATAAAAATTGAGAAAAATATAAATTCCTAAAATAGTGAAAAAAATAATTGATTAATTTGAAAGCAAGATAACTTCATTTTTTCTAACTTCATTTTTTCAAAATCAATTACTTTTTTTTTTCTAAAATCATAAGAATCATTCACTGGGCCCAATACCAAAACTTGCAAACAAAAAATGGAACTGAAAAGGTAAAAAGAAACTACTAATCCATGGAAATCAAAATAAAAGAGCCCATCACAACTAACAAAAAATAACCATGAAATAATTTCACAATAGAATGCAATAAAAGCAATAAAAAAAGAATAAAAATATATCATAAATAAAAAATCAAAAGACAATCCAATAATAAAGCAATTTAGAAGAAACAAACAAACTAATAAGAAGTCAATGTCTAAAAACCACATATTAAAACTAAAGTAAAAGAAACCTCACAAACCCATCAATACCCATCACCATTAAGACTGAAGGAACCCATGGAAACTCAAATAATAATAGTAATGAGATAAATTCATTTTATATTGTTTTATGCGGCCATACATACTCTAAAAATGAAGGATTGAAACAGTGTTGTATCTTTTATGTATGATCGTTCGAGAATATGCTATGATACAACTGATACAATATTAGGTAAATGTAACAGTAGCAATAAAACACCATTTTCAATTTTTTTTTCTCATATATACAGAACATCATATGAAATAGAACACCATTTTCATTATTTTTATATTTAGACACTACATCAGATATAAGCAAAAGCACTAAATACACACACACCCCACAACACACATTATCTCATTGATTGTGATGGACAGGTTATTAATTCTCATGCATTTTAAACAATAATTTAAAATTAATATCCAAATTAGGTATTAGCGATTAATACAAAATAATGGATTTTCATAGAGATTAAACCTGGAAGCTTTCGCTCCTAAAGATGCAACTTTTTCACTCCTAAAGATGCAAGGTATTAATGAGATTATGAGAACAACAACCATGTATGTGGAAGATATTTTTTCAATGCATTTTATTAGACATCAATTGCATTTTTATTTCTTTTTTAATGGTAGTGATTTCACCCTTTTGACTGAAAAATAAAGATTTCACTTTATATACTTTCTTTTTTAATGGTGTGTAAGCAGATAGAAGACAGCACCAAAAAAGATGTATCCAATGATAAAAATGAGCTCCACCATAAGCGTGAAGTTGGGGGCAAATGGTGGACGCATGACTGGTTTGAATTCGATATTGTTGTTAAGAATGGCAGGTAGGTGAGGAAATGGATCTGGAAGAAACTTCTTCATTGATTTTGGATATGGTGGTCCATTGGGATGTGGGAGGAGAAACGGACAATGGTCTTTTGTTGTAGAAATAATGGTATGATTGAGTAGGTGGGGGAACAAGAAGCTGAAATTAAGAAAGAAAGAAGCTGACAGAGAAATACTAGTTAAGTGAAGCGAAAAATGTGCGACAGGAAGCACTGATTTCTCCTGCAAACTAAACAATGGTTTAAAATTAACATTCAAAATAGGTACTAGTAATTAATAAAAAAATGGATTTTCTTAGTGATTAAATTAGGAAGCTTACTCTCCTAAAGATGCATGTTTTTCACTCCTAAAGATGCAAGTTTTTAATGAGAGAAACAACCATGCATGTGGAAGATAGTATTCCACTACATTTTATTGCATTTTAATTTATTTTTCAATGGTAGTGATTCACCCTTTTCACTGAAAAATAAAGTTTTCACTTTATATACTTTCTTTCACTTAACTAAAAGAGTTATCATGGTGTACATATAGATAATATCTTATACACAATAAGTTTCTGCGTTTTGTGCCTCACACAAAAATGATTTCACCTCCAGGGATAAATAAAAACAACAAAAAAAGTACACACAAAAGTTTTGTGTTTCAAAAGAAATTGATTTTACTTTTGCAGAAAATGCCAAAGTAAACACAAAACACAAATAAACCTCCACTATGATATGGTCTGTTTTTCCTTTTTTTTTTTTTTTTTTTGTCAGAGACTCCCCACTTTATGGTTGGGACCCAAACCTGCTTATGACCAGCAGTGGACCCCCTTTGTGATGATCTAGGGTAGTTGCCCCCGATTAAATCCAATAATATGCAGAGATTTGAAATAAGCACTACCCATGCACCACGTGTCTGACTAGGCGCTCAATGCATGTCAGAACATTGCCCACATGTCGCTTGGTGAACCCATTTCCAGTAGTGACATACTGGCGATCAAATATTTGATTATTATTATTATTTTCAAACAAGATTATGATCATCATCGACCAACACCATGCCCCCTGTCCATTCCCTTGGCCTCTATCCCAACCCATCTCTCTCAATGCTCACCCCCATAATCCCATCATCATCAAACCCGTCCACAAAACTCACCAAAATCCCATTTCAAACCCTCTCCCTCTCAAACCAATATCTCCCCCACCAATTCAATTTAGGAGATGATCCTTGATGCAGGACGATGCAATCTTAATCTATTGCAATGTAGTAAAAGTGCTGAAATCAGAAAGGGCAGAAAATTCAGATCTGGATCTGAAACTTGTCTAAGATTCAGATCTGGATCAGTACAAATTCCAAGGGTGGGTCAACTTTAGATCTAGACCCTTATCACAGATCCCGCAGTAATAGTTCCCAGATTTAATAGCGGATCTTAATGGAAGGCAGAACTTCCAACACTTAGGGCTTGTTGGTTCAGTTGTTCAAGATCAGATCTGGGCTCTTGTGGTGGCTAGTAGATACTCAAGAAGAGAAGAGTAGAAGAGATAGAGAATACCTTTGTTGGGCTCTCACCAAACTCCAATCACAGGAGGCGTTAGAAGTGGTTGGCAAGAAGGTGGCTTGCAACCAAGTGGAGAAGAAGAAGAAGAAGCTCTTTTCTTATTCCAGAATTTTTTTTCTTACATGCATCATAATGGTGGAGAAGACCTAGCCCTAGATTTAAAGGATTTCTCCAACCAAAAAAGGAAAAAGGAAAAGAAGAAAGAGGAAGACATGAAAGGAAATAAAGAGGAGAAAAAGGAGGGAGGGGATCTTGCGCAAGATAGACTTGCGCATATTGGGATTCGTGCGCAAGTCTATCTTGCGCAAGAATCTTTTGTTTCCCTTTTTTTTTTTTTCACTTAAATGGTGGTCCCCCCTTTTCTCTCTTATTTATTACATCGATAAGACAAAACGGGTCCCTCTACAGACTCTAATAAAAACTTAATATGGGACCAAACTAATTAAACAATTAAACTATGGGACCAAACAAATAACTTAAGGGAAGAAATAAATGAAACATGGGACCCAATACATTAACAAATCAAACCATGGGCCCTCAAAACAAAATTAAATCCAAGGACCCCTTCACTTCTCCAATCCATGTGCCACTTCCCTATGTGGGGCCTTCACTGTAATTGTGCACATGGGCTGTCGATGCTCCGCCATCGTGATCAAACGAAATCCAACCGTCGGATCTCCTCTGAAAGATAATCCAACGGTGGATTTGTCTTTTCTCCGCGTTCAATGCCATAGTATTGATCATCCAACCAGATTAGAGCTTGATCGGCTGCCCTGCGCTTTCTTCTCTGATAAACTTTGTATGGTTTTGGGGAATTTGGTAAGATGTCCCCATCATTGCCCCGCGGCTGCGAAAATCTCACCTCTGGTGAGATGAAACTATCAAAGCATTCCAAGAGATCGGGATCAATGCGCTGCAATTCAGTCCTTGTGATCCAGGTGCTGTCATGCTGAGGTCGATCCTTCCATTTGACAAGGAATTTTTGAATGCCCCCGTGTCTGGTGGAGACCAACTGGTCATCCAATATGTCTTCTACTACATCCTGCAACTGAGCTTTAGTTTTAGGAGGGGGGGTCGGTTGGGGAAGGTGAGAGAAGGATGCTGGTTCAAAATTAGGTAACGGAGAAGAAACACCGTATGGCTCAATGGGGGATGGTGTGGGGCCATGAAAAGGAACAAGGTCTTCAATGTTGAAAGTGGAACTAATGCCCATATCAGAAGGAATGTCCAGCACATACGCATTAGGACCCAACCTGTTCAAAATCTTGTATGGACCCATACTGCGAGCCTGTAATTTCTTGGCAATTCCCTGCGGGAATCGCTCAGGCCTTATGCAAACCATTACATCATCACCCACCTGGAATTCTGTGAATCTGCGATATGAATCAGCAGATAATTTGTACTGTGCATTATGTAAATTAATTTGTTTCCTGATTTCAGCATGTAATGCATGTATGCGTTGAATGAATGCATCAGCAGACTCAGAAGGACGATGAATGGATGAGATGGGAATGAGATCTATAGGCATTCTAGGTTTGTAACCAGTAACAGCTTCAAATGGACTCATGCCTATGGACCTATTGACTGAACTATTGTATGCAAATTCAGCTATTGGTAAAACAGATTCCCATGTTCGCACATGTTCACCCACAAGACACCTCAACAGATTTCCCAAACTTCTGTTCACTACCTCAGTTTGTCCATCAGTCTGTGGATGATAGGCAGAAGAAAATTGCAATTTAGTGCCTAAGAGTTTCCACAGTGTTTTCCAAAAATAGCTAGTGAACTTCACATCCCTATCAGACACAATGGTCTTTGGGACACCATGAAGGCTGACAATACGCTCGAAAAAGATCTTCGCAATATGCGAAGCGTCAGAAGTTTTGGAGCATGGAACAAAATGGGTCATTTTGGAAAAACGGTCCACAATGACAAAGATGGAATCGTGCTGCTTGGATGTCTTAGGAAGCCCAAGCACGAAGTCCATGCTAAGATCTTGCCACGGTGCGTGAGGCACGGGCAAAGGAGTATACAGGCCGGTATTCTGTTTGCGTTGCTTTGCTAATTGGCAAGTACGGCAACGCGCAATCGTGTGCGCAACATCTCGCTTGAGACTTGGCCAGTAAAAACGATCTTCCACGAGAAGGATGGTCTTATCCCGACCAAAGTGACCTCCCACGCCTCCCGCGTGGAGTTCCCAAATTAAAAACTCTCTCATGGAAGTCCGGGGAATGCAGATCTGATTACCTCTAAAGATATAACCGTCTTTCAACGTAAATCGATCAATGCTTCTTAGAGGATTGTCAGAAAGTGAAGCAAACATATCCCCGAAATCAGGATAAGTAGGGTAATCATCTCGAAGACGATCAAACCCTGTGACTTCGACATTCATGGAGTGAATTAAATGGATCCTGCGACTTAACGCATCAACTGGTTTATTATCCACTCCCGCGTTGTGTTTTAACACGAAAGTGTATTCTTGCAAGAGTTCAACCCATTTGGCATGTTCTCCTTTCAACTTAGATTGGGAATTTAAGTATTTTAAAGCGTCATGATCAGAGAACAGGACAAATTCTTGCGGCAAAAGATAATGTCGCCAATGTTTAAGGGTTTGCACTAATGCGTAGAATTCCCTTTCGTAATTGGAATACTTCCGTCGCTTAGCATCATTCAGCTTTTCGCTGAAGTAAGCGACTGGGTGTCCTTCTTGGCTCAAGACACCTCCTATTCCCACACCCGACGCGTCACAAGCCACTTCAAAAACTTTAGAAAAATCGGGCAATCGCATGACAGGGGCCTCTGTCATTTTGACTTTAATCTCCTGAAAAGCGGCAGTAGCAGCTGGGCTCCAACGAAACTCACCCTTTTTCATGCAATCTGTGATAGGAGCCATGATGGTACTAAAGCCTTTAATGAATCGACGGTAAAATGTGGCCAGACCATGAAAGCTACGAACCTCATGAATATTGGATGGAATTTTCCATTCAACAATAGCTCTAATCTTCTCAGGATCAACAGCCATGCCCGCAGCAGATATTACGAAACCTAAGAAAACCAAATTATCCGCCATGAATGTGCATTTCTTAAGGTTTGCGTATAGTTGTTCTTTCCGCAAAGTACTACAAACTTGCCACAAGTGTTTAAGATGTTGTTCTGCAGTAGTGCTGTAGATAAGAATATCATCAAAATAGACTACCAAGAACTTACCAATAAATGGCCTCAACACTTGTGTCATGACCCGCATAAAAGTACTTGGTGCGTTTGACAACCCAAATGGCATGACAAGCCATTCATATAGCCCATCCTTCGTTTTGAAGGCAGTCTTCCATTCGTCGCCAGGACGAATACGAATCTGATGGTAGCCACTCTTAAGATCTATCTTGGAAAAGATAGTAGCACCAGCCATCATGTCAAGCATATCATCTAACCGAGGTATCGGAAATCGATACTTAATGGTAATTTTGTTGATAGCTCGACTATCCACGCACATCCTCCACGTTCCATCTTTCTTTGGAGTCAACAGTGCGGGAACAGCGCAAGGGCTTAAGCTCTCCCTAAGGAAACCCTTGGCAAGAAGCTCCTCTACCTGCCGTTTTAGTTCTGCATGTTCTGCAGGATTCAAGCGATAATGGGGCAAGTTAGGTAGGGTTGCTCCTGGAACGAGGTCAATTGCATGCTGAATATCACGCATGGGCGGGAGCTCGTTCGGTAAGTCATCAGGAAAAACATCTCTAAACTCATGAAAAACAGGTTCCACAGCACGTGGAACATCAATAGTGGACTCCTTACCAACATCCGTAGAAACTACGGCATAAACAATAGGATCCTCCTTAGAGCCCTTATGAGTCCTCTCATCTAACTCAGCCTGGAACTCACTTGCACTTAAGATGTGTAAACCCTTGGTTGTAGGAGTGGAAGCACTAGTACTGGGTTTAGCACTGTCTTTAGGGTTATCCTTGCCTTTAGGGGGTAATGGATGTAATTTTACCTTCTTGTCTTTGAATTGAAAGGCACAAATGTTTGTACGCCCAAAGTTGGTAACATCCATATCATAAAGCCAAGGTCTCCCTAAAATGATATGTCCCACATCCATGGGAACCACGTCACACCAAAGCTGGTCCTGATAGGTGGACATACTAATTGGGACCAAGCACCGTTGGGTCACGGGAATGGATGTAGAATCCACCCAAGAGACGCGGTATGGCTTAGGGTGTGGGACAGGGGTCAAGCCTAGTCTAGACAAGTTATTGGCTGACACTACATTGGTACAGCTCCCGCTATCAATAATGATCTTGCAGCTCTTCTCATTACACTTGACGTAGGTATGAAAGATGGAAGTTCTACGCCAATCCTCATTTTCTTGAATGGTCAATGCACATCTTACAACCATTAATTTTGGTGGATCATCTTTTGTTAAAGATTGTGCATTTTCGTGTTGAGGATAGGAGGGTGTAAATCGAAGAAAGGATACTCGATCTTCCGGATTTTCACAATCCTCATCGCTAGGCACAAAATCCGGGATATAGGTATCTACCGTAGGATCATTCTCATCTTCTACGTCTTCTACGCAGAGATTGATGTTGCGGGTAGGACATTCACTGGCGTAGTGTCCATAACCGTGACATTTATGGCAGGTGAGAGATTTAGAACTGCCACCAATGATTCCTTTGCCTTTGTTATCCCTAAATGTACGCGGTCCATTTGTGGGATTACGAGTAAATTGGGAATTGGAATTAGATTTGTTACCCGAGGAATAAGGCTTGGAATCTGTTCCCCGATAATCACTGCGTTTAGCTTGCTTGTTTTTCATGGCTATCTCGAGGTTAAGGGTCACCTCGTAAATGTCTTCTAAGCTAGCCGTTTTTACAGTGATTAATTTCCTTTGAAATTCGGGGTGAAGACCTATTCTAAATTTTGAAATTCGCTCAGGAAGGTCTTCTTGGGTATTACATCTTAAATTAAGTTCTTCGAACTTATTGATGTATTCGGTCACGGACATGCTACCCTGTCTAAGGTTAGACTTTTGATCTAAAAGTCTATCCCTGTAAGATTGGGGCTGATACTTGACCCGTAAGTGTTCCTTCATTTCATCCCAAGTGTCAATAGGTGCCTCATGGCGACGCTGTAAACCCCGCTCAAGATCAACCCAGTACAAACGAGCTTGACTCACCAATTTCATTTTGGCGAATCGGACCTTCCTTTCTTCAGACATATCATACCAATCAAAATAATGGTCCATATCAGATTCCCAATCAGAGTAGACCCTAGGATCAATGCGACCATCAAAGGTTGGGGCTTCACCCTCTACACTTCTCAGGGCCCACTCGTCAGGATTCTGTCTCCTGCCTTGGGGCCTACGGTCATCACCCGCCTCAGATTCGAGGTCGGTCTCATTATCACGCTCTCTACCCCTTTGTCTCCCTTGAGGACGATTCCGAACATGACGATGCCCGTCATCATCACGTTGGGACCTTTCAATCTGTTCGAGGCGTGCCTCGAGACGAGTTGTGGCCTCATGGAGGCGGATGTCAGATTGCACCTGCATGGCAGCCAACCTCTCATTCATAATGACATTGTTCTTGGCCAGCGCCTCATCCATCAACTTGGAAATTTGGGATGAATCCATTGTGAGGTGTTCGGGTTGGAAATCCCTACCACTCCTAGTGGGCATACAAGATGGATGCTAAGATGACTATCCTAAATTTATTATGCACTGCTGGAACTAATTGCAGAACTGAAATATGATGCAATGATATGATGCAATGATGTGCTATGCACTGCTGAAATTAATTTCAGAACTGAAATCAGATTCAGATGCGTTGCAATGATGTTTTATGCACTGCTGAAAATAATTTCAGAACTGAAATATGATGCAATGATGTGTTATGCACTGCTGAAATTAATTTCAGAATTGAAATCAGTTTCAGATGTGACGCAAGGTTACTTTATGCACTGCTGAAAATATTTTCCAGAACTGAAAAGCAACTGCAGTTGTGTTGCGATGCTGTGTATGCTCTGCAGAGAAAAAAAATTTCAGAACTGAAAGTGCACTGCTGAATAGATTTTAGATCTGTAAATTGCAGATGTGATATGATGAACCAGAACTGAAAATACACTGCTGCAAGTAATTTTCAGGTTTGAAAAGAAATTCCAGAACTGAAAATACACTGCTGTAAGTAATTTTCAGATTTGAAAAGAAATTCCAGAACTGAAAATACACTGCTGTAAGTACTTTTCAGATTTGAAAAGAAGGTCCAGAACTGAAACTAATCGCAGAACCCTAAGTGAACCTATGGCTTTGATACCAAGATTGATGCAGAACGATGCAATCTTAATCTATTGCAATGTAGTAAAAGTGCTGAAATCAGAAAGGGCAGAAAATTCAGATCTGGATCTGAAACTTGTCTAAGATTCAGATCTGGATCAGTACAAATTCCAAGGGTGGGTCAACTTTAGATCTAGACCCTTATCACAGATCCCGCAGTAATAGTTCCCAGATTTAATAGCGGATCTTAATGGAAGGCAGAACTTCCAACACTTAGGGCTTGTTGGTTCAGTTGTTCAAGATCAGATCTGGGCTCTTGTGGTGGCTAGTAGATACTCAAGAAGAGAAGAGTAGAAGAGATAGAGAATACCTTTGTTGGGCTCTCACCAAACTCCAATCACAGGAGGCGTTAGAAGTGGTTGGCAAGAAGGTGGCTTGCAACCAAGTGGAGAAGAAGAAGAAGAAGCTCTTTTCTTATTCCAGAATTTTTTTTCTTACATGCATCATAATGGTGGAGAAGACCTAGCCCTAGATTTAAAGGATTTCTCCAACCAAAAAAGGAAAAAGGAAAAGAAGAAAGAGGAAGACATGAAAGGAAATAAAGAGGAGAAAAAGGAGGGAGGGGATCTTGCGCAAGATAGACTTGCGCATATTGGGATTCGTGCGCAAGTCTATCTTGCGCAAGAATCTTTTGTTTCCCTTTTTTTTTTTTTTCACTTAAATGGTGGTCCCCCCTTTTCTCTCTTATTTATTACATCGATAAGACAAAACGGGTCCCTCTACAGACTCTAATAAAAACTTAATATGGGACCAAACTAATTAAACAATTAAACTATGGGACCAAACAAATAACTTAAGGGAAGAAATAAATGAAACATGGGACCCAATACATTAACAAATCAAACCATGGGCCCTCAAAACAAAATTAAATCCAAGGACCCCTTCACTTCTCCAATCCATGTGCCACTTCCCTATGTGGGGCCTTCACTGTAATTGTGCACATGGGCTGTCGATGCTCCGCCATCGTGATCAAACGAAATCCAACCGTCGGATCTCCTCTGAAAGATAATCCAACGGTGGATTTGTCTTTTCTCCGCGTTCAATGCCATAGTATTGATCATCCAACCAGATTAGAGCTTGATCGGCTGCCCTGCGCTTTCTTCTCTGATAAACTTTGTATGGTTTTGGGGAATTTGGTAAGATGTCCCCATCAATCCTCGACCATGAGATGACGGGTGTAGACTCTGGCAAGGCCCTCTCCTATAACCCCTCCCTCAAAACAACCTCTCTTCATTCCATCACTCTAGTGGAGCTTTTAAGAGAAAGGTACGAAAGCATTTGATTTTGTCGTTGGGTTCTGAGGTTGGGATGAAACTTTTCTATTTGTAAAAATTCCCTTGCACATTTTCTTATTTTTGTGCGAAGGGAAAGCAAGTGAAGAAGTGCCCCTAGTTGTTGACAAAATGAGTACGGTATGTAGTGTGAGCAGTAAGAAATGGTGCAGTGAGTTCGTTCAACATAGAATTACAATGTCATGTCAGCGTAATGCATCATATATCCCAGGTGCCCTTTGTATAAAATGTATTAAGAGAAATTAAAGGACTTGTTTTAAAAAAATTATTGTGAGTTGTGTTATGTATATTTTGAATACATTTTATAGAAATTAAAGGGTTTGTTTTATAAAAATTTTTGTGAGTTGTGTTGTGTAGAGTTTGAGTACATTTTAGTTTTCTTATACTCCTCATGATATATATAAGTTTGCAAAGATCCTCTTTGCTTCTACAAATTACTATGGATGAAAATTGGGAGTACCCTAATGCCACACCCAAACAAAAATCTTGGGTCTACCACTATTCATGACTACAAAATTATGAAAATAACTATTTATATTTATAGATTACAAGTCTAAAACCCAACATGTGGCTTTGGAAATCATTAACAGAGCACGCAACTTAAGAACGGCTCCTTACCCTAATGGTAACGAGCTGCAATTCTTATTGGGACATCCAAGGTTCAAACTCTGGGTAGTGTCATTTCTTTTCTTGTGTGTGGGTTGCCTCTCCACTTATGTGGACTTTCTCTTGGATCACAGCCAAACAACTTAAAACAAGGATGCTTTACTTATCAAGAATTGTCATTATTTGCACAGTTTCTTTAATAACATCCAAATTAAAATCCTAAATTTAAAATCCCCCTATATTTTTCATACAAGCTTAATACGATAAAACCGACTCCTATTAGAATAAAATTTGAAAATAACTTAACGGAGTGAAAGGGATATCACTTTTAGTGGCTATACTTACAAGATATGGGCACAATATAGTTACTCTCGTTTTATCACGGGTCAGGCACTTACAGGGCTCTGCCTAATTTCATCATGTGATGTTGACAATTAATTACATATTTAAAATAAAAAGTGTATGGATGATAGTACACCCAACTCATGAGCCACACAAAACTCTGTGCAGATGATAGAAAAGGCAAAAAAAAAAAAAATCATATGACTAGATTTCAAAAATAAGCTTAGATGCCCAAATCCAATGGTTGCAGAGAAAGGCTTGTATCAAGATGCCCAAATCCAATGGTTGTGGAGAAAGGCTTCTATCAAAATATTGGGATGGAGAATCGTCTTCTATGGAGACTTACTTTTGAAGGACAAGAGGGGATCGACCATTTCCATGGTTTCAAACTAATGGAGGATATTCAATAGGGCACCCCCTTGCGGGTAGTTTACCAAGAAACAATATTTTCTAATAGCATACAAAAAAATATTTAAAAAAATTATTTGCTACACTACACGGTTGCAAGTGCTATATAGAAGAAAAAAATATTTTAAACATACCTTTTCCTATACCACCTAGTACTTAAGTTGACTTCATTCGTCGCTGTAATCTGTAAAAAAACAACATGATAATTAATTTCATAATTTTTTTAGGACATGACAAAGACATATAAAGAGAACGATAGCTTCCAAAAAGTAAAACATGAAAGATAAATTCAACTTAAAGCAACATATCCATTCCAAATGCACATTAAAGAAACATATTCAAGTAAGTCCGGCTTGAAACTAGAGTTTCATCATCCAACTGTAGCTTTTAGACCCCTTTTCTACACTTAGTTTTGAACTTCAAACGCAAGCAAATGCTGCCCCCATATCATGGCCAAGGAGCCCCATCCAAAACAGTTCTTAAAGCCCTTCTGGGGAAGGTCAGCATATCCAATCAATTGTACAAGCCTTTTATAAGCTCTTGTGCACCGGATGAGAGTACCGGACATTCATTTCATTCATCTTACGTACCTACATTAAACCGATCAGATCAAATAGAGTAAGAGACAGTTCTATATTTGAAAATATAAAACAGATCTGCTCATAAATGTAGGCTAAGATGAATGGAATAGAATAATAGTACTACCCCATGTGGTATACATAGTTCTACCGCATGTCTGAACAGATCTACCAACCACTTTCCAACGTTCCACCTCTCTTTCTCTCTCTGTTTTGAGTGTTTTCTACTTTCTTCTTTTCACTTTTCCATGTTCCACCTCTCTTTCTCTCTCTTCTGAGTGTTTTCTACTTTCTTCTACTTTCTTCTTTCTTAACTTTGTCTATTCCTCTCTTAATCGAGGGATTCTGCATTTCCATCCTCGAAGAAGTAATGAAAAAACACTCATAGAACCAGATCTGTTACACATCCATCTCTTGAGAGTCAAGAGCACTCTTGCACCTGATTGATGATTTTAAGTATTCTGAGTGTCCATCAACACCAACGGTCTGATGATTAAGTATTCTTCATGTCCATCAACACCAACGGTCTGGATCATCAGAATAGAGCCTCTGCTGTAGCCCAGCCGTAACTAGTAAAGCCGGTCGGGTTGCGTTGCAAGCCGGACAGTCTCGAAAGGCATAGCGAAACATAACCAAGAAAAGGGAAGATAAGAGAAAGCAACGAAAATTCCCCAGACAAAGAAAGCTAAGCCTTCTTGGTAGAGAATAGAATCCAATCTCCCACTCACATCAACAACACATATCCCATCTCCTTCATTCACTCCTCTCTAAAAGCTCCAAAACAACAAAAAAGCAGTCACCAAAAAGCCGAAAATCTGAAATAAGTGATCGGAAAATTCCAAGCTGGACTGGAGAGAGAGAGAGAGAGAGAGAGAGAGATAAATATAGTTAAGTAAGAAAGATGTATAGTGTTCAAAGCCATCTCTTTTTCTTCTCGTAGCCTTGGGCTTTTTACCAAATATTTGTTCACCAAATCCAAACATTTGCCTTTGCCATTCAGACCCATGGATATGTACCGCTGTCCGAGTAGTTGTTTCTAGGTAATCACTCTGACTCAACCAGGGAAATGCTTTAGACTTTACACTAGCAAAGACTCCGCACAATTCCATGGGTTATAAACCTTTAGTTCTGCAAAACAAGGATTGATCACGTAAACTAGGCCATCAATGGTGAAAGAAGTTTCTGCAATTTTGGTCGATACCACAATTTTCCTGCCAAGAGACCAAACTCATATATCTTCTGCTGCATTGCAAAAGGTAACATAGAGTAAAGAGGTATAACTTTTACAGGCCCCACTTGGTCACCTTCGTTACCAATTTCATTTGTTATATTCCTTCGTGCATCTTCTATCTCCTCTCCAATAAGGAAAACAAGTAGGTCGCCAGGAGGTTCAGCCATGGATATGTACTGCTATCCGAGTTGTTGTTTCTAGGTAATCACTCTGAGGTTCGTGGGTGTAGAAAATTGCTACTGGATGAAGCCTTTTAGGAACTTTCATCAGTGGTGCATAATCGAAATAAGCCCTAAACCTTTTAGCCATAAAAGGTGCACTCATTACCAACAAACTTCAAATCGACCCTTTTAGTCATAAAAGGTGCACTCATTACCAACTAACTTCAAATCTGGTTAATTTTTTAGTATTTCCTTCAACGGCCCAAAAGAATATATGTTGACAAAGTTCTTTCATCAGCTTCATCAAGAATTATTACCCAATATCTTTCAAGAAGAGGATCTACTATTGCTTCTCTTAAAAGCATGCCATCTGTTAGGTACCTACAACCAATTTTCACAAATGAATAAAAATCACCAATTTTTTTTACACTGAGCATGAAGCACGCAACAAATACCATGTAATGAGGGAAAAAAGAAAAAGGAAAAAAGCACTAATAATAACAACTGGAAAAGATGGAAAAAAAAACTTTACTTTAGAATTGTGTTTGGCCTACTACGTAAGAAGCACGAATATGGACACGGGACACGGATACGACACGATATGGACATGGTGTTACGGCAAATTTTAAAAAAGTAGAATATGGACACGGCTAGGACACGGCAAATAATAAATATATATTTTATATATAATTCAAACATTAAAGAATAGTTATATTTTTAGCCAAATTA
Organism: Sextonia rubra; assembly: GCA_037013555.1. Lineage (NCBI taxonomy): Eukaryota > Viridiplantae > Streptophyta > Magnoliopsida > Laurales > Lauraceae > Sextonia > Sextonia rubra. The sequence goes on along the minus strand of JASUAD010000001.1, from coordinate 101,476,687 downwards.
AGATGTATAATGTCACAATTAATAGAAAAGAAAAACATAAATAATATTGGAAAAGTCAAAAAATATGAGACTAGCAAAAAAGAAAAAAAAAGAGTTAGAACAAAGAGTAGATAAAAAAAAACATAAATTGTTTGGAAAAATTCATATTTGGTCTGAAATTGTTCTTGAATTATTTATGAACTTTTAAAACTTCATTTAATACTTTTTTTTCCTTGTTTTTGATAGCATGCGTTGGTCACTCAATGAAAAAATAAAATAAAAAAAGAGAGATTTAAAATTTTAAAATAACCCTGCTGTGTCTCGCTGTGTCCCTAGCTTGTCCATATTTAAAAAAGAAAAAAAAATAGCAGATGCATTTCTTGGAGTGTCCAACCGTGTCCGCGCCATGTCCATGTTCGACAAGTGTCCGACATGGACATAGGGACCCTAGGCACATGTCTGTTCTTCCTAGCCCACTACAATTCAAAATGGATATTGTAACTGTAACCAACTTCATCATATCGATACATCCATCTCATTAGCAACTCAATGGGAAACCACCATTGCAACAACACTATGAGGTTGGGTGCAAGCAATCATGTTGCACATAACAACTTCCTCTTGAATGCAACCAAATTCTAGAACAAACTGAGGAATCTATGGAAAAGTAAAAGTAACATAAAATGGGATCAATCATACAACATTATTGTTAAGTAGTAAATTATACATATTTAAGAACTCATACTTCAATTATTAGCTCTAATGTTTACTGAGTAAAGAAGCAATGGTAATAACAGTAAGGATAAACACAACTACAAGTTCTCAAGAAACTAGAGGATTAGTGTAAAGAATTAATGTACACACAATAAAATCCTTCTGGTCAAAATAACTTTCTTTGTTCATATTGTGTAAATTAATAAAATTTGAGCAGAATTGAAAACTCAATAATAGTAAATCACAAGCAAGTCCATTAGAAATCTATGGAATTTATGCAACTGATATATAAAGCCAAGTTTTGACACTCCACACGTGCCAATGTCAAGCCCAAGTTAAGAGGGAGAATTGCATCAAATAGGTGTTCAGCTACAATACTTTCCAAAATCTTTATACTGTAATTTCAGAAGTAACATCGATGAGGAAAAGGCCTACAAAGTCAACCCCAAATAGATAGGATAAGATTTTGACCGTTTCTTCATAAAGGAAGGAGTATAATGACACATGTTAATTAGTTATAACCTCTCTAAGCACATTGAAAGATGAAGATATTCTTTCTTCTGAAAGTTGCTTAACGGTTGAAAATTTTTTAGGCAAAAACATTCCTCTCTTTTGCCACACCAGCAAAGGAAGCAACTCTCAAATTTCAAATTTCAAACGAAACATCTTTTATTTAATCCAACAACACATTTCTCCCTTTTGCCCGCTTACTCAAACAACAAATCTTTCCCCTCTCTTATTATTCACACCTCTCTCTCTTCTATCCCTCTAACCTCCTCTTCCTCTCTCCTCTCTATCAACGTGTCCTTCCCAAATGCACAACTTGGCCTAAAGAAAATTGATGACATTTGATTTGTTTCCGCTGCACCATCATGATTATTCCTTGGTGCACAAGTCAACCTTGTCTCCACAGTATGCAAATACCTTGAACAGAATGTCAACCATTCTTCTGTCAAGTATCCCTCTACTACTAAGCCCTCGGGTCGGCTTCTACTGCACACAAATGACTTGAGAATAAACAAGTACCAATTGAAATGGAGCAGATACTAGACGCGAGGCGGGCAGATATGAAGAGACTAAAGATGATAGGTAGAGGGGGTAGCTCAGGCTTTTGCCGGAAAAATCAACCTTATGCCAAACTCCCCATCGCGGGTGAAGAAGAAAAAGGAATTCTAGAAAATCCAAAAATTACTTGATAGGAGAAAACACAAATATAGACCGTCCAAATACATTGATCACCAAGATTAAAACATCTGAATATAAAGACTTAGACCATAATATAGTATAATGCATTAAAAAAAAGCTCCAAATATGATTGAATATGTGGGCCAAGCTCATTGGCCGGTCAACCCTTGGGGGACCATGATTCATTCTTGCATCAAATGACTCTCAGTGTAGATCGTGGGTGAAATGATTCTCCGCGTAGACCTTAGGTGAAATGGTTCAAAAAAGATCTTAAAGAGAGACTTTTCTACAAAAAGTCCAAGGGTGTAAATCATCCAAATTACAAAGCAGTATGAAATAATGTGAATAAAGGGTAAGTTATTTGACATGAATTGGTTAGATAAGTGAGCTATACGGACTATGAGCCTCACTTGTCAAACAAGAAATCGGGCAATCCTAATGCAATTCTCAACATATGTGAAGTTTAAAAACTAGAAATGGAGAGGAATATGATCGTAAAAGTTCCATATACGGATGAAAATCTATTAAGGAGCAGCTATTAGGTTTGCTAATCAAGGGTACTTAACCAAAAGTGCTATGAATTAATTTCTCCCTAATTAAAAGATTCAGTTTCACAGCATCTATTATGTATGCATGAACTTCTTCATAATCTAATCAAGTGGAGTTTATGTATTTGTTAACTTCACCATGACAATCAAAATGGGAGTTTCGCCATTATCAAGGTTCAAAAGCACTAAATTAATTTTTTCATAGTCAATAATGCATAAAAATTGAGAGGATTCATGTATTCAAACACTCCATAATCAACGGATGTTTGCAATTATTTCTCCATAATCAGCTGCCGGTCAAAATAGAAAAGGTGGTCGACATTGAAATCTAAACATGAGGCAGGTTTGAGGAAAGCATAACATCCATGCAGTCAATAGTTATCATGCAAAGTTAAAGTATACTGCTGCATATCCATTTAATTTATCAAAATAAAATAAAAGATATTATGGGTTGAGATTTATTAAGCAAACCTGTTCTAAACATACCTTTTTCCTATACCACTTAGTACTTGACTTTCTTTTTGCATGGTCCAACTTTATCACTATAATTTAGAAAAATAAATTAATAAATAACTTCATAAACTTATTTTAGTTTGAGTTGATGTTAAAACTTCAAAAGTAACTTGAACACAGAAAGACATGCTTTGAAGTATGCTGCAAAAATATAAACCGGCATGGTGCAGACCGAATCAGTGTGCATAGGATCAAAACATCATCTGGGTATCTGTTGATACCGCATTGATAATTTACTAACAGATCACCATGGCCCATATTAAACTGTGATGACAAATAAATTCAAGACTACATAAACCAGGGAAACACACAGATAAGAGAGCAGATCTGCAAAAAAAGAGGGGAAGAGAGGGTAGCAGCAGATCTACTGACTTCTGCAAAACACTAAAAGAAAGAAAAGACAAAAGGGGCATAGAGAAGATCATACTGAGCCAAATCAAAGCCGAGTCACCCTCCAGAATCAACTCAAGCCTAGAGGTTTTTTCTCTTGTGGCCCACTTTCAGTTAACCCAATGGCCCAGCAACACCTAACTCAAACCCCAGACCTGCCCTACTTGGCCCACCATACTTAGCCACATCATCACACTGAACCAACCAACCCAAGCCCCCTCAAAACTAAACCCACTTTCACTTAAGTCTTACTGTACCCCTAACAATACCCTCACATAGGGATGTACACAGTTTGGATTGGATCGACTGAGCCAAATCCACCACCAAACCATTACCTACTTATTGACGGTTTTGTAATCTGTAGCCAATACGTTGCCCATTAAAAACCAAACCGAACCGTTGAACAACGGTTTGGTTCGGTTAAAGCTGTTCAATCAGTTAACGAAAACACAACCCATGATATAGAAATGAGAACTTGGAAACAGAACCAGATCTGATCTCAGTTTTAGAAAATAAGATTGAACAGAAGAAAAGACAAAAAAGAACATCTAGCACCATTCATCTAGATTAAAAAAAAAACACACACACAGAACAAGAACTGTGAAACTGTTGCTTTCTTCGTCCCTCAATCACCGACTTGGGCTAATACCAGATGCCATTTTCTCACAGGAAATTACATAGTATCAATTTGCTACAATACCGAAACCCTAAATAGCATTATCCAGCTCTAATCCAACAACAATAGCAACAACAACAATGGCAACAGCAACAACAATGGCAGCCAGCCAGCAACAACAACAATGGCAGCCAGCCAGCCAGCCAGCCAGATATGAACCCAACTAAATGAAGAGGGGACGTTGAAAAATTATACAACAGATTGGGATAATAGATGATGCCACGACACTCAATCCATCCTCCGCACAGTTCCAAAACCAAGAATCAAACTTCCCCACCCAAAATGAACAACACAATTACCAATACCTCAAGACTTATTATGAAAACTTTGATTCATCTTCAACCAAAGAGACAGAAGAACATCAAATAAAGAGCAACCCCATTAAAGAGTGCATCGTCCACTACCAAACCCAAGACTCCAATCATCCGGAAAGTTTTAACGGCGCCCAAATCCATCACCTATGATTGCAGGGTCAGCGCCTTCCAGGGCATATGCGTTCCAAGGTGGTGCTGCCTTTCTATCCGAGGAAGCAAAAACAAATGGAAAAGGTAACAACAACATCGAAATCTGAACTGACCTGAAGCAAATGGGGAAAAACAAACTGAACAAGGAAAAGTGATGAAGAAGAAGAAGAAGAAGAAGAAGAAGAAGAACCTAGATGTTTTTTAGGGCATTTGGGGATTTTGTACCTCCCAATATGAGGGATTGAGATCGAAATTGGAATTGGTCCAATGAGCAATTGAGTTATCAGAATATGGTGGATGAGAGGAAGACTAGATCAGAGACACCTGCCAACACCATTGCAAATAAACCCTAACAAAATAAAAACAAAACAGAGAGAGAATATAAGAAAGATGGAGATGGAGGGCTCATGTTCATGGCAGAGCAGAGTAGCCGAGCGAGAGAGAGATAGGCGTTGAGCAGAGCAGATGGGCGTTTGCTTGAACCCTAATCTTCTGAGAACATTTTCGAGAGAGAAAGATAGGCGCTTGCTTGAGCCCTAATGTTCTGATAACATTTTATGTGGAGAACATTAGAACATTTTACATGGAGATTGAAAGCTGAGAAAAGCGTGAACGGTTGATATCGCAAGTGCATGATCAATTGCTAGAATGTCACTTTTAATACTTTTTTTATATAAAAATATATTTATAATATTCCAACGGTTTGAATCGATTTAACTCCGCGGATAAAGGGTAAAATTCATCATCAAACCACTACCAACAGATTAGGATTTTTTCAATCTGTCACCAAATCATTAACCATCGAATCAGTTAAAAAACCGCAGATCAGATTGGCTTTACGAATCGATGGATTTTTCATACACCCCTACAGCTTCACATAACTTGATTTCCCTTAAACAAAGCTAAGAAACATAGTAAAGAGAGGAAGCAGAGAACGGAACATTTGAATAATCATCAGAATCAAGAGCTATCTCTTAGGGCCTGTTTCTTTACTAAAATCTCTGATGGAAATTCTTAAATTCTAGTCAAAATTTACATATTCATCTACTGGAATTCCTAACATTTGAGGCAAAGTAACATTTTGGAATTCCAAAAAAGTAGAATTCCCAAATGCTAGCTTTAACTCTAGCATTATATATATTATAACAATACCCCTCTTCACGGGAGGGCGACACGTGGCGCTCCTTCTTTACGGGAGAGCGACACATGGCACACTCCAATTAAAGTCCTAAGATTCTCTCTCATTTCCCTCCCTAAAATCTCTCTCGTTACTATGCAATTCCTAAAAATCAACATAATCCTTATCCTTTTCATTATCTCTCTCTTTCTAAAATCAATCTAAGTCTTTCTTATTTAAAGAATATGATATCTTAAAATTTTCAATGCAATCCTTGTATGCAATCTTATCATAATCTACTATTGATAACCATATCATACTTAATCTTGAAAGTAGCTAATCAACTTGTATATATATTAAAGCAAATCGAAAGGTTGTTGGAGAGGAGTGGATTTAAATATCGGCCGCTACGATATATAGGCCGTAGCGCCCAAGGGTGCTACGCTTTTTGAGAAATAGTGGCGCTCACAAGCGTAGCGGTCCATAGCGGCTGATACATTCCCGTAGCGGCCGCTACGGCCACTATATTGCCGTAGCGGCCGCTATGTATCGGCCTGATTAAATTAGGCCCCCTCTTCCCTCTTTCTGCTTCTTCTCTTTTGCTCAACTGATAGATTAACAACAAAAAAAAAGTAGAAAAAGAGGAAGAAAGGGAAAAGAAAAAAAAAAGAAAGAGAAAGAGATAGAGTGGGACGAGTTGCAGAGGACATACCTGATGCGGCGGCAGCGGCGGCGGCAGGCAGCGGAAGCAGCAGGCGGCAGCAAGCGGAAGCAACAGAACCCAGCAGTAGGACTTCTTCTTCTTCTTCTTCTTCTCCTGCTTCTGCTGCTGCTGCTCCTCCTTCTCCTTCTCCTTCTCCTTCGTTTATTTTGGGTGAAACTTAGGGCAAATGGGCAACGACGACCCATCGTGCCCTATTTTATTTTGTTAACGGGTCGGTTGTGGCCCAGGTCGGTTATTTTGTTAACGGGTCGGTTATGGCCCACGATGGCCCATCTGATGAAATGTTGAGATAAAAATTAAATGGGTCATTCAAAAACATCAAAAACCATTAAAAACATTTAAAAAAATTAAGTGGGTTCATCCAAAACAATAAAACCTAAAGAACCTATTGTAACCACTGGTGGGCTCCACAATGAGGCAACAATGTTAAAATTAAAAAAGTCATATAGGAGCCAAATATTACTAAATTGAAATTGGCACCTTCCTCAAATTTCACTCAAATTGGAAATATGGTCATAGCCAACTTCCAGACCTACTTTTTACAGTTATATATAAAAAAAATTCTACACCTACTAAAAATAATGGACATCCAAATTTCACACTAATTGAACATAGGCTATTTAATAAGACACAAGGCCCAACCAAAGTTTACTCTAGTTAATAAGAAATAGGCCCTAACCAAATAACACCCCAATAGAAAATGGACCCTTTTCAATTTTCAATTTAATAAAAAATTCCCTTTCACATATATATAAATATATATATTTCAAAATATAACTATGAAATGACCATTAAAAAAACTAATCCAAACAATTTTACTCTAATAAAAAATAGGGCTCTAATCAAATTTCACTTTAATAGAAAAACTTTCTCCATATATATGTGTGTGTGTATTTCAAAATAAAATTATGAAATGTTATATTCTAAGCATGACTAAACAACATTAATTCATATGAAAAAAATTTATCATTCCTATTTTTTTCTATTCATATAGCGATACAGGACCTCATGCAATGAGGGGACTGCTACATACCCCTATTCTAGTTACTTTTGCAAAACAAACACATATTCTATCATTTTCCAATATTCTGGATTTTCTGGAATTTTTTCAGATTTTTTTGAATACTTTTTTAAATCACACCGCTACGCCGCTACGTATCGTTTTGGCGACGGACCGCTACGCCCGCCGCAACCGCTATTTTCATCCTTGGAGAGGACGCCACGTCATCACCACAATAGTTATTATTTTAGATAAATATACACAAAGAAATATACATGACTTTGGTGTGCCATGTCCGATTATTCTCAAACAATCTAATTTATCTTCTTTTAAGTTTCTCAAATCTTTTCATTATTTAACAGATCATTTAAATCTTTTCAACTTTAATGATGGTTTCTCTTTCAATTTGCTAAAATCTCTCGTCATGAAGCTTTCTTTATCACTCCTTCTAAAACTTCCCTAAATCTCTCGAGGCAACAGTTTATTGGTGATTTGCTCTTTGGATTGGTAATGTATGTGATGCATCCTCGGAATGACTGGATTTGCTGAAAGAGTATAGCATTTCCATAATTGGCCATTGTTGGTATGGGCACCAGATGACTGTTATTCCACAATCATTTATGAAATCCAACACTATGGTCCACAATAGGCACACTTTACAATTAAAAGGGTTATCAATTGGGTTGTGATTGTCATGTGGAAATGGACCTTGGATCACTCAATTGCCCAAAAGAAAGTTCAGTGTATGGTCCCAATTTTGAGTCGGATAGATCAGCTTCTATCACATTGTTTTTTATCCAATTTCTGATATGGGCCACTTATCTTATTAGGTCCACACCATATTTTAATACCTTTTCTAAGTTGATATGGCTCATATTACACTTAGATCAATGTTCTAGCATACGGTTAAATTGATCATATGTGGAAAAGTTACTAAATGTTTGCATATATGTTTGAATGGTCCTATCCCATATGCAAATCAATTAATTCTTATAAGTTCACATAAATTAGGTTATACCAAGTTCTATCTCAATTAATTTTCTATTAAAAGGAGTTTCTCATGCTCCTCCATATATTTGTAAAGGGAAATGCTGGATAAACAACAAATTGGTCTCTCTTCACATGGATTGTCTTTATACACAAGTCAAATTTTAAAATTTTATATTTTTTCTTTCTTAACAAGCCCAATATCCCTAAACTACTCATTCCCTCCTTTTCCCCTGCACCCATTGATTCCCCCCTTTTTCCCTACACCCATTCCGTCCTTTCTCCCTACACTCAACTCTCTCTTCCTCCATTCTCAAGGGCACCACTTCTCTCTTCTTGGGCTTCTTCTCTTCCATTAATCATTAAAGGTAATCTTCATTTTCATTTCTTCAGTTCCATTCTTATTCTCCATTTTTGTTTTTTTTTTATTTTTCTTTCTTTTTTTTATGGCAAAATCGTGCAGTGTTCGGTGCACGATTTTGCAAAAAAAAAAAATTTTGAAAAAAAGAAAACAAAAATGGAGAATGAGGATTCATCTCCTTCTCCATTACACTGTTTAATTAGAGAGCACTAGAAAATAAGGTGTTTGACTAGAAAATAAAGCGTTTGAGAATAAAGGGAGAAAGAGAATGGCGAAGAGAAGAATGCGAAGGAAGAAAAAAAGAATATGAGTGTAAGGAAAAAGATCAGTTGCACAATGCCAAGGAAGAAAAGAAGAAGAGATGAGTGAATAGATATTAGAAAGAAGAGATGGAGGATGAAGAGATGACTGAGTTAAGTAAAGAAGGGAGGAAGATGTGTGAGTGATAGAGGAAAAAGAGTTTAGTGAAAAACTATGATGCCCAGATACGGACACGGGTACGGATACGGACACGGGAAACGAGGGTTCGATACGCCGAGTTGAAAATTTTAGGATAAGGACACGGGTACGGCATTTCAAAAAATATATACATATAAATACTTATCATAGTGCTCAAATATTACGAGGCCCACTGTGTGGATCAAATTTTCAATGAGATGAACCTGACAGTATCTTAACATAGAAGAAAATAAAAGAAAAGAAAAAAAAAGTGGGCCAAGTGTCTTGGTTGGCCCAGTAGCTCAACATTAAAATAGAAAAAAAATAAAAAAAAAGGCCCACTGGGCCCATTCTCATTAATAAAATGCGACGGGTTCTTTTGCCCCTTTTGCATCTCTGGGGTATCATTGAACGAAAAAGAAGAAGAAGAATGAATAAGAAGAAGAGGAGGTGTACATGGCACCTGAAGCTAGAAGCTCGAAGCAACAACAGTAGCAGAAAGCAACGCAGTGGTCTACCACCTAGTTGAAGAAGCAACCCGTCAAAACGAAAGCAGTAGCCCTTGTCAGTTTAGTTATTTTCTTTCTCGCCGCCACCTTCTCCTCCTCCTCTTCTCCTTCTTTTTTGCTTTCCTTTTGATCAAACTGAAAAAGGGCTTATTTAGGAGTAAATTGGTCAAAATAGACAAAATCCGTGTTAATTTTGGAAAAAATATTGCATAGCCGTATCCTAAAACTGGGGGCCATATCCAAGCCATATCTTACCGTATCCCGTACCCGTACCCGTATCGTATCGTATCGATACCGATACCACATAGCATTTGGAGTATCTAGGTATCATAGGTGAAGAAGGGAGGAAGATGGGTTGTGTATGAAGAGGAAGAAATTATTGTATTTTGGAGAGCAAGGGGCATTTTGATCATTAGATATAGGGTCAATATTGGATTTAACATGTTCATTAAAATATTGTGTTAAGAGAGATGTTTTTTGTGTTCAAATAGTAGCTCCCATTTGTAAAATTTGAGTGAAGTCATACCTAAAACTCTTTAAAGTTCTTTATTTAAATCCAAAAGAATTTTAATGACAAATGTATTATAAGATTTTAATCTAAATCTATAAAGTATGGTTCAGTCCATTGACTCCAAACGCAAGGGTGGTACTCACTAGAAAACCCAATTGCTTCTGTTGTTGAGTTGATGTCTTGAGCTTAATTTTTTTAGTTAGAAGTACATCTCTCTCTGTATTATGATTTTTAAGTAATTTTAATAATTTAATATTTTTATATCTTTTTTATACATAAAATAAATATAATAATGACAGTGAATATATTTTTTAGTTTTGTATTTTGCTAATACTATTTTATAAATTCTTAAATTTTAATATTTTCAATTTCGAGATAGGGCAACACTTGACGCTTTTTCTTTACGGGAGAGCGACACGTGGCGCACTCTCAATAAAGTCCTTAAAAATTTCTCCCATTGCCCACCCTCTCTCTGATCCCCTAAAATCTCTCTCATTATCAATCAATCTAATCTTCTTCCCTAATCTCGAATGAACGGAACTCTAGAAGATTTTATAGATTGATTTGGTAAGAAAATGGACCCAATTTTGGTGAGTTTGGCTGGCTATAGTGGACCCAATGCACATTAGTAGCTGATCGTCATTATCTAATGTTTGGAAAAAGGAAAAAATAAAAAAATTGGGCTCTTCACAGTTTGGACGCAGAGAAAAATCTTGAATGAACGGAACTCTAGAAGATTTTATAGATTGATTTGATAAGAGAGAGTAAATTCTATTTTGATTAGACTTTTTAAGAAAGGAAACTTCTCTAAGATATTCTCCATCTCACTCAAATTCTTCTTTACAAAATAAGTTTTCTACTTCATTATGAATTAGTATTTTCCAATTTGCATGATTAGCAAATATATTATAAATAGAATCCTACACATTCTATCAATCGTGCTCTACTATTCTCTCCTCTTTCTCTTCTCCTTCAAGTTGTCTCCAGTTCAGGTATGCTTCATCTTTCCCCTTTCTCTTTTCCTTCAAGTTGTCTCCAGTTCAGGTATGTTTTTTCGGGCTACATGTGAAACAGTTTCATTGCATGTCTATCCCAACAAAGACCAAATGGATATGGCCGAGAGAGGCAAAAAGTCATTCATCGACCTAAACCAATGTTTGGATTGGCTTGATTCGAGAGAACCTGACTAGGTGCTCTATGTATGCTTTGGGAGCCTAGGCCATCTATGTGGGGCCCAACTGGTGGAGATCACATTGGCATTGTGAAACTCTTTAAACCTTAACACAAGTTTAGGTCCCAATCAGATCTAACTATGAAGATAACTAACAAAAGTGAATCTAACAAAAATATCAATCACCACAATGAAGATGGACACAAGATTTTTACGTGGAAAACCCAAACAGGAAAAAACCACGGGATCAACCACCGGTCCACCAAGATCAAACATTATGCAAGAAAGGTTACAAGAACTACTTTCCACCCTCTTCCCAATTGAACACAACCTAAAGGATTAGAAGCTCTTCTTCTTGTCGACGCATACGCCGTTTACCTTCTTCAAGCTTGATCTTCACGCCTTGATGCCTCTCAAGACGAATCACCAGAGTAGAGAAAGAAGACGAATCTCAGAAGCTAACTTCGCAGCACATGAATGACATAGAAGCTTTAAAGAAGAAGATCTCTCAATAGAATTTCTAGGGTTTTATTCTGGAGAGAATTGATTTCTTCATAGAAGAGATGATCCTTATATACACAATAACTGTGAAGTCCTTTTCACTCTGGATTTGAAGAAGATAAAGAAAGACTTGAGCGCGCAAGATAGAGATCCGAAAAATCAGAGTTTTTTTTATTCGTGCCAGCAGACCCAGCCAACCGATCGGATAAGCTATCCGACCGATTGGGCATGGGGTCCGACTGATTGGGCACTACAGCCAACTGGTCGGTCTTCCATTCTATCTGCAGATACTGAATCCATGTAATTTGACCGATTCGCCAGAAATCCAACCGGTCCGACATATAAGTCACATACGTTCCAATTTTAAAATAAAAGACCTTCATTTGTATCTTTGGTAGAGGCTTCAGTCCATCTAGAAAATAAAATTACAACAGTTTTAATCCCCAAGTTTTGTCCATCCAATAAACTTGCCAATATTACATTCCTTACACATTGGAAGCATCCGGCCATTTGTTTACTGGGTGGTGAGGAACACGGATAGGATGGAAGAGAAGTGGATGCCAGATGGGTTTAAGGAGAGGATGAGAGGGAAGGTCTCATCATAAGGGGATGGCCCCCACAGCTGATGATTCTGAACCATCCGCTTGTTGGAGGGTTCGTGACCCACGTAGGATGGGGGTCGATGCTAGAGAGCGTGATTGGGGGGTGCCGATGGCAACATGGTCGTTGCGGCTAATCACTTTTACATAGAGAAGCAGATCACATATGTGCTCAAGATTGGGGTTGAGGTGCGGGCCTAGGTGTGGTCCACGTCCGAAGGGAGTAAAGGTTTACCCCTTATAAAGTGTGGGCAGATCGAAAGGGCAGTGGCCCAGTTGATGGCTGATGGAGATGTTGGTAACTGCTATCCTAGAGCAGAAGCCCAACCAATTAGGGAAAAAAACAAAACAGTAATAGGTGAGTCCTGATCCGGATACCCAATGTAAATTATGGTGTTTTTTTCACCCATTTTTTATTTGGGTCTCGATTCAACTTTATTAATTTAGATATGGTTTAAGTCCATGAAGCCCATATGTGAATAGCTGTGGTCCATCCTTAAATGCATTCTAATATATATATATTGATGAGCCATTCTAATATATCTATTTTATATGTTATCTTTAAACTTACTATTTTTATTTTACAATTGTGAATATAGAAATTCAAATGACAAATAGTGATGTCTTAACTAGAGTAGCAAATGGGTATATACTTATCGAAGCATTTGAGTCTTTAATTATATTATATATATTATAATAATACCCCCTTTAGCAAGAGAGTGACACGTGGCGCTTCTTCTTTATGGGAGAGTGACACGTGACACACTCCAATTAAAGTCTTAAGATTCTCTCCCATTTTCCTCCCCTAAAGTCTCTCTCTTCACTATTTAATCTCTTAATAATTTCACTTTCCAGTTTTCTACTTCATTAAAAATTAGTAATTTTCAATTTACATGATTAGCAAATATATTATAAATAGAATCATACATGTTCTGGCAATCTGGCTGTATGTAAGTAGATTAGCAGTAGCAGTATTCTTCTTTACAAATTAAGTTTTCTACTTCTTATTAATTAGTACTTTTTAATTTGCATGATTAGCAAATACGTTTAAATAGAATCCTACACATTCTAGCAATCTGGCTCTACTTAAGCAGATTAGTAGTCTTCTTCTTTACAAATTATTCAATTTGATGGTTTAGCTAAAGCTCTCTCACGAATTTCATTTTCTCCTCTTTCTCTTCTCCTTCAAGTTGTCTCCACTTCAGGTGTGCTTCATCTTCTCTCTCTCTCTCTCTTTCTTTTGTATTATCCTTATATTTCCTTGCACAGCAGCATGTTTATCATTTTTCTTCAATCAAAATTTACTTATTTATTTTAGTATGCCTTTACCATTGTCACGATGAAACCATCTGCAACTGCAACTCTCTACAAGTATCCCCTCTCGCTCTTGGTAGTTTCTTGTACAGATATATATATCAACAACTTTTGAGAAGCACCTTTCTTCATTCACGTTGGACCAAGTACTTTTATTGCAATGCCAAAAATAAATAATTTTATTGATATAAGCGCAAAAATTGAAACAAGTGTAGAAGTTAAAAGATCTGCAAAAGATGAAACAAGTACAACTATTGAGACAACCAGAGAAGATGAACTAAGTGCAACTACTGAAACAAATGCATGCCAATAAACAAATATCAATGGTTGGTTTTTCCTTAGATGACATGCAATTCCTTTAATCATTCAAGGATGACTTAATATCAATGGTCTATTTTTTTTCACCCTCAACTTTTATATATCTATGATTCAAAGAAAATATTTTCTCTTTTCAAAAAAAATAAAAATTTAATATTTTAATTATGTTTTTGCTATGATTTATGTCGTAATATTCATTAATATTTTATTTAAATTAATACTAATTTTTAATAAGACCTAATTATTATTTTTTCATGGCCCGCGTTGGGCGCAGGCCCTGAAGCGCTAGTTTATGAATTATAGCATTCCAGGAGTCTTTCTTTACAAGTGTAGGCATTCCGAGAGGCATTGGTGTTGTTGGGTTTTGATGAAACCTTAGTTTGGTGAGCATCAACAAATTTGCTGAAATTATTAAGAAGATATATTTGATCATGGTGAGGTGCATCATAATGGGTGTGGGTAAAATTAGTATTCCTCATTATGCCTCAAGTGTGGGCAGAACTAGTATTTCTTATTGTGTCTCTACACAGAGTTGTCTTCATCACAGGGCTAGTTGATGCAAGAAAATTTCATCGATGGTGGGGGCTATAGTATTAAGTGGATACCAAAATGGTATTCACGGTCATAATTTTAGAGCGCGTTTTTTTATATTTAGCCACCAATGAGCACCATCTTGAGTCCCCGCCATTACAATGTCCTCCACTGGCATCATTGGCACATTTGAATTTGTATGAGCATTATCATGTTATTCTAACATTGATTTATAAATGACTTTCATATAAAATAATTATCTTATTATTTAGTTTTCTTCCAACATCTCAATAATTATCTCATGAATTTCAGAAATTACTTGTTGTCTCATTTCAGAAATTTGAAGGTGCGACTTCTCTCTCTCTCTCTCTCTCTCTCTCTCTCTCTCTGCAAAACCCTAAATCTATTCTTCACTTATATCGATGCTTCTCTTTTGATTTGATCTCTAGCTTTGGCAGAGCTGAGCTCTGCAGAATCTCCGCTTTTATAGAAATGATTCATCTGTATGTTTATTAGTATTTGTAACTCTGGATTTCTATGTTTGTTAGTAATATGTTGTTGTTGGGATTGGGAATGATTTAAGAGGTGAGTTTGTGCGGCTTTAAGGAAATGATTCTGGTTTCTAGAGTTTGATTTGCTTGGAGATTGGTTAGTTATTTCATTGGAGATTGCTGAGTTTGTAGCTCAGCTGTTGGGTGCTTATTGTTCCAACCATGAAGTTGCAGGATAAAGTCACATTAGCTTTGTTCTTCCATTATATAAAGAAAAAGACTGCAAAGAAGTAGGAAATTAGTATTCATTGTGAACTGGATACGTCTGACCAAAATACATGTTCAGTGAAGAGAATAGATGCAAAATCACACCCTTATTTTGCTTTTCATATAGTGTATAAGATGCTGAACTCAAATAGATGGGACAAGGCTATTGGGATGGTGGTTTAGTGCCTCAGATATTTTTTACGTTATTTTTGTTGAACTGTTTTCCTTTCTGCAATTTATGTTCTTCTCATTTCATTTAGATTTTAGTAATTATCTCTCTATTTTATTATTTTGTGCTCATTAAAATATTGTCTAAGATTAGAAGTGGTCGGTGACTCAGTGGTGAAGATTAAATTGTATACCTCTAAAATAAACATACCCAAAATGTGAAGTACCCAATTACCCAAATTGACAATCTACCCAGGAAATGGGACTTTAGGGAGAGAGAGAGAGAGTTAAAGATGGATCGATTGAACGGAGAAGATGAGGAGAGTTAAAGATGGATCAATTGAACGGAGAAGATGTTCTAGAGGAATGAATGTAGAACATGCAACAAAACCCCTTGTTCTACTACATGCATCTATGAAAGATTTACTAAAGGTCGAGCATGCAGAAGAAGAAAAAGCCATGAAATGGTAAGATTTTTTTCAATTGTCGATTGTATGAAACCCTAGAATGTAAAGATTGATTGATGAAAATGATGCTGAAGAGAGAGAGAGAGAGAGAGAGAGAGAGAGATTCAGTTAGTTTTTAGGAGTTAGGACTAAGGCAACATAGTAGGTATGAAATGAAATGGGAATCTTTCCCTCAACACTGCCACGAAGCTACTGCCCAAAACGCTCGTCTTGTATCTGAAAAAGGAAATTTTCAAATAAGCCGCAAGTTTTTAAGCACATATGTTCTAGTCCTCTATGTAAGAAACAAAGATCAATGTATTTCCTATGGCATCACTGAATCGCCAACAGTATGCTAATGTGCCCTTAGATACTTTTTAGGTTTATGCCTCTCTGGTTATGTCTAAACACACTGGGGCAGAGCTAAGGAAGTTATGGTGTTTTTGGGGGGGGGGGGGTGGGGTGTTGTGGTACTAAAATGGAAATTTACAGTAGTTTTTGACAATGCACCCCTCCTTCCCAAAATGCAGGATTCTGCACCTGTACATATGGACATTCGTATTCTGGGATCAGTTGAGTATAGAGGGCTGTCGATTCCATTTGTGCTGAAGAATCTGCTGGTTTTACTTGTTCAGTTTTATCTGGAAACATCTACTAGTTTTTGTTGGTTTGGAAATAATTTTAGAGCTAATTGTTTAGCAATTTTTTGGAAATGATACTTAGGCTCAGACCTTCCTTGAAGGTTTGTGGGCTCTGTGTGTCATCTGCTATATTTATCAGAAGTTTTGTTGTTATTGTTTCTTTTCTCTGGTTTTTTCCCTTTGTTTTCAACACAATTGAAGGTCTCTAGCGATTTTGAAGGGGCTTTGTAAGCAGAGAATTTATCTAAAGCTCAAATGAATAATTTCATTTTTATAACATTGTTTTACATGTAATGTAAGCTTTGAAAGTTCAAAGTGAGTTTCATGGTAGGCAACACTTGACGACTATGCTTATTACGCCTATAAATTAGTTGAAGATCACTTTAATTCATCAATGTTGTCGAGCTTACAAATTAGACGAACACAAATAAGGTGGTCTCAACCTTGCACTAACTATGTTTTTGAAGTAATTAGTTCCGCATTTCTGCCTTTGCATTTGATGGCCTAGATTAATACTATATATGATTCTGTAGTATCGACAATACTAAAAATTATTGCAAGAATAGGCTTGCCCAAAGACACATGAATCGGATTACTGAAAATTAGATCAGTTTCGCTTCTGTTTTGGAGATTCCTTGCTCTGATTACGATTATGTGTTTGATTTCACTTACGTTACGGTTTGATCCATGAGAGATCATGGGTGCCTTTATACATCATGATATTGAGTTTGAGGTTGAATTACCCAGAATTTCCTCTTTTTCAAGGGGTTGGTAGGATATTCCCAGTATTTATAGGAATCTCCTTTCTGTCAAAGGGGCTATAGGCTATAGTGGAGGATTGAAGGTGAACAACCAACAATTAACCATCAAATAATCTCTCCTTCAATAGGAAATGATTGCCAGTTGCACAGTAGTAATTTAATCCTAGGAAAGAGATGGTCTTATCCGAATCTCCATTTTGGCCACTTCACTCCTTTTACTGTGAGTTCTGAGGAGTCCTATATGAAGGGGCTATTAATCTTGGAATTAAAATTCTGTGTTCTCGATATTGAATATATAGGTGATGCAGGACAATGTGAAACCTAGCCTTATGCAATGTAATGTAATATAGGAAATTAATTAATGAACACAGAAAATTCAGATCTGGCCAATTACCAATAGTTAATTAATTCCAAAGAGTAAATCAGCTATAGATCAGACTTTCTCACAGATCCCGCAGTAATAGTCCTCATATTTGAGGGGAGGATCTTAATGGAAAGTAGAACTTCCAACACTTAAGGTCTGAATTTGTGAGGAAAAGGTTTCATAAAACAAATCAAAGCCAAAAGGGCTCAACTTCAGATCTGGGGTTATTGGCTCTACAATCTATTCAGCAGATCTGAAATCCTATGATTATATGAAAGTGTTCAAGAAGGGAAAAGTAGTAGAGATATTGGTTACCTTTATTGGGCTCTCACCAAACTCTAATCACAGAAGGCATTAATGGTGGTTGACAAGAAAGGTGGCTTGCAAACCCAGGAGAAGAAGAAGAAGAAAAGTTCTCTTTCTTATTCCAAATCAAATTTCATACCTAGCATAATGAAGGAGAAAAACCTAGATCTAGAACTTAATATGTCTATCCACACACAAAAGGAAACAAATCCCAACAAATAAGAAAAGAAGAAAGAGAAAGAAGGGGAGATGGACGTGCGCAAGATGGGACTTGCGCACCTTGGATTCATGCGCAAGTTCCCATCTTACGCACACTATTTTTTTTATTTAATGTGGTCCCCACTTTCTCCCACTTATTACATATGACCTAAGAAGCACGGACACTTCTAAGAAAGTGACGTGTCCGTGTCGGACACGTGTCGGACACCGACACTCTTCGGACACTCTCAGACACGTGTTCGATACTATTTAGCCGTGTCTATAATTAAGAACTAAAAATCTTAATTTCGGACACTTGTTCGACACTTTTTTTGCAGCGTGTCTCACAATTCTTAGCATGTGTCTATGACTAAAAAATAAACATGTGGCTGATATCTCTTGGATACTTTGTTAACATATGGTTATTAAAACTTGGAAACTTGATATATGACAATTTTGCACGATGGAAAAATGTATAATTGTAAATATTAATCATATCACAAGCTAAAGACAAATAAATATTTCACTAAAGAATAGGCCTCAAGATAGGCTTCTTTTTTGCTTTTTATTTATTTATTTTTTTTTAGGGAGGGGAAAGAGGTGATCTGCCCTTTTTCTTTATATTGATTTTATGGTACTGTGGATATTTCATGTTTAATGATTATGAATTATGTTTTAGTGTTGTATTGATATTTGATAATTTGATATATTTATTAGTTGGTGCTTGAATTTTTATTTTTTGATTGCTAAATTGATTAAAAAACTTAAAATGATATTATTTTTTTAGTAGATGATTATATATATTAATATATATTATTAAGAAGACATCCTTCCTTCTAAAAAAACAAGATGACATCCTTGTTAGTAGACATACTAAGAAAAAAAATTGAGAATCAATTGGTGGCCTGAGGAAGCATACATAAACTTCTTGCTTGCCAACATAAAGAAGGTAAATACTTATGGGGTCCTTGAAGCAAAGTACCACAATTGTTACTATAGTAGAAGGAAGATCAGATTAGACGACGAACCTTGGATTTTCAGAGAACATAGAGCCACTGGGTCTTACTGGATCACTATGAAAGAGACTACTTCTTTTTGCAACCTTTAGCATTTGTCTTCACCTTCTCCCTTTTTAGAAATAGAGGGCAAAATACCAACTATAAATTTGGCCTTAACCGATGGGATGAGAATTAAGAGGTGCTAGTTAATGGGATGGGGCCTTGACGCTTATATGCCTAACTTATTGTATTTAAATTTGTCTGATAAAACATTGTCACAACCCGAACCCAAGAAATCGAGGGTTAAGTTTAAACCTAACCAGTGACACACATACTCCCATGCATACACACTTAGACCTCGTCTAAATGCACACACACAAGGAAAACTCACATGTGCAAACACAATGTACATGGAAGCTGTCAGTATCATTGCGTAAAAAGAAAAAGGATACATAAGGATAAACAATTTCTACAAAAGATAACAGTGAACACAAAATATACAAACGAAAGAATCCTGTCATTACAAACAGTTACTATGAGCCAAGATACAAAATACAAGAGCCAAGTAAACTCTTATGACAGGAACCAGATGCCTTTGACACAGCAAAATGGAGACCTAAACCATGCCACAGTGCTCTCTGGTGGAGTGATCACAGCCACTCCTCTAGCTTTGATGGGGCTTCTACGGTCTCTTTTAAAGTCTTGCCGACCGGTGAGGAGTCGGCAGGGGAGTTTGAGCCTACAACACCATGGACAACTAGTGAATACAATGATTCAGTAAAGCATAAGCAACAATAAGTTAACACGCGTTGTGTCTAAAAGAATAAATAATAGATAAAATTGCCTTGAATTTTAATTTTGTATACTAGGCAAAATTGTGCATTTGAATAAAGCATGTTATATGGATCAATGCATATGTGTACTATACTATGTGGCTACTACATTTGTTATATCCTCCTTCTAGGGATTTATACATGAGATAACACTATCGACCGGGCTAGGATACGAATGGATCTCAGGTTTCTAGGGTCTGGAAGCACCAAGACATAAATACATTGCAGCGGTACCATACATACTATGCCAAAACCAACCCTGCCGGGTATCTTAAGGTTGAGGCTGAGTAGTGTCGGACCACGTTGAATCAATCATATACGTGACCTTGAGTCAAACATGTATTTCATATAAAGAACAGTACTTTACTTTCAATTCAAACAATCCTCACGTCGATGACCATCACCAATAGCAGCAAATCAAATGCATACATTATCAAAGGGACAAAGGTTAAGCAATACATAAAAGTGGAAGCCAATAATCGTTATCCAATATGCCATACAAATCAACTAAATGAAATCATGATAGTTCACTAGTCAACCCTAATATATTTATCCAGTGTTTCTAACCGTGCATGATGATATAGTTTTAAGTTATCCGATATACAGTTGTTTTTCTCTAGTGTTGCATTGTATCAAAAGGTGTATCGGAGTCCCTTAAACCAACACCCATGGGGAGGTGCTTAACATCTGGATTAAACACATGAATGAGTCACAACCCTCAAGACCATTCATGCTATTACCATTTTCCATTGAGAAGGTCAAGGGTTACCTACATTTTAATCTGAAGGCCCTATAAGGTCTCTTCAGTACCTACTTTTTCTTAATATTTATTGGTCTCACGGCATAGCCGTGGGTGACTTACGGCTTAGCCGTATGATGTACTATGGCTTAACCGTGGTTCCCCAAAATTGTTTCCGCATTTGTGGCTCGCTATGGCTAACTCATGTTTCCTTTTACGGCTTGATCATGTTTGTTCTATAGCTCAACCACCGTTTGGTACGGTTTAACCGTAGCACACCACACGGCTTAGCTGTGACTGGACCATAGAAGATTCTCTTAATTTCTACTCTCTGGGTATCAAACCGTAGCTTAACCTACGGTTGGGTTACAGCTTAGCCGTAGACTGACCATAGTGTAAAAGTCAGATTTTTAGGTCTCTGGAAACTGAACTGTGAAGCTTTACGGCTTAGCCGTAAGCTTCAAGTGGTCATGTTCTGAACCTGTTACAAACGTAATAGAATTTGAATCAAATGGAAACAGAGCTAACAAAAGAGAGAACAAACATATATAATTTGCTACAAAAGGGCTATAAAACGCCAAAACACTTGAAAGATTAAGACGAATAATAACATACATGGTGTACCAACAAGTGTTCATCCATAACGTGCTTATACTTGACTTAATTCAACTTTCTCACGTGAAGTAGTTGTCCTCTAGCTCAATTTACTATCGATATGCAGTCCTAAAACCATGCATGCCAAGGGTGAGAAGAAACACGTACACACAATGCATGAAGCATTCGAGACTTAAAGATACTCTCATGACTCACACCCTTACCTTACAACATACAAGAGATGGAGTGATGGAATGGATGCAAAAGGATTATCCCCTATCTTGGCTTGATGACCGAAGAAGAAGGAAGAAAGGAAATGAAGGAGAGAAGGAGAGAAAAGAAGACGTTGAGTTGAGAGAAGATGGGGTAGATCAGTGCATGCATTTGGGCTTTATAAGATAAGTATCAAGTAAATTACAAATAAGTCCAAACGTTTAAGCTAATTACAGTTCAAGTCAAATAACTGTCCAACAGAAGTAAATGAAGTTGTTTACTTGCGAGTCAGTTATGGAAGTCAATGAGCTTGACGAGATACATGTGTTGACACCAATATGATGCATGAAGGATAAGACCCTACAAAATCAAAAATTGCGAAAAAGGGCTCATGTCTACCTAAACCAGGTTAAACTCAACTCAACTACCTATCCATGACCCGAAATGAAACTCAAACAAACAAAACAACAAGCATAAAACTAATTAGTTAGAAAATTACCCAAAAGTACATAAATTATTCGCCAAACGGCATTAAGTTGGGTCGGAGTATTACAAACATAACGAGAATGAGAAAGATGGAGAGAGATTTTAATTAGGAATACAACCATGATCCCCTTTTCCATAGCTATGGTAAGATCAATATATGACCATTTGTGGAGAGAGAGATTGTAGGGGAATGACTAATGAGGAAGAGATTTGAAATTTTGAAGTTTGAATCTGTGGGGAAATATTTATTTCTTTATTTGTAGAGATGAAAGAATGTTAGAATATGTGTGGGCCAAAGGTGGTCATAATTTTTTTTTAAGTATTTCTTTGAGAGGAGAACTCATGGGTAGTGACATTGCACTCTCCAAAGCCCTCCCTTTGATTTGCTTTAATATATATATATCTAGCAACAAAGGGCCAAAGCCTAATCGGGGCAATAACAAAAGAAAATTGCTATACTAACATTTTAAAATAACAACATAATATTTGAGATTTAGAAACATAAGACAAATAAAAGAATGCAAAAGTTTAAAAGAAAGATTAAATTTAGAATAATTTATGAAAAAAGAATCCCTTAGATGTCCATTGCATGAAAATGGACTTCATATTTTTAACTATACAAGAAAGGCCCTCAACCCATTTTAACTTTTTGTAACTAAGCGACCATATCATTGGTTGCTTTGGTTGAGCAAATGATATTGTTGCTCCTTCTTCTTCCTCCTGCCAAACCCATTTGAAATTTATTGATATGAGACATGCTTTTAAACAAAGACCTTTGTAAAACAAAAAAAAAATAAAAAATTTAATCAAATTTATAGTTAAAAAAGGTTTTCTAACTTTAAAATTGGTATAAAAAATATAAAAAAGTGAGAATGGTGAAATTAATATTAAAATATTATTTTCATAAAATTTAAAAATAATATAAAAAAAACTAAGTATTTATGGGTGACCATATCGTTGCTTGCTTTGGTTGAGCAACGATATTGTTGCTCCTTCTTCTTCCTCCTACCAAACACACTCCCCACAACATTTATCTATAAATTTTAATAAGATTTATAGATTGGATAAGGAGGATATTATATTTTTAAAGTAGGCCCAAGGTGTTGCTTCGATAAATAATCCAATGAAATGTCACTCTTGGATGTTTGGAAAAATAATTTTTATATAAAAAATTAGAAATATTTTGATATTTATTAATACAAGACATGCTTTTCAACAAAGACCTTTGTTAAACAAGTAAAAAATTAAAAATTTTAATCAAATTTAGTGTTAAAAAAGGTTTGTGTTAAGCTTGAGTCCAATATTAAAATAATTTATTCATAAACTTAGAATAACACAGAAATGTTATCTAACTTTAAAATTGGTAAAAAAAATATTAAAAAGCTAGAATAGTGAAATTAGTTATTAAAAATATTATTTTAATAAATTTAAAAATAATATTTCTGAAAAAGCAAGTATAAAAATAATATTTCTGAAAAAAACTAAGTATTTATAGATGTATGTTTCTGAAAGGACAATATTATAATTTCCAAAGCCACCCCCATGAACCAAGATTGCTAAAGTGGGCCATATTTTGGTTCCCCATGTGGGTCCATGTCGTTATATTCGAAAGCCTACAAACACGTTTTAAATATTGGGTCCACATCACATGTCCTAAATGTAGGCAATTAACGAATGTTTGGCTCATAAAAGTGCATTAAATGGATAATAAGTTGTAAAGAGATAAGAAATAAGTGTAGACGATTAACGAATGTTTGGCTCATAAAAGTGCATTAAATGTATAATAAGTTGTAAAGAGATAAGAAATTTTAGGAAACTTAGTCACATTTGGTTTCTTCTTTTTGTTAACTAATATACAATTGGAATACTCTAAATATCAAGTTGGAATTGGGTTAGTATGGAAATTTTAAAGATAGGTCTCAATATGGCATGAAGTGGTGAAATGGATATGTTTAGAAAGAACGAAGATTGTTTGGACCACTTAATATTGACAAAATAGAAAATATATTTTGAAAGAAAGAACATTTTTTGGATGGGGTCTTATTTAGGAAGAAGATATGTTTAGAATTCAAATAGGAAGAAGATATGTTTAGGACTTTAATCAGAGCATGCTATATGCCGCACTTCTGCAAAATGACTGCCCCACGTATTGCTCTCCTGCGAAAAGTTTATCTTTATTATATATAATAATATAATAATATAACTGGCGCTCAAGGCCCGTGCCCAACATGGGCCAAAAAAGAAAAAAACAAATATCTCAATATAAAAATTTTTTTTTGTGTATATCAAAAAAATATATAAAAATATTAACAAAAATGCTTGTTGAAGAAGCAAAATGAGGGAAGGAGCAAGGGAAAGATAAATCTTTTGATTGAATAGGTGGGCCACTAATGACATAGTGTTCTAACCCAAATACTAACAACCAAATAATAAACAACCTTATACCATTTTAAGAATAAACATTTTAATAATTTGTAATAGAAAATAATAACAACAAATAAAACTGAGCTGTTATTTTACCATAAGTACAAATATTATGATACATATTTCATTCAAGAATATATCAAAATTTATCAATTAAAATAAATTAGCGGAAGAATGTAGCTCAATTATCCCAAAAAAAAAATCACATTAGCATTAAGGTAAAGATAGAGACTTAGAAATTAAAAGAAACAACTGAATCTTCATGCATATGTTAGTGAGATGAGCCAATTTTATAAGATAAGTTTAGATAAGGCGAACTCAATCACTTGTTAGTTATCATTCGTAAAAAAATAAGAACATCTTTCATTAAATTTTAAAATAAAGAAACACACTAATTTAAGAAAATTAGTAACAATATGAGAAAATAATATAAGATGATAATTTTTGTTGCACCCTCCATATTTTATTAAAATTAAAAGCAAAAGGCTCCGCATAAAATTGTATTATATTATACATTTTGTATATTTAAATCTGACCTTAGATCAGTTGGGAAAGAAGATTGTAGTAAATGTAGCCTAAACCAACAGTGAGTTATTAGGTTGTTGGTTTGAATCTAGTCAATTCTACCATTTACATGTTTTTTTTTTAATTTTTTAATGACTTCTATAGCAAATGAGAATACATAATGGACACCCCCCCCCCCCCTCAACACACACACACACACAAGTCATGGGTAGATCGGATTTTGTGGGACGCATGTTGGTTGGTTTTTGTTTCATCTAATTAGTCGCATGCGGATGGGTATAATAGGTGTAAAAATAAGATCTTTCATCCATCAGGTTTATATGATGGGTAAAAAACTGGATCAATCATCTAGCGTGGGTCCAACATCTAGTAGAGTGACCTCTTTAAAATTTCAATTGCTACTCATATGAAAATGCCTTTATAATGTATTGATTTTGGTAAATTATTAACTGAATATGGTTTGGAGACCACCCCAAGATCTGTCAAATATAATTTATTTGAAAAAGATATCATAAAAATTACTTTCTTTTTCATCATGTGAAAATTGGGCTATTCATCTTAGGGCCTCACATAGAGAATCCTATGCTTTGAGAGGAAGGAAATTTTAAGAGAGAGAGAGAGAGAGAGAGAGAGAGAGAGAGAGAGAGAGAGATATTTTTAACGAGGAGCAAAAATTTAGAGCGCGCGAGAGAGATCTTAGGGAAAGATAGCATGCCATGTGTTGCACCCTCGTGCACTCTCACTAAGGGGGGACTTCACTTTGGGAGGAGTAGAAATTAAGAGGGTGAGAAAGTGATTTTAGGAAAAGATAGCATGCCACATGTCACACCCTCGCGTAGATCTAGAGAGAGAAAATGATGACAAGAATTCAAAAACTAAAAAATTAATGATTTTTTATACATTGGACTATTTCATCTAATTTTTTTTACCATATAATATTTTTTCTCTTAAGTTGAGTTTACAGATTAAAGGAAAAAATGATCTAACTTTTTATTTAGTTTTACTAATAAGATATTTAGTTTTCTAAGAGTGCACTAAAATATTTGAAATTATGAATGTGCAATGAATTTAATGTTATAGTTTACAATTCATTTAAATATATATAAAAATTTTTATATACAAATAAAATAAATCTAAAGAAGGCCCACATTGGGTATGGGCCTAAAGTGCTAGTCTTTTCTTAAATAAAATCATCACGTTTTATTTTCTAATTTTAAGCATTGGCCCTGATAAAATTTTAGTTACAAACATTCCTATATGCACGCGTGGTCAAGTTAGTCCATGATTAGATGGCTACAATGATAAATAATCCAAAGTGGCTCCATAGAGAAACTCATTATGAAATAACAATAACTATTAAATAACATTTAAAAAGAAATAAAAATTCCATATAGACATTTGCGATAAAGAAGGTCCAAATCTTAAAACTCCTTTTAGATTTGAATTTATTAGATCCAGAATCAAAGAACTATGGCCCAACTCCCAGTTAATATCTATAAGGACAATGGAGCCTTAACTCGGTTTTAGCCCCATCTGCAGGTGTGGGCCCTGAAGCACCATTTATTTTCTAATTTTAATGCTAAAACAATGACAAAATATGTCAAATTTAGAAAAAGAAAATGATTATAATATATACAATTTGAATTTGATTGGGCTCTTTATGTTAGAAATTATAATATGAGTCCACCTTTTGTGTGATTTTGTGGGAGGAAATATTTTAGATTTTAGGATGCCATGTGTTGCTGAAAGGGAGAGCCGTGGGCAAACTTCCCCTTTAATTATTAGTCATAATATTCCAGACTATTATGAAAAAAAATCTTTTTTCCTATATAATACCAAGCTTTGAAATAGACATGTTTTAGACTCAAACTGTATATATGTTGAGTGAATGGGCTCAGCCCACATGCCGTACAATTTAGCCTAGATCTAGGTTTTCACTTGGGTAATTTTATGTGTAGATCTTAAAATGATTAACACACATCCGGCATTGCACTGCCAATGGCTGGGTTGTGTTGGGATAGTATGCATCAGAGTCCAAGTCAATACTTAATAAAAATGAAAGTAATTATATTTTAAGGTAAAAACATTTTAGGATAAATCAATTGTTAAAAAGCAAACAGTGAATATATCCCCCCGATAATGCTTCTGCCAAATCAAGATGTTTCGCATAGAAGTCTTTGATGTCAAGATTTCTATATAGAATTCTTCGGTGTCTTCATGGAATCCTTTATTGGGGCCTATCTTATGTGTTTTCTTCACCATTTACATTATTTAGGTTTTTTTGTATTAGGCATTACCATTCAAGATTTCTTTATCAAAAGATTAATATTATATCTATGTCTTTTCTTTGCTTTGATTTTAACATGTCTTGTCAATCCTCGTATCATGTCATCCCATGTGCTAAACCTAAGAAGACTTTAAACATGATATCACCCAACATGATAAAAGGATTCAACTAAAACAGGATATCAATGCAAATACATGAATTTTGGCTATATATAAATATATATATATATATATATTACTGAGAACACATCGAAGCTCACCAAGATGGGGCTAGATATAATACGAATACGTCAATTTCATAGATTTTTGAATGGAAAGAAGGATTTAAATAAGGGAATGAAATAGGAGTGGATGAGTGCTCCCAGGGTCCTGACACAAATTAGGAGCGTTGTGCAAAAACCACACGGGGCGTTCCTCTCTTGTAATGCATATTGCAATAGAATTCGACGGGCATTACAAGTATTGTAGTAGAATTCGGAGGGTTGTAGGACCGTACAACACGATATATAAAGAGAGGAATGCCAACTTAAAAGAGATATATTTTGCTTGAAAGTCTTCCTAGCCTACTTTTGTTCTCCAGCAATGCAGGCTTCCTAATTTAGTACGGTGGTTTTTGGGCAGCATCCTTAGTCAATTAAATCCGATCAGAAGCCCTAAGTCCTACTTTCTATTCCGCCAAAAACTCGAGTAGAAAGGGAGTCGTCCTGTCGAAGAGACAACGACGCAACGACAGAATCGAGCCTCTGTGATCACGATCTGTCCAAATGCGGTTGAATTTGAGGTATGATTTGTCTGTTTTCACTGAAATCAAGACATGTAATATATATTTTTTCACTTTTGATCGAGTTTTTCTTCTTTAGGGATTACGATTTCTGGTTTGGTAGTGCATTTCGATCGTTTGATTGAAGAGATCTGATGATGTATATGTTTCTTTCTTCTTCTTCTATAGTTTGTTAGATGATGATCTCTTTACATGCGTGGTTTTCTGATGATCTCTTTCGAAGGTGCGACTTCTCTCTTCCTCTCTCTCTATGCAAAACCCTAAATCTATTATTCACTTACAGGGTTTTTCTTCCTTCTCTCCCCATCCTGATTATTCTCGCTGATATCGATGCTTCTCTTTTGATTTGATCTCTAGCTTCGGCAGAGCTGAGCTCTCCAGAATCTCCGCTTTTATAGAAATGATTCATCTGTATGTTTCTTAGTATTTGTAACTCTGGATTTCTATGTTTGTTGGTAATCTGTTGTTGTTGGGATTGGGCATGATTTAAGAGGTGAGTTTGTGCCGCTTTAAGGAAACGATTCTGGTTTCTAGAGTTTGATTTGCTTGGAGATTGGTTAGTTATTTCATTGAAGATTGCTGAGTTTGTAGCTCAGCTGTTTGGTGCTCATTGTTCCAGCCATGAAGTTGCAGGATAAAGTCACATTAGCTTTGTTCTTCCATTATATAAAGAAAAAGAGTGCAAAGAAGTAGGAAATTAGTATTCATTGTGAACTGGATTAGTCTGACCAAAATACAGGTTAAGTGAAGAGAATAGATGCAAAATCACACCCTTATTTTGCTTTTCATATAGCGTGTCAGATGCTGAACTCAAATAGATGGGACAAGGCTGCTGGGATGGTGGTTTAGTGCCTTAGATATTCTTTATGTTATTTTTGTAATTTTTTTGAACTGTTGTCCTTTCTGCAATATATGTTCTTCTCATTTCATTTAGATTTTAGTAATTATCTCTCTATTTTATTATTCTATGCTCATTAAAATATTGTCTAAGATTGGAAGTGGTTGGTGACTCGGTGGTGAAGATTAAACTGTATACCTAAAAAATAAACATACCCACAATGTGAAGTACTGCAATTGCCCAAATCGACAAGCTACCCAGAAAATGGGACTTTTGAGAGAGAGAGAGAGAGTTAAAGATGGATCGATTACAGAGAAGATGTTCTAGAGGAATGAATGTGGAACATGCAAGAAAACCCCCCTTGTTCTACTACATGCATCTATGAAAGATTTACTAATAGTTGAGCATGCAAAAGAAGAAAAAGCCATGAAATGGTAAGATTTTCTTCAGTTGTCAGTTGTATGAAACCCTAGAATGTAAAGATTGATAGATGAAAATGCTGCAGAAGAGAATATGAGAGAGAGAGAGAGAGAGAGAGAGAGAGAGAGAGAGAGAGAGAGAGAGATTCGGTTAGTTTCTAGGAGTTAGGAGTAAGGCAACATACTACGTATGAAATGAAATGGGAATCTTTCCCTCAACTCTGTCGTGATGCTACTGCCCTAAACGCTCTTGTCTTATATCTAAAAAGGGAAATTTTCAAATAAGCCCTAAGTTTTTGAGCACATAAGTTCTACTCCTCAATGTAAGAAACAAAGATCAATGTATTCCTATGGCATCGCTGAATCGCCAACAGTATGCTAATGTGCCCTTAGATACTTTTTAGGTTTATGCCTCTCTGGTTCTGTCTATACACACTGGGGCAGAGCTAAGGAAGTTGTTTTGGTTGGGGGGGGGGGGTGAGGGGTACTAAAATGGTAATTTACAGTAGTTTTTAACAATGGACCCTTCCTTCCCAAAATGCGGGATTCTGCACCTGTACGCATTGACATGCGTATTCTGGGATCAGTTGCGTATAGAGGCCTTTTGATTCCATTTGTGCTGAAGAATCTGCTGGTTTTACTTGTTCTGTTTTATCTGGAAACATCTGCTGGTTTTTGTTGGTATGGAAATGATTTTAGAGCTAATTGTTTAGCAATTTTTTGGAAATGATACTTAGGCTCATACCTTCCTTGAAGGTCTGTGGGCTCTGTCTCATTTGCTGCATTTATCAGAAGTTCTGTGGTTATTGTTTCTTTGTTTTTTTCCCTTTGTTTTCAACACAATTGAAGGTCTTTAGTGATTTTGAAGGGGCTTCGTAAGCAGAGAATTTATCTAAAGCTCAAATGAGTAATTTCATTTTTATAACATTGTTTTACATGTAAGCTTTGAAAGTTCACAGTGAGTTTCATGGTAGGCAACGCTTGACGACTATGCTTATTATGCCTATAAATTAGTTGAAGATCACTTTAATTCATCAATGTTGTCGAGCTTACAAATTAGACAAACACAAATACGGTGGTCTCAACCTTGCACTAACTATGTTTTTGAAGTAATTAGTTCCGCATTTCTACCTTTGCATTTGATGGCCTAGATTAATACTATATATGATTCTGTAGTATCCACAATACTGAAAATTATTGCAAGAATAGGCTTGCCCAAAGAAACATGAATCTGATTACTGAAAATTAGATCGGTTTCACTTCTTTTTTGGAGATTCCTTGCTCTGATTACGATTATGTGTTTGATTTCACTTACATTACGGTTTGATCCATAAGAGATCATGGGGCCTTCATGCATCATGATATTGAGTTTGAGGTTGAATTACCCAGAATTTCCTCTTTTTCAAGGAGTTGGTAGGATATTCCCAGTATTTATAGGAATCTCCTTTCTATCAAAGGGGCTATAGACTATAGTGGAGGATTGAAGGTGAAAAACCAACAATGAACCATCAAATAATCTCTCCTTCAATAGGAAATGATTGCCGCTTGCATAGTAGTAATTTAATCCTAGGAAAGAGATGGTCTTATCTGAATCTCCATTTTGGCCACTTCACTCCTTTTACTGTGAGATCCGAGGAGTTCTAGATGAAGGGGCTATGAATCTTGGAATTAAAATTCTGTGTTCTTGATATTGAATATATAGGGCTTATTTTGTATGCTGTCTATCCTGATATGTTCCTACGTATTTGTGGTTTCCTTTTCCTTGCGCTGAATAATTGCCTTGGTTAAGTCCGTAAACTGGGAGGAACATGGAGATGTACTGTGCAACAGATTTCCCCACTACCATTATTCCTTGTTCCCCAAACCAAATGCAGGCTGACCCAGACCCACCCACCTTGTGGTTTTGACAAATGACAATGAATAAAAGTATTATGGTTTTATTAAGGGGCTGAACATTGATCTCCCTCCAAGTGATTTTGGAGGTCAACTCAAAATGAGAGTTATTTAGTTGCATGCTGTTTGGGAACGTGACGCTGACCCGATTTGATGCAATCGGACTGTCTAGGGCCCAAATAACCAAATTCCGAAAATATCCCAACACTACACCACCTTGCTGGGAAGAAAAATAAAAATCCAGAATTAAAACGACAAAGGAACAATGCTGAAAAGACACTAAACTCACCTTAGAAGCCTTCTTAATCTTCTAGCATCCATACTATACCAAAGAAAGAGGAAGAAAACGCATGAAACCACTAGTTTTGTTAACTTCCAACAATTGGTACTGTAGCTGCTACAGTAATGACGAAAATTGTTTATTAAATAATGCTCATAAGTCACACAAGAACCCTAGTAATCTTTCCCTAATTGGTTGCCTATCATTAGAAGAAGTACTCAGAATAATTTCCTTGGCGCAGCCACAATCCACGATCGATAAAATAGAGCAATCTTCTAATGGATTGATCAAATCCAAGATGGATTTTAGCCCTAGGGCACAAACATAACTAAGAAACACACCATAACTGAAGGGAAAACCCAGTTTGAATATTATTAATTATCAAAGCATAATCAACTACATTAAGGATTCTCTTGTTTATAGAGTGGCAAACCTAGTTCTTGGCATGCAAGACTTACTACTTAAAACCAAGAACTTCCTAATCCTATCAAGTATGAAATAATAATAGTAGTAAGATAATTATAGAAGGTGCCGTAGTAGCTCTCAACCAATTGGGCCTACCGGGTTGACCCCTGGGTTAATGTTTGGTCCTAGTTGCCTTCTTGGGCCGGGTCTATACTACATCAAATTACAACTTACAACTAAATGAATGATTAAAAGAAAAAACTTGAATGATAAAGATGAACTTCAGAAAGGTTGAGCTAACCTAGATCATTCTGAAAATGAAATAGTAACAAACTCAGGTGAGTAACAAACAACAGCAAAGCTAATGCTGATAATGTTGAAACCATATGTATTTGGATACCTTAACAGAGGAGGCTGGATATCTAGACTTTTCCTTATCAAACAAGAATTTCTAGATGCTCCATGACAGCTATTGATAATGCATCCCTGTCTAAAACTCTCTTGTATGTGATGAGGCCATTGAACCTCAAATCCATGTCTAAAAGGGCCAAGAATAATTGGCAAGAAAAGGTATGGTGATGGGAAATCCTGGAAGAGCAAAGTTTGTAAAAGAAAAAAAAAAAAAGAAAAAAAAACCTTAAATCACTAATGTTCAACAAACTTAAAAGAACATTGACATGCACCATTAGCAGCTCTAGTGAATCACATGAAGAACGTTTTTTATTTTTATTTTTTTGAAATTTGAATTACAAGTCAAAGGATTGGGATTATATTGGAGCACAATGAAAAAATAACATGCTATTATTTTCTTAATGCTATTTCAAAAAATAATCTGAATAAAAATATAGGAGATGTTATGGATTATAACTCAAACAACTTGTGTGATCATATGCTTTTGGTTGATAGGGGACATTGGGTTGAATGAGATATTCCAATAGATACATAAGCCAAGAGCAAGCTCTGAGCATCTAAGTGGTGTTGAGGAATTCCTAAACACCACTTGACAATACAACAAACAGAGATAGGATCCTGTGTCCATGTATCAAGTGTTGCAACACATACTATAAGAATAGAGAAGAAGTGCATGGTAACTTATTATGGAATGGGATAATGAAGAGTTACATTCATTGGACGAGACATGGGGAGGATCTATATGGGGGGCAATATATTAGTGATGAGTTCGATGAGGGTGATGATATGCAAGGAATGTTGCAGGATGCATTTGGTATGCTGAACTTAGATGTTGGGGAGGATAACAAATCACCGAAAGAAAGCACTCTAGATGAGCCAAATCGAGAAGCGCAAAAATTTTACGAGTTGTTGAAGGATGCTGAGTTTGAACCATACCTAGGTTGCACTAAATTTTCGAAACCATCCATACCTAGGTTGCACTAAATTTTCGAAACTATCTTTCCTTGTACGGTTATTTCACTTAAAGTGTCTTAATGGATGGAGCGACAAAACATTTGACATGTTGCTTGAGTTATTAAAAGAGGCATTTCCTGTTGGTGAAATGTTGCCTAAGAATCACTATGAATCAAAAAAGATACTTCGGGAGCTTGGGCTGCACAACAAGAAAACACTACAAGAAAATACATGCTTGCCCAAATGACTATATGTTGTACTGGAGGGAGTATGAGAATATAAATGAATTTGTTGTATGTGGTGAGTCTAGGTGGAAATCAGTGATATGTCACTCTATTGAACAAGCTTTAACTTCATCTGCAGAGGATAAGAAGATAGCTGCAAAAATCCTGCATTATTTTCCATTAAAATTGAGGCTTCAGAGATTATTATGTCTTCAAAAACAGCCGAGCATATGAGATGGCATGCCGAAGGCCGCACAAAGGATGGGTTATTAAGGCATCAACATATTTTGAGGTAGGTAAAGCTTTAGATGAAGAATACCTGTCGTTTGGTTTGGAATCACGTAATGTTAGACTTGGATTAGTATTGCTCACACCACATGGCCCTTCATTCTTATTCCATACAATTTGCCACCATGGATGTGCATGAAGTAGGCCCTTTTCATGCTATCGTTGCTTATTCCTGCCCTATGTCTCCTGGGAGCAATAGTGATGTCGACCTGCAGCCACTAATAGAGGAGCTGAAGGAATTGTGGACAGATGGAGTTGAGACATATGTTGCCTTTTCAAAATAGCATTTCTAAATGCATGCAGCGGTCTTATGGACTGTTAGGGACTTTCCTGCATATGCTAACTTGTCAGGATGGAGCACTAAAGGGAAAAAGGCTTGTCCCTTATTTATGGTTAACTTATTATCACTTATTCTGTTTATATTGTTTGTAAGAGGATAATCTAATTTACCTTTCTTTGTTTTGTAGGGAATCTAATTTACCTTTGTTGTGTAGGCAGCAAATGGATGATCAAGCAGAAGTCATTTTATTTTTTTATTTTTCTATAACAATGTTAAGTAGTTTTGGGTTATGCAGAATATTTGTCCAAAACTTTTCTGGAAGCACCTTGATTTCTCTTTGGATGATAACACAACAGTTATGTTAATAGTTTGAATCTTTTTTTCTCTTTGGTTGATAACATAGCAATGTGAAGGTTTTGAATCTTATTTTGATTGGCAACCTCTTGATGTTAAAGGAGTTGTTTCATGTTGACAGATTACCCACATTTAGTTTTCCATTTAATTAGGTAGTGGCTAAATGTGATTTGCAAGTTTTCAGGACATACTTTCATGGACCTATGATTGAAAGTCATATTAGATGGTCTAGAATGGTGACCCATAATCTATTTTGCTAAACATCTTTACTCTCTAGGTCATTTCTTCGGGGAATAACATTTTAACTGTACATGTTCCCTCTCCCTCTAGGACGATGGTGTTGATGTGTGATATGGAGGATTTAGTCTTAGACAGCTTGGATCTGTGGTTGCACACTGCAAGCTTGATCCTTTGATTGCAAATTTTATGAAGCTGTTGTGCAGCCAAGCGATTTGCAAGTGAGTCATCTTAGTATTGAGAATTTAGTGCTTAATAGTAATTTGGTTTTTTCTTTTATTTATAAGTGAAGTATCTGTTTCACTTGGTGATGCAGATATACTGCAATGGAGATGCATTAGATTGGCCCGACTTTCCTATTGGGATGCTGTCTGCTGTCCATCTCGATAGATGTTTGTTCTGTGTTTTTTTCATTTACCAATGACTGTTTTTTCATTAGCTGTTAGCCTAAGCTGTGGGACTTTTGTTTGTTGCCTTGAAACAAGCCTGAGT
This sequence comes from Sextonia rubra, assembly GCA_037013555.1. NCBI lineage: Eukaryota > Viridiplantae > Streptophyta > Magnoliopsida > Laurales > Lauraceae > Sextonia > Sextonia rubra. The sequence goes on along the minus strand of JASUAD010000001.1, from coordinate 101,441,541 downwards.
TTTTACTTGAGTTGATGTAATTTAGCCAACTATAGAGCATTTAGCCAACTGCATATCTTTTCAGATTTGTGCTGTGGCAGATCTTCAAAATAAGAAAATAAGAAAAATCAATTCCGTGGCATTTACTTTGAACAATTTTTAATTTCTTTTACATTTCATGTTCTCTGTTCCTGTTTCTCTTGCAGTTTTTAACTAATTTTCGTGAACACTAGTGCTTGACAGGTTTACTTTGTTTTTATAAATCTGGGCTTCCTAGTAATTCCTTTATGGTGATTTGGCAGGTGAAGAGGCTCTGCTAGAGTTCATAGAAATCATAAAGTCAGACACCGAAACTTAAAGCTAAATTACTTTGGTCTTTCATCCTCCTGCCTTCGATGCGGCCTTTCATCCTCCATGACTACCAAGAGCTTGCAGATCATGTATATTAATTTCTACATTCCATGTAGACCCAAAAACAACAACAAAGACATGGGTCAATTCGGTACTGTTTTGAACCAAGATCAATTGGGTACTGTATAGATAGCAGCATATGTTGAATGTTGGTGGGTGTTAGCAGCAGAATTCCTCAAAAAAGACATGGGAAATGAATGTGAATTGGGGTGTGTTTTCTGATTTGTAGTGATATTTATTATGCGAGTTATGGAGTGTCTGTGGACAGAATCTTTGTTGTCAAATCAAGTGCCTGTCCCTCATTTGATGAAGTCAAGAAACTACCCAACAAGGTTCTCCCGTGGTGTGGTAAATACATGCCATCTTTCATGACATTCTAGCCATGGCTTTTTTTTGCTCTCACTTTTAATAAAGCACCCTGATTTGTGTTAATTTTTTGTTAATTCTGTTGATTTTGGTAATTATTATGAACCAGGTACCAGAAGTTCTAGCCTATTGAGGCGCTTGCATAAGGGGTTCTTGCCAACAGCCAGTGCAGTACATGTCCCAGGTTATGTGGTACCAAAATTTCTCTACTTAGAAGATTGTATGTACCAAGCTAGTAACTGTTAGAAGGCACCTTGATACAGGCCAACAGATTAGCGGAGACAGGTGGAAAGATTTCCATCATATTACAGTTGTATGAATCATGTTGTCAGAATCGGATGATTCACGATACGAATCGCATTGGACAGTATTCGATACATATCATACGTGTAAATTGCTTTACAAGAAAAATCGTACGATACTGTCATGAATCGTACAATATGATACAAATAATATGAATCACACAAATCTTACAATATTTCTTGGGTGGGAAGTTGAAAGGCCAAACATCTTAAAATAGGGGTCTTTTCAATAGGTGGGTTTTTTTGGCATATACGGCATAGGTTATGGAGGCTGAAAATGCACACTTTTCACTGCAGCCGAGCAACACTGCAATACGTTGCTTAAAGCGGGAAACGCCCTGGCCTTATTGCGAAATATTGTTATCTCATAATTCATATTTGGGTTGTGACAAAGTGTTATGCTAGCTATCAACCTACCTAACGCAATTCTCTTCCTTTACACGGACTTGGGACCGGCAGCAAAAACTGGCGAAGTTAAAGGTGCCTACCTTGTAAGATTGTAAATCTAATTGGTTCTGATTGGTGTTGACTTTTGTGCTGTTGCCTCAAGTATATTTCAAACAGTGGTACAAACCCTTCCCCAAGGCGCTCCTGTCTTTGAGTTTTTTCCTTTTAAGTTTAACATCTGCTAAATCGCCCTTGCACCAAATGGACTCCATCTCCCTCTCTCTCTCTTCCTCTGCCAGAATCAAATAGGAAACATTCTGCTTATGAAAATAAGGCCCCTATCCTGTTTTTAATTTGTGTTGATTGCAAATTCTCTTTTGAACATTGTTAAGCTTTTTTTTTTTTTTTGTTTTTTGCCTCTGTACAACCAATTGATGTCAAGGTTTGTTATTTCTGACAGCTCACTCTGCGCCAAGTTATGGACACCATAAAGCAATCAACCAGATCTGGATCTATTAATGAAATTTCAATGGTGTTGTTGAACAATGCCGTCTTTACCTTTTGCCAACCTCTTGATCCTCATCTTTGGTGAATGGGAATATGTATACAATTCGTAAGCACTTTGTCCCCTTTTGAGGCATTTGAATTGTTGATTCACTTGAAGCATTATATATTGGCTGATTCATTCATTTGACTTGATTCTTGTTGATTCATCCCACTCACTAGGCTTGTTTTTTAGTGGAAAAATTTTCAGCATGTGAAGTATATTAAATTCTTTTCTTCAGTTTTGCATAGAGCAATTGGTGTTTTGTGTTGCGAAGTATTCAATATATTCACATTGTTCACACATGTTATTGGTGTCTTGGATGACCGGTTTTTATCGACATTGCTAATTTTAATGTCTCTTTCTCTGTTTGTGATTGTTGTGTTTGTGCTGTTATGCTCTCCATTTTGAGGGATGTTTTTGACTTTATCGTTTGATTGCCATTGTGATCTTTGTGCTGACTTCCTGTGTTCCCTTTGTAGAGATGTTATTAGGATGCCAATGTTTTCGGTATTGGCACTTGGACTTGCCATCAGCCTTACGTCTATATGGTTTTTAAATCAGACTGGTCCCACCACTTATATGTAAAAGAAGAAAATGATAATATATATATTTGAAATTTTATCCAGTGCATGTCTCTTCCATGCACACCCTTGCACACCTTATTGTGGCACTCACCTGATGATCCACTCAAATGTACCACCACATGGACCTTCCCTTTGTGAGAGAGAGAGAGAGAGATTAATCGATTGTAGGTAATGCATATTGTGCTAACTAAATCATTTGGAAAACATCTAATTATAATCGATTGTAGGTAATTAGTTGATTGTATGTAAGGCATATTGTGCTAACTAAATCGATTGTAGGTAATGCATATTGTGCTAACTAAATCATTTGGAAAACATCTAATTATAATCGATTGTAGGTAATTAATTGATTGTAGGTAATGCATATTGTGCTAACTAAATCACTCGGAAAAATCTAATTATAATCGATTGTAGGTAATGCATATTGTACTAACTAAATCATTCGGAAAACATCTAATTTTACCCATTCAGCCTTCTTTCTTCCATTTAGTTCTGATGAAAAGCCTCTTGCCTTTTGCAGTCTGGTGGGATCCTTGAACAAGATTCCTATATCTATTGCTGGTATACTGTTGTTCGAAGTACCACTCAGCCTACTTAACCTTTTCAGCATACTTTTTGGCAATGGATGATTGGTGGTGTGATTAACTGCTACTTCTATTGTATTTTCCAGCTCTTTTGGATTCTATTGAACCCATGCTTGAATTTTGTTTTTAAGGTCTTTTCACGGTGGTGTTTTTTTGCAAGGGCTAAAATGTCTCGACTTATAGGCGCACAAGGATCATTTACGAGGGATGCACTTACTTGGGTGCCTTGCCTTGCCCCATTCATTTTTTAATATTTTTAATTTTTTACCCTGGCTCGCTAAAAGTAAAAGATGCTAATAGGAAACATGAGAAGGTATAGAACAACGCTTATAATTGAGTAGAAGTCAGTGATATTATCTTATGCTGACACTAGCTGAGAAATTATTTATTTATTTATTCAAGGATACTACTACAACCTCCATATATTTCAGCAGCATGCCTGCTAAATGTTTATTTAGAGTAAACAAGAATGGTTATATAATTAATTATAGACGACTTGATTCACAAAAACATAAAACAATATACTATTTGATCATACTTTATTTGTTTGCATATTAATTTCTTCATATTATCTCAAATATTTTCATTTAACATATAGAAATTCCAGATGCTTTATCAACTATATGGGCAAGGATTTTGCTTCCTCACTTGTGAGGATGTGGCTGTCGTACTATTTCAGTCTTCTATCGTTGTTATTGTTGATCGTCTCAACCTATGCTGGTCCCCTCTCCGTTGTTCCTCCTTTTTATTGATCATGTAACCTCTGTTTATGTATATGAATCAATATTTGTATGTTTTTATTGACAGCCCAGCTGTTTTAAGCAAGATTGGCAAGGACTCTGGCTCCCACTGTCTATGTATATATTTTTGTCAGACATCAGAAAATCAAGTAAGTCAATGCACTATTCTTGTCATATTCAACATATAACATTTGCAAATTTTAACTAATTTGCTATATTTTGAGTTCTAACACTAACTGAAGTTCTGTTTTATTCATTTATCACTGTATGTTTAAACTCTTGTTTATAAGAAAGAAGAAATTTAGGAAAAAAAAAAAAGGAAAGAAGAAGAAATTTGAAGCCACTGGTTCTTTGTAGAAATTGAATAATCAGTTGTCATTGATGCCTTATCCATCTTTTTCAAAACTGTAGAAAATTGGAATTATATTTTGCAATTACATTGGCCTTTTAAAAAAATTGTTAAATCTATAAAGATTTAAGATAACCAGCTTAGTCATGAGTTGGATTTCTAATATGGGGCCTACATGAGTGAGAGAAAAAATACTAGATGGAATTTGATTCTGTGACCAATTGAATAACCAAATGCAATTTCCATGTGAAGGCTTGTCCTTGTTGCAAGTAGAATATGTGAAAGTGTGGAAATTAATTTACTTTCGTCTATATTAATTGCCTTATCATTTTTTTTTCCTCCTTGGATACGAAAGAGATGGAGAATGGGGTTGAGAGGGATGGTGTTTTCATGCCTAGTGATGATCACTTGGGTGAGATGAGTGGGTTGAAGAGAGGAAGACTTTTCATTCAATTGGTGTGGATGTTGTGCGAGGCTTAAGGTTTTTGGTTCTGGTGATTTTGAGTTCTTTTGTGAATGTACTCCTGGCTATCATGAAGGTCTCTACTTGTTTTTTTGGTTTTCAAGACCAGCATATTGAAAAAAGTCATTTATCTTGTCACCATGCAAGTTTTTTTGTCGTGTAAACATTTTTCTTAATTATATTAGTGAATGCAATCAGTTCTTTTGAAATTAGAAGCATAGTACAACTGTTTGTTATGTGCACGTGCCTTTATGGACCTGTGAAGCAACTTGACAATTTTGACAAGATTAAAGTAGAAGAAAAAAGAAAATTGTTTAGTTTACACTACATTTTTTGGCTTCATGGTCTTACAAATACCAATAAATTATGGTTCTATGGTCACTGTACTGTTCATTTTTGAAATGAACAATTTTGTGGGGTAGGTTTAATTAATTTAATTAGATCCCTCAGTTTGAGAGGTGTTCTCTTTTTATTTGGCCGCAGTCCTCCTTGTGAAAAGGAAATTAAAAAAAATTATCATATGCTTTCAATTTCCCTTTTCAAAATAATGTATTCATCATTATTTTTGCTCTCTCTAATTTGTATTGCCATTTTTTGGGGTTTTTCTAGCTTGTGTCAAATGCCACAGGTAATTCTATTTTTACTTTGTAATTTTATTTGATTGATTTATTCTTTGTTCAGTGTCAAATTGCTGTTAGATTAATGTGTCATTACTTATTCACTCTGTTTGAAAGGATTACACCTTTAATCTCAATGCAGATACCTCTCTTTCGTATCATTGTCACGAGTACAATTTTTGGAATGACGTAAGTAGATGGTTCTGCTGTGGTTAGATGCGGTACAAGTTTTTGGGGCCTGGAAAATATCAAAGGTAATTCGCTTTTCACTTTCATAAGTAAATGAAGTTCTTTCATTTTTAATGATTTTTTATTTAAGTAAATAAAATAGATAAATTGATAGAGTTGTTGGAGTGTGTCGCTTTCTCTGTTTTGGGATCTAGGTCTATCCTCTTCCTGTTTCCATGTTTTATCTTTCTTTGTATTTCTGTTGGGTTTTTTTAGATGCGATTAGATAGAATTAGGATATTTTGGTGGGTTCTTCTGTCTGTTTGAGGGACAGGTTGCAGGTTTAGGTGGTTGTGTTCTTTCTGGGCCCCTTTGTATTATAGTCTTAATCCTATAAATGTTTTTGACTTTCTAAACTATTTGTTATAAATATATGATTAGTGTTTGATCCGTTTATTATGAACTTGGACGACAAAGAAGTTGTAACACTGTTGAATCTCGATCCTCTTGAATTGTTTCACTCAGATATTTGTGACCAAATATTCAAATCACAAATGGATTAATGCAAGAACATGGGCAATCATTTAAGAGGCTTGAGATTTTAGACTAAGGGGTTCTTTGAAAACACTGATCTAATTAATAAGAGCCAAATAGATTAAGGTCAAAATAGAATCCCTAATTTTAAGTTGTAATTTACAATTAATGTATTTCATAAAATACAAAAAAGTGCTAACCCCAACATAGTTCTGACAAGGCTTTGGTGATGATGATTGTGGTAATTGTGGTATTTGGGGCTCAACTCTAAAAAATAATAATGTAGAGTAATTAGAGATGTAAAATGGGCCGACACGATAGGTGCTCGGCCTGGCCGTGCTGGCATAGCACGACTGGACCAGGGTCCGGCCCAGCACAGCCCATAGCCGTGCCATGCCGTGTGTCGTGCCAGCCATGCCTTGCCTTGTTTGGGATGGCAAGGTGTTTTTTTTCCTTCATGTTTTTTAAATAAAATAAATTGGACGAGATGACACAGAGATTTAAGTGGTTCGGCCAAACTCGACTTACATCCACTTGAGGAAAAATCCATTTGGATCTTTTCAACTTGAAGGTTTTTTAATTGGATTACCTTCAAACCTTTACAATTTTTTTTAGATAATAAAGAATATAAAAAAGTAAAGGAAATTACATTTTATGTTTACATCAAGTTAAAGATAAAATTATAGTTGTAGTCTGGCGATGTCATAAGTTTGATCCTAGTCTTTTGGTTCAGTCAATTCTTGTTTTCTTTTATGTGCCAAATACCAATCTGGTAGATAGACACAACACTCCACCGTTTCATGCGTTAAATTCATCCTCCCATCATCAACTACACGCCCACCTGCACTAAAAGCCTGTTTTGATGCTACAAAAGACATTGGAATTATTAGTAAATCATGAGCCATGGCAAAAATCACAGGATATATGCTTTCATATGCTTTCCACCACGCAAAAATATCAAAAGTAGATGTAACATTTGGCTGCATCTCCATTACTACACCTGTGTCAATATATGACGATAACTCCATCACAACATAACTTGAGGTGAATGACATACCCATTTTGGAATAAAGATTATCAAAACCTACTAGCTTTTGATTTCCTCCCAATCCTTCCCTCTGATGTGCCCATCCTTAAGCAATATGATTGAAATAATGATTGTAAACATAAAGTTATATTGTCAATATTGTTTATATTTTCAGTTTGTAAGTTATCATTTATTTCATGATGAAAAATGGTAACACCTTTCAATTTAATCTTAGGATCTAATACAGCAACTCAAAAAATTTCATTGGGGCTTTACGCCAATACTTAAATTTTTCTTCCATTTTTTTTCACAAATAGTGCCAAGTAGTCCATTATTTTTATACATTTTAATTTATGCACTAATTGCGAAAATATGATTAAGTGTTTGATTAGCAGTGGGATAATACATCTTAGAAAAAAATAATGTTGCATTATAAAAAAACTTCTAAAAGATTCTTTAATTCATCACAAATTTCCCAATGTCCATCAGGCACCCGGTAATCTACTATATGAAAAAATAGCTCTATTTAACATATCATATATAGAATCCCATTTATGTTCAACATCTATTCTTATTCTTATAGGTTTCAAATTATGCCTAGTACATAAAGTGGCGTATAGTTGTTCTCTAACTGAGGATGAAATTATATGTCTAACACAATCTTTAATTTTTTCTATAATAATCTCTATATATTTTAAACCAACTTTGATAATAAAATTCAAAATGTGACATACACATCTGTTGTGAAATATAGAACCATCAATTAAGTTAAAAAGTGGTATCATAGCTTTCATTATATCAATGGCTACAGTTTTGTTAGATGCATTATCTAAATAGATATAACTTTATCTAAAATTTCATATTCTAAATTTTTTTCTAAAATAAGTGTTGCTATTCTTTGTCTATTGTGTGGCCATTGAAGTTTAGAAAAAGTAATTATCTGTTTGTTCATTATCCAATTTACATCAATGTTATGGGCAGTGATAGAGAGGAAGCCATCACCACCTCTATATGTCCATAAATCCGTGGTTATAGCTATTCTACTAGTACTATTTTGAAAGTAATTTTTTATATTTTTTTTTCTTCTTTCCATAACCTAATGGCATCATTCCTACCAGTGTTCCTAGAAATTTTTTAAAATTGTGGAGCAAATGCGCGTTGACTCATTTTTAGCAAAAACAAAAGGCATTTCAGCAAGTACAATATATTTTACCAACTCTTGGCTGGCGGTAGTGGCATTATAACTAAATAATCCTAAACTACTACACTAGTTGAAATTTTGGCCTGTGTCCCCTCCCCTTTCGGTTTGTGACCCAGACCTAATATGTTTGGGTTCACATTTGTCTTTATGCCTTTTCAAGTGCCCTGTACCACCACCTAAATATACACTATAAATTTTGAGGCAATGCTTGCGTCAGGATTTTTCTATTTCTACACCTTTTTTTTTCTGTAACATATATTGTGTTTTATGCATGCCAAACTTTAGACTTTCGGGCTCTCTTGGCTCTTTTACGGCAGGAACCCTGGGTTGGGCGTGGGGCTAGGGTTGGGGCTTGCTATGTTTCAACTTCTTCTCGTATATCATGTAAACCCTTTTCTTCCCTTAGATTAAAAGGATAATCTTCAGGGTAGTGTCCAGCTATTTTTAAAAAATAATAATAATTTTGAAAATAATATCCTTAATGAATAATTTATAGTGATAAAGATTTTTATGATAATTAGTATAAGAAAGGGGCGGAGATGAGAAATATAATAATATATATAGATTATAAGAATATGAAATCTCAAATTGAAATAAAATAAATGCCTCAATTTTTTAAGGCCCCTTAATCTTGTCTCTTGGTGACTTGATCTTTGGTCCTCCAAAAACTTGTTACTTGGAAGTATGAGTAGAATTTGAGAGAGTTAGAGAGCTTGTAGTATGAGAGAATGAGAGTAGTAAGTTGTGATTGTAAGAATGAGAGGGAGATGGTATTTATAGAAATTTGAAAGGTCAAAATGACCTTAAATGCCCAAAAGCTAGCCGTTTATGGCTGTTGTGGGAGGGCAAAACAGTCAAAACACTCCAACTAACCATTTTTTGGCTGTTGGGGGGTTTTTTAAAGATAAATCCGTTGGGTCGTGCTATGCCGGCATGGCACGTGGGCCTAGCACCCTCGGCCCAGCATGGCCCAAGTCTATGGGCCATGCCTATTGTGCCGTGCCGGGCTGCGTCGACTCTCGTGCCAACCTGTGCCAACCTGGCCTATTTTACATCTCTAAGAGTAATGGAATTTGATAATAATTCTATTTAAGAATTACTAATTCTTTGAATTGTAGGCATCCAGGATTAGGATTGTTCTTATAGCACCGCCATTTTCATTATGTTCTCATCTTGGTTTTCTTTTAATGAATAACTCTTCTATTAGCTCCTTGTAAGTTAATCTATGATGTTTCTATTCAAAATAATAATAATAATAATAATATTTTACTACTATTATTATTATTATTATTATCCTATTTTATTTCAACTTTGTTTCAACACATGTTTTTGAGATGATTCACATGACTATTGTCTTGAGCTGAACTCAGTTGATTTTATTGTATTGGATTATTATCCTTAGAAATTTGATTGATGAATATTCTTCAGGCTAATGCAGAGGTCAAGGAAATCTTGAATTTCTTGAGTATTATCATATGGCCTATTGAGCACTGACTACTATCTTTCTATGTTTCTCTTGGTTTGGTGAGGAGACACCGGTACTACCCTTTTTGTATGGTAAATGGTGATGAGAAGTAATAATTGATGCTAGAGCTCTTGAAATTTGAAATTGACTTTAATATGCAGATTTCCTTTTAATAAGTACTTTGTATACATTTCATGATTTGTGAAAGTTCTATCTTTCACGGAGCATGCATTTCTCGCTTTGATATGCAGATAATTGATCTGTGGAGTGCATACCCATATCGAAAGTATATTATAGTTATTTACTTGATACTGCAATGGTACCTGTAGGATCATTTTTATATCTTGTTGTCCCAAACCGATTGTTTCATATTGCTGTTAACTTTTTTTTATTTTATTTTTCAGTTTGCAACATAGGAAGTGTCAAAAAGGATAATAATCAACAATAATTTCATTAATCTAGAAGTTTGACATGTTTGACAAGTAAATTTATAGAATTCTTGATAAAATATTTTTGATATTTGATTTCCCCCAGTTTCAGTTTTTGTGATTTGTTAGCATTCTAATGACATGTTTGTTATTTTTTAACTAATTCAATGCTACCCAGAATGCCTCTCCGAGTTGAATGAAATTTAGGTGCTCTTCCAACTTGTGAGGATGGTTGGATTTGATACTGCAATTTGCACAGTTAGAAGTCATTCCAAATGTATGTGTATGTGTGGTTTGCAATTTGCATGTGATGTTTCAATGCCAAATGTTCCAAAATATTTATACATTTAGGTTTCTTTAGATGCTATGTTAATTCTTATTAGTTTACCGTGCATGCTTGAATCTATGTTCTTTGCCTAAGGTGTTAATTTTCAGTGATTGAATTTCCTTGTCTATGTTTTAAAGTCTCCTAGCCCATATGACAATAAATGCGACTTTCGTATTTTAATAGCAAACTCTAACTCTCTCTCTCTCTCTCTCTCTCTCTCTCTCTCTCTTTGTTTCTAAACTTATACAGCTTCTCCCCATCATTAATTAAAATCACTGGGACTCTTGGACCAAAGTCACGGTCCATTGAGGTGATTGAAGAATGCCTAATCAGAGGAATGTCAGGAGATTTTATAGCTGTTTCTCATTATTTACATTAGAATTGCTCATCACTTGCATTCAAGGCTAATGTGGTTGTACTTTTCTGTTCTGGTAGTTGCACGGTTTGACTTCTCTTGGTTGAATGATAAGTACCACCAAGAAACTCTTGACAATTTGAGAAAAGCTGTTAAAAAAAATGTGTAGTAAGTTACAGACATGGCATTAAACTTCATTTCTGCTAATTTGTTTTTCAGGAAATCATGCAGGCTACTGAAGCATGTTTATTCTCTGTTTCATATAACTTGATTTTGGTATTCAATGATTCAAAATACATTACTACTAGCAGAAGCATTCCACCGCTAACATGTCCTATTCATAGGGTCTTCTTTTTTTTTTTTTTTTTTTGGGTAATATTTCATAGGGACCTCAAACTGCTATTGTTGTATGCTGCTCTGCTTACTTTCTTGAAGCTTACTTTGTTCAAACCTGCTTCCATCGAGGACAATTTCATTTTAGGATGATCAGCACTTCAACATCTGCACCTTTTCTTGAATTTTATTGAGAATAAAATCAGGCAACATTTGTAGTGCTGTCAGTAACTTGTGGTCTTTTACTTATTTATTTTTTTCAACTCATTCTTTTTGTTCTTGTTGTCAGCTCCTTGCAAAATCCTAAAAAATGATTCCTGGTGAGTTATTATTTACCTTCTGTATAGATTTTCATACCTAACTTTACCTAAAGAGTACAGGCCTGTAATTCTTATTCATTGGAAAATAAGTTTTCTTAATGTTTTGTTGTGAATTTATTTGCTTTTGCTTGCAGATATTAATATTACATCACATGATGCAGGGGTGCTCTGTTAAGTGACCTTTTGTATAGATTTGCTCTAGAAAGTAAAAAGGAGTCAGGTGATCATAGAAGAGATGCTTATTATTATTATTATTATTATTTTGAAGAAATTTCCTGTGATAGGTTGTTGCACTAAACAGTGTGGTTTTAACGTGTTTGTTCGAGGTTTATATCTAGCATAATGTGGATATTAATCCATAATAATACTCAATAAATGCCCTTGTAGGCTCTTTCTGTGCTAAGTAATATGGCAGAACAGTACTTGTAAAGAAGTACAGTTCAGAACCAAATTTCGCAATATGGCATCTTGCTTAGCTATTCTTCCATTTTCAGTCAATGTGGAAGCTGAGACTGTTCATGCTTTTTTCATGGAGTTCACCCTTTGTTGCTCTTATCATAGATGTGTGTCCATCAGTCTAAAATCTGCAAATAGGATTGGCTACTAAATTTTACACTGACACATTAAGTGTGCTTATAATCATGCGTTTCATCATGAAAGCCCACCTGTAATAACTTCTAACCACTTATGAGTTTTCTCTCTAAGGTATTAGTTTTAAGACCTCATGCCTGTGCTATTTCATGTGTCTGAGAGACATAATGAAGGGGCTTATGAGTGACATTACAAGATTAGATTATCACATTAAGCAAAATTTATCTCATTTGATCTATTTACAAATCTTGATCAAGACAACACAAAGTAATGTCATTGGTTTGTGCATTTTTATATAAGTGCAGTTGTATTTCACAATATAAAACTTTCTTCATCCCTGTTGACATTCCAATTGGTCTAGAGAAGAAATATATTAAATCATCTCAGTCCATTCGTCAGCCGTTGAGGACATATCTCTCCTGTAGAAGCCAACTTGATTGTTGAAATCGAGTCACAGTTGATAATTGCATTTGCAGTAGACAGCTGGTTTTGCACTCATTTACTACACAAACCATGGGAATAGCTACAAGCTTAATGGTTGAATTTAATGCGCATAACCATGGGCTGAGTTTCGTTTAATTTCTCATTCACAATTTTTTTTATCAGAATTACACTATTTGAAATATAAATCTTATGGAAAACTATCGAATCTTGTACTTGATTCTCTTTTATGTGCATCTTATGATTGCAATTTGAAAGTAAAAGTAGATGTTGGCATCAATAGAAGATAACGAACATATACAATCTGATGATTTATGATTATGATTTTAGTTGCTTTAAAATTTACAATCCAAATCAGTTTTCCTGGCTTTGTTCACAAATGTATAGGTTTTTGAGTAATGGTAGTTGTAAGTGACACATGCTTTCTGTCATCCTGCAATGACGCTGATGGGTACACTTGTTTACGGTATTAAATATATGTTCCCTGATTATGTATGCACTTTCGTTGTTGCTGGAGGCGCATCAGCATTTTCACTTTTAAAGGTAAGATCTCTGGTAGGTTGTGATGGTGTGCCGAATTTGAGTTTTTACACAATAGTATTCTTCATTTGGATTGGTTGCAGACAAGCTCAAAAGACAATAAGCAAGCTTGCTCACCCGAATGCCCCCCTTGGCTGTGGGCTGGGCTTTCTTAACTTGGCATTGGATGGATTCACAAATGCTACTCAGGATTCCATTACAGCAAGGTATAGTTTACCAGTTGTGATCACTTCCCTTTGCCTTCAGGAACTTCAGTGTTGATTTTTGAAACCAGCTCATCTGTGCTTGTAAACTGATCATACTTGATAAATGCATACTTGCATAATGCAAACTATAGTTCTTTTTAATTCTAATTCTTCATCATACAGGTACCCAAAGACAAGTGCTTGGGATATAATTCTGAAAATGATGTGTCTTCATGGTCTTTAGTGGTCAATCATATCAAATCTATCTCAAGTGGAGGAAGTTACAGAAGAAAAAGAAATCCACGTGACAGATAAATCTTTTTATTTAGTTTTTTTTTTTGGGCCTGAGCCTGAAAATTAGGTGGTCCCTAATTTTAAAATATTTAGCAAATGTATCTGTATACATATATTAATTTAAGCGGGATAGTGATAGTTCTGATATCCAGACTAAAAACAGATTTTTTTTTTCCTCCCCCCTTTTCTGTTATAGCAACTGTCACATGTGGAGCTTTCAGATCATCTTTATTGAGTTAATTGGCCCTATTAGATGCATAAGCAGGCTTTAGAGTAAGGAATAAGGAAGATTTGTACCATCATACACTTGGCCTTTAATGTACCACAATTACAAATGGGCAATGGTAAAGAATTCATTTTGTTTCATCTCGACTCAGTCCAATTTTATGCACTGTTTCGGTTTTGAGAATGTTGAAAATTGTCCACTATTTGGTTATTTAGACTTTTAATGCAATGAGCCAAATTGGTTATCTCATGTCCCAAGGTTTTCAGATCATATAGAGTTCCTAGCTTTCGAATGTTTGGTGGATGCAATCATAAAGAGGAATCTGTTTGGAGAAAGTGTCTACTTTGGATATAGGTTTAGGTTATCAAACGTCAATGGTGGATCCATCACATTAAGGGCCTGTGTTATAATCCATGGGTGATTGGCCACCTGAAGAGACTTTAGGACGCAGGATGTGCGAAGAATACAAGCCTTTGTTGATTTTCTGATTTATTTTTATCCATGTGGAACGATAGTACTGATGATTAATTTTCTGCATTTTAGTTTTTTTTTCTTTTTGGGGTAATGAAGAGTGGTGGTGATGGGGTTCTTGGAGGTGGAGTTTTTTAGATGGAGATGGGTTTCATGCAGGGTGAACATATATGTGTATATTGAGCTTGTATTGCATGTGTTGGTAATTGCAGGTGTATATGTTACATATGTAGATCCAATTGGATATGTTAGCCATTTATGTATATATTCAATTGAATGTTTTCTTGTTAGGTGCCCAACCATCTCAGCTGTTTCATGTAATATGCTGTTTCATGTAATTTAAAGTTTGTTGAATGTGTTCTTCATGGTTATTTGAGCACCTTTCTGAGCATGTATATTTAATTAAATATTTTTTGATGGAATCATATTATTTGAGGAGGTATTTCAACGTTACCTATATATATTTTTTATATATATTTGTCTGGCACGTGTAGGGCCTCATCAAAAAAATCCATTGGTAGTAATCACTTTCAAAGTGAATGTAATTAAAGTAGTGACTTCTTTCTTGCAACGATGGCAAGTGCAAGCTTTCATCAATTGTCTCATCATAAAACTATTTTATCTCATTGTTTCTCATTGTCCCATCAACAGATGTGCAAAATTTGGTTTTTTTTAGATATTTGTATTTTAATAACGCTTTGCAAATCCTCAATCTAGTGGTAGTTTCTAGTCTAATTAGAGTTAACTTGGCTTGGTTCTATTTTAGAATGCACTAATCTTGAGCACTTGGATTTAAGAAGTGGGTCATGATATTTGATTCAAAAAGTTGCCCGCGACAAACCCATGTCATATACCATATATTATTGGTTGGTCCTGACTTGGTCCCATCAAATAGAAAAAGCTTATTGACTGACCTTTTATCAAATAATCAACTTGGAAGCTAATGAGTAATGATAATTTGTTATATTGGTGGGCCTGACTGATCTAAAAATACACACGTACACAAAAAAAAAAAAAAAAAAGGAGTATGTACCGCTTACTGGCATTCTCTGAAAATACTACTACTTTACCATGTAACTTGTAAATGAATTAGTCTTTTCACAACTTAATAAAAAAGGGTAAAAGCATCATATTAATTTGTTAAAAAGCATAACACAAGAAGTTTCATGAACACATCTGCAGTCAAATTGTAGCCAGAAAAGTTGGGATCAGGGATTTATATTGAAATATGTGGGTGATGAATTCAACATCATTGTCATTGATGAGTTCCATCTCCTTCAGCTTAAAAATCACCAAGTCCGCTTTACTGCACATAGAAGAACTTTCATTTGTAAGACAAATGCTAAAATGACATTAAATTAGCAATAGATTAAATTAAATAATAGAATTTGAGTTGCAATAAATGTTTTGCTAGATCATTCAATAATTTATGTTCATGAGTTGGGTCAAGTGATCTTGTCATCAAAAGAGCACTGAAGCCAAGACCATAGTGGATAAGATGATGTGAATCATATTCTTACTCCAAATGATCCTACCAAGAGAGTGCCAAATGCTGAGAGGCAAAAGAGCTACCATAAACTCTCGTTGTATGTTATGGTGAGTAAAGCCTATAGAGATACACTCTATGGATAAAATATGAGCACTCATATTTCTCCCCATAATACAAGCCTAATTACTTTACTAGAAAAATATGCCTGTGATAAGCACAACAATATGAAAATTATGAAATTTTAAAATTATATTGAAATGGTAAAAATTGAAAAAAATATAAATTCCTATAATAGTGAAAAAAAAATAAATGATTAATTTGAAAGCGAGATAACTTCATTTTTTTCAAAATCAATTACGTTTTTTTTTCCTGAAATTATAAGAATCATTCACTGGGCCTAATACCAAAACTTGCAAACAAAAAAGGGAACCGGAAAGGTAAAAAGAAGCTACTAATCCATGGAAATCAAAAGAAAAGAGCCCATCAGAACTAACAAAAAATAACCATGAAATAATTTCATAATAGAATGCAATAAAAGCAATACAAAATAAAAATATATCACAAATAAAAAATAAAAAGACTATCCAATAATAAAGCAATTAAGAAGAAACAAAAAAACCAATAAAAAGTCAATGTCTAAAAACCACATATTAAAACTGAAGTAAAAGAAAAGAAAAACCTCACAAACCCATCAATGCCCATCACCAGTAAAACTAAAAGAACCCACGGAAACTCAAATAATAATAATAATAATGAGATAAATTCATTTTATATTGTTTTCATGCAGCCATGAATACTCTAAAAATGAAGGATTGAAACAATGTTGTATCTTTTATATATGATCGTTCGAGAATATGCTATGATACTCATACAACTAAAACATTATTAGGTAAATGTAACAGTAGCAATAAAACACCATTTTCAATGTTTTTTTCACATATACATAACATCATATGTAATAGAACACCATTTTCTTATTTAGACACTATATCAGATGTAAACAATTAACTCCCCCCCAAACACACATTATGGCATTAATTACGATGGACAAGTTATTAATTCTCATGCATTTTGAACAATAATTTAAAATTAATATCCAAATTAGGTATTAGTGACTAATAAAAAAAATAATGGATTTTCATAGAGATTAAACCTGGAAGCTTTCTCTCCTAAAGATGCAACTTTTTCACTCCTAAAGATGCAAGGTATTAATAAGAATATAAGAACAACAACTATGTATGTGGAAGATAGTTTTTCAATGCATTTTATTAGACATCAATTGCCTTTTTATTTCTTTTTTAATGGTAGTGATTTCACCCTTTTGACTGGAAAAAAAAAAGATTTCACTTTATATACTTTCTTTTGGTGAGGTAAAACAATTATTATGGTGTAGGTATGGATATTATCTTATACCTGATAGGGTTCTACATTTTCTACCTCTAGTATGAGATGACACAAGGCTTTCACTTCAGGCCATAAACAAAAACCACAGAAAAAGTAAACACAAAAGTTTTGCACTTCATAAGAAACAAACTTTACTTCTGCAGAAAAAGACGGAGTAAACACAAGACACAAATAAGCCTCCACTCACTGTCACACATGGTCCCGTTATCTTTTTTTTATTTTGTATTTTTTATTCTATTCGTGACACGCACTCCCCTCTCAACGGAGTCTGTTTCCCACGCACGTCCATTTCTCTCAACCCATCTCACTCTCCTTATAAGCAGCCGTCTCTCTTTTCTCTCGTCTCCTTCAATCTCTCTCAACCCATCTGCTTTTCTCTTTCTTCTTGCCTCTTCTCTACCCAACTTTCCTTCTTCCCCGCTTTTCTCTTTTCATCATCCACCATAAACATCAACCTTGCTTCCCGTCTGATCGTTGCTTCTGATCTAGTCAGGCAACAACTCAGCATATCCATCATGGTTTCTTCTAACAGAACTTTAAAGATGGATTCTTCTAGTGAAAAAGTCATGGTTGGGTCACTAACTTGTTATTATGACTGTATAAAACTATGAAGAACAACTATTTATATTTATAGATTACAGTTCTAAAACCTAGTACGTAACTCTGGAAACCATTAACAGAGCAAACAACTTAACAGAAAGGAGTCATGCTTTTTGTGAAGTCTTGTTGGCATGTGGGCCTCTGGCCCACACTTGATAGCACAAAAGCAACATTTTAAGGTTATTACAGACTCCTAGTCCAGGCCATACGGGCATTAAAATTCAAGCTTTTCATGCATGGGCATTATCAAGCTCTCTCTCTCTCTCTCTCTCTCTGTGCATGCAGGTACAGATTCCAAAGTTTCAAGCTGCAAAATGCAAAGAAACCCTAGTGTTACACACACTCTCTCTCTGCATACTGGTACAGATTCCAAAGTTGAAGCTGCAAAATGCAAAGAAACCCAACTCTCTCTCTCTCTCTCTCTTTCTCTCTCTCTCTCCACATTCTGGTGCAGATTCCATAGTTCAAGCTGCAACATGCAAAAGAAACCCAAGTGTTACACACACGCAGATTCCATAGTTCAACCCAAGAGCTACAAACACGCGGATACCATAGTTCAAGCAACTGGAGAAGGCAGACATGTGGATTTACACAGCTAGGTTCTAAACAGTTAATGATTATGTGTGGATGATCATGAAGAGAATTTACCCTCAATAAAAGTGAATAAAGAAGAACGAAGTATGAGTAGAGAAGACGTATAAGTAGAGGTGAGGAGACAAGTATTTTTGTATGAGCAGTGTTTTTGGACTACAAATGGATAGAATCATGCAATCCAATTCATTTCTTCAATAGCTACCCACCAAAAGAGTGGCGTGTGGTCAATTATTGCTTTGAACCTTTTAAATCAGTTGCACAATCAGAGACACAAACCTCACACGTCCATCACGATCTGTATCTGCGGCCTGTAAATCTTCATTGGTGAAATCTCTGCTCCAACGACGTTTGGCCCTCCATTGCTTCCATGCCTCCCCAAATGCGGTTATCAACCAGCCGACTGAAAGGGTAGAGAAAGATAGCCAGAATACAGCAAATACGCGACCCATAGTTGTTCTGAAGGCAAAGTCGCCATATCCAACTGTAGTAACCGATACCACAGAGAGATAAAAGGAATCGAGACCGTTCAACTTCTCTACGTAACATAGAACTAAGAAACCTAAAATGATGAAGAAGACAAAAGCCACAAGTATCCCAACTCCCACCCTCTTCCTGACATTTGTAAGAAAGTTCTCTGATAACTCTGGGCACAGTCGGGTTTTTGAAGTACGATTCCATACTATCTCCAGTATGCTCGGGAGCATAATATTTTGGAGGATGACTCCTCCTAGAGCATACAAGCATGTAAAGACTTTAGTGCCAACAGATTTTGGTACAATATCACCATATCCTATTGTGAAAAACGTCACGATAGTAAAATATAACCCGTCTACAAAAGTATTAGTTTTTTTTGTTTGTGAAAAATGTTTGTGTGTAAGGGCAAAAAAGAGAGCACCAAAAAGAAGATACACAGTGACAACAGCAATCTTAATCATCACTGTGAGATGGTGGTTTTTAATGGTGGAAGCATGACCGGTTCTAATATGGTGTCGTTGGTGGGTGTGTCCATGTGGAGGTGGAGCATTGTGTGGGGGTTGCTGGGTGTGTTCATGTGGAGGTGAAGCATTGTGTGTGCGTTGCTGGGTGTTTTCAGGTGGATCATTGTGTGTGAGAGAATGACTAGGGTGGATTTCAGAGGTTGTGTGTGAAGAACCGGAAGAGGTAGACATGCTGTCAATTGGTATAAACAAGAAGTTGAGAGGAAGAAGAGCAGAGGTTTAGAATAAGGTGCCAATACAGTGTGATGAGCTGTGTTTAAAAAGAACGCCTTGCTCAAGTGCTCAAGTGCTGCAAGAGATACGTGTCACGTGAACGGCGATACATGATCCGGATGAGACGTGTCGTCCGCTCAGATTTGATTTATAATAAACACCTTGGCAGACCGTATAACACGTAAATCTCTTGAAATCCTGCTCCATCATCACCACATCTTCTGCCGTCAAGTGGGGAAAGTAGAAAGGGTTTTAAAAAATATGAGAAATGAAGGGTCATGGGAAAGAAGAAAGCAGCTGTGCTGAGGCATATTTTCTTGGAGGGAAGAAGAAATGGACAGTGGTTTTTGCTGCTGCATGGGCATCAGCCGCCCCTCCCATCATCAACACCCAAGTCGTTCTCAAAGAGAGGAAGATGAAAAATTCGGCTGTTGGCATTTTTTCATTTTTACAAAAAGATTCCTCTTTAATTCTTAAAACTTTAAGTAGGTTCATAGTGATTGAGCATTGGCGTGGATGAGTAAATTACATCCACAATTCATCCACTCATCCTCAGTATATAACTAGCAAAATAGGCCCGCACTTAGCCCGGGCCCAAAAATTAGAATTTATTCAATTTCGGGATACTTTATAAGGTATTAATTGAAAAAAGATAATGTAGAATAAAAATCATATTATTTATTATTTACAAATTATATGAAAGTTTATTTAAAAGGAGAATGTATAGAAAAATTACTTTATTTGAAAATCAAATTTAAGGTTATAAATTTCAATTATTTATTATTTTCCAGGTAAAAAGTCTATGAAAATTTTGAAATCTATAAAAAATTATATAAAAATATAGATCAGAGTATTTTGGAAAAAAAAGTACTTATTCATGAAGTTCAAGTATTGTCTTATGAATATCAAATCATTATTTATTGCATAACTTTAAAGAAACATCTCTTCAGAGGCAAATAAATTAAATTTGAAATTAAGTACAAAGTAAAAAGAAATTCATTTACATTTACATTGTAATAAATAATTATACATTGAAGCCCATAAATGAGTCATCTATGTTGTATCATGGTCTTTGCAATATTTTAAAAAAAAAAAAAGAAAAGTTGTTAACCATGCCAACTCCTAATTTCCCTAAAACCTAAGCTCCTCTAAAAAGTCCATCTTCTTATGGTCCATGATTTTTTTCCAAAAGAAAATAATAATAAAAGAAAAAAAAGTCATCACCCATGAAAATTTTCTAAGAGTGGGCTATAGTTAGATTGTTTACTTCGAAAAATTATCTAAATTAAAAAAATATTATATACCTTTTTCAAAATTTTATAAATAAAATCATATTTAAAAGGAATAGCATAATTACAAAATCCACAAACCAAATTTAAATTTATGAAATCTAACATATATAATTTTTTATGAAAAATATTGATGCAAAAAACTTGAAATGTAGAACAAATTCTAAAAAATAACAATATTTTTCAAAAAAATAGAATCTATACATGAAATTTAGAAAAAAAAAAAAACAACAGAATATGAAATCATTAGTTAACTATATAGTTCTCAATTTATGGATCTCCTGTTGTAGTCCAACATCTAACCATTAATAAAAGTTAAAAAAGCATACCATTAGATAAAGCATATAAAAATATGGGTTGTAAAGTGTATAAATACACATAAACCACTAGTTGAAGAAAATGTTGCAAGTGGTGTAGACACATTTGGTAGACTGGACATCACATAAAAGGCCGCAAAGGTAATAGAAAATTGTAGTGCATATTGAATAAAAAATATTCAAATAGGCATAGAATCCAAATACTCATACTGTGGTTGGTTATCTTATTATATACTTCTTTTATATTTTTTATAAATTCATGTGTTACCGGTGGTAACTTTTGATCTTGCAATTACTTATTTTGAATTGCTCTCTCAACATTTGCCTGCTGCCTTTTATGTTTAAAAATAAAAATAAAACCATGATGCTATTAGGCCGACAAAAGGGTATAAATATCTCTGCACGTATAAATAAATGTGATATCTATGTAAACTTAAAAGAAAAAGAATAAAATATAAAATAAATTCTAATAACTTGTTGATCTGGCATAGTGATAATAACTCAAAAAAAAAAAAAAAAAAAAAAAAAAAGAACATCCAAAATCTGGAACCACCATGTTGGCCACCAAGATTTCCCACCTCCCTTAATTCCACCCATTGCCTCCATAGCAAGCAATCATGTTGGAATCACAAATAGGACTAAAAGCCATTAGAAACTTTAGAAAGGAAATTATCATAAATATCAAGAAAGAGGTTTCAAATTGTAGGAGCTTCAATTTTTCAAGAGACTTAACTTCTTCTTCAAAATGGAAACGGTCCATCAAAAGTTTTGATAGAGGCTGCATTGAACGGAGAATTGCAAACAGTCAATTTTGAATGAAATTGATGGTTGCTTATAAACTATTAGAGAAACGGTTTCTAGCAAAGAAAAGAAATTGTGTTGATGTGGTTCACAAGAACCAAACCATTTTGAGGAGATTCTTTTTTATTAAACATTTTATGAGTTATTAATAGAGGAGGAACATAAATGTGAGAGCGAGGGAATTGGCGGGGTCAAAAGAAATCAAGAAAAGTCAAAAGGCCCTTCTCAATTGAAACTTTTTGCAAATTGAACCTGATTCTCAATTGAAATCAACCAACTTAATATATTATAATAGATGCGCAGAGGAACAAGACTATTACAAGTTAAGGGTATTAAGTTTGTTAGGATCGCAAAAAGTTATCATAGGAGAGGTGCAGGGGGATCGACAGTGATAGGAGGTCCACATCACTCCGGCCTATGTGAAATGAACAAAAGAAGACTAACGTAATACTATTACTTAAAGAAGAATTCTTAATTTTCAGTACTTTTTTTAAAAAAAATTAGTTACTTTCATACATTTAAATCTAATTTTTCTATTTTGAAAAGCAACTAATCCTTTTTCTAATTTTTCTCTTTTTTTAAACAAACCATTTAAGATTAATTTTGTCCTTTTATATAAAATAAAAAAATTGTCAATCAATCTAATAGTCCATTCCATTCAAACTTATCAAAATCCAGTGAGACCTATGTAAATAGGAGGGGAAGGTTTGAACGGGTCGCTTGGATTGACTAATAAGGGACCTCACATGGTAGCCTATACCGTAAGACCATAAGAAATGCTTATACAAAATCATTACCCATATATATATATGAAAAATAATCCTATGAGAACTAGTTCTCACCACATTTTTTTTAGAAGTCTAGGTGGGGTTTATCTATCACTCAATCCAAATCTTGCAATACACAAGTATTCTCTTGATAGTCACATACCTTAAGTTTCAGTCAAATCTGAATTTACTAGACCATTGGATCGACTATGCATTAATCCGAATTGACTAGATTTGTGAGCCTCGGATAAAGGGATTAGGGGCATGTGATTGGTGTTAAATTTGATACTTTGAATAGTCCCACATAGAGCTTTCCATCCCCCTAGTCCCATCCTCAAAAAGGACCCTCAAGTGGGCCTTATAAAATATTCCACAGTAAGTGTGTGAGAACACTTTTCAAAGGATTAAAGCCATATAACTCATCTTACTTACAGCAAAGAGAAAAACAAGAAAAAGAATCACATAATCTAAATTGGGGTGTGAGGTAATTGCATGGGTTGGATAACTTCATTCAAAGCATACCCCATAAATAGTTACTTCCATGATATCCATGAGTGGGGCCCACATAACTCATTTTACTTACAAGAGCAAAAAGAAAGACAATCACACAAGAGATGGGGCAATCACGACCATGATTATGTCATTTTCTTACAATGGTCTAGATCACTTCAATCAAAGCATACCCATATTAAGATAGATAAATCGGCAAACTATATGTACTCGGACATTACATGATCAAAGAACTGGGATCATCTCTCACTCTGCAGTGGGGCCACCTATCAAATCCAGGGCACACGATGAAATGTAATTCGATCAAGGGCTAGGAAAGAATGCAGATCGCTCACTAAGAATCTTCTTTTAGAATTGCAAGAGGATTAGCATTGGGGACAATCTATTTTTCGTGTTTTAAATTATATAAGAAAGATGAGGAAGATAAGTATGTGGAAAATATTTTAGATTTTAGGATGCCATGTAGCTCAAAAGAGAGAGCCACTTGTTGCTCTCCCGCGAAAGGCTATTGTCATTATATATAGTAGCACTGGAGGCCTGTGCCTAATACGGGCCCAACAAGAGAGAAAAACATATGTTTCAATGTAAAAATTTTCTAAGGCTCTATAATGACTGTAATGAGATCACTAAATAAAAATTTAAACTATCCAAAATAAATTACCCACACTTTTACAAGGATCAGCACTAGTTTCATTGATATGATAGATGGGGAAAGCATAAGATGAGACTCGGAAGAAAGGCCGTCCTAAACCTAGGTCATAATAAAATATTGCTTCATAAATCAAGATTTTGCTGAGAGAACAACAAATAAAACCTCAAATTAGCTATAAACTTAGAAAGCGACAACTAGACTAAACTAGCTAAAAAGGGAAAATAATGAAGTCTTATATTACAATGGTTAGAGATAATAGAGGGTACATCCAATGCTTAGATTGATGTGGTGGGACTAAAAAGTTTATTAAGGAAAAGGCATGAAATACTAAAAGATGCTTCCCACCATATATTTTGCGGAAACCTCATGAAATGACTACACCGATGCAAGATGACCAACTCTATATACGCAAAATTTGTTTATATTTGGTCAAGCAAGTTAGTATGAACTTTTGTATCTTAATGCACTTCAATAAAATGTATTGCACCTAAAACACGATAGTACAAGGGGTGGTCGCACCCATTGCATCCCGGTCTACTTTTAAACAATGGTGAAAATTTTTCTTTTGCTTAAAAAATATAAATAAAAATTTTACGTCCTTTCCCAGACTCCTAATGAATTACCCTATTTTCAAAACACAATTGCATTGTTTGAATCTGTACCCCTCAAACGAAAATTCTAGGTCCACCAACAATAGATTATTCATGTAAATATTTGTATCTTGTCTAAAATCAATTCTATTGATCAAATGTGTGGTTTATTTTAATTCAATAGAAAAAAAGAAACCTCCAAAAGAAGAGGATAATTTTTTTCCTAGATCTTTATACACTGTTGCTATGTACATACTTTATATAAACAAATACATAACATTAAAAAATATATAATGTGGCATCAGGTAGTCCTCATCTATAAAATTTATCAACCTGAACCTAGACCAAAAATTTGAGTCCAAGTAGTGGGCCTAAGATTCCAACGAATAAAATATGGGTTCAAGACCTATTTGCAGATTTTCATTTCAAATCCTTACTATGAGGGTAAACATTTTTATCAATATTTCTAAAATTCTAATATCCTACATTTCTAAATATTAACTTACGTGGGTTGTTGCTGACGTATAGCCCGGAGATCAAGGTCCACACCGCATCAATTAATTCAACTAAGAAAAACCTCCATAACGTCTTAGAGATTTTTTAATGTTCAATTGGAAGTTCTTCTGTTCTAGCCTCATTCGGTTATTAGTCTTTAACTTCATATTTGCGTAGTCATTGTTTAGTTGGATTTTACCAAAATAAATTATAGTGTTTAGTTCAGATTTGCATTAATCAAATCTCACTTCAATTATAGTGTGATGTGCATTGATCATGATCTTGTTAAACTATGTTATTTTATATATGATCAACTCAATAGCGGGAATTGTACTATATAGTTGGTTTTTCTAAATCATCATAATAGGATTCACAAACTTAGCTTAGGATGATAATTTTTTTTTTTCTTTTTGGAATGGTTACACTTTGTGTAGTTTAAAAACATATGATCCTTTTTTACTATTCATTTGCATGTGAATATGAGGTAAGAAGAACAAAAATATGCACTAGGGTTAGTTTAGTCTTTTAATAATTAATTGGAGAATAGTTTTGCGTTTTCTGGTGTTACCCATGCCATAACTGGAGAAGTTGAGAATAGCCTTTTCTCTCTGTCCTGTGATCCTTTTGTACTTCATAACCTTTTGGTGATTAGACAAAATTCTATCAATCCCACTGAAAAGATTCTTTTGAAAAACAGGCTTCTCTGAAAAATCACGCAACCTGGCTGGTCCTTTCTTTCTTAGCTTTGTACTTTCCTTTTATCGTCGGTTCCTGAGAAACTTGCATGAAGAGGTATTATTATTGTTTTTCGTGGATTTTACAACAATATATATATATATATCATGTAAAGGGTCCCCCAACCTATAAACTTAAAATATATATTTTTATCTAATTGGGGAGCATGGAACTCGCCACATTACCCTAAAAACCCGAAAACCCCTATTTCTTCTTCCTTCCATCTTCCTTCTATGAACGAGTGCTACTAAGATTTTTCATCTTTCAATCAACTAAAAAACTCAATTTCCCCATCAAAGCAGTACTCATAAATAGGGGTTGAGGCGGGGAGCCCCCTCTGTTAGGCGAAGAAGAAGAACCATCGTAAAAAAAAGAAAATTCACGCTTGGGGTATTGGGTGATCTAGATGGTGGGACCTGATGGTCCAATCCATAAGGGACCACCACCACTGTGGTCGCCCAACAGTCCCCTTCATGATGTAGAGTCTTGACTCCTATTGGGTGGGGCATGGGGTCCCACAACCCATATCGATCAAAGTAGTTTTGACGATCTAGAATTTGGAAAAACATAGTTTTGAATCCCCCTCTCATATATCTAGAGTTGATCTCTACCTTCATGATATTTGCAATTTTGAACTTCCATGAGGATGAAATGGATGGAAAAAGGAAGAACATAGAACTTTTGGATTTAAGGAAAGATGGTTGCATTAAATTTGCCATTGTCCGAGGAAAAATGTGAGGTTTTTTTTTGTTTTAATGGTAACAAGGGAGCTTTGAACTCACTGTTCAATTAGATGCAAAAAAATTTCTGGAGTGGTCATACATGACCACCTTAGAGTACACACACTTGCATGAGGTTTATGGTTTAGGGGACCCCTTACATGATATTTTTGGTAAAATCCTCTTTTTTTTTTTTTTTTAATAGTTAGACTTTGGGTGAGAAAAAGCCAAATTCACGAGGTTAGATCTCATAGAAGAGAGTGTCTTCTCGAACACCACGTAGGAGAGACAATAAGAGCATGAGAGTTTTTATATGCTTTTATTTGCTATAGTGAAGATGATATCGTCTTTGTCCGCAGACGTAGCCCGAATTGGGTGAATCATGTAAATTCTCCTTTTTTTTTTCTTTGTTATGTGGCTTGATTGTTGATAGCAGATTTTGCGCTTTCACACATACTAGTATTTAAGATCAACTCAAGCATTAAGTGGACTGCGTTTTGCCTTCTTAAATCCATCCATTCAAATATTGATTGTTAGATCAAATCTTGATTGTTAGATCTTTTTAAATCATCCATTCAAATTTTGATTGTCTATCAAGCATCTCGATGTAAGCATTAGGAGATCAGATTTATTAAGTCATGGATGAAAGATGAAGAGGCAAGACTAGACTTACAAGCGTGCAAGCAGTAGGAGCTCCGGTTTTCCGTATGATCTAATTTCTAAATTTGTATTTTTTTCATTGTGATTTGGCGTTCAGATTTTCCATTATGATTTCCAATCAAGACCTAACTTGAGTCCTAATTGTACAAGCGACCTTAATAAATACCATAAATCAGTGATGTGCAACCACGTGAGCAATCTACATCTATTTGGTTTTGAGACCAAGTGATCATCTTCTCTTTACAAAAAATTGGAATTGATATGTGCATCTAAAATTGTCTATCAAGCATCTTGATGTAAGCATTAGGAAATCAGAATTATTAAATCATAGATGGAAGATGAAGAGGGAAGACTAGACTAACAGGAGTGCAGGCAGTAGGAGATCCGGATTTCCATTTGATCCGATTTCTAAAATTGTCCTTTTTCACTGTGATTTGGGCCGCAGATTTTCCACTGCGATTTCCAATCAAGACCCAACGTGAGTCTTAATTGTACAAGCGACCTTAATAAATACCATAAATAAGTGATGTGCAACCACATGATCAAACATGAGCAATCTACGGCTATTTGGTTTTGAGGCCAAGTGATCATCTTCTCTTTACAAAAAATTTGAATTGATATGTGCATCTACCAGGTTCCTTAAAATCTATAATCATCATCATTAATGTCTTGTTCGACTTATATTGGGCCAGCCATATGAATTTTTTTTCTCGCTCTTCGGCTACCCTTTTCCCTTGTAGGCCAACAACATATATAGCCAAACCTTTTCCCAATAGCATTGGACATGTCCAAAAAATTGCAATCAACCTTTTTCCCAAATAAAAATACGATCAGCCTGATACTTTTGGTACGACGGTACAGTATACGGTACGTTGTATGTCAAGAACTTTAAAACATTTAAATTATTTGACGACTTAATTTTGCACAAGAAGCCATCTGTAGCGACTTTTGTACGTATATGAACAAGTTGAGCTATCATATTTACATTAGGAATTTAGGAACATAGTGGCAATAGGGATTGTGTTCATACGACGTCAAAAACACCCAAAAACAACTGCCAAAGACAGTTTTTGCAGTCAGAAATCAGTCTTTTTTATCAGTAAATTTAAAAAATGGCTGTCTACGTAAATTTCCTGCAATTCAATTAACGACCGTCTTGGGCAGTTATTTTATTTTTTAAGAAAATTTTTAAAATATATATAATTTATTTATTTTCTAAAAAACCCGTAATTTTATTACCTAGCATTCAATTAACGACCTGTAATTTTATTATTTAAAAAAACCTGTAATAAACATACCAGTACTTGCATTAGAAAGCTGATCGACCTAGAAAAAACAAGTATTTGTACAAAGTTCCAGAAACCAGCAATACTTCTTAACTACCTGAAAGCAGGTTCTGCTAAAGTTTCATTGTACAGCTTCTTTGTAAATTGAAAAAATATTTTAGTCTAACAGTCACCTGAAAATGGGACCTTGATTAGTTTGTCTTAATCAACTCAGCAAGATAATCAAGTACACTCCCTCGAGAATCTGCATTTTTAAGAAAAGCAAGAAGAACTTCTCTAAGACCATCATATAAGTTGACCAAATCCAAAGACAAGTTCATGGACCAAGCCCTGCCACTTAAGTCACTCGTAAGATTTTTATTCCATTTAATGTACCTAGGAAGGTTTGAAAATTGAATTCAAGTTTCCATGAGGTGGGCAGTGACTTACCAATAGTTTGGGCCCTGCATTGCACTGTATTTTCTCTTGGGTTTGAATTCCACTTTCCATGAGGTGGGCAGTGACTCACCAATAGTTTGGGGCCTTGCACTGCACTGTATTTTATCCTGGGTTTGAATTCAAGTTTCCATGAGGTGGGCTGTGACACCTGTGACCGTGAGCATCCCAACTGGGCTATTTTTTAAGGGCTGGAAAACCCAGCTCTTCAAAGTTCAAATAGTCCAAAACCCCTCACCAAAAAGAGGACCAGATTCCCAGATCCTCTTATCCCTTCTTCATCAAACTCTATTTCAAGAGAGCAAGAAGAGCCACACTCTCGGTCGCCTGCAAACATAAGACGATAGAAACTCTGAGATGACTGTACTATTCTTAAAAAAACGAGATGGCACCACACTCCAAACATTTATTTATCTAAATACAGTCTTCCATTTCAGACATTTATTTCTCTAAATAACAGTCTTCCATTTATTTATCTAAATAACAGTCTTCCATTACAGACATTTATTTACCTAAACCACCCTTGCCTTTTCACACCCTGCATAAACAATGAACAGAAAATCGGCTAGGAGGAAAAAAATTTTGGTTATGAAGTATTGTTTCTGAATGTATTTGACAGTCACCTCTCATAGGTGATTTGCATCTTTCCAGCATCAGATTGGCGGTCCAGGTTGAAGGCTTCTTGCGACAAGTCGATAGTGTCCTGACAGCCAGCCGGGCAATAGAGCACCGGTGCAGGTGACCTTATAGTCCCTCCCACATGCAGCTCGATTATTCCAGATTGCATTGCTTGCAGCAGCTATCATCACACCCTCATCTTGGTACCCATAACAGGAGGAGGCTGCACTCACCAGATAATTTTAAAGTGTATCTCTATCCATTTTAAAAAAAAAAGGGAAACATGAAAAAGGAAGTGAAGATATGGAGGCATAAGATTTGGCTTAAAAATAGAAAATAGAATTTATGTGGCCAACCTAAACATAATTGTGACAGAGCATTGCTATGATGCTGACAATGATGATGGAGGCATTTTCATGAAATTTTATTTTCTCCACTAGTCATTTTATTGGTTCATTTTGGTCTGAAATGCTGTTCAATTGACTCCATATAAAAAATAAGCAAACTAAATAATTTAATTGAAGCTAGACGATCATAAAAACCAGGACATGGCCAATGTACCTGTTCTGAAAGTAGACATCTACTGGAAATTCACCTGAAAGCGAACGAGAGAAGTTAGAAGGAACTCCGTTTGGAAAACCAAAAACATTGTGGACCAACAACATTCTACCACAACTATAAATATTTGAAATATCCAATTACAAAAAAGAAAAGTCCTTGAAAGAAAGTCACCACAGCTTGAAACAAAGCTTCCAGAGCTTGAGAGAGATTGCCGGACCGAGTAGTGGTGCATCATAAGGGCTCAAAGCATGGGGCTATTATGCATAGATGAGGATTTGACCATGTCTGAAGAATAAAATGCAATAATTCTTGCTGTTAAGAAATTATTTATGCAAGTATGCACACATTTTTTATTTACATTTGTAATTTATGGATAAAATTTGAAGACATACCTGCACCAGCTTCACTTGTTGTATTGCCTTTCATAGATCTCGAAGGAGCTAGATCTGGCACAGGCATTGCATACAAGCCAATGAAGAAACTTGAAAAAATAGACAACAGTAAGCTCCCAATGACAATAAGTGGCCACAGAAGGATCACCAAACAGGCAACTGGCACACAAGCTGTTTCAAGGAATGGACCTTCTCAGTTTATTATATCATGAAGCAACTGATGCCAGCCTGTGAAGAGCATGTATAGACTCTCTATTATGGCTATAACAGTGCAAAGAGGGATCTCGACAATCAAGCCCATCAACCCCACAACAAGACATCTGGGCACCTTAACTAACCTATAAAAATTCCAGCAGTAGAGTTTAATTTACATGATTATTGTGGGCTGATTTTAATACCAACAAGCTAATATCATTGAAAGACAGAATTAACAGCATACCTTATAGTGTGAGTTTGCTCTGAAGCAGTGCTCTTGTGCAACTCCTTCAAGTACTGTGGGTATGAATGGTAGTAGAAGACTGAAATCTCAAACTCCAGTGCAGCTCCCTTTAATCGTTTCCCATGTACCATCCTGGCCATTATTTGATGAAATTTCTTAAATTGAACCATATGAAATTTGCTTATGAAGGCTGCATCTGGGCAGAAAACTAAAATGTTGCAAGGCGCCAGCATTTGTGCTAGACAATCATTCAAGCAAAAACTAAACTCAAATTTTATACCAAAAAAAAAAAAGGTAGGTTTTCTAAAAAACTGGTAAGCCACTCTTATTTAGACTGCAGACCACTTTAAAACCCAATTAATGCTTCCTAATGATTCAAGTATCAAATGGGCATCAATTTTACTAAAAGAAGATGAAAATTCAAAACTTATTACGAATACTTTGTTAACAAAAAACTAGGGGGAAAGAATTTTAATCACTTTTGTGTTGAAGTACTCTTTTGAGAGTCTTCCATTCAATTACAAAAGTGAATGCTACATTGAATTAAAACTTGTGCCTGTTAAAAGTTAATAAGTCTAACTTGCCAGTTTCCCTCTTAAAAGTTTTGCTCGACCAAGTCTACCCAAAACTTGTTTTAGATCACATCTCTATACTTGGACATCTCCATATTTAGGGCAGGTTTGGCAAGTCTTATTTGATTAAAATAGAGCTTATTGAAATAGATTTTTTTGAAAAATTGTTGTTTCAATCAGATTTTTTTATAAATAAATTGTTTGGTGTGTCTAATTTAATTATAAAAAGAATGCCTATCAATTAACATAATCATGAGTAAAGTTGTCTTATCGTAGTAGTATAAACAAATTTGTCATAAGATAAAAGTAGTACAGACAAAACTGTCATATGATGTAATCTGTCATAAGATAGAAGTAGTACACACAAACTTGTGCAAAGCTGCATAAAATGGATTTTGCATCTATTGGGTCTGAATTTTTTTTAAAGAATTGATGAAAATACTTTCACCTCAAAAAAATGAATGGCAGAAGAATACTAATAACGTGGAAAAGTGGAAAATTGTTCTCTCTCTTAAATCCAATTTCATCATTCTCAGTAGAAAATGATTTGTGAGACCTGGAACCTCAGGAAATCATAACTGAAAAAAAAATGTTAACATGGAATGCCATCAACTGTGCTGGATACAACAGAGAACAGAGAACGAAAAATTGTGTTCTATCATATGTTAATGCCTAGCTTCCTTTAAACCAAAAAATAAAAAATAAAAAAAATTGCGCTGGATACCATTTCACTTTATGCAAAAAAAAAAAAAAATGAATAAAAAAAACTAGTATGTGGCATTGTGGTGCAGGATGTCCTTATGCCAACCAATTGCAATGCACGATATTAGTAAACATTCATCAAATTAAGACAGATGATTGGTACCTCCCTAAGTGCAGGTGACTTTTCTTTTATATGTATACCAAACTGAGTCCTCATCAACACTCAAACAAAGGTCCCTTTCAACCACTGGAATTTGGCTGCCCCGCATTCATGAAAAAACCCATAACTCTAGTTACGTATAACTCTAATTACTTGTACTCGGTCATGACAAAAAGGAAAACAACTGTCAAGTAAGCATAACTAAGGTTATCCAAATGCATGAACCTTCATTCAATTTGGTTTAGAAAACCAAACTCATCAAACTGTTTGGAGAGTCTTTCTAAGGTCATCCAATCTCTCCAAGTCATTGGGATCTTCCACTTGAGAAAGTGCCCCTAAAGGCCTGTTTATTCCATGAAAGCCCTCCTATTTTCTGTCTTCAGGAAAACCCAGAAACTTTGGGCTGATTGCTCTATGGCCTTCATCACTTCTATAGAAAATACAGGGTCTCGCTTCATTCCCTCCTATTGCTCCATGTTGCTCGTAGAAAACCAAGATAATATTGATTTAGTAGAAAGTTAACTAGATAAAACTTTCCAATTCAGTACAAAACGAATAAGAATATTCCAAATCTCCTGTCAAAGTCGCCCATTATAGGTAATTAATATGTATGCTTATAGGGCCATCTGAAAATAATAAGATAACAATAATAGAA
Organism: Sextonia rubra; assembly: GCA_037013555.1. NCBI lineage: Eukaryota > Viridiplantae > Streptophyta > Magnoliopsida > Laurales > Lauraceae > Sextonia > Sextonia rubra. The sequence continues at coordinate 101,408,652 of JASUAD010000001.1, read as the reverse complement.
GTTGACATCATGGCTCTATTTGTGATTTTTGTAGTTACCTGATAGAAGCAAGCAGTTCGTGAGATAGTCGTTATGGTATTTAATCCATTTCTCATCTTTCAAGTTTCAATGCATCCTTTACAGAGATAAATGATTTGTTCAGAGTCTGGACTGTTGTTGGCACATAGAGCTTTAAGCACTGTAGCAGGAGAGAGTAGATTTTCACAGTCAAAGGCCACGATTCCATGGTGAAAAGTTGGAAGGAGTTGATGAGGCCCTCGTGGAATACAAAAGCTAAAAAGAAATGAAATCCCACTCCAACCATCCCCACAATGAATAATAACAACCCCAACATCTTATTAACAAGAATCCTTGTCAGAGGAATCCTGGACGAACCATAATTAATAATTAATTCTGTAATTAACAATATTTTTTTTATTAACAATTAATTCTGTAACTGCGGTCGCAATGAATATACTTGTAGTGGTTGTCATCACCTACCAACCATTCATGTAAAATGCTAGTGAGAGAATTAAAAAGTTAGCTTCATGAAAAAACAAGAAACAAACTTGCCGTGAGAAATATAGAGCTTGAGTTCAGGGTTGGGACTGGCTTGCGTTCCACATATATGTTATTTTCATAAACTTAGGAGCCAATTTTGGGCTTCAGCTTTGGACCGGCACAAATAATTTTAACTTGATCTAGCCTTGCTCAAGCTCAAGGTTGGGCTCAGCTTTATTAACCCAAAAGACACGCTCAAGCCCAAGGCCCATGGAGCCAACTCAACTCATTGACAGACCTAGTGATGACTTCATTGATTGGTGAAATGGCTAAGATGTAGCCAGGCCTAGGGATTGTCCTACACTAATTTCTCTCCTCTGTCACATAACTTCCCACTTTAAGGTACCAAATTATTTAGTCTTCCAACCTAACCTCATAAACACATTAAAATATAAGAAGGTATTGGCGCAACTCCAGATCTCCAATCAAATGTAGAACAATCTCCCGAAGGATTGTTCGAATTCAAAGATGGATTCCAACCCTAGGGCATAATAATAGTCACGGTAAAAAACATACTGAGAGAAAACTCTGATAATTTTAATTGAATTAAGCATGTCCATTACAACGAAAAACTCCTCTTTATATAGGAGTGACTGTTTCTAAACTAGGAATGACTATCTCTAAATAATCATGGCTTACTAAAATAAATTAAGCAATTACTAATGTCAACTCAACATAAAATAGAAAATAAATAATTAATTAGAACTATCTAACTAAGGATAGGGATCTCTGATCTTAGGGAGATCATGGATCAAGGGGGGCCCATCAATGACTACGAGCCAATGATCCGGGCCGGATTTAGGATCAGCCTACATCAACTCTCCCCGGCTTGGATAAACTTGACTTTGGCAAGTTAAGCGCCTGATATTTCTCATAGAGATCGGGATTGATGCGCAGGAAGTTTTCAACAGTAATCCACGTAGCGTCAAAGAGAGGACGATTCCGCTAGCGAACATAAAACTTCTAGTAACCTTCTTGACGTGTAGAGATAATTTGATCATCAAGGACATCAATAATCTCATCAGTCGGTGGGAGATTAACTGGTAGGAAATAATTTGCTCTTCATTACATCCCCCATTATCATGGCCACGGTAGAGAGTAAGATCCTCTACATTGAAGGAAGAACTGATGCCTAAATCATAAGGAATGTCAAGAATATAGGCGCTAGGGATAATGTTTTACAGAATCTTGATGGACTTAAGTTGCAAGGGTGTAAGTTCTTATTAACTCTAAAAGGCAACATTTTAGGTCGAATACACACTATAACCATATCTCCTTCAGTAAATTCAACAAATTGACGACATTTGTTAGCTTGCTTTTTATAAACATTACCATTGGCAGATATACGGCAGCATACTTCGTTGTGCACTTTTTGCATGTGTTGGAAGAAATGTTTAACATCTGCATTAATTCTTGCATCGACTAGCAAAGGCATAAGATCAATAGGTAGTCGTGGATGAACTCCTGAACAACTTCAAATAGTGAAGTGCCAATTCACCGATTGACTGAGTTATTGTATGCCAAGTCTGCAGTAGATAACACTTGATCCCAGTTTGTAATACGGTCACGCACAAGATAGCATAACAACTGTCCAAGACTTCTGTTTACCACTTTTGTTTGTCCATCAGATTGAGGATGATAAGCAGTGGAAAGGTTAAGCTTAGTCTTGGACAACATCCATAAGATCTTCCAAAAATGGCTCATAAAATTCATGTCCCGATCAGAAACAATAGTCTTTGGAAAACCATGAAGCCAAACAACTTCTCTGAAGAATAATTCTGCCACCTTATAAGCATCATCAGTTGCGATGCAAGGAATCAACCTCTCTGGCAGTCGTGAGTAAACCTAACACAAAGTCCACATTAATGTCTTCCCCAGGAGTGTAGGGAACAGGAAAAGGCTGATATAATATGGTGTTCTTCTTGCTTTCTTTACTGAGTTGACATTTCCTACATCTGTTGCAAATATGAACCATATTGGTCGTCATGAGAGGCTAATAATATCTATCGTTGACAATAGCAAACGTTTTGTCGTGACCCAATTGTCCACTACATCCTCCTGCATACAACTTTTGCACAATATAGTTACGAATAGAAGTAGCTGGGAGACAAAGTTGCATACCTTTGAATAAGAAACCATCATGAAGGCTATAATGAGGATGCTGAATATGATCACCGTTGATAAAGTCCACATAGATAGAGCCAAAGTCCTTGGCAGTCGCATAGTCTTGTTTAATTTGCTCAAAACCTAGCACATTAACAGGCATGGCGGTCAAAAGATGCTTCTGCCGGCTTAATGCATCCGCTCTCATGTTATCTCTTCCTGCCTTATGTTGAATGCTAAATTTGAACTCATATATATATGCGCTCCATTTAGCACGTTAGCACTGATCTTCTGTTGGGAGTATAGATGTTGCAAGGCATCATTGTCAGAATAGAGTACAAACTCATTGGCAATCAAATAACGCCTCTAGTGACCAAGTGTTTGGACAAGGGCATAGAATTCCAAATCATAGGCAGAATACTTTCACTTTGCATCCTAGAGTTTCTCACTGAAGAATGAAACTAGATGTCTTTCTTGGCTAAGAACACCTCCACTGCCTACATTTGAGGCATCATAAACAATTTCAAAGAGCTTGTCAAAATCAGGAACCTATATAACTGGCGCTTCAATTATCTTTTGCCTGATATTTTTGAAAGCCCTAGTAGCTACGCTAGTCTACTTGAATTCACAAATTCTCATATAGTTCATAACAGGAGTCATAATATTACTAAAGTTCCTAATAAACCTTTTGTAGAAATTGGTAAGACCATGAAAACTGCAAACTTCAGTAATGGTAGTAGGAATAGGCCAATCAAGAATGGCCCTAACCTTTTCAAGATCCGTTTTGATACCTTGTGCAGAAACAACATATCATAAGAAAATAACAAAATCACTTATGAAAGTACATTTCTTAAGATTAATGTAGAAATGCTCAAGGCAAGAAGTTGACAGACTTAATTTAAATGCTGAAAGTGATCTTCTTTTGTTTTTTTATAAATTAGGATATCGTCAAAGTAAACGACAACAAATTTCCCAATATAAGGTTGCAACAATAGTATCATGACCCGCACAAAAGTACTAAGAGCATTGATTAAGTAGAATGGCATAACCATCCATTCATAAAGACCATCCTTTATTTTAAAGGCAATTTTTCATTCATCACTTGGTCTCATGCGGATTTGATAATAACCGCTCAGCAGGTCAATTTTTAAAAAAATACATGCATCAATCATCATATCTAGCACATCATCCAACCGAGGGAAAAGGAAGTTATATTTTACCGTGATTTTGTTGATTGCATGACTGTCCATGTACATATGCCAGCTTCCGTCTTTCTTTAGAGTAAAAAGTGCCGGAACGTCACATGCACTGAGACTTTTCTTAATATAGCCTTTCATAAGCATATTATCAACTTGCCTTTTTTAATCAACATTCTTCGATGGACTCATTCGATAGATAGGTAAGTTTGGTAACAAAGCTCCTGGAACATGATCAATGTCATGTCAAATGTCTCTCAATGGGGGCAGTTCCTTTGGCAATTCATCTGGAACTAAGTCAGCAAACTTTTTCAACAGTTGCTTCACTTCCTGTCGGACAAATGCAGTAGGAGAGTTTTCTGCAATTTGTTTGTTAACTAAGGCATATATGACACAATGCTCTTTGCTTTCTTCTTCAAACCTTCTCATAGTTTAAATATGAGGTGTAGGAGAAGAGGCTGTGGATGCAAGTGAAGAAGGTGGAGTTGGCAATGGACGCAACATGATTCTTTTGCTTTTCTAGTTAAAAGTATAAGTGTTGTGCTTATGATCTGTGATGACTTTAAGTTTCTGTAGCCATAGCCATCCAACAAAGATATATGTTACGTTCATTACTAAGACGTCACATCTGTTAGTATCCTCATATTTGCCAATTTTAAAAGGAACGAAGCATTGTTGATGAACAGGAATGGAATAATTGTCGATCCATGCAACTTTATAAGATCGTGGATGACTCACCATGGGCAATTTAAGCTTTCCAACTGCTTCTTGAGAAATAACATTCATTGCACTGCCATCATCAATAATTATATCGCATGATTTGCCCACGCAATTAACTCAGGACCAGAAAATAGAAGCATAATTTCAGTCTTCTTCTTCCTCCTTGGCCTCAGCTACTAATAGACAGTGATCTAGAAAAAGTAGTGGCATGCCATCATCAGCGTCTGCATAATCTATCTGATCTGCTGGATTTTCATAGGGAGGATGCATCAACTTGCTCTGTTCATGTTGGACTTCACTACTAGGCTCATTGGAAGTGTATAAATCTCTATATGGGCATTCATTCGTATAATGTCCCTATTGTTTGCAAGCATTACAAACAATATCTCTTCTATCTATTCTTCTATGAGCACGATTATCATTCTAATTCTGCGGAAACCGCTAATTTTGTTGTGGGACAACCTGTCTTTGCCAAATACCTGGCTGAGGACTCTAAGGTGCTTGTTGGGCTGACCGTTGAGGAGGAGGTCTATAACCTTGCACTTGATTGTGATTATAGGTAGGGTCAAGGCCTCTTCTTGTGGAAGACTCCCTAGCTTGAAAGGCATTGCATCTCCGTAACTAAAGTTCATGTTGTGCTTTTTGAGCTTTATTGAAGATTTCATGTGGAATAGTCAAACACTGCTACCTCTCGTCTAATATTGGCACTTTGGTTAACTCTATAGTTGGTGATAGTCAGACAGTCATCTATCTTCAAGTTACAATGAACAATGTATTCGCAAAACTTAAATGTGTACCCTTCCACTGTTATATTACCTTGCTGGAGAGTTAGATACTCTTGGTGGAGTGTATCCATATAATCAGAAGGTAGAAAATTGCTTTTAAACCTATCTTTTATGTTGTTCCATCGACTAATAAGCTGGCCTACCGCAAGTTCACTATTTTCAACACCATACCATCAAATTCGAGCAGGACCCTTGTGTTTAACCTTGGTAAAGGCTATCCGCTATTGATCATCCATACCATACCAAGCAAAATAGTCTGCCAAAGAATTAAGCCAATCAATATAAATTTTCAGGCTGGCATCACCACTGAAGTCAACAATATTAATTTTGACTTTTCTTATGATGTCATCAGGTTGGAGTGCAGCAGGGGGACCCTGAGGATCTCGTTCTACAAGAAAATGCTGCATAAAATCATGAACGGATTCTTGATTCTCAAGTTTTTCTGGTCGAACAAGTGTGTACACCTGAGACAGCGGATGACCCTTCTTGGTTGACAAAGTGCTTATTTTGCAATTTAGCAATGGCAATTTTCGCAATTTTTAGACGTTCCATGACTCCTTCCAGTTCTTGACTTAATTAAGTATGGTCTCATCTCTTTGTCTGTCTGTCATCCAATGTTGAAGATCATCACCTCTGCTAGGCATAGTTGCTGTTGTTTTTTTTTTTCCTCTAAATAGACTTTAGTCTAGTCAGACCAAACAGTAGACCCAAATAGGTCAAATATAACCAAACAGTAGTTGAGTTGACTAGTTTTGGGTTGGACCAACTTAGGCCCAACTGCAATTCACTAGACACGGCATGTGGGAGGGAGACTTTTCTCCCTTCTCCTCTCGATAATGGTGCAGAGAAAGAGAACGAAAAGAGATGGAGGGCTTTTCTATTTGTAGAAGCAAATCGATGAGCTAGAGATGAATTACAGCAGAGCTCCACGAGCAAAGACTCCTCAACAAAGCCTGGCGAGAGTCATGCTGATGACGGTGCAGTGCGATGGAGGCCGCGGTGACCGTCGGGTACCAGGTATGCTCTCAAATACGGATTCCTTCCTCTTCTACTTCTCTTTTGCTACTTCTCCACTTTTTTTGTTTTTTTTTTTTTTTTGTTTTTTTTTTTTTTTTTTGGGATTGGGCTTGGTGACAACGGTTGAAGGGCAAAGGGATTTTTCTTTAGAAAGGAGGTTTCAGTTTTGGTGATTTGGGGAATGGATGGGGTTTCTGTGGGTTTGGGGTTGAGGGTTTTAATGGATAGTTGGATTACGGTGTGTTAGGGGTTTGGGATGATGTTAGGGTTCTGGGAATAGAGCTTCGATGATTTTGGGTTTTGGGATGTGGTTTCGGTTTTCAGTTTGGAGGTGTTAGTTGGGGCTGAATATGGAAAAGGGGTTTGAGTGGTTTCAATGGAGGTGGTTAGGGATGGTTGGGTCAATCGGTTTTAGGATTTATGGGTTCTAGGGTGTTGATTGGCTACTAGTATTAGGTGTTGTGTCTCGGGGTGATGGGGTCCGTTGGCTTTGATGGTGGCTGATGGAAAGGGAAGATGGGTTTCAGTGGTTGTGGGGCTGCTCGTGTTGGGCGAAGAGGGTTATGGGTGTACGTTTGATGAAGGGATGAATATCAAGAAAGACAACCGTCTACCTGGCAACCAAATCTAGGATCTGATACCAATTTGGCGTAGCCCCAGATCTCCAATCAAATGTAGAACAATCTCCCGAAGGATTGTTCGAATCCAAAGATGGATTCTAGCCCTAGGACACAACAACACTCATGGTAAAAGCCCTAGAAAGCTCTGATAATTTTAATTGAATTAAGCATGTCCATTACAATGAAAGACTCCTCTCTATATAGAAGTGACCATTTCTAAATTAGGAATGACTATATCTAAACAATCATGGCTTATTAAAATAAATTAAGCAATTGCTAATCTCAACTCAACCTAAAATATAAAATAATTAATCAATTAGAATTATCTTACTAAGGATAAGAATTCCTGATCTTGAGGAGATCATGGATTAAGTGGGGCCCATCAATGTCTGCAAGCCTATGATTTGGGCCAGATCCTGGATCGGCCTGCATCAGCTATATATAGCAAGCTGATGTCATAAAGGTTTGAAAAGAAATTAATCTCCTGGTCCCAAACAACTAAGAACTGGACCACCCATTATTCCTATCAAAGCCACTTATCTGAACAATAAAGAAGCAAAAGAAAGAGAATAGAGTATATCAAAGGCACAAACCAGTATTGCAAGATGCAGGAGAGTCCTTCTGCACAACCTTCAATTCCTTTGGAATCCGTTTTGATGCCACTGGCTATCACAATCACAAAATAATTAGCAAATTGTTAAATCAATGCGAGTAGCTAGTTTGTAAACAAACCGTGCAGTACACAGATCCACTCAAAAACACATCAATAGGAAAAAGAAGAAGAAGAAGAAGAAGAAGAAGTCAATTAAAAATAACAACACTGGCAACAAAAACTAAGTGAATATCATGGAACTGAAATACAAAGGAATAAGTGCCACATAATTCAATAAAAGTTTCGAGATATTGCAAAAATCAAGCAGTAAAGAGAACTTCTCAGAAAAAAATTCAACATGCGGAAATCCAGACAAATCCAGAATCCAAAGCCATTAAAGGAATATAAATAAAAAATAGATAAAAAATAGAAAGATTGAAAATGAGATATCAATTAATAGATCAAATTTCTCAATCAGAAAAAGCAAATGAAGGATAGAGAATAAAGACCTAATGAGGGCTGTTCCAGCAATTATTTCAGCATGTCAGTCATTTACAACATCGATGCAAAGGCTCAGAAGTGATTCTGAGGCATTTTGTTCCAGTTCTCAAGGCAACAACTTGCAGTTTTGGAAAAAAAAAAAAAAGAAGAATGAGAATTAGGAGGGGTTTTGAGAAGGAAAGTTAGGGTTTTGAGAGAGAGAGAGAGAGAGAGAGAGAGAGCAGATGATAATGGTAACCTTGGAAAGGAAAGGAAATGAGGACACGGGCTTGGGGCTTTCCCTTCTTTGGAAGAGAATTATAAAGATACATAATATTCAGTTTAGCAAACATTTCTAGAGATCAACTAGTTTTATGATTAAACACTGAACTTCATTCACGCAAACACAAACAGGTCTAGGTTATCTGAGAGATAATATATCAAACAGCAAGCAAACAGTGGTTGAACTTCCAAGATTTCACAACTAAACAGTCAACCCATATAAAGCCGTTGACAACCATGAAGTGGTTATAATTCCAAATTCTAAGCAACAAACGTTGCAATATGAATCTGACCATCTATACATAGCCCAAAAAAAAAAAAAAACTTTCTTTTATCAATACTCTTAGCCACACAAAAACTATCTTTTATCAATACTCCCAAGTTGAAGTTTTCAGCAACCCATGTAAGGCCATTTATCTGACCCTACCCCACTAAATACAGTGGTTAAACTCTTGAATTCCGATGTATTCCTAAAAAAACACAGTGTAATGAATCTGCCATCTTTTAAATCAATGTGAATTGAAACCCAAATGAAATAAACTGCATAAAAGAGCTCTTTTAGACATTTAATCAAACACATGGCATGCAGAATATCATAGAAGAGCAAAATGCGGTTCTCGAGCTTGAAATCCAAGAGTCGGTGTATCATATGACCCATCCACAATTTTTTTCTGCGCCTTCATATTTCTTTGTAAGATCTATAATAGCCAAATCTACTGAATCACACAGCTTAAAGAAGTATGGACGAAGACAGTCTACCTGCCTAGCCTTGTATTCCAACCTGCGGGCTTTATCAGGATGAGTCGGATGGAGTTATAAGAAGAATTGCTGGATGCTGCCTGTACTCTCAGCACCTCACCCTCTGCAAAAACCGCATTGCATCGTTTCTTCCTCAAAAGCTCCGAAACATACTTGTTACTTGTAAGGCCCTTAACAAATTAAGAAAACATAGATCCTTGTTCCATAACAAATTGAGCAGTGAGCAATGCTCAATAGATTCGAACTCTAACGACACAACAAAGACTCAGACGAATACAAACAGCTTTCCGTCAGAAATGTAAGATCCAGCAACAACAAAGAAAGAGCAAAACGATACGAAATCAAATTAAAAAAGAAGTATCAAATGGAACTGATGATCACATGGTTTGAATATTTGCCAAACACTTTCAGCCCTCAGAGCTACTTTCTTTGATTTGTATATTAGGCCTCAAAATGAAAACTCGAACCGATACGATAGGGCCGACACGATAGGTGCTCGGCCTGGCCGTGCTGGCATAGCACGACTGGACCAGGGGTCCGGCCCAGCACCGCCCATAGCCGTGCCATGCCGTGTGTCATGCCTGCCATGCCTTGCCTTGCCTTGCTTGGGATGGCAAGGTGTTTTTTTTTCCTTCATGTTTTTTAAATAAAATAAATTGGACGAGATGACACAAAGATTTAAGTGGTTCGGCCAAACTCAACTTACATCCACTTGAGGAAAAATCCATTTGGATCTTTTCAACTTGAAGGTTTTTTAATTGAATTACCTTCAAACCTTTACAATTTTTTTAGATAATAAAGAATATAAAAAAGTAAAGGAAATTACATTATATGTTTACATCAAGTTAAAGATAAAATTATAGTTGTAGTCTGGCGATGTCATAAGTTTGATCCTAATCTTTTGGTTCAGTCAATTCTTGTTTTCTTTTATGTGCCAAATACCAATCTCGTAGATAGACACAACACTCCACCATTTCATGCGTTAAATTCATCCTCCCATCATAAACTACACGCCCACCTGCACTAAAAGCCTGTTTTGATGCTACAAAAGACATTGGAATTATTAATAAATCATAAGCCATGGCAAAAATCACAGGATATATGCTTTCATATGCTTTCCACCACGCAAAAATATCAAAAGTAGATGTAACATTTGGCTGCATCTCCATTACTACACCTGTGTCAATATATGACGATAACTCCATCACAACATGACTTGAGGTGAATGACATACCCATTTTGGAATAAAGATTATCAAAACCTACTAGCTTTTGATTTCCTCCCAATCCTTCCCTCTGATGTGCCCATCCTTAGGCAATATGATTGAAATAATGATTGTAAACATAAAGTTATATTGTCAATATTATTTATATTTTCAGTCTGTAAGTTATCATTTATTTCATGATGAAAAATGGTAACACCTTTCAATTTAATCTTAGGATCTAATACAGCAACTCAAAAAATTTCATTGGGGCTTTACGCCAATACTTAAATTTTTCTTCCATTTTTTTTCACAAATAGTGCCAAGTAGTTCATTATTTTTATACATTTTAATTTATGCACTAATTGCGAAAATATGATTAAGTGTTTGATTAGCAGTGGGATAATACATCTTAGAAAAAAATAATGTTGCATTATAAAAAAAACTTCTAAAAGATTCTTTAATTCATCACAAATTTCCCAATGTCCATCAGGCACTCGGTAATCTACTATATGAAAAAATAGCTCTATTTAACATATCATATATAGAATCCTATTTATGTTCAACATCTATTCTTATTCTTATAGGTGTCAAATTATGCCTAGTACATAAAGTGGCGTATAGTTGTTCTCTAACTGAGGATGAAATTATATATCTAACACAATCTTTAATTTTTTCTATAATAATCTCTATATATTTTAAACCAACTTTGATAATAAAACTTAAAATGTGACATACACATCTATTGTGAAATATAGAACCATCAATTAAGTTAAAAAGTGGTATCATAGCTTTCATTATATCAATGGCTACATTATTGTTAGATGCATTATCTAAATAGATATAACTTTATCTAAAATTTCATATTCTAAAATTTTTTCTAAAATAAGTGTTGCTATTCTTTGTCTATTGTGTGGCCATTGAAGTTTAGAAAAAGTAATTATCCGTTTGTTCATTATCCAATTTACATCAATGTTATGGGCAGTGATAGAGAGGAAGCCATCACCACCTCTATATGTCCATAAATCCGTGGTTATAGCTATTCTACTAGTACTATTTTGAAAGTAATTTTTCATATTTTTTTTCTTCTTTCCATAACCTAATGGCATCATTCCTACCAGTGTTTCTAGAAATTTTTTAAAATTGTGGAGCAAATGCACGTTGACTCATTTTTAGCAAAAACAAAAGGCATTTCAGCAAGTACAATATATTTTACCAACTCTTGGCTGGCGGTAGTGGCATTATAACTAAATAATCCTAAACTACTACACTAGTTGAAATTTTGGCCTGTGTCCCCTCCCCCTTCGGTTTGTGACCCAGACCTAATATGTTTGGATTCACATTTGTCTTTATGCCTTCTCAAGTGCCCTGTACCACCACCTAAATATACACTATAAATTTTGAGGCAATGCTTGCGTCAGGATTTTTCTATTTCTACACCTTTTTTTTTCTGTAACATATATTGTGTTTTATGCATGCCAAACTTTAGACTTTCGGGCTCTCTTGGCTCTTTTACGGCAGGAACCCTGGGTTGGGCGTGGGGCTAGGGTTGGGGCTTGCTATGTTTCAACTTCTTCTCGTATATCATGTAAACCCTTTTCTTCCCTTAGATTAAAAGGATAATCTTCAGGGTAGTGTCCAGCTATTTTTAAAAAATAATAATAATTTTGAAAATAATATCCTTAATGAATAATTTATAGTGATAAAGATTTTTATGATAATTAGTCTAAGAAAGGGGCGGAGATGAGAAATATAATAATATATATAGATTATAAGAATATGAAATCTCAAATTGAAATAAAATAAATGCCTCAATTTTTTAAGGCCCCTTAATCTTGTCTCTTGGTGACTTGATCTTTGGTCCTCCAAAAACTTGTTACTTGGAAGTATGAGTAGAATTTGGGAGAGTTAGAGAGCTTGTAGTATGAGAGAATGAGAGTAGTAAGTTGTGATTGTAAGAATGAGAGGGAGATGGTATTTATAGAAATTTGAAAGGTCAAAATGACCTTAAATGCCCAAAAGCTAGCCGTTTATGGCTGTTGTGGGAGGGCAAAACAGTCAAAACACTCCAACTAACCATTTTTTGGCTGTTGGGGGGTTTTTTAAAAATAAATCCGTTGGGTCGTGCTATGCCGGCATGGCACGCGGGCCTAGCACCCTCGGCCCAGCATGGCCCAAGTCTATGGGCCATGCCTATTGTGCCGTGCCGGGCTGCGTCGACTCTCGTGCCAACCTGTGCCAACCTGGCCTATTTTACATCTCTAAGAGTAATGGAATTTGATAATAATTCTATTTAAGAATTACTAATTCTTTGAATTGTAGGCATCCAGGATTAGGATTGTTCTTATAGCACTGCCATTTTCATTATGTTCTCATCTTGGTTTTCTTTTAATGAATAACTCTTCTATTAGCTCCTTGTAAGTTAATCTATGATGTTTCTATTCAAAATAATAATAATAATAATAATATTTTACTACTATTATTATTATTATTATTATTATCCTATTTTATTTCAACTTTGTTTCAACACATGTTTTTGAGATGATTCACATGACTATTGTCTTGAGCTGAACTCAGTTGATTTTATTGTATTGGATTATTATCCTTAGAAATTTGATTGATGAATATTCTTCAGGCTAATGCAGAGGTCAAGGAAATCTTGAATTTCTTGAGTATTATCATATGGCCTATTGAGCACTGACTACTATCTTTCTATGTTTCTCTTGGTTTGGTGAGGAGACACCAGTACTACCCTTTCTGTATGGTAAATGGTGATGAGAAGTAATAATTGATGCTAGAGCTCTTGAAATTTGAAATTGACTTTAATATGCAGATTTCCTTTTAAGAAGTACTTTGTATACATTTCATGATTTGTGAAAGTTCTATCTTTCACGGAGCATGCATTTCTCGCTTTGATATGCAGATAATTGATCTGTGGAGTGCATACCCATATCGAAAGTAAATTATAGTTATTTACTTGATACTGCAATGGTACCTGTAGGATCATTTTTATATCTTGTTGTCCCAAACCGATTGTTTCATATTGCTGTCAACTTTTTTTTTTATTTTTCAGTTTGCAACATAAGAAGTGTCAAAAAGGGAAATAATCAACAATAATTTCATTAATCTAGAAGTTTGACATGTTTGACAAGTAAATTTATAGAATTCTTGATGAAATATTTTTGATATTTGATTTCCCCCAGTTTCAGTTTCTTTGTGATTTGTTAGCATTCTAATGACATGTTTGTTATTTTTTAACTAATTCAATGCTACCCAGAATGCCTCTCCGAGTTGAATGAAATTTAGGTGCTCTTCCAACTTGTGAGGATGGTTGGATTTGATACTGCAATTTGGACAGTTAGAAGTCATTCCAAATGTATGTGTATGTGTGGTTTGCAATTTGCATGTGATGTTTCAATGCCAAATGTTCCAAAATATTTATACATTTAGGTTTCTTTAGATGCTATGTTAATTCTTATTAGTTTACCATGCATGCTTGAATCTATGTTCTTTGCCTAAGGTGTTAATTTTCAGTGATTGAATTTCCTTGTCTATGTTTTAAAGTCTCCTAGCCCATATGACAATAAATGCGGCTTTCGTATTTTAATAGCAAACTCTCTCTCTCTCTCTCTCACTCTCTCTCTCTCTCTTTGTTTCTAAACTTATACCGCTTCTCCCCATCATTAATTAAAATCACTGCGACTCTTGGACCAAAGTCACGGTCCATTGAGGTGATTGAAGAATGCCTAATCAGAGGAATGTCAGGAGATTTTATAGCTGTTTCTCATTATTTACATTAGAATTGCTCATCACTTGCATTCAAGGCTAATGTGGTTGTACTTTTCTGTTCTGGTAGTTGCACGGTTTGACTTCTCTTGGTTGAATGATAAGTACCACCAAGAAACTCTTGACAATTTGAGAAAAGCTGTTAAAGAAAATGTGTAGTAAGTTACAGACATGGCATTAAACTTCATTTCTGCTAATTTGTTTTTCAGGAAATCATGCAGGCTACTGAAGCATGTTTATTCTCTGTTTCATATAACTTGATTTTGGTATTCAATGATTCAAAATACATTACTACTAGCAGAAGCATTCCACCGCTAACATGTCCTATTCATAGGGTCTTCTTTTTTTTTTTTTTTGGGTAATATTTCATAGGGACCTCAAACTGCTATTGTTGTATGCTGCTCTGCTTACTTTCTTGAAGCTTACTTTGTTCAAACCTGCTTCCATCGAGGACAATTTCATTTTAGGATGATCAGCACTTCAACATCTGCACCTTTTCTTGAATTTTATTGAGAATAAAATCAGGCAACATTTGTAGTGCTGTCAGTAACTTGTGGTCTTTTATTTATTTATTTTTTTCAACTCAAATTCTTTTTGTTCTTGTTGTCAGCTCCTTGCAAAATCCTAAAAAATGATTCCTGGTGAGTTATTGTTTACCTTTCGTATAGATTTTCATACCTAACTTTACCTAAAGAGTACAGGCCTGTAATTCTTATTCATTGGAAAATAAGTTTTCTTAATGTTTTGTTGTGAATTTATTTGCTTTTGCTTGCAGATATTAATATTACATCACATGATGCAGGGGTGCTCTGTTAAGTGACCTTTCGTATAGATTTGCTCTAGAAAGTAAAAAGGAGTCAGGTGATCATAGAAGAGATGCTTATTATTATTATTATTTTGAAGAAATTTCCTGTGATAGGTTGTTGCACTAAACAGTGTGTCTTTAACGTGTTTGTTCGAGGTTTATATCTAGCATAATGTGGATATTAATCCATAATAATACTCAATAAATGCCCTTGTAGGCTCTTTCTGTTCTAAGTAATATGGCAGCACAGTACTTGTAAAGAAGTACAGTTCAGAACCAAATTTCGCAATATGGCATCTTGCTTAGCTATTCTTCCATTTTCAGTCAATGTGGAAGCTGAGACTGTTCATGCTTTTTTCATGGAGTTCACCCTTTGTTGCTCTTATCATAGACGTGTGTCCATCAGTCTAAAATCTGCAAATAGGATTGGCTACTAAATTTTACACTGACACATTAAGTGTGCTTATAATCATGCGTTTCATCATGAAAGCCCACCTGCAATAACTTCTAACCACTTATGAGTTTTCTCTCTAAGGTATTAGTTTTAAGACCTCATGCCTGAGCTATTTCATGTGTCTGAGAGACATAATGAAGGTGCTTATGAGTGACATTACAAGATTAGATTATCACATTAAGCAAAATTTATCTCATTTGATCTATTTACAAATCTTGATCAAGACAACACAAAGTAATGTCATTGGTTTGTGCATTTTTATATAAGTGCAGTTGTATTTCACAATATAAAACTTTCTTCATCCCTGTTGACATTCCAATTGGTCTAGAGAAGAAATATATTAAATCATCTCAGTCCATTCGTCAGCCATTGAGGACATATCTCTCCTGTAGAAGCCAACTTGATTGTTGAAATCGAGTCACAGTTGATAATTGCATTTGCAGTAGACAGCTGGTTTTGCACTCATTTACTACACAAACCATGGGAATAGCTACAAGCTTAATGGTTGAATTTAATGCGCATAACCATGGGCTGAGTTTCGTTTAATTTCTCATTCACAATTTTTTTTATCGGAATTACACTATTTGAAATATAAATCTTATGGAAAACTATCGAATCTTGTACTTGATTCTCTTTTATGTGCATCTTATGATTGCAATTTGAAAGTAAAAGTAGATGTTGGCATCAATAGAAGATAACGAACATAAACAATCTGATGATTTATGATTATGATTTTAGTTGCTTTAAAATTTACAATCCAAATCAGTTTTCCTGGCTTTGTTCTCAAATGTATAGGTTTTTGAGTAATGGTAATTGTAAGTGACACATGCTTTCTGTCATCCTGCAATGACGCTGATGGGTACACTTGTTTACGGTATTAAATATATGTTCCCTGAGTATGTATGCACTTTCGTTGTTGCTGGAGGCGCATCAGCATTTTCACTTTTAAAGGTAAGATCTCTGGTAGGTTGTGATGGTGTGCCGAATTTGAGTTTTTACACAATAGTATTCTTCATTTGGATTGGTTGCAGACAAGCTCAAAAGACAATAAGCAAGCTTGCTCACCCGAATGCCCCCCTTGGCTGTGGGCTGGGCTTTCTTAACTTGGCATTGGATGGATTCACAAATGCTACTCAGGATTCCATTACAGCAAGGTATAGTTTACCAGTTGTGATCACTTCCCTTTGCCTTCAGGAACTTCAGTGTTGATTTTTGAAACCAGCTCATCTGTGCTTGTAAACTGATCATACTTGATAAATGCATACTTGCATAATGCAAACTATAGTTCTTTTTAATTCTAATTCTTCATCATACAGGTACCCAAAGACAAGTGCTTGGGATATAATTCTGAAAATGATGTGTCTTCATGGTCTTTAGTGGTCAATCATATCAAATCTATCTCTAGTGGAGGAAGTTACAGAAGAAAAAGAAATCCACGTGACAGATAAATCTTTTTATTTAGTTTTTTTTTTTGGGCCTGAGCCTGAAAATTAGGTGGTCCCTAATTTTAAAATATTTAGCAAATGTATCTGTATACATATGTTAATTTAAGCGGGATAGTGATAGTTCTGATATCCAGACTAAAAACAGATTTTTTTTTCCTCCCCCCTTTTCTGTTATAGCAACTGTCACATGTGGAGCTTTCAGATCATCTTTATTGAGTTAATTGGCTCTATTAGATGCATAAGCAGGCTTTAGAGTAAGGAATAAGGAAGATTTGTACCATCAGACACTTGGCCTTTAATGTACCACAATTACAAGTGGGCAATGGTAAAGAATTCATTTTGTTTCATCTCGACTCAGTCCAATTTTGTGCACTTTTTGGGTTTTGAGAATGTTGAAAATTGCCCACTATTTGGTTATTTAGACTTTTAATGCAATGAGCCAAATTGGTTATCTCATATGTCCCAAGGTTTTCAGATCATATAGAGTTCCTAGCTTTCGAATGTTTGGTGGATGCAATCATAAAGAGGAATCTGTTTGGAGAAAGTGTCTACTTTGGATATAGCTTTAGGTTATCAAACGTCAATGGTGGATCCATCACATCAAGGGCCTGTGTTATAATCCATGGGTGATTGGCCACCTGAAGAGACTTTAGGACGCAGGATGTGCGAAGAATACAAGCCTTTGTTGATTTTCTGATTTATTTTTATCCATGTGGAACGATAGTACTGATGATTAATTTTCTGCATTTTAGTTTTTTTTTCTTTTTGGGGTAATGAAGAGTGGTGGTGATGGGGTTCTTGGAGGTCGAGTTTTTTAGATGGAGATGGGTTTCATGCAGGGTGAACATATATGTGTATATTGAGCTTGTATTGCATGTGTTAGTAATTGCAGGTGTATATGTTACATATGTAGATCCAATTGGATATGTTAGCCATTTATGTATATATTCAATTGAATGTTTTCTTGTTAGGTGCCCAACCATCTCAGCTGTTTCATGTAATATGCTGTTTCATGTAATTTAAAGTTTGTTGAATGTGTTCTTCATGGTTATTTGAGCACCTTTCTGAGCATGTATATTTAATTAAATATTTTTTGATGGAATCATATTATTTGAGGAGGTATTTCAACGTTACCTATATATATTTTTTATATATATTTGTCTGGCACGTGTAGGGCCTCATCAAAAAAATCCATTGGTAGTAATCACTTTCAAAGTGAATGTAATTAAAGTAGTGACTTCTTTCTTGCAACGATGGCAAGTGCAAGCTTTCATCAATTGTCTCATCATAAAACTATTTTATCTCATTGTTTCTCATTGTCCCATCAACAGATGTGCAAAATTTGGTTTTTTTTAGATATTTGTATTTTAATAACGCTTTGCAAATCCTCAATCTAGTGGTAGTGTTTAGTCTAATTAGAGTTAACTTGGCTTGGTTCTATTTTAGAATGCACTAATCTTGAGCACTTGGATTTAAGAAGTGGGTCATGATATTTGATTCAAAAAGTTGCCCGCGACAAACCCATGTCATATACCATATATTATTGGTTGGTCCTGACTTGGTCCCATCAAATAGAAAAAGCTTATTGACTGACCTTTTATCAAATAATCAACTTGGAAGCTAATGAGTAATGATAATTTGTTATATTGGTGGGCCTGACTGATCTAAAAATACACACGTACACAAAAAAAAAAAAAAGGAGTATGTACCGCTTACTGGCATTCTCTGAAAATACTACTACTTTACCATGTAACTTGTAAATGAATTAGTCTTTTCACAACTTAATAAAAAAGGGTAAAAGCATCATATTAATTTGTTAAAAAGCATAACACAAGAAGTTTCATGAACACATCTGCAGTCAAATTGTAGCCAGAAAAGTTAGGATCTGGGAGCAGGACAATTTAGCTGTATCCAACCCGTTCCTTCAGGGTCTTTATATTGAAATATGTGGGTGATGAATTCAACATCATTGTCATTGATGAGTTCCATCTCCTTCAGCTTAAAAATCACCAAGTCCGCTTTACTGCACATAGAAGAACTTTCATTTGTAAGACAAATGCTAAAATGACATTAAATTAGCAATAGATTAAATTAAATAATAGAATTTGAGTTGCAATAAATGTTTTGCTAGATCATTCAATAATTTATGTTCATGAGTTGGGTCAAGTGATCTGGTCATCAAAAGAGCACTGAAGCCAAGACCATAGTGGATAAGATGATGTGAATCATATTCTTACTCCAAATGATCTTACCAAGAGAGTGCCAAATGCTGAGAGGCAAAAGAGCTACCATAAACTCTCGTTATATGTTATGGTGAGTAAAGCCTATAGAGATACACTCTATGGATAAAATATGAGCACTCATATTTCTCCCCATAATACAAGCCTAATTACTTTACTAGAAAAATATGCCTGTGATATGCGCAACAATATGAAAATTATGAAATTTTAAAATTATATTGAAATGGTAAAAATTGAGAAAAATATAAATTCCTATAATAGTGAAAAAAAATAAATGATTAATTTGAAAGCGAGATAACTTCATTTTTTCAAAATCAATTACATTTTTTTTTCCTGAAATTATAAGAATCATTCACTGGGCCTAATACCAAAACTTGCAAACAAAAAAGGGAACCGGAAAGGTAAAAAGAAGCTACTAATCCATGGAAATCAAAAGAAAAGAGCCCATCAGAACTAACAAAAAATAACAATGAAATAATTTCATAATAGAATGCAATAAAAGCAATACAAAATAAAAATATATCACAAATAAAAAATAAAAAGACTATCCAATAATAAAGCAATTAAGAAGAAACAAACAAACCAATAAAAAGTCAATGTCTTAAAACCACATATTAAAACTGAAGTAAAAGAAAAGAAAAACCTCACAAACCCATCAATGCCCATCACCAGTAAAACTAAAAGAACCCACGGAAACTCAAATAATAATAATAATGAGATAAATTCATTTTATATTGTTTTCATGCAGCCATGAATACTCTAAAAATGAAGGATTGAAACAATGTTGTATCTTTTATATATGATCGTTCGAGAATATGCTATGATACTCATACAACTAAAACATTATTAGGTAAATGTAACAGTAGCAATAAAACACCATTTTCAATGTTTTTTTCACATATACATAACATCATATGTAATGGAACACCATTTTCTTATTTAGACACTATATCAGATGTAAACAATTAACTCCCCCCCAAACACACATTATGGCATTAATTACGATGGACAAGTTATTAATTCTCATGCATTTTGAACAATAATTTAAAATTAATATCCAAATTAGGTATTAGTGATTAATAAAAAAAATAATGGATTTTCATAGAGATTAAACTTGGAAGCTTTCTCTCCTAAAGATGCAACTTTTTCACTCCTAAAGATGTAAGGTATTAATGAGAATATAAGAACAACAACTATGTATGTGGAAGATAGTTTTTCAATGCATTTTATTAGACATCAATTGCTTTTTTATTTCTTTTTTAATAGTAGTGATTTCACCCCTTTGACTGGAAAAAAAAAGGATTTCACTTTATATACTTTCTTTTGGTGAGGTAAAACAATTATAATGGTGTAGGTATGGATATTATCTTATACCTGATAGGGTTCTACATTTTCTACCTCTAGTATGAGATGACACAAGGCTTTCACCTCAGGGCATAAACAAAAACCACAGAAAAAGTAAACACAAAAGTTTTGCACTTCATATGAAACAAACTTTATTTCTGCAGAAAAAGACGGAGTAAACACAAGACACAAATAAGCCTCCACTCACTGTCACACATGGTCCCGTTATCTTTTTTTTATTTTGTATTTTTTATTCTATTCGTGACACGCACTCCCCTCTCAACGGAGTCTGTTTCCCACGCACGTCCATTTCTCTCAACCCATCTCACTCTCCTTATAAGCAGCCGTCTCTCTTTTCTCTCGTCTCCTTCAATCTCTCTCAACCCATCTGCTTTTCTCTTTCTTCTTGCCTCTTCTCTACCCAACTTTCCTTCTTCCCCTCTTTTCTCTTTTCATCATCCACCATAAACATCAAGCTTGCTTCCCGTCTAATCGTTGCTTTTGATCCAGTCAGGCAACAACTCAGCATATCCATCATGGTTTCTTCTAACAGAACTTTAAAGATGGATTCTTCTAGTGAAAAAGTCATGGTTGGGTCACTAACTTGTTATTATGACTGTATAAAACTATGAAAACAACTATTTATATTTATAGATTACAGTTCTAAAACCTAGTACGTAACTCTGGAAACCATTAACAGAGCAAACAACTTAACAGAAAGGAGTCATGCTTTTTGTGAAGTCTTGTTGGCATGTGGGCCTCTGGCCCACACTTGATGGCACAAAAGCAACATTTTAAGGTTATTACAGACTCCTAGTCCAGGCCATACGGGCATTAAAATTCAAGCTTTTCATGCATGGGCATTATCAAGCTCTCTCTCTCTCTCTCTGCATGCAGGTACAGATTCCAAAGTTTCAAGCTGCAAAATGCAAAGAAACCCTAGTGTTACACTCTCTCTCTCTGCATACTGGTACAGATTCCAAAGTTGAAGCTGCAAAATGCAAAGAAACCCAACTCTCTCTCTCTCTCTCTCTCTCTCTCCACATTCTGGTGCAGATTCCATAGTTCAAGCTGCAACATGCAAAAGAAACCCAAGTGTTACACACACGCAGATTCCATAGTTCAACCCAAGAGCTACAAACACGCAGATACCATAGTTCAAGCTTCAAAATGCAAAAAGAAACCCTAGTGTTACACACACACACATGCTTATCCAATTTACACCTTGCTGGATATGGGTTCCATCCCTTGTCATCGGCGGCCAACAAGTCTAACCAATTTACACACATATGCTTAATCAACATCCTGTGGCCCACACTTGATGGCCACAAGTCTAACCACTCAAGTGCCTCATTTAATCAAAGCTTATGAAAAAACCTGGATTTTTAAAAGCGAAAGAACCATTATTATAAAGTAGCAATATGGGATGTAGTGGCATGTCTGTGTGCAAACTGAAACATGGATATGTAGTGGACCAAATAGAATGGCACGGTTCTAAAGCAACTGGAGAAGGCAAACATGTGGATTTACACAGCTAGGTTCTAAACAGTTAATGATTATGTGTGGATGATCATGAAGAGAATTTACCCTCAATAAAAGTGAATAAAGAAGAACGAAGTATGAGTGGAGAAGACGTATAAGTAGAGGTAAGGAGACAAGTATTTTTGTATGGGCAGTGTTTTTGGACTACAAATGGATAGAATCATGCAATCCAATTCATTTCTTCAATAGCTACCCACCAAAAGAGTGGCGTGTGGTCAATTATTGCTTTGAACCTTTTAAATCAGTTGCACAATCAGAGACACAAACCTCACACGTCCATCACGATCTGTATCTGCGGCCTGTAAATCTTCATTGGTGAAATCTCAGCTCCAACGACGTTTGGCCCTCCATTGCTTCCATGCCTCCCCAAATGCGGTTATCAACCAGCCAACTGAAAGGGTAGAGAAAGATAGCCAGAATACAGCAAATACGCGACCCATAGTTGTTCTGAAGGCAAAGTCGCCATATCCAACTGTAGTAACCGATACCACAGAGAGATAAAAGGAATCAAGACTGCTCAACTTCTCTACGTAACATAGAACTAAGAAACCTAAAATGATGAAGAAGACAAAAGCCATAAGTATCCCAACTCCCACCCTCTTCCTGACATTTGTAAGAAAGTTCTCTGGTAACTTTGGGCACAGTCGGGTTTTTGAAGTACGATTCCATACTATCTCCAGTATGCTCGGGAGCATAATATTTTGGAGGATAACTCCTCCTAGAGCATACAAGCATGTAAAGACTTTAGTGCCAACAGATTTTGGTATAATATCACCATACCCTATTGTGAAAAACGTCACGATAGTAAAATATAACCCGTCTACAAAAGTATTAGTTTTTTTTGTTTGTGAAAAATGTTTGTGTGTAAGGGCAAAAAAGAGAGCACCAAAAAGAAGGTACACAGTGACAACAGCAATCTTAATCATCACTGTGAGATGGTGGTTTTTAATGGTGGAAGCATGACCGGTTCTAATATGGTGTCGTTGGTGGGTGTGTCCATGTGGAGGTGGAGCATTGTGTGGGGGTTGCTGGGTGTGTTCATGTGGAGGTGAAGCATTGTGTGTGTGTTGCTGGGTGTCTTCAGGTGGATCATTGTGTGTGAGAGAATGACTAGGGTGGATTTCAGAGGTTGTGTGTGAAGAACCAGAAGAGGTAGACATGCTGTCAATTGGTATAAACAAGAAGTTGAGAGGAAGAAGAGCAGAGGCTGAGAATAAGGTGCCAATACAGTGTGATGAGCTGGGTTTAAAAAGAACGCCTTGCTCAAGTGCTCAAGTGCTGCAAGAGATACGTGTCACGTGAACGGCGATACATGATACGGATGGGACGTCCCATGAATGATCCTGATGAGACGTGTCATCCGCTCAGATTTGATTTATAATAAACACCTTGGCAGACCGTATAACACGTAAATCTCTTGAAATCCTGCTCCATCATCACCACATCTTCTGCCGTCAAGTGGGGAAAGTAGAAAGGGTTTTAAAAGATAAGAGAAATGAAGGGTCATGGGAAAGAAGAAAGCAGCTGTGCTGAGGCATATTTTCTTGGAGGGAAGAAGAAATGGACTGTGGTTTTTGCTGCTGCGTGGGCATCAGCCGCCCCTCCCATCATCATCACCCAAGTCGTTCTCAAAGAGAGGAAGATGAAAAATTCGGCTGTTGGCATATTTTCATTTTTACAAAAAGACCCCTCTTCAATTCTTAAAACTTTAAGTAGGTTCATAGTGATTGAGCACTGGCGTGGATGAGTAAATTATGTCCACAATTCGTCCACTCATCCTCAGTATATAACTAGCAAAATAGGCCCGCACTTAGCCCGGGCCCAAAAATTAGAATTTATTCAATTTCGGGATACTTTATAAGGTATTAATTGAAAGAAGATAATGTAGAATAAAAAACATATTATTTATTATTTACAAATTATATAAAAGTTTATTTAAAATGAGAATGTATAGAAAAATTACTTTATTTGAAAATCAAATTTAAGGTTATAAATTTCAATTATTTATTATTTTCCAGGTAAAAAGTCTATGAAAATTTTGAAATCTATAAAAAATTATATAAAAATATAGATCAGAGTATTTTGGAAAAAAAAGTACTTATACATGAAGTTCAAGTATTGTCTTATGAATATCAAATCATTATTTATTGCATAACTTTAAAGAAACATCTCTTCAGAGGCAAATAAATTAAATTTGAAATTAAGTACAAAGTAAAAAGAAATTCAGTTACATTTACATTGTAATAAATAATTATACATTGAAGCCCATGAATGAGTCATCTATGTTGTATCATGGTCTTTGTAATATTTTTTTTAAAAAAAAAGAAAAGTTGTTAACCATGCCGACTCCTAATTTCCCTAAAACCTAAGCTCCTCTAAAAAGTCCATCTTCTTATGGTCCATGATTTTTTTCCAAAAGAAAATAATAATAAAAGAAAAAAAAGTCATCACCCATGAAAATTTTCTAAGAGTGGGCTATAGTTAGATTGTTTACTTCGAAAAATTATCTAAATTAAAAAAATATTATTTACCTTTTTCAAAATTTTATAAATAAAATCATATTTAAAAGGAATAGCATAATTACAAAATCCACAAACCAAATTTAAATTTATGAAATCTAACATATATAATTTTTTATGAAAAATATTGATGCAAAAAACTTGAAATGTAGAACAAATTCTAAAAAATAACAATATTTTTCAAAAAAATAGAATCTATACATGAAATTTAGAAAAAAAAAACAACAGAATATGAAATCATTAGTTAACTATATAGTTCTCAATTTATGGATCTCCTATTGTAGTCCAACATCTAACCATTAATAAAAGTTAAAAAAGCATACCATTAGATAAAGCATATAAAAATATGGGTTGTAAAGTGTATAAATACACATAAACCACTAGTTGAAGAAAATGTTGCAAGTGGTGTAGACACATTTGGTAGACTGGACATCACATAAAAGGCCGCAAAGGTAATAGAAAATTGTAGTGCATATTGAATAAAAAATATTCAAATAGGCATAGAATCCAAATACTCATACTGTGGTTGGTTATCTCATTATATACTTCTTTTATATTTTTTATAAATTCATGTGTTACCGGTGGTAACTTTTGATCTTGCAATTACTTATTTTGAATTGCTCTCTCAACATTTGCCTGCTGCCTTTTATGTTTAAAAATAAAAATAAAACCATGATGCTATTAGGCCGACAAAAGGGTATAAATATCTCTGCACGTATAAATAAATGTGATATCTATGTAAACTTAAAAGAAAAAGAATAAAATATAAAATAAATTATAATAACTTGTTGATCTGGCATAGTGATAATAACTCAAAAAAAAAAAAAAAAAGAACATCCAAAATCTGGAACCACCATGTTGGCCACCAAGATTTCCCACCTCCCTTAATTCCACCCATTGCCTCCATAGCAAGCAATCATGTTGGAATCACAAATAGGACTAAAAGCCATTAGAAACTTTAGAAAGGAAATTATCATAAATATCAAGAAAGAGGTTTCAAATTGTAGGAGCTTCAATTTTTCAAGAGACTTAACTTCTTCTTCAAAATGGAAACGGTCCATCAAAAGTTTTGATAGAGGCTGCATTGAACGGAGAATTGCAAACAGTCAATTTTGAATGAAATTGATGGTTGCTTATAAACTAATAGAGAAACGGTTTCTAGCAGAGAAAAGAAATTGTGTTGATGTGGTTCACAAGAACCAAACCATTTTGAGGAGATTCTTTTTTATTAAACATTTTATGAGTTATTAATAGAGGAGGAACATAAATGTGGGAGCGAGGGAATTGGCGGGGTCAAAAGAAATCAAGAAAAGTCAAAAAGGCCCTTCTCAATTGAAACTTTTTACAAATTGAACCTGATTCTCAATTGAAATCAACCAACTTAATATATTATAATAGATGCGGCAGAGGAACAGGACTATTACAAGTTAAGGGTATTAAGTTTGTTAGGATCGCAAAAAGTTATCATAGGAGAGGTGCAGGGGGATCAACAGTGACAGGAGGTCCACATCACTCCCGCCTATGTGAAATGAACAAAAGAAGACTAACGTAATACTATCACTTAAAGAAGAATTCTTAATTTTCATTATTTTTTTAAAAAAAATTAGTTACTTTCATACATTTAAATCTAATTTTTCTATTTTGAAAAGCAACTAATCCTTTTCTAATTTTTCTCTTTTTTTAAACAAATCATTTAAGATTAATTTTGTCCTTTTATATAAAATAAAAAAATTGTCGATCAATCTAACAGTCCATTCCATTCAAACTTATCAAAATCCAGTGAGACCTATGTAAATAGGAGGGGAAGGTTTGAACGGGTCGCTTGGATTGACTAATAAGGGACCTCACGTGGTAGCCTATACCGTAAGACCATAAGAAATGCTTATACAAAATCATTACCCATATATATATATGAAAAATAATCCTATGAGAACTAGTTCTCACCACATTTTTTTTAGAAGTCTAGGTGGGGTTTATCTATCACTAAATCCAAATCTTGCAATACACAAGTATTCTCTTGATAGTCACATACCTTAAGTTTCAGTCAAATCTGAATTTACTAGACTCTTAGATCGACTATGCATTAATCCGAATTGACTAGATTTGTGGGCCTCGGATAAAGGGATTAGGGGCATGTGATTGGTGTTAAATTTGATACTTTGAATAGTCCCACATAGAGCTTTCCATCCTCTTAGTCCCATCCTCAAATAGGACCCTCAAGTGGGCCTTATAAAATATTACACAGTAAGTGTGTGAGAACACTTTTCAAAGGATTAAAGCCATATAACTCATCTTACTTACAGCAAAGAGAAAAACAAGAAAAAGAATCACATAATCTAAATTGGGGTGTGAGGTAATTGCATGGGTTGGATAACTTCATTCAAAGCATACCCCATAAATAGTTACTTCCATGATATCCATATGAGTGGGGCCCACATAACTCATTTTACTTACAAGAGCAAAAAGAAAGACAATCACACAAGAGATGGGGCAATCACGACCATGATTATGTCATTTTCTTACAATGGTCTAGATCACTTCAATCAAAGCATACCCATATTAAGATAGATAAATCGGCAAACTACAAGTACTCGGACATTACATGATCAAAGAATTGGGATCATCTCTCACTCTGCAGTGGGGCCACCTATCAAATCCAGGGCACACGATGAAATGTAATTCGATCAAGGGCTAGGAAAGAATGCAGATCGCTCACTAAGAATCTTCTTTTAGAATTGCAAGAGGATTAGCATTGGGGACAATCTATTTTTCATGTTTTAAATTATATAAGAAAGATGAGGAAGATAAGTATGTGGAAAATATTTTAGATTTTAGGATGCCATGTAGCTCAAAAGAGAGAGCCACTTGTTGCTCTCCCACGAAAGGCTATTGTCATTATATATAGTAGCACTGGAGGCCTGTGCCTAATACGGGCCCAACAAGAGAGAAAAATATATGTTTCAATGTAAAAATTTTCTAAGGCTCTATAATGACTGTAATGAGATCACTAAATAAAAATTTAAACTATCCAAAATAAATTACCCACATTTTTACAAGGATCAGCACTAGTTTCATTGATATGATAGATGGGGAAAGCATAAGATGAGACTCGGAAGAAAGGCCGTCCTAAACCTAGGTCATAATAAAAATATTGCTTCATAAATCAAGATTTTGCTGAGAGAACAACAAATAAAATCTCAAATTAGCTATAAACTTAGAAAGCGACAACTAGACAAAACTAACTAAAAAGGGAAAACAATGAAGTCTTATATTACAATGGTTAGAGATAATAGAGGGTACATCCAATGCTTAGATTGAAGTCGTGGGACTAAAAAGTTTATTAAGGAAAAGGCATGAAATACTAAAAGATGCTTCCCACCATATATTTTGCGGAAACCTCATGAAATGACTACACCGATGCAAGATGACCAACTCTATATACGCAAAATTTGTTTATACTAGGTCAAGCAAGTTAGTATGAACTTTTGTATCTTAATGCACTTCAATAAAATGTATTGCACCTAAAACACGATAGTACAAGGGGTGGTCGCACCCATTGAATCCCGGTCTACTTTTAAACAACGGTGAAAATTTTTCTTTTGCTTAAAAAATATAAATAAAAATTTTACGTCATTTCCCAGACTCCTAATGAATTACCCTATTTTCAAAACACAATTGCATTGTTTGAATCTGTACCCCTCAAACGAAAATTCTAGGTCCACCAACAATAGATTATTCATGTAAATATTTGTATCTTGTCTAAAATCAATTCTATTGATCAAATGTGTGGTTTATTTTAATTCAATAGAAAAAAAAGAAACCTCCAAAAGAAGAGGATAATTTTTTTCCTAGATCTTTATACACTGTTGCTATGTACATACTTTATATAAACAAATACATAACATTAAAAAATATATAATGTGGCATCAGGTAGTCCCCATCTATAAAATTTATCAACCTGAACCTAGACCAAAAATTTGAGTCCAAGTAGTGGGCCTAAGATTCCAACGAATAAAATATGGGTTCAAGACCTATTTGCAGATTTTCATTTCAAATCCTTACTACGAGGGTAAACATTTTTATCAATATTTCTAAAATTTTAATATCCTACATTTCTAAATATTAACTTATGTGGGTTGTTGCTGACGTATAGCCCGGAGATCAAGGTCCACACCACATCAATTAATTCAACTAAGAAAAACCTCCATAACGTCTTAGAGATTTTTTAATGTTCAATTGGAAGTTCTTCTGTTCTAGCCTCATTCGGTTATTAGTCTTTAACTTCATATTTGCGTAGTCATTGTTTAGTTGGATTTTACCAAAATAAATTATAGTGTTTAGTTCAGATTTGCATTAATCAAATCTCACTTCAATTATAGTGTGATGTGCATTGATCATGATCTTGTTAAACTATGTTATTTTATATATGATCAACTCAATAGCGGGAATTGTACTATATAGTTGGTTTTTCTAAATCATCATAATAGGATTCACAAACTTAGCTTAGGCTGATAATTCTTTTTTTTTTTCTTTTTGGAATGGTTACACTTTGTGTAGTTTAAAAACATATGATCCTTTTTTACTATTCATTTGCATGTGAATATGAGGTAAGAAGAACAAAAATATGCACTAGGGTTAGTTTAGTCTTTTAATAATTAATTGGAGAATAGTTTTGCGTTTTCTGGTGTTACCCATGCCATAACTGGAGAAGTTGAGAATAGCCTTTTCTCTCTGTCCTGTGATCCTTTTGTACTGCATAACCTTTTGGTGATTAGACAAAATTCTATCAATCCCACTGAAAAGATTCTTTTGAAAAACAGGCTTCTCTGAAAAATCACACAACCTGGCTCGTCCTTTCTTTCTTAGCTTTGTACTTTCCTTTTATCGTCGGTTCCTGAGAAACTTGCATGAAGAGGTATTATTATTGTTTTTCGTGGATTTTACAACAATATATATATATCATGTAAAGGGTCCCCCAACCTATAAACTTAAAATATATATTTTTATCTAATTGGGGAGCACGGAACTCGCCACATTACCCTAAAAACCCGAAAACCCCTATTTCTTCTTCCTTCCATCTTCCTTCTATGAAAGAGTGCTACTAAGATTTTTCATCTTTCAATCAACTAAAAAACTCAATTTCCCCATCAAAGCAGTACTCATAAATAGGGGTTGAGGCGGGGAGCCCCCTCTGTTAGGCGAAGAAGAAGAACCATCGTAAAAAAAAGAAAATTCACGCTTGGGGTATTGGGTGATCTAGATGGTGGGACCTGATGGTCCAATCCATAAGGGACCACCACCACTGTGGTCGCCCAACAGTCCCCTTCATGATGTAGAGTCTTGACTCCTATTGGGTGGGGCATGGGGTCCCACAACCCATATCGATCAAAGTAGTTTTGACGATCTAAAATTTGGAAAAACATAGTTTTGAATCCCCCTCTCATATATCTAGAGCTGATCTCTACCTTCATGATATTTGCAATTTTGGACTTCCATGAGGATGAAATGGATGGAAAAAGGTAGAACATAAAACTTTTGGATTTAAGGAAAGATGGTAGCATTAAATTTGCCATTGTCCGAGGAAAAATGTGGGGTTTTTTTTGTTTTAATGGTAACAAGGGAGCTTCGAACTCACTGTTCAATTAGATGCAAAAAAATTTCTGGAGTGGTCATACATGACCACCTTAGAGTACACACACTTGCATGAGGTTTATGGTTTAGGGGACCCCTTACATGATATTTTTGGTAAAATCCTCTTTTTTTTTTTTTTTTGAATAGTTAGACTTTGGGTGAGAAAAAGCCAAATTCACGAGGTTAATCACATAAAAAAGTGGATTTTAGCTATTGTTAGGTTTATATCTTCTATGTTGGGTAAGCCAGATGGGTCCATTGGGTTAATCAAGGACTAGATTAAGATCAAGGTATTTGATAATTGTATCAAGGTTTTATAGGAAATAAAGAAAGTTATAGGAGATTAAGAAAGAGGGGATTATATATATTATGTAAACTATAACCTTAGATCTCATAGAAGAGAGTGTCTTCTCGAACACCACGTAGGAGAGACAATAAGAGCATGAGAGTTTTTATATGCTTTTATTTGCTATAGTGAAGATGATATCGTCTTTGTCCGCAGACGTAGCCCGAATTGGGTGAATCATGTAAATTCTCCTTTTTTATTTTCTTTGTTATGTGGCTTGATTGTTGATAGCAGATTTTGTGCTTTCACACATACTTGTATTTAAGATCAACTCAAGCATTAAGTGGACTGCGTTTTGCCTTTCTTAAATCCATCCATTCAAATATTGATTGTTAGATCAAATCTTGATTGTTAGATCTTTTTAAATCATCCATTCAAATTTTGATTGTCTATCAAGCATCTCGATGTAAGCATTAGGAGATCAGATTTATTAAGTCATGGATGAAAGATGAAGAGGCAAGACTAGACTTACAAGCGTGCAAGCAAAAGGAGCTCCGGTTTTCCGTATGATCTAATTTCTAAATTTGTATTTTTTTCATTGTGATTTGGCGTTCAGATTTTCCATTATGATTTCCAATCAAGACCTAACGTGAGTCCTAATTGTACAAGCGACCTTAATAAATACCATAAATCAGTGATGTGCAACCACGTGAGCAATCTACATCTATTTGGTTTTGAGACCAAGTGATCATCTTCTCTTTACAAAAAATTGGAATTGATATGTGCATCTAAAATTGTCTATCAAGCATCTTGATGTAAGCATTAGGAAATCAGATTTATTAAATCATGGATGGAAGATGAAGAGGGAAGACTAGACTAACAGGAGTGCAGGCAGTAGGAGATCCGGATTTCCATTTGATCCGATTTCTAAAATTGTCCTTTTTCACTGTGATTTGGGCCGCAGATTTTCCACTGCGATTTCCAATCAAGACCCAACGTGAGTCTTAATTGTACAAGCGACCTTAATAAATACCATAAATAAGTGATGTGCAACCACATGATCAAACATGAGCAATCTACGGCTATTTGGTTTTGAGGCCAAGTGATCATCTTCTCTTTACAAAAAATTTGAATTGATATGTGCATCTACCAGGTTCCTTAAAATCTATAATCATCATCATTAATGTCTTGTTCGACTTATATTGGGCCAGCCATATGAATTTTTTTTCTCGCTCTTCAGCTACCCTTTTCCCTTGTAGGCCAACAACATATATAGCCAAACATTTTCCCAATAGCATTGGACATGTCCAAAAAATTGCAATCAACCTTTTAACCAAATAAAAATACGATCAGCCTGATACTTTTGGTACGACGGTACAGTATACGGTACGTTGTATGTCAAGAACTTTAAAACATTTAAATTATTTGACGACTTTATTTTGCACAAGAAGCCATCTGTAGCGACTTTTGTACGTATATGAACAATTTGAGTTATCATATTTACATTAGGAATTTAGGAACATAGTGGCAATAGGGATTGTGTTCAGACGACGTCAAAAACACCCAAAAACAACTGCCAAAGACAGTTTTTGCAGTCAGAAATCAGTCTTTTTTATCAGTAAATTTAAAAAATGGCTGTCTACGTAAATTTCCTGCAATTCAATTAACGACCGTCTTGGGCAGTTATTTTATTTTTTAAGAAAAATTTTAAACTATATATAATTTATTTATTTTCTAAAAAACCCGTAATTTTATTACCTAGCATTCAATTAACGACCTGTAATTTTATTATTTAAAAAAACCTGTAATAAACATAGCAGTACTTGCATTAGAAAGCTGATCGACCTAGAAAAAACATGTATTTGTACAAAGTTCCAGAAACCAGCAATATTTCTTAACTACCTGAAAGCAGGTTCTGCTAAAGTTTCATTGTACAGCTTCTGTGTAAATTGAAAAAATATTTTAGTCTAACAGTCACCTGAAAATGGGACCTTGATTAGTTTGTCTTAATCAACTCACCAAGATAATCAAGTACACTCCCTCGAGAATCTGCATTTTTAAGAAAAGCAAGAAGAACTTCTCTAAGACCATCATATAAGTTGACCAAATCCAAAGACAAGTTCATGGACCAAGCCCTGCCACTTAAGTCACTCGTAAGATTTTTATTCCATTTAATGTACCTAGGAAGGTTTGAAAATTGAATTCAAGTTTCCATGAGGTGGGCAGTGACTTACCAATAGTTTGGGCCCTGCATTGCACTGTATTTTCTCTTGGGTTTGAATTCCACTTTCCATGAGGTGGGCAGTGACTCACCAATAGTTTGGGGCCTTGCACTGCACTGTATTTTATCCTGGGTTTGAATTCAAGTTTCCATGAGGTGGGCTGTGACACCTGTGACCGTGAGCATCCCAACAGGGCTATTATTAAGGGCTGGAAAACCCAGCTCTTCAAAGTTCAAATAGTCCAAAACCCCTCACCAAAAAGAGGACCAGATTTCCAGATCCTCTTATCCCTTCTTCATCAAACTCTATTTCAAGAGAGCAAGAAGAGCCACACTCTCGGTCGCCTGCAAACATAAGACGATAGAAACTCTGAGATGACTGTACTATTCTTAAAAAAACGAGATGGCACCACACTCCAAACATTTATTTATCTAGATAGAGTCTTCCATTTCAGACTTTTCTTTCTCTAAATAACAGTCTTCCATTTATTTATCTAAATAACAGTCTTCCATTACAAACATTTATTTACCTAAACCACCCTTGCCTTTTCACACCCTGCATAAACAATGAACAGAAAATCAGCTAGGAGGAAAAAAATTTTGGTTATGAAGTATTGTTTCTGAATGTATTTGACAGTCACCTCTCATAGGTGATTTGCATCTTTCCAGCATCAGATTGGCGGTCCAGGTTGAAGGCTTCTTGCGACAAGTCGATAGTGTCCTGACAGCCAACCGAGCAATAGTGCACCGGTGCAGGTGACCTTATAGTCCCTCCCACATGCAGCTCGATTATTCCAGATTGCATTGCTTGCAGCAGCTATCATCACACCCTCATCTTGGTACCCATAACAGGAGGAGGCTGCACTCACCAGATAATTTTGAAGTGTATCTCTATCCATTTTTTTAAAAAAAGGGAAACATGAAAAAGGAAGTGAAGATTTGGAGGCATAAGATTTGGCTTAAAAATAGAAAATAGAATTTATGTGGCCAACCTAAACATAATTGTGACAGAGCATTGTTATGATGCTGACAATGATGATGGAGGCATTTTCATGAAATTTTATTTTCTCCACTAGTCATTTTATTGGTTCATTTTGGTCTGAAATGCTGTTCAATTGACTCCATATAAAAAATAAGCAAACTAAATAATTTAATCGAAGCTAGACGATCATAAAAACCAGGACATGGCCAATGTACCTGTTCTGAAAGTAGACATCTACTGGAAATTCACCTGAAAGCGAACAAGAGAAGTTGGAAGGAACTCCGTTTGGAAGACCAAAAACATTGTGGACCAACAACACTCTACCACAACTATAAATATTTGAAATATCCAACTACAAAAAAGAAAAGTCCTTGAAAGAAAGTCACCACAGCTTGAAACAAAGCTTCCAGAGCTTGAGAGAGATTGCCGGACCGAGTAGTGGTGCATCATAAGGGCTCAAAGCATGGGGCTATTATGCATAGATGAGGATTTGACCATGTCTGAAGAATAAAATGCAATAATTCTTGCTGTTAAGAAATTATTTATGCAAGTATGCACACATTTTTTATTTACATTTGTAATTTATGGATAAAATTTGAAGACATACCTGCACCAGCTTCACTTGTTGTATTGCCTTTCATAGATCTTGAAGGAGCTAGATCTGGCACAGGCATTGCATACAAGCCAATGAAGAAACTTGAAAAAATAGACAACAGTAAGCTCCCAATGACAATAAGTGGCCACAGAAGGATCACCAAACAGGCAACTGGCACACAAGCTGTTTCAAGGAATGGACCTTCTCAGTTTATTATATCATGAAGCAACTGATGCCAGCCTGTGAAGAGCATGTATAGACTCTCTATTATGGCTATAACAGTGCAAAGAGGGATCTTGACAATCAAGCCCATCAACCCCACAACAAGACATCTGGGCACCTTAACTAACCTATAAAAATTCCAGCAATAGAGTTTAATTTACATGATTATTGTGGGCTGATTTTAATACCAACAAGCTAATATCATTGAAAGACAGAATTAACAGCATACCTTATAGTGTGAGTTTGCTCTGAAGCAGTGCTCTTGTGCAACTCCTTCAAGTACTGTGGGTATGAATGGTAGTAGAAGACTGAAATCTCGAACTCCAGTGCAGCTCCCTTTAATCGTTTCCCATGTACCATCCTAGCCATTATTTGATGAAATTTCTCAAATTGAACCATATGAAATTTGCTTATGAAGGCTGCAACTGGGCAGAAAACTAAAATGTTGCAAGGCGCCAGCATTTGTGCTAGAAAATCATTCAAGCAAAAACTAAACTCAAATTTTATACCAAAAAAAAAAAGCTAGGTTTTCTAAAAAACTGGTAAGCCACTCTTATTTAGACTGCAGACCACTTTAAAACCCAATTAATGCTTCCTAATGATTTAAGTATCAAATGGGCATCAATTTTACTAAAAGAAGATGAAAATTCAAAACTTATTACGAATACTTTGTTAACAAAAAACTAGGGGGAAAGAATTTTAATCACTTTTGTGTTGAAGTACTCTTTTGAGAGTCTTCCATTCAATTACAAAAGTGAATGCTACATTGAATTAAAACTTGTGCCTGTTAAAAGTTAATAAGTCTAACTTGCCAGTTTCCCTCTTAAAAGTTTTGCTCAACCAAGTCTACCCAAAACTTGTTTTAGATCACATCTCTATACTTAGACATCTCCATATTTAGGGCAGGTTTGGCAAGTCTTATTTGATTAAAATAGAGCTTATTGAAATAGATTTTTTTGAAAAATTGTTGTTTCAATCAGATGTTTTTATAAATAAATTGTTTGGTGTGTCTAATTTAATTATAAAAAGTATGCCTATCAATTAACATAATCATGAGTAAAGTTGTCTTATCGTAGTAGTATAAGCAAATTTGTCATAAGATAAAAGTAGTACAGACAAAGCTGCCATATGATGTAATCTGTCATAAGATAGAAGTAGTACACACAAACTTGTGCAAAGCTGCATAAAATGGATTTTGCATCTATTGGGTCCGAATTTTTTTTTAAGAATTGATGAAAATACTTTCACCTCAAAAAAATGAACGGCAGAAGAATACTAATAACGTGGAAAAGTGGAAAATTGTTCTCTCTCTTAAATCCATTTTCATCATTCTCAGTAGAAAATGATTTGTGAGACCTGGAACCTCAGGAAATCATAACTGAAAAAAAATGTTAACATGGAATGCCATCAACTGTGCTGGATACAACAGAGAACAGAGAACGAAAAATTGTGTTCTATCATATGTTAATGCCTAGCTTCCTTTAAAGCAAAAAATAAAAAATACAAAAAAATTGCGCTGGATACCATTTCACTTTATGCAAAAAAAAAAAAAAAAGAATAAAAAATACTAGTATGTGGCATTGTGGCGTTGGCTGTCCTTATGCCAACCAATTGCAATGCACGATATTAGTAAACATTCATCAAATTAAGACAGATGATTGGTACCTCCCTAAGTGCAGGTGACTTTTCTTTTATATGTATACCAAACTGAGTCCTCATCAACACTCAAACAAAGGTCCCTTTCGACCACTGGAATTTGGCTGCCCTGCATTCATGAAAAAACCCATAACTCTAGTTACGTATAACTCTAATTACTTGTACTCGGTCATGACAAAAAGGAAAACAACTATCAAGTAAGCATAACTAAGGTTATCCAAATGCATGAACCTTCATTCAATTTGGTTTAGAAAACCAAACTCATCAAACTGTTTGGAGAGTCTTTCTAAGGTCATCCAATCTCTCCAAGTCATTGGGATCTTCCACTTGAGAAAGTGCCCCTAAAGGCCTGTTTAGATTCCATGAAAGCCCTCCTATTTTCTGTCTTCAGGAAAACCCAGAAACTTTGGGCTGATTGCTCTATGGCCTTCATCACTTCTATAGAAAATACAGGGTCTCGCTTCATTCCCTCCTATTGCTCCATGTTGCTCGTAGAAAACCAAGATAATATTAATTTAGTAGAAAGTTAACTAGATAAAACTTTCCAATTCAGTACAAAACGAATAAGAATATTCCAAATCTCCTGTCAAAGTCGCCCATTATAGGTAATTAATATGTATGCTTATAGGGCCATCTGAAAATAATAAGATAACAATAATAGAAGTTGACATCATGGCTCTATTTGTGATTTTTGTAGTTACCTGATAGAAGCAAGCAGTTCGTGAGATAGTCGTTATGGTATTTAATCCATTTCTCATCTTTCAAGTTTCAATGCATCCTTTACAGAGATAAATGATTTGTTCAGAGTCTGGACTGTTGTTGGCACATAGAGCTTTAAGCACTGTAGCAGGAGAGAGTAGATTTTCACAGTCAAAGGCCACGATTCCATGGTGAAAAGTTGGAAGGAGTTGATGAGGCCCTCGTGGAATACAAAAGCTAAAAAGAAATGAAATCCCACTCCAACCATCCCCACAATGAATAATAACAACCCCAACATCTTATTAACAAGAATCCTTGTCAGAGGAATCCTGGACGAACCATAATTAATAATTAATTCTGTAATTAACAATATTTTTTTATTAACAATTAATTCTGTAACTGCGGTCGCAATGAATATACTTGTAGTGGTTGTCATCACCTACCAACCA
This sequence comes from Sextonia rubra, assembly GCA_037013555.1. NCBI lineage: Eukaryota > Viridiplantae > Streptophyta > Magnoliopsida > Laurales > Lauraceae > Sextonia > Sextonia rubra. Next base: position 101,371,481 of record JASUAD010000001.1, on the reverse strand, counting down.
TTCATGTAAAATGCTAGTGAGAGAATTAAAAAGTTAGCTTCATGAAAAAACAAGAAACAAACTTGCCTTGAGAAATATAGAGCTTGAGTTCAGGGTTGGGACTGGCTTGCGTTCCACATATATGTTATTTTCATAAACTGAGGAGCCAATTTTGGGCTTCAGCTTTGGACCGGCACAAATAATTTTAACTTAATCTAGCCTTGCTCAAGCTCAAGGTTGGGCTCAGCTTTATTAACCCAAAAGACACGCTCAAGCCCAAGGCCCATGGAGCCAACTCAACTCATTGACAGACCTAGTGATGACTTCATTGATTGGTGAAATGGCTAAGATGTAGCCAGGCCTAGGGATTGTCCTACACTAATTTCTCTCCTCTGCCACATAACTTCCCACTTTAAGGTACCAAATTATTTAGTCTTCCAACCTAACCTCATAAACACATTAAACTATAAGAAGGTATTGGCGCAACTCCAGATCTCCAATCAAATGCAGAGCAATCTCCCGAAGGATTGTTCGAATTAAAAAATGGATTCCAACCCTAGGGCATAATAATAGTCACGGTAAAAAACATACTGAGAGAAAACTCTGATAATTTTAATTGAATTAAGCATGTCCATTACAACGAAAAACTCCTCTTTATATAGGAGTGACTGTTTCTAAACTAGGAATGACTATCTCTAAATAATCATGGCTTACTAAAATAAATTAAGCAATTACTAATGTCAACTCAACATAAAATAGAAAATAAATAATTAATTAGAACTATCTAACTAAGGATAGGGATCTCTGATCTTAGGGAGATCATGGATCAAGGGGGGCCCATCAATGACTACGAGCCAGTGATCCGGGCCGGATTTAGGATCAGCCTGCATCAACTCTCCCTGGCTTGGATAAACTTGACTTTGGCAAGTTAAGCGCTTGATATTTCTCATAGAGATCAGGATTGATGCGCAGGAAGTTTTCAACAGTAATCCACGTAGCGTCAGAGAGAGGACGATTCCGCTAGCGAACATAAAACTTCTAGTAACCTTCTTGCGTTTAGAGATAATTTGATCATCAAGGACATCAATAATCTCATCAGTCGGTGGGAGATTAACTGGTAGGAAATAATTTGCTCTTCATTACATCCCCCATTATCATGGCCACGGTAGAGAGTAAGATCCTCTACATTGAAGGAAGAACTGATGCCTAAATCATAAGGAATGTCAAGAATATAGGCGCTAGGGATAATATTTTACAGAATCTTGATGGACTTAAGTTGAAAGGGTGTAAGTTCTTATTAACTCTAAAAGGCAACATTTTAGTTCGAATACGCACTATAACCATATCTGCTTCAGTAAATTCAACAAATTGACGACGTTTGTCAGCTTGCTTTTTCTAAACATTACCATTGGCAGATATACGGCGGCATACTTCGTTGTGCACTTTTTGCATGTGTTGGAAGAAATGTTTAACATCTGCATTAATTCTTGCATCGACTAGCAAAGGCATAAGATCAATAAGTAGTCGTGGATGAACTCCTGTAACACCTTCAAATAGTGAAGTGCCAATTCACCGATTGACTGATTTATTGTATGCCAAGTCTGCAATAGATAACACTTGATCCCAGTTTGTAATACGGTCACGCACAAGATAGCATAACAACTGTCTAAGACTTCTGTTTACCACTTTTGTTTGTCCATCAGATTGAGGATAATAAGCAGTGGAAAAGTTAAGCTTAGGCTTGGACAACATCCATAAGATCTTCCAAAAATGGCTCATAAAATTCATGTCCCGATCAGAAACAATAGTCTTTGGAAAACCATGAAGCCAAACAACTTCTCTGAAGAATAATTCTGCCACCTTATAAGCATCATCAGTTGCGATGCAAGGAATCAACCTCTCTGGCAGTCGTGAGTAAACCTAGCACAAAGTCCACATTAATGTCTTCCCCAGGAGTATAGGGAATAGGAAAAGGCTGATATAATATGGTGTTCTTCTTGCTTTCTTTACTGAGTTGACATTTCCTACATCTTTTGCAAATATGAACCATATTGGTCGTCATGAGAGGCTAATAATATCTATCGTTGACAATAGCAAACGTTTTGTCATGACCCAATTGTCCACTACATCCTCCTGCATACAACTTTTGCACAATATAGTTACAAATAGAAGTAGCTGGGAGACAAAGTTGCATACCTTTGAATAAGAAACCATCATGAAGGCTATAATGAGGATGCTGAATATGATCACCATTGATAAAGTCCACATAGATAGAGCCAAAGTCCTTGTCAGTTGCATAGTCTTGTTTAATTTGCTCAAAACCTAGCACATTAAGGCATGGCGGTCAAAAGATGCTTCTGCCGGCTTAATGCATCCGCTCTCATGTTATCTTTTCCTACCTTATGTTGAATGTTAAATTTGAACTCATATATATATATATATGCACTCCATTTAGCACGTTAGCACTGATCTTCTGTTGGGAGTATAGATGTTGCAAGGCATCATTGTCAGAATAGAGCACAAACTCATTGGCAAACAAATAATGCCTCTAGTGACCAAGTGTTTGGACAAGGGCATAGAATTCCAAATCATAGGCAGAATACTTTCACTTTGCATCCTAGAGTTTCTCACTGAAGCATGAAACTAGATGTCTTTCTTGGCTAAGAACACCTCCACTGCCTACATTTGAGGCATCATAAACAATTTCAAAGAGCTTGTCAAAATCAGGAACCTATAGAACTGGCGCTTCAATTATCTTTTGCCTGATCTTTTTGAAAGCCCTAGTAGCTACGCTAGTCTACTTGAATTCACAAATTCTCATATAGTCCATAATAGAAGTCATAAGATTACTAAAGTTCCTAATAAACCTTTTGTAGAAATTGGTAAGACCATGAAAACTGCAAACTTCAGTAATGGTAGTAGGAATAGGCCAATCAAGAATGGCCCTAACCTTTTCAAGATCCATTTTGATACCTTGTGCAGAAACAACATATCCTAAGAAAATAACAAAATCACTTATGAAAGTACATTTATTAAGATTAATGTAGAAATGCTCAAGGCAAGAAGTTGACAGACTTAATTTAAATGCTGAAGGTGATCTTCTTTTGTTTTTTTATAAATTAGGATATCGTCAAAGTAAACGACCACAAATTTCCCAATATAAGGTTGCAACAATAGTATCATAACCCACATAAAAGTACTAAGAGCATTGATTAAGTAGAATGGCATAACCATCCATTCATAAAGACCATCCTCTATTTTAAAGGCAATTTTTCATTCATCACTTAGACTCATGTGGATTTGATAATAACCGCTCAGCAGGTCAATTTTTAAAAAAATACATGCATCAATCATCATATCTAGCATATCATCCAACCGAGGGAAAAGGAAGTTATATTTTACCGTGATTTTGTTGATTGCATGACTGTCCATGTACATACGCCAGCTTCCATCTTTCTTTAGAGTAAAAACTGTCGGAACGTCACATGCACTGAGACTTTCCTTAATATAGCCTTTCATAAGCATGTTATCAACTTGCCTTTTTTAATCAACATTCTTCGATGGACTCATTCGATAGATAGGTAAGTTTGGTAACAAAGCTCCTGGAACATGATCAATGTTATGTCGAATGTCTCTCAATGGGGGCAGTTCCTTTGGCAATTCATTGGGAACTAAGTCAGCAAACTTTTTCAACAGTTGCTTCACTTCCTGTCGGACAAATGTAGTAGGAGAGTTTTCTACAATTTGTTTGTTAACTAAGGCATATATAACACATTGCTCTTTGGTTTCTTCTTCAAACCTTCTCATAGTTTAAATATGAGGTGTAGGAGAAGAGGTTGTGGATGCAAGTGAAGAAGGTGGAGTTGGTAATGGACGCAACATGATTCTTTTGCTTTTCTAGTTAAAAGTATAAGTGTTGTGCTTATGATCTGTGATGACTTTAAGTTTCTGTAGCCATAGCCATCCAACAAAGATATATGTTACGTTCATTAGGAAGACGTCACATCTGTTAGTATCCTCATATTTGCCAATTTTAAAAGGAACAAAGCATTGTTGACGAACAGGAATGGAATAATTGTCGATCCATGCAACTTTATAAGATCGTGGATGACTCACCATGGGCAATTTAAGCTTTCCAACCGCTTCTTGAGATATAACATTCATTGCACTGCCATCATCAATAATTATATCGCATGATTTGCCCACGCAATTAACTCAGGACCAGAAAATAGAAGCATAATTTCAGTCTTCTTCTTCCTCATTGGCCTCAGCTACTAATAGACAGTGATCTAGAAAAAGTAGTGGCATGCCATCATCAGCGTCTGCATAATCTATCTGATCTGCTGGATTTTCATAGGGAGGATGCATCAACTTGCTCTGTTCATGTTGGACTTCACTACTAGGCTCATTGGAAGTGTATAAATCTCTATATGGGCATTCATTCGTATAATGTCCCTATTGTTTGCAAGCATTACAAACAATATCTCTTCTATCTATTCTTCTATGAGCACGATTATCATTCTAATTCTGCGGAAACCGCTAATTTTGTTGTGGGACAACCTGTCTTTGCCAAATACCTGGCTGAGGACTCTAGGGTGCTTGTTGGGCTGACCGTTGAGGAGGAGGTCTATAACCTTGCACTTGATTATGATTATAGGTAGGGTCAAGGCCTCTTCTTGTGGAAGACTCCCTAGCTTGAAAGGCATTGCATCTCCGTAACTAAAGTTCATGTTGTGCTTTTTGAGCTTTATTGAAGATTTCATGTGGAATAGTCAAACACTGCTCCCGCTCGTCTAATATTGGCACTTTGGTTAACTCTATAGTTGGTGATAGTCGGACAGTCATCTATCTTCAAGTTACAGTGAACAATGTATTCGCGAAACTTAAATGTGTACCCTTCCACTGTTAAATTACCTTGCTGGAGAGTTAGATACTCTTGGTGGAGTGTATCCATATAATCAGAAGGTAGAAAATTGCTTTTAAGCCTATCTTTCATGTTGTTCCATCGACTAATAGGCTGGCGTACCGCAAGTTCACCATTTTCAACACCATACCACCAAATTCGAGCAGGACCCTTGTGTTTAACCTTGGTAAAGGCTATCCGCTATTGATCATCCATACCATACCAAGCAAAATAGTCTGCCAAAGAATTAAGCCAATCAATATAAATTTTCAGGCTGGCATCACCACTGAAGTCAACAATATTAATTTTGACTTTTCTTATGATGTCATCAGGTTGGAGTGCAGCAGGGGGACCCTGAGGATCTCGTCCTACAAGAAAATGCTGCATAAAATCATGAACGGATTCTTGATTCTCAAGTTTTTCTGGTCAAACAAGTGTGTACACCTGAGACAGCGGATGACCCTTCTTGGTTGACAAAGTGCTTATTTTGCAATTTAGCAATGGCAATTTTCGCAATTTTTAGACGTTCCATGACTTCTTCCAGTTCTTGACTTAATTAAGTATGGTCTCATCTCTTTGTCTATCTGTCATCCAATGTTGAAGATCATCACCTCTGCTAGACATGGTTGTTGTTGTTTTTTTTTTTTCTCTAAATAGACTTTAGTCTAGTCAGACCAAACAGTAGACCCAAATAGGTCAAATATAACCAAACAGTAGTTGAGTTGACCAGTTTTGGGTTGGACCAACTTAGGCCCAACTGCAATTCACTAGACACGGCATGTGGGAGGGAGACTTTTCTCCCTTCTCCTCTCGATAATGGTGCAGAGAAAGAGAACGAAAAGAGATGGAGGGCTTTTCTATTTGTAGAAGCAAATCGATGGGCTAGAGATGAATTACAGCAGAGCTCCACGAGCAAAGACTCCTCAACAAAGCCTGGCGAGAGTCATGCTAATGACAGTGCAATGCAATGGAGGCCGCGGTGACCGTCGGGTGCCAGGTATGCTCTCAAATACGGATTCCTTCCTCTGCTACTTCTCCACTTTTTTTGTTTTTTTTTTTTTTTTTTTTTGGGATTGGGCTTGGTGACAGCGGTTGAAGGGCAAAGGGATTTTTCTTTAGAAAGGAGGTTTCGGTTTTGGTGATTTGGGGAATGGATGGGGTTTCTGTGGGTTTGGGGTTGAGGGTTTTAATGGATAGTTGGATTACGGTGTGTTAGGGGTTTGGGATGATGTTAGGGTTCTGGGAATAGGGCTTCGATGATTTTGGGTTTTGGGATGTGGTTTCGGTTTTCAGTTTGGAGGTGTTAGTTGGGGCTGAATATGGAAAAGGGGTTCGGGTGGTTTCAATGGAGGTGGTTAGGGATGGTTGGGTCAATCGGTTTTAGGATTTATGGGTTCTAGGGTGTTGATTGGCTACTGGGATTAGGTGTTGTGTCTCGGGGTGATGGGGTCCGTTGGCTTTGATGGTGGCTGATGGAAAGGGAAGATGGGTTTCTGTGGTTGTGGGGCTGCTCGTGATGGGCGAAGAGGGTTAAGGGTGTACGTTTGATGAAGGGATGAATATCAAGAAAGACAACCGTCTACCTGGCAACCAGATCTAGGATCTTATACCAATTTGGCGTAGCCCCAGATCTCCAATCAAATGTAAAATAATCTCCCGAAGGATTGTTCGAATCCAAAGATGGATTCTAGCCCTAGGACACAACAACACTCATGGTAAAAACCATACTACGAGAAAGCTCTGATAATTTTAATTGAATTAAGCATGTCCATTACAATGAAAGACTCATCTCTATATAGGAGTGACCATTTCTAAATTAGGAATGACTATATCTAAACAATCATGGCTTATTAAAATAAATTAAGCAATTGCTAATCTCAACTCAACCTAAAATATAAAATAAATAATTAATTAGAATTATCTTACTAAGGATAAGAATTCCTGATCTTGAGGAGATCATGGATTAAGTAGGGCCCATCAATGTCTGCAAGCCTATGATTTGGGCCAGATCCTGGATCGGCCTGAATCAGCTATATATAGCAAGCTGATGTTATAAAGGTTTGAAAAGAAATTAATCTCCTGGTCCCAAACAACTAAGAACTGGACCACCCATTATTCCTATCAAAGCCACTTATCTGAACAATAAAGAAGCAAAAGAAAGAGAATAGAGTATATCAAAGGCACAAACCAGCATTGCAAGATGCAGGAGAGTCCTTCTGCACAACCTTCAATTCCTTTGGAATCCGTTTTGATGCCACTGGCTATCACAATCACAAAATAATTAGCAAATTGTTAAATCAATGCGAGTAGCTAGTTTGTAACAAACCGTGCAGTACACAGATCCACTCAAAAACACATCAATAGGAAAAAGAAGAAGGAGAAGAAGAAGAAGTCAATTAAAAATAACAACACTGGCAACAAAAACTTTAAAAATAACAACACTGGCAACAAAAACTAAGTGAATATCATGGTACCGAAATACAAAGGAATAAGTGCCACATAATTCAATAAAAGTTTCGAGATATTGCAAAAATCAAGCAGTAAAGAGAACTTCTCAGAAAAAAATTCAACATGCGGAAATCCAGACAAATCCAGAATCCAAAGCCATTAAAGGAATAAAAATAAAAAATAGATAAAAAATAGAAAGATTGAAAATGAGATATCAATTAATAGATCAAATTTCTCAATCAGAAAAAGCAAATGAAGGATAGAGAATAAAGACCTAATGAGGGCTGTTCCAGCAATTATTTCAGCATGTCAGTCATTTACAACATCGTCGCAAAGGCTCAGAAGCGATTCTGAGGCATTTTGTTCCAGTTCTCAAGGCAACAACTTGCAGTTTTGGAAAAAAAAAAAGAAGAAGAATGAGAATTAGGAGGGGTTTTGAGAAGGAAAGTTAGGGTTTTGAGAGAGAGAGAGAGAGAGAGAGAGAGAGAGAGAGAGCAGATGATAATGGTAACCTTGGAAAGGAAAGGAAATGAGGACACGGGCTTGGGGCTTTCCCTTCTTTGGAAGAGAATTATAAAGATACAAAATATTCAGTTTAGCAAACATTTCTAGAGATCAACTAGTTTTATGATTAAACACTGAACTTCATTCACACAAACACAAACAGGTCTAGGTTATCTGAGAGATAATATATCAAACAGCAAGCAAACAGTGGTTGAACTTCCAAGATTTCACAACTAAACAGTCAACCCATATAGAGCCGTTGACAACCATGAAGTGGTTATAATTCCAAATTCTAAGCAACAAACGTTGCAATATGAATCTGACCATCTATACGTAGCCCAAAAAAAAAAAAAACTTTCTTTTATCAATACTCTTAGCCACACAAAAACTATCTTTTATCAATACTCCCAAGTTGAAGTTTTCAGCAACCCATGTAAGGCCATTTATCTGACCCGACCCCACTAAATACAGTGGTTAAACTCTTGAATTCCGATGTATTCCTAAAAAACACAGTGTAATGAATCTGCCATCTTTTAAATCAATGTGAATTGAAACCCAAATGAAATAAACTGCATAAAAGAGCTCTTTTAGACATTTAATCAAACACATGGCATGCAGAATATCATAGAAGAGCAAAATGCGGTTTTCGAGCTTGAAATCCAAGAGTCGGTGTATCATATGACCCATCCACAATTTTTTTCTGCGCCTTCATATTTCTTTGTAAGATCTATAATAGCCAAATCTACTGAATCACACAGCTTAAAGAAGTATGGACGAAGACAGTCTACCTGCCTAGCCTTGTATTCCAACCTGCGGGCTTTATCAGGATGAGTCGGATGGAGTTATAAGAAGAATTGCTGGATGCTGCCTGTACTCTCAGCACCTCACCCTCTGCAAAAACCGCATTGCATCGTTTCTTCCTCAAAAGCTCCGAAACATACTTGTAAGGCCCTAAACAAGTTAAGAAAACATAGATCCTTGTTCCATAACAAATTGAGCAGTGAGCAATGCTCAATAGATTCGAACTATAACGACACGATAAAGACTGAGACGAATACAAACAGCTTTCCGTCAGAAATGTAAGATCCAGCAACAACAAAGAAAGAGCAAAACGATATGAAATCAAATTAAAAAAAGAAGTATCAAATGGAACTGATGATCACATGGTTTGAATATTTGCCAAACACTTTCAGCCCTCAGAGCTACTTTCTTTGATTTGTATATTAGGCCTCAAAATCAAAACTCGAACCGTGCATACTTTTTACAACGCTAAAAACCCCTATAAGATGAAATTTTAGGTTTTACTTTACCATAGATTTTGAGAAATATGTAAAAAATTGTAAACCCTTATATGTACTCAAACAATAGAATATGTTTCACATGTCTTACCAAACGGCCTATTTTCAAAAACATTTATTTAAAACGAATCTGTATGATACGGATTTAATCCAGACATAACTCCTTTAAACATATCAAGTTTGCCAAAAAGGCCCTTCTCTTGCTCTTTTAGTCTTTTTGACGATGGCCTTGTAAATGTTTGATAGAAGTTTTGGAAAAGTCAAAATCTCCAAAATTTGAGAAAACAAAAATAAAATATTCTACAAACATATCTAATTACTAATCTTTTAAAAAAAATTGAACTATAACATTTTTTTATAAAATTTTATATTCCTTTATTGTCTTTGTACCTTAAAATAATAAGATTATAATTTCATTATCATAAACAATAAAGCAGTTATTATTTCATGTGAGATGGACTTGCATTCATGCATTTGTGACTTAATGAGTAAAAATGCATTTTCACATCAAATGTCACATTGTTTTTTGTAAGAAATTGAAGAAATGACTCCCATGAAAAAAATTTGAGGCAAAGAAAGTAATTTTTTTGAAGAAAAGACAGAAAGAAAATGAGAGAAGAAAAAGCTTTCAAGAAAATTAGGAAAATTGGCATCATAGGGACACCACACATGCACTTGTGTGAATTACACATGCGGGATGGCCAAGGGGCGTCCACACTACTTTGATTCTTGCAAAATTAATTCAAGTTGACTTATCTCTAACGAAATTTCAAGGAAGATTCCAAGAAGGTGCCTTAGTGAAGGAAAAAGAAAGCCAAAAGTAGAGAGAATTCAAGAAAAAGAAAATCAAAGAAGAAGAAATAAAAATTAGAAAATCAATCCCGTTTTTCTTTAGACAACATGGATTAAAATGATCACAACTCTCAAATTAAGTGTTAGATTTTGGCAATCTACCTACCATTTGAAAGCTCTTTTTGAGTAGATGTCAGTAAGTTGTAAAATTGCTCCAATTGGGGCTGAAACGACAAAGTTAAGGCTTTGAGAGAGTGGTTGAGCATTTTTAGGTAGAATTGCAAAAAGATTGGAGATTTTCTCCATGTAACACACCTTTAGGTGGGGTCCATTCAATGCAAAGTAAAGTACAATGAAGACAAAAGTGAGGTACATCATGTGCATAAAATTTCATCAAATGTGGGCCCAAGATGAGATGATTTGCATGAATCTCAAAAATAGAAAGTGGGTATTGGTAAGAGATTTTCAAGAAGAAGTAAAGGTGCTCATGGGCAGTACTGAGTTAAGCCCGGACCCAACCTGGATTCAAATCCCTAAGCCCAGGCCTGGCCCAAGCCCGGTTCATGCCATAACTAGTTGGTATACCAATATATGGGCTGGCCCAGGCCATAATACATGAGTTTATGGCCTTGTTTGGCATATCTTATACGTATGAAATAGATATGCATGGAATAGATCTGTGTGAAATAAATGTTATAAAAATAGACCATTTCGTAAGACAAAAGGATGATTTGAATTAGACTTTTTTAATCCAATGATTCATAGTTTTTCACAAATTTCTCACGATCTATGATGAATCAATGCATGAAATTTGGTCATCTAGCCATTTTCAACCTTTCAAAGAGAAGCAACAATTTGAATCATGATTGAGGAGCCCATAGAAGTCCACAAATGCAAGTCAATCATTTTGATTTTCCTCACATATATCTGAAGACCCATATCTAACCAATAGCTCAATTTTTACTCAATAGCTCTACAAATATCTCGAGATCCGTGAAGAATCAACAAATCAAATTTGACATTTGGTCATGTTGGAGCTTCTTAAAATATCTAATGGTCAACATTGACAAGTAGGGGTAGGCTGGGTTGAATCATGTGAAAAACCCAGTTAATTTAAACTTTTTACCATCAATGGTTCAAAGTTTTTGATGAATTCCTACTGATATGTGAAGAGTCAAAAGATGAATATTGAATGCAAAGCCGTTCTCGTGCTTCTCTAGAAATAAATGGTTTTGATACTAATAAAAGGCCCTACAAAAGCCCAAAAATGTACATATAATGGTTCATGTTCTTTCTCAACTATCTTGAGATTTGTAGATCATCAATCGCTCAAAAATTCTCACATGGCCATTTTTAAGGCTTTGAAGATTTTTAATGGCTCAGATTTTCATGTAAGGCATCAGATTTGGAAAAAGTTGGAAAATGCGGTGAACTATTTGTTCACTGTAGTAATTGTATGTCTACCTGCTTTAAACAAATATGTCTGCATAAAAAAGCTGATTTTTTGGGTCATTCTAATATAGACATAAAATGTCTATTCTCTCGTTCAAATAGACATTATCATTGCACTATCCAAACAGTCTAATTAGTCTAAACCGCTATTTGAAAACGCTTTAAGACAAATGGAGGCTAGATTTAGATCTGCCAAACACTACCTATCTCTCCTTGGATTTGTGGGTTTTATTGCTCCTCGCATATACGAGTTCTTCTCCTCATATTACGAGTCTCTAGGGGACCTAGCTCCCCCAAAAGCCACTATGCCAAAAAAAAAAAAAAACATAGGATAGTTTCTTACTAACTTTAACACTTTCTAAATTTATTGTGATTTGAAAATCTTTATGTTTGGAAGTCTTTGATTTTAGAAAGTTGACTAACTTAGATCACTACTTTAGGAAAGTAAATAACTTAATCTAGTTGCTAATTTAGGAAAGTTACTAACTCTAGACTTTTTAACTTTAAAAAGTGGTTTTGTCGTGTGATTGTTTAGATTAGTTTCTAATTAAGTGTATTTCTAGCTCTTGATTGACTAACTTAATTTGGTTGTTTGTTGTTAACTTAAATTAATTTAGTTTCTCACTCACTTCATAGTTTTATTTTTAGTAAGTTTCCAATTTTAGATTGTTTATTTTTGAAAGTTCTAACTAGTGTTTTCATTTTGCAGCAACTTAATTTTATTTAGAAAGTTTTAGGTTTTAGGTTTTTTAAGTTTGGGAAGTTTCATTTTCATTTAAAGTTTGTAATTGGTTTTTAATTTATTTTTGAAAAGTATGAATGGATATAATTTTTAGTTTTTAAATTAGGCTAGTTTTAGATTTTTATTTAGGGCAGGTCCAAGTTGGAAAGGCCCTTGAGCACATTGCTCCATGTGGATCGCCTTAGTCTCACTAGTTTTTATTGCAGCATCATAGTTTTGTACTTGGAACTCTCGATTAGTGGTCTGTAACATAAAATCCCAAAACGGGGGCATCAAAAGAGTTGGTCAGTAATAATTACTATTAACTTGTATAACAACACTAATGTCCAATAGATTATAAATTTTGACAAAGTTTTGACTTGAGATAAGGAGAGTCTAGAAAGTTAGCGGAGAACATTTATTATTATTATTGAAACCATGTAAGTGAGTTTAGTCCCCACATCGCTTCCTTGTTCCCAAACTACACATTCCCATTGTATTAGGAAAAAGATCTCCAAGCTATCTATTTTCTTATCTCCACATTGTGTTTGGGTTATTGGTAATGGTAAGAAGATCAAACCACGGCATGAACGGTGGTTTCAAAGTCCGCACATAGCTTCCTTGTTCCCAAACTATACGTTCCATTTGATGATCCCCTTTTAGTACTCGTTTCTTACGGTGGGTGGCATGTCCCACCTAGCCTTCTATATGACATTGTAGACTTTCTGTCTTCTAAAATATCTCAGCTTTATCCTCCTCAAGCTCTTGAGGATCAACTCACTTGGTCTAGGCCCCTCTTTGGTTCTCTATCTCTAAAGCAAAGTTGGGATTTGGTCAGAACCAAGGCCCCTTCGAAGCCTTGGTCAAAGCTCATTTGGAATTCCGCCATGAATCCGAGGTTATCCTGCTTTGCCAGGCATCTGCTTCATAGAGAAACTCCAACTGAATCTTGGGCCCAAAGAATTGGTGTTAACCTTGCCTCCCGTTGCACTCTCTGCCTCCACAACCCTGAAAATGATCTTCACCTGTTCTTTCTCTACCCATACTCTACAAATCTCTAGTGATGCCTACTCAATGCATTAAATTGCTTTGTTCAACCAATCTCCCCTTCTTCTTCAAGCTTATGATCAACTTTAGCATCAAGCAGAATGTCTTCAGATAAACCATTATGTGCTGTCATCTTCTTCGTTGTTGCTAATACAATTTGGTTACAAATATAATTAATGTCCTCATAATTCTTTAGATAACCGTTTTGGGTTATTTTATGGTTTGGTTTTGATCTTTTCTATTCTTGATATAAAGTACTATCACCATTTCAATATATATAATTAATGATTTTATTCTATATTACAAAACTTTTTTTTCAAGATAAATAATGGTATATTAAAGAATAAACCAAAATTACAGCAAAGAAAGGAAAACCTGCTTCTATCACCATAGCATGACCATATAAAGAAAAAATAGAATATAGAGGATTTTACAGGAAAAATGACCTTAGGTGACTAGTAGACCAAAGAGAATATATTATTTGTATACATACTAAAGCGATTCCAAGTATTTTTTTTTATTGTAAAAAAATCAGGGCCAAATTCGACCCCCATTTTAATAGAATTCGACCTTCATTCAAAGAAAAATAACAATTATTCTATCTCTCCTCTCTTCTTCTTTGTCCTTCCTCACATATTCTTATCTTTCCATACCCTACATCTACCCTCACCATCTCAACCTTCACACCCATCTTCACTTTACCTTCACCATTACATCCACTTGCATTTCCACCCACTTCTCTTCTTTGCCCTTCACTACTCTCATCATACACCCCACCTTCATCATCTTCCACTGCACACCATCACAGCCCAATCCCTACACACCCACTTCACACATTATCTAATATTGGTTCATGCCAAATTATCCAATTGTTAATTGGTGATTGAGAAGTAAAAGTCTATGCACTTTGAAAGGAGGGTTCTTCACTAGTTTGAAATTTGGCAGCCTTATCTAGAATATGTATGAAGAGGACCTGTATGTATGATTGAATAATGATCATTGTTTTGAAAGATTGTTAAAACTGGAATTTATCACTTCATAGGTTAGGTTTAATTAGTCATGAACACGACCAACATGTAGCTCATTTTGTTGAAAAATATATATGGGATAAAGGAATATTTTCTTTTAGATGAACTTGTCCATTTAGCATAAATGAAATTAAATAAAGGTGAAGAATGTGTGAAGTGGGTGTGTAGGGATTGGGCAATGATGGTGTGAAGTGGGAAATGAAGGTGGGGGTGTGAAGAAAGTGGTGAAGGATAAAGAAGAGAAGTGGGCTTTGTACAAGGGGTGGAAATGTTAGTAGGGTGTAATAGTAAAGGTGAAGTGAAGATGGATGTCAAGGTTGAGATGGTAAAGGCGGATGAAGGGTGTAAAAAGAAGAAGAATATGTGAAGAAAGACGAAGAAGAAGAGAGAAGAAATAGAAGAATTGTTGTTTTTTCTTGTTTTTTTTTTTTGACATTAAAAAAATATCAAAGTGGTTTCGTTTTGGTACGCGTACAGGTAAAATACTCTTTTTGGTATACTAGTCACCTAAGATCATTTTTCCCGTAAAATCCTCCAGAATATACAAACAAGAAAGAAAATTGAAAATAGGACCCACAACTGGGGCACGTTTACAAAAAAAATGATGAACGACTGACATATCAATTGTTAGTCACAATTGGATTGCAGTTCCTCAGGCCATTGGACGAACGTGACTAGTGGCAAGCTGTAGTGTCGAGATGATGACTGATTTCCACCCTAACCCATTGAAGCTTAAGGCCAAGTTTCCTGTCTTGGAATTTATGGGTAGGTTTGGCATCATGTCATTCGAATGTTTCCATTTTCCAAAGAAATAAGGCTGTAGAAAATATATTTGGTTTAGTGTCACAGTTGTTTCCTACCTATCTCTTGCCTTATCTCAAATGAAGTGCTCTACTATCTAATTCCTAAAGTAAAGGTGAGCTCATATTATAACTCCTAATTTTTTATAATGGTGGGACCACATTATAAATCCTTTAAGTGTGAGCCCCATGTTCTAATTTTTAAATGTGGGTTATATGGTTATAATCACAAAAAGTAAAGCTACATTGTAATTCCTATGAATGTGGGCCTACATTGTGAATTCTATGAATATGGCCCTATATTCTATTTTTAAAAGTGGGTAACACATAATTTTTTAAGTGGGTCCCATGTTCATAATCAACAAACACGATGGTCCCACATTATAATCTATTATAATTCCTAAAGGTTGGCACCACATTGTAAATTTTAAATGTGGGTCATATATACAAAATCACAAAAAATGTGGCTTCACCTTGTAACTCTGAAATGTATACCACGTAATTACAATCACAAAAGGTGGACCCAAATCATAAATCCTATGAATGTGGCCCATATTCTAATTTTTAAATATGTGTACAATACTATAATTTATAAAGATGGGTCCCATATTTTTATTCAAAAAAAGGTGGCCCTATATTATAATTCTTATAAAGGTAGGCCCACCTTATGAATCTTATGAATATGGGCCCCATGTTTTAATTTTTAAGGTGGGCACCACGCTATAACTCCTACTGGTGGTCCCATGTACGACAATGATGGAGTGCCACAAACATTAAAAGATGAGTCCGTCTCACATTTTAGATCGTATGATTCTTTTGCTTCAGTTCATTGGGAAAAATTTTTTATACTGTTACCAAATAAGTTTTGTATGACATATTTTCAGCAAAGTATTTTAATATAATATTGTCAAACAAGTTCTACAGAGTATAGTCTCAATACAACCCGATCTTAGCAAACCTAATCTAAGCACAAAATTGAGAACAACACAAGAACAATGCCAAACGGGCCCTATGCTTCCAAGGTAACACAGTAGGATCAATCGTAGAGTTTGTGATAAGCTTGCACTCTCCCATTATCACAAGTGTGACATTCTCTTTGGAGGCTTCAAATATGATGTCTTGAGCCGCTAGGAACGGCTCCGAGTCCACAGTCTTTATCCACTTCACTACATTATTTGGATTTATGAAGAAATCCATCGAGTAATCCTCTTTGGAAGACAATGGTAGGTTCCAATTACTAGCTTCGTAATATGGATACATGTTGGAGATATATATATATATTGCATAGAAAATATGTTGCAAATAGCAACATAGTTTTCTGAGATTTCTAAGTATTTAAACAGAGCTCTTGATCTTATTTGCAAAAGGATTTCCATTAGAATTGTTTGCCATGGCAAAGCAATTTTTTAAAAGATCTTCAGGTTTCTTTCTTTCCAAATGCCCCAAGTGAAAGCTGGAAAATATAGCTTGGCTAGAGTCAAATGGTCTTCTCTACTTGTATCACAATCATTGATGAAGTTGAGCATAAAATCTTCCATGGTATTAGCACTGACAGCCAGCGTTCTAAACCTTGCAGCTATATAGAGCCAAATTTACTTGCTAAAGAAACATTCTATAACTATTAGAAGATGGAGAGAGGATTCTTGGTTGTAGCTGCACAAAACACAATTAGTATCATTACTAATGTTTCTGTTTTTTTAGTACATTTTTGGTTTTAAGACCCTTATGCATAGTCATCTACAATATGATAAGAGTTAATAGAAGATTCGTATAGAAGTTTATCTGCCTTTTCGAGTTTTTTTTTTAATTTTTAGAACTAATAGATTAATATATCTTTAATATTTGTTAATTTCCTATTCATTAAAGGGAATGTTGTAATTAACATAAAAGAAAAAAAGCGAGGGAAACAGCAACAAAAAACGACAAAAGCAAATGCAAAAGCAAAAATGCATTGTAGAGCTTCATCCGGGACCATTCTCTTGACTTTGAAAAGAATCACTCAGAGGTCTTCTAGCAATGAAGAAGTCATTCTTTTAACTAGAGAATGAGCTTAGTGGGGGAACTCACGGTTTACATTCATTGGTACAAGAGACTTTTTGTTTTTTTTTTTTTTTACATTGTACTTTTACCTTCCTTTCCTGTTTCAGGAAATCATTAGCTCAAAAAATATCAACAATGAAACTCAGCAAAGCTTACTATATATAATGGTCAAATCTTCTCGAGGATCTACTCTAACATGAATCCACGAAGATGTACTTGAATTAAGAGGAAGTGGAAACCGCAAATTGTGGCTGGCCACGAGTTGCATGAGGTGGCTAAAAGTGGGCCCAACTTGGCAAGTGTGTGGGGGTCCATGTGATGCTCAATCTTTTTTTTTCTCTTTTTTTTCTTTTTTTTTATTGGATTTCTTCAAAATCATTTCCTTGGCTCCAAGATTTGATGCAGGATCCTTATCTTCAATTTCTCTACAGACAAAATCATTTTTTTCATTAAAAGCAATAATTTTGACCTAAAGTCACAATAGTGCTTATGTGGGCCCGATTCACATAAAATGATGACACTAAATTATATCATTGCATATATTTTGATTTAAATTACTCAATGATGTTAAAATATTTATCATTTTATGTGAAACTATGATTTTGAAAACTTTTTCTAAAAATAGAAATCCAAAATGGAGAATTTAATGATTTTATTGGAAAATTGCAATTTTTTTATGGATTTTTCATGAAACACTGCAATGATTTTTAAATCCATGAAAACGTGATTTTTAATTACATAAAGATTTTTCTAACACTCAAAGTCCTTAAATCTTCTTAAGTTATGCATGAAATGATACATTTTTAAGGATTTATCTACTATAATTAAAGATCTTGAACTTACTAAAAAATTGGAAGATTATCTAAACAATTGGAAGATTTTCTTAGTAAAGAAGATGATTTGTGGGGGCAGAAATCTAGAGAGCTTAGTCTCAAAGAAGGTGATAGAAGTACCAAATTTTTTCACCTAAGCACATTAAACATTAAGAGGTTGAATAAAATTAATAGTTTAAAGAATAAAAGGGGTGTTTGGCTAAATTCTAGAAAAGTAATAGGGCGAGAAATTTGTAGTCATCTAGAAGGGATTATGAAATCTAAGGGCCCTATAAATCTATCCCTAATTAGAGTATTTATTTCACCTTTATTAACTATTGAAGAAAATAGTCAACAAATCCTTTTTCCTAATGAGATGGAGATTAGGGAGATACTTTTTTAACTTAGAATGCTTAATGCCCCGGGATCGAATGGTACCGAGCAAAGTTTTATCAATATATGTGGGAGACTGTAAGGGTTGATTTGTGAAGATAGTTCAAAACCTTTTTAAGTATAACTCTTCTCTCAAATCCATTAATAGAAATTTTATGTCATTTACTCGTAAGAAAAACCAAGCTAAAACTTTGAATGACTTTAGAACAATAAGTCTCTGCAATATTATTTATAAAATAATCTCTGAAGTCCTCACTAACATATTGAAAGTAGTTCTTCTAAGCAATGTTAGCCCATTCCAAAGTGCCTTTCTATAAGGAAGATTGATCTCTAATAATTACATAGTTGCTCATGAAATTATTCATTCCTTTAAGCTAAAACAGAGATAAAAAAAATTATGGGACTTAAATTGGATATGGCAAAAGCCTATGATCGATTGAAATGAGATTTTTACTGAAGAAGTAATGCTAGCTTATGGTTTTAGTGAAAAACTCACTAGGATGATTACAGAATGAATTACTTCTGTCCCCTTTCTATCCTCTTAAATGGATACCCATTTGGAGAAATTGTGCCCCCTAAGGTCTAACATAGGGAGACCCTTTATCCACATACCTCTTTATTTTGGGTGCAGAGGTGTTATCTCGAATGTTCATTAAAGCAGAGGAAGCGAGATCCAGTTATAGGGTTAGAATAACCAGATAGGCTCCTACTATTCTCACTTATATTTTGCTGACGACAGTTTATTTTTTGTAAAGCTAGCTTAAGTGAAGCAAGGGAGGTTAAGTATCTTTTTAAGGATTATTGTGAGCTTTCATGTTAGGTTATCAATTTTCATAAATCAGTTTCATAATGATAGTTTCGTAATTTTTGCATGATGGTAATTTCATAATTACGAACAACACAGTTTAGGCAAACTTTTCGAGGCATAACTTTGTCATTTTAGATCCGATTAACGTAATTTTGGAACTATGGATATCTATTCAAAAAGAGATTTTCAATAGCAGGTTGCATGGCCGATCTGAAGCTCGATTTGTCAAATATGACCTTTTTAATCTATGTTATCATTAGAAAATCACTTCAAAACACTTTAATTTGCATTCTTTCTTTGATTTCTACACTTCAGTGTATCTAACGACTCATACCATAGTCTATTCTTAAAAAAATAAAAAATTACAACTTAAAGAACCCAGAGTTTTGTCCAACTCATAAATTAGCCAACATATAATTATTCTAACACCTTCCCAACCAATTAGTACTAACTCTAACATGTCAAATCTTCCGATTTATTGATTTTGTTATTCATATAAAAGGCCAACTATCCAAACTTGATCTGGAAGCAAGCAAGCCATCTAACAATTTATTTTTTGTCTGATGTTGTGTAATGTAACTATCTTTGGTTCTTTCACCAAACCTACATAAACCAGCACTACTAGAATACTCCACCAATCCATAAGTAGGTGAAAAAAAAACCCTTTATTAAGCACGCATTTATCTTCCTATTAAAAAAAAAGGTGGCCCAAAAAAGAGAAGGTATGATTGTTCTATATCTATACTCCCTCATTCTTTCCCTATACTTGTTTTCTTGTCTTCCTTATATTTGCTTGCTTAGTCCTTTTGGATCGGAGCATATAGATGAAGTTAAGTAAATTTTTATTTTAATTGATGTGGTTATTTGTTCTTTTCTTGTCTCTTTTAAATGAATGCTCTATTAGAATAATAGATCTATCTTCATGCCTTAGGCAACCTCTATTTTGATTTCAAATGAAAATAGTTTGATGATATATACTTATTTTGATAGATTATGATTAGGGCTGAGATACTTTGAGAGTTTATGCTTAATTTCATAAGTCATGCTTATGGTTTTTTATTCTTTTATGAGGTGAAGGAGGTCTTTGATGATGATTTTATTCTTTTTATAAAAAATAATTTTTTGCGAAAGATAAGTTTTTCGAATTAGAAACATTGATTTGTTTCTAATCTGAGTTATTTTGAGACAAAGAATAAAATAATTGCATGATTGGATTAATTACCTTGCTAAGTAGATTCCGGATGCTCTGATCTGTTTTCTCCATTGATTTTTCACTACTTTTAATTACATCAGGTTTTTTTTATTTTCTTGATTTTATTCCAAAATTTTATTCCAAATCAATCTTTTAGTTAAAAGAAATTTCATATTTTTAATTTAAAAAAGTTCAAAAGTGCTCCATGTGGGATCAACCTATATTTTTCACTGTTTCAACAAGACAACTTTGCATTTGCAATTTTAAGTAAATCGAGATGCTCAAGCTCAACTGCAAGTGGATAATTGGAAATTGTTCTAAGATCAATTTATGGTATGATAGGTGGCAGGACAACATGCCTATTGCAGATAGATTCCCTCATATTTCTTTCCTCTTGATGCTAGAGTTTCTCACATCATTAATGGAAACAATTGGGCTTTCTCTCAACATCTTCCTACTAAAGTTGCCGACTTCCCTATCAAGGCTAAGGCTACCCATGTCAAGCACCAAGCTATCGATTCCTTGGTTCTCTCCATCTCCTCCACTACCTAGTTTTCCTTCAGAGGAGCCTGGGAATTAGTGCACCCAAAATCGATCATGAAGCCTTAGGATCACTTAATTTGGCATCCTCTTTTGAATCCTAGACTCGCTTGCTTCTCTTGGAGATTATTGCATAGGAGATTTCTAACTAATGATTGGGCTCAAAAAATTGGTGTCAACCTCTCCTCCATTTGCTCTCTTTGCAAATTGGATCATGAATCTATGCATCATCTTTTTGCACCTGCTCTTTCGCTTCAACCTTTTGGAAATGGATCCTCACGACTATGGGTTGCACCTCCTTTCATTCCAGCCCTACCCTTTTATGGTCCGTCTTCTCCTCTGGTTATGACAAACATACTAAACAAGGTATAGCTGTAGTTTTCTTCTCAACATTATATATCATTTAGAAATCCAGAAATAAGAGTAGATTTGAGAACAAAGTTCCTTCTAGCCAACACTGCGCATCCTGCGCTTTGACCGCTTGAGAGTAGGAGGTTGAATCCAAATCCTGCAGGTTTCCAATAAACTACAATAATCATCTAGATATGCCGGTTGTTTCCTTGCCCGAATCAGTCTGCCAACTGGCTCAACGGGTTGTTCAATTACCTCAAGTGGGCCCTGGCCAGCAATTATATATCCAACGTCCTCTTCGTCGGAACCCCCACTTGCTTGAACCCCCTTGCCCATAGAGATTTTATATAATTCCACACTCTGTGGTCTTACTCTAGGACTGACTGTCGGATCCTCAAAGAAAAACACATCTCTGCATTCCATGATTATACTATTATCGTGATCATACACCCGATATCCTTTAGAATGTGATGGGTAGCCAACAAAAGAACAATTTTTCTTTGTTTTTGCTTGCAATTTATACCTTTCCTGTGGTGGTAACAGGACGTGTACAGGGCAGCCCCAAACTCTCACATGTTCTAATTTTGGTTTGGTACCAGTCTATAACTCATATGGGGTCTTGGGCACACTTTTAGAGGGTACTCTATTTAAAATATATTGTGTAGTGTTTAATGCTTCTCCCCACAAATACAGCGGAAGACTCGCATAGCTGATCATTGACCATACGATATCCATTAAGGTCATATTCCTCCTCTCGGCCATGCCATTTTGCTGTGGGGTATATGGAATTGAATATTTATGAATGATTCCCTCACGTGCACAATATTCTTTAAATAATTCGAAAGTATATTCACCCCCTCTATCAGATCTAATCCTTTTTATTTTCTTGCCCTTTTGATTTTGGACTTCGGCGGCATATATTTGGAATATTTTTAAGGCCTCATGTTTATGTTTAATTAGGTATACATACCCATATCTGCTGTAGTCATTAATGAATGTAATGAAATAGTCCTCTCTGATTCGATTGTGTACATTTAATGGTCCACATATGTCTGAATGAATTATGGCTAATATTTCAGAACTTCGAGTTCCTTTTGGAAATGGTTTCTTGACCATCTTCCCACGTATGCATAGTTCACATATGGGGTATTCAATTTTACTTAGGTCTGGTAACAGTCCGTATTTAACCATTCTACTGATTCTATTTTTATTAATGTGGCCTAATCTCAAATGCCATAACATTGCCAAACCATTCATGCATACATTCACAAATACAGAATAATCAAAAGTGGACTGTATTTCATTATGAAGAATATCCAGCAAATACAATTTTTCAGAAAGAAAACCATAGACTAAAACTTTACCGTGCATTCAAATAGTAACCCCATTGTCTTTGAATCTAATTTCAAATCCATTCATTGCCAACTGGCTTACAGAGATGATGCTCCTCCTCAACGCAAGAGCAAAGAAGACATCGGAGAGATAAAAGGATTTGCCTGTTGGTAAAGGAATTTTGACTTCTCCTATCCCTAACACATCACAGAATGTTTCATTCCCCATGTATATACTTTGTTCTCCGGTTTTCATCTCTTTGAATTCGATAAATCCAGCCTTGGTCCTTGATATGTGCTTGGTGGCTCCAGAATCAATTCACCAATTTTTGTCATTGGTGTCCACCATCATGGACTCGTGACCATCTCAACATAATCTCCGTGTTCTTCGGTCACTTTACCTTGCTAGCTATTCTCACCCTTTTTCTTTTTGCATTGAGAACTAAAGTGTTCAGGCTTCCCACAATTAAAGCAAACACCATTTTTAGGCCCTTTCCATTTTGGATTGCCTTTAAATTTCTTTTTATTTTTCACATTGGCGGTTAACGCACCGCTATAACTCTTAGCTTTAGCAACCACAACAGAATTTGTAGGTGTTATACCACGGACAACCTGCCTTTGTCCTTCAGCAAGTAATTTTGCTTAACCTCACTAAGGGTTGCACCCTTTTGAAGGCTAAGGGTTTGAGATACATTCTCCCATAAAGGTGGAAGACTCATCAGCAAGTACATGATCTGAAAATTTTCGTCCATTTCCTTTCCCAAGGCTGCAAGATTACTGTGTCAGATCGATATTTTGTCAATGTGATCCCTTATAGATGACCCCTCTGGCATCTTATAATTGACATATGCGCTAAATGCCTCTATCAGTTGAGATTTTGAGGTTTCATCATACTTGTCCATAGCATAGTCCCAAATTTCTTTCGCTGTGGTGAAGTGCTCAAACTGTTTCACTAACTCACTGGATATGAATTTAATCAATAAATGCCTCGCTAATTTGTTATCAAAAACCCATTGCTCATATAATTCATGGTCCTCCTTAGGGGAATCATCAGCGGGCTTAGGGACCGGATCAGATTCAATCACATAAGTTAATCCGTCAAAATGCAGCAACATTTCCATCTGATGTTTCCACACGGCTAAGTTATTGCCGTTAAAAATATCAGCCTTTGCAAGATCATGCAAGGCTAATTTGGAAGACATGATCTTTATTTTTAATTAAAAGATGGGTTAGATACCATGACCGTATGAGGGAAAAATACCACCCTTTTATCTGAATCACTGGACCATCTTCCTTTTGCTGCCAATGCGTAGCTCTGCTCGCAAAGATTCCGTAGGCTCAAACGAATCGTCGATCTGACTCCGGATGGCCAAGATATTGCAGTTGGAAGATTTGACGGTGATCCGCGCCCCTGCCTGTGTTAGCCGTACAATCTCTGCGTCAACGTCATCGTCGTTACACGTACATTAGCGTGTCTGCATCAGCACTTCTGGCTGGATCTGATCTGGGTCGGGTTGGGTCCACCTGACCTAACCTGCAATGTGCAGAGAAGGGAGTGCACGTTTCCCGAGGTGAGGACAGTGACCGCTATCCCTGTTGAAGGGTGGTGGCGCCTTTGTTTTTTTTTTTGTTGAAGCAGATCACCCACAATCTTTTCCTTTCAGAAAAGACAAGCAAAATAAATGTTGTCTTCTCAGGTTTTGTGTAAAGACAACACAAACAAAGCTGCATAGTAACTTTGCTTTTCAAAATTCAATGTATGAACCGTAGAGCACAGTAACCTTTTGCAAGAAGAACAGGAAATGTGTCACATGTCACATTGATATGTCATGCAATGATAAAGCACCAAAGGAAGTCTTCTGTTTAAACCCTTCTCCTATTTGTTTGTAGAATAAGACAAAAAAGAACCTTGTGATTCTCGATTCACGTGCGCAACTTAAAAGAAAATAGGAAGTAGTGTTGTTTCACGTGACTATTCCCTCCCCAGTCTTCTTCTTCCTCCTTCAAGTTGCAGAAATGAAATAAGACAGAGACTCACAAATTTGAAGAAATCCAGATCTACTCTAATTCACGGTGCTTCTGCAAAATCTGAACCGATAGAATGCACCGTGCTTGGCTCTGATACTAACTGATGGATCCAGATGAGGAGACTCCGTCACGTAACTGGAGATCTATGTGCGATCCGGTGATGGGAAGCTCCGTAGATCTCTTCGCCTCTTGTCTTTCCTACGGGAATGGAGAGAATAATAATAATCATCCAAACCCTAGGGCTCCCTTATCCTTATATAGACAAGTCCCAAAGAGTCACACTTACTGGAGACATATTCCACCAGAAGCCCACATCCGCTGATCCTATTGGGAGTTTTATTATGGGGCCCAGATCAAGTCTTACACTGAAGTGGGATTGCAATCTCTGTCGGCATCTGCCCTGCTTGATCTGACGTGGGACCCGTGGCATGTGGGCCACACGATTTCCTACAAGTTGCACCTCCTTTCATTCCAGCCCTAGCCTTTTATGGTCCGTCTTCTCCTCTGGTTATGACAAACATACTAAACAAGGTATAGCTGTAGTTTTCTTCTCAACATTATTTGTCATTTAGAAATCCAGAAATAAGAGTAGATTTGAGAACAAAGTTCCTTCTAGCCATGTCTCGAAAAGGCTTCTTTGGATCTGGTTAAATTCAGCCTTAGATCAACTGCATAAACCATTCCTTGGGCCTCCGTTCATTGCCATCATCAATTTTTTCAAAGCTGCTCCTCTGTAAATAATTTTTTTTTGTTTTCTACTTTCTTTTTATGGGCTTTGCTCATGCATTAGGTTCTGAATGCATGCCTACTACCTATTCCAAGGCAGTCATTTCTACTCCAATCAACCAATTAACATTCCTAAATCCACATTTTGTCATTCACTTAAGCTATCCAATTATGCATTTTACACAAGTATAAAGGCTGAAAGCCAAATTCAGATTTCAATAAATTTATACCAATCACAAGTTACCAACATAGATTAAACAATAATTAGCTTATACTTGCCTATTCTTTCTTTTGGCTCAAATTGAGAAGAAATCCCAATGGTCAAACCCTAACACAAAGAAAACATGGCCATGATGATGAGCGTGGATGCTTGCAATGAAATAGAGTATGCATGGTCGATTTAGAAGCCAAGAATCTAAAATAAACTATGATCTCTTAACTAAGACAACAAGTAGAGAGTTATAGGAAGAGATGCAAACCACTATCTTCTATTCTAAGAGGGAAGGTAGAGAAGAGATGGGATGAGAGAATGTGTGCTTTAGATCATGTGTGCAAGATCTATCTTGCTCATAGTGATAAGGAGGAAGAAGAGTGGTCAGGGAGAAGACCGGCTGTAGTGGAAGAGAGGAGGGAACCAATTGAAATGGCTCTTTGGCTCTTTTCAATCAGAATTTTACAAAATTACAAGAAAGTCCTGATTCTTAATTGTTCTTGCAATTTAAGTCCTTTAAAAGTCTACTTGGCCCAATTGAGGTAAAATGAGTTTGCATTCAACATGAAAGTCGTCGTGCTCAACGAAACGAACGCGATGATATCAATATATAATGCATATGATGCAAAAATAAAAAAGCTAAAATTACTACAAAGGGCTTCCCTCTACCTAAGTAAGGTCAAACCTGACCCAAACTACTTATCCACGACCCGAACTTGACCCATTAGACTCACCAAGACAAAATAAACTTAATCTAACCTAATTAGATGTTAAACTTCATTATTTAGAATAATTCTATATTAATTAGCTAATAATTTATTCAATTAATCACTCAACATACTTAATTGAGATCAGAGTGTTACACCATAACCAACCATAACTGGCTGGAGATGGTAAACAAATCTTGGCTTTAGAAGACATCTTGGTTCCGAACCTAGGCAGACTAAATGAACACCTCAGACAGGACGCATCAGCTCCAGTCCAAGCGACATCGCTCAAGGTCCAGGACCTAATTCAATCCTCCACTAATAAATGACAATTCCAGCTTTCTTCAGGCCCTAGGGCCTCCATACGAAGTCAACTGTATTACAAACATTCCCCTGGGTGGTCAGGACATGAGGTGTTGGAACAATGAACCTGTGGGCTCATGTACTTTTAAGGCTCTGTACTGCTTCCATTCCCCAAAATTCTTTGGTCCTCATCTTCCATGGAAAATCATCTGGAAATTGCCCATACATCCCAAGCTTCAACTCTTCTGCTGGAAATTATTACACAGCCGTCTGCCTGCCAAAACAGTTGTTGCACGTTGGTCCCAGAAAAATTGCACCACCTGTCCTCTGTGTCGAACCTGTGATGAAACTACTGACCATCTTTTCATTACTTGCTCCTTTGCTAAACTAGTCAGGAAGTTATTCCCTTTCTCAGTTTTATCAGAAATTGAGACTTCGGTCCAACAATGGTTCTGGTCGTCCTCGATAACTCGGCCAAGGCTGGGTCTCACAAATCATGTGGTACATTTGGACCTACATTTTGCAAACTAACGCAATCAACCCCCACCTTATTTATGCTCAGGTGACTAATGCTATCCTTGAATGGAACCTCTCCACTATTTATGTAGGTCCAGGTTCACGTGTTGGAAACTCAACGGACTATTGGCTTCCTCCACCACTAGGCTGGATAAAACTTAATTTCAGTGGCGCCTTCAATCAGTCAACTCACAAAGCAGGGCTGGGTGGGATCATTCGATATTGCAACGGCGTCATGCTCCTAGCCTACTCAGGAGAAACCACAGCAAACCACCCAATGGAATCCGAACTGATCGCCATGCAACGCAGGTTGAGTCACCACAAGGATCTTAACCTCTCCACTATTCTGATTGAAGGCGATTGCCTGGCCCTGGTAGCATCCGTTCGCACATCGGGACACCTCACGTGGAATATGATGCTTCTCTGGAACAGGACCATGCAAATGTTTACCACAATTGACAATTGGTTTATCCACTATGGCAAACACACCACCGACAGGATTGCTGACCTCCTTGCCCACCATTATGTCCCTCTTCATCCAATGATCAGGCCACGTTACTGCCTCACATATTTGTCCCGTAAAAGGAGGAACAGGTCACGGCCAAACTCTCTACACAAACCATTTTCTTCAACCGTGAAGACCCCCCAGAATGCTCCAGCAACAACAACTGCGATGATGAAGCACAACCTCATATCGACCGGGCATAAATGGTTCCCATCAGCAGAAGACTAGAAGAATTTTGGAACCCGCTATATATAATGCAAATGGACCTTTTGTACTCCTATCCATCCCTAATGCATGTACCACCAACTTCTTGGTCATCTCATAACGGCCTTCGTAACAAATAAATCTGTAGGCCACATAATGACCCCTATGTCCTTCTGTTCTCTTTGCCAAGAATTATTTCCTTATCTTCAGCAAATAATAAAAAACAAGACACACACACACATTACGAAACAGATAGAAGCAATTTATCAGAGGTTGAGAAGAGATACCTTCGTTACCAGTTACCACCTGGCCTCAGTCAAATTAAATTAGCAATTCAAAGTTTCATACTCTGCTACTCACACAAAAGGTTTGCCCCGTATTTAGCTCGAGAGGATAAACCATAGGAGGGTCAATGAACTATTTAATTAGACTAAAACCACATTAACCAAAGATAAGAAACCAACCGATGCCACTTTCCTTCAACGTCAAGAATTCACAGAGGATTTTAAAAAGGAAAAGCCCGCTGGTGGAAAGAATTATTTCTGCTTTCTCATAATTTGAGAAATTTTTTTTCCTGAAAGTTGCTAAATGGTTGGGGAAAAAAAGAGTCCAAAACAATCCTCCCTTGTGCCCATCATCAGAGGAGTTTCAAAATTCAAAAGGGAATGGCCTCATCTGTGTTGGTAAATGGTTTGACCCATTTGATCTCTAAATCAAAAAACACACTTCTTCTCCCTCTTCTTGCTCATAGCCTCTATCTACTTTCTCTCTGTCAAACCTTCTCTTCCTCTCTCCTCTCTCTCCCACTCCATCTATCCCTTTCCTCTCTCTTTCTAAGTGCCATTGTCTACTACAAATTTCCTCACAAATCTGATTTAGGAGAAAGAATTGTTGACAAGCAAATACCAAGGTATGTAAAAATTTTCTTCTTTTTTTATTGGAATATGGTAAAACTGAACATACCTTCAGGGCATGTCAAAATGTATGGTTTTAGGTTTTTCTTTAAAAAAAAAAAAGTGTTGCATGCCTGCAACTTACAGATTGCCTGTGCACAAATGCAAATGACAGCCCTATTCATATGTTTTAATTCAAGTAGTTTTCCGATCAAATCCACGTTGATACACATACTGATTGTTTAGGTACCATTTGGGTTTATCACAAATCAGAAAGTGATAAATAACTAAATAAAAAAAGGTGAAATCGAATTCTTTGTTGCAATCTGGAGAAACCAACAGACAAACAAATCAAACGACACACAAAGGACAAGAAGTCCAGATTTTACTTAATTAACCACTTCAGAGTTTTGAGAAAAATATACAAAAAGAAAGTGTGGGATACTCATTCATTTTCGCCAAAATAGGCATTCTTGCTGCAAAGTTCTAACATAACAACGTGTAAGGACTACAGAATACAGAGATGAAATTACATGACACAGTCATCACTGCAAATGTCATTATTTGAAGTATATAACAGGCCTATTTGAATCAGCATACCATCTCCCTCCTTCCTTGATATACTACCGTCATTGCCTGAAGGACATTGGGAAGGCCTGTCTGGAGATTGTTCAGCATCATCGCATGGCTGATGCAAATAGAATTCAGATTTATTGTTTAGTGCCCTAGTTAAACAGTTACACAGTGTACTGTTTGATATCATGTCAACCATTCTTTTGGCACCATTTTTTACTGTATTACATTGAAAACTTCCTTTCAAATTACACATGGATGGGCTATACCGTAAAGACCACATCACATGGAAATCTTTTGATCTGAGTTCTTTTGTTTAACATAAAGATATTTAGTAGGTCCATATTGTCATGGGCATATATTGTGCGGTGCAGATATTTTGTCCTTATCATGGGCAGTGAATTGAGTGCCGTGAAAACACAGAAAAACATAATTAAAATTAACACCCAAGCACACACACCGAAAAAAAAAACAAAAAAAGAACTTAAGATGAGTGAAATCTAAGACACCGAGCATAAGACATTTTCTTTATAAAATTTAAAAAAAAATTTATGAGTTTTTTTCCATATTGGAAAGAAACTTGCTTAATTAAAATTAATACCAAGCCCAAAAAAAAAATCCAACCAAAAGACGAATGAAATCCGAGACACTAAGCGTGGTACATTTTCTTTGTAAATTCATCATAAAATAATTTGAATATGAATTTATTCCATATTGGAAGTAACTTTGACATAAGATCATTTTAGGACACCGAGCAAGAGACATTTTTAATAAAATTAAAGTTAATTTAATATGACTTTAATCCATATTGAAAATAACTTTGTTCAATTAAAGTTGATACCCGAGCCCAAACAAAACCAAGTAAAAGATGAATGATTTCGAAGACAGTGAGCATGGTACATTATCTTTATTAAAATTTTAATAAATAATTTGAATATGAATTTATTCCACATTGGAAAGAACTTTGATATAACATCTTTTTAACATGGGTATAAAATATGTTAATCCGTGAATAGAATAATGCGGCGTGTTAAATTAGAGTAATAGAATAAGCAAATACTAGCATATTCCCCCTGCGATGCATAGGTGAATCTCAAGCAAATTAATTAATAAATTAAATTAATCTCCACATGCCCATCACAAATTAAAGTAAATAGTTGGATCATGTTTTACAAAAAAAATATACTAATAATATAATAAATATTCTGTAGTGAAAAAACACTCCAAATATGTTGCAACCCACTCTAATCAAACATTTTGGGGAAAAACCCATCAGATTACCTTAATCCATAATTGAAGGGCCTCAAATCTTGGCACTTTTAACTTTTCTTTGCTTCGTTGTCAATAGAAATTATCAGATTTGATCTCTGGTTGTAGTGTTGATAGTAAGAGACTTGAGTAGAGTGTGTTAGCAGGTGTGCAAGTTGTGCTTGAAAAGGAAAAAAGAGAAACTTTTTAACGTTCATAAATTTCTTTTTTTTTTCATTAAGTCAAATTGGACACATGAAATAAACTTAACCATTGATTGAAGGTCCTTAGATGTTTACACTTTTTTTCCAAATTGCAAATGACATTTGAAGAAAAACATATCCCAAACAGTCCTTCTATTGGTCATCAAGAGGAAGACACAAAAATCTTAGGAAACCTGAACAAACAACAAAAAATATCGAACACTCTAGTTTATAACACAAAACACCAAATACACAAGTATGAAAAAAAATTAAGCATCCTAATCATGTCTCCACCCTGCTTACACCAGGCTTAACCCTTATCAAAAGAGAGGAAATTAGTAATTGGATTTAATAAAAATGTAGTTTAAGTGATTTATAATGATTACTCAACAATTTTTTATCTGGATTGTCAAAGTTGGAGGGAGAGAGAGAGACCAATCTCTTTGTTTTACTAGTAAGAGACACGATCTCTAAGAGGTTCTGACTTATGCTTTCTCTTTGAATGGCTTCGACTTTAGAATGTTCTTCTTTTTTCCTTTTTCTTTTTTTTTTTTTATAACATTAGAATGTTCCTTTTCGAGTTATTGAAATGGCTGTGGCTTTTGAGAATATTCTAAAGGGTCTGATGTGGCTTAAACATGGATGGTAGTTGGAAAGAAAAGACCCAAAAATAAAATTAAAAAAAAATCTTCTTCAGAAGTTCTATGCAATAAAGCCTTTACTATTATTTAAAATCCATTTACATGTTATAGCATACCACTAATGTGTGATCATGTTGTTGTTCAATGATAGAGAATATTTGTTAAAAACTAGATATATTTTTCTTATGTATAAATAGTCTGTCAAACTTTACGTATTTATTTCTTTTCTTCTCTTATCCATTTATCACCCTATTTTACCTAATAAAGTATTGGTATTTCTCTAGTGGTTTCTTTTTCAAAATATAAATATTTATATATATTAAATCAACCCATTCACTAATTATTTTGTGACACTTTTATCCACATTCACAAATCTTCGACACCGATACATTGCAATGGATGAAGGTAATAATTAGGGCAATTTAAACAATCTTGAACCTAAATTTGCTAGAGTACGTACTCAATATATTCTCTCTCCTATGAGATTGAGAAGAGAAGAAACCTACCAGGTAAGATTTACTTGGATGAAGATTGTTACTAAAAGTATAATACCCTTGTCCTCCGTGACTTATTTTCTATATTGTGTTTTATGTACACCATAGCTAATAATTTCAAATTACATCATACACAAAGAAGTCATCTATATCAACATCTTTCTAGATTCAATAGAAAGTGGAGAATTTCTAGAATGAGAAATCAAAGTTTCACATATGGGCCTTTATTTTGTCCATCAAATTTAATACACGAGGTTGAACGACCATTATCATCAAATGCATTGCAAGATGACTACAATGAGGAATCAAAGTCTCACAGATAGGCCATTATTTTCTCATTCAATTTCACCACGAGTTAGGAGATCCATCATCCTCAGATGGATTTCACATAAACAACAACATTATTGAAATGTCATGCTTGCAAATGCATGGAAAGTACTTGGCAGACAAAAAGAGTTGCACTACAAATACTATACTCATCAATAAAAACCTGCAGCTAAAGGAAAGTGTGAGAGGATATCAACATTTACTTCTTTGGGCAAACCACGATATTAAACAAGGAGAGGCAATTATATTAATAGTGACGACTGTCACAACCTGAGCCCAGGAGTTCGGGGGTTAGCAAAAGCCAAACCGATGACACACGTACTCCCGTGCCTATATACGTAGACCCGGTCTAAATGCACACGCACAAGGGAACATTCACACGTGCCAAACATGTACGCGGAAGCTGTAGATATCAAAACATCAAACTAAACAATGCAAGAAGAGAATACGAAAACCGAACTGAAAACCGAACTGACATATACATATATGAAGGTTTTATAAAAAGATCAAAATAAACATATACAAGTGTGACACATCTCAGAAAAGGAAGACTCATATGCCATGTATGATCCAAGACGCTCTCCAATGGAGTAATCGCATCCACTCCTCTAGGCCTATGGGGCCTCGGGGGTCTCATCTGGAGTCTGGCCTACCGGCGAGGGGTCGACCGGGGTATCTGAGCCTGCAACACCAAAAACAACTGTGAATACAACGATTCAGCAAAGTATAACCCATAGCAAGTTAACACACGCTGTATCTAATAGAATAAAGAACATCAGGTAATTTAAACAGGGCATATTCGTATACTAGGCTGTCATGCAAGAAAGAAACATGCCATGTGAATCAATGTATACATGCTGCGTACAAAACTAGTTGGCGACTACATTGCCATATGCTCCCAAAAGAGGGATCTTATATTGTGCAGAGAACACCATTGTCCGGGCCAGGGTACAAATGGTTCTCAAGTTTCCTGGGGTCCGGTTCCCCAAGACGTTTCCTTACTGCAGCAAGGCTATAAAACTACACCAAATTCACCCCGTCGGGATCCTAAGGCTGAGGCTAAGTAGTGCCTGACCATACCGAGTCAATCATGAAAACCCTGAGTACATTGTGACAAGTATATCCAATAACAGACCTTATCTCATCCATACATACATACTCAAGGTGAACGCATAGTATGACTTTCGACGTGACATGCAATGATATGTTAAATAGTGGAGATCAATGATCGAAATACAATATGTTATGCAACAAACCATGCGAAATCGGATCACCTTCATTTACGAGCCAACTCTAAGCCAATTATCCAGTGTTTCTAACCGTGCATGATGATGTAGTTTTAAGTTATTCGATGCACCATTGTCTAGTGTTGCATTGAATCGGCTGGTGCACCGAAGTCCCTTAAACCAACACCCATGGGGAGATGTTTAACAACTGGATAACGAACATGAATGATTCGTAGCCCTCGAGATCATTCACACATTGTATCATATTCCGTTGGGCAAGTCTAGGTGCTCTACATTCTATCATGAAATCCCTATCGGTCTTTTCCTTACGCCTATCCTTGTTATTCATTTTCCAGGGGTGATACGGCTTAGCCGTAGGTGAACGTACGGCTTAGCTGTAGGCAGCTTACGGCTTAGCCGTAAGATGCATTGCAGCTCTACCGCGGTTCTCTTTACTGTTCATCCGCAATTACGGTTCACCCGTATTTTACTATACGGCTTAGCCGTGCACTGTTCTATAGCTTAGCCGTGGCTGGGCCGTAGAAGGTCTGTCAAGTTTCTGTCTTCAGTTAATCCAGAAAAAGGTACCCTATACTGCTCTACGGCTGGGTCATGGCTGAGTTACGGCTTAGCCGTAAGACAATATATAGCTTAGTCGTGTCCTAGTCGTAGAAAAAAACTGGGATTTTACCCTCTCTGGACTTTAAGCCGTATGTGACATACGGCTTAGCCATACATGCACAAGGTCGAATTCTGAATCAAGTACAGAAAACCTGTGAAGACATCAGCGATGCAAATATCCAACAGAGAAAGAGAGAATACTAGCAAATTGAGCTGTAAACATGTCTTCCATGCAATCTAATATGAATTAACCAAACTCAAGCAAATACCAACATGGGTTCTAACATATTATGGTTATACTTGCCTTAATTGAGTTCAATTACACAACTTGCTATCCTTGGGCTCATACACAGCTAAACACCATCCATTGCAACATGCATGCATAAGGAAAAGAAGAACTATCAAGGCAACGTCATGGAACCATGGAAATAAGAGGAAGAAGATGATGAGGGAGATGGAGAAGACCTCAAACTCACCTCAATCCAATCACTAGAGAATGAAAAGACCACAACCCTTCAAATTAGCTTGATCGATGGAGAAGAGAACTCAAGAGGGAGAGAGAAAGAACTTCACGTGAACAGTGAGAGGGAAGAGAGTGAGAGAGAGAAAGAGAGAGCTTGCTTCGGTGGTGTGGTTATATATATAAGACAAAGATGCAAATTACATACAAGCCCATGGTTTAGACAATTTACATTTCGAGTCAAATCCGGGTCCTAAGGAATCATACGACATCGGTTGCGAACGACGTAGTTACGAAAGTTAACGGGTTCAACAAAAGACACGTGTTGACATCAAGATGATGCAAAAATGACCATGTCTTAGAAAAGCTAAAATTACGAAAAAGGGCTTGGTCTACCTAATCCAGGTCAAATTCAACCCAACTACCTATCCATGACCCGCAACGAAAACAAAACACAAGCAAAACACAATTAACAACGAAAACAACATTAATGAGGCACTAAACAAGGTCAACCTGGGTCGGAGTGTTACAATAACTTCAATAAGCCAGTACCAATAGTCAATGATACAATGAGTAATGATGAGATCCAATTCAACGATGTGCCTAGAACAACCGTTCAAACAAACAAAGAATTAAGTTATTAAATCATAATCCATAGATGATTTTAAATTTATTATAAAGATTCCCACAATTTGGGCATGTTGAGCGTAGGCCAGTAATGGCACCGATGAGAAAAAGTTTGGATATACAGGTGGAGGGTCCATCAAGAGGTAGGGGTAGGCCGAAGAAAACATGGATGGAAGTCATTAATTCAGATTTGAAGAAGTTGCACTTATCGAAAGATTTAGCTCAAAATAGAACAGAATGGAAAAATAGAATTCATGTAGCCGACCCCAACATGGTTGGAATAAGGCTTTGATGATGATGATGATGATGATGATGATGATAAAGATTCCCACAAATTTTTAATAGCTATGTCTTTTATGTGATTGTTAACAGATGTTGGAAATGACTAATTAAACATTGGCCATCAAATATATGAATGTGAAAAATGTAGAGCAATAATGTGAAAAACAAAGTACCAAAAATAGAAGTGATCAAAAGCTACAGTTTACCTTGTATTACAAAGATGGTCTTGTCTAACTGCCTCTACTATTTAAAGCTCCTTCATTTCTAAGAGCCTTGCTTGAAGGAAATGATACTATAAAAAAAAGAGAGTTTAGAAAGTCAATTCGAGCTTACAAATCACTTTTCTCATTTACCTCTATGGGATGAAAGTTAATGATGACATGTTGGGAAATAGAAGGCCTTATACATTTCGAGTTTATGGAGAAAATTACCATAGGATCAGATCATTACTTCCTAAACTAAATTCTGTCAATTATATCATTAGGATGTATAGCATGAAATTAAAAATTGCATATCTGAGTTAGGTGGAAATAATAACACATCCAAAATTGATGAAAAGATCGTTAGAGGATTGCAAGATATGTTAGATACAGTTAAACCCTTTGTTTAAGTTTTTAGGACAGCCAAAGACAGATTTGATCCAAATATGTCCCGAGAACTTTTACCGAGAATATTAGACAATCGTGGTAGAGATCCAAGGCAATATAATAGGCCAACAAAGGATGAAGCAGCTGTATTAATCATCGGTGTGACAAATTTTGAAGTAAATCATCGTAACATCATATTATGCACAAATACTGGGTTTTTAAAAAAGAATAAATGAATTATATCCAAGCTACATGACACTATTACCCACTACGATTCCCTTATGGAGAAGATGGTTGGAGATTGAATATATCGTATGTAGACAATGATTCTAGAATTTGTAACAAGAGGAGTACAGTTACCATGAGAGAGTTTTATGGATATTGATTGCAACGCAGAAAAAATAAAGGTAAAACTCTTTTACGAGGAGAATGTCTACTCCACCACTAGATAGTCGATGCATTTACATGTTTGGAACAAAGCCATACATTTTGGATAAGGAGAAATTAGTAGAAGTTGTACTCAGAAGTGTTCGAAGGTCTTCTAGGCTCTGTAACATGGGGAGATTATGATGTTGCATCTGTCAGTAAAAGGTTTATCTTACCTTCTTTTTTTCATGCAGCCGAAGACATATGCAGCAATATCAAGATACAATGGCAATCTTTCGTTGGAAAGGTTCTCCCAATCTATTTATTACATTTAATTGTTACCCACATTGGATGAAAATCATATATTTCCTTGACATGTACTATCTTGGGCAGAAACCTGAAGATTGCACTAAAGAAGTTGTAGCTAGAGTGTTTCAAATGAAATTTTAGAAAATAATGGAGGAATTAACTCAAGGAAAATACTTTGGAAATGCCGTTGCATGTAAAGAAATTATTAACACAATTACAAATTTATAACATTCGTAATTTTATTCATTAACTATATATTACTTATTTCATTCTTTGCAGATATACATGTAATTGAGTTTTAAAAAAAAATTGGTCTACCACAAGCTCGCATACTACTAACTTTAGCGGAGTATAATAAACCCTAGACACCGAAAGACATTGATGCCATAATATATACAGAAAGTCCAGACAAGAACATGGACCCACAACTATACAAAATGGTTGTACGTTCTATGGTACATTGTCCATGTGGATTGATAAAACCAAATTGTATATGCATGGTGGATAAAAATGTTAAGATCAATGAATCCTTTATATTAAGAGGGGCAGAAGAAGAAGAGCATATAGAGAGAATTGGGAAAACTATCGTGTCCCTTTGATGGGCATCGACCATACTATTTAACATGTATATTTCCTTAATTCAAGGCCAGGATTATAGAGATTGATATCTGATTTAAAAAAATAAGGAAAGAATATTAAGAGTATCAATGTTGTTTGATTTGATACAGTTATATAGAGTTTACTAGATCCTACTAAATCCCTCATGTGGGATATTCACGGGCCTATGAACTGGGCCTAATATTCTCCCCCTGAGTCTGAACTAATGATTTTAATGGACTTTTGGAATTGGGTGCTCACCATATTATAAAATTTTTGGAATATCAAGAAACTTCATATTTAGATTTTAAAAAATATATCTATGTGTACCGACAGTGATCATCTATAAAGGCGACGTAATATTTATATCCAAGTCTACTTAAATGAGGAGCAATCCCCCATACATCTATATGAATTACATCAAAAGGAGCAGTGCTGCATGAATAATGAATAGGCAAAAGTAAGACATGACTTTTGCTCAGACAGAATGATTCACTAAGACATGACTTTTGCTCAGACAGCTTGATTCACATTTAGATTGCACAAAAGTAGAAGCCATGTAACTAGAAATAGATTTATCCAAACAACAAAGTTTAAACAAAGATAATAAATTTGCATTATTCAAATAACCAAGGCATTTATGCCAAGTAGTCCACACATTACTGAAAAGACTCATAGAAGATGCAAATAACGAGGCTTGTCCAATTTCGAGAAAAAATAGTCTTCCATGCTTACTCCCAATCTCGATTACCTTCCCAATTTGTCGTTCCCATATGACACAACCAAATGGAGAAAAGTTCACCAAATAACCCTAATCAATAAGTTGACCAATGGAAATGAGATTTGCAGCCAAATTGGGGAAAAATAGATATTGGGCAAAATAAGAGTTCCAATAGAGACAATTCCAATTCCAGAGATAGGCAATTGATGACCATTTGTGGTGGTGATAGATTCATGACCATTATAAAGTTGTTGATTGTGCAAATGTTGTGCCACAAAGGTCATGTAAGATTTGAGGCTCCTGAGTCTAGGAACCATGTGGTATGGGTGAGGATGTAGATGGAAAGATGGATTAGTGAAATGCAGGAAATGTAAAATAGGAGGACAGACCCTTAATACCCATGGTGGTATACAGTATCCAACAATACCACCATTAGATAAAAATAGGGGTCTGGTAGAACCAAAGAGAAAAATAAGTAAGAATGAGAAAACTTAAGCAGTCATACTGCCGGCCTCAATGCAGTTGCAAGGCAGGAGTACCAACTTGGCTTGTGAAATAGTAGAAGATGCTAGGAAAGGTGAAGGGTAGAGATGATGGTGAAGGACAATGGTGGCTAGGTAATGCTTGAAGTAGTGGGATTTTGATTTGTAGAATGTGATATCAACTAGTTGGAAAAATAGAATCATGATTCGATGAATGTGATGTTAGATTTGTAGGACAAAACAATAGTAAGTGGTTAATTAGGATTGATTAAGACAAATCATGCATAGGGAGAAATAAAACAAATGGAATAAAATGAAAACTCTAGCAAAAAAAAAATTGATTTAAGGGGATAGGAATGGACGTGATTAGATATTAGAGGAAAAATTAATTGGAGATTTTAGAGGATAAAGAGAGATTTTAAGAGATCCAATTTTAATAAAAATTAATTGCCCAAAAGATAAAAGAGAATAATTAAATCAAAGAAAGAAATATCTATTAGGAAGAGACATTTTAGGGATTGGCCTTGATTTTTAAATTTAACTTTTAGAGGATGAGAGATCGGCTAGGGAAGGCGAGATCAGCCTTTGTAATCCTTTGTCAAAGAGAGAGCCTTTATTCTAATCTTATTAGGAATGCATGAGGGAGATTTTAAGGTGGATGCAAAAATTGTGGTAGAGGGAGAGATTTTAGGAAAACTTGATGCCACATATAATTTTGTGATTTTTTTAAATGTTGATGTGGCACTCTAAAAAAAAGAAAAATAAATGGTGCTGATGTGGCACCCTCTAGAGGCCTCAATTCTTGTAGCTTTAATATATATAATAGCTAGCAACAAAGGCCCGAGCCTAATCCGGGCCATAATAAAAGGAAATTGCTATAATTAACATTCTAAAATAACAACAAAATATTTGAAATTTAGAAACATAAGACAAATAAAAGAATGCAAAAGTTTAAAAGAAAGATTAAATTTAGAATAATTTATGAAAAAAGAATCCCTTAGATGTCCATTGCATGAAAATGGACTTCATATTTTTAACTATACAAGCAAGGCACTCGGGCCCATTTTAACTTTTTTTAACTGACCGACCATATCATTGGTTGCTTTGGTTGAGCAACGATATTATTG
This sequence comes from Sextonia rubra, assembly GCA_037013555.1. Lineage (NCBI taxonomy): Eukaryota > Viridiplantae > Streptophyta > Magnoliopsida > Laurales > Lauraceae > Sextonia > Sextonia rubra. The sequence continues at coordinate 101,332,058 of JASUAD010000001.1, read as the reverse complement.
CTCCTTCTTCTTCCACCTGCCAAACCCATTTGAAATTTATTGATATAAGACATGCTTTTCAACAAAGACCTTTGTAAACCAAGTAAAAAATAAAAAAATTTTAATCAAATTTATTGTTAAAAAGGTTTGTGTTAAGCTTGAGCCCAAAATTAAACTGATTTATATATATAATTAGAATAACACAATAATGTTCTCTGACATTAAAATTGGTATAAAAAATATAAAAAAACTGAGAATGGTGAAATATATAATAAAAAATATTATTTTGATATATTTTAAAAAAACTAAGTATTTATGGGTCACCATATCGTAGCTTGCTTTGGTTGAGCAACGATATTATTCCTTCTTCTTCTTCCTCCTACCAAACGCACTCCCCACAACATTTATCTATAAATTTAATGCCCATTGAAAAATAAGATTTTAATTTGGAAAGCAAAGATTGGATAAAAAGGATATTAGATTTTTAAAGTAGGCCCAAGGTGTTGCTTTGATAAATAATCCAATGAAATGTCACTCTTGGATGTTTGGAAAAATAATTTTTATTTAAAAAATTAGAAATATTTTGATATTTATTAATATAAGACATGCTTTTCAACAAAGACCTTTGTTAAACGAGGAAAAAATTAAGAAATTTAATCAAATTTAGCGTTCAGAAAGGTTTGTGTTAAGCTTGAGTCCAATATTAAACTAATTTATTTTTAAACTTAGAATAACATAATAATGTTATCTAACTTTAAAATTGGTAAAAAAATATTAAAAATGTGAGAATAGTGAAATTAATAATTAAAAATACTATTTTAATAAATTTAAAAATTACATTTCTTAAAAAACTTAAGTATTTATAGGTGTATGCTTCTGAAAGGACAATATTATAATTTCCAAAGCCGCCCCCATGAACTAAGATTGCTAAAGTGGGGCATATTGTAGTTCCCTACGTGGGTCCATGTCATTGCATTTGAAAGCCCACGAACAAGTTTTAAAAGTTGGATCCACATCGCATGTCCTAAATGTAGACAATTAACGAATGTTTGGCTTATAAAAGTGCATTAAATGGATAATAAGTTGTAAAGACAAAAGAAATTTTAGGAAACTTAGTCACATTAGGTTTCTTCTTTTTGTTAATTAGTATACAATTGGAATACTCTAAATATCAAGTTGGAATTGGGTTAGTATGGAAATTTTAAAAATGGGTCTCGATATGGCATGAAGTGGCGAACGGGATATGTTTAGAAAGAACAAAGATTGTTTGGACCACTTAATATTGAAAAAATAGAAAATATATTTTTACTCCTCTCCTCATCTAACAACCTCTATAAATCTTTTTGTTTTCTTTTCATTTTAACATTTTTATTTATATTTTTATAGTATGCATTGATATATCTTTTATTTTGGAATATATATTTCCAAATGATTCTTACAAAAGCTCAAAATATTATTTTAGCAAATGCTTTACATATACCCTTCCCCAAGGCTATCCGCATTCTTCTCTAATCACCTAGAATTAAAACTTTGCATTAAAATGTCACTCAAGGGGAAGAAGATCCCACTAAAACTCATACTATTTAGCATAAAGTGCTGCTAATTGAAGATATCATCATGAAATTACAAGTAAACCCGATATCATCATGAAATTACAAGTAAACCCACTCAAAATCTCACATTCAAATTCTCTCTTTCCAGAGCTATCATTTGAATATCTTCAATTTCTTCCATTAAGTAGAGTAATAGACATGAAAAGAAAAGCAAAACACCCAGATCTCACCTCTGCAAAAATATAGACATTGGGTCTATCCTGGAAAGGAAAAAGACAAATGAATCATAGACATTGGCCCTTTTATGGTGCTCTATGATGACTGGCTATATTATGATTGGGTTTGGTCAATCTATGTGAACAATAAGTTTGCTGGAATTTCAAATAACTTATTAATATTTCTGCTTTACCAATTAATCTCTGACTCAAAATCTACTGTGATAACCATTAGTCACTATGTCTCTTATCAATGCGTCATGTATTAACTAGACTGACCTTAAAAGTCACTTACCTATTACCTAACAACAATAGAATAGTGAGGTATCAATTGGCTAAGTCAACCTCCAAGATATCAGATGGCCACTCTGATGGTACTTGCCTGCATGTTTAGTAGATAAAGCAGGTTCAAGAAAAAGACCCTTTTAAATGATTGATTCTTTGTTCTAACACCTAAGGATGATAGTTGGTTTTTTTTTCACAATCCATCTATGCTTATTGTTGCTTATTAGCATAAGATATCGTCAACATGACAACATCATCATCAATATATGATACATACACAAAAATATAAATACAAAAAAAGAACTTGGGAAATAACTACATAGGACTTACATACCTGGTCATCTAAGTCCTTCTCTGTATCTCTCTCTCAAATACCCTTCCAAAGCACTAAAAGATAGAAGAAAAATCTCGTGAGTATGTAAATGAAAGGATGAGCGTAGAGTTGCAAAAAACAAAAAAAAAAACGTGACTCATTGAAACTCTTTTAAATTAAGTCTCTTGTAAAGGAAGTCTAATTAAAACCAAAAGTCCAATTAAAGAGTCTCAGTTATAAGAGTCTGTCTACATTGCGATATTAATATAATGTGCACATGGCCTTTGTTGAAGTAAGTAAGTCGTGACCAAGTTATGGACCCAAATAAATGAGATAAGCATTAAATAAGAGATAAGTATGGAAAGTGTCGGTGCTTGTATATAAATGACGATATATATAAATTAAAAAAAAAGTTTAAAATTTAAGGATTCTAAAGGCTTGATAATTTAAGATTGTATATGATGACGATATGGTTGAAGATTCTATTAAAATTCTAAGAAAGAAAAAATAGGAACTGGCATATGTCACAACCTCATGAAGAGTATAAGCGCCGGGTGTTGCTTTCTTACAAAAAGACAACGCAATGTGTCACATTTTATTATAGCATTTCTAGTGCTTTAAAGCCCACGCCCAATGCAGGCCATGGAAAAAAATTAAATTTTATTTTTAAAATTAAAATTATTAATTTTTTAATATTTTAATAAAATATAAATAAATATTATTATAAAAATCATAAAATAGTTAAAATATTAAATATTTTAAGAAGAGAATTTATATACAATCTTTGGTCACATACTCATATCCTTGACAAGAATTACCACATGTAGGTCTAACATGGAGCTGGGTGAACCACACATAATAGATATGTTTGCACATAGTAATATGATCTGATATTTATAATGATTAAATATTTGGATTCTTAAAGATGGTGATGATGATTGTCTCAACTCTAATCTACATCAAGATATTTCAATCACGACCTACCTTTGTAATTGGCTGCACTAAGGTGTGCGCCACATTAAATTTTAAAAATTTAATTTTAAGCTAGTTCTTTAAGAATGCAAATTCTTAAAGAAGTTCTTTTGTCAATGAGAATTCAAGCGAAAGTATAAAAAACATTAAAGACAAAGAAAAGAAGAGCATAAAAAGGAAATTGTATCAAATAATTTATAAGCTTCCTATTTCTGGGTTAGTCTAGAGCTAATATTTTTAATCTAATTAATAAAGAGAGTAATTTAGTATATACATAACTATTAAAATTTAAAAATCTAATTTTAAGGCTGGTTCTTCAAGAATGCAAATACTTAAAGAAGTTCTTTTGTCAATAAGAATCCAAGCGAATGTATAAAAAAACATTAAAGATAGAGAAAGGAAGAACATAAAAAAGAAATTGTACCAAATAATTTATAACCTTTCTATTTCTGGGTTAGTCTAGAGTTAATATTTTTAACCAAATTAATAAAGAGACTAATTTAGTATATACTTAATTAGGTTTATAATAGTGTAAAATATTCAATACCATTATAAACATGATAGATAACCCTTTGCACAACTATGATTAGAATTTTGAGAGTAGAAGAAGTTTTTAAAATAAATATCGAGTATACGATTGTGATTATCAACCCAAACTTATACCATGCATTACTATAGGGATTTTTAAATGTGCTGTGCAGTGATTACTACCCTGTTCTCCAAAGGCCCACGCATGTTGCTCAAACGAAAGCTATACGATACTTTACCGAGCTTTTGAATAACTTTCATTAGCATATACTCATGGGACCGATCATACAATGACATCTATTTAGCTACTGCATGGTTACAATTAAAGTATGTCCCATCCCATCTACGTGCACCCAGTGAACGATCTTTCGTTTGCATGATTTCATAGCAATGATTTGGAAGATGGGTCCTTTTGCCACATGTCGCACTTTCGTGAAAGGACTGCGCTACGTGTCACTCTCCCATGAAACGGGACATTGTCATAATATATACTAGCAACAAAGGCTCGTGCTATACCAAGGCCCAAAAAATGTGAATTTATTTAAATTTAAGATTGATTGAAACATTGATAAGAAAAAAATTGCATTCTACTAATCTTTACATCTTTAAGTTATCTTTCGCCATTTTCGATTTATCTTTAGCCATTTGGATTTAGGAGCTAGATATATATACATGCTAAATACAAAAGAGTAAATAAATAAAAGAAAGATATTAATTTTCTATTTTTTATTTATCTTTTTTATTTCCACTCTCTCTTTTTCTCTCCCACTTTCGTGAGTTTTATTAATATTTTTAATTTAAACTTTCTTTGAGTAAGGGTATTATACTAGGATATCTCAATTTATCATCCTTAAATCCTTAAATGGAAAACAATTTCTGTCATTCATTAGTAATAATTGAGTTTCTCTTAAAATTTTATAAAAAAACTTAAGAAACAAATTCGAATTTTTACCAAACCGGTTCGACACAGAACTCTCACAAAATTAACAAACTAAGTGATTTAGAGCAATGCAAGTATATGAATTTCATCACAAATAAAGCTTAATTTCCATTTACCAGAATATTGATTTGAAATCCCATGATAATGCACTGAAAAAAGCTCCCTCCCAATTATAAGGCCCAAAAAATATAGTTGAGAATTCATTTTCACCTGCTGTTATTGTTGTTGTCAACATCAATTCTCTCAATTTCTTCACATTTTCACATTGCCCTGTTGAGGCATACATGTTTGATAACATCACATAATTGCTGGCGTTGTTTGGTTTAAGCTTAAACAATCTATTAGCCACAACCTCTCCGAGCCCTATGTTGTCATACCGTCCCCATGAATTCAGCAGTGGTTACATATGCTATCACTCGGGCTCATTGCCATATTCTCCACCACATCCAATGCCTGTTTGATTCATCTTACTTAACCCAAGAGATCAACTATGCATGCCTATTAATGCTCTATTGTTGGAGAAATTCTAAATTCCTTTTCATCCTACTGTACAATCTCTGCTCTTCGGCTGTGAGGCGGGCATGACTACAAGTTGATAGCACAGCAATGAAGGTGATGGCATTTGGTCGACAACTCACTTCAACCATCTCTTATTAGATAGAGATATTATAGGCAGAGACTAACACACCATAAGCATATAGGGAGGAGATTTAAATATTAAATGAGTTGTGAGAGATTTTAGTGGATTCAATCAGATTTTAAGGGATTGAAATTTTAGAAAGTGAATTTGCTATTGGTGAAATTATTTGCTAATTGGATGAGACAGTCAAGATATATAGGCTTGATTTAGAGGTGATGTATCTTTAAAATTGGAATGAGAATCTTAAGGAGAGTTGTTAGGGCTTAAAGAGATCTTTCACATTTGATGGAGTGTGGAGTCAAAATTGTTTGGAAATTTTTTAAAGCATTTCTTTGAGATAGCTCATGATGTGGCACTTTAAAAGAAAAAGAAAAAAAAATACTAACGTGGTATCCTCCAAAAACCTCCATTTCCACAACTTTAATATACATCAAATAGTGCTAATAATAATATAATAATATAATTGCCAAACAAGTTCTGTGAAATTTCATCGCGGCAAAACCCATTGTCAGCGCAACTAGATGTCTTCTAGAAGACGGAAGAATGCGAGACGGGCCCCTTGTTTGCAAAAGAAACGTTTTCTCTTCTCTTCTCTTCCCCTCTCCATGTCACGCTCCTCGATTTCAACCTCTTCTGATCGATTTTTTCTTCTTTAGGAATTACGATTTCTAGTTTGGTTCTGCATTTCGATCGATTGATCGAAGAGATCTGATGATGTATATGTTTCTTTCTTCTTCTTCTTCTTCTATAGTTTGTTAGATGATGATCTCTTTACATGCGTGGTTTTCTGATGATCTCTTTCGAAGAGCCTCTCGAAGGTGCGACTTCTGTCTCTCTCTCTCTCTCTCTCTCTCGATGCAAAACCCTAAATCTATTCTTCACTTATATCGATGCTTCTCTTTTGATTTGATCTCTAGCTTCGGCAGAGCTGAGCTCTGCAGAATCTCCGCTTTTATGGAAATGATTCATCTGTATGTTTATTATTATTTGTAACTCTGGATTTCTATGCTTGTTAGTAATATGTTGTTGTTGGGATTGGGAATGATTTAAGAGGAGAGTTTGTGCCGCTTTAAGGAAATGATTCTGGTTTGTAGAGTTTGATTTGCTTGGAGATTGGTTAGTTATTTCATTGGAGATTGCTGAGTTTGTAGCCCAGCTGTTTGGTGCTCATTGTTCCAACCATGAAGTTGCAGGATAAAGTTACATTAGCTTTATTCTTCCATTATATAAAGAAAAAGAATGCAAAGAAGTAGGAAATTAGTATTCATTGTGACCTGGATACGTCTGACCAAAATACATGTTAAGTGAAGAGAATAGATGCAAAATCACACCCTTATTTTGCTTTTCATATAGTGTGTAAGATGCTGAACTCAGATAGAAGGGACAAGGCTACTGGGATGGTGGTTTAGTGCCTTAGATATTTTTTACGTTATTTTTGTTGAACTGTTTTCCTTTCTGCAATATATGTTCTTCTCATTTCATTTAGATTTTAGTAATCATCTCTCTATTGTATTAGTTTATGCTCATTAAAATATTGTCTAAGATTAGAAGTGGTCGGTGACTTGGTGGTGAAGATTAAACTGTATACCTATAAAATAAACATACCCAAAATGTGAAGTACCTCAATTGCCCAAATCGACAATCTACCCAGAAAATGGGACTTTTGAGAGAGAGAGAGAGAGAGAGTTAAAGTTGGATCGATTGAACAGAGAAGATGTTCCAGATGAATGAATGTAGAACATGCAACAAAGCCCCTTGTTCTACTACGTGCATCTATGAAAGATTTACTAAAAGTCGAGCATGCAGAAGAAGAAAAAGCCATCAAATGGTAAGATTTTCTTCAGTTTTCAGTTGTATGAAACCCTAGAATGTAAAGACTGATAGATGAAAATGATGCAGAAGAGAATATGAGAGAGAGAGAGAGAGAGATTCAGTTAGTTTTTAGGAGTCAGGAGTAAGGCAACATACTAGGTATGAAATGAAATGGGAATCTTTCCCTCAACTCTGTCGCGATGCTACTGCCCTAAACGCTCTTGTCCTATGATGCCCAGATACGGACATGGGTACGGATACGGATACAGGGAACGAGGGTTCGATCTGCCGACTTAAAAATTTTAGGATATGGATACGGGTACGGCATTTTAAAAAATATATACATATAAATACTTATCGTAGTACTCAAATATTATGAGGCCCACTGTGTGAATCAAATTTTCAATGAGGTGGGCTTGACAATATCTTAATATAGAAGAAAATAAAAGAAAAAAAAAAGTGGGCCAAGTGTCTTGGTTGGCCCAGTAGCTCAACATTAAAATAGAAATAAATAAATAAATAAAAGCCCAACGGGCCCGTTCTCATTCATAAAATGTGACGGGTTGTTTTTTCCCTTTTGCATCTCTGGGGCATCATCGAACGAAAAAGAAGAATGAATGAATAAGAAGAAGACAAAGCGTATATAGCACCTGAAGCTAGAAGCTCGAAGCAGCAACAGTAGCAGAAAGTAACACAGTGGTCTACCACCTAATTGAAGAAGCAACCCATCAAAACGAAAGCAGTAGCCCCTGTCAGTTTAGTTATCTTCATCCTCGCTGTCACCTTCTCCTCCTCCTCTTCTCCTTCTTTTTTGCTTTCCTTTTGATCAAACTGAGAGAGGGCTCATTTAGGAGTAACTCGGTCAAAATGGACAAAATCTGTTGTAATTTTGGATAAAAAATATTGCATAGCCGTATCCTAAAATTGGTGGCCGTATCCAAGCCGTATCCCGTACCCGTATCCGTATCGTATCGTATCGGTACCAATGCCACAGGACATTTGGAGTATCCGGGTATCATAGCTCTTGTCTTATATCTAAAAAGGGAAATTTTCAAATAAGCCCTAAGTTTTTGAGCACATAAGTTCTACTCCTCAATGTAAGAAACAAAGATCAATGTATTTCCTATGGTATCACTGAATTGCCAACAGTATGCTAATGTGCCCTTAGATACTTTTTAGGTTTATGCCTCTCTGGTTCTGTTTATACACACTGGGGCAGAGCTAAGGAAGTTGTTATTATTATTATTATTTTTTGGGTTTTTTTTGTTGGTTGGGGGGGGGGGGGGGGTACTAAAATAGTAATTTACAGTAGTTTTTAACAATGCATCCCTCCTTCCCAAAATGTAGGATTCCGCACCTGTACGCATTGACATGCGCATTCTGGGATCAGTTGCGTATAGAGGCCTCTTGATTCCATTTGTGCTGAAGAATCTGCTGGTTTTACTTGTTCTGTTTTATCTGGAAACATCTGCTGGTTTTTGTTGGTATGGAAATGATTTTAGAGCTAATTGTTTAGCAATTTTTTGGAAATGATACTTAGGCTCAGACCTTCCTTGAAGGTCTGTGGTTATTGTTTCTTTGTTTTTTTCCCTTTGTTTTCAACACAATTGAAGGTCTTTAGTGATTTTGAAGGGGCTTCGTAAGCAGAGAATTTATCTAAAGCTCAAATGAGTAATTTCATTTTTATAACATTGTTTTACATGTAAGCTTTGAAAGTTCATAGTGAGTTTCATGGTAGGCAACGCTTGACGACTATGCTTATTATGCCAATAAATTAGTTGAAGATCATTTTAATTCATCAATGCTGTCGAGCTTACAAATTAGACGAACACAAATACGGTGGTCTCAACCTTGCACTAACTATGTTTTTGAAGTAATTAGTTCCGCATTTCTACCTTTGCATTTGATGGCCTAGATTAATACTATATATGATTCTGTAGTATCCACAATACTGAAAATTATTGCAAGAATAGGCTTGCCCAAAGAAACATGAATCTGATTACTGAAAATTAGATCGGTTTCACTTCTTTTTTGGAGATTCCTTGCTCTGATTACGATTATGTGTTTGATTTCACTTACATTATGGTTTGATCCATAAGAGATCATGGGTGCCTTTATGCATCATGATATTGAGTTTGAGGTTGAATTACCCAGAATTTCCTCTTTTTCAAGGAGTTGGTAGGATATTCCCAGTATTTATAGGAATCTCCTTTCTATCAAAGGGGCTATAGACTATAGTGGAGGATTGAAGGTGAAAAACCAACAATGAACCATCAAATAATCTCTCCTTCAATAGGAAATGATTGCCGCTTGCACAGTAGTAATTTAATCCTAGGAAAGAGATGGTCTTATCTGAATCTCCATTTTGGCCACTTCACTCCTTTTACTGTGAGATCCGAGGAGTTCTAGATGAAGGGGCTATGAATCTTGGAATTAAAATTCTGTGTTCTTGATATTGAATATATAGGGCTTATTTTGTATGCTGTCTATCCTGATATGTTCATACGTATTTGTGGTTTCCTTTTCCTTGTGCTGAATAATTGCCTTGGTTAAGTTCGTAAACTGGGAGGAACATGGAGATGTACTGTGCAACAGATTTCCCCACTACCATTATTCCTTGTTCCCCAAACCAAATGCAGGCTGACCCAGACCCACCCACCTTGTGGTTTTGGCAAATGACAATGAATAAAAGTATTATGGTTTTATTAAGGGGCTGAACATTGATCTCCCTCCAAGTGATTTTGGAGGTCAACTCAAAATGAGAGTTATTTAGTTGCATGCTGTTTGGGAACGTGACGCTGTCCCGATTTGATGCAATCGGACTGTCTAGGGCCCAAATAACCAAATTCCGAAAATATCCCAACACTACACCACCTTGCTGGGAAGAAAAATAAAAATCCAGAATTAAAACGACAAAGGAACAATGCTGAAAAAACACTAAACTCACCTTAGAAGCCTTCTTAATCTTCTAGTATCCATACTATACCAAAGAACGAGGAAGAAAACGCATGAAACCACTAGTTTTGTTAACTTCCAACAATTGGTACTGTAGCTGCTACCGTAATGACGAAAATTGTTTATTAAATAATGCTCATAAGTCACACAAGAACCCTAGTAATCTTTCCCTAATTGGTTGCCTATCATTAGTAGAAGTACTCAGAATAATTTCCTTGGCGCAGCCACAATCCACGATCGATAAAATAGAGCAATCTTCTAATGGATTGATCAAATCCAAGATGGATTTCAGCCCTAGGGCACAAACATAACTAAGAAACACACCATAACTGAAGGGAAAACCTAGTTTGAATATTATTAATTATCAAAGCATAATCAACTACATTAAGGATTCTTTTGTTTATAGAGTAGCAAACCTAGTTCTTGGCATGCAAGACTTACTACTTAAAACCAAGAACTTCCTAATCCTATCAAGTATGAAATAATAATAGTAGTAAGATAATTATAGAAGGTGCCGTAGTAGCTCTCAACCAATTGGGCCTACCGGGTTGACCCCTGGGTTAATGTTTGGTCCTAGTTGCCTTCTTGGGCCGGGTCTATACTACATCAAATTACAACTTACAACTAAATGAATGATTAAAAAAAAAAAACTTGAATGATAAAGATGAACTTCAGAAAGGTTGAGCTAACCTAGATCATTCTGAAAATGAAATAGTAACAAACTCAGGTGAGTAACAAACAACAGCAAAGCTAATGCTGATAATGTTGAAACCATATGTATTTGGATACCTTAACAGAGGAGGCTGGATATCTAGACTTTTCCTTATCAAACAAGAATTTCTAGATGCTCCATGACAGCTATTGATAATGCATCCCTGTCTAAAACTCTCTTGTATGTGATGAGGCCATTGAACCTCAAATCCATGTCTAAAAGGGCCAAGAATAATTGGCGAGAAAAGGTATGGTGATGGGAAATCCTGGAAGATCAAAGTTCGTAAAAGAAAAAAAAAAGAAGAAAAAACCTTAAACCACTAATGTTCAACAAACTTAAAAGAACATTCACATGCACCATTAGCAGCTCTAGTGAACATGCACCATTAGCAGCTCTAGTGAATCACATGAAGAACGTTTTTTATTTTTATTTTTTTGAAATTTGAATTACAAGTCAAAGGATTGGGATTATATTGGAGCACAATGAAAAAATAACATGCTATTATTTTCTTAATGCTATTTCAAAAAATAATCTGAATAAAAATATAGGAGATGTTATGGATTATAACTCAAACAACTTGTGTGATCATATGCTTTTGGTTGATAGGTGACATTGGGTTGAATGAGATATTCCAATAGATACATAAGCCAAGAGCACGCTCCGAGCATCTAAGTGGTGTTGAGGAATTCCTAAACACCACTTGACAATACAACAAACAGAGGTAGGATCCTGTGTCCATGTATCAAGTGTTGCAACACGTACTATAAGAATAGAGAAGAAGTGCATGGTAACTTATTATGGAATGGGATAATGAAGAGTTACATTCATTGGACGAGACATGGGGAGGATATATATGGAGGGCAATATATTAGTGATGAGTTCGATGAGGGTGATGATATGCAAGGAATGTTGCAAGATGCATTTGGTATGCTGAACTTAGATGTTGGGGAGGATAACAAATCACCGAAAGAAAGCACTCTAGATGAGCCAAATCGAGAAGCGCAAAAATTTTACGAATTGTTGAAGGATGCTGAGTTTGAACCATACCTAGGTTGCACTAAAATTTCGAAACCATCCATACCTAGGTTGCACTAAAATTTCGAAACTATCTTTCCTTGTACGGTTATTTCACTTAAAGTGTCTTAATGGATGGAGCGACAAAACATTTGACATGTTGCTTGAGTTGTTAAAAGAGGCATTTCCTGTTGGTGAAATGTTGCCTAAGAATCACTATGAATCAAAAAAGATACTTCAGGAGCTTGGGCTGCACGACAAGAAAACACTACAAGAACATACATGCTTGCCCAAATGACTATATGTTGTACTGGAGGGAGCATGAGAATATAAATGAATTTGTTGTATGTGGTGAGTCTAGGTGGAAATCAGTGATATGTCACTCTATTGAACAAGCTTTAACTTCATCTGCAGAGGATAAGAAGATAGCTGCAAAAATCCTGCATTATTTTCCATTAAAATTGAGGCTTCAGAGATTATTATGTCTTCAAAAACAGCTGAGCATATGAGATGGCATGCCGAAGGCCGCACAAAGGATGGGTTATTAAGGCATCAACATATTTTGAGGTAGGTAAAGCTTTAGATGAAGAATACCTGTCGTTTGGTTTGGAATCACATAATGTTAGACTTGGATTAGTATTGCTCACACCACATGGCCTGTCATTCTTATTCCATACAATTTGCCACCATGGATGTGCATGAAGTAGGCCCTTTTCATGCTATCGTTGCTTATTCCTGCCCTATGTCTCCTGGGAGCAATAGTGATGTCTACCTGCAGCCACTAATAGAGGAGCTGAAGGAATTGTGGACAGATGGAGTTGAGACATATGTTGCCTTTTCAAAATAGCATTTCTAAATGCATGCAGCGGTCTTATGGACTGTTAGGGACTTTCCTGCATATGCTAACTTGTCAGGATAGAGCACTAAAGGGAAAAAGGCTTGTCCCTTATTTATTGTTAACTTATTATCACTTATTCTGTTTATATTGTTTGTAAGAGGATAATCTAATTTACCTTTCTTTGTTTTGTAGGGAATCTAATTTACCTTTGTTATGTAGGGAGCAAATGGATGATCAAGCAGAAGTCATTTTAGTTTTTTATTTTTCTATTACAATGTTAAGTAGTTTTGGGTTATGCAGAATATTTGTCCAAAACTTTTCTGGAAGCACCTTGATTTCTCTTTGGATGATAACACAACAGTTATGTTAATAGTTTGAATCTTTTTTTTGTCTTTGGTTGATAACATAGCAATGTGAAGGCTTTGAATCTTATTTTGATTGGCAACCTCTTGATGTTAAAGGAGTTGTTTCATGTTGACAGATTACCCACATTTAGTTTTCCATTTAATTAGGTAGTGGCTAAATGTGATTTGCAAGTTTTCAGGACATACTTTCATGGACCTATGATTGAAAGTCATATTAGATGGTCTAGAATGGTGACCCATAATCTATTTTGCTAAACATCTTTACTCTCTAGGTCATTTCTTCGGGGAATAACATTTTAACTGTACATGTTCCCTCTCCCTCTAGGACGATGGTGTTGATGTGTGATATGGAGGATTTAGTCTTAGACAGCTTGGAGCTGTGGTCGCACACTGCAAGCTTGATCCTTTGATTGCAAATTTTATGAAGCTGTTGTGCAGCCAAGCGATTTGCAAGTGAGTCATCTTAGTATTGAGAATTTAGTGCTTAATAGTAATTTGGTTTTTTCTTTTATTTATAAGTGAAGTATCTGTTTCACTTGGTGATGCAGATATACTGCAATGGAGATGCATTAGATTGGCCCGACTTTCCTATTGGGATGCTGTCTGCTGTCCATCTCGATAGATGTTTGTTCTGTGTTTTTTTCATTTACCAATGACTGTTTTTTCATTAGCTGTTAGCCTAAGCTGAGGGACTTTTGTTTGTTGCCTTGAAACAAGCCTGAGTTTTTACTTGAGTTGATGTAATTTAGCCAACTATAGAGCATTTAGCCAACTGCATATCTTTTCAGATTTGTGCTGTGGCAGATCTTCAAAATAAGAAAATAAGAAAAATCAATTCCGTGGCATTTACTTTGAACAATTTTTAATTTCTTTTACATTTCATGTTCTCTGTTCCTGTTTCTCTTGCAGTTTTTAACTAATTTTCGTGAACACTAGTGCTTGACAGGTTTACTTTGTTTTTATAAATCTGGGCTTCCTAGTAATTCCTTTATGGTGATTTGGCAGGTGAAGAGGCTCTGCTAGAGTTCATAGAAATCATAAAGTCAGACACCGAAACTTAAAGCTAAATTACTTTGGTCTTTCATCCTCCTGCCTTCGATGCGGCCTTTCATCCTCCATGACTACCAAGAGCTTGCAGATCATGTATATTAATTTCTACATTCCATGTAGACCCAAAAACAACAACAAAGACATGAGTCAATTCGGTACTGTTTTGAACCAAGATCAATTGGGTACTGTATAGATAGCAGCATATGTTGAATGTTGGTGGGTGTTAGCAGCAGAATTCCTCAAAAAAGACATGGGAAATGAATGTGAATTGGGGTGTGTTTTCTGATTTGTAGTGATATTTATTATGCGAGTTATGGAGTGTCTGTGGACAGAATCTTTGTTGTCAAATCAAGTGCCTGTCCCTCATTTGATGAAGTCAAGAAACTACCCAACAAGGTTCTCCCGTGGTGTGGTAAATACATGCCATCTTTCATGACATTCTAGCCATGGCTTTTTTTTGCTCTCACTTTTAATAAAGCACCCTGATTTGTGTTAATTTTTTGTTAATTCTGTTGATTTTGGTAATTATTATGAACCAGGTACCAGAAGTTCTAGCCTATTGAGGCACTTGCATAAGGGGTTCTTGCCAACAGCCAGTGCAGTACATGTCCCAGGTTACGTGGTACCAAAATTTCTCTACTTAGAAGATTGTATGTACCAAGCTAGTAACTGTTAGAAGGCACCTTGATACTGGCCAACAGATTAGCGGAGACAGGTGGAAAGATTTCCATCATATTACAGTTGTATGAATCATGTTGTCAGAATCGGATGATTCACGATATGAATCACATTGGACAGTATTCGATACATATCATACGTGTAAATCGCTTTACAAGAAAAATCGTATGATACTGTCATGAATCGTACAATATGATACAAATAATATGAATCACACAAATCTTACAATATTTCTTGGGTGGGAAGTTGAAAGGCCAAACATCTTAAAATAGGGGTCTTTTCAATAGGTGGGTTTTTTTGGCATATACGGCATAGGTTATGGAGGCTGAAAATGCACACTTTTCACTGCAGCCGGGCAACACTGCAATACGTTCCTTAAAGCGGGAAACGCCCTGGCCTTATTGCGAAATATTGTTATCTCATAATTCATATTTGGGTTGTGACAAAGTGTTATGCTAGCTGTCAACCTACCTAACGCAATTCTCTTCCTTTACACGGACTTGGGACCGGCAGTAAAAACTGGCGAAGTTAAAGGTGCCTACCTTGTAAGATTGTAAATCTAATTGGTTCTGATTGGTGTTGACTTTTGTGCTGTTGCCTCAAGTATATTTCAAACAGTGGTACAAACCCTTCCCCAAGGCGCTCCTGTCTTTGAGTTTTTTCCTTTTAAGTTTAACATCTGCTAAATCGCCCTTGCACCAAATGGACTCCATCTGCCTCTCTCTCTCTTCCTCTGCCAGAATCAAACAGGAAACATTCTGCTTATGAAAATAACGCCCCTATCCTGTTTTTAACATGTGTTGATTGCAAATTCTCTTTTGAACATTGTTAAGCTTTTTTTTTTTTTTTTTTTTTGCCTCTGTACAGCCAATTGATGTCAAGGTTTGTTATTTCTGACAGCTCACTCTGTGCCAAGTTATGGACACCATAAAGCAATCAACCAGATCTCGATCTATTAAAGAAATTTCAATGGTGTTGTTGAACAATGCCGTCTTTACCTTTTGCCAACCTCTTGATCCTCATCTTTGGTGAATGGGAATATGTATACAATTCGTAAGCACTTTGTCCCCTTTTGAGGCATTTGAATTGTTGATTCACTTGAAGCATTATATATTGGCTGATTCATTCATTTGACTTGATTCTTGTTGATTCATCCCACTCACTAGGCTTGTTTTTTAGTGGAAATTTTTTCAGCATGTGAAGTATATTAAATTCTTTTCTTCAATTTTGCATAGAGCAATTGGTGTTTTGTGTTGCGAAGTATTCAATATATTCACATTGTTCACACATGTTATTGGTGTCTTGGATGACCGGTTTTTATCGACATTGCTAATTTTAATGTCTCTTTCTCTGTTTGTGATTGTTGTGTTTGTGCTGTTATGCTCTCCATTTTGAGGGATGTTTCTGACTTTATCGTTTGATTGCCATTGTGATCTTTGTGCTGACTTCCTGTGTTCCCTTTGTAGAGATGTTATTAGGATGCCAATGTTTTCAGTATTGGCACTTGGACTTGCCATCAGCCTTACGTCTATATGGTTTTTAAATCAGACTGGTCCCACCACTTATATGTAAAAGAAGAAAATGATAATATATATATTTGAAATTTTATCCAGTGCATGTCTCTTCCATGCACACCCTTGCACACCTTATTGTGGCGCTCACCTGATGATCCACTCAAATGTACCACCACATGGACCTTCCCTTTGTGAGAGAGAGAGAGAGATTAAGCGATTGTAGGTAATGCATATTGTGCTAACTAAATCATTTGGAAAACATCTAATTATAATCGATTGTAGGTAATTAGTTGATTGTATGTAAGGCATATTGTGCTAACTAAATCGATTGTAGGTAATGCATATTGTGCTAACTAAATCATTCGGAAAACATCTAATTATAATCGATTGTAGGTAATTAATTGATTGTAGGTAATGCATATTGTGCTAACTAAATCACTCGGAAAAATCTAATTATAATCGATTGTAGGTAATGCATATTGTACTAACTAAATCATTCGGAAAACATCTAATTTTACCCATTCAGCCTTCCTTCTTCCATTTAGTTCTGATGAAAAGCCTCTTGCCTTCTACAGTCTGGTGGGATCCTTGAACAAGATTCCTATATCTATTGCTGGTATACTGTTGTTTGAAGTACCACTCAGCCTACTTAACCTTTTCAGCATACTTTTTGGCAATGGATGATTAGTGGTGTGATTAACTGCTACTTCTATTGTATTTTCCAGCTCTTTTGGTTTCTATTGAACCCATGCTTGAATTTTGTTTTTAAGGTCTTTTCACGGTGGTGTTTTTTTGCAAGGGCTAAAATGTCTCAACTTATAGGCGCAAAAGGATCATTTACCAGGGATGCACTTACTTGGGTGCCTTGCCTTGCCTTGCCCCAGCTGATTCATTTTTTTAATATTTTTAATTTTTTACCCTGGCTCGCTAAAAGTAAAAGATGCTAATAGGAAACATGAGAAGGTATAGAACAACGCTTATAATTGAGTAGAAGTCAGTGATATTATCTTATGCTGACACTAGCTGAGAAATTATTTATTTATTTATTCAAGGATACTACTACAACCTCCAGTATATTTCAGTAGCATGCCTGCTAAATGTTTATTTAGAGTAAACAAGAATGGTTATATAATTAATTATAGACGACTTGATTCACAAAAACATAAAACAATATACTATTTGATCATACTTTATTTGTTTGCATATTAATTTCTTCATATTATCTCAAATATTTTCATTTAACATATAGAAATTCCAGATACTTTATCAACTATATGGGCAAGGATTTTGCTTCCTCACTTGTGAGGATGTGGCTGTCGTACTATTTCAGTCTTCTATTGTTGTTATTGTTGATCGTCTCAACCCATGCTGGTCCCCTCTCCGTTGTTCCTCCTTTTTATTGATCATGTAACCTCTGTATATGTATATGAATCAATATTTGTATGTTTTTATTGACAGCCCAGCTGTTTTAAGCAATATTGGCAAGGACTCTGGCTCCCACTGTCTATGTATATATTTTTGTCAGACATCAGAAAATCAAGTAAGTCAATGCACTATTCTTGTCATATTCAACATATAACATTTGCAAATTTTAACTAACTTGCTATATTTTGAGTTCTAACACTAACTGAAGTTCTGTTTTATTCATTTATCACTGTATGTTTAAACTCTTGTTTATAAGAAAGAAGAAATTTAGGAAAAAAAAAAAGGAAAGAAGAAGAAATTTGAAGCCACTGGTTCTTTGTAGAAATTGAATAATCAGTTGTCATTGATGCCTTATCCATCTTTTTCAAAACTGTAGAAAATTGGAATTATATTTTGCAATTACATTGGCCTTTTAAAAAAATTGTTAAATCTATAAAGATTTAAGATAACCAGCTTAGTCATGAGTTGGATTTCTAATATGGGGCCTACATGAGTGAGAGAAAAAAAATACTAGATGGAATTTGATTCTGTGACCAATTGAATAACCAAATGCAATTTCCATGTGAAGGCTTGTCCTTGTTGCAAGTAGAATATGTGAAAGTGTGGAAATTAATTTACTTTCGTCTATATTAATTGCCTTATCATTTTTTTTTTTCCACCTTGGATACAAAAGAGATGGAGAATGGGGTTGAGAGGGATGGTGTTTTCATGCCTAGTGATGATCACTTGGGTGAGATGAGTGGGTTGAAGAGAGGAAGACTTTTCATTCAGTTGGTGTGGATGTTGTGCGAGGCTTAAGGTTTTTGGTTCTGGAGATTTTGAGTTCTTTTGTGAATGTACTCCTGGCTATCATGAAGGTCTCTACTTGTTTTTTTGGTTTTCAAGACCAGCATATTGAAAAAAGTCATTTATCTTGTCACTATGCAAGTTTTTTTGTCGTGTAAACATTTTTCTTAATTATATTAGTGAATGCAATCAGTTCTTTTGAAATTAGAAGCATAGTACAACTGTTTGTTATGTGCACGTGCCTTTATGGACCTTTGAAGCAACTTGACAATTTTGACAAGATTAAATTAGAAGAAAAAAGAAAATTGTTTAGTTTACACTACATTTTTTGGCTTCATGGTCTTACAAATACCAATAAATTATGGTTCTATGGTCACTGTACTGTTCATTTTTGAAATGAACAATTTTGTGGGGTAGGTTTAATTAATTTAATTAGATCCCTCAGTTTGAGAGGTGTTCTCTTTTTATTTGGCCGCAGTCCTCCTTGTGAAAAGGAAATTAAAAAAAATTATCATATGCTTTCAATTTCCCTTTTCAAAATAATGTATTCATCATTATTTTTGCTCTCCCTAATTTGTATTGCCATTTTTTAGGGTTTTTCTGGCTTGTGTCAAATGCCACAGGTAATTCTATTTTTACTTTGTAATTTTATTTGATTGATTTATTCTTTGTTCAGTGTCAAATTGCTGTTAGATTAATGTGTCATTACTTATTCACTCTGTTTGAAAGGATTACACCTTTAATCTCAATGCAGATACCTCTCTTTCGTATCATTGTCACGAGTACAATTTTTGGAATGACGTAAGTAGATGGTTCTGCTGTGGTTAGATGCGGTACAAGTTTTTGGGGCCTGGAAAATATCAAAGGTAATTCGCTTTTCACTTTCATAAGTAAATGAAGTTCTTTCATTTTTAATGATTTTTTATTTAAGTAAATAAAATAGATAAATTGATAGAGTTGTTGGAGTGTGTCGCTTTCTCTGTTTTGGGATCTAGGTCTATTCTCTTCCTGTTTCCATGTTTTTTCTTTCTTTGTATTTCTGTTGGGTTTTTTTAGATGCAATTAGATAGAATTAGGATATTTTGGTGGGTTCTTCTGTCTGTTTGAGGGACAGGTTGCAGGTTTAGGTGGTTGTGTTCTTTCTGGGCCCCTTTGTATCATAGTCTTAATCCTATAAATGTTTTTGACTTTCTAAACTATTTGTTATAAATATATGATTAGTGTTTGATCCGTTTATTATGAACTTGGATGACAAAGAAGTTGTAACACTGTTGAATCTCGATCCTCTTGAATTGTTTCACTCAGATATTTGTGACCAAATATTCAAATCACAAATGGATTAATGCAAGAACATGGGCAATCATTTAAGAGGCTTGAGATTTTAGACTAAGGGGTTCTTTGAAAACACTGATCTAATTAATAAGAGCCAAATAGATTAAGGTAAAAATAGAATCCCTAATTTTAAGTTGTAATTTACAATTAATGTATTTCATAAAATACAAAAAAGTGCTAACCCCAACATAGTTTTGACAAGGCTTTGGTGATGATGATTGTGGTAATTGTGGTATTTGGGGCTCAACTCTAAAAAATAATAATGTAGAGTAATTAGAGATGTAAAATGGGCCGACACGATAGGTGCTCGGCCTGGCTGTGCTGGCATAGCACGACTGGACCAGGGGTCCGGCCCAGCACAGCCCATAGCCGTGCCATGCCGTGTGTCATGCCTGCCATGCCTTGCCTTGTTTGGGATGGCAAGGTGTTTTTTTTCCTTCATGTTTTTTAAATAAAATAAATTGGACGAGATGACACAGAGATTTAAGTGGTTCGGCCAAACTCGACTTACATCCCCTTGAGGAAAAATCCATTTGGATCTTTTCAACTTGAAGGTTTTTTAATTGAATTACCTTCAAACCTTTACAATTTTTTTAGATAATAAAGAATATAAAAAAGTAAAGGAAATTACATTATATGTTTACATCAAGTTAAAGATAAAATTATAGTTGTAGTCTGGCGATGTCATAGGTTTGATCCTAATCTTTTGGTTCAGTCAATTCTTGTTTTCTTTTATGTGCCAAATACCAATCTCGTAGATAGACACAACACTCCACCATTTCATGCGTTAAATTCATCCTCCCATCATCAACTACACGCCCACCTGCACTAAAAGCCTGTTTTGATGCTACAAAAGACATTGGAATTATTAATAAATCATAAGCCATGGCAAAAATCACAGGATATATGCTTTCATATGCTTTCCACCACGCAAAAATATCAAAAGTAGATGTAACATTTGGCTGCATCTCCATTACTACACCTGTGTCAATATATGACGATAACTCCATCACAACATGACTTGAGGTGAATGACATACCCATTTTGGAATAAAGATTATCAAAACCTACTAGCTTTTGATTTCCTCCCAATCCTTCCCTCTGATGTGCCCATCCTTAGGCAATATGATTGAAATAATGATTGTAAACATAAAGTTATATTGTCAATATTATTTATATTTTCGGTTTGTAAGTTATCATTTATTTCATGATGAAAAATGGTAACACCTTTCAATTTAATCTTAGGATCTAATACAGCAACTCAAAAAATTTCATTGGGGCTTTACGCCAATACTTAAATTTTTCTTCCATTTTTTTTCACAAATAGTGCCAAGTAGTTCATTATTTTTATACATTTTAATTTATGCACTAATTGCGAAAATATGATTAAGTGTTTGATTAGCAGTGGGATAATACATCTTAGAAAAAAATAATGTTGCATTATAAAAAAACTTCTAAAAGATTCTTTAATTCATCATAAATTTCCCAATGTCCATCAGGCACCCGGTAATCTACTATATGAAAAAATAGCTCTATTTAACATATCATATATAGAATCCTATTTATGTTCAACATCTATTCTTATTCTTATAGGTGTCAAATTATGCCTAGTACATAAAGTGGCGTATAGTTGTTCTCTAACTGAGGATGAAATTATATATCTAACACAATCTTTAATTTTTTCTATAATAATCTCTATATATTTTAAACCAACTTTGATAATAAAATTTAAAATGTGACATACACATCTATTGTGAAATATAGAACCATCAATTAAGTTAAAAAGTGGTATCATAGCTTTCATTATATCAATGGCTACATTATTGTTAGATGCATTATCTAAATAGATATAACTTTATCTAAAATTTCATATTCTAAAATTTTTTCTAAAATAAGTGTTGCTATTCTTTGTCTATTGTGTGGCCATTGAAGTTTAGAAAAAGTAATTATCCGTTTGTTCATTATCCAATTTACATCAATGTTATGGGCAGTGATAGAGAGGAAGCCATCACCACCTCTATATGTCCATAAATCTGTGGTTATAGCTATTCTACTAGTACTATTTTGAAAGTAATTTTTTATATTTTTTTTCTTCTTTCCATAACCTAATGGCATCATTCCTACCAGTGTTTCTAGAAATTTTTTAAAATTGTGGAGCAAATGCACGTTGACTCATTTTTAGCAAAAACAAAAGGCATTTCAGCAAGTACAATATATTTTACCAACTCTTGGCTGGCGGTAGTGGCATTATAACTAAATAATCCTAAACTACTACACTAGTTGAAATTTTGGCCTATGTCCCCTCCCCCTTCGGTTTGTGACCCAGACCTAATATGTTTGGGTTCACATTTGTCTTTATGTCTTTTCAAGTGCCCTGTAACACCACCTAAATATACACTATAAATTTTGAGGCAATGCTTGCGTCGGGATTTTGCTATTTCTACACCTTTTTTTTTCTGTAACATATATTGTGTTTTATGCATGCCAAACTTTAGACTTTTGGGCTCTCTTGGCTCTTTTACGGCAGGAACCCTGGGTTGGGCGTGGGGCTAGGGTTGGGGCTTGCTATGTTTCAACTTCTTCTCGTATATCATGTAAACCCTTTTCTTCCCTTAGATTAAAAGGATAATCTTCAGGGTAGTGTCCAGCTATTTTTAAAAAATAATAATAATTTTGAAAATAATATCCTTAATGAATAATTTATAGTGATAAAGATTTTTATGATAATTAGTATAAGAAAGGGGCGGAGATGAGAAATATAATAATATATAGATTATAAGAATATGAAATCTCAAATTGAAATAAAATAAATGCCTCAATTTTTTAATGCCCCTTAATCTTGTCTCTTGGTGACTTGATCTTTGGTCCTCCAAAAACTTGTTACTTGGAAGTATGAGTAGAATTTGAGAGAGTTAGAGAGCTTGTAGTATGAGAGAATGAGAGTAGTAAGTTGTGATTGTAAGAATGAGAGGGAGATGGTATTTATAGAAATTTGAAAGGTCAAAATGACCTTAAATGCCCAAAAGCTAGCCGTTTATGGCTGTTGTGGGAGGGCAAAACAGTCAAAACACTCCAACTAACCATTTTTTGGCTGTTGGGGGGTTTTTTAAAAATAAATCCGTTGGGTCGTGCTATGCCGGCATGGCACGCGGGCCTAGCACCCTCGGCCCAGCATGGCCCAAGTCTATGGGCCATGCCTATTGTGCCGTGCCGGGCTGCGTTGACTCTCTTGCCAAGCTGTGCCAACCTGGCCTATTTTACATCTCTAAGAGTAATGGAATTTGATAATAATTCTATTTAAGAATTACTAATTCTTTGAATTGTAGGCATCCAGGATTAGGATTGTTCTTATAGCACCGCCATTTTCATTATGTTCTCATCTTGGTTTTCTTTTAATGAATAACTCTTCTATTAGCTCATTGTAAGTTAATCTATGATGTTTCTATTCAAAATAATAATAATAATAATTTACTATTATTATTATTATTATTATCCTATTTTATTTCAACTTTGTTTCAACACATGTTTTTGAGATGATTCACATGACTATTGTCTTGAGCTGAACTCAGTTGATTTTATTGTATTGGATTATTGTCCTTAGAAATTTGATTGATGAATATTCTTCAGGCTAATGCAGAGGTCAAGGAAATCTTGAATTTCTTGAGTATTATCATATGGCCTATTGAGCACTGACTACTATCTTTCTATGTTTCTCTTGGTTTGGTGAGGAGACACCAGTACTACCCTTCCTGTATGGTAAATGGGGATGAGAAGTAATAATTGATGCTAGAGCTCTTGAAATTTGAAATTGACTTTAATATGCAGATTTCCTTTTAAGAAGTACTTTGTATACATTTCATGATTTGTGAAAGTTCTATCTTTCACGGAGCATGCATTTCTCGCTTTGATATGCAGATAATTGATCTGTGGAGTGCATACCCATATCGAAAGTATGTTATAGTTATTTACTTGATACTGCAATGATACCTGTAGGATCATTTTTATATCTTGTTGTCCCAAACCGATTGTTTCATATTGCTGTCAACTTTTTTTTTTATTTTTCAGTTTGCAACATAAGAAGTGTCAAAAAGGATAATAATCAACAATAATTTCATTAATCTAGAAGTTTGACATGTTTGACAAGTAAATTTATAGAATTCTTGATGAAATATTTTTGATATTTGATTTCCCCCAGTTTCAGTTTCTTTGTGATTTGTTAGCATTCTAATGACATGTTTGTTATTTTTTAACTAATTCAATGCTACCCAGAATGCCTCTCCGAGTTGAATGAAATTTAGGTGCTCTTCCAACTTGTGAGGATGGTTGGATTTGATACTGCAATTTGCACAGTTAGAAGTCATTCCAAATGTATGTGTATGTGTGGTTTGCAATTTGCATGTGATGTTTCAATGCCAAATGTTCCAAAATATTTATACATTTAGGTTTCTTTAGATGCTATGTTAATTCTTATTAGTTTACCATGCATGCTTGAATCTATGTTCTTTGCCTAAGGTGTTAATTTTCAGTGATTGAATTTCCTTGTCTATGTTTTAAAGTCTCCTAGCCCATATGACAATAAATGCGGCTTTCGTATTTTAATAGCAAACTCTCTCTCTCTCTCTCTCTCTCTCTCTCTCTCTCTCTCTTTGTTTCTAAACTTATACAGCTTCTCCCCATCATTAATTAAAATCACTGGGACTCTTGGACCAAAGTCACGGTCCATTGAGGTGGTTGAAGAATGCCTAATCAGAGGAATGTCAGGAGATTTTATAGCTGTTTCTCATTATTTACATTAGAATTGCTCATCACTTGCATTCAAGGCTAATGTGGTTGTACTTTTCTGTTCTGGTAGTTGCACGGTTTGACTTCTCTTGGTTGAATGATAAGTACCACCAAGAAACTCTTGACAATTTGAGAAAAGCTGTTAAAAAAAATGTGTAGTAAGTTACAGACATGGCATTAAACTTCATTTCTGCTAATTTGTTTTTCAGGAAATCATGCAGGCTACTGAAGCATGTTTATTCTCTGTTTCATATAACTTGATTTTGGTATTCAATGATTCAAAATACATTACTACTAGCAGAAGCATTCCACCGCTAACATGTCCTATTCATAGGGTCTTCTTTTTTTTTTTTTTTTTTTTGGGTAATATTTCATAGGGACCTCAAACTGCTATTGTTGTATGCTGCTCTGCTTACTTTCTTGAAGCTTACTTTGTTCAAACCTGCTTCCATCGAGGACAATTTCATTTTAGGATGATCAGCACTTCAACATCTGCACCTTTTCTTGAATTTTATTGAGAATAAAATCAGGCAACATTTGTAGTGCTGTCAGTAACTTGTGGTCTTTTATTTATTTATTTTTTTCAACTCATTCTTTTTGTTCTTGTTGTCAGCTCCTTGCAAAATCCTAAAAATGATTCCTGGTGAGTTATTATTTACCTTCCGTATAGATTTTCATACCTAACTTTACCTAAAGAGTACAGGCCTGTAATTCTTATTCACTGGAAAATAAGTTTTCTTAATGTTTTGTTGTGAATTTATTTGCTTTTGCTTGCAGATATTAATATTACATCACATGATGCAGGGGTGCTCTGTTAAGTGACCTTTTGTATAGATTTGTTCTAGAAAGTAAAAAGGAGTCAGGTGATCATAGAAGAGATGCTTATTATTATTATTATTTTGAAGAAATTTCCTATGATAGGTTGTTGCACTAAACAGTGTGGCTTTAACGTGTTTGTTCGAGGTTTATATCTAGCATAATGTGGATATTAATCCATAATAATACTCAATAAATGGCCTTGTAGGCTCTTTCTGTTCTAAGTAATATGGCAGCACAGTACTTGTAAAGAAGTACAGTTCAGAACGAAATTTCGCAATATGGCATCTTGCTTAGCTATTCTTCCATTTTCAGTCAATGTGGAAGCTGAGACTGTTCATGCTTTTTTCATGGAGTTCACCCTTTGTTGCTCTTATCATAGACGTGTGTCCATCAGTCTAAAATCTGCAAATAGGATTGGCTACTAAATTTTACACTGACACATTAAGTGTGCTTATAATCATGCGTTTCATCATGAAAGCCCACCTGTAATAACTTCTAACCACTTATGAGTTTTCTCTCTAAGGTATTAGTTTTAAGACCTCATGCCTGAGCTATTTCATGTGTCTGAGAGACATAATGAAGGTGCTTATGAGTGACATTACAAGATTAGATTATCACATTAAGCAAAATTTATCTCATTTGATCTATTTACAAATCTTGATCAAGACAACACAAAGTAATGTCATTGGTTTGTGCATTTTTATATAAGTGCAGTTGTATTTCACAATATAAAACTTTCTTCATCCCTGTTGACATTCCAATTGGTCTAGAGAAGAAATATATTAAATCATCTCAGTCCATTCGTCAGCCATTGAGGACATATCTCTCCTGTAGAAGCCAACTTGATTGTTGAAATCGAGTCACAGTTGATAATTGCATTTGCAGTAGACAGCTGGTTTTGCACTCATTTACTACACAAACCATGGGAATAGCTACAAGCTTAATGGTTGAATTTAATGCGCATAACCATGGGCTGAGTTTCGTTTAATTTCTCATTCACAATTTTTTTTATCGGAATTACACTATTTGAAATATAAATCTTATCGAAAACTATCGAATCTTGTACTTGATTCTCTTTTATGTGCATCTTATGATTGCAATTTGAAAGTAAAAGTAGATGTTGGCATCAATAGAAGATAACGAACATATACAATCTGATGATTTATGATTATGATTTTAGTTGCTTTAAAATTTACAATCCAAATCAGTTTTCCTGGCTTTGTTCACAAATGTATAGGTTTTTGAGTAATGGTAATTGTAAGTGACACATGCTTTCTGTCATCCTGCAATGACGCTGATGGGTACACTTGTTTACGGTATTAAATATATGTTCCCTGAGTATGTATGCACTTTCGTTGTTGCTGGAGGCGCATCAGCATTTTCACTTTTAAAGGTAAGATCTCTGGTAGGTTGTGATGGTGTGCCGAATTTGAGTTTTTACACAATAGTATTCTTCATTTGGATTGGTTGCAGACAAGCTCAAAAGACAATAAGCAAGCTTGCTCACCCGAATGCCCCCCTTGGCTGTGGGCTGGGCTTTCTTAACTTGGCATTGGATGGATTCACAAATGCTACTCAGGATTCCATTACAGCACGGTATAGTTTACCAGTTGTGATCACTTCCCTTTGCCTTCAGGAACTTCAGTGTTGATTTTTGAAACCAGCTCATCTGTGCTTGTAAACTGATCATACTTGATAAATGCATACTTGCATAATGCAAACTATAGTTCTTTTTAATTCTAATTCTTCATCATACAGGTACCCAAAGACAAGTGCTTGGGATATAATTCTGAAAATGATGTCTTCATGGTCTTTAGTGGTCAATCATATCGAATCTATCTCAAGTGGAGGAAGTTACAGAAGAAAAAGAAATCCACGTGACAGATAAATCTTTTTATTTAGTTTTTTTTTTTGGGCCTGAGCCTGAAAATTAGGTGGTCCCTAATTTTAAAATATTTAGCAAATGTATCTGTATACATATGTTAATTTAAGCGGGATAGTGATAGTTCTGATATCCAGACTAAAAACAGATTTTTTTTTCCTCCCCCCTTTTCTGTTATAGCAACTGTCACATGTGGAGCTTTCAGATCATCTTTATTGAGTTAATTGGCTCTATTAGATGCATAAGCAGGCTTTAGAGTAAGGAATAAGGAAGATTTGTACCATCAGACACTTGGCCTTTAATGTACCACAATTACAAGTGGGCAATGGTAAAGAATTCATTTTGTTTCATCTCGACTCAGTCCAATTTTGTGCACTTTTTGGGTTTTGAGAATGTTGAAAATTGCCCACTATTTGGTTATTTAGACTTTTAATGCAATGAGCCAAATTGGTTATCTCATATGTCCCAAGGTTTTCAGATCATATAGAGTTCCTAGCTTTCGAATGTTTGGTGGATGCAATCATAAAGAGGAATCTGTTTGGAGAAAGTGTCTACTTTGGATATAGCTTTAGGTTATCAAACGTCAATGGTGGATCCATCACATCAAGGGCCTGTGTTATAATCCATGGGTGATTGGCCACCTGAAGAGACTTTAGGACGCAGGATGTGCGAAGAATACAAGCCTTTGTTGATTTTCTGATTTATTTTTATCCATGTGGAACGATAGTACTGATGATTAATTTTCTGCATTTTAGTTTTTTTTTCTTTTTGGGGAAATGAAGAGTGGTGGTGATGGGGTTCTTGGAGGTCGAGTTTTTTAGATGGAGATGGGTTTCATGCAGGGTGAACATATATGTGTATATTGAGCTTGTATTGCATGTGTTAGTAATTGCAGGTGTATATGTTACATATGTAGATCCAATTGGATATGTTAGCCATTTATGTATATATTCAATTGAATGTTTTCTTGTTAGGTGCCCAACCATCTCAGCTGTTTCATGTAATTTAAAGTTTGTTGAATGTGTTCTTCATGGTTATTTGAGCACCTTTCTGAGCATGTATATTTAATTAAATATTTTTTGATGGAATCATATTATTTGAGGAGGCATTTCAACGTTACCTATATATATTTTTTATATATATTTGTCTGGCACGTGTAGGGCCTCATCAAAAAAATCCATTGGTAGTAATCACTTTCAAAGTGAATGTAATTAAAGTAGTGACTTCTTTCTTGCAACGATGGCAAGTGCAAGCTTTCATCAATTGTCTCATCATAAAACTATTTTATCTCATTGTTTCTCATTGTCCCATCAACAGATGTGCAAAATGTGGTTTTTTTTAGATATTTGTATTTTAATAACGCTTTGCAAATCCTCAATCTAGTGGTAGTTTTTAGTCTAATTAGAGTTAACTTGGCTTGGTTCTATTTTAGAATGCACTAATCTTGAGCACTTGGATTTAAGAAGTGGGTCATGATATTTGATTCAATAAGTTGCCCGCGACAAACCCATGTCAGATACCATATATTATTGGTTGGTCCTGACTTGGTCCCATCAAATAGAAAAAGCTTATTGACTGACCTTTTATCAAATAATCAACTTGGAAGCTAATGAGTAATGATAATTTGTTATATTGGTGGGCCTGACTGATCTAAAAATACACACGTACACAAAAAAAAAAAAAAAAAAAAGAGTATGTACCGCTTACTGGCATTCTCTGAAAATACTACTACTTTACCATGTAACTTGTAAATGAATTAGTCTTTTCACAACTTAATAAAAAAGGGTAAAAGCATCATATTAATTTGTTAAAAAGCATAACACAAGAAGTTTCATGAACACATCTGCAGTCAAATTGTAGCCAGAAAAGTTGGGATCAGGGAGCAGGACCATTTAGCTGTATCCAACCCGTTCCTTCAGGGTCTTTATTTTGAAATATGCGGGTGATGAATTCAACATCATTGTCATTGTTGAGTTCCATCTCCTTCAGCTTAAAAATCACCAAGTCCGCTTTACTGCACATAGAAGAACTTTCATTTGTAAGACAAATGCTAAAATGACATTAAATTAGCAATAGATTAAATTAAATAATAGAATTTGAGTTGCAATAAATGTTTTGCTAGATCATTCAATAATTTATGTTCATGAGTTGGGTCAAGTGATCTGGTCATCAAAAGAGCACTGAAGCCAAGACCATAGTGGATAAGATGATGTGAATCATGTTCTTACTCCAAATGATCCTACCAAGAGAGTGCCAAATGCTGAGAGGCAAAAGAGCTACCATAAACTCTCGTTATATGTTATGGTGAGTAAAGCCTATAGAGATACACTCTATGGATAAAATATGAGCACTCATATTTCTCCCCATAATACAAGCCTAATTACTTTACTAGAAAAATATGCCTGTGATAAGCACAACAATATGAAAATTATGAAAATTTAAAATTATATTGAAATGGTAAAAATTGAGAAAAATATAAATTCCTATAATAGTGAAAAAAAATAAATGATTAATTTGAAAGCGAGATAACTTCATTTTTTCAAAATCAATTACGTTTTTTTTTCCTGAAATTATAAGAATCATTCGCTTGGCCTAATACCAAAACTTGCAAACAAAAAAGGGAACCGGAAAGGTAAAAAGAAGCTACTAATCCATGGAAATCAAAAGAAAAGAGCCCATCAGAACTAACAAAAAATAACCATGAAATAATTTCATAATAGAATGCAATAAAAGCAATACAAAATAAAAATATATCACAAATAAAAAATAAAAAGACTATCCAATAATAAAGCAATTAAGAAGAAACAAACAAACCAATAAAAAGTCAATGTCTTAAAACCACATATTAAAACTGAAGTAAAAGAAAAGAAAAACCTCACAAACCCATCAATGCCCATCACCAGTAAAACTAAAAGAACCCACGGAAACTCAAATAATAATAATAATGAGATAAATTCATTTTATATTGTTTTCATGCAGCCATGAATACTCTAAAAATGAAGGATTGAAACAATGTTGTATCTTTTATATATGATCGTTCGAGAATATGCTATGATACTCATACAACTAAAACATTATTAGGTAAATGTAACAGTAGCAATAAAACACCATTTTCAATGTTTTTTTCACATATACATAACATCATATGTAATAGAACACCATTTTCTTATTTAGACACTATATCAGATGTAAACAATTAACTCCCCCCCAAACACACATTATGGCATTAATTACGATGGACAAGTTATTAATTCTCATGCATTTTGAACAATAATTTAAAATTAATATCCAAATTAGGTATTAGTGATTAATAAAAAAAATAATGGATTTTCATAGAGATTAAACCTGGAAGCTTTCTCTCCTAAAGATGCAACTTTTTCACTCCTAAAGATGCAAGGTATTAATGAGAATATAAGAACAACAACTATGTATGTGGAAGATAGTTTTTCAATGCATTTTATTAGACATCAATTGCTTTTTTATTTCTTTTTTAATGGTAGTGATTTCACCCTTTTGACTGGAAAAAAAAAAGATTTCACTTTATATACTTTCTTTTGGTGAGGTAAAACAATTATTATGGTGTAGGTATGGATATTATCTTATACCTGATAGGGTTCTACATTTTCTACCTCTAGTATGAGATGACACAAGGCTTTCACCTCAGGGCATAAACAAAAACCACAGAAAAAGTAAACACAAAAGTTTTGCACTTCATATGAAACAAACTTTACTTCTGCAGAAAAAGACGGAGTAAACACAAGACACAAATAAGCCTCCACTCACTGTCACACATGGTCCCGTTATCTTTTTTTTATTTTTTATATTTTATTCTATTCGTGACACGCACTCCCCTCTCAACGGAGTCTGTTTCCCACGCATGTCCATTTCTCTCAACCCATCTCACTCTCCTTATAAGCAGCCGTCTCTCTTTTCTCTCGTCTCCTTCAATCTCTCTCAACCCATCTGCTTTTCTCTTTCTTCTTGCCTCTTCTCTACCCAACTTTCCTTCTTCCCCTCTTTTCTCTTTTCATCATCCACCATAAACATCAACCTTGCTTCCCGTCTGATCTTTGCTTCTGATCTAGTCAGGCAACAACTCAGCATATCCATCATGGTTTCTTCTAACAGAACTTTAAAGATGGATTCTTCTAGTGAAAAAGTCATGGTTGGGTCACTAACTTGTTATTATGACTGTATAAAACTATGAAGAACAACTATTTATATTTATAGGTTACAGTTCTAAAACCTAGTACGTAACTCTGGAAACCATTAACAGAGCAAACAACTTAACAGAAAGGAGTCATGCTTTTTGTGAAGTCTTGTTGGCATGTGGGCCTCTGGCCCACACTTGATGGCACAAAAGCAACATTTTAAGGTTATTACAGACTCCTAGTCCAGGCCATACGGGCATTAAAATTCAAGCTTTTCATGCATGGGCATTATCAAGCTCTCTCTCTCTCTCTCTCTCTCTCTCTCTGCATGCAGGTATAAATTCCAAAGTTTCAAGCTGCAAAATGCAAAGAAACCCTAGTGTTACACACTCTCTCTCTCTTTGCATACTGGTACAGATTCCAAAGTTGAAGCTGCAAAATGCAAAGAAACCCAACTCTCTCTCTCTCTCTCTCTCTCTCTCTCTCTCTCTCTCCACATTCTGGTGCAGATTCCATAGTTCAAGCTGCAACATGCAAAAGAAACCCAAGTGTTACACACACGCAGATTCCATAGTTCAACCCAAGAGCTACAAACACGCAAATACCATAGTTCAAGCTTCAAAATGCAAAAAGAAACCCTAGTGTTACACACACACACATGCTTATCCAATTTACACCTTGCTGGATATGGGTTCCATCCCCTGTTATCGGCGGCCAACAAGTTTAACCAATTTACACACATATGCTTAATCAACATCCTGTGGCCCACACTTGATGGCCACAAGTCTAACCACTCAAGTGCCTCATTTAATCAAAGCTTATGAAAAAACCTGGATTTTTAAAAGCGAAAGAACCATTATTATAAAGTAGCAATATGGGATGTAGTGGCATGTCTGTGTGCAAACTGAAACATGGATATGTAGTGGACCAAATAGAATGACACGGTTCTAAAGCAACTGGAGAAGGCAGACATATGGATTTACACAGCTAGGTTCTAAACAGTTAATGATTATGTGTGGATGATCATGAAGAGAATTTACCCTCAATAAAAGTGAATAAAGAAGAACGAAGTATGAGTGGAGAAGACGTATAAGTAGAGGTGAGGAGACAAGTATTTTTGTATGGGCAGTGTTTTTGGACAACAAATGGATAGAATCATGCAATCCAATTCATTTCTTCAATAACTACCCACCAAAAGAGTGGCGTGTGGTCAATTATTGCTTTGAACCTTTTAAATCAGTTGCACAATCAGAGACACAAACCTCACACGTCCATCACGATCTGTATCTGCGGCCTGTAAATCTTCATTGGTGAAATCTTTGCTCCAACGACGTTTGGCCCTCCATTGCTTCCATGCCTCCCCAAATGTGGTTATCAACCAGCCAACTGAAAGGGTAGAGAAAGATAGCCAGAATACAGCAAATACGCGACCCATAGTTGTTCTGAAGGCAAAGTCGCCATATCCAACTGTAGTAACCGATACCACAGAGAGATAAAAGGAATCAAGACTGCTCAACTTCTCTACGTAACATAGAACTAAGAAACCTAAAATGATGAAGAAGACAAAAGCCACAAGTATCCCAACTCCCACCCTCTTCCTGACATTTGTAAGAAAGTTCTCTGATAACTCTGGGCACAGTCGGGTTTTTGAAGTATGATTCCATGCTATCTCCAGTATGCTCGGGAGCATAATATTTTGGAGGATGACTCCTCTTAGAGCATACAAGCATGTAAAGACTTTAGTACCAACAGATTTTGGTACAATATCACCATACCCTATTGTGAAAACGTCACGATAGTAAAATAGAACCCGTCTACAAAAGTATTAGTTTTTTTTATTTGTGAAAAATGTTTGTGTGTAAGGGCAAAAAAGAGAGCACCAAAAAGAAGGTACACAGTGACAGCAGCAATCTTAATCATCACTGTGAGATGGTGGTTTTTAATGGTGGAAGCATGACCGGTTCTAATATGGTGTCGTTGGTGGGTGTGTCCATGTGGAGGTGGAGCATTGTGTGGGGGTTGCTGGGTGTGTTCATGTGGAGGTGAAGCATTGTGTGTGCGTTGTTGGGTGTCTTCAGGTGGATCATTGTGTGTGAGAGAATGACTAGGGTGGATTTCAGAGGTTGTGTGTGAAGAACCGGAAGAGGTAGACATGCTGTCTATTGGTATAAACAAGAAGTTGAGAGGAAGAATAACAGAGGCTGAGAATAAGGTGCCAATACAGTGTGATGAGCTGAGTTTAAAAAGAACGCCTTGCTCAAGTGCTCAAGTGCTGCAAGAGATACGTGTCACGTGAACGGCGATACATGATCCGGATGGGACGTCCCATGAATGATCCGGATGAGACGTGTCGTCCGCTCAGATTTGATTTATAATAAACACCTTGGCAGACCGTATAACACGTAAATCTCTTGAAATCCTGCTCCATCATCACCACATCTTCTGCCGTCAAGTGGGGAAAGTAGAAAGGGTTTTAAAAAATATGAGAAATGAAGGGTCATGGGAAAGAAGAAAGCAGCTGTGCTGAGGCATATTTTCTTGGAGGGAAGAAGAAATGGACTGTGGTTTTTGCTGCTGCATGGGCATCAGCCGCCCCTCCCATCATCATCACCCAAGTCGTTCTCAAAGAGAGGAAGATGAAAAATTCGGCTGTTGGCATTTTTTCATTTTTACAAAAAAGACCCCTCTTCAATTCTTAAAACTTTAAGTAGGTTCATAGTGATTAAGCACTGGCGTGGATGAGTAAATTACGTCCACAATTCGTCCACTCATCCTCAGTATATAACTAGCAAAATAGGCCCGCACTTAGCCTGGGCCCAAAAATTAGAATTTATTCAATTTCGGGATACTTTATAAGGTATTAATTGAAAGAAGATAATGTAGAATAAAAATCATATTATTTATTATTTACAAATTATATAAAAGTTTATTTAAAAGGAGAATGTATAGAAAAATTACTTTATTTGAAAATCAAATTTAAGGTTATAAATTTCAATTATTTATTATTCTCCAGGTAAAAAGTCTATGAAAATTTTGAAATCTATAAAAAATTATATAAAAATATAGATCAGAGTATTTTGGAAAAAAAAGTACTTATACATGAAGTTCAAGTATTGTCTTATGAATATCAAATCATTATTTATTGCATAACTTTAAAGAAACATCTCTTCAGAGGCAAATAAATTAAATTTGAAATTAAGTACAAAGTAAAAAGAAATTCATTTACATTTACATTGTAATAAATAATTATACATTGAAGCCCATGAATGAGTCATCTATGTTGTATCATGGTCTTTGTAATATTTTTTTTTTAAAAAAAAAGAAAAGTTGTTAACCATGCCGACTCCTAATTTCCCTAAAACCTAAGCTCCTCTAAAAAGTCCATCTTCTTATGGTCCATAATTTTTTTCCAAAAGAAAATAATAATAAAAGAAAAAAAAGTCATCACCCATGAAAATTTTCTAAGAGTGGGCTATAGTTAGATTGTTTACTTCTAAAAATTATCTAAATTAAAAAAATATTATTTACCTTTTTCAAAATTTTATATATAAAATCATATTTAAAAGGAATAGCATAATTACAAAATCCACAAACCAAATTTAAATTTATGAAATCTAACATATATAATTTTTTATGAAAAATATTGATGCAAAAAACTTGAAATGTAGAACAAATTCTAAAAAATAACAATATTTTTCAAAAAAATAGAATCTATACATGAAATTTAGAAAAAAAATAACAATAGAATATGAAATCATTAGTTAACTATATAGTTCTCAATTTATGGATCTCCTATTGTAGTCCAACATCTAACCATTAATAAAAGTTAAAAAAGCATACCATTAGATAAAGCATATAAAAATATGGGTTGTAAAGTGTATAAATACACATAAACCACTAGTTGAAGAAAATGTTGCAAGTGGTGTAGACACATTTGGTAGACTGGACATCACATAAAAGGCCGCAAAGGTAATAGAAAATTGTAGTGCATATTGAATAAAAAATATTCAAATAGGCATAGAATCCAAATACTCATACTGTGGTTGGTTATCTCATTATATACTTCTTTTATATTTTTTATAAATTCTTGTGTTACCGGTGGTAACTTTTGATCTTGCAATTACTTATTTTGAATTGCTCTCTCAACATTTGCCTGCTGCCTTTTATGTTTAAAAATAAAAATAAAACCACGATGCTATTAGGCCGACAAAAGGGTATAAATATCTCTGCACGTATAAATAAATGTGATATCTATGTAAACTTGAAAGAAAAAGAATAAAATATAAAATTAATTCTAATAACTTGTAGATCTGGCATAGTGATAATAACTCAAAAAAAAAAAAAAAAAGAACACCCAAAATCTGGAACCACCATGTTGGCCACCAAGATTTCCCACCTCCCTTAACTCCACCCATTGCCTCCATAGCAAGCAATCATGTTGGAATCACAAATAGGACTAAAAGCCATTAGAAACTTTAGAAAGGAAATTATCATAAATATCAAGAAAGAGGTTTCAAATTGTAGGAGCTTCAATTTTTCAAGAGACTTAACTTCTTCTTCAAAATGGAAACGGTCCATCAAAAGTTTTGATAGAGGCTGCATTGAACGGAGAATTGCAAACAGTCAATTTTGAATGAAATTGATGGTTGCTTATAAACTATTAGAGAAACGGTTTCTAGCAGAGAAAAGAAATTGTATTGATGTGGTTCACAAGAACCAAACCATTTTGAGGAGATTCTTTTTTATTAAACATTTTATGAGTTATTAATAGAGGAGGAATATAAATGTGGGAGCGAGGGAATTGGCGGGGTCAAAAGAAATCAAGAAAAGTCAAAAAGGCCCTTCTCAATTGAAACTTTTTACAAATTGAACCTGATTCTCAATTGAAATCAACCAACTTAATATATTATAATAGATGCGGCAGAGGAACAGGACTATTACAAGTTAAGGGTATTAAGTTTGTTAGGATCGCAAAAAGTTATCATAGGAGAGGTGCAGGGGGATCGACAGTGACAGGAGGTCCACATCACTCCCGCCTATGTGAAATGAACAAAAGAAGACTAACGTAATACTATCACTTAAAGAAGAATTCTTAATTTTCATTATTTTTAAAAAAAAATTAGTTACTTTCATACATTTAAATCTAATTTTTCTATTTTGAAAAGCAACTAATCCTTTTCTAATTTTTCTCTTTTTTTAAACAAATCATTTAAGATTAATTTTGTCCTTTTATATAAAATAAAAAAATTGTCGATCAATCTAATAGTCCATTCCATTCAAACTTATCAAAATCCAGTGAGACCTATGTAAATAGGAGGGGAAGGTTTGAACGGGACGCTTGGATTGACTAATAAGGGACCTCACGTGGTAGCCTATACCGTAAGACCATAAGAAATGCTTATACAAAATCATTACCCATATATATATATGAAAAATAATCCTATGAGAACTAGTTCTCACCACATTTTTTTTAGAAGTCTAGGTGGGGTTTATCTATCACTCAATCCAAATCTTGCAATACACAAGTATTCTCTTGATAGTCACATACCTTAAGTTTCAGTCAAATCTGAATTTACTAGACCATTAGATCGACTATGCATTAATCCGAATTGACTAGATTTGTGGGCCTCGGATAAAGGGATTAGGGGCATGTGATTGGTGTTAAATTTGATACTTTGAATAGTCCCACATAGAGCTTTCCATCCCCCTAGTCCCATCCTCAAATAGGACCCTCAAGTGGGCCTTATAAAATATTACACAGTAACTGTGTGAGAACACTTTTCAAAGGATTAAAGCCATATAACTCATCTTACTTACAGCAAAGAGAAAAACAAGAAAAAGAATCACATAATCTAAATTGGGGTGTGAGGTAATTGCATGGGTTGGATAACTTCATTCAAAGCATACCCCATAAATAGTTACTTCCATGATATCCATATGAGTGGGGCCCACATAACTCATTTTACTTACAAGAGCAAAAAGAAAGACAATCACACAAGAGATGGGGCAATCACGACCATGATTATGTCATTTTCTTACAATGGTCTAGATCACTTCAATCAAAGCATACCCATATTAAGATAGATAAATCGGCAAACTACAAGTACTCGGACATTACATGATCAAAGAACTGGGATCATCTCTCACTCTGCAGTGGGGCCACCTATCAAATCCAGGGCACACGATGAAATGTAATTCGATCAAGGGCTAGGAAAGAATGCAGATCGCTCACTAAGAATCTTCTTTTAGAATTGCAAGAGGATTAGCATTGGGGACAATCTATTTTTCATGTTTTAAATTATATAAGAAAGATGAGGAAGATAAGTATGTGGAAAATATTTTAGATTTTAGGATGCCATGTAGCTCAAAAGAGAGAGCCACTTGTTGCTCTCCTGCGAAAGGCTATTGTCATTATATATAGTAGCACTGGAGGCCTGTGCCTAATACGGGCCCAACAAGAGAGAAAAATATATGTTTCAATGTAAAAATTTTCTAAGGCTCTATAATGACTGTAATGAGATCACTAAATAAAAATTTAAACTATCCAAAATAAATTACCCACATTTTTACAAGGATCAGCACTAGTTTCATTGATATGATAGATGGGGAAAGCATAAGATGAGACTCGGAAGAAAGGCCGTCCTAAACCTAGGTCATAATAAAAATATTGCTTCATAAATCAAGATTTTGCTGAGAGAACAACAAATAAAATCTCAAATTAGCTATAAACTTAGAAAGCGACAACTAGACTAAACTAACTAAAAAGGGAAAACAATGAAGTCTTATATTACAATGGTTAGAGATAATAGAGGGTACATCCAATGCTTAGATTGAAGTCGTGGGACTAAAAAGTTTATTAAGGAAAAGGCATGAAATACTAAAAGATGCTTCCCACCATATATTTTGCAGAAACCTCATGAAATGACTACACCGATGCAAGATGACCAACTCTATATACGCAAAATTTGTTTATATTAGGTCAAGCAAGTTAGTATGAACTTTTGTATCTTAATGCACTTTAATAAAATGTATTGCACCTAAAACACGATAGTACAAGGGGTGGTCGCACCCATTGAATCCCGGTCTACTTTTAAACAACGGTGAAAATTTTTCTTTTGCTTAAAAAATATAAATAAAAATTTTACGTCATTTCCCAGACTCCTAATGAATTACCCTATTTTCAAAACACAATTGCATTGTTTGAATCTGTACCCCTCAAACGAAAATTCTAGGTCCACCAACAATAGATTATTTATGTAAATATTTGTATCTTGTCTAAAATCAATTCTATTGATCAAATGTGTGGTTTATTTTAATTCAATAGAAAAAAAGAAACCTCCAAAAGAAGAGGATAATTTTTTTCCTAGATCTTTATACACTGTTGCTATGTACATACTTTGTATAAACAAATACATAACATTAAAAAATATATAATGTGGCATCAAGTAGTCCCCATCTATAAAATTTATCAACCTGAACCTAGACCAAAAATTTGAGTCCAAGTAGTGGGCCTAAGATTCCAACGAATAAAATATGGGTTCAAGACCTATTTGCAGATTTTCATTTCAAATCCTTACTACGAGGGTAAACATTTTTATCAATATTTCTAAAATTTTAATATCCTACATTTCTAAATATTAACTTACGTGGGTTGTTGCTGACGTATAGCCCGGAGATCAAGGTCCACACCGCATCAATTAATTCAACTAAGAAAAACCTCCATAACGTCTTAGAGATTTTTTAATGTTCAATTGGAAGTTCTTCTTCTCTAGCCTCATTCGGTTATTAGTCTTTAACTTCATATTTGCGTAGTCATTGTTTAGTTGGATTTTACCAAAATAAATTATAGTGTTTAGTTCAGATTTGCATTAATCAAATCTCACTTCAATTATAGTGTGATGTGCATTGATCATGATCTTGTTAAACTATGTTATTTTATATATGATCAACTCAATAGCGGGAATTGTACTATATAGCTGGTTTTTCTAAATCATCATAATAGGATTCACAAACTTAGCTTAGGCTGATAATTCTTTTTTTTTTCTTTTTGGAATGGTTACACTTTGTGTAGTTTAAAAACATATGATCCTTTTTTACTATTCATTTGCATGTGAATATGAGGTAAGAAGAACAAAAATATGCACTAGGGTTAGTTTAGTCTTTTAATAATTAATTGGAGAATAGTTTTGCGTTTTCTGGTGTTACCCATGCCATAACTGGAGAAGTTGAGAATAGCCTTTTCTCTTTGTCCTGTGATCCTTTTGTACTGCATAACCTTTTGGTGATTAGACAAAATTCTATCAATCCCACTGAAAAGATTCTTTTGAAAAACAGGCTTCTCTGAAAAATCACGCAACCTGGCTCGTCCTTTCTTTCTTAGCTTTGTACTTTCCTTTTATCGTCGGTTCCTGAGAAACTTGCATGAAGAGGTATTATTATTGTTTTTCGTGGATTTTACAACAATATATATATATATATCATGTAAAGGGTCCCCCAACCTATAAACTTAAAATATATATTTTTATCTAATTGGGGAGCACGGAACTCGCCACATTACCCTAAAAACCCGAAAACCCCTATTTCTTCTTCCTTCCATCTTCCTTCTATGAAAGAGTGCTACTAAGATTTTTCATCTTTCAATCAACTAAAAAACTCAATTTCCCCATCAAAGCAGTACTCATAAATAGGGGTTGAGGCGGGGAGCCCCCTCTGTTAGGCGAAGAAGAAGAACCATCGTAAAAAAAAGAAAATTCACGCTTGGGGTATTGGGTGATCTAGATGGTGGGACCTGATGGTCCAATCCATAAGGGACCACCACCACTGTGGTCGCCCAACAGTCCCCTTCATGATGTAGAGTCTTGACTCCTATTGGGTGGGGCATGGGGTCCCACAACCCATATCGATCAAAGTAGTTTTGATGATCTAAAATTTGGAAAAACATAGTTTTGAATCCCCCTCTCATATATCTAGAGCTGATCTCTACCTTCATAATATTTGCAATTTTGGACTTCCATGAGGATGAAATGGATGGAAAAAGGAAGAACATAGAACTTTTGGATTTAAGGAAAGATGGTAGCATTAAATTTGCCATTGTCTGAGGAAAAATGTGGGGTTTTTTTTTTTGTTTTAATGGTAACAAGGGAGCTTCGAACTCACTGTTCAATTAGATGCAAAAAAATTTCTGGAGTGGTCATACATGACCACCTTAGAGTACACACACTTGCATGAGGTTTTTGGTTTAGGGGACCCCTTACATGATATTTTTGGTAAAATCCTCTTTTTTTTTTTTTTGAATAGTTAGACTTTGGGTGAGAAAAAGCCAAATTCACGAGGTTAATCACATAAAAAAGTGGATTTTAGCTATTGTTAGGTTTATATCTTCTATGTTGGGTAAGCCAGATGGGTCCATTGGGTTAATCAAGGACTAGATTAAGATCAAGGTATTTGATAATTGTATCAAGGTTTTATAGGAAATAAAGAAAGTTATAGGAGATTAAGAAAGCGAGGATTATATATATTATGTAAACTATAACCTTAGATCTCATAGAAGAGAGTGTCTTCTCGAACACCACGTAGGAGAGACAATAAGAGCATGAGAGTTTTTATATGCTTTTATTTGCTATAGTGAAGATGATATCGTCTTTGTCCGCAGACGTAGCCCTAATTGGGTGAATCATGTAAATTCTCCTTTTTTATTTTCTTTGTTATGTGGCTTGATTGTTGATAGCAGATTTTGCGCTTTCACACATACTTGTATTTAAGATCAACTCAAGCATTAAGTGGACTGTGTTTTGCCTTTCTTAAATCCATCCATTCAAATATTGATTGTTAGATCAAATCTTGATTGTTAGATCTTTTTAAATCATCCATTCAAATTTTGATTGTCTATCAAGCATCTTGATGTAAGCATTAGGAGATCAGATTTATTAAGTCATGGATGAAAGATGAAGAGGCAAGACTAGACTTACAAGCGTGCAAGCAGTAGGAGCTCCGGTTTTCCGTATGATCTAATTTCTAAATTTGTATTTTTTTCATTGTGATTTGGCGTTCAGATTTTCCATTATGATTTCCAATCAAGACCTAACGTGAGTCCTAATTGTACAAGCGACCTTAATAAATACCATAAATCAGTGATGTGCAACCACGTGAGCAATCTACATCTATTTGGTTTTGAGACCAAGTGATCATCTTCTCTTTACAAAAAATTGGAATTGATATGTGCATCTAAAATTGTCTATCAAGCATCTTGATGTAAGCATTTGGAAATCAGATTTATTAAATCATGGATGGAAGATGAAGAGGGAAGACTAGACTAACAGGAGTGCAGGCAGTAGGAGATCCGGATTTCCATATGATCCGATTTCTAAAATTGTCCTTTTTCACTGTGATTTGGGCATCAGATTTTCCACTGCGATTTCCAATCAAGACCCAACGTGAGTCTTAATTGTACAAGCGACCTTAATAAATACCATAAATAAGTGATGTGCAACCACATGATCAAACATGAGCAATCTACGGCTATTTGGTTTGCCGAGTGATCATCTTCTCTTTACAAAAAATTTGAATTGATATGTGCATCTACCAGCTTCCTTAAAATCTATAATCATCATCATTAATGTCTTGTTCGACTTATATTGGGCCAGCCATATGAATTTTTTTTCTCGCTCTTCAGCTACCCTTTTCCCTTGTAGGCCAACAACATATATAGCCAAACATTTTCCCAATAGCATTGGACATGTCCAAAAAATTGCAATCAACCTTTTAACCAAATAAAAATACGATCAGCCAGATACTTTTGG
The DNA here is from genome assembly GCA_037013555.1 of Sextonia rubra. Taxonomy (NCBI): domain Eukaryota; kingdom Viridiplantae; phylum Streptophyta; class Magnoliopsida; order Laurales; family Lauraceae; genus Sextonia; species Sextonia rubra. The sequence goes on along the minus strand of JASUAD010000001.1, from coordinate 101,289,720 downwards.
TACGACGGTACAGTATACGGTACGTTGTATGTCAAGAACTTTAAAACATTTAAATTATTTGACGACTTTATTTTGCACAAGAAGCCATCTGTAGCGACTTTTGTACGTATATGAACAATTTGAGCTATCATATTTACATTAGGAATTTAGGAACATAGTGGCAATAGGGATTGTGTTCATACGACGTCAAAAAAACCCAAAAACAACTGCCCAAGACAGTTTTTGCAGTCAGAAATCAGTCTTTTTTATCAGTAAATTTAAAAAATGGCTGTCTACGTAAATTTCCTGCAATTCAATTAACGACCGTCTTGGGCAGTTATTTTATTTTTTAAGAAAATTTTTAAAATATATATAATTTATTTATTTTCTAAAAAACCCGTAATTTTATTACCTAGCATTCAATTAACGACCTGTAATTTTATTATTTAAAAAAACCTGTAATAAACATACCAGTACTTGCATTAGAAAGCTGATCGACCTAGAAAAAACATGTATTTGTACAAAGTTCCAGAAACCAGCAATATTTCTTAACTACCTGAAAGCAGGTTCTGCTAAAGTTTCATTGTACAGCTTCTTTGTAAATTGAAAAAATATTTTAGTCTAACAGTCACCTGAAAATGGGACCTTGATTAGTTTGTCTTAATCAACTCAGCAAGATAATCAAGTACACTCCCTCGAGAATCTGCATTTTTAAGAAAAGCAAGAAGAACTTCTCTAAGACCATCATATAAGTTGACCAAATCCAAAGACAAGTTCATGGACCAAGCCCTGCCACTTAAGTCACTCGTAAGATTTTTATTCCATTTAATGTACCTAGGAAGGTTTGAAAATTGAATTCAAGTTTCCATGAGGTGGGCAGTGACTTACCAATAGTTTGGGCCCTGCATTGCACTGTATTTTCTCTTGGGTTTGAATTCCACTTTCCATGAGGTGGGCAGTGACTCACCAATAGTTTGGGGCCTTGCACTGCACTGTATTTTATCCTGGGTTTGAATTCAAGTTTCCATGAGGTGGGCTGTGACACCTGTGACCGTGAGCATCCCAACTGGGCTATTTTTAAGGGCTGGAAAACCCAGCTCTTCAAAGTTCAAATAGTCCAAAACCCCTCACCAAAAAGAGGACCAGATTCCCAGATCCTCTTATCCCTTCTTCATCAAACTCTATTTCAAGAGAGCAAGAAGAGCCACACTCTCGGTCGCCTGCAAACATAAGACGATAGAAACTCTGAGATGACTCTACTATTCTTAAAAAAACGAGATGGCACCACACTCCAAACATTTATTTATCTAAATACAGTCTTCCATTTCAGACAGTTATTTCTCTAAATAACAGTCTTCCATTTATTTATCTAAATAACAGTTTTCCATTACAGACATTTATTTACCTAAACCACCCTTGCCTTTTCACACCCTGCATAAACAATGAACAGAAAATCGGCTAGGAGGAAAAAAATTTTGGTTATGAAGTATTGTTTCTGAATGTATTTGACAGTCACCTCTCATAGGTGATTTGCATCTTTCCAGCATCAGATTGGTGGTCCAGGTTGAAGGCTTCTTGCGACAAGTCGATAGTGTCCTGACAGCCAGCCGGGCAATAGTGCACCGGTGCAGGTGACCTTATAGTCCCTCCCGCATGCAGCTCGATTATTCCAGATTGCATTGCTTGCAGCAGCTATCATCACACCCTCATCTTGGTACCCATAACAGGAGGAGGCTGCACTCACCAGATAATTTTAAAGTGTATCTCTATCCATTTAAAAAAAAAAAGGGAAACATGAAAAAGGAAGTGAAGATATGGAGGCATAAGATTTGGCTTAAAAATAGAACATAGAATTTATGTGGCCAACCTAAACATAATTGTGACAGAGCATTGTTATGATGCTGACAATGATGATGGAGGCATTTTCATGAAATTTTAATTTCTCCACTAGTCAGTTTATTGGTTCATTTTGGTCTGAAATGCTGTTCAATTGACTCCATATAAAAAATAAGCAAACTAAATAATTTAATTGAAGCTAGACGATCATAAAAACCAGGACATGGCCAATGTACCTGTTCTGAAAGTAGACATCTACTGGAAATTCACCTGAAAGCGAACAAGAGAAGTTAGAAGGAACTCCGTTTGGAAGACCAAAAACATTGTGGACCAACAACATTCTACCACAACTATAAATATTTGAAATATCCAATTACAAAAAAGAAAAGTCCTTGAAAGAAAGTCACCACAGCTTGAAACAAAGCTTCCAGAGCTTGAGAGAGATTGCCGGACCGAGTAGTGGTGCATCATAAGGGCTCAAAGCATGGGGCTATTATGCATAGATGAGGATTTGACCATGTCTGAAGAATAAAATGCAATAATTCTTGCTGTTAAGAAATTATTTATGCAAGTATGCACACATTTTTTATTTACATTTGTAATTTATGGATAAAATTTGAAGACATACCTGCACCAGCTTCACTTGTTGTTTTGCCTTTCATAGATCTTGAAGGAGCTAGATCTGGCACAGGCATTGCATACAAGCCAATGAAGAAACTTGAAAAAATAGACAACAGTAAGCTCCCAATGACAATAAGTGGCCACAGCAGGATCACCAAACAGGCAACTGGCACACAAGCTGTTTCAAGGAATGGACCTTCTCAGTTTATTATATCATGAAGCAACTGATGCCAGCCTGTGAAGAGCATGTATAGACTCTCTATTATGGCTATAACAGTGCAAAGAGGGATCTCGACAATCAAGCCCATCAACCCCACAACAAGACATCTGGGCACCTTAACTAACCTATAAAAATTCCAGCAGTAGAGTTTAATTTACATGATTATTGTGGGCTGATTTTGATACCAACAAGCTAATATCATTGAAAGACAGAATTAACAGCATACCTTATAGTGTGAGTTTGCTCTGAAGCAGTGCTCTTGTGCAACTCCTTCAAGTACTGTGGGTATGAATGGTAGTAGAAGACTGAAATCTCAAACTCCAGTGCAGCTCCCTTTAATCGTTTCCCATGTACCATCCTGGCCATTATTTGATGAAATTTCTCAAATTGAACCATATGAAATTTGCTTATGAAGGCTGCATCTGGGCAGAAAACTAAAATGTTGCAAGGCGCCAGCATTTGTGCTAGACAATCATTCAAGCAAAAACTAAACTCAAATTTTATACCAAAAAAAAAAAAAAAGGTAGGTTTTCTAAAAAACTGGTAAGCCACTCTTATTTAGACTGCAGACCACTTTAAAACCCAATTAATGCTTCCTAATGATTCAAGTATCAAATGGGCATCAATTTTACTAAAAGAAGATGAAAATTCAAAACTTATTACGAATACTTTGTTAACAAAAAACTAGGGGGAAAGAATTTTAATCACTTTTGTGTTGAAGTACTCTTTTGAGAGTCTTCCATTCAATTACAAAAGTGAATGCTACATTGAATTAAAACTTGTGCCTGTTAAAAGTTAATAAGTCTAACTTGCCAGTTTCCCTCTTAAAAGTTTTGCTCGACCAAGTCTACCCAAAACTTGTTTTAGATCACATCTCTATACTTAGACATCTCCATATTTAGGGCAGGTTTGGCAAGTCTTATTTGATTAAAATAGAGCTTATTGAAATAGATTTTTTTGAAAAATTGTTGTTTCAATCAGATGTTTTTATAAATAAATTGTTTGGTGTGTCTAATTTAATTATAAAAAGTATGCCTATCAATTAACATAATCATGAGTAAAGTTGTCTTATCGTAGTAGTATAAGCAAATTTGTCATAAGATAAAAGTAGTACAGACAAAACTGCCATATGATGTAATCTGTCATAAGATAGAAGTAGTACACACAAACTTGTGCAAAGCTGCATAAAATGGATTTTGCATCTATTGGGTCTGAATTTTTTTTTAAGAATTGATGAAAATACTTTCACCTCAAAAAAATGAACGGCAGAAGAATACTAATAACGTGGAAAAGTGGAAAATTGTTCTCTCTCTTAAATCCATTTTCATCATTCTCAGTAGAAAATGATTTGTGAGACCTGGAACCTCAGGAAATCATAACTGAAAAAAAATGTTAACATGGAATGCCATCAACTGTGCTGGATACAACAGAGAACAGAGAACGAAAAATTGTGTTCTATCATATGTTAATGCCTAGCTTCCTTTAAAGCAAAAAATAAAAAATAAAAAAAATTGCGCTGGATACCATTTCACTTTATGCAAAAAAAAAAAAAAAAAGAATAAAAAATACTAGTATGTGGCATTGTGGCGTTGGCTGTCCTTATGCCAACCAATTGCAATGCACGATATTAGTAAACATTCATCAAATTAAGACAGATGATTGGTACCTCCCTAAGTGCAGGTGACTTTTCTTTTATATGTATACCAAACTGAGTCCTCATCAACACTCAAACAAAGGTCCCTTTCAACCACTGGAATTTGGCTGCCCTGCATTCATGAAAAAACCCATAACTCTAGTTACGTATAACTCTAATTACTTGTACTCGGTCATGACAAAAAGGAAAACAACTATCAAGTAAGCATAACTAAGGTTATCCAAATGCATGAACCTTCATTCAATTTGGTTTAGAAAACCAAACTCATCAAACTGTTTGGAGAGTCTTTCTAAGGTCATCCAATCTCTCCAAGTCATTGGGATCTTCCACTTGAGAAAGTGCCCCTAAAGGCCTGTTTAGATTCCATGAAAGCCCTCCTATTTTCTGTCTTCAGGAAAACCCAGAAACTTTGGGCTGATTGCTCTATGGCCTTCATCACTTCTACAGAAAATACAGGGTCTCGCTTCATTCCCTCCTATTGCTCCATGTTGCTCGTAGAAAACCAAGATAATATTGATTTAGTAGAAAGTTAACTAGATAAAACTTTCCAATTCAGTACAAAACGAATAAGAATATTCCAAATCTCCTGTCAAAGTAGCCCATTATAGGTAATTAATATGTATGCTTATAGGGCCATCTGAAAATAATAAGATAACAATAATAGAAGTTGACATCATGGCTCTATTTGTGATTTTTGTAGTTACCTGATAGAAGCAAGCAGTTCGTGAGATAGTCGTTATGGTATTTAATCCATTTCTCATCTTTCAAGTTTCAATGCATCCTTTACAGAGATAAATGATTTGTTCAAAGTCTGGACTGTTGTTGGCACATAGAGCTTTAAGCACTGTAGCAGGAGAGAGTAGATTTTCACAGTCAAAGGCCACGATTCCATGGTGAAAAGTTGGAAGGAGTTGATGAGGCCCTCGTGGAATACAAAAGCTAAAAAGAAATGAAATCCCACTCCAACCATCCCCACAATGAATAATAACAACCCCAACATCTTATTAACAAGAATCCTTGTCAGAGGAATCCTGGACGAACCATAATTAATAATTAATTCTGTAATTAACAATATTTTTTTATTAACAATTAATTCTGTAACTGCGGTCGCAATGAATATACTTGTAGTGGTTGTCATCACCTACCAACCATTCATGTAAAATGCTAGTGAGAGAATTAAAAAGTTAGCTTCATGAAAAAACAAGAAACAAACTTGCCGTGAGAAATATAGAGCTTGAGTTCAGGGTTGGGACTGGCTTGCGTTCCACATATATGATATTTTCATAAACTGAGGAGCCAATTTTGGGCTTCAGCTTTGGACCGGCACAAATAATTTTATAACTTAATCTAGCCTTGCTCAAGCTCAAGGTTGGGCTCAGCTTTATTAACCCAAAAGACACGCTCAAGCCCAAGGCCCATGGAGCCAACTCAACTCATTGACAGACCTAGTGATGACTTCATTGATTGGTGAAATGGCTAAGATGTAGCCAGGCCTAGGGATTGTCCTACACTAATTTCTCTCCTCTGCCACATAACTTCCCACTTTAAGGTACCAAATTATTTAGTCTTCCAACCTAACCTCATAAACACATTAAAATATAAGAAGGTATTGGCGCAACTCCAGATCTCCAATCAAATGTAGAACAATCTCCCGAAGGATTGTTCGAATTCAAAGATGGATTCCAACCCTAGGGCATAATAATAGTCACGGTAAAAAACATACTGAGAGAAAACTCTGATAATTTTAATTGAATTAAGCATGTCCATTACAACGAAAAACTCCTCTTTATATAGGAGTGACTGTTTCTAAACTAGGAATGACTATCTCTAAATAATCATGGCTTACTAAAATAAATTAAGCAATTACTAATGTCAACTCAACATAAAATAGAAAATAAATAATTAATTAGAACTATCTAACTAAGGATAGGGATCTCTGATCTTAGGGAGATCATGGATCAAGGGGGGCCCATCAATGACTACGAGCCAATGATCCGGGCCGGATTTAGGATCAGCCTGCATCAACTTTCCCCGGCTTGGATAAACTTGACTTTGGCAAGTTAAGCGCTTGATATTTCTCATAGAGATCGGGATTGATGCGCAGGAAGTTTTCAACAGTAATCCACGTAGCGTCAAAGAGAGGACGATTCCGCTAGCGAACATAAAACTTCTAGTAACCTTCTTGACGTGTAGAGATAATTTGATCATCAAGGACATCAATAATCTCATCAGTCGGTGGGAGATTAACTGGTAGGAAATAATTTGCTCTTCATTACATCCCCCATTATCATGGCCACGGTAGAGAGTAAGATCCTCTACATTGAAGGAAGAACTGATGCCTAAATCATAAGGAATGTCAAGAATATAGGCGCTAGGGATAATATTTTACAGAATCTTGATGGACTTAAGTTGCAAGGGTGTAAGTTCTTATTAACTCTAAAAGGCAACATTTTAGGTCGAATACACACTATAACCATATCTCCTTCAGTAAATTCAACAAATTGACGACGTTTGTCAGCTTGCTTTTTATAAACATTACCATTGGCAGATATACGGCAGCATACTTCATTGTGCACTTTTTGCATGTGTTGGAAGAAATGTTTAACATCTGCATTAATTCTTGCATCGACTAGCAAAGGCATAAGATCAATAGGTAGTCGTGGATGAACTCCTGAACAACTTCAAATAGTGAAGTGCCAATTCACCGATTGACTGAGTTATTGTATGCCAAGTCTGCAATAGATAACACTTGATCCCAGTTTGTAATACGGTCACGCACAAGATAGCATAACAACTGTCCAAGACTTCTGTTTACCACTTTTGTTTGTCCATCAGATTGAGGATGATAAGCAGTGGAAAGGTTAAGCTTAGTCTTGGACAACATCCATAAGATCTTCCAAAAATGGCTCATAAAATTCATGTCCCGATCAGAAACAATAGTCTTTGGAAAACCATGAAGCCAAACAACTTCTCTGAAGAATAATTTTGCCACCTTATAAGCATCATCAGTTGCGATGCAAGGAATCAACCTCTCTGGCAGTCATGAGTAAACCTAACACAAAGTCCACATTAATGTCTTCCCCAGGAGTGTAGGGAACAGGAAAAGGCTGATATAATATGGTGTTCTTCTTGCTTGCTTTACTGAGTTGACATTTCCTACATCTGTTGCAAATATGAACCATATTGGTCGTCATGAGAGGCTAATAATATCTATCGTTGACAATAGCAAACGTTTTGTCGTGACCCAATTGTCCACTACATCCTCCAGCATACAACTTTTGCACAATATAGTTACGAATAGAAGTAGCTGGGAGACAAAGTTGCATACCTTTGAATAAGAAACCATCATGAAGGCTATAATGAGGATGCTGAATATGATCACCATTGATAAAGTCCACATAGATAGAGCCAAAGTCCTTGGCAGTTGCATAGTCTTGTTTAATTTGCTCAAAACCTAGCACATTAACAGGCATGGCGGTCAAAAGATGCTTCTGCCGGCTTAATGCATCCGCTCTCATGTTATCTCTTCCTGCCTTATGTTGAATGCTAAATTTGAACTCATATATATATGCGCTCCATTTAGCACGTTAGCACTGATCTTCTGTTGGGAGTATAGATGTTGCGAGGCATCATTGTCAGAATAGAGCACAAACTCATTGGCAATCAAATAACGCCTCTAGTGACCAAGTGTTTGGACAAGGGCATAGAATTCCAAATCATAGGCAGAATACTTTCACTTTGCATCCTAGAGTTTCTCACTGAAGAATGAAACTAGATGTCTTTCTTGGCTAAGAACACCTCCACTGCCTACATTTGAGGCATCATAAACAATTTCAAAGAGCTTGTCAAAATCAGGAACCTATAGAACTGGCGCTTCAATTATCTTTTGCCTGATATTTTTGAAAGCCCTAGTAGCTACGCTAGTCTACTTGAATTCACAAATTCTCATATAGTCCATAACAGGAGTCATAATATTACTAAAGTTCCTAATAAACCTTTTGTAGAAATTGGTAAGACCATGAAAACTGCAAACTTCAGTAATGGTAGTAGGAATAGGCCAATCAAGAATGGCCCTAACCTTTTCAAGATCCATTTTGATACCTTGTGCAGAAACAACATATGGCCCTAACCTTTTCAAGATCCATTTTGATACCTTGTGCAGAAACAACATATCATAAGAAAATAACAAAATCACTTATGAAAGTACATTTCTTAAGATTAATGTAGAAATGCTCAAGGCAAGAAGTTGACAGACTTAATTTAAATGCTGAAGGTGATCTTCTTTTGTTTTTTTATAAATTAGGATATCGTCAAAGTAAACGACGACAAATTTCCCAATATAAGGTTGCAACAATAGTATCATGACCCGCATAAAAGTACTAAGAGCATTGATTAAGTAGAATGGCATAACCATCCATTCATAAAGACCATCCTTTATTTTAAAGGCAATTTTTCATTCATCACTTGGTCTCATGCGGATTTGATAATAACCGCTCAGCAGGTCAATTTTTAAAAAAATACATGCATCAATCATCATATCTAGCACATCATCCAACCGAGGGAAAAGGAAGTTATATTTTACCGTGATTTTGTTGATTGCATGACTGTCCATGTACATATGCCAGCTTCCGTCTTTCTTTAGAGTAAAAAGTGCCGGAACGTCACATGCACTGAGACTTTCCTTAATATAGCCTTTCATAAGCATATTATCAACTTGCCTTTTTTAATCAACATTCTTCGATGGACTCATTCGATAGATAGGTAAGTTTGGTAACAAAGCTCCTGGAACATGATCAATGTCATGTCGAATGTCTCTCAATGGGGGCAGTTCCTTTGGCAATTCATCTGGAACTAAGTCAGCAAACTTTTTCAACAGTTGCTTCACTTCCTGTCGGACAAATGCAGTAGGAGAGTTTTCTGCAATTTGTTTGTTAACTAAGGCATATATGACACATTGCTCTTTGCTTTCTTCTTCAAACCTTCTCATAGTTTAAATATGAGGTGTAGGAGAAGAGGCTGTGGATGCAAGTGAAGAAGGTGGAGTTGGCAATGGACGCAACATGATTCTTTTGCTTTTCTAGTTAAAAGTATAAGTGTTGTGCTTATGATCTGTGATGACTTTAAGTTTCTGTAGCCATAGCCATCCAACAAAGATATATGTTACGTTCATTACTAAGACGTCACATCTGTTAGTATCCTCATATTTGCCAATTTTAAAAGGAACGAAGCATTGTTGACGAACAGGAATGGAATAATTGTCGATCCATGCAACTTTATAAGATCGTGGATGACTCACCATGGGCAATTTAAGCTTTCCAACCGCTTCTTGAGAAATAACATTCATTGCACTGCCATCATCAATAATTATATCGCATGATTTGCCACGCAATTAACTCAGGACCAGAAAATAGAAGCATAATTTCAGTCTTCTTCTTCCTCCTTGGCCTCAGCTACTAATAGACAGTGATCTAGAAAAAGTAGTGGCATGCCATCATCAGCGTCTGCATAATCTATCTGATCTGCTGGATTTTCATAGGGAGGATGCATCAACTTGCTCTGTTCATGTTGGACTTCACTACTAGGCTCATTGGAAGTGTATAAATCTCTATATGGGCATTCATTCGTATAATGTCCCTATTGTTTGCAAGCATTACAAACAATATCTCTTCTATCTATTCTTCCATGAGCACGATTATCATTCTAATTCTGCGGAAACCACTAATTTTGTTGTGGGACAACCTGTCTTTGCCAAATACCTGGCTGAGGACTCTAAGGTGCTTGTTGGGCTGACCGTTGAGGAGGAGGTCTATAACCTTGCACTTGATTGTGATTATAGGTAGGGTCAAGGCCTCTTCTTGTGGAAGACTCCCTAGCTTGAAAGGCATTGCATCTCCGTAACTAAAGTTCATGTTGTGCTTTTTGAGCTTTATTGAAGATTTCATGTGGAATAGTCAAACACTGCTACCTCTCGTCTAATATTGGCACTTTGGTTAACTCTATAGTTGGTGATAGTCAGACAGTCATCTATCTTCAAGTTACAGTGAACAATGTATTCGCGAAACTTAAATGTGTACCCTTCCACTGTTAAATTACCTTGCTGGAGAGTTAGATACTCTTGGTGGAGTGTATCCATATAATCAGAAGGTAGAAAATTGCTTTTAAACCTATCTTTCATGTTGTTCCATCGACTAATAAGCTGGCCTACCGCAAGTTCACTATTTTCAACACCATACCATCAAATTCGAACAGGACCCTTGTGTTTAACCTTGGTAAAGGCTATCCGCTATTGATCATCCATACCATACCAAGCAAAATAGTCTGCCAAAGAATTAAGCCAATCAATATAAATTTTCAGGCTGGCATCACCACTGAAGTCAACAATATTAATTTTGACTTTTCCTATGATGTCATCAGGTTGGAGTGCAGCAGGGGGACCCTGAGGATCTCGTTCTACAAGAAAATGCTGCATAAAATCATGAACGGATTCTTGATTCTCAAGTTTTTCTGGTCGAACAAGTGTGTACACCTGAGACAACGGATGACCCTTCTTGATTGACAAACTGCTTATTTTGCAATTTAGCAATGGCAATTTTCGCAATTTTTAGACGTTCCATGACTTCTTCCAGTTCTTGACTTAATTAAGTATGGTCTCATCTCTTTGTCTGTCTGTCATCCAATGTTGAAGATCATCACCTCTGCTAGGCATGGTTGCTGTTTTTTTTTTTTTCCTCTAAATAGACTTTAGTCTAGTCAGACCAAACAGTAGACCCAAATAGGTCAAATATAACCAAATAGTAGTTGAGTTGACTAGTTTTGGGTTGGACCAACTTAGGCCCAACTGCAATTCACTAGACACGGCATGTGGGAGGGAGACTTTTCTCCCTTCTCCTCTCGATAATGGTGCAGCGAAAGAGAACGAAAAGAGATGGAGGGCTTTTCTATTTGTAGAAGCAAATCATGAGCTAGAGATGAATTACAGCAGAGCTCCACGAGCAAAGACTCTTCAACAAAGCCTGGCGAGAGTCATGCTGATGACGGTGCAGTGCGATGGAGGCCGCGGTGACCGTCGGGTGCCAGGTATGCTCTCAAATACGGATTCCTTCCTTTTCTACTTCTCTTTTGCTACTTCTCCACTTTTTTTGTTTTTTTTTTTTTTTTTTGGGATTGGGCTTGGTGACAACGGTTGAAGGGCAAAGGGATTTTTCTTTAGAAAGGAGGTTTCAGTTTTGGTGATTTGGGGAATGGATGGGGTTTCTGTGGGTTTGGGGTTGAGGGTTTTAATGGATAGTTGGATTACAGTGTGTTAGGGGTTTGGGATGATGTTAGGGTTCTGGGAATAGGGCTTCGATGATTTTGGGTTTTGGGATGTGGTTTCGGTTTTCAGTTTGGAGGTGTTAGTTGGGGCTGAATATGGAAAAGGGGTTCGAGTGGTTTCAATGGAGGTGGTTAGGGATGGTTGGGTCAATCGGTTTTAGGATTTATGGGTTCTAGGGTGTTGATTGGCTACTGGTATTAGGTGTTGTGTCTCGGGGTGATGGGGTCCATTGGCTTTGATGGTGGCTGATGGAAAGGGAAGATGGGTTTCAGTGGTTGTGGGGCTGCTCGTGTTGGGCGAAGACGATTATGGGTGTACGTTTGATGAAGGGATGAATATCAAGAAAGACAACCGTCTACCTGGCAACCAGATCTAGGATCTGATACCAATTTGGAGTAGCCCCAGATCTCCAATCAAATGTAGAACAATCTCCCGAAGGATTGTTCGAATCCAAAGATGGATTCTAGCCCTAGGACACAACAACACTCATGGTAAAAGCCCTAGAAAGCTCTGATAATTTTAATTGAATTAAGCATGTCCATTACAATGAAAGACTCCTTTCTATATAGAAGTGACCATTTCTAAATTAGGAATGACTATATCTAAACAATCATGGCTTATTAAAATAAATTAAGCAATTGCTAATCTCAACTCAACCTAAAATATAAAATAATTAATCAATTAGAATTATCTTACTAAGGATAAGAATTCCTGATCTTGAGGAGATCATGGATTAAGTGGGGCCCATCAATGTCTGCAAGCCTATGATTTGGGCCAGATCCTGGATCGGCCTGCATCAGCTATATATAGCAAGCTGATGTCATAAAGGTTTGAAAAGAAATTAATCTCCTGGTCCCAAACAACTAAGAACTGGACCACCCATTATTCCTATCAAAGCCACTTATCTGAACAATAAAGAAGCAAAAGAAAGAGAACAGAGTATATCAAAGGCACAAACCAGTATTGCAAGATGCAGGAGCGTCCTTCTGCACAACCTTCAATTCCTTTGGAATCCGTTTTGATGCCACTGGCTATCACAATCACAAAATAATTAGCAAATTGTTAAATCAATGCGAGTAGCTAGTTTGTAAACAAACCGTGCAGTACACAGATCCACTCAAAAACACATCAATAGGAAAAAGAAGAAGAAGAAGAAGAAGTCAATTAAAAATAACAACACTGGCAACAAAAACTAAGTGAATATCATGGTACTGAAATACAAAGGAATAAGTGCCACATAATTCAATAAAAGTTTCGAGATATTGCAAAAATCAAGCAGTAAAGAGAACTTCTCAGAAAAAAATTCAACATGCGGAAATCCAGACAAATCCAGAATCCAAAGCCATTAAAGGAATAAAAATAAAAAATAGATAAAAAATAGAAAGATTGAAAATGAGATATCAATTAATAGATCAAATTTCTCAATCAGAAAAAGCAAATGAAGGATAGAGAATAAAGACCTAATGAGGGCTGTTCCAGCAATTATTTCAGCATGTCAGTCATTTACAACATCGTCGCAAAGGCTCAGAAGCGATTCTGAGGCATTTTGTTCCAGTTCTCAAGGCAACAACTTGCAGTTTTGGAAAAAAAAAAAGAAGAAGAATGAGAATTAGGAGGGGTTTTGAGAAGGAAAGTTAGGGTTTTGAGAGAGAGAGAGAGAGAGAGAGAGAGAGAGAGCAGATGATAATGGTAACCTTGGAAAGGAAAGGAAATGAGGACACGGGCTTGGGGCTTTCCCTTCTTTGGAAGAGAATTATAAAGATACATAATATTCAGTTTAGCAAACATTTCTAGAGATCAACTAGTTTTATGATTAAACACTGAACTTCATTCACACAAACACAAACAGGTCTAGGTTATCTGAGAGATAATATATCAAACAGCAAGCAAACAGTGGTTGAACTTCCAAGATTTCACAACTAAACAGTCAACCCATATAGAGCCGTTGACAACCATGAAGTGGTTATAATTCCAAATTCTAAGCAACAAACGTTGCAATATGAATCTGACCATCTATACGTAGCCCAAAAAAAAAAAAAACTTTCTTTTATCAATACTCTTAGCCACACAAAAACTATCTTTTATCAATACTCCCAAGTTGAAGTTTTCAGCAACCCATGTAAGGCCATTTATCTGACCCGACCCCACTAAATACAGTGGTTAAACTCTTGAATTCCGATGTATTCCTAAAAAACACAGTGTAATGAATCTGCCATCTTTTAAATCAATGTGAATTGAAACCCAAATGAAATAAACTGCATAAAAGAGCTCTTTTAGACATTTAATCAAACACATGGCATGCAGAATATCATAGAAGAGCAAAATGCGGTTTTCGAGCTTGAAATCCAAGAGTCGGTGTATCATATGACCCATCCACAATTTTTTTCTGCGCCTTCATATTTCTTTGTAAGATCTATAATAGCCAAATCTACTGAATCACACAGCTTAAAGAAGTATGGACGAAGACAGTCTACCTGCCTAGCCTTGTATTCCAACCTGCGGGCTTTATCAGGATGAGTCGGATGGAGTTATAAGAAGAATTGCTGGATGCTGCCTGTACTCTCAGCACCTCACCCTCTGCAAAAACCGCATTGCATCGTTTCTTCCTCAAAAGCTCCGAAACATACTTGTAAGGCCCTAAACAAGTTAAGAAAACATAGATCCTTGTTCCATAACAAATTGAGCAGTGAGCAATGCTCAATAGATTCGAACTATAACGACACGATAAAGACTGAGACGAATACAAACAGCTTTCCGTCAGAAATGTAAGATCCAGCAACAACAAAGAAAGAGCAAAACGATATGAAATCAAATTAAAAAAAGAAGTATCAAATGGAACTGATGATCACATGGTTTGAATATTTGCCAAACACTTTCAGCCCTCAGAGCTACTTTCTTTGATTTGTATATTAGGCCTCAAAATCAAAACTCGAACCGTGCATACTTTTTACAACGCTAAAAACCCCTATAAGATGAAATTTTAGGTTTTACTTTACCATAGATTTTGAGAAATATGTAAAAAATTGTAAACCCTTATATGTACTCAAACAATAGAATATGTTTCACATGTCTTACCAAACGGCCTATTTTCAAAAACATTTATTTAAAACGAATCTGTATGATACGGATTTAATCCAGACATAACTCCTTTAAACATATCAAGTTTGCCAAAAAGGCCCTTCTCTTGCTCTTTTAGTCTTTTTGACGATGGCCTTGTAAATGTTTGATAGAAGTTTTGGAAAAGTCAAAATCTCCAAAATTTGAGAAAACAAAAATAAAATATTCTACAAACATATCTAATTACTAATCTTTTAAAAAAAATTGAACTATAACATTTTTTTATAAAATTTTATATTCCTTTATTGTCTTTGTACCTTAAAATAATAAGATTATAATTTCATTATCATAAACAATAAAGCAGTTATTATTTCATGTGAGATGGACTTGCATTCATGCATTTGTGACTTAATGAGTAAAAATGCATTTTCACATCAAATGTCACATTGTTTTTTGTAAGAAATTGAAGAAATGACTCCCATGAAAAAAATTTGAGGCAAAGAAAGTAATTTTTTTGAAGAAAAGACAGAAAGAAAATGAGAGAAGAAAAAGCTTTCAAGAAAATTAGGAAAATTGGCATCATAGGGACACCACACATGCACTTGTGTGAATTACACATGCGGGATGGCCAAGGGGCGTCCACACTACTTTGATTCTTGCAAAATTAATTCAAGTTGACTTATCTCTAACGAAATTTCAAGGAAGATTCCAAGAAGGTGCCTTAGTGAAGGAAAAAGAAAGCCAAAAGTAGAGAGAATTCAAGAAAAAGAAAATCAAAGAAGAAGAAATAAAAATTAGAAAATCAATCCCGTTTTTCTTTAGACAACATGGATTAAAATGATCACAACTCTCAAATTAAGTGTTAGATTTTGGCAATCTACCTACCATTTGAAAGCTCTTTTTGAGTAGATGTCAGTAAGTTGTAAAATTGCTCCAATTGGGGCTGAAACGACAAAGTTAAGGCTTTGAGAGAGTGGTTGAGCATTTTTAGGTGGAATTGCAAAAAGATTGGAGATTTTCTCCATGTAACACACCTTTAGGTGGGGTCCATTCAATGCAAAGTAAAGTACAATGAAGACAAAAGTGAGGTACATCATGTGCATAAAATTTCATCAAATGTGGGCCCAAGATGAGATGATTTGCATGAATCTCAAAAATAGAAAGTGGGTATTGGTAAGAGATTTTCAAGAAGAAGTAAAGGTGCTCATGGGCAGTACTGAGTTAAGCCCGGACCCAACCTGGATTCAAATCCCTAAGCCCAGGCCTGGCCCAAGCCCGGTTCATGCCATAACTAGTTGGTATACCAATATATGGGCTGGCCCAGGCCATAATACATGAGTTTATGGCCTTGTTTGGCATATCTTATACGTATGAAATAGATATGCATGGAATAGATCTGTGTGAAATAAATGTTATAAAAATAGACCATTTCATAAGACAAAAGGATGATTTGAATTAGACTTTTTTAATCCAATGATTCATAGTTTTTCACAAATTTCTCACGATCTATGATGAATCAATGCATGAAATTTGGTCATCTAGCCATTTTCAACCTTTCAAAGAGAAGCAACAATTTGAATCATGATTGAGGAGCCCATAGAAGTCCACAAATGCAAGTCAATCATTTTGATTTTCCTCACATATATCTGAAGACCCATATCTAACCAATAGCTCAATTTTTACTCAATAGCTCTACAAATATCTCGAGATCCGTGAAGAATCAACAAATCAAATTTGACATTTGGTCATGTTGGAGCTTCTTAAAATATCTAATGGTCAACATTGACAAGTAGGGGTAGGCTGGGTTGAATCATGTGAAAAACCCAGTTAATTTAAACTTTTTACCATCAATGGTTCAAAGTTTTTGATGAATTCCTACTGATATGTGAAGAGTCAAAAGATGAATATTGAATGCAAAGCCGTTCTCGTGCTTCTCTAGAAATAAATGGTTTTGATACTAATAAAAGGCCCTACAAAAGCCCAAAAATGTACATATAATGGTTCATGTTCTTTCTCAACTATCTTGAGATTTGTAGATCATCAATCGCTCAAAAATTCTCACATGGCCATTTTTAAGGCTTTGAAGATTTTCAATGGCTCAGATTTTCATGTAAGGCATCAGATTTGGAAAAAGTTGGAAAATGCGGTGAACTATTTGTTCACTGTAGTAATTGTATGTCTACCTGCTTTAAACAAATATGTCTGCATAAAAAAGCTGATTTTTTGGGTCATTCTAATATAGACATAAAATGTCTATTCTCTCGTTCAAATAGACATTATCATTGCACTATCCAAACAGTCTAATTAGTCTAAACCGCTATTTGAAAATGCTTTAAGACAAATGGAGGCTAGATTTAGATCTGCCAAACACTACCTATCTCTCCTTGGATTTGTGGGTTTTATTGCTCCTCGCATATACGAGTTCTTCTCCTCATATTACGAGTCTCTAGGGGACCTAGCTCCCCCAAAAGCCACTATGCCAAAAAAAAAAAAAAAACATAGGATAGTTTCTTACTAACTTTAACACTTTCTAAATTTATTGTGATTTGAAAATCTTTATGTTTGGAAGTCTTTGATTTTAGAAAGTTGACTAACTTAGATCACTACTTTAGGAAAGTAAATAACTTAATCTAGTTGCTAATTTAGGAAAGTTACTAACTCTAGACTTTTTAACTTTAAAAAGTGGTTTTGTCGTGTGATTGTTTAGATCAGTTTCTAATTAAGTGTATTTCTAGCTCTTGATTGACTAACTTAATTTGGTTGTTTGTTGTTAACTTAAATTAATTTAGTTTCTCACTCACTTCATAGTTTTATTTTTAGTAAGTTTCCAATTTTAGATTGTTTATTTTTGAAAGTTCTAACTAGTGTTTTCATTTTGCAGCAACTTAATTTTATTTAGAAAGTTTTAGGTTTTAGGTTTTTTAAGTTTGGGAAGTTTCATTTTCATTTAAAGTTTGTAATTGGTTTTTAATTTATTTTTGAAAAGTATGAATGGATATAATTTTTAGTTTTTAAATTAGGCTAGTTTTAGATTTTTATTTAGGGCAGGTCCAAGTTGGAAAGGCCCTTAAGCACATTGCTCCATGTGGATCGCCTTAGTCTCACTAGTTTTTATTGCAGCATCATAGTTTTGTACTTGGAACTCTCGATTAGTGGTCTGTAACATAAAATCCCAAAACGGGGGCATCAAAAGAGTTGGTCAGTAATAATTACTATTAACTTGTATAACAACACTAATGTCCAATAGATTATAAATTTTGACAAAGTTTTGACTTGAGATAAGGAGAGTCTAGAAAGTTAGCGGAGAACATTTATTATTATTATTGAAACCATGTAAGTGAGTTTAGTCCCCACATCGCTTCCTTGTTCCCAAACTACACATTCCCATTGTATTAGGAAAAAGATCTCCAAGCTATCTATTTTCTTATCTCCACATTGTGTTTGGGTTATTGGTAATGGTAAGAAGATCAAACCACGGCATGAACGGTGGTTTCAAAGTCCGCACATAGCTTCCTTGTTCCCAAACTATACGTTCCATTTGATGATCCCCTTTTAGCACTCGTTTCTTACGGTGGGTGGCATGTCCCACCTAGCCTTCTATATGACATTGTAGACTTTCTGTCTTCTAAAATATCTCAGCTTTATCCTCCTCAAGCTCTTGAGGATCAACTCACTTGGTCTAGGCCCCTCTTTGGTTCTCTATCTCTAAAGCAAAGTTGGGATTTGGTCAGAACCAAGGCCCCTTCGAAGCCTTGGTCAAAGCTCATTTGGAATTCCGCCATGAATCCGAGGTTATCCTGCTTTGCCAGGCATCTGCTTCATAGAGAAACTCCAACTGAATCTTGGGCCCAAAGAATTGGTGTTAACCTTGCCTCCCGTTGCACTCTCTGCCTCCACAACCCTGAAAATGATCTTCACCTGTTCTTTCTCTACCCATACTCTACAAATCTCTAGTGATGCCTACTCAATGCATTAAATTGCTTTGTTCAACCAATCTCCCCTTCTTCTTCAAGCTTATGGTCAACTTTAGCATCAAGCAGAATGTCTTCAGATAAACCATTATGTGCTGTCATCTTCTTCGTTGTTGCTAATACAATTTGGTTACAAATATAATTAATGTCCTCATAATTCTTTAGATAACCGTTTTGGGTTATTTTATGGTTTGGTTTTGATCTTTTCTATTCTTGATATAAAGTACTATCACCATTTCAATATATATAATTAATGATTTTATTCTATATTACAAAACTTTTTTTTCAAGATAAATAATGGTATATTAAAGAATAAACCAAAATTACAGCAAAGAAAGGAAAACCTGCTTCTATCACCATAGCATGACCATATAAAGAAAAAATAGAATATAGAGGATTTTACAGGAAAAATGACCTTAGGTGACTAGTAGACCAAAGAGAATATATTATTTGTATACATACTAAAGCGATTCCAAGTATTTTTTTTTATTGTAAAAAAATCAGGGCCAAATTCGACCCCCATTTTAATAGAATTCGACCTTCATTCAAAGAAAAATAACAATTATTCTATCTCTCCTCTCTTCTTCTTTGTCCTTCCTCACATATTCTTATCTTTCCATACCCTACATCTACCCTCACCATCTCAACCTTCACACCCATCTTCACTTTACCTTCACCATTACATCCACTTGCATTTCCACCCACTTCTCTTCTTTGCCCTTCACTACTCTCATCATACACCCCACCTTCATCATCTTCCACTGCACACCATCACAGCCCAATCCCTACACACCCACTTCACACATTATCTAATATTGGTTCATGCCAAATTATCCAATTGTTAATTGGTGATTGAGAAGTAAAAGTCTATGCACTTTGAAAGGAGGGTTCTTCACTAGTTTGAAATTTGGCAGCCTTATCTAGAATATGTATGAAGAGGACCTGTATGTATGATTGAATAATGATCATTGTTTTGAAAGATTGTTAAAACTGGAATTTATCACTTCATAGGTTAGGTTTAATTAGTCATGAACACGACCAACATGTAGCTCATTTTGTTGAAAAATATATATGGGATAAAGGAATATTTTCTTTTAGATGAACTTGTCCATTTAGCATAAATGAAATTAAATAAAGGTGAAGAATGTGTGAAGTGGGTGTGTAGGGATTGGGCAATGATGGTGTGAAGTGGGAAATGAAGGTGGGGGTGTGAAGAAAGTGGTGAAGGATAAAGAAGAGAAGTGGGCTTTGTACAAGGGGTGGAAATGTTAGTAGGGTGTAATAGTAAAGGTGAAGTGAAGATGGATGTCAAGGTTGAGATGGTAAAGGCGGATGAAGGGTGTAAAAAGAAGAAGAATATGTGAAGAAAGACGAAGAAGAAGAGAGAAGAAATAGAAGAATTGTTGTTTTTTCTTGTTTTTTTTTTTTTGACATTAAAAAAATATCAAAGTGGTTTCGTTTTGGTACGCGTACAGGTAAAATACTCTTTTTGGTATACTAGTCACCTAAGATCATTTTTCCCGTAAAATCCTCCAGAATATACAAACAAGAAAGAAAATTGAAAATAGGACCCACAACTGGGGCACGTTTACAAAAAAAATGATGAACGACCGACATATCAATTGTTAGTCACAATTGGATTGCAGTTCCTCAGGCCATTGGACGAACGTGACTAGTGGCAAGCTCTAGTGTCGAGATGATGACTGATTTCCAACCTAACCCATTGAAGCTTAAGGCCAAGTTTCCTGTCTTGGAATTTATGGGTAGGTTTGGCATCATGTCATTCGAATGTTTCCATTTTCCAAAGAAATAAGGCTGTAGAAAATATATTTGGTTTAGTGTCACAGTTGTTTCCTACCTATCTCTTGCCTTATCTCAAATGAAGTGCTCTACTATCTAATTCCTAAAGTAAAGGTGAGCTCATATTATAACTCCTAATTTTTTATAATGGTGGGACCACATTATAAATCCTTTAAGTGTGAGCCCCATGTTCTAATTTTTAAATGTGGGTTATATGGTTATAATCACAAAAAGTAAAGCTACATTGTAATTCCTATGAATGTGGGCCTACATTGTGAATTCTATGAATATGGCCCTATATTCTATTTTTAAAAGTGGGTAACACATAATTTTTTAAGTGGGTCCCATGTTCATAATCAACAAACACGATGGTCCCACATTATAATCTATTATAATTCCTAAAGGTTGGCACCACATTGTAAATTTTAAATGTGGGTCATATATACAAAATCACAAAAAATGTGGCTTCACCTTGTAACTCTGAAATGTATACCACGTAATTACAATCACAAAAGGTGGACCCAAATCATAAATCCTATGAATGTGGCCCATATTCTAATTTTTAAATATGTGTACAATACTATAATTTATAAAGATGGGTCCCATATTTTTATTCAAAAAAAGGTGGCCCTATATTATAATTCTTATAAAGGTAGGCCCACCTTATGAATCTTATGAATATGGGCCCCATGTTTTAATTTTTAAGGTGGGCACCACGCTATAACTCCTACTGGTGGTCCCATGTACGACAATGATGGAGTGCCACAAACATTAAAAGATGAGTCCGTCTCACATTTTAGATCGTATGATTCTTTTGCTTCAGTTCATTGGGAAAAATTTTTTATACTGTTACCAAATAAGTTTTGTATGACATATTTTCAGCAAAGTATTTTAATATAATATTGTCAAACAAGTTCTACAGAGTATAGTCTCAATACAACCCGATCTTAGCAAACCTAATCTAAGCACAAAATTGAGAACAACACAAGAACAATGCCAAACGGGCCCTATGCTTCCAAGGTAACACAGTAGGATCAATCGTAGAGTTTGTGATAAGCTTGCACTCTCCCATTATCACAAGTGTGACATTCTCTTTGGAGGCTTCAAATATGATGTCTTGAGCCGCTAGGAACGGCTCCGAGTCCACAGTCTTTATCCACTTCACTACATTATTTGGATTTATGAAGAAATCCATCGAGTAATCCTCTTTGGAAGACAATGGTAGGTTCCAATTACTAGCTTCATAATATGGATACATGTTGGAGATATATATATATATTGCATAGAAAATATGTTGCAAATAGCAACATAGTTTTCTGAGATTTCTAAGTATTTAAACAGAGCTCTTGATCTTATTTGCAAAAGGATTTCCATTAGAATTGTTTGCCATGGCAAAGCAATTTTTTAAAAGATCTTCAGGTTTCTTTCTTTCCAAATGCCCCAAGTGAAAGCTGGAAAATATAGCTTGGCTAGAGTCAAATGGTCTTCTCTACTTGTATCACAATCATTGATGAAGTTGAGCATAAAATCTTCCATGGTATTAGCACTGACAGCCAGCGTTCTAAACCTTGCAGCTATATAGAGCCAAATTTACTTGCTAAAGAAACATTCTATAACTATTAGAAGATGGAGAGAGGATTCTTGGTTGTAGCTGCACAAAACACAATTAGTATCATTACTAATGTTTCTGTTTTTTTAGTACATTTTTGGTTTTAAGACCCTTATGCATAGTCATCTACAATATGATAAGAGTTAATAGAAGATTCGTATAGAAGTTTATCTGCCTTTTCGAGTTTTTTTTTTTAATTTTTAGAACTAATAGATTAATATATCTTTAATATTTGTTAATTTCCTATTCATTAAAGGGAATGTTGTAATTAACATAAAAGAAAAAAAAGCGAGGGAAACAGCAACAAAAAACGACAAAAGCAAATGCAAAAGCAAAAATGCATTGTAGAGCTTCATCCGGGACCATTCTCTTGACTTTGAAAAGAATCACTCAGAGGTCTTCTAGCAATGAAGAAGTCATTCTTTTAACTAGAGAATGAGCTTAGTGGGGGAACTCACGGTTTACATTCATTGGTACAAGAGACTTTTTGTTTTTTTTTTTTTTTACATTGTACTTTTACCTTCCTTTCCTGTTTCAGGAAATCATTAGCTCAAAAAATATCAACAATGAAACTCAGCAAAGCTTACTATATATAATGGTCAAATCTTCTCGAGGATCTACTCTAACATGAATCCACGAAGATGTACTTGAATTAAGAGGAAGTGGAAACCGCAAATTGTGGCTGGCCACGAGTTGCATGAGGTGGCTAAAAGTGGGCCCAACTTGGCAAGTGTGTGGGGGTCCATGTGATGCTCAATCTTTTTTTTTCTCTTTTTTTTCTTTTTTTTTATTGGATTTCTTCAAAATCATTTCCTTGGCTCCAAGATTTGATGCAGGATCCTTATCTTCAATTTCTCTACAGACAAAATCATTTTTTTCATTAAAAGCAATAATTTTGACCTAAAGTCACAATAGTGCTTATGTGGGCCCGATTCACATAAAATGATGACACTAAATTATATCATTGCATATATTTTGATTTAAATTACTCAATGATGTTAAAATATTTATCATTTTATGTGAAACTATGATTTTGAAAACTTTTTCTAAAAATAGAAATCCAAAATGGAGAATTTAATGATTTTATTGGAAAATTGCAATTTTTTTATGGATTTTTCATGAAACACTGCAATGATTTTTAAATCCATGAAAACATGATTTTTAATTACATAAAGATTTTTCTAACACTCAAAGTCCTTAAATCTTCTTAAGTTATGCATGAAATGATACATTTTTAAGGATTTATCTACTATAATTAAAGATCTTGAACTTACTAAAAAATTGGAAGATTATCTAAACAATTGGAAGATTTTCTTAGTAAAGAAGATGATTTGTGGGGGCAGAAATCTAGAGAGCTTAGTCTCAAAGAAGGTGATAGAAGTACCAAATTTTTTCACCTAAGCACATTAAACATTAAGAGGTTGAATAAAATTAATAGTTTAAAGAATAAAAGGGGTGTTTGGCTAAATTCTAGAAAAGTAATAGGGCGAGAAATTTGTAGTCATCTAGAAGGGATTATGAAATCTAAGGGCCCTATAAATCTATCCCTAATTAGAGTATTTATTTCACCTTTATTAACTATTGAAGAAAATAGTCAACAAATCCTTTTTCCTAATGAGATGGAGATTAGGGAGATACTTTTTTAACTTAGAATGCTTAATGCCCCGGGATCGAATGGTACCGAGCAAAGTTTTATCAATATATGTGGGAGACTGTAAGGGTTGATTTGTGAAGATAGTTCAAAACCTTTTTAAGTATAACTCTTCTCTCAAATCCATTAATAGAAATTTTATGTCATTTACTCGTAAGAAAAACCAAGCTAAAACTTTGAATGACTTTAGAACAATAAGTCTCTGCAATATTATTTATAAAATAATCTCTGAAGTCCTCACTAACATATTGAAAGTAGTTCTTCTAAGCAATGTTAGCCCATTCCAAAGTGCCTTTCTATAAGGAAGATTGATCTCTAATAATTACATAGTTGCTCATGAAATTATTCATTCCTTTAAGCTAAAACAGAGATAAAAAAAATTATGGGACTTAAATTGGATATGGCAAAAGCCTATGATCGATTGAAATGAGATTTTTACTGAAGAAGTAATGCTAGCTTATGGTTTTAGTGAAAAACTCACTAGGATGATTACAGAATGAATTACTTCTGTCCCCTTTCTATCCTCTTAAATGGATACCCATTTGGAGAAATTGTGCCCCCTAAGGTCTAACATAGGGAGACCCTTTATCCACATACCTCTTTATTTTGGGTGCAGAGGTGTTATCTCGAATGTTCATTAAAGCAGAGGAAGCGAGATCCAGTTATAGGGTTAGAATAACCAGATAGGCTCCTAATATTCTCACTTATATTTTGCTGACGACAGTTTATTTTTTGTAAAGCTAGCTTAAGTGAAGCAAGGGAGGTTAAGTATCTTTTTAAGGATTATTGTGAGCTTTCATGTTAGGTTATCAATTTTCATAAATCAGTTTCATAATGATAGTTTCGTAATTTTTGCATGATGGTAATTTCATAATTACGAACAACACAGTTTAGGCAAACTTTTCGAGGCATAACTTTGTCATTTTAGATCCGATTAACGTAATTTTGGAACTATGGATATCTATTCAAAAAGAGATTTTCAATAGCAGGTTGCATGGCCGATCTGAAGCTCGATTTGTCAAATATGACCTTTTTAATCTATGTTATCATTAGAAAATCACTTCAAAACACTTTAATTTGCATTCTTTCTTTGATTTCTACACTTCAGTGTATCTAACGACTCATACCATAGTCTATTCTTAAAAAAATAAAAAATTACAACTTAAAGAACCCAGAGTTTTGTCCAACTCATAAATTAGCCAACATATAATTATTCTAACACCTTCCCAACCAATTAGTACTAACTCTAACATGTCAAATCTTCCGATTTATTGATTTTGTTATTCATATAAAAGGCCAACTATCCAAACTTGATCTGGAAGCAAGCAAGCCATCTAACAATTTATTTTTTGTCTGATGTTGTGTAATGTAACTATCTTTGGTTCTTTCACCAAACCTACATAAACCAGCACTACTAGAATACTCCACCAATCCATAAGTAGGTGAAAAAAAAACCCTTTATTAAGCACGCATTTATCTTCCTATTAAAAAAAAAGGTGGCCCAAAAAAGAGAAGGTATGATTGTTCTATATCTATACTCCCTCATTCTTTCCCTATACTTGTTTTCTTGTCTTCCTTATTTTTGCTTGCTTAGTCCTTTTGGATCGGAGCATATAGATGAAGTTAAGTAAATTTTTATTTTAATTGATGTGGTTATTTGTTCTTTTCTTGTCTCTTTTAAATGAATGCTCTATTAGAATAATAGATCTATCTTCATGCCTTAGGCAACCTCTATTTTGATTTCAAATGAAAATAGTTTGATGATATATACTTATTTTGATAGATTATGATTAGGGCTGAGATACTTTGAGAGTTTATGCTTAATTTCATAAGTCATGCTTATGGTTTTTTATTCTTTTATGAGGTGAAGGAGGTCTTTGATGATGATTTTATTCTTTTTATAAAAAATAATTTTTTGCGAAAGATAAGTTTTTCGAATTAGAAACATTGATTTGTTTCTAATCTGAGTTATTTTGAGACAAAGAATAAAATAATTGCATGATTGGATTAATTACCTTGCTAAGTAGATTCCGGATGCTCTGATCTGTTTTCTCCATTGATTTTTCACTACTTTTAATTACATCAGGTTTTTTTTATTTTCTTGATTTTATTCCAAAATTTTATTCCAAATCAATCTTTTAGTTAAAAGAAATTTCATATTTTTAATTTAAAAAAGTTCAAAAGTGCTCCATGTGGGATCAACCTATATTTTTCACTGTTTCAACAAGACAACTTTGCATTTGCAATTTTAAGTAAATCGAGATGCTCAAGCTCAACTGCAAGTGGATAATTGGAAATTGTTCTAAGATCAATTTATGGTATGATAGGTGGCAGGACAACATGCCTATTGCAGATAGATTCCCTCATATTTCTTTCCTCTTGATGCTAGAGTTTCTCACATCATTAATGGAAACAATTGGGCTTTCTCTCAACATCTTCCTACTAAAGTTGCCGACTTCCCTATCAAGGCTAAGGCTACCCATGTCAAGCACCAAGCTATCGATTCCTTGGTTCTCTCCATCTCCTCCACTACCTAGTTTTCCTTCAGAGGAGCCTGGGAATTAGTGCACCCAAAATCGATCATGAAGCCTTAGGATCACTTAATTTGGCATCCTCTTTTGAATCCTAGACTCGCTTGCTTCTCTTGGAGATTATTGCATAGGAGATTTCTAACTAATGATTGGGCTCAAAAAATTGGTGTCAACCTCTCCTCCATTTGCTCTCTTTGCAAATTGGATCATGAATCTATGCATCATCTTTTTGCACCTGCTCTTTCGCTTCAACCTTTTGGAAATGGATCCTCACGACTATGGGTTGCACCTCCTTTCATTCCAGCCCTACCCTTTTATGGTCCGTCTTCTCCTCTGGTTATGACAAACATACTAAACAAGGTATAGCTGTAGTTTTCTTCTCAACATTATATATCATTTAGAAATCCAGAAATAAGAGTAGATTTGAGAACAAAGTTCCTTCTAGCCAACACTGCGCATCCTGCGCTTTGACCGCTTGAGAGTAGGAGGTTGAATCCAAATCCTGCAGGTTTCCAATAAACTACAATAATCATCTAGATATGCCGGTTGTTTCCTTGCCCGAATCAGTCTGCCAACTGGCTCAACGGGTTGTTCAATTACCTCAAGTGGGCCCTGGCCAGCAATTATATATCCAACGTCCTCTTCGTCGGAACCCCCACTTGCTTGAACCCCCTTGCCCATAGAGATTTTATATAATTCCACACTCTGTGGTCTTACTCTAGGACTGACTGTCGGATCCTCAAAGAAAAACACATCTCTGCATTCCATGATTATACTATTATCGTGATCATACACCCGATATCCTTTAGAATGTGATGGGTAGCCAACAAAAGAACAATTTTTCTTTGTTTTTGCTTGCAATTTATACCTTTCCTGTGGTGGTAACAGGACGTGTACAGGGCAGCCCCAAACTCTCACATGTTCTAATTTTGGTTTGGTACCAGTCTATAACTCATATGGGGTCTTGGGCACACTTTTAGAGGGTACTCTATTTAAAATATATTGTGTAGTGTTTAATGCTTCTCCCCACAAATACAGCGGAAGACTCGCATAGCTGATCATTGACCATACGATATCCATTAAGGTCATATTCCTCCTCTCGGCCATGCCATTTTGCTGTGGGGTATATGGAATTGAATATTTATGAATGATTCCCTCACGTGCACAATATTCTTTAAATAATTCGAAAGTATATTCACCCCCTCTATCAGATCTAATCCTTTTTATTTTCTTGCCCTTTTGATTTTGGACTTCGGCGGCATATATTTGGAATATTTTTAAGGCCTCATGTTTATGTTTAATTAGGTATACATACCCATATCTGCTGTAGTCATTAATGAATGTAATGAAATAGTCCTCTCTGATTCGATTGTGTACATTTAATGGTCCACATATGTCTAAATGAATTATGGCTAATATTTCAGAACTTCGAGTTCCTTTTGGAAATGGTTTCTTGACCATCTTCCCACGTATGCATAGTTCACATATGGGGTATTCAATTTTACTTAGGTCTGGTAACAGTCCGTATTTAACCATTCTACTGATTCTATTTTTATTAATGTGGCCTAATCTCAAATGCCATAACATTGCCAAACCATTCATGCATACATTCACAAATACAGAATAATCAAAAGTGGACTGTATTTCATTATGAAGAATATCCAGCAAATACAATTTTTCAGAAAGAAAACCATAGACTAAAACTTTACCGTGCATTCAAATAGTAACCCCATTGTCTTTGAATCTAATTTCAAATCCATTCATTGCCAACTGGCTTACAGAGATGATGCTCCTCCTCAACGCAAGAGCAAAGAAGACATCGGAGAGATAAAAGGATTTGCCTGTTGGTAAAGGAATTTTGACTTCTCCTATCCCTAACACATCACAGAATGTTTCATTCCCCATGTATATACTTTGTTCTCCGGTTTTCATCTCTTTGAATTCGATAAATCCAGCCTTGGTCCTTGATATGTGCTTGGTGGCTCCAGAATCAATTCACCAATTTTTGTCATTGGTGTCCACCATCATGGACTCGTGACCATCTCAACATAATCTCCGTGTTCTTCGGTCACTTTACCTTGCTAGCTATTCTCACCCTTTTTCTTTTTGCATTGAGAACTAAAGTGTTCAGGCTTCCCACAATTAAAGCAAACACCATTTTTAGGCCCTTTCCATTTTGGATTGCCTTTAAATTTCTTTTTATTTTTCACATTGGCGGTTAACGCACCGCTATAACTCTTAGCTTTAGCAACCACAACAGAATTTGTAGGTGTTATACCACGGACAACCTGCCTTTGTCCTTCAGCAAGTAATTTTGCTTAACCTCACTAAGGGTTGCACCCTTTTGAAGGCTAAGGGTTTGAGATACATTCTCCCATAAAGGTGGAAGACTCATCAGCAAGTACATGATCTGAAAATTTTCGTCCATTTCCTTTCCCAAGGCTGCAAGATTACTGTGTCAGATCGATATTTTGTCAATGTGATCCCTTATAGATGACCCCTCTGGCATCTTATAATTGACATATGCGCTAAATGCCTCTATCAGTTGAGATTTTGAGGTTTCATCATACTTGTCCATAGCATAGTCCCAAATTTCTTTCGCTGTGGTGAAGTGCTCAAACTGTTTCACTAACTCACTGGATATGAATCTAATCAATAAATGCCTCGCTAATTTGTTATCAAAAACCCATTGCTCATATAATTCATGGTCCTCCTTAGGGGAATCATCAGCGGGCTTAGGGACCGGATCAGATTCAATCACATAAGTTAATCCGTCAAAATGCAGCAACATTTCCATCTGATGTTTCCACACGGCTAAGTTATTGCCGTTAAAAATATCATCCTTTGCAAGATCATGCAAGGCTAATTTGGAAGACATGATCTTTATTTTTAATTAAAAGATGGGTTAGATACCATGACCGTATGAGGGAAAAATACCACCCTTTTATCTGAATCACTGGACCATCTTCCTTTTGCTGCCAATGCGTAGCTCTGCTCGCAAAGATTCCGTAGGCTCAAACGAATCGTCGATCTGACTCCGGATGGCCAAGATATTGCAGTTGGAAGATTTGACGGTGATCCGCGCCCCTGCCTGTGTTAGCCGTACAATCTCTGCGTCAACGTCATCGTCGTTACACGTACATTAGCGTGTCTGCATCAGCACTTCTGGCTGGATCTGATCTGGGTCGGGTTGGGTCCACCTGACCTAACCTGCAATGTGCAGAGAAGGGAGTGCACGTTTCCCGAGGTGAGGACAGTGACCGCTATCCCTGTTGAAGGGTGGTGGCGCCTTTGTATTTTTTTTTTTTTTTTTTGTTGAAGCAGATCACCCACAATCTTTTCCTTTCAGAAAAGACAAGCAAAATAAATGTTGTCTTCTCAGGTTTTGTGTAAAGACAACACAAACAAAGCTGCATAGTAACTTTGCTTTTCAAAATTCAATGTATGAACCGTAGAGCACAGTAACCTTTTGCAAGAAGAACAGGAAATGTGTCACATGTCACATTGATATGTCATGCAATGATAAAGCACCAAAGGAAGTCTTCTGTTTAAACCCTTCTCCTATTTGTTTGTAGAATAAGACAAAAAAGAACCTTGTGATTCTCGATTCACGTGCGCAACTTAAAAGAAAATAGGAAGTAGTGTTGTTTCACGTGACTATTCCCTCCCCAGTCTTCTTCTTCCTCCTTCAAGTTGCAGAAATGAAATAAGACAGAGACTCACAAATTTGAAGAAATCCAGATCTACTCTAATTCACGGTGCTTCTGCAAAATCTGAACCGATAGAATGCACCGTGCTTGGCTCTGATACTAACTGATGGATCCAGATGAGGAGACTCCGTCACGTAACTGGAGATCTATGTGCGATCCGGTGATGAGAAGCTCCGTAGATCTCTTCGCCTCTTGTCTTTCCTACGGGAATGGAGAGAATAATAATAATCATCCAAACCCTAGGGCTCCCTTATCCTTATATAGACAAGTCCCAAAGAGTCACACTTACTGGAGACATATTCCACCAGAAGCCCACATCCGCTGATCCTATTGGGAGTTTTATTATGGGGCCCAGATCAAGTCTTACACTGAAGTGGGATTGCAATCTCTGTCGGCATCTGCCCTGCTTGATCTGACGTGGGACCCGTGGCATGTGGGCCACACGATTTCCTACAAGTTGCACCTCCTTTCATTCCAGCCCTAGCCTTTTATGGTCCGTCTTCTCCTCTGGTTATGACAAACATACTAAACAAGGTATAGCTGTAGTTTTCTTCTCAACATTATTTGTCATTTAGAAATCCAGAAATAAGAGTAGATTTGAGAACAAAGTTCCTTCTAGCCATGTCTCGAAAAGGCTTCTTTGGATCTGGTTAAATTCAGCCTTAGATCAACTGCATAAACCATTCCTTGGGCCTCCGTTCATTGCCATCATCAATTTTTTCAAAGCTGCTCCTCTGTAAATAATTTTTTTTTGTTTTCTACTTTCTTTTTATGGGCTTTGCTCATGCATTAGGTTCTGAATGCATGCCTACTACCTATTCCAAGGCAGTCATTTCTACTCCAATCAACCAATTAACATTCCTAAATCCACATTTTGTCATTCACTTAAGCTATCCAATTATGCATTTTACACAAGTATAAAGGCTGAAAGCCAAATTCAGATTTCAATAAATTTATACCAATCACAAGTTACCAACATAGATTAAACAATAATTAGCTTATACTTGCCTATTCTTTCTTTTGGCTCAAATTGAGAAGAAATCCCAATGATCAAACCCTAACACAAAGAAAACATGGCCATGATGATGAGCGTGGATGCTTGCAATGAAATAGAGTATGCATGGTCGATTTAGAAGCCAAGAATCTAAAATAAACTATGATCTCTTAACTAAGACAACAAGTAGAGAGTTATAGGAAGAGATGCAAACCACTATCTTCTATTCTAAGAGGGAAGGTAGAGAAGAGATGGGATGAGAGAATGTGTGCTTTAGATCATGTGTGCAAGATCTATCTTGCTCATAGTGATAAGGAGGAAGAAGAGTGGTCAGGGAGAAGACCGGCTGTAGTGGAAGAGAGGAGGGAACCAATTGAAATGGCTCTTTGGCTCTTTTCAATCAGAATTTTACAAAATTACAAGAAAGTCCTGATTCTTAATTGTTCTTGCAATTTAAGTCCTTTAAAAGTCTACTTGGCCCAATTGAGGTAAAATGAGTTTGCATTCAACATGAAAGTCGTCGTGCTCAACGAAACGAACGCGATGATATCAATATATAATGCATATGATGCAAAAATAAAAAAGCTAAAATTACTACAAAGGGCTTCCCTCTACCTAAGTAAGGTCAAACCTGACCCAAACTACTTATCCACGACCCGAACTTGACCCATTAGACTCACCAAGACAAAATAAACTTAATCTAACCTAATTAGATGTTAAACTTCATTATTTAGAATAATTCTATATTAATTAGCTAATAATTTATTCAATTAATCACTCAACATACTTAATTGAGATCAGAGTGTTACACCATAACCAACCATAACTGGCTGGAGATGGTAAACAAATCTTGGCTTTAGAAGACATCTTGGTTCCGAACCTAGGCAGACTAAATGAACACCTCAGACAGGACGCATCAGCTCCAGTCCAAGCGACATCGCTCAAGGTCCAGGACCTAATTCAATCCTCCACTAATAAATGACAATTCCAGCTTTCTTCAGGCCCTAGGGCCTCCATACGAAGTCAACTGTATTACAAACATTCCCCTGGGTGGTCAGGACATGAGGTGTTGGAACAATGAACCTGTGGGCTCATGTACTTTTAAGGCTCTGTACTGCTTCCATTCCCCAAAATTCTTTGGTCCTCATCTTCCATGGAAAATCATCTGGAAATTGCCCATACATCCCAAGCTTCAACTCTTCTGCTGGAAATTATTACACAGCCGTCTGCCTGCCAAAACAGTTGTTGCACGTTGGTCCCAGAAAAATTGCACCACCTGTCCTCTGTGTCGAACCTGTGATGAAACTACTGACCATCTTTTCATTACTTGCTCCTTTGCTAAACTAGTCAGGAAGTTATTCCCTTTCTCAGTTTTATCAGAAATTGAGACTTCGGTCCAACAATGGTTCTGGTCGTCCTCGATAACTCGGCCAAGGCTGGGTCTCACAAATCATGTGGTACATTTGGACCTACATTTTGCAAACTAACGCAATCAACCCCCACCTTATTTATGCTCAGGTGACTAATGCTATCCTTGAATGGAACCTCTCCACTATTTATGTAGGTCCAGGTTCACGTGTTGGAAACTCAACGGACTATTGGCTTCCTCCACCACTAGGCTGGATAAAACTTAATTTCAGTGGCGCCTTCAATCAGTCAACTCACAAAGCAGGGCTGGGTGGGATCATTCGATATTGCAACGGCGTCATGCTCCTAGCCTACTCAGGAGAAACCACAGCAAACCACCCAATGGAATCCGAACTGATCGCCATGCAACGCAGGTTGAGTCACCACAAGGATCTTAACCTCTCCACTATTCTGATTGAAGGCGATTGCCTGGCCCTGGTAGCATCCGTTCGCACATCGGGACACCTCACGTGGAATATGATGCTTCTCTGGAACAGGACCATGCAAATGTTTACCACAATTGACAATTGGTTTATCCACTATGGCAAACACACCACCGACAGGATTGCTGACCTCCTTGCCCACCATTATGTCCCTCTTCATCCAATGATCAGGCCACGTTACTGCCTCACATATTTGTCCCGTAAAAGGAGGAACAGGTCACGGCCAAACTCTCTACACAAACCATTTTCTTCAACCGTGAAGACCCCCCAGAATGCTCCAGCAACAACAACTGCGATGATGAAGCACAACCTCATATCGACCGGGCATAAATGGTTCCCATCAGCAAAAGACTAGAAGAATTTTGGAACCCGCTATATATAATGCAAATGGACCTTTTGTACTCCTATCCATCCCTAATGCATGTACCACCAACTTCTTGGTCATCTCATAACGGCCTTCGTAACAAATAAATCTGTAGGCCACATAATGACCCCTATGTCCTTCTGTTCTCTTTGCCAAGAATTATTTCCTTATCTTCAGCAAATAATAAAAAACAAGACACACACACACATTACGAAACAGATAGAAGCAATTTATCAGAGGTTGAGAAGAGATACCTTCGTTACCAGTTACCACCTGGCCTCAGTCAAATTAAATTAGCAATTCAAAGTTTCATACTCTGCTACTCACACAAAAGGTTTGCCCCGTATTTAGCTCGAGAGGATAAACCATAGGAGGGTCAATGAACTATTTAATTAGACTAAAACCACATTAACCAAAGATAAGAAACCAACCGATGCCACTTTCCTTCAACGTCAAGAATTCACAGAGGATTTTAAAAAGGAAAAGCCCGCTGGTGGAAAGAATTATTTCTGCTTTCTCATAATTTGAGAAATTTTTTTTCCTGAAAGTTGCTAAATGGTTGGGGAAAAAAAGAGTCCAAAACAATCCTCCCTTGTGCCCATCATCAGAGGAGTTTCAAAATTCAAAAGGGAATGGCCTCATCTGTGTTGGTAAATGGTTTGACCCATTTGATCTCTAAATCAAAAAACACACTTCTTCTCCCTCTTCTTGCTCATAGCCTCTATCTACTTTCTCTCTGTCAAACCTTCTCTTCCTCTCTCCTCTCTCTCCCACTCCATCTATCCCTTTCCTCTCTCTTTCTAAGTGCCATTGTCTACTACAAATTTCCTCACAAATCTGATTTAGGAGAAAGAATTGTTGACAAGCAAATACCAAGGTATGTAAAAATTTTCTTCTTTTTTTATTGGAATATGGTAAAACTGAACATACCTTCAGGGCATGTCAAAATGTATGGTTTTAGGTTTTTCTTTAAAAAAAAAAAAGTGTTGCATGCCTGCAACTTACAGATTGCCTGTGCACAAATGCAAATGACAGCCCTATTCATATGTTTTAATTCGAGTAGTTTTCCGATCAAATCCACGTTGATACACATACTGATTGTTTAGGTACCATTTGGGTTTATCACAAATCAGAAAGTGATAAATAACTAAATAAAAAAAGGTGAAATAAAATTCTTTGTTGCAATCTGGAGAAACCAACAGACAAACAAATCAAACGACACACAAAGGACAAGAAGTCCAGATTTTACTTAATTAACCACTTCAGAGTTTTGAGAAAAATATACAAAAAGAAAGTGTGGGATACTCATTCATTTTCGCCAAAATAGGCATTCTTGCTGCAAAGTTCTAACATAACAACGTGTAAGGACTACAGAATACAGAGATGAAATTACATGACACAGTCATCACTGCAAATGTCATTATTTGAAGTATATAACAGGCCTATTTGAATCAGCATACCATCTCCCTCCTTCCTTGATATACTACCGTCATTGCCTGAAGGACATTGGGAAGGCCTGTCTGGAGATTGTTCAGCATCATCGCATGGCTGATGCAAATAGAATTCAGATTTATTGTTTAGTGCCCTAGTTAAACAGTTACACAGTGTACTGTTTGATATCATGTCAACCATTCTTTTGGCACCATTTTTTACTGTATTACATTGAAAACTTCCTTTCAAATTACACATGGATGGGCTATACCGTAAAGACCACATCACATGGAAATCTTTTGATCTGAGTTCTTTTGTTTAACATAAAGATATTTAGTAGGTCCATATTGTCATGGGCATATATTGTGCGGTGCAGATATTTTGTCCTTATCATGGGCAGTGAATTGAGTGCCGTGAAAACACAGAAAAACATAATTAAAATTAACACCCAAGCACACACACCGAAAAAAAAAACAAAAAAAGAACTTAAGATGAGTGAAATCTAAGACACCGAGCATAAGACATTTTCTTTATAAAATTTAAAAAAAAATTTATGAGTTTTTTTCCATATTGGAAAGAAACTTGCTTAATTAAAATTAATACCAAGCCCAAAAAAAAAATCCAACCAAAAGACGAATGAAATCCGAGACACTAAGCGTGGTACATTTTCTTTGTAAATTCATCATAAAATAATTTGAATATGAATTTATTCCATATTGGAAGTAACTTTGACATAAGATCATTTTAGGACACCGAGCAAGAGACATTTTTAATAAAATTAAAGTTAATTTAATATGACTTTAATCCATATTGAAAATAACTTTGTTCAATTAAAGTTGATACCCGAGCCCAAACAAAACCAAGTAAAAGATGAATGATTTCGAAGACAGTGAGCATGGTACATTATCTTTATTAAAATTTTAATAAATAATTTGAATATGAATTTATTCCACATTGGAAAGAACTTTGATATAACATCTTTTTAACATGGGTATAAAATATGTTAATCCGTGAATAGAATAATGCGGCGTGTTAAATTAGAGTAATAGAATAAGCAAATACTAGCATATTCCCCCTGCGATGCATAGGTGAATCTCAAGCAAATTAATTAATAAATTAAATTAATCTCCACATGCCCATCACAAATTAAAGTAAATAGTTGGATCATGTTTTACAAAAAAAATATACTAATAATATAATAAATATTCTGTAGTGAAAAAACACTCCAAATATGTTGCAACCCACTCTAATCAAACATTTTGGGGAAAAACCCATCAGATTACCTTAATCCATAATTGAAGGGCCTCAAATCTTGGCACTTTTAACTTTTCTTTGCTTCGTTGTCAATAGAAATTATCAGATTTGATCTCTGGTTGTAGTGTTGATAGTAAGAGACTTGAGTAGAGTGTGTTAGCAGGTGTGCAAGTTGTGCTTGAAAAGGAAAAAAGAGAAACTTTTTAACGTTCATAAATTTCTTTTTTTTTTCATTAAGTCAAATTGGACACATGAAATAAACTTAACCATTGATTGAAGGTCCTTAGATGTTTACACTTTTTTTCCAAATTGCAAATGACATTTGAAGAAAAACATATCCCAAACAGTCCTTCTATTGGTCATCAAGAGGAAGACACAAAAATCTTAGGAAACCTGAACAAACAACAAAAAATATCGAACACTCTAGTTTATAACACAAAACACCAAATACACAAGTATGAAAAAAAATTAAGCATCCTAATCATGTCTCCACCCTGCTTACACCAGGCTTAACCCTTATCAAAAGAGAGGAAATTAGTAATTGGATTTAATAAAAATGTAGTTTAAGTGATTTATAATGATTACTCAACAATTTTTTATCTGGATTGTCAAAGTTGGAGGGAGAGAGAGAGACCAATCTCTTTGTTTTACTAGTAAGAGACACGATCTCTAAGAGGTTCTGACTTATGCTTTCTCTTTGAATGGCTTCGACTTTAGAATGTTCTTCTTTTTTCCTTTTTCTTTTTTTTTTTTTATAACATTAGAATGTTCCTTTTCGAGTTATTGAAATGGCTGTGGCTTTTGAGAATATTCTAAAGGGTCTGATGTGGCTTAAACATGGATGGTAGTTGGAAAGAAAAGACCCAAAAATAAAATTAAAAAAAAATCTTCTTCAGAAGTTCTATGCAATAAAGCCTTTACTATTATTTAAAATCCATTTACATGTTATAGCATACCACTAATGTGTGATCATGTTGTTGTTCAATGATAGAGAATATTTGTTAAAAACTAGATATATTTTTCTTATGTATAAATAGTCTGTCAAACTTTACGTATTTATTTCTTTTCTTCTCTTATCCATTTATCACCCTATTTTACCTAATAAAGTATTGGTATTTCTCTAGTGGTTTCTTTTTCAAAATATAAATATTTATATATATTAAATCAACCCATTCACTAATTATTTTGTGACACTTTTATCCACATTCACAAATCTTCGACACCGATACATTGCAATGGATGAAGGTAATAATTAGGGCAATTTAAACAATCTTGAACCTAAATTTGCTAGAGTACGTAGTCAATATATTCTCTCTCCTATGAGATTGAGAAGAGAAGAAACCTACCAGGTAAGATTTACTTGGATGAAGATTGTTACTAAAAGTATAATACCCTTGTCCTCCGTGACTTATTTTCTATATTGTGTTTTATGTACACCATAGCTAATAATTTCAAATTACATCATACACAAAGAAGTCATCTATATCAACATCTTTCTAGATTCAATAGAAAGTGGAGAATTTCTAGAATGAGAAATCAAAGTTTCACATATGGGCCTTTATTTTGTCCATCAAATTTAATACACGAGGTTGAACGACCATTATCATCAAATGCATTGCAAGATGACTACAATGAGGAATCAAAGTCTCACAGATAGGCCATTATTTTCTCATTCAATTTCACCACGAGTTAGGAGATCCATCATCCTCAGATGGATTTCACATAAACAACAACATTATTGAAATGTCATGCTTGCAAATGCATGGAAAGTACTTGGCAGACAAAAAGAGTTGCACTACAAATACTATACTCATCAATAAAAACCTGCAGCTAAAGGAAAGTGTGAGAGGATATCAACATTTACTTCTTTGGGCAAACCACGATATTAAACAAGGAGAGGCAATTATATTAATAGTGACGACTGTCACAACCTGAGCCCAGGAGTTCGGGGGTTAGCAAAAGCCAAACCGATGACACACGTACTCCCGTGCCTATATACGTAGACCCGGTCTAAATGCACACGCACAAGGGAACATTCACACGTGCCAAACATGTACGCGGAAGCTGTAGATATCAAAACATCAAACTAAACAATGCAAGAAGAGAATACGAAAACCGAACTGAAAACCGAACTGACATATACATATATGAAGGTTTTATAAAAAGATCAAAATAAACATATACAAGTGTGACACATCTCAGAAAAGGAAGACTCATATGCCATGTATGATCCAAGACGCTCTCCAATGGAGTAATCGCATCCACTCCTCTAGGCCTATGGGGCCTCGGGGGTCTCATCTGGAGTCTGGCCTACCGGCGAGGGGTCGACCGGGGTATCTGAGCCTGCAACACCAAAAACAACTGTGAATACAACGATTCAGCAAAGTATAACCCATAGCAAGTTAACACACGCTGTATCTAATAGAATAAAGAACATCAGGTAATTTAAACAGGGCATATTCGTATACTAGGCTGTCATGCAAGAAAGAAACATGCCATGTGAATCAATGTATACATGCTGCGTACAAAACTAGTTGGCGACTACATTGCCATATGCTCCCAAAAGAGGGATCTTATATTGTGCAGAGAACACCATTGTCCGGGCCAGGGTACAAATGGTTCTCAAGTTTCCTGGGGTCCGGTTCCCCAAGACGTTTCCTTACTGCAGCAAGGCTATAAAACTACACCAAATTCACCCCGTCGGGATCCTAAGGCTGAGGCTAAGTAGTGCCTGACCATACCGAGTCAATCATGAAAACCCTGAGTACATTGTGACA
The DNA here is from genome assembly GCA_037013555.1 of Sextonia rubra. NCBI lineage: Eukaryota > Viridiplantae > Streptophyta > Magnoliopsida > Laurales > Lauraceae > Sextonia > Sextonia rubra. The sequence goes on along the minus strand of JASUAD010000001.1, from coordinate 101,251,096 downwards.
AGTATATCCAATAACAGACCTTATCTCATCCATACATACATACTCAAGGTGAACGCATAGTATGACTTTCGACGTGACATGCAATGATATGTTAAATAGTGGAGATCAATGATCGAAATACAATATGTTATGCAACAAACCATGCGAAATCGGATCACCTTCATTTACGAGCCAACTCTAAGCTAATTATCCAGTGTTTCTAACCGTGCATGATGATGTAGTTTTAAGTTATTCGATGCACCATTGTCTAGTGTTGCATTGAATCGGCTGGTGCACTGAAGTCCCTTAAACCAACACCCATGGGGAGATGTTTAACAACTGGATAACGAACATGAATGATTCGTAGCCCTCGAGATCATTCACACATTGTATCATATTCCGTTGGGCAAGTCTAGGTGCTCTACATTCTATCATGAAATCCCTATCGGTCTTTTCCTTACGCCTATCCTTGTTATTCATTTTCCAGGGGTGATACGGCTTAGCCGTAGGTGAACGTACGGCTTAGCTGTAGGCAGCTTACGGCTTAGCCGTAAGATGCATTGCAGCTCTACCGCGGTTCTCTTTACTGTTCATCCGCAATTACGGTTCACCCGTATTTTACTATACGGCTTAGCCGTGCACTGTTCTATAGCTTAGCCGTGGCTGGGCCGTAGAAGGTCTGTCAAGTTTCTGTCTTCAGTTAATCCAGAAAAAGGTACCCTATACTGCTCTACGGCTGGGTCATGGCTGAGTTACGGCTTAGCCGTAAGACAATATATAGCTTAGTCGTGTCCTAGTCGTAGAAAAAAACTGGGATTTTACCCTCTCTGGACTTTAAGCCGTATGTGACATACGGCTTAGCCATACATGCACAAGGTCGAATTCTGAATCAAGTACAGAAAACCTGTGAAGACATCAGCGATGCAAATATCCAACAGAGAAAGAGAGAATACTAGCAAATTGAGCTGTAAACATGTCTTCCATGCAATCTAATATGAATTAACCAAACTCAAGCAAATACCAACATGGGTTCTAACATATTATGGTTATACTTGCCTTAATTGAGTTCAATTACACAACTTGCTATCCTTGGGCTCATACACAACTAAACACCATCCATTGCAACATGCATGCATGAGGAAAAGAAGAACTATCAAGGCAACGTCATGGAACCATGGAAATAAGAGGAAGAAGATGATGAGGGAGATGGAGAAGACCTCAAACTCACCTCAATCCAATCACTAGAGAATGAAAAGACCACAACCCTTCAAATTAGCTTGATCGATGGAGAAGAGAACTCAAGAGGGAGAGAGAAAGAACTTCACGTGAACAGTGAGAGGGAAGAGAGTGAGAGAGAGAAAGAGAGAGCTTGCTTCGGTGGTGTGGTTATATATATAAGACAAAGATGCAAATTACATACAAGCCCATGGTTTAGACAATTTACATTTCGAGTCAAATCCGGGTCCTAAGGAATCATACGACATCGGTTGCGAACGACGTAGTTACGAAAGTTAACGGGTTCAACAAAAGACACGTGTTGACATCAAGATGATGCAAAAATGACCATGTCTTAGAAAAGCTAAAATTACGAAAAAGGGCTTGGTCTACCTAATCCAGGTCAAATTCAACCCAACTACCTATCCATGACCCGCAACGAAAACAAAACACAAGCAAAACACAATTAACAACGAAAACAACATTAATGAGGCACTAAACAAGGTCAACCTGGGTCGGAGTGTTACAATAACTTCAATAAGCCAGTACCAATAGTCAATGATACAATGAGTAATGATGAGATCCAATTCAACGATGTGCCTAGAACAACCGTTCAAACAAACAAAGAATTAAGTTATTAAATCATAATCCATAGATGATTTTAAATTTATTATAAAGATTCCCACAATTTGGGCATGTTGAGCGTAGGCCAGTAATGGCACCGATGAGAAAAAGTTTGGATATACAGGTGGAGGGTCCATCAAGAGGTAGGGGTAGGCCGAAGAAAACATGGATGGAAGTCATTAATTCAGATTTGAAGAAGTTGCACTTATCGAAAGATTTAGCTCAAAATAGAACAGAATGGAAAAATAGAATTCATGTAGCCGACCCCAACATGGTTGGAATAAGGCTTTGATGATGATGATGATGATGATGATAAAGATTCCCACAAATTTTTAATAGCTATGTCTTTTATGTGATTGTTAACAGATGTTGGAAATGACTAATTAAACATTGGCCATCAAATATATGAATGTGAAAAATGTAGAGCAATAATGTGAAAAACAAAGTACCAAAAATAGAAGTGATCAAAAGCTACAGTTTACCTTGTATTACAAAGATGGTCTTGTCTAACTGCCTCTACTATTTAAAGCTCCTTCATTTCTAAGAGCCTTGCTTGAAGGAAATGATACTATAAAAAAAAGAGAGTCTAGAAAGTCAATTCGAGCTTACAAATCACTTTTCTCATTTACCTCTATGGGATGAAAGTTAATGATGACATGTTGGGAAATAGAAGGCCTTATACATTTCGAGTTTATGGAGAAAATTACCATAGGATCAGATCATTACTTCCTAAACTAAATTCTGTCAATTATATCATTAGGATGTATAGCATGAAATTAAAAATTGCATATCTGAGTTAGGTGGAAATAATAACACATCCAAAATTGATGAAAAGATCGTTAGAGGATTGCAAGATATGTTAGATACAGTTAAACCCTTTGTTTAAGTTTTTAGGACAGCCAAAGACAGATTTGATCCAAATATGTCCCGAGAACTTTTACCGAGAATATTAGACAATCGTGGTAGAGATCCAAGGCAATATAATAGGCCAACAAAGGATGAAGCAGCTGTATTAATCATCGGTGTGACAAATTTTGAAGTAAATCATCGTAACATCATATTATGCACAAATACTGGGTTTTTAAAAAAGAATAAATGAATTATATCCAAGCTACATGACACTATTACCCACTACGATTCCCTTATGGAGAAGATGGTTGGAGATTGAATATATCGTATGTAGACAATGATTCTAGAATTTGTAACAAGAGGAGTACAGTTACCATGAGAGAGTTTTATGGATATTGATTGCAACGCAGAAAAAATAAAGGTAAAACTCTTTTACGAGGAGAATGTCTACTCCACCACTAGATAGTCGATGCATTTACATGTTTGGAACAAAGCCATACATTTTGGATAAGGAGAAATTAGTAGAAGTTGTACTCAGAAGTGTTCGAAGGTCTTCTAGGCTCTGTAACATGGGGAGATTATGATGTTGCATCTGTCAGTAAAAGGTTTATCTTACCTTCTTTTTTTCATGCAGTCGAAGACATATGCAGCAATATCAAGATACAATGGCAATCTTTCGTTGGAAAGGTTCTCCCAATCTATTTATTACATTTAATTGTTACCCACATTGGATGAAAATCATATATTTCCTTGACATGTACTATCTTGGGCAGAAACCTGAAGATTGCACTAAAGAAGTTGTAGCTAGAGTGTTTCAAATGAAATTTTAGAAAATAATGGAGGAATTAACTCAAGGAAAATACTTTGGAAATGCCGTTGCATGTAAAGAAATTATTAACACAATTACAAATTTATAACATTCATAATTTTATTCATTAACTATATATTACTTATTTCATTCTTTGCAGATATACATGTAATTGAGTTTTAAAAAAAAATTGGTCTACCACAAGCTCGCATACTACTAACTTTAGCGGAGTATAATAAACCCTAGACACCGAAAGACATTGATGCCATAATATATACAGAAAGTCCAGACAAGAACATGGACCCACAACTATACAAAATGGTTGTACGTTCTATGGTACATTGTCCATGTGGATTGATAAAACCAAATTGTATATGCATGGTGGATAAAAATGTTAAGATCAATGAATCCTTTATATTAAGAGGGGCAGAAGAAGAAGAGCATATAGAGAGAATTGGGAAAACTATCGTGTCCCTTTGATGGGCATCGACCATACTATTTAACATGTATATTTCCTTAATTCAAGGCCAGGATTATAGAGATTGATATCTGATTTAAAAAAATAAGGAAAGAATATTAAGAGTATCAATGTTGTTTGATTTGATACAGTTATATAGAGTTTACTAGATCCTACTAAATCCCTCATGTGGGATATTCACGGGCCTATGAGCTGGGCCTAATATTCTCCCCCTGAGTCTGAACTAATGATTTTAATGGACTTTTGGAATTGGGTGCTCACCATATTATAAAATTTTTGGAATATCAAGAAACTTCATATTTAGATTTTAAAAAATATATCTATGTGTACCGACAGTGATCATCTATAAAGGCGACGTAATATTTATATCCAAGTCTACTTAAATGAGGAGCAATCCCCCATACATCTATATGAATTACATCAAAAGGAGCAGTGCTGCATGAATAATGAATAGGCAAAAGTAAGACATGACTTTTGCTCAGACAGAATGATTCACTAAGACATGACTTTTGCTCAGACAGCTTGATTCACATTTAGATTGCACAAAAGTAGAAGCCATGTAACTAGAAATAGATTTATCCAAACAACAAAGTTTAAACAAAGATAATAAATTTGCATTATTCAAATAACCAAGGCATTTATGCCAAGTAGTCCACACATTACTGAAAAGACTCATAGAAGATGCAAATAACGAGGCTTGTCCAATTTCGAGAAAAAATAGTCTTCCATGCTTACTCCCAATCTCGATTACCTTCCCAATTTGTCGTTCCCATATGACACAACCAAATGGAGAAAAGTTCACCAAATAACCCTAATCAATAAGTTGACCAATGGAAATGAGATTTGCAGCCAAATTGGGGAAAAATAGATATTGGGCAAAATAAGAGTTCCAATAGAGACAATTCCAATTCCAGAGATAGGCAATTGATGACCATTTGTGGTGGTGATAGATTCATGACCATTATAAAGTTGTTGATTGTGCAAATGTTGTGCCACAAAGGTCATGTAAGATTTGAGGCTCCTGAGTCTAGGAACCATGTGGTATGGGTGAGGATGTAGATGGAAAGATGGATTAGTGAAATGCAGGAAATGTAAAATAGGAGGACAGACCCTTAATACCCATGGTGGTATACAGTATCCAACAATACCACCATTAGATAAAAATAGGGGTCTGGTAGAACCAAAGAGAAAAATAAGTAAGAATGAGAAAACTTAAGCAGTCATACTGCCGGCCTCAATGCAGTTGCAAGGCAGGAGTACCAACTTGGCTTGTGAAATAGTAGAAGATGCTAGGAAAGGTGAAGGGTAGAGATGATGGTGAAGGACAATGGTGGCTAGGTAATGCTTGAAGTAGTGGGATTTTGATTTGTAGAATGTGATATCAACTAGTTGGAAAAATAGAATCATGATTCGATGAATGTGATGTTAGATTTGTAGGACAAAACAATAGTAAGTGGTTAATTAGGATTGATTAAGACAAATCATGCATAGGGAGAAATAAAACAAATGGAATAAAATGAAAACTCTAGCAAAAAAAAAATTGATTTAAGGGGATAGGAATGGACGTGATTAGATATTAGAGGAAAAATTAATTGGAGATTTTAGAGGATAAAGAGAGATTTTAAGAGATCCAATTTTAATAAAAATTAATTGCCCAAAAGATAAAAGAGAATAATTAAATCAAAGAAAGAAATATCTATTAGGAAGAGACATTTTAGGGATTGGCCTTGATTTTTAAATTTAACTTTTAGAGGATGAGAGATCGGCTAGGGAAGGCGAGATCAGCCTTTGTAATCCTTTGTCAAAGAGAGAGCCTTTATTCTAATCTTATTAGGAATGCATGAGGGAGATTTTAAGGTGGATGCAAAAATTGTGGTAGAGGGAGAGATTTTAGGAAAACTTGATGCCACATATAATTTTGTGATTTTTTTAAATGTTGATGTGGCACTCTAAAAAAAAGAAAAATAAATGGTGCTGATGTGGCACCCTCTAGAGGCCTCAATTCTTGTAGCTTTAATATATATAATAGCTAGCAACAAAGGCCCGAGCCTAATCCGGGCCATAATAAAAGGAAATTGCTATAATTAACATTCTAAAATAACAACAAAATATTTGAAATTTAGAAACATAAGACAAATAAAAGAATGCAAAAGTTTAAAAGAAAGATTAAATTTAGAATAATTTATGAAAAAAGAATCCCTTAGATGTCCATTGCATGAAAATGGACTTCATATTTTTAACTATACAAGCAAGGCACTCGGGCCCATTTTAACTTTTTTTAACTGACCGACCATATCATTGGTTGCTTTGGTTAAGCAACGATATTATTGCTCCTTCTTCTTCCACCTGCCAAACCCATTTGAAATTTATTGATATAAGACATGCTTTTCAACAAAGACCTTTGTAAACCAAGTAAAAAATAAAAAAATTTTAATCAAATTTATTGTTAAAAAGGTTTGTGTTAAGCTTGAGCCCAAAATTAAACTGATTTATATATATAATTAGAATAACACAATAATGTTCTCTGACATTAAAATTGGTATAAAAAATATAAAAAAACTGAGAATGGTGAAATATATAATAAAAAATATTATTTTGATATATTTTAAAAAAACTAAGTATTTATGGGTCACCATATCGTAGCTTGCTTTGGTTGAGCAACGATATTATTCCTTCTTCTTCTTCCTCCTACCAAACGCACTCCCCACAACATTTATCTATAAATTTAATGCCCATTGAAAAATAAGATTTTAATTTGGAAAGCAAAGATTGGATAAAAAGGATATTAGATTTTTAAAGTAGGCCCAAGGTGTTGCTTTGATAAATAATCCAATGAAATGTCACTCTTGGATGTTTGGAAAAATAATTTTTATTTAAAAAATTAGAAATATTTTGATATTTATTAATATAAGACATGCTTTTCAACAAAGACCTTTGTTAAACGAGGAAAAAATTAAGAAATTTAATCAAATTTAGCGTTCAGAAAGGTTTGTGTTAAGCTTGAGTCCAATATTAAACTAATTTATTTTTAAACTTAGAATAACATAATAATGTTATCTAACTTTAAAATTGGTAAAAAAATATTAAAAATGTGAGAATAGTGAAATTAATAATTAAAAATACTATTTTAATAAATTTAAAAATTACATTTCTTAAAAAACTTAAGTATTTATAGGTGTATGCTTCTGAAAGGACAATATTATAATTTCCAAAGCCGCCCCCATGAACTAAGATTGCTAAAGTGGGGCATATTGTAGTTCCCTACGTGGGTCCATGTCATTGCATTTGAAAGCCCACGAACAAGTTTTAAAAGTTGGATCCACATCGCATGTCCTAAATGTAGACAATTAACGAATGTTTGGCTTATAAAAGTGCATTAAATGGATAATAAGTTGTAAAGACAAAAGAAATTTTAGGAAACTTAGTCACATTAGGTTTCTTCTTTTTGTTAATTAGTATACAATTGGAATACTCTAAATATCAAGTTGGAATTGGGTTAGTATGGAAATTTTAAAAATGGGTCTCGATATGGCATGAAGTGGCGAATGGGATATGTTTAGAAAGAACAAAGATTGTTTGGACCACTTAATATTGAAAAAATAGAAAATATATTTTTACTCCTCTCCTCATCTAACAACCTCTATAAATCTTTTTGTTTTCTTTTCATTTTAACATTTTTATTTATATTTTTATAGTATGCATTGATATATCTTTTATTTTGGAATATATATTTCCAAATGATTCTTACAAAAGCTCAAAATATTATTTTAGCAAATGCTTTACATATACCCTTCCCCAAGGCTATCCGCATTCTTCTCTAATCACCTAGAATTAAAACTTTGCATTAAAATGTCACTCAAGGGGAAGAAGATCCCACTAAAACTCATACTATTTAGCATAAAGTGCTGCTAATTGAAGATATCATCATGAAATTACAAGTAAACCCGATATCATCATGAAATTACAAGTAAACCCACTCAAAATCTCACATTCAAATTCTCTCTTTCCAGAGCTATCATTTGAATATCTTCAATTTCTTCCATTAAGTAGAGTAATAGACATGAAAAGAAAAGCAAAACACCCAGATCTCACCTCTGCAAAAATATAGACATTGGGTCTATCCTGGAAAGGAAAAAGACAAATGAATCATAGACATTGGCCCTTTTATGGTGCTCTATGATGACTGGCTATATTATGATTGGGTTTGGTCAATCTATGTGAACAATAAGTTTGCTGGAATTTCAAATAACTTATTAATATTTCTGCTTTACCAATTAATCTCTGACTCAAAATCTACTGTGATAACCATTAGTCACTATGTCTCTTATCAATGCGTCATGTATTAACTAGACTGACCTTAAAAGTCACTTACCTATTACCTAACAACAATAGAATAGTGAGGTATCAATTGGCTAAGTCAACCTCCAAGATATCAGATGGCCACTCTGATGGTACTTGCCTGCATGTTTAGTAGATAAAGCAGGTTCAAGAAAAAGACCCTTTTAAATGATTGATTCTTTGTTCTAACACCTAAGGATGATAGTTGGTTTTTTTTTTCACAATCCATCTATGCTTATTGTTGCTTATTAGCATAAGATATCGTCAACATGACAACATCATCATCAATATATGATACATACACAAAAATATAAATACAAAAAAAGAACTTGGGAAATAACTACATAGGACTTACATACCTGGTCATCTAAGTCCTTCTCTGTATCTCTCTCTCAAATACCCTTCCAAAGCACTAAAAGATAGAAGAAAAATCTCGTGAGTATGTAAATGAAAGGATGAGCGTAGAGTTGCAAAAAACAAAAAAAAAACGTGACTCATTGAAACTCTTTTAAATTAAGTCTCTTGTAAAGGAAGTCTAATTAAAACCAAAAGTCCAATTAAAGAGTCTCAGTTATAAGAGTCTGTCTACATTGCGATATTAATATAATGTGCACATGGCCTTTGTTGAAGTAAGTAAGTCGTGACCAAGTTATGGACCCAAATAAATGAGATAAGCATTAAATAAGAGATAAGTATGGAAAGTGTCGGTGCTTGTATATAAATGACGATATATATAAATTAAAAAAAAAGTTTAAAATTTAAGGATTCTAAAGGCTTGATAATTTAAGATTGTATATGATGACGATATGGTTGAAGATTCTATTAAAATTCTAAGAAAGAAAAAATAGGAACTGGCATATGTCACAACCTCATGAAGAGTATAAGCGCCGGGTGTTGCTTTCTTACAAAAAGACAACGCAATGTGTCACATTTTATTATAGCATTTCTAGTGCTTTAAAGCCCACGCCCAATGCAGGCCATGGAAAAAAATTAAATTTTATTTTTAAAATTAAAATTATTAATTTTTTAATATTTTAATAAAATATAAATAAATATTATTATAAAAATCATAAAATAGTTAAAATATTAAATATTTTAAGAAGAGAATTTATATACAATCTTTGGTCACATACTCATATCCTTGACAAGAATTACCACATGTAGGTCTAACATGGAGCTGGGTGAACCACACATAATAGATATGTTTGCACATAGTAATATGATCTGATATTTATAATGATTAAATATTTGGATTCTTAAAGATGGTGATGATGATTGTCTCAACTCTAATCTACATCAAGATATTTCAATCACGACCTACCTTTGTAATTGGCTGCACTAAGGTGTGCGCCACATTAAATTTTAAAAATTTAATTTTAAGCTAGTTCTTTAAGAATGCAAATTCTTAAAGAAGTTCTTTTGTCAATGAGAATTCAAGCGAAAGTATAAAAAACATTAAAGACAAAGAAAAGAAGAGCATAAAAAGGAAATTGTATCAAATAATTTATAAGCTTCCTATTTCTGGGTTAGTCTAGAGCTAATATTTTTAATCTAATTAATAAAGAGAGTGATTTAGTATATACATAACTATTAAAATTTAAAAATCTAATTTTAAGGCTGGTTCTTCAAGAATGCAAATACTTAAAGAAGGTCTTTTGTCAATAAGAATCCAAGCGAATGTATAAAAAAACATTAAAGATAGAGAAAGGAAGAACATAAAAAAGAAATTGTACCAAATAATTTATAACCTTTCTATTTCTGGGTTAGTCTAGAGTTAATATTTTTAACCAAATTAATAAAGAGACTAATTTAGTATATACTTAATTAGGTTTATAATAGTGTAAAATATTCAATACCATTATAAACATGATAGATGACCCTTTGCACAACTATGATTAGAATTTTGAGAGTAGAAGAAGTTTTTAAAATAAATATCGAGTATACGATTGTGATTATCAACCCAAACTTATACCATGCATTACTATAGGGATTTTTAAATGTGCTGTGCAGTGATTACTACCCTGTTCTCCAAAGGCCCACGCATGTTGCTCAAACGAAAGCTATACGATACTCTACCGAGCTTTTGAATAACTTTCATTAGCATATACTCATGGGACCGATCATACAATGACATCTATTTAGCTACTGCATGGTTACAATTAAAGTATGTCCCATCCCATCTACGTGCACCCAGTGAACGATCTTTCGTTTGCATGATTTCATAGCAATGATTTGGAAGATGGGTCCTTTTGCCACATGTCGCACTTTCGTGAAAGGACTGCGCTACGTGTCACTCTCCCATGAAACGGGACATTGTCATAATATATACTAGCAACAAAGGCTCGTGCTATACCAAGGCCCAAAAAATGTGAATTTATTTAAATTTAAGATTGATTGAAACATTGATAAGAAAAAAATTGCATTCTACTAATCTTTACATCTTTAAGTTATCTTTCGCCATTTTCGATTTATCTTTAGCCATTTGGATTTAGGAGCTAGATATATATACATGCTAAATACAAAAGAGTAAATAAATAAAAGAAAGATATTAATTTTCTATTTTTTATTTATCTTTTTTATTTCCACTCTCTCTTTTTCTCTCCCACTTTCGTGAGTTTTATTAATATTTTTAATTTAAACTTTCTTTGAGTAAGGGTATTATGCTAGGATATCTCAATTTATCATCCTTAAATCCTTAAATGGAAAACAATTTCTGTCATTCATTAGTAATAATTGAGTTTCTCTTAAAATTTTATAAAAAAACTTAAGAAACAAATTCGAATTTTTACCAAACCGGTTCGACACAGAACTCTCACAAAATTAACAAACTAAGTGATTTAGAGCAATGCAAGTATATGAATTTCATCACAAATAAAGCTTAATTTCCATTTACCAGAATATTGATTTGAAATCCCATGATAATGCACTGAAAAAAGCTCCCTCCCAATTATAAGGCCCAAAAAATATAGTTGAGAATTCATTTTCACCTGCTGTTATTGTTGTTGTCAACATCAATTCTCTCAATTTCTTCACATTTTCACATTGCCCTGTTGAGGCATACATGTTTGATAACATCACATAATTGCTGGCGTTGTTTGGTTTAAGCTTAAACAATCTATTAGCCACAACCTCTCCGAGCCCTATGTTGTCATACCGTCCCCATGAATTCAGCAGTGGTTACATATGCTATCACTCGGGCTCATTGCCATATTCTCCACCACATCCAATGCCTGTTTGATTCATCTTACTTAACCCAAGAGATCAACTATGCATGCCTATTAATGCTCTATTGTTGGAGAAATTCTAAATTCCTTTTCATCCTACTGTACAATCTCTGCTCTTCGGCTGTGAGGCGGGCATGACTACAAGTTGATAGCACAGCAATGAAGGTGATGGCATTTGGTCGACAACTCACTTCAACCATCTCTTATTAGATAGAGATATTATAGGCAGAGACTAACACACCATAAGCATATAGGGAGGAGATTTAAATATTAAATGAGTTGTGAGAGATTTTAGTGGATTCAGTCAGATTTTAAGGGATTGAAATTTTAGAAAGTGAATTTGCTATTGGTGAAATTATTTGCTAATTGGATGAGACAGTCAAGATATATAGGCTTGATTTAGAGGTGATGTATCTTTAAAATTGGAATGAGAATCTTAAGGAGAGTTGTTAGGGCTTAAAGAGATCTTTCACATTTGATGGAGTGTGGAGTCAAAATTGTTTGGAAATTTTTTAAAGCATTTCTTTGAGATAGCTCATGATGTGGCACTTTAAAAGAAAAAGAAAAAAAAATACTAACGTGGTATCCTCCAAAAACCTCCATTTCCACAACTTTAATATACATCAAATAGTGCTAATAATAATATAATAATATAATTGCCAAACAAGTTCTGTGAAATTTCATCGCGGCAAAACCCATTGTCAGCGCAACTAGATGTCTTCTAGAAGACGGAAGAATGCGAGACGGGCCCCTTGTTTGCAAAAGAAACGTTTTCTCTTCTCTTCTCTTCCCCTCTCCATGTCACGCTCCTCGATTTCAACCTCTTCTGATCGATTTTTTCTTCTTTAGGAATTACGATTTCTAGTTTGGTTCTGCATTTCGATCGATTGATCGAAGAGATCTGATGATGTATATGTTTCTTTCTTCTTCTTCTTCTTCTATAGTTTGTTAGATGATGATCTCTTTACATGCGTGGTTTTCTGATGATCTCTTTCGAAGAGCCTCTCGAAGGTGCGACTTCTGTCTCTCTCTCTCTCTCTCTCTCTCGATGCAAAACCCTAAATCTATTCTTCACTTATATCGATGCTTCTCTTTTGATTTGATCTCTAGCTTCGGCAGAGCTGAGCTCTGCAGAATCTCCGCTTTTATGGAAATGATTCATCTGTATGTTTATTATTATTTGTAACTCTGGATTTCTATGCTTGTTAGTAATATGTTGTTGTTGGGATTGGGAATGATTTAAGAGGAGAGTTTGTGCCGCTTTAAGGAAATGATTCTGGTTTGTAGAGTTTGATTTGCTTGGAGATTGGTTAGTTATTTCATTGGAGATTGCTGAGTTTGTAGCCCAGCTGTTTGGTGCTCATTGTTCCAACCATGAAGTTGCAGGATAAAGTTACATTAGCTTTATTCTTCCATTATATAAAGAAAAAGAATGCAAAGAAGTAGGAAATTAGTATTCATTGTGACCTGGATACGTCTGACCAAAATACATGTTAAGTGAAGAGAATAGATGCAAAATCACACCCTTATTTTGCTTTTCATATAGTGTGTAAGATGCTGAACTCAGATAGAAGGGACAAGGCTACTGGGATGGTGGTTTAGTGCCTTAGATATTTTTTACGTTATTTTTGTTGAACTGTTTTCCTTTCTGCAATATATGTTCTTCTCATTTCATTTAGATTTTAGTAATCATCTCTCTATTGTATTAGTTTATGCTCATTAAAATATTGTCTAAGATTAGAAGTGGTCGGTGACTTGGTGGTGAAGATTAAACTGTATACCTATAAAATAAACATACCCAAAATGTGAAGTACCTCAATTGCCCAAATCGACAATCTACCCAGAAAATGGGACTTTTGAGAGAGAGAGAGAGAGAGAGAGAGAGAGTTAAAGTTGGATCGATTGAACAGAGAAGATGTTCCAGATGAATGAATGTAGAACATGCAACAAAGCCCCTTGTTCTACTACGTGCATCTATGAAAGATTTACTAAAAGTCGAGCATGCAGAAGAAGGAAAAGCCATCAAATGGTAAGATTTTCTTCAGTTTTCAGTTGTATGAAACCCTAGAATGTAAAGACTGATAGATGAAAATGATGCAGAAGAGAATATGAGAGAGAGAGAGAGAGAGAGAGAGATTCAGTTAGTTTTTAGGAGTCAGGAGTAAGGCAACATACTAGGTATGAAATGAAATGGGAATCTTTCCCTCAACTCTGTCGCGATGCTACTGCCCTAAACGCTCTTGTCCTATGATGCCCAGATACGGACATGGGTACGGATACGGATACAGGGAACGAGGGTTCGATCTGCCGACTTAAAAATTTTAGGATATGGATACGGGTACGGCATTTTAAAAAATATATACATATAAATACTTATCGTAGTACTCAAATATTATGAGGCCCACTGTGTGAATCAAATTTTCAATGAGGTGGGCTTGATAATATCTTAATATAGAAGAAAATAAAAGAAAAAAAAAAGTGGGCCAAGTGTCTTGGTTGGCCCAGTAGCTCAACATTAAAATAGAAATAAATAAATAAATAAAAGCCCAACGGGCCCGTTCTCATTCATAAAATGTGACGGGTTGTTTTTTCCCTTTTGCATCTCTGGGGCATCATCGAACGAAAAAGAAGAATGAATGAATAAGAAGAAGACAAAGCGTATATAGCACCTGAAGCTAGAAGCTCGAAGCAGCAACAGTAGCAGAAAGTAACATAGTGGTCTACCACCTAATTGAAGAAGCAACCCATCAAAACGAAAGCAGTAGCCCCTGTCAGTTTAGTTATCTTCATCCTCGCTGTCACCTTCTCCTCCTCCTCTTCTCCTTCTTTTTTGCTTTCCTTTTGATCAAACTGAGAGAGGGCTCATTTAGGAGTAACTCGGTCAAAATGGACAAAATCTGTTGTAATTTTGGATAAAAAATATTGCATAGCCGTATCCTAAAATTGGTGGCCGTATCCAAGCCGTATCCCGTACCCGTATCCGTATCGTATCGTATCGGTACCAATGCCACAGGACATTTGGAGTATCCGGGTATCATAGCTCTTGTCTTATATCTAAAAAGGGAAATTTTCAAATAAGCCCTAAGTTTTTGAGCACATAAGTTCTACTCCTCAATGTAAGAAACAAAGATCAATGTATTTCCTATGGTATCACTGAATTGCCAACAGTATGCTAATGTGCCCGTAGATACTTTTTAGGTTTATGCCTCTCTGGTTCTGTTTATGCACACTGGGGCAGAGCTAAGGAAGTTGTTATTATTATTATTATTTTTTGGGTTTTTTTTGTTGGTTGGGGGGGGGGGTACTAAAATAGTAATTTACAGTAGTTTTTAACAATGCATCCCTCCTTCCCAAAATGTAGGATTCTGCACCTGTACGCATTGACATGCGCATTCTGGGATCAGTTGCGTATAGAGGCCTCTTGATTCCATTTGTGCTGAAGAATCTGCTGGTTTTACTTGTTCTGTTTTATCTGGAAACATCTGCTGGTTTTTGTTGGTATGGAAATGATTTTAGAGCTAATTGTTTAGCAATTTTTTGGAAATGATACTTAGGCTCAGACCTTCCTTGAAGGTCTGTGGTTATTGTTTCTTTGTTTTTTTCCCTTTGTTTTCAACACAATTGAAGGTCTTTAGTGATTTTGAAGGGGCTTCGTAAGCAGAGAATTTATCTAAAGCTCAAATGAGTAATTTCATTTTTATAACATTGTTTTACATGTAAGCTTTGAAAGTTCATAGTGAGTTTCATGGTAGGCAACGCTTGACGACTATGCTTATTATGCCAATAAATTAGTTGAAGATCATTTTAATTCATCAATGCTGTCGAGCTTACAAATTAGACGAACACAAATACGGTGGTCTCAACCTTGCACTAACTATGTTTTTGAAGTAATTAGTTCCGCATTTCTACCTTTGCATTTGATGGCCTAGATTAATACTATATATGATTCTGTAGTATCCACAATACTGAAAATTATTGCAAGAATAGGCTTGCCCAAAGAAACATGAATCTGATTACTGAAAATTAGATCGGTTTCACTTCTTTTTTGGAGATTCCTTGCTCTGATTACGATTATGTGTTTGATTTCACTTACATTACGGTTTGATCCATAAGAGATCATGGGTGCCTTTATGCATCATGATATTGAGTTTGAGGTTGAATTACCCAGAATTTCCTCTTTGTCAAGGAGTTGGTAGGATATTCCCAGTATTTATAGGAATCTCCTTTCTATCAAAGGGGCTATAGACTATAGTGGAGGATTGAAGGTGAAAAACCAACAATGAACCATCAAATAATCTCTCCTTCAATAGGAAATGATTGCCGCTTGCACAGTAGTAATTTAATCCTAGGAAAGAGATGGTCTTATCTGAATCTCCATTTTGGCCACTTCACTCCTTTTACTGTGAGATCCGAGGAGTTCTAGATGAAGGGGCTATGAATCTTGGAATTAAAATTCTGTGTTCTTGATATTGAATATATAGGGCTTATTTTGTATGCTGCCTATCCTGATATGTTCATACGTATTTGTGGTTTCCTTTTCCTTGCGCTGAATAATTGCCTTGGTTAAGTTCGTAAACTGGGAGGAACATGGAGATGTACTGTGCAACAGATTTCCCCACTACCATTATTCCTTGTTCCCCAAACCAAATGCAGGCTGACCCAGACCCACCCACCTTGTGGTTTTGACAAATGACAATGAATAAAAGTATTATGGTTTTATTAAGGGGCTGAACATTGATCTCCCTCCAAGTGATTTTGGAGGTCAACTCAAAATGAGAGTTATTTAGTTGCATGCTGTTTGGGAACGTGATGCTGTCCCGATTTGATGCAATCGGACTGTCTAGGGCCCAAATAACCAAATTCCGAAAATATCCCAACACTACACCACCTTGCTGGGAAGAAAAATAAAAATCCAGAATTAAAACGACAAAGGAACAATGCTGAAAAAACACTAAACTCACCTTAGAAGCCTTCTTAATCTTCTAGTATCCATACTATACCAAAGAAAGAGGAAGAAAACGCATGAAACCACTAGTTTTGTTAACTTCCAACAATTGGTACTGTAGCTGCTGCCGTAATGACGAAAATTGTTTATTAAATAATGCTCATAAGTCACACAAGAACCCTAGTAATCTTTCCCTAATTGGTTGCCTATCATTAGTAGAAGTACTCAGAATAATTTCCTCGGCGCAGCCACAATCCACGATCGATAAAATAGAGCGATCTTCTAAAGGATTGATCAAATCCAAGATGGATTTCAGCCCTAGGGCACAAACATAACTAAGAAACACACCATAACTGAAGGGAAAACCTAGTTTGAATGTTATTAATTATCAAAGCATAATCAACTACATTAAGGATTCTCTTGTTTATAGAGTAGCAAACCTAGTTCTTGGCATGCAAGACTTACTACTTAAAACCTAGAACTTCCTAATCCTATCAAGTATGAAATAATAATAGTAGTAAGATAATTATAGAAGGTGCCGTAGTAGCTCTCAACCAATTGGGCCTACCGGGTTGACCCCTGGGTTAATGTTTGGTCCTAGTTGCCTTCTTGGGCCGGGTCTATACTACATCAAATTACAACTTACAACTAAATGAATGATTAAAAAGAAAAAAAAAACTTGAATGATAAAGATGAACTTCAGAAAGGTTGAGCTAACCTAGATCATTCTGAAAATGAAATAGTAACAAACTCAGGTGAGTAACAAACAACAGCAAAGCTAATGCTGATAATGTTGAAACCATATGTATTTGGATACCTTAACAGAGGAGGCTGGATATCTAGACTTTTCCTTATCAAACAAGAATTTCTAGATGCTCCATGACAGCTATTGATAATGCATCCCTGTCTAAAACTCTCTTGTATGTGATGAGGCCATTGAACCTCAAATCCATGTCTAAAAGGGCCAAGAATAATTGGCGAGAAAAGGTATGGTGATGGGAAATCCTGGAAGAGCAAAGTTCGTAAAAGAAAAAAAAAAGAAAAAAAAACCTTAAACCACTAATGTTCAACAAACTTAAAAGAACATTCACATGCACCATTAGCAGCTCTAGTGAACATGCACCATTGGCAGCTCTAGTGAATCACATGAAGAACGTTTTTTATTTTTATTTTTTTGAAATTTGAATTACAAGTCAAAGGATTGGGATTATATTGGAGCACAATGAAAAAATAACATGCTATTATTTTCTTAATGCTATTTCAAAAAATAATCTGAATAAAAATATAGGAGATGTTATGGATTATAACTCAAACAACTTGTGTGATCATATGCTTTTGGTTGATAGGTGACATTGGGTTGAATGAGATATTCCAATAGATACATAAGCCAAGAGCAAGCTCTGAGCATCTAAGTGGTGTTGAGGAATTCCTAAACACCACTTGACAATACAACAAACAGAGATAGGATCCTGTGTCCATGTATCAAGTGTTGCAACACATACTATAAGAATAGAGAAGAAGTGCATGGTAACTTATTATGGAATGGGATAATGAAGAGTTACATTCATTGGACGAGACATGGGGAGGATATATATGGAGGGCAATATATTAGTGATGAGTTCGATGAGGGTGATGATATGCAAGGAATGTTGCAAGATGCATTTGGTATGCTGAACTTAGATGTTGGGGAGGATAACAAATCACCGAAAGAAAGCACTCTAGATGAGCCAAATCGAGAAGTGCAAAAATTTTACGAATTGTTGAAGGATGCTGAGTTTGAACCATACCTAGGTTGCACTAAAATTTCGAAACCATCCATACCTAGGTTGCACTAAAATTTCGAAACTATCTTTCCTTGTACGGTTATTTCACTTAAAGTGTCTTAATGGATGGAGCGACAAAACATTTGACATGTTGCTTGAGTTGTTAAAAGAGGCATTTCCTGTTGGTGAAATGTTGCCTAAGAATCACTATGAATCAAAAAAGATACTTCGGGAGCTTGGGCTGCACGACAAGAAAACACTACAAGAACATACATGCTTGCCCAAATGACTATATGTTGTACTGGAGGGAGTATGAGAATATAAATGAATTTGTTGTATGTGGTGAGTCTAGGTGGAAATCAGTGATATGTCACTCTATTGAACAAGCTTTAACTTCATCTGCAGAGGATAAGAAGATAGCTGCAAAAATCCTGCATTATTTTCCATTAAAATTGAGGCTTCAGAGATTATTATGTCTTCAAAAACAGCTGAGCATATGAGATGGCATGCCGAAGGCTGCACAAAGGATGGGTTATTAAGGCATCAACATATTTTGAGGTAGGTAAAGCTTTAGATGAAGAATACCTGTCGTTTGGTTTGGAATCACGTAATGTTAGACTTGGATTAGTATTGCTCACACCACATGGCCTGTCATTCTTATTCCATACAATTTGCCACCATGGATGTGCATGAAGTAGGCCCTTTTCATGCTATCGTTGCTTATTCCTGCCCTATGTCTCTTGGGAGCAATAGTGATGTCTACCTGCAGCCACTAATAGGGGAGCTGAAGGAATTGTGGACAGATGGAGTTGAGACATATGTTGCCTTTTCAAAATAGCATTTCTAAATGCATGCAGCGGTCTTATGGACTGTTAGGGACTTTCCTGCATATGCTAACTTGTCAGGATAGAGCACTAAAGGGAAAAAGTCTTGTCCCTTATTTATTGTTAACTTATTATCACTTATTCTGTTTATATTGTCTGTAAGAGGATAATCTAATTTACCTTTCTTTGTTTTGTAGGGAATCTAATTTACCTTTGTTATGTAGGGAGCAAATGGATGATCAAGCAGAAGTCATTTTAGTTTTTTATTTTTCTATTACAATGTTAAGTAGTTTTGGGTTATGCAGAATATTTGTCCAAAACTTTTCTGGAAGCACCTTGATTTCTCTTTGGATGATAACACAACAGTTATGTTAATAGTTTGAATCTTTTTTTGTCTTTGGTTGATAACATAGCAATGTGAAGGCTTTGAATCTTATTTTGATTGGCAACCTCTTGATGTTAAAGGAGTTGTTTCATGTTGACAGATTACCCACATTTAGTTTTCCATTTAATTAGGTAGTGGCTAAATGTGATTTGCAAGTTTTCAGGACATACTTTCATGGACCTATGATTGAAAGTCATATTAGATGGTCTAGAATGGTGACCCATAATCTATTTTGCTAAACATCTTTACTCTCTAGGTCATTTCTTCGGGGAATAACATTTTAACTGTACATGTTCCCTCTCCCTCTAGGACGATGGTGTTGATGTGTGATATGGAGGATTTAGTCTTAGACAGCTTGGAGCTGTGGTCGCACACTGCAAGCTTGATCCTTTGATTGCAAATTTTATGAAGCTGTTGTGCAGCCAAGCGATTTGCAAGTGAGTCATCTTAGTATTGAGAATTTAGTGCTTAATAGTAATTTGGTTTTTTCTTTTATTTATAAGTGAAGTATCTGTTTCACTTGGTGATGCAGATATACTGCAATGGAGATGCATTAGATTGGCCCAACTTTCCTATTGGGATGCTGTCTGCTGTCCATCTCGATAGATGTTTGTTCTGTGTTTTTTTCATTTACCAATGACTGTTTTTTCATTAGCTGTTAGCCTAAGCTGAGGGACTTTTGTTTGTTGCCTTGAAACAAGCCTGAGTTTTTACTTGAGTTGATGTAATTTAGCCAACTATAGAGCATTTAGCCAACTGCATATCTTTTCAGATTTGTGCTGTGGCAGATCTTCAAAATAAGAAAATAAGAAAAATCAATTCCGTGGCATTTACTTTGAACAATTTTTAATTTCTTTTACATTTCATGTTCTCTGTTCCTGTTTCTCTTGCAGTTTTTAACTAATTTTCGTGAACACTAGTGCTTGACAGGTTTACTTTGTTTTTATAAATCTGGGCTTCCTAGTAATTCCTTTATGGTGATTTGGCAGGTGAAGAGGCTCTGCTAGAGTTCATAGAAATCATAAAGTCAGACACCGAAACTTAAAGCTAAATTACTTTGGTCTTTCATCCTCCTGCCTTCGATGCGGCCTTTCATCCTCCATGACTACCAAGAGCTTGCAGATCATGTATATTAATTTCTACATTCCATGTAGACCCAAAAACAACAACAAAGACATGAGTCAATTCGGTACTGTTTTGAACCAAGATCAATTGGGTACTGTATAGATAGCAGCATATGTTGAATGTTGGTGGGTGTTAGCAGCAGAATTCCTCAAAAAAGACATGGGAAATGAATGTGAATTGGGGTGTGTTTTCTGATTTGTAGTGATATTTATTATGCGAGTTATGGAGTGTCTGTGGACAGACTCTTTGTTGTCAAATCAAGTGCCTGTCCCTCATTTGATGAAGTCAAGAAACTACCCAACAAGGTTCTCCCGTGGTGTGGTAAATACATGCCATCTTTCATGACATTCTAGCCATGGCTTTTTTTTGCTCTCACTTTTAATAAAGCACCCTGATTTGTGTTAATTTTTTGTTAATTCTGTTGATTTTGGTAATTATTATGAACCAGGTACCAGAAGTTCTAGCCTATTGAGGCACTTGCATAAGGGGTTCTTGCCAACAGCCAGTGCAGTACATGTCCCAGGTTACGTGGTACCAAAATTTCTCTACTTAGAAGATTGTATGTACCAAGCTAGTAACTGTTAGAAGGCACCTTGATACAGGCCAACAGATTAGCGGAGACAGGTGGAAAGATTTCCATCATATTACAGTTGTATGAATCATGTTGTCAGAATCGGATGATTCACGATACGAATCACATTGGACAGTATTCGATACATATCATACGTGTAAATCGCTTTACAAGAAAAATCGTACGATACTGTCATGAATCGTACAATATGATACAAATAATATGAATCACACAAATCTTACAATATTTCTTGGGTGGGAAGTTGAAAGGCCAAACATCTTAAAATAGGGGTCTTTTCAATAGGTGGGTTTTTTTGGCATATACGGCATAGGTTATGGAGGCTGAAAATGCACACTTTTCACTGCAGCCGGGCAACACTGCAATACGTTGCTTAAAGCGGGAAACGCCCTGGCCTTATTGCGAAATATTGTTATCTCATAATTCATATTTGGGTTGTGACAAAGTGTTATGTTAGCTATCAACCTACCTAACACAATTCTCTTCCTTTACACGGACTTGGGACCGGCAGTAAAAACTGGCGAAGTTAAAGGTGCCTACCTTGTAAGATTGTAAATCTAATTGGTTCTGATTGGTGTTGACTTTTGTGCTGTTGCCTCAAGTATATTTCAAACAGTGGTACAAACCCTTCCCCAAGGCGCTCCTGTCTTTGAGTTTTTTCCTTTTAAGTTTAACATCTGCTAAATCCCCTTGCACCAAATGGACTCCATCTGCCTCTCTCTCTCTTCCTCTGCTAGAATCAAACAGGAAACATTCTGCTTATGAAAATAAGGCCCCTATCCTGTTTTTAATATGTGTTGATTGCAAATTCTCTTTTGAACATTGTTAAGCTTTTTTTTTTTTGCCTCTGTACAACCAATTGATGTCAAGGTTTGTTATTTCTGACAGCTCACTCTGCGCCAAGTTATGGACACCATAAAGCAATCAACCAGATCTCGATCTATTAAAGAAATTTCAATGGTGTTGTTGAACAATGCCATCTTTACCTTTTGCCAACCTCTTGATCCTCATCTTTGGTGAATGGGAATATGTATACAATTCGTAAGCACTTTGTCCCCTTCTGAGGCATTTGAATTGTTGATTCACTTGAAGCATTATATATTGGCTGATTCATTCATTTGACTTGATTCTTGTTGATTCATCCCACTCACTAGGCTTGTTTTTTAGTGGAAAATTTTTCAGCATGTGAAGTATATTAAATTCTTTTCTTCAGTTTTGCATAGAGCAATTGGTGTTTTGTGTTGCGAAGTATTCAATATATTCACATTGTTCACACATGTTATTGGTGTCTTGGATGACTGGTTTTTATCGACATTGCTAATTTTAATGTCTCTTTCTCTGTTTGTGATTGTTGTGTTTGTGCTTTTATGCTCTCCATTTTGAGGGACGTTTCTGACTTTATCGTTTGATTGCCATTGTGATCTTTGTGCTGACTTCCTGTGTTCCCTTTCTAGAGATGTTATTAGGATGCCAATGTTTTCAGTATTGGCACTTGGACTTGCCATCAGCCTTACGTCTATATGGTTTTTAAATCAGACTGGTCCCACCACTTATATGTAAAAGAAGAAAATGATAATATATATATTTGAAATTTTATCCAGTGCATGTCTCTTCCATGCACACCCTTGCACACCTTATTGTGGCGCTCACCTGATGATCCACTCAAATGTACCACCACATGGACCTTCCCTTTGTGAGAGAGAGAGAGAGATTAAGCGATTGTAGGTAATGCATATTGTGCTAACTAAATCATTTGGAAAACATCTAATTATAATCGATTGTAGGTAATTAGTTGATTGTATGTAAGGCATATTGTGCTAACTAAATCGATTGTAGGTAATGCATATTGTGCTAACTAAATCATTCGGAAAACATCTAATTATAATCGATTGTAGGTAATTAATTGATTGTAGGTAATGCATATTGTGCTAACTAAATCACTCGGAAAAATCTAATTATAATCGATTGTAGGTAATGCATATTGTACTAACTAAATCATTCGGAAAACATCTAATTTTACCCATTCAGCCTTCCTTCTTCCATTTAGTTCTGATGAAAAGCCTCTTGCCTTCTGCAGTCTGGTGGGATCCTTGAACAAGATTCCTATATCTATTGCTGGTATACTGTTGTTCGAAGTACCACTCAGCCTACTTAACCTTTTCAGCATACTTTTTGGCAATGGATGATTGGTGGTGTGATTAACTGCTACTTCTATTGTATTTTCCAGCTCTTTTGGTTTCTATTGAACCCATGCTTGAATTTTGTTTTTGAGGTCTTTTCACGGTGGTGTTTTTTTGCAAGGGCTAAAATGTCTCAACTTATAGGCGCACAAGGATCATTTACCAGGGATGCACTTACTTGGGTGCCTTGCCTTGCCCCAGCTGATTCATTTTTTTAATATTTTTAATTTTTTACCCTGGCTCGCTAAAAGTAAAAGATGCTAATAGGAAACATGAGAAGGTATAGAACAACGCTTATAATTGAGTAGAAGTCAGTGATATTATCTTATGCTGACACTAGCTGAGAAATTATTTATTTATTTATTCAAGGATACTACTACAACCTCCAGTATATTTCAGCAGCATGCCTGCTAAATGTTTATTTAGAGTAAACAAGAATGGTTATATAATTAATTATAGACGACTTGATTCACAAAAACATAAAACAATATACTATTTGATCATACTTTATTTGTTTGCATATTAATTTCTTCATATTATCTCAAATATTTTCATTTAACATATAGAAATTCCAGATACTTTATCAACTATATGGGCAAGGATTTTGCTTCCTCACTTGTGAGGATGTGGCTGTCGTACTATTTCAGTCTTCTATCGTTGTTATTGTTGATCGTCTCAACCCATGCTGGTCCCCTCTCTGTTGTTCCTCCTTTTTATTGATCATGTAACCTCTGTATATGTATATGAATCAATATTTGTATGTTTTTATTGACAGCCCAGCTGTTTTAAGCAATATTGGCGAGGACTCTGGCTCCCACTGTCTATGTATATATTTTTGTCAGACATCAGAAAATCAAGTAAGTCAATGCACTATTCTTGTCATATTCAACATATAACATTTGCAAATTTTAACTAATTTGCTATATTTTGAGTTCTAACACTAACTGAAGTTCTGTTTTATTCATTTATCACTGTATGTTTAAACTCTTGTTTATAAGAAAGAAGAAATTTAGGAAAAAAAAAAGGAAAGAAGAAGAAATTTGAAGCCACTGGTTCTTTGTAGAAATTGAATAATCAGTTGTCATTGATGCCTTATCCATCTTTTTCAAAACTGTAGAAAATTGGAATTATATTTTGCAATTACATTGGCCTTTTAAAAAAATTGTTAAATCTATAAAGATTTAAGATAACCAGCTTAGTCATGAGTTGGATTTCTAATATGGGGCCTACATGAGTGAGAGAAAAAAATACTAGATGGAATTTGATTCTGTGACCAATTGAATAACCAAATGCAATTTCCATGTGAAGGCTTGTCCTTGTTGCAAGTAGAATATGTGAAAGTGTGGAAATTAATTTACTTCCGTCTATATTAATTGCCTTATCATTTTTTTTTTCCTCCTTGGATACAAAAGAGATGGAGAATGGGGTTGAGAGGGATGGTGTTTTCATGCCTAGTGATGATCACTTGGGTGAGATGAGTGGGTTGAAGAGAGGAAGACTTTTCATTCAGTTGGTGTGGATGTTGTGCGAGGCTTAAGGTTTTTGGTTCTGGTGATTTTGAGTTCTTTTGTGAATGTACTCCTGGCTATCATGAAGGTCTCTACTTGTTTTTTTGGTTTTCAAGACCAGCATATTGAAAAAAGTCATTTATCTTGTCACTATGCAAGTTTTTTTGTCGTGTAAACATTTTTCTTAATTATATTAGTGAATGCAATCAGTTCTTTTGAAATTAGAAGCATAGTACAACTGTTTGTTATGTGCACGTGCCTTTATGGACCTTTGGAGCAACTTGACAATTTTGACAAGATTAAAGTAGAAGGAAAAAGAAAATTGTTTAGTTTACACTACATTTTTTGGCTTCATGGTCTTACAAATACCAATAAATTATGGTTCTATGGTCACTGTACTGTTCATTTTTGAAATGAACAATTTTGTGGGGTAGGTTTAATTAATTTAATTAGATCCCTCAGTTTGAGAGGTGTTCTCTTTTTATTTGGCCGCAGTCCTCCTTGTGAAAAGGAAATTAAAAAAAATTATCATATGCTTTCAATTTCCCTTTTCAAAATAATGTATTCATCATTATTTTTTGCTCTCTCTAATTTGTATTGCCATTTTTTAGGGTTTTTCTGGCTTGTGTCAAATGCCACAGGTAATTCTATTTTTACTTTGTAATTTTATTTGATTGATTTATTCTTTGTTCAGTGTCAAATTGCTGTTAGATTAATGTGTCATTACTTATTCACTTTGTTTGAAAGGATTACACCTTTAATCTCAATGCAGATACCTCTCTTTCGTATCATTGTCACGAGTACAATTTTTGGAATGACGTAAGTAGATGGTTCTGCTGTGGTTAGATGCGGTACAAGTTTTTGGGGCCTGGAAAATATCAAAGGTAATTCGCTTTTCACTTTCATAAGTAAATGAAGTTCTTTCATTTTTAATGATTTTTTATTTAAGTAAATAAAATAGATAAATTGATAGAGTTGTTGGAGTGTGTCGCTTTCTCTGTTTTGGGATCTAGGTCTATTCTCTTCCTGTTTCCATGTTTTTTCTTTCTTTGTATTTCTGTTGGGTTTTTTTAGATGCGATTAGATAGAATTAGGATATTTTGGTGGGTTCTTCTGTCTGTTTGAGGGACAGGTTGCAGGTTTAGGTGGTTGTGTTCTTTCTGGGCCCCTTTGTATCATAGTCTTAATCCTATAAATGTTTTTGACTTTCTAAACTATTTGTTATAAATATATGATTAGTGTTTGATCCGTTTATTATGAACTTGGATGACAAAGAAGTTGTAACACTGTTGAATCTCGATCCTCTTGAATTGTTTCACTCAGATATTTGTGACCAAATATTCAAATCACAAATGGATTAATGCAAGAACATGGGCAATCATTTAAGAGGCTTGAGATTTTAGACAAAGGGGTTCTTTGAAAACACTGATCTAATTAATAAGAGCCAAATAGATTAAGGTAAAAATAGAATCCCTAATTTTAAGTTGTAATTTACAATTAATGTATTTCATAAAATACAAAAAAGTGCTAACCCCAACATAGTTCTGACAAGGCTTTGGTGATGATGATTGTGGTAATTGTGGTATTTGGGGCTCAACTCTAAAAAATAATAATGTAGAGTAATTAGAGATGTAAAATGGGCCGACACGATAGGTGCTCGGCCTGGCCGTGTTGGCATAGCACGACTGGACCAGGGGTCCGGCCCAGCACAGCCCATAGCCGTGCCATGCCGTGTGTCATGCCTGCCATGCCTTGCCTTGTTTGGGATGGCAAGGTGTTTTTTTTACTTCATGTTTTTTAAATAAAATAAATTGGACGAGATGACACAGAGATTTAAGTGGTTCGGCCAAACTCGACTTACATCCACTTGAGGAAAAATCCATTTGGATCTTTTCAACTTGAAGGTTTTTTAATTGAATTACCTTCAAACCTTTACAATTTTTTTAGATAATAAAGAATATAAAAAAGTAAAGGAAATTACATTTTATGTTTACATCAAGTTAAAGATAAAATTATAGTTGTAGTCTGGCGATGTCATAAGTTTGATCCTAATCTTTTGGTTCAGTCAATTCTTGTTTTCTTTTATGTGCCAAATACCAATCTCGTAGATAGACACAACACTCCACCGTTTCATGCGTTAAATTCATCCTCCCATCATCAACTACACGCCCACCTGCACTAAAAGCCTGTTTTGATGCTACAAAAGACATTGGAATTATTAGTAAATCATAAGCCATGGCAAAAATCACAGGATATATGCTTTCATATGCTTTCCACCGCGCAAAAATATCAAAAGTAGATGTAACATTTGGCTGCATCTCCATTACTACACCTGTGTCAATATATGACGATAACTCCATCACAACATGACTTGAGGTGAATGACATACCCATTTTGGAATAAAGATTATCAAAACCTACTAGCTTTTGATTTCCTCCCAATCCTTCCCTCTGATGTGCCCATCCTTAAGCAATATGATTGAAATAATGATTGTAAACATAAAGTTATATTGTCAATATTGTTTATATTTTCAGTTTGTAAGTTATCATTTATTTCATGATGAAAAATGGTAACACCTTTCAATTTAATCTTAGGATCTAATACAGCAACTCAAAAAATTTCATTGGGGCTTTACGCTAATACTTAAATTTTTCTTCCATTTTTTTTCACAAATAGTGCCAAGTAGTTCATTATTTTTATACATTTTAATTTATGCACTAATTGCGAAAATATGATTAAGTGTTTGATTAGCAGTGGGATAATACATCTTAGAAAAAAATAATGTTGCATTATAAAAAAACTTCTAAAAGATTCTTTAATTCATCACAAATTTCCCAATGTCCATCAGGCACCCGGTAATCTACTATATGAAAAAATAGCTCTATTTAACATATCATATATAGAATCCTATTTATGTTCAACATCTATTCTTATTCTTATAGGTGTCAAATTATGCCTAGTACATAAAGTGGCGTATAGTTGTTCTCTAACTGAGGATGAAATTATATATCTAACACAATCTTTAATTTTTTCTATAATAATCTCTATATATTTTAAACCAACTTTGATAATAAAATTTAAAATGTGACATACACATCTATTGTGAAATATAGAACCATCAATTAAGTTAAAAAGTGGTATCATAGCTTTCATTATATCAATGGCTACATTATTGTTAGATGCATTATCTAAATAGATATAACTTTATCTAAAATTTCATATTCTAAAATTTTTTCTAAAATAAGTGTTGCTATTCTTTGTCTATTGTGTGGCCATTGAAGTTTAGAAAAAGTAATTATCCGTTTGTTCATTATCCAATTTACATCAATGTTATGGGCAGTGATAGAGAGGAAGCCATCACCACCTCTATATGTCCATAAATCCGTGGTTATAGCTATTCTACTAGTACTATTTTGAAAGTAATTTTTTATATTTTTTTTTCTTCTTTCCATAACCTAATGGCATCATTCCTACCGGTGTTTCTAGAAATTTTTTAAAATTGTGGAGCAAATGCACGTTGACTCATTTTTAGCAAAAACAAAAGGCATTTCAGCAAGTACAATATATTTTACCAACTCTTGGCTGGCGGTAGTGGCATTATAACTAAATAATCCTAAACTACTACACTAGTTGAAAATTTGGCCTGTGTCCCCTCCCCCTTCGGTTTGTGACCCAGACCTAATATGTTTGGGTTCACATTTGTCTTTATGCCTTTTCAAGTGCCCTGTACCACCACCTAAATATACACTGTAAATTTTGAGGCAATGCTTGCGTCAGGATTTTTCTATTTCTACACCTTTTTTTTTCTGTAACATATATTGTGTTTTATGCATGCCAAACTTTAGACTTTCGGGCTCTCTTGGCTCTTTTACGGCAGGAACCCTGGGTTGGGCGTGGGGCTAGGGTTGGGGCTTGCTATGTTTCAACTTCTTCTCGTATATCATGTAAACCCTTTTCTTCCCTTTGATTAAAAGGATAATCTTCAGGGTAGTGTCCAGCTATTTTTAAAAAATAATAATAATTTTGAAAATAATATCCTTAATGAATAATTTATAGTGATAAAGATTTTTATGATAATTAGTATAAGAAAGGGGCGGAGATGAGAAATATAATAATATATATAGATTATAAGAATATGAAATCTCAAATTGAAATAAAATAAATGCCTCAATTTTTTAAGGCCCCTTAATCTTGTCTCTTGGTGACTTGATCTTTGGTCCTCCAAAAACTTGTTACTTGGAAGTATGAGTAGAATTTGAGAGAGTTAGAGAGCTTGTAGTATGAGAGAATGAGAGTAGTAAGTTGTGATTGTAAGAATGAGAGGGAGATGGTATTTATAGAAATTTGAAAGGTCAAAATGACCTTAAATGCCCAAAAGCTAGCCGTTTATGGCTGTTGTGGGAGGGCAAAACAGTCAAAACACTCCAACTAACCATTTTTTGGCTGTTGGGGGGTTTTTTAAAAATAAATCCGTTGGGTCGTGCTATGCCGGCATGGCACGCGGGCCTAGCACCCTCGGCCCAGCATGGCCCAAGTCTATGGGCCATGCCTATTGTGCCGTGCCGGGCTGCGTTGACTCTCTTGCCAAGCTGTGCCAACCTGGCCTATTTTACATCTCTAAGAGTAATGGAATTTGATAATAATTCTATTTAAGAATTACTAATTCTTTGAATTGTAGGCATCCAGGATTAGGATTGTTCTTATAGCACCGCCATTTTCATTATGTTCTCATCTTGGTTTTCTTTTAATGAATAACTCTTCTATTAGCTCATTGTAAGTTAATCTATGATGTTTCTATTCAAAATAATAATAATAATAATTTACTATTATTATTATTATTATTATCCTATTTTATTTCAACTTTGTTTCAACACATGTTTTTGAGATGATTCACATGACTATTGTCTTGAGCTGAACTCAGTTGATTTTATTGTATTGGATTATTATCCTTAGAAATTTGATTGATGAATATTCTTCAGGCTAATGCAGAGGTCAAGGAAATCTTGAATTTCTTGAGTATTATCATATGGCCTATTGAGCACTGACTACTATCTTTCTATGTTTCTCTTGGTTTGGTGAGGAGACACCAGTACTACCCTTCCTGTATGGTAAATGGGGATGAGAAGTAATAATTGATGCTAGAGCTCTTGAAATTTGAAATTGACTTTAATATGCAGATTTCCTTTTAAGAAGTACTTTGTATACATTTCATGATTTGTGAAAGTTCTATCTTTCACGGAGCATGCATTTCTCGCTTTGATATGCAGATAATTGATCTGTGGAGTGCATACCCATATCGAAAGTATGTTATAGTTATTTACTTGATACTGCAATGATACCTGTAGGATCATTTTTATATCTTGTTGTCCCAAACCGATTGTTTCATATTGCTGTCAACTTTTTTTTTTTTATTTTTCAGTTTGCAACATAAGAAGTGTCAAAAAGGATAATAATCAACAATAATTTCATTAATCTAGAAGTTTGACATGTTTGACAAGTAAATTTATAGAATTCTTGATGAAATATTTTTGATATTTGATTTCCCCCAGTTTCAGTTTCTTTGTGATTTGTTAGCATTCTAATGACATGTTTGTTATTTTTTAACTAATTCAATGCTACCCAGAATGCCTCTCCGAGTTGAATGAAATTTAGGTGCTCTTCCAACTTGTGAGGATGGTTGGATTTGATACTGCAATTTGCACAGTTAGAAGTCATTCCAAATGTATGTGTATGTGTGGTTTGCAATTTGCATGTGATGTTTCAATGCCAAATGTTCCAAAATATTTATACATTTAGGTTTCTTTAGATGCTATGTTAATTCTTATTAGTTTACCATGCATGCTTGAATCTATGTTCTTTGCCTAAGGTGTTAATTTTCAGTGATTGAATTTCCTTGTCTATGTTTGAAAGTCTCCTATCCCATATGACAATAAATGCGACTTTCGTATTTTAATAGCAAACTCTCTCTCTCTCTCTCTCTCTCTCTCTCTCTCTCTTTGTTTCTAAACTTATACAGCTTCTCCCCATCATTAATTAAAATCACTGGGACTCTTGGACCAAAGTCACGGTCCATTGAGGTGATTGAAGAATGCCTAATCAGAGGAATGTCAGGAGATTTTATAGCTGTTTCTCATTATTTACATTAGAATTGCTCATCACTTGCATTCAAGGCTAATGTGGTTGTACTTTTCTGTTCTGGTAGTTGCACGGTTTGACTTCTCTTGGTTGAATGATAAGTACCACCAAGAAACTCTTGACAATTTGAGAAAAGCTGTTAAAAAAAATGTGTAGTAAGTTACAGACATGGCATTAAACTTCATTTCTGCTAATTTGTTTTTCAGGAAATCATGCAGGCTACTGAAGCATGTTTATTCTCTGTTTCATATAACTTGATTTTGGTATTCAATGATTCAAAATACATTACTACTAGCAGAAGCATTCCACCGCTAACATGTCCTATTCATAGGGTCTTCTTTTTTTTTTTTTTTTTTGGGTAATATTTCATAGGGACCTCAAGCTGCTATTGTTGTATGCTGCTCTGCTTACTTTCTTGAAGCTTACTTTGTTCAAACCTGCTTCCATCGAGGACAATTTCATTTTAGGATGATCAGCACTTCAACATCTGCACCTGTTCTTGAATTTTATTGAGAATAAAATCAGGCAACATTTGTAGTGCTGTCAGTAACTTGTGGTCTTTTATTTATTTATTTTTTTCAACTCATTCTTTTTGTTCTTGTTGTCAGCTCCTTGCAAAATCCTAAAAAATGATTCCTGGTGAGTTATTATTTACCTTCCGTATAGATTTTCATACCTAACTTTACCTAAAGAGTACAGGCCTGTAATTCTTATTCATTGGAAAATAAGTTTTCTTAATGTTTTGTTGTGAATTTATTTGCTTTTGCTTGCAGATATTAATATTACATCACATGATGCAGGGTTGCTCTGTTAAGTGACCTTTTGTATAGATTTGCTCTAGAAAGTAAAAAGGAGTCAGGTGATCATAGAAGAGATGGTTATTATTATTATTATTTTGAAGAAATTTCCTGTGATAGGTTGTTGCACTAAACAGTGTGGCTTTAACGTGTTTGTTCGAGGTTTATATCTAGCATAATGTGGATATTAATCCATAATAATACTCAATAAATGCCCTTGTAGGCTCTTTCTGTTCTAAGTAATATGGCAGCACAGTACTTGTAAAGAAGTACAGTTCAGAACGAAATTTCGCAATATGGCATCTTGCTTAGCTATTCTTCCATTTTCAGTCAA
The DNA here is from genome assembly GCA_037013555.1 of Sextonia rubra. Taxonomy (NCBI): domain Eukaryota; kingdom Viridiplantae; phylum Streptophyta; class Magnoliopsida; order Laurales; family Lauraceae; genus Sextonia; species Sextonia rubra. The sequence goes on along the minus strand of JASUAD010000001.1, from coordinate 101,218,996 downwards.
TGTGGAAGCTGAGACTGTTCATGCTTTTTTCATGGAGTTCACCCTTTGTTGCTCTTATCATAGACGTGTGTCCATCAGTCTAAAATCTGCAAATAGGATTGGCTACTAAATTTTACACTGACACATTAAGTGTGCTTATAATAATGCGTTTCATCATGAAAGCCCACCTGTAATAACTTCTAACCACTTATGAGTTTTCTCTCTAAGGTATTAGTTTTAAGACCTCATGCCTGAGCTATTTCATGTGTCTGAGAGACATAATGAAGGTGCTTATGAGTGACATTACAAGATTAGATTATCACATTAAGCAAAATTTATCTCATTTGATCTATTTACAAATCTTGATCAAGACAACACAAAGTAATGTCATTGGTTTGTGCATTTTTATATAAGTGCAGTTGTATTTCACAGTATAAAACTTTCTTCATCCCTGTTGACATTCCAATTGGTCTAGAGAAGAAATATATTAAATCATCTCAGTCCATTCGTCAGCCATTGAGGACATATCTCTCCTGTAGAAGCCAACTTGATTGTTGAAATCGAGTCACAGTTGATAATTGCATTTGCAGTAGACAGCTGGTTTTGCACTCATTTACTACACAAACCATGGGAATAGCTACAAGCTTAATGGTTGAATTTAATGCGCATAACCATGGGCTGAGTTTCTTTTAATTTCTCATTCACAATTTTTTTTATCGGAATTACACTATTTGAAATATAAATCTTATGGAAAACTATCGAATCTTGTACTTGATTCTCTTTTATGTGCATCTTATGATTGCAATTTGAAAGTAAAAGTAGATGTTGGCATCAATAGAAGATAACGAACATATACAATCTGATGATTTATGATTATGATTTTAGTTGCTTTAAAATTTACAATCCAAATCAGTTTTCCTGGCTTTGTTCACAAATGTATAGGTTTTTGAGTAATGGTAATTGTAAGTGACACATGCTTTCTGTCATCCTGCAACGACGCTGATGGGTACACTTGTTTACGGTATTAAATATATGTTCCCTGAGTATGTATGCACTTTCGTTGTTGCTGGAGGCGCATCAGCATTTTCACTTTTAAAGGTAAGATCTCTGGTAGGTTGTGATGGTGTGCCGAATTTGAGTTTTTACACAATAGTATTCTTCATTTGGATTGGTTGCAGACAAGCTCAAAAGACAATAAGCAAGCTTGCTCACCCGAATGCCCCCCTTGGCTGTGAGCTGGGCTTTCTTAACTTGGCATTGGATGGATTCACAAATGCTACTCAGGATTCCATTACAGCAAGGTATAGTTTACCAGTTGTGATCACTTCCCTTTGCCTTCAGGAACTTCAATGTTGATTTTTGAAACCAGCTCATCTGTGCTTGTAAACTGATCATACTTGATAAATGCATACTTGCATAATGCAAACTATAGTTCTTTTTAATTCTAATTCTTCATCATACAGGTACCCAAAGACAAGTGCTTGGGATATAATTCTGAAAATGATGTGTCTTCATGGTCTTTAGTGGTCAATCATATCGAATCTATCTCAAGTGGAGGAAGTTACAGAAGAAAAAGAAATCCACGTGACAGATAAATCTTTTTATTTAGTTTTTTTTTTTTTTTTGGGCCTGAGCCTGAAAATTAGGTGGTCCCTAATTTTAAAATATTTAGCAAATGTATCTGTATACATATGTTAATTTAAGCGGGATAGTGATAGTTCTGATATCCAGACTAAAAACAGATTTTTTTTTCCTCCCCCCTTTTCTGTTATAGCAACTGTCACATGTGGAGCTTTCAGATCATCTTTATTGAGTTAATTGGCCCTATTAGATGCATAAGCAGCCTTTAGAGTAAGGAATAAGGAAGATTTGTACCATCAGACACTTGGCCTTTAATGTACCACAATTACAAATGGGCAATGGTAAAGAATTCATTTTGTTTCATCTCGACTCAGTCCAATTTTATGCACTTTTTGGGTTTTGAGAATGTTGAAAATTGCCCACTATTTGGTTATTTAGACTTTTAATGCAATGAGCCAAATTGGTTATCTTATATGTCCCAAGGTTTTCAGATCATATGGAGTTCCTAGCTTTCGAATGTTTGGTGGATGCAATCATAAAGAGGAATCTGTTTGGAGAAAGTGTCTACTTTGGATATAGCTTTAGGTTATCAAACGTCAATGGTGGATCCATCACATCAAGGGCCTGTGTTATAATCCATGGGTGATTGGCCACCTGAAGAGACTTTAGGACGCAGGATGTGCGAAGAATACAAGCCTTTGTTGATTTTCTGATTTATTTTTATCCATGTGGAACGATAGTACTGATGATTAATTTTCTGCATTTTAGTTTTTTTTTCTTTTTGGGGTAATGAAGAGTGGTGGTGATGGGGTTCTTGGAGGTCGAGTTTTTTAGATGGAGATGGGTTTCATGCAGGGTGAACATATATGTGTATATTGAGCTTGTATTGCATGTGTTGGTAATTGCAGGTGTATATGTTACATATGTAGATCCAATTGGATATGTTAGCCATTTATGTATATATTCAATTGAATGTTTTCTTGTTAGGTGCCCAACCATCTCAGCTGTTTCATGTAATTTAAAGTTTGTTGAATGTGTTCTTCATGGTTATTTGAGCACCTTTCTGAGCATGTATATTTAATTAAATATTTTTTGATGGAATCATATTATTTGAGGAGGCATTTCAACGTTACCTATATATATTTTTTATATATATTTGTCTGGCACGTGTAGGGCCTCATCAAAAAAATCCATTGGTAGTAATCACTTTCAAAGTGAATGTAATTAAAGTAGTGACTTCTTTCTTGCAACGATGGCAAGTGCAAGCTTTCATCAATTGTCTCATCATAAAACTATTTTATCTCATTGTTTCTCATTGTCCCATCAACAGATGTGCAAAATGTGGTTTTTTTTAGATATTTGTATTTTAATAACGCTTTGCAAATCCTCAATCTAGTGGTAGTTTTTAGTCTAATTAGAGTTAACTTGGCTTGGTTTTATTTTAGAATGCACTAATCTTGAGCACTTGGATTTAAGAAGTGGGTCATGATATTTGATTCAATAAGTTGCCCGCGACAAACCCATGTCATATACCATATATTATTGGTTGGTCCTGACTTGGTCCCATCAAATAGAAAAAGCTTATTGACTGACCTTTTATCAAATAATCAACTTGGAAGCTAATGAGTAATGATAATTTGTTATATTGGTGGGCCTGACTGATCTAAAAATACACACGTACACAAAAAAAAAAAAAAAAAGAGTATGTACCGCTTACTGGCATTCTCTGAAAATACTACTACTTTACCATGTAACTTGTAAATGAATTAGTCTTTTCACAACTTAATAAAAAAGGGTAAAAGCATCATATTAATTTGTTAAAAAGCATAACACAAGAAGTTTCATGAACACATCTGCAGTCAAATTGTAGCCAGAAAAGTTGGGATCAGGGAGCAGGACCATTTAGCTGTATCCAACCCGTTCCTTCAGGGTCTTTATTTTGAAATATGTGGGTGATGAATTCAACATCATTGTCATTGATGAGTTCCATCTCCTTCAGCTTAAAAATTACCAAGTCTGCTTTACTGCACATAGAAGAACTTTCATTTGTAAGACAAATGCTAAAATGACATTAAATTAGCAATAGATTAAATTAAATAATAGAATTTGAGTTGCAATAAATGTTTTGCTAGATCATTCAATAATTTATGTTCATGAGTTGGGTCAAGTGATCTGGTCATCAAAAGAGCACTTTTGCCAAGACCATAGTGGATAAGATGATGTGAATTATATTCTTACTCCAAATGATCCTACCAAGAGAGTGCCAAATGCTGAGAGGCAAAAGAGCTACCATAAACTCTCGTTATATGTTATGGTGAGTAAAGCCTATAGAGATACACTCTATGGATAAAATATGAGCACTCATATTTCTCCCCATAATACAAGCCTAATTACTTTACTAGAAAAATATGCCTGTGATAAGCACAACAATATGAAAATTATGAAATTTTAAAATTATATTGAAATGGTAAAAATTGAGAAAAATATAAATTCCTATAATAGTAAAAAAAAATAAATGATTAATTTGAAAGTGAGATAACTTCATTTTTTCAAAATCAATTACGTTTTTTTTTCCTGAAATTATAAGAATCATTCACTGGGCCTAATACCAAAACTTGCAAACAAAAAAGGGAACCGGAAAGGTAAAAAGAAGCTACTAATCCATGGAAATCAAAAGAAAAGAGCCCATCAGAACTAACAAAAATAACCATGAAATAATTTCATAATAGAATGCAATAAAAGCAATACAAAATAAAAATATATCACAAATAAAAAATAAAAAGACTATCCAATAATAAAGCAATTAAGAAGAAACAAACAAACCAATAAAAAGTCAATGTCTAAAAACCACATATTAAAACAGAAGTAAAAGAAAAGAAAAACCTCACAAACCCATCAATGCCCATCACCAGTAAAACTAAAAGAACCCACGGAAACTCAAATAATAATAATAATGAGATAAATTCATTTTATATTGTTTTCATGCAGCCATGAATACTCTAAAAATGAAGGATTGAAACAATGTTGTATCTTTTATAGATGATCGTTCGAGAATATGCTATGATACTCATACAACTAAAACATTATTAGGTAAATGTAACAGTAGCAATAAAACACCATTTTCAATGTTTTTTTCACATATACATAACATCATATGTAATAGAACACCATTTTCTTATTTAGACACTATATCAGATGTAAACAATTAACTCCCCCCCAAACACACATTATGGCATTAATTACGATGGACAAGTTATTAATTCTCATGCATTTTGAACAATAATTTAAAATTAATATCCAAATTAGGTATTAGTGATTAATAAAAAAAATAATGGATTTTCATAGAGATTAAACCTGGAAGCTTTCTCTCCTAAAGATGCAACTTTTTCACTCCTAAAGATGCAAGGTATTAATGAGAATATAAGAACAACAACTATGTATGTGGAAGATAGTTTTTCAATGCATTTTATTAGACATCAATTGCTTTTTTATTTCTTTTTTAATGGTAGTGATTTCACCCTTTTGACTGGAAAAAAAAAAGATTTCACTTTATATACTTTCTTTTGGTGAGGTAAAACAATTATTATGGTGTAGGTATGGATATTATCTTATACCTGATAGGGTTCTACATTTTCTACCTCTAGTATGAGATGACACAAGGCTTTCACCTCAGGGCATAAACAAAAACCACAGAAAAAGTAAACACAAAAGTTTTGCACTTCATATGAAACAAACTTTACTTCTGCAGAAAAAGACGGAGTAAACACAAGACACAAATAAGCCTCCACTCACTGTCACACATGGTCCCGTTATCTTTTTTTTATTTTTTATATTTTATTCTATTCGTGACACGCACTCCCCTCTCAACGGAGTCTGTTTCCCACGCATGTCCATTTCTCTCAACCCATCTCACTCTCCTTATAAGCAGCCGTCTCTCTTTTCTCTCGTCTCCTTCAATCTCTCTCAACCCATCTGCTTTTCTCTTTCTTCTTGCCTCTTCTCTACCCAACTTTCCTTCTTCCCCTCTTTTCTCTTTTCATCATCCACCATAAACATCAACCTTGCTTCCCGTCTGATCTTTGCTTCTGATCTAGTCAGGCAACAACTCAGCATATCCATCATGGTTTCTTCTAACAGAACTTTAAAGATGGATTCTTCTAGTGAAAAAGTCATGGTTGGGTCACTAACTTGTTATTATGACTGTATAAAACTATGAAGAACAACTATTTATATTTATAGGTTACAGTTCTAAAACCTAGTACGTAACTCTGGAAACCATTAACAGAGCAAACAACTTAACAGAAAGGAGTCATGCTTTTTGTGAAGTCTTGTTGGCATGTGGGCCTCTGGCCCACACTTGATGGCACAAAAGCAACATTTTAAGGTTATTACAGACTCCTAGTCCAGGCCATACGGGCATTAAAATTCAAGCTTTTCATGCATGGGCATTATCAAGCTCTCTCTCTCTCTCTCTCTGCATGCAGGTACAGATTCCAAAGTTTCAAGCTGCAAAATGCAAAGAAACCCTAGTGTTACTCTCTCTCTCTCTCTCTCTCTCTGTGCATACTAGTACAGATTCCAAAGTTGAAGCTGCAAAATGCAAAGAAACCCAACTCTCTCTCTCTCTCTCTCTCTCCACATTCTGGTGCAGATTCCATAGTTCAAGCTGCAACATGCAAAAGAAACCCAAGTGTTACACACACGCAGATTCCATAGTTCAACCCAAGAGCTACAAACACGCAGATACCATAGTTCAAGCTTCAAAATGCAAAAAGAAACCCTAGTGTTGCACACACACACATGCTTATCCAATTTACACCTTGCTGGATATGGGTTCCATCCCCTGTCATCGGCGGCCAACAAGTCTAACCAATTTACACACATATGCTTAATCAACATCCTGTGGCCCACACTTGATGGCCACAAGTCTAACCACTCAAGTGCCTCATTTAATCAAAGCTTATGAAAAAACCTGGATTTTTAAAAGCGAAAAAACCATTATTATAAAGTAGCAATATGGGATGTAGTGGCATGTCTGTGTGCAAACTGAAACATGGATATGTAGTGGACCAAATAGAATGGCACGGTTCTAAAGCAACTGGAGAAGGCAGACATGTGGATTTACATAGCTAGGTTCTAAACAGTTAATGATTATGTGTGGATGATCATGAAGAGAATTTACCGTCAATAAAAGTGAATAAAGAAGAACGAAGTATGAGTGGAGAAGACGTATAAGTAGAGGTGAGGAGACAAGTATTTTTGTATGGGCAGTGTTTTTGGACAACAAATGGATAGAATCATGCAATCCAATTCATTTCTTCAATAACTACCCACCAAAAGAGTGGCGTGTGGTCAATTATTGCTTTGAACCTTTTAAATCAGTTGCACAATCAGAGACACAAACCTCACACGTCCGTCACGATCTGTATCTGCGGCCTGTAAATCTTCATTGGTGAAATCTTTGCTCCAACGACGTTTGGCCCTCCATTGCTTCCATGCCTCCACAAATGCGGTTATCAACCAGCCAACTGAAACGGTAGAGAAAGATAGCCAGAATACAGCAAATACGCGACCCATAGTTGTTCTGAAGGCAAAGTCGCCATATCCAACTGTAGTAACCGATACCACAGAGAGATAAAAGGAATAAAGACCGCTCAACTTCTCTACGTAACATAGAACTAAGAAACCTAAAATGATGAAGAAGACAAAAGCCACTAGTATCCCAACTCCCACCCTCTTCCTGACATTTGTAAGAAAGTTCTCTGATAACTCTGGGCACAGTCGGGTTTTTAAAGTACGATTCCATGCTATCTCCAGTATGCTCGGGAGCATAATATTTTGGAGGATGACTCCTCCTAGAGCATACAAGCATGTAAAGACTTTAGTGCCAACAGATTTTGGTACAATATCACCATACCCTATTGTGAAAAACATCACGATAGTAAAATAGAACCCGTCTACAAAAGTATTAGTTTTTTCTGTTTGTGAAAAATGTTTGTGTGTAAGGGCAAAAAAGAGAGCACCAAGAAGAAGGTACACAGTGACAACAGCAATCTTAATCATCACTGTGAGATGGTGGTTTTTAATGGTGGAAGCATGACCGGTTCTAATATGGTGTCGTTGGTGGGTGTGTCCATGTGGAGGTGGAGCGTTGTGTGGGGGTTGCTAGGTGTGTTCATGTGGAGGTGAAGCATTGTGTGTGCGTTGCTGGGTGTCTTCAGGTGGATCATTGTGTGTGAGAGAATGACTAGGGTGGATTTCAGAGGTTGTGTGTGAAGAACCAGAAGAGGTAGACATGCTGTCAATTGGTATAAACAAGAAGTTGAGAGGAAGAATAACAGAGGCTGAGAATAAGGTGCCAATACAGTCTGATGAGCTGAGTTTAAAAAGAACGCCTTGCTCAAGTGCTCAAGTGCTGCAAGAGATACGTGTCACGTGAACGGCGATACATGATCCGGATGGGACGTCCCATGAATGATCCGGATGAGACGTGTCGTCCGCTCAGATTTGATTTATAATAAACACCTTGGCAGACCGTATAACACGTAAATCTCTTGAAATCCTGCTCCATCATCACAACATCTTCTGCCGTCAAGTGGGGAAAGTAGAAAGGGTTTTAAAAAATATGAGAAATGAAGGGTCATGGGAAAGAAGAAAGCAGCTGTGCTGAGGCATACTTTCTTGGAGGGAAGAAGAAATGGACTGCGGTTTTTGCTGCTGCATGTGGATTTACATAGCTAGGTTCTAAACAGTTAATGATTATGTGTGGATGATCATGAAGAGAATTTACCGTCAATAAAAGTGAATAAAGAAGAACGAAGTATGAGTGGAGAAGACGTATAAGTAGAGGTGAGGAGACAAGTATTTTTGTATGGGCAGTGTTTTTGGACAACAAATGGATAGAATCATGCAATCCAATTCATTTCTTCAATAACTATCCACCAAAAGAGTGGCGTGTGGTCAATTATTGCTTTGAACCTTTTAAATCAGTTGCACAATCAGAGACACAAACCTCACACGTCCGTCACGATCTGTATCTGCGGCCTGTAAATCTTCATTGGTGAAATCTTTGCTCCAACGACGTTTGGCCCTCCATTGCTTCCATGCCTCCACAAATGCGGTTATCAACCAGCCAACTGAAAGGGTAGAGAAAGATAGCCAGAATACAGCAAATACGCGACCCATAGTTGTTCTGAAGGCAAAGTCGCCATATCCAACTGTAGTAACCGATACCACAGAGAGATAAAAGGAATAAAGACCGCTCAACTTCTCTACGTAACATAGAACTAAGAAACCTAAAATGATGAAGAAGACAAAAGCCACTAGTATCCCAACTCCCACCCTCTTCCTGACATTTGTAAGAAAGTTCTCTGATAACTCTGGGCACAGTCGGGTTTTTAAAGTACGATTCCATGTTATCTCCAGTATGCTCGGGAGCATAATATTTTGGAGGATGACTCCTCCTAGAGCATACAAGCATGTAAAGACTTTAGTGCCAACAGATTTTGGTACAATATCACCATACCCTATTGTGAAAAACATCACGATAGTAAAATAGAACCCGTCTACAAAAGTATTAGTTTTTTCTGTTTGTGAAAAATGTTTGTGTGTAAGGGCAAAAAAGAGAGCACCAAGAAGAAGGTACACAGTGACAACAGCAATCTTAATCATCACTGTGAGATGGTGGTTTTTAATGGTGGAAGCATGACCGGTTCTAATATGGTGTCGTTGGTGGGTGTGTCCATGTGGAGGTGGAGCGTTGTGTGGGGGTTGCTAGGTGTGTTCATGTGGAGGTGAAGCATTGTGTGTGCGTTGCTGGGTGTCTTCAGGTGGATCATTGTGTGTGAGAGAATGACTAGGGTGGATTTCAGAGGTTGTGTGTGAAGAACCAGAAGAGGTAGACATGCTGTCAATTGGTATAAACAAGAAGTTGAGAGGAAGAATAACAGAGGCTGAGAATAAGGTGCCAATACAGTCTGATGAGCTGAGTTTAAAAAGAACGCCTTGCTCAAGTGCTCAAGTGCTGCAAGAGATACGTGTCACGTGAACGGCGATACATGATCCGGATGGGACGTCCCATGAATGATCCGGATGAGACGTGTCGTCCGCTCAGATTTGATTTATAATAAACACCTTGGCAGACCGTATAACACGTAAATCTCTTGAAATCCTGCTCCATCATCACAACATCTTTTGCCGTCAAGTGGGGAAAGTAGAAAGGGTTTTAAAAAATATGAGAAATGAAGGGTCATGGGAAAGAAGAAAGCAGCTGTGCTGAGGCATATTTTCTTGGAGGGAAGAAGAAATGGATTGTGGTTTTTGCTGCTGCATGTGGATTTACATAGCTAGGTTCTAAACAGTTAATGATTATGTGTGGATGATCATGAAGAGAATTTACCGTCAATAAAAGTGAATAAAGAAGAACGAAGTACGAGTGGAGAAGACGTATAAGTAGAGGTGAGGAGACAAGTATTTTTGTATGGGCAGTGTTTTTGGACAGCGAAAGGATAGAATCATGCAATCCAATTCATTTCTTCAATAACTACCCACCAAAAGAGTGGCGTGTGGTCAATTATAGCTTTGAACCTTTTAAATCAGTTGCACAATCAGAGACACAAACCTCACACGTCCATCACGATCTGTGCCGGCGGCCTGTAAATCTTCATTGGTGAAATCTTTGCTCCAACGACGTTTGGCCCTCCATTGCTTCCATGCCTCCACAAATGCGGTTATCAACCAGCCAACTGAAAGGGTAGAGAAAGATAGCCAGAATACAGCAAATACGCGACCCATAGTTGTTCTGAAGGCAAAGTCGCCACATCCAACTGTAGTAACCGATACCACAGAGAGATAAAAGGAATAAAGACCGCTCAACTTCTCTACGTAACATAGAACTAAGAAACCTAAAATGATGAAGAAGACAAAAGCCACTAGTATCCCAACTCCCACCCTCTTCCTGACATTTGTAAGAAAGTTCTCTGATAACTCTGGGCACAGTCGGGTTTTTAAAGTACGATTCCATGCTATCTCCAGTATGCTCGGGAGCATAATATTTTGGAGGATGACTCCTCCTAGAGCATACAAGCATGTAAAGACTTTAGTGCCAACAGATTTTGGTACAATATCACCATACCCTATTGTGAAAAACATCACGATAGTACAATAGAACCCGTCTACAAAAGTATTAGTTTTTTCTGTTTGTGAAAAATGTTTGTGTGTAAGGGCAAAAAAGAGAGCACCAAGAAGAAGGTACACAGTGACAACAGCAATCTTAATCATCACTGTGAGATGGTGGTTTTTAATGGTGGAAGCATGACCGGTTCTAATATGGTGTCGTTGGTGGGTGTGTCCATGTGGAGGTGGAGCATTGTGTGAGGGTTGCTAGGTGTGTTTATGTGGAGGTGAAGCATTGTGTGTGCGTTGCTGGGTGTCTTCAGGTGGATCATTGTGTGTGAGAGAATGACTAGGGTGGATTTCAGAGGTTGTGTGTGAAGAACCAGAAGAGGTAGACATGCTGTCAATTGGTATAAACAAGAAGTTGAGAGGAAGAATAACAGAGGCTGAGAATAAGGTGCCAATACAGTCTGATGAGCTGAGTTTAAAAAGAACGCCTTGCTCAAGTGCTCAAGTGCTGCAAGAGATACGTGTCACGTGAACGGCGATACATGATCCGGATGGGACGTCCCATGAATGATCCGGATGAAACGTGTCGTCCGCTCAGATTTGATTTATAATAAACACCTTGGCAGACCGTATAACACGTAAATCTCTTGAAATCCTGCTCCATCATCACAACATCTTCTGCCGTCAAGTGGGGAAAGTAGAAAGGGTTTTAAAAAATATGAGAAATGAAGGGTCATGGGAAAGAAGAAAGCAGCTGTGCTGAGGCATATTTTCTTGGAGGGAAGAAGAAATGGATTGTGGTTTTTGCTGCTGCATGTGGATTTACATAGCTAGGTTCTAAACAGTTAATGATTATGTGTGGATGATCATGAAGAGAATTTACCGTCAATAAAAGTGAATAAAGAAGAACGAAGTACGAGTGGAGAAGACGTATAAGTAGAGGTGAGGAGACAAGTATTTTTGTATGGGCAGTGTTTTTGGACAGCGAATGGATAGAATCATGCAATCCAATTCATTTCTTCAATAACTACCCACCAAAAGAGTGGCGTGTGGTCAATTATTGCTTTGAACCTTTTAAATCAGTTGCACAATCAGAGACACAAACCTCACACGTCCATCACGATCTGTGTCTGCGGCCTGTAAATCTTCATTGGTGAAATCTTTGCTCCAACGACGTTTGGCCCTCCATTGCTTCCATGCCTCCACAAATGCGGTTATCAACCAGCCAACTGAAAGGGTAGAGAAAGATAGCCAGAATACAGCAAATACGCGACCCATAGTTGTTCTGAAGGCAAAGTCGCCACATCCAACTGTAGTAACCGATACCACAGAGAGATAAAAGGAATAAAGACCGCTCAACTTCTCTACGTAACATAGAACTAAGAAACCTAAAATGATGAAGAAGACAAAAGCCACTAGTATCCCAACTCCCACCCTCTTCCTGACATTTGTAAGAAAGTTCTCTGATAACTCTGGGCATAGTCGGGTTTTTAAAGTACGATTCCATGCTATCTCCAGTATGCTCGGGAGCATAATATTTTGGAGGATGACTCCTCCTAGAGCATACAAGCATGTAAAGACTTTAGTGCCAACAGATTTTGGTACAATATCACCATACCCTATTGTGAAAAACATCACGATAGTACAATAGAACCCGTCTACAAAAGTATTAGTTTTTTCTGTTTGTGAAAAATGTTTGTGTGTAAGGGCAAAAAAGAGAGCACCAAGAAGAAGGTACACAGTGACAACAGCAATCTTAATCATCACTGTGAGATGGTGGTTTTTAATGGTGGAAGCATGACCGGTTCTAATATGGTGTCGTTGGTGGGTGTGTCCATGTGGAGGTGGAGCATTGTGTGGGGGTTGCTAGGTGTGTTCATGTGGAGGTGAAGCATTGTGTGTGCATTGCTGGGTGTCTTCAGGTGGATCATTGTGTGTGAGAGAATGACTAGGGTGGATTTCAGAGGTTGTGTGTGAAGAACCAGAAGAGGTAGACATGCTGTCAATTGGTATAAACAAGAAGTTGAGAGGAAGAATAACAGAGGCTGAGAATAAGGTGCCAATACAGTCTGATGAGCTGAGTTTAAAAAGAACGCCTTGCTCAAGTGCTCAAGTGCTGCAAGAGATACGTGCCACGTGAACGGCGATACATGATCCGGATGGGGCGTCCCATGAATGATCCGGATGAGACGTGTCGTCCGCTCAGATTTGATTTATAATAAACACCTTGGCAGACCGTATAACACGTAAATCTCTTGAAATCCTGCTCCATCATCACAACATCTTCTGCCGTCAAGTGGGGAAAGTAGAAAGGGTTTTAAAAAATATGAGAAATGAAGGGTCATGGGAAAGAAGAAAGCAGCTGTGCTGAGGCATACTTTCTTGGAGGGAAGAAGAAATGGACTGCGGTTTTTGCTGCTGCATGTGGATTTACATAGCTAGGTTCTAAACAGTTAATGATTATGTGTGGATGATCATGAAGAGAATTTACCGTCAATAAAAGTGATTAAAGAAGAACGAAGTATGAGTGGAGAAGACGTATAAGTAGAGGTGAGGAGACAAGTATTTTTGTATGGGCAGTGTTTTTGGACAGCGAATGGATAGAATCATGCAATCCAATTCATTTCTTCAATAACTACCCACCAAAAGAGTGGCGTGTGGTCAATTATTGCTTTGAACCTTTTAAATCAGTTGCACAATCAGAGACACAAACCTCACACGTCCATCACGATCTGTATCTGCGGCCTGTAAATCTTCATTGGTGAAATCTTTGCTCCAACGACGTTTGGCCCTCCATTGCTTCCATGCCTCCACAAATGCGGTTATCAACCAGCCAACTGAAAGGGTAGAGAAAGATAGCCAGAATACAGCAAATACGCGACCCATAGTTGTTCTGAAGGCAAAGTCTCCATATCCAACTGTAGTAACCGATACCACAGAGAGATAAAAGGAATAAAGACCGCTCAACTTCTCTACGTAACATAGAACTAAGAAACCTAAAATGATGAAGAAGACAAAAGCCACTAGTATCCCAACTCCCACCCTCTTCCTGACATTTGTAAGAAAGTTCTCTGATAACTCTGGGCACAGTCGGGTTTTTAAAGTACGATTCCATGCTATCTCCAGTATGCTCGGGAGCATAATATTTTGGAGGATGACTCCTCCTAGAGCATACAAGCATGTAAAGACTTTAGTGCCAACAGATTTTGGTACAATATCACCATACCCTATTGTGAAAAACATCACGATAGTAAAATAGAACCCGTCTAAAAAAGTATTAGTTTTTTCTGTTTGTGAAAAATGTTTGTGTGTAAGGGCAAAAAAGAGAGCACCAAGAAGAAGGTACACAGTGACAACAGCAATCTTAATCATCACTGTGAGATGTTGGTTTCTAATGGTGGAAGCATGACCGGTTCTAATATGGTGTCGTTGGTGGGTGTGTCCATGTGGAGGTGGAGCATTGTGTGGGGGTTGCTAGGTGTGTTCATGTGGAGGTGAAGCATTGTGTGTGCGTTGCTGGGTGTCTTCAGGTGGATCATTGTGTGTGAGAGAATGACTAGGGTGGATTTCAGAGGTTGTGTGTGAAGAACCAGAAGAGGTAGACATGCTGTCAATTGGTATAAACAAGAAGTTGAGAGGAAGAATAACAGAGGCTGAGAATAAGGTGCCAATACAGTCTGATGAGCTGAGTTTAAAAAGAACGCCTTGCTCAAGTGCTCAAGTGCTGCAAGAGATACGTGTCACGTGAACGGCGATACATGATCCGGATGGGACGTCCCATGAATGATCCGGATGAGACGTGTCGTCCGCTCAGATTTGATTTATAATAAACACCTTGGCAGACCGTATAACACGTAAATCTCTTGAAATCCTGCTCCATCACCACAACATCTTCTGCCGTCAAGTGGGGAAAGTAAAAAGGGTTTTAAAAAATATGAGAAATGAAGGGTCATGGGAAAGAAGAAAGCAGCTGTGCTGAGGCATATTTTCTTGGAGGGAAGAAGAAATGGACTGTGGTTTTTGCTGCTGCATGTGGATTTACATAGCTAGGTTCTAAACAGTTAATGATTATGTGTGGATGATCATGAAGAGAATTTACCGTCAATAAAAGTGAATAAAGAAGAAGAACGAAGTATGAGTGGAGAAGACGTATAAGTAGAGGTGAGGAGACAAGTATTTTTGTATGGGCAGTGTTTTTGGACAACGAATGGATAGAATCATGCAATCCAATTCATTTCTTCAATAACTACCCACCAAAAGAGTGGCGTGTGGTCAATTATTGCTTTGAACCTTTTAAATCAGTTGCACAATCAGAGACACAAACCTCACATGTCCGTCACGATCTGTATCTGCGGCCTGTAAATCTTCATTGGTGAAATCTTTGCTCCAACGACGTTTGGCCCTCCATTGCTTCCATGCCTCCACAAATGCGGTTATCAACCAGCCAACTGAAAGGGTAGAGAAAGATAGCCAGAATACAGCAAATACGCGACCCATAGTTGTTCTGAAGGCAAAGTCGCCATATCCAACTGTAGTAACCGATACCACAGAGAGATAAAAGGAATAAAGACCGCTCAACTTCTCTACGTAACATAGAACTAAGAAACCTAAAATGATGAAGAAGACAAAAGCCACTAGTATCCCAACTCCCACCCTCTTCCTGACATTTGTAAGAAAGTTCTCTGATAACTCTGGGCACAGTCGGGTTTTTAAAGTACGATTCCATGCTATCTCCAGTATGCTCGGGAGCATAATATTTTGGAGGATGACTCCTCCTAGAGCATACAAGCATGTAAAGACTTTAGTGCCAACAGATTTTGGTATAATATCACCATACCCTATTGTGAAAAACATCACGATAGTAAAATAGAACCCGTCTACAAAAGTATTAGTTTTTTCTGTTTGTGAAAAATGTTTGTGTGTAAGGGCAAAAAAGAGAGCACCAAGAAGAAGGTACACAGTGACAACAGCAATCTTAATCATCACTGTGAGATGGTGGTTTTTAATGGTGGAAGCATGACCGGTTCTAATATGGTGTCGTTGGTGGGTGTGTCCATGTGGAGGTGGAGCATTGTGTGGGGGTTGCTAGGTGTGTTCATGTGGAGGTGAAGCATTGTGTGTGCGTTGCTGGGTGTCTTCAGGTGGATCATTGTGTGTGAGAGAATGACTAGGGTGGATTTCAGAGGTTGTGTGTGAAGAACCAGAAGAGGTAGACATGCTGTCAATTGGTATAAACAAGAAGTTGAGAGGAAGAATAACAGAGGCTGAGAATAAGGTGCCAATACAGTCTGATGAGCTGAGTTTAAAAAGAACGCCTTGCTCAAGTGCTCAAGTGCTGCAAGAGATACGTGTCACGTGAACGGCGATACATGATCCGGATGGGACGTCCCATGAATGATCCGGATGAGACGTGTCGTCCGCTCAGATTTGATTTATAATAAACACCTTGGCAGACCGTATAACACGTAAATCTCTTGAAATCCTGCTCCATCATCACAACATCTTCTGCCGTCAAGTGGGGAAAGTAGAAAGGGTTTTAAAAAATATGAGAAATGAAGGGTCATGGGAAAGAAGAAAGCAGCTGTGCTGAGGCATATTTTCTTGGAGGGAAGAAGAAATGGACTGTGGTTTTTGCTGCTGCATGTGGATTTACATAGCTAGGTTCTAAACAGTTAATGATTATGTGTGGATGATCATGAAGAGAATTTACCGTCAATAAAAGTGAATAAAGAAGAAGAACGAAGTATGAGTGGAGAAGACGTATAAGTAGAGGTGAGGAGACAAGTATTTTTGTATGGGCAGTGTTTTTGGACAGCGAATGGATAGAATCATGCAATCCAATTCATTTCTTCAATAACTACCCACCAAAAGAGTGGCGTGTGGTCAATTATTGCTTTGAACCTTTTAAATCAGTTTCACAATCAGAGACACAAACCTCACACGTCCATCACGATCTGTATCTGCGGCCTGTAAATCTTCATTGGTGAAATCTTTGCTCCAACGACGTTTGGCCCTCCATTGCTTCCATGCCTCCACAAATGCGGTTATCAACCAGCCAACTGAAAGGGTAGAGAAAGATAGCCAGAATACAGCAAATACGCGACCCATAGTTGTTCTGAAGGCAAAGTCGCCATATCCAACTGTAGTAACCGATACCACAGAGAGATAAAAGGAATAAAGACCGCTCAACTTCTCTACGTAACATAGAACTAAGAAACCTAAAATGATGAAGAAGACAAAAGCCACTAGTATCCCAACTCCCACCCTCTTCCTGACATTTGTAAGAAAGTTCTCTGATAACTCTGGGCACAGTCGGGTTTTTAAAGTACGATTCCATGCTATCTCCAGTATGCTCGGGAGCATAATATTTTGGAGGATGACTCCTCCTAGAGCATACAAGCATGTAAAGACTTTAGTGCCAACAGATTTTGGTACAATATCACCATACCCTATTGTGAAAAACATCACGATAGTAAAATAGAACCCGTCTACAAAAGTATTAGTTTTTTTTGTTTGTGAAAAATGTTTGTGTGTAAGGGCAAAAAAGAGAGCACCAAGAAGAAGGTACACAGTGACAACAGCAATCTTAATCATCACTGTGAGATGGTGGTTTTTAATGGTGGAAGCATGACCGGTTCTAATATGGTGTCGTTGGTGGGTGTGTCCATGTGGAGGTGGAGCATTGTGTGGGGGTTGCTAGGTGTGTTCATGTGGAGGTGAAGCATTGTGTGTGCGTTGCTGGGTGTCTTCAGGTGGATCATTGTGTGTGAGAGAATGACTAGGGTGGATTTCAGAGGTTGTGTGTGAAGAACCAGAAGAGGTAGACATGCTGTCAATTGGTATAAACAAGAAGTTGAGAGGAAGAATAACAGAGGCTGAGAATAAGGTGCCAATACAGTCTGATGAGCTGAGTTTAAAAAGAACGCCTTGCTCAAGTGCTCAAGTGCTGCAAGAGATACGTGTCACGTGAACGGCGATACATGATCCGGATGGGACGTCCCATGAATGATCCGGATGAGACGTGTCGTCCGCTCAGATTTGATTTATAATAAACACCTTGGCAGACCGTATAACACGTAAATCTCTTGAAATCCTGCTCCATCATCACAACATCTTCTGCCGTCAAGTGGGGAAAGTAGAAAGGGTTTTAAAAAATATGAGAAATGAAGGGTCATGGGAAAGAAGAAAGCAGCTGTGCTGAGGCATATTTTCTTGGAGGGAAGAAGAAATGGACTGTGGTTTTTGCTGCTGCATGTGGATTTACATAGCTAGGTTCTAAACAGTTAATGATTATGTGTGGATGATCATGAAGAGAATTTACCGTCAATAAAAGTGAATAAAGAAGAAGAACGAAGTATGAGTGGAGAAGACGTATAAGTAGAGGTGAGGAGACAAGTATTTTTGTATGGGCAGTGTTTTTGGACAGCGAATGGATAGAATCATGCAATCCAATTCATTTCTTCAATAACTACCCACCAAAAGAGTGGCGTGTGGTCAATTATTGCTTTGAACCTTTTAAATCAGTTTCACAATCAGAGACACAAACCTCACACGTCCATCACGATCTGTATCTGCGGCCTGTAAATCTTCATTGGTGAAATCTTTGCTCCAACGACGTTTGGCCCTCCATTGCTTCCATGCCTCCACAAATGCGGTTATCAACCAGCCAACTGAAAGGGTAGAGAAAGATAGCCAGAATACAGCAAATACGCGACCCATAGTTGTTCTGAAGGCAAAGTCGCCATATCCAACTGTAGTAACCGATACCACAGAGAGATAAAAGGAATAAAGACCGCTCAACTTCTCTACGTAACATAGAACTAAGAAACCTAAAATGATGAAGAAGACAAAAGCCACTAGTATCCCAACTCCCACCCTCTTCCTGACATTTGTAAGAAAGTTCTCTGATAACTCTGGGCACAGTCGGGTTTTTAAAGTACGATTCCATGCTATCTCCAGTATGCTCGGGAGCATAATATTTTGGAGGATGACTCCTCCTAGAGCATACAAGCATGTAAAGACTTTAGTGCCAACAGATTTTGGTACAATATCACCATACCCTATTGTGAAAAACATCACGATAGTAAAATAGAACCCGTCTACAAAAGTATTAGTTTTTTTTGTTTGTGAAAAATGTTTGTGTGTAAGGGCAAAAAAGAGAGCACCAAGAAGAAGGTACACAGTGACAACAGCAATCTTAATCATCACTGTGAGATGGTGGTTTTTAATGGTGGAAGCATGACCGGTTCTAATATGGTGTCGTTGGTGGGTGTGTCCATGTGGAGGTGGAGCATTGTGTGGGGGTTGCTAGGTGTGTTCATGTGGAGGTGAAGCATTGTGTGTGCGTTGCTGGGTGTCTTCAGGTGGATCATTGTGTGTGAGAGAATGACTAGGGTGGATTTCAGAGGTTGTGTGTGAAGAACCAGAAGAGGTAGACATGCTGTCAATTGGTATAAACAAGAAGTTGAGAGGAAGAATAACAGAGGCTGAGAATAAGGTGCCAATACAGTCTGATGAGCTGAGTTTAAAAAGAACGCCTTGCTCAAGTGCTCAAGTGCTGCAAGAGATACGTGTCACGTGAACGGCGATACATGATCCGGATGGGACGTCCCATGAATGATCCGGATGAGACGTGTCGTCCGCTCAGATTTGATTTATAATAAACACCTTGGCAGACAGTATAACACGTAAATCTCTTGAAATCCTGCTCCATCATCACAACATCTTCTGCCGTCAAGTGGGGAAAGTAGAAAGGGTTTTAAAAAATATGAGAAATGAAGGGTCATGGGAAAGAAGAAAGCAGCTGTGCTGAGGCATATTTTCTTGGAGGGAAGAAGAAATGGACTGTGGTTTTTGCTGCTGCATGTGGATTTACATAGCTAGGTTCTAAACAGTTAATGATTATGTGTGGATGATCATGAAGAGAATTTACCGTCAATAAAAGTGAATAAAGAAGAAGAACGAAGTATGAGTGGAGAAGACGTATAAGTAAAGGTGAGGAGACAAGTATTTTTGTATGGGCAGTGTTTTTGGACAGCGAATGGATAGAATCATGCAATCCAATTCATTTCTTCAATAACTACCCACCAAAAGAGTGGCGTGTGGTCAATTATTGCTTTGAACCTTTTAAATCAGTTGCACAATCAGAGACACAAACCTCACACGTCCGTCACGATCTGTATCTGCGGCCTGTAAATCTTCATTGGTGAAATCTTTGCTCCAACGACGTTTGGCCCTCCATTGCTTCCATGCCTCCACAAATGCGGTTATCAACCAGCCAACTGAAAGGGTAGAGAAAGATAGCCAGAATACAGCAAGTACGCGACCCATAGTTGTTCTGAAGGCAAAGTCGCCATATCCAACTGTAGTAACCGATACCACAGAGAGATAAAAGGAATAAAGACCGCTCAACTTCTCTACGTAACATAGAACTAAGAAACCTAAAATGATGAAGAAGACAAAAGCCACTAGTATCCCAACTCCCACCCTCTTCCTGACATTTGTAAGAAAGTTCTCTGATAACTCTGGGCACAGTCGGGTTTTTAAAGTACGATTCCATGCTATCTCCAGTATGCTCGGGAGCATAATATTTTGGAGGATGACTCCTCCTAGAGCATACAAGCATGTAAAGACTTTAGTGCCAACAGATTTTGGTACAATATCACCATACCCTATTGTGAAAAACATCACGATAGTAAAATAGAACCCGTCTACAAAAGCATTAGTTTTTTCTGTTTGTGAAAAATGTTTGTGTGTAAGGGCAAAAAAGAGAGCACCAAGAAGAAGGTACACAGTGACAACAGCAATCTTAATCATCACTGTGAGATGGTGGTTTTTAATGGTGGAAGCATGACCGGTTCTAATATGGTGTCGTTGGTGGGTGTGTCCATGTGGAGGTGGAGCATTGTGTGGGGGTTGCTAGGTGTGTTCATGTGGAGGTGAAGCATTGTGTGTGCGTTGCTGGGTGTCTTCAGGTGGATCATTGTGTGTGAGAGAATGACTAGGGTGGATTTCAGAGGTTGTGTGTGAAGAACCAGAAGAGGTAGACATGCTGTCAATTGGTATAAACAAGAAGTTGAGAGGAAGAATAACAGAGGCTGAGAATAAGGTGCCAATACAGTCTGATGAGCTGAGTTTAAAAAGAACGCCTTGCTCAAGTGCTCAAGTGCTGCAAGAGATACGTGTCACGTGAACGGCGATACATGATCCGGATGGGACGTCCCATGAATGATCCGGATGAGACGTGTCGTCCGCTCAGATTTGATTTATAATAAACACCTTGGCAGACCGTATAACACGTAAATCTCTTGAAATCCTGCTCCATCATCACAACATCTTCTGCCGTCAAGTGGGGAAAGTAGAAAGGGTTTTAAAAAATATGAGAAATGAAGGGTCATGGGAAAGAAGAAAGCAGCTGTGCTGAGGCATATTTTCTTGGAGGGAAGAAGAAATGGACTGTGGTTTTTGCTGCTGCATGTGGATTTACATAGCTAGGTTCTAAACAGTTAATGATTATGTGTGGATGATCATGAAGAGAATTTACCGTCAATAAAAGTGAATAAAGAAGAAGAACGAAGTATGAGTGGAGAAGACGTATAAGTAGAGGTGAGGAGACAAGTATTTTTGTATGGGCAGTGTTTTTGGACAGCGAATGGATAGAATCATGCAATCCAATTCATTTCTTCAATAACTACCCACCAAAAGAGTGGCGTGTGGTCAATTATTGCTTTGAACCTTTTAAATCAGTTTCACAATCAGAGACACAAACCTCACACGTCCATCACGATCTGTATCTGCGGCCTGTAAATCTTCATTGGTGAAATCTTTGCTCCAACGACGTTTGGCCCTCCATTGCTTCCATGCCTCCACAAATGCGGTTATCAACCAGCCAACTGAAAGGGTAGAGAAAGATAGCCAGAATACAGCAAATACGCGACCCATAGTTGTTCTGAAGGCAAAGTCGCCATATCCAACTGTAGTAACCGATACCACAGAGAGATAAAAGGAATAAAGACCGCTCAACTTCTCTACGTAACATAGAACTAAGAAACCTAAAATGATGAAGAAGACAAAAGCCACTAGTATCCCAACTCCCACCCTCTTCCTGACATTTGTAAGAAAGTTCTCTGATAACTCTGGGCACAGTCGGGTTTTTAAAGTACGATTCCATGCTATCTCCAGTATGCTCGGGAGCATAATATTTTGGAGGATGACTCCTCCTAGAGCATACAAGCATGTAAAGACTTTAGTGCCAACAGATTTTGGTACAATATCACCATACCCTATTGTGAAAAACATCACGATAGTAAAATAGAACCCGTCTACAAAAGTATTAGTTTTTTTTGTTTGTGAAAAATGTTTGTGTGTAAGGGCAAAAAAGAGAGCACCAAGAAGAAGGTACACAGTGACAACAGCAATCTTAATCATCACTGTGAGATGGTGGTTTTTAATGGTGGAAGCATGACCGGTTCTAATATGGTGTCGTTGGTGGGTGTGTCCATGTGGAGGTGGAGCATTGTGTGGGGGTTGCTAGGTGTGTTCATGTGGAGGTGAAGCATTGTGTGTGCGTTGCTGGGTGTCTTCAGGTGGATCATTGTGTGTGAGAGAATGACTAGGGTGGATTTCAGAGGTTGTGTGTGAAGAACCAGAAGAGGTAGACATGCTGTCAATTGGTATAAACAAGAAGTTGAGAGGAAGAATAACAGAGGCTGAGAATAAGGTGCCAATACAGTCTGATGAGCTGAGTTTAAAAAGAACGCCTTGCTCAAGTGCTCAAGTGCTGCAAGAGATACGTGTCACGTGAACGGCGATACATGATCCGGATGGGACGTCCCATGAATGATCCGGATGAGACGTGTCGTCCGCTCAGATTTGATTTATAATAAACACCTTGGCAGACAGTATAACACGTAAATCTCTTGAAATCCTGCTCCATCATCACAACATCTTCTGCCGTCAAGTGGGGAAAGTAGAAAGGGTTTTAAAAAATATGAGAAATGAAGGGTCATGGGAAAGAAGAAAGCAGCTGTGCTGAGGCATATTTTCTTGGAGGGAAGAAGAAATGGACTGTGGTTTTTGCTGCTGCATGTGGATTTACATAGCTAGGTTCTAAACAGTTAATGATTATGTGTGGATGATCATGAAGAGAATTTACCGTCAATAAAAGTGAATAAAGAAGAAGAACGAAGTATGAGTGGAGAAGACGTATAAGTAACGGTGAGGAGACAAGTATTTTTGTATGGGCAGTGTTTTTGGACAGCGAATGGATAGAATCATGCAATCCAATTCATTTCTTCAATAACTACCCACCAAAAGAGTGGCGTGTGGTCAATTATTGCTTTGAACCTTTTAAATCAGTTGCACAATCAGAGACACAAACCTCACACGACCGTCACGATCTGTATCTGCGGCCTGTAAATCTTCATTGGTGAAATCTTTGCTCCAACGACGTTTGGCCCTCCATTGCTTCCATGCCTCCACAAATGCGGTTATCAACCAGCCAACTGAAAGGGTAGAGAAAGATAGCCAGAATACAGCAAGTACGCGACCCATAGTTGTTCTGAAGGCAAAGTCGCCATATCCAACTGTAGTAACCGATACCACAGAGAGATAAAAGGAATAAAGACCGCTCAACTTCTCTACGTAACATAGAACTAAGAAACCTAAAATGATGAAGAAGACAAAAGCCACTAGTATCCCAACTCCCACCCTCTTCCTGACATTTGTAAGAAAGTTCTCTGATAACTCTGGGCACAGTCGGGTTTTTAAAGTACGATTCCATGCTATCTCCAGTATGCTCGGGAGCATAATATTTTGGAGGATGACTCCTCCTAGAGCACACAAGCATGTAAAGACTTTAGTGCCAACAGATTTTGGTACAATATCACCATACCCTATTGTGAAAAACATCACGATAGTAAAATAGAACCCGTCTACAAAAGTATTAGTTTTTTTTGTTTGTGAAAAATGTTTGTGTGTAAGGGCAAAAAAGAGAGCACCAAGAAGAAGGTACACAGTGACAACAGCAATCTTAATCATCACTGTGAGATGGTGGTTTTTAATGGTGGAAGCATGACCGGTTCTAATATGGTGTCGTTGGTGGGTGTGTCCATGTGGAGGTGGAGCATTGTGTGGGGGTTGCTAGGTGTGTTCATGTGGAGGTGAAGCATTGTGTGTGCGTTGCTGGGTGTCTTCAGGTGGATCATTGTGTGTGAGAGAATGACTAGGGTGGATTTCAGAGGTTGTGTGTGAAGAACCAGAAGAGGTAGACATGCTGTCAATTGGTATAAACAAGAAGTTGAGAGGAAGAATAACAGAGGCTGAGAATAAGGTGCCAATACAGTCTGATGAGCTGAGTTTAAAAAGAACGCCTTGCTCAAGTGCTCAAGTGCTGCAAGAGATACGTGTCACGTGAACGGCGATACATGATCCGGATGGGACGTCCCATGAATGATCCGGATGAGACGTGTCGTCCGCTCAGATTTGACTTATAATAAACACCTTGGCAGACAGTATAACACGTAAATCTCTTGAAATCCTGCTCCATCATCACAACATCTTCTGCCGTCAAGTGGGGAAAGTAGAAAGGGTTTTAAAAAATATGAGAAATGAAGGGTCATGGGAAAGAAGAAAGCAGCTGTGCTGAGGCATATTTTCTTGGAGGGAAGAAGAAATGGACTGTGGTTTTTGCTGCTGCATGTGGATTTACATAGCTAGGTTCTAAACAGTTAATGATTATGTGTGGATGATCATGAAGAGAATTTACCGTCAATAAAAGTGAATAAAGAAGAAGAACGAAGTATGAGTGGAGAAGACGTATAAGTAGAGGTGAGGAGACAAGTATTTTTGTATGGGCAGTGTTTTTGGACAGCGAATGGATAGAATCATGCAATCCAATTCATTTCTTCAATAACTACCCACCAAAAGAGTGGCGTGTGGTCAATTATTGCTTTGAACCTTTTAAATCAGTTGCACAATCAGAGACACAAACCTCACACGTCCGTCACGATCTGTATCTGCGGCCTGTAAATCTTCATTGGTGAAATCTTTGCTCCAACGACGTTTGGCCCTCCATTGCTTCCATGCCTCCACAAATGCGGTTATCAACCAGCCAACTGAAAGGGTAGAGAAAGATAGCCAGAATACAGCAAGTACGCGACCCATAGTTGTTCTGAAGGCAAAGTCGCCATATCCAACTGTAGTAACCGATACCACAGAGAGATAAAAGGAATAAAGACCGCTCAACTTCTCTACGTAACATAGAACTAAGAAACCTAAAATGATGAAGAAGACAAAAGCCACTAGTATCCCAACTCCCACCCTCTTCCTGACATTTGTAAGAAAGTTCTCTGATAACTCTGGGCACAGTCGGGTTTTTAAAGTACGATTCCATGCTATCTCCAGTATGCTCGGGAGCATAATATTTTGGAGGATGACTCCTCCTAGAGCATACAAGCATGTAAAGACTTTAGTGCCAACAGATTTTGGTACAATATCACCATACCCTATTGTGAAAAACATCACGATAGTAAAATAGAACCCGTCTACAAAAGCATTAGTTTTTTCTGTTTGTGAAAAATGTTTGTGTGTAAGGGCAAAAAAGAGAGCACCAAGAAGAAGGTACACAGTGACAACAGCAATCTTAATCATCACTGTGAGATGGTGGTTTTTAATGGTGGAAGCATGACCGGTTCTAATATGGTGTCGTTGGTGGGTGTGTCCATGTGGAGGTGGAGCATTGTGTGGGGGTTGCTAGGTGTGTTCATGTGGAGGTGAAGCATTGTGTGTGCGTTGCTGGGTGTCTTCAGGTGGATCATTGTGTGTGAGAGAATGACTAGGGTGGATTTCAGAGGTTGTGTGTGAAGAACCAGAAGAGGTAGACATGCTGTCAATTGGTATAAACAAGAAGTTGAGAGGAAGAATAACAGAGGCTGAGAATAAGGTGCCAATACAGTCTGATGAGCTGAGTTTAAAAAGAACGCCTTGCTCAAGTGCTCAAGTGCTGCAAGAGATACGTGTCACGTGAACGGCGATACATGATCCGGATGGGACGTCCCATGAATGATCCGGATGAGACGTGTCGTCCGCTCAGATTTGATTTATAATAAACACCTTGGCAGACCGTATAACACGTAAATCTCTTGAAATCCTGCTCCATCATCACAACATCTTCTGCCGTCAAGTGGGGAAAGTAGAAAGGGTTTTAAAAAATATGAGAAATGAAGGGTCATGGGAAAGAAGAAAGCAGCTGTGCTGAGGCATATTTTCTTGGAGGGAAGAAGAAATGGACTGTGGTTTTTGCTGCTGCATGTGGATTTACATAGCTAGGTTCTAAACAGTTAATGATTATGTGTGGATGATCATGAAGAGAATTTACCGTCAATAAAAGTGAATAAAGAAGAAGAACGAAGTATGAGTGGAGAAGACGTATAAGTAGAGGTGAGGAGACAAGTATTTTTGTATGGGCAGTGTTTTTGGACAGCGAATGGATAGAATCATGCAATCCAATTCATTTCTTCAATAACTACCCACCAAAAGAGTGGCGTGTGGTCAATTATTGCTTTGAACCTTTTAAATCAGTTTCACAATCAGAGACACAAACCTCACACGTCCATCACGATCTGTATCTGCGGCCTGTAAATCTTCATTGGTGAAATCTTTGCTCCAACGACGTTTGGCCCTCCATTGCTTCCATGCCTCCACAAATGCGGTTATCAACCAGCCAACTGAAAGGGTAGAGAAAGATAGCCAGAATACAGCAAATACGCGACCCATAGTTGTTCTGAAGGCAAAGTCGCCATATCCAACTGTAGTAACCGATACCACAGAGAGATAAAAGGAATAAAGACGGCTCAACTTCTCTACGTAACATAGAACTAAGAAACCTAAAATGATGAAGAAGACAAAAGCCACTAGTATCCCAACTCCCACCCTCTTCCTGACATTTGTAAGAAAGTTCTCTGATAACTCTGGGCACAGTCGGGTTTTTAAAGTACGATTCCATGCTATCTCCAGTATGCTCGGGAGCATAATATTTTGGAGGATGACTCCTCCTAGAGCACACAAGCATGTAAAGACTTTAGTGCCAACAGATTTTGGTACAATATCACCATACCCTATTGTGAAAAACATCACGATAGTAAAATAGAACCCGTCTACAAAAGTATTAGTTTTTTTTGTTTGTGAAAAATGTTTGTGTGTAAGGGCAAAAAAGAGAGCACCAAGAAGAAGGTACACAGTGACAACAGCAATCTTAATCATCACTGTGAGATGGTGGTTTTTAATGGTGGAAGCATGACCGGTTCTAATATGGTGTCGTTGGTGGGTGTGTCCATGTGGAGGTGGAGCATTGTGTGGGGGTTGCTAGGTGTGTTCATGTGGAGGTGAAGCATTGTGTGTGCGTTGCTGGGTGTCTTCAGGTGGATCATTGTGTGTGAGAGAATGACTAGGGTGGATTTCAGAGGTTGTGTGTGAAGAACCAGAAGAGGTAGACATGCTGTCAATTGGTATAAACAAGAAGTTGAGAGGAAGAATAACAGAGGCTGAGAATAAGGTGCCAATACAGTCTGATGAGCTGAGTTTAAAAAGAACGCCTTGCTCAAGTGCTCAAGTGCTGCAAGAGATACGTGTCACGTGAACGGCGATACATGATCCGGATGGGACGTCCCATGAATGATCCGGATGAGACGTGTCGTCCGCTCAGATTTGATTTATAATAAACACCTTGGCAGACAGTATAACACGTAAATCTCTTGAAATCCTGCTCCATCATCACAACATCTTCTGCCGTCAAGTGGGGAAAGTAGAAAGGGTTTTAAAAAATATGAGAAATGAAGGGTCATGGGAAAGAAGAAAGCAGCTGTGCTGAGGCATATTTTCTTGGAGGGAAGAAGAAATGGACTGTGGTTTTTGCTGCTGCATGTGGATTTACATAGCTAGGTTCTAAACAGTTAATGATTATGTGTGGATGATCATGAAGAGAATTTACCGTCAATAAAAGTGAATAAAGAAGAAGAACGAAGTATGAGTGGAGAAGACGTATAAGTAAAGGTGAGGAGACAAGTATTTTTGTATGGGCAGTGTTTTTGGACAGCGAATGGATAGAATCATGCAATCCAATTCATTTCTTCAATAACTACCCACCAAAAGAGTGGCGTGTGGTCAATTATTGCTTTGAACCTTTTAAATCAGTTGCACAATCAGAGACACAAACCTCACACGTCCGTCACGATCTGTATCTGCGGCCTGTAAATCTTCATTGGTGAAATCTTTGCTCCAACGACGTTTGGCCCTCCATTGCTTCCATGCCTCCACAAATGCGGTTATCAACCAGCCAACTGAAAGGGTAGAGAAAGATAGCCAGAATACAGCAAGTACGCGACCCATAGTTGTTCTGAAGGCAAAGTCGCCATATCCAACTGTAGTAACCGATACCACAGAGAGATAAAAGGAATAAAGACCGCTCAACTTCTCTACGTAACATAGAACTAAGAAACCTAAAATGATGAAGAAGACAAAAGCCACTAGTATCCCAACTCCCACCCTCTTCCTGACATTTGTAAGAAAGTTCTCTGATAACTCTGGGCACAGTCGGGTTTTTAAAGTACGATTCCATGCTATCTCCAGTATGCTCGGGAGCATAATATTTTGGAGGATGACTCCTCCTAGAGCATACAAGCATGTAAAGACTTTAGTGCCAACAGATTTTGGTACAATATCACCATACCCTATTGTGAAAAACAACACGATAGTAAAATAGAACCCGTCTACAAAAGTATTAGTTTTTTCTGTTTGTGAAAAATGTTTGTGTGTAAGGGCAAAAAAGAGAGCACCAAGAAGAAGGTACACAGTGACAACAGCAATCTTAATCATCACTGTGAGATGGTGGTTTTTAATGGTGGAAGCATGACCGGTTCTAATATGGTGTCGTTGGTGGGTGTGTCCATGTGGAGGTGGAGCATTGTGTGGGGGTTGCTAGGTGTGTTCATGTGGAGGTGAAGCATTGTGTGTGCGTTGCTGGGTGTCTTCAGGTGGATCATTGTGTGTGAGAGAATGACTAGGGTGGATTTCAGAGGTTGTGTGTGAAGAACCAGAAGAGGTAGACATGCTGTCAATTGGTATAAACAAGAAGTTGAGAGGAAGAATAACAGAGGCTGAGAATAAGGTGCCAATACAGTCTGATGAGCTGAGTTTAAAAAGAACGCCTTGCTCAAGTGCTCAAGTGCTGCAAGAGATACGTGTCACGTGAACGGCGATACATGATCCGGATGGGACGTCCCATGAATGATCCGGATGAGACGTGTCGTCCGCTCAGATTTGATTTATAATAAACACCTTGGCAGACCGTATAACACGTAAATCTCTTGAAATCCTGCTCCATCATCACAACATCTTCTGCCGTCAAGTGGGGAAAGTAGAAAGGGTTTTAAAAAATATGAGAAATGAAGGGTCATGGGAAAGAAGAAAGCAGCTGTGCTGAGGCATATTTTCTTGGAGGGAAGAAGAAATGGACTGTGGTTTTTGCTGCTGCATGTGGATTTACATAGCTAGGTTCTAAACAGTTAATGATTATGTGTGGATGATCATGAAGAGAATTTACCGTCAATAAAAGTGAATAAAGAAGAACGAAGTATGAGTGGAGAAGACGTATAAGTAGAGGTGAGGAGACAAGTATTTTTGTATGGGCAGTGTTTTTGGACAGCGAATGGATAGAATCATGCAATCCAATTCATTTCTTCAATAACTACCCACCAAAAGAGTGGCGTGTGGTCAATTATTGCTTTGAACCTTTTAAATCAGTTGCACAATCAGAGACACAAACCTCACACGTCCGTCACGATCTGTATCTGCGGCCTGTAAATCTTCATTGGTGAAATCTTTGCTCCAACGACGTTTGGCCCTCCATTGCTTCCATGCCTCCACAAATGCGGTTATCAACCAGCCAACTGAAAGGGTAGAGAAAGATAGCCAGAATACAGCAAGTACGCGACCCATAGTTGTTCTGAAGGCAAAGTCGCCATATCCAACTGTAGTAACCGATACCACAGAGAGATAAAAGGAATAAAGACCGCTCAACTTCTCTACGTAACATAGAACTAAGAAACCTAAAATGATGAAGAAGACAAAAGCCACTAGTATCCCAACTCCCACCCTCTTCCTGACATTTGTAAGAAAGTTCTCTGATAACTCTGGGCACAGTCGGGTTTTTAAAGTACGATTCCATGCTATCTCCAGTATGCTCGGGAGCATAATATTTTGGAGGATGACTCCTCCTAGAGCATACAAGCATGTAAAGACTTTAGTGCCAACAGATTTCGGTACAATATCACCATACCCTATTGTGAAAAACATCACGATAGTAAAATAGAACCCGTCTACAAAAGTATTAGTTTTTTTTGTTTGTGAAAAATGTTTGTGTGTAAGGGCAAAAAAGAGAGCACCAAAAAGAAGGTACACAGTGACAACAGCAATCTTAATCATCACTGTGAGATGGTGGTTTTTAATGGTGGAAGCATGACCGGTTCTAATATGGTGTCGTTGGTGGGTGTGTCCATGTGGAGGTGGAGCATTGTGTGGGGGTTGCTAGGTGTGTTCATGTGGAGGTGAAGCATTGTGTGTGCGTTGCTGGGTGTCTTCAGGTGGATCATTGTGTGTGAGAGAATGACTAGGGTGGATTTCAGAGGTTGTGTGTGAAGAACCAGAAGAGGTAGACATGCTGTCAATTGGTATAAACAAGAAGTTGAGAGGAAGAATAACAGAGGCTGAGAATAAGGTGCCAATACAGTCTGATGAGCTGAGTTTAAAAAGAACGCCTTGCTCAAGTGCTCAAGTGCTGCAAGAGATACGTGTCACGTGAACGGCGATACATGATCCGGATGGGACGTCCCATGAATGATCCGGATGAGACGTGTCGTCCGCTCAGATTTGATTTATAATAAACACCTTGGCAGACCGTATAACACGTAAATCTCTTGAAATCCTGCTCCATCATCACAACATCTTCTGCCGTCAAGTGGGGAAAGTAGAAAGGGTTTTAAAAAATATGAGAAATGAAGGGTCATGGGAAAGAAGAAAGCAGCTGTGCTGAGGCATATTTTCTTGGAGGGAAGAAGAAATGGACTGTGGTTTTTGCTGCTGCATGTGGATTTACATAGCTAGGTTCTAAACAGTTAATGATTATGTGTGGATGATCATGAAGAGAATTTACCGTCAATAAAAGTGAATAAAGAAGAAGAACGAAGTATGAGTGGAGAAGACGTATAAGTAGAGGTGAGGAGACAAGTATTTTTGTATGGGCAGTGTTTTTGGACAGCGAATGGATAGAATCATGCAATCCAATTCATTTCTTCAATAACTACCCACCAAAAGAGTGGCGTGTGGTCAATTATTGCTTTGAACCTTTTAAATCAGTTGCACAATCAGAGACACAAACCTCACACGTCCGTCACGATCTGTATCTGCGGCCTGTAAATCTTCATTGGTGAAATCTTTGCTCCAACGACGTTTGGCCCTCCATTGCTTCCATGCCTCCACAAATGCGGTTATCAACCAGCCAACTGAAAGGGTAGAGAAAGATAGCCAGAATACAGCAAGTACGCGACCCATAGTTGTTCTGAAGGCAAAGTCGCCATATCCAACTGTAGTAACCGATACCACAGAGAGATAAAAGGAATAAAGACCGCTCAACTTCTCTACGTAACATAGAACTAAGAAACCTAAAATGATGAAGAAGACAAAAGCCACTAGTATCCCAACTCCCACCCTCTTCCTGACGTTTGTAAGAAAGTTCTCTGATAACTCTGGGCACAGTCGGGTTTTTAAAGTACGATTCCATGCTATCTCCAGTATGCTCGGGAGCATAATATTTTGGAGGATGACTCCTCCTAGAGCATACAAGCATGTAAAGACTTTAGTGCCAACAGACTTTGGTACAATATCACCATACCCTATTGTGAAAAACATCACGATAGTAAAATAGAACCCGTCTACAAAAGTATTAGTTTTTTCTGTTTGTGAAAAATGTTTGTGTGTAAGGGCAAAAAAGAGAGCACCAAGAAGAAGGTACACAGTGACAACAGCAATCTTAATCATCACTGTGAGATGGTGGTTTTTAATGGTGGAAGCATGACCGGTTCTAATATGGTGTCGTTGGTGGGTGTGTCCATGTGGAGGTGGAGCATTGTGTGGGGGTTGCTAGGTGTGTTCATGTGGAGGTGAAGCATTGTGTGTGCGTTGCTGGGTGTCTTCAGGTGGATCATTGTGTGTGAGAGAATGACTAGGGTGGATTTCAGAGGTTGTGTGTGAAGAACCAGAAGAGGTAGACATGCTGTCAATTGGTATAAACAAGAAGTTGAGAGGAAGAATAACAGAGGCTGAGAATAAGGTGCCAATACAGTCTGATGAGCTGAGTTTAAAAAGAACGCCTTGCTCAAGTGCTCAAGTGCTGCAAGAGATACGTGTCACGTGAACGGCGATACATGATCCGGATGGGACGTCCCATGAATGATCCGGATGAGACGTGTCGTCCGCTCAGATTTGATTTATAATAAACACCTTGGCAGACCGTATAACACGTAAATCTCTTGAAATCCTGCTCCATCATCACAACATCTTCTGCCGTCAAGTGGGGAAAGTAGAAAGGGTTTTAAAAAATATGAGAAATGAAGGGTCATGGGAAAGAAGAAAGCAGCTGTGCTGAGGCATATTTTCTTGGAGGGAAGAAGAAATGGACTGTGGTTTTTGCTGCTGCATGTGGATTTACATAGCTAGGTTCTAAACAGTTAATGATTATGTGTGGATGATCATGAAGAGAATTTACCGTCAATAAAAGTGAATAAAGAAGAAGAACGAAGTATGAGTGGAGAAGACGTATAAGTAGAGGTGAGGAGACAAGTATTTTTGTATGGGCAGTGTTTTTGGACAGCGAATGGATAGAATCATGCAATCCAATTCATTTCTTCAATAACTACCCACCAAAAGAGTGGCGTGTGGTCAATTATTGCTTTGAACCTTTTAAATCAGTTGCACAATCAGAGACACAAACCTCACACGTCCATCACGATCTGTGTCTGCGGCCTGTAAATCTTCATTGGTGAAATCTTTGCTCCAACGACGTTTGGCCCTCCATTGCTTCCATGCCTCCACAAATGCGGTTATCAACCAGCCAACTGAAAGGGTAGAGAAAGATAGCCAGAATACAGCAAGTACGCGACCCATAGTTGTTCTGAAGGCAAAGTCGCCATATCCAACTGTAGTAACCGATACCACAGAGAGATAAAAGGAATAAAGACCGCTCAACTTCTCTACGTAACATAGAACTAAGAAACCTAAAATGATGAAGAAGACAAAAGCCACTAGTATCCCAACTCCCACCCTCTTCCTGACATTTGTAAGAAAGTTCTCTGATAACTCTGGGCACAGTCGGGTTTTTAAAGTACGATTCCATGCTATCTCCAGTATGCTCGGGAGCATAATATTTTGGAGGATGACTCCTCCTAGAGCATACAAGCATGTAAAGACTTTAGTGCCAACAGATTTTGGTACAATATCACCATACCCTATTGTGAAAAACATCACGATAGTAAAATAGAACCCGTCTACAAAAGCATTAGTTTTTTCTGTTTGTGAAAAATGTTTGTGTGTAAGGGCAAAAAAGAGAGCACCAAGAAGAAGGTACACAGTGACAACAGCAATCTTAATCATCACTGTGAGATGGTGGTTTTTAATGGTGGAAGCATGACCGGTTCTAATATGGTGTCGTTGGTGGGTGTGTCCATGTGGAGGTGGAGTATTGTGTGGGGGTCGCTAGGTGTGTTCATGTGGAGGTGAAGCATTGTGTGTGCGTTGCTGGGTGTCTTCAGGTGGATCATTGTGTGTGAGAGAATGACTAGGGTGGATTTCAGAGGTTGTGTGTGAAGAACCAGAAGAGGTAGACATGCTGTCAATTGGTATAAACAAGAAGTTGAGAGGAAGAATAACAGAGGCTGAGAATAAGGTGCCAATACAGTCTGATGAGCTGAGTTTATAAAGAACGCCTTGCTCAAGTGCTCAAGTGCTGCAAGAGATACGTGTCACGTGAACGGCGATACATGATCCGGATGGGACGTCCCATGAATGATCCGGATGAGACGTGTCGTCCGCTCAGATTTGATTTATAATAAACACCTTGGCAGACCGTATAACACGTAAATCTCTTGAAATCCTGCTCCATCATCACAACATCTTCTGCCGTCAAGTGGGGAAAGTAGAAAGGGTTTTAAAAAATATGAGAAATGAAGGGTCATGGGAAAGAAGAAAGCAGCTGTGCTGAGGCATATTTTCTTGGAGGGAAGAAGAAATGGACTGTGGTTTTTGCTGCTGCATGTGGATTTACATAGCTAGGTTCTAAACAGTTAATGATTATGTGTGGATGATCATGAAGAGAATTTACCGTCAATAAAAGTGAATAAAGAAGAAGAACGAAGTATGAGTGGAGAAGACGTATAAGTAGAGGTGAGGAGACAAGTATTTTTGTATGGGCAGTGTTTTTGGACAGCGAATGGATAGAATCATGCAATCCAATTCATTTCTTCAATAACTACCCACCAAAAGAGTGGCGTGTGGTCAATTATTGCTTTGAACCTTTTAAATCAGTTGCACAATCAGAGACACAAACCTCACACGTCCATCACGATCTGTGTCTGCGGCCTGTAAATCTTCATTGGTGAAATCTTTGCTCCAACGACGTTTGGCCCTCCATTGCTTCCATGCCTCCACAAATGCGGTTATCAACCAGCCAACTGAAAGGGTAGAGAAAGATAGCCAGAATACAGCAAGTACGCGACCCATAGTTGTTCTGAAGGCAAAGTTGCCATATCCAACTGTAGTAACCGATACCACAGAGAGATAAAAGGAATAAAGACCGCTCAACTTCTCTACGTAACATAGAACTAAGAAACCTAAAATGATGAAGAAGACAAAAGCCACTAGTATCCCAACTCCCACCCTCTTCCTGACATTTGTAAGAAAGTTCTCTGATAACTCTGGGCACAGTCGGGTTTTTAAAGTACGATTCCATGCTATCTCCGGTATGCTCGGGAGCATAATATTTTGGAGGATGACTCCTCCTAGAGCATACAAGCATGTAAAGACTTTAGTGCCAACAGATTTTGGTACAATATCACCATACCCTATTGTGAAAAACATCACGATAGTAAAATAGAACCCGTCTACAAAAGCATTAGTTTTTTCTGTTTGTGAAAAATGTTTGTGTGTAAGGGCAAAAAAGAGAGCACCAAGAAGAAGGTACACAGTGACAACAGCAATCTTAATCATCACTGTGAGATGGTGGTTTTTAATGGTGGAAGCATGACCGGTTCTAATATGGTGTCGTTGGTGGGTGTGTCCATGTGGAGGTGGAGCATTGTGTGGGGGTTGCTAGGTGTGTTCATGTGGAGGTGAAGCATTGTGTGTGCGTTGCTGGGTGTCTTCAGGTGGATCATTGTGTGTGAGAGAATGACTAGGGTGGATTTCAGAGGTTGTGTGTGAAGAACCAGAAGAGGTAGACATGCTGTCAATTGGTATAAACAAGAAGTTGAGAGGAAGAATAACAGAGGCTGAGAATAAGGTGCCAATACAGTCTGATGAGCTGAGTTTAAAAAGAACGCCTTGCTCAAGTGCTCAAGTGCTGCAAGAGATACGTGTCACGTGAACGGCGATACATGATCCGGATGGGACGTCCCATGAATGATCCGGATGAGACGTGTCGTCCGCTCAGATTTGATTTATAATAAACACCTTGGCAGACCGTATAACACGTAAATCTCTTGAAATCCTGCTCCATCATCACAACATCTTCTGCCGTCAAGTGGGGAAAGTAGAAAGGGTTTTAAAAAATATGAGAAATGAAGGGTCATGGGAAAGAAGAAAGCAGCTGTGCTGAGGCATATTTTCTTGGAGGGAAGAAGAAATGGACTGTGGTTTTTGCTGCTGCATGTGGATTTACATAGCTAGGTTCTAAACAGTTAATGATTATGTGTGGATGATCATGAAGAGAATTTACCGTCAATAAAAGTGAATAAAGAAGAAGAACGAAGTATGAGTGGAGAAGACGTATAAGTAGAGGTGAGGAGACAAGTATTTTTGTATGGGCAGTGTTTTTGGACAGCGAATGGATAGAATCATGCAATCCAATTCATTTCTTCAATAACTACCCACCAAAAGAGTGGCGTGTGGTCAATTATTGCTTTGAACCTTTTAAATCAGTTGCACAATCAGAGACACAAACCTCACACGTCCATCACGATCTGTGTCTGCGGCCTGTAAATCTTCATTGGTGAAATCTTTGCTCCAACGACGTTTGGCCCTCCATTGCTTCCATGCCTCCACAAATGCGGTTATCAACCAGCCAACTGAAAGGGTAGAGAAAGATAGCCAGAATACAGCAAGTACGCGACCCATAGTTGTTCTGAAGGCAAAGTCGCCATATCCAACTGTAGTAACCGATACCACAGAGAGATAAAAGGAATAAAGACCGCTCAACTTCTCTACGTAACATAGAACTAAGAAACCTAAAATGATGAAGAAGACAAAAGCCACTAGTATCCCAACTCCCACCCTCTTCCTGACATTTGTAAGAAAGTTCTCTGATAACTCTGGGCACAGTCGGGTTTTTAAAGTACGATTCCATGCTATCTCCAGTATGCTCGGGAGCATAATATTTTGGAGGATGACTCCTCCTAGAGCATACAAGCATGTAAAGACTTTAGTGCCAACAGATTTTGGTACAATATCACCATACCCTATTGTGAAAAACATCACGATAGTAAAATAGAACCCGTCTACAAAAGTATTAGTTTTTTCTGTTTGTGAAAAATGTTTGTGTGTAAGGGCAAAAAAGAGAGCACCAAGAAGAAGGTACACAGTGACAACAGCAATCTTAATCATCACTGTGAGATGGTGGTTTTTAATGGTGGAAGCATGACCGGTTCTAATATGGTGTCGTTGGTGGGTGTGTCCATGTGGAGGTGGAGCATTGTGTGGGGGTTGCTAGGTGTGTTCATGTGGAGGTGAAGCATTGTGTGTGCGTTGCTGGGTGTCTTCAGGTGGATCATTGTGTGTGAGAGAATGACTAGGGTGGATTTCAGAGGTTGTGTGTGAAGAACCAGAAGAGGTAGACATGCTGTCAATTGG
Source organism: Sextonia rubra (assembly GCA_037013555.1). NCBI lineage: Eukaryota > Viridiplantae > Streptophyta > Magnoliopsida > Laurales > Lauraceae > Sextonia > Sextonia rubra. The sequence continues at coordinate 101,182,144 of JASUAD010000001.1, read as the reverse complement.
TATAAACAAGAAGTTGAGAGGAAGAATAACAGAGGCTGAGAATAAGGTGCCAATACAGTCTGATGAGCTGAGTTTAAAAAGAACGCCTTGCTCAAGTGCTCAAGTGCTGCAAGAGATACGTGTCACGTGAACGGCGATACATGATCCGGATGGGACGTCCCATGAATGATCCGGATGAGACGTGTCGTCCGCTCAGATTTGATTTATAATAAACACCTTGGCAGACCGTATAACACGTAAATCTCTTGAAATCCTGCTCCATCATCACAACATCTTCTGCCGTCAAGTGGGGAAAGTAGAAAGGGTTTTAAAAAATATGAGAAATGAAGGGTCATGGGAAAGAAGAAAGCAGCTGTGCTGAGGCATATTTTCTTGGAGGGAAGAAGAAATGGACTGTGGTTTTTGCTGCTGCATGTGGATTTACATAGCTAGGTTCTAAACAGTTAATGATTATGTGTGGATGATCATGAAGAGAATTTACCGTCAATAAAAGTGAATAAAGAAGAAGAACGAAGTATGAGTGGAGAAGACGTATAAGTAGAGGTGAGGAGACAAGTATTTTTGTATGGGCAGTGTTTTTGGACAGCGAATGGATAGAATCATGCAATCCAATTCATTTCTTCAATAACTACCCACCAAAAGAGTGGCGTGTGGTCAATTATTGCTTTGAACCTTTTAAATCAGTTGCACAATCAGAGACACAAACCTCACACGTCCATCACGATCTGTGTCTGCGGCCTGTAAATCTTCATTGGTGAAATCTTTGCTCCAACGACGTTTGGCCCTCCATTGCTTCCATGCCTCCACAAATGCGGTTATCAACCAGCCAACTGAAAGGGTAGAGAAAGATAGCCAGAATACAGCAAGTACGCGACCCATAGTTGTTCTGAAGGCAAAGTCGCCATATCCAACTGTAGTAACCGATACCACAGAGAGATAAAAGGAATAAAGACCGCTCAACTTCTCTACGTAACATAGAACTAAGAAACCTAAAATGATGAAGAAGACAAAAGCCACTAGTATCCCAACTCCCACCCTCTTCCTGACATTTGTAAGAAAGTTCTCTGATAACTCTGGGCACAGTCGGGTTTTTAAAGTACGATTCCATGCTATCTCCAGTATGCTCGGGAGCATAATATTTTGGAGGATGACTCCTCCTAGAGCATACAAGCATGTAAAGACTTTAGTGCCAACAGATTTTGGTACAATATCACCATACCCTATTGTGAAAAACATCACGATAGTAAAATAGAACCCGTCTACAAAAGTATTAGTTTTTTCTGTTTGTGAAAAATGTTTGTGTGTAAGGGCAAAAAAGAGAGCACCAAGAAGAAGGTACACAGTGACAACAGCAATCTTAATCATCACTGTGAGATGGTGGTTTTTAATGGTGGAAGCATGACCGGTTCTAATATGGTGTCGTTGGTGGGTGTGTCCATGTGGAGGTGGAGCATTGTGTGGGGGTTGCTAGGTGTGTTCATGTGGAGGTGAAGCATTGTGTGTGCGTTGCTGGGTGTCTTCAGGTGGATCATTGTGTGTGAGAGAATGACTAGGGTGGATTTCAGAGGTTGTGTGTGAAGAACCAGAAGAGGTAGACATGCTGTCAATTGGTATAAACAAGAAGTTGAGAGGAAGAATAACAGAGGCTGAGAATAAGGTGCCAATACAGTCTGATGAGCTGAGTTTAAAAAGAACGCCTTGCTCAAGTGCTTAAGTGCTGCAAGAGATACGTGTCACGTGAACGGCGATACATGATCCGGATGGGACGTCCCATGAATGATCCGGATGAGACGTGTCGTCCGCTCAGATTTGATTTATAATAAACACCTTGGCAGACCGTATAACACGTAAATCTCTTGAAATCCTGCTCCATCATCACAACATCTTCTGCCGTCAAGTGGGGAAAGTAGAAAGGGTTTTAAAAAATATGAGAAATGAAGGGTCATGGGAAAGAAGAAAGCAGCTGTGCTGAGGCATATTTTCTTGGAGGGAAGAAGAAATGGACTGTGGTTTTTGCTGCTGCATGTGGATTTACATAGCTAGGTTCTAAACAGTTAATGATTATGTGTGGATGATCATGAAGAGAATTTACCGTCAATAAAAGTGAATAAAGAAGAAGAACGAAGTATGAGTGGAGAAGACGTATAAGTAGAGGTGAGGAGACAAGTATTTTTGTATGGGCAGTGTTTTTGGACAGCGAATGGATAGAATCATGCAATCCAATTCATTTCTTCAATAACTACCCACCAAAAGAGTGGCGTGTGGTCAATTATTGCTTTGAACCTTTTAAATCAGTTGCACAATCAGAGACACAAACCTCACACGTCCATCACGATCTGTGTCTGCGGCCTGTAAATCTTCATTGGTGAAATCTTTGCTCCAACGACGTTTGGCCCTCCATTGCTTCCATGCCTCCACAAATGCGGTTATCAACCAGCCAACTGAAAGGGTAGAGAAAGATAGCCAGAATACAGCAAATACGCGACCCATAGTTGTTCTGAAGGCAAAGTCGCCATATCCAACTGTAGTAACCGATACCACAGAGAGATAAAAGGAATAAAGACCGCTCAACTTCTCTACGTAACATAGAACTAAGAAACCTAAAATGATGAAGAAGACAAAAGCCACTAGTATCCCAACTCCCACCCTCTTCCTGACATTTGTAAGAAAGTTCTCTGATAACTCTGGGCACAGTCGGGTTTTTAAAGTACGATTCCATGCTATCTCCAGTATGCTCGGGAGCATAATATTTTGGAGGATGACTCCTCCTAGAGCATACAAGCATGTAAAGACTTTAGTGCCAACAGATTTTGGTACAATATCACCATACCCTATTGTGAAAAACATCACGATAGTAAAATAGAACCCGTCTACAAAAGTATTAGTTTTTTCTGTTTGTGAAAAATGTTTGTGTGTAAGGGCAAAAAAGAGAGCACCAAGAAGAAGGTACACAGTGACAACAGCAATCTTAATCATCACTGTGAGATGGTGGTTTTTAATGGTGGAAGCATGACCGGTTCTAATATGGTGTCGTTGGTGGGTGTGTCCATGTGGAGGTGGAGCATTGTGTGGGGGTTGCTAGGTGTGTTCATGTGGAGGTGAAGCATTGTGTGTGCGTTGCTGGGTGTCTTCAGGTGGATCATTGTGTGTGAGAGAATGACTGGGGTGGATTTCAGAGGTTGTGTGTGAAGAACCAGAAGAGGTAGACATGCTGTCAATTGGTATAAACAAGAAGTTGAGAGGAAGAATAACAGAGGCTGAGAATAAGGTGCCAATACAGTCTGATGAGCTGAGTTTAAAAAGAACGCCTTGCTCAAGTGCTCAAGTGCTGCAAGAGATACGTGTCACGTGAACGGCGATACATGATCCGGATGGGACGTCCCATGAATGATCCGGATGAGACGTGTCGTCCGCTCAGATTTGATTTATAATAAACACCTTGGCAGACCGTATAACACGTAAATCTCTTGAAATCCTGCTCCATCATCACAACATCTTCTGCCGTCAAGTGGGGAAAGTAGAAAGGGTTTTAAAAAATATGAGAAATGAAGGGTCATGGGAAAGAAGAAAGCAGCTGTGCTGAGGCATATTTTCTTGGAGGGAAGAAGAAATGGACTGTGGTTTTTGCTGCTGCATGTGGATTTACATAGCTAGGTTCTAAACAGTTAATGATTATGTGTGGATGATCATGAAGAGAATTTACCGTCAATAAAAGTGAATAAAGAAGAACGAAGTATGAGTGGAGAAGACGTATAAGTAGAGGTGAGGAGACAAGTATTTTTGTATGGGCAGTGTTTTTGGACAGCGAATGGATAGAATCATGCAATCCAATTCATTTCTTCAATAACTACCCACCAAAAGAGTGGCGTGTGGTCAATTATTGCTTTGAACCTTTTAAATCAGTTGCACAATCAGAGACACAAACCTCACACGTCCATCACGATCTGTGTCTGCGGCCTGTAAATCTTCATTGGTGAAATCTTTGCTCCAACGACGTTTGGCCCTCCATTGCTTCCACGCCTCCACAAATGCGGTTATCAACCAGCCAACTGAAAGGGTAGAGAAAGATAGCCAGAATACAGCAAGTACGCGACCCATAGTTGTTCTGAAGGCAAAGTCGCCATATCCAACTGTAGTAACCGATACCACAGAGAGATAAAAGGAATAAAGACCGCTCAACTTCTCTACGTAACATAGAACTAAGAAACCTAAAATGATGAAGAAGACAAAAGCCACTAGTATCCCAACTCCCACCCTCTTCCTGACATTTGTAAGAAAGTTCTCTGATAACTCTGGGCACAGTCGGGTTTTTAAAATACGATTCCATGCTATCTCCAGTATGCTCGGGAGCATAATATTTTGGAGGATGACTCCTCCTAGAGCATACAAGCATGTAAAGACTTTAGTGCCAACAGATTTTGGTACAATATCACCATACCCTATTGTGAAAAACATCACGATAGTAAAATAGAACCCGTCTACAAAAGCATTAGTTTTTTCTGTTTGTGAAAAATGTTTGTGTGTAAGGGCAAAAAAGAGAGCACCAAGAAGAAGGTACACAGTGACAACAACAATCTTAATCATCACTGTGAGATGGTGGTTTTTAATGGTGGAAGCATGACCGGTTCTAATATGGTGTCGTTGGTGGGTGTGTCCATGTGGAGGTGGAGCATTGTGTGGGGGTTGCTAGGTGTGTTCATGTGGAGGTGAAGCATTGTGTGTGCGTTGCTGGGTGTCTTCAGGTGGATCATTGTGTGTGAGAGAATGACTAGGGTGGATTTCAGAGGTTGTGTGTGAAGAACCAGAAGAGGTAAACATGCTGTCAATTGGTATAAACAAGAAGTTGAGAGGAAGAATAACAGAGGCTGAGAATAAGGTGCCAATACAGTCTGATGAGCTGAGTTTAAAAAGAACGCCTTGCTCAAGTGCTCAAGTGCTGCAAGAGATACGTGTCACGTGAACGGCGATACATGATCCGGATGGGACGTCCCATGAATGATCCGGATGAGACGTGTCGTCCGCTCAGATTTGATTTATAATAAACACCTTGGCAGACCGTATAACACGTAAATCTCTTGAAATCCTGCTCCATCATCACAACATCTTCTGCCGTCAAGTGGGGAAAGTAGAAAGGGTTTTAAAAAATATGAGAAATGAAGGGTCATGGGAAAGAAGAAAGCAGCTGTGCTGAGGCATATTTTCTTGGAGGGAAGAAGAAATGGACTGTGGTTTTTGCTGCTGCATGTGGATTTACATAGCTAGGTTCTAAACAGTTAATGATTATGTGTGGATGATCATGTAGAGAATTTACCGTCAATAAAAGTGAATAAAGAAGAACGAAGTATGAGTGGAGAAGACGTATAAGTAGAGGTGAGGAGACAAGTATTTTTGTATGGGCAGTGTTTTTGGACAGCGAATGGATAGAATCATGCAATCCAATTCATTTCTTCAATAACTACCCACCAAAAGAGTGGCGTGTGGTCAATTATTGCTTTGAACCTTTTAAATCAGTTGCACAATCAGAGACACAAACCTCACACGTCCATCACGATCTGTGTCTGCGGCCTGTAAATCTTCATTGGTGAAATCTTTGCTCCAACGACGTTTGGCCCTCCATTGCTTCCAGGCCTCCACAAATGCGGTTATCAACCAGCCAACTGAAAGGGTAGAGAAAGATAGCCAGAATACAGCAAGTACGCGACCCATAGTTGTTCTGAAGGCAAAGTCGCCATATCCAACTGTAGTAACCGATACCACAGAGAGATAAAAGGAATAAAGACCGCTCAACTTCTCTACGTAACATAGAACTAAGAAACCTAAAATGATGAAGAAGACAAAAGCCACTAGTATCCCAACTCCCACCCTCTTCCTGACATTTGTAAGAAAGTTCTCTGATAACTCTGGGCACAGTCGGGTTTTTAAAGTACGATTCCATGCTATCTCCAGTATGCTCGGGAGCATAATATTTTGGAGGATGACTCCTCCTAGAGCATACAAGCATGTAAAGACTTTAGTGCCAACAGATTTTGGTACAATATCACCATACCCTATTGTGAAAAACATCACGATAGTAAAATAGAACCCGTCTACAAAAGCATTAGTTTTTTCTGTTTGTGAAAAATGTTTGTGTGTAAGGGCAAAAAAGAGAGCACCAAGAAGAAGGTACACAGTGACAACAGCAATCTTAATCATCACTGTGAGATGGTGGTTTTTAATGGTGGAAGCATGACCGGTTCTAATATGGTGTCGTTGGTGGGTGTGTCCATGTGGAGGTGGAGCATTGTGTGGGGGTTGCTAGGTGTGTTCATGTGGAGGTGAAGCATTGTGTGTGCGTTGCTGGGTGTCTTCAGGTGGATCATTGTGTGTGAGAGAATGACTAGGGTGGATTTCAGAGGTTGTGTGTGAAGAACCAGAAGAGGTAGACATGCTGTCAATTGGTATAAACAAGAAGTTGAGAGGAAGAATAACAGAGGCTGAGAATAAGGTGCCAATACAGTCTGATGAGCTGAGTTTAAAAAGAACGCCTTGCTCAAGTGCTCAAGTGCTGCAAGAGATACGTGTCACGTGAACGGCGATACATGATCCGGATGGGACGTCCCATGAATGATCCGGATGAGACGTGTCGTCCGCTCAGATTTGATTTATAATAAACACCTTGGCAGACCGTATAACACGTAAATCTCTTGAAATCCTGCTCCATCATCACAACATCTTCTGCCGTCAAGTGGGGAAAGTAGAAAGGGTTTTAAAAAATATGAGAAATGAAGGGTCATGGGAAAGAAGAAAGCAGCTGTGCTGAGGCATATTTTCTTGGAGGGAAGAAGAAATGGACTGTGGTTTTTGCTGCTGCATGTGGATTTACATAGCTAGGTTCTAAACAGTTAATGATTATGTGTGGATGATCATGAAGAGAATTTACCGTCAATAAAAGTGAATAAAGAAGAACGAAGTATGAGTGGAGAAGACGTATAAGTAGAGGTGAGGAGACAAGTATTTTTGTATGGGCAGTGTTTTTGGACAGCGAATGGATAGAATCATGCAATCCAATTCATTTCTTCAATAACTACCCACCAAAAGAGTGGCGTGTGGTCAATTATTGCTTTGAACCTTTTAAATCAGTTGCACAATCAGAGACACAAACCTCACACGTCCATCACGATCTGTGTCTGCGGCCTGTAAATCTTCATTGGTGAAATCTTTGCTCCAACGACGTTTGGCCCTCCATTGCTTCCATGCCTCCACAAATGCGGTTATCAACCAGCCAACTGAAAGGGTAGAGAAAGATAGCCAGAATACAGCAAGTACGCGACCCATAGTTGTTCTGAAGGCAAAGTCGCCATATCCAACTGTAGTAACCGATACCACAGAGAGATAAAAGGAATAAAGACCGCTCAACTTCTCTACGTAACATAGAACTAAGAAACCTAAAATGATGAAGAAGACAAAAGCCACTAGTATCCCAACTCCCACCCTCTTCCTGACATTTGTAAGAAAGTTCTCTGATAACTCTGGGCACAGTCGGGTTTTTAAAGTACGATTCCATGCTATCTCCAGTATGCTCGGGAGCATAATATTTTGGAGGATGACTCCTCCTAGAGCATACAAGCATGTAAAGACTTTAGTGCCAACAGATTTTGGTACAATATCACCATACCCTATTGTGAAAAACATCACGATAGTAAAATAGAACCCGTCTACAAAAGCATTAGTTTTTTCTGTTTGTGAAAAATGTTTGTGTGTAAGGGCAAAAAAGAGAGCACCAAGAAGAAGGTACACAGTGACAACAGCAATCTTAATCATCACTGTGAGATGGTGGTTTTTAATGGTGGAAGCATGACCGGTTCTAATATGGTGTCGTTGGTGGGTGTGTCCATGTGGAGGTGGAGCATTGTGTGGGGGTTGCTAGGTGTGTTCATGTGGAGGTGAAGCATTGTGTGTGCGTTGCTGGGTGTCTTCAGGTGGATCATTGTGTGTGAGAGAATGACTGGGGTGGATTTCAGAGGTTGTGTGTGAAGAACCAGAAGAGGTAGACATGCTGTCAATTGGTATAAACAAGAAGTTGAGAGGAAGAATAACAGAGGCTGAGAATAAGGTGCCAATACAGTCTGATGAGCTGAGTTTAAAAAGAACGCCTTGCTCAAGTGCTCAAGTGCTGCAAGAGATACGTGTCACGTGAACGGCGATACATGATCCGGATGGGACGTCCCATGAATGATCCGGATGAGACGTGTCGTCCGCTCAGATTTGATTTATAATAAACACCTTGGCAGACCGTATAACACGTAAATCTCTTGAAATCCTGCTCCATCATCACAACATCTTCTGCCGTCAAGTGGGGAAAGTAGAAAGGGTTTTAAAAAATATGAGAAATGAAGGGTCATGGGAAAGAAGAAAGCAGCTGTGCTGAGGCATATTTTCTTGGAGGGAAGAAGAAATGGACTGTGGTTTTTGCTGCTGCATGTGGATTTACATAGCTAGGTTCTAAACAGTTAATGATTATGTGTGGATGATCATGAAGAGAATTTACCGTCAATAAAAGTGAATAAAGAAGAACGAAGTATGAGTGGAGAAGACGTATAAGTAGAGGTGAGGAGACAAGTATTTTTGTATGGGCAGTGTTTTTGGACAGCGAATGGATAGAATCATGCAATCCAATTCATTTCTTCAATAACTACCCACCAAAAGAGTGGCGTGTGGTCAATTATTGCTTTGAACCTTTTAAATCAGTTGCACAATCAGAGACACAAACCTCACACGTCCATCACGATCTGTGTCTGCGGCCTGTAAATCTTCATTGGTGAAATCTTTGCTCCAACGACGTTTGGCCCTCCATTGCTTCCACGCCTCCACAAATGCGGTTATCAACCAGCCAACTGAAAGGGTAGAGAAAGATAGCCAGAATACAGCAAGTACGCGACCCATAGTTGTTCTGAAGGCAAAGTCGCCATATCCAACTGTAGTAACCGATACCACAGAGAGATAAAAGGAATAAAGACCGCTCAACTTCTCTACGTAACATAGAACTAAGAAACCTAAAATGATGAAGAAGACAAAAGCCACTAGTATCCCAACTCCCACCCTCTTCCTGACATTTGTAAGAAAGTTCTCTGATAACTCTGGGCACAGTCGGGTTTTTAAAGTACGATTCCATGCTATCTCCAGTATGCTCGGGAGCATAATATTTTGGAGGATGACTCCTCCTAGAGCATACAAGCATGTAAAGACTTTAGTGCCAACAGATTTTGGTACAATATCACCATACCCTATTGTGAAAAACATCACGATAGTAAAATAGAACCCGTCTACAAAAGCATTAGTTTTTTCTGTTTGTGAAAAATGTTTGTGTGTAAGGGCAAAAAAGAGAGCACCAAGAAGAAGGTACACAGTGACAACAGCAATCTTAATCATCACTGTGAGATGGTGGTTTTTAATGGTGGAAGCATGACCGGTTCTAATATGGTGTCGTTGGTGGGTGTGTCCATGTGGAGGTGGAGCATTGTGTGGGGGTTGCTAGGTGTGTTCATGTGGAGGTGAAGCATTGTGTGTGCGTTGCTGGGTGTCTTCAGGTGGATCATTGTGTGTGAGAGAATGACTAGGGTGGATTTCAGAGGTTGTGTGTGAAGAACCAGAAGAGGTAGACATGCTGTCAATTGGTATAAACAAGAAGTTGAGAGGAAGAATAACAGAGGCTGAGAATAAGGTGCCAATACAGTCTGATGAGCTGAGTTTAAAAAGAACGCCTTGCTCAAGTGCTCAAGTGCTGCAAGAGATACGTGTCACGTGAACGGCGATACATGATCCGGATGGGACGTCCCATGAATGATCCGGATGAGACGTGTCGTCCGCTCAGATTTGATTTATAATAAACACCTTGGCAGACCGTATAACACGTAAATCTCTTGAAATCCTGCTCCATCATCACAACATCTTCTGCCGTCAAGTGGGGAAAGTAGAAAGGGTTTTAAAAAATATGAGAAATGAAGGGTCATGGGAAAGAAGAAAGCAGCTGTGCTGAGGCATATTTTCTTGGAGGGAAGAAGAAATGGACTGTGGTTTTTGCTGCTGCATGTGGATTTACATAGCTAGGTTCTAAACAGTTAATGATTATGTGTGGATGATCATGTAGAGAATTTACCGTCAATAAAAGTGAATAAAGAAGAACGAAGTATGAGTGGAGAAGACGTATAAGTAGAGGTGAGGAGACAAGTATTTTTGTATGGGCAGTGTTTTTGGACAGCGAATGGATAGAATCATGCAATCCAATTCATTTCTTCAATAACTACCCACCAAAAGAGTGGCGTGTGGTCAATTATTGCTTTGAACCTTTTAAATCAGTTGCACAATCAGAGACACAAACCTCACACGTCCATCACGATCTGTGTCTGCGGCCTGTAAATCTTCATTGGTGAAATCTTTGCTCCAACGACGTTTGGCCCTCCATTGCTTCCAGGCCTCCACAAATGCGGTTATCAACCAGCCAACTGAAAGGGTAGAGAAAGATAGCCAGAATACAGCAAGTACGCGACCCATAGTTGTTCTGAAGGCAAAGTCGCCATATCCAACTGTAGTAACCGATACCACAGAGAGATAAAAGGAATAAAGACCGCTCAACTTCTCTACGTAACATAGAACTAAGAAACCTAAAATGATGAAGAAGACAAAAGCCACTAGTATCCCAACTCCCACCCTCTTCCTGACATTTGTAAGAAAGTTCTCTGATAACTCTGGGCACAGTCGGGTTTTTAAAGTACGATTCCATGCTATCTCCAGTATGCTCGGGAGCATAATATTTTGGAGGATGACTCCTCCTAGAGCATACAAGCATGTAAAGACTTTAGTGCCAACAGATTTTGGTACAATATCACCATACCCTATTGTGAAAAACATCACGATAGTAAAATAGAACCCGTCTACAAAAGCATTAGTTTTTTCTGTTTGTGAAAAATGTTTGTGTGTAAGGGCAAAAAAGAGAGCACCAAGAAGAAGGTACACAGTGACAACAGCAATCTTAATCATCACTGTGAGATGGTGGTTTTTAATGGTGGAAGCATGACCGGTTCTAATATGGTGTCGTTGGTGGGTGTGTCCATGTGGAGGTGGAGCATTGTGTGGGGGTTGCTAGGTGTGTTCATGTGGAGGTGAAGCATTGTGTGTGCGTTGCTGGGTGTCTTCAGGTGGATCATTGTGTGTGAGAGAATGACTGGGGTGGATTTCAGAGGTTGTGTGTGAAGAACCAGAAGAGGTAGACATGCTGTCAATTGGTATAAACAAGAAGTTGAGAGGAAGAATAACAGAGGCTGAGAATAAGGTGCCAATACAGTCTGATGAGCTGAGTTTAAAAAGAACGCCTTGCTCAAGTGCTCAAGTGCTGCAAGAGATACGTGTCACGTGAACGGCGATACATGATCCGGATGGGACGTCCCATGAATGATCCGGATGAGACGTGTCGTCCGCTCAGATTTGATTTATAATAAACACCTTGGCAGACCGTATAACACGTAAATCTCTTGAAATCCTGCTCCATCATCACAACATCTTCTGCCGTCAAGTGGGGAAAGTAGAAAGGGTTTTAAAAAATATGAGAAATGAAGGGTCATGGGAAAGAAGAAAGCAGCTGTGCTGAGGCATATTTTCTTGGAGGGAAGAAGAAATGGACTGTGGTTTTTGCTGCTGCATGTGGATTTACATAGCTAGGTTCTAAACAGTTAATGATTATGTGTGGATGATCATGAAGAGAATTTACCGTCAATAAAAGTGAATAAAGAAGAAGAACGAAGTATGAGTGGAGAAGACGTATAAGTAGAGGTGAGGAGACAAGTATTTTTGTATGGGCAGTGTTTTTGGACAGCGAATGGATAGAATCATGCAATCCAATTCATTTCTTCAATAACTACCCACCAAAAGAGTGGCGTGTGGTCAATTATTGCTTTGAACCTTTTAAATCAGTTGCACAATCAGAGACACAAACCTCACACGTCCATCACGATCTGTGTCTGCGGCCTGTAAATCTTCATTGGTGAAATCTTTGCTCCAACGACGTTTGGCCCTCCATTGCTTCCATGCCTCCACAAATGCGGTTATCAACCAGCCAACTGAAAGGGTAGAGAAAGATAGCCAGAATACAGCAAATACGCGACCCATAGTTGTTCTGAAGGCAAAGTCGCCATATCCAACTGTAGTAACCGATACCACAGAGAGATAAAAGGAATAAAGACCGCTCAACTTCTCTACGTAACATAGAACTAAGAAACCTAAAATGATGAAGAAGACAAAAGCCACTAGTATCCCAACTCCCACCCTCTTCCTGACATTTGTAAGAAAGTTCTCTGATAACTCTGGGCACAGTCGGGTTTTTAAAGTACGATTCCATGCTATCTCCAGTATGCTCGGGAGCATAATATTTTGGAGGATGACTCCTCCTAGAGCATACAAGCATGTAAAGACTTTAGTGCCAACAGATTTTGGTACAATATCACCATACCCTATTGTGAAAAACATCACGATAGTAAAATAGAACCCGTCTACAAAAGTATTAGTTTTTTCTGTTTGTGAAAAATGTTTGTGTGTAAGGGCAAAAAAGAGAGCACCAAGAAGAAGGTACACAGTGACAACAGCAATCTTAATCATCACTGTGAGATGGTGGTTTTTAATGGTGGAAGCATGACCGGTTCTAATATGGTGTCGTTGGTGGGTGTGTCCATGTGGAGGTGGAGCATTGTGTGGGGGTTGCTAGGTGTGTTCATGTGGAGGTGAAGCATTGTGTGTGCGTTGCTGGGTGTCTTCAGGTGGATCATTGTGTGTGAGAGAATGACTGGGGTGGATTTCAGAGGTTGTGTGTGAAGAACCAGAAGAGGTAGACATGCTGTCAATTGGTATAAACAAGAAGTTGAGAGGAAGAATAACAGAGGCTGAGAATAAGGTGCCAATACAGTCTGATGAGCTGAGTTTAAAAAGAACGCCTTGCTCAAGTGCTCAAGTGCTGCAAGAGATACGTGTCACGTGAACGGCGATACATGATCCGGATGGGACGTCCCATGAATGATCCGGATGAGACGTGTCGTCCACTCAGATTTGATTTATAATAAACACCTTGGCAGACCGTATAACACGTAAATCTCTTGAAATCCTGCTCCATCATCACAACATCTTCTGCCGTCAAGTGGGGAAAGTAGAAAGGGTTTTAAAAAATATGAGAAATGAAGGGTCATGGGAAAGAAGAAAGCAGCTGTGCTGAGGCATATTTTCTTGGAGGGAAGAAGAAATGGACTGTGGTTTTTGCTGCTGCATGTGGATTTACATAGCTAGGTTCTAAACAGTTAATGATTATGTGTGGATGATCATGAAGAGAATTTACCGTCAATAAAAGTGAATAAAGAAGAACGAAGTATGAGTGGAGAAGACGTATAAGTAGAGGTGAGGAGACAAGTATTTTTGTATGGGCAGTGTTTTTGGACAGCGAATGGATAGAATCATGCAATCCAATTCATTTCTTCAATAACTACCCACCAAAAGAGTGGCGTGTGGTCAATTATTGCTTTGAACCTTTTAAATCAGTTGCACAATCAGAGACACAAACCTCACACGTCCATCACGATCTGTGTCTGCGGCCTGTAAATCTTCATTGGTGAAATCTTTGCTCCAACGACGTTTGGCCCTCCATTGCTTCCATGCCTCCACAAATGCGGTTATCAACCAGCCAACTGAAAGGGTAGAGAAAGATAGCCAGAATACAGCAAGTACGCGACCCATAGTTGTTCTGAAGGCAAAGTCGCCATATCCAACTGTAGTAACCGATACCACAGAGAGATAAAAGGAATAAAGACCGCTCAACTTCTCTACGTAACATAGAACTAAGAAACCTAAAATGATGAAGAAGACAAAAGCCACTAGTATCCCAACTCCCACCCTCTTCCTGACATTTGTAAGAAAGTTCTCTGATAACTCTGGGCACAGTCGGGTTTTTAAAGTACGATTCCATGCTATCTCCAGTATGCTCGGGAGCATAATATTTTGGAGGATGACTCCTCCTAGAGCATACAAGCATGTAAAGACTTTAGTGCCAACAGATTTTGGTACAATATCACCATACCCTATTGTGAAAAACATCACGATAGTAAAATAGAACCCGTCTACAAAAGCATTAGTTTTTTCTGTTTGTGAAAAATGTTTGTGTGTAAGGGCAAAAAAGAGAGCACCAAGAAGAAGGTACACAGTGACAACAGCAATCTTAATCATCACTGTGAGATGGTGGTTTTTAATGGTGGAAGCATGACCGGTTCTAATATGGTGTCGTTGGTGGGTGTGTCCATGTGGAGGTGGAGCATTGTGTGGGGGTTGCTAGGTGTGTTCATGTGGAGGTGAAGCATTGTGTGTGCGTTGCTGGGTGTCTTCAGGTGGATCATTGTGTGTGAGAGAATGACTGGGGTGGATTTCAGAGGTTGTGTGTGAAGAACCAGAAGAGGTAGACATGCTGTCAATTGGTATAAACAAGAAGTTGAGAGGAAGAATAACAGAGGCTGAGAATAAGGTGCCAATACAGTCTGATGAGCTGAGTTTAAAAAGAACGCCTTGCTCAAGTGCTCAAGTGCTGCAAGAGATACGTGTCACGTGAACGGCGATACATGATCCGGATGGGACGTCCCATGAATGATCCGGATGAGACGTGTCGTCCGCTCAGATTTGATTTATAATAAACACCTTGGCAGACCGTATAACACGTAAATCTCTTGAAATCCTGCTCCATCATCACAACATCTTCTGCCGTCAAGTGGGGAAAGTAGAAAGGGTTTTAAAAAATATGAGAAATGAAGGGTCATGGGAAAGAAGAAAGCAGCTGTGCTGAGGCATATTTTCTTGGAGGGAAGAAGAAATGGACTGTGGTTTTTGCTGCTGCATGTGGATTTACATAGCTAGGTTCTAAACAGTTAATGATTATGTGTGGATGATCATGAAGAGAATTTACCGTCAATAAAAGTGAATAAAGAAGAACGAAGTATGAGTGGAGAAGACGTATAAGTAGAGGTGAGGAGACAAGTATTTTTGTATGGGCAGTGTTTTTGGACAGCGAATGGATAGAATCATGCAATCCAATTCATTTCTTCAATAACTACCCACCAAAAGAGTGGCGTGTGGTCAATTATTGCTTTGAACCTTTTAAATCAGTTGCACAATCAGAGACACAAACCTCACACGTCCATCACGATCTGTGTCTGCGGCCTGTAAATCTTCATTGGTGAAATCTTTGCTCCAACGACGTTTGGCCCTCCATTGCTTCCACGCCTCCACAAATGCGGTTATCAACCAGCCAACTGAAAGGGTAGAGAAAGATAGCCAGAATACAGCAAGTACGCGACCCATAGTTGTTCTGAAGGCAAAGTCGCCATATCCAACTGTAGTAACCGATACCACAGAGAGATAAAAGGAATAAAGACCGCTCAACTTCTCTACGTAACATAGAACTAAGAAACCTAAAATGATGAAGAAGACAAAAGCCACTAGTATCCCAACTCCCACCCTCTTCCTGACATTTGTAAGAAAGTTCTCTGATAACTCTGGGCACAGTCGGGTTTTTAAAGTACGATTCCATGCTATCTCCAGTATGCTCGGGAGCATAATATTTTGGAGGATGACTCCTCCTAGAGCATACAAGCATGTAAAGACTTTAGTACCAACAGATTTTGGTACAATATCACCATACCCTATTGTGAAAAACATCACGATAGTAAAATAGAACCCGTCTACAAAAGTATTAGTTTTTTCTGTTTGTGAAAAATGTTTGTGTGTAAGGGCAAAAAAGAGAGCACCAAGAAGAAGGTACACAGTGACAACAGCAATCTTAATCATCACTGTGAGATGGTGGTTTTTAATGGTGGAAGCATGACCGGTTCTAATATGGTGTCGTTGGTGGGTGTGTCCATGTGGAGGTGGAGCATTGTGTGGGGGTTGCTAGGTGTGTTCATGTGGAGGTGAAGCATTGTGTGTGCGTTGCTGGGTGTCTTCAGGTGGATCATTGTGTGTGAGAGAATGACTAGGGTGGATTTCAGAGGTTGTGTGTGAAGAACCAGAAGAGGTAGACATGCTGTCAATTGGTATAAACAAGAAGTTGAGAGGAAGAATAACAGAGGCTGAGAATAAGGTGCCAATACAGTCTGATGAGCTGAGTTTAAAAAGAACGCCTTGCTCAAGTGCTCAAGTGCTGCAAGAGATACGTGTCACGTGAACGGCGATACATGATCCGGATGGGACGTCCCATGAATGATCCGGATGAGACGTGTCGTCCGCTCAGATTTGATTTATAATAAACACCTTGGCAGACCGTATAACACGTAAATCTCTTGAAATCCTGCTCCATCATCACAACATCTTCTGCCGTCAAGTGGGGAAAGTAGAAAGGGTTTTAAAAAATATGAGAAATGAAGGGTCATGGGAAAGAAGAAAGCAGCTGTGCTGAGGCATATTTTCTTGGAGGGAAGAAGAAATGGACTGTGGTTTTTGCTGCTGCATGTGGATTTACATAGCTAGGTTCTAAACAGTTAATGATTATGTGTGGATGATCATGAAGAGAATTTACCGTCAATAAAAGTGAATAAAGAAGAAGAACGAAGTATGAGTGGAGAAGACGTATAAGTAGAGGTGAGGAGACAAGTATTTTTGTATGGGCAGTGTTTTTGGACAGCGAATGGATAGAATCATGCAATCCAATTCATTTCTTCAATAACTACCCACCAAAAGAGTGGCGTGTGGTCAATTATTGCTTTGAACCTTTTAAATCAGTTGCACAATCAGAGACACAAACCTCACACGTCCATCACGATCTGTGTCTGCGGCCTGTAAATCTTCATTGGTGAAATCTTTGCTCCAACGACGTTTGGCCCTCCATTGCTTCCATGCCTCCACAAATGCGGTTATCAACCAGCCAACTGAAAGGGTAGAGAAAGATAGCCAGAATACAGCAAGTACGCGACCCATAGTTGTTCTGAAGGCAAAGTCGCCATATCCAACTGTAGTAACCGATACCACAGAGAGATAAAAGGAATAAAGACCGCTCAACTTCTCTACGTAACATAGAACTAAGAAACCTAAAATGATGAAGAAGACAAAAGCCACTAGTATCCCAACTCCCACCCTCTTCCTGACATTTGTAAGAAAGTTCTCTGATAACTCTGGGCACAGTCGGGTTTTTAAAGTACGATTCCATGCTATCTCCAGTATGCTCGGGAGCATAATATTTTGGAGGATGACTCCTCCTAGAGCATACAAGCATGTAAAGACTTTAGTGCCAACAGATTTTGGTACAATATCACCATACCCTATTGTGAAAAACATCACGATAGTAAAATAGAACCCGTCTACAAAAGTATTAGTTTTTTCTGTTTGTGAAAAATGTTTGTGTGTAAGGGCAAAAAAGAGAGCACCAAGAAGAAGGTACACAGTGACAACAGCAATCTTAATCATCACTGTGAGATGGTGGTTTTTAATGGTGGAAGCATGACCGGTTCTAATATGGTGTCGTTGGTGGGTGTGTCCATGTGGAGGTGGAGCATTATGTGGGGGTTGCTAGGTGTGTTCATGTCTAGGTGAAGCATTGTGTGTGCGTTGCTGGGTGTCTTCAGGTGGATCATTGTGTGTGAGAGAATGACTGGGGTGGATTTCAGAGGTTGTGTGTGAAGAACCAGAAGAGGTAGACATGCTGTCAATTGGTATAAACAAGAAGTTGAGAGGAAGAATAACAGAGGCTGAGAATAAGGTGCCAATACAGTCTGATGAGCTGAGTTTAAAAAGAACGCCTTGCTCAAGTGCTCAAGTGCTGCAAGAGATACGTGTCACGTGAACGGCGATACATGATCCGGATGGGACGTCCCATGAATGATCCGGATGAGACGTGTCGTCCGCTCAGATTTGATTTATAATAAACACCTTGGCAGACCGTATAACACGTAAATCTCTTGAAATCCTGCTCCATCATCACAACATCTTCTGCCGTCAAGTGGGGAAAGTAGAAAGGGTTTTAAAAAATATGAGAAATGAAGGGTCATGGGAAAGAAGAAAGCAGCTGTGCTGAGGCATATTTTCTTGGAGGGAAGAAGAAATGGACTGTGGTTTTTGCTGCTGCATGTGGATTTACATAGCTAGGTTCTAAACAGTTAATGATTATGTGTGGATGATCATGAAGAGAATTTACCGTCAATAAAAGTGAATAAAGAAGAAGAACGAAGTATGAGTGGAGAAGACGTATAAGTAGAGGTGAGGAGACAAGTATTTTTGTATGGGCAGTGTTTTTGGACAGCGAATGGATAGAATCATGCAATCCAATTCATTTCTTCAATAACTACCCACCAAAAGAGTGGCGTGTGGTCAATTATTGCTTTGAACCTTTTAAATCAGTTGCACAATCAGAGACACAAACCTCACACGTCCATCACGATCTGTGTCTGCGGCCTGTAAATCTTCATTGGTGAAATCTTTGCTCCAACGACGTTTGGCCCTCCATTGCTTCCAGGCCTCCACAAATGCGGTTATCAACCAGCCAACTGAAAGGGTAGAGAAAGATAGCCAGAATACAGCAAGTACGCGACCCATAGTTGTTCTGAAGGCAAAGTCGCCATATCCAACTGTAGTAACCGATACCACAGAGAGATAAAAGGAATAAAGACCGCTCAACTTCTCTACGTAACATAGAACTAAGAAACCTAAAATGATGAAGAAGACAAAAGCCACTAGTATCCCAACTCCCACCCTCTTCCTGACATTTGTAAGAAAGTTCTCTGATAACTCTGGGCACAGTCGGGTTTTTAAAGTACGATTCCATGCTATCTCCAGTATGCTCGGGAGCATAATATTTTGGAGGATGACTCCTCCTAGAGCATACAAGCATGTAAAGACTTTAGTGCCAACAGATTTTGGTACAATATCACCATACCCTATTGTGAAAAACATCACGATAGTAAAATAGAACCCGTCTACAAAAGCATTAGTTTTTTCTGTTTGTGAAAAATGTTTGTGTGTAAGGGCAAAAAAGAGAGCACCAAGAAGAAGGTACACAGTGACAACAGCAATCTTAATCATCACTGTGAGATGGTGGTTTTTAATGGTGGAAGCATGACCGGTTCTAATATGGTGTCGTTGGTGGGTGTGTCCATGTGGAGGTGGAGCATTGTGTGGGGGTTGCTAGGTGTGTTCATGTGGAGGTGAAGCATTGTGTGTGCGTTGCTGGGTGTCTTCAGGTGGATCATTGTGTGTGAGAGAATGACTAGGGTGGATTTCAGAGGTTGTGTGTGAAGAACCAGAAGAGGTAGACATGCTGTCAATTGGTATAAACAAGAAGTTGAGAGGAAGAATAACAGAGGCTGAGAATAAGGTGCCAATACAGTCTGATGAGCTGAGTTTAAAAAGAACGCCTTGCTCAAGTGCTCAAGTGCTGCAAGAGATACGTGTCACGTGAACGGCGATACATGATCCGGATGGGACGTCCCATGAATGATCCGGATGAGACGTGTCGTCCGCTCAGATTTGATTTATAATAAACACCTTGGCAGACCGTATAACACGTAAATCTCTTGAAATCCTGCTCCATCATCACAACATCTTCTGCCGTCAAGTGGGGAAAGTAGAAAGGGTTTTAAAAAATATGAGAAATGAAGGGTCATGGGAAAGAAGAAAGCAGCTGTGCTGAGGCATATTTTCTTGGAGGGAAGAAGAAATGGACTGTGGTTTTTGCTGCTGCATGTGGATTTACATAGCTAGGTTCTAAACAGTTAATGATTATGTGTGGATGATCATGAAGAGAATTTACCGTCAATAAAAGTGAATAAAGAAGAAGAACGAAGTATGAGTGGAGAAGACGTATAAGTAGAGGTGAGGAGACAAGTATTTTTGTATGGGCAGTGTTTTTGGACAGCGAATGGATAGAATCATGCAATCCAATTCATTTCTTCAATAACTACCCACCAAAAGAGTGGCGTGTGGTCAATTATTGCTTTGAACCTTTTAAATCAGTTGCACAATCAGAGACACAAACCTCACACGTCCATCACGATCTGTGTCTGCGGCCTGTAAATCTTCATTGGTGAAATCTTTGCTCCAACGACGTTTGGCCCTCCATTGCTTCCAGGCCTCCACAAATGCGGTTATCAACCAGCCAACTGAAAGGGTAGAGAAAGATAGCCAGAATACAGCAAGTACGCGACCCATAGTTGTTCTGAAGGCAAAGTCGCCATATCCAACTGTAGTAACCGATACCACAGAGAGATAAAAGGAATAAAGACCGCTCAACTTCTCTACGTAACATAGAACTAAGAAACCTAAAATGATGAAGAAGACAAAAGCCACTAGTATCCCAACTCCCACCCTCTTCCTGACATTTGTAAGAAAGTTCTCTGATAACTCTGGGCACAGTCGGGTTTTTAAAGTACGATTCCATGCTATCTCCAGTATGCTCGGGAGCATAATATTTTGGAGGATGACTCCTCCTAGAGCATACAAGCATGTAAAGACTTTAGTGCCAACAGATTTTGGTACAATATCACCATACCCTATTGTGAAAAACATCACGATAGTAAAATAGAACCCGTCTACAAAAGCATTAGTTTTTTCTGTTTGTGAAAAATGTTTGTGTGTAAGGGCAAAAAAGAGAGCACCAAGAAGAAGGTACACAGTGACAACAGCAATCTTAATCATCACTGTGAGATGGTGGTTTTTAATGGTGGAAGCATGACCGGTTCTAATATGGTGTCGTTGGTGGGTGTGTCCATGTGGAGGTGGAGCATTGTGTGGGGGTTGCTAGGTGTGTTCATGTGGAGGTGAAGCATTGTGTGTGCGTTGCTGGGTGTCTTCAGGTGGATCATTGTGTGTGAGAGAATGACTAGGGTGGATTTCAGAGGTTGTGTGTGAAGAACCAGAAGAGGTAGACATGCTGTCAATTGGTATAAACAAGAAGTTGAGAGGAAGAATAACAGAGGCTGAGAATAAGGTGCCAATACAGTCTGATGAGCTGAGTTTAAAAAGAACGCCTTGCTCAAGTGCTCAAGTGCTGCAAGAGATACGTGTCACGTGAACGGCGATACATGATCCGGATGGGACGTCCCATGAATGATCCGGATGAGACGTGTCGTCCGCTCAGATTTGATTTATAATAAACACCTTGGCAGACCGTATAACACGTAAATCTCTTGAAATCCTGCTCCATCATCACAACATCTTCTGCCGTCAAGTGGGGAAAGTAGAAAGGGTTTTAAAAAATATGAGAAATGAAGGGTCATGGGAAAGAAGAAAGCAGCTGTGCTGAGGCATATTTTCTTGGAGGGAAGAAGAAATGGACTGTGGTTTTTGCTGCTGCATGTGGATTTACATAGCTAGGTTCTAAACAGTTAATGATTATGTGTGGATGATCATGAAGAGAATTTACCGTCAATAAAAGTGAATAAAGAAGAACGAAGTATGAGTGGAGAAGACGTATAAGTAGAGGTGAGGAGACAAGTATTTTTGTATGGGCAGTGTTTTTGGACAGCGAATGGATAGAATCATGCAATCCAATTCATTTCTTCAAT
Organism: Sextonia rubra; assembly: GCA_037013555.1. NCBI lineage: Eukaryota > Viridiplantae > Streptophyta > Magnoliopsida > Laurales > Lauraceae > Sextonia > Sextonia rubra. The sequence goes on along the minus strand of JASUAD010000001.1, from coordinate 101,160,599 downwards.
AACTACCCACCAAAAGAGTGGCGTGTGGTCAATTATTGCTTTGAACCTTTTAAATCAGTTGCACAATCAGAGACACAAACCTCACACGTCCATCACGATCTGTGTCTGCGGCCTGTAAATCTTCATTGGTGAAATCTTTGCTCCAACGACGTTTGGCCCTCCATTGCTTCCAGGCCTCCACAAATGCGGTTATCAACCAGCCAACTGAAAGGGTAGAGAAAGATAGCCAGAATACAGCAAGTACGCGACCCATAGTTGTTCTGAAGGCAAAGTCGCCATATCCAACTGTAGTAACCGATACCACAGAGAGATAAAAGGAATAAAGACCGCTCAACTTCTCTACGTAACATAGAACTAAGAAACCTAAAATGATGAAGAAGACAAAAGCCACTAGTATCCCAACTCCCACCCTCTTCCTGACATTTGTAAGAAAGTTCTCTGATAACTCTGGGCACAGTCGGGTTTTTAAAGTACGATTCCATGCTATCTCCAGTATGCTCGGGAGCATAATATTTTGGAGGATGACTCCTCCTAGAGCATACAAGCATGTAAAGACTTTAGTGCCAACAGATTTTGGTACAATATCACCATACCCTATTGTGAAAAACATCACGATAGTAAAATAGAACCCGTCTACAAAAGTATTAGTTTTTTCTGTTTGTGAAAAATGTTTGTGTGTAAGGGCAAAAAAGAGAGCACCAAGAAGAAGGTACACAGTGACAACAGCAATCTTAATCATCACTGTGAGATGGTGGTTTTTAATGGTGGAAGCATGACCGGTTCTAATATGGTGTCGTTGGTGGGTGTGTCCATGTGGAGGTGGAGCATTGTGTGGGGGTTGCTAGGTGTGTTCATGTGGAGGTGAAGCATTGTGTGTGCGTTGCAGGGTGTCCTCAGGTGGATCATTGTGTGTGAGAGAATGACTGGGGTGGATTTCAGAGGTTGTGTGTGAAGAACCAGAAGAGGTAGACATGCTGTCAATTGGTATAAACAAGAAGTTGAGAGGAAGAATAACAGAGGCTGAGAATAAGGTGCCAATACAGTCTGATGAGCTGAGTTTAAAAAGAACGCCTTGCTCAAGTGCTCAAGTGCTGCAAGAGATACGTGTCACGTGAACGGCGATACATGATCCGGATGGGACGTCCCATGAATGATCCGGATGAGACGTGTCGTCCGCTCAGATTTGATTTATAATAAACACCTTGGCAGACCGTATAACACGTAAATCTCTTGAAATCCTGCTCCATCATCACAACATCTTCTGCCATCAAGTGGGGAAAGTAGAAAGGGTTTTAAAAAATATGAGAAATGAAGGGTCATGGGAAAGAAGAAAGCAGCTGTGCTGAGGCATATTTTCTTGGAGGGAAGAAGAAATGGACTGTGGTTTTTGCTGCTGCATGTGGATTTACATAGCTAGGTTCTAAACAGTTAATGATTATGTGTGGATGATCATGAAGAGAATTTACCGTCAATAAAAGTGAATAAAGAAGAAGAACGAAGTATGAGTGGAGAAGACGTATAAGTAGAGGTGAGGAGACAAGTATTTTTGTATGGGCAGTGTTTTTGGACAGCGAATGGATAGAATCATGCAATCCAATTCATTTCTTCAATAACTACCCACCAAAAGAGTGGCGTGTGGTCAATTATTGCTTTGAACCTTTTAAATCAGTTGCACAATCAGAGACACAAACCTCACACGTCCATCACGATCTGTGTCTGCGGCCTGTAAATCTTCATTGGTGAAATCTTTGCTCCAACGACGTTTGGCCCTCCATTGCTTCCATGCCTCCACAAATGCGGTTATCAACCAGCCAACTGAAAGGGTAGAGAAAGATAGCCAGAATACAGCAAGTACGCGACCCATAGTTGTTCTGAAGGCAAAGTCGCCATATCCAACTGTAGTAACCGATACCACAGAGAGATAAAAGGAATAAAGACCGCTCAACTTCTCTACGTAACATAGAACTAAGAAACCTAAAATGATGAAGAAGACAAAAGCCACTAGTATCCCAACTCCCACCCTCTTCCTGACATTTGTAAGAAAGTTCTCTGATAACTCTGGGCACAGTCGGGTTTTTAAAGTACGATTCCATGCTATCTCCAGTATGCTCGGGAGCATAATATTTTGGAGGATGACTCCTCCTAGAGCATACAAGCATGTAAAGACTTTAGTGCCAACAGATTTTGGTACAATATCACCATACCCTATTGTGAAAAACATCACGATAGTAAAATAGAACCCGTCTACAAAAGTATTAGTTTTTTCTGTTTGTGAAAAATGTTTGTGTGTAAGGGCAAAAAAGAGAGCACCAAGAAGAAGGTACACAGTGACAACAGCAATCTTAATCATCACTGTGAGATGGTGGTTTTTAATGGTGAAAGCATGACCGGTTCTAATATGGTGTCGTTGGTGGGTGTGTCCATGTGGAGGTGGAGCATTGTGTGGGGGTTGCTAGGTGTGTTCATGTGGAGGTGAAGCATTGTGTGTGCGTTGCTGGGTGTCTTCAGGTGGATCATTGTGTGTGAGAGAATGACTAGGGTGGATTTCAGAGGTTGTGTGTGAAGAACCAGAAGAGGTAGACATGCTGTCAATTGGTATAAACAAGAAGTTGAGAGGAAGAATAACAGAGGCTGAGAATAAGGTGCCAATACAGTCTGATGAGCTGAGTTTAAAAAGAACGCCTTGCTCAAGTGCTCAAGTGCTGCAAGAGATACGTGTCACGTGAACGGCGATACATGATCCGGATGGGACGTCCCATGAATGATCCGGATGAGACGTGTCGTCCGCTCAGATTTGATTTATAATAAACACCTTGGCAGACCGTATAACACGTAAATCTCTTGAAATCCTGCTCCATCATCACAACATCTTCTGCCGTCAAGTGGGGAAAGTAGAAAGGGTTTTAAAAAATATGAGAAATGAAGGGTCATGGGAAAGAAGAAAGCAGCTGTGCTGAGGCATATTTTCTTGGAGGGAAGAAGAAATGGACTGTGGTTTTTGCTGCTGCATGTGGATTTACATAGCTAGGTTCTAAACAGTTAATGATTTTGTGTGGATGATCATGAAGAGAATTTACCGTCAATAAAAGTGAATAAAGAAGAACGAAGTATGAGTGGAGAAGACGTATAAGTAGAGGTGAGGAGACAAGTATTTTTGTATGGGCAGTGTTTTTGGACAGCGAATGGATAGAATCATGCAATCCAATTCATTTCTTCAATAACTACCCACCAAAAGAGTGGCGTGTGGTCAATTATTGCTTTGAACCTTTTAAATCAGTTGCACAATCAGAGACACAAACCTCACACGTCCATCACGATCTGTGTCTGCGGCCTGTAAATCTTCATTGGTGAAATCTTTGCTCCAACGACGTTTGGCCCTCCATTGCTTCCATGCCTCCACAAATGCGGTTATCAACCAGCCAACTGAAAGGGTAGAGAAAGATAGCCAGAATACAGCAAGTACACGACCCATAGTTGTTCTGAAGGCAAAGTCGCCATATCCAACTGTAGTAACCGATACCACAGAGAGATAAAAGGAATAAAGACCGCTCAACTTCTCTACGTAACATAGAACTAAGAAACCTAAAATGATGAAGAAGACAAAAGCCACTAGTATCCCAACTCCCACCCTCTTCCTGACATTTGTAAGAAAGTTCTCTGATAACTCTGGGCACAGTCGGGTTTTTAAAGTACGATTCCATGCTATCTCCAGTATGCTCGGGAGCATAATATTTTGGAGGATGACTCCTCCTAGAGCATACAAGCATGTAAAGACTTTAGTGCCAACAGATTTTGGTACAATATCACCATACCCTATTGTGAAAAACATCACGATAGTAAAATAGAACCCGTCTACAAAAGTATTAGTTTTTTCTGTTTGTGAAAAATGTTTGTGTGTAAGGGCAAAAAAGAGAGCACCAAGAAGAAGGTACACAGTGACAACAGCAATCTTAATCATCACTGTGAGATGGTGGTTTTTAATGGTGGAAGCATGACCGGTTCTAATATGGTGTCGTTGGTGGGTGTGTCCATGTGGAGGTGGAGCATTGTGTGGGGGTTGCTAGGTGTGTTCATGTGGAGGTGAAGCATTGTGTGTGCGTTGCTGGGTGTCTTCAGGTGGATCATTGTGTGTGAGAGAATGACTAGGGTGGATTTCAGAGGTTGTGTGTGAAGAACCAGAAGAGGTAGACATGCTGTCAATTGGTATAAACAAGAAGTTGAGAGGAAGAATAACAGAGGCTGAGAATAAGGTGCCAATACAGTCTGATGAGCTGAGTTTAAAAAGAACGCCTTGCTCAAGTGCTCAAGTGCTGCAAGAGATACGTGTCACGTGAACGGCGATACATGATCCGGATGGGACGTCCCATGAATGATCCGGATGAGACGTGTCGTCCGCTCAGATTTGATTTATAATAAACACCTTGGCAGACCGTATAACACGTAAATCTCTTGAAATCCTGCTCCATCATCACAACATCTTCTGCCGTCAAGTGGGGAAAGTAGAAAGGGTTTTAAAAAATATGAGAAATGAAGGGTCATGGGAAAGAAGAAAGCAGCTGTGCTGAGGCATATTTTCTTGGAGGGAAGAAGAAATGGACTGTGGTTTTTGCTGCTGCATGTGGATTTACATAGCTAGGTTCTAAACAGTTAATGATTATGTGTGGATGATCATGAAGAGAATTTACCGTCAATAAAAGTGAATAAAGAAGAACGAAGTATGAGTGGAGAAGACGTATAAGTAGAGGTGAGGAGACAAGTATTTTTGTATGGGCAGTGTTTTTGGACAGCGAATGGATAGAATCATGCAATCCAATTCATTTCTTCAATAACTACCCACCAAAAGAGTGGCGTGTGGTCAATTATTGCTTTGAACCTTTTAAATCAGTTGCACAATCAGAGACACAAACCTCACACGTCCATCACGATCTGTGTCTGCGGCCTGTAAATCTTCATTGGTGAAATCTTTGCTCCAACGACGTTTGGCCCTCCATTGCTTCCACGCCTCCACAAATGCGGTTATCAACCAGCCAACTGAAAGGGTAGAGAAAGATAGCCAGAATACAGCAAGTACGCGACCCATAGTTGTTCTGAAGGCAAAGTCGCCATATCCAACTGTAGTAACCGATACCACAGAGAGATAAAAGGAATAAAGACCGCTCAACTTCTCTACGTAACATAGAACTAAGAAACCTAAAATGATGAAGAAGACAAAAGCCACTAGTATCCCAACTCCCACCCTCTTCCTGACATTTGTAAGAAAGTTCTCTGATAACTCTGGGCACAGTCGGGTTTTTAAAGTACGATTCCATGCTATCTCCAGTATGCTCGGGAGCATAATATTTTGGAGGATGACTCCTCCTAGAGCATACAAGCATGTAAAGACTTTAGTGCCAACAGATTTTGGTACAATATCACCATACCCTATTGTGAAAAACATCACGATAGTAAAATAGAACCCGTCTACAAAAGTATTAGTTTTTTCTGTTTGTGAAAAATGTTTGTGTGTAAGGGCAAAAAAGAGAGCACCAAGAAGAAGGTACACAGTGACAACAGCAATCTTAATCATCACTGTGAGATGGTGGTTTTTAATGGTGGAAGCATGACCGGTTCTAATATGGTGTCGTTGGTGGGTGTGTCCATGTGGAGGTGGAGCATTGTGTGGGGGTTGCTAGGTGTGTTCATGTGGAGGTGAAGCATTGTGTGTGCGTTGCAGGGTGTCTTCAGGTGGATCATTGTGTGTGAGAGAATGACTGGGGTGGATTTCAGAGGTTGTGTGTGAAGAACCAGAAGAGGTAGACATGCTGTCAATTGGTATAAACAAGAAGTTGAGAGGAAGAATAACAGAGGCTGAGAATAAGGTGCCAATACAGTCTGATGAGCTGAGTTTAAAAAGAACGCCTTGCTCAAGTGCTCAAGTGCTGCAAGAGATACGTGTCACGTGAACGGCGATACATGATCCGGATGGGACGTCCCATGAATGATCCGGATGAGACGTGTCGTCCGCTCAGATTTGATTTATAATAAACACCTTGGCAGACCGTATAACACGTAAATCTCTTGAAATCCTGCTCCATCATCACAACATCTTCTGCCATCAAGTGGGGAAAGTAGAAAGGGTTTTAAAAAATATGAGAAATGAAGGGTCATGGGAAAGAAGAAAGCAGCTGTGCTGAGGCATATTTTCTTGGAGGGAAGAAGAAATGGACTGTGGTTTTTGCTGCTGCATGTGGATTTACATAGCTAGGTTCTAAACAGTTAATGATTATGTGTGGATGATCATGAAGAGAATTTACCGTCAATAAAAGTGAATAAAGAAGAAGAACGAAGTATGAGTGGAGAAGACGTATAAGTAGAGGTGAGGAGACAAGTATTTTTGTATGGGCAGTGTTTTTGGACAGCGAATGGATAGAATCATGCAATCCAATTCATTTCTTCAATAACTACCCACCAAAAGAGTGGCGTGTGGTCAATTATTGCTTTGAACCTTTTAAATCAGTTGCACAATCAGAGACACAAACCTCACACGTCCATCACGATCTGTGTCTGCGGCCTGTAAATCTTCATTGGTGAAATCTTTGCTCCAACGACGTTTGGCCCTCCATTGCTTCCATGCCTCCACAAATGCGGTTATCAACCAGCCAACTGAAAGGGTAGAGAAAGATAGCCAGAATACAGCAAGTACGCGACCCATAGTTGTTCTGAAGGCAAAGTCGCCATATCCAACTGTAGTAACCGATACCACAGAGAGATAAAAGGAATAAAGACCGCTCAACTTCTCTACGTAACATAGAACTAAGAAACCTAAAATGATGAAGAAGACAAAAGCCACTAGTATCCCAACTCCCACCCTCTTCCTGACATTTGTAAGAAAGTTCTCTGATAACTCTGGGCACAGTCGGGTTTTTAAAGTACGATTCCATGCTATCTCCAGTATGCTCGGGAGCATAATATTTTGGAGGATGACTCCTCCTAGAGCATACAAGCATGTAAAGACTTTAGTGCCAACAGATTTTGGTACAATATCACCATACCCTATTGTGAAAAACATCACGATAGTAAAATAGAACCCGTCTACAAAAGTATTAGTTTTTTCTGTTTGTGAAAAATGTTTGTGTGTAAGGGCAAAAAAGAGAGCACCAAGAAGAAGGTACACAGTGACAACAGCAATCTTAATCATCACTGTGAGATGGTGGTTTTTAATGGTGAAAGCATGACCGGTTCTAATATGGTGTCGTTGGTGGGTGTGTCCATGTGGAGGTGGAGCATTGTGTGGGGGTTGCTAGGTGTGTTCATGTGGAGGTGAAGCATTGTGTGTGCGTTGCTGGGTGTCTTCAGGTGGATCATTGTGTGTGAGAGAATGACTAGGGTGGATTTCAGAGGTTGTGTGTGAAGAACCAGAAGAGGTAGACATGCTGTCAATTGGTATAAACAAGAAGTTGAGAGGAAGAATAACAGAGGCTGAGAATAAGGTGCCAATACAGTCTGATGAGCTGAGTTTAAAAAGAACGCCTTGCTCAAGTGCTCAAGTGCTGCAAGAGATACGTGTCACGTGAACGGCGATACATGATCCGGATGGGACGTCCCATGAATGATCCGGATGAGACGTGTCGTCCGCTCAGATTTGATTTATAATAAACACCTTGGCAGACCGTATAACACGTAAATCTCTTGAAATCCTGCTCCATCATCACAACATCTTCTGCCGTCAAGTGGGGAAAGTAGAAAGGGTTTTAAAAAATATGAGAAATGAAGGGTCATGGGAAAGAAGAAAGCAGCTGTGCTGAGGCATATTTTCTTGGAGGGAAGAAGAAATGGACTGTGGTTTTTGCTGCTGCATGTGGATTTACATAGCTAGGTTCTAAACAGTTAATGATTTTGTGTGGATGATCATGAAGAGAATTTACCGTCAATAAAAGTGAATAAAGAAGAACGAAGTATGAGTGGAGAAGACGTATAAGTAGAGGTGAGGAGACAAGTATTTTTGTATGGGCAGTGTTTTTGGACAGCGAATGGATAGAATCATGCAATCCAATTCATTTCTTCAATAACTACCCACCAAAAGAGTGGCGTGTGGTCAATTATTGCTTTGAACCTTTTAAATCAGTTGCACAATCAGAGACACAAACCTCACACGTCCATCACGATCTGTGTCTGCGGCCTGTAAATCTTCATTGGTGAAATCTTTGCTCCAACGACGTTTGGCCCTCCATTGCTTCCATGCCTCCACAAATGCGGTTATCAACCAGCCAACTGAAAGGGTAGAGAAAGATAGCCAGAATACAGCAAGTACACGACCCATAGTTGTTCTGAAGGCAAAGTCGCCATATCCAACTGTAGTAACCGATACCACAGAGAGATAAAAGGAATAAAGACCGCTCAACTTCTCTACGTAACATAGAACTAAGAAACCTAAAATGATGAAGAAGACAAAAGCCACTAGTATCCCAACTCCCACCCTCTTCCTGACATTTGTAAGAAAGTTCTCTGATAACTCTGGGCACAGTCGGGTTTTTAAAGTACGATTCCATGCTATCTCCAGTATGCTCGGGAGCATAATATTTTGGAGGATGACTCCTCCTAGAGCATACAAGCATGTAAAGACTTTAGTGCCAACAGATTTTGGTACAATATCACCATACCCTATTGTGAAAAACATCACGATAGTAAAATAGAACCCGTCTACAAAAGTATTAGTTTTTTCTGTTTGTGAAAAATGTTTGTGTGTAAGGGCAAAAAAGAGAGCACCAAGAAGAAGGTACACAGTGACAACAGCAATCTTAATCATCACTGTGAGATGGTGGTTTTTAATGGTGGAAGCATGACCGGTTCTAATATGGTGTCGTTGGTGGGTGTGTCCATGTGGAGGTGGAGCATTGTGTGGGGGTTGCTAGGTGTGTTCATGTGGAGGTGAAGCATTGTGTGTGCGTTGCTGGGTGTCTTCAGGTGGATCATTGTGTGTGAGAGAATGACTAGGGTGGATTTCAGAGGTTGTGTGTGAAGAACCAGAAGAGGTAGACATGCTGTCAATTGGTATAAACAAGAAGTTGAGAGGAAGAATAACAGAGGCTGAGAATAAGGTGCCAATACAGTCTGATGAGCTGAGTTTAAAAAGAACGCCTTGCTCAAGTGCTCAAGTGCTGCAAGAGATACGTGTCACGTGAACGGCGATACATGATCCGGATGGGACGTCCCATGAATGATCCGGATGAGACGTGTCGTCCGCTCAGATTTGATTTATAATAAACACCTTGGCAGACCGTATAACACGTAAATCTCTTGAAATCCTGCTCCATCATCACAACATCTTCTGCCGTCAAGTGGGGAAAGTAGAAAGGGTTTTAAAAAATATGAGAAATGAAGGGTCATGGGAAAGAAGAAAGCAGCTGTGCTGAGGCATATTTTCTTGGAGGGAAGAAGAAATGGACTGTGGTTTTTGCTGCTGCATGTGGATTTACATAGCTAGGTTCTAAACAGTTAATGATTATGTGTGGATGATCATGAAGAGAATTTACCGTCAATAAAAGTGAATAAAGAAGAACGAAGTATGAGTGGAGAAGACGTATAAGTAGAGGTGAGGAGACAAGTATTTTTGTATGGGCAGTGTTTTTGGACAGCGAATGGATAGAATCATGCAATCCAATTCATTTCTTCAATAACTACCCACCAAAAGAGTGGCGTGTGGTCAATTATTGCTTTGAACCTTTTAAATCAGTTGCACAATCAGAGACACAAACCTCACACGTCCATCACGATCTGTGTCTGCGGCCTGTAAATCTTCATTGGTGAAATCTTTGCTCCAACGACGTTTGGCCCTCCATTGCTTCCATGCCTCCACAAATGCGGTTATCAACCAGCCAACTGAAAGGGTAGAGAAAGATAGCCAGAATACAGCAAGTACGCGACCCATAGTTGTTCTGAAGGCAAAGTCGCCATATCCAACTGTAGTAACCGATACCACAGAGAGATAAAAGGAATAAAGACCGCTCAACTTCTCTACGTAACATAGAACTAAGAAACCTAAAATGATGAAGAAGACAAAAGCCACTAGTATCCCAACTCCCACCCTCTTCCTGACATTTGTAAGAAAGTTCTCTGATAACTCTGGGCACAGTCGGGTTTTTAAAGTACGATTCCATGCTATCTCCAGTATGCTCGGGAGCATAATATTTTGGAGGATGACTCCTCCTAGAGCATACAAGCATGTAAAGACTTTAGTGCCAACAGATTTTGGTACAATATCACCATACCCTATTGTGAAAAACATCACGATAGTAAAATAGAACCCGTCTACAAAAGTATTAGTTTTTTTTGTTTGTGAAAAATGTTTGTGTGTAAGGGCAAAAAAGAGGGCACCAAGAAGAAGGTACACAGTGACAACAGCAATCTTAATCATCACTGTGAGATGGTGGTTTTTAATGGTGGAAGCATGACCGGTTCTAATATGGTGTCGTTGGTGGGTGTGTCCATGTGGAGGTGGAGCATTGTGTGGGGGTTGCTAGGTGTGTTCATGTGGAGGTGAAGCATTGTGTGTGCGTTGCTGGGTGTCTTCAGGTGGATCATTGTGTGTGAGAGAATGACTAGGGTGGATTTCAGAGGTTGTGTGTGAAGAACCAGAAGAGGTAGACATGCTGTCAATTGGTATAAACAAGAAGTTGAGAGGAAGAATAACAGAGGCTGAGAATAAGGTGCCAATACAGTCTGATGAGCTGAGTTTAAAAAGAACGCCTTGCTCAAGTGCTCAAGTGCTGCAAGAGATACGTGTCACGTGAACGGCGATACATGATCCGGATGGGACGTCCCATGAATGATCCGGATGAGACGTGTCGTCCGCTCAGATTTGAATTATAATAAACACCTTGGCAGACCGTATAACACGTAAATCTCTTGAAATCCTGCTCCATCATCACAACATCTTCTGCCGTCAAGTGGGGAAAGTAGAAAGGGTTTTAAAAAATATGAGAAATGAAGGGTCATGGGAAAGAAGAAAGCAGCTGTGCTGAGGCATATTTTCTTGGAGGGAAGAAGAAATGGACTGTGGTTTTTGCTGCTGCATGTGGATTTACATAGCTAGGTTCTAAACAGTTAATGATTATGTGTGGATGATCATGAAGAGAATTTACCGTCAATAAAAGTGAATAAAGAAGAAGAACGAAGTATGAGTGGAGAAGACGTATAAGTAGAGGTGAGGAGACAAGTATTTTTGTATGGGCAGTGTTTTTGGACAGCGAATGGATAGAATCATGCAATCCAATTCATTTCTTCAATAACTACCCACCAAAAGAGTGGCGTGTGGTCAATTATTGCTTTGAACCTTTTAAATCAGTTTCACAATCAGAGACACAAACCTCACACGTCCATCACGATCTGTATCTGCGGCCTGTAAATCTTCATTGGTGAAATCTTTGCTCCAACGACGTTTGGCCCTCCATTGCTTCCATGCCTCCACAAATGCGGTTATCAACCAGCCAACTGAAAGGGTAGAGAAAGATAGCCAGAATACAGCAAATACGCGACCCATAGTTGTTCTGAAGGCAAAGTCGCCATATCCAACTGTAGTAACCGATACCACAGAGAGATAAAAGGAATAAAGACCGCTCAACTTCTCTACGTAACATAGAACTAAGAAACCTAAAATGATGAAGAAGACAAAAGCCACTAGTATCCCAACTCCCACCCTCTTCCTGACATTTGTAAGAAAGTTCTCTGATAACTCTGGGCACAGTCGGGTTTTTAAAGTACGATTCCATGCTATCTCCAGTATGCTCGGGAGCATAATATTTTGGAGGATGACTCCTCCTAGAGCATACAAGCATGTAAAGACTTTAGTGCCAACAGATTTTGGTACAATATCACCATACCCTATTGTGAAAAACATCACGATAGTAAAATAGAACCCGTCTACAAAAGTATTAGTTTTTTTTGTTTGTGAAAAATGTTTGTGTGTAAGGGCAAAAAAGAGAGCACCAAGAAGAAGGTACACAGTGAAAACAGCAATCTTAATCATCACTGTGAGATGGTGGTTTTTAATGGTGGAAGCATGACCGGTTCTAATATGGTGTCGTTGGTGGGTGTGTCCATGTGGAGGTGGAGCATTGTGTGGGGGTTGCTAGGTGTGTTCATGTGGAGGTGAAGCATTGTGTGTGCGTTGCTGGGTGTCTTCAGGTGGATCATTGTGTGTGAGAGAATGACTAGGGTGGATTTCAGAGGTTGTGTGTGAAGAACCAGAAGAGGTAGACATGCTGTCAATTGGTATAAACAAGAAGTTGAGAGGAAGAATAACAGAGGCTGAGAATAAGGTGCCAATACAGTCTGATGAGCTGAGTTTAAAAAGAACGCCTTGCTCAAGTGCTCAAGTGCTGCAAGAGATACGTGTCACGTGAACGGCGATACATGATCCGGATGGGACGTCCCATGAATGATCCGGATGAGACGTGTCGTCCGCTCAGATTTGATTTATAATAAACACCTTGGCAGACCGTATAACACGTAAATCTCTTGAAATCCTGCTCCATCATCACAACATCTTCTGCCGTCAAGTGGGGAAAGTAGAAAGGGTTTTAAAAAATATGAGAAATGAAGGGTCATGGGAAAGAAGAAAGCAGCTGTGCTGAGGCATATTTTCTTGGAGGGAAGAAGAAATGGACTATGGTTTTTGCTGCTGCATGGGCATCAGCCGCCCCTCCCATCATCATCACCCAAGTCGTTCTCAGAGAGGAAGATGAAAAATTCGGTTGTTGGCATTTTTTCATTTTTACAAAAAGACCCCTCTTCAATTCTTAAAACTTTAAGTAGGTTGATAGTGATTGAGCACTGGCGTGGATGAGTAAATTACGTCCACAATTCATCCACTCATCCTCAGTATATAACTAGCAAAATAGGCCCGCACTTAGCCCGGGCCAAAAAATTAGAATTTATTCAGTTTCGGGATACTTTATAAGGTATTAATTGAAAGAAGATAATGTAGAATAAAAATCGTATTATTTATTATTTACAAATTATATAAAAGTTTATTTAAAAGGAGAATGTATAGAAAAATTACTTTATTTGAAAATCAAATTTAAGGTTGTAAATTTCAATTATTTATTATTTTCCAGGTAAAATGTCTATGAAAATTTTGAAATCTATAAAAAATTATATAAAAATATAGATTAGAGTATTTTGGAAAAAAAAGTACTTATACATGAAGTTCAAGTATTGTCTTATGAATATCAAATCATTATTTATTGCATAACTTTAAAGAAACATCTCTTCAGAGGCAAATAAATTAAATTTGAAATTAAGTACAAAGTAAAAAGAAATTCATTTACATTTACATTGTAATAAATAATTATACATTGAAGCCCATGAATGAGTCATCTATGTTGTATCATGGTCTTTGTAATATTTTTTTTTAAAAAAAAGAAAAGTTGTTAACCATGTCGACTCCTAATTTCCCTAAAACCTAAGCTCCTCTAAAAAGTCCATCTTCTTATAGTCCATGATTTTTTTCCAAAAGAAAATAATAATAAAAGAAAAAAAAAGTCATCACCCATGAAAATTTTCTAAGAGTGGGCTATAGTTAGATTGTTTACTTCTAAAAATTATCTAAATTAAAAAAAATATTATTTACCTTTTTCAAAATTTTATATATAAAATCATATTTAAAAGGAATAGCATAATTACAAAATCCACAAACCAAATTTAAATTTATGAAATCTAACATATATAATTTTTTATGAAAAATATTGATGCAAAAAACTTGAAATGTAGAACAAATTCTAAAAAATAACAATATTTTTCAAAAAAATAGAATCTATTCATGAAATTTAGAAAAAAAAATAACAATAGAATATGAAATCATTAGTTAACTATATAGTTCTCAATTTATGGATCTCCTATTGTAGTCCAACATCTAACCATTAATAAAAGTTAAAAACGCATACCATTAGATAAAGCATATAAAAATATGGGTTGTAAAGTGTATAAATACACATAAACCACTAGTTGAAGAAAATGTTGCAAGTGGTGTAGACACATTTGGTAGACTGGACATCACATAAAAGGCCGCAAAGGTAATAGAAAATTGTAGTGCATATTGAATAAAAAATATTCAAATAGGCATAGAATCCAAATACTCATACTGTGGTTGGTTATCTCATTATATACTTCTTTTATATTTTTTATAAATTCTTGTGTTACCGGTGGTAACTTTTGATCTTGCAATTACTTATTTTGAATTGCTCTCTCAACATTTGCCTACTGCCTTTTATGTTTAAAAATAAAAATAAAACCACGATGCTATTAGGGCGACAAAAGGGTATAAATATCTCTGCACGTATAAATAAATGTGATATCTATGTAAACTTGAAAGAAAAAGAATAAAATATAAAATTAATTCTAATAACTTGTAGATCTGGCATAGTGATAATAACTCAAAAAAAAAAAAAAAAAAAAAAAAAAGAACACCCAAAATCTGGAACCACCATGTTGGCCACCAAGATTTCCCACCTCCCTTAACTCCACCCATTGCCTCCATAGCAAGCAATCATGTTGGAATCACAAATAGGACTAAAAGCCATTAGAAACTTTAGAAAGGAAATTATCATAAATATCAAGAAAGAGGTTTCAACTTGTAGGAGCTTCAATTTTTCAAGAGACTTAACTTCTTCTTCAAAATGGAAACGGTCCATCAAAAGTTTTGATAGAGGCTGCATTGAACGAAGAATTGCAAACAGTCAATTTTGAATGAAATTGATGGTTGCTTATAAACTATTAGAGAAACGGTTTCTAGCAGAGAAAAGAAATTGTGTTGATGTGGTTCCCAAGAACCAAACCATTTTGAGGAAATTCTTTTTTATTAAACATTTTATGAGTTATTAGCTGAGGAGGAACATAAATGTGGGAGCGAGGGAATTGGCGGGGTCAAAAGAAATCAAGAAAAGTCAAAAAGGCCCTTCTCAATTGAAACTTTTTACAAATTGAACCTGATTCTCAATTGAAATCAACTAACTTAATATATTATAATAGATGTGGCAGAGGAACAGGACTATTACAAGTTAAGGGTATTAAGTTTGTTAGGATCGCAAAAAGTTATCATAGGAGAGGTGCAAGGGGATCGACAGTGACAGGAGGTCCACATCACTCCCGCCTATGTGAAATGAACAAAAGAAGATTAACGTAATACTATCACTTAAAGAAGAATTCTTAATTTTCATTATTTTTTTTAAAAAAAATTAGTTACTTTCATACATTTAAATCTAATTTTTCTATTTTGAAAAGCAACTAATCCTTTTCTAATTTTTCTCTTTTTTTAAACAAATCATTTAAGATTAATTTTGTCCTTTTATATAAAATAAAAAAATTGTCGATCAATCTAATAGTCCATTCCATTCAAACTTATCAAAATCCAGTGAGACCTATGTAAATAGGAGGGGAAGGTTTGAATGGGTCGCTTGGATTGACTAATAAGGGACCTCACGTGGTAGCCTATACCGTAAGACCATAAAAAATGCTTATACAAAATCATTACCCATATATATATATGAAAAATAATCCTATGAGAACTAGTTCTCACCACATTTTTTTTAGAAGTCTAGGTGGGGTTTATCTATCACTCAATCCAAATCTTGCAATACACAAGTATTCTCTTGATAGTCACATACCTTAAGTTTCAGTCAAATCTGAATTTACTAGACCATTGGATCGACTATGCATTAATCCGAATTGACTAGATTTGTGGGCCTCGGATAAAGGGATTAGGGGCATGTGATTGGTGTTAAATTTGATACTTTGAATAGTCCCATATAGAGCTTTCCATCCCCCTAGTCCCATCCTCAAATAGGACCCTCAAGTGGGCCTTATAAAATATTCCACAGTAAGTGTGTGAGAACACTTTTCAAAGGATTAAAGCCATATAACTCATCTTACTTACAGCAAAGAGAAAAACAAGAAAAAGAATCACATAATCTAAATTGGGGTGTGAGGTAATTGCATGGGTTGGATAACTTCATTCAAAGCATACCCCATAAATAGTTAGTTCCATGATATCCATATGAGTGGGGCCCACATAACTCATTTTACTTACAAGAGCAAAAAGAAAGACAATCACATAAGAGATGGGGCAATCATGACCATGATTATGTCATTTTCTTACAATGTTCTAGATCACTTCAATCAAAGCATACCCATATTAAGATAGATAAATCGGCAAACTACAAGTACTCGGACATTACATGATCAAAGAACTGGGATCATCTCTCACTCTGCAGTGGGGCCACCTATCAAATCCAGGGCACACGATGAAATGTAATTCGATCAAGGGCTAGGAAAGAATGCAGATCGCTCACTAAGAATCTTCTTTTAGAATTGCAAGAGGATTAGCATTGGGGACAATCTATTTTTCGTGTTTTAAATTATATAAGAAAGACGAGGAAGATAAGTATGTGGAAAATATTTTAGATTTTAGGATGCCATGTAGCTCAAAAGAGAGAGCCACTTGTTGCTCTCTTGCGAAAGGCTATTGTCATTATATATAGTAGCACTGGAGGCCTGTGCCTAATACGGGCCCAACAAGAGAGAAAAACATATGTTTCAATGTAAAAATTTTCTAAGGCTCTATAATGACTGTAATGAGATCACTAAATAAAAATTTAAACTATCCAAAATAAATTACCCACATTTTTACAAGGATCAGCACTAGTTTCATTGATATGATAGATGGGGAAAGCATAAGATGAGACTCGGAAGAAAGGCCATCCTAAACCTAGGTCATAATAAAAATATTGCTTCATAAATCAAGATTTTGCTGAGAGAACAACAAATAAAATCTCAAATTAGCTATAAACCTAGAAAGCGACAACTAGACTAAACTAACTAAAAAAGGAAAACAATGAAGTCTTATATTACAATGGTTAGAGATAATAGAAAGTACATCCAATGCTTAGATCGAAGTGGTGGGACTAAAAAGTTTATTAAGGAAAAGGCATGAAATACTAAAAGATGCTTCCCACCATATATTTTGCGGAAACCTCATGAAATGACTACACCGATGCAAGATGACCAACTCCATATACGCAAAATTTGTTTATATTAGGTCAAGCAAGTTAGTATGAACTTTTGTATCTTAATGCACTTCAATAAAATGTATTGCACCTAAAACACGATAGTACAAGGGGTGGTCGCACCCATTGAATCCCGGTCTACTTTTAAACAACGGTGAAAATTTTTCTTTTGCTTAAAAAATATAAATAAAAATTTTACGTCCTTTCCCAGACTCCTAATGAATTACCCTATTTTCAAAACACAATTGCATTGTTTGAATCTGTACCCCTCAAACGAAAATTCTAGGTCCACCAACAATAGATTATTCATGTAAATATTTGTATCTTGTCTAAAATCAATTCTATTGATCAAATGTGTGGTTTATTTTAATTCAATAGAAAAAAAGAAACCTCCAAAAGAAGAGGATAATTTTTTTCCTAGATCTTTATACACTGTTGCTATGTACATACTTTATATAAACAAATACATAACATTAAAAAATATATAATGTGGCATTAGGTAGTCCTCATCTATAAAATTTATCAACCTGAACCTAGACCAAAAATTTGAGTCCAAGTAGTGGGCCTAAGATTTCAACAAATAAAATATGGGTTCAAGACCTATTTGCAGATTTTCATTTCAAATCCTTACTACGAGGGTAAACATTTTTATCAATATTTCTAAAATTTTAATATCCTACATTTCTAAATATTAACTTACGTGGGTTGTTGCTGACGTATAGCCCGGAGATCAAGGTCCACACCGCATCAATTAATTCAACTAAGAAAAACCTCCATAACGTCTTAGAGATTTTTTAATGTTCAATTGGAAGTTCTTCTATTCTAGCCTTATTCGGTTATTAGTCTTTAACTTCATATTTGCGTAGTCATTGTTTAGTTGGATTTTACCAAAATAAATTATAGTGTTTAGTTCAGATTTGCATTAATCAAATCTCACTTCAATTATAGTGTGATGTGCATTGATCATGATCTTGTTAAACTATGTTATTTTATATATGATCAACTCAATAGCGGGAATCGTACTATATAGTTGGTTTGTCTAAATCATCATAATTGGATTCACAAACTTAGCTTAGGCTGATAATTCTTTTTTTTTTTTTTCTTTTTGGAATGGTTACACTTTGTGTAGTTTAAAAACATATGATCCTTTTTTACTATTCATTTGCATGTGAATATGAGGTAAGAAGAACAAAAATATGCACTAGGGTTAGTTTAGTCTTTTAATAATTAATTGGAGAATAGTTTTGCGTTTTCTGGTGTTACCCATGCCATAACTGGAGAAGTTGAGAATAGCCTTTTCTCTCTGTCCTGTGATCCTTTTGTACTTCATAACCTTTTGGTGATTAGACAAAATTCTATCAATCCCACTGAAAAGATTCTTTTGAAAAACAGGCTTCTTTGAAAAATCACGCAACCTGGCTGGTCCTTTCTTTCTTAGCTTTGTACTTTCCTTTTATCATCGGTTCCTGAGGAACTTGCATGAAGAGGTATTATTATTGTTTTTCGTGGATTTTACAACAATATATATATATATATCATGTAAAGGGTCCCCCAACCTATAAACTTAAAATATATATTTTTATCTAACTGGGGAGCATGGAACTCGCCACATTACCCTAAAAACCCGAAAACCCCTATTTCTTCTTCCTTCCATCTTCCTTCTATGAAAGAGTGCTACTAAGATTTTTCATCTTTCAATCAACTGAAAAACTCAATTTCGCCATCAAAGCAGTACTCATAAATAGGGGTTGAGGCGGGGAGCCCCCTCTGTTAGGCGAAGAAGAAGAACCATCGTAAAAAAAAGAAAATTCACGCTTGGGGTATTGGGTGATCTAGATGGTGGGACCTGATGGTCCAATCCATAAGGGACCACCACCACTGTGGTCGCCCAACAGTCCCCTTCATGATGTAGAGTCTTGACTCCTATTGGGTGGGGCATGGGGTCCCACAACCCATATCGATCAAAGTAGTTTTGACGATCTAGAATTTGGAAAAACATACTTTTGAATCCCCCTCTCATATATCTAGAGCTGATCTCTACCTTCATGATATTTGCAATTTTGGACTTCCATGAGGATGAAATGGATGGAAAAAGGAAGAACATAGAACTTTTGGATTTAAAGAAAGATGGTAGCATTAAATTTGCCATTGTCCTAGGAAAAATGTGGGGTTTTTTTTTTTGTTTTAATGGTAACAAGGGAGCTTCGAACTCACTGTTCAATTAGATGCAAAAAAATTTCTGGAGTGGTCATACATGACCACCTTAGAGTACACACACTTGCATGAGGTTTATGGTTTAGGGGACCCCTTACATGATATTTTTGGTAAAATCCTCTTTTTTTTTTTTTTTTGAATAGTTAGACTTTGGGTGAGAAAAAGCCAAATTCACGAGGTTAATCACATAAAAAAGTGGATTTTAGCTATTGTTAGGTTTATATCTTCTATGTTGGGTAAACCAGATGGGTCCATTGGGTTAATCAAGGACTAGATTAAGATCAAGGTATTTGATAATTGTATCAAGGTTTTATAGGAAATAAAGAAAGTTATAGGAGATTAAGAAAGCGGGGATTATATATATTATGTAAACTATAACCTTAGATCTCATAGAAGAGAGTGTCTTCTCGAACACCACGTAGGAGAGACAATAAGAGCATGAGAGTTTTTATATGCTTTTATTTGCTATAGTGAAGATGATATCGTCTTTATCCGCAGACGTAGCCCTAATTGGGTGAATCATGTAAATTCTCCTTTTTTGTTTTCTTTGTTATGTGGCTTGATTGTTGATAGCAGATTTTGCGCTTTCACACATACTAGTATTTAAGATCAACTCAAGCATTAAGTGGACAGCGTTTTGCCTTTCTTAAATCCATCCATTCAAATATTGATTGTTAGATCAAACCTTGATTGTTAGATCTTTTTAAATCATCCATTCAAATTTTGATTGTCTATCAAGCATCTCGATGTAAGCATTAGGAGATCAGATTTATTAAGTCGTGGATGAAAGATGAAGAGGCAAGACTAGACTTACAAGCGTGCAAGCAGTAGGAGCTCCGGTTTTCCGTATGATCTAATTTCTAAATTTGTATTTTTTTCATTGTGATTTGGCGTTCAGATTTTCCATTATGATTTCCAATCAAGACCTAACGTGAGTCCTAATTGTACAAGCGACCTTAATAAATACCATAAATCAGTGATGTGCAACCCCGTGAGCAATCTACATCTATTTGGTTTTGAGACCAAGTGATCTTCTTCTCTTTACAAAAAATTGGAATTGATATGTGCATCTAAAATTGTCTATCAAGCATCTTGATGTAAGCATTAGGAAATGAGATTTATTAAATCATGGATGGAAGATGAAGAGGGAAGACTAGACTAACAGGAGTGCAGGCAGTAGGAGATCCGGATTTCCATATGATCCGATTTCTAAAATTTTCCTTTTTCACTGTGATTTGGGCCGCAGATTTTACACTGCGATTTCCAATCAAGACCCAACGTGAGTCTTAATTGTACAAGCGACCTTAATAAATACCATAAATAAGTGATGTGCAACCACATGATCAAACATGAGCAATCTACGGCTATTTGGTTTTGAGGCCAAGTGATCATCTTCTCTTTACAAAAAATTTGAATTGATATGTGCATCTACCAGGTTCCTTAAAATCTATAATCGTCATCATTAATGTCTTGTTCGACTTATATTGGGCCAGACATATGAATTTTTTTTCTCGCTCTTCAGCTACCCTTTTCCGTTGTAGGCCAACAACATATATAGCCAAACCTTTTCCCATTAGCATTGGACATGTACAAAAAATTGCAATCAACCTTTTTACCAAATAAAAATACGATCAGCCTGATACTTTTGGTACGATGGTACAATATACGGTACGTTGTATGTCAAGAACTTTAAAACATTTAAATTATTTGACGACTTAATTTTGCACAAGAAGCCATCTGTAGCGACTTTTGTACGTATATGAACAAGTTGAGCTATCATATTTACATTAGGAATTTAGGAACATAGTGGCAATAGGGATTGTGTTCATACGACGTCAAAAACACCCAAAAACAACTGCCAAAGACAGTTTTTGCAGTCAGAAATCAGTCTTTTTTATCAGTAAATTTAAAAAATGGCTGTCTACGTAAATTTCTTGCAATTCAATTAACGACCGTCTTGGGCAGTTATTTTATTTTTTAAGAAAAATTTTAAAATATATATAATTTATTTATTTTCTAAAAAACCCGTAATTTTATTACCTAGCATTCAATTAACGACCTGTAATTTTATTATTTAAAAAAACCTGTAATAAACATACCAGTACTTGCATTAGAAAGCTGATCGACCTAGGAAAAACATGTATTTGTACAAAGTTCCAGAAACCAGCAATACTTCTTAACTACCGGAAAGCAGGTTCTGCTAAAGTTTCATTGTACAGCTTCTTTGTAAATTGAAAAAATATTTTAGTCTAACAGTCACCTGAAAATGGGACCTTGATTAGTTTGTCTTAATCAACTCAGCAAGATAATCAAGTACACTCCCTCGAGAATCTGCATTTTTAAGAAAAGCAAGAAGAACTTCTCTTAAGACCATCATATAAGTTGACCAAATCCAAAGACAAGTTCATGGACCAAGCCCTGCCACTTAAAGTCACTCGTAAGATTTTTATTCCATTTAATGTACCTAGGAAGGTTTGAAAATTGAATTCAAGTTTCCATGAGGTGGGCAGTGACTTACCAATAGTTTGGGCCCTGCATTGCACTGTATTTTCTCTTGGGTTTGAATTCCACTTTCCATGAGGTGGGCAGTGACTCACCAATAGTTTGGGGCCTTGCACTGCACTGTATTTTATCCTGGGTTTGAATTCAAGTTTCCATGAGGTGGGCTGTGACACCTGTGACCGTGAGCATCCCAACTGGGCTATTTTTAAGGGCTGGAAAACCCAGCTCTTCAAAGTTCAAATAGTCCAAAACCCCTCACCAAAAAGAGGACCAGATTCCCAGATCCTCTTATCCCTTCTTCATCAAACTCTATTTCAAGAGAGCAAGAAGAGCCGCACTCTCGGTCGCCTGCAAACATAAGACGATAGAAACTCTGAGATGACTCTACTATTCTTAAAAAAACGAGATGGCACCACACTCCAAACATTTATTTATCTAAATACAGTCTTCCATTTCAGACATTTATTTCTCTAAATAACAGTCTTCCATTTATTTATCTAAATAACAGTTTTCCATTACAGACATTTATTTACCTAAACCACCCTTGCCTTTTCACACCCTGCATAAACAATGAACAGAAAATCGGCTAGGAGGAAAAAAATTTTGGTTATGAAGTATTGTTTCTGAATGTATTTGACAGTCACCTCTCATAGGTGATTTGCATCTTTCCAGCATCAGATTGGCGGTCCAGGTTGAAGGCTTCTTGCGACAAGTCGATAGTGTCCTGACAGCCAGCCGGGCAATAGTGCACCGGTGCAGGTGACCTTATAGTCCCTCCCACATGCAGCTCGATTATTCCAGATTGCATTGCTTGCAGCAGCTATCATCACACCCTCATCTTGGTACCCATAACAGGAGGAGGCTGCACTGACCAGATAATTTTAAAGTGTATCTCTATCCATTTAAAAAAAAAAAGGGAAACATGAAAAAGGAAGTGAAGATATGGAGGCATAAGATTTGGCTTAAAAATAGAAAATAGAATTTATGTGGCCAACCTAAACATAATTGTGACAGAGCATTGTTATGATGCTGACAATGATGATGGAGGCATTTTCATGAAATTTTATTTTCTCCACTAGTCAGTTTATTGGTTCATTTTGGTCTGAAATGCTGTTCAATTGACTCCATATAAAAAATAAGCAAACTAAATAATTTAATTGAAGCTAGACGATCATAAAAACCAGGACATGGCCAATGTACCTGTTCTGAAAGTAGACATCTACTGGAAATTCACCTGAAAGCAAACAAGAGAAGTTAGAAGGAACTCCGTTTGGAAGACCAAAAACATTGTGGACCAACAACATTCTACCACAACTATAAATATTTGAAATATCCAATTACAAAAAAGAAAAGTCCTTGAAAGAAAGTCACCACAGCTTGAAACAAAGCTTCCAAAGCTTGAGAGAGATTGCCGGACCGAGTAGTGGTGCATCATAAGGGCTCAAAGCATGGGGCTATTATGCATAGATGAGGATTTGACCATGTCTGAAGAATAAAATGCAATAATTCTTGCTGTTAAGAAATTATTTATGCAAGTATGCACACATTTTTTATTTACATTTGTAATTTATGGATAAAATTTGAAGACATACCTGCACCAGCTTCACTTGTTGTATTGCCTTTCATAGATCTCGAAGGAGCTAGATCTGGCACAGGCATTGCATACAAGCCAATGAAGAAACTTGAAAAAATAGACAACAGTAAGCTCCCAATGACAATAAGTGGCCACAGAAGGATCACCAAACAGGCAACTGGCACACAAGCTGTTTCAAGGAATGGACCTTCTCAGTTTATTATATCATGAAGCAACTGATGCCAGCCTGTGAAGAGCATGTATAGACTCTCTATTATGGCTATAACAGTGCAAAGAGGGATCTCGACAATCAAGCCCATCAACCCCACAACAAGACATCTGGGCACCTTAACTAACCTATAAAAATTCCAGCAGTAGAGTTTAATTTACATGATTATTGTGGGCTGATTTTAATACCAACAAGCTAATATCATTGAAAGACAGAATTAACAGCATACCTTATAGTGTGAGTTTGCTCTGAAGCAGTGCTCTTGTGCAACTCCTTCAAGTACTGTGGGTATGAATGGTAGTAGAAGACTGAAATCTCAAACTCCAGTGCAGCTCCCTTTAATCGTTTCCCATGTACCATCCTGGCCATTATTTGATGAAATTTCTTAAATTGAACCATATGAAATTTGCTTATGAAGGCTGCATCTGGGCAGAAAACTAAAATGTTGCAAGGCGCCAGCATTTGTGCTAGACAATCATTCAAGCAAAAACTAAACTCAAATTTTATACCAAAAAAAAAAAAGGTAGGTTTTCTAAAAAACTGGTAAGCCACTCTTATTTAGACTGCAGACCACTTTAAAACCCAATTAATGCTTCCTAATGATTCAAGTATCAAATGGGCATCAATTTTACTAAAAGAAGATGAAAATTCAAAACTTATTACGAATACTTTGTTAACAAAAAACTAGGGGGAAAGAATTTTAATCACTTTTGTGTTGAAGTACTCTTTTGAGAGTCTTCCATTCAATTACAAAAGTGAATGCTACATTGAATTAAAACTTGTGCCTGTTAAAAGTTAATAAGTCTAACTTGCCAGTTTCCCTCTTAAAAGTTTTGCTCGACCAAGTCTACCCAAAACTTGTTTTAGATCACATCTCTATACTTGGACATCTCCATATTTAGGGCAGGTTTGGCAAGTCTTATTTGATTAAAATAGAGCTTATTGAAATAGATTTTTTTGAAAAATTGTTGTTTCAATCAGATTTTTTTATAAATAAATTGTTTGGTGTGTCTAATTTAATTATAAAAAGAATGCCTATCAATTAACATAATCATGAGTAAAGTTGTCTTATCGTAGTAGTATAAACAAATTTGTCATAAGATAAAAGTAGTACAGACAAAACTGTCATATGATGTAATCTGTCATAAGATAGAAGTAGTACACAGAAACTTGTGCAAAGCTGCATAAAATGGATTTTGCATCTATTGGGTCTGAATTTTTTTTTAAGAATTGATGAAAATACTTTCACCTCAAAAAAATGAATGGCAGAAGAATACTAATAACGTGGAAAAGTGGAAAATTGTTCTCTCTCTTAAATCCATTTTCATCATTCTCAGTAGAAAATGATTTGTGAGACCTGGAACCTCAGGAAATCATAACTGAAAAAAAAATGTTAACATGGAATGCCATCAACTGTGCTGGATACAACAGAGAACAGAGAACGAAAAATTGTGTTCTATCATATGTTAATGCCTAGCTTCCTTTAAAGCAAAAAATAAAAAATAAAAAAAATTGCGCTGGATACCATTTCACTTTATGCAAAAAAAAAATAAATAAAAAAAACTAGTATGTGGCATTGTGGCGTAGGATGTCCTTATGCCAACCAATTGCAATGCACGATATTAGTAAACATTCATCAAATTAAGACAGATGATTGGTACCTCCCTAAGTGCAGGTGACTTTTCTTTTATATGTATACCAAACTGAGTCCTCATCAACACTCAAACAAAGGTCCCTTTCAACCACTGGAATTTGGCTGCCCTGCATTCATGAAAAAACCCATAACTCTAGTTACGTATAACTCTAATTACTTGTTGTACTCGGTCATGACAAAAAGGATAACAACTGTCAAGTAAGCATAACTAAGGTTATCCAAATGCATGAACCTTCATTCAATTTGGTTTAGAAAACCAAACTCATCAAACTGTTTGGAGAGTCTTTCTAAGGTCATCCAATCTCTCCAAGTCATTGGGATCTTCCACTTGAGAAAGTGCCCCTAAAGGCCTGTTTAGATTCCATGAAAGCCCTCCTATTTTCTGTCTTCAGGAAAACCCAGAAACTTTGGGCTGATTGCTCTATGGCCTTCATCACTTCTATAGAAAATACAGGGTCTCGCTTCATTCCCTCCTATTGCTCCATGTTGCTCGTAGAAAACCAAGATAATATTAATTTAGTAGAAAGTTAACTAGATAAAACTTTCCAATTCAGTACAAAACGAATAAGAATATTCCAAATCTCCTGTCAAAGTCGCCCATTATAGGTAATTAATATGTATGCTTATAGGGCCATCTGAAAATAATAAGATAACAATAATAGAAGTTGACATCATGGCTCTATTTGTGATCTTTGTAGTTACCTGATAGAAGCAAGCAGTTCGTGAGATAGTCGTTATGGTATTTAATCCATTTCTCATCTTTCAAGTTTCAATGCATCCTTTACAGAGATAAATGATTTGTTCAGAGTCTGGACTGTTGTTGGCACATAGAGCTTTAAGCACTGTAGCAGGAGAGAGTAGATTTTCACAGTCAAAGGCCACGATTCCATGGTGAAAAGTTGGAAGGAGTTGATGAGGCCCTCGTGGAATACAAAAGCTAAAAAGAAATGAAATCCCACTCCAACCATCCCCACAATGAATAATAACAACCCCAACATCTTATTAACAAGAATCCTTGTCAGAGGAATCCTGGACGAACCATAATTAATAATTAATTCTGTAATTAACAATATTTTTTTTATTAACAATTAATTCTGTAACTGCGGTCGCAATGAATATACTTGTAGTGCTTGTCATCACCTACCAACCATTCATGTAAAATGCTAGTGAGAGAATTAAAAAGTTAGCTTCATGAAAAAACAAGAAACAAACTTGCCGTGAGAAATATAGAGCTTGAGTTCAGGGTTGGGACTCGCTTGCGTTCCACATATATGTTATTTTCATAAACTGAGGAGCCAATTTTGGGCTTCAGCTTTGGACCGGCACAAATAATTTTAACTTAATCTAGCCTTGCTCAAGCTCAAGGTTGGGCTCAGCTTTATTAACCCAAAAGACATGCTCAAGCCCAAGGCCCATGGAGCCAACTCAACTCATTGACAGACCTAGTGATGACTTCATTGATTGGTGAAATGGCTAAGATGTAGCCAGGCCTAGGGATTGTCCTACACTAATTTCTCTCCTCTGCCACATAACTTCCCACTTTAAGGTACCAAATTATTTAGTCTTCCAACCTAACCTCATAAACACATTAAAATATAAGAAGGTATTGGCGCAACTCCAGATCTCCAATCAAATGTAGAACAATCTCCCGAAGGATTGTTCGAATTCAAAGATGGATTCCAACCCTAGGGCATAATAATAGTCACGGTAAAAAACATACTGAGAGAAAACTCTGATAATTTTAATTGAATTAAGCATGTCCATTACAACGAAAAACTCCTCTTTATATAGGAGTGACTGTTTCTAAACTAGGAATGACTATCTCTAAATAATCATGGCTTACTAAAATAAATTAAGCAATTACTAATGTCAACTCAACATAAAATAGAAAATAAATAATTAATTAGAACTATCTAACTAAGGATAGGGATCTCTGATCTTAGGGAGATCATGGATCAAGGGGGGCCCATCAATGACTACGAGCCAATGATCCGGGCCGGATTTAGGATCAGCCTGCATCAACTCTCCCTGGCTTGGATAAACTTGACTTTGGCGAGTTAAGCGCTTGATATTTTTCATAGAGATCGGGATTGATGCGCAGGAAGTTTTCAACAGTAATCCACGTAGCGTCAAAGAGAGGACGATTCCGCTAGCGAACATAAAACTTCTAGTAACCTTCTTGACGTGTAGAGATAATTTGATCATCAAGGACATCAATAATCTCATCAGTCGGTGGAAGATTAACTGGTAGGAAATAATTTGCTCTTCATTACATCCCCCATTATCATGGCCACAGTAGAGAGTAAGATCCTCTGCATTGAAGGAAGAACTGATGCCTAAATCATAAGGAATGTCAAGAATATAGGCGCTAGGGATAATATTTTACAGAATCTTGATGGACTTAAGTTGCAAGGGTGTAAGTTCTTATTAACTCTAAAAGGCAACATTTTAGGTCGAATACACACTATAATCATATCTCCTTCAGTAAATTCAACAAATTGACGACGTTTGTCAGCTTGCTTTTTATAAACATTACCATTGGCAGATATACGACGGCATACTTCGTTGTGCACTTTTTGCATGTGTTGGAAGAAATGTTTAACATCTGCATTAATTCTTGCATCGACTAGCAAAGGCATAAGATCAATAGGTAGTTGTGGATGAACTCCTGAACACCTTCAAATAGTGAAGTGCCAATTCACCGATTGACTGAGTTATTGTATGCCAAGTCTGCAATAGATAACACTTGATCCCAGTTTGTAATACGGTCACGCACAAGATAGCATAACAACTGTCCAAGACTTCTGTTTACCACTTTTGTTTGACCATCAGATTGAGGATGATAAGAAGTGGAAAAGTTAAGCTTAGTCTTGGACAACATCCATAAGATCTTCCAAAAATGGCTCATAAAATTCATGTCCCGATCAGAAACAATAGTCTTTGGAAAACCATGAAGCCAAACAACTTCTCTGAAGAATAATTCTGCCACCTTATAAGCATCATCAGTTGCGATGCAAGGAATCAACCTCTCTGGCAGTCGTGAGTAAACCTAGCACAAAGTCCACATTAATGTCTTCCCCAGGAGTGTAGGGAACAGGAAAAGGCTGATATAATATGGTGTTCTTCTTGCTTGCTTTACTGAGTTGACATTTCCTACATCTGTTGCAAATATGAACCATATTGGTCGTCATGAGAGGCTAATAATATCTATCGTTGACAATAGCAAACGTTTTGTCGTGACCCAATTGTCCACTACATCCTCCTGCATACAACTTTTGCACAATATAGTTACGAATAGAAGTAGCTGGGAGACAAAGTTGCATACCTTTGAATAAGAAACCATCATGAAGGCTATAATGAGGATGCTGAATATGATCACCATTGATAAAGTCCACATAGATAGAGCCAAAGTCCTTGGCAGTTGCATAGTCTTGTTTAATTTGCTCAAAACCTAGCACATTAACAGGCATGGCGGTCAAAAGATGCTTCTGCCGGCTTAATGCATCCGCTCTCATGTTATCTCTTCCTGCCTTATGTTGAATGCTAAATTTGAACTCATATATATATGCGCTCCATTTAGCACGTTAGCACTGATCTTCTGTTGGGAGTATAGATGTTGCGAGGCATCATTGTCAGAATAGAGCACAAACTCATTGGCAATCAAATAACGCCTCTAGTGACCAAGTGTTTGGACAAGGGCATAGAATTCCAAATCATAGGCAGAATACTTTCACTTTGCATCCTAGAGTTTCTCACTGAAGAATGAAACTAGATGTCTTTCTTGGCTAAAAACACCTCCACTGCCTACATTTGAGGCATCATAAACAATTTCAAAGAGCTTGTCAAAATCAGGAACCTATAGAACTGGCGCTTCAATTATCTTTTGCCTGATATTTTTGAAAGCCCTAGTAGCTACGCTAGTCTACTTGAATTCACAAATTCTCATATAGTCCATAACAGGAGTCATAATATTACTAAAGTTCCTAATAAACCTTTTGTAGAAATTGGTAAGACCATGAAAACTGCAAACTTCAGTAATGGTAGTAGGAATAGGCCAATCAAGAATGGCCCTAACCTTTTCAAGATCCATTTTGATACCTTGTGCAGAAACAACATATCATAAGAAAATAACAAAATCACTTATGAAAGTACATTTCTTAAGATTAATGTAGAAATGCTCAAGGCAAGAAGTTGACAGACTTAATTTAAATGCTGAAGGTGATCTTCTTTTGTTTTTTTATAAATTAGGATATCGTCAAAGTAAACGACGACAAATTTCCCAATATAAGGCTGCAACAATAGTATCATAACCCGCATAAAAGTACTAAGAGCATTGATTAAGTAGAATGGCATAACCATCCATTCATAAAGACCATCCTTTATTTTAAAGGCAATTTTTCATTCATCACTTGGTCTCATGCGGATTTGATAATAACCGCTCAGCAGGTCAATTTTTAAAAAAATACATGCATCAATCATCATATCTAGCATATCATCCAACCGAGGGAAAAGGAAGTTATATTTTACCGTGATTTTGTTGATTGCATGACTGTCCATGTACATACGCCAGCTTCCGTCTTTCTTTAGAGTAAAAAGTGCCGGAACGTCACATGCACTGAGACTTTCCTTAATATAGCCTTTCATAAGCATGTTATCAACTTGCCTTTTTTAATCAACATTCTTCGATGGACTCATTCGATAGATAGGTAAGTTTGGTAACAAAGCTCCTGGAACATGATCAATGTCATGTCGAATGTCTCTCAATGGGGGCAGTTCCTTTGGCAATTCATCGGGAACTAAGTCAGCAAACTTTTTCAACAGTTGCTTCACTTCCTGTCGGACAAATGCAGTAGGAGAGTTTTCTGCAATTTGTTTGTTAACTAAGGCATATATGACACATTGCTCTTTGCTTTCTTCTTCAAACCTTCTCATAGTTTAAATATGAGGTGTAGGAGAAGAGGCTGTGGATGCAAGTGAAGAAGGTGGAGTTGGCAATGGACGCAACATGATTCTTTTGCTTTTCTAGTTAAAAGTATAAGTGTTGTGCTTATGATCTGTGATGACTTTAAGTTTCTGTAGCCATAGCCATCCAACAAAGATATATGTTACGTTCATTAGGAAGACGTCACATCTATTAGTATCCTCATATTTGCCAATTTTAAAAGGAACGAAGCATTGTTGACGAACAAGAATGGAATAATTGTCGATCCATGCAACTTTATAAAATCGTGGATGACTCACCATGGGCAATTTAAGCTTTCCAACCGCTTCTTGAAAAATAACATTCATTGCACTGCCATCATCAATAATTATATCGCATGATTTGCCCACGCAATTAACTCAGGACCAGAAAATAGAAGCATAATTTCAGTCTTCTTCTTCCTCCTTGGCCTTAGCTACTAATAGACAGTGATCTAGAAAAAGTAGTGGCATGCCATCATCAGTGTCTGCATAATCTATCTGATCTGCTAGATTTTCATAGGGAGGATGCATCAACTTGCTCTGTTCATGTTGGACTTCACTACTAGGCTCATTGGAAGTGTATAAATCTCTATAGGGGCATTCATTCGTATAATGTCCCTATTGTTTGCAAGCATTACAAACAATATCTCTTCTATCTATTCTTCTATGAGCACGATTATCATTCTAATTCTGCGGAAACCGCTAATTTTGTTGTGGGACAACCTGTCTTTGCCAAATACCTGGCTGAGGACTCTAAGGTGCTTGTTGGGCTGACCGTTGAGGAGGAGGTCTATAACCTTGCACTTGATTGTGATTATAGGTAGGGTCAAGGCCTCTTCTTGTGGAAGACTCCCTAGCTTGAAAGGCATTGCATCTCCGTAACTAAAGTTCATGTTGTGCTTTTTGAGCTTTATTGAAGATTTCATGTGGAATAGTCAAACACTGCTACCTCTCGTCTAATATTGGCACTTTGGTTAACTCTATAGTTGGTGATAGTCAGACAGTCATCTATCTTCAAGTTACAGTGAACAATGTATTCGCGAAACTTAAATGTGTACCCTTCCACTGTTAAATTACCTAGCTGGAGAGTTAGATAATCTTGGTGGAGTGTATCCATATAATCAAAAGGTAGAAAATTGCTTTTAAGCCTATCTTTCATGTTGTTCCATCGACTAATAGGCTGGCTTACCGCAAGTTCACTATTTTCAACACCATACCATCAAATTCGAGCAGGACCCTTGTGTTTAACCTTGGTAAAGGCTATCCGCTATTGATCATCCATACCATACCAAGCAAAATAGTCTGCCAAAGAATTAAGCCAATCAATATAAATTTTCAGGCTGGCATCACCACTGAAGTCAAAAATATTAATTTTGACTTTTCTTATGATGTCATCAGGTTGGAGTGCAGCAGGGGGACCCTGAGGATCTCGTTCTACAAGAAAATGCTGCATAAAATCATGAACGGATTCTTGATTCTCAAGTTTTTCTGGTCGAACAAGTGTGTACACCTGAGACAGCGGATGACCCTTCTTGGTTGACAAACTGCTTATTTTGCAATTTAGCAATGGCAATTTTCGCAATTTTTAGACGTTCCATGACTTCTTCCAGTTCTTGACTTAATTAAGTATGGTCTCATCTCTTTGTCCGTCTGTCATCCAATGTTGAAGATCATCACCTCTGCTAGGCATGATTGCTGTTGTTTTTTTTTTTTTCTCTAAATAGACTTTAGTCTAGTCAGACCAAACAGTAGACCCAAATAGGTCAAATATAACCAAATAGTAGTTGAGTTGACTAGTTTTGGGTTGGACCAACTTAGGCCCAACTGCAATTCACTAGACACGGCATGTGGGAGGGAGACTTTTCTCCCTTCTCCTCTCGATAATGGTGCAGAGAAAGAGAACGAAAAGAGATGGAGGGCTTTTCTATTTGTAGAAGCAAATCGATGGGCTAGAGATGAATTACAGCAGAGCTCCACGAGCAAAGACTCCTCAACAAAGCCTGGCGAGAGTCATGCTGATGACGGTGCAGTGCGATGGAGGCCGCGGTGACCGTCGGGTGCCCGGTATGCTCTCAAATACGGATTCCTTCCTCTTCTACTTCTCTTCTGCTACTTCTCCACTTTTTTTGTTTTTTGTTTTTTTTTTTTTTTTTAGATTGGGCTTGGTGACAACGGTTGAAGGGCAAAGGGATTTTTCTTTAGAAAGGAGGTTTCAGTTTTGGTGATTTGGGGAATGGATGGGGTTTCTGTGGGTTTGGGGTTGAGGGTTTTAATGGATAGTTGGATTATGGTGTGTTAGGGGTTTGGGATGATGTTAGGGTTCTGGGAATAGGGCTTCGATGATTTTGGGTTTTGGAATGTGGTTTCGGTTTTCAGTTTGGAGGTGTTAGTTGGGGCTGAATATGGAAAAGGGGTTCGGGTGGTTTCAATGGAGGTGGTTAGGGATGGTTGGGTCAATCGGTTTTAGGGTTTATGGGTTCTAGGGTGTTGATTGGCAACTGGTATTAGGTGTTGTGCCTCGGGGTGATGGGGTCCGTTGGCTTTGATGGTGGCTGATGGAAAGGGAAGATGGGTTTCAGTGGTTGTGGGGCTGCTCGTGATGGGCGAAGAGGGTTATGGGTGTACGTTTGATGAAGGGATGAATATCAAGAAAGACAACCGTCTACCTGGCAACCAGATCTAGGATCTGATACCAATTTGGCGTAGCCCCAGATCTCCAATCAAATGTAGAACAATCTCCCGAAGGATTGTTCGAATCCAAAGATGGATTCTAGCCCTAGGACACAACAACACTCATGGTAAAAACCATACTACGAGAAAGCTCTGATAATTTTAATTGAATTAAGCATGTCCATTACAATGAAAGACTCCTCTCTATATAGGAGTGACCATTTCTAAATTAGGAATGACTATATCTAAACAATCATGGCTTATTAAAATAAATTAAGCAATTGCTAATCTCAACTCAACCTAAAATATAAAATAATTAATCAATTAGAATTATCTTACTAAGGATAAGAATTCCTGATCTTGAGGAGATCATGGATTAAGTGGGGCCCATCAATGTCTGCAAGCCTATGATTTGGGCCAGACCCTGGATCGGCCAGCATCAGCTATAAATAGCAAGCTGATGTCATAAAGGTTTGAAAAGAAATTAATCTCCTGGTCCCAAACAACTAAGAACTGGACCACCCATTATTCCTATCAAAGCCACTTATCTGAACAATAAAGAAGCAAAAGAAAGAGAATAGAGTATATCAAGGGCACAAACCAGTATTGCAAGATGCAGGAGAGTCCTTCTGCACAACCTTCAATTCCTTTGGAATCCGTTTTGATGCCACTGGCTATCACAATCACAAAATATTTAGCAAATTGTTAAATCAATGCGAGTAGCTAGTTTGTAAACAAACCGTGAAGTACACACATCCTCTCAAAAACAAGTCAATAGGAAAAGAAGAAGAAGAAGAAGAAGAAGTCAATTAAAAATAACAACACTAGCAACAAAAACAAAGTGAATATCATGGAACTGAAATACAAAGGAATAAGTGCCACATAATTCAATAAAAGTTTCGAGATATCGCAAAAATCAAGCAGTAAAGAGAACTTCTCAGAAATAATTCAACATGCGGAAATCCATACAAATCCAGAATCCAAAGCCATTAAAGGAATATAAATAAAAAATAGATTAAAAAAATAGAAAGATTGAAAATGAGATATTAATTAATAGATCAAATATCTCAATCAGAAAAAGCAAATGAAGGATAGAGAATAAAGACCTAATGAGGGCTGTTCCAGCAATTATTTCAGCATGTCAGTCATTTACAGCATCGTCGCAAAGGCTCAAAAGCAATTCTGAGGCATTTGTTCCAGTTCTCAAGGCAACAACTTGCAGTTTTGAAAAAAAAAAAAAAAAGAAGAAGAAGAATAATTAGGAGGGGTTTTGAGAAGGAAAGTTAGGGTTTTGAGAGAGAGAGAGAGAGAGAGAGAGAGAGAGAGAGAGGATGAGAATGGTGACCTGGGAAAGGAAAGGAAATGAGGGCTTAGGGCTTTCCCTTCTTTGGAAGAGAATTATAAAGATACATAATATTCAGTCCTTCTTTGGAAGAGAATTATAAAGATACATAATATTCAGTTTAGCAAACATTTCTAGACATCAACTAGTTATCTGATTAAACACTGAACTACATTCATACAAACACAAACAGGTCTAGGTTATCTGAGCGATAATATATCAAACAGCAAGCAAACAGTGGTTGAACTTCCAAGATTTCACAACTAAACAGTCAACCCATATAAAGCCGTTGACAACCATGAAGTGGTTATAATTCCAAATTCTAAGCAACAAACGTTGCAATATGAATCTGACCATCTGTACATAGCCACCAAAAAAAAAAAAAAAAGAATCTTTTATCAATACTCTTAGCCACAGAAAAACTTTCTTTTATCAATACTCCCAAGTTGAAGATTTCAGCAACCCATGTAAGGCCATTTATCTGACCCAACCCCACTAAATACAGTGGTAAAACTCTCGAATTCTGATGTATTCCTAAAAAACATAGTGTAATGAATCTGCCCATCTTTTAAATCAATGTGAATTGAAACCCAAATGACATAAACGGCATAAAAGAGCTCTTTTAGACATTTAATCAAACACATGGCATGCAGAATATCATAGAAAAGCGAAATGGGGCTTTCGAGCTTGAAATCCAAGAGTCGGTGTGTCATATGACCCATCCACAATTTTTTCTGCACCGTCATATTTCTTTGTAAGATCTATAATAGCCAAGTCTGATGTAAGAACAATTGCTGGATGCTGCCTGTACTGTCAGCACCACAACCTCTGCAAGGACCGCATTGCATCGTTTCTTCCTCAAAAGCTCCGAAACATACTTGTAAGGCCCCTAACAAATCAAGAAAACATAGATCCTTGCTCCATAACAAATTGAGCAGTTAGCAATGATCAATAGATTCGAATTCTTACGACACAACAAAGACTGAGATGAATGCAAACAGCTTTCCGTCAGAAGTGTAAGATCCAGCAACAACAAAGAAAGAACAAAACGATATGAAATCAAATTAAAAAAAAAAACGTATCAAATGGAACTGATCTATCAGATCAAAAACGCTAAGTTCACGAATTGGTTTGAGAAAAATGGAGAGAATGTGAAAAAAGAATCGATGGGTCCTCCAAATCAAAAGTTATGATCGTCCGCTGATGAGCAGATTAGCAATTGCTCTGTGAAGGAGGAGAGATCGAGAATCAGCTGTTCGTCTTCGTCGTCGTCGGCTAAAAGAACTCTCATGCTTCTTTGGTGTTTGGTGATAGCTTTGTGTTGTTGAGATGGTCGTTTTTGGGTTTCGCAGAGACGGAAATGGAAGAGCTTATAGGGTTTGCAGAGACGGACAGCGAAAAAGCGTGTGCCGCTTTTTTAAGTCGGGCCGTACCTTCGTCTTCACAATCAACAACTCCAATCCCTTCACCTACATTGCAACTGACGGAACCATTAACATTTGATACAATCGCAGAAGTACATTCAATTAGATAATCATTAAGTTTCAGGCTTCAAAAATCAAAATTGAATGTTATGATTATCCGGAGTATAGCTTTAGTAAAATACAGGCTCCACCTAAATGCACGACAAACCAAGGAAAGCACTTAAAAAGTGTTTGGGTGTGTCCTTGGGAACACTGTTACGTAATACTAATCCTGCGTCATAGCCCATATAATATATCAATTTTGACCAAAATCTCTTTCAATTTTGACTTGTTTTTATTGAGCATTTGTAAAAATCTTTAATATGTTCAGGTGAAGGGATTTGAAATTTCAAATTCCAATTTGACCTTCTCTCAATAGCATTCATTAAAATTTTGACCACCTCCTAAAATCAACCATTGGTTCACTTTCACCTCATTAGAATCCTAAACTCGCTTGTTTCTCTTCGAAATAAATGCATAGGAGACTTTCAACTGATGATTGGGCTCAAAAAATTGGCGTCAACCTCTCCTCCATTTGCTCTCTCCGCAAATTGGATTGTTAATTTATGCATATCTTTTTTGTACCTGCTTTTTCGCTTCGGCCTTTTGAAAATGGATCCTCACAATTGTGAGTTGCACCTGCTTTCATTCTAGCCCTAGCCTCTTGTAGTCCGTCTTCTCTTTTGGTTGTGACAAACATACACTAAACAAGGTATGGCTGTAGTTTTCTTCTCAACATTATATGTCATTTAGCAATCTAGAAATAAAAGTAGATTTGAGAACAAAGTTCCTTCTAGCCATGTCTCGAAAAGGCTTCTTTGGATCATGCTAAATTCAGCCTTGGATCAATTGCATTAACCATTCCTTGGGCCTCCGTTCGTTGCCATCATCAATTTTTTCAAAGTTGCTCCTATGTAAATTTTTTTTTTTTCGTTTTCTGCTTTCTTTTTGTTGGCTTTGCCCATGCCTGTTGAGCGTGGATCCCAATTTTTTGGATCCTTCTGTATCTTCTTTTTGGGAGCTCTTTTTTAAAGCTCTTCCCTCCTTTTCTCCTTAATAAAATTTGCCTTAAAAAAAACAAAAAAGAAATAAAGGGTAGATATGCACTTGTGACACTTTGATCCCAGTCCGAGTGAGAAGAGCACAGTTTAGTTATTCGAAGAAACTCCAATTTTGTTTTTAAACCTTGGGTGCATCTAGTATTGTGCCATTTGGATATTCCATTTTCTTGCGAGACAAGCTTATAATAAGCATGTTTGGTTTGAGCAAATCATTATTCCAAATTTTGGTCTCAAGGGAAGGAATCTCGAATTCTTAACCCACTGGTATAAAAAACCTTGGAACAAAGAAAACCAACAACTTGCTGACATATTAATTTCTACTTATATCAAAGTGATTCTATTACTCAATGCCTAAAGTGGGTCATATGTTAACAATTACAAAGGTGGGCCCATTTTTTATTTCTAGGTTTTTATAATAGTGGGAACACATTATAAATCCTTTGAGTGTGGGCTCCATATTCGAATTTCTAAATGTAAGTTACATTGTTAGGTAAATCATCTTTAAAAAAAATCTAATCTTTCAAGAAAAAATACTTAAAATTAAAAAAAGAATTAATCTTTCAAAAAAATATTTAATCTCTCAAAAAATTATTTAATCTTACAAAAAAATTAATCCTCAAAAAATTCAATCCGTTCCTTCAGGATTCCTTTGTTGAAATATGCGGGCGATGAATTCAACATCATTTTCACCGATGAGTTCCATCCCCTTCAGTTTAAAAACCACGAAGTCCACTTTACTGCACATGGAAAAACTTAGCAAAAAAGGGTAAAAGCAACATATTAATTTGCTAAAGAGCATAACACAAGAAGTTTCACGAATACATCTGTAGTCAAATTATAGAAAGACTAAAAGCGCCGAACTCATGCCAGAAAAGTTGGGATCATGGCGCAGTAGTGGATTGATCAGGACCGTGTAGCTGTATCCAACCCATTCCTTCACGATCCTTTTGTTGAAATATGCGGGTGATGTATTCAACGTCATTTTCACTGATGAGTTCCATCCCCTTCAGTTTAAACTTCACATGGAAAAACTTTCATTATAAGACAAATGCTAAGATGACATTAAATTATCAATAAATTGAATCAAATAATAGAATTTGAGTTGCAATAAATGTTTTGCTAGATCATTCAATAATTTATGTTCATGAGTTGGGTCAAGTGATCTGGTCATCAAAAGAGCGCTGAAGGCAAGACCATAGTGGATACGATGATGTGAATCATATTTTTCCTCCAAATGATCCAACCAAGAGAGTGCAAATGCCGAGAGACAAACAAAAGAGCCACCATGAACTCTAGCTATATGTTATAGTCAGTGGAGCCTACAGAGATAACACTCCATGGATAAAACATGAGTACTCCTATTTCTCCCCATAATACAAGCCTAATTACTTTACTAGAAAAATATGCTTGTGATAAGCACAACAATATAAAAATTAT
This sequence comes from Sextonia rubra, assembly GCA_037013555.1. Classification (NCBI taxonomy): domain Eukaryota; kingdom Viridiplantae; phylum Streptophyta; class Magnoliopsida; order Laurales; family Lauraceae; genus Sextonia; species Sextonia rubra. Next base: position 101,122,453 of record JASUAD010000001.1, on the reverse strand, counting down.
GAATTTTTTAAAATTATATTGAAATGATAAAAATTGAGAAAAATATAAATTCCTAAAATAGTGAAAAAAATAATTGATTAATTTGAAAGCAAGATAACTTCATTTTTTCTAACTTCATTTTTTCAAAATCAATTACTTTTTTTTTTCTAAAATCATAAGAATCATTCACTGGGCCCAATACCAAAACTTGCAAACAAAAAATGGAACTGAAAAGGTAAAAAGAAACTACTAATCCATGGAAATCAAAATAAAAGAGCCCATCACAACTAACAAAAAATAACCATGAAATAATTTCACAATAGAATGCAATAAAAGCAATAAAAAAAGAATAAAAATATATCATAAATAAAAAATCAAAAGACAATCCAATAATAAAGCAATTTAGAAGAAACAAACAAACTAATAAGAAGTCAATGTCTAAAAACCACATATTAAAACTAAAGTAAAAGAAACCTCACCAACCCATCAATACCCATCACCATTAAGACTGAAGGAACCCATGGAAACTCAAATAATAATAGTAATGAGATAAATTCATTTTATATTGTTTTATGCGGCCATACATACTCTAAAAATGAAGGATTGAAACAGTGTTGTATCTTTTATGTATGATCGTTCGAGAATATGCTATGATACAACTGATACAATATTAGGTAAATGTAACAGTAGCAATAAAACACCATTTTCAATTTTTTTTTCTCATATATACAGAACATCATATGAAATAGAACACCATTTTCATTATTTTTATATTTAGACACTACATCAGATATAAGCAAAAGCACTAAATACACACACACCCCACAACACACATTATCTCATTGATTGTGATGGACAGGTTATTAATTCTCATGCATTTTAAACAATAATTTAAAATTAATATCCAAATTAGGTATTAGCGATTAATACAAAATAATGGATTTTCATAGAGATTAAACCTGGAAGCTTTCGCTCCTAAAGATGCAACTTTTTCACTCCTAAAGATGCAAGGTATTAATGAGATTATGAGAACAACAACCATGTATGTGGAAGATATTTTTTCAATGCATTTTATTAGACATCAATTGCATTTTTATTTCTTTTTTAATGGTAGTGATTTCACCCTTTTGACTGAAAAATAAAGATTTCACTTTATATACTTTCTTTTTTAATGGTGTGTAAGCAGATAGAAGACAGCACCAAAAAAGATGTATCCAATGATAAAAATGAGCTCCACCATAAGCGTGAAGTTGGGGGCAAATGGTGGACGCATGACTGGTTTGAATTCGATATTGTTGTTAAGAATGGCAGGTAGGTGAGGAAATGGATCTGGAAGAAACTTCTTCATTGATTTTGGATATGGTGGTCCATTGGGATGTGGGAGGAGAAACGGACAATGGTCTTTTGTTGTAGAAATAATGGTATGATTGAGTAGGTGGGGGAACAAGAAGCTGAAATTAAGAAAGAAAGAAGCTGACAGAGAAATACTAGTTAAGTGAAGCGAAAAATGTGCGACAGGAAGCACTGATTTCTCCTGCAAACTAAACAATGGTTTAAAATTAACATTCAAAATAGGTACTAGTAATTAATAAAAAAATGGATTTTCTTAGTGATTAAATTAGGAAGCTTACTCTCCTAAAGATGCATGTTTTTCACTCCTAAAGATGCAAGTTTTTAATGAGAGAAACAACCATGCATGTGGAAGATAGTATTCCACTACATTTTATTGCATTTTAATTTATTTTTCAATGGTAGTGATTCACCCTTTTCACTGAAAAATAAAGTTTTCACTTTATATACTTTCTTTCACTTAACTAAAAGAGTTATCATGGTGTACATATAGATAATATCTTATACACAATAAGTTTCTGCGTTTTGTGCCTCACACAAAAATGATTTCACCTCCAGGGATAAATAAAAACAACAAAAAAAGTACACACAAAAGTTTTGTGTTTCAAAAGAAATTGATTTTACTTTTGCAGAAAATGCCAAAGTAAACACAAAACACAAATAAACCTCCACTATGATATGGTCTGTTTTTCCTTTTTTTTTTTTTTTTTTGTCAGAGACTCCCCACTTTATGGTTGGGACCCAAACCTGCTTATGACCAGCAGTGGACCCCCTTTGTGATGATCTAGGGTAGTTGCCCCCGATTAAATCCAATAATATGCAGAGATTTGAAATAAGCACTACCCATGCACCACGTGTCTGACTAGGCGCTCAATGCATGTCAGAACATTGCCCACATGTCGCTTGGTGAACCCATTTCCAGTAGTGACATACTGGCGATCAAATATTTGATTATTATTATTATTTTCAAACAAGATTATGATCATCATCGACCAACACCATGCCCCCTGTCCATTCCCTTGGCCTCTATCCCAACCCATCTCTCTCAATGCTCACCCCCATAATCCCATCATCATCAAACCCGTCCACAAAACTCACCAAAATCCCATTTCAAACCCTCTCCCTCTCAAACCAATATCTCCCCCACCAATTCAATTTAGGAGATGATCCTTGATGCAGGACGATGCAATCTTAATCTATTGCAATGTAGTAAAAGTGCTGAAATCAGAAAGGGCAGAAAATTCAGATCTGGATCTGAAACTTGTCTAAGATTCAGATCTGGATCAGTACAAATTCCAAGGGTGGGTCAACTTTAGATCTAGACCCTTATCACAGATCCCGCAGTAATAGTTCCCAGATTTAATAGCGGATCTTAATGGAAGGCAGAACTTCCAACACTTAGGGCTTGTTGGTTCAGTTGTTCAAGATCAGATCTGGGCTCTTGTGGTGGCTAGTAGATACTCAAGAAGAGAAGAGTAGAAGAGATAGAGAATACCTTTGTTGGGCTCTCACCAAACTCCAATCACAGGAGGCGTTAGAAGTGGTTGGCAAGAAGGTGGCTTGCAACCAAGTGGAGAAGAAGAAGAAGAAGCTCTTTTCTTATTCCAGAATTTTTTTTCTTACATGCATCATAATGGTGGAGAAGACCTAGCCCTAGATTTAAAGGATTTCTCCAACCAAAAAAGGAAAAAGGAAAAGAAGAAAGAGGAAGACATGAAAGGAAATAAAGAGGAGAAAAAGGAGGGAGGGGATCTTGCGCAAGATAGACTTGCGCATATTGGGATTCGTGCGCAAGTCTATCTTGCGCAAGAATCTTTTGTTTCCCTTTTTTTTTTTTTCACTTAAATGGTGGTCCCCCCTTTTCTCTCTTATTTATTACATCGATAAGACAAAACGGGTCCCTCTACAGACTCTAATAAAAACTTAATATGGGACCAAACTAATTAAACAATTAAACTATGGGACCAAACAAATAACTTAAGGGAAGAAATAAATGAAACATGGGACCCAATACATTAACAAATCAAACCATGGGCCCTCAAAACAAAATTAAATCCAAGGACCCCTTCACTTCTCCAATCCATGTGCCACTTCCCTATGTGGGGCCTTCACTGTAATTGTGCACATGGGCTGTCGATGCTCCGCCATCGTGATCAAACGAAATCCAACCGTCGGATCTCCTCTGAAAGATAATCCAACGGTGGATTTGTCTTTTCTCCGCGTTCAATGCCATAGTATTGATCATCCAACCAGATTAGAGCTTGATCGGCTGCCCTGCGCTTTCTTCTCTGATAAACTTTGTATGGTTTTGGGGAATTTGGTAAGATGTCCCCATCATTGCCCCGCGGCTGCGAAAATCTCACCTCTGGTGAGATGAAACTATCAAAGCATTCCAAGAGATCGGGATCAATGCGCTGCAATTCAGTCTTTGTGATCCAGGTGCTGTCATGCTGAGGTCGATCCTTCCATTTGACAAGGAATTTTTGAATGCCCCCGTGTCTGGTGGAGACCAACTGGTCATCCAATATGTCTTCTACTACATCCTGCAACTGAGCTTTAGTTTTAGGAGGGGGGGTCGGTTGGGGAAGGTGAGAGAAGGATGCTGGTTCAAAATTAGGTAACGGAGAAGAAACACCGTATGGCTCAATGGGGGATGGTGTGGGGCCATGAAAAGGAACAAGGTCTTCAATGTTGAAAGTGGAACTAATGCCCATATCAGAAGGAATGTCCAGCACATACGCATTAGGACCCAACCTGTTCAAAATCTTGTATGGACCCATACTGCGAGCCTGTAATTTCTTGGCAATTCCCTGCGGGAATCGCTCAGGCCTTATGCGAACCATTACATCATCACCCACCTGGAATTCTGTGAATCTGCGATATGAATCAGCAGATAATTTGTACTGTGCATTATGTAAATTAATTTGTTTCCTGATTTCAGCATGTAATGCATGTATGCGTTGAATGAATGCATCAGCAGACTCAGAAGGACGATGAATGGATGAGATGGGAATGAGATCTATAGGCATTCTAGGTTTGTAACCAGTAACAGCTTCAAATGGACTCATGCCTATGGACCTATTGACTGAACTATTGTATGCAAATTCAGCTATTGGTAAAACAGATTCCCATGTTCGCACATGTTCACCCACAAGACACCTCAACAGATTTCCCAAACTTCTGTTCACTACCTCAGTTTGTCCATCAGTCTGTGGATGATAGGCAGAAGAAAATTGCAATTTAGTGCCTAAGAGTTTCCACAGTGTTTTCCAAAAATAGCTAGTGAACTTCACATCCCTATCAGACACAATGGTCTTTGGGACACCATGAAGGCTGACAATACGCTCGAAAAAGATCTTCGCAATATGCGAAGCATCAGAAGTTTTGGAGCATGGAACAAAATGGGCCATTTTGGAAAAACGGTCCACAATGACAAAGATGGAATCGTGCTGCTTGGATGTCTTAGGAAGCCCAAGCACGAAGTCCATGCTAAGATCTTGCCACGGTGCGTGAGGCACGGGCAAAGGAGTATACAGGCCGGTATTCTGTTTGCGTTGCTTTGCTAATTGGCAAGTACGGCAACGCGCAATCGTGTGCGCAACATCTCGCTTGAGACTTGGCCAGTAAAAACGATCTTCCACGAGAAGGATGGTCTTATCCCGACCAAAGTGACCTCCCACGCCTCCCGCGTGGAGTTCCCAAATTAAAAACTCTCTCATGGAAGTCCGGGGAATGCAGATCTGATTACCTCTAAAGATATAACCGTCTTTCAACGTAAATCGATCAATGCTTCTTAGAGGATTGTCAGAAAGTGAAGCAAACATATCCCCGAAATCAGGACAAGTAGGGTAATCATCTCGAAGACGATCAATCCCTGTGACTTCGACATTCATGGAGTGAATTAAATGGATCCTGCGACTTAACGCATCAACTGGTTTATTATCCACTCCCGCGTTGTGCTTTAACACGAAAGTGTATTCTTGCAAGAGTTCAACCCATTTGGCATGTTCTCCTTTCAACTTAGATTGGGAATTTAAGTATTTTAAAGCGTCATGATCAGAGAACAGGACAAATTCTTGCAGCAAAAGATAATGTCGCCAATGTTTAAGGGTTTGCACTAATGCGTAGAATTCCCTTTCGTAATTGGAATACTTCCGTCGCTTAGCATCATTCAGCTTTTCGCTGAAGTAAGCGACTGGGTGTCCTTCTTGGCTCAAGACACCTCCTATTCCCACACCCGACGCGTCACAAGCCACTTCAAAAACTTTAGAAAAATCGGGCAATCGCATGACAGGGGCCTCTGTCATTTTGACTTTAATCTCCTGAAAAGCGGCAGTAGCAGCTGGGCTCCAACGAAACTCACCCTTTTTCATGCAATCTGTGATAGGAGCCATGATGGTACTAAAGCCTTTAATGAATCGACGGTAAAATGTGGCCAGACCATGAAAGCTACGAACCTCATGAATATTGGATGGAATTTTCCATTCAACAATAGCTCTAATCTTCTCAGGATCAACAGCCATGCCCGCAGCAGATATTACGAAACCTAAGAAAACCAAATTATCCGCCATGAATGTGCATTTCTTAAGGTTTGCGTATAGTTGTTCTTTCCGCAAAGTACTACAAACTTGCCACAAGTGTTTAAGATGTTGTTCTGTAGTAGTGCTGTAGATAAGAATATCATCAAAATAGACTACCAAGAACTTACCAATAAATGGCCTCAACACTTGTGTCATGACCCGCATAAAAGTACTTGGTGCGTTTGACAACCCAAATGGCATGACAAGCCATTCATATAGCCCATCCTTCGTTTTGAAGGCAGTCTTCCATTCGTCGCCAGGACGAATACGAATCTGATGGTAGCCACTCTTAAGATCTATCTTGGAAAAGATAGTAGCACCAGCCATCATGTCAAGCATATCATCTAACCGAGGTATCGGAAATCGATACTTAATGGTAATTTTGTTGATAGCTCGACTATCCACGCACATCCTCCACGTTCCATCTTTCTTTGGAGTCAACAGTGCGGGAACAGCGCAAGGGCTTAAGCTCTCCCTAAGGAAACCCTTGGCAAGAAGCTCCTCTACCTGCCGTTTTAGTTCTGCATGTTCTGCAGGATTCAAGCGATAATGGGGCAAGTTAGGTAGGGTTGCTCCTGGAACGAGGTCAATTGCATGCTGAATATCACGCATGGGCGGGAGCTCGTTCGGTAAGTCATCAGGAAAAACATCCCTAAACTCATGAAAAACAGGTTCCACAGCACGTGGAACATCAATAGTGGACTCCTTACCAACATCCGTAGAAACTACGGCATAAACAATAGGATCCTCCTTAGAGCCCTTATGAGTCCTCTCATCTAACTCAGCCTGGAACTCACTTGCACTTAAGATGTGTAAACCCTTGGTTGTAGGAGTGGAAGCACTAGTACTGGGTTTAGCACTGTCTTTAGGGTTATCCTTGCCTTTAGGGGGTAATGGATGTAATTTTACCTTCTTGTCTTTGAATTGAAAGGCACAAATGTTTGTACGCCCAAAGTTGGTAACATCCATATCATAAAGCCAAGGTCTCCCTAAAATGATATGTCCCACATCCATGGGAACCACGTCACACCAAAGCTGGTCCTGATAGGTGGACATACTAATTGGGACCAAGCACCGTTGGGTCACGGGAATGGATGTAGAATCCACCCAAGAGACGCGGTATGGCTTAGGGTGTGGGACAGGGGTCAAGCCTAGTCTAGACAAGTTATTGGCTGACACTACATTGGTACAGCTCCCGCTATCAATAATGATCTTGCAGCTCTTCTCATTACACTTGACGTAGGTATGAAAGATGGAAGTTCTACGCCAATCCTCATTTTCTTGAATGGTCAATGCACATCTTACAACCATTAATTTTGGTGGATCATCTTTTGTTAAAGATTGTGCATTTTCGTGTTGAGGATAGGAGGGTGTAAATCGAAGAAAGGATACTCGATCTTCCGGATTTTCACAATCCTCATTGCTAGGCACAAAATCCGGGATATAGGTATCTACCGTAGGATCATTCTCATCTTCTACGTCTTCTACGCAGAGATTGATGTTGCGGGTAGGACATTCACTGGCGTAGTGTCCATAACCGTGACATTTATGGCAGGTGAGAGATTTAGAACTGCCACCAATGATTCCTTTGCCTTTGTTATCCCTAAATGTACGCGGTCCATTTGTGGGATTACGGGTAAATTGGGAATTGGAATTAGATTTGTTACCCGAGGAATAAGGCTTGGAATCTGTTCCCCGATAATCACTGCGTTTAGCTTGCTTGTTTTTCATGGCTATCTCGAGGTTAAGGGTCACCTCGTAAATGTCTTCTAAGCTAGCCGTTTTTACAGTGATTAATTTCCTTTGAAATTCGGGGTGAAGACCTATTCTAAATTTTGAAATTCGCTCAGGAAGGTCTTCTTGGGTATTACATCTTAAATTAAGTTCTTCGAACTTATTGATGTATTCGGTCACGGACATGCTACCCTGTCTAAGGTTAGACTTTTGATCTAAAAGTCTATCCCTGTAAGATTGGGGCTGATACTTGACCCGTAAGTGTTCCTTCATTTCATCCCAAGTGTCAATAGGTGCCTCATGGCGACGCTGTAAACCCCGCTCAAGATCAACCCAGTACAAACGAGCTTGACTCACCAATTTCATTTTGGCGAATCGGACCTTCCTTTCTTCAGACATATCATACCAATCAAAATAATGGTCCATATCAGATTCCCAATCAGAGTAGACCCTAGGATCAATGCGACCATCAAAGGTTGGGGCTTCACCCTCTACACTTCTCAGGGCCCACTCGTCAGGATTCTGTCTCCTGCCTTGGGGCCTACGGTCATCACCCGCCTCAGATTCGAGGTCGGTCTCATTATCACGCTCTCTACCCCTTTGTCTCCCTTGAGGACGATTCCGAACATGACGATGCCCGTCATCATCACGTTGGGACCTTTCAATCTGTTCGAGGCGTGCCTCGAGACGAGTTGTGGCCTCATGGAGGCGGATGTCAGATTGCACCTGCATGGCAGCCAACCTCTCATTCATAATGACATTGTTCTTGGCCAGCGCCTCATCCATCAACTTGGAAATTTGGGATGAATCCATTGTGAGGTGTTCGGGTTGGAAATCCCTACCACTCCTAGTGGGCATACAAGATGGATGCTAAGATGACTATCCTAAATTTATTATGCACTGCTGGAACTAATTGCAGAACTGAAATATGATGCAATGATATGATGCAATGATGTGCTATGCACTGCTGAAATTAATTTCAGAACTGAAATCAGATTCAGATGCGTTGCAATGATGTTTTATGCACTGCTGAAAATAATTTCAGAACTGAAATATGATGCAATGATGTGTTATGCACTGCTGAAATTAATTTCAGAATTGAAATCAGTTTCAGATGTGACGCAAGGTTACTTTATGCACTGCTGAAAATATTTTCCAGAACTGAAAAGCAACTGCAGTTGTGTTGCGATGCTGTGTATGCTCTGCAGAGAAAAAAAATTTCAGAACTGAAAGTGCACTGCTGAATAGATTTTAGATCTGTAAATTGCAGATGTGATATGATGAACCAGAACTGAAAATACACTGCTGCAAGTAATTTTCAGGTTTGAAAAGAAATTCCAGAACTGAAAATACACTGCTGTAAGTAATTTTCAGGTTTGAAAAGAAATTCCAGAACTGAAAATACACTGCTGTAAGTACTTTTCAGATTTGAAAAGAAGGTCCAGAACTGAAACTAATCGCAGAACCCTAAGTGAACCTATGGCTTTGATACCAAGATTGATGCAGGACGATGCAATCTTAATCTATTGCAATGTAGTAAAAGTGCTGAAATCAGAAAGGGCAGAAAATTCAGATCTGGATCTGAAACTTGTCTAAGATTCAGATCTGGATCAGTACAAATTCCAAGGGTGGGTCAACTTTAGATCTAGACCCTTATCACAGATCCCGCAGTAATAGTTCCCAGATTTAATAGCGGATCTTAATGGAAGGCAGAACTTCCAACACTTAGGGCTTGTTGGTTCAGTTGTTCAAGATCAGATCTGGGCTCTTGTGGTGGCTAGTAGATACTCAAGAAGAGAAGAGTAGAAGAGATAGAGAATACCTTTGTTGGGCTCTCACCAAACTCCAATCACAGGAGGCGTTAGAAGTGGTTGGCAAGAAGGTGGCTTGCAACCAAGTGGAGAAGAAGAAGAAGAAGCTCTTTTCTTATTCCAGAATTTTTTTTCTTACATGCATCATAATGGTGGAGAAGACCTAGCCCTAGATTTAAAGGATTTCTCCAACCAAAAAAGGAAAAAGGAAAAGAAGAAAGAGGAAGACATGAAAGGAAATAAAGAGGAGAAAAAGGAGGGAGGGGATCTTGCGCAAGATAGACTTGCGCATATTGGGATTCGTGCGCAAGTCTATCTTGCGCAAGAATCTTTTGTTTCCCTTTTTTTTTTTTTCACTTAAATGGTGGTCCCCCCTTTTCTCTCTTATTTATTACATCGATAAGACAAAACGGGTCCCTCTACAGACTCTAATAAAAACTTAATATGGGACCAAACTAATTAAACAATTAAACTATGGGACCAAACAAATAACTTAAGGGAAGAAATAAATGAAACATGGGACCCAATACATTAACAAATCAAACCATGGGCCCTCAAAACAAAATTAAATCCAAGGACCCCTTCACTTCTCCAATCCATGTGCCACTTCCCTATGTGGGGCCTTCACTGTAATTGTGCACATGGGCTGTCGATGCTCCGCCATCGTGATCAAACGAAATCCAACCGTCGGATCTCCTCTGAAAGATAATCCAACGGTGGATTTGTCTTTTCTCCGCGTTCAATGCCATAGTATTGATCATCCAACCAGATTAGAGCTTGATCGGCTGCCCTGCGCTTTCTTCTCTGATAAACTTTGTATGGTTTTGGGGAATTTGGTAAGATGTCCCCATCAATCCTCGACCATGAGATGACGGGTGTAGACTCTGGCAAGGCCCTCTCCTATAACCCCTCCCTCAAAACAACCTCTCTTCATTCCATCACTCTAGTGGAGCTTTTAAGAGAAAGGTACGAAAGCATTTGATTTTGTCGTTGGGTTCTGAGGTTGGGATGAAACTTTTCTATTTGTAAAAATTCCCTTGCACATTTTCTTATTTTTGTGCGAAGGGAAAGCAAGTGAAGAAGTGCCCCTAGTTGTTGACAAAATGAGTACGGTATGTAGTGTGAGCAGTAAGAAATGGTGCAGTGAGTTCGTTCAACATAGAATTACAATGTCATGTCAGCGTAATGCATCATATATCCCAGGTGCCCTTTGTATAAAATGTATTAAGAGAAATTAAAGGACTTGTTTTAAAAAAATTATTGTGAGTTGTGTTATGTATATTTTGAATACATTTTATAGAAATTAAAGGGTTTGTTTTATAAAAATTTTTGTGAGTTGTGTTGTGTAGAGTTTGAGTACATTTTAGTTTTCTTATACTCCTCATGATATATATAAGTTTGCAAAGATCCTCTTTGCTTCTACAAATTACTATGGATGAAAATTGGGAGTACCCTAATGCCACACCCAAACAAAAATCTTGGGTCTACCACTATTCATGACTACAAAATTATGAAAATAACTATTTATATTTATAGATTACAAGTCTAAAACCCAACATGTGGCTTTGGAAATCATTAAGAGAGCACGCAACTTAAGAACGGCTCCTTACCCTAATGGTAACGAGCTGCAATTCTTATTGGGACATCCAAGGTTCAAACTCTGGGTAGTGTCATTTCTTTTCTTGTGTGTGGGTTGCCTCCCCACTTATGTGGACTTTCTCTTGGATCACAGCCAAACAACTTAAAACAAGGATGCTTTACTTATCAAGAATTGTCATTATTTGCACAGTTTCTTTAATAACATCCAAATTAAAATCCTAAATTTAAAATCCCCCTATATTTTTCATACAAGCTTAATACGATAAAACCGACTCCTATTAGAATAAAATTTAAAAATAACTTAACGGAGTGAAAGGGATATCACTTTTAGTGGCTATACTTACAAGATATGGGCACAATATAGTTACTCTCGTTTTATCACGGGTCAGGCACTTACAGGGCTCTGCCTAATTTCATCATGTGATGTTGACAATTAATTACATATTTAAAATAAAAAGTGTATGGATGATAGTACACCCAACTCATGAGCCACACAAAACTCTGTGCAGATGATAGAAAAGGCAAAAAAAAAAAAAAATCATATGACTAGATTTCAAAAATAAGCTTAGATGCCCAAATCCAATGGTTGCAGAGAAAGGCTTGTATCAAGATGCCCAAATCCAATGGTTGTGGAGAAAGGCTTCTATCAAAATATTGGGATGGAGAATCGTCTTCTATGGAGACTTACTTTTGAAGGACAAGAGGGGATCGACCATTTCCATGGTTTCAAACTAATGGAGGATATTCAATAGGGCACCCCCTTGCGGGTAGTTTACCAAGAAACAATATTTTCTAATAGCATACAAAAAAATATTTAAAAAAATTATTTGCTACACTACACGGTTGCAAGTGCTATATAGAAGAAAAAAATATTTTAAACATACCTTTTCCTATACCACCTAGTACTTAAGTTGACTTCATTCGTCGCTGTAATCTGTAAAAAAACAACATGATAATTAATTTCATAATTTTTTTAGGACATGACAAAGACATATAAAGAGAACGATAGCTTCCAAAAAGTAAAACATGAAAGATAAATTCAACTTAAAGCAACATATCCATTCCAAATGCACATTAAAGAAACATATTCAAGTAAGTCCGGCTTGAAACTAGAGTTTCATCATCCAACTGTAGCTTTTAGACCCCTTTTCTACACTTAGTTTTGAACTTCAAACGCAAGCAAATGCTGCCCCCATATCATGGCCAAGGAGCCCCATCCAAAACAGTTCTTAAAGCCCTTCTGGGGAAGGTCAGCATATCCAATCAATTGTACAAGCCTTTTATAAGCTCTTGTGCACCGGATGAGAGTACCGGACATTCATTTCATTCATCTTACGTACCTACATTAAACCGATCAGATCAAATAGAGTAAGAGACAGTTCTATATTTGAAAATATAAAACAGATCTGCTCATAAATGTAGGCTAAGATGAATGGAATAGAATAATAGTACTACCCCATGTGGTATACATAGTTCTACCGCATGTCTGAACAGATCTACCAACCACTTTCCAACGTTCCACCTCTCTTTCTCTCTCTGTTTTGAGTGTTTTCTACTTTCTTCTTTTCACTTTTCCATGTTCCACCTCTCTTTCTCTCTCTTCTGAGTGTTTTCTACTTTCTTCTACTTTCTTCTTTCTTAACTTTGTCTATTCCTCTCTTAATCGAGGGATTCTGCATTTCCATCCTCGAAGAAGTAATGAAAAAACACTCATAGAACCAGATCTGTTACACATCCATCTCTTGAGAGTCAAGAGCACTCTTGCACCTGATTGATGATTTTAAGTATTCTGAGTGTCCATCAACACCAACGGTCTGATGATTAAGTATTCTTCGTGTCCATCAACACCAACGGTCTGGATCATCAGAATAGAGCCTCTGCTGTAGCCCAGCCGTAACTAGTAAAGCCGGTCGGGTTGCGTTGCAAGCCGGACAGTCTCGAAAGGCATAGCGAAACATAACCAAGAAAAGGGAAGATAAGAGAAAGCAACGAAAATTCCCCAGACAAAGAAAGCTAAGCCTTCTTGGTAGAGAATAGAATCCAATCTCCCACTCACATCAACAACACGTATCCCATCTCCTTCATTCACTCCTCTCTAAAAGCTCCAAAACAACAAAAAAGCAGTCACCAAAAAGCCGAAAATCTGAAATAAGTGATCGGAAAATTCCAAGCTGGACTGGAGAGAGAGAGAGAGAGAGAGAGAGAGATAAATATAGTTAAGTAAGAAAGATGTATAGTGTTCAAAGCCATCTCTTTTTCTTCTCGTAGCCTTGGGCTTTTTACCAAATATTTGTTCACCAAATCCAAACATTTGCCTTTGCCATTCAGACCCATGGATATGTACCGCTGTCCGAGTAGTTGTTTCTAGGTAATCACTCTGACTCAACCAGGGAAATGCTTTAGACTTTACACTAGCAAAGACTCCGCACAATTCCATGGGTTATAAACCTTTAGTTCTGCAAAACAAGGATTGATCACGTAAACTAGGCCATCAATGGTGAAAGAAGTTTCTGCAATTTTGGTCGATACCACAATTTTCCTGCCAAGAGACCAAACTCATATATCTTCTGCTGCATTGCAAAAGGTAACATAGAGTAAAGAGGTATAACTTTTACAGGCCCCACTTGGTCACCTTCGTTACCAATTTCATTTGTTATATTCCTTCGTGCATCTTCTATCTCCTCTCCAATAAGGAAAACAAGTAGGTCGCCAGGAGGTTCAGCCATGGATATGTACTGCTATCCGAGTTGTTGTTTCTAGGTAATCACTCTGAGGTTCGTGGGTGTAGAAAATTGCTACTGGATGAAGCCTTTTAGGAACTTTCATCAGTGGTGCATAATCGAAATAAGCCCTAAACCTTTTAGCCATAAAAGGTGCACTCATTACCAACAAACTTCAAATCGACCCTTTTAGTCATAAAAGGTGCACTCATTACCAACTAACTTCAAATCTGGTTAATTTTTTAGTATTTCCTTCAACGGCCCAAAAGAATATATGTTGACAAAGTTCTTTCATCAGCTTCATCAAGAATTATTACCCAATATCTTTCAAGAAGAGGATCTACTATTGCTTCTCTTAAAAGCATGCCATCTGTTAGGTACCTACAACCAATTTTCACAAATGAATAAAAATCACCAATTTTTTTTACACTGAGCATGAAGCACGCAACAAATACCATGTAATGAGGGAAAAAAGAAAAAGGAAAAAAGCACTAATAATAACAACTGGAAAAGATGGAAAAAAAAACTTTACTTTAGAATTGTGTTTGGCCTACTACGTAAGAAGCACGAATATGGACACGGGACACGGATACGACACGATATGGACATGGTGTTACGGCAAATTTTAAAAAAGTAGAATATGGACACGGCTAGGACACGGCAAATAATAAATATATATTTTATATATAATTCAAACATTAAAGAATAGTTATATTTTTAGCCAAATTAAGATGTATAATGTCACAATTAATAGAAAAGAAAAACATAAATAATATTGGAAAAGTCAAAAAATATGAGACTAGCAAAAAAGAAAAAAAAAGAGTTAGAACAAAGAGTAGATAAAAAAAAACATAAATTGTTTGGAAAAATTCATATTTGGTCTGAAATTGTTCTTGAATTATTTATGAACTTTTAAAACTTCATTTAATACTTTTTTTTCCTTGTTTTTGATAGCATGCGTTGGTCACTCAATGAAAAAATAAAATAAAAAAAGAGAGATTTAAAATTTTAAAATAACCTTGCTGTGTCTCGCTGTGTCCCTAGCTTGTCCATATTTAAAAAAGAAAAAAAAATAGCAGATGCATTTCTTGGAGTGTCCAACCGTGTCCGCGCCATGTCCATGTTCGACAAGTGTCCGACATGGACATAGGGACCCTAGGCACATGTCTGTTCTTCCTAGCCCACTACAATTCAAAATGGATATTGTAACTGTAACCAACTTCATCATATCGATACATCCATCTCATTAGCAACTCAATGGGAAACCACCATTGCAACAACACTATGAGGTTGGGTGCAAGCAATCATGTTGCACATAACAACTTCCTCTTGAATGCAACCAAATTCTAGAACAAACTGAGGAATCTATGGAAAAGTAAAAGTAACATAAAATGGGATCAATCATACAACATTATTGTTAAGTAGTAAATTATACATATTTAAGAACTCATACTTCAATTATTAGCTCTAATGTTTACTGAGTAAAGAAGCAATGGTAATAACAGTAAGGATAAACACAACTACAAGTTCTCAAGAAACTAGAGGATTAGTGTAAAGAATTAATGTACACACAATAAAATCCTTCTGGTCAAAATAACTTTCTTTGTTCATATTGTGTAAATTAATAAAATTTGAGCAGAATTGAAAACTCAATAATAGTAAATCACAAGCAAGTCCATTAGAAATCTATGGAATTTATGCAACTGATATATAAAGCCAAGTTTTGACACTCCACACGTGCCAATGTCAAGCCCAAGTTAAGAGGGAGAATTGCATCAAATAGGTGTTCAGCTACAATACTTTCCAAAATCTTTATACTGTAATTTCAGAAGTAACATCGATGAGGAAAAGGCCTACAAAGTCAACCCCAAATAGATAGGATAAGATTTTGACCGTTTCTTCATAAAGGAAGGAGTATAATGACACATGTTAATTAGTTATAACCTCTCTAAGCACATTGAAAGATGAAGATATTCTTTCTTCTGAAAGTTGCTTAACGGTTGAAAATTTTTTAGGCAAAAACATTCCTCTCTTTTGCCACACCAGCAAAGGAAGCAACTCTCAAATTTCAAATTTCAAACGAAACATCTTTTATTTAATCCAACAACACATTTCTCCCTTTTGCCCGCTTACTCAAACAACAAATCTTTCCCCTCTCTTATTATTCACACCTCTCTCTCTTCTATCCCTCTAACCTCCTCTTCCTCTCTCCTCTCTATCAACGTGTCCTTCCCAAATGCACAACTTGGCCTAAAGAAAATTGATGACATTTGATTTGTTTCCGCTGCACCATCATGATTATTCCTTGGTGCACAAGTCAACCTTGTCTCCACAGTATGCAAATACCTTGAACAGAATGTCAACCATTCTTCTGTCAAGTATCCCTCTACTACTAAGCCCTCGGGTCGGCTTCTACTGCACACAAATGACTTGAGAATAAACAAGTACCAATTGAAATGGAGCAGATACTAGACGCGAGGCGGGCAGATATGAAGAGACTAAAGATGATAGGTAGAGGGGGTAGCTCAGGCTTTTGCCGGAAAAATCAACCTTATGCCAAACTCCCCATCGCGGGTGAAGAAGAAAAAGGAATTCTAGAAAATCCAAAAATTACTTGATAGGAGAAAACACAAATATAGACCGTCCAAATACATTGATCACCAAGATTAAAACATCTGAATATAAAGACTTAGACCATAATATAGTATAATGCATTAAAAAAAAGCTCCAAATATGATTGAATATGTGGGCCAAGCTCATTGGCCGGTCAACCCTTGGGGGACCATGATTCATTCTTGCATCAAATGACTCTCAGTGTAGATCGTGGGTGAAATGATTCTCCGCGTAGACCTTAGGTGAAATGGTTCAAAAAGGATCTTAAAGAGAGACTTTTCTACAAAAAGTCCAAGGGTGTAAATCATCCAAATTACAAAGCAGTATGAAATAATGTGAATAAAGGGTAAGTTATTTGACATGAATTGGTTAGATAAGTGAGCTATACGGACTATGAGCCTCACTTGTCAAACAAGAAATCGGGCAATCCTAATGCAATTCTCAACATATGTGAAGTTTAAAAACTAGAAATGGAGAGGAATATGATCGTAAAAGTTCCATATACGGATGAAAATCTATTAAGGAGCAGCTATTAGGTTTGCTAATCAAGGGTACTTAACCAAAAGTGCTATGAATTAATTTCTCCCTAATTAAAAGATTCAGTTTCACAGCATCTATTATGTATGCATGAACTTCTTCATAATCTAATCAAGTGGAGTTTATGTATTTGTTAACTTCACCATGACAATCAAAATGGGAGTTTCGCCATTATCAAGGTTCAAAAGCACTAAATTAATTTTTTCATAGTCAATAATGCATAAAAATTGAGAGGATTCATGTATTCAAACACTCCATAATCAACGGATGTTTGCAATTATTTCTCCATAATCAGCTGCCGGTCAAAATAGAAAAGGTGGTCGACATTGAAATCTAAACATGAGGCAGGTTTGAGGAAAGCATAACATCCATGCAGTCAATAGTTATCATGCAAAGTTAAAGTATACTGCTGCATATCCATTTAATTTATCAAAATAAAATAAAAGATATTATGGGTTGAGATTTATTAAGCAAACCTGTTCTAAACATACCTTTTTCCTATACCACTTAGTACTTGACTTTCTTTTTGCATGGTCCAACTTTATCACTATAATTTAGAAAAATAAATTAATAAATAACTTCATAAACTTATTTTAGTTTGAGTTGATGTTAAAACTTCAAAAGTAACTTGAACACAGAAAGACATGCTTTGAAGTATGCTGCAAAAATATAAACCGGCATGGTGCAGACCGAATCAGTGTGCATAGGATCAAAACATCATCTGGGTATCTGTTGATACCGCATTGATAATTTACTAACAGATCACCATGGCCCATATTAAACTGTGATGACAAATAAATTCAAGACTACATAAACCAGGGAAACACACAGATAAGAGAGCAGATCTGCAAAAAAAGAGGGGAAGAGAGGGTAGCAGCAGATCTACTGACTTCTGCAAAACACTAAAAGAAAGAAAAGACAAAAGGGGCATAGAGAAGATCATACTGAGCCAAATCAAAGCCGAGTCACCCTCCAGAATCAACTCAAGCCTAGAGGTTTTTTCTCTTGTGGCCCACTTTCAGTTAACCCAATGGCCCAGCAACACCTAACTCAAACCCCAGACCTGCCCTACTTGGCCCACCATACTTAGCCACATCATCACACTGAACCAACCAACCCAAGCCCCCTCAAAACTAAACCCACTTTCACTTAAGTCTTACTGTACCCCTAACAATACCCTCACATAGGGATGTACACAGTTTGGATTGGATCGACTGAGCCAAATCCACCACCAAACCATTACCTACTTATTGACGGTTTTGTAATCTGTAGCCAATACGTTGCCCATTAAAAACCAAACCGAACCGTTGAACAACGGTTTGGTTCGGTTAAAGCTGTTCAATCAGTTAACGAAAACACAACCCATGATATAGAAATGAGAACTTGGAAACAGAACCAGATCTGATCTCAGTTTTAGAAAATAAGATTGAACAGAAGAAAAGACAAAAAAGAACATCTAGCACCATTCATCTAGATTAAAAAAAAAACACACACACAGAACAAGAACTGTGAAACTGTTGCTTTCTTCGTCCCTCAATCACCGACTTGGGCTAATACCAGATGCCATTTTCTCACAGGAAATTACATAGTATCAATTTGCTACAATACCGAAACCCTAAATAGCATTATCCAGCTCTAATCCAACAACAATAGCAACAACAACAATGGCAACAGCAACAACAATGGCAGCCAGCCAGCAACAACAACAATGGCAGCCAGCCAGCCAGCCAGCCAGATATGAACCCAACTAAATGAAGAGGGGACGTTGAAAAATTATACAACAGATTGGGATAATAGATGATGCCACGACACTCAATCCATCCTCCGCACAGTTCCAAAACCAAGAATCAAACTTCCCCACCCAAAATGAACAACACAATTACCAATACCTCAAGACTTATTATGAAAACTTTGATTCATCTTCAACCAAAGAGACAGAAGAACATCAAATAAAGAGCAACCCCATTAAAGAGTGCATCGTCCACTACCAAACCCAAGACTCCAATCATCCGGAAAGTTTTAACGGCGCCCAAATCCATCACCTATGATTGCAGGGTCAGCGCCTTCCAGGGCATATGCGTTCCAAGGTGGTGCTGCCTTTCTATCCGAGGAAGCAAAAACAAATGGAAAAGGTAACAACAACATCGAAATCTGAACTGACCTGAAGCAAATGGGGAAAAACAAACTGAACAAGGAAAAGTGATGAAGAAGAAGAAGAAGAAGAAGAAGAAGAAGAACCTAGATGTTTTTTAGGGCATTTGGGGATTTTGTACCTCCCAATATGAGGGATTGAGATCGAAATTGGAATTGGTCCAATGAGCAATTGAGTTATCAGAATATGGTGGATGAGAGGAAGACTAGATCAGAGACACCTGCCAACACCATTGCAAATAAACCCTAACAAAATAAAAACAAAACAGAGAGAGAATATAAGAAAGATGGAGATGGAGGGCTCATGTTCATGGCAGAGCAGAGTAGCCGAGCGAGAGAGAGATAGGCGTTGAGCAGAGCAGATGGGCGTTTGCTTGAACCCTAATCTTCTGAGAACATTTTCGAGAGAGAAAGATAGGCGCTTGCTTGAGCCCTAATGTTCTGATAACATTTTATGTGGAGAACATTAGAACATTTTACATGGAGATTGAAAGCTGAGAAAAGCGTGAACGGTTGATATCGCAAGTGCATGATCAATTGCTAGAATGTCACTTTTAATACTTTTTTTATATAAAAATATATTTATAATATTCCAACGGTTTGAATCGATTTAACTCCGCGGATAAAGGGTAAAATTCATCATCAAACCACTACCAACAGATTAGGATTTTTTCAATCTGTCACCAAATCATTAACCATCGAATCAGTTAAAAAACCGCAGATCAGATTGGCTTTACGAATCGATGGATTTTTCATACACCCCTACAGCTTCACATAACTTGATTTCCCTTAAACAAAGCTAAGAAACATAGTAAAGAGAGGAAGCAGAGAACGGAACATTTGAATAATCATCAGAATCAAGAGCTATCTCTTAGGGCCTGTTTCTTTACTAAAATCTCTTATGGAAATTCTTAAATTCTAGTCAAAATTTACATATTCATCTACTGGAATTCCTAACATTTGAGGCAAAGTAACATTTTGGAATTCCAAAAAAGTAGAATTCCCAAATGCTAGCTTTAACTCTAGCATTATATATATTATAACAATACCCCTCTTCACGGGAGGGCGACACGTGGCGCTCCTTCTTTACGGGAGAGCGACACATGGCACATTCCAATTAAAGTCCTAAGATTCTCTCTCATTTCCCTCCCTAAAATCTCTCTCGTTACTATGCAATTCCTAAAAATCAACATAATCCTTATCCTTTTCATTATCTCTCTCTTTCTAAAATCAATCTAAGTCTTTCTTATTTAAAGAATATGATATCTTAAAATTTTCAATGCAATCCTTGTATGCAATCTTATCATAATCTACTATTGATAACCATATCATATTTAATCTTGAAAGTAGCTAATCAACTTGTATATATATTAAAGCAAATCGAAAGGTTGTTGGAGAGGAGTGGATTTAAATATCGGCCGCTACGATATATAGGCCGTAGCGCCCAAGGGTGCTACGCTTTTTGAGAAATAGTGGCGCTCACAAGCGTAGCGGTCCATAGCGGCTGATACATTCCCGTAGCGGCCGCTACGGCCACTATATTGCCGTAGCGGCCGCTATGTATCGGCCTGATTAAATTAGGCCCCCTCTTCCCTCTTTCTGCTTCTTCTCTTTTGCTCAACTGATAGATTAACAACAAAAAAAAAGTAGAAAAAGAGGAAGAAAGGGAAAAGAAAAAAAAAAAAGAAAGAGAAAGAGATAGAGTGGGACGAGTTGCAGAGGACATACCTGATGCGGCGGCAGCGGCGGCGGCAGGCAGCGGAAGCAGCAGGCGGCAGCAAGCGGAAGCAACAGAACCCAGCAGTAGGACTTCTTCTTCTTCTTCTTCTTCTCCTGCTTCTGCTGCTGCTGCTCCTCCTTCTCCTTCTCCTTCTCCTTCGTTTATTTTGGGTGAAACTTAGGGCAAATGGGCAACGACGACCCATCGTGCCCTATTTTATTTTGTTAACGGGTCGGTTGTGGCCCAGGTCGGTTATTTTGTTAACGGGTCGGTTATGGCCCACGATGGCCCATCTGATGAAATGTTGAGATAAAAATTAAATGGGTCATTCAAAAACATCAAAAACCATTAAAAACATTTAAAAAAATTAAGTGGGTTCATCCAAAACAATAAAACCTAAAGAACCTATTGTAACCACTGGTGGGCTCCACAATGAGGCAACAATGTTAAAATTAAAAAAGTCATATAGGAGCCAAATATTACTAAATTGAAATTGGCACCTTCCTCAAATTTCACTCAAATTGGAAATATGGTCATAGCCAACTTCCAGACCTACTTTTTACAGTTATATATAAAAAAAATTCTACACCTACTAAAAATAATGGACATCCAAATTTCACACTAATTGAACATAGGCTATTTAATAAGACACAAGGCCCAACCAAAGTTTACTCTAGTTAATAAGAAATAGGCCCTAACCAAATAACACCCCAATAGAAAATGGACCCTTTTCAATTTTCAATTTAATAAAAAATTCCCTTTCACATATATATAAATATATATATTTCAAAATATAACTATGAAATGACCATTAAAAAAACTAATCCAAACAATTTTACTCTAATAAAAAATAGGGCTCTAATCAAATTTCACTTTAATAGAAAAACTTTCTCCATATATATGTGTGTGTGTATTTCAAAATAAAATTATGAAATGTTATATTCTAAGCATGACTAAACAACATTAATTCATATGAAAAAAATTTATCATTCCTATTTTTTTCTATTCATATAGCGATACAGGACCTCATGCAATGAGGGGACTGCTACATACCCCTATTCTAGTTACTTTTGCAAAACAAACACATATTCTATCATTTTCCAATATTCTGGATTTTCTGGAATTTTTTCAGATTTTTTTGAATACTTTTTTAAATCACACCGCTACGCCGCTACGTATCGTTTTGGCGACGAACCGCTACGCCCGCCGCAACCGCTATTTTCATCCTTGGAGAGGACGCCACGTCATCACCACAATAGTTATTATTTTAGATAAATATACACAAAGAAATATACATGACTTTGGTGTGCCATGTCCGATTATTCTCAAACAATCTAATTTATCTTCTTTTAAGTTTCTCAAATCTTTTCATTATTTAACAGATCATTTAAATCTTTTCAACTTTAATGATGGTTTCTCTTTCAATTTGCTAAAATCTCTCGTCATGAAGCTTTCTTTATCACTCCTTCTAAAACTTCCCTAAATCTCTCGAGGCAACAGTTTATTGGTGATTTGCTCTTTGGATTGGTAATGTATGTGATGCATCCTCGGAATGACTGGATTTGCTGAAAGAGTATAGCATTTCCATAATTGGCCATTGTTGGTATGGGCACCAGATGACTGTTATTCCACAATCATTTATGAAATCCAACACTATGGTCCACAATAGGCACACTTTACAATTAAAAGGGTTATCAATTGGGTTGTGATTGTCATGTGGAAATGGACCTTGGATCACTCAATTGCCCAAAAGAAAGTTCAGTGTATGGTCCCAATTTTGAGTCGGATAGATCAGCTTCTATCACATTGTTTTTTATCCAATTTCTGATATGGGCCACTTATCTTATTAGGTCCACACCATATTTTAATACCTTTTCTAAGTTGATATGGCTCATATTACACTTAGATCAATGTTCTAGCATACGGTTAAATTGATCATATGTGGAAAAGTTACTAAATGTTTGCATATATGTTTGAATGGTCCTATCCCATATGCAAATCAATTAATTCTTATAAGTTCACATAAATTAGGTCATACCAAGTTCTATCTCAATTAATTTTCTATTAAAAGGAGTTTCTCATGCTCCTCCATATATTTGTAAAGGGAAATGCTGGATAAACAACAAATTGGTCTCTCTTCACATGGATTGTCTTTATACACAAGTCAAATTTTAAAATTTTATATTTTTTCTTTCTTAACAAGCCCAATATCCCTAAACTACTCATTCCCTCCTTTTCCCCTGCACCCATTGATTCCCCCCTTTTTCCCTACACCCATTCCGTCCTTTCTCCCTACACTCAACTCTCTCTTCCTCCATTCTCAAGGGCACCACTTCTCTCTTCTTGGGCTTCTTCTCTTCCATTAATCATTAAAGGTAATCTTCATTTTCATTTCTTCAGTTCCATTCTTATTCTCCATTTTTGTTTTTTTTTTATTTTTCTTTCTTTTTTTTATGGCAAAATCGTGCAGTGTTCGGTGCACGATTTTGCAAAAAAAAAAAATTTTGAAAAAAAGAAAACAAAAATGGAGAATGAGGATTCATCTCCTTCTCCATTACACTGTTTAATTAGAGAGCACTAGAAAATAAGGTGTTTGACTAGAAAATAAAGCGTTTGAGAATAAAGGGAGAAAGAGAATGGCGAAGAGAAGAATGCGAAGGAAGAAAAAAAGAATATGAGTGTAAGGAAAAAGATCAGTTGCACAATGCCAAGGAAGAAAAGAAGAAGAGATGAGTGAATAGATATTAGAAAGAAGAGATGGAGGATGAAGAGATGACTGAGTTAAGTAAAGAAGGGAGGAAGATGTGTGAGTGATAGAGGAAAAAGAGTTTAGTGAAAAACTATGATGCCCAGATACGGACACGGGTACGGATACGGACACGGGAAACGAGGGTTCGATACGCCGAGTTGAAAATTTTAGGATAAGGACACGGGTACGGCATTTCAAAAAATATATACATATAAATACTTATCATAGTGCTCAAATATTACGAGGCCCACTGTGTGGATCAAATTTTCAATGAGATGAACCTGACAGTATCTTAACATAGAAGAAAATAAAAGAAAAGAAAAAAAAAGTGGGCCAAGTGTCTTGGTTGGCCCAGTAGCTCAACATTAAAATAGAAAAAAAATAAAAAAAAAAGGCCCACTGGGCCCATTCTCATTAATAAAATGCGACGGGTTCTTTTGCCCCTTTTGCATCTCTGGGGTATCATTGAACGAAAAAGAAGAAGAAGAATGAATAAGAAGAAGAGGAGGTGTACATGGCACCTGAAGCTAGAAGCTCGAAGCAACAACAGTAGCAGAAAGCAACGCAGTGGTCTACCACCTAGTTGAAGAAGCAACCCGTCAAAACGAAAGCAGTAGCCCTTGTCAGTTTAGTTATTTTCTTTCTCGCCGCCACCTTCTCCTCCTCCTCTTCTCCTTCTTTTTTGCTTTCCTTTTGATCAAACTGAAAAAGGGCTTATTTAGGAGTAAATTGGTCAAAATAGACAAAATCCGTGTTAATTTTGGAAAAAATATTGCATAGCCGTATCCTAAAACTGGGGGCCATATCCAAGCCATATCTTACCGTATCCCGTACCCGTACCCGTATCGTATCGTATCGATACCGATACCACATAGCATTTGGAGTATCTAGGTATCATAGGTGAAGAAGGGAGGAAGATGGGTTGTGTATGAAGAGGAAGAAATTATTGTATTTTGGAGAGCAAGGGGCATTTTGATCATTAGATATAGGGTCAATATTGGATTTAACATGTTCATTAAAATATTGTGTTAAGAGAGATGTTTTTTGTGTTCAAATAGTAGCTCCCATTTGTAAAATTTGAGTGAAGTCATACCTAAAACTCTTTAAAGTTCTTTATTTAAATCCAAAAGAATTTTAATGACAAATGTATTATAAGATTTTAATCTAAATCTATAAAGTATGGTTCAGTCCATTGACTCCAAACGCAAGGGTGGTACTCACTAGAAAACCCAATTGCTTCTGTTGTTGAGTTGATGTCTTGAGCTTAATTTTTTTAGTTAGAAGTACATCTCTCTCTGTATTATGATTTTTAAGTAATTTTAATAATTTAATATTTTTATATCTTTTTTATACATAAAATAAATATAATAATGACAGTGAATATATTTTTTAGTTTTGTATTTTGCTAATACTATTTTATAAATTCTTAAATTTTAATATTTTCAATTTCGAGATAGGGCAACACTTGACGCTTCTTCTTTACGGGAGAGCGACACGTGGCGCACTCTCAATAAAGTCCTTAAAAATTTCTCCCATTGCCCACCCTCTCTCTGATCCCCTAAAATCTCTCTCATTATCAATCAATCTAATCTTCTTCCCTAATCTCGAATGAACGGAACTCTAGAAGATTTTATAGATTGATTTGGTAAGAAAATGGACCCAATTTTGGTGAGTTTGGCTGGCTATAGTGGACCCAATGCACATTAGTAGCTGATCGTCATTATCTAATGTTTGGAAAAAGGAAAAAATAAAAAAATTGGGCTCTTCACAGTTTGGACGCAGAGAAAAATCTTGAATGAACGGAACTCTAGAAGATTTTATAGATTGATTTGATAAGAGAGAGTAAATTCTATTTTGATTAGACTTTTTAAGAAAGGAAACTTCTCTAAGATATTCTCCATCTCACTCAAATTCTTCTTTACAAAATAAGTTTTCTACTTCATTATGAATTAGTATTTTCCAATTTGCATGATTAGCAAATATATTATAAATAGAATCCTACACATTCTATCAATCGTGCTCTACTATTCTCTCCTCTTTCTCTTCTCCTTCAAGTTGTCTCCAGTTCAGGTATGCTTCATCTTTCCCCTTTCTCTTTTCCTTCAAGTTGTCTCCAGTTCAGGTATGTTTTTTCGGGCTACATGTGAAACAGTTTCATTGCATGTCTATCCCAACAAAGACCAAATGGATATGGCCGAGAGAGGCAAAAAGTCATTCATCGACCTAAACCAATGTTTGGATTGGCTTGATTCGAGAGAACCTGACTAGGTGCTCTATGTATGCTTTGGGAGCCTAGGCCATCTATGTGGGGCCCAACTGGTGGAGATCACATTGGCATTGTGAAACTCTTTAAACCTTAACACAAGTTTAGGTCCCAATCAGATCTAACTATGAAGATAACTAACAAAAGTGAATCTAACAAAAATATCAATCACCACAATGAAGATGGACACAAGATTTTTACGTGGAAAACCCAAACAGGAAAAAACCACGGGATCAACCACCGGTCCACCAAGATCAAACATTATGCAAGAAAGGTTACAAGAACTACTTTCCACCCTCTTCCCAATTGAACACAACCTAAAGGATTAGAAGCTCTTCTTCTTGTCGACGCATACGCCGTTTACCTTCTTCAAGCTTGATCTTCACGCCTTGATGCCTCTCAAGACGAATCACCAGAGTAGAGAAAGAAGACGAATCTCAGAAGCTAACTTCGCAGCACATGAATGACATAGAAGCTTTAGAGAAGAAGATCTCTCAATAGAATTTCTAGGGTTTTATTCTGGAGAGAATTGATTTCTTCATAGAAGAGATGATCCTTATATACACAATAACTGTGAAGTCCTTTTCACTCTGGATTTGAAGAAGATAAAGAAAGACTTGAGCGCGCAAGATAGAGATCCGAAAAATCAGAGTTTTTTTTATTCGTGCCAGCAGACCCAGCCAACCGATCGGATAAGCTATCCGACCGATTGGGCATGGGGTCCGACTGATTGGGCACTACAGCCAACTGGTCGGTCTTCCATTCTATCTGCAGATACTGAATCCATGTAATTTGACCGATTCGCCAGAAATCCAACCGGTCCGACATATAAGTCACATACGTTCCAATTTTAAAATAAAAGACCTTCATTTGTATCTTTGGTAGAGGCTTCAGTCCATCTAGAAAATAAAATTACAACAGTTTTAATCCCCAAGTTTTGTCCATCCAATAAACTTGCCAATATTACATTCCTTACACATTGGAAGCATCCGGCCATTTGTTTACTGGGTGGTGAGGAACACGGATAGGATGGAAGAGAAGTGGATGCCAGATGGGTTTAAGGAGAGGATGAGAGGGAAGGTCTCATCATAAGGGGATGGCCCCCACAGCTGATGATTCTGAACCATCCGCTTGTTGGAGGGTTCGTGACCCACGTAGGATGGGGGTCGATGCTAGAGAGCGTGATTGGGGGGTGCCGATGGCAACATGGTCGTTGCGGCTAATCACTTTTACATAGAGAAGCAGATCACATATGTGCTCAAGATTGGGGTTGAGGTGCGGGCCTAGGTGTGGTCCACGTCCGAAGGGAGTAAAGGTTTACCCCTTATAAAGTGTGGGCAGATCGAAAGGGCAGTGGCCCAGTTGATGGCTGATGGAGATGTTGGTAACTGCTATCCTAGAGCAGAAGCCCAACCAATTAGGGAAAAAAACAAAACAGTAATAGGTGAGTCCTGATCCGGATACCCAATGTAAATTATGGTGTTTTTTTCACCCATTTTTTATTTGGGTCTCGATTCAACTTTATTAATTTAGATATGGTTTAAGTCCATGAAGCCCATATGTGAATAGCTGTGGTCCATCCTTAAATGCATTCTAATATATATATATTGATGAGCCATTCTAATATATCTATTTTATATGTTATCTTTAAACTTACTATTTTTATTTTACAATTGTGAATATAGAAATTCAAATGACAAATAGTGATGTCTTAACTAGAGTAGCAAATGGGTATATACTTATCGAAGCATTTGAGTCTTTAATTATATTATATATATTATAATAATACCCCCTTTAGCAAGAGAGTGACACGTGGCGCTTCTTCTTTATGGGAGAGTGACACGTGACACACTCCAATTAAAGTCTTAAGATTCTCTCCCATTTTCCTCCCCTAAAGTCTCTCTCTTCACTATTTAATCTCTTAATAATTTCACTTTCCAGTTTTCTACTTCATTAAAAATTAGTAATTTTCAATTTACATGATTAGCAAATATATTATAAATAGAATCATACATGTTCTGGCAATCTGGCTGTATGTAAGTAGATTAGCAGTAGCAGTATTCTTCTTTACAAATTAAGTTTTCTACTTCTTATTAATTAGTACTTTTTAATTTGCATGATTAGCAAATACGTTTAAATAGAATCCTACACATTCTAGCAATCTGGCTCTACTTAAGCAGATTAGTAGTCTTCTTCTTTACAAATTATTCAATTTGATGGTTTAGCTAAAGCTCTCTCACGAATTTCATTTTCTCCTCTTTCTCTTCTCCTTCAAGTTGTCTCCACTTCAGGTGTGCTTCATCTTCTCTCTCTCTCTCTCTTTCTTTTGTATTATCCTTATATTTCCTTGCACAGCAGCATGTTTATCATTTTTCTTCAATCAAAATTTACTTATTTATTTTAGTATGCCTTTACCATTGTCACGATGAAACCATCTGCAACTGCAACTCTCTACAAGTATCCCCTCTCGCTCTTGGTAGTTTCTTGTACAGATATATATATCAACAACTTTTGAGAAGCACCTTTCTTCATTCACGTTGGACCAAGTACTTTTATTGCAATGCCAAAAATAAATAATTTTATTGATATAAGCGCAAAAATTGAAACAAGTGTAGAAGTTAAAAGATCTGCAAAAGATGAAACAAGTACAACTATTGAGACAACCAGAGAAGATGAACTAAGTGCAACTACTGAAACAAATGCATGCCAATAAACAAATATCAATGGTTGGTTTTTCCTTAGATGACATGCAATTCCTTTAATCATTCAAGGATGACTTAATATCAATGGTCTATTTTTTTTCACCCTCAACTTTTATATATCTATGATTCAAAGAAAATATTTTCTCTTTTCAAAAAAAATAAAAATTTAATATTTTAATTATGTTTTTGCTATGATTTATGTCATAATATTCATTAATATTTTATTTAAATTAATACTAATTTTTAATAAGACCTAATTATTATTTTTTCATGGCCCGCGTTGGGCGCAGGCCCTGAAGCGCTAGTTTATGAATTATAGCATTCCAGGAGTCTTTCTTTACAAGTGTAGGCATTCCGAGAGGCATTGGTGTTGTTGGGTTTTGATGAAACCTTAGTTTGGTGAGCATCAACAAATTTGCTGAAATTATTAAGAAGATATATTTGATCATGGTGAGGTGCATCATAATGGGTGTGGGTAAAATTAGTATTCCTCATTATGCCTCAAGTGTGGGCAGAACTAGTATTTCTTATTGTGTCTCTACACAGAGTTGTCTTCATCACAGGGCTAGTTGATGCAAGAAAATTTCATCGATGGTGGGGGCTATAGTATTAAGTGGATACCAAAATGGTATTCACGGTCATAATTTTAGAGCGCATTTTTTTATATTTAGCCACCAATGAGCACCATCTTGAGTCCCCGCCATTACAATGTCCTCCACTGGCATCATTGGCACATTTGAATTTGTATGAGCATTATCATGTTATTCTAACATTGATTTATAAATGACTTTCATATAAAATAATTATCTTATTATTTAGTTTTCTTCCAACATCTCAATAATTATCTCATGAATTTCAGAAATTACTTGTTGTCTCATTTCAGAAATTTGAAGGTGCGACTTCTCTCTCTCTCTCTCTCTCTCTCTCTCTCTCTCTCTGCAAAACCCTAAATCTATTCTTCACTTATATCGATGCTTCTCTTTTGATTTGATCTCTAGCTTTGGCAGAGCTGAGCTCTGCAGAATCTCCGCTTTTATAGAAATGATTCATCTGTATGTTTATTAGTATTTGTAACTCTGGATTTCTATGTTTGTTAGTAATATGTTGTTGTTGGGATTGGGAATGATTTAAGAGGTGAGTTTGTGCCGCTTTAAGGAAATGATTCTGGTTTCTAGAGTTTGATTTGCTTGGAGATTGGTTAGTTATTTCATTGGAGATTGCTGAGTTTGTAGCTCAGCTGTTGGGTGCTTATTGTTCCAACCATGAAGTTGCAGGATAAAGTCACATTAGCTTTGTTCTTCCATTATATAAAGAAAAAGACTGCAAAGAAGTAGGAAATTAGTATTCATTGTGAACTGGATACGTCTGACCAAAATACATGTTCAGTGAAGAGAATAGATGCAAAATCACACCCTTATTTTGCTTTTCATATAGTGTATAAGATGCTGAACTCAAATAGATGGGACAAGGCTATTGGGATGGTGGTTTAGTGCCTCAGATATTTTTTACGTTATTTTTGTTGAACTGTTTTCCTTTCTGCAATTTATGTTCTTCTCATTTCATTTAGATTTTAGTAATTATCTCTCTATTTTATTATTTTGTGCTCATTAAAATATTGTCTAAGATTAGAAGTGGTCGGTGACTCAGTGGTGAAGATTAAATTGTATACCTCTAAAATAAACATACCCAAAATGTGAAGTACCCAATTACCCAAATTGACAATCTACCCAGGAAATGGGACTTTAGGGAGAGAGAGAGAGAGTTAAAGATGGATCGATTGAACGGAGAAGATGAGGAGAGTTAAAGATGGATCAATTGAACGGAGAAGATGTTCTAGAGGAATGAATGTAGAACATGCAACAAAACCCCTTGTTCTACTACATGCATCTATGAAAGATTTACTAAAGGTCGAGCATGCAGAAGAAGAAAAAGCCATGAAATGGTAAGATTTTTTTCAATTGTCGATTGTATGAAACCCTAGAATGTAAAGATTGATTGATGAAAATGATGCTGAAGAGAGAGAGAGAGAGAGAGAGAGAGAGAGAGAGAGAGAGAGAGAGAGAGAGAGAGATTCAGTTAGTTTTTAGGAGTTAGGACTAAGGCAACATAGTAGGTATGAAATGAAATGGGAATCTTTCCCTCAACACTGCCACGAAGCTACTGCCCAAAACGCTCGTCTTGTATCTGAAAAAGGAAATTTTCAAATAAGCCGCAAGTTTTTAAGCACATATGTTCTAGTCCTCTATGTAAGAAACAAAGATCAATGTATTTCCTATGGCATCACTGAATCGCCAACAGTATGCTAATGTGCCCTTAGATACTTTTTAGGTTTATGCCTCTCTGGTTCTGTCTAAACACACTGGGGCAGAGCTAAGGAAGTTATGGTGTTTTTGGGGGGGGGGGGTGGGGTGTTGTGGTACTAAAATGGAAATTTACAGTAGTTTTTGACAATGCACCCCTCCTTCCCAAAATGCAGGATTCTGCACCTGTACATATGGACATTCGTATTCTGGGATCAGTTGAGTATAGAGGGCTGTCGATTCCATTTGTGCTGAAGAATCTGCTGGTTTTACTTGTTCAGTTTTATCTGGAAACATCTACTAGTTTTTGTTGGTTTGGAAATAATTTTAGAGCTAATTGTTTAGCAATTTTTTGGAAATGATACTTAGGCTCAGACCTTCCTTGAAGGTTTGTGGGCTCTGTGTGTCATCTGCTATATTTATCAGAAGTTTTGTTGTTATTGTTTCTTTTCTCTGGTTTTTTCCCTTTGTTTTCAACACAATTGAAGGTCTCTAGCGATTTTGAAGGGGCTTTGTAAGCAGAGAATTTATCTAAAGCTCAAATGAATAATTTCATTTTTATAACATTGTTTTACATGTAATGTAAGCTTTGAAAGTTCAAAGTGAGTTTCATGGTAGGCAACACTTGACGACTATGCTTATTACGCCTATAAATTAGTTGAAGATCACTTTAATTCATCAATGTTGTCGAGCTTACAAATTAGACGAACACAAATAAGGTGGTCTTGTAACACTCCGACCCGAGTTGACCCAGTTTAGTGGGTAATTGCGTGTGTTTTATCGCTAAGAGTGTTTTGCTTTTGTTTCTGTTTGGTTTGAGTTGTAGAGAGATCGTTTGGGTTGAGTTTGACTTGGCCTAGTTAGTTTGAGCCCTTTTTCGTAATTTTGGCTTTTGATTGACCTTGTCAGTTTTGCGTCATTTTGACGTCAGCGCGTGTATTTCGTTGAGCTTGTCGTTTTTCGTAACTGTCTTGGATCCGAATGAGTTCGTTTGCTCTCGTTGGACCGTCATTTGACTCAAACTGATAATTGGATAAGCTAATTGGACTTGTTTGCAATTTGGCTCAACTTAAGTTATAAATATCCCCACCAACTCCATCTCTCTCTCGATCGTCTCTCTCGCTCTCTGTTCGTCTCTCTCTCTCGACAGCTCTCTTTCTCTCCTTCTCCATTTCTGTTTCTGTGCTTGAGGGAGGAAGAAAGGAGCTCGTTAGTGTGTGTGATCCCGGTGGACTGAGCCAATCAGCGTGTGGATTTCGTCCGTGAGGCAAGTATAAGCCCAAGTGGTTTGAACACCAATTGATATGCTTGTGATTGTTGTGGTTTTATGTTTCATTGTGTTTCTCAGTGTTAGACAGCCCCATTCAGCTCCTTTTGCTGTTTAGTTTCGGTTTCCAGCCGATTTGCACGTTTTCTGTATGACTGTAACAAGTTCAGGGAAAATGAGTCCGTGCACTCACGGCTAAGCCGTGAAATGTGCTACGGCTAAGCCGTAAAATGGCTTACGGCTAAGCCGAGACCCAGCCGTAACCCAAACCGTAGAACAGCACAGACTGTTAGCTGAAAATAACTGGATGTTGGCAATTTGCCATTCTTCTACGGCCCAGCCTGATCTACGCCGTACATTGGCTTACGGCCAAGCCGTGGACCAGGATACGGCTGAGCCGTAGAGCAAAATACGGTTAAGCCGTAAATCCGAAGGGATATTTGGGGAACCTCAGCTCAGCCGCAGTGCATATTACGGCTAAGCCGTAAGATGCCACGGCTAAGCCGTAAGGTTACCTACGGCTGCACCGTGAGACCCTGAGAATTGAATGAAAAGGGACTAGGTTTAAGTAACAGACCGTATATGACTTTCATGTTAGAATGTAGCTAACCTGGACATGCCCAGTGGAATGTTTGTATGACATGAATGACCTCATGGGCTGTGAATCATTCATGCTTGTTATCCAGTTGTTTAGCACCTCCCCATGGGTGTTGGTTTAAGGGACTTCGGTGCACACTCCAGACACTGCAACACTAGACAATGATGCATCGAACATCTTAAAACTACATCAACATGCACGGTTAGAAGCACTGGATAATTAGTGTAGGATTGGTTTGTAATTGACCTTGATTCGTATAAGCATTCTGAACTGTACAGCATATTGATTTCGGTTATGCCCTCTTATGTGTTCTGCGCTGGACCTCTCGATTCTGTGGGAAATGCAGCAACCCCAGAGCGAAGCCCGGGCGGAACCATTCTATTATTGTGTATTATGTTTACCGTTGCTCCACTGGAGTACTTGCATCAGTTATGAGTCAGTGATTGTGATTGCTACTTAGTGTCAGCACTTCTTGTGCTTGTTTATGTACATTCAGTATCAGTTAGTGTCCGTATGATTTGCATTTCGTATCAGCTTCAGTATCCGTATCAGTATCCGTATTATGTGCATGCAGTATTTGCATTCAGTGTCAGTTATGTGATGCACTTCCTATTGTTCGTTCAGTATGATAAGTGATAAGTGATAAGTGATAAGTGATAAGTAATAAGTGATC
Organism: Sextonia rubra; assembly: GCA_037013555.1. Taxonomy (NCBI): domain Eukaryota; kingdom Viridiplantae; phylum Streptophyta; class Magnoliopsida; order Laurales; family Lauraceae; genus Sextonia; species Sextonia rubra. The sequence continues at coordinate 101,089,107 of JASUAD010000001.1, read as the reverse complement.
GAGGTGCATCAGCTATTTGATTGTGATTGGTATTGGCACTACTGAGCCTCAGCCTTAGGATACCCGACGGGGTTGACTTTGGTGTAGTTTATGTGTTTGCCTCTGCAGAGTGTTTCCGTCCTGGGACTCCGGACCCCGGGAACTAGAGACCCATGCGTGCCCTGGCCCGGTCGCTGGTGTTCTCATTCCGTCCGCTCTCGTAAGGGAGAAAATGGCCAATGTAGTTGCCACTTTGAGTGTTATCTGTTTGTGATTCTGATAGCATGCTTATTCATTATGCATTTGCACACTTGCTTAGTATACGATCATGGTTTCTATGGATATTGCATTATGATTATTGTTCAGTATTCTTCAGTCTTAGACACAATTCGTGTTATCTTCTTGTTGGCTTATACTTTGCTAAGTCGTCGTACTTATGTGTTTGTCTTGTGTGTTGCAGGCTCAGATCCCTCTTCCGATCCTGCGTCGGTCGACCCGACTGCAGGAGAGGCTCGCGAGGCCCCCTCCGGCCTAGAGGAGTGGACTTGATCCATCCTCCCGAGTACGGTTTGCATCATTTTGGTTTTCCCCATTCTTTGTGTTGGCGTCTATTGAGGGGATTTTTCTGTACTTGTACAGTGGGCTTCGAGTGATACCTGTATATTGTATTTTGATTTTTTGGGAGCCCTCTTCCGTAACATACGTTCCTGTATTTGTTATTGTTATCAGTTCTTGATAGTTTGTATTCTCCTATGTCTTGATTTTGTGGTATGCCTTGATACGTACAGCTTCCGCGTACAGTTGGTTGCACGTGTGAATGATCCCTTGTGTGTGTATGCTTGGACGGGGTCTAGGTGTGCATGCACGGGAGTACGTGTGTCATTGGTTAGACTTCCTCTGACCCCCGGTCCCTGGGCTCGGGTCGTGACATACGTATTGTATGGTATCAGAGCATTGTCTCTCAGAGCTTTGTCTCTCAGAGCATTGTCTCTCAGAGCTTTGTCTCTCAGGGCAGTGTCTCTATCTTAGTGTGTCAGCATGTAGGCATATAGGACGTGGTGAGATTTCGTAGTCCAGTTCTGGACTGTTGTGTGGGTCCCCTTGTCTTGTGAGTCTGTGTGAGTTACCGAGTGTGATAGCAGATTGACTTTTGTGTTTTGCAGGCTATGGCATCGGGATCTGGAACACACAACAACAATGATCAGGGAGATAACGAGAGTGGGTCAGCCGCCCCACAGCCACTCGTGAATTTCGACGAGCGCTTTTTGACTATGCTACAGGCGATTCATTCTTTGCAGGCACAGGTCGTTTCGTTAGTAGACCGACAGAGTCAAACGCCAGTTCGGCCTGCAGAGCAGCCAGTGGTTTTCCAGCCTAAGGAGAGCGATCCAAATGCGTTATACGATAAATTCAGGAAACGTGGAGCCACAGAATTCTATGGAAATGAAGATGCATTGAAGGCTGATCAGTGGCTAGAGCATACCGGAGATCTTTTTTCTACCATTGTTTGTGATGACCGGCAGAAGGTTATGCTTACGGCCTCGATGTTTCGAGAGATGGCTAAGACCTGGTGGAAGAGTGTTAGTGCAGCCTATCTGACCATGCCGAGTGAAACAGTGTGGGAGACGTTCCAGAAACAGTTTAGAAGGAAGTTCATTCCTGCTCATGTTCGACGTGTGAAGGAGGTTGAGTTTCTGGCCTTACAGCAGCAGCAGCTTACCGTCTCGGAGTACATTCACCGCTTTACCCAGTTGTCCCATTTTGCTGAGGACATGATCAATACCGAGGAGAAGAAGGTGAATCGTTTTATTTCTGGTCTACATCCGAGATATGCGAATTTTGTGACTGCCTTTCAGAGACCAGCTACTTTCGATGATGCGGTCGACAGAGCACACGCTGCGGAAGCCAACCACCTAGCAGAGAGAGCCATGGACTATAAGAGGAGTGCACCAGTGAGTTCCAGGGGACAGAGTCAGAAGAAATGGAAAGGGAAGCAAGGCACTTCGAGTTTCTCTGGGAGCAGATGCGAGTTTTGTGGATTGGGACATCCGACGGAGAGATGTTGGAAGAAGTCCGGAGCTTGTTTGAGTTGCGGATCGAGGGAGCATAAGATAGCTCAGTGCCCGACAGCTAGGCCTCTCCAGTCATCTAGATCTATGGGGTCATCCAAGTCTCTCAGTTCAGCAGCTTCGAACAGCCCCCATCCGTCTCGCCAGAGTCAGAAGCCCCAGCGTCAGACTGCTCGTGTGTATGCAGCCTCTCATGATCATGCAGAAGATGCAAAAGTGGTGGAAGGTAAAGTTCTCATTGCCCGAGCTGAAGCACATACACTATTTGATTCGGGATCTACGCGTTCCTATGTTGCCCCTCGTTTTGCGGAACAGTTACCGCAACCCCCTCAGCCGCTACCCTATTTGTTAGTGGTGTCCACTCCTGTGGGCAAGCGAGTGGAGTGTAGTGTATACTACCCTCAGTGCGACGTGGTGATTGCAGGTCGCCAGCTGCCAGTTGATTTGATTTTGTTGTCCATGTTGGATTTCGATGTGATCCTTGGAATGGACTGGCTAGCGCGGTATCGTGCCTGTGTTAACTGTTACAACAGGTCGATTTACTTCGATTTTGCGAAGGGGTTTCGTTTCGAGGGCAATCAGGAGAGATGCCCGAGGCGTGTCATCTCCGCATGTAAGGCGGATCGTTTGATACGCAGAGGTGGTGCAGGATTTCTAGCTTTTGTCTCGGAGAAGAAGGAGGTGAAGCAGTTGTGCAATATTCCGGTAGTACGTGAGTTCCCGGATGTATTTCCGGAGGAAGTACCCGAGTTACCCCCTGTCCGAGATGTAGAGTTTGCGATCGACCTAGTGCCCGGTACAGCACCCATTAGTTTAGCTCCTTATCGTATGGCCCCTGCTGAGTTACTTGAATTGAAGACGCAATTGCAAGATCTTTTGGAGAAGGGTTTCGTACGGCCGAGTGTGTCACCGTGGGGAGCCCCAGTGCTGTTTGTGAAGAAGAAGGACGGTACCTTACGGATGTGCATCGATTACCGGCGGTTGAACAAAGTTACGATCAAGAATAAATACCCATTGCCGCGTATTGATGAGTTGTTTGATCAACTTCAAGGTGCTGCCTATTTTTCCAAGATTGATCTGAGATCGGGGTATCATCAACTCCGGGTGAAGGAAGAAGATATTATGAAGACTGCTTTCAGGACACGGTATGGACATTTTGAGTTCCTCGTGATGCCATTTGGATTAACCAATGCGCCTGCTGCCTTTATGGCTTTGATGAACAGGATCTTCGCTCCTTTTCTGGATCGATTTGTGGTGGTCTTTATTGATGATATTTTGGTGTATTCGAAGACCCCAGAGGAGCATGAGGAACATCTACGTCGAGCCTTACTGTTGTTGAAAGAACATCGTTTATATGCCAAATTGTCGAAGTGTGATTTCTGGCTCGAGCAGGTAGCTTTTCTTGGTCATACCATTTCACGAGATGGGTTGGCAGTGGATCAGATGAAAGTAGAGGCAGTGATGAATTGGCCCAGCCCAAGGACTGTGACGGAGATACGGAGTTTTCTTGGATTAGCTGGATATTATCGTCGCTTTATTCAAGATTTTGCCAAGATTTCAGCCCCGTTGACTCGATTGACCAGGAAGAGTGTTCCATTTCTGTGGACGGACGAATGCGAGTGCCATTTCCGGATGTTGAAGGAGAAGCTTACTTCGGCTCCAGTTTTGACGTTACCAGATGGGCATGAAGGATTTATGATCTATTCAGATGCTTCTCGAGTCGGTTTGGGATGCGTTTTGATGCAACATGGCAAAGTGATTGCCTATGGCTCGAGACAACTTCGGGAGCACGAGAAGAACTACGCCACGCACGATTTAGAGTTGGCAGCCATTGTTTTTGCGTTGAAGATGTGGAGACACTATTTGTATGGCGTGACATTTGAAGTGCATTCAGATCACCATAGTCTACAGTACCTCTTCACGCAGTCCGAGTTGAATATGAGACAGCGAAGGTGGCTTGAGTTGATCAAGGATTTTGATTTCCCCATCAAATATCATCCAGGGAAAGGCAATGTTGTTGCAGATGCCTTGAGTAGGAAGTCGGAGATTCTTCAGGCTTTGGACAGCCTTTATTTTGTGAGGCATGCTCAGCCAGTGGAACTGCAATCGGTGGAGAGTGGTTTGACACTTGCCAGCACAGTGAGCTTTCAGCCTGACATCATTCAGCGGATTAAAGACCAGCAGTTTGAGGATGCGATGTTGAAGCAAATCCGAGATAGCATTGCAGATCGACCAGACTTTCGTTTGGAGGGTGATGTTTTGTATTTCAGGAGCAGATTATGTGTGCCAGCAGTAGATGCTTTAAAGGAGAGTTTGATGACCGAAGCACACCATGCGCGTTATTCTATGCATCCTGGAAGTACGAAGATGTACCGAGCTCTCAAGGACAGATTCTGGTGGAACAACATGAAGAGAGAAATTGCTGGGTTTGTTGCCAGATGTTTGACTTGCCAGAAGGTGAAAGCTGACCATCAGAGACCTCCAGGTTCCTTACATCCTTTGCACATTCCCCAGTGGAAATGGGAGCACATTACGATGGACTTTGTTTCGGGTTTGCCTCTGACGAGCAAGAAGAACAGTGCCATTTGGGTGATCGTGGACAGATTGACGAAGACAGCTCATTTTCTTCCATTCAAGAAAGGCATGACATTTTCCGAGATGGCGAAGAAGTTCGTTGATGAGATCGTGAGACTACATGGTACGCCCGTGTCGATAGTGTCAGATCGAGATAGCCGCTTTGTTTCTTCGTTTTGGAGAGCATTTCAGGAAGCCATGGGAACGAAGTTGAGCTTCAGTACGGCGTATCACCCGCAGACTGATGGACAGTCGGAACGAACTATTCAGACGCTCGAAGACATGTTACGGGCCAGTGTGCTGAATTTCGAGAAAGAATGGGATTTGCATCTCTCGTTGTGCGAGTTTGCGTATAATAATAGTTTCCACGAGAGTATTGGAATGGCACCCTATGAAGCCCTGTATGGACGGAAATGTAGGAGTCCTGTTTGCTGGGAAGAAGTTGGAACAAGGAGTTTCCACGGACCGACAATCATTGCTGAGACTACAGAGAAAGTTCAGAAAGTTATTGACAATTTGAAGATTGCCCGATCGAGACAGAAGAGCTATGCAGATACGCGCAGAAGAACCTTGACATTTCAGGTTGGAGATTGGGTATTCTTGAAGGTCTCACCGATGAAGGGTACGGTACGATTCGGTCAAAAAGGCAAGTTAGCGCCAAGGTATGTGGGTCCATTTGAGATCAAGAGTCGGATTGGTGATCTAGCGTACAGACTGATTCTACCCGTGGAGTTTTCAGGAGTACACGATGTTTTTCATGTGTCTATGCTTCGCAAGTATGTTCGAGACCCGACGCACGTGATTCGCTATGATGATATTCAGATGCAACCCAATGCGTCATATGTAGAGCGCCCGCTCCGTATTGTTGGGACCAGAGAACAGCTCTTGCGTACGAGGACTATTCGATGGGTCAAGGTACTTTGGGAACATCATGGACCTGATGAAGCCACGTGGGAATTAGAAGATCAGATGGCGCGTCAGTATCCTTATCTGTTTGCTCAGGTACGCTTTCATTCCGAGGACGGAATGATGTCCAAGTGGGGGAGGATGTAACACTCCGACCCGAGTTGACCCAGTTTAGTGGGTAATTGCGTGTGTTTTATCGCTAAGAGTGTTTTGCTTTTGTTTCTGTTTGGTTTGAGTTGTAGAGAGATCGTTTGGGTTGAGTTTGACTTGGCCTAGTTAGTTTGAGCCCTTTTTCGTAATTTTGGCTTTTGATTGACCTTGTCAGTTTTGCGTCATTTTGACGTCAGCGCGTGTATTTCGTTGAGCTTGTCGTTTTTCGTAACTGTCTTGGATCCGAATGAGTTCGTTTGCTCTCGTTGGACCGTCATTTGACTCAAACTGATAATTGGATAAGCTAATTGGACTTGTTTGCAATTTGGCTCAACTTAAGTTATAAATATCCCCACCAACTCCATCTCTCTCTCGATCGTCTCTCTCGCTCTCTGTTCGTCTCTCTCTCTCGACAGCTCTCTTTCTCTCCTTCTCCATTTCTGTTTCTGTGCTTGAGGGAGGAAGAAAGGAGCTCGTTAGTGTGTGTGATCCCGGTGGACTGAGCCAATCAGCGTGTGGATTTCGTCCGTGAGGCAAGTATAAGCCCAAGTGGTTTGAACACCAATTGATATGCTTGTGATTGTTGTGGTTTTATGTTTCATTGTGTTTCTCAGTGTTAGACAGCCCCATTCAGCTCCTTTTGCTGTTTAGTTTCGGTTTCCAGCCGATTTGCACGTTTTCTGTATGACTGTAACAAGTTCAGGGAAAATGAGTCCGTGCACTCACGGCTAAGCCGTGAAATGTGCTACGGCTAAGCCGTAAAATGGCTTACGGCTAAGCCGAGACCCAGCCGTAACCCAAACCGTAGAACAGCACAGACTGTTAGCTGAAAATAACTGGATGTTGGCAATTTGCCATTCTTCTACGGCCCAGCCTGATCTACGCCGTACATTGGCTTACGGCCAAGCCGTGGACCAGGATACGGCTGAGCCGTAGAGCAAAATACGGTTAAGCCGTAAATCCGAAGGGATATTTGGGGAACCTCAGCTCAGCCGCAGTGCATATTACGGCTAAGCCGTAAGATGCCACGGCTAAGCCGTAAGGTTACCTACGGCTGCACCGTGAGACCCTGAGAATTGAATGAAAAGGGACTAGGTTTAAGTAACAGACCGTATATGACTTTCATGTTAGAATGTAGCTAACCTGGACATGCCCAGTGGAATGTTTGTATGACATGAATGACCTCATGGGCTGTGAATCATTCATGCTTGTTATCCAGTTGTTTAGCACCTCCCCATGGGTGTTGGTTTAAGGGACTTCGGTGCACACTCCAGACACTGCAACACTAGACAATGATGCATCGAACATCTTAAAACTACATCAACATGCACGGTTAGAAGCACTGGATAATTAGTGTAGGATTGGTTTGTAATTGACCTTGATTCGTATAAGCATTCTGAACTGTACAGCATATTGATTTCGGTTATGCCCTCTTATGTGTTCTGCGCTGGACCTCTCGATTCTGTGGGAAATGCAGCAACCCCAGAGCGAAGCCCGGGCGGAACCATTCTATTATTGTGTATTATGTTTACCGTTGCTCCACTGGAGTACTTGCATCAGTTATGAGTCAGTGATTGTGATTGCTACTTAGTGTCAGCACTTCTTGTGCTTGTTTATGTACATTCAGTATCAGTTAGTGTCCGTATGATTTGCATTTCGTATCAGCTTCAGTATCCGTATCAGTATCCGTATTATGTGCATGCAGTATTTGCATTCAGTGTCAGTTATGTGATGCACTTCCTATTGTTCGTTCAGTATGATAAGTGATAAGTGATAAGTGATAAGTGATAAGTAATAAGTGATCGAGGTGCATCAGCTATTTGATTGTGATTGGTATTGGCACTACTGAGCCTCAGCCTTAGGATACCCGACGGGGTTGACTTTGGTGTAGTTTATGTGTTTGCCTCTGCAGAGTGTTTCCGTCCTGGGACTCCGGACCCCGGGAACTAGAGACCCATGCGTGCCCTGGCCCGGTCGCTGGTGTTCTCATTCCGTCCGCTCTCGTAAGGGAGAAAATGGCCAATGTAGTTGCCACTTTGAGTGTTATCTGTTTGTGATTCTGATAGCATGCTTATTCATTATGCATTTGCACACTTGCTTAGTATACGATCATGGTTTCTATGGATATTGCATTATGATTATTGTTCAGTATTCTTCAGTCTTAGACACAATTCGTGTTATCTTCTTGTTGGCTTATACTTTGCTAAGTCGTCGTACTTATGTGTTTGTCTTGTGTGTTGCAGGCTCAGATCCCTCTTCCGATCCTGCGTCGGTCGACCCGACTGCAGGAGAGGCTCGCGAGGCCCCCTCCGGCCTAGAGGAGTGGACTTGATCCATCCTCCCGAGTACGGTTTGCATCATTTTGGTTTTCCCCATTCTTTGTGTTGGCGTCTATTGAGGGGATTTTTCTGTACTTGTACAGTGGGCTTCGAGTGATACCTGTATATTGTATTTTGATTTTTTGGGAGCCCTCTTCCGTAACATACGTTCCTGTATTTGTTATTGTTATCAGTTCTTGATAGTTTGTATTCTCCTATGTCTTGATTTTGTGGTATGCCTTGATACGTACAGCTTCCGCGTACAGTTGGTTGCACGTGTGAATGATCCCTTGTGTGTGTATGCTTGGACGGGGTCTAGGTGTGCATGCACGGGAGTACGTGTGTCATTGGTTAGACTTCCTCTGACCCCCGGTCCCTGGGCTCGGGTCGTGACAGGTCTCAACCTTGCACTAACTATGTTTTTGAAGTAATTAGTTCCGCATTTCTGCCTTTGCATTTGATGGCCTAGATTAATACTATATATGATTCTGTAGTATCGACAATACTGAAAATTATTGCAAGAATAGGCTTGCCCAAAGACACATGAATCGGATTACTGAAAATTAGATCAGTTTCGCTTCTGTTTTGGAGATTCCTTGCTCTGATTACGATTATGTGTTTGATTTCACTTACGTTACGGTTTGATCCATGAGAGATCATGGGTGCCTTTATACATCATGATATTGAGTTTGAGGTTGAATTACCCAGAATTTCCTCTTTTTCAAGGGGTTGGTAGGATATTCCCAGTATTTATAGGAATCTCCTTTCTGTCAAAGGGGCTATAGGCTATAGTGGAGGATTGAAGGTGAACAACCAACAATTAACCATCAAATAATCTCTCCTTCAATAGGAAATGATTGCCAGTTGCACAGTAGTAATTTAATCCTAGGAAAGAGATGGTCTTATCCGAATCTCCATTTTGGCCACTTCACTCCTTTTACTGTGAGTTCTGAGGAGTCCTATATGAAGGGGCTATTAATCTTGGAATTAAAATTCTGTGTTCTCGATATTGAATATATAGGTGATGCAGGACAATGTGAAACCTAGCCTTATGCAATGTAATGTAATATAGGAAATTAATTAATGAACACAGAAAATTCAGATCTGGCCAATTACCAATAGTTAATTAATTCCAAAGAGTAAATCAGCTATAGATCAGACTTTCTCACAGATCCCGCAGTAATAGTCCTCATATTTGAGGGGAGGATCTTAATGGAAAGTAGAACTTCCAACACTTAAGGTCTGAATTTGTGAGGAAAAGGTTTCATAAAACAAATCAAAGCCAAAAGGGCTCAACTTCAGATCTGGGGTTATTGGCTCTACAATCTATTCAGCAGATCTGAAATCCTATGATTATATGAAAGTGTTCAAGAAGGGAAAAGTAGTAGAGATATTGGTTACCTTTATTGGGCTCTCACCAAACTCTAATCACAGAAGGCATTAATGGTGGTTGACAAGAAAGGTGGCTTGCAAACCCAGGAGAAGAAGAAGAAGAAAAGTTCTCTTTCTTATTCCAAATCAAATTTCATACCTAGCATAATGAAGGAGAAAAACCTAGATCTAGAACTTAATATGTCTATCCACACACAAAAGGAAACAAATCCCAACAAATAAGAAAAGAAGAAAGAGAAAGAAGGGGAGATGGACGTGCGCAAGATGGGACTTGCGCACCTTGGATTCATGCGCAAGTTCCCATCTTACGCACACTATTTTTTTTATTTAATGTGGTCCCCACTTTCTCCCACTTATTACATATGACCTAAGAAGCACGGACACTTCTAAGAAAGTGACGTGTCCGTGTCGGACACGTGTCGGACACCGACACTCTTCGGACACTCTCAGACACGTGTTCGATACTATTTAGCCGTGTCTATAATTAAGAACTAAAAATCTTAATTTCGGACACTTGTTCGACACTTTTTTTGCAGCGTGTCTCACAATTCTTAGCATGTGTCTATGACTAAAAAATAAACATGTGGCTGATATCTCTTGGATACTTTGTTAACATATGGTTATTAAAACTTGGAAACTTGATATATGACAATTTTGCACGATGGAAAAATGTATAATTGTAAATATTAATCATATCACAAGCTAAAGACAAATAAATATTTCACTAAAGAATAGGCCTCAAGATAGGCTTCTTTTTTGCTTTTTATTTATTTATTTTTTTTAGGGAGGGGAAAGAGGTGATCTGCCCTTTTTCTTTATATTGATTTTATGGTACTGTGGATATTTCATGTTTAATGATTATGAATTATGTTTTAGTGTTGTATTGATATTTGATAATTTGATATATTTATTAGTTGGTGCTTGAATTTTTATTTTTTGATTGCTAAATTGATTAAAAAACTTAAAATGATATTATTTTTTTAGTAGATGATTATATATATTAATATATATTATTAAGAAGACATCCTTCCTTCTAAAAAAACAAGATGACATCCTTGTTAGTAGACATACTAAGAAAAAAAATTGAGAATCAATTGGTGGCCTGAGGAAGCATACATAAACTTCTTGCTTGCCAACATAAAGAAGGTAAATACTTATGGGGTCCTTGAAGCAAAGTACCACAATTGTTACTATAGTAGAAGGAAGATCAGATTAGACGACGAACCTTGGATTTTCAGAGAACATAGAGCCACTGGGTCTTACTGGATCACTATGAAAGAGACTACTTCTTTTTGCAACCTTTAGCATTTGTCTTCACCTTCTCCCTTTTTAGAAATAGAGGGCAAAATACCAACTATAAATTTGGCCTTAACCGATGGGATGAGAATTAAGAGGTGCTAGTTAATGGGATGGGGCCTTGACGCTTATATGCCTAACTTATTGTATTTAAATTTGTCTGATAAAACATTGTCACAACCCGAACCCAAGAAATCGAGGGTTAAGTTTAAACCTAACCAGTGACACACATACTCCCATGCATACACACTTAGACCTCGTCTAAATGCACACACACAAGGAAAACTCACATGTGCAAACACAATGTACATGGAAGCTGTCAGTATCATTGCGTAAAAAGAAAAAGGATACATAAGGATAAACAATTTCTACAAAAGATAACAGTGAACACAAAATATACAAACGAAAGAATCCTGTCATTACAAACAGTTACTATGAGCCAAGATACAAAATACAAGAGCCAAGTAAACTCTTATGACAGGAACCAGATGCCTTTGACACAGCAAAATGGAGACCTAAACCATGCCACAGTGCTCTCTGGTGGAGTGATCACAGCCACTCCTCTAGCTTTGATGGGGCTTCTACGGTCTCTTTTAAAGTCTTGCCGACCGGTGAGGAGTCGGCAGGGGAGTTTGAGCCTACAACACCATGGACAACTAGTGAATACAATGATTCAGTAAAGCATAAGCAACAATAAGTTAACACGCGTTGTGTCTAAAAGAATAAATAATAGATAAAATTGCCTTGAATTTTAATTTTGTATACTAGGCAAAATTGTGCATTTGAATAAAGCATGTTATATGGATCAATGCATATGTGTACTATACTATGTGGCTACTACATTTGTTATATCCTCCTTCTAGGGATTTATACATGAGATAACACTATCGACCGGGCTAGGATACGAATGGATCTCAGGTTTCTAGGGTCTGGAAGCACCAAGACATAAATACATTGCAGCGGTACCATACATACTATGCCAAAACCAACCCTGCCGGGTATCTTAAGGTTGAGGCTGAGTAGTGTCGGACCACGTTGAATCAATCATATACGTGACCTTGAGTCAAACATGTATTTCATATAAAGAACAGTACTTTACTTTCAATTCAAACAATCCTCACGTCGATGACCATCACCAATAGCAGCAAATCAAATGCATACATTATCAAAGGGACAAAGGTTAAGCAATACATAAAAGTGGAAGCCAATAATCGTTATCCAATATGCCATACAAATCAACTAAATGAAATCATGATAGTTCACTAGTCAACCCTAATATATTTATCCAGTGTTTCTAACCGTGCATGATGATATAGTTTTAAGTTATCCGATATACAGTTGTTTTTCTCTAGTGTTGCATTGTATCAAAAGGTGTATCGGAGTCCCTTAAACCAACACCCATGGGGAGGTGCTTAACATCTGGATTAAACACATGAATGAGTCACAACCCTCAAGACCATTCATGCTATTACCATTTTCCATTGAGAAGGTCAAGGGTTACCTACATTTTAATCTGAAGGCCCTATAAGGTCTCTTCAGTACCTACTTTTTCTTAATATTTATTGGTCTCATGGCATAGCCGTGGGTGACTTACGGCTTAGCCGTATGATGTACTATGGCTTAACCGTGGTTCCCCAAAATTGTTTCCGCATTTGTGGCTCGCTATGGCTAACTCATGTTTCCTTTTACGGCTTGATCATGTTTGTTCTATAGCTCAACCACCGTTTGGTACGGTTTAACCGTAGCACACCACACGGCTTAGCTGTGACTGGACCATAGAAGATTCTCTTAATTTCTACTCTCTGGGTATCAAACCGTAGCTTAACCTACGGTTGGGTTACAGCTTAGCCGTAGACTGACCATAGTGTAAAAGTCAGATTTTTAGGTCTCTGGAAACTGAACTGTGAAGCTTTACGGCTTAGCCGTAAGCTTCAAGTGGTCATGTTCTGAACCTGTTACAAACGTAATAGAATTTGAATCAAATGGAAACAGAGCTAACAAAAGAGAGAACAAACATATATAATTTGCTACAAAAGGGCTATAAAACGCCAAAACACTTGAAAGATTAAGACGAATAATAACATACATGGTGTACCAACAAGTGTTCATCCATAACGTGCTTATACTTGACTTAATTCAACTTTCTCACGTGAAGTAGTTGTCCTCTAGCTCAATTTACTATCGATATGCAGTCCTAAAACCATGCATGCCAAGGGTGAGAAGAAACACGTACAAACAATGCATGAAGCATTCGAGACTTAAAGATACTCTCATGACTCACACCCTTACCTTACAACATACAAGAGATGGAGTGATGGAATGGATGCAAAAGGATTATCCCCTATCTTGGCTTGATGACCGAAGAAGAAGGAAGAAAGGAAATGAAGGAGAGAAGGAGAGAAAAGAAGACGTTGAGTTGAGAGAAGATGGGGTAGATCAGTGCATGCATTTGGGCTTTATAAGATAAGTATCAAGTAAATTACAAATAAGTCCAAACGTTTAAGCTAATTACAGTTCAAGTCAAATAACTGTCCAACAGAAGTAAATGAAGTTGTTTACTTGCGAGTCAGTTATGGAAGTCAATGAGCTTGACGAGATACATGTGTTGACACCAATATGATGCATGAAGGATAAGACCCTACAAAATCAAAAATTGCGAAAAAGGGCTCATGTCTACCTAAACCAGGTTAAACTCAACTCAACTACCTATCCATGACCCGAAATGAAACTCAAACAAACAAAACAACAAGCATAAAACTAATTAGTTAGAAAATTACCCAAAAGTACATAAATTATTCGCCAAACGGCATTAAGTTGGGTCGGAATATTACAAACATAACGAGAATGAGAAAGATGGAGAGAGATTTTAATTAGGAATACGACCATGATCCCCTTTTCCATAGCTATGGTAAGATCAATATATGACCATTTGTGGAGAGAGAGATTGTAGGGGAATGACTAATGAGGAAGAGATTTGAAATTTTGAAGTTTGAATCTGTGGGGAAATATTTATTTCTTTATTTGTAGAGATGAAAGAATGTTAGAATATGTGTGGGCCAAAGGTGGTCATAATTTTTTTTTAAGTATTTCTTTGAGAGGAGAACTCATGGGTAGTGACATTGCACTCTCCAAAGCCCTCCCTTTGATTTGCTTTAATATATATATATCTAGCAACAAAGGGCCAAAGCCTAATCGGGGCAATAACAAAAGAAAATTGCTATACTAACATTTTAAAATAACAACATAATATTTGAGATTTAGAAACATAAGACAAATAAAAGAATGCAAAAGTTTAAAAGAAAGATTAAATTTAGAATAATTTATGAAAAAAGAATCCCTTAGATGTCCATTGCATGAAAATGGACTTCATATTTTTAACTATACAAGAAAGGCCCTCAACCCATTTTAACTTTTTGTAACTAAGCGACCATATCATTGGTTGCTTTGGTTGAGCAAATGATATTGTTGCTCCTTCTTCTTCCTCCTGCCAAACCCATTTGAAATTTATTGATATGAGACATGCTTTTAAACAAAGACCTTTGTAAAACAAAAAATAAAAAATAAAAAATTTAATCAAATTTATAGTTAAAAAAGGTTTTCTAACTTTAAAATTGGTATAAAAAATATAAAAAAGTGAGAATGGTGAAATTAATATTAAAATATTATTTTCATAAAATTTAAAAATAATATAAAAAAAACTAAGTATTTATGGGTGACCATATCGTTGCTTGCTTTGGTTGAGCAACGATATTGTTGTTCCTTCTTCTTCCTCCTACCAAACACACTCCCCACAACATTTATCTATAAATTTTAATAAGATTTATAGATTGGATAAGGAGGATATTATATTTTTAAAGTAGGCCCAAGGTGTTGCTTCGATAAATAATCCAATGAAATGTCACTCTTGGATGTTTGGAAAAATAATTTTTATATAAAAAATTAGAAATATTTTGATATTTATTAATACAAGACATGCTTTTCAACAAAGACCTTTGTTAAACAAGTAAAAAATTAAAAATTTTAATCAAATTTAGTGTTAAAAAAGGTTTGTGTTAAGCTTGAGTCCAATATTAAAATAATTTATTCATAAACTTAGAATAACACAGAAATGTTATCTAACTTTAAAATTGGTAAAAAAAATATTAAAAAGCTAGAATAGTGAAATTAGTTATTAAAAATATTATTTTAATAAATTTAAAAATAATATTTCTGAAAAAGCAAGTATAAAAATAATATTTCTGAAAAAAACTAAGTATTTATAGATGTATGTTTCTGAAAGGACAATATTATAATTTCCAAAGCCACCCCCATGAACCAAGATTGCTAAAGTGGGCCATATTTTGGTTCCCCATGTGGGTCCATGTCGTTATATTCGAAAGCCTACAAACACGTTTTAAATATTGGGTCCACATCACATGTCCTAAATGTAGGCAATTAACGAATGTTTGGCTCATAAAAGTGCATTAAATGGATAATAAGTTGTAAAGAGATAAGAAATAAGTGTAGACGATTAACGAATGTTTGGCTCATAAAAGTGCATTAAATGTATAATAAGTTGTAAAGAGATAAGAAATTTTAGGAAACTTAGTCACATTTGGTTTCTTCTTTTTGTTAACTAATATACAATTGGAATACTCTAAATATCAAGTTGGAATTGGGTTAGTATGGAAATTTTAAAGATAGGTCTCAATATGGCATGAAGTGGTGAAATGGATATGTTTAGAAAGAACGAAGATTGTTTGGACCACTTAATATTGACAAAATAGAAAATATATTTTGAAAGAAAGAACATTTTTTGGATGGGGTCTTATTTAGGAAGAAGATATGTTTAGAATTCAAATAGGAAGAAGATATGTTTAGGACTTTAATCAGAGCATGCTATATGCCGCACTTCTGCAAAATGACTGCCCCACGTATTGCTCTCCTGCGAAAAGTTTATCTTTATTATATATAATAATATAATAATATAACTGGCGCTCAAGGCCCGTGCCCAACATGGGCCAAAAAAGAAAAAAACAAATATCTCAATATAAAATTTTTTTTTTGTGTATATCAAAAAAATATATAAAAATATTAACAAAAATGCTTGTTGAAGAAGCAAAATGAGGGAAGGAGCAAGGGAAAGATAAATCTTTTGATTGAATAGGTGGGCCACTAATGACATAGTGTTCTAACCCAAATACTAACAACCAAATAATAAACAACCTTATACCATTTTAAGAATAAACATTTTAATAATTTGTAATAGAAAATAATAACAACAAATAAAACTGAGCTGTTATTTTACCATAAGTACAAATATTATGATACATATTTCATTCAAGAATATATCAAAATTTATCAATTAAAATAAATTAGCGGAAGAATGTAGCTCAATTATCCCAAAAAAAAAATCACATTAGCATTAAGGTAAAGATAGAGACTTAGAAATTAAAAGAAACAACTGAATCTTCATGCATATGTTAGTGAGATGAGCCAATTTTATAAGATAAGTTTAGATAAGGCGAACTCAATCACTTGTTAGTTATCATTCGTAAAAAAATAAGAACATCTTTCATTAAATTTTAAAATAAAGAAACACACTAATTTAAGAAAATTAGTAACAATATGAGAAAATAATATAAGATGATAATTTTTGTTGCACCCTCCATATTTTATTAAAATTAAAAGCAAAAGGCTCCGCATAAAATTGTATTATATTATACATTTTGTAAATTTAAATCTGACCTTAGATCAGTTGGGAAAGAAGATTGTAGTAAATGTAGCCTAAACCAACAGTGAGTTATTAGGTTGTTGGTTTGAATCTAGTCAATTCTACCATTTACATGTTTTTTTTTTAATTTTTTAATGACTTCTATAGCAAATGAGAATACATAATGGACACCCCCCCCCCCCCCCCTCAACACACACACACACACAAGTCATGGGTAGATCGGATTTTGTGGGACGCATGTTGGTTGGTTTTTGTTTCATCTAATTAGTCGCATGCGGATGGGTATAATAGGTGTAAAAATAAGATCTTTCATCCATCAGGTTTATATGATGGGTAAAAAACTGGATCAATCATCTAGCGTGGGTCCAACATCTAGTAGAGTGACCTCTTTAAAATTTCAATTGCTACTCATATGAAAATGCCTTTATAATGTATTGATTTTGGTAAATTATTAACTGAATATGGTTTGGAGACCACCCCAAGATCTGTCAAATATAATTTATTTGAAAAAGATATCATAAAAATTACTTTCTTTTTCATCATGTGAAAATTGGGCTATTCATCTTAGGGCCTCACATAGAGAATCCTATGCTTTGAGAGGAAGGAAATTTTAAGAGAGAGAGAGAGAGAGAGAGAGAGAGAGAGAGATATTTTTAACGAGGAGCAAAAATTTAGAGCGCGCGAGAGAGATCTTAGGGAAAGATAGCATGCCATGTGTTGCACCCTCGTGCACTCTCACTAAGGGGGGACTTCACTTTGGGAGGAGTAGAAATTAAGAGGGTGAGAAAGTGATTTTAGGAAAAGATAGCATGCCACATGTCACACCCTCGCGTAGATCTAGAGAGAGAAAATGATGACAAGAATTCAAAAACTAAAAAATTAATGATTTTTTATACATTGGACTATTTCATCTAATTTTTTTTACCATATAATATTTTTTCTCTTAAGTTGAGTTTACAGATTAAAGGAAAAAATGATCTAACTTTTTATTTAGTTTTACTAATAAGATATTTAGTTTTCTAAGAGTGCACTAAAATATTTGAAATTATGAATGTGCAATGAATTTAATGTTATAGTTTACAATTCATTTAAATATATATAAAAATTTTTATATACAAATAAAATAAATCTAAAGAAGGCCCACATTGGGTATGGGCCTAAAGTGCTAGTCTTTTCTTAAATAAAATCATCACGTTTTATTTTCTAATTTTAAGCATTGGCCCTGATAAAATTTTAGTTACAAACATTCCTATATGCACGCGTGGTCAAGTTAGTCCATGATTAGATGGCTACAATGATAAATAATCCAAAGTGGCTCCATAGAGAAACTCATTATGAAATAACAATAACTATTAAATAACATTTAAAAAGAAATAAAAATTCCATATAGACATTTGCGATAAAGAAGGTCCAAATCTTAAAACTCCTTTTAGATTTGAATTTATTAGATCCAGAATCAAAGAACTATGGCCCAACTCCCAGTTAATATCTATAAGGACAATGGAGCCTTAACTCGGTTTTAGCCCCATCTGCAGGTGTGGGCCCTGAAGCACCATTTATTTTCTAATTTTAATGCTAAAACAATGACAAAATATGTCAAATTTAGAAAAAGAAAATGATTATAATATATACAATTTGAATTTGATTGGGCTCTTTATGTTAGAAATTATAATATGAGTCCACCTTTTGTGTGATTTTGTGGGAGGAAATATTTTAGATTTTAGGATGCCATGTGTTGCTGAAAGGTAGAGCCGTGGGCAAACTTCCCCTTTAATTATTAGTCATAATATTCCAGACTATTATGAAAAAAAATCTTTTTTCCTATATAATACCAAGCTTTGAAATAGACATGTTTTAGACTCAAACTGTATATATGTCGAGTGAATGGGCTCAGCCCACATGCCGTACAATTTAGCCTAGATCTAGGTTTTCACTTGGGTAATTTTATGTGTAGATCTTAAAATGATTAACACACATCCGGCATTGCACTGCCAATGGCTGGGTTGTGTTGGGATAGTATGCATCAGAGTCCAAGTCAATACTTAATAAAAATGAAAGTAATTATATTTTAAGGTAAAAACATTTTAGGATAAATCAATTGTTAAAAAGCAAACAGTGAATATATCCCCCCGATAATGCTTCTGCCAAATCAAGATGTTTCGCATAGAAGTCTTTGATGTCAAGATTTCTATATAGAATTCTTCGGTGTCTTCATGGAATCCTTTATTGGGGCCTATCTTATGCATTTTCTTCACCATTTACATTATTTGGGTTTTTTTGTATTAGGCATTACCATTCAAGATTTCTTTATCAAAAGATTAATATTATATCTATGTCTTTTCTTTGCTTTGATTTTAACATGTCTTGTCAATCCTCATATCATGTCATCCCATGTGCTAAACCTAAGAAGACTTTAAACATGATATCACCCAACATGATAAAAGGATTCAACTAAAACAGGATATCAATGCAAATACATGAATTTTGGCTATATATAAATATATATATATATATATTACTGAGAACACATCGAAGCTCACCAAGATGGGGCTAGATATAATACGAATACGTCAATTTCATAGATTTTTGAATGGAAAGAAGGATTTAAATAAGGGAATGAAATAGGAGTGGATGAGTGCTCCCAGGGTCCTGACACAAATTAGGAGCGTTGTGCAAAAACCACACGGGGCGTTCCTCTCTTGTAATGCATATTGCAATAGAATTCGACGGGCATTACAAGTATTGTAGTAGAATTCGGAGGGTTGTAGGACCGTACAACACGATATATAAAGAGAGGAATGCCAACTTAAAAGAGATATATTTTGCTTGAAAGTCTTCCTAGCCTACTTTTGTTCTCCAGCAATGCAGGCTTCCTAATTTAGTACGGTGGTTTTTGGGCAGCATCCTTAGTCAATTAAATCCGATCAGAAGCCCTAGGTCCTACTTTCTATTCCGCCAAAAACTCGAGTAGAAAGGGAGTCGTCCTGTCGAAGAGACAACGACGCAACGACAGAATCGAGCCTCTGTGATCACGATCTGTCCAAATGCGGTTGAATTTGAGGTATGATTTGTCTGTTTTCACTGAAATCAAGACATGTAATATATATTTTTTCACTTTTGATCGAGTTTTTCTTCTTTAGGGATTACGATTTCTGGTTTGGTAGTGCATTTCGATCGTTTGATTGAAGAGATCTGATGATGTATATGTTTCTTTCTTCTTCTTCTATAGTTTGTTAGATGATGATCTCTTTACATGCGTGGTTTTCTGATGATCTCTTTCGAAGGTGCGACTTCTCTCTTCCTCTCTCTCTATGCAAAACCCTAAATCTATTATTCACTTACAGGGTTTTTCTTCCTTCTCTCCCCATCCTGATTATTCTCGCTGATATCGATGCTTCTCTTTTGATTTGATCTCTAGCTTCGGCAGAGCTGAGCTCTCCAGAATCTCCGCTTTTATAGAAATGATTCATCTGTATGTTTCTTAGTATTTGTAACTCTGGATTTCTATGTTTGTTGGTAATCTGTTGTTGTTGGGATTGGGCATGATTTAAGAGGTGAGTTTGTGCCGCTTTAAGGAAACGATTCTGGTTTCTAGAGTTTGATTTGCTTGGAGATTGGTTAGTTATTTCATTGAAGATTGCTGAGTTTGTAGCTCAGCTGTTTGGTGCTCATTGTTCCAGCCATGAAGTTGCAGGATAAAGTCACATTAGCTTTGTTCTTCCATTATATAAAGAAAAAGAGTGCAAAGAAGTAGGAAATTAGTATTCATTGTGAACTGGATTAGTCTGACCAAAATACAGGTTAAGTGAAGAGAATAGATGCAAAATCACACCCTTATTTTGCTTTTCATATAGCGTGTCAGATGCTGAACTCAAATAGATGGGACAAGGCTGCTGGGATGGTGGTTTAGTGCCTTAGATATTCTTTATGTTATTTTTGTAATTTTTTTGAACTGTTGTCCTTTCTGCAATATATGTTCTTCTCATTTCATTTAGATTTTAGTAATTATCTCTCTATTTTATTATTCTATGCTCATTAAAATATTGTCTAAGATTGGAAGTGGTTGGTGACTCGGTGGTGAAGATTAAACTGTATACCTAAAAAATAAACATACCCACAATGTGAAGTACTGCAATTGCCCAAATCGACAAGCTACCCAGAAAATGGGACTTTTGAGAGAGAGAGAGAGAGTTAAAGATGGATCGATTACAGAGAAGATGTTCTAGAGGAATGAATGTGGAACATGCAAGAAAACCCCCCTTGTTCTACTACATGCATCTATGAAAGATTTACTAATAGTTGAGCATGCAAAAGAAGAAAAAGCCATGAAATGGTAAGATTTTCTTCAGTTGTCAGTTGTATGAAACCCTAGAATGTAAAGATTGATAGATGAAAATGCTGCAGAAGAGAATATGAATGTAAAGATTGATAGATGAAAATGCTGCAGAAGAGAATATGAGAGAGAGAGAGAGAGAGAGAGAGAGAGAGAGAGATTCGGTTAGTTTCTAGGAGTTAGGAGTAAGGCAACATACTACGTATGAAATGAAATGGGAATCTTTCCCTCAACTCTGTCGTGATGCTACTGCCCTAAACGCTCTTGTCTTATATCTAAAAAGGGAAATTTTCAAATAAGCCCTAAGTTTTTGAGCACATAAGTTCTACTCCTCAATGTAAGAAACAAAGATCAATGTATTCCTATGGCATCGCTGAATCGCCAACAGTATGCTAATGTGCCCTTAGATACTTTTTAGGTTTATGCCTCTCTGGTTCTGTCTATACACACTGGGGCAGAGCTAAGGAAGTTGTTTTGGTTTTGGGGGGGGGGGGGGGGTGAGGGGGTGAGGGGTACTAAAATGGTAATTTACAGTAGTTTTTAACAATGCACCCTTCCTTCCCAAAATGCGGGATTCTGCACCTGTACGCATTGACATGCGTATTCTGGGATCAGTTGCGTATAGAGGCCTTTTGATTCCATTTGTGCTGAAGAATCTGCTGGTTTTACTTGTTCTGTTTTATCTGGAAACATCTGCTGGTTTTTGTTGGTATGGAAATGATTTTAGAGCTAATTGTTTAGCAATTTTTTGGAAATGATACTTAGGCTCAGACCTTCCTTGAAGGTCTGTGGGCTCTGTCTCATTTGCTGCATTTATCAGAAGTTCTGTGGTTATTGTTTCTTTGTTTTTTTTCCCTTTGTTTTCAACACAATTGAGTGATTTTGAAGGGGCTTCGTAAGCAGAGAATTTATCTAAAGCTCAAATGAGTAATTTCATTTTTATAACATTGTTTTACATGTAAGCTTTGAAAGTTCACAGTGAGTTTCATGGTAGGCAACGCTTGACGACTATGCTTATTATGCCTATAAATTAGTTGAAGATCACTTTAATTCATCAATGTTGTCGAGCTTACAAATTAGACAAACACAAATACGGTGGTCTCAACCTTGCACTAACTATGTTTTTGAAGTAATTAGTTCCGCATTTCTACCTTTGCATTTGATGGCCTAGATTAATACTATATATGATTCTGTAGTATCCACAATACTGAAAATTATTGCAAGAATAGGCTTGCCCAAAGAAACATGAATCTGATTACTGAAAATTAGATCGGTTTCACTTCTTTTTTGGAGATTCCTTGCTCTGATTACGATTATGTGTTTGATTTCACTTACATTACGGTTTGATCCATAAGAGATCATGGGGCCTTCATGCATCATGATATTGAGTTTGAGGTTGAATTACCCAGAATTTCCTCTTTTTCAAGGAGTTGGTAGGATATTCCCAGTATTTATAGGAATCTCCTTTCTATCAAAGGGGCTATAGACTATAGTGGAGGATTGAAGGTGAAAAACCAACAATGAACCATCAAATAATCTCTCCTTCAATAGGAAATGATTGCCGCTTGCACAGTAGTAATTTAATCCTAGGAAAGAGATGGTCTTATCTGAATCTCCATTTTGGCCACTTCACTCCTTTTACTGTGAGATCCGAGGAGTTCTAGATGAAGGGGCTATGAATCTTGGAATTAAAATTCTGTGTTCTTGATATTGAATATATAGGGCTTATTTTGTATGCTGTCTATCCTGATATGTTCCTACGTATTTGTGGTTTCCTTTTCCTTGCGCTGAATAATTGCCTTGGTTAAGTCCGTAAACTGGGAGGAACATGGAGATGTACTGTGCAACAGATTTCCCCACTACCATTATTCCTTGTTCCCCAAACCAAATGCAGGCTGACCCAGACCCACCCACCTTGTGGTTTTGACAAATGACAATGAATAAAAGTATTATGGTTTTATTAAGGGGCTGAACATTGATCTCCCTCCAAGTGATTTTGGAGGTCAACTCAAAATGAGAGTTATTTAGTTGCATGCTGTTTGGGAACGTGACGCTGACCCGATTTGATGCAATCGGACTGTCTAGGGCCCAAATAACCAAATTCCGAAAATATCCCAACACTACACCACCTTGCTGGGAAGAAAAATAAAAATCCAGAATTAAAACGACAAAGGAACAATGCTGAAAAAACACTAAACTCACCTTAGAAGCCTTCTTAATCTTCTAGCATCCATACTATACCAAAGAAAGAGGAAGAAAACGCATGAAACCACTAGTTTTGTTAACTTCCAACAATTGGTACTGTAGCTGCTACAGTAATGACGAAAATTGTTTATTAAATAATGCTCATAAGTCACACAAGAACCCTAGTAATCTTTCCCTAATTGGTTGCCTATCATTAGAAGAAGTACTCAGAATAATTTCCTTGGCGCAGCCACAATCCACGATCGATAAAATAGAGCAATCTTCTAATGGATTGATCAAATCCAAGATGGATTTTAGCCCTAGGGCACAAACATAACTAAGAAACACACCATAACTGAAGGGAAAACCCAGTTTGAATATTATTAATTATCAAAGCATAATCAACTACATTAAGGATTCTCTTGTTTATAGAGTGGCAAACCTAGTTCTTGGCATGCAAGACTTACTACTTAAAACCAAGAACTTCCTAATCCTATCAAGTATGAAATAATAATAGTAGTAAGATAATTATAGAAGGAGCCGTAGTAGCTCTCAACCAATTGGGCCTACCGGGTTGACCCCTGGGTTAATGTTTGGTCCTAGTTGCCTTCTTGGGCCGGGTCTATACTACATCAAATTACAACTTACAACTAAATGAATGATTAAAAGAAAAAACTTGAATGATAAAGATGAACTTCAGAAAGGTTGAGCTAACCTGGATCATTCTGAAAATGAAATAGTAACAAACTCAGGTGAGTAACAAACAACAGCAAAGCTAATGCTGATAATGTTGAAACCATATGTATTTGGATACCTTAACAGAGGAGGCTGGATATCTAGACTTTTCCTTATCAAACAAGAATTTCTAGATGCTCCATGACAGCTATTGATAATGCATCCCTGTCTAAAACTCTCTTGTATGTGATGAGGCCATTGAACCTCAAATCCATGTCTAAAAGGGCCAAGAATAATTGGCAAGAAAAGGTATGGTGATGGGAAATCCTGGAAGAGCAAAGTTTGTAAAAGAAAAAAAAAAAAGAAAAAAAAACCTTAAATCACTAATGTTCAACAAACTTAAAAGAACATTCACATGCACCATTAGCAGCTCTAGTGAATCACATGAAGAACGTTTTTTATTTTTATTTTTTTGAAATTTGAATTACAAGTCAAAGGATTGGGATTATATTGGAGCACAATGAAAAAATAACATGCTATTATTTTCTTAATGCTATTTCAAAAAATAATCTGAATAAAAATATAGGAGATGTTATGGATTATAACTCAAACAACTTGTGTGATCATATGCTTTTGGTTGATAGGGGACATTGGGTTGAATGAGATATTCCAATAGATACATAAGCCAAGAGCAAGCTCTGAGCATCTAAGTGGTGTTGAGGAATTCCTAAACACCACTTGACAATACAACAAACAGAGATAGGATCCTGTGTCCATGTATCAAGTGTTGCAACACATACTATAAGAATAGAGAAGAAGTGCATGGTAACTTATTATGGAATGGGATAATGAAGAGTTACATTCATTGGACGAGACATGGGGCGGATCTATATGGGGGGCAATATATTAGTGATGAGTTCGATGAGGGTGATGATATGCAAGGAATGTTGCAGGATGCATTTGGTATGCTGAACTTAGATGTTGGGGAGGATAACAAATCACCGAAAGAAAGCACTCTAGATGAGCCAAATCGAGAAGCGCAAAAATTTTACGAGTTGTTGAAGGATGCTGAGTTTGAACCATACCTAGGTTGCACTAAATTTTCGAAACCATCCATACCTAGGTTGCACTAAATTTTCGAAACTATCTTTCCTTGTACGGTTATTTCACTTAAAGTGTCTTAATGGATGGAGTGACAAAACATTTGACATGTTGCTTGAGTTGTTAAAAGAGGCATTTCCTGTTGGTGAAATGTTGCCTAAGAATCACTATGAATCAAAAAAGATACTTCGGGAGTTTGGGCTGCACAACAAGAAAACACTACAAGAAAATACATGCTTGCCCAAATGACTATATGTTGTACTGGAGGGAGTATGAGAATATAAATGAATTTGTTGTATGTGGTGAGTCTAGGTGGAAATCAGTGATATGTCACTCTATTGAACAAGCTTTAACTTCATCTGCAGAGGATAAGAAGATAGCTGCAAAAATCCTGCATTATTTTCCATTAAAATTGAGGCTTCAGAGATTATTATGTCTTCAAAAACAGCCGAGCATATGAGATGGCATGCCGAAGGCCGCACAAAGGATGGGTTATTAAGGCATCAACATATTTTGAGGTAGGTAAAGCTTTAGATGAAGAATACCTGTCGTTTGGTTTGGAATCACGTAATGTTAGACTTGGATTAGTATTGCTCACACCACATGGCCCTTCATTCTTATTCCATACAATTTGCCACCATGGATGTGCATGAAGTAGGCCCTTTTCATGCTATCGTTGCTTATTCCTGCCCTATGTCTCCTGGGAGCAATAGTGATGTCTACCTGCAGCCACTAATAGAGGAGCTGAAGGAATTGTGGACAGATGGAGTTGAGACATATGTTGCCTTTTCAAAATAGCATTTCTAAATGCATGCAGCGGTCTTATGGACTGTTAGGGACTTTCCTGCATATGCTAACTTGTCAGGATGGAGCACTAAAGGGAAAAAGGCTTGTCCCTTATTTATGGTTAACTTATTATCACTTATTCTGTTTATATTGTTTGTAAGAGGATAATCTAATTTACCTTTCTTTGTTTTGTAGGGAATCTAATTTACCTTTGTTGTGTAGGCAGCAAATGGATGATCAAGCAGAAGTCATTTTATTTTTTTATTTTTCTATAACAATGTTAAGTAGTTTTGGGTTATGCAGAATATTTGTCCAAAACTTTTCTGGAAGCACCTTGATTTCTCTTTGGATGATAACACAACAGTTATGTTAATAGTTTGAATCTTTTTTTCTCTTTGGTTGATAACATAGCAATGTGAAGGTTTTGAATCTTATTTTGATTGGCAACCTCTTGATGTTAAAGGAGTTGTTTCATGTTGACAGATTACCCACATTTAGTTTTCCATTTAATTAGGTAGTGGCTAAATGTGATTTGCAAGTTTTCAGGACATACTTTCATGGACCTATGATTGAAAGTCATATTAGATGGTCTAGAATGGTGACCCATAATCTATTTTGCTAAACATCTTTACTCTCTAGGTCATTTCTTCGGGGAATAACATTTTAACTGTACATGTTCCCTCTCCCTCTAGGACGATGGTGTTGATGTGTGATATGGAGGATTTAGTCTTAGACAGCTTGGATCTGTGGTTGCACACTGCAAGCTTGATCCTTTGATTGCAAATTTTATGAAGCTGTTGTGCAGCCAAGCGATTTGCAAGTGAGTCATCTTAGTATTGAGAATTTAGTGCTTAATAGTAATTTGGTTTTTTCTTTTATTTATAAGTGAAGTATCTGTTTCACTTGGTGATGCAGATATACTGCAATGGAGATGCATTAGATTGGCCCGACTTTCCTATTGGGATGCTGTCTGCTGTCCATCTCGATAGATGTTTGTTCTGTGTTTTTTTCATTTACCAATGACTGTTTTTTCATTAGCTGTTAGCCTAAGCTGTGGGACTTTTGTTTGTTGCCTTGAAACAAGCCTGAGTTTTTACTTGAGTTGATGTAATTTAGCCAACTATAGAGCATTTAGCCAACTGCATATCTTTTCAGATTTGTGCTGTGGCAGATCTTCAAAATAAGAAAATAAGAAAAATCAATTCCGTGGCATTTACTTTGAACAATTTTTAATTTCTTTTACATTTCATGTTCTCTGTTCCTGTTTCTCTTGCAGTTTTTAACTAATTTTCGTGAACACTAGTGCTTGACAGGTTTACTTTGTTTTTATAAATCTGGGCTTCCTAGTAATTCCTTTATGGTGATTTGGCAGGTGAAGAGGCTCTGCTAGAGTTCATAGAAATCATAAAGTCAGACACCGAAACTTAAAGCTAAATTACTTTGGTCTTTCATCCTCCTGCCTTCGATGCGGCCTTTCATCCTCCATGACTACCAAGAGCTCGCAGATCATGTATATTAATTTCTACATTCCATGTAGACCCAAAAACAACAACAAAGACATGGGTCAATTCGGTACTGTTTTGAACCAAGATCAATTGGGTACTGTATAGATAGCAGCATATGTTGAATGTTGGTGGGTGTTAGCAGCAGAATTCCTCAAAAAAGACATGGGAAATGAATGTGAATTGGGGTGTGTTTTCTGATTTGTAGTGATATTTATTATGCGAGTTATGGAGTGTCTGTGGACAGAATCTTTGTTGTCAAATCAAGTGCCTGTCCCTCATTTGATGAAGTCAAGAAACTACCCAACAAGGTTCTCCCGTGGTGTGGTAAATACATGCCATCTTTCATGACATTCTAGCCATGGCTTTTTTTTGCTCTCACTTTTAATAAAGCACCCTGATTTGTGTTAATTTTTTGTTAATTCTGTTGATTTTGGTAATTATTATGAACCAGGTACCAGAAGTTCTAGCCTATTGAGGCGCTTGCATAAGGGGTTCTTGCCAACAGCCAGTGCAGTACATGTCCCAGGTTATGTGGTACCAAAATTTCTCTACTTAGAAGATTGTATGTACCAAGCTAGTAACTGTTAGAAGGCACCTTGATACAGGCCAACAGATTAGCGGAGACAGGTGGAAAGATTTCCATCATATTACAGTTGTATGAATCATGTTGTCAGAATCGGATGATTCACGATACGAATCGCATTGGACAGTATTCGATACATATCATACGTGTAAATTGCTTTACAAGAAAAATCGTACGATACAGTCATGAATCGTACAATATGATACAAATAATATGAATCACACAAATCTTACAATATTTCTTGGGTGGGAAGTTGAAAGGCCAAACATCTTAAAATAGGGGTCTTTTCAATAGGTGGGTTTTTTTGGCATATACGGCATAGGTTATGGAGGCTGAAAATGCACACTTTTCACTGCAGCCGAGCAACACTGCAATACGTTGCTTAAAGCGGGAAACGCCCTGGCCTTATTGCGAAATATTGTTATCTCATAATTCATATTTGGGTTGTGACAAAGTGTTATGCTAGCTATCAACCTACCTAACGCAATTCTCTTCCTTTACACGGACTTGGGACCGGCAGCAAAAACTGGCGAAGTTAAAGGTGCCTACCTTGTAAGATTGTAAATCTAATTGGTTCTGATTGGTGTTGACT
The DNA here is from genome assembly GCA_037013555.1 of Sextonia rubra. NCBI lineage: Eukaryota > Viridiplantae > Streptophyta > Magnoliopsida > Laurales > Lauraceae > Sextonia > Sextonia rubra. Next base: position 101,060,951 of record JASUAD010000001.1, on the reverse strand, counting down.
TTTGTGCTGTTGCCTCAAGTATATTTCAAACAGTGGTACAAACCCTTCCCCAAGGCGCTCCTGTCTTTGAGTTTTTTCCTTTTAAGTTTAACATCTGCTAAATCGCCCTTGCACCAAATGGACTCCATCTCCCTCTCTCTCTCTTCCTCTGCCAGAATCAAATAGGAAACATTCTGCTTATGAAAATAAGGCCCCTATCCTGTTTTTAATTTGTGTTGATTGCAAATTCTCTTTTGAACATTGTTAAGCTTTTTTTTTTTTTTTTTTTTTTGCCTCTGTACAACCAATTGATGTCAAGGTTTGTTATTTCTGACAGCTCACTCTGCGCCAAGTTATGGACACCATAAAGCAATCAACCAGATCTGGATCTATTAATGAAATTTCAATGGTGTTGTTGAACAATGCCGTCTTTACCTTTTGCCAACCTCTTGATCCTCATCTTTGGTGAATGGGAATATGTATACAATTCGTAAGCACTTTGTCCCCTTTTGAGGCATTTGAATTGTTGATTCACTTGAAGCATTATATATTGGCTGATTCATTCATTTGACTTGATTCTTGTTGATTCATCCCACTCACTAGGCTTGTTTTTTAGTGGAAAAATTTTCAGCATGTGAAGTATATTAAATTCTTTTCTTCAGTTTTGCATAGAGCAATTGGTGTTTTGTGTTGCGAAGTATTCAATATATTCACATTGTTCACACATGTTATTGGTGTCTTGGATGACCGGTTTTTATCGACATTGCTAATTTTAATGTCTCTTTCTCTGTTTGTGATTGTTGTGTTTGTGCTGTTATGCTCTCCATTTTGAGGGATGTTTTTGACTTTATCGTTTGATTGCCATTGTGATCTTTGTGCTGACTTCCTGTGTTCCCTTTGTAGAGATGTTATTAGGATGCCAATGTTTTCGGTATTGGCACTTGGACTTGCCATCAGCCTTACGTCTATATGGTTTTTAAATCAGACTGGTCCCACCACTTATATGTAAAAGAAGAAAATGATAATATATATATTTGAAATTTTATCCAGTGCATGTCTCTTCCATGCACACCCTTGCACACCTTATTGTGGCACTCACCTGATGATCCACTCAAATGTACCACCACATGGACCTTCCCTTTGTGAGAGAGAGAGAGAGATTAATCGATTGTAGGTAATGCATATTGTGCTAACTAAATCATTTGGAAAACATCTAATTATAATCGATTGTAGGTAATTAGTTGATTGTATGTAAGGCATATTGTGCTAACTAAATCGATTGTAGGTAATGCATATTGTGCTAACTAAATCATTTGGAAAACATCTAATTATAATCGATTGTAGGTAATTAATTGATTGTAGGTAATGCATATTGTGCTAACTAAATCACTCGGAAAAATCTAATTATAATCGATTGTAGGTAATGCATATTGTACTAACTAAATCATTCGGAAAACATCTAATTTTACCCATTCAGCCTTCTTTCTTCCATTTAGTTCTGATGAAAAGCCTCTTGCCTTTTGCAGTCTGGTGGGATCCTTGAACAAGATTCCTATATCTATTGCTGGTATACTGTTGTTCGAAGCACCACTCAGCCTACTTAACCTTTTCAGCATACTTTTTGGCAATGGATGATTGGTGGTGTGATTAACTGCTACTTCTATTGTATTTTCCAGGTCTTTTGGATTCTATTGAACCCATGCTTGAATTTTGTTTTTAAGGTCTTTTCACGGTGGTGTTTTTTTGCAAGGGCTAAAATGTCTCGACTTATAGGCGCACAAGGATCATTTACCAGGGATGCACTTACTTGGGTGCCTTGCCTTGCCCCATTCATTTTTTAATATTTTTAATTTTTTACCCTGGCTCGCTAAAAGTAAAAGATGCTAATAGGAAACATGAGAAGGTATAGAACAACGCTTATAATTGAGTAGAAGTCAGTGATATTATCTTATGCTGACACTAGCTGAGAAATTATTTATTTATTTATTCAAGGATACTACTACAACCTCCATATATTTCAGCAGCATGCCTGCTAAATGTTTATTTAGAGTAAACAAGAATGGTTATATAATTAATTATAGACGACTTGATTCACAAAAACATAAAACAATATACTATTTGATCATACTTTATTTGTTTGCATATTAATTTCTTCATATTATCTCAAATATTTTCATTTAACATATAGAAATTCCAGATGCTTTATCAACTATATGGGCAAGGATTTTGCTTCCTCACTTGTGAGGATGTGGCTGTCGTACTATTTCAGTCTTCTATCGTTGTTATTGTTGATCGTCTCAACCTATGCTGGTCCCCTCTCCGTTGTTCCTCCTTTTTATTGATCATGTAACCTCTGTTTATGTATATGAATCAATATTTGTATGTTTTTATTGACAGCCCAGCTGTTTTAAGCAAGATTGGCAAGGACTCTGGCTCCCACTGTCTATGTATATATTTTTGTCAGACATCAGAAAATCAAGTAAGTCAATGCACTATTCTTGTCATATTCAACATATAACATTTGCAAATTTTAACTAATTTGCTATATTTTGAGTTCTAACACTAACTGAAGTTCTGTTTTATTCATTTATCACTGTATGTTTAAACTCTTGTTTATAAGAAAGAAGAAACTTAGGAAAAAAAAAAAAAGGAAAGAAGAAGAAATTTGAAGCCACTGGTTCTTTGTAGAAATTGAATAATCAATTGTCATTGATGCCTTATCCATCTTTTTCAAAACTGTAGAAAATTGGAATTATATTTTGCAATTACATTGGCCTTTTAAAAAAATTGTTAAATCTATAAAGATTTAAGATAACCAGCTTAGTCATGAGTTGGATTTCTAATATGGGGCCTACATGAGTGAGAGAAAAAAATACTAGATGGAATTTGATTCTGTGACCAATTGAATAACCAAATGCAATTTCCATGTGAAGGCTTGTCCTTGTTGCAAGTAGAATATGTGAAAGTGTGGAAATTAATTTACTTTCGTCTATATTAATTGCCTTATCATTTTTTTTTTCCTCCTTGGATACGAAAGAGATGGAGAATGGGGTTGAGAGGGATGGTGTTTTCATGCCTAGTGATGATCACTTGGGTGAGATGAGTGGGTTGAAGAGAGGAAGACTTTTCATTCAATTGGTGTGGATGTTGTGCGAGGCTTAAGGTTTTTGGTTCTGGTGATTTTGAGTTCTTTTGTGAATGTACTCCTGGCTATCATGAAGGTCTCTACTTGTTTTTTTGGTTTTCAAGACCAGCATATTGAAAAAAGTCATTTATCTTGTCACTATGCAAGTTTTTTTGTCGTGTAAACATTTTTCTTAATTATATTAGTGAATGCAATCAGTTCTTTTGAAATTAGAAGCATAGTACAACTGTTTGTTATGTGCACGTGCCTTTATGGACCTGTGAAGCAACTTGACAATTTTGACAAGATTAAAGTAGAAGAAAAAAGAAAATTGTTTAGTTTACACTACATTTTTTGGCTTCATGGTCTTACAAATACCAATAAATTATGGTTCTATGGTCACTGTACTGTTCATTTTTGAAATGAACAATTTTGTGGGGTAGGTTTAATTAATTTAATTAGATCCCTCAGTTTGAGAGGTGTTCTCTTTTTATTTGGCCGCAGTCCTCCTTGTGAAAAGGAAATTAAAAAAAATTATCATATGCTTTCAATTTCCCTTTTCAAAATAATGTATTCATCATTATTTTTGCTCTCTCTAATTTGTATTGCCATTTTTTGGGGTTTTTCTAGCTTGTGTCAAATGCCACAGGTAATTCTATTTTTACTTTGTAATTTTATTTGATTGATTTATTCTTTGTTCAGTGTCAAATTGCTGTTAGATTAATGTGTCATTACTTATTCACTCTGTTTGAAAGGATTACACCTTTAATCTCAATGCAGATACCTCTCTTTCGTATCATTGTCACGAGTACAATTTTTGGAATGACGTAAGTAGATGGTTCTGCTGTGGTTAGATGCGGTACAAGTTTTTGGGGCCTGGAAAATATCAAAGGTAATTCGCTTTTCACTTTCATAAGTAAATGAAGTTCTTTCATTTTTAATGATTTTTTATTTAAGTAAATAAAATAGATAAATTGATAGAGTTGTTGGAGTGTGTCGCTTTCTCTGTTTTGGGATCTAGGTCTATCCTCTTCCTGTTTCCATGTTTTATCTTTCTTTGTATTTCTGTTGGGTTTTTTTAGATGCGATTAGATAGAATTAGGATATTTTGGTGGGTTCTTCTGTCTGTTTGAGGGACAGGTTGCAAGTTTAGGTGGTTGTGTTCTTTCTGGGCCCCTTTGTATTATAGTCTTAATCCTATAAATGTTTTTGACTTTCTAAACTATTTGTTATAAATATATGATTAGTGTTTGATCCGTTTATTATGAACTTGACGACAAAGAAGTTGTAACACTGTTGAATCTCGATCCTCTTGAATTGTTTCACTCAGATATTTGTGACCAAATATTCAAATCACAAATGGATTAATGCAAGAACATGGGCAATCATTTAAGAGGCTTGAGATTTTAGACTAAGGGGTTCTTTGAAAACACTGATCTAATTAATAAGAGCCAAATAGATTAAGGTCAAAATAGAATCCCTAATTTTAAGTTGTAATTTACAATTAATGTATTTCATAAAATACAAAAAAGTGCTAACCCCAACATAGTTCTGACAAGGCTTTGGTGATGATGATTGTGGTAATTGTGGTATTTGGGGCTCAACTCTAAAAAATAATAATGTAGAGTAATTAGAGATGTAAAATGGGCCGACACGATAGGTGCTCGGCCTGGCCGTGCTGGCATAGCACGACTGGACCAGGGTCCGGCCCAGCACAGCCCATAGCCGTGCCATGCCGTGTGTCGTGCCTGCCATGCCTTGCCTTGCCTTGTTTGGGATGGCAAGGTGTTTTTTTTCCTTAATGTTTTTTAAATAAAATAAATTGGACGAGATGACACAGAGATTTAAGTGGTTCGGCCAAACTCGACTTACATCCACTTGAGGAAAAATCCATTTGGATCTTTTCAACTTGAAGGTTTTTTAATTGGATTACCTTCAAACCTTTACAATTTTTTTTAAATAATAAAGAATATAAAAAAGTAAAGGAAATTACATTTTATGTTTACATCAAGTTAAAGATAAAATTATAGTTGTAGTCTGGCGATGTCATAAGTTTGATCCTAGTCTTTTGGTTCAGTCAATTCTTGTTTTCTTTTATGTGCCAAATACCAATCTGGTAGATAGACACAACACTCCACCGTTTCATGCGTTAAATTCATCCTCCCATCATCAACTACACGCCCACCTGCACTAAAAGCCTGTTTTGATGCTACAAAAGACATTGGAATTATTAGTAAATCATGAGCCATGGCAAAAATCACAGGATATATGCTTTCATATGCTTTCCACCACGCAAAAATATCAAAAGTAGATGTAACATTTGGCTGCATCTCCATTACTACACCTGTGTCAATATATGACGATAACTCCATCACAACATAACTTGAGGTGAATGACATACCCATTTTGGAATAAAGATTATCAAAACCTACTAGCTTTTGATTTCCTCCCAATCCTTCCCTCTGATGTGCCCATCCTTAAGCAATATGATTGAAATAATGATTGTAAACATAAAGTTATATTGTCAATATTGTTTATATTTTCAGTTTGTAAGTTATCATTTATTTCATGATGAAAAAATGGTAACACCTTTCAATTTAATCGTAGGATCTAATACAGCAACTCAAAAAATTTCATTGGGGCTTTACGCCAATACTTAAATTTTTCTTCCATTTTTTTTCACAAATAGTGCCAAGTAGTCCATTATTTTTATACATTTTAATTTATGCACTAATTGCGAAAATATGATTAAGTGTTTGATTAGCAGTGGGATAATACATCTTAGAAAAAAATAATGTTGCATTATAAAAAAACTTCTAAAAGATTCTTTAATTCATCACAAATTTCCCAATGTCCATCAGGCACCCGGTAATCTACTATATGAAAAAATAGCTCTATTTAACATATCATATATAGAATCCCATTTATGTTCAACATCTATTCTTATTCTTATAGGTGTCAAATTATGCCTAGTACATAAAGTGGCGTATAGTTGTTCTCTAACTGAGGAAGAAATTATATATCTAACACAATCTTTAATTTTTTCTATAATAATCTCTATATATTTTAAACCAACTTTGATAATAAAATTTAAAATGTGACATACACATCTGTTGTGAAATATAGAACCATCAATTAAGTAAAAAAGTGGTATCATAGCTTTCATTATATCAATGGCTACATTTTTGTTAGATGCATTATCTAAATAGATATAACTTTATCTAAAATTTCATATTCTAAATTTTTTTCTAAAATAAGTGTTGCTATTCTTTGTCTATTGTGTGGCCATTGAAGTTTAGAAAAAGTAATTATCTGTTTGTTCATTATCCAATTTACATCAATGTTATGGGCAGTGATAGAGAGGAAGCCATCACCACCTCTATATGTCCATAAATCCGTGGTTATAGCTATTCTACTAGTACTATTTTGAAAGTAATTTTTTATATTTTTTTTTCTTCTTTCCATAACCTAATGGCATCATTCCTACCAGTGTTCCTAGAAATTTTTTAAAATTGTGGAGCAAATGCGCGTTGACTCATTTTTAGCAAAAACAAAAGGCATTTCAGCAAGTACAATATATTTTACCAACTCTTGGCTGGCGGTAGTGGCATTATAACTAAATAATCCTAAACTACTACACTAGTTGAAATTTTGGCCTGTGTCCCCTCCCCTTTCGGTTTGTGACCCAGACCTAATATGTTTGGGTTCACATTTGTCTTTATGCCTTTTCAAGTGCCCTGTACCACCACCTAAATATACACTATAAATTTTGAGGCAATGCTTGCGTCAGGATTTTTCTATTTCTACACCTTTTTTTTTCTGTAACATATATTGTGTTTTATGCATGCCAAACTTTAGACTTTCGGGCTCTCTTGGCTCTTTTACGGCAGGAACCCTGGGTTGGGCGTGGGGCTAGGGTTGGGGCTTGCTATGTTTCAACTTCTTCTCGTATATCATGTAAACCCTTTTCTTCCCTTAGATTAAAAGGATAATCTTCAGGGTAGTGTCCAGCTATTTTTAAAAAATAATAATAATTTTGAAAATAATATCCTTAATGAATAATTTATAGTGATAAAGATTTTTATGATAATTAGTATAAGAAAGGGGCGGAGATGAGAAATATAATAATATATATAGATTATAAGAATATGAAATCTCAAATTGAAATAAAATAAATGCCTCAATTTTTTAAGGCCCCTTAATCTTGTCTCTTGGTGACTTGATCTTTGGTCCTCCAAAAACTTGTTACTTGGAAGTATGAGTAGAATTTGAGAGAGTTAGAGAGCTTGTAGTATGAGAGAATGAGAGTAGTAAGTTGTGATTGTAAGAATGAGAGGGAGATGGTATTTATAGAAATTTGAAAGGTCAAAATGACCTTAAATGCCCAAAAGCTAGCCGTTTATGGCTGTTGTGGGAGGGCAAAACAGTCAAAACACTCCAACTAACCATTTTTTGGCTGTTGGGGGGTTTTTTTAAAGATAAATCCGTTGGGTCGTGCTATGCCGGCATGGCACGCGGGCCTAGCACCCTCGGCCCAGCATGGCCCAAGTCTATGGGCCATGCCTATTGTGCCGTGCCGGGCTGTGTTGACTCTCGTGCCAAGCTGTGCCAACCTGGCCTATTTTACATCTCTAAGAGTAATGGAATTTGATTATAATTCTATTTAAGAATTACTAATTCTTTGAATTGTAGGCATCCAGGATTAGGATTGTTCTTATAGCACCGCCATTTTCATTATGTTCTCATCTTGGTTTTCTTTTAATGAATAACTCTTCTATTAGCTCCTTGTAAGTTAATCTATGATGTTTCTATTCAAAATAATAATAATAATAATAATATTTTACTACTATTATTATTATTATTATTATTATCCTATTTTATTTCAACTTTGTTTCAACACATGTTTTTGAGATGATTCACATGACTATTGTCTTGAGCTGAACTCAGTTGATTTTATTGTATTGGATTATTATCCTTAGAAATTTGATTGATGAATATTCTTCAGGCTAATGCAGAGGTCAAGGAAATCTTGAATTTCTTGAGTATTATCATATGGCCTATTGAGCACTGACTACTATCTTTCTATGTTTCTCTTGGTTTGGTGAGGAGACACCGGTACTACCCTTTTTGTATGGTAAATGGTGATGAGAAGTAATAATTGATGCTAGAGCTCTTGAAATTTGAAATTGACTTTAATATGCAGATTTCCTTTTAATAAGTACTTTGTATACATTTCATGATTTGTGAAAGTTCTATCTTTCACGGAGCATGCATTTCTCGCTTTGATATGCAGATACTTGATCTGTGGAGTGCATACCCATATCGAAAGTATATTATAGTTATTTACTTGATACTGCAATGGTACCTGTAGGATCATTTTTATATCTTGTTGTCCCAAACCGATTGTTTCATATTGCTGTTAACTTTTTTTTATTTTATTTTTCAGTTTGCAACATAGGAAGTGTCAAAAAGGATAATAATCAACAATAATTTCATTAATCTAGAAGTTTGACATGTTTGACAAGTAAATTTATAGAATTCTTGATAAAATATTTTTGATATTAGATTTCCCCCAGTTTCAGTTTTTGTGATTTGTTAGCATTCTAATGACATGTTTGTTATTTTTTAACTAATTCAATGCTACCCAGAATGCCTCTCCGAGTTGAATGAAATTTAGGTGCTCTTCCAACTTGTGAGGATGGTTGGATTTGATACTGCAATTTGCACAGTTAGAAGTCATTCCAAATGTATGTGTATGTGTGGTTTGCAATTTGCATGTGATGTTTCAATGCCAAATGTTCCAAAATATTTATACATTTAGGTTTCTTTAGATGCTATGTTAATTCTTATTAGTTTACCATGCATGCTTGAATCTATGTTCTTTGCCTAAGGTGTTAATTTTCAGTGATTGAATTTCCTTGTCTATGTTTTAAAGTCTCCTAGCCCATATGACAATAAATGCGACTTTCGTATTTTAATAGCAAACTCTAACTCTCTCTCTCTCTCTCTCTCTCTCTCTCTCTCTCTCTCTCTCTCTCTCTTTGTTTCTAAACTTATACAGCTTCTCCCCATCATTAATTAAAATCACTGGGACTCTTGGACCAAAGTCACGGTCCATTGAGGTGATTGAAGAATGCCTAATCAGAGGAATGTCAGGAGATTTTATAGCTGTTTCTCATTATTTACATTAGAATTGCTCATCACTTGCATTCAAGGCTAATGTGGTTGTACTTTTCTGTTCTGGTAGTTGCACGGTTTGACTTCTCTTGGTTGAATGATAAGTACCACCAAGAAACTCTTGACAATTTGAGAAAAGCTGTTAAAAAAAATGTGTAGTAAGTTACAGACATGGCATTAAACTTCATTTCTGCTAATTTGTTTTTCAGGAAATCATGCAGGCTACTGAAGCATGTTTATTCTCTGTTTCATATAACTTGATTTTGGTATTCAATGATTCAAAATACATTACTACTAGCAGAAGCATTCCACCGCTAACATGTCCTATTCATAGGGTCTTCTTTTTTTTTTTTTTTTTTTGGGTAATATTTCATAGGGACCTCAAACTGCTATTGTTGTATGCTGCTCTGCTTACTTTCTTGAAGCTTACTTTGTTCAAACCTGCTTCCATCGAGGACAATTTCATTTTAGGATGATCAGCACTTCAACATCTGCACCTTTTCTTGAATTTTATTGAGAATAAAATCAGGCAACATTTGTAGTGCTGTCAGTAACTTGTGGTCTTTTACTTATTTATTTTTTTCAACTCATTCTTTTTGTTCTTGTTGTCAGCTCCTTGCAAAATCCTAAAAAATGATTCCTGGTGAGTTATTATTTACCTTCTGTATAGATTTTCATACCTAACTTTACCTAAAGAGTACAGGCCTGTAATTCTTATTCATTGGAAAATAAGTTTTCTTAATGTTTTGTTGTGAATTTATTTGCTTTTGCTTGCAGATATTAATATTACATCACATGATGCAGGGGTGCTCTGTTAAGTGACCTTTTGTATAGATTTGCTCTAGAAAGTAAAAAGGAGTCAGGTGATCATAGAAGAGATGCTTATTATTATTATTATTATTATTTTGAAGAAATTTCCTGTGATAGGTTGTTGCACTAAACAGTGTGGTTTTAACGTGTTTGTTCGAGGTTTATGTCTAGCATAATGTGGATATTAATCCATAATAATACTCAATAAATGCCCTTGTAGGCTCTTTCTGTGCTAAGTAATATGGCAGAACAGTACTTGTAAAGAAGTACAGTTCAGAACCAAATTTCGCAATATGGCATCTTGCTTAGCTATTCTTCCATTTTCAGTCAATGTGGAAGCTGAGACTGTTCATGCTTTTTTCATGGAGTTCACCCTTTGTTGCTCTTATCATAGATGTGTGTCCATCAGTCTAAAATCTGCAAATAGGATTGGCTACTAAATTTTACACTGACACATTAAGTGTGCTTATAATCATGCGTTTCATCATGAAAGCCCACCTGTAATAACTTCTAACCACTTATGAGTTTTCTCTCTAAGGTATTAGTTTTAAGACCTCATGCCTGAGCTATTTCATGTGTCTGAGAGACATGATGAAGGGGCTTATGAGTGACATTACAAGATTAGATTATCACATTAAGCAAAATTTATCTCATTTGATCTATTTACAAATCTTGATCAAGACAACACAAAGTAATGTCATTGGTTTGTGCATTTTTATATAAGTGCAGTTGTATTTCACAATATAAAACTTTCTTCATCCCTGTTGACATTCCAATTGGTCTAGAGAAGAAATATATTAAATCATCTCAGTCCATTCGTCAGCCGTTGAGGACATATCTCTCCTGTAGAAGCCAACTTGATTGTTGAAATCGAGTCACAGTTGATAATTGCATTTGCAGTAGACAGCTGGTTTTGCACTCATTTACTACACAAACCATGGGAATAGCTACAAGCTTAATGGTTGAATTTAATGCGCATAACCATGGGCTGAGTTTCGTTTAATTTCTCATTCACAATTTTTTTTATCGGAATTACACTATTTGAAATATAAATCTTATGGAAAACTATCGAATCTTGTACTTGATTCTCTTTTATGTGCATCTTATGATTGCAATTTGAAAGTAAAAGTAGATGTTGGCATCAATAGAAGATAACGAACATATACAATCTGATGATTTATGATTATGATTTTAGTTGCTTTAAAATTTACAATCCAAATCAGTTTTCCTGGCTTTGTTCACAAATGTATAGGTTTTTGAGTAATGGTAGTTGTAAGTGACACATGCTTTCTGTCATCCTGCAATGACGCTGATGGGTACACTTGTTTACGGTATTAAATATATGTTCCCTGATTATGTATGCACTTTCGTTGTTGCTGGAGGCGCATCAGCATTTTCACTTTTAAAGGTAAGATCTCTGGTAGGTTGTGATGGTGTGCCGAATTTGAGTTTTTACACAATAGTATTCTTCATTTGGATTGGTTGCAGACAAGCTCAAAAGACAATAAGCAAGCTTGCTCACCCGAATGCCCCCCTTGGCTGTGGGCTGGGCTTTCTTAACTTGGCATTGGATGGATTCACAAATGCTACTCAGGATTCCATTACAGCAAGGTATAGTTTACCAGTTGTGATCACTTCCCTTTGCCTTCAGGAACTTCAGTGTTGATTTTTGAAACCAGCTCATCTGTGCTTGTAAACTGATCATACTTGATAAATGCATACTTGCATAATGCAAACTATAGTTCTTTTTAATTCTAATTCTTCATCATACAGGTACCCAAAGACAAGTGCTTGGGATATAATTCTGAAAATGATGTGTCTTCATGGTCTTTAGTGGTCAATCATATCAAATCTATCTCAAGTGGAGGAAGTTACAGAAGAAAAAGAAATCCACGTGACAGATAAATCTTTTTATTTAGTTTTTTTTTTTGGGCCTGAGCCTGAAAATTAGGTGGTCCCTAATTTTAAAATATTTAGCAAATGTATCTGTATACATATATTAATTTAAGCGGGATAGTGATAGTTCTGATATCCAGACTAAAAACAGATTTTTTTTTTCCTCCCCCCTTTTCTGTTATAGCAACTGTCACATGTGGAGCTTTCAGATCATCTTTATTGAGTTAATTGGCCCTATTAGATGCATAAGCAGGCTTTAGAGTAAGGAATAAGGAAGATTTGTACCATCATACACTTGGCCTTTAATGTACCACAATTACAAATGGGCAATGGTAAAGAATTCATTTTGTTTCATCTCGACTCAGTCCAATTTTATGCACTGTTTCGGTTTTGAGAATGTTGAAAATTGTCCACTATTTGGTTATTTAGACTTTTAATGCAATGAGCCAAATTGGTTATCTCATGTCCCAAGGTTTTCAGATCATATAGAGTTCCTAGCTTTCGAATGTTTGGTGGATGCAATCATAAAGAGGAATCTGTTTGGAGAAAGTGTCTACTTTGGATATAGGTTTAGGTTATCAAACGTCAATGGTGGATCCATCACATTAAGGGCCTGTGTTATAATCCATGGGTGATTGGCCACCTGAAGAGACTTTAGGACGCAGGATGTGCGAAGAATACAAGCCTTTGTTGATTTTCTGATTTATTTTTATCCATGTGGAACGATAGTACTGATGATTAATTTTCTGCATTTTAGTTTTTTTTTCTTTTTGGGGTAATGAAGAGTGGTGGTGATGGGGTTCTTGGAGGTGGAGTTTTTTAGATGGAGATGGGTTTCATGCAGGGTGAACATATATGTGTATATTGAGCTTGTATTGCATGTGTTGGTAATTGCAGGTGTATATGTTACATATGTAGATCCAATTGGATATGTTAGCCATTTATGTATATATTCAATTGAATGTTTTCTTGTTAGGTGCCCAACCATCTCAGCTGTTTCATGTAATATGCTGTTTCATGTAATTTAAAGTTTGTTGAATGTGTTCTTCATGGTTATTTGAGCACCTTTCTGAGCATGTATATTTAATTAAATATTTTTTGATGGAATCATATTATTTGAGGAGGTATTTCAACGTTACCTATATATATTTTTTATATATATTTGTCTGGCACGTGTAGGGCCTCATCAAAAAAATCCATTGGTAGTAATCACTTTCAAAGTGAATGTAATTAAAGTAGTGACTTCTTTCTTGCAACGATGGCAAGTGCAAGCTTTCATCAATTGTCTCATCATAAAACTATTTTATCTCATTGTTTCTCATTGTCCCATCAACAGATGTGCAAAATTTGGTTTTTTTTAGATATTTGTATTTTAATAACGCTTTGCAAATCCTCAATCTAGTGGTAGTTTCTAGTCTAATTAGAGTTAACTTGGCTTGGTTCTATTTTAGAATGCACTAATCTTGAGCACTTGGATTTAAGAAGTGGGTCATGATATTTGATTCAAAAAGTTGCCCGCGACAAACCCATGTCATATACCATATATTATTGGTTGGTCCTGACTTGGTCCCATCAAATAGAAAAAGCTTATTGACTGACCTTTTATCAAATAATCAACTTGGAAGCTAATGAGTAATGATAATTTGTTATATTGGTGGGCCTGACTGATCTAAAAATACACACGTACACAAAAAAAAAAAAAAAAAAAAGGAGTATGTACCGCTTACTGGCATTCTCTGAAAATACTACTACTTTACCATGTAACTTGTAAATGAATTAGTCTTTTCACAACTTAATAAAAAAGGGTAAAAGCATCATATTAATTTGTTAAAAAGCATAACACAAGAAGTTTCATGAACACATCTGCAGTCAAATTGTAGCCAGAAAAGTTGGGATCAGGGATTTATATTGAAATATGTGGGTGATGAATTCAACATCATTGTCATTGATGAGTTCCATCTCCTTCAGCTTAAAAATCACCAAGTCCGCTTTACTGCACATAGAAGAACTTTCATTTGTAAGACAAATGCTAAAATGACATTAAATTAGCAATAGATTAAATTAAATAATAGAATTTGAGTTGCAATAAATGTTTTGCTAGATCATTCAATAATTTATGTTCATGAGTTGGGTCAAGTGATCTGGTCATCAAAAGAGCACTGAAGCCAAGACCATAGTGGATAAGATGATGTGAATCATATTCTTACTCCAAATGATCCTACCAAGAGAGTGCCAAATGCTGAGAGGCAAAAGAGCTACCATAAACTCTCGTTGTATGTTATGGTGAGTAAAGCCTATAGAGATACACTCTATGGATAAAATATGAGCACTCATATTTCTCCCCATAATACAAGCCTAATTACTTTACTAGAAAAATATGCCTGTGATAAGCACAACAATATGAAAATTATGAAATTTTAAAATTATATTGAAATGGTAAAAATTGAAAAAAATATAAATTCCTATAATAGTGAAAAAAAGATAAATGATTAATTTGAAAGCGAGATAACTTCATTTTTTTCAAAATCAATTACGTTTTTTTTTCCTGAAATTATAAGAATCATTCACTGGGCCTAATACCAAAACTTGCAAACAAAAAAGGGAACCGGAAAGGTAAAAAGAAGCTACTAATCCATGGAAATCAAAAGAAAAGAGCCCATCAGAACTAACAAAAAATAACCATGAAATAATTTCATAATAGAATGCAATAAAAGCAATACAAAATAAAAATATATCACAAATAAAAAATAAAAAGACTATCCAATAATAAAGCAATTAAGAAGAAACAAACAAACCAATAAAAAGTCAATGTCTAAAAACCACATATTAAAACTGAAGTAAAAGAAAAGAAAAACCTCACAAACCCATCAATGCCCATCACCAGTAAAACTAAAAGAACCCACGGAAACTCAAATAATAATAATAATAATGAGATAAATTCATTTTATATTGTTTTCATGCAGCCATGAATACTCTAAAAATGAAGGATTGAAACAATGTTGTATCTTTTATATATGATCGTTCGAGAATATGCTATGATACTCATACAACTAAAACATTATTAGGTAAATGTAACAGTAGCAATAAAACACCATTTTCAATGTTTTTTTCACATATACATAACATCATATGTAATAGAACACCATTTTCTTATTTAGACACTATATCAGATGTAAACAATTAACTCCCCCCCAAACACACATTATGGCATTAATTACGATGGACAAGTTATTAATTCTCATGCATTTTGAACAATAATTTAAAATTAATATCCAAATTAGGTATTAGTGATTAATAAAAAAAATAATGGATTTTCATAGAGATTAAACCTGGAAGCTTTCTCTCCTAAAGATGCAACTTTTTCACTCCTAAAGATGCAAGGTATTAATGAGAATATAAGAACAACAACTATGTATGTGGAAGATAGTTTTTCAATGCATTTTATTAGACATCAATTGCCTTTTTATTTCTTTTTTAATGGTAGTGATTTCACCCTTTTGACTGGAAAAAAAAAAGATTTCACTTTATGTACTTTCTTTTGGTGAGGTAAAACAATTATTATGGTGTAGGTATGGATATTATCTTATACCTGATAGGGTTCTACATTTTCTACCTCTAGTATGAGATGACACAAGGCTTTCACCTCAGGCCATAAACAAAAACCACAGAAAAAGTAAACACAAAAGTTTTGCACTTCATATGAAACAAACTTTACTTCTGCAGAAAAAGACGGAGTAAACACAAGACACAAATAAGCCTCCACTCACTGTCACACATGGTCCCGTTATCTTTTTTTTATTTTTTATTTTTTATTTTATTCGTGACACGCACTCCCCTCTCAACGGAGTCTGTTTCCCACGCACGTCCATTTCTCTCAACCCATCTCACTCTCCTTATAAGCAGCCGTCTCTCTTTTCTCTCGTCTCCTTCAATCTCTCTCAACCCATCTGCTTTTCTCTTTCTTCTTGCCTCTTCTCTACCCAACTTTCCTTCTTCCCCTCTTTTCTCTTTTCATCATCCACCATAAACATCAACCTTGCTTCCCGTCTGATCGTTGCTTTTGATCCAGTCAGGCAACAACTCAGCATATCCATCATGGTTTCTTCTAACAGAACTTTAAAGATGGATTCTTCTAGTGAAAAAGTCATGGTTGGGTCACTAACTTGTTATTATGACTGTATAAAACTATGAAGAACAACTATTTATATTTATAGATTACAGTTCTAAAACCTAGTACGTAACTCTGGAAACCATTAACAGAGCAAACAACTTAACAGAAAGGAGTCATGCTTTTTGTGAAGTCTTGTTGGCATGTGGGCCCCTGGCCCACCCTTGATAGCACAAAAGCAACATTTTAAGGTTATTACAAACTCCTAGTCCAGGCCATACGGGCATTAAAATTCAAGCTTTTCATGCATGGGCATTATCAAGCTCTCTCTCTCTCTCTCTCTCTCTGCATGCAGGTACAGATTCCAAAGTTTCAAGCTGCAAAATGCAAAGAAACCCTAGTGTTACACACTCTCTCTCTGCATACTGGTACAGATTCCAAAGTTGAAGCTGCAAAATGCAAAGAAACCCAACTCTCTCTCTCTCTCTCTCTCTCTCTCTCTCTCTCTCTCTCTCTCCACATTCTGGTGCAGATTCCATAGTTCAAGCTGCAACATGCAAAAGAAACCCAAGTGTTACACACACGCAGATTCCATAGTTCAACCCCAAGAGCTACAAACACGCAGATACCATAGTTCAAGCTTCAAAATGCAAAAAGAAACCCTAGTGTTACACACACACACATGCTTATCCAATTTACACCTTGCTGGATATGGGTTCCATCCCCTGTCATCGGCGGCCAACAAGTCTAACCAATTTACACACATATGCTTAATCAACATCCTGTGGCCCACACTTGATGGCCACAAGTCTAACCACTCAAGTGCCTCATTTAATCAAAGCTTATGAAAAAACCTGGATTTTTAAAAGCGAAAGAACCATTATTATAAAGTAGCAATATGGGATGTAGTGGCATGTCTGTGTGCAAACTGAAACATGGATATGTAGTGGACCAAATAGAATGGCACGGTTCTAAAGCAACTGGAGAAGGCAGACATGTGGATTTACACAGCTAGGTTTTAAACAGTTAATGATTATGTGTGGATGATCATGAAGAGAATTTACCCTCAATAAAAGTGAATAAAGAAGAACGAAGTATGAGTGGAGAAGACGTATAAGTAGAGGTGAGGAGACAAGTATTTTTGTATGAGCAGTGTTTTTGGACTACAAATGGATAGAATCATGCAATCCAATTCATTTCTTCAATAGCTACCCACCAAAAGAGTGGCGTGTGGTCAATTATTGCTTTGAACCTTTTAAATCAGTTGCACAATCAGAGACACAAACCTCACACGTCCATCACGATCTGTATCTGCGGCCTGTAAATCTTCATTGGTGAAATCTCTACTCCAACGACGTTTGGCCCTCCATTGCTTCCATGCCTCTCCAAATGCGGTTATCAACCAGCCAACTGAAAGGGTAGAGAAAGATAGCCAGAATACAGCAAATACGCGACCCATAGTTGTTCTGAAGGCAAAGTCGCCATATCCAACTGTAGTAACCGATACCACAGAGAGATAAAAGGAATCAAGACTATTCAACTTCTCTACGTAACATAGAACTAAGAAACCTAAAATGATGAAGAAGACAAAAGCCACAAGTATCCCAACTCCCACCCTCTTCCTGACATTTGTAAGAAAGTTCTCTGATAACTCTGGGCACAGTCGGGTTTTTGAAGTACGATTCCATACTATCTCCAGTATGCTCGGGAGCATAATATTTTGGAGGATGACTCCTCCTAGAGCATACAAGCATGTAAAGACTTTAGTGCCAACAGATTTTGGTACAATATCACCATATCCTATTGTGAAAAACGTCACGATAGTAAAATATAACCCGTCTACAAAAGTATTAGTTTTTTTTGTTTGTGAAAAATGTTTGTGTGTAAGGGCAAAAAAGAGAGCACCAAAAAGAAGATACACAGTGACAACAGCAATCTTAATCATCACTGTGAGATGGTGGTTTTTAATGGTGGAAGCATGACCGGTTCTAATATGGTGTCGTTGGTGGGTGTGTCCATGTGGAGGTGGAGCATTGTGTGGGGGTTGCTGGGTGTGTTCATGTGGAGGTGAAGCATTGTGTGTGCGTTGCTGGGTGTTTTCAGGTGGATCATTGTGTGTGAGAGAATGACTAGGGTGGATTTCAGAGGTTGTGTGTGAAGAACCGGAAGAGGTAGACATGCTGTCAATTGGTATAAACAAGAAGTTGAGAGGAATAAGAGCAGAGGCTGAGAATAAGGTGCCAATACAGTGTGATGAGCTGTGTTTAAAAAGAACGCCTTGCTCAAGTGCTCAAGTGCTGCAAGAGATACGTGTCACGTGAACGGCGATACATGATCCGGATGAGACGTGTCGTCCGCTCAGATTTGATTTATAATAAACACCTTGGCAGACCGTATAACACGTAAATCTCTTGAAATCCTGCTCCATCATCACCACATCTTCTGCCGTCAAGTGGGGAAAGTAGAAAGGGTTTTAAAAAATATGAGAAATGAAGGGTCATGGGAAAGAAGAAAGCAGCTGTGCTGAGGCATATTTTCTTGGAGGGAAGAAGAAATGGACTGTGGTTTTTGCTGCTGCATGGGCATCAGCCGCCCCTCCCATCATCAACACCCAAGTCGTTCTCAAAGAGAGGAAGATGAAAAATTCGGCTGTTGGCATTTTTTCATTTTTACAAAAAGACTCCTCTTCAATTCTTAAAACTTTAAGTAGGTTCATAGTGATTGAGCACTGGCGTGGATGAGTAAATTACATCCACAATTCATCCACTCATCCTCAGTATATAACTAGCAAAATAGGCCCGCACTTAGCCCGGGCCCAAAAATTAGAATTTATTCAATTTCGGGATACTTTATATGGTATTAATTGAAAGAAGATAATGTAGAATAAAAATCATATTATTTATTATTTACAAATTATATAAAAGTTTATTTAAAAGGAGAATGTAGAGAAAAATTACTTTATTTGAAAATCAAATTTAAGGTTATAAATTTCAATTATTTATTATTTTCCAGGTAAAAAGTCTATGAAAATTTTGAAATCTATAAAAAATTATATAAAAATATAGATCAGAGTATTTTGGAAAAAAAAGTACTTATACATGAAGTTCAAGTATTGTCTTATGAATATCAAATCATTATTTATTGCATAACTTTAAAGAAACATCTCTTCAGAAGCAAATAAATTAAATTTGAAATTAAGTACAAAGTAAAAAGAAATTCATTTACATTTACATTGTAATAAATAATTATACATTGAAGCCCATAAATGAGTCATCTATGTTGTATCATGGTCTTTGCAATATTTTTTTTTAAAAAAAAAGAAAAGTTGTTAACCATGCCAACTCCTAATTTCCCTAAAACCTAAGCTCCTCTAAAAAGTCCATCTTCTTATGGTCCATGATTTTTTTCCAAAAGAAAATAATAATAAAAGAAAAAAAAGTCATCACCCATGAAAATTTTCTAAGAGTGGGCTATAGTTAGATTGTTTACTTCTAAAAATTATCTAAATTAAAAAAATATTATTTACCTTTTTCAAAATTTTATATATAAAATCATATTTAAAAGGAATAGCATAATTACAAAATCCACAAACCAAATTTAAATTTATGAAATCTAACATATATAATTTTTTATGAAAAATATTGATGCAAAAAACTTGAAATGTAGAACAAATTCTAAAAAATAACAATATTTTTCAAAAAAATAGAATCTATACATGAAATTTAGAAAAAAAAAAACAACAGAATATGAAATCATTAGTTAACTATATAGTTCTCAATTTATGGATCTCCTATTGTAGTCCAACATCTAATCATTAATAAAAGTTAAAAAAGCATACCATTAGATAAAGCATATAAAAATATGGGTTGTAAAGTGTATAAATACACATAAACCACTAGTTGAAGAAAATGTTGCAAGTGGTGTAGACACATTTGGTAGACTGGACATCACATAAAAGGCCGCAAAGGTAATAGAAAATTGTAGTGCATATTGAATAAAAAATATTCAAATAGGCATAGAATCCAAATACTCATACTGTGGTTGGTTATCTCATTATATACTTCTTTTATATTTTTTATAAATTCTTGTGTTACCGGTGGTAACTTTTGATCTTGCAATTACTTATTTTGAATTGCTCTCTCAACATTTGCCTGCTGCCTTTTATGTTTAAAAATAAAAATAAAACCACGATGCTATTAGGCCGACAAAAGGGTATAAATATCTCTGCACGTATAAATAAATGTGATATCTATGTAAACTTAAAAGAAAAAGAATAAAATATAAAATAAATTCTAATAACTTGTTGATCTGGCATAGTGATAATAACTCAAAAAAAAAAAAAAAAGAACATCCAAAATCTGGAACCACCATGTTGGCCACCAAGATTTCCCACCTCCCTTAATTCCACCCATTGCCTCCATAGCAAGCAATCATGTTGGAATCACAACTAGGACTAAAAGCCATTAGAAACTTTAGAAAGGAAATTATCATAAATATCAAGAAAGAGGTTTCAAATTGTAGGAGCTTCAATTTTTCAAGAGACTTAACTTCTTCTTCAAAATGGAAACGGTCCATCAAAAGTTTTGATAGAGGCTGCATTGAACGGAGAATTGCAAACAGTCAATTTTGAATGAAATTGATGGTTGCTTATAAACTATTATAGAAACGGTTTCTAGCAAAGAAAAGAAATTGTGTTGATGTGGTTCACAAGAACCAAACCATTTTGAGGAGATTCTTTTTTATTAAACATTTTATGAGTTATTAATAGAGGAGGAACATAAATGTGAGAGCGAGGGAATTGGCGGGGTCAAAAGAAATCAAGAAAAGTCAAAAAGGCCCTTCTCAATTGAAAGTTTTTGCAAATTGAACCTGATTCTCAATTGAAATCAACCAACTTAATATATTATAATAGATGCGGCAGAGGAACAGGACTATTACAAGTTAAGGGTATTAAGTTTGTTAGGATCGCAAAAAGTTATCATAGGAGAGGCGCAGGGGGATCGACAGTGACAGGAGGTCCACATCACTCCGGCCTATGTGAAATGAACAAAAGAAGACTAACGTAATACTATTACTTAAAGAAGAATTCTTAATTTTCATTATTTTTTTAAAAAAAAATTAGTTACTTTCATACATTTAAATCTATTTTTTCTATTTTGAAAAGCAACTAATCCTTTTCTAATTTTTCTCTTTTTTTAAACAAATCATTTAAGATTAATTTTGTCCTTTTATATAAAATAAAAAAATTGTCAATCAATCTAATAGTCCATTCCATTCAAACTTATCAAAATCCAGTGAGACCTACGTAAATAGGAGGGGAAGGTTTGAACGGGTCGCTTGGATTGACTAATAAGGGACCTCACGTGGTAGCCTATACCGTAAGACCATAAGAAATGCTTATACAAAATCATTACCCATATATATATATATGAAAAATAATCCTATGAGAACTAGTTCTCACCACATTTTTTTTTAGAAGTCTAGGTGGGGTTTATCTATCACTCAATCCAAATCTTGCAATACACAAGTATTCTCTTGATAGTCACATACCTTAAGTTTCAGTCAAATCTGAATTTACTAGACCATTGGATCGACTTTGCATTAATCCGAATTGACTAGATTTGTGAGCCTCGGATAAAGGGATTAGGGGCATGTGATTGGTGTTAAATTTGATACTTTGAATAGTCCCACATAGAGCTTTCCATCCCCCTAGTCCCATCCTCAAATAGGACCCTCAAGTGGGCCTTATAAAATATTCCACAGTAAGTGTGTGAGAACACTTTTCAAAGGATTAAAGCCATATAACTCATCTTACTTACAGCAAAGAGAAAAACAAGAAAAAGAATCACATAATCTAAATTGGGGTGTGAGGTAATTGCATGGGTTGGATAACTTCATTCAAAGCATACCCCATAAATAGTTACTTCCATGATATCCATATGAGTGGGGCCCACATAACTCATTTTACTTACAAGAGCAAAAAGAAAGACAATCACACAAGAGATGGGGCAATCACGACCATGATTATGTCATTTTCTTACAATGGTCTAGATCACTTCAATCAAAGCATACCCATATTAAGATAGATAAATCGGCAAACTATAAGTACTCGGAAATTACATGATCAAAGAACTGGGATCATCTCTCACTCTGCAGTGGGGCCACCTATCAAATCCAGGGCACACGATGAAATGTAATTCGATCAAGGGCTAGGAAAGAATGCAGATCGCTCACTAAGAATCTTCTTTTAGAATTGCAAGAGGATTAGCATTGGGGACAATCTATTTTTCGTGTTTTAAATTATATAAGAAAGATGAGGAAGATAAGTATGTGGAAAATATTTTAGATTTTAGGATGCCATGTAGCTCAAAAGAGAGAGCCACTTGTTGCTCTCCCGCGAAAGGCTATTGTCATTATATATAGTAGCACTGGAGGCCTGTGCCTAATACGGGCCCAACAAGAGAGAAAAACATATGTTTCAATGTAAAAATTTTCTAAGGCTCTATAATGACTGTAATGAGATCACTAAATAAAAATTTAAACTATCCAAAATAAATTACCCACACTTTTACAAGGATCAGCACTAGTTTCATTGATATGATAGATGGGGAAAGCATAAGATGAGACTCAGAAGAAAGGCCGTCCTAAACCTAGGTCATAATAAAATATTGCTTCATAAATCAAGATTTTGCTGAGAGAACAACAAATAAAATCTCAAATTAGCTATAAACTTAGAAAGCGACAACTAGACTAAACTAACTAAAAAGGGAAAATAATGAAGTCTTATATTACAATGGTTAGAGATAATAGAGGGTACATCCAATGCTTAGATTGAAGTGGTGGGACTAAAAAGTTTATTAAGGAAAAGGCATGAAATACTAAAAGATGCTTCCCACCATATATTTTGCGGAAACCTCATGAAATGACTACACCGATGCAAGATGACCAACTCTATATACGCAAAATTTGTTTATATTAGGTCAAGCAAGTTAGTATGAACTTTTGTATCTTAATGCACTTCAATAAAATGTATTGCACCTAAAACACGATAGTACAAGGGGTGGTCGCACCCATTGAATCCCGGTCTACTTTTAAACAATGGTGAAAATTTTTCTTTTGCTTAAAAAATATAAATAAAAATTTTACGTCCTTTCCCAGACTCCTAATGAATTACCCTATTTTCAAAACACAATTGCATTGTTTGAATCTGTACCCCTCAAACGAAAATTCTAGGTCCACCAACAATAGATTTTTCATGTAAATATTTGTATCTTGTCTAAAATCAATTCTATTGATCAAATGTGTGGTTTATTTTAATTCAATAGAAAAAAAGAAACCTCCAAAAGAAGAGGATAATTTTTTTCCTAGATCTTTATACACTGTTGCTATGTACATACTTTATATAAACAAATACATAACATTAAAAAATATATAATGTGGCATCAGGTAGTCCTCATCTATAAAATTTATCAACCTGAACCTAGACCAAAAATTTGAGTCCAAGTAGTGGGCCTAAGATTCCAATGAATAAAATATGGGTTCAAGACCTATTTGCAGATTTTCATTTCAAATCCTTACTATGAGGGTAAACATTTTTATCAATATTTCTAAAATTCTAATATCCTACATTTCTAAATATTAACTTACGTGGGTTGTTGCTGACGTATAGCCCGGAGATCAAGGTCCACACCGCATCAATTAATTCAACTAAGAAAAACCTCCATAACGTCTTAGAGATTTTTTAATGTTCAATTGGAAGTTCTTCTGTTCTAGCCTCATTCGGTTATTAGTCTTTAACTTCATATTTGCGTAGTCATTGTTTAGTTGGATTTTACCAAAATAAATTATAGTGTTTAGTTCAGATTTGCATTAATCAAATCTCACTTCAATTATAGTGTGATGTGCATTGATCATGATCTTGTTAAACTATGTTATTTTATATATGATCAACTCAATAGCGGGAATTGTACTATATAGTTGGTTTTTCTAAATCATCATAATAGGATTCACAAACTTAGCTTAGGCTGATAATTTTTTTTTCTTTTTGGAATGGTTACACTTTGTGTAGTTTAAAAACATATGATCCTTTTTTACTATTCATTTGCATGTGAATATGAGGTAAGAAGAACAAAAATATGCACTAGGGTTAGTTTAGTCTTTTAATAATTAATTGGAGAATAGTTTTGCGTTTTCTGGTGTTACCCATGCCATAACTGGAGAAGTTGAGAATAGCCTTTTCTCTCTGTCCTGTGATCCTTTTGTACTTCATAACCTTTTGGTGATTAGACAAAATTCTATCAATCCCACTGAAAAGATTCTTTTGAAAAACAGGCTTCTCTGAAAAATCACGCAACCTGGCTGGTCCTTTCTTTCTTAGCTTTGTACTTTCCTTTTATCGTCGGTTCCTGAGAAACTTGCATGAAGAGGTATTATTATTGTTTTTCGTGGATTTTACAACAATATATATATATATATCATGTAAAGGGTCCCCCAACCTATAAACTTAAAAAATATATTTTTATCTAATTGGGGAGCATGGAACTCGCCACATTACCCTAAAAACCCGAAAACCCCTATTTCTTCTTCCTTCCATCTTCCTTCTATGAAAGAGTGCTACTAAGATTTTTCATCTTTCAATCAACTAAAAAACTCAATTTCCCCATCAAAGCAGTACTCATAAATAGGGGTTGAGGCGGGGAGCCCCCTCTGTTAGGCGAAGAAGAAGAACCATCGTAAAAAAAAGAAAATTCACGCTTGGGGTATTGGGTGATCTAGATGGTGGGACCTGATGGTCCAATCCATAAGGGACCACCACCACTGTGGTCGCCCAACAGTCCCCTTCATGATGTAGAGTCTTGACTCCTATTGGGTGGGGCATGGGGTCCCACAACCCATATCGATCAAAGTAGTTTTGACGATCTAGAATTTGGAAAAACATAGTTTTGAATCCCCCTCTCATATATCTAGAGCTGATCTCTACCTTCATGATATTTGCAATTTTGAACTTCCATGAGGATGAAATGGATGGAAAAAGGAAGAACATAGAACTTTTGGATTTAAGGAAAGATGGTTGCATTAAATTTGCCATTGTCCGAGGAAAAATGTGAGGTTTTTTTTTGTTTTAATGGTAACAAGGGAGCTTTGAACTCACTGTTCAATTAGATGCAAAAAAATTTCTGGAGTGGTCATACATGACCACCTTAGAGTACACACACTTGCATGAGGTTTATGGTTTAGGGGACCCCTTACATGATATTTTTGGTAAAATCCTCTTTTTTTTTTTTTTAATAGTTAGACTTTGGGTGAGAAAAAGCCAAATTCACGAGGTTAGATCTCATAGAAGAGAGTGTCTTCTCGAACACCACGTAGGAGAGACAATAAGAGCATGAGAGTTTTTATATGCTTTTATTTGCTATAGTGAAGATGATATCGTCTTTGTCCGCAGACGTAGCCCGAATTGGGTGAATCATGTAAATTCTCCTTTTTTTTTTCTTTGTTATGTGGCTTGATTGTTGATAGCAGATTTTGCGCTTTCACACATACTAGTATTTAAGATCAACTCAAGCATTAAGTGGACTGCGTTTTGCCTTCTTAAATCCATCCATTCAAATATTGATTGTTAGATCAAATCTTGATTGTTAGATCTTTTTAAATCATCCATTCAAATTTTGATTGTCTATCAAGCATCTCGATGTAAGCATTAGGAGATCAGATTTATTAAGTCATGGATGAAAGATGAAGAGGCAAGACTAGACTTACAAGCGTGCAAGCAGTAGGAGCTCCGGTTTTCCGTATGATCTAATTTCTAAATTTGTATTTTTTTCATTGTGATTTGGCGTTCAGATTTTCCATTATGATTTCCAATCAAGACCTAACTTGAGTCCTAATTGTACAAGCGACCTTAATAAATACCATAAATCAGTGATGTGCAACCACGTGAGCAATCTACATCTATTTGGTTTTGAGACCAAGTGATCATCTTCTCTTTACAAAAAATTGGAATTGATATGTGCATCTAAAATTGTCTATCAAGCATCTTGATGTAAGCATTAGGAAATCAGAATTATTAAATCATGGATGGAAGATGAAGAGGGAAGACTAGACTAACAGGAGTGCAGGCAGTAGGAGATCCGGATTTCCATTTGATCCGATTTCTAAAATTGTCCTTTTTCACTGTGATTTGGGCCGCAGATTTTCCACTGCGATTTCCAATCAAGACCCAACGTGAGTCTTAATTGTACAAGCGACCTTAATAAATACCATAAATAAGTGATGTGCAACCACATGATCAAACATGAGCAATCTACGGCTATTTGGTTTTGAGGCCAAGTGATCATCTTCTCTTTACAAAAAATTTGAATTGATATGTGCATCTACCAGGTTCCTTAAAATCTATAATCATCATCATTAATGTCTTGTTCGACTTATATTGGGCCAGCCATATGAATTTTTTTTCTCGCTCTTCGGCTACCCTTTTCCCTTGTAGGCCAACAACATATATAGCCAAACCTTTTCCCAATAGCATTGGACATGTCCAAAAAATTGCAATCAACCTTTTTCCCAAATAAAAATACGATCAGCCTGATACTTTTGGTACGACGGTACAGTATACAGTACGTTGTATGTCAAGAACTTTAAAACATTTAAATTATTTGACGACTTAATTTTGCACAAGAAGCCATCTGTAGCGACTTTTGTACGTATATGAACAAGTTGAGCTATCATATTTACATTAGGAATTTAGGAACATAGTGGCAATAGGGATTGTGTTCATACGACGTCAAAAACACCCAAAAACAACTGCCAAAGACAGTTTTTGCAGTCAGAAATCAGTCTTTTTTATCAGTAAATTTAAAAAATGGCTGTCTACGTAAATTTCCTGCAATTCAATTAACGACCGTCTTGGGCAGTTATTTTATTTTTTAAGAAAATTTTTAAAATATATATAATTTATTTATTTTCTAAAAAACCCGTAATTTTATTACCTAGCATTCAATTAACGACCTGTAATTTTATTATTTAAAAAAACCTGTAATAAACATACCAGTACTTGCATTAGAAAGCTGATCGACCTAGAAAAAACATGTATTTGTACAAAGTTCCAGAAACCAGCAATACTTCTTAACTACCTGAAAGCAGGTTCTGCTAAAGTTTCATTGTACAGCTTCTTTGTAAATTGAAAAAATATTTTAGTCTAACAGTCACCTGAAAATGGGACCTTGATTAGTTTGTCTTAATCAACTCAGCAAGATAATCAAGTACACTCCCTCGAGAATCTGCATTTTTAAGAAAAGCAAGAAGAACTTCTCTAAGACCATCATATAAGTTGACCAAATCCAAAGACAAGTTCATGGACCAAGCCCTGCCACTTAAGTCACTCGTAAGATTTTTATTCCATTTAATGTACCTAGGAAGGTTTGAAAATTGAATTCAAGTTTCCATGAGGTGGGCAGTGACTTACCAATAGTTTGGGCCCTGCATTGCACTGTATTTTCTCTTGGGTTTGAATTCCACTTTCCATGAGGTGGGCAGTGACTCACCAATAGTTTGGGGCCTTGCACTGCACTGTATTTTATCCTGGGTTTGAATTCAAGTTTCCATGAGGTGGGCTGTGACACCTGTGACCGTGAGCATCCCAACTGGGCTATTTTTTAAGGGCTGGAAAACCCAGCTCTTCAAAGTTCAAATAGTCCAAAACCCCTCACCAAAAAGAGGACCAGATTCCCAGATCCTCTTATCCCTTCTTCATCAAACTCTATTTCAAGAGAGCAAGAAGAGCCACACTCTCGGTCGCCTGCAAACATAAGACGATAGAAACTCTGAGATGACTGTACTATTCTTAAAAAAACGAGATGGCACCACACTCCAAACATTTATTTATCTAAATACAGTCTTCCATTTCAGACATTTATTTCTCTAAATAACAGTCTTCCATTTATTTATCTAAATAACAGTCTTCCATTACAGACATTTATTTACCTAAACCACCCTTGCCTTTTCACACCCTGCATAAACAATGAACAGAAAATCGGCTAGGAGGAAAAAAATTTTGGTTATGAAGTATTGTTTCTGAATGTATTTGACAGCCACCTCTCATAGGTGATTTGCATCTTTCCAGCATCAGATTGGCGGTCCAGGTTGAAGGCTTCTTGCGACAAGTCGATAGTGTCCTGACAGCCAGCCGGGCAATAGAGCACCGGTGCAGGTGACCTTATAGTCCCTCCCACATGCAGCTCGATTATTCCAGATTGCATTGCTTGCAGCAGCTATCATCACACCCTCATCTTGGTACCCATAACAGGAGGAGGCTGCACTCACCAGATAATTTTAAAGTGTATCTCTATCCATTTTAAAAAAAAAAGGGAAACATGAAAAAGGAAGTGAAGATATGGAGGCATAAGATTTGGCTTAAAAATAGAAAATAGAATTTATGTGGCCAACCTAAACATAATTGTGACAGAGCATTGCTATGATGCTGACAATGATGATGGAGGCATTTTCATGAAATTTTATTTTCTCCACTAGTCATTTTATTGGTTTATTTTGGTCTGAAATGCTGTTCAATTGACTCCATATAAAAAATAAGCAAACTAAATAATTTAATTGAAGCTAGACGATCATAAAAACCAGGACATGGCCAATGTACCTGTTCTGAAAGTAGACATCTACTGGAAATTCACCTGAAAGCGAACGAGAGAAGTTAGAAGGAACTCCGTTTGGAAAACCAAAAACATTGTGGACCAACAACATTCTACCACAACTATAAATATTTGAAATATCCAATTACAAAAAAGAAAAGTCCTTGAAAGAAAGTCACCACAGCTTGAAACAAAGCTTCCAGAGCTTGAGAGAGATTGCCGGACCGAGTAGTGGTGCATCATAAGGGCTCAAAGCATGGGGCTATCATGCATAGATGAGGATTTGACCATGTCTGAAGAATAAAATGCAATAATTCTTGCTGTTAAGAAATTATTTATGCAAGTATGCACACATTTTTTATTTACATTTGTAATTTATGGATAAAATTTGAAGACATACCTGCACCAGCTTCACTTGTTGTATTGCCTTTCATAGATCTCGAAGGAGCTAGATCTGGCACAGGCATTGCATACAAGCCAATGAAGAAACTTGAAAAAATAGACAACAGTAAGCTCCCAATGACAATAAGTGGCCACAGAAGGATCACCAAACAGGCAACTGGCACACAAGCTGTTTCAAGGAATGGACCTTCTCAGTTTATTATATCATGAAGCAACTGATGCCAGCCTGTGAAGAGCATGTATAGACTCTCTATTATGGCTATAACAGTGCAAAGAGGGATCTCGACAATCAAGCCCATCAACCCCACAACAAGACATCTGGGCACCTTAACTAACCTATAAAAAATCCAGCAGTAGAGTTTAATTTACATGATTATTGTGGGCTGATTTTAATACCAACAAGCTAATATCATTGAAAGACAGAATTAACAGCATACCTTATAGTGTGAGTTTGCTCTGAAGCAGTGCTCTTGTGCAACTCCTTCAAGTACTGTGGGTATGAATGGTAGTAGAAGACTGAAATCTCAAACTCCAGTGCAGCTCCCTTTAATCGTTTCCCATGTATCATCCTGGCCATTATTTGATGAAATTTCTTAAATTGAACCATATGAAATTTGCTTATGAAGGCTGCATCTGGGCAGAAAACTAAAATGTTGCAAGGCGCCAGCATTTGTGCTAGACAATCATTCAAGCAAAAACTAAACTCAAATTTTATACCAAAAAAAAAAAAGGTAGGTTTTCTAAAAAACTGGTAAGCCACTCTTATTTAGACTGCAGACCACTTTAAAACCCAATTAATGCTTCCTAATGATTCAAGTATCAAATGGGCATCAATTTTACTAAAAGAAGATGAAAATTCAAAACTTATTACGAATACTTTGTTAACAAAAAACTAGGGGGAAAGAATTTTAATCACTTTTGTGTTGAAGTACTCTTTTGAGAGTCTTCCATTCAATTACAAAAGTAAATGCTACATTGAATTAAAACTTGTGCCTGTTAAAAGTTAATAAGTCTAACTTGCCAGTTTCCCTCTTAAAAGTTTTGCTCGACCAAGTCTACCCAAAACTTGTTTTAGATCACATCTCTATACTTAGACATCTCCATATTTAGGGCAGGTTTGGCAAGTCTTATTTGATTAAAATAGAGCTTATTGAAATAGATTTTTTTGAAAAATTGTTGTTTCAATCAGATTTTTTTATAAATAAATTGTTTGGTGTGTCTAATTTAATTATGAAAAGAATGCCTATCAATTAACATAATCATGAGTAAAGTTGTCTTATCGTAGTAGTATAAACAAATTTGTCATAAGATAAAAGTAGTACAGACAAAACTGTCATATGATGTAATCTGTCATAAGATAGAAGTAGTACACAGAAACTTGTGCAAAGCTGCATAAAATGGATTTTGCATCTATTGGGTCTGAATTTTTTTTTAAGAATTGATGAAAATACTTTCACCTCAAAAAAATGAATGGCAGAAGAATACTAATAACATGGAAAAGTGGAAAATTGTTCTCTCTCTTAAATCCATTTTCATCATTCTCAGTAGAAAATGATTTGTGAGACCTGGAACCTCAGGAAATCATAACTGAAAAAAAAATGTTAACATGGAATGCCATCAACTGTGCTGGATACAACAGAGAACAGAGAACGAAAAATTGTGTTCTATCATATGTTAATGCCTAGCTTCCTTTAAAGCAAAAAATAAAAAATAAAAAAAATTGCGCTGGATACCATTTCACTTTATGCAAAAAAAAAAAAAATGAATAAAAAAAACTAGTATGTGGCATTGTGGTGCAGGATGTCCTTATGCCAACCAATTGCAATGCACGATATTAGTAAACATTCATCAAATTAAGACAGATGATTGGTACCTCCCTAAGTGCAGGTGACTTTTCTTTTATATGTATACCAAACTGAGTCCTCATCAACACTCAAACAAAGGTCCCTTTCAACCACTGGAATTTGGCTGCCCTGCATTCATGAAAAAACCCATAACTCTAGTTACGTATAACTCTAATTACTTGTACTCGGTCATGACAAAAAGGAAAACAACTGTCAAGTAAGCATAACTAAGGTTATCCAAATGCATGAACCTTCATTCAATTTGGTTTAGAAAACCAAACTCATCAAACTGTTTGGAGAGTCTTTCTAAGGTCATCCAATCTCTCCAAGTCATTGGGATCTTCCACTTGAGAAAGTGCCCCTAAAGGCCTGTTTAGATTCCATGAAAGCCCTCCTATTTTCTGTCTTCAGGAAAACCCAGAAACTTTGGGCTGATTGCTCTATGGCCTTCATCACTTCTATAGAAAATACAGGGTCTCGCTTCATTCCCTCCTATTGCTCCATGTTGCTCGTAGAAAACCAAGATAATATTGATTTAGTAGAAAGTTAACTAGATAAAACTTTCCAATTCAGTACAAAACGAATAAGAATATTCCAAATCTCCTGTCAAAGTCGCCCATTATAGGTAATTAATATGTATGCTTATAGGGCCATCTGAAAATAATAAGATAACAATAATAGAAGTTGACATCATGGCTCTATTTGTGATTTTTGTAGTTACCTGATAGAAGCAAGCAGTTCGTGAGATAGTCGTTATGGTATTTAATCCATTTCTCATCTTTCAAGTTTCAATGCATCCTTTACAGAGATAAATGATTTGTTCAGAGTCTGGACTGTTGTTGGCACATAGAGCTTTAAGCACTGTAGCAGGAGAGAGTAGATTTTCACAGTCAAAGGCCACGATTCCATGGTGAAAAGTTGGAAGGAGTTGATGAGGCCCTCGTGGAATACAAAAGCTAAAAAGAAATGAAATCCCACTCCAACCATCCCCACAATGAATAATAACAACCCCAACATCTTATTAACAAGAATCCTTGTCAGAGGAATCCTGGACGAACCATAATTAATAATTAATTCTGTAATTAACAATATTTTTTTTATTAACAATTAATTCTGTAACTGCGGTCGCAATGAATATACTTGTAGTGCTTGTCATCACCTACCAACCATTCATGTAAAATGCTAGTGAGAGAATTAAAAAGTTAGCTTCATGAAAAAACAAGAAACAAACTTGCCGTGAGAAATATAGAGCTTGAGTTCAGGGTTGGGACTGGCTTGCGTTCCACATATATGTTATTTTCATAAACTGAGGAGCCAATTTTGGGCTTCAGCTTTGGACCGGCACAAATAATTTTAACTTAATCTAGCCTTGCTCAAGCTCAAGGTTGGGCTCAGCTTTATTAACCCAAAAGACACGCTCAAGCCCAAGGCCCATGGAGCCAACTCAACTCATTGACAGACCTAGTGATGACTTCATTGATTGGTGAAATGGCTAAGATGTAGCCAGGCCTAGGGATTGTCCTACACTAATTTCTCTCCTCTGTCACATAACTTCCCACTTTAAGGTACCAAATTATTTAGTCTTCCAACCTAACCTCATAAACACATTAAAATATAAGAAGGTATTGGCGCAACTCCAGATCTCCAATCAAATGTAGAACAATCTCCCGAAGGATTATTCGAATTCAAAGATGGATTCCAACCCTAGGGCATAATAATAGTCACGGTAAAAAACATACTGAGAGAAAACTCTGATAATTTTAATTGAATTAAGCATGTCCATTACAACGAAAAACTCCTCTTTATATAGGAGTGACTGTTTCTAAACTAGGAATGACTATCTCTAAATAATCATGGCTTACCAAAATAAATTAAGCAATTACTAATGTCAACTCAACATAAAATAGAAAATAAATAATTAATTAGAACTATCTAACTAAGGATAGGGATCTCTGATCTTAGGGAGATCATGGATCAAGGGGGGCCCATCAATGACTACGAGCCAATGATCCGGGCCGGATTTAGGATCAGCCTGCATCAACCTTGCTTCCCATCTGATCGTTGCTTCTGATCCAGTCAGGCAACAACTCAGCATATCCATCATGGTTTCTTCTAACAGAACTTTAAAGATGGATTCTTCTAGCGAAAAAGTCATGGTTGGGTCACTAACTTGTTATTATGACTGTATAAAACTATGAAGAACAACTATTTATATTTATAGATTACAGTTCTAAAACCTAGTACGTAACTCTGGAAACCATTAACAGAGCAAACAACTTAACAGAAAGGAGTCATGCTTTTTGTGAAGTTTTGTTGGCATGTGGGCCTCTGGCCCACACTTGATAGCACAAAAGCAACATTTTAAGGTTATTACAGACTCCTAGTCCAGGCCATACGGGCATTAAAATTCAAGCTTTTCATGCATGGGCATTATCAAGCTCTCTCTCTCTCTCTCTCTCTCTCTCTCTGCATGCAGGTACAGATTCCAAAGTTTCAAGCTGCAAAATGCAAAGAAACCCTAGTGTTACACATTCTCTCTCTCTGCATACTGGTACAGATTCCAAAGTTGAAGCTGCAAAATGCAAAGAAACCCAACTCTCTCTCTCTCTCTCTCTCTCTCTCTCTCTCTCTCCACATTCTGGTGCAGATTCCATAGTTCAAGCTGCAACATGCAAAAGAAACCCAAGTGTTACACACACGCAGATTCCATAGTTCAACCCAAGAGCTACAAACACGCGGATACCATAGTTCAAGCTTCAAAATGCAAAAAGAAACCCTAGTGTTACACACACACACATGCTTATCCAATTTACACCTTGCTGGATATGGGTTCCATCCCCTGTCATCGGCGGCCAACAAGTCTAACCAATTTACACACATATGCTTAATCAACATCCTGTGGCCCACACTTGATGGCCACAAGTCTAACCACTCAAGTGCCTCATTTAATCAAAGCTTATGAAAAAACCTGGATTTTTAAAAGCGAAAGAACCATTATTATAAAGTAGCAATATGGGATGTAGTGGCATGTCTGTGTGCAAACTGAAACATGGATATGTAGTGGACCAAATAGAATGGCATGGTTCTAAAGCAACTGGAGAAGGCAGACATGTGGATTTACACAGCTAGATTCTAAACAGTTAATGATTATGTGTGGATGATCATGAAGAGAATTTACCCTCAATAAAAGTGAATAAAGAAGAACGAAGTATGAGTGGAGAAGACGTATAAGTAGAGGTGAGGAGACAAGTATTTTTGTATGAGCAGTGTTTTTGGACTACAAATAGATAGAATCATGCAATCCAATTCATTTCTTCAATAGCTACCCACCAAAAGAGTGGCGTGTGGTCAATTATTGCTTTGAACCTTTTAAATCAGTTGCACAATCAGAGACACAAACCTCACACGTCCATCACGATCTGTATCTGCGGCCTGTAAATCTTCATTGGTGAAATCTCTGCTCCAACGACGTTTGGCCCTCCATTGCTTCCATGCCTCCCCAAATGCGGTTATCAACCAGCCAACTGAAAGGGTAGAGAAAGATAGCCAGAATACAGCAAATACGCGACCCATAGTTGTTCTGAAGGCAAAGTCGCCATATCCAACTGTAGTAACCGATACCACAGAGAGATAAAAGGAATCAAGACCATTCAACTTCTCTACGTAACATAGAACTAAGAAACCTAAAATGATGAAGAAGACAAAAGCCACAAGTATCCCAACTCCCACCCTCTTCCTGACATTTGTAAGAAAGTTCTCTGATAACTCTGGGCACAGTCGGGTTTTTGAAGTACGATTCCATACTATCTCCAGTATGCTCGGGAGCATAATATTTTGGAGGATGACTCCTCCTAGAGCATACAAGCATGTAAAGACTTTAGTGCCAACAGATTTTGGTACAATATCACCATATCCTATTGTGAAAAACGTCACGATAGTAAAATATAACCCGTCTACAAAAGTATTAGTTTTTTTTGTTTGTGAAAAATGTTTGTGTGTAAGGGCAAAAAAGAGAGCACCAAAAAGAAGATACACAGTGACAACAGCAATCTTAATCATCACTGTGAGATGGTGGTTTTTAATGGTGGAAGCATGACCGGTTCTAATATGGTGTCGTTGGTGGGTGTGTCCATGTGGAGGTGGAGCATTGTGTGGGGGTTGCTGGGTGTGTTCATGTGGAGGTGAAGCATTGTGTGTGCGTTGCTGGGTGTTTTCAGGTGGATCATTGTGTGTGAGAGAATGACTAGGGTGGATTTCAGAGGTTGTGTGTGAAGAACCGGAAGAGGTAGACATGCTGTCAATTGGTATAAACAAGAAGTTGAGAGGAATAAGAGCAGAGGCTGAGAATAAGGTGCCAATACAGTGTGATGAGCTGTGTTTAAAAAGAACGCCTTGCTCAAGTGCTCAAGTGCTGCAAGAGATACGTGTCACGTGAACGGCGATACATGATCCGGATGAGACGTGTCGTCCGCTCAGATTTGATTTATAATAAACACCTTGGCAGACCGTATAACACGTAAATCTCTTGAAATCCTGCTCCATCATCACCACATCTTCTGCCGTCAAGTGGGGAAAGTAGAAAGGGTTTTAAAAAATATGAGAAATGAAGGGTCATGGGAAAGAAGAAAGCAGCTGTGCTGAGGCATATTTTCTTGGAGGGAAGAAGAAATGGACTGTGGTTTTTGCTGCTGCATGGGCATCAGCCGCCCCTCCCATCATCAACACCCAAGTCGTTCTCAAAGAGAGGAAGATGAAAAATTCGGCTGTTGGCATTTTTTCATTTTTACAAAAAGACTCCTCTTCAATTCTTAAAACTTTAAGTAGGTTCATAGTGATTGAGCACTGGCGTGGATGAGTAAATTACATCCACAATTCATCCACTCATCCTCAGTATATAACTAGCAAAATAGGCCCGCACTTAGCCCGGGCCCAAAAATTAGAATTTATTCAATTTCGGGATACTTTATAAGGTATTAATTGAAAGAAGATAATGTAGAATAAAAATCATATTATTTATTATTTACAAATTATATAAAAGTTTATTTAAAAGGAGAATGTATAGAAAAATTACTTTATTTGAAAATCAAATTTAAGGTCATAAATTTCAATTATTTATTATTTTCCAGGTAAAAAGTCTATGAAAATTTTGAAATCTATAAAAAATTATATAAAAATATAGATCAGAGTATTTTGGAAAAAAAAGTACTTATACATGAAGTTCAAGTATTGTCTTATGAATATCAAATCATTATTTATTGCATAACTTTAAAGAAACATCTCTTCAGAGGCAAATAAATTAAATTTGAAATTAAGTACAAAGTAAAAAGAAATTCATTTACATTTACATTGTAATAAATAATTATACATTGAAGCCCATAAATGAGTCATCTATGTTGTATCATGGTCTTTGCAATATTTTTTTAAAAAAAAAAGAAAAGTTGTTAACCATGCCAACTCCTAATTTCCCTAAAACCTAAGCTCCTCTAAAAAGTCCATCTTCTTATTGTCCATGATTTTTTTCCAAAAGAAAATAATAATAAAAGGAAAAAAAGTCTTCACCCATGAAAATTTTCTAAGAGTGTGCTATAGTTAGATTGTTTACTTCTAAAAATTATCTAAATTAAAAAAATATTATTTACCTTTTTCAAAATTTTATATATAAAATCATATTTAAAAGGAATAGCATAATTACAAAATCCACAAACCAAATTTAAATTTATGAAATCTAACATATATAATTTTTTATGAAAAATATTGATGCAAAAAACTTGAAATGTAGAACAAATTCTAAAAAATAACAATATTTTTCAAAAAAATAGAATCTATACATGAAATTTAGAAAAAAAAAAAACAACAGAATATGAAATCATTAGTTAACTATATAGTTCTCAATTTATGGATCTCCTATTGTAGTCCAACATCTAATCATTAATAAAAGTTAAAAAAGCATACCATTAGATAAAGCATATAAAAATATGGGTTGTAAAGTGTATAAATACACATAAACCACTAGTTGAAGAAAATGTTGCAAGTGGTGTAGACACATTTGGTAGACTGGACATCACATAAAAGGCCGCAAAGGTAATAGAAAATTGTAGTGCATATTGAATAAAAAATATTCAAATAGGCATAGAATCCAAATACTCATACTGTGGTTGGTTATCTCATTATATACTTCTTTTATATTTTTTATAAATTCTTGTGTTACCGGTGGTAACTTTTGATCTTGCAATTACTTATTTTGAATTGCTCTCTCAACATTTGCCTGCTGCCTTTTATGTTTAAAAATAAAAATAAAACCACGATGCTATTAGGCCGACAAAAGGGTATAAATATCTCTGCACGTATAAATAAATGTGATATCTATGTAAACTTAAAAGAAAAAGAATAAAATATAAAATAAATTCTAATAACTTGTTGATCTGGCATAGTGATAATAACTCAAAAAAAAAAAAAAAAAAAAAAGAACATCCAAAATCTGGAACCACCATGTTGGCCACCAAGATTTCCCACCTC
This sequence comes from Sextonia rubra, assembly GCA_037013555.1. Taxonomy (NCBI): domain Eukaryota; kingdom Viridiplantae; phylum Streptophyta; class Magnoliopsida; order Laurales; family Lauraceae; genus Sextonia; species Sextonia rubra. Next base: position 101,023,457 of record JASUAD010000001.1, on the reverse strand, counting down.
CCTTAATTCCACCCATTGCCTCCATAGCAAGCAATCATGTTGGAATCACAAATAGGTCTAAAAGCCATTAGAAACTTTAGAAAGGAAATTATCATAAATATCAAGAACGAGGTTTCAAATTGTAGGAGCTTTAATTTTTCAAGAGACTTAACTTCTTCTTCAAAATGGAAACGGTCCATCAAAAGTTTTGATAGAGGCTGCATTGAACGGAGAATTGCAAACAGTCAATTTTGAATGAAATTGATGGTTGCTTATAAACTATTAGAGAAACGGTTTCTAGCAAAGAAAAGAAATTGTGTTGATGTGGTTCACAAGAACCAAACCATTGTGAGGAGATTCTTTTTTATTAAACATTTTATGAGTTATTAATAGAGGAGGAACATAAATGTGAGAGCGAGGGAATTGGCGGGGTCAAAAGAAATCAAGAAAAGTCAAAAAGGCCCTTCTCAATTGAAACTTTTTGCAAATTGAACCTGATTCTCAATTGAAATCAACCAACTTAATATATTTTAATAGATGCGGCAGAGGAACAGGACTATTACAAGTTAAGGGTATTAAGTTTGTTAGGATCGCAAAAAGTTATCATAGGAGAGGCGCAGGGGGATCGACAGTGACAGGAGGTCCACATCACTCCGGCCTATGTGAAATGAACAAAAGAAGACTAACGTAATACTATTACTTAAAGAAGAATTCTTAATTTTCATTATTTTTTTAAAAAAAATTAGTTACTTTCATACATTTAAATCTAATTTTTCTATTTTGAAAAGCAACTAATCCTTTTCTAATTTTTCTCTTTTTTTAAACAAATCATTTAAGATTAATTTTGTCCTTTTATATAAAATAAAAAAATTGTCAATCAATCTAATAGTCCATTCCATTAATTTGAGAAGGAAAGTTAGGGTTTTGAGAGAGAGAGAGAGAGAGAGAGAGAGAGAGAGAGAATGGTGACCTGGGAAAGGAAAGGAAATGAGGGCTTAGGGCTTTCCCTTCTTTGGAAGAGAATTATAAAGATACATAATATTCAGTCCTTCTTTGGAAGAGAATTATAAAGATACATAATATTCAGTTTAGCAAACATTTCTAGACATCAACTAGTTATCTGATTAAACACTGAACTACATTCATACAAACACAAACAGGTCTAGGTTATCTGAGAGATAATATATCAAACAGCAAGCAAACAGTGGTTGAACTTCCAAGATTTCACAACTAAACAGTCAACCCATATAAAGCCGTTGACAACCATGAAGTGGTTATAATTCCAAATTCTAAGCAACAAACGTTGCAATATGAATCTGACCATCTGTACATAGCCACCAAAAAAAAAAAAAAAAGAATCTTTTATCAATACTCTTAGCCACAGAAAAACTTTCTTTTATCAATACTCCCAAGTTGAAGTTTTCAGCAACCCATGTAAGGCCATTTATCTGACCCAACCCCACTAAATACAGTGGTAAAACTCTCGAATTCTGATGTATTCCTAAAAAACATAGTGTAATGAATCTGCCCATCTTTTAAATCAATGTGAATTGAAACCCAAATGACATAAACGGCATAAAAGAGCTCTTTTAGACATTTAATCAAACACATGGCATGCAGAATATCATAGAAAAGCGAAATGGGGCTTTCGAGCTTGAAATCCAAGAGTCGGTGTGTCATATGACCCATCCACAATTTTTTCTGCACCGTCATATTTCTTTGTAAGATCTATAATAGCCAAGTCTGATGTAAGAACAATTGCTGGATGCTGCCTGTACTGTCAGCACCACAACCTCTGCAAGGACCGCATTGCATCGTTTCTTCCTCAAAAGCTCCGAAACATACTTGTAAGGCCCCTAACAAATCAAGAAAACATAGATCCTTGCTCCATAACAAATTGAGCAGTTAGCAATGATCAATAGATTCGAATTCTTACGACACAACAAAGACTGAGATGAATGCAAACAGCTTTCCGTCAGAAGTGTAAGATCCAGCAACAACAAAGAAAGAACAAAACGATATGAAATCAAATTAAAAAAAAAAACGTATCAAATGGAACTGATCTATCAGATCAAAAACGCTAAGTTCACGAATTGGTTTGAGAAAAATGGAGAGAATGTGAAAAAAGAATCGATGGGTCCTCCAAATCAAAAGTTATGATCGTCCGCTGATGAGCAGATTAGCAATTGCTCTGTGAAGGAGGAGAGATCGAGAATCAGCTGTTCGTCTTCGTCGTCGTCGGCTAAAAGAACTCTCCTGCTTCTTTGGTGTTTGGTGATAGCTTTGTGTTGTTGAGATGGTCGTTTTTGGGTTTCGCAGAGACGGAAATGGAAGAGCTTATAGGGTTTGCAGAGACGGACAGCGAAAAAGCGTGTGCCGCTTTTTTAAGTCGGGCCGTACCTTCGTCTTCACAATCAACAACTCCAATCCCTTCACCTACATTGCAACTGATGGAACCATTAACATTTGATACAATCGCAGAAGTACATTCAATTAGATAATCATTAAGTTTCAGGCTTCAAAAATCAAAATTGAATGTTATGATTATCCGGAGTATAGCTTTAGTAAAATACAGACTCCACCTAAATGCACGACAAACCAAGGAAAGCACTTAAAAAGTGTTTGGGTGTCTCCTTGGGAAGACTGCTGCGTGATACTAATCCTGCGTCATAGCCCATATAATATATCAATTTTGACCAAATCTCTTTCAATTTTGACTTTTTTTATTGAGCATTTGTAAAAATCTTTAAAATGTTCAGGTGAAGGGATTTGAAATTTCAAATTCCAATTTGACCTTCTCTCAATAGCATTCATTAAAATTTTGACCACCTCTTAAACTCAACCACTGATTCACTTTCACCTCATTAGAATCCTAGACTTGCTTGTTTCTCTTCGAAATAAATGCATAGGAGACTTTCAACTGATGATTAGGCTCAAAAAATTGGTGTCAACGTCTCTCCTCCATCTACTCTCTCTGCAAATTGGATTGTGAATTTATGCATCATCTTTTTTTTACCTACTCTCTTGCTTTGGCCCTCTGGAAATAGATTCTGACGACTATGGGTTGAACCTCCTTTCATTCCAACCCCAGCCTCTTATAGTCCATATTCTCTTTTGGTTGTGACAAACATACACTAAACAAGGTATGGTTGTAGTTTTCTTCTCAACATTATATGTCATTTAGCAATCCAGAAATAATAGTAGATTTGAGAACAAAATTCCTTCTAGCCATGTCTCGAGAAGGCTTCTTTGGATCCAACTAAATTCAGCCTTGGATCAATTGCATAAACCATTCCTTGGGCCTCCATTCGTTGCCATCATCAATTTTTTCAAAGCTGCTCCTCTGTAAATATTTTTTTTCATTTTCTGCTTTCTTTTTGTTGGCTTTGCTCATGCCTGTTGAGCGTGGATCCCATTTTTTTGGATCCTTCTGTATCTTCTTTTTGGGAGCTCTTTTTTAAAGCTCTTTCCTCCTTTTCTCCTTAATACAATTTGCCTTTAAAAAAAATGTTTGCACGGTATCAAAAAAAAAAAAAAAGAAATAAACGGTAGATATGCACTTGTGAAACTTTGATCCCAATCCGAGTGAGAAGAGCACAGTTTAGTTATTCGAAGAAACTCCAAATGTGTTCTGAAACCTTGGGTGGATCTGGTATTGTGCCATTTGGATATTCCCATGTTTCCATGAGATAAGCCTACAATAAACATGTTTGGTATGTGCAAATCATTATTTCAAATTTTCGTCTTACGGGAAGGAATCTCAAAATCTTAACCTTCTAGCATGAGAAACTCGGAACAAAAAAAACCAACAACTTACTGACATATTAATTTCTACTTATCTCAAAATGATTCTGTTACTCAATGCTTAAAGTGGATCATAGTTAGCAATCATAAAAGCTGGGCCCATTTTTTATTTCTAGGTTTTTATAATAATGGGACCACATTATAAATCCTTTGAGTGTGGGCTCCATGTTCAAATTTCTAAATGTAAGTTACATCATCATGTAAATTATTATTAAAAAAATATAATCTTTCAAGAAAAAACACTTAAAATTTCAAAAAAGAATTAATCTTTCAAAAAAAATTTAGTCTCACAAAAAATTATTTATCTTTCAAAAAAAATTAATCCTCAAAAAATTCAAATTTTAAAAAATATTTAATATTTTAAAAAATATTTAATTTTCAAATAAAAATATTTAATCCTTGAAAAGAAATTTAAAATTTTTAAAAAAATATTTAATATTTCAAAAATAATTTAATTTTTCAAAAAAAGTATTTAATATTTTAAAAGAAATATTCAATCTTTCAAAAAATAATTTAATTTTTAAAAAATATTTAATATTTCAAAAATAATTTAATTTTTCAAAAAAGTATTTAATATTTTAAAAGAAATATTTAATCTTTCAAAAAATATTTAATATTTTAAAATTTTATTTCATCCTTGAAAAAATGTCTTATCTTTTAAAAAATAATTAATATTTCAAAAAAAATATTTAATTTTTGGAAAAAAACATGTATAATATTTAAAAAAATATTTAATATTTCAAAAAATTATTTAATTTTTCAAAAAAATCTTTTAAAATTTATTTAATATTTAAAAAATATTTAATCTTTCAAAAAATAAATAATATTTAAAAATATTTAATTTTTCAAAAAACATATTTAAATTTTTTTAAAAATATTTACTTTTTAAAAAAATATAAAATCTTTTAAAAAATATTTAATCATTTAAATAAATATTTAATCCTTCAAAAAATAATTAAGGTGTCAAAAAATATTTAATCTTTCAAAAAAATGAAAAAAAGGTGGAGCGACATTGTAATTCATTTGAATGTGGGCTCACAATGTGAATCCTATGAATATAGTCCCATGTTCTAATTTTTGAAGGTGGATACTTCGTAATTTTTAAAATAGGATTCCTATTTACAATTAACAAATAGGATGGTCCCACATTATACTCTCTTAGAATTTCCAAAGGTGGGACCACATTATAATCTCTTATAATTTTCAATGATGGGCCACATTATAATTCTTATAAAGGTAAGCCCACCTTATAAATCCTATGAATATGATCCCCATATTCTAATTTTTAAAGGTGGATACTCCATTATAACTTCTAAGGTGAGTCCCACGTATGCTAATAATAAAGTGCTGCAAACATTAAAAGGTGAGTCCATATTTTCGATCTTATGATTCTTTTGCTTTCGATTGTTGCATAAAAATTTTTACATAGTTAACAAATAAGTTTTGTATGGCATATTTTCAAAATAGTATTTTAATATAATACTAACAACAAAAACCCGTGCTAAGCCCCGGGCCAAAATTGAAAATATATTAAAATCTACCACATTTTAAATATAATTAATAAAAAAGTAAATCTAAAAAATAAATATATTATAAAGAAAAGTGAAAGGAATTAAATTTTGATGGATTATAAAATCATTAAAATAGTAACCTTATTTTTAAAAGAAAATACAAAAAAAAAAAAAAGAAGAACCATATATGCTAGTGAATTTGGAAAAATCCCTAGCATATTAATAAAAATAATATTTTGCTCTCCTTAAAAAAAATTACAAAACAAACCCCAATGTTGTTTACAAAATTTGATCATAATCTATTTGATTAAAAAAAACATACACACACAAAAGTGTTAGAATAGAAAAACTGAAGAGTAGAGGGAGGGAGAGAGAGAGCTCTTATTGATGAGATTTCTGTGTGTACATAATAGGGGGGAGGAGGATCTTATTTATAGAATAAGATTGCTTCCTCCTCAAGCAACCCAATAGGGAAAAACCCTAACCCTTAGTAATTCCTTTATCTCATGTGGGTCCCAATGTGGGCATCCACATATGATAATACATCTTATAACACTCCCCTTTGGATGACCACCATTCAATGACAGTTGCCTCATTAAAACCTTGCAAAGGAAAAACCCAGTGGGATAAAAACCAAAGCGAAGGAAAAAGAGCACAACGTTCTACAGGATCATTGACTTGGTGTTGGACGTGCATAATGCTGCCTCGTTAAAACCTTAACTAGGAAAACCCAGTGGGACAAAACCTAGAGAAGGAAAAAGAGTACAGCGCACATATGTCCTGGGTAGCATACTTCAGGATGCCTCCCCCTGATTACTACTCCCCCTGATGATAACATCTTTGTACGTAATTAAGCATGTCAATCTCGTATACAATTTCTAAAATACTGAGTTTTGGCAAAACTTCGTAAACTGATCAGCCAGGTTGTTGCTTGAACGAGCTTGATTGACTTCAATCTTGTTATTCTTTTGAAACTCATGAGTGAAGAAGAACTTTGGTATAATGTGTTTCGTCTTGTCATCTTTAATGTATCATTCTTGAATCTGTTGAATACATGCCCCATTGTCTTTGCAAATAATGCTCGGAGTACCTGTACTAAGAGGTAATTGACAAGAACTACATCTATGCTAAGTTAAATATTTTTGCCATACACATTCCCCACTGGCTTAAAAATCTCAACATGGTTAGAATAAGTAGCTATCAATAGTCAATTTAGTAGAATATCAAAAATAATGATATTGACATGAAGAAACATATAACATGTCTATGATCGATCCTTATGAGGATCAGGGATATATCCTGAATCTGTATATCCTACAAAATTTGGTTTCAACCATAAAATAGACATAGATATCATAGCATTTGTTTAATACCAATCCAAAGCCTTGGTGCAAAACCATATATGGGAAGCATATTTATAAAGAATAAAAATCTCATTAGAACTTCTCTCGATCTGCGGGTCGAGATAAAATAGTCAATAGTTTTCTTGAGCTCTTCTGGAGTCTCGATTAGATTTATGTTATTTATGTAAATAACATAAACTTTTACTATTATAAATCCATTTAAGGATTGTATAAAGATAAACAGGCAAATGGGATTGTTTTCATACTCTTCCTTATATAGACATTTATTAAGACGATTGTACCATATTCTTCTGGAATGTTCAGGCTGTACAATAAACGTCTTACTTATATTGAGTACGTACTCTCTGACTTTGCTTCAGGCAAAGCAAATCCTTCTGGGATTTTCATATATATAACTGTGTATGTTTTCAATCCCAAGTTTCTACAGGAAACCTTGTATCACAAGTTTGCCTTTCGTTCATTTGCCTTACAAACACCCATTTGTAACCTACAGGGTTAACACCGTTTGGGGTTTGTACTATAGGTTCATATATACCATGTCTATTTAGAGATTGTAATTCCTTAATGGTATCTCTTTATTTTGGCCAATATGTTCTTTGTCGACATTCATTTATAGAACATGGTTTTGTATCCCAATTATCATTCGCATTTTCCCTTGATATTTGAGTAGCTACCGCATATACAAATGCGTCATCGATGATAATTTCATTTCTATCCCATCTCTCTCTTGAATAATTATAAAGTATAGAGATCTCTTTATTTATTGGGTACCCATTGCCTCTTCAGAGGCTTCTAGAGTCTCTTCTGGGACTCGTGTCTCTTCCGGGACATCAATTTCTTCAGGAATTTTAGAGAGAGTGGATTTTGTCATAAACTCTTCTGGAGTATACCTCTTCTGGAGTATGATTGGGATATGATTGCTCATTTCTCCTCTTCTGGGGAGCTGAGTCCTTGAAACCTATAAGTCTACCATGCTTCTGGCATGTGTAGATTCATTTGCTGCCATATTTGGACTTTGTTCTTCAGGAACATTAATTCGTACTTGTCCTACAGGGACATTAATTCGTGCTTGTGTGTTCATAGCCGATACACGTGACCTAGTCACTTTTGCTGCATCATTAAAAGCATCAAGGAATTCGTTTGTAATTAAGTGCACAATTCTCCGTACTTGATTCTCACATTGTGAAGTACATAAATCTGGATGAGATTGAGTGGAAGTATTCCATATTAATTCTCGCCGTTCTTCAGGAACAGATTGTTCTTCAGGAACAAGGTGTTCTTCAGGAACTCTCTTATCTCCCCCTAACGGCGAAAAGACTGTCCCATCAAGATGACAATTAGCAAAAACAAACAATGAATATATCTCCTGTCATTGGGTCTAGATATCCATTAATTAGGGTGAAATATAACTAACATAGAGTCTTCTTTGTGAGTTCATGTAGGTCACAAACCTACGCTATCAAGTCTTATAAAATTATAAAAAAAAATATGCCCAAGGAAGTGTACCCTAAGTGTAATAATTTGTGCTAATAGGCAGGATTTGATGAGTTCACTAATGTCACACTATACCCTTTGCGAAAAGGATGGTCAATAGATGGTACTCTACGGAGTACGTAACAGAAGTATCAATAATTTACCAGAGCATAGGACCCCTAGAATAACAAGCTTCTGGCTTAACTTTGTCGTTTTGCTTATAATCGAATATGATTCAATTTTTAAAGATTATTTTGTAATATAGCCTTGAAATATAAGGAGAATGCACTTAGCTTTTCTAGTATCAGCTTCTGGCTGTCAATACTAGTAATGATGTACAAATACCATTATGTAGACTCTTCCGGAGCATTCAAGTATTTGTACGGATACAGCTATGATCGATGCCGTGCACGAATGAAACACTAATTCAGAGAAAAACTTCTGGTTTTTTTAATGTAGTGTGTTTTGTTGCACTGTCTACCAGACAGATATTATTTTCAGTTTCATGCATTGCATGAGCCATAGAGCAAGTAATAATAAACTCACATAACTAGGTAATCGCATTGCAAAAATAAAAGTAAGAACAACTAAACAAGTCAGCATTCAAAGCAAATATAACATAATATACGGGGGATTAAAAATAAGTCCTAGCATTCAACAAAATATCTAAGAACTGAACTCAATGTTCAAACTCATAAAAGTAGTTGTAGGTCTTCCAGACCATGCTTGGTGGTTCGCCCAATTTCCAAACAAAATGCCTTCTCAATACCTCTCCTGGGGTGATTTATTTCATCTCTACGAGAGAACATATTATATCTACCTTTTCTGAAGGGATTTTAATTGACTAATCTGGCATTTATTTCAAGCATTGAGTGTATGACCATCTGCTAGTGATCATCCCTGTCTAATGGGGATATAATGGCGCGGAAAATAAGAGCGTATGCCATATCCTTCAGGGATATTTTATTTCCGACTTTGATAGTATCACCAAGCCTTTTAGAGTGTGTTAAGATCGATTTACTAATAACAATCAAACAAAAATAGAACTTTGGGTTCTCAATATCCGATGACAAAATATAATGAAGAATTGGCCAATCAGAAAGTTAGAACTTCGGGTTCTTAACTGATGAATCAGAACTTCTAGTTCTGTCAATACTTCAGGCTAGTGATAGAACTTCAGGTTCTTAGAACTACTGGTTCTATCAAAGCTTCAGGTTTGAATCACAACTTCTGGTTCTATCAAAACTTCAGGTTTGATTTCATGGCCGTTGTATCGATCTACACTACTTTGAATCTTTAGAAATCAAAGCTCCAAGTTTGATTATGAATATGAATCTTCGGGTTCATATTCTAAATCTTAGAACTTCTGGTTCTAGATAATGTATGGATCTTCGGGTCCAGATTATTCATTGGATATAGAACTTCAGGTTCCATTATTTGGAACTACTGCTTCTGGCAATAATAAATTCATCAAAACTAAAGTTTCAGATAATCATTAGTGATAATTATACCGAAGTAATTATATCAAGCATGCAGTATAATGTTATAGAGTATAAAAATAAATGTATATGAGAAACAGAAATAAAATGTAGAACTTCAGGTTCTTAACATCCAATCAAAGATAATAATAAAAATGTGATGAAGAATTTAGAAATTGAAGTTTAGAACATCGGGTTCTCAACTTAAGAATCAGAACTTCTGGTTCTAAATTAGAATAGTTCATAGATCTTTCAGTACGAGTTAGAACTTCAGGTTCTAGATTATAATAATTCATGGATCTTCAGGTCCGAGTTAGAATTTCTGGTTCTAAATTAGAATAACATACAAAACTGCAAATTCAGGTTATTTATTCGATATAGAATTTCTAGTTCTAAGTATCATATGAAACTTTGAAAACGTATTGTAGATCTGAAAACTTCTGGTTTCAGAGTAAAATAACCAACGGATCTTCTGGTCCGAATTTGAAAGAACTTCTGGTTCATAGATTAAAAAAATTTACGGAACTTCGAGTCCGAATTATTGATTCCATATAGAACTTCTGGTTCTAAATATCGTATGGAACTTCGGGTTCCAATTTCATGCATAGAACTTCTGGTTCTATTTATGATTTATGATTTTCAATTTTATCATGATCTCCATTTGATAAGAAATTACAATTCATCACTTGAATTAAAATGATAAATACTTATATATCTAAAAGGAATAAAGTTAAATGCAGATTATCAAACGAATAAATGGTCATAAAATAAGGAGAAATTACTTAACTTTTAAATTGTCCTTGTTTTGGCGCCAATGTGTAGATCTACTCACGAGCTTTCTATAGGTATAAACGGATCTCAAATCAGACTTCGGATCGTCAAGATATTGCAGAAACAAGTTTCTGCCATTGATCCAGTCAAATCTGCATTTGACCGTATGACTCGCTGCTGACGTCACCTAGATGACATTAAGCACTGGGCTTTTGGAAATCATGCCTTTACAAACGGGTCGGGTCGGGTCGGGTTGACCCGACCTGACCTATGCTTGACTTGGTCCCAGACCAGATTCTTCTCCCTCTATCTCAGCTCCTTGCCTTCTCTCGAAGACTCCGATTTCGCCAATCTCTACTCCGGAAGGAAGCCCAACGAGCTCTCCCTCCAGCTCGACTCGGGCCAGACCGTCCGCGACTCGTTCCTCGACACCAGGATCTCCTGGACGAGCGAGCCCACTCGCTGCGGCGCCTTCATCCTCAAGATCAGAAAGGACGACAAGCGCCGCATCCTCCGCCCGTATCTCCACCACATCCAGACGGTCGCCGACGGGATCGAGACCAAGAAGTGGGAGGTGCGGCTCTTCACCAACGCCGGCGCAGAGAATGGAGGGATCGGACGGTGGAGATCCGTCCCCTTCACGCATCCGGCGACGATCGAGACCGTCGCCATGGACTCCGACCTTAAGAACAAGGTCCGATCCGATCTCGAATCGTTCGTCAAGGCGAAGCAGTACTACCACCGCCTCGGCCGCGTCTGGAAGCGGAGCTACCTCAGCGCCTGCACGTTGTTGCCGATGTTGGAGACATAACGGCAGCGCGGGCAGGAGAGGGTAGTGTCAGGCGAGGCGGAGAACATGCGGGAGAGGCACTCCTTGCAGAATCCATGGCCGCATTGGAGGAGGAGAGGGACCCTCTCTTCCTCATCGTAGCGCATGTGGCAGATGGAACAGTAAGGGACCCTCATCTGCACTACCTGCTCCTGCTTTCTCCTCTGCAAAATCAATCAATCGAACACCTGGCGGGTGTTCTTCTCCGCTTTGGCAATCAATCAAACACCTGATGGGTGTTTTGATAGAGAGAGAGATCTCTAGATGGCAGGCGCAGCAACAGCAAACCGGCGAGGAAGATGCTTGTACGGCCCAACAGAGATCGCAGATCCATTTTGGCTGTTCTTTTAAATAAAAATAGATCCGTCGACGTCCAGCCTCTAGCCTTGCGAGTATATTGTGCTGATAACGTGTTAGAATAGAAAAACTGAAGAGTAGAGGGAGGGAGAGAGAGAGCTCTTATTGATGATATTTCTGTGTGTACATAATAGGGGGGAAGAGGATCTTATTTATAAAATAAGATTGCTTCCTCCTCAAGCAACCCAATTGGGGAAAACCCTAACCCTTAGTAATTCCTTTATCTCATGTGGGTCCCAATGTGGGCATCCACATATGATAATACATCTTATAACAAAAAGCAAATAAAATGGATAATATTGTAATTTTAATGTCTTGGCTAACAAAGCCCATAAATATTATCTGAGACATTACCTACAATCTGGATTGGATTGTACCCACCTTGGATTGAATTTTGACTCTCAGATTCTTATTTCTATTTAGATTCCAAATATTAGATTAAAAAGGAAAGGCGAATGCGATCCTTGTCCTTAATCAAGAACCGCCTCCTTTTATCCCCATCTATCACTTCCCTTGCTCCATTCTTTTATTTTTTTCCGACATACCTTCTAAGCTCTGAGACTTACTGGTTGTTGACCCATAAAAATTACAAAATGTTGCAGTAAAGACTTTACAAACAAATTTCAAACCAAGGGTACATAAACCCTAGGATTGTGAAATGACGAGTCAAGTACTGCACCCAGTTGTTTGAAGTTGGTGCAATATACTCAAAAGGCTTCAAATGAGCTCAAGTTGCAGCAACTCAAGTTTCAGAGTTATTGGACTTTAGTTAGCCACTCAACTCACCAAATACCAAATACAGAGTTCATTGGCTCAAAACCTAGGAGTCATTGAACACACTCAAGGTAATGTTTTATTTTTCTTCACTTAATTTTCTAAGAAGACATCCTTCCTTCTAAAAAAACAAGATGACATCCTTGTTAGTAGACATACTAAGAAAAAAAATTGAGAATCAATTGGTGGCCTGAGGAAGCATACATAAACTTCTTGCTTGCCAACATAAAGAAGGTAAATACTTATGGGGTCCTTGAAGCAAAGTACCACAATTGTTACTATAGTAGAAGGAAGATCAGATTAGACGACGAACCTTGGATTTTCAGAGAACATAGAGCCACTGGGTCTTACTGGATCACTATGAAAGAGACTACTTCTTTTTGCAACCTTTAGCATTTGTCTTCACCTTCTCCCTTTTTAGAAATAGAGGGCAAAATACCAACTATAAATTTGGCCTTAACCGATGGGATGAGAATTAAGAGGTGCTAGTTAATGGGATGGGGCCTTGACGCTTATATGCCTAACTTATTGTATTTAAATTTGTCTGATAAAACATTGTCACAACCCGAACCCAAGAAATCGAGGGTTAAGTTTAAACCTAACCAGTGACACACATACTCCCATGCATACACACTTAGACCTCGTCTAAATGCACACACACAAGGAAAACTCACATGTGCAAACACAATGTACATGGAAGCTGTCAGTATCATTGCGTAAAAAGAAAAAGGATACATAAGGATAAACAATTTCTACAAAAGATAACAGTGAACACAAAATATACAAACGAAAGAATCCTGTCATTACAAACAGTTACTATGAGCCAAGATACAAAATACAAGAGCCAAGTAAACTCTTATGACAGGAACCAGATGCCTTTGACACAGCAAAATGGAGACCTAAACCATGCCACAGTGTTCTCTGGTGGAGTGATCACAGCCACTCCTCTAGCTTTGATGGGGCTTCTACGGTCTCTTTTAAAGTCTTGCCGACCGGTGAGGAGTCGGCAGGGGAGTTTGAGCCTACAACACCATGGACAACTAGTGAATACAACGATTCAGTAAAGCATAAGCAACAATAAGTTAACACGCGTTGTGTCTAAAAGAATAAATAATAGATAAAATTGCCTTGAATTTTAATTTTGTATACTAGGCAAAATTGTGCATTTGAATAAAGCATGTTATATGGATCAATGCATATGTGTACTATACTATGTGGCTACTACATTTGTTATATCCTCCTTCTAGGGATTTATACATGAGATAACACTATCGACCGGGCTAGGATATGAATGGGTCTCAGGTTTCTAGGGTCTGGAAGCCCCAAGACATAAATACATTGCAGCGGTACCATACATACTATGCCAAAACCAACCCTGCCGGGTATCTTAAGGTTGAGGCTGAGTAGTGTCTGACCACGTTGAATCAATCATATACGTGACCTTGAGTCAAACATGTATTTCATATAAAGAACAGTACTTTACTTTCAATTCAAACAATCCTCACGTCGATGACCATCACCAATAGCAGCAAATCAAATGCATACATTATCAAAGGGACAAAGGTTAAGCAATACATAAAAGTGGAAGCCAATAATCGTTATCCAATATGCCATACAAATCAACTAAATGAAATCATGATAGTTCACTAGTCAACCCTAATATATTTATCCAGTGTTTCTAACCGTGCATGATGATATAGTTTTAAGTTATCCGATATACAGTTGTTTTTCTCTAGTGTTGCATTGTATCAAAAGGTGTATCGGAGTCCCTTAAACCAACACCCATGGGGAGGTGCTTAACATCTGGATTAAACACATGAATGAGTCACAACCCTCAAGACCATTCATGCTATTACCATTTTCCATTGAGAAGGTCAAGGGTTACCTACATTTTAATCTGAAGGCCCTATAAGGTCTCTTCAGTACCTACTTTTTCTTAATATTTATTGTCTCACGGCTTAGCCGTGGGTGACTTACGGCTTAGCCGTATTATGTACTATGGCTTAACCGTGGTTCCCCAAAATTGTTTCTGCATTTGTGGCTCGCTATGGCTAACTCATGTTTCCTTTTACGGCTTGATCATGTTTGTTCTATAGCTCAACCACCGTTTGGTACGGTTTAACCGTAGCACACCACACGGCTTAGCTGTGACTGGACCATAGAAGATTCTCTTAATTTCTACTTTCTGGGTATCAAACCGTAGCTTAACCTAGGTTGGGTTACAGCTTAGCCGTAGACTGACCATAGTGTAAAAGTCAGATTTTTAGGTCTCTGGAAACTGAACTGTGAAGCTTTACGGCTTAGCCGTAAGCTTCAAGTGGTCATGTTCTGAACCTGTTACAAACGAAATAGAATTTGAATCAAATGGAAACAGAGCTAACAAAAGAGAGAACAAACATATATAATTTGCTACAAAAGGGCTATAAAACGCCAAAACACTTGAAAGATTAAGACGAATAATAACATACATGGTGTACCAACAAGTGTTCATCCATAACGTGCTTATACTTGACTTAATTCAACTTTCTCATGTGAAGTAGTTGTCCTCTAGCTCAATTTACTATCGATATGCAGTCCTAAAACCATGCATGCCAAGGGTGAGAAGAAACACGTACACACAATGCATGAAGCATTCGAGACTTAAAGATACTCTCATGACTCACACCCTTACCTTACAACATACAAGAGATGGAGTGATGGAATGGATGCAAAAGGATTATCCCCTATCTTGGCTTGATGACCGAAGAAGAAGGAAGAAAGGAAATGAAGGAGAGAAGGAGAGAAAAGAAGACATTGAGTTGAGAGAAGATGGGGTAAATCAGTGCATGCATTTGGGCTTTATAAGATAAGTATCAAGTAAATTACAAATAAGTCCAAACGTTTAAGCTAATTACAGTTCAAGTCAAATAACTGTCCAACAGAAGCAAATGAAGTTGTTTACTTGCGAGTCAGTTATGGAAGTCAATGAGCTTGACGAGATACATGTGTTGACACCAAGATGATGCATGAAGGATAAGAGCCTACAAAATCAAAAATTGCGAAAAAGGGCTCATGTCTACCTAAACCAGGATAAACTCAACTCAACTACCTATCCATGACCCGAAATGAAACTCAAACAAACAAAACAACAAGCATAAAACTAATTAGTTAGAAAATTACCCAAAAGTACATAAATTATTCGCTAAACGGCATTAAGTTGGGTCGGAGTATTACAAACATAACGAGAATGAGAAAGATGGAGAGAGATTTTAATTAGGAATACGACCATGATCCCCTTTTCCATAGCTATGGTAAGATCAATATATGACCATTTGTGGAGAGAGAGATTGTAGGGGAATGACTAATGAGGAAGAGATTTGAAATTTTGAGGTTTGAATCTGTGGGGAAATATTTATTTCTTTATTTGTAGAGATGAAAGAATGTTAGAATATGTGTGGGCCAAAGGTGGTCATAATTTTTTTTTAAGTATTTCTTTGAGAGGAGAACTCATGGGTAGTGACATTGCACTCTCCAAAGCCCTCCCTTTGATTTGCTTTAATATATATATATATATATCTAGCAACAAAGGGCCAAAGCCTAATCGGGGCAATAACAAAAGAAAATTGCTATACTAACATTTTAAAATAACAACATAATATTTGAGATTTAGAAACATAAGACAAATAAAAGAATGCAAAAGTTTAAAAGAAAGATTAAATTTAGAATAATTTATGAAAAAAGAATCCCTTAGATGTCCATTGCATGAAAATGGACTTCATATTTTTAACTATACAAGAAAGGCCCTCAACCCATTTTAACTTTTTGTAACTAAGCGACCATATCATTGGTTGCTTTGGTTGAGCAAATGATATTGTTGCTCCTTCTTCTTCCTCCTGCCAAACCCATTTGAAATTTATTGATATGAGACATGCTTTTAAACAAAGACCTTTGTAAAACAAGAAAAAAATAAAAAATTTAATCAAATTTATAGTTAAAAAAGGTTTTCTAACTTTAAAATTGGTATAAAAAATATAAAAAAGTGAGAATGGTGAAATTAATATTAAAATATTATTTTCATAAAATTTAAAAATAATATAAAAAAAACTAAGTATTTATGGGTGACCATATCGTTGCTTGCTTTGGTTGAGCAACGATATTGTTGCTCCTTCTTCTTCCTCCTACCAAACACACTCCCCACAACATTTATCTATAAATTTTAATAAGATTTATAGATTGGATAAGGAGGATATTATATTTTTAAAGTAGGCCCAAGGTGTTGCTTCGATAAATAATCCAATGAAATGTCACTCTTGGATGTTTGGAAAAATAATTTATATATAAAAAATTAGAAATATTTTGATATTTATTAATACAAGACATGCTTTTCAACAAAGACCTTTGTTAAACAAGTAAAAAATTAAAAATTTTAATCAAATTTAGTGTTCAAAAAGGTTTGTGTTAAGCTTGAGTCCAATATTAAAATAATTTATTCATAAACTTAGAATAACACATAAATGTTATCTAACTTTAAAATTGGTAAAAAAAATATTAAAAAGCTAGAATAGTGAAATTAGTTATTAAAAATATTATTTTAATAAATTTAAAAATAATATTTCTGAAAAAGCAAGTATAAAAATAATATTTCTGAAAAAAACTAAGTATTTATAGATGTATGTTTCTGAAAGGACAATATTATAATTTCCAAAGCCACCCCCATGAACCAAGATTGCTAAAGTGGGCCATATTTTGGTTCCCCATGTGGGTCCATGTCGTTATATTCGAAAGCCTACAAACACGTTTTAAATATTGGGTCCACATCACATGTCCTAAATGTAGGCAATTAACGAATGTTTGGCTCATAAAAGTGCATTAAATGGATAATAAGTTGTAAAGAGATAAGAAATAAGTGTAGACGATTAACGAATGTTTGGCTCATAAAAGTGCATTAAATGTATAATAAGTTGTAAAGAGATAAGAAATTTTAGGAAACTTAGTCACATTTGGTTTCTTCTTTTTGTTAACTAATATACAATTGGAATACTCTAAATATCAAGTTGGAATTGGGTTAGTATGGAAATTTTAAAGATAGGTCTCAATATGGCATGAAGTGGTGAAATGGATATGTTTAGAAAGAACGAAGATTGTTTGGACCACTTAATATTGACAAAATAGAAAATATATTTTGAAAGAAAGAACATTTTTTGGATGGGGTCTTATTTAGGAAGAAGATATGTTTAGAATTCAAATAGGAAGAAGATATGTTTAGGACTTTAATCAGAGCATGCTATATGCCGCACTTCTGCAAAATGACTGCCCCACGTATTGCTCCCCTGCGAAAAGTTTATCTTTATTATATATAATAATATAATAATATAACTGGCGCTCAAGGCCCGTGCCCAACATGGGCCAAAAAAGAAAAAACAAATATCTCAATATAAAATTTTTTTTTGTGTATATCAAAAAAATATATAAATAAAATATATAAAAATATTAACAAAAATGCTTGTTGAAGAAGCAAAATGAGGGAAGGAGCAAGGGAAAGATAAATCTTTTGATTGAATAGGTGGGCCACTAATGACATAGTGTTCTAATCCAAATACTAACAACCAAATAATAAACAACCTTATACCATTTTAAGAATAAACATTTTAATAATTTGTAATAGAAAATAATAACAACAAATAAAACTGAGCTGTTATTTTACCATAAGTACAAATATTATGATACATATTTCATTCGAGAATATATCAAAATTTATCAATTAAAATAAATTAGAGGAATAATGTAGCTCAATTATCCCAAAAAAAAAATCACATTAGCATTAAGGTAAAGATAGAGACTTAGAAATTAAAAGAAACAACTGAATCTTCATGCATATGTTAGTGAGATGAGCCAATTTTATAAGATAAGTTTAGATAAGGCGAACTCAATCACTTGTTAGTTATCATTCGTAAAAAAATAAGAACATCTTTCATTAAATTTTAAAATAAAGAAACACACTAATTTAAGAAAATTAGTAACAATATGAGAAAATAATATAAGATGATAATTTTTGTTGCACCCTCCATATTTTATTAAAATTAAAAGCAAAAGGCTCCGCATAAAATTGTATTATATTATACATTTTGTATATTTAAATCTAACCTTAGATCAGTTGGGAAAGAAGATTGTAGTAAATGTAGCCTAAACCAACAGTGAGTTATTAGGTTGTTGGTTTGAATCTAGTCAATTCTACCATTTACATGTTTTTTTTTTAATTTTTTAATGACTTCTATAGCAAATGAGAATACATAATGGACACCCCGCCCTCCCCCCCCCCTCAACACACACACACACACAAGTCATGGGTAGATCGGATTTTGTGGGACGCATGTTGGTTGGTTTTTGTTTCATCTAATTAGTCGCATGCGGATGGGTATAATAGGTGTAAAAATAAGATCTTTCATCCATCAGGTTTATATGATGGGTAAAAAACTGGATCAATCATCTAGCGTGGGTCCAACATCTAGTAGAGTGACCTCTTTAAAATTTCAATTGCTACTCATATGAAAATGCCTTTATAATGTATTGATTTTGGTAAATTATTAACTAAATATGGTTTGGAGACCACAACAAGATCTGTCAAATATAATTTATTTGAAAAAGATATCATAAAAATTACTTTCTTTTTCATCATGTGAAAATTGGGCTATTCATCTTAGGGCCTCACATAGAGAATCCTATGCTTTGAGAGGAAGGAAATTTTAAGAGAGAGAGATATATTTTTAACGAGGAGCAAAATTTAGAGCGCGCGAGAGAGATCTTAGGGAAAGATAGCATGCCATGTGTTGGACCCTCGTGCACTCTCACCAAGGGGGGACTTCACTTTGGGAGGAGTAGAAATTAAGAGGGTGAGAAAGTGATTTTAGGAAAAGATAGCATGCCACATGTCGCACCCTCGCGTAGATCTAGAGAGAGAAAATGATGACAATAATTCAAAAACTAAAAAATTAATGATTTTTTATACATTGGACTATTTCATCTAATTTTTTTTACCATATAATATTTTTTCTCTTAAGTTGAGTTTACAGATTAAAGGAAAAAATGATCTAACTTTTTATTTAGTTTTACTAATAAGATATTTAGTTTTCTAAGAGTGCACTAAAATATTTGAAATTATGAATGTGCAATGAATTTAATGTTATAGTTTACAATTCATTTAAATATATATAAAAATTTTTATATACAAATAAAATAAATCTAAAGAAGGCCCACATTGGGTATGGGCCTAAAGTGCTAGTCTTTTCTTAAATAAAATTATCACGTTTTATTTTCTAATTTTAAGCATTGGCCCCGATAAAATTTTAGTTACAAACATTCCTATATGCACGCGTGGTCAAGTTAGTCCATGATTAGATGGCTACAATGATAAATAATCCAAAGTGGCTCCATAGAGAAACTCATTATGAAATAACAATAACTATTAAATAACATTTAAAAAGAAATAAAAATTCCATATAGACATTTGCGATAAAGAAGGTCCAAATCTTAAAACTCCTTTTAGATTTGAATTTATTAGATCCAGAATCAAAGAACTATGGCCCAACTCCCAGTTAATATCTATAAGGACAATGGAGCCTTAACTCGGTTTTAGCCCCATCTGCAGGTGTGGGCCCTGAAGCACCATTTATTTTCTAATTTTAATGCTAAAACAATGACAAAATATGTCAAATTTAGAAAAAGAAAATGATTATAATATATACAATTTGAATTTGATTGGGCTCTTTATGTTAGAAATTATAATATGAGTCCACCTTTTGTGTGATTTTGTGGGAGGAAATATTTTAGATTTTAGGATGCCATGTGTTGCTGAAAGGGAGAGCCGTGGGCAAACTTCCCCTTTAATTATTAGTCATAATATTCCAGACTATTATGAAAAAAAATCTTTTTTCCTATATAATACCAAGCTTTGAAATAGACATGTTTTAGACTCAAACTGTATATATGTCGAGTGAATGGGCTCAGCCCACATGCCGTACAATTTAGCCTAGATCTAGGTTTTCACTTGGGTAATTTTATGTGTAGATCTTAAAATGATTAACACACATCCGGCATTGCATTGCCAATGGCTGGGTTGTGTTGGGATAGCATGCATCAGAGTCCAAGTCAATACTTAATAAAAATGAAAGTAATTATATTTTAAGGTAAAAACATTTTAGGATAAATCAATTGTTAAAAAGCAAACAGTGAATATATCCCCCCGATAATGCTTCTGCCAAATCAAGATGTTTCGCATAGAAGTCTTTGATGTCAAGATTTCTATATAGAATTCTTCGGTGTCTTCATGGAATCCTTTATTGGGGCCTATCTTATGCATTTTCTTCACCATTTACATTATTTGGGTTTTTTTGTATTAGGCATTACCATTCAAGATTTCTTTATCAAAAGATTAATATTATATCTATGTCTTTTCTTTGCTTTGATTTTAACATGTCTTGTCAATCCTCATATCATGTCATCCCATGTGCTAAACCTAAGAAGACTTTAAACATGATATCACCCAACATGATAAAAGGATTCAACTAAAACAGGATATCAATGCAAATACATGAATTTTGGCTATATATAAATATATATATATATATATTACTGAGAACACATCGAAGCTCACCAAGATGGGGCTAGATATAATACGAATACGTCAATTTCATAGATTTTTGAATGGAAAGAAGGATTTAAATAAGGGAATGAAATAGGAGTGGATGAGTGCTCCCAGGGTCCTGACACAAATTAGGAGCGTTGTGCAAAAACCACACGGGGCGTTCCTCTCTTGTAATGCATATTGCAATAGAATTCGACGGGCATTACAAGTATTGTAGTAGAATTCGGAGGGTTGTAGGACCGTACAACACGATATATAAAGAGAGGAATGCCAACTTAAAAGAGATATATTTTGCTTGAAAGTCTTCCTAGCCTACTTTTGTTCTCCAGCAATGCAGGCTTCCTAATTTAGTACGGTGGTTTTTGGGCAGCATCCTTAGTCAATTAAATCCGATCAGAAGCCCTAGGTCCTACTTTCTATTCCGCCAAAAACTCGAGTAGAAAGGGAGTCGTCCTGTCGAAGAGACAACGACGCAACGACAGAATCGAGCCTCTGTGATCACGATCTGTCCAAATGCGGTTGAATTTGAGGTATGATTTGTCTGTTTTCACTGAAATCAAGACATGTAATATATATTTTTTCACTTTTGATCGAGTTTTTCTTCTTTAGGGATTACGATTTCTGGTTTGGTAGTGCATTTCGATCGTTTGATTGAAGAGATCTGATGATGTATATGTTTCTTTCTTCTTCTTCTATAGTTTGTTAGATGATGATCTCTTTACATGCGTGGTTTTCTGATGATCTCTTTCGAAGGTGCGACTTCTCTCTTCCTCTCTCTCTATGCAAAACCCTAAATCTATTATTCACTTACAGGGTTTTTCTTCCTTCTCTCCCCATCCTGATTATTCTCGCTGATATCGATGCTTCTCTTTTGATTTGATCTCTAGCTTCGGCAGAGCTGAGCTCTCCAGAATCTCCGCTTTTATAGAAATGATTCATCTGTATGTTTCTTAGTATTTGTAACTCTGGATTTCTATGTTTGTTGGTAATCTGTTGTTGTTGGGATTGGGCATGATTTAAGAGGTGAGTTTGTGCCGCTTTAAGGAAACGATTCTGGTTTCTAGAGTTTGATTTGCTTGGAGATTGGTTAGTTATTTCATTGAAGATTGCTGAGTTTGTAGCTCAGCTGTTTGGTGCTCATTGTTCCAGCCATGAAGTTGCAGGATAAAGTCACATTAGCTTTGTTCTTCCATTATATAAAGAAAAAGAGTGCAAAGAAGTAGGAAATTAGTATTCATTGTGAACTGGATTAGTCTGACCAAAATACAGGTTAAGTGAAGAGAATAGATGCAAAATCACACCCTTATTTTGCTTTTCATATAGCGTGTCAGATGCTGAACTCAAATAGATGGGACAAGGCTGCTGGGATGGTGGTTTAGTGCCTTAGATATTCTTTATGTTATTTTTGTAATTTTTTTGAACTGTTGTCCTTTCTGCAATATATGTTCTTCTCATTTCATTTAGATTTTAGTAATTATCTCTCTATTTTATTATTCTATGCTCATTAAAATATTGTCTAAGATTGGAAGTGGTTGGTGACTCGGTGGTGAAGATTAAACTGTATACCTAAAAAATAAACATACCCACAATGTGAAGTACTGCAATTGCCCAAATCGACAAGCTACCCAGAAAATGGGACTTTTGAGAGAGAGAGAGAGAGTTAAAGATGGATCGATTACAGAGAAGATGTTCTAGAGGAATGAATGTGGAACATGCAAGAAAACCCCCCTTGTTCTACTACATGCATCTATGAAAGATTTACTAATAGTTGAGCATGCAAAAGAAGAAAAAGCCATGAAATGGTAAGATTTTCTTCAGTTGTCAGTTGTATGAAACCCTAGAATGTAAAGATTGATAGATGAAAATGCTGCAGAAGAGAATATGAATGTAAAGATTGATAGATGAAAATGCTGCAGAAGAGAATATGAGAGAGAGAGAGAGAGAGAGAGAGAGAGAGAGATTCGGTTAGTTTCTAGGAGTTAGGAGTAAGGCAACATACTACGTATGAAATGAAATGGGAATCTTTCCCTCAACTCTGTCGTGATGCTACTGCCCTAAACGCTCTTGTCTTATATCTAAAAAGGGAAATTTTCAAATAAGCCCTAAGTTTTTGAGCACATAAGTTCTACTCCTCAATGTAAGAAACAAAGATCAATGTATTCCTATGGCATCGCTGAATCGCCAACAGTATGCTAATGTGCCCTTAGATACTTTTTAGGTTTATGCCTCTCTGGTTCTGTCTATACACACTGGGGCAGAGCTAAGGAAGTTGTTTTGGTTTTGGGGGGGGGGGGGGGGGGGTGAGGGGTACTAAAATGGTAATTTACAGTAGTTTTTAACAATGCACCCTTCCTTCCCAAAATGCGGGATTCTGCACCTGTACGCATTGACATGCGTATTCTGGGATCAGTTGCGTATAGAGGCCTTTTGATTCCATTTGTGCTGAAGAATCTGCTGGTTTTACTTGTTCTGTTTTATCTGGAAACATCTGCTGGTTTTTGTTGGTATGGAAATGATTTTAGAGCTAATTGTTTAGCAATTTTTTGGAAATGATACTTAGGCTCAGACCTTCCTTGAAGGTCTGTGGGCTCTGTCTCATTTGCTGCATTTATCAGAAGTTCTGTGGTTATTGTTTCTTTGTTTTTTTTCCCTTTGTTTTCAACACAATTGAGTGATTTTGAAGGGGCTTCGTAAGCAGAGAATTTATCTAAAGCTCAAATGAGTAATTTCATTTTTATAACATTGTTTTACATGTAAGCTTTGAAAGTTCACAGTGAGTTTCATGGTAGGCAACGCTTGACGACTATGCTTATTATGCCTATAAATTAGTTGAAGATCACTTTAATTCATCAATGTTGTCGAGCTTACAAATTAGACAAACACAAATACGGTGGTCTCAACCTTGCACTAACTATGTTTTTGAAGTAATTAGTTCCGCATTTCTACCTTTGCATTTGATGGCCTAGATTAATACTATATATGATTCTGTAGTATCCACAATACTGAAAATTATTGCAAGAATAGGCTTGCCCAAAGAAACATGAATCTGATTACTGAAAATTAGATCGGTTTCACTTCTTTTTTGGAGATTCCTTGCTCTGATTACGATTATGTGTTTGATTTCACTTACATTACGGTTTGATCCATAAGAGATCATGGGGCCTTCATGCATCATGATATTGAGTTTGAGGTTGAATTACCCAGAATTTCCTCTTTTTCAAGGAGTTGGTAGGATATTCCCAGTATTTATAGGAATCTCCTTTCTATCAAAGGGGCTATAGACTATAGTGGAGGATTGAAGGTGAAAAACCAACAATGAACCATCAAATAATCTCTCCTTCAATAGGAAATGATTGCCGCTTGCACAGTAGTAATTTAATCCTAGGAAAGAGATGGTCTTATCTGAATCTCCATTTTGGCCACTTCACTCCTTTTACTGTGAGATCCGAGGAGTTCTAGATGAAGGGGCTATGAATCTTGGAATTAAAATTCTGTGTTCTTGATATTGAATATATAGGGCTTATTTTGTATGCTGTCTATCCTGATATGTTCCTACGTATTTGTGGTTTCCTTTTCCTTGCGCTGAATAATTGCCTTGGTTAAGTCCGTAAACTGGGAGGAACATGGAGATGTACTGTGCAACAGATTTCCCCACTACCATTATTCCTTGTTCCCCAAACCAAATGCAGGCTGACCCAGACCCACCCACCTTGTGGTTTTGACAAATGACAATGAATAAAAGTATTATGGTTTTATTAAGGGGCTGAACATTGATCTCCCTCCAAGTGATTTTGGAGGTCAACTCAAAATGAGAGTTATTTAGTTGCATGCTGTTTGGGAACGTGACGCTGACCCGATTTGATGCAATCGGACTGTCTAGGGCCCAAATAACCAAATTCCGAAAATATCCCAACACTACACCACCTTGCTGGGAAGAAAAATAAAAATCCAGAATTAAAACGACAAAGGAACAATGCTGAAAAAACACTAAACTCACCTTAGAAGCCTTCTTAATCTTCTAGCATCCATACTATACCAAAGAAAGAGGAAGAAAACGCATGAAACCACTAGTTTTGTTAACTTCCAACAATTGGTACTGTAGCTGCTACAGTAATGACGAAAATTGTTTATTAAATAATGCTCATAAGTCACACAAGAACCCTAGTAATCTTTCCCTAATTGGTTGCCTATCATTAGAAGAAGTACTCAGAATAATTTCCTTGGCGCAGCCACAATCCACGATCGATAAAATAGAGCAATCTTCTAATGGATTGATCAAATCCAAGATGGATTTTAGCCCTAGGGCACAAACATAACTAAGAAACACACCATAACTGAAGGGAAAACCCAGTTTGAATATTATTAATTATCAAAGCATAATCAACTACATTAAGGATTCTCTTGTTTATAGAGTGGCAAACCTAGTTCTTGGCATGCAAGACTTACTACTTAAAACCAATAACTTCCTAATCCTATCAAGTATGAAATAATAATAGTAGTAAGATAATTATAGAAGGAGCCGTAGTAGCTCTCAACCAATTGGGCCTACCGGGTTGACCCCTGGGTTAATGTTTGGTCCTAGTTGCCTTCTTGGGCCGGGTCTATACTACATCAAATTACAACTTACAACTAAATGAATGATTAAAAGAAAAAACTTGAATGATAAAGATGAACTTCAGAAAGGTTGAGCTAACCTGGATCATTCTGAAAATGAAATAGTAACAAACTCAGGTGAGTAACAAACAACAGCAAAGCTAATGCTGATAATGTTGAAACCATATGTATTTGGATACCTTAACAGAGGAGGCTGGATATCTAGACTTTTCCTTATCAAACAAGAATTTCTAGATGCTCCATGACAGCTATTGATAATGCATCCCTGTCTAAAACTCTCTTGTATGTGATGAGGCCATTGAACCTCAAATCCATGTCTAAAAGGGCCAAGAATAATTGGCAAGAAAAGGTATGGTGATGGGAAATCCTGGAAGAGCAAAGTTTGTAAAAGAAAAAAAAAAAAGAAAAAAAAACCTTAAATCACTAATGTTCAACAAACTTAAAAGAACATTCACATGCACCATTAGCAGCTCTAGTGAATCACATGAAGAACGTTTTTTATTTTTATTTTTTTGAAATTTGAATTACAAGTCAAAGGATTGGGATTATATTGGAGCACAATGAAAAAATAACATGCTATTATTTTCTTAATGCTATTTCAAAAAATAATCTGAATAAAAATATAGGAGATGTTATGGATTATAACTCAAACAACTTGTGTGATCATATGCTTTTGGTTGATAGGGGACATTGGGTTGAATGAGATATTCCAATAGATACATAAGCCAAGAGCAAGCTCTGAGCATCTAAGTGGTGTTGAGGAATTCCTAAACACCACTTGACAATACAACAAACAGAGATAGGATCCTGTGTCCATGTATCAAGTGTTGCAACACATACTATAAGAATAGAGAAGAAGTGCATGGTAACTTATTATGGAATGGGATAATGAAGAGTTACATTCATTGGACGAGACATGGGGCGGATCTATATGGGGGGCAATATATTAGTGATGAGTTCGATGAGGGTGATGATATGCAAGGAATGTTGCAGGATGCATTTGGTATGCTGAACTTAGATGTTGGGGAGGATAACAAATCACCGAAAGAAAGCACTCTAGATGAGCCAAATCGAGAAGCGCAAAAATTTTACGAGTTGTTGAAGGATGCTGAGTTTGAACCATACCTAGGTTGCACTAAATTTTCGAAACCATCCATACCTAGGTTGCACTAAATTTTCGAAACTATCTTTCCTTGTACGGTTATTTCACTTAAAGTGTCTTAATGGATGGAGTGACAAAACATTTGACATGTTGCTTGAGTTGTTAAAAGAGGCATTTCCTGTTGGTGAAATGTTGCCTAAGAATCACTATGAATCAAAAAAGATACTTCGGGAGTTTGGGCTGCACAACAAGAAAACACTACAAGAAAATACATGCTTGCCCAAATGACTATATGTTGTACTGGAGGGAGTATGAGAATATAAATGAATTTGTTGTATGTGGTGAGTCTAGGTGGAAATCAGTGATATGTCACTCTATTGAACAAGCTTTAACTTCATCTGCAGAGGATAAGAAGATAGCTGCAAAAATCCTGCATTATTTTCCATTAAAATTGAGGCTTCAGAGATTATTATGTCTTCAAAAACAGCCGAGCATATGAGATGGCATGCCGAAGGCCGCACAAAGGATGGGTTATTAAGGCATCAACATATTTTGAGGTAGGTAAAGCTTTAGATGAAGAATACCTGTCGTTTGGTTTGGAATCACGTAATGTTAGACTTGGATTAGTATTGCTCACACCACATGGCCCTTCATTCTTATTCCATACAATTTGCCACCATGGATGTGCATGAAGTAGGCCCTTTTCATGCTATCGTTGCTTATTCCTGCCCTATGTCTCCTGGGAGCAATAGTGATGTCTACCTGCAGCCACTAATAGAGGAGCTGAAGGAATTGTGGACAGATGGAGTTGAGACATATGTTGCCTTTTCAAAATAGCATTTCTAAATGCATGCAGCGGTCTTATGGACTGTTAGGGACTTTCCTGCATATGCTAACTTGTCAGGATGGAGCACTAAAGGGAAAAAGGCTTGTCCCTTATTTATGGTTAACTTATTATCACTTATTCTGTTTATATTGTTTGTAAGAGGATAATCTAATTTACCTTTCTTTGTTTTGTAGGGAATCTAATTTACCTTTGTTGTGTAGGCAGCAAATGGATGATCAAGCAGAAGTCATTTTATTTTTTTATTTTTCTATAACAATGTTAAGTAGTTTTGGGTTATGCAGAATATTTGTCCAAAACTTTTCTGGAAGCACCTTGATTTCTCTTTGGATGATAACACAACAGTTATGTTAATAGTTTGAATCTTTTTTTCTCTTTGGTTGATAACATAGCAATGTGAAGGTTTTGAATCTTATTTTGATTGGCAACCTCTTGATGTTAAAGGAGTTGTTTCATGTTGACAGATTACCCACATTTAGTTTTCCATTTAATTAGGTAGTGGCTAAATGTGATTTGCAAGTTTTCAGGACATACTTTCATGGACCTATGATTGAAAGTCATATTAGATGGTCTAGAATGGTGACCCATAATCTATTTTGCTAAACATCTTTACTCTCTAGGTCATTTCTTCGGGGAATAACATTTTAACTGTACATGTTCCCTCTCCCTCTAGGACGATGGTGTTGATGTGTGATATGGAGGATTTAGTCTTAGACAGCTTGGATCTGTGGTTGCACACTGCAAGCTTGATCCTTTGATTGCAAATTTTATGAAGCTGTTGTGCAGCCAAGCGATTTGCAAGTGAGTCATCTTAGTATTGAGAATTTAGTGCTTAATAGTAATTTGGTTTTTTCTTTTATTTATAAGTGAAGTATCTGTTTCACTTGGTGATGCAGATATACTGCAATGGAGATGCATTAGATTGGCCTGACTTTCCTATTGGGATGCTGTCTGCTGTCCATCTCGATAGATGTTTGTTCTGTGTTTTTTTCATTTACCAATGACTGTTTTTTCATTAGCTGTTAGCCTAAGCTGTGGGACTTTTGTTTGTTGCCTTGAAACAAGCCTGAGTTTTTACTTGAGTTGATGTAATTTAGCCAACTATAGAGCATTTAGCCAACTGCATATCTTTTCAGATTTGTGCTGTGGCAGATCTTCAAAATAAGAAAATAAGAAAAATCAATTCCGTGGCATTTACTTTGAACAATTTTTAATTTCTTTTACATTTCATGTTCTCTGTTCCTGTTTCTCTTGCAGTTTTTAACTAATTTTCGTGAACACTAGTGCTTGACAGGTTTACTTTGTTTTTATAAATCTGGGCTTCCTAGTAATTCCTTTATGGTGATTTGGCAGGTGAAGAGGCTCTGCTAGAGTTCATAGAAATCATAAAGTCAGACACCGAAACTTAAAGCTAAATTACTTTGGTCTTTCATCCTCCTGCCTTCGATGCGGCCTTTCATCCTCCATGACTACCAAGAGCTCGCAGATCATGTATATTAATTTCTACATTCCATGTAGACCCAAAAACAACAACAAAGACATGGGTCAATTCGGTACTGTTTTGAACCAAGATCAATTGGGTACTGTATAGATAGCAGCATATGTTGAATGTTGGTGGGTGTTAGCAGCAGAATTCCTCAAAAAAGACATGGGAAATGAATGTGAATTGGGGTGTGTTTTCTGATTTGTAGTGATATTTATTATGCGAGTTATGGAGTGTCTGTGGACAGAATCTTTGTTGTCAAATCAAGTGCCTGTCCCTCATTTGATGAAGTCAAGAAACTACCCAACAAGGTTCTCCCGTGGTGTGGTAAATACATGCCATCTTTCATGACATTCTAGCCATGGCTTTTTTTTGCTCTCACTTTTAATAAAGCACCCTGATTTGTGTTAATTTTTTGTTAATTCTGTTGATTTTGGTAATTATTATGAACCAGGTACCAGAAGTTCTAGCCTATTGAGGCGCTTGCATAAGGGGTTCTTGCCAACAGCCAGTGCAGTACATGTCCCAGGTTATGTGGTACCAAAATTTCTCTACTTAGAAGATTGTATGTACCAAGCTAGTAACTGTTAGAAGGCACCTTGATACAGGCCAACAGATTAGCGGAGACAGGTGGAAAGATTTCCATCATATTACAGTTGTATGAATCATGTTGTCAGAATCGGATGATTCACGATACGAATCGCATTGGACAGTATTCGATACATATCATACGTGTAAATTGCTTTACAAGAAAAATCGTACGATACAGTCATGAATCGTACAATATGATACAAATAATATGAATCACACAAATCTTACAATATTTCTTGGGTGGGAAGTTGAAAGGCCAAACATCTTAAAATAGGGGTCTTTTCAATAGGTGGGTTTTTTTGGCATATACGGCATAGGTTATGGAGGCTGAAAATGCACACTTTTCACTGCAGCCGAGCAACACTGCAATACGTTGCTTAAAGCGGGAAACGCCCTGGCCTTATTGCGAAATATTGTTATCTCATAATTCATATTTGGGTTGTGACAAAGTGTTATGCTAGCTATCAACCTACCTAACGCAATTCTCTTCCTTTACACGGACTTGGGACCGGCAGCAAAAACTGGCGAAGTTAAAGGTGCCTACCTTGTAAGATTGTAAATCTAATTGGTTCTGATTGGTGTTGACTTTTGTGCTGTTGCCTCAAGTATATTTCAAACAGTGGTACAAACCCTTCCCCAAGGCGCTCCTGTCTTTGAGTTTTTTCCTTTTAAGTTTAACATCTGCTAAATCGCCCTTGCACCAAATGGACTCCATCTCCCTCTCTCTCTCTTCCTCTGCCAGAATCAAATAGGAAACATTCTGCTTATGAAAATAAGGCCCCTATCCTGTTTTTAATTTGTGTTGATTGCAAATTCTCTTTTGAACATTGTTAAGCTTTTTTTTTTTTTTTTTTTTTTTGCCTCTGTACAACCAATTGATGTCAAGGTTTGTTATTTCTGACAGCTCACTCTGCGCCAAGTTATGGACACCATAAAGCAATCAACCAGATCTGGATCTATTAATGAAATTTCAATGGTGTTGTTGAACAATGCCGTCTTTACCTTTTGCCAACCTCTTGATCCTCATCTTTGGTGAATGGGAATATGTATACAATTCGTAAGCACTTTGTCCCCTTTTGAGGCATTTGAATTGTTGATTCACTTGAAGCATTATATATTGGCTGATTCATTCATTTGACTTGATTCTTGTTGATTCATCCCACTCACTAGGCTTGTTTTTTAGTGGAAAAATTTTCAGCATGTGAAGTATATTAAATTCTTTTCTTCAGTTTTGCATAGAGCAATTGGTGTTTTGTGTTGCGAAGTATTCAATATATTCACATTGTTCACACATGTTATTGGTGTCTTGGATGACCGGTTTTTATCGACATTGCTAATTTTAATGTCTCTTTCTCTGTTTGTGATTGTTGTGTTTGTGCTGTTATGCTCTCCATTTTGAGGGATGTTTTTGACTTTATCGTTTGATTGCCATTGTGATCTTTGTGCTGACTTCCTGTGTTCCCTTTGTAGAGATGTTATTAGGATGCCAATGTTTTCGGTATTGGCACTTGGACTTGCCATCAGCCTTACGTCTATATGGTTTTTAAATCAGACTGGTCCCACCACTTATATGTAAAAGAAGAAAATGATAATATATATATTTGAAATTTTATCCAGTGCATGTCTCTTCCATGCACACCCTTGCACACCTTATTGTGGCACTCACCTGATGATCCACTCAAATGTACCACCACATGGACCTTCCCTTTGTGAGAGAGAGAGAGAGATTAATCGATTGTAGGTAATGCATATTGTGCTAACTAAATCATTTGGAAAACATCTAATTATAATCGATTGTAGGTAATTAGTTGATTGCATGTAAGGCATATTGTGCTAACTAAATCGATTGTAGGTAATGCATATTGTGCTAACTAAATCATTTGGAAAACATCTAATTATAATCGATTGTAGGTAATTAATTGATTGTAGGTAATGCATATTGTGCTAACTAAATCACTCGGAAAAATCTAATTATAATCGATTGTAGGTAATGCATATTGTACTAACTAAATCATTCGGAAAACATCTAATTTTACCCATTCAGCCTTCTTTCTTCCATTTAGTTCTGATGAAAAGCCTCTTGCCTTTTGCAGTCTGGTGGGATCCTTGAACAAGATTCCTATATCTATTGCTGGTATACTGTTGTTCGAAGTACCACTCAGCCTACTTAACCTTTTCAGCATACTTTTTGGCAATGGATGATTGGTGGTGTGATTAACTGCTACTTCTATTGTATTTTCCAGGTCTTTTGGATTCTATTGAACCCATGCTTGAATTTTGTTTTTAAGGTCTTTTCACGGTGGTGTTTTTTTGCAAGGGCTAAAATGTCTCGACTTATAGGCGCACAAGGATCATTTACCAGGGATGCACTTACTTGGGTGCCTTGCCTTGCCCCATTCATTTTTTAATATTTTTAATTTTTTACCCTGGCTCGCTAAAAGTAAAAGATGCTAATAGGAAACATGAGAAGGTATAGAACAACGCTTATAATTGAGTAGAAGTCAGTGATATTATCTTATGCTGACACTAGCTGAGAAATTATTTATTTATTTATTCAAGGATACTACTACAACCTCCATATATTTCAGCAGCATGCCTGCTAAATGTTTATTTAGAGTAAACAAGAATGGTTATATAATTAATTATAGACGACTTGATTCACAAAAACATAAAACAATATACTATTTGATCATACTTTATTTGTTTGCATATTAATTTCTTCATATTATCTCAAATATTTTCATTTAACATATAGAAATTCCAGATGCTTTATCAACTATATGGGCAAGGATTTTGCTTCCTCACTTGTGAGGATGTGGCTGTCGTACTATTTCAGTCTTCTATCGTTGTTATTGTTGATCGTCTCAACCTATGCTGGTCCCCTCTCCGTTGTTCCTCCTTTTTATTGATCATGTAACCTCTGTTTATGTATATGAATCAATATTTGTATGTTTTTATTGACAGCCCAGCTGTTTTAAGCAAGATTGGCAAGGACTCTGGCTCCCACTGTCTATGTATATATTTTTGTCAGACATCAGAAAATCAAGTAAGTCAATGCACTATTCTTGTCATATTCAACATATAACATTTGCAAATTTTAACTAATTTGCTATATTTTGAGTTCTAACACTAACTGAAGTTCTGTTTTATTCATTTATCACTGTATGTTTAAACTCTTGTTTATAAGAAAGAAGAAACTTAGGAAAAAAAAAAAAAGGAAAGAAGAAGAAATTTGAAGCCACTGGTTCTTTGTAGAAATTGAATAATCAATTGTCATTGATGCCTTATCCATCTTTTTCAAAACTGTAGAAAATTGGAATTATATTTTGCAATTACATTGGCCTTTTAAAAAAATTGT
Organism: Sextonia rubra; assembly: GCA_037013555.1. NCBI lineage: Eukaryota > Viridiplantae > Streptophyta > Magnoliopsida > Laurales > Lauraceae > Sextonia > Sextonia rubra. Next base: position 100,990,505 of record JASUAD010000001.1, on the reverse strand, counting down.
TAAATCTATAAAGATTTAAGATAACCAGCTTAGTCATGAGTTGGATTTCTAATATGGGGCCTACATGAGTGAGAGAAAAAAATACTAGATGGAATTTGATTCTGTGACCAATTGAATAACCAAATGCAATTTCCATGTGAAGGCTTGTCCTTGTTGCAAGTAGAATATGTGAAAGTGTGGAAATTAATTTACTTTCGTCTATATTAATTGCCTTATCATTTTTTTTTTCCTCCTTGGATACGAAAGAGATGGAGAATGGGGTTGAGAGGGATGGTGTTTTCATGCCTAGTGATGATCACTTGGGTGAGATGAGTGGGTTGAAGAGAGGAAGACTTTTCATTCAATTGGTGTGGATGTTGTGCGAGGCTTAAGGTTTTTGGTTCTGGTGATTTTGAGTTCTTTTGTGAATGTACTCCTGGCTATCATGAAGGTCTCTACTTGTTTTTTTGGTTTTCAAGACCAGCATATTGAAAAAAGTCATTTATCTTGTCACTATGCAAGTTTTTTTGTCGTGTAAACATTTTTCTTAATTATATTAGTGAATGCAATCAGTTCTTTTGAAATTAGAAGCATAGTACAACTGTTTGTTATGTGCACGTGCCTTTATGGACCTGTGAAGCAACTTGACAATTTTGACAAGATTAAAGTAGAAGAAAAAAGAAAATTGTTTAGTTTACACTACATTTTTTGGCTTCATGGTCTTACAAATACCAATAAATTATGGTTCTATGGTCACTGTACTGTTCATTTTTGAAATGAACAATTTTGTGGGGTAGGTTTAATTAATTTAATTAGATCCCTCAGTTTGAGAGGTGTTCTCTTTTTATTTGGCCGCAGTCCTCCTTGTGAAAAGGAAATTAAAAAAAATTATCATATGCTTTCAATTTCCCTTTTCAAAATAATGTATTCATCATTATTTTTGCTCTCTCTAATTTGTATTGCCATTTTTTGGGGTTTTTCTAGCTTGTGTCAAATGCCACAGGTAATTCTATTTTTACTTTGTAATTTTATTTGATTGATTTATTCTTTGTTCAGTGTCAAATTGCTGTTAGATTAATGTGTCATTACTTATTCACTCTGTTTGAAAGGATTACACCTTTAATCTCAATGCAGATACCTCTCTTTCGTATCATTGTCACGAGTACAATTTTTGGAATGACGTAAGTAGATGGTTCTGCTGTGGTTAGATGCGGTACAAGTTTTTGGGGCCTGGAAAATATCAAAGGTAATTCGCTTTTCACTTTCATAAGTAAATGAAGTTCTTTCATTTTTAATGATTTTTTATTTAAGTAAATAAAATAGATAAATTGATAGAGTTGTTGGAGTGTGTCGCTTTCTCTGTTTTGGGATCTAGGTCTATCCTCTTCCTGTTTCCATGTTTTATCTTTCTTTGTATTTCTGTTGGGTTTTTTTAGATGCGATTAGATAGAATTAGGATATTTTGGTGGGTTCTTCTGTCTGTTTGAGGGACAGGTTGCAAGTTTAGGTGGTTGTGTTCTTTCTGGGCCCCTTTGTATTATAGTCTTAATCCTATAAATGTTTTTGACTTTCTAAACTATTTGTTATAAATATATGATTAGTGTTTGATCCGTTTATTATGAACTTGACGACAAAGAAGTTGTAACACTGTTGAATCTCGATCCTCTTGAATTGTTTCACTCAGATATTTGTGACCAAATATTCAAATCACAAATGGATTAATGCAAGAACATGGGCAATCATTTAAGAGGCTTGAGATTTTAGACTAAGGGGTTCTTTGAAAACACTGATCTAATTAATAAGAGCCAAATAGATTAAGGTCAAAATAGAATCCCTAATTTTAAGTTGTAATTTACAATTAATGTATTTCATAAAATACAAAAAAGTGCTAACCCCAACATAGTTCTGACAAGGCTTTGGTGATGATGATTGTGGTAATTGTGGTATTTGGGGCTCAACTCTAAAAAATAATAATGTAGAGTAATTAGAGATGTAAAATGGGCCGACACGATAGGTGCTCGGCCTGGCCGTGCTGGCATAGCACGACTGGACCAGGGTCCGGCCCAGCACAGCCCATAGCCGTGCCATGCCGTGTGTCGTGCCTGCCATGCCTTGCCTTGCCTTGTTTGGGATGGCAAGGTGTTTTTTTTCCTTAATGTTTTTTAAATAAAATAAATTGGACGAGATGACACAGAGATTTAAGTGGTTCGGCCAAACTCGACTTACATCCACTTGAGGAAAAATCCATTTGGATCTTTTCAACTTGAAGGTTTTTTAATTGGATTACCTTCAAACCTTTACAATTTTTTTTAAATAATAAAGAATATAAAAAAGTAAAGGAAATTACATTTTATGTTTACATCAAGTTAAAGATAAAATTATAGTTGTAGTCTGGCGATGTCATAAGTTTGATCCTAGTCTTTTGGTTCAGTCAATTCTTGTTTTCTTTTATGTGCCAAATACCAATCTGGTAGATAGACACAACACTCCACCGTTTCATGCGTTAAATTCATCCTCCCATCATCAACTACACGCCCACCTGCACTAAAAGCCTGTTTTGATGCTACAAAAGACATTGGAATTATTAGTAAATCATGAGCCATGGCAAAAATCACAGGATATATGCTTTCATATGCTTTCCACCACGCAAAAATATCAAAAGTAGATGTAACATTTGGCTGCATCTCCATTACTACACCTGTGTCAATATATGACGATAACTCCATCACAACATAACTTGAGGTGAATGACATACCCATTTTGGAATAAAGATTATCAAAACCTACTAGCTTTTGATTTCCTCCCAATCCTTCCCTCTGATGTGCCCATCCTTAAGCAATATGATTGAAATAATGATTGTAAACATAAAGTTATATTGTCAATATTGTTTATATTTTCAGTTTGTAAGTTATCATTTATTTCATGATGAAAAAATGGTAACACCTTTCAATTTAATCGTAGGATCTAATACAGCAACTCAAAAAATTTCATTGGGGCTTTACGCCAATACTTAAATTTTTCTTCCATTTTTTTTCACAAATAGTGCCAAGTAGTCCATTATTTTTATACATTTTAATTTATGCACTAATTGCGAAAATATGATTAAGTGTTTGATTAGCAGTGGGATAATACATCTTAGAAAAAAATAATGTTGCATTATAAAAAAACTTCTAAAAGATTCTTTAATTCATCACAAATTTCCCAATGTCCATCAGGCACCCGGTAATCTACTATATGAAAAAATAGCTCTATTTAACATATCATATATAGAATCCCATTTATGTTCAACATCTATTCTTATTCTTATAGGTGTCAAATTATGCCTAGTACATAAAGTGGCGTATAGTTGTTCTCTAACTGAGGATGAAATTATATATCTAACACAATCTTTAATTTTTTCTATAATAATCTCTATATATTTTAAACCAACTTTGATAATAAAATTTAAAATGTGACATACACATCTGTTGTGAAATATAGAACCATCAATTAAGTTAAAAAGTGGTATCATAGCTTTCATTATATCAATGGCTACATTTTTGTTAGATGCATTATCTAAATAGATATAACTTTATCTAAAATTTCATATTCTAAATTTTTTTCTAAAATAAGTGTTGCTATTCTTTGTCTATTGTGTGGCCATTGAAGTTTAGAAAAAGTAATTATCTGTTTGTTCATTATCCAATTTACATCAATGTTATGGGCAGTGATAGAGAGGAAGCCATCACCACCTCTATATGTCCATAAATCCGTGGTTATAGCTATTCTACTAGTACTATTTTGAAAGTAATTTTTTATATTTTTTTTTCTTCTTTCCATAACCTAATGGCATCATTCGTACCAGTGTTCCTAGAAATTTTTTAAAATTGTGGAGCAAATGCGCGTTGACTCATTTTTAGCAAAAACAAAAGGCATTTCAGCAAGTACAATATATTTTACCAACTCTTGGCTGGCGGTAGTGGCATTATAACTAAATAATCCTAAACTACTACACTAGTTGAAATTTTGGCCTGTGTCCCCTCCCCTTTCGGTTTGTGACCCAGACCTAATATGTTTGGGTTCACATTTGTCTTTATGCCTTTTCAAGTGCCCTGTACCACCACCTAAATATACACTATAAATTTTGAGGCAATGCTTGCGTCAGGATTTTTCTATTTCTACACCTTTTTTTTTCTGTAACATATATTGTGTTTTATGCATGCCAAACTTTAGACTTTTGGGCTCTCTTGGCTCTTTTACGGCAGGAACCCTGGGTTGGGCGTGGGGCTAGGGTTGGGGCTTGCTATGTTTCAACTTCTTCTCGTATATCATGTAAACCCTTTTCTTCCCTTAGATTAAAAGGATAATCTTCAGGGTAGTGTCCAGCTATTTTTAAAAAATAATAATAATTTTGAAAATAATATCCTTAATGAATAATTTATAGTGATAAAGATTTTTATGATAATTAGTATAAGAAAGGGGCGGAGATGAGAAATATAATAATATATATAGATTATAAGAATATGAAATCTCAAATTGAAATAAAATAAATGCCTCAATTTTTTAAGGCCCCTTAATCTTGTCTCTTGGTGACTTGATCTTTGGTCCTCCAAAAACTTGTTACTTGGAAGTATGAGTAGAATTTGAGAGAGTTAGAGAGCTTGTAGTATGAGAGAATGAGAGTAGTAAGTTGTGATTGTAAGAATGAGAGGGAGATGGTATTTATAGAAATTTGAAAGGTCAAAATGACCTTAAATGCCCAAAAGCTAGCCGTTTATGGCTGTTGTGGGAGGGCAAAACAGTCAAAACACTCCAACTAACCATTTTTTGGCTGTTGGGGGGTTTTTTTAAAGATAAATCCGTTGGGTCGTGCTATGCCGGCATGGCACGCGGGCCTAGCACCCTCGGCCCAGCATGGCCCAAGTCTATGGGCCATGCCTATTGTGCCGTGCCGGGCTGTGTTGACTCTCGTGCCAAGCTGTGCCAACCTGGCCTATTTTACATCTCTAAGAGTAATGGAATTTGATTATAATTCTATTTAAGAATTACTAATTCTTTGAATTGTAGGCATCCAGGATTAGGATTGTTCTTATAGCACCGCCATTTTCATTATGTTCTCATCTTGGTTTTCTTTTAATGAATAACTCTTCTATTAGCTCCTTGTAAGTTAATCTATGATGTTTCTATTCAAAATAATAATAATAATAATAATATTTTACTACTATTATTATTATTATTATTATTATCCTATTTTATTTCAACTTTGTTTCAACACATGTTTTTGAGATGATTCACATGACTATTGTCTTGAGCTGAACTCAGTTGATTTTATTGTATTGGATTATTATCCTTAGAAATTTGATTGATGAATATTCTTCAGGCTAATGCAGAGGTCAAGGAAATCTTGAATTTCTTGAGTATTATCATATGGCCTATTGAGCACTGACTACTATCTTTCTATGTTTCTCTTGGTTTGGTGAGGAGACACCGGTACTACCCTTTTTGTATGGTAAATGGTGATGAGAAGTAATAATTGATGCTAGAGCTCTTGAAATTTGAAATTGACTTTAATATGCAGATTTCCTTTTAATAAGTACTTTGTATACATTTCATGATTTGTGAAAGTTCTATCTTTCACGGAGCATGCATTTCTCGCTTTGATATGCAGATACTTGATCTGTGGAGTGCATACCCATATCGAAAGTATATTATAGTTATTTACTTGATACTGCAATGGTACCTGTAGGATCATTTTTATATCTTGTTGTCCCAAACCGATTGTTTCATATTGCTGTTAACTTTTTTTTATTTTATTTTTCAGTTTGCAACATAGGAAGTGTCAAAAAGGATAATAATCAACAATAATTTCATTAATCTAGAAGTTTGACATGTTTGACAAGTAAATTTATAGAATTCTTGATAAAATATTTTTGATATTAGATTTCCCCCAGTTTCAGTTTTTGTGATTTGTTAGCATTCTAATGACATGTTTGTTATTTTTTAACTAATTCAATGCTACCCAGAATGCCTCTCCGAGTTGAATGAAATTTAGGTGCTCTTCCAACTTGTGAGGATGGTTGGATTTGATACTGCAATTTGCACAGTTAGAAGTCATTCCAAATGTATGTGTATGTGTGGTTTGCAATTTGCATGTGATGTTTCAATGCCAAATGTTCCAAAATATTTATACATTTAGGTTTCTTTAGATGCTATGTTAATTCTTATTAGTTTACCATGCATGCTTGAATCTATGTTCTTTGCCTAAGGTGTTAATTTTCAGTGATTGAATTTCCTTGTCTATGTTTTAAAGTCTCCTAGCCCATATGACAATAAATGCGACTTTCGTATTTTAATAGCAAACTCTAACTCTCTCTCTCTCTCTCTCTCTCTCTCTCTCTCTCTCTCTCTTTGTTTCTAAACTTATACAGCTTCTCCCCATCATTAATTAAAATCACTGGGACTCTTGGACCAAAGTCACGGTCCATTGAGGTGATTGAAGAATGCCTAATCAGAGGAATGTCAGGAGATTTTATAGCTGTTTCTCATTATTTACATTAGAATTGCTCATCACTTGCATTCAAGGCTAATGTGGTTGTACTTTTCTGTTCTGGTAGTTGCACGGTTTGACTTCTCTTGGTTGAATGATAAGTACCACCAAGAAACTCTTGACAATTTGAGAAAAGCTGTTAAAAAAAATGTGTAGTAAGTTACAGACATGGCATTAAACTTCATTTCTGCTAATTTGTTTTTCAGGAAATCATGCAGGCTACTGAAGCATGTTTATTCTCTGTTTCATATAACTTGATTTTGGTATTCAATGATTCAAAATACATTACTACTAGCAGAAGCATTCCACCGCTAACATGTCCTATTCATAGGGTCTTCTTTTTTTTTTTTTTTTTTTGGGTAATATTTCATAGGGACCTCAAACTGCTATTGTTGTATGCTGCTCTGCTTACTTTCTTGAAGCTTACTTTGTTCAAACCTGCTTCCATCGAGGACAATTTCATTTTAGGATGATCAGCACTTCAACATCTGCACCTTTTCTTGAATTTTATTGAGAATAAAATCAGGCAACATTTGTAGTGCTGTCAGTAACTTGTGGTCTTTTACTTATTTATTTTTTTCAACTCATTCTTTTTGTTCTTGTTGTCAGCTCCTTGCAAAATCCTAAAAAATGATTCCTGGTGAGTTATTATTTACCTTCTGTATAGATTTTCATACCTAACTTTACCTAAAGAGTACAGGCCTGTAATTCTTATTCATTGGAAAATAAGTTTTCTTAATGTTTTGTTGTGAATTTATTTGCTTTTGCTTGCAGATATTAATATTACATCACATGATGCAGGGGTGCTCTGTTAAGTGACCTTTTGTATAGATTTGCTCTAGAAAGTAAAAAGGAGTCAGGTGATCATAGAAGAGATGCTTATTATTATTATTATTATTATTTTGAAGAAATTTCCTGTGATAGGTTGTTGCACTAAACAGTGTGGTTTTAACGTGTTTGTTCGAGGTTTATATCTAGCATAATGTGGATATTAATCCATAATAATACTCAATAAATGCCCTTGTAGGCTCTTTCTGTGCTAAGTAATATGGCAGAACAGTACTTGTAAAGAAGTACAGTTCAGAACCAAAGTTCGCAATATGGCATCTTGCTTAGCTATTCTTCCATTTTCAGTCAATGTGGAAGCTGAGACTGTTCATGCTTTTTTCATGGAGTTCACCCTTTGTTGCTCTTATCATAGATGTGTGTCCATCAGTCTAAAATCTGCAAATAGGATTGGCTACTAAATTTTACACTGACACATTAAGTGTGCTTATAATCATGCGTTTCATCATGAAAGCCCACCTGTAATAACTTCTAACCACTTATGAGTTTTCTCTCTAAGGTATTAGTTTTAAGACCTCATGCCTGAGCTATTTCATGTGTCTGAGAGACATGATGAAGGGGCTTATGAGTGACATTACAAGATTAGATTATCACATTAAGCAAAATTTATCTCATTTGATCTATTTACAAATCTTGATCAAGACAACACAAAGTAATGTCATTGGTTTGTGCATTTTTATATAAGTGCAGTTGTATTTCACAATATAAAACTTTCTTCATCCCTGTTGACATTCCAATTGGTCTAGAGAAGAAATATATTAAATCATCTCAGTCCATTCGTCAGCCGTTGAGGACATATCTCTCCTGTAGAAGCCAACTTGATTTTTGAAATCGAGTCACAGTTGATAATTGCATTTGCAGTAGACAGCTGGTTTTGCACTCATTTACTACACAAACCATGGGAATAGCTACAAGCTTAATGGTTGAATTTAATGCGCATAACCATGGGCTGAGTTTCGTTTAATTTCTCATTCACAATTTTTTTTATCGGAATTACACTATTTGAAATATAAATCTTATGGAAAACTATCGAATCTTGTACTTGATTCTCTTTTATGTGCATCTTATGATTGCAATTTGAAAGTAAAAGTAGATGTTGGCATCAATAGAAGATAACGAACATATACAATCTGATGATTTATGATTATGATTTTAGTTGCTTTAAAATTTACAATCCAAATCAGTTTTCCTGGCTTTGTTCACAAATGTATAGGTTTTTGAGTAATGGTAGTTGTAAGTGACACATGCTTTCTGTCATCCTGCAATGACGCTGATGGGTACACTTGTTTACGGTATTAAATATATGTTCCCTGATTATGTATGCACTTTCGTTGTTGCTGGAGGCGCATCAGCATTTTCACTTTTAAAGGTAAGATCTCTGGTAGGTTGTGATGGTGTGCCGAATTTGAGTTTTTACACAATAGTATTCTTCATTTGGATTGGTTGCAGACAAGCTCAAAAGACAATAAGCAAGCTTGCTCACCCGAATGCCCCCCTTGGCTGTGGGCTGGGCTTTCTTAACTTGGCATTGGATGGATTCACAAATGCTACTCAGGATTCCATTACAGCAAGGTATAGTTTACCAGTTGTGATCACTTCCCTTTGCCTTCAGGAACTTCAGTGTTGATTTTTGAAACCAGCTCATCTGTGCTTGTAAACTGATCATACTTGATAAATGCATACTTGCATAATGCAAACTATAGTTCTTTTTAATTCTAATTCTTCATCATACAGGTACCCAAAGACAAGTGCTTGGGATATAATTCTGAAAATGATGTGTCTTCATGGTCTTTAGTGGTCAATCATATCAAATCTATCTCAAGTGGAGGAAGTTACAGAAGAAAAAGAAATCCACGTGACAGATAAATCTTTTTATTTAGTTTTTTTTTTGGGCCTGAGCCTGAAAATTAGGTGGTCCCTAATTTTAAAATATTTAGCAAATGTATCTGTATACATATATTAATTTAAGCGGGATAGTGATAGTTCTGATATCCAGACTAAAAACAGATTTTTTTTTTCCTCCCCCCTTTTCTGTTATAGCAACTGTCACATGTGGAGCTTTCAGATCATCTTTATTGAGTTAATTGGCCCTATTAGATGCATAAGCAGGCTTTAGAGTAAGGAATAAGGAAGATTTGTACCATCATACACTTGGCCTTTAATGTACCACAATTACAAATGGGCAATGGTAAAGAATTCATTTTGTTTCATCTCGACTCAGTCCAATTTTATGCACTGTTTCGGTTTTGAGAATGTTGAAAATTGTCCACTATTTGGTTATTTAGACTTTTAATGCAATGAGCCAAATTGGTTATCTCATGTCCCAAGGTTTTCAGATCATATAGAGTTCCTAGCTTTCGAATGTTTGGTGGATGCAATCATAAAGAGGAATCTGTTTGGAGAAAGTGTCTACTTTGGATATAGGTTTAGGTTATCAAACGTCAATGGTGGATCCATCACATTAAGGGCCTGTGTTATAATCCATGGGTGATTGGCCACCTGAAGAGACTTTAGGACGCAGGATGTGCGAAGAATACAAGCCTTTGTTGATTTTCTGATTTATTTTTATCCATGTGGAACGATAGTACTGATGATTAATTTTCTGCATTTTAGTTTTTTTTTCTTTTTGGGGTAATGAAGAGTGGTGGTGATGGGGTTCTTGGAGGTGGAGTTTTTTAGATGGAGATGGGTTTCATGCAGGGTGAACATATATGTGTATATTGAGCTTGTATTGCATGTGTTGGTAATTGCAGGTGTATATGTTACATATGTAGATCCAATTGGATATGTTAGCCATTTATGTATATATTCAATTGAATGTTTTCTTGTTAGGTGCCCAACCATCTCAGCTGTTTCATGTAATATGCTGTTTCATGTAATTTAAAGTTTGTTGAATGTGTTCTTCATGGTTATTTGAGCACCTTTCTGAGCATGTATATTTAATTAAATATTTTTTGATGGAATCATATTATTTGAGGAGGTATTTCAACGTTACCTATATATATTTTTTATATATATTTGTCTGGCACGTGTAGGGCCTCATCAAAAAAATCCATTGGTAGTAATCACTTTCAAAGTGAATGTAATTAAAGTAGTGACTTCTTTCTTGCAACGATGGCAAGTGCAAGCTTTCATCAATTGTCTCATCATAAAACTATTTTATCTCATTGTTTCTCATTGTCCCATCAACAGATGTGCAAAATTTGGTTTTTTTTAGATATTTGTATTTTAATAACGCTTTGCAAATCCTCAATCTAGTGGTAGTTTCTAGTCTAATTAGAGTTAACTTGGCTTGGTTCTATTTTAGAATGCACTAATCTTGAGCACTTGGATTTAAGAAGTGGGTCATGATATTTGATTCAAAAAGTTGCCCGCGACAAACCCATGTCATATACCATATATTATTGGTTGGTCCTGACTTGGTCCCATCAAATAGAAAAAGCTTATTGACTGACCTTTTATCAAATAATCAACTTGGAAGCTAATGAGTAATGATAATTTGTTATATTGGTGGGCCTGACTGATCTAAAAATACACACGTACACAAAAAAAAAAAAAAAAAAAAGGAGTATGTACCGCTTACTGGCATTCTCTGAAAATACTACTACTTTACCATGTAACTTGTAAATGAATTAGTCTTTTCACAACTTAATAAAAAAGGGTAAAAGCATCATATTAATTTGTTAAAAAGCATAACACAAGAAGTTTCATGAACACATCTGCAGTCAAATTGTAGCCAGAAAAGTTGGGATCAGGGATTTATATTGAAATATGTGGGTGATGAATTCAACATCATTGTCATTGATGAGTTCCATCTCCTTCAGCTTAAAAATCACCAAGTCCGCTTTACTGCACATAGAAGAACTTTCATTTGTAAGACAAATGCTAAAATGACATTAAATTAGCAATAGATTAAATTAAATAATAGAATTTGAGTTGCAATAAATGTTTTGCTAGATCATTCAATAATTTATGTTCATGAGTTGGGTCAAGTGATCTGGTCATCAAAAGAGCACTGAAGCCAAGACCATAGTGGATAAGATGATGTGAATCATATTCTTACTCCAAATGATCCTACCAAGAGAGTGCCAAATGCTGAGAGGCAAAAGAGCTACCATAAACTCTCGTTGTTTGTTATGGTGAGTAAAGCCTATAGAGATACACTCTATGGATAAAATATGAGCACTCATATTTCTCCCCATAATACAAGCCTAATTACTTTACTAGAAAAATATGCCTGTGATAAGCACAACAATATGAAAATTATGAAATTTTAAAATTATATTGAAATGGTAAAAATTGAAAAAAATATAAATTCCTATAATAGTGAAAAAAAGATAAATGATTAATTTGAAAGCGAGATAACTTCATTTTTTTCAAAATCAATTACGTTTTTTTTTCCTGAAATTATAAGAATCATTCACTGGGCCTAATACCAAAACTTGCAAACAAAAAAGGGAACCGGAAAGGTAAAAAGAAGCTACTAATCCATGGAAATCAAAAGAAAAGAGCCCATCAGAACTAACAAAAAATAACCATGAAATAATTTCATAATAGAATGCAATAAAAGCAATACAAAATAAAAATATATCACAAATAAAAAATAAAAAGACTATCCAATAATAAAGCAATTAAGAAGAAACAAACAAACCAATAAAAAGTCAATGTCTAAAAACCACATATTAAAACTGAAGTAAAAGAAAAGAAAAACCTCACAAACCCATCAATGCCCATCACCAGTAAAACTAAAAGAACCCACGGAAACTCAAATAATAATAATAATAATGAGATAAATTCATTTTATATTGTTTTCATGCAGCCATGAATACTCTAAAAATGAAGGATTGAAACAATGTTGTATCTTTTATATATGATCGTTCGAGAATATGCTATGATACTCATACAACTAAAACATTATTAGGTAAATGTAACAGTAGCAATAAAACACCATTTTCAATGTTTTTTTCACATATACATAACATCATATGTAATAGAACACCATTTTCTTATTTAGACACTATATCAGATGTAAACAATTAACTCCCCCCCAAACACACATTATGGCATTAATTACGATGGACAAGTTATTAATTCTCATGCATTTTGAACAATAATTTAAAATTAATATCCAAATTAGGTATTAGTGATTAATAAAAAAAATAATGGATTTTCATAGAGATTAAACCTGGAAGCTTTCTCTCCTAAAGATGCAACTTTTTCACTCCTAAAGATGCAAGGTATTAATGAGAATATAAGAACAACAACTATGTATGTGGAAGATAGTTTTTCAATGCATTTTATTAGACATCAATTGCCTTTTTATTTCTTTTTTAATGGTAGTGATTTCACCCTTTTGACTGGAAAAAAAAAAGATTTCACTTTATGTACTTTCTTTTGGTGAGGTAAAACAATTATTATGGTGTAGGTATGGATATTATCTTATACCTGATAGGGTTCTACATTTTCTACCTCTAGTATGAGATGACACAAGGCTTTCACCTCAGGCCATAAACAAAAACCACAGAAAAAGTAAACACAAAAGTTTTGCACTTCATATGAAACAAACTTTACTTCTGCAGAAAAAGACGGAGTAAACACAAGACACAAATAAGCCTCCACTCACTGTCACACATGGTCCCGTTATCTTTTTTTTATTTTTTATTTTTTATTTTATTCGTGACACGCACTCCCCTCTCAACGGAGTCTGTTTCCCACGCACGTCCATTTCTCTCAACCCATCTCACTCTCCTTATAAGCAGCCGTCTCTCTTTTCTCTCGTCTCCTTCAATCTCTCTCAACCCATCTGCTTTTCTCTTTCTTCTTGCCTCTTCTCTACCCAACTTTCCTTCTTCCCCTCTTTTCTCTTTTCATCATCCACCATAAACATCAACCTTGCTTCCCGTCTGATCGTTGCTTTTGATCCAGTCAGGCAACAACTCAGCATATCCATCATGGTTTCTTCTAACAGAACTTTAAAGATGGATTCTTCTAGTGAAAAAGTCATGGTTGGGTCACTAACTTGTTATTATGACTGTATAAAACTATGAAGAACAACTATTTATATTTATAGATTACAGTTCTAAAACCTAGTACGTAACTCTGGAAACCATTAACAGAGCAAACAACTTAACAGAAAGGAGTCATGCTTTTTGTGAAGTCTTGTTGGCATGTGGGCCCCTGGCCCACCCTTGATAGCACAAAAGCAACATTTTAAGGTTATTACAAACTCCTAGTCCAGGCCATACGGGCATTAAAATTCAAGCTTTTCATGCATGGGCATTATCAAGCTCTCTCTCTCTCTCTCTCTGCATGCAGGTACAGATTCCAAAGTTTCAAGCTGCAAAATGCAAAGAAACCCTAGTGTTACACACTCTCTCTCTGCATACTGGTACAGATTCCAAAGTTGAAGCTGCAAAATGCAAAGAAACCCAACTCTCTCTCTCTCTCTCTCTCTCTCCACATTCTGGTGCAGATTCCATAGTTCAAGCTGCAACATGCAAAAGAAACCCAAGTGTTACACACACGCAGATTCCATAGTTCAACCCAAGAGCTACAAACACGCAGATACCATAGTTCAAGCTTCAAAATGCAAAAAGAAACCCTAGTGTTACACACACACACATGCTTATCCAATTTACACCTTGCTGGATATGGGTTCCATCCCCTGTCATCGGCGGCCAACAAGTCTAACCAATTTACACACATATGCTTAATCAACATCCTGTGGCCCACACTTGATGGCCACAAGTCTAACCACTCAAGTGCCTCATTTAATCAAAGCTTATGAAAAAACCTGGATTTTTAAAAGCGAAAGAACCATTATTATAAAGTAGCAATATGGGATGTAGTGGCATGTCTGTGTGCAAACTGAAACATGGATATGTAGTGGACCAAATAGAATGGCATGGTTCTAAAGCAACTGGAGAAGGCAGACATGTGGATTTACACAGCTAGGTTTTAAACAGTTAATGATTATGTGTGGATGATCATGAAGAGAATTTACCCTCAATAAAAGTGAATAAAGAAGAACGAAGTATGAGTGGAGAAGACGTATAAGTAGAGGTGAGGAGACAAGTATTTTTGTATGAGCAGTGTTTTTGGACTACAAATGGATAGAATCATGCAATCCAATTCATTTCTTCAATAGCTACCCACCAAAAGAGTGGCGTGTGGTCAATTATTGCTTTGAACCTTTTAAATCAGTTGCACAATCAGAGACACAAACCTCACACGTCCATCACGATCTGTATCTGCGGCCTGTAAATCTTCATTGGTGAAATCTCTGCTCCAACGACGTTTGGCCCTCCATTGCTTCCATGCCTCCCCAAATGCGGTTATCAACCAGCCGACTGAAAGGGTAGAGAAAGATAGCCAGAATACAGCAAATACGCGACCCATAGTTGTTCTGAAGGCAAAGTCGCCATATCCAACTGTAGTAACCGATACCACAGAGAGATAAAAGGAATCAAGACCGTTCAACTTCTCTACGTAACATAGAACTAAGAAACCTAAAATGATGAAGAAGACAAAAGCCACAAGTATCCCAACTCCCACCCTCTTCCTGACATTTGTAAGAAAGTTCTCTGATAACTCTGGGCACAGTCGGGTTTTTGAAGTACGATTCCATACTATCTCCAGTATGCTCGGGAGCATAATATTTTGGAGGATGACTCCTCCTAGAGCATACAAGCATGTAAAGACTTTAGTGCCAACAGATTTTGGTACAATATCACCATATCCTATTGTGAAAAACGTCACGATAGTAAAATATAACCCGTCTACAAAAGTATTAGTTTTTTTTGTTTGTGAAAAATGTTTGTGTGTAAGGGCAAAAAAGAGAGCACCAAAAAGAAGATACACAGTGACAACAGCAATCTTAATCATCACTGTGAGATGGTGGTTTTTAATGGTGGAAGCATGACCGGTTCTAATATGGTGTCGTTGGTGGGTGTGTCCATGTGGAGGTGGATCATTGTGTGGGGGTTGCTGGGTGTGTTCATGTGGAGGTGAAGCATTGTGTGTGCGTTGCTGGGTGTTTTCAGGTGGATCATTGTGTGTGAGAGAATGACTAGGGTGGATTTCAGAGGTTGTGTGTGAAGAACCGGAAGAGGTAGACATGCTGTCAATTGGTATAAACAAGAAGTTGAGAGGAATAAGAGCAGAGGCTGAGAATAAGGTGCCAATACAGTGTGATGAGCTGTGTTTAAAAAGAACGCCTTGCTCAAGTGCTCAAGTGCTGCAAGAGATACGTGTCACGTGAACGGCGATACATGATCCGGATGAGACGTGTCGTCCGCTCAGATTTGATTTATAATAAACACCTTGGCAGACCGTATAACACGTAAATCTCTTGAAATCCTGCTCCATCATCACCACATCTTCTGCCGTCAAGTGGGGAAAGTAGAAAGGGTTTTAAAAAATATGAGAAATGAAGGGTCATGGGAAAGAAGAAAGCAGCTGTGCTGAGGCATATTTTCTTGGAGGGAAGAAGAAATGGACTGTGGTTTTTGCTGCTGCATGGGCATCAGCCGCCCCTCCCATCATCAACACCCAAGTCGTTCTCAAAGAGAGGAAGATGAAAAATTCGGCTGTTGGCATTTTTTCATTTTTACAAAAAGACTCCTCTTCAATTCTTAAAACTTTAAGTAGGTTCATAGTGATTGAGCACTGGCGTGGATGAGTAAATTACATCCACAATTCATCCACTCATCCTCAGTATATAACTAGCAAAATAGGCCCGCACTTAGCCCGGGCCCAAAAATTAGAATTTATTCAATTTCGGGATACTTTATAAGGTATTAATTGAAAGAAGATAATGTAGAATAAAAATCATATTATTTATTATTTACAAATTATATAAAAGTTTATTTAAAAGGAGAATGTATAGAAAAATTACTTTATTTGAAAATCAAATTTAAGGTTATAAATTTCAATTATTTATTATTTTCCAGGTAAAAAGTCTATGAAAATTTTGAAATCTATAAAAAATTATATAAAAATATAGATCAGAGTATTTTGGAAAAAAAAGTACTTATACATGAAGTTCAAGTATTGTCTTATGAATATCAAATCATTATTTATTGCATAACTTTAAAGAAACATCTCTTCAGAGGCAAATAAATTAAATTTGAAATTAAGTACAAAGTAAAAAGAAATTCATTTACATTTACATTGTAATAAATAATTATACATTGAAGCCCATAAATGAGTCATCTATGTTGTATCATGGTCTTTGCAATATTTTCTTTAAAAAAAAAGAAAAGTTGTTAACCATGCCAACTCCTAATTTCCCTAAAACCTAAGCTCCTCTAAAAAGTCCATCTTCTTATGGTCCATGATTTTTTTCCAAAAGAAAATAATAATAAAAGAAAAAAAAGTCATCACCCATGAAAATTTTCTAAGAGTGGGCTATAGTTAGATTGTTTACTTCTAAAAATTATCTAAATTAAAAAAATATTATTTACATTTTTCAAAATTTTATATATAAAATCATATTTAAAAGGAATAGCATAATTACAAAATCCACAAACCAAATTTAAATTTATGAAATCTAACATATATAATTTTTTATGAAAAATATTGATGCAAAAAACTTGAAATGTAGAACAAATTCTAAAAAATAACAATATTTTTCAAAAAAATAGAATCTATACATGAAATTTAGAAAAAAAAAAAACAACAGAATATGAAATCATTAGTTAACTATATAGTTCTCAATTTATGGATCTCCTATTGTAGTCCAACATCTAACCATTAATAAAAGTTAAAAAAGCATACCATTAGATAAAGCATATAAAAATATGGGTTGTAAAGTGTATAAATACACATAAACCACTAGTTGAAGAAAATGTTGCAAGTGGTGTAGACACATTTGGTAGACTGGACATCACATAAAAGGCCGCAAAGGTAATAGAAAATTGTAGTGCATATTGAATAAAAAATATTCAAATAGGCATAGAATCCAAATACTCATACTGTGGTTGGTTTTCTCATTATATACTTCTTTTTTATTTTTTATAAATTCTTGTGTTACCGGTGGTAACTTTTGATCTTGCAATTACTTATTTTGAATTGCTCTCTCAACATTTGCCTGCTGCCTTTTATGTTTAAAAATAAAAATAAAACCACGATGCTATTAGGCCGACAAAAGGGTATAAATATCTCTGCACGTATAAATAAATGTGATATCTATGTAAACTTAAAAGAAAAAGAATAAAATATAAAATAAATTCTAATAACTTGTTGATCTGGCATAGTGATAATAACTCAAAAAAAAAAAAAAAAAGAACATCCAAAATCTGGAACCACCATGTTGGCCACCAAGATTTCCCACCTCCCTTAATTCCACCCATTGCCTCCATAGCAAGCAATCATGTTGGAATCACAAATAGGACTAAAAGCCATTAGAAACTTTAGAAAGGAAATTATCATAAATATCAAGAAAGAGGTTTCAAATTGTAGGAGCTTCAATTTTTCAAGAGACTTAACTTCTTCTTCAAAATGGAAACGGTCCATCAAAAGTTTTGATAGAGGCTGCATTGAACGGAGAATTGCAAACAGTCAATTTTGAATGAAATTGATGGTTGCTTATAAACTATTAGAGAAACGGTTTCTAGCAAAGAAAAGAAATTGTGTTGATGTGGTTCACAAGAACCAAACCATTTTGAGGAGATTCTTTTTTATTAAACATTTTATGAGTTATTAATAGAGGAGGAACATAAATGTGAGAGCGAGGGAATTGGCGGGGTCAAAAGAAATCAAGAAAAGTCAAAAAGGCCCTTCTCAATTGAAAGTTTTTGCAAATTGAACCTGATTCTCAATTGAAATCAACCAACTTAATATATTATAATAGATGCGGCAGAGGAACAGGACTATTACAAGTTAAGGGTATTAAGTTTGTTAGGATCGCAAAAAGTTATCATAGGAGAGGCGCAGGGGGATCGACAGTGACAGGAGGTCCACATCACTCCGGCCTATGTGAAATGAACAAAAGAAGACTAACGTAATACTATTACTTAAAGAAGAATTCTTAATTTTCATTATTTTTTTTAAAAAAAATTAGTTACTTTCATACATTTAAATCTAATTTTTCTATTTTGAAAAGCAACTAATCCTTTTCTAATTTTTCTCTTTTTTTAAACAAATCATTTAAGATTAATTTTGTCCTTTTATATAAAATAAAAAAATTGTCAATCAATCTAATAGTCCATTCCATTCAAACTTATCAAAATCCAGTGAGACCTACGTAAATAGGAGGGGAAGGTTTGAACGGGTCGCTTGGATTGACTAATAAGGGACCTCACGTGGTAGCCTATACCGTAAGACCATAAGAAATGCTTATACAAAATCATTACCCATATATATATATATGAAAAATAATCCTATGAGAACTAGTTCTCACCACATTTTTTTTTAGAAGTCTAGGTGGGGTTTATCTATCACTCAATCCAAATCTTGCAATACACAAGTATTCTCTTGATAGTCACATACCTTAAGTTTCAGTCAAATCTGAATTTACTAGACCATTGGATCGACTTTGCATTAATCCGAATTGACTAGATTTGTGAGCCTCGGATAAAGGGATTAGGGGCATGTGATTGGTGTTAAATTTGATACTTTGAATAGTCCCACATAGAGCTTTCCATCCCCCTAGTCCCATCCTCAAATAGGACCCTCAAGTGGGCCTTATAAAATATTCCACAGTAAGTGTGTGAGAACACTTTTCAAAGGATTAAAGCCATATAACTCATCTTACTTACAGCAAAGAGAAAAACAAGAAAAAGAATCACATAATCTAAATTGGGGTGTGAGGTAATTGCATGGGTTGGATAACTTCATTCAAAGCATACCCCATAAATAGTTACTTCCATGATATCCATATGAGTGGGGCCCACATAACTCATTTTACTTACAAGAGCAAAAAGAAAGACAATCACACAAGAGATGGGGCAATCACGACCATGATTATGTCATTTTCTTACAATGGTCTAGATCACTTCAATCAAAGCATACCCATATTAAGATAGATAAATCGGCAAACTATAAGTACTCGGAAATTACATGATCAAAGAACTGGGATCATCTCTCACTCTGCAGTGGGGCCACCTATCAAATCCAGGGCACACGATGAAATGTAATTCGATCAAGGGCTAGGAAAGAATGCAGATCGCTCACTAAGAATCTTCTTTTAGAATTGCAAGAGGATTAGCATTGGGGACAATCTATTTTTCGTGTTTTAAATTATATAAGAAAGATGAGGAAGATAAGTATGTGGAAAATATTTTAGATTTTAGGATGCCATGTAGCTCAAAAGAGAGAGCCACTTGTTGCTCTCCCGCGAAAGGCTATTGTCATTATATATAGTAGCACTGGAGGCCTGTGCCTAATACGGGCCCAACAAGAGAGAAAAACATATGTTTCAATGTAAAAATTTTCTAAGGCTCTATAATGACTGTAATGAGATCACTAAATAAAAATTTAAACTATCCAAAATAAATTACCCACACTTTTACAAGGATCAGCACTAGTTTCATTGATATGATAGATGGGGAAAGCATAAGATGAGACTCAGAAGAAAGGCCGTCCTAAACCTAGGTCATAATAAAATATTGCTTCATAAATCAAGATTTTGCTGAGAGAACAACAAATAAAATCTCAAATTAGCTATAAACTTAGAAAGCGACAACTAGACTAAACTAACTAAAAAGGGAAAATAATGAAGTCTTATATTACAATGGTTAGAGATAATAGAGGGTACATCCAATGCTTAGATTGAAGTGGTGGGACTAAAAAGTTTATTAAGGAAAAGGCATGAAATACTAAAAGATGCTTCCCACCATATATTTTGCGGAAACCTCATGAAATGACTACACCGATGCAAGATGACCAACTCTATATACGCAAAATTTGTTTATATTAGGTCAAGCAAGTTAGTATGAACTTTTGTATCTTAATGCACTTCAATAAAATGTATTGCACCTAAAACACGATAGTACAAGGGGTGGTCGCACCCATTGAATCCCGGTCTACTTTTAAACAATGGTGAAAATTTTTCTTTTGCTTAAAAAATATAAATAAAAATTTTACGTCCTTTCCCAGACTCCTAATGAATTACCCTATTTTCAAAACACAATTGCATTGTTTGAATCTGTACCCCTCAAACGAAAATTCTAGGTCCACCAACAATAGATTATTCATGTAAATATTTGTATCTTGTCTAAAATCAATTCTATTGATCAAATGTGTGGTTTATTTTAATTCAATAGAAAAAAAGAAACCTCCAAAAGAAGAGGATAATTTTTTTCCTAGATCTTTATACACTGTTGCTATGTACATACTTTATATAAACAAATACATAACATTAAAAAATATATAATGTGGCATCAGGTAGTCCTCATCTATAAAATTTATCAACCTGAACCTAGACCAAAAATTTGAGTCCAAGTAGTGGGCCTAAGATTCCAACGAATAAAATATGGGTTCAAGACCTATTTGCAGATTTTCATTTCAAATCCTTACTATGAGGGTAAACATTTTTATCAATATTTCTAAAATTCTAATATCCTACATTTCTAAATATTAACTTACGTGGGTTGTTGCTGACGTATAGCCCGGAGATCAAGGTCCACACCGCATCAATTAATTCAACTAAGAAAAACCTCCATAACGTCTTAGAGATTTTTTAATGTTCAATTGGAAGTTCTTCTGTTCTAGCCTCATTCGGTTATTAGTCTTTAACTTCATATTTGCGTAGTCATTGTTTAGTTGGATTTTACCAAAATAAACTATAGTGTTTAGTTCAGATTTGCATTAATCAAATCTCACTTCAATTATAGTGTGATGTGCATTGATCATGATCTTGTTAAACTATGTTATTTTATATATGATCAACTCAATAGCGGGAATTGTACTATATAGTTGGTTTTTCTAAATCATCATAATAGGATTCACAAACTTAGCTTAGGCTGATAATTTTTTTTTCTTTTTGGAATGGTTACACTTTGTGTAGTTTAAAAACATATGATCCTTTTTTACTATTCATTTGCATGTGAATATGAGGTAAGAAGAACAAAAATATGCACTAGGGTTAGTTTAGTCTTTTAATAATTAATTGGAGAATAGTTTTGCGTTTTCTGGTGTTACCCATGCCATAACTGGAGAAGTTGAGAATAGCCTTTTCTCTCTGTCCTGTGATCCTTTTGTACTTCATAACCTTTTGGTGATTAGACAAAATTCTATCAATCCCACTGAAAAGATTCTTTTGAAAAACAGGCTTCTCTGAAAAATCACGCAACCTGGCTGGTCCTTTCTTTCTTAGCTTTGTACTTTCCTTTTATCGTCGGTTCCTGAGAAACTTGCATGAAGAGGTATTATTATTGTTTTTCGTGGATTTTACAACAATATATATATATATATCATGTAAAGGGTCCCCCAACCTATAAACTTAAAATATATATTTTTATCTAATTGGGGAGCATGGAACTCGCCACATTACCCTAAAAACCCGAAAACCCCTATTTCTTCTTCCTTCCATCTTCCTTCTATGAAAGAGTGCTACTAAGATTTTTCATCTTTCAATCAACTAAAAAACTCAATTTCCCCATCAAAGCAGTACTCATAAATAGGGGTTGAGGCGGGGAGCCCCCTCTGTTAGGCGAAGAAGAAGAACCATCGTAAAAAAAAGAAAATTCACGCTTGGGGTATTGGGTGATCTAGATGGTGGGACCTGATGGTCCAATCCATAAGGGACCACCACCACTGTGGTCGCCCAACAGTCCCCTTCATGATGTAGAGTCTTGACTCCTATTGGGTGGGGCATGGGGTCCCACAACCCATATCGATCAAAGTAGTTTTGACGATCTAGAATTTGGAAAAACATAGTTTTGAATCCCCCTCTCATATATCTAGAGCTGATCTCTACCTTCATGATATTTGCAATTTTGAACTTCCATGAGGATGAAATGGATGGAAAAAGGAAGAACATAGAACTTTTGGATTTAAGGAAAGATGGTTGCATTAAATTTGCCATTGTCCGAGGAAAAATGTGAGGTTTTTTTTTGTTTTAATGGTAACAAGGGAGCTTTGAACTCACTGTTCAATTAGATGCAAAAAAATTTCTGGAGTGGTCATACATGACCACCTTAGAGTACACACACTTGCATGAGGTTTATGGTTTAGGGGACCCCTTACATGATATTTTTGGTAAAATCCTCTTTTTTTTTTTTTTAATAGTTAGACTTTGGGTGAGAAAAAGCCAAATTCACGAGGTTAGATCTCATAGAAGAGAGTGTCTTCTCGAACACCACGTAGGAGAGACAATAAGAGCATGAGAGTTTTTATATGCTTTTATTTGCTATAGTGAAGATGATATCGTCTTTGTCCGCAGACGTAGCCCGAATTGGGTGAATCATGTAAATTCTCCTTTTTTTTTTCTTTGTTATGTGGCTTGATTGTTGATAGCAGATTTTGCGCTTTCACACATACTAGTATTTAAGATCAACTCAAGCATTAAGTGGACTGCGTTTTGCCTTCTTAAATCCATCCATTCAAATATTGATTGTTAGATCAAATCTTGATTGTTAGATCTTTTTAAATCATCCATTCAAATTTTGATTGTCTATCAAGCATCTCGATGTAAGCATTAGGAGATCAGATTTATTAAGTCATGGATGAAAGATGAAGAGGCAAGACTAGACTTACAAGCGTGCAAGCAGTAGGAGCTCCGGTTTTCCGTATGATCTAATTTCTAAATTTGTATTTTTTTCATTGTGATTTGGCGTTCAGATTTTCCATTATGATTTCCAATCAAGACCTAACTTGAGTCCTAATTGTACAAGCGACCTTAATAAATACCATAAATCAGTGATGTGCAACCACGTGAGCAATCTACATCTATTTGGTTTTGAGACCAAGTGATCATCTTCTCTTTACAAAAAATTGGAATTGATATGTGCATCTAAAATTGTCTATCAAGCATCTTGATGTAAGCATTAGGAAATCAGAATTATTAAATCATGGATGGAAGATGAAGAGGGAAGACTAGACTAACAGGAGTGCAGGCAGTAGGAGATCCGGATTTCCATTTGATCCGATTTCTAAAATTGTCCTTTTTCACTGTGATTTGGGCCGCAGATTTTCCACTGCGATTTCCAATCAAGACCCAACGTGAGTCTTAATTGTACAAGCGACCTTAATAAATACCATAAATAAGTGATGTGCAACCACATGATCAAACATGAGCAATCTACGGCTATTTGGTTTTGAGGCCAAGTGATCATCTTCTCTTTACAAAAAATTTGAATTGATATGTGCATCTACCAGGTTCCTTAAAATCTATAATCATCATCATTAATGTCTTGTTCGACTTATATTGGGCCAGCCATATGAATTTTTTTTCTCGCTCTTCGGCTACCCTTTTCCCTTGTAGGCCAACAACATATATAGCCAAACCTTTTCCCAATAGCATTGGACATGTCCAAAAAATTGCAATCAACCTTTTTCCCAAATAAAAATACGATCAGCCTGATACTTTTGGTACGACGGTACAGTATACAGTACGTTGTATGTCAAGAACTTTAAAACATTTAAATTATTTGACGACTTAATTTTGCACAAGAAGCCATCTGTAGCGACTTTTGTACGTATATGAACAAGTTGAGCTATCATATTTACATTAGGAATTTAGGAACATAGTGGCAATAGGGATTGTGTTCATACGACGTCAAAAACACCCAAAAACAACTGCCAAAGACAGTTTTTGCAGTCAGAAATCAGTCTTTTTTATCAGTAAATTTAAAAAATGGCTGTCTACGTAAATTTCCTGCAATTCAATTAACGACCGTCTTGGGCAGTTATTTTATTTTTTAAGAAAATTTTTAAAATATATATAATTTATTTATTTTCTAAAAAACCCGTAATTTTATTACCTAGCATTCAATTAACGACCTGTAATTTTATTATTTAAAAAAACCTGTAATAAACATACCAGTACTTGCATTAGAAAGCTGATCGACCTAGAAAAAACATGTATTTGTACAAAGTTCCAGAAACCAGCAATACTTCTTAACTACCTGAAAGCAGGTTCTGCTAAAGTTTCATTGTACAGCTTCTTTGTAAATTGAAAAAATATTTTAGTCTAACAGTCACCTGAAAATGGGACCTTGATTAGTTTGTCTTAATCAACTCAGCAAGATAATCAAGTACACTCCCTCGAGAATCTGCATTTTTAAGAAAAGCAAGAAGAACTTCTCTAAGACCATCATATAAGTTGACCAAATCCAAAGACAAGTTCATGGACCAAGCCCTGCCACTTAAGTCACTCGTAAGATTTTTATTCCATTTAATGTACCTAGGAAGGTTTGAAAATTGAATTCAAGTTTCCATGAGGTGGGCAGTGACTTACCAATAGTTTGGGCCCTGCATTGCACTGTATTTTCTCTTGGGTTTGAATTCCACTTTCCATGAGGTGGGCAGTGACTCACCAATAGTTTGGGGCCTTGCACTGCACTGTATTTTATCCTGGGTTTGAATTCAAGTTTCCATGAGGTGGGCTGTGACACCTGTGACCGTGAGCATCCCAACTGGGCTATTTTTTAAGGGCTGGAAAACCCAGCTCTTCAAAGTTCAAATAGTCCAAAACCCCTCACCAAAAAGAGGACCAGATTCCCAGATCCTCTTATCCCTTCTTCATCAAACTCTATTTCAAGAGAGCAAGAAGAGCCACACTCTCGGTCGCCTGCAAACATAAGACGATAGAAACTCTGAGATGACTGTACTATTCTTAAAAAAACGAGATGGCACCACACTCCAAACATTTATTTATCTAAATACAGTCTTCCATTTCAGACATTTATTTCTCTAAATAACAGTCTTCCATTTATTTATCTAAATAACAGTCTTCCATTACAGACATTTATTTACCTAAACCACCCTTGCCTTTTCACACCCTGCATAAACAATGAACAGAAAATCGGCTAGGAGGAAAAAAATTTTGGTTATGAAGTATTGTTTCTGAATGTATTTGACAGCCACCTCTCATAGGTGATTTGCATCTTTCCAGCATCAGATTGGCGGTCCAGGTTGAAGGCTTCTTGCGACAAGTCGATAGTGTCCTGACAGCCAGCCGGGCAATAGAGCACCGGTGCAGGTGACCTTATAGTCCCTCCCACATGCAGCTCGATTATTCCAGATTGCATTGCTTGCAGCAGCTATCATCACACCCTCATCTTGGTACCCATAACAGGAGGAGGCTGCACTCACCAGATAATTTTAAAGTGTATCTCTATCCATTTTAAAAAAAAAAGGGAAACATGAAAAAGGAAGTGAAGATATGGAGGCATAAGATTTGGCTTAAAAATAGAAAATAGAATTTATGTGGCCAACCTAAACATAATTGTGACAGAGCATTGCTATGATGCTGACAATGATGATGGAGGCATTTTCATGAAATTTTATTTTCTCCACTAGTCATTTTATTGGTTTATTTTGGTCTGAAATGCTGTTCAATTGACTCCATATAAAAAATAAGCAAACTAAATAATTTAATTGAAGCTAGACGATCATAAAAACCAGGACATGGCCAATGTACCTGTTCTGAAAGTAGACATCTACTGGAAATTCACCTGAAAGCGAACGAGAGAAGTTAGAAGGAACTCCGTTTGGAAAACCAAAAACATTGTGGACCAACAACATTCTACCACAACTATAAATATTTGAAATATCCAATTACAAAAAAGAAAAGTCCTTGAAAGAAAGTCACCACAGCTTGAAACAAAGCTTCCAGAGCTTGAGAGAGATTGCCGGACCGAGTAGTGGTGCATCATAAGGGCTCAAAGCATGGGGCTATCATGCATAGATGAGGATTTGACCATGTCTGAAGAATAAAATGCAATAATTCTTGCTGTTAAGAAATTATTTATGCAAGTATGCACACATTTTTTATTTACATTTGTAATTTATGGATAAAATTTGAAGACATACCTGCACCAGCTTCACTTGTTGTATTGCCTTTCATAGATCTCGAAGGAGCTAGATCTGGCACAGGCATTGCATACAAGCCAATGAAGAAACTTGAAAAAATAGACAACAGTAAGCTCCCAATGACAATAAGTGGCCACAGAAGGATCACCAAACAGGCAACTGGCACACAAGCTGTTTCAAGGAATGGACCTTCTCAGTTTATTATATCATGAAGCAACTGATGCCAGCCTGTGAAGAGCATGTATAGACTCTCTATTATGGCTATAACAGTGCAAAGAGGGATCTCGACAATCAAGCCCATCAACCCCACAACAAGACATCTGGGCACCTTAACTAACCTATAAAAAATCCAGCAGTAGAGTTTAATTTACATGATTATTGTGGGCTGATTTTAATACCAACAAGCTAATATCATTGAAAGACAGAATTAACAGCATACCTTATAGTGTGAGTTTGCTCTGAAGCAGTGCTCTTGTGCAACTCCTTCAAGTACTGTGGGTATGAATGGTAGTAGAAGACTGAAATCTCAAACTCCAGTGCAGCTCCCTTTAATCGTTTCCCATGTATCATCCTGGCCATTATTTGATGAAATTTCTTAAATTGAACCATATGAAATTTGCTTATGAAGGCTGCATCTGGGCAGAAAACTAAAATGTTGCAAGGCGCCAGCATTTGTGCTAGACAATCATTCAAGCAAAAACTAAACTCAAATTTTATACCAAAAAAAAAAAAGGTAGGTTTTCTAAAAAACTGGTAAGCCACTCTTATTTAGACTGCAGACCACTTTAAAACCCAATTAATGCTTCCTAATGATTCAAGTATCAAATGGGCATCAATTTTACTAAAAGAAGATGAAAATTCAAAACTTATTACGAATACTTTGTTAACAAAAAACTAGGGGGAAAGAATTTTAATCACTTTTGTGTTGAAGTACTCTTTTGAGAGTCTTCCATTCAATTACAAAAGTAAATGCTACATTGAATTAAAACTTGTGCCTGTTAAAAGTTAATAAGTCTAACTTGCCAGTTTCCCTCTTAAAAGTTTTGCTCGACCAAGTCTACCCAAAACTTGTTTTAGATCACATCTCTATACTTAGACATCTCCATATTTAGGGCAGGTTTGGCAAGTCTTATTTGATTAAAATAGAGCTTATTGAAATAGATTTTTTTGAAAAATTGTTGTTTCAATCAGATTTTTTTATAAATAAATTGTTTGGTGTGTCTAATTTAATTATGAAAAGAATGCCTATCAATTAACATAATCATGAGTAAAGTTGTCTTATCGTAGTAGTATAAACAAATTTGTCATAAGATAAAAGTAGTACAGACAAAACTGTCATATGATGTAATCTGTCATAAGATAGAAGTAGTACACAGAAACTTGTGCAAAGCTGCATAAAATGGATTTTGCATCTATTGGGTCTGAATTTTTTTTTAAGAATTGATGAAAATACTTTCACCTCAAAAAAATGAATGGCAGAAGAATACTAATAACATGGAAAAGTGGAAAATTGTTCTCTCTCTTAAATCCATTTTCATCATTCTCAGTAGAAAATGATTTGTGAGACCTGGAACCTCAGGAAATCATAACTGAAAAAAAAATGTTAACATGGAATGCCATCAACTGTGCTGGATACAACAGAGAACAGAGAACGAAAAATTGTGTTCTATCATATGTTAATGCCTAGCTTCCTTTAAAGCAAAAAATAAAAAATAAAAAAAATTGCGCTGGATACCATTTCACTTTATGCAAAAAAAAAAAAAATGAATAAAAAAAACTAGTATGTGGCATTGTGGTGCAGGATGTCCTTATGCCAACCAATTGCAATGCACGATATTAGTAAACATTCATCAAATTAAGACAGATGATTGGTACCTCCCTAAGTGCAGGTGACTTTTCTTTTATATGTATACCAAACTGAGTCCTCATCAACACTCAAACAAAGGTCCCTTTCAACCACTGGAATTTGGCTGCCCTGCATTCATGAAAAAACCCATAACTCTAGTTACGTATAACTCTAATTACTTGTACTCGGTCATGACAAAAAGGAAAACAACTGTCAAGTAAGCATAACTAAGGTTATCCAAATGCATGAACCTTCATTCAATTTGGTTTAGAAAACCAAACTCATCAAACTGTTTGGAGAGTCTTTCTAAGGTCATCCAATCTCTCCAAGTCATTGGGATCTTCCACTTGAGAAAGTGCCCCTAAAGGCCTGTTTAGATTCCATGAAAGCCCTCCTATTTTCTGTCTTCAGGAAAACCCAGAAACTTTGGGCTGATTGCTCTATGGCCTTCATCACTTCTATAGAAAATACAGGGTCTCGCTTCATTCCCTCCTATTGCTCCATGTTGCTCGTAGAAAACCAAGATAATATTGATTTAGTAGAAAGTTAACTAGATAAAACTTTCCAATTCAGTACAAAACGAATAAGAATATTCCAAATCTCCTGTCAAAGTCGCCCATTATAGGTAATTAATATGTATGCTTATAGGGCCATCTGAAAATAATAAGATAACAATAATAGAAGTTGACATCATGGCTCTATTTGTGATTTTTGTAGTTACCTGATAGAAGCAAGCAGTTCGTGAGATAGTCGTTATGGTATTTAATCCATTTCTCATCTTTCAAGTTTCAATGCATCCTTTACAGAGATAAATGATTTGTTCAGAGTCTGGACTGTTGTTGGCACATAGAGCTTTAAGCACTGTAGCAGGAGAGAGTAGATTTTCACAGTCAAAGGCCACGATTCCATGGTGAAAAGTTGGAAGGAGTTGATGAGGCCCTCGTGGAATACAAAAGCTAAAAAGAAATGAAATCCCACTCCAACCATCCCCACAATGAATAATAACAACCCCAACATCTTATTAACAAGAATCCTTGTCAGAGGAATCCTGGACGAACCATAATTAATAATTAATTCTGTAATTAACAATATTTTTTTTATTAACAATTAATTCTGTAACTGCGGTCGCAATGAATATACTTGTAGTGCTTGTCATCACCTACCAACCATTCATGTAAAATGCTAGTGAGAGAATTAAAAAGTTAGCTTCATGAAAAAACAAGAAACAAACTTGCCGTGAGAAATATAGAGCTTGAGTTCAGGGTTGGGACTGGCTTGCGTTCCACATATATGTTATTTTCATAAACTGAGGAGCCAATTTTGGGCTTCAGCTTTGGACCGGCACAAATAATTTTAACTTAATCTAGCCTTGCTCAAGCTCAAGGTTGGGCTCAGCTTTATTAACCCAAAAGACACGCTCAAGCCCAAGGCCCATGGAGCCAACTCAACTCATTGACAGACCTAGTGATGACTTCATTGATTGGTGAAATGGCTAAGATGTAGCCAGGCCTAGGGATTGTCCTACACTAATTTCTCTCCTCTGTCACATAACTTCCCACTTTAAGGTACCAAATTATTTAGTCTTCCAACCTAACCTCATAAACACATTAAAATATAAGAAGGTATTGGCGCAACTCCAGATCTCCAATCAAATGTAGAACAATCTCCCGAAGGATTATTCGAATTCAAAGATGGATTCCAACCCTAGGGCATAATAATAGTCACGGTAAAAAACATACTGAGAGAAAACTCTGATAATTTTAATTGAATTAAGCATGTCCATTACAACGAAAAACTCCTCTTTATATAGGAGTGACTGTTTCTAAACTAGGAATGACTATCTCTAAATAATCATGGCTTACCAAAATAAATTAAGCAATTACTAATGTCAACTCAACATAAAATAGAAAATAAATAATTAATTAGAACTATCTAACTAAGGATAGGGATCTCTGATCTTAGGGAGATCATGGATCAAGGGGGGCCCATCAATGACTACGAGCCAATGATCCGGGCCGGATTTAGGATCAGCCTGCATCAACCTTGCTTCCCATCTGATCGTTGCTTCTGATCCAGTCAGGCAACAACTCAGCATATCCATCATGGTTTCTTCTAACAGAACTTTAAAGATGGATTCTTCTAGCGAAAAAGTCATGGTTGGGTCACTAACTTGTTATTATGACTGTATAAAACTATGAAGAACAACTATTTATATTTATAGATTACAGTTCTAAAACCTAGTACGTAACTCTGGAAACCATTAACAGAGCAAACAACTTAACAGAAAGGAGTCATGCTTTTTGTGAAGTTTTGTTGGCATGTGGGCCTCTGGCCCACACTTGATAGCACAAAAGCAACATTTTAAGGTTATTACAGACTCCTAGTCCAGGCCATACGGGCATTAAAATTCAAGCTTTTCATGCATGGGCATTATCAAGCTCTCTCTCTCTCTCTCTCTCTCTCTCTCTCTCTGCATGCAGGTACAGATTCCAAAGTTTCAAGCTGCAAAATGCAAAGAAACCCTAGTGTTACACATTCTCTCTCTCTGCATACTGGTACAGATTCCAAAGTTGAAGCTGCAAAATGCAAAGAAACCCAACTCTCTCTCTCTCTCTCTCTCTCTCTCTCTCTCTCTCCACATTCTGGTGCAGATTCCATAGTTCAAGCTGCAACATGCAAAAGAAACCCAAGTGTTACACACACGCAGATTCCATAGTTCAACCCAAGAGCTACAAACACGCGGATACCATAGTTCAAGCTTCAAAATGCAAAAAGAAACCCTAGTGTTACACACACACACATGCTTATCCAATTTACACCTTGCTGGATATGGGTTCCATCCCCTGTCATCGGCGGCCAACAAGTCTAACCAATTTACACACATATGCTTAATCAACATCCTGTGGCCCACACTTGATGGCCACAAGTCTAACCACTCAAGTGCCTCATTTAATCAAAGCTTATGAAAAAACCTGGATTTTTAAAAGCGAAAGAACCATTATTATAAAGTAGCAATATGGGATGTAGTGGCATGTCTGTGTGCAAACTGAAACATGGATATGTAGTGGACCAAATAGAATGGCATGGTTCTAAAGCAACTGGAGAAGGCAGACATGTGGATTTACACAGCTAGATTCTAAACAGTTAATGATTATGTGTGGATGATCATGAAGAGAATTTACCCTCAATAAAAGTGAATAAAGAAGAACGAAGTATGAGTGGAGAAGACGTATAAGTAGAGGTGAGGAGACAAGTATTTTTGTATGAGCAGTGTTTTTGGACTACAAATAGATAGAATCATGCAATCCAATTCATTTCTTCAATAGCTACCCACCAAAAGAGTGGCGTGTGGTCAATTATTGCTTTGAACCTTTTAAATCAGTTGCACAATCAGAGACACAAACCTCACACGTCCATCACGATCTGTATCTGCGGCCTGTAAATCTTCATTGGTGAAATCTCTGCTCCAACGACGTTTGGCCCTCCATTGCTTCCATGCCTCCCCAAATGCGGTTATCAACCAGCCAACTGAAAGGGTAGAGAAAGATAGCCAGAATACAGCAAATACGCGACCCATAGTTGTTCTGAAGGCAAAGTCGCCATATCCAACTGTAGTAACCGATACCACAGAGAGATAAAAGGAATCAAGACCATTCAACTTCTCTACGTAACATAGAACTAAGAAACCTAAAATGATGAAGAAGACAAAAGCCACAAGTATCCCAACTCCCACCCTCTTCCTGACATTTGTAAGAAAGTTCTCTGATAACTCTGGGCACAGTCGGGTTTTTGAAGTACGATTCCATACTATCTCCAGTATGCTCGGGAGCATAATATTTTGGAGGATGACTCCTCCTAGAGCATACAAGCATGTAAAGACTTTAGTGCCAACAGATTTTGGTACAATATCACCATATCCTATTGTGAAAAACGTCACGATAGTAAAATATAACCCGTCTACAAAAGTATTAGTTTTTTTTGTTTGTGAAAAATGTTTGTGTGTAAGGGCAAAAAAGAGAGCACCAAAAAGAAGATACACAGTGACAACAGCAATCTTAATCATCACTGTGAGATGGTGGTTTTTAATGGTGGAAGCATGACCGGTTCTAATATGGTGTCGTTGGTGGGTGTGTCCATGTGGAGGTGGAGCATTGTGTGGGGGTTGCTGGGTGTGTTCATGTGGAGGTGAAGCATTGTGTGTGCGTTGCTGGGTGTTTTCAGGTGGATCATTGTGTGTGAGAGAATGACTAGGGTGGATTTCAGAGGTTGTGTGTGAAGAACCGGAAGAGGTAGACATGCTGTCAATTGGTATAAACAAGAAGTTGAGAGGAATAAGAGCAGAGGCTGAGAATAAGGTGCCAATACAGTGTGATGAGCTGTGTTTAA
Organism: Sextonia rubra; assembly: GCA_037013555.1. Classification (NCBI taxonomy): domain Eukaryota; kingdom Viridiplantae; phylum Streptophyta; class Magnoliopsida; order Laurales; family Lauraceae; genus Sextonia; species Sextonia rubra. The sequence goes on along the minus strand of JASUAD010000001.1, from coordinate 100,957,944 downwards.
AAAGAACGCCTTGCTCAAGTGCTCAAGTGCTGCAAGAGATACGTGTCACGTGAACGGCGATACATGATCCGGATGAGACGTGTCGTCCGCTCAGATTTGATTTATAATAAACACCTTGGCAGACCGTATAACACGTAAATCTCTTGAAATCCTGCTCCATCATCACCACATCTTCTGCCGTCAAGTGGGGAAAGTAGAAAGGGTTTTAAAAAATATGAGAAATGAAGGGTCATGGGAAAGAAGAAAGCAGCTGTGCTGAGGCATATTTTCTTGGAGGGAAGAAGAAATGGACTGTGGTTTTTGCTGCTGCATGGGCATCAGCCGCCCCTCCCATCATCAACACCCAAGTCGTTCTCAAAGAGAGGAAGATGAAAAATTCGGCTGTTGGCATTTTTTCATTTTTACAAAAAGACTCCTCTTCAATTCTTAAAACTTTAAGTAGGTTCATAGTGATTGAGCACTGGCGTGGATGAGTAAATTACATCCACAATTCATCCACTCATCCTCAGTATATAACTAGCAAAATAGGCCCGCACTTAGCCCGGGCCCAAAAATTAGAATTTATTCAATTTCGGGATACTTTATAAGGTATTAATTGAAAGAAGATAATGTAGAATAAAAATCATATTATTTATTATTTACAAATTATATAAAAGTTTATTTAAAAGGAGAATGTATAGAAAAATTACTTTATTTGAAAATCAAATTTAAGGTCATAAATTTCAATTATTTATTATTTTCCAGGTAAAAAGTCTATGAAAATTTTGAAATCTATAAAAAATTATATAAAAATATAGATCAGAGTATTTTGGAAAAAAAAGTACTTATACATGAAGTTCAAGTATTGTCTTATGAATATCAAATCATTATTTATTGCATAACTTTAAAGAAACATCTCTTCAGAGGCAAATAAATTAAATTTGAAATTAAGTACAAAGTAAAAAGAAATTCATTTACATTTACATTGTAATAAATAATTATACATTGAAGCCCATAAATGAGTCATCTATGTTGTATCATGGTCTTTGCAATATTTTTTTAAAAAAAAAAGAAAAGTTGTTAACCATGCCAACTCCTAATTTCCCTAAAACCTAAGCTCCTCTAAAAAGTCCATCTTCTTATTGTCCATGATTTTTTTCCAAAAGAAAATAATAATAAAAGGAAAAAAAGTCTTCACCCATGAAAATTTTCTAAGAGTGTGCTATAGTTAGATTGTTTACTTCTAAAAATTATCTAAATTAAAAAAATATTATTTACCTTTTTCAAAATTTTATATATAAAATCATATTTAAAAGGAATAGCATAATTACAAAATCCACAAACCAAATTTAAATTTATGAAATCTAACATATATAATTTTTTATGAAAAATATTGATGCAAAAAACTTGAAATGTAGAACAAATTCTAAAAAATAACAATATTTTTCAAAAAAATAGAATCTATACATGAAATTTAGAAAAAAAAAAAACAACAGAATATGAAATCATTAGTTAACTATATAGTTCTCAATTTATGGATCTCCTATTGTAGTCCAACATCTAATCATTAATAAAAGTTAAAAAAGCATACCATTAGATAAAGCATATAAAAATATGGGTTGTAAAGTGTATAAATACACATAAACCACTAGTTGAAGAAAATGTTGCAAGTGGTGTAGACACATTTGGTAGACTGGACATCACATAAAAGGCCGCAAAGGTAATAGAAAATTGTAGTGCATATTGAATAAAAAATATTCAAATAGGCATAGAATCCAAATACTCATACTGTGGTTGGTTATCTCATTATATACTTCTTTTATATTTTTTATAAATTCTTGTGTTACCGGTGGTAACTTTTGATCTTGCAATTACTTATTTTGAATTGCTCTCTCAACATTTGCCTGCTGCCTTTTATGTTTAAAAATAAAAATAAAACCACGATGCTATTAGGCCGACAAAAGGGTATAAATATCTCTGCACGTATAAATAAATGTGATATCTATGTAAACTTAAAAGAAAAAGAATAAAATATAAAATAAATTCTAATAACTTGTTGATCTGGCATAGTGATAATAACTCAAAAAAAAAAAAAAAAAAAAAAGAACATCCAAAATCTGGAACCACCATGTTGGCCACCAAGATTTCCCACCTCCCTTAATTCCACCCATTGCCTCCATAGCAAGCAATCATGTTGGAATCACAAATAGGTCTAAAAGCCATTAGAAACTTTAGAAAGGAAATTATCATAAATATCAAGAACGAGGTTTCAAATTGTAGGAGCTTTAATTTTTCAAGAGACTTAACTTCTTCTTCAAAATGGAAACGGTCCATCAAAAGTTTTGATAGAGGCTGCATTGAACGGAGAATTGCAAACAGTCAATTTTGAATGAAATTGATGGTTGCTTATAAACTATTAGAGAAACGGTTTCTAGCAAAGAAAAGAAATTGTGTTGATGTGGTTCACAAGAACCAAACCATTGTGAGGAGATTCTTTTTTATTAAACATTTTATGAGTTATTAATAGAGGAGGAACATAAATGTGAGAGCGAGGGAATTGGCGGGGTCAAAAGAAATCAAGAAAAGTCAAAAAGGCCCTTCTCAATTGAAACTTTTTGCAAATTGAACCTGATTCTCAATTGAAATCAACCAACTTAATATATTTTAATAGATGCGGCAGAGGAACAGGACTATTACAAGTTAAGGGTATTAAGTTTGTTAGGATCGCAAAAAGTTATCATAGGAGAGGCGCAGGGGGATCGACAGTGACAGGAGGTCCACATCACTCCGGCCTATGTGAAATGAACAAAAGAAGACTAACGTAATACTATTACTTAAAGAAGAATTCTTAATTTTCATTATTTTTTTAAAAAAAATTAGTTACTTTCATACATTTAAATCTAATTTTTCTATTTTGAAAAGCAACTAATCCTTTTCTAATTTTTCTCTTTTTTTAAACAAATCATTTAAGATTAATTTTGTCCTTTTATATAAAATAAAAAAATTGTCAATCAATCTAATAGTCCATTCCATTAATTTGAGAAGGAAAGTTAGGGTTTTGAGAGAGAGAGAGAGAGAGAGAGAGAGAGAGAGAGAATGGTGACCTGGGAAAGGAAAGGAAATGAGGGCTTAGGGCTTTCCCTTCTTTGGAAGAGAATTATAAAGATACATAATATTCAGTCCTTCTTTGGAAGAGAATTATAAAGATACATAATATTCAGTTTAGCAAACATTTCTAGACATCAACTAGTTATCTGATTAAACACTGAACTACATTCATACAAACACAAACAGGTCTAGGTTATCTGAGAGATAATATATCAAACAGCAAGCAAACAGTGGTTGAACTTCCAAGATTTCACAACTAAACAGTCAACCCATATAAAGCCGTTGACAACCATGAAGTGGTTATAATTCCAAATTCTAAGCAACAAACGTTGCAATATGAATCTGACCATCTGTACATAGCCACCAAAAAAAAAAAAAAAAGAATCTTTTATCAATACTCTTAGCCACAGAAAAACTTTCTTTTATCAATACTCCCAAGTTGAAGTTTTCAGCAACCCATGTAAGGCCATTTATCTGACCCAACCCCACTAAATACAGTGGTAAAACTCTCGAATTCTGATGTATTCCTAAAAAACATAGTGTAATGAATCTGCCCATCTTTTAAATCAATGTGAATTGAAACCCAAATGACATAAACGGCATAAAAGAGCTCTTTTAGACATTTAATCAAACACATGGCATGCAGAATATCATAGAAAAGCGAAATGGGGCTTTCGAGCTTGAAATCCAAGAGTCGGTGTGTCATATGACCCATCCACAATTTTTTCTGCACCGTCATATTTCTTTGTAAGATCTATAATAGCCAAGTCTGATGTAAGAACAATTGCTGGATGCTGCCTGTACTGTCAGCACCACAACCTCTGCAAGGACCGCATTGCATCGTTTCTTCCTCAAAAGCTCCGAAACATACTTGTAAGGCCCCTAACAAATCAAGAAAACATAGATCCTTGCTCCATAACAAATTGAGCAGTTAGCAATGATCAATAGATTCGAATTCTTACGACACAACAAAGACTGAGATGAATGCAAACAGCTTTCCGTCAGAAGTGTAAGATCCAGCAACAACAAAGAAAGAACAAAACGATATGAAATCAAATTAAAAAAAAAAACGTATCAAATGGAACTGATCTATCAGATCAAAAACGCTAAGTTCACGAATTGGTTTGAGAAAAATGGAGAGAATGTGAAAAAAGAATCGATGGGTCCTCCAAATCAAAAGTTATGATCGTCCGCTGATGAGCAGATTAGCAATTGCTCTGTGAAGGAGGAGAGATCGAGAATCAGCTGTTCGTCTTCGTCGTCGTCGGCTAAAAGAACTCTCCTGCTTCTTTGGTGTTTGGTGATAGCTTTGTGTTGTTGAGATGGTCGTTTTTGGGTTTCGCAGAGACGGAAATGGAAGAGCTTATAGGGTTTGCAGAGACGGACAGCGAAAAAGCGTGTGCCGCTTTTTTAAGTCGGGCCGTACCTTCGTCTTCACAATCAACAACTCCAATCCCTTCACCTACATTGCAACTGATGGAACCATTAACATTTGATACAATCGCAGAAGTACATTCAATTAGATAATCATTAAGTTTCAGGCTTCAAAAATCAAAATTGAATGTTATGATTATCCGGAGTATAGCTTTAGTAAAATACAGACTCCACCTAAATGCACGACAAACCAAGGAAAGCACTTAAAAAGTGTTTGGGTGTCTCCTTGGGAAGACTGCTGCGTGATACTAATCCTGCGTCATAGCCCATATAATATATCAATTTTGACCAAATCTCTTTCAATTTTGACTTTTTTTATTGAGCATTTGTAAAAATCTTTAAAATGTTCAGGTGAAGGGATTTGAAATTTCAAATTCCAATTTGACCTTCTCTCAATAGCATTCATTAAAATTTTGACCACCTCTTAAACTCAACCACTGATTCACTTTCACCTCATTAGAATCCTAGACTTGCTTGTTTCTCTTCGAAATAAATGCATAGGAGACTTTCAACTGATGATTAGGCTCAAAAAATTGGTGTCAACGTCTCTCCTCCATCTACTCTCTCTGCAAATTGGATTGTGAATTTATGCATCATCTTTTTTTTACCTACTCTCTTGCTTTGGCCCTCTGGAAATAGATTCTGACGACTATGGGTTGAACCTCCTTTCATTCCAACCCCAGCCTCTTATAGTCCATATTCTCTTTTGGTTGTGACAAACATACACTAAACAAGGTATGGTTGTAGTTTTCTTCTCAACATTATATGTCATTTAGCAATCCAGAAATAATAGTAGATTTGAGAACAAAATTCCTTCTAGCCATGTCTCGAGAAGGCTTCTTTGGATCCAACTAAATTCAGCCTTGGATCAATTGCATAAACCATTCCTTGGGCCTCCATTCGTTGCCATCATCAATTTTTTCAAAGCTGCTCCTCTGTAAATATTTTTTTTCATTTTCTGCTTTCTTTTTGTTGGCTTTGCTCATGCCTGTTGAGCGTGGATCCCATTTTTTTGGATCCTTCTGTATCTTCTTTTTGGGAGCTCTTTTTTAAAGCTCTTTCCTCCTTTTCTCCTTAATACAATTTGCCTTTAAAAAAAATGTTTGCACGGTATCAAAAAAAAAAAAAAAGAAATAAACGGTAGATATGCACTTGTGAAACTTTGATCCCAATCCGAGTGAGAAGAGCACAGTTTAGTTATTCGAAGAAACTCCAAATGTGTTCTGAAACCTTGGGTGGATCTGGTATTGTGCCATTTGGATATTCCCATGTTTCCATGAGATAAGCCTACAATAAACATGTTTGGTATGTGCAAATCATTATTTCAAATTTTCGTCTTACGGGAAGGAATCTCAAAATCTTAACCTTCTAGCATGAGAAACTCGGAACAAAAAAAACCAACAACTTACTGACATATTAATTTCTACTTATCTCAAAATGATTCTGTTACTCAATGCTTAAAGTGGATCATAGTTAGCAATCATAAAAGCTGGGCCCATTTTTTATTTCTAGGTTTTTATAATAATGGGACCACATTATAAATCCTTTGAGTGTGGGCTCCATGTTCAAATTTCTAAATGTAAGTTACATCATCATGTAAATTATTATTAAAAAAATATAATCTTTCAAGAAAAAACACTTAAAATTTCAAAAAAGAATTAATCTTTCAAAAAAAATTTAGTCTCACAAAAAATTATTTATCTTTCAAAAAAAATTAATCCTCAAAAAATTCAAATTTTAAAAAATATTTAATATTTTAAAAAATATTTAATTTTCAAATAAAAATATTTAATCCTTGAAAAGAAATTTAAAATTTTTAAAAAAATATTTAATATTTCAAAAATAATTTAATTTTTCAAAAAAAGTATTTAATATTTTAAAAGAAATATTCAATCTTTCAAAAAATAATTTAATTTTTAAAAAATATTTAATATTTCAAAAATAATTTAATTTTTCAAAAAAGTATTTAATATTTTAAAAGAAATATTTAATCTTTCAAAAAATATTTAATATTTTAAAATTTTATTTCATCCTTGAAAAAATGTCTTATCTTTTAAAAAATAATTAATATTTCAAAAAAAATATTTAATTTTTGGAAAAAAACATGTATAATATTTAAAAAAATATTTAATATTTCAAAAAATTATTTAATTTTTCAAAAAAATCTTTTAAAATTTATTTAATATTTAAAAAATATTTAATCTTTCAAAAAATAAATAATATTTAAAAATATTTAATTTTTCAAAAAACATATTTAAATTTTTTTAAAAATATTTACTTTTTAAAAAAATATAAAATCTTTTAAAAAATATTTAATCATTTAAATAAATATTTAATCCTTCAAAAAATAATTAAGGTGTCAAAAAATATTTAATCTTTCAAAAAAATGAAAAAAAGGTGGAGCGACATTGTAATTCATTTGAATGTGGGCTCACAATGTGAATCCTATGAATATAGTCCCATGTTCTAATTTTTGAAGGTGGATACTTCGTAATTTTTAAAATAGGATTCCTATTTACAATTAACAAATAGGATGGTCCCACATTATACTCTCTTAGAATTTCCAAAGGTGGGACCACATTATAATCTCTTATAATTTTCAATGATGGGCCACATTATAATTCTTATAAAGGTAAGCCCACCTTATAAATCCTATGAATATGATCCCCATATTCTAATTTTTAAAGGTGGATACTCCATTATAACTTCTAAGGTGAGTCCCACGTATGCTAATAATAAAGTGCTGCAAACATTAAAAGGTGAGTCCATATTTTCGATCTTATGATTCTTTTGCTTTCGATTGTTGCATAAAAATTTTTACATAGTTAACAAATAAGTTTTGTATGGCATATTTTCAAAATAGTATTTTAATATAATACTAACAACAAAAACCCGTGCTAAGCCCCGGGCCAAAATTGAAAATATATTAAAATCTACCACATTTTAAATATAATTAATAAAAAAGTAAATCTAAAAAATAAATATATTATAAAGAAAAGTGAAAGGAATTAAATTTTGATGGATTATAAAATCATTAAAATAGTAACCTTATTTTTAAAAGAAAATACAAAAAAAAAAAAAAGAAGAACCATATATGCTAGTGAATTTGGAAAAATCCCTAGCATATTAATAAAAATAATATTTTGCTCTCCTTAAAAAAAATTACAAAACAAACCCCAATGTTGTTTACAAAATTTGATCATAATCTATTTGATTAAAAAAAACATACACACACAAAAGTGTTAGAATAGAAAAACTGAAGAGTAGAGGGAGGGAGAGAGAGAGCTCTTATTGATGAGATTTCTGTGTGTACATAATAGGGGGGAGGAGGATCTTATTTATAGAATAAGATTGCTTCCTCCTCAAGCAACCCAATAGGGAAAAACCCTAACCCTTAGTAATTCCTTTATCTCATGTGGGTCCCAATGTGGGCATCCACATATGATAATACATCTTATAACACTCCCCTTTGGATGACCACCATTCAATGACAGTTGCCTCATTAAAACCTTGCAAAGGAAAAACCCAGTGGGATAAAAACCAAAGCGAAGGAAAAAGAGCACAACGTTCTACAGGATCATTGACTTGGTGTTGGACGTGCATAATGCTGCCTCGTTAAAACCTTAACTAGGAAAACCCAGTGGGACAAAACCTAGAGAAGGAAAAAGAGTACAGCGCACATATGTCCTGGGTAGCATACTTCAGGATGCCTCCCCCTGATTACTACTCCCCCTGATGATAACATCTTTGTACGTAATTAAGCATGTCAATCTCGTATACAATTTCTAAAATACTGAGTTTTGGCAAAACTTCGTAAACTGATCAGCCAGGTTGTTGCTTGAACGAGCTTGATTGACTTCAATCTTGTTATTCTTTTGAAACTCATGAGTGAAGAAGAACTTTGGTATAATGTGTTTCGTCTTGTCATCTTTAATGTATCATTCTTGAATCTGTTGAATACATGCCCCATTGTCTTTGCAAATAATGCTCGGAGTACCTGTACTAAGAGGTAATTGACAAGAACTACATCTATGCTAAGTTAAATATTTTTGCCATACACATTCCCCACTGGCTTAAAAATCTCAACATGGTTAGAATAAGTAGCTATCAATAGTCAATTTAGTAGAATATCAAAAATAATGATATTGACATGAAGAAACATATAACATGTCTATGATCGATCCTTATGAGGATCAGGGATATATCCTGAATCTGTATATCCTACAAAATTTGGTTTCAACCATAAAATAGACATAGATATCATAGCATTTGTTTAATACCAATCCAAAGCCTTGGTGCAAAACCATATATGGGAAGCATATTTATAAAGAATAAAAATCTCATTAGAACTTCTCTCGATCTGCGGGTCGAGATAAAATAGTCAATAGTTTTCTTGAGCTCTTCTGGAGTCTCGATTAGATTTATGTTATTTATGTAAATAACATAAACTTTTACTATTATAAATCCATTTAAGGATTGTATAAAGATAAACAGGCAAATGGGATTGTTTTCATACTCTTCCTTATATAGACATTTATTAAGACGATTGTACCATATTCTTCTGGAATGTTCAGGCTGTACAATAAACGTCTTACTTATATTGAGTACGTACTCTCTGACTTTGCTTCAGGCAAAGCAAATCCTTCTGGGATTTTCATATATATAACTGTGTATGTTTTCAATCCCAAGTTTCTACAGGAAACCTTGTATCACAAGTTTGCCTTTCGTTCATTTGCCTTACAAACACCCATTTGTAACCTACAGGGTTAACACCGTTTGGGGTTTGTACTATAGGTTCATATATACCATGTCTATTTAGAGATTGTAATTCCTTAATGGTATCTCTTTATTTTGGCCAATATGTTCTTTGTCGACATTCATTTATAGAACATGGTTTTGTATCCCAATTATCATTCGCATTTTCCCTTGATATTTGAGTAGCTACCGCATATACAAATGCGTCATCGATGATAATTTCATTTCTATCCCATCTCTCTCTTGAATAATTATAAAGTATAGAGATCTCTTTATTTATTGGGTACCCATTGCCTCTTCAGAGGCTTCTAGAGTCTCTTCTGGGACTCGTGTCTCTTCCGGGACATCAATTTCTTCAGGAATTTTAGAGAGAGTGGATTTTGTCATAAACTCTTCTGGAGTATACCTCTTCTGGAGTATGATTGGGATATGATTGCTCATTTCTCCTCTTCTGGGGAGCTGAGTCCTTGAAACCTATAAGTCTACCATGCTTCTGGCATGTGTAGATTCATTTGCTGCCATATTTGGACTTTGTTCTTCAGGAACATTAATTCGTACTTGTCCTACAGGGACATTAATTCGTGCTTGTGTGTTCATAGCCGATACACGTGACCTAGTCACTTTTGCTGCATCATTAAAAGCATCAAGGAATTCGTTTGTAATTAAGTGCACAATTCTCCGTACTTGATTCTCACATTGTGAAGTACATAAATCTGGATGAGATTGAGTGGAAGTATTCCATATTAATTCTCGCCGTTCTTCAGGAACAGATTGTTCTTCAGGAACAAGGTGTTCTTCAGGAACTCTCTTATCTCCCCCTAACGGCGAAAAGACTGTCCCATCAAGATGACAATTAGCAAAAACAAACAATGAATATATCTCCTGTCATTGGGTCTAGATATCCATTAATTAGGGTGAAATATAACTAACATAGAGTCTTCTTTGTGAGTTCATGTAGGTCACAAACCTACGCTATCAAGTCTTATAAAATTATAAAAAAAAATATGCCCAAGGAAGTGTACCCTAAGTGTAATAATTTGTGCTAATAGGCAGGATTTGATGAGTTCACTAATGTCACACTATACCCTTTGCGAAAAGGATGGTCAATAGATGGTACTCTACGGAGTACGTAACAGAAGTATCAATAATTTACCAGAGCATAGGACCCCTAGAATAACAAGCTTCTGGCTTAACTTTGTCGTTTTGCTTATAATCGAATATGATTCAATTTTTAAAGATTATTTTGTAATATAGCCTTGAAATATAAGGAGAATGCACTTAGCTTTTCTAGTATCAGCTTCTGGCTGTCAATACTAGTAATGATGTACAAATACCATTATGTAGACTCTTCCGGAGCATTCAAGTATTTGTACGGATACAGCTATGATCGATGCCGTGCACGAATGAAACACTAATTCAGAGAAAAACTTCTGGTTTTTTTAATGTAGTGTGTTTTGTTGCACTGTCTACCAGACAGATATTATTTTCAGTTTCATGCATTGCATGAGCCATAGAGCAAGTAATAATAAACTCACATAACTAGGTAATCGCATTGCAAAAATAAAAGTAAGAACAACTAAACAAGTCAGCATTCAAAGCAAATATAACATAATATACGGGGGATTAAAAATAAGTCCTAGCATTCAACAAAATATCTAAGAACTGAACTCAATGTTCAAACTCATAAAAGTAGTTGTAGGTCTTCCAGACCATGCTTGGTGGTTCGCCCAATTTCCAAACAAAATGCCTTCTCAATACCTCTCCTGGGGTGATTTATTTCATCTCTACGAGAGAACATATTATATCTACCTTTTCTGAAGGGATTTTAATTGACTAATCTGGCATTTATTTCAAGCATTGAGTGTATGACCATCTGCTAGTGATCATCCCTGTCTAATGGGGATATAATGGCGCGGAAAATAAGAGCGTATGCCATATCCTTCAGGGATATTTTATTTCCGACTTTGATAGTATCACCAAGCCTTTTAGAGTGTGTTAAGATCGATTTACTAATAACAATCAAACAAAAATAGAACTTTGGGTTCTCAATATCCGATGACAAAATATAATGAAGAATTGGCCAATCAGAAAGTTAGAACTTCGGGTTCTTAACTGATGAATCAGAACTTCTAGTTCTGTCAATACTTCAGGCTAGTGATAGAACTTCAGGTTCTTAGAACTACTGGTTCTATCAAAGCTTCAGGTTTGAATCACAACTTCTGGTTCTATCAAAACTTCAGGTTTGATTTCATGGCCGTTGTATCGATCTACACTACTTTGAATCTTTAGAAATCAAAGCTCCAAGTTTGATTATGAATATGAATCTTCGGGTTCATATTCTAAATCTTAGAACTTCTGGTTCTAGATAATGTATGGATCTTCGGGTCCAGATTATTCATTGGATATAGAACTTCAGGTTCCATTATTTGGAACTACTGCTTCTGGCAATAATAAATTCATCAAAACTAAAGTTTCAGATAATCATTAGTGATAATTATACCGAAGTAATTATATCAAGCATGCAGTATAATGTTATAGAGTATAAAAATAAATGTATATGAGAAACAGAAATAAAATGTAGAACTTCAGGTTCTTAACATCCAATCAAAGATAATAATAAAAATGTGATGAAGAATTTAGAAATTGAAGTTTAGAACATCGGGTTCTCAACTTAAGAATCAGAACTTCTGGTTCTAAATTAGAATAGTTCATAGATCTTTCAGTACGAGTTAGAACTTCAGGTTCTAGATTATAATAATTCATGGATCTTCAGGTCCGAGTTAGAATTTCTGGTTCTAAATTAGAATAACATACAAAACTGCAAATTCAGGTTATTTATTCGATATAGAATTTCTAGTTCTAAGTATCATATGAAACTTTGAAAACGTATTGTAGATCTGAAAACTTCTGGTTTCAGAGTAAAATAACCAACGGATCTTCTGGTCCGAATTTGAAAGAACTTCTGGTTCATAGATTAAAAAAATTTACGGAACTTCGAGTCCGAATTATTGATTCCATATAGAACTTCTGGTTCTAAATATCGTATGGAACTTCGGGTTCCAATTTCATGCATAGAACTTCTGGTTCTATTTATGATTTATGATTTTCAATTTTATCATGATCTCCATTTGATAAGAAATTACAATTCATCACTTGAATTAAAATGATAAATACTTATATATCTAAAAGGAATAAAGTTAAATGCAGATTATCAAACGAATAAATGGTCATAAAATAAGGAGAAATTACTTAACTTTTAAATTGTCCTTGTTTTGGCGCCAATGTGTAGATCTACTCACGAGCTTTCTATAGGTATAAACGGATCTCAAATCAGACTTCGGATCGTCAAGATATTGCAGAAACAAGTTTCTGCCATTGATCCAGTCAAATCTGCATTTGACCGTATGACTCGCTGCTGACGTCACCTAGATGACATTAAGCACTGGGCTTTTGGAAATCATGCCTTTACAAACGGGTCGGGTCGGGTCGGGTTGACCCGACCTGACCTATGCTTGACTTGGTCCCAGACCAGATTCTTCTCCCTCTATCTCAGCTCCTTGCCTTCTCTCGAAGACTCCGATTTCGCCAATCTCTACTCCGGAAGGAAGCCCAACGAGCTCTCCCTCCAGCTCGACTCGGGCCAGACCGTCCGCGACTCGTTCCTCGACACCAGGATCTCCTGGACGAGCGAGCCCACTCGCTGCGGCGCCTTCATCCTCAAGATCAGAAAGGACGACAAGCGCCGCATCCTCCGCCCGTATCTCCACCACATCCAGACGGTCGCCGACGGGATCGAGACCAAGAAGTGGGAGGTGCGGCTCTTCACCAACGCCGGCGCAGAGAATGGAGGGATCGGACGGTGGAGATCCGTCCCCTTCACGCATCCGGCGACGATCGAGACCGTCGCCATGGACTCCGACCTTAAGAACAAGGTCCGATCCGATCTCGAATCGTTCGTCAAGGCGAAGCAGTACTACCACCGCCTCGGCCGCGTCTGGAAGCGGAGCTACCTCAGCGCCTGCACGTTGTTGCCGATGTTGGAGACATAACGGCAGCGCGGGCAGGAGAGGGTAGTGTCAGGCGAGGCGGAGAACATGCGGGAGAGGCACTCCTTGCAGAATCCATGGCCGCATTGGAGGAGGAGAGGGACCCTCTCTTCCTCATCGTAGCGCATGTGGCAGATGGAACAGTAAGGGACCCTCATCTGCACTACCTGCTCCTGCTTTCTCCTCTGCAAAATCAATCAATCGAACACCTGGCGGGTGTTCTTCTCCGCTTTGGCAATCAATCAAACACCTGATGGGTGTTTTGATAGAGAGAGAGATCTCTAGATGGCAGGCGCAGCAACAGCAAACCGGCGAGGAAGATGCTTGTACGGCCCAACAGAGATCGCAGATCCATTTTGGCTGTTCTTTTAAATAAAAATAGATCCGTCGACGTCCAGCCTCTAGCCTTGCGAGTATATTGTGCTGATAACGTGTTAGAATAGAAAAACTGAAGAGTAGAGGGAGGGAGAGAGAGAGCTCTTATTGATGATATTTCTGTGTGTACATAATAGGGGGGAAGAGGATCTTATTTATAAAATAAGATTGCTTCCTCCTCAAGCAACCCAATTGGGGAAAACCCTAACCCTTAGTAATTCCTTTATCTCATGTGGGTCCCAATGTGGGCATCCACATATGATAATACATCTTATAACAAAAAGCAAATAAAATGGATAATATTGTAATTTTAATGTCTTGGCTAACAAAGCCCATAAATATTATCTGAGACATTACCTACAATCTGGATTGGATTGTACCCACCTTGGATTGAATTTTGACTCTCAGATTCTTATTTCTATTTAGATTCCAAATATTAGATTAAAAAGGAAAGGCGAATGCGATCCTTGTCCTTAATCAAGAACCGCCTCCTTTTATCCCCATCTATCACTTCCCTTGCTCCATTCTTTTATTTTTTTCCGACATACCTTCTAAGCTCTGAGACTTACTGGTTGTTGACCCATAAAAATTACAAAATGTTGCAGTAAAGACTTTACAAACAAATTTCAAACCAAGGGTACATAAACCCTAGGATTGTGAAATGACGAGTCAAGTACTGCACCCAGTTGTTTGAAGTTGGTGCAATATACTCAAAAGGCTTCAAATGAGCTCAAGTTGCAGCAACTCAAGTTTCAGAGTTATTGGACTTTAGTTAGCCACTCAACTCACCAAATACCAAATACAGAGTTCATTGGCTCAAAACCTAGGAGTCATTGAACACACTCAAGGTAATGTTTTATTTTTCTTCACTTAATTTTCTAAGAAGACATCCTTCCTTCTAAAAAAACAAGATGACATCCTTGTTAGTAGACATACTAAGAAAAAAAATTGAGAATCAATTGGTGGCCTGAGGAAGCATACATAAACTTCTTGCTTGCCAACATAAAGAAGGTAAATACTTATGGGGTCCTTGAAGCAAAGTACCACAATTGTTACTATAGTAGAAGGAAGATCAGATTAGACGACGAACCTTGGATTTTCAGAGAACATAGAGCCACTGGGTCTTACTGGATCACTATGAAAGAGACTACTTCTTTTTGCAACCTTTAGCATTTGTCTTCACCTTCTCCCTTTTTAGAAATAGAGGGCAAAATACCAACTATAAATTTGGCCTTAACCGATGGGATGAGAATTAAGAGGTGCTAGTTAATGGGATGGGGCCTTGACGCTTATATGCCTAACTTATTGTATTTAAATTTGTCTGATAAAACATTGTCACAACCCGAACCCAAGAAATCGAGGGTTAAGTTTAAACCTAACCAGTGACACACATACTCCCATGCATACACACTTAGACCTCGTCTAAATGCACACACACAAGGAAAACTCACATGTGCAAACACAATGTACATGGAAGCTGTCAGTATCATTGCGTAAAAAGAAAAAGGATACATAAGGATAAACAATTTCTACAAAAGATAACAGTGAACACAAAATATACAAACGAAAGAATCCTGTCATTACAAACAGTTACTATGAGCCAAGATACAAAATACAAGAGCCAAGTAAACTCTTATGACAGGAACCAGATGCCTTTGACACAGCAAAATGGAGACCTAAACCATGCCACAGTGTTCTCTGGTGGAGTGATCACAGCCACTCCTCTAGCTTTGATGGGGCTTCTACGGTCTCTTTTAAAGTCTTGCCGACCGGTGAGGAGTCGGCAGGGGAGTTTGAGCCTACAACACCATGGACAACTAGTGAATACAACGATTCAGTAAAGCATAAGCAACAATAAGTTAACACGCGTTGTGTCTAAAAGAATAAATAATAGATAAAATTGCCTTGAATTTTAATTTTGTATACTAGGCAAAATTGTGCATTTGAATAAAGCATGTTATATGGATCAATGCATATGTGTACTATACTATGTGGCTACTACATTTGTTATATCCTCCTTCTAGGGATTTATACATGAGATAACACTATCGACCGGGCTAGGATATGAATGGGTCTCAGGTTTCTAGGGTCTGGAAGCCCCAAGACATAAATACATTGCAGCGGTACCATACATACTATGCCAAAACCAACCCTGCCGGGTATCTTAAGGTTGAGGCTGAGTAGTGTCTGACCACGTTGAATCAATCATATACGTGACCTTGAGTCAAACATGTATTTCATATAAAGAACAGTACTTTACTTTCAATTCAAACAATCCTCACGTCGATGACCATCACCAATAGCAGCAAATCAAATGCATACATTATCAAAGGGACAAAGGTTAAGCAATACATAAAAGTGGAAGCCAATAATCGTTATCCAATATGCCATACAAATCAACTAAATGAAATCATGATAGTTCACTAGTCAACCCTAATATATTTATCCAGTGTTTCTAACCGTGCATGATGATATAGTTTTAAGTTATCCGATATACAGTTGTTTTTCTCTAGTGTTGCATTGTATCAAAAGGTGTATCGGAGTCCCTTAAACCAACACCCATGGGGAGGTGCTTAACATCTGGATTAAACACATGAATGAGTCACAACCCTCAAGACCATTCATGCTATTACCATTTTCCATTGAGAAGGTCAAGGGTTACCTACATTTTAATCTGAAGGCCCTATAAGGTCTCTTCAGTACCTACTTTTTCTTAATATTTATTGTCTCACGGCTTAGCCGTGGGTGACTTACGGCTTAGCCGTATTATGTACTATGGCTTAACCGTGGTTCCCCAAAATTGTTTCTGCATTTGTGGCTCGCTATGGCTAACTCATGTTTCCTTTTACGGCTTGATCATGTTTGTTCTATAGCTCAACCACCGTTTGGTACGGTTTAACCGTAGCACACCACACGGCTTAGCTGTGACTGGACCATAGAAGATTCTCTTAATTTCTACTTTCTGGGTATCAAACCGTAGCTTAACCTAGGTTGGGTTACAGCTTAGCCGTAGACTGACCATAGTGTAAAAGTCAGATTTTTAGGTCTCTGGAAACTGAACTGTGAAGCTTTACGGCTTAGCCGTAAGCTTCAAGTGGTCATGTTCTGAACCTGTTACAAACGAAATAGAATTTGAATCAAATGGAAACAGAGCTAACAAAAGAGAGAACAAACATATATAATTTGCTACAAAAGGGCTATAAAACGCCAAAACACTTGAAAGATTAAGACGAATAATAACATACATGGTGTACCAACAAGTGTTCATCCATAACGTGCTTATACTTGACTTAATTCAACTTTCTCATGTGAAGTAGTTGTCCTCTAGCTCAATTTACTATCGATATGCAGTCCTAAAACCATGCATGCCAAGGGTGAGAAGAAACACGTACACACAATGCATGAAGCATTCGAGACTTAAAGATACTCTCATGACTCACACCCTTACCTTACAACATACAAGAGATGGAGTGATGGAATGGATGCAAAAGGATTATCCCCTATCTTGGCTTGATGACCGAAGAAGAAGGAAGAAAGGAAATGAAGGAGAGAAGGAGAGAAAAGAAGACATTGAGTTGAGAGAAGATGGGGTAAATCAGTGCATGCATTTGGGCTTTATAAGATAAGTATCAAGTAAATTACAAATAAGTCCAAACGTTTAAGCTAATTACAGTTCAAGTCAAATAACTGTCCAACAGAAGCAAATGAAGTTGTTTACTTGCGAGTCAGTTATGGAAGTCAATGAGCTTGACGAGATACATGTGTTGACACCAAGATGATGCATGAAGGATAAGAGCCTACAAAATCAAAAATTGCGAAAAAGGGCTCATGTCTACCTAAACCAGGATAAACTCAACTCAACTACCTATCCATGACCCGAAATGAAACTCAAACAAACAAAACAACAAGCATAAAACTAATTAGTTAGAAAATTACCCAAAAGTACATAAATTATTCGCTAAACGGCATTAAGTTGGGTCGGAGTATTACAAACATAACGAGAATGAGAAAGATGGAGAGAGATTTTAATTAGGAATACGACCATGATCCCCTTTTCCATAGCTATGGTAAGATCAATATATGACCATTTGTGGAGAGAGAGATTGTAGGGGAATGACTAATGAGGAAGAGATTTGAAATTTTGAGGTTTGAATCTGTGGGGAAATATTTATTTCTTTATTTGTAGAGATGAAAGAATGTTAGAATATGTGTGGGCCAAAGGTGGTCATAATTTTTTTTTAAGTATTTCTTTGAGAGGAGAACTCATGGGTAGTGACATTGCACTCTCCAAAGCCCTCCCTTTGATTTGCTTTAATATATATATATATATATCTAGCAACAAAGGGCCAAAGCCTAATCGGGGCAATAACAAAAGAAAATTGCTATACTAACATTTTAAAATAACAACATAATATTTGAGATTTAGAAACATAAGACAAATAAAAGAATGCAAAAGTTTAAAAGAAAGATTAAATTTAGAATAATTTATGAAAAAAGAATCCCTTAGATGTCCATTGCATGAAAATGGACTTCATATTTTTAACTATACAAGAAAGGCCCTCAACCCATTTTAACTTTTTGTAACTAAGCGACCATATCATTGGTTGCTTTGGTTGAGCAAATGATATTGTTGCTCCTTCTTCTTCCTCCTGCCAAACCCATTTGAAATTTATTGATATGAGACATGCTTTTAAACAAAGACCTTTGTAAAACAAGAAAAAAATAAAAAATTTAATCAAATTTATAGTTAAAAAAGGTTTTCTAACTTTAAAATTGGTATAAAAAATATAAAAAAGTGAGAATGGTGAAATTAATATTAAAATATTATTTTCATAAAATTTAAAAATAATATAAAAAAAACTAAGTATTTATGGGTGACCATATCGTTGCTTGCTTTGGTTGAGCAACGATATTGTTGCTCCTTCTTCTTCCTCCTACCAAACACACTCCCCACAACATTTATCTATAAATTTTAATAAGATTTATAGATTGGATAAGGAGGATATTATATTTTTAAAGTAGGCCCAAGGTGTTGCTTCGATAAATAATCCAATGAAATGTCACTCTTGGATGTTTGGAAAAATAATTTATATATAAAAAATTAGAAATATTTTGATATTTATTAATACAAGACATGCTTTTCAACAAAGACCTTTGTTAAACAAGTAAAAAATTAAAAATTTTAATCAAATTTAGTGTTCAAAAAGGTTTGTGTTAAGCTTGAGTCCAATATTAAAATAATTTATTCATAAACTTAGAATAACACATAAATGTTATCTAACTTTAAAATTGGTAAAAAAAATATTAAAAAGCTAGAATAGTGAAATTAGTTATTAAAAATATTATTTTAATAAATTTAAAAATAATATTTCTGAAAAAGCAAGTATAAAAATAATATTTCTGAAAAAAACTAAGTATTTATAGATGTATGTTTCTGAAAGGACAATATTATAATTTCCAAAGCCACCCCCATGAACCAAGATTGCTAAAGTGGGCCATATTTTGGTTCCCCATGTGGGTCCATGTCGTTATATTCGAAAGCCTACAAACACGTTTTAAATATTGGGTCCACATCACATGTCCTAAATGTAGGCAATTAACGAATGTTTGGCTCATAAAAGTGCATTAAATGGATAATAAGTTGTAAAGAGATAAGAAATAAGTGTAGACGATTAACGAATGTTTGGCTCATAAAAGTGCATTAAATGTATAATAAGTTGTAAAGAGATAAGAAATTTTAGGAAACTTAGTCACATTTGGTTTCTTCTTTTTGTTAACTAATATACAATTGGAATACTCTAAATATCAAGTTGGAATTGGGTTAGTATGGAAATTTTAAAGATAGGTCTCAATATGGCATGAAGTGGTGAAATGGATATGTTTAGAAAGAACGAAGATTGTTTGGACCACTTAATATTGACAAAATAGAAAATATATTTTGAAAGAAAGAACATTTTTTGGATGGGGTCTTATTTAGGAAGAAGATATGTTTAGAATTCAAATAGGAAGAAGATATGTTTAGGACTTTAATCAGAGCATGCTATATGCCGCACTTCTGCAAAATGACTGCCCCACGTATTGCTCCCCTGCGAAAAGTTTATCTTTATTATATATAATAATATAATAATATAACTGGCGCTCAAGGCCCGTGCCCAACATGGGCCAAAAAAGAAAAAACAAATATCTCAATATAAAATTTTTTTTTGTGTATATCAAAAAAATATATAAATAAAATATATAAAAATATTAACAAAAATGCTTGTTGAAGAAGCAAAATGAGGGAAGGAGCAAGGGAAAGATAAATCTTTTGATTGAATAGGTGGGCCACTAATGACATAGTGTTCTAATCCAAATACTAACAACCAAATAATAAACAACCTTATACCATTTTAAGAATAAACATTTTAATAATTTGTAATAGAAAATAATAACAACAAATAAAACTGAGCTGTTATTTTACCATAAGTACAAATATTATGATACATATTTCATTCGAGAATATATCAAAATTTATCAATTAAAATAAATTAGAGGAATAATGTAGCTCAATTATCCCAAAAAAAAAATCACATTAGCATTAAGGTAAAGATAGAGACTTAGAAATTAAAAGAAACAACTGAATCTTCATGCATATGTTAGTGAGATGAGCCAATTTTATAAGATAAGTTTAGATAAGGCGAACTCAATCACTTGTTAGTTATCATTCGTAAAAAAATAAGAACATCTTTCATTAAATTTTAAAATAAAGAAACACACTAATTTAAGAAAATTAGTAACAATATGAGAAAATAATATAAGATGATAATTTTTGTTGCACCCTCCATATTTTATTAAAATTAAAAGCAAAAGGCTCCGCATAAAATTGTATTATATTATACATTTTGTATATTTAAATCTAACCTTAGATCAGTTGGGAAAGAAGATTGTAGTAAATGTAGCCTAAACCAACAGTGAGTTATTAGGTTGTTGGTTTGAATCTAGTCAATTCTACCATTTACATGTTTTTTTTTTAATTTTTTAATGACTTCTATAGCAAATGAGAATACATAATGGACACCCCGCCCTCCCCCCCCCCTCAACACACACACACACACAAGTCATGGGTAGATCGGATTTTGTGGGACGCATGTTGGTTGGTTTTTGTTTCATCTAATTAGTCGCATGCGGATGGGTATAATAGGTGTAAAAATAAGATCTTTCATCCATCAGGTTTATATGATGGGTAAAAAACTGGATCAATCATCTAGCGTGGGTCCAACATCTAGTAGAGTGACCTCTTTAAAATTTCAATTGCTACTCATATGAAAATGCCTTTATAATGTATTGATTTTGGTAAATTATTAACTAAATATGGTTTGGAGACCACAACAAGATCTGTCAAATATAATTTATTTGAAAAAGATATCATAAAAATTACTTTCTTTTTCATCATGTGAAAATTGGGCTATTCATCTTAGGGCCTCACATAGAGAATCCTATGCTTTGAGAGGAAGGAAATTTTAAGAGAGAGAGATATATTTTTAACGAGGAGCAAAATTTAGAGCGCGCGAGAGAGATCTTAGGGAAAGATAGCATGCCATGTGTTGGACCCTCGTGCACTCTCACCAAGGGGGGACTTCACTTTGGGAGGAGTAGAAATTAAGAGGGTGAGAAAGTGATTTTAGGAAAAGATAGCATGCCACATGTCGCACCCTCGCGTAGATCTAGAGAGAGAAAATGATGACAATAATTCAAAAACTAAAAAATTAATGATTTTTTATACATTGGACTATTTCATCTAATTTTTTTTACCATATAATATTTTTTCTCTTAAGTTGAGTTTACAGATTAAAGGAAAAAATGATCTAACTTTTTATTTAGTTTTACTAATAAGATATTTAGTTTTCTAAGAGTGCACTAAAATATTTGAAATTATGAATGTGCAATGAATTTAATGTTATAGTTTACAATTCATTTAAATATATATAAAAATTTTTATATACAAATAAAATAAATCTAAAGAAGGCCCACATTGGGTATGGGCCTAAAGTGCTAGTCTTTTCTTAAATAAAATCATCACGTTTTATTTTCTAATTTTAAGCATTGGCCCCGATAAAATTTTAGTTACAAACATTCCTATATGCACGCGTGGTCAAGTTAGTCCATGATTAGATGGCTACAATGATAAATAATCCAAAGTGGCTCCATAGAGAAACTCATTATGAAATAACAATAACTATTAAATAACATTTAAAAAGAAATAAAAATTCCATATAGACATTTGCGATAAAGAAGGTCCAAATCTTAAAACTCCTTTTAGATTTGAATTTATTAGATCCAGAATCAAAGAACTATGGCCCAACTCCCAGTTAATATCTATAAGGACAATGGAGCCTTAACTCGGTTTTAGCCCCATCTGCAGGTGTGGGCCCTGAAGCACCATTTATTTTCTAATTTTAATGCTAAAACAATGACAAAATATGTCAAATTTAGAAAAAGAAAATGATTATAATATATACAATTTGAATTTGATTGGGCTCTTTATGTTAGAAATTATAATATGAGTCCACCTTTTGTGTGATTTTGTGGGAGGAAATATTTTAGATTTTAGGATGCCATGTGTTGCTGAAAGGGAGAGCCGTGGGCAAACTTCCCCTTTAATTATTAGTCATAATATTCCAGACTATTATGAAAAAAAATCTTTTTTCCTATATAATACCAAGCTTTGAAATAGACATGTTTTAGACTCAAACTGTATATATGTCGAGTGAATGGGCTCAGCCCACATGCCGTACAATTTAGCCTAGATCTAGGTTTTCACTTGGGTAATTTTATGTGTAGATCTTAAAATGATTAACACACATCCGGCATTGCATTGCCAATGGCTGGGTTGTGTTGGGATAGCATGCATCAGAGTCCAAGTCAATACTTAATAAAAATGAAAGTAATTATATTTTAAGGTAAAAACATTTTAGGATAAATCAATTGTTAAAAAGCAAACAGTGAATATATCCCCCCGATAATGCTTCTGCCAAATCAAGATGTTTCGCATAGAAGTCTTTGATGTCAAGATTTCTATATAGAATTCTTCGGTGTCTTCATGGAATCCTTTATTGGGGCCTATCTTATGCATTTTCTTCACCATTTACATTATTTGGGTTTTTTTGTATTAGGCATTACCATTCAAGATTTCTTTATCAAAAGATTAATATTATATCTATGTCTTTTCTTTGCTTTGATTTTAACATGTCTTGTCAATCCTCATATCATGTCATCCCATGTGCTAAACCTAAGAAGACTTTAAACATGATATCACCCAACATGATAAAAGGATTCAACTAAAACAGGATATCAATGCAAATACATGAATTTTGGCTATATATAAATATATATATATATATATTACTGAGAACACATCGAAGCTCACCAAGATGGGGCTAGATATAATACGAATACGTCAATTTCATAGATTTTTGAATGGAAAGAAGGATTTAAATAAGGGAATGAAATAGGAGTGGATGAGTGCTCCCAGGGTCCTGACACAAATTAGGAGCGTTGTGCAAAAACCACACGGGGCGTTCCTCTCTTGTAATGCATATTGCAATAGAATTCGACGGGCATTACAAGTATTGTAGTAGAATTCGGAGGGTTGTAGGACCGTACAACACGATATATAAAGAGAGGAATGCCAACTTAAAAGAGATATATTTTGCTTGAAAGTCTTCCTAGCCTACTTTTGTTCTCCAGCAATGCAGGCTTCCTAATTTAGTACGGTGGTTTTTGGGCAGCATCCTTAGTCAATTAAATCCGATCAGAAGCCCTAGGTCCTACTTTCTATTCCGCCAAAAACTCGAGTAGAAAGGGAGTCGTCCTGTCGAAGAGACAACGACGCAACGACAGAATCGAGCCTCTGTGATCACGATCTGTCCAAATGCGGTTGAATTTGAGGTATGATTTGTCTGTTTTCACTGAAATCAAGACATGTAATATATATTTTTTCACTTT
Organism: Sextonia rubra; assembly: GCA_037013555.1. Taxonomy (NCBI): domain Eukaryota; kingdom Viridiplantae; phylum Streptophyta; class Magnoliopsida; order Laurales; family Lauraceae; genus Sextonia; species Sextonia rubra. The sequence goes on along the minus strand of JASUAD010000001.1, from coordinate 100,934,263 downwards.
TGATCGAGTTTTTCTTCTTTAGGGATTACGATTTCTGGTTTGGTAGTGCATTTCGATCGTTTGATTGAAGAGATCTGATGATGTATATGTTTCTTTCTTCTTCTTCTATAGTTTGTTAGATGATGATCTCTTTACATGCGTGGTTTTCTGATGATCTCTTTCGAAGGTGCGACTTCTCTCTTCCTCTCTCTCTATGCAAAACCCTAAATCTATTATTCACTTACAGGGTTTTTCTTCCTTCTCTCCCCATCCTGATTATTCTCGCTGATATCGATGCTTCTCTTTTGATTTGATCTCTAGCTTCGGCAGAGCTGAGCTCTCCAGAATCTCCGCTTTTATAGAAATGATTCATCTGTATGTTTCTTAGTATTTGTAACTCTGGATTTCTATGTTTGTTGGTAATCTGTTGTTGTTGGGATTGGGCATGATTTAAGAGGTGAGTTTGTGCCGCTTTAAGGAAACGATTCTGGTTTCTAGAGTTTGATTTGCTTGGAGATTGGTTAGTTATTTCATTGAAGATTGCTGAGTTTGTAGCTCAGCTGTTTGGTGCTCATTGTTCCAGCCATGAAGTTGCAGGATAAAGTCACATTAGCTTTGTTCTTCCATTATATAAAGAAAAAGAGTGCAAAGAAGTAGGAAATTAGTATTCATTGTGAACTGGATTAGTCTGACCAAAATACAGGTTAAGTGAAGAGAATAGATGCAAAATCACACCCTTATTTTGCTTTTCATATAGCGTGTCAGATGCTGAACTCAAATAGATGGGACAAGGCTGCTGGGATGGTGGTTTAGTGCCTTAGATATTCTTTATGTTATTTTTGTAATTTTTTTGAACTGTTGTCCTTTCTGCAATATATGTTCTTCTCATTTCATTTAGATTTTAGTAATTATCTCTCTATTTTATTATTCTATGCTCATTAAAATATTGTCTAAGATTGGAAGTGGTTGGTGACTCGGTGGTGAAGATTAAACTGTATACCTAAAAAATAAACATACCCACAATGTGAAGTACTGCAATTGCCCAAATCGACAAGCTACCCAGAAAATGGGACTTTTGAGAGAGAGAGAGAGAGTTAAAGATGGATCGATTACAGAGAAGATGTTCTAGAGGAATGAATGTGGAACATGCAAGAAAACCCCCCTTGTTCTACTACATGCATCTATGAAAGATTTACTAATAGTTGAGCATGCAAAAGAAGAAAAAGCCATGAAATGGTAAGATTTTCTTCAGTTGTCAGTTGTATGAAACCCTAGAATGTAAAGATTGATAGATGAAAATGCTGCAGAAGAGAATATGAATGTAAAGATTGATAGATGAAAATGCTGCAGAAGAGAATATGAGAGAGAGAGAGAGAGAGAGAGAGAGAGAGAGAGATTCGGTTAGTTTCTAGGAGTTAGGAGTAAGGCAACATACTACGTATGAAATGAAATGGGAATCTTTCCCTCAACTCTGTCGTGATGCTACTGCCCTAAACGCTCTTGTCTTATATCTAAAAAGGGAAATTTTCAAATAAGCCCTAAGTTTTTGAGCACATAAGTTCTACTCCTCAATGTAAGAAACAAAGATCAATGTATTCCTATGGCATCGCTGAATCGCCAACAGTATGCTAATGTGCCCTTAGATACTTTTTAGGTTTATGCCTCTCTGGTTCTGTCTATACACACTGGGGCAGAGCTAAGGAAGTTGTTTTGGTTTTGGGGGGGGGGGGGGGGGGGTGAGGGGTACTAAAATGGTAATTTACAGTAGTTTTTAACAATGCACCCTTCCTTCCCAAAATGCGGGATTCTGCACCTGTACGCATTGACATGCGTATTCTGGGATCAGTTGCGTATAGAGGCCTTTTGATTCCATTTGTGCTGAAGAATCTGCTGGTTTTACTTGTTCTGTTTTATCTGGAAACATCTGCTGGTTTTTGTTGGTATGGAAATGATTTTAGAGCTAATTGTTTAGCAATTTTTTGGAAATGATACTTAGGCTCAGACCTTCCTTGAAGGTCTGTGGGCTCTGTCTCATTTGCTGCATTTATCAGAAGTTCTGTGGTTATTGTTTCTTTGTTTTTTTTCCCTTTGTTTTCAACACAATTGAGTGATTTTGAAGGGGCTTCGTAAGCAGAGAATTTATCTAAAGCTCAAATGAGTAATTTCATTTTTATAACATTGTTTTACATGTAAGCTTTGAAAGTTCACAGTGAGTTTCATGGTAGGCAACGCTTGACGACTATGCTTATTATGCCTATAAATTAGTTGAAGATCACTTTAATTCATCAATGTTGTCGAGCTTACAAATTAGACAAACACAAATACGGTGGTCTCAACCTTGCACTAACTATGTTTTTGAAGTAATTAGTTCCGCATTTCTACCTTTGCATTTGATGGCCTAGATTAATACTATATATGATTCTGTAGTATCCACAATACTGAAAATTATTGCAAGAATAGGCTTGCCCAAAGAAACATGAATCTGATTACTGAAAATTAGATCGGTTTCACTTCTTTTTTGGAGATTCCTTGCTCTGATTACGATTATGTGTTTGATTTCACTTACATTACGGTTTGATCCATAAGAGATCATGGGGCCTTCATGCATCATGATATTGAGTTTGAGGTTGAATTACCCAGAATTTCCTCTTTTTCAAGGAGTTGGTAGGATATTCCCAGTATTTATAGGAATCTCCTTTCTATCAAAGGGGCTATAGACTATAGTGGAGGATTGAAGGTGAAAAACCAACAATGAACCATCAAATAATCTCTCCTTCAATAGGAAATGATTGCCGCTTGCACAGTAGTAATTTAATCCTAGGAAAGAGATGGTCTTATCTGAATCTCCATTTTGGCCACTTCACTCCTTTTACTGTGAGATCCAAGGAGTTCTAGATGAAGGGGCTATGAATCTTGGAATTAAAATTCTGTGTTCTTGATATTGAATATATAGGGCTTATTTTGTATGCTGTCTATCCTGATATGTTCCTACGTATTTGTGGTTTCCTTTTCCTTGCGCTGAATAATTGCCTTGGTTAAGTCCGTAAACTGGGAGGAACATGGAGATGTACTGTGCAACAGATTTCCCCACTACCATTATTCCTTGTTCCCCAAACCAAATGCAGGCTGACCCAGACCCACCCACCTTGTGGTTTTGACAAATGACAATGAATAAAAGTATTATGGTTTTATTAAGGGGCTGAACATTGATCTCCCTCCAAGTGATTTTGGAGGTCAACTCAAAATGAGAGTTATTTAGTTGCATGCTGTTTGGGAACGTGACGCTGACCCGATTTGATGCAATCGGACTGTCTAGGGCCCAAATAACCAAATTCCGAAAATATCCCAACACTACACCACCTTGCTGGGAAGAAAAATAAAAATCCAGAATTAAAACGACAAAGGAACAATGCTGAAAAAACACTAAACTCACCTTAGAAGCCTTCTTAATCTTCTAGCATCCATACTATACCAAAGAAAGAGGAAGAAAACGCATGAAACCACTAGTTTTGTTAACTTCCAACAATTGGTACTGTAGCTGCTACAGTAATGACGAAAATTGTTTATTAAATAATGCTCATAAGTCACACAAGAACCCTAGTAATCTTTCCCTAATTGGTTGCCTATCATTAGAAGAAGTACTCAGAATAATTTCCTTGGCGCAGCCACAATCCACGATCGATAAAATAGAGCAATCTTCTAATGGATTGATCAAATCCAAGATGGATTTTAGCCCTAGGGCACAAACATAACTAAGAAACACACCATAACTGAAGGGAAAACCCAGTTTGAATATTATTAATTATCAAAGCATAATCAACTACATTAAGGATTCTCTTGTTTATAGAGTGGCAAACCTAGTTCTTGGCATGCAAGACTTACTACTTAAAACCAATAACTTCCTAATCCTATCAAGTATGAAATAATAATAGTAGTAAGATAATTATAGAAGGAGCCGTAGTAGCTCTCAACCAATTGGGCCTACCGGGTTGACCCCTGGGTTAATGTTTGGTCCTAGTTGCCTTCTTGGGCCGGGTCTATACTACATCAAATTACAACTTACAACTAAATGAATGATTAAAAGAAAAAACTTGAATGATAAAGATGAACTTCAGAAAGGTTGAGCTAACCTGGATCATTCTGAAAATGAAATAGTAACAAACTCAGGTGAGTAACAAACAACAGCAAAGCTAATGCTGATAATGTTGAAACCATATGTATTTGGATACCTTAACAGAGGAGGCTGGATATCTAGACTTTTCCTTATCAAACAAGAATTTCTAGATGCTCCATGACAGCTATTGATAATGCATCCCTGTCTAAAACTCTCTTGTATGTGATGAGGCCATTGAACCTCAAATCCATGTCTAAAAGGGCCAAGAATAATTGGCAAGAAAAGGTATGGTGATGGGAAATCCTGGAAGAGCAAAGTTTGTAAAAGAAAAAAAAAAAAGAAAAAAAAACCTTAAATCACTAATGTTCAACAAACTTAAAAGAACATTCACATGCACCATTAGCAGCTCTAGTGAATCACATGAAGAACGTTTTTTATTTTTATTTTTTTGAAATTTGAATTACAAGTCAAAGGATTGGGATTATATTGGAGCACAATGAAAAAATAACATGCTATTATTTTCTTAATGCTATTTCAAAAAATAATCTGAATAAAAATATAGGAGATGTTATGGATTATAACTCAAACAACTTGTGTGATCATATGCTTTTGGTTGATAGGGGACATTGGGTTGAATGAGATATTCCAATAGATACATAAGCCAAGAGCAAGCTCTGAGCATCTAAGTGGTGTTGAGGAATTCCTAAACACCACTTGACAATACAACAAACAGAGATAGGATCCTGTGTCCATGTATCAAGTGTTGCAACACATACTATAAGAATAGAGAAGAAGTGCATGGTAACTTATTATGGAATGGGATAATGAAGAGTTACATTCATTGGACGAGACATGGGGCGGATCTATATGGGGGGCAATATATTAGTGATGAGTTCGATGAGGGTGATGATATGCAAGGAATGTTGCAGGATGCATTTGGTATGCTGAACTTAGATGTTGGGGAGGATAACAAATCACCGAAAGAAAGCACTCTAGATGAGCCAAATCGAGAAGCGCAAAAATTTTACGAGTTGTTGAAGGATGCTGAGTTTGAACCATACCTAGGTTGCACTAAATTTTCGAAACCATCCATACCTAGGTTGCACTAAATTTTCGAAACTATCTTTCCTTGTACGGTTATTTCACTTAAAGTGTCTTAATGGATGGAGTGACAAAACATTTGACATGTTGCTTGAGTTGTTAAAAGAGGCATTTCCTGTTGGTGAAATGTTGCCTAAGAATCACTATGAATCAAAAAAGATACTTCGGGAGTTTGGGCTGCACAACAAGAAAACACTACAAGAAAATACATGCTTGCCCAAATGACTATATGTTGTACTGGAGGGAGTATGAGAATATAAATGAATTTGTTGTATGTGGTGAGTCTAGGTGGAAATCAGTGATATGTCACTCTATTGAACAAGCTTTAACTTCATCTGCAGAGGATAAGAAGATAGCTGCAAAAATCCTGCATTATTTTCCATTAAAATTGAGGCTTCAGAGATTATTATGTCTTCAAAAACAGCCGAGCATATGAGATGGCATGCCGAAGGCCGCACAAAGGATGGGTTATTAAGGCATCAACATATTTTGAGGTAGGTAAAGCTTTAGATGAAGAATACCTGTCGTTTGGTTTGGAATCACGTAATGTTAGACTTGGATTAGTATTGCTCACACCACATGGCCCTTCATTCTTATTCCATACAATTTGCCACCATGGATGTGCATGAAGTAGGCCCTTTTCATGCTATCGTTGCTTATTCCTGCCCTATGTCTCCTGGGAGCAATAGTGATGTCTACCTGCAGCCACTAATAGAGGAGCTGAAGGAATTGTGGACAGATGGAGTTGAGACATATGTTGCCTTTTCAAAATAGCATTTCTAAATGCATGCAGCGGTCTTATGGACTGTTAGGGACTTTCCTGCATATGCTAACTTGTCAGGATGGAGCACTAAAGGGAAAAAGGCTTGTCCCTTATTTATGGTTAACTTATTATCACTTATTCTGTTTATATTGTTTGTAAGAGGATAATCTAATTTACCTTTCTTTGTTTTGTAGGGAATCTAATTTACCTTTGTTGTGTAGGCAGCAAATGGATGATCAAGCAGAAGTCATTTTATTTTTTTATTTTTCTATAACAATGTTAAGTAGTTTTGGGTTATGCAGAATATTTGTCCAAAACTTTTCTGGAAGCACCTTGATTTCTCTTTGGATGATAACACAACAGTTATGTTAATAGTTTGAATCTTTTTTTCTCTTTGGTTGATAACATAGCAATGTGAAGGTTTTGAATCTTATTTTGATTGGCAACCTCTTGATGTTAAAGGAGTTGTTTCATGTTGACAGATTACCCACATTTAGTTTTCCATTTAATTAGGTAGTGGCTAAATGTGATTTGCAAGTTTTCAGGACATACTTTCATGGACCTATGATTGAAAGTCATATTAGATGGTCTAGAATGGTGACCCATAATCTATTTTGCTAAACATCTTTACTCTCTAGGTCATTTCTTCGGGGAATAACATTTTAACTGTACATGTTCCCTCTCCCTCTAGGACGATGGTGTTGATGTGTGATATGGAGGATTTAGTCTTAGACAGCTTGGATCTGTGGTTGCACACTGCAAGCTTGATCCTTTGATTGCAAATTTTATGAAGCTGTTGTGCAGCCAAGCGATTTGCAAGTGAGTCATCTTAGTATTGAGAATTTAGTGCTTAATAGTAATTTGGTTTTTTCTTTTATTTATAAGTGAAGTATCTGTTTCACTTGGTGATGCAGATATACTGCAATGGAGATGCATTAGATTGGCCCGACTTTCCTATTGGGATGCTGTCTGCTGTCCATCTCGATAGATGTTTGTTCTGTGTTTTTTTCATTTACCAATGACTGTTTTTTCATTAGCTGTTAGCCTAAGCTGTGGGACTTTTGTTTGTTGCCTTGAAACAAGCCTGAGTTTTTACTTGAGTTGATGTAATTTAGCCAACTATAGAGCATTTAGCCAACTGCATATCTTTTCAGATTTGTGCTGTGGCAGATCTTCAAAATAAGAAAATAAGAAAAATCAATTCCGTGGCATTTACTTTGAACAATTTTTAATTTCTTTTACATTTCATGTTCTCTGTTCCTGTTTCTCTTGCAGTTTTTAACTAATTTTCGTGAACACTAGTGCTTGACAGGTTTACTTTGTTTTTATAAATCTGGGCTTCCTAGTAATTCCTTTATGGTGATTTGGCAGGTGAAGAGGCTCTGCTAGAGTTCATAGAAATCATAAAGTCAGACACCGAAACTTAAAGCTAAATTACTTTGGTCTTTCATCCTCCTGCCTTCGATGCGGCCTTTCATCCTCCATGACTACCAAGAGCTCGCAGATCATGTATATTAATTTCTACATTCCATGTAGACCCAAAAACAACAACAAAGACATGGGTCAATTCGGTACTGTTTTGAACCAAGATCAATTGGGTACTGTATAGATAGCAGCATATGTTGAATGTTGGTGGGTGTTAGCAGCAGAATTCCTCAAAAAAGACATGGGAAATGAATGTGAATTGGGGTGTGTTTTCTGATTTGTAGTGATATTTATTATGCGAGTTATGGAGTGTCTGTGGACAGAATCTTTGTTGTCAAATCAAGTGCCTGTCCCTCATTTGATGAAGTCAAGAAACTACCCAACAAGGTTCTCCCGTGGTGTGGTAAATACATGCCATCTTTCATGACATTCTAGCCATGGCTTTTTTTTGCTCTCACTTTTAATAAAGCACCCTGATTTGTGTTAATTTTTTGTTAATTCTGTTGATTTTGGTAATTATTATGAACCAGGTACCAGAAGTTCTAGCCTATTGAGGCGCTTGCATAAGGGGTTCTTGCCAACAGCCAGTGCAGTACATGTCCCAGGTTATGTGGTACCAAAATTTCTCTACTTAGAAGATTGTATGTACCAAGCTAGTAACTGTTAGAAGGCACCTTGATACAGGCCAACAGATTAGCGGAGACAGGTGGAAAGATTTCCATCATATTACAGTTGTATGAATCATGTTGTCAGAATCGGATGATTCACGATACGAATCGCATTGGACAGTATTCGATACATATCATACGTGTAAATTGCTTTACAAGAAAAATCGTACGATACAGTCATGAATCGTACAATATGATACAAATAATATGAATCACACAAATCTTACAATATTTCTTGGGTGGGAAGTTGAAAGGCCAAACATCTTAAAATAGGGGTCTTTTCAATAGGTGGGTTTTTTTGGCATATACGGCATAGGTTATGGAGGCTGAAAATGCACACTTTTCACTGCAGCCGAGCAACACTGCAATACGTTGCTTAAAGCGGGAAACGCCCTGGCCTTATTGCGAAATATTGTTATCTCATAATTCATATTTGGGTTGTGACAAAGTGTTATGCTAGCTATCAACCTACCTAACGCAATTCTCTTCCTTTACACGGACTTGGGACCGGCAGCAAAAACTGGCGAAGTTAAAGGTGCCTACCTTGTAAGATTGTAAATCTAATTGGTTCTGATTGGTGTTGACTTTTGTGCTGTTGCCTCAAGTATATTTCAAACAGTGGTACAAACCCTTCCCCAAGGCGCTCCTGTCTTTGAGTTTTTTCCTTTTAAGTTTAACATCTGCTAAATCGCCCTTGCACCAAATGGACTCCATCTCCCTCTCTCTCTCTTCCTCTGCCAGAATCAAATAGGAAACATTCTGCTTATGAAAATAAGGCCCCTATCCTGTTTTTAATTTGTGTTGATTGCAAATTCTCTTTTGAACATTGTTAAGCTTTTTTTTTTTTTTTTTTTTTTTGCCTCTGTACAACCAATTGATGTCAAGGTTTGTTATTTCTGACAGCTCACTCTGCGCCAAGTTATGGACACCATAAAGCAATCAACCAGATCTGGATCTATTAATGAAATTTCAATGGTGTTGTTGAACAATGCCGTCTTTACCTTTTGCCAACCTCTTGATCCTCATCTTTGGTGAATGGGAATATGTATACAATTCGTAAGCACTTTGTCCCCTTTTGAGGCATTTGAATTGTTGATTCACTTGAAGCATTATATATTGGCTGATTCATTCATTTGACTTGATTCTTGTTGATTCATCCCACTCACTAGGCTTGTTTTTTAGTGGAAAAATTTTCAGCATGTGAAGTATATTAAATTCTTTTCTTCAGTTTTGCATAGAGCAATTGGTGTTTTGTGTTGCGAAGTATTCAATATATTCACATTGTTCACACATGTTATTGGTGTCTTGGATGACCGGTTTTTATCGACATTGCTAATTTTAATGTCTCTTTCTCTGTTTGTGATTGTTGTGTTTGTGCTGTTATGCTCTCCATTTTGAGGGATGTTTTTGACTTTATCGTTTGATTGCCATTGTGATCTTTGTGCTGACTTCCTGTGTTCCCTTTGTAGAGATGTTATTAGGATGCCAATGTTTTCGGTATTGGCACTTGGACTTGCCATCAGCCTTACGTCTATATGGTTTTTAAATCAGACTGGTCCCACCACTTATATGTAAAAGAAGAAAATGATAATATATATATTTGAAATTTTATCCAGTGCATGTCTCTTCCATGCACACCCTTGCACACCTTATTGTGGCACTCACCTGATGATCCACTCAAATGTACCACCACATGGACCTTCCCTTTGTGAGAGAGAGAGAGAGATTAATCGATTGTAGGTAATGCATATTGTGCTAACTAAATCATTTGGAAAACATCTAATTATAATCGATTGTAGGTAATTAGTTGATTGCATGTAAGGCATATTGTGCTAACTAAATCGATTGTAGGTAATGCATATTGTGCTAACTAAATCATTTGGAAAACATCTAATTATAATCGATTGTAGGTAATTAATTGATTGTAGGTAATGCATATTGTGCTAACTAAATCACTCGGAAAAATCTAATTATAATCGATTGTAGGTAATGCATATTGTACTAACTAAATCATTCGGAAAACATCTAATTTTACCCATTCAGCCTTCTTTCTTCCATTTAGTTCTGATGAAAAGCCTCTTGCCTTTTGCAGTCTGGTGGGATCCTTGAACAAGATTCCTATATCTATTGCTGGTATACTGTTGTTCGAAGTACCACTCAGCCTACTTAACCTTTTCAGCATACTTTTTGGCAATGGATGATTGGTGGTGTGATTAACTGCTACTTCTATTGTATTTTCCAGGTCTTTTGGATTCTATTGAACCCATGCTTGAATTTTGTTTTTAAGGTCTTTTCACGGTGGTGTTTTTTTGCAAGGGCTAAAATGTCTCGACTTATAGGCGCACAAGGATCATTTACCAGGGATGCACTTACTTGGGTGCCTTGCCTTGCCCCATTCATTTTTTAATATTTTTAATTTTTTACCCTGGCTCGCTAAAAGTAAAAGATGCTAATAGGAAACATGAGAAGGTATAGAACAACGCTTATAATTGAGTAGAAGTCAGTGATATTATCTTATGCTGACACTAGCTGAGAAATTATTTATTTATTTATTCAAGGATACTACTACAACCTCCATATATTTCAGCAGCATGCCTGCTAAATGTTTATTTAGAGTAAACAAGAATGGTTATATAATTAATTATAGACGACTTGATTCACAAAAACATAAAACAATATACTATTTGATCATACTTTATTTGTTTGCATATTAATTTCTTCATATTATCTCAAATATTTTCATTTAACATATAGAAATTCCAGATGCTTTATCAACTATATGGGCAAGGATTTTGCTTCCTCACTTGTGAGGATGTGGCTGTCGTACTATTTCAGTCTTCTATCGTTGTTATTGTTGATCGTCTCAACCTATGCTGGTCCCCTCTCCGTTGTTCCTCCTTTTTATTGATCATGTAACCTCTGTTTATGTATATGAATCAATATTTGTATGTTTTTATTGACAGCCCAGCTGTTTTAAGCAAGATTGGCAAGGACTCTGGCTCCCACTGTCTATGTATATATTTTTGTCAGACATCAGAAAATCAAGTAAGTCAATGCACTATTCTTGTCATATTCAACATATAACATTTGCAAATTTTAACTAATTTGCTATATTTTGAGTTCTAACACTAACTGAAGTTCTGTTTTATTCATTTATCACTGTATGTTTAAACTCTTGTTTATAAGAAAGAAGAAACTTAGGAAAAAAAAAAAAAGGAAAGAAGAAGAAATTTGAAGCCACTGGTTCTTTGTAGAAATTGAATAATCAATTGTCATTGATGCCTTATCCATCTTTTTCAAAACTGTAGAAAATTGGAATTATATTTTGCAATTACATTGGCCTTTTAAAAAAATTGTTAAATCTATAAAGATTTAAGATAACCAGCTTAGTCATGAGTTGGATTTCTAATATGGGGCCTACATGAGTGAGAGAAAAAAATACTAGATGGAATTTGATTCTGTGACCAATTGAATAACCAAATGCAATTTCCATGTGAAGGCTTGTCCTTGTTGCAAGTAGAATATGTGAAAGTGTGGAAATTAATTTACTTTCGTCTATATTAATTGCCTTATCATTTTTTTTTTCCTCCTTGGATACGAAAGAGATGGAGAATGGGGTTGAGAGGGATGGTGTTTTCATGCCTAGTGATGATCACTTGGGTGAGATGAGTGGGTTGAAGAGAGGAAGACTTTTCATTCAATTGGTGTGGATGTTGTGCGAGGCTTAAGGTTTTTGGTTCTGGTGATTTTGAGTTCTTTTGTGAATGTACTCCTGGCTATCATGAAGGTCTCTACTTGTTTTTTTGGTTTTCAAGACCAGCATATTGAAAAAAGTCATTTATCTTGTCACTATGCAAGTTTTTTTGTCGTGTAAACATTTTTCTTAATTATATTAGTGAATGCAATCAGTTCTTTTGAAATTAGAAGCATAGTACAACTGTTTGTTATGTGCACGTGCCTTTATGGACCTGTGAAGCAACTTGACAATTTTGACAAGATTAAAGTAGAAGAAAAAAGAAAATTGTTTAGTTTACACTACATTTTTTGGCTTCATGGTCTTACAAATACCAATAAATTATGGTTCTATGGTCACTGTACTGTTCATTTTTGAAATGAACAATTTTGTGGGGTAGGTTTAATTAATTTAATTAGATCCCTCAGTTTGAGAGGTGTTCTCTTTTTATTTGGCCGCAGTCCTCCTTGTGAAAAGGAAATTAAAAAAAATTATCATATGCTTTCAATTTCCCTTTTCAAAATAATGTATTCATCATTATTTTTGCTCTCTCTAATTTGTATTGCCATTTTTTGGGGTTTTTCTAGCTTGTGTCAAATGCCACAGGTAATTCTATTTTTACTTTGTAATTTTATTTGATTGATTTATTCTTTGTTCAGTGTCAAATTGCTGTTAGATTAATGTGTCATTACTTATTCACTCTGTTTGAAAGGATTACACCTTTAATCTCAATGCAGATACCTCTCTTTCGTATCATTGTCACGAGTACAATTTTTGGAATGACGTAAGTAGATGGTTCTGCTGTGGTTAGATGCGGTACAAGTTTTTGGGGCCTGGAAAATATCAAAGGTAATTCGCTTTTCACTTTCATAAGTAAATGAAGTTCTTTCATTTTTAATGATTTTTTATTTAAGTAAATAAAATAGATAAATTGATAGAGTTGTTGGAGTGTGTCGCTTTCTCTGTTTTGGGATCTAGGTCTATCCTCTTCCTGTTTCCATGTTTTATCTTTCTTTGTATTTCTGTTGGGTTTTTTTAGATGCGATTAGATAGAATTAGGATATTTTGGTGGGTTCTTCTGTCTGTTTGAGGGACAGGTTGCAAGTTTAGGTGGTTGTGTTCTTTCTGGGCCCCTTTGTATTATAGTCTTAATCCTATAAATGTTTTTGACTTTCTAAACTATTTGTTATAAATATATGATTAGTGTTTGATCCGTTTATTATGAACTTGACGACAAAGAAGTTGTAACACTGTTGAATCTCGATCCTCTTGAATTGTTTCACTCAGATATTTGTGACCAAATATTCAAATCACAAATGGATTAATGCAAGAACATGGGCAATCATTTAAGAGGCTTGAGATTTTAGACTAAGGGGTTCTTTGAAAACACTGATCTAATTAATAAGAGCCAAATAGATTAAGGTCAAAATAGAATCCCTAATTTTAAGTTGTAATTTACAATTAATGTATTTCATAAAATACAAAAAAGTGCTAACCCCAACATAGTTCTGACAAGGCTTTGGTGATGATGATTGTGGTAATTGTGGTATTTGGGGCTCAACTCTAAAAAATAATAATGTAGAGTAATTAGAGATGTAAAATGGGCCGACACGATAGGTGCTCGGCCTGGCCGTGCTGGCATAGCACGACTGGACCAGGGTCCGGCCCAGCACAGCCCATAGCCGTGCCATGCCGTGTGTCGTGCCTGCCATGCCTTGCCTTGCCTTGTTTGGGATGGCAAGGTGTTTTTTTTCCTTAATGTTTTTTAAATAAAATAAATTGGACGAGATGACACAGAGATTTAAGTGGTTCGGCCAAACTCGACTTACATCCACTTGAGGAAAAATCCATTTGGATCTTTTCAACTTGAAGGTTTTTTAATTGGATTACCTTCAAACCTTTACAATTTTTTTTAAATAATAAAGAATATAAAAAAGTAAAGGAAATTACATTTTATGTTTACATCAAGTTAAAGATAAAATTATAGTTGTAGTCTGGCGATGTCATAAGTTTGATCCTAGTCTTTTGGTTCAGTCAATTCTTGTTTTCTTTTATGTGCCAAATACCAATCTGGTAGATAGACACAACACTCCACCGTTTCATGCGTTAAATTCATCCTCCCATCATCAACTACACGCCCACCTGCACTAAAAGCCTGTTTTGATGCTACAAAAGACATTGGAATTATTAGTAAATCATGAGCCATGGCAAAAATCACAGGATATATGCTTTCATATGCTTTCCACCACGCAAAAATATCAAAAGTAGATGTAACATTTGGCTGCATCTCCATTACTACACCTGTGTCAATATATGACGATAACTCCATCACAACATAACTTGAGGTGAATGACATACCCATTTTGGAATAAAGATTATCAAAACCTACTAGCTTTTGATTTCCTCCCAATCCTTCCCTCTGATGTGCCCATCCTTAAGCAATATGATTGAAATAATGATTGTAAACATAAAGTTATATTGTCAATATTGTTTATATTTTCAGTTTGTAAGTTATCATTTATTTCATGATGAAAAAATGGTAACACCTTTCAATTTAATCGTAGGATCTAATACAGCAACTCAAAAAATTTCATTGGGGCTTTACGCCAATACTTAAATTTTTCTTCCATTTTTTTTCACAAATAGTGCCAAGTAGTCCATTATTTTTATACATTTTAATTTATGCACTAATTGCGAAAATATGATTAAGTGTTTGATTAGCAGTGGGATAATACATCTTAGAAAAAAATAATGTTGCATTATAAAAAAACTTCTAAAAGATTCTTTAATTCATCACAAATTTCCCAATGTCCATCAGGCACCCGGTAATCTACTATATGAAAAAATAGCTCTATTTAACATATCATATATAGAATCCCATTTATGTTCAACATCTATTCTTATTCTTATAGGTGTCAAATTATGCCTAGTACATAAAGTGGCGTATAGTTGTTCTCTAACTGAGGATGAAATTATATATCTAACACAATCTTTAATTTTTTCTATAATAATCTCTATATATTTTAAACCAACTTTGATAATAAAATTTAAAATGTGACATACACATCTGTTGTGAAATATAGAACCATCAATTAAGTTAAAAAGTGGTATCATAGCTTTCATTATATCAATGGCTACATTTTTGTTAGATGCATTATCTAAATAGATATAACTTTATCTAAAATTTCATATTCTAAATTTTTTTCTAAAATAAGTGTTGCTATTCTTTGTCTATTGTGTGGCCATTGAAGTTTAGAAAAAGTAATTATCTGTTTGTTCATTATCCAATTTACATCAATGTTATGGGCAGTGATAGAGAGGAAGCCATCACCACCTCTATATGTCCATAAATCCGTGGTTATAGCTATTCTACTAGTACTATTTTGAAAGTAATTTTTTATATTTTTTTTTCTTCTTTCCATAACCTAATGGCATCATTCGTACCAGTGTTCCTAGAAATTTTTTAAAATTGTGGAGCAAATGCGCGTTGACTCATTTTTAGCAAAAACAAAAGGCATTTCAGCAAGTACAATATATTTTACCAACTCTTGGCTGGCGGTAGTGGCATTATAACTAAATAATCCTAAACTACTACACTAGTTGAAATTTTGGCCTGTGTCCCCTCCCCTTTCGGTTTGTGACCCAGACCTAATATGTTTGGGTTCACATTTGTCTTTATGCCTTTTCAAGTGCCCTGTACCACCACCTAAATATACACTATAAATTTTGAGGCAATGCTTGCGTCAGGATTTTTCTATTTCTACACCTTTTTTTTTCTGTAACATATATTGTGTTTTATGCATGCCAAACTTTAGACTTTTGGGCTCTCTTGGCTCTTTTACGGCAGGAACCCTGGGTTGGGCGTGGGGCTAGGGTTGGGGCTTGCTATGTTTCAACTTCTTCTCGTATATCATGTAAACCCTTTTCTTCCCTTAGATTAAAAGGATAATCTTCAGGGTAGTGTCCAGCTATTTTTAAAAAATAATAATAATTTTGAAAATAATATCCTTAATGAATAATTTATAGTGATAAAGATTTTTATGATAATTAGTATAAGAAAGGGGCGGAGATGAGAAATATAATAATATATATAGATTATAAGAATATGAAATCTCAAATTGAAATAAAATAAATGCCTCAATTTTTTAAGGCCCCTTAATCTTGTCTCTTGGTGACTTGATCTTTGGTCCTCCAAAAACTTGTTACTTGGAAGTATGAGTAGAATTTGAGAGAGTTAGAGAGCTTGTAGTATGAGAGAATGAGAGTAGTAAGTTGTGATTGTAAGAATGAGAGGGAGATGGTATTTATAGAAATTTGAAAGGTCAAAATGACCTTAAATGCCCAAAAGCTAGCCGTTTATGGCTGTTGTGGGAGGGCAAAACAGTCAAAACACTCCAACTAACCATTTTTTGGCTGTTGGGGGGTTTTTTTAAAGATAAATCCGTTGGGTCGTGCTATGCCGGCATGGCACGCGGGCCTAGCACCCTCGGCCCAGCATGGCCCAAGTCTATGGGCCATGCCTATTGTGCCGTGCCGGGCTGTGTTGACTCTCGTGCCAAGCTGTGCCAACCTGGCCTATTTTACATCTCTAAGAGTAATGGAATTTGATTATAATTCTATTTAAGAATTACTAATTCTTTGAATTGTAGGCATCCAGGATTAGGATTGTTCTTATAGCACCGCCATTTTCATTATGTTCTCATCTTGGTTTTCTTTTAATGAATAACTCTTCTATTAGCTCCTTGTAAGTTAATCTATGATGTTTCTATTCAAAATAATAATAATAATAATAATATTTTACTACTATTATTATTATTATTATTATTATCCTATTTTATTTCAACTTTGTTTCAACACATGTTTTTGAGATGATTCACATGACTATTGTCTTGAGCTGAACTCAGTTGATTTTATTGTATTGGATTATTATCCTTAGAAATTTGATTGATGAATATTCTTCAGGCTAATGCAGAGGTCAAGGAAATCTTGAATTTCTTGAGTATTATCATATGGCCTATTGAGCACTGACTACTATCTTTCTATGTTTCTCTTGGTTTGGTGAGGAGACACCGGTACTACCCTTTTTGTATGGTAAATGGTGATGAGAAGTAATAATTGATGCTAGAGCTCTTGAAATTTGAAATTGACTTTAATATGCAGATTTCCTTTTAATAAGTACTTTGTATACATTTCATGATTTGTGAAAGTTCTATCTTTCACGGAGCATGCATTTCTCGCTTTGATATGCAGATACTTGATCTGTGGAGTGCATACCCATATCGAAAGTATATTATAGTTATTTACTTGATACTGCAATGGTACCTGTAGGATCATTTTTATATCTTGTTGTCCCAAACCGATTGTTTCATATTGCTGTTAACTTTTTTTTATTTTATTTTTCAGTTTGCAACATAGGAAGTGTCAAAAAGGATAATAATCAACAATAATTTCATTAATCTAGAAGTTTGACATGTTTGACAAGTAAATTTATAGAATTCTTGATAAAATATTTTTGATATTAGATTTCCCCCAGTTTCAGTTTTTGTGATTTGTTAGCATTCTAATGACATGTTTGTTATTTTTTAACTAATTCAATGCTACCCAGAATGCCTCTCCGAGTTGAATGAAATTTAGGTGCTCTTCCAACTTGTGAGGATGGTTGGATTTGATACTGCAATTTGCACAGTTAGAAGTCATTCCAAATGTATGTGTATGTGTGGTTTGCAATTTGCATGTGATGTTTCAATGCCAAATGTTCCAAAATATTTATACATTTAGGTTTCTTTAGATGCTATGTTAATTCTTATTAGTTTACCATGCATGCTTGAATCTATGTTCTTTGCCTAAGGTGTTAATTTTCAGTGATTGAATTTCCTTGTCTATGTTTTAAAGTCTCCTAGCCCATATGACAATAAATGCGACTTTCGTATTTTAATAGCAAACTCTAACTCTCTCTCTCTCTCTCTCTCTCTCTCTCTCTCTCTCTCTCTTTGTTTCTAAACTTATACAGCTTCTCCCCATCATTAATTAAAATCACTGGGACTCTTGGACCAAAGTCACGGTCCATTGAGGTGATTGAAGAATGCCTAATCAGAGGAATGTCAGGAGATTTTATAGCTGTTTCTCATTATTTACATTAGAATTGCTCATCACTTGCATTCAAGGCTAATGTGGTTGTACTTTTCTGTTCTGGTAGTTGCACGGTTTGACTTCTCTTGGTTGAATGATAAGTACCACCAAGAAACTCTTGACAATTTGAGAAAAGCTGTTAAAAAAAATGTGTAGTAAGTTACAGACATGGCATTAAACTTCATTTCTGCTAATTTGTTTTTCAGGAAATCATGCAGGCTACTGAAGCATGTTTATTCTCTGTTTCATATAACTTGATTTTGGTATTCAATGATTCAAAATACATTACTACTAGCAGAAGCATTCCACCGCTAACATGTCCTATTCATAGGGTCTTCTTTTTTTTTTTTTTTTTTTGGGTAATATTTCATAGGGACCTCAAACTGCTATTGTTGTATGCTGCTCTGCTTACTTTCTTGAAGCTTACTTTGTTCAAACCTGCTTCCATCGAGGACAATTTCATTTTAGGATGATCAGCACTTCAACATCTGCACCTTTTCTTGAATTTTATTGAGAATAAAATCAGGCAACATTTGTAGTGCTGTCAGTAACTTGTGGTCTTTTACTTATTTATTTTTTTCAACTCATTCTTTTTGTTCTTGTTGTCAGCTCCTTGCAAAATCCTAAAAAATGATTCCTGGTGAGTTATTATTTACCTTCTGTATAGATTTTCATACCTAACTTTACCTAAAGAGTACAGGCCTGTAATTCTTATTCATTGGAAAATAAGTTTTCTTAATGTTTTGTTGTGAATTTATTTGCTTTTGCTTGCAGATATTAATATTACATCACATGATGCAGGGGTGCTCTGTTAAGTGACCTTTTGTATAGATTTGCTCTAGAAAGTAAAAAGGAGTCAGGTGATCATAGAAGAGATGCTTATTATTATTATTATTATTATTTTGAAGAAATTTCCTGTGATAGGTTGTTGCACTAAACAGTGTGGTTTTAACGTGTTTGTTCGAGGTTTATATCTAGCATAATGTGGATATTAATCCATAATAATACTCAATAAATGCCCTTGTAGGCTCTTTCTGTGCTAAGTAATATGGCAGAACAGTACTTGTAAAGAAGTACAGTTCAGAACCAAAGTTCGCAATATGGCATCTTGCTTAGCTATTCTTCCATTTTCAGTCAATGTGGAAGCTGAGACTGTTCATGCTTTTTTCATGGAGTTCAC
This sequence comes from Sextonia rubra, assembly GCA_037013555.1. Taxonomy (NCBI): domain Eukaryota; kingdom Viridiplantae; phylum Streptophyta; class Magnoliopsida; order Laurales; family Lauraceae; genus Sextonia; species Sextonia rubra. Next base: position 100,915,171 of record JASUAD010000001.1, on the reverse strand, counting down.
CCTTTGTTGCTCTTATCATAGATGTGTGTCCATCAGTCTAAAATCTGCAAATAGGATTGGCTACTAAATTTTACACTGACACATTAAGTGTGCTTATAATCATGCGTTTCATCATGAAAGCCCACCTGTAATAACTTCTAACCACTTATGAGTTTTCTCTCTAAGGTATTAGTTTTAAGACCTCATGCCTGAGCTATTTCATGTGTCTGAGAGACATGATGAAGGGGCTTATGAGTGACATTACAAGATTAGATTATCACATTAAGCAAAATTTATCTCATTTGATCTATTTACAAATCTTGATCAAGACAACACAAAGTAATGTCATTGGTTTGTGCATTTTTATATAAGTGCAGTTGTATTTCACAATATAAAACTTTCTTCATCCCTGTTGACATTCCAATTGGTCTAGAGAAGAAATATATTAAATCATCTCAGTCCATTCGTCAGCCGTTGAGGACATATCTCTCCTGTAGAAGCCAACTTGATTTTTGAAATCGAGTCACAGTTGATAATTGCATTTGCAGTAGACAGCTGGTTTTGCACTCATTTACTACACAAACCATGGGAATAGCTACAAGCTTAATGGTTGAATTTAATGCGCATAACCATGGGCTGAGTTTCGTTTAATTTCTCATTCACAATTTTTTTTATCGGAATTACACTATTTGAAATATAAATCTTATGGAAAACTATCGAATCTTGTACTTGATTCTCTTTTATGTGCATCTTATGATTGCAATTTGAAAGTAAAAGTAGATGTTGGCATCAATAGAAGATAACGAACATATACAATCTGATGATTTATGATTATGATTTTAGTTGCTTTAAAATTTACAATCCAAATCAGTTTTCCTGGCTTTGTTCACAAATGTATAGGTTTTTGAGTAATGGTAGTTGTAAGTGACACATGCTTTCTGTCATCCTGCAATGACGCTGATGGGTACACTTGTTTACGGTATTAAATATATGTTCCCTGATTATGTATGCACTTTCGTTGTTGCTGGAGGCGCATCAGCATTTTCACTTTTAAAGGTAAGATCTCTGGTAGGTTGTGATGGTGTGCCGAATTTGAGTTTTTACACAATAGTATTCTTCATTTGGATTGGTTGCAGACAAGCTCAAAAGACAATAAGCAAGCTTGCTCACCCGAATGCCCCCCTTGGCTGTGGGCTGGGCTTTCTTAACTTGGCATTGGATGGATTCACAAATGCTACTCAGGATTCCATTACAGCAAGGTATAGTTTACCAGTTGTGATCACTTCCCTTTGCCTTCAGGAACTTCAGTGTTGATTTTTGAAACCAGCTCATCTGTGCTTGTAAACTGATCATACTTGATAAATGCATACTTGCATAATGCAAACTATAGTTCTTTTTAATTCTAATTCTTCATCATACAGGTACCCAAAGACAAGTGCTTGGGATATAATTCTGAAAATGATGTGTCTTCATGGTCTTTAGTGGTCAATCATATCAAATCTATCTCAAGTGGAGGAAGTTACAGAAGAAAAAGAAATCCACGTGACAGATAAATCTTTTTATTTAGTTTTTTTTTTGGGCCTGAGCCTGAAAATTAGGTGGTCCCTAATTTTAAAATATTTAGCAAATGTATCTGTATACATATATTAATTTAAGCGGGATAGTGATAGTTCTGATATCCAGACTAAAAACAGATTTTTTTTTTCCTCCCCCCTTTTCTGTTATAGCAACTGTCACATGTGGAGCTTTCAGATCATCTTTATTGAGTTAATTGGCCCTATTAGATGCATAAGCAGGCTTTAGAGTAAGGAATAAGGAAGATTTGTACCATCATACACTTGGCCTTTAATGTACCACAATTACAAATGGGCAATGGTAAAGAATTCATTTTGTTTCATCTCGACTCAGTCCAATTTTATGCACTGTTTCGGTTTTGAGAATGTTGAAAATTGTCCACTATTTGGTTATTTAGACTTTTAATGCAATGAGCCAAATTGGTTATCTCATGTCCCAAGGTTTTCAGATCATATAGAGTTCCTAGCTTTCGAATGTTTGGTGGATGCAATCATAAAGAGGAATCTGTTTGGAGAAAGTGTCTACTTTGGATATAGGTTTAGGTTATCAAACGTCAATGGTGGATCCATCACATTAAGGGCCTGTGTTATAATCCATGGGTGATTGGCCACCTGAAGAGACTTTAGGACGCAGGATGTGCGAAGAATACAAGCCTTTGTTGATTTTCTGATTTATTTTTATCCATGTGGAACGATAGTACTGATGATTAATTTTCTGCATTTTAGTTTTTTTTTCTTTTTGGGGTAATGAAGAGTGGTGGTGATGGGGTTCTTGGAGGTGGAGTTTTTTAGATGGAGATGGGTTTCATGCAGGGTGAACATATATGTGTATATTGAGCTTGTATTGCATGTGTTGGTAATTGCAGGTGTATATGTTACATATGTAGATCCAATTGGATATGTTAGCCATTTATGTATATATTCAATTGAATGTTTTCTTGTTAGGTGCCCAACCATCTCAGCTGTTTCATGTAATATGCTGTTTCATGTAATTTAAAGTTTGTTGAATGTGTTCTTCATGGTTATTTGAGCACCTTTCTGAGCATGTATATTTAATTAAATATTTTTTGATGGAATCATATTATTTGAGGAGGTATTTCAACGTTACCTATATATATTTTTTATATATATTTGTCTGGCACGTGTAGGGCCTCATCAAAAAAATCCATTGGTAGTAATCACTTTCAAAGTGAATGTAATTAAAGTAGTGACTTCTTTCTTGCAACGATGGCAAGTGCAAGCTTTCATCAATTGTCTCATCATAAAACTATTTTATCTCATTGTTTCTCATTGTCCCATCAACAGATGTGCAAAATTTGGTTTTTTTTAGATATTTGTATTTTAATAACGCTTTGCAAATCCTCAATCTAGTGGTAGTTTCTAGTCTAATTAGAGTTAACTTGGCTTGGTTCTATTTTAGAATGCACTAATCTTGAGCACTTGGATTTAAGAAGTGGGTCATGATATTTGATTCAAAAAGTTGCCCGCGACAAACCCATGTCATATACCATATATTATTGGTTGGTCCTGACTTGGTCCCATCAAATAGAAAAAGCTTATTGACTGACCTTTTATCAAATAATCAACTTGGAAGCTAATGAGTAATGATAATTTGTTATATTGGTGGGCCTGACTGATCTAAAAATACACACGTACACAAAAAAAAAAAAAAAAAAAAGGAGTATGTACCGCTTACTGGCATTCTCTGAAAATACTACTACTTTACCATGTAACTTGTAAATGAATTAGTCTTTTCACAACTTAATAAAAAAGGGTAAAAGCATCATATTAATTTGTTAAAAAGCATAACACAAGAAGTTTCATGAACACATCTGCAGTCAAATTGTAGCCAGAAAAGTTGGGATCAGGGATTTATATTGAAATATGTGGGTGATGAATTCAACATCATTGTCATTGATGAGTTCCATCTCCTTCAGCTTAAAAATCACCAAGTCCGCTTTACTGCACATAGAAGAACTTTCATTTGTAAGACAAATGCTAAAATGACATTAAATTAGCAATAGATTAAATTAAATAATAGAATTTGAGTTGCAATAAATGTTTTGCTAGATCATTCAATAATTTATGTTCATGAGTTGGGTCAAGTGATCTGGTCATCAAAAGAGCACTGAAGCCAAGACCATAGTGGATAAGATGATGTGAATCATATTCTTACTCCAAATGATCCTACCAAGAGAGTGCCAAATGCTGAGAGGCAAAAGAGCTACCATAAACTCTCGTTGTTTGTTATGGTGAGTAAAGCCTATAGAGATACACTCTATGGATAAAATATGAGCACTCATATTTCTCCCCATAATACAAGCCTAATTACTTTACTAGAAAAATATGCCTGTGATAAGCACAACAATATGAAAATTATGAAATTTTAAAATTATATTGAAATGGTAAAAATTGAAAAAAATATAAATTCCTATAATAGTGAAAAAAAGATAAATGATTAATTTGAAAGCGAGATAACTTCATTTTTTTCAAAATCAATTACGTTTTTTTTTCCTGAAATTATAAGAATCATTCACTGGGCCTAATACCAAAACTTGCAAACAAAAAAGGGAACCGGAAAGGTAAAAAGAAGCTACTAATCCATGGAAATCAAAAGAAAAGAGCCCATCAGAACTAACAAAAAATAACCATGAAATAATTTCATAATAGAATGCAATAAAAGCAATACAAAATAAAAATATATCACAAATAAAAAATAAAAAGACTATCCAATAATAAAGCAATTAAGAAGAAACAAACAAACCAATAAAAAGTCAATGTCTAAAAACCACATATTAAAACTGAAGTAAAAGAAAAGAAAAACCTCACAAACCCATCAATGCCCATCACCAGTAAAACTAAAAGAACCCACGGAAACTCAAATAATAATAATAATAATGAGATAAATTCATTTTATATTGTTTTCATGCAGCCATGAATACTCTAAAAATGAAGGATTGAAACAATGTTGTATCTTTTATATATGATCGTTCGAGAATATGCTATGATACTCATACAACTAAAACATTATTAGGTAAATGTAACAGTAGCAATAAAACACCATTTTCAATGTTTTTTTCACATATACATAACATCATATGTAATAGAACACCATTTTCTTATTTAGACACTATATCAGATGTAAACAATTAACTCCCCCCCAAACACACATTATGGCATTAATTACGATGGACAAGTTATTAATTCTCATGCATTTTGAACAATAATTTAAAATTAATATCCAAATTAGGTATTAGTGATTAATAAAAAAAATAATGGATTTTCATAGAGATTAAACCTGGAAGCTTTCTCTCCTAAAGATGCAACTTTTTCACTCCTAAAGATGCAAGGTATTAATGAGAATATAAGAACAACAACTATGTATGTGGAAGATAGTTTTTCAATGCATTTTATTAGACATCAATTGCCTTTTTATTTCTTTTTTAATGGTAGTGATTTCACCCTTTTGACTGGAAAAAAAAAAGATTTCACTTTATGTACTTTCTTTTGGTGAGGTAAAACAATTATTATGGTGTAGGTATGGATATTATCTTATACCTGATAGGGTTCTACATTTTCTACCTCTAGTATGAGATGACACAAGGCTTTCACCTCAGGCCATAAACAAAAACCACAGAAAAAGTAAACACAAAAGTTTTGCACTTCATATGAAACAAACTTTACTTCTGCAGAAAAAGACGGAGTAAACACAAGACACAAATAAGCCTCCACTCACTGTCACACATGGTCCCGTTATCTTTTTTTTATTTTTTATTTTTTATTTTATTCGTGACACGCACTCCCCTCTCAACGGAGTCTGTTTCCCACGCACGTCCATTTCTCTCAACCCATCTCACTCTCCTTATAAGCAGCCGTCTCTCTTTTCTCTCGTCTCCTTCAATCTCTCTCAACCCATCTGCTTTTCTCTTTCTTCTTGCCTCTTCTCTACCCAACTTTCCTTCTTCCCCTCTTTTCTCTTTTCATCATCCACCATAAACATCAACCTTGCTTCCCGTCTGATCGTTGCTTTTGATCCAGTCAGGCAACAACTCAGCATATCCATCATGGTTTCTTCTAACAGAACTTTAAAGATGGATTCTTCTAGTGAAAAAGTCATGGTTGGGTCACTAACTTGTTATTATGACTGTATAAAACTATGAAGAACAACTATTTATATTTATAGATTACAGTTCTAAAACCTAGTACGTAACTCTGGAAACCATTAACAGAGCAAACAACTTAACAGAAAGGAGTCATGCTTTTTGTGAAGTCTTGTTGGCATGTGGGCCCCTGGCCCACCCTTGATAGCACAAAGCAACATTTTAAGGTTATTACAAACTCCTAGTCCAGGCCATACGGGCATTAAAATTCAAGCTTTTCATGCATGGGCATTATCAAGCTCTCTCTCTCTCTCTCTCTGCATGCAGGTACAGATTCCAAAGTTTCAAGCTGCAAAATGCAAAGAAACCCTAGTGTTACACACTCTCTCTCTGCATACTGGTACAGATTCCAAAGTTGAAGCTGCAAAATGCAAAGAAACCCAACTCTCTCTCTCTCTCTCTCTCTCTCCACATTCTGGTGCAGATTCCATAGTTCAAGCTGCAACATGCAAAAGAAACCCAAGTGTTACACACACGCAGATTCCATAGTTCAACCCAAGAGCTACAAACACGCAGATACCATAGTTCAAGCTTCAAAATGCAAAAAGAAACCCTAGTGTTACACACACACACATGCTTATCCAATTTACACCTTGCTGGATATGGGTTCCATCCCCTGTCATCGGCGGCCAACAAGTCTAACCAATTTACACACATATGCTTAATCAACATCCTGTGGCCCACACTTGATGGCCACAAGTCTAACCACTCAAGTGCCTCATTTAATCAAAGCTTATGAAAAAACCTGGATTTTTAAAAGCGAAAGAACCATTATTATAAAGTAGCAATATGGGATGTAGTGGCATGTCTGTGTGCAAACTGAAACATGGATATGTAGTGGACCAAATAGAATGGCACGGTTCTAAAGCAACTGGAGAAGGCAGACATGTGGATTTACACAGCTAGGTTTTAAACAGTTAATGATTATGTGTGGATGATCATGAAGAGAATTTACCCTCAATAAAAGTGAATAAAGAAGAACGAAGTATGAGTGGAGAAGACGTATAAGTAGAGGTGAGGAGACAAGTATTTTTGTATGAGCAGTGTTTTTGGACTACAAATGGATAGAATCATGCAATCCAATTCATTTCTTCAATAGCTACCCACCAAAAGAGTGGCGTGTGGTCAATTATTGCTTTGAACCTTTTAAATCAGTTGCACAATCAGAGACACAAACCTCACACGTCCATCACGATCTGTATCTGCGGCCTGTAAATCTTCATTGGTGAAATCTCTGCTCCAACGACGTTTGGCCCTCCATTGCTTCCATGCCTCCCCAAATGCGGTTATCAACCAGCCGACTGAAAGGGTAGAGAAAGATAGCCAGAATACAGCAAATACGCGACCCATAGTTGTTCTGAAGGCAAAGTCGCCATATCCAACTGTAGTAACCGATACCACAGAGAGATAAAAGGAATCAAGACCGTTCAACTTCTCTACGTAACATAGAACTAAGAAACCTAAAATGATGAAGAAGACAAAAGCCACAAGTATCCCAACTCCCACCCTCTTCCTGACATTTGTAAGAAAGTTCTCTGATAACTCTGGGCACAGTCGGGTTTTTGAAGTACGATTCCATACTATCTCCAGTATGCTCGGGAGCATAATATTTTGGAGGATGACTCCTCCTAGAGCATACAAGCATGTAAAGACTTTAGTGCCAACAGATTTTGGTACAATATCACCATATCCTATTGTGAAAAACGTCACGATAGTAAAATATAACCCGTCTACAAAAGTATTAGTTTTTTTTGTTTGTGAAAAATGTTTGTGTGTAAGGGCAAAAAAGAGAGCACCAAAAAGAAGATACACAGTGACAACAGCAATCTTAATCATCACTGTGAGATGGTGGTTTTTAATGGTGGAAGCATGACCGGTTCTAATATGGTGTCGTTGGTGGGTGTGTCCATGTGGAGGTGGATCATTGTGTGGGGGTTGCTGGGTGTGTTCATGTGGAGGTGAAGCATTGTGTGTGCGTTGCTGGGTGTTTTCAGGTGGATCATTGTGTGTGAGAGAATGACTAGGGTGGATTTCAGAGGTTGTGTGTGAAGAACCGGAAGAGGTAGACATGCTGTCAATTGGTATAAACAAGAAGTTGAGAGGAATAAGAGCAGAGGCTGAGAATAAGGTGCCAATACAGTGTGATGAGCTGTGTTTAAAAAGAACGCCTTGCTCAAGTGCTCAAGTGCTGCAAGAGATACGTGTCACGTGAACGGCGATACATGATCCGGATGAGACGTGTCGTCCGCTCAGATTTGATTTATAATAAACACCTTGGCAGACCGTATAACACGTAAATCTCTTGAAATCCTGCTCCATCATCACCACATCTTCTGCCGTCAAGTGGGGAAAGTAGAAAGGGTTTTAAAAAATATGAGAAATGAAGGGTCATGGGAAAGAAGAAAGCAGCTGTGCTGAGGCATATTTTCTTGGAGGGAAGAAGAAATGGACTGTGGTTTTTGCTGCTGCATGGGCATCAGCCGCCCCTCCCATCATCAACACCCAAGTCGTTCTCAAAGAGAGGAAGATGAAAAATTCGGCTGTTGGCATTTTTTCATTTTTACAAAAAGACTCCTCTTCAATTCTTAAAACTTTAAGTAGGTTCATAGTGATTGAGCACTGGCGTGGATGAGTAAATTACATCCACAATTCATCCACTCATCCTCAGTATATAACTAGCAAAATAGGCCCGCACTTAGCCCGGGCCCAAAAATTAGAATTTATTCAATTTCGGGATACTTTATAAGGTATTAATTGAAAGAAGATAATGTAGAATAAAAATCATATTATTTATTATTTACAAATTATATAAAAGTTTATTTAAAAGGAGAATGTATAGAAAAATTACTTTATTTGAAAATCAAATTTAAGGTTATAAATTTCAATTATTTATTATTTTCCAGGTAAAAAGTCTATGAAAATTTTGAAATCTATAAAAAATTATATAAAAATATAGATCAGAGTATTTTGGAAAAAAAAGTACTTATACATGAAGTTCAAGTATTGTCTTATGAATATCAAATCATTATTTATTGCATAACTTTAAAGAAACATCTCTTCAGAGGCAAATAAATTAAATTTGAAATTAAGTACAAAGTAAAAAGAAATTCATTTACATTTACATTGTAATAAATAATTATACATTGAAGCCCATAAATGAGTCATCTATGTTGTATCATGGTCTTTGCAATATTTTCTTTAAAAAAAAAGAAAAGTTGTTAACCATGCCAACTCCTAATTTCCCTAAAACCTAAGCTCCTCTAAAAAGTCCATCTTCTTATGGTCCATGATTTTTTTCCAAAAGAAAATAATAATAAAAGAAAAAAAAGTCATCACCCATGAAAATTTTCTAAGAGTGGGCTATAGTTAGATTGTTTACTTCTAAAAATTATCTAAATTAAAAAAATATTATTTACATTTTTCAAAATTTTATATATAAAATCATATTTAAAAGGAATAGCATAATTACAAAATCCACAAACCAAATTTAAATTTATGAAATCTAACATATATAATTTTTTATGAAAAATATTGATGCAAAAAACTTGAAATGTAGAACAAATTCTAAAAAATAACAATATTTTTCAAAAAAATAGAATCTATACATGAAATTTAGAAAAAAAAAAAACAACAGAATATGAAATCATTAGTTAACTATATAGTTCTCAATTTATGGATCTCCTATTGTAGTCCAACATCTAACCATTAATAAAAGTTAAAAAAGCATACCATTAGATAAAGCATATAAAAATATGGGTTGTAAAGTGTATAAATACACATAAACCACTAGTTGAAGAAAATGTTGCAAGTGGTGTAGACACATTTGGTAGACTGGACATCACATAAAAGGCCGCAAAGGTAATAGAAAATTGTAGTGCATATTGAATAAAAAATATTCAAATAGGCATAGAATCCAAATACTCATACTGTGGTTGGTTTTCTCATTATATACTTCTTTTTTATTTTTTATAAATTCTTGTGTTACCGGTGGTAACTTTTGATCTTGCAATTACTTATTTTGAATTGCTCTCTCAACATTTGCCTGCTGCCTTTTATGTTTAAAAATAAAAATAAAACCACGATGCTATTAGGCCGACAAAAGGGTATAAATATCTCTGCACGTATAAATAAATGTGATATCTATGTAAACTTAAAAGAAAAAGAATAAAATATAAAATAAATTCTAATAACTTGTTGATCTGGCATAGTGATAATAACTCAAAAAAAAAAAAAAAAAGAACATCCAAAATCTGGAACCACCATGTTGGCCACCAAGATTTCCCACCTCCCTTAATTCCACCCATTGCCTCCATAGCAAGCAATCATGTTGGAATCACAAATAGGACTAAAAGCCATTAGAAACTTTAGAAAGGAAATTATCATAAATATCAAGAAAGAGGTTTCAAATTGTAGGAGCTTCAATTTTTCAAGAGACTTAACTTCTTCTTCAAAATGGAAACGGTCCATCAAAAGTTTTGATAGAGGCTGCATTGAACGGAGAATTGCAAACAGTCAATTTTGAATGAAATTGATGGTTGCTTATAAACTATTAGAGAAACGGTTTCTAGCAAAGAAAAGAAATTGTGTTGATGTGGTTCACAAGAACCAAACCATTTTGAGGAGATTCTTTTTTATTAAACATTTTATGAGTTATTAATAGAGGAGGAACATAAATGTGAGAGCGAGGGAATTGGCGGGGTCAAAAGAAATCAAGAAAAGTCAAAAAGGCCCTTCTCAATTGAAAGTTTTTGCAAATTGAACCTGATTCTCAATTGAAATCAACCAACTTAATATATTATAATAGATGCGGCAGAGGAACAGGACTATTACAAGTTAAGGGTATTAAGTTTGTTAGGATCGCAAAAAGTTATCATAGGAGAGGCGCAGGGGGATCGACAGTGACAGGAGGTCCACATCACTCCGGCCTATGTGAAATGAACAAAAGAAGACTAACGTAATACTATTACTTAAAGAAGAATTCTTAATTTTCATTATTTTTTTTAAAAAAAATTAGTTACTTTCATACATTTAAATCTAATTTTTCTATTTTGAAAAGCAACTAATCCTTTTCTAATTTTTCTCTTTTTTTAAACAAATCATTTAAGATTAATTTTGTCCTTTTATATAAAATAAAAAAATTGTCAATCAATCTAATAGTCCATTCCATTCAAACTTATCAAAATCCAGTGAGACCTATGTAAATAGGAGGGGATGGTTTGAACGGGTCGCTTGGATTGACTAATAAGGGACCTCACGTGGTAGCCTATACCGTAAGACCATAAGAAATGCTTATACAAAATCATTACCCATATATATATATATGAAAAATAATCCTATGAGAACTAGTTCTCACCACATTTTTTTTTAGAAGTCTAGGTGGGGTTTATCTATCACTCAATCCAAATCTTGCAATACACAAGTATTCTCTTGATAGTCACATACCTTAAGTTTCAGTCAAATCTGAATTTACTAGACCATTGGATCGACTTTGCATTAATCCGAATTGACTAGATTTGTGAGCCTCGGATAAAGGGATTAGGGGCATGTGATTGGTGTTAAATTTGATACTTTGAATAGTCCCACATAGAGCTTTCCATCCCCCTAGTCCCATCCTCAAATAGGACCCTCAAGTGGGCCTTATAAAATATTCCACAGTAAGTGTGTGAGAACACTTTTCAAAGGATTAAAGCCATATAACTCATCTTACTTACAGCAAAGAGAAAAACAAGAAAAAGAATCACATAATCTAAATTGGGGTGTGAGGTAATTGCATGGGTTGGATAACTTCATTCAAAGCATACCCCATAAATAGTTACTTCCATGATATCCATATGAGTGGGGCCCACATAACTCATTTTACTTACAAGAGCAAAAAGAAAGACAATCACACAAGAGATGGGGCAATCACGACCATGATTATGTCATTTTCTTACAATGGTCTAGATCACTTCAATCAAAGCATACCCATATTAAGATAGATAAATCGGCAAACTATAAGTACTCGGAAATTACATGATCAAAGAACTGGGATCATCTCTCACTCTGCAGTGGGGCCACCTATCAAATCCAGGGCACACGATGAAATGTAATTCGATCAAGGGCTAGGAAAGAATGCAGATCGCTCACTAAGAATCTTCTTTTAGAATTGCAAGAGGATTAGCATTGGGGACAATCTATTTTTCGTGTTTTAAATTATATAAGAAAGATGAGGAAGATAAGTATGTGGAAAATATTTTAGATTTTAGGATGCCATGTAGCTCAAAAGAGAGAGCCACTTGTTGCTCTCCCGCGAAAGGCTATTGTCATTATATATAGTAGCACTGGAGGCCTGTGCCTAATACGGGCCCAACAAGAGAGAAAAACATATGTTTCAATGTAAAAATTTTCTAAGGCTCTATAATGACTGTAATGAGATCACTAAATAAAAATTTAAACTATCCAAAATAAATTACCCACACTTTTACAAGGATCAGCACTAGTTTCATTGATATGATAGATGGGGAAAGCATAAGATGAGACTCAGAAGAAAGGCCGTCCTAAACCTAGGTCATAATAAAATATTGCTTCATAAATCAAGATTTTGCTGAGAGAACAACAAATAAAATCTCAAATTAGCTATAAACTTAGAAAGCGACAACTAGACTAAACTAACTAAAAAGGGAAAATAATGAAGTCTTATATTACAATGGTTAGAGATAATAGAGGGTACATCCAATGCTTAGATTGAAGTGGTGGGACTAAAAAGTTTATTAAGGAAAAGGCATGAAATACTAAAAGATGCTTCCCACCATATATTTTGCGGAAACCTCATGAAATGACTACACCGATGCAAGATGACCAACTCTATATACGCAAAATTTGTTTATATTAGGTCAAGCAAGTTAGTATGAACTTTTGTATCTTAATGCACTTCAATAAAATGTATTGCACCTAAAACACGATAGTACAAGGGGTGGTCGCACCCATTGAATCCCGGTCTACTTTTAAACAATGGTGAAAATTTTTCTTTTGCTTAAAAAATATAAATAAAAATTTTACGTCCTTTCCCAGACTCCTAATGAATTACCCTATTTTCAAAACACAATTGCATTGTTTGAATCTGTACCCCTCAAACGAAAATTCTAGGTCCACCAACAATAGATTATTCATGTAAATATTTGTATCTTGTCTAAAATCAATTCTATTGATCAAATGTGTGGTTTATTTTAATTCAATAGAAAAAAAGAAACCTCCAAAAGAAGAGGATAATTTTTTTCCTAGATCTTTATACACTGTTGCTATGTACATACTTTATATAAACAAATACATAACATTAAAAAATATATAATGTGGCATCAGGTAGTCCTCATCTATAAAATTTATCAACCTGAACCTAGACCAAAAATTTGAGTCCAAGTAGTGGGCCTAAGATTCCAACGAATAAAATATGGGTTCAAGACCTATTTGCAGATTTTCATTTCAAATCCTTACTATGAGGGTAAACATTTTTATCAATATTTCTAAAATTCTAATATCCTACATTTCTAAATATTAACTTACGTGGGTTGTTGCTGACGTATAGCCCGGAGATCAAGGTCCACACCGCATCAATTAATTCAACTAAGAAAAACCTCCATAACGTCTTAGAGATTTTTTAATGTTCAATTGGAAGTTCTTCTGTTCTAGCCTCATTCGGTTATTAGTCTTTAACTTCATATTTGCGTAGTCATTGTTTAGTTGGATTTTACCAAAATAAACTATAGTGTTTAGTTCAGATTTGCATTAATCAAATCTCACTTCAATTATAGTGTGATGTGCATTGATCATGATCTTGTTAAACTATGTTATTTTATATATGATCAACTCAATAGCGGGAATTGTACTATATAGTTGGTTTTTCTAAATCATCATAATAGGATTCACAAACTTAGCTTAGGCTGATAATTTTTTTTTCTTTTTGGAATGGTTACACTTTGTGTAGTTTAAAAACATATGATCCTTTTTTACTATTCATTTGCATGTGAATATGAGGTAAGAAGAACAAAAATATGCACTAGGGTTAGTTTAGTCTTTTAATAATTAATTGGAGAATAGTTTTGCGTTTTCTGGTGTTACCCATGCCATAACTGGAGAAGTTGAGAATAGCCTTTTCTCTCTGTCCTGTGATCCTTTTGTACTTCATAACCTTTTGGTGATTAGACAAAATTCTATCAATCCCACTGAAAAGATTCTTTTGAAAAACAGGCTTCTCTGAAAAATCACGCAACCTGACTGGTCCTTTCTTTCTTAGCTTTGTACTTTCCTTTTATCGTCGGTTCCTGAGAAACTTGCATGAAGAGGTATTATTATTGTTTTTCGTGGATTTTAAAACAATATATATATATATATCATGTAAAGGGTCCCCCAACCTATAAACTTAAAATATATATTTTTATCTAATTGGGGAGCATGGAACTCGCCACATTACCCTAAAAACCCGAAAACCCCTATTTCTTCTTCCTTCCATCTTCCTTCTATGAAAGAGTGCTACTAAGATTTTTCATCTTTCAATCAACTAAAAAACTCAATTTCCCCATCAAAGCAGTACTCATAAATAGGGGTTGAGGCGGGGAGCCCCCTCTGTTAGGCGAAGAAGAAGAACCATCGTAAAAAAAAGAAAATTCACGCTTGGGGTATTGGGTGATCTAGATGGTGGGACCTGATGGTCCAATCCATAAGGGACCACCACCACTGTGGTCGCCCAACAGTCCCCTTCATGATGTAGAGTCTTGACTCCTATTGGGTGGGGCATGGGGTCCCACAACCCATATCGATCAAAGTAGTTTTGACGATCTAGAATTTGGAAAAACATAGTTTTGAATCCCCCTCTCATATATCTAGAGCTGATCTCTACCTTCATGATATTTGCAATTTTGAACTTCCATGAGGATGAAATGGATGGAAAAAGGAAGAACATAGAACTTTTGGATTTAAGGAAAGATGGTTGCATTAAATTTGCCATTGTCCGAGGAAAAATGTGAGGTTTTTTTTTGTTTTAATGGTAACAAGGGAGCTTTGAACTCACTGTTCAATTAGATGCAAAAAAATTTCTGGAGTGGTCATACATGACCACCTTAGAGTACACACACTTGCATGAGGTTTATGGTTTAGGGGACCCCTTACATGATATTTTTGGTAAAATCCTCTTTTTTTTTTTTTTTAATAGTTAGACTTTGGGTGAGAAAAAGCCAAATTCACGAGGTTAGATCTCATAGAAGAGAGTGTCTTCTCGAACACCACGTAGGAGAGACAATAAGAGCATGAGAGTTTTTATATGCTTTTATTTGCTATAGTGAAGATGATATCGTCTTTGTCCGCAGACGTAGCCCGAATTGGGTGAATCATGTAAATTCTCCTTTTTTTTTTCTTTGTTATGTGGCTTGATTGTTGATAGCAGATTTTGCGCTTTCACACATACTAGTATTTAAGATCAACTCAAGCATTAAGTGGACTGCGTTTTGCCTTCTTAAATCCATCCATTCAAATATTGATTGTTAGATCAAATCTTGATTGTTAGATCTTTTTAAATCATCCATTCAAATTTTGATTGTCTATCAAGCATCTCGATGTAAGCATTAGGAGATCAGATTTATTAAGTCATGGATGAAAGATGAAGAGGCAAGACTAGACTTACAAGCGTGCAAGCAGTAGGAGCTCCGGTTTTCCGTATGATCTAATTTCTAAATTTGTATTTTTTTCATTGTGATTTGGCGTTCAGATTTTCCATTATGATTTCCAATCAAGACCTAACTTGAGTCCTAATTGTACAAGCGACCTTAATAAATACCATAAATCAGTGATGTGCAACCACGTGAGCAATCTACATCTATTTGGTTTTGAGACCAAGTGATCATCTTCTCTTTACAAAAAATTGGAATTGATATGTGCATCTAAAATTGTCTATCAAGCATCTTGATGTAAGCATTAGGAAATCAGAATTATTAAATCATGGATGGAAGATGAAGAGGGAAGACTAGACTAACAGGAGTGCAGGCAGTAGGAGATCCGGATTTCCATTTGATCCGATTTCTAAAATTGTCCTTTTTCACTGTGATTTGGGCCGCAGATTTTCCACTGCGATTTCCAATCAAGACCCAACGTGAGTCTTAATTGTACAAGCGACCTTAATAAATACCATAAATAAGTGATGTGCAACCACATGATCAAACATGAGCAATCTACGGCTATTTGGTTTTGAGGCCAAGTGATCATCTTCTCTTTACAAAAAATTTGAATTGATATGTGCATCTACCAGGTTCCTTAAAATCTATAATCATCATCATTAATGTCTTGTTCGACTTATATTGGGCCAGCCATATGAATTTTTTTTCTCGCTCTTCGGCTACCCTTTTCCCTTGTAGGCCAACAACATATATAGCCAAACCTTTTCCCAATAGCATTGGACATGTCCAAAAAATTGCAATCAACCTTTTTCCCAAATAAAAATACGATCAGCCTGATACTTTTGGTACGACGGTACAGTATACAGTACGTTGTATGTCAAGAACTTTAAAACATTTAAATTATTTGACGACTTAATTTTGCACAAGAAGCCATCTGTAGCGACTTTTGTACGTATATGAACAAGTTGAGCTATCATATTTACATTAGGAATTTAGGAACATAGTGGCAATAGGGATTGTGTTCATACGACGTCAAAAACACCCAAAAACAACTGCCAAAGACAGTTTTTGCAGTCAGAAATCAGTCTTTTTTATCAGTAAATTTAAAAAATGGCTGTCTACGTAAATTTCCTGCAATTCAATTAACGACCGTCTTGGGCAGTTATTTTATTTTTTAAGAAAATTTTTAAAATATATATAATTTATTTATTTTCTAAAAAACCCGTAATTTTATTACCTAGCATTCAATTAACGACCTGTAATTTTATTATTTAAAAAAACCTGTAATAAACATACCAGTACTTGCATTAGAAAGCTGATCGACCTAGGAAAAACATGTATTTGTACAAAGTTCCAGAAACCAGCAATACTTCTTAACTACCGGAAAGCAGGTTCTGCTAAAGTTTCATTGTACAGCTTCTTTGTAAATTGAAAAAATATTTTAGTCTAACAGTCACCTGAAAATGGGACCTTGATTAGTTTGTCTTAATCAACTCAGCAAGATAATCAAGTACACTCCCTCGAGAATCTGCATTTTTAAGAAAAGCAAGAAGAACTTCTCTTAAGACCATCATATAAGTTGACCAAATCCAAAGACAAGTTCATGGACCAAGCCCTGCCACTTAAAGTCACTCGTAAGATTTTTATTCCATTTAATGTACCTAGGAAGGTTTGAAAATTGAATTCAAGTTTCCATGAGGTGGGCAGTGACTTACCAATAGTTTGGGCCCTGCATTGCACTGTATTTTCTCTTGGGTTTGAATTCCACTTTCCATGAGGTGGGCAGTGACTCACCAATAGTTTGGGGCCTTGCACTGCACTGTATTTTATCCTGGGTTTGAATTCAAGTTTCCATGAGGTGGGCTGTGACACCTGTGACCGTGAGCATCCCAACTGGGCTATTTTTTAAGGGCTGGAAAACCCAGCTCTTCAAAGTTCAAATAGTCCAAAACCCCTCACCAAAAAGAGGACCAGATTCCCAGATCCTCTTATCCCTTCTTCATCAAACTCTATTTCAAGAGAGCAAGAAGAGCCACACTCTCGGTCGCCTGCAAACATAAGACGATAGAAACTCTGAGATGACTGTACTATTCTTAAAAAAACGAGATGGCACCACACTCCAAACATTTATTTATCTAAATACAGTCTTCCATTTCAGACATTTATTTCTCTAAATAACAGTCTTCCATTTATTTATCTAAATAACAGTCTTCCATTACAGACATTTATTTACCTAAACCACCCTTGCCTTTTCACACCCTGCATAAACAATGAACAGAAAATCGGCTAGGAGGAAAAAAATTTTGGTTATGAAGTATTGTTTCTGAATGTATTTGACAGCCACCTCTCATAGGTGATTTGCATCTTTCCAGCATCAGATTGGCGGTCCAGGTTGAAGGCTTCTTGCGACAAGTCGATAGTGTCCTGACAGCCAGCCGGGCAATAGAGCACCGGTGCAGGTGACCTTATAGTCCCTCCCACATGCAGCTCGATTATTCCAGATTGCATTGCTTGCAGCAGCTATCATCACACCCTCATCTTGGTACCCATAACAGGAGGAGGCTGCACTCACCAGATAATTTTAAAGTGTATCTCTATCCATTTTAAAAAAAAAAGGGAAACATGAAAAAGGAAGTGAAGATATGGACGCATAAGATTTGGCTTAAAAATAGAAAATAGAATTTATGTGGCCAACCTAAACATAATTGTGACAGAGCATTGCTATGATGCTGACAATGATGATGGAGGCATTTTCATGAAATTTTATTTTCTCCACTAGTCATTTTATTGGTTTATTTTGGTCTGAAATGCTGTTCAATTGACTCCATATAAAAAATAAGCAAACTAAATAATTTAATTGAAGCTAGACGATCATAAAAACCAGGACATGGCCAATGTACCTGTTCTGAAAGTAGACATCTACTGGAAATTCACCTGAAAGCGAACGAGAGAAGTTAGAAGGAACTCCGTTTGGAAAACCAAAAACATTGTGGACCAACAACATTCTACCACAACTATAAATATTTGAAATATCCAATTACAAAAAAGAAAAGTCCTTGAAAGAAAGTCACCACAGCTTGAAACAAAGCTTCCAGAGCTTGAGAGAGATTGCCGGACCGAGTAGTGGTGCATCATAAGGGCTCAAAGCATGGGGCTATCATGCATAGATGAGGATTTGACCATGTCTGAAGAATAAAATGCAATAATTCTTGCTGTTAAGAAATTATTTATGCAAGTATGCACACATTTTTTATTTACATTTGTAATTTATGGATAAAATTTGAAGACATACCTGCACCAGCTTCACTTGTTGTATTGCCTTTCATAGATCTCGAAGGAGCTAGATCTGGCACAGGCATTGCATACAAGCCAATGAAGAAACTTGAAAAAATAGACAACAGTAAGCTCCCAATGACAATAAGTGGCCACAGAAGGATCACCAAACAGGCAACTGGCACACAAGCTGTTTCAAGGAATGGACCTTCTCAGTTTATTATATCATGAAGCAACTGATGCCAGCCTGTGAAGAGCATGTATAGACTCTCTATTATGGCTATAACAGTGCAAAGAGGGATCTCGACAATCAAGCCCATCAACCCCACAACAAGACATCTGGGCACCTTAACTAACCTATAAAAAATCCAGCAGTAGAGTTTAATTTACATGATTATTGTGGGCTGATTTTAATACCAACAAGCTAATATCATTGAAAGACAGAATTAACAGCATACCTTATAGTGTGAGTTTGCTCTGAAGCAGTGCTCTTGTGCAACTCCTTCAAGTACTGTGGGTATGAATGGTAGTAGAAGACTGAAATCTCAAACTCCAGTGCAGCTCCCTTTAATCGTTTCCCATGTACCATCCTGGCCATTATTTGATGAAATTTCTTAAATTGAACCATATGAAATTTGCTTATGAAGGCTGCATCTGGGCAGAAAACTAAAATGTTGCAAGGCGCCAGCATTTGTGCTAGACAATCATTCAAGCAAAAACTAAACTCAAATTTTATACCAAAAAAAAAAAAGGTAGGTTTTCTAAAAAACTGGTAAGCCACTCTTATTTAGACTGCAGACCACTTTAAAACCCAATTAATGCTTCCTAATGATTCAAGTATCAAATGGGCATCAATTTTACTAAAAGAAGATGAAAATTCAAAACTTATTACGAATACTTTGTTAACAAAAAACTAGGGGGAAAGAATTTTAATCACTTTTGTGTTGAAGTACTCTTTTGAGAGTCTTCCATTCAATTACAAAAGTGAATGCTACATTGAATTAAAACTTGTGCCTGTTAAAAGTTAATAAGTCTAACTTGCCAGTTTCCCTCTTAAAAGTTTTGCTCGACCAAGTCTACCCAAAACTTGTTTTAGATCACATCTCTATACTTAGACATCTCCATATTTAGGGCAGGTTTGGCAAGTCTTATTTGATTAAAATAGAGCTTATTGAAATAGATTTTTTTGAAAAATTGTTGTTTCAATCAGATTTTTTTATAAATAAATTGTTTGGTGTGTCTAATTTAATTATAAAAAGAATGCCTAGCAATTAACATAATCATGAGTAAAGTTGTCTTATCGTAGTAGTATAAACAAATTTGTCATAAGATAAAAGTAGTACAGACAAAACTGTCATATGATGTAATCTGTCATAAGATAGAAGTAGTACACACAACTTGTGCAAAGCTGCATAAAATGGATTTTGCATCTATTGGGTCTGAATTTTTTTTAAAGAATTGATGAAAATACTTTCACCTCAAAAAAATGAATGGCAGAAGAATACTAATAACGTGGAAAAGTGGAAAATTGTTCTCTCTCTTAAATCCATTTTCATCATTCTCAGTAGAAAATGATTTGTGAGACCTGGAACCTCAGGAAATCATAACTGAAAAAAAAATGTTAACATGGAATGCCATCAACTGTGCTGGATACAACAGAGAACAGAGAACGAAAAATTGTGTTCTATCATATGTTAATGCCTAGCTTCCTTTAAAGCAAAAAATAAAAAATAAAAAAAATTGCGCTGGATACCATTTCACTTTATGCAAAAAAAAAAAAAATGAATAAAAAAAACTAGTATGTGGCATTGTGGTGCAGGATGTCCTTATGCCAACCAATTGCAATGCACGATATTAGTAAACATTCATCAAATTAAGACAGATGATTGGTACCTCCCTAAGTGCAGGTGACTTTTCTTTTATATGTATACCAAACTGAGTCCTCATCAACACTCAAACAAAGGTCCCTTTCAACCACTGGAATTTGGCTGCCCTGCATTCATGAAAAAACCCATAACTCTAGTTACGTATAACTCTAATTACTTGTACTCGGTCATGACAAAAAGGAAAACAACTGTCAAGTAAGCATAACTAAGGTTATCCAAATGCATGAACCTTCATTCAATTTGGTTTAGAAAACCAAACTCATCAAACTGTTTGGAGAGTCTTTCTAAGGTCATCCAATCTCTCCAAGTCATTGGGATCTTCCACTTGAGAAAGTGCCCCTAAAGGCCTGTTTAGATTCCATGAAAGCCCTCCTATTTTCTGTCTTCAGGAAAACCCAGAAACTTTGGGCTGATTGCTCTATGGCCTTCATCACTTCTATAGAAAATACAGGGTCTCGCTTCATTCCCTCCTATTGCTCCATGTTGCTCGTAGAAAACCAAGATAATATTGATTTAGTAGAAAGTTAACTAGATAAAACTTTCCAATTCAGTACAAAACGAATAAGAATATTCCAAATCTCCTGTCAAAGTCGCCCATTATAGGTAATTAATATGTATGCTTATAGGGCCATCTGAAAATAATAAGATAACAATAATAGAAGTTGACATCATGGCTCTATTTGTGATTTTTGTAGTTACCTGATAGAAGCAAGCAGTTCGTGAGATAGTCGTTATGGTATTTAATCCATTTCTCATCTTTCAAGTTTCAATGCATCCTTTACAGAGATAAATGATTTGTTCAGAGTCTGGACTGTTGTTGGCACATAGAGCTTTAAGCACTGTAGCAGGAGAGAGTAGATTTTCACAGTCAAAGGCCACGATTCCATGGTGAAAAGTTGGAAGGAGTTGATGAGGCCCTCGTGGAATACAAAAGCTAAAAAGAAATGAAATCCCACTCCAACCATCCCCACAATGAATAATAACAACCCCAACATCTTATTAACAAGAATCCTTGTCAGAGGAATCCTGGACGAACCATAATTAATAATTAATTCTGTAATTAACAATATTTTTTTTTATTAACAATTAATTCTGTAACTGCGGTCGCAATGAATATACTTGTAGTGGTTGTCATCACCTACCAACCATTCATGTAAAATGCTAGTGAGAGAATTAAAAAGTTAGCTTCATGAAAAAACAAGAAACAAACTTGCCGTGAGAAATATAGAGCTTGAGTTCAGGGTTGGGACTGGCTTGCGTTCCACATATATGTTATTTTCATAAACTGAGGAGCCAGTTTTGGGCTTCAGCTTTGGACCGGCACAAATAATTTTAACTTAATCTAGCCTTGCTCAAGCTCAAGGTTGGGCTCAGCTTTATTAACCCAAAAGACACGCTCAAGCCCAAGGCCCATGGAGCCAACTCAACTCATTGACAGACCTAGTGATGACTTCATTGATTGGTGAAATGGCTAAGATGTAGCCAGGCCTAGGGATTGTCCTACACTAATTTCTCTCCTCTGTCACATAACTTCCCACTTTAAGGTACCAAATTATTTAGTCTTCCAACCTAACCTCATAAACACATTAAAATATAAGAAGGTATTGGCGCAACTCCAGATCTCCAATCAAATGTAGAACAATCTCCCGAAGGATTATTCGAATTCAAAGATGGATTCCAACCCTAGGGCATAATAATAGTCACGGTAAAAAACATACTGAGAGAAAACTCTGATAATTTTAATTGAATTAAGCATGTCCATTACAACGAAAAACTCCTCTTTATATAGGAGTGACTGTTTCTAAACTAGGAATGACTATCTCTAAATAATCATGGCTTACTAAAATAAATTAAGCAATTACTAATGTCAACTCAACATAAAATAGAAAATAAATAATTAATTAGAACTATCTAACTAAGGATAGGGATCTCTGATCTTAGGGAGATCATGGATCAAGGGGGGCCCATCAATGACTATGAGCCAATGATCCGGGCCGGATTTAGGATCAGCCTGCATCAACCTTGCTTCCCGTCTGATCGTTGCTTCTGATCCAGTCAGGCAACAACTCAGCATATCCATCATGGTTTCTTCTAACAGAACTTTAAAGATGGATTCTTCTAGTGAAAAAGTCATGGTTGGGTCACTAACTTGTTATTATGACTGTATAAAACTATGAAGAACAACTATTTATATTTATAGATTACAGTTCTAAAACCTAGTACGTAACTCTGGAAACCATTAACAGAGCAAACAACTTAACAGAAAGGAGTCATGCTTTTTGTGAAGTCTTGTTGGCATGTGGGCCTCTGGCCCACACTTGATAGCACAAAAGCAACATTTTAAGGTTATTACAGACTCCTAGTCCAGGCCATACGGGCATTAAAATTCAAGCTTTTCATGCATGGGCATTATCAAGCTCTCTCTCTCTCTCTCTCTCTCTCTCTCTCTCTCTGTGCATGCAGGTACAGATTCCAAAGTTTCAAGCTGCAAAATGCAAAGAAACCCTAGTGTTACACACTCTCTCTCTGCATACTGGTACAGATTCCAAAGTTGAAGCTGCAAAATGCAAAGAAACCCAACTCTCTCTCTCTCTCTCTCTCTCTCTCTCTCTCTCCACATTCTGGTGCAGATTCCATAGTTCAAGCTGCAACATGCAAAAGAAACCCAAGTGTTACACACACGCAGATTCCATAGTTCAACCCAAGAGCTACAAACACGCGGATACCATAGTTCAAGCTTCAAAATGCAAAAAGAAACCCTAGTGTTACACACACACACATGCTTATCCAATTTACACCTTGCTGGATATGGGTTCCATCCCCTGTCATCGGCGGCCAACAAGTCTAACCAATTTACACACATATGCTTAATCAACATCCTGTGGCCCACACTTGATGGCCACAAGTCTAACCACTCAAGTGCCTCATTTAATCAAAGCTTATGAAAAAACCTGGATTTTTAAAAGCGAAAGAACCATTATTATAAAGTAGCAATATGGGATGTAGTGGCATGTCTGTGTGCAAACTGAAACATGGATATGTAGTGGACCAAATAGAATGGCACGGTTCTAAAGCAACTGGAGAAGGCAGACATGTGGATTTACACAGCTAGGTTCTAAACAGTTAATGATTATGTGTGGATGATCATGAAGAGAATTTACCCTCAATAAAAGTGAATAAAGAAGAACGAAGTATGAGTGGAGAAGACGTATAAGTAGAGGTGAGGAGACAAGTATTTTTGTATGAGCAGTGTTTTTGGACTACAAATGGATAGAATCATGCAATCCAATTCATTTCTTCAATAGCTACCCACCAAAAGAGTGGCGTGTGGTCAATTATTGCTTTGAACCTTTTAAATCAGTTGCACAATCAGAGACACAAACCTCACACGTCCATCACGATCTGTATCTGCGGCCTGTAAATCTTCATTGGTGAAATCTCTGCTCCAACGACGTTTGGCCCTCCATTGCTTCCATGCCTCCCCAAATGTGGTTATCAACCAGCCGACTGAAAGGGTAGAGAAAGTTAGCCAGAATACAGCAAATACGCGACCCATAGTTGTTCTGAAGGCAAAGTCGCCATATCCAACTGTAGTAACCGATACCACAGAGAGATAAAAGGAATCAAGACCGTTCAACTTCTCTACGTAACATAGAACTAAGAAACCTAAAATGATGAAGAAGACAAAAGCCACAAGTATCCCAACTCCCACCCTCTTCCTGACATTTGTAAGAAAGTTCTCTGATAACTCTGGGCACAGTCGGGTTTTTGAAGTACGATTCCATACTATCTCCAGTATGCTCGGGAGCATAATATTTTGGAGGATGACTCCTCCTAGAGCATACAAGCATGTAAAGACTTTAGTGCCAACAGATTTTGATACAATATCACCATATCCTATTGTGAAAAACGTCACGATAGTAAAATATAACCCGTCTACAAAAGTATTAGTTTTTTTTGTTTGTGAAAAATGTTTGTGTGTAAGGGCAAAAAAGAGAGCACCAAAAAGAAGATACACAGTGACAACAGCAATCTTAATCATCACTGTGAGATGGTGGTTTTTAATGGTGGAAGCATGACCGGTTCTAATATGGTGTCGTTGGTGGGTGTGTCCATGTGGAGGTGGAGCATTGTGTGGGGGTTGCTGGGTGTGTTCATGTGGAGGTGAAGCATTGTGTGTGCGTTGCTGGGTGTTTTCAGGTGGATCATTGTGTGTGAGAGAATGACTAGGGTGGATTTCAGAGGTTGTGTGTGAAGAACCGGAAGAGGTAGACATGCTGTCAATTGGTATAAACAAGAAGTTGAGAGGAATAAGAGCAGAGGCTGAGAATAAGGTGCCAATACAGTGTGATGAGCTGTGTTTAAAAAGAACGCCTTGCTCAAGTGCTCAAGTGCTGCAAGAGATACGTGTCACGTGAACGGCGATACATGATCCGGATGAGACGTGTCGTCCGCTCAGATTTGATTTATAATAAACACCTTGGCAGACCGTATAACACGTAAATCTCTTGAAATCCTGCTCCATCATCACCACATCTTCTGCCGTCAAGTGGGGAAAGTAGAAAGGGTTTTAAAAAATATGAGAAATGAAGGGTCATGGGAAAGAAGAAAGCAGCTGTGCTGAGGCATATTTTCTTGGAGGGAAGAAGAAATGGACTGTGGTTTTTGCTGCTGCATGGGCATCAGCCGCCCCTCCCATCATCAACACCCAAGTCGTTCTCAAAGAGAGGAAGATGAAAAATTCGGCTGTTGGCATTTTTTCATTTTTACAAAAAGACTCCTCTTCAATTCTTAAAACTTTAAGTAGGTTCATAGTGATTGAGCACTGGCGTGGATGAGTAAATTACATCCACAATTCATCCACTCATCCTCAGTATATAACTAGCAAAATAGGCCCGCACTTAGCCCGGGCCCAAAAATTAGAATTTATTCAATTTCGGGATACTTTATAAGGTATTAATTGAAAGAAGATAATGTAGAATAAAAATCATATTATTTATTATTTACAAATTATATAAAAGTTTATTTAAAAGGAGAATGTATAGAAAAATTACTTTATTTGAAAATCAAATTTAAGGTTATAAATTTCAATTATTTATTATTTTCCAGGTAAAAAGTCTATGAAAATTTTGAAATCTATAAAAAATTATATAAAAATATAGATCAGAGTATTTTGGAAAAAAAAGTACTTATACATGAAGTTCAAGTATTGTCTTATGAATATCAAATCATTATTTATTGCATAACTTTAAAGAAACATCTCTTCAGAGGCAAATAAATTAAATTTGAAATTAAGTACAAAGTAAAAAGAAATTCATTTACATTTACATTGTAATAAATAATTATACATTGAAGCCCATAAATGAGTCATCTATGTTGTATCATGGTCTTTGCAATATTTTTTTTAAAAAAAAAGAAAAGTTGTTAACCATGCCAACTCCTAATTTCCCTAAAACCTAAGCTCCTCTAAAAAGTCCATCTTCTTATGGTCCATGATTTTTTTCCAAAAGAAAATAATAATAAAAGAAAAAAAAGTCATCACCCATGAAAATTTTCTAAGAGTGGGCTATAGTTAGATTGTTTACTTCTAAAAATTATCTAAATTAAAAAAATATTATTTACCTTTTTCAAAATTTTATATATAAAATCATATTTAAAAGGAATAGCATAATTACAAAATCCACAAACCAAATTTAAATTTATGAAATCTAACATATATAATTTTTTATGAAAAATATTGATGCAAAAAACTTGAAATGTAGAACAAATTCTAAAAAATAACAATATTTTTCAAAAAAATAGAATCTATACATGAAATTTAGAAAAAAAAAAAACAACAGAATATGAAATCATTAGTTAACTATATAGTTCTCAATTTATGGATCTCCTATTGTAGTCCAACATCTAATCATTAATAAAAGTTAAAAAAGCATACCATTAGATAAAGCATATAAAAATATGGGTTGTAAAGTGTATAAATACACATAAACCACTA
Source organism: Sextonia rubra (assembly GCA_037013555.1). Classification (NCBI taxonomy): domain Eukaryota; kingdom Viridiplantae; phylum Streptophyta; class Magnoliopsida; order Laurales; family Lauraceae; genus Sextonia; species Sextonia rubra. The sequence goes on along the minus strand of JASUAD010000001.1, from coordinate 100,888,663 downwards.
GTTGAAGAAAATGTTGCAAGTGGTGTAGACACATTTGGTAGACTGGACATCACATAAAAGGCCACAAAGGTAATAGAAAATTGTAGTGCATATTGAATAAAAAATATTCAAATAGGCATAGAATCCAAATACTCATACTGTGGTTGGTTTTCTCATTATATACTTCTTTTATATTTTTTATAAATTCTTGTGTTACCGGTGGTAACTTTTGATCTTGCAATTACTTATTTTGAATTGCTCTCTCAACATTTGCCTGCTGCCTTTTATGTTTAAAAATAAAAATAAAACCACGATGCTATTAGGCCGACAAAAGGGTATAAATATCTCTGCACGTATAAATAAATGTGATATCTATGTAAACTTAAAAGAAAAAGAATAAAATATAAAATAAATTCTAATAACTTGTTGATCTGGCATAGTGATAATAACTCAAAAAAAAAAAAAAAAAAGAACATCCAAAATCTGGAACCACCATGTTGGCCACCAAGATTTCCCACCTCCCTTAATTCCACCCATTGCCTCCATAGCAAGCAATCATGTTGGAATCACAAATAGGACTAAAAGCCATTAGAAACTTTAGAAAGGAAATTATCATAAATATCAAGAAAGAGGTTTCAAATTGTAGGAGCTTCAATTTTTCAAGAGACTTAACTTCTTCTTCAAAATGGAAACGGTCCATCAAAAGTTTTGATAGAGGCTGCATTGAACGGAGAATTGCAAACAGTCAATTTTGAATGAAATTGATGGTTGCTTATAAACTATTAGAGAAACGGTTTCTAGCAAAGAAAAGAAATTGTGTTGATGTGGTTCACAAGAACCAAACCATTTTGAGGAGATTCTTTTTTATTAAACATTTTATGAGTTATTAATAGAGGAGGAACATAAATGTGAGAGCGAGGGAATTGGCGGGGTCAAAAGAAATCAAGAAAAGTCAAAAAGGCCCTTCTCAATTGAAAGTTTTTGCAAATTGAACCTGATTCTCAATTAAAATCAACCAACTTAATATATTATAATAGATGCGGCAGAGGAACAGGACTATTACAAGTTAAGGGTATTAAGTTTGTTAGGATCGCAAAAAGTTATCATAGGAGAGGCGCAGGGGGATCGACAGTGACAGGAGGTCCACATCACTCCGGCCTATGTGAAATGAACAAAAGAAGACTAACGTGTAATACTATTACTTAAAGAAGAATTCTTAATTTTCATTATTTTTTTTAAAAAAAATTAGTTACTTTCATACATTTAAATCTAATTTTTCTATTTTGAAAAGCAACTAATCCTTTTCTAATTTTACTCTTTTTTTAAACAAATCATTTAAGATTAATTTTGTCCTTTTATATAAAATAAAAAAATTGTCAATCAATCTAATAGTCCATTCCATTAATTTGAGAAGGAAAGTTAGGGTTTTGAGAGAGAGAGAGAGAGGATGAGAATGGTGACCTGGGAAAGGAAAGGAAATGAGGGCTTAGGGCTTTCCCTTCTTTGGAAGAGAATTATAAAGATACATAATATTCAGTCCTTCTTTGGAAGATAAATTGAAAGATACATAATATTCAGTTTAGCAAACATTTCTAGACATCAACTAGTTATCTGATTAAACACTGAACTACATTCACACAAACACAAACAGGTCTAGGTTATCTGAGAGATAATATATCAAACAGCAAGCAAGCAGTGGTTGAACTTCCAAGATTTCACAACTAAACAGTCAACCCATATAAAGCCGTTGACAACCATGAAGTGGTTATAATTCCAAATTCTAAGCAACAAACGTTGCAATATGAATCTGACCATCTGTACATAGCCACCAAAAAAAAAAAAAAAAGAATCTTTTATCAATACTCTTAGCCACAGAAAAACTTTCTTTTATCAATACTCCCAAGTTGAAGTTTTCAGCAACCCATGTAAGGCCATTTATCTGACCCAACCCCACTAAATGCAGTGGTAAAACTCTCGAATTCTGATGTATTCCTAAAAAACATAGTGTAATGAATCTGCCCATCTTTTAAATCAATGTGAATTGAAACCCAAATGACATAAACGGCATAAAAGAGCTCTTTTAGACATTTAATCAAACACATGGCATGCAGAACATCATAGAAAAGCGAAATGGGGCTTTCGAGCTTGAAATCCAAGAGTCGGTGTGTCATATGACCCATCCACAATTTTTTCTGCACCGTCATATTTCTTTGTAAGATCTATAATAGCCAAGTCTGATGTAAGAACAATTGCTGGATGCTGCCTGTACTGTCAGCACCACAACCTCTGCAAGGACCGCATTGCATCGTTTCTTCCTCAAAAGCTCCGAAACATACTTGTAAGGCCCCTAACAAATCAAGAAAACATAGATCCTTGCTCCATAACAAATTGAGCAGTTAGCAATGATCAATAGATTCGAATTCTTACGACACAACAAAGACTGAGATGAATGCAAACAGCTTTCCGTCAGAAGTGTAAGATCCAGCAACAACAAAGAAAGAACAAAACGATATGAAATCAAATTAAAAAAAAAAACGTATCAAATGGAACTGATCTATCAGATCAAAAACGCTAAGTTCACGAATTGGTTTGAGAAAAATGGAGAGAATGTGAAAAAAGAATCGATGGGTCCTCCAAATCAAAAGTTATGATCGTCCGCTGATGAGCAGATTAGCAATTGCTCTGTGAAGGAGGAGAGATCGAGAATCAGCTGTTCGTCTTCGTCGTCGTCGGCTAAAAGAACTCTCCTGCTTCTTTGGTGTTTGGTGATAGCTTTGTGTTGTTGAGATGGTCGTTTTTGGGTTTCGCAGAGACGGAAATGGAAGAGCTTATAGGGTTTGCAGAGACGGACAGCGAAAAAGCGTGTGCCGCTTTTTTAAGTCGGGCCGTACCTTCGTCTTCACAATCAACAACTCCAATCCCTTCACCTACATTGCAACTGACGGAATCATTAACATTTGATACAATAGCAGAAGTACATTCAATTAGATAATCATTAAGTTTGAGGCTTCAAAAATCAAAATTGAATGTTATGATTATCCGGAGTATAGCTTTAGTAAAATACAGACTCCACCTAAATGCACGACAAAGCAAGGAAAGCACTTAAAAAGTGTTTGGGTGTCTCCTTGGGAAGACTGCTGCGTGATACTAATCCTGCGTCATAGCCCATATAATATATCAATTTTGACCAAATCTCTTTCAATTTTGACTTTTTTTATTGAGCATTTGTAAAAATCTTTAAAATGTTCAGGTGAAGGGATTTGAAATTTCAAATTCCAATTTGACCTTCTCTCAATAGCATTCATTAAAATTTTGACCACCTTTTAAAATCAACCACTGATTCACTTTCACCTCATTAGAATCTTAGACTTGCTTGTTTCTCTTCGAAATAAATGCATAGGAGACTTTCAACTGATGATTAGGCTCAAAAAATTGGTGTCAACCTCTCTCCTCCATCTACTCTCTCTGCAAATTGGATTGTGAATTTATGCATCATCTTTTTTTTACCTACTCTCTTGCTTTGGCCCTCTGGAAATAGATTCTGACGACTATGGGTTGAACCTCCTTTCATTCCAACCCCAGCCTCTTATAGTCCATATTCTCTTTTGGTTGTGACAAACATACACTAAACAAGGTATGGTTGTAGTTTTCTTCTCAACATTATATGTCATTTAGCAATCCAGAAATAATAGTAGATTTGAGAACAAAATTCCTTCTAGCCATGTCTCGAGAAGGCTTCTTTGGATCCAACTAAATTCAGCCTTGGATCAATTGCATAAACCATTCCTTGGGCCTCCATTCGTTGCCATCATCAATTTTTTCAAAGCTGCTCCTCTGTAAATATTTTTTTTCATTTTCTGCTTTCTTTTTGTTGGCTTTGCTCATGCCTGTTGAGCGTGGATCCCATTTTTTTGGATCCTTCTGTATCTTCTTTTTGGGAGCTCTTTTTTAAAGCTCTTTCCTCCTTTTCTCCTTAATACAATTTGCCTTTAAAAAAAATGTTTGCACGGTATCAAAAAAAAAAAAAAAGAAATAAACGGTAGATATGCACTTGTGAAACTTTGATCCCAATCCGAGTGAGAAGAGCACAGTTTAGTTATTCGAAGAAACTCCAAATGTGTTCTGAAACCTTGGGTGGATTTGGTATTGTGCCATTTGGATATTCCCATGTTTCCATGAGATAAGCCTACAATAAACATGTTTAGTATGTGCAAATCATTATTTCAAATTTTCGTCTTACGGGAAGGAATCTCAAAATCTTAACCTTCTAGCATGAGAAACTCGGAACAAAAAAAACCAACAACTTACTGACATATTAATTTCTACTTATCTCAAAATGATTCTGTTACTCAATGCTTAAAGTGGATCATAGTTAGCAATCATAAAAGCTGGGCCCATTTTTTATTTCTAGGTCTTTATAATAATGGGACCACATTATAAATCCTTTGAGTGTGGGCTCCATGTTCAAATTTCTAAATGTAAGTTACATCATCATGTAAATTATCATTAAAAAAATATAATCTTTCAAGAAAAAACACTTAAAATTTCAAAAAAGAATTAATCTTTCAAAAAAAATTTAGTCTCACAAAAAATTACTTATCTTTCAAAAAAAAATTAATCCTCAAAAAATTCAAATTTTAAAAAAAGTTTTAATATTTTAAAAAATATTTAATTTTCAAATAAAAATATTTAATCCTTGAAAAGAAATTTAAAATTTTTAAAAAATATTTAATATTTCAAAAATAATTTAATTTTTCAAAAAAAGTATTTAATATTTTAAAAGAAATATTCAATCTTTCAAAAAATAATTTAATTTTTAAAAAATATTTAATATTTCAAAAATAATTTAATTTTTCAAAAAAAGTATTTAATATTTTAAAAGAAATATTTAATCTTTCAAAAAATATTTAATATTTTAAAATTTTATTTCATCCTTGAAAAAATGTTTTATCTTTTAAAAAATAATTAATATTTCAAAAAAAAATTTTAATTTTTGGAAAAAAAACATGTATAATATTTCAAAAAATATTTAATATTTCAAAAAATTATTTAATTTTTCAAAAAAATCTTTTAAAATTTATTTAATATTTAAAAAATATTTAATCTTTCAAAAAATAAATAATATTTAAAAATATTTAATTTTTCAAAAAACATATTTAAATTTTTTTAAAAATATTTACTTTTTAAAAAAATATAAAATCTTTTAAAAAATATTTAATCATTTAAATAAATATTTAATCCTTCAAAAAATAATTAAGGTGTCAATAAATATTTAATCTTTCAAAAAAATTTAATCTTTCAAAAAAATGAAAAAAAGGTGGAGCGACATTGTAATTCATTTGAATGTGGGCTCACAATGTGAATCCTATGAATATAGTCCCATGTTCTAATTTTTGAAGGTGGATACTTCGTAATTTTTAAAATAGGATTCCTATTTACAATTAACAAATAGGATGGTCCCACATTATACTCTCTTATAATTTCCAAAGGTGGGACCACATTATAATCTCTTATAATTTTCAATGATGGGCCACATTATAATTCTTATAAAGGTAAGCCCACCTTATAAATCCTATGAATATGATCCCCATATTCTAATTTTTAAAGGTGGATACTCCATTATAACTTCTAAGGTGAGTCCCACGTATGCTAATAATAAAGTGCTGCAAACATTAAAAGGTGAGTCCATATTTTCGATCTTATGATTCTTTTGCTTTCAATTGTTGCATAAAAATTTTTACATCGTTAACAAATAAGTTTTGTATGGCATATTTTCAAAATAGTATTTTAATATAATACTAACAACAAAAACCCGTGCTAAGCCCCGGGCCAAAATTGAAAATATATTAAAATCTACCACATTTTAAATATAATTAATAAAAAAGTAAATCTAAAAAATAAATATATTATAAAGAAAAGTGAAAGGAATTAAATTTTGATGGATTATAAAATCATTAAAATAGTAACCTTATTTTTAAAAGAAAATACAAAAAAAAAAAAAGAAGAACCATATATGCTAGTGAATTTGGAAAAATCCCTAGCATATTAATAAAAATAATATTTTGCTCTCCTTAAAAAAAATTACAAAACAAACCCCAATGATGTTTACAAAATTTGATCATAATCTCTTTGATTAAAAAAAAACATACACACACAAAAGTGTTAGAATAGAAAAACTGAAGAGTAGAGGGAGGGAGAGAGAGAGCTCTTATTGATGAGATTTCTGTGTGTACATAATAGGGGGGAGGAGGATCTTATTTATAGAATAAGATTGCTTCCTCCTCAAGCAACCCAATAGGGAAAAACCCTAACCCTTAGTAATTCCTTTATCTCATGTGGGTCCCAATGTGGGCATCCACATATGATAATACATCTTATAACACTCCCCCTTGGATGACCACCATTCAATGACAGTTGCCTCATTAAAACCTTGCAAAGGAAAAACCCAGTGGGATAAAAACCAAGGCGAAGGAAAAAGAGTACAACGTTCTACAGGATCATTGACTTGGTGTTGGACGTGCATAATGCTGCCTCGTTAAAACCTTAACTAGGAAAACCCAGTGGGACAAAACCTAGAGAAGGAAAAAGAGTACATCGCACATATGTCCTGGGTAGCATACTTCAGGATGCCTCCCCCTGATTACTACTCCCCCTGATGATAACATCTTTGTACGTAATTAAGCATGTCAATCTCGTATACAATTTCTAAAATACTGAGTTTTGGCAAAACTTCGTAAACTGATCAGCCAGGTTGTTGCTTGAACGAGCTTGATTGACTTCAATCTTGTTATTCTTTTGAAGCTCATGAGTGAAGAAGAACTTTGATATAATGTGTTTCGTCTTGTCATCTTTAATGTATCATTCTTGAATCTGTTGAATATATGCCCCATTGTCTTTGCAAATAATGCTCGGAGTACCTGTACTAAGGGTAATTGACAAGAACTACATCTATGCTGAGTTAAATATTTTTGCCATACACATTCCCCACTGGCTTAAAAATCTCAGCATGGTTAGAATAAGTAGCTATCAATAGTCAATTTAGTAGAATATCAAAAATAATGATATTGACATGAAGAAACATATAACATGTCTATGATCGATCCTTATGAGGATCAGGGATATATCCTGAATCTGTATATCCTACAAAATTTGGTTTCAACCATAAAATAGACATAGATATCATAGCATTTGTTTAATACCAATCCAAAGCCTTGGTGCAAAACCATCTATGGGAAGCATATTTATAAAGAATAAAAATCTCATTAGAACTTCTCTCGATCTGCGGGTCGAGATAAAATAGTCAATAGTTTTCTTGAGCTCTTCTGGAGTCTCGATTAGATTTATGTTATTTATGTAAATAACATAAACTTTTACTATTATAAATCCATTTAAGGATTGTATAAAGATAAACAGGCAAATGGGATTGTTTTCATACTCTTCCTTATATAGACATTTATTAAGACGATTGTACCATATTCTTCTGGAATGTTCAGGCTGTACAATAAACATCTTACTTATATTGAGTACGTACTCTCTGACTTTGCTTCAGGCAAAGCAAATCCTTCTGGGATTTTCATATATATAACTGTGTATGTTTTCAATCCCAAGTTTCTACAGGAAACCTTGTATCACAAGTTTGCCTTTCGTTCATTTGCCTTACAAACACCCATTTGTAACCTACAGGGTTAACACCGTTTGGGGTTTGTACTATAGGTTCATATATACCATGTCTATTTAGAGATTGTAATTCCTTAATGGTATCTCTTTATTTTGGCCAATATGTTCTTTGTCGACATTCATTTATAGAACATGGTTTTGTATCCCAATTATCATTCGCATTTTCCCTTGATATTTGAGTAGCTACCGCATATACAAATGCGTCATCGATGATAATTTCATTTCTATCCCATCTCTCTCTTGAATAATTATAAAGTATAGAGATCTCTTTATTTATTGGGTACCCATTGCCTCTTCAGGGGCTTCTAGAGTCTCTTCTGGGACTCGTGTCTCTTCCGGGACATCAATTTCTTCAGGAATTTTAGAGAGAGTGGATTTTGTCATAAACTCTTCTGGAGTATACCTCTTCTGGAGTATGATTGGGATATGATTGCTCATTTCTCCTCTTCTGGGGAGCTGAGTCCTTGAAACCTATAAGTCTACCATGCTTCTGGCATGTGTAGATTCATTTGCTGCCATATTTGAACTTTGTTCTTCAGGAACATTAATTCGTACTTGTCCTACAGGGACATTAATTCGTGCTTGTGTGTTCATAGCCGATACACGTGACCTAGTCACTTTTGCTGCATCATTAAAAGCATCAAGGAATTCGTTTGTAATTAAGTGCACAATTCTCCGTACTTGATTCTCACATTGTGAAGTACATAAATCTGGATGAGATTGAGTGGAAGTATTCCATATTAATTCTCGCCGTTCTTCAGGAACGGATTGTTCTTCAGGAACAAGGTGTTCTTCAGGAACTCTCTTATCTCCCCCTAACGGCGAAAAGACTATCCCATCAAGATGACAATTAGCAAAAACGAACAATGAATATATCTCCTGTCATTGGGTCTAGATATCCATTAATTAGGGTGAAATATAACCAACATAGAGTCTACGTTGTGAGTTCATGTAGGTCACAAACCTACGCTATCAAGTCTTATAAAATTATAAAAAAAAATATGCCCAAGGAAGTGTACCCTAAGTGTAATAATTTGTGCTAATAGGCAGGATTTGATGAGTTCACTAATGTCACACTGTACCCTTTGCGAAAAGGATGGTCAATAGATGGTACTCTAAGGAGTACGTAACAGAAGTATCAATAATTTACTAGAGCATAGGACCCCTAGAATAACAAGCTTCTGGCTTAACTTTGTCGTTTTGCTCATAATCGAATATGATTCAATTTTTAAAGATTATTTTGTAATATAGCCTTGAAATATAAGGAGAATGCACTTAGCTTTTCTAGTATCAGCTTCTGGCTGTCAATACTAGTAATGATGTACAAATACCATTATGTAGACTCTTCCGGAGCATTCAAGTATTTGTACGGATACAGCTATGATCGATGCCGTGCACGAATGAAACACTAATTCAGAGAAAAACTTCTGGTTTTTTCAATGTAGTGTGTTTTGTTGCACTGTCTACCAGACAGATATTATCTTCAGTTTCATGCATTGCATGAGCCATAGAGCAAGTAATAATAAACTCACATAACTAGGTAATCGCATTGCAAAAATAAAAGTAAGAACAACTAAACAAGTCAGCATTCAAAGCAAATATAACATAATATACGGGGGATTAAAAATAAGTCCAGCATTCAACAAAATATCTAAGAACTGAACTCAATGTTCAAACTCATAAAAGTAGTTGTAGGTCTTCCAGACCATGCTTGGTGGTTCGCCCAATTTCCAAACAAAATGCCTTCTCAATCACCTCTCCTGGGGTGATTTATTTCATCTCTACGAGAGAACATATTATATCTACCTTTTCTGAAGGGATTTTAATTGACTAATCTGGCATTTATTTCAAACATTGAGTGTATGACCATCTGCTAGTGATCATCCCTGTCTAATGGGGATATAATGGCGCGGAAAATAAGAGCGTATGCCATATCCTTCAGGGATATTTTATTTCCGACTTTGATAGTATCACCAAGCCTTTTAGAGTGTGTTAAGATCGATTTACTAATAACAATCAAACAAAAATAGAACTTTGAGTTCTCAATATCCGATGACAAAATATAATGAAGAATTGGCCAATCAGAAAGTTAGAACTTCGGGTTCTTAACTGATGAATCAGAACTTCTAGTTCTGTTAATACTTCAGGCTAGTGATAGAACTTTAGGTTCTTAGAACTACTGGTTCTATCAAAGCTTCAGGTTTGAATCACAACTTCTGGTTCTATCAAAACTTCAGGTTTGATTTCATGGCCGTTGTATCGATCTACACTACTTTGAATCTTTAGAAATCAAAGCTCCAAGTTTGATTATGAATATGAATCTTCGGGTTCATATTCTAAATCTTAGAACTTCTGGTTCTAGATAATGTATGGATCTTCGGGTCCAGATTATTCATTGGATATAGAACTTCAGGTTCCATTATTTGGAACTACTGCTTCTGGCAATAATAAATTCATCAAAACTAAAGTTTCAGATAATCATTAGTGATAATTATACCGGAGTAATTATATCAAGCATGCAGTATAATGTTATAGAGTATAAAAATAAATGTATATGAGAAACAGAAATAAAACTTCAGGTTCTTAACATCCAATCAAAGATAATAATAAAAATGTGATGAAGAATTTAGAAATTGAAGTTTAGAACATCGGGTTCTCAACTTAAGAATCAGAACTTCTGGTTCTAAATTAGAATAGTTCATAGATCTTTCAGTACGAGTTAGAACTTCAGGTTCTAGATTATAATAATTCATGGATCTTCAGGTCCGAGTTAGAACTTCTGGTTCTAAATTAGAATAACATACAAAACTGCAAATTCAGGTTATTTATTCGATATAGAATTTCTAGTTCTAAGTATCATATGAAACTTTGAAAACGTATTGTAGATCTGAAAACTTCTGGTTTCAGAGTAAAATAACCAACGGATCTTCTGGTCCGAATTTGAAAGAACTTCTGGTTCATAGATTAAAAAAATTTACGGAACTTCGAGTCCGAATTATTGATTCCATATAGAACTTCTGGTTCTAAATATCGTATGGAACTTCGGGTTCCAATTTCTTGCATAGAACTTCTGGTTCTATTTATGATTTATGATTTTCAATTTTATCATGATCTCCATTTGATAAGAAATTACAATTCATCACTTAAATTAAAATGATAAATACTTATATATCTAAAAGTAATAAAGTTAAATGCAGATTATCAAACGAATAAATGGTCATAAAATAAGGAGAAATTACTTAACTTTTAAATTGTCCTTGTTTTGGTGCCAATGTGTAGATCTACTCACGAGCTTTCTATAGGTATAAACGGATCTCAAATCAGACTTCGGATCGTCAAGATATTGCAGAAACAAGTTTCTGCCATTGATCCAGTCAAATCTGCATTTGACCGTATGACTCGCTGCTGACGTCACCTGGATGACATTAAGCACTGGGCTTTTGGAAATCATGCCTTTACAAACGGGTCGGGTCGGGTCGGGTTGACCCGACCTGACCTATGCTTGACCTGGTCCCAGACCAGATTCTTCTCCCTCTATCTCAGCTCCTTGCCTTCTCTCGAAGACTCCGATTTCGCCAATCTCTACTCCGGAAGGAAGTCCAACGAGCTCTCCCTCCAGCTCGACTCGGGCCAGACCGTCCGCGACTCGTTCCTCGACACCAGGATCTCCTGGACGAGCGAGCCCACTCGCTGCGCCGCCTTCGTCCTCAAGATCAGAAAGGACGACAAGCGCCGCATCCTCCGCCCGTATCTCCACCACATCCAGACGGAGAAGTTGGAGGTGCGACTTTTCACCAACGCCGGCGCAGAGAAGGGAGGGATCGGACGGTGGAGATCCGTCCCCTTCACGCATCCGGCGACGATCGAGACCGTCGCCATGGACTCCGACCTCAAGAACAAGGTCCGATCCGATCTCGAATCGTTCGTCAAGGCGAAGCAGTACTACCACCGCCTCGGCCGCATCTGGAAGCGGAGCTACCTCAGCGCCTGCACGCTGTTGCCGATGTTGGAGACATAACGGCAGCGCGGGCAGGAGAGGGTCGTGTCAGGCGAGGCGGAGAACATGCAGGAGAGGCACTCCTCGCAGAATCCATGGCCGCATTGGAGGAGGAGAGGGACCCTCTCTTCCTCATCGTAACGCATCTGGCAGATGGAACAGTAAGGGACCCTCATCTGCACTACTTGCTCCTGCTTTCTCCTCTGCAAAATTAATCAATCGAACACCTGGCGGGTGTTCTTCTCCGCTTTGGCAATCAATCAAACACCTGATGGGTGTTTTGATAGAGAGAGATCTCTAGATGGCAGGCGCAGCAACAGCAAACCGGCGAGGAAGATGCCTGTACGGCCCAACAGAGATCGCAGATCCATTTTGGCTGTTCTTTTAAATAAAAATAGATCCGTCGACGTCCAGCCTCTAGCCTTGCGAGTATATCGTGCTGATAACGTGTTAGAATAGAAAAACTGAAGAGTAGAGGGAGGGAGAGAGAGAGCTCTTATTGATGATATTTCTGTGTGTACATAATAGGGGGGAAGAGGATCTTATTTATAAAATAAGATTGCTTCCTCCTCAAGCAACCCAATAGGGAAAAACCCTAACCCTTAGTAATTCCTTTATCTCATGTGGGTCCCAATGTGGGCATCCACATATGATAATACATCTTATAACAAAAAGCAGATAAAATGGATAATATTGTAATTTTAATGTCTTGGCTAACAAAGCCCATAAACATTATCAGAGACATTACCTACAATCTGGATTGGATTGTACCCACCTTGGATTGAATTTTGACTCTCAGATTCTTATTTCTATTTAGATTCCAAATATTAGATTAAAAAGGAAAGGCGAACGCGATCCTTGTCCTTAATCAAGAACCGCCTCCTTTTATCCCCATCTATCACTTCCCTTGCTCCATTCTTTTATTTTTTTCCGACATACCTTCTAAGCTCTGAGACTTACTGGTTGTTGACCCATAAAAATTACAAAATGTTGCAGTAAAGACTTTACAAACAAATTTCAAACCAAGGGTACATAAACCCTAGGATTGTGAAATGACGAGTCAAGTACTGCACCCAGTTGTTTGAAGTTGGTGCAATATACTCAAAAGGCTTCAAATGAGCTCAAGTTGCAGCAACTCAAGTTTCAGAGTTATTGGACTTTAGTTAGCCACTCAACTCACCAAATACCAAATACAGAGTTCATTGGCTCAAAACCTAGGAGTCATTGAACACACTCAAGGTAATGTTTTATTTTTCTTCACTTAATTTTCTAAGAAGACATCCTTCCTTCTAAAAAAACAAGATGACATCCTTGTTAGTAGACATACTAAGAAAAAAAATTGAGAATCAATTGGTGGCCTGAGGAAGCATACATAAACTTCTTGCTTGCCAACATAAAGAAGGTAAATACTTATGGGGTCCTTGAAGCAAAGTACCACAATTGTTACTATAGTAGAAGGAAGATCAGATTAGACGACGAACCTTGGATTTTCAGAGAACATAGAGCCACTGGGTCTTACTGGATCACTATGAAAGAGACTACTTCTTTTTGCAACCTTTAGCATTTGTCTTCACCTTCTCCCTTTTTAGAAATAGAGGGCAAAATACCAACTATAAATTTGGCCTTAACCGATGGGATGAGAATTAAGAGGTGCTAGTTAATGGGATGGGGCCTTGACGCTTATATGCCTAACTTATTGTATTTAAATTTGTCTGATAAAACATTGTCACAACCCGAACCCAAGAAATCGAGGGTTAAGTTTAAACCTAACCAGTGACACACATACTCCCATGCATACACACTTAGACCTCGTCTAAATGCACACACACAAGGAAAACTCACATGTGCAAACACAATGTACATGGAAGCTGTCAGTATCATTGCGTAAAAAGAAAAAGGATACATAAGGATAAACAATTTCTACAAAAGATAACAGTGAACACAAAATATACAAACGAAAGAATCCTGTCATTACAAATAGTTACTATGAGCCAAGCTACAAAATACAAGAGCCAAGTAAACTCTTATGACAGGAACCAGATGCCTTTGACACAGCAAAATGGAGACCTAAACCATGCCACAATGCTCTCTGGTGGAGTGATCACAGCCACTCCTCTAGCTTTGATGGGGCTTCTACGGTCTCTTTTAAAGTCTTGCCGACCGGTGAGGAGTCGGCATGGGAATTTGAGCCTACAACACCATGGACAACTAGTGAATACAACGATTCAGTAAAGCATAAGCAACAATAAGTTAACACGCGTTGTGTCTAAAAGAATAAATAATAGATAAAATTGCCTTGAATTTTAATTTTGTATACTAGGCAAAATTGTGCATTTGAATAAAGCATGTTATATGGATCAATGCATATGTGTACTATACTATGTGGCTACTACATTTGTTACATCCTCCTTCTAGGGATTTATACATGAGATAACACTATCGACCGGGCTAGGATACGAATGGGTCTCAGGTTTCTAGGGTCTCGAAGCCCCAAGACATAAATACATTGCAGCGGTACCATACATACTATGCCAAACCAACCCTGCCGGGTATCTTAAGGTTGAGGCTGAGTAGTGTCTGACCACGTTGAATCAATCATATACGTGACCTTGAGTCAAGCATGTATTTCATATAAAGAACAGTACTTTACTTTCAATTCAAACAATCCTCACGTCGATGACCATCACCAATAGCAGCAAATCAAATGCATACATTATCAAAGGGACAAAGGTTAAGCAATACATAAAAGTGGAAGCCAATAATCGTTATCCAATATGCCATACAAATCAACTAAATGAAATCATGATAGTTCACTAGTCAACCCTAATATATTTATCCAGTGTTTCTAACCGTGCATGATGATATAGTTTTAAGTTATCCGATATACAGTTGTTTTTCTCTAGTGTTGCATTGTATCAAAAGGTGTATCGGAGTCCCTTAAACCAACACCCATGGGGAGGTGCTTAACATCTGGATTAAACACATGAATGAGTCACAACCCTCAAGACCATTCATGCTATTACCATTTTCCATTGAGAAGGTCAAGGGTTACCTACATTTTAATCTGAAGGCCCTATAAGGTCTCTTCAGTACCTACTTTTTCTTAATATTTATTGGTCTCACCGCTTAGCCGTGGGTGACTTACGGCTTAGCCGTATTATGTACTATGGCTTAACCGTGGTTCCCCAAAATTGTTTCTGCATTTGTGGCTCGCTATGGCTAACTCATGTTTCCTTTTACGGCTTGATCATGTTTGTTCTATAGCTCAACCACCGTTTGGTACGGTTTAACCGTAGCACACCACACGGCTTAGCTGTGACTGGACCATAGAAGATTCTCTTAATTTCTACTCTCTGGGTATCAAACCGTAGCTTAACCTACGGTTGGGTTACAGCTTTGCCGTAGACTGACCATAGTGTAAAAGTCAGATTTTTAGGTCTCTGGAAACTGAACTGTGAAGCTTTACGGCTTAGCCGTAAGCTTCAAGTGGTCATGTTCTGAACCTGTTACAAACGAAATAGAATTTGAATCAAATGGAAACAGAGCTAACAAAAGAGAGAACAAACATATATAATTTGCTACAAAAGGGCTATAAAACGCCAAAACACTTGAAAGATTAAGACGAATAATAACATACATGGTGTACCAACAAGTGTTCATCCATAACGTGCTTATACTTGACTTAATTCAACTTTCTCACGTGAAGTAGTTGTCCTCTAGCTCAATTTACTATCGATATGCAGTCCTAAAACCATGCATGCCAAGGGTGAGAAGAAACACGTACACACAATGCATGAAGCATTCGAGACTTAAAGATACTCTCATGACTCACACCCTTACCTTACAACATACAAGAGATGGAGTGATGGAATGGATGCAAAAGGATTATCCCCTATCTTGGCTTGATGACCGAAGAAGAAGGAAGAAAGGAAATGAAGGAGAGAAGGAGAGAAAAGAAGACGTTGAGTTGAGAGAAGATGGGGTAGATCAGTGCATGCATTTGGGCTTTATAAGGTAAGTATCAAGTAAATTACAAATAAGTCCAAACGTTTAAGCTAATTACAGTTCAAGTCAAATAACTGTCCAACAGAAGCAAATGAAGTTGTTTACTTGCGAGTCAGTTATGGAAGTCAATGAGCTTGACGAGATACATGTGTTGACACCAAGATGATGCATGAAGGATGTCACGACCCGAGCCCAGAATTCGGGGGTTAGCGAAAAGCTAAACCGGTGACACACGTACTCCCGTGCACGTGCACCCAAACCCAGTCCAGATGCACGCACACAAGGGATCTAACACGTGCGAACTAAGCGTACGCGGAAGCTGTACATATCATAGCAAGCAACAAAGGAAAATAAAATAGCGGAAGCCAAAGCAAATACGAAACGGAAAAGACAAAGACAAATACACTGAGATAAAACCGAATACACACCAAAATCAATATACACAAAATATACAGAATACAAGTCCAAAGTCCAAAGTCCAAATACAAGCTCTCAAAAACCAAAACGCAAAATAAAAGCCACTGGTATGCATGCACGCACTTGGCAGAAGTGATCAGGCCCACTCTGCCAGACCGGAGGGTGCCTCTACACTCGCCCCTGCAGCCTCCTCGACCGCCGGGGAGCTGGGCAAGGTATCTGTGCCTGCAACACCACAGACAACACAAATGAATACAACGATCCAGCAAATATAAGTAACAGAGATGAAACACTCATAGTATCAAAGCTGAATATAATAATGACAGAAGATTAAATACAGAGTTCCATATTAGGAAACTAAGCAAATCGTGCATAGAAGTAAAACATGATAATGGAATCAAAGCATAAAATACTGAACTAGTTGGCTACTACGTTAACCATGTTCTCTCCAATAGAGAGCAGAGCAGAGCAGAGCAGAGGAGAACACCGCTGTCCAGGCCAAAGGTACAAGCGGGTCTCGGTTCCTGGGTTCCGGGGTCCCAAGACAAAGCAACACTGCAGTTAAAACAGAGATACAGAGATCTACGCCAGAGGTAACCCCGTCGGGTATCCTAGGGCTGAGGCTGAGTAGAGCCAGACTAATACCAATCAAATCAAAGCTAAAGAAAGGGAGATTATCCGCTTTGGACTCACCGATGACAAAGACCGGATCTTATCCTCACGTATTAACCTCTGGGCAGAGCCACCAGGGAATACCCAAAAATCAGAGATATACAAAGCCAGAGAATATACAAAGCATAGCATAGATCAAAACATAGTACATAGCGAAGAATAATACAGATATACAGAACGAAAGCAAAATGACTGAGGAATGCATAACATAGATTAACAGAACAGAGGACAAAATCATAAACAATATGCAATGCATCTCAGATTAATACGGAATCAAGGTTCATTACGAGCCAAGTCTAATCTAGTTGCATCACTGTCACTAACCGTGCATGTTGATGTAGTTTTAAGTTATTCGATACACCGTTGCCATCCTAGTGTTGCAATATAATCCTGATGTGCATCGAAGTCCCTTAAACCAACACCCATGGGGAGGTGCTTAACAGTGATCAACGCTCACATGAACAAGTCACAGCCTAACAGACTATTCATGCGATCCAAAGAGTCCATCGGGCCGGTGTACATGGGTGGTTAACCTGAATTTGAGCCCTACAAGTCTCACCATTATCCTAAATTATAATTCAGATTTGCCATGCCTAATGGTTTAGCCCTGAGGGACCTATGGTTAAGCCGAAGACATCTTACACGCTCATCGTAATATGCACAACGGCTTCACCTTGGTTCCATTCAAAACACAGCTAAACAGATCATCTTTCACCTCTGATCTGATGCCCTTTTTCGGCTGAGCTACAGTCAGTATACGGCTTAGCCGTAGACCAATCCACGGCTTAGCCGTAGCATTCCACGGCTTAGCCGTAGCTTCACCGTAGGAGTACTGATATCAGAAAGTTTCGACTGATCAGAGATTTAATTCACGGCTGGGGTACGGTTGGGTCACGGCTAGCTTACGGCTCAGCCGTAGGACAATTTACGGCTTAGCCGTAGCCTAGCCGTAGAACAAAACTCAAATTTCGAGTCTCTGGAAACCAAGCCGTAGAAGTTCACGGCTTAGCCGTACAATACAGAATACGAGTTCGGGAAGATTACAGAAACGAAATTTTTGTACAGAAACTGAATAAAACAAGTTCAACTGATTCTCATAGCTTAGAAAATGGCTGTAAAACATTTCTCTAAAGAGAATGAGAATGAATCCAAGCAATCAAACAATACCCATATGTGTTATCAAAACCTGTACTTATACTTGCCTCAAATCTGACAAATCCTCTGAAATCAAGCTCCAAATCCACTAAAATCAAGACAAATCAAAGCAAGAAACCATGCATGAGATGAAGACATAGCAACAGAGAATGGGAGAAGCAATTGGAGAAGAAGAAGAAGAAAGAATTGGAAAGAACCCACTTACCAAATCACAAAACATAAACAGAGAGAAGAGAAGAACCCAAATCCACGAAAGGACCCAATCTACAATCGATCAAGAGAAGTGAAGAGAAGAGAGAGAGAGAGAACGTGGAGAGCTTCTCCTGGAGTTCCTCTTGCATGCACGATCAAGCAAATGAGCAGGGAGTTGGACATCTGGAACTAACTTATATTTATATATGTTTGGAAGTTAAGTCAAAGTCCGGAGAGTTAAGACTAATTACAGTTCAAGTCACACGAAGGTACATCTTCCCCAATTGACTCCAAACGGATCTGACACAGTTACGGAAATTGTCGAGCTCAACGAAATACATATGCTGACACCAAGATGATGCAAAGATGATATGAGCAAAGCAAAAGCAAAATTACGAAAAAGGGCTTAGAACTACCTATTCCAGGTCAAAGGTCACTCAACTACCTATCCATGACCCAAAACAAGTCCAAAAGAAATAAACAAAACAAAACACACACTAATGAGCCACTAATCCGGCTCAAAGGGGATCGGAGTGTTACATCCTCCCCCACTAGGAATCATTCCGTCCTCGGAATGACTACCTACCTGCGCAAAGAGCTGGGGGTACTGGCGCGCTAGCTGCTCCTCTAGCTCCCAAGTAGCCTCATCCGGACCGTGATGCTCCCACAACACTTTAACCCATCTGATAGTCCTGGTACGGAGAATCTGCTCTCGTGTCCCAACGATGCGAAGCGGACGCTCAACGTAAGTCGCATTAGGCTGAATCTGAATGTCATCATAGCGAATCACATGGCTCGGATCTGGCACATACTTACGGAGCATCGACACATGGAACACATCGTGAACACCGGAGAACTCAACTGGAAGTGTCAACCGATAGGCTAAATCTCCAACTCGGCTCTTGACTTCGAACGGTCCTACATATCTCGGAGCTAACTTGCCCTTCTGACCAAATCGAACTGTGCCCTTCATCGGAGAAACTTTAAGAAATACCCAATCTCCGACTTGGAATGCCAAAGGTCTCCTCCGAGTATCCGCATAGCTCTTCTGTCTGGACCGAGCAATCTTCAGATTCTCTATCACTTTCTGCACCTTCTCTGTCGTCTCAGCAATGATTGTCGGACCATGGAAACTTCTAGTTCCAACTTCTTCCCAGCACACCGGGGTCCTGCACTTGCGTCCGTATAGAGCCTCATAAGGTGCCATACCAATGCTCTCATGGAAGCTGTTGTTGTAAGCAAACTCACACAATGCCAAATGCATATCCCATTCCTTCTCAAAGTTCAGCACACTAGCTCTGAGCATATCCTCCAACGTCTGAATGGTACGCTCCGACTGTCCATCAGTCTGGGGGTGGTATGCCGTACTAAAACTCAGCTTCGTACCCATAGCTTCCTGAAATGCTCTCCAGAATGAAGATACAAAACGACTGTCTCGATCCGACACAATCGATACTGGGGTGCCATGCAATCTGACTATCTCGTCAACAAACTTCCTGGCCATCTCCGTGAATGTCATCCCTTTCTTGAACGGAAGGAAATGTGCTGACTTGGTCAATCTGTCCACTATTACCCAGATCGCATTATTCTTTCTACTGGTTGGCGGAAAACCGGAGACGAAATCCATCGTAATGTGCTCCCACTTCCACTGCGGAGTGTGCAATGGATGTAATGGTCCTGGGGGTCGCTGATGATCAGCTTTCACCCTCTGACAGGTCAAACATCGAGCTACGAACCCTGCGATCTCCCGCTTCATATTGTTCCACCAAAATCTATCTTTCAAGTTCCGGTACATCTTCGTACTCCCGGGGTGCATCGCATATCGGGCATCGTGCGCATCTGTCATCAACTTATCCTTCAGCTCATCCACAGCGGGAACACACAACCTATTCCTGAAGTACAAAACTCCATCTACCAAGCTGAAATCCGGTCGATCTGCAATCCGATCTCTGAACTTCACCAGGAGGGGGTCCTCAAACTGGCGATCCTTGATCTGCTGAATCACCTCAGGCTGAAACACGACGGTAGTAGCTAATGTCACCAAGTCACCTGCCGTCCGAACCTCAACAGGCTGATCATGCACAAGCATATAGAATCCTGCCAATACCTGAAGACTGTCTGTTCTCCTGCTAAGTGCATCTGCAACTACATTCCCCTTGCCTGGGTGGTACTTGATCGGAAAGTCGTAGTCTTTGATGAACTCCAACCATCTCCGTTGCCTCATATTCAAGTCATGCTGGTCAAACAAGTACTGCAGACTATGATGATCGGAATGGACCTCGAACTTCACACCGTACAAGTAATGTCGCCACAACTTCAGTGCAAATACAATAGCTGCTAGCTCCAAGTCATGTGTGGCATAGTTCTTCTCATGCTCTTTCAGCTGTCTGGATCCATAGGCAATCACCTTCTGATTCTGCATCAGTACACAGCCTAATCCAACTCGAGAAGCATCGGAATAAATCACGAATCCTTCACTACCATCCGGGAGAGTCAACACTGGCGCCGTAGTGAGCTTTTCTTTCAACATCTGGAAACTACGCTCACGCTTCTCTGTCCACTCATACGGGACCTTCTTCCGAGTCAACTGAGTCAGTGGGGCTGAGATCTTCGAGAAGTCCTGCACAAACCTGCGGTAATATCCCGCCAAACCCAGAAAACTCCGAATCTCTGTCACTGATCTAGGACGGGGCCAATGGACTACTGCCTCAATCTTCGCCGGATCCACCATCAATCCATCTCTAGAAATCTTATGACCCAGAAATGTAACTTGCTCGAGCCAAAACTCACACTTGGACAACTTTGCATACAACTTGTGATCTTTAAGCAGCTGCAATGCTTTCCTCAAATGGTCTGCATGTTCCTCAGCAGTCTTCGAATAGACCAATATGTCATCTATGAAGACTACAACAAACTGGTCCAAGAAGGAAGTAAACACCCTATTCATCAATGCCATGAAAGCTGCGGGTGCATTCGTCAAACCAAATGGCATGACAAGGAACTCGTAGTGTCCATACCGAGTCCTGAAAGCTGTCTTCGGAACATCCTCATCCTTCACCCTGAGCTGGTGATATCCTGACCTCAAGTCAATCTTAGAGAAGTAAGCTGCACCCTGAAGTTGATCGAACAACTCATCAATCCTAGGCAATGGATATTTGTTCTTGATAGTCACTTTGTTCAATTGCCTGTAGTCAATGCACATCCGGAAACTGCCATCCTTCTTCTTGATGAACAAAACAGGTGCTCCCCAAGGTGAAACACTCGGGCGTATAAACCCTTTATCCAACAAATCCTGCAACTGTTTCTTCAATTCCAACAACTCTGCAGGTGCCATACGATATGGAGCTCTACTGATAGGTGCTGTACCTGGTACCACGTCAATAGCAAATTCTACCTCCCGAACTGGTGGCAACTCTGGCACATCTTCCGGAAAGACATCCGGAAACTCGCTGACTACTGGAATCTCACTGAGCTGTCGCTGATCTTTCTTCTCTGAAATGAATGCAAGAAATCCCTCACATCCCCTACGAAGCATCCTGTCTGCTTTACAAGCAGAGATCACACGTCTTGGGCACTTCATCTGGCTGCCCTCAAATCGGAATCCGCTGCCCAAATCGAAGTAGATAGCCTTACTGTAGCAATTGATACACGCATGATATCTCGCAAGCCAGTCCATACCAAGGATCACATCAAAATCCAGTGTCGTGAGCAACACGAGGTCTACTGGGAGCTGATGACCAGCTATCCGCACATCACACTGAGGGTAAAACACACTGCACTCCACCCGCTTACCAACCGGAGTGGATACTAACAACAAGTAGGGAAGTGGTGTAGGTCGCTGTCGAAGCTGCACAGCAAAATGGGGTGCTACGTACGAACGCGTAGACCCTGAGTCAAATAAAGCTAAAGCTTCTGCATCGGAAATTAAAATTTTACCTTCCACTACCGTGGCCTCCTCCGCGCCCTCATGCGTAGCAGCATAGGCTCGGGCTGTCTGGCGGTTCTGCTTCTGGCCTGGGCGAGCTGGCTGGGATCTGCCCTGTGAGGTAGGTCCTGTCTGTCTCGTCTGTGGAGAGGACTGAAACTTCGGGCATTGGGCCCGCCTGTGGTCCGTAGAGCCACACCCGAAACAAGCCCCACTCTTCCTCCAACATCTGTCTGTGGGGTGATCCTTCCCACAGTGACCGCAAACTATCTGAGAACTGCTCGAACTGCCCTGTTTACCCTTGAACTTCTTCTGGAACTGACTTCTGCCACTGAAACCTGCTGCCCTCTTAGCCTCTGTTCGCTCCTCCTCAAAGATGGCCTCTGCATCATAAGCCCTGTCAATAGCGTCATCCAAGGTAGCCGGCCACATACAAGCAACCACGTGGCGCTTATGTCTCGGATTCAGGCCGTTGACGAAGCGAGTCACTTTCTTATGCTCTGTGTTCACCATGTCCTCTGCGAAATGAGACAACTCTGTAAACCTGTGTACATAATCTGCAACTGACATCTGTCTCTGCTGAAGGTTGAAGAATTCCACTTCCTTGGCTCGCTGAATATGGAGAGGCATGAACTTACGACGGAATTGCTGCTTGAAGGTCTCCCAAACTGTGGCACTGGGCATAGTCTGAAATGAGGTCTTAACACTCCTCCACCATGTCTTGGCTACACTCCGAAGCATAGAGGCTGTGAGAACTACCTTCTGCTTGTTACTGCACACGATCGTATCAAAAAGCTCTTCAGTCTGCTCCAACCATTGCTCA
This sequence comes from Sextonia rubra, assembly GCA_037013555.1. Taxonomy (NCBI): domain Eukaryota; kingdom Viridiplantae; phylum Streptophyta; class Magnoliopsida; order Laurales; family Lauraceae; genus Sextonia; species Sextonia rubra. The sequence goes on along the minus strand of JASUAD010000001.1, from coordinate 100,865,821 downwards.
GCCTGCAATGCATCTTCTATCCCATGAAACTCGGTCGCCCCTCGCTTACGGAACTTGTCGAAAAGAGCATTAGGATCTGATTCCTTGGGCTGGAAAATCACTTGCTGATCTATACGAGGTGATGCTACTGCGGCAGCCTGACTCTGTCTATCTACCATGGATGCCATCTGCGCCTGTAATGATTGCATAGACTGCATCATCATCATCATCCGCTCCTCACTACTGATGTGTGGGGGTACTGATCCACTATCACCGTTATGGCCCTGTTGATTCTCATCTCGAGATCCTGATCCTGATGCCATCCTGCAAAAAGGAAAAGAAACACAACACACAATATAAAAGGCCCTGAGTTAGTCAAACCCCAAATCAACCTATGAGACTTCGAGTCAAATAGTTGATAGCGTTGTCTCACCACGATCTTAGATGCCTACATGCTTATACTAGCATGCTCTGATACCATACAATATGTATGTCACGACCCGAGCCCAGAATTCGGGGGTTAGCGAAAAGCTAAACCGGTGACACACGTACTCCCGTGCACGTGCACCCAAACCCAGTCCAGATGCACGCACACAAGGGATCTAACACGTGCGAACTAAGCGTACGCGGAAGCTGTACATATCATAGCAAGCAACAAAGGAAAATAAAATAGCGGAAGCCAAAGCAAATACGAAACGGAAAAGACAAAGACAAATACACTGAGATAAAACCGAATACACACCAAAATCAATATACACAAAATATACAGAATACAAGTCCAAAGTCCAAAGTCCAAATACAAGCTCTCAAAAACCAAAACGCAAAATAAAAGCCACTGGTATGCATGCACGCACTTGGCAGAAGTGATCAGGCCCACTCTGCCAGACCGGAGGGTGCCTCTACACTCGCCCCTGCAGCCTCCTCGACCGCCGGGGAGCTGGGCAAGGTATCTGTGCCTGCAACACCACAGACAACACAAATGAATACAACGATCCAGCAAATATAAGTAACAGAGATGAAACACTCATAGTATCAAAGCTGAATATAATAATGACAGAAGATTAAATACAGAGTTCCATATTAGGAAACTAAGCAAATCGTGCATAGAAGTAAAACATGATAATGGAATCAAAGCATAAAATACTGAACTAGTTGGCTACTACGTTAACCATGTTCTCTCCAATAGAGAGCAGAGCAGAGCAGAGCAGAGGAGAACACCGCTGTCCAGGCCAAAGGTACAAGCGGGTCTCGGTTCCTGGGTTCCGGGGTCCCAAGACAAAGCAACACTGCAGTTAAAACAGAGATACAGAGATCTACGCCAGAGGTAACCCCGTCGGGTATCCTAGGGCTGAGGCTGAGTAGAGCCAGACTAATACCAATCAAATCAAAGCTAAAGAAAGGGAGATTATCCGCTTTGGACTCACCGATGACAAAGACCGGATCTTATCCTCACGTATTAACCTCTGGGCAGAGCCACCAGGGAATACCCAAAAATCAGAGATATACAAAGCCAGAGAATATACAAAGCATAGCATAGATCAAAACATAGTACATAGCGAAGAATAATACAGATATACAGAACGAAAGCAAAATGACTGAGGAATGCATAACATAGATTAACAGAACAGAGGACAAAATCATAAACAATATGCAATGCATCTCAGATTAATACGGAATCAAGGTTCATTACGAGCCAAGTCTAATCTAGTTGCATCACTGTCACTAACCGTGCATGTTGATGTAGTTTTAAGTTATTCGATACACCGTTGCCATCCTAGTGTTGCAATATAATCCTGATGTGCATCGAAGTCCCTTAAACCAACACCCATGGGGAGGTGCTTAACAGTGATCAACGCTCACATGAACAAGTCACAGCCTAACAGACTATTCATGCGATCCAAAGAGTCCATCGGGCCGGTGTACATGGGTGGTTAACCTGAATTTGAGCCCTACAAGTCTCACCATTATCCTAAATTATAATTCAGATTTGCCATGCCTAATGGTTTAGCCCTGAGGGACCTATGGTTAAGCCGAAGACATCTTACACGCTCATCGTAATATGCACAACGGCTTCACCTTGGTTCCATTCAAAACACAGCTAAACAGATCATCTTTCACCTCTGATCTGATGCCCTTTTTCGGCTGAGCTACAGTCAGTATACGGCTTAGCCGTAGACCAATCCACGGCTTAGCCGTAGCATTCCACGGCTTAGCCGTAGCTTCACCGTAGGAGTACTGATATCAGAAAGTTTCGACTGATCAGAGATTTAATTCACGGCTGGGGTACGGTTGGGTCACGGCTAGCTTACGGCTCAGCCGTAGGACAATTTACGGCTTAGCCGTAGCCTAGCCGTAGAACAAAACTCAAATTTCGAGTCTCTGGAAACCAAGCCGTAGAAGTTCACGGCTTAGCCGTACAATACAGAATACGAGTTCGGGAAGATTACAGAAACGAAATTTTTGTACAGAAACTGAATAAAACAAGTTCAACTGATTCTCATAGCTTAGAAAATGGCTGTAAAACATTTCTCTAAAGAGAATGAGAATGAATCCAAGCAATCAAACAATACCCATATGTGTTATCAAAACCTGTACTTATACTTGCCTCAAATCTGACAAATCCTCTGAAATCAAGCTCCAAATCCACTAAAATCAAGACAAATCAAAGCAAGAAACCATGCATGAGATGAAGACATAGCAACAGAGAATGGGAGAAGCAATTGGAGAAGAAGAAGAAGAAAGAATTGGAAAGAACCCACTTACCAAATCACAAAACATAAACAGAGAGAAGAGAAGAACCCAAATCCACGAAAGGACCCAATCTACAATCGATCAAGAGAAGTGAAGAGAAGAGAGAGAGAGAGAACGTGGAGAGCTTCTCCTGGAGTTCCTCTTGCATGCACGATCAAGCAAATGAGCAGGGAGTTGGACATCTGGAACTAACTTATATTTATATATGTTTGGAAGTTAAGTCAAAGTCCGGAGAGTTAAGACTAATTACAGTTCAAGTCACACGAAGGTACATCTTCCCCAATTGACTCCAAACGGATCTGACACAGTTACGGAAATTGTCGAGCTCAACGAAATACATATGCTGACACCAAGATGATGCAAAGATGATATGAGCAAAGCAAAAGCAAAATTACGAAAAAGGGCTTAGAACTACCTATTCCAGGTCAAAGGTCACTCAACTACCTATCCATGACCCAAAACAAGTCCAAAAGAAATAAACAAAACAAAACACACACTAATGAGCCACTAATCCGGCTCAAAGGGGATCGGAGTGTTACAAAGGATAAGAGCCTACAAAATCAAAAATTGCGAAAAAGGGCTCATGTCTACCTAAACCAGGTTAAACTCAACTCAACTACCTATCCATGACCCGAAATGAAACTCAAACAAACAAAACAACAAGCATAAAACTAATTAGTTAGAAAATTACCCAAAAGTACATAAATTATTCGCTAAACGGCATTAAGTTGGGTCGGAGTATTACAAACATAACGAGAATGAGAAAGATGGAGAGAGATTTTAATTAGGAATACGACCATGATCCCCTTTTCCATAGCTATGGTAAGATCAATATATGACCATTTGTGGAGAGAGAGATTGTAGGGGAATGACTAATGAGGAAGAGATTTGAAATTTTGAAGTTTGAATCTGTGGGGAAATATTTATTTCTTTATTTGTAGAGATGAAAGAATGTTAGAATATGTGTGGGCCAAAGGTGGTCATAATTTTTTTTTAAGTATTTCTTTGAGAGGAGAACTCATGGGTAGTGACATTGCACTCTCCAAAGCCTTCCCTTTGATTTGCTTTAATATATATATATATCTAGCAACAAAGGGCCAAAGCCTAATCGGGGCAATAACAAAAGAAAATTGCTATACTAACATTTTAAAATAACAACATAATATTTGAGATTTAGAAACATAAGACAAATAAAAGAATGCAAAAGTTTAAAAGAAAGATTAAATTTAGAATAATTTATGAAAAAAGAATCCCTTAGATGTCCATTGCATGAAAATGGACTTCATATTTTTAACTATACAAGAAAGGCCCTCAACCCATTTTAACTTTTTGTAACTAAGCGACCATATCGTTGGTTGCTTTGGTTGAGCAAATGATATTGTTGCTCCTTCTTCTTCCTCCTGCCAAACCCATTTGAAATTTATTGATATGAGACATGCTTTTAAACAAAGACCTTTGTAAAACAAGAAAAAAATAAAAAATTTAATCAAATTTATAGTTAAAAAAGGTTTTCTAACTTTAAAATTGGTATAAAAAATATAAAAAAGTGAGAATGGTGAAATTAATATTAAAATATTATTTTCATAAAATTTAAAAATAATATAAAAAAAACTAAGTATTTATGGGTGACCATATCGTTGCTTGCTTTGGTTGAGCAACGATATTGTTGCTCCTTCTTCTTCCTCCTACCAAACACACTCCCCACAACATTTATCTATAAATTTTAATAAGATTTATAGATTGGATAAGGAGGATATTATATTTTTAAAGTAGGCCCAAGGTGTTGCTTCGATAAATAATCCAATGAAATGTCACTCTTGGATGTTTGGAAAAATAATTTATATATAAAAAATTAGAAATATTTTGATATTTATTAATACAAGACATGCTTTTCAACAAAGACCTTTGTTAAACAAGTAAAAAATTAAAAATTTTAATCAAATTTAGTGTTCAAAAAGGTTTGTGTTAAGCTTGAGTCCAATATTAAAATAATTTATTCATAAACTTAGAATAACACATAAATGTTATCTAACTTTAAAATTGGTAAAAAAAATATTAAAAAGCTAGAATAGTGAAATTAGTTATTAAAAATATTATTTTAATAAATTTAAAAATAATATTTCTGAAAAAGCAAGTATAAAAATAATATTTCTGAAAAAAACTAAGTATTTATAGATGTATGTTTCTGAAAGGACAATATTATAATTTCCAAAGCCACCCCCATGAACCAAGATTGCTAAAGTGGGCCATATTTTGGTTCCCCATGTGGGTCCATGTCGTTATATTCGAAAGCCTACAAACACGTTTTAAATATTGGGTCCACATCACATGTCCTAAATGTAGGCAATTAACGAATGTTTGGCTCATAAAAGTGCATTAAATGGATAATAAGTTGTAAAGAGATAAGAAATAAGTGTAGACGATTAACGAATGTTTGGCTCATAAAAGTGCATTAAATGTATAATAAGTTGTAAAGAGATAAGAAATTTTAGGAAACTTAGTCACATTTGGTTTCTTCTTTTTGTTAACTAATATACAATTGGAATACTCTAAATATCAAGTTGGAATTGGGTTAGTATGGAAATTTTAAAGATAGGTCTCAATATGGCATGAAGTGGTGAAATGGATATGTTTAGAAAGAACGAAGATTGTTTGGACCACTTAATATTGACAAAATAGAAAATATATTTTGAAAGAAAGAACATTTTTTGGATGGGGTCTTATTTAGGAAGAAGATATGTTTAGAATTCAAATAGGAAGAAGATATGTTTAGGACTTTAATCAGAGCATGCTATATGCCGCACTTCTGCAAAATGACTGCCCCACGTATTGCTCTCCTGCGAAAAGTTTATCTTTATTATATATAACAATATAATAATATAACTGGCGCTCAAGGCCCGTGCCCAACATGGGCCAAAAAAGAAAAAAACAAATATCTCAATATAAAAATTTTTTTTTGTGTATATCAAAAAAATATATAAATAAAATATATAAAAATATTAACAAAAATGCTTGTTGAAGAAGCAAAATGAGGGAAGGAGCAAGGGAAAGATAAATCTTTTGATTGAATAGGTGGGCCACTAATGACATAGTGTTCTAACCCAAATACTAACAACCAAATAATAAACAACCTTATACCATTTTAAGAATAAACATTTTAATAATTTGTAATAGAAAATAATAACAACAAATAAAACTGAGCTGTTATTTTACCATAAGTACAAATATTATGATACATATTTCATTCGAGAATATATCAAAATTTATCAATTAAAATAAATTAGAGGAAGAATGTAGCTCAATTATCCCAAAAAAAAAATCACATTAGCATTAAGGTAAAGATAGAGACTTAGAAATTAAAAGAAACAACTGAATCTTCATGCATATGTTAGTGAGATGAGCCAATTTTATAAGATAAGTTTAGATAAGGCGAACTCAATCACTTGTTAGTTATCATTCGTAAAAAAATAAGAACATCTTTCATTAAATTTTAAAATAAAGAAACACACTAATTTAAGAAAATTAGTAACAATATGAGAAAATAATATAAGATGATAATTTTTGTTGCACCCTCCATATTTTATTAAAATTAAAAGCAAAAGGCTCCGCATAAAATTGTATTATATTATACATTTTGTATATGTAAATCTGACCTTAGACAGTTGGGAAAGAAGATTGTAGTAAATGTAGCCTAAACCAACAGTGAGTTATTAGGTTGTTGGTTTGAATCTAGTCAATTCTACCATTTACATGTTTTTTTTTAATTTTTTAATGACTTCTATAGCAAATGAGAATACATAATGGACACCCCCCCCCCCCCCCCCCCTCAACACACACACACACACACACACACACACACACAAGTCATGGGTAGATCGGATTTTGTGGGACGCATGTTGGTTGGTTTTTGTTTCATCTAATTAGTCGCATGCGGATGGGTATAATAGGTGTAAAAATAAGATCTTTCATCCATCAGGTTTATATGATGGGTAAAAAACTGGATCAATCATCTAGCGTGGGTCCAACATCTAGTAGAGTGACCTCTTTAAAATTTCAATTGCTACTCATATGAAAATGCCTTTATAATGTATTGATTTTGGTAAATTATTAACTAAATATGGTTTGGAGACCACAACAAGATCTGTCAAATATAATTTATTTGAAAAAGATATCATAAAAATTACTTTCTTTTTCATCATGTGAAAATTGGGCTATTCATCTTAGGGCCTCACATAGAGAATCCTATGCTTTGAGAGGAAGGAAATTTTAAGAGAGAGAGAGAGAGATATATATTTTTAACGAGGAGCAAAAATTTAGAGCGCGCGAGAGAGATCTTAGGGAAAGATAGCATGCCATGTGTTGCACCCTCGTGCACTCTCACTAAGGGGGGACTTCACTTTGGGAGGAGTAGAAATTAAGAGGGTGAGAAAGTGATTTTAGGAAAAGATAGCATGCCACATGTCGCACCCTCGCGTAGATCTAGAGAGAGAAAATGATGACAATAATTCAAAAACTAAAAAATTAATGATTTTTTATACATTGGACTATTTCATCTAATTTTTTTTACCATATAATATTTTTTCTCTTAAGTTGAGTTTACAGATTAAAGGAAAAAATGATCTAACTTTTTATTTAGTTTTACTAATAAGATATTTAGTTTTCTAAGAGTGCACTAAAATATTTGAAATTATGAATGTGCAATGAATTTAATGTTATAGTTTACAATTCATTTAAATATATATAAAAATTTTTATATACAAATAAAATAAATCTAAAGAAGGCCCACATTGGGTATGGGCCTAAAGTGCTAGTCTTTTCTTAAATAAAATCATCACGTTTTATTTTCTAATTTTAAGCATTGGCCCTGATAAAATTTTAGTTACAAACATTCCTATATGCACGCGTGGTCAAGTTAGTCCATGATTAGATGGCTACAATGATAAATAATCCAAAGTGGCTCCATAGAGAAACTCATTATGAAATAACAATAACTATTAAATAACATTTAAAAAGAAATAAAAATTCCATATAGACATTTGCGATAAAGAAGGTCCAAATCTTAAAACTCCTTTTAGATTTGAATTTATTAGATCCAGAATCAAAGAACTATGGCCCAACTCCCAGTTAATATCTATAAGGACAATGGAGCCTTAACTCGGTTTTAGCCCCATCTGCAGGTGTGGGCCCTGAAGCACCATTTATTTTCTAATTTTAATGCTAAAACAATGACAAAATATGTCAAATTTAGAAAAAGAAAATGATTATAATATATACAATTTGAATTTGATTGGGCTCTTTATGTTAGAAATTATAATATGAGTCCACCTTTTGTGTGATTTTGTGGGAGGAAATATTTTAGATTTTAGGATGCCATGTGTTGCTGAAAGGTAGAGCCGTGGGCAAACTTCCCCTTTAATTATTAGTCATAATATTCCAGACTATTATGAAAAAAAATCTTTTTTCCTATATAATACCAAGCTTTGAAATAGACATGTTTTAGACTCAAACTGTATATATGTCGAGTGAATGGGCTCAGCCCACATGCCGTACAATTTAGCCTAGATCTAGGTTTTCACTTGGGTAATTTTATGTGTAGATCTTAAAATGATTAACACACATCCGGCATTGCACTGCCAATGGCTGGGTTGTGTTGGGATAGTATGCATCAGAGTCCAAGTCAATACTTAATAAAAATGAAAGTAATTATATTTTAAGGTAAAAACATTTTAGGATAAATCAATTGTTAAAAAGCAAACAGTGAATATATCCCCCCGATAATGCTTCTGCCAAATCAAGATGTTTCGCATAGAAGTCTTTGATGTCAAGATTTCTATATAGAATTCTTCGGTGTCTTCATGGAATCCTTTATTGGGGCCTATCTTATGCATTTTCTTCACCATTTACATTATTTGGGTTTTTTTGTATTAGGCATTACCATTCAAGATTTCTTTATCAAAAGATTAATATTATATCTATGTCTTTTCTTTGCTTTGATTTTAACATGTCTTGTCAATCCTCATATCATGTCATCCCATGTGCTAAACCTAAGAAGACTTTAAACATGATATCACCCAACATGATAAAAGGATTCAACTAAAACAGGATATCAATGCAAATACATGAATTTTGGCTATATATAAATATATATATATATATATTACTGAGAACACATCGAAGCTCACCAAGATGGGGCTAGATATAATACGAATACGTCAATTTCATAGATTTTTGAATGGAAAGAAGGATTTAAATAAGGGAATGAAATAGGAGTGGATGAGTGCTCCCAGGGTCCTGACACAAATTAGGAGCGTTGTGCAAAAACCACACGGGGCGTTCCTCTCTTGTAATGCATATTGCAATAGAATTCGACGGGCATTACAAGTATTGTAGTAGAATTCGGAGGGTTGTAGGACCGTACAACACGATATATAAAGAGAGGAATGCCAACTTAAAAGAGATATATTTTGCTTGAAAGTCTTCCTAGCCTACTTTTGTTCTCCAGCAATGCAGGCTTCCTAATTTAGTACGGTGGTTTTTGGGCAGCATCCTTAGTCAATTAAATCCGATCAGAAGCCCTAGGTCCTACTTTCTATTCCGCCAAAAACTCGAGTAGAAAGGGAGTCGTCCTGTCGAAGAGACAACGACGCAACGACAGAATCGAGCCTCTGTGATCACGATCTGTCCAAATGCGGTTGAATTTGAGGTATGATTTGTCTGTTTTCACTGAAATCAAGACATGTAATATATATTTTTTCACTTTTGATCGAGTTTTTCTTCTTTAGGGATTACGATTTCTGGTTTGGTAGTGCATTTCGATCGTTTGATTGAAGAGATCTGATGATGTATATGTTTCTTTCTTCTTCTTCTATAGTTTGTTAGATGATGATCTCTTTACATGCGTGGTTTTCTGATGATCTCTTTCGAAGGTGCGACTTCTCTCTTCCTCTCTCTCTATGCAAAACCCTAAATCTATTATTCACTTACAGGGTTTTTCTTCCTTCTCTCCCCATCCTGATTATTCTCGCTGATATCGATGCTTCTCTTTTGATTTGATCTCTAGCTTCGGCAGAGCTGAGCTCTCCAGAATCTCCGCTTTTATAGAAATGATTCATCTGTATGTTTCTTAGTATTTGTAACTCTGGATTTCTATGTTTGTTGGTAATCTGTTGTTGTTGGGATTGGGCATGATTTAAGAGGTGAGTTTGTGCCGCTTTAAGGAAACGATTCTGGTTTCTAGAGTTTGATTTGCTTGGAGATTGGTTAGTTATTTCATTGAAGATTGCTGAGTTTGTAGCTCAGCTGTTTGGTGCTCATTGTTCCAGCCATGAAGTTGCAGGATAAAGTCACATTAGCTTTGTTCTTCCATTATATAAAGAAAAAGAGTGCAAAGAAGTAGGAAATTAGTATTCATTGTGAACTGGATTAGTCTGACCAAAATACAGGTTAAGTGAAGAGAATAGATGCAAAATCACACCCTTATTTTGCTTTTCATATAGCGTGTCAGATGCTGAACTCAAATAGATGGGACAAGGCTGCTGGGATGGTGGTTTAGTGCCTTAGATATTCTTTATGTTATTTTTGTAATTTTTTTGAACTGTTGTCCTTTCTGCAATATATGTTCTTCTCATTTCATTTAGATTTTAGTAATTATCTCTCTATTTTATTATTCTATGCTCATTAAAATATTGTCTAAGATTGGAAGTGGTTGGTGACTCGGTGGTGAAGATTAAACTGTATACCTAAAAAATAAACATACCCACAATGTGAAGTACTGCAATTGCCCAAATCGACAAGCTACCCAGAAAATGGGACTTTTGAGAGAGAGAGAGAGAGTTAAAGATGGATCGATTACAGAGAAGATGTTCTAGAGGAATGAATGTGGAACATGCAAGAAAACCCCCCTTGTTCTACTACATGCATCTATGAAAGATTTACTAATAGTTGAGCATGCAAAAGAAGAAAAAGCCATGAAATGGTAAGATTTTCTTCAGTTGTCAGTTGTATGAAACCCTAGAATGTAAAGATTGATAGATGAAAATGCTGCAGAAGAGAATATGAATGTAAAGATTGATAGATGAAAATGCTGCAGAAGAGAATATGAGAGAGAGAGAGAGAGAGAGAGAGAGAGAGAGAGAGAGATTCGGTTAGTTTCTAGGAGTTAGGAGTAAGGCAACATACTACGTATGAAATGAAATGGGAATCTTTCCCTCAACTCTGTCGTGATGCTACTGCCCTAAACGCTCTTGTCTTATATCTAAAAAGGGAAATTTTCAAATAAGCCCTAAGTTTTTGAGCACATAAGTTCTACTCCTCAATGTAAGAAACAAAGATCAATGTATTCCTATGGCATCGCTGAATCGCCAACAGTATGCTAATGTGCCCTTAGATACTTTTTAGGTTTATGCCTCTCTGGTTCTGTCTATACACACTGGGGCAGAGCTAAGGAAGTTGTTTTGGTTTTGGGGGGGGGGGGGGGGGGGGGTGAGGGGTACTAAAATGGTAATTTACAGTAGTTTTTAACAATGCACCCTTCCTTCCCAAAATGCGGGATTCTGCACCTGTACGCATTGACATGCGTATTCTGGGATCAGTTGCGTATAGAGGCCTTTTGATTCCATTTGTGCTGAAGAATCTGCTGGTTTTACTTGTTCTGTTTTATCTGGAAACATCTGCTGGTTTTTGTTGGTATGGAAATGATTTTAGAGCTAATTGTTTAGCAATTTTTTGGAAATGATACTTAGGCTCATACCTTCCTTGAAGGTCTGTGGGCTCTGTCTCATTTGCTGCATTTATCAGAAGTTCTGTGGTTATTGTTTCTTTGTTTTTTTCCCTTTGTTTTCAACACAATTGAAGGTCTTTAGTGATTTTGAAGGGGCTTCGTAAGCAGAGAATTTATCTAAAGCTCAAATGAGTAATTTCATTTTTATAACATTGTTTTACATGTAAGCTTTGAAAGTTCACAGTGAGTTTCATGGTAGGCAACGCTTGACGACTATGCTTATTATGCCTATAAATTAGTTGAAGATCACTTTAATTCATCAATGTTGTCGAGCTTACAAATTAGACAAACACAAATACGGTGGTCTCAACCTTGCACTAACTATGTTTTTGAAGTAATTAGTTCCGCATTTCTACCTTTGCATTTGATGGCCTAGATTAATACTATATATGATTCTGTAGTATCCACAATACTGAAAATTATTGCAAGAATAGGCTTGCCCAAAGAAACATGAATCTGATTACTGAAAATTAGATCGGTTTCACTTCTTTTTTGGAGATTCCTTGCTCTGATTACGATTATGTGTTTGATTTCACTTACATTACGGTTTGATCCATAAGAGATCATGGGGCCTTCATGCATCATGATATTGAGTTTGAGGTTGAATTACCCAGAATTTCCTCTTTTTCAAGGAGTTGGTAGGATATTCCCAGTATTTATAGGAATCTCCTTTCTATCAAAGGGGCTATAGACTATAGTGGAGGATTGAAGGTGAAAAACCAACAATGAACCATCAAATAATCTCTCCTTCAATAGGAAATGATTGCCGCTTGCACAGTAGTAATTTAATCCTAGGAAAGAGATGGTCTTATCTGAATCTCCATTTTGGCCACTTCACTCCTTTTACTGTGAGATCCGAGGAGTTCTAGATGAAGGGGCTATGAATCTTGGAATTAAAATTCTGTGTTCTTGATATTGAATATATAGGGCTTATTTTGTATGCTGTCTATCCTGATATGTTCCTACGTATTTGTGGTTTCCTTTTCCTTGCGCTGAATAATTGCCTTGGTTAAGTCCGTAAACTGGGAGGAACATGGAGATGTACTGTGCAACAGATTTCCCCACTACCATTATTCCTTGTTCCCCAAACCAAATGCAGGCTGACCCAGACCCACCCACCTTGTGGTTTTGACAAATGACAATGAATAAAAGTATTATGGTTTTATTAAGGGGCTGAACATTGATCTCCCTCCAAGTGATTTTGGAGGTCAACTCAAAATGAGAGTTATTTAGTTGCATGCTGTTTGGGAACGTGACGCTGACCCGATTTGATGCAATCGGACTGTCTAGGGCCCAAATAACCAAATTCCGAAAATATCCCAACACTACACCACCTTGCTGGGAAGAAAAATAAAAATCCAGAATTAAAACGACAAAGGAACAATGCTGAAAAGACACTAAACTCACCTTAGAAGCCTTCTTAATCTTCTAGCATCCATACTATACCAAAGAAAGAGGAAGAAAACGCATGAAACCACTAGTTTTGTTAACTTCCAACAATTGGTACTGTAGCTGCTACAGTAATGACGAAAATTGTTTATTAAATAATGCTCATAAGTCACACAAGAACCCTAGTAATCTTTCCCTAATTGGTTGCCTATCATTAGAAGAAGTACTCAGAATAATTTCCTTGGCGCAGCCACAATCCACGATCGATAAAATAGAGCAATCTTCTAATGGATTGGTCAAATCCAAGATGGATTTTAGCCCTAGGGCACAAACATAACTAAGAAACACACCATAACTGAAGGGAAAACCCAGTTTGAATATTATTAATTATCAAAGCATAATCAACTACATTAAGGATTCTCTTGTTTATAGAGTGGCAAACCTAGTTCTTGGCATGCAAGACTTACTACTTAAAACCAAGAACTTCCTAATCCTATCAAGTATGAAATAATAATAGTAGTAAGATAATTATAGAAGGTGCCGTAGTAGCTCTCAACCAATTGGGCCTACCGGGTTGACCCCTGGGTTAATGTTTGGTCCTAGTTGCCTTCTTGGGCCGGGTCTATACTACATCAAATTACAACTTACAACTAAATGAATGATTAAAAGAAAAAACTTGAATGATAAAGATGAACTTCAAAAAGGTTGAGCTAACCTAGATCATTCTGAAAATGAAATAGTAACAAACTCAGGTGAGTAACAAACAACAGCAAAGCTAATGCTGATAATGTTGAAACCATATGTATTTGGATACCTTAACAGAGGAGGCTGGATATCTAGACTTTTCCTTATCAAACAAGAATTTCTAGATGCTCCATGACAGCTATTGATAATGCATCCCTGTCTAAAACTCTCTTGTATGTGATGAGGCCATTGAACCTCAAATCCATGTCTAAAAGGGCCAAGAATAATTGGCAAGAAAAGGTATGGTGATGGGAAATCCTGGAAGAGCAAAGTTTGTAAAAGAAAAAAAAAAAAGAAAAAAAAACCTTAAATCACTAATGTTCAACAAACTTAAAAGAACATTCACATGCACCATTAGCAGCTCTAGTGAATCACATGAAGAACGTTTTTTATTTTTATTTTTTTGAAATTTGAATTACAAGTCAAAGGATTGGGATTATATTGGAGCACAATGAAAAAATAACATGCTATTATTTTCTTAATGCTATTTCAAAAAATAATCTGAATAAAAATATAGGAGATGTTATGGATTATAACTCAAACAACTTGTGTGATCATATGCTTTTGGTTGATAGGGGACATTGGGTTGAATGAGATATTCCAATAGATACATAAGCCAAGAGCAAGCTCTGAGCATCTAAGTGGTGTTGAGGAATTCCTAAACACCACTTGACAATACAACAAACAGAGATAGGATCCTGTGTCCATGTATCAAGTGTTGCAACACATACTATAAGAATAGAGAAGAAGTGCATGGTAACTTATTATGGAATGGGATAATGAAGAGTTACATTCATTGGACGAGACATGGGGAGGATCTATATGGGGGGCAATATATTAGTGATGAGTTCGATGAGGGTGATGATATGCAAGGAATGTTGCAGGATGCATTTGGTATGCTGAACTTAGATGTTGGGGAGGATAACAAATCACCGAAAGAACGCACTCTAGATGAGCCAAATCGAGAAGCGCAAAAATTTTACGAGTTGTTGAAGGATGCTGAGTTTGAACCATACCTAGGTTGCACTAAATTTTCGAAACCATCCATACCTAGGTTGCACTAAATTTTCGAAACTATCTTTCCTTGTACGGTTATTTCACTTAAAGTGTCTTAATGGATGGAGCGACAAAACATTTGACATGTTGCTTGAGTTATTAAAAGAGGCATTTCCTGTTGGTGAAATGTTGCCTAAGAATCACTATGAATCAAAAAAGATACTTCGGGAGCTTGGGCTGCACAACAAGAAAACACTACAAGAAAATACATGCTTGCCCAAATGACTATATGTTGTACTGGAGGGAGTATGAGAATATAAATGAATTTGTTGTATGTGGTGAGTCTAGGTGGAAATCAGTGATATGTCACTCTATTGAACAAGCTTTAACTTCATCTGCAGAGGATAAGAAGATAGCTGCAAAAATCCTGCATTATTTTCCATTAAAATTGAGGCTTCAGAGATTATTATGTCTTCAAAAACAGCCGAGCATATGAGATGGCATGCCGAAGGCCGCACAAAGGATGGGTTATTAAGGCATCAACATATTTTGAGGTAGGTAAAGCTTTAGATGAAGAATACCTGTCGTTTGGTTTGGAATCACGTAATGTTAGACTTGGATTAGTATTGCTCACACCACATGGCCCTTCATTCTTATTCCATACAATTTGCCACCATGGATGTGCATGAAGTAGGCCCTTTTCATGCTATCGTTGCTTATTCCTGCCCTATGTCTCCTGGGAGCAATAGTGATGTCTACCTGCAGCCACTAATAGAGGAGCTGAAGGAATTGTGGACAGATGGAGTTGAGACATATGTTGCCTTTTCAAAATAGCATTTCTAAATGCATGCAGCGGTCTTATGGACTGTTAGGGACTTTCCTGCATAGGCTAACTTGTCAGGATGGAGCACTAAAGGGAAAAAGGCTTGTCCCTTATTTATGGTTAACTTATTATCACTTATTCTGTTTTTATTGTTTGTAAGAGGATAATCTAATTTACCTTTCTTTGTTTTGTAGGGAATCTAATTTACCTTTGTTATGTAGGCAGCAAATGGATGATCAAGCAGAAGTCATTTTATTTTTTTATTTTTCTATAACAATGTTAAGTAGTTTTGGGTTATGCAGAATATTTGTCCAAAACTTTTCTGGAAGCACCTTGATTTCTCTTTGGATGATAACACAACAGTTATGTTAATAGTTTGAATCTTTTTTTCTCTTTGGTTGATAACATAGCAATGTGAAGGTTTTGAATCTTATTTTGATTGGCAACCTCTTGATGTTAAAGGAGTTGTTTCATGTTGACAGATTACCCACATTTAGTTTTCCATTTAATTAGGTAGTGGCTAAATGTGATTTGCAAGTTTTCAGGACATACTTTCATGGACCTATGATTGAAAGTCATATTAGATGGTCTAGAATGGTGACCCATAATCTATTTTGCTAAACATCTTTACTCTCTAGGTCATTTCTTCGGGGAATAACATTTTAACTGTACATGTTCCCTCTCCCTCTAGGACGATGGTGTTGATGTGTGATATGGAGGATTTAGTCTTAGACAGCTTGGATCTGTGGTTGCACACTGCAAGCTTGATCCTTTGATTGCAAATTTTATGAAGCTGTTGTGCAGCCAAGCGATTTGCAAGTGAGTCATCTTAGTATTGAGAATTTAGTGCTTAATAGTAATTTGGTTTTTTCTTTTATTTATAAGTGAAGTATCTGTTTCACTTGGTGATGCAGATATACTGCAATGGAGATGCATTAGATTGGCCCGACTTTCCTATTGGGATGCTGTCTGCTGTCCATCTCGATAGATGTTTGTTCTGTGTTTTTTTCATTTACCAATGACTGTTTTTTCATTAGCTGTTAGCCTAAGCTGTGGGACTTTTGTTTGTTGCCTTGAAACAAGCCTGAGTTTTTACTTGAGTTGATGTAATTTAGCCAACTATAGAGCATTTAGCCAACTGCATATCTTTTCAGATTTGTGCTGTGGCAGATCTTCAAAATAAGAAAATAAGAAAAATCAATTCCGTGGCATTTACTTTGAACAATTTTTAATTTCTTTTACATTTCATGTTCTCTGTTCCTGTTTCTCTTGCAGTTTTTAACTAATTTTCGTGAACACTAGTGCTTGACAGGTTTACTTTGTTTTTATAAATCTGGGCTTCCTAGTAATTCCTTTATGGTGATTTGGCAGGTGAAGAGGCTCTGCTAGAGTTCATAGAAATCATAAAGTCAGACACCGAAACTTAAAGCTAAATTACTTTGGTCTTTCATCCTCCTGCCTTCGATGCGGCCTTTCATCCTCCATGACTACCAAGAGCTCGCAGATCATGTATATTAATTTCTACATTCCATGTAGACCCAAAAACAACAACAAAGACATGGGTCAATTCGGTACTGTTTTGAACCAAGATCAATTGGGTACTGTATAGATAGCAGCATATGTTGAATGTTGGTGGGTGTTAGCAGCAGAATTCCTCAAAAAAGACATGGGAAATGAATGTGAATTGGGGTGTGTTTTCTGATTTGTAGTGATATTTATTATGCGAGTTATGGAGTGTCTGTGGACAGAATCTTTGTTGTCAAATCAAGTGCCTGTCCCTCATTTGATGAAGTCAAGAAACTACCCAACAAGGTTCTCCCGTGGTGTGGTAAATACATGCCATCTTTCATGACATTCTAGCCATGGCTTTTTTTTGCTCTCACTTTTAATAAAGCACCCTGATTTGTGTTAATTTTTTGTTAATTCTGTTGATTTTGGTAATTATTATGAACCAGGTACCAGAAGTTCTAGCCTATTGAGGCGCTTGCATAAGGGGTTCTTGCCAACAGCCAGTGCAGTACATGTCCCAGGTTATGTGGTACCAAAATTTCTCTACTTAGAAGATTGTATGTACCAAGCTAGTAACTGTTAGAAGGCACCTTGATACAGGCCAACAGATTAGCGGAGACAGGTGGAAAGATTTCCATCATATTACAGTTGTATGAATCATGTTGTCAGAATCGGATGATTCACGATACGAATCGCATTGGACAGTATTCGATACATATCATACGTGTAAATTGCTTTACAAGAAAAATCGTACGATACAGTCATGAATCGTACAATATGATACAAATAATATGAATCACACAAATCTTACAATATTTCTTGGGTGGGAAGTTGAAAGGCCAAACATCTTAAAATAGGGGTCTTTTCAATAGGTGGGTTTTTTTGGCATATACGGCATAGGTTATGGAGGCTGAAAATGCACACTTTTCACTGCAGCCGAGCAACACTGCAATACGTTGCTTAAAGCGGGAAACGCCCTGGCCTTATTGCGAAATATTGTTATCTCATAATTCATATTTGGGTTGTGACAAAGTGTTATGCTAGCTATCAACCTACCTAACGCAATTCTCTTCCTTTACACGGACTTGGGACCGGCAGCAAAAACTGGCGAAGTTAAAGGTGCCTACCTTGTAAGATTGTAAATCTAATTGGTTCTGATTGGTGTTGACTTTTGTGCTGTTGCCTCAAGTATATTTCAAACAGTGGTACAAACCCTTCCCCAAGGCGCTCCTGTCTTTGAGTTTTTTCCTTTTAAGTTTAACATCTGCTAAATCGCCCTTGCACCAAATGGACTCCATCTCCCTCTCTCTCTCTTCCTCTGCCAGAATCAAATAGGAAACATTCTGCTTATGAAAATAAGGCCCCTATCCTGTTTTTAATTTGTGTTGATTGCAAATTCTCTTTTGAACATTGTTAAGCTTTTTTTTTTTTTTTGCCTCTGTACAACCAATTGATGTCAAGGTTTGTTATTTCTGACAGCTCACTCTGCGCCAAGTTATGGACACCATAAAGCAATCAACCAGATCTGGATCTATTAATGAAATTTCAATGGTGTTGTTGAACAATGCCGTCTTTACCTTTTGCCAACCTCTTGATCCTCATCTTTGGTGAATGGGAATATGTATACAATTCGTAAGCACTTTGTCCCCTTTTGAGGCATTTGAATTGTTGATTCACTTGAAGCATTATATATTGGCTGATTCATTCATTTGACTTGATTCTTGTTGATTCATCCCACTCACTAGGCTTGTTTTTTAGTGGAAAAATTTTCAGCATGTGAAGTATATTAAATTCTTTTCTTCAGTTTTGCATAGAGCAATTGGTGTTTTGTGTTGCGAAGTATTCAATATATTCACATTGTTCACACATGTTATTGGTGTCTTGGATGACCGGTTTTTATCGACATTGCTAATTTTAATGTCTCTTTCTCTGTTTGTGATTGTTGTGTTTGTGCTGTTATGCTCTCCATTTTGAGGGATGTTTTTGACTTTATCGTTTGATTGCCATTGTGATCTTTGTGCTGACTTCCTGTGTTCCCTTTGTAGAGATGTTATTAGGATGCCAATGTTTTCGGTATTGGCACTTGGACTTGCCATCAGCCTTACGTCTATATGGTTTTTAAATCAGACTGGTCCCACCACTTATATGTAAAAGAAGAAAATGATAATATATATATTTGAAATTTTATCCAGTGCATGTCTCTTCCATGCACACCCTTGCACACCTTATTGTGGCACTCACCTGATGATCCACTCAAATGTACCACCACATGGACCTTCCCTTTGTGAGAGAGAGAGAGAGAGATTAATCGATTGTAGGTAATGCATATTGTGCTAACTAAATCATTTGGAAAACATCTAATTATAATCGATTGTAGGTAATTAGTTGATTGTATGTAAGGCATATTGTGCTAACTAAATCGATTGTAGGTAATGCATATTGTGCTAACTAAATCATTTGGAAAACATCTAATTATAATCGATTGTAGGTAATTAATTGATTGTAGGTAATGCATATTGTGCTAACTAAATCACTCGGAAAAATCTAATTATAATCGATTGTAGGTAATGCATATTGTACTAACTAAATCATTCGGAAAACATCTAATTTTACCCATTCAGCCTTCTTTCTTCCATTTAGTTCTGATGAAAAGCCTCTTGCCTTTTGCAGTCTGGTGGGATCCTTGAACAAGATTCCTATATCTATTGCTGGTATACTGTTGTTCGAAGTACCACTCAGCCTACTTAACCTTTTCAGCATACTTTTTGGCAATGGATGATTGGTGGTGTGATTAACTGCTACTTCTATTGTATTTTCCAGGTCTTTTGGATTCTATTGAACCCATGCTTGAATTTTGTTTTTAAGGTCTTTTCACGGTGGTGTTTTTTTGCAAGGGCTAAAATGTCTCGACTTATAGGCGCACAAGGATCATTTACCAGGGATGCACTTACTTGGGTGCCTTGCCTTGCCCCAGCTGATTCATTTTTTAATATTTTTAATTTTTTACCCTGGCTCGCTAAAAGTAAAAGATGCTAATAGGAAACATGAGAAGGTACAGAAAACGCTTATAATTGAGTAGAAGTCAGTGATATTATCTTATGCTGACACTAGCTGAGAAATTATTTATTTATTTATTCAAGGATACTACTACAACCTCCATATATTTCAGCAGCATGCCTGCTAAATGTTTATTTAGAGTAAACAAGAATGGTTATATAATTAATTATAGACGACTTGATTCACAAAAACATAAAACAATATACTATTTGATCATACTTTATTTGTTTGCATATTAATTTCTTCATATTATCTCAAATATTTTCATTTAACATATAGAAATTCCAGATACTTTATCAACTATATGGGCAAGGATTTTGCTTCCTCACTTGTGAGGATGTGGCTGTCGTACTATTTCAGTCTTCTATCGTTGTTATTGTTGATCGTCTCAACCTATGCTGGTCCCCTCTCCGTTGTTCCTCCTTTTTATTGATCATGTAACCTCTGTTTATGTATATGAATCAATATTTGTATGTTTTTATTGACAGCCCAGCTGTTTTAAGCAAGATTGGCAAGGACTCTGGCTCCCACTGTCTATGTATATATTTTTGTCAGACATCAGAAAATCAAGTAAGTCAATGCACTATTCTTGTCATATTCAACATATAACATTTGCAAATTTTAACTAATTTGCTATATTTTGAGTTCTAACACTAACTGAAGTTCTGTTTTATTCATTTATCACTGTATGTTTAAACTCTTGTTTATAAGAAAGAAGAAATTTAGGAAAAAAAAAAAAAAGGAAAGAAGAAGAAATTTGAAGCCACTGGTTCTTTGTAGAAATTGAATAATCAGTTGTCATTGATGCCTTATCCATCTTTTTCAAAACTGTAGAAAATTGGAATTATATTTTGCAATTACATTGGCCTTTTAAAAAAATTGTTAAATCTATAAAGATTTAAGATAACCAGCTTAGTCATGAGTTGGATTTCTAATATGGGGCCTACATGAGTGAGAGAAAAAATACTAGATGGAATTTGATTCTGTGACCAATTGAATAACCAAATGCAATTTCCATGTGAAGGCTTGTCCTTGTTGCAAGTAGAATATGTGAAAGTGTGGAAATTAATTTACTTTCGTCTATATTAATTGCCTTATCATTTTTTTTTCCTCCTTGGATACGAAAGAGATGGAGAATGGGGTTGAGAGGGATGGTGTTTTCATGCCTAGTGATGATCACTTGGGTGAGATGAGTGGGTTGAAGAGAGGAAGACTTTTCATTCAATTGGTGTGGATGTTGTGCGAGGCTTAAGGTTTTTGGTTCTGGTGATTTTGAGTTCTTTTGTGAATGTACTCCTGGCTATCATGAAGGTCTCTACTTGTTTTTTTGGTTTTCAAGACCAGCATATTGAAAAAGGTCATTTATCTTGTCACCATGCAAGTTTTTTTGTCGTGTAAACATTTTTCTTAATTATATTAGTGAATGCAATCAGTTCTTTTGAAATTAGAAGCATAGTACAACTGTTTGTTATGTGCACGTGCCTTTATGGACCTGTGAAGCAACTTGACAATTTTGACAAGATTAAAGTAGAAGAAAAAAGAAAATTGTTTAGTTTACACTACATTTTTTGGCTTCATGGTCTTACAAATACCAATAAATTATGGTTCTATGGTCACTGTACTGTTCATTTTTGAAATGAACAATTTTGTGGGGTAGGTTTAATTAATTTAATTAGATCCCTCCGTTTGAGAGGTGTTCTCTTTTTATTTGGCCGCAGTCCTCCTTGTGAAAAGGAAATTAAAAAAAATTATCATATGCTTTCAATTTCCCTTTTCAAAATAATGTATTCATCATTATTTTTGCTCTCTCTAATTTGTATTGCCATTTTTTGGGGTTTTTCTAGCTTGTGTCAAATGCCATAGGTAATTCTATTTTTACTTTGTAATTTTATTTGATTGATTTATTCTTTGTTCAGTGTCAAATTGCTGTTAGATTAATGTGTCATTACTTATTCACTCTGTTTGAAAGGATTACACCTTTAATCTCAATGCAGATACCTCTCTTTCGTATCATTGTCACGAGTACAATTTTTGGAATGACGTAAGTAGATGGTTCTGCTGTGGTTAGATGCGGTACAAGTTTTTGGGGCCTGAAAAATATCAAAGGTAATTCGCTTTTCACTTTCATAAGTAAATGAAGTTCTTTCATTTTTAATGATTTTTTATTTAAGTAAATAAAATAGATAAATTGATAGAGTTGTTGGAGTGTGTCGCTTTCTCTGTTTTGGGATCTAGGTCTATCCTCTTCCTGTTTCCATGTTTTATCTTTCTTTGTATTTCTGTTGGGTTTTTTTAGATGCGATTAGATAGAATTAGGATATTTTGGTGGGTTCTTCTGTCTGTTTGAGGGACAGGTTGCAGGTTTAGGTGGTTGTGTTCTTTCTGGGCGCCTTTGTATTATAGTCTTAATCCTATAAATGTTTTTGACTTTCTAAACTATTTGTTATAAATATATGATTAGTGTTTGATCCGTTTATTATGAACTTGGACGACAAAGAAGTTGTAACACTGTTGAATCTCGATCCTCTTGAATTGTTTCACTCAGATATTTGTGACCAAATATTCAAATCACAAATGGATTAATGCAAGAACATGGGCAATCATTTAAGAGGCTTGAGATTTTAGACTAAGGGGTTCTTTGAAAACACTGATCTAATTAATAAGAGCCAAATAGATTAAGGTCTAAATAGAATCCCTAATTTTAAGTTGTAATTTACAATTAATGTATTTCATAAAATACAAAAAAGTGCTAACCCCAACATAGTTCTGACAAGGCTTTGGTGATGATGATTGTGGTAATTGTGGTATTTGGGGCTCAACTCTAAAAAATAATAATGTAGAGTAATTAGAGATGTAAAATGGGCCGACACGATAGGTGCTCGGCCTGGCCGTGCTGGCATAGCACGACTGGACCAGGGTCCGGCCCAGCACAGCCCATAGCTGTGCCATGCCGTGTGTCGTGCCTGCCATGCCTTGCCTTGTTTGGGATGGCAAGGTGTTTTTTTTCCTTCATGTTTTTTAAATAAAATAAATTGGACGAGATGACACAGAGATTTAAGTGGTTCGGCCAAACTCGACTTACATCCACTTGAGGAAAAATCCATTTGGATCTTTTCAACTTGACCTTCAAACCTTTACAATTTTTTTTAGATAATAAAGAATATAAAAAAGTAAAGGAAATTACATTTTATGTTTACATCAAGTTAAAGATAAAATTATAGTTGTAGTCTGGCGATGTCATAAGTTTGATCCTAGTCTTTTGGTTCAGTCAATTCTTGTTTTCTTTTATGTGCCAAATACCAATCTGGTAGATAGACACAACACTCCACCGTTTCATGCGTTAAATTCATCCTCCCATCATCAACTACACGCCCACCTGCACTAAAAGCCTGTTTTGATGCTACAAAAGACACTGGAATTATTAGTAAATCATGAGCCATGGCAAAAATCACAGGATATATGCTTTCATATGCTTTCCACCACGCAAAAATATCAAAAGTAGATGTAACATTTGGCTGCATCTCCATTACTACACCTGTGTCAATATATGACGATAACTCCATCACAACATAACTTGAGGTGAATGACATACCCATTTTGGAATAAAGATTATCAAAACCTACTAGCTTTTGATTTCCTCCCAATCCTTCCCTCTGATGTGCCCATCTTTAAGCAATATGATTGAAATAATGATTGTAAACATAAAGTTATATTGTCAATATTGTTTATATTTTCAGTTTGTAAGTTATCATTTATTTCATGATGAAAAATGGTAACACCTTTCAATTTAATCGTAGGATCTAATACAGCAACTCAAAAAATTTCATTGGGGCTTTACGCCAATACTTAAATTTTTCTTCCATTTTTTTTCACAAATAGTGCCAAGTAGTCCATTATTTTTATACATTTTAATTTATGCACTAATTGCGAAAATATGATTAAGTGTTTGATTAGCAGTGGGATAATACATCTTAGAAAAAAATAATGTTGCATTATAAAAAAACTTCTAAAAGATTCTTTAATTCATCACAAATTTCCCAATGTCCATCAGGCACCCGGTAATCTACTATATGAAAAAATAGCTCTATTTAACATATCATATATAGAATCCCATTTATGTTCAACATCTATTCTTATTCTTATAGGTGTCAAATTATGCCTAGTACATAAAGTGGCGTATAGTTGTTCTCTAACTGAGGATGAAATTATATATCTAACACAATCTTTAATTTTTTCTATAATAATCTCTATATATTTTAAACCAACTTTGATAATAAAATTTAAAATGTGACATACACATCTGTTGTGAAATATAGAACCATCAATTAAGTTAAAAAGTGGTATCATGGCTTTCATTATATCAATGGCTACATTTTTGTTAGATGCATTATCTAAATAGATATAACTTTATCTAAAATTTCATATTCTAAATTTTTTTCTAAAATAAGTGTTGCTATTCTTTGTCTATTGTGTGGCCATTGAAGTTTAGAAAAAGTAATTATCTGTTTGTTCATTATCCAATTTACATCAATGTTATGGGCAGTGATAGAGAGGAAGCCATCACCACCTCTATATGTCCATAAATCCGTGGTTATAGCTATTCTACTAGTACTATTTTGAAAGTAATTTTTTATATTTTTTTTTCTTCTTTCCATAACCTAATGGCATCATTCCTACCAGTGTTTCTAGAAATTTTTTAAAATTGTGGAGCAAATGCGCGTTGACTCATTTTTAGCAAAAACAAAAGGCATTTCAGCAAGTACAATATATTTTACCAACTCTTGGCTAGCGGTAGTGGCATTATAACTAAATAATCCTAAACTACTACACTAGTTGAAATTTTGGCCTGTGTCCCCTCCCCTTTCGGTTTGTGACCCAGACCTAATATGTTTGGGTTCACATTTGTCTTTATGCCTTTTCAAGTGCCCTGTACCACCACCTAAATATACACTATAAATTTTGAGGCAATGCTTGCGTCAGGATTTTTCTATTTCTACACCTTTTTTTTTCTGTAACATATATTGTGTTTTATGCATGCCAAACTTTAGACTTTTGGGCTCTCTTGGCTCTTTTACGGCAGGAACCCTGGGTTGGGCGTGGGGCTAGGGTTGGGGCTTGCTATGTTTCAACTTCTTCTCGTATATCATGTAAACCCTTTTCTTCCCTTAGATTAAAAGGATAATCTTCAGGGTAGTGTCCAGCTATTTTTAAAAAATAATAATAATTTTGAAAATAATATCCTTAATGAATAATTTATAGTGATAAAGATTTTTATGATAATTAGTATAAGAAAGGGGCGGAGATGAGAAATATAATAATATATATAGATTATAAGAATATGAAATCTCAAATTGAAATAAAATAAATGCCTCAATTTTTTAAGGCCCCTTAATCTTGTCTCTTGGTGACTTGATCTTTGGTCCTCCAAAAACTTGTTACTTGGAAGTATGAGTAGAATTTGAGAGAGTTAGAGAGCTTGTAGTATGAGAGAATGAGAGTAGTAAGTTGTAATTGTAAGAATGAGAGGGAGATGGTATTTATAGAAATTTGAAAGGTCAAAATGACCTTAAATGCCCAAAAGCTAGCCGTTTATGGCTGTTGTGGGAGGGCAAAACAGTCAAAACACTCCAACTAACCATTTTTTGGCTGTTGGGGGGTTTTTTAAAAATAAATCCGTTGGGTCGTGCTATGCCGGCATGGCACGTGGGCCTAGCACCCTCGGCCCAGCATGGCCCAAGTCTATGGGCCATGCCTATTGTGCCGTGCCGGGCTGTGTTGACTCTCGTGCCAAGCTGTGCCAACCTGGCCTATTTTACATCTCTAAGAGTAATGGAATTTGATTATAATTCTATTTAAGAATTACTAATTCTTTGAATTGTAGGCATCCAGGATTAGGATTGTTCTTATAGCACCGCCATTTTCATTATGTTCTCATCTTGGTTTTCTTTTAATGAATAACTCTTCTATTAGCTCCTTGTAAGTTAATCTATGATGTTTCTATTCAAAATAATAATAATAATAATAATATTTTACTACTATTATTATTATTATTATTATCCTATTTTATTTCAACTTTGTTTCAACACATGTTTTTGAGATGATTCACATGACTATTGTCTTGAGCTGAACTCAGTTGATTTTATTGTATTGGATTATTATCCTTAGAAATTTGATTGATGAATATTCTTCAGGCTAATGCAGAGGTCAAGGAAATCTTGAATTTCTTGAGTATTATCATATGGCCTATTGAGCACTGACTACTATCTTTCTATGTTTCTCTTGGTTTGGTGAGGAGACACCGGTACTACCCTTTTTGTATGGTAAATGGTGATGAGAAGTAATAATTGATGCTAGAGCTCTTGAAATTTGAAATTGACTTTAATATGCAGATTTCCTTTTAATAAGTACTTTGTATACATTTCATGATTTGTGAAAGTTCTATCTTTCACGGAGCATGCATTTCTCGCTTTGATATGCAGATACTTGATCTGTGGAGTGCATACCCATATCGAAAGTATATTATAGTTATTTACTTGATACTGCAATGGTACCTGTAGGATCATTTTTATATCTTGTTGTCCCAAACCGATTGTTTCATATTGCTGTTAACTTTTTTTTATTTTATTTTTCAGTTTGCAACATAGGAAGTGTCAAAAAGGATAATAATCAACAATAATTTCATTAATCTAGAAGTTTGACATGTTTGACAAGTAAATTTATAGAATTCTTGATAAAATATTTTTGATATTTGATTTCCCCCAGTTTCAGTTTTTGTGATTTGTTAGCATTCTAATGACATGTTTGTTATTTTTTAACTAATTCAATGCTACCCAGAATGCCTCTCCGAGTTGAATGAAATTTAGGTGCTCTTCCAACTTGTGAGGATGGTTGGATTTGATACTGCAATTTGCACAGTTAGAAGTCATTCCAAATGTATGTGTATGTGTGGTTTGCAATTTGCATGTGATGTTTCAATGCCAAATGTTCCAAAATATTTATACATTTAGGTTTCTTTAGATGCTATGTTAATTCTTATTAGTTTACCGTGCATGCTTGAATCTATGTTCTTTGCCTAAGGTGTTAATTTTCAGTGATTGAATTTCCTTGTCTATGTTTTAAAGTCTCCTAGCCCATATGACAATAAATGCGACTTTCGTATTTTAATAGCAAACTCTAACTCTCTCTCTCTCTCTCTCTCTCTCTCTCTCTCTCTCTTTGTTTCTAAACTTATACAGCTTCTCCCCATCATTAATTAAAATCACTGGGACTCTTGGACCAAAGTCACGGTCCATTGAGGTGATTGAAGAATGCCTAATCAGAGGAATGTCAGGAGATTTTATAGCTGTTTCTCATTATTTACATTAGAATTGCTCATCACTTGCATTCAAGGCTAATGTGGTTGTACTTTTCTGTTCTGGTAGTTGCACGGTTTGACTTCTCTTGGTTGAATGATAAGTACCACCAAGAAACTCTTGACAATTTGAGAAAAGCTGTTAAAAAAAATGTGTAGTAAGTTACAGACATGGCATTAAACTTCATTTCTGCTAATTTGTTTTTCAGGAAATCATGCAGGCTACTGAAGCATGTTTATTCTCTGTTTCATATAACTTGATTTTGGTATTCAATGATTCAAAATACATTACTACTAGCAGAAGCATTCCACCGCTAACATGTCCTATTCATAGGGTCTTCTTTTTTTTTTTTTTTTTTTGGGTAATATTTCATAGGGACCTCAAACTGCTATTGTTGTATGCTGCTCTGCTTACTTTCTTGAAGCTTACTTTGTTCAAACCTGCTTCCATCGAGGACAATTTCATTTTAGGATGATCAGCACTTCAACATCTGCACCTTTTCTTGAATTTTATTGAGAATAAAATCAGGCAACATTTGTAGTGCTGTCAGTAACTTGTGGTCTTTTACTTATTTATTTTTTTCAACTCATTCTTTTTGTTCTTGTTGTCAGCTCCTTGCAAAATCCTAAAAAATGATTCCTGGTGAGTTATTATTTACCTTCTGTATAGATTTTCATACCTAACTTTACCTAAAGAGTACAGGCCTGTAATTCTTATTCATTGGAAAATAAGTTTTCTTAATGTTTTGTTGTGAATTTATTTGCTTTTGCTTGCAGATATTAATATTACATCACATGATGCAGGGGTGCTCTGTTAAGTGACCTTTTGTATAGATTTGCTCTAGAAAGTAAAAAGGAGTCAGGTGATCATAGAAGAGATGCTTATTATTATTATTATTATTATTTTGAAGAAATTTCCTGTGATAGGTTGTTGCACTAAACAGTGTGGTTTTAACGTGTTTGTTCGAGGTTTATATCTAGCATAATGTGGATATTAATCCATAATAATACTCAATAAATGCCCTTGTAGGCTCTTTCTGTGCTAAGTAATATGGCAGAACAGTACTTGTAAAGAAGTACAGTTCAGAACCAAATTTCGCAATATGGCATCTTGCTTAGCTATTCTTCCATTTTCAGTCAATGTGGAAGCTGAGACTGTTCATGCTTTTTTCATGGAGTTCACCCTTTGTTGCTCTTGTCATAGATGTGTGTCCATCAGTCTAAAATCTGCAAATAGGATTGGCTACTAAATTTTACACTGACACATTAAGTGTGCTTATAATCATGCGTTTCATCATGAAAGCCCACCTGTAATAACTTCTAACCACTTATGAGTTTTCTCTCTAAGGTATTAGTTTTAAGACCTCATGCCTGAGCTATTTCATGTGTCTGAGAGACATGATGAAGGGGCTTATGAGTGACATTACAAGATTAGATTATCACATTAAGCAAAATTTATCTCATTTGATCTATTTACAAATCTTGATCAAGACAACACAAAGTAATGTCATTGGTTTGTGCATTTTTATATAAGTGCAGTTGTATTTCACAATATAAAACTTTCTTCATCCCTGTTGACATTCCAATTGGTCTAGAGAAGAAATATATTAAATCATCTCAGTCCATTCGTCAGCCGTTGAGGACATATCTCTCCTGTAGAAGCCAACTTGATTGTTGAAATCGAGTCACAGTTGATAATTGCATTTGCAGTAGACAGCTGGTTTTGCACTCATTTACTACACAAACCATGGGAATAGCTACAAGCTTAATGGTTGAATTTAATGCGCATAACCATGGGCTGAGTTTCGTTTAATTTCTCATTCACAATTTTTTTTATCGGAATTACACTATTTGAAATATAAATCTTATGGAAAACTATCGAATCTTGTACTTGATTCTCTTTTATGTGCATCTTATGATTGCAATTTGAAAGTAAAAGTAGATGTTGGCATCAATAGAAGATAACGAACATATACAATCTGATGATTTATGATTATGATTTTAGTTGCTTTAAAATTTACAATCCAAATCAGTTTTCCTGGCTTTGTTCACAAATGTATAGGTTTTTGAGTAATGGTAGTTGTAAGTGACACATGCTTTCTGTCATCCTGCAATGACGCTGATGGGTACACTTGTTTACGGTATTAAATATATGTTCCCTGATTATGTATGCACTTTCGTTGTTGCTGGAGGCGCATCAGCATTTTCACTTTTAAAGGTAAGATCTCTGGTAGGTTGTGATGGTGTGCCGAATTTGAGTTTTTACACAATAGTATTCTTCATTTGGATTGGTTGCAGACAAGCTCAAAAGACAATAAGCAAGCTTGCTCACCCGAATGCCCCCCTTGGCTGTGGGCTGGGCTTTCTTAACTTGGCATTGGATGGATTCACAAATGCTACTCAGGATTCCATTACAGCAAGGTATAGTTTACCAGTTGTGATCACTTCCCTTTGCCTTCAGGAACTTCAGTGTTGATTTTTGAAACCAGCTCATCTGTGCTTGTAAACTGATCATACTTGATAAATGCATACTTGCATAATGCAAACTATAGTTCTTTTTAATTCTAATTCTTCATCATACAGGTACCCAAAGACAAGTGCTTGGGATATAATTCTGAAAATGATGTGTCTTCATGGTCTTTAGTGGTCAATCATATCAAATCTATCTCAAGTGGAGGAAGTTACAGAAGAAAAAGAAATCCACGTGACAGATAAATCTTTTTATTTAGTTTTTTTTTTTGGGCCTGAGCCTGAAAATTAGGTGGTCCCTAATTTTAAAATATTTAGCAAATGTATCTGTATACATATATTAATTTAAGCGGGATAGTGATAGTTCTGATATCCAGACTAAAAACAGATTTTCTTTTTCCTCCCCCCTTTTCTGTTATAGCAACTGTCACATGTGGAGCTTTCAGATCATCTTTATTGAGTTAATTGGCCCTATTAGATGCATAAGCAGGCTTTAGAGTAAGGAATAAGGAAGATTTGTACCATCATACACTTGGCCTTTAATGTACCACAATTACAAATGGGCAATGGTAAAGAATTCATTTTGTTTCATCTCGACTCAGTCCAATTTTATGCACTGTTTCGGTTTTGAGAATGTTGAAAATTGTCCACTATTTGGTTATTTAGACTTTTAATGCAATGAGCCAAATTGGTTATCTCATGTCCCAAGGTTTTCAGATCATATAGAGTTCCTAGCTTTCGAATGTTTGGTGGATGCAATCATAAAGAGGAATCTGTTTGGAGAAAGTGTCTACTTTGGATATAGGTTTAGGTTATCAAACGTCAATGGTGGATCCATCACATTAAGGGCCTGTGTTATAATCCATGGGTGATTGGCCACCTGAAGAGACTTTAGGACGCAGGATGTGCGAAGAATACAAGCCTTTGTTGATTTTCTGATTTATTTTTATCCATGTGGAACGATAGTACTGATGATTAATTTTCTGCATTTTAGTTTTTTTTTCTTTTTGGGGTAATGAAGAGTGGTGGTGATGGGGTTCTTGGAGGTGGAGTTTTTTAGATGGAGATGGGTTTCATGCAGGGTGAACATATATGTGTATATTGAGCTTGTATTGCATGTGTTGGTAATTGCAGGTGTATATGTTACATATGTAGATCCAATTGGATATGTTAGCCATTTATGTATATATTCAATTGAATGTTTTCTTGTTAGGTGCCCAACCATCTCAGCTGTTTCATGTAATATGCTGTTTCATGTAATTTAAAGTTTGTTGAATGTGTTCTTCATGGTTATTTGAGCACCTTTCTGAGCATGTATATTTAATTAAATATTTTTTGATGGAATCATATTATTTGAGGAGGTATTTCAACGTTACCTATATATATTTTTTATATATATTTGTCTGGCACGTGTAGGGCCTCATCAAAAAAATCCATTGGTAGTAATCACTTTCAAAGTGAATGTAATTAAAGTAGTGACTTCTTTCTTGCAACGATGGCAAGTGCAAGCTTTCATCAATTGTCTCATCATAAAACTATTTTATCTCATTGTTTCTCATTGTCCCATCAACAGATGTGCAAAATTTGGTTTTTTTTAGATATTTGTATTTTAATAACGCTTTGCAAATCCTCAATCTAGTGGTAGTTTCTAGTCTAATTAGAGTTAACTTGGCTTGGTTCTATTTTAGAATGCACTAATCTTGAGCACTTGGATTTAAGAAGTGGGTCATGATATTTGATTCAAAAAGTTGCCCGCGACAAACCCATGTCATATACCATATATTATTGGTTGGTCCTGACTTGGTCCCATCAAATAGAAAAAGCTTATTGACTGACCTTTTATCAAATAATCAACTTGGAAGCTAATGAGTAATGATAATTTGTTATATTGGTGGGCCTGACTGATCTAAAAATACACACGTACACAAAAAAAAAAAAAAAAAAAAGGAGTATGTACCGCTTACTGGCATTCTCTGAAAATACTACTACTTTACCATGTAACTTGTAAATGAATTAGTCTTTTCACAACTTAATAAAAAAGGGTAAAAGCATCATATTAATTTGTTAAAAAGCATAACACAAGAAGTTTCATGAACACATCTGCAGTCAAATTGTAGCCAGAAAAGTTGGGATCAGGGATTTATATTGAAATATGTGGGTGATGAATTCAACATCATTGTCATTGATGAGTTCCATCTCCTTCAGCTTAAAAATCACCAAGTCCGCTTTACTGCACATAGAAGAACTTTCATTTGTAAGACAAATGCTAAAATGACATTAAATTAGCAATAGATTAAATTAAATAATAGAATTTGAGTTGCAATAAATGTTTTGCTAGATCATTCAATAATTTATGTTCATGAGTTGGGTCAAGTGATCTGGTCATCAAAAGAGCACTGAAGCCAAGACCATAGTGGATAAGATGATGTGAATCATATTCTTACTCCAAATGATCCTACCAAGAGAGTGCCAAATGCTGAGAGGCAAAAGAGCTACCATAAACTCTCGTTGTATGTTATGGTGAGTAAAGCCTATAGAGATACACTCTATGGATAAAATATGAGCACTCATATTTCTCCCCATAATACAAGCCTAATTACTTTACTAGAAAAATATGCCTGTGATAAGCACAACAATATGAAAATTATGAAATTTTAAAATTATATTGAAATGGTAAAAATTGAAAAAAATATAAATTCCTATAATAGTGAAAAAAAGATAAATGATTAATTTGAAAGCGAGATAACTTCATTTTTTTCAAAATCAATTACGTTTTTTTTTCCTGAAATTATAAGAATCATTCACTGGGCCTAATACCAAAACTTGCAAACAAAAAAGGGAACCGGAAAGGTAAAAAGAAGCTACTAATCCATGGAAATCAAAAGAAAAGAGCCCATCAGAACTAACAAAAAATAACCATGAAATAATTTCATAATAGAATGCAATAAAAGCAATACAAAATAAAAATATATCACAAATAAAAAATAAAAAGACTATCCAATAATAAAGCAATTAAGAAGAAACAAACAAACCAATAAAAAGTCAATGTCTAAAAACCACATATTAAAACTGAAGTAAAAGAAAAGAAAAACCTCACAAACCCATCAATGCCCATCACCAGTAAAACTAAAAGAACCCACGGAAACTCAAATAATAATAATAATAATGAGATAAATTCATTTTATATTGTTTTCATGCAGCCATGAATACCCTAAAAATGAAGGATTGAAACAATGTTGTATCTTTTATATATGATCGTTCGAGAATATGCTATGATACTCATACAACTAAAACATTATTAGGTAAATGTAACAGTAGCAATAAAACACCATTTTCAATGTTTTTTTCACATATACATAACATCATATGTAATAGAACACCATTTTCTTATTTAGACACTATATCAGATGTAAACAATTAACTCCCCCCCAAACACACATTATGGCATTAATTACGATGGACAAGTTATTAATTCTCATGCATTTTGAACAATAATTTAAAATTAATATCCAAATTAGGTATTAGTGATTAATAAAAAAAATAATGGATTTTCATAGAGATTAAACCTGGAAGCTTTCTCTCCTAAAGATGCAACTTTTTCACTCCTAAAGATGCAAGGTATTAATGAGAATATAAGAACAACAACTATGTATGTGGAAGATAGTTTTTCAATGCATTTTATTAGACATCAATTGCCTTTTTATTTCTTTTTTAATGGTAGTGATTTCACCCTTTTGACTGGAAAAAAAAAAGATTTCACTTTATGTACTTTCTTTTGGTGAGGTAAAACAATTATTATGGTGTAGGTATGGATATTATCTTATACCTGATAGGGTTCTACATTTTCTACCTCTAGTATGAGATGACACAAGGCTTTCACCTCAGGCCATAAACAAAAACCACAGAAAAAGTAAACACAAAAGTTTTGCACTTCATATGAAACAAACTTTACTTCTGCAGAAAAAGACGGAGTAAACACAAGACACAAATAAGCCTCCACTCACTGTCACACATGGTCCCGTTATCTTTTTTTTATTTTTTATTTTTTATTTTATTCGTGACACGCACTCCCCTCTCAACGGAGTCTGTTTCCCACGCACGTCCATTTCTCTCAACCCATCTCACTCTCCTTATAAGCAGCCGTCTCTCTTTTCTCTCGTCTCCTTCAATCTCTCTCAACCCATCTGCTTTTCTCTTTCTTCTTGCCTCTTCTCTACCCAACTTTCCTTCTTCCCCTCTTTTCTCTTTTCATCATCCACCATAAACATCAACCTTGCTTCCCGTCTGATCGTTGCTTTTGATCCAGTCAGGCAACAACTCAGCATATCCATCATGGTTTCTTCTAACAGAACTTTAAAGATGGATTCTTCTAGTGAAAAAGTCATGGTTGGGTCACTAACTTGTTATTATGACTGTATAAAACTACGAAGAACAACTATTTATATTTATAGATTACAGTTCTAAAACCTAGTACGTAACTCTGGAAACCATTAACAGAGCAAACAACTTAACAGAAAGGAGTCATGCTTTTTGTGAAGTCTTGTTGGCATGTGGGCCCCTGGCCCACCCTTGATAGCACAAAAGCAACATTTTAAGGTTATTACAAACTCCTAGTCCAGGCCATACGGGCATTAAAATTCAAGCTTTTCATGCATGGGCATTATCAAGCTCTCTCTCTCTCTCTCTCTCTCTGCATGCAGGTACAGATTCCAAAGTTTCAAGCTGCAAAATGCAAAGAAACCCTAGTGTTACACACTCTCTCTCTGCATACTGGTACAGATTCCAAAGTTGAAGCTGCAAAATGCAAAGAAACCCAACTCTCTCTCTCTCTCTCTCTCTCTCTCTCTCTCTCTCCACATTCTGGTGCAGATTCCATAGTTCAAGCTGCAACATGCAAAAGAAACCCAAGTGTTACACACACGCAGATTCCATAGTTCAACCCAAGAGCTACAAACACGCAGATACCATAGTTCAAGCTTCAAAATGCAAAAAGAAACCCTAGTGTTACACACACACACATGCTTATCCAATTTACACCTTGCTGGATATGGGTTCCATCCCCTGTCATCGGCGGCCAACAAGTCTAACCAATTTACACACATATGCTTAATCAACATCCTGTGGCCCACACTTGATGGCCACAAGTCTAACCACTCAAGTGCCTCATTTAATCAAAGCTTATGAAAAAACCTGGATTTTTAAAAGCGAAAGAACCATTATTATAAAGTAGCAATATGGGATGTAGTGGCATGTCTGTGTGCAAACTGAAACATGGATATGTAGTGGACCAAATAGAATGGCATGGTTCTAAAGCAACTGGAGAAGGCAGACATGTGGATTTACACAGCTAGATTCTAAACAGTTAATGATTATGTGTGGATGATCATGAAGAGAATTTACCCTCAATAAAAGTGAATAAAGAAGAACGAAGTATGAGTGGAGAAGACGTATAAGTAGAGGTGAGGAGACAAGTATTTTTGTATGAGCAGTGTTTTTGGACTACAAATAGATAGAATCATGCAATCCAATTCATTTCTTCAATAGCTACCCACCAAAAGAGTGGCGTGTGGTCAATTATTGCTTTGAACCTTTTAAATCAGTTGCACAATCAGAGACACAAACCTCACACGTCCATCACGATCTGTATCTGCGGCCTGTAAATCTTCATTGGTGAAATCTCTGCTCCAACGACGTTTGGCCCTCCATTGCTTCCATGCCTCCCCAAATGCGGTTATCAACCAGCCGACTGAAAGGGTAGAGAAAGATAGCCAGAATACAGCAAATACGCGACCCATAGTTGTTCTGAAGGCAAAGTCGCCATATCCAACTGTAGTAACCGATACCACAGAGAGATAAAAGGAATCAAGACCATTCAACTTCTCTACGTAACATAGAACTAAGAAACCTAAAATGATGAAGAAGACAAAAGCCACAAGTATCCCAACTCCCACCCTCTTCCTGACATTTGTAAGAAAGTTCTCTGATAACTCTGGGCACAGTCGGGTTTTTGAAGTACGATTCCATACTATCTCCAGTATGCTCGGGAGCATAATATTTTGGAGGATGACTCCTCCTAGAGCATACAAGCATGTAAAGACTTTAGTGCCAACAGATTTTGGTACAATATCACCATATCCTATTGTGAAAAACGTCACGATAGTAAAATATAACCCGTCTACAAAAGTATTAGTTTTTTTTGTTTGTGAAAAATGTTTGTGTGTAAGGGCAAAAAAGAGAGCACCAAAAAGAAGATACACAGTGACAACAGCAATCTTAATCATCACTGTGAGATGGTGGTTTTTAATGGTGGAAGCATGACCGGTTCTAATATGGTGTCGTTGGTGGGTGTGTCCATGTGGAGGTGGAGCATTGTGTGGGGGTTGCTGGGTGTGTTCATGTGGAGGTGAAGCATTGTGTGTGCGTTGCTGGGTGTTTTCAGGTGGATCATTGTGTGTGAGAGAATGACTAGGGTGGATTTCAGAGGTTGTGTGTGAAGAACCGGAAGAGGTAGACATGCTGTCAATTGGTATAAACAAGAAGTTGAGAGGAATAAGAGCAGAGGCTGAGAATAAGGTGCCAATACAGTGTGATGAGCTGTGTTTAAAAAGAACGCCTTGCTCAAGTGCTCAAGTGCTGCAAGAGATACGTGTCACGTGAACGGCGATACATGATCCGGATGAGACGTGTCGTCCGCTCAGATTTGATTTATAATAAACACCTTGGCAGACCGTATAACACGTAAATCTCTTGAAATCCTGCTCCATCATCACCACATCTTCTGCCGTCAAGTGGGGAAAGTAGAAAGGGTTTTAAAAAAT
The DNA here is from genome assembly GCA_037013555.1 of Sextonia rubra. Lineage (NCBI taxonomy): Eukaryota > Viridiplantae > Streptophyta > Magnoliopsida > Laurales > Lauraceae > Sextonia > Sextonia rubra. The sequence goes on along the minus strand of JASUAD010000001.1, from coordinate 100,829,156 downwards.
ATGAGAAATGAAGGGTCATGGGAAAGAAGAAAGCAGCTGTGCTGAGGCATATTTTCTTGGAGGGAAGAAGAAATGGACTGTGGTTTTTGCTGCTGCATGGGCATCAGCCGCCCCTCCCATCATCAACACCCAAGTCGTTCTCAAAGAGAGGAAGATGAAAAATTCGGCTGTTGGCATTTTTTCATTTTTACAAAAAGACTCCTCTTCAATTCTTAAAACTTTAAGTAGGTTCATAGTGATTGAGCACTGGCGTGGATGAGTAAATTACATCCACAATTCATCCACTCATCCTCAGTATATAACTAGCAAAATAGGCCCGCACTTAGCCCGGGCCCAAAAATTAGAATTTATTCAATTTCGGGATACTTTATAAGGTATTAATTGAAAGAAGATAATGTAGAATAAAAATCATATTATTTATTATTTACAAATTATATAAAAGTTTATTTAAAAGGAGAATGTATAGAAAAATTACTTTATTTGAAAATCAAATTTAAGGTTATAAATTTCAATTATTTATTATTTTCCAGGTAAAAAGTCTATGAAAATTTTGAAATCTATAAAAAATTATATAAAAATATAGATCAGAGTATTTTGGAAAAAAAAGTACTTATACATGAAGTTCAAGTATTGTCTTATGAATATCAAATCATTATTTATTGCATAACTTTAAAGAAACATCTCTTCAGAGGCAAATAAATTAAATTTGAAATTAAGTACAAAGTAAAAAGAAATTCATTTACATTTACATTGTAATAAATAATTATACATTGAAGCCCATAAATGAGTCATCTATGTTGTATCATGGTCTTTGCAATATTTTCTTTAAAAAAAAAGAAAAGTTGTTAACCATGCCAACTCCTAATTTCCCGAAAACCTAAGCTCCTCTAAAAAGTCCATCTTCTTATGGTCCATGATTTTTTTCCAAAAGAAAATAATAATAAAAGAAAAAAAGTCATCACCCATGAAAATTTTCTAAGAGTGGGCTATAGTTAGATTGTTTACTTCTAAAAATTATCTAAATTAAAAAAATATTATTTACCTTTTTCAAAATTTTATATATAAAATCATATTTAAAAGGAATAGCATAATTACAAAATCCACAAACCAAATTTAAATTTATGAAATCTAACATATATAATTTTTTATGAAAAATATTGATGCAAAAAACTTGAAATGTAGAACAAATTCTAAAAAATAACAATATTTTTCAAAAAAATAGAATCTATACATGAAATTTAGAAAAAAAAAAAACAACAGAATATGAAATCATTAGTTAACTATATAGTTCTCAATTTATGGATCTCCTATTGTAGTCCAACATCTAACCATTAATAAAAGTTAAAAAAGCATACCATTAGATAAAGCATATAAAAATATGGGTTGTAAAGTGTATAAATACACATAAACCACTAGTTGAAGAAAATGTTGCAAGTGGTGTAGACACATTTGGTAGACTGGACATCACATAAAAGGCCGCAAAGGTAATAGAAAATTGTAGTGCATATTGAATAAAAAATATTCAAATAGGCATAGAATCCAAATACTCATACTGTGGTTGGTTTTCTCATTATATACTTCTTTTTTATTTTTTATAAATTCTTGTGTTACCGGTGGTAACTTTTGATCTTGCAATTACTTATTTTGAATTGCTCTCTCAACATTTGCCTGCTGCCTTTTATGTTTAAAAATAAAAATAAAACCACGATGCTATTAGGCCGACAAAAGGGTATAAATATCTCTGCACGTATAAATAAATGTGATATCTATGTAAACTTAAAAGAAAAAGAATAAAATATAAAATAAATTCTAATAACTTGTTGATCTGGCATAGTGATAATAACTCAAAAAAAAAAAAAAAAAGAACATCCAAAATCTGGAACCACCATGTTGGCCACCAAGATTTCCCACCTCCCTTAATTCCACCCATTGCCTCCATAGCAAGCAATCATGTTGGAATCACAAATAGGACTAAAAGCCATTAGAAACTTTAGAAAGGAAATTATCATAAATATCAAGAAAGAGGTTTCAAATTGTAGGAGCTTCAATTTTTCAAGAGACTTAACTTCTTCTTCAAAATGGAAACGGTCCATCAAAAGTTTTGATAGAGGCTGCATTGAACGGAGAATTGCAAACAGTCAATTTTGAATGAAATTGATGGTTGCTTATAAACTATTAGAGAAACGGTTTCTAGCAAAGAAAAGAAATTGTGTTGATGTGGTTCACAAGAACCAAACCATTTTGAGGAGATTCTTTTTTATTAAACATTTTATGAGTTATTAATAGAGGAGGAACATAAATGTGAGAGCGAGGGAATTGGCGGGGTCAAAAGAAATCAAGAAAAGTCAAAAAGGCCCTTCTCAATTGAAAGTTTTTGCAAATTGAACCTGATTCTCAATTGAAATCAACCAACTTAATATATTATAATAGATGCGGCAGAGGAACAGGACTATTACAAGTTAAGGGTATTAAGTTTGTTAGGATCGCAAAAAGTTATCATAGGAGAGGCGCAGGGGGATCGACAGTGACAGGAGGTCCACATCACTCCGGCCTATGTGAAATGAACAAAAGAAGACTAACGTAATACTATTACTTAAAGAAGAATTCTTAATTTTCATTATTTTTTTTAAAAAAAATTAGTTACTTTCATACATTTAAATCTAATTTTTCTATTTTGAAAAGCAACTAATCCTTTTCTAATTTTTCTCTTTTTTTAAACAAATCATTTAAGATTAATTTTGTCCTTTTATATAAAATAAAAAAATTGTCAATCAATCTAATAGTCCATTCCATTCAAACTTATCAAAATCCAGTGAGACCTATGTAAATAGGAGGGGAAGGTTTGAACGGGTCGCTTGGATTGACTAATAAGGGACCTCACGTGGTAGCCTATACCGTAAGACCATAAGAAATGCTTATACAAAATCATTACCCATATATATATATATGAAAAATAATCCTATGAGAACTAGTTCTCACCACATTTTTTTTTAGAAGTCTAGGTGGGGTTTATCTATCACTCAATCCAAATCTTGCAATACACAAGTATTCTCTTGATAGTCACATACCTTAAGTTTCAGTCAAATCTGAATTTACTAGACCATTGGATCGACTTTGCATTAATCCGAATTGACTAGATTTGTGAGCCTCGGATAAAGGGATTAGGGGCATGTGATTGGTGTTAAATTTGATACTTTGAATAGTCCCACATAGAGCTTTCCATCCCCCTAGTCCCATCCTCAAATAGGACCCTCAAGTGGGCCTTATAAAATATTCCACAGTAAGTGTGTGAGAACACTTTTCAAAGGATTAAAGCCATATAACTCATCTTACTTACAGCAAAGAGAAAAACAAGAAAAAGAATCACATAATCTAAATTGGGGTGTGAGGTAATTGCATGGGTTGGATAACTTCATTCAAAGCATACCCCATAAATAGTTACTTCCATGATATCCATATGAGTGGGGCCCACATAACTCATTTTACTTACAAGAGCAAAAAGAAAGACAATCACACAAGAGATGGGGCAATCACGACCATGATTATGTCATTTTCTTACAATGGTCTAGATCACTTCAATCAAAGCATACCCATATTAAGATAGATAAATCGGCAAACTATAAGTACTCGGAAATTACATGATCAAAGAACTGGGATCATCTCTCACTCTGCAGTGGGGCCACCTATCAAATCCAGGGCACACGATGAAATGTAATTCGATCAAGGGCTAGGAAAGAATGCAGATCGCTCACTAAGAATCTTCTTTTAGAATTGCAAGAGGATTAGCATTGGGGACAATCTATTTTTCGTGTTTTAAATTATATAAGAAAGATGAGGAAGATAATTATGTGGAAAATATTTTAGATTTTAGGATGCCATGTAGCTCAAAAGAGAGAGCCACTTGTTGCTCTCCCGCGAAAGGCTATTGTCATTATATATAGTAGCACTGGAGGCCTGTGCCTAATACGGGCCCAACAAGAGAGAAAAACATATGTTTCAATGTAAAAATTTTCTAAGGCTCTATAATGACTGTAATGAGATCACTAAATAAAAATTTAAACTATCCAAAATAAATTACCCACACTTTTACAAGGATCAGCACTAGTTTCATTGATATGATAGATGGGGAAAGCATAAGATGAGACTCGGAAGAAAGGCCGTCCTAAACCTAGGTCATAATAAAATATTGCTTCATAAATCAAGATTTTGCTGAGAGAACAACAAATAAAACCTCAAATTAGCTATAAACTTAGAAAGCGACAACTAGACTAAACTAGCTAAAAAGGGAAAATAATGAAGTCTTATATTACAATGGTTAGAGATAATAGAGGGTACATCCAATGCTTAGATTGATGTGGTGGGACTAAAAAGTTTATTAAGGAAAAGGCATGAAATACTAAAAGATGCTTCCCACCATATATTTTGCGGAAACCTCATGAAATGACTACACCGATGCAAGATGACCAACTCTATATACGCAAAATTTGTTTATATTAGGTCAAGCAAGTTAGTATGAACTTTTGTATCTTAATGCACTTCAATAAAATGTATTGCACCTAAAACACGATAGTACAAGGGGTGGTTGCACCCATTGCATCCCGGTCTACTTTTAAACAATGGTGAAAATTTTTCTTTTGCTTAAAAAATATAAATAAAAATTTTACGTCCTTTCCCAGACTCCTAATGAATTACCCTATTTTCAAAACACAATTGCATTGTTTGAATCTGTACCCCTCAAACGAAAATTCTAGGTCCACCAACAATAGATTATTCATGTAAATATTTGTATCTTGTCTAAAATCAATTCTATTGATCAAATGTGTGGTTTATTTTAATTCAATAGAAAAAAAGAAACCTCCAAAAGAAGAGGATAATTTTTTTCCTAGATCTTTATACACTGTTGCTATGTACATACTTTATATAAACAAATACATAACATTAAAAAATATATAATGTGGCATCAGGTAGTCCTCATCTATAAAATTTATCAACCTGAACCTAGACCAAAAATTTGAGTCCAAGTAGTGGGCCTAAGATTCCAACGAATAAAATATGGGTTCAAGACCTATTTGCAGATTTTCATTTCAAATCCTTACTATGAGGGTAAACATTTTTATCAATATTTCTAAAATTCTAATATCCTACATTTCTAAATATTAACTTACGTGGGTTGTTGCTGACGTATAGCCCGGAGATCAAGGTCCACACCGCATCAATTAATTCAACTAAGAAAAACCTCCATAACGTCTTAGAGATTTTTTAATGTTCAATTGGAAGTTCTTCTGTTCTAGCCTCATTCGGTTATTAGTCTTTAACTTCATATTTGCGTAGTCATTGTTTAGTTGGATTTTACCAAAATAAATTATAGTGTTTAGTTCAGATTTGCATTAATCAAATCTCACTTCAATTATAGTGTGATGTGCATTGATCATGATCTTGTTAAACTATGTTATTTTATATATGATCAACTCAATAGCGGGAATTGTACTATATAGCTGGTTTTTCTAAATCATCATAATAGGATTCACAAACTTAGCTTAGGCTGATTATTTTATTTTTTTTTTTGGAATGGTTACACTTTGTGTAGTTTAAAAACATATGATCCTTTTTTACTATTCATTTGCATGTGAATATGAGGTAAGAAGAACAAAAATATGCACTAGGGTTAGTTTAGTCTTTTAATAATTAATTGGAGAATAGTTTTGCGTTTTCTGGTGTTACCCATGCCATAACTGGAGAAGTTGAGAATAGCCTTTTCTCTCTGTCCTGTGATCCTTTTGTACTTCATAACCTTTTGGTGATTAGACAAAATTCTATCAATCCCACTGAAAAGATTCTTTTGAAAAACAGGCTTCTCTGAAAAATCACGCAACCTGGCTGGTCCTTTCTTTCTTAGCTTTGTACTTTCCTTTTATCGTCGGTTCCTGAGAAACTTGCATGAAGAGGTATTATTATTGTTTTTCGTGGATTTTACAACAATATATATATATATATCATGTAAAGGGTCCCCCAACCTATAAACTTAAAATATATATTTTTATCTAATTGGGGAGCATGGAACTCGCCACATTACCCTAAAAACCCGAAAACCCCTATTTCTTCTTCCTTCCATCTTCCTTCTATGAAAGAGTGCTACTAAGATTTTTCATCTTTCAATCAACTAAAAAACTCAATTTCCCCGTCAAAGCAGTACTCATAAATAGGGGTTGAGGCGGGGAGCCCCCTCTGTTAGGCAAAGAAGAAGAACCATCGTAAAAAAAAGAAAATTCACGCTTGGGGTATTGGGTGATCTAGATGGTGGGACCTGATGGTCCAATCCATAAGGGACCACCACCACTGTGGTCGCCCAACAGTCCCCTTCATGATGTAGAGTCTTGACTCCTATTGGGTGGGGCATGGGGTCCCACAACCCATATCGATCAAAGTAGTTTTGACGATCTAGAATTTGGAAAAACATAGTTTTGAATCCCCCTCTCATATATCTAGAGCTGATCTCTACCTTCATGATATTTGCAATTTTGAACTTCCATGAGGATGAAATGGATGGAAAAAGGAAGAATATAGAACTTTTGGATTTAAGGAAAGATGGTTGCATTAAATTTGCCATTGTCCGAGGAAAAATGTGAGGTTTTTTTTTGTTTTAATGGTAACAAGGGAGCTTTGAACTCACTGTTCAATTAGATGCAAAAAAATTTCTGGAGTGGTCATACATGACCACCTTAGAGTACACACACTTGCATGAGGTTTATGGTTTAGGGGACCCCTTACATGATATTTTTGGTAAAATCCTCTTTTTTTTTTTTTTTAATAGTTAGACTTTGGGTGAGAAAAAGCCAAATTCACGAGGTTAATCACATAAAAAAGTGGATTTTAGCTATTGTTAGGTTTATATCTTCTATGTTGGGTAAGCCAGATGGGTCCATTGGGTTAATCAAGGACTAGATTAAGATCAAGGTATTTGATAATTGTATCAAGGTTTTATAGGAAATAAAGAAAGTTATAGGAGATTAAGAAAGCGGGGATTATATATATTATGTAAACTATAACCTTAGATCTCATAGAAGAGAGTGTCTTCTCGAACACCACGTAGGAGAAACAATAAGAGCATGAGAGTTTTTATATGCTTTTATTTGCTATAGTGAAGATGATATCGTCTTTGTCCGCAGACGTAACCCTAATTGGGTGAATCATGTAAATTCTCCTTTTTTTTTTCTTTGTTATGTGGCTTGATTGTTGATAGCAGATTTTGCGCTTTCACACATACTAGTATTTAAGATCAACTCAAGCATTAAGTGGACTGCGTTTTGCCTTTCTTAAATCCATCCATTCAAATATTGATTGTTAGATCAAATCTTGATTGTTAGATCTTTTTAAATCATCCATTCAAATTTTGATTGTCTATCAAGCATCTCGATGTAAGCATTAGGAGATAAGATTTATTAAGTCATGGATGAAAGATGAAGAGGCAAGACTAGACTTACAAGCGTGCAAGCAGTAGGAGCTCCGGTTTTCCGTATGATCTAATTTCTAAATTTGTATTTTTTTCATTGTGATTTGGCGTTCAGATTTTCCATTATGATTTCCAATCAAGACCTAACGTGAGTCCTAATTGTACAAGCGACCTTAATAAATACCATAAATCAGTGATGTGCAACCACGTGAGCAATCTACATCTATTTGGTTTTGAGACCAAGTGATCATCTTCTCTTTACAAAAAATTGGAATTGATATGTGCATCTAAAATTGTCTATCAAGCATCTTGATGTAAGCATTAGGAAATCAGAATTATTAAATCATGGATGGAAGATGAAGAGGGAAGACTAGACTAACAGGAGTGCAGGCAGTAGGAGATCCGGATTTCCATTTGATCCGATTTCTAAAATTGTCCTTTTTCACTGTGATTTGGGCCGCAGATTTTCCACTGCGATTTCCAATCAAGACCCAACGTGAGTCTTAATTGTACAAGCGACCTTAATAAATACCATAAATAAGTGATGTGCAACCACATGATCAAACATGAGCAATCTACGGCTATTTGGTTTTGAGGCCAAGTGATCATCTTCTCTTTACAAAAAATTTGAATTGATATGTGCATCTACCAGGTTCCTTAAAATCTATAATCATCATCATTAATGTCTTGTTCGACTTATATTGGGCCAGCCATATGAATTTTTTTTCTCGCTCTTCGGCTACCCTTTTCCCTTGTAGGCCAACAACATATATAGCCAAACCTTTTCCCAATAGCATTGGACATGTCCAAAAAATTGCAATCAACCTTTTTCCCAAATAAAAATACGATCAGCCTGATACTTTTGGTACGACGGTACAGTATACGGTACGTTGTATGTCAAGAACTTTAAAACATTTAAATTATTTGACGACTTAATTTTGCACAAGAAGCCATCTGTAGCGACTTTTGTACGTATATGAACAAGTTGAGCTATCATATTTACATTAGGAATTTAGGAACATAGTGGCAATAGGGATTGTGTTCATACGACGTCAAAAACACCCAAAAACAACTGCCAAAGACAGTTTTTGCAGTCAGAAATCAGTCTTTTTTATCAGTAAATTTAAAAAATGGCTGTCTACGTAAATTTCCTGCAATTCAATTAACGACCGTCTTGGGCAGTTATTTTATTTTTTAAGAAAATTTTTAAAATATATATAATTTATTTATTTTCTAAAAAACCCGTAATTTTATTACCTAGCATTCAATTAACGACCTGTAATTTTATTATTTAAAAAAACCTGTAATAAACATACCAGTACTTGCATTAGAAAGCTGATCGACCTAGAAAAAACAAGTATTTGTACAAAGTTCCAGAAACCAGCAATACTTCTTAACTACCTGAAAGCAGGTTCTGCTAAAGTTTCATTGTACAGCTTCTTTGTAAATTGAAAAAATATTTTAGTCTAACAGTCACCTGAAAATGGGACCTTGATTAGTTTGTCTTAATCAACTCAGCAAGATAATCAAGTACACTCCCTCGAGAATCTGCATTTTTAAGAAAAGCAAGAAGAACTTCTCTAAGACCATCATATAAGTTGACCAAATCCAAAGACAAGTTCATGGACCAAGCCCTGCCACTTAAGTCACTCGTAAGATTTTTATTCCATTTAATGTACCTAGGAAGGTTTGAAAATTGAATTCAAGTTTCCATGAGGTGGGCAGTGACTTACCAATAGTTTGGGCCCTGCATTGCACTGTATTTTCTCTTGGGTTTGAATTCCACTTTCCATGAGGTGGGCAGTGACTCACCAATAGTTTGGGGCCTTGCACTGCACTGTATTTTATCCTGGGTTTGAATTCAAGTTTCCATGAGGTGGGCTGTGACACCTGTGACCGTGAGCATCCCAACTGGGCTATTTTTTAAGGGCTGGAAAACCCAGCTCTTCAAAGTTCAAATAGTCCAAAACCCCTCACCAAAAAGAGGACCAGATTCCCAGATCCTCTTATCCCTTCTTCATCAAACTCTATTTCAAGAGAGCAAGAAGAGCCACACTCTCGGTCGCCTGCAAACATAAGACGATAGAAACTCTGAGATGACTGTACTATTCTTAAAAAAACGAGATGGCACCACACTCCAAACATTTATTTATCTAAATACAGTCTTCCATTTCAGACATTTATTTCTCTAAATAACAGTCTTCCATTTATTTATCTAAATAACAGTCTTCCATTACAGACATTTATTTACCTAAACCACCCTTGCCTTTTCACACCCTGCATAAACAATGAACAGAAAATCGGCTAGGAGGAAAAAAATTTTGGTTATGAAGTATTGTTTCTGAATGTATTTGACAGTCACCTCTCATAGGTGATTTGCATCTTTCCAGCATCAGATTGGCGGTCCAGGTTGAAGGCTTCTTGCGACAAGTCGATAGTGTCCTGACAGCCAGCCGGGCAATAGAGCACCGGTGCAGGTGACCTTATAGTCCCTCCCACATGCAGCTCGATTATTCCAGATTGCATTGCTTGCAGCAGCTATCATCACACCCTCATCTTGGTACCCATAACAGGAGGAGGCTGCACTCACCAGATAATTTTAAAGTGTATCTCTATCCATTTTAAAAAAAAAAGGGAAACATGAAAAAGGAAGTGAAGATATGGAGGCATAAGATTTGGCTTAAAAATAGAAAATAGAATTTATGTGGCCAACCTAAACATAATTGTGACAGAGCATTGCTATGATGCTGACAATGATGATGGAGGCATTTTCATGAAATTTTATTTTCTCCACTAGTCATTTTATTGGTTCATTTTGGTCTGAAATGCTGTTCAATTGACTCCATATAAAAAATAAGCAAACTAAATAATTTAATTGAAGCTAGACGATCATAAAAACCAGGACATGGCCAATGTACCTGTTCTGAAAGTAGGCATCTACTGGAAATTCACCTGAAAGCGAACGAGAGAAGTTAGAAGGAACTCCGTTTGGAAAACCAAAAACATTGTGGACCAACAACATTCTACCACAACTATAAATATTTGAAATATCCAATTACAAAAAAGAAAAGTCCTTGAAAGAAAGTCACCACAGCTTGAAACAAAGCTTCCAGAGCTTGAGAGAGATTGCCGGACCGAGTAGTGGTGCATCATAAGGGCTCAAAGCATGGGGCTATTATGCATAGATGAGGATTTGACCATGTCTGAAGAATAAAATGCAATAATTCTTGCTGTTAAGAAATTATTTATGCAAGTATGCACACATTTTTTATTTACATTTGTAATTTATGGATAAAATTTGAAGACATACCTGCACCAGCTTCACTTGTTGTATTGCCTTTCATAGATCTCGAAGGAGCTAGATCTGGCACAGGCATTGCATACAAGCCAATGAAGAAACTTGAAAAAATAGACAACAGTAAGCTCCCAATGACAATAAGTGGCCACAGAAGGATCACCAAACAGGCAACTGGCACACAAGCTGTTTCAAGGAATGGACCTTCTCAGTTTATTATATCATGAAGCAACTGATGCCAGCCTGTGAAGAGCATGTATAGACTCTCTATTATGGCTATAACAGTGCAAAGAGGGATCTCGACAATCAAGCCCATCAACCCCACAACAAGACATCTGGGCACCTTAACTAACCTATAAAAAATCCAGCAGTAGAGTTTAATTTACATGATTATTGTGGGCTGATTTTAATACCAACAAGCTAATATCATTGAAAGACAGAATTAACAGCATACCTTATAGTGTGAGTTTGCTCTGAAGCAGTGCTCTTGTGCAACTCCTTCAAGTACTGTGGGTATGAATGGTAGTAGAAGACTGAAATCTCGAACTCCAGTGCAGCTCCCTTTAATCGTTTCCCATGTACCATCCTGGCCATTATTTGATGAAATTTCTTAAATTGAACCATATGAAATTTGCTTATGAAGGCTGCATCTGGGCAGAAAACTAAAATGTTGCAAGGCGCCAGCATTTGTGCTAGACAATCATTCAAGCAAAAACTAAACTCAAATTTTATACCAAAAAAAAAAAAAGGTAGGTTTTCTAAAAAACTGGTAAGCCACTCTTATTTAGACTGCAGACCACTTTAAAACCCAATTAATGCTTCCTAATGATTCAAGTATCAAATGGGCATCAATTTTATTAAAAGAAGATGAAAATTCAAAACTTATTACGAATACTTTGTTAACAAAAAACTAGGGGGAAAGAATTTTAATCACTTTTGTGTTGAAGTACTCTTTTGAGAGTCTTCCATTCAATTACAAAAGTGAATGCTACATTGAATTAAAACTTGTGCCTGTTAAAAGTTAATAAGTCTAACTTGCCAGTTTCCCTCTTAAAAGTTTTGCTCGACCAAGTCTACCCAAAACTTGTTTTAGATCACATCTCTATACTTGGACATCTCCATATTTAGGGCAGGTTTGGCAAGTCTTATTTGATTAAAATAGAGCTTATTGAAATAGATTTTTTTGAAAAATTGTTGTTTCAATCAGATTTTTTTATAAATAAATTGTTTGGTGTGTCTAATTTAATTATAAAAAGAATGCCTATCAATTAACATAATCATGAGTAAAGTTGTCTTATCGTAGTAGTATAAACAAATTTGTCATAAGATAAAAGTAGTACAGACAAAACTGTCATATGATGTAATCTGTCATAAGATAGAAGTAGTACACACAAACTTGTGCAAAGCTGCATAAAATGGATTTTGCATCTATTGGGTCTGAATTTTTTTTTAAGAATTGATGAAAATACTTTCACCTCAAAAAAATGAATGGCAGAAGAATACTAATAACGTGGAAAAGTGGAAAATTGTTCTCTCTCTTAAATCCATTTTCATCATTCTCAGTAGAAAATGATTTGTGAGACCTGGAACCTCAGGAAATCATAACTGAAAAAAAAATGTTAACATGGAATGCCATCAACTGTGCTGGATACAACAGAGAACAGAGAACGAAAAATTGTGTTCTATCATATGTTAATGCCTAGCTTCCTTTAAAGCAAAAAATAAAAAATAAAAAAAATTGCGCTGGATACCATTTCACTTTATGCAAAAAAAAAAATGAATAAAAAAAACTAGTATGTGGCATTGTGGTGCAGGATGTCCTTATGCCAACCAATTGCAATGCACGATATTAGTAAACATTCATCAAATTAAGACAGATGATTGGTACCTCCCTAAGTGCAGGTGACTTTTCTTTTATATGTATACCAAACTGAGTCCTCATCAACACTCAAACAAAGGTCCCTTTCAACCACTGGAATTTGGCTGCCCCGCATTCATGAAAAAACCCATAACTCTAGTTACGTATAACTCTAATTACTTGTACTCGGTCACGACAAAAAGGAAAACAACTGTCAAGTAAGCATAACTAAGGTTATGCAAATGCATGAACCTTCATTCAATTTGGTTTAGAAAACCAAACTCATCAAACTGTTTGGAGAGTCTTTCTAAGGTCATCCAATCTCTCCAAGTCATTGGGATCTTCCACTTGAGAAAGTGCCCCTAAAGGCCTGTTTAGATTCCATGAAAGCCCTCCTATTTTCTGTCTTCAGGAAAACCCAGAAACTTTGGGCTGATTGCTCTATGGCCTTCATCACTTCTATAGAAAATACAGGGTCTCGCTTCATTCCCTCCTATTGCTCCATGTTGCTCGTAGAAAACCAAGATAATATTGATTTAGTAGAAAGTTAACTAGATAAAACTTTCCAATTCAGTACAAAACGAATAACAATATTCCAAATCTCCTGTCAAAGTCGCCCATTATAGGTAATTAATATGTATGCTTATAGGGCCATCTGAAAATAATAAGATAACAATAATAGAAGTTGACATCATGGCTCTATTTGTGATTTTTGTAGTTACCTGATAGAAGCAAGCAGTTCGTGAGATAGTCGTTATGGTATTTAATCCATTTCTCATCTTTCAAGTTTCAATGCATCCTTTACAGAGATAAATGATTTGTTCAGAGTCTGGACTGTTGTTGGCACATAGAGCTTTAAGCACTGTAGCAGGAGAGAGTAGATTTTCACAGTCAAAGGCCACGATTCCATGGTGAAAAGTTGGAAGGAGTTGATGAGGCCCTCGTGGAATACAAAAGCTAAAAAGAAATGAAATCCCACTCCAACCATCCCCACAATGAATAATAACAACCCCAACATCTTATTAACAAGAATCCTTGTCAGAGGAATCCTGGACGAACCATAATTAATAATTAATTCTGTAATTAACAATATTTTTTTTATTAACAATTAATTCTGTAACTGCGGTCGCAATGAATATACTTGTAGTGGTTGTCATCACCTACCAACCATTCATGTAAAATGCTAGTGAGAGAATTAAAAAGTCAGCTTCATGAAAAAACAAGAAACAAACTTGCCGTGAGAAATATAGAGCTTGAGTTCAGGGTTGGGACTGGCTTGCGTTCCACATATATGTTATTTTCATAAACTTAGGAGCCAATTTTGGGCTTCAGCTTTGGACCGGCACAAATAATTTTAACTTGATCTAGCCTTGCTCAAGCTCAAGGTTGGGCTCAGCTTTATTAACCCAAAAGACACGCTCAAGCCCAAGGCCCATGGAGCCAACTCAACTCATTGACAGACCTAGTGATGACTTCATTGATTGGTGAAATGGCTAAGATGTAGCCAGGCCTAGGGATTGTCCTACACTAATTTCTCTCCTCTGTCACATAACTTCCCACTTTAAGGTACCAAATTATTTAGTCTTCCAACCTAACCTCATAAACACATTAAAATATAAGAAGGTATTGGCGCAACTCCAGATCTCCAATCAAATGTAGAACAATCTCCCGAAGGATTGTTCGAATTCAAAGATGGATTCCAACCCTAGGGCATAATAATAGTCACGGTAAAAAACATACTGAGAGAAAACTCTGATAATTTTAATTGAATTAAGCATGTCCATTACAATGAAAAACTCCTCTTTATATAGGAGTGACTGTTTCTAAACTAGGAATGACTATCTCTAAATAATCATGGCTTACTAAAATAAATTAAGCAATTACTAATGTCAACTCAACATAAAATAGAAAATAAATAATTAATTAGAGCTATCTAACTAAGGATAGGGATCTCTGATCTTAGGGAGATCATGGATCAAGGGGGGCCCATCAATGACTACGAGCCAATGATCCGGGCCGGATTTAGGATCAGCCTACATCAACTCTCCCCGGCTTGGATAAACTTGACTTTGGCAAGTTAAGCGCCTGATATTTCTCATAGAGATCGGGATTGATGCGCAGGAAGTTTTCAACAGTAATCCACGTAGCGTCAAAGAGAGGACGATTCCGCTAGCGAACATAAAACTTCTAGTAACCTTCTTGACGTGTAGAGATAATTTGATCATCAAGGACATCAATAATCTCATCAGTCGGTGGGAGATTAACTGGTAGGAAATAATTTGCTCTTCATTACATCCCCCATTATCATGGCCACGGTAGAGAGTAAGATCCTCTACATTGAAGGAAGAACTGATGCCTAAATCATAAGGAATGTCAAGAATATAGGCGCTAGGGATAATGTTTTACAGAATCTTGATGGACTTAAGTTGCAAGGGTGTAAGTTCTTATTAACTCTAAAAGGCAACATTTTAGGTCGAATACACACTATAACCATATCTCCTTCAGTAAATTCAACAAATTGACGACATTTGTTAGCTTGCTTTTTATAAACATTACCATTGGCAGATATACGGCAGCATACTTCGTTGTGCACTTTTTGCATGTGTTGGAAGAAATGTTTAACATCTGCATTAATTCTTGCATCGACTAGCAAAGGCATAAGATCAATAGGTAGTCGTGGATGAACTCCTGAACAACTTCAAATAGTGAAGTGCCAATTCACCGATTGACTGAGTTATTGTATGCCAAGTCTGCAGTAGATAACACTTGATCCCAGTTTGTAATACGGTCACGCACAAGATAGCATAACAACTGTCCAAGACTTCTGTTTACCACTTTTGTTTGTCCATCAGATTGAGGATGATAAGCAGTGGAAAGGTTAAGCTTAGTCTTGGACAACATCCATAAGATCTTCCAAAAATGGCTCATAAAATTCATGTCCCGATCAGAAACAATAGTCTTTGGAAAACCATGAAGCCAAACAACTTCTCTGAAGAATAATTCTGCCACCTTATAAGCATCATCAGTTGCGATGCAAGGAATCAACCTCTCTGGCAGTCGTGAGTAAACCTAACACAAAGTCCACATTAATGTCTTCCCCAGGAGTGTAGGGAACAGGAAAAGGCTGATATAATATGGTGTTCTTCTTGCTTTCTTTACTGAGTTGACATTTCCTACATCTGTTGCAAATATGAACCATATTGGTCGTCATGAGAGGCTAATAATATCTATCGTTGACAATAGCAAACGTTTTGTCGTGACCCAATTGTCCACTACATCCTCCTGCATACAACTTTTGCACAATATAGTTACGAATAGAAGTAGCTGGGAGACAAAGTTGCATACCTTTGAATAAGAAACCATCATGAAGGCTATAATGAGGATGCTGAATATGATCACCGTTGATAAAGTCCACATAGATAGAGCCAAAGTCCTTGGCAGTCGCATAGTCTTGTTTAATTTGCTCAAAACCTAGCACATTAACAGGCATGGCGGTCAAAAGATGCTTCTGCCGGCTTAATGCATCCGCTCTCATGTTATCTCTTCCTGCCTTATGTTGAATGCTAAATTTGAACTCATATATATATGCGCTCCATTTAGCACGTTAGCACTGATCTTCTGTTGGGAGTATAGATGTTGCAAGGCATCATTGTCAGAATAGAGTACAAACTCATTGGCAATCAAATAACGCCTCTAGTGACCAAGTGTTTGGACAAGGGCATAGAATTCCAAATCATAGGCAGAATACTTTCACTTTGCATCCTAGAGTTTCTCACTGAAGAATGAAACTAGATGTCTTTCTTGGCTAAGAACACCTCCACTGCCTACATTTGAGGCATCATAAACAATTTCAAAGAGCTTGTCAAAATCAGGAACCTATATAACTGGCGCTTCAATTATCTTTTGCCTGATATTTTTGAAAGCCCTAGTAGCTACGCTAGTCTACTTGAATTCACAAATTCTCATATAGTTCATAACAGGAGTCATAATATTACTAAAGTTCCTAATAAACCTTTTGTAGAAATTGGTAAGACCATGAAAACTGCAAACTTCAGTAATGGTAGTAGGAATAGGCCAATCAAGAATGGCCCTAACCTTTTCAAGATCCGTTTTGATACCTTGTGCAGAAACAACATATCATAAGAAAATAACAAAATCACTTATGAAAGTACATTTCTTAAGATTAATGTAGAAATGCTCAAGGCAAGAAGTTGACAGACTTAATTTAAATGCTGAAAGTGATCTTCTTTTGTTTTTTTATAAATTAGGATATCGCCAAAGTAAACGACAACAAATTTCCCAATATAAGGTTGCAACAATAGTATCATGACCCGCATAAAAGTACTAAGAGCATTGATTAAGTAGAATGGCATAACCATCCATTCATAAAGACCATCCTTTATTTTAAAGGCAATTTTTCATTCATCACTTGGTCTCATGCGGATTTGATAATAACCGCTCAGCAGGTCAATTTTTAAAAAAATACATGCATCAATCATCATATCTAGCACATCATCCAACCGAGGGAAAAGGAAGTTATATTTTACCGTGATTTTGTTGATTGCATGACTGTCCATGTACATACGCCAGCTTCCATCTTTCTTTAGAGTAAAAACTGTCGGAACGTCACATGCACTGAGACTTTCCTTAATATAGCCTTTCATAAGCATGTTATCAACTTGCCTTTTTTAATCAACATTCTTCGATGGACTCATTCGATAGATAGGTAAGTTTGGTAACAAAGCTCCTGGAACATGATCAATGTTATGTCGAATGTCTCTCAATGGGGGCAGTTCCTTTGGCAATTCATCTGGAACTAAGTCAGCAAACTTTTTCAACAGTTGCTTCACTTCCTGTCGGACAAATGCAGTAGGAGAGTTTTCTGCAATTTGTTTGTTAACTAAGGCATATATGACACAATGCTCTTTGCTTTCTTCTTCAAACCTTCTCATAGTTTAAATATGAGGTGTAGGAGAAGAGGCTGTGGATGCAAGTGAAGAAGGTGGAGTTGGCAATGGACGCAACATGATTCTTTTGCTTTTCTAGTTAAAAGTATAAGTGTTGTGCTTATGATCTGTGATGACTTTAAGTTTCTGTAGCCATAGCCATCCAACAAAGATATATGTTACGTTCATTACTAAGACGTCACATCTGTTAGTATCCTCATATTTGCCAATTTTAAAAGGAACGAAGCATTGTTGATGAACAGGAATGGAATAATTGTCGATCCATGCAACTTTATAAGATCGTGGATGACTCACCATGGGCAATTTAAGCTTTCCAACTGCTTCTTGAGAAATAACATTCATTGCACTGCCATCATCAATAATTATATCGCATGATTTGCCCACGCAATTAACTCAGGACCAGAAAATAGAAGCATAATTTCAGTCTTCTTCTTCCTCCTTGGCCTCAGCTACTAATAGACAGTGATCTAGAAAAAGTAGTGGCATGCCATCATCAGCGTCTGCATAATCTATCTGATCTGCTGGATTTTCATAGGGAGGATGCATCAACTTGCTCTGTTCATGTTGGACTTCACTACTAGGCTCATTGGAAGTGTATAAATCTCTATATGGGCATTCATTCGTATAATGTCCCTATTGTTTGCAAGCATTACAAACAATATCTCTTCTATCTATTCTTCTATGAGCACGATTATCATTCTAATTCTGTGGAAACCGCTAATTTTGTTGTGGGACAACCTGTCTTTGCCAAATACCTGGCTGAGGACTCTAAGGTGCTTGTTGGGCTGACCGTTGAGGAGGAGGTCTATAACCTTGCACTTGATTGTGATTATAGGTAGGGTCAAGGCCTCTTCTTGTGGAAGACTCCCTAGCTTGAAAGGCATTGCATCTCCGTAACTAAAGTTCATGTTGTGCTTTTTGAGCTTTATTGAAGATTTCATGTGGAATAGTCAAACACTGCTACCTCTCGTCTAATATTGGCACTTTGGTTAACTCTATAGTTGGTGATAGTCAGACAGTCATCTATCTTCAAGTTACAATGAACAATGTATTCTCGAAACTTAAATGTGTACCCTTCCACTGTTATATTACCTTGCTGGAGAGTTAGATACTCTTGGTGGAGTGTATCCATATAATCAGAAGGTAGAAAATTGCTTTTAAACCTATCTTTCATGTTGTTCCATCGACTAATAAGCTGGCCTACCGCAAGTTCACTATTTTCAACACCATACCATCAAATTCGAGCAGGACCCTTGTGTTTAACCTTGGTAAAGGCTATCCGCTATTGATCATCCATACCATACCAAGCAAAATAGTCTGCCAAAGAATTAAGCCAATCAATATAAATTTTCAGGCTGGCATCACCACTGAAGTCAACAATATTAATTTTGACTTTTCTTATGATGTCATCAGGTTGGAGTGCAGCAGGGGGACCCTGAGGATCTCGTTCTACAAGAAAATGCTGCATAAAATCATGAACGGATTCTTGATTCTCAAGTTTTTCTGGTCGAACAAGTGTGTACACCTGAGACAGCGGATGACCCTTCTTGGTTGACAAAGTGCTTATTTTGCAATTTAGCAATGGCAATTTTCGCAATTTTTAGACGTTCCATGACTCCTTCCAGTTCTTGACTTAATTAAGTATGGTCTCATCTCTTTGTCTGTCTGTCATCCAATGTTGAAGATCATCACCTCTGCTAGGCATAGTTGCTGTTGTTTTTTTTTTTCCTCTAAATAGACTTTAGTCTAGTCAGACCAAACAGTAGACCCAAATAGGTCAAATATAACCAAACAGTAGTTGAGTTGACTAGTTTTGGGTTGGACCAACTTAGGCCCAACTGCAATTCACTAGACACGGCATGTGGGAGGGAGACTTTTCTCCCTTCTCCTCTCGATAATGGTGCAGAGAAAGAGAACGAAAAGAGATGGAGGGCTGTTCTATTTGTAGAAGCAAATCGATGAGCTAGAGATGAATTACAGCAGAGCTCCACGAGCAAAGACTCCTTAACAAAGCCTGGCGAGAGTCATGCTGATGACGGTGCAGTGCGATGGAGGCCGCGGTGACCGTCGGGTGCCAGGTATGCTCTCAAATACGGATTCCTTCCTCTTCTACTTCTCTTTTGCTACTTCTCCACTTTTTTTGTTTTTTTTTTTTTTGTTTTTTTTTTTTTTTTTTGGGATTGGGCTTGGTGACAACGGTTGAAGGGCAAAGGGATTTTTCTTTAGAAAGGAGGTTTCAGTTTTGGTGATTTGGGGAATGGATGGGGTTTCTGTGGGTTTGGGGTTGAGGGTTTTAATGGATAGTTGGATTACGGTGTGTTAGGGGTTTGGGATGATGTTAGGGTTCTGGGAATAGAGCTTCGATGATTTTGGGTTTTGGGATGTGGTTTCGGTTTTCAGTTTGGAGGTGTTAGTTGGGGCTGAATATGGAAAAGGGGTTTGAGTGGTTTCAATGGAGGTGGTTAGGGATGGTTGGGTCAATCGGTTTTAGGATTTATGGGTTCTAGGGTGTTGATTGGCTACTGGGATTAGGTGTTGTGTCTCGGGGTGATGGGGTCCGTTGGCTTTGATGGTGGCTGATGGAAAGGGAAGATGGGTTTCAGTGGTTGTGGGGCTGCTCGTGTTGGGCGAAGAGGGTTATGGGTGTACGTTTGATGAAGGGATGAATATCAAGAAAGACAACCGTCTACCTGGCAACCAAATCTAGGATCTGATACCAATTTGGCGTAGCCCCAGATCTCCAATCAAATGTAGAACAATCTCCCGAAGGATTGTTCGAATCCAAAGATGGATTCTAGCCCTAGGACACAACAACACTCATGGTAAAAGCCCTAGAAAGCTCTGATAATTTTAATTGAATTAAGCATGTCCATTACAATGAAAGACTCCTCTCTATATAGAAGTGACCATTTCTAAATTAGGAATGACTATATCTAAACAATCATGGCTTATTAAAATAAATTAAGCAATTGCTAATCTCAACTCAACCTAAAATATAAAATAATTAATCAATTAGAATTATCTTACTAAGGATAAGAATTCCTGATCTTGAGGAGATCATGGATTAAGTGGGGCCCATCAATGTCTGCAAGCCTATGATTTGGGCCAGATCCTGGATCGGCCTGCATCAGCTATATATAGCAAGCTGATGTCATAAAGGTTTGAAAAGAAATTAATCTCCTGGTCCCAAACAACTAAGAACTGGACCACCCATTATTCCTATCAAAGCCACTTATCTGAACAATAAAGAAGCAAAAGAAAGAGAATAGAGTATATCAAAGGCACAAACCAGTATTGCAAGATGCAGGAGAGTCCTTCTGCACAACCTTCAATTCCTTTGGAATCCGTTTTGATGCCACTGGCTATCACAATCACAAAATAATTAGCAAATTGTTAAATCAATGCGAGTAGCTAGTTTGTAAACAAACCGTGCAGTACACAGATCCACTCAAAAACACATCAATAGGAAAAAGAAGAAGAAGAAGAAGAAGTCAATTAAAAATAACAACACTGGCAACAAAAACTAAGTGAATATCATGGTACTGAAATACAAAGGAATAAGTGCCACATAATTCAATAAAAGTTTCGAGATATTGCAAAAATCAAGCAGTAAAGAGAACTTCTCAGAAAAAAATTCAACATGCGGAAATCCAGACAAATCCAGAATCCAAAGCCATTAAAGGAATAAAAATAAAAAATAGATAAAAAATAGAAAGATTGAAAATGAGATATCAATTAATAGATCAAATTTCTCAATCAGAAAAAGCAAATGAAGGATAGAGAATAAAGACCTAATGAGGGCTGTTCCAGCAATTATTTCAGCATGTCAGTCATTTACAACATCGATGCAAAGGCTCAGAAGTGATTCTGAGGCATTTTGTTCCAGTTCTCAAGGCAACAACTTGCAGTTTTGGAAAAAAAAAAAAAAGAAGAATGAGAATTAGGAGGGGTTTTGAGAAGGAAAGTTAGGGTTTTGAGAGAGAGAGAGAGAGAGAGAGAGAGAGAGAGAGAGAGAGAGAGAGAGAGAGAGAGCAGATGATAATGGTAACCTTGGAAAGGAAAGGAAATGAGGACACGGGCTTGGGGCTTTCCCTTCTTTGGAAGAGAATTATAAAGATACATAATATTCAGTTTAGCAAACATTTCTAGAGATCAACTAGTTTTATGATTAAACACTGAACTTCATTCACGCAAACACAAACAGGTCTAGGTTATCTGAGAGATAATATATCAAACAGCAAGCAAACAGTGGTTGAACTTCCAAGATTTCACAACTAAACAGTCAACCCATATAAAGCCGTTGACAACCATGAAGTGGTTATAATTCCAAATTCTAAGCAACAAACGTTGCAATATGAATCTGACCATCTATACATAGCCCAAAAAAAAAAAAAAACTTTCTTTTATCAATACTCTTAGCCACACAAAAACTATCTTTTATCAATACTCCCAAGTTGAAGTTTTCAGCAACCCATGTAAGGCCATTTATCTGACCCTACCCCACTAAATACAGTGGTTAAACTCTTGAATTCCGATGTATTCCTAAAAAAACACAGTGTAATGAATCTGCCATCTTTTAAATCAATGTGAATTGAAACCCAAATGAAATAAACTGCATAAAAGAGCTCTTTTAGACATTTAATCAAACACATGGCATGCAGAATATCATAGAAGAGCAAAATGCGGTTCTCGAGCTTGAAATCCAAGAGTCGGTGTATCATATGACCCATCCACAATTTTTTTCTGCGCCTTCATATTTCTTTGTAAGATCTATAATAGCCAAATCTACTGAATCACACAGCTTAAAGAAGTATGGACGAAGACAGTCTACCTGCCTAGCCTTGTATTCCAACCTGCGGGCTTTATCAGGATGAGTCGGATGGAGTTATAAGAAGAATTGCTGGATGCTGCCTGTACTCTCAGCACCTCACCCTCTGCAAAAACCGCATTGCATCGTTTCTTCCTCAAAAGCTCCGAAACATACTTGTTACTTGTAAGGCCCTTAACAAATTAAGAAAACATAGATCCTTGTTCCATAACAAATTGAGCAGTGAGCAATGCTCAATAGATTCGAACTCTAACGACACAACAAAGACTCAGACGAATACAAACAGCTTTCCGTCAGAAATGTAAGATCCAGCAACAACAAAGAAAGAGCAAAACGATACGAAATCAAATTAAAAAAGAAGTATCAAATGGAACTGATGATCACATGGTTTGAATATTTGCCAAACACTTTCAGCCCTCAGAGCTACTTTCTTTGATTTGTATATTAGGCCTCAAAATGAAAACTCGAACCGATACGATAGGGCCGACACGATAGGTGCTCGGCCTGGCCGTGCTGGCATAGCACGACTGGACCAGGGGTCCGGCCCAGCACCGCCCATAGCCGTGCCATGCCGTGTGTCATGCCTGCCATGCCTTGCCTTGCCTTGCTTGGGATGGCAAGGTGTTTTTTTTTCCTTCATGTTTTTTAAATAAAATAAATTGGACGAGATGACACAAAGATTTAAGTGGTTCGGCCAAACTCAACTTACATCCACTTGAGGAAAAATCCATTTGGATCTTTTCAACTTGAAGGTTTTTTAATTGAATTACCTTCAAACCTTTACAATTTTTTTAGATAATAAAGAATATAAAAAAGTAAAGGAAATTACATTATATGTTTACATCAAGTTAAAGATAAAATTATAGTTGTAGTCTGGCGATGTCATAAGTTTGATCCTAATCTTTTGGTTCAGTCAATTCTTGTTTTCTTTTATGTGCCAAATACCAATCTCGTAGATAGACACAACACTCCACCATTTCATGCGTTAAATTCATCCTCCCATCATCAACTACACGCCCACCTGCACTAAAAGCCTGTTTTGATGCTACAAAAGACATTGGAATTATTAATAAATCATAAGCCATGGCAAAAATCACAGGATATATGCTTTCATATGCTTTCCACCACGCAAAAATATCAAAAGTAGATGTAACATTTGGCTGCATCTCCATTACTACACCTGTGTCAATATATGACGATAACTCCATCACAACATGACTTGAGGTGAATGACATACCCATTTTGGAATAAAGATTATCAAAACCTACTAGCTTTTGATTTCCTCCCAATCCTTCCCTCTGATGTGCCCATCCTTAGGCAATATGATTGAAATAATGATTGTAAACATAAAGTTATATTGTCAATATTATTTATATTTTCAGTCTGTAAGTTATCATTTATTTCATGATGAAAAATGGTAACACCTTTCAATTTAATCTTAGGATCTAATACAGCAACTCAAAAAATTTCATTGGGGCTTTACGCCAATACTTAAATTTTTCTTCCATTTTTTTTCACAAATAGTGCCAAGTAGTTCATTATTTTTATACATTTTAATTTATGCACTAATTGCGAAAATATGATTAAGTGTTTGATTAGCAGTGGGATAATACATCTTAGAAAAAAATAATGTTGCATTATAAAAAAAACTTCTAAAAGATTCTTTAATTCATCACAAATTTCCCAATGTCCATCAGGCACCCGGTAATCTACTATATGAAAAAATAGCTCTATTTAACATATCATATATAGAATCCTATTTATGTTCAACATCTATTCTTATTCTTATAGGTGTCAAATTATGCCTAGTACATAAAGTGGCGTATAGTTGTTCTCTAACTGAGGATGAAATTATATATCTAACACAATCTTTAATTTTTTCTATAATAATCTCTATATATTTTAAACCAACTTTGATAATAAAACTTAAAATGTGACATACACATCTATTGTGAAATATAGAACCATCAATTAAGTTAAAAAGTGGTATCATAGCTTTCATTATATCAATGGCTACATTATTGTTAGATGCATTATCTAAATAGATATAACTTTATCTAAAATTTCATATTCTAAAATTTTTTCTAAAATAAGTGTTGCTATTCTTTGTCTATTGTGTGGCCATTGAAGTTTAGAAAAAGTAATTATCCGTTTGTTCATTATCCAATTTACATCAATGTTATGGGCAGTGATAGAGAGGAAGCCATCACCACCTCTATATGTCCATAAATCCGTGGTTATAGCTATTCTACTAGTACTATTTTGAAAGTAATTTTTCATATTTTTTTTCTTCTTTCCATAACCTAATGGCATCATTCCTACCAGTGTTTCTAGAAATTTTTTAAAATTGTGGAGCAAATGCACGTTGACTCATTTTTAGCAAAAACAAAAGGCATTTCAGCAAGTACAATATATTTTACCAACTCTTGGCTGGCGGTAGTGGCATTATAACTAAATAATCCTAAACTACTACACTAGTTGAAATTTTGGCCGGTGTCCCCTCCCCCTTCGGTTTGTGACCCAGACCTAATATGTTTGGATTCACATTTGTCTTTATGCCTTCTCAAGTGCCCTGTACCACCACCTAAATATACACTATAAATTTTGAGGCAATGCTTGCGTCAGGATTTTTCTATTTCTACACCTTTTTTTTTCTGTAACATATATTGTGTTTTATGCATGCCAAACTTTAGACTTTCGGGCTCTCTTGGCTCTTTTACGGCAGGAACCCTGGGTTGGGCGTGGGGCTAGGGTTGGGGCTTGCTATGTTTCAACTTCTTCTCGTATATCATGTAAACCCTTTTCTTCCCTTAGATTAAAAGGATAATCTTCAGGGTAGTGTCCAGCTATTTTTAAAAAATAATAATAATTTTGAAAATAATATCCTTAATGAATAATTTATAGTGATAAAGATTTTTATGATAATTAGTCTAAGAAAGGGGCGGAGATGAGAAATATAATAATATATATAGATTATAAGAATATGAAATCTCAAATTGAAATAAAATAAATGCCTCAATTTTTTAAGGCCCCTTAATCTTGTCTCTTGGTGACTTGATCTTTGGTCCTCCAAAAACTTGTTACTTGGAAGTATGAGTAGAATTTGGGAGAGTTAGAGAGCTTGTAGTATGAGAGAATGAGAGTAGTAAGTTGTGATTGTAAGAATGAGAGGGAGATGGTATTTATAGAAATTTGAAAGGTCAAAATGACCTTAAATGCCCAAAAGCTAGCCGTTTATGGCTGTTGTGGGAGGGCAAAACAGTCAAAACACTCCAACTAACCATTTTTTGGCTGTTGGGGGGTTTTTTAAAAATAAATCCGTTGGGTCGTGCTATGCCGGCATGGCACGCGGGCCTAGCACCCTCGGCCCAGCATGGCCCAAGTCTATGGGCCATGCCTATTGTGCCGTGCCGGGCTGCGTCGACTCTCGTGCCAACCTGTGCCAACCTGGCCTATTTTACATCTCTAAGAGTAATGGAATTTGATAATAATTCTATTTAAGAATTACTAATTCTTTGAATTGTAGGCATCCAGGATTAGGATTGTTCTTATAGCACTGCCATTTTCATTATGTTCTCATCTTGGTTTTCTTTTAACGAATAACTCTTCTATTAGCTCCTTGTAAGTTAATCTATGATGTTTCTATTCAAAATAATAATAATAATAATAATATTTTACTACTATTATTATTATTATTATTATTATCCTATTTTATTTCAACTTTGTTTCAACACATGTTTTTGAGATGATTCACATGACTATTGTCTTGAGCTGAACTCAGTTGATTTTATTGTATTGGATTATTATCCTTAGAAATTTGATTGATGAATATTCTTCAGGCTAATGCAGAGGTCAAGGAAATCTTGAATTTCTTGAGTATTATCATATGGCCTATTGAGCACTGACTACTATCTTTCTATGTTTCTCTTGGTTTGGTGAGGAGACACCAGTACTACCCTTTCTGTATGGTAAATGGTGATGAGAAGTAATAATTGATGCTAGAGCTCTTGAAATTTGAAATTGACTTTAATATGCAGATTTCCTTTTAAGAAGTACTTTGTATACATTTCATGATTTGTGAAAGTTCTATCTTTCACGGAGCATGCATTTCTCGCTTTGATATGCAGATAATTGATCTGTGGAGTGCATACCCATATCGAAAGTATATTATAGTTATTTACTTGATACTGCAATGGTACCTGTAGGATCATTTTTATATCTTGTTGTCCCAAACCGATTGTTTCATATTGCTGTCAACTTTTTTTTTTATTTTTCAGTTTGCAACATAAGAAGTGTCAAAAAGGGAAATAATCAACAATAATTTCATTAATCTAGAAGTTTGACATGTTTGACAAGTAAATTTATAGAATTCTTGATGAAATATTTTTGATATTTGATTTCCCCCAGTTTCAGTTTCTTTGTGATTTGTTAGCATTCTAATGACATGTTTGTTATTTTTTAACTAATTCAATGCTACCCAGAATGCCTCTCCGAGTTGAATGAAATTTAGGTGCTCTTCCAACTTGTGAGGATGGTTGGATTTGATACTGCAATTTGGACAGTTAGAAGTCATTCCAAATGTATGTGTATGTGTGGTTTGCAATTTGCATGTGATGTTTCAATGCCAAATGTTCCAAAATATTTATACATTTAGGTTTCTTTAGATGCTATGTTAATTCTTATTAGTTTACCATGCATGCTTGAATCTATGTTCTTTGCCTAAGGTGTTAATTTTCAGTGATTGAATTTCCTTGTCTATGTTTTAAAGTCTCCTAGCCCATATGACAATAAATGCGGCTTTCGTATTTTAATAGCAAACTCTCTCTCTCTCTCTCTCACTCTCTCTCTCTCTCTTTGTTTCTAAACTTATACCGCTTCTCCCCATCATTAATTAAAATCACTGCGACTCTTGGACCAAAGTCACGGTCCATTGAGGTGATTGAAGAATGCCTAATCAGAGGAATGTCAGGAGATTTTATAGCTGTTTCTCATTATTTACATTAGAATTGCTCATCACTTGCATTCAAGGCTAATGTGGTTGTACTTTTCTGTTCTGGTAGTTGCACGGTTTGACTTCTCTTGGTTGAATGATAAGTACCACCAAGAAACTCTTGACAATTTGAGAAAAGCTGTTAAAAAAAATGTGTAGTAAGTTACAGACATGGCATTAAACTTCATTTCTGCTAATTTGTTTTTCAGGAAATCATGCAGGCTACTGAAGCATGTTTATTCTCTGTTTCATATAACTTGATTTTGGTATTCAATGATTCAAAATACATTACTACTAGCAGAAGCATTCCACCGCTAACATGTCCTATTCATAGGGTCTTCTTTTTTTTTTTTTTTTGGGTAATATTTCATAGGGACCTCAAACTGCTATTGTTGTATGCTGCTCTGCTTACTTTCTTGAAGCTTACTTTGTTCAAACCTGCTTCCATCGAGGACAATTTCATTTTAGGATGATCAGCACTTCAACATCTGCACCTTTTCTTGAATTTTATTGAGAATAAAATCAGGCAACATTTGTAGTGCTGTCAGTAACTTGTGGTCTTTTATTTATTTATTTTTTTCAACTCAAATTCTTTTTGTTCTTGTTGTCAGCTCCTTGCAAAATCCTAAAAAATGATTCCTGGTGAGTTATTGTTTACCTTTCGTATAGATTTTCATACCTAACTTTACCTAAAGAGTACAGGCCTGTAATTCTTATTCATTGGAAAATAAGTTTTCTTAATGTTTTGTTGTGAATTTATTTGCTTTTGCTTGCAGATATTAATATTACATCACATGATGCAGGGGTGCTCTGTTAAGTGACCTTTTGTATAGATTTGCTCTAGAAAGTAAAAAGGAGTCAGGTGATCATAGAAGAGATGCTTATTATTATTATTATTTTGAAGAAATTTCCTGTGATAGGTTGTTGCACTAAACAGTGTGTCTTTAACGTGTTTGTTCGAGGTTTATATCTAGCATAATGTGGATATTAATCCATAATAATACTCAATAAATGCCCTTGTAGGCTCTTTCTGTTCTAAGTAATATGGCAGCACAGTACTTGTAAAGAAGTACAGTTCAGAACCAAATTTCGCAATATGGCATCTTGCTTAGCTATTCTTCCATTTTCAGTCAATGTGGAAGCTGAGACTGTTCATGCTTTTTTCATGGAGTTCACCCTTTGTTGCTCTTATCATAGACGTGTGTCCATCAGTCTAAAATCTGCAAATAGGATTGGCTACTAAATTTTACACTGACACATTAAGTGTGCTTATAATCATGCGTTTCATCATGAAAGCCCACCTGTAATAACTTCTAACCACTTATGAGTTTTCTCTCTAAGGTATTAGTTTTAAGACCTCATGCCTGAGCTATTTCATGTGTCTGAGAGACATAATGAAGGTGCTTATGAGTGACATTACAAGATTAGATTATCACATTAAGCAAAATTTATCTCATTTGATCTATTTACAAATCTTGATCAAGACAACACAAAGTAATGTCATTGGTTTGTGCATTTTTATATAAGTGCAGTTGTATTTCACAATATAAAACTTTCTTCATCCCTGTTGACATTCCAATTGGTCTAGAGAAGAAATATATTAAATCATCTCAGTCCATTCGTCAGCCATTGAGGACATATCTCTCCTGTAGAAGCCAACTTGATTGTTGAAATCGAGTCACAGTTGATAATTGCATTTGCAGTAGACAGCTGGTTTTGCACTCATTTACTACACAAACCATGGGAATAGCTACAAGCTTAATGGTTGAATTTAATGCGCATAACCATGGGCTGAGTTTCGTTTAATTTCTCATTCACAATTTTTTTTATCGGAATTACACTATTTGAAATATAAATCTTATGGAAAACTATCGAATCTTGTACTTGATTCTCTTTTATGTGCATCTTATGATTGCAATTTGAAAGTAAAAGTAGATGTTGGCATCAATAGAAGATAACGAACATAAACAATCTGATGATTTATGATTATGATTTTAGTTGCTTTAAAATTTACAATCCAAATCAGTTTTCCTGGCTTTGTTCTCAAATGTATAGGTTTTTGAGTAATGGTAATTGTAAGTGACACATGCTTTCTGTCATCCTGCAATGACGCTGATGGGTACACTTGTTTACGGTATTAAATATATGTTCCCTGAGTATGTATGCACTTTCGTTGTTGCTGGAGGCGCATCAGCATTTTCACTTTTAAAGGTAAGATCTCTGGTAGGTTGTGATGGTGTGCCGAATTTGAGTTTTTACACAATAGTATTCTTCATTTGGATTGGTTGCAGACAAGCTCAAAAGACAATAAGCAAGCTTGCTCACCCGAATGCCCCCCTTGGCTGTGGGCTGGGCTTTCTTAACTTGGCATTGGATGGATTCACAAATGCTACTCAGGATTCCATTACAGCAAGGTATAGTTTACCAGTTGTGATCACTTCCCTTTGCCTTCAGGAACTTCAGTGTTGATTTTTGAAACCAGCTCATCTGTGCTTGTAAACTGATCATACTTGATAAATGCATACTTGCATAATGCAAACTATAGTTCTTTTTAATTCTAATTCTTCATCATACAGGTACCCAAAGACAAGTGCTTGGGATATAATTCTGAAAATGATGTGTCTTCATGGTCTTTAGTGGTCAATCATATCAAATCTATCTCTAGTGGAGGAAGTTACAGAAGAAAAAGAAATCCACGTGACAGATAAATCTTTTTATTTAGTTTTTTTTTTTGGGCCTGAGCCTGAAAATTAGGTGGTCCCTAATTTTAAAATATTTAGCAAATGTATCTGTATACATATGTTAATTTAAGCGGGATAGTGATAGTTCTGATATCCAGACTAAAAACAGATTTTTTTTTCCTCCCCCCTTTTCTGTTATAGCAACTGTCACATGTGGAGCTTTCAGATCATCTTTATTGAGTTAATTGGCTCTATTAGATGCATAAGCAGGCTTTAGAGTAAGGAATAAGGAAGATTTGTACCATCAGACACTTGGCCTTTAATGTACCACAATTACAAGTGGGCAATGGTAAAGAATTCATTTTGTTTCATCTCGACTCAGTCCAATTTTGTGCACTTTTTGGGTTTTGAGAATGTTGAAAATTGCCCACTATTTGGTTATTTAGACTTTTAATGCAATGAGCCAAATTGGTTATCTCATATGTCCCAAGGTTTTCAGATCATATAGAGTTCCTAGCTTTCGAATGTTTGGTGGATGCAATCATAAAGAGGAATCTGTTTGGAGAAAGTGTCTACTTTGGATATAGCTTTAGGTTATCAAACGTCAATGGTGGATCCATCACATCAAGGGCCTGTGTTATAATCCATGGGTGATTGGCCACCTGAAGAGACTTTAGGACGCAGGATGTGCGAAGAATACAAGCCTTTGTTGATTTTCTGATTTATTTTTATCCATGTGGAACGATAGTACTGATGATTAATTTTCTGCATTTTAGTTTTTTTTTCTTTTTGGGGAAATGAAGAGTGGTGGTGATGGGGTTCTTGGAGGTCGAGTTTTTTAGATGGAGATGGGTTTCATGCAGGGTGAACATATATGTGTATATTGAGCTTGTATTGCATGTGTTAGTAATTGCAGGTGTATATGTTACATATGTAGATCCAATTGGATATGTTAGCCATTTATGTATATATTCAATTGAATGTTTTCTTGTTAGGTGCCCAACCATCTCAGCTGTTTCATGTAATATGCTGTTTCATGTAATTTAAAGTTTGTTGAATGTGTTCTTCATGGTTATTTGAGCACCTTTCTGAGCATGTATATTTAATTAAATATTTTTTGATGGAATCATATTATTTGAGGAGGTATTTCAACGTTACCTATATATATTTTTTATATATATTTGTCTGGCACGTGTAGGGCCTCATCAAAAAAATCCATTGGTAGTAATCACTTTCAAAGTGAATGTAATTAAAGTAGTGACTTCTTTCTTGCAACGATGGCAAGTGCAAGCTTTCATCAATTGTCTCATCATAAAACTATTTTATCTCATTGTTTCTCATTGTCCCATCAACAGATGTGCAAAATTTGGTTTTTTTTAGATATTTGTATTTTAATAACGCTTTGCAAATCCTCAATCTAGTGGTAGTTTCTAGTCTAATTAGAGTTAACTTGGCTTGGTTCTATTTTAGAATGCACTAATCTTGAGCACTTGGATTTAAGAAGTGGGTCATGATATTTGATTCAAAAAGTTGCCCGCGACAAACCCATGTCATATACCATATATTATTGGTTGGTCCTGACTTGGTCCCATCAAATAGAAAAAGCTTATTGACTGACCTTTTATCAAATAATCAACTTGGAAGCTAATGAGTAATGATAATTTGTTATATTGGTGGGCCTGACTGATCTAAAAATACACACGTACACAAAAAAAAAAAAAAAAAAAGGAGTATGTACCGCTTACTGGCATTCTCTGAAAATACTACTACTTTACCATGTAACTTGTAAATGAATTAGTCTTTTCACAACTTAATAAAAAAGGGTAAAAGCATCATATTAATTTGTTAAAAAGCATAACACAAGAAGTTTCATGAACACATCTGCAGTCAAATTGTAGCCAGAAAAGTTAGGATCTGGGAGCAGGACCATTTAGCTGTATCCAACCCGTTCCTTCAGGGTCTTTATATTGAAATATGTGGGTGATGAATTCAACGTCATTGTCATTGATGAGTTCCATCTCCTTCAGCTTAAAAATCACCAAGTCCGCTTTACTGCACATAGAAGAACTTTCATTTGTAAGACAAATGCTAAAATGACATTAAATTAGCAATAGATTAAATTAAATAATAGAATTTGAGTTGCAATAAATGTTTTGCTAGATCATTCAATAATTTATGTTCATGAGTTGGGTCAAGTGATCTGGTCATCAAAAGAGCACTGAAGCCAAGACCATAGTGGATAAGATGATGTGAATCATATTCTTACTCCAAATGATCTTACCAAGAGAGTGCCAAATGCTGAGAGGCAAAAGAGCTACCATAAACTCTCGTTATATGTTATGGTGAGTAAAGCCTATAGAGATACACTCTATGGATAAAATATGAGCACTCATATTTCTCCCCATAATACAAGCCTAATTACTTTACTAGAAAAATATGCCTGTGATATGCGCAACAATATGAAAATTATGAAATTTTAAAATTATATTGAAATGGTAAAAATTGAGAAAAATATAAATTCCTATAATAGTGAAAAAAAATAAATGATTAATTTGAAAGCGAGATAACTTCATTTTTTCAAAATCAATTACATTTTTTTTTCCTGAAATTATAAGAATCATTCACTGGGCCTAATACCAAAACTTGCAAACAAAAAAGGGAACCGGAAAGGTAAAAAGAAGCTACTAATCCATGGAAATCAAAAGAAAAGAGCCCATCAGAACTAACAAAAAATAACAATGAAATAATTTCATAATAGAATGCAATAAAAGCAATACAAAATAAAAATATATCACAAATAAAAAATAAAAAGACTATCCAATAATAAAGCAATTAAGAAGAAACAAACAAACCAATAAAAAGTCAATGTCTAAAAACCACATATTAAAACTGAAGTAAAAGAAAAGAAAAACCTCACAAACCCATCAATGCCCATCACCAGTAAAACTAAAAGAACCCACGGAAACTCAAATAATAATAATAATGAGATAAATTCATTTTATATTGTTTTCATGCAGCCATGAATACTCTAAAAATGAAGGATTGAAACAATGTTGTATCTTTTATATATGATCGTTCGAGAATATGCTATGATACTCATACAACTAAAACATTATTAGGTAAATGTAACAGTAGCAATAAAACACCATTTTCAATGTTTTTTTCACATATACATAACATCATATGTAATGGAACACCATTTTCTTATTTAGACACTATATCAGATGTAAACAATTAACTCCCCCCCAAACACACATTATGGCATTAATTACGATGGACAAGTTATTAATTCTCATGCATTTTGAACAATAATTTAAAATTAATATCCAAATTAGGTATTAGTGATTAATAAAAAAAATAATGGATTTTCATAGAGATTAAACTTGGAAGCTTTCTCTCCTAAAGATGCAACTTTTTCACTCCTAAAGATGTAAGGTATTAATGAGAATATAAGAACAACAACTATGTATGTGGAAGATAGTTTTTCAATGCATTTTATTAGACATCAATTGCTTTTTTATTTCTTTTTTAATAGTAGTGATTTCACCCCTTTGACTGGAAAAAAAAAGGATTTCACTTTATATACTTTCTTTTGGTGAGGTAAAACAATTATAATGGTGTAGGTATGGATATTATCTTATACCTGATAGGGTTCTACATTTTCTACCTCTAGTATGAGATGACACAAGGCTTTCACCTCAGGGCATAAACAAAAACCACAGAAAAAGTAAACACAAAAGTTTTGCACTTCATATGAAACAAACTTTATTTCTGCAGAAAAAGACGGAGTAAACACAAGACACAAATAAGCCTCCACTCACTGTCACACATGGTCCCGTTATCTTTTTTTTATTTTGTATTTTTTATTCTATTCGTGACACGCACTCCCCTCTCAACGGAGTCTGTTTCCCACGCACGTCCATTTCTCTCAACCCATCTCACTCTCCTTATAAGCAGCCGTCTCTCTTTTCTCTCGTCTCCTTCAATCTCTCTCAACCCATCTGCTTTTCTCTTTCTTCTTGCCTCTTCTCTACCCAACTTTCCTTCTTCCCCTCTTTTCTCTTTTCATCATCCACCATAAACATCAAGCTTGCTTCCCGTCTAATCGTTGCTTTTGATCCAGTCAGGCAACAACTCAGCATATCCATCATGGTTTCTTCTAACAGAACTTTAAAGATGGATTCTTCTAGTGAAAAAGTCATGGTTGGGTCACTAACTTGTTATTATGACTGTATAAAACTATGAAAACAACTATTTATATTTATAGATTACAGTTCTAAAACCTAGTACGTAACTCTGGAAACCATTAACAGAGCAAACAACTTAACAGAAAGGAGTCATGCTTTTTGTGAAGTCTTGTTGGCATGTGGGCCTCTGGCCCACACTTGATGGCACAAAAGCAACATTTTAAGGTTATTACAGACTCCTAGTCCAGGCCATACGGGCATTAAAATTCAAGCTTTTCATGCATGGGCATTATCAAGCTCTCTCTCTCTCTCTCTGCATGCAGGTACAGATTCCAAAGTTTCAAGCTGCAAAATGCAAAGAAACCCTAGTGTTACACTCTCTCTCTCTGCATACTGGTACAGATTCCAAAGTTGAAGCTGCAAAATGCAAAGAAACCCAACTCTCTCTCTCTCTCTCTCTCTCCACATTCTGGTGCAGATTCCATAGTTCAAGCTGCAACATGCAAAAGAAACCCAAGTGTTACACACACGCAGATTCCATAGTTCAACCCAAGAGCTACAAACACGCAGATACCATAGTTCAAGCTTCAAAATGCAAAAAGAAACCCTAGTGTTACACACACACACATGCTTATCCAATTTACACCTTGCTGGATATGGGTTCCATCCCTTGTCATCGGCGGCCAACAAGTCTAACCAATTTACACACATATGCTTAATCAACATCCTGTGGCCCACACTTGATGGCCACAAGTCTAACCACTCAAGTGCCTCATTTAATCAAAGCTTATGAAAAAACCTGGATTTTTAAAAGCGAAAGAACCATTATTATAAAGTAGCAATATGGGATGTAGTGGCATGTCTGTGTGCAAACTGAAACATGGATATGTAGTGGACCAAATAGAATGGCACGGTTCTAAAGCAACTGGAGAAGGCAAACATGTGGATTTACACAGCTAGGTTCTAAACAGTTAATGATTATGTGTGGATGATCATGAAGAGAATTTACCCTCAATAAAAGTGAATAAAGAAGAACGAAGTATGAGTGGAGAAGACGTATAAGTAGAGGTAAAGAGACAAGTATTTTTGTATGGGCAGTGTTTTTGGACTACAAATGGATAGAATCATGCAATCCAATTCATTTCTTCAATAGCTACCCACCAAAAGAGTGGCGTGTGGTCAATTATTGCTTTGAACCTTTTAAATCAGTTGCACAATCAGAGACACAAACCTCACACGTCCATCACGATCTGTATCTGCGGCCTGTAAATCTTCATTGGTGAAATCTCTGCTCCAACGACGTTTGGCCCTCCATTGCTTCCATGCCTCCCCAAATGCGGTTATCAACCAGCCAACTGAAAGGGTAGAGAAAGATAGCCAGAATACAGCAAATACGCGACCCATAGTTGTTCTGAAGGCAAAGTCGCCATATCCAACTGTAGTAACCGATACCACAGAGAGATAAAAGGAATCAAGACCGCTCAACTTCTCTACGTAACATAGAACTAAGAAACCTAAAATGATGAAGAAGACAAAAGCCATAAGTATCCCAACTCCCACCCTCTTCCTGACATTTGTAAGAAAGTTCTCTGGTAACTTTGGGCACAGTCGGGTTTTTGAAGTACAATTCCATACTATCTCCAGTATGCTCGGGAGCATAATATTTTGGAGGATAACTCCTCCTAGAGCATACAAGCATGTAAAGACTTTAGTGCCAACAGATTTTGGTACAATATCACCATACCCTATTGTGAAAAACGTCACGATAGTAAAATATAACCCGTCTACAAAAGTATTAGTTTTTTTTGTTTGTGAAAAATGTTTGTGTGTAAGGGCAAAAAAGAGAGCACCAAAAAGAAGGTACACAGTGACAACAGCAATCTTAATCATCACTGTGAGATGGTGGTTTTTAATGGTGGAAGCATGACCGGTTCTAATATGGTGTCGTTGGTGGGTGTGTCCATGTGGAGGTGGAGCATTGTGTGGGGGTTGCTGGGTGTGTTCATGTGGAGGTGAAGCATTGTGTGTGTGTTGCTGGGTGTCTTCAGGTGGATCATTGTGTGTGAGAGAATGACTAGGGTGGATTTCAGAGGTTGTGTGTGAAGAACCAGAAGAGGTAGACATGCTGTCAATTGGTATAAACAAGAAGTTGAGAGGAAGAAGAGCAGAGGCTGAGAATAAGGTGCCAATACAGTGTGATGAGCTGGGTTTAAAAAGAACGCCTTGCTCAAGTGCTCAAGTGCTGCAAGAGATACGTGTCACGTGAACGGCGATACATGATACGGATGGGACGTCCCATGAATGATCCTGATGAGACGTGTCATCCGCTCAGATTTGATTTATAATAAACACCTTGGCAGACCGTATAACACGTAAATCTCTTGAAATCCTGCTCCATCATCACCACATCTTCTGCCGTCAAGTGGGGAAAGTAGAAAGGGTTTTAAAAGATAAGAGAAATGAAGGGTCATGGGAAAGAAGAAAGCAGCTGTGCTGAGGCATATTTTCTTGGAGGGAAGAAGAAATGGACTGTGGTTTTTGCTGCTGCGTGGGCATCAGCCGCCCCTCCCATCATCATCACCCAAGTCGTTCTCAAAGAGAGGAAGATGAAAAATTCGGCTGTTGGCATATTTTCATTTTTACAAAAAGACCCCTCTTCAATTCTTAAAACTTTAAGTAGGTTCATAGTGATTGAGCACTGGCGTGGATGAGTAAATTATGTCCACAATTCGTCCACTCATCCTCAGTATATAACTAGCAAAATAGGCCCGCACTTAGCCCGGGCCCAAAAATTAGAATTTATTCAATTTCGGGATACTTTATAAGGTATTAATTGAAAGAAGATAATGTAGAATAAAAAACATATTATTTATTATTTACAAATTATATAAAAGTTTATTTAAAAGGAGAATGTATAGAAAAATTACTTTATTTGAAAATCAAATTTAAGGTTATAAATTTCAATTATTTATTATTTTCCAGGTAAAAAGTCTATGAAAATTTTGAAATCTATAAAAAATTATATAAAAATATAGATCAGAGTATTTTGGAAAAAAAAGTACTTATACATGAAGTTCAAGTATTGTCTTATGAATATCAAATCATTATTTATTGCATAACTTTAAAGAAACATCTCTTCAGAGGCAAATAAATTAAATTTGAAATTAAGTACAAAGTAAAAAGAAATTCAGTTACATTTACATTGTAATAAATAATTATACATTGAAGCCCATGAATGAGTCATCTATGTTGTATCATGGTCTTTGTAATATTTTTTTAAAAAAAAAAGAAAAGTTGTTAACCATGCCGACTCCTAATTTCCCTAAAACCTAAGCTCCTCTAAAAAGTCCATCTTCTTATGGTCCATGATTTTTTTCCAAAAGAAAATAATAATAAAAGAAAAAAAAGTCATCACCCATGAAAATTTTCTAAGAGTGGGCTATAGTTAGATTGTTTACTTCGAAAAATTATCTAAATTAAAAAAATATTATTTACCTTTTTCAAAATTTTATATATAAAATCATATTTAAAAGGAATAGCATAATTACAAAATCCACAAACCAAATTTAAATTTATGAAATCTAACATATATAATTTTTTATGAAAAATATTGATGCAAAAAACTTGAAATGTAGAACAAATTCTAAAAAATAACAATATTTTTCAAAAAAATAGAATCTATACATGAAATTTAGAAAAAAAAAACAACAGAATATGAAATCATTAGTTAACTATATAGTTCTCAATTTATGGATCTCCTATTGTTGTCCAACATCTAACCATTAATAAAAGTTAAAAAAGCATACCATTAGATAAAGCATATAAAAATATGGGTTGTAAAGTGTATAAATACACATAAACCACTAGTTGAAGAAAATGTTGCAAGTGGTGTAGACACATTTGGTAGACTGGACATCACATAAAAGGCCGCAAAGGTAATAGAAAATTGTAGTGCATATTGAATAAAAAATATTCAAATAGGCATAGAATCCAAATACTCATACTGTGGTTGGTTATCTCATTATATACTTCTTTTATATTTTTTATAAATTCATGTGTTACCGGTGGTAACTTTTGATCTTGCAATTACTTATTTTGAATTGCTCTCTCAACATTTGCCTGCTGCCTTTTATGTTTAAAAATAAAAATAAAACCATGATGCTATTAGGCCGACAAAAGGGTATAAATATCTCTGCACGTATAAATAAATGTGATATCTATGTAAACTTAAAAGAAAAAGAATAAAATATAAAATAAATTATAATAACTTGTTGATCTGGCATAGTGATAATAACTCAAAAAAAAAAAAAAAAAAAAGAACATCCAAAATCTGGAACCACCATGTTGGCCACCAAGATTTCCCACCTCCCTTAATTCCACCCATTGCCTCCATAGCAAGCAATCATGTTGGAATCACAAATAGGACTAAAAGCCATTAGAAACTTTAGAAAGGAAATTATCATAAATATCAAGAAAGAGGTTTCAAATTGTAGGAGCTTCAATTTTTCAAGAGACTTAACTTCTTCTTCAAAATGGAAACGGTCCATCAAAAGTTTTGATAGAGGCTGCATTGAACGGAGAATTGCAAACAGTCAATTTTGAATGAAATTGATGGTTGCTTATAAACTATTAGAGAAACGGTTTCTAGCAGAGAAAAGAAATTGTGTTGATGTGGTTCACAAGAACCAAACCATTTTGAGGAGATTCTTTTTTATTAAACATTTTATGAGTTATTAATAGAGGAGGAACATAAATGTGGGAGCGAGGGAATTGGCGGGGTCAAAAGAAATCAAGAAAAGTCAAAAAGGCCCTTCTCAATTGAAACTTTTTACAAATTGAACCTGATTCTCAATTGAAATCAACCAACTTAATATATTATAATAGATGCGGCAGAGGAACAGGACTATTACAAGTTAAGGGTATTAAGTTTGTTAGGATCGCAAAAAGTTATCATAGGAGAGGTGCAGGGGGATCAACAGTGACAGGAGGTCCACATCACTCCCGCCTATGTGAAATGAACAAAAGAAGACTAACGTAATACTATCACTTAAAGAAGAATTCTTAATTTTCATTATTTTTTTAAAAAAAATTAGTTACTTTCATACATTTAAATCTAATTTTTCTATTTTGAAAAGCAACTAATCCTTTTCTAATTTTTCTCTTTTTTTAAACAAATCATTTAAGATTAATTTTGTCCTTTTATATAAAATAAAAAAATTGTCGATCAATCTAACAGTCCATTCCATTCAAACTTATCAAAATCCAGTGAGACCTATGTAAATAGGAGGGGAAGGTTTGAACGGGTCGCTTGGATTGACTAATAAGGGACCTCACGTGGTAGCCTATACCGTAAGACCATAAGAAATGCTTATACAAAATCATTACCCATATATATATATGAAAAATAATCCTATGAGAACTAGTTCTCACCACATTTTTTTTAGAAGTCTAGGTGGGGTTTATCTATCACTAAATCCAAATCTTGCAATACACAAGTATTCTCTTGATAGTCACATACCTTAAGTTTCAGTCAAATCTGAATTTACTAGACTCTTAGATCGACTATGCATTAATCCGAATTGACTAGATTTGTGGGCCTCGGATAAAGGGATTATGGGCATGTGATTGGTGTTAAATTTGATACTTTGAATAGTCCCACATAGAGCTTTCCATCCTCTTAGTCCCATCCTCAAATAGGACCCTCAAGTGGGCCTTATAAAATATTACACAGTAAGTGTGTGAGAACACTTTTCAAAGGATTAAAGCCATATAACTCATCTTACTTACAGCAAAGAGAAAAACAAGAAAAAGAATCACATAATCTAAATTGGGGTGTGAGGTAATTGCATGGGTTGGATAACTTCATTCAAAGCATACCCCATAAATAGTTACTTCCATGATATCCATATGAGTGGGGCCCACATAACTCATTTTACTTACAAGAGCAAAAAGAAAGACAATCACACAAGAGATGGGGCAATCACGACCATGATTATGTCATTTTCTTACAATGGTCTAGATCACTTCAATCAAAGCATACCCATATTAAGATAGATAAATCGGCAAACTACAAGTACTCGGACATTACATGATCAAAGAATTGGGATCATCTCTCACTCTGCAGTGGGGCCACCTATCAAATCCAGGGCACACGATGAAATGTAATTCGATCAAGGGCTAGGAAAGAATGCAGATCGCTCACTAAGAATCTTCTTTTAGAATTGCAAGAGGATTAGCATTGGGGACAATCTATTTTTCATGTTTTAAATTATATAAGAAAGATGAGGGAGATAAGTATGTGGAAAATATTTTAGATTTTAGGATGCCATGTAGCTCAAAAGAGAGAGCCACTTGTTGCTCTCCCACGAAAGGCTATTGTCATTATATATAGTAGCACTGGAGGCCTGTGCCTAATACGGGCCCAACAAGAGAGAAAAATATATGTTTCAATGTAAAAATTTTCTAAGGCTCTATAATGACTGTAATGAGATCACTAAATAAAAATTTAAACTATCCAAAATAAATTACCCACATTTTTACAAGGATCAGCACTAGTTTCATTGATATGATAGATGGGGAAAGCATAAGATGAGACTCGGAAGAAAGGCCGTCCTAAACCTAGGTCATAATAAAAATATTGCTTCATAAATCAAGATTTTGCTGAGAGAACAACAAATAAAATCTCAAATTAGCTATAAACTTAGAAAGCGACAACTAGACTAAACTAACTAAAAAGGGAAAACAATGAAGTCTTATATTACAATGGTTAGAGATAATAGAGGGTACATCCAATGCTTAGATTGAAGTGGTGGGACTAAAAAGTTTATTAAGGAAAAGGCATGAAATACTAAAAGATGCTTCCCACCATATATTTTGCGGAAACCTCATGAAATGACTACACCGATGCAAGATGACCAACTCTATATACGCAAAATTTGTTTATACTAGGTCAAGCAAGTTAGTATGAACTTTTGTATCTTAATGCACTTCAATAAAATGTATTGCACCTAAAACACGATAGTACAAGGGGTGGTCGCACCCATTGAATCCCGGTCTACTTTTAAACAACGGTGAAAATTTTTCTTTTGCTTAAAAAATATAAATAAAAATTTTACGTCATTTCCCAGACTCCTAATGAATTACCCTATTTTCAAAACACAATTGCATTGTTTGAATCTGTACCCCTCAAACGAAAATTCTAGGTCCACCAACAATAGATTATTCATGTAAATATTTGTATCTTGTCTAAAATCAATTCTATTGATCAAATGTGTGGTTTATTTTAATTCAATAGAAAAAAAAGAAACCTCCAAAAGAAGAGGATAATTTTTTTCCTAGATCTTTATACACTGTTGCTATGTACATACTTTATATAAACAAATACATAACATTAAAAAATATATAATGTGGCATCAGGTAGTCCCCATCTATAAAATTTATCAACCTGAACCTAGACCAAAAATTTGAGTCCAAGTAGTGGGCCTAAGATTCCAACGAATAAAATATGGGTTCAAGACCTATTTGCAGATTTTCATTTCAAATCCTTACTACGAGGGTAAACATTTTTATCAATATTTCTAAAATTTTAATATCCTACATTTCTAAATATTAACTTATGTGGGTTGTTGCTGACGTATAGCCCGGAGATCAAGGTCCACACCACATCAATTAATTCAACTAAGAAAAACCTCCATAACGTCTTAGAGATTTTTTAATGTTCAATTGGAAGTTCTTCTGTTCTAGCCTCATTCGGTTATTAGTCTTTAACTTCATATTTGCGTAGTCATTGTTTAGTTGGATTTTACCAAAATAAATTATAGTGTTTAGTTCAGATTTGCATTAATCAAATCTCACTTCAATTATAGTGTGATGTGCATTGATCATGATCTTGTTAAACTATGTTATTTTATATATGATCAACTCAATAGCGGGAATTGTACTATATAGTTGGTTTTTCTAAATCATCATAATAGGATTCACAAACTTAGCTTAGGCTGATAATTCTTTTTTTTTTTCTTTTTGGAATGGTTACACTTTGTGTAGTTTAAAAACATATGATCCTTTTTTACTATTCATTTGCATGTGAATATGAGGTAAGAAGAACAAAAATATGCACTAGGGTTAGTTTAGTCTTTTAATAATTAATTGGAGAATAGTTTTGCGTTTTCTGGTGTTACCCATGCCATAACTGGAGAAGTTGAGAATAGCCTTTTCTCTCTGTCCTGTGATCCTTTTGTACTGCATAACCTTTTGGTGATTAGACAAAATTCTATCAATCCCACTGAAAAGATTCTTTTGAAAAACAGGCTTCTCTGAAAAATCACACAACCTGGCTCGTCCTTTCTTTCTTAGCTTTGTACTTTCCTTTTATCGTCGGTTCCTGAGAAACTTGCATGAAGAGGTATTATTATTGTTTTTCGTGGATTTTACAACAATATATATATATCATGTAAAGGGTCCCCCAACCTATAAACTTAAAATATATATTTTTATCTAATTGGGGAGCACGGAACTCGCCACATTACCCTAAAAACCCGAAAACCCCTATTTCTTCTTCCTTCCATCTTCCTTCTATGAAAGAGTGCTACTAAGATTTTTCATCTTTCAATCAACTAAAAAACTCAATTTCCCCATCAAAGCAGTAC
This sequence comes from Sextonia rubra, assembly GCA_037013555.1. Taxonomy (NCBI): domain Eukaryota; kingdom Viridiplantae; phylum Streptophyta; class Magnoliopsida; order Laurales; family Lauraceae; genus Sextonia; species Sextonia rubra. The sequence continues at coordinate 100,786,255 of JASUAD010000001.1, read as the reverse complement.
TCATAAATAGGGGTTGAGGCGGGGAGCCCCCTCTGTTAGGCGAAGAAGAAGAACCATCGTAAAAAAAAGAAAATTCACGCTTGGGGTATTGGGTGATCTAGATGGTGGGACCTGATGGTCCAATCCATAAGGGACCACCACCACTGTGGTCGCCCAACAGTCCCCTTCATGATGTAGAGTCTTGACTCCTATTGGGTGGGGCATGGGGTCCCACAACCCATATCGATCAAAGTAGTTTTGACGATCTAAAATTTGGAAAAACATAGTTTTGAATCCCCCTCTCATATATCTAGAGCTGATCTCTACCTTCATGATATTTGCAATTTTGGACTTCCATGAGGATGAAATGGATGGAAAAAGGTAGAACATAAAACTTTTGGATTTAAGGAAAGATGGTAGCATTAAATTTGCCATTGTCCGAGGAAAAATGTGGGGTTTTTTTTGTTTTAATGGTAACAAGGGAGCTTCGAACTCACTGTTCAATTAGATGCAAAAAAATTTCTGGAGTGGTCATACATGACCACCTTAGAGTACACACACTTGCATGAGGTTTATGGTTTAGGGGACCCCTTACATGATATTTTTGGTAAAATCCTCTTTTTTTTTTTTTTTTTGAATAGTTAGACTTTGGGTGAGAAAAAGCCAAATTCACGAGGTTAATCACATAAAAAAGTGGATTTTAGCTATTGTTAGGTTTATATCTTCTATGTTGGGTAAGCCAGATGGGTCCATTGGGTTAATCAAGGACTAGATTAAGATCAAGGTATTTGATAATTGTATCAAGGTTTTATAGGAAATAAAGAAAGTTATAGGAGATTAAGAAAGAGGGGATTATATATATTATGTAAACTATAACCTTAGATCTCATAGAAGAGAGTGTCTTCTCGAACACCACGTAGGAGAGACAATAAGAGCATGAGAGTTTTTATATGCTTTTATTTGCTATAGTGAAGATGATATCGTCTTTGTCCGCAGACGTAGCCCGAATTGGGTGAATCATGTAAATTCTCCTTTTTTATTTTCTTTGTTATGTGGCTTGATTGTTGATAGCAGATTTTGTGCTTTCACACATACTTGTATTTAAGATCAACTCAAGCATTAAGTGGACTGCGTTTTGCCTTTCTTAAATCCATCCATTCAAATATTGATTGTTAGATCAAATCTTGATTGTTAGATCTTTTTAAATCATCCATTCAAATTTTGATTGTCTATCAAGCATCTCGATGTAAGCATTAGGAGATCAAATTTATTAAGTCATGGATGAAAGATGAAGAGGCAAGACTAGACTTACAAGCGTGCAAGCAAAAGGAGCTCCGGTTTTCCGTATGATCTAATTTCTAAATTTGTATTTTTTTCATTGTGATTTGGCGTTCAGATTTTCCATTATGATTTCCAATCAAGACCTAACGTGAGTCCTAATTGTACAAGCGACCTTAATAAATACCATAAATCAGTGATGTGCAACCACGTGAGCAATCTACATCTATTTGGTTTTGAGACCAAGTGATCATCTTCTCTTTACAAAAAATTGGAATTGATATGTGCATCTAAAATTGTCTATCAAGCATCTTGATGTAAGCATTAGGAAATCAGAATTATTAAATCATGGATGGAAGATGAAGAGGGAAGACTAGACTAACAGGAGTGCAGGCAGTAGGAGATCCGGATTTCCATTTGATCCGATTTCTAAAATTGTCCTTTTTCACTGTGATTTGGGCCGCAGATTTTCCACTGCGATTTCCAATCAAGACCCAACGTGAGTCTTAATTGTACAAGCGACCTTAATAAATACCATAAATAAGTGATGTGCAACCACATGATCAAACATGAGCAATCTACGGCTATTTGGTTTTGAGGCCAAGTGATCATCTTCTCTTTACAAAAAATTTGAATTGATATGTGCATCTACCAGGTTCCTTAAAATCTATAATCATCATCATTAATGTCTTGTTCGACTTATATTGGGCCAGCCATATGAATTTTTTTTCTCGCTCTTCAGCTACCCTTTTCCCTTGTAGGCCAACAACATATATAGCCAAACATTTTCCCAATAGCATTGGACATGTCCAAAAAATTGCAATCAACCTTTTAACCAAATAAAAATACGATCAGCCTGATACTTTTGGTACGACGGTACAGTATACGGTACGTTGTATGTCAAGAACTTTAAAACATTTAAATTATTTGACGACTTTATTTTGCACAAGAAGCCATCTGTAGCGACTTTTGTACGTATATGAACAATTTGAGTTATCATATTTACATTAGGAATTTAGGAACATAGTGGCAATAGGGATTGTGTTCAGACGACGTCAAAAACACCCAAAAACAACTGCCAAAGACAGTTTTTGCAGTCAGAAATCAGTCTTTTTTATCAGTAAATTTAAAAAATGGCTGTCTACGTAAATTTCCTGCAATTCAATTAACGACCGTCTTGGGCAGTTATTTTATTTTTTAAGAAAAATTTTAAACTATATATAATTTATTTATTTTCTAAAAAACCCATAATTTTATTACCTAGCATTCAATTAACGACCTGTAATTTTATTATTTAAAAAAACCTGTAATAAACATACCAGTACTTGCATTAGAAAGCTGATCGACCTAGAAAAAACATGTATTTGTACAAAGTTCCAGAAACCAGCAATATTTCTTAACTACCTGAAAGCAGGTTCTGCTAAAGTTTCATTGTACAGCTTCTGTGTAAATTGAAAAAATATTTTAGTCTAACAGTCACCTGAAAATGGGACCTTGATTAGTTTGTCTTAATCAACTCACCAAGATAATCAAGTACACTCCCTCGAGAATCTGCATTTTTAAGAAAAGCAAGAAGAACTTCTCTAAGACCATCATATAAGTTGACCAAATCCAAAGACAAGTTCATGGACCAAGCCCTGCCACTTAAGTCACTCGTAAGATTTTTATTCCATTTAATGTACCTAGGAAGGTTTGAAAATTGAATTCAAGTTTCCATGAGGTGGGCAGTGACTTACCAATAGTTTGGGCCCTGCATTGCACTGTATTTTCTCTTGGGTTTGAATTCCACTTTCCATGAGGTGGGCAGTGACTCACCAATAGTTTGGGGCCTTGCACTGCACTGTATTTTATCCTGGGTTTGAATTCAAGTTTCCATGAGGTGGGCTGTGACACCTGTGACCGTGAGCATCCCAACTGGGCTATTATTAAGGGCTGGAAAACCCAGCTCTTCAAAGTTCAAATAGTCCAAAACCCCTCACCAAAAAGAGGACCAGATTTCCAGATCCTCTTATCCCTTCTTCATCAAACTCTATTTCAAGAGAGCAAGAAGAGCCACACTCTCGGTCGCCTGCAAACATAAGACGATAGAAACTCTGAGATGACTGTACTATTCTTAAAAAAACGAGATGGCACCACACTCCAAACATTTATTTATCTAGATAGAGTCTTCCATTTCGGACTTTTCTTTCTCTAAATAAAAGTCTTCCATTTATTTATCTAAATAACAGTCTTCCATTACAAACATTTATTTACCTAAACCACCCTTGCCTTTTCACACCCTGCATAAACAATGAACAGAAAATCAGCTAGGAGGAAAAAAATTTTGGTTATGAAGTATTGTTTCTGAATGTATTTGACAGTCACCTCTCATAGGTGATTTGCATCTTTCCAGCATCAGATTGGCGGTCCAGGTTGAAGGCTTCTTGCGACAAGTCGATAGTGTCCTGACAGCCAACCAAGCAATAGTGCACCGGTGCAGGTGACCTTATAGTCCCTCCCACATGCAGCTCGATTATTCCAGATTGCATTGCTTGCAGCAGCTATCATCACACCCTCATCTTGGTACCCATAACAGGAGGAGGCTGCACTCACCAGATAATTTTGAAGTGTATCTCTATCCATTTTTTTAAAAAAAGGGAAACATGAAAAAGGAAGTGAAGATATGGAGGCATAAGATTTGGCTTAAAAATAGAAAATAGAATTTATGTGGCCAACCTAAACATAATTGTGACAGAGCATTGTTATGATGCTGACAATGATGATGGAGGCATTTTCATGAAATTTTATTTTCTCCACTAGTCATTTTATTGGTTCATTTTGGTCTGAAATGCTGTTCAATTGACTCCATATAAAAATAAGCAAACTAAATAATTTAATCGAAGCTAGACGATCATAAAAACCAGGACATGGCCAATGTACCTGTTCTGAAAGTAGACATCTACTGGAAATTCACCTGAAAGCGAACAAGAGAAGTTGGAAGGAACTCCGTTTGGAAGACCAAAAACATTGTGGACCAACAACACTCTACCACAACTATAAATATTTGAAATATCCAACTACAAAAAAGAAAAGTCCTTGAAAGAAAGTCACCACAGCTTGAAACAAAGCTTCCAGAGCTTGAGAGAGATTGCCGGACCGAGTAGTGGTGCATCATAAGGGCTCAAAGCATGGGGCTATTATGCATAGATGAGGATTTGACCATGTCTGAAGAATAAAATGCAATAATTCTTGCTGTTAAGAAATTATTTATGCAAGTATGCACACATTTTTTATTTACATTTGTAATTTATGGATAAAATTTGAAGACATACCTGCACCAGCTTCACTTGTTGTATTGCCTTTCATAGATCTTGAAGGAGCTAGATCTGGCACAGGCATTGCATACAAGCCAATGAAGAAACTTGAAAAAATAGACAACAGTAAGCTCCCAATGACAATAAGTGGCCACAGAAGGATCACCAAACAGGCAACTGGCACACAAGCTGTTTCAAGGAATGGACCTTCTCAGTTTATTATATCATGAAGCAACTGATGCCAGCCTGTGAAGAGCATGTATAGACTCTCTATTATGGCTATAACAGTGCAAAGAGGGATCTTGACAATCAAGCCCATCAACCCCACAACAAGACATCTGGGCACCTTAACTAACCTATAAAAATTCCAGCAATAGAGTTTAATTTACATGATTATTGTGGGCTGATTTTAATACCAACAAGCTAATATCATTGAAAGACAGAATTAACAGCATACCTTATAGTGTGAGTTTGCTCTGAAGCAGTGCTCTTGTGCAACTCCTTCAAGTACTGTGGGTATGAATGGTAGTAGAAGACTGAAATCTCGAACTCCAGTGCAGCTCCCTTTAATCGTTTCCCATGTACCATCCTAGCCATTATTTGATGAAATTTCTCAAATTGAACCATATGAAATTTGCTTATGAAGGCTGCAACTGGGCAGAAAACTAAAATGTTGCAAGGCGCCAGCATTTGTGCTAGAAAATCATTCAAGCAAAAACTAAACTCAAATTTTATACCAAAAAAAAAAAGCTAGGTTTTCTAAAAAACTGGTAAGCCACTCTTATTTAGACTGCAGACCACTTTAAAACCCAATTAATGCTTCCTAATGATTTAAGTATCAAATGGGCATCAATTTTACTAAAAGAAGATGAAAATTCAAAACTTATTACGAATACTTTGTTAACAAAAAACTAGGGGGAAAGAATTTTAATCACTTTTGTGTTGAAGTACTCTTTTGAGAGTCTTCCATTCAATTACAAAAGTGAATGCTACATTGAATTAAAACTTGTGCCTGTTAAAAGTTAATAAGTCTAACTTGCCAGTTTCCCTCTTAAAAGTTTTGCTCAACCAAGTCTACCCAAAACTTGTTTTAGATCACATCTCTATACTTAGACATCTCCATATTTAGGGCAGGTTTGGCAAGTCTTATTTGATTAAAATAGAGCTTATTGAAATAGATTTTTTTGAAAAATTGTTGTTTCAATCAGATGTTTTTATAAATAAATTGTTTGGTGTGTCTAATGTAATTATAAAAAGTATGCCTATCAATTAACATAATCATGAGTAAAGTTGTCTTATCGTAGTAGTATAAGCAAATTTGTCATAAGATAAAAGTAGTACAGACAAAGCTGCCATATGATGTAATCTGTCATAAGATAGAAGTAGTACACACAAACTTGTGCAAAGCTGCATAAAATGGATTTTGCATCTATTGGGTCCGAATTTTTTTTTAAGAATTGATGAAAATACTTTCACCTCAAAAAAATGAACGGCAGAAGAATACTAATAATGTGGAAAAGTGGAAAATTGTTCTCTCTCTTAAATCCATTTTCATCATTCTCAGTAGAAAATGATTTGTGAGACCTGGAACCTCAGGAAATCATAACTGAAAAAAAATGTTAACATGGAATGCCATCAACTGTGCTGGATACAACAGAGAACAGAGAACGAAAAATTGTGTTCTATCATATGTTAATGCCTAGCTTCCTTTAAAGCAAAAAATAAAAAATACAAAAAAATTGCGCTGGATACCATTTCACTTTATGCAAAAAAAAAAAAAAAAGAATAAAAAATACTAGTATGTGGCATTGTGGCGTTGGCTGTCCTTATGCCAACCAATTGCAATGCACGATATTAGTAAACATTCATCAAATTAAGACAGATGATTGGTACCTCCCTAAGTGCAGGTGACTTTTCTTTTATATGTATACCAAACTGAGTCCTCATCAACACTCAAACAAAGGTCCCTTTCGACCACTGGAATTTGGCTGCCCTGCATTCATGAAAAAACCCATAACTCTAGTTACGTATAACTCTAATTACTTGTACTCGGTCATGACAAAAAGGAAAACAACTATCAAGTAAGCATAACTAAGGTTATCCAAATGCATGAACCTTCATTCAATTTGGTTTAGAAAACCAAACTCATCAAACTGTTTGGAGAGTCTTTCTAAGGTCATCCAATCTCTCCAAGTCATTGGGATCTTCCACTTGAGAAAGTGCCCCTAAAGGCCTGTTTAGATTCCATGAAAGCCCTCCTATTTTCTGTCTTCAGGAAAACCCAGAAACTTTGGGCTGATTGCTCTATGGCCTTCATCACTTCTATAGAAAATACAGGGTCTCGCTTCATTCCCTCCTATTGCTCCATGTTGCTCGTAGAAAACCAAGATAATATTAATTTAGTAGAAAGTTAACTAGATAAAACTTTCCAATTCAGTACAAAACGAATAAGAATATTCCAAATCTCCTGTCAAAGTCGCCCATTATAGGTAATTAATATGTATGCTTATAGGGCCATCTGAAAATAATAAGATAACAATAATAGAAGTTGACATCATGGCTCTATTTGTGATTTTTGTAGTTACCTGATAGAAGCAAGCAGTTCGTGAGATAGTCGTTATGGTATTTAATCCATTTCTCATCTTTCAAGTTTCAATGCATCCTTTACAGAGATAAATGATTTGTTCAGAGTCTGGACTGTTGTTGGCACATAGAGCTTTAAGCACTGTAGCAGGAGAGAGTAGATTTTCACAGTCAAAGGCCACGATTCCATGGTGAAAAGTTGGAAGGAGTTGATGAGGCCCTCGTGGAATACAAAAGCTAAAAAGAAATGAAATCCCACTCCAACCATCCCCACAATGAATAATAACAACCCCAACATCTTATTAACAAGAATCCTTGTCAGAGGAATCCTGGACGAACCATAATTAATAATTAATTCTGTAATTAACAATATTTTTTTATTAACAATTAATTCTGTAACTGCGGTCGCAATGAATATACTTGTAGTGGTTGTCATCACCTACCAACCATTCATGTAAAATGCTAGTGAGAGAATTAAAAAGTTAGCTTCATGAAAAAACAAGAAACAAACTTGCCTTGAGAAATATAGAGCTTGAGTTCAGGGTTGGGACTGGCTTGCGTTCCACATATATGTTATTTTCATAAACTGAGGAGCCAATTTTGGGCTTCAGCTTTGGACCGGCACAAATAATTTTAACTTAATCTAGCCTTGCTCAAGCTCAAGGTTGGGCTCAGCTTTATTAACCCAAAAGACACGCTCAAGCCCAAGGCCCATGGAGCCAACTCAACTCATTGACAGACCTAGTGATGACTTCATTGATTGGTGAAATGGCTAAGATGTAGCCAGGCCTAGGGATTGTCCTACACTAATTTCTCTCCTCTGCCACATAACTTCCCACTTTAAGGTACCAAATTATTTAGTCTTCCAACCTAACCTCATAAACACATTAAACTATAAGAAGGTATTGGCGCAACTCCAGATCTCCAATCAAATGCAGAGCAATCTCCCGAAGGATTGTTCGAATTAAAAAATGGATTCCAACCCTAGGGCATAATAATAGTCACGGTAAAAAACATACTGAGAGAAAACTCTGATAATTTTAATTGAATTAAGCATGTCCATTACAACGAAAAACTCCTCTTTATATAGGAGTGACTGTTTCTAAACTAGGAATGACTATCTCTAAATAATCATGGCTTACTAAAATAAATTAAGCAATTACTAATGTCAACTCAACATAAAATAGAAAATAAATAATTAATTAGAACTATCTAACTAAGGATAGGGATCTCTGATCTTAGGGAGATCATGGATCAAGGGGGGCCCATCAATGACTACGAGCCAGTGATCCGGGCCGGATTTAGGATCAGCCTGCATCAACTCTCCCTGGCTTGGATAAACTTGACTTTGGCAAGTTAAGCGCTTGATATTTCTCATAGAGATCAGGATTGATGCGCAGGAAGTTTTCAACAGTAATCCACGTAGCGTCAGAGAGAGGACGATTCCGCTAGCGAACATAAAACTTCTAGTAACCTTCTTGACGTGTAGAGATAATTTGATCATCAAGGACATCAATAATCTCATCAGTCGGTGGGAGATTAACTGGTAGGAAATAATTTGCTCTTCATTACATCCCCCATTATCATGGCCACGGTAGAGAGTAAGATCCTCTACATTGAAGGAAGAACTGATGCCTAAATCATAAGGAATGTCAAGAATATAGGCGCTAGGGATAATATTTTACAGAATCTTGATGGACTTAAGTTGAAAGGGTGTAAGTTCTTATTAACTCTAAAAGGCAACATTTTAGTTCGAATACGCACTATAACCATATCTGCTTCAGTAAATTCAACAAATTGACGACGTTTGTCAGCTTGCTTTTTCTAAACATTACCATTGGCAGATATACGGCGGCATACTTCGTTGTGCACTTTTTGCATGTGTTGGAAGAAATGTTTAACATCTGCATTAATTCTTGCATCGACTAGCAAAGGCATAAGATCAATAAGTAGTCGTGGATGAACTCCTGTAACACCTTCAAATAGTGAAGTGCCAATTCACCGATTGACTGATTTATTGTATGCCAAGTCTGCAATAGATAACACTTGATCCCAGTTTGTAATACGGTCACGCACAAGATAGCATAACAACTGTCTAAGACTTCTGTTTACCACTTTTGTTTGTCCATCAGATTGAGGATAATAAGCAGTGGAAAAGTTAAGCTTAGGCTTGGACAACATCCATAAGATCTTCCAAAAATGGCTCATAAAATTCATGTCCCGATCAGAAACAATAGTCTTTGGAAAACCATGAAGCCAAACAACTTCTCTGAAGAATAATTCTGCCACCTTATAAGCATCATCAGTTGCGATGCAAGGAATCAACCTCTCTGGCAGTCGTGAGTAAACCTAGCACAAAGTCCACATTAATGTCTTCCCCAGGAGTATAGGGAATAGGAAAAGGCTGATATAATATGGTGTTCTTCTTGCTTTCTTTACTGAGTTGACATTTCCTACATCTTTTGCAAATATGAACCATATTGGTCGTCATGAGAGGCTAATAATATCTATCGTTGACAATAGCAAACGTTTTGTCATGACCCAATTGTCCACTACATCCTCCTGCATACAACTTTTGCACAATATAGTTACAAATAGAAGTAGCTGGGAGACAAAGTTGCATACCTTTGAATAAGAAACCATCATGAAGGCTATAATGAGGATGCTGAATATGATCACCATTGATAAAGTCCACATAGATAGAGCCAAAGTCCTTGTCAGTTGCATAGTCTTGTTTAATTTGCTCAAAACCTAGCACATTAAGGCATGGCGGTCAAAAGATGCTTCTGCCGGCTTAATGCATCCGCTCTCATGTTATCTTTTCCTACCTTATGTTGAATGTTCAATTTGAACTCATATATATATATATATGCACTCCATTTAGCACGTTAGCACTGATCTTCTGTTGGGAGTATAGATGTTGCAAGGCATCATTGTCAGAATAGAGCACAAACTCATTGGCAAACAAATAATGCCTCTAGTGACCAAGTGTTTGGACAAGGGCATAGAATTCCAAATCATAGGCAGAATACTTTCACTTTGCATCCTAGAGTTTCTCACTGAAGCATGAAACTAGATGTCTTTCTTGGCTAAGAACACCTCCACTGCCTACATTTGAGGCATCATAAACAATTTCAAAGAGCTTGTCAAAATCAGGAACCTATAGAACTGGCGCTTCAATTATCTTTTGCCTGATCTTTTTGAAAGCCCTAGTAGCTACGCTAGTCTACTTGAATTCACAAATTCTCATATAGTCCATAATAGAAGTCATAAGATTACTAAAGTTCCTAATAAACCTTTTGTAGAAATTGGTAAGACCATGAAAACTGCAAACTTCAGTAATGGTAGTAGGAATAGGCCAATCAAGAATGGCCCTAACCTTTTCAAGATCCATTTTGATACCTTGTGCAGAAACAACATATCCTAAGAAAATAACAAAATCACTTATGAAAGTACATTTATTAAGATTAATGTAGAAATGCTCAAGGCAAGAAGTTGACAGACTTAATTTAAATGCTGAAGGTGATCTTCTTTTGTTTTTTTATAAATTAGGATATCGTCAAAGTAAACGACCACAAATTTCCCAATATAAGGTTGCAACAATAGTATCATAACCCACATAAAAGTACTAAGAGCATTGATTAAGTAGAATGGCATAACCATCCATTCATAAAGACCATCCTCTATTTTAAAGGCAATTTTTCATTCATCACTTAGACTCATGTGGATTTGATAATAACCGCTCAGCAGGTCAATTTTTAAAAAAATACATGCATCAATCATCATATCTAGCATATCATCCAACCGAGGGAAAAGGAAGTTATATTTTACCGTGATTTTGTTGATTGCATGACTGTCCATGTACATACGCCAGCTTCCATCTTTCTTTAGAGTAAAAACTGTCGGAACGTCACATGCACTGAGACTTTCCTTAATATAGCCTTTCATAAGCATGTTATCAACTTGCCTTTTTTAATCAACATTCTTCGATGGACTCATTCGATAGATAGGTAAGTTTGGTAACAAAGCTCCTGGAACATGATCAATGTTATGTCGAATGTCTCTCAATGGGGGCAGTTCCTTTGGCAATTCATTGGGAACTAAGTCAGCAAACTTTTTCAACAGTTGCTTCACTTCCTGTCGGACAAATGTAGTAGGAGAGTTTTCTACAATTTGTTTGTTAACTAAGGCATATATAACACATTGCTCTTTGCTTTCTTCTTCAAACCTTCTCATAGTTTAAATATGAGGTGTAGGAGAAGAGGTTGTGGATGCAAGTGAAGAAGGTGGAGTTGGCAATGGACGCAACATGATTCTTTTGCTTTTCTAGTTAAAAGTATAAGTGTTGTGCTTATGATCTGTGATGACTTTAAGTTTCTGTAGCCATAGCCATCCAACAAAGATATATGTTACGTTCATTAGGAAGACGTCACATCTGTTAGTATCCTCATATTTGCCAATTTTAAAAGGAACAAAGCATTGTTGACGAACAGGAATGGAATAATTGTCGATCCATGCAACTTTATAAGATCGTGGATGACTCACCATGGGCAATTTAAGCTTTCCAACCGCTTCTTGAGATATAACATTCATTGCACTGCCATCATCAATAATTATATCGCATGATTTGCCCACGCAATTAACTCAGGACCAGAAAATAGAAGCATAATTTCAGTCTTCTTCTTCCTCATTGGCCTCAGCTACTAATAGACAGTGATCTAGAAAAAGTAGTGGCATGCCATCATCAGCGTCTGCATAATCTATCTGATCTGCTGGATTTTCATAGGGAGGATGCATCAACTTGCTCTGTTCATGTTGGACTTCACTACTAGGCTCATTGGAAGTGTATAAATCTCTATATGGGCATTCATTCGTATAATGTCCCTATTGTTTGCAAGCATTACAAACAATATCTCTTCTATCTATTCTTCTATGAGCACGATTATCATTCTAATTCTGCGGAAACCGCTAATTTTGTTGTGGGACAACCTGTCTTTGCCAAATACCTGGCTGAGGACTCTAGGGTGCTTGTTGGGCTGACCGTTGAGGAGGAGGTCTATAACCTTGCACTTGATTATGATTATAGGTAGGGTCAAGGCCTCTTCTTGTGGAAGACTCCCTAGCTTGAAAGGCATTGCATCTCCGTAACTAAAGTTCATGTTGTGCTTTTTGAGCTTTATTGAAGATTTCATGTGGAATAGTCAAACACTGCTACCTCTCGTCTAATATTGGCACTTTGGTTAACTCTATAGTTGGTGATAGTCGGACAGTCATCTATCTTCAAGTTACAGTGAACAATGTATTCGCGAAACTTAAATGTGTACCCTTCCACTGTTAAATTACCTTGCTGGAGAGTTAGATACTCTTGGTGGAGTGTATCCATATAATCAGAAGGTAGAAAATTGCTTTTAAGCCTATCTTTCATGTTGTTCCATCGACTAATAGGCTGGCGTACCGCAAGTTCACCATTTTCAACACCATACCACCAAATTCGAGCAGGACCCTTGTGTTTAACCTTGGTAAAGGCTATCCGCTATTGATCATCCATACCATACCAAGCAAAATAGTCTGCCAAAGAATTAAGCCAATCAATATAAATTTTCAGGCTGGCATCACCACTGAAGTCAACAATATTAATTTTGACTTTTCTTATGATGTCATCAGGTTGGAGTGCAGCAGGGGGACCCTGAGGATCTCGTCCTACAAGAAAATGCTGCATAAAATCATGAACGGATTCTTGATTCTCAAGTTTTTCTGGTCAAACAAGTGTGTACACCTGAGACAGCGGATGACCCTTCTTGGTTGACAAAGTGCTTATTTTGCAATTTAGCAATGGCAATTTTCGCAATTTTTAGACGTTCCATGACTTCTTCCAGTTCTTGACTTAATTAAGTATGGTCTCATCTCTTTGTCTATCTGTCATCCAATGTTGAAGATCATCACCTCTGCTAGACATGGTTGTTGTTGTTTTTTTTTTTTTCTCTAAATAGACTTTAGTCTAGTCAGACCAAACAGTAGACCCAAATAGGTCAAATATAACCAAACAGTAGTTGAGTTGACCAGTTTTGGGTTGGACCAACTTAGGCCCAACTGCAATTCACTAGACACGGCATGTGGGAGGGAGACTTTTCTCCCTTCTCCTCTCGATAATGGTGCAGAGAAAGAGAACGAAAAGTGATGGAGGGCTTTTCTATTTGTAGAAGCAAATCGATGGGCTAGAGATGAATTACAGCAGAGCTCCACGAGCAAAGACTCCTCAACAAAGCCTGGCGAGAGTCATGCTGATGACAGTGCAATGCAATGGAGGCCGCGGTGACCGTCGGGTGCCAGGTATGCTCTCAAATACGGATTCCTTCCTCTGCTACTTCTCCACTTTTTTTGTTTTTTTTTTTTTTTTTTTTGGGATTGGGCTTGGTGACAGCGGTTGAAGGGCAAAGGGATTTTTCTTTAGAAAGGAGGTTTCGGTTTTGGTGATTTGGGGAATGGATGGGGTTTCTGTGGGTTTGGGGTTGAGGGTTTTAATGGATAGTTGGATTACGGTGTGTTAGGGGTTTGGGATGATGTTAGGGTTCTGGGAATAGGGCTTCGATGATTTTGGGTTTTGGGATGTGGTTTCGGTTTTCAGTTTGGAGGTGTTAGTTGGGGCTGAATATGGAAAAGGGGTTCGGGTGGTTTCAATGGAGGTGGTTAGGGATGGTTGGGTCAATCGGTTTTAGGATTTATGGGTTCTAGGGTGTTGATTGGCTACTGGGATTAGGTGTTGTGTCTCGGGGTGATGGGGTCCGTTGGCTTTGATGGTGGCTGATGGAAAGGGAAGATGGGTTTCAATGGTTGTGGGGCTGCTCGTGATGGGCGAAGAGGGTTAAGGGTGTACGTTTGATGAAGGGATGAATATCAAGAAAGACAACCGTCTACCTGGCAACCAGATCTAGGATCTTATACCAATTTGGCGTAGCCCCAGATCTCCAATCAAATGTAAAATAATCTCCCGAAGGATTGTTCGAATCCAAAGATGGATTCTAGCCCTAGGACACAACAACACTCATGGTAAAAACCATACTACGAGAAAGCTCTGATAATTTTAATTGAATTAAGCATGTCCATTACAATGAAAGACTCATCTCTATATAGGAGTGGCCATTTCTAAATTAGGAATGACTATATCTAAACAATCATGGCTTATTAAAATAAATTAAGCAATTGCTAATCTCAACTCAACCTAAAATATAAAATAATTAATTAATTAGAATTATCTTACTAAGGATAAGAATTCCTGATCTTGAGGAGATCATGGATTAAGTAGGGCCCATCAATGTCTGCAAGCCTATGATTTGGGCCAGATCCTGGATCGGCCTGAATCAGCTATATATAGCAAGCTGATGTTATAAAGGTTTGAAAAGAAATTAATCTCCTGGTCCCAAACAACTAAGAACTGGACCACCCATTATTCCTATCAAAGCCACTTATCTGAACAATAAAGAAGCAAAAGAAAGAGAATAGAGTATATCAAAGGCACAAACCAGCATTGCAAGATGCAGGAGAGTCCTTCTGCACAACCTTCAATTCCTTTGGAATCCGTTTTGATGCCACTGGCTATCACAATCACAAAATAATTAGCAAATTGTTAAATCAATGCGAGTAGCTAGTTTGTAACAAACCGTGCAGTACACAGATCCACTCAAAAACACATCAATAGGAAAAAGAAGAAGAAGAAGAAGAAGAAGTCAATTAAAAATAACAACACTGGCAACAAAAACTTTAAAAATAACAACACTGGCAACAAAAACTAAGTGAATATCATGGTACTGAAATACAAAGGAATAAGTGCCACATAATTCAATAAAAGTTTCGAGATATTGCAAAAATCAAGCAGTAAAGAGAACTTCTCAGAAAAAAATTCAACATGCGGAAATCCAGACAAATCCAGAATCCAAAGCCATTAAAGGAATAAAAATAAAAAATAGATAAAAAATAGAAAGATTGAAAATGAGATATCAATTAATAGATCAAATTTCTCAATCAGAAAAAGCAAATGAAGGATAGAGAATAAAGACCTAATGAGGGCTGTTCCAGCAATTATTTCAGCATGTCAGTCATTTACAACATCGTCGCAAAGGCTCAGAAGCGATTCTGAGGCATTTTGTTCCAGTTCTCAAGGCAACAACTTGCAGTTTTGGAAAAAAAAAAAAGAAGAAGAATGAGAATTAGGAGGGGTTTTGAGAAGGAAAGTTAGGGTTTTGAGAGAGAGAGAGAGAGAGAGAGAGAGCAGATGATAATGGTAACCTTGGAAAGGAAAGGAAATGAGGACACGGGCTTGGGGCTTTCCCTTCTTTGGAAGAGAATTATAAAGATACATAATATTCAGTTTAGCAAACATTTCTAGAAATCAACTAGTTATATGATTAACACTGAACTTCATTCACACAACCACAAACAGGTCTAGGTTATCTGAGAGATAATATATCAAACAGCAAGCAAACAGTGGTTGAACTTCCAAGATTTCACAACTAAACAGTCAACCCATATAAAGCCGTTGACAACCATGAAGTGGTTATAATTCCAAATTCTAAGCAACAAACGTTGCAATATGAATCTGACCATCTATACATAGCCCAAACAAAAAAAAAACTTTCTTTTATCAATACTCTTAGCCACACTACTTTGATTCTTGCAAAATTAATTCAAGTTGAATATTCTCCATGGAAATTGCAAGGAAAATTCCAAAAAGGTGCCTTAGTGAAGGAAAAAGAAAGCCAAAAGTGGAGAGAATTCAAGAAAAAGAAAATTAAAGAAGAAGAAATTAAAATTAGAAAATAATCCCATTTTTATTTGGACAATATGGATTAAAACGGTCACAACTCACGAGTGAGTGTTGGATTTAGGCAATCTACCTACAGTTTAAGAGCTCTTTTCGAGTAGATGTCAATAGGTTGTAAGATTGTGTCAATCGGAGCTGAAACGATAAAGTTATGGCTTCGAGAAATAAGCTGTATATTTTGAGGCAGAATTGCAAAAAGATTAGAGATTTTCTCCATGTAACACACCTTTAGATGAGGTCTATTCAATGCAAAGTAAAGTACAATGAAGACCAAAGTGAGGTACATCATGTGCATAAAATTTCATCAAATGTGGGCCCAAGATGAGATGACTTGCATGAATCTCAAAAATAAAAAGTGGGTATTGGTAAGAGATTTTCAAAAATAAGTAAGGGTGCTTATGGGCAGGGCTGAGCAAACCCCAAACTCGACATGGATTCAAATCCCAAAGCCCAGGCCCAGCCTAACCCCGGTTCAGGCCATAAGTGGTTGGTATACCAATATATGGGCCGGCTCAAGCCGTAATACGTGAGTCTATGGCCCTATTTGGCAAATCTTATATGCATGAAATCGATATACATGGAATAGATTTGCATGAAATAGATCTATGTGAAATAAACATGATAAAAATAGATCGTTTAGTAAGATAAAAGGATGATTTGAAATAGACTCTTTTTAATTCAATGATTCATAGTTTTTCACTAATTTCTCATGATCTATGATGAATCAATGCATGAATTTGGTCCTTTAGCCATTTTCAACTTTTCAAAGAGAAGCAACAATTTGAATCATGATTGAGGCGCCCATAGAAGTCCACAAATGCAATTCAATCATTTTGATTTTCCTCACAAATATCTCAAGACCCATATGAAACCAATAGATCAATTTTTACTCAATAGCTCTACAAATTCTCGAGATCTGTGAAGAATAAACAGATCAAATTTGACATTTGGTCATGTTTAAGCTTCTTAAAATATCTAATGGTCAAGATTGACTAGTAGGGGTGGGTTGGCCCATGTGAAAAACCTAGTTAATTTAAACTTCTTGCCATCGATGGTCCACAATTTTTGATAAATTTCTACTAATATGTGAAGAATCAAAAGATAAATATTGAATGCATAGCCGTTCTCGTGCTTCTCTAGAGATAAATGGTTCTGACATTGATAAAAGGCCCTACAAAAGCCCAAATATGTACATATAATGGTTCATGTTCTTTCTCAACTATCTTGAGATTCGTAGATTATCAATGGCTCAAAATTTTTTGCATGGCCATTTTTAAGGCTTTGAAGATTTTCAATGACTCGAATTTTCATGTAAGGCATCAGATTTGGAAAAAGCGGTGAACTATCTGTTCACTGTAGTAATTGTGTGTCTACCCACTTTAAACAAATATGTCTATATAAAAAAGCTGATTTTTGGGTCATTCTAACGTAGACATAAAATGTCTATTCTCTCATTCAAGTAAACATTATCATTGTACTATCCAAACAGTCTAATTGGTCTAAACCTCTATTTGAAAATGCTTTAAGACAAATAGAGGCTAGATTTAGATCTGCCAAACACTACCTATATCACGTTCCAAAATCTGAGATCCTTCGGATCCTCAAATCAAGAGGCACGACGGGTCCACAATAATAAATTAAATAAATTCCAACTTTAGTAAATAATCCAAATGGACTAACATGATCAATATCCACACTAAATAACAAAATCAAAATGGACTAACATGATCAATATCCACACTAAATAACAAAATCAATCTATTAACATAATAATTAAATCTGAAGTGCTAGTGATCCTCAAACTATAGTAAGGAATTCTCAATTCTACTAAAATCTTAAATCAATCTTTCAAATATAAGGTTGAAGTTTTCTACATCATTGTATTCATCAACACAAACTCAAATCCTTGAAATTAATTTATAGAAACAGCTATCAAAACGTCAAAGAAAGGAAGAAAAAAGAATAGAGTTTGCGGAAGATGACTCTCACCATACATTGATTGGGGTTGTACACAGTTTTTAACAATTATCATTTATCAGGGCATATGATGATTGCATTGGTGGTACCAACAAGATGAACATGAGTAAGTTATTTGAGCATGGATGGTTTAAATCCCAACACAAGAAATTATATTGAATGCTTAATGAAAATGGCTATAAATTAATACACTAGAAGCATTGGATGTTGTTGTGGAGCAAAGTTTCCCTCAACTGTCTTTGAAGAGGTATAACTTACAAAAATTACATATAACTTCTTTTCAAACATTATATTGCAACTTGCGAGTTTGAGTCATGTGCCATCAAAAAGGAAATGCACATCAAAATCCACCCCATCACTATCTCAATGGATCCTAATTCCACTTCAAACTTCATCTTTAATAAAACCAATCAACCATTTCATTTTCATGTCATATAAGTTGTTAACTCCAACAATTGACTGGCTCAAACAGTTGAATCCTAACAAGAAATACCCCACTGTCTCTATTTTCTAATGAAGTGTCTTTCCCATCTTTTGTTTCCAAGATTTTATTCAAATGTGATAGCCATTGGAGATACTAATGACCCAACAATAAACTAAATCCTTTGTGTACCACTATCCGGTCTATATTTTGAATACTGGTAATTCCGTCAATTACCAATGGTGTTGGTGTTGCAAGTTTCTTTGTAGGAGAAGGAATCAAATATGTTTTTTTTTTTTTGGCGGGGGGGGGGGGGGGGGGGGGCGCCGAATCTCTTCTTATCTCTTTGTATATTTATCTTATGTATCCAACTTTTTATTAATTTACTACGTCTATATGTATTCTTTTTTAATAGAATAAGAAGAAAATAAGAAGAAGAAGTGAATAGATCTTTGATATTTTTTTATTTCATGATAGGGTCTATTTAAAAAAGGATAATACATTCTAGGCAAGCATTCTTGGTTTAGAATTGAATCATTGTACAATTTGGTCCTTTTTTCAAGCACATTTATAGTAAGAGCTCCCTTGTTTAGAACTTCTATTCGGTTTATGAATTCATTGCTCAAGCCAGCAACTTTTTTTGTTCATTGGTATAAACCTAATGATTATACAAATCTTCCGGGGATAGCTTTTCGATCGTACACAAAGACATCTTTCTTTTCATCATTCCCAAAAAAATCAATAAACTAGGGGATATGTAAAAGATATTATTTGTTTTCCATCAACTGGACAAACATGAAAAAAATATTGTGACATTTCACTTCTTACAGCAGTTTGAAAGAAATTTTTTTTTTATATATCTTAATGGATGATTACATCATTTATAGTCGAAAAGAAGATTGACAAGAGGTTTTTCAAACTAGAAGAGTTCTTTATCTTCTTTCTCTTTAAGTATTTCTAACTTCAAAATTTCTTGCCTCTTTTTTTTCATATAGTTTTTTTTGGATCCTCCCTTTCTTCCGAACAAAGGGAAGGGTCTTCTTCAGTGGATCCCTCTTATTCTTGTTTAGTCCTTTTTGTTTCGGAAGTTTTTTCTATTTCTACATCTATTTCTTCCTCACTTTCCCCACTTTCTTCCATTTTTGAGGTTTCTTTCAGTTTCTTAGTGACAATAGGCGACAGTATTCTACCTAAATAGTAGACAAAGGTGATAAATAAGAGAATAGTAAAGATTCGAGCATATAATTTCTCAATTCTAACACAAGGTACTTATTAGATCAAATAAGTACATTCAATCTAATAGAATGATTTTGTCATATCCGGAATAATACCAATCCAACCCATTTCATGAAGAAAATGTGACCAATTAACCAACCAACAAAACTACTTGTTACAAATAACATCTTGTTGTTGCATTGAAATATATAAATGTTGACTAATCTGACTAACGTTGAACTTGGTAAAATGAAATGGTTGAATAATTGAAAAATGAGATTATTCAGGAATACACATTTCCAGTGGATTTACATAGCCCTGTGGATTTCAATAATGGTTAAGAATTCATATACTTGCTTTGAAACTTAGACAAGCAAGATTTAATATTTTGCTCCTTTAGCCCCGACAGATGAAAAAAATTTAATCTTTTGCTCCTTTATCCCCCCAAAAGCAAAAAGCCCATAAACCCCTGTTTTCACCTTCTGAAAGCTAAAAAAAAATGAAAATGAAAATGAAAAGAATAAGGAAAGAAAATCAAGAAGAGACCTTAAGAACCAAGATTCCCATATAATGCAAAAATTGTGTTCCAAATGAGAAATGAGAACGGAATGGCATAAATACCTTCAATATGCGGAGGTTTTTTCCTTTTTTTTTTTTTTGTTGCAGAGATACAGTGTGTTTCACAAAATGACTGGAATCCAGAGAAAATGCAAACACACTTCCAAGTGCCACCTTATTCGCTAGACGCCTCCGATGACAAAAATGCACTATTTATTCATTTTGGGGCAACGGCAATGGAGGATGAACTGTTAAAATGGGTTTTCAAATGGGCTAGGGCAGGGTACTTTCCATGTCGAAGAAGAAGAAAAAAACATGGAAGAAGAGTACCACAATGAAGGACCGGAAGAAGAAGAAGAGCACAGGGAAGAAGAGGAAGAACACGGTGAAGGTGTAGGATGGAATAGTGGAAGAAGAAAGGAGAAAAGGTGTCAGACGGAGTAGTGGAAGAAGAAGAAAGGAGAAAGGTGCTGAACGATGTTGTCAGGGAAAATAGTATAGCGATATCGTCTGGGAGTTCTTTTTAAGCCCTAAGATATCGTCGGAGGGTATATTTGTCTTTTGGGGGAGTACAAACTCCAAATTGGATTTTTTTTAGTCTTTCTTAAGCAATTGGTATAAAGTAAATTTAGGATTAATCTTTTGGTGAAAATCCCATAAAATAAATAAAAATAAAATTTCTGCAAGAAGTTAAATGGATTCTCAGAAAAATCCAATTGGTAATACTTTACAAGTTATAACCTCTTGTATCATTATGGCTATTAGCTGAAAAGTACTGTGGCAGAAAAAGCTCCTCAAACAAACATGTGTTTTTTTCTTATTACATGTTCTTCCAAAGTTTCTTAAGATTGCACAACAGTTGAAGTAGAAAGAAAATCTTCCATGTCTATCTACTTATAGCACTAAGAAGATCTTCACACGTTGGATACCAACCATTCTTTTCAACTTGGCCCACCAGAATCGTCAAGGATCGATCAAAGTGGGGCCACTATCAACCTGCTCTCTTCAATCAACATAATTGATAGGTGTGGCCTCCGCGGAATACGATATTCTAAATAAAATAATTCTTTTTATAATGTGCTAGAGGTCCTTGCTTCACAACGAAAGGTATAATTAAATGGGCCAACAATTATAAATTACAAAATGGGCAAGCAATTTAACAGCATATTGATTGAGAAATATGTGCCTTTTAAACAAAAAATGGACACACCACACATGAATATGAACTATCTTTACACAAAATTAAAGGAAAATTAAACCGCAATTCCATGGCCTGCTCATGTCAAGAAAGGTTGTCCGCTCAGCAAAAAGAAGAAATTCTGCAAAAAATTATATAGGTTCTCAGGAGAAATCTAGGTTATAATACTTGCATCCTCTAGTTATATAACCTCTGGCATACTCTGGCTATATAACTATAAGCAAAAAATTACATGGCTTCTTGGAAGATGAAGTGGTTAACAATTAAAACCCCCTTCAACCTCTAATCGCACATAATGCTTCACACAGAGATTTTCACACCTCAGATGATAGTAAAAGGTTACCCACCTCATTCTCACATGAAATGGAATTAGATCATTTTGGCGGACGGTTTGGACGGTGCTCATTCCATCATGGGGAGTGTTGGGTTCAAAACCCCACTCCCCAAAAAAACAACCATTTTGTACTCTTTTTTCTTTCCCTAATCACAAAGATGAAACCCTACTTACAGAACCCCTCTGTCTCCCCAGAACCTGCAGCAGGAAAACGTTGAAGACGAGCAACTTGCAGAAGGAATCGAGCATCATCCATCTAGGTATGACACCTTCTCACTATCTCTTTCACTCTCTCTCTCTCCCTCCCTCCCTCCCTCCGTTTTCTTCTCTCTTTCCCTCTCTCTGTCTCTCTCGCTTCTTCTCTCTTGTTCCCTCTCCTTGCCTCTCCTATTTCTTCTTCTGTATATTCCTTTCTCCCTCTCCGCTACTCTCTTTTCCCCCTCTCAACCATGGAACCCATTTCCCCTCTTTCCCCCTCTCATTCCTTCTCTCTCACTTCTTCCCTCTCATTCCCTCTTTTCCCTCTCTCTGTGTCTCTCTCCTTCTTCTTCTTCTCTATATTCCTCTCTCACTCTTAGCTCCTCTCTTTTCCCCTTCTCAACCATGGAACCCCTTTCACCTCTTTCCCCCTCTCATTCATTCTATCTCTCTCGCTTCTTCTCTCTTGTTCCCTCTTTTCCCCCTCTCTCTATCTCTATTCTTCTTCTTCCTCTTTATTTTCCTCTCTCCCTCTCTGCTCCTCTCTTTTCCCCTCTCACCCATGAAACCATTTCACCTCTTTCCCCCTCTCATTCCCTCTGTCCCTCTTTCTCGTTTCTTCTTTCTCATTCCCTCCTTTCCCTCTTCTCCCTCTGTGCTCCTCTCTTTTCTCCCTCTCAACCATGAACCCCTTTCACCTCTTTCAATTCAAAGCAATCTCATCAAGGTCAAACTTGCCAAATGGACGGATAGACGAATGAGATGTCCCATATGAGAGATGTTCCCTCTCTGCCATGCTTTTGAGTCTGGATCATTTGGTGCTCAGCATCCGGGCACTTGACATCTTGGGCATTCTATTTGAATTTTGAAGTTGCCGGTTTTCATGGAATGGAATGTTTGGTGATTGCTTCATCACCCCATTTGCACAAGTTACACAATTTAATGTTGAAATTTGATTTAGAATATTGTTTTTTATCGTTAACCTATTATTGAAGTTATTGAAAATACGAGAAGGGGTATCTTCAATTTGTAGAAATTTGGAGAACCTGATCTTAACTGATGAGATTTGAATATGGGTTGCTATAAATTATTCTAAATTATTATAAATCTCATGATTTTGTGAATTTGGCGCTTGCATATTGTTTGATTGCTTTTCAATAGGCTGTAGTTTTCATGATGAAGTTGGGCAAATGTGTAGGCTATCACTTGGTGGAGAATTTTCTGGCAATGTTATTGTTACTGAACAGGTTTTTGATACCATGATCAGTCACTACCCTTTGTAGTTGTTAGGATAAAAAGAGAACATGAAATTAAAATCAAACGTGACATAGGTTTATGTACATGCCACTTGTATATGATCATATTTAACCTACCTAAATTTAGATACAAAACCTACACTTATTGTTTTCATATTTAACTAACTTGCCTCATTCCTTTCACCATCTATTGTTGATATCATAGATTTTGAATCTTATCAAAAATTTAATAACTTCTTCATGTTATATAGAAATGGAGAATGAAAAATGTCATAGAGATATTGAGTGCATTCATATTGGCTCGTCATCTGAAACAAAGCCTGGTAAGAGGGAAAAAAAGAATACCACATGGACAGATGATCCAGATGAGTAATTAGCTAATATATTGATTGAACAAATCCATCTCGAGCAAAGAGATGGAAATAGCTGGATTACAGAAGGGAGAGAGATTGAAAGAAAGATAAAAGAAAAGTATGGAATAGAATATGACAAGGAGAAAATTAGAAATCGACTAAAAAAGATAAAGAGTCATTACAATTGTATCAAGACTCTCATGGGATTAAGTGGATTTGGTTGGGATGATATTACAAAAAGAGTTATAGCAAGTGACTAAGTGTGGGATAATTATATCAAGGTGAGTAATTATTAATACATATTAATTCTATCATTGTTAACTCAATAATTATTACACTACTTTGATCTCATTTGATTAATTCAGGCACATCCTAGATTTGGAATGTACCGAGGAAGAAGTGTGGTTAACTACGAAAAATTTTCTATTATATATGGAAATTCAATTGCTGATGGAAGAGATGTGATGTTGACTAACCAACGTCCACCATATCTGATAGAAGCCCCACAAGCGTCCATCCATGATATGGCAAAGTTAAGCGGTTCTATCTAGGACTGTTAGTTATTAAAAAAAAATCTAAGATGGAACTTGATTTTGAATTCATGTTATGTTTTATTTTGAGATGACATTCTATAAATTGTCTTGTTATATGTTTAGAATGGACTTTATGTTTTTTTTTAGATTACATTTTATAAATTATCATGTAATGCTAAATTAGTTCCTTATTCTAATATTTGTCAATTATTTATCGAACAGTGTAAAGGTAATGGATACAAAGAAGAAGCTCGTATTTTTATATGTAGTAGCAATGACAATGATTACAATTATACTTTTATGGAAACATCAATGTAGACAGAAGAGGGTCAAAAAGAGGAAGCAAGTTGTCTTTATCTGGCCATGAGTTCACTCAGTACCTCATTAGGAGTAATCCTTGTAATTCATATGATTTACTACGCATTAAGACTGATGTATTTTTAGAATTCTGTGACTTATTAAAAAGAGAAAGGCTACTGCGTGAAACTAAAAGAGTTTCTATAGAAGAACAGGTGGCCATCTTTCTAGCTACTGTAGGTCATAGTCAGAGAAATCAAGTAACGCAAATTCAATTTCAGCATTCGGGCCAAACAATAAGTAAGTATTTCAATACTGTTTTAGACACACTTCTTTATATTTTTCCTGATTATATTAAACTTCCTGGACTAAAAACGCCTACTCCAGCACAGATTGCAATGAACCCAATATTTTACCCCTTCTTCAAGGTAAGTCAATATTTTTAATGTAGCACTTTTTAGTTTCCATGATATATGTTCAAATTGTTTTTTATTTTATTTGGTTTTTTTAATCAAATTATTATTGATGAGTCATGTTTAAATTATTGTTGAGGTAGGATTTCATTGGTGTTATTAATGGCACTTACGTTCCAGCATAAGTATCAATTAAAGGTTATCAACGGTATCGATGTAGAAAAGGTTTTATTGCACAAAATGTAATTGCAATTGTAGGTTTTGATATGATATTTTAGTTTGTATGTGCCGGTTTTGAGGGATCAGTCAATGATCAAAAAGTTCTTTCCGACATTATCTAACATAGGGGAGCGCACAATCTTCAAGTTTTAGAAGGTAAATATTTATTTCAAGAAATAATTTTAATTTGCGAACATTAGTTAAGGATATTACAATTTCATTGATACTTGTCAAATTTAATCATTATAGGAAAGTATTTTCTTGTTGATGCTGGTTATAGTCATAAGCGAGGTTTTATTGGACCATATCATGGGACACGATATCATCTAAACGAATTTGGATCTCAGGCATCGGCTCCTAAAGCGCCTAGTGAGCTATTTAATCTTCGACATGCAAAGCTGAGAAATGTTATTGAAAGAACATTTGGTTGTGGAAAAAATGGTTTCCAATTGTGGCATATATACCTTGTAATTATCCTATCAAGTCACAGGTCAATATTGTAAATGCATTGTTGTTTTACACAACTTTATCATGATGAAAAATCCAAGTGCGAATGAATTATACGAGCATCATCGTCATAAAAGAATATTTTTTGATATGGAAGACAACGATGATCGTCAGAATGAAGTGATCTATGAAGAATCTGATAGTCAATATACTTTCGCCTGCGAGATGCAATATCAACAGAGATGTGGGATGCTAATGCTAATATGAGAGCTCGAAGAATTGAAATGTAGAACTTCTCTCACTTTTTGCATATGGAGAAACATTATTATGGATATATGATGTATGTTTATTTGTATGGGGACTTTGAAAATATTTTTGGATTGTATATATTTCGTATAGGTAGATGTATATCACTTTTTGAAATGTATATATTGTATGGATGGACATTTTTTTCCATGATTTTGGAGAATGAGAATATCATTGAACTTCATGGGATGAGTTTATTTATTTGCATGGAATTAAAATATAAAATAAATTTTTTTTATATATTGAAATAAGTTAAATTCATAAATGAGTATGTTTATTACTTTGTAAAGTAATAGAAAGAAAGGGGGCTTCATTGGAATAAGAATAACATCTATGAATATATATAGATTTTATTATCAAAATGAATTTCTTATATTATCACATATAATTCAAACAAACGTGATAAAATGAATTATATGTGTAAATGATGTGAAAATGACATCGATAAATAAACGATGTAAACTAAAATACATATATAACGTTTACATCTATAAAATTTATATATATAATATTTATATGTGTAAATTGCAATTATGCATCTCATGCGAAAAAGAAAAACGACCCCTTAATGAAATGGGTTTTTTCTAATAAAAAAACAAAAATGCCGAAAATGGGTTCTTAGAAAATCCCAGTGGGTAATGCGACGTTCCTGTTAGGTGTAATTGACTCTAGCGTCTCTCACTATTTTATTTTTATTTTTTCTTCTTAGGCAAGACAAGACAAGACAAGACAAGACTAGACTGGACTGGACTAGACTTCAATCCACAGCACAACACCCCACTGCGTAGACCCACCCTATACCTACCAAATGCTATAAAACGTGACATTTATATCTTGAGGCATAAGCTATTCCAGACGCCTTCTTGAGGTTGACTAGCGGTGCAGAGCTGACAAGTGTCAAAAGATTTTCAAACAAAGTGGGGGTATTAATCAATAGTTTCTTATAAAAAGGTGGCCCTCTTAACAAATAAAGTAAAAGAAAAAGAAAAAAAAGGGTTAGGCCTCTACCACTCCTCTTAGATGATCTTCATCCAATCAAAAGACTCGTAGGATTTTTAATTTAATTTAATTTTATTATGAAGGATTTTATCACCCCATTATAAAATTAAGATTAGACGGGTGACAAAGATCAACTAAATTGACTTCCAATAGAATACCTAATTTACATTACCTTCTTATTTGTTCTGACCACCAATAGAGAGGCCCAAATGACATATTTTATTTTGTTGATGATTGTTAAATATCGTGTTTTACATAATCATAATTGGTCCATTGGACCATGTAAAGCCCGAAGAACTAGTCCCATCACTAGCCAAAGGGACCCGTCACAACTGAATTAGAAATAGTCCCCTTCTACATTCCTGGGTAAAAACAACTTTAATAAAATTTCATGAGAGTACAGTGAGCAATATTTAAAGCTAAGACATGCAATTACACGTCACATGCTTCCTCATCCAACAAATGTCAGCTTTTTATGAGGCAATAAAATAAAATAAAATAAAATCTCAACATGTCTCCTTTAAATTGGCTTATAATAATAATAATAATAATAATATTAATTAATGGGCTATCTTACGGTCAATTTTTATAAGTTAATGACATATTTGTGAGAAGGATAGGGCAAAGAAAAATATAGTAAACCCAAAATAAAAAATAAAAAATATATAATTAAGTTATGATGACTTTTTATTTTTAGCTGTTTGATAATGAATCTTTCTAACTTTTTGTGTAAAAGGTAAAGATTTTTTTGTAGTTTAGTGATGACTTTTTAACTTTTTTTTAAAAAAAAAAAGAAAATCTAAATTTAAAAAAAATACAATAGGCAAGAAATATAACTCCAGAGGCTTATATCCAGGAGCAAAAGAAATAATACAGCGGTGAAATGGCTTGTTCATGTCAAAGTTAAATGGGTTCTTACAAAAATTCAATTGTAATACTTTACAAGTTATAACCTCTTGTATGGTTATTAGCAGAAAAGTACTTTGATAGAAAAAGATCCTCAAACAAACGTGTGTGTTATTTTGACCACATGTCCTTCTAAAGTTTCATAGGATTGCACAACGGTTGAAGCTGAAAGAAAATCTTCTATGTCTATCTACTTATACCACTAAGAAGATCTTCACACATAGGATACCAACCATTCTTTACTAGAATTGTCTAAGACCGATCAAGGTGGGGCCACTATCAATCTGTCCTCTTCAATCAAAAAATTGATAGGTGTGGCCTCCTCGGAACACGATATTCTCAATAAAATAATTCTTTTTATAATGTGCTAGAAGTCCTTGCTTCACAACTAAAGATATAATTAAATAGGCCAACAATTATAAATTACAAAATGGGCAAGCAATTTAATAGCATACCAATTAAAAAAATGTGTTTTTTAAATGAAAAATAGACACACCACACGTGCATTTAAGTTGTCTTTATACAGAATTAAAAGAAAATCATATTGCAATACCATGGCCTAGTCATGTCAAAAATAGGTTATCCGCTCAGCAAAAGAAAGAACTTCCGCAGAAAATATCTCTATGGCTAGAAGCAGAAAATTACATGGCTTCTAGGAAGATCAAGTGGTTAATACTTAAAACCCGCTTGAACCTCTAATCGCACATTACACTTAATGGAATGGGTTCTTTCTAACAAAAAAACAAAAAGACATTAAATGGGTTCTTAGAAAATCCCAGGGGGGGATGCTAGGACCTCTCAGGTGCAGTTCGCTTTTGTGTCTCTCTCTATTTTGTTTTTGTTGTTTTCTTCTCAGACAAGACAAGACTAGAGTTTCTTCCAACACATGGCACCACCGGATAGACCTACCCTGTACCTACCAAAAGCTATAAAACTTGACATTTATTTATTTATTATTTCATTTTTACAAGACAAGACTTTCCTCGGTGGCAGACCCACGAAGTCTTGCTTGGGATGGGGCGGCAGAGAAAATTCTTTTGGGAGAATATATATATATATCGGAAATAAATATAGTTTTGAAAATATTTATGGGCTTTTCAAAAAGAAAAAAATCATATGAGAATTAATCTTTTTCAAGTTTTTATGAAAACTACAGTTGGAACCTATTTATCAGCCAATCTAAGCATTGCAATATATTATATAGGGACCCCTAATAGCTACATGCTCCTAGTTCGATCAAATCCAAATATTTTGGACTGTTGGATCGACTGTACACCAATCTCAATGGATTGAATTTATGGGCCACGGATGAAAGAATTAGTGACATGTGATTGGTGTCAAACTTGATATTTACAGTGGTCCCATATATCTCTCCATCACCTCTAACTCCATTTGCAAATGAGACCCATAAGTAGGCCCCATAAAAAGTTTTTCACGGTAGTTGCTTGAGAACAGTTCTCACTCAATTAAAGCCCTTTTCAAAAAAATTTACATGAGATATATGTAAAAAATTTATGAAAATACTAAATGTTAAAAGGGATATTTTGGATTTCTTTTTTTTTTTTTGGGGGGGGGGGGGGGGGGGTAGCATAGCCCCTGTTGGCCCCTCTCTAGCTCCACCCATGACTTTCCTCCAACATATGACACTAGGCGGGGCATGAAAGGCTACCCAGTGGTAACGTGGAAGGACCAAGGCCATCGTGACGGTTTTTGTCATGTAACCAGGTATAGTTTACTCTCACATTGGGATCCTACGAGTGATTGAGTCTGCTACGTCACCACGGCAGCCCTAACTTAGATAGGGCAGGCTACCCATTTGCATGCACTGCTACCGACCCCTCGGTGATGTTCCGGATTATAAATGGTTCACTAACAATCACTATAGGGCAAACACTATGGTGATGATGTTACAATGACTTTTTATTTTTAGTTGTTTGTCAAGAACTCTTTTTTACTATTTCTTTTAACAAAAAGTAGATTGTTTTTTTTTTTTTTGTAATTTAGTGGTTTTTTCTTCACTTTGTGGGAAATTTGACTTTAAAAAAAAAATAAATAAGAAATTTGAATTTATGTTATTTTGATGTAACCCAAACATCTTTTAAGAAATATCACTTTACTTTACTCTACACAACAAACAAGCGAATCTTATCTGTATGAAATAAATCTGTATAATATATATTTCTTTCAATTGGGGAGGTTTGAAGTAGATTGTTTTCATAATAGCCAGTTTAGTAGGACAAAAAGTTGTTTGAAATAGATATTTAAAAATCAATAGTTCAAGAATTTTCATTAATTTCTTGATATATATAGTGAATAAAGGCTTGAATTTTGGACCCAAAAATGTTATCAAGATTCCAAAGAAGATCATGAATTTGGATCATGAATTTGGAACCCTCATAATTTAAAAAATGTAAATTTATGGTGCTACATTTTTTGCGACGGTTTGAATTTGCTCATAAATATCTCACAATTTAAGACGATCCAACAGCTGAAAATTTGTATCATAGCCGTTGTGGGCATTCTAAACACTCTAGATGATTCAGATTTTGATTGTGACTACCAGAAAATAAAAAAAAAAAGGCCTCATGGGCGAAATGGCACTGTAGCATCGCCTCTTTGAGAAGGGTGTGAAATGGTTTCACACTTTATCAGGTGTGAAATTGAAAGCCCCTTTTCCCATACATTTTACACATCAAAATCGTATCAAATTGACGCACTACATGTGTAAAAGTTGCAAACAAACATAAATGGTGTGAAATCATTATACATGTGGGATGCTTACATGTGTAAAGAGGGTGAAACAAACGACCCCTAAGTGCAAAGTGATGAAAAAAAAGTAGCTTCTAAGGAAAAAAAAATGTTCACAACTAACATGATATTAATCTGAAATGGCTTTCTTCGGGAGCAAAACAAATAATATAATAATAGAATGGCTTGCTCATGTCAAAAAAGGATGTTTGCTTAGAAATAAAAAGTAGAACTTCTACAGGAAATTAAATGGGTTCTCAAAAAAATCCAATTGGTAATACTTTACAAGTTATAACATCTTGTATCCTTATGGGTCGTTTGTTTAGTGGCATTTACATATGTAATTGGCTTACATATGTAACGGTTACACAGTTTTATGTTTGTTTGCACTGATTTACACATCAAGTGTGTAAATGACATATGAAACTAATGTGAAAATTTGCTCATTTTCACATCCAATTTTTCACATCTCACATGGTGGTAAAGGGTTACCCACGCCATTTCCATGTGAAATGGGATCCCAGCAA
This sequence comes from Sextonia rubra, assembly GCA_037013555.1. Taxonomy (NCBI): domain Eukaryota; kingdom Viridiplantae; phylum Streptophyta; class Magnoliopsida; order Laurales; family Lauraceae; genus Sextonia; species Sextonia rubra. The sequence goes on along the minus strand of JASUAD010000001.1, from coordinate 100,755,399 downwards.
CTAGGCGGACGGTTTTGCCATCCCAAGTCCGTCATGCGAATGATACGGGTTCGAAACCCCACTCCCCCATCGCAACATGCGTAGCTCATCTCCAGCAAACCAACGAAACCCTCTAGGGCTTGAAATCGAAACCCCAGCAAACGCTTTGCTCCTCTAGGGCTTGAAATCGAAACCCCAGCGAACTAACGAAACCCTCTGCTCCGACGAACTCGTCTCCGTCCCAAGCTCCAGGAAGTCATCTCCGTCCCCAGCAAGCTGCAGCGGTGATCGAGTAAGAGAACCTCTCACCATCTCTTTCACGCTCTCTCTTTCTCGCCTTCCCTCTCTCCCTCTTCTTCTCTCTTTCCCTCTCTCTGTCTCTCTCTTTCTTCTTCTTCGCTATCTTCCTCTCTCCATCTCTGCTCCTCTCTTTCCCCCTCCATCTCCATCTCTCCTTCTTCTTCTTCGCTATCTTCCTCTCTCCATCTCTGCTCCTCTCTTTTCCCCCTCCATCTCCATCTCTCCTTCTTCTTCTTAGCTATCTTCCTCTCTCCATCTCTTCATCTCTCCTTTATCTACTGCAGCCCATGCCTGATTTCAACATGATTGCCCACTGCAAGTGGCCCACCCCATCACAGTACTGACAAGCCATCACAACCGGCACCCACCACTCTCTATCTTTCCCTCTTTTCCCCTTATTCTCTCTCTCTGCCCTCTTCTCCCTCTCTCAACGATGAACCCATTCACCTCTTTCCCCTCTCTCTCTCTCTCTATTCTTCTATGTCTTTCCCTCTTTTTCCCCCCTCGAACCCATTTCACCTCTTTCCCCCTCCCGATCCCTGTCTCTCTTTATCTCTTCTTCTCTCTCGTTCCTGCTTTGCCCCCTCTTCTCCCTCTCTGCTCCTCTCTTTTCTCCCTCTCAACCATCAAACCCATTTCATATCTTCCCTTTCTCGTTCCTTGTCTCTCACTCTAACTCTCGCTTCTTCTCTGTCATTCCTCCTTTTCCTCCTCTACTTTCTCTTTGCCCCCTTTCAAGCATTTACCCATCTCCCTGTTTCAATTGATGATTGTTGGAGTTGCTATGTTTCTGCCCCACTTTGTAGAATTCCTTGTGCTGGGTTTTGGAATTTCTATCAATGTAATTAGTTTTAGCTTGATGATTGTTTTAATGGGTTTTGATGATAAATCCCTAGTATTTTTGTTGCAGAATTCTAATTGTGGGCTTCTGGCTTATATGTTTTTCTTCAATGATATCTGGAGGTGTTGATTCTTATTGAGAGATTGTTTGTCAGTGTCGTTGTTGAATTGTGAGTCTATAATGGAATCATTGCCTATCACTTTTAGGATTATCTTGCGATTTGGTTGATGTTGGTTCTCTTGATAATGGAATTGTCTTGTCTTTTGCACACTATGTTTTTGATGAGTTCATTTCCTTCTCGGTTAAATTTACTGTTCATATGCAATTTCATGGAAGAGAAATTAAATTTGTGTTTTTTTCCTGATAGTTTTCTTGTTTTATTCCCATAGACGATTGGATTTATAGATTGCATTCAATTTTTTTAATCTTACCCCTCTGCATGTCATTTGATTGCTTTTCAATGGGCTGTAGTTCTCATGATGGAGTTCTCGTGATGAAGTTGGGTAGATGTGTAGGCTATCACTTGGTTGAGAATTTTGTTATGGTACTGGTGTTATTGAACAAGTTATTCATATCATATTCAGTCACTATCCTTGTAGTTGTTATGTACATGTAGGTGATAGCCTGAGTTTGAAATCAAACCTGACATGGGTTTATGTACATGACACTTGTATGTGATCATATTTAACCTTATAAAATCCATAGTTATTGTTTTTATATTTAACTAACTTGCTTCCTTCCTTTCATCATCTATTGTTGATATCATGGATTTTGAATATTGGTTCATCCTTTGATGAGTTTATATTTAACTTTTTCATGTTCTGTAGAAATGGAGAATGAAATATGTCATGAAGATATTGAGTGTATTGATATTGGTTCATCCTCTGAAAAAAGGCGTGGTAAGAGGGAAAAGAAGAATACAACATGGTCAGATGATATTGATGAGCAATTAGCTGATATATTGATAGAACATATTCATCTCGGGCGAAGGGATGAAAATAACTGGACTACAGAAGGGTGGAGAGAAATTGAAAAAAAGATGAAAGAAAAGTATGGAGTAGAATATGATAAGGAGAAAATTAGAAATCGACTAAGAACGATAAAGACTCATTACAATTGTATCAAGACTTTAATGGGATTAAGTGGCTTTGGTTGGGATGGCACTACAAAAAGGGTTACAGCAAGTGACCAAGTGTGGGACGATTAGATCAAAGTGAGTAATTATTAATATAATGTTAATTCTATTATTGTCAATTCAATAATTATTACAATATTTTGTTCTCATTTGATTGATTTAGGCACATCCTAAATTTCGAATGTACCGAGGAAAAAGTGTGGTCAACTATGAAAAGTTTGCTATTATATATGGAGATTCAATTGCTGATGGAAGAGATGTGATGTTGACTAACCAACGTCCACCACATCCAATGGAAGCCCCACAAGCGTCCATCCAAGATGTGGCAGTAGAATCAAGTAGCTCTGATAAGAGGGATGAGAGTGTCTCTGAAGCACCACGTGCTAAGAAACGCTCAACAGCTACTTCTCGGCGCAATGTGCATGATGAAACTAAAAGCGAATATGATCTAGCACATGCAATTAAGGACATAAACACTACTTTGATCTACATTGCTGATAAGATGACTCAGTCAAGACCAAGCCAAGCTGATATAGTTGTTGCTATATATTGAAGAGTTAGATTTAGACCTTACTTTAGAAGTAAGGGCTCTCAGACTACTGAAGGATACACAAGTGGCCAGTCAATTTCTTACGTTTTCATCAAAGGATCGACGTCGTGCGTGGCTTAGGGCGGAGTTAAGCGGCTCTATCTAGGACTGTTGGTTGTTTAAAAAAAAAATCTAAGATGGGACTTGATTTTGATTTCTTGTTATGTTTTATTTTAAGATGACATTCTATGAATTGTCTTGTTATATGTTTAGGATGGACTTCATGTTTTATTTTGCGAATTCATTTTATAAATCGTCTTGTTATGCTATATTAGTTCCTTGTTCTAATATTTATCAATTATTTATCGAACAGTGCAAAAGTAATAGATACAAAGAAGAAAATCATATTTTTACATGTAGTAGCAATGACAATTATTACAGTTTTACTTTTATGGGAACATCAATGTAGACTGAAGAGGGTTAAAAGGAGAAAGCGAGTACATGAGTTGTCTTTGTCTGGCCATGAGTTCACTCAATACCTCATTAGGAGTAATCCCCGTAATTCATATGATTTACTACGCATGAGGACTGATGTATTTTTAGAATTATGTGACTTATTAAAAAGAAAAGGGCTACTGTGTGGAACAAAAAGAGTTTCTGTAGAAGAACAAGTGGCCATCTTTCTAACTACTATAGGGCATAGGCAGAGAAATCGAGTAATGTAAATTCAATTTCAGCATTCTGGCCAAACAATTAGCAAGTATTTCAATGTTGTTCTCGATGCACTCCTTTATATTTGTCCTGATTATATTAAACTTCCTAGACCAGAAACGCCTACTCCAACACAGATTGCAATGAACCCAGTATTGTACCCCTTTTTCAAGGTAAGTCAATATTTTTAATGTAGCACTTTTTAATTTTTTTGATGTATGTTCAAATTGTAGTTTATTTTATTTGTTTATTTTTTTAATCAAATTGATATTGATGAGTCATGTTTAAATTATTATTGAAATAGGATTACATTGGTATTAGTGACGGTACTTATGTTCCAGCATGGGTATCAGTTAAAGATCATCAACGATATCAATGTAGAAAAGGTTTTATTGCACAAAATGTAATGGCTATTGTAGGTTTTGATATGATGTTTCAATTTGTATGTGCCGGTTTTGAAGGATCAGCTGATGATAAAAAAGTTCTTTCCGACGTGATGCAAAATAGGGGAGCCCACAATCTTCAAGTTTCAGAAGGTAAATATTTAGATCAAGAAATAATTTCAATTTTTGTCTACTAGTTAAGGATATTACAATCTTATTGATACTTGTTAAATTTAATCATTATAAGAAAGTAATTTCTTGTTGATGCTGGTTATGGTCATAGGGTTTTATTGGACTATATCGTGGGACACGATATTATTTGAAGGAATTTGGATCTCAAGCATTAGCTCCTAAGACACTTAGTGAGCTATTTAATCTTCGACAGGCAAAGCTAAGGAATGTTATTGAAAGAACATTTGGGTTGTGGAAGGAACGATTTCCAATTTTGACACATATACCTCGTAATTATCCTATCAAGTCACAAGTCAAAATCGTAAATGCATGTGCTGTCTTACACAACTTTATTATGATGAAAAATCCAAGTGGAGATGAATTCTACGAGCGTCATCGTCATGAAAGAATATTTTCTGATGTGGAAGACAATGATGATAATCAAAATGAAGTAATTAATGAAGAATCTGACAGTCAATATGCTTATCGCCTACGAGATACAATAGCAGCAGAGATGTGGGATGCGAACGCTAATAGGGGAGCTCGATGAATTGAAATGTAGAAAATTTCTCACTTTTTGCATTTGGAGAAAAATTTCATTTTGGATATATGATGGAAGTTTATTTTGTATGGGTACTTTAACATTTTTTTTGAATTGTATATATTTCGTATAGGTAGATGTAAATCATTTTTTGAAATGCATATTTTGTATGGATGGACACTTTTTTTCCATGGTTTTGAAGAATGTGAATATCATTGAACTTTATGGGATCAGTTTGTTTATTTGCATGTAATTGAAATATGAAATGAATTTATTCTTTTATATGTTGAAATAAGTTAAATTCATGGATGCACTTCTTCATTACTTTGTAATAGGAAGAGAGGGGCCTTCATTAGGAATAAGAGTAACATATATGTATATACATAGATTTGTAATTTAAAATGAATTTATTACATTATCACATGTAATTCAAACAAATGTGGTAAAATAAATTACACGTGTAAATGATATGAAAATGGTATCGATAGACAAACGATGTAAACTGAATTAGAAACAGTCCCCTCTACTGCATTCTGGGTAAAAACAACTTTAATAAATTTTCATTAGGGTACAGTGAGAAAGATTTGAAGCTAAGACATACACTTGCACGTCACAGGCTTCCTCATCCAACAAATGTCAGCTTTTTATGCGGCAATCAAATAAAATAAAATAAAATCTCAGCATGTCTCATTTAAATTGGCTTATAACAAAAATAGTAATAATAAATGGGCTATATTGCGGCCAATATCACTAAATTAATGGTATATTTGTGAGAGAGATAGGGCAAAATAAAATATAGTAAATTTAAAATAAAAAAATAATATAAAATTAGGTTATGATGACTTTTTATTTTTGGTTGTTTAAAAATAAATCCTTTTGACTTTTTATATCAAAAGTAGAGATTTTTTGTAGTTTACTGATGATTTTTTGACTTTTTTTTAAAGAGAAAGAAAATTTGAATTGAGAAAAAAGAAGGAAAAAATTTTGAATTTTAAAATTTTAATTTTACTCCACTTTATTCTATCCCCTTGCCAAACATGCCCTAAATGAGCCAACAAATATAAATTATAAAATAGGCAAGAAATACAACTCTAGAGTGTAAAGTGTTGAAAAAAAGTAGCTTCTCTTCTAAGTAGAAAAAATGTTCACAACTGACATGACATTAATCTGAAATGGCTTTATGTAGGGCAAAAAAAATAATACAGTGGTGGAATAGCTTACTCATATCAAGGTTATCTGCTGAGCAAAAAAAATATAATAATAAAATAGAACTTCAACTAGAAGTTAAATGGGTTTCTAGAAAAATTAAGTTGGTAATACTTTATAAGTTATAAACTCTTGTATCCGTACGGCTATTGGTAGAAAAGTACTCTGGCTGGAAAAGGTCCTCAAATAAATAAGTGTTTTTCTTTGACCACAGATTCTTCCAAAGTTTCTGAAGATTGCACAACAGCCGAAGCAGAAAGAAAATCTTACACGTCTGTCTACTGACAGCACTAAGAAGATCTTCACACATAGGATAGCAACCATTCTTTTCAATTGGGGCCCACCAGAACTATGTAAGATCGCTCAAGGTGGGGCAACTATCAACCCGCTTTCTTCAATCAACAAAATTGATAGGTGTGACCTCCTTAAAATACGATATTCTGAATAAAATAATTTTTTTTATAATCTACTGGAGGTCCTTGCTTGACAACTAAAGATAAAATTAACTGGGCCAATAATTATAAATTACAAAATGAGCAAGCAATTTAATAGCATACCGATTGAAAAAAAAATGTGTCTTTTAAATGAAAAATGGACACACCACATGTGAAACCGACCTGTCTTTGCACAAAATTAAAGAAAAATTAGACCGCAGTATCATGGCCTGCTCATGTTATGGAAAGTTGTCCGCTCAACAAAAAGAAAAATGCCTGCAGAAAATATAGATTTGTAATACTTGCATCCTCTAGTTCTATAACCTCTGGCATGCTCTAGCTCCATGGCTAAAAGCAGAAAATTACACGGCTTCTAGGAAGATCAAGTGGTTAATAATTAAAGCCCCCTTTAATTAAGTCTTCAACCTCTTGGGTTCTTTCTAACAGAAAAACAAAAAGACACAAGATGGGTTCTTAGAAAATCCCAAAATCCCAGCGGGTAATGCTACGGTCTTCTCAGGCGTCGTTCGCTCTAGTGTCTCTCTTTATTTATTTATTTATTTATTTTTGACAAGATTAGACTTTCTTCCAACACATGACACCACCGCTAGACCTACCCAATACCTACTAAATGCAATAAAACATGGCATTTATTTATTTATTATTTAATTTTTTAGACAAGACAAGACTTTCCTCGGTGGCAGACCTAGGAAGTCTTGCTGAGGAGAGGGCGGCAGAGAAAATTCTTTTGGGAGCTCTATATATAGAGGAAATAAATGTAGTTTTGAAAATATTTATAGAATTTTCAAAAAGAAAATAATGATATGAAAAGTAGTTTTTTTTAAGTTTTTGTGAGAATTATAGGTGGAACCTATTTCTCAGCCAATCTAAATCTTGAAATATACTATACTAGAAACCTTGATAGTTACACGCTCTTAGTTTCGATCAAATTCGAATCTTTTGGGCTGTAAATTAACTGTGTACCAATTCTAATAGATTGCATTTATGGGCCACGGATGAAGGGGTTTGGGACATATGATTGGGATCAAACTTGATATCTAATGAATTTCTTACATTATCACATGTAATTCAAACAAATGTGGTAAAATGAATCACACGTGTAAATGATATGAAAATGGCATCGATAGACAAACGATGTAAACTGAAACACATGTGTAATGTTTATATATGTGGAGTTTACATATGAAATATTTACATATGTAAATTGAAATTACACATCTCATGTGAAAAAAACAAACGACACTTATGGCTATTAGTAGAAAAATACTCTGGCAGAAAAGATCCTCAAACAAATGTGTTTTTCTTTGACCACATATTCTTCCAACGTTTCTTAGGATTGCACAACAGTTGAAGCAGAGAGAAATTCTTCCTCATATATCTACTTACAACACTAAGAAGATTTTCACACGTAGGATACCAACTATTATTTTCACTGGGGCCCACCAGAACTGTCTAAGATCGATCAAGGTGGGGCCACTATCAGCCCGCTTTCTTCAATCAACAAAAATGATAGGTGTGGCCTCCTGATATTTTGAATAAAATAATTCTTTTTATAATGTACTGGAGGTCCCTGCTTCAAAACTAAAGATATAATTAAACGAGCCAATAATTATAAATTACAAATTGGGTATGCAATTTAACAGCATACCAATTGAAAAAAAAGTGTCTTTTAAACAAAAAATGGACATAGCACAAGTGAATCTGAGCTGTCTTTACATAGAATTAAATGAAAATTATACTGCAATACCATGGCCTGCTGATGTCAAGGAAGGTTGTCCGCTCAGAAAAAAAAAAAAAAAAAAACTTTTACAGAAAATTATATAGGTTCTCAGAAAATTTCAGGTTGTAATATTTGCATCCTCTGGTTCTATAACCCCCGGCATACTCTGGCTCTATGGCTATAAGCAGAATTACACGGCTTCTAGGAAGATCAAGAGGTTAATAATTAAAACCCCCTTCAGCCTCTAATCGCACATTACGCTTAATGAAATAGGTTCTTTCTAACAAAAAAACAAAAAGACATAATAAAATGGGTTCTTAGAAAATCCCAGCAGGTAATGCGACGATCCTCTCAGGTGTAGTTCACTCTAGCGTCTCCCTGTATTTTATTTTTATTTTTTTCTTCTCAGACAAGACAAGACAAGACAAAGAGTAGACTTTCTACCAGCGCATTGTACCACCGCCTGGACCTACCCTATACCCACCAAATGCTATAAAGCATGACATTTATGTCTTGAGGCATAAACCATTCCGGACAGGTTGTTGAGGTTGACTACCGGTGGAGAGTTTCGCGAGTTTCAAAAGATTTTCAGAAGATGTGGGGGTATTAATCAATAATTTCTTATGAAAAGACGGCCCTCTTAAAAAATGAAGAAAAAGAAAAAAAAAAAAGGGATTCCTCCTCTGGCACTCCTCTTGGATGATCTTCATCCAATCAAAAGATTCGTAGGTTTTTTAATTCAATTTTATTTTATTTTGAAGGATTTTATCATTTCATTATAAAAATTAAAATTAGATGGGTGACATCCAATCAAAAGATTCATAGGTTTTTTAACTCAATTTTATTTTATTTTGAAGGATTTTATCATTTCATTATAAAAATTAAAATTAGATGGGTGACAAAAATCAACTAAATTGACTTTCAATAGAATACCCAATTTGCACTACCTTCTTATTTGTTGTGACCACTAGTAGAGAGGCCAATATGTTACATTTTATTTTGTTGATGATGGTTGAATATTGTGTTTTACATATTCATAATTGGTCAATTAGACACTGTAAACCCAAGAACTAGTCCCATCACTGGCCAAAGGGACCCAGTCACAACTAAATTAGAAACAGTCCCCTTCTGCTGCATTCTGGGTAAAAACAACTTTAATAAAACTGAATTAGAAACAGTCCCCTCTGCTGCATTCTGGGTAAAAACAACTTTAATAAAATTTCATTAGGGTACGGTGAGAAAGATTTGAAGCTAAGACATGCACTTGCACGTCACATGCTTCCTCATCCAACAAATGTCAGCTTTTTATGTGGCAATCAAATAAAATAAAATAAAATCTCAGCATGTCTCATTTAAATTGGCTTATAACAAAAATAGTAATAATAAATGGGCTATATTGCGGCCAATATCACTAAATTAATGGTATATTTGTGAGAGAGATAGGGCAAAATAAAATATAGAAAATTTAAAATAAAAAAATAATATAAAGTTAGGTTAAGATGATTTTTTATTTTTGGTTGTTTAAAAATAAATTCTTTTGACTTTTTATATCAAAAGTAGAGATTTTTTGTAGTTTATTGATGATTTTTTGACTTTCTTTTAAAGAGAAAGAAAATTTGAATTGAAAAAATAGAAGTAAAAAATTTTGAATTTTAAAATTTTAATTTTACTCCACTTTATTCTATCCCCTTGCCAAACATGCCCTAAATGAGCCAACAAATATAAATTATAAAATAGGCAAGAAATACAACTCTAGAGTGCAAAGTGTTGAAAAAAAGTAGCTTCTCTTCTAAGCAGAAAAAATGTTCACAACTGACATGACATTAATCTGAAATGGCTTTATCTAGGGCAAAAAAAATAATACAGTGGTGGAATAGCTTACTCATATCAAGGTTATCTGCTGAGCAAAAAAATATAATAATAAAATAGAACTTCAACTAGAAGTTAAATGGGTTTCTAGAAAAATTAAGTTGGTAATACTTTATAAGTTATAAACTCTTGTATTCGTACGGCTATTGGTAGAAAAGTACTCTGGCAGGAAAAGGTCCTCAAATAAATTAGTGTTTTTCTTTGACCACAGATTCTTTCAAAGTTTCTGAAGATTGCACAACAGCTGAAGCAGAAAGAAAATCTTACACGTCTGTCTACTGACAGCACTAAGAAGATCTTCACACATAGGATAGCAACCATTCTTTTCAATTGGGGCCCACCAGAACTATGTAAGATCGCTCAAGGTGGGGCAACTATCAACCCGCTTTCTTCAATCAACAGAATTGATAGGTGTGACCTCCTTGAAATAAGATATTCTGAATAAAATAATTTTTTTTATAATCTACTGGAGGTCCTTGCTTGACAACTAAAGATAAAATTAACTGGGCCAATAATTATAAATTACAAAATGAGCAAGCAATTTAATAGCATACCGATTGAAAAAAAAATGTGTCTTTTAAATGAAAAATGGACACACCACATGTGAAACCGACCTGTCTTTGCACAAAATTAAAGAAAAATTATACCGCAGTATCATGGCCTGCTCATGTTATGGAAAGTTGTCCGCTCAACAAAAAGAAAAATGCCTGCAGAAAATATAGATTTGTAATACTTGCATCCTCTACTTCTATAACCTCTGGCATGCTCTAGCTCCATGGCTAAAAGCAGAAAATTACACGGCTTCTAGGAAGATCAAGTGGTTAATAATTAAAACCCCCTTCAATTAAGTCTTCAACCTCTTGGGTTCTTTCTAACAGAAAAACAAAAAGACACAAGATGGGTTCTTAGAAAATCCCAAAATCCCAGCGGGTAACGCTACGGTCTTCTCAGGCGTCATTCGCCCTAGTGTATCTCTTTATTTATTTATTTATTTATTTATTTTTGACAAAATTAGACTTTCTTCCGACACATGACACCACCGCTAGACCTACCCAATACCTACTAAATGCAATAAAACATGGCATTTATTTATTTATCATTTAATTTTTTAGACAAGACAAGACTTTCCTCGGTGGCAGACCTAGGAAGTCTTGCTGAGGAGAGGGCGGCAGAGAAAATTCTTTTGGGAGCTCTATATATAGAGGAAATAAATGTAGTTTTGAAAATATTTATGGAATTTTCAAAAAGAAAATAATCATATGAAAAGTAGTTTTTTTTAAGTTTTTGTGAGAATTATAGGTGGAACCTATTTCTCAGCCAATCTAAATCTTGAAATATACTATACTAGAAACCTTGATAGTTACACGCTCTTAGTTTCGATCAAATCCGAATCTTTTGGGCTGTAAATCAACTGTGTACCAATTCCAATGGATTGCATTTATAGGCCATGGATGAAGGAGTTTGGAACATATGATTGGGATCAAACTTGATATCTAATGTGGTTCCACATAGATCTCTCCATCACCTATGATCTCATCTATAAATGAGACCCACAGGTGGGCACCATGAATAGTTCTTGTGGTAGATGTGCGGGAACGGTTTTCATAGAATCAAAGTCATTTTAAAAAAAAAATTTACATTAGACATGTAAAAAAATTATGAAAATACTAAATGTTAAAAGGGACCTTTTTTCTTTTTCTTTTTTCTTTTTTGGGGTTGGCGGGGGGTGGTCCCTATTAGCCCTTTTCCGGCTCCACCCATGACTTTGCTCCAACACATGACACTGGTCAAGACATGACAGGCTACCCGGTGACGTGGAAGGACGAAGGTCACTGTGATAGTTTTCATCATGTAACCAGCTGTAATTCACTCTCGCATTAAGATCCTACGAGTGATTGAATTGTTACATCACCACATCAGCCCTACCTTGGATAGGGCACGCTGCCCATTGCATGCACTGCTATCGACTCCTCGGTGATATTGCAGATTGTAAATGGTCCACCAATAATCACTGTAGGGCAAACACTATGGTAATGACGTTATGATGACTTTTTAATTTTTAGTTGTTTGTTAATAAATTTTTTTTACTGTTTTTTTAAATAAAAAGTAGATTGTTTTTTTTTGTAATTTAGTGGTTGTTTCTTCACTTTGTGGGAAATTTGAATTTTTTTAAAAAAGAAAGAGGAAATTTGAATTTCTATATTTTGATATAAGCCAAACATCTTTTGAGAAATATCACTTTACTCTACTTTACTCTACACAACAAACAAGCGATCTTATTTGTATGAAATAAATCTGTATAATATATATTTCTTTCAGTTGGGGAGGTTTGAAATAGATTGTTTTCATAATAGCCCGCCCATTTAGGAGGACAAAAATTTGTTTGAAATAAATATTTAAAAATCCAATGGTTTAGGAATTTTCATTAATTTCTCGATGTTTATAGTGAATCAAAGCCTGAATTTTGGACCCAAAGATATTATCAAGATTCCAAAGAAGATCAATGGTTCGGATCATGATTTTGGAACCCTCATAATTTAAAAAATGTAAATTTATGGTGCTACATTTTATGCAAATATCTCGAGATTTAAGAATGATCAACAGCTCAAATTTGAAAACATAGTTGTATTTGATCATTTAAACAATTTCAATGGTTCAAATCGTCATTTAGGGCCCTTTAGTTTAAAAAAAGTTAAAACATGGACTGGTGAAAGTCACATTTATTGTTGTTTCTTGTACTTGGGCATATCAACGGCTCATAGTTTTTCTCAATTTTCTCGAGTTGTACACGTTATCGTTGGCTGAAATTTGAGCCCACAGCCGTTTTCATTGTTCCAAAGAGGATTGGCAGATAGTTCATGACTATGGGGCCCACAAATATCAAAAAATGTACATTTATCATTAAATAGTTTTTTATTGTATCTCAAGATCTAAAATGATCAATGGTTCAAATTTGGAGACATAGCTGTGTTTGGCCTTTTTAATATTTTCAATGGTTTGGATCATCTTGTATGGTCCTATATTAAAAAAAAATAGTGATGCAAAAAAGGTAACATTTCATGCACTATTGCCGCATATTTTTCCGCTTTAGACTTGCAGGACTATTTCGAATCCCACCAAATTTACTCCTATCCCAAATATTGGCCAGCTGTCGTTATGTGTTTTCAATCGGAAGCTACTGTCGAAGTTAATAAATAATCTATTGACTTTTTGATACCACTTTAAGAAAATAAAATAAAAGAAGAAATGTAGACTTACCAAACATGACCTAAACTTTCATTGACAAAGTACTTTATTTATCCATTTATTTTGTATATGTGGGAAATATTCAAGTAAAATTTATTTCTCATCATGTTTTGATAAGAACTATTTCTCATCATGTTTTGATAAGAATTATTAATGGGGCCTACCTATCAACCCATCCAAACCATGCAAAGATAAGACCCCCCCCCCCCCCCCCCCCCCCCAAGTAGTTATTAATCTCGAAGTTAGATTCTCATTTGAATGGATTTGACCGTTGAATAGAGAGTGAAATTTTCTTTTTTAAATACGAATCCATTAAACTTAGGGGCCAAGGATGAAGGAGTTAGGAGCATGGAATTATGGTCAAACTTGATATTTGAGTTGGTCGCACATAATTTTTTCCATCTGCCCGTTCTTATTCCCATATGGGACCACCAAGTGGGCCTCATAAAAATTCTAACTGTAACTCTGTGAGAAAAGTTTTTAATAGAACAAAAGTCCCTATTTTATTTAGATGGGACTTGGGAGACATGTTTGTGTTTATCTTTTCATTAAAAACTTATCTTAGTAGATTCATCACAACTGGATAAAAGGTTAGGTTTAAGTCCAAATGTGTAAATTCCCTTTACTTTAGAGTGAAGTAAAGTGAAGTGAATCATCAAATTAAAAGATAAAAGAATAAGAGAGGTTAAATAAAAAAAATGATGGCATTTTATCATTTAGTAAAAGGAAGCTTCTAAATGGACAATAAAAGAGCTCATTTAACACATAATTAAAAAAAAAAAAGAAACTCTCCCAAGACATCTTTCATCTCCTTCCCTCCTCTCTCCTCCCCTTCCCCACCTCCCCCTCTAGCAGCTGACAAACACCAATGGCGGAGGAGGACTCTCCCTCTCCCTCCCTTCCCCTTCCTCTCTCTCTCTCTCTCTCTCTCTCTCTCTCTCTCCCCCTCTCTTGCTGCAGGGAGACCACCTATGGGGAGGGGGGGAGAAATGGGGGGAGGCAGGAGAGAGGGATGGAGGGAGAGGAAGAGAAAGAGGAGGAGGAAGAGAAAAAGGGAGAGGAAGGGAAGGGGAGTGGAGGGAGAGGGAGAGTCCCCCTTCGCCATTGGCCAAAGGAGGAGGTAAGGAAGGGGAGGAGAGAGGAGAAAGGAAGAGGGAAGGTGTGTGAGGAGAGAAGGGTTGAGGGTATTTTAAAAAATCTTTAATTTTTTTATTTTTTAAATGGTGCGTCAACTGAGCTATTTTTGTTATTTATTTAAAAACTCCCATGGTAAAAACAAAATTCAACTTTTTTACTTTGTTTTGTTAAAACTATATATTTTTTGTCTTTTTTAAAAAGTAGCATTTTAACTTTTTAGTTTAAAAAATAGAAGAATTTTTTAACATGTGATACTTTTGATTTTACTCATTTTAATTTATTATATTTTGAAATTACATTTCACTTTAATTTACAAGCGAAGTTACTTTGCCAAATACATTAAGGAAATTTTAAGATTAAATCATAATTAGATTGTTTTATGAAGAAAAAGAATAAAACCTCAAATCAATTGTTCATGCTTTATTTTTGACAAAAGTAGCCTGATGATATCATCAACTAACTTGATGATATCACCAACTAAATTGATGATATCGTCAACTGCTAATATATAACTAACATGTGAAATGTCCACTGCAGTTCATCCTCTCTCGAGCAAGTCAGATTTTTTCCACTTTAGTCATTTTCTACATTATCTCTTTCATTACTTATAGATCTTTCTTTAATCTATTATGTGCAATGAATCCCGAAAGCAGTGGCTTGACAAAAAAAAAAAAAAAAAAAAAGAAGTCATGAATCACTAGCAAATAGTTGGATGAATCTCAAAAGCAACAACTATATCCTAAAAATGGTTGGATGGTCTCTAGCAAATAGTAGATGAATACCACAATGAAGCAGCGCAGGGGAAGAAGATTAGCCAACGGGCTAATCTCCAAGCCAAAAGGCTTAGGGATAAATTGTCTAGGTGTCTCACCAAAGACAAATAACTCTCTCAATTGAGAACCAATGCCCAAAGCTTTATTCAATATCAAAATCTATCTCTCTTGAAGAGATTACAACCTTATTTATAACTATAAAATTCTCTAAGAAAGGAAAGAACTAATTTTAAACAAATAAGAAGTCCTAAATCAAATCCAACTGGATTTGCCAAATATCAAATAAACAACTAAAGCAACTACTATTAATATAGTCTATTATAATCTATTAGGCTGTATTGATCTTGGGTCTAATGGCCTGGTCAATCATAGATCTGGCCTACATCAGTTCTCCCCCGCTTGGAGGAGAACTCGTCCTCGAGTTCTGTAAATATCCACCTGGGTCGAAAATCATTCGAACAAACTTCTGTGTCGCTGATTGAACATCAGGTTGATAATATGCCTTGAAAGCTAGATCAAATCTTCTATTCCACTCAGAAGTAGGTTGGAGGCGATGTGTCTGTTGATGGTTGCGTTGATAGTGTGATCTGACCATTATATACTTTAATAGTAGACTCTGTAATAAGATAGCATAATTGTTGATTGACATTAGTTGATCTCTGAAGATGAAATCAATATGGTGCACGTCAATTAATGTGGACATATCTTCTTGCAAAACCACTGGGGTAATTGATTTGTCACCCAATGTGGCAATCAGATCCATTGGATGATCACTGTCTGCTTGTACATCATCTTGCTTTATCTCTTGCTTCTCATTTGAAGTTACAATAAGATCTTCCTTTCTATGAATGGGCTTTTCAACATCGTCGGTGGAATTTGTGTTTTCCCTGTGTTCATCTTGTGACTCTTCAATTGATGGTGATGAGGTAGATGAAGATGTTGTTAATTGTAATGGAACAAGGTCAACATATTGTCCTTTCCAATAGAAAGAATAGATATTCTTCTCTTTGTCATATTGCACTTTCCGATTAAGAAGCCATGGTTGTCCCAAAAGAATATGAGTGACATTCATGGGAATTACATCACACCAAATTTTTATCTTCATATACACCAATCTTGAAAGATACTAAACATCTGTGAGTTACAGTAATGACAGAAGCATTAGACCATGTAACTTCGTAAGGCATTGGAAGAAGCTCTGTAGGCCAATTGAGTTTGTCAATTACATATTGTGCCACAAAATTGATAGTACTATCATGATCAATAACTAGATTAGTTAATCGATCTTCACACCTTACTCATGTTCGGAATACTATAGTCTGTTTCCACTCTTTGTCTTCCTGTTCATTGGTGGTGAGAAGTCTGCGAATGACAAGGGTGTGAGTATCTTTACCTTCAAATTTTATTCCCATCAGATGATCTTTCATTCGTTGTGGAGAATGTTCTTGCTTAGGCTTGACTTGTTGCAGGTGGGACCATTGAAGCATGTGCTCAATATGAATTGCTTCTTTGTATGCTTCATGAACACTGTGACATGGTTTCATCTTCTCAAGAATGTCTGGCTTCAAACCTCTGATAAAGCGAGTTAAATCATGCAGCTTATTTTGTTCTAAGCCACAAACTTGGTGCAGTCTCGAAAATTGATTTAAATATTCATAAACTGTCGAATTTGCCTGTCTGAGATTGAGGAACTGTTCAAAGTAGACCTTATTTGCAAAATACCAATCTCCATATTTATACTGATATAACATGCTTTGAATTTCATCAGATGGTCCAAAGATTTGCATTTTGATTTTACTGTAAGAAATTCAAAATCTTCTGAATGCTCAAAATTGACTAACCGAATAGCGTGATCTTGTCGATAAAAGACGCAAGTGAAGATGGAGTGTGAATCAGACCAAAATATTATCTTTTGAGAAGCAATGGCTAAGATCAATCAATCCCGAAAAAACTGGATTATTTTTTGCTGGGCCCACATAAATATATATTTTTTGCTGCTGTGGGCCTGGACTGAATCAGGCAAGCGGGTCAGGTCTGGGTCAGGTCAGACCCGGACTGAAGCAAAGTGGGCTGGTGGCGGGTCAGCAGTTTAGGCCCAACTGGAACGACCCAATTATGAAAGTATCTCTTCTTGCGACAGTAACGAGAAGAAGGATAAAAAGGAAAGAAAGAAGGAAGGGACCTGTTACAGGAAACGGAGAAGAAAGAGAGAAGTTGGCGGTCGTCTGCCGGCGAGGGAGAGAGAGAGTTGATTTCAGCCGGCGATGGAGAGGAGAGAACGCTAGCAGGCACTGGCGAGTGCTCGGCGTCGCTGTCCGCAGGCGCAGGCGGTCGCGTCCTCGTCTACCCTTTCTCGTTTTCGTCTGTTGCGGTCAACTGCAATTTCTGTTGTGTGTTTTTTTGTTATTCTGGGTTCTGGGTTGGGGAAGGTGGACAGGTGTGGTCGATTGTGAGCGACAGAAGAGGGATGGGGAGCCGCCGATGAGAGATGGAGGCGTATGGGGAAAAGGGTTCGGTTCGGTGGTGGTGGGTTTGGGTTTCTGGGTTCGGCTGGGGGGGTGTGTGTGGGGAAAAGGGTTCGGCTGGGTTCGGCTAGGGGTGATGTGTGGGGAAAAGGGTTCGGTTCGGTGGTGGTGGGTTTGGGGTTTCTGGGTTCGGCGGGGGGGGGGGGGGAAGGGTTCGGCTGGGTTCGGCTAGGGGTGGTGTGTGGGGAAAAAGGGGTCGGTGAGGAAGAGAGGTATGGAATGGAGGTGGGTTCTGCCGTAGAGGAGTGGAGAAAGATGACGATGACAGACGCTGGGATGCGATGGGGAAGCTGCACAATGGATGAGGACCGATGGAGAGCAGACGATCGGGAGAAAGAGGTTACCTCGAATCGGCGATCAGATGGCGATCCGAACTTGGATCTTCGTCTCTGATACCAATTGAAGCAGCGCAGGGGAAGAAGATTAGCCAACGGGCTAATCTCCAAGCCAAAAGGCTTAGGGATAAATTGTCTAGGTGTCTCACCCAAGACAAATAACTCTCTCAATTGAGAACCAATGCCCAAAGCTTTATTCAATATCAAAATCTATCTCTCTTGAAGAGATTACAACCTTATTTATAACTATAAAATTCTCTAAGAAAGGAAAGAACTAATTCTAAACAAATAAGAAGTCCTAAATCAAATCCAACTGGATTTGCCAAATATCAAATAAACAACTAAAGCAACTACTATTAATATAGTCTACTATAATCTATTAGGCTGTATTGATCTTAGGTCTAATGGCCTGGTCAATCATAGATCTGGCCTACATCACACAAAATTATAAACTTATTTAACAATTAAAAGTCGGTCTTGAAACAATAGTCATAACTCATTTGTACACTCCCAAGTTAGAGAGGAAATCCCATCACTTCCCAAACGGAGTAGCCATAAGTTGATGATATCATCAAGTAGTTGATGATATCATCAACTCTGGTAGTCTCTGTCCAGCTCGTTGTAATACAGAAGTTGACGAAATTAAGGGGAAAAAATGGATTCTACAAATGTCTAGTAAAAGATAAAACATTTGCTTCAAGATATTCCATCTCAAACAAAAGCCGCCTAAGGAAAAGGAAAAATGAAAAAAAAAGTAGAAAAAAAAAGGAAAGAAAGAGGTCTGAGACATATATTTCTCCTTGTGCTTTTTCATTTGGAAGAAATCATGAGAAATTGAGTGTGAGATGTGTACCGGTGGTGATGAGGGGAGGAGAAGACTAGTCGTGTGGAGAAGAAGAGATGAAGAACGAACTATGGTGACCACTGCTATGGGTATGAATAAGAGGACATGACCAATGATGGTGAGGATAAGAGATCTTCTTGAATTAGGATTGAGGATATCTCCATTAGTTGATGATATCATTAACAAGGCTAAAATAGTCTTAAAAAAATATATGAACATTAAATGGATATTTTCTTATTAATCTTCATAAAATTGATTAATGGCAATATAACCTCAATTATCTGGTAAAAATCCCATACATTAAAGCCCTGATGTTGAGTTTGTATCACTTGGTTGGTCGCGCACCAAATATGGTACGGCCGAATTTAGAACCGTTCAAAATCCCTCTCACACCAAATAGAAGAGAGAATAAGAGAAGACAATGAGAAAGGACTGAAGAGTACGGATCGTCCCGTATTTCCTTCTAACGAAATCAAAACCTAAATATATAATTTTGAAAAATGACAGCACTCTACTACATGTCAGCAAAACTCCATGTGTAAAGCAGAACAGTTATATTCTTTATCCAACGCAATTGGTAGGAGAATTTCTTGCTAAAATCAGAAAGACCTCAGCCAAAGTGACTTAGCAACATGGAATAAAGACCATAAAGAAATGAATTCAGATCGATCTCTTTGCCATTTTAATAAGACGAATCTCCAATGCACTTTTTATAGTATATTCATATTTAAAAAAAGAAAACAGAAGAAAAAAACATAGCTTAACAGGAATTTCGCGAATGATCGATGGGTGAGAAAAAAAATCTGTAACCAATTGGCCTTACCGTCAAGATTCTCCATGACACTACTTTCAGAAAAGTTTTGTGTTAGATCTTTTCATCATATACACAAATTAAGGAGAGTTTTAGGAATATCTGACTTACTAATCTTTTCTTTTTAGCATATCTGGGCCACGAATAGAGAAAATAGTTCGACGAGACTTGTATTTGATGTCTAAAATCTAGGCGACTTTACATAAGTGATGACAATAAATATTCTTTATTATCGGGATTAACAAAATCCACCGTCTCCCATGCTTTGAAAGTGAATTAATTGGACCCGTAACCTTTTTACTTACAATTAGATGGCAAATGCAATCTAAGTCTCTAAGGCCCTTTCAGGCCTATCTTTCATCAATTGTAAAACGATTTTATCTCATTCTTTCCCAGTTTCTCTCATCTAATTTGTCCCACCAACATATGTGCAAAATATGTGGTTTTTTTTTTATATTTGTATTTTGATGACGTTTTTGCAAATCATCAATCTAATGGTAGGTTCTACGCAATCGGTACTATTTTAGAATGCACTAATCCTGAGCACTTGGATTTACATTTAATTCAATGGGTTTCCCATAAGAAACCCAGTCATTAAACATAGATTATTGGTGGGCCCTGACTGGGGCTTATTCATCCACCTTTTATCAAATAATCAACCTGGAAGATAATGAGTTTAAGTAATGATAATTTGCTTCATTGGTGCGCCTGGCTGATTTGAACACACATCTAAACACAAAAAAATAATAATAACAATAATAACAAGAACAACAACAATATTTATGCATTGCTTACTAGCATTCTGTGAAAAACAACTGCTTTACCATGGAGCTTATAAATGAATTAGGAATTTCACAACTTAGTAAAAAAGGGCAAAGCATCATATCGATTTGGTAGAAAAGCACAACACAATACGTTTCTCTTACTACATCTCCAATCAAATTACAAAAAGACTAAAAGTGAGTCGCAGAAAGTTTCTTTTACTACATCAGATACAACAAACTGCAGAAGGCTAAAATCACAACACAACACTTTCTTTGACTGCATCTCCAATCAAATTGCAAAAAGGCTAAAAGCACCACATAAAGTTTCTTCGACTGCATCTCCAATCAAATTGGAAAAAGGCTAAAAGTGTCTTTAAATTCTAGACATGTTGGGATCGACCAAGAGGAGTGCATCATCTATCCAATCAGTTCTACTGATATCAAATTTTCAGGACTCGTGGCGGATGTCTTCAACATCATCATTGGTGATTCTCATCTCCTTAAGTTTGAAAATGATGAAATCCACTTGACTGCACATAGGAAAACTTTCATTTATAGGGCTAAAATGCAAATATAACATTAACAAAATTCAAGTTGCAATAAATGTTTTGCCAGATCACTATTCAATAATTTATGTTCTTGAGTTGGGTCAAGTGATCTGGTCATAAAAAGGTGCTGAAGGCACGACCATAATGGATAAGATGGGAGTCATATTTTTACTTAAAATGATCCTTTTACCTAGAGAGTGCCAAATGCCAAGAGACAAAAGAGCCACATGAATTCTCACTATATGTTAAGGAGAATGGAAACTATTGTGAAACACTATGGATAAAACATGAATATTCCTATTTCTCCCCATAATACAAGCCTAATTACAGTTTAACGGAAAAAAATGCCGTGATAAGCACAGCAATATGCAAATAATGAATTTTTAAAATTACAATGAAATGGTAAAAATTGAGAAAAATATAAATTCCTATAATAATAAAAAAATAATTGATTAATTTCAAAGCAAGAGCTTTCACTAGAACCAATACCAAAACTTGCAAATAAAATGCAGAATGAGAAAGGAAAAAAGAAACAACTAATCCATGAAAATCAAAATAAAAAGCCCATCAGATCTAACAAAAAATAACCACGAAATCATTTCATAATAGAATGCAATAAAAGCAATAAAAAAGAATAAAAATACATCACAAAACAAAAAATGAAAAATCTATCCAATAAAAAAGCAATTTAGAAGAAACATACAAACTAATGAGAAGCCAATGTCTAAAAACCACATATTAAAACTGAAAAGTAAAAGAAAAGAAAAACCTCACAATCCCATCATCAAGACCCATCACTAGTAAGACTAAAAGAACCAATGGAAACTCAAATAATAATAATAATGAGATAAATTCATTTTATATTGTTTTTATTCAGCCATAAATACTCTAAAAATGAAGGACTGAAATAGGGTTGTATCATTCATATATGATCATTCGAGAAAATGTTATGATACAACTGATACAATATTAGGTAATTGTAACGGCAGCATTAAAACACCATTTTCATTTTTTCATACATACACAACAACATCATATGAAATAGAACACCATTTTCAATATTTTCATATGAACACACAACATCGGATGTAAGAAAAAGCACTAAGCGCGCACAGACACCACAGCACACATTATGGCATTAATTGCGATTGACAGGTTATTTCTCATGCAAATTAAACAATCATTTAAAATTCATATCCAAATTGCGTATTAGTAATTAAGGATTTTCATAGAGATCAAACCTAGAGGCTCTCTCTCCCCTAAAGATGCAAGTTTTTCACTCCTAAAGATGCAAGTTATTAATGAGAATACCAGACAAATAACCATGCATGTGGAAGATAATTTTTCACTGTATTTTATTAGACATTAATTTTTCACTGTATTTTATTAGACATTGATTGCATTTTTATTTATTTTTTAATGGTAGTGATTTCACCCTTTCGAAAAATAAAGAGTTCACTTTGTATACTTTCTTTTGGTGAAGTAAAATAATTATCATGGTGTATGTATAGATATTTTCCCTTCATATAACTATTTTTAGATATTTTCACTTCACATAAATATCCATCATGGTGTATGTATAGATAATTTTATTTATTTTTTAATGGTAGTGATCTCACCCTTTTGAAAAATAAGGATTTCACTTCATATACTTTCTTTTGGTAAAGTAAAACAATTATCATGGTGTATGTATAGCTATTTTCTTATACATGACAAGTTTCTAGAACCTTGTGTTTCCAATCTATCCAACCAAGAAATGTGGGTTCTACACTATACGTAAGAGAATTCACCCCTTTGGTGAGAGTGTGAGGGAGCGACACGTGGCATGCTCTCTTCACCCCTTAAATTTCTTTCCCTCTTGATTTGGTTCTATCGATTCCTCTCTCTATAGAATGAGTGAATAATATATAAATTCTTTATATATAGAATCCTATCAAAATACTCTCCTAAAATCTCTCTCTCACACCCTTTAAGTAAAGTTTGTCAATCACTTGGTAAATCTGTAGAATTCCCTTTATAAATAGACGTGTGTTTCAGTGTAAGCACTGGTGGCATGCTCTTTCTCACCCCTTAAATTTCTCCCCTTCTTTCGTGTATGTTTCCTTCTTCTGCGATTCCTCTCTCCATTGCAACATGTAAGCACTGCCTGCAATTCCTCTCTCCATTGCAACGTGTAAGCACAGCTTGCAACTTTCATATTTGTTTCCTTCTCTAGCGATTCCTTTCTCCATTGCAAAACCTATTCTAACAGCATCTGCTCTACATATCTCTGTTGCACACGGTAAATACTAACTTCTCTTCTCTCGCATTATACGAGTATAAACTCATGTTTAATCATGTTGGGTCTTGGATGGGGTTTTTTGAAATTTGCATATAGTTTTTTTTGTAATGATGACTTTCTTCTTTTTATTGTTTTGTTCACCAATTGCTATATATTTTTATGTCTATCTTGAAATTTGCATGAAGTTTTCGTAAAAATGGATTTCCCTTTTTTATTGTTTTGGGAGTATTTGAAATTTGCGTGAAGTTTTTGTAACAACAGCTTTCTTATCAATTGGCCGTAGGTTAGTAGTCTCTGAAATTTTGTTTGGCACTTTACAAAATAGGCCTGTTTGAATGGGTTTGGCTCTAGACTGAATGCCAAACAAATAGGTTTGAATGCCAACAATTTGAACTTTTGTCTAGCAATTTTGTCTAGAGTAAGTTTCCAAGAAAGGCAAAAGTGCTAGACTATGAAACCATCAAATTCAAACCAAAATAAAATTTTACAACCACTAGTTCAAAATGGGTACAGTGTGAACCATGGACGGTTCAAGTAATGGGTTCTTACATGGCATTAGTGGTAGTATAGAAGTAGTATGTTGGAAGAAAAAGAAAAAGAAGAAGAAGTAAGTTCTGGCATGGCTAGCGGTAGTATAGAAGAAAAAGATATGGGTTCTGACATAACACAAATAGAAGAATAAGAGGAGGAAGAAAAAGTGAGTTCTGAATTTTCAAGAAGAAGAAATGGGTTATAACATGGCATTAATAGACGAATAAGTAGAATGAGAAGAAGAATACTCTAGTGGTGTAAGCTATAAATATAATTATCAAATAGAGCATGGTAAGATACGACAAGTTTAGTCATTTTCTTTCTCTGAAAAAAATGTAGACTTCCAGAGGACAATCTCCATCATCTCTGTTCGTTCAACACGAAAGAAGACATAAGCAAAAGAGAGGAAAAGATTAAACTATTTCTCCTAGAAAGTTTATCTCTTTGCTTTTCTACTATGTTCTCTTACAAGCTCCAGTCCATTTTGATATAAACAACACCAAAAATCCCCCTCTCTGAAAAAGTTGCAGACTTGTAGGCCCACCCGCACCTCTCTTGCCTATAGGTAAGTTGTAAATATAATTATCAAACTGAGCACGCTAAAATACGACAAGTTTTAGCTATTTTCTTCCTCTGAAAAATATGTATACTTCAAGAGGACAACCTCCATTATCTCTATCTGTTCAACGTGTAAGAGGACAGAAGCAAAAGAGAGGAGACGATTAAAAAACTTCTCCTAGAAAGTTTCTCTTTGCTTTTCTACTATGTATTCTTACAAGCTCCAGTCCATTTTGAAACAAACACCAAAAATCTCCCTTTCTCTCTTTAAAAAAGTTGTAGCCTTCCAGGCTTTGTGGTCAAACCCATTTACAATAAAAAAACAAAAATAAAATAAAATAACTTTATTATGATACCACACCTAATGCACGGCCAAAGAAATTTTGGTATGCGTCAAGGAGGTTGAGGTGTACCTAACCCTACTTACCTAGCACCTTCTGCATGAAATAACCAAGGCACGCTCAACGGTTGTATATTTAAAGTTTGAATATATATATATGGTTTTTTTTTTTCTGTGAGGTTTTCTATCTGTTTGTTTTCATCATTTTCAGTGTTCCATATAAATAAATTATTATAGAAAATCTTGCTAATCTTTTATCAACTCTCTTTGTATTTCTCATGATAGCATAGTAACTAGGGAGGTCAAATAGTAGGGCCAAGCCTGGGTGGGTTTGACCCTTACATTACCCCACATATGCCGGCACAGTCAAAGCACTTGGCACTAGGCAGGCTTAAATTATTAATATTACAATTTATATGTTTGGATTAGGTAATCCATATTATTTTTCTTGTTTTATTCTTCATTATTAAGATTATATTGTTTGTCTATGTTTGTAATTATGTTTGACAATCACTATCAATTTTTTCAATTTTACTTTTTATTGAGTTTATATGTTATTGCACCAATTAAAAATCCACAAAGCCAGAAGGAATAACTATCAATTGGTTAAAATAAATTCTGGGACCAACATATAAAATTTTTTCTTTAAATATTTGACTTTTAAATTTAATTTTAAATATGTTTGTCTTATTATTTATATGATAAAATGATATTGGTACTTTTTAATATAATTAATTTTTTAATAAATTTTAAATTCTTAACCGTGTCCTACGTTGCACGTTGGCCCATTTGTGATATTTTCTATTTATCTGTTTTCATCTTTCTCAGTATTCCATATAAATAAATTATTGTAGAAAATCTTACTAATCCTTTATTAACTATCTTCCTATCTCATGATAGAAAATTAAATCAAATATGTAGTGTCTTACAGGACAATTTTTGTAAAGCACGTTCCAGGTACGCACAATTGCCCACTAAAATATAACATAGTTCTTATATATATATATTTGCATGACTTTGATATATTGCCTTTTGTACAAATAATATGCCTTTACTTTCTTTTGGAAGGTAAGTACTGGATGGCTCTGTATAGCTC
The DNA here is from genome assembly GCA_037013555.1 of Sextonia rubra. Taxonomy (NCBI): domain Eukaryota; kingdom Viridiplantae; phylum Streptophyta; class Magnoliopsida; order Laurales; family Lauraceae; genus Sextonia; species Sextonia rubra. The sequence continues at coordinate 100,729,770 of JASUAD010000001.1, read as the reverse complement.
TGGATCGCTTCGTATATTTGAATATTTTTAAAATGACTGTTCACATAAGTGTGTAGTATTTTAGTATTGGCAAATACTTTTAGATTGGTCGTAAATTAGAATATTAGAATTTATATGTTTGAATTAGGTAATCCATATCATTTTTTCTGTTTTATTCTTTATTATTAAGATTATATTTTTTATATGTTTGTAATTATGTTTGATAATCACTATTAATTTTTTCTATTTTATTTTTTTATTGAGTTCATTTGTTATTTGCACCAATTAAAAATCCACAAAGCCAGAAAGAATAACTCTCAGTCGGTTACAATAAATTCTAGAACCAACATAAATTTTTTTCTTTAAATATTTGATTTTTTATAATTAATTTAAATATGTTTGTCTTATTATTTATATGATAAAATGCTATTGGTACTTTTTAACATAATTAAATTTTAAATTCTTAACTGTGTCCTATGTTGCACGCGGGCCTATTTGTGATGTTTTCTATTTGTTTGTTTTCATCTTTTTTAGTGTTCCATATAAATAAATTTTTGTAGAAAATCTTACTAATCTTTTATTAACTGTCTTCCCATCTCATGATAGAAAAATTAAATCAAATATGTAATGTCTTACGGGATGATATTTGTAAAGCACGTTCCACGTCCGCACAATATATGCATAAAAGTAATGTAAGAAGAATAACTACAGGTAAAATATCTAATATTTTATTTATAAAATAATTATCCCTTAAAATATATTTTGAATTTTACATTAAATGAAAATAATGAATTCATAAATATCATTCTATCTTGATACCAATCAAACAGATGCATGAAAGACAACATCAACTAATAAGAAGAGGAAGAGCGACAAGATTGCGGCATCATCATCAAGCAAGAAATTATTCCCAATTTTCTAATGCATCAAACAAAGGTCAATCATCATTCACAAATAGTGACATCGATATACTCCAAATTGAACAATTACAATAGACAGTTATCTAAACAGCCACATGGAGACTTCTATAGGTAAATCATTTATAATTTTCATATAATAAACTAAGAATAATATTTAACAAATAAATAGTTTACTATTTTCATCAGAGCATATTAATGAGATGTCAGCTCATCGACCTAATGATCATAACTGTCGTACATCAAGTCAGCAAGAGTTAACAACCATGCCAAACGCCACAAGTAGTCATGCGGGAAATGATTTAACTTCAACATATGAAGATAGAGTTAACGACACAAAACAATGTGTTTTCTCAACAAACTCAAGACGTTCATCATAACTAAGTATGAGGACATTCTAATATGAAGTGATATTTATCATTTATTTATTCTAGCTACATCAATTTAATGTTACTATGTGTATAATATTATGTAGGAAAAATTGTTGGAAAGAGAGATTTTGGACCTCCAAGTGAGACATTTATTAAATGTGGAGCTATAATGTGGAAGCATGGGGTAGCTAAAGGAAGAGCAAATGATGGAAGATATATTTTTAATAAGTGTTGTAGAGATGAGAAGATAGTATTACCCCTCTTGGAACATCCTCCAACATACTTGAGATCATTAATGGAGAATTCCAGTAATCAACAGTCATCCAAATTCAAAAAGTCTATCCGAGCATATAATAATACATTTTCACTTACTTCGTTTGGAGCAAATATTGACTACAACATACTAAGTGGAAGGGGACTTTTTACATTCAGAATACATGGTTAAGCTTACCACAAGATCGGATCATTGCTACCAATGCCAGGGGAAACTCCAAAGTTTGCCCAACTATACATTTATGACATAGAACATGAAGTGCAAAATAAAATTATTCCATTGATCCAACAGACACAATATAGAGGTTTGGATTATTTGATTATAGAAAGAATAAAAGCTGATCTAGATGCAGTCAATCCATATGTGCACTACTTCAGATCATTGCATAATAGATTTGGAGGTCAATACCCAATAGCTCTAAAGATGAGAATATTGTATGATAGATATAAAGATGTCAAGCAATATAACAATCCATTAGCAAATGAAGTTGTAGCATTAATAATTGGTAAAGGATCATCGGAATATAATACCCGAGATATCGTTTTAGAAACAGTTTCAAGATCTTTAGAGGGAATAAGTGACTTGCATTCACGTTATATGGCATTGCAATGCCCATTACTATTTCCATATGGAGAAGATGGATGGCATGTTGACATATCATACAATCAGGCTTCACAATCCTCAAAATCTAAAGTTTCAATAAGAGAGTATTATTGTTACAAATTACAACAAAGGAATGACGAAGGAAAAATTATTTTATTATCTAGTTGACTTTTCCATCAGTTTATTGTGGACGCATTTGCCTATATTGAGCAATCTAGAGCAAAATATATAAGAAATAATTACAGTACATTTAGATATGATTTTTATCAAGGTGTCATGAATGCAGTAATTCAAAGAGACACACAAGTATCAGTAATTGGTCGACGATACATACTGCCTTCTTCATTTACAGGAGACCCATGTTACATGATTCAACAATATCAATATGCCATGGCAATATGCCGATGGGTTGGGTGCCCCGATATTTTTTTTTAACATTAACATGCAACCCAAGATGGAATGAAATCCAACATTTTTTAGACTCGTTTTCTAGACAAAAAGTTGAAGATTGTCTTGAAATTGTTGATAGGGTATTCCATATAAAACTAAAAGAATTAATGGATGAAATAAAGGATGAAAAACCTTTTGGAAAAGTTATTATTGGCAAAATTTTCTTCCACTATGCCATATTTCGCTATTTTAATAAATTATAATTTCTAATCCTTGCATGTTTTAATATTTGCTTTACACATATATACGCCATTGAGTTTAAAAAAAGGAGCCTTTCACATGCACATATATTGATATCATTGGATACGAGTGATAAGATATCTAATCAGAAAAGATACATGATATTGTTTCGGTAGAGATACCCGACGTTGACATTGATCCAGAGTTGTATTAAACGATTAAGCGTTGTATGATACATAGTCCATGTGGTCCAATAAATCCAAATTCTCCATGTATGGTTGACGGTAAATGCAGGAAAAAATATCCTAAACGTTTCAACCAATAAACTTCAATTGACAATAATTGTTATCCAACATATAGAAGGAGAAATGATGGAAAGACTATTCAAATAGGAGATGCGGAAGTTGATAATAGATGGGTTCTTCCATATAATCCTTTTTTGTCAAGTAAATACAATGCACATCTAAACATTGAGATTTGTAGCCAAATACAGGTCATTAAGTATTTGTATAAATATATTCATAAGGGCCCAGATACAACTATCGTTATTGAAGAAAGCACGCAGTCACTTGATGCAACTGGTAGAATGAGATATGACGAGGTTGATGAAATCAAACAGTACTTTGATTGTCGTTATGTTTCAGCTTCAGAAGAATGTTGGCGAATTTTTGAATTCAGCATTCATAATAGAAATCCATCAGTTGAGCGTTTACAATATCATCTTGAGAATCAACAGATTGTTACATTCAATGATTATGAAAAATTTAAGATCTATATTAAACAAACCAGGGATAGAGGTTACAATGTTCACTCAATGGTTTAAAAGAAATCGTCAATATTTTGATGCATGAAAATTAAGATACATTGACTTTCCAACAGAATGGACTTGGGAAAAACAAAGAAAAGGTTTGGACCAAAAGAAAAAATCTCAAATGCATTGGAAGACTATCTTATGCACATCTAGCATCAAGTGGGAGATATTATTTAAGGATTTTACTTTACATAATATGAGGCGCTACATCCTATGAATATTTGAGAATAGTGGGTGAAGAGACCCATACGACTTTTAAAGCAGTATGCATAACACTTGGCCTATTAATGGAGACAATGAATGGGATATATCATTAACAGAAACATCATAGTAGGCGACAGTATATCAATTAAGAAACATGTTTGTAGCGATGCTTATGTTCTGTGAAGTTTCAAATCCATTACATGTATGGAACAAACAGTGGAACTCACTTTCTGATTACATACAAATGAGACTACGTGGTTAGCAATTCTCTAACAATCCTAATTTATCAGATTGTGAAATTCAAAATTAAACTCTTATAGAGATTTGAGTCAATCCTAAATACAAATGGTAGATCATTAAAAGAGTTTCACAATATGCCGTTTCGACATTATGCACATGATCACTTTATGTTGAACAATTTGCTACATAAAGAAATGTTATATAATGTCGAAGATCTTGTATCTGAATTTAATGTCTTGCATTCAAGATTAAACCTACAGCAAACCATAATATTTTAGAAAATTATTAATTCATGCCTAAATGGTAAAGGTGGGATTTTCTCTATCAATGGCAGTGGTGGGACTAGAAAGACATTCTTATGGAAAACAATAACTGCAAAGCTCAGAAGTGAAGGAAAAATTGTTTTAGCAGTAGCATCATTGGGAATCGCATCTTTGTTGTTACCAGGTCGTCGAACTGTACATTCACGATTTAAGATACCATTACAAATTCATGAAACATAATGTTGTGATATTGGCAAAAAATCAAATTTAACCAAACTAATGCAAAAAACATCTTTGATCATATGGGATGAAGCGCTTATGATGTATAAGAGTGCATTTGATGCAGTCGATAGGACTTTGCGTGACATTGTGGGTGCTGCTAATAGTAATGCTGGGATAAAAATATTTGTTGGACTAACAGTTGCATTGGCAGGAGACTTTAGGCAAATTTTGCTTCTTGTTAAAAAGGGAAAAAGAGAAGATATGGTAATAGCTTCATTGACAAGATTTGAAATTTGGAAATATTGTCAAGTCTTAAATCTCACAGAGAATATGCATCTCCAGAATTTAACTAATGATGATGACAAGCAGACTTTGCAAGATGGATATTAAAAATTGGAGATGGTGACTGTAGTCCTTTATGTGCCAGTATAGATTTAGATGATGATTAGATTGAGATTCCAAGTGAATTGCGAATAGATGTTGATGATGAAAACATTTCACCCTTAATCAACTTTGTCTATGATAGCTTAAATACAAATATTAAGAATCATTCATATTTTAAAGATAGGGCAATATTAACTCCACTGAATGATTATGTTGACAAGATTAATGAAAATATTCCTAATATGCTTTCTGATGACCTTGAGAAGAAGACATATCTAAGCGCAGATAAACTAGCAGGTGTTGAGAGCGGAGAAACCAACCAAGAAATGTTGTAGACAATAGAGTACTTAAAATACTCTGAAATTCCTAGGATTGCCAAATCATTCTCTAGAACTAAGAGTGGGTGCTCCAATTATGATTTACTATAATTTGATCCATCTGTTGGATTATGCAATGGAACAAGATTAATTGTTAGTAGAGTGGGACAACGTACAATGGAAGATGAGGTGATCACAGGGACAAATGCAAGTGAACAGGTATACATCCCACAAATAGTAATGTCGACTGTTGATACAGATTTGTCCTTCATCCTTAAAAGAAAATAATTTCCAATAAGGTTGACATTTGCAATTATAGTGAACAAATGTGAGGGACAAATTTTATAAAAAAACAGGACTTTATCTCCCAAAGCTAGTCTTCTCACATGGACAAACATTATGTTGCTCTCCCTTAGAGTGACAAATAAATCAAGGCTAAAGATTTTATTGAAGAAGAATAGTACATTCCTAATTGGATATACCAAAAATGTTGTATACAAAGAAGTATTAAAGGAAGTGAAAAGTAATAGTACAAATTACTCTTAAAGGTATAACAAATCCACTCTCTTTTTATTATTACTAATGCAATATCCATGACTTCTTTTGCAAATTTATTATTTCATTGAACTCTAACAAATTAAATCCCAATATTCTTAAATAGCCATTAATGTCATTCAATAAATTATATATATCAAATTTAGATTAAAAAAAACTAACAATGAATTTAAATTTCCATCTTTACATTATCAGAGATAAATTAATAGCATAGACAAGATTTCATCGTCTTAAGGAGCTGCATCCTTTCAGTGACAAATGGTTCATCAAAGTAAGAGTAAGCATAATGAAGTAGCACAGCGAAAAAAAATAGCCAACAGGTTAATCTCCAAGCCAAAAGGCTTAAGGATAGGATGTCTAGGTGCCTCGCCAAAAATACACAAAACTCTCTCAACTAAGAACCAAACTCAAATTCTTATTCAACATCAATGTCTATATCCCATGAAGAGATTATATCTTTATTTATAACTAAGATATTATCTAATAAAGGAAATAACTAATTCCAATCAATTAAGAAGTTCTAAACCAAGCATGATTAAATTTGCCAAATATTAATAAAGCAATTAAAGCAATTACTAATAATATGATCTCTCTACTGGGCCTTGGGCATGCGGTATAGACTTTCCGGGTATGGCCTGGATCACAGAATAGTTGAAGATAGACAATACAACAATAGTAGCAGTTTGGGGAGAATAAATAAACTAATCCTTATCGACGTTAAGGTACCATGTTTTCAACTAACTTTTATTTTTTTCGTAGACAATTGATAAATACATGATAGTCAAATTAATTCTTTCATATTCAAATTTCAGGCAGATTAGATACTTCTTACATTGTTTAATGATAAAATCCCAAAATTTGGTGATGACATGATGGAAGGAAGCTGCTATATAATTAAAAATGTGAAAGTAAAACCAGCACCAGAAACATATAATGTTGTTCCACATCAATATCAACTATGACTAGCGAGAGATGCAATTGTTTCAAAGATTACAAAGCCATATGTAGATATTCTTCGACACACGTATTACATTACTTCACTCGATAAAATGCCATTATATCTCAACAAATCTAAGTATCTTCAAGGCATAACATCTCTCATAACCAATTTTCTTATTAAAATAATAAATCTATTGACCTGTTATTCATTTACAATAATACAGACGTAATTGGACTTATTAAAGATGTAAACGGTATATCATACATTCGGAAACAGCATCAAACTGAGCTTGCAAAGTTAAATATCACACTATGTGATGAAAGGTTATTTAGATTCCTTTTTTACTAAATTTTTATATGTTTTTCAAATATAACAAAAACACTGGAACTAATATTTTTATTTCACTATTGCAGTTGTAAGAAAATGAATCTAACTCTATGGGCCATCTTCACTGTAAATAATTTCTACTCCTTAAATTCAAGTATAGGGAGAGTTATTATAGCAACATCTATATAGGTAAAAGAATACAATGGTAAATTCATTTAATTAGTATGATTATTGCTTTTACGATTTTCTTATGCAGTTTATAAAAGCTTTATGAGCTATGAGCAGAAAACATTTATTTTAGCCCATCAACTGCGTCCAGGCTACTAATTAACCCGGATATTCCAATGGCAAAACATTTGCTACTATGGTAAATAATTAATCTTATTTTAGAAAATATATACTCCAATTTATTAATACTAACGTATTTGCAAAACAACAAATTACAATAATGAGCTCTTATTGTTAAACAACACAATGTCTATAAGATTATTATTACAGCAATTACTTTCATTATTGGAGAATGATGTCAATGAGGTAAAGTTAAATTCACAAACTTCTTTTCTTATTTAATATAATTAATTTTCAACTGTCTGTAATGTAGATTAATAATTATTTTCTATCACCAAAATATAGGTTAAATATGTTGCAGTAAGGGCTATAGTCCTAATGTTACATATGGAAACGCCTTTGGAACATCTTTTCTGTAGCAAATGTGATAAGATCTATGAAAGTGTCAACAACGGTTGATTTATTCATTGAAATGATTCAACAATACCTACAAAGATGAGGTATGCAAATTATAAATTAAAATAATACAGCTGTAACATATTAGCTCTTCAACATATTGTAACACAATTATGTTTTTATATTTCTTTTATCTACTCAGATACATTGCAATTATAACAATTATGGATATCACCAAGCAAGCAATATTATTGTTGCACGATGAAGTACCTTAAACTTTCATAAATGCAACTGAAGAAGAATTTAAAAAATGTGCAAATAAGGTATATATTTTGATTTTCTTCTTTATTATATAAATTAAGTACTTTATTTTAAATATTTTTATATCTAACCATCTTCGGTGTGTGTATATATATTTACTTTTAAACTTTTATATAGGTTAATTGGTATGAACTGTGGGAAAATGAAATAAAGAATGCATTGTGAAAAGAGTATTTATTTCATATAAAAATAAACTCCACTATGAGCAAACTATCATTTGAAAGTGACATAACAGTCAAGAAAATAAAATAAATCAACTGCAATAAAAAATCAATTTTTTTATTGTCATAAATTGACAAGTGTAAGTCTTTTATTATAACATCATCATAAACAGAATCTTACATACCATTACTTATACTATTTTAATTGAATATTGAATATGCAATGTCAAAAAATGAAGAAAATGTGACAAATCAAGATGTTATACCACTTGATTCTAATGCGATACTGTCTGCGGATAACTTTGTTGACACAAGTGCAAGAGTTAAAACAACTCCTACTATTGCAATACTAGTACAAGAAGAAATCAGTCCAAGAAAAATTCAAATAACTCAGCTACTAAAACAAGTGCAGCTGTTGAAACAATTTCCGATGCTAAAATTGAATGATCAGGCATTTCAAACATCAACAATATTTTTCTTCTTTTTTTCCACTATACATCATATGAATTTTAAAAAGTGTCAATACTTTCATAAGTTCTCTCTATCCATTGTTCAAATACGGCATTCTATATAATCTAATTGATCCTTTTTATTAATTATTCTTATTGGTTGTATTTAATGCTTCCATTTAAATTATGAATGTGTAATAATTTTTATCTTTCAAAAGAATTTTATAATTCATTTTAACATTTAATAATAATTATATTTAAAAAATATTTTTTTCTATGGCCCGCATTGGGCACGGGCCCTGAAGCGCTAGTTGAAGATAAAACAAAGTAGGGATCGAGAAACGTATCCATTTAACCTAACTTTGACTTACAAACAACCTATTTCAGATTCATACACGTGGCATTGGTTTAACCTAAAGGTACAACAAGCTCTATTTTAAGTGATATAAAGCAGTTACATAAACAGAAGCAACCCTCACACGTTGACCTTAATCTGAATCTGCAGCGTTCAAATCGTTATAGTTGGTACTTCTACTTTAACAATGTTTGGCAACACGATGCACCCTCGATTGGTTCCAAGGCCCCATATGCGATTATCAACTATAAAACTGAAATGGTGGACAAAAAATAGCAAAAATACTGAAAATATGTGACCTATCCCTGTTTTGAATGCATAGTCCCCATATCCAACTGTAGTAACTGATAACACAGAGAAACAAATGAAATCAAGACCGCTCAATTTCTCTACGTAGTGTCGAACCAAAAAACCCAAAATGATGAATAAGGTAACAAAAGCCATAGGTACAGCTATCTTTCCCAACATCTTAACTCCCTCTCATTTCTTAACACCTTAAGAAATTTCTTTGAGAATTGTTGGCAGAGTCAGGTGCTCCTGATTTTTTCTAAAATCCAATTTGATGCCGCCTCTAGTATGTTTGAGAGTACAATGTTTAGAAGGATGGTTCCTCCAAGAACATAGAAGCAAAGGAAAATCTTAGTGCCAACAGTTTTGGCACAATATCTGCATATCCCACAATGACGGCCCAAAAAAGTCTTGGTTCTGTTCACATTTGAAAAATATTAGTGCGTAAGCAGATAGAAGATAGCACCAAAAAAGATGTATCCAATGATAAAAATAGCTCCATCATCAGTGTGAAGTTGGGGTAAAAATGGTGGAAGCATGACCAGTTTGAGTTTGATATTGTTCCTTGGAATGACAGCTAGGCAAGGAAATGGATCTGGAAGAAACTTCTTCATTGATTTTGGTTATCGTGGTCCTTTGGGATGTGGGAGGAAAAACAGAAAATAGTCTTTTATTGTAGAAATGGTGGTATGATTGAATGGGTGGGGGAATAAGAAGGTGAAATAACAACATTTTATAATGACAAACAAAAAAATATTAAAAAAAAATTATTTGCCACACAACAGGCTTGCAAGTGATATATAGATGAAAAAAAAAGCAATTTTAAACATACCTTTTCCTATACCACCTAGTACATAGGTCGACTTCATTCATCACTGTAATTTGTAAAAAAACAAAATGATAATTAATTTCATAATTATTTTAGAATATGACAAATTCATATAAAGAGAACAATAGCTTCCAAAAAGTCAAGCATGAAAGATAAATTCAATTTAAAGAAACATATCCTTTCCAAATGCACATTAAAGAAATATTCAAATAAGTCAGGCTTGAAACTATAGTTTCATCAGGCAACTATGGCTTTCAGACCCCCGTTTTTACACGTAGTTTTGCACTTCAAATGCAACCAAATGCTGCCCACATATCATGGCCAAGGAGCCTCATACATAACAGTTCTTAAACCCTTTCTAGGGAATCTCAGCATATCCAATCAATTGTACAGATCTTCTATAAACTCTTGTACACTGGATGAGAGTACTGGCCATTCATCCTAGTCATCTTAACTACCTACATTAAATTGATCAAACCAAATAGGACGAGGGACAATTCTATATTTGAAAATATTAAACAGATCTGTTCATAAATCTATTCATAAATGTAGGTAAGTAAAATGAATGGGATAGATGGACACTACAAACCCATGTAGTATATATAGATCTACTGCATGTTTGAACAGATCTACCAACCACTTTTCCAAGCTCCACTTCTCTTTCTCTCTCGATTTTGAGTGTTATTTACTTTCTTCTTTCTTAACTTTGTCTATTCCTCTCTTACTGTGGGGATTCCCCGTTTCCATCCTCAAAGAAGTAATGAACGAACACTCATAGAACCAGATTTGTTACAGATCCATCTCTCGAGAGTCGATAGCTCTCTTGCACCTGATTGATGCTTTTAAGCATTCTTCGTGTCCATCAACACCAACGGTCTGGATATTAGAACAAGCCTCTGCAGCAGCCGGTTGGATTGCACTGCGAACCAAATAGCCTCGAAAGGCACATCGAAACAGAAGCAAGAAAAAGGCAGACAAGAGAAAGCAACGAAAATTCCCTGGACAAAAGAAGTAAAGCCTTCTCCTTAGAGAATAGAATCCAATCTCCCACTCACACCAACAGCACATATCCATTCCTCTCAAAAAGCTCCAAAACCCAAAAAAAAAAAAAAAAGAAAAAAAGAAGTCACCAAAAAACCTAAAATCTGAAATAAGTGATTGGAAAATTTCAAGCTAGACTGGAGAGAGAGAGAGAGAGAGAGAGAGAGAGAGAGAGAGAAGAGGTACCTAGACTAGAGCTCCACGCTGTCACCTACAAGTTCACGTTCACAACACCCCCGTTGGAGCTATCCCGGTCGTCCTATGAATTTTTCTCTTTTTCTTTCTGTTTTTTCTTTCTCCTCCTCCACTCTCTCATATCTCCTCTCTCCTTGTCAGGTCCCAAATATTTCGGGTTGAATTGATTTGTCAAGTTTGAGTCAGGTTGAGAGGGTTACATGGATGCTTAATAGGCCATTTTAGAGATTTTGGATCTTTAAATGCAAGGTAGTTGTGTAGGGCCCATTGGAGATGGGCCGATTAGACATTCTTGGGCCTTGGGCCCAAGTTATTTGACCTTTTGAGCCAAAAGCCCCTTTTTGAAATTTTGTAAACTCAATAAAGAGTAGGGAGCCCTTCTTTTAATTGTCTTTTTTTCGTATGCACAGTTCTTTCGTTCTTCCTTTCCTTTGTAACCAAGCCATAGCAACTCTCCAAAAGAACCAAGGCTTGATTCAGGAGTTTAGATAACACCATCACCTTCAACTTCTTCTCTCTGTCTATTCTGATAGTGTCTACAACCTGGTAAGTACCTATCTCCAAACTACCATTACATTCTTTCAGTTTATTAGGGTATGTTCAATAGTTTAAAAGATCTGTATCTCTTGGATCTGTAGGATTTTAGATTGGGGAATCGAGTCAGGATAGGGGTTCATTCTTGATTGGATATAGCCTTAACAGATCTGAGTTTCCATACACGATTTGAAGCAAGTGGATAACTGTAAATAATGTCATTTTAGTTGTTTTGTTAAATGACATGCTTAAAAATCTGATTTATTTTATTGGGTTTAGGTTATGGATTAATAATGGAGATTTGATTTTTAATTGAAAATATATATATATACATAAAAATATATAAAAAAAGGGTAGCACTTGTTGTTGGGCAAGCCAGGCAGCGCCTACTACCTAGGCTAGCTACTAGCAAGCTAGCCGGCTGGGCCGGGATAAAAATCTGGTGGGCCTAGCAGTAGAGCTTGGGCCCAAGATGACTGAATGTAAGAATATTGGTTGGGTTTTTATTTTATTTTTATTTTGGGTTTCCATAGTAGATTTAGGTGTGATTATAGCATTTATTACAATTTGATTAGAATATTGATTTGGTTTTAATTGTGACTTGATTAGAATTTTAATTAATATTTAATTAGGTGTGATTAGAATTGTAATTAGGTTTGATTATAACCTCAATTGGGATTTAGTTACGTATGATTAGTATTTTAATTAGTTCAAGTAGAATTTAACTAAGATATAATTGGGGATGACTAGAATTTTAATTAGACAGTATTTGGGATTCTAATTTAGGTTTTAATTTGAGTTTAAATTTCGAATCTAAACCCGGATTTTGGTTCTTTCTTTTTTTTGATATAAAATAAGTGGGTGTTTTAATATACATAAATGATGATTAAGAATCTAATTGTTCCCTCTTCTTTTAATCATAATTTGATTTAGTTCAGATTTGGAATTTGAATACTTTTACCCAACTTGTAAAGCACATTAACTTTACATATTAGGATTCAATGGATCCCATTTTTTGGAAAAATTAGTTGAATATTCACATGAAGATTGGACTGAATTCAAAATGAGAATGTGAGTTCCAGGATGCAACATATGAAAGACATCAAAAGTAGGATATTAGTATCGTGGAATCTCATTACCATTGTAGAAGAAAGTTGGTTCCCATGTGCATACTTAACTAACTATGACTGGTAGATGGATTAGTGCTTACCTTCACAGGAATTGAAATAACAAACGATGATAATATAAATTTAAAAATTAAGCAATCTAATTACTTAAATTGATAATGGTTTGGATATGGTGAGTTAAGGGTATCATAGCATAATTCATTATGCATTCGTATGCAATATGTATTTATACAATATCTGATTAATCGCAGTTGGAGGTGGTCGCATGCTATCGAGACAGCATGTACTGTGGGATGTAGTACATGATTGTGCAATTTGTTATATCTGGCAAGAATACCCTTTTTTATACATTGTATATGTGGAAATACCTATTCATGCCATTGGGTTTGCATTCAGTATAATTTGAGTGGGATGTAAAATATGATTTAATTCAATTGATTAACATCATCACTTGCAGTATATCTCTTGCTAGATTACGTCAATCTGACCTACTACTATTGATATCTAGGTCCCGTTTCCGGTGCCAAACCGGAGGGTCAGGAAATGCATGAGATTCCGTTAGATGGTAGAATTGTTGAATGGAGCGCCAATTACATCATCTGAGGTGTCTCAGTAATAATGCTTAGATTTGAAATAGTAGATTCTTATAATAAGGCCATATTTGAGGCCATTAGTGTAGTCCTTTAATTTATTCATCTTGAGGTTACAACTTTAATTATTATACTTTGAAGTTCTTAACCATTTATTAATTGAAATTGAGCTTGGTTTATATAAATTATATATAATACTGAGCTGCACAGATTATGAATTTTTATTCCGCATGTAATTATGGTTGCTTAATCAACAAGCATAGCCTCATGAAGGATTTCGAACCACCTGGAATTGGGGCCCGTGTTATTTAAGAAAAATTTAAATTGGCCCTAATTCTCACACCCTTAAGATTAAGTTTTGATCCGGCTCAGTTTTGAGGGCGTAACACTCCTCTTTTTTGGTTTTTTTTTCTTTTCTTCTTTTTCCCTATTTTCTTGTTTTCTTTTCCCCTTCCCCAAAGGGCTTAATATAATGGAGCGTGTGTCTTCTCTTGCCAACTCACCACCCAAAGCAAGGCAAGACATCCTGAAGTATGAAATTAATACTATATTCAATTTGGGATAGAGGAAAGGAATGGGTTAGTGGGAGTTGGCCTAAAACTTCATCTCATTTCTTTGCTTTAAAAAACGAGATTTCTTTTGTGTATTTTTCCTAGAGAGCAATAATGGATATTTATAGGCTACAAATAGGGACCTTAAGAAGGAAATTAGGGATAAGCTTCATATGAAAATTGAAAACCCTAATTCGACTCAAATTAGAATCTTAGTTTCATAAATTATAATTCAGTCCACTAGAAAATTATAATTACGCTTATGTCCTTATTCTTAAAATAATATTTCAAGCTTCATCATCATCATCATTGTCATCATAAAAGCCTTACCCCAACCATGTTGGGGTTGGCTACATGAATTCTGTTTTTCCATTCTATTATATTTTGAGCCAAATCCTTTCATGAGTTAAATTTCTTTAAATCTGAATCAATGACCTCCATCAATGTTTTCTTCGGCCTACCTCTACCTCTTGATGGGCCATCCACCCGTATGGCCAAACTTTTTCTCACAGGTGCCATTATCGGCCTACACTCAATATGCCCAAACCATCTTAAACGAGTTTCTCTAATTTTATCCCCTATTAGTGCTACTACTAAATGCTTTTGAAAGCGCTCATTTCTAATTTTATCTTTTTTAGTTTTACCACACATCCACCTAAGCAATTTCATTTCCTCTACATCCTCTTATGAATATGCGTCTTCTTAATTGGCCAACATTCTGCTTCATATGTTATCGCTATTATAACCACTGTCCTATAAAATTTGCCTTTCAATTTCATTTGCATTCGTCTGTCGCAAAGCACTCCAAAAGCTAGTCTCCACTTCAGCTACCCAGCTTTTATCCTATGCTCCACATCGTTATCAAGCTCCTCATCCTTACTAATCATCAAGCCTAGGTACCGAAAAAAATCTCTACGTGGTATCTCATTGGCTTCAATTTCGATAGTGGTTTCAACACTTTGTTTATGTTCATTGAAGTTGCAATCCATATATTCTATCGTTGTACGACTTATTTTAAAGCTTCTAGATTCTAATGCCCTCCACCATCTCTCAAATTTTGCATTTATACTATCTCTGGATTCATCCACCAATACTATATCAACTGTAAACAAAATACACTATGGTACTTTTTTTTTAATATGCACAATTAACTCATCCATAATTAATGCAAAGAGATAAGGGCTTAAGATTGATCCCTGATGTAAAACTATAATCACGGGAAATCCACCTGTTTCTCCACACGTGGTTCTCACATTTGTTGCCGCTCCTTCATACATATCCTTAAAATTTTCAATGTAACACCTCTAGAGACATTCCTTTTTTTTAAAACCCAGCAAATTAAATTCCCCAGTACCCTATCATAAGCTTTTTCCAAATCGATAAAGACCATGTGTAGATTTTTCCTCTTTGCTCGATATTTTTCCATTAATTGCCTAAGTGAAAAGATAGCTTCCATAATTGATCTCCCTGGCATAAAACTAAATTGATTTTCAAAAATCTTGGTCCTCCGTTTTAGTCATTGCTCCATTATTTTCTCATAACTTTATAGTATGACTCGTAAGTTTAACCCCTCGATAATTGGTACAATTTTTTATATCTCCCTTATTCTTAGTAATAAGTACTACAATGCTTCTTCTCCATTCATCCGACATTTTCTTTGTCACAAGTATTTTATTGAATAGTCTATATAACCAACTTACCCCAACCTCTCCTAAGCATTTCCATACTTCTATTGGAATACCATCTAGGTTTGTTACCTTTCTTATATTCATTCGCTTCAATGCTTCCTTCACTTCCATCCTTTTAAGTCTACGGAGAAAAGTATGCTCCAGTGATGAAATATCCTCCTTAACTCTTGTATCGCCCAAATGTTCTTCATTTAGAAGTTTGCTAAAATATTTCTTCCACCTTTTTTTAATATCGTTGTCCTTCATTATAATATTTTCCTCATTGTCCTTGATACATTTGACATGATCTAAGTCCCTACTTTTCTTTTCTCTTGTTTTTGCAAATTTAAAAATATCTTTTTCTCCTTCTCTTGTTCCCAACCTATTATAGAGATTATCGTATGCTTTAAACTTTACACTACTTACTATTTTCTTAACTTCTTTCTTTGCCTTCTTATTCAACTTAAAATAATATTTCAAGCTTCTTGTTGTTAAATGCTTATTATTCTCCCCACGTTAAGATTTTAGATATCCATCAATTAAATAATTATTGACACCTATATTTAATCAATATCTTTATAATTCCTTGAGACCTTATACTTAACTTACTTGATATGTCGGACACAAAGTCCACTTGCAGGGTTTGACATAATCAAAACTTATAAGCTTCATCAAGGGGATATCATCAATCCCAATTACAGGGTGTGGATTCTGCCAATAAACTAATATGCACCATACAAGTAGTGTAGTCATCCAATAGACTGAGATATTGACCCATAAAAGGTCTCACTCCTTTATAAATTCAAATGCCAAACACTAAATGTATGTATCTATTTTTTATATCGGAATTAAGAGTACAAGCATATATAATAACCATTTGAATGTTAATCGTCTTATATAGTCAGTATAATGATATCATCATCATCATCATCATCATCAAAGCCTTATCCCAACCATGTTGGGGTCGGTTATATGAATTCTATTTCTCCATTCCGTTCTATTTTAAGTCAGTATAAAGACAATCAAAAAACAGTCTTGTTCAATACACACAAAGCGTTCTAGCATATCAAGTCGAAACTATATCATTTTCCATAGACAAGACAAGTTT
Source organism: Sextonia rubra (assembly GCA_037013555.1). NCBI lineage: Eukaryota > Viridiplantae > Streptophyta > Magnoliopsida > Laurales > Lauraceae > Sextonia > Sextonia rubra. The sequence goes on along the minus strand of JASUAD010000001.1, from coordinate 100,712,833 downwards.
ACTAAAACATTATGCTACAATCGTACCGATGGTGTGTCTAACTCCATCTGGATTGTGAACACCAACAACTTATATTCTATAAAATCCGACAAGCAAATCTTTCATATGTAAGTTGAACTCTATACACCAACTTGTCTACTTTATAGAATAAAAGACACACATAGGCATAATAGATAACAATGCAACCATTTGCCCATACAAATTCTCATTAAGATGAAAAGACAAGCTTTACTAATAAATAAATCAGTTAAAGGCAAATACATAAAAGTATGCTTTTAGTATAAATTTCCAACAAGCACCTCAGTTATATTTGGTTAGGTAAGATCCCGCCAATGTTTCATCAGTTTTGAATTGTTCAAGTTTTCTCTGTCCATTTGTGATGTGATTTGATTTTAGGTTCTGTCATAGGCCTTGTGGATCTAACGTTGGGGTGGTGCTTTCGATGTTGGTACGGTTTTGAATTTTTTTTGGGTGATGATATTCCAAAACATCAAATTTTTGGGCAACTAATTTTAGATTTTCGCACTCTGCTGGGCTATTGCTATTGTGGTCCTACGTCTTGGCACGTTTAACTTCCTGTAGAGTAATTTGTTTTTTACTGAGTGGAAAATTCTTTGACATGAGCAAGACATTCTATCACTATATTATTCCTTTTGCTTATGGATAAAGCCAGCTCATATTCATGTCATGTCATGTCAGTTGTAAATATTTTTCGTTTAAAAGCTACTTTCTTTGCATCACTTTACACTCTCCCGTTGTATTTCTTGCCTATTTTTCAATTTATAATTATTGGCCCATTTAATTTAGAGATATTGACTACAAGATAGCCCATTCATTATTATTATTATTATTATTTTGCTATAAGCCCATTTAAACGAGACAAGCTGAGATTTTATTTTATTTTATTTTATTGCCTCATAAAAAGCTGAATTTTGTTACTTGAGGAAGCATATGACATGGAAGTGCATCTCCTAGCTTCAAATCTTTCTCACCGTCTTATCATGAAATTTTATTAAAGTTGCTTTTAGCTAGAAGCAGAAGGGGATTGTTTCGAATTCAATTGTGACAGGGTCCCTTTGGCCAGCGATGGGACGAGTCTTGAGGCTTCGTAGTGAAACAAGAGTCTTTACATGGTCCAATCGACCAATTACGATTCTGTGCAACTCCATATTCAACCATTTTCCACAAAATAAAATATGACCCGTTGGCCTTTCTATTGGTTGTCACAACAAATAAAAAGGTAATGCAAATTGGGTATTCTGTTGGAAGCCAATTTCATTGATCCTTGTCACCCATCTAATCTTAATTTTTGTAATGGCATGATAAAATCCTTCAAAATAAAGTAAAATTAAATTAAAAAACCTACGAGTCTTTTGATTGGATGGAGATCATCCAAGAGCGAGTGCCAAAGGCCGAACCCCTTTTTTCTTTTTCGTTATTTTTCAGGGGGGCCACCTTGCCATAAGAAATTGTTGATTAATACCCCCACCTTGCATAAAAAATCTTTTGAAATGGTTTTGGATAGCCACTGTCAACTTTGCACCACTAGTTTGCCTCTAGAACTCATCTAGAATAGTTCATGTAGGATCACTACACCAGTAGCCGAAAATGCAAAAATTTAAAATTAGTTGCCAAAAAAATTGATGTTTTGGAATATCAGCAGCCAAAAGATAAATAAATTCAAAACCGTACCAACAAGCAGGACCACAAAGCAGTAGGCCAGCAGAATGCAAAAATCTAAAATTAGTTGCCAAAAAATTTGATGTTTTGGAACATCAACAGCCAAAATAAATAAATAAATAAAAATCATACCAACATGGAAAGCACCACCCAAACATTAGGTCCATGAGGCCCATGAAAGAACCCAAAAATCACATCACATCAGAAAAAGAAAGAGAAAGCCTAAACAATTCAAAACTAACGAAAGGTTGGCGAGATTTTACCAAACCAAATATAACTAAGGTGCTTACATTTATGAAACCCTCAACAATTGGACCCTAGTCTTAAAGAGGCCTTCATTGCCGGATAAGGGAGTAGGTTGTCCCTTATTCATTAAAAGATACCAAACAGCTCTTTACTTTCCTATTTATTGGAATGATGAAGTTCTAGGCCAACTCCCACTAACCCATTCCTCTCCTATATCTCAAACCGAATACGGTATTAATTTCATACTTCAGGATGTCCTAACCTGCTTTAGGTGGTGAGTTGGTGAGAGAAGACACACACGCTCCATTATATTAACCCCTTCTTTCCTTTAGCATTTTACATTTAGTAAAATGTTGCCTTCTCTGCTGGTTTTTACCAAACAGCTCTTTACTTTCCTATTTATTGGAATGATGAAGTTCCAGACTCAAATCCCACCAAACCATTCCTCTCCTCTATCCCCCAATCCATTAACTCCCTCTTGTCCTCACCCCGCCCTTTATTGGACCATAAACTACCTTTACAATGAGGATTTGCAAAGATGTTATTAAAATACGAATATATAAAGAAAACCACATATTTTACAGTTCCGTTGATGGGACAAATAAGATGAGAGAAATTGGGAAAGAATGAGATAAAATAGATTTAGAATTGATGAAAGATACGCCTAAGTGGGCCTTAGAGAGCTTAATTTATTTCATACTTTTTTTAACATGTAAACAAATGGATAACATTCTCTTTTATGATAGAAAAACACAATCATAATTGCTCCATTTTAAACTTCTCACAAGCATAAAGTGATACAAATTACTGTGTAATTCTAAGATATTCAAACTATTATTTGGATTGCATCCGGTTGCATCTCTTAAAGGATCGCTGCAAATTGTCCAACTTCAATGTTTTTCTAGAAAAAACATGACAAGAACTACCTCACATGAATCTAAAAGTGGACTCACCTAAAAAAGAACACAAACTTGAAGCAACGTTCTAAATGGTCAATGTTCTGGAGGATGATGAAAGGAGATTAACCATCGATGGAGGAGAAAGAGGAAGAAGGTTGGATCAATTACATCGGTTCCTTTCTTTAGACCCATAGAATGAAGAGCACCATTAGGTTGACTTTTTTTTTTCAGTAAAAGGTTAATTCATTTAAGTAACAAGGTCAACTACAAGATCAGAAGATAAAAGGCTTGTAAGGGCCCCAAAAACCCAAAAGAAGGATCCTGAGGATAAAAGAAAGTAGCTATAGATGAGGTTAGCTACTTGGGAAGCTAGCGATATCACTTTCCCCATACAGAGGAGATTAACAATCCCCCTAGGGATTTATAGCTTCCCCGAAGCTTTGAACAAGAGTATTGTATCCAAAAACAACATAAGACATCAAAGACAATATTCACAAACAACCCAAAGACCTGTATCCCCCTCAGACCGCTGGAGGTCAGTGCCCATCCTGGGAAACTACTAGGCATGGAGACCTGTCTGTCGGTTCTCCCTCCTAGAGCTGTCTGCTCCCTCTAATCTGCCCACAGCCTCCACAACCCGCCTGTACAGTACTCAAAGCACTGTAGAAGGTTCAACTGTAGATGGCAGCATTGCTGATTTCCACCTCGTACAGATATTGGATGTCTTTAGGCAGTCAAACAGAAAAGATAACAGCGATGGGGTTGACATCTTTAGACAGAGCATCTGCTATCATGTTGGTTGTTCTGTTACAAGAGTTAAGAGACCATAGATGCTATTTAGCAAGGAGGTTTAGAGTCCGTTTCTGTTCGGGCATCATGGTCCAACCTAACTGGCTAGAGGCTTACACCGTTGTTATCAAAATCACGCTGGCCCCTTCAATTTGAAGCTTCGAGATTCTCATTCCCTTAGCAACCTGTAGTCCTTTCCTCAAAGTGATTAGCTCAACTTATAGTCCTTTAGCAATTGGAAAATTTTTAAACGGCTCAAATTTGTTGGCCATTGATTAGTTGCTAGAATGAGCAAGTGAGGCCCATATTTTATATACAAGTGGGCCCCAATTAGATCAATAGAACCACCCCAATCCAATCCCTAAGTGAGGTCCCCACATCTAGGTGTGCGGGATTTTATCATTTTAATTTTTTTATATGTATGTGAATTAGAGTATTTATTTGCTTTATAACTTTATGAAAAATGTGGGTGCTTAGTTTTGACCATATAATAACTAATGGGTAATTGAGTAGGCTTATTTGCCCGGGTCACACAATACATATCCTGTGTAGGGTTGTTCAATGGTCACTTGAAACTTGCATTTCGAATCTGACGAACCAAGAAATGTGGAACTACAAGGTACCTATTTAATCAAACTTTGACTTATGAACAACCAATGAATTTGTATTTCAGATTCTTACACCTGACATTGGCTTAATCTCAGGTTTATTAAGTTCTATTTTATTGCAGTAATAAGCAATGTAAATCATTTGCATAAACAGGGACACAAACCTCACACATTTATCTCCATCAAACTCTACAGCGTTCAAATCTCAATGGATGATACTTCTGCTCTAACTACATTTAGCAGTGCGTACCCTCCATTAGTTTTACACACTCTAGAGAAGTTGAGCGTTCTTGATTCCATTGATCTCTGTCGTATCAGTTACTATGGTTGGATATGGCGACTATGCATTCAAAACAAGGATAGGTCGCCTACTTGCAGTATTTTGGATATTTTTAGCCACGCTTTCAGTTGCCCATCAATGAAAAGATTACTTTTGTTGATTAGAGTGTAGTCCCTCCTTAAACCTTGGAATGATGGCTACTGAAATTTTGCAAGAAAACTTATAAGACAATTATCCTCGAAACCTTTTAAAAAATCTCTTTTTGAGCAAATGAGGAGAGGCAAAACTATAAAGATTCCAAATGTGTTTAAAAAACTTGAAACCATGGAATGGTTTCAAACTAAGGAGGCCCCCAGTCCTTATATTTAAGGATAGCATAAAAAAATAAAATTTGAAAAAAAAATAATAATTGCTACACAACAGGCTTGCAAGTGATACTGATGAAGCAAAGTAATTTTAAACATACCATTTCCTATACCACCTAGTCCTCACATTGACTTCATTCATCACTGTTACTTGTAAAAACAAAATGATGACTATTCATAATTTTAAACATGACAAATTCATATAAAAAGAAAAATAGAAAGCAAAAGGTAAAGCATGAAAGATAAACTCAATTTAAAGAAACACATGGTTTCCAAATGCACATTAAAGAAACAAATTCAAATCAGTCTGGTTTCAAACTATAGTTTCATCAGGCAACTATGGCTTTCATAATTCTTTTTAGCACTGAGTGTTGTACTTTAAAGTTCAAAGGTAACCAAAAGCGGATTTGGCGCACGCATGATGGCTAAGGGGCATCAACCCTTGTACAGACAACAGTTCTTAAAGCCAGTTTGGGAAATCTCAGCATATCCAAACTGTTGTACAGACCTTTTATAAACTCGTTTAACTGTGGATGAAACTACTTGGCCATTCATCCCATCCATCTTGCTTACCTACATCTAATCGATCAGATCCATCAACCCTTCCTTTTGGGGAATCTCAGCATATCCAAACCATTGTACAGAGCAAAATATAATGTGCTACCCACCTGCCCAACAACAATCTTTCTTAGACCCACTAGACGAAACTTGTGCTCATCTAGTGGGAGCATTTCATAGAATTTCTTCCTTCATAGAACTCAACTAGACCTGGATCGTAGGCTGGGGGAAGAAAAGGAAATATATATATATATATGTGGATGGATTGACTGACCTCGCCAGCTTCATCGATCAGCGCTGACCAATCGCTGCTCCCCGCCCGTCGCTCGATGCCCACGGTCGGTCCGCATCCGTCGACTTCTTCTTTTGCCCTCTCTCCGTCTCTCCAGTGGAAAATGGAGAGGAAATGGAAAGGGCAAAACCATGGCAGTAGAAGGTAAGGGGAGTGGGAGGTGAGGACAAAAGGGAGTTAACGGCTCTCTCTCCAGTCGAAAATGGAGAGGAAATGAAAAGGGCAAAACCATAGTAGTAGACGGTAAGGGGAGCGGGAGGCGAGGACAGGAGGTGGAGTGAACGCATTGGTTTTGGTATAGAGGAGAGGATGGGTCGATCGGAGTTGAGCCCAGAACTTCGTTCCAATAAATAGGAGAGTAAAGAGCCTTGGTAGATGGTGCCCTCCAGAGTGCAGAGTGATTAAAAAAATGTGGCCTCGAAAAAAAAAAATTAACATTCATAACTGACATGATATTGATCTAAAATGACTTTATCCAGGCACAAAAGAAATAATATAGTAGTAGAATAACTTGCCCATGTTAAAAAATGTTTTCTGCCCAATAAAATGAGGAATTTATACAAAAAATTAAACATAAACCTGAATTAATCGAATTCATTAAGGAATATATAAAAATAACGGATTAGGGTGTTGTACACATGGAAAAAGATAGTTTTACCCCCTAACGATATCATTAGGCATCATTTTCTCCTTATCTCAAGTCAAACCTTGTACAAAAATTATAATTTATTGGAAATTAGTGTTTTTATATAAGTTAACAGCAAGTATTACCGACCAACTCTTTTGGTTCCCTCCTTTTGGATTTTTATGTTACAGACTACCTTTAATCAATCCAATTTCTTGGCAGATGCACAAATACTACACTAGTCTTTTCACCACTCAAAGATTCTAATTTCACACTATTTCAGGCATAATTCGTTGTCAGATTTATCATAATAGGTTAACTAAGTTAACATGGTGATGCAATACTGACCTCCATCGCCACATGTGTAGGGCCCAATTAAATTTAGGGTTTTTTTAGTAATTATGTCATTAGATTGCTAATTTTATTTAATGAGTTGTAATTAGGATTTAGTTTCCTATATTATGTAGTTTCCTAGTTTTATTAGATTTCTTAGGCCCGAACTTATTTTACTATTTATATGGCATTATATGGCATTGTAGTAAATTATTATTCGGAGTTGATTAATAGAATTTGGATTTTCCCCTTGAGGTGCGTCCTCATTTATTGTCTCTTTGGAGACGTTTGAAGTGTCCTCAGACACCTGATTGTGCTTTGGCACTTCCGGTGACTATACTTCGACACGTCCCTCAAGCCCTATCCTTAGGGCATGCATCACATTAGTATTAGAGACGAAAGATCCTCAATTGTCTCAGCGTGATTACCCCATCCTCCGCCATCTCTGAATCCTTACCCCAATACACCACTATCTGTCCCACCGACATCACCCCTCACCCTTGCTGATCTGGAAACCCTCACTGCCCCTTCTCCGCCTGTAACCAAAACCCTACAGCCTATCTCCCGAAAACCCATCCCCAAACCACCCATACTAACACCCACCCCCTAGAAACCAATCTCTTTAAAAAAATACAAAAACCATGTCAGATCCTCTTCTGTCCCCATCAAAACCATACCCACCATCTAAGAAGCACGGACACGGACACGGGACACAGATACGACACGATACGGATACGCTGACACGGCATTTCTCAAAAAAGTAGGACACGGACACGTCAGGGGACACGTTAATAATATATATTAATATATATATATAATCATCTGCTAAAAAAATATCATTTTAACTTTTTTGATCAATTTAGCAATTAAAAAATAAAAATTCAAGTACCAACTAACAAACATATCAAATAATTAAATATCAATACAATACTAAAACATAATTTATAATCATTAAACATGAAATATCCACAGTTCCATAAAATCCATATAAAGAAAAGGGCGGATTAGCTCTTTCCCCTCTCTAAAAAAAAAAGAGCAAAAAGAAGCCTATCTTGAGGCCTATTCTTTAGTGAAATATTTATTTGTCTTTAGCTTGTGATATGATTAATACTTACAATCATACATTTTTCCATGATAAAAAATTGTCATATATAAAGTTTACAAGTTTTAATAACCACATGTTAACAAAGTGTCCATTGTTCAAGAGATATCAGCCACATGTTTATTTTTTAGTCATAGACACGGGCTAAGAATTGTGGGATACGTTGCAAAAAGAGTGTCGAACAAGTGTCCGAAATTAAGATTTTTAGTTCTTAATTATAGACACGGCTAAATAGTATCGGACACGTGTCCGAGAGTGTCCGAGGAGTGTCGGTGTCCGACACGTGTCCGACACGGACACGTCACTTTCTTAGAAGTGTCCGTGCTTCTTAGCCCACCATTGTCTTCCACAGCTAGAGCCAAAAACACACACACACACACACAAAAACAAAAAAAACAAAAAAAAAAATCACCTCTTTTATCCCATCATCATCATCATCATCATCAAAGCCTTATCCCAACCATGTTGGGGTCGGCTACATGAATTCTACTTCTCCATTCCTTTCTATTTTGAGCTAAATCTTTCGATAAGTGCAACTTCTTCAAATCTGAATTAATGACTTCCATCCATGTTTTCTTCGGCCTACCCCTACCTCTTGATGGACCCTCTACCTGTATATCCAAACTTTTTCTCACCGATGCCATTGCTGACCTACGCTCAACATGCCCAAACCATCTTAAACGAGTTTCTCTAATCTTATCTCCTATTGGTGCTACCCCTAAATGTTCTCGAAACCTCTTTTATCCCATCCCAAATAAATAAATAAATCAAAAGGAGGAGGAGAATAACAAAATAGAGGAGGAAAGCATACCTAGTTTGACAGCCCATCCACGTTCGTCGTCATCTTCTCGTCGCTTGCACCCATATCCATCATCGACTAGCAGTGCCCAGCAGCCACTACCATCACCATCATCTTTATTGCCATGTCATCTTCACTTCACGCTCTTCCCTCCTTCATGAATCACCCAAGGGCTTTTGCTGTTTTGCCCTTTTTTTTTCCTTCTTCTTGTGTACGGAACACAAGAAGCCAAAAGTTCCCTTGCATGCCCTATTTGTGATATGTGCCCAACAGCCCACTCCCTTTTGTTTTGGGTTTGTTCACTTTAGTTTGGGTCTTGTCAGACCCAACCCACTCTAGTTGAAGCCCAAACACCAACAAACAACAACTTTTAGTTCTTATTCGAAATCAAGCAAAGGAGACCAACAGTGACATTGGCAAACGTCAGTTCTTAGGGCATAGTAACCACATCAACGGCCAAAATTGTTTAACCGATAATGACAATATCTGAAATTGGATTTTAAATCATTTTTCATTATCATTTTCCCAGAGAGCAGATCTTCTCATTTGGTTAATCAAATTTTAAATTGTAGTTCCTACGTCCATGGAAGAATTTCGCACTACCGTTGCTAAGTTATCTGCTCTAGTCAAGCAACTCCATGCAACACTTACAAGAATGGAAACGAAGAATATCAATTTAGAAAATAATGATTATGGGCAATGTGCTGGACAAGAGATTGCCAGTTGTTCCAACTTGCTAAAATCTCCAATTCCAGAGCAATTTACATTGCATCACAAAGTTGATCCAGTTGTACATGAAGACATAGGCAAAGATCATTCTACTAAAAATTTGACTACTGGAATCAATTTAGATGATAAGTCTGAGGGAGCTCCATCCATTCCACTAGCAAACAATTGACTTGTTCCAGTGCGTCCACAAGAAGATCTATCCGTTGCCATTCATCATATTGAATTCATCTTTGGAGATGAATAACAAATAGTTAAAGATTGTGATTTGATGGTGCAACTTTTACAAAAAAGGTATCCAATGATTCGATCGCACACCCACAAACACTTTCTCTATCAAATCAAAGGGTACATCATGCTCAAAATTTTCTAGATGTGTGTACAAGTTCAAGTTCAAGTTGAGCCAACAGATCGCAATTTATTTTATTGATATTTGACCCAAGCAGATATTAACCAAACTCGAGGTCGAATTCTTTCCAAGTAGGGGAGAATGATGCAATATTGACCTCCATGGCCATATATGTAGGGCCCAATTAGATTTAGGATCTTTATTTAGTAATTATATGTCATTAGATTGCTAATTTTATTTAAAGAGTTGTTATTATGATTTAGTTTCCTATATTATGTAGTTTCCTAGTTTCATTAGATTTCTTAGGCTCTAAGTTATTTTATTATTTATATGGCATTTTAGTGAATTATTATTCAAAGTTGATTAATAGAATTTAGGTTTTCCCTCTGAGGTGCATCTGCGTTTATTGTCTTTTTGGAGACATTCGAAGTGTCCTCGGACACCCGATTGTGCCTCGGAACTTCTGGCAATTGTGCTTTGGCACGTCCCGCAAGCCCTAACCCTAGGGCTTGCATCACATGGTTATGATGAAGGATTAGGATCACATAATAGTCTTCACTAAGACTCATCCAAACACTTTGAGTGCTTTTCTTGGTTTGTCATGCATTTAGGTAGGGTCCATTGAGAGCAGGCATTTTACTAAGGGTATACTTTGGATAAGTGCAACATTCAATTTTGAAGCCTCAAATTCATTGATTTTCTAATTGAATATGTTTTTGCGATTATATCAAATGTTAATGGTTCTGTCAATTCCAATGTGGGTGAAGGGATTTGAGTTGTTGATTCCCAAGATGTTGGTGAGGCCCACCTTCAATTATTAAATCGAAAATTGGATAGACCCATTCCATATACATATTGAATGAACACAATGCCTATTGCTCCTAAGTTCCTAAAATACTAATGTAGATATGATAGCTCAACTTGATCATATTCGTACCAAAATCATCACATATAGCTTCTCGTGCAAAATCAATTCCTCAAATAATTCAATTATCTGATAAGTTCTTCACATACAACGAACCGTAATCTATACCATGGTATCAAAAATTTCACGTTTGTAACAGGTTGATTTGTTTTTTTTTTTTTTTTTTTTTGGCGGAAAGTGTGATTGGGTTTGATGAGACATGCATGTTGATGTCCCACAATAGGAAAAGGTAAGAAAAGGACAGAGGTAGTAAAAATATATATATTTGAAGAAGATAAATTGCAATGAAGAAACAACATTAATGTAGCCAACCCCAACATAATTACTTGGGAGAAGACTTTAACGATAATGATAAGGAGGATGGATTTTATGGGACATGGTAGATGCACATATCAATTCCTACTTTTCATACCAAGAAGATGATCACTTGGCTGAAAACCCAATAGCCCTAGATTGCTCCGGCAATGTTTGATGATGTGGTTGCACAGTATTGATTTATGGTATCTATTAGGGTCGCTTGTACAATTAAGACTCCAACAATCACCCACGATAGAGAGGTGAACGCATGGGTGAAGTTAGGTCTTGATTAGAAATCCCAATGGGAAATCTGAAGCCCAAATCACAATGAACAATCCCAATGGGAAATCTGAAGCCCAAATCACAATGAACAAGTACGAATTTAGAAATCAGATCATACCAGAAATCGGGAGCTACTACTGCTGCATGCACGCCTGTAAGGCTGCTAGTGCCTCTTCTTCATCTTCTCTCCTATTATGCTTCCCTTCTCCTCTCCTTTCCGTGCCATCAGAGTCTCACATAAAAAGGGCTTCTCAATTAACAGGTCCGGCTTGGCTTATTCTCATCTCATGCTAGAGTTGTGGAACCCATGACTACGGATAATTTAAGCAACTCAAAATAAAAGGCAGCCTCGTATCCTATATATAGGTTTTTGCCAAATTCACCATAAAATGAAAAATGAGCGCACAAATCCAAGTTTTTTTTTTTTTTTAGTTTTTAGTTTTTTTCAGTTTTTTGATGAAGAACCGGCCAACCCATTACCCTCAATCATTAGTAAAATCTCAAATACACAACATCACCCACTATATCTGTGTCTTGGGTAAGGCCCAAACGATTTTAAAGCGGAGATCTCCAGCCCATTACTAGACTTTCTAACTACTTGAATAATTTAAGTGTGGGTAAATCCAAGTTTTCATGCCCGGCGAATTCAAATCTCTTATTTGATTGAACTAGTTGTGGCCCATACACAAGAAAGTTTTTGTTCACTCTAATAAAAGACAAAAAAAAAAGTCATAAGCTCAAAAACAGATACTAGGGCCAATATAGTTCATCAGTTTGGCTCACTCCAGATCTTTAGATAGTAGCACTCTATAATTTTGGAGCAAGCCAAATTAAAAAAAAAAAACCTAATATAAATTCTTGAATAGATTGATGTTTAAAATTAAAAGATAAAAAAACAAACTCCCTTTCTTTCAGGAGTTCAAAATCTTCTTAAAGGCACGTTTAACAAAGATCCACGTTGCAGATTTCTAACTAGAAATCTGCAATTGCATGGACATTCCACATTTGGTAAGTATGTGGAAAGCAGACGTTAGTCGTTCGCTTTTCATGCTCTTATGGAAAGCATGGGTCAAGCCCCCACAACCCCCCTTGGGAATCCACGATTGCGTGGACTTTCCACGTTTGGTAAGGGCATGGAAAGTAGACATCAGTCATTTGCTTTCCACGCTCTTGTGGAAAGCATGGGTGAGGCCCCCACCCCTCCCCCGGGAAATCAACGATTGTGTGGTATTTCCACATTTGGTAAGCACGTGGAAAGCAGATGTCAGTTGTTTGCTTTCCACGCTCTTGTGGAAAGTGCAGGTTAGGCGCCCCCCCGCCCCCCCCCCCCCTCGCCAGGGCACGCAGATTCCACTAGAGCTTTGAAACGCAAAGCTACAGTAAACTGGGAGGTGACTAGGGCTTTCACAGAGTTTTGGCAAGTATGTGGAAAGCAGACGTTAGTCGTTCGCTTTTCATGCTCTTGTGGAAAGCATGGGTCAAGCCCCCACAACCCCCTTGGGAATCCACGATTGCGTGGACTTTCCATGTTTGGTAAGGGCATGGAAAGTAGACATCAGTCATTTGCTTTCCACGCTCTTGTGGAAAGCACGGGTGAGGCCCCCCCCCCCCCCCCGGGAAATCAACGATTGTGTGGTATTTCCACATTTGGTAAGCACGTGGAAAGCAGATGTCAGTTGTTTGCTTTCCACGCTCTTGTGGAAAGCGCAGGTTAGGCGCCCCCCCCCCTCGCCAGGGCACGCAGATTCCACTAGAGCTTTGAAACGCAAAGCTACAGTAAACTGGGAGGTGACTAGGGCTTTCACAGAGTTTTGATCAAATCTTGATTATGTGGGTGCCGAAGGGATAATCTGAACTATTAATATTGAACTCACCTAAAACAGCTATGGGGGTCAAAATCCAACCGTTGAAGCTTCTTAGATCTTGGGATATTTTAGATTAGAAAATGTAATCAATGTTAGATGCATAGATCTAGAAATCTATGGGCCCCTTTTGAAAAATCCAAACCGTTAATTTGATCAAGAGGCTAAGCACGACTATGTGACTAAAGTTTATATTGTGAGGCCTTATGGATCATGATATATTGGCCAAAACGTTCCAAGCTGTTGATTTCTTAAAGGTTACTTCCTTGGAGATCCTCTTTTATTGCCAAACCTGGTTTTTTTAAGGGAGGATGGGTTGATTCCAGCCTTCAGGAGGAATTCTTTGCAACCATAGAATCCTTTGGTTCCTGCGGACCATTGCTAAATGTGCTCTAAAAGCATGCCAATTTTATATTTGCTTTTATCACTAAAATTTTGGGTGATTGCTGACATGCAGAAATGGAGGGCAGACTTAGGCTGACCCAAGTTGTAGGCCTTTCTTATATGGGTCAAAGATTGTTCAGCCTTTAGGTCTCGAATCATACTCAAAAGACAGATTTTTACTTATTCAGTTGAATATGTATTATTATCCATTACACTAATTAAATGGATGTATTTTTCATTTAATGAAATAAACATTAGATCATAAAACATCATCATCATAGCCTTGTTCTAATTATGTTGGGGTCACCTACATGAATTATGTTTCTCCATTCTGACCTATCTTGAGCCAAATTGTAACACCTCACTCTACACGTATGTATGATATTATCTGCTTTGCCCCATAGGCCTCACGGTGGTTGTGACGTCCTGGAATCCCACATCAACTATAGAGAGGAAAGTGATTAGGTTTATATGTAGAGCTTGCACCCTTACTTTACATGAGGACAAAAGCAAAACTATGAGGCCCATGGGTTAAAGTGGACAATATCATGCATACGTATTGGGTGGGGCGTTACACAAATCCCTTCTTTGGCCTACCCTTTCCCTTTGGTGAGACATTAACCTACATAAACAAGCTTTTTCTTATCGGCGCTGTTGCCTATGCTTAACATGCCCAAACAATTTGAAATAGATTTATCTAATCTTTTATCCTGTTGAAGCTACCCCTAAATGATCTACACAATGCTTATTTCTAATTTTTTCTTTTCTACTTTTATTACACATCCACCTCAATATTCTCATCTCTATATCTATTTTATTCATATACTACTTCTTGATTGGTCATCATTCTACTTGTAAGATCCCAACCCCAAATTTTCCTAATTTCCTATTTAATTGTGCTTGTCTATTTAATTTGGGGTTCTAGAGGGATGATTTAAAATTTAGGAAGAGTTTAGGGGGTTAATTGTAATTAGGTTGGGAGTGTAGAGAGACCCTTAGATGATATTTTGACCCTTAGGAAGGTCCTTGGGGAGATTTTTTTTATAACTAACCTTGAAATGACTAGACACCCTTAAAATATTCCTTGTCTTTACCACAACTTAATTAAAGGGCACTTTGGACCTTTCCTTTCCAACTACAACAACCTATATAACCACTCTCTACTTACACCATCTCATTTCCAACAAGAACTCTTCTCTCTCTCTCTCTCTCTCTCTCATTTCCCATCTTTCTCTCCCTTCATTTTCCTCCCAGATTCCTCTTAAATTCTCCTAGATTTAGAGCTTCCAAGAGACTTTCATGGCTTCCATTATCTCTTCTCCAATGCATTCTTACAAGATCAAGCCATCGTCTTCTACCAACAAGCTAGATCTTCCTGTCCTCATCATATCAAGGTAAATTTCTTTGCAATATCTCCAATTCCTCCTGTTCCTTTTGTGAATTCTAACTCTTTCTCTCCCCTTGGATCTTGGGTTGGATGGTGTACAAATCTAGCCATTAGAGCTTGATTGGGTGGTTAGAGCTTTGTTTGAGTTGGATCTTGTGGTTTTGGGCTCTTAGGAAGGAGATCGAGAGATCTAAGGTAAGTGCAACATAGTTTTAGCGATTTCATTGTGAATTGCCTTGATTATGTTTATGATGTGTTCGATGAAATGCTTATTAGCTCACCTTGCTTATAAGCTCTTGTCTAAACCATTTTCCTCTTATGGAATCCATTTATAATGTAAATGGCCCTAATTGCTATGCGTTAATGTGCTTGATGATGAATTATAATGTGGCTGATGGAATGACAGGTTATGGCGGTGGTTGTGATGTGTTTGAATGAGAATGAATGGAGATTTGATGGAAATGAATGGAGATTTGGTGGAAATTGAATGGAGAATGTTAGGTGTGTACGTGTAGGCCTGATGTGAGGATTAGAATTTTTAGTGAAAATGTTAGGTGTAGACACATATAGCTTTTATATATGATTTTTAGTGATGTTTAGAGTCTACATGGGTGTGTTTAGCTTTCACATTTTAGATCTTTTAGTCCATAACAATTGGTTATTGTGCAGATATGGCACCTAAAACAAGGAAAATGAAAGGTAACCCGTCCTCTGACGAATCAATGCACCTAGTGGAATGGCTACTAACCCAATGCAAACCCTACTTCAGGTTATATTAGCCCCCCCAGCAACGTCAGGATCAACAAATGGCCCAATTGCTGGAAGCAGTGCAAATAATGAATCAACCCTAAGTGGTGCATGTAGTACTTCTGCCACCACCATTGCCACCTCCTACACCACCGCTGCCACCTCATCTATTTGGGCTACGGCCTCAGGTGGTAGACCATGTAGCATTCCAGATCAATGTACTTGAGGCTCTGCAGAGGATTGGGTAGCCACAGGTTGTCGTTGCTTCCAGACCGCAGGATCCTAACAACATATTTGAGAAGTTTAAGAAAAGGGGACCACCGGAGTTTAATGGAGGTGAAGATCCAATGGTAGCATAGGAGTTCTTGATTCATGTTGAGAAGATATTTGACAACTAATTAGTTTGCACAGGATATAGAAAGTTAAGCGGGTTGCTTCGACGTTTCGGGATATAGCTAACAGGTGGTGGACCACTTTCAATGAAGTGTATGATGGGTTAGCTAAGAAAGTGGCTTGGACTATTTTTCGTGAAAAATATGTACTGGAGCATGTTTGTATACAAGAGAGATAGAGTTTGACAAGTTGAAACAAAAGAACTTATTTGTTTGTGAATATGAGCTGCAGTTCACCCGTCTTTCTCACTTCGTACCAACACTTAATACTCCAGAAAGTGTAAGGATTTGATGATTTTTTGATGGCACTTGATAGGATATTTTGTCACATGACAAATCACAAGTTCTGAACACCTACTAGGAGTATTTAGACAAAGCACACTAGGCCGAGGAGGTGATTAGGTGTATGGTCCCTCTAAGCCAACCCAAGCAAAAAGTTACTCTATCTCCGGCTTCGCGCACCAATAGAAGAAGCAGAATATGGAGTTTTGTGGCATTTGCGGTAATAATCACCTAACATCTAGGTGTTACAGGTAGACAAAAGGTGTTTTTAGTGTGGGGACACCAATCATCAGGTCAAAACCTACCCTACCAAGAAAGGTTAGCAGTAGTGGTAGACATGAACAAGGGGAACTCTTATTCAAGCTCAGTCTTTGAGGCAAATAGCCCCATCTCCTTCATAGTAGCGACGACCTTAGGCATCGCAGTAGCAGATGCAGTTATATTCACCTCCTCAATAGCCCCGACCACAGAGGGGACCCTAGCAACCTCAAGGGTCTAATAGACAGCAACCTAGGCCCCAACAAGTAGGTAGAGTATATGCGATGACCCAAGATAAGGCTGATATTGCAGAGAACAGTGTTAAAGGTTCTATTTCTATTTGTGATAATAATGCTAAGGTTTTATTTGACCCTAGATCTACTTATTTTTATATCTCCCCTAAATTTGCCTTAAACACTGGTGTTAGAGCAGTAGAATTGCCTTTTGTTTTTGTGGTGACTACCCCGGTGGGTAAGAAAGTTAGTTGTTAGGAGTACGACCCTAACTACAAAGTTGTGATAAGTGGTTTTGTGTTGAAGGCTAATCTAATACTGTTGTTGATGAATGATTTAACGCCATCTTGGGTATGGATTGGCTTGCTACTCATAATGTAGTGATGGACTACCTTGCTAAAATCATTAAGTTGAAAGCTGATGATGGCACCGTTGTGCAATTTGTCGGAGCAAAGAAAAAAGTGTTTACTAGATGATCTCAGCCATTAAAACTATGAAGTTGATGATGAAAGGTTATGAGGGATATCTAGTGTTTGCCTTAGAGGATAAACGGATTAAATTGGTGGAAGAGACACTAATGGTGTCTAAGTTTTCGAATATTTTTCTTGATGAAATTCCTGGATGACCGCCAGTCCGTGAGATTAATTTCACAATTGAGTTTATGTCAGGCACAACTTTGATCTCTAAAGCCCCTTATAAGATGGCCTTAGTTGAGTTGGAGAGAACTCAAAAGGCAATTATAAGAGTTGTTAGACATGGGTTTTATTAGACTTAGTGTCTCTCCTTAGGGGGCTCTAGTTGTTAAGAAGAAGGATGGCTCTATGAGAATGTGTATCAATTATAGATAGGTTAACCAAGCGACCATCAAGAATAAGTACCCTTTACCTAGAATCGATGAATTGTTTGACCAGTTGCAAGATGTGTAGTATTCTTCCAACATTGATTTGAGATTAGGATATCATCAGTTGAGAGAATGAGATCAGGATATCCTAAAAATTGGCTTTACATCTAGATACAAGCACTATGAATTTCTAGTGATGTCTTTTGGATTGACGAATGTGCCAATAGCTTGTATGGCAATGATGAATAAGGTGTTTGCGCAATCTTAGACTAATTTGTAGTCGTATTTTTTAATGATGTACTTACATCTTTGAAGAATCAGGAAGAGCATGTCTAGCATCTTTGAACCTTATTGCAACTGTTGAGGGAGCACCAATTGTACGCTAAATCAAATAAAGTGTGAATTCTAGTTTGAGCAAGTAGGATTTCTTGGCCATATCATCTCCAGGGAGGCTTTATTAGTCGACCTAGCAAAAATTGAAGCCGTTGTTAAGTGGGAAAGGCCAAAAACAGTGTTAGAAATCTAAAGTTTCCTAGGCCTTGCTGGTTATTATCACCGATTCATGGTAGGATTTTCCATGATAGTAGCCCCATTGTCGAAGCTGACTCGTAAGGAAGTTCCTTTGTGCGGCGTAATGAATGTGAGCAAAATTTTCAGGAGTTGAAAAGGAGGTTGACCACCGCCCCTATATTGACCTTACCTTCAAGTAGTGACGGTTTTGTGATTTTTACCGATGCATCTGGAGTTGGACTTCTTATGTCCTCATGCAATATGGGAAGGTGATAGTTTATGGGTCAAAATAGTTGAAGGAGTATGAAAGAAAGTATGCAACCCATGATTTGGAATTAGAGGCAGTAGTTTTTGCCTTGAAGAAGTGGAGGCATTATCTTTTTAGAGCCACATTTGATGTACATTCGGATCATAAACGTCTTCAGTACCTCTTTATGCAGAATAAATTGAACATGAGATAGGGGAAATGGATGGCGAACATCAAGGATCATGATTTTGGGTTGAAATATCACTCAGGAAAACCTAATATAGTAGTAGATGCATTGGGTAGAAAAGCAGCATTCATTGGCGGAATGATTGCAGAGTATTCTTGGTGTTTGGAAGATATGAATGTGTATTTTTAGCCTATTATTGAGTGGGTAGTGTTGGCAAGTATAATTTCGCTGGAACCTAAGCTAATTCCAAGGATTATAGAACACCAACTATTAGACCCAAAGATAATAGGAATTAAAGATCATATGGATGAAAGGCTTGATTTTAAGTTGGATGATTTTATTTTGTACTGTAAGGATAGGATTTGTGTACTTGAAGGATTAAAATATAGTAGAGGCACACTATACTCAGTATTCTATCCATCCTGGCAGTACTAATATGTATTAGGGCTTGAAAAATCATTACTGGTGGAAGAATATGAGAAAGATATCGCATAGTTTGTTACAAAGTGTTTGGTTTCCCAGCAGATTAAGGCAGAATATAGAAGACCCCCAAGTCTTTTACATTAGTTGGATATTCCTTAGTGGAAATGGGAGCACATAACTATTGGTTTTGTGTCGAGATTGCTTAATACCCAAAAGGGGTTTGATGCAATTTGGGTGATAGTGGATAGTTTAACCAAGTCAGCTCACTTTGTAATGGATAGTTTAACCAAGTCAGCTCACTTTGTACCTTTAGGACTTGTCAAGGAATGAAGAAAATGGCAGATCTTTATTTCAAGGAGGTGGTAAGCTTGCATGGAGCACCAGTTTCTATTATCTACGATTAGGATAGTAAGTTTGCATTTTAGTTTTGGGTGTTGCTATAGGAAGCTTTGGGCACCAAGTTGAGTTTCGGCATAGTCTACTATCTCTAGACTGATGGACAAATAGAGCATACAAACCAGACTTTGAAGGATATGTTGAGGGTATGTATCTTGTCTTTCAAGACTAGTTGGCATGCAGACTAGCTCTCTGTAAGTTTGCATATAATAACAACTATCATTCTAGCATTTGTATGACACATTTTGAGGCAATGTACAGGAGAAGATGTAGGACTCCTATATGTTGGGCAAATTTTGGAGACCATGGTTTTCATGGACCATTTGTGGTTAGAGAGTTTAGTGAGAAAGTCGAGCAGATACGGTAAAAGTTTAAGATTGCTCGTAGTCATCAAAAGAGTTATGCAGATGAGAGAAAGAGAGAGCTGAAGTTTGAGGTTGGTGATCATGTATTTCTGATGGTGTCTTCTTCGCATGGTACTTTATGATTTGGGTAGAAGGGGAAACTCTCCAGGAGATATGTTAGACCATTTTAGATTATTAGCAAGATCAATGATGTACCCTACGGATTAGCATTGTCGCTAGAGCTATTAAGTGTTCATAATGTTTTCTACATCTTTATGTTGAGGAAGTATGTGCCAAACCCTTCACAAGTGTTGTGGTATGAGCCATTATAGGTACAGGATGATATGACCTACACCGAACAATTAGTGGGGAATGTTGACACTAAAGAGCAGGTGTTGCGGAACTATATCATCCATTAGGTAAAGGTTCAATGGAGACATCATCGCCCAAAGGAAACTACGTGAGAGCTCAAAGATGAAGTGACAAAGTAGTATTTGCACCTTTTTCCTGAAGTACGTTAGTAATTTAAAGGACAAGATTTCCTTTAAGGGGTGAGATGTAAGGCCCTAGGCCTTTTTAATTATGGGTCAGGTAGATTTGTTGAGTTCAAGTCGAGTTGAAAGGGTTTGGATCATTGCAAGGGTTTATTGAGTTCGAGTCGAGTTGGATGGATGTGTGATAGGCCATTTTAGAGGTTTGGATCATTGCATGTATTGCATTTTGTGCAAGGCTCATTGGAGATGGGTTGGTCAAAACTTTTTGAGCCTAGGACCCAAGTTAGTATACCTGAAAGCCCTTTTTTCAAATTACCTAAAACTCACTTAGGAGCAAGAAGCCCTTTTCTGTAAATTCAGTAAATCATCTCTTTAAACCTGAATCACCCATAACCTTTGGATCATTGCATTTTCTTATTTTTTCTCATTTGCCTTTTCTCATTTACCTCTCTTTTGCAACTAAGCATTAGCCATCTTCAGAGAGCCAAGCTCTCAAAAGGAAAGGAGATTAATCATCATCATCTCTTTCCTTCTTTCTCTCTTCCTTTCTTTGTGTTGATAGTGTCGCGGACTCTGGGAAGTATCTATACTCAAACCATCATGAAGATCCATTCGTTTCAATAGGGCATGCATCGATAGATTAAGGTTTGTTGTGTTTCATGTGGGATTGTAGGAGAGTTTAGATCAGTAGTTCAAATTTAGAGTGGGGATTCGCATTGAGATCAATCCTCGCATCTTTAGATTTGATTTTGAGTATTGGCACCTTAAGGCAAGGGGATGGCTATGATTAATGCTTGGATATTCAGTTTATTGTATAATATGGTCAAAATGTGATTTAGATTGTTGGTTTTGTTAATTAATTTGTAATTTGAAGTTTTGATTGTCTAAGGATGGATTTTGAAAGAAAACCCCAAAAAAGAGCGAAACTATGCGCACCTACAGCTATGGCTAGGCTATGGCTCACTTTCCAGTAAGCCGATGCTTGGGAGGTTGTTTTCACGGTGAGCCTTACGGCCAGCCGTAAGTTGGTCATGGCCAAGGCGTGAGACCCTAGAAAATCTTAACTAAATTGATAATATTGTAGGTTAGGGTTATTAACCATAATTGAAGTACTCAGCTGCTTGGACTACAATACAGGTAAGTGACCCTAGGCAAGTGACTTTTAAGGGGTAGAATCATTTGACCTTATATCATGCCCAACGGTTAGAGTAAATCTTAAGATAGGATGAATTCCGTTTTCAAGGAATGTTAGCTAAATGTACATGTGAGAATTAGATTGGACTCAAAATGGGAATATAAACTCTGAGATGCACTACATAATAGATACCGAAAGCCAACCAATGGCATTGTGGGTTTGTATTGACATTTCGATGGAAGGTTTGATCATATGGATATACCTAATTGACTATTAGGTAGTGTAGTGCTTACCTTTAATAAAATGAAAAATACCACATGAGCATAGTATTCTTTTAAATTATGCAACCTTATCATTTTAAATTATTAATGGTATGGGTGTTGTGAGTTGAGGATTTCATGGCATGACTTTATTGAGCATATATATATTTGACTGACTGTAGTTGAAGGTAGACGTACACCACCAGGCCTGCGTATACAATGTGATCTAGTATACTACTGTACTATTTGTTATATTAGGCGGGATGCACGTGTTTGTATATTGTATCTGGCAGGAATACCCGTATTTGTGCATTTATCACATTTGCTTAGCATTCAATGTATTGGTTTAAGATCTAAATGTGATTTATCTTAGTTGTCTAACATCATCACTTGCAGTTTACCTTTTACTAGATTACATTAATTTGATTCCACTACTTCTGAAGCCTAGGTCCTGACATCGGAGGGTCAAGAGATGTAGGAGATTTCGCCAAATGGCAGAGTTGATGAGTAGAGCATTGATGACACCATCTGAGATGTTTTAGTGTGGATGCGTAGTTCAGATTATTAGACTCTTGCAATAAGGCCATGTTGGAGGCGATTAGTGTAGGCATTGAATTCATTTGTTTTGGGAATTAGAATTTTTATGCTTCAGAGTACTTAACCATTGATTAATGATTATTGCAATTGGTTTATATGGTTTGGATATAATGTCCAGCTGCACAATATATGGATTTTAGTTTTCACCTGTGCTTATGGTTGCTTGATCAACAAGCATAACCTTAGACAGTACTTTGATCCACCAGAATTGGGGCTCGTGTTGTATATTTAGGAAAATTTTAAATTAGCTCTAATTCTCATACCCTTGAAGACCGGGTCTGGATCTGGCCCAGTTTTGGGAGTGTCGCTCTTCCATTTTTGTATTTTTCACTTCTGATTTCTTTTTTTGCTTCGCCATCATTTCCTTCTTCTTCTAATCCACCTAAGATTGCAAAACAACCTTCGTCTTCTTATTCATCTTCTTCTCCCCTTCTTTTCCTTCATCTCCTCTGTGTTTTCGTTCTTCCTTGCTTTTTCTTTCCTCCTCCTTGTTCTCTCTAATCACTTCCTTCTGACCCACATCTCTTTCTTCCTTCCTGTTCTTGTTTTATCTTCTCTTTAACCAAGTCCAACTTGGGATCGACACTCGGCCCATCTACTTGATCATGCCCCAAACAGATACCCATGTTTTATCTTCTCTGCTTTTTTAGGTTTCCTTTTTCTTGCTTCATCTTGTCTCTCTGTTCTCCCTTGTCTCTTTCTTCACTTTCTTTCCCTGAGCAGTTGTGGGATCAACCCAGACTCTAGTCTCCCTAAGAGCAAACGAAACTCCCTTACTGTTCTTGGTGTAACCCTTCAATCATCCTGTATCCACATCATTTTCTCTTGCTTCTGTTTTTTTCTTTTCTATAGCTAACCAAGTCATAATAGTTTACCCCATTCAAATACCCATCATGGAGAGCAGGATAATCCGATATTACTTGGGCCCCACTTTCAAACTGATACATCAGTTTCAGCATAAATCCAGCGTGGATGGATTTAGTCCATTCCAATAACCTTACGTACATGTATGACCCTCACCATTTTTTCCCCACATTCTATTTAAATCCCACGCCATCGCCCCAGATTCTAATCATCTCAGTTATATCTGTGGCCCACTTGGAGTGCAAGGCTTATTCAAATTGTGCAGAGCCGTGGGTTATAACCCAGCATTACTTGGGGTCCATTCGCCAGTTCCTATAAGATTTGTTTATCCAAGCCCCACCCAGCCGAACTCATTCTACCCACTATTTCCGGCACATTTACTTGTATGCATAATACAAGTCACCAGGCCCACTCCTTAACTACTACACAATTGATTGTCCCAAGTCCAACACATTTAATTTATGTGCATACTTAACCTTCGTGTCATAGGCCCACTTGCATTGCGTAGTCATCTGGGCACAAACCCGTACGTTCCGATCCATCACACCAAAGCCTATATCCAGCCTGACCCATTAATTACATCCAAACCCTCTACTTATCATTAACAAGACCGTACATCAACACATGTGGGCACACAGGTCAAGATCCTTTGATCATCACTGGTTCAGGCAAGTAGTCTTACCATGATTTTGTAGTACTAGAGTCTTTATGACCTTGTCCCAATTTGATTTAAAACATGAAATTTTGTGAATTATTGAAATAATCCTAGAATATTAGGATATTTTGTTGCCTTTGACTTGTTTTGGAATACCATGATTGTGATAGAATTGATCTTGTTCCCTTTGGCATTATCATGTTATAAAAAGAACTATTGGTGAAGAATTGATCTATTTGCCATTTGATGAAAAGTGAAAATTGTGATAACATGAGGTTTGATTTGTGATCTTAACCCTTGCCCCTTGTGTGATTGAAAAACTTGGAATTTTTCGTAATTACTGTTGTGCTCCTTGGAATTGTAAGGCATTTTCTAAAGTATGGCAATGCACTGTTGTACACCCACATGTGGATTTTAGCCCTTTTTTTTTGTATGACATTTGGATTGGGACTCTTTGTCTGATATTGCTAGTCTGCAGCTAGCTCCTACTATCTTGTGTGGAGATTATCGGTATCTCAGGCTCAGGCCAATTATGGATTTGAAAATTGCTTGTACTTGGTGAGTACTCATGCTACAGTCAGACTTAATTCTGGTGAGTACACTATGTTTGCTTTGTTTATTGAAGAGATGCCATTTCATTTGTTAATTTGTGCAACTATTCACCTCTTAAAAATTCTTGAATTTTGGCTAAATTACTTACCTGTTGCTAAAAATATTGCACTTTCATTCCTCATTATATTTTGTACATACGAACCATGGTGCTAAATTTGATTTTTTATACTGTTACTTTTTTTCTAGGTTTTGTGGTTTGTATTAGTTGTTGATGTACTCACTCATTGTTTTCCACATATTTCAAGGAATGAACCGGACTCCAAGGAGACTTAGCTTGTTTACAAGACGGGGATTGTGATGAGCTGTAAGACCTTTTCATTAGAATTTTTAGTAAAGTTCTTTTAAGAATTAGTTACTATTTTGTGGTGGTTATGCCAGACATGTTACTCTTGGTTTAGTGTGATTTATTTAATTTGCTTATGACATTTCAGTGGAGCTATTTAAATGAAGTTTGTTTTTATTTAGTTTAATTGTTGTGGATTTGTCGTGCCTCGTGATTTAGTGGTCCCAAGGATCTCAAATCTTGAGGATGTGACATTGTTTCTTTTTCAATTGTCTCTTTGAATGATTGTTTTTATATCGTAATAGATTTGAGATTTGTCTTCATGCCAAAGAGGGCGACCTTTGTTTCATATTTTTAATAAAATAAATTTGATTGTCTATGCTTATTTTGATAGATTATGCTTAGGACCGTATTTCCTTTAATAGTCTATGCTTAGTTTGATATATGATGCTTTGCATTTTCGTTTTTTTATGAGGTGAAGAAAATCTTGAGTTTTGAATTGTTTTTTTAATTAATATTATTTTTTGCAATTGACAAATTTTCGGGTAAGAAACATTGATTTGTTTCTAATCTAAGTTATTGTGATACAAAAGATAAGAGTAATTGCATGGAGTGATTGGTTTAACTTAATTAGTGGATCTGGCTACTATGATCTATTTTTATCATTGATTTTTCCACACTTTCAATTATTGCAAAGTTTTTGATATTTCTAGTTCTAATCAAATTCTTCAATCTCTACTGTTTAGTTTAAAAAGTTCAAATTTTAATTTTTACTTGATACGGTTCTCTGTGGGGTCGATCTACTCTGGCTACTATCTATTACTCATAACCGTGCACTTGAAGTATTACTGATTTAAAATCACATCAATTTTTTTGCGACATTGCCAGGGAACCAAATGAGTTTTGGTTAAAAATCTGATTGTTTTTAAACCTTAGCATAACTTAGTTTAGATTTATTTTTGTTTCATAATTAAAATTAGTTGGTATTTTCTATTTTTAATTAGTATCAGTGAATTAGATTAATTTTGCATTTAAAAAAATATTTTTTTTGCATTTTTATCTCGGGATAGAACCTTCAGAAGCTTGAGTAAGCATTGCTGTTGTAATTTTTTATATTTTTTTGGATTTAATAATTACATAGGAAAATTAAGATTTGTTTTTAAATTTTGAATTTCAATAGATTATCACAAAATAATAATATTTTTGAATTACTTTTGATTAGTTTATATTAACTTTTCTAAAGTTTGGTTCTTGATTTTTTCTTGAAGATAGATTAGGTTAGATTGATAGAGTTTTCAATTTCTCTGCTTTAGTCTACTTGTTAAAATTGATAAGATAGGATAGAGTTTAGATTTGTTTTGTTATCTTAGGTGATAAGATTTACTAAATGAATTTGTTTTATATAGGTTGCTTATGAGAGGAGGAAACTTTGTGGATTTGCTTTATGCAAAGAAGATTGCTCTCAAAAATTCGAAATTCTTTTTGTCTCTTGGAATTTAAAACAAGATAACATTGTTTGGACTCATCATTGTAAGATCTTCCAACCTTAACCCACGAATCTTTATCTACAAGTGGGCTTGTTTGATTTAAATTCTTTAAAGTTGTGATTGAGTGATTGGCACACAATTTAAATTGGACCCGCACACCTAGTTAAGTGCAATTTACTCCTACAAGATAAAGACCGGATTTCATAACAAGATCCTTACCCAATTAGGTTTAATCTTCTCTCACATAGCACCTAACCATTAATTAACATTAAGTAGGAATTGACCTTAGGATTTCAAGCTTAGTTAGATGAAGATCACTGATGGTTGCACCAATTGGCACTTTGGCCAAAGTTGATGCTTAAGAAAAGCTCTATCCTATGAGTGAATATAGTTAACCTGTTCATGGAAAGTGGTCCTCCAAATGAGTTTGTTATGATCCTACCACTTACCGAGGGGGTTGATCTGGTTAACATAGTTTCATAAGACTAGGTTGGAGGCCTACATGTTCTCTCCAACCAATTAGGAGCTGTCTAGTAGTTTAATTTAATCCTAGGATTATTTCTTGTGCTTAATTCTTTGTGCTTGACTGCCTATGATTCATACTAGGACTGTTAGGACCCTGCATATAGATTAGGATCACATTTTCTTAGGGTTGAACCCAGTGCATGCAATAAGTGAAAAACCGACCCAAGAGAAAAATATTGTGGGAACATAAGAACAAAAGGCACATAGGATTAAGCCTGATCTACTTATCCTATTGTAGGAAATTCTTCAATCTTCGAAAAAGTTTTCAAGATGATTGACCAAGTGGACCTAACCATGACTTTGGGGGACTACATGTACCCTACCAAGACAATTCAACCATCCTACATCACCTTACCTCATGCCACCTTCGAACTCAAATCTGGCATGATCCAAATGCTCCCAATGTTTCGTTGATTGACCAAGAAAATCTAGATCAACATGTCAGGGAATTCAACGATATTTGTGAGGCTAAGAGGATCAAGTAAATGACTAAAAAAGCCCTGAAGCTTAGATTATTTCCCTTTTTCCTAAAAGAAAAGGCTAAGGCATGGCTTTTCGCCTTATAGGTCGAATCCATCACCACGTGGGCCAAGTTAGTTGAGGAGTTTTATAAAATTTTTTATTCCTAATAGAAAACTGCCTCGATTAGACAAGCCATCAATGAGTTTTATCAATTGGAAGGGGAGACACTTTACGGCTACTTGGAATGGTTCAAGGACCTCTTGATCCAATGTCCCCACCACGGATTTGAAAAGATCTGTTTGCTTCAAATTCTTTATTATAGCATGGATTACCCAACCAAACAAATGGTGACATCTTTTTGTGGTGGTAATTTTACAAATAAAACAGCAGAGGAAGCATGGACATTTTTGGAAGAAACCACTATGAATTCATTGCAGTGGGCTCCTATCAAGAGGGAGCTCAATAAATCCACCATTCTAGAAAGAAAGGGGCGTGTTCAAACTTAAGGCGGAGCCCAAACTAGTTACATTAATAAGAAAATTAGAGGCCTTAAAGATAAACCAAAAGCCCACTCCAAACACATTGGAGTCATTGAAATATAGTTAGGCGTTGAGTGGAGGCATTAACCTAAGAACTTTGGGTTAGACAAAAACTGTTGAGGAAGTCAATGCAATTTATCAAAACACTTGTTTTGATAATCGTTAGAGGTATGACCCATACTCAACACATACAATTTAGGCTAGAAGGACAACCAGAATCTTTCTTTGACGAAAGGTCTACATCAAGGTGGCCCATCACAGGCCATGCAAAACCAACCCATTGCATCTCAAGTCAATCCACCACTAAGTTTTCAAAAGCTACCCATTTTTAATTTCAATCCTAGTCCACAAACCCAACGGGTAGAATCTTTGGAAGAAGCCATGAAACTCATGTCCCAGACTATAGCCCAGTTATAGAGGAGCACCACCTAATTTAAGCAGTCAACTATTCAACTTCTAAATGGCCACACACAAACATTTGAAAATTAGAAAATCAAATGGGGCCAATTAGCCAATTATTTGAGTGCTAAAGATGAGAACATTCCCAAGTCAACCAAAACCCAACCCTATGGGTGAAATCAATTAGGATGCAAAAAGAAAAGGTCTATAGTAGGTAAAACCATGGTTATGCTAAGGTCAGGGAAACGGGCTGATAATAAGGTTGAACTCCCAAAGGAAATTGAGGAGAAACAAACTAAGGATTTTGAAAAGTAGGAGTCAACAAAGTAGAAAATTAAACCAATGATAGGAAAAGAATAGCTCACTAAAGAAAGCCCAACCATAGTAGACTCATCATCTAGTAAGCCCCCTCCTGGGACCTTTTTTACTAAAGCTCAATACCCCTAGAGGCCAGGTCTAGCCAAATAAATTGCCCACTTGGATAAAATGCTAGAAGGTTAAAACAAGTGAGGATCAACATTCCATTGCTCGATGCAATCCAACAAATACCTACGTATGCTAAATTTAAAGGACCTTTGTACCTTCAAAAGGACTAACAATTTTCCCAAGAAAGCTTTTATAGCTGAATAAGCTAGCTCAATCATTTCTTATCCAACCCTAACAATGTACTACCATTTCTTACCAGATAGGGGACCATCATATAGAACAAGCATTGCTAGATTTGGGTGCCAGTGTGAACCTTCTTCCATTTTTGTAAATGAAGAGTTCAATTTTGGGAAATTGAAAAAGACTCATGTGAACTTGCAATTGGTTCATGCATCAATCCGATACCCAAAACAGGTAGTCGAAGATGTTCTAATCAAACTTGAAGACCTTGTTTTTTTAGTGGATTTTGTAGTCCTAGATACCAAACAGCAACCATGGGTTGAACCCCTGATACCAGTGATCTTAGGGAGACCATTCCTTGCTACTTCCAATGCTTTGATCAATTGTAGGAATGGTGTGATGCAAATTTCTTTTAGAACCATGGTGGAGTAAGTTAATATTTTTAATGTAAATAAGCAACCTCCTAATGAAGATGATGGGGTGTTTGAAGAAAATTATATCAAGAATTGGTTAAAAATCATCTGCTCCAATTTTAATTTTGAGGATCCATTAGAGGCCTATCTTGAACATTTTGATACTGATTTTGACATAGAAGGCCACATTGAAGAAGTTAATGCCTTGTTAAACTCAGCCCCAATCATGATTACACCAGGTGGCACCCTAAGCATGAAATGTTAACACTATCCGCTACCCCACCTGTCCCATCTGTTGTATCACCTCCTAAGTTAAAATTCAAACAGCTGCCAGATATGTTGAAGTATGTGTTTTTAGGCCCATCAAAAACTCTTTCTGTCATCATAGCTTCAAACTTGGACATAGTCCAAGAACAAAAACTTTTGAGAATACTAGGTGAACATAAGGAAGTAATAGGATGGTCCATTGTTGATACCAAAGGAATAAGCCCTTCTATGGTCCAACATAGAATACATTTGGAAGAGCATGCAAAAACCTCTAGGGAACCACAAAGGTGACTGAATCTAGCCATGAAGAAAGTGGTTAAGTCAGAAGTTTTAAAATTATTGGATGCATAGGTGATCTACCCAATATCCTAAAGTTCATGGGTGAGCCCAATACAAGTGGTACCAAAGAAATCAGGTATCACTGTGACAAAAAATGATGAAAATGAACTAGTGCCAACTAGGATACAAACTGGATGGAGAGCTTCCTTTTTTGCCCAAACTATAAAGTACCATGCGTAGATGATACTACCAACCTCAAACTTCAACTCTCTGTTTCTCTTATTTACTTAACTCTTTTGGTGATTGCGAGCAATCTTCAACTTTTCTCGAATCTGCTTGACCTTTTTATTATATTATCCAATCACAGATCATCCATGAAAACTGCGGGCTTCGAAATTTGCCCAACATATAGGAGTTTTGCAACTTCTCTAATATAATGTCTCAAATGGTGCCATGCCAATGCTAGAATGATAGTTGTTATTATACGCAAATTCACACAGAGCTAAGCTCTCATCCCAATTGGTCTTGAAATCCAAGATACATGTCCTCAACATATCCTCCAAGGTTTGGTTTGTATGCTTTGTCTGCCCGTCAATTTGGGGATGGTAGGCTGTACTGAAACTTAATTTGGTTCCCAAAGCTTCCTATAGCGATACCTAAAAGCAAGATATGAACTTCTTATCCCAATTGCAGACAATAGAAACTAGTTTCCCACACAACCTTACCACTTCTTTGATATACATGTCTGCCATTTTCTCCATTCTCTGACTAGTCTTAAACAGTACAAAGTGGGCTAACTTAGTCAATCAATCTACTATCACCCAAATTGCGTCAAATCCCTTCATAGTATTAGACAATCCTGATACAAAATTCATAGTTATGTGCTCTCACTTCCACTAGAGAATTTCCATCTGATGCAAAAGACCTGGGGGTCTCCTATATTCTGTTTTAATCTGCTGGCAAGCCAACCACTTTGCAACAAACTTTGCAATTGTAAGGTGCTAAAACTAACCTTGATTTATATTAATTAATCTCGTTTTATATTAATTAAAATGTGTTTAGGCTAATTTAACTCAAACCCTTTAGGCTTGGGTCTTGGATAGGTAGTCAGGTCGGGTTCGAACCTTACCTAGGTAGTTAAAGGCCCTTTTATAATTTGTTCATGCATCATATTGACACCTCATTAGTTGCTTCTTGTGTAATTCTTTGTGTAGATCATCTTTCATGTTAGGCTCGACTTGATTCGAACTCATCTTGGCCTAATTGATGTCCATTTGACCTAAACTGTAATTTCCCCAGATGTTGGACTTGCATGTAAACTGCTGGAAAAATGTTTAGTTAAAAGAGAGCCCAACGTTCATTCTCTCTTTCTCTTCTTCGTTTGCTGGAGCTGCTCCTTTTTACTTTTTCCTTTTTCAACTCCACTTCAATTGGAGATTGAAAACAAAGCTTTGGAGTCTTGCATGCTAGGATGAAAGCCTTCACCCATCTTCTTCTTTCTCCCTTGTGCATGTTTTTTTTAGAAATTACCACCTCCCTCAAGCTTGAAGTCTTTAAGGTGAAAACTCAACCTCTACTTCAATTCCTTGGGTTTAATAGCGTCAAGGAGACTCAATTACATAACATGCATATACTCTACATCACATTTATTAGTTGCATGTCTTTTATGTAGAGAACCCATTATCCATTGAGGATTTTCCCCAATCACACATTGAGAAAGAGTTAGTGAGGTCAAGCACTGTGAAAAAGGCCATTATTGGGGTATATGGAACTGCCTGTATGTTTAATGGTTGACTCTTGAATTGATCCTCTTGATTTTTAAGCTACAGCTCCTTTTCTCCTTGTTTTAAGTATATGTACATATGTTTAATTGAATTAATTAGAGTATAAGTATGTAATGCAGGTGTGGGGTTGAGTATTTGAAACTTATAATGATGTGTAAAGAACATGGGAAGCTCGTTGTAACCCTATGAGTTGAGAGTTCTTACTGAATTTAAGCTTCAAAATTTCTGAAGCTTACGGCGAAGCCACAGCCAAGTCGTAAGTGTGTAAGGCTCAAAGTCCTGAGGGTACTAAAATTCAATTTTGTACTACGCGAACCCTCGGCTAAGCCGTGGAATGAACTACGGCTAAGCCGTCCCATCTCGTGACCAAGCCATAAGCTATTTTACGGCAAGCTTTCCCTAGAGCTTGAAAATCCAACTTCCTTCTACGGCTTACCCACGGCTACACAGTGGAATGCATTACGCCTAAGCCGTATTTAGCCGTAACCCTAGACGTAAACTTAGCACAGCTAAGCCGTAGGCTAAGGTACAGTTGAACTGTAAATGCATATGAAATTAGGGAGAAAGCCTTGCCACTCGGCTAAGCCGTAACATGTATATGACTAAGCTGTAAGAACACTATGAACTTAGGACATTGGGGATTTCCAATGACCTTGCAAGGCTCTAAATATGGTACCTTTTTCCTAACCAAATTCACCTAATGGTGATTAAATGACATGGGGGGACGAGTGTAGAACTGTCACTTATTCCCTTTTATTTTCTGGACAAATTCCCGATGTCACGTCAAGGGTGTTGGCATAAGAAGAGGTGTCTTTTATGTACTCAATGTAATACTATGATATGGTAACACAGTGACGCCGAACATTTTATGAATACATCGTGTTGAATGACCACGGGATCATGGATTATATAACATAGGATTGGCTAGTAAGTTCCCTTGATACATTTGATTCAAATGCATTCATATTATTAATAAACCTTGCCCTCAACATGACTTAGTCATGTGCCCAATCTCCTGGCAAACCTTGAGACAAATCAGACCTGAGCTTTTACTGAGTGCGTATTTGTCAGGCTTAAGCTTTTACTCAGTGTGTGCCTGTTAGTCAAATGGGTGTAGCTAAGGTTGAGAGGGTTCGAGCTCTCCTAGCTTATATAGGTATGCATTGTTTAGTTACCTTGTTAATTCTGATTTTTATGATTGAATATGATTTCAAGAACGATACTCCCTTATGTACACTATGATAAATATGACTAAAATATATGAAAGATGTGAATCCGTTGGGCAGGTCTAGGTGCTCTACATTCTACCATGAAGGCCATATCGGTCTTTCCTTTACACCTATCCTTGTCCTTTATTATTCTAGTGTGGATACGGCGTAGCCGTAGGTGAACGTACGGCTTAGCCGTGTGTGTTCTACGGCTTAGCCATGGCTGGGCCGTAGAAGGTCTGTCAATTGATGGCTCTCAGTTATTCCAGAAAAAGGCACCCTGTATTGATCTACGGCTGGGCCACGGCTGAGGTTCGGCTTAGCCGTAGGGCAATACACGGCTTAGCCGTGCCCTAGCCGTAGAGGAAAATTGGATTTTTACCCTCTCTGGACTTTAAGCCGTAAGTGCCATACGGCTTAGCCGTACCTGCACGAAGGCAATGTTCTGAATCACGTACAGAAACCCTGTGAACTCACCAGAATTGCAATTATCCAGTGGAAATAGATAGAGTACTAACCAAATGGGCTGTAAACACATTTTTCCATATAAATTCATGTGAACTAACCAAAATCAATTGCATACCAACATGGGTTCTTACAGGTTATGGTTATACTTGCCTCAATTGAATTCAATTACACAACTTGTTGTCCTTGGGTCCAAACACAACCTAACACCAACCACAACAACATGCATGCATGAGAAATGGAAAGGATCTCAAAGCATAGACACTTCATGCAACAGGGAAACAAGAAGGAGAAGAATAAGAGTGAGAGGAGAGAGATGGAAGAGAAAACTCAGCACACCTCAATCAACACACTAGTGAAAAATAGCCAAGATCCCTCGAATTAGCTTGATCGATGGAGGTGGTCGATGGAGGAGAGAATTTAAGAGAGGGAGAGAAACTCCACGTGCACAGTGAGGAAAATGAGAGAGAGAACGTGAGTTTGTCGATGGTATGGAATTATATAAGCTAATGGGGAAGTCCAAATTGCAATGAAGTCCAAGTTAAAATTCTATTTTCAGTTTGAGTCAAATCCTGGTCCAATGGAATCACACAACATCGTTTGCAAACGACGTAGTTACGAAAGTTGGCGAGCTCAACGAAAGACACGTGTTGATATCAAGATGATGCAAAAATGACCATGTCTTAGAAAAGCTAAAATTACGAAAAAGGGCTTGGTCTACTTAATCCAGGTCAAACTCAACCCAACTACCTATCCAATCCATGACCCGTAACGAAAATAAAAACACAAACAAAACACGATTAACAACGAAAACAGGATTAATTAACCGCTAAACAAGGTCAAGCTGGGTCGGAGTGTTACAAAATCCTTGCCCAATAACTCATGCAATTGTTCTTTAAGTTCTCTTAACTCATATAGAGCCATCCTATAAGGGGCTTTTGAGATCAGAGCTATGCCCAGCACAAGCTCAATTGTAAAATCAATCTCATGGACTGGTGGCAATCTGGGAATATCATCGGGAAAAACATCCAAAAACTTAGACACCACTGCTATCTTCTCCACAGCTTTAGTCCGTTTATCCTCCGTGATAAACACTATATATCCCTCAGAACCTTAAATCATCAACTTCTTAGCCTTAATGGCTGAGATCATCCGAGTAACCACTTTCTCCTTAGATCTAACAAATTGCACCACGGTGCCATCATCAGCTGTAAAGTTAACTGTCTTAGCACGGTAGTCCATCACTGCATTATGAGCAACAAGCTAATCCATACCTAAGATGGCGTCAAAATCATTCATCAACAATATTATTAAATTAGCCAAAAGTACAAAGCCACTTATTTCCAATTTACAATCTGGGTAGTATTCCAGACAACTAGCATTCTTACCCACTAGGTAGTCACAACTAAATCACAAGGTAGCTCTGCTACTCTAACATATGTTTTGAAGCAAATTTAGGGGAGATATACGAATATGTAAATCCAGGGTTAAATAAAACCTTAGCATCGTGATCACAAATAGAAATACTACCTTCAATAATATTCTTTGCAGCATCAACTTGATCCTGAGTAATAACATACACTCTACCAGCGTACTGGGACCTTGGTTGCTATCTGTTAGGCCCTGGAGGTCGCTGGAGTCCTCTTTGAGATCGGGGCTACTAGGGAGGTTGGTACAACATCTGTTGCTACAGTGCTTGAGGTCATGGCTGCTGCGGAGGAGCTGGTGCTATTTGTCTCAATGGTTGTGCTTGAATAGAAGCTCCCTGTATAGATGTCTACCCTTACTGTTGGCCTTTCTTCTTAGGGCATTTCTTGACCTGATTGCTAGTGTCTCCACACTGAAAACACCCTTCTGTTTGCCTCCAACACTTAGATGTTAGGTGGTTATTACCGTAAATTCCACAAGACTCCCTTTTTGCTTTTTGACTTGGTGTTGCGGGGCCAGAGACCGACCAAGTTTTTACTCACATTGACTCGGAGGGGACATGTACCCAATCACCTCCTCGGCCCAGTATGCCTTATCCAAATATCCCTGGTAGGTATTCAAAACTTGTGACTTGGCATGTAGTAGCATATCCGGTTGAAGGCCATTGAGGAACCATCAAATCCTCTCATTTTCTAGAGTGATGACAGTTAATGAGAAACGAGAGAGATAGGTAAACTGCAGTTCATATTCCCTAACGGACAAGGTACCTTGGTTCAATCTATCGAACTCTATTCTTTTCTGAATGTGAACATGGTCTGGTACATACTTCTCAGGGAATTAGTTGCAAAAGGTGGTCCAAGCCATTTCCTCAGCTATCACATCATATGTTTCCTTAATAGTGGTCCACCACTTGTCAGCTACATCCTGGAACATAGAAGCTGCAAACTTAACCTTATGTACCTGTGTAGACTAGGTTTTCAAATATCTTTTCCACTTGGATCGAAAATTCTTCTACCACAATTGGATCTTCACCCCCATTAAACTTCGGTGGTCCCTTTTTCTTAAACTTCTCAAAAATGTCATTGGGATCCTATGATTTAGGGGCAACAACAACCTGAGGTTGTCCAATCCTCTACAAAGCCTTAAGTACATTGAAATGAAATGCTACCTGATCTACTACCTGAGGTCGTCCCACAAACGTTGGTGACCATGGCGGAGGCGAAGACGACTGTGGCGGTGGAGGTGGCGCTGCATGCACCACATGGGGTTGATTCACCTTCTGCACTGCTTCCAACAACTGAGTTATCTGCTGATCCTGACATTTCTAGTGGGCTAACATAGCCTGCAGTAAGGTTTGTGTCGGTTCATTAGATGCTCCACTAGGTTCACCCGATTTGTCAAAGAACAGGTTGCCTTTCTCTTTCCTCGGTTTAGGTGCCATGTCTGTAAAACTACCAATTATTAAAGACTTTGTGAACTACAATGCGAAAACTAGAATGCGGAAGCTAAATATGGTTATGCATGCTTTAAACATTACAAAAAAAATTGAATACAATAATTTTACACATCTACACCTAATGTTCCCACTAAAATTTCTAATCCTCACATTGGACCTATGTTTTTAACATCTTTTAGAACTTCTAGAAACTTGACCGCTCTGAAACCATCTGTGATGCCCCACTCCACTTGCATGCACGATATTGTCCGCTTTGGCCCATGGGCCTCACGGTTTTATTTCTGGTGAGCCTCAATCCATTAAAAGGCCTTATGCAAGGTAAATGTGTAAGCTTTATATATACGCCCAGTCACTTTCCTTTCTATAGTTGATGTGGGACTCGAGGATATTACAATCCACTTCCCTTAGAGCTGCACGTCTCAATATAGTAGCCTGCCAGTCTTTGTAGCCTGCCAGCCCTCTTGGCCGGCTCACATGGAAACCCGCCCACTGACACTAAACCTCGGCAGGGGCCCACACTATAACTAGTTAAGAGTCGGCTTTGATACCATCTATCATGCCCTCAAAACTGAAACAGATCCAAACTTAGTCTTAAGAGTATGAGAATTAGGGCCAATTTAAAATTTTCTTAAATAACAACACAGGCCCCAATTCTACATGTATCGAAGTCCTTTGTGAGGCTGTGCTTGTCAATCAAACAACTATAATCACACACGGAACTAAAATCCATAATCTGCACAGCTGAATACCATAAACAAATCATATAAACCAATCTCAATAACAATTAATAAATGGTCAAGAACTCTGAAGTTGAACAATTTAAGCTGTAACCTTAAGATAAATAAATTAAACGACTATACTAATGGCCCCAAACATGGCCTTATTACAAGAGTTTACTATTTCGAATCTAAGCACCATCACTAAGACACCTCAGACAATGTCACTGGCACACCACTTAACAATTCCGCCATCTTACGAAATCTCCTACTTCTCCTAACCTTCTGGTTCGACATTGGCAACGGGACGTAGACACCAAAAGTAGTGGGTCAGATTGACGTAATCTGGTAAGAGATAAACTGCAAGTAATGATATTAAACAAATGAATTAAAATCATATTTTACATTCTACCCAAAATGTTCTGAATGCAGACCCAAAGGCATGAATAAACAAAAATGGGTATTCGCGCCAGATATAACAAATGGCGCAACTGTGTACTATATCCCATAGTATATGCTGATCAGATGGCGTATGACCACTTCCAACTGCAGTGGGTAAGATTTATGTATATAAATATATACTGTATACAAATGCTTAATGAATCCTACTATGAAACCCTTAACTCACAATATCCAAACCATTATCAATTTAAATACTTATTGGTTAATTTAAAAGTATATTATGATCGTGTGTTATTTCAATTCCTTTAAAGGTAAGCACTAATTCACCTAATCGTCATAGTTAGTTAAGTATGCACATGAGAACCAACCTTCATTCAGTATGCACATGGGAATCAACCTTCTTTCACAATATTAATGAGATTGTACAATGCCAATATCTTACTTTCAGTGTCATGGTGCATTCCGGAACTCACATTCTCATTCTAAATCCAATCCAATACTTATATGAATATTCAACTAACTTTTTTCAAAAACGAAACCCATTTAATCCAATTATGTATAGTTAATGTGTTTTACAAATTAGGTAAAAAGTATTCAAATTCCAAATCCGAACTAAATCAAATTATAATCGAAAGGAGAGAGAACAATTAGGTTCTTAATCATTATTGATGTGTATTAAAACACCTAATTATTTTTTATCAAAAAAAAAAAAAGAACTGGTCAAACCCAAAAATCAAGGTCAAACCAAAACCCGGGTTCAGATCCAAAATTTAAACTCAAATTAAAAATCCAAGCTAGAATCTCAAATACAATCTAATTAAGATTCTAATCAGCTCTAATTGCATTTTAATTAAATTTCTAATCGAACTAATTAAAATACTAATAACATGTAATTAAATCCCAATTAGAATTATAATCAAACCTAATTACAATTCTAATCACACCTAATTAAATATTAATTAAGATTCTAATCAAGTTACAATTAGATGCTAATCAATATTCTATTCAAATTATAGTTAATGTTCTAATCAAACCCAAACCTACTATGGAAACCCAAAATAAAAATCCAAAATAGAAACAAAATAAAAACCCAAAACCAAATCCAAAATTTCAAACCTCTTGGCTCCACTTGGCTTTACTGCCAGGCCTACTAGAATCTCAACGTAGCCCAGCTGTAGGCCAGGCCCACGTGGTAGCTAGCCCAGCTAGTAGCCCTACAGTAGACTAGCTACTAGTAGCAGGCATTGCTTGGAATGCTTGGTAGCAACGAGCGTTGACTGTGTATGCCAGGCAACAGTTGCTGCTTGGCTTGTGTAGGCAGAAGTGCCTACACTGCTGTGGAACACCCTGTTTTTTTATTTTTTAGTTGATTAAATATCAAATCTCCATTATTAATCTACAATTAAAACATTAAACCCGATCAAATAAATCAGATTTTTAAGCATATCATTCAACAAAATAATTAAAATGAAATTATTTACAGATATCCACTTGCCTCAAATCTTGTATAGAAACTCAGATTTGCTAAGGCTAGATCCAATTATACATAAACCCCTATCCTGACTCAATTCCCTTATCTAAAATCCTACAAATCCAAGAGACACACAAATTTTTTTTTAAGCTATAGAACATTCCGTAATAAACTAAAAGAAATATAATTGTAGTTTGGAGATAGATACTTGCTAGGTTGCAAACATTATCAGAATAGACGAAGAGAGAGGAAGAAGATGATGATGTAGAGGAGCCTCCTGTCTACTTAAAAACATGGGTCATTTACAAAAGGCTAGGGCTTGGTTATAGGAGGGAGAGGAAGACGAATGGAAGAAATGTGCGTACGAAGAAAAGATGATCCGAAGATTATAGGGTTAGGTTACGTAAAAGTTTATCTAAATCACAAGGAAAAGATCCTTGATTTTTAGTTAGTTTTACAAAATTCGGAAAAGGGCTTTTGGCTTAAAAAGTCAAATAACAAGGGCCCAGGCCCTAGGAAGTTAACCAGCCATCTCCAATGGGCTCTACACAAAACTATCATGTATGCAAAGATCCAAAATCACTAAAATGGCCTATCAAGCATCCATCTAGCCCTCTCAACTCAACTTGACACTACAAGAAAAATGATAATTGGCGACACTTTTATAGCGGCAATTTTTAGATTCCGCCGCTAAATGTCTTCATCAGCAGCACACTCTCTTATTTGCCACTGTAAGTTAAGAATTTACATCTCCATAGCAGCACAAAAAAATGTTTGCCGCTAAAGTTTCATCATAACTCATTATTCTGTAGTATATGTAGCAGCAGACAGTATTGTATGCTGCTATAATAGTAGAAAATTAATATATACAACAGCAGACAATATTGTTTGCTGCTATAAAGATATGTAATAGGCAAGTAGGTGTATATAATAGATAAGTAGGTATTGAATAATCGAAAAATGTCTTTATCAGCAGCATATTTACTATTTGCCACTCTAGGTTAAAAATATACATCTCTCCAACAACACAAAATAATGTTTGCCGCTAAAGTTTCATAAATCATTATTATTGCTCATAAATACATAATATTAGTTATATAGCAGCAGACAGTATTGTATGCTGCTATAGTAATGAAAAAATAATATATACAACAGTAAACAATATTGTTTGTTGCTATAAAGGTATAATAGATAAGTAGGTGTTGTATAAGTAATTGAAAAAGCTTATATATAACAGCATAATATATTATATACTACTTAAGAGAGGTTTAGAAAATTATATATAGAGGCATAAATTATATAGTTACAATTTTAACTAGTGGGTGCACTATTGATTTTTATCGGTGTACTATTGACTTATTTAATTAATTTTCTGCACTAGAAAAATAATATATGCAACATCAGACTGGAAATGGACATTTTACAAAAACAAAATAGCCCAATTTTAGGCTTGTGGACAAAAGTTTCCAATGGGGTTGGATCTCGTGTTTTGCTTTGGATCGTTAGCTAGGTTGCTCGTATAATAAAATAATCTATTAAACAATGTCCATCGTCAGATCAAATGGCTCCAATTTCTTGGAACTATTAAACAATGGCCCTACATTATATTTAAAGTAAGTTGGTGCATTGTTGTGAATTCTAGTTATACGGTAAGTAGACTTTTCACCACATTGTAAGAAGTTAATTGTGGGGCTTAAGTCGGCCCTCCATTCACCCACCTGCTATCTAAATATGGCTGGAAAAGGGCCCGACTGGTTCTTTGGCTTTAATACATATATTTTTGGTTTCTGCTCCTATGGATAATTTATTCTCGATTGTATTATGTATACTACGAAAACAAGTCTATGGATCTTTGCCTTGCGTTTGTGCATTTTTTTTCATGTGTTTTTAGGGATATACTAGGAACAATGGTAATTTTGTTTTGTTTAAAATAATTTTACTTAATCATACATGTCCAGCATTGGATTCTACCACCAGGTCCAATCCACTTTTTTTTATAAATAACTTCTTGCATGCTTAAGCTGTCTTGACTGTACTGTTTACGTTTTCAATAACAACTAAAGTTTTCATTTATTCTCTTTGGTAATTGGTTTCTATGGTCCTTGCATTTGAGCTTGGGTCAACAGAAGCACAAAGTAGTAAAAGTTTATTTTCATTTTCCAAGGTGCCATCTGGTTGTATCTTGGATAGTCATCTTGACTGAAGTGACCTGAACATTTCATGATTTTCTTTCCCAAATGTAGGTATGGAGTGTTTTGATGAGCAGGAAATATCATGTTGCAGTGCCTAGAGGGTTTCAAGCGTCTGTTAGCTGTACTGCTTAGATGTTGTGATCTTGATTTGTATAAGCAGCCTAAGGGCCTCGAAGATCCTGAAGTTTAGCGAGGGAAACAGTTTGTATGTTGCAAACGTTTTCATTGTATTTAATTTGTAATATAACATTGCGGACTTCATCATAGTGGTTGATTTGATCTGTCTCTATGAAGATGATTGTTAGTATTTAGGTGGGACCACCATTCTTTTCTTTCTTGTTTTTCCCCCTCTCAGGAATAGCAATCAACTAGTGGAGCATTGATCAAGCCCCTCGGGTGGGTTGAATAAGAAAGGTTCATCTACATTGGAACTCTAAAAATAGCTCTTGGCAAGCAAAGTTCCTCTATTGCTCCCCAAAATAAGCTCTTCACTGGGTGCACCTTGATCTCATAAAGCTTTGGCCATTTTTACCCTGTCACATGTGTTGTTGTTAAAAAAAAAAAAAGCGTGGCCATATTCAAGAGCATAAGAAAGGCCAATCTCTATGCATGATGCAGACTTATTTGTCATCCATAGAAAGAAAGAGAGGTACAATCAAGCAAGTTGCATGAGTGACTAGTGACAGCTTATAAAATTTTAGAACTTACCAAAATTTTTTAACTATATTTGTGGATTGTGATTGTGGAGTATTTTAATTGTATGTAAATGTTTTAAAAAAAATTCAAAACCCCTTTTACCATTTGTAGGGATTTTTTTTTTATAAAAACCATTTTAGCGGCAGAAAAAGAATGCCGTTAAAACTGCTTTAAAAAGCACTATCCAATAAAAAAACAAAACTTTTTAGTGGCACATTTTTATATTATTAGCGGCAGTTGCCTAACAGCTGTTATTTCCTTATTTTTAGCAGCAGACGCTTGTCCACCGCAAAAAGATGGTGAGAAATAGCGACAGAGGGTTTTAGTGACAAAAATAGTGGCAGATAAATATTTGCCGCAATAAAGTTTTAGTGGCAGATTTTATCTTTTAGCGGCAGAAAAAAACTGCCGCTATATGTGTCTTTTTTTGTAGTATGAGCCTAACAAATTGACCCAACCCAAAATAAGAGATCTAAGGCCTAACACTATTTTTGTGGAATGTAGTTTTGGGGAGTGGCCAAGTAACAACCTGGTCGATGGGCAAGATGAGGGCCCGTTTTCATAATTATAAAACTATGTGGCTTTCTAATCTTCTAACACAAATATCCGAATCCCAAATAAGTTAAGATATTCTTTTCCTAGACTTTTTTTTAAATCTTTTTAGACCATAGACTAAATCATAATCAAGAATTTCAACAAAAGCTTTTCTCACTTTTGGCACAAAAGATCTTGTTCTCCATTTGAGACATTCAACATCTCTCTTGTGATGTGTGTTGGGAGTCAATTTGACTTTGGTGTGTTTTAGGGCATCAGTTGGATCCTCTCCGATTTTGTCAGTGTCGAAACTTTTCCCAAGTTACATTCCTTTTATGTATTTGAAGTTGTAATTTTTTTTAAAGTTATTGTCAAAGTTTGTTTTTACAGTTTTATGATATTGAAGGAGATGTAATAATTAGCACTGGTTATGGTTTGATTGATCTGGGTTTATGTGACTACTTTGATTATAGAAGTAGAAACTAAGTGAGATGATCATTTCCCTAATCTAATGATGACTTATGCTGGTGCATTGTGTTTTCTTATTGGATTTAAAAAACAACTAGCTGAATATGTTTCAGAGGTGATTGAGTTGAGAAACTAGAATAGAAATATGATTCTTGGTTACACCTTATAGTCCATTCTAATTAATAAATTTTATGAATATAAGTATATGTATGCTAATGTGGAATTTATTATGCATGTGTTGTAGTCAAAATTTGTTATTGAAAATAATGAGAAGGCAAAGAAATAGGTCTATAGTGGGATAAGCTACAATTAGAGGAATTAGAAAAGCAAATTAAAGAAGAGATATTTTTATCCGTATCCTACTACTCATGAGTAGTTGTGGCATTGTCTTGCTAGAGTTGCTCAATGAAAGGCCAGCATCTGAATCCTAGCGGGGTGAATAGGGTGAGTCTAAAATTTAATCCATTTATGACTAACTTTAAGTTCTTACAAATTTAGCACAGGTGATGTTCATAGAAATATAAAGGAGGAAGCATACATAATAAACATTCACCATGAAAGATAAAGCATACATCATAACACAACAAATAATAGTTCGGTCAAATTGCCTGCATCCACTCCTAGCTTGTGTCTCTACACTCTACTAATATTCCAGAAATCAAATTCTTTTCAAGGCTAAGCAATAACCTTTATA
This sequence comes from Sextonia rubra, assembly GCA_037013555.1. Taxonomy (NCBI): domain Eukaryota; kingdom Viridiplantae; phylum Streptophyta; class Magnoliopsida; order Laurales; family Lauraceae; genus Sextonia; species Sextonia rubra. Next base: position 100,669,794 of record JASUAD010000001.1, on the reverse strand, counting down.
ACAAAAAATGCTTTTCAAGGCTAAGCAATAACCTTTACAATCAAACAAATGCTTTTCAAGGCTTAGCAATAATCTTTACAACATGTACTTTTCTCTCTAAAATGTGTCTAAGATATAGTAGAAGTGATACATTAAAGTACAAGAAGATGCCTCTAAAATAGGCAAATATAGAAGTTATAATCCAATTAATACACACAAGATATAGGCAAAGATTACACTTCAATGCTTATGCGTATGAAAACTGCTTTCAATCAAAGTGAAAATGATAGGTCATGAAAAGTTAGCTAGATTGAAAATAAACTACAGCTTGACTTGGCTTTAAATGATGTGAAATCAAAAAATAATTTGATTAAGGCAATATGTCAAACACATGGCATGCATAAGTAGATGATTGAAAATCAAAGCACTATAAGTTTATTAAAGTTTTAAAAACATAACATGCAATGAAAGAGCATTGGTGAATCCAAAACATACAATGTATTGAAAATGATTTTCATCTTTTGAAATCAAGAACATAAGATTCAACCAAGTAAGGAAACATGTTATGAAGGAAATCAAAGGTTATGTCTAAGCATTGTTGAAATCAAAACACAAATTAAATTGAAAGTGACTTTCATGTGATGGAATCAGATAAAGAAAGATTTAATCAAACATAAAAATCATGCTATGAAAGTAAAACAAAGGGTTTAACAAAGCATGAAAACTTTAGGCAAAGAAAGTTTAAATTAATTTTGGTGAGAATCATTCGAAAAATCCTTGCTTTAGCTTTTCCTTTCTTCCTTTTTCTCTAGAATCTCCAACTTATAACCCTTAGTGTCATGCCCCGAATTTTTATTTTTGGGTCATAGCAGTCTGTCGGGTTTGAGTTAGGTTGAGAGGGGTTTTATGGGCTGAATAAACACTTTTGAGCCTTGGGTTTACATTATTTGACCCTTTTAGGCCAATAGACTCTTTTTGGAATGTCGTAAAACTTACTAGAAAGCATGGAACCCTGTCTTGTAATTTAGAAAAACCCCCTCTCAATATAAACCCTTAGGGTTTTTCCCATTCTCCCATCTTCTTTCTTTTGTCTGCAACCAAGCCCTAGAAGTTCTCCAGGGGGAAACCAAGGTCGGATCTTCCAAGCTTTGAGTTTCAAATTTGCTTTTAACTTCGAAATCCAGGTAAGTGGATAATTGTAACCAATGTGGTTTTGCTTAGTTTGTTGATTAATATGCTTCAAGATGTGATATATGTTTCGTTGATTAATATGCTTTAAGGTGTGATTTAATGGTATGGTTTCTTTGATTGGGTTTAGTATCTTGATTAAAGATTAAAGATAAAAGGTTTGAAACAACGATGTATTTTCTTGAGATTAGATGGGCGAGTAAAAAGAACATTTTAAAAAAAAATTAATCAGCGCAGCAGCAGCATTGCCTAGCTAGCGTAGGCAGATATGCTGCACGCCAGCCAGACCTAGCCTGGCGGCTGCTGGGCCAAGCAGTGCCCGGCTCGGGCTAATGCTGGTGTAGCAACGACTGGGCTGGGTTGGATCTGAAGGGTTAAGCCCATTTTCTTTAAAAAAATAAATGATAAATAAATATATATATATATTTAGAAATTAGGATTTTATTTATAAATGTTTAGAATATTGTGATTTGGTTAATAGCCTAGTAGATTAATGGTGATTTGATTATATTAATTAATTCTTAATTAGGTATTAATATAAATTTAGTTAGGATTGTTTATAAATTTATTTGGAAATTTAAATACTTGTGATTAATAATTTATTTAGTTTGATTAAAATTTAATTATGATGTATTTGAGATGATTGAATCCTACATTAGAATGTAATTGGAATTCTAAATTGAATTTTTATTAGAGTTTAGACTTTGAGTTTGAATTAGAGATTTGTACTTTTTGTTCTGTATAAAATAATAATGTGCAATTATACACAACAATGATAATTAAGGACTTAATTATTCCTTTCCCCTTTCATCATAATTTGATTTAAGTTTGGAGTTGGAATTTAAGTATCTTTTACCCAATTTGTAATACACACTAAATTTACATAATTGGATCAGATGATGTGTGTCTTTTAGAAAGGTTGGTTGAATGTTCACATGAGAATTAGACTGAATTCAGAATGAGAATGTGAGGTTCGGGATGCACAACATGATAGACACGGAGAGTAAGATATTGGCATCGTGGACTCACATTTTCATTGCAAAAGAGGGCTAGTTCTCATGTGCATATTTATCTAACTATGACCGTTAAATGGATTAGTACTTTCCCTCAGAGAACTTGAGAAGACACACAATTTCTAATACACCTTCAAATTTAAAAGTTTAAACACTCATATTAATATTGGGTTAAATATTGGGATTAAGGGTTTCATATCATGGTTTATTCTGCATCGGTATACGTATGTATTTGTAAATATGTATATTTGCATATATATATCTGATTGACTGCAGTTCGGAGGTGGACGTATGCCATCGGTCAGCGTGTACTGTGGATTATAGTACACAGCTGTGCCTTTTGTTATATTTGGCGAGAATCTCGTTTTTGTTTATCTATCTGCGGGAATACCCGTTTTTGTTTATCTGTCTATGGGAATACCCGTTTTTGTTTACCTGTCTGTAGGAATACCCATTTTTGTATATTATATTTGCGGGAGTACCCGTTTTTGATATATTGTGTTTCTGCTGGGTTACCTGTTTTTGTGCATTCATGCCATGGGGTTTACATTCGGTACGTTTTTGGCAAATTGTAAAATATGCTTTACTTAATTGATTAATACCATTGCTTGCAGTTTACCCTCTTGCCAGATTACGTCTATCTGACCCACTACTTTTGGTGTCTAGGTTCCGTTACCAGTGCCGAACAGGAAGGTCAGATGATGCAAGAAATTCCGCTAGATGGCGGAGTTGTTGAGTGGAGCACCAATGACATCATCTGAGGTGTCCTAGTGTTAGTACAAGGATCAAAACTCTAGATTATGTAATAAAGCCATGTTTGGGCCATTAGTTTATTCATTTAATTTATTGTCTTGGAATTATAACTTTAATTATTATGCTTCAAAGCACTTGACCTTGATTTTATTATTAATGAGATTTGTTACATGATTGTTATACAATAGTCATCTGTGAAGATTATGGATTTTAATTCCGCGTGTGATTATGGTTGCTTGATCACCAAGCATAGCCTCACGAAGGACTTCGATCAACCCGGAATTGGAGCTCGTATTATTTATGTAAGAAAAATTTTAATTAGCCCTAATTCTCATACCCCTAGAACCGGGGTTGGATCCGGTTCAGTTTTGGGGGTGTGACAGATGGTATCAAAGACAGGTTAAGTTCTAGAAGTACTAAAAGATGGTAGAACGTAGGTCTGATGTGATGATTAGAAACTTTAAGTGGGGGCGTGATAGATGGTATCAGAGCCCTATTCAAGCACAGCCGTTGTGACAGATAGCTCCAGCTCCCTCGCAGCAGCAACGACCCCAGGCACCGCCATAACAGATGTAGTTGTACCGACCTCCCCAGTAGCCCCGAACTCAGAAAGGACCTCAACGACCACCAGGCCCTAACAGACAACAATCAAGGCCCCAACAGGCAGGCATAGTGTATGCCATGACTCAAGAATAGGCTGATGCTGCTGAGAACATTGTGGAAAATATTATTTCTATTTGTGATAATCATGCTAAAGCATTATTTGATCCTAGTTCTACCCATTCCTACATTTCTCCTAGTTTTGCCGTGAAGATTAGTGTTAGAGCAGTTGAGCTGCCTTTTGATTTAATTGTGGTTACCCCGGTGGGTAAAAAGGTTAGGTGTTTGAAATACTACCCTAATTACAAATTGGTGATAAGTGGAGTTATATTTAAGGCTAATTTAATACTGTTGATGATGAATGATTTTGATGCTATTTTGCGTATGGATTGGCTTGCTACTCATAGTGTCGTGATGGGCTGCCGTGCTAAGACAGTTAAGTTAATAGCTGATAACGGCACCGAAGTGCTATTTGTGGGATCTAAGAAGAAGGTTGTTACTCATGTGATCTCAGTTATTAAGGCTACAAAGTTGTTGATGAAAGGTTCTGAGGGGTATATAGCGTTTATCACGGAGGATAAACGGACTAAAGCGGTGGAGGAGACAGCAGTGGTATCTGAGTTTCCGGATGTTTTTCCCTATGACATTCTCAGATTGTCGCCGGTCTGTGAGATTGACTTTGCAATTGAGCTTGTGCCGGGCACAGTTCCAATCTTGAAAGCCCCTTATAGGATGGCCCCAGCTAAGTTGATAGAACTCAAGGAGCAACTATAGGAACTGTTGAACAAGGGTCTTATTAGACCGATTGTCTCTCCTTTGGGAGCTCCAGTGTTATTTGTGAAGAAAAAGGATAGTTATATGAGAATGTGTATTGATTATGGACAACTAAATCAAGTGACCATCAAGAACAAGTACCCTTTACCTAGAATTGATGAATTGTTTGATCAATTGCAAGGTGCTCATTATTTTTCAAAGATCGATCTGAGATTAGGATATCATCAATTGAGGATAGGAGATCAGGATATTCCGAAAACTGTATTCAGAACTAGATATGGTCACTACGAATTTTTGGTGATGTCTTTTGGACTGACTAACGCGCCAGCAGCTTTTATGGCTATGATGAATAGGGTTTTTGCACAGTACTTGGACAAGTTTGTGGTGGTATTATTGATGATGTACTTGTATATTTGAAAAGTCAAGAAGAGCATGCTCAGCATCTTCGTTCTTTATTGCAACTGTTGAGAGAACACCAATTGTATGCTAAGGCAAATAAGTGTGAATTTTGGTTGGAACAGGTAGGATTTCTTGGCCACATTATCTCCAGGGAAGGTTTAGCAGTGGAATCAACAAAAATTGAAGTAGTGGTAAAGTGGGATAGACTTAAAACAGTGCCGGAGATCCGAAGTTTCCTAGGCCTTGCAAGTTATTATCGCAGATTTGTGGAAGGATTTTCCACAATAGCAGCCCCATTGTCAAGCTTAACTCGTAAGGGAGTTCCTTTTATGTGGAATGAAGATTGTGAGCAAATTTTTCAAGAGTTGGAAAAAAAGGTTGACCATAACCCCTGTTTTAACCCTACCTGCTGGTAATGATGGTTTTGTGATTTTCACTAATGCATTCGAGGTTGGACTTGGTTGTGTTCTAATGCAACATGGGAAGGTGGTGGCTTATGGGTCTAGACAGTTGAAGGAACATGAACAAAAGTATGCAACCCATGAATTGGAGCTAGCAGTGGTGGTCTTTGCTTTGAAGATGTGGAGACATTATCTTTACGGAGCCACTTTTGAAGTACATTTAGGCCATAAGAGCCTCCAATATCTCTTCACGCAGGGTGATTTGAACATGAGACAAAGGAGATAGATGGAGTATATTAAAGACTATGATTTTGGGTTAAAGTACCATCTAGGAAAGGCTAATGTAGTGGCAGATGCTTTAAGTAGGAAAGCAGCGTTCATTAGAGGATTAATTACAAATACTTCTGGATTCGATGTTTGAAAGATATGGATGTTTATTTTCGGCCTTCAGTGAGCAAACAATGTTGGCTAGTATATTCTCATGGGAACCCGAATTGCTACCGAGCATCAGAGAATACCAGTTACTAGACCCCGAGATTACAAGAATCAAAGATCATATGGATGAGAGGCTTGATTTTAAGTTGGAAGATAATATTTTGTACTATAAAGGCAGAACTTGTGTGCTTGATTTTCTAGAATTGAAGGGTGAAATCCTGGTCGAGGCACACTATACTCGGTATACTATTCATCCAGGCAGTACCAAGATGTATCAAGATCCGAAGGATCATTATTGGTGGAAAAATATGAAAAAGGATATCACAGAATTTGTTGGCAAATGTTTAGTCTGCCAGCAAATTAAAACAGATTATAGGAGACCCCCAGGTCTTTTGCATCAGTTGAAGATTCCTTAGTGGAAGTGGGAGCATGTCACTATGGAGTTTGTGTTAGGATTGCCTAACAACAAAAAGGGATTTGATGCGATTTGGGTGATAGTGGACCGTTTGACTAAGTCAACCTACTTTGTACCGTTCAAAACTGGTCAAGGAATAAAGAAAATGATAGTATTGTACATTAAGGAAGTGGTGAGATTGCATGGAGCACCGGTTTCTATAGCCTCCGATGAGGATAACAAGTTTGTATCTCGGTTTTGAGTATCACTGCAAGAAGCCTTAGGAACTAAGTTAAGTTTTAGTACAGCCTATTACCCCCAGACAGACGGACATACAGAGCGTACAAACCGGTCATTGGAAGATATGTTAAGGGCGTGTGTTTTGGATTTCAAGACTAGTTTGGACGAAAGTTTGGCTCTATGTGAATTCGCGTATAACAACAGTTACCACTTTAGCATTGGCATGGCACCTTTTGAAGCTTTGTACGAGAGAAGATGTCAAACTCCTATATGTTGGTCGAATTTTGAAGCTCATGGTTTTCATGGACTGTCTGTTGTTAGAGAGTCTAGTGACAAGGTAAAATAGATTCGGGAAAGATTAAAGGTTGCACACAGTCACCAAAAGAGTTACGCATATAAAAAGAGGAGAGAGCTGAAGTTTAAGGTGGGTGATCACATATTTCTGAAGGTATCACCTACGCGTGGTACCTTATGATTTGGGCAGAAAGGAAAACTCTACAAAAGACATGTGGGACGGTTCCAGATTATCAGCAAGGTCAACGACGTGTCTTATCGGTTAGCACTGGCACTAGAGCTATCAAGTGTTCATAATGTCTTTCATGTTTCTATGTTAAGGAAATATGTAGCAGACCCTTCGCACATGTTGCAGTATGAGCCGTTGCAAGTGCAGGATGATATAACATACAATGAGTAGCTGGTGGGGATTGTCGACACCAAAGAGCAAGTGTTGAGAAACCGTGTCATCCATTGGGTGAAGGTTCAATGGAGTCATCATCGCCCGGATGAAGCAACGTGGGAGCTTAGAGACGAAGTGCAATGATAGTATTCGCACCTTCTTCCTGAGGTATGTTAGTCATTTGGAGGACCAAATATCCTTTAAGGGGGATGAGATGTCATGCCCCAAATTTTTATTTTTGGGTTATAGTAGTCTGTCGGGTTTGAGTTGGGTTGAGAGGAGTTATATGAGCTGAGTAAGCACTTTTGGGCCTTGGGTTTACGTTATTTGACCCTTTTAGGCCAATAGACCCTTTTTGGAATTTCGTAAAACTTACTAGAAAGCAGGGAGCCCTTCCTTGTAATTTAGAAAAAACCTCCTCTCAATATAAACCCTTAGGATTTTTCCCATTCTCCCATCTTCTTCCTTTCTTCTGCAACTAAGCCCTAGAAGTTCTCCAGAGGGAAACCAAGGTCGGATCTTCCAAGTTTTGATTTTCAAATTTGCTTTTGGATTCGAGATTCAGGCAAGTGGATAACTGTAACCAATGTTGTTTTGCTTATTTTGTTGATTAATATGCTTCGGGATGTGATATCTGTTTCGTTGATTAATATGCTTTAAGATGTGATTTAATGGTATGGTTTCTTTGATTGGGTTTAGTATCTTGATTAAAGATTAATGATAAAAGGTTTGAAAGAACGATGTATTTTCTAGAGATTTGATGCGTGGGTAAAAAGAATGTTTAAAAAAAATTAATCAGCACAGTAGTAGGGCTGCCTGCCAGCCAAGCCTGGCCTGGCGGCTGCTAGGCCAGGCAGCGCCTGGCCCGGGCTTCTGATGGCCTAACAGCGGCTGGGCTAGGCCAGCTGAGCCCGCTGGGCCTAATCTAAAGGGCTGACCCCATTTTCTTAAAAAAATATAAATAATAAATATATATATTTAGAAATTAGGATTTTATTTATAAATGTTTAGAATATTTTGATTTGGTTAATGGCCTAGTTGATTAATGGTGATTTGATTATATTAATTAATTCTTAATTAGGTATTAATAGAAATTTAGTTAAAATTGTTTATAAATTTATTTGGAAATTTAAATACTTGTGATTAATAATTTATTTAGTTTGATTAAAATTTAATTATGATGTATTTGAGATGATTGAATCCTACATTAGAATGTAATTGGAATTCTAAATTGAATTTTTATTATATTTTAAACTTTGAGTTTGAATTAGAGATTTGTACCTTTTGTTTTGTATAAAATAATAATGTGCAATTATACACAACAATGATATTTAAGGACTTAAGTATTCCTTTCCCCCATCATAATTTGATTTAAGTTTGGAGTTGGAATTTAAGTATCTTTTACCCAATTTGTAATACACACTAAATTTACATAATTGGATCAGATGATGTGTGTTTTTTAGAAAGGTTGGTTGAATGTTCACATGAGAATTAGACTGAATTCAGAATGAAAATGTGAGGTTCGGGATGCACAACATGATAGACACAGAGAGTAAGATATTAGCATCGTGGGCTCACATTTTCATTGCGAAAGAGGGCTAGTTCTCATGTGCATATTTATCTAACTATGACTGTTAAATGGATTAGTACTTTCCCTCAGAGAACTTGAGAAGACACACAATTCCTAATACACTTTCAAATTTAAAAGTTTAAACACTCATATTAATATTGGGTTGAATATTGGGATTAAGGGTTTCATATCATGGTTCATTCTGCATCGGTATACGTATGTATTTGTAAATATGTATATTTGCATATATATATATCTGAACGATTGTAATTCGAAGGTGGACGTACGCCATTAGGTCAGCATGTACTGTGGATTATAATACACAACTGTGCCTTTTGTTATATTTGGCGGGAATACCTGTTTTTGTTTATCTATCTGCAAGAATACCAGTTTTTGTTTATTTGTCTGCGGAAATACCCATTTTTATTTATCTTTCTGTGGGAATACCCGTCTTTATTTATCTGTCTGCAGGAATACTCGTTTTTGTATATTATATCTGCGGGAGTACCCGTTTTTGGTATATTGTTTCTTTGAGGTTACCCGTTTTTGTGCATTCATGCCATGGGGTTTGCATTCGATTCGTTTTTGGCAAATTGTAATATATGCTTTACTTAATTGATTAATACCATTGCTTGCAGTTTACCCTTTTATCAGATTACGTCCATCTAATCCACTACTTTTCGTGTCTAGGTTCCGTTACCGGTGTCGAACCGGAATGTCAAATAACACAGGAAATTCCGCCAAATGGCGGAGTTGTTGAGTGGAGCACCGATGACATCGTTTGAGGTGTCCTAGTATTAGTGTAGGGATCAAAACTTTAGATTATGTAATAAGGCCATGTTTGGGCCATTAGTTTATTCATTTAATGTATTGTCTTGGAATTATAACTTTAATTATTATATTTCGAAGCATTTGACCTTGATTTTATTATTAATGAGATTTGTGATATGATTGTTATATGATAGTCATCTGCGAAGATTATGGATTTTAGTTCAGCGTGTGATTATGGTTGCTTGATCACTAAGCATACCCTCACAAAGGACTTCGATCCACCCAGAATTGGGGCCCGTTTTGTTTATGTAAGAAAAATTTTAGTTAGCCTCAATTCTCACACTCTTAGAACCGGGTTTGAATCCGGCCCAGTTTTGGGGGCGTGACACTTAGCTTGCTCTTTCAAAAGTACCCAAGCATTGAAACTAGCTTTAAATTTATTTTTAAAAAAATTTTCAAAGTTACTTTTTAGCAATGGTCATTGGTCACTATTGCAACGATATTCTTAAAAAGTTACTGTAGCAGATTTACTATAGCACAATTCTCAAAAGTTGGATTTTTCAAAATGATTAGCCAAAAAGAGCTACTTCCAAGATATTCAAATGTTTTTTTAAAATTAAAACAAAGATTATTTTTTTTTTAAAATATCAAAGATGTTTAAATGATATGAAAATAAAATCTTAAAAATGCATGAGAAATTCAAGTTTGAAAGTTAAAAACATGAATGAAAATCAATCTTAAAACATGAAGGCATATCCAATCAAATTGCAATAACACAAAATTCCTAACAATCCAGACTAATGGGCGTCGCTCGTTAAGTTTTTAGGGTCGCCAGAGGGGATGGCACGGAATAAATAAGAATTTTAAGATTTATAGGGTGGAACCTATAATGGACGAAGTGGGTGCACTTGCAGTGATGGTGGCCATTTTTCTCCAAAACTTTAGAAGAGGAGATGGAAAGGGAGAAAGTAGAATAATTGGTTCTAAAAGGATATGGATAAGAGAGATAAGTGGATAATAGTACATCAAAACCTCATCCTCATATGCCCAACCAGCTTCTCAAAGGATAACACGATGATTTGAAATATGTGAAAAACTTTGAGAACTGTTTTGAAATCTTCCCTCAACAAAATTGGAAATGTATGGTTTCGTTCAATTCTTATAATAATACACAGGCCTGTACATCCTATATGCCATGGGCCCAGTTTAAATCTATACCCTCCATTTAAATTTGCACCAATTAGGTAGTACTGGTTCCAGCGACCACTAAAGTTGCCCAAAATATTTTGGACAACACCACCACAGAGTCACACACATTAAACCAACCGTTAATAGCTGATTAGAAGAAAAAGTATTAAAAAACCAACGTAGAAGAACCATGTTTTTAGGGGAAAGAAAAAGGCCAGCACATGATGAAAAATATTATGTCATCATAAAAAATATCATCATAAATGTCTTTAGTGAATAAAACTTATGCTTTAATCCATGTATAAGAGCCCTGTTCAACATAAAATGAAGATGACCACCCCATTCAATGAGTGCTACTGTATTTTCTTACTTGTGGCCTACAACCAAAACTGCTTCATTTTCTTTGTAATTAAGAGTTTCTTGTAATACTCCGACCCAGCTTAATCCGGTTTAGCACGTAATTAATGTGTTTTGGGTAATATGCTAGCGAATGAGTTTTATGTTGCTACTTTGTCTTTTTGAGTTTCATTTCGGGTCAAGGATCGGTAGTTGCGTTGCGTTTACCCTTAGATTAGGTAGACAGGAGCCCTTTTCGTAACTTTAGATTTTGTGTGCTTTCATCTTTCATGCATTATCTTGGTGTCAGTACGTGTATCTCGATAAGCTTGTTACTTTTCGTAACTGACTCGCTTGTAAACGACTTCGTTTGTTTCCGTTGGACGGTTATTTGACTTGAACTGTAATTATCGTTAATCTTTGGACTTTCTTATAAGCTTCCTTATATTATAAAAGCCTCATACTTATCTCATTTGAACCGATGCATGCACCGACCTCTCTCCCTCTCAACGACAATTTCTCTTCTTCTTTTCTTCTTCCTCACAATCAATGCCAAGAAAAGGGAGAATGCTTGTACACCCAGTTTGCTCGTCAACTCCTTGTGTATCTACGGTGAGTTGGGTTCTTGATCATCTCGACAAGTCTCCATCTCCAATTCTTTTCATATTTGGTGCATGTACTCAACTCATCTCTTTTCTTGCATGCATGGCTATTAGAGCTGCGTTGGGACGTTGAATTTGAGCCTAAGGACAATAATTAACTTGAAAAAGCTTAGTTGAGGCAAATATAAGCACGATATGGGTGAACACATGTTGATAACTTATGATTGCTTTTATTTTCATTACTCTTGCATGGTTTGGTGATTTACAGCCCTTGTCTATCAGATTTTACATGTTTGTTATCTTTGTTTTCAAATGTGTCCAAATTCAATTTTATCTGTAACGGGTTCAGAATGTGCCTTCTTGAAACTTACAGCTAAGCCATAGAGTTTCACGACTCAGTGTCCAGAGAGCTACTCAACCTGAGTTTGCTCTACGGTAAGGCTACGACTAAGTCGTAAATTGTATTACGGCTAAGCCGTAGGCCAGCCGTGACCCAACCATAGGTTAAGTTACGACTTGATGTCTAGAGAGCAAACCTTGGTGAAATTCCTACAATTCAGCCACGACTAAGCCGTGTGGGGTGTTACGGCTAAGCCATACCCTAACCGTGGCCGAGTCGCAGAACAAAACAGGGCTAAGTTATAAATGCGGATGAACAGTCCGGCGAACCACGATTGAGCCGTAGTGCATAATACAGCTAAGCCGTAAGATGTTTATGGCTAAGCTGTAGGTCACCCACGGCTAAGTCGTGAGATTAGTGAATATCAAGAAATGGTAGGTATAAAGGAGACCTCTAAGGCCTTCGCATTAGAATGTTGGTAACCTTGGACTTGCCCAAAGGAATATGATAATAGCATGAATGGTTTTGAGGGTTGTGACTCATTTATGTATGTTGTCCAGCTATTAAGCACTTTCCTATGGGTGTTGGTTTAAGGGACTCCGAGACACCTTCCCGACACAATGCAACATGATAGAAAGACAACTGTATATCGGATAACTTAAAATTACATCATCATGCATGGTTAGAAACACTAGATAACTAGATTAGGGTTGGCTCGTAATCTATCTTGTCTCTATTAACTTGGCTTGCATGGCATCTTGAATGACAATTCTTGTCCTCCACTCTTAGGTGCCGATTGACTATTCATCATTATGTTCTTTGATTGTGTTTGCATTAGATTGACTTGATATGTTCATTCGTTATTGTCATTACTTTGAGTATGAATTGAACATATATGAAATATATATTTACTCAAGATCAAGTATATGATTGATTCAACAGGGTCAAGCACTACTCAGCCTCAGCCTTAGGATACCCGGCGGGGTAACTTTGGCGTAGTATCTATATTATCGCTGCAATGTGTTCATGTCTTAGGGCTTCTAGACTCCATGACTCGAGACCCATTCATGCTCTGGCTTGGTCGATGGTGTTCTCATATGTATAGATTCCTAGAGGGAGGATATGGCAAATGTAGTAGCCATATAGTACAGTATACATATGCATTGATTTGTATAGCATGTTTTATTCACAAATGCACAATTTGCCTAGTAGACTAAATTGAAATTCTATGTAATCTCACATGTTAATGATTCTGATAGACACAATGCGTGTTATCTTATTGTTGCTTATGCTTTATTGAATCGTTGTATTCACTTGTTGTCCTTGGTATTGTAGGCTCAGATCCCACTGCCAACTCCTCGTCCGTCGGTAAGACTCTAGAAGAGACCCTAGAAACCCCATCAGGGCTAGAGGAGTGGATGTGATCACTCCACCAGAGAGCGGAATGCCATGATAGACTCCTACTGGGATTTATCCTTATGGAATGCATCATGTGTTGATCTTGGAATGCTTAATTCCTTGCATTTTGGGTTTTGGCTTTTAGAAACTATTTTCCCCACGTTTGTTTTGTACATTCTATAATTAATGTTATTTTTTGCTTTTGTCTTTTGTTCGTGTATTTTCTTTTCTTTTCATGCAATGATATTTATAGCTTCCGCATACACTATGTTTGCACGTGTGAATTTCTCTTGTGCATATGCATTTAGATAAGGGCTAAGTGTGTATGCACAGAAGTACGTGTGCCACTGATTAGGCGTTAACTAATCCCTGATTTCTTGTGTTCGGGTTGTGACATTTCTTCTGCATATCCTTAATACACGATATACTATGGACAATCAAAGTGAAGATCGTGAGTAGCTCATTATTATTTGACTAACCACTTAATTTAAGTATTTGTTTATGAATTGCAAGGATAGCTCAATGAAAGAATTAGCCAGTAGCCAGAGAGCTCACAGTCAGCAAAGCATTACAGCGCGAGATGCCATCTTCCAAGTGAGGAGAAGATAGACGTGGCTGGGTTCATACATTTGGTTGGGTGTTACCCCCTCCGATATCTATGGCCCACGGGCGTCAATTGTTGAAGCACAAGCTACAATTGCTGAATCGAGGATGATAACAAAGATTGAGAGAGCTCAAAGAATAGCAAGTGAACAAATGGTTATATTTGAAAGAGAAAATGGTGTAGATGCAAACCCACTTGAATCAAGTGACGAGATGGTCACTGGAAGCAACCCATCGTCTTTGAAGCATGTGCGTAGCATTCTATAGATTTAAACATTAGTCAGATTTGTATTTAGTTCCCTTTAAAATTCATACTCAAATCCTTTTTTTTTTTTTTGTAACAGGTTTTTGGTGCTACTCCCAATGACATCCGGCATGACAGTTGACCTCTCCAGCGTTTTGCTGAGGTTCTCTCCCTCTACAATTGATGTATCTTTTGAGAATTGCAATTATAATTGATTTGACGCAAATTTGTTTATTGTTTGATGTGTTTTTCACCTTCATGTAGAATTCAAAAACATATGTGTATTTGATTGCAATTACTTTTTGTTTTCATGTGCATTGGATTAAAAACATATGCATATTAGTAGTGATATGGAAAACAGAGATCTCGCTATCATCAGTGATGGATGCTTTAGAACAATGGTGATTAGTTAATGGTAATTACTAGTTTTGTTCATTGCTATTACTTTTTTGTGTTGTAGTAATACATGGAGAGACGTGATAAGAATGTCTCATATGTTTCAAATTAGCATATATTTAGTCATGGAATGGTATTATCTATTGTAATGGTTCTTTGAATGTAATTTCCTTCTTGTTTGCTGCTTCATTAAGGATCATCTCTTCTTTGTAGGCTTCATTTGATATGCATTAATAATTGTTTAGCTCTTGATTGAAATCTAAATCTTTGTTGAAACAGAGTGAAGTAAATGACTACATATAAAATGTTCTTCTGTTATTCTATGACTGATCTTCTGGGTCATGCCGTTCATAAGTTTTTCATTAGGAGTTTCAAGGAATTTTGATAATTTGGTATGAAATAAGAATATTTTGTAAGGATCATGAAAATAATATTCTCTATTCTGTGGGAGGCATGTGGAGAGTCAAAAGTCAAACCACATAATTTGTAATCCCAATTTTCAATTGAAATTTGGTCTGTCTGCACCATGAACTTAGGCAGAGAGTCTTATCTTCATTTTTTGTGTTTTCCTTATTTATTTCAAAAACTGTGAGATGCTGCTGTGTCAACTATAGGTAAATTGTGGAACCACATAAATCTTTTGTGTTTTTCTTATTGTTGCTTGCTTATATATTTTTAACATTGTGATTGGTAACGTTCAAAAGAAGAAGAAGAATGTGTGATGAATGATAAAGATGACATTCAAGTAGTAAATCAAGCTAAAAGAGGAGAATTTGGGAGGTGGGTATTGCTCCTTGATAAGGTCTAAAATCTCTATACTTCAATCTTGCACTCTCTCCAGTGCCTTTTTGCTCACAGGAAGGAGAATAAAATTAAAGTAAAAAAGGGGCCAGGGTTGTTAATGTCATTTTTGCATTTTTTTTTTTTTGGGCAAACTGGTCTTCTTTGTGTTGAACATTGTGATGTGATAAGTATAACGTATAGATCGATCCATCTTTTAGCTGCTTGTCTTCTCTTTTTATATATTTTATATTGTTTTTGACACTGTTATGTAGTTGAAATCTCATGTTGTCTAGTTTTGAATAAAGATATATTAGTCCTTTTGAGTTGATTAAAAAGGTGAGTTGTTTTTAGAAAAGTCAAATTAACCTCAGTGCGATGCTCATCAGCGCCATGATTTTGTCCTCAAACCAATGTATTTTCGCAAAGACAAAAGGAACATGATCCAAGTGTTACCAAATTAAAATCCATGTATGTCATTCGCGTCAAAGATCCCCATTGTAGTGTTTCACATTATTTGTTTATTTATTTTCCTTGAAGCTTACCTATAACAGGCTATATTTACATGAGATTTGAACTATTCCTATTGGTTTTTTGATGAATTGGAAAGTTTTATCTAGTTAACTTTCTATTAAATCAATGTTATTTCGGTTTTCTACAGGAGCGAGACCCTATTTTCTATAGAAGTGATGAACGCCATAGAGCAATCAATCCAAACTTTTTGGGGTTTCCTAAAGACAAAATAAGACGTCTTCATGGAAGCTAAACAGTCCTTTATGGGCACATTCTCAAGTGGAAGTTCTTGGAGAGATTGGATGACCTTAAAAAGACACTCCAAACGGTTAGATGTGTTTGGGTTTTCTAAACCAAAATGAAGATCCCACAGTGGTTTTCTTACCTGAAACCAAATTGTGCACTCAAGAGATGAGTAGAATAAAGTTTCAACTTGGGTATTATGGAATGATCATTACAGATTGTATTGGGAGAAGTGGTGGGATTGATATGTTGTGGAGAAAGAAGACTCAGGTTCAGATCTCTAGTTTCTCTAAATATCATGTGCATGCTATAGTGGATGACTAGGGGAAAGGGAAACAATGGAGAATTACAGGTGTGTACGGACACCCCGAGGCTCCTAAGAGAAAACAAGTATGGGACCTTTTATGTTCGCTGAAATTTGGAGGGACTGGTGTGTAGATATGCTTTGGGCACTTAAATGAGATAATTAGCACAAATGAGAAGATGGGTGGAAGGATGAGGCCTAAAAAGAAAATGGAGGAGTTTCGGTCTACCCTAGACTACTGCCAATTCCTTGATTTGGTTTAAAGGACCTCCTTATACATGGTGTAATCAAAGAGGAGGAGATCACAATGCTAAGGAACGATTGGATAGATTTGTGGCTAATATGGAGTGGTCAGTTATGAACCCATATGCAAAGGTTCGACATTGTTTGGCTTCATCCTCAGATCGTCTTCCTATGGTGCTTGCCACGAGTGGTCAGTGAAGGAAGAGAAGAAAAAGGACAGCTATCTTCCTGTTTAAAGTGATGTGGGTTGGGAATAAGGAGTGTGAGGAAGTTATTGATGAAGTGTGGAAGCATGATGCCCAGGAATTTGGTATGTCTGGCATGTGTAATTCTTTAACCAAGTGCCGCCAAAGTCTTGCAAAGTGGAATAGGCTAGACTTTGGCAATGTACAGGAAAAGTTAAGAGAGAGAGAGAGAGAGAGAGAGAGAGAGAGAGAGAGAATGGAGTTACAACATCTCACTGAATTAACACCTAGGAAGTCTACAATGCCAGCGATTAAGAGGGTCAAACAGGAGATTAATGACCTGTTCGAGAGGGAAGAGATACTGTGAAGGCAGCATTCAAAGGCCTTGTGGCCTAGCAAAGGGGGTCAAAATATGAGATTTTTTCACAGCAAAGCTTCACAAAGGAGGTGGAGGAATACTATTTTGCGGTCAAGAATTCAGATGGTGTGTAGTGAGGAAAAGAAGATGGACGAGGAGATTGTTAGTTATTTTTCAAGAATCTTTTTATCTTCTCAATCTTCACATTATGAACCTATTATCGACAAGGTGGACAAGCTAGTGACAGAGGAGATGAATAATAGCCTAATATAGGAGTTTAATAGTGAAGAAGTGAAGGTTGCTTTGGCACAAATGATGGAGTACATATCTTCTGTTTCACACTCTATTTTGATTATGAGATAATGACAAGCCAAATTATTCCATCCAGGAGATTAAGGTAGGGTGATCCACTTTCTCCTTACTTATTCCTCTTATGTGCAAAAGGTTTTACTTTCTTATTGAGACATGCAAAACAGGAGACCGAGATTACGGGCCTCAATATCTGTAGAGGAGCACCAGGACTTTGCCACCTACTTCACCTGCTTTTTGCAAATGATAGTCTTCTCTTTTGCCATGCAAATAGGGAGGAGAATCTATATATTTAGAATCTTCTTAATAGGTATGAAGGAGCGTCAGGACAAAAGATTAATATAGAAAAAACCTTGCTATTCTTTAGCAAAAATACCAGTCAAGCAGATCAAGAGAGAATCAAGTCTATTTGGGGGGTGGAGGCGATCAAACAATATGAGAAATATTTGTGGTTGCCCTCACTTGTGGGGAAATCGAAGAAACGAACCTTCTTGGGTATAAAAAAGAGGGTGTGGAGGAAACTACAAGGATGGAAGGAAAAGTTACTTTCATAAGCAGGTCGGGAGATTTTGGTGAAGGCTATAGACAAGCAATCCCAACTTATGCTATGAGTTGCTTCAAATTGCTAGCAGGTCTCTGCAAAGATTTGGAAGGTATGATGGCTCATTTTTTGTGGGGACCACATAACAATGAAGGAAAGGTTCACTAGGCTAGTAGGGAGAAGCTTTGTCAATCCAAACAAGTGGGTGGAATGGGATTCAAAGTTTAGAAGATTTTAATCTAGCTCCTCTAGCTAAGCAAGGGTGGAGGCTCAAACATCATCAACAATCTATATTTTATAAGGTATTTAATGCAAGATACTTCCCAAATGTTTCTTTCCTTCATTCAACCGCTGGTAAGAACCCATCTTTTGCTTGGAAGGGGATCTTTGCAACTAAAAATATTTTATTGGAAGGTTGTAGAGGGAGAGTTGAAGATGGCTGCTCTATAAAGGTTTGAAAAGATAAATGGTTACCTACTCCCATGACACATAAAATTACTTCACTATGAAGCTGTCTAAACAAGTATATTGTAATATGAGATCTCATTGATAAAGACTTGAAGTGGTGGGATATGCAAAAAGTTTGAGGTGTTTTCCTCCCACATGAAGCTGAAGCAATCCTTAAGATCTCTTTGAGGCCTCAGATGTTATGTAATGTTATGGTTTGGGTAGAACAAAAGTTGGGAGAATTTTCTGTGAAGAGTGCATATGTGGTTACGCAGTGGCTTCAAAAAAACATGAGCATAGGGAAAAGTTCAAATTCAAGGGCAAGGAGATAGTTTTGGATCCATTTGTGGAATATGCAAGTCCCAAACAAGATTAAGATTTTTGCATGGCGAGCTAGGAAGGATATCTTGCCCACAAAAACTAATCTTGCAAAGCGTCCTATCATTATTGCCACCCTATGTGCTTTTTGTTTATCAGCATTTGAAGATTGTGTACATGCTTTGATCTCTTGTTCTTGGGTACATTTTATATGGAGGGACTGCTTTAAGGGCATAGATTCTGACCAGCTTACACATCAAAGTTTTGACCAATTTATTTGAGATTTGATTGAAAGAAATCCAAATCTAAATCTAAAGTTCTTCTTCACACTGGCGTGGGGTCTATGGTATCGAAGGAATGTGCAAATACATAATGGAAAAACTTTAGAGCTATGGCTAGCTGTTGATGGAGCAATGGCGTTGATTCAAAATCTTAAAACTGCTTGTTTTTACAAGCATAGTTTCAGAAAGGAGAATGTCTTCTGTTGTTTGCCTCTGCCTACAGGTATGGTGAAGCTAAATATAGATGGTGCAGTCTTTAACGAGATTCGGAAGGCGGGTGTAGGTGTAGTTCTGAGAGATGTCTCAAAAAATGTGATCATGGCGATGAGTAAGATAGAGAATAAGGTAGAGGGTGCTGATAATGTTGAAGCCTTAGCACTCTAAGAGGGCTTCAAATGATCATTCATATTGGAGTGAGCAATGTTATTCTTGAGGGAGATTTTATGTGGAAAGTTGAGGCATTGAATTCTTTCGTATTTAATTTGTCTAAATAGGGACCTTTGTTTGCAGAGACTAACGTTGTATTGAATCTTTTCAACAGTTTTGAGGTGCACCATGTAGGAAGAGAAGGGAATGCTATTGCTCATAAGTTATCTAGGCATGCCAAGTTTGTAAATGATATGGTGGTCTGGTTGTATTTTACACCAAACATGATTAAACAATATGTACTTGTTGATTCAGAGTTAGCATATCATTAACATATTTTGAGGATCTTTTCATCAAAAAAAAAAAAAAAGAATGAAGGTTCCTGCATTTGGATAACCCTGGTTCCGCTCACTTCATAGTTGTTTTGATTTTTATCATGACCAAGTATAAATAATTGGAGTTATAAGTAACTAGTTAATCCCTTGTTTATCTTCCTTTATTTTAAAAGGTGGGTCCTACATTTTATCCCATGTATGACAATAATAGTGCCGCAAATAATAGTGCTGCAAATATCTTCCTTGTTGATCCCAAGTATGACAACAATAGAGTGTTGCAATATTAAAAGGTGGGTCCCAGATTTTAAATCATATTGATTCTCTTGCTTCTATTTATTGAAGAAATTCTTTTATACTATTAGCAGATAAGTTATGTATGGCATATTCTCAATAAAATATTTTAATATGATATTACCAAACAAGTTCTAGAGAACATAGTCTCGTTCAATCCCGATATAAGTACAAAATTGAAAATAACACGAGAATAAGGTCAAACATACCTTAAGTTTCCACATTGATATGTCCTAATTGTAACAGTGGCTCGTCCCAGGCCAAACTCCTCTGATGTTATACAGGACCAAGCCCTACACCTCAGTAGGTCAGACAACTTATGAAGAGATAAAAGCTGGACACAGTGTAGAACAAAACCTATTGGACCTTGATGATTGGAGCGTGATGAAATTATTCATGACTTCACTTACATGGAATCGTGGAAATTGGGCCCCCAGAGTGCTCCTATTTGGACTCTTAGAGTGGCTTTTTTTTTCTTTATTATTTCCTATCGCACCACTAAGAGCAAGTGCGAGAAAGTCCGAGAAAGTCCGAGAAAGTCGAGCAGAATTTTATTTGAAGAAAGCTTCTCCTAGGAGCTATTTTCTCAACTCCCTACAAAATTTTACCATTATGAAACTCATCCAGTCACACCCTAATGTGGAAGAGGAAGGGAGCTACTAGAAAACCCACAATAATTGATGTGTCTCAAACAAACAAGAAAATGATCCAAGGGACAAGTAGCCTGCCCTTTGCATCACACATAGGATAATATAAATCTGTTTACATTAATCTAGGCAAGTGATTAATGTTAAGTCTTGATTACTGGTCTCTCATCACTTCAATCCAACCGTCAAAAACACTTGAATCATTTCCACTTTAGAATATGCTTATGTACCCCCTATTTCTGAAAAAGAGTAATGGAGTCTTGAAAAACTTTTCCTAATTTCAGTTTTGACCATTTTCCTTGAGGAAAAGTTGTAAAAAGCAAGTGAGATTTTTTAGATGGAAAAAAAATTAAAGGATTTTACAGAAAAAAACCCTAGAGATGTTCATTACACGCGATCAAACCTTTAGTGAGTATGTGCACTAATCGGATCCCTTGGGCCTAATTTTACGTAAATTTTATTTATTTATTTATTTATTGTAGGTTGGGCGGAGTGACACCCCACATACCAATAAAAAAAACATGAGTTTCTATAGTAAAGAAAGGAAGAAGAAGAGAGAAAGGAAGAACGGAAGAAAAAGAGAGGAAAAAGGTTGAAGGAGAAAGGAAGCAAAAGAGAGAAGAAAGGAAGAAAGAGAGAGAGAGAGAGAGGGAGGAAAAGAAGAGAGGAAGAAAGAAAGAAAAAGAGAGAGAGGGAGAAGGGAAGAAGAAGAGAGGAAAAAGGAAGAAGAATAGAGAGAAGAGGAAGAAAGGGAGAAATGAAGAAGAAGAGAGGAAGAGAAAGGAAGAAGAAAAAGACAGGAAAAGAAGGAAGAAGCAGAAGAGAAGAGACGAGAGAGGAAGAAGAACTCAACAACTCACCGACCCAAGTTCCTTTTTTTTTTTTTTTTTCTTTTGACCTTGCAAGCCAACTTGAGCCCAACCCAACATTCAAGGGTTAGGATCAACCTAACTACTAAACCAAATGGTTTGAACTTTTTATTGGGTAAAACCCTATGAGCAATGTTTGTTTGCATTAGAATACATAGGAATTGAATACACAACAAATTCAAAGGTAAATTTTAAAAAGTAAGCTTCAAATAACATTGTCTTTTAATTAATTCCATTCCACAAAAAAAAAGTTATTTGTTACTTATTTTTATAAATCCACCTTTAATGTCATTTTTAAGTACCCTATGCCTTCAATTTTTATGTAAGCAAATGCAAACAAACCAACCCTATATGGGTTTAGACTTTCACAAGTTTCGGCGCTTTCTATTTGCAACGTTCAAGAGAGGAGATGTACAAGGCGGTTATAACAGCTTTCCCAATAGTGACTCTTAACATTCTAATGAATTTGAACGTTCTACGCGTTCTTATTTTAATAGGTTTCTATTTCAAATTACCAGCAATAAATACGCTAAATTCTCTGCTTCCTACTCTTTCCCAATAATTGAATTCTCTTCCATACTCACAGATTCGTCTTCCGTCAATCTTCTTCCAGTCTGCTGGAAGACACCATCATCAACATCAACATGGTAGAATACAACATCTCCTTCTATGGGACTGAAATTCTCACCACAGTCACCTCCACCGCCTCCGACGTAAGCGAGTGGATTTCCAAAATCAGGCACATCCATCGATTTCGTATAGATAGACTTGTCGTCGGTCTCGGCGTTCAATGGCGTCCTAGCTTCACTAAAGGGGTTCGCAATCCGGCGGCCACTCTACAACTCTGTGTAGGCAGGCATTGTCTCATCTTTCAACTCATCCATGCAGATTACGTTCCAAAGGCGCTTCGACGCTTCCTCAGAGATGATCGAATCACTTTTGTTGGTGTTGGAATTGGATATGATGAGTTCTTGCTTTCCAATTATGACTTTTGTGTGATGAATACTGTGGAACTTCGGCATCTGGCTGCAGAGAAATTGGATGACAGTGATCTTAGGCGTGCATCGATGGAGACGTTGGCGAGCCAAGTGCTTGATCTTGACAATGTGGTGAAGCCAATCAGGATAGGTATGAGTAACTGGGACGCCCGCCAGCTTAGTTTGAAGCAGGTAAAATATGCTTGCATTGATGCTCATGTTTCTTTTGAGATTGGAAAGGAATTGGAGGCATGGGAGGAGAAATGAAAATTTCAAGTTAATTATGACATAATGTCATGATTTTTCCTCTTTCTGGGTACTTGGATATCTTTTAATAGATATTCTGTTTCGATAGTGAGAACTGGTGGTTGGCTATTCATTCCTTTTTGTTTTACTTTGGTGTCGAGATTGGTTTATATTGTTTTATAAAGTAATTTAACACCCAAATTCATCAAGGAACTTGGGATAGGGCTTACAAGAAGTGCCGAATAGACTTTAACACGAGAACACACCTCCAACAGATGGAAAATCCACAAAAATTCTATTCAATAATCAAAATCTGAGAAAAAGAATTCTACAATGCAATATAAAGGAAAAGTAAACTTAGGGCCTAAGAAACTTAATTTAATAATAGAAGCTACCCTAATTATAATTCAATGAGAAATCTGCTAATTAAAATAAAATATTCCTAAGCTATCTTGAGTAGGGACCACGTGTGGGCCCATTCCGCTTCACAAATAGCATAAGTTGACTTCAGGACATAGATAGAGGCTGAGGAATCCGAACAACATTATTAAGCGTAAGAAGGATTATTGTTTGTTTTAGATCTCTCATATTGTATTAATGATTTTTTGATGAAACATAATTTCACTGATATGTATTTTTGCAAATGATTTCTTTTGTAAATTGATTTTGAAATGTCTCAAAATCAAATTTGCTGTCTTTTCACTGAATGTGTTGTCCAGTTTATACCTTCATGGCCGTAAGATAGGTATAAACAAACAAAGCAATATATATTGACAGGATTTCATGAAGAGAATTACTTAGTCTTAAGACTGTTTTGCCTTTAGCAGTAAAAAGCGCGTTCCCACTTTTGATGCATATTGATTTGTGAGATCGGAGTCACAAGTTTTCTGATATGGCCAAATTGAATACCTGATGGCTTCCTGTTATATTGAATTGAATTACTTTAGGACCTAATTGAGTCCTCAGGTTGAACACATTGACTCCGTTCCATGGCTCGATCAGGTCTTGGGTTCTCGAGATATGACCTGTATCATTGATCAAGCACATACTGTGGCATTTTATTTACTAAACTTGGGTCAAGTTCACCATTTGAAGTCAAGTCATAGTGATATGCTCTGTTAAAGACCACAAGTCACTTGATAATAGGACATGGACCGTAATTTATTTTTGGACTTAAATATAAGAACACAACCATGAAGGAACTACATACAAAAAGATATTTGGGCAATTTTAGATAGGTAGAGGCCTTCTGTGAGCTGATAATCAATATGAGATGGAATTGTTATTTTCATTTTGAATGGTTTACAATGATCACATGATGTCTATAATCTGGGTTGTTTTCTAAATCTTGAATTTGGTTCATGTATGTTCAAAAGTGAATTTGAAGTTCTTTTCTTCTTATTGTGAAAAAGCCATGTAAACTTTCATTGCGAGAAAGTTTCATTGATGGGTTTCATATTAATCCATGTGAGGAGCTGTTATCTCAACTCTCCTTACAAAAATTTTGCTACTCCGACACCATCCACTCAGACTAATGTGGAAAAGAGGAGAGCTGAAGACCTTGGCTTGGTAAATCAAATCTAGATTTCTCTCAAGTATCTTTGATCTAAGCATTAGGAGATCAAATTCATTAAATCATGTCCAAAAACTATCACATAAGTTGATTTTGAAATGACAAGATCATGCTGACATCTGACTTGATTCCATGTGTGACATGATGAGAACAGATGAACCAATTATGACTTGAGAATGTAGTATGAAGAAGACTTACTAATTGTCAGTGCCAGTGTATAGCTCCAAATAGGGAAGAGGGTGAAAATGAGGGAAATCTTTTAAGAAGTTGGCCTAAATTGATGAGATAGAGGTTGAATTCTGGCAAAGATGATTGGTAACATTAAAGAACACAGAGAACCCAAGAGTAGTGATCCATAGAAAATAGTCTTCATGTGGACTACTCGTATCCTTTGATGGGAACCAACAAATAGGTTTAAATTGTTTATAAACCGGGGACCAGATCAATCTGATGTTCCATTGCTGATTTTTCAGTTTTTTTTTTCCTGGTCCTTTTATATTTGTGAATCATGGAAACATGGACAAACAAGTGGCTGCCCCTGTTATGGTTTCAACTAGAAACTCTCTGATTCATTAGTGTAGTGCTTCAGATGTTGTTTACTTCTTTTTACATATTCCATCTCTTAAAAAAGAAGAGCAGTTCTAGTCCCTTGGCCACCTTCAAGGCTCCATTTAAGAATGCCAGAAAGATAAGGATGTGTCTTAGGCATGGTGTTTGGAGGCATTTTTTTACGAGAATTATGAATGTTGGGAATTGTTTTGGTGGTGTCACACTGTGATACACAGACGCGGCAAAAATGGGGACATATCCTGCAGGTGTGGGTGTGGGTGCAGCATACGTATGCAATACGGCAGGAAAAATAAAAACTGATTCGGCTGTCATTCCATTTTTTTTTACTGAATTTGTAGAAAGGAAGAAGAAAAAACACACATTTAAGTTCTGAAATATAAAAATTTTTGTCAAATACCCAAATTTTTATAAATTTTGCTGTTTCCCCTTATCCATATCCAAATTTTGGATACTGTTATGCCGTGTCTGTGTATCCTTCATTTTTAAGTTTAATACATCCGACTCTTACATACGCACTTACACCCAATACTCATATTTGAGTCCATGTAACAAATGTGTCACATTATATTCACTGAGCATTTAGAATTTCTATGTTTTTGGTTCTTGAAATTCCGAGTACAAATTTCTTGAAAGTCACTTTTAGCCTTTAAAATTATTAGAAATCCAATTTTTAAAATGTTGGACTGTCCTTAGGCATTTGAATTTCTACTTATGGATAACATTTGGAGAATTCTAAATTCTCTCTAGGATTCTCAGACTTATATGTTTGGTTAGAAGACATCAAATATTTATTGCTTGGGCATATGCAAGAAATTCAAATGATGTCTCCCATCTGAACTCACTTAGTATTGGGAATTTGGAAATTTGGAGAATCCTGCAAGCAAAAACAAGTAAAAATATTCCACTCAAAAACTTGGAAAATCCCGCAATCAAATAGAGATACTCAAATGCCATTCGACAGCTAACTAATATGGTGCCATAAATCGCCAACAGCAAGAATTCCCCTCGATTGATAACAACCAAGGGGCATCTAAATATCCAAAAACTAATGGAGTGCCTTTGTGGAATGGGATCATCCCCAGGGATTCCCCAGGAGACTAAAAGATCTGAATAATGTCTCTCTCTCTCTCTCTCTCGAAACATTTTTGCTTCAATTGGAGGAAGTCCTACTGTCGCATTGATTTCTAGATCATCCCTTGTTTCTCTTCTTTATTTTTTAGCTTTTTTACTTTATGGTATTTTAATTTTAAGTTAGATATGATCAACCTAACATTCCACCATTTTTTGAAAAGAATGAAATTTAGCTCCTCGGTAGAACAAGGCCACAAGTTTATTTTTATAGCAGTCAGAAGGAAGGCTCCTAATTGAACTTCTTGGCCGCCCTCTCAGAATTCTCCAAGGCCCACACTAGGAGGATTCTACTTCTCTCATTGTAAATGCCCATGGTTATTGACTACAACAAGGCAATATAAATAAAAAAAGTAACACCCTAAGGGCCTCGGCAAGACATTTTCTGTTGAGACTCGGGCCTCAGTTTTCATCCTAATTGTGCTTGGGCTAATATCATGGGTCATGTGCCCCTGAGTCATTCGGCAAATAGTAACTGTTGGGAGAACTTTATTCTAAAGCTTCTTTCAGCATCCCACCCTTGTCGGGTCATTGAACCTGACTCCAATATTTATCACACAGTTGTGCATGATCGCATTTGCAGTCTCCAGTTTTGCGTCAACTAATTACGACTTTTAGCATCAATCATGCAAAGGATACCGGCCACAGTTTATTTTGATAAGTAGTACCTGCATTCTTCAAGCTAAAATTCTCAATCTGTGCATAAAAAGGTGAATGCTGTTTTTAACTTTTTTAACTTTCACTGATTGTGTTGGTCTTTTGTGAAAACATGAATCCCCTCTTTAATGGGTCCACCTAAGTTTGTCCAAGCCTTTTACGAAAGAAAAGTAAAAAAACAAAAAAGAATTTGTCCAAACCATGTTTTCATGCAACGTCCTATCAACATCTATTTTATTTGTGGAGTGGGGGACACATTAGGCTTGTGGAAGTTCAACAAGATCTGTTGCAGGGCTTTATGTCTTCAATTGCCTCTGGATTCATTCCTTTAGTCTCTTTCCATTATTCATGTTCCACACTTTTCCACTTCCTATGTATTTTCAGGCACATGTGAAAACATCAAGCAGACCCAATTTGGATTTGGAAGATTATCATCCTTTGATTGCTTCTTTCCTACATTCCTCTCACACTTTTAAATAGAAAATGATGCAAAATTATGTTGAATGGGTTGGGTTACTGGGTTCTTGATTTGCTTCCTCATGTGCATCTCAGTCAAAAATACTTTAAAAGAAACGAAAAAACAAAACTTAGTGCCCTTAATGAAATGGTTAGTAACATCCACAAATGCAACTAATAGCACTATCGAGTCAAGCCTTCTCAATATCGGTCATAGATCCTCAATTATGCCTCTTTATTAGTTTGTCTCCGTGTAGACCATAAGACCCAGTCTTATTATTAATAGCAAGGTGGATTACTAAAATGAAAATTTATACCATTCTATCATGCCGTCTCTAATCTTCTGCTTTGTTTCCTTTGCGTTGATATTGTTTAACTTTAGGTCTTTGGTCTGGATTGAGTCTAACAGAAAGTTCTAACTAGTTGGCCAAACTAAGCCAGCCTGAGTCTTGACAAACTGTAGCTTGGTTGGGCCTAATTCTGGCTCCCCTCTCTCTAGGAAGAAGGCAATGACCCAAAACATTCACGAATGATAGGAATTTTGTTGTCGATCTTTTAAACTTCTAGTGCTTGCCAGCTTCAATGGGCAGAGAATTTATACCATCTTTTTTAGTTATGTGTACCTCAAACATTATTTATTTTATGTACTATAATTGCTAAGTATGTGGAGATCTAGAAATGAGAGATTTTTTTATTATCGGTAATACAACTTATAATAAAAAACAAAAGAACAATACAAAGCAAAGCAAAGCAAAATATAGAGAAAAGGTACAAAAGCCTTATACCAAATCTTAAAAAAGAAGAAAAAATATGCAAAGAAGCAAAACTAAAAAGATCATATACCAACCAAGAGACCATTTGTATCTATATCATGTTTAGCTAACAAATCAACAGTTGCATTTGCCGAACGGACAACTGCTTGAAAACCACCTGCATAAAAGAGGGTAAAGCTCTAATCTCATTAAGGACATAATGAAAATTTCAAGGAGCCCTATCTTTTTGTAAAACCCAAGAAACCGCATTGAATGAGTTACTTTCAATAATCAAGTTATCATCAAACAATCCGGAATATATTCTCTAAGCCTTTAAAATGGTAAGCACCTCTGCCTCATTAGAATCTTTATTTCCAATCGATTTAAAGAAAGAAATCAACACTTCACATTTAAAATTGTGAAGCATCCCTCCAATACCCGCTAGACCCTGTTTGCCTTTAGCCACCCCATCTACATTAAAATTAAGGACCCATTTCAAAGGTGGACACCATCTGATATAGTTAATGGATATAAAAGATCCAAACACCATACAAACTTCCTGGTTGTCTTTTTTTAATTTCTTTTCAAAAAGAAATGGGACATATTGATGGACGATTGTGCCTAAATTGTATTTAAATGTGCCTGGGGCCAATGACATTTGGGCGGAGTTTCGCTGGTTAAGTCAATTACTGGGTTTTAATCAGTGCCAAGACTACTTACTATCTTTGCCACTAAAAAGAGGCTAGTGACTATGTTGTAATGGATACGCCGGTCAAGTTTAGGCCAGACCATAATCATTGCACTGGCGCTCATTTTTTTGTGTTTATATTAGAAAACAATTGTTAAAAACAACTAGAAGTTTGGTAGTGAGTGCCCTATTGGTCTAACTTGTTGAACATTCTCATTATCAAATGGCCCAAATTAGGAATTAGAGGTACACATTGAAATAACCAGGCTACTTTTTTTTTCTTCGTTAATGGAGGTGTTCTGGCCCCTTGTCGGACTAATTTTTTGGGGTCCAAGGGGAGCTATGTAAACCCCCAATAGCATTAGTGTAATGTAACAGTTCGAACTTGTAATCTCCGGGAACAAACCATGATCCTAATCTAGACTGCCAAACCTAAGTGTGGCTTGTGTTTAAGCTCCATCATGAGCATGAAGAAAACCTATTCAAACTTTGAGTCCTGTCCTTCATAAATGTGTATCATATTCAAGCTTGATGATGAATCAGAACAAACACAGTTCTAATTATATTTTTATGCCATGTTCATCTTGGTATGACCCAACCTACAACCTCATTGGGAACATTTGTGCAGCCACATTTATGTTAGTAGGTAAGGAAAAGTGGGACACTGTTTTTTTGTGGCAAAAATCTTCATCATTTGGGTCCGACTACTTTCTACAAGGGAAATGAGACAAATGAGCTCATTTTCTACGCTTGTGCAGAAAAGCATTTCTGATGGGGAGAGACGGCATGGGGAAGGAAAATTTTTTCCTTGGAAAAGTAAAACCCTGCGAGAACCGATTTTGCATGGGGTACTACTACACAACTGTGCCCAATAAATTGAGAATTGTATGATGCAGGACTATGCTTTAAATGTGCTGAGCATATTTTTAACAAGTCCATATCGGTACAAACTACAAAACCGGTTGGCTTCACAGTGCAAGATGCAGGGAAAGGAAAGCACAGCTCCCACGTATTCGTTTTGAGTATCATAGAATCCATCACTTGAGAAAATTCATGGTACATTACTATTTTAGATATTTAAAGTGTGCATTCACACGTGTAATCCATTTGGTTTTTTTTTTCATTTGTCATAGAAAATTCATAGGTACTAGTCCTTTCTCTTGACCGTAAAATCTTCAAAATCATTGATCGCTGCAAAACTTTCTACTGAAAATTCCTACGGTATAAACATTGAATCAACTCTTTTGTAAAAGTTAATATTTTCCCCACAAAAAGAGTTGAAACACAAATGTGTATTTAGGACCTATTTGTACAATTCAACTTTGGCGGAAGCCCAAAAACAAAAATTGTTTGATGGACGAATAGTTTGGTATAGTGTCTTTTTTCCCCTTTGAAATAAGGATAGGCATTTCCAACCTACAAGGTCGGAGGCTTGTTTTTGCCGAAGAGTAAAATTTTATGTAAATTTTTTCACATAAAAATTTTCACACATTAAATGAAATCCACAGTAGAATCTATTCGCTGCATATGTTTGCACATATAAAGTTTTTTCTTCTTTCTCCCTCTATATTGACATGTAGGTTTAGAGATCCATCCTTAGGTTTTCAGGTTGATAGGCAAATAGGCCAACCCGTCTCAAAAACAACAAAAATGAGCCATTTGTGTTGGGTTACCTTCTCCGGACCCATTTCTATTTAATAGCCCCATTTTATCCCCAAAATGCACACACCAGTTTAAAAGTTATAGCTAATTTGCCACGCTCCAGCAGCACGTGCGGCAATGAACTCAGCTACTACGTGCTTTCATTCCCATAACGCCCCCACCGTCGCAACATAGCACAGCAATTTCACTATTTGATGGAGGCCTATCACAGCATAAAACCTGAATTTAGATATGGGGACTTCAACCAGGCCCCACCTGACCTCACTGTGCACATTCTTATTTCCATTTTTCTCTTTATCTTCTTCTTTTCTCCTGTACCATCCAAATCTGCTGTATACAATTATTTGTTTTGAAATAATAACAATAATAATAATAATACTAGAACTCTATGGAGCCCACTTGGGCCTAAAAGACCTTTTAACAGTACAACCCATTTAATAATCCTGTTATCCCATGATATGCTTACTCTCATGAAACCCTTATTCACCGTTAGATTGAATTTTTAAAAAAAATTATAATTATTACAATTATTAGATCAAATACTAGAATAATCTTGTAGAGCTGAATTTTTTTTTCTTTTCATTCGGTTCGGCCTCCCACTTGTCCACAAAAACACCTTTCCATCTACCCTCCCCCGCTGATACACATGCATCGAAATGGGCCACACAAGGCAAAATGCATTTTGCTTCTAGGAGAACATTATCAAATAATAGTAATAAATCATATTCATTTACAAATTGATTAATTGCTCCCCATTACTCAATGGGCCTCATTCATACTACACAACACAAGCCAACACATTACCCACCAATTGCAACCCAAACCAGCCTCACAAATTTCAAGATCATGTTCTTATCCATTATTTAATAAATTTTTTTAATTATGTATCATTTTCCCACCAAACTGCTGTTAAATAAACTAAGGACAAAAAATCCCACATGTCAATGGTTTCTAAAATCCCAGTTCCATATCAAAACGTGTTGAATATGTGTTTGGATGTGCATTCAAGCAAGTTGCTTAACAGAATTAAAATCCATGGAATGTGGCTTTTAACCAAATGGTTGGTGTGATAGAAGAAAGTTAGAATCTGCATAATTAAACCCTCTTTGAGAGTCGGCTAGGATCATAATCTCATAGTGGTGCAACTTCAGGACCACTACAAGTCATGAGAAGAGCCAAACAAACCCTTTGTGCTTTATTCTGCCAGGGAAGGGGATAAAAATAAAAGGAACCACATGCAAGGAAAGCCAGCGTACCATAGTTGTGAATGAAAAAAGAAAGGCTCTAAAACATGTGGACCCTTGGATGAATTCCATGCATATATTTGATTCTCCATATCTATAGACCATTACATGGCTGATGATACCTAGTCTAAAATTGATTGATAGACTTATTGGAGGAAGAAAACAATTGAAAAATCAGGGAATTTATATTTGACTGAAAACATGACATAGGCTACTGTGTGAAGGTCAGAATTAAACAGAACCATATAAAAGGGCTCTTGCTATGAAAAGTGCACAATATTTTAGAATTGCACCAAGGGCTAACTATGATTAATCTACAACCTCGCGCCCACCCCGACAGAATTGGCAAGCCCTACTGTCCTTAGCTAATGGGGCTCTATAATAAAAAGAAAAATAGATAGAAGTATTGAAGTTTTGAGTCAACTGAATCTATGGTCATTTCCATTCAATGGGGGTATCGATCTTTTAGCCAATTCCTAATCCATCTAAATCTAGATGGGTCCTAATAGACATTTAAATGGACAATGATAGATTAACTCAGCTGCTTTAAACGTGCAGATTGTGAAATAGTCCCAATTTTCAATAAGATTGCATTAAGGTTCTGGTTTGTCGAATCAAATCCGGATCCTCCGAGGACAAGCCTCAAAGAATTCTCCAAGGCCATAGCTATATATCCACCAGTGGCTTCCACATCGTAATTTTAAGCCACTCAAAGAACAGTCACCATATATATCTTGGCATTGGGCCAAATTTTACTCTTATCAGAGTCGGCCATCACCAAGTTGATAATGTGAAATTCTGTAATCCAAATACGAAATCCAAATAAAGCCGGGTCCACCATGAGATTGATCAGGATTAAAAACACATAATCAATAAAAATTGGAACCAATTCCAATTGGAGCGAGATTTGAATTAGAGTGGATTTATAAGGTGGGCTTGGAGAATCCGGGATCATGATATCTTGGTTTGGCATAATGTGGATAATATTATGATACAAAGAGGGAGATTTAAAAAACATGAGCATTCCTAATATGATACTAGAAAAGATGATTACTATCAACCAGTGGATTTCTAATGGTTTTTCCCAAGCTTGGGAGTATTCTACACCAACTACTCTTATCTTCGAGTCTCCAAGGGACATAGATAGTGATACGTGGACGTCATGACATGCAAATATGATAGAGCTCCACTTCTGATTCCTCCTCCAAAGGTGACCACATATCCTTGGAAAGTCCAATCTCTCTTTATTTCCACATCGATACCGTCTGATGCACTCAAGCCATGACACTTGCACTTCCATCCATACGTCCCAGTTGTAGGAGTGGTCCTATACCAAACTCCTTTGATGTTATCCACAGCCTTACACCTAAGTAGGTCAGACAACTGATTGAAAGAGAAGGAAACGCTGAAAGTTGCACAGATTGGAGAATAAACCCTACTGGAACCTAGATGATCGGAGTGTAATGAATTATCAATGACTTCAGTAAACAGGAACCTAGGAAAATGGGCCCTAGGATTGCTTCTATTGTTTTGTATTATTAGCTTCATAATGTCATCTTTTTGTCCTGAGTTGGGATTCTGAATGCATTTTTAAGATGTCCTATCACCCCACTTACAAAAAATTAAAAAAATAGAAAAAAAAAAAAGAAAGAAAAAGAAAAGAGAAAAAAGGGAAAGAAAAATAAAAAGGAAACATTTTAGTAGATTTTTTATGTGCATAGATTCCCAAACTTTATTATAAGCTTTGTTTCTTGGTCCAAGAAAACACTCGTGTCATTCTCTATTTTCATCCTCTATTCTTAAGAAAAAAACAATTCCCCTATTAGTTAAAACAGTTGGGACCCACCCATCACTTGAAGTGGGTCCTACCAGTTTCTAACAATGGAAATCTGCAGACAAAACTTATATGGGATGGTAACCTAAATTTATGGAATTGGTAGGGGAGAATGCATCATTAAGGTGCACATCAGAGGTGGTAATACGAAGTTGGGAAAGGGATAAACCTACTCTAATCGATGTAATGATGTGACCAATGATTTAATCGCATGCCATCTATATTTACAAATAGTAAACTTGTAAAGCTTCCATTCTCATGCATCAAATGGATACCTTCATGTATTTGTACCGTAGATGGTACATATTCTTTCTTGTGTGCATGTATTTTACTAGATTCAGTTACTGCTATCTTAGCTTTTCTATCACTTTGCCTCTTGGACTATTATGACCTGCTACATTGATCCTGGCTGCAATGCATGTCTAGCTATAAGTGGCATGGAGGATTAAATACAGCCAACATCTCTGGCGAAGAAAATATCACTTGGATAGTGACCAGCAACTCTAACAAGTATAACACCATACGGGTCTCTAACATCACGTAAAGGGTTTGGAAATCTCCGTCAAGATCTCTCTTTCTCCATCAAAGAATCACCAGTCCCCCACTAAAAAGATGTTCCTTACACCATTCAATGAATCAAGCATATAAGCTGATATCCAAAGGAAGGAAAAGTGATAAATTTCACAAAGATAAACAAAGAAATGAGAGAGAGAGAGAGAGAGAGAGAGAGAGAGAGAGAGAGAGAGAGAGAGAGAGAGAGAGCTTAGTGGGCAATAGTAAGTAGTCTTTCATGTGGCACTCCCATATATAAATTTCAAAGATAACCTATTAGCTCCACATCGATTTCCTACAATAATTCTAGGTCTTTAAACTTAATTTTTAAGTGTCCATGAATAGGAGCACATCATGTTCCCAAGATCATCCCAGGGCTTTCACATTCCTATAAATGGGTCATGATGATTCCCATACAAACCCTTTCACAAGAAAAGCTGAAAAAGATCCTACCAACTTGCACTATAAAGAGACCCTGCCCAGCTCTAGTAACTCTAATGAAATCAATGCACATTCTTCCTGCCACAAAACAAACATATGGAAACAAACAAGCAAAACAAACACCAAGAACCCCATAAAAAATGCGACACTCTAGAGCTTCAAATCTAAAACAGAATACTCTCCCTATTGAGCATCATCAACAGCAAATGCAAGGCCAATACAAGCAACCCAATAAAGAAAAATAATACCCCATTTGAATAAATACAGTCAGTCAAAAGCTACAATCAGCAGGCCTGTATATATTAATATAGATATATATATAAGTGAAGCGGGTTCCTCTCCTAGATAGGAGAATCTCCATAGGTCAGTAATGAGAAGAAACACATACCTAATCAATTGGGCTCTTCTTTTCTCACTTTAGATGGCAAAATGTCTTGAAGAAGCCCATGGTCTCTGAGCAAAGTAGGAGATGAGGGAGTGCAGTAACGTCGATCTTGAAGAAACGAAGCTGTAGGAAGCCCAGAACTATAATTCAAAGAAGTTGGCAAGTTGAAAAAATATGGTTGTTGATAGTGAGATTGGGTCGCTTGCATGGGCAAGACTCCGGCGGCATTAGGGAAACCGCCAGGGTCCCGGGGGAGGACCGCCGAGCTGCCCCGGGGCACCACCGGGCTGGGGTGCGTGTGCTGCCCCTCGTACGTCGTCACGACGACCGTTGGGTCCTCGGACGATCTCTCCACACGCTTCTTCACTCCACACATGGCACTGGTGCAACGATAGTAGCTCCTGTAGCCAAAAAAAAACCGATAAGTAGATGAATTCTGCGAAATATCAGAATTTTGTTTTTCAAGATCAAAACATCCATGCAATTGGAATTGGAATTGGATTACTAGCGTCGGATTCAGCTTTGGAAAATACCTCGGAAACGGGCTGTTTTTCACTGCTTTTTGCCCGTACTTTCTCCATCTATACCCGTCTTCCAGATGATCGACTTCGCTCTTTGTCATAAATGCGTATCTGGGCTCTCTTTCCCGCTTCTGGGTCTTCTTCTTCGGCTTCGACCTAAACAAAAAAACGTGAATAGAATCGAAATTTAAGCTTCTGGGCCTGCAATTACGGAGATCCGTTCATCAACTACATGTGCTTTTTTTTTCTTCTAAAATCCCCCACATGGGTTTCCAAGAAAACCACCGAAACTTACGTGTCATACACGAAACTCAAACCAGAGAGTAGAATTATGATAGAACTCTTACTGTTTCTTTGGCTTCTCCTCTTGTTCTCCTGCTCCTTCTACTTCTCCTTCCACCACCTTCGCCTGCTCTTCGTTGGCGAGCTCCGTTGACGAAGACGAGATCGACGACGAATTCGGCGTCGCCGGGAGATTCCCCATGTCGGAAGATTCCGGCAAAGACGTCGCGGGAGGGGGAGGAGCTGGGAACTCGAACATCGGCGGCGTCAGATCCTGCAAACCGAGCAGCTCCATGAAGCCCATGGTGGAGGAAGCCTTTCCCGCGCCGGAGATGTCGCCGGGGAAATCGAAGAGGCCGCCGGAGAAGGGGTTGGTGGTGGGGATCTGATCTGGAAATGACGAGAATCCGCTGGAATTTTGAGTCTCCATGGCTTCTTCTCTCCTTTTTTCCATCTGATTTACAAAGACTCCATCTTTTTCCTTTTCCTTTTCCTCCCTTTGGAGTTTTTCTTTCCTCACTCTGTTTGGATGTCATCCGTGATGGATTCTTCATTTATTTTTAATCTGGTGAGGAGGGAATTGGGTTCCAGGCAGTAGGCGCTGTGCACCGCATGTTGACCGGCTATTGTCGGTATGTTGGGGGGAGGTTTGCATTCAATGCATGGATGAGGGGGCTTTGGTTCAGACTAGTCCCATCCCAAAACCCACCCCCTAATGTAGTAAAATTCCAGCATGGGTTTTTACGCATGTCTCGGTATTTTACTTGTAGTGAAGTGGCATTTTTTTACCATATTTTCATCATGTGTTCAATTTGATAATATAATTTTTTTATAATTTTATAAAATTTTAAAAAAAATATTTTTAAAGGTGTCAAAATCATTTTTACCTATTTAAACCATTTCTAAAAACAACCTCTTCTCTTGTGGTAAGAGGCATTAGTATTTAAGACTACATTAGCACAAACACTTTTTTTTTTTTTGTCGGAGGGCCTATAGGGCTTTATCATCTCTCACACTTTCTTAGGTGGGGACCTAGTCTCTATAGCTAAATAAAAGAAATTATCCAAACTACCCCTATGAGGTTTCTTGAAATTGATGCAGACAAGTCAGGGATCGAGACTCCTTGTGGGAGTCATGGGGCCAAGAATGGGGGTTTGTTTGAGTTCAGACTGCAGGTTTGACCGGTTACCGGATGAGTGTGAACGGAGGCAGTACACGTGGCATGTTTTCGGCGCAAAGACAGGGGTTCTCGCTCGTGTGCGTGCGATTCCTTGGAAAAGCTTTTCCTTCTGCGCTTCCGGAATTAGGATGCGTGTGTTTTTTACGCAGCGGGTTTTGAATTGGAATGACGGAAATGCCCTCTCCCACTTTTGTTAAATGACTTGAGTGCCCCTGTTTATCGCAGTGGCCGACACAGTCGACTGAGTGCAACGGGTCAATTCTCTTCCATGGGTAATAGGCCCGTACCCGCCCACGACCCTGCAGCGGACCCGCATTGTCAATTTGTGATGGGGCTCAAATATGAGGCGTGAAACCCTCTTGTCACACTCACCGATGCCCCTTGCCTCATTTGAAAGGACTTATTTTAGATTTATGTTGAATTTAATTTTTTTGGATAATTTTTAAATTTTTTTACTTCATTTTTCATTTATATTGATAATTAATGTACAACGCCGCCGCAATCAATAGGTATCACCATATATGTTTTAGTTTGGTTAATGTTTGATGCATCGACCGCAATTGATACTTTGGTCATAAAAAAAAAAAAAAGCTAGTGGGGGACTTTGTGTACATCCTCAGAGTTTTTTCTAAAATGCATTTTCTATATGTCTGCGCAAGAGATGATATCATGACAATTTTTGCATAATTTATCTTTACTAAACATAGTTATTCAGCCGAAAGAGATGTGAAATTCGACGTCTCCATATACAGGCTTGCACAAACGTACCTGATGATAAAAAAAAATTGCATTAATGTAGGGATTTTATTGTTTTCATAACCATGCATTAATGTGGTTAGGAAATGGGTGCCAATGGGTGACTCCTAAGTTTAAAATATAACAACGTTCTAAAAAATTACAAAATAATACAATTTCGTTTCGATATCTTTCACATTGTTCCTTTAAGTAGTTTTTGTCACAAAACCATCCATACTCCATTGTTGCTATTTTCGAGTGTGTATTTGCGACAATGCCAACTAACAAACCATAGTTAAAATGGTAGGAACACTAACCCATATTCAGGAGAGGGAAAATGTGCAACTCATAAACCATATGCTCCAACTGATCATGTTTAGTAAACTAAGAGGATCCTCCATCAATCTAGAAGATTTCTTCGTTTCCTTGAAATCTAACTATCCTCTCTAAGGATTTTTTTATAAGAGGAATCATTACATCTTAAGTTTAGCAAAAACCAAGATTCATTCATAAATACTTATTTACCTTCTGAATTTGTAAAGTTTGATGTGGGTAGATTGAGATGGAGAAATCAATGAAAAAGTGGATTTTTCATTAGTTAGGAGGATTTAAATAATTCCATCTCACTTTTCCTTCTTTTAGGTAAACGCGAATTTTCTTTAGAATAGAAAAAATAAAAAAAAGATTCCTCTTAAAGTGGATGATATCCAAAAGTGCCCTATAAGAAAAAACACGGAGAACACCATAACTTCGGTGGGTACCACCTGACATGCTGTCGAAATTGTCATCAAAAAAATATTCGCTAAGCACACAGGTTCTTCAAAATGGATTTGCATTCCGTCCTAACCCTACATGTCCATGGAGGACATGAGAAAATGAATACAAATTTATTGTACCACATGGAGTGACAAACTTTGCCATTGCTCCCCTTCTGTTACAGCTTATGTATCACAATAATGCCACTAGATAGAAATCAACAATGGTGAGTTGAATTGTCTAGAGTTGAAAAGGACTTGGGAGTTAGGAATCCCTTCTTGAACTTGGAATACGCCGTTAAAAGGCTTCAGAACCCTTTTACAGTGCTGGAAGATGTGTTAATGATTGCAACCGATCATACACCACTGGTGAAGTAGCATATTATGGGATATGGACAGCATAAAAAGATTACTTCATCACTGCATTTTTTTTATTTTTTATTTTTGGTCTAGAAAACTTTCACACCACTCAATACTTCACTAAAAATTATCCTACCTCCTTGGCATAGACGCTAGAAATATTGAGATCCTCCATGGGCATCTTAAGGAAAATCAATTATTAATACAATCTTAACAAAAATGACTAAATTGATTGACATGAAATCAGTTAAGAACTAGCAATCACAGTCTTCTGCCTCGACATCTCATTGGATTTTGTATGGATGGATGCTTCTTCCACAAATTGATCCACATATCCACTTTCTACTAGATTTGTTGGTTTGTATTAGAGTGGTTTGAATAGTTATTGATTTTAAAGGATGGTTTGTTTTAATCAAAGCCTTTCAATCAAAAAGGTCATCAAACACTATCCGCCCTGGATTGGAATTTGGAAATCATGACTAGCCCCTCATCACTGTAGCAAATTGCATCATAGAATAGTGATGTGCCCATATGCATCTATGTCTTCAAGTCCCTCTCATCTCTTTGATGATGATTTGATAAATCCATCTTTACCACAAAAACTCAAGCAAAGTTTTGCACAGAAAATGATTAATGGCATGCTAAGGGGCTAGGGCGTGGAAGGGACGTTGGATGGGACAATAGCATGGTGGCACATTTTGAACCTAATGTGTGACAGCACTTAGAAATGAATGATGTAGACAGTTTTGAAGTATATAGTCCAAATGATGAAGGTTATTTTGATAATAGATGTGACATTTTTAGTGGTAAATCTGCCATTTTCAGTACAGTACGAAAAACTAACTACTAAAAGTACATTGTATTGAGTTACTTCTTGCACATGGTTAAATTTGAAATCCAGAATTGAGGTAGGATAACTAATTGAAAGAGGAACAGTGTTTGGATAGGTGTAAAGAAAGGGTCCTACAAACTAAGTTTTTGAGTCCTCCTGCTTCTTGTACAGATTACCGAACTTGACCAATCTATGAATCTTGATGAGTTTGATGAAAAATTTCTTAGATCTTACTTGGTGTTAATTCTTCAAAGTGATTCGCCTTCAATTGTCATTCTTCATATTTGTCGTGTGTAAACGAATGAGGTTAGATATAAGGGAATTTCAACCGTTTTCCAAAAAAAGACGGTGTATTTTTCAATCAGCTGAAACTTGGCCATTAATTGATGATGATCAACGTGATTGATTAAGATTTCCAAATTAATAGATGTGATTATTTATAGAAGTTGTCGGGGAAGTTGATTATATGGAGTAATGTAATTGTTAAAAAATAAAATAAAATAAAATAAAATAAGTGATTTATATGTTCCCCATTTCGGGACCTCTGAAGTTCTTTAGAACGTAAGAGTTCCTCTTATTCAAACAAGAGTATTAGTGTTTTTCTTGGATTTAGCTTAAAGAGTGAGGGTGCTAATCTAGTTAGATACAAAAATTCTAGGCAAATACTAATTGTCCATAGGTCTGAAAAGTCAATTTTATTATTATTATTATTTTTTAATGGAAGATATCCTAATCTTTTGGGCCAAGCTAATCCCTTCAAGCTCAAGGGAAGCAAAAAAAATCTCACGTGGCTTTAGTGTAATAGCACAATTCGAACTTGTCATAGAAGCAAACCATACTTTTGACCAACTGAGCTACCCCTTGGGGTTAGAAAAAAAAGTCAAGTTTATTGGAAACCCCTAACATTAGCCGAAGGGGTTTTCGGATGCAAAATTAGAAAATCAACAAATACAAGAAACAATTCTTGAGATTTTTTTATTTTTCATCCATTCACTTATTTTCCACAAATGATTCTAAAATCAAGTAGGTTAGGACTATACAATGAATTTACTTTCGGCCTCATGACATCAATACGTAACTTTCAGCCTCATCACATCAATACGTGTAGTACAAGTGTATAGGAGTGCCCAAGCAAACATACTAATTGAAAAAGATTTTAATAAATTAGTTGTCCATAATAGATCAATTTCATCAAATGTTGATAATGGAGTTGAATAATTCATGGTATCTAATAAGATGGCTAGTAATATCTAATTGTGAGCTTGATTTATTTCATTTTATATTTGATGAGAGTGGTGGCCGCCCCATGCATAAATATAGTCATCGTTGCCAAAGTGTGTTATTATGCTAACATTTTTGCTATCTATGTCATTATTTGTCTCCGGTAAGGGGACTTGCTGCAATCTTGCTGCCCCGCATGTAATTCCAGTCCAAACACAGGTATCAATAATTCGAATTGTATAATATACCCATTAAGTCAGTATCATGTGAAAATGTGAAGACAATGGATAAGTTTGTTTCCTTCTGCAGAGGCAATGTGTGCGTTTGTTAATGTTTCCTTCAAAGCGCTTGATATGGAATGCCTGATAATACGTGGTAAAATGGGATTCGGTAAAGGAGAATTAAAGAGATAAAAATGAAAAAAGAAGAAAAGAAGGGATTAAAGTGGTGATTTAGGAGAAATCATCATATTTTAGGGCTTAAGTTACTTGGAAAATGGGCGGATAATCATTTCGTAAAGGTAGTATTATTACTTTGTTAGAGTCACTTGTTCACTTTTGAGGGCCATTAATTAGACAAGGTATTGATTTTGCAGGAAAGAAAAGGTGAAAGCCCACAAAGATGGCCCTACTTTCCAAAATAGGTGAATGTCCACAAATGACTATCAGATGGCCTTACTTTCGGGCTTGGTTGTTTGAACAAATTCATAAAATCTAAAGTTTGAATACACATTATAATTTATTGTAAAATTTATATAACAATTATTTAAGAGGTGAAGAAGTAAATGATAGAGGTGGTGGTTGAAGGATATAATGTGGTTGAAGGAAACTTTGACTTTCCTAGATATTGAAATACTCGAGTCATGGCTTGTTATTCATTTTGCATTTTCTCTTTATTCAATTTCACTAAATAATAGATTTTTTTATGGTTATTATGAATTTTCACTTCCAGTTCTTCATTTTTAACCACTTGAAGAAGCACAATCCAAGGACTTCAATCATCACCTTAGTAAAGCCAAGATTTCATACATGTCGCTCAGTAGCTCTTACATGGCCCACTGGATTAGAAGAGCTTATGGATGTATCAAAGAATTAAATATGGCCTTCCATGAATAAATGGAGATATAAAGTCTTCTCGTAATAAGAATAGTCATAGCACTAGTTGTGAGGAGCACCAATTATCTTGATAGTGTAAAAAAAGGTGATAAAGATGATTGGATAAAAATGAGCCCGAAATTTAAAAGAGATTTTAGAATTAAGTGCGTTTATTAGATGAATAATTAATCAATCAACCGCCCAAATGCAAGACTTGCAGGATT
Organism: Sextonia rubra; assembly: GCA_037013555.1. Classification (NCBI taxonomy): domain Eukaryota; kingdom Viridiplantae; phylum Streptophyta; class Magnoliopsida; order Laurales; family Lauraceae; genus Sextonia; species Sextonia rubra. Next base: position 100,628,095 of record JASUAD010000001.1, on the reverse strand, counting down.
ACAGTTAGAATGGTAGCCAGATGCTTATAACTTCAAATTTCAAATTTCTTTCTTTAGTGGCAGTCCATTTAACTTGATTTTTAAGTTAAGGGAGGGTCCACTTTGTGGTGGTCATGGAACCAACCTCGTGACAATGACTTGACAATGAGTCACGTCTTACTTTCCTCGACACATTGATGGAACTCGTATTAACTTATCAAATAATTAAGAGTTTGTGCATTACTCATCTGCCGATAATTTTCATATTATAGCTTTTTAAGCTATCGCTTCAAAATCGATACAGTTGGAAGGGGATAAGATATGACTTACCTCCCTCCGAGCTATGTACCCATAAGCTTGGGGTAGCCCCCATAGTCGAGCAAAACAAGAATATGCTAGGGTGCCCAGGAGACCAACAACATCATTGAGCTAGCCTAAAGGACCGTTTCCTTTGAACAAGTTAAGGAACATAGGATAGCTGGCATTCCCACTCCAAGCATATGACATCTCAGAAGAGGCAACATGCCTAATATTCCAGGAGCACAATCAAGCTCCCAAAGGTGGAGAATTATGTCCGTTAAATATCCCGAGGAAGACTGATTTGTGAGTATTGAATCCTATATTTAAAGAGACTGATCTACTTCGTGACGACAATAAAAAGGGAGCTAGGTACAAACGAAAAGGTATGTAAAAACTTACTAAGTCTAGTTGGATTCCATTTTCTAAGGATTATCCACTAACTTAACTTTCGGAGGGCCCACTGTCGAACCTATCCAACTCTCTTTCCTCTAACGATTTCTTTCTGTATTAGATTCAGGGTTGCTCGGAGTATTTTTCCCTGAAAGCCAACTAGCCCACCCATTCAAATTGGAAGTTAGCAACAAATTTAGATTAACAAATCAATCAGGTCTGACCAGATCCGACCTGGTTTGGGAAATTTGACCTTACAATTGGCGTCGTCTATAGGAAGCGAAAGTGAAAATCCACTGATGTTTCATTAAGCTGAGCAAGATGTCAAATAGAGATCAAATCCCTAGTTATTCATGCCTAGTTAGGCAACATTGATCACCTACAAAAAGAGATCTTGAAAAGCATTCTTCCCACTCAGGGAAGGAGCCCCTGGTGATCTATTACAAAGATGAGGATTATGATTACATCCCTCGCTCAGAAAGTAACCGAGCCACATCACCTACTGGGAGATGAGGGTGCGTTCGATTGGAAATACACCGACACGGTTCCGGTAGACAAGAAAGGTCACCCTCCATGACCTAGTTGCAAAGTGGTGCACAGCAAAGGCGAGATCCTAGGACCCCAGATCGCAGAGTCCTGCCCAACTCTTACGAACAACTCAAACACATCTATAAAGATGTTGTTTGGAACCTGGCAGAAGGGGTGCAGCAGCAAGAAGAAATCAATAAACTACTAAAGGAACTAAAGGCCGAGGCAGGAAAACGTAAAGAACTTAGAGAAAACAAGGAGGACAAATGAAAGGGTGCCAAAGCTAGGTGCAGAGGCCGATTGCCGACTCGTACGTTGGGGGTATAAAGCCCCGACCGAAGGAAGGAAGGCCACTAATTTAAAGCTCGCCAATCCCATAGAAAGTCGGAGATGGCCGATGAAAGAAGCAGGACATCAAGCTCCCGACCCCGCAAGGAGATAGGGGGCAGTGAAGGCCATGAGCAGGCAGCAGAGAAGGGACGTCCCCAAGGGGACATCGAAAGGAGAGAACACCTACGCAAATGATCGTTGAAGATGATATCCAAGCAATCATAGAGAAAGCACGCGTAGAAAGATGCTGCGCCCCTCCTCTGGAAAGCACAATAAAGGAGAGATACTGGACAAGGGTTCCAAATTTTATATCTTCAAAGAAAGCTGAGCCTCCTCAGCGTTTCAGCATGCCAAAGCTGAAGGTTTATGATGGCGTCTTGAACCCTACCAACCATGTTCAGCGATTCCAGCACTCTATGGCATTATGGATTAGAAACGAGCTGTTAATGTGCAAGGTCTTCCCATCGACCCTAGGGGACCTAGCCCTGAAATGGTTTTCCTAACTGAGGGCAAGATCCATTGGCAGCTTCAGGGAGTTGGCAAGCTCCTTCGTGACACGATTTGGCACAAACTCCAAGCAGCCAAAAGACATCAGGGCACTGCACGGCCTTTGGAAACATGGCTCGGAAACCCTTAAGGAGTACAATGCACGTTATTGGCATCTGTAAAATGAGGTGGAGGGTAACAACGAGCAAGTGGTGATTGCCACCAACAAGCTTAGACTCCTGAGAAAGAGCTAGCTTCTACAGTCTCTTACCAAGTGACCTCCAATCACACAAGAGGACCTAGTGGAATGAATTAAAGAGTTTATAAATCTAGAGGAAGACATGGGGCCGCCGAAGTATAAATGGCCCCATCAAGAGGAATAAGGATCTCGTCAGAAGAGAAAAAAGGAGTTTGAAAAAAGGCCAAGTAGACGGTTGGCTCATATTGGGCCTACCCAAACAGCCTATGAAGGTTAACCATTTTCAAAGATCCTATATATAAGATCTTGACTCAAATTAAGGATAAGCCCTTTTTCAAAAGGCCTCCTAAGATGGTGAGCAACACTAGCAGACAGAATCCACATCTGTGGTGCTCATATCATCGTGAAAATGGACACCTCATGGAAAATTGGAGAATGCTCAAGCAATGTCTTAAGGATATGGTGAAATAGGGCTATCTAAAGGAATTCGTAGGGGGCAGCTAGGCAGAGAAATCATCAAAAGGATCGAAAAGGCAAAACTACGGGCAGGCCAACGAGGAAAAAGCCTTGGTGGGGTTTATAGATGTTGTACATGGGCCAACAAGCCCGAGAGAGGTAACTTCGCAAGCTGTTAGATGTCAAAGGAAAATGGCAGCCAATTTGAAAAAAGTGTACCAAGTGAGTAGGAGACTCGAGCATCGTAAGTAACCACGGGCACATTAGAGGTGAAATGTCATTGTCGGATAAGGACCTGTAAGACGTAGTCCAACCTTATAACAATGTGCTGGTTCTCACCTTGTGAGTGATGGAGTTTGACATTCGACAAATGCTCGTTAATTTGGGCACTTCGTGAAAATCATGTATGTCGAGCTCTTCAATAAACTTGAACTCAGTTGGTCGAATTATGGCCATCTTCTATACCACTATTCGGATTCAGTGGCTGTCACAACCTGAGCCCAAGAAATCAGGGGTTAAGGTTAAACCTAACCAGTGACACACGTACTTCCGTGCATATTCACTTAGACCCTGTCCAAGTGTACGCGCACAAGGGAAACTCACATGTGCAAACATAGTGTACACGGAAGTTGTAAGTATCATTGCATGAAAAAAAAAAAGAAAATATATGAACAAAAGACAAAAACAAAAGATAACATTAATCACATGATGTACACTAAAACTTGGTCTGTACAGAAGAAATGGACAGTTTCTAGATGACAAATACAGCATATAGAACAATAAACCGACTCCAAGTGACATAACTCAAAAGCACCCCACACACCAAAAAGTGACCTATGTCTCCCTCCGATAAAATAATCACATTTACTCTTTTAGCCCTAACAGGGCTTTTACGGTCCCTTCTGAAGTTTTGCCGATCGGCAAGGGGTCGACAAGGGGATTTGAGCCTACAACACCAAGGACAACTGGTGAATATAACGATCCAGCAAAGCATAAGCAACAATAAGTTAATACGCATTGTGTCTACTAACAGAGTGATTAACAGGTGAGATTTGCATAGAGTTTCGCTTTCGTTTACTAGGCAAGGTGTGCATTGATAAATCAAGCATGCTAATATGAATCAATATATGAGTTTACTGTACTATGTGGCTACTATATTTGTCATATCCTCCTTCTAGAAATCCATACATATGAGAACACCATTGACTGAGCCAGGGTACAAATGGGTCTCGATTCCTAGGGTCCGGAAGCCCCAAGACATGAACACATTGCAACGGCAACATACATGCTACGTCAAAGTCAACCTTGTCGGGTATCCTAAGGCTGAGGCTGAGTAGTGCCTGACCATGTTGAGTCAATCATATACTTGATCTTGAGTAAACATACATTTCATATAAGACATAGGACATTACGTTCAATTCATACAAGACTCAAAGTAAGTACAATAACGAATGAACATATCAATTCAATCTAATGCAAACACGATCGGAGATCATAACGATGAATAGTCAATCAGCACCTAAGAGCGGAGGACAAGAATCATCATTCAAGATGCCATGCAAACCAAGTTATTAGAGACAAGATAGATTACGAGCTAATCCTAATCTAGTTATCCAGTGTTTTTAATCATGCATGAAGATATAGTTTTAAGTTAGCTGATACACAGTTATCTTTCTATCATGTTGCATTGCGTCAGGAAGGTGTATCAGAGTCCCTTAAACTAACACCCATGCGGAGGTGCTTAATAGCTGGACAACACACGTGAATGAGTCATAGCCCTCAAGACCATTCATGCTATTATCATATTTCATTGGGCAAGTCCAAGGTTACTAATATTCTAACGTGAAGGCCCTACAAGGTCTCCTTCACACCTACCTTTTCTTGATGTTCACTAGTCTCACTGCTTAGCCGTGGGTGACCTACGGCTTAGTCGTAGATATCTTACGGCTTAGCACTACAGCTCAGCCATGTTTCCTCGGACTGTTGTAACAATTCGCTCCTTAGAATAGATTATTACTTATATTCTTTTATTCAAATGTACTTTGGGATTGGGTCGTTACAACTGTTCATTCGCATTTATGGCTTGGCCCTGTTTTGTTCTATGGCTCGACCACGGTTAGGCTATGGCTTAGCTGTAACACCCCACACGGCTTAGCCTGGTTGAACCGTAGGAAATTTCCTCAAGTTTTTCCTCTTTGGATATCAAGCCGTAACTTGACCTATGGCTAGGTCATGGCTTAGCCGTAGCCTTACCGTAGAGTAAACTCAAGTTTGTAGCTCTTTGGACACTGAGCCGTAAAACTTTACGGCTTAGCCGTAAGTTTCAGGAATGCACATTCTGAACCTATTACAGACAAAATTGAATTTGGACACAATTGAAAACAAAGATAACAAACATGTGAAATCTGATACACAAAGGCGGTAAATTGCCAAACCATGCAAGAGTAATGAGAATAAAAGTAATCATAAGTTATCAACATGTGTTCATCCATATCATGCTTATACTTACCTTAACTGAGCTTTTTCAGTTTAACTATTGTCCTTAAGCTCAAATTCGATATCCAAACGCAACTCTAACAGCCATGCATACAAGAAGAAAGAAAAGTTGAATACTTGCAACAAAGATGAGAAGAAGTGGAGATGGAGACTCGTCGAGATGATCAAGAACCTAACTCACCGTAGATATACAAGGAGTTGACGAGCAAACTAGGTGTACAAGAATTCCCCTTTTCTTGGCTTTGATTGTGAAGAAGAAGAAAAGAAGAAGAGAAACCGTCGCTGAGAGGGAGTGCATGCATCGATTCAAATGAGATAAGTATGAGGCTTATATAAGATAAGGAAGTTTATAAGAAAGTCCAAAGATTAACGATAATTACAGTTCAAGTCAAATAACCATCCAACGGAAACAAACGAAGTCGTTTGCATATGAGTCAGTTACAAAAAGTAACAAGCTTGTCGAGATACACATGGTGACACCAAGATGATGCATGAAAGATGAAATCGCACAAAATCTAAAATTACGAGAAAGGGTTCATGTCTATCTAATCCAAGGTAAACGCAACCTAACTACCTAGCCCTAACCCGAAACGAAACTCAAAAAGACAAAGCAGCAAACAAATTAATTAGTCACTAAACCGAATTAAGCCGGGTCGGGGTATTACAGTGGCCAAGCAATCCAAACATTGGGATTGATCACCGTACCGGTAGCAGTAGGCCCGATCAATTTCCAGGTGGAATTCTTGGTCGTGCATGTCCCATCCCTCTACAATGCCATAACGGGTCGGACTTGGATCCACCACATGAGGGCAGTCCTGTCCACTTATCATCAAAAGATTAGATTCCCAAGAACAAGTGGCATCATGAAGATCAGGGGTGATTAGGCCACCTCAAGGAGTTGTTTAGTTTCAGCCATTAAGGGAAAATACAAGCAAAATGATGGCATAGCAAGTTCACAGGAGACAACCGACCAAAAATAGCAACTACAGCTTGGTCGGCCTCTTCTGAATCATCCAGGAAGTAATATGGCCGATAAAGCTGAAGAAGAGTTGAGGAAGGTCCCAATCACTGAAGGGGACTCGATAAAACACTTCTTGGTCGAAACCTCCATGAAAAAAGTAGAACCGAATGAGTTGGTATAATTTCTTGTCCAGAATTTGGACATCTTCGCTTGGATTCCCTATGCGATGCCTAGAGTCGACCCACTGATCATTTCCCACTGGCTTAGTGTTAACTCAAATGATTAGCTATAACTTAGAAGCAAAGAAAGCTTGCTTTGGAACGCCAAGTTGCCATCTGCGAAGAGGTCAACAAACTAATGGAGGTAGATGTTATTCGGGAGGTTAATTACCCAAAATGGTTATCAAACACAGTCATCGTTCGAAAGAAGGACAAGCAATGGAGGGCATGTGTTGATTTCGTTGATTTAAACAAAGATTACTTGAAGGATAGTTTCCCTCTGCCCAAAATCGACCAACTAGTGGACTCTACCACGAGTCACGAAAGAATGAGGTTCTTGGATGCTTACCGGGGCTACCACCAGATACCAATGGAAAAGGCCGATCAAGAAAAAACATCGTTCATAACTCCAAATGACATCTTCTGTTACAAAAGAATGCCTTTCAGACTTAAGAAAGCAGGGGTAATATATCAGTGGTTAGTAACCTAGCGGTTCCAAGGATTAATCAAAAAAATTGTGGAGGTGTACATTGATGACATGGTAGTTAAAAACAAAAAGAAGGCTGGTCATCTTAGCGACTTGAAAGAGGTACTTGAGATCTTGAGAAAATAAAAGCTGAAACTCAACCCCTCGAAATTCTCATTTAGGGTTAGCTCGAGAAAGTTCCTTGGCTTTATGGTAAGGCAGAGGGGAATAGAAGTAAATCCCACATAGATCTAGGTCATTCAGAAGTTGGAACAACCTAGTTCAAGGAAAGATGTCTAGAAGGTGACCAGGATGCTAGCAACTCTTAATCGTTTTATTATAAGGAGCTCGGATCAGTGTTGACCACTATTACTTACTTTAGAAAAGAGAGCAGATAAGGTGTGGGGCGAGCAGTGTCACAACCTGAGCCCAGGGTTCGGGGGTTAGCAAAAGCCAAACCTAATGACACACGTACTCCCGTGCATGCACACGTAGACCGAGTCTAAATGCACACGCACAAGGGAACAAGCACACGTGCCAAGCAAGTATGCGGAAGCTGCAAATATCAGAAACATAGAACTAATAGCACAAGGAGAGGATACAAAGAAAGGACTGACATAATTATATATGAACGTTTACAAAAGAACAAAAGGATAAATATAATAGTGACATGTCCTGACATATACAAGTCTGAAAATCCCCAAAACATGATTCCAACATGATGCATGCCATGAACGCGCTCCCGTGGAGTGATCACATCCACTCCTCTAGGCCTGATGGGGCCCCGGGGGTCTCATCTGGAGCCTGGCCGACCGGCGAGGGTTCGGCAGGGGGATCTGGGCCTGCAACACCAAAAACAACTGTGAATACGAAGATTCAGCAAAGTATAAACCATAGCAAGTTAACACACGCTGTGTCTAATAGAATAAAGAACATCATGTTATTAAAGAAGGCATTTTCGTATACTAGGCTATCATGCAAGAAAGAAATATGCTGTGTGAATCAAGGATAACATGCTGTGTACATGACTAGTGGCTACTACATTACCATGTGCTCCCAAAAGAGGGATCTTGTAACATGCAAAGAACACCATTGTCCGGGCCAGGGTACAATGGGTCTCGGTTTCCTGGGGTCCGGTTCCCCAAGACAAAATCCATACTGCAGCAGGTCCTTATAACTATACCAAATTCACCCCGTCGGGATCCTAAGGCTGAGGCTAAGTAGTGCCTGACCATACAGAGTCAATCATGAAAATTCTGAGTAGATCGTGACAACTTATCATACGTGCAAATCCGTGAATGAACACATCATACATGCATACTCAGGGTAAATAAACCACAATGTGAAAGTAACGAAACGAAACATACGTAATCATGTTAGAGAGTTGAGATCAATGATCGAATGCAATATGTTATGCAACAAATCATGTGAATCGAATCATCTTAAGTTACAAACCAATTCTAATCTAATTATCCGATGTTTCTAACCGTGCATGATGATGTAGTTTTAAGTTATTCGATACACCGTTGTCTAGTGTTGCCTTGAATCGGGCGGTGCACGAAGTCCCTTAAACCAACACCCATGGAGAGGTGCTTAACATCCGGATAACGAACATGAATGATTCACAGCCCTCGAGATCATTCACGCGTAGTATCACATTCCGTTGGGCAAGTCTAGGTGCTCTACATTCTATCATGAAGGTCATAAAGGTCTTATCTTTACACCTAGCCTTATTCTTCATGTGTGGTTACGGCTTAGCCGTGTGTGTGCTACGGCTTAGCCGTGTGTGGTCTACGGCTTAGCCGTGGCTGAACCGTAGAAGGTCTGTCCGTTGCTGACTCTCAGTTATTCCAGAAATTGCACCCTGTATTGTTCTACGGCTGGGCCACGGCTGAGCTTCGGCTTAGCCGTAGGGCATTCCACGGCTTAGCCGTGCCCTAGCCGTAGAGGAAAACTGGGTTTTTCTCCTCTCTGGATTGTGAGCCGTAGGTGTTATACGGCTTAGCCGTACCTGCACGAATTCAGAAATCTGAAACATGTACAGAATGTCTGGGAAAGCATCCAATTTGCAATTTATCAAGGGATATAGACAAGGAGTAAGCAAATGAATATCAAATGGGCTGTAAACACATGTTTTCCATACCAATTCATGTAAGATCAACCAAGTCAAATGCATACCAACATGGGTTCTCAAGTCATGGTTATACTTGCCTCAATTGGAGATCACTTGCACAATTGTAGTTCTCAAGCCCAAACACAATCTAATACAAATCAAAACAACATGCATGCATGAGGATTGGAGTCATAGACACACTATACAACAATGGAAACAAGAGGGAGAAGAACTAGAGAAGAGAGATGAGAAGGATGAAGGGATTTCCACCAACTCACCTCACATGCAAGACCCACCCTCCTCTTGATCGATGGAGAAGAGGAATTCAAGTGAAGGAGGGAGAGAGAATTCCACGTGCAGTGCAAGAGAATGAAAATGAGAGAACAAGAGAGAGAAATCCAACTTGTCGATGGGTGAGTGTATATGTAAGCAATGGGTTGTCTAAATTGCAAGAGAGTCCAAGTTAGAATGTTATTTCCAGTTTGAGTCAAACTCGGGTCCAATCGAATCACACGACCTCGGTTGCAAATGACGTAGTTACGAAAGTTACCGAGCTCAACGAAAGACACGTGTTGACATCAAGATGATGCAAAAATGACCATGCCTAAGGAAAGCTAAAATTACGAAAAAGGGCTTGGTCTACTTAATCCAGGTCAAACTCAACCCAACTACCTATCCATGACCCGTAACGAAAACAAAACACAAACAAAACACGATTAACAACGAAAACAAGATTAACTAACCGCTAAACGGGGTCAAGCTGGGTCGGAGTGTTACATCCTCCCCTACTTGAGAATCATTCCGTCCTCGGAATGAACACTAATTCACTCATACCTGGGAAAACAACTCGGGATACTGGCGTGCCATCTGCTCTTCTAACTCCCAAGTAGCCTCATCGGGACTGTGATGCTCCCAAAGCACTTTGACCCATCGAATTGTCCTGGTGCGAAGTATCTGTTCTCGGGTCCCCACGATACGGAGCGGTCGCTCAACGTATGCAGCACTCGGCTGAATCTGAATCTCGTCGTAACGAATGACATGGGAGGGATCATGAACATATTTCCGAAGCATCGAAACGTGGAAAACGTTATGCACTCCTGAAAACATCTCGGGAAGCTCTAATCGATAGGCCAAATCACCAATCCGACTCTTGATCTCGAACGGTCCAACATAGCGTGGAGCTAACTTGCCTTTCTGGCCGAAACGGATCGTACCCTTCATCGGAGAGACCTTCAGAAAAACCCACTCGCCAACCTGAAACTCTAAGGGTCGTCTGCGGGTGTCTGCATAACTCTTCTGTCTCGACCGAGCAACTTTCAAGTTCTCAATTGCTTTCTGTACCTTCTCCGTAGTCTCGGCAATGATCGTCGGTCCGTGAAAACTTCGAGTTCCAACTTCTTCCCAACAAACCGGACTTCTACACTTCTTCCCGTACAATGCTTCATATGGTGCCATCCCAATGCTCTCGTGGAAACTGTTGTTGTAAGCGAACTCGCACAACGATAGATGAAGATCCCATTCTTTCTCGTAACTCAACACGCTGGCTCGCAACATGTCCTCCAAAGTCTGAATCGTCCGCTCTGATTGCCCATCCGTCTGTGGGTGGTATGCCGTGCTGAAACTCAACTTCGTACCCAAAGCCTCTTGGAATGCTCTCCAGAAAGACGAAACAAAACGGCTGTCACGATCGGATACAATCGACACGGGGGTACCATGGAGCCTGACGATCTCATCCACGAACTTCCTAGCCATCTCTGAAAACGTCATACCCTTCCGAAAAGGAATGAAATGGGCTGACTTCGTCAATCGATCTACAATCACCCAAATGGCGTTGTTCTTCCTGCTCGTCGGCGGTAACCCGGAAACAAAGTCCATGGTGATGTGCTCCCACTTCCACTGCGGTATGTGCAAAGGATGCAACGAGCCTGGCGGTCTCTGATGATCTGCCTTCACCTTCTGACATGTCAAACAGCGAGCAACAAATCCTGCGACTTCTCTCTTCATGTTGTTCCACCAGAAGCGATCCTTGAGGTTCCGAAACATCTTCGTACTGCCTGGATGCATCGCATAGCGAGTGTAATGCACTTCGTTCATCAGCTTCTCCTTGAACTCATCAACTGCTGGCACGCACAACCTACTCCGAAAATAGAGTACACCATCCTCGAGTCTGAAATCGGGTCTGTCTCCAATGTGGTCTCGAATGCGCTTCAAGGTTAGATCTTCAAACTGCCTGTCTTTAATCTGCTGAATCATCTCAGGCTGAAACACTAGCGTACTAGCCAAAGTCACGCACTCATCCACTAGTTTAACTTCAACAGGGAGACCATGGAACTCTAAGAGGAAACTGCTCAAAAGCTGCACTGACTCTGCTTTCCTGCTGAGCGCATCTGCCACCACATTCCCTTTGCCTGGCTGATATTTGATCGGGAAGTCATAATCCTTAATAAGCTCAAGCCATCTCCGCTGTCTCATGTTCAGCTCCTGCTGTGTGAATAAGTACTGTAAACTGTGGTGGTCAAAACGAACCTCAAACTGCACACCATATAGATAATGTCTCCACAGCTTCAACGCAAACACGATGGCTGCCAATTCCAAATCATGGGTGGCGTAATTCTTCTCATGTTCTCGCAACTGTCTCGATCCATACGCAATCACCTTCCCATGCTGCATCAACACACAGCCTAGACCAACTCGCGAAGCGTCTGAATAAACCACGAACCCTTCACTACCATCTGGCAAGGCTAACACTGGGACCGTAGTCAACTTCTCTTTCAAAATCCTGAAACGGGCTTCACACTCCTCAGTCCAATCAAATGGTACATTCTTCCTAGTCAACTTCGTCAAAGGAGAAGAGATCTTAGCAAAGTCCTGGACAAATCGACGATAGTAACCTGCTAGACCAAGAAAACTGCGAACCTCTGTCACTGTCTTGGGGCTAGGCCAATTCACCACTGCCTCTACTTTAGATGGATCAACTGCCAATCCCTCTCGTGAAATGATATGACCTAAAAATGCCACCTGCTCAAGCCAAAAATCACACTTCGACAACTTAGCAAACAATCGATGTTCTCTCAACAAAAACAAGGCTTTCCTCAAATGCTCCCTATGCTCCTCTGCTGACTTAGAATAGATCAATATATCATCAATAAACACAACTACGAACTGGTCCAAGAAAGGAGTAAAGATCTGATTCATCAATGCCATAAAAGCTGCAGGTGCGTTGGTTAGTCCAAAAGGCATCACGAGGAATTCATAGTGACCATAACGAGTCCTGAAGGCAGTCTTGGGAATGTCATCTTCTTTGACCCTCAACTGGTGATATCCAGATCTCAAATCAATCTTCGAAAAATAGGCTGCACCCTGAAGTTGATCGAACAGCTCATCAATCCTGGGTAGGGGGTACTTGTTCTTGATCGTCACTTTGTTCAGCTGGCGGTAGTCTATGCACATCCGAAAAGTACCATCCTTCTTCTTGACAAACAAGACTGGCGCTCCCCAAGGTGAAACGCTCGGGCGAATGAAACTCTTATCCAAAAGCTCCTGTAGTTGCTTCTTCAACTCAGACAACTCTGCTGGGGCCATGCGATACGGAGCCTTGCTGATCGGTGCCGTGCCGGGAACAAGCTCGATGGCGAACTCCACATCTCGAACCGGGGGTAAGCCTGGCACTTCGTCTGGGAAGATATCGGGAAAGTCACAGACCACCTGGATCTCACCTAGCTGCTTCGACTCCTTCTTCGCTGAGACAAAGGCAATGAAGCCTTCACACCCTCGGCGGATCAAGCGATCTGCCTTACACGCCGAGATCACACGTCTGGGGCATCTCTGCTGACTGCCTTCGAAACGGAAGCCCTTGCCTAAATCGAAGAAAATCGTCCTGTTGTAACAGTTAACACAGGCACGATATCGAGCGAGCCAATCCATACCAAGGATCACGTCGAAGTCCAGCATCGACAACAGGATCAAATCAACAGGTAACTGATGACCTGCAATCTGCACGTCGCAATGGGGGTAGTACATACTACACTCCACTCGCTTGCCAACTGGGGTGGATACAACCAACACATATGGCAACGGCTTAGACGGCTGATGCAACCGCTCGGCAAAATGAGGTGCTACATAAGATCGTGTAGACCCCGAATCGAACAAAGCTAAAGCCTCGACGCGCGAAATCAAAACAGTACCTTCAACCACCTGTGAATCCTCGGCACTCTCGTGGGTAGCAGCGTAAGCACGGGCTGTCTGGCGAGGCTGTCTCGAGCCTGGACGAGCTGACTGTGGCTTGCTCGGAGCTGCAGGTGCACTGGGTCTGCTAGGAACTGCACCGGAAGTAGGACCAGATGGAGCTGCACCGGAGGCTCGATGTCGAGGACAATTGGCGATCATATGCTCCCTCGAACCGCAAATGAAACAAGCACCGGCCTTCCTCCAACAAGCTTCAGTCGTGTGGTTCCTACCACAATACCCACAAGTCACTCCACTGGAACTAGAAGTACTCTGCTGGCCTTTGGTCTTCTTCTGTACTTGTCCTCGTGCACTGAAGGGCGGATGTCGCTTAGGCTCAACGGCTCTAGCAGCTTGGTGGATGGCCTCAGCGGAATAGGCCCTGTCCACTGCATCGTCGAACGTAGCCGGACGCTGGAACGCTGTCACGTGGTGCATGTACCGGGGATGCAAACCTTCCACAAACCTGTTCACCTTCCTCTCTTCAGTACTGATCATGTCCGGAGCAAAATGCGACAACTGCATGAACTTGTTCACGTATTCTGCTACTGTCATCTGCTGCTAATGGACAGCTAGGAACTCAACCTCCTTGGCTCGAAACACATGAGCCGGGATGAACTTCCTCCTGAACTGCTGCTTGAACATCTCCGACACCGTAGCACTAGGAATGTCTCGATACGAATCTTTCACGCTCTTCCACCAAGTCTTTGCGACATCTCTAAACATAGAAGTTGCTAGTCCGACCTTCTGTCGGTTCGTGCACACGACGGTCTCAAAGACATCCTCTGTCTGCTCTAACCACTGTTCTGCCTTCAGTGGCTCTTCTGTCCCATAGAACTCAATAGCTCCTCGCTTGCGAAATTTACCGTAGAGGGCATTCGGGTCACTCTCTCGAGGCTGCAAGATCACCTGCTGGTCTACATGCGACTGAGCTGGGACTTGGCTTTGTCGATCTAACATGGTCGTCACTTGGGCTTGCAAGTTCTGCATCGATTGCGATTGTGCCTGAAGGGACTGGAATAGCATAAGGATGCGTTCATCGGTATTCGGTGTCTGTGGTGACGGTGCAGATCCGCTCTCGTTATTTCCGGCGTTCTGTTGAGAACCCGAACCTGATGCCATCCTGTAAAAATGGAAAGAGTCAGACACAAACACGAAACAATAGCGCCCGACCAGCCCCAAAATCTAGAAAGAGCACAAAGAAATAACCGTATCCTCACCACGATCCTACATGCCTACATGCTTATCATCTAGAACAAGGAATGAGCAAGGAATGCTCTGATACCATACAATACGTATGTCACAACCCGAGCCCAGGGTTCCGGGGTTAGCAAAAGCCAAACCTAATGACACACGTACTCCCGTGCATGCACACGTAGACTGAGTCTAAATGCACACGCACAAGGGAACAAGCACACGTGCCAAGCAAGTATGCGGAAGCTGCAAATATCAGAAACATAGAACTAATAGCACAAGGAGAGGATACAAAGAAAGGACTGACATAATTATATATGAACGTTTACAAAAGAACAAAAGGATAAATACAATAGTGACATGTCCTAACATATACAAGTCTGAAAATCCCCAAAACATGATTCCAACATGATGCATGCCATGAACGCGCTCCCGTGGAGTGATCACATCCACTCCTCTAGGCCTGATGGGGCCCCGGGGGTCTCATCTGGAGCCTGGCCGACCGGCGAGGGTTCGGCAGGGGGATCTGGGCCTGCAACACCAAAAACAACTGTGAATACGAAGATTCAGCAAAGTATAAACCATAGCAAGTTAACACACGCTGTGTCTAATAGAATAAAGAACATCATGTTATTAAAGAAGGCATTTTCGTATACTAGGCTATCATGCAAGAAAGAAATATGCTGTGTGAATCAAGGATAACATGCTGTGTACATGACTAGTGGCTACTACATTACCATGTGCTCCCAAAAGAGGGATCTTGTAACATGCAAAGAACACCATTGTCCGGGCCAGGGTACAATGGGTCTCGGTTTCCTGGGGTCCGGTTCCCCAAGACAAAATCCATACTGCAGCAGGTCCTTATAACTATACCAAATTCACCCCGTCGGGATCCTAAGGCTGAGGCTAAGTAGTGCCTGACCATACAGAGTCAATCATGAAAATCCTGAGTAGATCGTGACAACTTATCATACGTGCAGATCCGTGAATGAACACATCATACATGCATACTCAGGGTAAATAAACCACAATGTGAAAGTAACGAAACGAAACATACGTAATCATGTTAGAGAGTTGAGATCAATGATCGAATGCAATATGTTATGCAACAAATCATGTGAATCGAATCATCTTAAGTTACAAACCAATTCTAATCTAATTATCCGATGTTTCTAACCGTGCATGATGATGTAGTTTTAAGTTATTCGATACACCGTTGTCTAGTGTTGCCTTGAATCGGGCGGTGCACGAAGTCCCTTAAACCAACACCCATGGGGAGGTGCTTAACATCCGGATAACGAACATGAATGATTCGCAGCCCTCGAGATCATTCACGCGTAGTATCACATTCCGTTGGGCAAGTCTAGGTGCTCTACATTCTATCATGAAGGTCATAAAGGTCTTATCTTTACACCTAGTCTTATTCTTCATGTGTGGTTACGGCTTAGCCGTGTGTGTGCTACGGCTTAGCCGTGTGTGGTCTACGGCTTAGCCGTGGCTGAACCGTAGAAGGTCTGTCCGTTGCTGACTCTCAGTTATTCCAGAAATTGCACCCTGTATTGTTCTACGGCTGGGCCACGGTTGAGCTTCGGCTTAGCCGTAGGGCATTCCACGGCTTAGCCGTGCCCTAGCCGTAGAGGAAAACTGGGTTTTTCTCCTCTCTGGATTGTGAGCCGTAGGTGTTATACGGCTTAGCCGTACCTGCACGAATTCAGAAATCTGAAACATGTACAGAATGTCTGGGAAAGCATCCAATTTGCAATTTATCAAGGGATATAGACAAGGAGTAAGCAAATGAATATCAAATGGGCTGTAAACACATGTTTTCCATACCAATTCATGTAAGATCAACCAAGTCAAATGCATACCAACATGGGTTCTCAAGTCATGGTTATACTTGCCTCAATTGGAGATCACTTGCACAATTGTAGTTCTCAAGCCCAAACACAATCTAATACAAATCAAAACAACATGCATGCATGAGGATTGGAGTCATAGACACACTATACAACAATGGAAACAAGAGGGAGAAGAACTAGAGAAGAGAGATGAGAAGGATGAAGGGATTTCCACCAACTCACCTCACATGCAAGACCCACCCTCCTCTTGATCGATGGAGAAGAGGAATTCAAGTGAAGGAGGGAGAGAGAATTCCACGTGCAGTGCAAGAGAATGAAAATGAGAGAACAAGAGAGAGAAATCCAACTTGTCGATGGGTGAGTGTATATGTAAGCAATGGGTTGTCTAAATTGCAAGAGAGTCCAAGTTAGAATGTTATTTCCAGTTTGAGTCAAACTCGAGTCCAATCGAATCACACGACCTCGGTTGCAAATGACGTAGTTACGAAAGTTACCGAGCTCAACGAAAGACACGTGTTGACATCAAGATGATGCAAAAATGACCATGCCTAAGGAAAGCTAAAATTACGAAAAAGGGCTTGGTCTACTTAATCCAGGTCAAACTCAACCCAACTACCTATCCATGACCCGTAACGAAAACAAAACACAAACAAAACACGATTAACAACGAAAACAAGATTAACTAACCGCTAAACGGGGTCAAGCTGGGTCGGAGTGTTACAAGCAGTGCGATCTGTTGCTAGGAAAAATTAAGCAGTATTTGAGTGCCCCTCCTGTCTTGTCTATCCCAAGGATAGGGGAGGAACTGATTGTGTACTTGGCTGTGTCCAAGCACGTAGTCAGTGTAGCCTTAATGAGGAAGAAGGAAATAATCACCTTTCGATTTATTTTGTCAGTAAAACCTTGCTTGACACAGAAACAAGGTACCTCCCTTTGGAGAAACTCGCCCTGGCTTTGATGTGTGCAGCTTGGAAGCTCAGCCATTACTTCCAACCCACATTGTGAAGGTGCTGACTAAACACCTGCTGAAGGCTATATTACAAAAAGTAGATCCATCACGAAGGATGGCCAAATGGGCCATCGAGTTCAGGGAGCATGATATCAAAATTTTCCCAAGGAATGCCATCAAAGGTCAAGTTTTAGTAGATTTCATTACTGAATTCACTCCAAGAGTAGATCTCGAGCAAGTCCGAGGGAAGGCTGGATACCCTGGCGCCACGACACTAGTACGGGAGTAGAAGAAAATGAATGGTGGTTGAATGTGGACGGGGCATCAAACAACCGAGGATGAGGTGTGGGGATGGTACTCTTTACACTAGAGGGATCTGTAATTGAGAAGGCAGAGTCCTTGGGTTTTTCTACATCAAACAACGAGGCTGAGTATGAGGCATTACTATCGGGATTTTGAATGGCCAATGAGCTAAAGATTATACGATTGGTTGTTTTTTGTGACTCAGTTGGTTACCAACCAATTAAATGGGGAATACGCTGCTCGGGACGATAGAATGATAGCATATTTGAAAAAAGCTCATCTAGCAATCCAAATGATTGGTAATGTCACCATCACACAGATCGGTCGAGAGGGGAACGCTCATGTTAATAGCTTGGCCTATCTAGCTACAGCCATTAAAACTGAGTTGAGGAAGGAAATCACTGTTGATTTCCAGCCAGTATCCAACGTAGAGGCTCGACGGATCTTGTGCTCTGCAGAAGTAGAAGAAGAGGTCAGTTGGATGACACCATTGTTAAGGTACTTGAAGAACGATGAACTCCCTGACAATATAAGGGAAGCCTAAAATATTAGAAGGAGGTTGGCTAAGTTCTGGTTATCACATGAAGGATGGCTTTACTGGCATTCATACTCAGGACCTTACCTAAGATGCGTTCATCTCGCCAAGGTCGGAGATCTTTTATGGGAAATCCATGAAGGTTGCTGTGGAGGGCACACTAGGGGACGGAGCTTGGCACATAGAACCATGTCACAAAGGGCACTGGTGGCCTTACATGCAAAATGATGCACTACAATTTGTAAAAAAATGTGAGAAGTGTCAACGAGTTGGTAGGGATATACATTAACAGGCCAAACAGCTAACCTGATAACCAGTCCGTGGCCCTTTGACAAGTGGGGGATTGACATTGTTGGTCCCATGGCCAGGTCGGCAAGGAACTTTAGGTTCCTAATAGTAGCAACCGACTATTTTACCAAATGGGTAGAGGCAGAACCACTGGTTCACACAGAAATACTGATGCCAATAAGTTTATTTAGAAAAATACATTACTAGATTTGGGATTCCCTGAGCACTGGTAACGGATAACGGCAAACAATTTGAAGGAAAAGCTTTCCGAGGTATATGTGAAAGTTCGGCATAAGGCATTACTTCTCAACACCAGTGTATCCGCAGAGTAACGGCCAAGCTGAAAGCTCTAATAAGACTCTATTCGATGGCATAAAGAAAAGATTAGATAATGCCAAAGGGTGTGGGGTGAATGAACTTCCCACTGTCTTATGAGCTTACAGAACCACGTCGTGCAAGTCGACCGGGGAAACTCCTTTCTCCTTGGCATACGGGATGGAAGTGGTAATCCCTCTAGAGATTGGTCTACCAACATGCGAACGGAATGCTTCAATCATGAGGAGAACGGAGAAAGGATTACTGAGCAGTTGGACTTGCTAGAAGAACAAAGGTAGCTCGCCCTAATCAAGCTGGCAGCCTACCAACAACAACTAGCTTGGAGCTTTTATAAAAAGTTAAAAGGAAGGGAGTTTCATATCGGCAATCTGGCACTGAGAAAAGTTCTCCTGAATACAAGAAATCCCAACCATGGCAAATTGGGTGCAAATTGGGAAGGACCGTACTAAGTCATCTCCTCAGCGGAAACAGGCGTCTATCACCTTGAAACACTTGACGAAAAACACTCCTAAGACCTTGGAACATCTCTAATTTGAAAATATTCTTTTTGTAGTCTTTGTACCAAAGATTTAATGTGACTTCTTGTACCAAGAAGGGTTGTAGATGCAAGTTCTCATACCAATAATTTGATTCAATAAAAATCTGTTGTGCAAAATTTGTTATCTTTATGCTAAAGAATGTGTGCCGAGCAGTCCTCGGGATTGAGAATAGTACCTTGACTCTTAATTAGCTAGGTTAGGCAAGGGGATGGTAATTTGAAGGTATCGTCAGCAAGTACCCAGATCCTACCATGAACTAGGACCAAGGTCTAGTGGAAGGGGTTACATCAATGACCCCATACTTCGTACGAAGGATAAAAACCTAACAGGGAAAGCCCCTAAACTAAGTATGCTGCCCTGGTCTCTTTGGTCTAATAGCTTAGTATGATGATGCAAGCATTAAGAATAAAATCGAATTGAAGAGTTCTGACAGTGGTAGTGAAAAAGATATTAAAAGAAGAAGCACTTAATTAAAATAGGCCCATGATAGGGGTTGGGATTACAAGCACCAAAAAACAAGAGAGAAAGGTAAATAAAGCTACAACTGGCGATTAAAAGCACAACTTCATACATTGGGAGAAATACTAACAGGGGACTTGGGGTAGGCTAGCTCAACATCCTGTGGCACTTTGGGCAGTGGTGGAACCTCGACAATTGAGTGCTCAAAGTTGGAAGGCTAAGGTCTACTTGAGGCTCTAAGGCGACGTTGGCAGTTAGGAGCTCGGAGGCACTCTAGTCAGCTGGAGGAGAAGGAGAACGGTGTTTGGATATAGGAGGGGCAGTATATCCTTGAAGGGAAGAGTCCACTAGGATGCTGGCCTCATCCAAACCTACATCGTAGTCACTCTTGAAGAGAATAGCACAAATCTCCCCGAATTGCTTCAAATAGGAGACTTCGGCCTTATCAGAGCCCTCGTCCCGAGCTCTCTCAATAGCCGCCTTCATCTCTTCTTCTAGTTCCAGGGTCCAAGCTAAGGAGCTCTCCAACTCTAGCTCCTTAGTAGAAAGGGTGCTTTCATCACTAGAGCTCTGTCTGTCGTCAACCCAGCTTTAGCCTCGACCAACTTCATGGCCTTCTAAGAAAGGCTGAGTTGATTTTTCAAGGATGCCACCTTGTCGTCTAGCTCTTTTATGTGTTACCTGCCGCCTCAAGTTCATCAAAGGTGACCAACTAGAGCTAGACCCCCTGGTTTACGTAGAAACAAGCTCGCACAATCAGAGACAGTATAAGATCAAATGACATGAAGGCAAAATGGGACAAGGCTTACCAACTGACACTTTTGCATCCTAGAGGCCATGAGCTAGAAGCCTGTTAGTGAACTGTGCCACTCAAGGTCAGAAGGAAATAGGGAAGACTGGGCCACTTTGTAGGCCACATTAGGTGATTTAGCTATGCCTTCCTTTTGGCAGGAGGGTCCTTTTGAAACAAGAACCTTTTTAGCCATGGTTTGGGAGGCAAGATGGGAGCATCATCATCTAACCACAGTGTGAAGGTGCCGGGCTCCTTCGAAGTGGACATTTGCCTCTTTGTCGCTGACTCCTGCGGAGAGCTACTGAGAGGTCGCTTCAATGATTGTTAGGATGAGGCCGAAGGGTAAGCAGGGGGAGGAGCTATCCAAGATGAACCTCCCAGCTCAGCTAACAGGTTTTTCGATTTACGCCTCTACATGAGTTACGGAGGGGAAGCTTGCCCAGAGTCAGGAAATGATTTGCTGTCATAAGCAATTAGCACGGGGTCTTGCTTAGGGAGTGAGGAAGAAGAGCTCAGTGAGCTGGGAACAACGGCAACCCTCCTCAAACGCATAACATAAGTCTTTCACCGAGGTTGATGATAAGAAGAAGTGGGGCAGAGGCCCTTGCGGAAGAAGGGGACCAAACGCTAGAAGCACCAACAGGGTTGGTGCGAGCTGATTATCTGTTGGCTCGCTAGCTTTTAGCCGAGGTTGGTTGGCAGTACCAGTAATATTATCCTAGATTGGGATGGCTGAAAAGCTGTCGTACATGCGGGTGTACTCAAGGAGAACGTGCGCAGCTCGTCCTCAGCCCTTAAGTTCTAGAGGACCTTTATACGCAAAGACCTTACGAGGTCTTCTTCATTGATGTCGCCCGGATGGACGCGGTTGATCTCTCTATCTGTCATTGAGGTGAGAATAGATGAATTGGTTGTTTTCCAAAAAATATATATACACAGATTGAGCAAAAAATTCAAGGGACCAACCTGGTTCCCTTGGAAACCGAGTAACTGATCGTCCAATTCTCTCCCCCCCCCCCCCCCAACCACCAATGTGGTCAGTGTCTCCCAATTCCCACCAACCACCACTATGTCACCCTTGCTGGCTTTGTTTATATTGGGGAGATAGTGGACTAGGAGTCTGATGTGCTCCCGAGTTTTTAGGTAAAAGATTTTCCTCTTGCTATTTGGAAGAACCAAGTAGTAGCAAGAAAGGATATTGTCACAACCCGAGCCCAGGGACCGGGGGTCAGAGAAAGTCTAACCAATGACACACATACTCCCGTGCATGCACACCTGAACCCCGTCCAAGCATACACACACAAGGGATCAATCACACGTGCAAACAACTGTACGCGGAAGCTGTACGTATCAAGGCATACCACAATATACCAAAATGACATAGGAGATTACAAAAGATCATGAACTGATAACAAGCACAATTACAAGAACGTATGATACAAAAATGGGCTTACAACTATCAAATACAATTATCAAGCCCACAACACAAGTCACAGCAAAAATCCCCTCAATAGACTCGGACTCAAAATGAATGGGGAGAACAAAATGATGCAAACCGTACTCTGGAGGATGGATCAAGTCCACTCCTCTAGGCCGGAGGGGGCCTCGCGAGCCTCTCCTGGAGTCGGGTCGACCGACGCAGGATCGGGAGAGGGATCTGAGCCTGCAATACACAAAGACAACTCATAAGTACGACGACTTAGCAAACTATAAGCCACAAGACGATAACACGAATTGCATCTAAAGTGAGCAATAGTCATAATGCAAGATCTATAGAAAGCATATTCGTATACTAAACAATTATGCAAATGAATAAGCATGCTGTAAGAATCATAAACAGATAACAGTCAAAGTGGCTACTACATTTGCCATTTTCTCCCATACGAGAGCAGTCGGAATGAGAACACCAGCGACCGGGCCAGGGTACGCATGGGTCTCTAGTTCCCGGGGTCCGGAGTCCCAGGACAGAACACTCTGCAGAGGCAAACACATAAACTAAACCAAAGTTAACCCCGTCGGGTATCCTAAGGCTGAGGCTCAGTAGTGCCAATACCAATCACAATCAAATCGGATGATGCACTTCAATCAATCAGTCATGTCATATCACATACCACATACAGATCTCACATATCACGCTGAACAAACAATAGGAAGTGCATCACACATACTGATACTGATTACTGAATTCAATAAGCTAGTACTGATACTGAAGGCACTGAATGCAAATAAGCCATAAAAGAGGCACTGACGAACTCAAGTACCAATACCAAATAAGCACTGCTGCAAGTACTCCAGTGGAGCAACGGTAAAACACAATACACACTACCCAATAATAGAATGGTCCCGCCTGGGCTTCGCTCTGGGGTTGCTGCATTTCCCACAAAATCGAGAGGTCCAGCGCAGAACACATAAGAGGGCATAACCGAAATCAATATGCTGTACAAGTCAACAAATCAAGTACTTATACGAATCAAGGTCAATTACAAGCCAATCCTACACTAATTATCCAGTGTTTCTAACCGTGCATGTTGATGTAGTTTTAAGTTGTCCGATGCACCATTGTCTAGTGTTGCAGTATCGGAAATGTGCACCGAAGTCCCTTAAACCAACACCCATGGGGAGGTGCTAAACAACTGGATAACAAGCATGAATGATTCACAGCCCTCGAGATCATTCATGTCATTCAGACATTCCATTGGGCATGTTCAGGTTCGCTACATTCTAACATGAAAGTCATATACGGTATTTTGCTTAAACCTATCCCTTTTCATTCAATTCTCAGGGTCTCACGGTGTAGCCGTAGGTAACCTTACGGCTTAGCCGAGGTATCTTACGGCTTAGCCTTAATATACACTGCGGCTGAGCTGAGGTTCCCCAATATCCATCCGGATTTACGGCTCAACCGTATCTTACTCTACGGCTCAGCCATATCCTGGTCCACGGCTTAGCCGTAGGACAATGTACGGCTTAGATCAGGCTGGGCCGTAGAAGAATGGCTAATTGCCAACTCTCAGTTATTTACAGATGACAGTCTGTATTGTTCTATGGTTAGGGTTACGGCTGGGTCTCGGCTTAGCCGTAAGCCATTTCACGGCTTAGCCGTAGCACATTTCACGGTGTAGCCGTGAGTGCACGGAGTCATTTTTCTGGAATCATTACAGTCATACAGAAATTGAGCAATTCGACTGAAAACAGAAGGATAACAGTGAAACAAACTCAAGGGGGCTGTCTAACACTGATACATACAGTAAAGAGCATGAAACAAACAATCAAATCCATATCAATCAGTGTTCATACTACTTGGGCTTATACTTGCCTCACAAATAGAAATCACTTCGTTGCTTGGCTCAGTCCACCGGGAAACACACAACTTGCTCCTTTCTTCCTCCCTCAAGCAGTAGAAACAGAGAAGGAGAAGGAGAGAAAAAGAGCTGGCGAGAGAGAGAGAGTCAGCTGAGAGACAGAGACGATCGAGAGAGAAAAGAGAGTTGGTGGGATATTTATAACTTAATTTGAGTCCAAATTGCACTTAAGTCCAAACAGTTTACACAAATATCAGTTTGAGTCAGATGATGATCCAACAAGAGCAAACGGACTCATTCGGATCCAAGACAGTTACGAAGATCGACAAACTCAACGAAATACACGCGATGACGTCAGAATGACGCAAAACTGACAAGGTCAATCAAAAGCCAAAATTACGAAAAAGGGCTCGAACTATCTGGACCAAGTCAAACTCAATCCAAACAATCTCTCCAAGACTCAAAGCCAAAGAAAAACAAAATCAAAACACTCTTAACGCTCAAATCACACGCAATTACCCACTAATCCGGATCAACTCGGGTCGGAGTGTTACATCCTCCCCCACTTAGACATCATTCCGTCCTCGGAATGAACGCGTACCTGAGCAAAAAGGTAAGGATACTGACGCGCCATCTGATCTTCTAATTCCCACGTGGCTTCGTCAGGTCCATGATGTTCCCAAAGTACCTTGACCCATCGAATAGTCCTCGTACGCAAGAGCTGTTCTCGGGTCCCAACAATACGGAGTGGACGCTCAACGTATGACGCATTTGGTTGCATCTGAATATCATCGTATCGAATCACATGCGTCGGGTCTCGAACGTACTTGCGAAGCATTGACACATGAAAGACGTCATGTACTCCGGAAAACTCCACGGGTAGAATCAATCTGTACGCTAGATCGCCAATCCGGCTCTTGATCTCAAATGGACCCACATATCTTGGCGCTAACTTGCCCTTTTGACCGAATCGTATTGTACCTTTCATCGGTGAGACCTTCAAAAATACCCAATCTCCATCCTGAAATGCTAATGTTCTTCTTCGCGTATCCGCATAGCTCTTCTGTCTTGATCGGGCAATCCTCAAATTGTCAATGACCTTCTGAACTTTCTCTGTAGTCTCAGCAATGATTGTCGGTCCGTGGAAACTCCTTGTTCCAACTTTTTCCCAGCAAACAGGACTTCTACATTTCCGTCCATACAGAGCTTCATAGGGTGCCATTCCAATACTCTCGTGGAAACTATTATTATATGCAAACTCGCACAACGAGAGATGCAAATCCCATTCTTTCTCAAAATTCAGTACACTGGCCCGTAACATGTCCTCGAGCGTCTAAATAGTTCGTTCTGACTATCCATCAGTCTGCGGGTGATACGCCGTACTAAAGCTCAACTTCGTTCCCAGGGCTTCCTGAAATGCTCTCCAAAACGAAGAAACAAAGCGGCTATCTCGATCTGACACAATCGATACAGGCGTACCATGTAGTCTAACGATCTCATCAACGAACTTCTTCGCCATCTCGGAAAATGTCATGCCTTTCTTGAATGGAAGAAAATGGGCTGTCTTCGTCAGTCTATCCACGATCACCCAAATGGCACTGTTCTTCTTACTTGTCAGGGGTAGTCCTGAAACAAAGTCCATCGTAATGTGCTCCCATTTCCACTGGGGAATATGCAATGGATGTAAGGAACCTGGAGGTCTCTGATGGTCAGCTTTCACCTTTTGGCAAGTCAAACATCGGGCAACAAACCCAGCAATTTCTCTCTTCATATTATTCCACCAGAATCTATCCTTGAGAGCTCGGTACATCTTCGTACTTCCAGGATGCATCGAATAACGAGCATGGTGTGCTTCTGTCATCAAACTCTCCTTCAAAGCATCTACCGCTGGCACACATAGCCTGCTCCTGAAATACAAAACATCACCCTCCAAGCGAAAGTCTGGTCGATCTGCAATCTTATCCCGAATGCGCTTCAACATCGCGTCCTCAAACTGCTGGTCTTTAATACGCTGAATGATGTCAGGCTGAAAACTCACTGTGCTGGCAAGTGTCAAACCATTCTCCACCGATCTCACTTCCACTGGCTGAGCATGCCTCACAAAATAAAGACTATCCAAAGCCTGAAGAATCTCCGACTTCCTACTCAAAGCATCTGCAACAACGTTGCCTTTCCCTGGATGATACTTGATGGGGAAATCAAAATCCTTGATCAACTCAAGCCACCTTCACTGTCTCATATTCAACTCAGACTGCGTGAAGAGATACTGTAGACTATGATGATCTGAATGCGCTTCAAATGTCACGCCATATAAATAATGTCTCCACATCTTCAACGCAAAAACGATGGCTGCCAACTCTAAATCATGCGTGGCATAGTTCTTCTCATGCTCCCGAAGTTGTCTCGAGCCATAGGCAATCACTTTGCCATGTTGCATCAAAACACATCCCAAACCAACTCGAGAAGCATCAGAGTAGATCATAAATCCTTCATGCCCATCCGGTAACGTCAAGACTGGAGCCGAAGTCAGCTTCTCCTTCAACATCTGGAAATGGCGTTCACATTCGTCCGTCCAAAGAAAAGGAACATTCTTCCTGGTCAAGCGAGTCAACGGGGCTGAAATCTTGGCAAAATCCTGGATAAATCGACGATAATAACCCGCCAATCCAAGAAAACTCCGTATCTCCGTCACTGTCTTCGGGCTGGGCCAATTCATCACTGCCTCAACTTTGTTCTGATCCACTGCCAACCCATCTCGTGAAATGGTATGACCAAGAAAAGCTACCTGCTCGAGCCAAAAATCACACTTCGACAATTTGGCATATAAGCGATGCTCTTTCAACAACTGCAAGGCTCGACGTAGATGTTCCACATGCTCCTCTGGGGTCTTCGAATATACCAGAATATCAGCAATAAAGACCACCACGAATCTATCCAGGAAAGGAGCAAAGATCCTGTTCATCAAGGCCATAACGGCAGCAGGTGCATTGGTTAATCCAAATGACATCACGAGAAACTCAAAATGTCCATACCGTGTCCTAAAAGCAGTCTTCACGATATCTTCTTCCTTCACCCGGAGTTGATGATACCCCGATCTTAAATCAATCTTGGAGAAATAAGCGGCACCTTGAAGTTGGTCAAACAACTCATCAATACGCGGCAATGGGTATTTATTCTTGATCGTGACTTTGTTCAATCGCCGGTAGTCTATGCACATCCGTAAGGTACCGTCCTTCTTCTTCACAAACAGCACTGGAGCTCCCCAAGGTGACACACTCGGCCGTATGAAACCCTTCTCCAACAAATCTTGCAATTGAGTCTTCAATTCGAGTAACTCAGCAGGGGCCATACGATAAGGAGCTAAACTAATGGGTGCTGTACCGGGCACTAAATCAATCGCGAATTCGACATCTCTGACAGGGGGTAACTCGGGTACTTCCTCCGGAAATACATCCGGGAACTCACATACTACCGGAATCTCACCCAACTGCTTCACCTCCTTCTTCTCCGAGACGAAAGCAAGGAAACCTGCACAACCTCTGCGTATCAAACGATCCGCCTTGCATGCGGAGATGACACGCCTCGGGCATCTCTCCTGATTGCCCTCGAAACGAAACCCCTTCTCAAAATCGAAGTAAATTGTCCTGTTGTAACAGTTAACACAGGCACGATACCGCGCTAGCCAGTCCATTCCAAGGATCACATCGAAATCCAACATGGACAACAAGATCAAATCAACTGGCAGCTGGTGACCTTCAATCACCACGTCGCGCTGAGGGTAGTATACACTACACCCCACTCTCTTGCCCACAGGAGTGGACACCACCAGCAAATAGGGTAGCGGCTGAGGGGGTTGCGGTAACCGTTCCGCAAAACGAGGCGCAACATACGAACGCGTAGATCCCGAATCAAATAGTGTGTGTGCTTCAGCTCGGGCAATGAGAACTTTACCTTCCACCACTTTCGCATCTTCTGCATGATCATGAGAGGCTGCATACACGCAGGCAGTCTGACGCTGCGGCTTTTGGTTCTGGCGAGACGGCTGGGGGCTATTCGAAGCTGCAGAACTCAGAGACTTGGATGACCCCATAGATCTAGATGACTGGAAGGTCCTGGCTTTCGGGCACTGAGCTATCTTATGCTCCATCGATCCACAACTCAAACAAGCTCCATACTTCTTCCAACACTTCTCCGTCGGATGTCCCAATCCACAAAACTCGCATCTATTCCCGGAGAAACTCGAAGTGCCTTGCTTCCCTTTCCATTTCTTCTGAATCTGTCCCTTGGACCCCACTGGTGCACTCCTCTTGAAGTCCATAGCTCTCTCTGCTAGGTGGTTGGCTTCCGCAGCATGTGCTCTGTCAACCGCATCGTCAAAAGTAGCTGGTATCTGAAAAGCAGTCACAAAATTCGCGTATCTCGGGTGCAGACCAGTGATAAAACGATTCACCTTCTTCTCCTCAGTATTGATCATGTCCTCAGCAAAATGGGACAACTGGATGAATCGGTGAATATACTCTGAAACGGTCAGTTGCTGCTGCTGTAAGGCCAGAAACTCAACCTCCTTCACACGGCGGACATGAGCAGGAATGAACTTCCTTCGGAACTGTTTCTGGAACGTCTCCCACACCGTTTCACTAGGCATGGTCAGATAGGCTGCACTAACACTCTTCCACCACGTCTTTGCTACCTCTCGGAACATCGATGCCGTAAGCATAACCTTCTGCCGGTCATCACAGACAATGGTTGAGAAGAGATCTCCGGTATGCTCTAACCACTGATCAGCCTTCAACGCATCTTCATTACCATAGAATTCTGTGGCTCCACGTTTCCTGAATTTATTGTACAACGCATTTGGATCGCTCTCTTTAGGCTGGAAAACCACTTGCTGCTCTACAGGCCGCTGAACGGGCGCTTGACTCTGTCGATCTACCAGAGAAACGACCTGTGCTTGCAAAGAATGGATCGCCTGTAACATAGTCAAGAAACGCTCGTCAAAATTCACAAATGGCTGTGGAGCGGCTGATCCACTCTCATTGTCTCCCTGATTGTTGTTGTCGTGTGTTCCAGATCCCGATGCCATAGCCTGCAAAACACAAAAGTCAATCTGCTATCACACACTAGGTAACTCACACAGACCCACAAGACAAGGGGACCAACACAACAGTCCAAGACTGGACTACGGAATCTCACCACGTCCTATATGCCTACATGCTTACAGACTAAGATAGAGACAATGCTCTGATACTATACAATACGTATGTCACAACCCGAGCCCAGGGACCGGGGCTCAGAGAAAGTCTAACCAATGACACACGTACTCCCGTCCATGCACACCTGAACCCCGTCCAAGCATACACACACAAGGGATCAATCACACGTGCAAACAACTGTACGCGGAAGCTGTACGTATCAAGGCATACCACAATATACCAAAATGACATAGGAGATTACAAAAGATCATGAACTGATAACAAGCACAATTACAAGAACGTATGATACAAAAATGGGCTTACAACTATCAAATACAATTATCAAGCCCACAACACAAGTCACAGCAAAAATCCCCTCAATAGACTCGGACTCAAAATGAATGGGGAGAACAAAATGATGCAAACCGTACTCTGGAGGATGGATCAAGTCCACTCCTCTAGGCCGGAGGGGGCCTCGCGAGCCTCTCCTGGAGTCGGGTCGACCGACGCAGGATCGGGAGAGGGATCTGAGCCTGCCACACACAAAGACAACTCATAAGTACGACGACTTAGCAAACTATAAGCCACAAGACGATAACACGAATTGCATCTAAAGTGAGCAATAGTCATAATGCAAGATCTATAGAAAGCATATTCGTATACTAAACAATTATGCAAATGAATAAGCATGCTGTAAGAATCATAAACAGATAACAGTCAAAGTGGCTACTACATTGGCCATTTTCTCCCATACGAGAGCAGTCGGAATGAGAACACCAGCGACCGGGCCAGGGTACGCATGGGTCTCTAGTTCCCGGGGTCCGGAGTCCCAGGACAGAACACTCTGCAGAGGCAAACACATAAACTAAACCAAAGTTAACCCCGTCGGGTATCCTAAGGCTGAGGCTCAGTAGTGCCAATACCAATCACAATCAAATCGGATGATGCACTTCAATCAATCAGTCATGTCATATCACATACCACATACAGATCTCACATATCACGCTGAACAAACAATAGGAAGTGCATCACACATACTGATACTGATTACTGAATTCAATAAGCTAGTACTGATACTGAAGGCACTGAATGCAAATAAGCCATAAAAGAGGCACTGACGAACTCAAGTACTAATACCAAATAAGCACTGCTGCAAGTACTCCAGTGGAGCAACGGTAAAACACAATACACACTACCCAATAATAGAATGGTCCCGCCCGGGCTTCGCTCTGGGGTTGCTGCATTTCCCACAGAATCGAGAGGTCCAGCGCAGAACACATAAGAGGGCATAACCGAAATCAATATGCTGTACAAGTCAACAAATCAAGTACTTATACGAATCAAGGTCAATTACAAGCCAATCATACATTAATTATCCAGTGTTTCTAACCGTGCATGTTGATGTAGTTTTAAGTTGTCCGATGCACCATTGTCTAGTGTTGCAGTATCGGAAATGTGCACCGAAGTCCCTTAAACCAACACCCATGGGGAGGTGCTAAACAACTGGATAACAAGCATGAATGATTCACAGCCCTCGAGATCATTCATGTCATTCAGACATTCCATTGGGCATGTTCAGGTTCGCTACATTCTAACATGAAAGTCATATACGGTATTTTGCTTAAACCTATCCCTTTTCATTCAATTCTCAGGGTCTCACGGTGTAGCCGTAGGTAACCTTACGGCTTAGCCGAGGTATCTTACGGCTTAGCCTTAATATACACTGCGGCTGAGCTGAGGTTCCTCAATATCCATCCGGATTTACGGCTCAACCGTATCTTACTCTACGGCTCAGCCATATCCTGGTCCACGGCTTAGCCGTAGGACAATGTACGGCTTAGATCAGGCTGGGCCGTAGAAGAATGGCAAATTGCCAACTCTCAGTTATTTACAGATGACAGTCTGTATTGTTCTACGGTTAGGGTTACGGCTGGGTCTCGGCTTAGCCGTAAGCCATTTCACGGCTTAGCCGTAGCACATTTCACGGTGTAGCCGTGAGTGCACGGAGTCATTTTTCTGGAATCATTACAGTCATACAGAAATTGAGCAATTCGACTGAAAACAGAAGGATAACAGTGAAACAAACTCAAGGGGGCTGTCTAACACTGATACATACAGTAAAGAGCATGAAACAAACAATCAAATCCATATCAATCAGTGTTCATACTACTTGGGCTTATACTTGCCTCACAAATAGAAATCACTTCGTTGCTTGGCTCAGTCCACCGGGAAACACACAACTTGCTCCTTTCTTCCTCCCTCAAGCAGTAGAAACAGAGAAGGAGAAGGAGAGAAAGAGAGCTGGCGAGAGAGAGAGAGTCAGCTGAGAGACAGAGACGATTGAGAGAGAAAAGAGAGTTGGTGGGATATTTATAACTTAATTTGAGTCCAAATTGCACTTAAGTCCAAACAGTTTACACAAATATCAGTTTGAGTCAGATGATGATCCAACAAGAGTAAACGGACTCATTCGGATCCAAGACAGTTACGAAGATCGACAAACTCAACGAAATACACGCGATGACGTCAGAATGACGCAAAACTGATAAGGTCAATCAAAAACCAAAATTACGAAAAAGGGCTCGAACTATCTGGACCAAGTCAAACTCAACCCAAACAATCTCTCCAGGACTCAAAGCCAAAGAAAAACAAAATCAAAACACTCTTAACGCTCAAATCACACGCAATTACCCACTAATCCGGATCAACTCGGGTCGGAGTGTTACAGATATCAAGGACGCCAGGATTTATCTTGAGTAGACTACTGATCTCAGCAACCCCCATAACGATGCGGAACACGTTGGGGGCATATTGGAGAGGAAGAAGATTTGCATATGAGAGAAACTGAATAAAAAGAGGGCATAAGGGAAAGTAGACACCACCTTCCATGATGGCTATGGTAGGAAAGGGCATTATGCACCTGGAGCATCCGAGGAATGATTCCTCTGGTTTCGAAAGCCAAATTTGGACTCCCGAGGGAATCTCGAACCTATCCCTAAACTCCAAAATTTGTTCAGGAGATTTTAGCAATTTTCTAAGGTTACCCATCTAAAAAAGAAAAGAGAGGGAGGAATATAGAGAAGAATTGAAAAAGTTGTTGGAGGAGGAAACTTATAGTGCAAAGAGAGAAATAAGCAGGGAAAAGAGGAGTAGCACAAGCTGGTGAGCAGGAAGAGCAGAGAAAGATGAAGATTTAAGGGGTCTAATCGGTCGTTGAAGACGTTGGGTCGCAGTGCTTGGACCTATTGTAATAACCAAGGGAAGACATAATGGTGGAGAAGGAATCATCCACCGAATTTAGGAATTTAAAGCTGGCCAGCTTAGCCAGACAGAACCGTTAGAGATTTGAAATTTGAAAAGATATGAGGAATGGCAAGAAGTAGACACATGTCTTGGGAGGTGATGCTTACAGCCTTACCTAATTTCACATGCACGAAAGATAAGGCAAAGGCTCAGGGGTAGTTGCAAGAGGTTAAAATACAACTTACAAAGGCCCAAGCTATGCACCTGTAAACCTATAAACCTGGGATATGTAGTGCACATGTGGAAGCACTTAACATAATCACACACATAAAGAACAAGAAAACCATGCAATCATGACACAGATTTTACGTGGTTCACCATAAAGGCTACCTCTACGAGTTATGAGCATCTTGCTTGATTTCACTATAAAGATACTAGGCAATTCGTTACAAAGACTTCTGCTCCTCTAACACTTAACTCATCAATCTTCATAGGTATTAATCTTACTCTCACAGCATCCTATCATACATGATGTGTCAACACCATGGGGATGAGAGTCACACCTCTCTACACCCTACATGGCCTTATGTGGTTTATACCATAGGGAGGAGATTTGCCACACCTTCTACTTAGAGTTTAGAGTCATATTACATGAATAGATAATGCATGCTTTCTTGGCCACCAGGAAAGCCTGGTACAAAGACCAATTTACCTTTGACCCTAACCTGGTCATTAGCTAAACCAATGAACCAGTCCGGCTAAACTGGAATACAAGGCATAAATTTAACAATCTCCACCTTGGCTTGGATTCCGCAAATTTTTGAGTTACAGTGAAAATACTTGTTTATGTCTTCCTATACCTTGCTGAAGGCACATCCTTACATCGATGTTGCAAACGTCTTCTTGTCATCTAAAATTTGACTCCAATTGGTTTCGTGATCATAGAAACAATTTTTTACTTTTCGATTGATCAAACCTCCTTGTTGACCATCCAACAGTTAATCTCCCTCTTCCACTATGTAGATCTGTTCATAATGAGTTTGTAAGCGCAAACGGATCTTAGATCGCACATTAGACAATCAAGATATCACATAAACAATTACAGCTATTGAAACTGGTGAAACTGCCTTTGACCTCCTCTATTGACTATGTTGACATCACTCTGCACCTGCTGCATTGGGCTGGACTCTGCGCACACGGGTCGGGTTTGACCCGGCTTGAATTGACCTGGACTGACTTCTGCTGGGCTTACGGCAAACAGGTTCAGGTCGACTCGACCCGAAACGAAACTGTGCCTATTCTTGAACTAGGCTGTGTTCTGCGACAGGTCAGGTCTGACCCAACCTGAACTTGACCTGGGATCTGCTGGGCAGCTACACCACGGGTCAGGTCGAACTGACCCAACCTCAACCTGGAACCAACTTGGGATAAATCCCAGGCTCTTTTCCTATTTGCTTTTAGTTCTCTGCAACTAGAAGCTCAATACAGCACTAATCGATGTTTCTTCTGCCTTGGTAGCGGCGATGGATATCGGTGACCGGCGGCGGCGGTGTGGCTGTTCTAGTAACGATGCTCACCGACAATGGTTGGTGACTGGTGACGGCGGCAAGGAGAGGCCTGTGGGGTTTTTTTTCTTTCTTACAGTGCAACAGGACAAAACCCTTTTTCTCCAATCTTTTTCCTAAAAAATCCGGCAGCCAAAAACCAAGAAAACAAAGAACAATTCGATATTCTCCGACAAAGATCTCCACCAAACTCTCTTTTTTCAACCGTGGCCCAGCAAGAGATTAGACTAATCTCTTCCTCTGCAACAGTTTCTGCAGCCAAAAACCTTTGCTATCTCTGGCCTGGTTTTCAGCAACCAAACACCTAAGATCATTTATAATGTGAGAACCCCGCTTTGATCTCTGGCTTGCTTGAAACAAAGGCCTTGCAGTCGTCTGTGCACAACCGAGAGACCCAAGCAAAGCACAGATGCTCTCTTCTTCTCCAATCTACAGAAAACAGGACCCTCTCCTTTGTTCCATAATAGATATGATCTGAACCACTAGATCTGCACCGATGAGGCCTCAGATGTCTTCAATTAATTTGCTCAAATTAAAAGTTCAAACCTGGTCTCCTTCTCCAGTACCAGCAAATATTCAAGAATCCTTACCTTCAACATGGAGATGGATCCGAGCAATTACTGATCCTCTTCTTCCCTCGCATATTTGATTTGTCAATTGCAAAACCGAGCGATCGTAACTTCGTTCAAAACTTACAGATCTTCAACTTTGCTTTGAATCTGATGCCCAAATAATCTTAACCTAGCATGTAAATCCAAGGATCTAAAACTCGCGCTCTAATACCAATTGCAGTGCACATGCGGAAGCACTCAATATCATCACACATATAAAGAATAAGAAAAGCATGCAATCCTGACACACAGATTTTACGTGGTTCACCATAAAGGCTTCCTCCATGAGCTATGAGCATCTTGCTCAATTTTACTATAAAAAATATTGGGTAATTTGTTACAAGGACTCCCTCTCCTCTAACACTTAACTCTTCAATTTGCATAGGTCTTAATATTGCTCTTACAGCATCTTGCCATACGTGATGTGTCAACATCACGGGAAGAGAGATCATACCTCTCTACACCTTACATATCCTTACGTGGTTTATATCATGAGGAAAAGATTTGCCACATCTACTATACAGAGTCTAGGGTCACATTATATTAATATATAATTTATGCTTTCTTAGCCATCAAGAAAGCCCCAGTACAAAGACCAAATTACCCTTGACTTTAATGTGGTCATTGGCTAGACCGATGAATCAATCTGGCTAAACCTAAATGCAAGACATAAACCTAATAGGATAAACCCCATAGTCAAGCATAATGAGAATCTGCTCGGGAAGGATATAGCAACCGAGCAAACTAGGAGACCAACAACATCACTGAGTTGGCCTGAAGGATTGTTACCTTGAATAAGTTAAGAAACGTGAGAAAGCTGGCATTCCTACTCCAGGCATATGATGTCCCAGAAGGGACAACGTGCCTAATTTCCCGGGAAAAAGATCAAGCTCCCTAAGGTGGAAGATTACATATCGTTAAGTCTCCCAGAGAGTACTGATACGTGAATAGTGGATCCCATATTCAAGGAGACTGATTTACTTGGTGACGACAATAAAAGGAGAGCTAGGTACAAATGAAAAGGTAGTAAAACCTCACTAAATCTAGTCGGATTCCATTTTCTAAAGATTATCCACTAACTTAACCATCGAAGGACCTACAGTCGGACCTATCCGACCATTTTTCCTCTAACGGTTTTTCTTGGAATTGGATTTAGGGTTGCTTGGAGTATTTCTCCTTGATAGCTGACCAACCCACCTACTTGGATTGGAAGTTAGCAATATATTTCGATCAGCAAATCAATCAGGTTTAACCAGATCCGACCTAGTCTAGGAAATTTGACCTTACAGGCTACATTCGTGAAACATCTAGGAATACCAAGTGATTTTCCTCGATTGCATGGAAAACTCATATTTGATATACACATGAATAATGTCGTGCAATTTCCTTGTATCTATGGGAATGAATATAATGGGGATCAAACTTTCCCCCTTGGGAAACGCTCATTCCTTGCATTATCGAATTTGCGGAGCTATAGTGTCATTGGCATCAATTTGGAACTATTGATTTTTGTGGATTTTTTATTTTTGCGGGTCCCATATTGATGATCTGAATCGGTAATCATGTTTAGCATGTCCAAAACGGCTCATATGTCAAATATCAGCTATTGATTCATCTTATATTGTCAGATATTCGTAAAAATGTTCAGATTGTTGGATTTATAGATCTGGACATTTGTGGGCCCCTTTTCCAAATTTTGAGCAGTTAGTTGTGACCAAGAGGCCTAAAATGGCCATGGGACCAAATTTAGGAACGTGATTCATCATGGATCAAGAGAAATTGGCAAAATGGCAAAAAACGCCCAGCCATTAATCACATATAATTTCTAAAATGTGATTCATCAGATAGTCCGTTTTCTTTTTTTCAATTTTTTTTTACTATTGTAGGCCTCATGCATATTGTTGACATGAATCGTCAATTATTTAGAGGAGATAAAAAATGGCTAGGGGATAAATTTCAACCGTCGATCCCTCCTAGATTTTTATATATTTGTAAAAAAATCCATTCTCTAAAAGATATATTTTTTAATTTTTATTGGCCTCCTTTGCATGATCCGAACCGTTCAAATCCTTTCAAAATCTCAATATAATTATATATTGAAAGCTCAGCCCTTGATCCTTTATGGATTATAAGAAACTTTCAAAATCTCTAGATCCTTCTTTTAATTCCTCTCTTTTGCCAAACTTGAACTAATCTCGATAGAGGATGACTTGATTCCATTGGAATAAGGTATCATCTA
Organism: Sextonia rubra; assembly: GCA_037013555.1. Classification (NCBI taxonomy): domain Eukaryota; kingdom Viridiplantae; phylum Streptophyta; class Magnoliopsida; order Laurales; family Lauraceae; genus Sextonia; species Sextonia rubra. The sequence goes on along the minus strand of JASUAD010000001.1, from coordinate 100,591,542 downwards.
GACCATGGATATTCCTCCCTACCATAGATGCTTGCCAACATGCCCATAGAGAAAACAAATCATAGAACAAAGGATTGTAACTGGGGATTTGGGTGTCAACCCAAATTTTTTTGTTTTTTAAAGTCCTTTATACTTTTCAAATTTGACCCCTTAAATTTTGTTTCCTTTGTTAGATAAAGGCGTCCTCTAGGAAAATTTTTCTTGGACCCACCATTGAGCGAACAACTCAATATCATCACGTCAAGACTACCTGATAGCAATGTTTCGCATCAGCATGCCACATAATTAAATCAAAGCATGTTTGTGTTACCGCCTTTCCACTAACCCACTGCAGAAACGAGACATTTGCCCACAAACATTTTCTTTCATCATTTGCACATATGCTTGTTGGTGAGGAAAATCATTAAAATCACTATTTTTTTTATTTTTTATTTTTGCAATTATACGGAGAAGTTTTTCCAACGGGAGCTGGAAAAAAACTGCAAAAAAATGAAGTTTGCTATGTCATATGTTTTCACGAAAGTGACACAACCGTGCTTCAAAAGCTCCATTTTTGTGTGGCATGCTGTGAATCTTGAAATTATGCGAGTTTGGTTTTGTCCACCTGGTTACATATCATGTCCTTTTCACTAACACCATCACCAATCCCTGTAGCAGATGGAGGGAGATTTTTGTAAATTAGAAGAGGGGCATTTCATGTTTGGCATGAGCAATATTTACAGTTTTTTTTTTATGTTGAAACAAAGAAGGCGGCACGTGTGAATGCATTTTCAATTGGAGGGAGTCTAGGCGTGTGAAATGTGAATCCAGTTATGCGCATGTGTGATTCCCTTTCTGACACGCCATGGTCATGTTAAAAGAATTCGGCGTCCAACTCCCGACAGGACGGCACCGCCAGTTCCTGATCTTATTCGATTTTCTTTTCTCTCTCTCTTTTTAATCCCCCCCCCAAGTCCCAACCCCAGAGAGCCTTTTGATGCAGCGAGAAGCCTATGAAAGTGTTTGATACATGCACTTCGCTTTAATGACAAAGCCTCTGCTCTTACGAAGTGAGTTTCCAAGCCCTCTTAAAGAAAAAAGAGGATGTAAATGTAATCTTTTGAGATGCATATCATCTTCATTTTAAAAGTGCCAACTTCTCTCTTCCTTTTTGTTAATTAACTCAACTAAGGGAGTAGAGATTTGGGACGCAAAAAAGCCCGTGCAGAACAAAGAAAGCTCACACATATGGAAATTGTATCCAACCCAAGGATCATTCAGAGGGAACGGTGAGAGGTGGAGTTGATAGCCAACTAAGCAATCCCTATCTCTTTCGAAATACAACCTTGGTCCATCTTATCTAGATAAGTTTGTAGGACGATTTTTATCTAGGAGCAAATTGCATATGGTGTCTGTGGTCTATCTTGTGGGTTAATTTACTTGTATGCATATCATCTAGAGCTGGGATGGATCAAAAAGGTTTTTGTTTTTTTTAATAGATGACGATTATGCAAAAAATCAGCCACATTATATTATCTTAGCCATTGTTTTTGTAGCCAAATATTTTAATAGTATTTTAACAATAAATCTTTTTTTATTAAGGATGCATGTTTGATGATTAGACGTATTTTGATAAATGGAAGCCTTAATTTTCTTTTAGTTATTCTCCAGCTCACAAGCTTTTAATAGATCTTGAAGAAGTCATAATTATTATATTTATAAAAAAAAACATAGTAGCACAAGTAACTTAATATGCAGATTGCAAATTTTAGTTAAAATAGTTAAGATTCAAAATAGCATAGCATTTTAGTTTAGTAGATGTGATAATTAAATTGAAAATTTTATTAAATTAGAAATTCATTTAAAAAGTGATGGGAAAAGTGTAGAGAAGTTACGTAGTTGGAGAAATATAGCTAGGTCGGTCTACTGATCTTCAGGGGGTGGAACTAGAGGGGGTCCGAAAATAACCCCAATATCTTAGGAGAAATTTAAGGTTTTTTTTTCTTCATCTTTTTGACATTGGGTCTCCATCCAAAAAAAGATCTTCTAGTTGTGCCAATATGGATAATGTTCAGTCGCAAATTCAAGATTTTTCTTTAAGGGGTGCAGACTTTAATAGGTAGGTTAGTTTTGGGGGAAAAATGAAAAAATCTCAAGTGAATTTTGAAGGGTCCCATGATTTTTATGAAATATTTTTTAAGTGAATTTAGAATTTTTATATAATATTTGAAAGCGTCACACAGTCAAATGGATGCCATTACACTCACGTTCCACCATCTAGTAGGTCCACCTGGGAATTGTCATCCCTATCAACTTTAAGTAATTTAAAAATGGACTCCTCACCATTTTGCTTCTAACCCTCGGAGGAAAATCTATTGTATCCTTCCGTAGTCTAGTGATGCATGGGCATTGACTAACATTTCAGTCACCGAGAAATTGCAAGATGGCCCCTTCATTTATTTCATACTATGGAACTGATTGTCATTGGACAACGACCTACACTGTTGAGATGTGAGATGGAGTGGCGTTGGTTTGCTGAGAGAGGGTCAATGACGAAAATAGATTGGGCACATCCAACCATCAGAAACGAGCAAGGGAAGCAAAGACCATTGGGTGCTCACGGCACGGCTCGACCACCCCAAACTATACCCAAGCTTGGCCTGCTTCTACGTTGGGCTTGGGCCTAAAGTTTTACCTATCAAACCAATTTAAAATAAAATGATCATTAAATAATTTTTTCTTTAATGGAATCTAAATCAAGCTATTTTGAGAAATAAATATGCAGCAATCACCTTAATCATTTAAATCCCAGAAAAATCTATCTCCCATTTACATTGTTATCTTACATCTTGCACCCTTTACCTTATCCATCTTTTTCAAGTAGGAAATTTTTTTTGTGGCCGTAGATAATTCTTGCCAACCAACATTTAGACCTTTTGTCTCAAGTTGGACAATTTAAGTTGACAATGAATTGGTATGTACTTAATTATGTGTTTGCTATGCAAACTACGGCCTAGTTCATGATAACTTCAACAATCCTGGTTTAAATAGAGTTGACAAAGGAGTTTTACAATCTTTTCTTTCGATCTTGTCATAATCTGTGTTGAGAAACTAGTAAACTCGACTCCACCAATGAACTAGTATGCCTTTGAGTTTGACTGAATAGTGACTAATTAAAATTCTTCTGGACCCAGTTGACTTTGGTGATTCAATTGTTTGTTGTGTCTAGTCAACAAGGTCTGCCTCTAGTCATCGATTATAAAAACTAAGGTGATAATTTTATTTTTAGGGGTGGGGTGGGTCATTCAAGTAGGCCCCCACAATCACTAAGTGGGCCCACCCTTCACCAAGCTCCTGATGCTGAACGGTGCTAAAAGTTGGTACGAGCATCTTGTCCCCTCTATATGTTGTATTTTGTTGACTTTCTTTCTCACAAAAGCAGAAGTCTATCACGGATGAAAAGTTGCAGCTGATACGGTGGTGCAACACTTGAAGCATAACTGGTGGGCCCCATGAGGAGATGGATATCAAAAGTGGAAGCAATTACCGAGTATGATAGTAATATTGTGGTCAGATATATATCTGAAATCCTACATTTGATTTGCTTTTCAACGAGTATAGAAGTTTAGAATTTGTCATCTACCTTAGGGGCTGTTTGTACAGCACAATCTGCGGAATACGGTGGAGATCGCCGTGCTCGGAATGTTTGATACAGCAACAAAGAGGGGAGGGATTTCTACCTTTTTGGCATGATTTTCCGCTCAAGGTAGGATTGAGGGATATTTCCCCCTTTGGCTTGGTTTTCCTCTCAAAATAGCATTTGGGTTTCCAACATAGGGAGGTCGCAAACGACTACCCACGATGTCTTCCGAACGAACCCTTATTAGTATAAAAACCTATAGATAAGTATGTTTGCTTGACTACAAAATTTCTCCTCTTCGTAGAGCTCATATAAACAGATGACAATTAAAGGAGGTTGAGGAAGGGAAATGTTTGGATGTTGATGAGAGGAATATAAGATATTATCCTGACCAAAAGAGAATAATCCTTAACTTGATCTCTGCCAAGAGGCCGATAAAGCTACAATAACTTTGATTTTACGTTCTTAAAGTTTAATAGCCATATTACATATAATTTGTTGTTGCTCATAAGAAATTAAGAATATAAAAAGGAAAATGCGTAATTTTCTGTGATAAAATTCAATTATGAATAATGCCATTCAAAATATAATTTTTGGGCTTCCATCAATTGAAGAAGGGTACAACTATTGTGAGAGGATATGACTGAAGGAGAACATCATACCTCAAAAAAATAGGATTGAAAGAAAAGGGGCATTTTTTGGTGGATTTTGTAGAATTCCACTTTATCTATAGGTGGTCGCATGCGTAAGTTAAGAATCACATACTCAAATTCCATGCGAAATATTCACTAAAGGGAACACCTGCATGTTGACAGTTTTATCGGACTATTAAAGGTGTGGGCATAAAACTTCTGAATTAAAGGTGCTGATCATGATGAATGTATATAAACTCAAGACAAATTCTATGCAAGATGCAAAATTAAGGTCCCATCCCAAACTAGACCAGGCCAATCCCAACCCAAATTTCACTTCCGGCCGGGCTTTGCATCTGGGTTTTGGATTTAACCCGACCCAAGTTGGACTAACAATCCAACTGAGGAGGGCCATTTCAGTCATTCTAAGGACAAAGCAAACTAATTATCACTAATCTAAAAAGATTCAGGAACCAAATCCTCCTAGTCAGCAAAAATCCAATTGGAAATAATTAACTCCTCCACAATACACGGCCCGGGTCGCCATCCACCCCGCAAAACAACGCCCGACAACCCGACCCGCCCAAACTGCACACGCGTACCTCATCCTCGAAAACCATCAAAGAATCCTGACCGTCTGTTGGCACCCATCCAACGGCCACCCATCCATCTCGCTTTTCCATGCACGTGATGTTTTTCACGCGGTTTCGGTATATTCCGCTGCCCCTGGTTGCTTGCAACACACGTTCACGAGATTTTGTGTGGTGCTTTAGATAAAAGAGGCTCTTTTTGTAATTTTTTTATCTCCCCCTCCCTAGGCCTCATGAGCTCACCTTTACGTATGCAAACGTCTAATGAGCCCATCTTATGATCCATATGAGTCGACTATAAAACACAAAGCTCTCTTGATAGTTACTAATTTCAATTTTCTATCCATTCAACTTTACTAGATTGATAGATTTATTTTTTGTACAAAATTATTGATTCTTAACTAAGTGGTTAAGCTGATAATTCTCGCTTTCATTATTATTTATAGCTACGTGAGGGGGAAATCTTTTGGTTCCCGCCCGTTTAATCCTTAGATAGGGCCTTACAGCCAGAAGAAAGTGAGATCACAATAGAATAAGACACTGCACTCGGCATAGAGGGGTCCTTTTTTAATTAATTGTTTTGAGTTAGTGGGGGGTTTTTATGTAATTAATTTAATGGGAAGGTTGTGATGACTGTTGATCCTGTTACTTGGTGGATAAGTTTTGGAGCAACCAACAAAGGACAAATCACAATAAATTATGAGTTTGTTTGCTTCCATATTCCATATTCTCTCTCTCTCTCTCTCTCTCTCTCTCTCGGCCAAGTCAAGGGGTCCAATTGCAAAAAACGAGTATCGTGTTTTGGCCGTGGTCATGAGCATCGCTCCATTTATATAAGGGCAAGGTCTTCTTGATGGACCTTTTTGGTTTGACCAACTTCCATTAATAATGGGTCAGTTTTCGTAATATGGAAGCAAAAGTGGCCATTGATCTCTCCTACCGTTGCCTTGATTATCCTCGTTGGGTTTTAAAGAGCCTCGTAAATGGCTTGATTGAAACAAGTGGACCGGAAAGAATTTTCACTATTGTCGCCCAAAAAATAGAATTCAAGATTGCTGATGGTTGAAAGAGCATTTTGAATTCCATAATTGAGAAAATTTTACTAGCTCAAAGTAACTTTTTCACTTGATTAATATAGCAAATTCTCACCTTAAAATTTTTAAAAATTTCTATCAACCAAGGAATCTTGACATCCAAGGACTACTTATTTCAAGAATTTTTCTCAGTTTGACAAGAATTTTCCAGACAAGGCGAATCCCTAGCATAAATACTTATTACCAAATAAGCTTTGCATGTTCTTTTACCAGAGATTTTGATTACAAATTGTGATATTAGTAATTGATATAAATGATGTGGTAGTTTTATTTTGTTGATGTTTGTAAATACCATATACATTTTTTTTATCAGAATTACACGATGGAGCCAAAAAAAAGTCTCACATAGCCTTTGTGGGGGTTCTTAAAATTTTAACCTCCATAGCATATGCAAATCCTCCATCCGAGATGAGGCTTCACAAATTCCAACCCTAGGACATATTTTGTAGATTTCATAAGTTCTCCTCACATAAACTCTTTGAATTCAAATAAAGAAATAGGACACAAAGATCAGAATGGAAAAAGAAAAGAGAGTTTCTCATGTGCTTGAATCGGATTAAATGTTTCCAATAAATAGGCTGTATCATTAGAAAACATTTAATAATGATATATACCATGAAAACTCATAGTAGCTTAGATGACAATAAAGTGAAATGGTGATTCATTAACGGAGCCATATAACTCACATGGGTACTCATAAACAATTTGTGAGGCCATTCAGCCCATCAACAATTCTTGCATAGGTAAGTCATAACTAAAATTATATATTATCTAAAACTAACTCAATGGACAATAAATTTATTATTTATTATTATTATTATTATTTTGTTGGTAGAAGCCAAGTTTTCCATATATTAGTAATCCTTTGAACTCTACAGTCTCATGATAAAGTTAAGAGGGGGATTTTCATAGTGGGTCCCGTAAATTCAGGGGTCCCAAGTTTTTTATGCAGACTTTTACCTCTTAAACATCTAGATTGAGTTGTCTGCATTTATATGTTTTTATAAGAGAAATTTTCATTTAGAATTATAAGGACTAACATGTAATCCAAGTGATTATTAGAATGCGACAGGTTATGGAAACCCAAAGATAGGCCCACCATTGGATGATCGTGGGCCAATCTATGGCAATGTGGGTAGGAGTTGCTTTGGGTCAGGGCTCAATCCTAATCATCACTAAGTTAAAAAATTGCATAGAACACCAATGAGATTTAAATAACAAGAAAGTAACAAAAGGAGAGAGAGAGAGAGAGAGAGAGAGAGAGAGAGAGAGAGAGATTGACGAGAAAAAATCGATGTGACCGTGAGAGAGAGAGAGAGAGAGAGATTGACGAGAAAAATCGGTGTGACGGTGATTTTGACTCAATACCTTCTAGATGTAAAAAGAAAAGGAAGAGAGAGAGAAGGAAATGAATGCAAAGGACAAGTTAGCATGCTTTTTTGGGGGTGTTAGTCTCGATGAGAAGATAGCTTTTGGAGGTTTCTCTCGGGTCAGCTTTATTTCTCCCTTTATTTTATTTTGGTAGGTGAGAGATGGGATTGCAGGTAGCGACCTCTATGGTCAGCATTTGAACAATCCCAGATATAGAAATAGAATACTCGCTCCATCAGCTTGACCCCCACTAATGAAAACTACATGTTAGAGAGCTTCATTTTACATATTCAAATCTTTTTAACAGATGGGTTTCACTTGTACACCGGGGCAGACCTACCTACATTTATATTAGGCGGATACATCAGTTGGACCTTGGTATATTTCTAAAACTATAGTAAAATTTTATTTTTTAAAAAAAATTTATGTAAAATTTCTACATTTGTTGTCAAAATTTATATAAAAATTTTATATTTGTTTTCAAAACACAATTATTTGTATGGGCTTGCAACCCTCATATGAAAACTTTAGATCTATCACCACTTATACAAGCCTATCAATGAAAGAAACAAATGAATGCCCTTTTTCGGTCTAATTTTACTAACTGGATTAGTTAAGAAAGAAAACAAAAAGGGATATTTTTGTTCCATGATTGGATTGAGATATGGGAAAATTAGTATTCATTTATTTGTGCTTGTTGTCAGGGATTCTATCTTGATTTTACAAGCGTTTTCTATTCAGTTCTCCTACGTCAGTACTGATTCCTTTGATTGATTAATGTTGTCATCATGCGGATAGATGAGGGGTCCAGACTAATAGATAGAGATAAAGAAAGTAAAACCCAAGAATCTGTTTTACTTTATTTTTCTTAGTCTACTTTATGTAGATTAGAATAGTAAGTAGATATCTTATGCTTTAAAAAAAATCAAGTTGATTAACATACGCTCTTCACGTGCATCATGCAAACAAAGAATTTAGGGAACTGGGTAACATGCAAAAACCACTAATCCGGGCATTTTCATGTTGCACATTGTACGTAGGAACTGTTAACTAGAGGAATATAAGGTGTAGGCATCTTTTGATAACAGTCCTTTTTCTCTCTTTTCATCCAAATAAACAAGGGCATCCTAGGCAGTGCATGCAACACATTGTACATGCTGTTTGCTTACGAGGCTGGAAAGTAGAAAGAAAGCCTAACAAATGCTTACAAATTTGAATTTGGCAGACTTTTCTCGATTTCCATTTTCTCATTTGCATGAGGACAAAAGGCGAAGAAGAAAATAGGACAAAAAGATCCAAAAGATCCATCGAAAACCGCTGTTTTTTTGTACCAGCCAACTTGGCTAGACTAGAGATCAGACGGACGTGGAAGCAGACCCGAATGGATGCCAGAAAGATCAGACGGACGTGGAAGTAGACGCGAATGGAGTCCAGAAAGATGACCATGTGCATGCACAAAGAAAAAGACTACTTGCACATGCAAACGATAGGAATGACTCAACGATTGAATAGTGCGCAGTGAGGTAAGATGGAGATTCCCTGCCACGGGCTCTCCCTTTATTCTTCATTGAAGCCAGTGTGAATTTGCTAAAAACTGTCTACAGTTTCAACTATGGTTAATTTTGTTCACCTCCATTTTCCTTCACCTTTTCTCCTTGCCCGAACATACCCTTGTGTTTTCACCTATATTGGCCGTATTTTCTCCTAATCCAAATCGTTCTGTCTAGACAACGTAGTCATAGAGAGGAAAAGTTTCGACGTTGACTGTCAATTTGATGGCTATGATGGTATTTAGATCTGATGACTATCAATGTTTAGTGGACGATAAGTCTACAAACCCTTTTTATTATCAAGTGGGGCTAATGTGGTTTGCGCTGCATGTCCTATTCTGTTATGCTAGAGAGATTCTAAGCTTGAAAGGATTGAGACTGTAATCAGAAAATCAATTTTAGACTTGGCCTAATCTCTTTACTTGTTTGCTTATTACGTTGATAAGACCCACACAATCATCTGATATTTTCTGCATTTCAGTCTCTACCAAACCTGTCAAGTTCGATCTTTTTTAGAAAGGCTCAACATAGTATTACAGCTTAGACTTTCCTGTTTGATGCAACCCACCTAAGCTTAGGGAAGTTAGATGCGGATGTACGCACAACTTTAGATGCCATTATTAAACGTCACGTAGAACTCTAGACTCTAAACCATCTCTAGTCCTCATTGATAAATTCATGATTCATAGGTGCACCCACGTGCTCTCTCTCTCTCTCTCTCTCTCTCTCTCTCTCTCTCGTTACTGTTGTTTTTTTTTCCCATACAGAAGAACTTGGCATGAGGGTAGAAATCATAGGGAATCCTAAGAAAATGTAATTAAAATTCTAATTCTCTTAGGTGCACTAGTTAATGGAACGTGGGATGGGCACCCCGAAGTAATTTTAGAGCTTGAATGTTGTTGATGTTGAAGCACTTATAATATATCTTAGAAAAGGAGCCAAGGCTCGGATGATGTGAGAAATTGAAAGTCAATGCATGTCTGCTTAGTGCTTCTTACAGAGTCACGAGTCAACAGAATCTTCAAATTCTTATATTCCAAGTCAAGAGTAAAGACCCTTTACCCCAAAAAAGTATAGTAAAGACAAAATCACAAATGGGGGTCGTGCTTTCTTTCTTAGTTTTACCCCATATTCTATAAAAAGAAGACAAGCTTTTTTGCGTAGAGCTTCAATCCAAGTATTAGCTCTAAAATCAGTGCTGGGTGCTTGGTATAAGCTCTTTTGGAGGGAAGTGGATCCAAGGGCTCTGTTCCCAGAAAATCAACATGCCAAAGAGAGAGATAATTGGAACAGGCAACAAAGATTGAATTTGGCCCTACTCAAAAGAAAACCCGCTCATCATTTGCAGATTATCAATGAATTTTTTCGGGGAAAAAAACCCAAAGCAGATAGGGCTTTAAAGATAAATGGTCACAGTTAAAAAAGTAAAAAACCATCAACTGGACAGTTTAGCACATACAAAACTTGACTGAAATCGCTCTACATCAAGGACATGTCAAAAGTGCTACAGTTGGATCAACACAAGCAAAATGGCATCCATTAAGGATTATTAACTTCTTTCGGCAGAGAAAGTTGAAAAGTTGTTTTTTGACTAATACCTCATCCATAATCAACACAACAGATTAGCATTGCATGGTGGGGCCAAGAAATTTGGTGACAGATTTCATGAATAATTCTGCTATCAACAATTGTTTATGTATTTCCTAGAGTAATATACCCAAATTTTGGATGACCAAAGTTGTGCATGTACCTCATTAAGTGGAGCCAACAAAGATCAAGTATCGACAAAATGCAAATGGAAAGGACAAACGCATGGAACCTTCAAATAAAGCTTGTCGCAACTCAGTTAAATGCAAGATTAACTCTCGTCAAAGTGCGAGATTACTGTCTCCACTGACTTTTAAGTAGACTGCATCAAATGTTTAGTCAAAATATAAAAGGATTAGATATAATCTAATAAATTAATGCTCCAGCCTTATAAACGGCTTTTGTAATTATCTCTATGGCTACTACGGGAAACTCCTTTGGAAGCACAAGCACAGACAAGGTGTCACAGTACAGCCTGCAGATCACAACATAAATATATGGCATTCAGGGTACTTCTGTCAGCTAATTTGGAAATATTATGATTATCAAAAGATGCCAGATTACCATAAAATTAAAACAGAAATTTGCACTGCATAGGAAGACAGTGTAGATAATGGCCACCTCACATCAACTGTAAGAACTCTCACACCAAACTGTGGCCCATTAGCAACTAAAAAGCCTCCAGTAAGAGACTAACTTTTAACACCCGCCATGTTGCAAAGTTGGGATTCAAGAAGACTTAAGCAACAAATGAATTGTATATTTGAGAAATTCAGAGAAAAAACTCAAATTTAGAAAAAAAAAACCAGAAAATTGGGTTTTCTTTCAGGGGAAAAAAGAAGTTCAGAATTTTATGTACGTTTTTTTAATTGTATTTTTATCAGAAGAAACTCAAATCTAGAAAAAAAAAGAAAAGAAAAAAAATGAAAACTGGGTTTTCTTTCAGGAGAAAAAAGTTCAGAATTTTATGTTCTTTTTTTAAATTGTATTTTTATCCAATAAAAAGAAAATCTCTCTTTTCATTTTCATAATCGTTTGTGAATAATAACATGTTAAAAAATGAATTAGTTATTAAATTGTTCGATGGTTAGTGAATTATTTGGGAAAAGGGTCTATGTCATTGCAATTATTTGATAAAAAAAACAGCCTAACTATGCAAAATCTAAGCAACAAAAGTTGAAGCGGTGCACAGCTCAACTAAGACCGCTATAAAGCCACCGACAAGGTCCCTATGACAAGGACCCGATGAACGTGGCCACACCCTCACCTCTTGCCGACTAGATGTCAAGATGTCATGTGTTTGTTCTATTTTCGTTTGAATTCCAAGATGGCCCACCAATAAATCCCAAGAAAAGTGCATGTTATAAATGAACAAGAATCAATCAGAATCACTTACAGAAGATTTCCAAACAGCTACGGGTAAGTCCGCAGGTGGAAAAGGTTGAGTTTTCAAGCTCAACGTTGAATCTAAAGGTTCGTTTGGCATGTTCGTAAACACTCGTGCAGTACCTGGGTATAGGAAAAACTGAAAAAGGGCACTTACTATTACACATTACAGCACCCCTTACAAACGTCAACCACGCAATTATGAAGATGAGAAGCAAACCTTTTATTCTGGGTTAGGGAAGTCATTGCCATTGGCTTTCTTGTCATGAATCTGCAAAACAACCAACCTTGGAAAGCCTGATTTCCTCCTCATGACAACTGAGACCCCACATCAGGTCACTTGCACCAGCTTCACTCATATGGACAAATACACAACAAACATTGTGATTTGGATGATGTAAGCAATTTTGAGAAATATAGTGACCTGGATGCTGTAAACAATCCATAGATAGAAGCCAAATGAGCCAGACAAGAGTGCTGAGATTTGGACGCTGTAAATAATTATAAGAAACTAACAAACAATCTTAAAATCTTATTTGGAAATACAGGCATTAAGAACACCATACATCATATTGCATTGGCACAAGTGCAGCGGTAAAAGTAACATCTAAATGACATATAAGGGGGCTTTCGAATGTACCCCCAGTTACAGTCAGAATAATTTAGCAGAGTAGATGGTTGTCAGTTCGACTCTGCATCTAAGGCAGTGGGAGAAATGGGAATCTCACGCAGTGGAATACTGCTTTTCCACTTTTCAAATCCAAGTCAATATTGGAAGCCTTGAATGAGAAGCCACAAGGCAGAAAAACAGTATTCAATTACTGCTGCAAAATTTTTTTTGGTTGCTCCCAAATGCAAGGTCAAAGTTATTGTCATCCATCATTATTGACAAAGCCTTAACCCATCAATCTGTGGTTGAGTGGAGGCGGCAAATGGATCTTCATCCATTTGACCAAAATGTTCAAAAGATATGCAATTTGGAGGAAACATATGCAACCCAACAAAAGTGAGAGGCCCATTGCTTTTGCGACAACATCGCGACTAACTTCACAAAATTATCAACCACAATAGGTTTGGTAAAGCATCATTTCCTGGATGATGGAGGGACCTCATCAGTACATAACTGAGGAGTCATCAAATCAAAGACGATGAACCCTCTTCCTAATGATTTCATTGAGTGATAGACACATTCCTCTAAGATGAAGAAGTAGAGCTATAAAGCAACACGCTGATGCGAAAGCCAGCTTGCATCTCCTAAATTCAGTGGTTTTTCAAAAGAAAGTCATGCATCTTTTGTAGCTTGCCTACTTCTTCGATGGATGTCCCAATAATATACCCGAGCAATTGTTAAACAGGTCAAGGCCCAAGGCCCATGGCCCAAGGCCCATGATCACAAATTATGTCTCACGTGCATGAATATTGGTCATATTGTAACAGCTGTACAGTTTCTCTTAATTAGATTTCCCATTGTAAATTAGTTAGCTTACTTTCTAAAGTTAGAATAGCAATTGATGTAAATTAGCTAGTTTCCTAACTTAGAAGCCTTGATTTAGGCATGTAATACTCTATATATTGGGGTTTCATTCTCCAAAGTTGACACAGAAATATATACATTCAAAGACTTTTGTCTTCGTGAGTCTGTCTTGGTCTGAGATTGTCATGGTATCAGAGCAGGACTCTAATCCTCAATATTAGAATTCATTCAAGGAATCAAATCAGAGAGAAATCCTTCTTTTTGAAGGAATAAACAGATAGAGCATCTGTTTCAAGGGATCGACATCATCTGATTGGATCAGATCAACAGTGGCCCACCTGCGATCGTCTCAGTATCATCAAGAATCCTTCCAGCCAGGATCGCCCGAGTCTCCTCAGTATTTTGGTGATTTTCTCAGATTTTTTCTGACAGTGTAAGGTGCGTTTCTGATCATTCTCGTGTTTTCTCAAAATCCTGCACAAGTTTTGATCAAGACCATCCAGATTCTTGGATCTTCAGCAGATTGTTTTCAAACCACTTCCAGTCTGAGCGAAAACTGTGTGGCTTCATAGATCAGGATCCTGATCAGAGACCAGGATCACCAGTGGGGCCCACGACAAGGTTTTCTAGCCCAAATCAAGGACGTCTGGGGTGTTTTTTTCAATTTTTTTTCCTCTGATTGACCTGATTGGTCTGATTTTGGGTTTGGATCGTCTCAAACATCTTCTCCAGACTCCAGCAATTTTTTTACTACATTACTGCTGCGCTTATCACTTGTTCTGTTTCACAATATAGTTGCTATGGACAAATCTGAGATCACTTTGGTCAAATTTAATGGAAAGAACTACCCTGCATGGTCTTTCCAATTTCAAACCTATCTTGAAGCAAAGGAATTATGGGGATTTATTTCTGGCACAGACCCTAAACCCACTGAGGATGAGAAGAAGATCTCCTCTTGGCATACTAAAGATGCCAAAATTAAATCCTGGATTTTGGGCTCTGTTGAGCCTCATCTGATCATGAATCTCAAACCTTACCCCACTTCCAAGGGTATGTGGGAGTATCTGAAGAAAGTATACCATCAAGATAATTCAGCACGACAATTTCATCTTGAATGTGCGATTGCTGAATATACCCAGGGAACCTTGTCCATACAAGATTATTATTCAGGTTTTCATACACTGTGGTCGGAATATGATGGCATAAAATATGCTGATGTGGCTCCGGATGTTTTGCTTGTTATTCAAGAACTTCAGGCCTCTAGTCACAGGGATCAGTTTTTGATGAAACTTCGTAGTGACTATGACAGTGTCCGATCTGCCTTGATGAATCGGATGCCCTTACCATCCTTGGATGTTTGCTTAAATGAACTCCTACGTGAAGAACAGCGCATTGCGACCTCCGCTCATCTCACACATCAAACGACTGAGACTTATTCCGTTGCCTTATCTGCCAGTAGAACTTCTCAGCCTCAGCCACGCGACTTGAGCAAAACACAATGTTACAGTTGTCAACGGTTTGGTCACATTGCCACTCAATGTAAACAGAAGTTCTGCAATTACTGTAAAAAGTCGGGCCATATCATCTCTGAGTGTCGCCGTCGCCCACAGCGTCCATCATCTCAGCCTCAGACTTCCCCATCTCAGCCACCGCATGCGTATGTTGCGTCGTCGGTTATGCCTGCTCCCACATCTGCACCCTCACAGTCTGACCCCTCATCCTCTCTCACTCCTGAATTGGTTCAACAGATGATCGTCACTGCCCTTTCTGCTTTTGGTCTCTCAGGTACCTCCTCTCCATCTTCTCCTTGGTTCCTTGATTCAGGGGCATCTAATCATATGACCGCTTCCTGTGCCCCACTCTCCAATGTGCAAAGATACACCGGCCCTCTTCAAATACAAACTGCTAACGGGGGCAATGTTCCCATTACTGCTGTCGGTGACATCTCTGGTCCCATTCCATTGAAAAATATTTATTTGTGTCCATCCTTAACTTCAAACCTCTTGTCAGTTGGGCAGCTTGTTGAAAATGATTGTAACATCTCTTTTTCTTCTTCTGGTTGTGTTGTGCAGGACCAGATGACCGGGAGGGAGATCGCGAGGGGGCCTAAGTGTGGACGCTTGTTTCCACTGGATCTGTCTCAACTTTCTAGGAATCAAATTGGCAATAATGAGTTTTGTTTTTCTATTAGTGATACCAGCCAATTGTGGCATAAAAGACTTGGACACCCGAATTCAAGAACTTTGTCCCTTTTGTTCAATTCTGGATTATTAAATAAAATTACTGGTTTATCATCTTCTTCTGTGTCTTTTGATTGTGCTACTTGCAAAATAGGAAAGAGCAAATCTCTTCCTTTTCCTATTTCTACTTCCCACAGCACTCAGTGTTTTGCGTTGGTTCATAGCGATGTCTGGGGCATTGCTCCAACTCTTTCTCATGCTCACTATAAATATTTTGTGACCTTTATTGATGATTACAGTCGGTTTACATGGGTCTACTTTCTGCATTCTAAATCTGATGTTTTTCATGTTTTTAAAATTTTTTTGGCTTATGTCGAAAATCAATTCTCCACCTGCATTAAAATTTTGCGATCTGATTCTGGTGGGGAATACATGTCATCTGATTTTCAGCAATTTTTGCAAAACAAAGGCATTATTTCTCAACGTTCTTGTCCTTATACTCCACAACAGAATGGAGTTGCTGAAAGGAAAAATCGCCATCTGCTTGATGTCACTCGTTCTCTTCTTTTGGAATCTTCGGTTCCTGCTCGTTTTTGGGTTGAGGCTCTGGCTACAGCAGCTCATCTTATCAATCGTATGCCATCCCCCTCCCTTGAGAATCAAAGTCCATATTACCGTTTGTTCAAGACCGCTCCCTCATATGATGATCTTCATGTTTTTGGCTCCACTTGTTTTGTGCATTTGCCACCATCTGAGAGGACCAAACTCACAGCTCAATCAGCTCAGTGTGTGTTTTTAGGTTATGCACCTTTCCAGAAAGGATTCCTCTGCTATGATCCTCACATTCGTCGTTTCCGTACATCTCGGAATGTTGTTTTCTTTGAACATCAGTATTTCTTTCAAAAACACATTGATCCGCCTGACCCCACTTTTGTGTCCTTACCGGGTTTTTCTGACGACTCTTCTGTTGTTCGTTTTAATCCCAACTTTGTGTATCACAGACGGAATACCATAGCGCCTACTACTGCTTTTCCTCCTGATCCTCCTCCAGCATCTGGCTCCGGACATACTTCACTGCGTCGATCCACTCGGATTTCGGTACCACCAGACCGTTATGGGTTCTCCCATACTTCTTTAATGGCCACTTTGTCTTCTTCTTCCATTCCACAATCCTATACTCAGGCTGTGCAGGATCCGTGTTGGAGCAAGGCTATGCAAGAGGAATTGGATGCGTTAGCGCAAACTCATACGTGGGATATTGTACCGTCTCCTGTGGGTGTCAAACCCATTGGCTGTAAGTGGGTTTTTTCTCTCAAATTAAAATCTGATGGCTCCTTAGATCGCTATAAGGCGCGTCTTGTTGCTCTTGGTAATCGACAGGAATATGGCATTGACTATGATGAGACCTTTGCTCCGGTTGCCAAGATGACCACTGTCCGCACTATTCTTGCTGTTGCTGCCTCTCAATCTTGGCCTCTCTATCAAATGGATGTCAAAAATGCGTTTCTCCATGGTGATCTCCAAGAAGATGTTTATATGCGCTTACCTCAGGGATGCTCCTCTGCCCCCGGTATGGTTGCTAAACTTCGTCGCTCTCTCTATGGTCTGAAACAAGCTCCTCGCGCCTGGTTCGAGAAATTTCAAGCTGCTCTTCTCCGCTTGGATTTTTGTCCAAGTCTGTATGATCCTTCTATGTTTTTACATCATGCTCCATCTGGGATCACTATTCTTATTGTCTATGTTGATGATATCGTCATTACCGGTCCTAATGCCGGAATGATTCAGCAGCTCCAAGCGTCTCTTCGTGAGTCATTTCAAATGAAGGATCTTGGCCCTCTCCACTATTTCCTCGGTCTTGAAGTTCATCAATCACCTAAAGGTATTGTTCTCAATCAGCACAAATACACTGTTGATCTCATTGCCTTAGCTGGTATGACTGCTTCTGCTCCTGTTGATACGCCAGTAGAGCTGAATGTCAAACTCAGTCGCGACGAAGGTGATCTTCTTTCTGATCCCACCACCTATCGGCAGTTGGTTGGCAGCTTGATCTACCTCACGATCACTCGGCCTGATATCTCTTATGCGGTCAACTTGATGAGTCAGTTCATGACAGCTCCTCGTCACCTTCATTTGGCTGCTGTTCGCCGCATCATTCGGTATCTTATTCGCACATCATCTCGAGGGTTGTTTTTTCCATCCAACAATCCTCTGACTCTCACAGCTTATTCAGATGCTGATTGGGCTGGTTGCCCGGATACTCGCAGATCAACGACTGGATGGTGCATGTTTTTGGGTAATAGTCTCATCTCTTGGAAATGCAAGAAACATGACAAGGTTTCGAAATCTTCTACCGAGGCAGAGTATCGAGCCATGTCTGCTGCATGCTCAGAAATTCTTTGGCTACGGGGATTGCTTTCTGACATTGGTTTTCCAGCATCAGGCGCTACACCTCTCTATGCTGATAATACTAGTGCTATTCGGATTACTGAAAATCCGATTTTTCATGAACGTACTAAACACATAGAGGTTGATTGTCACTTTATTCGTGATGAGCTTAAACGTGATGTCATCAGCCTGCCCCATGTCTCCACTGAACTTCAACTTGCTGATATTCTCACCAAAGGTCTTCCCCGCCCACGTCATCAGTTCTTGGTTGACAAATTGATGCTCGTTGATTCTCCCGCATCAATTTGAGGGGGGGTGTTAAACAGGTCAAGGCCCAAGGCCCATGGCCCAAGGCCCATGATCACAAATTATGTCTCACGTGCATGAATATTGGTCATATTGTAACAGCTGTACAGTTTCTCTTAATTAGATTTCCCATTGTAAATTAGTTAGCTTACTTTCTAAAGTTAGAATAGCAATTGATGTAAATTAGCTAGTTTCCTAACTTAGAAGCCTTGATTTAGGCATGTAATACTCTATATATTGGGGTTTCATTCTCCAAAGTTGACACAGAAATATATACATTCAAAGACTTTTGTCTTCGTGAGTCTGTCTTGGTCTGAGATTGTCAGCAATTGTAACCTGAAAGGAGACATTACTCGTCGAAATTCTATACATGCGTCGCATAGACAACTGAATTTTGGGCACATCCATTCGTGATGAGCATTAAAGGTTCCCTGATGCATCAGGACAAGTATAATCCTCATATGAAATACATACAAGCCCATGGTTAGGTCGGCTGTCTAATAAATCTCAAAGGTTGGTACAATGTGGATGGGATTTGCCTGAAAATTTAGACTGGACTCATTGGAGGATTTTAACCATTAAATATTTAGCCCTTTAATCATGGTGCACTTCTAGATTATAAAGCAATGGTTTTCCCAACCAGTTGTGGTTACAGTAGTTAGGAACACATCCCACATCCAAAGTCACCATACACCCCTGACTGACAAAAACTTTCTTTATCTGGCTGCATAAAATGATAGAGGTGGGTGCTTCCTAATCTGAAGTTTGCAACTTATTATAATTATAATTATTATTATTTTGAAATGATAACTTTGATTAAAGGAGGAGGTTATACAGTATAGAAGAGTTATACTGAGAAGCAGCTGAAGGGAAACCTTACAAAAAGTAGCAACCACCCAAAGCCACAAACAGAAAAAAGAGGACAACAGGAGCCCTAAACCAAAAGAAAAAGGAGAGAGCCCTTATTTGGGATTGACAACCTTCCTCCAATTAAACATCAAGCAATCTAAAGAGAAGCCCCAACAATTTGAGAGAATAGAGGCCCACGAAGCAACACAGTCTTAAGTTATGGAACAAGTCTTCTAGGGGAGAATCTTTTCCTTCAGAGCAGCGACCCTCTCTCTCTCTCTCTAGATGGACCAAGAGTATGCAAGGAAGGCTAAATACCACAAAAATTTCCCTTTGGGGGAGCCAAAAGGGCATAACTAGGCATTGTAGACATAGCCGAATTCTCTAATGAAGTTCCATAAGCTGGATGCCAGCTTGCAATCGAGAAGGAGGTAGTCAACAGATTCGTCAGCAACAAGGCAAAGCGAGCAGGCATTGATGACAATCATGTTGCATCTGTGGAAGTTTTCCATAGTAAGGATCCTCCCACATAGACCCAGCCAAACAAAAGCCAAAACTCTCAGTGAGGCCCTAGACTTCCACAAAGAGGTCCATTGTCTAGGCGGGGGTAGTGGGGATAACGAATTGAAGAAGGAAGAGACAGAGAAATTATCGTCAGGGGATGGGCTCCAACTTTTGCAACCCTAGCCGTCGTCAGAGATGAGCAAAATGAAGAGCACGAAGGGTCTCCAGAAGCTCAAGAATCTAACGTTCCTCAGACTCAAGAAGGTGCCTTCTGAAAATTGGGCTTTAGAAGATGCAAGAAGAGGTCATGTCGGCATAGTCACTGACCTTAGGGTGACAATTTAAGGAGCAGGAGTAGAGGCCTAGGAATTGAGATTGGAGGCTGAAGTCCCCAATCCAAGTGTCATGCCAAAAGGAGATTCAATCACCATTTCTGACCTGATGAGAGATCAAAGGAATCCTTAATAGAGCATATTGCTTTCCAAAAGCTGGAGCAACCTACGGACGGAGATGGGATATCCCAACCGAACCTAGAGACATTCTATCTGGCCACCAAAATACTTTTCCATATACTATTTGAGTCGTCACTGATTCTCCAAAGCCATTTGCCAAGGAGAGCTTGGTCCACCAGAGACTTTGGGGGAGCAGACCGTGTTCCAGTCAACCAAATGGAATTTTCTACTGTTACCACGACCTTGCCAGAGGAAATCTTGCTGCAATTTCTCCATGTGGTTGATAATAGAAATTGGCCATTTTAGAATGGACAGAAAGTAAGTTGGGAGATTGATGAGGGATGACTGAATCAAAGTTATTCTACCCCCCAAGGATGGGTACTTAGCTTTCCATGGAGGTCGTTTTTTCTCCAATTTTTCTAAAACCAGGTTCCACACAGATTTGGGGAACCTCCCTAAGCTTAAAGGAAGTCGTAGATAAGAAGTAGGGAAAGTGTCTAGTTTGCATCCCATGATTCCCACAAGGTGACCAAGGGTAGTGTCGTGCACCGATATCCTCAACAAAGCACTTTTTGAGCGATTTATCTTGAGGCCAGACACAGCAAAGAAGCATCTAAGGATAGCAACAACATTCTTGACTTGGTGTCATGTGTGCCACAAAAGAGAAGAGTATCGTTAGCATCTTGTAAGTGAGAAACCGAGGGAGCCTGAGGCGCTGACTCGAAACATCTAACCAAATTGGCACCTTCAACGGCTGAAAACATTTGGCTGAGAACCTCCATATTGATGACAAATACAAAGAAAAGGGGGGCGGGGGGTGTTCCCCTGCCGGAGGCCCCTACATGCAGGTAAAAAACCTTTTGTGGATCCATTAATGAGGACGGAGAACTGAATTGAAGAGACGCACTCGAGGATCTAGCCCCTCCATTTGTCAACGAACCCTTGCCTTTGCATCATATAAAGAAGAAAATACCAATCAACCATATCGAAGGCCTCTTCCAAATCAAGCTAGTAGACTAACGTGGGCAATCTCGCTTTATTTCTTGAGTGGATGCATACGTTAGCAACAACAACACCATTGACGATTTGTCTGCCGTGGACGAAAGCACCTTGAGAGAGAGAAATAATGGAAGGGAGGATCTTTTGAAGCTTGCTTGTAAAAACCTTTGAAAGAATTTTATACATACTTCCAATTAGGCTAATGGTCTAAAATCTTTCAAGTGATTGCACTAGTCTTTTTTGGGACTAGGGCAATGAAAGAGGCCCCAATAGTTTTGGTTAATTTGCCTCTCACATGGAATTGCCTCAAGAAGGCCATGATGTTGTCTTTGAGGATGTGCCAGAATCTTTGGAAGAAAACAATAGGAAAGCCATCAAGACCCAGAGATTTGTCTGCTACCAGATTGAAGTTGGCATCTTTGACTTCCTCCTCCGAAAAGATCCTCTCTAGCCAGAGGGTACTCTCAACACTGAGGCTAGAGAAGGGGATGTTGTCTAGAGAAGGTCCACTCCAGTCATCTTTGGCATAGAGATTTTGAAAAAAATCTAGAATATGGTTGGTAATTTCTTCACAATCTTCCATTCGAGAGCCACTGATTAACAAGGAGTTAATTCTATTCCCTCTGATTCTCATGGAGGCCATGGAATGAAAGAACTTGGTATTCATGTCCCCCTCCTTGAGTCATTTAGATCTTGATTTTTGCTTCCACTTTATTTCTTTTTCTTTGACTTTCCTTTTGAAAGATTTTTTCAAAAGCAACCTTGTGTTGGAATCTTTCGCAAGCAACTAGTTAGATTCTTCCATGCAGTCAAGGGTTTGGATTTCTTTTAATAGATTTTCTTTGGAGTTCTCCACAGCATCATTGAGATTGTTACTCCAGACCTAGATACTTCTTTTCAACATTTTAAGCTTTAAAGATAGGATGAAAGCAGCCCGACCTGAAATGCTAAAAACATCCCACCAAGATTAGATTGAACCAAGAAGATCTTTGTCCTCAAGCCACTTCAACTCCAAGTGAAATGGAGAGGGGCCCCATCTTGTGCAATTGGCGTCAAGTTTAATGGGATAGTGGTCTAAAGTTGGCCTAGGGAGAGCAATTTGGCAGATAGATGGGTAGAGATCAATCCAATCCACGAAGACCAAGAATCTATCAAGCCTCGACAAGGTAGGGGATTTTGATAATTGGACCAAGTGAAGTTAGCACCTCCAAGATGAACATCGATGAGACTATGAGAGTTAATCCAATTTGAGAAGGCTACAATATCCAGGGAGATTTAACCACCACTTGATTTCTCTCAAGGGAACCTGGTGATATTCCAATCTCCACCAATGCACCAAGGGCTAGTCCACCTATTGTGAAGGAGTCTAATTCACCCCAGAAGGAGCCACAAAAGTTGTGGTCTAAAGGCCCATAGACAAACGAGACAATCTAAGAAGAGTTCTTAGATTATCTTCAAGAAGGGTAGAAGCCAAAAAAGAGCCCAACCACTGGCCTTCAAGGAGCAAAGAATTTCTGCTCGAACATAGTAAGATACCCCTAGAAGAGCTGGAAGCCTCGAGGGAGATCCAATCACAGTGTCTATTCCCCCAAATATAAAAAACAACTGAGTCATTAACAGAGGAAAGCTTCATTTTTTGTAAGAGCACCAAGTAGCTTCATTTTTTGTAAGAGCACCAAGTCTACGTTGGAATCACAAATTACTTCTTTTATTATTGTGCACTTGACCTAGCTCCCCAAGACCTGAACATTCCAAGAGAGAATTATCATTGGAAGCATTTCTTAGAACCCCTGACCCGGCTGTTGACTGAGGATGATCTCATTAAATGGTTATTGTTGCTATTGTCGCCATAGTTGATATAACAACTTAGCATTTGGAGTTCTCTGAAACCTTTCTTCTTCGGATGAGGCTTGGCATAGGCGGCCATGTTGGATCTATTGTTGTTTGTAGCGAAAGCCATGAAGTTCTCTCATCCTCCAATTGAACTATCTACTGTGATGCAAACCACCTCGCCACATTGAATCAGTTTTTGGGATGGCCAGGGATTGTTTGGGGTAGGAACCTGATTCATTTGGCTGAGCTTTTGGAAACCAAAAGAGATCCCTTCCTTAGGAGTGGGAAGCGAAATACTATCATCATTGCAGGAATTATTGTCATTGAACTAGACCGAGAGCCGATGTAAAGTCCTTGAGAGGTCCTCGGAAGGATGTTAGCTTTGGAGATAGAGACCCAGCCAGAATCTTACCTAGGGGGAGCAGACCTCGAAAGCCTGGGGCCCAGGGTTCTTGGAGGCGGAGAAGAAGTAAGGTTGGAGTCCCTCATCACGACGAGAGACCTACTAACTGATGAGGAGTGAGAAGCTGGTGGTGAGAGAGGGGTTGGAAGCGCTGATGAAGTGGAGTTCGCTCCATGAAGGCCATAGGAGGGAATGGAGGAGAGAGAATTTGAGATGGAATCTGCTGCCGAAGCAGTAGAGCACAAGTTACTAGAGTCATATATATGAGCAACTTGAAGAACAGCCCTTGCATCTGTAGTGGTGAGGCCGACCAAACTAGCCACCGGCGAAGTCAAAGGTTGCTCTGTCCAAACATTGGAGATGGCGATGGACTGAGGGGCGTAATCGAGCTGACAAAGGGAAAAATGAAAATGCAAACAGGAAGAAGGCATAGGCACATGAGGCTAGATTCAAAGGATCGGAAATAAGCTGGCCCATGAGGCTAAGGAAGGGCAGGCTTGGCCTATTTTCATCCGGCTCAAATTGGTTGAGCCATGTCTTTTCAAATTCCGAAATTGGCATCTCACCGTGAGCCCAGAAGCTAGGCTGGCTATTGCAACCTCAAAAGGAGGTCTTCGAAAGGTTTCATGTAGGCATTTTGAATTGGGGAGGAGGGCTAATGTCATTCTCTTCGAAGCCAACTGCGCCGGAGGGGACAACCTCACTAGGAGAGAGTAGGAAATCCGCCGACTGCGATGGCCGATCAGATTTAACTTCAGCCGTGATGGAATTAGCAGAACTCCCACAGACAGAGATCTGCATGGGGAATTTATAGATTCTACCAATCAAGACCCTAACCGTGCCATAGGTTACGATCTCCTTCGAAGCAGCATGGAGGTCGACCTCAAAAGTTGTGCTGCCGAAGTCTCCCAAGAGGCGGAATATGTTTTCCCTCCAAGCTTGTAGAGGAATCCCTATGTACTAGATCTACCTGGGGCTAGGGAGGAGCCAATGACCTCCATCCATTTATCAAGGGCAAGGAAAGGGGAGGATGATAGGTCAGTAGCACAGATGATCACCTCCTGGATCTCCTCTTTAGAGAGAAGTTGAAGGTGGACTGTGCCATCGCTGATGAGCTTGATGCTGTCAAGTTGTTAAGCCCAGGATGCTTGCAGACAAGAAGCGACATTAGGCACCCCCTTCTGAGGTTTTAAGAAACCCACCAAGCTATAAAGGAGAGCAATCTTTCCCTCCTCCACCACCCAAGGAGCCACCCTAATGTACTTTGAGGAGCCAGTGTTGACGATCCAACCAGCAAATGGAGGACTAGAGGGGGGCTTCAAA
This sequence comes from Sextonia rubra, assembly GCA_037013555.1. Taxonomy (NCBI): domain Eukaryota; kingdom Viridiplantae; phylum Streptophyta; class Magnoliopsida; order Laurales; family Lauraceae; genus Sextonia; species Sextonia rubra. The sequence goes on along the minus strand of JASUAD010000001.1, from coordinate 100,567,005 downwards.
TGGTTGTGCTTGAGCTAGGTAGAGGAGTGGGCCGGGGGTTGCAAGAAGCTAGGAACGGGGAGAAGGGTTTGGAGTTTCAGGGGCGAGCTAGGGAGGCGTTGATGTGCCTGCCGCACCAGGATCTGCCCTTCACCAGCTCGATGGCTTTAGAGGCTTCATGTTCATGCCTAAAACAAACAAAACCAAAACCTCGTTGCATGCCAGAGGACCGATCAATTGGGATGAAGGAATCTTCCACCTTACCGGCTCTGCAAAACATGGCTACAAGCTCTATCTTGGAGATGATTGGAGGAAGATTGGAGAAGAAGATTGAGATGAGGGAGTAGAACTTGGCACAGGCCGTTTCCCGCAGGGGGACTCTTTCTTGTTCATTGATCGCATTCCAGCATTGACATATTTTTAAGACGAAGTTTGCAATTTATTGATGAATTCATGGTGAATATTTAGAAATATGACATTACACAGTAAACATTTACATCACAAACTTATGAAAGAAGTTCTATTGTTCAACCAATCTTCAAGGGTGAATAAACAACAAATACAACTATCTATAATCTTTCTTGGAACCAATAACTGGTGCCAAACTGATCTTTTCTTGTTCTCAAGTCGTCTAGTCAATCACAATTGTTCACTGGGCTTGAATAAATCTGCGACACATGCAGAGGCATATTAATCTCTTTCACTAGTGTTGCCCTCAATCATGATTATCCCTACAGGTGAATGAACTGAGAAAAGCGAAAAGGGGAAAAAACAGACAATACTTTTCCTCAATTTACTGCTGTAAGACATAATAATTTAAGGATTAAAAAACACAAGTGATGCAGGGAAAGTGGAGAAGAAACAACACAACGGCAGTTATTAGACTGGTTTGGATTCAGGACACTGGCAGTATGGGGGCTGGATTCAGATGTAACAGCTACATGGAGTTGCTGTTTGGTTGGGAAAGGTATAAGGTGGCTGCAAATAGTCAAAATTTCGTTTTTTAGGTGCTCGCCAAACATGTAATAACAAATAATGCAACAAGTAGGGGGCTAATATGGACTGACTTTGGGACTGTATGGCACTGGAATATGGTTGCTTTTAAGGTACTGATTAAGGTCATTGCTTTGGTGCAATGGTGCCATACGTGATTACGCAAGTTTGAGACCTACAAGCAGCCCCTTTGTGCAAAATTGCCAAAGGTTAGATCCATCTCTAGTTTGGACCATCCCACGACCTTCCTTCGGAGGGACCCGCACTGGGTAATGACCTTTTCCTACCATAGTTGGGACAATGCTTTGATGAAGATGTTGAATAGAACAGTGTGTTGGGACAGGTGTGGGTTTGGTTTTGGTTTCTCAGTTGAGGTTAGAGATTGGTTCAGCTCTGTTACATAAAAATTAATTGTTATCACAGTAACCAAAGAAAATCTGCAAGCGGCCAAAATGACTAGAGAAGCCCAAGGGATTTTGGAAAGGTCATGTTAGGGTTTAAGTTAACACTACTGTTTTAAGGGTAACTGGGGAAAATCTGCAGAGGGATTCATGTTATGGTTTAGGTAACTGATAGGGTTGGGATTAGGTTGGTTTTGGGTTGAGTGCAGGGTTAAAAGAGATGAGCAGGAACAGATCAATCTGTTATATAAATGTTTCACACATTTATAAAGTGACTCATGTATATGGTCATGTGGGTAACTTGTTAATTATGACAACTTTCTATATAAAATTGAGAAATTCAAAGCCTATCTAAATTTTTTCCACAAATAAAGCAATCATTAATTACAGGGACATTAAAAAGATGGCTCGCTTCAATTGAATTAGTTCCATAATTTTATTTTATGCTCAGATAATCTCGTTGATCTCTTTGCATTAATTATGGATGAGTTAACTGTGCATATTCAAGAAGAAGTACCATGGTATATGTTGTTTGCAGATGATATAGTATTGGTGGATGAATCAAGAGATGGTGTAAATGCAAAGCTTGAGAGATGGCGGGAGGCATTAAAATCTAGAGGCTTTAAAATAAGTCGTACAAAGACAGAATATATGGATTGCAACTTCAGTGGACATATACAAAGTGTTGAAACCACTGTCAAAATTGAAACCCATGAAATACCATGTAGAGATTCTTTTCGATACCTAGGGTCGATGATTAGTAAGGATGGGGAGATTGACGAAGATGTGGAGCATAGGATAAAAGCTGGATGGCTTAAGTGGAGACTAGCTTCTGGAGTGCTTTGTGATAAACGAATGCTAACGAAATTAAAGGGCAAATTTTATACAACAATGGTTAGACTAGCTATAATATATGGAGCAGAATGTTGGCCAAGTAAGAAGACGCATATTCATAAGATGGGTGTAGCGGAAATGAGAATGCTTAGGTGGATATGTGGTAAAACTAAGAAAGATAAAATTAGAAATGAGTGCTTTTGAGAGCATTTAGGGATAGCACCAGCAGGAGATAAGATTAGAGAAACCCATTTAAGATGATTTGGGCATGTTGAACGTAGGCTAATAATGGCACCAGTGAGAAAAAGTTTGGCTATACAGGTGGATGGCCCATCAAGAGGTAGGGGTAGGCCAAGGAATGGAAGTGATTAATTTATATTTGAAGAAGTTTAATTTATCGAAGGATTTGACTCAAAATAAAACAAACTGTAGAAACATAATTCATGTAGCCGACCCCAACATGGTTGGGATAAGGCTTTGATGATGATGATGATGATGATGATGATGATAATCTTGTTTATCCAGCACCAAAGACAAATGTTACTGACCAGCCAATGTCCATCTTTAGACACAAAATAATTAACCCAAGCAACAAACAGATTAGCCACACCACAATAACAACAAATCCATCACAATAAGAAACAACCATCATCTTCAGCAGAAAGCAAGCAAAACATAGCTTTTTCAAATAAAATAAAATGTGCTCAACAACTATGATAATAATAATAGAACCAAAAGAAAAAAAAAAGCAAATCAATGGGATGATGAGAAATATTGTACATCAACTTACCAAGGTCAGCCATGACCAATGGCCACCTCAGCTATTAGCTCATTCTCTCCTATCTCCATCATCTTCTGCTGTTCCTTTGACATCAACTATAAATCCAAATTGATATAGCATATATGCCTTCTTGCCAACTTCCACAGTTGCATTGAAATTGAGCTGGACTTTGATCTTCATTGCAAAGAAACCCTCTTTATGTCAAGCAATTGATCACTTTTATTATCAGCCACTACAAGCCACCATCCTTCTTCTTTTGCTATAGGATATCTAGGAGCAATTGATCAACTGGTCCAACTTCGGTCTGCCCCTCGAGGTCCCATTCAAGAGTTACTTGCAAAGTAACCTTTCTGCCAGGCCTCAAGTTGTCACTATCTAGAAACACAAAACTCATATCAATATTTGGAAAACAGGAGCAAAAACAAGCAATGTCCAATAGTTGTGAAGCCGGCATTTGAAGCAAAACTTGTCTCTCATCATCATCCATCTCCATTAGATCAAAAATGGTCTCAATACTTTTCATTGGGTTTTCTTTGTATTTCTTCACGAATGTTTTGGTGAAGTGTGGGAGTTGCAATAGCATGGAATCACGCTCCCACATGCCCTGGTGTCACCATCTGATTTAGCTCCATTGCAAGAAGTGCTAGACCTGTAACAACCCAAGAATCTGGAGCTCTTCAGATTCTCAAGATGTATTCAAATTTATGACAACACAATATAAATCAAATTTCAATGAGTATAAAGGTCCAACAACATTCATATTCAATTATACTTAAATCATTAAATGTATTAGAAGTCCTAATAAAAGCTACTGAGTAAAAGAAAAGTCTCTAAAACAAGTAAAGAAAATATTTAAATGTTGCGCTAATCCTATCTACAAATCTGATCATTGCTCCTCATACTCTGGATGAGCCACACATGCCAAAATCCACCAACTGATATTTGTCATTCCCCGTAACCTCTATGAATGCATTACCTAAAGTGAGGCCTCTATGAATGCATTACCTAAAGTGAGGCGAACCACTGGTCAGTAACACTGGTGAGTAAAATAAGCAAACACAAGGTATAATATATTTTTAATCATTCAAATGAATCTTTATATATATATCTGATAATGGTGTTTTTAAACATTATCTTAATCAATTTTTTCCTGAGTATTTTTCCACCACAAGCATCAATTGGTTCTGATACCCCATACGAGCGTATTTACGTTTCTATCAACATGGCTTGTCATCCACCATGATTGATAAGCCTGTTCCGATACTCCCACACTGGAGTATCTACATTTCTGTCAACAACATAATCTGTCTTACCGCCATGATTGTTAAACCTAATTCCCTTGACCAACATCCACGAGAGAAGTTCTATACTCAGTGCTAGCAACTTATGTTACTCTATTTCAAACATCAATTTCAAGTTCAAATTCAATAGATTCATCTCCAACATAATAGATAATATTATCTTACTCCTTTCCTTGGCCAGTACCACAAAACACTGGTTAATCCTCGCCCCGCTCCAAATTGAAAATTGGTACCAGGTTGTGGCATTGCCCATATCTTATTGAGGAAACTAATTATTCATCATAAAATTAACCAAGACATAAATAATGAATTCAGATTTAATCATACTCCAATATGTTTGAATATTCAGTAAAGATTTCATTTAAATGTAGACCATATACATAGTGGCATAAGGTATGTGATTATTTCAATTAAAAAGGATCAAGGATTATTATTAACTAAAATATTAATAACTACTATTTGTCCTTAGAGAAAATATGAAGTTATTGCCAATGCTCCTCTCAGTATGTTAGTAAGGGGAGAAGTCAATAAAAGAGCTAATTGAAATAGTGTGTAAGGATATGAGCTTTTCTGGAAATTTCCAGAACTGTCACATAATATATCACCAACAGTGCCTAGACCTCTCTGTTCGTTAGAGACAAGTCTCGCCCCTCGCTTCATGAGGTTATCTGGTGGTAGGACCTAATGGTCCAAATCATCTAGTACCACCACCTTGATGGTCGCCAGGGTCCCCTACTAGATGTGGGGACCAGATTTGGCATCAAGTGGCCCACATGGGTCCACATCTCAAGTCGATCAAAGGGGTTTTTGACAACCTGGGTTCTGAAAAATCCCATATCTGATTAGATTCTCACACTAATCCTTCTTCTTACTGGTCTAAATCTATGTACAAGTCATGGGAAATCAATTTGACAGATTTCATACTGTCTATCAAGGCTTCTATCATCAAATTCCCTTTCAAGAGATGTTATAAAAATTGATATTTAAGGAGGCAGATTTATTGGGTGGTTTCTGTGGACCCTTCTGCAGCAGATTCCAACAAAGATGGGTACTCTAGGATCGACTCACAATCTGCTACCAGATATATGGTCCAGATTTGGCATTAGATGGGCCATGTAGGTTCTCACAGCTTGACGATCCAAGAACCCATTGACGCCTGAAACTAGGAAAATCCAGTTTCTGAAAAGATGAGACTTCTCAATTCGAGATCAAAAATGAGAAAATCACACCTTATCACGTGGCTAATAAATCCTACTCACCGTGTGTAATAGTGTATTAGTCAAGCAGTCAGTAGTCCTAAGCCGGACATCTGTTGTGCGTCCCGCTGCTGATCCTCCTTGTCTTCCCCACAATTTTCTCCTTTTGTTGTAAAACTTCACGTTAGAGTTATCTCTCTCTCTGTCTCTCTCTCTCTCCAAATTCTATGAAGAAGGAAGAAGGGCAAGCTTCTTATATATATTGTGGTTGGACAATTCTGCACTAGGAATCCTATTTGGAAGGAGTCCTATTTGGAACTACAAAAGTGTCCCATTGGAAGTGTAATCCTGAGAGAATCTTGTTTGGGATTCTCATACTCCTAATGGCCTGGCTGGAGTCCTAACAAACCTTTGAGTCTCAATTACTAGTCCTAGTAACATTACAATTAGGGAGTCTCAAGGGATTATATGTTAATCAAGTCTCTAAGTGAATAAGGATCACAATTTGTCAAAATCCCGGTCTAACTCCTAACGTGGGTTGGACAAGTATGGCCCACCTTGTACAGGTTAGCCCCTCAAATCTAAGTCAGGTTGTTACAAGACCAAACCATCCTTTGCTTGAAATAACATTAACCATTGCCTAGAGCAGCCTGTTGGCAGCAATGATAACCTCTTGTCGGTCCACTGCAAGGTCTCCAACCACAGTATGCCAAGAAAAGTGTGCTTGCAAAAGCACATTTGCCTTCTCATGTGGGTCATTACACACTGGATTTTCAAAACCAAACCTTTGGTGGTTAATCAATTTTCTTATCAACTCTTCCTAACCTGGTCATATCCGAAGTTCCGCATATTTTGAAGCTGAAGCTAAAATTTCCAAAAGGCCCTTCAACATTGTTTTTGAAGTCAGTGATGAACTAAACCGTTCTATGGTGGTACAGCTGATGTAGTACTATGAAGCAATCATCCCCATGTTTGACAGAGAGAGATACGCATCCTCTTTTATGGCCACGCACGCACTTGATTCTAAATCACTCAATGTGTTCTCCACCAGCTCTGAAAGGTGATCTGAAAGATGCCTATGACTGACACCTTGGACACCACAGTAGTTAGGGTTTTGAGTAAGCCTCCCGTATGTAAATGTCCAAGTAAGATAGTCCACTTCATTGTGTTTATTTTCAATAGTTCCCACAACAACTTCAACATTCAAATGGTCATTAAGGAAGTGTTGTAGGTGACTTTCCTCAGGAAAGACTTCACACACAAACTTCTTGTAGTATTCCTTACAAGGTGAATGGCACAAGATGACACATTTTCCAGAATCATCTAGAAGAGGTCTTCTAGCATGGCCCATCATCTGCAACAAATCAGTAATTGGATAGTCTGTATGCGCATTTTCTCATCCATCAAAGCACTGAGTTCCCATAATTACCACCGAATGCGCTGATAGCAGCATTCCCCAGCATACTTAGCCGCATGCAACACATACCTGGATCCGTCCTGCTTCAAACAATTGTGATACCACTTCCTGTTCCAAGCTGCTAAGTCCTTCATGCAAATACCCGACACCATGACGAAGTGTAGTGTGCAAAGTGTGCTCCTTGATCTTTGAAAGGAAAGGATCCAATTCCTCTTCAGATTGAAGTAGAAATGTAGGCTTTCCTCTGTTATCAGTACTGGAAAAAGTCATGAAGTCAACTGCAGTTAAACAAGTGAGCTTCCTTGTAGGAACCAATACCAGAGCAGGTTTACCATATTTTGATGCTGGATAATGGCAATGTATGTCAGCTTAGCCATTGCCTGCATCCTCTTTTCAAAACTAGTTATATCCACTCCTTGGATGTGTATTGCAAGAGGCACAGGACTCACACCAGGTGGAAAATTGAAGAGACCAATGGAAGTAGCACCAATCCATTCCCCCACATTATTGGCATTTGCAAGAGAAGTTGAAAGTGCCACTATGTGAATCTTGTTGTCAACATTACTTGAAATGTACCTCATTCTAGAGACAATCACCGCAAAAAGGGGACCCCAGTTGACCACCGATCATCTGAAGCTCATCAATGATGAAACGGTTAAACTGTCGAACATGCTTGCATTGTTTCCAATGTCGAGAAAGAGCATCCTACTTTTCAGGGGCACTAATAATTACTTGACCCTTCTCAAGCAATTTCAAATCTGTCGCAGTTTCACCAATTAGTTCAACAACACACATGCCGAGATCGTTCTCTTTGGAAAGAGCTTCAATAGGAGCAATATAGACAGCACACATGATACTATTTGGTCCCTGCTGATGATTCCTCATCAAAGCAAACTCAGAGCATATGGTCTTTTCACTTCCCACTGGTGCTGCAATGAGGACATTGTCATCTGTGTTTGTATAGTAGAGAGAACACCTGTGTTTGAATGGGGTTAAAATGCTTGAATTCTTGGTAAAGAGATTCGTAAGAGGGATTTCTCAAAGCAGTAATAGGAAATGGTTGCAAATCCAACAATTGAGTTGATGGAGGATAGTTTTCTGGCAAGATAAGATGCCTGAATGAAACAGGCAATCTAGTTTGAGACCCAAGCCATCCATCTGATACAACACACATATGAAGTATTGCGGAGGAAGTGGCTCATTTGGCAAATTTGGCACAGTAAATTTCAAAGTAAGGTCTTGGTTAGTGTATTGCTTCTTCAGAAAGAAATACTCATTCTGAAGAATGCGTTTGCGATCATTATCCTCAACAAAAACCCAAAAAGGCTCCACATATCCATGTACTTTATCATCCCACTGAAAATCAGGTGTTACTGTGAGTTCAACTCTCAATTCTGTATGAGTAATAGGTTGAACACGTGCAGCAAGGTTAAGCTGTGGGAACTGATGAATAGAATTGTGAAGTGTTCGGCCCATCTTAGGGAAACGAATAAGCTCCCCAATTTCCTGAGAGGACAAATCGTAATAGCTTTCCCAAGCTAAATTCTTCTTCTCCAATTTCATCAATATCTCATTTGGAATTCCAGTGAACTGACGGAATGGGGTCTGGACACTCCACATGCATTTATTGATCATCTTGCACAAGTTCAAAGCCTTTTCAGCCGACTGGGCCCATCCCTTTTTCAGTACAATCTCGAAAAGAGCTCACAAAAGACATCCCGCACTCTACAAGAAAGTAAGAAGCAAGTAGGCATGTGATTAGATATGGCTCAAAACATTAAAACGCTAAAAATCAAAACACCAGAAGGTACTCAGAACATACCTGGGTGATGAACACCATATCAGATGTCAGTGAAAACCCCTCAAGCTTCAGTTGTCAAATGTAAGCTTGCAGAAGAACATTGATCTTTGCACTCAGCTGTTCCAAACATTCTTTCACAGGAATTGGCACTTGATCCAACAGCTTCACCAGTTCCATCTTCTCATCTTGTCTAATTGTCACATATTTGAATTCTTCACTCAGAGAGAACAACCGACAAAGGTCAATATCACCCACTGTTGGCTTCAGATGCTCATTGTATGTGGATATCGTCTCATGGCAGACATAATAGTAGCTTGCTATCCTACCAAAGTCAGTCACCTGAAACTACCCACTCTTCCTATCATAATAGACTAGATTACTTTTGTCCACGATAGTTGCAGCAGAATGAATCTACAAAAAAGCATTTAAAGAAAAAAAAAACAACATGAGATGATTATTAATATATTAACAACAGGACATGGATATCACAGGGACAATCCCTTGCAGCACTGCCCATCCACAATGCTGAAGTGGGAAGAAGAGAAGCTTCTTCCATGGGATCCTGCTAAAAAATATTAGATTAAATTTTCTTCAGTAAAGGGAAAAAAGCTTACAAAAAAACTAGTATGTTTTTTTTTTTTGGTCATATTTTTCTAGAGTCAAAGTTTATTTCACCATATCCTACAAAAGAAAATAAAAATAAAAAAGTGTGATATCTTTTTCCAAGAATATGTCTAGGGATCATCCAAATTTACCATCAATTCTAAATATTGCCAATATTGACAGTATCATCTAATTCAGTGTACAAAGATTTCTATTATTGAAGTTCGAATGAAAATTTAACGTGTTTTACAACGTAGGATATGTGCTTCTTTAGATTATGATATATAATTTCCAGTAGCCTCCCAAGGAAATTTTATTTGCCCTTAACGTGGAAATAGAATTTTCTTTAGTACATTATGGAAAGAGATCACACGAAACTAAATACCTTGATAGTGTAACGACTCCAAAATTTGGATTTCCGAAGAACTGCATGTTTTAAGATGTTAATGATGAAATCCAAAATTTGGGGTCGTTACAAATGGTATCAAAGCCTATCACTAGCCGAAAATGTGGGACCCTCAATCCCCCTGGGAAAGCCCTTGAGGCAAGATCAGGACAAAGCCAAGGTGGCAAGCCTGTGAGTCAAGATAGGGGAATCCAAAGGGTACACGGGTGTGGAATGCTTCGGTCCCACATCGACTGGTGAAGTTAGATGGATCCACATGGGTACGTGTGGCCTTAAGGGGGGTAAATTGTAACACCCCATCCCACATCGCTTATGAATGAAATATGAGTTTGGTATATAATGAACTATATAGGTTATTACTAATAACTTGAGCTTAAGCATTTTGGACCACGTGATAGACTTACCAAGTTATTGGGCTAGTGGGCTACTTGGGTCGTTACAAATAGTGATTCCAATAACACTGGAAGTCAATGTAACCGATAACAACAAGCATAAAAATAGTAAGAAAAGATATCGAAGTGTGCACCACAGTAGAATACCATATAATTCAGGGGCGATATGCTTACCAGATCAGCCCTCCTTTCCTCCAAACCTTTATCTGTTTTTGTTATATCAGCCGGTAAACCATAGAGAGTGGGATTCCTTAGCATACGAATGTACAAGTACATATACCCAAGCCAAGTGCAAGCTTCTTCAGCATTTTGAACCGTTCCAAGGACAATTTCTGCATTCAGCTGATCAGCCAATCTAGAAATAAATTGACTTTCAATAGGGGAAGTTGCTGATTCATGAGGAAAAGGTAGTGTGCTAACTTCCCATGGCCAGTCAACATTATTCCTTCTCCATAAGAGTCATACTGCGGCCTTCCCGCACGACCAAGCATCTGCATAAGGTCCAGAGGACTTACTTCAGTCCAAGCCCCTTTTTCCGGATTGAAAATCTGAGTACCCTTGATTATCACAGTATGGGTAGGCAAGTTCACACCCCAACCAAGTGTAGTGGTGCAGACCAACACCTGTATGTGCCCCTCAGTAAAAAGTATCTCAACAAGGTCACAGTCCACTCTTGCCACTCCAGCATGATGAAGTGCAAACCCATATGGTAAGAGGTCTTTAAGATTGCTGTTCTTGACACTGTCTATGTGACTGTTGAGAAGCCCCCGGCTAGCACTTCCTTCTTTCAAGAAATGCCCAAAGGTGTCAATAGCAAGAGCAACATCTTGAATTGCACGAGCTGCTTTGGTAGTTGCTTTCCTGGAGTGTACAAATATAAGCACTTGATGCTTTCCTGCCACTGCCATGACCTTCTCATAACAAAAAGTTCATTCCTCAATTGGAACCTCTGCAAAGGTTTCTTCACTGTGATTCCAATATACTGTTGATCAAGAGGGCATGGTCTGTAGCTATTGTCAAAATGAAACAGGCCTTTCTTATTATCAATGCGTAGGAAAAGGGCCACATCTTTGTAGTTTGGAAGTGTTGCTGAAAGCCCCACCAAACAGACGTGCTCTTTTGTGGCCTCAATTTGTCTTAATAGTTCTAGCTATGATACTTTCAAGCACGGGTCCTCTGTTATCACGAAGAAGATTCATCTCATCGATTATTAGAAGCTTCACATGATGTGGATGGGTCAATCGCGAGTAGTGACAAGCATTTGAGTTTCAGCAATTTGTTGATGAGGCAAGGTCTGGTCACCACTCAGCTCCTTCACATTCACACCATAATGTTTTCAGTCGATGGGGCAGGTTTCCAACAGCTTCAGCAACCAGAGCTTTCATTGGAGCCACATAAGCAATCTTGTAATTGCTATGATTGACAGTCCCATCTGGGTTCCAATGCAGCGCAATCAGCTGAAGTATGGTTAACATTGCAACATTTGTTTTCCCAGCACCAGTTGGAGCACACAAAAGGATATTCTCAGGGGTGAAAAGGGTAGTTTCATAAACTCTACTCCGTACCCTGTTTTGTTGCTTGATGCCCTCAAAAGCTGGTTGCGCCCAGTCAGGCATGACAGGTACCTTTATCAGCTCTGCAATTCTGCACCTCCCCCAAAGTTTGCCATGACTTTTCAAGGAAACCAGATTTCAAGGAAACTTGCAATCAATCTAAAGTGAAAGGAGAACAAAATTCAAGAATCAATAGATGTATCTTCTCAGCAAAAGAAAATTAAAGAACAGAATTGACTAAACTATTATAAATCAAAGAATCAATCAACATATTACTTGAGAGATTGAGATTGAGATTGAGATTGAGGGGAAAAAAGCCCCCCACAAAAAACTTTCCTACTTTGTAGGGTTTGATGAAGAGAAACTCCTCATTGGTTGACATAATAAAAATCAAACAACATGACCTGCACAGCTACACTACATATGCAGACTACGTTTTTGTAACTTACCCAGGATCAAAGAAACCAGAATCCCAGAATCTCAGAAACCCAAAATTCCTAAAATCAAAAAGGAACCACAAATCCACAAAATCTCAAAAAAAAAAATAAAAATAAAAAACAAAAAATAAAAAAAAATCGTTCACGGATGAAATAATCGGATGTAAGACGACAAGTTTATTGCCAATAAAGTAACTAGTTATGATTGTATTTTAATATTTGGAATTTTTTGTCGTCCGTACAAGTAAAAATTAAAATTTTGGGAGGTACTGATAAAAAAAAAAAAAAACCCTTGTGGTTACGCTCCGAATGAGTACACTTATCAAGCTATTGTGTAGCGTTGAAAGTCCCATATTTTTTGGTGTGGCCTGTTTTCCTCCCATTTCAGGAGAAATTGTTTTCAATGGAATTAGACTTGGTTTACTGTATAAAGAATGTAAGATTTTTCATAAAATTATTACACGACACTACACAACCGTGATTAAAATTTGCCTTTACGGCTTTACCTCTTGAAGAAAAGAGATTTATTTTCTTTTGATGGCATGAGCATTGCTAGACTTGAGGAGTTAAAGGTAAATTCACCTGGGGTAGGACCACGGTTTGGGTGAATTTTGTATGGCAGGGCACCCTCCATTAATGCATGTCAGCTGAAGAAATCTAACATAGTTTCGAGAATCAAGACACTGAAGAGGTGTCTCATTTCACACAGCTGCTAAAGGGATTAATGTCTACTTACTCATAACCGATTTAGCCAAAATTGAAAAACGTGGTGACATCAAACACAAAATTACCATAAACAATAACAATAAAAACAAGTCTCAAACCAATGAAACTCTTTGGAAAAGAAGACAAATAACATTTACTACATAATGAATTAACAGACACATCTATATAGATAGAGAGAGATTAAATCTTATCCGTGTTGTTTCGTACGTCAGAAAATTGATGCTGGCAGGCTTAGATTACTCTCCATGCGATCACAGACAGAGAGAGAGAGAGAGAGAGAGAGGGAGAGAGAGAGAAGGATTGAAGTTTAAGAAGAGTCCTTATTGGCGGCTGAGTCACACGCACGCCCCTCAACGGGGGACTTTTCCAAATTCACCTATGGGTCCCACCTAAATACCAAATCAGGGTAGAATCTTTTTTCTCTTTACTTCCCAAGTTAGACTAGCATTGACTACAATGCAAACTGTGGGTTAGTTTCTCCTAAATTTAATAATATCACCATCATCATCATCATCATCAGAGTTGGATAATTGAATGATGAATTTATTTCAATAAAGAGTAATTTAGGTATTTTTAAAAATTTAAGAAAAAAAGTTTTCAAAAAATAACTTTAAATGGATAGATGTCCGTAATTGAAAGCTTCTTAGAAAACTTAGAGTCTAATTTGAAAAGTTTTGAAACTTGTATCATTTTTTTAAATGAGATAAAACCTTCGGACCTTATCTGAAAATTTACTATTTAATTATAATAATTTTAGTGCATGTTGTGCAAAGGTTTTCTGTTGGTTGCTCAAGTAAAATACCCCTATTTTTTATGGTATGTATATATATATATATCTTGTGGGTCCATTTGGGAATGAGACTAGGGGGGATAGAAAGATATACGTGGGACCACTATAAATATCAAACTTGGCCTCAATTACATATCCCTAACCCTTTCATCTGTGGCCTTACAAATCCAGACGATTTGGATTGGTGTACAGTTGATCCAACGATCCAGTAAATTCGAATTTGACTGAAACTTAGAACGTGTGACTATCGGAGGGGTCTCTATATACATTATTTTCCATATATATATATATATATATATATGTATGTATGTATATTTATAGGAGAGGAAACCTGTGTTTGACCGTCTCCATCAGACTTTCGTTAACAAGGCCTAAATATGGTATCGGAATCTGACTAATCCACTAACAATAATATTGATGATAATATTCCAATATAACTTATAACGACAACTTCATAATTTTTATTCTCTAGCGAATGGAACATGTTGGATGGTTAATAATGCTTGATTAAAAAGTCTTCTCTGCAGGCCACAATGGGACTACTTTCTAAATAAGATTCAACCGTTGTTTTAGAGCACACTTTGTCCAAAAAACAGGTTCTTTTAGATTTAGCCCCCTATAGATTGATCCCTGCGTGGATGGATGGTTTGAGGTTGTTCATCATCGGCCGCAGTGGGTTGTTGTTGAGGGAGGGAATTTGATTCACATTGGGTGGTGAAATAATTTAAAGTTGATAATTCTCTAGCAAACTGAATAAATATAAGAAAATGTATACTTATGAATAACGAGAATAAGGAATTTTTTTTTCCTGCATTTTAAGCAAGCAATGATCATTTTTCATCTTCTTCCATTGATTTGTATACATTGCCACTGATGCTAAGGATAAGCACCTCCGTGGATTTTCATTTTGCAAGAGAGATGAATCTTTGTATTCCTACGCCACACTGAGCAAATTAAAATCGTCTCTATCAAAGAAAATTAATTCATTTTTTTCCTTCTCCACAAAGAAAATATGTCGCCACAGATAAACAAAAAGAAAATTGCATGGGAAATCTTTGCGATTTTTCTCTCTCATGTGGATTCCTCTCATCTCACAAATACACCCAAATTGGATGACATGAAACAACTAAGAAAGTGTCAACTAACTACTTGTAAGGGTGTAAGAATATAGGATCACACCGGTAAGGCAGGCTCCAATGGGCTCTGAAGGGACCAACATAGAGGCTTGGATCCTTAGCCGGACCAAAACATGATGAATAAATGGTTTTTGTTCTTTCTTTTTTGGGGTTTTACAAATAAAAAACCTTCGTTATGGCAATTAACTAAGCAACTACCCTGACCTAGATGGGCCGCTAGTCCTACCAACTCTAGATTCCCTAATATTGGTTTCCAATAAGACCGAGGCTCATCAACAATGCCGTTTTTTTTTATTGGATATTGCCCGCACAATTATCCTTCCACCTGATATTTATACATATATTGTTGAAGTTGGAGTATTTGCCGCAAAACTATTAATGCCAAGTCCTAGGGTCATGAAATATTGTTAATACTTTGAGCTACGTAATATCCTAAGGCCATGCAATGTCACACAATTGCTTTTTGTGACATACTAAGGTCATGTGCTATCACACCATTATTATATGAACATCACTACAAAAAGATATTTAAACTTCACCTGGGACAAATGTCAGATTTAAGGGCATGGGCAATTTCCCTTTTTTTTTTTTTACAAGTACTTTATTCGTCAGTGTGAAAAGGGAGAGATGCCTTACAACTAAAAGACTTACATCATGGTCATGGTGTGCACAATGCTTGCTTGAAGAGAAAGAAATGCCGATGTGAGCATTTTTCATTGCTGACACAATATTTCTCTGATGGCAGTGAGGGGAAAAAAATACATGGTCTTAAAAAATATGTTTATTTATCAGAAAATTAAGCTGATATATTAGAGATAGTCAGAATGATGCCCTAATTCTATTTCTATCAGCATATTTCTTGGCCATTGCCCATTGTCAACTTTATTGTGCGGAGTCCTTGTATTTAATGGTCGTCGCCAAGGTCATACCCTTTTCCAAAAGGGGTATGACCTTGTAGGATCTCAAACCCCACCGAGCTCCCATTTACCCAAAACCAATTGGCTCCCACAACTTCACCAGGCTCTAATAACACTAATAAGATCTCAGACTCCACTGAAGTACTTATTCCAAAACTAATTGGTGATACATAAATTTTTTAAAAAAATATGGCATAATAATGGTTTAATTATCTTGCTGGTTGTGTTATGAAGGCATTCAAACTATACCAGTTTTTGCCCCAACATGGGCCCATGAGGGTTGTACCAGGGACACAACAGACCTGCTACAAGCAGAATTAGTGGCTAGGATCAGGTGAAAATAATAGTGACAACACAATTGACTACCAAATAATACCAAGGGAAATCCGTACGCTTAACTCATAAATAAAACTTCTAATGCAGTCTCTTGGTACCATCGCATAGTGTCAATACCAACAATCCATATGTTTCGGTTCACATATGAAAATCTCCCCGGACTCAACAAGATATTAGTGACTCCTTGGGGCTAACTAATTAAAAATCCAAATTGCCCAAAAATAGATCGATCCTCTTGCGCGGGCCTTTACCAGATTTCATTCCAATGAATTGATCACTTCTAGAACATCTTAATAATTGGGTTTAAATAAGTTGGTCCCATTGAAGAGACTCACGAATTCCTCCAAAATCAGAACCCACCATGACATAAATGAGTTATGATCCCCTGTCTGTCTCCCACATGCTCCCGCTGAGAGGGATGTGTAAAACTCCACTGAGCAACTCACCTATTGATAATCCAATGATCCCTCCCCTCCCATCAGATGGAGCACACGACGGAAAATTTTCATCTAATGCTTTTTCCAGTTTTCTTCATGCTCCAAAACAGATGGTGAAAGCCTTAACCCATCAATCTATGGACTATGGTTGACTAAAGAGTCAAATGGATAGTCATCCATTCCATCAAAACGCTCAAAAGAATTTGGACAAGAAGAGATGCAACCCAATAAAAGTATGAAGCCTATTGCTTTCTAGATAAAATCAACACAAACTGAACAGAAATATATTTTACCAAAAAAAAAAAAAAAGAACTGAACAATAACATAAACCACAACAGTCTCAGAGTACATATCATATAATTCCCAAACTGGAAAGCATCAGTTCCCAGACAACAAAGGGACCTCAGCACATAACCAAGGAATCATCAAATCAAAGATGATGAACCCTATTCCTAATAATTTCACTAAGGGATACACACATCACCAATGAGGAAAAAGTAAAGCAATAAAATGACATACTCATCCAAAAACCCAGCTTCCATCTCCTAAATGCAGTGGGGTTCGAAAAGAGAGTCATCCAAAAACCCAGCTTCCATCTCCTAAATGCAGTGGGGTTCGAAAAGAGAGTCATGTATCTTTTGTAGCTTGCCTACTTCTACGTTGATGGACGTCCCAATTATATACCCGAGCAATTGTAACCTGAAAGAAGGCATTACTTACTCAAGGAAATTTTATCTGCAAGTTACATAAACAACTGAATTTGGGCACATTCGTTCATGAAGAGCATTCAAGGTTCTTCCATGCATCAGGACAACTACAAAACTACGTATGCAGTCATGTAGCCCAGGGTTTGGTGGCCTGTCTACTCTCAAAGGTGCAATGTGGATGCGAACTGGCTGAAAATTCATGTTGAGCAATTCAAGCCATCAAATATTTAGGCTACAAGTAAATGATTCATGAAATAATTACACTGGGAGTAATAGTAGTAGTAGTAGTAGTAGTAGTAGTAGCAGTAAATCCAGGATGGGTTCCATCAGATTGATGGTTTGGACCATAGGGTCAGTTTATTAAGAATGAGGAGAAGATGTCACCATGGACACCCTGATGCATCATGAACTTATCATTCTCTTTCTGAATTAACCATATCAATATTAGATTATACATAAATAAGGTCCATATACCTGAGTTATTGTCACTTGGTCCCTCAAAAACTGCAGATCCGCAATTAGAACTTCCAAACTAGCTTTAGCATTTTCAAGGTTCTTTTGTAGCAGAGCATTAGCCTGGAAAAAATCAATACAACAGAACTGATTGCAAGCTTATACAGGATGTAAATGCCCACTTATGTACTATGACAACGAGATCCTTCAAATTGCTCGGAATGCTTATGTACTCATCACTATAGATGATCCAATCCAAGGAACAAACCATATAACAATGACTTTTTACCTTCTCAAATAAGCAATGAGAAGTAATAAAAACATGTTTTATCCAACGCAAAAGAATAGAGAACCAACCTCTTCACAAGAATACTCAAGCATGACATTTGCTCCTAGCCATAAACACACTGAGTTGGTGTCCTCAATCCGAGCCCTTGAATATATTCCCTCTGAAACTTCAAAATCAGCTATCAATGTCTGCATTGAATGTTAATAGAATGGTTGAGAGAGTTGAGATTGATATCATTTCATTTAACAAGCAGCTTACATAATTTGAAGCACAGCAGGTCTTTAGGACATTCAAAAACAATAAACAAGATTTTAAAAGAAAAAAAGAAAGAAAGAAAGAAACAATTTCTTTCTTTTTTCCCCTTTTTCTAAAAAAAAAGTTGGATTTACTGAAAACCATATCTACCATTTCAAAAGGAGAAAGAAAAGGCCCCTAGGATATGGAATATGAATGATGTTCCCCCCTGGAATTCACAGCCGATGCAATGCAACTAGCTCATTTGAGTAAACATATTGGGGAAAATTTCTAAGTTTTCTTTTTTCTGCAATTAGGCAAGAACATGTGGTGTGCTTGGAAGGTCCTCCATGCTACAAGAGGTTGCAAGTTTGAGTCACATTATATTGTTACCCATCCAAAAGAAAGAAAAGGAATATTATTTACACATGCAACCTACGATACCCGGATACTTGTCAAGCCCAATGAACGTCTCAGACCAATATTATACTTGTATTGGTACTTGATACCATAGTTGTCAAATCGCAAATCGTGTTGTGAATCGTTCAAGAGGTTGAAATGAATCGAATCGTGAATTGTAGGATATTTTCTACTTTTCTTAATATAGATAAGAAAAATCTAAAAAAATAGTGAAAAAATAGGAAAGATTATAGAAGTACACAATCTATCTATTTTTCATCCGTATCAGCATCAATGAGAAGGCTGCTTAGCCCAACGGTAAAGGCTTACCAGTAGTGTCCTAGAGGACGCAAGTTCAAGTAATGGAAACAGCCTCTTCAAAATGAAGGTAAGGTTGCGTACATCTTGCTCTTCTTAGACCCCGCTATGCGGAAGCTTTGTGCACTGGGTTGCCCTTTTTTTTTTTTAATCAACATCAATGCATGACAAATATTAGCTTCTACATAGTTTTGAAAATCGGAATCGTATCGCAAATTGTTCATGCCCATGAATCGAATTGAATCCTGAAATGTATTGTGAATCGTATGATTTTTTTGATTTTTCTAATAAAAATGAACAGTAGCTAAAAAAAAAGAAAAAAAACATTCATTCATATGAATACCCATCCATTTTCCCATTTATTGCACTAAAAACACAGCAAAAAATAACTAAATAAGTCTATCATACAATTGTATCAAGAAATTCATGACATATATAAATAAATAATAAATGTATGTGTAAATAGTTAAATAAGTTTCAGGTATTTATATATATATTATTGCTGTTAAATCAAAATATAAAAGTAAAAATAAAATTCAAACCATGAATCATATACAATAAGATATCTTTTGAAGTTGACAAAGTGTTCATGAAGGAAAAAAAAAACCAAAAAAGGTTTAAAAGAAAGATATAAAAAAGCACCAAACGTATAGTCTACCGCTTTAATTAAATCCATAGTCTTTATTCATGTCTAAAACCTCCCCAACGAGGCAAAAATTCTTAAGAGGTTTAGTTAACAACTAAATAAATTTTTAAAAGCAAAAATGCTTAAAAAAAAGAGAAAGAATAAAGAAGGGAAAAGGTAAAAGATTGTTAGTATTAACTTATTAGCTTAATCTATTCTCAGTCAACCGAATCGCTTGAATCATAATATTCAATGACATGAGTATCAAATCGACTGGTGAGTGCATTAATACTTAATCCACTCATTTCAACAATAGCCTTCCAGTAATTGTCATAAGTGGAGCATGTATTAATAGGGGAAGGACAATTTTTATTATTGTAACGTTGCTCTTCAGAAGAGGAAGATGCTAAGATATCTAATTTTTCAGATTTAGAGTCAGAATTTGATTTTGAACAGCCAGAATTAAGCATTAATTTAAATAATTGTTGCTTAAGATGTTCATCAATCTCAAAGCTTTCTAATTTTTGCTTTGTTTTGCATTTATTTGCATAATGGCCAATTTTCCAACACTTATAACATTTTATTTCTGTTTTGGCCTTTTTCTTCTCTCTATCGATTTTCCTCTTGGGGAATAGGTCTTTGGATTCTTGCCTTTTAGAGGAATATTTCTACTTTTTATGGGATTTGCGTGAACTTCACGTTTTTTGTATTTCTTATTTTTGGATATTTAAGAGGTGTATCATAGGCAAATTGGTCACAGAATTCTCCTAATTCTTTACGACCAGAAAGATTTTGCCTTTTTAATTGATGTTACAATTTTAAGTCATTGCAAAGAGATAAACCTTCTTGAAGGACAGCACTAATTAATTGTCGATAAGTATATTCGGAGTAAGGAATAGTTATTCCATCATGTCTATCTTTGAGTTTCTTGCAGACTCTTTCAGCAAATAAATTGGGAAGACCATCTATAAACTTGGCTTTCCAATGCTCATTATTATCATTATGCCTTCGCATAACTTTTGCAAGGAAAACATCTTTATACCATTAAAATAGGTTAAAGATGGGCATCTTAAATTCTATAAAAGTTCATGACTTCTTTCCCTTTGATTATCCCAAGGGCCTATAAAATGTAGGATCATAGTCTGAACCAAGGTACAAACAACATCTTCATGAGCTTCTTGCTGTTGGGTGTTTTCATTTCTCACAATTTTCTTTGCAGTAGTAATTTCTAGACGTTGTAATTCCATAAGGATATTATCCCACCAACCTTTTAACACACTAGTGAAACCAATGGTTATAAGCTTGGCGATGTTAGCATCAGAATTATTATTCTATTTACAAACAGTACCATACATCATCATTCGATGTATGACTTCAAAAATTTGATATTCAGATTTACCATCTATGTTCCATTCATAAATGGTTTTCCCATGAAATGATTTCTGAAAATGAAGAAAATATTCTTCATACAGTAAATCTTGAGGAATAGGCCTAGGATAATAGAACCTACTATTTATATCCCAAGTATTCTAGGAACTTTTAGTATAACGTATGTAATTAATTTCATTATGTAAAGCCTGTAATAAGCTTCTGCGTTCATTATTTCATTCTGAGAAGATTCTATATTAGAATTGTTGGATAGGTCTTGAATACTTAGGCCTCTCATTTGACTTAATAATTGAGTTATAAACTTATCATTTTTCTCTCTTGTATTAGAGAGATTAAATCTCTGTATTGGGATTGGAGGTTTGACAGGAATTTCCTCGGCAAATTGTGCTTTAGCACTTGATCTGCTGGAACTTTTATCTTCTAAAGATTGAATTAGATTTTCAATCCCGGTTAATTGTTTGGAGATGCAGACCTGTATAATTTTTCTGCTTATAGACCTTACTTAAAGAAGAGGTCTCTTCTGCTTTAATATAAGCAGTTGCTTCTAGTGAAGGATGAAGATTGATCAGAAGTACTCGGAGATTCTAGTTTTAAGTATTCTGTGGGTGGATGTATGGCTCTAATTTGAGTTCCATCCACTTTGTGCCATGCTTTGTAAAATTCTGAAAGCATTAAAATTGATCCTTCTTCATCAAATTCTGGATAATGAATAGCATAAAACCACTTGACGAAAGAAAGAATAGTATGAGTTTTTTCTATAAACGCATAAAATTCTTCTTTGAATTGTAGTAATTGGTCCTTATTGAACTTTTTAAAATATCATTTTCTAAAAGCCTCATATTTTGGCTGATAAAACTCAGCATTGATCTTTGTTCAATCAACAAAAAATTGGGATTTTTCTTCCATTAAGGCAAAGTAAAATTGACTTCATTGGCAATCGGGAATGTTCTTTCATTAGACTGCCTACTGTAAATTCTATGAATCTGCTATTCTGATAAATGAAGTCCTTCTAAAGTGACCTTAGGAAGAGTTGTTGTTACAGTTCTTATTTCCAAAGCAGGAGGGATAGAGGCAGTCTCTGAAATAAGATCTATAGACCCGACTTCAGAGGTTGGCCGAGAGGAAGAAATAGAGTATCTAGAAGTAGAGGGTAATGACACTCTGTATGGAGGAATACTCCGGGAAGAACTGACTTTAGATGAGAAAGCTCTAGAGGGTCTATGGAAGCTAATTGAAACATCTCCATCAGCTGTTTGTATTACCTCATCTATATCATGATGTAAAATGGGTCTAGGCAGGACTGCATTCTGCATAGTCCAATTGTTAAGGAAATTAACTTCTTCCCAAGAAATCATTTTGGGTATAGCAATATTAGAGGTCATAAGATTAGACTCAAGTAATACTGTTTTTCCGGTGGACTAATTTGGTGAACATTTGGGGCCAAAGTATTCATGACCTTATAATGAATTTTGTCAATAACTGTAATAGTTTCAGACCTAAGAAGAAAATTATATCCTTTAGTTTGGAGCCTTAAAGCAGCAGCCTCACAAATTTTGATATACATTAAATAAACTGGCCCATGACAAAGGCTAGTTTCTACAGTCCCCAATGGTCTCTAGTCAAGACATCTAGCATCTCCTAATTGAGCTTGCAGGCAACCATTCATACCTAGTAAGGTTAATAGCTTGAAAGCAACCTAGATACAACCAATATGCAAAAACTTATGCTTCTGCATATGCCTAAAAATATCTTCAGGTTCTAATAACCTTAAAGTCTCATACTAATTTTCAAGACTTACTGCCTGTTCCAAGGTCTTAATTGCCATACTACTATTGAATTGGAATAATCTAATTTTATAAATAGTCTCTGGTTTGACAGAGGGCATTGTCCAATGATTTAATTATTCTTGGACACTACTGTATTCAATTAATTCTGAATTCTTTATATTAGAATTCTACAGAAATATGCTTAACATGAAAACAGTAGAAGTGTGAATGCAAATACATCTCGAATATACTTAAAAATAGTTAATGCGTATTATAAGCATGTTACATTTGCTAAAACATTTTAAGTGTCTACATACTATGCACGTTTGTCAACAATTTACGGGACACAACGCCATCAACACAATCCCCTGCTACTATGAAAAACCCCAACGCGACCTGGGTGACGTCCCACATAGTATAAAAGAGCTTAGAATGATTTAGTAGGAGTAACAGTACTCATTAATTACATAATAAGTATGGATAATATTTGAAGATGTATTAACATTCATAGTGAATTTAAGCCACCATGGCTCTGGTACCAAATAGCAGTAGTGTTGGATTTTTAACAAATCGACAAAATGAACAAGATAACACAAATAATAAAAAGAACTTACTAGGACTTTATTGATCTATAGTAGTATAGTAGTACACTCAGGGAGGGAATTTACAACTCGCTACAAAGAAAAGAAAGAAGAGTTATCCACCATTTACAACCTGTCTCAACAAGGGTGAGACCTTCACTATAAATAAGCAGCAGATTTTAAAATTTTGGAATCCGCAGATTTCAACTTTGGTTAAATCCGAAGAAGACGCTGGAAAAAGATGTGCTAGAGGATAAGGTTGTCGACTAGTAAATTTGTCGTCGCTTAATAATGTGAGTCAGGAATAATGACTGAGGGGAAGTGATGCTTATTAGGAATAATGACTGAAAGAAAGTAGTGCTTATCTTTTTCCTTTAATAATGATGAATGTCATAAGTGACAAGGCCTTAATGGAAGATAATTGGGATTCTCTCACGACATGGCAGATAAATTTGGGATCTTGCGATTGTCCAACGAGACAAGTGAAAGAAAATTGTTCCAAGATTGTTTGATCAATTACAAACAATCAATTACAAGATTGGTAATCAATTACAAACTTTTGAATGATTGTTTGAAATGGATCACATATCCAATTCCCAATAAAAAGGATTTATTAAACAAATTAGATTCTGTTATAATATTTTCCAAATTTGATCTAAAATCTGGTTATTGGCAGATCCAAACTGCTAAAGCGGATAGATATAAAACGACTTTTACAATACCATTTAGTCAATATGAATGGAATGTAATGCCCTTTGGTCTGAAAAATGCTCCTTCTGAATTTCAGAATATTATGGATGAAATATTCAGTCCATACTCTGAATTCTCTATTGTCTATATAGATGATATCTTAATATTTTCAAAATTGATTGACCAACATTTCAAACGTCTCAGAATTTTTAAAGATGTTATTAAAAGAAACGGTTTAGTAGCTTCTGCCCCAAAAATAAAAATTTTGCAAACCACTATACGTTTTTTAGGACATAACATAAATCAAGGCAGTATTATCCCTATTGACAGAAGTATTGAGTTTGCATCTAAATTTCCAGATGAAATAACACATAAAACTCAATTGCAAAGGTTTCTTGGCAGCCTAAACTATATTGTTGACTATTACCCAAATTTAGCCCAAGATGAGACTATCCTTTATGATAGATTAAAGAAAAATCCCCCTCCTTGGACAACAGAACACACCAAAACTGTGCAAAAAATAAAGCACAAGGTCAAGCAATTACCCTGTCTAGCTATAGCCAATCCTCAATGGAATAAAATCGTTGAGACAGATGCCTCCGATAAAGGTTATGGAGGAATTCTCAAACAGAAAATCCTGTTTCTAATAAAGAAGAACTAATTAGATTCACATCAGGAGTTTGGAAAACTGCCCAAATCAATTATTCCACGATTAAGAAAGAAATTCTTTCTATAATTAAATGTGTTTCTAAATTTCAAGATGACCTATTAAATCAATGCTTTTTAATTAGAATTGATTGCAGTTCTGCAAAACAGATCCTTAAAAAGGATGTTAAAAATTTGGCTTCTAAGCAAATTTTCGCTGGATGGCAAGCTAATTTATCTGCCTTTAATTTTAATATTGAATATATTAAGGAAGAATCAAATTCCCTTCTTGATTTTCTCACCCGTGAATTTTTGCAGGGTCCCTTATGAGTTCTTCAGGCTGAGGCCGAGGTCGAGGCCTAGGAAAAGGAAAATCTCCTCTTCCTCCTAATGATCTAGAATTTTGGCAAACCATCCAGTCCAGAGCAAAGGCCAATAAAGGGCCCAGCAATTTCTCTTTAGGAGTAAATCCAACTCTATTCT
Organism: Sextonia rubra; assembly: GCA_037013555.1. Lineage (NCBI taxonomy): Eukaryota > Viridiplantae > Streptophyta > Magnoliopsida > Laurales > Lauraceae > Sextonia > Sextonia rubra. The sequence continues at coordinate 100,541,990 of JASUAD010000001.1, read as the reverse complement.
AAGCAGCAGAATAAAGTCTACTAAAGTTATCCTTCTTCAAGAACCCCAATGTTTACAGAAATCAATCTGTGAAACTATCTTGGTAATTAGCCAAGAATATCAACAATGGATAATTGATCCATGGGAAATCAAGAAAAGATATCTTGATACCCAAAGTTTTGCTGCACCAGATGGCAAATATCGCTATGTGTCCAAAGCAATGCTTCAGGAAACAGGGTCTGTGGAAATTAACCACTCTTCAAAATACTAAGAAGAAAGAAAGCCCAATTGGCTATAGTAAATATATTATCAAAAGAAGCATTGGCCCCAGAGAATGAGGATTTGATTTGAATCAATCTCGCAGGCGCTCTACAGGCCAATCTTATAATTATTGGGATTATATCCAAGCATGGAAAAATACTTTCTACTATCAAAATCCCCAACATAAATAATCACGGTTTATTAAATTATGCCTTGATATTACCAAATTTGGTTTTGCAAATTGGTTTTTTGAATGGTGGGAGAAATTTGGTCCTACAATTGACGCCTTACCAAAATCCATAGGAAAATTATTTCCCCTATGGCAAGAAAGCATCCTCAAATACAAGGAAAAAATAATCTTCCTATTGGATTTCCATCCTTGTTATTCTTCCCCCAATTTGGTATCCAATGGATTTGGAAATGGGATATCCTTACCATTTTCAATCACTGCAAGGTTCCAATTCTTCAAAGGACACTCTGGTTCAGATGGTGGAATAAATTCCCTGATATTGAAGATAAAGTTCAAGAAATTCAGAAAACAATTGAGCAATTTCATCATCCTATCATTCCTCCAGCAGGCCTAATTATTCTTCACCCAATTTGGTCTCCCATGGATATGGAAATGGGATATCCTTATCACTTTCAATCACTGCAAGGTTCCAATTCTTCAAAGGACCTTTCTAGATCAGATGGTGGAACAAATTCCCTGATATTGAAGATAAAGTTCAAGAAATTCAAAAAACAATTGAGCAATTCCATCATCCTATCATTCCTCCAGCAGGCCTAAGTGAAAGCTGCTCCTCTTCCACCAATCCCTTTGATTTAATTAAAATTCAGCTTTGCTCCCAATTTCCTAATATTTCAGAATAGGACTAATTATTAAATGCATGGAATTAATGAAGAATTCCTTTGTTCAATCTTTTTCTCTCCCTATTAAGGATGATGCCTCAATGGCATCCATCCACAGCAATGATGAACAGAACACTTTCACTTGTCTCACTGGAGAATCGTAGGACCCCAATGACGAGGTCTCAGTGGAGTTACGTCATGGCAGAGAAATTTTCAAAGAAATCAGACTGATTGTGGGACCCCCACTTTTCAAGATTCCTGCGATCCTCAATAGCCGCATGATGACAAATGTCACTTGTGATATTCTTCATTATTAAAGGGAAAAGAAAAGCATCACTTCCCCTCAGTCATTATTCCTGATCAGCATCACTTTCCCTTAGTCATTATTCCTGGCTCACATTATTAAGCGACGACAAATTTACTAGTCAACAACCTTATCCTCCAATGCATCTTTTTCCAACGCCTTCTTCAGATTTAATCGAAGTTGGAATTTGCGGATTCCAAAATTTTAAAATCCGCTGCTTATTTATAGTGAAGGTCTCACCCTTGTTGAGACAGGTTGTAAATAGTGGATAACTCTTCTTTCTTTTCTTCGTAGCAAGTTGTAAATTCCCTCTCTGAGTGTACTATTGTACTACTACAAATTAATAAAGTCTTAGTAAGTTCTTATTATTATTTGTGTTATCTGGTTCATTTTGCCGATTTGTTAAAAATCCAACGCTATCGCTATTTGGTATCAGAGCCATGATGGCTTAAATTCACTATGAATACTAATACGTCTTCAAATACTTATCCATACTTAATATTTAATTAATGAGTACTATTACTCTGACTAAATCATTCTAAGCTCTTTTATATGATGTGGGACGGCACCCAAGTCGCGTTGGGGTTTTGCCATAGTAGCAGGGGATTGCATTGATGGCATTGCATCCCGTAAACCGTTGACAGATGTGCATTGTATGTAGACACTTAAAATGTTTTAGCAAATGTAATATGCTTATAGTTCACATCAACTATTTTTAAGTATATTCAAGATGTATTTGCATTCATACTTCTACTGTTTTCATGTTAAGCAGATTTCTATAGAATTCTAATATAAAGAATTCATAATTAATTGAAACAGTAATGTCCAAGAACAATTAAATCGTTCGACAATTCCCTTTGTCAAACCAGAGAAAATTTATAAAATTGGATTATTCCAATTCAACAGTAGTATGACAACTAAAACCTTGGAACAAATAGTAAGTCTCGAAAATGAAGATGAGATTTTAAGGTTATTAGAACTTGAAGATATTGTTAGACATACGCAGAAGCATAAGTTTTTTGCATATTGGCTGCATCCAGATTGCTTTCAAGCCATTAACTTCACTAGGCATGAATGCTTGCCTACAAGCTCAATTAAGAGATGCTAGATGTCTTGACTAGAGACCATCCCTTATGGGGATTGTAGAAACTAGCCTTTGTAATGCGCCAGTTTATTTTAATGTATATCAAACTTTGACTCTGTCACTTACAGGCAGAAATATATGTGAGGCTACTGCTTTAAGACTTCAGACTAAAGGACATAATTTTCTTCCTGGGTCTGAAACTTTTGCAGTTATTTATAGAATTCATTATAAGGTCATGAATATTTTGGCCCAAATGTTCACAAAATTAGTTCACCGGGAAAAACAGTATTAATTAAGTCTAATCTTATGACCTCTAACATTGCTACACCCAGAATAATTTCCTAGGAAGAAGTTAATTTCCCTATCAATTGGACTATGTAGAATGCAGTCCCGCCTAGACCTATTTTACATCATGATATAGATGAGGTAATACAAACAGCTAATGACGATGTTTCAATCAGCTTCGACAGACCCTCTAGAGCTTCCACATCTGGAGTCGGTTCTTCCCGGAGTATTCCTCGGTACAAAGTGTCATTACCCTCTACTTCTAGACACTCTATATCTTCCTCTCGGCCAACCTTTGAAGTCGAGTCTATAGATCCTATTTCAGAGACTGCATCTATCCCTCTTGCTCTAGAAACAAGAACTATAACAACAGCTCTTCTTGAGGTCACTTTAGAAGGACTTCATATATCAAAACAGTAGATTCCTCATGGAATTTACAATAGGTAGTCTAATGAAAGAACATCCTCGAATGCTAGTGAAGTTAATTTTACTTTGCCTTAATGGAAGAAAAATCCCAATTTTTTGTTGATCGAACAAAGATCAACGCCGAGTTTTATCAGCCAAAATATGAGGCTTTTAGAAAATGGTATTTTAAAAACTTCAATAAGGACCAATTATTACAATTCAAAGAAGAAATTTATGCTTTTATAGAAAAAACTCATACTATTCTTTCTTTCGTCAAGTGGTTTTATGCTACTCATTATCTAGAATTTGATGAAGAAAGATCAATTTTAATGCTTTCAGAATTTTACAAAGCATGGCACAAAGTGATGGAACTCAAATTAGAGCCATACATCCACCTGCAGAACACTTAAAACTAGAATCTCCTAGTACTTCTGATCAATCTTCACCTTCACTAGAAGCAGTTGCTTATATTAAAGCAGAAGAGACCTCTTCTTTAAGTAAGGCCTATAAGCAGAATAATTATACAAATCTACATCTCCAAACAATAGGATAACAATTAACCGGGATTGAAAATCAAACTCAATCTTTAGAAAAGAAAAGTTCTAGCAAATAAAGTGCTAAAACACAATTTGTCTAGGAAATTCCTATCAAACCTCCAATCCCAATATAGGGATTTAATCTCTTTAACACAAGAAAGAAAAATGATGAGTTTATAACTCAATTATTAAGTCGAATGAAAGGCTTAAGTATTCAAGTCCTATCCAACGATTCTAATTAGAATCGGATTCAGAGTTGTCTCAGAATGAAATAATGAAAGCAGAAGCGTCATTACAAGCTTTACATAATGAAATGAATAATATACGTTATACTAAAAGTTCCCATAATACTTGGAATATAAATAGTAGGTTTTATTATCCTAAGCCTCCTATTCAAGATTTACTGCATGAAAAAGATTTTCTTCATTCTCAGAAATCATTTCATGGGAAAACCATTTATGAATGAAACATAGATGGTAAATGAATATCAGATTTTTGAAGTTATACATCAAATGATGATGTATAGTATTATTTGTAAACAAAACAATAATTCTGACGCTAATATAGCCAAGCTTATATCCACTGGTTTCACTGGTGTGTTAAAAGGTTGGTGAGATAATAACCTCACGAAATTACGTCTAGAAAATATTACTGCAAAGAAAATTGTGAAAAATGAAAACACTCAATAGCAAGAAGCTCATGAAGATGCTGTTTATATCCTGGTTCAAACTATGATCCTACATTTTATAGGCCCTTAGGATCATGAAAGGGAAAGAAGTTATGAACTTTTACAGAATTTCAGATGCCCATCTTTAACCCATTTTAGATGGTATAAAAATGTTTTTCTTACAGAAGTTATGCAAAGGCATGATGCTAATAATGAGCATTGGAAAGCCAAGTTTATAGATGGTCTTCCCAATTTATTTGCTGACAGAGTTTGCAAGAAACTCAGAGATAGACATGATGGAATAACTATTCCTTACTCAGAATATATTTATGGACAATTAATTAGTGTTTATCTCTTTGCAATGACTAAAAATTGCAACATCAATTAAAAAGGCAAAATCTTTCTGGTCGAAAAGAATTAGAAGAATTTTGTGACCAATTTGCCTATAATACACCTCTTAAATATCCAAAAATAAGAAATAAAAAAGAACATAAAGCATTACACAAATGCAATAAAAAGAAGAAATATTCCTCTAGAAGGCAAGAATCCAAAGACATATCTTCCCAAAAGGAAAATCCATAAAGGGCAGAAAAAAGCTAAAATAGAAATAAAATGTTATAAGTGTGGGAAAATTGGCCATTATGCAAATAAATGCAAAACAAAACAAAAATTAGAAAACCTTAAGATTGATGAACATCGTAAGCAACAATTATTTAAATTAATGATTAATTCTAGCTCTTCAGAATCAAATTCTAACTCTGAATCTAAAGAAATAGATATCTTAGCATCTTTCTCTTTTGAAGAGCAACATAACAATAATAAAAATTGTCCTTGCCCTACTAATACATGATCCACTTTCGACAATTATTAGAAGGCTATTGTTGAAATGAATGGATTAAGCATTAATGTACTCACTAGTTAGCAACAATCTATCATTGATCTTGTAGATCAAGTATAAGATCTTCATATTCGTAAAAAATTAATTGAAACATGCATAACTATGCATATTAAAGATGAAACAGAAGGTACTAATCCTCCTATAAATAATTACAGCTTAAGAGAAGTCTTAAACAGACTAGATAATCAAAATGCTTCTAGACCAGTTTCTTTATCTGATCTAACAATAGAAGTTAATCAGATTACGAGTGAAATCAAACAATTGAAAGGATTTCAAACTGAAACCATACAGGAGTTAATGATAATTGAAAAAAGGATTATCAAGCTAGAAAAAAGAAATTCTTCTTCCTCATCTGATGAAATTCCTAAAAAAGAAGATTATTTAAATCTCATTACCCAAGTCACTACACAAAAGTGGCATATTAGGATAACAATAGTCATAAATAATGAAAATACTATTTCTAATGCAATAGCATTAGTAGATTCAGGAGCAGATCCAAACTGCATCCAAGAAGGGCTAATTCCAACCTAATATTTTCAAAAAACCATTCACAGTCTCAGCACTGCTAATGAACAAAAATTGTTCATAAATTATCAATTAAAACATACCTACATATGCAATAAGGGCATATGTATTCCAACCCATTTTTATCTTATTAAAAATCTTTCCCAACAAATTATTCTGGGAAGTCCTTTTTTACTTCGATTATGCCAATAGAACAACTTAATTCTACTAGATTCAATGGGAATCTTGATAATCATAAAGTTCGCTTTGACTTTATTACTGAGCCACGAACTAAACTTCTTAATTATCTAAAAGATACTACTGCTCTTAAAGAAAAACACATTTATTTCTTACAAAAAGAAATAATATTTTTAAATATAGAACAACAATTGTTGTTTCCTCAAATCAAAAATAATATTGATAAAATCCATCAACAATTCACCACTGAAATATGTAGTGATATTCCTAATGCATTTTGGGATAGAATGCAACATATTCTTTCTCTTCCCTATGAAAAAGATTACTTTAAAAATCGGCAAATCCATGCTCTTTATTCATGTCTAAAACCTCCCCAAAGAGGCGAAAACTCTTAAGAGGTTTAGTTAACAACAAAATAAACTGTTAAAAGTAAAAATGCTTTAAAAAAAAAAGAATAAAGAAGGGAAAAGGTAAAAGATTGTTAGCATTAACTTATTAGTTGTATCTATTCTCAGTCAGTCAAATCGCTTGAATCGTAAGATTCGATGACATGAGTATCAAATCATAAGATTCACACTTGAATCCTAAAATTCACCTTAAAATGGGATTTATTGAAAGATACGAATCATTTTCCTTAAGATTCAGGATACGAATCATAGGATTCTAATAACTATGCTTGATACTGCATTAATACTTCTAGGATACAAGTTTAGCATATCCTACCTAACAAGTCCATTATTTTATATAATTCTCTAAAATTTCTTACTCCTCAACATAAAAAATGTTAGAAGGGAACATGAACAATGATAATTTCAATAATTCAAACATGATGTAAACGAAAAATTAGGACACCCATATCCGTATCCGTGTCCTAGATTTCCAAAAGTGTAGAGTCGTATCCTTAATCCCCGTATTTGTGTCCATACCCATACCTGTATTTCGGCATCATAGCATGCAACTTATATTAGCAGAGCTCTCTTTTTCTCAAATATAAGTTGAGTGTCCAATTTGGTGGACTCTTTTAAGGCAGTAGAACCAAACCCTATGGGCTATTAGTGGACTGAAAGTTCTTGGTATTCTCAATTTCAAGGTGGGGAAAACTTTGGGACTTGGAGAGATTGCTTAGAAAAGGGTTTCGCCGTGTTGATAAGGAGTGAGAATTGCCTCAGATTGGGTTCTTTTCTTGTGTTGTTCATGGATAGTATCATGGAAAATCTTGTGAATGCATTTACTTTGTACCCCTACAAGGATCCAATTGAACCAATCATGACCAAGGAACAAAATAGCGGCCGCTACGAAGCGTAGCGGCCGCTATATCGGCCGTAGCGGCCCTACCCGCTACGCTATTTGGGTGTTAGCGGCGCTAACACCCGTAGCGGCCCGTAGAGGCCGCTACGTAGCGGCCGCAGCATGTCTGGGCTATTTAAAGCCCAGACGAACTTCTTTCCCCATTTTCTCACCTGTTGCACTGCTGTCTCCATCTCTCATTTTCCTTTTCCACTGTATTTTGGTCCTACCACCCTCTTTCTTCAAATCAAAAGCAACAAGAGTCCAAAAACACATCAAGATCTACAAATCTAGAGCATTCATCTTCTTTGGAGCCAAAAAGCTTTTTTCAAAAGGTATTTTCTATGTGATTTTTTTAGATCTATGGCTCTATTCTTCTTTTCTCCTTTATAAATCTCTTGGGAATGGCTTGTAAGTGATAGATCTATGTTTCCCATAGATCAAATCCCCATTTTCTATAGTTTATTTATTTATTATTTATTTTTTATTCTCGGAATTTTTTTATTTTTTGAAAAAAAATTTTTTTTTCTTGAAGAAACACCAACCAAATCACTTGAAAATTATTCTCAAGTGTTAGATCTATGAATCCCATGAATGAATCACACTTTTTTTCTTGTTTATTTGAATTTATTTAATTTTTTATGTTCATTTTAATAGGACTTTTTGAAAAAAATAAATTTTATTTAAATTTGGCCAACTAAATTGCTTAAAATCACTCCCAAGTAGCCTAGATCTATCATTCTCATAGATCAAACCCCCATTTTTTTGGGTTTTATAATTTATTTTTTATTTATTATTCTCGGATTTTATTTATTTATTTATTTTAAAAAAAATTTCTTTAAGAAACACCAACAAAATTGCTTGAAAATCACTTCCAAGTGTTAAATCTATGAATCCCAAGATTGAATCACACTTTCTTTCTTGTTATTTTAATTTATTTAATTTTTTATGATCATATTAATAGGATTTTTTGAAAAAAGATAATTTTTATTTAAATGTGGTCAATGAAATCACTTAAAATCACTCCCAAGTAGCTAGATCTATAATTCTCATAGATCAAACCCCCATTTTTATGTGTTATTTATTCTTTTTTTATTTTTTATTTTCGGATTTTTTAATTTTTTAAAAAAAAATTTTTTTCTTGAAGAAACACTAACCAAATTGCTTGAAAATCACTCCCAAGTGTTAGATCAATGAATCACACATTCACACATTCTTTTTTTCTTTTTTTTGAATTTATTTAATTTTTCATGTTCATAGTTCATACTTCATACGCCATATTAATGGGATTTTTTGAAAAAAAAATATTTAAATGTGGTCAACTAAGTCATATATGCATTATGCAGGTATTTATTGTGTGCCTCAAAGTTCAACTTCTCTCATCATTTTCGTTTGTGATTTGCTAAGAAGTAAGAATTAAGATGGTGCGCGATGTAGATCCTGCATGGGCACACGGTGTATCAGTTGATGGAAATAGGTCAAAAATAAAATGTAATTTGTGTGGTAAAATCACTAATGGGGGTATTACAAGATTCAAGCAGCACTTGGCTCATGTTTCAGGCAATGTGGCGGGATGTACAGTTGCACCAAAAGAGCTTAGAGAAGAGATGAAAAAGCTTCTAAATAAAGGAAAAGAAAGAAAAGTAGAGATCAAAGAAAAAAGAAGCCAAGAAGTTGATGATGCCCGCTATGAGGTGTTTGGAGAGCAAATTCCTTCTGATTTTGATGATGAAGGTGATGACCCAGAAATGGAAGCTGCAAGAAGAGAGTCACTTATGACGGCACAAATGGATGAAATGCGAAGAAGTACTGGTAGACAGTTTGAATCTGGGGGCTCATCTAGGGGAGGGGGGCCAGGGGACTCATCCAGGGGCAAAGGTATAGCTAGAACAATGCGTCGAGCATTCAGCACTCGACAACAGGAGGATGATATTGAGATTATTTCTTCTCGTAAAGCATTACGGACTCCTAGTAGTGCTATACCCGGTCCAATTGATCCTCTAGCACATAGAAATGAGTCAGCTAAACAGCCTAAAATCTCAAAGTTGTTTAAGGGGGCCTTGAAAAGTGCAAGAGACAGATTAGCGTCAGCTACAGCAAAGTGGTTAATTCACAAGAACATACCCCCTCAAGCTGTGGATTCTCCTTACTTCCAAACTATACTAGATGTTGCAGCTACCGCTGGTCCTGGTATAACAGCACCTTCTGTCTATGATGTGGGGACCAAGTATTTAGAAATTGAGTATGAAGATATAAAGAGTTGGGTAGCTACTTTTAAAGATATATGGGAGGAAAGGGGAGTCACAATTATGTGTGACGGATGGACGAGCAGCACACAAACACAGTTAATAAATTTTTTAGTGTACTCTGCTGCTGGGACCGTCTTTGTTAAGTCCGTTGATGCATCTGAACATATACGGGCTGCAAAATATATTTTCCGCCTTATGGATAAAGTTGTTGAAAGTGTTGGTGAGGAAAATGTTGTGCAAATTGTTACAGATAATGGTGCCAATTTCAAGAAAGCCGGGCAGTTGTTAATGGAAAAGAGAAATAACTTGTTTTGGACCCCATGTGCGGCACATTGTATAGATTTAATGTTGGAGGACATTGGAAAGAGGAAAAATGTGAAAACTGTCATCATGTCTTGTAGAAGCATCACAAGATTTATCTATGATCACTCGTGGTTGTTGGCATTAATGAAGACATTCACAAATGGAAGAGCCTTGGTGCGTCCAGCTGCAACAAGGTTTGCCACCCACTTCATTGCCATGGATAGCCTTGTGCAACATAGAAATGAGTTGATTCAGATGTTTGCATCAGAACAATGGCTTAATTCAAAATGGGGAGCAGCAACGAGTGGTCCTGGCTTTGATGTCCCCAATCTTGTTAGAGATAATAAATTTTGGTCTAAAGTTAGAAATATTTTGAAGGTCTTTGAACCTTTAGTGAAAGTGTTGTGGCTTGTAGATAATGATGATAAGCCGACAATGGGCTATATTTATGAGGCAATGGATCGAGCAAAACTAGCAATACAAGAAAATTGCAGGTATTATCAAGAATTCTTGCAAATAATTGATGCTCGATGGAATGATCAATTGCACCATCCATTGCATGCTGCAGGTGAAATAAACTTTTACACTATTGGCCTATGATTTTACAAGAGTTTTACTTTTATTTTGTATTGTATAGAGATGTACTTATGCAAATTTGACATTTGAATTGTAGGATATTTTTTAAACCCTCAATTCTACTATTCGAACGAGAAACAACATACAAAAACAATTGATACTGAGTTGCGAATAGGATTGAAGGAGGTGTTGAAGAAAGTAATTCTTAATCACAATGACCAGGTTTTAGCCTTAAAAGAAGTAAGTGACATGTCATATATGATATAACGTTTATTATAGTTTAAATGTATTGTGATTTTTACCTAAGTTTTGAGTTGTGACAAATTTAAAATGATTTGTACTTTGTATATGGTAGATTTCTATATACACAATGAGACAAGGGAGTTTTGCAGACCCGTTGGCAATTAGATCAATAACCAGCTTATATCCTGGTACAAATAGTTTTAACCTAGTCACGTACTAGTTTTAAGTTTATATATATTATTTGCCGTGGAATGGGGATTGTGGATGACTAATTTTTTATGTTCATTTTTTTTCCCAATTTCAGCCGAGTGGTGGATCAATTTTGGAGAAAGTGCTCCACACTTGAGAATTGCTACCATTCGGGTCCTTAGCCAAACAACGTCTTCATCGAATTGTGAAAGAAACTGGAGTACTTTCTCATTAATTCACACAAAATTGAGAAATCGGATAGCAATGCAGAAGCTGAACAAGCTAGTATATTGTCACTACAATTTGAAGCTGAGAGTCAGAAATAGACAAAGGAAGCAAAGGGATGATCCGAATTATTGCCCTATAAATTTGGATAATATCTTTCAAGAAGATGATCCCTTACTTCCATGGTTAGTTGATGTAGAAGATCCATTGTTAGATGGAGATGAGAATTTACACCAGGATATACGAGGAATAATGGACGAAGACGAAAGAGAAGGGGAAAGTGAGCCTCAGCCACCTACAGAAACTAGAACATCAAGGGGCATTGAACCTGAGCCCTCTCATGTAGTATCTACAGTGAGCTCTGATAGTTCGAGTTCAAGCATTGCTCCAAGTAGTGACTCTCCGTCTGGAGGAGGTAACGGGGCCGAGCCAAGTGATTCTTACCATGAAGACGAATTAAATGCTCCTGCTCAGACTGTGGATGAATTTCCAAATCCATCTCGTATGAGGTCAGGTCATGTTTATGTACGCCAAAGACCCCGTGATGGACAAGGAAATGATGGTACGAGTGCAAATGTTGGAAGGCAACAAACAGCAAAGTGGTACCCTGTTTTCCATGACCCATATTCTGGGTACCAACCGTATGTCCCACCAGACTACGCACATGGTCAAGCGGAATCATCCTCACAACAATATTCAGAATCAGGGTCATTTGATCACTATCCTCATCCAAATCCAAGTCCATCCCATTTCTTTATGTTTGAGGATCCTAATGCCTGCCAATATGGAGGGGAGTTGCACTATGTTGGTACAAGTGGGAGTGGTGCCAATGATAACAACTATGGGGATGAAGACAGTGATGCCAGTGTCATATATCCTGCTAGACATTCATTTTGGTGGTAGAGGTATTCCTTTAATCATTTCTTAAATCCAAAGTTGTCAAGTTCGTTTCGGAGGCGATTTCGATTTGGTTTCAAAATGACACATTTCGGGAAATTCGGACATTTCGCTTTCCAATTCGGAAATTTATTTCGGAAAATATTAAAAAACTATATATATTAAAAATATATAGAAAATTTCATTCTACCAAGCATCATAAATATTATTTGCAAAAGATAAAGTTTAAATACATCTCCCTCAAAACATCACAAAATAAAGTAAAAAGTTGGCTACTATGCATCATTGTAAACATCATCATCATCATCATCATCATCTTTATTTGCTCCCAACTCCTCTCCTACAGGGCCACCCATTTCATCACCCCCATCAAAATCAGGTATACCCCCTTGCACTTGTGCTGGTTGCTCCATAGCAGTCCAATTATTGACATCATCAATGGTCAAGAGAGGTGCTTCTTCAGCAACCCAATCAGCCAAAATATTAATATTCTCCAAACTGATAGGGTCAGAGGCAGCATTTCCCGTCCTTTTGAGCATATCCCTACAATTTACATAAGTTAAGACTTTACTATATTAATAAGAATTTGAAAAAGAATTATGTAAAATTAACATTTGATATACCTTTCACGGAGCTTTAGATTATAATGCACAAAAACTAGATCATTCAATCTCTGATGTTCTAGCCTATTTCTTTTTGGAGAATGAATATGTTCAAAGATGCTCCAATTCCTTTCACAACCACTAGCACTGATGCATTGACTCAAAATCCGAATTGCTAATGTTTTCAACTCAGGGGTACCATTTCCAAACCGATCCCACCATTTATCTGTAAAAGTTTATATGAAATATAAAATTATATTTTATAAACCACAACCATATAATAAGTTAATGAGAAGTTAAAAATTTTCATTTACCTGGAGACATTTTATCTCGATTTCGTATTGCTGATGCAGAACCAAAGTCAAAACGAGAGTCTTTATAATCATCACACTGTTTGAAAATCAGGTCTTGAGTATCAAAATCAGGAACTAATCTCTCTATGACATTATTCAGACCTCTTATGACTTCGCTGTGCTTAGAAAATGTAGGGCTAAAGAAAAATGCAGGATTCAAGTAGTATGCTGCAGCATGTAGAGCACTGTGAAGTTGATTTTCCCACCTTCGATCGATCATCTTCCAGTATAGCATGTAATCCCTCTTATTCTTTAACCTCTTTTGAATGACCTCCTTTGCTCTATCCATTGCCTCATACACATAACCCATTGCAGGCTTGTCTTCACTGTCAGCTAGCCGTAGAACTACCACCAAAGCTTCACTAACTTTCAAAATATGTTCAACATCCTTCCAAAAATTATTATTGAGTATTATCTCAGTGATCTCCATGCCAACCGGGGTACTTGAAATATTAGATTCAACCCAAGAGGTACTTGTAAACATTTGCCTAAGTTCTTTTCTGTATTTAAAAAGGCATTGCAGACTAATAAAATTGGTGGCAAATCTTGTGATGGCTGGTCGAATCAATTCTCTCCCATTTGTATATTCTCTTCTCATTAAATTTAGGACTGATAAATGATTGTAAATGAACTTTGTGACTTTTCTTGCTGTTTCAATTGTGGATGCATTAACTGGAAACAAGTGGGGCTTTGCCATGTCTTCTAACATCAGATCTATGCAATGGGCTGCACAAGCTGTCCAATAAAAAGTTCCATATTTTTCAGCCACTCTTTTTCCCGCTGCTTTGTAAGTGGCATCATTGTCAGTAATAAATTGGACAATATTAGGAGGACCAATAAGTATGACAATTTCATCAAAAAGTTTAAATAGTCCATCTGCATTTTTTATAATTGGAGTTGTATCAACTGACTTCAAGAACATTACCCCTTTTGGGCAATACACAAGAAAGTTAATCAATGTTCGTTGTCTTTCATCTGTCCACCCATCAGCCATGAGAGAGCACCCAGTTTCACTCCAACAAGATTTATAATGCTCCATGAAATTATTAACTTCTAATACCATTTTCCCCAAAATCTTTCCACGAATGTCATAATATGATGGCATCTTGTAACCTGGCCCTATTGAAATGATTGCATCAGCCATTGGTTGTAAAAATTTTGATCTTGCTGCATTAAATGGGATGTTTGCATCAAACCAAAAACGACCAACAGCTAAATCAGCTGCATCTTTTTGTTCCTTTGTTGCTAAAGCTGATTTGATGCTTGGCTGAGATCCGGGCATCGTTCGTGGTGCAAAGAAATTGGTCACACACCTTTTTTTGTTTTGTATAGATGTTTGAGGGACCTTCTCTTTACCCTTCCTACTAGTTGAGGTGGGGGTAGTTGGATTTGTGAATGGTTCAATTTCTTCTACTTCAATATCATCTTCATTTGCATCACCCGTTGGAGTTCCATATGGGTTTCCAATTTCCTCATTTAATTGTCTTTTCTTGGCTCTATTCCTTTTACCTTCCAAAACAAGTCTCTCCATTTGCCATTTGACATCAGCTGGCACCTTTTTACATGGTGCAATATCTCCTTTCAAGCCCCCAAGGTGTTCTTTAAGTCTAGTGATCCTACCACCTTTAATGACCTTGTTACAAAAATAACAAATTACATGCTTGTTGTTGGTTGGATCTATATGACCATAAGCCCATGCGGGATCATCGGATCTAATTGTATTAGCAACAGATGATATAGGTGTATTATCACTCATTTCTGATACAATGGCAGCAAACAAAAGACAACGAAAAATAATAAATTTAATGTCTCAACTATTAAAAAGGAAATAACAGTAAACCAATAACAAATTTCACACAACATTAAGTTAATTGTACCTCATTTACAATGTTTAAGAAAAGTGGGCCTCACTTTGATAAACTATCATATGTCTTAAAAAAATTAGAATGGGCCAGCGTGAGTAATACTCACTGAGTATTCAATACAAATAAGTGGGCATCACTTTGGTATTAACATGATAAAAATTGGTGGGCCACACGTGCATTTACATGGTTAAAAAATTCTGGGCCGCATGTCAAACATGATCAGATCGTCACCGTTAAGTGATGGTTTATGTGAGGCCCAGCGAATCTCGTTTCCCACAGCCCATCAGCCCATTCGTTAAGTCCATTCGTTTAATCCATATAAACAGTCGTTCCCACAGCCCATTCGCGTTTCGCAGATGAAACGCCTCATTTGTACTTCGCAGACGCAGAGCTTGGGAAACAAGGGAAACGAAGATGGAAAGAGGGGAAACGAAGCTTGGGAAATCAAATCAAACGCATGAAGGAAATGGAAAGCAACGCAGAGAAGAAATCATGCGCACCTGAGGGTTCGGCTTCAACGGGATTGTTTGCGAACAAATCGGAAGCAGCGATCCAGGAACTCCGGCTAACGGCCACTCCAACGGGATTCTCTGCGAAGATATCGGCGGCCACAAGCAGCGATCTTCGATTTTGATGAGGTCCCATGCCCTATTTATAGATGGATGCGATTTTGATGAGATTGCAACCGTTGCATGCGGCCGAAGAAATTGCAGGGGAAGACGAGGAGTTGCTGGCATGCGAGAACAGGTATTTCAAGTTTCGATTGTTTTCATTTATTTCGTATTGAGATTCGGTTACAATTAATTTCTCTTTTTAACGGTCAAGCCCTAGATTCGTCCGAATCTGTTGATTCGGATACTGTTCGTCCGGATTTGGGGTTTTTTTGTTCGAAACCCTAAATTTCGGCGAATTTGGACGAGATTTTAACCGAACATCTTCAGTCGAGATGTTCGGTTCGGAATAGGCTTCGAAACGAGAAAACTCGGATGTTTCGGCCGAATCGAAACGATCTTGACAACACTGCTTAAATCTCAACTTTATATTTACTCTCAGAGTCTAATGTCTCAACTCTTTAAATACAATGTTATTTATGAAGTTATTATTTATTATGTCATTTATTGTGTTGAATGTTGATTGTTAAGTCACTGACTCTAGTGACTAATCTCTCTAAGTCTTAAATTCTTGACTCTTGAGTCTTGACTTTCAGTGTTGAATATTGATTCTTGATACAATGTGAAAAATCGGATTGATACTATTATTTTTTAATTATATAGCGATACAGGACATTATGCATTTAGGGGACCGCTACACCCCCTTATTTTAGGCTTTTTTGCAAAACAAACACATATTCTGGTTATTTACAATTTTCTGGATTTTCTAGAATTTTTTCAAAATTTTTTGATAATTTTTTTGAATCACACCGCGAACCGCTACGTAGCCCCGCTACCGCTACGTAGCGCCCGCTACGTAGCGTTTTGGCGACCGGCCGCGACGCTATCCGCTACCGCTATTTTGATCCTTGATCATGACCACCTAATCATCATTCATAACGGCTATGGAGGATTGGAAGATCCTGACGGATCATGAAACAGATTCATGTCACTGAACGATGGAGTTCATAGAAATGGATGTGACACTTTGGAGCCTTCCGATCATTTAAACCTATGGAGAGGTATTATGTCAACCAAGGAAGTTTTTCTCAAAGTAACAGGTTGGCACTGGAGAGCAGATTCTCTTCTGGGTTGCCAGTTGAGTAGGGAACAAATCACTAGCAGGAACAGTTTACAGATCTCCATTGGTGTGGTCAGGAATTGTCAATTTTCTGTGAGTAACTACAATGCCATGATAGGTGGCCAATTAGAGTGGTCCTGTTTTCAAAATAAATACTATGGAGGTGGGGGGTCAATTTCATTCTTAGCACTTCAGAGTGGTGTATATAAAAGGTGTGGACAGGGATGGTGAATGGCTCTTTTTCAATTGCTAAATTCTTTATCACAGTTATGGGTGGATCTTTGGATCTCAACACCATCTCCTTCCTTAGGAAACTAAAGCTCCTTGGAAGTCCTACCTTTTTAGTTGGTTGGAGATTTTAGAGGTATCCTTGCTCTGGTAATCTGCAGAGGTGCAAATTGATAACTGAGAGTGCTTTCTCCACGTGCCTTGATGACACCAAATCAGTAGGTCACTTATAACTTATTTGTGGGGTTGTAAGCTCTAGGGAGTTCTGTCCTGTGGTATGACTTGTTTTGAAGGATGCCTTTGTGGACAATGTAAAATTCTATCCATATGGGTTTCCATCCTCCCCGAGGAAAGGAGGCTGTTTCTGGTCCTGACTTGGTGATATCTCAAATTACTTCTTCTTTATCTTGATTTTGTTTGTTGCCCTTTGGTTTCCTATATCGTTTAAGAATGGGCTCAAAACAATTCAATATAAGCATTTTATATTGTTTGGCTTTCACTAATATAATAATAGTTACCATTAAAAAGGAACAGAAAAAATAATTCCTAATGTGGAAGAATAAAATGCATTTACTTACTGTCAGCAGGGTAGAAGCCACAAAAATGCACATGATAAAACGGAAGAATGGGAACAAGAGATAAAGGCCCATATAGTGAATTTCGACATACCATATTATAATTTGAAAAATCTAGAAGATGACAACAACGATTGAAATCATGACTTGGACAAGAGAGAGAGATGCATTTGGGTATGAAAATAAAGAACTAAAGCTTTGTGGTGGCCTTCACCACCATGACATTCAGCCACATGGTTTTATATCCCGATTTGGGTCCAGATCCAGATCAGTCAATGCCGCCAACACTGGTCATGATACAGGCATGCAATCTCAAAAAACACAAAGATGAATTTATAGAATCAAGAAAAACAAAAATAGGAAAAGCCAAATAAACTTAAAAATGATGATTTAGTTGTATCTTAAAACCATCATAGATATATAATTTTTCTAAACAATAGGATAATTTTTCATCACTTCATGTATCTAATAGAAGAATCATTGGAAGAAACATCTGGGAGGCAAAAGTCAAGAGCTTTGTGGTTAAAGGCAGGGGACAAAAATACCAAAATTTTCCATCGGGTGGCACATGCGAGAAGAAAGATTAATTACATTGGAAAGATTAGAAGAGAACACGAAGCCTCATAAACCAGTAGAGATCAAGGAGGAGATAGCTACCGTCTTTGAAAGGTTATTTTCAAAGGATGATGTTGCTTGACCAACATTGGATGGTATTGATTTTCCAATGATTTAGGAAGACTAGAAGGCCTAGCTGGAGAGGGAGTTTGAATAAGAATTTAGTGAAGCCTTATTTGGCTGTTCTAGTGACAAAGCTCCAGGTCTAGATGGTTTTAACTTTTCTTTTATTAAAGCTGCATAGGATGACCTTAAAGAGGATATTTCCCGCATGTTGTCAAAATTTCATTCAAGGGGCAAACTAAACAAGGAGATCAATGCTACACTCTTATGTCTCATGCCAAAAGTCCCGAATCCGATGGCTCTACAGGATTTCAAATCCATTAGCTTGGTGGGGTGCATTTATAAGTTGTTGTCAAAGATTTTGGCTTAACAAATTTAAAAGAGTTCTTCCTCACATCATTAGTCCATACCAAGGGGCCTTTGTTCATAAAAGACAAATTTTGGATGGTATAATTATTGCTAATGAACTCATACATTCAGGAAAGTGAGACAAAAAGGAAGGAGTTATTTTCAAGGTCGATTTGGAAAGGGCCTATGATCATGTGGATTGGGAATTTGTAGATTATATGTTGGGCAGATTTGGTTTTGGTGCCATTTGGAGAGGATGAATGAGACAGCGTATTTCTTCCACTTCATTCTCAATCCTGGTGAATGGTTCACCTTCACGGCTTTTTCAGGTCTCAAGAGGTTTAAGACAAAGTGCTAGGAGGGCCCTTCGTCAGTCAGAGTAGCATATGCATCAGTTCTTGTTAAGTTTTCTTTCTAATATATTTTATGTAGCGATGCAGTTGACTTTCGCATTGGAAGCCCCATTCTGCAGGCTTGTTTTCCTCAAGTCGTTTTAAGAGGAGATAGACCCCTTTTTTGCAGTAAGGTCTCCTTGTGCAGCAGTGTGCGTGGGGCTTGTTCCACCTAGAGTGGAGGCCTTCTGTTGATTGGCAATGACGGGGAAAATCTGGACAACAGATGTTTTGAGAAGGGCGGCTTTAGTGTTGGATACAATTTCTAATACTTGTTATCTATGTGAGAGAGAGTTGGAGTCAATTGACCATTTGTTCATCCATTGTAGTGCAACTTCTTCTATTTGGGGACACTTTCTCAATGAATGTGGAGTGTGTTGGTGTTTGCCTCGTTCTTTACTGATGTTGTTTAAAGCTTGGAGGGGAACTATGATGTTTGGTAATGGGATGATTTTATGGAGAATTATTCCCTTTTACACGCTTTGGTCAATTTAGAAGGAAAGGAATGATAGAATATTCAATAGGAAAGAATCTTCATGGGATGATATTCTTTCAACTGTTCTCCTGAGGATAGCTAAATAGGCATGGGCTAGAAAGGAACTTTCAAATCTCAACATAAATAATATTGTGCAAAGTTGGGGAGCTTGTTTGAAGACACGTGTTTCAAAGAAGAAACAATTACTTCATTAGCGATTTCAATGTGGATAAAGCGGCAAAAGGAAAATTGGGGTTGGCTAGAATTGGAGACATCCTAAGAAATCCATGAGGGGGAAGTTGTTTATGTATTTTCTAAGCATGTTGGGTTCAAAGATTCTAATGAAGCGGAAGCTTTGGCAATTTTGGAAGCACTTCGTATTTATCATACCTTCTTCTATCATTATCTTATTATAGAGAGTGATTCAGCTAATGTTATATCTTAGGTGAAATCTTTGAGGGGACCACGGAAAATGCAATTCTTCTTCAACAAAATCACACATCTAATTTCAACGAAGTCACCTTTCAACACATTAGTAGATCTGCAAATAGGATGGCAGATTGTTTAGCCAAGCAAAGGGTAGTTAGAACTTGTAATTTAACTGCTTCTGTCTTGTAGTTGGTAGCTGTACAGCTACAATTAGGAGTTTGCTTGTATCTTACTTGTATAATGCAGAACAGAAGAGACACGGGACAGGCAAAGTAGAAGATGAAGACAGAGGGAAAGATTGGGCTCTTACCAAACTCCGAACTAACTCTAGCCAAAGAGCGTTTACATCTATATAGGAAAAGAAATAACCCTATGACTAATCTGGACCATCCAAATACATTGACGGCCAAGATTAAGACATTCACTTAAACACAACTTAAAACATAAATAAGCAAATTGAATCTTAACTAGACTAATATAGGTCGGCTGAGCCCAAAGGCCGGTTGACCTATAGGGGACCATGGGTCTATCCTACATCATTGTCCCCCATGAGTTTGTACTGCATCATTGTATTTGTTCTTTCTTCTATAAAATTTTACTATTACTGATCAAAAAAAAAAAAAAAAAAAAAAGAATCATTTAACACACAAAGAGCACCAACCTAGCAATATATAATGTTATTTATAACTTCACATACTCCTTTTTTTTCTTTTCTGAATGGAAACATGAATCGGACTAGCAGTCTCATAGTTGCAATGTTGAGCACCTTCAAGCAGTGCTGCTTGGCACTGACTCTTGTTCATAACATAACATTCTGATGCAGGCCAAACTAATGGGCCCCGCTTGAAAGTCTATACCTACAGGCCCAAGTCCAAAACCCAGCAGTAAAGATTAATTTTATTAATAATACTTTATTAATAGTAGTTGCTTTCGTAAACTTTAAAAATTGGATTTATATTTAAATTAGGACTTCTTATTTGGATTGAACTAGTTTGTTTCTTTATTTGGAGAGTAGTTTAGTTATAAATGGATGTAATCCCTTCTCATGGGATTGACTACATTAATTTTGAATAACATTTCAGTTTTTTTCTCCCTGTTAATTGAATTTTTGTCTTTGATGTGAGACATAGGCAATTATCCATAAGCCTTTGGCTTAGAGAATAACCCATAAGCTATTCTTCTTCCCCGTATTGTGTCAATTGATATCAAAGAGGAGATCCGTTCTCCGGTTGCCACTCCGATCGCCAATCAAAGGTAACCCGAGTATCTCCATCTCCTTCCGTTCGTTACTACAATCCATTCATCACCATCTCATTACCATCATCATCATCTTCATTCATCGTTATCATAATCCTTGCAATCCAAAAACCCACCCCAGAACTCCATCTGCGAAACCCCAGCCTCCTTAACCAACCCCTTCCCATCACCCTCACCTCGTTCCGCAGCCTAAACCCAATCACCCATCACCCCAAACCCTAATCACACCCTACCGCACCAAGTACCTCTTCTCCAAAAATCCTGAGACCCCAAACTCCAGGCCACAATCTATCTCCCCTCTCCCTGATTGTCTGTCGTCAAGCCCCAACCACCTCTCCCAAAACCAAACCCCAAATCTTGTTCCACCTTCCCCTCCTCATACCAATCCCAGAAATCCTCCCCTCCATCCCACTATCCAAAAAAAAAAAAAGGGAGAACAGAGAAAAAGAGGAAAGGAGCATACCGTACACCAATGACAGTCAGCATTCTCGCCAAGCATAGTTGCTGCCCAGTTGTCGCCATCAAGGATATAAATATCGGCCGATATGAAGCGTATCGGCCGATAAATCGGGCGTAGCGCCAATGGGCGCTACGGTATTTGGAAAATATCGCCGCTCACAAATGTATCGGCCCGTATCGGCCGATACGTATCGGCTGGGGGGGTTAAAACTCCCCAGCCGATTTTTTGACCCACTTTTTCCCTTTTAACTTTTATCCTCTCCCTTCTTCACTGCTCCAAGCCCCTTTCCTTGCCTCCATTTTTCAAATCCTCTCAAAAAAAAAGTAAAATCATCAACAAAAACATCCAAAGCAATGTGATTCCTGGATTGGTATTAGATTAGAGCTAATCAGCAAGGTATTCCTCCATTACAAAGTCTTTGCTCTTTAAGTAGATTAGTATATTGTTTTTCTATAAAGTTTGAACATAGTTTATCTTTCATTCTTGAATGAATCTTGATGAAATTTGTTTATAACATTTTTTTTATAAGCCTTAAGTTACTATTTAAGTTGACATAACTAAACAACATGAATCCATATGAAAAACATTGATTATTCATATTCTTTTCTATTGATACAGCGATACAGGATCTCATGCAATGAGGGGACCGCTACATACTCATATACTAATTGCTTTTGCAAAACAAACACATATTCCATCATTTTCCAATATTCTGGATTTTCTGGAATTTTTTCGGATTTTTTTGAAGACTTTTTTAAATCACACCGCTACGCCGCTACGTATCGCCGCTACCACTACGTATCGCCCGCTACGTATCGTTTTGGCGACGGGCCGCTACACCCGCCGCAACCCCTATTTTCATCCTTGGTCGCCATAGCACCACCCCTTCATCTTCATCTTTTTGCTGCTCCAACTCTCCATCCTCTTCATGACAAAGCTAGCAGTTTTTGAGAGTTGGAAAAGGGTTTTGAACGCCCTTTCCCCAAGAGAAACCTTTTTAACTCGCTCTCGGGTTTCTTTCGGGCCGACGAATCCGGTTTTAATAAACAGCAACCAAGAACAAGGAGTTGTTTATGCTCTTGTTCCAAAAGAATTCAAAGCGGCAGATGAAACAAAACAGGTTCCTACACCACCAGAGATCAAGTCCTTACTTCATGATTTTTTGGACTTGATTCCAGTAGAACTTCCTAAGAGCTGCCACCTATAAGGGACATTTAGCATGCTATTGATTTAGTCCCCAGTTCCTCCCTTCCTAATTTACCTGCTTATCGCATGTGTCCAACTAAGCATACAAAACTGCGAAGACAGGTTAAAGACTTACTCCAGAAGGGTTATATCTGCGAAAGCATGAATCATTGTGCAGTTGCAGCTCTCTTAACACCAAAGAAAGATGGTTCATGGCGAATGTATCTCAATAGTCTTGCAATCAACAAAATCACCATCAAGTATCAATTTCCGATTCCCCGAATGGACGACAAGCTTGATATGATGGCCGAGGCATCCGTCTTCTCCAAGATTGATTTCAAGAGTGGATATCATCAAATTCGTGTTCGGCCAGGAGATGAATGGAAAACTACATTCAAAATTAAAGATGGATTATACGAATGGTTGGTTATGCCATTCGGTTTATCAAATGCTCCTAGCACTTCTATGAGAGTGATAACTTAGCTTCTCTACGGCCTTTTTTCGGCAAATTTATTGCAGTATATTTTGATGATATCTTGATCTTCAATAAATCCAAAGAAGCTCATCTCAACCACATGAGGTATGTCATATGCGCACTTCGTAAAGAAAAATTTTACATTAATTTGAATAAGTGTACATTTTCCAGTTCCACAATTATATTGTTGGGCTTTCTTGTATCGGCACAAGGGGTAGATACTGATCCAAAGAAAATCAAAGCAGTCATTGATTGGCCCCTCTCCAAAAGTATTCATGAAGTACGGAGCTTTTATGGATTGGCCACTTTTTATAGGAGATTTATTCGTAATTTCAATTCCATCATAACTCCTATAACTGATTGCATGAAGATAGGAGATTTCATTTGGACAAAGACAGCATCTTGAGCATTTGAATAGATTAAGCATAAATGACCGAAGCACCTATTTTAAAACTTCCCAACTTTGAGAAGGTTTGCGAAGTTAGTTGTGATGCTCCACAAGTAGGTATTGGTGGAGTTTTGAGTCAAGAGGTTATCTAGTAGCTTACTTTAGTAAGAAATTGAATGATTCTCGTAAAAAATACTCGCCATATGATTTAGAATATTATGCAGTTGTCCAAGATCTACATTATTGGCACCATCATTTGATTGGACGAGATTTTGTCTTATATTCTGATCACGAGGCTTCACAACATTTAAATTCTCAAAATCAAATGGAGTGCATATTTACAAGAGTGCACATTTGTTCTGAGCTATAAATCTGGAACGGAAAATAAAGTTACCGATGCATTAAGTCATCAATCTCACATTCTCACAACCATTTCCGTTACAGTTCCAAGCTTTGAAGAAATACGTAGAGAATATGTAGCTGATCATGACTTTGGTCGAATATACAAAAATCTTCTAAATGGTGAGTTTTCTGAATATCCAAAATTTTCTATTCAGGATGGTTATCTATTTCGTGGAAATCAATTATGTTTACCAACTACATCTATCCGAGAGTTAGTCCTACGTGAATTACATGGTGGCGGATGTAGTGGCCATCTTGGACGTGAAAAATATTGGCTATTGTGGAAGATCGCTACTTTTGGCCCCGCTTGAAAACAGATGTTGCCAGAGTTTGTGAATTATGCAAAGTATGCTAGCTTACAAAGGGACAAAGGAAGAACACTGGTTTATGTCAACCCTTTTCTATTCCACATGAGCCATGGAAAGATCTAAGCATAGATTTTATCTTGGGTTTACCCAAAATAGCAAGGAAGATAGAGTCGATATTTGTTCCCGTTGATCGCTTTTCAAAGAAATCACATTTTATCGCCTGTTCTCACACATCAGATGCGACAAAAATTGTTACTCTTTTCTTTCTTTAAAGAGGTTGTTCGTCTGCATGGTCTTCTCAAGACAATTGTGTCTGATAGAGATACAAAATTCATGAGTTTCTTCTGAAAAACCTTATGGCACATGACGCGCATAAAGCTCCAATATTCCAGTGCATACCACCTGCAAATTAGTGGCCAAACAAAGGTTGTCAACAAGAATTTGGAAAATCTTCTTAGCTATCTTGTCGAAGATCACATTGCTTCATGGGATCTTATTTTACCCATGGCGAAGTTCGCTTACAATAATTCCGTCAACAAAACCGCCAGAAAACCCCCATTTGAAGTTGTTACCGGTGTCAAGCCACATCTTCCCATTGACTTAAGCCCATTACCAGTTGCAGCTAGATCAAGTCAAGAAGCTGAACAATTTGTACAGTACATGAAGCAAGTTCACGATGAAGTTCACCAACAGATGGCTAAAAGTACTGAGACTTACAAGCAGAATGCAGATTCTCGGCGATGCCATATTGAATTTGATGAAAAAGACATAGTCATGGTTCATTTGAAGCCAGAATGATTTCTTACAGGAAAATACAAGAAGCTACACCCTAGAAGCGCGGGATCATTCAAGATTATGAAGAAAATCAGCTCTAATACATATGTTCTAGACCTTCCTTCAGACATGAATATCAGCTCCATATTTAATGTTAAAGATTTGACGATTTATCATGGACATCATAAAGATGAATCTTTTGAAAAACAAGCTCTCTGGGTTCCCATCAATCAATCTCCTCCAAAGAAATTGAAGATGCTTTTGATTATCAACTTGTTTCTACGAAGAATGGTGGCTTATACAAGTTCTTGTTCAAGTGGAAAAGAAAGTCATTCTCCAAAGCTATATGTATTACGGATACCCAGTGACTCAATCCAGATCTATATAAAAAGTATCAAGCTGACAACTCGCTAGAGTCGAGTTTTTCCAAGCCAAGGAAAGCTGATGCAGACCAGACTAATGGGCCCCGCTTGAAAATATATACCAGCAAGCCCAAGTCCAAAGCCCAGCAATGAAGATTAATTTTATTATCAATAGTTGCTTTATTAATAGTAGTTGCTTTCTTAAGCTTTACAAATTGGAATTATATTTAAATTAGAACTTCTTATTTGGATTAAACTAGTTTGTTTTTTTTTTTTTTTGATTTGGAGAGTAGTTTAGTTATAAATAGATGTAATCCCTTCTCATGGGATAGACTACATTAATTTTGAATAAGATTTTAGTTTTCTTCTCCCTGTGAGTTGAATTCTTGTCTTAAGTGTGAGACCTAGACAATTATCCATAAGCCTTTGGCTTGGAAAAAAGCCCGTTGGCTATTCTTCTTCTCCGTGTTGTGTCACATTCATAATGAAATTAAAAATTAAAAAATCACAATTTATACTACTAACTGAGGGGTGGGGGCATTGGGACCATGGAGGCAACCAATTCCTCAATAAACATTGAGTTTCAAGCTGGCTCAAATCTATATTAATCATCATTGCCATAATCTCTATTCCATACTGGACAAGTAAAGGCAACAAATGGATAGAAGACAAAATTATTTTTCTCTTGGTTTCAAACTGGTCTCTCCTCTTTTCTTTTGGTTTGCTCTTCCCCTTTGTTGTGGAGTTTTTTTGAGGTCAGTATAGTTCTCTTATACTGTACAGTTGGGTATAGTTCTCTTATACTGTACAATTGGGGTTCTCCCCTTTTGAGCAATACACGGTCATCATTTTCACACAAAAAAAGAAGAAAAAAAGGAGAGAGAAAGACATAATTATCAAAACACCTCCAGCTTTGATAACTTCCCTGTGCAATTTGATAATTAATATTGCCCTGTTCACCATCATATTATACTGCCTGGGCTCTATTTTCCATATTATAATTTATAACTATAGAGTTTGGATTTGGATCTCATAATGATAGTTATCCCTTTCACTTCAATGTTCAAACTCAAGGAGGGCAGGTGAAAAAAATGAGTTGACTCAGTTTTTCAGTCCTTACCAATGTACACCTCATGTAAAAAAAAAAAAAAAAAAAAGTTGATTTAGTCTGTACCAATGCTGGTCTCATCTTCCCCGGTTCAACCAACTCTATGCCAACTAGGTCCAGTTGGGCCTTTTTAATCTTCTTGGTCCCAAACTCATACTGGTAATGATTGGCACCAAGTCGTTGAGATTTCAGACTATCATTGGTCATGTTACTCCTAGTTTTTTTTTATTTTTATTTTTTTGAAAGGCTAAACTCATAAAGCTATTTCACACACACAATAAAATATTTAAAACACATTATTATAAAACCAAGTACGAACCTCTCCAGTACGCTTTTTAGCTTGCAATGTGGCAACTATATCTAAGCACTTCTCAATGTCAGGGATTTTGGCCTGATTGTTACAAGAAAAGGAAAGCAACCGAGTCATAGAGTGAAGCTGCTCTCAAAAATATGTTGAGATCATGAGATGATATGAACATAACACTCACCCAATAAAAGAAAATTAATTTTTTTTAATAAAAATGCTATCACTGGATCAGTATCAAATCTGAAACATACAGTGATAACCAAGAAGAAAAGTTCTTTTTTTCTTTTTTTTTTATTTGTAGATAGAGAAGCAAACGTCAAAAAGAGGAAAAAAACAACACCTGAAGATCCCTCTGCTGAGCAAGAAGTTTCATTTCAACCAACTTGTACTGTTGAAGTCTGCAAATGATAAAACAATTATGAGTGCACAGATTAATCACAGCAAGTTTGAGTTAAATCTCAACAAAAATTGAAAAGAATACTTCCTTCTTGAATTGGTATTCAACAATGTGATTACAAAAAGCTAATCAAACATCATAAGTTACTTTGGAAACAATTTGTTTTAAGTACAAAACACGAAAGGCATGATAATTAACATGAATCCCTTTTCTTTCTTCTTTTTCTTAATAGATACTATTTATATTTATATATATGTTGAACCGCCAATAATGAGATAGAACTTCATCTTCCACATGTAATTTTCCTTTTCTACAGTTTCTAGTTCACTACATACTCTATAAGAACGTGCTTCAGCACAAGAGCTACAAAGTAATACCCAAACACATTTCAATCACTTCAAAACCTTCCCGACCAAAATAAGAAAATGCTACTTCAAATCAGAATCTTTGTGCTAAAGGAAGCAACGAGACTTGACTACAACATTCAAAGTCAGAATTTCTCACCTCCCAATTATGACTACTGAATTAGATTTTGATTGTGAATGGAAAAATTGAAGGCTTACAGCACATGAACCCAACAATACCATAAAATGCACTCTTTCACTGCAGTGTATGTGAATGTGACATTGGAATTGCCTATCTATGACCAAGTGAATGGCCTGATAGGTGTTGTAAAGGGTAGTTCAGGAACAGATGATGGGCAATCTTTATTTAAGAGTTCTGCTAGATAGACAAAAATCTATTCATGATGAACCAAAAGATATGTCTATAGGGTAAGAGAACAGGTATCAAGTAGATAGCCCCCCCCAAAAAAAGAGGGATTTGTAGATTAGGTATATACCAAATAAACAGTCCATTAGGTATTTCTAGCTGCTGGAAAAGACAATGAAATAAACATAGGAAATAGTGAACATCTTACAAGCATTGCCTTTCATCAGACTTAAACCTAACGGCCTGCACTATCTGATGGGTCTGAATTCTGGTAGCACCTAATCCACAAATCTCAAATGGTGTAACATTGTAACTAATGGGCATCACCAACATGTCACATGCCCCCCTTGATAGGTTCTCCTTTCGTCACAGAGAGAGATTCATCAGTTATCCCCTTCTAACACCTTACAATGACTACCTTCTATAGAACTTTTGATCAAATTATAAGCAAAATCTGATTGGTCTTAACTTTGCTAGATGCCAATTGAAAAATCCCTCTTTTAAGTGGTGAAATCATGACCCCAACATGCCACATGTCCCTCTTTGGCAAATTATCAGGTTCATTTAGAGAGACTTGCCTATTATCTCTTTTGACCATTTAAGTTGTATGTGATTTCTAAGCAGGCTTGCTGATGAAATACTTCTTTGGCAGCTTTGGCTGTTGAAGCAATACTTTTCAGGTAACTTTGTCACCAAAGTAATAAGTTAATTCAACTTTCAGGTGTATGTCTAAGCAATACTTCTGTGACACTCTGAAGAAGAAATCCCCATTATATCCAGGCTTTGACAAACATATTGGCAGCACCCACAAATTGGAAATGAGATATAACTGTCTGATTGAAGTGTTGAAGACTTTAATTTACTTATTGGGTAAGTCAGCAGTTTGACGACTGCCAAAATATTAGTAGTAAACTATTGGTGCTTACACAGGCTTCTTACACGTTATCAGCATGTTTGTGCAGCAACGATCATGACTTTCAACAATCTGCCCAGAACTGAGTCTTAGAGATGACATTTTTTCTCTCAATGCAAACACTATTGTGAGGTTCCACACATCATAGAAACACAAATTTCTCCCAGTTTTGCTATGATATAACCGTCTCATAAAAATCAGCAGGAAAATACATTAAAAAAAAAGGCGGCTCAGTGCACAAGGCTCCCGCAAATGTAAGCTAAAATGGCCCCTATTGCAGTGTTTTACCGGATTAGATTTTGCATCCTATGGTTAGATTAATTATAAATGGATCTCCAAAGGATATGGGCATACCTGAATCTATCGCAATTCCAACTCAAAAATGTAACGAAAAGAAGCACGACTGATGGCCAGTAGTAGATACAGGATTTATAACTCCTCAGTGCCTTACTTTGATACTTGATGAATGATGGAGATCAAGTGGGAATGCCTATGGCCAGAGGAGTCACCCGGAACATCTTTTATAGCCTTCCTCCATCAACGGAAGACTTAGATAACGGAAGATATTTGCTATCTTCAACTAAACCCATCCCTTATATTAGGATAACCATCGTTTAAAAATGAAACTGAAACAAAACGAAGACAATGGGATGGGTAAATATGGGAGTGAAGTTGAAACGGTGAAATGGTGATGGTCATATGGACCACCACCTGGGTTTCCTACATTCTCCCACTTGGTCCATATGTATACAGCCATACCTTCATTTTGAGGAGGCTGTTTCCAAGACTTGAACATACGTCCTCCGGGATGCTACCGGTAAGCCCTTTACCGTTGGGGCAAGCCGCCCTTCTAGCAGGAAAATACATAATCTAAGAGAAACCCAACTGAGTCATAGACATTTTATTAATACCCATTCTTCCTAAATCACTATAAATATCACCCAAAATTATATACAGACCAACCAAACAATCAGAAACAGAGATTTCGTGTATGAACGAAGAACACCCTGATTAAATTAGTTCAACCCCACATTAAACAGTGCAGAAAAGGAAATTCAAAGCTTACCCAAGTGAGAAAAAAATTTAAAAAGAAATCTCCAAAACGAATCTAAGCAAGAAAAAGAAGCAGAATATTGGGAAAAATCGTATGAAACCAAGAACCCAGATGAAGATTTCAACCATAGATTCAAAAAAAAAAAAAAAAAGTGGGGGTGATGAGACCCATTAGTCCCCTGATCATGTGAAGGAGTAAAGAACGGACCTTTCTTGAAGAAATGAAAGGGCAGAGTTCACATCGAGGCCTGATTGTGTAAGAAATGTCTGGACATCTTCTACGAAAGAAGCTCCTGGAATCCCCCTTCTTTCCGATACGACCGAGGAAGAAGAAGAAGAAGAAGCAGCAACAGCAGCAGCCATGGCCGCTAAGACAGAGAGCGAGAGAGAGAGAGACCGGTAGGTCGCCGCAGTGTAGTTTTGCAAAAGGTGATTACTAGAGTCCGGATCCTCTTGAGCCTTTGACTCACAAATTCCAGGGTGTTTATGGTCTGGGTCCGGGCCTCAGCCGGGTTTTGACCTTAGGTTGTATTACTACGCTCAGGCCTGAATGTAAAATAATATTTTTAATAATTGAGTATGGCTTGGATCAAGGGCTAAGCCCCTGTTTGTTTGCCTTTTTTTTTAAAATTTCTGATGGGGTTTATGGTATATAACCTAACAGGACTATTCCATTTGCATGGCGAAACACACGCACATCAAGTAAGTATGGTTTGGGATTCAAACATGCAAAGTGGAAGCCACCCTATATATTGAATTTGGGTCCGGAACATGTGAGGGTTTACCCTCATATGATCATGAGTGGACGCATCCAGGTCCGTCAAATCACCGCGGGCAACATGTTATGCATGTAGGGTTGATGTCCTATTGAACGTAATAGTTGCTTCAAGGTGATGTGGCGGATTCTAATAAGTCCACTCACACCAATATAAGCAAAACCCCTCAGAGGATCCGATTCATTAAATTTTTATGTATTCTAATGTGAACATACAAGCACACCGCTAAGTCATAGAAAGTTTGAAGCTCAAGCTCCTGGCCTTACAAGTGGTGCTTGTAGTAATAAAAAGCCAAGCAAGAGATAAAAAGCATGGTTGGGCGTAGTTGATTAAATGGGCTTTAGGCCCTCCACTTAAGGTCAGGTTTGGGCTTGGGGTCATATATAAGCATGTGCTTCTAAAGTTAGGTTAGGCCTAAATATTCATTAGGCCAACACCAACCTGTGTCATAAACACGCAAGGAGTTTATGAAGGAGCTGAACCAACATCGAACAGTCCTATTGAAAAATTATGCCGCTCAAAATAAATGTCCTTATCATAAATGGGATGCTTTATCAAATTTTAAGGCCACAAGTTTTCCACTCCTAATTTAAATATGAGGATTTTATGAGATAAAACCCTCCCTAAATGTTCACTAAACACAGTTATACCTCAATTAACTATGCACACTAATCAAGTCCCTTGGACCTGATTTTTTTTTCTTTATATGTGGGGTTGAGTGACGCTTCACTCAACAAAACCTATATGCCCTGCAAAAGCCTGTTTATTTTATTTCTTTCTCTTTCCCTTTTCTTCTTCCTTTCCTAACTAGTGACGCTGTAGCTCCTTCCCTTCTTCTAGGCCATTTGCCCTGCCAAATTTAGAGTAAAAATCCAACCATTTCACATCTTGGTTTGGGTCGTTCTTCCTTTACTGTTAAAGTTCTTGGTCGTGGTTGTGTCTTGCACCGATTGAGCATCTTCTAGACGTTGTGGTCTTCCTCTTCTTTATCTTCTTTAAAGTGCCAACGATACCGCATCTACACACAAAGGTATATCATCTCCCATATGATGTATTTCTTAGTTTTATTTGCAATAAACAATAGGGTTGTATGCGTTCATTCTTTACCTTGCTATATTTTAGTTTGTGTATTTGAATAGCTAAGTATTATTAATGTATGTTTGAAGAAGACATTGTAATGGTATGTGGATTGTGATCTTTGGTTGAACTAGAACATTGTAATGGTTTTTTGACACATAGATGTTTGATAAAATGCCCCAAAGAGATTAGGGCTTCATTGTTCTTACATTTGTTGTGTAAGTTGTATAGATTTGTATTTAAAACTCTATTACCAGTGCCCTCTCCCAGCTAAGACTATTATTAGACATGGTTACAATGAAACAAGGATATAAATCCATTGTTTCTAAATTATAGGTGATTGATAGAGAGCATGCATCACATTTGAGCTAATAGAACAATGTAGAAATTGTTAGAGTTTAGAGAATAATGAAATGGTTATTAGTGGACTCTCCCAACTGAGACTAATCGTGGGCATAGTTAGTTTAAGTCTTCCCCTGCAGTCACCTCTTTCCCACATAGTTTTTGGCTTGTTAGTTTGTTGTACATATGTTAGTTATGATAGTATTTGAAATTCATTAAACTTTTAAACTTTCAATGCAGAGTTGTATTATATTCATTGCATGATGTTCATTGTAATGTACTGACTTGCAGTGATTTACTAAAAAAGTTATCTGATCAAGCTTCTCATGTATCACAAGCTATCCTAAATGGAGCAGTATATATTCCCCCACGCCACTATGGATTTAGATTTAATGTTTTCTTGATAAATCAATTGAAAATATTTGCAATTGCCGATGACAGATCCAAGGACATATAAATGCCATGCTACTGACCCCGATAAACAAATTTGCGTGTTAAATAAAACTCAAAAAGAAAATGTAAGAGGTCCAGGTCTCGAGCATTTATAAAAAATAGATTTTCTGAGGATTAAAGATAGATTTTTTTATGATTGATCATGCATTGATTTCCAATTTGGTAGAGAGATGGCATTAGGAAACCAACACTTTCCATCTTCCCACTGGTGAAGCAACAATCATGTTGGAAGATGTTGCATATTTATATGGATTAACGATTGATGGTGAGATCGTCACCAATATAATATTTCCAAATATGAATGTAGTGGAAGTGTGTAAGGTCATGCTTGGGCTAGCTCTTGTTCTGATGTAACACTCCGACCCAAATTAATCTACTAAATTGAAACTCTATGTATAATCTCCTGTCAATAAATCTTATAGATACAATGCGTGTTACCTTAATGTTGCTTATGCTTTGCTGAATCGTCGTATTTATTGGTTGTCCTTGGTATTGCAGGCTCAAATTCACCTTTCGATCCCTCGCTAGTCAACAAAACTTCAGAGAAGATCGTAGAGGCCCCATCAGGGCTTGATGAGTGGATATGATCCATCCACCCCGAAGAGAGCATAGCATGAGGATAGGTTTCCTTTTGATACATGGGTTGCATCTTGTGTCTGTCTTGAAGTATATCTATCTGCATTTTGTGTTTTGTCATATAGAAGCTGTCTTCTCACTCTTATAAAAACAAGGTTCATTTTTATTGTAAAATTTGTAAATAATGTTTTCTTTTATATTTGGTGTGTCCTCTAAATTTGTGATGATACTGATAGCTTCTGCATACAATGACATTGCACATGTGATTTTTCTTTGTGCGTGTGTACTTGGACTGGGTCTAGGTGTGTATGGACAGGAATACATGTATCACTGATTAGGTTTAAATTTAATCCCCAATTTCTTGGGTTGGGTCATGACATTCGGGCAAAGATACAATTCGATTAACTGTAAAGTTCAAATGGCTTGAAAATAATTTCAAGTCATCAAAGAAGAAGAGCGATATACAAACGGCTAGAGCCTATAGATTCTTTTTTATTTGTGGATAGATTTTTCTTAATTCTAATGGTTCTCGAGGTTCGGCATATATGCTTTGACACTTTAGAGAGTTCAAGCCTTATACTTGGGGGCCCCGGCTTGTCTTGCTAGTTGGTATAGAATGCTACCAAGAGCCATTCAATTGTTAAAGAGAGAAGGAATAAGTGGGGCCCCGGCTTGTCTTTATAGTTGGTATAGAATGCTGGCAAGAGACATTCAATTGTTAAAGAGAGAAGGAATAAGTGAGAAGGAGTTGGAAGAGAATAAGGAGAACAAGGAGACAAGTAAGATCATAAGGCCGAAGATCCTCTAACTGACCCAATGCAATTGCTACAAGTTAGTAGAACATATATTTGTTCTTGATTTTGTAAATTATGTTAATTTAATTTGGTGTATCCAATGTTAGTATACTAACTTTGTTTTATAATTTGTGCAGATATAGGTCTACACAAGAATGAGCATAAGTCAATGCCTGCCATACAACTTGGAAGAATGACATTCAATTTCCACTATTTAAGACTTGGAAGTTAAGAATCAGGGAGCGAAAAAGTGTTGACGAATTTGAGGGAGATTCATCAGCAATGAAACAATTTAAGTGGTGATGGGGTAATTTTCAATAGCGCATTCTCCTTTTAAATTTCAAGAACTTTCTTTGTATGTCATATACGGTTAACAAATGTATGATTTTCTATTATTTTGCAACTTAAATGAAAACCATACAAAACCTATGGAAAGAAAATTTTAAAAATGGTGCCAAAAGAACATCGTGATCTTTTCTTCAACTGTAGGTTTGCTTCATTTACATGATTAGGTCATTGAACAATACAATACAACTAGTGTAATGGAGCAGTTTGGTCTTTTTCAAGAAGTCCATCCAAAGTTTGAAGTTCTTTTCAAAATGGTTCATAAGGTGGAACGCTAACAAGATTATGGGGGAAAAGAAACTTGATTTCAAGAGTTATCTATCAAGATCCATGTTTAGTGCTAGAAAATCTTCAAAAATATTGGCAAAATCAAATCCTCACTTTATGTGATTTCTAGGTTCTACCTCCCCCATTGGATTTCCAAATCATCTCATCCAAAACAATAGATATCAAAGGCTAAATCCTCACTCGAAAGAGTACATAGCTTCTCATGGACCGGGCTAGTGCAAGCCTGAATCGAGCCCAACCTGATTTGGTCCGGGCTTGGGCCTTTGGTTTAAGCACTCAAGCCAGGCTTGGATGTCTAATTGTAGCCCGATTAATAATTGGGCCTAGCTTGAACTTAATTGTAGAGAGCCCAAGCCCAGCTAGGCCCCATTAAAAAAGGGATAATAAGAAAATATAAAAGAGTACACATGGGATATAAAAGGCTAATCCTTACACGAAAGAGTACAATGGCTTCTCATGAACCGAGCTAGGTCGAGTCAGAACTGGGCCCAACCCAATTTGGTGTCGGCTTGGGCTTTTGGTTTAAGTGCACGAATGTCATATATTTGTCCAATTAATAAATGGGCCGGGCTTGGACTCAACTGTGGAGAGCCAAAAGCCTGGTCCAGCCTGATTGAAAAGGGGAAAATATAAAAGAGAGGATTTGAACATAAGTAGTTTTACATGTATAGACATGCACGAAGCTAGTTGAGCAGCATTTGTTAATTATATACTAGACTCGGCTTTCGAATTTCTAGGTGGGCTGGCCTTGGTCCAGCTCCATGTGACTCGATTCGAGCTTGGGCTGAGCTTGGACTTAGAGTTTAGAAGTCAGGCATGGCATGTATATTCCTTAGCCCAGCTGATAAACACCCTTAGATTTTACTGTTTAGAGTGAAATATGAATCCTAAAAATCCTCAGTCATTTGATAGTTCTAATCAAACGTAGAACATGAAAAATTGTCAACTATAAAATCCTTAGTAAGGGTTTTCATTTTCTAAAGGTAGTGAGGAATTCATGAAACTATAGATTCCTCACCAGTTACCAAACATACCCTTAAGGGTTATAGTGAATAGGAGGAGAGAGTTAGCGCTCCATGGAAAGAAGGACAAGTCCGCCAGTCATAGTGATGCGTACCTCATTTGGTATGACTTGAATACCTTGAAGACTATTTGGTCAAATAGAGGATTTTTTACACTTAAGAAGACTACCCCTAAGGCTACTCCATCCAAAGGAAAAAAAAGAGAATGTTGAGTCCAAGGATGCTCCTATAAAGACAAGAAAAGAAAAAGAACCTCAAAAAAAGGAAAATGAAGGTGTTTAATTGGACAAGAATGGGAAGCATGTGAGTAAAAATTTATCATTTAATTACAACTAGTCCAATGAATATGAGTTTTAATGTTTTAGACTTTTGCAATTTATTGTTGTAATGGACCATTTGGAGTGGTCATCATAACATGCAGAAGAAAAAAATAATGAAACTTGGAGATTTCACCGAACAGATGCATGAAAAGATAAAGAAGTTCAAGGCTGCTTTCGTATCTGGTTTCGAAAACTTTAGCAGAGAGATGTACTTCAGTTCCCAATCAGATAAAGTTGAAAAGAAGGTAGTATTTTTACATTAAACATTTGTAATTTAGTTAAATTAATGAACTTTTCCTCTATAATGTAGGTCCCTTCTTCAGAAGGCAAGAACTTAAAGAAAAGGAGGAAGGGAAAACAGGTGGACACTCTAATCGCGTGCAAGTTGCAGGTTTCTGAGATCATTAAAGTAGAATCTCCTACTTCTTCGCCTTCTCTTGTTACTAGATTTGCTTATCCTTCTTTGTTGCCAACTATGGATGATATCCTCTCCACACCAGTGGTCGTGTCTCTGTCTCCATTTGAATCGGAAGTTAATACACTTGAGTCTACCATTAACACTCTTTATTGGAGAATCAAACGGTTACACCATGAATGGAAGATAACTTTGCTTACATCTTATGGTGTTTGAATATAGGTTGATAGAAGAAGAAGAACATTATTGAGCAGAAGATACCAAAAATCGTGATTAATGTTCATTATAGGACTTTTTTCCATAAAATTCGTTTTAAATTTCGATAATCCAATTGCATTAATTAAGGTGTAGTCTCACATGGAGGAGATATCTTCCATCCACATTTATAAAGATGTCTATAAGCACACTGTGGACCCATGATTTTATAGAAAATGTGTTACATACCAATAGGGGCCCCACCATTGTCTGTTGCAATAAGAAATTCTACTTTTTTTTTTTTCTAATTCCTTGTGTGATAAAAGATTTAAATGGTTGAGAATATTGAATCAGATGCATGGCTCACTGGTCCAATGGTCATTAAATGTTTTTAGTAGGTATGCAATCACCATTTACAACCATTGATTGACATGTGATTTTTATTTGGACACCCAACCTTAAAATGGAAGGAGTTGATTCTTCCTATGGTCTTCGCCCAAACAATCATACACCACCTTGACCACCCCATGCTTAAAGTACCGACATGTAAGTGAATAAAAAATTATCATAGTACATACTTTTTGATGTGCATCAATTTTAGACATATTAATTAATTATAATTAGAGTTTATTCGCATCAATGTTCAAAAATTAGAAAAAATAAAGATTCATAAGACTAAAAAATTTTATAAGTAAGAAACAAAAATACTTGACTTTTCTAATTTGTATCAAATATTTTAAGAATGGTCAATCTTATAGATGAGTCAAATTCAAAGTAAGTGATATAATTAAATTAATTAGATATGAGTCTAAATGTAGATACCTATTACAAACTAAACGAAATAAAATATAAAGTTCATAATTCTCAAGATTATTTTGGCCAAACTAATACAGTTATATAATTAATAGAGTGTATATTGATCATAATTTTAAGTTATTGAGTGATATAGATATGAACTTTTCTTCATTAAGTAAGTGAGGTTTTTCCTTTAGATGCTTACTTTCTTAGTAAGAGACCTTTAGATCTATTTTGATTAACAGGACTAAAAAACAAAGAGACAGTTATCTTAACCATATTCAATAAATAAGAATGACAAAATTTACCCTTAAATAATTAAACAATTAATAAAACAGAGTAATAATATAAATTTACATTTTAGATGTAAAGTTTGAAAGTGTTTAGATCAAAATTAGCAACTTTAATATATAATACATTAGTAGTTGAGAATGAAATGATCAAATCATTTAGATTTATAAATAAATTATAAAAATCTATTAATTTAAAGGCTAGGATTATGCAATTCAAGATATTGTTATGTGTGGTCAATCTAGTAATAATAAATGCATTGAATAAAAAATAAATTTTAAACACAAACTTGAGGGTAGCTCAACTGGCTTACGACCATGGTTTGCTTCTGAAGGTTGTGAGTTTGAAACATGCTATCACACTAGGACCACGGGAGATTTACTTGGCTCCTTTTGGGCTCGAAGGGATTCGTCCAATCCAAAGGTTGGGACACCCCCCATTATCAAGGAAAAAAAAATCAAACATAGTTGGGCCAATTGTAATGGATTTGGCCTAAGTCAATTTCATCCATACCCAATTAACAACTATTACAAGATTGGTACAAACTTATAAATATAAAATAAAACTAGGTCGATGGCAATAGGTTATATATTTGCTTCAAGTATTGCATAAAGTCATTGCTAAAATAACTGTAATCCCTTGATTGGAAATAAAATTCTTGGAAGTAATAGCAATTTTGACCTAACCTATCATTAACTTAAACCTTATTTAATTATTCAAAGTCAGAGTTGATATCTTTTATTTTCTTGTGGAGTAAACAATTTTAAACTAATTAATAAATTGATTTAGTTAGAGTTAAGTCAATACGTGATATTTGACCATCCAACCTAACTTAACTTATCTTTTTCTTTGACCCTCCAACAACTTAACTTCAATGTGACCTATTAACACTTTGTTATCATTCTTTTGAAGTGAAAGTTTAAATGACTGACAATTGTCAATCATTTACGACTTTTGAACCCTAAACTATCATTTTTATTATGACACTTATTTTAATTCTTTTTGTTTCATTAGAAGAGTGATATTTGTCAATTATCTATGACTTCTTTAGGATATAAATAAGGAATGTTTTTCCATTTCAATGTATAACTCTCATTCATGTATCAAGTATTGGTTCCCACCCTCACTAGCATTTTATTTTATTTTCTTAGAAAGTTATTGCTGTCCCATTGCCATGACAATAACTTGGTTGAGTGGTGCCTAAAGTCCATGTTGAACATACATAAAATATGATAATTTTCATTTCCAAGGTATTACATTTACTTATATTTTTTTATGTGTGTATGTGTGTGTTAAATTATGTACATGTATTAACAAACTAATATATCATTTAATACATATTTAATAAGAAAGAAAATTTTTTATGATTTTCTTATACTTTTAAATCAATTTAGCTAGTCATATAATCTATACTTCAGTCAAAGAGTGTTAATTTTTAAAACAAGAGGGACTTAGGCCTTTTTATCTCTAAAATAAGTAAATTAAAAAGTTAAATAAGAACATGAATGCAGCCTAAGTTTGGCTCATAGACAAAATATACTTTTGGAAGACAATAAAACCTATTTAAAGGAATTTAGATATGAGAAAGTATTTGGTTATATTTTTATTTTTTTTATATTTAGCTTTCTTTTCGTCTTACGCTAATACTGTTTTGAGTTCTTACCATATGCTTGTAAACATTTTTAATGTGTATGATGAGTTCATTTTTTAAATAGATTATAAATTAGAATTAAAATTTCTCAATTGCAGTCATAACATCTTTATTCAGAATGGGTGGCATAGGAAAAAATGTATGTTAGAACTTTTTTGGTTCAAGAATTACATCTAACTTAATCTAAACTAATCTTTTTTTATATTTTATTACTTATTTAGTAAATAACAATTTATATCATTATTTAAAAATCATTAGAAATTAAAGGAATGAAGGAAAAAACTCTACAATAATTTAAAAAAAAAAAACAAAAAAGAAACTTCGATAGAAAGATGAAAAGAATTAAAATTAGTAATTAATGAGACATTAAACTTAGAATTAAAGAAAATCAGAATTAATCATTAATGAGGCAATAAACTTAGAACTGAACTTGGAAAGGTTGCTACTAGATAATGCTTATGGAATTCAAATCATGCAGGACGCTAATATTTGGTAGGAATCTTCTTATTTGAGAAAATATAGTTGAAATTGAGTCAAAATTGAGAGTTCGATTCATCAATTAATTTTAAAATCGAATCAAAATTGGGAGTTCAATTGTGAAATTGAGTCAAAATTGAGATCATATTGGGCATTTCTTATTTGAAAGATAAAGTCCAAATTGTGAGTGGAATCAAGCAACTGATTTGTTAGATTTAATCTCAATTTCCAAATCAAATCATTCAAGCTTCTAATATAATAATTTGGGGTTTTCAAATTTTAATTTCATTTAAAAGAAGATTTTTACTGTATTCAAATCTAACCGATTTATGAATTGATTTCAAGACTTACATTTCATTTATTGATTGCATGTAAGAGGACCTTTAAAGTTGCAAATGATTTAAACAGCTCAGTAGGCTAAATATCTCTTTTTCTATTTTAAATTCTCATTTTACAAATGATATTAACTTCCTTAGATTTTAAATCTTAGTTGGGAATCATTGAGATCATTTCATCAAATGATGCATATATTAGGACTTTTGAAAGGAATGTAAGTAAAACTCTCCGCATTTTCCTTTACTCATTTTTTAATTAGTTATCTTATAACTCTGCATGGCACGAGCTTTAATGCTAGTTGTTTCTGTTTCAATCATTTGTATATGATTTATGAATTTTGCTAGTAGGGAATAGACGATGCTTTACC
This sequence comes from Sextonia rubra, assembly GCA_037013555.1. Lineage (NCBI taxonomy): Eukaryota > Viridiplantae > Streptophyta > Magnoliopsida > Laurales > Lauraceae > Sextonia > Sextonia rubra. Next base: position 100,501,755 of record JASUAD010000001.1, on the reverse strand, counting down.
AGTTTATTGCACACATTTCCTTTAGCATTGAGCTTGTTTTCTTTCTTTTTTTTTTTTTTTTTTTTGTTATAGACATGGTATTTATATTTTTCTTTCAGTGCCCAATAAAGTTGGCAGGCAGCATTCGAGCAACCACGAGATATGAAGAACCATTAGTAAATGGCACCATCAAGCCAGTCAACTGTGACTTTTATAGTTCATGGAAAACAAAACCTATAATAAGTATCTAAAAATGGTAGAACCCAAGCATAAGGATTTCCCCTAGTTCTCTTAATTGTTTTCTCCAGAAAAGGTTTTGTCTCATCCGACTATAACATTTTATATTCTCTATTAACTAATATAATATGTTATTTTTCAGATTCATTGAGATGAAAAATTATGGCGCATTTGACATTTTTTGTGTTGGCTATTCTCACTATCTCAAAGAGACAAAAACTCTTGTAACTGCTTAGGGATCAAGTTGAATTTGTGACTAAGTACTAGGTCTTGAGAGTTGGGAGTTGTTTGATACTATAAAAATCTAATATTTATGCACGTAAATAACAAATATATTAAATATTGAAAGACAAGGTCCTAACTCCATCTAACTACTCTTTTACATTTTCTTAATAATAAATATTTATATATAAGTATGTTTTTTAATAAATCTTTATATATAAGTGTTGTGTGGTGTGCTCTAGTGTTTAGTTTAGGTGCTTTAAAGCAAGTGAGCGAAAACGTGGCCTCACAAGCTATTTAAAGCCTTGATTTGTTCAAAATTGAATCAAGAATGCTCGGCTTTAATATATTATAATTGAAAATTTTTTAATGGAACCATATATACATTCAAAATTAGGATGGCCAGGCACAAGAATAAGGGAGTTAAAGTTGAAAATACTTTCTAACAGCTCATGAAAAGATCTAGTAAAAACAAAACCCAAAAGAAGGAAACCAGTCCCCATTGTGGAGCAAGTAGAACTCCACACAACTTTTCCCTTTCTTTTCTTTTTCTCTGCAACCTTCTCCTTAAAGAGACAAAATATTTTTAACAAGTAACTATTTATAAGTATTATGTCCATGTCCTAAATCAAACCTAATGATGCCCCAAATAAAACGAAGGCCGTCTGTAGGAACTGTGGGCGTCACAAATAAAACAAATGGCACTAAGATGATGGTTTATATTATAAATTTATAGTGAAGGACTTTGGGTAGTAAAACCGAGGCTTGGTTTGACTCTTTACCTGACTGGCTTAATTTGTTGATCTAGTCAGGTTTCTTTGTTTCTTTTGTTTCTTCTAATGAATTTGATACTTCTTCCAAAAAAAAAAAAAGGTAAAAAAATTCCCTAGCCTTGCTTTGTATAAATGGGCCCCATAACCATTGATATGATGAAACTTGCCGTGGATAGAAAATTCCCAACAGTTTTTTTTTTCTTCTTTATAAAGATTAGAATTCATGCAGCCAAGCATGCTATACATTTTCCGAGGACAGGATTGCAAACAGTTTGGTTGAGTATATGCATTTGTAGTTTAGCATTTAAATGCAAAATCTCTTCCTAGACGCGGCATGTACCTGTTCTGCGTCATGTGTCAAAAACGTTGCCATGGCTAGATGATAACATGACATGCTGAACGCACAAACCCCATGGAATAGGAGTCAGCGCATTTAGTTTCCAAGAAAAGGAGCCCCAATGGATATTGTACTAGCTAGCCATTCAATCACCTTTGATGTGGACGAGGGATGGTAGATTTTCAATAAAACTTATAAGTGCGTAAATACAATCTTCATCCCATCATTCAAAACCCTTTTTTTTAAGTAAGAAAGATCACCCTAATCCAAGCTTCTTGATTTATAGCCTTTTAGTTTAGGGGTTTTAAAAGACATCATTCTTTCCTTTTTTTTTCTTTTTTCTTTTTTTTTTTTTCAGATGTTTCAATCCAACATTGACTAACGGTTTCAAATCTAGCCGGTAGCCTTCCACCAGCGGAGCATGTTGCTCAAAGAAGGCCTGATGGACCCAAAAATATACCCAAACAAAGTGGTTCTTGTGTGAGGACTGTCCCACTTGAATTTCTTGCATATATTTTGCCAAATACATGGATAAGGGTGATAATTATGATGACTTGTTGATAGCCACCGTATTAAATATTTTGGAAAAGTTATTGTTAAATTTTGAGATATCATTATCAGATTTGAGTTTTCAACTCCATTGGTTCTCTATGATTGCATTTTCATGCAAATTTTTGTGAGAAGTTGTGATGTGAAGCATTTAAACAACCCCTGAAAAGCCTATTAACTTGTTTTTAATTCCGTTCTATTTTGTGGATAAAATAAGATGTGCAATTAATGCTGACTTAATCAAAGATAAGAGATCATAAGACTGTTTACAAGAGTTGGAAATTATATCTAAGTTTTTAAAAAGTAATAGAGTGTCGAAATGGTCCCATTTGTTATCAAATAATACCATGGACAAGTTTGGTGATTATTGCAACACCATGCTCATGACATCACGTAAAAACTGACCAAATTAATAAATCATTATCACAGTGGAATCCAACTCTTACCAATATCCATCTACTCCAATAATAGATGTTTTCTTAAATGATGTTAGGCCAAAATTTCCGACTCTTAAGTTATAATGATAGAACCATTTTGTACAGGTTTTTTATGCTTCAAATGTCATGAAATTTAAGTGAAGTTTTAGCTGCAACCAAAATGAATAATACCATTTACTTTTCTCTTGCTCATCTCTTTTCACTTTTCTTTCCCAAACAAACATTCACATTAAAGAGTCAAAAGAACATTACAACAATATCACTTGTCAAGTACATGGAAGAGACACACCTCTCATGGTAAGTGGTAATAGTACAGGGCTATATGAAAATCCCAATTGTTCAAAAATTTCATCATAAAGCTTACGAAGAAGATAGAAATTGTAGCAGATCTGTAGTCAGCGGAATTTACAAGCCCTCATGCATTTGAATTTGATAATACCGTAACCATAATCTGCATAACCTTCACCTGCGTTTCTAAGAAGAGAATGTAATCAGCTGCCTCCCTGAAAAGCCCATCTGCATCCATGGACTTCACATTTGGAAGAAGCTTTTGTAGGATTCTCACCTTTCTTTCCACCCCACTTATGGACATTCTTGAACCTTTTATGAGGGCCCTTCTCTTCACCAAAGCATTGGACCTTCTGTTCCACCCATAGTTCCTTTTGGTCCTTGGCCTCATGTTTAACCTTCTTCTCATGGCCTGAAGTTGAACGACTTTGTAGAAAATAGACCCACTCGAAGACCCATCCATTCCCTTGTTGTCTAGGACCATGCCCTTCAAATCAAGGGAAGAAAGGGTGGTTGGTTGAGAAACTCCCATGGTTGAAGTATTCAGACAGGACTCACTTTCTTCTAGAGCTTGAAATCTCTTGGTTGCTATGAAGAAAGGCTCAATTGCTTCATGCAATAGTGAGGGCACTTTATATATGTTTTCCGAAATGAGGTATATATAGGACCGTTGAAGGTAATATGGAATCAGTTGAGGCAGCAAAAGTGGGCCCACAGCCCCATTTCCTCTAGGCTTGCCAACGGCATGGGAATGGGATTAATGAATTGAAGGGACCCAAGTCTCCCATGGTTTGCTTGTTGCTTTGGGCATGTTCTTCAACTCAATGCACATGCACTCACATGATTCCGAAACACCCAACAACCTACTCATCTCTCTCTCTCCCTCTACTCCTCTATCTCCTTTTCTCATCAAACCAACCTGGATTATTCCTTCCCCTCTCCAAATTCAATGTATTCTTTGTGATTTGGGGCCCTTAATTTCCTCATTCCAGCTCAACCAAACGTGAGATTGGGCACTAGGGGGGCTCAAGACTGTTGCTAGAGAACTTAGACTGTAGGGTGGTTAATCCCATGTTTCCTCTACGGGGAACCCAAATAGAGTTTATAATAAAATATGGTGTTTGGTTGGGCACTCGTCAATGTTTGTAACAACAGGAGAAGGAAGATGTAGATCTTGATGTTGGACGAGGAAGAGGTTATTATGCCCTTTGCATTCGTGAACCTCTTACATGCTTATATCATTTCTTGAACAATGTTTCCGAAACCATAATCTAGGATGTCTGGTTCAAAGTAGGCTAGCAAGCCAAACCCCCAGAATCCTATGTATAACAAGCATCTTCATTTAGGGTCGGATTTACTTCACATGCCTCCTATCATTGAATCATCAACTTACTAAAATCGAAATGCTATCATTTTGTGCTAATGGTGAGATTAAATCATCTTTGCGCCTAACAATTGAGGAAAACATTCTCAGAAGAAAATTGGGCTAGGAACCATAGCTGTCAATTTTATTTTAGATATGCTTTCAATTTGATTTCGGATTGGGACATTTCAATTTGTTCAGCATTTTGGTGTTTAGTCAGGCCCAAATTTTGATTTTTGGGTCGAGTCGGTTTGTCGGGTTTAAGTTGGGTTGAGAGAAATTAGATGGACCGCTTAAACAATCTTGGGCCTTGGGCCTGAGTTATTTGACAATTTTTAAGCAAAAAAAATTTTTTTTCGAAATTTTATAAAACTCATTAGAAAGCAGGGAGCTCTTCCTTGTAATTTAGAAAAACTTTCACATAATATAAACCCTAAGGTCTTCTCCATTCTCTCATCTTCTTCCTTTCCTCCAAAATCAAGCCCTAAAAGCTCTTCGATGAGAAACTAAGGTAGGATCTTCAAATTCGCTTTTGGCATCGAGATCCAGGCAAATGGATACCTCTAAATAATGTCTTTTGGTTACTTACAAAATCTTTTGAGTCGCTTGCTGAATAATATACTTTCTGTATGATTTCTTCGTTTATGTTTAATATCTTGATTTGAGACTTGAGATTTGATTTTTCTTCTATAAAATAAAGAATCTGTATTTATATATATATAAAGGCGTCAGCATTGAAGGCATTGCCTGCGCATGGCAGGCAGCAGCAGCGGCATGGCGGCCTAGCATGCCCGGGTAGCGGGCCTGCTGCCTAGGCTAACTGGCAGCGGCCTAGCTTGGTTAGGCTGGGCTGGCTACTTGGCTAGCTTGGGTGGCGGGTCTGGGCCAGGTGGCCAGTTTGGGTTGGGTTTAATGGGCTGGGCCCATTAAAAAAAGAAATAAAGAATAATAATAATAAATAACTAAGTAAGTAGGATTTAGGATACTATTTATAAATAATTTAGGATGTTGGGTTTTGACTAATGATTTAGTTTATCAATAGTGATTTAATTTTATTAATTAATTCTTGATTCTGTGTTATTAGAAATTTAGTTGGAATTGTTTATAAATTTAAATGAGGTTTAATTACTTGTGATTAATAATGTATTTAGATTGATTAGAATTTAATTAAGATATAATCAGGAGTGATTAAGTCTTAATTAAAAAATATTTGAATGTCTAATTTAGATTTTAGATTGAGTTTAAATTTTAAATTGGACTCTGGGATTTAGATCTTTTATTTTATATAAGATGATAAGGTACTTTTACACACAACAAGGTTAATTAAGAACTTAATTATTCCATTTTTTCCTTTTTTTATTATAATTTGATTAAGTTTGGATTTGGAATTTGAATATCTTTTACCTAATTTGTAACACACACTAAATATGCATAATTGGATTAGATGATTTATGTCTTTTTAGAAAAATTGGTTGAATGTTCACATGAGAATTACACTAAATTTAGAATGGAAATATAAGATTCGGGATGCACCACATGATAGACACTGAAAGTAGAATATTGATATCGTGGACTCACATTTCCATTGTGAAAGAGGATTGGTTCTCATGTGTATATTTATTTAACTATGACCGTTAGGTAGATTAGTGCTTTCCCTCAAAGAACTTGAAAAGACACACAATTCATAATACACTTTAAAATTAAGTAATCTAAATACTTAAATTGATTTTGAGATGAATATTATGAATTAAGGGTTTCATATCATGGTTCATTATGCATCAGTAGACGTATGCATTTGCATATGTATACTTATATATATATCTAATCGATTGTAGTTCGAAGGTAGACGTACGCCATCGGGTCAGCGTGTATAATGGATTATAGTACATGGCTGTACCATTTGTTATATTTGGCGGAAATACCCGTTTTTGTATATCTAACTGCGGAAATACCGTTTTTGTATATATGTCTGTGGGGATAACCGTTTTTGTATATTATATCTGCGGGAGTACCTGTTTTTGGTATATTGTATCTGCGGAGATACCCATTTCTGTGTATTCTTGTCATTGGGTTTGCATTCAATATGTTTTGGGGCAAATTATAATATATGCTTTGAAGTAATTGATTAACACAATTGCTTGCAGTTTACTCTCTTGCCAGATTACATCAATCTGACCTACTATTTTTGGTGTCTAGGTTCCATTATCGGTGCCGAATCGGAGGGTCAGGCGATGCTGGAGATTCCGCCAAATGGCAAAGTTATTAAGTGGAGCACCGATGATATCGTCTAAAATGTCGTAGAGTTGGTGCAGTGATCGAAACTTTAAATTATGTATTAAGGTCATGTTTGAGGTTATTAACTTATTTATTAAATTTGTTTGTCTTGGAATTACAACTTTAATTATTATGCTTCGAAGTACTTGACTTTGACTTTATTATTATTAAGATTTATTTAATGATTGGTATATGATATTAATCTGCGAAGATTATGAATTTCAGTTCCACGTGAGATTATGGTTGCTTGATCACCAAGCATAACCTCACGAAAGATTTCGATCCACCTGGAATTAGGGCCCGTATCGTTTATGTAAGAAAATTTTAATTGACCCCAATTCTCACACGCTTAGAACCAGGTTTGAATCCGGCCCAGTTTTGGAGGGCATGATATGTTTCATTTTGAAGTTCTATTTCGAAAATATATTAACAATTTAAAAAGGCAAACATTTTTAAAATAAAAAAAAGGTTAAACAAACTACATATTTAAAAAAAAGTAAGCCAATAGCCTAATAAACATCTAAATAAGCCAATAGCCTAATAAACATCTGAATAATATAAACTATATAAAACTAGGAATTCGAGCATGATAAATCCCTTTTCCATTTACAAGAGAATAAAAGAATCTCAACATTTTGGCCGATGGATGGCATTTTTATCCTCAAAACTAGAATAAAATAAAATAAAAAAGTATTCGAGTGGGATTTGGCTAAAACACAAATTTTTTTTGTCTGTTTTGGATCAATGAAATTAAATTTAAAATGCATATTTTGATTGAGAAAATATTCTGAATTACAGATCTAATATTTTCTAGAGAGTTGTTCGACGCACTAACCGAATTGGATAAGTTTGATTGACTCGGCTCGGCTTAATCGAACTGAATTTGACTACCATGTTAGAAATAGCCACAGGCCCACAAGTTCCAAACTTTCGAACTCGAGAAAATTATTATGAGGCCCACCTTCCACTTCCATGAATGTCAACCACAAGGACAAGGTGCTACAAGAAGGTCTTAATATAGGTTAGTTTGTGTACAAAGTCAAAAGAACCCAACAATTTCTGAGCATCTCTAAGGCCTCGAAATTTAATTATTTATTGAACTTTTAAAACCAATAAAATTTGGTGTCCTTAAAAGATGGATACCATCATAAAATCATGCTAATATTTGGCACTCTTATAAACCATCTTAAACCTTTCAAGGCCACCCGAAACTAATAAAAGATGATTTACAAGTTTGAAACTCGTGGCTGTTTAGTTGCCAAATTTAAATTGTACATACAAATAGCCTTAAATACTATGTCCCTAGGTTGCAACTAATTAAGTTTTCTCTTTGAGTTTTTAAACATAATGCGAGATGCCTTAATGCTAGGTATTATGATTATTCTTTTGGCAGGTAAAGCTGGCTTTGAGCTTGTGATCGTCTAAATGCAGTGGTTTTTGTGTTCTAACTACCCAGGCCATTGGCTCACCTTACGTAAGTGTTTCAATGCAGTATGCAACCTTGATATTTCATTATATATATTAAAGCAATCCCCCTTCGTAGCGCAGTCTCAGTAAAGTCTTCACCAAAAAGTTCTTATTAAAGATAATTTCTTTAACAAAGAGTTCTAATTAGATATAGTTTTCTCAGAGTTCTCATTAGATAGAGTTCTAATCAGATATAATTTCCTCAGAGTTCTCATTAGATATAGTTTCCTTAAAAATAGGTTTTCCACTTCATTATAAATTAGAAATTATAGCTTATAAATAGAATCCTACATGAAGGCTCTAACGTTCACCAAAGTCTTTCTCAGATATTCCCTCCTCTTTCCCTTCCCATTCAACTTCTCTCCACTTTAGGTATGCTTCATCTTTCCTCTCTCTCTCTCTTTCTTTTGTATGATCGTTATATTATTCTTTCTCTTTATGTTATCCAATCCATCTACTCAGAATTGGTTGTGAACGGCTCCCTTTCTTTTTCTGCTTTCTTTTTTTCTTTCTATTCTTCTTTGTTTTTTAACAATCAATAGGGGAAATTGAGTGATTGAGAGAGAAATAGCTTTCTGTTCTTCTCTATTTCCTGATGATTGAAAAGGGGAAGATCGATTTATTCTTCTTTCTCTTCATGTTATCCAATCCATCTACTCATAATTGATTGTGAACGGCTCCCTTTCTTTTTCTGCTTTCTTTTTTTTTTCTTTTCTTCTTTGTTTTCTAATAATCAAAAGGGGAAATCGAGTGATTGAGGGAGAGATAGTTTTCTATTCTTCTCTATTTCCTGACGATTGGAAAGGGGAAGATCGATTGGAAAGGGGAAGATCGATAGGTGTACAAGGATTTGATTAAAATATTTCACAGGAGATGCCGAGCCAGGGGCATTGATAGAGAGAAAGCTCAGACCCCAAATCTCAGAAGGTATCTCCCCTTCAAAACCATTGTGCCAGACCAGACCATTTCCCTCTTCTTCCCTCTTCTTTGACCCAGACCAGAACCATCTTTTTCTCCCACAAAAAGAGAACCCCAGATCGAAAATTGGAGCCTTTTACTATGGGGTTTTACTGGGGTCAGCAGATCTGATCCGTATCGAGAGATTTTCATGCGAGACAGAGAAAAAGGATAGAAATTCACCTGTTGTCAAGGACAAGAAAGAGAGAGAGACATCGACGCAAAAAAGAGTTGCAGAGGAGAGAGGGATCAGACAAATTTGTTTCACCCTATCACACTGATATGCACTTCTCTCTCTTTCTCTCTCTCATGCCTTGTTGCTGCTTCCTCCTCGCTTTCTCTCCTTTCAAACGAAATCTCTCTCTCTCTCTGCGAAACCCATCACGATTGTTACGACACGGCGTCCTCCCCAGCAATTGACACCGACGACGAGGACTACTTAGAATATGGATTTCAGCCTCAGATCGGCCCATCCGTTCAAGTCCGGGTTCTTTCGCTTCTCCTTCTTTCTCCGAATCAATCTCTTGGCATTGTGTTGAATCCTTGAATGAGAAATGACCTTATCGGATGGGCATCTCTGCGTATTAGACCACCTCTGTAACAGGTGGGGGGCCTACTTGATTGATAAAATCCATTCACATCACATGGCCAAACTTGAATAGTGAGTGGCCCATCGTTTACTCCATAGGATTGATATAACATATATGTATGTCAGTATGTATGTATGTATGTTTCGTAACATGATCAATCCAACGGCGTAAGGATCAACCAAATGTGAAATAGTTCTGATGTATTGAACCGGATGATTTGAATGATCCTGAATTTAAGAAATGATGGCTTCAACTCTTGTGTAAATATCAAATCAAGTAAACATTTACATGGTACAAGAGCTACAACGCACCTGACATCCTTTGGGATCTTAGAAAATTCTTGTATTAAATTATAGACCCGTATTGCAAGTTCAAATGATAGAAATATTTTAAGTTGGCAATAAGCAAAGGTCTAGCAACAAACATTGCACCAAAGGGTACATGGACACTGCCAATCCCATTGCTCATTATCAAAAGACAGACGAGACGACCTGTGGTGTGGAAAACACTTTGCACCTGAAATGAACTGGATTACACACAAACCATAATATCTAACCAGACAATAATTAATTCAAAACAAAAAGAAAACACGATAGCAGCCCATGTCAAAGTAAGATATCAATTATAGTTACCACAAAGACAACCAAATCTCAACATTAGGAATGTATAAGCACAGCAGGGCATTTTGTTTTTTAGAAAAGTGTCCTCGACTAGCAAGAGTTCAAAATCGATAATAAAAAAAAACTAAATATATGAGAATATATCCACAAAAGAAACTAGAACTACAAGGACATGTATCCAAGGACATTTTGCAAGGAGCATATAAACAGACCGTCGTAAAAGTGGGACCCACCCATGAATCACTAGACATAATATGTAGCTTCTACATGTAGTAATAGAGAGAGAGAGAGAGAGAGAGAGAGAGAGAGAGAGCTCATTTATTTTCTTAAGGGTCCAAGTTTTAGATACTGACTAATATCTTTCCCTAAAATCTCAATGAAAGGCTAGATATTAATCAAAGAAACAGGCTACATTTATAAGTGAATAGAGAGGGACAATAAATATATATAGAAGATGAACCAACTGCAACTACTGAAACAAGTTCATGCCAATAAATAAATATCAATATTTATTTTTCTTTATACCACATGTAAATCCTTTAATCATTCAAGGATAACTTAATATCAATGGTTCTATATGTCTTTTTTTAAATTTTTCAGAATCAACTCATATGAGTTATATACTCTAAACAAAATCTTGATTGATAATGATAAGAATTTAATCAACCGTAGCTATCTTGGTTCAACTGATTTAACTCATAAAAATCCCCTTTTTACTTATTCCTCATGCATAGATTAAATAAGAAATTATCTAACTTTTTTCTATTCTTATTCTAATAAAACTCCATGGGTACATCATTTTTTATTTAGTTTCTAATATGATATTTATTTTTTCAAGAGTGCACTAAAATATTTAAAATTATGTTTGTGTAATGAGTTTTCTGTTAATATTAATGTACAATTTATTTATATATTTATAAATATTTTTAGCTACAAATAATGCAATTATTAGACAAGGGCAGCACCCAAACAAGGCCCGCGTTGGGCGCGGGCCTTACAGCGCTAGTTATTATATATATTATAACAATACCCCCTTTTGCGGGAGAGCGACACGTGGTGTGGCCCTCTTTGTGAGACAGTGACACGTGGCGCAATCTAAGGTTCCATTCATATTAGCTAAACTCTATCTATACCAAATCTCTAAAATCTCTCAATTTTCCTAAAATCTCTCCTTGGTTTTCTATAAAATCTCTCCCTCCCTAATTTCTCTCTCTCGTCCCTCTACAACTTCATCCCTATCTATTTTCTAAAGGACTCTTATCTTATATATCCCTACCATCTCTCTAAAATCTCTCAATTTTTTGAGCCTTTTTTTTTAACACCATGTTATCACCCTTTTAATATTTTTTTAATGAAAATAACTAAGTCAAGAATTTGAGTTTTGAACAAGATATGGGTCGGTGAAAGAAAATGTAAATAGGTGGTCATAGTGAATGGAAAGATACAAACTGAATCATGGGTCGGATAAACTATGGCCTAATGATGTGGACCACACCTCCAAATTTTTTTGAACCATAACTAAGCTAGGCATAATATATATATATATTTAATATTTAGATATAAGGTCAAAGGTTAGCACATAATTGAATCCACAGGTTTGTACAAAGGCCCATGCTAAATCCAGGCACAAAAATTAAGAATATATTTAAATATAAGATTTATTGAAATATTATTAAGAAAAATTGTACGTTACCTTTTTCCTATTAATCTTTTTATTTTTTGTTTATCTTTTGCCTTTTGGGTTTATCAAGTGCAACTACTAAAACAAGTATATACCAATAAACAAATATCAATGTTTTTTTTTTCACTCTCAACTTTTATATATCTATGATTCAAAGAAAATATTTTCTTCTTTAAAAAAAATAAAGATTCAATATTTTAACTATACTTTCGCTATGCTTTATGTCATAATATTCATCAATATTTTATTTAAATTATTAATAATTTTTAATAAAGATTTAATTATTATTTTTTCATGGCCCGCATTAGGTGTGGGCCCCCAAGCGCTGGTATATATTATTATATATATTATGACAATACTCCCTACACGGGAGGGTGACACGTGGCACTTCTTCATTACGGAAGAGCGACATGTGGCACAATTTAAGGATTTCATCCATATTAGCTAAATTTTATCCATATTACATCTCTGAAATCTCTCCTTGGTTTTCTATGAAATCTCTCCCTTCCTAATTTCTCTCTCACCTCCTACAACTTTATCCCTATCTATTTTCTAAATAACTCTTATCTCATATAGCCATACCACCTCTGTAAAATCTCTCCATTTTTTTAGCCTTTTTTGAAACACCATATCATCACCCTTTTAATATTTTTTAATGAAAATAACTATTTAGATTGGACTCTTTTTCATGATCATGGTTCTCGGTCCTCTGTGTACCCGGACCGAAATCAAAAGGATCCCATATGATCAAAGTTCTGGGCCACATTAATTCAAAGTTTTAAACCAATCCTAACCGTTCATCATCAGGACACAAGTGTGATACCAAGTCATACATCTTGCACTGGACATCATAATACTCCTTCATTGGAGATTTTTAATTCTTTGCTTATTCATTGGTATAGATTTAAAATAAAATTAATATGGTATTGTTTAAGATCTTTGTTTATATTTATAATTAATATCGGTGTAGATTGCCAATCTGATATAGATATAAAGGGGAAAAGAGCCATGCATACAGATCCCATGTCAAATCCTTTAAATTTCTAACCTAATATCAATGGATTTGAGTTGTAGTTGGTTGGGCCTGATAGGATGGACCCACACTCTTTAAAAAAAATGTAATATAAGTCGGTGTGAGATTCATAAAATATGAGCCTCACATGCATTAAATTTCTTAATGCATGGGTCCATGTATTTGTCTTGAGATGTTTTTATATTTCATCGGCCTATTTTATCTTCCATTGGGCTATAAGTTTTTATAGTTCTTTCTTCTATTCATTCATATCTCCAAGTTTTTTATATCTTTTTTTTTCCTTTTTCCCATGAGTAATCATCATATATATTTGAAATTTAAAGTTATTTAAGGCATCTCATTCCTTAAAGCACTGCTTACTAATCTTGATTTCTTAATTCTCCCTAAAATCTTTCCTAACACATGGTTTTTTGTGCCTAAAATCTTAATATAATTCACTTGGTCCAAACTACTCTATTTTTCTCTATAGATAACATTCGACTACACCTATTCTACTTTCATGTATAAAACTTTTTAATTTTTTAAATGATTTGACTAGGCCCGATTAATTAAATGGCGGGCTTAGGCCTGAATTTTACAAGTCGTGTCAGGCTTTGGCCAGGCTTAGGCAATACTTCTAAAGTTGGGTTAGACTTGAATATGCCTTAGCTTGGCCCAGCCTGACTCATGCACACTGCTACTAAAAATTCTCTATACATCCTAATACTCTTTATGATTTAGTTTTTTTTCCCCGTAAGTTGGCCAAGTGGCTAGGAGTAGAAAGGCAAGGCACCCACCTACATATATTTATCAAATGGACAGCATTCGACGTTGATCTATTTTCTTTTCTATTCAATACCAATTGATCAATTTTTTTCATGGGGAGAGGGTTGGTTGACTTAATGATTCTTATACATTGGACTATTTTATCTAATTTTTTTAACCATATAATATTTCTTTTCCTCTTAAGTTGAGCTTCTGGATTAAAGGAAAATTATCTAAATTTTTTTTATTAATATTCTACTGAAACTCTATGGGTATAATTTTTTTACACATAATATTTTTACAATTGATTTAAATGGTTTTATTTTAAAATATAATTACCTTTTTAATAGGTATTGACCTAGACTTTATTGAACTTGGCAAGGCCCAATATGGCCTAGCTATTGGTAGTGCATAATCATATCTAGGCTTAACCTGAGCCTAGCATCGAAGCCTTCACCATGGTGGTTTGGGCTATGTTTCTATTTTACTTATAAGGTGCATATATTTTCACATGGGCCGAATTTGGTATGGTTCATTTTCTTTTCTATTTAATTCCAACTAATCAATTTTTTCATAGTAAGAGGGTTGATTGACCTAATGATTCTTTGTATATTGGACTATCTCATCTAAATTTTTTTACCATATAATATTTTTTTCTCTTGAGTTGAGTTTACAGATTTAAGGAAAAATTATCTAACTTTTTTTAATAATATTTTAATAAAACTCTACGCGTACATTATTTTTCTTTTTTATTTAGTTTTACTAATATGATCATTAATTTTTTAAGTGTGTACTAAAATATTTAAAATTATGATTGTGTGATGAATTTTATATTAATATTAATTTACAAATTATTTAAATATTTATAAGTATTTTTACTTACAAATAATATAATTATTAAACAAGGCCCGCGCCCTGAAACGCTTAAAACTTCCCTCCCCATCTCAAAGGAAAAAAAGAAAGAAAGAAAGAAACGATGCTTTGTCAGGCCCACTTATCAACCCAATCCACAACAGATGGGATTCTACACAGTAGAGTACAAACAGATAGAGTACATTAACCCCTTTCGCGGTAGAGCAATATGTGACGCTTCTTCTTTACGGGAGAGCGACATGTGGCACACTCCAATTAAAGTCTTAAGATTCTCTTCTATTTCCCTCCCCTAAAATCTCTCTATTTACTATTTAATGTCCTAAAAATTAGCATAATCCTTTTCATAATCTACTATTGATATCCATATCATATTTAATCTTAAATAATGCCATATAGTCAAAAGGAGAGATTCTCATACATCTCAAATGAATTTTCATACCACTCATCATATTAATTAGGCAAATTACCTTTACCTTATTTCACATGCCTTTAAATCACACTATCCAAGTGGCAATTTGTGGGTCTACATAGTCTCTTATAAAAATTACAATAGAGTCTAAATTGATCATGGGTGTTCATGAGGCTGGGCTAGGACGGGCTGGGTCGGGCTAAGTAATGTCCAAGCTAGCCTAGAGTTTGAACAACAGGCCCGAGCATGAAAAAAGTCTAACTTGGGCCATAAGTACTACCTTGAACCTAGCCCATTTAGAATAGTTTAAACTTGAGCTATACTGTATTATATTTAAAAAATGAAAATATTTGTTGGTTAGGATGTTTATTTCTAAATGAGATATTTCTCCGTGGCTCTCACTTAGGTCAGATCAGGCTTGGACTTTCTACTACTAAATATCAGCTCAATTCAAAGTTTATATCTGGGCTCTGCTAGAGTAAGTTAATACTCAAGCCCTAAAATTGTTAGATCTTTCATAACTTAATCACTTAAAATGATATTACCAGGAGGCAAGATTTCTAAAATCTCTTTCATTTTAAATCATGTCCCTTAAAACCCAGAACAACTAATAATTTGGATTAATTAGCCCTAGCATAACAATTTTAAATTTGGATTAATACTCTCACTCAATTTTAAAATTCACATAAACTAATGAATATTTATTTCTTATCCTAAAATCTTTCAATTTTATACATAACATCTCTTGTGGTTAGATACCTTAAAAAAATGTTACCTTCTACTTGTATCTATTTATTTGTATTTTTTTAGGTGGATTTCTTTGTGTCTTGGCATAAACAAGATGTTTGAGATCAAGGAGCTCATTGAAGCCCAGGTACATGTGAGCTATATCTATACATATCAAAGGTTATCAATTATACGATTATTTATAGTTTTTATATGTTGCTCTTCTTAGGTTGCTAAAGGGGACAAAAGGCTCTTTTATACTTTGTTGCTAAGTTTGCAATTCATACAAAAACTATAAAATTATACGGCTTAGGAGGCTCCATTCCTAAGTCAACCATATTCGCCAACATAAAATTTTGCTTTCATTTTTTTTATCCTTTTTAATAGACAAGGTTAAATAATATATTTATATATTTTGGACTTCTTTTCATTTATTATATATATTTTAAAATTATTAACTTTTAATAAAATTTTCTTTTTTTAGTGCTTTTCTATGCTTTCCTACTTCAACAAAAAAACTACTTAGCCTATTGATAATTGTTACAACACAAGAGACGTGACATACCATGTATTTAATACTACCAAATGGACTCTATAATTGGAGCAATCAACCAAAGTAAAATTCAAAGAGATTATAAATCATATTTATTTCCCTTTTGTTTCTAGGAATTTATACGTGATGTGAAATACGTGGTATAGTTCCCTCACGGCCTCATCCATCATGAATGAGGTTTACAAAATTTAGAAGGTAGGCTAGGATTGAGATTTCTTGATGTAAATTAGAGTTGAGACAAACATCATCACCATCTTTAAGAGTTTCAATATTTAATGATTATAAATATCAGATCCTATTAATAATTGACCCACCTCTAATCCAAATTAAAGCCTCCTACTCCTGCCTCCTTTACAAATATAACTTTATATATTAGATAGGTTAGATTTTTTGACCGTTTCAGGTAGTTGTAACTTAATCCAATATTAGCTTTAAATGATGGCTAAATAGAGATTTTTGGTTTTTAACATGTGCAAACAAGCACCCCCACATTAAATCTACAAGTGGTAATTCATATCAAGGTTAGGAGCAAGTGACCAAATTGTATATAATTTTCTTCTTAAAATATTTGACATTTTAAATTTAATTTTAACTATGTTTATTTTATGATTTATATAATAATGTTTATTTATATTTTATTAAAATATTAACAAATTAACAAATTTAGTTTTTTAAAATAAAATTTAATTTTTTTCATGGCCAGCGTTGGGCGCAGGCCTTAAAGCGCTATTTATATATATTATAACAATACCCCCTATAACGGGAGGGCAACACGTGGCGCTGTCTTTTCATAGAAGAACGACACATAGCGCACTCTGATTAAAGTTCTAAAATCTTTATATATCTTATCCACTCTCTTTCCTATATATTTTCCTAAAATCTCTCTCTAAGCAATCCATCGTATCAAATTAATCTAGAATGAACTTTACAAGCAAGTTGGATCTTCTCATGTAGTAGAATTCCATTGAAAATCACTATGCGTGAGGTGGGACATGGATCCGCACATTATTACATGACATGGCATCAGTCCAACCTTCACAAATGGGACCAAGTTTATTAGCCAAGGAGATTGGATCATGCGCTTTTACATATGGGTGGGACCCAATTTATCAGCCTGTCTTCGTTCAGTCATAGAAAGTGGGCTCAATCCATGTGTTGCTTCTATCCAATATCAAATATAGATCTCTTAATTTTTGGATTTTCATAACATCCTTGGCCCCACATTTATAGATCAAGTGTGCATGTTTGGACTTCCGTAAAATCGTTTACATAAGATTTGATCATGCACTTTTACAAGTAGTTGGTCTCAATTATGAGCCTGTCCTTCCTTGGGTATTTATGAAGTGGACCCAGCTCACATTTGTATGCATCCAAATTTTTATTTCAAAATTAAACAAGAACTCAAGGTTTTTTCCCCCTCTAATTTCTACAACAAATTTCAATAACTACTAATATCAATTTTGCATACCCAGTTGCCCATTACGTGATCAATTATGTAAAAAAACAAATAATGTTACATCTAATTGAAATGGGCCCACTGTTAGATTCTATCCAATATCAAATACAAGATCTCTTAATTTTTGGAATTTCATAGTATCCTTGGTCCCACATTTATAGATCAAGTGTGCATGTTTGGGCTTCCGTAAAATCAATTTAGCTTTGTGAGTGGGCTTCATTAATGGGGTACATGTGATGCCACAATATATGTGCCAAATATGTAAATCAATGAGTTAGTTGCAGGCCCCATTTGGATGAAGTAGCCAATATATTATTTGGATTAGGCAATTATGTTCATTGGATTTGACTATCTAGGCTCCGCTTGAGTAAGTTAATGCTCAAGCCCTAAAATTGATAGATCTTCCCTATATTAATTACTTAGAATGATACTATCAGGAGGTAAGATTTCTAAAATATCTCTCATTCTAGATCATGTCCCTTAAAACCCAGAACAACCAATAATTTGGATTAGCCATAGCATAACAATTTTAAATTTGGATTAATATTCTCACTCAATTTTAAATTTTACATAACCTAATCAATCTTTATCTCTTATCCTAAAATCTTTCAATTTTATACAAAACATCTCTTGTGATTAGATTAATACAACCTTTGGAAAGTGGACAATCATATTCGTTTTTATTTTGACTCCACTCGCCATGAATAGGTGAGTGTTGATATTCAATTTTTCCATGTAACAATGGGAGGACAAAAAAAAAAAAAAAAAACAGAGAACAACCAGTTCATCGGCTTATAGGTTTTATATGAGAATATGAAGTATGATATATGTATGAAGACACCATCAAACAACTCACCATTGAGAGTAAGTATAGTTCTACTCTCTTTAAACACTAAAAGTTCTAATGGTTTATATAAATATATATTTATTTTAAATGTTAAAAAGATAGTTATGCTATTTTTTCCTGTTAATTATTTAATTTGTCTTTTCTCTTTATATATCTTGAGGCCATGATTATTACATTTTTATAGGTATCAAATTTAATATGCTAATATATATTAACTAAGTGTGTCTTTCATGTTAGAATTTCCAAAGTAATACAAATGGTATTTTATACTTAGTGCAGGACTAATACAATTTTTTTAAAACCAATGTAGAGATTGAAAGTGTATCCCATATTTTAATGTCTACCACTTAATTGGAGGTCACCTTAGGCTTTGTTACATTTAGTCGAAATTTTTCTTTTTATCTTTATTTCTTTGAGTTATACGCAAATGAACAAGTGAGAAGCCGAAATTTTGTGATGATCTTGATTAACGGCTTCTTTTCACCTAATTCAAAATTTTTATAGTGATAAGATTGGTTGAACTGATTATTCTTTACATAGTGGAGTATTCCATCTAATTTATATTACCATATAATATTTCTTTTCTCTTTACTTGATTTTACAGATTAAAGGAAAATTTATTTTTTTTATTAATATTCTAATGAAATTCTACAAGTACATTATTTTCATTTTTATTTAGTTTTACAAATATGGTATTTACTTTTTAAAAGTGCACTAAAATATTTAAGATTATGATTGTAAAATGAATTTAATGTTAATATTAAATTAAAAATCATTTAAATATTTATAAATATTCTTATTTACAAATAATATAATTATTAAATAAGGCCCGCGTTGGGCGTGGGCCATGAAGTGCTAATTATTATATATATTAAAACAATCCCCCCTTGCGCGGGAGGACGACACGTGGCACGACCTCTTCATAAGAATGCGACACGTGGTGCAATCTAAGAACTCCATCCATATTAGGTAAACTCTATCCATAACAAATCCCTAAAATCTCTCAATTTTCCTAAAATCTCTCCTTGGTTTTCTATAAAATCTCTCCTTTCCCAATTTCTCTCATTCTGAATGAGTTTTTGAGAAGTGAGTTTCACACAATTTTTTAATCAAAGTTGCAGCACAGGTGGGCCTCACAATCTCCCTTGAAATCTCTCTTTTTACTATTTAATCTCCTAAAAATCAGCATAATCCTTATCCCTATCATTATCTCTCTTTTTCAAAAATCAATCTAAATCTTTCGTGTTTAAAGAATACAATACCTTAAAATTTTCAATGTAATCCCTTACATGCAATCTCATTATAATCTACCATTGATATCCATATCATATTTAATCTTAAAGAAAAGACGGGTTCTCATACATCTAAAATGAATTTTCATACCACTCATCATATTAATTAGGTAAATTACCTTTATCTCATTTCACATGCCATTAAATTCTACTATCCAAGTGACAATTTGTGGGTCCACAAGGTTTCCTATTAAAATCTCAATAAAGTCTAAATTGGTCAAGGCTATTCATAAGGCCAGGCCAAGACGGGCTGGGCTGGGCCAAATAATATCCAGGCTTAGCCTAGATTTTGAATAATAGGCTTAAGCTTGGAGAAAGCCTAACTCGGACCATAAGTATCTACCATAAGCCCAGCCCACTTATAATAGTTTAAACTTGAGCCATACTGTATTATATTTTAAAAGTGAAAACATTTGTTGGTTAGGATGTTTGTTTCTATATTAAAGATTTCTTAGTGTCTCTCACTTGGACCAAATCGGGCTTAGGCTAAATCTCAGTTCAATTCAAAGTTTATATGTTACTTGAACTACTCGAGTAAGTTAATGCTCAATCCCTAAAATTACTAGATCTTTCCTAAATTAACCACTTAGAATGATACTACCAGGAGGCAAGATTTCTAAAATCTCTCTCATTCTAAATCATGTCCCATAAAACCCAGAACAACCAATAATTTGGATTAGCGCTAACATAATATTTTAAATTTGGATTAATTCTCTCACTTTATTTTAAATTTTACATAAACTAATGAATCTCTATCTCTTATCATAAAATCTTTCAATTTTATACACAACATCTCTTGTGGTTAGATTGATAAAATCTTTGGAAGGTAGACAATCATATTCATTTTTATTTTGATTCCACTCGCCATGAATGGGTGGGTGTTGAAATTCAACTTTTCCATATAACAATGGAAGGAGAATAAAAAAAAAAAAAAACAGAGAACGATCAGTTCATTAGCATATAGGTTTTACATGAGAATGTGAAGTATGGGATATGTATGGAGACACCATCAATCAACTCACCACTAAGAGTAAGTGCAGTTCTGATTTCTTTAAACATCAAAAGTTCTAATGGTTTATATATAGGAGAATATTTATGTACACATGTCCCTTACCAAGGGACCGTGCATACTTCTCTATAAGGCCCATGGCGGAACCCACCAAGGGATGAAAAGCTCTATACGGGACTACCTTAGATATAAAGTTTGGCCCCAATCACATGTCCCTAACCTCTTCATCCAAAACCCACAAATTCATTCTATTCGAATAAGTGCATAGTCGATCCAACAGTCCAATAAATTTGGATTTGACCAAAAATTTATAAACGGGTTCAATTCAAGGAGGTTGTGTGTGTGGTCCATTCGGATGGACCATATAGTGGGTCCCACCTAGAGTTTTCATGAAAAAAATGGTGAGGGACATATACAAATGAATATTCTACATATATATATTTGTTTTAAATGTTAATAAAATAGTTATGCTATTTTTTTCTTCTTAATTATTTAATTTCTCTTTTCTCTTTATATCTTTCGAGGCCATATTCATTACATTTTTTATAAGTATCAATTTTAATATGCTAATGCATATTAACTAAAAAAGCCTTTTTAGGTATCAATTTAGGACCTTAAAAAAGCTTTGACACGACCCCAGTCCCCATACACCATACTACTAAAAATTTATCCATTCACCGTGTGTAAGATGGGCACTTGCTTTATAAAATTGATTGATATGAACGTGTTTGAGATGTTAACTCCCCGAAAATCTCTCTCCTTATTCTTATCAGTCAAGCTTCATTCCTAAAATCTCTATCTCGGAATTTAATTGAAAAGTAAGTTTGAATAACTACTCCTGTTATTTCTCACTACCCATGGAATATTCTTTTCCCTCTTGATAATCTCTCTTTCCGAGGACATTTCATCATGATTTACTTTCTTTCCACTATATCAATGATCAAATGCCTTCTTGTATTTATATGTAAAAAAAATTCAGGTTTATTTTAGTATTGGATTTACCATCTATGGCAGTTCATCGATTAGAATGATCAATGATAAGAGGTGTTTTTGTATTTATATGAAACATTCACTCTTATTTTACTATTGTATTAATTGTCTAAGATAGAATGATGATCTATATCACATCTGCCATTTTGTGTAATATGTGGCCTATCCATAGTCAATTTGATCCTCCACATTGTTTTCTTTTTATTTTTATGTTGAGTCACTTATATGATTCCCTATTTTGGATCTCAGTTTTTTTTTACAGTGCTTTTTCCTTCTTTTTTTTTTCCCATGCAACTCTTCATCCACGGTAATTTTTTACATAACAACTTTAAAAAATGTTGCCTTCTACTTGTATCTATTTATTTGTATTTTTTTGTGGATTTTGTTGTGTCTTGGCACAAACAAGAAATTTGAGATCAAGGACCTCATTGAAGCCCAAGTACATGTGAACTATATCCATACATATCTAAGGTTATCAATTATACAATTGTTTATAGTTTTTGTATGTTGCTCTTCTTAGGTTGATAGATGGGACAATAGGCTCCTTTATACTTTGTTGCTAAGTTTGCAATTCATACAAAAACTATAAAATTATACGGCTAAGGAGGATCCAATCCTAAGTCAACCATATTCAGCCAACATAAGATTTTGCTTATGTAATGTATCTCACCCACCAATATGGATTATTTCATTTTTTAATCCTTTTTAATAGACAAGGTTAAATGACATATTTATATATTTTGGACTTCTTTTTGTTTATTATAGATATTTTAAAATCATTAAATTTTAATAAAATTTTCTTTTTTTAGTTCTTTTTTATGCTTTTTTACTTTAACAAAAAACTACTTAACCTACTGATAATTGTTATGACAAATGGATAACACAAGAGACGTGATATATCATGTATTTAATACTACCAAATGGACTCTATAATTGAAGCAATCAACCAAAGTAAAATTCAAAGAGATTATAAATCATATTTATTTCCCTTTTATCTTTAGGAATTTATACGTAATGTGAAATATATGGTATAGTTCCCTCACGGCCTCACCCATCATGTCTAACTACTTTATGAATGAGGGTTACAAAATTTAGAAAGTAGGGTGGAATTTAGATTTATTGATGTAAATTAGAGAGACAAACATCGGCACCATCTTTAAGAATTATAATATTTAATGATTATAAATATTATATCCTATTAATAATTGACCCACCAATAATCCAAATCAACGCCTCCTACTCCCACCTCCTTTGCAAATATAACTTTATATATCAGATAGGTTAGATTTTTCGACCGTCTCAAGTAGTTGCAACTTAATCCTATCTTAGCTTCAAATGATGGCTGAGTAAAGATTTTTGGTTTTTAACATGTGTAAACATATTTACAATGTGCGATTCAACCACTCTCACATTAAATCTACAAGTGGTAATTCATATCAAGGTTAGAAGCATGTGACCAAACATTGTATATAATTTTATTCTTAAAATCTTGATATTTTAAATTTAATTTCAACTATGTTTATTTTATGATTTATATAATAATATTTATTTATATTTTATTAAAATATTAAAAAAATAATAAATTTAGCTTTTTAAAATAAAATTTAATTTTTTTATGGCCCGCGTTGGGCGTGGGCCTTGAAGCACTAGTTATATATATTAAAGCTCTAAAAACTGAAGCCTCTGAAGGATGCCACATCAGCAACTTTTTTTTTAAAGTACCACCTTAGCGTCCCAATTCTCCTAAGATTATATCTTTTTTTATATCTTTTATTATCACATATCCTCTTAAGTTTCCATCTTTTTTGATATCTTTTCTTATCACATATCCTATAAATCTTTTTTTAATCACACCACATATCCTACATATCTTCTATAGCCCTACAATCACTACAATGACAATCATCTTCTACCATCCAATCTCCATTGACATTTACATCTCCTCCTACAGTAAACATCAGCAACGACACCTTCCCCGCCACCTGCTGCTTTCAATTGAACTGCCTGTGATACTACTGCCTTCACGGTTAGAAAGAGGAGTTTTCTTCAATCTGGTTTTAGCAGCAAGAAGACTTTGGAACCCAATTGCCAAATCTGAAGAAGACCGGTGACTCTACGCACTATCTCAGATTAGATCTATCTAAGGAAGCCTTCTGCCTTCAATCGGACTCTGCCTGTAAGTGACCTTCACATTTTTTTGTTATCTCTAGAAGCCCTATAGCAAAAAGACTTCGGAACCCATTGCCGAATCTGAAGAAGACCAGTGACTCTGCGCACTCTCTCAAATCAGATCTGTCTAATGAAGCCTTCTGCCTTCAATCAAACTCTGCCTGTACGTGACATTCACGTTTTTTTTGTTATCTCTGGAAGCCCTGTGATACTGTATATATATAGAGAGAAAGGGAAAGGGGCTTAAAAGACGGCATGTAAAAGAAAATAGAAAGAGACCTGTCACGCCCCCAGAACTGGGCTGGATCCAAAACCCGGTTTAAGGGCTGTGAAAATTGGGGCTAATTAAAATTTTTCTAACATAAACAACACGAGCCCCAATTCTGGGTGAATCGAAGCCCTACGTGAGGCTATGCTTGGTGATCAAGCAACCATAATCACACGCAGAACTAAAATTCATACTCATCACAGACGGATATCACATAATAACCATGTAACAAATCTCATTAATAATAAAATCAAGATCAAGTGCTTCGAAGCATAACAATTAAAGTTATAATTTCAAAACAAATAAATTTAATTAGATAAACTAATGGCCCAAAAATGGCCTTATTACATAATCTAAAGTTTTCGAACTCTGCACCGTACTAGGACACTTCAGGTAATGTCATCGGTGCTCCACTCAACAACTCCGCCATCTGGCGGAATTTCCTGCGTAGCCTGACCCTTCGGTTCGACACCAATAACGGAACCTAGACACCAAAAGTAGTGGATCAGATTGACATAATCTGGTAAGAGGGTAAATTGCAAGCAATGGATTAATCAACTGAATTAAACAGAAGTATTCATCATGACCAAAAAATATATCAAATGCAAACCTCAATGGCATGAATGCACAGAAACGGGTATTCCCGCGAATAAATATACAGAAACGGGTAATCCTGCATACAGATAACAGAAACGGGTAATCCCGCATACAGATAACAGAAATGGGTAATCCCGCAGATAATAACAGAAACGGGTAACCCCGCAGATTATAACAGAATCGAGTAATCCAACAGATAATACGGAAGGCACAACTGTATGCTATAATCCACAGTACACGCTGACCCGATGGCGTACGTCCACCTCCGACCTACAGTCGGTCAGATATATATACAAATATGTATATATTTACAAGTACATACATATATTGATGCAAAATGGATCATGATATGACACCCTTAATCCCAATATTCAAACCATTAACAATTTGAGTACTTAGACTTTTATAATTGAAAATGCATTATGAACGTTAGTCAATTCCAGTTTTCCGAGGGCAAGCACTAAATCATCTAACGGTCATAGTTAGTTAAATATACACATGAGAACTAACCCTATTTCACAATGGAAATGTAAGTTCACGATACCGATATACTACTTTTGGTGTCTATCATGTAGTGCATCCCGAATCTCACATTCCCATTCTGCATTTAGTCCGATTCCCATCTGAACATTAAACTAACTTTTCTAAAAGACTTGCTTCATCTAATCTAATTATGTATATTCAGTGTGATTTACAAATTGGGTTAAAATGTTCAACTTCCAAATCCAAAGTTAAATAAAGTCATGATCAAAAGGGAAAGGGGAATAATTAATTCTTTAATATCATTGTTGTGTATAAATACACTTTATTATTTTATACGAAACAAAAGGTACAAATCTCGAACCCTAGTTTGAAATCAAACTCAAATTAGAAATCCAAATTAGAATTATAAATACAATCTTATTAAGATTTAATAATTACCAAATACAGCTTAGTTAATTTTAAATCAATCTAAATAAACATTAATCAAAATTACATAATCCTCAATTAAATATATAAATAATCCTAACAAAATTTCTAATAACATGAACGTAGCTTAATTTAATAGAATCAAATCTTTATTAGTATACTAGTCCTTTAACTAAATTTATAACCCTCTAAACATTATAATCACTATTCCAAAATTCTCATTTATTTTATTTATATAAATATATAAATATACAAATATTTTTTATTTAAATTGGGCCAACCCAACAGAATTGGCCCAAACCCCGCGCACCTGGCCGAGCCGTAGCGGGGCCAGCAGCATCCCGAGCCGGGCGCTGCTGGCCCGGTTGCAGCCAGGCCGCCTGGCTGGCAGGCAGCACATGCTGCCTGCCTGTGCTGGCCAGGCAGCAACGTGCTGCCTGGGCAGCACAGGTAGCGCACTCGCTGCTCATTCTTTTTTTTTAAATAAAAACACAATATCTATATACATACTGATTTCTATTTTTGTAAGAAGACAAGAAATCTAATCTCTAATTGTTAATCCAAATCCGGTATCAAAAGGAAGAAAAATCATAAGTTTACACCTAAACGAAAAAGAATCGAACAAAAGGCATGTTATCCAACAAGCAACTAAAAAATATTGCAAGTCACCAAAAGCCATTGTTTGCAGTTATCCACTTGCCTGGATCTCGAAGCCAAGAGCAAATCTGAAGATCAGAAGATCCAACCTTGGGTTTCCCCCGGAAAACTTCTAGGGCTTGGTTGCAGAAGAGAGGAAGAAGATGGAAGAATGGAGAAAACCCTAAGGGTTTATATTAAAAGGAAGTTTTTTCTGAATTGCAAGGAAGGGCTTCCTGCTTTCTAGTAGGTTTTATGAAATTCCAAAAAGAGTCTTTTAGCCTAAAAGGGTCTAATAACTCAGGCCCAATTGTATTAATTCAATTCATTTGACCCTTTTAACCTCTGTTAAAAATATCGGCCGATACCGGTCCGTATCGGCCGATACGAACCGGTATTGGTCGATACCGGTTCGATATTTTGAAAATTATCGGTATCGGTATAATATCGCCAAAATATCGCGAGATATCGGCCGTTTTTCCAAATTATCGGCAGAACCGATATATCGGCCGATATTTTCAAAATATCGGCCGATAATATATATATATATCGTTTAACCCTAATTTTTCCCCCTTTCTCCCTCTCTTCTCATCCTCCTCTACCCAAAGTCGGCCCTCTTGCTGCTCCTCCTCCATTAGCCTCCAAGAGCATCACAAAACTAATTTTTTTGGTGGATTTGGCTTATAAAAGTAAAGGAAATACATTTATAAGGTAAGTATATTAAATTTCTTTTTTTTTTTTTAAATATTTGTTAAGTAGGAGCTTAGATGTGATCCATGATAATGATTCCACTTGTTTTATGTTATAGATTTACATGTTGTGATTTATGAGTGTGGATCTATTATTTGGTTTTTAAAAATATTAAGATTTTAACATTTATTAAGATTTAGAGTCTTTTAATGTTAAGTATTATTTTTAATTTTATTAGTATGTAAAAACATGATTTTATGAAGCAAGTTTGATAGATTTAGTAGTAGAAGACATAGATCTACAAGATGTGGATATTTTATGTTTACTTATTTTCGGATTTTTAAATATTTTAAAATTAAAATAAGATTTTTTGAGGATTTAATCACAAATTTGTTATTTTGTTGTATACTTCATATATGATATGAATATGGTAAGTTTTCATTTTTTTTCAAAACATTATGTAAATACTAAATAGTTTTATATTTTCAAATTTTATTTTCTTGTATGATAATGAAATAATAATTTAATATTTAAAACTAATATTTTGAGGATTTCACTATAATTTTTTTAAAGTAAGCATAATCTTTGTAAACTTCATGTAGGATTACTTTTTTTAATTGTTCTTTAATGTAATTAGTTTTATATTTTTTAATTTATTTTCGGATTTTTTTAATTTTAGATTAAACTATTATATATTTAGATTTTCATTATAAGTATAATTTCCTAATTTTATATAATCATTGTATACTTCACATATGCTATTTTTTTATAGTTGCCTAATCATTTATGTGAATATATAACATGTCAACAATTTTTATATTTCTAAATGTATTTTTGGATTGTTAGAACATGGAATTAGAAAAATTAAATAATTAATATATCATTTAAAATGTACCCTTTTGAGATTCCAATTACTTTTATATGAATGTATTAATTTCTTTGTTTTTATTATATTCTGGATCTTAGTTTAAATGTTATAAATTGTGCCAATGTGTTCTTTTGTTTTGAAGAAGCGAGATTAAAATGGTGCGTGACATTGATCCAGCATGGAACCATTGTGAAGAAGCTGGAAGCAAACACAAGATTAAATGTAATTATTGCCAAAAAATCATAAATGGAGGGATAACTAGATTGAAGCAACACTTGGCTCATAGGCAAGGCCAAGTAGCAAAGTGTCCTCATGTACCACCTAATGTGAAAAAAGAAATGCAAGAGTTGTTGGATGCAGGAAAACAGAAAAAGGTTGTCAGAGAGAAAAGAAAAGAGGAGGAATTTGAAGCATGTAGGGAAGAAGTTTTTGGGTCTCGGGAGGGAGATATTATTTCCTCCGATGATGATGAGGATCCAAATTTAAGCAGGGCTAGAAAAGAAAGTTTGAGGTCACTTCAGGAGGAAGAAGAAAGAAGAAGAATGCAGTATGAGGCAGCTATGAGAGGTGGCCAATATGATGAGGGTGGTTCATCTGGATCTAAGAGAGGGGGTTTGCGTCGAGCATTTAGTCAAAGACAACCCCGCCCAGCAGATATTGAGGATGATGATGAACCTCCTACACAGGCACCTCGTAGGCCAAGTGTGGTGGGTCCAATGGATCCATTTGCATATAGAAAACCAACAGCCAAGCAACCAAGCATTGTAAAAGCACTAAAGGGAAAATTTAATAAAGCAAGAGATAATTTGATAAGAGCTACTGGAAAGTTCTTTTTAGATGCAGCTATTCCACCACATAAGGCAAACTCTCCTTATTTTACCACTATGCTAGATGCAGCAGCGGAACATGGCCCCGGTATAAAAGCACCCACCCCATATGAGATTGGTCATCTTTGTGTTAAAAAAGAATATGAGGAGTTACAGCTCTGGGTGGAAACTTTTAAGAGGATTTGGAAAGAAAAAGGCTGCACACTAATGTGTGATAGGTGGACGACCCTCACAAAACGTCATCTCTTGAATTTTCTAGTTTATTGCCCTTTGGGAACAGTTTTTATCAAATCAGTTGATGCAACTGATTATGTTCAAGATGCTAGATACATCAATAAGTTGTTTAATGAAGTGATTAATGATATTGGGGCAGATTGTGTAGTTCAAGTTGTCACCGATAACGCTACAAACATGAAGAAAGCAGGACTAATGCTTATGCAGCAGAGGCCAAATATTTTTTGGTCACCATGTGCAGCACATTGCATAGATTTAATGCTTGAAGAAATTTCCAAATGAAAAGTAATGAAACTAGTGATTGAAAAGATGAAGAAAATCACTAATTTTTTCTACCAGTCTTATAGACTTGTTTTGATGATGAAGAAATTTACAAACAATCATGAACTACTACGGCCTGGCATTACTCGATTTGCCACCCACTTCATAGCCATTGAGAGTATTTACAAGTATAGAGGAGGGCTTCTCCAACTCATCAAATCAGATGAATGGTTGAATTCTAAGTGGGGAAAGCGGCCAACTCCCCTAGCAGAAGAAGTATGCAAGACCATTGAGTCCAATAAGATTTGGCCTTATGTTAAAAATTGCTTAAATGTTTTTGAGCCTCTAATAAAAGTTCTTCGATTGGTTGATGGTGATGATAAGCCAACTATGGGCTTTTTACATGAGGCCATGGAGAGAGCAAAGATGGCCATTAAAGCAAACTGTAGATATTATACTAAACATTGGCAAATCATCGATAGCCGTTGGGAGCGTCAATTGCATCATGACTTACACACTGCTGGTAAGTGGAGACTGATTTCTTATTGATTTTCATTATTATATTAAATTCTTTTTAATACATTACTCATGTAAATTTTTGCATTTAATAGGTTACTTTCTCAATCCACAATTTCGATATGAATCTTTAGATCGAAATATAACTGATGAAATTCGAGTGGGCATGAAAAATGTTATTCAAAGACTAGCAAATGACGCTGATGAGGCTATTAGGGCAACAAACCAAGTAAGTAAATTAAAAAGTAAATATCTTATATATTGTATGTTGTTTTCTTCAATTTAATTTATATCATTATTCATTCATAAGTCATAATAGTTGATATTGATAATTCTTTTGCTTCTTTATTCTTTAATGCTATTAGATCGATGTATATAATGAAGGAATGGGAAGTTTTGGCACCACCATTGCTCGAAGAGCTGTCACACAAACATATCCTGGTAAGGATTGTATAATATAAATAGTAAATTATATTTTCATTATTTGAAAATTCAAAATTGAAGGTTTAATATTATTTTCTTTTATTTTTAGCTGAATGGTGGTTAAATTATGGAGAGAGTGCTCCAGCATTAAGGACGATTGCAATTAAAGTTCTCAGTCAAACTACATCTTCGTCAAATTGCGAAAGAAATTGGAGCACCTTTGCTTTTATCCACACAAAAGTAAGGAATCAAATCACGATGGATAATTTGAACAAACTGGTCTACATTCACTATAACCTCAAGCTCCGCAGTCGAAATCGAAGAAGAAGAGCATTTGAGGATCAACAAGATTACTTCTGCCCAATTAATTTAGACTATATATTTTCAGCAGAAGATGATTTGTTAGGTGGGTGGTTAGAGGAGGCAGAAGAGCCATTATTAGATGGAGATCCAGAGCTAGCAGAAATGGTTGAGGACTTGACTGGGAAGCAACTTGAGCCAATGCAAGCCTCTGAAAGATTACAAGAGATTAATTTGACACAACAACAGAGGGGTACTACGGTTGATCCTACAGAAGCAAGAGGAAAGGAGGTGGGTGAGAAGAGTGAGTCAAGTATCTGTACATCTTCCTCATCAGCAGGAATTCCTCCTGATTCCCTTGGGACTGGCGGTCACTATGGAGATAATGAGCCACTAATGTATGAGACAGTTGAGCATTTTCCTAGCGCTACAGACTTAGATCCCCACCGTGGTTATGTAAGATATGTCTCACAAACTGAGACAGGGATTGGTAGTAGCATCGGTCAAGGAGGAGGGGAAGGTACTTCTGCAAGCAATGTTGGACAACAGCAGGCTATGTATGAACCGTATGGATACAATCCTCATTGGCCAACTCAACTGCCTTTAGCTTCACCGTTACAACCGTGGTATGAGCATGGACAAGGAATGATCCAACGTGAACCCCAACAAGCTATTTTTCGTCCTCATGAATTTTTTAATTTAAATTTGGGCCTCCAGTCATCTCAATCTACTGAGGATAGCTCATCATATTATGAAGGGATCTTCGTTCCTCAGCAACAATATCAATATGGCCAAGGGCATGGGAGTGCAATGCAAGAGTTTGGATCATATTATTATAACCCATACCAAAGAAGAAGAAATGATGATGATGATGATATCGAGCCTGGAAGACACTCCACTTGGAATTAGGGTATGTATTGATTCTCTCCAATTGCTTTATGATTTATTTTACTGTCATTATGTCATATGCTATGTTAATATTCATGTTCTTAAATTTTACAACTTGCTTGATAATTGAGTGATAAATTGATGGTTGATGAATGATGAATGATAATTGATGATTGATAAATAATGATTTATATACTATATAAGATACAAGTATAACTTACAAGTGTACAACACTACAAGTCTACAATCACTATATATAAATTAAAAATAAATTGTATTCTCTAAAATTTCATACTAATAGATAGTTCATATTTTATAAGTCATAATTATGGTTTTTATAAAAAAAAAATCACAATTTCGGACAAGACAGCGATACAGGATACCATAAGTTAGGGGGACCGATATTTTGATTTATATGTGTTACTAATGAAAAAAAACATTGTTTTCTAGTATTTTCTAATATTTTGGATTTTTTGGATATTTTTTCAATTTTTTTTAGATTAAAAAAAATTCACACCGCGATGACCGCGACGGACCGCGAACCGCGACCGATACCGATACCGTATCGGTTTTTTGGACCGACCGATACCGCGACCGATACTGCGATTTTTATCCATGCTTTTAACCCAACTCAAACCCGACAGACCGGCATGACCGAATATAACAATTTGGGACTTGACAAGACCAACTTACATTACCAACACAGATTGATCAAGAATCCACCTCCTCCTTGCTTACTTGGGTAGCAGCAGTACTAGCATGATCTGGGTGCACAACCACATCATTATTAGCAAGTCAAACAAAAACAAAATGGCAAATTTGGTAAACCCCAAATCTATATGATCAAATCTGAGATCCCAATCCCATTCCAAACCAAAAACCCTGATCAGATCTACAGTTGTTAAACAAGTGAGATGGTGCAAATGGAAAGAAACCCTAGATCCAGAAAGAATACCTTGATCAGCAGCGGCCATGTCGATGTATAACCACCGAAGTAGCCACTGTGTGCCCAAAATTGCTAAGAAGCAGTCACGAAGCATCTTCTTCACCCATTGCACCCCCCCTGCCAACACACAAAAAACATATCTCCTTTGGAAAAGAGAACAAAAAGAAAATAATACATACATACCTGGCCGGTCTCATAGCGCCATCTTCGTCTCCCGAAATGCAGAGCGCCCCTCAGGCCAGACTCAGTCCTGCATCAACAAAGACTAAGGGTTTCGAAACCCTTATGAATTTCTCTGGTCGGCAGGCCCCACATGACACAAGCCAAGCCCACCTACCAGGCTTAAGGCATGTTAGGCTCGACCCAAGTAGCTAATATATGATAATAAAAAATAAAAAATAAAAAAGGCAAATCACATAATCTCGGTCACTCTTCTGATATGGTATACGACTACTTGGCTGAAGCGAAACTCTGGCTCATTATATATATTAATAGTCTTATATAGACCAAGATGGACTAGAATAGCTGATTAATAATTGTTTACCGATTTATAGTAAAAATATGTTACAATTGATAAAGACACAAAAAATGTCATCTAAATCCTCATCCATGTGTCCTCATCTCTAGTAGTTTATTGAGAAGCTTTTATTTCCTTGATTTTGCATTTATCCTTTTTTTCCATTTACCCTCATGGTTTGTGTTTTCTTGATTGGTTTTGATCACTTACAATGATCTAAACAAAAATATGGTGTTTAGAGCCGACCATTTTTCTCTTTCCAGTTACTAAGCTGCATGTGGTAGGGTAATACTGAAACAGAAACATCAAGGGACTAAACCAGTTGAAAAGAAGTTGAACATATTAAAATGTTTTTATGCTGCAGGTACTTATTAGCAACCATCTGTGGGTTCAAGGAACCACAGCGACGGGCAATCTCGATTGAGTTATTATTGCAAGTCTAAATATTCAAGGAACCACAGCGGCGGACAATCTCGATTGAGGTATTATTGCATGTCTAAATATAAATTATAAACCAGGTTTCACATTTTGTGCAGCCAGTTATCTTGTTCAGTTTGTGGAAAAACAAGTGTTAATCTTGATCTGCTCTTTTATCAAAATAAAGCAAATAAAAGAAACAATGTTTTCTAGAATATTTTCAGTCCCCTATTTACGATGAGTACCTCCTTATATCATTCATATGTTATTAATATACAGTAAGTCCACTTCATTGAGGATTATATAAGTCTCCTAAGATCCGATCCAAAACCAGCTAGATACAGCTCATATCTTGTGTTCACACATGCTATTTAACAATGTTAAATTATGTACTGTTTACAGCCATGTTTTGGAAAGCCACACAATGCATGACCGTAATGAGTCCCCTGCCTGCTAAAAATATGCCCGGAAGGTGAGGCGTATCTTTCATTGATCCAGAGCTTCTATTAGGAATTCCTGTTGATGAGTTCCCTTCCTAGATAATCATAGCCGTCTTATAATTGTCTTGCATATCAATATTTAAAAATAAAACAAAATAAAATAGTCCATAATTTTGCTGGAAAACACACTCTGTTTATAATGTATTGTTGATTTTTTATAGTCTAAAAAACATGTATCCTTTTTTAGTATTTCATGTTATTAATTGGTTTGAACAGTTTTTTTTCCTCCTATGTTATTACTATTCCTTTTGTTTTCTTATTTTCATTTATTATTAATAATAACATTGCACATTATTATTTCACACAATATATATTTTTTACCATAGAATTTTAATCTCTTTTAACTGACAATGGTTGTCCAGTTCTTGAAGAACGCAACTGAAAAAAACCTTGGTATCAAACCTTTCTAGAGATGATTAATAATTGGGCCAAGTTGCGTGTTCACAACTTGGCCCTAATTGCCCGAGTGTGAAATCTATATTATATTAAAAATATATGATATTAAAAGATTAGACATATTTTATGAAATAAGATATAAATATTTAAAATACATTATATATAATAAAATTTATTTATAGTGATAATATACTTTGTCTTTGAGTCGAACTCAGGTCCAGTCAGGTTAATAGTTGTTAGGCCTAAATTTTATACATTACACTCATGTTGGGTCACGTCCAAGTTTGGATCTAGGACTGTATATTTAACAAAGTCATATAACCTATTCTAAACTTTATTGGAGACGAAGGAAAGGAGTCTCCTAATATTTTACGAATAGGTTAAACAGTTTTTGCTTTTATTTTATATGTTGCTTTTTCAATCATTCACTAAATGCCTTTATTGATAAATAAACATCAAATTTTCATTTGCTTCAACAAACATGGTACAAAAAAAACAAACCGACTTATGCAAGATCGCAAGGCTACACCAAATGATGAAGTTGAGACATTTACGTCAATTGCGTCAATTGAGACATTTACGACGTGAAAGTCAGCAAAATCTTTCCTCTGCTAATAGTCAATGTGATCTTTGTAAGCTTGCTAGAAGTCGAATAATGATGAAGTTACGCTATTTACACACTTTGAGATGTAAAAAAAGTATGTTTTCTACATTAATAGATATTAATCCATCATGTTCTGCTTATTCAATTCTATTATTCAAGTAATTTTTTTCTTCTCGTTTAGGATTATGAACAGTAGAAGAGATTTTGGTCCTCCAAGTGAACTATGTAAAAAATGTGAAGCAATTATGTGGAGTCAAGAGGGCTTTAAAATAAGGACAAATAATCCACTGTACATATTTAACAAATGCTGTTGAGATGGAAAAATAGTGCTACCAATGTTGCAACAACCTCCACCATATTTAAAATCATTGTTGGAAGATTTCGGTAGTGGCTGTTCTTCTAAATTCAAAAAATCAATTAGAGCATACAATAATGCATTTTCATTCACTTCATTGGGAGCAAACATAGATCACAATGTTCTAAATAGAGGTGGTCTTTTTACTTTTCGTATTCATGGTCAAACGCATCATAAAATTGGGTCACTTTTACCAATAGATGGTAAGCAGCCAAAGTTCACACAACTATATATATATGACACTGATCACGAGATTAGAAACAGAAGCATGGCATCAAAAGAGAGCATAGAAAGAATAACTTTGGATGAGACCATTATTGAACAATTGAAAACAATTCTAAATAAAGTGAATCCATATGTGCAAAAATTTCAATCAGTGAAAAATATATTTCAATAAGAACTTCCACAAGATATATTGATGAAAATACTTTCTAATAAATCTAAGGATTCAAGATAGTATAATCATCCATTGGTGACTGAGATAGCTGCATTAATTCATGAAAAAGGATTTACAAGTCATTCAAATAGAGATATAATTTTGGAAAGGGTATTAGGGTCACTTCAAAGAATAAGTAAGCTTCATCCAAGTTATATGGCACTACAATACCCTCTCTTGTTCCCTTATAGAGAAGATGGTTGGCACACAAATATATCATATTCCATTTCTTCATCAACATCAAAATTTAAAGTCCCTATGAGAGAATATTATTGTTACAAATTACAGCAAAGGCATGATGAAGGAAAATCAATTCTATTATCTCGAAGACTATTTTATCAATTTATTGTTGATGCATTTGCATGTATTGAACAAAATAGAGCTGCTTACATAAGAGCCAACCAAAGTACATTTAGATGTGATTTTTATCAAGATATTGAGAATGCAGTTGTTCAAGGTGACACTACAGCATCTACTATTGGTCAACGTTATATATTACCTTCTTCATTTACAGGTGGTCCACGTTACATGATTCAAAAATATCAAGATGCAATGGCTATTTGTCAATGGGCAAGTTGCCCAAATATATTCTTAACATTTACATGTAATCCAAGATGGATAGAGGTTCAACATTTTTTAAATTTTATTCCAGGCCAAAAAGTTGAAGATCGCCCATATATTATTGCTAAAGTATTTCATATAAAGCTCAATGAATTGATGAAAGAATTAAAAGGAGGACAAATTTTTGGCAAATTTATTGTAGGTAAAAAATAATTAATTATACTATGCTACATTAACTGTGAATAACATTTATGATATATGATACGTAGAAAATTTTATCTTTTTTACAATTATATATGTGATAGAATTTCAAAAGAGGGGTCTTTCACATGCACATATTTTAATAACGTTAGATCAAAATCACAAGATACTAAGCATCGAAGATATAGATAATATTGTCTCAGCTGAAATACCAGATATCAATGATGATGCAGAATTACATGATACAATTAAGAAGTGCATGATGCATGGTGCATGTGAACCTCTAAATCCAAGATGTGTGTGTATGCAAGATGGAAAATGCAGCAAAAAATATCCTAAAAGATTCAATGAGCATACATCAGTTGATAGCTATGGTTATCCAACATACAGGAGAAGAGATGATAGAAGATTTATTAAAATAAGTAATGTTAGCCTTGATAATAGATGGGGTGTTCCATATAATCCTTGTTTATGTAGAAAATATAATACACATATAAATGTTGAGATTTATAGCCAAATATGAGTAATAAAGTATTTGTATAAATACATTCACAAATGACTAGATAGAGTAACCATCATTATTGAAGAAAACAATCAAGTTAGAGATGCATTCGGAACATTGAGATAAAATGAGATTGATGAAATTAAACAATACTTTTATTGTCGTTATATTTCTACACCATAATCATGTTGGTGAATATTTGAATTCAATCTTCACCATAGAAATCTTACAGTAGAGCAATTAACGTATCGTTTGGAAAATCAACAAATTGTTGTTTTCAATGATAATGAAAATTTGTTGTCGATTTTAAATCGACAAGGAATAAATAGAACAATGTTTACAGAGTGGTTTACAACGAATCAAAGAGATGTAGATGCAAGGAAACTAAGATATGTTGACTTTCCTACAGAATGGACATGGAAAAGTAGTGAAAATATATGGTGTAAAAGAAAGCGTAGAAAATGCATTGGCAGATTATATTACGTACCACCTGATACAGGTGAAAGGTACTATTTGAGAATGCTCCTATATATTATATGTAGTGCAACCAGCTATAAATGTTTAAAGATAGTCAATGGGACCGTGCATGATACATTAAAGTAAGCATGCTTAGATCTTAGATTACTAAATGATGATGATGAGTGGGACAAAGCAATAAAAGAAATATCAATTTGGGCTATAGGACATTAATTAAGAAATATGTTTACAGAAATGCTAATGTTTTGTGGGTGGCTAATCCATTACAATTATGGAAAAATAATTATCAATCATTATCTGAAGCTATTGAAATGAGGTTACATATGCAATTAGGTACAATTAGTTCTGATTATTTCAGAAATCAAATTCAAAATCATGCACTCATTGAAATTGAGACCATTTTAAATAAAAATGGAAGATCATTAAAGGAGTTTCCAAATATGCCATTTCCTCAATATGAAGACAACAACTTTATATCAAATAGGTTGCTATATGAAGAAATGGCATACAACACTGAAGATCTTGCATTCGAATTTGATGTTCTATATATAAATTTAAATGAAGGACAGTTAAGAGTATTTCACAATACTTAAAATCATGTTAAGAAAAAAACGGTGAAATTTTCTTTGTGAATGGTGGTGGTGGAACAGGGAAGACATATTTATAGAAAACAATAATTACAAGGCTCAGAAGTGATGGTCAAATTGTTCTAACTGTTGCATCATCAGAAATAGCATCTCTATTATTGCCAGGCGGCAGCACTACACATTCATATTTCAAAATTCCATTGCAACCTCATGAATTATCATGTTGCAGTATTGGTAAACAATCAAATTTAGCTGTGCTCATTCGAATTGCAATATTAACTATATGGGATGAAGCACCAATGATGCATAAGTATGCATTTGATGCAGTTGAAAGGACTCTACGTGACATACTAACTACAGTTGACCATCCCAGTTGTACAAAATTATTTGGCAGCATAACTGTTGCATTTGGCGGAGACTTTAAATAAATTCTGCCAGTTATTAGAAAGGGCAGTAGAGAAGATGTAGTCACTTCTTCAATCATTAAGTCTATCATATGGAAGCATTGTGTGGTTTTTAAATTTACTGAAAATATACGCCTGTAAAATTTATCAAATAATGATGAAGTCGCACAATTTGCAAAATGAGTTTTAAGTATTGGTCATGAAAATTGTGATTCTATGTCTATGAATGATGTAGATGACAATTTGGTTGAGATTCCAAAGGATTTACGAATTGATACAGACAATGATGACATTCTTTCATTAATAGAGTTTGTGTATGAGAACATTAATAGGAATTATAAAGATCCATCTTATCTAAGAGATAGGGCAATCTTGATACCATTGAATGATTATATTGACAAGATCAATAATGCAATTCTCGCAAATATTCTAACAAAAAGTGTGATATATTTAAGTGCAAATACAATGATAGAGTTAGACAACAATAAAACTCAAGGAATATTGTACACTACAAAATTTCTGAACACTCTAAATGTCATTGGATTGCCAAATCATCGACTTGAACTGAAGATTGGGACTCCCATAATGCTTATTCGGAACTTAAATCAATCAATGGAATTATACAATGGAACAGGACTTATTGTCAAAAAATTGACTCATAAGGTGATTGAGGCACAAATAATTACAGGAATAAATGCAGGTGAATGTGTTCTCATACCACGCATCATAATGTTAACAGTTAATATAGAGTGGCCGTTTATTCTAACAAAAAGCCAATTTCTAATTAAAGTTGCATTTGCTATTACAGTTAACAAAAGCCAAGGGCAAACACTTTAGAAGATAGGACTCTACCTTCCTAAACCAGTTTTCTCTCATGGTCAATTTTATGTTATTATATATAGAGTTACGAAGAAATTTAGTTTGAAAATCTTGTTAAAAAATAGTGATAATATCCCAGTTGGCTACATAAGGAATGTTGTATATAAGGAAGTTATAAATGAAGTCAAAATGCATATTACAAATTAATAACAAAGGTAATTATCTTTCCATTTAGATTTTTTACATTGTGAAAATTTTTATCTTATATATTTTTAAATATATATTGTTTGAAATATTAACTTAACTATTGCTGTGTGTAGGATCTACATCATAATCAAACAAAATTACAAAATACCATCTTCTTGAAGAAATTCACTGTTTTAATGATATATAGCATTTCAAAGTAAGGATTAGCAGAATAATTGAATACAGAAAATATCATGGTAAAAGAGGATCAGGCAGGATCAATAAGTTAATACTTATTGATAAAAAGGTACTAACTATTCTTACTAATAATTTTTATTTTTTACGAGTGAAACAATTACTATTTGAGAGCTAAATGATTTTATTTTTTTAAATTCTTGGGAAACCAAATTATCATTACATTATTTAATGATGAAATCCCCAAATTCAGTAACAACTTATGTGAAAGCAATTGTTACATAATTAAAAATATAAGGGTAAGACCAATGCAAGAAGCATATAATATTATACCACATGATTATCAATTGTCATTAGCAAGAGATTCAATCATTATTCAAATAAATGAATATTGTCCTAAAATTCTTTTCTTTAAATATTATTTCGCTCTCTAAATACAATGCCATTTTTTCTCAATAAAGTCAGATTTCTACAAGGTATAAACTTTCTCATAGTAAAGTTCAATTCATTTTCCATATAACAAATATCATTATATTCACAAATATGATATTGCATCCTCCAGATATCATTGGGATTATAAAAGATGTAACTGGGATATTTTATATAAGAAAACATGATAGAACAGAGCTTCCAAAACTAGACATTACGTTATATGATGAAAGGTATATTCAATTGAAAACTACAATTTTCTTTAAATTTGTGTTACTAATTCATCATCATCATCATCATCATCATCAAAGCCTTATCCCAACCATGTTGGGGTCGGCTACATGAATTCTATTTCTCCATTCTGTTCTATTTTGAGCTAAATCTTTCGATAAGTGCAACTTCTTCAAATCTGAATTAATGACTTCCATCCATGTTTTCCTCGGCCTACCCCTACCTCTTAATGGACCCTCCACCTGTATATCCAAACTTTTTCTCACCGGTGCCATTACTGGCCTACGCTCAACATGTCCAAACCATCTTAAACGAGTTTCTCTAATTTTATCTCCTATTGGTGCTACCCCTAAATGTTCTCGAAAGCGCTCATTTCTAATTTTATCTTTCCTAGTTTTACCACACATCCACCTAAGCATTCTCATTTCCACTACATTCATCTTATGAATATGTGTCTTCTTAATTAGCCAACATTCTACTCCATATGTCATAGCTGGTCTAACCACTGTCCTGTAAAATTTTCCCTTCAATTTAGTTGGCATTTGTCTATCACAAAGTACTCTCGAAGTTAGTCTCCACTTCAGCTATCCAGCTCTTATCCTATGCTCCACATCTTCGTCAATCTCCCCATCCTTACTAATCATCGAGCCTAGGTACCGAAAAGAATCTTTGTGTTACTAATTGCATTTTTTAAATTATATTAATACAACTCAACAAAATTGAATCTAACTTTCTGGGGAGATTTAGTATCATCCAACTTCTTTTCTTTAGATACAAGTATCGGTAAAATCCTTTTAGCGACATCAATTGTAGTAAAGGAATACTTCGGTAAATTAAATATTCTTATAATATATAATTAGCTATATACTTTAAATATGAATTGTAACTAATTTCTCAAACAATCTATAGGCAATATTTATCTTAGCACATCATTTGCTACCAAACTAATAGTGAACCCAAATATTCCCAGGACCAAAGAATTATTAGAATGGTGAGCTTTTAAACAATTATTTTATTAAATATATATTAAATTCATTAGTACTGTCTTTAAGAGATTAATTACAGGAATGAAGGCCATAGTGGTGACTCAAACAATAATAGAATTCTATGAAAATTTTATTTGCAATCTTGGGAGGTGGATGACTGAGGTAAAACTGCTACAATTATCATTGATTTAAAAGCTACTACAATTGTCATTGATTTTATTTACGTCTAAAATATTTTTAAAATCTTTTCCTTATGTAAATTTATAAGTAAAGAATGTGGCGGTGAAAGCTGTAGTTGCAATGTTGCACATGGATAAACCATTATCATTGATGTCTTGTACCAAGTGCCATAGGAAAACAGATACAACTATAAATAATGGTAAATGCAATCATTGTAATGATCCAATACTTCAAACCAAATCAAGGTGATTTCTTTGTAATCTAATAATATCATTTATGAGGTTGAAATTTAAAATTACAATAAATATCATAATTTTCTTCTATCTAAACTAATTGTTCTTTATATTTTAGGTATATTGCGACAATAACAGTGATGGATCATACTACACGTACAATATTTTTGTTACAGGACAATGTTGTCAGAAATTTCTTAGATACATCTAATGAAATTTTTGAGGAAATTGCAAAAAAGGTAATATAAATATAATTCAAACCTTATAGTTTTTGCATCTTATTCAAACAAATTTATATTAACATCATTATAATTATATAATGAATTATTTACATATAATAATATAATATATCTTTTGTAGAGTAATTGGTATGATATTTTGGCACCTCAAATTAACAAATCAATGTGGCGACAATATTTTTTTCATTTGAAGATAGGATCAAATATGAATTTATCAGCTTTGGACAGCGGACTTCTAGTAAAAAGGAAAGAAGAAATAAATATCAATCATGAGGCAAATTTCTTATTATCACATATAGAACAATGTGAATTATTTATATCTTTTAAATTAAAGAATGATATTATAATTTTATCATTTTATTTTGCTAAATTGTTTTGTTTTTTAATTTATAGTTTTGCATCCAAGTACTTCACCTAGACAATCAGAGGATCAACATGCTACATCAACTGATAATGCTGCGCGAAACTGATAAAATTATTTGATGCATTTACTTTTAGATCAGTTGAATTTTTTATTTAAATAATATCAATTATTCCATCATGGATGTTATTAATAAAGGCAAACAATGTTACAACACTCCCTCTTATTTATTTCTTCATTATGTTCTCAAACATCTATTCTAAGGTACATTTTAAACTATATTGTGAGATTTATTTATTTTTGAAAAAATATCATCTATTAGTGTAAGTCCAAATTTCTGTATTGTTTTTAGGGCTTGGACTTAGCATGGGCTTTTGTTACTGGTTATATATATTAAAGCTCTAAGAATGGAGGCTTATAAGGAGTGCCACATCAGCACCCCCTATTTTTCCTTTTTTTTAGAGCACCGCGTCATCTTCTAAAAAAAAATAAAGGAATCCCTAACATCTCTCCCTCTACCTTTGTCTCTCTCGTCTTATCTCAACAGTTTCAAATTAAAATTTCTAGAGCGCCACGTCATCTTCTAAACAAAATAAAGAAATCCCTAAAATATCTCACTCTACCCTTATCTCTCTCATCTTATCTCAATAAAGAGCAGTTTCAAATTAAAATTAAATCAAGAAATCCCTAAAATCTCTCCCTCTATCCTCCTCTCTTTCATCCTATCTTAATAAACAAACAGTTATTTCAAATTAAAACTTTTACCTTCTATATACTCTCCAAGAGAAATCAAATCAAATTACATGAAAACACAACCAATTGAGAACAATCGACTCACGACATTGCCGAGAGAGAAGACGTTGAGGAAGGTGGAACAAAACCATGTTATCCATACACCTGTCCTTCCCCAATATATAGAGCTTGGAAGAAGAACCAACGCAGCAAGAGTTCTGCCCGTCTGACATGTGTCCTAAACGGAGGAGCAGTAATGAGTACGAAGGCATTGAGTGCACCAAAATGGAAGTTCTGCCAAGTTTTGGGAGAGAGGACTCCTTGAGAGG
Organism: Sextonia rubra; assembly: GCA_037013555.1. Taxonomy (NCBI): domain Eukaryota; kingdom Viridiplantae; phylum Streptophyta; class Magnoliopsida; order Laurales; family Lauraceae; genus Sextonia; species Sextonia rubra. The sequence continues at coordinate 100,458,640 of JASUAD010000001.1, read as the reverse complement.
AAGTTATTGATGGTAGTAACAATATCTCCTTTTCTTTCATTGGAATTTTGTATCTCTTCTTATCGTATCTATGAAGATCTCTTATACCCATTTCCATGACAACTGCAATTGGATTTATGTATACCACTAAAGTGAACATTTCAAATTATCATTAAGGTATTGGCTTATGTTTATGGTGGACCTCCCCATTTCATCATTGTAAATATTGTTCTACTTTTGTAAGTATAATATGCACATTAATAAGAAAAAATCATGTTCTAGATAATTTTTAATTTCACTTCAGCCTAGTTTTCGGTACCTAGGCTCGATGATTAGTACGGATGGGGAGATTGACGAAAATGTGAAGCATAGGATAAAAGCTGAATGGCTGAAGTGGAGACTAGCTTATGGAGTGCTTTGTGACAGACAAATACTAACGAAATTGAAAGGCAAATTTTATAAGACAATGGTTAGACCAGCTATGACATATAGAGCAGAATGTTGGTCAATTAAGAAGACGCATATTCATAAAATGGATGTAACGGAAATGAGAATGCTTAGGTGGATGTGTGGTAAAACTAGAAAAGATAAAATTAAAAATGAGCGCTTTCGAGAGCATTTAGAAGTAACACCAATAGGGAATAAGATTAGAGAAACTCATTTAAGATGGTTTGGGCATGGTGAGCGTATGCCAATAATGGCATTGGTAAGAAAAAGTTTGGATATACAAGTGGATGGCCCATCAAGAGGTAGGGGCATGCCGAGGAAAACATGGAAAGAAGTCATTAATTCAGATTTGAATAAGTTTAACTTATCAAAAGATTTGGCTCAAAATAAAACGGAATAGAGAAATAAAATTCATGTAGCCGACTCCAACATGGTTGGGATAAGGCTTTGATGATGATGATGATGATGACTTGTATTCTTGACATCTTTGTGGTAGTTGACATCACACTCACATGGGACAAGATCACACTTGAAAAATAAAAAATAAATAATAATAATAATAATAATAGTTCGTATCTGTTTTGTTGTTTTATGCTTTATTTCTTTTGCATTTGTTGATGACATCTCTCATACGAGAAGGATTTTTACCACTCTATGGGACCCTTTGTGATTGATCCTATCGTTGCATCTAAGTGGGTCCCACATGGGATTAGAATTTTGTCTCTTATGCAAGCTGTGAGAGATGTTCTTATGACAGCATGGCCCTATTTTATTTAATTGTTGATTATGCAGCTTTTTGTGTGTATTCCAGTTGACATTTTATATGCAATTGAATTTGAGAAGAGTAGCAAGTATCTAGCTACTGGAGATAATGGCAACCACATAGTGCTTTTTGAATAGACAAATCGAAAAGATGTAATGGTCGATCTACTTATTAGTCAATTAATTCCTTTCATTTCTCTTTATAATATATTTATATTTAGATTTATTTTTATTAATTATACTTAAAAGTTTAAATTTTCAATTTAGACATAGATGCTTTTCCACATTGAGTTAGAGGTTTCATTAACCAAGAGGTATAATTTTATTTTATTTTGCACTTTATCATACTATTTTTTATTTTACTTTTTTCTTTTGTGCCATATATATATTTTTTATAGTCAATGCACCAATTGTTGTTGATCCAAGAGGGGATATAGTAGAGATATGATTTTCTTTTCAATTGTACTTTGTAATTGATTTTTTTATAGTTTTTTCAATTTTATTTTATTATTTTTATGTAGTACTTGTTTACATTTGAAATTTCTTTTTTCTTTGGTCTTTTTTGATGATTCATGGATTTCTTTCATTTTATTTTTTTCTTCAATTTCTATTATTAAATCCTATGGCATTCTTTTAATCATATTTCTTTTCTATATCTTATATATTATTTTTGTTCTTTTTTATTTTATTTTAATATTTTTTTCTTTTGTAACCCGGGCCTCATAGTGCTACATTAATATCAAACTTTCTCCTCTTCATGCCAAGTCATGGTGGCCCTCTTTGTAGAGATCTCATGCATGAGTTAATTATGATATTTATCATAAGCAACTTATGTAAAACTCATTTGATTTTTACATTTATTTTTATTCTAATTTATAGATTTATAAATTATCTTTTTTCTTAAATTATAAATTAAAAATTGAGAATTATAAACTAGAATTTTATTTGTACATTGTTTAAGTTTCAATTTTCATCTTCTTTAGATTTTGTTAGATAATTTAAGAATGATTAATAATATAGTCATTTTCATTTTAATATTATCCTTCTCAATAATATGCATACAATTTAATATATTGTAACTTCTGGGCACAAGCTTAGCACGAGCCTTTGTTGCTAGTTATTATAGAAACCGGGGTGTGTTTTGCATCTTGGCATTTGAATGTTCTCATGTTCTAATGATGGCTGCAGAAAACATGTTTGGTATGTGCAAATCACTATTTCAAATTTTGGTGTCATTCGAAATAATTCAAAATCTTAACCCGTTAGCATAAGAAACTTGAAACAAAAAAACTTTATTTTTTTTTAAAGAAATAACTTGTTAGCAAAGTTGTTTCCTACTTATCACTTGTCTTATCTCAAAGGAAGTAACTCTACTATCTATTTCCTAAATATAGGTCACGTATTCATGATTACAAAATGTGAACCTAAATGCTATGAATGTAGACTCATATTCTAATTTTTAAATATGCGTTCCATGCTGTAATATATAAAGATGGATCCCATATTCACATTCAAAAAAGGTAGACTCACATTATAATTCCTATAAAGGCAGACTCACCTTATAAATCCTATGATTATGGGTCCCTTGTTCTAATTTTTAAAGTAGGGTTCCACCTGTGACTTCTACAAATGGTTTAAATGTACGACAATAATAAAGTGCCGCAAACATTAAAAGGTGAGTCTCACATTTTAAATCCTATAATTATCTTGGCTTCCATTAATTAGAGAAATTTTGTTATATTATTACCAAATAAGTTTCGCATGACATATTCTTTACAGAGTATTTTAATATAATATTGTCAAACAAGTTCTATAGAGTATAGTCCCAGCACAACCCGATCTGAGCATAAACTTGGAAACAACACAGGAACAATACCAAACAAGCCCTAGGCTTGTACCAGTTTTCCAATCAAATTGTAGTCTTGTTTTGGGCTCCGGCTCCAGGATGATGTTCTGGGATGGTGAATGGGCTGGTGACATAGCTTTGAAGGATGCATTTCCAAGACCGTATTTGTTGAGAAGTAATAAGAAGGTTTACATTACTGATTTTTAGTGTGAAAGTATGAATGGTAGGGGTGGATGGGCGATTAACTTCAAAAGGAACTTGTTCAATGGGGAAGAGGAAAGTCGCTTGGAGCTGTTTAGTCTTTTTCCTGGGCATTTTAGCTGATCCAAACACAAGCAAGATCAAATGATTTGTAAGGCAAATTCATCAGCTATGTTTACTGTTAGAGATGTTAGAATGTGGCTTAATCAGAGACAAATTACAGCATGACCAAATGGGAATTTGGTATCAGTCAAAGGTGTTCCTCTAAAGGTTCAATTTTTAGGTTGGTTGATATGGACCAACATGCTGAAAATGGATGCTCACTTAAAAAGAATTGGAGTGATCCTAGTCAATGAGGAACTGCCATGCTTGTTTTGTTCATTCCAAGAGGAGTCTACCAATCACTTGATGCTCCATTGCCTGCAAGTGTGGGGGACCGTGGGCTGGTAGTTTATAGTGGTGGGGCTGGGTGTTTGTGATGCCAAAATCAAGAGAAAATCACTGTGGAAGATGATCCCTTTTGGCTATCTTCTGGTTTGTTTGGTTTTGGAGAAACCAGTTAAGGTATGATGGAGTTATGCCCGACTGCTTACATGCTGCAAATTTAGTAAAGGTCAAAGTCGCTTTGTGGGCCAAACATTATACTAGGAAGAAGAAGTTGTCCATTGATATTGTTTTGTTTCATGTGGATAAGCTGTGAGAGGAGGTCAATGGAACATGGTGTCTAGCAACCCAAGTTAGTTTCATAGCTTTTCTTTCTTCAATTTCATGATGTTCGGCAATGGAATTAGGTTGAAGGGTGAGGTGGAGTTTGGATTGTATGGGGGTGTCTTCTGTAGTTTGGTTTTTTAGTTGGTATCTTATCAACTTTGTGTTGGGGACTCTATGCATATGATTGGGCTGGTTAAGGGGGCCAGCTTGGTTGGGCTCTTTGATGTCTGGTGATGATTCGGTGGTAAGCTTTCCTCTCAAGCTGCCTTTGTACTTGTATGTTTATTGGCACGTTGATCTTAATAAAGTTTCCTTTTTTTGGTTGATAAAAAAAAAGGCCTCCAAGAGATTAACTAGGAAGAATGTTCAGAAAGGCCTCTTGACATTGGCTTACCTCAATGGTAAATGGCATCAATTCTCACCTAGCTGCCTAGGGTTCGGGCATTAGAAATGCCACCTTCCATATACCTAGGGGGCTCCTTACCTCACTTGAGGTCTCCTTAGCTCACCGAAAGGCTCTACAACTGACGTGGGTTCGTTCATTGGGTCCCCAGCCCTTAGCTGAGGGTAAAAAGAACAAATGAAAAAAAAAGAAAAAAGAAAAAAGCAAGAATGCTTAACAAAGCGTATTCAATTATTGTATGTATTTAAAGAGTTAGGCTATAATTTTCCCACTTTGATTCAGACAATTTATTTCAAAATATCTTTTTTAATGCTGATGGTTGCCTCACACTTTTCATATTATCACATGACTTTTCATAACAACAAATTGATCTCAGGCCAACAAGGCATTTGTCCGGCCTAGGCTACATTAGATTAAAAAAAAAGTTGGCTGTGAAAGATCAAATCTGGATCCTTGAGCTTTTTTTCTTGTTTTTTTTAAAGACATATATCTTTTTTGAAGATATAGTTTTTTTGAAAGATTTTTTTTTTAATCTGGATCCTTGAGCTTTATAGGCACTAGACTAAAACCTCATTTGTAGAGAAATTGTGTCCATTGTTAGTTTTATTACTTGTACAACACATGACAAAAAGAAGGGGAAAAAAATCCAGTGCAGATAAATAACGCGTGTTGGCATTTAGGTGGACCATTGTTTTAAGTGGTTTAGATTTTGTCTATTATGCTAATGAATTCTGTACTAGCTAGTGGCCATTGGGATCTTCCTTGATTCTTCCACACTCCTATGAAATAGCTATTGTTAGGGCTTGTTTAGATAAGTAAAAAAAAAGTAAGTGAAGTTAAATGGGCCCTAACATCTTAAAATTGTAACTCTACCATATTTGGATTAGTCTTGCCTAAAGATGAAGTAATATTGTTAACCCATGTATACTTCATTCTACTTCAACCCTAAATACTTCAATTTCCTTAAGTAAAAGTCAATTCTATTCCACAATATTTTTAAATTTCATTTCAAATCAAGCATTCAAACAAAGTGAAGTGAACTTATCTACCTTAACTTCAACCCACTTCTCCTCCACTTCACTTATCACGCAAAATCTACTTCACTCCAGTTTACTCCTCATTTATCCAAACAGACCTTAACAATTGAAGAGCCAAAATTTTTACCTAAGAGAATGAGCATGAATGGTTGTGCAAAATTTTCTTCCAATGACTGCCATAAGGAATCATGAAAAGCTTAGCCCATTTTAATGCTTTTCTGTAAGGTAAAGCTACTATAGCAAATAATCTTACTAGATATAATATGAAAATTAATTTTCACAATTCTCACTTCTTTCATAAAAATCAGGAAACATACCAATGTGCCCTAGGTTAAAGTCACTAACCCTGGAAATACAACTCTTCATGTCGGCCTACGAAGGACTTGGCCACTTGGTCTAAGTTGGCTATCTAAAGATCTAACCAAAAGTTCAACTTATGTAAGAAATGAGACTCAAGTGTTGCTGGATTTAAATATTTCTGGCATTTTTGCTAGATCAAAGAGCAGTTGAAAAGAGATATCTCTGGTTTGAAGACCATAGATCAATTCCTGGTTGTCTTTAGCAAGACCAAGGTGTCTTGCCACCTAACTATCTGGTTTGAAGACCATGGATCAATTCCTGATTGTCTCTAGCAAGACCAAGGTGTCTTGCTACCAAACTATTAGTTGTTTTACAAGCTTTGATGGTGTTGATTGCTTCATCTCAATGTATGTTTTGTCCTTATAATAGTATGCCCATTAATTAGTTAGGTTTATAAGATGAAAGGTAGAGATTTGAGTCTCTAGTCTGAAGTATCAAGCCTATGGAACACAAATTTCGAGGGGTAGTACTAAATTTATGAATTTGCACATTTATACATCATTTTAAGATGAATTAGGGATTTAATTAGGTGAATTACATCATTATTTATCTAATTCCATCAATTCATGCATTTTCACCTAGGAACATAAATTTTTATATTTTACAATACATTTTTTGCATTAATTTGAGTTTTTGCAATTTTTCCCTGAAGAATCTGAGTTGGAGTAGAACTCTATTCAGATGTGTTCCACTCATTTTAAGATCTTAAGTATTTTATTAGTTGAATTAGAATATGCAGGAAATGAAATTTGTGGAACCCAACTTCTTTCTGCATACGATTTGGGTTCCACTACTTAAAGAATTTGGAAGACACACACCCTTAGAGTTTATTTGCATGTGGACTCCACCTGAAGATTAACTAAGGCTTCCAAATCTCTTATCTCATCATATTTGTGCCAAGGAATATCCCTCTGACCTGGCTATTAAGTCATAATACAGAGATAGAGTTCCTTTCAAATCAAAATTTAATCTCATTTTTCTTAAGACAACCTATCTTAAAATGAATTTAACATTCAATTCAAATGTCAGATTGGCGCAAATGACCTACCATTGAAAAGGTTATTCAGAGTAGATGCCCGTGGAGCACAAGATCGCACAAAGTAGAGCTAAAATGAAAAAGTTATGGGCCTAGAAAGTTTTAAATATATTTTTGGATAAGATTGTAATTAAATCCACATCGTTGATAATCCATGGCTGTACATCCTATGTGAGACCCCTTCTGAAAATTAACTGTCACAACCCGAGCCCAGGAGTTTGGGGGTTAGCAAAAGCCAAACCGATGACACACGTACTCCTGTGCTTGTACACATAGACCTGATCTAAATGCACACACACAAGGGAAGGTTTACACGTGCCAAACATGTATGCGGAAGCTGTAGATATCAAAACATCACACTAAACAATGCAAGAAGAGAATACGAAAACAGAACTGACATATCTCGAGAAAGGTTTTACAAAATGAACAACATAAACATGTACAAATCATGATGTATCCAAGCGTGAAAAATCTCAAAAAAAGGAAGACTCCTATACAATGAATGTCCAGGGCGCTCTCCGGTGGAGTGATCACATCCACTCCTCTAGGCCTGATGGGACCTCGGGGGCCTCACTAGGAGTCTGGCCGAGCAACGAGGGGTCGGTAAGGGTATCTGAGCCTGCAATACCAAAGACAACTCATGAATACAATGATTCAGCAAAGTATCAGCCATAACAAGTAACACATGCTGTGTCTAATAGAATAAAGAACATCGTGTAAATCATAACAGGTCACATTTGTATACGAAGCTGTCGTGCAAGAAAGAAACATGCCATGTGAATCAATGTATACATGCTGTGTACATAACTAGTTGGCGACTACATTGCCATATGCTCCCAAAAAAGGGATCTTCTATCCGTGCAGAGAACACCATTGTACGGGCCAGGGTACGAATGGGTCTCAGGTTCCTGGGGTCCAGATTCCCCAAGACGTTTCCTTACTACACCAAGGCCATGAAAACTACACCAAATTCACCCCATCGGGATCCTAAGGCTGAGGCTAAGTAGTGCCTGACCATACAAAGTCAATCATGAAAACCCTGAGTAGATCGTAACAAGCATATCCTGCATGCATATTCGAGATCATGTCTTATACGTGCAAGCATTATAATATAAATACATACATACTCAAGGTGGACACCTAGTACGACTTTCGACGTTACATGCAATGATCTACTAAAGAGTGGAGATCAATGATCAAAATACAACATGTTATGCAAGCAAATCATACTATATCGAATCACCTTCATTTACTAGCCAACTCTAATCTAATTATCCAGTATTTCTAACCGTGCATGATGATGTAGTTTTAAGTTATCCGATGCACCGTTGTCTAGTATTGCTTTATATCAGCTGGTGCACCAAAGTCCCTTAAACCAACACCCATGGGGAGGTGCTTAACAACTGGATAACGTACATGAATGATTCGCAGCCCTCGAGATCATTCACGCATCTAATCATGTTCCATTGGGCAAGTCGAAGTTGCCTACCTTCTACTTTAAAGGTCTTATAGGTCTCCTTCTTTTCATATTTTTCTTACTGTTCAGGTCAGTCAGCTCAGCCATAGATAACCCTACAGCTTAACCGTAAGCTTCTTATGGCTTAGCCGTAGAAGGCTGCACGGCTTAGCCGTGGCTGAGCCGTAGAGGAGTCGCAGAATTGCATACTCTCAATTATTTTCAGGTGTCACCATGCATTGATTTACGGCTGAGTTCACGGCTTAGCGGGAGTGTGTTTTACAGCTTAGCCGTAGCACATTTCACTGCTTAGCCGTGCATGTGCTGGGTCGAATTCTGAATCAAATACAGAAAACCTGTAACAATAGAATAGGAGCAAAATCTCAACAGAGAAAGAGAGAATGATATCAAGTTGGGCTGTAAACATGTTTTCCCTGCAAACTCATGTGAATTAACCAAAATCAAGCAAATACCAACATGGGTTCATACATATTATGCTTATACTTGCCTTAAGGGAGTTCAAACACAACGATTGCTATCCTTGGGGCTCAATTTACATCTAACACTCTCACAACTAGCATGCATGCATGAGAAAAGAAAGGGAATTCATGAGTACAGTCATGGAGAATGAGCAATGGAAGGAGAGAAGAATTCTAATACATAGATACATACCGTGAATCACATGAGGAAAGAGAAAGGATGAGAGAAGCTCTAAATCTCCTTCTTACTTGGCCGAATCAAGAGAGGAAGAACGAGAGAGAGAGAGAGAGAGAGAGAGAGAGAGAGAGAGAGAGACGAACATGAGAGAAGAGAGTGAGAGAGTTGAGTCGGTGGAAAGCTTATATAAGATAAACTTAAAGTTCAAAGTGCATACAAGTCCAATGTATAACCCAAATTACAGTTCGAGTCAAATCTGAGTCTAACGGAATCAAACGACATCGGTTACAAACGACGTAGTTACAAAAGTTAACGAGCTCAACGAAAGACACGTGTTGACACCAAGATGATACGAAAATGACCATGTCTTAGAAAAGTTAAAATTACGAAAAAGGGCTTGGTCTACCTAATCCAGGTCAAACTCAACCCAACTACATATCCATGACCCACAACGAAATCAAAACAAAAGCAAAACACAATTTACAACTAAAGCAACATTAATTAGTCGCTAAATGAGGTCAAGCTGGGTCGGAGTGTTACATTAACCAAGCCATCTAAAGGTTTCTAATAGCTTCCACCTCATTTAAATTAAAAAAAGGATAAAAGACATTTCTCATGAAAGAAGATAAATCAAATATGCCAGAGAAAGTGTCCAGATTCAATGAGTTTATAAGATAACTGGAGAAATAAAAGGGACACCAAAAGAAGTATTGACCATGCTCCCCCCCTAGATGACCAAGCCACCATGCTCTCCTCTCCTCTCTACATCTGTTCCTCTCATTAATTTTCTATTTTTATTTTTAAGGTATTTCTAGAGCCTTGTTCAAGAAACTAAGATTTTAGAAGAAAAATTCTTAGAAAGTGAATATTCTACAAGAATGCTCTTAATGAAACTTAAGATGGAGCTCTTGACAATGGCTAGCTAGTCTTCTTGATCGAAGTGAAAGATGAAGCTAAATATGTTGATGTTTTAATTTATATTTGTTATTATGCTCTTTTCTTATTTACTCTTCTTAATGTGCTTTTTAAAGATAATAATAGATTTCTCCCCATGCCAAAGGCAAACCTTTGATTTATATTCGTGATGAAAAAATTTTGATCATTTATACATACTTTTTGATAAATTATACTTAAATCCGTAGTTAACTTTGATAGTCTATGCTTAGTTGGTAGGTAATTGCTTAGAATATTCATTCTTTTATGAGGTAAAGGAGGTTTTAGGTATTGATTTTGTTTTTAATAATTAAAAATTAATTTTTGCAATAGTCAAATCATTTGGATCAAAAAAATTGATTTGTTTCTGGTCTGAGTAATAATTGAGATAAAAAAAGATAAATTAATTGTTTAAATTGGATTTTAGAATAAATTAGTAGATTCTAGCTGCTCTGATTTATTTTTTTACATTGATTTTTCACTACTTTTAATTGAATCCAATTTCTAACATTTTTAGTTTTATTTTAAATTGATCTTTTAGTTTAAGAAATCAGATTTTTAATTAAAAAGTTCAAAAGTACCTTTTGTGGGATCAACCTGTATTTGTCACTGTCTCAACAAGACAATTGTGTACTTATAGCTATTATTGGATTTGGAAATAAATTCCACATCAGTTAGTGCAGTTGGTTAGGACCACAGCTCGAGAACTGAAGGTTGTGGTTTCGAACTCGCGCTCTCTCCCTGAGCGTAGTTGCTTAGGTAGAAGCCTAACTTACTTGGTGCATAAGTGAGGCAAGGACTTCATGTATGTAGGAAATAGTCAGTTGTTGAAAAAGCCGGACACCTTTCTAGTGGAAGTGGTTCTCCAAATGTTTCATGTACCCCACCTAAGAAAAATTGGTTATTAGTATCTGGTTTAAGCCTAATTTAGAATTAGGCTGGGATCCTGGCCTAAATACATGTGCACATGCCCAAAAATTGAAACACCAAGTAAATAATTACATTCTAATAGGTATTATATTACATCCTGTATATATAATCTTAAACACGTTTAGTGTCCCCCACCAAAAAACAAATTTAAAAATAGTACATACAAGTATGGATGCAAATGGGCTGGGACAAAAGCATGGGGGTTTTGGACCCAAATTAGTACTCATAAATTTACCTTTCGATCTGTGTCTAGATTTGACAAGGAATCTATTCTAGTAAAAAAATGAATTAGATTCTAGAATTTTTTTTTAAGATTGAGTATGGATCTTTATTTCTTCAAAGAAAAAGAAATATACAAAAAGGAATCTATCCCATGAATATGAGATAGACTCCAGTGGAGCACACCCCCAAAAAATAAAAGGAAAATTTCAAATAATACCCTAAGGTTTTGCTTTATTTTAAAAAAGGATACAAGTTTTAAAAGTTTTCAAATTAGTCCTTAAGTTTTCCAAGAAGATTTTAATTAAGAACGTTTGTCCATTTAATGGTACTTTTTAAAAATTTTATCTCTCAATTTTCTTAAAGTATCAAAGTACCAATCATTTAAATATATTACATGATATTAAAAGCCCAAACATTTAGTTGATCACCATGGAAACTAAGGGTGTAACAGTTCGGTTAACCGTAGGTTTTGGGAAAACCATAAACTAAATTATGTTATATGGTTTTTAGTTTTTAAAACTGTAACCATAACTGCACCCTAAAAAACTATTAAACAACTGAACCACGGTTAACTGTATCAGACAATTCGGTTATGATTAACTATAGTAAAAAAGGATTTGAATATTGGAAGACTATAGAGGCTCTGTGATACTAGATCAATGGCTAAAATTGATCAAAAAAATATCACTTGGGGTGTAATGGTCTGATTAACTACACATGGTTAATCAAACCGTATGTTATGGTTCAATTCGGTTAATAAGCGTGAGTCGAGAGTGAAAACCGAAACCAAACCATGAATCATGATTTTTTTATTTTAATAATCGCAACTGTAACTGAGCTATTAAACATTTTTATTAGCCGTCGTTCAATTAAACGGATTTTTTATTTTCTTTTACACCCCTAATGGAAATGCTAGGTTTCTTTAGTCATCATAAGACTGCTGGTAGAGAAACTGAGGAGAATATAGAGGAATTGGATGAAGAATTTATTCCAATAAAGGGTAATTTAGGTATTTTTAAAAAATTTGAGGAAAAAAGTTGCCAAAAATAAACTTTAAGTGGACAGATGTCCTTAATTGAAAATTTTTTGGAAAACTTAGGAACTAATTTGAAGAGTTTTGAAACCTGTGTCCTTTTTTGAAATAAGATAAAAAGTTAGTGCCTTTTTTGAACATTTTCAAAATAAAATAACAGTCCACAGCACGGATAACAAGCAAAACTATAATAATCAAAAGAACAATTCTATTTCTAAAGCAGTTAGATGAACATGAGCATTCCTATTTCTACATATCTTTTTACAAAAGTGAATCATTGAAAGATATAATTTTGAGAAGTGTACATGGTCAAATCTTTGAAGATTGGCTTCTAGCTTTCTAACCTTGAATCTTGCTTACCAAGAGGATAACTGTGGATGACATAACACCTAAATGAGAGAGGGCTCAATTTCTTTAATTATAGCCCCATGCTCTGGAATGAGTCACAGTAACTGATGAACCCTTGATTAGTAATTAATCACTGGTATAACTTGTAATTTGAATATCAGACCATAAGATGCCAACTATAACCTACCTGATAGTAAAATAAGATGTAACGTACATTAGTATAATTGGATAAAAGAGTTTCAAAAAAATTTAAATATACAAGTTAAAATATTTATAGCATATAATTTAAGCTTAGTGGACTATCTAATATGAATATAACTCAAGTTATTTACATTATACACCTTTAAAACTTATACTTATTCAAGAAGAGGGGGAGAAAGAGTAGAGGGAGAAAGAGAGAAAGAGCTTTTCTTATTGAATGAGAGATGTGTACATCATAAAAGGTGGAGGAGGATCTTATTTGAGGAGGATCTTATTTATAGAGTAAGATTGCTTCCTCCCCAAGCAAACCAATATAGCAGAACTCTTGCTTTCCATATCTAATGTGGACCCCAAGGTGGGCATCCACTAATAATAATATCTTATAACACTCCCCCTTGGATGACCACCATTCAATAACAGTTGCCTCATTAAAACCTTGCAAAGAAAAAATCCAATGGGATAAAAACCTAAATAAAGGAAAAAGAGTACAACATTTTTACAAAGTAATTGAAGTGGTGTTTGGACGTGCATAATGCTACCTCGTTAAAACCTTAATTAGGAAAACCCAATAGGACAAAACCTAGATAAGGAAAAAAAGTACAGCGCACATATATCCTGAGTAGTAGGCTTCAGGATTCCTATCCCTAATCTGTTACTCCCCTTGACAACAATATCCTTTACATTGTTTGATGATAAACTCTCTGCATGCCGATTTCATATACAAGCTTTTGGAATGTTGACTTTAGTAATGACTTGGTAAACAAATCGGCTAAGTTGTTGTTTGAACGAACTTGCTTGACTTCGATCTCATTGTTCTTCTGAAGCTCATGTGTGAAGAAGAACTTTGGTGGAATGTGCTTTGTCTTGTCACCTTTAATGTATTCTTCTTTAATTTGTTAAATACATGCTTCATTGTCTTTGTAGATAATGCTCGGGGTACCGTACTAAGAGGCAATTGACAAGAACTACGAATATGCTGAATTGAAGATTTTAGCCATACACATTCCCTACTGGCTTCATAGAGGGCTAAAATCTCAACATGGTTAGAATAAGTAGCTACCAAAGTTTGTTTAGTAGAGCGCCAAGAAATAGCAGCATTGCCATTAAGAAATACATAACCTGTTTGTGATCGACCCTTATGAGGATCAGAAAAATATCCTGAATCTGCATATCCTACAAATTTGGAATCTTTACAATAAAAGAGTCCTAAATCAATTGTACCACGTAAATAGTGTAGGATATGTTTGATACCAGTCCAATGCCTTTGCATTGGCGCAGAACTGTATCTAAGTAAATTCACTAATAAGAAAATATCTGGTCTAGTGCATTGTGCTAAATACATTAAAGCACCAATGGCATTGTGGTATGGTACTTCTAGACCCAATACCTTTTCATTATCTTTAATTGGACGATATGGATCCTTGTTTATATCTAAAGAACAAACAACCATGGGAGTGCTTAGTGGATGTGCTTTGTCCATACCAAAACATTTCAGTATATTCTTGGTGTAATTAGAATGATGGACTAATATTCCACTAGAACTTCTCTCGATCTGCAGGCCGAGACAAAATTTTGTTTTCCCAAGGTCTTTCATCTCAAACTCCATTTTCAAATAATCAGTAGTTATTTCGAGCTCTTCTGAAGTCCCGATTAAATTTATGTTATCGACATAAACTACCACTATTGCAAATCCCTTTAGGATTTCTTTGTAAAGATACATGGGCAAATGAGATTGTTCTCGTATCCTTCCTTAGTCAAATATTTACTAAGACGATTGTACCACATTCTTTTGGATTGCTTTAATCCATACAATGATCGTCTCAATTATATTGAGTACGTACTCTTAGGCTTTGCATCAGACAAGGCAAATCCTTCTGGGATTTTCATATGAATTTCTGTGTCTAAGTCTCCATACAGATAAGTGGCCACAACATCCATAAGTCTCATATCCAAATTTTTAGAAATCGCTAAACTTATTAGATATCTGAATGTCATTATATCCATAACAAGGGAGTATGTTTCCTCATAATCAATCCCAGGTTTCTGCAGGAAGCCTTATCTACAAGTCTTGCCTTGTATCTAATAATTTCATTCATTTCATTCCTTTTCCTTACAAACACCCACTTATAACCTACAGGGTTAACTCCTTTTGGGGTTTGTACTATAGGTCCAAATACACTACGTCTATTGAGCGACTCTAACTCTACTGTAATAGCCGTTTCTCATTTTGGCCAATCTTTCCTTTGTCGACATTCATTTATAGTACATAGTTCTATATCCCAATCATCATCCTCATGTTCTATTGATATTTGTGTAGTTATCGCATATGTAAATGAGTCATCGATGACAATTCTTTTGCTATCCCATCTCTCTCTTAAATAATTGTAAAATATAGAGATCTCTTCATTATCTGGTACCGATGCCTCTTCAGGGGCTTTTATAGTCTCATCAAGGACTTTCGTTATTCTAGAGAGAGTGGATTTTTCCATAGCTTCTTCGGGAGCATTATGAACCTCTTCAGGAGTGTTAAGTGTATCTTTGGAAGGACATGATGATTGTACATATCTTCTTTTTCGTGGAGCTATATCTTTTGAATCTATAGGTCTGCCACGCTTCTGGCATATTACAGACTCTTTTGTTGCCACTTTTTGACTTTGTCCTACAGGGATATTAAGTCTAGCAAGTGCATTCATAGCTGGAATATGTAACTTAGTTACCTTTGCTGCATCGTTAAATGCATTGGGTAACTTATTTTCAATTTCTTGTAAGTGCACAATTCTACGGACTTCATATTCACATTGTGAAGTTCGTGGGTCTAAATGAGACAAAGTGGAAGCATTCCATGTTAGTTCACGCCGTTCTTCAGGAACGGGTTATTCTACAGTAACAGTACGTTCTTTATCTCCCCTTAACGGCGAAAATTTTGTCTCATCGAATTGACAATCGGCAAAACGAGCAATAAAAACATCTCCTGTCATTGGTTCTAAAAATCGAATAATCGAAGGAGAGTCATAACCGATATAGATTCCTAACCTACATTGTGGTCCCATCTTAGTACGCTGAGAGGGTGGTATAGGGACTAAAACAGCGCAACCAAACTTGCGCAAATGGGAGATATTAGGTTGATGTCCCGATATAAACTGTGCAGGAAAGTATGAATGGTAGGCTGTGGGTCGAAGTCTAATAAGCATTGATGCATGTAACACAGCATGTCCCCAAGCACTAACCGGTAATTTGGACTGTAGCAATAAAGTCTTAGAAATAAGTTGAATGCGCTTAATCAAGGATTCAGCCAAGCCATTCTGGGTATAGACATGAGGGACAGGATGTTCGACAACAATGCCAAGAGATGAACAATAGTCATCAAAGGCTTGTAATGTAAACTCACCTGCATTATCAAGTCGTATAGACTTAATAAGATTATCAGGGAAATGGGCCCTAAGTTTAATGATTTGTGTTAATAAGCGGGCAAAGGCTATATTTCTAGTTGAAAGTAGGCAAACATCAGACCAATGGGTAGAAGCATCAATCAGAACCATGAAATACCTAAAAGGTCCACTAGGTGGATTGATCAGTCCACAGATGTCGCCTTGTATCATTTGCAGAAAGGATGGGGATTATAATGCAATCTTGATGAAGGAAGGTCAAGTGATTAGCTTTCCCTATGAATATGGGACACATAGATACCCATTCGGTATGGTTAATCTATGGTTGTTTGAAGAGTGCCCGACAGACTTATCAATGATTTTCTTGAACATGGTAACTCCGGGATGCCCTAATCTATCATGCCAAAGCAATAAAGTCTAAGGGTTGCTAAGTTTCGGGGTTGGTTTAAGCTTCGGGCTTAACTGTCTCATTTTGCTCAAAACCGAATGTGATTCGACGATGGATATTGTCGTATAATCTAACCCAGAAGAAAGTGCATTTAATGTTTCTAGTATTTGCTTCTGGCGTCTAATACTAGTAACAATAAGTAACATTTCCTTGTTACCTTCATTAGCAGTCTCAATATAGTATCCATTTAATCTGATGTCTCTGAAACTGAGCAAGTTTCTTTGGGAACTGCTGGAGAACAATGTATCTTTAATGAATAAATAGGTACCATTAGGTAACATTATGTGGGCTCTTCCAGAGCCTTCAATTATTTGCACAGGTCTAGTTATAGTGGATACCTTTCGTGGATTCAATGCCAATTCTAAGAAAAACTTTTGATTTTTCAGAATGGTATGTGTTGTAGCACTATCTACAAGACAGTGAATATCCCAATTGTTGTGGTCCATACCTTTAAACAAAAGATAATAATAAAAAATATAACTAAGCAATCACTTGATTAAAGAAAAACATACATAAGAGAAATTTCATCAAATTTATAAGAAGTCATCCATCACAAAAACATCCATAAAAAGGTTTATTAAAATTAAGAAACTGAAAAATAAATCATCCAACATAAAATATCCATGAAAAGGTAAATAATTGAAAAAAATATATAAATGGAGATTCTAAATATTTATTTGGTTTTCTAGAACATTCCAGGAGGGGTCCTGATCTTAGCACTAAATGCCCCATTGCTCAGAGGTTGGCCATTTTTGTCTTCAAAAAAAATCTCTAGTCTCCAAATTTGTAATATCCAACTGGTAATTATCATTTTGTGGGTCTGTATCACAATCCCAATCTTCGAGATCATTTGACTCTGTAGAATGAATAGAGGCCTTATATGCTTTATATCGTTCCACCACATCTTTTGGTGCACGACAAGAGCATGACCAATGCCCAGTCCTTCCACATCTATAGCAAGGGTCATCAAAATGGTGGGCAGAAGTATTCGTTGGATTCTGATGTTGATCCAGATTTTGTTGTTTCTGAGGATCAAACCACTTCTGGTGGTTTTTGAATTTTTTTATTAGAAGGACCTCGAAATCCTCCTCATCAGGAGGAGTTTCTTTTTTCACCTCTTCTGGAGGGATTGTTTCTCCCACGCCCCCTTCCTCTGCCTGGCATTTGCTTTAGGCATTGCCATAGATCCAGTTGGTTTGCAGTTATGATTATTTAGCAAGACTTTGCTGTTCTGCTTAGCAACAAGGAGACAGGAGATTAGTTCTGAGTATTTAGAGAAACTCCGTTCACGATACTGCTGTTGCAGGATTACATTTGATGCATGAAAAGTGGACAACGTTTTCTCTAACATCTGCTCTTCCATGATAGTTTCCACACACAATTTTAACCAGGAAACAATATTGAAAAGAGTGGAGTTATACTCAGATACAGATTTGTAGTCCTAAAATCGTAGGTTTAGCCATTCATTCTGAGCCACTGGTAATAAGACCATCTTCCGGTGATCATATCTATCCTTTAGAGATTTCCAAAGACCTGCTGGGTCCTCCTCTGTGAGATATTCATTCTTAAGGTCATCATGTATATGATGACGTAAGAAGATAAGTGCCAATGCCCTATTTTCCGGGGACTCTTTATTACCTTCTTTTATCATCTCTCCAAGTTTTTTGGATTGCAAGTGTAATTTTGCATCTAAGTGCCAGGATAAGTAGCTGTCCCCGGTAATGTTAAGGGCTTTAAGTTCAAGTTTAGTTAAATTCGACATTACGCAAGAGCTGGAAAAAGGAAAAATATACATGATCATTGATATGCAAAAAAAGATAAAAGATAAATAATAAAAATTTTAAAGCATTCAGAATAAATTAAGAGGTGAGCCATGTCAGATCAAATTGGCCAATTTAAAATTAAATAACATCAGGTTATCGATTTAACAATAAGTTTTGATAAGGCTTCTGGCTTGATTTGAAACTGCAGGTTCCTGGTTAAAGCTTCAGGTTCTTTAATTTTTGAACTTTAGGTTCTATCAAAACTTCGGGTTTGATATTATGGCTTATTAATTTTATTCCTGGATTGAAATATCAAACTACAAGTTTGATTATGAATAAATCTTCAAATCCATATTGTGGATCTGAGAACTTCTGGTTTCAGATTTTAATAATTCATGGTTCTTCTAGTCCGGATTTAGAAAGAACTTCTGGTTCTTACGAAACTGCAGGTTCGTTTTAATATAAAACTTCAGGTTCTTATTTATGATCCATTCTTGATCTCCCATTCTTAAAAAAGAATAATAATAACAATAAAAAATAAAAAAATAATCATAGCATAAATAATTATTAAACTAATAAAAGAATATAAATAATAAAAATTATGTTACCGTTAGATCTGCCTCCTTTTATTTGTAACGTGTAAATCTGCTCCTGAACTTTATGAAGGTTCAAACGGATGGGCGATCGTACTTTGAATGCATAAGATATATATAAAAAGGATTTGTGCTTTTGATTTGGTCAAATAATGTTGATCGGATGTACTACTCCTTGCTTTTCAAAGATTTGACAGATGATGCAACACAACAATGAGATGTGCTCGTGTATGTGAAACCCAGGGGAAGTGACGATGCGACACGACAGTGAGTTTCTTGTAAAAGTAACTATAGATCGAGCAGGGAAAATAATAATAATAAAGGAGAAGGAGGAATGGTAGGCAAGCGTGGAACCGGAGAGAGAAAGAAGAGCAACAGTGGCTAGGCGTGAAAAAAAAACGTGGAAAAACGTCGTGGTGATAATGTATTTAGGAAGAGGGGGAGAGAGAGCAGAGGAAGAAAGAGAGAAAGAGCTTTTTTTTTTATTGAATAAGAGATGTATTCATTATGAAAGGGGAAGGAGTATCTTATTTATAGAGTAAGATTGCTTCTTTCGCAAGCAAATCAATATAACAAGACTCTTACTTTCCATATCTAATGTGGGCTCCAAGGTGGACATCTACTAATAATAATATCTTATAACAATACTAGCTTTATTAATATGTAAATATAATCATTTGTATATTTAGTTTAGGACTCCAATATTCCATCCTATATGCATGGATCTGAACCGAATTTGCAGTCCATCCAAAAATATGGTCCACAATCACTTTATTTGAAGCAGAGACTTCAAACACTCAAATAATCAGATACCCATTTGTAACCCTATAAACAGGTCTGCATTTTTCAATTTGGGCATTTGGATTGAAGCCCGCCCTAATGTGACGCATTTCACCCATGTTTAAATCCTTAAAATAGAAACAACATGACAATTATTTACTAATAGGGTAAAAAAATAGAGAAAGATAGAGGAGAGCAAAAGAACAAATCCACCAGCATCTCATGACATCAGAGATTCCAATGGCCCATGTTGGTGGTGGGCTCAACCAACGGTCAGCGATATCAGGACAACATCATCATATATGGCCAAACCAATGTATGCATGCCGGTAGGTCCACTTAAAGGTCCAGACATGCCACATGGTGCTTCATCACCACGTGGCAGTTCATTAGGCAAGAGTTAGCGGCGGGCCACACAAACCTTTTCAACGGCCTCTTTGGATTTATGGACACGCCAATGTACTGTACTCCCCCATGTGGTTTTAGAAACTTTAGCAAAACTTTTTGTCCTCATAATTGCTGCACCAGGCCGCACTGGTGGGTCACATGGTGCAACCCACTTTTCCAACATGAGCAATTGATTGGGCAGGTGATGCCACATGGAAGGTGGGGTGGGCCCCATGGGTATGCCCTATCCACGACGTTCATGTGCTTGATGGCATGATGATCACTTGCCACTCATGCCTACCACATGCATGCCACTACTTTCCTAGAGATTCTTTCCCTGGACCCAGTCCCCGTGGCCAAGCTTCGAATATTTCTCTGATGCCAGTCTAGCAGGCTTCTGTTGGGTGGGTGGGGCCCACTTTAAATCTAATGTGGGCTAATAAATTTGTTCACCGTCCTCTGTCTAGTTTAGCCATGTAAAGCAGACGATTTCAATTCCTAATTACAAGTTTTTCTGCAGTTGATCTTAAGGTGAGCTCACCTTTTATTAGAGTGAAATTTAATCAAATAAGCCATGGTGACAAGAGTTTTGATTGATTTGGATCCCGAGCCCTATTTGGTTAGAGGAATTCTAAGAAATATCATCTGAGGAGAATTCAAAACACCGCCCTAAAGTACTTCCCAAAATGCTTGCCCGTGCATTTACTTCACTTCATGACCAAGTAATTTTACCAAATAGACTTTGAAGTCAAATAATTTTACCAAATAGACTATGAACTCAAATGCCATCTTTTCAAGAGGTTGCTTTTGGTAAGTTCGGCATCAAAATTTCCAGCATTCACAATTCTAGTAGAGGTCTAGTCTTGTGGATAGGGCCACTGCGCCACCAGGTCACGATACCTGGTGGGCACTCCTTCGTGCCTACGTCCTGCCACTGGGCCAACCAGAAAATGAAAAACAAAAATCTATCAAACTGCAGGCTCTAAATGTTGAACCCACCGATGGATTTATAGGGCTGGTTTAAGAGAACTCCATTTCCCTGGGAATCACTAACCTATTTGGAGGGTAAGAGAAATTAGAAGAGTAGACACACTGAAAGTGGAACCGATATCTGTTTAGCCAAAAGAAGTGGAAAAAACATGAAAAGATGTTAAGAACAAGAACATAAAATGAAGTGGGTTTCATCAAGGTGACCAATGGCAGTGGTCTTTAGGTCCAAGCGAAAAGAGCAGACAGGAGCATAAAGTGCAAGACCACCATCTAAGCTTGTATGGTCTTGAGATTAATATGCTAAAGGACAGGAATAGATTTGGTTTTCTGTAATTCTTGGTTAACCTTTTAGAGCTTTATCCATGTTTACATTTTGTGGGCCTATATATTGGGGATTCCTGTTTATAGAAATGGGATACCTGTACAATCCCATGAACCTGTCCTCCTGGGTTTCTCTTGGAATTAAAAAAGAATAGAGTTTTCCATTATCCCTCTCAACTATACTTCTTACCTACAATTGAATTTCTAGTAAAATATTGTAAAGTGGGCTCTGGCAGGATCAACAAAGAGGAATGATAATCTTTGTAATGTCCCTGCAGAGGGACCGTGCATGCTCCTCCGTGGGCCACACATAGACCGCACCAAAGGATGAGACCGGAAGGGATGGAAAGATCCATGCGAGACCATTGAAAATATCAAGTTTAACCTCAATCACATGTCCCTAACTTCTTCATCCATGGCCCACAAATTCATTCCATTTGGATTGGTACACAATTAATCCAATGGTCCAGTAAATTTGGATCTGACTGAAACTAGGGATGTATGACTATCATGGGGTTTCATGTATATTGTAAGGTTTAAATTGCATGAAAGAGGGCCTCCACTTAGAGTTCTCATGAAAAAAATGATGGGAGGCATATGCATATGAATATTGTCCATATATATATACATAGGGGCCTGATCTTATGAGAACAGTTCTCACGCACCTACCATGAGAAGTGAGTCCCATTTGGGGATAAGACCAGAAGGGATGAAAAGATCTATGTAGGATCACTCTAAATGTCGAGTTTCGCCCCAATAGCATGTCCCTAATCCTTTCATCCATGGCCTACAAATCCAATTAATTCGGATTTGCGCATAATCGATCCAATAATCCTGTAAATTCGGATTTAACTAAAACTTGGGATGTGTGACTATCAAGAGGTCTTTATAAGATTTTGATTAGGTGATAAAAGTGCCCCACCTAAAGTTCTCACAAAAAAAATTATGAGAACTAGTTCTTACAATATTATTTTCATATATGTACCAACCATTTCATTTTCAAGAATCAAAGAGGAATCACTACCTACCAATAGTGTGTTAGTGCAGCAAGAGGATTCCGCACATTACAGATCCCAATTTTGTGAGAGAGGAATCCTACATTTCAATGCCTCACTCACAAAGGAAATTGAAATCATCTTTGTCAAGAAAAATTAACTCATTTATTTCCTTTTTGGTGAGGAAAATGTGCTGCAGTAAATTATCAAAAAGAGGTTGCACAGAAAATCAGAATAAGTTTACTGTCCACAACAGGTCCTCCTATCGCACAAACACCAACCCTAAGGAAATACTCTTTACTGACTTTACTTGTTTTTCTTTTATTGTCTTCAATTTTAGCCCCCTTATTAAGATGGCATTGCTTAAAATGCTTACAGATTCAGTACCAAGAAACAGAACCTATTTATGAGATCTTAGAAGAGGTAAACTTTTAAATGACTCCCTTTCGATAATCTAAATCGCTTTCTTTGTGGTTATATTCTGCTAAAGTATATGATTTAATAACCAGAAGTAATTTCTAAATTGAAACCTTATTTACACCACAATTAGCTGTTGATCCACATTGTGGTTACACATAGGCAATGGTTATATTATTGGAAAAATATTGCATAAATGTAGAATTTATACATATTACTTCAATTGAACCATCCAATGCACTGATCAACTAAACCCCCAGGTTGTTGTTTTTTCTACCATTCAAAGCCTCAGATCTTACATTTGTGCTGAAGAGGAAATCATAAATTTGCATTTATAGTGGTCTGATCTAAAGCCATGAAGTGAAGAAGATGGTCCTCCATACTGATCGGGATCACATCTTGCACGTGCCATCTGACGATATTGGGCACTGAACCTGACAAAAGGCACCATCAAATCAATGCCACACGCTTGTGCCTTCCTGAAATGGGTGGCAGAACATGACAATTGATGAACAATCTATCTAATGCCCACCACCATAAGATAGTATGACAGCTCTAATTCTCAACCTGCCGTGTAGCAGACAAGGTAGTCTTAATTACACCACTAAAGAGTGTGACAAGGGAACATGCCCCTCATGGGCACATTAACAGATTGCACATGAAAGTGGCCTCTGCTCATAAATGTTTCACCAAAGGTCAGATGTCTCTCTCATGCACTTTCTGCAGCATCCAATTTCATAAATCTGTAAAGATAAATTATATAAATATACACTAGAAGAGAAACATGGATATAAATTCATCCGGCAAAGTCTTAGAATGAGATTATTAAGAATCACAAAGACACTTTAGTGACAATGGTGTCTCATCTCACACAAGCTGCCTAGGAATCAGTCCTTAAATAGGTTAGTTATCTCATTAGTTGAGTACTTAAGTATCACTCGCTCATCTATCCCAATAAATAAATAAATAATCTAGGAATGAGATTACCAAAGGCCTTAAAATCCTGTCAATATACAGTTCCAATCCTATCTAATTTTGACTCAAAAGATTCTATATTTAAACTAGTGAATCTACCCAGTTGAGCTCTATTGGGTTTTGAGGGATTTCAAAAAATTCATTTCCATAGCCTTTCTTTTCTCACTATATTTTACAAAAAGCACATTGTGTATTTGCAAGAATCTCATATTGAAAAAGTGCAAAAATCTTTGAATTAAGTACTTCCTTATCCTTTACTCTTCAAATTCTTTTGAACTATCTTGCTACAAAGCTTATATGCGCTCACAAGTCTGATCTGGTCCAGGAGGTTAGATCCAGAAAATGTTGAACCGGGTGCGTGTCCGCAATACACATTCTGCATAATTATTGCACGCAGAGGTGTGCAAATCCCAGCCCAGCTTACCTTGGGGATCCATTTGGTCAAATACCTCAGGGATACCACGTCATTCAAAATTAAAATAATAATAATAATTGAAGAATGAAAACATTGTCACCACTCAAAATCTGTGTTCATATTTTACATACTTTAAAGGGTTTGTTTGAACCTAATGGAAATCCTTGGTAAAAGGGAGTTTTACCATATCAGTAACAACAAATTATATTAAAGACTTAGAAAAGTTACAGCCATGGATTAAAAAGAAAAAAAAGGCATGAAAAGGTATTAGAGCTAAATATCCAGCAAAGCTACTTCTTTATATCCTCCCTTTATTTTTAATTAACACGTCTCATAGAATAAAAGTTTTAAATGTACTTAACACCACTTAAACAAATAGCCCTAAATAATCTCTCCATGAAGTTCTCTCACTGTCAAACTCCTCAGAAATCCAAATTCCAAAATCCATAATTGTACGTACGTGCACACTAGAATAGCCTACGTGTTGTGCAGTTGTTTTAACCTTCGTCGTTCAACTACCGACTACCACGTGACTTCAAGCCAATGATTTCTTAAGAACCAACCAAACAAACATCGAAATTCTTTATAAAAAAAATTAAAAACAAAAAACCCAAATTTTAAGATATTAATATTTCACACGTTTGCATAATCAACTTCCCACGAAAAAAAAAGTGAGGATTTAAAAAATAGTTTTGTGTGGCTAATATAATAAAATAGACAACAAAAAAATGAGCTAAATTTTTTTGTAATTCTTCGTACAAGAATTTTCAAATATTATTTTTTCCTTGTTTCGATTTTTTTTGAAAATTGCTCTTATGCATAATATTAATTAATAAATGGTGTTGTGTATTCGAAATTTTACCTGCACTGAAAACACCTCATAAAAAATAAATTTATTCTGATGCACCCTCTCTAGAACATGGCCTTAACGACGTAAACAAAATACAGCAAGAAAATTGAAAACTACATGATTGATTGATTGATTGAGAGAGAGAGAGAGCTGACCAAAGAATCAAGAATCAGATGGTGTACGGTGGAGATGTAACCAAAGATGGAGCAACAAGCAGCTCCGTAAGAGCGCTCATGGCTCTGACCTGCATTTCCAGCGCCGCTATGTAATCACTCGCTTCTTCTAGAAGCTTCGGAAGCATCAGTTTCCTACAACCTGGAATCAACCTTCCTAAAACCCGCCTTCTCCTCTCCACCTCCGATAATCTCCTCCTCCCACCCGACCGGACTAACCCATCTCCACGTTCTCCTAACCGGCTGCAGCCGGTAACCGCTCTCTTCTTCGTCGTCTTCTCCTTCTTCTTCTTGCGTATGCTGAGCCGGCGCCGGAGCCGGCTGGAGAGCATCGCTCGGCTCCACCTGCTCCTTCCCCGCGCCGCCGCGAAGGCCAGAGCGCGGTCGGCGGCTTCTCGAAAGGCTCGGCTCGGAGCCGGCAGCTTCTTGGCGCGGACGTGGCGAAGAGCTTCGAGAAGGTTGGAAGAGTAGCGGCGCTGCTCCGCCTCTGCAACCCACTTAGATTCGGTTTTCCTCGCGGTGAAGATACCTTGGAGATTTGGGGTTGGAGTTTCCATGGAATGCGAGAGATTCCGTGGAAACAAACTGTTATGAGAGGGAGAGGGAGAAAGCAATGTGGTGAGAGCACGCGTCGTCTGATCCAGAGCACTAAATACGTGCTCCCCATTTTGTGGGCCCGGGTTTTTAATTTTTTTCCTGAGCCCATCAAGACCGTACACGCGGAATTTTGGAGGATCTCTCCCCCCACCCTTCCAAATGTAGGTCCCTCTTATTGTTATTGGGTTCCTAATTGAAAGGCTTTCCTTGGACTACTCCAGCTTATTTTTAATGGAATTTGGTTCTCTCAGCACATATTAAGGCTGTTTTCGACAAAACTTATGACAAATAATTTAGCCAAAGTAAAGGGTTGATTAATAGGATTGTAAGTGGGTACCTGATCCTTTGATTATCCAAAGGTTTCTATCCATTAATAATCGAATTGAGGTCTTTATTTATATTCTTGTAAGTAAATGGGTAAGTCTGGATTCTATTTTTAGATGCATGATTTAAAAATTTTGGGTCTTGTTCTCCCTTAGTTCTGCCTCGTAAACTTAGGACTCGACATATTACCTTAGTGTTTGAAAATTTTTTTAAATGTTAATTTTTTTTCCGAAAGCAATCTCTACACAAATTAATTTGGATCCAAGCCCACCCCATATATGAAACCAATTTTAATTTTGGTTTCATATTCTTATCAATGGTTCCAGTTCTCAAAAAAGAAAACTGGTTTTGAATTGATTTCACTTTCAGCTCCAGGCCAACCTTTCATTAACAGCTTCAGTTCTGGATCCACTATGAACTTGACTCAGAAGCAAGCCATTTACCATTCTAGGTTGATAGAGCTTTTCATTGTGAACGTGTCATTTTATAGGTGATTGAGTTGAGGGTACAACGCTCTTGTTGTCATTTATTTGTTTTTTTTTCTTTTTCCTTCTTTTTTCACTTTTTCTATATTTGTTTACTCTCCTTCCTCTAACGAAAGTTTCGGTTACCAAATAAAAATGGAAAAAATTATGTATTTTTCAAATAAACCCTTTTACATATAGATTCTCTACCCAGTCTTTATAATATCCACAAGTATATAGATAAGAGATTATCTAGTGCACAAGGTGTGTACGGTAAATTCCATTTTATAGTGGATCCCACTTTATGATCTATCATGATAGACCGCATATAAAGATTCCTTAGAGCATCCATTCCAATGGATTGGACATTTGAATCGACCGTGCACTCCTTTAACTGTAAAAGATTATAAGCCTAGGAATTAAAATTATCATGTGAGCTTCCATCATTAGAAACCAATAGGTACCAATCAGGGCCGCCTCTTGCATAAGACCACCAATGCCTTTGCTTTAAGCCCCAAAAACTAAGACAAACAATAAGGCCCCATTTATATCAAACATTTTTTCTTTCTAAAATCCCTCATATAATTACCTATCTAACCCATTTACACTGTTTCACCATTATCTCAATTCTCAACATAATCCCATGCATAATTTTTGTATCCACATTTTCTAATTTTTATCTCATATATTACTTTTACATCATTCAATTTAATTTAAATTTGAATGATCAAATCCTATCTTGTAGACTGCATCTATGTTAAATTTGAATGGCATGAATACCTATACTGAATTTGTCCAAAATGCTCTTGACATATAAAAAATTAGTTACTAATTCTATATCGCGAAAAGCGAGAAAAATAAATAAATAAAATATTTATAATGATATTTAAAAAAAAACCCCCTTATTTAAGATTGTTGCTTTAGGGCTCAAATTTTTTTCAAGCCAGCCCAGGCACCAACCAAGTCTTTAGATCCCTCCTCCCATCCAGAAGTAGCAACAGTAAGGTACGCATGGAAGGCTCTATAGGGACCATGTGCATGTAATATGAACTCATTAGATGCAAATCATATGGACAAAAAAGTAATACATGGGACAAAAGTTTTAGTCCTATATCAAGCGTTGGTTAAATTCATTATCAAAAACAAAACATAAAGCATTTATTATTTCTTTGAAAAATATAAAGAGTTTTCATGCTAATTAAATTGGTCTAAAGCATTTAAGCACCAATTTGAACAAAAAAGTCAAAGAAACCTCAAAAGTAGATTTAGCTTAAGAAGCCTTAGGGCTTATTTGACAACTCTTATACATATAAAATAGAGCTGCATAAAATAGATCTATTTCAAATGGCCTATTTGAAATAGATCTTATGTCATTTAGGTTATTTGGTAACACATTAAAAACTGATTGAAATAGATTCCTATAAATCAAGAGTTCAATTTTTTTTAATAAATATATTGGTAGAAACAATGAATCCGTGGTTGATACTTGACCACATGGCCATATGTAGTATTCCTAGGACGGTTAACAGTTCGGATCTTGATATAGGGGCTCACAAAGTCTAAAAATAAACCTTAAATGGCTTTTGAAAGTATCTCAAGATTGGTATATTATCAACGGTTGATATTTGCTTTGGTGACCGTTCTTAGTTAGCGTAAGCATTTGTAAGGTTTAGATTACTTTAATGGTCCCAAAATTGGAAAAAAATTTTAAAAAAGAAGACTGTTTACTATTAAGTTAAAACCTAGTCAATCAATGGGAGGCACATCGATGGTTGATAGGTTTTCCTTCAATTTTTTGAGATAGACAAGGATACAGGCAATGAAGTTTGATATCATAGCCATGTTTAGACCCTGGAAGAAGATTAACGGTTTTGATCCTTCTTTTGGGGCCCACAGATATAAGAAATTCATATGTAAGTATTTGGATTTTTTTGCAAATAACTAAAAGTATAGGAACATCCAACAGTTGAAATTTAGATAAATAGCCGTTTTCAACCTTCTTGGGTTAGGGCTCACAATTTAGAAAAAAAAAAAAAAGGAAAAAACAGATTGCCCACGTAGTCATGTCAAATGCACTGCAGCACCTGAGGTCTCTCTGATTCAGACATATGAGTCTAATTGGAATATGGTCCTTCTGCTGTTGAATGAAACCGACACATACTGTCTTAATTCCACTTGAAATAGACACAAGAAAAGCATTTACCAAACATGCTAAAAACAGATTCAATTATTTTTAAGAGAAAAAGAGCCTAAAAGTAGAGATGCCAAACTCAACCTTAATGAATGGACCTATTTTCACAAAAGAATTTATGAGAAATTAGTTTTTTTTTAAACAATGGCAAGGCACTTTTATTTCATAGAAACAATGATAATTTAATATGTGGGACTTACAAGGGTGTACATTTTTTTTTTTCTTTGTTGATGGAAGGGTCACAACTTTTTGGACTGGACTAATCCCTTCAGACATATGGAGAGCCAGGTAAATCCCCCCATGACCCTCGTATAGTAGAGCAATTCGAACCTGCAACTTTCGGGAACAAACCGTGATTCTAATCCAATTGAGCTACCCCTTGGGGTTAGAAGAGTGACATCAAGTTGTGCGTGAGTGAATATTTACTAAAGCAAAAACGAGTATGTTGTTTCTTCAAACATTCTAGAAACAAAATAAAAGAATATCTAGATGATAAAAAATAGAAAAAATAACTAAAAAAAGAAAAGAGAAAGTATTTTTAAAATATTTATAAATTTAATATTCTTTTTTATTTCAATGTCATCAGGATTTCCTTGGTATTTTCAATAAAAAGACCATATTAGTGATCAAATTATCAAATTGCCAAATTTTTTCAGAATATCAGGAAGGAATTCACTTAAGACATGTCATTCTCTTCCTACCAACAAAATAATTAAATGACAAAGTAATTTGTCTTTAACTAACTCCTCAAAAGTAATTTGTCTTTAACTAACTCCTCATTTTACATTTTTGCAAAAGTTAAATGGACATTCAACCTTTTTAGCAACTTTAAAACCATGCTTAAGTTTTAATCACATTTTTAATGAAACGGTCCACCCTTTTACTCCTAGTGAGCAAATAATAAAATCTAACAAAAAAAATGGTAAAAGCCACAAATAAAACTGGTGCATTGCAGCTGAAACTGTGACGTTCTGTGACGTTTACCATGGTCCTGATCCAAGGGAAAATGTAAAAGGTTAAAACATTGAAAGTATCTTGATCGAACGGCTCGATCGCCATCTTCATCAGATAAATCCACAAATCCTCTTAGATCTACCGTCGAGATCATCCAAATTCTTCACCTGGTCATGTGCTTCCTGTGTTGATCCTGACCATTCATCCATTAGGTCTCCTATTTAGTGGGCCCCATGAAAAGATAACTGCTGAGCATGATTTTTTAACGTCGTTATCAGAAGAATACCAGCAAACAATATTCAACTAATTACTTCAGCGTCTCTGTCTACATGGACCCTGGAGAAAACTTTCAATATGTCAATCAATGGTTAGATATATTCGATTAGCGGTCTTGATCAACAGATAGTGAGCAATATGGGGAGATTATGATGGAGGCACTATAAAAACTCAGGGATTTGGCAACGAAATATTTCATCGCTGAAAATATTTTTTCATTGCAAATAATTTATAGCGATGAAATTCTTTCGTCGCTCGTTTCATCGCCGTCATCTAAATAAATTTCGCAATTAAATATGGATTCGTCGCCGTAACGTTGCAATCTGCAACATCTTATGTCGTCACCAAATATACCAAAATTTCATCGCTATATATTTTATATTGTCGTACAAAGCGCATAAATAGATAATGAAAAACTTATTAACGAAAAAATTATTTCGTTGCCAAAGGCTTTAACTTTTGGAGATGAAATAATTCCATAGCTAAAAGTATTTTAAAAATGATAAAAATACTTTTAGCGACATAATTATTTTATTGCCAAAAGGAAATTTTTTTAAAAAATTATTTTTAAATTTGCTCCAACCACTCTCTCCTCCACCCCTCTCTCTTCCGCCCCCTCCCTCTTTATTTTCTCTCCCTTCCCCTCCCCTCTCTCTCCCTCTATTTCTCTTTCCCCTCTCCCTCCATCTCTCTCTCTCTTCCTCCCCATCTCCCTCCCCATCTCTGTTCTCTCTCTATCTCCTTCTCTCTCCCTATGTCCCTCTCTCCTTCCCTCTCCCTCTCTCCTTCCCGACCTCCATTCTCTCTCTATCTCCTTTCCTCTCCCTACCTCTTTCTCTCCTTTCCCCTTTCCCTCCCTCCCCCTCTCTCCCTCCCCATCTCTATTCTCTCCCTATCTCCTTCACTTTCCTTACCTCTCTCTCTCCTTCCCTCTCTCTCTCCCTCCCTACCTCTCTCTCTCCTCTCTCCTTCCTTCTCTCCCCATATCTATTCTCTCTTTATCTCCTACCCTCTCCCTAGCTCTCTCTCTCTCCCTCCCTCTCTATCTCTATTCTCTCTTTCTCTCTCTTTCCCTCTCCCTACCTCTCTCTCTCTTCTTCCCTGTCCCTACCTCCCTTTCTCCCTCCCCCTTCCTTCCATCTCCCTCTTTCTTCCTCCCTCCCCCTCTCTATTCTTTCTCCCCTCTCTCCTTCCCCATCTCTCCCAACGCTTCCTTTCATACATTTTGATTTTTTTTTTGGCTCCCAACATTTTTCACGGGAATAATAATGCCTTTTTTGTTTGGCTTTTTAGATTTGGATTTCGTCGCCAATAGTACACCTTTGGCAACAAAATCTAAGTTTTCATCGCCAATTTTGAAAATAAAAACAACAAAGGAGCCAAAAAAAGGTGCCTTTTTGTTTTGCATTTTCAGAATTGGCGACGAAATTCCTAAAGTATACCTTTGGCGACCAATTATACACTTTTGGTGGTGCCAAAATGTGTACTTTTAGCGACGAAATTCAAATTTCGTCGCTAATTCTAAAACTTTAAAGGACAAAAATGGCACCATTATTGGCGACAAAAATAATTTTTCCATCACCTATATTACACTTTAGTTGACGAAAGATTTTTCCGTTGCCTTATGTCATATATTCCTCTATAATTAGCAATGAAATAAGAGTTTCCTCGCAAATTCATTAATTATTAACAACGAAAATAGATATCCATCCCTCAAAGTATGACATTTGGCATGTCGTCGCTAATTCTGAATCAACAGCAACGAAATATTGATTCGTCGCCAAATTTCATTGCGAATAATGTATTTTCTTGTAGTGAGGTCAAAATCACTAATGTCATTATAAGTGGTTCAATTGTTTGATAATAATTCTTGATTGGTAGTAATACCACACTAGCTTAGTAAAGGAAATTGCCCACTTCCACTCCTTGTTACCAACAGCTAACCATGTCAATCAACATCAAATTATAACTAATGAATGATGTTAAAAGTTGTGATTTTTTAACGTTGAAAATGAATTCAAGCACGCAGGATCTGGTAACATTTGCACTTTTGAAAAGAAGACAGAAAAAAATATATATAGGATCAGGAACAACTGCTCTTGTGAAAAGAACAAGAATGAGAATTTGCAGTGCAGATTGATGTACTTCTCACATGAAAAGATTAAGCAATTCTATAAAATAAAAATTAAAAATTAACATTCTTAATGTTTCTAATTATACATCTTCTCTATATTTTTTGGCTATTTGTTTTCTATCTCATTGGCATGAAAATTAAATGAACTCGCAAAAACAAAAAAATCATGAGTAATGATTAACTCAAGTGAATCATAAACAAGAAGTTAATCACAAAGTAACTAAATTGTAAAAAAATATTAATAATAAAATGATTAAGAGTATACCGGCAATTGGGACCTATTAATTCTTTGTATTGTACTGTAACCATCCACTTTCATGCAAATTTAACTCTGGCTTTATTTGCGCTGGGGGCCTCTTCTTTGAATTCCACTGTAACCATTCCACTTTCATGTAAATTGAATTCTGGCTTGATCTTCTGTTCCTCCATTCTCTTCTCAAGCTCAACGGTCTCTTGTGCTTTCTTCTCTTTCTTCTTATTGTTTTGCTGCCTTTGTTTAGATCTTCTGTTCCGAAACCAATTGCTGATATTTTTCACTTCAACATTACCGTGCTCGCTGAGACGGGCTGTCAGCTCCTCCACCATCTGAAGGCTTGGAGTTCCATTTACTTCCAAAAATTCATACTCCAAAACTTGTAACTGCTTGTTGTTTGGTCTCCATCTCCTGCTTGGACAATCAGGTTGACTGCCTGAAGATGATGCTGGAGAGATTGTGGACATGTCCCTCTTCACCAAAACTTTTGTTTACTTGTCCTTGTTATCTATAAGAAAAAGAGACGTATACAGTGTAAGTTATCTTCTGCCTACATATGATTTATGCCGAAGTGGTAGAAAATGAAAATCAAAGGTGGATTTTAAAAAATGAATATCAGATAACCTTTCTTTTTATGAAAATAGAACAAAGGGATGAAAATGGGAAATCAATAACTAAAGGTGATGGTTGGTTATTCATTTTCTTCTTTTATTTTAAATTTTATTTCTATAGAAGGAAAGGCTATTTGATGCTTATTTTTTAAATTGGCCTACGTTCATTTTTAGCTACATATGGCATAAAAACCATGGATTCAATCCCTAATGCAAACAATCAGGCTCATATAGACACACACAAAGACCCCATAAGAGTCTCTAATTGACTTGGACAATGTTTCTAAGCCTAGTCATACCTGGAAACGTCCTACTCATGAAATCCGAATCCACAGAATTGGATGTGCACAAATTTAAATATTAGCATAATAGAATACCAAAATATCATGATATTATAAAATTGAGGCCAGAAGAGCTTTACATAACAGCCATATTAGAACTGGAATTGGGCTGATAATTGGTGTAGAGGGCCACTTAAGCTGTTAAGCAGATGCACTAGAGTCCAAGGAGTACTGCTCTAAGGCTGTTGTAAGGTCGCTGTCTCAGGAAAAAGGCAGGGCTAGGTTTTGGCTGTATATTGGTTGGCCCACGCTGGGACATGAGTTTGAGATGGTGAGTTTGGGCCCGGGTTCTTTGCACACCATTGGTAGAGGAGTGAAGAGAAGGCAATCGTGGGTTGGGTCGGTGATGTAGTAACTAGTGAGTCG
The DNA here is from genome assembly GCA_037013555.1 of Sextonia rubra. Taxonomy (NCBI): domain Eukaryota; kingdom Viridiplantae; phylum Streptophyta; class Magnoliopsida; order Laurales; family Lauraceae; genus Sextonia; species Sextonia rubra. Next base: position 100,425,075 of record JASUAD010000001.1, on the reverse strand, counting down.
GTCTCAAATAATGTTGAGTTATCTAAATATATCAGATGGGGCAAGGGTCAGTGGCCCACTTGGGATACAATATTCATGCGGTGAAAAGTTGATCAGTCAGAGAGGAAGAAGGCAGCGTGCGGAAGAGGAGGAAAAGAAGGGAGAAGAGAAGGAGATGGGCAGGGTACAGAATGGGAGGAAGAAGTACGAAGGAAAACGGAGGAGATGGAAGAAAAGTACAAGAACAAAAGTGGAGGAAGAAGAGAAACCAAAAAAAAAGAAGAAGAAGAAGAAGAAGAGAAGGCATAAGAAGGAGAAAGAAGAAGATGAAGAAGAAGCAAGAAGCATGCAGCAAAAGGAACCAGATGAAGAGGATTGGCATCAGGGTTGACGGGTCTGATCCGTGCTGGTGGGTCAAGTGTGTTGCTGGGTTGGGCCTGGCTCACCTGGGGCATATATGATGGGCCTTTGTGATATGTGGGTAAGAGTGATGATGATGATGATGATAATGATGATGATGATGATAGTGGATGAAAACAGTAAATTTTGGACCAACATGGTAATGGAATGCACTACTTAAGTGGCGACCATTAAAGAGAAAAGAAAAGGAGGGAAGGACATACATTGGTAAGTGAGAGGACTTTGGAGGAGAGGAGAGAGATGAGAGTTGAATCAGTGCGTGATGGCTAGAGGGGGAGGAGGTGACGTCCTTTTTTTTTTAATTGAAAAAGGGAGGAGAGAGTCTCAAAAGGAGAATGGTCTATACTATGGTTAGCCAAAAAAGAAAAATATTTTGAGTGGAACTCTAATATCAAGTTAGAGTTAAGATGGGAAAAGAGATAACGCAAAAATTCTTATCAACTTAAATTTTTTTGTTGAATCAGACTTCCTAAAATCCAAAATTCTAACAAGACATGTACCAATTAAGTTTTAAAGTTTAATTAACAATAACATTAATGCATATGAGGTCCATCAAAGATCAAGTTAAATGTCCAAACTTGATTTAATTTACAATTGAAATTCGAGTCATTACATATATATTGCCGATACGAAGTATGGGCATCTTTTGCTACTTCCAGGCGAGGATTTGTATACAATTGTCTCCACCATCTTAAAATTCAACCCCATTTTTTAATCAATTATAGTTACATACCCATAAAACATACAATTGCTTTGGAAGCTACAAGGCAAGATACAAATACAAAACACCACATATAATAGAATATACAGAGAAATCTTCTTGCAGATATTTTATTCACATTCTTGAGCTTTACTCACCTTCTCTCTATGGAACTGACCAGATTAATAAACAAGGCATCCTCTCTTTCCATGTATTCAGACACAATATCTTTATACCTCTCAAACAAGTCGTCTATTATGGCCTCTCCAAAGTGGCTAGTAAGTAGGGGTTCAGCTACAGCTCTCATGTACTTAGCCACCTTTTCCCCACTTTTCAATTGATGGTACCCAAGACTTTGATGGATGGCTTTGTCCTGATCTGGGTCCCAGCTAACTGCATAGGTTTCTAGTCGATGTATGATGAAGGACCCCTCTAACTTGATCAATGCCTCCACTTCTGGTGGAGAGGGTGTGTATTGTGGTATGTTGAAGGAATCCAATTTGTCCTCTTTGATGAGACCCTGCATCAAATGTCACTTGGTTTTGTTACCAATAATTAGATTTTAAACTTCAATCATTTGTAGATTAGTGAGACATTAAGTAATTTATTTAGATTTTAAGCTATGATCATTTGTAGATTAGTGAGATGTGAGATGTGATTTATACAGTGAACTACAAATAATATCAGCAAGAATAAAATAATCTTTAACTAATTAAAGTAAGGACAAAAATCAAGAAAATAATAGTGTATAGCTTTTTCCTGAAAACTAATCCTAGATGAATCTTCTTCTTCATAAAAAAAATTCATCATTATTCATGATAATAACAAGATTAGTTAATTTTGTTATAAATTGAGTTTATTGTGAAAATATCATGACAAATTGTTTTAAAGAAAATGTTGGAGATCATGAGAAACTGGGAAATTATGTTTCTCTTACCTGTTACTAAGAATATTGTTTTCTCATCAAATGAAAACTGCCCACCAAAAGAACACATTCTAATAGATAGAAAATAAAAATAGGGGCGCCTATTTGTTTGCATAAAATACATATATAGGAGTTCATGGTGAAATGACCCCATGAACTCCTCTGAATGGATTCTTAAACTAATGGGGAGGTGAACGGTATGAGCTGAGGGACGAAGTAAAATAGGTGGAGATGTATATGAAACTTAACTTTCTATTTGTTTGAATCACTAGGTTGATGGCTTACAGAACTAGAATCCGAAATTTGCAATTATATGAAACAAATGAGCCCTTTTCACGAATAATATTTTTTTACTGCTTATTTAAAAAACTATGAGCCTTTTTAACTTTATTTCAAAACTATTATAACACTTTGTTGTAAACGGAGTCTTCATTGAAGACTCTATTGCCAATAGAGTCTTCATTGAAGGCGCCATTCACAACATAGTTTTCCTACATGAATTTTGTAAAAAAATAAATAAATAAAAAGTTTAAAAGGTAGAAGACGTCATTGGAAATGAAATCTTCAAGTGAAGACAGCATTTCTAATGGAATCTTCAGTGAAAACTCCACCTAAATTTAATTTTATACACTCGATGGAAACAAAAGAACCCAACCCAACCCTAATTGCGAAAGCAAAATGAACCCCTCATAAAAGAAAAACGAAGCCACAAAGAAGATTAGCAATGATGCCTAGATCCATCTGGATTGTGTACTTGGCTGGTGTCTTCGTTGGAGAAGATTGGAGAAGTTGCAAAGGTGTGTCATCCATGTCATTGACAGATTTTGGTAACCATATTTTGGTATTTATCTTAGTTTTAGTATTTTTGGTAACTATATTTTGTGTATAAAGAAATAAGATTGAGTGAAGTTTTCACTAAAGACTTCTTTAGGAATGGAGTCTTCATTGAGGACTCCATTTCCAAAAGCGTCTTTAGTTTATTTTTTTAATTTTTTTTCGATCTTTAGTTTTTTAAAATATTTTTTTATTTATTTTTTCCACAAAATTCAAATTCAAAGACTTCAGTCATGGAGTCTTCAAGGAAGACGCCATTGCTATTTTAAAAAAAAACTGATTTATATTTTTACAAAATTTAATCATGAAGACTCAATTTACAATGGCATCTTCAATGAAGACTCTATTCCTATCAGAGTCTTATAATAGTTCTGGAAATAAGTTAAAAAGGCTGCTAGTTTTTTGAATAAGTAGTAAAAAAAATATTATTTGAGGAAAGGGCCTTGAAACAAACATTTGTTGAATAAATAGTAAAAAAATATTATTTGTAGAAAGGGCTCTAAAACAAACCTACATAGAATAGTCATTTGTAATATTAGTGTCTTTAAATTGAACTTCTTTCATTTTCCCTTTCTCGACATTGATTTCCTTTTTCTTCTTTCTTACCATTGTCATCTCACTCCAAACATGTTTTATAAATACTACTCACAACAATTTTTCATCACTAAGAACAGCTCCTTACAGTAGTGGTAAGGAGTGGGTTTTCTTACTGAGCTATGCAGGGTTCGAACCTTGGCTAGCCGCCTTTCTTTCTGGTTGTACGAACTACCTTTTCACTTAGATGGGCTTCCTTCTCAAGTGTGCCAGGCTATCCTTAAGTCCCAGCCCCTTTGTTAGACTATGAAACAAAAAGAATTTTTCATCGCTAGAAAATTTTAGGAAATCATAAAAGCCTTGGGTTTTATCGGGATATAATAAAAAGAGAGTGAAAAAATATTTAAATTACTTAACATATTTATATAGCTTTCGTGAAATGGTGATTAAAATGAAATGAAATATTGTGGACAGTCAAGAGACTGTCATACTTTGTGATATTTCTTGAGTTAATATCAAATTGGAGGTCTCATGTACCGATTCTAACCCAATGTATATATGATCAGCTGACCCTATTAAAAAGGAATAAGCTTCAACGGTGATGCTGATGATGATGGACTTATGATGCTGTACATCAAAGCCAATTGCATCATACATAGTTGCTGTGTCCTATTTAAAAACTAACTTAAGATGAGAGTCTACTTCTGAAAATCAAAATTTGACGCCGCCCATTTGACTTAGGGAAGGCATCAAGTTCAGGCAAATCTATTGGAGCTTCTTGATAGAATTAATCAAATTTGCATGACTTGGTGCCCTTTGACTCTGAGTCAGCTTAATGAATTCGCTCTCATCATCGACTAGTTTAGCTTAAACATCAACCTTATTTAAGTATCCATAAATTTCCAAAATATCACCAACTGTTACACTGTTTACAGCTCTTATGTACAAATTGGATCTTTGTAAATCAAGTACCGTGATGTGATTTACAGATAATTAATGACGGAGGGTTGTTTCTATTTTTTACAAAATTTCTAAAATCTGTGCCTTGTTTAATGCCATTTTATGTTTCCACAATAAGGGCCCACCTATGACCAATCCAATCTTGGCACCAGAGTGGATCATTTAGATTTTTTAGACCGTGTGATTAACCAGTCTCTCACTCTATTTGATTCAATTTGTTAGGCCAAATGGCTCAAATTCCTTCAGAATTTATCATAAGTTATCGTTGATTTGACCATCATCCAGTGTTGAATTTAATCGAGATGTATTTGCATTATATAAATAGAAAATAAACTATCAGCAAGATTGAAGAAAAACTTTTACAGAACAATGTTGTTTGAACTTGTTATGACCTGAGGAGTAGAATTTGCAAGTTAGGAAGCAACACATTATAAGAGATGAAAATGTTGAAATGGATGTATGGTAAACTTAGGAAAAATATAAATTATAAACAAGCACATTTAGAGGCATTTAAATTTTAGGGTATCAGGTAAAAAATTAAAAGTGCTATATGAGATGATGTGGACATGTCCAACATAGGCTAGCAACTTTGCCAGGAAGAAAAAGTCTTTCCATACAATTTAATAAGCTGCCAAGGAAAATAGGTAAACTAAAGAGGATATAGATGAAAATATAAGGTTAGATGTAAAGAAATGGAGCCTAGCTAAGGAGGATGTTGACAGAGTATATTAGAATGGAGAAACAAAATTCATATAGTTAATCCCAGGACAAGGACAAGTCTCTAATAATTATGCTGATGGAATACGAGATAGAGCGTGTCGATAAATAACCTAGCATAAGATACTGGCTGGTTGCAATTCATTTTTATGCAGTGTACCTTGGAGACCATGTCATTCAGTGCCAGTGCTAGCAATTCCCATATGTAACAACACTCTTTGCTGGAAGGATCTGCACTTGCCCTGCCCAAAAGTGTAAAAACCATCCTACCCCCAGAAACCATTTCTTCAGACCTTGATCGAAGGAACAAGAAGAAATCCTTCTGGAATTGCTCAAAGTAAGCACTAAATACCCCAGGAGGACTGGTCTCTGCCATGTAAATATTCCCTTTGTTTGACATATTGCCAGCTTCACTATCAAGTTCAGGAGGTACCTACATATATAAACTTTAAGTAAATTACTAGTACTCTGAAAATATCCGACCTTCATGCAGTCACGCAGTTATCAACTCATCATTTATTAACCTGAGAGAGCCACATGAGGCTGTAAGAAGAATGGATGAAGTGAAGGCTCCTCCTTGGAAAGAGCCTCCCATAGAAGGAGCCAGGTACCCCACAAATGAAACAAGGCCCAAAATCTTCCCCATTGTCTTCCTTCAATTTCTGAAAGAAAGTAGGCAGGGACTTGAAAATGGAGTTGAAGTCATTGCCTGGAAGGTCATTTAAGAAGACACTGAATTCGGGCAAGGGTTGTCTAAGCTGGTGACATTTGTGGGCTATGGTGCTTATGATGTTGGAGACAACAAGAAGGGTGTTGGGGCCTGAAGAACAACCCAAGTCTGCAATGCCCAAGAGGGTCTGAGGGAATGTTTTGCAATATAGGGACAGTATGGCTTCCTCTATTATGGGCTTGCCTATGGATATAGCTTTTCTCTGCAAAATGTAATAGAAGATCAGTAATGAAGAACAATTAAAGTCAGTGTATATATAAATCTGTGTGTGCGCGCAAGCGCGGGCGAGAGAGAGAGAGAGAGAGAACCTAAAGAGCTGAGTTGTTAGAGTAGCTAGTTACCTGAAGAGCTGAGTTTTTAGAGTAGCTAGTTACCTGAAAAGCTGAATTGTTAGAGTAGCTAGTTACCTGAAGAGCTGAATTGTTAGAGTAGCTAGTTTCGCTTGTTCCTCCATTCATGTGGAGAACTTGAAGCACGTCCATTTTCTCTCTCTCTCTCTCTCTCTCTCTCTCTCTCTCTCTCTCTCTCTCTCTCTCGCTGCTTTTACACTGCTCTCAGGTCCCTTACCCGACCGCTTTTATGTTGCTCTCAGGTTCCTCACCCGACAACTTTTATGACTTTCATGCCATTTTTATAATGAGACCCAACCTCTTGACTTCGTATATAATTTTTTTTTAAGACAAATAATATTTTTTATGACCAATTTCAATATTTTAATGCGACCAATTTAATCACAGCTTTCACCTGAATCACGCCAAGGGAACATAGAGGTACCTGCACCTCAGCCCGCCTAGATCACCACATGAGGAAACTCCCTTCCACAAAAACAACCGGTAATCACTTCCTAGCTATAGCATTGATGGTGAGAGACTTAAGTAAGTGTGAGTACTTGTGATGCAGCAGAAGTACGCTAAAAAAATAAAGGAAGAAAATCATCAACTTCAAACTAATATCAACACCTTGAATCCACAAGAAAGAGATGGGAGAAACTCTAAAACATACTATAAGTTATATTATTTCTTGAAAAGAAGTAATATACTACTTTTATAAAGTTCTGAAACCCTAAATTACACAAAAATAGTAAACTTACCAGAAATAGTAAAAAATAAAAAATTACATTAAAACATAGGACTATTTCTAAAAAACTTTTTAAAACTTTCTACAAAGATTCAATTCAAAACGGACTCAAAAACCTCCTAAACATGTAAAATGAAAGCTTACACAAAAACTGCATTTTGACCCTCAAAATGGCCTAATTTGTCCTCCAACAACTCCAACCACCTTCGGGCAATTGCCTAGGCGTAGAGCTCATCGATAGCTTTGAAACATATAGTTATAGGCTCCGTGGCAATGCTCGGATCAGAAGTTATGGCCATTTGAAGTTGCGATATAGATTTAACCTTCCTGTTTGACTTCTTACAATCTTCTTACTCCATAAATTCTTCTACAACTTGTACTACATCAACTTATCTTTATAATAATAAAAAAAATTAAGGAATCTATATCCTTTGTGGCTTTGATGTAAAGAAATCTGAAGTTAAAAGAGTTAGAACTCTAAAGTAGAGCATACCTATTGAAAAACCAAGCCACTTTAAATAAATGCACTTCCAAGGTATGGCGTATCCCCTTATTTTACCTTAAAGGAGTTATTCCCATCATAACATAGATATTTGATTGAAAATGTGATTAATATTATGAATAAAAGTTTGTTAAGCACAACAACCAATCGTGTAGTGGAACCAACTTCTCTTAGAGTAATATGAAGGGAAACACCATATACAAGAAGGGTATTTAGTTTGAGTAGTGTAGATTTTCTGTAGGTCAGCTCTAACGTGGAGTTCCACTCCTTCAACTAAGGATTTCTCTAAGGGGCTTTTTTTTTTACATAGAATATAGAGGAATGGAATATATAAGAACTCATGCCATAAATGTTAAAAGATTGAAGTTCAAAGGTGAATGACTATCAAATAGCCTCTCTTTTATTTTAATGGTAATTCAATTAAAGGAAGATGAGAAATGAATATGTAGCCATCACCCTAATGATTCAATACCTCAAAAGTAAGGACTTCATCTACATTCCCACCATTTATCCTTCAACCCTCATCTCCTCCCACCTCATATCATTTGCATCTCACCTCTTTACTAATTCTTCAATAGAGATTGTTTGGCCATGAATTCATATGTATTCATTTCCTATATAATATAAGATTTGAACGTGCACCTAAAATAAGGTTTGGACCTAAATTAAGGGTTGGACAAATATCAATCTAGCAAATCATTCTTACCCATGACTATAAAGCCTTCAAAGTTTATCAGATTCGTAAGTTAGTTATCTTAATTACACTAGTGGTGAATGCTGGTCATTTCAGTGTCAAGTTGGAGTAAGTGCTTTATTCACTAAAGTAATATTGTGTTTCACAATTTGGATTGTTTTTTATATTAATCTTTTTTTCTCATGAATGAAATAAAAGAAGAAGAAGAAGAATAAGAAAAACTCCTTTATACTTCACCAACCTGTTACAATCTGTATTGGCCGTGGCATACAAGCATCCTGGTCAACAAAATGCATGGACCTCCTTTATGTGAAACCCAATTTCCACTAAAACTACAAACGGATGTAGCTTTATTTTTTGTTTCTTTTTTTGGCTAAAAAGAGGATATTATTTATTTATCATCAGAGTTAGGTACAAATGGTGGGTCTTATAGTATGCCCAGTTGGTCCAGTACATTGAGTCCCATTTCACAAAACATTTTAAATAGCCCAGCATCCCAAAAGATGATAACATGTTCCAAAGTTGTTGCCTGTTGGCTGTCTTGCAGTGGCTATGTTCCTGTAGCCAAAATGTCCAAGAGATAGAGAAGTTCCTCCCCCAAGTATCCCGGTCAACACAATGCATGGGCCTGAATTAGTGAAACCCAATATTTGGTTTACTAGAATATAAACGGATGTAGCTTTTACTTTTAAAGATAAGGCACATCTTAAACCCACCCACACCCCCCACAGGGTAAGCCGTTGACATCCGAGAGATTGGGAGCCATGTAACATTCTAATGTCAGGCTAATGGATATGACTGTTCACTTGTGGAGAATGGGGCCCACTAATCCCTTCCCTTACCATCCATCTGCTATTTCCTTACTCATCACATCAACTTTTGGACAATTTAATCAGATACTATGCCTAGACCAGTTTCAAATGCCCCGAACCCTCCTTGTGTAATCTAACATTTAAAGTTACTGTCAGGTTAAGTGGTGCAAAATTCCCAGTAGATACGATGGAGAATTAAATTAAGAGATGCTTTCAAATTCATATAAATTGAAGCTACAGATAGTTTAGGAAAATCTCATTTCTGAAATTCTTTAACTAAATTGTGGCTAGAACAGGACCACCTCAAATTCTGGGTTCAACAATTTCCACTAAAACAGAAATGTCATCTATCAAGATAAAACCCATGTTTGAAGTAACTGCAAGTTTGCCATCAAGGCGGTGGCTCAGTTGATTTGAGACAATCAATTTGCTCCTCAAAGTCTCAAATTCGACTCCCACCTCTTGTGCTATCCAGGCACTATGTTTGCGGCCATGTATATAACCCCCATGGAATAGTTCTTACTCATCATAATTGGATAAACCCTAAACCGGAGGCCTAAGGTCTAAATGCTGAACCGGTGAGAGATACCTTAGGTCATAAAAAAATAAAAAGAATAATACCTGCAAGTTCCAAACATCCCTTAACCAGTTCAAGTTAACCAAATATTTTTCAAAAAGTAAATAAAACATGATCATGTTGACAATCCTCTCACATCATCGTGAACCCCATGGTTGTTTCCCAAAAGGGGTGTGATGTGATGCATTTTACCATCACGCCATGCACATGGTACACACACACATCTTTAGTGATTAGAAAATTTAAAACAAGAGTGCACATACTTTCAAATCTAATACGTGCAAGTCAGCAAAGCTTGCGAAAAATGGAAGGGAGAGCTCAAGCCCTTTCAATTCTGAGTCTCTAGAAAAATAGTTGATGTCACATTTCAATCAGAGGCCATCAAAAAATCTCAAGTGATCTTCAAATGTCTCACCATGCCTAATTTTCGACACAGACCCATCTTCTTCCACCTACAAAATATACAACTGGTAAGATTTTGGCAAGAAATTGAGACTTGAAATTTAATTAAGATGTTTTATTTGGTGTACAGAAGAAACCAATAAAAGAATCTAACAAGAAAAAAAATCCAACCATGGGGAATAATCTCACAGTTGTCACATGTGAAGAGAGCAAGAGGGGCAATATAATATAATATAATATAATAGAGAGATAATGTATTGAGTGTCGGCAAATACAGATGTATAGGGCCCAATTTTAGTCATGGTATCCATTAGAATTCAACCTAACGTCCTAACCCCATGATAAATAATGGACATGAATATCATCCACATAGAGTGGTATTCACTGCATGATTGAGTCGTGCCATGAGGGGTGTATCAAAAACCAACAAGAGTTTTTTTTTTTTTTTTTTTTTTTCAATCACACCCCATAGCAGGGTTCTATCCCCAAGCCCCACCACCACCAATGGGAGGTAGGTCAGAATCGAATGGTTTCCATTTTTCAGTCATGGGCCCATATGTACAAGTCCAACTGGTCGTAGAATGATGCACTCAAATGTAAACAGTTGGTCCTCACTAAAGTATAGATCCATCATCTTCCACTTGCAACTGCAAAAAATACAAATTATTAATGATTAAATATTAGCAGGATGTTACACAAGTGAAAGGGATAAAATCGTGACACATGCAGACTTTGGAATAGTTTGACAGTTCCATCCACTACACACAAAACATTTGTGAAAAGGATCTAAATACAGTAAAGATTAATCTCAAAAGTCAGAGTCAAGTACTGTAAACTAAATAGAATATACTAATGTTAATCAGAAAGGGACAGAGGAATAAATTGCAGACTTGTTGAGAGCCCCCACCCCATGTCACCATTTAAGTCTAGTCCCCCATGCTCTGTGAGTTCGTCTCCAGTTGATCCTACATAAACAAGTCTTTTAAACCAACTTTGTGGCTAACCCAAACAGTGTTTTCCTGGTTAATAGTAACTAATTATATTCATTTTTCAAACTGGTGTGCTCAGATTCAAAACTCAGCATCTAGGCAGCAACTGATACCGTTTTTCAGAAACCAAACTAGTGAATGGATAGTGATTTCTGCAACAGTCACAGATCTAGAGAGGGGTAGTTCAACACATCCTCCAAAACCAAGTTGATCTAGACTACTACAGTTCTACCAGCTTGAGTTACTTGGGTTGTGACAATTTTATGCTGGCTGTCAACCTACCTAATGTGACCCTCTTTCAATTTAAGAAGTATCTAAGTATATGTTGTTTGCAAATGATAGAATCTGGTGGATGAATCAAGAGATAGTGTGAATGCAAAACTTGAAAGATGGTAGGACAGTCTATGATGCCAAGATGCAACATAGGTACGACAATGACATGCTATGGACATGGCAGGGACATAAATTTTACGAATAAAAAGTGAAGTATCAAATACGATACAATACGATACGTTGGCCATTTTTAAGTATCCATGCATCATAAGGCCTTAAAATTAAAGGGCTTTAAAATAAGTTGTCACACAAAGACATTATATATGGATTAAAACTTCAATGAGAATATACAAATATGTGAAACTACTGTGAGAATTAAAGCTCAAGACATATCACAAAGAGATTCATTTCAATACCTTAGCTCAATAATTAGTACGGTGGAGACATTAAGGAAGATGTCGAACATAAGATACAAGCAGGATCATTGAAGTGGAGTGCTTTGTTATAGGCATTACCAACAAAATTCAATGGAAATTTATACATAACAATATCTAGACCAGCTATAACCTATAGAGCAGAATGTCGGCCAATCAAGAAGCAACACATGCACAAAATGAGTATAGCAAATATGAGAATGATGAGCTGAAATGGCGGTTGATGCAGTCTGGGCGCCAGCAGCCCCTCTTCAAATTAGATTAGGATTATTATTAGTAGAATTCTAATTAAATTGTTATTAGGAAAGTTTCCATTACTAGCGTAGGGTTTTCTTACACATTAAGTTTGTTTCTACTATATATATGGCATTGTAGAGAAGAGATTCTCAGATTTGGTTGATTAATAAAATTGGGTTTTCCCAGAGAGGCGTGTCCTCGTGTGTGTTGAAATCTTCGTAACGATTCGAAGTGTCTTTGGACACGTGCTTAGGCACTTCCACGTAAGCCCTAACGCTGGGCCTGCATCAGTTTGGTATCAGAGCCAAGCAGTCACCAATCGGAGCCACCACTACCCTTCCATCTCCTCCAACCCTTCCCGCTGCTGAATCCACGTTCCATCCCCAAACCCAAATCCATACCACCCGACACCCATCCCAACTCCAGTCTGTCGTTCCCACCACTCTCTGCACCCCAGACGACTACCACACCTACGAGCCCCAACTCCAACTTTCCGAACCCTCTCAGAAATTCATCCCATCCAAACCCTAATCACCTACAACCGGACTAACCCTAATCATCACCGTGACCCAGTCCCCAAACCCTTTCCTCTACATAACTGCCGGCCCCCTCTCGACAGATCTTCGCCAGGCACCGCCCTTCTCAAAACCCGAAATCGCAGCCTGTATTCCCGAATCCAGAGTATAAAATATAAAAGGGGAACAGAAGCAGCAGAGAGAGGAGCAGCAGCCGAAAGAGACAAGCAAACGTACCTGGACCATCTGCCGTTGCTGCTTGTTGCCACTAATCGACCTATCTTCCACAGTTGGCCTCCTCCAGACGTCCGCACCGCACGCCATCGTTCCCTGCAGTAACGATCGTCTCCCAGAATCGCCGCCCGCAAGCCGCTGCTGCTATCCACTCGCCATCCTCATCCGTCGCCTGACGCCATCGCTCTCCCCTCCTCTTGTATCCACCGAAACACGAAGGGCGAAAATCATGTTCTTATCTCCATCTTCTTGTCACGCAGAACGAGGCAGGGAACAATCGGTATTAGGTAGGTCGGATACACTTGACCTGCTTTCAAGGAGGTGAGCCCAACGATTAGGCCCACAAACGAAATTCTTCTTAAAAGAGTTCTGGTCAATTTGTTTCTGCAAGATCAACATCAACTGTGCTCCGATTTCCGATCTGTCTTTACCAGCGTACTTCTGAAGAGTAGATCTCCACCTCAGGTTAGTCAAATTTAAATTTTTCATTAAAAAAATACCTCCTAAGAAGCAAGTGGACGCTAAATCTTCATCCTCTTCACTTGAAGATTTGGCTAGTGCCATTAAAGAATTATCTGCAAAAGTTGATGGCATGCACACCACCATGCAACAATTGGACATTAGAGTGACAAATTTGAAAAATAATCAGCGTGTGCATCTCCACCGTGATGATGGCGCAAATATTAGGAATCAATGGGATCTACCAGTCAATAATCCTGATCGAGAATTAGGGATTAAAATTGTGATTCCCGAATATAATAGAAAATTGCAGCCCGTGGAATTTATGGATTGGTTAGTGTGTGTGGAAAATATTTTCGCACACAAGCCAATGACTGAGCATCATAAAGTCACACTGATTGCTACTAGATTTCGTAATTATGCTGCAACTTGGTGGGTTGAATTGCAAAGAAAATGGAGGACTCAAAACATGGACCCAGTTGATACATGACTGAGATGAATATTTTGAATCAAAAATTCCTCCCTGTCAACTATGCAAGAGATCTACGTTCCAACTTTCAAAACTTGAAACACAGTTGTTGAATATTCTGAGGAATTTTTTACTCTGCAAGCTCGTTGTGGCTTGAATGAAGATGATGATGTGGTAGTTGATAGATTTTTCAATGGGTTGAGAATAGACATTCAGCATATTCTTGCCTTCCAACATTTTGATAATGTCGATGAACTCATCCAACATGCTATCAAAGCTGAGGGAATAGCAAATCATCGAGTACAAAAATCTAAATGGGTTCCGCCAAAGAATTCCCCTCTACAAGAAACTAAATCCAATAGATAGATTTTTGCAAGGACTGAAGGTCAATATAAGATGATTTGTTTTCATTGTCAACGACACGGGTATAGTGCAGCAGAATGTCCAAAGCGAATACATCTGATTGAGACTGAAGGTGCTGATAAAAATATCCCAAATGATATTAAGGGCACTGACACTGATCTTAAGGATATTGACAATCCCAAGGATATTGACAATGAAGAACTTGAAATACTAGATGCAGATACCATAGGTGAAGCTCTTATTGTCCTCAAGGATGCTCCACCAACTGTTGAGAATAAGTGGTTGAGAAAAAATATCTTCCGTTCCGTGGGAACAGTTCAGGGACAAAATTGCACAATTGTTATTGATGGCGGAACTTGTGAAAATCTCATCTCCCAAGCCCTTGTTGATCGCCTCTAATTGAAAGTTTATAAGCATAACCATCCTTATTTTGTCAAGTGGCTAATGAATGGGGATCAAGTACATGTTCGGCATACTTGTAAAGTTACTTTTGCCATTGGTGAGACTTACAAAGATACAATCCGGTGTGATGTGCTACCTATGGATAGTGGTGATATCTTATTGGGCCGTCCATGGATGTATGATAAAAATGGGACTCATGGTAAGTGCAACAACACCTATACATTCATGTATGGTGGACAGCAAGTTACTTTTCATCCCGAGAAACCACAACCGCCAAAGAAGAATTCCTGGAAAGCTGTCACAAAGGAAGTCCTTCATGTTCACCACATTTACAATGGCAATTTGAAGCAAAATCGAGTTCGAGGACGAACTCTTCTTTCAACCCGGGGAGGATGATGCAGTCTGGGCGCCAGTAGCCCCTCTTCAAATTAGATTAGGATTATTATTAGTAGAATTCTAATTAAATTGTTATTAGGAAAGTTTCCATTACTAGCGTAGGGTTTTCTTACGCATTAAGTTTGTCTCTACTATATATGGCATTGTAGAGAAGAGATTCTCAGATTTGGTTGATTAATAAAATTGGGTTTTCCCAGAGGCGTGTCCTCGTGTGTGTTGAAGTCTTCGTGACGATTCGAAGTGTCTTTGGATACGTACTTAGGCACTTCCATGCAAGCCCTAACGTTGGGCCTGCATCAATGTTAAAACTAAAAATGATAAAATTAAAAATGAGCACTTTCAAGAGCATTTGTGAGTCGCATCAATAGATGATATATTAAGAGAAAACCATTTGAGATGCTTTGGACATGAACAATGTGGGCTAGCAATGGTGCCGGTGAGAAAAAAAATTTACACAAGTTGATGGGTTTTCAAAGGGAACAGGTAGGCCGAAAGGACATCGATGGAAGTAGTAAAAAGAGAAATAAAGAAGCACTAACTATCCGAGGATTTGGCTCATAATAGGTCAAAATGGAGAAAAAGAATTCATGTAGCCGACCCCAACATGGATGAGACAAGGCTCTGATGACAACAACGAAGAATTTGATGAGTTTCAGCCTGTGTTGCATGGATTCTTAGAAATGAGGAACACACCTATTCTGGACATGTATCAAACACGACATTGTGCAGAATTACACATACAATCTTTAATATTGATTTAAACATTGGTTTGTAATTGATATAATTGAATTATGCTTCCCCAATTTGCAAATTGTAAAATTTAAGGTAAGACATAACATCTGACCTTGATTTTGGAGGGTATGGTTAGGGCTTCAAACCAATTTAGGTTGTGATGCTACTCCTTATAGAGAGTCCCTATTGCCACTAGGCAGCACATTAAAAAAAAAAAAGAAATTACTACATGGTTGATTAGAGTAAATTTTATATATTATTTTATAGATGTGATTTTTGCGTAATCTCTGCAAATTATTTTGTCATATAGAAAATGAATAATCATTTAAATTTTGCATAAATATTTGGCCAAATTCACAAATGCACTGTTTACACATTAGCTGAACTAAGACCTTGAGCTGACTATAATGCCTAGATATGGATAACGTTACGGACATGGAAATGGATAAGAAGATCAGGGATCCAACACTGCATTTTTTGAAATATAGGACAAGTTATGGATATGTGTCCTAATTTTTTCTAATAACATTTCTAAATTAATGAAGTTAATGAAATAATAGACATGCTAAGTAGGGATGCCAAACTTGTATCCTAGAATTTGTTATAAATTAGAGTAGAACATATGTGTCATTCTGGAATAAGTCAGGGACCTAGTTGAAAATATAAAAACATCCAGGGGCTTTTCTGTGATTTCAGGGATTAATGAAATAATTATATAGGTGTGGTCGTCCAACCCTAAGGGACATATCATCCTATTGTTCCATCGCAGGACTCTCTCTCTCTCTCTCTCTCTCTCTCTCTCTCTCTCTCTCTCTCTCTCTCTCTCTCTCTCTCTCTCTCTTCTAATTTACTCTTCTTATCTTGTCATGTATTTTTCCTCAACAGATTTGCATAAAACCCAAGATCTTCCTGAGTCTAGGGTCACAACTTGGTATCAGAAACTTGGAAGGGTAAGAAGACTTGCATCAAAACACATCTAAGGGTCTTGATCTACACGTTGACGATTGAAGGTGTTTAGACTCAGCCAAACATGTCAGGGTTACAGTCCAAGCCAACTGTGTAGATGATCTTCTCGAATGGTTGCTGGAGTGTGTAGGGGCCATCGACAGGGTTGATTTGTTGATGGTTGACGGTCTGTTGGAGTTTTCCATAACCTGCCGTGTCATTGTGGACTTGTTTTTGGTTGCTGGATTGTGCAGTGACCACCAACTGGCACCGACTCGGTTGTCCTGTTGCTGTTTGATGTTTTATGCAGTTGTGTGGTGAAAAGGCTGGTTCAAGCAACTTCGTTTGGTGCCCTCTTGCTGTATTTGGTGAAGTTCCTCTTTGATTTTTTTTTTTTTCTGGTGTTCTGCCGATGTTCTGTATGGTGGCAGTTGCTATGAGAAGTTGTGTTGGAGACCTCTACGGTATATTGGTGGGCCATGTGCACTGAATGCTGGTTACTGGTTGCTGTTGATGTGCTGTTTGCTCGTTGCTGTTGCTTTTTTGTGCTGTTGATTGTGTTATTGGGGATTATGCTACCAATTTATATTTTTTATGCTTGGCTGTTGGCAATTGGGTTGATGTTAATCTGAAGATGTGTTCTGGACAGTGTTTGATTTGCATTGCAGTCCAATAGATGATTACCTGTTAGTTAAAGGTCTGGTGATCAGTGGTGTCCCTCTCATAGGTAGGCTAATTTTTTTTTTAAGTTTCTTGATTCATCAAGTTGGTAGTAATTTGAAATCTCTTTCAAAGGAGTCCAAGGGTGAAAGCTCTTCCAACCAACATCTCCTCCCAAATGTTGTCAATCCTAATGCAAGGATAACATTGAGTATTTTCAATGGTACTAATTACAAGGATTGGGCACATTCAGCTAGAATGGCCATTGGAGGCTCCAGGAGACTTGGTTATATCAATGCAAGAGTCAAAGAACCAACAAAAAGACGATCATAAATATTCAGATTGGATTTCAAAAAAAATGTTGGTAATGAACTGGATTTTAAATTCAATGAAAGAAGGCATTGCAAAAAGTTTCAACTATTCTAAGACTGCAAAAGAACTTTCAGGGTCCATTGAGGTTGCCTATGCATTGAAGAGGAATAATGCCCAAATTCTAGAATTAAAAGTGGAAACTGCTAGTTTTAAACAAGCAAGTCTGTCAATTGGAAATTATTATTCCAAATTCCAAGCATTGTGGAGAGAATTGGAATCATATATGAGTCCCGAACTGTGTTGTGCTAAGAAACAAGCAAAATTGCTTGAAGACCAACATAGTTTTGAGCTATTGGGTGGCCTTAACCCAGAATATGAACCTATTTGTACACAAGTGACAAGTCAAGACCTTCTACCTCCCATTGGTACAGTCTTCGCTCTGTTACAAGGAAAAGAAAGTCATCGTATGGTTATGATGCATAAACCGGAGAATACACCTGAGAGGTCTACTCTTGCAAACAACAATATGAGCAATACAGTGTCTAATACAGGAAATGGGAGTAATGGTGCATATGGTGGAAGTTGAGGATGTGGTCGTGGAAATTATTGTGGAGGTAGACGTACTAGTGGTAATGGTGGTCGTGGTCGAGGAAGTGGAGGGCAGTCTAACTCAAACCATGACAAACCGTTCTGCACTCATTGTGGTAGATATTGGCATACAAAGGAGAATTATTAGGACCTGAATGAAAAACCACAAAATATATCTGCATCCTCGCCAAAAGTGGAGTGCCCAATTGAACAAGATGCTACTATTAAATCTGATTCACAAAACTGGAAGGATGAGCTAACTACTCTCCATCAAAGATTGGCTACTCTAGAGGGTGCACCTCAGGACCATTCAATGGGTATGGCCTCTTCTCGTAGCCCTATTGCATTTGCTTCATCTACTTCTCCTACAACGTGGGTGATTGATTCAGGGGCAACAGATCATGTGACAGGTATCCATTCTGAGTTTCAGTCATACACCTCTATTTCTGCTGGAAGGCTAAAATTTGCTGATGGTTCTTATAACCACATAGCTGGGAAGGGAACTGTCTGCATCTTACCTAACATATCCTTATCTTCTGTTCTTCATATTCCAAATTTCTCATTAAATCTTTTATCTGTTACTGCCCTCACCAAACATCTTAATTGTTGTGTCTTTTTATCCTTCTTATTGTGTATTTCAGGATTTGAGGACGAGACGGAAGATTGGTGGTGGTAGAGAGAAAAATGATCTTTACACCTTGGACTTGGAAAACATGGAGTCAAGAGTTTTGAATACAGAAATTGATGATGATAATAAGGTGTCTCTGTGGCATCGTCGTCCAGGTCATGTGCCATTGCAATGTCTTAGGAATATGTCTTTTCTGAATTTTGGAAATAAAATTGATAGTAGTTTGAGATGTGATGCATGTCAGTTTGCTAAGAATAAGAGATCTGTGTACTCAATCAATATTAATAAACGTACTTCTCCTTTTGATCTGATTCATTCTAATGTCTAGTTTGCTCCTATTACATCTATTTATGGTCATAAATATTTTGTCACTTTTATTGATGATGCCACAAGAGTAACTTGGGTGTATCTTCTGAAAACTAAAGATGAGGTCTAACATGTGTTCCAAACATTTTACAAATTGATTGAAGTTATGTTTGAGAAGAAGATTAAGGCTTTTCGGTTTGACAATGGTGGAGAATATACCTCAAGCATCTTTCAAAATTACTTTGTTGAAAAAGGTACTAAATCACAAACCTCATGTACATATGCACCGGAACAAAATGGTGTGGTTAAACGCAAGAACAGACACCTATTGGAGGTCACAAGGGCTTTTCCCTTTGAGATGAATGTTCCGAAATCTATATGGTCTGATGGAGTTTTAACAGCAGCATATTTAATAAATCGAATACCTTCAAAGATCTTAGGAGAAAGCCCTATAGAAATCTTGTGTCCCACAGCACCATTGTTTCCCATACCACCAAAAATCTTTGGATGTACTTGCTTTGTTCATATTCCCAAGCATCAACAAGATAAGTTGGATCCAAAGGCGACAAAATGTATGTTTGTAAAATATCTTAGTACTCAAAAAGGATATATATGCTCTGGGGAAAGGTGGCCGTGCTTTTGTTACGATAGATGTTAGTTTCCATGAAGACATCCCATTCTTGATGCAGCAAGTGTCCACAAGTGGTCCCCTTTCAAGTAGATTAGGATTATATTATTTTTATTATTAGTAGATTTCTAATTTCATTGTTATTAGTAGATTAATAGCCTCTTTGGAGGAGGTTGATTGCCATTAAATATAGTGAGGATAAATGGGGTTGGTGGCCAAAGGCGGAGCCTAGCTACTCTAGATCGGGTATTTGGAGGGTAATTGCATCTATTGGGGATAAATCTGAGTTGAGGGGGAAGGTTGTGCACAAAGGGGTAGGCTTCTTAGTGGGGGATGGAAAAAATGTGAGATTTTGGTTGAATAATTTGGGGAATGCGGGGCCTCTATGTGTTTTGTTTCCAAGGTTCTTTAGGCTAGCAATTGATAAAGAGTCTTTTGTAACAGATTGTTTTGATATGAGGAGTGGTTGCATGTGGGGGGTGGGGGGTGGGGTTGTCGTTTAGAAGAAGTCTTGGGCAGTTGGAGGAAGAAAGTTATCAGGAGTTATTGAGTATTCTTTCCAACATATTTTCTTTGAAAGGATTTTAAGGACTCTCGGATTTGGAAGCCTTCTACCTCCGGAGTGTTCTCAACTAAGACTTTCTACTTGGCCTTGGAAGGAACCCATCCTCATAAGGCCCCCGCTTCCTGTGTGTGGTTAGGTCTTGCTACTCCTCGGGTGGAAGCTTTTTGTTGGCTAGTAGTTGCAAGTAAAATATCCACAGTAGATAATATGAGGAGAAGATGTTTGACTTCTAACAACATGTCAGATATATGTGTGATG
This sequence comes from Sextonia rubra, assembly GCA_037013555.1. NCBI lineage: Eukaryota > Viridiplantae > Streptophyta > Magnoliopsida > Laurales > Lauraceae > Sextonia > Sextonia rubra. Next base: position 100,404,819 of record JASUAD010000001.1, on the reverse strand, counting down.
TGTGGCAATAAGGAGGAGTCGGTTAGCTATCTTTTCCTTCACTATGACATGGCCATTAGAGTTTGGAGTAACTTTAATGCACTATGACACGGCCATTACAGTTTAGAGTTAACTTTATTGGAAGATGCGGCATTGCATGGTGCTCTCCAAAGAATTTGGGGGATGTAGTGGAATCCTGGCAAGGTGGGTGCTTTAGGTGCTTGGTGTGGTCGTACCTTATGGAAGATGATTCCTTTTGCTATCATATAGCTGTTTTGGAAGGAAAGAAATGATAGGATTTTCAAGGGCACTTCTTCTTTAATACTAGAGTTGAGGGGAATATTCATGTGCATATGTCCCTCATCATTTTTTTCGTAAAAACTCTAGGTGGGACCCACTGTATGGTCTATCCAAATAGACCATACACACGACCCCCTTGAATTGAACCCATTTACCATTTTTTGGTCAAATCCAAATTTATTAGACCGTTGGATCGACTATGCACCCATTCGAATAAAAATAAATTTGCGAGTCATGGATGAAGGGGTTAGGAACATGGGATTGGGGCCAAACTTCATATCTAGGGTGGTCCAGCATGGATCCCCCCCCCCCCCCCCGGCGCAAAAATCTCATCCATTGGTGGGGTCTATCATTAGCCCCACAGAGGAGTATGTACAATCCCTTGGTGAGGGACATATGCACATGAATATCTCCCTAGAGCTGACCTCTACAGTGACTTTAGAGATTGCAAAATGGGCTTTGGCTAGAAAGGAGTTCTCAAATCTTAACTTGAATAACTTTTTTGCGAATTGGGGAGCATGCATGGAGTGTGGCCCTCTGAAGGAAAGGAGATTTGTCCTTTGGTGTCCCCCTCCTAATGGGGCCTTGAAGTTTAATGTAGATGGAGCTTCTTAGGGTAAGCTAGGCTCGGCGGAGATTGGAGGTGTGCTACCCAATAACAAGGGGGAGGTATTGCTTATGTTCTCCAAACATGTAAGTGTGCGCGATTCAAATGAAGCAGAGGTATTCACTATCATAGAAAGCTTTAGAAATGCACCCTAGAAGATATGGTGGTCCATTGGTTGTGGAAAGCAACTCATCTAATGCGGTTGTGTGGGTTTCTAAACGAAAGGTTATCCCATGGAAATTTCAATCCCACTTTAATGCATTCTGGGGGTTGTCAGCCGGATTTAATGCCATGAAAAGGATTGAATCCCTTTTCTTTTCCCCTCTGTGCACAAATCATTAGGCAAAAAAAAAAAAAAGGGTCTCCAGTCAAATTCTCCTCTGAAGTCAAAACGAGATAAGCCTCATTTGAGAGGACCGCACCAGTCCTCCCTCCGACACATGCCTACCAAGCATTTGTTGGCCAAAATTATTTTAGGTCCTTGACAAGTAGGTTTAAACCCATTCGGGAGGACCTAACCCATACTGGAAGCCTAGCATCTAGAAGCATTGGCGTCAGGCTCTCAACAGCTAGTAGTCTCAGTAGATTTACCTAATCATCAACAGTCAAAGTTTGTTTCGGCGATTTCGGCATCAACTGAAGCTAGATTTTAAATCTGTCTTCACCATCATATTTCTGGAGATCAAATCTACATGTCAAGTCAATCAGATTTTCAATTTGCATTAAAAAAAAGGGTTCCAAAGAAGAAGACTGAGGTGGAATCTTCTACCCCATCCATTGAGGAATTGGCTGACAATGTTGCACATTTATCACAAAATTTTGATAACTTATCTGCAACAATTGAGCTACTCCAACAAAATCTTTTGAGAATGGAGACCAGAATCACAACTTTGGAAAATAATAAACATGGGGACCACAATGGAGGTGATGGTGAAAATATTTGGAATTAACGAGATCCACCAGTCAGTAATCCTAAACAAGATTTAGGGATTAAACTCATTTTTCCTAAATATGATGGAAAATTGCAGCCTGCTAAATTTATAGATTGGTTAATGTGTGTGAAAAATATTTTTGCGCAACAATTGCTTTCCTTCAGTGTGCTAAGGTTCTTTGATGACCATGAGCATGTCAATTTCCTCTAGGGGATCCACTATTCCAATCTTCTCAATTTCATTCCCCTTTAAATCATCTAAAGTATCTTGCACATCACTGCCAGGGATATTTTTCTCATCACTTTCAATCTCAATGAGATGTATGTGCTTTGGACATTCCATTGAACGATGTCCCAGTTGTTGACAATGAAAACAAATCACCCTATTCTGACCTTCAGTCTTTGCAAGAATCTTTTCTGATGAACCACTTGGTTTAGATGCACTGAGTTTTTGCGCCTAATGATTTGCAATACCCTCGACTTTGATGGCATGTTGGATGAGTTCATCAACATTGACAAAATTTTGAAATTGATGGATCTACTAAATGTCGATTCTCAACTCATTGAAAAGTCTATCAACAACCACGTCAACGAGATCCACCAGTCAATAATCGTGATCTAGATTTAAAGATTAAACTCGCAATTTCTGATATGATAAAAAATTGCAGCCCGCTGAATTCATGGATTGGTTAGTATGTGGAAAATGTTTTTGCACACAAGCCAATGAATGAGCGCCATAAAGTTACATTGGTTGCCACTTGAATTTGTAATTATGCAACAACCATATATATAAATATCAGCCACTACGCCAATATATCGGCCGTAGCGCCAATAGGCGCTACGATATTTTAAAAAAATCGCCGTTCACAAACGTAGCGGCCCGCATGCGTAGCGACCACTACAGGCCACTACAGTTTGTAGTGGCCGCTACATATCGCTTGGGGGGGGGGGGGGGGGGGGGGGGGGACGCCAGTCGATTTTTTGACCCACTGTTTTCATTTTTCAAATCCTCCCAAAAAAAAAACAGTAAAATCATAAACAAAAACATCAAAAACATCAAAACATCAAGGTAGTATTCAAAATTCAAGCATCACTCAAAAAAGGTGAGTTTTGGAGCTTATATTTTTCCTACTTTGTGCTTATTTCTCGCTTTTCTTTCATGAGTCACTTGAAAATGAGTTGTTGTTGTTAGATCCATGTTCCCCTTTGATCAAGCCCTTTTTTTTTATCACTTTCTTTTTTTTTTTTTTTTTGAGTTTTATTTTCGGATTATTTTATTATTTGAAAAAGGAAATCTATTTTATTAATGGAAAACCAATAAAATGGGTTGAAAGTGGTCCCTAAATGTTAGATCTATGTTTCCCATAGATCAATCCCACATATTTTTGTGTTCTTCTAATTTTTTTTATATTTTTTATTTTCGGATTTTTGTATTTTTTTAAAAAAAATATTTTTTTATAGAAGCAAACTCATCAAATGGGTTGAAAGTGGTCCCTAAATGTTAGATCTATGTTTCCCATAGATCAATTCCACATTCTTGTGTTCTTCTAATTTTTTCATATTTTTTATTTTCGGATTTTTGTATTTTTTAAAAAAAATATTTTTTTATAGAAGCAAACTCAACCAAATGGGTTAAAAGTGGTCCCTAAATGTTAGATCTATGTTTCCCATAGATCAATCCCACATATTTTTGTTCTTCCAATTTTTTTCATATTTTTTATTTTCGGATTTTTTTTATTTTTTTAAAAAAATATTTTTTTTATAGAAGCAAACTCAATCAAATGGGTTGAAATTGGTCCCTAAATGTTAGATCTATGTTTCCCATAGATCAATCCCACATATTTTTGTATTCTTCTAATTTTTTCATATTTTTTATTTTCGGATTTTTGTTTTTTCTTAAAAAAAATATTTTTTTATAGAAGCAAACTCAATCACATGGGTTGAAAGTGGTCCCTAAATGTTAGATCTATGTTTCCCATAGATCAATCCCACATATTTTTGTGTTCTTCTAATTTTTTCATATTTTTTATTTTCGGATTTTTGTTTTTTCTTAAAAAAAATATTTTTTTATAGAAGCAAACTCAATCAAATGGGTTGAAAGTGGTCCCTAAATGTTAGATCTATGTTTCCCATAGATCAATCCCATATATTTTTGTGTCCCTCTAATTTTTTCATATTTTTTATTTTTGGATTTTTGTTTTTCTTTTAAATATTTTTTTTATAAAAGTAAGCTCAATCAAATGAGTTGAAAATGGTCCCTAAATATTAGATCTATGTTTCCCATAGATCAATCCTACATATTTTTGTGTTCTTTTAATTTTTTCATATTTTTTATTTTCGGATTTTTATGCTTTTTTAATAAAAATATTTTTTTATAAAAGTAAACTCAATCAAATGGGTTGAAAATAGTCCCTAAATGTTAGATCTATGTTTCCCATATATCAATCCCACCCACATAGTTGCCTGTTCTTCTAATTTTTTCATGTTTGTAAAATTTATTTAAATTTTAACCTATTACTTTTAAATCTTTTTTAGGTATTGTGACGTGAAAAAATGCCGCGTGGGATAGATCCTGCATAGAGCCATGGTGAGGCAATTAAAAACAATCAGTTGAAGATTAAGTGCAAGTTTTGTCACAAAGTGACCAATGGGGGCATTACAAGATTTAAGCAACATTTGGCCCATGTGCAAGGCAATGTTGTAAGGTGTCCTGAAGTGTCCAAAGAAATTAGGGAGCAAATGAAAAATTTATTGAATCAAACAAAATAAAGAAAAGTACAAATTAAAGAGAAGAAGCAGCAGGGTGTTGATGCAGCACGCCATGATGTATTTGGGGATGAAGGTCTTGGTGCTGCTTCTGATGATGAGTTTAATAACCCAGAAATGATGGCTGCACGCCGAGAGTCCCTTATGTCGTGCCAAGAAGAAGCAGAGCGTCGAGCATATAGTCAGCGTAGAAACTATGAAGAAGGTGGCTCATCTGGTGCAACAAGCAAGGGCAAAGGCATTGAGGGTAAAATGCGTAAAACATTTAGCACCCGACAACGGGATGATGATATAGAGATTATTTATACTCGGATGGCTGCACCTACACAAACTGAAAAAGGGGTTCGTTTTGTTGATCCTTTTGCAGATAGATCGGAAACAGCTAAGCAACCAAAAATCTCTAATATTGTCAAGGGTATTATGAAGGCTGCAAGAGATAGATTAGCTAAAACTACAGCAAAATAGCTAATTCATAAGAATATATCCCCCACCACAATTGATTCTCCTTATTTTTAGACAGTTCTTGATGTTGCTGCTCAAGCTAGGCGGGGTATTACGTCACCATCAGTGTATGATGTGGGCATCAAGTACCTTGAAGAAGAGTATAAAGAAATAAAGGCTTGGATGGAGACTTTTAGGCCCATGTGGGGGCAAAATGGGGTCACTATTATGTGTGACGGGTGGACAAGCGGCACCTAAACACAATTAATTAACTTTTTGGTGTATAATGTCACTGGGACCGTCTTTGTGAAGTTCGTTGATGCATCTGAAGAGAAAAGGACAACAGATTATATTTATAGGCTTATGGATAAAGTTGTAGAAAGTGTTGGAAAGGAGAACATTGTCCAGATTGTGACAGACAATGAAGCCAATTTTAAGAAGGACGGCCAACTTTTAATGGACAAAAGGACACATTTATTTTGGAACCCATGTGTAGCACATTGCATTGACCTTATAATGGAGGATATTGGAAAGAAGAAGAATGTGGCCACTGCAATCAAGGCATGTGAGGCATTACAAGGTTCATATACGACCATTCATGGCTCTTAAGCTTGATGAAGAGATTCACAAACAATCATGCCTTAGTGCGTCCGGCATCCACTAGATTTGCTACCCATTTCATTGCTATGGAAAGCCTAGTACGTTGGAGAACAGAGCTAATTCAGATGTTTTCATCAGAAGAATGGCTTCGTTCGAAGTGGGGCAAAGCAACACGTGGTCCGGAGTTCGACATCCCATTTCTAATGAGGGATAATAAATTTTGGGCCAAAGTAGAGAACATATTAAAGGTATATAAACCTTTAGTGAAAGTGTTGCGGCTTGTAGATGGTGATGAAAAGCCGACAATGGGGTACATTTATGAAGACATTGATTGGGCAAAGTAAGCCATTATAGAAAATTTCCGATACCATGATGATTATATAAAAATTATTGATGCCCGGTAGAACGATCAGTTGCAACATCCATTGCATGCTACAAGTTATTTTTTAAATCCTGAATTTTACTATCGCAATGCCCCACACCACACTAAAGCAATAGATACGGAATTGCGAGTAGGATTAAGGACAATGTTAAAAAGAATTTTGAGTGAAGATGATCACATCGAAGCTATACAAGAGGTGAGCTAGTTAAGAAAATTGTTTAATCTTTTAAATATATTTGAGATAATTGTATTGATATGGTGTACTTATTTATTTCTAAGTTTTTGCATTGTAGATTTCTACTTATACACATAAAAGAGGAACTTTCACTGACCCTCTTGTACATAGAGCGATTGGAAGATGTTCACCTGGTAGTTATACTTATACACACCTGACAATACATAAAAAAGAAACTTTCTACGATTTAAAGATGTCCTTTTTTTTTTTTGTATTCCAACCGATTTGTGGGAGAGTTTTGGAGAGAGTACTCCACATCTAAGAAGAGCAGCCATTCGCATCCTTAGTCAAACAACAACATCATCAAATTGTGAAAGGAATTGCAGCACTTTCTCCATGATCCATACGAAGCCCAGGAAGGGGATAACCATGAGAAAACTCAACAAATTGGTATACTGCCATTACAATCTCAAGTTAAGGAACAGAAATAGAGAGAGAAAGGCAAGGGATGATCCTACTTATTGTCCAATTAATTTGGATCACATATTCAGAAACGATAATCCCTTACTTCCATGGATAGCCGAGACTGAAGATCCATTGCTAGATTCAGATCCGGGCTTTCAACAAGAAGTACAATGTTTAATTGCTGAAGATGTACAAATGTCAGGAGGACAGCCACCTCAGAGAGAAAGAAGCAGTGGAAGTATAAGTGCAACATCTAAAGGGAAGGAACCAGCTCATATTATGTCATCTTTTGAGGATAGTAGTTCCACTGTTGCCTCTTCTAGTAGCCATGGTGGAGGTCCTGGAGGAGATGGAGGAGACAGTGGGACAGGTGGCACTACTGGGTTTTATCAATATGACGAAGAAGAAAATGTCATTCCTGTTGAGACCGTAGAGGAGTTTCCCGAACAATCAAGAATGGATCCACAACGTGCTTATCAAAGGCAACGGAGAATGTCATCACTCGCACACATAGATGAGCAAGGGAATATGGGTGGAAGTGGAAATGTAGGAGGGGAACAAACAGCATCTTGGAACCCTATTTATAATGTTCCACTTCCACATTCAGACTACAGGCCGTATCGTCATGAACCATCACAATACTATCAATATGGTCATGTGCAACAAGAAGAAGAACAATCTTCGGCTTCAGGGTCTTACTCATATGGTAACTATGATGATAGTCAACCTCAATATAGATATCCACCTCCTCCAAGCTCCATTGATTTCTTCTTTGCATTCCAAGATCCCAATGCCCACCAATATCAAATTCAATTTAGTGAGAATGTGCAATATCATAGGGGCACAACAAATGATGATGGAGCTGATAACACTAACAACAATGTGATTCCTGGAAGACATTCCCTTTGGTATTAGATTAGAGCTAATTAGCAAGGTATTCCTCCATTACAAAGTCTTTGCTCTTTAAGTAGATTAGTATATTGTTTTTCTTTTCTTCCATGCTATGTATGAAATTGATATTGAATAAGAAAAGAGAAGGCTTCTTCTTCTTCTTCTTCTTCTGTAACTTGGGTTTGCAAGCCACCTTTCTTGTCAACAGCCATTAAAGCCACCTGCAATTGGAGTTTGGTGAGAGCCCAATAAAAGTAATCAATATCTCTTCTACTTTTCCCTTCTTGAGCACTTTCATATAACCATAGGATTTTAGATCTGCTGAATAAGTTATGGAGCCAATAACCCAGATCTGATATTGAGCACTTTTGGCTTTGTTTTGTTTTATGAAACCTTTTTCTTCACAAATAAAGACCCTAAGTGTTGGAAGTCCTACCTTCCATTAAGATCCTCTCCTCAAATCTGAGGATTACTACTGAATGATATGTGAAAAGGCCTGGATCTATGGTTGATTCATTCTTTGGAATTAATTAACTATTGGTAATTGGCAAGATCTGAATTTTCTTTGTTAATTAATTTATTTCCTAATTGCATTGCATTGCATTAGATTAGATTTCACATTAGTCTGCATCAATTTGTTTTCATTATCAACAACCGCGGCATCGCTCAATGAAATGTCCAAATCACATACACCTCATTGAGACTGAAAGTAATGAGAAAAATACCCCTGAAAGTGATGTGCAAGATACTCCAGATGATTTTAAAGGGAATAAAAATGAGAAGATTGAAATAGAAGATCCCCTAAAGGAAATTGACATGTGCATGGTCATCAAAGAGCCTCAGCACACTGAAGGAAGGAAATGGTTGCGCAATAATATTTTTTGTTCACAAGGTACAGTCAATCGATAAGCATGCATAGATGTGCTTGATGGAAGTAGTTCTAAAAATATCATCTCTCAAGCCTTAGTTGATCATTTGAAGCTGAAGGTTCGAAAGCATTATCATCCCTATTTTGCTAAGTAGCTAATGACAGGTGATGAAGTACAAGTATGGTATGCACGTCCAGTTACTTATGCCATTGGTGAACACTACAAAGATACAATTTGGTGTGATGTGCCACCAATGGACAGTGTTAAATCTTATTGAGACGTCCGTGGATGTATGACAAGAACAGAACTCATGGCATGCACAACAACATATATACCTTTGCTCACAATGAAAGCTGTCACGCTCCATCCTAGGAAGCCCAAACCGCCCAAACAACGATCACAAACCCTCATTACTAAGGACGCGCTTCACATACACAATGCCTACATATGAATACCAAGCCATACCGAGTTCGTGGTCGAACTCTTTTCCAACCTAGAGGGAATTATGCAACAAGGGCCCACAAGTGGTTCCCATTCAAGTAGATTAGGATTATATTATTTTTATTATTAATAGATTTCTATTTTCAATGTTATTAGGGATTTTCCATTATTAGATTAGAATTGCTTAGGCACTAGGTTATATTACCTATTTATATGACATTGTACGGAATAATTATTCGGAGAGTATTGAGTTAATAATATTTTCTGTGGAATTTTATCGTTGGAGACTTTGTCTTCTTCATGTGATCGTTTCTGTGGAAACCCCCATTGTGCCAAGGCACTCACTTTGATTGCAAAACCTACCCTAAGATTGCATCAATTCAACTCCTCCGCAAGCAAGGAATTGTCGCTAGATGGAAGTAAAAAGAATCATGCACCCCTTCTTGAATTTATGACTCCTCTAACTTACCCAGAAAATTATGAATCAACGGAAAGGGAAAGTCTTAACTCTAAAACTCTGGAGGAAAGTGAAGCAATAAAGAAGAGTTAGAGACCACTGCAAGTTTACTTAAGGAAACGGGGCAGACCATTGATCTCAACTACCCCATCCTCGGACACCCTGGATCCAAATCCTCACCCTCAGCCTACAACTCTTCCTTTGCCAGGTACTTCTTCTACTGACTTAGATCTTCCTATTGCTGTGCAGAAATGAAATAGATCCTGCATTACTTGTCATCCCATTCAAAACGTTGTGTCTCATGACCATCTCGCACTTTTGTATCAAAACTTGATGCTACCTATATACCCAAAAATGTGTTAGAAGCTCTTGCTCACCCCAAGTGGAGGGAGGCAATGATGGAAGAAATGACAACTTTGGAAACAAATAATACATAGGAGCTGACTATTCTTCCTCAAGGAAAAGAGAGTTGGTTGTAAGTGGATATTTACCTTGAAGTATAATTATGATAGTACAATTAACGGATATAAGGCACAGCTTTTTGCAAAAGGCTTTACTCAATCTAATGGGATTGATTACTTTGAAACTTTCTCCCCAATTGCTGAACTACCTTCCATCAGAGTCATACTATCCCTGGCAACAAATTGTGATTGGCTTTTATACCAACTAGATGTCAAAAATGCTTTTCTACATGGGGATTTGAAGGAAGAAGTTTATATGGATCCTCCACCTGGTTTTGTTGTTAAGGGGCAGGAAGACAAAGTTTGTTTTCTTAAAAAGTCTATATATGGATTCAAGCAATCACCTCGAGCATGGTTTAAAAGATTCAATAGAGCTGTGCTGAAATATAGTTCTTACGAATGTCTTTCAGATCACACTATCTTTGTGAAAGGGAAGGATATAAATGTGGTCATACTTGTTGTGTATGTTGATGACATGGTTGTCACAGGAAATGATGACGATGAAATTTCCAAACTCAAAGCTTTTCTTAGCATAAAGTTGGAAATCAAAGACCTTGGATTATTAAAATACTTCCTTGGGATTGAAGTCACCAGATCTAAAAATGAAATTGTTATATCTCAAAAGAAGTATGTTCTTGACCGCCTTAACGAGACTGGAAAGTTAGGTGCAAAACCAGCTGCTATACCAATTGAACAAAATCATGGCCTATACTTAGGAAATGGAGAGTTACTTCTAGACAAGAGGATGTATCAGCAGTTGGTGGGAAAAATGATTTATCTTACCAACACATGGCTTGATATCTCGTATGCTGTTAGTTTTGTTAGTCAATTTGTGCAAGCTCCCAAAGCTGATCATTTAGTTACTCTGCATCAAATTCTCAAGTGTTTGAAAGGGTCTCCAGGTCAAGGAATTCTTTATAAATCACATGGTAATGCAAATGCATTGCATTCACTAGTGCTGATTGGGCTGAATCTTTGACTGATAGAAAATCCTCCTCAAGCTACTATACAATGGTTGGTGGCAACCTTGTTTCTTGGAAAAAAATGAAAGAAGTTGTTACAACTAGGTCTAGTGCTAAAGCTATGTATAGGGCTGTGGCTCATGGGTGTGGTGATCTCATATGGCTCAAAATACCATTGGAAGAGTTAGGCTTCAAACAAAGTGGTCCGATGAATATGTTTTGTGATAGTACATCAGTTATCAAACTTGATGAAAATCCTGTTCTCCATGAAAAGACAAAACATGTGGAGATTCATTGTCACTTCATCAAGGTAAAATAAAAAAGGAAGATGTAGTACTAATACAAGTTCCTACTAATTATCAGTTAGCAGATTTTCTGACTAAGGCAGTCACTAAGGTGAAATGACTTCATGTTTTCTCTAAGCTGAGCCTAGTCAACATCTATGCATCAACTTGAGAGGGGGTGCTATAAATTAGAGTAGTATATATGTATCATTCTGGGATAAGTCAGGGACCTAGTTGAAAATATAATAATGTCTAGGGACTTTTCTACGATTTCAGGGATTAATGAAATAATTATATAGGTTTGGTCATCCAACCCTAACGGACGTATCATCCTATTGTTCCATCGTAGAATTTTTCCTCTCTCCTCTATTTTCTCCTCTTCTTTTCTTGTCTTTTATTTTTCCTCAACAGGTTTGCATAAAACCCTAGATCTTCTTGAGTCCACGGTCACAACTGAATTATCAGCACAGTATCTCGTATTGATCAAATATGCATGCTGAGCACGTACAAGTATCCAGGTACAAGATGGAACCAGAATGAGATTCCAAATGAACACCAGCTTTAGGCATGTTTATAACTTCATTGGTTGGAAATGAAATCCAGAAGCAATGTTTTGCATACCCAGTATTCTGGAGGTCGCATTCTGAGATTGTATGTAGATGCCATGCTCATGCAATATGCTCCTGCATCATGAACAACGAGGCCAGCTCCCTATAAAAAAAAAAGGGTTAAAACTTACAATGAGCAACGAACTCATAATTTTTTAGGGTGAATTTAGCCCTCAACTAAGAAGCTCAAGAAAGTTATTTCCTTAGAAATTTATTGACACAGAAAGTTATTTCCTTAGAAATTTATTGGCGCTCCTTCCTAGAATAACCAAGGTCTAGAAAAATGTTAAACCAAATAAACATAATAAAACTTGGCTCAAAGGCTCAAGGAGCAAAACACAGCATCAGCTTTTTTCTTCTTTTTTATAGGTTAAACACAGACAATCAAAAAATAAAAAAGCACATATTAAAGGATTTTCCAACTTATCACCTTAGGAGGAGTAGGAAGCTCTCTATCCTTCCCCAAGAAATCTGCTGATTCACAGACAGGTCCCACCACATCAAAGGTGGAAATCTCAGCATCAGGCACAGGTGGAGAAACAAGCTCTATGTGCTGTACCAAATGATTCAAATGATCAAAATGGGAGTACTTGATGCAAATTGCAACCACTATGATTAAAAGAAATAACAGCAAGAATAACACAAAAATATTGTAGTTTTTAGAATGCTAGACATTATAAAGGACATTACAAAATTATAATCACAACAAAATTAAATAAAAGACAAAAAACTCTAGTGCCCACTTATTGTCACCCCTCCATCAGATGCCATGATTCCCAGCTGAAAATGTCTCTAAATAGCAGGGAAGCCATCAAAATAACAACAGATCTCAAGAAATTCCTGAGTTATCTGATGCTAAAATGAATGGACAACTAAATCATCAAAATCAAGAACATGAAACGCACGATGATTAAGCCCTGTACTATTAGTAGACAGACCCAAGGACCAGAATCTGTAAAGGCTGTACTGATTTCCATCTTGCCTTAAACAATTACATAATGCAAAAATAAATAAATAAATAAATAAATAATAGTAGTAAATCATCAGATGTTTACTGATAAGCCCATAGGCATTTTGGCGCATGACACCAGAAGACCAAATAGATGTTTTCCTGGGAAGTTTATGTTTGTCACCACTTCCTCCTCCACTTCTCCAAGAACCCAGCATCTCCTCATTTTCCATTGTTTCCAGTAATTTAATCAAACTTCTGATCTGCTTTGCCTTTATATTAAAATGAGCAACCATGGAGCAAAGTTGTCCTGTTCAATGTGTTTTTGGAAATTCAAAAACGTTGTGATTGTGTTCATCAGAACTGGGAAATGGATGCCTTAGCAAAGTAACACACCTTTAGACCCCCAGAGTGAATAGTTGAATCAAAGATCAACAAGTACCATTAGATTCATCTATTAAAGTGGAACATAAGAAATCCTTGGGTATTCTGAGAAACAATGTATGGACACCAAGTTGCTGTTTCAGCATTGAAAAATTTGCAAAAACTAAGATCTTTTTAAGCGATAACTGAAATTTGAATCTATTTAATTATTTTTTGAAATGTTAACCACAAGAAACTTGACAATTTTCATTCTGTATTTCTATTGGCCATGGAAGTTTGGAGATAGCAAGGACATTCAGATTTATTAATGGTTGAAAATAACAAAAATTGCTTTAGATGGAAGAGAACCAACATTGCAAATTATGAAGCCACTTTTTTTTTTTATCAGTATCATGAAGCCACTTCCGGTGCCCAATTATTTAAATGGACTTAAGTTATCAAACAGCACTTCTGAGTATAGGAACCATAAATTTATTTTATTCATCTATTACAGTATTAGTTTAATTTTTCCATGAAAACAGGAAACGCACTTAGGCATTTGGTGAATGCAATATATAGAACCTTGGGGAGAATGCTTGAAAGCTGCTCTAAAAGTGCAATTTTTCAGTATGGTATGTGGCCTCAGAAAAGAAAAGGGGAAACTCTTTGTGATCTGTCAACAACTGAAGATCATTCCCAAAAAATATGAAAGAAAATTTACATATTAATATATTTATTCCAGTAACTTACTTGATAAGCTCCATAAAGACTAGGCCGGATAAGTTCTGCCATGCTACCATCAATCACAATAAAGTTTTTTGTGCCATTAGTTTTAACACCTGTGACACGATTCACTAGACAGCAAGTGTTGGCTATTAGAGATCTTCCAGGCTCGATAATGAGATAGAGATTCCGAGATAAAACCAACTCACGAACCTACAATTATGGACCAACATTCCAACATTAAAAAATCTATGCAACACTCAAGGCCAAGGAATTTAAGATCAATTGCCCAGCAAACAACAAATACTACAAAAAATAAAAAGAAAAATGATTTAGTAGCCTTTGCAAATATAGCATATGGAATCACAATTCAATGAACTTCCAAAACTTCTTTTGGCTGAAAAAGAAGCACAATAGTTTGAAGAGAAGGTCCAAACAAAAATAGATAAAAATCAACATCCAGAGTAACTGAGAAAATAAGAGCTAGAGGCACTCTCTTATGATGAATAAGAGAGCATTTTACAGATTTGATGTAGAACTGAAAGGATGCAGGCCCAAGCATGTCAGATCCACATTCAAATCAACCGACCCAAAGACTGACAAAGGACCCAGCCCACCATTCCAATCAAACCCATACCAAACTCAGGGCTCAGAAGAGCCTGGCCCACAAGCTTGAATAGACTATGCATTTAAGAATGTGCATGAGGGAAAATTTTTGGCTTACAGTATTGATGAGATCCATTGGTGTTGGAAGGACAGCACCTGTATGGTGGTAATCTATCCCCAGACCACCACCAATGTTCAGGAATTCAATGTTGAAGCCTTGGGCTCGAATATCATCAATGTAATTTACCATGAGAACCGCAGCATCCCGGAATATGTCCACCTGAGGAATAAATCAATAGGTCACCATGAGAAAGAAAGAGAGCAGATAATGTGCTACTATAAATCATGTTCAGGATATTTTAATTTATTTTTTTTCTTGTGACAAAATGAATAAAAAGATGACGAAAACAAAATTATATAAATAAAGAGAAGTCAATTAAACCAAAAGAATGTGCAATGGAAGGAATATAGTACTAGTTTTAGAGTGCTAGATGTGAATGATTGCTGTCGATTTTAGGAAGCAGATGATTGACATTTGGCATTCTGTGAATTGTTAACACTCTGTATGGCAAATGAACGGCAGTTATTTTCTTTTCTTTCCCTTTTTCTGGTTCCTGGGAACCATTGGGTTTTGTCAAGGGATAAAAAAAAAAGCACGAATTTGTCCCCTGATGTAGCTTAGCCTGATAGGGCCGTCAATGTCCCATTGTATTTTACACACACACACACACACACACACACACACACACACACACACATATATATACAGGGCTTTGATCCTATGAAAGCTGTTCTCACGCATCTACCGTGAGAACTTTTTTGGAGCCTACTTGTGGATCCCATTCGGGAATGGAACTAGGGGATGAAAAGATCTATATAAGATCACCCCACATATTAAGTTTGGCCCCAATCACATGTCCCTAACCCCTTCTTCCATGGCCTACAAATTCAGTCCATTCAGATGGTGCATGGTCGATCCAACGGTCCAGTAAATTCGGATCTGACCGAAACTTAGGGCGAGTGACTATCAGGGAGGTCATTGTGTATTGCAAGTATATATATAGGAAAATAATTCTATGAATTGAGAACAAGTTCTCACCAACTTTTTGTGAGAACTCTAAGTGGGGCCCATCTATCACACAATCCAAACCTTGCAATATACATGGACCCCTTGATAGTCACACGCCCCAAGTTTTGGTCAAATCCGAATCTACTGGGCCATTGGATTACCGGTACACCAATCCGAATGGATTGAAATTGTGGGCCACGAATAAAGGGATTAAGGACAGGTCATTGGGGCCAAACTTGATATTTAGGGTGGTCCCACAGAGATCTTTCCATCCCCCCAGTCTTATCCCCAAATGGGACCCACGTAAAATGTACTCACGGTAGGTGCATGAAAACAGTTCTCACAGGATCAGAGCCCACACATATATATGGGAAAACCTCTCCCGATCACCCGTCCAAAACACTAGTAGGGCCTAACTTATAATCTATCCAAGTGGACCATAAAATAAGTACCCCCCGTGATAGTCACCAATACCAAGTTTGGCACCCATCCAAATTGATTGGACCATTGGGTCGACCTGCACTCATTTTGGATGGTGAAAACTTGTCGGCCGTTGATCAAGTACTTAAGATGATGATTTGAGCCTCCATCGCCATAGAAGGATTGAGGCTTTGGGGTGGGGAACCTTTTAATCCCCCCCCCCCCCGGGTCCCATCCCCAAGTGGGCCCCACAAGAAAGTGGCTGGTGCGTGGCTATATATATATGGGAAAACTTCAGCCGAGCACCCGGTGCTCAAAATAAGGTGAACACTGTATATATAATACATATATATATACAAGGAATGTGAGAGTAACTCTCACACTATATGTAAAAAATCGCAACACTCCATTTAGAGGGTAGATATAATGGCTAAGAAGCGTTTTGAGTCTACAAAAAATTTGAAAAACCCAACCTTATTTTGGTTTCCTACCCAGGCCCGAATTAAAACTCTCTCCTAAACCTAAATTCACCCCCCTTCTACCAAAACTCACCTCCCTTCTCTCATCTCGCTACCACCCTTTGTTTTCGTTGTCTCTTCGGAAAATCCATCACAATAGGGCTTCAAGACTGCTTTTCTGTGATTAGTGTTGTTCTCGGCGATGCTGGTTGGTAACTCTCTCCCTCACCTTTTCACTCCCCTCTCTCCCTCATCTTCTCTACTACTTTTTCTTGTTCACCTTCTTCTTCTCACTATAAATCTATGATTTGGGTGTAGAGAAAAAAAGTGTGGGTGGAGTCTGAAATATGTGGTTAGGGTGTAGAGGAAAGATAAACCGATTAAAAGCCCAAAACCATGAACCAATTGAATGCCTATCTCTCTCTCTCTCTCTCTCTCTCTCTCTCTCTCTCTCTCTCTCTCTCTCTCTCTCTCTCTCTCTGTGGGATACACTCTCATTCCTCTTCCTCGCCCTCTCATGAAAGATCAAACCCTAAACCATGCAACAAACCTGCAGGTCCTCCCCTCTCCCGCATCTGCCAAAACATATCCCAGCCAACCCACCCCGCCCCCACCCCCCCCCCCCCCCAACCCCCCCGCCCCGCGCCTCTTCCCCTTGTTCAATGTCTCCGCACCACAGCTTGTGCATAGACAGCTTTCCTATCCAATCGAAATTTGTTGAAATTGATAGTGATGATAAAGAGCAAAACTTGGGCAATAACATTTATTTTTAATTTTTGAGTAAAAATAAACCCATGTTAACATCGAGTGTTAATATCTCACTGTCTCTCTCCAGAAAACCCATTTCATGTTGACATGGTTCTTGCAATTTATATTTTGCAGGAAGATCCCTACACTGGTAGCAACGCACGTAAATTGAGAATGAGGAATTTGGAGATTTACAGTGCCAAAGGATGTTGTCAAAACAAAAAGTGTATGGAATTGGAAATACGGAAGGTAGTTTGCTGGAAAAAGAAAACACATTTCATGAACAGTAATAGTATGATGGATGTGCTATCTAGTTCTTATAGGATTAAATTGGATCGTTGGCTTATGTTGTAATTTTCCATAATGAGATGTAATTTTTTGGTGGGATGTTATTTTTATGTTATAATCTTCCATACTGAGACGTAGTTATTTTTCGTTGGGATATTATTTTCTGTAATACAAACTTGGATGCCCACAGGTGGGGAAAATAGGGACACCCAAAGTGCTAGATTTAGAAGAAAATGCACCATATTATTTCTGTGTTAGATTTAGAAGCCCAGAAAAATATCCAGTATTGGAGGATCAAAGACAATCAATTGGATTTTAGATGCTTATAAGTTATCAGACCTAAGAAATATAGGAAGAAAATGGAATATGCGATGGGGGTTTTCAAGCATTGAAAAAAAATTAGGAAAAACATGATGACTCAGAATTCAGAAATATCCTAAGTTGACCTGATATATAAGGCTGAACTTCCGATTGACTGGATCATTGATCACTAAGGGTTGTTCTGCAACTATCCACATTCAGCATATATGAGGCTGAACTTCCTATTGACAGGATCTTTAACCACTGTGGCCTGTTTTTGTATATATTATGACTCAGAATTCAGAAATCTATCTATGGCCTATAAGTTCTGCAGCTATCCACATTCAACATATAGTAGTCATGTGGCCAATAAATTGATTCGCATATATATTCTGTTTTCAGTGACATTGTCTTTGAGGGAATCAGAGATTTTGGATATTCTGCTGAATGAATTGATTACCATTGAAAAAAGTCCATTGTATTAGTCATGTGGTTCGAGTTCATGGAACATTGTAGACCTGTCTAAGGATAGGTAGTGATATTTTTTTCTTCCTGCCTCTGATAGCCAGATACATGAAGTTCATGGCTTTTACATTTAAGT
The DNA here is from genome assembly GCA_037013555.1 of Sextonia rubra. NCBI lineage: Eukaryota > Viridiplantae > Streptophyta > Magnoliopsida > Laurales > Lauraceae > Sextonia > Sextonia rubra. The sequence goes on along the minus strand of JASUAD010000001.1, from coordinate 100,386,676 downwards.
CATGGATAAAGTTGTGCACCTTTTAACTTAATTAATCATGCATATAGATGGACCCAAAATCTGATATAGAGGCCCAGTTTTGATGATTATGATAAGAAAAGAAGAGAGAGATAAAAAGTAAGAGCAGTACTGGTAAAAGAAAAGAAGGGAAGAGAAAAGATATGGTTGAGACAATTGGATTGGATGGAAGGAAGATTAGTCCACTTAGGATGTCCATTTAGGTTGTTCTGAGAACCAGAAGATGAACAGAATGAATGGACAGCTTTACTTGTCCTCTAAACATGTTCAGCTGTGATGTCTAATAAACCTTAAATTAGTTAGAATTAGAAACAACATCCAACCATCACTTACATTCATAATAACCGATACCATTTGAGCACATATCCATCACAATCTTCACACTAAGCATTACTAATCAACCCTTAAATTCACATTAAGACTTCTTACATTTTTACCTAAGCATGGTCATGCCCAGCCCAGAACATGTAAACTAAAATACAACAGATTACAGGCAAATATAGCCATGCCCTTTCATTCATTCACACCCCCACCCCCAACACAACACAACATCATGAATTTAGACTAATATAGAAGAAAATAATAAGTTCCATGATGCATTTCTAGAACAAGTTAAATTTTCTCTATCTTTGCAGGTCGTAGGAAGCATTAGAGTTGTTTCTGCAGGACTCAAAACTGGTGGAAACCAATCACCTTCATAATTCAATGCCATTTGACTTTATTTGCTGTCCATTGGATCTGAGGTGGAAACCAATCACTGAGATCTCTTACTCTCATATAAGGTGAGAGTTACTCTCACAAAAGCACTCCTCTATATATATATTATGCCCCTCCTGTAGGGGGTAAGGGTCCTTGACTTTGAGTCTCCTTAAAAAAGAAGCAAGTATTGAAAAGTTTTCAGAATAAAAAAGTTAAATCTGTTGAAAAAACCAACATTCTTCACAATTCAATAAATCTTCCTCAATTTGCCAAACAAAATCCTGGAGTTAACAGACTATAATACCCAGAAAGGTCAAAATAGACAGCGTATTGTGTGGTATTGTATCCAATACTTCACATGTTATGTGTAAAATCCATGTACCTGCCCTATCCACGCTGTACCTGGGTATCATAGGTTAATAAGCCTCCCCCTTTCAATGCTGACCAGAAAGCTTCTATTCCTCTCCCATTATTCGCATGCAAAGAGCTACTTCATTGTTGTAAATTCCTGATTTTGAAGGTATAAATTGTTTTTCCATTTAGAGGGTTTAAGGGCCTTCCTACATGGCGCCTGACCTTACAAAGTAGTAGAATAACATGATCCCAAACGCAAAATATCAGATAAAATCAAAGCAAATACAATGATGGGTTCATCTGAAAGCACATACTAAAATATGAGAATGGCATACACAACACTGAGAAGAGATGCAACAAGTTAACAGCTAAAAAGTAAATATCTTGACTTACTGAAATAATCATATCAGCATCGTTGACTTGAACCTTTTACTATCAATGCATGCAGACTGAGTGCTACTGTGTCTCAAAGTAGAATCCGAAATTTGGTTTACCTAGTTTTTACAGTGGTAGAATCTAAATTTAGTTTACCTAGTTTTTGCAGCCAACTACATGCGACACCAGCCCTACTCATTTTCTCGGCTGTAGGAACATTCAAGTATGTGTGTTGATGAAACAATCCTATAAAACTACCAAACACACAAATGGCTTCATATTTATGTTAGTTAAAATTGTCGGAAAAGGAAAGCCGGGTTATGATATATTTGATTCTGTCCAGCACAGGCACTCCAACAGAGAAATTTTGAAGAACATAAATGATCATTCACAGTTAAAATGTGAATGAAACAAGATGTACTAAGCCAATACATGTAGAGAGTAAGTGCTAGAAATATAAAATGATAAAATATAAAACTAAAAAACAAGCAAAATTAATGTGGAAAAAAAAGTAAGGGAAGATTCGCCAGCGACCAAAAGTTACCTTGGTAATGGTAGACCCAAGATGGCAATGGACCCCCACTAGATTCAGCACATCTGAATGTGATTTCACATTATCTAAAAACCATTGCAGTTTCTCATTTCTAATACCAAATTTTGAATTCTTGTTCCCAGTTGCAACATAAGGATGCACCTAGAATAGTTTGTAAAAATATAAAAACATTGTGTTAGCGAAAATTCAAATACAAGTTATGCAATTAGGGTGATTAAAGACCATTAAGGGGTATTTTCATAAAATAGGGACTATTATTCATTCAATCACATGAGTCTACACATAAATTCATTAGCTCCCCCAATCCACACCATTGCAAATTACATATGCCACACAGATCCATACACATAGATTGACAATTCCACTCATGATCCGAGACAAAGAATTTAAAATTTAAATCAAGTCAGAACTCAACTGACTACATGATTGAGTTAATTAATTTACCAAGTTCTGAGTTTCAAGCTTCAATAACTCACTGAGTACCTATTTTTCCACAGGTGCAAGAATAAATGCCCTAAAGTACGTTTAGTTGAGTCAACCCATCAAGCATTTTGTCTGCTACCAAAAATTTAAAAATCCTTTTTTTTAAATTGTCTACTCATTGTAAATTTAAATCCCATTTCTTTTGTACTTGCAAACAATTTCAATAAAATCAAATCCCAGTTAAAACTGAATGGACTTGATACAAGTCCAACAGAGTCACATCTATGGAATTTCTTTCCTCCATGCACGTAGAGGTCATGCAACTCATTTGCCGAATGCTGAGCAACTCAGACGCATGAAAAAGCAGACAACCCATCTCTGGTCTCACATAAAAGAGGTACAACACAAGGGCACACTATCTTGCACTTCTTATGTGCCAAAAAATTTATAAAACAGCACTCAATACCTGGGGATCTACATCCGGATTGATTCGAAGTAGTATCCGAACCTTCTTTCCAACAATTTTTGCCGCAGTCACTATGTTCTTTAAATCAAACTCGCTATCAACATTCACGAAAACTCCTTCTTCGACAGCCAGGACAAGGTCCTCCAAAAGCTTTCCATTTCCATTTAATATACACCTGAGCTTCAAATTTCACGCAACAACAAAAGAAGAAACAAACTAAAGAACCATGAAACTTAAATTAACACATGTAGAAAAAAAACTTGTCAGGCCTGAGTGCAACTGAACTCAAAACCTAGAATAGTATTTGCCCTGCTTCTACAAGCTCATAAGAAGTACATTTCAGTTAGACCTTTTGCCTACTTCTTTGAATTCATAAGAAGTTCATATTACTACATTATAGTATTTTTCTTGTTTATTTGGCACCTTAACTCACAACATCTTGAATAACTTAAACTTGTTTCTTTTCTTTGTTTCTTTCAATGACTATTGTGGGTGTTATATAGATCCACATACATTAACAAAGAAAACAACTAAAACCAGATTGAGGGAAAATACGATCAGAGTGCTAAGTTAAATGGTCAAATTTAATTGAGAGTCCACTACTTTAATAGCCTGGTTTGGACATCTTCCACAGTAAAATGCATGAGTTTTCACCTAGATAACTTGATGGGGAAAAAAAGGGGGGCAAAAGCCAGTGCCTTGCTCTTTGATATCTACTATTGGGGTTTTTCTAAAACCCCCCAGAGCAATCAAATCCAGCATAAATTCCCAATCTCACAAGGCATAACAACAAAATCAATGAAGCATTGAGGATGGGTAGAGCTAAAATTTAAAAACCCATTTGTCAAAATACCTCTGCGGATCGAATCCCGCTCGCAGCGCCAACCTGAGCTCATTCCCACTGACAAGAACAGCTCCACTGCCCAAACTCCTCAAATGCTCGAGAATCTTCAAGTTGTTGTTGGCTTTAATGGCATACCCGATGATGGAAGAAAGGCCTTGCAGAGCGTCGAAGTAAGCTTGGAAGTTGCGGGTGATTTGGGGCTTGCTGTAAAGATAAAAAGGCCGCTTTTCGACCACATCCAAGACGTCCTGGACCTTGACGCGCTCGCAGTAGAGAAACCCATCTTCGTATTTGCTGAAACAGTGCTTGAGTTGCTGGTGCTGTGGAGGAGGAGGCGGAGGAAAGGCCTTTTCGGACAGGACTGCTCTCAGATTGAAGGGTTTTGGGGAGGGTGGTTTGAAGAAGAGGAAGGGTTTGGAGGAGGGGGTGGGGTTTGGAGGGGTTTTGAGAGGGTTTAAGGAGGAAGAAGAGGAGTGAGTGAGGAAGAAATGGGCAGCCGCCATTGTTCTTGCTTTTGCTTTTGCTTTTGTTTTTGTTTTTGTTTCGGTTTGGGAGAGAGAAAGGGAATGAAGCAATACAAGAAGAAGAGATGCTCATCACAGTTTGTTGACTACTAGAATAGAGAGAGCGCTGTGAGATGGCACACAAAATCAAAGTTGGAGTTGGGCCCAGGGTTGAAACAAGTAGGCCTAGAGTTTCTGGGGTTGGGGAGTGGTCTTGAGATCTGGAAGTGGGGTCACAGAAAATCCAAATTCCCCTTAAAATTTAACACCACACAATCCAAAATCCAAATCAACCCGACAACCAGTTGAAAAGCAGCACAACAGATACCAATGGTACCGACCTCGGACCGAAAGGCCTCCTGGCGGCGAGACGGTGCTGCCATCCCATGAACGAGGGTGCCCGGGCTCCGATGACGACCAGCGTGAAGGCCATGCCGAGGGTCAGCAGCAACCTGATCTTGACTGATCCGACGGACCAGATCGTGATCTGGCGTAGTATCTGGAGGATCCGACGGCTATAGGAGCTCCCTCTCGTTACAGCGAGTTTTCCCATCTTATCTCATCCCCAAATTACAAATAAAAAAATTTGAGATACAATTTTGGGTCGGAGAATTGGGACCATGGTTTTAAATTTTGAGGCTGGTCTTTGCGCTGGTCGAGACTGAGATAAGTCAGTGCCGCCCGGGCCAGACCGGAACCCGCCCCCTGATTTTAAAAAGTATTGAAAAATCTATAAAATTTGAAAAAACTAAAAAAAATTCAAAAGTTATAAAAATGTGAAAATTAAGGAATTTTACGAGAATTGCATCTCAAATATAGTGATGTTTGGTGTTGTTAAGTGCTGAGAGAGTAATCTCAATGTTTATGAAATCATGTAATTGATTTTAAGCACTTACAGAATAAGAATTTAACAATATAGAAGAAGAATTTATCGGTTCAACTTCTAGCCAAATATAATTTAAAATTGAAAACTTACATTTCATATTTCTATTACCCTTAATAAAAAGCCACACTTTCTCCTCCTTTTCGGCTTGTATATATCTATTATACCCTTATTACACAGCCCACACTTTTCTCCTCCTCTTCTTTTAGTTCCTTTACTGTATATCTCATCTTATCTTACCATTTATAAAAAGGCAGTGATTTTTTCTCCTTCTTCGTTCTTTTTCCTCTATCTACCCTAATTTGAAAGGAAAGATTTTACATGTATGCCTCTGCTTTTGACCTCCCTCACCCTCTTGTCTCCTTGTTGCTTTCTCTCTTTTCTCCTCTTATACACATCCTGCTTCTATGCAAGCCGTTGATTGCTAAGTTGCAGTAGGTGTTCATCTAAGACTGCGCCTGACTCAAATACATGCAAGAAGCTCTCCGCTTCCACCACTTGCTCAGACATGCAAAATCAAATAGTCTTTCCATCTACTGTTTTCTTGCCTTTCATTTTCTCACTCCTCTCATGAATGGGTCTCTCTCTCTCAATGAATGCTCCATTGAAAGTGTTCCTTGCCACAATCACATGCAGAACCTTGACTACAACTGCAAATAAGCTGCTGTAGAAATGGATGGATGACTCTCTGCTAAGTGCTTTATGCAAAAATCTCAAGGTAAAATCTCATAATTTTTATTTTTTATTTTTACACTTTTGATGCTTTTGGGGTCCGCAAATACATGGATAGAGATGGAAATAAGGACGGTTTTAGGGATTTAGGGTTTCTTTAATTTATAGATTTGGGGGATTTGGAGCTTGTTTAATCTAGAGCTGTAGCTTTGATAAGCAACGTGGCACACATTGTATTTTAAGAGGGGCACACATTGTGTATTATGCAGCACCTTAACTGGAAGAAGTTTGGGCAGTTTCTCTCAAATTATACTCCACTCACTCAGAATCCCAACTCCACATTTTCCCAGAACCACACATTCCATTAAGTGATGGATTAGGATAGTTTGCAGAGGTGAGAACTATCTTTGCTTGCTTGCTTGCAGAGGTTAAAACAACAATACAATCCCATCTTGCTTTACTTTCATTAGGTATGAGTCAAATATAATTCAGTCTTTGTTTTCTGTATTGCGTTTCTTTAGGGCACTTTGATATCATCTTCTACGATGGTTTCTGAATTTTAGCTTCTTTGATATAGAAAATATAAATGTTTGGTGTTAGAAAGCTTACTGCTATTATATATATATATGTATGTATATAGAAGCCCAGCTATTAATTTATAGCTTTCTTTAGCATAGTAGATTTATTTTCTGGGATGGGTTGTGTTGAATTTTACATTTTTTGGTAATGTGGTTTCTGCCACCCAGATGTTTGATGAAATGCCTGGGAGAAATGTTGTTACTTAGACTGGCTTCAGTTTTTAAAAAGTAGTTTGTTAGATCATAAAGATGATGAACCCAAATACCTCCTTCCTTTTTCTTTAATTTCACCTTTTGGGAATAAAAGGTCTTTTAATTTGCAGAGGAAACTTGATTTTAGCATAATCTTGTCAGTACTTATATCTTTTAATTCATAGAGGAAATTGGATAGTTTCTTGTAAATGTGGTGCAATTAAAGACACATAAGTAGTTGATTAAAGTTCATCTCAAAAACATATCCTTGCTTAATTCTTTAGTGCAACTTGTCTAGGGCCAAACCTATCAAAAGGTGTTTGATGAATGTGGCCAGGTCACCAAGATCCTCTGCTCAACGTATCTCTTCTACATTGATTTTAACTATGCCGTTTGGGGAAATTTTTCTTCTTATTCTAAGTAGAGCTAATATGTACAAAAATTGCTTTTCTGGTTCTATTTTCTGCTATTTGTAACCAGTAAATTTCAAATAATTGGCTTTGCTGGCAACTTTCATTGCCCATTTTTAAGCCTTTGTTGCATCAAGATGTTCACTTCTCATTTTCATGAGATATTGGAAAAAATGGATTTTAATAAACCTTCTCTCTCTCTCTCATGAGAAGTCATGTTTGTATTATTGATTGATTAGAAGAAGGAATTACTTAAGCATTTTGGATTTGGATAAATGCAATTGTGCTTGTATTTAAATTGTTCAAGGAAAGTTAGATTAGACATGGAAACAAATGGCATGTCTGTGAAGAAGTTACAAAATATATTTTGATTATGTTATTATAAGAATAAAGTACCAATAATCTAAATTCTAATAGCTGACTTATGGGTCTCAACAAATGAAGACACTAAACCAATGAGTGATGGGATCTAAGTTGCAAGAAAATACAAACAAATAATACAATATATCAAGAAAAGGTACGAGCACCTCCATTACAAGGACTCATGCTCTTAGCATATTAGAATTGTTCAATTCAACTATAAAATCAGACATGGTGTCTCCTCTGAAAGCTATTTCAGTTGATGCCATAGAATAAGTAACCTGCAAATTGGAAGAATAATTTTATTTGACGATGGGAGAATTAGCAATTATACAGAACTAACGGTTTAAAATGGATATCCTTAAACAGTATAAAACATTTATGCCTTGCTTACTGAGAAATTAAGCAGTAGGTTGTATTTGCATTTTCTTCTGTTGGACTTAAAGAGTCATTTGAATCCAATTGAGTGTATATCTTCACTGATTTACTTGGAAATATCATTACAGCATGTTTAATTATTCCTGATTTAGTTACCTGTATCTAAAAGAAACCTTCATCTTAAAAATTTAAATGCCCTGTTGACTATGAATTTAAGGAAATTAGAGACAACTGCTTTGATGAGACAGTAAAGCATTTTAACTTGTAAATAGTGCTGTGAAATGACATTTCTTTGAGCTATTCCAATCATTAGATTCAGTTTTTTTTTTTAGTTCTTATAATTTGTATAATGGAATCATGAAAACAAGTAAACACTAAATCAATGCTCAGATTAAATATTTTATTAGCCACCAAACTCGTTATTGAATTATAAAATGCTCAATCTTTAATGGTGCTACATACACATAGGCATGTAGTTTTCAATTATTTTTCTTTACCTATGCATGTTTCTCTATGATAAGGATGAATTCAACTTCTATCCCTCAAAGGAGCAGTTGTTTGAAGCTGTGGAAAGACAATTTATATCTTAGGTATATATTAATTTATTTGTTAGTGTTGTTAAATGACCTTCTTTAGCAGTTCCAATCATTAGGTGAATGATTTTTTCAGTCCTTCTCATTTTTTTAATTGAATCAAGAAAGCAAGTAACCATAAAATCAATCCTCAGGTCATGGAGTTTATTAGCCGATGGGACTCATTATTGAATTGTAGAATGTTTAATATTTGGTAGTGTTATTTATATGCAGTTGTTAATTATTTCTCTCTACTTAGGTGATGCTATTTATATGCCGTCATCATTTCTTTTTCTTTAGAAGAATCTGTTTGAGTTTTTATCAAAATTGAGAAAGATAATACTAGGGGTGTCAAAATTTTTAGGATGATCTGTTTGAGTTTCTTACACTTGTGTTGTTAGGATGATTTTCATGGACTTTTGTTGGCCTTTGGATTGTTTTTGGGTTGAAAAGTTTTATGGAATTCTTATATGAAAATTTTTCTAACCCCTCAAATTCTTGTCTAGATTCCTTCAAAAAATGTTTTTTTTTTCTTGAGAATTTTGATGTTATATATATATATATTTGTACTCTTTTAGAGAAATTGGAGAATCTGATTGGATTCCTAAAGACCTCACCTTACATAGAATTTCCTTCTGAAATTCTACTTATTATGTGTTTTGTATTTTTTAATTGATTTTTATAATCTTAGTTTAATTTTATGGAAGGTAAACCTTCTATAATTTGGCATTTGTTGAACCATGTGTATTTCTTTTGTGAAAGATTTACAGTATTGTTTTAATTACATTTACTCATGTGAAAATGGTGCCTCCAAACAAGTATGGTTAATGAGTTTTACTTACATAAAATGCACATATGCAAATGTAAGGTTTAAAGGCCATATTGTACTTCATGAGTCTTTTTCCTTGCACTTTTCGAAAAAAATTCATTTTATTATTTTCTATCCTAATTAGAAGGACTTTGTATACTTTTGTAGATGTCTCTTATGATTATAATACAAGCTTCTTGTTATTTAATAACTAAAGTCATCAAACAAACATTAACTCTACACACACATGTATCTATGTCAGGCTAATAACTATTATATCAATAGGACCCTAACCTTAGGTTCACTTCAATTCAAAACATGTTTGTCATTATATTTGTATAATACTACATTGGCTATAATGCTGTCAAATTCATAATCTAGCCCTGTAGTTGGTCCTAACCCATATATTTTGTAAAGTTCAGTCTGCTTGTTAATATGCATGTATAAATACTCTCAAAGTCATTTTAAGATGTGGGATGAGTGGTCACATGGTGCTCAACAGTTTTACCCTATAATGGCAAATCCCTAATCTTATGCTTGGATTTTATCAATTCGGTGGCTCATTTGGAGAGAAAGAAATGATTCCATGATAAAGGGATGAAAAATAAAGACAGAGTATTATCTCATTGGCAAATAACATGACTCTCCCTAAAAATAAAGAGCCAATTAATGTTCCTAAGGACCTTTTGCCCCAATGTTGTTGGAGTATCAACACTAGGTGTAGACTTTATTGTTTATTGATGTGGCATTTAATTCTTCCTTTGGAGAAGCTTCCTTTGGCTTTCAAGGCGCATCAAAGGCCAACAATTTGTTTTGCCAAAGAAGCTAAATCAACAACCATGCTCTTTACTTTAGATGCAATTAAAGACCATAGGATCTCCAGGATTTTGCTATACTTTGATGTGATGGTGGTAGTCAAAAGCATTAATAGAGAGAAGGAACAGTGTATTAAGCCTATAATTTCGTACATTCCACTGTAATGTAAGTTCTATTTCAAACCATCTCACATGCAGCAAGAAAGTACCAATTGATCATCTTGATAGAGAAATTTTGGTATATCAAAACTTTCACTTCAAGAAATAAAAATTGAACTAACAATTCGTATTTTTTGAATACAAAGAAACACACACTTATCATAAGATGAATTTTTGAGATACACTTTTGTTCTACTTAATTTGAATTTAGTCTTTTGTTTTCTTTAATTGTTTTGTAGATTATTGTAAACAACACTGTTCACTTGATGGAATAAATGCTTACTTCTCTATTGGTTTGACTAGGGTAACTATTCCTTGATCTGTTTTTTCTTATATCACAATGTACTCTTAATATATTAATCTTGACACAGCGTCTCCAATTATAGCATTGTTTATTAAATTTGTGATCTTTACTCTTTATCACTAAACCATGCACCTTCAATAGGATTGAGAAAAGTAACAGACTATTGAAAACTTAATGTACTAGGACAAATCCTTCTTGTAAAACGGAAGGATAGCTTAAAACAAATTTCGAGGATAGCATTTAACCTACTATAAAGATGAAATGTCTTTCTAAAACTGACATTGGTCTAGAAATCAAACAGTTTGAATAAAATAGATTTACATCATTAGTGTTGAGAAATAGGCAAAGCAGAGTGATTAGAACACATTAAATACATGACTGATTACACAACTGCATCATGTACTAATACATGATGGAGAATCATTTTCCTCTAAAGCATCAAAGATCACACAGAAAGAGAATAACATACTCCATATATGTATTAATTTATATATAAGCTTAGGAAATAAGCAAATCTCACAACCTACAATGCCTCCGATCATCTAAAATATTATTAGAAAATATGTCATTAATATGTCAATATCAATATACATTTGAAGCTATTAAACTCTACATCAATGTTTAATTGTCTATCTTTGTATTCTATTTGCCATTACTTTACAGCAATGTAAGAACAAAAATAATGTTTGTCTTCTCTTCTTGCATTGCTTTGAAGATGCTTTTAGTTTACATTTTTTCTCTTTTTTATTTTATATATATTTTGACTTTTTCATTAACAATGGTTATTTCATATATGTACTGGATGGAAGTTTCACATTCCTTAGAATCTTGATCTAAAATATCTATCATCTTTAGTGTTTTACATTATATGTCTTTTTTTAACTTTTTTAGCTTGTTTCATTTCTAATAATGTGTTATTATATGTAAAACTCCTTATTAAAGTTCTATTCTACTTATTACTAAACTCAAACAGACAAAGTAACAAGTATCACTAAGGGGGGAAACTCTCACTAATAATGACTTATTGTTTCTTAAAATTGAGATTAAAATGTATAAAGAAATATATATTTAGGCTATTAAACCCTACATCAATGTTTAATAGTATGTTGTTGCATTCTATTTGCCATTACGTCAAGGCAATGCAAGAAGAAAAATTATGTTAGTCATCTCTTCTTGCATTTCTTTGAAGTTTCTCAGGGTTTTTTTTTTAATTAGTAATGGATACTCCATATATGTAAATTGATTATCTGTTGTTTCAAAAAGCACTCAAATCATAGGAACAATATAAAATATGTGGAAAATACAATTATTTCTAATTTTGTGGCTCATGGATGGCAATTGTTTAGAGAAATTCTTGTACATGTTCATTGTGATTATTAGGCTTATTAGAAAATCTGAATGTGAAAATAATCTCTAAATTATTCTGAATAAATTTACATATTGTAGCCATATTCCAAGTGAATTTTTTTATATTAGTAGAATTCCACCTCCTCACTTGGGAGGATCTATTTCTTTATAATCTGACATTTATCATTGATTTGTGCAAAGCATTTAGCTTTTTTTTTTTTTTTTTGCATTTATAATTTTTTATAGCAATGAGTATACTAGATATGATCACAAATTATCTGTTGCATATGTTGATCCTCTTTGTGGTTTTCATTAACTGTATTTGTTTTCTTTCGGTGCTCCACTCTCCTTTTTATTAAGTCTCCTTTATTATTACCTATTTCATAATTTAACCTATGAGTTAATATTTCTATGATCTTATGGACACCTTTGGTATACTCTAGGAAGGCAAGTCATATACTTTTGTGGTCAACTTGTTGCATTTGAAATTGTTGCCTCTTTACACTATCTATTTTTCTTTCAAAACTTATAAGGAAAAACTTGGGAGCAAAATGGTTGTTTCATTACTATAATTTTTTAGAACAACTATTATCTTTTTCATCATATGTAGTAAATAGATCTCAAATTGCAATTGTCTCTGGAAGACAGATCTATTTAGGTTTTAATATTCATGATAATCACTATTACTTATTGAAAACAAGAAATTCTTATGTGATTTTGATGTGAATATGCAGCTTTGGAAGATGGGTTCATTCAAAGCCCATTTTGATCATAGTAGAATGATTTTATGGTATTCAGACAAATTCAGTTTGATAAAAGCTGCACTACAAAATAGAAAACATGAAATGATTTTATGTAATAATGAAGATTTATATTCAACAAGATTTGCATTTTCTTAAAGTTTTTCGGTTTTCTTCTTTCCTATAGTTACTCTGAATTTGCCATTATCTCAAGCAATAAGAATATTGTTTAGCTATTTGTATTTATTCATCTTCGCCTCTAATCTCAATGTAGAATTGCTTCTTATTAGCTAGGATGGTATTTATGAGTAACTATGTTATTTATGATGTGACTCCTATCCAAAAAACAAATACTAAACTAGATCTTATAGTATGCTTGTTTCTTTTATGAATTCAAACAAACATAATTAGAACTATACACTTATATGTTTAGGCTTTTTTTCTAATAATAAATACATCACTTTGTAACTGAGTTTGTCACTAACAACTACGTGCAATGCACGTACTTTCCACTAGTTATAGCTCAAATCAATACCACATGGAGGATCGAGTTGATTGAAACTTTTGTTCATCATCATCATAATCTCTTCTAATAGATGAAGAATTTTGTACACCATAATCATGATCAAAAGGGTAAAAAAATTGAATGAATCCACCACCTCTTTCGAATCCATCTTATGGTTAGTGTTGATTCCGCCCATAAGATAGACTATATAATCATCACCATCAGCAGAGTGTCCTGGTATCCATATTGATATTGTTGAGAAGGATTCTCATAACCATGATCATATTGGCTCTCATATTGATCCAATTGAGGGATAGGCTCATCAGCAACTTTTCTCCTCCTAAAAACAAATTGATCTACATCTGGATACTCCTCTTCATTCTCAGTACCATCTTTTACCCATTGTAAAGAAGATGACTAAAGATCAACATCGCCAACAATACCCAGATCACCCAAATCAAACTTAATGAGATGGCCACCATCATTTCCATCACCATCAACATCATCACCACCATCACCCTCACCACTATGATCACCAGTACTTTATAGAGAATGGCTATTGCTTCCACCGCTTGATTCACTTGAAGAACGAACTATTTTCAGGTTGATGATGCTCTGATGTGATAGTTGATGGTGTATCTTCTGCATGGTCAAACTCCTAAATAAAATTATCATCTTTCAATACTAGATCATCAATCTCGACTAACCAAAGATCTAATGGGTCATCATCGGCAAAGATATAATCCAAGTTGATCGGCTCAGTCTTCTTCAATTGTTGCACTCTTTTGAATGATCCTTGCTCGAAGTCTCATGTTGTAGTGCACATAAATAAGTTTTTCCAACTTTATCATGCTCAGCCGATTTCTTGGTTTTGTGTCTATAAGAGAGACTATACTCCAATTTCTCTCAAATCCCGATGAAGTGCATATTTGATTTAGCATTTTCGTTGCTACCGATTGCAATTCAGGAGCATCTTCACCATAATGAGCCCACTAATCAGCTGAAGATGAAATTACATTTAAAAAAATTTACTTTAGTAACATAAGATTATTTTAAATTCAAAATTGAAAATATTAGAATACAAAAAACTACCTGATTCAGTCATTTTTCGAGCTTTGATGGTTATTTCACTGCAAAATTTTCAAGTTCATTTTGATAATTTTTAATATGTAAGAGTTAAATGTTATTTCTCAACTATATTTATCAAGTTAGAAAGTAGAATATTTATACAAGATTGATAGCTCTTATCTGAGAGTTTAGGTTCGGAAAAATTATACGAATCATTTCCTTTTGATGCCATCTAGTAGTTTGGGGCTATCAGAAAAACTTCTACTATATTGGCACGCAAGATAGAGAAAATTCATATATTAGTTGTATTATACGATTGTCAAGGCATTGTATTAAAATTTTATAAAAAAGAAGCACATCTTAAAAGAGAATATAATACATATATAAATCATTACCTGCAACATGTATTGGTTGATGCATTTGTTTTCTCCATCTTCTGTCTATAATTATGACATACTCTTTGTAGCCTCTATCATTTCGAACATTCTTGATAGCCATTTTTGTCCTATCCATCGCATCGTATAAGTAGCCAATGGTAGGCTTCTTCTCCCCATCTATCATCCGCAACACTTTAATCAACAGTTTACATCTAGCTACTAATTCTTAGGCATTAAGCCAAAAATCATCGGAAAGAATAATACTTTTGTGCTTATTTGGGCAACCTTGAATTAATGTAATCATTTAAGGTAAATATTTCATTAGGGAAGCTTTATGTCTACAAATGCTCTCTAAGGATATAAAATTTGTGGCAAATCTTGTGATGCTAGGCAAAGCAACTCGCAATTGTTCGTATGCTTTTTCATTAGGTCTATCAACCAAGTATGATCGTATATGAAGCCAGTCACTATCCTTGCCTCATCAATTATAACTTTTAATTGTTCTACCTTGTCAATTGTTGGCCAAGTGGGTCCAGACCAAGTGGGTTCATTGTCTTGGATAGTTTCCCTAAGTGCATGTTTGGCATGTCTAAATTTTAGGCTCTTATTGTCTAAATGTCTAAAATTTATAGAGTTGGAAAAATAGAGGCATTTGGCATGTGTATTTAGCTCTATTTAATTTAGATATATAGAAGTAAAAGCTCTATTTTGAAGAAGAGGCCTCATGATGCATTTCCAAATAAGAGGGAAAAAATAAGAGGCGCCCAGCTACAGTGTTTTCATAGATCACACCCAGTACGTTTTTTTGATTTTTCTCGAAATCCGAGCCCCTAAGTCTACATCCAAACCGTTGAAAATGTTCACGTGATCAATTACGGGCACCCATCCAAATTTCAGCCGTTAATTCATCCTGAATCTCGAGTTATGTGCAAGAAAGCGTAAGCCATTGGATATTAGTTTTTGAATTTTGTGGGGCCCAAACACAAGATCCAAACCATTGGAAATGTTAGGAAGACTAAAAACGGCTATGGGGTCAATTTTTAAGGATTGATTCCTTGTGGATCTCAAGATATTTGTGAAAAACTTTCAACCATTGAATTTAATATACTGAATTTGTAACTAGTCTACAGGCAGCCCCTTTTTTTATTATTTATTATTATTTTTGGGATAATAAATAACAATCCAAACCATTGAAAATGTGTAAAAGGTCAATGACCATTGTGAGAACAAATTTCAGTCGTTGGATCATCACCAAACTTGAGATATTTATGTAAAAACTTGAATTATTAAATATTTTTAAAAAAAATTAGGGGCCTCAAACACAAGAACCAAACCGTTAGATTTCTTTGGGAGGCCAAACATGGTTATGAAGTAAAATTTCAAGGCTCAATACTGTAACACTCCGACCCAGCTTGACCCCGTTTAGCGGTTAGTTAATCTTGTTTTCGTTGCTAATCGTGTTTTGTTCGTGTTTTATTTTCGTTACGGGTCATGGATAGGTAGTTGGGTTGAGTTTGACCTGGATTAAGTAGACCAAGCCCTTTTTCATAATTCTAGCTTTTCTTAGACATGGTCATTTTTGCATCATCTTGATGTCAACACGTGTCTTTCGTTGAGCTCGTTAACTTTCGTAACTACGTCAATTGCAACCGAGGTCGTGTGCTTCGATTGGACCTTGATTTGACTCAAACTGAAAATACATTTTTAACTTGGCCCTTATTGTACTTTGATCAACCCATTACTTATATATACTCTTATCCATCGACAAGTTTGCTCACACTCACGTTCTCTCTCTCATTTCCAAGTTTCTTCCTCTCTTGTGCACGTGGAACTCTCTCTCTCTTTCTCTCCTCCATTGATCGAGCTCTATCAAGAGGAATTTGGTTCCTTTGCATGTGAGGTGAGTGGGATATGCTTCCATTCTTCTCATCTCCTTTCTCTATCTCTTCTCCTTCTTATTTACTTGCATGGTGTGTCTGTGTGTTTTGGATTTCTCTCCATCCCTCATGCATGCATGTGGTGTTGATTATGTTAGGTTGTGTTTGGATCCAAGGGCGCCCATTGTGCAATTGATTCCAATTTAAGACAAGTATAACCCTAGCTTGTGAGAACCCATGTTGGTATGCATTTGATTTGGTTAGTTTTACATGAATTGATGTGGAAAAATGTATGTACAGCCCATTTAGTAGTATTCTTCTCCTGTCCATTGTAAATTTGCAAATTCTGATGAGTTTCCAGACTTTCTGTGTGTGTTTCAGAAATTTGAATTCGTGCAGGTACGGCTAAGCCGTATAGCACCTACGGCTCACAATCCAGAGAGGAGAAAAACCCAGTTTTCCTCTACGGCTAGGGCACGGCTAAGCCGTGGATTGCCCTACGGCTAAGCCGAAGCTCAGCCGTGGCCCAGCCGTAGATCAATACAGGGTGCAATTTCTGGAATAACTGAGAGTCTGCAATTGACATACCTTCTACGGCCCAGCCACGGCTAAGCCGTAGACCACACACGGCTAAGCCGTAGCACACACACGGCTAAGCCGTATTCGCACTAGACTAATGAAAGAAAAACAAGGATAGGTGTAAAGAAAAGACCGATATGGCCTTCATGATAGAATGTAGGACACCTAGACCTGCCCAACGGAATATGATACAACGCGTGAATGATCTCGAGGGCTGCGAATCATTCATGTTCGTTATCCGGATGTTAAGCACCTCCCCATGGGTGTTGGTTTAAGGGACTTCGTGCACCGCCCGATTCAAAGCAACACTAGACAACGGTGCATCGAATAACTTAAAACTACATCATCATGCACGGTTAGAAACACCGGATAATTAGATTAGAATTGGGTTGTAACTAAAGATGATTCGATCCCACATGAATTGTTGCATAACATATTGCATTCGATCATTGATCTCAACGCTCTACATGATTACGTGTGTTTCGTTACTTTCACATTGTGGTTTATTTACCTTGAGTATGCATGTATGATATGTTCACTCACAGATCTGCACGTATGATATGTTGTCACGATCTACTCAGGGTTTTCATGATTGACTCCGTATAGTCAGGCACTACTTAGCCTCAGCCTTAGGATCCCGACGGGGTGAATTTGGTATAGTTTATATGGCCTGCTGCAGTATGGATTTGTCTTGGGGAACCGGACCCCAGGAAACCGAGACCCATTGTACCCTGGCCCGGACAATGGTGTTCTTTGCATGTTATAAGATCCCTCTTTTGGGAGCACATGGTAATGTAGTAGCCACTAGTATGTACACAGCATGTATTCATTGATTCACTCAGCATATTTCTTTCTCGCATGACAGCCTAGTATACGAAAATGCTTCCTTTAATCACATGATGTTCTTTATTCTATTAGACACAGCGTGTGTTAACTTGCTATGGTTTATACTTTGCTGAATCTTCGTATTCACAGTTGTTTTTGGTGTTGCAGGCCCAGATCCCCCTGCCGAACCCCCGCAGGTCGGCCAGGCTCCAGATGAGACCCCCGGGGCCCCATCAGGCCTAGAGGAGTGGATGTGATCACTCCACGGGAGAGCGCTCTTGGCATGCATCATTGGAGTCTTGTTTTGTGTGGATTTTCAGACTTGTATTTGTCATGACATGTCACTATTGTATATATTCTTTTGTTCTTTTTGTAAGACTTTCATGTGTAATTATGTCAGTTTGTTCTTGGTATCCTTTCCTTGTACTGTTAGTTTGTGTTTCTGATATTTACAGCTTCCGCGTACTTGCTTGGCACGTGTGAATGTTCCCTTGTGCGTGTGCATTTAGACTCGGTCTACGTGTGCATGCACGGGAGTACGTGTGTCATTAGGTTTGGCTTTTGCTAACCCCCGAACCTTGGGCTCGGGTTGTGACAAATACCTAATAGATCTTAATATATTTGTGAAAAGCTTTTAACTATTTATTTAAAATGGTCTATTTAAAATAGATGCTTCCATTGCCAAACACATATTTTAATTCTAGCCTCTTTTTTTAGCTCTTTTTTTAATGGCTCTATTTTGAATTGTATATAAAAATAAGATTAGACCTACCAAACAAGCCCTAAGTATATTAGAAATTTTCTGCTTGTTAAATAGTAGTATTTTAATAGGATTAAGACTTTCTTTTATCTAAGAATAGCGTTCTTTGGGGATAAGGAAGTAATCATTATATATATGATGTAATTGTAACCCTAAGCATATACTGAGATTCTAAGATGTAGATTCACAGATTAGAGGAGAACCTAATGGAAATTGGTTTTCTGTGGACATAAGCATCTTTGCCGAAACATGTACATCTCTTGTCTTCTTATGTAGTTGATTGTTGATATTGGTTGTTTATGCACACACGCTACAATGATGGTATCATATTCACAACAAGTGGTATCAGAGCTTTGTTAGGGTCTCCTAGGGTTTGAAGTTGTGATGCGGAAGATCGACAAATTGAATCCTTCTTTAAGGGGTTTGGATCTCTGTTTTGTGAAACAAAGAGAAAGAGATCATGGTTGTGATCTTGTTGGGCCACACAGCTTTGAAGAAAAAAGAGGGTTGTTTGGGTTATCTGGGTTGGCATTACACAGATCAAAAGAAGTGGGGAAAGAGCTCCGCCAGTTGCGGCCATCCTTGAGGAAGAAGACCTCGCCGGTCATTGCGGAGAGTTTGTCGAAATTAGCACCCAAAACAGTGTTTCCACCATCGTTTTTCCCACCTCGCGCCGTTGTCCACTTGCTAGAACAACCGCCATTCGCTGTCGCCAGACCCGCGACTCGCCATTGCCAATCCACTTTGGTGGATAAGAGAGAGAGGCTACCGGCCTCTTTGGTTCCACTGGTTGCAGTACCGGAAGAGGAAGAAGGCAGGTGATTAGGGCCTGGGTTGTCCAGATCGGATCCAGGTCAAGTCGGGGTCAGGTTCACCTGACCTGTGAAGCAGAACACCCCAACCGGAGAATAGATGCAGTTTTGGTTCGGGTCGGGTCAACCTAAACCTGTTTGCAACATCCAGCCCAAGCATCATAGTGTTGACATCAGCCCACATCAGCATATTGTACAATCAAAGCCAGTTTGACCAGATCAATGGCAAAAGTTTATTTCTGCGATATCTTGATCATCTAACGTCCGATCGAAGATCCGTTCGCACATTAATAAAAATATCCTAAGTAAATGTAAAAATTTATTGGAAATAAAAAGAACGTAGGACAAGTTCAATATGAGTTGAAATATGGTGATGTCTTCTTCCATAGAAAAAGAGTATAATAAACTTTTGGCTAGGCAAATTAAGGATTTCCATACTTAACCCGAAGTGCTGCAGTATGTACATAGTACATGATTAGATGATGCATACAAGGAAAAAATTGTATCTGCATGGGCAGATAATTGTTTACATTTGGAAAATAATACATCGAATAGGTAATGTGAATGTTTGTTCTTGAATGAGTTACATTTCTTATGAAATATGTCCATATTAATTAATACCTTTTCTTTTTCTTACAGGGCTAAGAGTTCACATGTATAGTTGAAGAGACAACTTGGATCAAGTCAAGAAAATCTTGAATCAAACTAAATAAAAATCCACAATCTGCTCCAATTGCAACATACTAGTATTAAAGCATCATTTGAAAAAAGCAAGACAGTTATATAGCACAGTTTCAAGCATTTTGATTTCAATGAGTTTCATGGCAACATCTAAAAAAGTGCGTTGGATAAAATATTATCAGAAAGAAAGACAACCGATCAAGTTGGGACTGATCCAGTCTCATGTACATGTATCCTTCGTCGTACACATGGTTTACTTGTGCACGTGAGATGGAGAATATATTTCTCAACAACAACCAATTCATAGATCTCTAGAGGCAAAATATGACAAATATAGTGAATCTATAACTGGTTCTCTTCTCACGTTCCTTGCAACCTAAACCAATGCGCCTCTCTCCACCCCCACACTCTACTCCAATAGACTTTCATTTCATCTCCACTGCAAAAAATTCAGCTAAGATTAGCTGCCAGACGGTCCTAACTTGAGAATTCTGATAATAATCCAAATTTGGGCAAAACAATTCAGCTAAGATTAGCTGCCAGACGGTCCTAACTTGAGAATTCTGATAATAATCCAAATTTGGGCACAACTGACGTCGAATTGAAGAATGATTCAAAATCATAGACCTGTTGGGTATTGGATCTGGGTACATAACAAACTTAATCAGGTCTGCATTCTGGACAAGGTTGATATGAACGGTTTACATACCAATTGCTTCTCACTTTCAACAACTGGGTTGTGATAATCCCTAACCAGGAATTCAGCCATCCCTCACAAAGGCCTAGGCAGTGCAAGCAGTATAAATTAAAAATTCTGAATAGGCTCAGCCTAGTCAATTAAAACTGAGGTGGGAGCCTGAAGGCCCTGAACCATGTGGCACCTTGAAGCGCCCTCGGAATGGAAGAAATGGGTAACATCCATTTCCAATTCTCCAGTAATGCATTCTTGGCTACTCAAAATGAGTTTCCATAGCCTGGGCTCATCATTCTTCTCAACAGAAGTACTTTTTACGAAGCAAATTGCCCCCCAAAAAAGTCAGGACTCCATCATTATATAGTCTATACTGCTAAACAATGTGAATGTGAATCGAAATCATGCAGAACTAACAAAGTACAAGGAATATATCCCTCCTCTCTGACCTTCACTTCTAATTCCTTCAGCAATCCATATATCCTGTCAGATTCCGAGTGCAACCTATCATTGGCGATGAAAGTATTAACAATATTTCCAACCTCAATCGAACTGCATCCAGGCGCCCCCCTCACCCCTTTCTCCTTCATTAAACTTCTGACCGCTGCTACCTTATCCCATTTGCCATTGACAGCATAGATATTAGATAGCAATACATAATATCCTCCATGGCTTGGATCCACCTTGAACAGATTCTGAGCTGCAAATTCTCCCAATTCAACATTACCATGAACGTGACAAGCACCTAACAAGGCACCCCAAACATGTGGGCTGGCTGGGATTGGCATCCCTTTGATCAGCTCTACAGCCTCCTTCAACTGTCCTTTGCGCCCAAGAAGATCCACCATGATACAATAATGCTCTGAATTTGGCATGAGTCCATAAAAGTTCACCATCCTGTCAAAAAAATTAATTCCATCATCGATCAAGCCAGCATGACTACACGCAGACAAAATTGAAACAAATGTAACATGATTAGGCTTGAGTGAAGATGCAATCATTCGTTTGAACATCTGAATGGCTTCACCCCCATGGCCATGAATTCCATAGCCTGCTATCATTGAACTCCAAACGACAACATCTTTTTCACCCATTGCATCAAACACCCTGATTGCGTTATCTAAGCTGCCACACTTTGAATACAAGTCCAGAAGAGCTGCACCAACAAACATCTGATCGTCAAAGCCGCTGGTAACCAAGTATCCATGCAGGCAAAGAGCCTGTTTAACAACTCCTAATTCAGAACATGCTGCAAGGACCTTCACCATTGTGACTGCATCAGGGATCATCCCACCAGACAACATGCTACGAAATGCCTCCATCGACTCGTTGGCAAAACCATTATGAGCACAACCACTTATCAAAGCAGCCCAAGAGACAACATCTTTCTTGGGCGTTCGGCGGAAAAGATAAATTGCATCCTCAAAACAAGAACACTTCATGTACATATCAACCAGAGCAGTAGAAACAGCCATATCTAATTCAAATCCTTTTCCAGCTGCGAACTCGTGTATCCTCTTACCTTCATTTAAATCACGAGCTACTGCACATGCTTGCAGAGCGCTAACAACTGTGACAGAATTCGGGTTGATTCCCTTCTCAATCATCTCATTAAAAAGAGCAAGAGCTTCAACTGCATTCCCATTCAGTGAATATCCAGCAATCATAGAGCTCCAAGAAACCACATCTTTGTTAGACATTCCATCAAACAGATTCCTGGCGTTATCCATCTGACCCACTTTGGCGTAAAAATTCAAGAAAGAATTAACCAGAGACAGATCATGTTCAAATCCTCTCCTAACCACAAATCCAAGACAACACCTACCAAACCCAAGATGCCCACATTGCGCACTAGCCGAAACCGCACTAACAAGAGTCACAGGATCAGGATCCAGACCACCCACAGTCAGCATCCGGGAAAAGAACGCAAGCGCCGAATCCGCATCCCCATTCTGCTGGTACCCAGTAACCACCGAAGTCCACAGAACAACATTCGGTTCAGGAAATTCATCAAACACTTGGCGTGCATCAGCCATTTCCCCACATTTAGCATACAGCGTAACAAGAGCTGCACCCACAAACGCATCCAAATCAACCCTCTCCAATTTCTTGACGAACCCATGAATCGCCTTGCCCAAAGCAAGCGCCGATGACCCAGAACAGGCCTTGAGGGCGATGGGCACGGTGAAGTTGTCGGGCATGTCGAGCGCAGTAGCAGTCATGTGGTGGAATAGCCGAAGCGTTTCGTGCCATTGTTTCTCTCTGCAGAAGGCTCTGAGAACGGCGTTCCAGAGGAAGACGGTGCGAGTTTGCTGGGGAGTTTCGTCGAACACCTGGCGAGCGAATTCCAGGCAGACGGATTTGGCGTAAGCAGATGTTAGTTTGGTGGCGAAGAAGCTGTCGTATAAATGGCCGCTTTTTAGTAGTAGAGAGTGCAATTGAGAGATGGATATTTGATTGGTGCTGCAGGCTGAAAAGAGATGGTTTAAGGCTTCTCTACTTCTCATTTAGTCTTAATGGTTAGCTCTCTGGAGCTACGGGTTCTAGCCGCATTACCACATTGGGGTCACAAGAAATTTTATCGGCTCGGCCGTTACTAGTCCCGAAGGAATTATCCGGCCAAAGGCTTGAAACACCTTCCGTTATAAAATAAGTAACTAAATAAAAGATTTACACAGATCCATCACTTAAACCCTTCTTAGCTCCTGCTAGCAACCTACACAAATTTCAATCCCCACAAATTATAGGGTTAAAACTTAACTTAGAGCCCAATAGGAGTTGGAGGGTCCACCGCAAATGCATAGTTTAAACTATGCCTCTGTTGGGCTACTGGGAGCCCTAGTTGGTGATTGGACCATTGATGTCATAAGTCTCGAGTAACTTTTGATGTACTTACATTTTTACCGATTTAAGGGTATGTTCGGCAACTATCCGTCTTATAAAAGAAAATCCTCTTTTTAGATGATTCTTTTATTCTTGTGGAATCATGTCAATTTTTAGTTTTAAGTTTAGTTAAAAAAAGTAATGTCACAATTCATACCTTGCGCAATGCAATGATTTTAAAGATTATAAAAGTTTTTCATAATCTATGATAAATTTTATAAGGGAGGGATCCCCAGCATTGTGAGCGACCTGCTTTTTCCACCAATAAGGACAGCCCACATCAAGCCTTAAAAAGAGGAATTTGATGCGTGTAGTCTTTGTTTAGTGTGTATTTACAAAGTGAGGCCATTTCCTCAACCACCCCTTTAGGAGACCTTCTCAATTATCCTTGTAATCTTTCATTTATTTACAAAATTATCCTTTTGCAAGCACTTTCCAAAACTACCCTTATAAGCCCAAAGGCATGATAACTTTTAAAAATTTTTCTCTTATGTCGCTTTCTTGAAAAAGGAAAAAAAATTAAACAGATATATTTGTGACCTCAATCAATCAATCATTCACGTTGGGTTCCTTTTTTTTTTTTTAGCTAAAGGAGGTTGTCCCGGCCATTTGGGCCAAACTAATCTTTTCGGGCCTGGAGGAACTAGGTAAATCCCTAGTGGCCCCAGTATAGTAATGCAGCTCAAACCCACAACTTTGAGGAGAAACCAGGATTCTACGCTAAATAAGCTACCCTTTAGAGTTAATCATTCAATTTGGGCTCACTTTGGAAATAATAACAATGTGAATAGAAGCCTAGGAAAATATCAGTTGTCTTTGAAAACACAAGTTAATGCAAAAAATAAAAAGAAAAAAGAAAAAAACAAGCAGTAGTGGATAAAAACTAGTGCTGATTCTAAAAGATTTTGCAAGTTCTTATTTTTTAATGAGAACATTCATACAACACATCAAGGTTTTTCATCTCTGGATCAATAAATTCATACAATAAATTCAAGAAAAAACTTAGGGGTTAGATGAAAATTCATTATTCAAGCAACATAGCCCAATCCTTATTTAGAAAATAAAAAGACTATTTTAAAATTTTATTTGGAAAATCGAATCATTTTTTGTGTAGCATATTCAATTGTTGATGATGAAGAACAATATTTCTATTTAAATAGAGAAAAAAATATGTTGATATAGGAAACATAATCTCAATTAGACCATGATAGTATCATCATGGCATGAGTGCTTATCAATCCAACGACAACTCTATTTGGCCCCTTCAGCAATCAAGGGAGGAGCTAGGATTTTCTTCTATGAGATCAAACGATAGCTGTACCATAAGATTTTATATCTATAAAGAATTTTACCAATTATTTAAAGTTAAATTATTTTTGCATATTTTTAATAACATTAAAATAAAAGGTTTTAAATTTGAAAATGCTTCCAAGACTCAATTTATAAAGACCTTATGAGGGCACTTAAAACACAAAAATAATAGAGTGAACTGAAACCCAGACCACTCAAAATAATCATTTGATTTTAGTTTTAGTATTGAGAGTTGTGACTTACTATAATTAAAGTAAAACATGTGCTAGATTGATCACAAGTAGATTAATTCACCCTGCCGTTGATTAATAAAAATTTATTAATTGGTTACATGTGATCCTTAGATGGGCCATAATACCAGCTTGTATGTGTTTGGACTTGAAATCTAAAAATAACATGGACAAACAATTGTACATGTGAGGCCCAAATCTAATGTGTAAACACTAAGCATGATTAAACAATCACTCAAGTTAATGCTACTCTTGATGCCAAATGGGCACTTAGCTTTTTTTTTTTTTTTTTTTGTGTCCTTTCATTATTTTTATTGTTTTCATTATAATCTATATTTTATGCCTAATTTTAAGGTCAACCTATATTTCTTCATTAGCATTTTTAATTAATATTATCTTTACTAAAAGTAATACATAAAAAATTAGAAGATAATTTTTTGTTATATTGACATATAAATTGTAAAAATTAATATGCAATATTACTTTTTCTATTCTAATTTTTATAATCTTTCGTAGTTAGGTGTATTCGTAGATCAATAATTTTTTAAAAATAAAGCACGTTAATTTGATAGGGACCCAATCCCAAATGGTCCCTCATAGGATCTCGTGACAATAACATGTGCATTAATTGGATGAAAAGACTGATCATCCTATCATCCACCAATTGTAACATCATACTTACCTACCTCAAGTCACTAGACAAATCCACCCATGTATGTAGTATCAATTAGATGAAACATGCAAACCCACCCTTATGCCCATCTACATCGGGCCACTAGCTAAACATTCTCTGCTTAATGACACCAAGTATATCCAATCAATTTATATCGTTCTTGTTATATTCAAATGGGACCCATCATATTTCACTTATCACCTTGTGCATGGGACCCGCTTGATTGATAGATGGTCAAATATTTCATTAGTGAGTCATATGTAGAGAAATATATTGATTTGATCTAATAAAATTTGGGTCCGACAAATATAGAGGGCTTTAACATAAAGATGAATTTGATCTGTAGTGTCCACTGATCATTACATAATTCCACAAATCTATAATATATTTGTTATTGAGATGGGCCAAATTTTATCGCATGAAAGGTAGGGCCTACCATTACATGATTAAGTGGGATAATCAATTGGAACAGTCAATTCGGCAAGAGAGAGACAATAGAAACGCAGATACTGGTGACGGGTCATAGGTGATGACTGATGAGAGACGTGAAAGGAAAAGGAGAGTCTTAGAATGATGTCATAAACTATGCTTAGTTAGACTTGGGAAAGTAACTTACTTAAGTCCTCTTTATGGTAGTCCTATGGAGTGCTTTTAAAATTTCATAGTTGATTGACCTGAAGCAATTGTAATAATTAAATCTCCTCTCACAAGTTGGATTCAATTGAATAGCAATGAAATGAAGTTCTAATTTTCATAGGCATTGGTATATGGCAGATTCCAGCGATAATTCGGAACCATTTGCAGCAACAATCTAAACTCTAAATCCTAAACCATAATCGAGATAAGCTTATTGTTGACATGCAAGTGTCATTGTTTGCCGGGACACGAGTTGCTAATTTGCACTCCACCATCTTGAGACTTGCAACTAATTTCTATAGTTTTACTAATTTTATACTTGAAATTTTAAGCAATCAATTATGCAGTAAACATGTACTAGTGGAACTGAGTAAATCAAACAGTCTAACCAGTTGGATCATATTGTCATCATATTCTCATTTGTGGACAAAATTTTGGTTATGTGTGGTAATTTGTACAGTTGTTTCTTCTACTCTATTGCTAAGTTGCTCGCTGTCCCTGTACGACTTGCAGTGAGGCCTTTTTCCCAATGCCATGTGGCATGCTTTCATTGGTGGTGATGAGAACATCCAACTACAATTTGTTTATTAGTTGTTCGTCATTAATGTGGTATAAGATGCTCGCACGTTCATTGCATGGAAAAGTCAAGTTGATGCTACAAGCGAACAGAGAAGTCCAATTGTGTGTTGGTCATTGCAACTTTCCAAGCCTCCAGGGGAACAATGTCAAGCTATCAGTAACTTGTTTTTTGGGTGTGTTTGAAAATGTACCAGTGCCAGCACATTATTACGCTGAAATGTTGACTTCCAAGAGGAACGAGGATTTTATCCAAGTAGAGTTACTGTAGATAAAAAAGACCCAATGAGACATGTTTTCATCGTAATGCTCTCAGTGTTCTTTTTTATTTAATATATTTTGAAATCTATGAGCTGGAGGAAGATATTTTCATTCACCCCCTGCATGTTTTTTTTTCCTCCTTCCCCGTCCTCTTCCTTCCTCCTTCCCCTCTTTTTTCGAACTCCTTTTAACCAGCTCTCCCGTCACCATTATCCCTCTTTTTATTCTCCTATACTTTTTTAAGTTTGTTATATCTGAACACAATCATCAAAGGATATCACCGCTCCCCTTTAATCAAAATACATCATAGCCCCATCATCAAGGAACCCTAGCCCGTAGGATTTATTGGGTATGGATTTAAAATGAATTTGATATGATAGGTCGCTTTGATATGATGTGGTTAGATTTGAGATTGGATGAAAGAATCATCATGAATAGAAAGAAGAAAAAGACACCACTAACGATGTCATTGTCCTTTCACCCATGAGTTGGAGCATCCCTACCTAATAGGATGTTTAAACTGTGTTAGGCATGGATATTTCCACTCATCACATGTTTAAATAGTGTGTTGACTATATTGGGTTGGGTTAACTATGTTGGATGGAGATATCCATACTCATCATAGGTTTAAATATTATTTAATTGTGTTGAGCGGGGAAATCCCTATCCCTATCCCTACCCAATATAGTTAAAACACTCTATCAGTCATTACATGTTTTAAATGAAGAAGATATTATCTTCGCTGCTTTTGGAGTTTGATTATTAGGAAATAGGATTTCTAGCTCAGTTTGAGATGATTATTTGAAAAGGAAAGATGATGGAAAAAGAGAGACGTAAAAAATGGGTATTAGCTTCAAGTATGAGGTTGGTTAGAATGCAAAGAAGAAGAAAAAAATACTAAAGAAAGAATAGATGGAAAGATGAGTTAAGGAATGAGAGAGAAGGTGAGTTCGGCAAGATGACTTTAGATGGATTTGTTTATGTCATGGAATAATGAAGGATGAGGAAGATAATGGGATGATGGGTGACTGTTTGAGTGTGTTCTGTTGGGTTTGGGTATGATGCACTAAAGAATGATGGAAGAATAAAGAGAGGGATGATGGTGAGGAGAGAGATAGTTGTAAGGGGCTGGAAGGAGGAGGGGGAGGAGGAATAAAGATGAGGAAGAGGATGAAAAAAAAAATTGAGTGGAAATATCCTCGCTCATGTATATAGGTGAGTGAGGATATCACTCCTCAACTCGGATTCCAAAAAGTTAAAACAAAAATTGATACCTACTACCACTCTGGTGGAAACATGTCTTTTAAATCCTTTTTTTTCTATACTAACTCTAAGGGGATTTTTCGGTAAAATCCTCTATCACAATAAATCAAAATATTGCAAAATTTAAAGTCTTTAAAAAAATCTTGATTTCTTCAAAATAAACTAAGAAAAAGGTAAAAATTAGTTTATAAAAGTAATTAGAGTTGTTTTTTCAATTTTTTTGGTATTTTTATTTGAAAAAATTATTTTTTTTTATGACAAGGCTATTGCTCAAATTCAGGAAAAGTCTCTTCCATAAACAATCCCAGCCATTAGCAAATGGGCATGAGCAAAGTATAGCTATCAGGTAACAAATAATGCCCAGTTTTTTTTTTTTCATGTATTGATCACAGTTGGGCACCACTGATAGGAGCAAGAATGGCTTTTCTTCGTTTTATAAGTAAATCTGTGTTTGAAGTTTTTCCCCGTCACAGGCAAAAAAATCATATTCCTACTGTGATGAAATGTAAACAATTAGAGGAGATCGTATGCATTGCCTTTAAACTTTTAGAATACACAGTGTACTCTTATCTTGAGCATTGTCTGTTAGTGAAGACAATACATGTGATGTAAATAGCATCCGTCTTTATCAATGTAGTGCTTGGTTCCCAAGAAATGACTTCAACCACTGTTTCACTTCATTTTTCCTACTTTTTTCAATACTCGTTTGTGTTGATAGAGATCAATTTTACCAATATTTTTAATTTGTATTGGCTTTAATTGCTTTACCAACCTATTATCTCTAATTTTGCCAACACCATTTTGCGTTGGTAAAGATTAAAGTTGGATGACATTTTTTATTTATATTGGCAAAAGGTACCCTTCATATACTTTTACCAACACTTTTCTAATACATTTTTTTTGGATTGGTAAAGTGTGTTGCCAACATTTGTTGCCTTTTTCCAACGCTTTGCTGTGTGTTGGCAACAGTAAATTTTGTTGTAGTGCATATTTCTACTGTAATGAAATGTAAACAATTGGAGGAGATTGTTTGCATTGTTTTTGAACTCTTAGAATGAACAATATACTATTATATTGAGCATTGTCTGTTAGTGAAAGACAACATGTGATGTAAATAGCATCCGTCTTTATCAATGTAATGCTTGGTTCCCAAGAAATGATATTGACCACTGTGAGTTAATAAAAAGAAAAACTTATAAAATGTTTGACTTTGAGGCCTAAAATAAATGGCTGTGATGATATTATTGTAATAAATCACATCTCAACCACAGAAGGAAGAAATGTAATTTAAAAACCATTAATTTGAGACCTTCAGATTAAGAGCTAGATGATCTTAATCTATTAAAATTGTTTTACACCCTACCTCTCTCAACCATTTAATTATGAAAGTTTAATGCCCTTTCAGAATTCAATCTACTGACCAGTAGTTGTTGAATCGGTGTCACATTAAAATCACTACTAATTAACAGGAAGAGGTGTGAAGGAACTTAATGGAAATGAGATTGTCTGAGGAAAAATCGCATGGTTACTGTGGTGGGACTTTTCCACTGTCTAAGGAGTTTTTAATAAGAGGATCCGGACTTAGCTCATTGATTTCACTCGTGGCAATCAAATCAGAAGAAAAGATTTTTCATTTATACAGAGTTGTAGTTGTAGAAACCCCACATTACGCACTGTAAATCTTCAAAGATTTGTAATCCCAACAAACAATCTTAAAAACTGATGATTCCTCACATGTTATCAAACGTGTCCGGTTCTTAAAATAAAACCATAAACATCATATACTAATCCTCCCTGTGGGCAACAAACAATCTTAAGAACTGATGATTCCCTACATGTTATCAACGTGCCCCATCCTTGAAATAAGAACATAAACATCATATATAGTATTAGCATTGCAATCCCATACCAAGGCAAGCCCCTAATAGAAAAACATACAGTGAATAATTTCAAAATAAGATGACAGTATGATTTAAAGTTAATTGTAAATTTCATTCTCTCTCTCTTTATGTATTGAAATTACTAGAATAATCAATATACCACTACATTAACAGGGGGTTACTGTCTTTTCCTTAGCTATATCATTCAAAAGACCTAGGACACAGAAATTTCAAAAAAGAAAAGACAAGCCACAGGGCATCATCCAAAGAGGACGAGATTCATGACATCCAAAAAACAACAAAAAGCAAAAACAACATCTTTCTCATGACAAATCAACGGACAATATCTTCAGCAGACCATCATACGCCACACCCTCCCCATCTCCACCGCCCAATCTAATCATGGCCCATATATCATCATCATTAGAATACAAACCAGCCCAGCTCATGTAACTCTTCAGATCATCAAAACCGACCTTGCCATCTCCATCTCTATCCATGACCCTGAACACGTCCTCCATGAACCCACCACCACTTTTAACGGTGCACCCCAAGACCCGCTCGAACTCATCAAACTCCACAAACCCATTCCGGTTGGAGTCGGCCACAGAAATCATCGAACCCATGTCTTCTTCGGTTGCACCAGCACCATTAAAACCTTTGTAGAAGGTCCGGAGATCGTCGAGGCTTATTCGGCCGTCACAGTCGGAGTCGAGGACTTGGAATGCTGGCAGGATTTCTACGGATCCGGCAGTTTCAGAAGATCTACCAGAAGGACACATATTTTGTCTTAGATTTTCTCACCAAACCAATCCTATGAAAAGCTCAAACCCAAAGCGGGGTTCATGGGGGTATATATAGGGGAGTCGGGAGAGGAGAATTTATGAGTTTTGGGTGGGAGACGTGTGGGCTTACGTCATGGGTCTGATGGGACCCTAAGAAAAGTCTTCTTTCAAATGAGGTGCTGGAAGAAAGGAAATGGGGTTGTAGTTTAGTGGAGAAAAGGGGAGGAAGGACAATGTGTGGGGTTTTGAGAAGTTTCTTGAGAATTTCGCTTGGGACCGTTGTGATAGGGGAATTGATTGTGAGGCTGTCATTTGTGAGGCATTTTTCCTGTGTAGTGGGTGTGAGATTTGAGGGCAATGTGTCAACGACGCAAGTTGATTAAAGTAAATTGCTGGGCATTTCCAAAGTGAAATGGTAATTACGGTGTTTACACATCATCATGTAAATATGTTGTATCTTGTCACCGTAGGGTTAAGGGCCCTAATTTTCAAGGGGTGTTTGGTATGACACGAGACTTGCATTATACGGGTTACTGGAATTTGAGATGTTAAGGTGCAAACTTGGCCAATAAGTTTCTCACGTATGGATCATGGACTTTTACCCCAAAGAAAAAATGGGTCTTTTGACTAATTCTGATCATTTAAATAAGGAAACTTATAAAAGAAAACAATAAAAGAGTTGATGATGGAGGATCCAAAATTTTAATATTGACACCAGGGATCCTTCCACTCCCTTTTTTTTTTTTCCCATATAGAGCGATATCAAAGTTCGTTTCATTATTTTTTTCTTCCGTTTTTGCAGGTGCCTATCACACCAACCGTTGATCTGAGGAAAAAAAGTGCAAATCAATTAGGCATCAAAATTTGAGGCTCATAAATAAAAAAACTAAAGAAGACCCAACCAAGCTTCATTTCCTTTGCTAAGATCTAAAACACAAGACCACCTTTTCCATAACCCATTCCACCTTAAAAAAAAATTGAAAAGAAAAACACATCCATCAAGTCTATGGCGTTGAAATAGTTACCTACTGTGGAAATATATTCTATGAATACAAATTATAGATCTGGTATAGGTATACCCAAAAACGCACATTTGTATAGAGCCGCATGGAAAGTGAATGGGCCATGAAGAGGGCGCTCCACAAACATGCCTTTGAACTGCATAAGGGGCAACAATAAATGGAAAACCTAGAAAAAACTCCTAACGGGGCACAATTGGGACCCAGGAAAATGCAATTGAAAACCTAAAGAGAGAGACCTTTTTGACGCATAGTATCCAGCTCGTTTACAGTTTGGTTAGTCGATTATGGAAGAACAGCATCACAGGTTGTGGCATTGTCAGTCATACTTGGACCTATAGCCATGTAAATCTGGCAAAATAAAAAAGAAAAAGGCAAAAACAGTGGATGTTTGCTTGCAGAAAAATTGATACCAGATTTCTAACAAAGCCAATGAGAAAACAACACAATACAATGTTAAGTCCTTTAATTTGGAGAAACTTGAATCTTATGACTTGATGGAATGGCTAGCATGCAAACATCTTCCAAGAAAATGGTTTCACTGGTGGAGAGAAAATTTTTTCCCCTCCAAAAAAAAATGTAATTTTATCAACATTAGATGTCTATGAAAGGTGGAAAATCTAAGATTTCAAAGAAAAACATATAGCTCCAGAATGGACTTTTGGATGGCCGTGCTTGTGTTTTAGATCGATTGGCAATAAAGAGCTAGAATTGTATGAGCTGCAATGGAATTGTTTTACAAGGAAAATGCTCAAGCTTGAGTAGCTTCAGTGTTTTTACAAGGAATTGTATGGTTACCAAGAAGCACTAAATTGGCCTACCTGCACTTGGCAAGAAAATCATATGAAAACTTTCACAACATTCATTTCATGGGCTAAAAGCTCACCAAGATGGGCCTTGATCAGAATACTTTTTCTATAGGATAATATTTCATCAACGCACTGGCGAAGAAAAGAAAATAACAATGAAGTATACAAAGAAGCCTGCAACGAGAATTCCTCCGTAAATAAAAGCTTGGTATGACTGCACAGGAAACTTGTACTCAATGTCGCAGCACTTCATCTTCTCTTTCTCAGCAGCTAAAACACTATCTACATACCTGTAATCAATAAACGTAAAAGGTCATATCTGGAAAAGCACTTGAACCTGCAGCTTAAACAAATACATCTAATGCACCCACGAAGTTTCAATTGTCAACGGCTGAGTGGTGCTGTGGTTAGGCACCTCCAACAAGGAAAGCTAGTGGAAAGGTCCTTCGACCAAGTTACCAACAAATAAAACCCACCCACCAAGGAAAACAAAGCTGAATATCAGAAAAGTAAAACAAATATGGACAGAGTTACTCACTGTTGTGTAAATATGGTGCTTTGAAGTATTTCTGAACTATTTAAGTGTGCCTCCTCTAAGCGATGATCATATAGCAAGGAAGATAAATCAACCAGCTGTTCCTCAAGATTCTGTTATTCAGTATATCAAGCAGAGGAGAAACTCAGTAAAATAAAATGGCAGGTGCTATGTAATAGCTATGTAATAGAAATAAAATATCAGATGATCATTCATGTATCTCAAGCAGAAGTGACTTACATCCAAATATTTCTCTAATCGTTCAACCAACTCATGTGGGAAAGGTTCTGGCAAGTTGGTCGTTTTCTTGTAGAACTTCTCAAGCCAGAGCTCGGTGCCTGACTTTTTCTTTCGGCCTCTTACTGGCTCACCAAGTGGTGTCCTAAGGAATTGGCCAGCAAAAGACTGGACAGCCTGTGCAAATGAAAAGCAATTTTGATACACTTCTTAAGAATGGCACCATGGATATATGAGTCCAAATAAAGACCACTCCGAAATCTCAACCTACAATTCATACCTCGGAAGTATCCCGGATCCTGCGAAGTGCAGAATCAACACGTGCATATATCGTGTTTCTCTGCAACATGTCATCAGATACAACAGTAACTATAATTATTTTAAGTATTGAGAAGTGCAAAAACCTATACAGAACAAGAAATGTATACTATAAATAAAGACGCACAATGAAAAATTGCCCAACCCTAGAACAAAACTACAAAACTGGAGCCCCACTATGCTGGTAAAGAACTTGGGCATCTCAAACCTATCCACAGTCCACACCACATTTGGCAAGATAATCTCAAAGAACACAGAATCCTAGTGGTCAAGCAAAATCTATCATACTGTAAGTTTTATCTATTTATGAGCAACAGAGAGTAAGAAATGGAACTGAAACTCTTCAACAGACGTAAAGAGCCCACAAATGGTCTGAACAAGAGATACAAACAATAGTAAGAGAAAGCATTTTATCCTTATTATTTGTAAAGGCCACTCTATTAAAAACAAAACAAAACAAAACACACAAATGACCATGCCGTAGAATCTTCAGGTCGGAATTTAACTCATCCCATTATTTGCTCAATACCCATGCCATGTGCCAATGTAGCAAGCACACTTGTGCTCTATGATGCCCAGATACAGCATGGATATGGTAGGGAATGCCATAGATACAGCAGGGGCACGGATTTTACATGTAAAAAGTGAAGTATCGGATCTAATACGACATGATATGTTGCCCATTTTGAAGTATCTATGCATCATTGCTTGTGCTACACCCAAGCCAAGCAGCAGGTTGATCCCACCATGTAGATGACAAGGGAAAAAACAGTTGGGCTACCCATACGCTCAATGTGGTTCTTAAAAGGACTTCTTTTTATTTTTTCTGTTTTCTTCTTCCTGCTTCCTTTCTTTTTTGGGTGACCACCTGAGTAGTCCGCTTTAGCCTCGTCCAGGTTATTCAGAAGGTGACTGATAACTTACGTGTGGCACACATGTGACATGCTAACACTTATGTCACATGAGGATGCACGTGGCACATGCAGGTTCAGCAAGACTCCAGCAGAACAAGAAGTCATGTTTGCTATATATAAGCTGTTGGATATCACAAGGCATTGTATAAACAATAAATTATAAAAAGGAACAAACAATTCCTTAGCCAAAGCAGCCATCATATGCATATTAGACATGATGGTAGAACCATGCTACGAATTCTATTTGTGTCATGGCCTGTTTCGATATAAAAATTTGAGTTTATTGATCAAAATTTCATGGAGAATGGGGCAAGAAGATATTTGGCCTTACCAAGGCAACATCCTGAAGCATTTGACTAACTTGAGAAGCATTAGAGAAGGGTCCAAATGGATGACAACCAGTTGCCCAAAGCCAATTCACCATTGGTCTTTCATGCACACGTGAGGCTCTCTCGTAAGGTGCGCTTAACCCACCCACAGTAGAGGCAAGACCTGCCAAAATGTGTCTCTGTGCTTGTGATGGGAGAGCATACCTTCTCTCTGTTTCTGAAACATAGCTGCAGCGATCAAATGCTAAAACTCTTAATTTGCAAGGTCTGAATTTCATCCATACGAGGAAAGTAGGACACAGTTGCACAAGGTAAGCAGGTCAAACTGTCAAGAATGCATATAAGCTGGAAAATGCAGGTCTGTCTGACACAGGTTCTGAGTTTTTTTTACAGTATATCACACTATATTGTATTATTATTATTATTAAGAAAAGCATATACATACATACATACAGATCATCACAACCTTTGATTTAGATGACTTAAAGTTCAACATTTCATACTCAACATTTTTATGAAACTCAGTCCAACAGTGAGAATAACTCAAATCAGTGTCAAATTATGGAAGTGCCCATTCATGAGATAGCTAGTGAGTGTGAAGGGCTTGGATTGATGATAAGTGGGACCCACACAGTGATTACCTCTCATAGGGACCGTGAAAAGTACCTCATATGAAATGTATAGCCCTCATGTCCTGCTTTGCTTCTTTTAATGAATGAATTGTTCTTGTTAAAAAAAAGAAAGAATAAACGTGTATATGCAACTACTACTAAAAGAAAAACATCAAGAAATAAAATACAATCAGGCCAACTGACACCTAGATACTTTATCCATGTCATATCATATGCAATAGTCATTTATTGTATGTAATTTTTGTGTAAAATCCATGCCCATATTGTCTCCATGGCCAGCTTTATTCATGCTGTATCTGTTATCAGCAGGCTAAGAATAGCAGTTCGGAATTAGGATTTAGACACAATTGGGTCGAAAGTGTCGCTGCATGGCAAGTAATGTCTCAATCGAGAAATTCACAGAGGACAAACCTCAAAGGAAGATGACTCCACAAAGAAAATTCAACTTTAAAACTGTCTCCAATGTTCTGCAATGCCCATATAAATAGGAAAACTAACCCTAGAATCTTAGACTCTTAATCAATACTAAATTAATAACCAAACTAGGAAACTAAACAAGAACTCCAATGAAATTTGAAAGCTAATCCTAATTATAACTCATTAAAGAAAACAAAGCAAGAAACAAGATTCTTGACTTTCCAGGGTCTCACATGTGGGCCACAGTCCTGGTTAGATATTTTTATTGGGCTTGCTTCAGATTCTCTGATTGAGTATATCACAACATTCTCCATCTACAATTAGGCTACAAAAAGTCATAATCATGGGATGGTAAGCTCAACAGCACAGAATGGAGGTACAAATGAGGACAGCACTTCAAGTTGTACATATTTCAAGCATACACCAATGTTGAAAGAACTTTTGGCATGGCTTTGATAAAAATCTTAATATCAAGATCTTTTTCTGCAGTTGTTACCTCAAAGGTATCTTTTCACTTTCGTGCTGAAGAACAATGACAACATCATTACTTGTCGACACAAGACTTTCATCTTCCATTAGGAGGTCAGTGTCCACACCAGCCAATGATAGGACAAAACTGTCAAGAATACAAACTTCTGATGAATATAACTATTACATCCAACAAGAGATTGCAACTAAAATGGTTGCACAAAAATTAACTACCAGTGTATACAGACACGCATGCATTAAATTTAAGTAGAAACGGGTTAATTTATATGACGAGAAACAGTAGAACAACTATCTTACAAGTAACAACTAAGCATAATACATGTGTGCAAACAAGCAACATGCATGCACAA
Organism: Sextonia rubra; assembly: GCA_037013555.1. Lineage (NCBI taxonomy): Eukaryota > Viridiplantae > Streptophyta > Magnoliopsida > Laurales > Lauraceae > Sextonia > Sextonia rubra. Next base: position 100,349,501 of record JASUAD010000001.1, on the reverse strand, counting down.
GAGTGTGCACGTGACAAAAATAGAAATGAAAGAAAAAAAAAATTATATGAGCTTTTCTATTTATACAATGAAAATGTAAACTGTTTCATATTAATAATAAATGTTTAAGGGTCTTTCATTTCAGAAGACTTAACCTGGAATGTTAAGAGGAAACTCAGTTCCCTATGTTGCGATTCTTTATGGTCTAGGGGTTCAGAATCAACATCTTTGTATCTTTTGATGAAACTAGATGCTTTTGATGCACATTCAGATAAAATAGTATGAGACTCGCAATAACTGTTAATGATGCTGGATCCATCAGGCCAAACCCACCTGTATACTAAAGCCCAGCCCACTAGTGTAGTCAAATACCAATATTATGTACAGATATTGCTTAACATATTAGGACTATGCTGACTGTATTTTGACCATGTAATTACTGATTTGTAGCCCATGACAGGGCACTTGTAACACTATATAATCTAAATGAATGCTGGGATCAGATCATCCCATTCCAAGCCATTTATTCTTAGTATTGAATACCGTGACATGGCATCAGAGCTTAAAGGACTGGTTCACCATCTGTGTGTATTCCAGCAGTAACAGCATCTTTCTCTGTCATCTTGCTTGACTATCGATCGAAACAGCACTTTCTGCAACACTGGACAATCACCTTCAGATCTCATCTTGATCAAAGGGGCCCACCTGAGATTATCTTGACTCCAACAGAAGATTCAACCTTCTTGGTCGCAGGCCCATCCTGGATTTTTACAAGATTTTTTCAGGATTTTTCCTCACCGTCGAGGTAGCTTTTTTTGCTCATCTCTAGTTTTCAATATTTGACCAATAGTCTTCATCATAGCCGTCCAGATTTGTGGATTTGTCATCAATCCACTTCAAGTTTGCACTGCTGTTAATAGATTTGATTCTCTCCAATGTATTAGAGTCTGATCTGAGATTGGATCAACAGCTGGGGCCCTAATACAGCATCCGCCCAGTTTTTTTTTTGGGCACCTGGCGTTCCTTTTTGCATTTACTCTTGTGAAGCGATCTTCCGGAGTTTCCTTTATGGTCGTTGGGCACTTCTCTGTTGCTGCATATTCTCTTTCCTGCTTTGTGAAGCTTCTCCAGATCTGAGAAATTATCAAGGTTCAGTGCATCGTCCCTGCCAAGAGTCTGCTCTTCTGTGGCCCATCTTCGATCATCACAACTGCATCAAAGCATCACATCACCTTGGTCGACCATCTCTCCTAGGAATTTAGAGCATTTTTTTTTTTTGGGAGCCGGTTGATTTTCTGTGCTGCTGTCTCTGTTTGCTGCTGTTTGTGCTGCTGGTTGATCGCCAATTGCTGAAAAGTGGCCTAATTTTTAGTATATTGTGGTAGCTTCTGCACTCTTCTCAACCTGCTGATTTTGGCCTCTCTGGACTGCTATTTCTTTAGATCAGAGGTGCTGATCTCGGCTAATTAATACATTCTGGTTTGGAATATTTTTGCTTCTACATCTGTCATAATTTGTTACACATGGAGAAATCTGAAAAAAATTTAATCCGGTTCAATGGCAAGAACTACCCATCTTCAGCATTCCAATTTGAACTTTACCTTGAAGGTAAAGAATTATTGGGCCATATTTCTGGGACTGACCCAAAGCCAACAAAAGATGAGAAGAAAATTTTTCTTGGAACACAAAGGATCGAAAAAATCAAGACCTGGATTCTTGGGTCCATGGAACCCCATCTTATCTTGATCTTAAAACCCTACAAAACTGCCAAAGAAATGTGGGAATATTTACAAAATGTATATCATCAGAAATGATAATGATTTGGCTTAAAATAGAACGGAATGGAGAAACAGAATTCATGTAGCCAACTCCAACATGGTTGGGATAAGGCTTTGATTATGATGATGATGATGATGATGATATCATCAGAAAAATTCTGCACGCCAATATCAATTGGAATTTGAAATTGTGAATGATATGCTAGGAACTAAGTCCATCCAAGAGTATTATTCTGGTTTTTAGAATCTATGGGCAGAATTAGATGAAAAATTAGCATGCCAATGTTTATGCACAAGCCCTTTCAGAATTACAAAAGCTACTTGAGACTAATCATCAGGATCAATTTCTCATGAAACTGAGGCCTCAATATAAAACTATCAAATCTAATCTTATGAGTAAGGTCCCCCCACCGTCACTAGATAAATGCTTAAATGAATAGCTACGAGAAGAACAAAGACAATTCAATCAGTCTGGTGGGACTCCTACACCCACTCATGGTGCAATTGAAGTTGCATATGGTGCATCTACTCAGTCTAAGCCACCAAACTCTTCTGTTGGTATTGCTTATGCTACCGAGGGCAAACAACCAAGCAGAAATATAAATAAAGTGCAGTGCTACAGCTGTCAAAAGTTTGACCATTATGCAAATCAGTGCAAGCATAAAATCTGCAATTACTACAAAGCCAACTGGACATTTGATCAATTACTGTCGCACTCGTCTTCAGAACTGGAACCCAAAAGCTTATCAGGCCATAACTACTACTTCTGGCACACTAGATACCTCTTCCATGTCTTCCTCAGCTCCTATTTCTGCTACCTCTATCACCCCTGACATGATCCAACAGATGATTCTCCAAGCTGATGCAATCCTAGGATAGGATTTGCAATCAAAGTGAGTGTTTGGCACAATGGAGGTTTTCACAAAAACAATCACACGAAGAAGACAAAGCCTCCAATGATAAAATCCCACAGAAAATATTATTAACTTGTAACTCTCTGCATAATTGTTCTTTATAATATCATATAAATAGGAAATATAACCTAGTGCCTAAGTAACCCTGATCTAATAATAGAAACTCCCTAATAACAATGAAATTAGAAACCTACTAATAATAAAAATAATATAATCGAAATCTACTTGAAAGTTGACCACTTATGTGCCTTTGCTGCATCATTCCCCCCAGGTTGGAAAAGAGTTCGACCACGAACTCGGCATGGCTTGGTATTGCATCTATAAACATTGTGTACATGAAGCACGTCCTTAGTAATGCGGGCTTGTGCTCCTTGTTTGGGCGGTTCGAGCTTCATAGGATGAAGCGCAACATGCTGTCCATTATGAGCAAAAGTATATATATTGTTACGCATATCATGAGTTCCATTCTTATCATACATCCACAAACGTTCCAATAAGATATCACCACTGTCCATTGGTAGCACATCGCACCAAACTATATCTTTGTAGTTCACCAATGGCAAAAGTAACTGAACATGCATACCGTATTTGCACTTCATCACCTGTCATTAACTACTTAGCAAAATAAGGACAATAATGCTTTCAAACCTTCAGCTTCAAACAATCCACTGATGATTAAGAGATGATATTTTCAGAACTATCTCCATCAATCGCAACTGTGCATGCTTCTCCATTGATTGTACGTTGTGAGTGAAAAATATTATTGAGCAACCATTTCTTTCTTTCGGTCTGCTGAGTCTCTTTGATGACCATGAGCATGTCAATTTCCTCTAAAGGATCCACTATTTCAATCTTCTCATTTTCATTTCTCCTAGAATCATCTGGAGTATCTTGCACATCACTTTCAGGGGTATTTTTCTCATCACTTTCAATTCTAATGAGATGTATGTGCTTTGGACATTCCGCTGCGCAATGCCTGAGTTGTTGACAATGAAAACAAATCAACCTATCCTGACCTTCAGGCTTTGCAAAAATCTTTCCCGATGAACCACTTGGTTTAGATGCACTAAGTTTTTGCGTTTGATGATTGTCAATACCCTCGGCTTTGATGGCATGTTGGATGTTCAACAACTAACCTAGTTTGTTGTTTCATGTTTTGAAAGCTTGAACGCAGGTCTCTAACATAGTTAACGAGGAGGAATTTTTGTTTCAAAGTATTCTTCATCTCATCCTATGTTTCAATGGGGTCCATGTTCTAATTCCTCCTTTTTATTTGCAATTATACCCACCAAGTTGCAACATAATTGAGAAATCGAATGGCAACTAGCGTAACCTTGTGGCATTCACTCATTGCCTTTTGTACAAAAATATTCTCCACGTACACTAACCAATCAATGAATTCAGCAGGCAGAAATTTTTCACCATATTCGGGAATCACGAGTTTAATCCCTAAATCTCGATCAGGATTATTGACGAGTGGATCTCGTTGATTCCAAATATTTTCTCCATCATCACGATTGTGATTCACTCGCTAATTATTTTTCAAAATTGTCACCCTAGTGTTAAGTTGTTGCAAAGTGGTTTGCACGTTGTTAACAGTGGCAGTTAAATCTCTAATCGCACCAACCAAATCTTCCATTGAAGAAGATGAAGATTCCACCTCAACTTACTTTTTAGGAGGCATTTTTTTTAATGCAAAATTAAAAGCTGATTAACCTGATGTGTAAATCAGCTTTCCACAAAAGTGTTGGTGGAGACGAATAAGAAATCGAATCTCGAATAAGCTTGATATCACAAAAATAAATTATGATCCTTGATTTCACTGAGTACTACTTTGCAAAGGAAAGATGATGTCACAATGTATTGGTGGTTGTAGACTACAGAATGGTCAAAAAGTTGTTCCGAATCCGAAACCAAGCCCAACGACCTGTGATTTATGGGTTTTTTTTGCCTTGAACTTTGTGCTAGAGAAGGAAATGAAAGAGCCTTGACTGTTTCTGTTTCAAAACCTTTTCTCCTTTGCAACAAGATGAGGAGGTGGGAGAGAGAGGTGTCTCAAGCGTGCGGCTTAGGCGCAAGATTGGCCAGCGGTAAGGCGATAGCGGACTAGGCCGTGGTGTGAGATGACAAAGGCAAGTGACAATCAATGACGGGAATAGTGAGCAAAGATGTGACGGGGCTATAGCAGTGGCATCCATACAACCATGGCTCTGAAACCTCTGCAAGAATGCTTCGCTGGAGAAGGCACAATGGCAGGTGGCTGGGTCTCAGGTGCCAAGTACTCAGTCTTCTTCTTCTTTCTCTGCTCTGTCTTTTTGTTTACACCGGGGTTAGGGAACAGCGGTGTTGGGGAAGAAGGTGTGGGGCACGACTGGGAAAGGTTTGGCTAGGGTGGGCTTTGACTGTGAAGGGCTCAGATGGAGCTACGATTGGGTTTGTGGGTTTCGGTCATTGGGTTGATGGGTGACAATGGTAGTCGCTGTGTGTGGAGAAGAGGTCTCGGCTAAAAAGGAGGGTAGGGTTTTAGTTAGGGTGTGGGGTACGGCTGGGTTTCCAAGATTATGGCGAGGGCTGGGTTTTTTTTTTCAAGATGGTAGAGATTCAAAATTGGGGTTTCGTGGGGAAGGTGGTCTTGGCGACAAGGGATTGGTGACGAATAGGGCGACTGGTATTTGGGAAGAAGGGTTAGGAACAATGAAGGATACGAAGATGGAGAAAGACGGAAGAAGGAGGTAATCACGCCGATGATCAGGGATCGTTTGGCTCTGATACTAATTGATGCAATCTTAGGATGGGATTTGTAATCAAAGTGAGTGCCTTGGCACAATGGGGGTTTCCACAGAAACAATCACACAAAGAAGACAAAGCCTCCAATGATAAAATCCCACAGAAAACATTATTAACTCAAAACTCTCTGCATAATTGGTCCTTATAATGTCATATAAATAGGAAATATAACCTAGTGCCTAAGCAACCCTAATCTAATAATGAAAACTCCCTAATAACAATGAAGTTAGAAATATACTAATAATAAAAACAATATAATCCTAATCTACTTGAAAGGGGACCACTTGTGGCCCTTGCAGCATCTCAGGCATTTTCCACCCTTGCATATCTGGTAAAAAAACATTCTTTCTCACAGTGGTATTTTGATTCTGGCGCTTCCAATCATATGACATCTTCATCAAAATGTTTTCCTCAAATTAAACCAGATGATGGAAAGCTCCTAGTCCATGCTTGTAATGGTACAACAATACCTATTACATTTGTTGGAAATATTTATCACTCTTTACCATTGCATGATGTCTTTTGTTCTCCAAGTCTTTCTACCAATTTGATTTTTGCAGGACAGTTAGTTAATGATAACCGCAATGTTTCTTTCTCTTCATCTGGTTGAGTGGTGCAGGATCAAGAGACATGGAAGGTGATAGCGAAGGGGCCTAAGTGTGGGCATTTATTTCCTCTCCACATCCATTCACTAAGTTCAGATGTCTTTAGTTGCTTTTGCTATTGTCTCTAAGAATAATGTGCAATTATGGCACAATAGATTAGGCCATCCTAATTCAAAAGTTTTGTTATCACTGTTAAACTCTGGTCATATTAATAAAATGAAATTTTTACCTTCCGATATTGCTATTAATTGCTCTACTTATAAACTCGGAAAGAGTAAAAGTTTGCTTTTTCCATTACATGTCTCATCTGCTGCAGAATGTTTTCATTTAGTTCATAATGATGTTGGAGGTATTGCACCAGTCATTTCTCATTCACAGTAATAAGTATTTTCTTATATTTATAGATGATTATAACCATTTTACATGGGTCTACTTTCTACATGCTAAATCTAAAGTCTTTAATGCCCTTTCAAAACTTCCTGAATTATGTTCAAAATTAGTTTTCAACTTGCATTAAGACTTTATGTACAGACCTAGCGGGGCGGGGGTATGTATTTGAAAATTTTCAAGGTTTTTTGTAAAAAAAAGGAATCATTTCTCAACGGACTTGTCCCTACACTCCCGAATAAAATGGAAATGCAAAGAGGAAAAATCGTCATCTTCCAGATATGGTTAGATGCTTGTTATTAGATTTTGACTGGAGGCATTAACCACTGCTACTCACATCATCAATTGTTTTCCTTTTTCCAAACTCAAAAGTACATCCCTACATTTTCATTTTTTCCAAAAGGACCCAAAATAAACACAGTTGCATACTTTTGGATGTGTTTATTTTATTCATCTTTTGTCCCATGAACGTACAAAGTTATCAGCACGGTCTGAAAAATGTGCCTTTCTTGGTTACGCCTCTCAGCAAAAAGGTTTTATTTGTTATGATCCTTCAGTAAAACATACTCATATTTCTAGGAATGTTGTGATTTTTGAACATCAATATTTTTCCATTCTTTTCCTGATTTACTTCCAGGAATAACATTTTCTAAAGTACCATCTTTCGATAACGAAAGTCTTCTATCACCTGTGCGATTTAATCCGGAGAAGGTATATGTGCGACGACAGGTAACAAATGCCGCAAACTTGCCCCTTCTACAAGATCCAGCCCCAGTCCTTGATCCAACACCAGATCCAACTCCACCTGCCCTTCGTCAGTCTTTTCATACTACTCGTCCTCCAGATCGATATGGCTTTTTGCATTTTTCCTTTTTAGCTACCTTATCTTCTATTCCAATACCTACATCTTATTATCAAGTAGTGAAGTAAGATTGTTGGAATAAGGTTATGGAAGAAGAACTCGATGCACTCTGGCAAAACCAAACATGAGACATTGTTACAAGTCCAGCCATGGTAAAGCCAATAGGGTGCAAATGGGTATTTTTTGTCAAGTTAAAAGTTGATAGTTCTTTGGAGAGACACAAGGCCTTGTGTCTCTTGGGAACTGACAGAAGTATGGAATTGATTATGAGGAAACTTTTGCTCAAATTGCCAAAATGACTACAGTTCGCATCATCCTAGCAATAACTACCTCTCAGTGCTGGCTTCTTTTTCAATTCGACGTGTCTGAAGGCAAGTTGCCTGACTGAGACGTTCCTTGCATGGATTCTAAGCAGGCACCTAGAGCATGGTTTGAAAAATTAAAGGATGCGCTATTAAAGATGAATTTTCAACAAAGCCCACAGATCCATCGATGTTTCTTCATCACAACTCCAAAGGCATCACAGTTACAGACACTGCCATGATTACAGATCTCCAGCTTTCCCTTCATCAATTGTTTCACATGACAGACTTGGGCCTCTAACATATTTTTTGGGATTGGAAGTTCATCAATCTGAGAAAGGGTTAATTCTTCATCAACATAAGTATGCTATGGATTAAATCGAATCAGCAGGTCTCTCCAACTCAACACCTATTGAAACTCCTCTTGAAATCAATCTTAAACTCCGTAGTGAGAGTAGTGATCCTCTACCTAATCTTACATATTATAGACAACTCGTCGGCAATCTCATATATTTAACCACCACTCGGCCAAACATCAATTATGCAATAAATCTATTAAGTCGGTTCATGACCAAGCCTCACCATCTTCATTTAGCGGCAGTTTGAAGAATTATCCATTATCTTCTTGGCACTCCTTACAAAGGCTTGTTTTTTTCCAGTTAGCTCTCCACTTCAATTAACCGCTTATTCGGACGCGGATTAGGCAGGTTGCCCTGGCACTCGTCGTTCTACTACTGGCTGGTGTATGTACTTGGGTGATACTCTTATATCCTAGAAAGTCAAAAAACAAGACAACGTTTTAAAATCATCAACAAAGGCAGACTACCATGCTATGTCTATAGCATGTTCAGAAATTCTATGGCTTCGTGGTCTTCTTGCATAACTTGGTTTCATACAAAAGTCCCCAACACCTCTGCATGCTGATAACAACAGTGCCATTAGGATCATAGAAAATCCAGTGTTTCATGAAAAGACAAAAAACATCGAGGTCAATTGTCATTTTATCTAAGGTGAACTTTTACGTGATGTAAAATCACTACCGTTCATCTCTTCTGCGCTCCAAATTGTTGCCAAAGCTCTTCCACGATAGCGCCATCAATTCTTAGCAGACAAATTAATGCTTGTTGACTCACAAGCATCAATTTGAGGGGAGTGTTAATGATACTGGATCCATCAAGCCAAACCCACTTGTATACTAAAGCCCAGCCCACTAGTGTAGTCAAATAACAATATAATGTACAGATATTATTTAACATACTAGGACTATGCTGACTGTATCCGACCATGTAATTGCTGATTTGTAGCCCATGACAGGCAACTTGTAATAACACTATATAATCTAAATGAATGCCGGGATCGGATCATCCCATTCCAAACCATGCATTCTTAGTATTGAATACCATGACAATACCCAGAAAGTTCAAAGTACACTAAGCAGCCATGATTTGTATCCAGAAATTGACAAATAAGTGTAAAATCAATAGTACGTTATACTACTCTTATACTATAACAGTATAACGTTTTATTCCATTTGCTTTCATTCTTGCTATTGGTGGCATTTGAATGAAAAAAGGGAAAAAAAAATTATGTTCACCTACAAATACCATATCTCATATCCACCACCCCCCCCCCCCCCCCCCCTGCTGTGCTACATCATTCTATAAACATGTGAAAATGTTACCTACTCTTCCTAAAGGACAATTAGGGGGAAAAAACAAAGCATAAATCACGGGGCTTCGTAATCTAGGGATATATATATAATATTTTTGGTAGTTCCAACCAAAGATAAACTGCAGAAGAACTGAGTCTTTGTGACGGATAACTCCCCAAAGAAAAATGGAAATTCCATATATAATTTGCAAGATATATTCATAAAGAACCACCAACATAGATGGGACAAGGCTTTGATGATGAAGTATAAAGACATTGATCGAGGAAATGAAAGTGGCATTGCTTTATTTGTTATTGATCACATAGTATGATAAGAGTAACATAAGCTATAACTATTGGCAGAAGTCATGGTGTGCTCACACAGGAATCACTCTGGTTCCATAGGTTCGATAAAGAGTTCCCGGTTTCTTCATTCTACTTCTTTTCTTATCTCTGGTACTTTTAGACCTGTATGATGCCCAAAGAGGCTTATGCTTGATTATGGAATCCTGTGAACCATCAGATTCATCCATCCAATGCTGGGAAAGATGCAAAAGAAGTTAGGAAAGCTAATATCACTGAACTTGTCTCCTAGAACATACTAAAGAAAACTTAGAAAGATTATATAAAGATAAGTAGATTAGAAAAAAGAGAAAACCATGAAGAGTGAGGCCTAACATCAGATGTCAAATAACATGAGAACACAAAGAAAGTAAATTAACATATACCTGGCGAAGGAAAAATTTACTTGAGAGTGAAGGGTCAGCAACCTCAAGTAAACCAGCAGCTAGCACATCAGCAGAACGTTCCATTTCCTGCATTAAATACCTTCAAGCATGAAATAGTTATGCTACAAAGAAACATATCAGCATGTGTTAAGAGACAAGTAGTGGAGAGTTTTGGAAGTGAATTCTTTTAATATATGTAGGAGCAATGTGAGCCAAACAGAAACCAGTGTCCAGCAAGTGAACAGAGTGATCCAGCAAAGATTATAAGCAAGTATATTAGTGGACAATGAGGTGTCATTTGCATGGTGTTTCTAATAAATGATTTGTCAAAAAAAATATATTATTCCGGACTTGTGTTCTGAATTCTGATTTAACAGAGTGGTGAACCTGAAGTGGAAGAAGTAGATCTCAACCAGGACTGAGGTAATGTTTCCTTAGTTTTTGTAAGTTTCTACTTTTCCGGTTCATTTTTCTTAAATCTGCGTAGATCCTGAAATTTAGCTAGAGGTGTCAAAATGGCTGGGGCACCCATGGGCGGCACGGCCCAGCAAGTGAGTCTGTCTGTCAACGGCACGGCCTGTCGCCGAGCTTTCCTAGCCCATGGCACGGCATGACTAAGCACACCTGTGCGACATGGCCCAGAGCTACAACAATCAGCACAGCACAGCACGGCACAGCAGAATGGTCATTTTTTTTATATTTGACCATTTTGACCCTCCCAACTGCAAAAAACACAACTAGTTTATGTGTTTCAACCATTTTACACCCCTCCCCAACCCATCCACCCACCCACCCACAAAACAGCGAGAAATGGTTAGATTTTGGGCATTTGAGGTCATTTTGACATTTCAAAAATCTAAAAATACCACTTCTCTCATTTCTCACTACTTCTCATCAAAAGCTCTCTCCTCTCACTCTTTCATAAATCTCTCTCTCTCTAATCATATTTGTAAGAAGTTTTTGGGGGACCAAAGATCAAGTCATCAAGAGACAAGATCAAGGGGACCTTCAAAAAATTTGAAGTATTTATTTTATTTCAATTTGAGATTTTATATTTCTATATAGTATTATATATATTATATTAACTCTCATCTCCTCCCCTTTGTTGTATTAAATATCACAAAAAGTTCTCTTACTGTTTATTATATATCTTGTTTTTTTTTCAAATTTAGTTTTTTGAATAAGGCTGGACTATACTCCAAAGAGTTTCCCTTTAATTTAGGGGAAGAAAAGCATAACTACAAGAAGAAACAAAACCCCAACTAGAGACTCAGACTAACCGTAGAACATCTAAGAGACCCCAACTTCTACAGTTTGGCAAGCATTTAATTCTATATTTGTTAAAGATAAAAATGGAAAAGAAGTAGAAAGAGCTGAATGTAAATATTGCAGTAAGCTCTATAGTTGCGAGTCAACTAGCAGTACTGGCCACTTGAAAAGGTAGGCATAAGGACAATGAACCCAAACATATTGGGTCTCAAGGCCAAGGGTTAGGGGGTCAATGGTACAGACCCAACTTTCAACTAGTCATAGTAGTTTAGGAGTTTTTTCTTAAAATGCCACTGATGCTAGACAATTGCTTGTAAAAATGATTGTACTAGTTGAATTGCCATTTGCTTTTGCTGAAAATGAATTTTTTGAAGAATACATCCAAAATGCGCTAAATTCACAATTTAAAAAGATTACTAGAACTACTGCTAGAAATGATGCTATTAAATTATGGCAAAGTGAATAAGAAAACATAAAAAAAAATTACTTACTAAATAGTCCAAGTAAAATAGCTATAACTACAGATTTATGGAAAGCTAAAGTGGTGATAACTCTTTCTATCACTAACCTGGATGAAAAATGGGTTATGAATAAACGAATTATTACTTTTTCCAAACTTGAATGGCCACATAGTGGCCAAAGAATAGGATCCCTTATTTTGGAAAAACTTCAAGAATATAATATTTTGGAAAAATTTTTATCTATAACATTTGATAATGCATCTAATAATTCTGCAGCTATTGACCTAATGAGAACTATGATGCCAATCATGCCATTTACAAATTTAATCGATAGATCGATTTTTCAAAATAGATGTGTATGTCATCACATCTTAAAACTTATAGCCAACATTAGTTTAAAATATATTGAAATAATAACAGAAAAAATAAAAGATATTGTTAGATTTATTTATTCCTTTGCACCTAGAAGAAAATTATATTCCTCAATATGTCCGAGGCAAGGGGTAACACCTATAAACATAAATACAGATGTGGAATTCAATGTATGATTTATTAACTAAGGCTCTTTCTAGAAAAAATATACTTAATGAATTTTGTGCTTTTCATGCACAAGATTACAAGGTGACCGATGCACATTGGGAAATTTGTTAAGAAATATGAGATTTATTAAAAGTTTTTTATAATGCAATACTATTTTTTTTTCTAGGGTGTCTTATCCCACCTCTAATCAAACTCTTAACTATCTTCTTGAAATTAGTTTACAAATTAAAAAATATAGAAATAATGAACTACTTGGGAGCATTTGTAATAAAATGGTAGAGAAATTTAATAAATATTGGAGAAAAGCTCCAATGCCATTTTGTCTGGCTGCTGCATTAGATCATCATGATCATCATCATCATCATCATCATTATCATCATCTCAAAGCCTTATCCTAACCATGTTGGGGTCAGCTACATGAATTCTGTTTCTCCATTCCGTTATATTTTGAGCCAAATCCTTAGATAAGTTAAACTTCTTCAAATTTGATTTAATGACCCCCATCAATGTTTTCTTCAACCTACCCCTACCTCTTAATGGGTCATCTTCTTGGATAGCTAAACTTTTTCTCATCAATGCCATAACCGACCTACACTCAACATGCTCAAACCATCTTAAACAGATTTCTCTAATCTTATCCCCTATTGGTGCTACCCCTAAATGCTTTCGAAAGAACTCATTTCTAATTTTATCTTTTCTAGTTTTACTACATATCCACCTAAGCATTCTCATCTCCGCCACATCCATCTTATATATATGTCTTTTTAATTGGCCAACATTCTGCTCCCTATGTCATAGCTGGTCTAACCATTGTACTGTAAGATTTGTCCTTTAATTTCGTTGGCATTCGCCTGTCACAAAGGACTCCAGAAGCTAGTCTCAACTTCAGCCATCCAGCTTGTATCATATGCTCAACATCTTCGTCAATCTCTCCATCCTTACTAATTATCGAGTCCAAATACCGAAAAAAATCTCTACATAGTATCTCATGGGTTTCAATTTTGACAGTGGTTTCAACACTTTGTATATGTCCATTAAAGTTGCAATCCTTATATTGTCTTTATCTGACTTATTTTGAAACCTCTAAATTCTAAATGCCCCCCGTCATTTCTCGAGTTTTGCATTTACATAATCTCTTGATTCATCCACCAATACTATATCATCTGCAAACAACATACACCATAGTACTTCTTCTTGAATATACGTAGTTAATTCATCCATAATCAATGCAAAGAGATAAGGGCTTAATGCTAATCCTGATGTAAACCTATAATCACCGGGAATCCACATGTTTCTTCACATATAGTTCTCATATTTATTACTGCTCCTTCATACATATCCCTAAAAATTTTAATGAAACCGTTGGGGACATTCCTTTTCTTCAAAACCCACCAAATTAAATCTCACGGTACCCTATCATAGGCTTTTTCGAAATCGATAAAGGCTATATATAGATTTTTCCTCTTTGCTCAATATTTTTCTATTAATTGCCTAAGTGAAAAGATAGCTTCCATAGTTGACCTCCCTGATATAAAACCATATTAATTTTCAGCAATCTTGGTCTTCTATCTAAGTCTTTGCTTCATTATTCTCTCCCATAACTTCATAGTATGACTCATAAGTTTAATCTCTCGATAGCTAGTACAATTTTGTATATCTTCCTTATTCTTAGAAATAAGTACTACAATGCTTTTTCTCCATTCATCTAACATTTTCTTTGTCACAAGTATTATATTGAAGAGTCTACATAATCAACTCACCCTAACCTCTCCTAAGCATTTCCATACCTCTATCGAAATATCATCTGGGCATGTTGCCTTTTCTGTCTTCATTCGCTTCAATGCTTTCTTCACTTCCACCCCTCTAATTCTACGAAGAAAAGTATGCTCTGCTAATAAAGTATCCTCTATAGTTCTCGTATCCCCCGTGTATTTTTCATTTAAAAGTTTGCTAAAATATTCCTTCCACCTTTCTTTAATATCGTTGTCCTTCACCAAAACATTTTCCTTATTGTCCTTAATACATTTGACATAATCTAAGTCCTTACTCTTCTCTTCTCTTATTTTTACGAGCTTAAAAATATCCTTCTCTTCTTCTCTTATTTCCAACCTATTATGGAGGTCATTGTATGCTTTAGACTTTGCCCTACTTACTACTTTCTTAACTTCTTTCTTTGCCTTCTTATACAACTCAAAATTTTTCATACTCTTAGTCCTCTACCAAACTTCGTAGCAATGTCTTTTCTCTCGAATAACTTCCTGAACCTCTACACTCCACCACCATATTTCTTTATTAACATGTTTCTTTCACTTTGATTCTCCAAGTACCTCCTTTTCAATCTTTCTAATGTAATTAGCCATTTGATTCCACATTACTATAATTTCTCCGTCAAGATTCTATTCTCCCTTCTCAATCATATTGTCCTTAAATATATTTGCTTTTTTCTCCTTCAAATCTCTCCACCTTATTTTAGGGCCCATTTTGTTTACTTCGTCAGTTTTTGCTGCCAATCCCAAGCCCAGGTAAAGGAGGAAGGTTGTGTTAGGTAAGTTGACAGCCAAAGTAAAATTTTGTCACAACTCAAACATGCTGCATTAGATCCTAAGATAAAATTAAAAGGTGTACGAATTTTTCTTGAAGAAACAAATGATAATTTGGAAAAAAAAAACATAAATGATTTTGAAATTTTAAATTTATGTTTAGAATTATTTTTTTCAATCTTACTGGTTCCAAATGGGTACATTAGGTGCTAGTATGGACCCTCAACCAGCCCAGGCATCAGTAGAAGGACAACTAGCAGTTTCTTGGAATGTCCTTTATAAAAAAATTGGTATTTCCTCTACCTCATGTCAAGTTGTGACAAAGTTATCGTCGTATCTTAACTCAGGTGTATTGGAGATGCAGCTGCATGCTGCAGCTAGTTTTGACATTTTAGCCTAGTGGAAATCATATGAAAGCAATTACCCTATGCTTTATGCTACGGCTCATGATCTACTAACAATTCCAATATTTTCTGTAGCATCAAAACAAGCTTTTAGTGCAGGTGGACGTGTGGTGGATGATAGGAGGACGAAATTAGCAGATGAAATAGTGGAGTGTTGCGTTTGCCTATAAGACTGGTATTTGTAGGAGATGTTAGAAATTGAAAAGATTATGATTCAAGTGCATACATCATCGGACTACAAAACTTTAATGTTTTTTCTTTTCTTTAGTGTAAATATAAAATGTAGTCTTTTATAATCTACAAAAAAATGTAAAGGTTTTGAAGGTAATCCTGTTGAAAGCCTTCACATAGAAAAGATCCAAATGGATCTCTTCTCAATGGAATAGGTTGAGTATGACCGAACCACTTAAATATCTTTGTCATCGTCTTCTTTATGTTTATCCTCTGTGTGTGTGTGTGTGTGTTTTTTTTTTTTTAATTATTTAAATTTTTTGACCCACCCAAAGCACAACAGGCTGCTGACTAGCACAGCACAAAAGGCCCAGGCATTGACTAGCAAGGCACAGTCGTGCCAAGCCAACCCCTGGCAGAAGCATGCCATGCTAGCATGGCACGGCACATTTAACACCTCTACATTTAGCCTTAGGAGGATTTATCCAATTGATAAGCTCCTAAAGGCCTTCGTAGTTCAGAATCCAAATCAGCCTACATCAGTTGTGTTATGACATTGCACAAATTCTTTGTGCTAATTCATGTACTTGTGCAAGCACATATCAATCACTGTGTACCATGTTAGATTACTCAGAGGACCTTCTAGTGTTAATTTCTATGATGCACGGGTACTTCAAAATCGACAACGCATCATGTCGTATCGTAATCCGATACTTCACTTTTAATCTGTAAAATCTATGTCCCTGATGGGTCTATAGCGTGTCCCAGCCATATCCAACCCGTATCCGAGCATCATAGGTTAATTTAAACATTGTTTTGCAATTGATAAATATTTTACTTGACTCCTTTTGAATTCTAAGATTGATATGATTATTATGTGAATATCCAAAATAATATTTGCATATTAGATTTTTTTTCGTATCATTTTTTCTTCAAAAAAATAAATTTCAATATTAGGGAATCAACAATTTCCATGTTTAAGATTTTCTAAACTGGATATCCCACACTGGTGCTGGATTTGGACACATGTGTCATACCCATGCAACTTAGGGCTTCTAGCTGAAACATTTCTTTCTCAGGTAGTTTTCATATCTTACGTGCTATTAACTCTCAAAATACCAATTGAAACTTGAATCTTTTTTGTGTTTTACGCTGCTCATCATATAGGTTAGTCACAAAATCCATGTTCGTTTAAAAAACAATAAAATCCTCATTTTTGTTAAAAAAAACAACCAAGTATCTTTCTAACACAGCACGAAGAGAGAAGAATAGCCAACGGGCTACTCTCCAAGCCAAAAGGCTTGGGATAAGCTGCCTAGGTCTCACACTAAAAGACAAGCAGTCAACTCACGATGGAGAAGAAAACCAGAATTATTATTCTATCTCAATGCAGTGTGTCCTATGAGAAGGGATTATATCTCTAGATATAGTTAATCTACTCTGTAACTGGAGCAAGAATTCTTAAAAATAAAGACTTCTAATTTAATCCTAATTAAAGTAAACTCTAAATCAAATAAGATAAAACTTTCTAATTATTTTCAAACTTATCCAAAATTCAGCTGCTATTAAAATAGAAATTCCTGCTGGATTTGAAGATCTTTTCTCTATATGGCTTGGGACCAGTCTGTTGACCACTCATAGATCTAGCCTACATCACTTTCTTAAAATCTTTATTCATTTTTTTGAATGTTTACAATATTGGCTACATTTCAAGCAGCATTTGACCATTTTTTTTAATGACTATATTCATTACTCCAAAAGGCTGTATAGTGTATGAGAACATGTAAACATGTTAGGGCTCTTAATATCAAGACTAAGGAGCATGGTCACTAAAACATGCACCCACATATATCGAACTAAGGCATCAACAGGATGCACGCTTGTCAGGGTTTAGATCTAAGGTGACCATCCAAAAATTGGCATACAGCTGCTCTTACACATGCACACATGAAAAGGCTGCCATGTGAATCAAAGTCTGACAAGAAGCATGGGCTTGTAAAGATAAAACAGTGTGCTAGCAAACACTGATGATTGAGCATATGGTACGGTAGTTTCCATTGCAGTTACCCAACTATAAAAAATTCTGGATATGAATATTTTAACTCTCCAGTTATTGCCCAGAAAACAGATGACTAAGAAAGAAAACAAGTGACCATAAGTAAATTACTTATTAACATGATTTCAGAAGAATATTGGAGATGGATACATATCATCACCCAGTAAGCAATGCGCATAAGTAGAAGTAAAAAGAATGGACCCACTTCTCTAAGTACAGCACCATCCAGATATGTCTTGGTATGAACATGGAAACGCCCATCCTTCTTTGTTTCTTGGAGAGAATGACCCCGCATTGCTTTGGAAACAGCAATTGCAAGTTTTTCATGCCGGTGTAATGCATGTGAACCTCCAACAATTACAACTTCCTGCCCAGCATGAACCATCTTCTTCACCTAACAAGACATTAGGCGACCATATAAACATTTCATTAGACGACCATATAAACATTTCATTTCCTTGCCTTCGCCACAAAAATTGTTGAACATCATCACACAAAAAAGAATCGAATGTCTGTTTTAAATACTTATCAATAATAATTTGCACCCATAGTGACGTAAAGGGGCAGTATTTAGAAAATGATGGAATAATAATGTTTGACACACCATTTTCACAATAACTTGGAAGTAACAACCCTATATTTATCTTGAAAGAAACCCTTGTACCCACATGAAAACCTCTTGAAACAAAATCATGAAAGCATTGTGATATATACAAAACATGGCGGCATATGAATCTCATAATATTTCTTTCCCTATTTTCCTGAGATGTAATGTAAAATCTCCAAACTTTAATAGAAGATAATAATATTTTAAAAAAATTTCATACAAGAAATTTTTATTTTTATTTTCTGAATGGTAGTGTAATTTTAGAAGGGCGACTTGGCCCAACAGTAAAGGCTTACCGGTAGCATCCTGGAGGACGTGGGTTCAAGTCACGGAAACAGCCTCTTCAAAATGAAGGTAAGGCTGCGTACATCTTGCCCTCCCCATACCCCGCTGTGCGGGAGCCTTGTGCATTGGGCCTCCCTTTTTTTTTTGTAATAGTAATTTTTAAAAAAAGGAGGCCATACAGCTTAAGAGGGATATACTGACACAGCGCCAAAACAGAAAATAATTTTCATACAATAATGGATAGAATCAGAAATCAGGGAGGATGTCTAATAATGGCTCCCAACCAAAGAGAAAAACCAAGGAATGCCGTTTTAGATGTTTATACCCATAAAAAGATAAGCAGCCCCTAACAAAGTATTGAGGTGTTAGTTGTTACACGTTCAAGGAACCAGAAGGGATGACTAACAAAGACCTTGAAATGAATTAGTGAGCGGAGACATGATTGATTAAAGAGTTAAAAAGAACGGTTTTAAATAAGGTTGAATAAAAGCCTATAACTCATAAAGCTCTCCTGCAAGCTCTAGGGCTGCCGAACCTCTCCATCAGTAGAATATGAAAACATCTTGGAAGGAATTTGTCACAAGCTGTGTCAAATGCAGGACTTGCAGACATTAGTCTGACCAGACAGTTGTTTATTTGACAGATAAATCTATCTAATGTTAGTGATATCTCCCACTCAAATTTCTAGTCTCTTAGGTTAGGAAAGGCAGGCATCAGAAGATTGCTTGAATTTGAATATTAGGGCTATAGCCCCTAAAATGGACTGTTTCTCCCCCTTCCGGGAGGCAGTCCAATGACACTAGACCCAACATATAGATTGGTAAGGCTTTAATGATAATGATGATTTTTAAAGAACTTAATAAATATACTTTGATGTTCCCCAATTTTTTTTATTCTTAACTTTTTTTTATATTTTTTATATTTTCCCAATATATCCCAAAAACACAAATTTTGTAAGTTTACTGTTAACTTTCTGAGACAAGAATGGGACTTGTCAAAATGATTGAAGCTGGAAACAAAACATTGATACAGTGGGAAGGTGCTAGGTGTAGCAATCATAAGGTTGCGGGTTCGAGTTTTCATGGGTTCGAGTCTTTGTTTTTTGATGATGTGGGTATCCTTGAGACAAGACTATTCCCCTGGGTGGCGCCCACACAAACACACACCAGGCATGGCATTTAAAAAGAAAACAATGGTACAATTTCTAAAACTATTCATGGCATTTAAAAACACATCTGGAATTTCTGGATTCCACCATTCCAGGAAAAAAGTTGCTGGCTCTGACAAAAGGGTAGAAAAAATACCCCATTTGCGCATAATGTTGTCATCACCCAATAAAGAGGGGCAAGGCTGTTTTCTTTTTTCTTTTCCCTCTTTTTTTTTTTAACATGGTCCACCATTAAGGTGGTAAGATTTTAACAGGTGAAACCAGATTGCATGACCAGAAGATTCTGCTAAGCAAGATCAAACTGGCTGGCCCATCCAGTTCTAAAAGCATTGAAATGAAAATAGAAAAGATCAAAGGAATCTATCTATATAAATGATGCAAACCAAATCAGAGCAAGTACAGTAAATAAAAAATATTATAAAGCATTTACACTTTCCAAGTGAGAATGATTCTGATAAAATATTTCAGAAGAAATGTCTAACCTCTCTCTCAATTGCTTGGATATCAATACTATAATTATAGCCAGCTGCGAGGATATTGTACCGGTTGTGATTTTGAAGGACAATGATGGGTATTAGCAATCTTGTTGTCATATCAACTGTTTCAAACCTGAATCAAAACAAAAAAAAAGCATTAAGTTATAGTAAATGAAGTTATGCAGACTATAACAATAGTAAAAAGAAATGACAGATGATGTCTTTGTAAGAAACTTGACATTTTGTAACCGATAAAGATAGTCAAAAGGTATTTGCAAACCACGGCATGAACAAAACCTTATCACAACATACACATACAGTCAGATTCTACAAATTTCACTGATTATAACCTCATGCTATTGGTATATAAATTAGGCAAAACATCATCATCCAATACCATTTGATGCAACTTTGGTCCATGATCTTCCATATGAGTGCATAATTTAACAACATAAATACCCAAAGCTGCAATGACTTTTTTTTTTTTGGGGGGTAAGAAAGCTGCAATGACTTGAAAGTATAAAAAGTATTACTTCCGTAAAGTCATAACTAGTAAGTCACATTTCATATTCATGTCACCCTCTGTACCAGGGAGATTGAACAATATATCCACCAGCAGACATAGTTCAACGAAAAGATACTTTTTCTTTGGAGCTCTATATCTTATTTGAATTTGACAGGAAAGGGGGTAAGTTGTTTTCATGCAATTATACAAATCAAATACAGTTCTGACTTTTGAAATAGAATAAACAAAAATTTTAGTGGCAGTTTGGGTCCTTATGGGAGTTGAGGGTGATTCAGTGAACCTTTTTGGCTTGCATTTATCCATTTCCATGGAAGTTGGGGGACTGGATTAAGCGAACTCATGTTATTGTGGCTGTTAAAGGTTTTCATTTTTTTTTCTTTTTCCATCATATTCCTCATAAAGCAAACACCAAGGCCAATTGGTTAGCTATGGAGGGAGTAGATTAAGACTCTTGACAAATTGTTACATGAAAACGTTGTTTCGTTACCACTCAAAAAAAGAAAAATGTTTTGTTCTGCTAAGCATTCTGAAATTAAGCATAAATATTCATTTTTTCATCCAGAATTTTGGCTGAAATGAATGTAATGGCGGGTTATACTTCATGACAAATGAATTCAGGATACCACAATGCATGTTTAGCAAAGTTAAACAAATGTAACCAGTGAATACCTTATATCTGGAGCTATAATGTGCTCAATGGTTGTTGCAATCAGAGCTCCAAGCTGTCCCATGAAAACAGCTTCAGTGGAACTAGCGCTAGCAACAGTTGGACCACGTGACAAGATCAAACTCGATAATCGCGGTATAGTTTTGTAACTGACACTTCCTTCCTCAGTCTCTATCTTTCCATAAGTGCACGGTCCTGCTGAGAGGTCAATGACGACAAATCTGCATAGAATAGAAAGAGTACCACTTTAAAAAATTGAGAGGCATATTTGTGCTGAAAAGACAAATAGCTGGCAATTTTTTTTTCAGATCTATCACATGCTGGTTGAAACCAAGTTCACCTAGAGTAGGTAGTTGAAACTTGACAATGATGAGTCACATCCCAGAGCGGAGCCACAAGAGACTCATTCAATGGACAAGACTTCCTGTAGATCCAATGGAAGCAAAGGACAATTCCAATTTTGACTTCTATCTCGCAAAAGATCTCATTGAGAATGGGTCAGTTCTATCAATGGTCTCGCACAATGCTAATCACTAAGGAGTCTTTCACTTAGCAAAGCAAATTGCAAGGATTGGGAATGATCTCAACACCAACAAGAAAAGAAACTACCTAAGGCAAGCACAAAGTTTTTATTTCTTTTCTTAATGCTAATCTACATCAGTACATCCATAGAACTAATTGGCAACTTACCTGAAAGGGCTACTGAACAAAGCAAAGCAACTATGTATTAAATAAAATTTAGAGATTCTTAGAAAAAGCAAATGCAAAAGGCAATAAACAAGGAATAAACAGGCAGCTCCAGTGCATGTATCGGCCACCCCAAAACAATGATTGGGTGATACGTATCAATCATGTCAATACATATTAAGCATCATGGTAGATCTTATTTGAGGTAAAAAAAATTGAAAAATATCCAAAAAAAAAAATTGGAATATTAGGCTTCAAAGCTTACTTTCATTACCAACTACTAAAAATAACGTATGCATGTTTTGTTGCCTAAAAAATAGTAGAGTCTATCATGCTGGAACTCATCAGGAAGTTACCTGCCAGAAGCCAACCAAACTTGAGATGCTCCTCCTCCATTGTAGCGGTAACGATATATGTAATCTCCCTCTTGTCTTTTTAATTCATCAGATGAAAGCGGATTAATTCTTCCATACATTAAATTGTCAAGGTCAATTTCCTTGTTCCTGGGATCCAATCTGACCTGCAAGAGATAACATCAGCATAAGGCCATCAAGATAGTACAAACAAGATAACTAATAGAAGAAAACTTGAGGAACATTTAGAATAATTTTAGAAAACTATTTTATGCAATTCCATCCAACAAGAGGAACCCACTGATAAGAAGAAAATAAGGAAAACTTCACTCCAAGAGGATGATAATGTGGTGACTGATGAAGATTTGTAAACTGTACCTTGTCAAAATTAACAACAAATATTACACTGGGTACAGGCCTGTCATCCTCTGTCACAGTGTATCCACCATGTTCTACAACATCGAAAAGGAAGGAATACAGCCTCCGAAATTCTGGTTCCACAGCTGCTGCATCAACCTCAAACAGAGGAACCTCCCTCCCATATTCACCCTAACAGTTCAAAAGCAGCGGTTGAAATTCATTTACCCGAAAGAACACAAAGTATGCCTTGTAAAAAACTGAAGTTGAGCAATGATTTGTGATGAAGGCTATAAGCATTTACCTGTCTAGCACTCCCAGCAGCAACCATAGCCTCCTTTAATGCCTTCTCCAAGGCTATCAATTCTGGTTGTCCAGCCTATATTTAGGAATTAGGAGAAAAGGAAATTTGGAAGAAAGCAGAGGCAAAAAAATGTTCCAATGAACTGCTAAAAGTTCTTATATATACAAATATGCAAACATATAGATATATATAAATCATGAACATAATTAAATTTGTGCATGTGTTACTAATGTAAAATCCATCAAGCAAGCGAATTTTGTTAAATCATTGTAAAATACAACAACCATGAACATAATTAAATTAAAAAGAATGAGAAACAAATTAATTCTGTGCAGAAATAGTTAGAAATCTCACAGGAAACACATTATATATTATATGATGCTCAATGTCAATCAGCTCGCCTGTCTCCACGCATGTAAGGCGATGTGATGCGAAGCTGCTTTTCATGAACTCTTCTAGCTTGTGTGAATCCAGAGGATACCTATACCCCCCATCACCATTGAAACCAACAAGGACAATATTCACTTCAAGTGGAACCTGAAAAGGGACCTGCAATGCATGCATATACATCATCATAAGCTCAAGTGCTTTTAAGAGAGACAGAGGGGAGAGGGAGATATTCAAATACAATGAATGGATACAGACAAGGAGAAAAACTAAAAAAATAAGGGAAAAAAAAAACAGAATAGCAGACTCAGAATGCAGATAGTGACTTGATGGGATAAGGATTATGAATTGATGATGACAGCGACGACAACGACTACAACAATGATGTACTAAAAATTCAAATAATAAATACTGATAATGAAGGAAGAAATAGTTCTCTCTTTTTGCCCTCTCAAAAGATAACTAGTTTTCGACAAATCTCCCAAATCCAGCAAAAAGAAAATTTTGCAGCCATTCACTAGTACATCGTGCGCACAGGGAGTATCCCAAAAACTGGAAAACAGACTACAATTGTCAATTTGTCATTTTGACAAGCACCTTGAAAAAGAAAACTGAAACCCATTTGATCACAAAACTTGCCAACAACAACAACCATCAATCAAACAACTTTTGTAAGATCCTACCTTAAGTTCCCTAATTTATGCTTAATTATAAGGCATAAGTTTTGTTTTTTGGGGTTTTGAGGTTTAGAATTTAGAGTAAGTTTACAGGGTTAATTGTGATTGGATGAGAGTGTAAAGAGGCCCTTAGATGAGATTTAGATCTTTAGGAAGGTCCTTGGGGAATTCTCTCTTAAGTCTTAACTAACTTTGAAATACCCAAAACGCCCTTCAAAGATTCTTTGTCTTAACTTCAAAAAGAAGGGCACTTTATACCTTTCCTTTCTAGCTACGATAACCTATATAACCTCCCTCTCCTCATTCCCGTCTCATTTCCAACAAGACTCTTCACTCCTCTCTCATTTCCCCCTCTCTTTCCCTCCGTTTCCCTCCCAAATCTCTCTCAAATTTCTCTCTAGATCTAGGGTTCTAAGCTTTATCCGTGGCTACCTTCATCTTCTCAAGGAGATTTTAGAGAATCAAGCTCTCATCTCCCTCATCCGAAACTCTCTCAAGATAGATCCTCTACTCCTCTTCTCATCGAGGTAAGCAACTTCTCTTTTCTCCAATTCCTTCCTGTTCTTTGGTTTCTTTTGTGAATTCTAGCCCTAATCCCTCCTCTACCCTTGGATCTTGGTTAGGACGGCTTAGATTTAGTCATTAGAGCTTGCTTGGGTGGGAGAGCTTTGCCAGAGTTATTAGATCTTGTGGTTTTGGGCTCCAAGGAAGAAGATCAAGAGATCTAAGGCAAGTGCATCATTCTTTTATCCTTTCATACATGTGAATTGCCTTGACTGTGCGTATAATGTGTTTGATGAAATGCTTAATTAGATTACCATGCTTATAAGCTCTTGTCTTAACCATTTTCTACCCTTTTTTTTTTTGAATGGTAACCATTTTCTTCTTATGGAACCTATTTATATTGCAAAAGGCCCTAATTACTATGTTTAATGGGGTTTGATGATGGATTATGATGTGGATTATGGCATGGCATGCCATGGAAGTGGTTGTGATGCATTTGGATGGAAAATGAATGGAGATTTGGTGGAAATTGTATGGAGAATGTTATGTGATGAAATGTAGATGAATGTGCTTTAATTTGATGGATGGTGTGTTGGAGGATGATGTAAATGGCATTGAAGTGTTGGAAATTCAGTGTAGAAGCCTTAAAACCTCAGCTAGCCTGGCTCAACCTCGATGAGCTGATTTGTCCAAAACATGTTTTTTGCGCATCCTCGGCGAGCTTCTCAACTAGCCAAAGTGTTTCAGGGGATGAGTTGGTCAGCTAGACTAAAGACCCCTTAAGAAATGAATTGGAATTCAGCTCTATGAAATTCTCGCTGAGAGAATCTGATGCAGTCTAGGCCCCAGCAGTCCCTCTTCAAATTAGGGTAGAATTATTATTAGTAGATTTCTAATTAACTTGTTATTAGGAAAGTTTCCATTACTAGCGTAGGGTTTTCTTAAACATTAAGTTTGCTTTTACTATATATATGGCATTGTAGAGAAGAGATTCTCAGATTTGGTTAATTAATAAAATTGGGTTTTTCCAAAGAGACGCGTCCTCGTTTGTGTTGAAGTTATCTTGACGATTCGAGGTGTCCTTGGACACGTGCTTAGGCACTTCCACGCAAGCCCTAACCCTAAGGCCTGCATCAGAATCCCTCTGCTAACCGAAGTGCATTTCCTTGGCGAGCTGGGAAGTTTTCACTTTAGCTTGCCAAATTGGCTCACTGAGGGAACCCAAGCCCTTTTTAATAAAATTTGGATTTTTGGACCTCGGGCCTTGGACACCAAATGGAACACATGTAACCCTTTCTAATGGACCTTAATGCATGCCTAACATATGTAGAGTTGTGAGCTTAGCCTCTACCTATGGGGTTGTCCAAAGTATGGTGTGGTGATCGAAACCCAATCTATTAGATGGATTTCCGGATTCTAGGGATGCCTTGACCATCAGAGCACCTGAGGCAAACTTAGGGCCTGTTTCTTTTGGGGGATTTATGACACGAATTTGAGATGTTGGGGTTTTTTAGACGTGATGTATTGTCTCCTGGTATTTACAAATCCCATGTTTTTTTTTAAAGAATTTCAAAATCCCAAACAAGGAAAAAGTCTCTTTCGTCCTAGAATTTTGGAATTCCAACTCCTTTGCACTTCGGTAGAATTCATAGATGCTCAAGTACAAATGAGCATCTAGGAATTCCACTATATCTGGGAATTCAGGAATTCCTTAGACAGGAATTCTCTGAATTATAGTGACAGGAATTTCCTGAATTCTAGGAGAGAAATAGGCCCTTACTGTGCATCCTAGGTTTGGAATGTCCATCATGTTCAAGGACCTAGTCACCTCACCTGAAATGTGCAGCCTTGACCTAGGATTGGCTACTCGTTTACACATTTCATTGATTATCTAGATGGTTATGATCTTATACATTGTTGTTGTATTCATTGCTCTCTATTCCTATAGTTGTTTAATTATGCTTCTGATGAACCAATAACTAATGTAAATGGTGGAGACTTCGACCTAGGGTTTACCTAGAGGTGACCTAGGATTTGATAATGGAGTTGGATATTTGTGTCTATGGCTAGGCATGCTATCATACATTGACCATTGAGTAGATGGTATGGTTGATATGGATTAGGTACCTTGATTCGGATTCATATATATGTATATAGTATTGATCTATGGGTGGAAAGTTTTTGTATGGTATGGATTCATGGATGGATGGATGGATTATGTGTGTGGATTGATGGATGAACCACTTATGGCCCGGACCTTGGATGATGGATTAATACTCTTGCTCACGTAAGAAGCCTAGCCAGAAACTAACCTTTATTGTATTGATTCCTTGATGTTAGCACTAGCATCCACTCAATAGATTAAGCTTAGCCTTGGATTGATCCCCCTTGGTGGGAGCTAATTATTTTTTCGCCTTTATGATTGGTTGGTTTAAGGAGATAGATGTACACCATCCAATACCCCCACATCGCACGTACACTGCATGGTATCAAAACTATCAGCTAGGTTTCCATAACTAACTTATTGATTGGTTGGGCTATGATCTAGTGTTATGAAATTCGGCCCAGAAGACATTTCAGTTTGGCCTCCAAATGAAATGGTTTGGCCGATTTGGAAATTTCGGTGAATATTTCAGAAAAAATATATTATAAACATTAAAATGTAAAAATAATATATGGTAAATTTAGTTTGTTCTACTAAATCAATGCAATATGTCAATGTATACTGGTGGGCTATTTCATAGTAGAGTGAAACTTTACTTACTAATTTTTTTTAAGCCAAACGCCAAAAAGGCATATTTACTTTTACTTTAAGTTAAAAAAAATGTATTTATCCCCCTCAGTTTTCATTTTTTTCTATTTTAAAGGCAACCTAAATGTTGGGATAAATAATTGAACGAATCGGATGAATTGAACGAATTGGCCGAAATCATGAAATTCGGACCGAGTCGGACGAAATGGAACGAATAATAGCAGGAGTCCTATTCATTTCGGTAAAGCAAACAAACAGAAATTATTCAGAGATTTCGGCCAAAATGAACCGAATTTCACAACAATGCTATGGATCACGTGCTTCCCCACCACAACTCAAAGGTAGTATGTGAGGGTAGTGGCATAATATCCCGCAATGCCAGCTTGTGCGGATGTGCCATATTGTTAGATGTATGGATGGTTTAATGGATGTTTACTTCATTGATCCATGTTATACCATCCTCGTACTGTTTATATATTAGATTATGTACTTTGTTATTCATGGATCATATTGTTTTCCCCAGATTCTATCTTGATATGTGTATGGGTTGTTACTTGTATGTTGCTTTCGCCAAGTCCTACGGGATTTGACCCATTATACTGGGGTGCTGTAGACTGTGAGCCCGTTATCCTTGTCCTAGAGGGAGAGGCATTGGAGGAGACCTCAGAGCTACTTGTCTTAGAGGAATTTGCCAGGGCAGCTACTGAGGAGGCCTAGTTTCATCCTCGGAGTTGCGTTCACATTAAGTAGAGGCGCATGTCAATTTTATGAGTTGATGTAATAAGCTGTAGTAACTTTATTGAACATTGCAGCTTGACTTGTGCTTCCGCATTTGATTTGACACATGTTATACGATACCCTATTATGGATCATGGTTTATATCGCTTCCACAATTTTATCTTAATGCTTCCGCTTAAATGTTATTTCGGAATGTTTGAAAAGTTTAAATTGGTTCCTGCTGCGGACTAAGATCCCGGATGTCCATCTCGTCCAATTTGGATTTCTTTCTCTATTGGGGACCCGGGTTGGGGGCATGACAACTTTACCCATCTAATATTCACTTCAGTAAATTCAACTCACAATCTGGCACTGCTGCAGATAGTTCACTATCAATCAAATTAAGTAGAAACTACAGTTTAGGTCATTAAAGAGAAAAGAGTTCAGAAGAAATGAATCAAGACGGAAAAGGTGAAAAGAAAACAACCTCAGCGCGGGAATGAAGCATGTGTCGAACATCAGATCGAACAGTATCCTTCACCTCTTGAAAAGCTCCATGATGCCACTGCGGAGTGCCCGGATCTCTCCGAAATGCTTGAGGCTTCGATTCAGATTTCAGAAGAACGAGGAGGATCAGACAGCAGAGAGCAAGCAAACGATCGAGAGAAAGCGATCTCATCTCTCCCTCGCCTTGCTCGCTATCGATCGACAGAATCCAAAACCCTAGATTTCAAAACCCTAGATTTCGAAGGCGGAACAGTCCACGATCGTGGACGAAAGTCTGAAGCGAATGACCCGCTGGGACGTGAAGAATTTGGGATTTGCTCGCGTTTTTGTCTGTGGGCCCGCATACAGTTGGGACCCACTGTTCGGACCATCCACTTGAGATGTAATCAGCATCGGTGGTGTCTGTGAGCCGACAGTGGGAAAGCCACCTCATTCAGTGTCTTGGTTGTGTTCTTGCTACTTTTGTTTTTTGGCTGACATTAACGTGGCCCACCAGATGAATGGCGTGGATTTAACCAGGAGGTGATGGGGGGGGGGGATGATTTCGAACGCAGAGGTTTCAGCCTAAGCTCAAACTTGAACCAAAAATCCTGGTTTAACATTACCAACTCATCAAAGTGTAGACCAATTTCATTATGAGTTATGACCCACCAACCCAATCCTCCCCTCTTTTTTTTTCACCATTATCCTTGTTCCAACTATATTTTGTCACTGATTCTATGTATCCGATGCCAAATCTTTGGACAAATTGCATTTCATCATATCTAATTGAGAAAAGTACGGCAAAAATCACCTTAACAGGCCATCAAACAAAAAAAGCACCACTAACATTTTGCATATGGGAATTCTCTGACGAAACCGTTTTCTTTTTTTTTTTTTTTCGTAGAGCAACAATGTCATCGCTCCACATAACATATTTTTTCTTCTTCTTCCTATATTGTTTTGCTTTCTTCTTTCACCGTTTTCCTTCTCTTCTGCTTCTTTACTTACAACTCCCCTGTAATGAAAACATCAGTCAATCTTCACCTTCTTCCCATTCTGTCTTTTTTCACTTATGATTCTTGTCTTCTTCGCCTTTTGCCTTTTTTTACTTCTAATTCTCATCTTCCTCTTCTGGTTCCCATCTTCTTCTTTTTTTTCTTTATTTTCCTTATTTTTTCCTCGATAGTGACGAACAATAGACTGGTGTTGGTGTTAAAGTCATTTCAATTGGCATTGGTGTGGACTAGACAATGGTTGGCGCCTTTGAGAGCTTGGTAGCTGATCAAGTTTTGGAATCTGGGGGTGGATAGGTCGCAAAAGGTGTCGCTATATTAGATTTGGTGGGTGATGTTAACGTATGAGAGGCTGGCATTGTAAGAGAAAAAGATGGGGGATGAGGAGAGACTGGTTTGAGGAAAAAGGGGAAGAAGGGGAGGAGATGCTGCTAGGTTTTGAAATGGAGAGCCTCCTTTGTCTCCTTGCCTGCCATCTCCTTGCCTGCTCTCTCCTCCACTGCCTCTCCAAAGCCATGTCCGCCCTCATTGCCCCTTCCTGCATCCTTCTCTACTCCTTTTCCTTCATATACGAACATGCTAGTCAACAGTTCAACAAAAAGCTTTGTAAAGATCTTGAACAAAGAATCCATTCTTCCAATTCGCTACATCGTCATGGCCTAATGGTCGGGTGTAATGTTGTCCAAAGTGGATTGGATTGGGTTGGCATTCTTTGGCATCAATGAAGCTAAAGAATTTGATGACATTCCCCCAAAACAAACGTTTATAAAAAGTCGTGATTATTGTACTTTTAAATGCTGCAAAAAGAAGACTCCGATGATGACATTCCCCAAAATTGAATCCATCAAATGTGGAATTGTGTTTTATGTTTAGAAGTTGGTTGTAGATTTATTGAATGAGTTGATGTGATGTGGAATTGTGTTGGATGTTTAAGATAAAGATTCATGTATAATTGATTGTATAGTTTTAAATGTGGAATCATGCTAAAATAATAAAAAATAATTTGTAATGAACAATATTTTTTGCTAATTATGTAATGAGATAAAATCTCAAAAGTTTATTGAAGAACAAAAAAAATGCATTTGTGAAAAAATTTAGCTTATTGGGTTAGGTGAAATGATCACGTCATCACTAATTTGTAAAGAAATTTCATTAAAAAGGTTCTATGAAGTGACGACGTCACCACTCGTTTATGAAGAAATTTTATTAAAAAGATTTTGTGAAGCGACGATGCTGTCACTGATATATTTAAATTGTTCATTACAAAGTTGTTAGTCAATTGTTATTGGATATTTGATCTCATTACATAGTAAAAAACTTTATATTCAAACTTTTAAAACAAATTATGGAATGTACATAGTCATCCAACAACTTTACCATCAAACTTAAAACTTCATATCTAACATTTTCACAAACATCACTTCTCATCACAAAAGCTAAAAACAACTAATAAATGTACATTAATGAAGTTTACATCAAATAAATTGACATTCCAACTTCTACATTTAAACTTCTAAATCTAACCACATCTTTGTACTCGTTTGTTAGATGAGAAGCCTAGCAAATTACAATTGAGAACATGTTCAACGTATAATCCAAAGCCATATATCATTTTCATACATGTGAAAATAGACGAAGAAACAATGTATAAAGTCTTCCAAGAAACAAACTATGAAGTCTTCAAAGACAACGCATCAAAACGTTGTAAAGGGACCACCTTGAGATGATTCAACGAAGAAGAAGTGCTTTGAATGGTAGAAGATGAAGTAGTGGCTTGAAAAAATGGGTTCCTTGCTCAAGATATATATGAGGCTTTTCATCAAGCAGTTGGTGAGCGTTTCGTAGATGAAGGAAAAGGAGTGGAGGTGGTAGGTGGCGAAGATGAGGGAAGGGAGTGTCATCCTCTCCAAACTCACCTGCCACATTGACCACTCCCTCATCTCCGCCGCTTTCTCACCCGAGTCCTCCTCCACGACCTTCGTTGGAGAAGACGATTACTTGATTGCAAGCCCTGCCTTTGTTGCGATCACCCACCTCTAGTGCCCATCTTTCCCTCTTTGTTTTTGGTTATGGGATTGAAGGAGGGGAAAAAATCGTCCGAATACACCTAGTATTTTCATTACAGTTGTTGGTTGTTGGCAAAGAAGGAGGAAAGAAGAAAGGTGAAAGTAGAAAGTAAAATGAAATAGAAAGAAGAAGAAAAAAAATATTTTGTGGAGCGACGACGTCGTCACTCCATGAAAAAAAAAGCACACACACAAAAATAGCTTGATGGAATCATTCTCGTTTGCGAAATGCTAGTGGTGTCTTTTTGTTTAGTGGCCCATTAAAGTGATATTTACCATAAGTTCCTCTACCTAATTTGTAATTTTTATTTATATTTTCTTTGGCATTTCTTTGTCATTTTGATGAGACATTAATTTGAATAGGAAAACCATTTTTTAATGGCTATAGGCTAAACCTCTAAGATTGATATCTCTTCAACCCAATTACTTAATTCGTTAGTGTCAGATTGATCCTATAGGTAATACGTCAAGCCATACCTTGTTGCCATCACTAAAATAGCAAAGACGCATTACAACTCAGAGTTCGGACCTTTGGCTAAGTCACTCGCACTTCACCAAGTAGACTTAAAAAAAAAAAACAAAAAAATAAATATAAAAATAAATAGAAAAAATGAGATAGAGAGAGGGCATACATCTTGAGTGACAAAAGCATGACTTTCGGCGACTAATTCCAACCCCTGCCCCCATCATCCCAAACCACTGATCTTTCCAATTCCCATCCAAAAGTGGGCTCTATTAGAAATTCTCGGCCGGTGCACACGTCCCCGTTTTACTTTTACCCACTCCAACCTCCCTCGGAAAAGAAGTAGGATAAAAAAGCAGCGACCTAAACATTAGAACCAACCAACAGTGGAAAGTAAAAACACAAGGAAGGAAAGTAAAAAACAGGGACAAACACAAATTCCACGGAAAAGCTGTTGTCGTTTGCAAACACAACCTCCCGTTCCCCTGCTCCTCTTCCACCCAACAACGCTAACCTGCGCGCCCCCCCGGCCCCCTCTAACCTGCGCACCTTCGCCTCCTTCAAACCTAGGCTTGCTGGGGTTTCTAGGGTTAGGGTTAGGGTTAGGGTTTTGGGAAAGCTCATCTGAGAGATGTGGGATGCTCGGAGCTTTCATGAAACTCATTTCCTGTTGCTGGAAGCCCGTTGATGGGAATGCCGACGCCGGGAGGGAGGGCCTGCTCTGGTTTCGGGATCTCGGCCGCTGCGCCGCCGGCGACTTCTCCATGGCCGTCGTTCAGGCCAACCAGGTGCTCGAAGATCAGAGCCAGGTCGAGTCCGGGCCCCTCGGGACGCTCGTCGGCGTCTACGACGGCCACGGCGGCCCGGAGGCCGCCAGATACGTCTGCGATCACCTGTTCCAGAATTTGCGAGGTAGGTTTTGGTTTGGTTGGAATTTGATGGGGTTAGAATGCGATTAGTGTTGGTGTTGAATTGGAATGGGTTGGTTGGGGATTGATTGGTTTGTTTGTATCAACTTTAGATATGAACTTTATGATTCTTCAGGTTTCATCATGCAAAAAGATTTAGATTTTCTTTCTCTCTCTCTCTCTCTCTCTCTCTCTCGCTGTTGATGTGATTTGCTTCCTTTGGCTTGTCCCTTGGAACACCCATGACTTCCCTACTTCCTTTAGCAAGATTTTCAGTTTGCTGATCCTTGCTCTTTCATAATTTAGGCATTTATCGTGTTTCTATGGCCCAGAATTCTGATGGGATGGGCCCCACAGCAGATGTGATGGTCCTAACATTTTGGATTGGGAGCTTGCAAATTCATGGTTAAAATGCATGGTTGGGATTATCTGATTTTTGGTATTCTTTGAATGTGCTCCATTTGCTCATTCAGTATAGTTCTCTTTGTTTCCTGGTTGAATAATCATCTGAGCTGAGGCATTGTAGATGCAATGCGCGCGTCTTCTAAAATGTTGGGTATTGTGTGTGTGTTTTTTTTCTCTCTCTTAGATATCTCATCAGGGGCACAGGGCATTACATGTGACACTATTCAGAGAGCGTTTCTAGCCACAGAGGATGGCTTTGCTTCGCTTGTTTCTGAGCTGTGGCAAACTCAACCACATCTAGCAACTGTTGGAGCATGCTGTCTTGTTGGAGTGATCCGTCAGCAAACTCTCTATGTAGCTAACCTAGGAGATTGTCGCGTTGTACTTGGCAAAAAAGTTGGCAACACTGGTGGAATTGCTGCCATACAATTGTCGGATGAACACAATGCTAACTTGGAGCCCGTGAGACAGGAACTTAAAGAATTGCATCCAAATGACCCTCAAATTGTTGTTCTTAAACATGGTGTTTGGAGAGTAAAAGGTATCATTCAGGTAATACCATCTCAACATTCCATCTTTTTGTTTATTTGATGATTTGGCTTAGGATGTATTGGAATGGAGAAATAGAATTTATGTGGTTGATCCCAACGTAATTGGGACAAGGCTATGATGATGATGATTTATTTACTTATTGTTGAGTTTCAGAGATTAGTTAATGCCCTTTTGACTTACTTCCATGAACTGGTTCATTTGTGTTTTTGGACCCTTCTTAATCCCCTAATGCACTGTTATCGAACAACTGTCCGAATAGCCACTCCATAACTATACTACTAGGCTACTGGTAGACATTTATGGTTATGTGATGCAGGCCAGATCCATGATCGGCCAGCCATTGGGCTCAAATCCAAATGGGCTCGAATCCAAAGCCCAGCATTGAAGATTAATTTCTTATTAATAGTTGCTTTCTTAAGTTTTTTAGAAATTGATTTAAATTAGGACTTCTTATTTGGATTGAGCTAGCCAGTTTCTTTATTTAGAGAGTAGTTTAGTTATAAATAGATGTAATCCCTTCTCATGCGTTAGACTACATTATTATCGAATGAGATTTCAGTTTTTTTCTCCCTGTGGGTTGAATTCTTATCTTTGGTGTGAGACCTAGACAGTTATCCCTAGGCCTTTAGCTTGGAGAATAGCGCATTGGCTATTATTTTTCTCCGTGCTTCTTCATTATGGAGAACTATAAGGGGCTGTTTTTAGCACTCATTTACGAATTGCATGTATAAATGAAGTGCGTAAATGTTGGGTAAATGAGGCCCTTTTCCATAAGTCATTTACATACCTAAGGAGGAGGCAAACAGTTACAAATATAAATGACGAAAAGGTGCCAATACTCATGTAATGGGGTGTTCACTTGGTACAGGAATGTGGAATCAAGTCTCGTCAACTGCTCTTTTTTTTGTTTTTTTGTTAACTTCTGTGGGCCCCAAATTGGCAATCCGAGGCATTCATCTTCTTTATTGGGCTAATAACCTTACCAATGCATATAGCTGATTTTCTACACTTTTAATGATAACAGTCAATTCATTTGGTTCGTATCTCTAGATCTTCATGGATTTTGAGAATTTTTTGAAAATCATCTAGAAAAATTTGTTGATGGTTGGGCTCATTTACTCTTGTGAAAATGGTGCTTCCAAATAAACATAGTAATGTGTTTTAAACTAAAAGGGTAGCCAAATGCATGAGGCTCTTGCCACTGTGGGGTCTGGGAGGGTTAGATGTACGCAAGTGGAGAGGCTGTTTTCCCTTTTCAAACCTGTAATGCCAGGTCACAATGGAGTGACCTTACTGTTGCAGCAAGACCCTTCCTCTTTTACATATGTAATAGCAAACCCAGAACACGAAAAAAAAAGAAAAAAAGAAAAAAGAAAAAGGGTTGAAGTCTATTTGCATATTGATAGGGGTGCTTACTGCCCATTTGTTGAGAACATATGTTTTCTAAATATCTTTTTGGTCTTCAATGGGTTATGCCTTATACTTTGAAGGAGCTGTTCGATTTTTGTGCTTTCGCTACTCTTTGATTTGGGCAAGGATCCTTTTGGGATGCTGCTTTTGTGGCCATTGTGTGGTCCCTATAGTTGATCCATAATAGGTTATTTTGAAACTGCTGTGGGAAGGTGGAGGAAGTGGTTGGAAATTTGACAAAAGATGACAAGGAATTGTAATGATCTCCTTCCATTCTAGTTCTAGTTAAATATACCAAATGTAGATGAGGTCTATTGATTAGCTCCGAGAATATGCCATTGTTAAAGGTGACTCTTTCAGCTATCTAATGTGGTTGCCTCCCCACATCTGTGGTGTATTGTGGATTTGAAAAGATGAAATCTAACATCTTTTCCTATGGATTGTTTTCTGTTTAAGGCTTAAGCATTAACACTAGAAAAGACAATGAGTTGGCTGACAGGCAGAAGATTGTGCCTCTGGATGGAATTTTTGTATGATGCTTGATTCTCCAATTGTATTCCTTTGGTTTTGCCTAATAAACTTAAATTTCACTCTGAAACAAAAGGGGAGGAGAATCATTTGTGGCTGCAGCACATCAGTGATTCAAAAAATTTTCTTTACAAGGCCATTATTGACCTGAATCTCTGATGCATCAGTAGGATTGCAACTTGGCCATTTTAATTTTGAAGGCTTCTTTGGCTTCACAGCCCAGACTTATGTTTTCCAAAACTGAACTGGGGGTCTGAATTGGTATGAACCGTTTAGTTCAAAGTGGTTTGACAGTTGGTTCATCAGGTGTGATTATGATTTTTAAAGTCATAAAATATAGAGAATGCTAAAGAAAAACCAATAAAAACCACCTTCACTCTGGCTTTGCAACTTGACCATTTAAATTCAAAGACTGTTTGTTTTTATACTGCAGATTTTTCCAAAACTGAACTGAATGTCTAGATTGGAGTAAACAGTTTACTCCAAACTGGTTTGGCAGTTGTTCGTCTGTTGTGACTAAAGATGCTGAATTTTCATCTGAATGACAGTTGTTCAACTGATTTGACTATTTCGGCATCATCATCATCAAAGTCAAACTGATTTGACTATTTTGGCAGTTTTCATCTTTTGTGACTACAGATGCCAAATTTTCATCAGAATGACAATTGTTCAACTGATTGGACTGTTTCAGCATCATCATCATCATCAAAGTCTTTTCCTATCCTATCTATACGGGGTGTTCAATTTCAGGATACAGCTCTTGTACTGCAATGGGCAGGTTCATATATGCCAGGATTTGGTCTTGTACTTGCTTTCTTAATAAAATCTTGGTACTGTTACTGATAAAGAAAGTTCTATACTGTACTTGATGCAGGTTTCTAGATCTATAGGTGATGTATATATGAAGCATGCCCAGTACAACAGGGAACCAATCAATGCAAGATTCAGGATCTCTGAACCAATGAACATGCCAATTTTGACTGCTACTCCATCTATCATAACTCATCCTCTTCATCCAAGTGATTCTTTTCTCATATTTGCTTCAGATGGTCTATGGGAACACTTGAGCAATGAAAAAGCAGTTGAGATTGTTCACAATCATCCACATGCAGTAAGATTTTGCCTTATTTAATTTGCACCACATGCACTTGTTTTTGGAGTTTTCATTTGTCGGTTTTAATAATGATGAAATTGCTCTAATTTTTCTCTTTCTTGAAATTGTTCCATTTGGGTGAAACATAAGTTTGTTGTTATGGGTTTAGCATGTGTGCTCCCGTTTGGTTATCTTGATAAAAAATTTCTTTTTAGCAATGATCATGGAGATTAATAGTTGCAGATTTGTAAGTGCAGTGCTTGGAATATGGTGTTGTGTGCATCACATACTTGATGCATCGTGTATGTGAATCTAGTTTTCAAATTTGAGGCTGCAACTGGGATGGAGCTTTGCATACCATAGTTTCACATTGAAAGATCCAAATGATTGCTAGTGTATATGATATATATTTATAAGGCCAAAATGTCATTTGGGGAACATTAAACAAGTATCTTCTGTTCTGTTCCAAGGGTTCATACCCTTATAATTAGTATTTAAATGTATATAATATATACTCACATAACATTTATATTATATATATAGTTTTTTTTTTCAAAATTTGCATGTATTAATGTGTTCATTGATTCACTGACTTCTTTTAATACATGATTAGATTTACACAACTGAGGGCCATTGGTCAATTCCTAGTAATGGGAATGAGATTGGTGTTTAAGAGATTTCTGTCGTATGAGAGATTGTTAGTGTCAATGCTTGTTAACAGAAAGAGCAATTAATGTCCATTCAAGTGCTGTTATATATATAAAGTAGTTATATATATAAAGTCCATTCAAGTGCCCCCAATGATCATTTCCATTAAAATCAAGCTGGCCCAGTTTAGTTTTGTTCTTTCTTCTTTTTGTATCATGATACCTTAGTACATTGGATCATATAATATCATTGTTTGTTACCTAAATACATTTGAAAACATATAATCCTTGGTTGTTAAAATCTTAACAAGCTTGTGTTGATTTAGGGAAGTGCCAAAAGGCTTATCAAAGCTGCTTTGCAAGAAGCAGCTAGAAAACGAGAAATGCGATACTCAGATCTCAAAAGAATTGATAAGAAGGTTCGCCGCCACTTCCATGATGATATAACTGTCATTATTTTATTCCTTAATCATGGTATTATCTCAAGAGGGTCAATTCAAGGCCCTCCTTTGTCAATTAGATGTGCTTTGGAACATTGAAAAAATTTGACATGACTGTCACTCTCTGAACCTCATATTTATTCTGTGAATTATCACATAAATTGTCAGGGTTTGTCTGCTTCATCTCATTAAACATTTGCTGCATAGAAATATCGAGACTTGAATCTGTACAATGTTATGAGTGAAATTGTCAGAGGATGGTTCATTCAAGTACAACTCTCCTGTAATACCATTTTCAGTATTTTCAAAATCTATGCTTTTATCTTTGTTCTTTAATCACAGTATCTCCAGTTTTGTCATGCATTTTGGTGAGAAATCTTCGGCAAAAGGTCATCTGCAATGACAGCGTTAAGTGTATATATATATATATATATGAGGGGTATTTATGTGCCTCCATCCCTCGCCATTGGGCGAGGGGCACTTGCCTTTCCCTATTTACACATGAAGATTCCTTTTCTGCCAATGAAAATACATGGATTTTCTTCTTTTCCGTATGAATATTTTTAAATTATATAAGTGTCCCTCACCCTGTGGTAATGGATTGATGTTCATGAACATTCCTCTATATATGAAAAATATAAAACGACTGCATCTAGTCTTCAAGCTAACTTGGCTCTGAAATGTTTGAGTTCTTTTTTTCCTGGTAAAAATGTTGAGACTGAAATTTTCAGAGTTGAGTTGGGCTTTTTGAGTTTTTAGACAGTGAGCATTGATCCAGAACATGCTGATAGGGGGCCCCAAAGTTGATGAAATTTGAACCTTTCAACTATTTTCTTCTGAACCCTGTAGTTGATGGACATAGTTGGATGATTGAGTATCACATGATCAACGATCATGGGGACATGCTCTAATTAAATAGGGCTCAAAATTTAGATGGTAATAATGAGAGTATATGCATGCATGTGTATCTGTTCATGGAAGAGTTTTAAATATGAATATATCCATCCGGTGCTCCTACAGTAGATGCCTCACCATGCACAGAATCACACGGTTGATTGACTACGTCACTACAGCGTCTGTATTGTTAAGACTATTGCGTTTTGAATGCTGCCTTTTGAAGCCGGCGGCGGATTTAACTCTTTGCTTGATTTGATTCTTTGGTTATGTTTCTTTCCGCCTTTTTGCGTATTGATCATGGCTACCAATGAATATCTATTTATGCTTACGAGGTGTCCCTTTGAGGAATGTGAAGTGTTGGCGTTTTTGGGACATGATGTGATGGTTTAGCCCTTGGCATTTACGAATGTCATGTTTTTTCAGAAGAATTTTATTATTCCAGCACCTAAAGAGTCTCTTTTGCCCCACCGGAATTCATGAATTCCAACATCTTGGCTTTTTGCTGGAATTCCTAGAAGCTCCAGTAAGCTATCCAGAAATTCCACTTTGTCTTGGAATTCAGAAATTCCTCAGATGAATTCTCTTAATTCTAGGGAAGAAACAGGCTCCAAATGTTTCTTAGGAATAAGGCCTGTTTGGTGCTGGTGGCACATAGATTAGAGGAAGAGACAAGCATAGCTGTTATTCCGGAAAGCTTTGTTTTTTTCCTTTCATCTTCACTGAAAAAAATTAGAAGGAAAAGGATTGAAGGAAAAAAAGAAGAAAGGTAGTAACACCTATAGCCGCCCGGCGCCCAGTGCATATAAGATAATTGAAGGTATCGCTGCTCTTGGAAATGAAAGGAAAGACATGCTTTGTAGGGGAGCTCTTTAATCTATTGAAGGCAGTCTCTCTGTGGCCGTTTGGTCGAAGATGGATCTCCAGTATCACCTTACTGTGGGGCCCACATGGGGCTGCACTTGGGGAAGGGGGAGTGGGATCCAAAGATCTGGATGGCCCCTACCTCCCTACCAAGTTTGGGCCTAGCTGATTATTGTAAGCCCTTGATCAATGGCCTACAACATTTCACTCTTAAAAAAATTTGACTTTGATCTAGTGGTGTATTTCATTTGGAAAGGTGCGTAAAAAAAGTGAAATCAGTGAAAGTCAGCCTCAGGGGTGTGTGCATGGGGTAATTTGGATGGGTGATCAGGTGGGCTCTACATACCACGTGAACCTAAAAATTTGATGTCCGGCTAAAATAGACCTGCTTTCTATCTCTTCAAAATAGTTCTACTTTATTTTTTTAATAATTAATCTGTCAAACACTCTTTATATACCTATGTCATGACTTCTTTTGTTTTTTTTTGGGTGAATCAGTAATTTTTTTTAGATGGTTTTGCTGAGAAATTCACCTTACATGACCCTAAAACCAAACAAGCTCTCAAAGCAGTGGGTACACCGGAGTGGTCCCAGATGACCACTTTTGCCTTTTTTTGTGTAAGGGGGGAGTATTGAATTGGATGTGTTTTACACTAGCATCGATGCTCCCTAGTATCTTTTTCAACCCCCAATCCAAAAGACCATTAAACGAGTAACACTATTGGGATTCTTTTCTCTATGAGCTCTTTCTTCTTCTTATTCTTTTGTTTTTTGAATTGAAATTAACGGAGGAAAGCCCCCACTGTTGGTCCGTGGGGCCATTAATCAGAGGATCCGGACCCTTTGTCTTCTCTTTTCTTGTAAGATTGATTTTCTTGTGACCCCGTTTCGTTGGTATTATGATTTTTCTAGGTTGTTCGGCTCTTGAAGCAGGGTTTTGAAAAACAGGAAAGCATTCAAATTTCTCTGCGTCCGTCCGTGTACTACTTGAATTGAAATTTGGCCATCCATCTGGGTTGGTTTTCTGGATTTTAGATTCGTTTATCCTGGGTGGCCCTTGTTATGTTTTTTATCCTGAATTCTTCCTTCAATTGAGATTGAGATTGGCTTACAGTAAGCTGCTCACAGTTTTTTTGACGGATTTGTTTGTTGAAATATGAGATGTCTTGGGTTGGGTTGGGTTGAGTTGAGTTGAGTATCTTCAGTTTTATTAATTAATCGGGGGCATTGTATTGTAGATCCCTGTATCGATGGTGGGATGGTGGTTTTTTTCCTTCTTCGTAGGTTTCTAAGCAAAAATGATGAATGGAATATTTAGGTTGGAAGTCGGAAAGAATAGCAAAAGAGTAAAATGGGTGGATTAGGATTTGAGACCTTCTCTACTACACAACTGTAAGGGTAATCCCAAAAAAAAGAAACCAACGGGATTGGGGGGTTGGAAAGACATGTCTTCTACCGAGAGGAGGAAATCTCTATAAGGTTGAAACTGATACACATGGCTAGTGAGTAGTTGTCTGCATTCGGAGTTCTTCTAATGATACACTGTAAAAGAGGTCAGGAAGTTTCTCATCATAAAAAAAAGAAAAAAGAAAAAAAGAAATGGTATAGTAGGTTCTTCGTAACTCTTCCTATTAAGAAGAAGAAATGAAGAAAACTAGGGTTTCCTTGCATTTTGAAGGATACATGGATTATCGATGCTCCCCCTCTTATATAAAAAAACAAGCTGCTGCTTTGGGACCATTCCGGTGCATCCACTGATGTGGGAGGCTTTTTTATTTTTGGGGTCACATAAGGTTATTTTTTTAGTAAAATCCTCTTATTTTTAAAAAGGAAAATTTGTTTGAGAGTGCATGGATTTGAGTTATTCATGTAGCCAAAAGGAGGGAAAAAAAATCTCAAGGTAGAATATTAGCTTTTTAAATATCCAACCGGTTTTAGGCTATGAGGTTCATTGGGGCCAACCCATAAAGAAGTGCGTGGGGGATTACTCCTGTTGTGTAAAATACCACAGTGATATCCTGATTAGGCGACAAGATAAAAAGAAAGGAAAAGAAAAGAAAAGAAAAGAGAAAAAAAGAAGACGCTTTATCTATGGCATCAGTCCATGTGTTTTCTTCTTCTTCCTCTTCTTCTGTTTTTCTTTTTCACATCTTGCCAGTTCTTAATCTCAAGTTATGTACATATCAGATTATCAGTATATTCTTCTGTCCCAGTATTCTTATTGCCAGAAATAATATAAAGAGAATCTATAACTCCCCACCTTTTCCCTCGCACAACCATCCAAACGACTTCTAATTATTCATTTTTCAGATTGTGTTTTCATTCTCAAGTGATTGCAGCGACCCACATAAATACAGATAATAGGGTCATGAAATTTCCTATGTAATATAAGATATTATAGAAAATCGCAACTTCTTATTTAAGATTTTTCATTCTAGATAGATCCTATACTGTGATTTTACTACTTTTTTATTTTTTATTTTTTGTATTTGCTGTGTGTTCATTGTTTTGATTGTCCTAGCCTTTTGTTGTTCACATCTGTATAGAAAAAAAAAACTTTTCAGTAATTAGAAATAGAAAGAAAAATCAAGAAAATGAAAGCATAAACTTTTCTATCTCTAAAAAGAAAAAAAATTAATATATTAGTTTTTATCTTAATATTATCTTATCTTGATAGAGAAACTCAATTTTCATAATAATTTGAATAAATAGTTTTATGATATTTTGAAGAAAATATTTTTCAATTATCACGATAAATTCAAAACATTGAACATATTCTTCTCTTTTTTAGCATAACAAAGCATTGCAAACTACTATCATTTTTTAATGCGGGACCCACCATCGATGACTCATTTTCCAATTTGGAACTTAATCAGCACCGTGGGACCTTTTTTAAATGCCAACTGCAAATGGATCTTGGATATCCTACTTAGAAAACCACTAGACAACAAATTGGTTGGGGGATCACCACTATAGTGCCCATACTCTCACTCACACATCAAACTCGAATATTCGTCTCCTTTTAACGGATGAGCTAAGTTCTATGCATCCAACGGTGGGTCCCCCGGCCGCCTAAGGAATAAAACCTGTTCCACCTTGTTTTGTCTCCAAGGCCCACCTTAAGATTGATGGGCATAAAAAAAAAAAAGGAAAGAAAAGAAAAGGAAGCAAGGAAGAAGTAGCAGAGAAGAAGCGAAGGCAAAAGAAGAAAACAAGGAGGAAGACAATGGAAAGCAGTAAAGAAAAAGAACAGGAGACAAGGAGAAAAAGAGAAAAATGAAACAAGAAGAAGAAGGAGGAGAAGAACGGAAGAATAGAAGAAGAAAAGCAAAGAAGAAGATGAAGAACGGAAGATGAGGAGAGAAAGAAAGCAAAGGAGAAGAGGCAGGAAACATGAAGAAGACGAAGGAAAAGAACAGAAAGAAGATGGTCGAGGAGAGAGAACAGAACTTGGGGCTGTATGGTTCTCAGTCCGAATAAGGAGGAGGTGAAAAAAAGTAAGAAAGAAATGATGGCTCTGTTTGGTCAAGGGAGAAGAAGAAATTTGAAAAATGAAGAAGAAGATGATGCATGGAGAAGAGGACAAAGCTAAAAATAGATGAACAAAAGGAGAAGACGATGAAGTGGGTTCTTAGGTCAATCGTGGTTTCATTAATCTCATCAGAGAGGGAGAGACCACGCAGGGAGAAGAAGACAGAGGTGGCAAAATCCAGGCCTGGTCCACCAACCTGACCCGTTTCGGACCGACATTACATGACCCATTTGAAATACAGGTCGGATAAGGGTTAGGGTTTACTAACCCATATAAAAACGGGTCGAGTTAGGGTTGACCAGCCTAACGCGTCCTAACCCGTTTGAGTTATTTAGATTTTACTAAATTACTATTACTTTTCAATTTTTATGTAACTTTTCATATTCATGTAGGCCATAAACTATATATTTTTAATCTTTTGTGGAAGAGTTATGTAAAATTTTAATACTTAAAATATAAAACTTATTTCTTTTATTTGAAAATATAATGTTTTTGTAATTGAAATATTGATATGTGTTTTTTATTTTTTGTGTTTGCATATAAATGTACCTCTAAAATATTGTTATCAATGAAATGCAGTATCGTTGATGAGTCTTATATTTATATTCAAATATGGAATTATAAGTTTGAACAAAAATTGCATAGGGATTATCATAAATTCTCAATAAATGGGGTAGAAAATATTCATAGATTTCCCATTTTTTACACCTTGAAAATTGATAAATTATAAATTCATGCTCAATGCAACATTTAAAATGAATCTAGATGTAAGGAGAGCTTTACAAATGAAATTGGGCCACATAAAATAAGTTAAAACATACATAAAATGAGAAATAAATAGATTAGGTCGGGTTAACCTGACCTAACTTACATCAAATTCGGGTTAGGCGGGTTGGGTCGGGTTGACCCGTCACAGGTGTGGGTTGAAAGTTTCCAATCTATTTTAAAAACAGATCAGGTTAAGGTTGGAACCAACAAATTCGGGTTTGAATTGACCCGACTCGAATTTGGTCAACTCGACCCGTTTGCCAGGTCTAGAAGAAGATGATGAAAATCGGAGGTGAAGATGGGTTCTTGCTGGGTCGAACCCAACTACATCATCAAGCCTGAAACGAAGTGAAGAAAAGAGGAATGGGGAAGGAAAAAAAAGAAGTTTTCTGAATTTTGTTTTGTTTTGACGTCGCTCCATGAAATTTGATTTTATTATGTTCTGTGGAGCAACAACA
Organism: Sextonia rubra; assembly: GCA_037013555.1. Taxonomy (NCBI): domain Eukaryota; kingdom Viridiplantae; phylum Streptophyta; class Magnoliopsida; order Laurales; family Lauraceae; genus Sextonia; species Sextonia rubra. The sequence goes on along the minus strand of JASUAD010000001.1, from coordinate 100,305,071 downwards.
CGAAACTTATAAAAAAATAATGAAAAAGGCCTCTGGAGATCATAAAAACTACTTGAGCTTTTTTTATTTAGTGGACCGTAAGGTGACTCTTGTTGGAAAAAAATGGGTTTTAGCTATGGTTTTTTGGCAACTTTGGACCATAATAAGTGTGGGACCCATCCATCTTTTGGGGTAAATTCAAGTAGCAATATGTTCTCAAACATAAGGAGAATAATACCAAACCTTTGTTTAGTTAAAAACTATTTAAGGAGCAAATGAGAAATTAGCTCCAAAAGTGACTAGTTGAAATTACTTTACGTTGGTAATAAAAAGAGGAAGCCCCATATTGCTATTTTACTAAAGGTGTATTTGTGTTTATATGCCTTCAGTTTGCTTATGAGAGTTGGGCCCCAAGGGGCACCCATATTTTATCCCGAAGGGAAGACTTACATCACACCACAACCAACACGGACAAGTCGCCGTCCGTCCGACCATAGTTGTGTCTCCTCCATTGAAAATAGATGTCACTTCTTAAGTGCTGTATTGGTTTATTTCCAAAACCAAATAGTCACTAGCTTATGCATTTAAAGCTATCTCGTTTCCGCATTTGAACATTAGTTTTTTGCATCAGTATTTTTGAATTAGTTGTTCGGCATTCTTTGTTTGAGAGAGTAAGAATAAAGTTTTGTTCACGGGGTGACCCATATTGTAGTGTTACTTTTGTGTTGCGTTGAACATTGTATCTTGAGAGGCAGATGTCCGTTTACTTTAAGCATTGGAGCGTGGGTAAATTCTATCTTAAGGATATAGTGTTAAACACTGCCTTAATCGAATAATTCACTATTTATTAGCATCTGTAAATTTCATTTCAGCTTTAGTAATTGTACCTAGAGAAATAATGTTCAAAAATAAAAAAAATGTACAATCCGCGTAACGATCTTCCCATAAATTCCTCTATAATCAATCATATCATAAAGATGCAAGGCCTTATTTTGTTGGATACCCTGCATTGTCTGTTCACACTTCAGTACCTTGACAAAGAAAAATACAATTCCATTTCATGGTTATAATCCTTTTGAAAAGAACCACGTAACATGAAATTGGGTCCAACCGAAATCAAATCCTTCCAAGACTTTTGGACAAAGATCCCATGAAAGAAGCATTATAAATATACCAAAGAAAGGACGCTTGGAGGAAAGTCCCAAATATTTTATATTGAAACGTATGAAGAGAAGACTCTCAAAATGGATAAGTCTCGCCCAAAGTTGAATCTCTAACGTGTGGGATTGTAAGTGGAGCGGGTGTTCCAAGTCGGTGTCAACTGTAACTAACAAAGCTAACAAGAAGCTTGAAGAAGTGTCGTTGTAACTGTAAATGAATCATTTCTGTCTGTCTGCATGTAGAAAGGAGAAGATTAGCTTTGAATTTTTTAAGCATAATAATGTCAGGAGGCAGGAAAATTCCAGAAGACATGCAAGGCAATAGTCAATAGTCAATCAACCACCCCACTTTGGGTCATTTCTCATTATCCACTAACTTGATCGGATATCTTATAAAAAGGGTGTTGTTTCAATCGACAATGGCTATGCTTTAAAATGTAGATACAATAAGCGGGTGTTTGGAAACCAGATATTTTAAAAGATTTTACTATATTGTCTATTATTTTAGAATATAATTTATTCACTAAAAAAGAAGATATTTGAACTAAGAAAATATATTACAATATCTCATTTTTTTTAAAAACCTTCATATTAGATTATTCAAAGATATGTTGTATAAAACAATCTTCTGCTAGAAAATCTAGAGTATGTAAAAACCATTTATGAGTTTATGAGCAATTATTAATTATCGTAGCCTACTCTTAGTTTTAACATCAGTAGTTTTTATAGGAATGCAATTATGACTCCCAATATTAAATTGACCCTATAATGGCTACAAGTTTAATATGTGGTCCTATAACTATATCACAATTACATGCTCATGTTAATTATCAATATTAGGTGGATCCTACAAATATCACAAGAGGGGCTTTCATTGTGATTACCAATATTAGGTGGGCCCCATACTGCCAAAATTAATTGAGCCCCATATTGATTACCAAGACTAAATTGTGTTATTGCAATTATTAGTTTACCATCACTAAATGGGTCCCACTATTTGATAGCTCCCCTAGTGTTAATACGACTATTAAAATAGGTCCCATAATGATTTCTCATAAATAGATTCATCAATGATGTCTGATTTTAGATAAGATTTTACAAAAAAGAAAAAGAAAAAAAAAGGATCTTTTGTAAAACTCACCGTTAGATATATTACACCATGGTTATCAACATTTGGTGGACCCATCTTAATTAAACAACATTGCCTGAATCTCCCAATTTTAACATTTAATCATATGATTTTTTTAGCAAAAATGGGTTCCACCATAATTATTAACACTTGTAATTCCTAATTAGTGAATCCTGCATTAAGATAATTGATTACTTTCTATCAACTTATTGCTCAGGAGTTCTTTTTATAAAGTTCCAAAAACTTCAATGGTATATTGAAATTTGTGGAAACAGTCAAATATCATAAGTGACACAATATATTAATATGGCACTGTTTTATTCTATGATAATGAAATCATTTAATATTTAAATATGAGTAATGATTTTGTACAAACTTCCCTTACAGTCTTACGGTTCAAGCTACTAGTGGGGCCCACTTGGGATCCCATAAATCATGAAATAGTGAGGCGATTGAAAGATTCAAGTGGGGCCAACTTAGATATCAAATTTAAAGTCAGTCTAATACCTTTAACTTATTCATTCATGGTCCACTAGTTTAGGCTTTTTATATAAAATAAAAAATTAACCATCGATCCAACAGTCCATTTCTTTCGAATTTATCAAAACCCAGTGGGACCTATATAAATATGACAAGTTGACATGCAGTATTTTTACTTCAACATGATTATTTACATTAGAACACATCTAAAATTGAATAGATTATAATTCATGGTCAAATGAGCTCTATCAAAAAATTATTTTAAAAAATAAAGTGTGAATGATATGAGGTAAAGGGTGAATTATATACAGTAGCTATGTAGATGGGACCTTAACCTTTTTAGAATGACTGGGGTGATGGTTGGGTATTTCATTTTTCATCTTTCATTTATTAATTTTCAATTAGCGGGGATGTTATTTATTTATTTATTTTGATATATGGTAATTACTCATATGCCTACATATAGTCACTCACCATCACGCATCAGCGCTACTGGCAGTAACTGATTTATGGTTGTTATTGTGGAAGGGAGGTGCTTTTAGCGAATAGCTACCAGTGGATTGGCAAGGGGAGGTTGAAGGGTTTTTTTTTTTTTAAATAATAGTCACCTTTGATCTTCATTTTTAAGTACTTATGACTTAAATTTCTATATATTTTAATGTAAAAAAAATCCCTTTATGAAATATTTGTCTATGTATACTACTTATATGTATAAGAAAATTTTGCCAAATATAAATTTTTTGATGTAACATATTTGCTTTTCCTAATTAAATAAACCCGCATCCGGAACCGTTTTATTTCAAATATATGTATCTCAATCGGCTCGATTACAAATAGACAGGACTTGCCAACGGTTTAGCTACTTACCTGACATATTAAAGATATGGTTAGACCTACTCATTGACAGTGTCCAACGGCAAAAAACACATAGGGCTCCATCAAATGATTTTCTTATCATGGATTGTGTCTCCCATATATATCTTCATCATCAGACGATCTTGCCACGATCTTGTGTATTTGGTAAAGCCACAATGTCTTCATCGCCAGGTGGGCCCCACCATAAAAATGAAGATCATTCGGTGATATTGATGCTAGACATTCCCCTCGTCTAATTTTCCTTTGATTTGGTCATGAAAACAAGACGTGTTTAGTCGGTCCATGCTAATAATCTTGCGGGTAATACACGCTGTTTATGTTAATCTCAAGATGTTAATATATAGTAAGCAGTAGACATATGACTCCCAGTTGGGTGATGTGGGGTATGGCGCATGTGAGGACAAATTGAAAATTTTTTATTTTTTATTTTTTTATCTATATTTACATTGCGCATATATATATATATATATATTGTTGGAAAATTGTGTGCCCAGCTGCCTTTGGCCCACACTATATCGAATCTGGCGGTGTGCTCCGAATGAACTCCCAACAAATCTTGATTTGGTAAATTCAAATAAGGATCTTACTCTTGGTAGCAGAGTTCTGATCAGGTTCAAACTCTCAATTTGGCAGAATTCTCATTTTGGTCCGAAGATGTGTAGTTCTAGGAGAAATAGAGTCTAAATAGGGTTGTAACTCCTAGAGATTGCTCTAAGGGAGATGTAAACGGTAGATTTGAGAGCAATCACAATGAGTTTGCATGGTCTATCTCATATCGGAATGCACAAAGTTTATTGGCGAATTCAATTCCGACACCAATTGGACCAGCACTTTCCATCATATATGTATGTATGTATTTTTAAATATTCTTGTGAGAACCATCTGTGTAATTCTTATGTGTGATCCATCCTATATTTTTATGTCAGTTGGCTTGCCCATGGTCCAATTATAGTCTTACACACATTTACTCTTGAATTGCTACAAGTCCAAATTTTATTGGTGCCTAGCGTTTGATTGAAATCCAAAAAGATGAATGTCTTTTAAAACTAGGACCATTAATCAAGGGATTAAGATGATATAATGGGTTGACATTTTTCATATCTTAGGTGTTACTCTGATACTTCCATTTCCCCTTAAGGCTCCTCAATTGAGTTCAATGGTTCTCACTAGAACAAAATTACCTCGCTACATAGAACTTTAAATTCAAGTGAGAACACAGCCATTGTGGAAGTTGGTCTCACCTAGAACCATCTCGATAATGGGGAGGTGGCGAACCAAAATATATTGGTGAGATCCACGCGTATACGAAACACCAACCCTATCAAATCATCTTTACAAAACAAATCTATAAACCTAAGTTTAATGTTCCAAGAACGCATCTTTTTTTTTTATTAAATCTCAATCCAATATAGTAAATTAAAGTTGGGATGATTAAAAAACTTGAGCTTACCACAATTCACAAGGATAACGTGTTTGGAAAGTAAGTTGATCATAGGTGGACTAATAGTCAAATTGCACATTAATTCCTGTGTTAAAAGTTTTCACCCCTACTAGGTTTAGGTGTAACGATCAGTATCCAATACCTACATGATATAGTTCGTTTTGGCTTATGAAATTTCAACTCAATTTTACTGTATGATTTTAAAAGGTCTTATGTGGAGTGAAGGCCATGCCATACTTACATACACGAGATCCAGACTTTGTGTGTTTTCAGTGTGGGACTTATGCATCATTGAATACCAGTCCATGTCATCATAATAATATATTTTGATTGCTCAGCATATCCTATCAGAATGGCTACTCAATGACACATAAAGCCGTAACATGCCATTTGTGTGTATATATATATATATATATGGAGAATATTGATGTGTATATGTCCCTCACTAAGGGACCATGCATACTCCTCTGTAGGGCTCATGATAGACTCCACTAAGGGATGAGACCCGGGGGATGGAAAGATCCATGCGGGACCACCCTACATACCAAGTTTGGCTCCAATCACGTCCCTGACCCCTTCATCTGTGACCCACAAATTTATTCCATTCAAATGGGTGTATAGTCGATCCAACGGTTTAATAAATTCGGATTTGACCAAAAATTTATAAATGTATTCAATTTAAGGGTGTCACTTGTGTGATCCATTTGGATGGACCATACAGTGGGTCTCAGCTAGAGTTCTCACGAAAAAAATGATGAGGGATATATGCATATGAATATTCTCCAGATATATATAAATATATTATTAGACAATCTATTTCATAGTCTAGTGTTGATGACTAAATCTTAAGGCTTCCTTCTATTTGGTAAGCCAATGACCTATAAGTACTGTTTCTTGTGGCTTATCATGAAAAGTGGAAAATAATTTTATGCAACAAATGCTGTAGAAGATCTAAATCTATGTTGGGAACCCTTTCTAAGCGAGGGTCGGATAATTTTTCAAGACCAGAACTACAAAAATCCACTAGTGAAACCGACCTTCGAAATTTGAATGGGTCTAAATTATTGTCGCACATGCATCGTCTTATCATAAAGAAAATTTTACCTCAAATTAGAATTATGCCCCAATGAGACTGATCGAGTGGAAACAAACATTATTCAACTTCTTCTTTTTTATCTTTATACTTGCTAGCTTGATGGTATGCTTTATATATGATCGATTTGATAGTAGATATCTTCAAACCAATAAAAAAAAAACCCAGTGGATTTCACTTTATAGGAAAATGATGGGTTGCCTAGTTGGTGGAAACTCCATTTCTTGGTTCTCTCCCTCCTTGCATTTATGATGAGGCTTCTCTTCATGCATGTGTGGCTCTTCACAATAGTTATTAATTTTTTACTTCTAAAAAGTAAAAAAAAAACCATTTTGGTTGAAATAGCCAATACTTTTCATTTTGATCAAGAGGCCGAAGTGAGATTTGATATAAAACTTTTCATTTCAAATTTTGGCTCATTCAGGCCGAAATGGTCATTTACAGAATTATTATTTTATTTTTTTACTTTCCAAACATATATAGTTTGTATTTCTTATATTTTCTTGAAATATAATTCTATGAAGTTTACTAGAATGGATTAAGTCCATAATTATTGTTGTATTTTTATTTGTTAGTTTTTTCATACATTATTTTTTATTTTCTCGAAATGTAATTATGAAATGTTTCGTTGAGATTTCAAATGGGCCAAAACTTTTGATTTTGGAGGCTAGACCAAAATAGGATATGAAACAATATTAACAACTATGGTCTTTACTCCTCTTGAGTGTAGACGTACTCTCTTTGCATGAGCTAGTCCTCCCTTTCTTCATTTGCAAGTGGACTTGTTTTCCTCATTTGTGCATATACTCTTTTCCCATGTATGTGTGCTCAAGTGGGGTCTCAACCTAAGCAGGATACTAAAAATATGATTTCAATTAAAGCAACTTAAATTAAATAAACTGTTGAGTCTAGAAAAACAAATACTTAGTTTGTCTATTACATTGAAACTTTGTGAAAAACCTTTTTGTTATTCACTAGTAATAAAGACTCTCCATCCCACATTAGAAAAATATAAAAGCCTTCTAGTCTTTCACTAGCTATATAAAGGCCAAGGATCTAACTCCAAAAACCATTCCAAGCAATCATTTCTCTTGCTTATATATGCATTATTTTCTCTTCTATTATAATTTTATTTGGGATATTCCTAGTGAGTAATCCCTTTGTTATAATAATTTCTTTTGAGTTTTGATTTCCGAGCAAGAATGGTGAATGGTGTTCGTGTATTCCTCCGAGCAAGGAAGTCCAAGACAAAGGCTATGTTTTGGGCTATTTTATCCTAAGGGTGGCGTGGCTGGTACACTGCTTGCACAGATAGGGTATAGCTGCGAAACGTCTTAAAGAGAGCGACCTAGTCTACTACTCATCCGTCATGCAGTTATATTTTGGTATTCTTTGGTATTTGAATTAAGCGAGCCAAGGTAACCCGTTCCATTTGATTTTCTCTATTTACAGTATTATTCCAATATTTTTAAAAAGTTTCGATTTGCTATGGAAATGGAATTGAAAGCCTCTGTTCTTACTGACATTAACAAGCTCTTCAAGTTTGAGAGGCTGCACTTCAAATGGTGGAAATAGAAGATGTTCTTTTACCTCACTAACCAAAAGCTGGCTCCTATGTGTGCTTCTATTAAACCTGATGTGTTGACCCACCCACTGCTGAGAACGCTAAAGACATTGCTAGTTGAACTCAAAATGATTTTCTATGTAAGAACCACATCTTCAATGCTCTTGCCGATGATTTGTATAATTATTATGCTTCTTTTGAAATCGCTAAGGACATTTGGGATGCATTTCATTAAAAATATGATACTGAAGAGGTTGGGACAAAAAAGTATGCTGTTAGCTGTTACCTAAAGCTTCAAATGGTTGATGAAAGGTCTTTGATAGCCTAGTCTCTTGAGTTGCAAAAAATAGCTCATGAAATTATGTTCGAGGGTATGTCAATTGATGAATAGTTTCAAGTACCTATCCTTATTGATAAATTACCCCCTAACTAGAAAGAATTTAAAAATACCCTCCGACATAAATCAAAAGAATTTTCTATGGAAAGTTTGATTGTTCATCTTCGAATTGAGGAAGAAGCTAGGAAACAAGATAAAAAAGAAGAAGTTATAGTTGTCTCCAACACTAAGAACTAGAATTATGTTGCCCTGAAGCCAAAATTGAAGAACATGAAGGCGAGCAACAACTGAAAGAACCATAACAAGAACAAACCCCCTTCAAGTCAAGCTCGAAACATGGATTTTGTTCAATTCGTATTTTACATCTATAACATGCCTAGACACGTCCCACGGAATTGCTAGAACAAGTGTCGTCCTGCTCCTCAGGCAAACTTGACTGAAGAGCCACTTGTGGCCATGATATCAGAGATCAATCTGGTTGGTGGATCTGAATGGTGGTAGATAGACACTGGTGCTTCCCTCCGTGTTTGTTATGATAGATGCTTGTTTAAGAGCTACTCTAAAATAGATGACAAGAAAGTACTGTTGGGTGACTCCACACCACTAAGGTTCACAGAATTGGCGATGTGGAACTGAAGTTTACTTTTGGAAGGACTCTTACTATGAAGGAAGTTATGCACACTCTAGAAATGAGGAAGAATCTTGTATCTAGCTATCTTCTCAACAAAGCTGGATTTACCTAGACCATATGAGTAGCCCAATACACCCTTACTAAAAACAAAATGTTTGTAGGGAAGGGCTATGCCATTGATTGAATGCTTAAACTTAATGTTGAAATGAATAAAAATGCTTCTTCTTCTTACATTGTGTGTTTTGTGAATGTGTGGCATGCTAGACTTTGTCATGCATACAAGAAATTAATTAAGAATATGTGCACTTTAGGACTTACTCCAAATATGGCATGGATGAATTTGAAAAATGCGAATCATGTAGTCAAGAAAGGGTTACAAAGAAATCACATAAATTAACTTTTAGAGAGTATGAAGTATTAGACTTAATTCATTCAGACATATGTGACCTTGATGGTGTCTTGACAAGAAATGGAAAGGGTATTTTAAAACCTTTATAAATGATCACCCAAACTATACTTATGTATATCTGTTGAAACACAAAAATGAAGCTATAAATATGTCTAAGATTTGTTTCGAAAGAAATTGAAAATCAATTTTATCATAAGATTAAAAGATTTTGTAGTGATAGAGGCATTGAATATGAGTATGGAGAATTTATAGAATTATATAAATCCTAAGGTATCATACATGAGAAGACAACTCCCTATTCACCAGAGATGAATGGTAAGGCATAACGTAAAAATCGAACTTTTTCTTAACCAGTAGTAGCAATTGTGATTAGTTCAGGGGTAGCTTCACATTGGTGGGGGTGAAATTTTGCTTACTATATGTTATGTGTTAAATAGAATCCCAAATTTAAGACACAAATCTCACCCTATGAATTATGGAAAAATAAGAAACCCAACGTGTCTTGTTTTAGAGTTTGGGGATGCTTATTCTATGTTAGAATACCAGACCCAAAAAGGTCAAAAGTAGCCAGCAGAGCTTATGAGTGTGTATTTATAGGCTATGCAGAAAATGCTAAGGCGTATAGATTCTTCGATATTCAAAAAAAGTAATAATTGATTCTATAGATGTTGATTTTTTTGAAGAAATCTTTTTTTTAAATCTAACAATAGTGGGTGTGCCAAACCATGTAGAGTTACTGCACCTAGAGTAGAAGAGCTTAGAAATTTGGAAATTGCAAATAGTGATGTAGAGAGCCTAGGAGGAGCAAGAGAACTCGTACCTTCAAGTACTTCGGTCCTAATTTTTATGCTTTTTCCTTAGAAGAGGATCCCTCTACCCTTAAAGAAGCCTTGCCCTCTATAGATGCTGATCTTTGGCAAGAGGCTATTAATGATGAAATGCGCACACTGGAGTCTAATAGAACTTGGCATCTAGTTGACCTCCCACCTAGTTGTAAAACCATTGGTTGTAAATTGGTGCTAAAAAGGGAATTAAAGCCTGATGGTTCAGTAGAAAAATATGAGGCTAGACTTGTGGTTAAAGGGAATAGGCATAGAGAGCACATAGATTTTTTGATTCATATTCTCTTGTGACTAGGATCACCTCCATTTGAGTGCTAATTGCCATAGCTGCTATCTATAATCTAGTAGTGCATCAAATAGACGTTAAGACTGCTTTATTGAATGATGATCAGCTCGAGGATTTGTAGTCCACAATCTTAAACAAGCATCTAAGCAATAGCATGATAAATTTGATAACCTAGTTATAACAAATGGTTTTAGAATCAATGACAGTGACAAATGTATTTAATATTAACATTGAAAATAATGTGTCTACTATTATCTGTTTATATGTAGGATGATTTATTGATATTTGGCTCTAATATCATTATTGTAAATGGAACCAAGTCTTTACTAAGTCAAAATTTTGATATGAAAGACTAAGGTGAAGCTAGTGTAATCTTAGGAATTAAAATCACTAGGTCTGAAAATGGAATTTCTCTAGATTAGTCACATTACATTAAAAAGATCTTAAAGAAATATAAATATTTTGATTGTAGACCTGTCTGTACTCCATTTAACCCTAGTGTAAAGTTGTTCAAGAACACTGGAGGTGTTAAATAGTTTGAGTATGCAAGCATCTTAGGTATCCTTCGGTACGTTACTGATTGCACGAGGCCTGATATAGCTTATGTTGTAAGAGTATTATGTAGGTTTACTAGTAGACCTAGTATGGAACATTGGTATGCAATTGAAAGGGTTATCCGTTATCTGAAAAGAACCATGAACCTAGGATTACACTATCAAAGTTTTTCTATTGTCCGTAAAGGTTATAACAATGCAGATTGGAAAATCCATTTGGATGACTCCAAGGCTATTGGTGGATATGTGTTTAGTATAGCTAGTGGCGTAGTTTCTTGAAAATCCAAGAAATAGATGATATTGGCATAATCCACGATGGAGTCTGAGTTGATAACACTAGCTACTGCGTGTGAGGAGGTAGGTTGGCTAAGGGCCCTACTTTCAGATATTCTTTTGTGGGAGAGACCGATACCAGCCATATTAATCCACAGTGATAGTACCACGATTATCGTATAAGTTCATAACCGTTATTATAACGACAAGAGACAAACATGACGTAAGTACAACATAGTTAGAGAGTACCTCACTACTCCGCCTGTTAGAGTGGATTATATTCAAACTGATGTGAACTTGGCTAATCCTTTGACAACATGGTTAGCACGGGACGGGGTGTTGAGCACCTCGAAAGGGATAGGACTAAATTCCATTGGTTAGAGTTACATGTGATGGATACCAAATCTAATGACTGGAGATCCCAAGACTTAGTTTCAAAGGGAAAATAAACGAGTCACAGAGTGATATTTGGTAAATCATGCTATATTTCTATAAGGGTTTTTACTCCTTGTCCATCCCTATGAAGCATGACATCTTGAAATAGTAGAGGTTAAGTTATTTTATAACTCTTAATGAGTTTTATAGCTCTATGTGGAGTAGAGTGCCTATGCTACATGAGTACTCTTGAAAGATTCACCTATATGAATGAGGAGGTGAGGTTGCCTACTGTGAGGATTTTGGGCAAATTCTCTAGGACATTTATTTTATTGGGATATAAGCGCATTGTCGTATCGTGTTAGCTTTGAACATTATATTGAGTAAAGTTGTGTGTGGGTTGCATTCAGACTCATAGTTCAAGACTCAAAGTCACTCTAGTTTATATCTTAAGCTTCTTCACCACATAAAGGTTCAAGTCAAAAGACAACTATACTTATGCACTTTTTTATACCTTCTTGATCGATGATGATTCCGATAACCTTGATGCTCTCAATGCATATGTGCAATGAATATGTTTTTAGAAAACAAGTGGGGGTGGGGGGATTGTTGAGTCTAGTGTGTATTTCAAAAAACAATTACTTAGTTTGTCTATCCCACATTGAAACTGTGTGAAAAAACCTTTTTGTTATTCACTAGTATATAAAGACTCCGTTCTACATCAGAAAAATATGAAAGCCTTTGAGTCCTTCACTAGGTAAATAAAAAGGCTAAGGATCTTACTCCGGAAATCATTCTAAGAAATCACTTCTCTTGCTTGTATATACATTATTCTCTTTTCCGCTATAATTTTATTTGTGATATTCTTAGTGAGTAATCCCTTAGTTACAATAATTTATTTTGATAATGTTCCCTTGGAACATTCTTATTTGAGTTTTGATTTTCGAACAGAAAGGTTGAACGGTGTTGGTGTATTCCGGTCTTCCTCTGTACAAGGAAGTCCGAGACAGAAGGTGTATTCCGAGCTATTTTATCTTGGGGACGGCGTGGCTACTACACTACTTGCATAGATAGGGCAGAGCCATGAAACGTCTAAAGAGAGCGACTTAGTCTGCGACTCATCCCTTAAGTAGCTATTATTTTGATATTCCTTGATATTTGGATTAAGCGAGCCAAGGTAATCCGTTCAATTTGATTCTCTATATTTATAATATTATTCCAACATAAACAAGGGCCCCACTAAGTAAATAAAAGTGAGTCTAAATCTTCTAATGTGCTACCCACGTTGATCAGGTCTCTCGAGTTGCCAGTGGATAACCTGTCATTCCCCGTGGACAGTGTGGGGTGGGGGGACCAATCGCTCAGTGAGCGGTTGTCCCTCGTATAACCTCAATTCAAGAAAAGTACCTCATGTGACCGACATCCTTTTCCTCTCCAAAGATACCAACAATAAAAAAGGGAAATATATAGGCATTTTCACCGACTCTTTGAACCTTTCTCATTTTGACTAAACTAACTCACCGACAGTAATTTAAAAATTCAGTTGGTAGCAAATGACCGTTAGGTTTCTCTCCCGCTATAAATAAATACCAACGTCTCTCGGTGATATTGATGCTAGACATTCCCCTCGTCCAATTTTCCTCTGATTTGGTCATGAAAACAAGACGTGTTTGGTCGGTCCATTCTAATAATCTTGCGGCTAATACACGCTGTTTATGTTAATGTCAAGATGTTAATATATAGTAAGCAGTAGACAGATGACTGCTAGTTGGGTGATGTGGGGTATGGTGCATGTAAGGTCAAATTGAAAAGTTCTTATTTTTTATTTTTTATCTATATTTACATTGCGCATATATATATATATTGTTGGAAATTTGTGTGCCCCTTTTGGGCCCACGCTATATTGAATCCGGTGGTGTGCTCCGGATGAACTCCCAACAAATCTTGATCAGGTAGATTCAAATAAGGATCTTACTCTTGGTAGCAGAGTTCGGATCAGGTTCAAACTCTCAATTTGGCAGAATTTTCATTCTGGTCCGGAGATGTGCGGTTCTAGGAGAAATAGAGTCTGAATAGGGTTGTAACTCCTAGAGATTGTTCTAAGGGAGATGTGAACGGTGTGCGTGAGAGCAGCACTTTCCATCATATATGTATGTATGTATGTATAAATATCCATATGAGAACCATCCGTGTAATTCTAATGTGTGATCCATCCTATTTTTTATGTCATTTGGCTTGCCCATGGTCAAATTATCAGTCTTAAACACATTTACTCTTGAATTGCTACAAGTCCAAATTTTATTGTTACCCAGCATTTGATTGAAATCCAAAAAGATGAATGTCTTTTAAAACTAGGACCATTAATCAAGGGATTAAGACGATATAATGGGTTGACATTTTTCATATCTTAGGTGTTACTATGATACTTCCATTTCCCATGGTTGACATATTCCTGAAAGGCTCCTCAATTGAGTTCAATGGCTCTCACAAGAACAAAATTATCTCGCTGCATGGAACTTTATATTCAAGTGAGAACTCAGCCATTGCGGAAGTTGGTCTCACCTAGCACGGTCTCAATCATCGGGAGGTGGCAAACGAATTTATATTGGTGAGATCCACGCATATACGAAATACCAACCCTATCAAATCATCTTTACAAAACAAATCTATAAACCTAAGTTTAATGTTCCAAGATCGCATCTTTTTTTTTATTAAATCTCAATCCAATATAGTAAATTAAAGTTGGGATGATTAAAAAACTTGAGCTTACAACAATTCACAAGGATAACGTGTTTGGAAAGTAAGTTGATCATAGGTGGACTAATAGTCAAATTGCACAATAATTCCTATGTGTTAAAAGTTTTCACCCCTACTAGGTTTAGGTGTAACGATCGGTATCCAATACCTAATGATATGATTCGTTTTGGCTCATAAGATTTCAACTCGATTTTACTGTATAATTTTAAAAGGTCTTATGCGGAGTGAAGGCCATGCCATACTTACATACACGAGATCAAGGCTTTGTGTGTTTTCAGTGTGGGACTAATGCATCATTGAATACCAGTCCATGTCATCATAATAATATATTCTGATTGCTCAGTGTATCTTATAAGAATGGCTACACAATGACACATAAAGCCATAACATGCTATTATATACATATATATATATATATTATTAGACAATCTATTTCATAGTCTAGTGTTGATGACTAAATCTTAAGGCTTCCTTCGATTTGGTAAGCCAATGACCTATAAGTACTGTTTCTTGTGGCTTATCATGAAAAGTGGAAAATAATTTTATGCAACAAACGCTGTAGAAGATCTAAATCTATGTTGGGAACCCTTTCTAAGCGAGGGTCGGATAATTTTTCAAGACCAGAACTACAAAAATCCACTAGTGAAACCAACCTTCGAAATTTGAATGGGTCTAAATTATTGTCGCACAGGCATCGTCTTATTATAAAGAAAATTTTACCTCAAATTAGAATTATGCCCCAATGAGACTGATCGAGTGGAAACAAACATTATTCAACTTCTTCTTTTTTATCTTTATACTTGCTAGCTTGATGGTATGCTTTATATATGATCGATTTGATAGTAGATATCTTCAAACCAATAAAAAAAAAAAACCCAGTGGATTTCACTTTATAGGAAAATGATGGGTTGCCTAGTTGGTGGAAACTCCATTTCTTGGTTCTCTCCCTCCTTGCATTTATGATGAAGCTTCTCTTCATGCATGTGTGGCTCTTCACAATAGTTATTAATTTTTTACTTCTAAAAAGTAAAAAAAAAACCATTTTGGTTGAAATAGCCAATACTTTTCATTTTGATCAAGAGGCCAAAGTGAGACTTGATATAAAACTTTTTGTTTCAATTTTGGCTCATTTAGGCCGAAATGGTCTTTCACGAAATTATTATTTTATTTTTTTTACTTTCTACATCTATATAGTTTGTATTTCTTATATTTGCTTGAAATATAATTCTATAGAGTTTACTAGAATGGATTAAGTCCAAAATTATTGTTGTATTTTTATTTTTTTTAGCTTTTACATATATTATTTTATATTTTCTCGAAATGTAATTATGAATATATTTTGTTTAAATCTCAAATCGGCCGAAACTTTTGATTTTGGAGGCCAAACCAATATGGGATTTAAAACAACATTGACAACTATGGTATTTACTCCTTTTGAGTGTAGACGTACTCTCCTTGCATGAGCCAAACCTTCCTTTTTTCATTTGCAAGTGGGCATGTTCTCTTCACTTGTGCAGATACTCTCTTCTCATGTATGTATGCTCACGTGAGGTCTCAACTTGAGCAGGATACTAAAAAGAAAATTTCAATTAAAGCAACTTAAATTAAATAATTTGAAAAAAAAGAAAAAAAATAGAGAGCCAATAGTTTTATGATATTTAGATGGTAAACGGTTAAGTCTAGTGTGTATTTTAAAAACAAACACTTAGTTTGTCTATCTTACATTGAAACTTTGTGAAAAAACTTTTTGTTATTCACTAATAATAAAGACTCTCCATCCAACATTGGAAAAATACAAAAGCCTTCTAGTCCTTCGCTAGCTATAAAAAGACCAGGGCTCTAACTCCAAAAACCATTCCAAGCAATCATTTCTCTTGCTTATATATACATTATTGTCTCTTCCATTATAATTTTATTTGGGATATTCTTAGTGAGTAATCCCTTAGTTATAATAATTGCTTTTGAGTTTTGATTTTTGAGTAAGAATGTTGAACAGTGTTGGTGTATTCCTCCATGCAAGGAAGTCCGAGACAGAGGCTGTATTCTAGGCTGTTTTATCCTAAGGATGGCGTGGCTAATACACGGCTTGCATAGAGAGGGTATAGCCGCAAAACATGTTAAAGAGAGCGACCTAGTCTGCGACTCATCTCTCATGCAGCTATATTTTGGTATTCTTTGGTATTTGGATTAAGCGAGCTGAGGTCACTCGTTCCATTTGGTTTTCTCTATTTATAGTATTATTCCAACATTTTTAAAAAATTTCGATCTACCATGGAAATGGAATTGAAGTTACTGACATTAACAAACTCTTCAAGTTTGAGAAGCTGCACTTCAAACGGTGGAAATAGAAGATGTTCTTTTACCTCACTACCCAAAAGCTTGCTCCTATGTGTGCTTCTATTAAACCCGATGTGTTGACCCACCCACTACTGAGAACACTAAAGACATTGCTAGTTGAACTGAAAATGATTTTCTATGTAAGAACTACAACTTGAATGCTTTTGCCAATGATTTGTATAATTATTATGCTTCTTTTGAAATTGCTAAGGACATTTGGGATGCACTTCATAAAAAATATGATACTAAAGAGGCTGGGACAAAAAAGTATGCTGTTAGCTGTTAGCTAAAGCTGCAAATGGTTGATGAAAGGTCTCTGATAGCCTAGTCTCATGAGTTACAGAAAATAGCTCATGAAATTATGTTCGAGGGTATGTCAATTGATGAATAGTTTCAAGTAGATGTCCTTAGTGATAAATTACCCCCAAACTGGAAAGATTTTAAAAATACCCTCCGACATAAATCAAAGGAATTTTCTATGGAAAGTTTGATTGTTCATCTCCAAATTGAGGAAGAAGGTAGGAAGCAAGATCATAAAGAAGAAGTTATAGTTGTCTCCAACAATAAGAACCAAAATTTGGTTGCTCTGAAGCCAAAATTGAAGAACATGAAGGTGAGCCACAACCAAAAGAACCATAACAAGAACAAAACCCCTTCAAGTCAAGCTCAAAGCATGGCTTCTGTTCAATTTGTATTTTACAATTGTAATAGGCCTAGACACATGACATGGAATTGCTAGAACAAGAGTTGTTTTGCTCCTCAGGCAAACTTGACTGAAGAGCCACTTGTGGCTATGATGTCAGAGATCAATCTGGTTAGGGGATCCGAATGGTGGTGGATAGTCATTGGCGTTTCTCGCCGTGTTTGTTATGATAAATGCCTTTTTAAGAGCTACTCTAAAACAGATGACTAGAAAGTATTGTTGGGTGACTCCCACACCACTAAGGTTCATAGACTTGGCGATGTGGAACTGAAGTTTACTGCTAGAAGGACTCTCACTCTGAAGGAAGTCATGCACACTCTAGAAATGAGGAAGAATCGTGCATCCAACTATCTTTTCAACAAAGCTGGATTTACACAGACCACTGGAGCAACCTAATACACCCTTACTAAAAACAACCTAATACAACCTTACTAAAAACAAAATGTTTTTAGGGAAGGGCTATGCCATTGATTGAATGTTTGTACTTAATGTTGAAATGAATAAAACTGCTTCTTCTTCTTACATTGTGTGTTTTGTGAATGTGTGGCATGCTAGACTTTGTCATGCTAACAAGAAATTAATTAAGAATATGTGCACTTTAGGACTTATTCAAAATATGTCATTGATGAATTTGAAAAATGCGAATCATGTTCTCAAGACAGGATTACAAAGAAATCACATAAATTAACTTTTAGAGAGTATGAAGTATTAGACTCAATTCATTCAGACATATGCGAGCTTGATGGTGTCCTGACGAGAAATGGAAAAAGGTATCTTAAAACCTTTATAAATAAGCACCCAAACTATACTTATGTATAACATTTCAACTCGACTTAATCCTGTTTAGTGACTAATTAATGATGAATTAGTTGTTAATTGTGTTTTGGTTTTGGTTTTGTTTTATTTTGGATCATGGATAGGTAGTTGGGTTGAGTTTAACGTGATTTAGGTAGATATGAGCCCTTTTTCATAATTTTAGATTTTATAAGATATTGTCATTCATGCATCATCTTAGCATCAACACGTGTATTTTTTTGAGCTCGTTAATTCCCATAACTATCTCGTTTGTTAAAGACGTCATTTGCTTCCGTTGGACCCGCATTTGACTTAAACTGTAATTAGTACTAACACTTGGACTTTCTTGTAATCTGTTCATACTTATCCTTATATAAGATACATCCACCGCCTTTTCTCTCCCTCTCCTCAACGTCTTCTCTTTCTCTTCAGTTCTTCCTTTCTGTTTCTTTCGTTTTCTTCCTAATCAAGCTAAGGAAATGTGTACATGGTTTGTATTTCCATCTCTTGTTGTGAATTTAAGGTGAGCTTGGGTTTTGATGTCTTCTTCATCTTCTTCTTCTCGTCAGCCATTATCTTTTGCACTCACGTCCCTCTCTCTTTCTTTCTTCTTTTGCATGCATGGGGTTTAGAAGAGTGTTTGGACGGTGAATTTGAGCCCAAGGACAACGATTCGCGTATTAGAAACCATTTGAGGCAAGTATAAGCATGATTTGGATGAACACTTGTTGATACATGATTGGTTGTGATTAATTTTCTAATCTTGTATGTGAATGATGTTTTACAGCCCAGATATGTCAATTTCTATTTCGTTGTGTGTGTTGGTTCCGTTTTGTACACTCCCAGTTGATTCTGTAACAGGTTCAGAAACTTGATCTCGTGCAGTTCACGGCTAAGCCGTAACTGTCTATGGCTCAAAGTCTAGAGAGCTACAAAACCCAGGTTTTTTCTACGGCAAAGCTACAGCTAAGCCGTAGAATGTGCTACGGCTGAGCCGTAACCCAACCGTAGGTCAAGCTACGACTTGATTTCCAGAAAACTGAGAATTTAGAGAACCTTCTATGGTCCAACCATGGCTAAGCCGTGAGGTATTCTACGGCTAAGCCGTACCTTCACCGTGGCTGAGCCGTAGAACAAAAGCAGGGCTAAGCTGAAAATGCGGATGAATAGTAAGGGGAACCACGGCTGAGCCGCAGTGCATGTTACGGTTAAGCCGTAAATGCCTACAGTTAAGTCGTAAGGTCACCCATGGCTGAGCCGTAAGACCTTTGAAAAGTAAGAAAGATTAAGAATTGAAGAGACTTTGTAGGACCTGTGAATTAGAATGTAGGCAACTGTAACCTGCCCAATGGAATAAGACAGAACCGCATGAATGATCTCGAGAGCTGCGACTCATTCATATACGTTATCCAGTTGTTAAGCACCTCCCCATGGGTGTTGGTTTAAAGAATTCTGATACACCTTCATGATACAATGCAACACTAAACAATGGTGTATTGGATAACTTAAAGCTATATCATCATGCACGTTTAGGAACACTGGATGACTAGATTAGGGTTGGCTAGTAAATGATCTTGATTCGAGTAACTTGATTTGCATGGTATTTTGTATAACGATCATCGGCCTCTACTCTTCTGTATGATTTGTTTGCATTATCCTTGTTATGTCCTATGATATGATAAGTTTGTTTCATATGGTCTGTTCGATATGTATCCCTAACTTGAGCTTGTACTTTTGAATTGAATGTATGAACGTATGAGATATGCTTGATATGATATGCACTCTTAACTCAAGTTTTGTATATGATTGATTCCATTTGTTCAGGCACTACTCAGCCTCAGCCTTAAGATACACGACGGGGTTGAATTTGGCGTAGTATATGTTTGACACCGCTGTAGTAAGTTTATGTCTTGGGGCTTCCGGACCCCAGGAACCCGAGACCCATTCGTACCTTAGCTTAGTCGATGGTGTTCTCAATATGTATGTAAGATCCCTTTTTGGAAGCATATGGCAAATATAGTACCCACTTAGTGTGTATATGTTATGTAAGCATTGATTCTAAAAGCATATTTCATTTGAATGCACAATTATCTAGTATACGAAATTGAAATTCTATTCCATTGTTACTTATTCTATTAGAAACAGCATGTGTTAACTTGTTATTGCTTATACTTTGTTGAATCGTTGTATTCATGAGTTGTCTTTGGTGTTGCAGGCTTAGATCCCTCGACCGACCCCTCGTTGGTCAACCAGACTCCAGGGGAGACCTCATATGCCCCATCAGGGTTAGAGGAGTGGATGTGATCTCTCCGCCGGAGTGCGATGATAACATGCATGCATATAGGTCTTCCTCATTTTGGGATCTCATTAGATTTTGGGATTTTGGTGTATTCATAATCTTGATAAATCTGTATTTTGATTCATTTTGTATAACTCTAAACCTATGTAATCTTTTGTCAATATATCATTTTGTTAGTGTGTATTTCCTTGTTATGTTTGATACCTATAACTTTTGCGTACATGTATTGGCACGTATGAAATTTCCTTGTGTGTGTGCACCTGGACCGGGTTTAAGTGTACATGCATGAGCGTACGTGTGTCCTTAGTTAGGTTTTAACTAACCCCCGATCTCCCGGGCTCGAGTTGTGACATTATGTATATTTGATGAAACACAAAAATGAAGCTATAAATATGTTTAAGATTTTTTTCGAAAGAAATTGAAAATCAATTTTATTGTAAGATTAAAAGATTTTGTTTTGATAGAGGCACTGAATATGACTTTAGAAAATTTATAGAATTATATAAATCCTAAGTTATCATACATGAGAAGACAGCTCCTTATTCACTAGAGATGAATGGTAAGGCATAACGTAAAAATTGAACTTTTACTTAACCGGTAGTAGCAATTATGATTAGTTCAGGGGTTGCTTCACATTGGTGGGATGAAATTTTGCTTATTGTATGTTATGTGTTAAATAGAATCCCAAATTCTAAAACACAAAACTCACCCTATGAAATATGGAAAAATAAGAAACCTAATGTGCCTTATTTTAGAGTTTGGGGATGCTTATTCTATATTAGAATACTAGAGTCAAAAAGGTCAAAACTAGCCAGCAGAGCTTATGAGTGTTTATTTATAGGCTACGTAGAAAACTGTAAGGCATATAGATTCTTCGATATTCAAAATAAAGTAATAATTGATTCTATAGATGCTGATTTTTTTGAAGAAAAATTTCTTTTTAAATCTAAGAATAGTGGGTGTGCCGAATTATGTAGAGTTACTGCACCTAGAGTAGAACAGCTTAGAAATTTGGAAATTGCAGATAGTGATGTAGAGAGCCTATGAGGAACAAGAGAGCTCGTACCTTCAAGTACTTTGGTCTTGATTTATATGCTTTTTCCTTAGAAAAGTCTCCCTCCACCCTTAAAGAAGCCATGTCCTCTATAGATGTTGATCTTTGGCAAGAGGCTATCAATGATGAAATGGACTCACTAGAGTTTACTAGAACTTGGCATCTAGTTGACCTCCCACCTAGTTGTAAAACCATTGGTTGTAAAATGGTGCTAAAAAGGAAACTGAAGCCTGATGGTTCAGTAGAAAAATATGAGGCTAGACTTGTGGTTAAAGAGTATAGACATAGAGAGAACATAGATTTTTTGACTCATATTCTCTTGTGACTAGGATCACCTCCATTCGAGTGCTAATCGTCATAGCAGCTGTCTATAATCTAGTAGTGCATCATATGGATGTTAAGACCGCTTTATTAAATGGTGATATAGAGAAAGAGATTTATATGGATCAACTCGAGGGTTTGTAGTTCATGGTTTTAAACAAGCACCTAAGCAATGGCATGATAAATTCGACAATCTAGTCATAACAAATGGTTTCAAAATCAGTGACAGTGACAAATGCATTTACTATTAACATTGAAAATAATGTGTATACTATTATTTGTTTATATGTAGATGATTTATTGACATTTGGCTCTGATATCATTGCTGTAAATGGAACCGAGTCTCTACTAAGTCAAAATTTTGATATGAAAGACTGAAGTGAAGCTAGTGTAATCTTAGGAATTAAAATTACTAGGTTTGAAAATGGAATTTCTCTAGATTAGTCACATTACATTGAAAATATCTTAAAGAAATATAAATATTTTGATTGTAGACCTGTCTGTACTCCATTTAACCCTAGTGTAAAGTTGTTCAAGAACACTGGAGATAGTGTTAAATAGTTTGAGTATGCAAGCATCTTAGGTATCCTTCGGTACGTTACTGATTGCACGAGGCCTGATATAGCTTATGTTGTAAGAGTATTATGTAGGTTTACTAGAAGACCTAGTATGGAACATTGGTATGCGATTGAAAGGGTCATGCATTATCTGAAAAGAACCATGAACCTAGGATTACACTATCAGAGGTTTCCTATTATCCGTGAAGGTTATAGCAATGCAGATTGGAATACCCTTGTGGATGACTCCAAGGCTATTGGTGGATATGTGTTTAGTATAGCTAGTGGCATAGTTTCTTGAAAATCCAAGAAATAGATGATATTAGCACAATTCACGATGGAGTCTGAGTTGAAAACACTAGCTACTGCTTGTGAGGAGGCAGGTTGGCTAAGGGCCCTACTTTCAGATATTCTCTTGTGGGAGAGACCGATACCAGACATATTAATCCATAGTGATAGTACCATGATTATCGTATAAGTTCATAACCGTTATTATAACGATAGGAGACAACAAATACGTTGTAAGTATAGCACAGTTAGAGAGTACCTCACTACTCATCCTATTAGAGTGGATTATATTCAAACTAATGTGAACTTGGTTAATCCTTAGACGAAAGTGTTAGCACAGGTGGGGGTGTTGAGCAACTCGAAAGGGATAGGACTAAATTCCATTGGTTAGAGTCACATGTGATGGATACCAAATCTAATGACTGGAGATCCCAAGACTTAGTTTCAAAGGGAAAATAAGCGAGTCACAGAGTGAAATTTGGTAAATCATGCTATATTTCTATAAGGGTTTTAACTCTTTGTCCATCCCTATGAAGCATGACATCCTGAAGCAGTATAGGTTGAGTTATTTTATAACTCTTAATGAGTTTTATAGATCTATGTGGAATAGAGTACTTATGCTACATGAGTACTCTTGATAGATTCACCTATATGAATTAGGAGGTCAGGTTGCTTCCTGTGAGGATTTTGGGCAAATTCTCTATGACATTCATTTTACTGGAATATAAGCGTATGGCCGTATTGTGCTAGCTTTGAACATTATATTGAGTAAAGTTGTGTGTGGGTTGCATTCAGACTCATAGTTCAAGACTCAAAGTCACTCTAGTTTATATCTGAAGCTTCTTCACCACATAAAGGTTCAAGTCGAAAGACACCTATACTTATGCACTTCTTTATACCTTCTTGATCGATGGAAATTCCGATGATCTTGATGGTCTTGATGCATATGCTCAATGAATATGTTTTTAAAATACAAGTTGGGGGGATTATTGAGTCTAGTGTGTATTTCAAAAAACAAGTACTTAGTTTGTCTATGCCACATTGAAACTGTGTGAAAAACCTTTTTGTTATTCACTAGTACATAAAGACTCTCCATTCCACATCAGAAAAATATAAAAGCATTTTAGTCCTTCACCATGTATATGAAGGCTAAGGATCTGACTCCGAAAATGATTCCAAGAAATCATTTCTGTTGCTTATGTATACATTATTCTCTTTTCAGCTATAATTTTATTTGTGATATTCTTAGTGAGTAATCCCTTAGTTACAATAATTTATTTTGATAATATTCCGTTGGAACATTCTTATTTGAGTTTTGATTTTCGAACAAAAAGGGTTAACGGTGTTGGTGTATTCCAGTCTTCCTCCATACTAGGGAGTCCGAGATAGAGGATGTATTCTGAGCTATTTTATCCTTGGGATAGCATGGCTACAACACTACTTGCATAGATAGGGCAGAGCCACGAAACATCTAAAGAGAGCGACTTAATCTGCCACTCATCCCTTAAGTAGCTATTATTTTGTTATTCTTTGATATTTGGATTATGCGAGCCAGGGTAATCCGTTCCATTTAATTCTCTATATTTATAATATTATTCCAACATAAACAAGGGCCCCACCAAGTAAATAAAAGTGAGTCTAAATCCTCTAATGTGCTACCCCATGTTGATCAGGTGTCTTGAGTCACCACCGGACAGCCAGCCATACCCTGGACAGTGTGGGGGTGGGGGTACCAATCGCTCAGCGAGGGGTCGTCCTTCGTACAACCTCAATTCAAGAAAAGTACCTCATGCGACCGACATCCTTTTCCTCTCCAAAGTTGCCAACAATAAAAAGGGGAAATATATTTGCGTTTGCACCGACTCTTTGAACCTTTCTCATTTTGACTAAACTAACTCACCGACAGTAATTTAAAAATTCAGTTGGTAGCAAATGACCGTTAGGTTTCTCTCCCGCTACAAATAAATACCAACGTCTCTCGACTCCCCCTCCTTCCATTCACTTCTATTTATCCTCTCAGCTACATTCACTAAGTACTCTTCTACACACATACTAACACAAGAGAAGGATCTCTCTCTCTCTCTCTCTCTCTCTCTCTCTCTCACACACACACACACACACACACAGATTTCTTCATTTCATGGGGCCTAATCTAGTAACAGGCAACCATATCTCTTCAAATTCTCTTACCGAACCCGTCTTCAACACCAGGTTCTCTCTCACATCAGACAGAAAAATCATAGTCGATGGAATAACCCTACTCTCCAACGTCCCTCCCAACGTAAAACTAACCCCTTTCTCTTCAACCCCCCACTCGCCTGACGAGGATTGCCTCCCTCCTCCCTCCCTCTCAAAATCAGTCCAATCTGAATCCCACAATGGCGCTTTTCTTGGCTTTTCAATTCAAGAACCCTCTGACCGGATCCTCAACCCGATCGGAAACCTCATTGACCGCAAGTTCATGAGCATCTTCCGATTCAAGACCTGGTGGTCGACGATGTGGGTCGGATCGAAGGGGTCCGACCTGCAAATGGAGACCCAACTGGTCCTCCTTCACATACCTGAATCCAACATGTATGTTCTCCTCCTCCCAATTATAGAAGGGAGTTTCAGGTCTGCAATTCATCCAGGGAAGGAAGGAGAGGTGGTTCTGTGCGTGGAAAGCGGTTCTTCGAAGGTGAAGGCGAGTTCTTTCTCTTCTTGTTTGTATTTTCATGTGGGGGAGAACCCATTTGATCTGGCTAAAGATGCCTTCTCTGCGATTCGGGTGCACCTGGGCTCGTTCCGGTTGCTCGAAGAGAAGACCCTCCCTCGGATTGTGGATCGATTCGGCTGGTGCACCTGGGACGCATTCTACCTGTCCATAGAGCCTGTGGGAGTTTGGCATGGGGTGAAGAGCTTTGTGGAAAATGGTCTCCCTCCCAGGTTTCTTATCATAGATGATGGATGGCAGAGCATCAACCATGACCTTGAGAACCCATGTGAAGACTCCAAGGATTTAACAGGTTAGTAACTTTGAAACGACTACTGTGTATTGAATTTATCCTAGCTTTATTACAAGAACACATCTCAATTTATTCAAGTACAAGAATAGGATATGGAATTACTCTGTTTCATGATAACTCTCAAAACTATATTGCACAGAATTTACTGTAGGCTTATTAGGTGATCTATGTCAATTTATACAAGAAAGAGAATAGGATAAGGAATTATTCAATTGATGATTACTTTCAAATGACTGTATTACAATAGCATATCTCATTTTATACAATAATAATAATAATACGATTAACGAATTGCTATATTTTATGATGACTTTCAAAATAACCACATTGCATAGAATTTTCTGTGATTATATCGCGAAAAGACTTCTCAATTGTTAGGTTTATGTCTTGTATTCCGGTTTAGCCGGATGAGTCACTGGGTTAGCCAGGGACTGGTTTAAGGTCAAGGGTATTTTGGTAATTGTACCGGGGCTTTCTTGGTGGCCAAGAAAGTGGAGATTATATATTGTATAGTCTGTAACCTTAGACCTTGCGGCGGCGGCATTAGTTGCCCGTGGTGCTCCCACACCACGTAGGAGAGATGAGGTGAGAGAGTGGGAATCTCTTGTATGCTTTACTTGTCATAGTGAAGATGTTCGTCCTCCTGTGCCCGTGGATGTAGCCCTATTTGGGTGAACCACGTAAATCTCGGTGTCTCTTCTTGTGTGGCTTGTTCGTGTTGATCTTGTGATTCCGTGGATGCGCACAACGGTGATTGTCATATTCACAACATCAATATATGCAAAAATAAGAATAGAAAAAGAAATCATTCTTTTGAAATCTTCATTCAAAAAGGTAAAGCTTATCGACTCTAACCTATTCCTCATGTCTTTAATACAGGTTTGGGGTCTCAGATGCTCTGCAGGCTCCATAGATTTGAGGAGAATGACAAGTTCGCCAAGTACAAGAAAGGAATGATGCTGGGTCCAAATGCACCAGGGTTCGACCAGGATGCTCATGACAAGATGTTTAAGGAGATGGTAGCTCTGGCCATGGCTAAGAAGAAGGTGAAGGAAGAGACAGGGGATGATGGCTCTGCTCTTGGGGAGGCTCGGGTCATCGAGTACTTGAAGGAGGAGGAGGAAGAGAAGGGTGATAAGAGAGAGAGGGGTTTGAAGGCTCTGGTCGGGGACATGAGGGAGAGGTTTGAGGGGTTGGAGGATGTTTATGTGTGGCATGCATTGTGTGGCGCATGGGGAGGGGTGAGGCCTGAGACTATGGAGAGATATTATCTGAAAGCTAACGTCGTGGAGGCAAAGTTGGCTCCTGGTTTGGAGAAGACTATGTATGATTTGGCAGTGGTGATGGTGGAGAAGGGAGGGATTGGGCTAGTTGATCCCGATAAAGCTGTTGATTTCTATGAGGGCATGCATTCGTATCTTGCCAAAGCTGGTGTTACTGGTGTTAAAGTGGATGTGATTCATGTAAGTTGTTCATTCATTCTCCATCATCAACTTAGGAACTGATCATCATCAACAATAAAAAATCACAAATTTCATCACCAATTATTATTATTAATGGCAAGGTTGTGGGTCAAACACTGCCAATTTAAAAGTTAAGCCACTAACTTTGCACCTTTTGACCTTATCGTTGCTTCTTCGTCATCATCATCATTACAATTATTATATGTTCTACTCAAAGAAGAAAAATGTAACATGATTAGATAAAGTCCCAATAGGATAAGGCACTCCACTGAGTCTCACTTTATAGGCAAATCTAATCGCTCAAAATAAACACTCTTGCATGTGCTCTAGTCAAACTTCCATAAGAGTTGGGCTCATGAAATGAGTTACTGTAAATTTTCACAACATTTTATTTTCCTCTTCTATAAACGATCAATCTAATAATGAAGCCAACTTCTGTAAAAAAAAAAAAAAAAGCAATTCAAATTTGTCTGTGGCCCATATAGAGGATGGTATTTATTTTGAGTAGTTTATTTTTACAATCAATGGGAGGAGCCTCATGAATTTCTCATGAGTTCTGGCAATAGAGCATCCAGATTCTAGACTGAGAAGATATTATCCACTGGGTATCCATTCCTATCCTCCTGTATGGAACATGTAGTGCCCAGACAGGGCCCTTACTGCTGTTATTACTTGTGTTGTTCTAGAGCATCTCTAAAAAGATTAATAATAAAACAGCTCTCAATTTTCATTGGTGTAGCCCTTAATTTCATATTAGACATACCTGATAATATGAAAATTGTGTACAAAAGTGAGTATTGTTTGTGTGAAAATAGGATAGTTGGTTATTTTTTGCCTGTATTGCCTGAATAAATTTAGGTGGGTGGCTGAAGTTTCTATTGACAGAGAAAGCAAGAGATTCTGGACCCCACGACCATCTCTAACATGCGCCAAGAGGTAACATCTAGTGGTAAACTGAGGGAAATTTCATTCAAATTAGACTATGGGCCACCATTAGATTAATCACTTGCAAAACTCATGAATATCATGTGATCAATTTCCTTCATCTTCTTGTATTTTACTCATGTTTTTAACAGTTGATCAATCCGATGGTGGGTCCTACAAGTGGAGTGAAATTTGAGTGGTTCCATTAATTTAAATAACTGTGCAATTCTCTATGATCAGTGCAGGGGATATGGATCAGCAAACCAGATCAATTTATTGGTTCATTATTTATGATATATAGGTGTTCAAACTTTCTGCTTATATTGAAATTCCAACAACTTTGATTCTGTTTGAAAATCAGTACTGAATTTCCAGAATTTTCATCTTTAGAATTATGAAAACAGACAGCTGAGCAGAGAGACCTTTATGCTAGTAACTCAATTATTGTGTATGGTTTCTGAACAGGTGCGCACACTTCCAATACTAACCATTCAAATGGGGGACTCTTTCAGTTAAAATAAATGGATGGTCATAAGGTCATTGGAGCTTTATCTGTCTCCTCTTATCTTCTCCATTTTTTTTATTTCCTCACAAATCCTGTGATTAAATGGCTAGAATCATCTATAAAAGTTATTAGATGATGGGCTTAGTTCTCATGCACTTGCAGAAATATTAAAACAATAACACTGTAGTCTATAAGAAAGTTGTTTAAACATGGTCAATGAATCAGATAGGAATTAATGGTGATTGGATTGCAAGAAAGGAGGGAAAACAAGTGTAATTGTTTTCCTTGAAAGAAAAGTAAGTACAGCCTTTTTCTCTCTTTACCGGTGAAAGGAATTTTCATGACTGTTCTGCTAGTGTTAAATAGGAAAAAAAAAATTTTTTTTCTCTTCTTTCTCCACTTCTAATATTTTTCCATACTAGTGGAAACACATGATTTATATGAGGGCCAATACCTTACTCTATCTAGAGGCTTTTGGATTGTTGGGATGACAAAAAATGGTGGAGTTAGCAATTGGGATTTTTTTTCCTACTGTTATTTCAACTTGTCTACTTTACATTCAAGTGAAGCCATTTTAGAGCACTTTTGTGTTACGTGAGGATTCCACTGTATATAGAGAAGTTGCTCTGATTTCCCACACAGTTCAACTTTTCATGGTCTAATGCACCAATTTTTTATGAAAAAAAGGCAAAATTTTGAATTGATCTTGCACAGTAGGTAGGACAAATATGTTGAAGTTCAGAATCCTCAGGTTAGACAAATGTATCTATAGCTTGAGTTATCTTGATAGTTGTTTTTACACTTTAGACACTATTTTTTTTCACCATATTTGAATTCCATCTATGTGTCTAAGATACGTTTTATTTAATAGTTGTAGACTTCCAAAAATCATATTGAGTTCAATCCAAATTTTACCTGATGGCTTTTGTTAGTTTTGGGATAGAAGCAGAATTATTAGGATTATTGATATTCCAATATTTCTTCATACTTTCCAAACCATTCCATTCAAAGTATTTTCTATTATTGTCCTTAACCTTGAATTAATTATTTTCCAAACTTTTGGGACATTAGCAAACTAATTAATTTTTTTTAAAGTTCTGTCAGTATAAAATTGTAAGAACTTTTTTCCAAGTTTTAATTTCCTTTTCAATCCTCACCAATATTGGCATTTTTTTAAATTTTCCTTCCCAGTTCTTAAGTCTTGCATTGTTTTGCAAATAGTAAGCATGGGAAAACAAAAGAGAATTCTTGTAGATCAGAGAGAGTTCTGCTATTTTGAAATTAATACCTCTTATTGAAGCTATTACCTTCTTTTATTTTGAAATTACTTTCTCTTATTGAGTTTATGTTTAGAGTATTGCTTACCAATGTTAATCATAAAATGTTGAATGCAATATAAAAAAGTACATATCATACCTTACAGTGACATTATTTATGGATCTCAGTTTTTAACTCAAGAAAGATGAACAGGGATTTCTTTTGTTATCACTTTCCTATTCTATGTTAAGCACTTGACAAAGGGGTCACCAAAGGGTGCATGAATCTTTTGACTTCTACAAATTTTATCTTAGTCCTTCTAGTTTTTTTTTAACAACATCCATTAATTTGGTGTTTTTGTCTCTCAGTAGATCTTCTCCCTTGATTTCATTATTTCCCACCTTGGATGAATTTCTCTTCTATTTATCTTTCCATTCATCTCTTATGCTTTGATTTTGATTTCTCATCCAGACTCTAGAATATGTGTGCGAGGAATTTGGAGGCCGGGTGCAACTCGCTAAAGCATACTATAATGGGTTGACTCAGTCTCTCAAGAAGAATTTTGGTGGAAATGGACTCATTGCAAGCATGGAACAATGCAATGACTTTTTCTTCCTTGCCACAAAACAAATATCCATGGGCAGAGTTGGTAATTCTCTTTCTCACTATCTTTCAGACTCTGAGTCGACTCAGCTGAGTCATTGAGCACAGACTACGGTCATAGATTCATTGGCCATGCGGGGTTGCTTGATGGGATCAGACACAAAGAAAGACGTATGGTTGTACATGGGCCAGTCTTGAGACCGGTGAACATAAGTGATTAGGCCTCACCTGGAGCCCAATACAATTTTGGCAGAAAACTATGCCCGAGCCTGGCCCACATCTATTCAAAAACAGTGTCTGGGTCAAGACAAGGATTTGATTGGTCGGGTTAAGTTTCCAGATGTCGATCCTTAGACTGGACCCAATTTGAATCACCTGATTAAAAATAACTTGTCTCTTGGACCCATATCGGGGCTGATCCTATCCATACATGACCTGTTCACTATCCAAGTTTTGGATCTAAACTTGATGTAAGTGGCATTTTGTGTAGGTGATGACTTCTGGTTCGAAGATCCGAATGGAGATCCGATGGGTGTGTACTGGCTGCAAGGTGTGCACATGGTCCATTGCAGCTATAACAGCTTCTGGCAGGGTCAGTTTGTACAACCTGATTGGGACATGTTCCAATCCGACCATCAATGTGCTGAGTTCCATGCTGGATCTAGAGCCATTTGTGGTGGCCCGGTCTATGTTAGTGACAAGGTGGGCCACCACAATTTTGATCTCCTCCAGAAATTGGTATTACCGGATGGGACCATCCTAAGATGCCAACATTTTGCTCTTCCAACTAGAGATTGCCTGTTTGCGAACCCGCTCTTCGATGGAAAAACAATGCTCAAGATCTGGAATCTCAACAAGGTACATACACTACCCAAGTTGCCACAACAAGTCCATGACCCAAGCCCAAAAACTCCAGTATTAACCATTTGGTCCCAATTGATAATCAATTCCAAGTGAACGGTCAAATTGGCGAAATACCTGGATAAATGTATACTATCATAGAACAACATATTTTTATCATATCCGTTAAATGTTTCAAGTACATAAACAATCTGGTCCACTTGGTCCAGGCCCAACTCATATGCTAAACCGTCTGAAGATCACGGACATTGAATGTTTTACGCAATTTTTAAGTTGATCCATGAAACTAAAAGGTCAGAAGAACTTGGATCAATTATTGAAGCTCATTTCACGGTTGTTGATACACAATTCAATGGCTTGGATGATTTCTTGGGTCACTGAAACATTATTCTATGTCAAATTGATGCAGTTTGGTGGTGTGGTGGGAGCTTTCAACTGCCAAGGGGCTGGTTGGTACCCAGAGGAGCGCAAGTGCAAGGCTTACCCAGAGTGTTACAAGCCAGTCACTGGTCCAGTCTCTTCGGATGATGTAGAGTGGGAGCAGAAAGACCCAACTGCTGAATTCCGGGCCACTGAGCAATTCGCAGTCTACCTCAACAAGTCCGATGACCTTCGACTTGTGAACTCCAACGATCAGATCGATGTCACTCTCCAACCATCTTCATTTGAGATCCTCACATTCTCTCCAGTCCAAGAGCTGAAGGATGGAGTGAAATTTGCACCTATAGGACTTGAGAACATGTTCAACAGTGGAGGTGCCATTGAATCCTTGGAGTACAAGTGCAATGGACATGCTCTTACTGTGGTGATGAAGGTGAAGGGATTAGGACAGTTCTTGGCTTACACTAATGAGAAGCCCAGAGAGATTAATTTGAATGGTGAAGGTGTGAACTTTGAGTGGGAAGATAATGGAAGACTATGGTTTGAATTTCCTTGGATAGGGGGAGAGTTGTCTCAAGTTCTCATCAAATTCTAAGTACTTGATGGATATAGAATGCTTCAATTCATTGGTTACTCGTCTTATGTTCAGGCTTTTTTGTTGTTTTTTTTTAAATTATTTTTGTTGTAATATGAAGCTGGGTTTAGGAAAGCAATTCTAGAACTTGACACACGCACACACTCCAAAAAAAGAAGAAGAAGAAGATAGAAAAAAGAAACACCACAATATGTTGGTTGTCACCACTGAAACAATTGTTGTTTGATTGTTTCTCCTGTAATGTTTTTCTTGCATTTGCTGAATGAATGAATGTGTCATTTCTCAATTCAATGTGTAATGACTTTTTTAGCATTTAATGAATAACCGAATGTATCATTTCTCAATGCCAGTGACTTCATTTCTTGAGGTTTACATGATTTATGTGATTATATGCTCTACAGTGTGGATATGTCCACTTTAGCAAGACTGAACAAGGTAACAGTAAAGAGGGAGTAAGAGATGTCCCCTGCTGTTGCTCAGCTCAGGATGTGTGTAGTGGGTGGGTGGTTGGGTGTGTACGAGTCCCATGTAAAGAAAAAAGGGGTATAGGAGGAGGGAATAAGAGATTTACCATGCCATGTACAAGCCAACTATAAAATCTCTTACACAGAATCTTCTAAACAAAACAGGACTTTCAAGTTGCATCAGACAAATTTTCTCATTTTTTACACAAAAATTAAAAAAAAAGAAAAAAGGAAACAGAAACAGAAAAAGGAAAGACAAGAAAATAAAAAGGGCCACAAATTTTGTATAGGGGTTCCCGTATCTGTTAACCCACAAATTAATTTCTCTCATAAAAGAAGAAGAATTTAAAAAAAATCTAACTTGAGAAATATCACAAATCTAACTTACATAATAATATTAACCATTTATTGCAAAAGTTATTGTTATTAAGTTAATAAAAGGATTTGCAAGTTTCAACTGCCATATTTTCAACCATATGTACTCTTCTAAGCCTAAGATATTATTATACTTAGTAAGACTAATGGAGACAATGTTTCTTGATTTACCAATACACAATAGCATCAATGTGTTGCACAAACCTGAATCTACGGTTGACTATCGAGGGCACGCTTTCTACACTGCATTGAATTTATAGGAATTTGTTGGAAAGGGGGGTTTCATCAAAGGAGCATGAAGAGTCAAGAAGTGAAGGATCTAAGGTGAAAATTTAGATAATACCATCACTTTCCTAAGAATTTTATTTAATGATGTAATGGGTCGAGGCCGGGTATCATTTTTCTATCAAAGAAGAAGAGTATTTGGCGC
Organism: Sextonia rubra; assembly: GCA_037013555.1. Classification (NCBI taxonomy): domain Eukaryota; kingdom Viridiplantae; phylum Streptophyta; class Magnoliopsida; order Laurales; family Lauraceae; genus Sextonia; species Sextonia rubra. Next base: position 100,271,668 of record JASUAD010000001.1, on the reverse strand, counting down.
ATCCTTATGAATCTTCACTTTAAATTGTATGTCAGCCTGTTATGTAGAAGGGCATTTCTAGAAATCATAGGAGATTAATACCAACCTAAACTAATGGTCTTGAGCTAAAATTTGTCAAATCATAAGGTTCATTTTCCAGCAACACACCATGAAGCTTAGAATTTGCATCCAATAGCCTTATGACCTTATCCCACATCAATTTTGGCCTTTAAAAGAAATAACTAACCGAATATTAATATCTGCAACTTTAAAATCATAAAAATTTGAAGATTAAATCTTTTCATTTTACTGGTTAGAGGACTTTTAGGCTCTTGTTACATAGAATTGGATGTGGCAACGTCTACAAAGGTGGGGAAGATGATGTGGATATTTCATGTTCAAAGATGGGATTCTCTCATATTCCAATGACCAAATTCATTTGGGGCACCTTCTGCATTATGTTCCAGAAAATAGAAATGCGTGGCTTCATTTGCTGAATTGCAAAACAACACAAAGTAATTTAAAGATACAATAAAATAAATTTTTTTGGCAATTGTGAGTCTTCTTGACCAATGTTAGATGGCTCGGTCTAACCAAAGTTATGCTTCTTGACCAATGTGGGTCTCTGATGATGATCTCATCTATATTAGGAATAACGTAGACAGTGTTATCTAAACATTACATAAGTGCTAGTTTAAGTCACCGTTAAACCAAGGTGAGAGTTTCATGTGAAGAATGTTTCAGGTAGAAGATTACTTCTGTAACTAATGTTCACTACCCATATTGGTAGCATTGATGGGATAATTAAGTTTGAGAAGAATGATTTTGGCATTACATTGGTAATCCAAAATGGGATGAATTGCATGACTAGTCGAAACAGATGATTAAGAAGAACAACCAGTTTCATGAGCATTGACTGAACAATTTAGATATTTATTTATTTTTGGTTAATTAAAAATCAACATAAACTAATCAGTATTTGTTTAATTATATCTTTATGATAGTTTGGACTATTCCAGGCAGGCTATGGGAAATGGACCACCCATATTGTTCTCCCTATAAATAATGCACAAAAAGGAACATTGATATCAAAAGCAACTCACAAGATGATTAGGGAAGTGAAAGATTTTAAGTACAATAGAACTGTTTTATTCATGACCATTCATATAACTGAAACACACCAAGGACACAAGGGAGAGAAATGGAGTACAAAAATCACTGTTTGCCCCACCCCTCAGAAAGTAAATGCCACCTCAGAAATACCACATTCTTCCACCCAAGGGAGATCTAAGAGCAGTTTTCCATCAGCAGCCCACCACTCAAATCCCACTTCAACTCCATTCAAGCTAATCTTCTTTGGTCTCCCACTTGTGTAAGCTAAGAACTTTCCTGATCCCTTAACCATAATCTTCACTCTAATCTCATCCTCAATCTCACCATACTCTACTTCTTGTAGAGTCCCTGCACTGTTAAACATGTTTGTTAGCCCAATTGGAGCGAACTTCATATCAGTACTGAACTTCTTGATTGGCACAAAAGAGAAAATCTCAAACGAAGATGGTTGCATGGTCATGTGGATGGCATCTGATTTGGGAGTCACTAAGAGTAGTTCTTCTGCTTGGTTGAGATAGACTGCATACTCTTCAGCATTGCCCATTTCATTTGCTTCTTTCTGGTCCCATTCAATGTCCATGACGTGAACCGCACCCGACATTGGCTTGTAACAGTGGGAATATCCTTTGATCCTTTGCTCCTTTGGATCCCACCCTGCTCCTTGGCAGTTGAATGCTCCAATCACACCTCCAAACTGAAAAATAAGTATAGATAAGGTAGTAACCAGATGTAGGCAGAATCAACTAGCAAAGATAAGTGAGTTCAAGGATTTAGTATAAGATTGAGGCTTCCAGCAGTGAAACTGAAATTGACTATGGAGACAAATGTTTGAATACTGGGTTATGAAATTTATTTATTCCAATCGAACTACCTACCTTGTTTAAGTTCCATATCTTGAGGATGGTTTGACCGTCAAATAAAGGGTTCTTGAAGAGGCTGTCTCTTGTTGGGAGAGCAAAATGCTGGCACTTAGGGATGGTTCCATCAGGGAAAACAAGCTGCTTTATGAGATCAAAGTCATGACCGCCAACAGAGTCACTCACATAAACTGGTCCTCCACATATAGCCCTTGAACCTGCATGGAACTTCGCACATAGGTGATCTGACTGAAACATGTCCCAATCTGGTTGAATAATCTGACCCATCCACATGCTGTTGTATGCACAGTGGATCATATGGACACCTTGCAACCAGTAGACCCCCATTGCATCTCCATTTGGATCTTGAAACCAGAAGTCGTCGCCTTTAAAAAAGGATCAGCAATTTCTAATCAGTCAACTAAATAGAAGGATTGAAGTCAGAACCATAATAAATCATCAAACAAAATTTTTATTCTTCTTTTCTGATGTAGGCCGGATCCATGATCTGCCAGACCATTGGGCCCAAGCCCAAAAAAGAAGATTTTCAGAATGTGCAGTATATATATCTACTAAAATATACAGCACGATCTGAAAATCTTACTTTATGGGCTTGGGCCCAATGGGCTGGCCGATCATGGATCTGGCTTGTATCATTTTCATACCAAAGTAGCACTCGACCTATCCTGTATTGCCAATAAAGGTTTATTGTTGATGATTATGAAGTAGTTAATTATGTAATCTAGTAATTAATTTCATTGTGGGATAGTGTTCCGGAAGAGAATCGGTTTTGAAGTTCTTGCCTACTCTCGCTAGCGATATCTGCCGTGTTCCAAGGAAGAAGAAGTCATTGCACTGCTGCATACTTGCAATGAGTCCGGTTCCTCCAAAATGCTTCTCAAGGGACTTACTCAACCCATTGTAGTAGGCCTTGGCAAGCTCAACCCGGCCTCCATATTCCTCACAGACATATTCCAGTGTCTGCAAAATATGAAATCCCTCTTATTTTGCATACGTAACTGTTAATAACTAGGAATATCAAAAGCTTGAGCTGTTAGCAAGGGTAGCTTGACCATTGGGCTAGAAAAGCCTTTACTTTAGGCCCCCCAAAAAATAAGGCCCCCAAGAATGTAAATCCCATCTTATTTTTTCAATAAAAAAAAATAAGGCCTTAAAAAAATAATTGTAGCAACTTTAGTTTTTTCAAATATCAAAAAAAGCAATTGTTATCGTTTGGTTTCTGCTAAAGAATAAGGCCTCATAAAAATAATTAAAGCAACTACCATCTTTTTACATTTTAGAAAAAACTAGTGTTATCTTTTCATATTTCACAAAATGGATTAAAGACCACTTCTACCATTGAGAAAATATTGCCATTAAAAGAAAAAAAAACCCTAAAATCACAACAAGCAAGAAATCATTTTCTATTATGAAAATCCTCCAATTTTCACATTTTTTCCTCTATATCTATGCTGCTTGAAATCTTTAGAAGACAACTTCAAATATAATCTTTTTTTTTCATATTGAAGAAGTTGCGTCAAATTCAAAAGTAATCCGTATCTATAATCTTTATGGCTAACACTGATAAATCACTAAATTAACTTCTGTGGTTTTATGCTTTTAAAAAAAATTTAATTACTAGCTTACATTATATGTTTATTATAGTTAGTGTTTGTTTTATTTGTAAATATTATTATTTATAATTTATAAATATTAAATATGTCTACTAGAAAAATATTAACAATACTTGTAACTGTTGCTTTTATAAGAAGAAGTTTTTCAAAATTAAAATTGATAAAATCCTAATTTAGATCAACAATGTCACAAAAAAGATTAAATAGATTAGCCATACTATCGATTAATAAAAATATGTTAGCAAAATTTGGATATGAAAACTTAAATAGTAAAATTGCATTAAAAAAATGAAGAAAAATAAACTTTAAATGAAATATTTTAATAATATTAAAAATAAAAAAATCCCTCATTTAAGATTTTCGCTTTAGGCCTCAAATTGTATTGAGCAGGCCTTGGCTGTTAGTGAATAACAAAAAAACGTATATCAAAGGGTCCTCATAGCCCCCTTCACGTTTGGGCTCTGCATGTGGATAGATACACGCCAAATGACCATAGGTGGACAGAAACATGTCCCTAGGGATTTAAATTTCAAACACACGACCCTTGGCTTTGATACCATAATAGTAACTCGAACACCAAAATTTAGAGATGTTAGTGAATGATATAAAAATGTATGGCTCTTGACAATAACCACATGCAAAAGGACCAAATAGTTACATACTTGCAGTAAGTGTAGATAAAATGGAGTAATATGGTAGCGAAGTGGTCGGTGCGGATACCTACATGAATGACATCGACTTTGACGCCTGTGATCCCAACTTTCTCAAGATAAGAATGCATTGAATCATAGAAATCTATGGCCTGGTTAGGATGAACCAAACCAATGCCACCTTCCATGATCTTCATGACAGCAAGATCGGTCATCGTCCCATCTAATCCTGGAGACAAAGCAACAGGGGTAACCTTTGTGTTGAGGTGGGTCGCATTGGGTTGAACACCACCCCAGGCCCCACAGAGAGCGTGCCATACATAGACATCATCTAACCCTTTGAATCTAGTTCTTAAATCAGTAGTAAAAGCTTTCATTCCGACATCCCGCAATTTTTTATCACATGTGCAGTTCATAGAACTTGCATTGCCACCTTGTTCACTTCCATACATCTCATTTAACTGTTGCTTTAGAACCAATATCTTTGATTCGAATTCTGACAAGTCCTTAACCCCAGATTGGATTGCCTTGTCACGGGCTTTCTCAACTTGCTCAACCTCAATTGCCTTTGCAATGAGCATCTTTGGTCTCTTGGGGTCAAACAATGGTGTGTTGGGACCCAACATGGTCCCCCCTGTGTAAGTTCTGAACTTGTCACACTCCTCAAATCTGTAAAGCCTAGCAGTCATCTGTGTCCCACCCAAGACAAGGTTCTTGGCATCTTCATGTGGGTTCTCTCCATCAATACTGACACTCTGCCACCCGTCGTCAATTATGACAAACCTGGGCTGAACACCTCCCTCGATGAAGTCCTTCAATCCATGCCAGACACCTACAGGATCTACAGTCAAGTAAAATGCATCCCAAGTGCACCAACCAAACTTGTCTATTAGAGAAGGAACTGCCTTCTCTTCTAACAGCCTAAATGTGTTAAGATAGACCCTAACAGCACTATAAGCTTCCTTCATCAAGTAATAAGGATTTTCGCTTACATGAATGTAAGCAATGGCAGTGAAAGATGAGGCTTTCACTTGAGTAGAGCCACTTTCAGCACAAAGCATGACATGCCCATCAGCACCTGGATGAAGGGCAGACCTGAATTTACCTTCAATTAGGGGTAGGATGAGAACATAGGACATCAACTCGGGGACATCAAGTAATACCCATTGGGTCTCCATTTGCATATGTGACCCAGAGCTCCCTACCCACATGGTGCTCCACCATGTCTTGAATCTGAAAATACTCACAAAATTCCTATCTGTGAACTTGCCCAGAGAGTTCATAAGCCTATCTGATGGCTCCTCTTTAATGAATCCCAGGAACCCACCCTTGCATGATCTTGATTGAACTTGGTGAAACAGAGGAAGGGGTGCATCTGAAGTACCACAGATAGAAGAAAAACTACTAAAGGTGACATTTGGTGGAACATCTAAGAGCACAGTGACTCCATTTAAACTAAGTTTCCCATTGGATAATTCGAAGAATCTGTTCTTGTTATCGGTGTTCGTGTAGTCTATGACAGAATTGGCCACTTCATTTGGTGGTTCCATGGACAGAGAGAAGCAGAGTTAGGATAGAGATGTGGCAAACTAGTCACTGGTCCCAAATACAGCTCCAAAAACTTTAACAACGAAAGATTTTGGTAGGGGAGTGACAAAATTCAAGACTTAGGACCAGATTTCTACAATTAGCTTAAAAAGACAAGTAAGAAAAATCATGGGCAAAGGATCCTAAAGAAGACAATGCATGTATATGCACAGAGATTTTGGCTGGTGATATTATCACCACCAAATATTGACACAGAGGAAGATAAGTAAATAAGAAAAAGGCCCAGGGAAGGCAGAGAGAAGCAAATTCATTTATAGTAAACTAAAGGGAAAGAGGTAGAAAAATAATATTCCAAAAATGCAGAAAAGTTATGGTTGGTGAGTCTTGCTTGGAAAAGCAGATTCTTTCCCAAGTGGCCCTGAGAACCTAAGAGAGCAAACAATTTGTTTCTATACCCCACCCCACACCCCCACCCCCACCCCCACCCCAACAATATGCATGCAAGCATATGAGATTATGCATGCATGCACATACTAAGTTTTGTTGTTATTATTGTTATTTTTAACAAGAGGATAGCTGAATATTAGAATATGTGATGGGTGCTGTTGAGAATTAAGGAACGAATGATGTTTCCAGAAGCTTCAGCGCGTAGCATAGATGAGAGAATTATTGCAGCGGGGGTTACATTCAGGTGCTAAAAGACAATGTGCCGTGAACCTTGGAAAAGGACTTAATTCCTTACCACTAACTTCACGATATGTGAGACCCATGGTTTAGAGATCTTGACGATTGGTCTGATGGACCCAACACAGATGGGTTGCTTTGACCCACTTACTCTTTTGGATTTCTGAAAGGAAATCAATGAATGAAAAGTGTGCAAGCTTTTGTGTTTGTCAACAGATTCTCTTTCTTTTTCTTTGGATATATACTTTTCATAAAGGCACGAGTGCTTTTAGCATAAAAACTTTAGGGTTTTTGAGTGGAGTCTACTATGAAGTTGCACTTGAACCTCACAATCATCTTGTGAATATGAGCCTTGAAGAATCGGGGCTCAAAGATAGGTAGTCCAGGAAGATATCTGCTGGCTGAAACAGTGTAACCCAGTGTTTGAAATGATGAGACCATCTTTCCATGGTATCAGTCCCCTACCATTTATGCAAACATAACGCAAAATGCATGTTGAAAAGATTTTTGTAATTAGCTAATTAATGGGTTGGGCAAAAATTTGAGTTCATTGAGTTTTATTTTATATTTCTTTAAAAATAGACTGTGGCTCACATTGTTAGAAGAAACGTAGTGAAGAAATAAGAATACAGGGTTATTCGATCAAATGAATCTAAGATAGAAGTAATGCCTGATCAATTGAGAAATTGCCTGATCAATGAGATAACATATAGAAACCTAGCTACCTACATGGAATTCTTTCTTGTTTGTACCGGAATTAGTAATTTGAGTTCTATAAGGAGTATATATCTAAGGCATGAATTGTGGGTTATAAACAGGGCTCCTTTTTCAATCCTAAAGTACAGATTTCATTATTTTAAGTGGAGATTACACATTGGAGATTATCTTTTTCTCCAGAGCTTCCATTGAAGAGATTGGGCCGAACCTTTGTTCTTAAGAGTTGCTGCTTCTACATCCTTTGTAAAAGATTGTTTGAGGAGTTAAGCGTAAGGTGAATCGGTGCAGTGAGAGGTAGGGTGTTGTTGCAGTGTGTAATATCTGTGTATTGAGAATTATAATCCTTTGATTGCGCGAGAACTGAAAAAGAGTTATGAGTATATCTCTTGTTAGTATATGATTCATAGTGCTTAATTGTTAGTTCAGTTCGAACTCATGTTTTTTTTTTCTAATTTGGGTTTTTACATAAAAATATGCATGTCTTCTTACTTGTGTAGTTGATTGATTTAACTTGCAAGGTCTTTTAATTTTTTTTATTAATTTATAAATTAAATTGCAATTTAGAAATTGCAATTTAGAAATCCAGGTTAAGTTTTAAGAGGCTTAGAGTTTCTCATATAAAACATATGAAGTGAAATTCTATGAGTATTTGCCCTATGGTCCACTCACGGTCTGGCACGTGCACAGCACACTGCCGCTGTGACGTGGTGGATGGTGATTTGTCCACCCATAGGCACCGTGGGGCAAACACTCAAATGATCCAGACTAAAAACACATTAGTAGCTCTTAGATTTCAAGATTTCTTGCCCCATTTGAAATTGGTCATCTCACGGCCTCACGACACCTTACTGGTTCCTGATCCTTGAAGTGGGAATTCATACGTATGGGATTTTCTCATATCCTGTGAAAAGTGGGGAGTTGTGATTGTATACACTACCCATGAGTATATTCTCTACTTTCCTCACATCGAGCAAGCTCTTCTTGGACCACGTTGGTATTCTTCCTTTTGTACTACATTCATTCATCTCAAGGCAGTGAAGGGATGAGTGTTTTGGGAATCTGCATTCTAGTAATCTGAATTCTATTGCAGTAATCCTGTCACGTCCTTACCAAACCCTTTGATCGATGGGGGCAAAAAGGAAACGCTCTAGGTGGGTCACCAAGAAGGTCGAAGGCTTTAGTGAGAAAGAAGAGCATATATGCTGCTCCTTTTGTGCAAAAACCCTGCATCCATATCTTAAAATGATTTCAAGATTACCCTTCCCTTACCTACTTTCAGTTAAAAAGGAATACTTCCTTGAGGGGAAGAAACCGATCAATACACTAGAGACAACGTAAATTTATCCTTCTGCTTGCGTGCTTTAAAATAAGATACATGTCCCATATTTGATGATGTTGTTACACATCTCATACTACTTGTGGGATCATCATCAACATCATCATGGTTTCCACATCCCATATCCATCCGAGATGGGCTAAATGCAATATACTTACTCAAAGAAACACGCAAAGATAAATTGTTAAATCTTTTCAACATAGGTGTCCAAGGGATGTATTCAATAGCTTCTTAATCTTAAACTTCAGGGTGGCAGGTCTTGACCTGACCCAACAAAAAATGGGTGTTGTAATCTGGAGGTACCAGTGCATGAGTTTCAAAGAGTCTGGATACTCTGAATGTCTCCCACACACTTCCCATTAGTGGGATGTGTGGAACTCCATCATGGGGCCAGCCTATCAATAATCCAGACCATTCAAAAACAAATGCCACCCTTCCAATGACATATGCTCAAATCTTGTTTCAACAGCAGCTGGCACCACGATAACATGGATCAGTTAACCAATAAATGTGATTAGCACAATTTTGTGGATTATAAACCATATGCATTAATCACATTCCTAGCTTAGGAATGGTAGCTTGTGAGCCCAGCAGCCAATCCCTTCTAATTAGCACCAGCACAAATTTGAAACTCTCCAAGTTGTGTAGGTCCTCCAATTGATAAAGCAAAATTAAACACCCATCTCAATTTATTTAACAGGTTGGATTTGGACATTTTTTAAAGCCCTCAAAAAATTACCTCTCTTGATGGAGGGTTCCCAATTTCTTCCCACATGTAAGCCATCTAGAGTTTTTTCATACCCTCAAAATCCCATGATTGCCATGCTTCTAGGTGGGCTGAACCAAGCCTGCACTCACAGTAAGTGTGATAATAGGCACAGAGGTTAGGGTGCATTTTTTTTTTTTATATCTTGGGAGGGCCTGAGAGTAAGTCCCACAGAGGTGGCACTCTCTAGGTATTCAGTCATCAAATCAAAATGGTAGACTGCTCATGGCCTTCCAACAATGAAAAGCATTAGCATCACTTATATCTCCTCAACGTGAAACCAAACCATTCAGTTCTTATTTCTTTGGCAAAAATGATTGTGTTTTGTGGCTACATTCATCAAACCTTGCCAACTAACCTACTTCTACAGAAATGCTCTCTGTATTTAATGATAAACACTTAAACCAAATGGTGGCGTCTAGAACATGCTGTTGAAGCTAGTCATCCTTTAGGTAGATTTATTGGTGCTATAAATTATCTTTTAGATCATGTTTACTCCCATCATGGACTCGTCAAATTGATTAATACATATAAGCAGATGCTGACAATTGATTAAATAGATCATGACCTGCATATCATGGATGACTGGATCCTGTCCAAGTCATTAATCACGTCTTTAATACAAATTTTTACTTCAATAGAGAAAATCAAGCTTGTGTAAGTTGTCGAACATTCATGGGAAAAATATCATTAGAATCACCATCAATCAACCGCATTGCTATGAGCGAGTTGGTGGCATCTGAAGGATGGTAAGGGTCCCAAAAGACATACTTTGACCGGTCAGGACACACTATAGATGATGGGCCACATGGTACCAATCCTCCAAACCTCCCAGCAGTTTTGCAACATGCAGAAGTGGCGCATTCGAAACCTGAAAGTGTAAAATCAATTTCAGTCCATAAAAGACTTTTTTAAGTACTGAACCTCACAGAAATGTTCAATGAAGTTAAAGAAATCAACTTCCAGTCAGAAAGACTAGTTTATAGGTAAACAAGATTCCACACATATGGGCCCTATGGTGTTGACTGGGCATTGATTTCTGATGGTATCACCATGGATGGCGGCACGCACACAAATAAACTGGAGGAGGGAATAATACATTCCAATGACAAAGGCAGGCAAAAGTTTGAAGACATTTTTGAAGCAGCCCAACGCAGGTAGGGTCATAAGATCACTGAACCATGGACTTCACATGTATGGAATGCATATACATACCATAGCTGTCGAAGTTCTTAATGATGTCCCAGACAATGTGGTAAACATCTGCGTAGACAAGAAAAGCGCCTTCAAAGCTTGAGCTCAGCTCTAGTACAAGACTCTTCAACCTCTCATTGAAGGTCTGCGCGAGTTGATTAGGATAGGCAACACAGTTGTCTCCTGCTGTTGGATTGAGATCCCTTAAATATGGAATACAGCCTATGGGTCCAATATTTACCACAATGACCTTTCTAGCACCCAAATTATACAACCTCTGCAAGAGAAAGAAAAAAGTAAGGTCCAAAAGAATTAGATTGCACCAGCAGATGTTGGATAAAAACCAGATATTATGTCACAAGAATTGGTATCCTCTGTGATAGACACCAATTCAATCAGCTGGGCCTACCTTTTTAAAGCCTTCCCTATTAGTTGTACTATGGTCAGAATAGGATATACTATCAGATTGATCATGAATAAAATATGCAGTGCACACAGGATCCGGATTCTATGTTAGAGATATGAAGCATCTAACTGAAACAAGTCTATCAAAACTTGCATGTGAACTGGTTATAAATTGATACAGAGAATACCATAGGATAAATATAAGAATATGTTTTCCAATACAAAAACTAAATAGCTCATCCTGCTTATTAACCGACCAAAGCTTTCTTGTATTCAATTAAGTTTTTGGCTGTTGTTCCTGTTCTGTGCAATCCATCAAATTGATATACACGTTGGAAATAATGCCAAATAACCAGACTTGTAAATTGAAAATATAGAACAAAAATTAGAGCACAACTGGTCCGGGCATAAAAACAATACAGAATATACTATGGTTAAGAAGAACTAGAAGAGCATAGAGAGGTGACAAATTACTGTTATTTGTAGTCTATATCTTGAGATCATGGCTTCAACAAACATTTCTGGAGGCACTAACTTCCTCTCAAGCACTGATAATACAGGAGTCAGATAGTTGTTGATAAAATCATTTGAGCCCATTGTTACAGAGAAGATGGCCTTGCTCAGTAGTTCCGAAGTTGCTGGCTCACCAATACTAGAGATGATATCTTGTCTGGTGTTTTCAAAGCCATCAATCTGGGCATCAAAGTTGATGCGGCCACCCTACAAATATTAAGTGTAACATATGTTAAAGATGAAAACAACAATAAAAAACCGCCGCCTTTTGAATTTAGGAAACGAGTCAAATAAACATAACAAATGAAAGAGGTGTGAACTGCTTAATAGATTCATAGATTAGACTAATAGTATTGCTAAAATAGTCCAATGTGCATTCTAACTGCATGATATACAATGAAGTTGAGCAGCTACAGAATCAAATGTGCGAGGAGACCATAGCTTGGACAAATTCAAGGTTCAGTTCCATTTACACTGGAAATCTCCAGCTTGTTTCTGAATTGTGAGAGAAGGGAAGAGAATGGTGCCTCTCATGATCCATTCTACTCATCTGCCATTAAAGTGAAATCATCAAAATTTTAGAATTACCTTACTGGAGTAATCAGTTTATAAAACTCACAAACTATTGTAAATACCTCTTTACTTAATTTGTTGCATATTGGATCTATCTTTGTTTGCGTCGTTTGTTTCCAATCTAATGTTCCGTTGGGTTTCTCTGCAGTGGATTACAGGACTTGAAGTTTACTGATGATGGTTTTGCAATGGGGTTTAGAAGTAATTAGAACAGAAACCTAAACTCAGAACCACCAGAATCATGATTCTATAATAATTGGTTTAAATGACATGATGAGTAACACTAAATTCACCAAAAAAAAAAAAAACCAAAAAACAAAAAATACCCTACTTTCATTCCCAGCAGTTCCAGAAAAGAAGTTGGAAGAACAGAAAAATAAAATCCAAACATTACTAGAATATAATTCATATTCAAACAAATCAATGTGAGTGAGATATTTTGATTCCTAAAATTATTCATACTCATTAGTACTAGAACTTCGCAATCATGGCAGAAAAAAGATCATGCCAATACTCTGCCAGCCACAAATCAGCCTCCAGGCTCCAGTTAAAGATAACACCACACTTCTTAAGAAGAAACTCACCCTCATAAATGTACTTAAAAATATCAAAAGAAAATAATGATTTCTGAAATCCAGTATACAAAGGTAACATGAATACTTACAAAAATCTCGCCAGTTTCATTGAGAATCCCCCCACCACCAGATGCGTAATTGACCCCATTAAGAACTGCAGATCCAACTGTCGTTGGAGCCAAATAAGGAGGAGTAAAGCTTTCCAAACCCAATTCTTGACCTGATGAATCCAAATCAAAGTTGCCCAACATCAAATCCTCCAATCACATGGAAAGAATTGTATTAATTACAAAAAAAGAGAAGAGAGATGAAACAATTCAAACAACAAGCATTACCTAGTATGTCTGCAATTGTTCTTCCATTGGTGTACCGGCCAGTTGGCTGGTGATAAGGCATTAAATCGATTCCATTCGGTTCAAAATTAGCCTTAGAGAAAGAAGCTATATAGTTGTTGTTTCCTGCATCAACTAGGGAATCTCCAAAAATAAAAGAAGCTAGAATTCCATCCCCAGAGCACGGCCCCAACAGAAGAAAACCAGCAATTGTGGACAAGATCCCAACAATAAAATGGAAAGTAGCACCCATTATTGAATGCAAATGGCATAAAAATTACAATTTTCTCTGTTGATATTTCAAAGAATAAGTTCTACATATTAGGGAAGTTAAAAGATTCTTTTCTGCTGTATTGGCCTATGCAGTGAGACCTCAAACTGAAAAAGATGATCCAAAGGATTTAGTGTTTTTTTTTTTTTTCAGTACATCAGATATCTGGGGGTACTGCAAATAAAGCACTTTAGCAAGATTTTCCAGTTATGACTAGTAACAAAGATCTCCAACTAGAACAAATCATTTGTCACTAGGAAAAACACTGAAAGACTCGAACTTTATGGCCACCATTAGAACCTGAGACAAAGTATGAGAAAGTGAGCTAGATTTCTTAGTTTTCTCTGCTACACTTCAAGATGGGCAGTTCAAAACCCTTTAAAAAAACAGTGAAAGAAACCCCAATAGCAGAAACAGCAAAAAGTGATCTTTGCATATCAGAAAGTGAGGAGCCAAGAACAGATTACTGATAAACCTCCAAAAGTCGAGCTTTTCCACTACTCACAGATGACCAGTTCAAATTCCCAACTTAAATAGAGGAAAGAGAAGAAGCCTAAAAAAAAAAAAACAGAATAGAACAAACTCAATAACCAAAAGGCATCAATACATTAAAGACTCCTATCTTCCTGGCAGCAACTAGTGAGTTTAATGTAAAGAAGAAGACCAGACCAAAAATGGCCACCAAAACCAAGCTCTTTAATCAATTTCTACAAATGGGTACTTCAGATTTCCAATTAAAAAGATGACAAAATCCCACATTCATGTAAGACCAAAGACTCTATCACGAATTCTGATGCACTTACATAGAACTAGACCCAAATATCTTACCTTTCATAGATTGGGGTGCAGGAAATCAAGCGGAGAGGAAGGTGAAGGCATTGAATGTCCTGTAACATCAGCAGCAACTTGTGAGAGAACTGTTATGAGGAGTGAAAGTTGTGTGAACGATGAAATCTGTGGCTGTGGGACCTGAAAACTTGATGAAGGATAAGGGGATGAGTTTGAGAGTTGAGACCCATTATTATCTGTTTGCAGCCAATTGTTATGGCTGCGACACTTCTCAGCCCCAACAAGGACCTGATGTCACCTGTTTGAAAATTCAGATCCAAAGGAAATGCTTTTACTTGCATTGATTGAAAGATGGAACAGGCCCATCAACTAGATTCAAAGGACGAGGAATTGGCCAGCATGCTATCCGCATGGAGGGTCCAGAATTCTATGAAGCCAACAGTATAAATATTAAGTGGGGCCCACGTAGGACATGATTGTTTTGCATTGAAACCGTGGATCAGGGGATAAGAATGATTTGTTGGAATTGAATTTCGCACAATGGTTGGTCACATTTAAGTCTTTCAATCCCCCATCCCTTTCATAATTGGTAGTGCCCGACATTTGCTCCACACCGATGTAAGGCCATGCGAGCACAATCCTACATGTATAAAACGTCAACTAGAATATATATGAAAAATCACCTTTATCAATTATTAATTGTAACGACAACTTATATTAAAGTAAAATTTCACAAAAAATTTTATATAAGAAAGTATGTATTTTAAGCGATTCGAATTTTCAATAAATAAGCCCGTGGTAGAGTGTCACTTCCCGTCTAGGGGCTAGCCAGAACCAGGCCAAGTAGATGATGAGAAGGATTTTCATGAGTCACGCCAAGGCAAGAAAGCCAAAAGGAGATTTGGTAGCTTGTTCAATACCGCTCATTTATTTTTGTGCACATGGTCCAACAAATGAGGCTCTGCCTCTGTTTTTTCTGCATGTGACTTCTAAACTGTGGAGTGGGCATGCCCGGTAGTCCGGACTCCGGACCGTCTTATTAAAAGCCCCACGGGGACTGTAGCGGAACCGCCGTAGGGTTTTTTGTCTACACGAAATCTCAATTCCATACCCGGATGTTTTGTCACCACAGCTAAACGGGTTGAACATGTCGCAATGTCCGACTAAGGGTGCATTTGTATGGAGAGAGGAATCCGATCTAAGTGGATTCCTTTAAACCCATTTTTCTTGGCACTAGAAAACTTATTTTTTAAAATATGAAAAAAAATAAAATGGTCCTTTTTAATTTCTATAGTGTGTTTTATATAGATGTAGATCTAACCTTAAAATATGACATATCCCACAGGGAATATCTGTATTTAGACCATTGAAAAAAAAAGTATTGACATTCTAGCATGTGAAGAGGTTCACGTGCTTGCAAGATCCTCAAATGCTCATTGTCATGTATGAAGGTGAGTGCAACCATCTCACATAGATTCACTACTTGAGTTCAAATCAGTTTAGCTCGTCACATTTTGCATGTGCAACTGCATTGTGATCATTTGGACTACTCTTGTACATAAGTTGGTTGGAGATCAGGAAAACTGTGGATGGAACATTTTACTAGAAATTGGAGACAACATAGATCAACATCGCATCAGAGCTTTATGATAAAAAAAAAAGTTAGGAAGTGTAAGAACTCTTTTATGGCATCTTTATTGTCTTCTTACTTATGGGTTGTCTTAAATGGAATCATAAAAAACCTTGCCATCGAGATACACTTGATTTCAAATTATAAAGTTCAATCCTCAATGTTCAGCATGGGTTACCTCACTTAATAGTACAACAGCAGATCATGTGAGGCCTGTTATCAAATTGGCATAAAATATATAAAATACCAGAATTTTCTTTAGCTTGTCTGATCCAGAATTTGTTTTAAGAAATTGATAACGGTCTTCTCCAGCTAATTTAAAGTTTTTTATATAAGTCATTCACCATTACCATCTCGGAGTGTGGAGGCAAAATTCAAGAACCGATCAAATAAATGTTGGTACAGATTTTAAGGAATGGTCCTGGCTTTGGGGCTCACTTGCTCCCCTCTTATGATCAAGCTTAGCCCTTTCTATGTGCATTACCTTCTCTTTGCAGATTCAATTACCAACAATCAAAATTGCACGCCCATTGCTGGTCACATGCAAATATAGTCAGGTTGTGATTGACTCGAGTAAGATCAGCAGTTAAATATGAAGAATTGTCTTAACCCAAACCCAAAAATATGGGGTAGGATTAGGAATTGCCGGACCAGATCACCTTCCAAGTCTCATGTGCTATCTTTTTGCAGTAGACATGTAATAGGATGAGACCAGAGGTATGTCCCCGGTACCACTGGAATGAGGTTTCCATCGAACTTTGTACCTTGACACAAAGCACATTCTTTTGCATAGATTTCTTGTCCTTGGTTGATGTAAAAGCAGTGGAAAAGAAAAATCCAACAGACTGGCCATAAGAAAAAGCTAGAAATAATACGCTTTATAAAAGTTCATCCTAAATTACATTTTGTTGCATGCTCGAGATAACCCTTGGCCTATAAACATGGTTCAGTGTATAAATACATGTGCTTAGTTCATAAAGTAGCATTTAGCATGGAAAAAACAAGAGCTTTACTTATATGTGGAGGTTGTACATTTGCAACCTGCCCCCAAAATAGCATAGGAAAGGGCAATATCAAATGCACCATTTACAACTGCAGAAGGAACATTGATGGAGTGCATAGCTCCATTGTTATCCCCATTTGTCAGAAATATGTACAGGCAGATAAATATCACAAACATTTCTGAGTCATTGTCACCATTTTTTGCTACGGTTCTTTTGTTGTTTTCATGACGTCCAACCTTTGAGTCAAGGATTCACATTGTCACTTGGTAGGTAGATTATCACACATTTATAATATCCAATCATCACCTAAAGCAATGAATAAGATCTCTAATAGAATAAAACAAAGCATTATAGTGTGATACATGTCCCTTTCAATAACAAATTAAATCACCAACAATGATTTCCTATTAATTTAATTTTATATGAATTTATGGTTGACTGCATATATTGATTTAGTATAAATATCTTGATTGAGGTCTAAAAATAATACAATATATATATTCAGCTTATTTCCTTTTTGCTTCTTTGTGGGTCTGCGAATTCTATGTGTCTTCTGTTAGTGTTACACTATTCTTTTTATCTTGCATTTAATCTACTTTAAAAATTCTTAGAAATTGTCATTTTCATAACTTTCATTTTTTTGAAAAAAGATATAAATGGATATGACACTTGGTGCTTGCATTGCTAGTTGTGTAACTGTTTTAACTGTGGATTATGTGCTTGAACAAATGTTTATGAGACATGAGCTGAGCCTTGATTGATTCTAAACCTGGGCTACTTGGTTTTGATGGAGCCCAAGGGAAAGTGACAATGAAAGCCCAAATCCAAACTCTAGGCCCATTCAGCCAGTCATGCTAAAAGCCAACCACAACTTTTTTTTTTTATTGCTTTAATTGGCAAGATTCAATGCACCAAACTATGTCTGAACAGGATGAAATTGGATCCATTTGTTGGGTGTGTTATTGAGGTAGCTTTCAAATGAACTCAAGTTTGTATTATTTGCCCTTTGTTCAAGAAAATTAGAACCCATTTTATGTTTATGGTAGGATATTGAGTACCAATGTACTTCGGGTATTTGAGTTATTATCTTATTTATTTGAATCTTAAGTGTTAGATCTTTTTGATTTGTCTTGAACTGAAAATGGATGTGAAGGCCAGATAAAATATAGATCTTTTTTTTAACAGAATTCCATATAAACACAATACCAATGCCCTGGACTTTTCGGCTTTAGACCTGAATTTGGAAAAATCATGTCTCAATCCAAAATAAGGTAATGTTTACTTTAGTTTGTTAAGTTAAAAACTTGTTTTAAAGGTCATGGAAGTTGGCCATCAGGAGATTTATCTTGTTTTAAAAGCGTTCTCAAGTCTTCAATTATGTACAAATGCAGGAAGGTTAATTCTACAAAATTCTCAAGGTTTGATAATTTTCATGGCTAATACTCAATTCTTACAAACCATTCTCCTTCTCCTGCTTTTATTGCTGACTTTAATTAACATTCAAGACACCATGGAATACATCTCGCAATTGAAACAAAAAAAATTTCTCCATAATATGATGGAAGTTGCCACATAAATGAAAAACATTCCCATGCTTGGACGTGTAAAATTAAAGCCAATGTCCTAGTTGCTCTAAAGTCGTAGTATCAATCACATGAACTCTGGAATGAAATAAAATTAATCACAGGGGAAAAATACATTACGGCAGAAAAATGAAATGCCAGCTCATATATGCTGTCCATGTACAGTCATGCCTCTTATTTGGAAGTCAAACCACTTGGTAGTTTTCTGTGATCAACTGTGTTTTTTGAGAAAACTTAAGAGGGGAGCCATCTTTGAGTGGCAAGATGTTAACAACCTGCAAGCAGAGACATGCATCAGACCATTCACAGCACATCAAATGATACATTCTAGGGGAAAAACCAATACGGTGCATAGGAAAGTAGATCTTATAATACAAATTACAATGTAACAACTTGATGCCAAAATCAATTAGGCTAAGGTAAATTAGGAGGAATGAACGACAAAAAATATCCTGAAATGAGGCAATGGCAACTTTCAAGAAGTATACGACTTTCAAAACTTTTGAAATAACTGTGTCACATCACTTGAAAATTGAAATAGACCAAACAGTACTACAATTCATCTTTGCAACCCATGATCACATGAAGGTTATTTTACCAAACAACACTACAATACATCTTTCAGTCTTTCACAACCCATGATCACTTGAAAGTTGAGGTAGACCAAACAACACTAGAATATATATTTTATCTATCATACAAGATGATTATAGGAGTTTTTTTGATAAATCCAACACAGAGATAGAGATGCACATTGGTCTTATCATAAAGAGATACTTATAAGGCCTTTACCAAATATTTCTATTCACCCCAGCAAAATATTAACATCCATCCTATCACATCAAATGTTAACATCTTATCCTTTACATAATTTCCTAACTGGTGCCAATTTTGGGAGGAGTGCCTACATGCCATTCTCACCATTTAGGCCTCAAGATGAATGGCCGATATAACTATAGGTTATATACAACAGAGACACATGCTTTTCACTCAGCCTACCTAGGGATCTTCTTTTGGCACAAAATTGCAAAATACTCCACTTTTCAATGTGTAAATAAGAACAAATTGCTATGTGAAAATTATACTGCAAATCAGGTGACCCTGGTCATCATTATGATGGATGGTCTTAATCCATCCATGGTACAGATTGCTTAATGGACTAAACAGTGGTCTAATTTGATCTAATGACTATGACATGGACATCAAATAGAAACTTTACTTACTGATCATTTCATGACATTAGATCAAACAGCTGGCAACATCGAGTAGACTTAACTTTTTAAGATGAATAAATATTAAGGCAACTTTTTAAGATGAATAAATATTAAGGCCTCTTAGTATCCGACATGCCAGTAGGCCCCACAGAGCCTTTAGTGAGTCCTAATGCAGAATCAAACTTTTCGGACCTAGATTCGCAATGTGTATAAGAGGCAGTTTTCAAATTTTGAGAGTGTAATTTTAGAAGAAATTACAAAAGAAGAGAAAAAAACTAGAAAAACCTGTACAAACCAAAATGAAATGAGAAGTATATATGGAAGGGGCACTGTGACATGGCTTATTAAGAAAAGAATATAGAGGCCTTTTCAATGCCAGATGTACAACCTAAAGAGATAATTTCAGTAAAAACATGAATCAGGCATGAAGTATTTGGAGTGCCATGCTGGGATATTGAAAGAAAATGGAGAATCCTCATGGTAGCAGATAAACAGAAACTCATTGGAGCAAGTATCATGATGTTGAAGGAAGATGATAAATATATAATATTGAAAAAGAGTATATCTTTCTCTATTGAAATCTCAGGAAAGCTAAAGAATTTGATCCAAATGCCAAGTGGGATGTACAAGCATTGTTTCACTAGGATGGTCTCTCCCTTGTTTCAGTGTCTCATCACACATTTTAGTGTGTGCCCATGCTATTTGAAAGACTTCTTATTATCCTCATATTGCAGAACAGTCATATGAGCAACCTTTGACACTGATAGAAAATGAACCAGTTAGTTCTATTTTTTTGAGGCTCATGCATGTCATAAGAAGTGAACAATGAGATTGACTCATACTTAAAGAGGATGCCTCTTTACTGATTCAGGCAACAGGTTGCTAAAATGGAGAGTTAAAAAGGCTAGGGCAACCCACTAAAGACAATCATACTATGTGATTTTTTGTAGAATCTTTCAACTTAGAGCCCAATCTAGCCTAGCTGCAAGAGTAAAAACACAGGCTTAAAAAAATATTATGTACTACATGAACAACACAAAATGCACAAGGTTAAATTTCATTGGGGCATCCAAACAATTGGAAGACAATAAATAAATAAATAAATAAACAATAAATAGAAGGAAAAACTAAATAAACTTTAGTACTTGGGTTCATGACTTAGTGCCCCCCACCCAACTGGAAATTTTTTGTTTAGATAATAAATAACTGTTTCCTTAAAATCAACATAACACATCACAAAAAAATAAAAATTATGAGAAAGTCCATGAGGGATTTACCATCTTTTTTAATTGAACATAGGTTAGCAAATACTGAATGAAACTTTTATCAGAGTCATCATAAATCACTTGTTATAATTTAATGGTGAACTATGACTAGTCAACAATAGGACATCATCAGTATTCTCTGCTTAACTGTTTTTATGATGCCAGAGATATGAAGATCATAGCACAGTCATAAAACGTTTTGTTCAACGTTGATTAGCATTTCCCTTTCAAAAAGCAAATAGTTATTAGCATGTCAATTCAGTAATATCCTTTTTCTTTCTAAAGATTAGGAATGTGGATTATTTTTTCCAACGAAGCCTTTCACCAAAATATATCCAAAATATTTAGAAATCTAAACACCAGAACATAGCAGCAATTAGACTAATAGTCACTCATGTTTTCACCAATATATATCCAAAATATTTAGAAATCCAAACACCAGAACATAGCAGCAAATGCAATTAGACTAACAGTCATCATGTTTTCACCAAAATATATCCAAAATATTTAGAATGGACCAAGTAAAAGGCTAAGACACACAATTGAACAAAAGTGTTAATTGACCCATTCCCAAGACTACTTGAATACACTATGATAAAAGCAGAGGCAATACCAATGTAGTAGATCCAACTGTAAAATTCTATTTTTTTTAACCTATATACTTCCACGATATGGTAATGTTACTGCAGCCTCTCCTTCCAGTCCAAAATCACCAACTGATAAGGGAAACACAAGGTCTTGTTATAACCATATTGTTAAAATCATATTGCTCAAGATTATGGAATCCAACTCATCTTCAACCCATCTCCAACCACACTTGGAAAATAAAGATCACACAAAAAAATATTGCTCAAAATGCTCATAATAGTTTATAATAGAAGAAGAATCAAGCAAAAGCATTACCCTTTACTTACCATATCCAATTTAGTACATCCACTAGAAGCAAAATATAATGATGAACTGCAACTACTTAAATTTAAGGGAATATCTATCAACAAAATTAAAATAAGGGGTTACATCAATAAGTAAATAAATAAAATGAAAGAGGCAATAAGGAGGGGCAATACCACTGTAGCCAATCTAACTGCAAAATTCTTCCTTTCTTAACATAATAACCTTCAAAACCACAAAATTTAGAGTTCAAAAAACCACACAAAATGAGAGTACCCAACCATTATCTTTCATCCCACATTTGTTGTACAATATTATCTCGCAAGATAATAGCAAACTCCTTATCTAAATTACTTGCATAGGGTGTAGCATGTATTTCCTTCTCAATATCATGCTCTTCTCCATCCTCATAGTTTAAATTCTCATTTCTATTACTTCGAAACAACTTATCACCTACATTCCACTTATGAATGAAATTGTGAAGGACACATGTTGCAACTACTATCTTAGCTTGTGTCTTAAATGAATAATGTGTACCAATTTGAAGGAGGGGAAATCTTTTTTTCAAAACTGCAAAGGTTTGCTTTACGACGTTCCTTAATTTTGAATTTCGCAAGTTATAAAGTTCTTGTGATGTTCTTGGTGCATTTGTGGAGTACTCCTTAAGATGATATCGTACACCACGATATGGTGCAAGTGAGCCACAAGCATTTGTATATCCTGCATCAACAAGGAAGTATTTTCCTATAAAACAAATCTATAGACAATAAAGTTCATATTAGGCTATATTATATATATACATATCATATTAGGCAGTATTATATATATATATATATAAATATATATATAAAGCTAATAGCTGAAATATGTATTACCAGCTAGAACTTTCAACCTATTGCATGATCTTTTGTAAACTATATCTTGTACCATCTTAGAATATGAAGCAGAACCTTCCCAACCAGTAATAACGTAACTGGACCGCATGTCAAAAGTTATAGCGCACATCACATTTTGTGAAATCCATCCCTTTCTGTTGTGATACCGACCATGATCATCAGTGCGTACACAAGCAGGAACATGTGTCCCATCTATTGCTCCAACACAATCCTAGCATGACTAAGTTCAACCAAAATGTTAAAATTCAAAATAAATGTTAATTGTAAACAAAAGCCATATAACCAACAAGAAGATTGAATATCAACATTGTACCTTGAAGTAAGGATAGTATCTAGAATTTGTTCTGATTTCAACTGGAGTATCCTGTATTGGTGGAGTTATGTAATGTTTGCTAAGTGCAATTATAGCATTGAGAACCTTATTGAAGTATCTGCTTATTTTCTCTCTAGAGTGTTGGAAACATTTTTCCATGACATGGTTACCCTCATTGTGTCCAATAGTGTATAAAAAATTACCACTTGCTCTTCAATAGTTATATTTCGTGAATCACGTAATAAAGCTCGGCCTTTCATCTCTTCACAAAGTTGTAGATAACAACTAGTATCCATTCTTAAGAGATCAAAACATACTCGATCATGCCCAATACAAATTTCATGCACAAAACCAGTTCCTGATAATAATGATTGGTGAACCCTATTCCTAATGCCATAAGAATAGTAGTAACCAAGGACACATATTAAGGTCACTGCGTGTGCACAAAAGATGAAAAATTCCATATCATCATCATTAGTAATGGCATTATCCATTGCAAATGAAGAAACTCTGCAAATAGAAAGCATTATCATCATAAAAAATATAAGAGAGAGCATGATGAATAATTAGTGTTATCCTAAGCGACATACAGGTAGTGAGTACAATAGTCATAAGAGCCTAAATAGTTACAACCTAGGCTAAGTTCAAAACATAAGAGTCTTTAAGTACAACCCAAGTTTAGTTCAAAATATAACAGTCTTGACTTATAGTCATATTTTTAACAAAATATTAGTCATAAGCAATTTGATGCACATCACTTTTGTTCAAGCTCACTCATCAATCACGCCTTGCGTGACAAGGGATCCAATGCCATGAACGTCTCCCGCTTATTCCCATTTTCTAGGATTCGCAATGCCTTTTAATAAATAGAACCATCCAAGTCAAGCTCACCTAATGTCATAACCCGAGCCTAGACATCGGAGGTTAGCGAAAAGCCAAACCAGTGACACACGTACTCCCGTGCACGTGCATCTAAACCCAGTCCAGATGCACACACACAAGGGATCTAACACGTGCGAAGCAAACGTACGCAGAAGCTGTACATATCATAGCAAGCAACAAAAGAAAATAGTGGAAGCCAAAATGCGGAACGGAAGGAACATGGATAACTTACACAGGTATAAAACCAAATACACGTCCGAGTACACAACAAAAATCAGGATGTACAAAATCATACAGAGTAACAAAGTCCGAAGTACACAATACAAAATCTCCAAAAAAACCAAAACAACTAGGCCACTGATGATATGCATGTACGCACTCGACAAAAGTGACTAAGCTCACCGTGCCAGGCTGGAGGGTGTCTCTACGTCCTGCCCTGCAGTCTCCTCGACTGCCGGGGAGCCGGACAAGGTATCTGTGCTTGCAACACTACAGACAACTAAATGAATACAACGATCCAGCAAATATAAGTAACAGGGATGTAACGCTCATAGTATCAAATTGAATAATGACAAAAGATTAAATACAGAGTTCCATATTAGTAGGCTAAGCAAATCGTGCATAAAAGTAAAGCATGATAAATGGATCAAAGCATAAAAATACTGAACTAGGTGGCTACTACATTGACCATATTCTCTCACATAGAGAGCAGACAGAGCAAACAGATGAGAACACCACCGACCTGGCCAAAGGTACAAGTGGGTCTCGGTTTCCTGGGTTTCGGGGTCCCAAGACAAAGCTACACTGCAGCGATATAGAGATACAGAGAACCAAGCTAGAGGTAACCTCGTCGGGTATCCTAGGACTGAGGCTGAGTAGAGCCAGATTGATACCAATCAAATCAAATCCAAAGAGAAGGGAGATTATCCGCTTTGGACTCACCGACGGCAAGGGCCGGATCTTATCCTCACGCATTAACCTCTGGGCAGAGCCGCCTGAGAATACCCATAAAATCAGAGATTTACAAAGCCAGAGATATACAGAGCATAGCATAAACTAAGTCAAAGCACAGCATAGATCAAAGCATAGTGCAGACCGAAGAATAAAACAAATATACAGGATGAAAGCAAAAATGATCTCGTAATGCATAGACATAAATCAGTAGAACATAGGGCAAAATTGTAAGCAATATGCAATGCATCTCAGTCAGATTAACACAGAATCAAGGTAAATTACAAGCCAACGCTAATCTAGTTGTTCACTGTCACTAACCGTGTATATTGGTGTAGTTTTAAGTTACTCGATGCACCATTGCCATCAAAGTGTTGCAATGAAATCCTCACGTACACCGAAGTCTCTTAAACTAACACCAATGGGGAGGTGCTTAACAGTAAATCAACGTTCACATGAACAAGTCACAGCCTAACAGACTATTCATGCGGTCCAAGTATCCATTGGGCCGGTTTACATGGGTGGTTAACCTGTATATAAGCCCTACAAAGTCACACCATTAGCCTAAGGTTAATTTCAGCAATTTCAGATCTTACAGCCTAGCCGTGGGTGACCTACGGCTTAGCCGTAGACAGCTTACGGCCTAGCCGTAACATGCACTACAGCTTAGCCGTGGTTTCCTTCAGAACACGGCTAAACTGGTCATCTTCCACCTCTGATCTGATACATTTTACGGCTGAGCTACGGTTGAGTCCACGGCTTAGTCGTAGACCAATCCACGGCTTAGCCGTAGCTTCACCGTAGGAGTACTGGAATCAAAAAATTTTGACTGATCAGAGTAGAAATTCACGGCTGGGTCACGGCTAGCTTACAGCTCAGCCGTAGAGCAATGTACGGCTTAGCCGTATCCTAGCCGTAGAACAAAGTTCAGAAAATTGAGTCTCTAGAGTCTGAGCCGTACAGAATTACGGCTTAGCCGTACAATACAGGAAATGAATTCGAGATAGTTACAGAGTCTAAAAAATGTGTACAGAAACGTAGTAGAACAAGCACAATATATTCGAACACCTTAGAATTAGGCTGTAAACATCTCATACATACAAGAGAAGAAATCAAAGCAATCAAACAATATACCCATATGTGTTATCAAATCCTGTGCTTATACTTGCCTCAAAAGCTTTGCCAAACCACTGAAATCAGGCTCAAATCCAAGTTACAACCCACACAAACCAAAGAAACAACACATGCATGAGATGCATGAGATACAGGGCTTGGAGAAGAAATCCAATTGGAGAAGAAGAAATCAAAACCCACTTACCTCAAAGCATAGACACAGAGAAGAACGAAAGAACCCAATCGAAACCCAACACCAACCCAGGAGAGAAAAGAAGTGAAGAGGAGAAGAGAAGAGAACGGACGTGGCTCTCCCTGGAGTTGCATGCATCGACTAAGCAAATGAGCAGACATCTGTACAGGTGATGTGTATATATAGTTTTGGAGTTTAAAACAAAGTCCGATGAGTTTAACCTATTTACAAATCAAGTCACACGAGGGTCCAATTCCTTCAATTGACTCCGAATGAATTTGAGGCAGTTACGAAAAATGACGAGCTCAACAAAATACACTTGCTGACACCAAGATGATGCAAATATGATGCACTCAAAGAAAATGCAAAATTACGAAAAAGGGCTTAGAACTACATATCTCAGGTCAAAGGTTACCCAACTACCTATCTAAGATCCGAAACCAAGTCCAACAGAATTAAACAGCACAAAAACACACTAATGAGCCACTAAACCGGCTCAAAGGGGATTGGAGTGTTACACCTAATGCATCAACACACTTCAACATAGGTTAATGGCCTACTGCACATTTGTTGGCATAGTCAGTAATTGCAGTAGCAATGGTTTCTATAGCACCCACCAAAGCTAGTCCTATATTTGAACGATTTCTTACCATGTGACGGGAGGTTGATCGTGTGTCAATGTTAGTTCCATCCTCATCAAGAAGCTCTGTGTTTCCTTCAGCTATGAAATTCTTACGATCCCTTGTCTCATCATAATCAGGGTCATTAGCTGCAAAACTTTCCCTCCCATCAGCAATAGTATCACCAAAAATTTTAGCCAACATGTGATAATCTGGACACATCTTAGTCCTATAAGATGCAACATCTGAATGTGCCTGCAATGGTTTGATTTTGAGATTTAAATATAAATTTTCATCATTTAATACAATAGTTATAACAAAAACTTTTATACTCACCGCTATATACTCATCCTAAACTGGACCTTTTGCTGTCACCATTTTACGAGCCTCACACCATCCAAACCCATTTAAATTTAACAAACTTTTCATTATCCCATATGTCTTTTTCAATGTTTTGAAATGATTTTTTAATTTGTCTTTGGTAAAATCTAGGCCAAAGATTTTTGTCATCTCTTTTATGAGCTTATTCCACCCTTCTGTAGTATAGCCACCTTTTATCGATCGTCCTGCTCTAGATTGTTCTACCATCAGTTGGATGAGCATTTCATCCTGAGCATAACTCCACTTCATATTACGTTTATCCTTTTCCCCACCATGCCCAACTAATGTATGTTGCTTATTTTCTTTTTGGCGGTCCATCCCTACACAAGCTATTCAGATATGTGATGTTTATTTTATTTCACTGAGTAGCCTAATTTCTTCCTAGCAAGGGCTATCAATGTCATCTCAATATAAAGGGAAAAAAAGTCAAAGTAAGTGATATCAGTGATAAAAGAAGAAGAAAAGAAATAAAGCGCTAGAATTCAAATAAGTAATGCATAAATATTAGTATAACAAGGAATTAGATGAAATACTTTAAAATCAATGAAGAGCCATATGCACACGAGTTTCTGTGAAAAAAAACTCATGTCTTGCTCAAAAGCAAAAAAACAATACAAGGCCTTTGTGTGGTTGTATAGTGTGGTTTATTATTATTATTATTACTAAGTTGGCTTGGTGACTATAATAAAGAACAATAAAAACAATATCACCATCAACCTCATAAAAGTATGAGTCTGAGTAATTCTATGTGAATAATATTTCTCGACAGAAAATTTGTTCAATCAGCCCAATATCTCCATTATGATTTGCAGTAAAAGAGCAACAATAAAAAAAAAAAAATACAAAGAATGCACACATGTACATTTGGAGCAGCCATCATCAATTTCACAAAAGTGAGACAAATGTTTTGACTCTCCAATTGATTCCTAGCCTATATTATTGATCTTGACCATCCTATTAACCCTTCAGAATTCACAACATACATAATCATGCACCAACCCCTTCTTCACCAAACACTATCTCTTCATTTCCTTTCCATATTAGTTTCCTATGTGTAACTCCAAATGCTTGTATTTTGACTATCCATCTTCAACATCCTTCTCCTCAAATCTATTCTATGCATTTTCAACTAAGTAATGGAGGAAAATAAAAATCAGAGATCCATGAAAGCAAAAAAAAAAAAATAATAATAATTTTAAAATAAATTAAAAATAGAGGGCCTTTGGGTTTTTGGGAAGATTGAGAATCCATGTCAGTAGTAGAGAAATGGGGAGAGAGAGAGAGAGGAGCATCCACGTTGGTAGGAGACGAATGGGGAGAGAGAGAGAGGATTGTCCATGTCAATAGCAGAGAAATGGAGAGAGAGAGAGGAGCAACCATGTCAGTAGCAGAGAAATGGAAAGAAAGAGAGAGAGAGAGAGAGAGAGAGAGGAGGATCCATGTCAGTAGTAGAGAAATGGAGGAAAAGAGAGAGGAGCATCCATGCTAGTAGCAGAGAAATGGGGAAAGAGAGAGAGAGAGAGATAGAGAGAGAGAGCTTTGGGTATTTAAGGTCCTTGAACCGAGACCAAAACGACTACATCTAGGAACACGACGAGCGACCACTTTTAACTGATCGTGGAGCTGACCTTCACCGATATATGAGTCAGATCTAGTTGGAAGCACAGCTTCAATCGGAACATCCATTCTTAGGTTGCAAATAAGCCCGCTTCTTAGGTGTTTGGAAGGCTCATGTCGTCTTTCGACCTCAAAGGGTCTGAGGAGCTTTAGGAGACCGGATACCTTGTTCACTGGTA
This sequence comes from Sextonia rubra, assembly GCA_037013555.1. Classification (NCBI taxonomy): domain Eukaryota; kingdom Viridiplantae; phylum Streptophyta; class Magnoliopsida; order Laurales; family Lauraceae; genus Sextonia; species Sextonia rubra. The sequence continues at coordinate 100,243,000 of JASUAD010000001.1, read as the reverse complement.
TTTTATTTACTTTTGGTTCGTCCATAGCAGAAGCAGAGACATGGAGAGGGAGAAAGATGGCCTCTTTGTATTTGGGAAAAATGGAGCATCCATGGCTGTAGCAAAAAGGAAAAAATGTATTTGGGGAAAATAGAGCATCCAGGGCTTTGTAGGAGTGCAGGAGAGAGAGAGAGAGAGAGAGAGAGAGAGAGAGAGAGAGAGAGATGAAGAATATGACTAGCATGTATGCAAGGGAAGGAGAGACATACTAGATCGATGATGGCTTCCTTGCAACGCCGATGACTCTTGCAACAGGAGGAAGAGCTGGTTTTCCATTCACAGAATCTCATGCTTTTATAAAAGCCCCTAATCGAAAGAGGAAAGCACATTCTGATTGGGAGTGGTAGGCAGCAAAGATCCCTTCTAAGTTGGAAAAAATCTCCGTAAATCGAGATGGAGACCTGAGGAGATGACTGCACCCAAACAGCGTTCCTCCCTTTCGCCGTGGAATAGGGAGGGTTTTCTGCAGAAAAACTGGTAACCAGACAAAACCTAAAGGTCCTTTTAGATTGTCCAATCTGGTCCAATGATTTGACAACAATGGCCAAGATTCAACCAATGGGCTCGTTGGCACAATAACTAATAAATGGATCATTGGACTGATTGTGACCTGTCTTTGGAGCCCACTTAGATTCATGCCAATCACCAAAGTCTAATACCAGTTTGATTAAATGATCTTAACCTTTAAATTGAGGGGCCGGAAAGTCTAATACTTGTCATGGTTCTTTAACTGCACTATTTTATTGATTATGGTTGAATTAGTGAAAGATGAAGTCAGGAATTTCTCTTGCAAAGGCCATGATGTTCAAAACAAAAAACAAAATCCTATTAAGATAGGTCTTATCAATTGCCTAAGAATTTAAAAATAGTTACAATAAGGGAAATGAGTTAATGTAATGAAGAATGTGCAAGTGGGCATGGTTTTCCTTGAGTGGAAGGTTTAAATATCAATGGTCCCATTTTTGAAAATAAAGAGAGGGCACGCGAAGCTTAGGATTGATGAAAATTTCAATGGCTGCAATTAACAACCTCTAACCAAAGTAGAAAGGTTGATTTAGAATTAGGATCCTCTGAGTCTTTTGACCATAGTCACCGAGGGATGGCTGTCTTAGATAGAACACTCATAGCCTACATGAATTAGGTAATCCCTTAGTGACTTGGCTGACCGTTATTGGTCTACTCACGATCATCATAGCGAAAAGCCTTAGATGATCCCATCTCGTTGATTTAATACTAAAAGTTGAATGCCAATTACATCAACATGCAATCCAATGGCAGTTATGGTCCATGAATATTGTTTTTTACAAGTCTATTATGAACATTGACATGTCTATATTAAACTTTATTTGCTAACCCATTCTTACCAAAACCTTGAGGCGTTGATAGAGGCACCAAAAATACTTTTTTCAAGATTCTTTATTTTGAATATTTGAATGGAGATAGGCAAAACTACATGATATGTAAGTTTTCTTATGGCGCTACAAGAATGTAGACTATCATCCTCCCATTCTAGGAAAAAATAAAAGTAGAATCATGTGGGACTTCTTACCTAGAGTACTGAATAGTTCTTTTAGTTTAAACGAACGACATAGTGGCTTAAAAGAAGAAGAAAATAGACAACCAAATTATAAATGAAGTTACTACCAGTGTAAGGTTACTATTTGATATTTTGCACATCTACAATATGTATAAAATAAAGGCATTTACTTGCACACATGTCACACTTTCTTGTGTGATGAAAGAAAACCTTTAAGAGTTTGACAACATGAATTCATCCCTCTCCTACTAAAATCATAATCTTTGTTTCATGTTTTCTCCTCCAATGATCATGTTACCATTAATGTAGATGTACAAATGATACAATCATTGAAAATAATGAATAAACATTCTATCAATCAGTTGCATGTATTTTTTGCTTCCTTTTCTCCAAAGTGCTAAAATCCAAAAGACTGCTCCAAATCCAAATCCAAATCCAACTCCAGATCCTATCCACATGAATTTCCAGTCAATTTTTGTATCTTCATCCAAACCAAAAGCATTGAAGGTTGATGGCGGTGTAGTCGGAGCCATAGTATCCACACATCTTTTTGTTAATGGCGGTCCACATAAACCAGTGTTTCCTAAAAAGGAAATATTTGGAAATGTGAGAAACTGTTGGCTTTGTGGTATGATTCCGTAGAGGAGATTTTGTGAGAGGTTTAAGACTGCAAGAAATGTAAGCTTTGTCAATTGCCAAGGAATATTGCCTGATAGCTTATTTCTTGAAAGATCTAATGACTCAAGCAATGTCAAATTTTCTAATGACGCTGGCAATGGCCCAATGAAATCATTATGTGAGAAGTTGAGCACACGAAGTAACTTGAGATTGCATACTGAATTTGGAATCTCCCCTAGGAATCTATTATTTGAAAGATCCACTGAAGTCAATGCTGTCAAAATCTTAACCACCTTCAACTCTAGCCCTTTCATTGTTACTATCACTGAATCTTGATAGTAAGCTTTATTCGTAAAGTTTGACTGGTACTTGACAATTTGGCTGTTAGAACTCAAGTTTAAACCACCACCTCCTGTCATCAATTTCCAGTTCAAAAAAAAATTTGATGGGACAATACCAGTAAAAGCATTGGAAGAAATATCAAAGATTTGTAGAAATGGAAAAACGGAATTTTTAGTATGGGAATGAGCAATGGGACCATTAAATTTGTTAGATTGCAAGATGAAAATACGCAAATTGGATAAATTTTGAAACCAAAATGGGAAGGTACCATTTAGAATATTGTCTCCAAAGTCTAAAACCTCCAATGTTGTGCAATTGGCTAATGATTTTGGAATTGGTCCTTCTAATTGGTTGCTAGCAAGATTGAGAGTCCTTAGACTACATTCTTTTGTAAACACTTCAGGTATGTTGCCTTTGAAAGCATTTCTTTGCAAATTCAATATCTTGAGGGAATGGCCAATTTCCTCGAGACAAGTTGGAATTTTTCCACTGAAGTTGTTATCAGACAGATCAAGGATTTCAAGGGAGCTTGCATTACAAACTGATAGAGGAATTTCTCCACTGACATTGTTATTTGAAAGGAAAAAAAATTGACCAAAGGAGAAATTTATGGTAGTTGGCATGATGAATGAGAAATGGTTATTTGAATAGTCTTGAAAGTAAACCTGTGGTGGCAAGACTGGAAGTGACCCTCGTAATCTGTTGGAATGAAGGTCAACAACTTTTAACTTACTTAATGAAAAGTCAGGCAATGGATGCTCAAAACTCTCCAAAAAGTTGTTAGAAAGTTCCAGCTTATAAAGAGACCAATTTCCCACCTTCCATATCCAACTGGGTATTTCACCATGGATTTTGTTGTTTGATAGATCCAATGATCGCAGCTGCTTAGTTTTTTGAAGGATATCTGGAAATTTACTAATGTTGCATGAACTTAAAAACAAATACTGAAGAGACAATAAGTTGAGAAGTGAAGTATCATTGCTATCAATGAATGATAACCTATTATTTGAAAGAGAAAAAATCACGAGGTTCTTAACATTTCTGAACATATGCAATCCTATCGTGCCAGTAAATTTGTTGTAGGAGAGAGAAAGAACCTTCAGTTTGGTGAGTTCAAAGATTGACCTAGGAAGAGGCCCTCGCATTTTATTGCCAACCAAGTTGATGACCTCCAATGCTGAAGATGATCCATTGTGAAAGTCAGGAAGCAAACCAGTGAACTTGTTATTAGAGAGCAACAAATATTTTAATGATGAGTGCGAAAACAGAGATGGCGGGACCGAACCCTTAAGTGAGTTATGATGTAAATAGAGAAAAGTGAGATGTTGGAGTTCGTCTCCCAAGGAGAAAGGAATTGTAGAGTTGAGATGATTTGATGAAAGATCTAATGACTCAAGTTGGGTAAGGCTTACAATTGAAGGAGGAAATGGGCCAGAAAGATTGCAGTTTGGAAGTGATAGTTCCTTCAAGTGCTTAAGATTACCCATGGAATCCAATAATTTCCTTTGGATTTTTGTGTAGCCCATGAACAAGTATCGCAGAACACTATATTGGGGAAACTTCAGCAAATCAATGATGAGATTTGGATTGTTTGAAATGTCAAGCCTTTGAATGTTTTGCTGCAAGAAAATACTACTAGGAAATTTTCCATACAAGCTACAATTGTTGAGGTTGAGAGACCTCAAAGTAGAGGAGTCACCCAAGAATCCAGGCACAACAATCGAGAGATTGTTTCCAGCCAATGAGAGATGTGATAGAAAAGGAAGTTGAAAAAGAGAGGGATCAATGGGTCCTCCAAGTCCACAAAAACTCAAGCTCAATTTGTAGAGATTGGGTAATGCGACGGATAACGTCTGGGCCCACTCTCCACCATGCCCAAGGATCTTTACTTTGTTGAGAGACAGTTGTCTAAGGTTGGATAAGTTCTGGATGAGTATTGGAAGACTTGGGTTTATGAGTTCAACTTGATCCTTGGAACGTTGAGAGAGATTCAAGGAAACGAGACTGGTCAATGTTGATACTTCCAATGGGATTTGGCCCGAAAAAGATGAGTAAGAAAGGTCCAAGTGGGTCAAATTGGTGAGGCGGCCCAACTCAGAGGGAATTGGGTTGTGAGAGAAGTCATTCCAACTAAGGTCGAGCTTCTGCAGGCTGCCAAGGTGGAAGAGGCTGGAGTCTATTCGACCTTGAATCCAGCTACTTCTATCATTCAATCTACCACTAAGATCGAGTTCAATCACATTGCCCGTGGCCTCATGACAAGTGATGCCTTCCCAAAAGCAACAATCTGTGTGCTGATTCCAAGAATCGAGCTTTGAAGAAGAAGAATTATCGGCGCCACGGTATATAACAAATCCATGCTTGAGTTGAAGTAGGGCTAATTTCTCATGATGGAGGCACTTTGACGAGGAACCATTGTCGTTGGCAGAGAAGGTAGTTTGTGAGAAAAAGAACAGTGGTAGTGAAAAGGCAAAAAGAGAGAGAAGAGAACATGAGGTTTTAACAAAAGGAACGAAGAAGGGATCCATGATCTCTTTTTGCGAGACGATTTCACCTGAAGTCTTACAATGTGATGAGTCTTATGGATACATAATACTCCGCATTTATAGAAAGAAAAATTGGATCAATTAGGTACATCAGCTGATTCCATTTAAGCCTTTCCTACTTCCATATACAAACAAACAGTGGGTCTCACTGCAAAGACTCCTTCATCAAGACAATAAACAAGGCTGCAAATTGGTTTCAAACCGTTCCATTTGGCATTTTGAGAAGCCTCAAAGCAGAACCCGCCATTGAATCATGAAAACATCGTTGTAAAACAGCGTTGAATTGTGACTAAATTTTGTTTATTTTGAATCTACAAAGGCAGGCTGTCCTTGATTGTGATCTTTTTTTTTTATTTAATTATTGTTTTAGGAGGTGCCAAGAGTTACAGACAGCGGGACGGCAGCTTTTTGTCCATAATTGATATTCCATTAGAAAATTTATGCCCTGATATATGAAACTCAGAATTTTTATGTCCTGTTTTTAAAACTCCCCAAAAACATGGCGTTTATTTAAAAATTCTCCTTTTACTTCTATAGTGTAGGAATCTTAGAATCAAAGTCTGAAACAATAGTGAGTCCTGCAAAGGCAGGCCGTCCTTGATTGTGACCACCATTTTTTTTTTCCGTTTCCTTGTTCCCTTCTCCGAGACCTTTTCTTTTTGCCTTTTTCGCTATTTAGTTGACAATCAAAATCTTAAGTCCCAATGTTACAGCCCTGATTTTGACAAGTCAATTTGTCATTTGGGTTATTCTACTCTATACCTATACAACTTGTTGGGTTTATGTCTTGTATTTCGGTTTCGTCGGATGGGTTTATTGGGTTAGCCAAGGACCGATTTAAGGGTAATGGTATTTTGGTAATTGTATCTGGGTCTTCTTGGTGGCCAAGAAAGTGGAGATTACATATGTGTATAGTTTGTAACCCTAAAACTTGTGTTGAAGAGAGGTGAGAACTCTTTTGCCCGTGGTGTTCCCACACAACATAGAAGAGATGATATGAGAGAGTGAAAGTCTCTGTCTGCTTTATTTATTATAGTAAAGATGATGGTCTCTATGCCGTTGATGTAGCCTTATTTGGGTAAACCACGTAAATCTCTTGTCTTCTTGTGTGGTTAATTGTTGATCATGGTTGCTCATGCATATACATGCACAACACTGGTGTCATATCCACAATAAATGGTATCAGAGTCAGGGTCTCCTAAGGCTCAAAGCTTCTGTGTGGAAGATCGACGGAGGTAGAATTGTGTCTTGCGATTTGAATTCCTTTGTTTCATCTTGGAAATAGAGGAGAAAGAGATCACGGCCGTGATCTCTATTGGGCCATAGATTTGCAGAAGATCAAAGAGACTGGGTTCTTTTCTCTTGTCGCTGGTTGCAAAGAATTGCAAGGGATTCTTGGTGTAATTCTTTTGCTTGGGTTCTACAATTCTTCAAAGTTGCAGAGCAAAACTTTGTTCCTGAAGTCACTGCTGCCGCCATTTTCGTTTGCCACCGTTTTGCCTCTCATCGAAGTTGTTGCCTTGGCGGAATGGAGGTTGGCCGCCGCTAATCGCTGTTGTGCCACTGCCGTTGACGAGGAAGATAAGAAGGGTGTCAGGTCTCTAGTTTTTTGAAGAAACCAGCAACATGAGGAAGACAACGCTTGGGTTTCGTAAACCGAGGTTAGCTCTAAGTTCGAGTTTGGTTGTTTTGACCTGACCTGTTGGATTAGCCCAGAGTAGACCAAAAGGTTGGGTCGGTTCTAGGTCGGGTCATACCTGACCTGTTTACAGCAGTTCAGCCTCCAGAAGCAGTGATGACTGATGTGAATTTAATCAATCTACTTAAAACTGTAAGTGTACAGTTATCTTGCTAAGACAGTGGCAAATATAAATCGATCCCACCAGGTACAATTTTGAACTTTTTAATTAAAAATCTGAATCTTTTTAGATCAAGAGCAAAAATTGAGTAACTTGATGAGATGCATATAAAAAAATACATAAAATAAGAAGACAAATAGATTAGAGCGTCCAGAATCTACTAAGCAAGATAATTAATTTAATCATATAATTATTCTATTCTTTGTTTCAAGATAACTAAGATAAAAAAAAAATTCAATGTTTCTGATTCGGATGATTTAGATATTACAAAAAATATTTTTTTAATTAAGAAAAACAAAATCAATACTCAAGACCTTCTTCACCTCATAAAAGAATGAACATTCTAAGCATCACCTATCAAACTAAGTATAGACTATCAAAGATAACTACAGATCTAAGTATAACTTATCAAAATAAGTATAAATGATCAAAATTTATTCATTACGAATATAAATCAGAGGTTTGCCTTTGCCATGAAGACAGATTTATTATTCTAATAAAGTATATTAACAAGAGACAATCAGAAAAGAGCAAAATAACAAATATAAATTAGAACATTAAAACACTTAGCTTCATCTTTCGCTTCAATCAGAAAATCAGCTAACCATTGCAAAGAGCCTAAAAAATAACTTCATTGAAATTTTCTTCTTTTACAATGGTCTTTCAGAATTTTCTTTTTTAGATTTTAGTTTCTGGAACAAGGCTCTAGAATACCTTTAAAATAAAATCAGAACTTAATAACGGGGAGAGGTGGAGAAGAGAGGGAGAGAGAGAGAGCTGGGATTTCTAGATTTGGTTCTCACTGCTTGAAGAATTTGAAAGATCCATACCCTTAGAGTTCATTAGCTTGTGGACACCACTTAAAGATCAACTAAGGCTTCCAAAAGCTTTAACTCATCCTATTTGTGTAAGGAATATTTCTTTGCCTTAGATAACAAGTCACAACTATTGTAGAGATGGAGTCACTTTCAAATCAAAATTCATAATTTAATCCCGTTTTTCTTAGGATAGCCTATCTTAAAATGGCCATAACTCTCAAACTGTTGGTCCGATCAGCATAAATGGCCCACCGTTGGAAAGTTTATTTAGAGTAAATGTCTATAGAGGCCATGATCGTGCAAATCAGAGCAAAAATGAGAAACTTATGCACCCAAAAAGTTTCAGGATTGTACTTAAATCTACATCGTTAATAATCCATTGCTACACATCCTGTGTGGGATCTCTGTAAGCCATTCAAAGGTTTCTAGAAGCTGTCATCTCATTCAAATTCAAAAAGGATAAGAGATCAACTTCATTAAAGAAGATAAAACAAATATGCAAAAAAGTTTCCAGGTTCAATGTATCTATAACGGACCTGCAAGTATAAAAGGAAAACCAAAGGGAGGTGTTGACACATGCTTTCCCCCTCCCACTTTGGACGACCATCCTATTCCCTTCTCTTTTCTCTCTAGTATAGGAAAAAATATGGAAAAATATTTTGGGTATTATGGAGCCCTGTTTTAGAAACAAGAATTAGAAGAGAAAATTGAAAGCTTTCATTGTTTTCAAATGGAGATCATATTAAAGTTCATAATTTCTTTGGCTATGGAGGAGTAGTCCTTGAGATTGTTGCAAGTAGGTGGGTCTCGTGGATAGACTTTCAAAACTTTTGACCCACTTGACACAGGGATCAACTATCCATAAGACCAAAACCCAATCCAGGATGCGTAACCCTCAATCTCGTGACCATGTACAGTAAAAATTATACCAGTACTAATCATCCAAAATAACCTACGACATGCAAGAAGTAGATCATACCTTTGGAGACCCGCAGTGCTCTAATGGACTTCTTCAAGACCTCTTAGCCTTCCACGCTATGACCCGAATTGGATTAATTTTCTCGAGAAGAATGGTGGAATCTTCAGGAGAAAATTCCCAACTCGAAACTCCAAGGAACTAGAAGAGAGGATAGGAGAGTAACTCGTGCAACTCTTGCACGAAAGGGTTTTGGGCGTGAGGGAGACTCTTTTGGACGTCCAAGGATATTTTATAGACTTCCAAATCTCTCCCTTGTCTAATTGAAATAGAAGTCTTACTTCCAAAACAATTAGCAACTTTCTCCTTTCCAAACTCGTATTTCTAGAGTCCAAGTCGGATTGGTGTTTTCCAATATCTTGGGCTAGCGTGGGGACCACTAGGGATTCCTTAGAAAGCTGGCTCCAACTGGAACACCGCGACCCCACATCTCATGTGCAATCCGGGCCCACAGTTAATTGCAAATAACACCACTATATAAATGCAATTGAACTCCAGTCTTAGGAATAAATTACAATGAAGACCCTAAACTTCCCAATTACCATAAGTAGGCCCCTCTATCAATATCCGTGGATCAATTGGAATAAACTCGTCTCTTCCAATCTAAGTTCCACATCTTATTATCCTTGAGCCCCAATTAATCACAGTAATCATCAGTACCATCCAATTAACTCTTAATTGAGATGGGTGCGCACTTACTAATGACAAATCCATTAATTGGCACAAGGGGATAATAGAGATATATTCCATCTTGATCATTCAACGTTCCCACAGTTCTACTACCATATACCCAAGACACCGAGGTGTTAACCTATACTCGGCCTCACTCATTGGTGACTCAAAGCAAATGAATAGATAGAAACTTGAGTTCGTCAATGTCTCAGGATTGAGAGCCTATTGCTAGGGAATTATGAGAGCATACCTTATTATTGAGACGGAATTCCATAAGGTGCATCTCATGGTCCTTCAATACATCCAATGTACCAGCACCGTGATCCAGAATCTTACATTCTGATGATTGAGACAAATCACACTATCTCATAGTGATCAAAGTGCTGCAACCTTATCAAATGAGATGCCCAATCTCATTACTGGTTGTGAAGCTATTTTAAGCATAAGATTTGTGACATATATCTCCCGTGTGTGGATCTCATCCATGCACATATATCACATCTAATATACTAATGGGACCCGGTTTAACTCATGAACCATTATGTCATACGTATTGGTCATGTGCATGAAGTAGTAAAATAACATTCATCTCATGAAAGCAAAGCATGATTTTATTGATAAATAAAGAAATTAATCAATTTATTACATCAACTGATGGATTGAGTCCACAAAATCTAACAATTGAAATGTCGGAAGAAGTTAAATGTTGGAAGAAGTTAAGTACATTTTTCTTTCATGTTATGTTATTGAAATAGTTTATTGTCTTTTGCATGCTTAATCTGATTAATAAATCTGCCTTCAGTCCTAGAAAACCTCTGATGTTTAGTTCGCATTGAATGCGAATCATACATTATTTCTTAATAGATTATGCTTAGATCTGGGTCTTTGATAGTCTATGTTTGATTTATGTGTGATGTTTAGTTTTATTCATAAATTTATGAGGTGAAGGAGGTTTTAGTGTTTCATAATTCTTGAAAAATTTATGCTTTTTAATAGACAAATTAGCTAGATAAAAAAAATTGACTTGCTTATGATCTGAAGATTTTTAAGGCAATTTCCATTCTATTAATTTCTTGGAATGATGAATTGATCTATTTAATGGCCACTCTAAGCATTCTGATTTATTCCTTATCATTATTATTTTTTAATTTAGTTTAGATTTTGTTAAATTTCTGATGTACCCTTCACACATCTCTTTTATTATTGTTTTATGAAGAAAAATTTAGATTTTTAATTAAAAAGTTCAAAAGTGCTCCCTGTGGGATCAATTTGTATTTGCCACTATCTTAATAAGATAATTGTGTATTTATAGTTTTAAGTAGATTGAATTAAAATTAACACCAAGTTTTTGGCGCCGTTGGTGGGGAGCCAATTTTGATTTTTTTATTAAATTCTGATTTTTATAGTATTTTACTGATATTTAGGTTTATGAACATACATATGTTCCATAAGTTTGCATCATCCATATAATTGTTTTTTTCATCATTATTTTTTATTTAATTTGAGTGAGAAAAAATTTCTAATTTTTCTAATTATTATTATTTTTTTTGAATTTTTGAAAATTTTAATGAATAAAAAATAAATTTTTATTTCCTTTAATTTCAAATTTCAGTAAGTCATAAAAAAAGAAGAAAACAACTGAATGTTTTTTAAATTTTGGTGTTTAATTAGATTAGTTTTAAATTCTTAGGATTCTTTAGATAATCACAAAAAAGGCTGACTTTTTTATTTGAATTTTGTTCAAGTGTTTAGATTACATTGATAATCTCTGACTTGTTAACTTAGATTAGTTAGAACTTTTAAATTCTAACCTTTAACTTGTTTAGATTAATTAGATTTTTAAAATTTGAACATTGACTTGGATAAGATTAGATTTCTGATAATTGGACACATTTTGAAAACTCTAACCATATTTGAACTCTTAATTGGATAATTTAGGATTTCTAATTATTTTTTTTGAGATAGAGCTTTGATTTTCTCACTAACTTAGATTTTATCTTTGATAGAGTTTTAACTAATCTAGTTAATGATAGAATTTTTTTCTTATTTTTTTATCTCTTTTCTAGATTAGGAAAAGACAACAATTTTTTAGATAGATTTTGATTTTGTTTGCTAACTTAAGACTTACTAATGAGAGTTTCTTTTTTATAGGTTGCTTTGCAAAGGATGAGACTTGCATAGGTTTGTTGGTCAATCAAGAACTACTGAATTGCCAAAATTGCTTGCAAAAATTGCCAAAATTGCTAAAAAAAAAAAAAGAAAACAGGATAAACTTGCACAGGATAAGGATTGCGTGGACCTACTATAAGATCTTTTATTCTTAACCCATGAATCTTTCATCTGTAAGTGGGCTTGGTTGTTTAATTTTTGCAGAATTGTAATTACTTGCTTGTCACACAATTAAATTGGACCTACACACTTAGATAAGGGCAATCTACCCCAACAAGATATGGATTGGATTTCATCACCAGATCCTTGCCCCACCTAGGTCCAATCTTCTCTCACATAGGAATCTAAACATTTTTTTAAAATCAATTACGAAATAGACCATATGACTCGGGCTCAGTAGGATGAAGACCACTGACAGTTGCACCTATAACGACCCATAATTTTTTTTATTACAAGATTTTATTGAATCATTTATGTAATCCTTGATGGAACCCACTTGTGTTTATATATATATATATAAATTTTTTTGTGGTTAATTAATTAGTTTTATTAGTGGGTCCCATGAATTGTTAGAGATTGAGAGTGTTGGAGTTTTACTCAAATATGAAGTCTTATTTGTTTAAGTCTCTTAGTGCATTGTCATCCCAACTCTACATGGGGATAGAGTTCAAACCGGATTAACCCCCTTTGGCTAAATTTGGATGGGATTAGAAATCTTTAGGACTCTCTCCGTTTCCTTTCTATATATAGGACACCAATTCCCCTTTCAAAAGCCACCTACGGTTAATACAACTCTTTTTTATAAAGGCTTCAACGGTCTTCTCTTTCTTTCGCCGTTTTCTTTTACAAGCAGCATAATAGGTTACTCTCATGTTTTTGCATGGTAGCATGTGCATGTGAGTTCTTTTTGTCTTAATTGTTTTCACGTCATATCACGGCCTCCATCATCATCTAGCTATCATCACATCATCTTCAAAAGCATCATCATCACCCTCCATTAACCCCACACTTTGTAGAGCAACCACATGCTTGACCAAGCGAAGCCCAAACCAAAAACCCCCTGGATTCAATAGACCCAATCGGTCATTCCCATTAGTCAGCCCCACCATTGGGATCACCTTTGATGAGCTCAGACTCGACCATACTTGAGCCATGCCCAGGGCAAACTCATCACCATCTCCATTACAATTGTCCCCACCTTTTCTTCATTAATGTACCATCTCTTACGGATCACACGATCGAATCCATCTCATTGCATCCATCTGCAGCGTCATTTTCTCCTTCATCTTCTTTCTTTTCTTCTGCTCCTTTTCTCCGTTCTTTCTCTGTGTCCACACCTTATCTGTTTTTCATTCTGTTTCTCTCTTTCCTCCCTCCCCTCACATCTCTGTCTTTCATCAAGGGGCCCTTTTGCCGAGAGCAGAACCCATCTCTATGCATTCCCAGAAATCAGACCCCCTTTGCCTCTTTTCCCATGACACCTTCGTCCCTTTTTCTTCTCCTCCTTCACTTATCAGCCGAACCAAATGGAACCCATTCATCCCTTGTCTTCTTCATGCAACCAGATCAAGCCGTTCTCTCCTCTTTCTCTACTTCTTCTCTTCTCCTCGGTTTCTCTCATCTTCTGCTTCTCCTCCTTCTTTTTCTTCCTTCTTCTCCACCATGCCTTGAGCTAGCACCACCCCAGCCACTCATATGTTCTGCAAGTCAAACTTCCCATTCTTCTTTTTCTTTTCTCTCCTTCCCCTCATTTCCTTCTCTTCTGTTGTGTAGGCAATAGTTAGACAGAACCACCCTTACTAGCCCCATCTTGGTGCTTGCCTTCTTCAGCTCATCCATGCAACGTTGAACGCATTGTATGTATTGTCTTTTACGTAAACTCCACTGTGACCTGAACCTAACTAAGTGTAAGGCACATATCAACCCTCTTTTTCTCCATCAGTTATCTGCATGACTAGGATTCATATTCCATCTATCCCACTTGTACACTTATAATGTCTGATCCAAAGTTATGGCCCCAGCTAACAACTTGGTCTGACATGAAGGTTCGACCCAATTCTCTTCAACTCTAATTAACCCATGGTTCTGCACCATTTAATGTTTTGCTTAATGCAAAGCTATGGGGGCCACACATTAATTTACTACATTGTTTTTACCATGAGCCCAGCCCAATCGAACCCATTAACGCACTTACCTTGGGCCATTTGCTTTATTCCTTTAAATCAAGTTCTTAGATCGCCCACCAATTTACTAAACTTTTGAACCCAAGCTCACTCAGTTCATCACATGTGGCCCACTGCCCCTGGCCCAAGTTTAACCCACTGCACTTGGATGCATGCATGACCCAAACTACTCAGGCCCACTTGCATTATCTAATAACCTGGCCCAAAACCAGTATGTGTTAATTCATTACACCAAGTTGTACGTAGGCCAGACTCAATTAATTGCACATGAGTCCAAACCGTAATTACACGTTACCAATCATTGACGGGAACCCCCTTTGAGACATTTGGACATCCAGCTCAGGATAAGCTCTATCCATTGATCACTGTGAAATCAGGCAAGTAGTCTTACCATGATCCCTTAGTATTTGAGTTTTCATGTCCTTGCCTAAGATCATGATTTGAATTATAAAATTTGTGAAAGTGCTGGAATAATCATAGAATCCCTAAGGATATTGGTTATCTTTAATTTAATTTGAATTTGGTCATGATTAGACTTGATATCTTTCCTGTTTGATACCATCATGGGCTATAATTGACTGTTTTGATATTATTTGTCATTCAATTTAAAGCGCTGGCTTGAGTAATAAGATTTGTGATTTTTATTGATATAATCATATAATTCCAAGGATATTTGCTACCTTTGATTTGTTTTGAATAGAATGATTGTTAGACTTGATCTTGCTCCCTTTGACTCTATCCAGTTATAAAATGAATTGTTATTGTGAATTATTATCAAAGATTATGAAATGGTTGAATTTGTGCCAATATTTGATATTGATCCCTTGACACCATCTTGATATAAGTTGAATTAATTTGTGAATGATTATCAAAGATTAGTTATCATTTGATTTAAAATGATTGGATTTGTGTAAGGACTTGATAGTGTGTGATTTGATTCGTGATTTCAATCTTTTTCCTATTTGTGCACTTGAAATTGTGAACTGAAAATTTGCGAATATGTTGAATTTTGTTACTTGTATATCTTTGACTTCAAGGCATTATGTGAAGTATAGGCAACGCAACGTGCGGACGCCCACACGTGGATACTGGCCCTTTATGCTCAGTATGACATTGGGATTGGGACCCCTTTATGCAAAAATTACAAGTTTGCAGCTAGCCCATTTGTATGTCATTATTGAAGCTTTTGGGATTACACCCAGTGGTAATGTGTTCTGAAGTTTTTAGGTTTACGCCCAGCGATAACAAAAAGGATTTAAATTGAGTTACTGAAGTTGTGGGTCAAAATCCCACTTGTAACGTTAAGGATTGCAATTGAGTTAACGAAGCTATGGGTCAAAATCCCACTGTGTTTGATTTTCTTGATGAGTATATTCCATTCCTAGCTTTGTTTTGCTTTATAATTTGTGTCGCATTCGTATTTTATATTTTGGTTTGAGCTATTTCTCTTGTCATTGTGGTTTGAGTAATTATGCACTTACCTTTCAGACCATTTGCATTTTATTGTGATCTTTATTTGCCATTTATTTCTCTTGTTATCATAGTACAAGAAATTGTGAATTTACTTTTTTAATGTTCATTCCCATATTCCGGGACCTAAATTTGATTCCTCATTGATTGTTAACCGTTTTATATGGTTTTATGTTTTGTATTACTTGTTGAGTTTCTCATTAGTTGTTTTTCCATAGATTCTGAGATTGATATGGACAGCGAGGAAACTTAGCTTGCATGCGGAGATGGGGCTATATTGAGCTGCGATAATTTCTGCATAATTATTAGTGAGTGATTTAGGATCTTATTATAGTTTTGAGATGGACATTTTATATATTGATTTGTGAGATTTATTTATTAGTTAGCTTGGAGCATTGTTGTGACAAATATTTGGTTCACTAATTGATAAAGTTTGATTTTTAGTTTAATGGTTGTGGACCCATTGTGCCTTGTGATTTGAGGGTCCCAAGGATCTCAAATTTCGGGGTGTGGCAACACCAGTTGCGCTCTTTGAACAAAGTTGATGCCCAAGAAAAGCCTTTGCTCCTAAGATTGCGATAACTTGTTTATTCAGGGTACTTGTTCTTAAGCTGGTTGATCCCCATCCCTCCCTAGTTGCTTATTTAGTCAACTGAGGTTTCATAAGACCGAATTGAAGGCCCTTCACCAGTTAGGAGCTATCTAGTGATCTAGGTTACGCTAACACAATCTCTTGTGCTCAATCTTTAGGTTAACATTTCCTTAGGGTTGAACCCAGTGCACGTGAACAAAAAAAAAACTAACATGAGAGAAGTATACTGTGGGAACGTATGAAAAAAAAAGCTAGTGAGGATTGAACCCGACCTATCTCTCACTATTGTAGGAAATTCTTCGATTTTTGAAGAATTTGAACAAAAACTGGTGGAAGTTGACGAAGTGGACTCACCAATGACTTTGAAGGATTACATGTATCCGAATAGGATAGCTAACCATCCTGTATTAGGTTGCCCTAGACCAATGTTACCTTTGAGATCAAATCTGGCATGATCCAAATGCTCCCCATCTTTCGTGGGATAGACCACCAGAACCCATACCAACATGTTGGAGAATTTGAAGATATCTATGGGATTATGAGGATAAATCAAATGATAGAGGGAACCCTAAAAGTTAGGTTATTTCCTTTTTTCCCTAAAAGAGAAAGCTAAGGCATTGTTTTATGCCTTATAGGCTGGGTTTATCACTACATGTATAGGCCAAGCTAATCAAAGAATTTTACAAAAAATTCTACTCCAAACAGAAAACTGCTTCGATTAGGTAGGCCATTAATTGGTTCTATGAAATGGAAAGGAAGACACTTTACAATTATTTGGAACAGTTCAAGGACCTCTTGATCTAGTGTCCCCACCATGGATTTGAAAAAATCCGATTAGTCCAAATTGTGTACGAAGGCACCCAACTTAACAATGGTGGAATCTTTTTGTAGTGGGATTTTACACAGAAAACAACAAAAGAAGCATGGACATTTTTGGAATATACCGCTGAACACATATTGCAATGGGCCCCTATTAAGAGATAAGCCACTAAAGCCCCCATTCCAAGAAAAGGGTGAATGTTTAAAGTTGAACCCAAAATTGAGGCAGAAGCCTAGTTGGCTACATTAATGAGGAGATTAAAGGCCTTAGAAATGAACCAAAAGCCTAGTCCAAGCACTTTGGAGCCATTGAGGTGTAATCAGGCCATGAGTGGAGGGATTGGCTCAACAACTTTGTGTTAGGCATGAACAATTAAGGAAGTAAATGCCCTTTATCAAAACACTCGTTGTGATAATTGTCAAAGGTATAACCCGTACTCAAATACCTATAATCTAGGCTGGAGGGACAACTTGAACTTTCCTTGGACCAAAGGTCCAACTTAGGGTGGCCCATCATAGGCTAATCAATTTTAGCCTCCTACTTGGAAAGATTGGCCTTTTTGATTAATTGATGCATTGTGGGCCTATCGAACTGCTTATAAAACACCTATTGAGATGTCCCTATATAGGTTGGCTTATGGGAAGGCTTGCCACTTGCTTGTTGAACTGGGACATAGGGCTTATTGGCATGGATGAAAATCACGGTATCGGTTACGATATCAGTTGGTCCAAAAAATCGATACGGTATCGGCATCAGTTATTGTGTAACACTCCGACCCAACTTAACTCGGCTTAACGATTAATTAGGTTGCTAATTGGGTTTTGACCTTGTTTTGCTTGGTTCCGGGTTATGGATAGGTAGTTGGGTTGAGTTTGACCTGGGTTAAGTAGACATGAGCCCTTTTTCGTAATTTTAGATTTTGTAAGATGTCATCATTCATGCATCATCTTGACATTAACGCATGTCTTTTGTTGCGCTCGTTGATTTTCGTAACTACTTCGTTTGCTAAATATGGCGTTTGTTTTCGTTGGACTCGTAAATGACTTGAATTGTAAATTGCCTTAATTCCTGGACTTTCTTGCAATTTATTTGAATTCTTATCTTTTTAAACTCCACTGACTCTCTCAGTCTTCATTCTCTTCTTTATCTCAATGTCCAGCTTCTTCCTTTCTCTCCACAATCTCAGCCAGGAAGGGAGAATTTGTGCATGTTTACGCTTGGTTCTTCACCCGTGTGTGGTTGCAGGTGAGCTTTGGTTTTCCTTGTATCTCATCTTCTTCTCCTTCTTCTTCATGTTAACCACTGTTTCATGCACTCATGTCGCTCCTTTCTTCTTTTTTGCATGCATGGGTGTTAGATTAGTGCCAAGAAGTGTGAAATGAGCCCAAGGACAACAAAGAGCGTGTTAGAACTCATTTGAGGCAAGTATAAGCATAATTTGTATGAACAATGTGGGTAGATGTTTGATTGTGATCAATTCATGAAATCTTGCATGTGAAATATAGTTACAGCCCAACTTGTGTGAGTTCCATTTATTTCAAGTGATTTTGCCATTTTGGTAGACATATAGTTGTTTTGGAAACAGGTTCAGAACATAATCCCGTTCAGTCTACAGCTAAGCCGTAAACTGCCGCGGCTCATAGTCCAGAGGGTTAAAAACCCAGATCTTTTCTACTGCCAGGACACGGCTAAGCCGTGTAATGTACTACGGCTGAGCCGTAACTCAGCCGTGATTAGCCGTAGATCAGTACAGGGTGGAATTTTTTGGATTAACTGAGAGTTAGCACTTTTACAGACCTTCTACGACCTAGCCATATCTAAGCCGTCAAATGTGCTACGGCTAAGCCGTAGAACAGAAACCGGCTGAGCCATAGAACAAATTACGGTTGAACCGTAAAAGTGGAAGAATAGTAAAGGGAACTGTGGTCGAGCCGCAGTGCATATTACGGCTAAGCCGTAAGATACCTAAGGCTAAGCCTAATGTTCACCTGCGGCTAAGCCATACCACCCTTGAGAAATGACTAAAAAGAGACAGGACTAAGGAACAGACTGATATGGCCTTCATGATAGAATATAGATCACCTGAACATGCCCAATGGAATGAATGAATGGCATGAATGATCTCGAGGGCTACGACTCATTCATGTACGTTTTCCGGTTGTTAAGACCTCCCCATGGGTGTTGGTTTAAGGGACTTCAGTGCACATTCTAGATACAATGCAACACTGGACAACGGTATACCGGACAACTTAAAACTACATCAACATGCACGGTTAGAAACACTGGGTAACTAGATTAGAGTTAGCTAGTAAAAGATCGTGACTCTCGTAAAAGAATCTGATTTGCATTGCATCTTGGCTTTGGTCTTGCCCTCTTATACGCGTTCTGCGCTGGGGCAATGATTGGATATTTCCTGGCTCTGTCTATGGTTAATCCCGGGCGGAACAGCGATCTTGCATGCTTGATACTACCCGTTTGATTCATGTGAATGGATAAGTCTTTATCTTTTGTTATCTTGCTTCCGTATGCTCGATTTGGTATTCATTTTATATTATGATTTGTTAAGATTGATGTGCTTGTTCTATTCGATTTGTATGATCAGTCTAACTCGTATGACCTCTTGCTTTGTATGATACATGTTTGACAAGACATGCACGCCACGCTCTGATAAGATATACACGTTATGCTATGCACATGTTATGATATGCACGTCATGATAAGATGCATGTTCTTATGTTTGTTTGACTCCATATGGTCCGGCACTACTAAGCCTCAGCCTTAGGATCTCTAAAACGTTTGGTGTCATTGTGTGACTAATTCTTAGTATTACATTGTGTACATAAAAGACACTTCTTCTTATGCCAACACCCATGACGTGACATCGGGAATTCATCCAAAAAATCAAAGGGGATAAGTGACAGCTCTACACTCGTCCTCCTTATCATTTAATCACCATTTGGCTAATTTAGTTAGAAAATAGGTGCTATATCTAGAGCCCTACAAGGTCATTGGAAACCCTAATATCCTTACTTCACAGTGCTCTTACAGCTTAGCCGTATACATGTTACTACTTAGCCGAGTGGTTCAAGTTTCCTCCTTAATTTCATACGCATTTACGGTTTAATTGTATGTTGACCTACGGCTTAGACGTGCTAAGCCTACGGTTAGGGTTACGGCTAGGGCCGGCGTGGTCATAGTAGAGTTCACGGTGTAGCCATGCTTGAGCCGTAGGGAAAGTCTTGGTTTTCGGGTTCTCAGGAAAGTTTGCTGTAAAATGACTTACGGCTTGGTCACGGGATGATGACGGCTTAGCCGTAGTTCAGTTTACGACTTAGCCGTGGGTTAACCGTAGTTCAATTTGGCTCTTTGGATTCTGAGCTGTAGAGACTCAGGGCTTAGCCATGAGCTTCACTGTAAGCTTCATAATTTCTGAAAACAAGCTCTGGAGCATGAGTTCAGTGTAGAACTCTATCATTTGGGTTCCAATGAAATTCTTTATGCTTCCAAATTCCCATAATAGGTCTTACATCACCCAATATCATTAATATTGCATAATTGTACTCATTATAACCTAATTCAACACGTATGTGTGCTTGATCAAGGGTAAATGAGTTGTAACCTATATTTAGAAGGATCATTTTTAGAATCAACAAAATTGTCACAACCCGAGCCTAGGAGATCGAGGGTTGAAAGAAAAACCTAACCCATAACACACGTACTCCCGTGCATATATAAGCAGACCAAGTCTAAATGTATACACGAAGGGAACGTTTACACGTGCCATACATGTACGCGGAAGCTGTAGGTATCAAACATACAAGGAAAGACACGTAAACACAATGATAGACTGAGATACAAAAGATCAGAGTTAGACAAAATAAATCAAAATAAAGATATACAAACATGAATACATCAAAATCTCAAAAATCCAAAAAGATCCCAAAAGGAGAGACAATTATGCATGCATGACATATTCGCGCTCCGGCGGAGGAATTACATCCACTCCTCTAGCCCTGATGGGGCGTTAGGGGTCTCCCTAGGAGTCTGGCTAACCAACGAGGGGTCAGAGGATGGATCTGAGCCTGCAACACCAAGGACAACTCATGAATATAACGATTTAGCAGAGTACAAGCAATAATAAGTTAACTCATGTTGTATCTAACATAATAAGGTAAAAACTGATAATTTATAGAGGGCACATTCGTATGCTAGGCAATCGTGCGTTTAATGGAAGCATGCTAGCCAAATCAAGGTTTATGTGATACATACATAACTAGGTGGCTACTACATATGCCTTGTGCTCTCAAAAAGGGATCTTATAACATACTAAGAACACTATCGACCGGGTCAGGGTACGAATGGGTCTCGGGTTCCTAGGGTCCGGAAGTGCCAAGACATAAACTCATTGCAGAGAGGCCATATAAGCTACGCCAAAGTCACCCCATTGGGCATCCTAAGGCTGAGGCTGAGTAGTGCCTGACAATATAGAGTCAATCATATACGAGACCTTGAGTAGATCATGCATATCAGATTGAGCATCTGATATGGACAAGCAACCTACCGTTGGAAAGCTCATTTCGAGTAGATATCCGTTGAACCTAAGATTATGTCAATTGGAGGTAAAACGAGAAAGTAATGGCCTTGGGAAGTTTACAGAAAAAAGTGTTGCAAATCATCTGACCGATCGGGCAGCAATCAGGTAGCGATAGGGCAAGGCAGTGGCTTAATCTGACCGATCTGACCACAAGCCAACTGATAGGACAGGTGCAAAAAATTTCACCAACTTGCGAGTTTCCAATCTGATTTGAAGGGAAATTTATTTGTTTCATGCCAACTCCTTTCCTGATTGAAATATATTTATAAAGCACGAAATCGGAGCTATAAAAAGGGGTTCTCTCTCAACCCTAAGATAGAGATCTCACTGTTTTAAGTGAGTAATATATTGTAGAGATCATCTCATTTAGAGCTTTCATTGGAGAGTTGAATGGCTAAAATTCCGCTCTAGAGATTCTTGTCTTCTATATTTCTTTGTTGAAGATCATCTTTTAAGCGTAGAAGATTGTTTTGGGGAGTCAAGTGTAACATCTAGAAGGTGTCTAGGTGATTGAATCTATGACAGAGAACAACAGAGAGTCATTGTAGGCAGCAGGGCACTATGCAAGGGATTATAAGGTCTTAGGTTGTGCAATGCCGGATAAAGGTTGTGAGTATATCTCTTGTAACTAAAGTATAATTCATAGTGCTTGATCTTTAGTCATGGTTTTTCGGGGTTTTAATTTCCATGTAAAAACTATCTTTTTGTGATGTATTTTTTTTTTGTTTGATTTATTTTTACTGCGCAGTTGTTTATTTGCACATAGTATTGACATTAATTGCATTAATCCATTCTAAAGGGCCTCCCCAAAAACCTTCACTCGGCAAAAATTTCGGTTGAATATCCAAAGTAGATATACCTACCCAAAGGTGACTGATCACCTTCAGAAGTGAGCTAAGCATAAAAACATTTCCATAATCTATCTTGAAGGTGGCTTGATCTCTCTAGATTGGTGTAACAATCCCCACTTAATGCCGGATAAGATATGAGAAATGATTTATTGTGAAACAGACCCTGCAAAAGGCTCGCATGGGATGGGTGGCCTCCCTTTGATTCTGACTTGGGACGATTGTTAGGAAAAATGCGATGATGTCAGATTCTCTAGAATCTAGATTAGAGTTTTTCCACTACCATATCATTGCGTGGATGATCTAATCTGCATCTGCTTTTGACAGGAGAAAGGGCACTCTGAAAATGAAACTCCTCAACAAAAATTTGTATTCTTCAGAGTACGAGAGCAAAGTGTTGTTTGGATTGCAAATCATTCGACAATACAATCATGGCCCACTGCAAAATCCACATGTCATGTAAGATGCCAGCAGTGATAGTTTCATGTGGGAAAAAGATTGCACTAGTGTGCATATCCATCAATGATAAGTGGTCTGATGAGGTACAACCAAACCACCCAGTGGCCCCCTCCTCCAAATTGATGAAATTGAAAGGTGGAGCTTGATCAATCAAGTGTGCTTCCAAACTCCATAGTGTCTTTTATTACTACACTAGTCTCTAATTGAGAAATCTTAAATCTCAGAGCCTGCCGCCCCTGCCCTTAACTCCTCGTCTCTCTTCAATGCCCTTACCAGTTACCAACCTTTCTTTCTCCGCCCCATTCTGCAAAATCTAATCGAAGAAGAAGGTGCAGCAGTCCCAGCGCCAAGATACGAACAATTGCTGAGATTCAGTGAGGCCACTACCATCAGTGGGGATGAAGGAGGGGGTAGGAAGACTGCGATTTTGAGAACTAGGGAGGCGAGGAGTTGGGTGGTTGTTCTTGGGACGCTTGGGTAGCAAGGGAACCCAAGAATTCTTGAGCATTTGTAAAAGAGAATGTCGGAGAAGACAACAGAGACAAAAACGTCATCAAGGAGCTCAAAATGTAGGGATACTATTGCTAGGACACAGGATTTGAGCTGCAGAGGAGATCAAATCTATGATCTCGAGGTGGGCCCATGGGTGCATTTGCTTTTTGACAAGTCCAAATCTGAGAGGAGACCGGGATCGGTTTCGGTTTGTAGATCCGAAAAAGGTTTTGGATGAAAGACTCTGGGCTTTGCTAAAAAGATTGGATTTGTTCAACAGGTGGGCCATTGTTGCAGATCAGTGGCGCAGCGGAAGTGCGATCGACGACGGAGATTTAAAGATTGGAAGGTCCTGCAGCCATCGTCCACTGTTTTTGGTTCTTTCTCTTTGTGATACGGTCGGTCGTACCCCAGCTCCAAACCCGGCGGAGGAAAAACGAAAAAAAAAAAGAACAAAAAGGATAAGAAAGTAGAAGAAGAAGATGAAGAAGCAAAAAGCAAGAGCAGAAGGCATATCTCAGATTGGGTTGCATTGATTGTGTCGGCAGGTCGAAATCCAGGGGTATCGGCGGTATGGGTGAAATACAGGGGTTGAATCTGAGAGAGGTTTCAGCGTAGTTTGTCAAGAGTCAAGAGACTCAAGACTCACCCCTCGCCTAAATTATGAAAAATTGGGGATGCTTTCATTTCGTCGCCCAATGCTAATAAAAATAACCCACCAAACCCATTGGCGCCATTTCCTAAATTTTATAGATTCCATGACGAAATAAATTCAGTGCGGATTATTTTCAGGAATTTTGTGATGATATAGTTTTGTCGCGAAATATTTCTAATGATATATGATGCCAATTATTTACCAATGAAAATAACACATCGCCAAATAACCAGTTTCGTCAGGAAAAACTTTCCTCTTGCCCACGTCAACTTCATTTTTTGGCGCCAAATTTTTCGAGATAATATTTAGCGACGATTGAAAATTATTGTTGCTAAAGAATCCACATTTTTTTAGGTGACAACATAAATATTTCTTCGCAAAAAACAATAACAATATTTAGTGAAAAAAATTGAACATGTCACTGAATTTTTGTCGCGAAAAATGATTTTTATTGTAGTGGTACCTTAAGAAGAAGGTCCAGGTACCGTTGCTTCACTTGGTCTCTGAGTTCCCAAGTGGCCTCCCTCAGGCTATGATGCTCTCACTGAACTTTCACCAAATGGATGGTTCGTGTCCTCCAAATCTGCTCCTTCATGTCAACAATCTGAATCAGCTTCTCAACATAAGTAGCATTTGCTTGAAGACCAAGCGGTTTGTACTCAAGAACATGCGAAGGATTAGCGACGTACCATTTCAATATCAAAACGTGGAAAATGTCATGTATACCCTTCAGGCCTGTCAGTAGAGCTAACCTGTAAGCCATATCCCAACTCTTTGAAGGTTCTCAAATGGTCCAATGAACCAACAAGATAACTTGCCTTTTTGCCCAAATCTGAGTGTTTCTCTGGCTGGTGACACTTTTTAAACATGTGATCCTCCTTTGTAATCTCAAAATCCCTCCTTTTCAAGTCAGCAAGACTCTTTTGTCAACTCCTTGCAACTTTCAATTTGTTATGAATTTGTTGTACCTTCTCGCCGGTATCACTAACAATTGATGGTTTGTGAAAACTCCGTACACCTATTTCCTCCTAATAAATTAGGGTCTTGCATCTACGTTCGTACAAAGCCTCGAAAGGTGCCATACCGATATTGGACTAATAACTATTGTTGTATGCAAACTCGCACAAAGGAAGGCTCTTCTACCAGTCCCTCTCGAAATCCAAAATGTAAGCGAGTAACAAGTCCTCTAAAGTATGGTTGGTCCTCTCTGTTTGCCCATTTGTCTGAGGATGATATGTGGTGCTGAAGTTCAATGTCATGCCCAAAGCATCTTGTAGTCGCATCCAGAACTTGGTGAGAAATCTTGGACCTCAATCGGACACAATCAACACTAGAACTCCATGAATCTTGACTATGTCCTGCATGCACAATTTAGCCAACTCATCTCTCAGCATCTTCATACTCATCGGTAGAAAGTGTACAACTTTCGTCAATCGGTCCAATATTACCCAAATACTATCTTTGCCATGCAATAATGGAAGCCTTGAAATAAAATCCATTGTAATGTGCTCCCATTTTCAATCTAGAATTGCTTACTGCTTAAGAAGTTCTGGAGGTTTCTGATGTTCTGCTTTGACTTGTTGATAGACTAGACACCTTGAAATGAATCTTACTACTTCTTTCTTCATGTTGTTCCACTAGTAATAATTGCGAAGGTTTTGATACATCTCCGTACTACTTGGGTGAATGGCGAAACGCAAATGATGTGCCTTTGTAAGAATCTCATTTTTCAGTTCATCTATGTCTAGCACACAAAATCGGTCCTGGTAGTACAACACACCTACAAGCAATCTAAAGTTTGGCCTGCTCGATTACTCTAGCCAACTCTGAATCCTTTGCCTATCTGCTCTTAATCTTGCCTAAAATTTCTGGTTCCCATGCTCGCTAACATAACTCTGTTACTGATTGGCTGCAAATCAACTCTCATATCTATCAAAATCTCTGCCTAATTCTATTCTGTTTGCAAACATGCATTCATCATTGCTCTTTTGCTCAATGCATTTGCCACTACATTAGTTTTCCTTGGATGCTATTTGATTGGGAAGCTATAATATTTGATGTATTTCATCCAATGAGTTTGCCTCATGTTCAATTTTGGTTGCGTGATTAAGTATTGAAGGCTTCTGTGGTTTGATTGCAATTTAAATTTCTCTTTGTAGAGGTAGTGTCTCCACATTTTTAATGCTAAAACTATTGCTACAAGCACTAAATTGTGGGTAGCGTACTTTTTCTCATGTTCTTTTAGTTGTCTAAACTTGTAGGCCATAAGATTTCCATCTTGCATAAGCACGTATTCCAAGCCAATTCTTGAAGCATCAGTGAAAATTATAAATTTACCACCCTCTGATGAAAATGTAAGCACTAGAGTTGTAGTCAATCTTGTCTTCAGCTCTTGAAAACTAGTGTCACACTCCTTAGTCCATAAAAGGTATGTCCTTCCGCATTAACTTGGTCAAAGGAGCTGCAATTGATGAAAAACCTTTCACAAATCTTTTGTAGATTTCTGCCAGTCTCAAGAAACTGCGGATTTTTTATACTGATTTTAACTTTGCCAATTGACTACTACCTCTATCTTCTATGGATCTACTGCCAATCCATCTCTACTGATGATGTGACCTAGGAAAGTCGCCTGCTCTAACCAAAACTCATACTTGTTCAATTTAGCATAGAGTTTATGTTCCCTCAAAACTTGCAATGATGATCTAAAATGTTTCTCATGATCCTTTTGAGATCTAGAATAGACCAAGACGTCATCAATGAGAACAACTCTGAACTGGTTGAGACATGGTGCAAATATCTTGTTCATCAATGCCATGAAAACTCTTGGAGCATTCGTTAGTCCAAACAGAATCACTAGGAACTCGTAATGATTTGAATGCTGTCTTTTGGATGTCCTGACCTCTAACCTGAAGCTGATGGTAACCTGATCTCATGTCTGTTTTAGAAAAGAACTCGGCTCCCTGAAGTGGATCAAACAACTCATCTATTTTCGGCAATGGATACTTGTTTTTTATTGTGACTTGAATGAGATGTCTGTAGTCGATATACATTCTCATAGAACCGTCTTTGTTCTTTACAAATAAAACTGGTGCTCTCCATGGCGACACACTCGGCCTCACAAAACCTTTATCTAATAGATTTTGCAACTGGTCTTTTAATTCCCTCGGTTATGGTGGTGCCATTATATATGGAGTTTTCAAAATCGGTGCTGTCCCTTGAGCTAACTCAATTGTGAAGTTCAACTCTTGAATTGGATGAAGTCTTGGAATCTCCTTCGAAAAAACATCTAGAAACTCACATACTACTGGTATTCGTAATTTATCCCCCTCCAACATAGGCTGTTTATCCTCCGTGAAAAATGTTTAGTATCCTTCACAGCTACTCTTCAACGAGCTAGTTGCCCTTAGTGCTGATATTCTACACGTCGTTATCTGTTTTTGGTGGCCAATGAACTTTACTGAATCAGAGCCAATTTTCACCCGAATGGTCTTGTTAAAACAATCCATGACTGCTCTGTATGTCGTTAACCAGTCCATCCCTAAAATGATGTCAAAATCATGCATCGTAAAATGATTAGATTTGCTTGAAAAATCATGTATCTAAGCAGAATTGGAGTTTTTGGGAAATGTTGGTGACATCGGACTTGGTTTCCCTTGAGTGTTTTGACTAACAAATTAAAGTCTAACAGTGCTATCTCCCCATGTAAATGTATAGTAAAATTACGAGAAACAAAAAAATGGATGGCACCTGAATTAAATAATACTCTGGCTTCTACTTTGGAGATAGAGATAATACCTTCCACATAATCTTTTGAAGCATTGGCATCCTCTTGGTTAAGTGCATAGACTTAGCCCACCAGTTGGGGTGTCTAGTGCTGGGCCTGTTGACCTCTCCTTATTAGTCACATCTATCCTTTGCCCTGATTCTGTTGTCCCTTGAATTGTTGTTGCTATTGCTGCTGCTGTAGTTATGGGGCTGCTACTGGATACTGTTGGTCCTGTGTTGCTGCCGCTCTACACTGAGGTTATTACGGAGCTCGAGGTTGCTACGGCCTAGCTAGTGCTTTCCTCCAAGGTTATTGCTGCTCAGGAGCGTTTTGCCCCGTCAATCTATTACTATAATAATTTCTCTTTCACCATTGTTACAATCTTGTGTCAAATGACCGGGCTATTTGTAGTGGTAGCATACTCCTGTCTGTTTGAAACACTAGTTAGTCATATGATTCTTTCCACACCTAGCGCATTGCTGCGGCCCTAAACTCTGACCTTGCATCTTCTGTTTCTTTTGTTGAGCTTGATATCTTGATCTTGCAGAAGCCACCTCTTCATCCATCTTTTGAAATACACCTTTTGCCCAGTTGGCAGCTTTGGCATAGTCTTGGAAAGTAGCTGTCACAACCCGAGCCCAGGGGTCGGGGGTTAGCAAAAGCCAAACTTAATGACACACGTACTCCCGTGCATGTACACGTAAACTGAGTCTAAATGCGCACGCACAAGGGAACATTCACACGTGCCAAACATGTACGCGGAAGCTGTAAATATCAGAAACATCAAACTAACAGTGCAAGAAAAGAATACGAAGAAAGGACGGACATAATTACATATGAAAGTCTTACAAAAAGAACAAAATAACATATACAGTCTGACATATACACAAGTGTGCAATCCTCAAAAACATAAGACTCCAATGATGCATGCCAAGAACGCTCTCCCGTGGAGTGATCACATCCACTCCTCTAGGCCTGATGGGGCCTCGGGGGTCTCATCTGGAGCCTGGCCGACCTGCGGGGGTTCGGCAGGGGTATCTGGGCCTGCAACACCAAAAACAACCGTGAATACGACGATTCAGCAAAGTATAAACCATAGCAAGTTAACACACGCTGTGTCTAATAGAATAAAGAACATCATGTGATTAAAGAAGGCATTTTCGTATACTAGGCTGTCATGCAAGAAAGAAATATGCTAAGTGAATCAATGAATACATGCTGTGTACATAACTAGTGGCTACTACATTACCATATGCTCCCAAAAGAGGGATCTTATAACATGCAAAGAACACCATTGTCCGGGCAAGGGTACAATGGGTCTCGGTTTCCTGGGGTCCGGTTCCCCAAAACGTATCCTTACTGCAGCAAGTTCATATAACTATACCAAATTCACCCCGTCGGGATCCTAAGGCTGAGGCTAAGTAGTGCCTGACCATAAGGAGTCAATCATGAAACCCTGAGTAGATCGTGACAACATATCATACGTGCATATCTAAAACATATTATACATGCATACTCAAGGTAAAGAACCACAATGTGAAAGTAACGAAACACACGTAATCATATCAGTGAGTTGAGATCAATGATCGAATGCAATATGTTATGCAACAAATCATGCGAAATCAGATCATCTTTATTTACAAACCAATTCTAATCTAATTATCCGGTGTTTCTAACCGTGCATGATGATGTAGTTTTAAGTTATTCGATGCACCGTTATCTAGTGTTGCATCGAATCGGGCGGTGCACGAAGTCCCTTAAACCAACACCCATGGGGAGGTGCTTAACATCCGGATAACGAACATGAATGATTCGCAGCCCTCGAGATCATTCACGCGTTATATCACATTCCGTTGGGCATGTCTAGGTGCTCTACATTCTATCATGAAGGCCATATCAGTCTTACCCTCACACCTATCCTTGTCCTTTCTTGTTCTAGTGTGGATACGGCTTAGCCGTGTGGGTGTTACGGCTTAGCTGTGTGTGGTCTACGGCTTAGCCGTGGCTGGGCCGTAGAAGGTCTGTCAAGTGATGGCTCTCAGTTAAATCCAGAAAGTGCACCCTGTATTGATCTACAGCTTGGCCACGGCTGAGCTTCGGCTTAGCCGTAGGGCAATCCACGGCTTAGCCTTACCCGAGCCGTAGAGGAAAACTGGGTTTTTATCCTCTCTGGACTTTAAGCCGTAAGTGGCATACGGCTTAGCCGTACCTGCACGAAGTCAACTTTCTGAAACACATACAGAATGCCTGTAACACCATCCAATTTGCAATTCTCCAATGGAGATAGACAAGTACTGAATCAATGAGTATCAAATGGGCTGTAAACACATTTTTCCATATCAATTCGTGTAAACTAACCAAATCAAATACATACCAACATGGGTTCTCACAAGTTATGGTTATACTTGCCTTAATTGGAATTCAATTGCACAATTTGTTGTCCTAAAGCCCAAACACAACCTAACACAAATCAAACCACATGCATGCATGAGAATTGGAATCACAGACACACCATGCAAATGAGAAACAAGAAGGAGAAGAGATAGAGAAAGGAGATGAGAGGAATGGAAGGAAATCCACTCACCTCACATGCAAAGACCCAAACTTCCTCTTGATCGATGGAGGAGAGAAAGTTGGAGAAGAGAATTCAAGTGAAAGAGAGAGAGGAATTCCACGTGCACAGTGAAGCAACTGAGAGAGAGAGAACGTGAGTTGGTCGATGGATGAGTTATTTATAAGCTAATGGGTTGTTCAAATTGCAAGAGAGTCCAAGTGAGAATTCTATTTTCAGTTTGGGTCAAATCCAGGTCCAATCGGATCACACGACATCGGTTGCAAATGACGTAGTTACGAAAGTTAACGAGTTCAACGAAAGACACGTGTTGACATCAAGATGATGCAAAAATGACCATGTCTAAGAAAAGCTAAAATTACGAAAAAGGGCTTGGTCTACTTAATCCAGGTCAAACTCAACCCAACTACCTATCCATGACCCAAAACGAAAATAAAACACAAACAAAACACGATTAGCAACGAAAACAAGATTAACTAGCCGCTAAACGGGGTCAAGCTGGGTCGAAGTGTTACATCCTCCCCTACTTGAGAATCATTCCGTCCTCGGAATGAACACTAACTCACTCATACCTGGGAAAATAGATCGGGATATTGTCGTGCCATCTGCTCTTCTAACTCCCAAGTAGCCTCATCGGGACTGTGATGCTCCCAAAGCACTTTGACCCATCGAATTGTCCTGGTGCGGAGTATCTGCTCTCGGGTTCCCACGATACGGAGCGGTCGCTCAACGTATGCAGCACTCGGCTGAATCTGAACCTCGTCGTAACGAATGACATGGGAGGGATCATGAACATATTTCCGAAGCATCGAAACGTGGAAAACGTTGTGCACTCCTGAAAACATCTCGGGAAGATCTAATCGATAGGCCAAGTCACCAATCCGACTCTTGATCTCGAACGGTCCGACATAGCGTGGAGCTAACTTGCTTTTCTGGCCGAAACGGATTGTACCCTTCATCGGTGAGACCTTCAGAAAAACCCACTCACCAACTTGAAACTCTAAGGGCCGTCTGCGGGTATCTGCATAACTCTTCTGCCTCGACCGAGCAACTTTCAAGTTCTCAATTGCTTTCTGTACCTTCTCCGTAGTCTCGGCAATGATCGTCGGTCCGTGAAAACTTTGAGTTCCAACTTCTTCCCAACAAACCGGACTTCTACACTTCTTCCCGTACAATGCTTCATATGGCGCCATCCCAATGCTCTCGTGGAAGCTGTTGTTGTAAGTAAACTCGCACAACGATAAGTGAAGATCCCATTCTTTCTGTAGCTCAACACGCTGGCTCGCAACATATCCTCCAAAGTCTGAATCGTCAGCTCTGATTGCCCATCCGTCTGTGGGTGGTATGCCGTACTGAATCTCAACTTCGTACCCAAAGCCTCTTGGAAAGCTCTCTAGAAAGAAGAAACAAAACGGCTGTCACGATCGGATACAATCGACACGGGGGTACCATGGAGCCTGACGATCTCATCCATGAACTTCCTCGCCATTTCTGAAAATGTCATACCCTTCCGAAAAGGAATGAAATGGGCTGATTTCGTCAATCGATCTACAATCACCCAAATGGGGTTATTCTGCCTGCTCGTCGGTGGTAATCCGGAAACGAAGTCCATGGTGATGTGTTCCCACTTCCACTGCGGTATATGCAAAGGATGCAACGAGCCTGGCGGTCTCTGATGATCTGCCTTCACCTTCTGGCATGTCAAACAGCGAGCAACAAATCCTGCTACTTCTCTCTTCATGTTGTTCCACCAGAAGCGATCTTTGAGATTCCTAAACATCTTTGTGCTGCCTGGGTGCATCGCGTATCGAGCGTAGTGCACTTCGTTCATCAGCTTCTCCTTGAAATCATCAACTGCTGGCACGCACAACCTACTCCGAAAATAGAGTACACCATCCTCGAGTCTGAAATCGGGTCTGTCTCCAATGTGGTCTCGAATGCGCTTCAAGGTTAGATCTTCAAACTGCCTGTCTTTAATCTGCTGAATCATCTCAGGCTGAAACACTAGCGTACTAGCCAAAGTCATGCACTCATCCACTAGTTTTACTTCAACAGGGAGACCATGGAACTCTAAGAGGAAACTGCTCAATAGCTGCACTGACTCTGCTTTCCTGCTGAGCGCAGCTGCCACCACATTTCCCTTACCTGGCTGATATTTGATCGGGAAGTCATAATCCTTAATAAGCTCAAGCCATCTCCGCTGTCTCATGTTGTCACGACCCGAGCCCAGAAATCGGGGGTTAGCGAAAAGCTAAACCGGTGACACACGTACTCCCGTGCACGTGCATCCAAACCCAGTCCAGATGCACACGCACAAGGGATCTAACACGTGCGAACTAAGCGTACGCGGAAGCTGTACATATCATAGCAAGCAACAAAGGAAATAGCGGAAGCCAAAACAATTGCAGAACGGAGAAGACAAAGATAAATACAATGCTGAAAAACCAAATACAAGTCTGAGTACACGACAAAATGAAGATGTACAATATACAGAGTACAAAGTCCAAAGTACCAAAATACAAAATCTCAAAAACCAACTCAAAACAAAAGACCACTGATATGCATGCACGCACTCGGCAGAGGTGATCAGGCCCACTCTGCCAAACCGGAGGGTGCCTCTACACTCGGCCCTGCAGCCTCCTCGACCGCCGGGGAGCTGGGCAAGGGATCTGTGCCTGCAACACCACAGACAACACAAATGAATACAACGATCCAGCAAATACAAGTAACAGGGATGAAACACTCATAGTATCAATTAGAATAAGGACAGAATAGTAATTTCAGAGTTTCATCTTAGTATGCTAAGCAATCGTGCATAGAAGTAAAGCATGATAAGTGAATCAAAACATAGAAATACTGAACTAAGTGGCTACTACGTTAACCATGTTCTCTCCAATAGAGAGCAGAGCAAAGCAGAGCAGAGGAGAACACCACTGACAGGGCCAGGGTACAAGTGGGTCTCAGTTCCTGGGTTCCGGGGTCCCAAGACAAAGCGACACTGCAGTTACAGAGATACAGAGATCTAAGCCAGAAGTAACCCCGCCGGGCATCCTAAGGCTGAGGCTGAGTAGAGCCAGACTAATACCAATCAAATCAAATCATAGAAAGGGAGATTATCCGCTTTGGACTCATCGATGACAAGGACCGGATCTTATCCTCACGTATTAACCTCTGGGCAGAGCCACCTGGGGATACCCAAAATATACAAAGCCAGAAATATACAAAGCATAGCCAAAATACAGATCAGAACATAGATGAAGTCAAAGCACAGCATAGATCAAAGCGTATTACAGATCGAAGAATAAACAGACATACAGGACGAAAGCAAAATGACTGCGGAATGTATAGACATAGATTAGCAGAACAGAGGGCAAAGCTGTAAACAATATGCAATGCATCTCAGATTAATACGGAGTCAAGGTTCATTACAAGCCATCCCTAATATAGTTATTCACTGTCACTAACCGTGCATGTTGATGTAGTTTTAAGTTAGTCAATGCACCGTTGCCATCAAAGTGTTGCAATGTAATCTTTGCGTGCACCGACGTCCCTTAAACCAACACCCATGGGGAGGTGCTTAACAGTAATTCATGAATAAGTCACAGCCTAACAGACTCTTCATGCGATCCAAGGAATCCATTGGGCCGGTTTACATGGTTGGTTAACCTGTATTGAGCCCTACCAGTCTCACCATTATCCTAAGTTATATTTCAGAAATTGCCAGGCCTAACGGTTTAGCCATGAGGGACCTATGGTTAAGCCGAAGACATCTTACGCATTGGTCGTAATACGCACTACGGCTTCACCTTGGTTCCATTGGAAACACAGCTAAACTAGTCATCTTTCACCTCTGATCTGATGCCTTTTTCGGCTGGGCTACAGTCAGTATACGGCTTAGCCGTAGACCAATCCACGGCTTGGCCGTAGCATTCCACGGCTTAGCCGTAGCCACACCGTAGGAGTACTGAATTGGAAAAGTTTCGACTGATCAGAGATTTAATTCACGGCTTGGATACGGTTGGGTCACGGCTAACTTACGGCTCAGCCGTAGGACAATTTACGGCTCAGCCGTAGCCTAGCCGTAGAACAAAAGTAAAATTTCAAGTTTCTGGAATGTGAGCCGTAGAAACTTACGGCTTAGCCGTACAATACAGAACACGAATTCGGCTGAGTACAAAAACGAAATTTTTGGTGCAGAAGCTGAACCAAACAAGCTCAACTGATCCTAACATCTTAGAAAATGGCTGTAAAACATTTTTATACAGAGAATAAAGCTGAATCAAGCAATCAAACAAACACCCATATGTGTTATCAAAGCCTGTACTTATACTTGCCTCAAACTCTGAAAATCCACTGAATCAAGCTCCAAATCCACTAAAATCAAGACAAATCAAAGAAATAAACCATGCATGAGATGTAGACACAGCATAGAGAAAGAGAGGTGCAATTGGAGATGAAGAAGAAAGAGGTTTGGAGAGAACCCACTTACCCAAAGCAAGGACACAGAATAAGCACAGAGAGGAGAGAACTCAAATCGATGGAAACCCAATCCTCAAGAAGAGAGGTGAGGAAGAGAAGAGAAGAGAGAAACAACGTGGAGCTTCTCTGGAGTTGTTGCATGCAAGCATCGAAGGAAATGAACAAGAAGAAGACACCTGGGTCCTGACTCATATATATAGGTTTTGAAGTTTAGGTCAGAGTCCGAAGAGTTTATGCTAATTACAGTTCGAGTCACACGAAGGTCCAACTTCTCCAATTGACTCCAAACGGATCTGACACAGTTACGGAAAATAACGAGCTCAACAAAATACACATGTTGACACCAAGATGATGCAAATATGATGCAAGCAAAGCAAAAGCAAAATTACGAAAAAGGGCTTAGAACTACCTATTCCAGGTCAAAGGTTACTCAACTACCTATCCAAGGCCCAAAACCAAGTCCAAAAGAATAAAACAACCGAAAACACGCTAATGAGCCACTAATCCGGCTCAAAGGGGATCGGAGTGTTACACATGTTCAGCTCCTGCTGCGTGAATAAGTACTGCAAACTGTGGTGGTCAGAACGAACCTCAAACTGCACACCATACAGATAATGTCTCCAGAGCTTCAATGCAAACACGATGGCTGCCAATTCCAAATCATGGGTGGCGTAATTCTTCTCATGTTCTCGCAACTGTTTCGATCCATAAGCAATAACCTTCCCATGCTACATCAACACACAGCCTAGACCAACTCGAGAAGCATCTGAATAAACCACGAATCCTTCACTACCATCTGGCAAGGCTAACACTGGGACCGTAGTCAACTTCTCTTTCAAAGTCCGGAAACTGGCTTCACACTCCTCAGTCCAATCAAATGGTACATTCTTCCTGGTCAACTTCGTCAAAGGAGAAGAGATCTTAGCAAAGTCCTGGACAAATCGACGATAGTAACCTGCTAGACCAAGGAAACTGCGAACTTCTGTCATTGTCTTGGGGCTAGGCCAATTCACCACTGCCTCCACTTTAAATGGATCAACTGCCAATCCCTCTCGTGAGATGATATGACCTAAAAATGCCACCTGCTCAAGCCAAAAATCACATTTCGACAACTTAGCAAACAATCGATGTTCTCTCAACAACGACAAGGCTTTTCTCAAGTGCTCCCTATGCTCCTCTACTGACTTAGAGTATATCAGTATATCATCAATAAACACGACTACGATTGGTCCAAGAAAGGAGCAAAGATCTGATTCATCAATGCCATAAACGCTGCAGGGGTGTTGGTTAGTCCAAAAGGCATCATGAGGAATTCATAATGGCCATAACGAGTCCTGAAGGCAGTCTTGGGAATATCATCTTCTTTAACCCTCAACTGGTGGTATCCGGACCTCAAATCAATTTTAGAAAAATATGCTGCACCCTGAAGTTGGTCAAACAACTCATCAATCCTGGGTAGGGGGTACTTGTTCTTGATAGTCACTTTGTTCAACTGTCGGTAGTCTATGCACATCCGAAAAGTGCCATCCTTCTTCTTGACAAACAAGACTGGTGCTCCCCAAGGTGAGACGCTCGGGCGAATGAAACCCTTGTCTAAAAGCTCCTGCAATTGCTTCTTCAACTTTGACAATTCAGCTGGGGCCATGCGATATGGAGCCTTGCTGATCGGTGCCGTGCCGGGAACAAGCTCAATGGCGAACTCCACATCTCGAACCGAGGGTAAGTCTGGCACATCGTCTGGGAAGATATCGGGAAAGTCACAGACCACCTGGATCTCACCTAGCTGCTTCGTCTCCTTCTTCGCTGAGATAAAGGCAATGAAGCCTTCACACCCTCGGCGGATCAAGCGATCTGCCTTACATGCCGAGATCACACGTCTGGGGCATCTCTGCCGACTGCCCTCGAAACGGAAGCCCTTGCCTAAGTCGAAAAAGATCGTCCTGTTGTAACAGTTAACACAGGCACGATATCGAGCGAGCCAATCCATACCAAGGATCACGTCGAAGTCCAGCATCGACAACAGGATCAAATCAACAAGTAACTGATGACCTGCAATCTGCACGTCGCAATGGGGGTAGTACATACTACACTCCACTCGCTTGCCAACTGGGGTGGATACAACCAGCACATATGGCAACGGCTTAGAACGCTGATGTAACCGCTCGGCAAAATGAGGTGCTACTTAAGACCGTGTAGACCCCGAATCGAACAATGCTAATGCCTCGACGTGCGAAATCAAAATAGTACCTTCAACCACCTGTGGATCCTCGGCACTCTCATGGGTAGTAGCGTAAGCACGGGCTGTCTGGCGAGGCTGTCTCGAGCCTGGACGAGCTGACTGTGACTTGCTCGGAGCTGTAGGTACACTGGGTCTGCTAGGAACTGCACCGGAGGTAGGACCAGAGGTTGGGGGCTGGGGGGCTCTATATCGAGGACAATTGGCGATCATATGCTCCCTCTAGCCGCAAATAAAACAAGCACCTGCCTTCCTCTAACACGCGTCAGTCGCGTGGCTCTTGCCACAATACCCACAAGTCACTCCGGCGGAACTGGAAGAACTCTACTGACCTTTGGTCTTCTTCTGTACTTGTCCTCGGGCACTGAAGGGTTGCTGTCGCTTGGGCTCAACGGCTCTGGCAGCTTGGTGGATGGCCTCGGCAGAATAGGCCCTGTCCACTACATCATCAAACTTAGCCGGACGCTGAAACGCAGTCACGTGGTGCATGTACTGGGGATGCAGACCTTCAACAAACCGGTTCACCTTCCTCTCTTCGGTACTGATCATATCCGGAGCAAAGTGCGACAACTGAGTAAACTTGTTCACATATTCTGCTACTGTCATTTGCTGCTGACGGAAAGCTAAGAACTCAACCTCCTTGGCTCGAAACACATGAGCCGGGATGAACTTCCTCCTGAACTGTTGCTTGAACATCTCCCAAACCGTCACACTAGGAATGTCTCTGTATGAGTCTTTCACGCTTTTCCACCAAGTTTTTGCGACGTCTCTCAACATAGAAGTTGCTAGTCCGACTTTCTGCCGGTTCGTGCACACGACGGTCTCAAAAACATCCTCCGTCTGCTCCAACCACTGTTCGGCCTTCAATGGCTCTTCTGTCCCGAAAAACTCAATAGCTCATCGCTTGCAAAATTTACCGTAGAGGGCATTCGGGTCACTCTCTCGAGGCTGTAAGACCACCTGCTGGTCTATGTGTGACTGAACTGGGGCTTGGCTTTGTCGGTCTAACATGGTGGTAACTTGTGCTTGTAAGTTCTGCATTGATTGCGATTGTGCTTGTAGAGACTGAAATAGCATGAGAATGCGTTCATCTATATTCTGTGTCTGCGGTGACGGTGCGGATCCGCTTTCATTATTTCCGGCGTTCTGCTGAGAACCCGAACTTGACGCCATCCTGTAAAATGGAAAGAGTCAGACACAAACACAAAACAATAGCGCCCAATAAGCCCCAAAATCTAAAAAGATCACAAAGAAAATCGTATCCTCACCACGATCCTACATGCCTACATGCTTATTATCGAGAGCAAGGAATGAGCAAGGAATGCTCTGATACCATACAATACGTATGTCACAACCCGAGCCCAGGGGTCGGGGGTTAGCAAAAGCCAAACCTAATGACACACGTACTCCCGTGCATGTACACGTAGACCGAGTCTAAATGCGAACGCACAAGGGAACATTCACACGTGCCAAACATGTACGCGGAAGCTGTAAATATCAGAAACATCAAACTAACAGTGCAAGAAGAGAATACGAAGAAAGGACGGACATAATTACATATGAAAGTCTTAACAAAAAGAACAAAATAACATATACAGTCTGACATATACACAAGTGTGCAATCCTCAAAAACACAAGACTCCAATGATGCATGCCAAGAACGCTCTCCCGTGGAGTGATCACATCCACTCCTCTAGGCCTGATGGGGCCTCGGGGGTCTCATCTGGAGCCTGGCCGACCTGCGGGGGTTCGGCAGGGGTATCTGGGCCTGCAACACCAAAAACAACCGTGAATACGATGATTCAGCAAAGTATAAACCATAGCAAGTTAACACACGCTGTGTATAATAGAATAAAGAACATCATGTGATTAAAGAAGGCATTTTCGTATACTAGGCTATCATGCAAAAAAGAAATATGCTAAGTGAATCAATGAATACATGCTGTGTACATAACTAGTGGCTATTACATTACCATATGCTCCCAAAAGAGGGATCTTATAACATGCAAAGAACACCATTGTCCGGGCCAGGGTATAATGGGTCTCGGTTTCCTGGGGTCCGGTTCCCCAAGACGTATCCTTACTGCAGCAAGTTCATATAACTATACCAAATTCACCCCGTCGGGATCCTAAGGCTGAGGTTAAGTAGTGCCTGACCATAAGGAGTCAATCATGAAACCCTGAGTAGATCGTGACAACATATCATACGTGCATATCTGAAACACATTATACATGCATACTCAAGGTAAAGAACCACAATGTGAAAGTAACGAAACACACGTAATCATATCAGTGAGTTGAGATCAATGATCGAATGCAATATGTTATGCAACAAATCATGCAAAATCGGATCATCTTTATTTACAAACCAATTTTAATCTAATTATCCGGTGTTTCTAACCGTGCATGATGATGTAGTTTTAAGTTATTCGATGCACCGTTGTTTAGTGTTGCATCGAATCGGGCGGTGCACGAAGTCCCTTAAACCAACACCCATGGGGAGGTGCTTAACATCCGGATAACGAACATGAATGATTCGCAGCCCTCGAGATCATTCACGCGTTGTATCACATTCCGTTGGGCAGGTCTAGGTGCTCTACATTCTATCATGAAGGCCATATCAGTCTTACCCTTACACCTATCCTTGTCCTTTCTTATTCTAGTGTGGATACGGCTTAGCCGTGTGGGTGCTACGGCTTAGCCGTGTGTGGTCTACGGCTTAGCCGTGGCTGGGCCGTAGAAGGTCTGTCTAGTGATGGCCCTCAGTTAAATCCAGAAAGTGCACCCTGTATTGATCTACGGCTTGGCCACGGCTGAGCTTCGGCTTAGCCGTAGGGCAATCCACAGCTTAGCCGTACCCGAGCCGTAGAGGAAAACTGGGTTTTTATCCTTTCTGGACTTTAAGCCGTAAGTGGCATAGGCTTAGCCGTACCTGTACGAAGTCAACTTTCTGAAACACATACAGAATGCCTGTAACACCATCCAATTTGCAATTCTCCAATGGAGATAGACAAGTACTGAATCAATGAGTATCAAATGGGCTGTAAACACATTTTTCCATATCAATTCGTGTAAACTAACCAAATCAAATACATACCAACATGGGTTCTCACAAGTTATGGTTATACTTGCCTTAATTGGAATTCAATTGCACAATTTGTTGTCCTAAAGCCCAAACACAACCTAACACAAATCAAACCACATGCATGCATGAGAATTGGAATCACAGACACACCATGCAAATGAGAAACAAGAAGGAGAAGAGATAGAGAAAGGAGATGAGAGGAATGGAAGGAAATCCACTCACCTCACATGCAAAGACCCAAACTTCCTCTTGATCGATGGAGGAGAGAAAGTTGGAGAAGAGAATTCAAGTGAAAGAGAGAGAGGAATTCCACGTGCACAGTGAAGCAACTGAGAGAGAGAGAACGTGAGTTGGTCGATGGATGAGTTATTTATAAGCTAATGGGTTGTTCAAATTGCAAGAGAGTCCAAGTGAGAATTCTATTTTCAGTTTGGGTCAAATCCAGGTCCAATCGGATCACACGACATCGGTTGCAAATGACGTAGTTACGAAAGTTAACGAGCTCAACGAAAGACACGTGTTGACATCAAGATGATGCAAAAATGACCATGTCTAAGAAAAGCTAAAATTACTAAAAAGAGCTTGGTCTACTTAATCCAGGTCAAACTCAACCCAACTATCTATCCATGACCCGAAACGAAAATAAAACACAAACAAAACACGATTAGCAACGAAAATAAGATTAACTAGCCGCTAAACGGGGTCAAGCTAGGTCGGAGTGTTACAGTAGCTCTCTCAGCATCCCCCACTTTTGCTTGGATGCGTCCATGTAGGCCTCCAAGGAAATGTATAACCTTCTCCTCCAAAGGATTAATAAGGGTAGGAGCATACTTGTGCCCTTTCAGTTGCCCTTTCTTTCTTATCCCTTTGTCTATCAGCTGCTCTCTCAGCCTCATGGGCTCTCGGTAGATTTGCCTGAGCTATGTGAGATTGAATGAATCCTTGAAGAAGCTAAGCAAACCGTGGGTCAGTAAGAGGTGCATCATTAACATCATCATTATTATTATTGTCACGACCCGAGCCCAAAAATCGGGGGTTAGTTAAAACCTAACCGGTGACACACGTACTCCCGTGAAATTCATACCCGGACTGGAGTCTGAATGGAATTACACAAGGGATATTCACATGCTTACTCATGTGAAGTGTTGAACAGATCACTTATTCGAACATTCAATGTGCGGAAGCCTGTCAATATCACTTATAATTTCTTTCCTTATCATTGAACAGTTTAGCAAGCCCAAAAACAACCGTGAACAGTCTAAACATTAATTATATTTAGGAACAAGGTTAGTATCTTAATTATACACATTACCCGCATAACCCAAATGATGTGCTCATGCATGCTGAAGAGTGGCGTTTTATGATGAGAATACTGAAAAATGGAGACATAGATAGCGAGATCAAGTTAACAATACAATTTACAAGGATGTAATCATATGCGCATGCTAAAAGACCCAAAGAACCCAATATAAACCATTAGTAACTACTGGTGAGTCGCTCTCGCCATGGGGATCAGTCAGCAAATATTCTGCTGTCCTTCTGATACCATTTGGAGGAACCATTGTGGTCTCCTTTCGGTGATACCTGGGTCTGTACCAGACCGGATTTGGATCTTGAACCTGTACCACCATTAAACAACTTATGAATACGATAATTTAGCAAATCATAAGCAAAATTAAGGTAACACGCATTGTGTCTAAAGGAATTAAGGACATGAAATCAACAGAAGTTAAAATAGTATACGCAGCATATCATGTACTTTCGGTTTTGCTTATGGACTCACAGGTGGCTATGACCCGATCTTGCCCAAAACGCGTCGCCTCAAAAGAAATAAAAGACCTATGATTAATCGAGTTTCAATTTAGTATACTAGGCGAGTTGTGCATAAGAATAAAATATGCTATTAAAATCATACAACAGATGTACTGGCTAGGTAGCTACTACATTTGCCATATTCTTCCTATCGAGAGTAAGCAGGATGAGAACACTATTGACCGGGCCAGGGTACGAATGGATCTCAGTTTCCCAGAGTCCGGAAGTCCCAGAACAGGAGCACACTGCGGCGGCGACAAACAGGCTACGCCAAAGTCAATCCCGTCGGGTATCGTAAGGCTGAGGCTGAGTAGCACTAGACCACTTCGAGTCAATCATGTACTTGAGTAATCATGCAGTACCAAATCATATACATTCCAGTGATTCCAGTTAAGTGTGTAGTATACACGTGCTCAAGCCAATACCACTAATCGATGTGAATGATATCAAGAACACATAAAGTGGATTCAATACACACACTACTGAAAAGACATACATACAAGAATCATTATTTCATGCATAAGAGTGGAGGTCGATAAACATCGTCCAATATGCCATGCAATTCAATTATCATGCAATCAAGGCAGTTTTACTATCTAACCCTAATCTAGTCATCCATTGTTTCAAACCGTGCATGATGATGTAGTTTTAAGTTATTCAATACACAGTTGCTTTCTTTGGTGTTACATTGTATTAAGAAGGTGTATCAAAATTCCTTAAACCAACACCCATGGGGAGGTGCTAAACAGATGGACAACATCACATGAATAAGTCTCAGCCCTCAAGACTTTTCATGATCTTTTAATTATTCCTTTAGGCTGGTTAATGGTGTACAAGGATCCAAAACTAAGGCCCTACGAGGTCTCACACCATACCTATCAATCCTAGGTTCCATGAACCCACGGCTTAGCCGCGGCTGGTCTATGGAAGACTTCCTCCAAGCACTAACGAGCAGAGAGACCCGAGAATGTAGCATAAAAAAGGTCTCTATTAGTGTTTAAATGCAGGAGAATAAGAATAGGCGAGAAGGGAATTCAGTCAGAAACTGAATCTCCTAGAGTAGAATGCTTCAGGGCAGACCGATCGGTCCTGAAGCCCAATCGGTCGGATTTTAGTTCTGGAGGAGTTTGGTTAGTTGGGTAACAGAACTATGTATTGGGTGGACCTGTTACAAATAACTCGAGAAAATAGAGAAAACCAAATCACACACAAGAGGGCTATGCAACACATGAAAACTGAAAGATTAAGATTCATTCAATCATGATTTACCAATGTGTATTCATCCTCAATTTGCTTGTACTTGCCTTCAATTCAACGTTTTAAGCATAATCCTTTTTTTGGCTCAGTTTGGGTGTTTGGAACCTAAATGCCATGCATGCCAAAAATAAAAAAATAGATGAGTACATGTATGAATTGAGAGTCCTCTTGACTCCACTAACCCAAGAGACCAATGAGCATAAAACAAGCTTACCTTACCGGTGACTAGAGAGCAACTGAGGAGGACGAAGAACCCACGATTTCCAACACCAACAAGGAAAGAAAGAAGAAGAGTTGAGCTAGAGTAGATGCTTGAAACCTCACATGAAATATTTGTGATGCAGATAAGAAGAAGAGAAGAGAAGAGAAGAGGAAACAATGAAGAGGAGAAGAAGAAAAGGTTGGTGAGGCATAGGTCGGTGGTGTCTTCTTATATAAGACAAGCTTTTTGAATTTTATAAGAAAGTCCTTCTAGATTTATGTAATTTTCAATATAAGTCAAATGAGGGTCCAGTTGCATCAAATGACGTGAGATACGCCCAAGTCAATTACGAAAGTGAACGAGCTCAACAAGACAAACATGATGATGTCAAGATGATGCATGTATGACGTGAAATCGAGTGTGCTAAAATTATGAAAAAGGGCTTTCGTCACTTAGGTAAGGGTAAACCCAACTCAACTACCTATCTATGACCTGAACTTGGCCTACTAGGACCGAATTAAAGAAAACCACATAATTAGTTCATAATCATATTTAATTACTTCTAATCATGCTTAGCTGGAGT
Source organism: Sextonia rubra (assembly GCA_037013555.1). NCBI lineage: Eukaryota > Viridiplantae > Streptophyta > Magnoliopsida > Laurales > Lauraceae > Sextonia > Sextonia rubra. The sequence continues at coordinate 100,199,319 of JASUAD010000001.1, read as the reverse complement.
CGAAGTGTTACAATTATCTCGAGATCATCTCCCTTGATGAGCCATAATCTGTAAAAGAATTGGAAATCTTTTAGCACCTAACAACCAGTGCTAGACAACAATGCTATAGACCTTACATTCAGCATGTAAAATTTGTTTAACGACATCAAGTGCTCACCACATCCCATTTTCCTGTCCATTTTTAAAATCCAGAAACATGCAAATCTCTAATACCAATTGTCACCCTCAGATCGTAATCCAGGGTTGAATGTGAAATTAGGGGCCAATTAAAATTTTTCGGGTTTAAAACAACACGTGACTCTTAATCGATCCCACACAGGACCTTAGTCCGCAGTGAGTTTATGAAATTGAACCTATATCAATATCTGCTCAAGCCTTATCTAGCAATTGGTATCACAATAAAATACAAAATATGCACATCAAAAGATCTAGATCAAAAGTTAAAGTTTCAAAGATAGAAACATGTTTAATTACAAGCCCACTAAAACTCAGGCCCCAAAAAGAATAACTAAAAAAAAAACCCAAAAGATTTTAGCCCAAAAATGAAGTCCCTTACAAGCCTAGATGGGTCCAACTCCATCATCTGCACCCCATACGGGTTCATTAAGTAGCTCAAGCGCTTGTAGCGCTTCACCCTGAACTTCCTCCTCGAGGTAGAATTCATCAGTGCCAACACACCAATACAATATTATTACACTACAATGAATCAGCAAGAAGACAATATGAACTATAATAAACATAAAATACAAAGTGAGTAGAAACGACATAATCACATGAAAGAGATATAATAAGGATACAATATTAGTAATGAAGAAGAAAGGAATCCTAATCCATTTCATACGAGTGAGCACGTAAGTTCACCAATAGGGCGGTCGACCTTTTGATTCATTGGAAAATATTCTAATGTCAATATCAAGTGGTCAATCCTGTTCATATGAACTAAGCCCGTCAATATCGGGTAAAAACTCGTCAATACTGGATGCCAAACTGTCCATAAATTATGGTGATTAGTCTGTTTGATTCAATCTGCAGTAGTCGGCAATAAACCTCAAACACAAATATATATATACACCAAAAGTCAGAGGCACTTAGACACAAATTCTAAGTCACAGTGAATGGGGTTGGCTTCTTGTGAGCACATCAATTGGATCAATGAGAATTACTCTAGAATCATAATTCAAACCTATACAATGCGCATAATCCTCTGGTCACAAAGTACCCACATCGTCAAGCCTCTCCACCTTCCAAGTCTAAATGCAAGGTATAATCTAAGAACACGTACACTAAGTGTATATCACAAAAACCATGCAATGTAACCTAGAAACCAAGGAGTGTACACCAAATAACTCCTGATTCATCTATCATCGTTCGCATACGTGACATCTCTTACTTGAATCACAATTGAAAGTTTGGGGAATTTAAAGTCAAATATCCAAGATGTGTAGACCCAACTCCCATTTCAACTAAGTGCAAGGTAGATTGTCCCTCGTACACCAAACGAGTGATTCGTAAGAGAAACATATGCCCAAATATGTCTCTTACATAGTGATTTAAGTTGGTTTATTGAAATGTAAGTCAAATGGGGTCCCACAATTGAAATATGGTTTTAATATAGATATAGTATGAATATGGATCCCAAAGAACCCATAAAACGCCACCACACTAGCCCCAAAGACCCAAACCCAACTCTGAGGTAGAATTGGAATTCGGTCGATCAACTCCGATCGATAGGGGAGTGGTTCAATCGATTGAGTCTGGGACCAAATCCTATGGGAGTCCCTTATTTCTTCCATTTTTTTAGGAGTCCAACTGCTTTCCTTTATTCCCCATTGTACCTACATTAAAATAGGACCTTTTCCTCTCCAATCCACACAAGAATCCACCTCCAATGACTTCATCCATTTATTCATTCAAGATCACACCCAAATCTAGCATTAATATCCAATTTCATTTAAAGGGGCAAAGCATCTAAATGAAGCAAATGTGCTAGAATCAACAATAGGACATGCATTTTATTATAGGAGGATGTTTATCAACTTGCCATGATGATAATGGGTGAAAATAGAAGATGCCCTAATCCTCTCAACACCCAATCAGAGCTCAAACAGAGAAAAGACTCCACTTAAAGCAAAACCACTCTATAAATACAAAAAAGAGAACCTAATGAGAAATCAAAACACGTCCTAAGCTCAAAAACTACAAAGACCTAGAAATGAAAAGGTCAAAAGCTTACCTAGAACTTGGTGGTTGATGGAAGAAGACGAAAATGGTGTCTACATGTTGAGGAAGGCTTGAAGAAGAAGTTTGGAGTGAAAATTTGGTGGTTCTATGGCTACAAATCGGGCAGTCGCAAGGAGGGAGATTGAGGAGAAAGAGAAATGGGACGGAAAGAAGAAAAAGAGAAAGAAAGAAGAAAAGCCGAGACTTTGGAGTTTTTAAAGGATGGGGTTTTGCGTAATTACGACCAAGGCTTAGTTTAAGGGATTCAAATATTTGGAAGGTTAAAAGGATTGAGTTTGGTCTAAGATAGAAGGATTAAAGTCTTGAAATTAAACAATCTACCTGATGGATCCGAATCCTCGCAAAATGATAAATTACGAAAAAGGGCCTCTAACATCCTAAATTGCAAACTACGCCCTATTACGCTCAAACGAGCTAAAAACCCAATGAAATTCTGCACATACGGTCCTAATACTAAAACGGATTTGTCTAGACTCTAACGAAGCTTAATTAGATAAAATATAATTAATTAGGCTAATGTTCATATTAGGTTACGGAATGTTACAAAACCCCTCCAGCAAATACTCATTAAACGCTTAATCCATCCTAATCAATAAGAAGTGAATTATGTGGCTATAGTACAAATGCAACTACCTCAATCTGGGCCTTAGTGGAATGGATCTTCTTACTGGCCTAATCGCTCACGGGCTGACCTGTACAAATGGGGTCCAACTTGTAGGGTCTACATGTTTGAAGAGCTTGAGTCAATGTAGAGCTGCATACCGCACCTTCCATGGAAGGAGCCAATAAAAAAGTCAACCCCAAAACAAATACCCACTCAAAAGAGTGCATTTATTCACCAAGGTTAGAGATGAAAAGAAAACCAATAGAAATCGTAAACGGGCCAGCCGTGGCATAGAGGATCAAATAAGATGGCGATCATGTGTTCTTCAAACTACAAAAGATAATTTATTGGAAACACAGATACATCTGGAGCCATTGGATTAGTGGACCAGTCATCCCTAATGATTATTCCTGTCATAAGGCCACATTGGTTCTCTAATCATGTTGATGGAAGTAGGAAATTTCTGGGCATTCTTTTGGCATGCAAATGCCATCCGAAAGTCAAATGATATACTTCAGCATATATACTCATGTTTGAGATGGCTGAAATTCAGCATGTAACAGTCAATATATATATCTGGATTCCTGACACCTAGCGTTTATTTATCTTCTCCAATACATGAGATAAGATTGGCACATTGAATTTTCTCCAAAGAGTAAGAGAGTCGAAGTGGTACATCACTACAACAGAATTCCTCTTTTTGGCTACGAAATTGGGAGACGAAATTTAATTTTGTCCTAATGTCAGTTATTGGCGACCACAGTTTTGTTTCATCGCCAATTTCGAAAAGAAAAATACATATCTTTTGGAGATGAATAAAAGTTCGTTGCCTAAAGTGTGACATAGGTAAAAAAAAAAAAAAATTAATGTCGTCGCGTAAAGAGAAAATAGGAGACGACATTAAAGTTTTTCGTCGCCGTTGCAACGAAAATAAACGGAATTGCTTCCCGCGAAAATACTGAGAAATACTGGCGACGAAAGTGGTTTTCATCGCTCTAAAGTTTTCTAAATAGAAACCCTAAAAAATCACTCTCTTTTGATCACAAAGATCTCTCAAAAAAAGGCGCCAGCCCTCTCAACAGAGTAGCTGACGTCGACACATGTTTAAGGATATCAAATCTCAAATACTCTCTCTCTCTTTTGATCGCCTTTTTAGGATCTGTGCAGTAAGGTATGATCTACGGTGTCTGCTGTTCATTTCAAGCAACGATTTGTTGCATTTGGTGGTGTCTTTCCTGAGAAATTTGGTTTTGGTCTGGAGCTTACGGTTTTGTTTTGCTTTTGGTCTTGGAGCTTTTTGGTTTTGGTTTGGAGCAAGGAATCAGAAGCGGCTCGTGTTCGTGCTCGTGTTCATGCCTAGAAGGACCATTGAAGTGGAGAATCCATATTCCACAGAATGGACTTTCTGTCCTTTTTACCCGCTCTGTACCGTATACACAACAAAACGTGTGGTTTATTCAATCCTAATGTAATTCAATGGCCGTGTCCAAATTAACAATTTACTGTCTCTGTGTAGTTTGATATATATTTTTTTATATAAGATCTTGTTGGTTTTTACCACCTGCTGTAGGAAATTGGTGGGCCCACAGGCACACACAGATATTCTTCACTTTCATTATGAGAATAGATAAGCTAAATACAAAGAGAGTTGCTCACTTTACTCAATATTGACCCACTCAACAACCGGGCTACACCCCCCCTTCTCTCTCTGTTCTCATAGACTCACCACATGCACTCGACAAAAATGGCACAAGGCCTTACAATATTATATTAGTTTTATATCCTCAAAGGCGATGAAATGTTTCATGGCAATGGAGTGGGTCACGTTGCCATGCATCAAAATTAGTTGGCATGAATGCTATGAGATGCTTCATCATTATGACGTGGTGCGTTACAGTAGTGGTCGGATAGAGGAAGCTAGTGATGAGGTGAAACGTAGAGGATGACGATGTAATTGGTCTGGGTCTAGGCAGTGTTGCCAACACCTGCTGTTTTGTTTTTTATTTCTCGATTACTTTACACTTGGATAAATAAAACAAACTTTATATTTCATGTTAGTAATAAGATTGTCTTGATTGCTGCTTCAGATTCCTCATTTGAGATGAAGATGAAAGTACGATGCAGCCCTCTTACATAGTCAGCCACAACGGGGATTGGGGGAGCAGTGATGGTTCTGAGAATCCATTAAAAAACTGTTTGGGACTGCTTGTTAAGGGATTACCGAGAGTGAGAGCAGGAGCTGTTTGTGATGCGTGTGGGGGTGGGAGGTTCTTGCCCTGTTTTGAGTGCCATGGGAGTTGTAAGAAGGTGAAGGAAGATGGGAAGAAGGTGCTGAGGTGTCCTGATTGTATTGAGAATGGGTTGGTTCTATGTCCCATGTACAGCCGATTTTAGTTTTTCCTCCTTTTGGGTGTTTTTGGATGTTACCTAGAATTGCAAATGGGTGGGGGAATGTTATGTTTTCATAACTGTGCTGGCCATGGCTTCTAAATACACTGCAAATAATTATTAATTCCTATATTGTATTTGATTATAAATCCTCTGTTGAAATATGTTAGAATCTATAACTTAAGTGGGATTTGAAAGTAAATGGAATTTGTGAGTACTTTGCTTTTTTTTAAATCCTCTTTGAAGTTTTATTTTATAGAAATTTTTATGATTTCCATTTTTTCAAATTAAAAAAATTTTGAAATTATTATGGAGACGAAATTAATTCGTCGCCACTGTTGAATTTTCCTTACCTATGCCATATTAAAATGTCATTGGCAACGAAAATAATTCGTTACCAATATTAGCGAGGAATTATTTTTGTCACCTATAGTTCTTTAGCGACGAAAACTATGCTAAACTTTCCTCGCCTATGCTACATTATAGAGCCATGGGTGACGAAAACATTTTGTCACCAATATTAACAACAAAATATTTTTGTCGGCCATGTGAAAATTTTTGTCGCAAAAACATCTCATTTCAGTTGGACAAATTGATTTGGTGACGAAAATCACTGTTTTGGGCAACAAATTAGCGACGAAAAAAGTTCGTCACCATATGGAGACGAAATTCTTATTTTGTTGCCAACTAGAATTCTTGATGGACTTACTGTGAGGAAATTGGCTACGAAACTATTTCTTCACCGATAATATAGGCGACAAAATCTTTAGTTTGGGTGACGAAATTTTTCATCACCTAAAACCATATCTGTTGTAGTGACAAAACTACAAGATTGAAATTTATTGCTATGAAATTTATGTTGGGTTTATGTCTTGTATTTCGGGTTTACTATATTGATCCATCGGGTTAGCTATGGATCGGACTTTGGATCAAGGGTATTTTGATCTTTATACTAGGTTTTTTAAGGGCTAAGAAAAAGAGTGTTATATATATTTTGTATAACCTGATAACCATTGGCTAAAGCAGAAGAGTGCAATAAAGCAATAAAAGAATGGTGTTCTCTGGTGTGCTTTTCTGATGTTTGTCTCTCTACTTGTGTGGCTTGTTTGACCGATCATAGGTTATGCCTCGCGAATCCCTTTGTCCGTGATTGCTTGTCTTCATTTGTGAAGAAAACTTGTTTTGTTTGCAGAAGCTAAAAGGAGAGAGAAGGTTGGATTGGTCATGTGTGGTGAATCATCGTGACTTCTTTTCACTTGTTTCCTCGAAAGGAAAGGAAGGAGAACAAGAAGGTTCTTTCTCGTTTTTAGTGACGACAAATTTCTTGCCCTTTTGTATAAAGGTGCAAGAGATTTTTTTTTTAAAGGGTTGTGTTGCTTGAGTTTGCATCTGAACATTAGGGTTCTATTCGCTTCTGTCAAAGTAGAAGATCGCCAGTGCCTCCTTTCACTAGATTGCTCGTCGGTTGCCGCCTCATGTGCTCCATCATCGAAGTACATCTCTTTTGTCGTCCGCCATGCTAGATTAGAGAGAGAAAGGGATGTTCGTCCCTCGTTGTAGGTTCTGCTCTGCGAGGAAGGAGGAGACCTGGTTTTTGGGCTTGGTCTTTATCGGGCTGTTTGGGTCAGGTTGGTTCTGTCTTTACTCATGGCAACAGCGCAATCCAAGCCAGGTTGGGTCTGGGTCACATCCAGGTCGGGTGGACCTGATTTGTTTACAATAGAAGAAGTAGGTCTGTTCGGGCCGTGTTTGGCCTGACCTGTGAAGCAGATCCTAGCAGCATTAGGTTAACGTCAGCACCACGTCAGCAGATAGGTCAAAGCCAGTTTGAGTGGGATTGATGGTTGAAAAGTATTCTGCAATATCATAATCATCTGATGTCCGATCGAATATCCATTTGTGCCTATGGACTCTTTTTGAGAAGATCTCCGCAGTGGAAGGGGGAAACTAGCTGTTTGTCAGTCAATAAGGAGGTTTGACCGATCGAAGCGTAAAAACTTGTTTCTGTGATATTAGAGCTATCCAAACTCGGATTTTGGATCTGTTTCTTGCAGCGTGCTCATGGTGACAAGATATACAGTGTAGTACAGAAATTTTGTAAAAATGAAAGCAAAATTTGAAGTTGAAAAATTCAGTAGCAGGAATGACTTCAACTTATGGCGCATGAAGATGAATGCTTTGTTGGTTTAGAAGGTGTTGCAAAAAAGCATTGAAGGGAAAGAATGCCTTTCCTCTGATGTTGTCAGAAGACAAGAAGGAGGATATATTAGAGAAGGTATATGAAGCAATTTTGTTCTGATTGGGAGATGGAGTGCTGCGAAAGGTTGCTTAAGAGAAAACCGTTGCTAGGTCGTGGTTGAGATCAGAGACTCTATATGACCGAGTCTCTGACAAGCTGTTTGTACCTAAAGAAATGGTTGTTCACTATTCAGATGTTGGAAGGTATGTCTCTTGATATCCATCTTGATACATTTAATAAAGCTGTCGTGGATATGGAAAACATAGATGTTTCAATTGATGCTGAGGACTAAGCTATTATGTTGTTATGCTTTTTACCACCCTCATATGGGCATTTTTTTTTTTTTTTTGATACTATGATGTCTGATAAAGATACTCTTTCTAAGGAAGATGTAAAGGCAGCCTTGAGCTCTAAAAAGTTGAAGAAAAAGGTTGTTTTTGAAAATAGTGATAACTCAAGCGAGGGTTTGGTTGTAAGGGAAAGGGCAAGTGACTCCACTAACAGGGGCAATATAGATCCAAGTCTAGATTCAACAGGAAGAACATTTAATGTTATTATTGTCATAGGAAAGGACACATCAGAAAGAACTATCCTATAGGCAGAGGAAATGAAAAGAAATTAAAGATTCATCCTCTGATTATGTAGTCAATTTGTAAAGGGAAGATCAGATTTTGATGCCAATAGTGCATTTTTTATGATTACAAATGGTATCATAATCAGAATGAATGGATTCTTAATTCTGCATGATCTTACAATAAATGTCCCAATAGGGATTGGTTTACCAATTATCGTGATATCAAGGTGTGGCAGTGTCTTGATTGGCAGCGTTGTTGCATGCAACACAGTTGACATTGGAACAATTATAATCAAGATGTATGATGGAATCATAAGAACATTAGTAGAGGTTCGGTATGTCTCTGATCTGAAAAAGAATCTTATTTCTTTGGGTGCTTTGGACTTCAATGGTTGTAAATTCTCAGCAGAAGGTGGAGTCATGAAGATTGTTAAGGGTGCTTTGATTCTTATGAAAGGTAGTAGAGTTTGAAACTTGTATGTTTTGTTCAAAAATACTATTTCAGGTGGAGTTGCAATGTCTTTATCAGATGATCATGAATTTGTCTTAAGTGTTTATGGCACTTAAGCATGGGTCACATGAGTGAGAGGGCTAGACAATTTTAAGCAAGTGGAATTTGCTATGTGGCACAAAGACGGGCAAATTGGATTTCTGTGAGAAATGCATATTCGAAAAACATTGAAGGGTTAGTTTCAAAACGAGTATTCATCACATGAAAGGTATCCTTAATTACATTCATTTAGATGTATGGGATACTTCTAAGGTTTATTCCAAGGTGGGTCCCGGTATATGTTAAGTTTCATCGATAACTATTCAAGGAAAGCCTAGTTTACACACTAAAAACGAAGGATCAGACCTTTGAAACATTTAGGCGATAGAAGGCAATGGTTGAGAAATAGATTGGCAGGAAGGTGAGAAAGTTGAGGACAGATTATCTCAAGGAATATAGATCTAATGAGTATAAGAACTACTGCAAGAATAGAGGAATAGTTTAGCATTTCACTACGCTAGGAACTCCACAGCAGAATAGAGTTACAGAGAGGATGAACAGAACGATCTTGGAAAGAGCTCGTTGTATGTTGTTTACTATAGAATTGTCAAAGGACTTTTGGGCTGATGTTGTATATGTTACAGGCAACTTGGTTAATAGGTCTCCACACTCTAAAATTGGTTGCAAAATACCGAAAGAAATGTGGTCAGGTAATCTACTTGATTATTCTAACTTGAGGGTTTTCGGTTGTCTAGCTTATGCTCATGTGAAAATCGATAAGTTAGAATCATGGGTTGCGAATTTCATCTTTGTTAGATATGTTTCTAGAGTGAAAGAATATAGGCTGTGGTGTAGTGATCGGGATTCACCCAGATTCATCATCAGCAGGGATGTTGCATTTCAAGAGGATGCTTTACTTGATGTGAGAAAGCATGTGAAGAAAACAGAGGTAGGAAACAGCAATGGCACTGTTTAAGTGGAGTCAGACATCATAGTTAGGAAGGAGAGTGTATCCAGCTCCTTCTGTGATACTAAGGATAATTAGACTGAGCAGCACACAGGTTGACCCCAAAGAGTGAGGAAACCACTATTCAGATACGATTTCGTAGATATATTGGTGACATATGATATGGTAGCATATGCATTGATGGTTGAGCCATCCATATATCCAGAGTCAATGGAAGGGCAGAAAAGTGGTCAATAGGCAGTGATCGCAGCTCTAAGTGTAGATATTCAATTGTAGTAATAAACTGGTAGGACTAGGATGATCCTCAGGGAGCTATTGAAACAAGGTTTTCCAACTTGGTATCTTCCCTAACGAAAATCTATAACTAACCTAAAATTAAAAAAAACTACATTCATTATTCCTACTTTAAATTAAAATTAAATATATTCCCGAAATAAAAAGAAAACTTCCTAAATCTAAAAAGAAAATCTCAAGTTGTGGCAAAAGAACATATAAATTAGAACATCAAATTATAAATGTTCTAAAAAATATAAAAACTCACCATAAATAAACCAAACAAGTAAAATGGAAACTAAACTAAATAAAAATTAGAAACAAATCAATTCCAAATCTAAGTTAGTCAATCAAAGTTAAAAACAATTAAAATAAATCAAAACAAAAATAGCTTTCTAAGAATAAAACTCTAAAATTAGAAACTTTTCTAACATCTAATTTAAATTAGAAACTATGTTAACTTAGAATCTTTCCTAAGTTAGAAAACTAAATTTATCTACCTTCTAAAGTTAAAAACTATCCTATGTTAGAATTTTCAAATTCAAGAAACTTTTTAATTTAAAAACTTAACATAAAACACTTTAGAAAGATATTTTAATTCTAGAATTTTCCTAGATCTAATAAAAATAAAAAAATTACAATACGATGCATGCTATTAAAATTTCCTAATGTAAAACCACTAGTATGACATGCAAACTAAAAAAAAAGAAAAAAATGAACCTAATCTAATGCAACCTAAAATTAAATTTAATAGCTGATAAAACGCATTTGAATGATGCATGGAGATAAAATAAATAAATAAATAAATAAAATAAAAATAATCAAGAACAAAGAAATTATGTATGAAACAATGTGAAGGTTGCCAAAAATATGCTGTGCAAAATTCCTTACTTAGATGCACTCTATTGGGGGCCAATTTGCATGTCTGAAATCACATAATTTTCCAAACACTAGTAAAGAAATTTTTTTTTATTTTGAGTATACTTTCAAAATTGTAAATTTTCCAGTAATCTAATTAACAAAAAATATTCATGAATTGACTAATCACTCAACTCAGTTAGTACCAATTACAGTGTAGTTTTTTACACTTATGCAAACTATTTATGATCTATTTAACACATTAAAACAACTAAATCTCATGAATATATCTAAAGCAAATTTCTTGGTTTTTAAGTGTTCTTTTCATAAAGTCTATTGTCTATATACTGTCAGTACAAAATTATGCAAGTTTGTACAAGATTTCCAAAGTCGTTCACTGATCTATGTTATTGCTATAACATGAAATTTCAGAATCAAAATCCACTCAAAATCACTCATTAAAAAAAATATTTGAGTCAGTAATTAAATAGTCATTAACTTCACTTAGTTAGTACCAAAACAATGTTATGAAATTTGCCAACAATTGATGCTTACAATGAACACAATTTCAACTAGTAAATTATGCAAAAGTCTAAATTAGAGGCAGAGATAATTTAAACAAAAAGGTGTAAGAATTTAAATGTATGGATTGCAAGAAATTTAAATGTATGGACTCAGTATAAAGTAAATATGTGGATAAACAAGAATTTATTGTGTGGAATTGCATAAATACAAATGTATGGATTGCAGCAAAAATAAATGTGTGGTAAAACAATAATTTAAATGTGTGGTAAGTGTGTGTTTTTCAAAAATTCTTCTCATGTCGGGTTAAAAAGTTACTTAATTCATGCCCTTAGGATCTTAGGTTGTCAATCTAAGAACAACAACAAAGAAAACATATATCAAGCATTAATCACCATAAGAAAAAGAATAATTAAAAAAATCACACTTTCACTAATATGCAATGTTTTGACATTAAAGATGAAGAATTAAAAATCTAAAACAAATACATATAAGGATGAAAGGAACCTTTCCTACTTAAAGCATTATGTTGGGGCAAACCATTTTAAAGAGAGAAAAATTATGGAACTGAAAGGAAAGGGGTAGAATGGTGGAAGAATTACACTAGTGGGAGTGGGGTTTTCCTTCATGAACATGGACCTCCAAGGTGGGTTGTTTAAATAGGGTGAGGGCTACCCTAATTCCTTTTCCCAAGATCCTACTTTGTATTTAGTCAACATCTCAATGAGGTAAGCCTTCCTTTCCTGTTTTCCACGGGATGTCACTTTCCACTTTTGAAAATATTCCTTTGACTTGGCCTTAAGAGAGATAGTTGGACATAATGTGGCAAGATTTGAATTAAACCCAAGATGGTATGGTTGTCCATATTATTGTGCACACCTTCCGTTTTGTATTATTTGCTTAATGTGCAAAGAATCTTCTGTGGTGGACCTTCCTTTGTTGTCTTTTGCAAAATCCCTTGAAATATTCTTAAAAATATCTTCCAAATAATTTAAATTGAGCAAGTAAGAGGAGTGGACGACATTGTACTTCCCACATGTGTAAATCACATATGTGCATGTGTGTGGGACCCATGACACTACTTTTCACAATTTCTTGAATTTTTCTTCCTTCCCTCTTTCTTACTTTCTTTTCTTCAAAAATGATTTCTCTGCCCTAATCCTTTCTTATGGGACTCAATTAAACATTTTCCTGTAAGAAAAATTGAATTATCAATTGAAAATAATAACTTTGGTCAAAGGTCACAAATGTATGATAGTGGGCCCATCTCTTATGAAATGATCATGCAAATGTACATCATTATGTATAATTTTACTTAAATAAACTAATGATGATGAAAAGTTAAATCATTTCATGAGAAAATTATTTTTTCACAAAACTTTCCAAATATAGACTTCTAAAAATGGCAAATATCATGAATTCCTGCAAAACTTGTGATTTTTGAGCAAATTGTGTAAGAAACACTATAATAAATTTAAAATACATAAAAACGTGATATTACACTAAATAAGGCTCTCTTGGCTCGATAAATACTTAAAACTTCTGAAACTAAATGTTGTCAAGGGGATGCCAGCTTGTACAGCCCATCTAGATTGACACATCTTACATAATTGGGCCTGCCAAAATGCAAGTCAAATTAATTGGAACAATGTTCATGAAGATCCAGCTGAATGCAAATGATGGCTTTTTAACGGCAATGGCAAAAAGAGAGATAACATTTTCTTTTAATTTTCCTGCATTTTCTTTGTAAATTTTGAGTCATATGTCCTGTAATCAGAGGTTTTCCATCAAGATGTAATTAACGGTCGATGAATTTTCACGATTGGGAGTGTTATGTACCATACAAATTAAATATGAAACCTCCCATTAAATGGAGGAAAGTTAGTGTCCAATGGATCTTAGTACATTTATTCTATTTATGCATGAGTTTATTGTGTACACCAAAGAACAAGCAATGGAAGAAGAAACCGTTTAAGCCATTGATCAAGAATAGAGTCATCTGGGTCAAGAAAACTTAATTGCCTTGTTGACATGCAAAAAAGTTCAGAAGAAATTCACAAGCAAATTTAGAAAATCAAAAGACAAGTTAATACTCAAGCATAGCTTAAACACAGCAAAACAAAGTACAAATAGCTCAACGACAAAGCCTAAGAAGACACTTGAGATTTGAAGAAGAATACAGGTCAAAACACTTCAAAAAGTGGAAAAAATACTAGCCAACTAAACAAGTCAATAGCCAAATGTACATTGATCAACTGAACAAATCAATGGCTGAATGTACACTGGCCGACTGAACAAGTTAGTAGATAAATGTACATTGGTAGACTGAACAAATTAGTAGCTAAATGTTAATACCCTAGAGATTGTAGGTGTTCCTCACAGTCCCCACAAAGATGCTACTTTTGATATCTATGAATATAAGGCAAAGAAATTTAGCTTCCTTATGTTTTTATAAAAATCCATCACCAAACCCTTCATGGTTTTTTATCAGAATTTTTAAAATTCCAAGTTTAGGCCTAAACCTAAATTCTAAACTTAATCAATCTCACAGATTGGTTATTTCGAGGCACAATAACTATCACATTATAATCATTGCACCTGGAGGGGACACTTGTTGACCTATACAAAATTATAAATATTAGAGTAAAGACATTACGAACAAATTCCAAACCAAGGGCACATAAACCCTAGGGTTATGGAATGACAAGTCAAGTATTGCATCCAGATGTTTAGAGCTAATACAATCCACTCAGAAGACTTTAGATAAGCTCGGAATGCAGCAGTTCAAGTTTCAGAGTTAGTAAACTTCCTTTGGTGTCTTAACTCACCAAACACTAAGTTTAAGGTTCAATGACTCAAACCTAAGGGTCACCAGATAAATTCAAGCTTTAGGGTTACCAAAATGGCTAAAAATCTCATAGTGACTCCAATGCATGCTTGTGAATGATGTTTCAAAGTTTCAAAGTATTTGAACTTCATCACGGCTCAAAACAAGCTTCAGTGACTATTTGCCGGCTTTTTGGGGTTACTGTAGAAATTGACATTTCTACATGTCAAAGCAAGCTCGGGCTCAGGGGAATGCCTTCAAGTAAATTCGAAGACTATCTTTCAAAGTTTCGAAGTATTCGAGCATCATTTGGATTCAAACTCAGTTTAGATAGTCATTTGCTAAACTCTATGGGGTCACTGTACAAAGTGACACCTCATGGAGATCAAATTAGCTGAAACTCCTGAAGAAAGCTCAGATTATGCTCAAGGAAAGCTCTACAAAATCTCAAGTCAAATGGAGATCATTTGACCCAAAGTCTACAAACATGTCAGCTTTAGGTCAATGACCCCCAAGTCATGGGGTCACTGACCAAAGTCCCGCTTCTCAATGTTCAAATTGATGAAATTTAGGGACAAAGCTTCGGTCATGCTCAATGGAGAATTTACAAATTTTCAAGTCAAGAGGACTTCGTCTAGACTTCGTCTAGTCTTATTCTTACTGCATGTCAGCTTAGAGCAAAATCCAACTTCCAAGGAGTCAAAGTCGGTGAAATTCGAAACAGAGATGCAAAATATGTTCAAAATGAATTCTTCAAAGTTTCAAGTCAATTGAACATTGTTCGGTTAGAAAACATGCTAATTACTTATAGTGTGAAGTGAATAGTGACTTAAAATATGCCGCAAATGGGTTGCTATTCGAAATTCTGCTTGTACAAATCCAAACTATATGAGATTTGGATGGACACTCCAAAATACCTTTGATATCAATCCCTCCAAGTTTTGAACCAAACCAAGGTCATTTGGGCCTCAAACAGCCGAAATAACGGCCTATTTTCATGAAAAAGTCAACGAGGGAGTTGATCAACTTCAAAAACTCAAAACGGGCTAAAATTTCTATGAAACACTCAAAATAATGTCAAAAAGTATCCCTCCAAGTCTCATGAAGATCAGACATCGTTTGGGCTCCAAACAGGCAAAAACAAGTTACAAATACAAAAAGTCCAAAATGGGACCTGAGAGTGACCACGGCCATTGTCACCGACACATGTGGAGTAGTTCTTGTAATTTTCAACAATCCTCTCCACTTTTTTTTTTACCTTTAACTCCCAAAAACAACCTCTGAAATCTATAAAAGGGCGGTTTGTACATTTGAGAGGGAGATACAGGGAGATAATATAGAAGAGACAACAACTCCTAGGTTCCAGAAGCAAAATTCCAAATATTCAAAGTCATTCACAAGACACTCCAAGTAGTACCAGCACAGTTCTTCTTCTCCTTCTCACTTACTTAAGGTAAGAAATGATTCAAAGAAGTAGGAGGAGCATGTGTAAAGATAATGTTCAAATGCTATCAAGCATGCAGGGGATGAAATCGATTCCTCTGTTCTTCTTACTTGGGAGGGTTTTGGAGTCATTCTAGAAGTTGTAAAAAGGCCTTGTTATGCTTCATTTTGACCCTTGAAAATCACAGGTTCAGAATGACACAACTTTGGCTCCATTTTGCTTGCACACGGCACCCTCTTTGGATTTGTACAAAAACAGCTTGTAACCAAAAGTGATGATTAACAAAGGTTTTGACTGATTCCATAGCCAAATTCAGCCCTCTTGATGGTTATTCAATGCTAAAAAATCAAAGAAAACAAGTTCTTGTACTTTGAAGAAGTCATAGAAGCGAAACAGAAAGAAAACAAAAACAAACAGTGGTTTTTCGGCCACTGTCTGCTAGTGACCCTGAGCCGGCAAGGAGCTAGTGATTGTGACCCATGGTCACTCCCCCCAGTCTTTTTTATTTCTGCATTTTCTTTTTGTTTTCATGTATTTTCTTGTAAATTCTGAATTTAGATCACATCTAAGACTAGAAAGAGGGGTTGTAAATATTTTAAAACTCGTAAACAACCTGCATCCCCACGGTCAAAGCAGTTGAACTCATGTAAACAAAAGGGAAAATAATGATGCACTATAGTTATTTTTCATTCTTCTTAACGCTTGAAGTGTGTGAATGTTGGACTCGAATTCGTTCCATTTCTCATCACGTTTCGAGTGCAATCAGGCTCATAGTCACTAACACTTGTAAAGTGGCCTTGGATGGTCTTGGGTGGTTTTTCCACTTCTTTTCGAAATCAAACTCCCCATAACCCTTCCGTTCTTCTTCCCCTTACAATCTTAAGGTAAGAAATGGTTTTGAGGAAGAAGATATACCTTGCTAACACTCATAAAGACTGAATTTCAAAGCCATCAAGTGCAAGAGAAGTTCAATAGATGAAAACTATGCTCTTTTTTGTTTCTTCCACTTGAAGGGTTTTAGGCCACCTCTAAAGTTGTAAACAGACCTTCTTAGGTTTAATTCTATTCCTTGAAAGCCATAGGACAAGAATGACACGACTCTAGCCACATTTGCTTGCACTAAACTAACCCTTCTAGATTTTCACAAAAGCAGTTCGTAAAATCAAAGTGGTGATTACCAAAGATCATAGATGATTCTAAAATCAAATTTGGCACTCTTACTTGTCATTCATGACTCCCAAAAACCAAAAAAATGTAAGTTTCAAAACCTTGGAGGCACTGCGAAGCAAACAGAGAAGAAATAAAAGCAAAAAGTGGCCAAATCGGCCACTTTCTATTAGTGACTGTGGCTCCATGATCACTACCCCCATCTTCTTCATGTTTTTGTGTTTCTTCACCTTTTGATATACATTTTCCAATTTTGCATAGTTTGGATCACATCTGAGATGAGAGGGAGGGACTATGACTTTTTATAACTTGTAAACAGTTGCATCCCTGAGGTAAGTGCAATGAACCCATCTAAACAAAATGAAATTTAATGATGATCTATAATTTTATTCCCATTCTTCTGTGTGTTTTAATGTGTGAATGTTGGACTTAATTCCCTTGCATTCATTAGCATTTCATGTTCATCAGAGAGATACTTACCAAAAGACAATGATGGATACCTGTGGAAACTACTTTTTGATCAGATAACAAATCATGCAAACTCATAACGGGAGGAAGTAAGGACACCTTCCCAATGCCAAAAGCAGCATTCAGAGATTACGAGAGACTATCCCATTCGAAGACCTGTCTGCTATCAATCAGACGCTGGGGATGCCATTTGGAGGAAGAACTATTACCTCGAAAAGTAGATGAGATAGGCACTAGGATTTTGCGTGAAATCAAAGTTTCTGTCTGCTCGAAAAAAAGAGGATCCAAGCTTGACATTTTCTACGAAACGGGAGCAAGGGAAGTAGATCATGGATGAGATGGCTTTGGAGGAGGAAAGGGAGCTAGCACCAGGGCCCCTTTTATTGGAAGTCCCTCAAAGGAAGCGAGGAATTCTTGGGTTGACGTCCAAAAGAACTAGAAGATGAAGATTCATTATCAGACGAAACAACGTCTGGAGGAGATCTAAGGGGCGAGGCAGTGGAACTTGTGGAGGTAATTCCCTGACTTATCGTCCTCATAGAAGAACGGGTAATGGGCCATTTTGCACGAGCTCGATCAGCCTTGCTGGACGAAGGAGCACCGGTGGGTGGAAGAACAAACGAAGGCTCACTGGGCGTCTCTTTAAATTTTACGGGCGAAGATACTCCTGAAGATGGGCATGCTTGCCTCACCATTTTTTTTTCGTTGGTTGTTGTCCTGTCCCTGTCATAGAATCCTAAAGGGGGATAGTAGAGAAGCTCTCATTAGAACGCTTGTAGCCAAACAGAATAGCGCCGCCCCACACCACCACCACCCACCCCGCCCCCCACCCCACCCCCCCAAAACCATTTAGATCTGGAGCACCCTTTTATTTCCAGACCTTTTTTAGTTCGCTGTGTCTCATGGTGGATGGGTCCACTCGGTTGACAGATTTCCTTGTAAGTCACAGCAAATAAGGATAAACCAAAAGATCGGATAAAGGACTACAAAAGTATGGTAAGAGGTTCCGACCTAGATGACCAGGAAACCATGGGACATCACAGACATTCCCTCCGAGCATCGTGTGGACTTCGCAATTCTGCCGACCACGGGAACGTCCCCCTACTGCCTTTGTTGGAATCGGGAAGGTAGAGGATGAGTAACTTCCCGCTGTCCTTAAATTTGAAGTAGTAAATCTCTTTTTTAGTATTAAGAGGATTAAGGGAATGGTAAAAGAAAATTTCAGGAACGCCAAGGTGGGTGCCAAGTAGTTTATTAATGGGGAAAAAAGTTGGTGTAGGATTAAAAAAATGGATTAACAAAGGATCATGGGGAAAACGGACTCCACCTTCGACAACGGCTACCAATGGAAGGGGCATCCTTTCAGTAATTCCTGTTAGATCTGGATCTAGGCTAAGCACACACCGCACAAGAAGAAGAATAAACAATCACACACAAGAGATACAAAGATTTACGTGGTTCGGCCAGATTGCCTACGTCCACGGGCACAAAGATTTCAATATGAAGAAATTTCTCTCTCACCCCTTACAATGTTCTCTTTATGTTTTCTCCTCCCCATTGCTTTCTTGCTTGGTTACAAAGAACAAAACCATCGAAGAGAATATATAAGAGATTGGCCCTAATTAATTGGGCCCTCCACTTATAGGCCCAAGAAGGACCTTTTGAGCCAAACCCAACAATTTCACCTTGACGAAAAATGTCCGACCCTTTGAAGAATTGTTGAAATGTTTTAATAACACATACCTTGTGGGAACCCCATCCCAACATGACTGTACCCCAGTGGAGATGAGTGCATCTTCACTCTTTAACAAGAGGAGAGATTGAGCAAGTCCAAGCAATGCTTGAACTTCTCTGTAGTAACTGGCTTAGTAAGCATATTAGCTGGATTATCATCTGTGTGAATCTTTTTAATGGAGATCTCACCTGTAGCAATCTAATCTCGAATTCTGTGATAGATAACAGATATGTATTTTGTTTTTGCCTAATATACCAGATTTTTTGATAGGCATATTGCACTCTGACTATCACACTGAGCAAGATTAATTTTTGCTTGATACACATATCATTTACCAAACCTCTCAACCAGAGAGCTTCTTTAGAAGCCTCTGAAGCTGCCATGTACTTTGCCTCTGTAGTGGGTAGTTGTAGACTGAAGCACCAATCTCCAGCTTATCGGTCTGCTAGCAAGCGTATAAACATATCCTGTAGTGGATCTTCTCTTGTCTAGGTCCCTACAAAATCAGAATCTACATGTCCAACTGTAAACTTTGACTCCTATTTTCTTTCAAATAGAATTCCCAAGTCTCTAGTGCCCTTTAACTTCACAGTCATGTTCCTTATTCAGCATAGAAGTTTCATCAAACACAACATCTCTGCTGGAGATATTTTTCCTATTTTCTGGATCCCATAGTTTGTACCCATTTATACCTTTTTCAAAGTCGAGAAATATGCATTTGAGTGACTTAGAGTCTAACTTGAATCTCTCATTACTAGGAATAAGTACGTATGCTGGACAACCGAATACCTTTAATAAAGAATAGTTCACCTCTTTACCTGTTGACACTTCTTCTGCAACTTTACAGTCAAGGGGGTCTTGATGGTGACTGATTAACCACATAGCATGTGTGATCAACCGCTTCTGCTCAAAAACTTTTAGACAACCCTGCATGAAGTCTCATACTCCTTGCTCTTTCTAAAAGAGTCCTATTTATTCTTTCTACAACTTCGTTTTGCTAAAGATTCTTTGGAACAATGAAGTGCCTTGTGATAACCTCATCCTTGCAAAACTGTAGAAACCTAACATTTCTGTATTCACCCCCATTATCTGATCTCAAATACTTGACTTTTCTATTTGTTTGATTTTCTACTTCTGCCTTCCACTCTTTGAACTTAGTGAAGACTTTGGATTTCTCTTTCATAAAGTAGACCCAAACTTTTCTTGAAAAATCATTAACGAATGTCATAAAGTAGTGTGCTCTACCTTTTGACATAACCGGGGTTGTTCCCCACACATCGGAGAATGTAATTCAGAATACTACTGCTTCTACAACTATTGCCTCAGTTTTGAAGGACACCTTTTTTCTGTTTGCTGAAAACACTGTATTTGCAAAAATCCAACTTGCATGTTTTCATACTTTTTAACAACTGTCTTTTGTGAAATTCTAACATGCCTCTCTCACTCATATGCCCTAAACGCATATGCCATAACTAAGACTCATCATCATTGGTTTTGTCATATGTGGAGACTGCCACTCCACCTACAACTGTGTTTCTCATAAGTTTATAAATGTTGTTCCCCATTCTGGTACCTTTCATTAATACTAGAACAGCTTTAGTCACTTTAAGCAAACCGTCCTTTGCCATGAATTTGCACCCTTTGGATTCAAGTAAGCCTAAAGAGATGAGGTTTTTCTTGAGTGGTGGCACATGCCTCACATCACCTAAGGTTCTTACAACTCCATCTGCCATTTTAATTTTAATGCTGCCAATTCAACGGTCTTATAGGGTGCATCATTACCATTAGCACACTACCACCATTACATTGTTCATAAGTATTAAACCAATCACGATTAGGGCATATCTAATAAGAACAACCGGAATCTAAAATCCAAGCATCAGATGGTTACCTTGCGAGATAAATAGGAGTTCCACTTCACTTTCTGAAGCAACGCTGGCGGAGTCACTGGTATCAGCTTTATTCCTAGCTGTATTCTTCCCATCTGTAATCGCCTTGTATTCTTGGTAATCTTTCCTCCAATGTCCTTTCATTTTCCAAAAGAAGCACTTTGAATTTTTCTTGCTTCGTGATTTTGATCTGGAGTTGTTTCTTATTGACTTGCCCCTATCGTTAGACCTGCCATGTTCACTAGAGTCTTCTTTTACTAGAAGTCCCTTAGCATGTGAACTAATTTTAGTGGTATTCTTCCTTGCAGCATTGGAGGTGATGTCTTGTCTAACATCCTCAAAATTTAGTGTGCCCTTTCCATGTAGCAGGGTAGTCACAAAGTGATCATATGAGCGAGGAAGAGAGCTCAACAACAGCAAGGACTTGTCTTCATCATCAAATTTCACATCGAGCCTTAACAAATCATTAATCATTCTATTAGAAGGATTCATGTGCTCCAGCACATCACAACCTTCCTCCATCTTTAACCCATACAACTATTTTTTTAGATGCAGTTTGTTTATGAGATTCTTTCCCATGTCAAGACTCTCCAGCTTCTCCCATAGGCCTTTTGTAGTCTCCTCTTCCATGACGTTGTACATGACTTCGTCAGAGAGATAAAATTGAATAGAACTGACTGCCTTTTCATCTATGTCTACCCATTAATCATCTTCTATCTTTTTAGGCTTATTTTCTTTGCCTAACAATGTCACCTTAATACCTTGTTGAATTAAGATATTTTTCACCTTCCACTTCCATAAACCAAAGTTTATTCTTCCATCAAAGTTTTCAATTTAAAATTTGATACCTCCTACAATGGAAGTTCCCGTTGTAGCCATCATAAATCTGAAGATGCTTCAAAAGAACTCACCCAAAAATCTGCTTGTCAAATTGCCAATATACTCCATTCACGTTGTAGATCTCGTCACCACGAGTCCACTGGAAAAATTGAGCTCAATTCCGGGTCCAGATGACTCCGAAAAACACAATTGAATTCTAATTGTTAAACTAGCTGTTTTGACCCTACTGCTGATGTCACTAGTTTTTGCAGACTATGCCAGGCTAGGCTTCTGCACTAGTCAGGTCAGAACTAGCCTAAACTACATATGAGACTGACTAGGCTTCACAAAAGACTAGGTTTGGTTGACCCGAATCCGGACTTGTACCTGACCTAAAAACTAGGTTGTCTTTTTCCTTGCATTTTCTGCAACTAGTGGCAAATCCTCTGCTTGTGCTATAGGGATTGAAACCCTTGTTGTGTCTTGGGCAGTAATTTGAAAAAGAGAACGATGATGCGTTTGTGGTGCTCCAGCAACGACGACGATCTAAAATGACATGGACAAATCCGGATCCATTCGTCCTTTATTTTTTATTTTTGCATAAATCGGAAACACAACAACAACTTTTTTTTTAATGCAAATCTCTCCACTTGTCAAAAGAGATGACAAGTGGCCTTTCTTTATCTCTTTGCTCCAAGTTTCTGTAAATAGAAACTACTAAAAAACGTAGCCACCACCCAATTTCTGTAACACAGAAACAAAAAATCACAACCGGCTTCTATGTGCTTCCTCCATCGGGATCAATACCCGAAATCAACATGAGTGTTGATCGCTGCCTTTTGCAATGATCTGAAACCTGAGGGAAAAATCCCTCCTTGTCTCGAAGGAGTAATCAAGCCCATTGATCTCCTATCTGATCCGTCAACACAACCCCTAGCGCTTTGATACCAATTGTTAGATTTGGATCTAGGCTAAGCACACACTACACAAGAAGAAGAACAAGCAATCACACACAGGAGACACAAGGATTTACGTGGTTCAGCCAGATTGCCTACGTCCACGGGTACGAAGATTTCATTATGAAGAAATCTCTCTCTCACCCTTTACAATGTTTTTTCTGTGTTCCCTTCTCCCTGTTGCTTTCTTGCTTTGTTTCAAAGAACAAAACCATCGAAGAGAATATATAAGAGATTAACCCTAATTAACTGGGCCCTCTACTTATAGGCCCAAGAAGGACCTTTTGAGCCAAACCCAACAATTCCTTCAAGAAAAACCTCCTTAGGCACAGAACGACGAACAGGGACATCATCAGGTATCATATACTTCTTCTTAAATTCCATAATATGCTCAGGGAAATCTAACAAGTTTCTAGGACTCCCATTAAATTTAAAAGAAAAAGATAAGAAGGAGAAGGAGAGTTACATAATTTAGAGAGAAGAATACTGATCAAGAAAGAGAGACAGCAAAAGGCAAAACTGATGTCAGAAGAATGAAAAGGGAAGAAACAGGAAATCTGCAATAGGACAAAGAGGAGCGAGTTGGACTTCATAAAGATAGGGTTTGGTTTCTATAAATAAGGGCTAAGACCAGAGGGAGGGTTCACTCATTTCTCAAGAACTCGAAGGAAATAAGCAGTCAGAAATCAAAGGGGGAGACGTTACATCAAATGAAAGAGCATGATGATGAGTTTGAAATTTAAACTTTGAAATTTAAAATACTGAGAGTTAAAAAAGAAGACGTGTTTGAGAAGAAAGGAGGATCTGGCACAACAGTCGAGGGCGGCACTCCTTAAGCTTTGCTCATCCATATCAAGAGTAATCGACAAGCAAAGCTAAGGGGCCACTGTGGGGAGTAATAAACTAGGCCCATGGGGGCCCACATTGAGAAGACAAAGAAAGAAGATGGAGATGGAGGTAATTTCCTAGAAGCTTAGCTTCGATTTGAATGACACTCGATATGGCCGAGCTTAGCCTTGCCCTAACGCTCAAAATAGTAAAGCATCACCAATGAGAATTATGCCTTGTATCAAGGCAAGGCACCTAAGAGAGAGAAGATTGTGGAAGTGTGGAAGATTACATGGAAAATAATCATCCACACAATAATCATCCTTATAACCTCCCATTGACTCGACAAATTCTCCATGACTTTAGCGGTTAGGGAGAAAATGGAAAAATAGCAGTTATTATACCATCCAAGGATAGGGGGAATGATTGATGAAGTAAAGTAAAGGCATGATTGAAAGCTCATTAACCGCAATTTGTCTTAAGGAAAGGGGATCTTTGGACCTATAAAAGATAACTAATTGAATAAGGTAAAAGAGACGACTCATACACTGATCTTGAGAGAAAACTAGCCATCATATTGAGTTAAGCATCGGAGGACCTAGGTAGGATATCTCCAGCTAGTGCCATTCACTGTTGTTGATATTTTGCAGGATCCTAGAGGATTTCCCCACAGTACTCAGATAGATGAGCCTGTGGTGCTGACAGGACAGACCTCGGGTCCACCAGATCTTACTTACCAAATTTGACCCTACAGAAGGTATATAATTCAATGACCATCATCGATCAAGGGTACCATTTCTTTTTAGTAGTTAAATTGATAAGAATTAAAAGGATGTATTGCTTAGGTGGTTAGAACTAAAAAAGCAAATGTGAATACCTAAAAACGAACATCAAATAGTTTCTCGTTTAATGGAAAATGAAAGAGAAAAGAAAATAAAAAGAAAGAAGATAAGATAAGATGATGACTCAATACATTGTGCACAACCATTACCCTAGTAATCAAAGTGTAGCTAAGTCAATGAATAAATTTTCTATTAGAAATACTAGGCCTTTGTGTGGCCTAATGACCACCCACCCATATGAGTTCCCTAATTGGATGACACAATCACTATATGACTCCATTACTATTAAGACCATATTGTCAATTCCGATTCGTTTTAGCTTGAATGAATGAAATTTTCTGTTTCGATCATTCAACCGAAATAGAATGGGGCTCAAAACTTTTCAGTTTGAATTCCAATCCATTTTTGTTATAATATTGTATTTTTTATAGGCTTGTAGCCTACAAATACAATTTTCACTAGCTTTTATTTATTTATTTTTGTTCTCAATATCTATATCAAGAATTATTTTTATATAGATATATATTTTTTAATTTTTTTTATTCCAAAAAGTTTCTCCAAAAAGTTTGACCAAAATTCTGAAACATTGTAGCATTTCATCTTGAAGGACAGACCGAAATGACGACCGGAACAGAATTGACAACCATGATTAAGAGTACTCCTTGTTAGAGTATTCAACTAAAGTTGCTAACCTAATATAAATCCCATTGTTAGGATGAATCTAGATACTACTCTCTAATTAAAACTCCATTATTGCAAGAGAGTTGTCTATGAGAATATTTATGTAATAGGTCTAGGAGTTACATGTCCTCTCTACACCAATAGATCAATTACCTAGTTATGTGTGTGTCTAATATCAGATATATTTTGAATTACTCAAACTTATCTTATTATTGTGTAGATTTGTTACCCATTATCTTTCTTTCAATAAGTGATTCATGATTTATAATTTATGAATTAAGCTATGAAAAACCATAGGGTCATTGTTATAGTGCAATGATAAAAGTCTCAAGTGCCATCGTAAAACCAAAGGTTCGATTTATAGGAAAGGAAGGTAAGAACCTTCCTAAGTTGTCAAACCATTATCAAGTTATCATAAATGTATTTGTTTTTTTATTATCATTCTTGAACTCGAATGTAGCTAACACACTCATGGTTGAGTGGTACCGGTATCTCACTATGATATACATGTCATGGATCAATTCCTAGGTCTTCAAGTTGGTAGTGTCAATTCTGTCCAGTAGGCGAACATAGCATGAATAAACATAGTTGATTGTAACTTTATTAACATCATTAAAGACCATCCTCTTTTTTTTTTTGGAAATTTATTTTGCTTTAGAAAGGATAAATTCTTTCTCCTATCATTGTGTAGCTAGGGCCAAGCTGTTTTCATAACTTTATCGGTGCATAGATTTCCCTCTATGAGATGGATGACAACTTATCACATATTAGGTTTGGTATTGGTCAAGCTAACTAACGCACCCAACTCGAGAACAACTCCTTACCGTAGTGGTAATTAAGGGTGTAGGAGTGTTTGTTCTCACCGGGAGGTTAGTCCTAAGTTGAAAGATGGCCTCCCTTCGCTTTGTATATGTGAGTTTTTATCACCTCACATGTGAGAGTCCTTATTACCTTGCATGTGCAAGTCAATGTCCGTGTCCTCACATTTATCAGTTTCTATTATCTCGCATGTGAGAGTTAGTATTCTTGTCCTCACATATACGAGTCCTCATTACCTCACATGTGCGAGTTGTGTTTGTGTCCTCACATGTGCGAGCCCCCACTACAGCGCATATGTGAGTTAGTGTATGTATTTGGGTCAAGTTACTATGTTTATCAGGGTCCCATCCCCTCAATTGGGTTAATAAAAAATAAATAAAATAATAATAAAAAACAAACTAACTAGAAACTAGCCCACGCAAGGTTTCATCTTGCATTTAATTCAATTACATATGTGTTTATGATTTGAAATATTAATTTGCCCTGAAAATTATGATGTCATTTATCTTTAAAAAAAATGGTAGAAAGGAAATTTTTTTAAATAGAAGTAGAGTAACAACAAGCAACAAGAGAAGAGCTACCTCTTAACCTAGTCGTAAGAGGCCATCGCTGATGCGGATGTCCAAATAAAGATAATCAAGACCATGCAAGATGAATCTCATCCCCACCAGTACATACCCCCAAACCAGTTTTTGATCATGTATTCACTCTTATGATGGAACCTACTCCTATTGAATTGAAGTTTGAGGATATATGCTTGAAGAGGATGGAATTCATCCTAAACGGCTTGATTATCTCTTTGGAGGTCCTCAATAGGACCCGGCATATGTTGCAAATAACTACTATATGGGATATGCGGAATCTTTTGAAACTGAAGCAATCTGAAAATCTTGTGAAAATCTTGCATACTCTTTCTGCAAGATGAATTTATTGAAGATATCTGAAAAGGCAAACTCTCCTCCTTTGATGTGAAAATACACCTGATTTCTCTCCATTTCTTATTCAAGATGGTAATGTTTGCGAGCAGGATCCAAAATGCAAATCGACGTCCATAAGTTGGATGGGTAATGTTTTTCTTCTGGAAACAGTTTTTTATGGAAAGATTATTATTAATTTAGAAGCATGACATGTAATATTTTCTCGCAAGATTCAAGACTTCCACTCTAGGTAACAATTGCGATACGTACACACACTAAAATACACATAAATTGCACAATAGCTTATGTGACACTACATAACTGTATTCCACTTTTTATTTCTCACCTCATGGGACAAATACACTCATTGCCACCTCATGGGATAAATGCACTCATGTGCATTTTGTGTGCATTTTAGTGTGTATACAAATAATTATTGGGTCAGGTAATGATAATCTTACATGTCACTTCCCTGATGCAAGAAAGATTCTACGAAGATACCATAAAAAAAGTAATGTCTCCTTCCCCTTTTTAAGTAAATACACCCCCTAATGTCCATATTGTCTTCAGCAGAATCTAATACTGGTTACCTCCAAAATCTTCTTAAACCCCAGCAGGTTCCATTTGACCTTTTAAGCATTTATTTCTTCTTCTTTTTCTGTGTCTTCGAAATAGCTTAAATAGACCACCAAATGCTGTTTTTTTCTTCTCAAACTCACCCATCCAATTTCAAGTAGTGCTGCTAAAAAATCTCTCTCTATCCCTTCCTCTTCAAATTGAATTACAGTGAATCTTTTCTTTTCTTCTTCTGTTTTATTTCTCCAAAAGATTATTATTCATTTACTTGAAAATGAGATTCCTTGGGCTGTTTTTGTTATTCATTTCCATATGTTCGGCGGGACCTGCAACAATCACTAGGACGATTATCGTGGATTGGAGGGGTGGTCATGAATTTACCAAAATTCAGGATGCCATCAATTCTATTCCGAAAGACAATAGCCAATGGGTCAAAATAAATGTTAAGCCCGGCATTTACCAGTAATTATTTTTCCATATCTATATTTAATTAATTTACAGTTGATGAGTGGATTATTTTTAAAGGTTTTTTTACACATAATATAGTTACAAAATAGTAAATTGGCTCTTTACAAAATACCTAGCCACTCATGCAAGACTAGTCTGGGCCGAGTCTGACTTGGGCTACATATGGGCTCTGAGCTTTTCTGTAAGTGGGCTGTACCCGAGCCTAATTTTCATCGCTGATTGCTAACTGTGCTGTGATGTACACATATTTAACACAGTAAGATGGATTTGCCTCACTCATTAAAAGAGAGAGAGAGAGAGATGTATTTGCTTTGTCTTATTTCGGATCAAGATCTGAAACTGGATCCATTCTTCAAATTGGTTATAGGATCCTGATATAACTTTTAGGTTCTGAGTCGGTACAGGATCCATACCTTTAAAATGGGTTCCGCTCTAGATCTGACCCGTTTTTATTGCATAGTTTTATTATTCCAATGTTTTTCTTTCTGCTTTTCATTATAATGCTCATATGTACATGCATGTATGTAGGGAGCAGGTCGTGGTTGATAGACAATACATCTACATCCAAGGAGCTGGGCAATCAAATACATTCATAGACTATTCTAATGCTACAGATACTCTTCGAAGCAATACTTTTGCAGTTACAGCAGATAATTTTGTGGCAAAAAATATAGGCTTCAAGGTGAAGAAGACACGTAGTGGACTATTTATTTATTTGTTATGATTTAGTATGGATAATGTGTTGGGACATTCATTTTGTGGCCTAATATGACCACATGGATCAGCCCACTTATGTATCCAAATAAGCAATTCTTGTGGTCAAATTATGTTGATTTAGTTGCCATTCATGATTAAACTAATTGGGAGAATAAGTTAGGGAGATTATTTTTTAAATCTTTTTTTTATGGGAGGAAAGATTCTCTATAAAAGAAATTCTTGGGTTACTTCTCTGGCCAACTGTTAATTCTAGGTTTTCATCAATTACATAAGAAATAGAGAAGTTCAAGAGAAGTTGTAAACCTCTAACTAAGGCCAGCCCCTTTGTTGACAGATAAATTTAACAAGTACATGGATTCAGGTATAATAGATTTATTATTTATTACATCTATATTATTTGATTATACCCATAGATCTTGGTTTTTAATAAAGCTAACATAATGTTCATCTTTCACTAATTAATCTTCTGTTAATTTAACAATCTCCATTGTCACCTGCAGAACAATTACAATCGTATTCGTGTGGATAATGATGTGACCAAGCAGGCAGTTGCAGCAAGGGTAAGCGCAGACAAGGTTGCTTTCTACAATTGCGCCTTCATCAGCGTGCAAGACACACTGTGGGATGACAAAGGCCGCCACCTCTACCAATCATGCTATATTAAAGGGGCAGTTGATTATATCTTTGGGGCGGGTCAGTCTCATTTTGAGGTACACATTCATTCTTCAATTTACAAATTGGAGACTGGTGTACAGTATGTCACAAACGATCAATCTTTTTAGAATGCAAGACATCTACAATAGTAATATTTTTTTCTTCCGTTTTTTGTAGAACTGTATTCTAGCATATAATGGAGACAAAATACAATACCAGAAAGGTTTCATAACAGCTCAAGGTAGAAATAACGCCACTGATCCAAGCGGGTTTGTGTTTATGAGCTGCAATGTGTCTGGAGTTGGAAGTGTTTATCTTGGAAGACCATGGAGACCTTATGCAAGAGTGTTGTATTACAATTCTTATCTTGGTGAGAACGTGATTCCTGAAGGCTGGATAGCTTGGGCTGGCTCATTAGATGTGTAAGTTTTCTAACATTTATGAGTTTCTTCCAGGGCTTGTTTGTTTATGTAATTAAATACACAATGATAGTAAGAACTTCTATTTCTCGAAGTCATTAAAACTAAATAAACAAATGTGAATTTCTACAAATGTCCATCAAATTATCTTCCCTCTAATGGAAAATGAATGAAAGGTTGGCCCATCAAACATATCGTTATACTAATTCAAATCCTAAAATGTTAAGGGTTGCATCTGCATGGCTACCTTATATACTTCAACCCTCACCTTATTTATCTCTCAATGAAAATCATTCGATTATGAATTCATATTTATTCAATTCCCATATCTTCAATGGAAACAAAGTAGCCTTTTCATCCATTATCTTAGTTTCTTTATTTCTTTGCACTGTTTTAAAATGTTGCAAATTAAATATCTCAAAAATCATTTATTTCAGGTACAACGTAGTGTTTGCTGAGAGCGGTTGTTCAGGTCCAGGCTCAAATACATCCAAGCGAGTGCCATGGGAAAAGAAACTAAGTGATGCGGAATTGAATGCATTAACAAGTAGGTCGTTCATTGATGCAGGAGGGTGGATTGAACAACAACCCTAATTTTTTTTGTATCCAGCTTTTTCCTCCCATTACTATGTTTATGTAATATTTGAAGTCTTTCAAGGTAATAAGAAAAATTGGTTGGTGCCAATATAATTCTGCCATCTTGGATTGGAAACAACCTTAAACTGGGCATTGGTGATGATCTCACCATCTGAATGTTGATCCATATTTGACTTCATCATCTTCATCATCATCAAAGCCTTATCCCAACCATATAGGTGTCGGCTATATGAATTCTGTTTCTCCATTCTGTTTTATTTTGAGCCAAATCCTTAGATAAGTTAAACTTATTCAAATCTGATTTAATAACCTACATCAATATTTTCTTCGGTTTATCCCTACCTCTTGATGGGCCATCCATTGGATAGCCAAACTTTTCTCACCGGTGCCATTACTAGTCAACGCTCAATATGCCCAAACCATCTTAAACGAGTTTCTCTAATTTTATCCCCTATTGGTGCTACCCCTAAATGCTCTCAAAAGCGCTCATTTCTAATTTTATCTTTTCTAATTTTACCATACATCCACCTAAGCATTCTCATATCCACCACATCCATCTTATGTATATGTGTCTTCTTAATTGGCCAACATTATGCTCCATATGTCATAGCTGGCCTAACCACTGTCTTGTAAAATTTGTCCTTCAATTTCATTGGCATTCGTCTGTCACAAAGTACTCCAGAAGCTAGTCTTTACTTTAGCTATCCAACTTTTATCATATGCTCAACATCTTCATCAATCTCCTTATCCTTACTAATCATTAAGCCCAGATACCAAAAAGGATCCCTACGTAGTATCTCATTGGTTTCAATTTTGACAGTGGTTTCAATACTTTGTATATGTCTACTTAAATTGCAATCCATATATTCTGTCTTCGTACGACTTATTTTAAAGCCTCTAGATTCTAATACCTCCAGCCATCTCTCAAGTTTTGCATTTACATTATCTCCTGATTCATCCAGATTTGACTAGCTTATGAAAAATTATGATTTTCAAACAATTGTAATCTATTTAATTAGTTTCAGGCTATCCTATGCTCTATCTCTAGATGTAAGCATGGTTATATTTGTTAAAGCAAATGAAAGGAAATATCTTACTTATATCAGATTGTACTATTAAGATGACATATCTAGAAACCAAAAAATGTTCCAAGGTGTTTGGCTATAATGGCAGCTCCGAATCACCTGGCAAGATGGTCTCCAAAGTTTTTAAAAAAATCTGGCCCATATGTTGTAAGTTGAAATGAACAATTAAATAGAAATAGATCTACGATGAATAAAGATAACAGAAATTATGGAAGAAGATTCTGTGAGACTAGATCACATTTTGATAGCAAAGTGATAGCATTTTCAACAGTCTATAAACCTGATTGAAGTCAATTCAAAGTGACAACATTTTCAACAGTGTAAAAACCTGATTGAAGTCAATTAGGTGGTGTAATTAGGACTCTAGATCATCTGAAAAAATTCTAACCTTAACACAAGTCAAGGTTCCGACACAGATTTCTATATGTAAGTAATTAACTTAAGTTAACAACAATCAACTACAAGAGATAAGCATATGATTTTTATGTGGAAATCCTAAACAGGAAAAAGACTACAGGACCTAATACCTGTCCACACTCAGATCAAACACTATGCAAGAGAGGTTGCAAGATCTACTTTTTACCTTTATCCAGTTGAACATAACTTAAAAGCATTGAAGTTCTTTTTACCAACACACACGTTGTTTGCCTTCTTCACGCTTGATCCAACACCCCTTCAGGCCACTCAAGACGAACAACCATCTATAAAAGAAAAGATAATCTTCTACAAAAGAGTAGAAGTAATAGTCTCTAGAATTCAACAACTTCCATAGTCTCTCAATAAACGCTCTCGAGAAGAAAAGAATCTCTAATGTGAAATCTTAACTTAGAATACAAAGATAAATGCCTTAAGGTTGGAAGAGAACCCCTTTTTATACCTCCAATTTTATACCTTATAATGGTTATCCAACCAAGATAGGAATTAGCACAAAACAAAAAAGTTCCACTTAAATTGGAAATCAAAATTTGCTCAATGGCAATTTTGCAAATTTGGACAATAAAGTTTCTATAAACTTACCGAGGCCATAACTTTGTCATTTTAAATTTGATTGACGCAATCTTAGAGCATACAGATATCTACTCGAAATGTACTTTCCAATGGTAGGTCGCCTGCCAAAATCCGACACTCGATTTGTAAGATATAACATTTTTAATTTAAATATCTTCATTCCTGCTCTTTTGAGACTCTTTAACCCCTTCAATTTCTTAGTCTAAAATAAATAGAAACACAACTTTGATTAGAACTAGAGTTTTATTCAATCTATGAATTAGCCAACAAATATAAATCCTTACATCATTCATTGGACACATTAAATAAATTAGAATGGACACATTAAATACATTAGAATCTCTTCTAGGCA
Source organism: Sextonia rubra (assembly GCA_037013555.1). Lineage (NCBI taxonomy): Eukaryota > Viridiplantae > Streptophyta > Magnoliopsida > Laurales > Lauraceae > Sextonia > Sextonia rubra. The sequence goes on along the minus strand of JASUAD010000001.1, from coordinate 100,166,895 downwards.
TTATCATAATGGAATGGCTAGAATCAATGATGGAAGAAGTAAAAAAAATATCAAAGCAGCGTAAGATGCAAAGCAATCCAGACCATCCAAGATGAAGTCTCATCCCATCCAGTGATGCACCCCTCAAATTGCAGTTTAGTAGAAGTGGATCCCAGTGCATGATTGATCACATGATGGATACCATTGTATGATTGATCACCTTTCGGTTTTGTGCAACTTAAGGACTGTAACTCTCTATACACAGCTCCACACTACAACAATTTCTTACCGTCCACTATATAGATTCAACTTGCACTTGACTCTTTAGACAATTTTCTACAAAAGATGTAAAAGATACAACTCTTTAAAATAAAGCTTCAGCTCAATCTTTCTAATTGAAGCTTTAAAGAAGAAGGTGATCTCTAATGTATAATCTGCACTTAGAATAATGTAATTTGTGTATTATGATTGAGCATGAAACCATTTAAATAAGCCACAATTTGTGCCCCGAAAGAACACTCACAGTAGAATAAGAATTATTAGTTTTTGTACAAACAAGAAACAATTCTGAAACAAAGAACACGAGTTTTTTCTACCAGTGCGCTCGAGGGCGCGCTACGCGCTTGTAGTTATACATAACTATCTTAAGCGTGGTCTACAGGAGCTTGAGCATAAATGGTTCTGCCTTGGGCACTCGAGCGCAGATGCAGGGGCGCTCTAGTGCATGCCATATTTTTTCTAATATCTTTAATTCTACTCTTTTAGCAACATGAACCACAATCCATTCTAAAAGAATATAAAATACAGCTCAATGGATCCAAAGTTTTGTCCAAGCCATAAATTAGTCAATTACAAATATCCTTACAATGGGAAAAATTAATGATGCTCTTTAGTGGGGTTATGCAGTAAAATCTGAATAATAAATTTCATTAGAAGGACTGAGCCAACGGTCAAATAATTCGTTGGGCCGAATGAACAAATGGCTAGATGACGAGGCAGGGTTAATCTACAGGATCATAAATGCTGATGCCTCTTTTGATCCTTTTACATGAGGGTTCCATGTACCTAATTGTCTGAAAACTGGACACGGGGGGCACACCAAAGCCAAAATGTCGACCGTTCTCTTTTCCTTCTTCATTGCTCACTGGCAAACAAGCCCAACACACCTCGGCAATTTCCATGACCTGAAAACTGTGGGAATAAAAGAAGAACCGATGGGTAGAGTCCTCACCATTTGTCGACACAGAAGCGCACCAATGTGGAAAAGATATGGAGGTGCAATACCTGCAGTTGCCGTCGGGAGCCAAAATCCACATGCATGGCCAATGCTAAAAAGAAAAATGCTATTATTGATATCGTTTCTAGTACTAAAGGTTCATGTTTAATTACCCAAACTCTGTGTTGCAGGATAATTATCTTACAAGTTATCCAGTCAATAAATTGAATTTTGCATGATTACAACAAAATTCGGGATGTTATTGTTAGAGAGGCTGCTACAGATTAAGATTAGATAAGGTTGCTAAAGATTTAACTAGTTTAAATTTGAAGAATATTAAATCTTGCTTGTTATTAATTAGTATCTATAAATTTAGAGGTTCTCTTCAACGAAATACTATGGTGAATTTATGAGAATATTTTTTGATTATTAAAAGTGTACAGTTATGACAAGTTCATGGACCTTGGAACTGGAAAGTTTGAGAAAAGTATTTATGAGGGTTTTGCATCCCCACCTTAATAGTTTTAAGACTCTTAAGTTTTATTTAGAAGTCAGTCAATTGGTAGTTAGACATGAAAAACCAAAAAGGTGAGAGACCAGAGACAAAAATGAATTAGTTCATATTGAAAAAGAGAGTACCCCTCAGAAAAGAGGGCCCTCTATATTTGGAGGACAAATACTTCAAACTCACAGGTCGTCTTGACTTGCATGTAAGGAATCTGATCAAGTGGCCGGTGGGTGCTAAATTTTCCAAGAAAAAGCATATTTTGCCAACCAAGCAGATACCAATTCAAGCCTGTGTATCGGGACGCACAAGCATGGGCCCACTTAGGGTGTGAACTGGGGACCGTTGACTTACCTGCCTTGCCGAGTTGCCGTGCGGTGCCCGTGGGTGGCTGGTTTAAATTTTAAAGGCATTATTGAATGTATTTTATTAGTTTTATTTTCAAATATAATCCTTTTAAATTGTATTTAATTTTCTAAAACTATTTTTCAAACTCCATGGGCTAGGTCTCCTGCCGTGCTCATGGGCCTAGTTGCAGGGCCAAAATGACCTGGGCTGAAATGGATCGAGGCAGGCTGCAGCTCGTTGGGTGGCGTGCCCAGAGATCCACAGCACTGCCACTTTCTCGTTGGTGTATGAAAGCGGCCCCTTTCGATTGATCTCCTTACTATGTTGAGGGTCCAATAAATATTTCTACAGGACTTTCGAATGGCTCCTGTTATAGGAGGCCATGGCCCCTAGAATAAGCCTTGTCCATTTCAATAAGAATTAGCTGTGAATTTAGCCAATGAGCCTAAAAATAATATTCATGTAGTTTTTTTTTTCTTTTTCTTCTTTTTTTTTCCTTCTGCTAGAAGGGTAGAACAGTTGGTTTTCCGAATTGACCAAATACAACATGCTATGATAATTATTAATGTAAGATCCATAAGTGACCATACTTGTCATAGAAGTAAAATGGTTTTGTGTCTCTACCAATTAAATTTAGGCTCTCTTTGGTCCATGCATACAAAGAGCGAAGGAGCAGTTGAACTAGACTGGATCAAAAGGATGAAGGTTTTGAAAGGAGTGGCACACGCTTTGTCATACATGCACCATGATTGCATTCCAGCGATAGTACATTGAGACGTATCTACCAACAACATGCTGATAAATTGGAACTTCGAAGCTTGTGTCTCTGATTTTGGCACAGCCAGACTTTTAAAGCCTGATTCATCCAATTGGACCACATTGGCCGGCACTTATGGGTTCATTGCTCCAGGTTAATTACTGAACCTCTTTGCATTTTATCTTAGTCTCGTAAGGAAAGTCATCAAACTATTGCTTAATATAGAGAATAGAACATATATAATTGATTTCTTTTGTTGCAGAGCTTGCTTACACAATGCAAGTAACAAACAAGTGTGATGTTTTTAGCTTTGGAGTGGTAGCACTGGAAGTGATGATTGGAAGACATCCAAACAAATTAATGTGCTCTTTATCAACATCAGGGGGCCGAAAGATGCTTCTTAAGGATGTGTTAGACCAACGCCTTCCACCTCCAGAAGATGAAGTGGCAAATGAAGTCATTCTTACAATGATTTTTGCATTGGCATGCATACAAGACCAACCGCAGTTACGCCCAACCATGCAGCGTGTGTCAGAGGAGCTCTCTAGTTGCATGACCCCATCTGTGCCTTTCAATACAGTCACTTTGTCTCATCTGTCGTCTCTTTACGGTATAGCTGAATTCAGAGATGAGAATTGGTCAAGGCGTTCATATTGTGATATATATTAGTTATAGACAGAGTTCCCTCCGTTCGATCCATTTCGGTAGAAATGGAGAAAAAAATTGTTATACATTAATGCTGTGAATTGAAAGAGGAGATGAAGTTGCAGTATGATTGCGACATAGTAGAACAACTGAAAAAGACAACTGAAGCGGTGACAAATGCAGAAGAATATTATCCTAACAAACTCTCAAGCAAATGATCTTTTTTTAGTCAGTAAGAGATACTAATCAACAATACCACAAAGAAACTCACCAACTGGATCAGAATAACAAGCCCGAAGCTTCAGCTGCCATTTTCAATTCCCTAATAAGAATACAGGAGAAATCCACGCTAACAAAATCACAAGCTAATTTGGTAACATCTAAAATCAAATCATCTATGCGAGCCCGGGTGTGTTTGGGTGGACTATAGGCTCTTATAACCTATTATTATTATTATTATTATTATTATTATTATTTTAAACAAAGGGTGGCCCAACCCTTTGAGTTAGACTAATCTCTTCTGGCTAATGGGGAGTTAGGTAAATCTCCTATGACCTAGCGTATAGCAGAGTTCGAAGCCAATCTTATTACTTGTTAAAGTTAACCGTGCATTTGGGTGGACCTATACCCCAACTCCTATACCCCCAACTTTTTTCATTATGAAATTTCCCAAAACTTTGTGAAAAATAGCATGACCCATAGCAGTGAATTCGAATTACAAAAATTGTTACCCTTTCTATCAAGGAGACTTATATCTCACTCTATTAGAAATAGGACTTGTGCTAAATGAATCATATATAAACAACATATATAAACAATCCATACACAACTAATTAAAAAAAAATCATTGATGAGTTACTTGTGGTCATCTAATGGGCCATGACTCTATGAGAAGCATGGATATATAGTTGTGAGGGCAATATTTAAATTCGGCTATGACATTATAAAAAATTTAATTCTAAAGATATAAATGATAAGCATGGTAATGTGAAGCATGGATATATCCATTAATAATTGGGGTCGTTCCACGTTACATCATGCTTTGTCTTTAAATATATGTGATTCGGGCACCTATGGTTCAATTGTGGAAGAGAACAGGGAGCGGAGTTGAGAGACAGAGAGACAGAGACAGAGAGAGAGAGAGAGAGAAGAGGGAGCTGAGTTGAGAGAGAGAGAGAGAGAGAAGAGGGAGCTGAGTTGAGAGAGAGAAAGAGAGAAAGAGAGAAACAGTCGAAGTCCAAATGAAGAGGATTGTCGCCACTGTGATTCTTATGCTCATCGTTCTGCAGGCTCCTGCCGATGCCCGCCCTGCCCCTGGAATAGCCGGTAAGACGAAAAAACAAAAGAAGGGAGATTGGGCATTTTCCATCTTGCCGCTCTTCCTTCCTCTTCCTTTTTTCCCACCTGCATTTCTTCCGTTCTTCCCAAAGTGTTTCCCCACCTCAGGGATTAGGTTTTATGAGTTGTAAGTGTCTGTGTTTGTGCCGTTAGTGTTAGTGGGAGGAGTCGTGTGTTGTTAATCTGTAGGAAGCAATGGGGTGTATGTAAAAGACCAATTCTTTTCACAAAGTTTCAGTAAATAAAGGATAGACAGCCCTGTTCCTATAAACCCAATGGTTCGGTTAAACAGGCAACCAACTCCCTTTTAGAGTGGGTTGGGAAATAGTTTTCAGGGTTCTCACTTTCATCTCATGTGAATTTATTTTCTTCTCCTTGCAGAGCCCACGCGTACCAGGTGCAAACAACAACCGTGTGACGGATTTTGGGGCGGGCCACCCGGTGACACCAACTCGGCGCCAACAGGAAGACGACATCCTCCACCACCATTCCCTATTTAATATACTTGAAGGTGGATTAAGTTTTATTTTCGTGAATTATATTAAGGAATAAGTCAAATTTTATGCATTGGAATTATTGTATATCCAGGTTGGAGGATGTTAATGGAATTCATATATACAGGTTTTTAGTATCAAATAAATTGTAGTTATCTTATATATACAGGAGGCTGGCAGGAGCAATCCACTGACTACATCTTACAATGGACCCATGTCTTTGTCATTTATTGCCTTCTCTTTTCGTTTAGGATGCATGTTGTAGGCCTTCGCCTTGTGCTTCATAGCATTCCAGGATACGTCTCTTATACTATTTTTCTATGTTCAATGAAGTTATCATTTCAAAAGAATAAATAAATAGCTATAATTTCCACCCAATAAGGATTTTTAAATTAGAACTCTGGCCATGGTCACATAAAGCACTGACGGTGAAAAGGATTTCTGACCAACAACGAGAGCAGAAAATCCAAACGTTGCCACAGGCAAAGTGGGATATGGATAAAATTCTCTAATTCAATGAGGATCATGCTAAAAGTATGGAAAACACAATCACTCATCCAGCCAACAATTACTTCTCTATTCCACACAAAAGAAATATACGAAAGATGAACTGAAAAATTCTAGAAAGACATCCTAATTACAACTGGGAAAAATGGTCTTCCTATCAACTACCATGTAAAAAAGACACTAAGTTTGCACACAAAGAACTAATTGATCAAAAGCCTCTTCTATCCAATTGATGATTGATCCTAAAGACCTAAAAAAACCTAATTTTCAATCCAAGATAAGCAGCTCTTAGGATAAGATACCAGAGAATCAACCCAATTGTCAGAAATGGAAAAACAATCCTCCAATCAACTACCATTCCCAACAAACTCCTAAACTTTACTACAAAATGACAATCCCTAAACAATGAACAGAAATTCTTTATAACAAGATTAAATGAGAAAAAGCAAACCAACAAACAGATTACCAAGGAGAGTCTAAAACAATTGGGACTACTAAGCAAACTTTCAAATTCACAGTTATACAATGAAATCTATCCATGTTTTGGATGATAAATCTTTAGAATACAAACTGCGAAAGAAAAGGGAAAATGAAACATGGAGCTAATATACAACATTATCATCAACTAATCACAATAGAAATATAAGAGAGAGAGAGAGAGAGAGAGAGGGAGAGAGAAGAACACAATCAATGTGATCATTCAACAAAAAGAAAATAAAGTTAGCTGACAAAAAGTTTTTTTGACACTAGAATGAAGTAGGAAAAGAGTAACTGGCTTTCCTATGAATCAACTCCAAATAGTCAAATACAAACCTTGCTGATAGGACCCCATTATAGGTCTCATAGGTGCCTTCCTCTGCAGCAAGTTCAGGAGAAGCTTTCAAAGCATGGTACAAATATGTCTTCGTTGAGCTGTTGAGCCTGCAAAAACAAGAAGACAGACCTGAGATCACAGCCATTCAAGTAACAGAAATCAAATGATTGCTCTTGGAACTGGGCAATCATCTCTGGTGAATCAAATGGCATTCTGAGTAAGATAAAAACATCTGCAAGACCCTGAACTCCTATACCAATTGACCTGCGCAGCATATTTGATGTCCTTGCAGTTTCCTGAAAGTTGTAAGATAGTACCATTCTTCCAAACAAAAACTGGAAAAGATGTGCAAACATGACCTCCTATGAAATTGGACAGATTGAAGATGACCTGAGCAGTATCAAGACACCTCAATTTCCCATTGAACGAAGTATCACACTACAAGATCATAATCTTGCACAGGGATCACTTAACCTATAAAGACGGCTGATGCTCAAGTAGCCTCATATACACGGTTTCAGTAGGATCCTTGGGATATAATTGATAAAGAACAGTCCATGTCCTTTTATTGGGCAGTCATGGTGTCATGTGATGCAAATATATTGATGCAGACAAAATTTAAGCAAGGCCTGGCTGATGGATGTCAGCCAAATGGGCATAGTCCATGCACCATTAGCCCAGTTGGACGAGCCAATAAGTCCCAGCTGAAATGGACAGAACAACAAAGGCAGTAGGTTCTTGAATCATTTCATACTTCTGCAACCTTTTGAAGATTCAGAATGTCCTAGTTTTATTTGTTGGAATAGCAAGCCCATGGTTTGAGAAGTTATAAACAAAGTTGAGATGTAATATAAATAGGGTTAGCATTTCTTTTTCTATTTAGAAATCGTAATGCTTTTTGCCCATACATTGATTCATAAATCATAATGCAAGTGAATACTGATTAATCTCAAGTCAATCAGAATCCCAGTGGACTGCACCAACAAACAGTCATGTGGCAGGCTGTAGGTGAATCTGTGGAAGGCTTGTCTAAGGCATCTTTCCTTCTGTTGCTATAATAGATTTCCTTGGAGCTAGCTTCCATTGATTAAAGACTCTTCAAAGACTGATTAGCTCACCAGAGGAACATCTAATGCTGTCACCAATCTAGACAGCTGCCGGTTGCCGCTATAGACTTGCTGCATCGCTGATTGCAGAAGTTTCATGCCAAGACAGTTCAATCAGTTATATCTATCCAGATTTTGCAATCTGATTCTCAGAATTCATCACATTATCAAGTGTGCTTAAGGCTGATCAATCTATACATACAATTATAAGGTCCCAAAGGGCACCCAGTAGTTTTAGCATTTTACAACAGTATCACTTGCATTTATCAAAATAAATATGCGGCAGATCTTTCACAATGGTATAATGGAATGGTTGTACAAGGAAATTTATTTCAGACCTTATTTTGAGAAGTTTAAACTAATGGGGAACTTCGCATACCGTTTCAAGGACCTTTCACAGCATGAGACCACCAAATAAATGCCCACAAGAGACAACCATGGCATCTTCAAGGAATGCACTCCTACAACACAGATGAGGAAAATAACAAGGGAAAAAAAAAAGAGTTGTCTACTCTAGGCCCTCTTTGTTCTATCCCTCTGGCACAAAAATAAACCAATCTCAGAGAAACAAATAATAAAAACAAATGGACGCTTTTGTTATATCCTGTTTGGCCATTTATCTGATCCAGCTTAACTGTTGTTTCAAATGATAAATTTTAGACATAGACATGTCTAAGAACCTCTGCTGGTCCATATTGGTTTGACTATTACTTTGCTCATACTGATTTTGATGGTTTGAATCTACAACACAATTCAGTTTTTGACCAAGTTGTCTTGTGGTACTGACGATCAAACCCATTGTTGAATGTCAGATTTTGCTCCAGGTGAGGACAGAATCTCGGTTTCTTATTATGCAATGTCAATCTCAGTCCAAATGGGCTATGTATCATGGATTATACACAAGAGATTAGAGTACTAGTCACGAGGTCATGGGATTGAAACATGGGGCAGGCCTACCCAATTGTAGGCGCTGAAACGAAGTCTATGAGCAATAAACGAATGAGTTGGTGGCGAATAACTCACGCGTGGGGCATGAGATATTGAATAGAAAGCTGTTATCTGAACTTGGCTCAAGTTTACTTACTTTCTTTTTCTTTTCCTTTTTTTTTATAATGGTGGCTTAAGGTTATTTAAATCACCTGATGGCAATTCAAGGTTTGTACTATATGGGTCATGGTTCATTTTATGTAATTGATCTTGGTTGACAACACTGTCAAACCCTTGACTCTTTTGAGGGTAACATGATCACATCCATTTAATATCTCACTATTTAATGATAAACCCTTGGCTTTTAACTTAAATACCAAATAACTGTGTCTTAAATTACACCTCAAATGGAAAGAAAAAAACAAAGCTCTACTCTAAATATTTTCGCAAAGCACAGACATGTCTTAGGAATAAAATTTAGCAAACGAAGTCAAATTCGAACTTATGACATGTCTCAGGAATAAAATTTAGCAACAGAATCATATTCAAACTTATGTATTTTCCTCTTCCCATAGTCTAGAGAAAGAATTTAGGAACAGTTGAAATTACCAACAAGAACTGTGCAGGCCTTCCACTTCCCAATTTGATCTGCAAGGACCGGACAGCCGTGGAGATCAACAGAGCCATCTTCAGTGTACCCTTTACCTTCCATTAGAGTATTAGATGTTGAAAAGCTGCAAGAGATAGAAGGGGAGAATGTTTAGACTGGTTGAGAAGAGAGTGGAATGAATACCAAAACGATATCAGTATTAGTTAAGTTGGGAGGTTGCAAGGAGAGCTGTAAGTAGGAAATTTTTGGTTCCTTATCAGAACCAAATGAATGGAACTAATGAATCTTCAAAATGAGCAATATATCAAGATGAGAAAGGAAAGAAACCCATTTCAATCATGAGCACAATAACCAACACGGCTAACTGATTTCGGAGATCAATAACCAAAACTTCCAGAACCCAAAATTAAACACCAAAAGGCCTCAATCCCCACTTCAAATCAACACTTAGAATTTAAAAAAAACGCAAGATATTAGCGATGTCCACAAATGAATAATAGAAACTCAAATTACAAAATATTCAGAATGCACCCAAATTACATATGGAAAGCTTCAACATTCAGTTAAATTATACTACTACCCAAAAATAGAACAGAAACCCACTTCAAATCCAATTACCATAAAGAACCCAAAACAAAACCCAACCAAAATCGAAATTAGGACACATTGATTCCAATGATTCAGAGTCTAAACACAGCCACTCAAAACCCACTAGAAAGAAAAACCCCATTCAGAAGCCAGACAGTGACCCAAACAGAAAGAGAACCAACTAAAAGTGTAAAAAAGACAGTTAGCCAGTTTAGATTCCTTTTCCATTTTAGCTACTGCCCTCCATTTGCAACAGCTTTGGCTAATAGGCTTTGTTCAACCTCAAACTTCTCAATGTTGCTATGTTATCTACTGCCATATTTCATTATAAATGCAAAAAGATGAAGACCCATAACAGAAAAGGACATGAAAGTAACAGATCAAAGCTTCTGAGGCTCTTCAGGCTCTTTAGGCTCTCAGTCTCAACTAATTAGAAACTGTAAAGCACAAAAACCCTAGATCCAAATCACATACCAGACCTTCTGATTCGCCATGCGCATGCAATTTGCGACCTAAATCAAAGACAACAAGAAGGCACTAATCAGATCAGACATATGGATCATCAGAATCAAACGATCAAACCCTAAAGCAGAGGATCTCTTCGATCGATCTAAAGAGAAGAAGCCCTAAAACAGGAAGATATGTTCCATTGATCGAAACTAAAGGAGAAATCCAGATTTAGATTTACCAAAAACAACAAGGATGTTAGAGTTGAGAGAACATGTTAGTAATGATATCTAATGCCACTTGTACTGGTGGAATTTACCAGTCATGAAAGTTTAAAGTTTCCTACCTTTTGATTAGCTAATCTTGGACAGTAGTGCCTTGAGGAGCCTTCATTACTTAAGAGCTTGTAGATCTGTGGCTCTAATTACCTAAAACAGGTTGAGATACTTGACTTCTCTCAACTTGTATTTTTTTCCATGTTTCAGATCTCTTAAGATGACTAATAATGAATGATCATGGTGTTTTCTGGACAAAAGGGTTTGTCTTTATCACATGACCAAAGGCTTAAGGTTAAATTAGTTGGATCAAGTTCCTTGTTGTGTACTGTGAGCTTGATGCTTTTGAAGGTTCAATTGAACATTGTGTGGTTGATGAGGGGTCAGGTTTCATGATCATTAGCATCATGCATCACCATTAGCATTAGTAGAGCCTTGTCTCAACTATGTTGGGGCTGGCCACATGAATTCGATTTCTCCATTCCAGTTTATCATGGGGCAAATCCTTGGATAAATTGCATTTCTTCAGTTCTAACCTTACTACTTCCATCTATGTCTTCTTCGGCCTACCTTTATTCCTTGGCAAGCCATCAACTTGCTTAGAAAGACTTTTCCTCGTTGGTGCTGTTTTTTTTTTTTTTTTGGTAGAAATCCTCAATGGTGCTGTTGTTGGCTTATTTCGCATGACTAAACCATCTCAAATGAGTTTCTCTCAATTTATCACCTATTGATGCTATCCCTAAATGTTCTTGAATCCATTGATTTCTAATTCTACCTTTCCTAGTATTACTACACATCTGTCTCAATATTCACATCTTTGTTATACTCATTTAGTGTTTCACATCTTTGATATACTCATTTAGTGTATGTGCTACATCTTGATGAGCCAACATTTTGCTCTGCAGGTCATTGCTAGTCTACTTGTTGTCTTTTAAAATCTCCTTTTAATCTTGTTGGCAGACAATGATCACAAACCAACCACAAAAACTTAACATATTTTAAGCAAAAACTTTTTATATGCATTCTAAATAATAAAAAAGAAAGAGCTAGATTCCCCAAAATATTGTAAATATAATATTCTTTAAGGAAAATATTTTGCCTAAAAGATTGGCTTCTTGACTAGCCAGCATTTTGCTCTGCAGGTTAAAGCTAGCCTATTTGTTGTCTTTTAAAATCTCCTTTCAATCTTGTTGGTACTTGGTACACAACAATCACAAGGCACTCCAAAGTATGTCTATACTTCAACTAATTCCGCTCTTATTCTATGTTCAACATCTTCCTGAATCTCTTTGTCCTCACTAATTATTAAGCTGCTCCATCCCCCTAGATGAGGGGTTGAGCTTTCATAAGTTTAATGAAAGTTTTAGTTTTCAACTTAGATTCTGTGCTGAGTCCAGCGATAGTGAACTCTGAAAAATGCATGGATCTTTTGTTTCATTTCTAAGTATTATATGTAAATTTACTGATAGAAAAGAAATTTTACATGTAAATCATGGACAGCAGGCAACAAATGTTTTTCGATTAAAGCGACGCTTGAAAATTGAAAGATTCATGGAAAAGTGGCCTCTTGAGCAACATATTTTGTTACTATAAGTTTTTTCAGTTTATCTGCTCTAGTGTCACAGGGATAACTTTGGCTGGTGCTACCTAACAAGGGGGTTTCTAGTGTTTGCGGGCTTCAAGTATAATTGCTGTGTATTAGAAACTCTGTAGCTCATGTGAAATGAAAGGGATAATTAATCATCTAATAATGGGCCCAGGTCAGCTTACCCGATGTTGGAGACTTAACTGTATCAGCAATGCATATGATGTACTCAATAATGGAGGCTCATCTACATTGTTACAATCTATGGCAGGTGCGCCCTATGTTTTATTACATCAATTTTCTTTCGATCACCTCTAAATCTCTAATGTGCCAAATTAGGTTGATTGCCTGAATTCGTGAAATAGTTGTAATGGTAGCTTATTTATACTGAAACTATCTTTTTTTCTTTTTTTCTTTTTGCTTATTAATAGGTAGAAAACTATAAGGGGTGCATTTATGAACTTTTTAAAATTGGCAAACTATTTGGGTTGTGTGTTGTGGTTTTCTTCAGCAACACTGCTAGTTTGTTTTTTTTTGGGATAATGGAGGGTGTCCCAAGCCTTTGGGCCAAACTAATTCCTTCAGGCCCAAGGGGAGCCGGGTAAATCAGAACTCATTATGAGAGGAGTAGATTCTGGACACAAATACATTCCCAAGATCTTGTTATATATCAATCGTGTCAGCCAATCAAATATGAGCACATCATATGCACATACATGCATACATTCATGCATGTATTTATATAGGATTTGTTTCTGCTAAGAGGTAACCCTTGCTGATTATGTGGATGGTAACTTTTTTACTGAGACCCCCCAAATCAATCCAACCCCCTCACATTAACTAGACCCGTATGAAATGAAATGACACTCACCCTAATTTTGACACTAATCTGATTGACACTCATTATTGGACTGCATTTCATAGAAAATGTAACTTAAAGGCCATAATAGATTTCCCATATGTGTTGGGAAGAACTGATGTTGTTTGTTTTTTATATGACAAGTAATGTGAAATTTGGATGTATGTTGTGTGTGTATGAAATATTCTTCTTTTGTTCATTGTGCTAGCTCTCTTCTTCCTTGCTGGGATGTGAAAACTGAAAAGCTACATAATAAGTGGGATCCAGGCTGCACCCCCAGGCCCTTAACCCAATCCCATCTTCTTTACTTTTTTAGGGAGTCAGGCTGTATGTTTTTAGTTCATGAAATGAATTGTAATCTGTATAAATCTATTACAGTTGGATGGCCGGCCCATGAGTGGAGACATTGACTGAGGTGCAACCGGGGAGGCAATTGCCTTTGCTCTTCAATGGCATCTGTTAGCAACAGGCCTCGTGGTACCTTTTTTGACATGAAATATTTTAAGGATTTTAAATCCATAATATCCTTATATCACTGCTGAGTGGTAAAAGTTTACCGAACTTGATGTTGAAGGCTTCCTTAAATTGGCTGGTGGCACTAACTCCCACATAATCAATTCGTTAAAGAAAGTGGGGCTTTTCGGCTTTTCCAAAAGATGTCTGAAGCTGGTGTTTTTCCTTCACCATCTTTCTAGCTCTATAGATTAATGTAAATGATTTCAAATTACACGGCAACTTTTATTATTTCTCCAGAGTTTTTAGATCTGTGAATGCTTACCAAATTGATCTCATTGCAAATTCAGCATTTTTGAACTCTTGGGAATTAATAATCTAACTGTCCAAGTTCCATGGTCTGATAGGGTACTCTAATGGCAGGATGAGTGCTGCCAACAAAGCCGGTTCACCACAGGCTTCGATTGGTGGGGTAGCTTATGGTGGCTATGCATGGAAGGTCTGATTTTCTGTTTCTCAGGGCTGACTTTGCCTAGTGTTTTTTTACATTGGATGCTATTTCCCCAGTTTTGTATAAAAGCTAGCTTTTCTATAACTTCATGCATTATTTTACAGTATTCATATGTCATGTTGCTACTTATTTATGTTGACATGTCCTCAGATTTGTCATTCTCACTTTGGTTTTGGGTTTGATTCAAAGGAGTCATTAACACCAATTTGTTCTACTTAAAAAAAAAAAAAGGAAACACCAATTTGTGCCGCATAAAAAGGAACATACTGGAATTTGTATCTGCATCTGCAATGATAGCCATGATATGGCTTGTTGGGATTATTATGTGATCAGGAAATTATTGCTGTCTTTCCAACATAAATTGCCCACAATCTGGATTATTGATTTTCTAGTGCTGATTGGGTTGTGGGAAGACCGTTGAAGTGAATATTTCTGTAGCAAAAAGAAGCTTCTATTTGAGGCTGTCACTTATTTTTTATGCTATAGTCTATTGGGTGTTAGGGTAGTCAACCAAAAATGAATCATTTATGCAGATTCGAAACCACTTAATGTCAGTAATCAGTACTATGCACATCTTAGATTTCCAAATTAGGCCATTTTGGGTCCCTTGAACTGAGTAGGAATTAGTGAATTGCAGCAGAGTACTGCATTTGGATAGGTTCTTGGAACTCCAAATAGAAAAATTGGGGTTATAGGGATCTCTCTAATTTCAGCAAAACGTTGAAACCTCACTTTCTGGGAGAATGGATAATCACTAGGATCAATAAAGACTTCCAAGGAAGCTCTCACTCATATCCAAAGAGTAGGTCCTCCATTCCTGGATTTCTGCCTTTGGATTGGATTTGCTCATCCAAATTTAAAGCACATCCCCTATAATGCAGTTCTTGCAGCTTATACTCTTGACTTACATTAACCTTTTTCTCCTTCTGTTATAAGTCCAGACCATGCAATCAGACAGCTGCTCAAAACTCCTTACTAAATTTTTGTTTAAAATTATGTTACCAGAAATTATCTGTCCCTTTATGCAAAAATCAGCAACACATTTGCTTCAATAGATTTGTCTCTTAATTCATGGAAATATATTCAATTTCACTTCTATTTTTGTTTAACCCATGTGATCCTCCCCAGATTGTTGGACGAGTTCTAAACAAGATGCAATCTCAGCACGGCATTTCCCACGTTGAGGATTATCCAGAGTATCTTCTGGAAGCACTCACAGAAGCCACTAATTTGGTTGGACCAGTCAAGTGCTATAATCTGCCTACTCATCTGTCATGACAAGGGACAACATCCGAAGCTTAGACATCATTCAAGGCCAGAATATCAATATGATTCTTGTGTATTTGATTTCGGATTGGCTTTTGTTTCGGCAATCAAGGCAATTGCTGGGACATTTGCTTCAAAAAACCAACATTGAGATGAACCATGATTGCTTTCAAATCTCAACTTTAAAGAACTGGGGGATGCTTGAAGATAGAGAGAAAACTATGTATGATCTTGAAGCAGTTTGATTGAATTTTGTTATCTGGGGTCTAACTGAAGGAGGTGGAGTTTGGCTTCTTTACATCAAAATGAGAAATGATCATCCATCTGGACTTAAAATGCACAGATAATTATTTTTGATAATTCTTAATTGCATTCCATTTCTTCAAGATGATTTTGCTCCAGGAATTGTAATTCTTGTTGCTACTGGTTAGTCAAAAGGTATAGAAAGATTTGAAAGAATTTTTCTCTTATTGTGTCTGGCTTCCAACGTGTTCATGGAGGGCCCTTCCTGTCCAACTCCCCGGACTAAATAGTGGGACAGCTGCATCATTCCATTCCATCTAAACAACATGCCTACGGATGACTTCAAGGGGCCCCATAACTTTAGGGCAAAGACTTATTGCCACTGAGGCCCCTCCTGTAATCTAAGCCATTGATTGGGTGGAAGTGGAACCCTCTCATCCAATGGGTGTTCTGCACGTGGATAATAGCACCGACGGTTAGATTTTTCATGACCTATTTGTTTGCATTAGAATTTAGAACACATACAAATTGAATACAGTGAAATTCATGCCATAATTGAGGAAAACTAAGATTCAAGGTAAATGCACCAGTGAGCATCAAATAACCTCTTCCGTTGAATGAAAACTAGCTAAAAGCCCCCATGCTTAGCACGGGCAACATAATCAGTGGTATATATTTAAAATTCAAATACCTAATAAAAGAAATCAACAGAGATAGTTTATTGTGTATCCTAGTAAAAAGAAAAAAAAACAATTAGTTCTTTCTTCCTTCACATTTTGGAAAAGAAAATTCAAGTTACATCAATCTAACGTAGAAAGTAACCATGTGAGAAAAGAACTGAGAAAATCAAATTTGAAGTATATATTAAAGAGGAGAAGAAGCAAAAGACATGGCTATAGCTCAAAGTGGCTACACACAAGACATGGATTAAACTTCCATAAGGAACTTTTAACTTCACCTGAGATTACTTTCCCTCATCCTCCAATAATGTCTCATTTAAACGACATATCCATTTGTGTTTAATCATTCAAATCTCTTGTAATGCTAGAGTTCTTTATAAAATGCTCTGCTAAATCAAAAACATATCAAAAAACTTAACCATTCACATATAATGTGCTTCTACAAACAACATTCCATGAAATCAGTCACAAGACGCCATTCTTATAAAGCTTTCACAATTAAAAAAGTACGATTCTCTCACACAGTAACATCCCAATTAAATAGATAATGATTAGAGAGGTTGTAAAGAAGAAATCCTATCACTACATTCTTCATTTGGAAAAAGAAAAAAAAGGCAAAAATGCAATAATAAAGAAACAACCCATAAAAGCATCCAATTCATTTTTGTATTGTGTTTAAAGGCAATTTATAATTCTTAAAAGATTTTGAGAACCAACTGCTTAAATTAATTATCTCTCTTAGATGCTAAAAGTAAACTACACAACAATACTATTTCAAATCCAAAGGTCTAAAATCTAACGAACAATCACAAGCAATGAGAAGTTACATCCAAATGTAAGAAAGATGTACTTTGAGTAACCGAATGGCAGAAACAAATAAAAAGGAAAACAAACCAAAACCAATTTTGAAATCAGTGGGATGTGATTGAGTCTATTGTAAAAGCTTATGTGACATCTAAGACAAAACACGTGTGGAAAGAATGAGAGATTTTAGTTTTTACGATACGTCTTGAAGAGTCACGATTCTTAGGAAATGCTTAAAATCAAATGATGGTGGGTTAAAAGAGGATTATCGGATGTGAGAGGAAATAAAGATTTGTGAAATTGAAGGGGTAGTGGTTGCTTGCGAGAATGGTTAAAGCAACTACATTGAGAGGATATAAACGAGAAGTAGTCAAAATAATTTTATATGGTGAATCAATCAGCCCTGATTTCAATTGAAAGCTGTCCCTTTCATTTAATATAATTCATGACATTATGAATTCATTAAAGAAATTAAAACAATAAAAATACCACGTCTGAATTATATTGAGATGGTAAAAACTGCAATCAAAATCAATCATTACAAAGAAAACATATAATTGGTTAACTTCAAAATGATAGCAAAGTTTGTATATAATCAATTCCAAATTCGCTTCAACATATTTTTAAAATCATTATAATCACTTGGGTGGGAAAAATTAATATTTAGATTTTAAATTAAATAAATATCTATTATTTTGTAATACATATACAGCAATGCAAGAGAAAGAAGATAATTGTGAGTAAAAATAAATATATAAGCATGGTTTTGTAATTGTCAATATCTTGAACAACTCAACAATAGGAACAATATAGATTAAATAAAATACTAAAAAAATAGTGTCACTTGAATTTGACCTCTTTTAAGTTCACTCATATTGCACAGAAAGAAGAAAAGGAAGAAAAAAAAATTCATCCCACCATATCCAACTCAAATCAAAAGAAAAAAGAAACAGAAACTAAAATAACATATCTTGGAAAATTTCCTTGTCAAATGTGATATATCTACTTCGTTACAAATTTTAAGAAATAAAGATAGATCTATTGAATACATCTCATAGTTGGATATTGTCAAAGGGAGAGAACCTTCACTACAACAGAGCATAACTTGAGATGAAGGAAATCAAGCTTATCTTTAATGCTTAAGTCCTCACCAGTAGTTTTCCAATGCAAGAATCTTCTCCTTTTATCTAACAGATGTTGAACTTTGGAAGCCTCCAATTAGATTCAATTTTTCTATCCAAGTATCCTCATCTGAAAGCGGGTAAGGTGCACTGTTCCCTGTGTAGTAAAAGAAATTATATAGATTTATTAGAAAGACAATAAATAAATAAATTGTTGAGAGGAATGTCTACTAAAATAATCAGTGTACTCGGTGCAAATCATCATCAAAGTTTGGTATCATTACTTGTTTTTGGTTTTGTCTCATCATCAAACTCTTCCTGTCATCAAACTCAAGCACATCATCTATATCTTTGATTAGTATAAAAAATCAATAAATTGAGTACAAACTATAAAAAAATAAAATATTTAAGATCTAAACAAACTACTCTTATCAAGTTGTTACTCTTATAAAAAAGGCTACTTTTTAAAGACTAATCTTATAAAAAAAAACTACTCTTTATTTCAAAAAATTAATTCTCTTCTTAGCAGTGACCAGGCTTGCATTTGAATCTATTTAAGAAATAAAAAAATTTTTAAAAAACAATACAGGCAGCTTGATATGTAAATGAATGAAAGGAAAGTATAAAATCATAATGGCTTCATCAAAATATAATTAGTCATACACTTACCTATGAAAGACGGGTACCAATACGTGTACCCATATGGCAAAATCCTTAAAAAACAGGATATAGGCTTGGCTAGGGTACGGCCATTGAAAAATTATATTTTTTTAAAAATTTAATAATACAATATGCTAATAATTAAAATTTTAAAAAAGGTTAGAACTCTTAGATATAACAAGCCAAAAATTACTTAATACAATTACAAAGTCAACCAACAAACCATATTTATGTCAAAAACTACATACAAACCAAGAGTTTAATGTTGTCATTGCAACAAAACTACAAACCAAAGCACTAAAAGCAAAGTGATCTATCAACTTCAACTGCATTGCCTTCATAAAATAATACATCTTCTATGTCAGGCTCATTAAGTGAAACATCTACAATTTTAAGTAAGCCAGCACCCTCTAATGAATCAAATGCATCTCCACCAATGTCATAGAGCTTGCTCTCTCCTTCCCTATACTATCGACTCCTCCTTGATAAGAGATGAATATTGTTTAGCATAAAGACCAAGTCTTCACAAAGCTTTGGTGTCATTGTGTTCCTTATAATAGAGTAAATGAAAGAGTAGGTGCTCCAATTCCTTTCACAACATGATGAAAAATATGGCTGGCTAAGTAATTTCAATGCTAAAGATTGGAGAATAGGTGCGAAAGACCCATGTGCACACCACCAAACAATTGGTTCTATTACTCTATCAAATTTTGAATCAGATTCTGCAAAACATTCCAAACAACCTAAAAACTTGGCATATTCTATAGTAACAACCTCTCTATCCTCCGACTTTGGAAAGTATTTTTTAAGACACTTTGTTCTCATATTCGAGATTTCTTCATCCTTATGAGAAGGAACACGATTGGGATTTTCATCAAGCCATATTGCACTGTAATACCTAAATTATAGAAAGATAAAAGTATAAGTAAATTTTGTATTTCATATTATATTCAAAGAAATAACCAAATACAAAATGTATTGGGTTGTACCAGGATTCAAAAAATGTACAAGGTAATGAAGTGGTGTGCTACTTTTGGTACACCTTTCAATAAGTATTTAGTGCACTATAGAATAAAAATTAGACTCCTTATTTTTTTAACTTCCCTTCATGCTTATAGATGGCTGCCCTTACCTTTTCAATCATCATGCCCCACATTTTATAAACAAAGTGCGAACATGGTCTATTAGCATCACAAACTCTTATCATCTTATAGATTGGGAATGTGGAAGATAATATATATGCTATCTATCTTAAAAGATGTCACTCAATAAATTTTCCTTCACAAATGCAGTCTAATTATGAACATCATCTTCCTTGTAACTGCTCTATTTTTTTACTAATAACCATTGTCAAAAGGCCACGCTTGATAAGATTGAACCTTTTTAGCATTATAATTGCAGATGCAAAGCACGTCTCCACCACAGTAAGTAACTTCAAAGGCACAAAGTCATTAAAAATTGCCAACCTTTTCATAATATAAATTTTTATGAATATCACATTAGTAACAATATGAGTAATCCAATGGCATTCATCATAAGCATAAATAGTGACTCCAATTTGCTTTGCAGAATATATATTCCTAAGAGCAAGATTAATTGTGTGAACTACACATGGTGTCCAAAAGATCTTGGAGTATTTACCTTCAATAATTGATCCAGCTGAACTACAAATAAGAGCATTATCGGTAATTACTTGAACCATATTTTGAGGTTCGATATTAGCAATTACTTGACTAATTAATTGGGCAATGTGGTGATTGTCCTTAAACTCACCCTTATAATTAACCGCTTTAAAAAATATAGCTCTATCCTTCGAAGTTCCCATAAAATTGATAAGAGGCATTCTTTGTGCATTAGTCCATCTATCGTAATAATACTTAACTTCTTCTCCTTCTATGATTGTTTCAATGACTCCAACAACCTTTCAACATTTGCCCTTCTTTTTTAAGTAGTGTAGTCCTCAACAAGTTGTAAGTAGAGGTACATAACCACTAATTTGATTTACAACAGTAAACTGAAAAGAATCCACAAAATAAGGATTCCTGGCCAAATAAAAAGGCAACCCACCTGAGTAGAATATACGAGCAATCAAAGAATGCAAGTGTTTCCTACCACCTTGATTGAATGCCTTTTCCAAAGCACTACTTCCAGTGACCTTTCTTTATCTTGGCTCATACCTTTTCATTCTAAACCCTTCATTTCCAACATGTATTGTATTTGCCATCCTACTACTAATAGGATAAGAGGAGGGTAGTAAAGGAATATTTTTCGGTTTAGCTATCTTTTTCCGGTTCTCGGTTTCTTCACTTAACCTTTTCATTTGAAGGAGAGCATCATCCTTCACATTAATATAACATCTGATTCATTGTCCTTTAATTTGCAATAAATTTCCTTTGACCCTATAGTATGACCCTTGGAAATCACCATTACGATAATTGTATTGCCAATTGGCATTTGCACTTCCTATTCTCCCTTTTTCTAATATGGTTACGTACTTCCAAAAAGATTTGTAAGTTCATCAATGCCACTTGCACTTACGCTTGCACCAGTAGAACGGAAACTACTTGATGAACTCATTTTATCCTACAACAATTCAAAAATAATCAAACAACCAAACATTAGCCAATATATTTAAAAAATTAAGAGCAACCGGCAGAGCAATAGCAATAGCAGGAAAAAAAAAAGAAACAAATTAAGATCTAGTAGTAACAGAGCAAAAAAAAATTAAGACTTTGTGCAAGTGAAAGTGCAAGTGATATTTTTTAAGAGCCAATATATTTAAAAGCAAGTGACATTTAAAAAATAGCCAATATATTTAAAAAATTAAGAGCAAATGGCAGAGCAACAGCAACGGCAGAAAAAATAAAACAAATTAAGATACAACAATAGCAGAGTAAAAAAACAGCAGAGCAGAAAAAAAAATTAAGACTTTGTTAAAAAAAACAGCAAAGCAGAAAAAACAACAACTGGATAACATTTGGAAAAAAAAGACAAATTAAGAGCAACTGTGGCAAATGATAGAGCAACAATGACAGTAGGACAACAACAATAGCAGAGGAAAACATATATATATAGCAGCAAACGCATGGAAACAGCAGAGCAAAGCAGGAAAAAAAAAACAGTAGCATAAAAAAGCAGAGCTAAAAAAAGAAAGAAGGGAAAAACAGCAATAGAAAGAAAGAAAGGAAGAGGACCTACAGTTGTGGAGGATGTGCAGCTATGGTGGATGTGCAAGTGCAACAAGCACACCGCCTCCTCCTCCTGCTGCTTCCACTCCTCCTCCTTCTTCTTTTGCTACTGTCACGGCCCAAAAATTAGATATCTTTGAGACCTTCAGATTCAAGGCGTGACGGTCCCACAAACTTGGGCTAAAACAACAAATTTTATTAAATACTCAAAATAAAATGTCATCAAAGGTAACCTAAGCAATAAAAGAAATCAAATCCAACTAAAGCAAGGTAACAAGTCTAAATATGTCTACCATAATATACTAGCAACACTTTCTAATTCTAGTCTACTAAAGTCCCTATGATCAAATCTCACGGCTCAATCACTTTCCTGCATCTGTAAGCAACTAAGCTTCTTCAAATCCAGGTGCTACCTCAAAATTTGTGGAAAAGGTGAGCACAAGTGAGTAAAACTCAATAAGTAATACGAACCATAAATCCTAGCAACATGTAACAATCTAGAAAATCAAATCTAGAGCCATGATTCATATGCACAAAGTATAAGAAGGATGGTATGTGCAAAATTTGCAAACAACAAGAAGGAAATGTAACTGCAATTTAAGCTAGTTCAAGCAGCAAACAAATAACCAAATCAACAAATAAAAAGTTATCTCCTCAGTAAAACACAATAACAAAGTGTGCCCGCCAGAGTTAAGCCTAAATCAAGCACAGTGTACCGGCCAGGTACAAACTAAATAATATCCAAAGCTAGCACGAGGCTTGAGAATACTGGTAATTTCCACAAAACATAGTGGGATTTGGCTGCGGATAAGCAATATCGCACAAATGGGGTTCCAATCCTAATGCCATACCTAAAAAAAAAGGGGGGCTAAAATCCACGTGTGGGTATACTACGGTGTGTTGCCCATACTTCAAAGAATGCCTAACAAAAAAAAAGCATAATAGCAATTATGAAAAATTCCAAGGTTTTCAATCACAAAAAGAGCAAGGGTTGAGATCACAAATCAAATCCTATATTATGACAATTTTCACAATTTACATCAAATGGCAAATAGATCAATGCTTCAAAAATAATCATTTTGACAATGCCAAAGGAAACAAGGCTGGGTCTACTACAATCATAGTATTCCAAATTAAGTCAAAGGCATCACAATATCCTAATATTCTAGGATTATTTCAACAATTTGCAAAATTTCACATTTTAAATCAAATTGAGACAAGGATATAAAAACTCTAGTACTAAGGAATTAGGGTAGGATTACTTGCCTGGACCAATGATAACTGGAGAATTTGGTCTGTTCTTTTCTGGATGTTTGGTCTGTGTCCCTACTAAGATGGTTAACCAATAAGTAGAGTTTAAGACAATGAACCAATGGACCAGAGTTAGGCAAAAGTCAAGTTTAATGAGTTGAGAAGTCTTGGCCTGAATTATTAAAGAGTGCACGTTGGGCCCTAGGTAGTGATTATGAACATTTGCGGGATTAATGGGCTGGACCAAGGTCAGTGATTCACACCAGTTCAACTAAGTGGAACTTGAATTAGTGGGTTGGGCTGCAAAGGCTAAAAATTAAGAAACCTTGAATAATATCAATTTAGCAGGTGGTCGGAAAAGTTAAGCGATACAAATGGACTTGGCTTCATTTAACTTAGGCTTGAAAGCAATACAGATGGATTGGGCTAAGTTTAGCTTAGGCTTGAATGGAGAGTGGGCTAGGCATTTAACTGAATATAATAGTTTGGATAGAATCACCAAGGCTAATGGGTTATAATTTGGCTCGAGTGAGGTATGCAAGTGGGTCAGAATATTGGGTCATGATCATGAGAGACGAATTTGGGCTAAGGTACTGTGACAAGTGAAGGATAAGCACTGCCTTGATTGGGCCCAGTTATTTAATCATCCAAGTTCGTCTAAGAAACAAACTCATTGGATCGTCTAGGGATAATTGTTTAAATGGGTTGCCTAGATGGGCTAGGGTATGGGTAGACACGTCATGGTTTGGGCCCAAATCATTTATATCAGACATGTGTGCTTCACCAATTAGATTGAATTTATCATACATGTCAGGTGGGCCAAGGATTTGGGGATATGGATTAGATTTGAATAAGCATGGATTCATGAGAAGCAAAAGGTAAAATATCCTGAAAATAAGGGTTGTAAATAGGAAGTGAGTACAGTTGGTCCTTCGAAGAGTAGGCCCAGACATTTTGATGATTGGATAAAAGTGAAAATGATAAAGAACAGGTTTGGGCTATTTGCAACAAGAGGGAGAAAAGATTGTAAAGGAAGAGAAGATGAGGATGGAAAGCCATAACCCATGTGACCTCCAGTTTCGTAGGGGTTCTATTTAGTTGGTGAGGGAGAAAGATGAAGAAGGGAAGCAAAAAGAAGGAAGAAATAGAGGAAAAGAGGGTCTGGCTTCAGAATACTGCCACAGAGAAGGATGGATGAGAAAAGAACTAGGGCTTGATTTTGTCTTGAGTTCTGTGTGGGCATAGAAGTAGAAAAAGGAAGATACACAAGGAGAATGATTGAGTTGTAGAGATGGAAGTCATGGAGGTGGTTACGGTGGCAGAGAAGAAGAAGAGAAAAGAGGAAGAAAACAATAAGAAAATAAAAGAAGAAGAAAACAACAAGAAGAAGATGATAGTAACAAAGGTGGGTTGAGAGTGTCATGAAAGAGTTGCCGAGTTTGGCAGAGGAGGGAGAAAGAGGACATGGAAAAAGAAGATATACAGAGAAGAAGAAAGAAAGCAGAAACAACAAAGAAGAAAGAAGAAGAAGAAAAAGAAGGATGGCTGGGTTGACTTGCAGGTGTAATCAGAGGGAAGAGATGAGTTGTAGGTGATTCGGTTGATCTTGGTGGTTGGGTATTGAGTTGAAATGGATGATGGTGGTTTGAGGAAAAACAGAAAAAGTAAGGACTAACTATTGAGGAGATGACACTAAGAGATTTTGTGTTTAGTTAGAGATGAAAATATCAACTCAGATCGTGAGTTTCAATCCTCTTGGATGGGAGGATAAGATGAAGATGGTCTTGCCAATGGGTGTCGTGGAGAGGGTTTGTATGCAAAGGGTAAAGATGGGTACTTCATGTTGATGGGTATAGATGATATAAACAAAACATAACATGAAGAAATTAAAAAATAAAAACGAGTTTGCAAAATGAATATGAAAGTATACCACGAAATATAAATGACCATGAGGAAACTAGAAGAAATGAGAGAGAAAGAGATTGATACCTATGAGAGCGAGAAAGATGAAATGGGTTGCTTGCCTAGTGCTGGTTTTATGAAGGAGAAAGAACAGAGAGTTGGTATGAGAGAGAAGCTTGAGGTGAACAGTCATCGTATGAGACCATTTATAAAAGGGAGAGAGGAAAAGCAAAGGACTACTATGCACACTAAATGGAGACTTGAAAAGCCATAGTGATGACACTCTAACAGCTAATATTACCAGTGAATTAAAAGTGCACATCCTTTTGAAAAAACGAAATAACTCCCTCCACTTAAATTCATACTACACGACCCTTAAAATTCCATTAGTCTACCATAAATTCAGTTTTAATAACCTATGTGTGCCACCAGTTAAAAACAATAATAATAAAAACAATGAGTTGCCAAAAAAAAAATTTTGGGGCCGACAAATATCATATCTAAGGTTAGATTAACAAGAGAAATAATAATAATAATAATAATATAAAATAAAATTGGGTTCTTACAGCTGCGTTTTTTTCGATTTAAATGCGTAGAGAGAGGAAATAGAGGAGAGGATGACTGTGACCTGAAAGTCGGTAGGGTTTCACACTTTATAGAAAATAAGAAGAAGATGAATTACAGTAGAAATTAAGAGGCGGGGAGGTGTTGCGCGTAGCATGTTAGAGATAATAAAGAAATAAGGGCATAATGAGAGCGGAAATTAACGTGCAGAAGTTAGAGGAGCAGTCCAAGTAAATTTAAATGGTCAAAATCGAATTGATGCAATCCACTGATTTCTCAATTTGAACAGTTCCTTTGATATATAATAAATAAATTGAATCAAGCAAGCGAACAAACTAGCCTATTTTTGTTCCCTATTTCCAATACTTTGGATTCAGGTCAATGGTTTGGATCATCACAAGATTACTCCACAAGTCCTACATTGTGGCGTATGTCATTTATTACTGTGAGATGATCTCTAGAAGTATGTCGATAATATTGCAACATTGCTTGGAATCATAATTTCTCAATAACACCTCAATATTTTCATAGCAATGCCAATCAAATATCATATAGAAAAGCACAATAAATCTGAGATACTGATGCACAAAAGCCAAGAAAATAAAACAATACAAATATATTTAATTATATTTTATATTTATTTACTCTTTTTAATTATTTGAAATCATTCCATTTTCTAAAACACTTTTCACATAATACCGGTGAAAAGGAAGAGGAGGAGGTCGAGTGTGAGAGACCACTAGGAGTGGGTGCAGAAGGGAATGGAAGAATAGAAAGAAGGGAAAGACTTATCTTCTAGAGATGCTGTAGTCAGGTTTCATTTCAAATATTTTAAATAATAATAATAATAATAATATAATAATAATAATAATAATAATAATAATCGTTATAATAGTAAAGGGCAGGATGTTTGATTCCAAGCATTTTGATGAGTTTGGGTTTTCCATCATTTTATATGAATTTAAGGAATTTTTTTAGTAAAATCCCATTTAAAAACATCCCACATCTTTCATACGTATAACTAATAAAAATTGATTTAAGTGCACAAATCTATAAGGTGGGACATAAAAATCCCCAAAGGTCCAAATTTTGAAAAACTTACAATTACTAAATCCATATTTTTTTTTATAATTTTGTGGAAAGCAAAAATCTTTTTTTCAAGAATTTTTAGTTATCATACATGACCTAGAAGTGCGTGCGACTACTGAGCGTCTAGTGATCACGCGGGACATCCACCTTTTTTACCCAAAGCGCCCAATATGTGCTCGCTCTTCCTTTGGAGAGACGAGAAGAAGAAGAAGAAGAAGAAGAAGAGGAGAGAAAAAAATGGAGGGTGGAGATGAAGGAGTAGATAGAGTGGTGGACTCAAAGGACTTGCAGCAGCAGAGCAAAGCTCTCGATAAGCTTACTGACCATGTTGAAGATCGTCAGCTCGACTCCACAAGAGTCCAAGAGGTTTCTCTTCTCTCTCTCTCTCTCTCT
This sequence comes from Sextonia rubra, assembly GCA_037013555.1. NCBI lineage: Eukaryota > Viridiplantae > Streptophyta > Magnoliopsida > Laurales > Lauraceae > Sextonia > Sextonia rubra. The sequence continues at coordinate 100,139,770 of JASUAD010000001.1, read as the reverse complement.
CTCTCTCTAAAAATCTCTCTTTTTTCACTTCATATCAATCTGTACAAGCAAAATCCCGATGGAAGAGGAAGAGGAACAAGAACCCACCTTTCTTTCTTCCATTTCTGTCGACCCTTTTGTTCTTTCGTGGTTTTATGCAATACCCATGGCGATTCATTTGTTGGTAACTTCATCAATCTTTTTGTTTTTCCCCCCTTTCATCCAAATCCAAAGTTATAATCTTTTTTTCATTTTTTTCTGGAGCAGGGTGGAATTTTCGTCTGTTCAATTTTATTTTGTTGAAAACTTGTGGGGTTTTGGGTTTTGGATTTCTTTGGGTGTTGGATAGCGCGGAGAAATTTGCAATTAAGGGAAGAAGCTCTTGTAAAATCGTCTTCTTTTGATGTGTAGTGTGGCTGGTTTTGTTGTGGGTAAAATGGGTTTGAGGTGTTTTCTTGTAAAAATGGGTTTGAGGTGTTTTCTTGTATCGTTTGAAATGTGCAGGCTATGGCATCAATTGCTGCGTCTGCAGAAGCTGATAGGAATGCTAAGAAGATGAGGTGAATTTCTGCCGCAAATGTCTGATTGTTTGATACTTACCTATAATGTATTGATGCTTTTGCTGATGGCTATACACTGGAGTTTTGATGAAGTTATCTTGCTATGCATAAGAAATTTTATTCCCATAATCTATTTAATAGCAATTATTCAAATTTATAGTCTTGGTTTTCTGTGACAATTTGCAGCAGAGAAGATGCACATTTTATAGAATATAGAAAAGTTGATGGTTGCTTGAAAATTGGGAAGATTTTGAGAGAAGATGAATTTTCTAAACTAAAAGAAAAGGTGTATGTCTGTTTCAGGAAGGAGAGAAGTATGTAATGGGGGATTTTAGTGGAAGAATTTATTAATTAGGGACCATTAAAAAAGAATTGTGCAATACTGGTTAGTCGGTCATCATGCTGTCCTGCTTAGCTGACTTGAAATCAACATCATTATGCTTCTGATATTCCTCTGTGTTTGTTCTTGTTGAACAGTGTTTTTTCTGTAATCCATGTAGGAGCTATGTATTTTGGATGCCCTCACTTGTTTTACATAGGGATAAACTGCTGAGTGGTGACTGCAGCTGCTATGAAGTAAAATATTACTTTAACTCATTTACATTCACCTAGCATGTATGTAATTAAATTCAAGAACTTCAAATTGAATGCCTTGTTTTTCATGAGATGGATCTCAAAATCTATGCTAATCAGGAAATCCTAAGCATTTAGAGTTTGTACCCATTATCTATTCTTGACTGTCCATTTGATTGCCACATATATAGCAATCTAGACTAGTTTCGATTTCAATGTTCAGTTCATACATGATGGGCCCCATGACTTCGCATGCTCGTCTTCTATGTGTACACGGGATGAGTGGCAGTTGCCGCAGTTTTAATTTTGTAGTCTGCAATACCAGTCTAAATTTTATGTATTTCCTTAGAAAGAACACATTTAAGGTATCATATTGAAATGCTGGGAAAGACATGCCAGATTGTGGCGTTAAACTGAACATGACTTTAAAATAGGATGAGTAGCAAAATTAGAAATATCAAAGTTGATCCATCATAGATTGGATGCGGATTTGATGATGATGATGATGCCAATAATAATTTGGGATACGTAATAATTTTATGCTTGTAGAAAATAAAGGGGGTAGTTAGAATTTAGAAGAAAGACATTGATAAAGAAACCTGGTGGTGGAGTGTAGAGGACTATAGGTTCAATAAGCTATTTGAGAGAAAAGACGTTCATACAAAGTTTGGCTGGGGACTAGGAATATGGAAAACTATGAGATGTATAAGAAGGCAAATAAAGATTCTAAGAAAGTTGTAAGCTATAATGCACGGGCACTTCAAAATGGGCAATGCATCGTGTTGTATCTTGTTCGATTCTTCACTTTTAATTTGTAAAATCCGTGTCCTTGATGTGTCCACCGCATGTCCCTGTCTTATCCATGCCATATATGGGCATCTTAGGTTATAAGTGATTCAAAGTTCAAAGCATATGATGACCTATATAATAGGTTGGTAATGCACGCTAATCCAAGATTTGCCTACAGACATTGGTGGGCCCCACTTGATCCATGATCTACCCAAGATCAAGGATCCTTATCCTATAATTAGATATTTTCTAATTGATAGATTTGTTTCTTATTTTATGTTGGATTAAGATCAAGGATCAAAATAGTGGTTGTAGTGGGTGTAGCGGCCAGTGGTCAAAACGCTATGTAGCGGGCAATACGTAGCGGTTGCGATAATACGTAACAGTATACTGGTGTGAATTTTTTAAGTGGTCATTTTTTTTTTAATATTGTATAATAGCCAATCTTGTGTTTTTTTAGTGATTTGAAACCATATTAAGGTTAGAGACAATTTTAGGGAAGGCTGTTGAGGAGAAGAAATAAGAAAAATAATATTCAAATTTAAAATTGCTAGGCTCTATTAGATTTTAGAACGTTGTGCCACTTTTTTCAAAATAGCCTAGTGGTGTTAGCTGCCACAACCGATAATGCGTAGTTGCTGTTAATTTGAACCATAATTAGGATCAAGTAGTTGCTTATTTTATTTTTAGTACATTTGGTTATTTGGAAACATTCTATTCTATATATAGAGGAGTCCCCATTGTATTTGGGGGTGTTTTTTCAATTAATAAATGAGAGTTTTCTCTCCATATGGCTTTTGTCGTGAGTATTATTGTGCCATAGGGCTAGAATCTATTTTTGGATTTGATCAATCTCTCAGAAGATTGATTAACACTTCGATCAGAGATCAGGGGCTGCGCTAAATTGGTATTGAAGTTGAGATCCGGTCACTAGGGAGACGTCTATCCTTCTCGCATCTTGCCCATCCATTTATCTCTTCATCTTCATCGTGTACAAATCTCCCCACCCCATCTCACAGAAAACCAGCATCCCCAATCATTGGTTTGTCAACATCTAAAAACCCTAATCCACCTAAATCATCCAACCTAACCCCAGTTGACCTATGTCAGAGCCTACCCGTCACCACCAACTCCAACGAAACCTAAAAGAAAAAAAAAATCCGAATATCTCACTGCCGCAACCACTCTCGAACCCATCGGCCATCATGCCAAGCACTACTTTTTGTCATCCCCAACCAAGCTCGGCACTGAAACCCTACATCCCATCCACAACAACCACGAGAACCTTAACCCCCCTTTGGTTGCTGTTGCCAAACCCAAACCTAGCAACAGAAAGAATAAAAAAAAAGGAAGTAGAAGAAGAAGAAGAAGAAAAGTGGAGAGACACATGATGAAGTACCTGGCACCAGAGTTGTCGAGCTCCAACATTAGCGCCATCAGCCTCACCATAGCAATAGCTCCATCACCATCCCGTCGCAGTGTTGCAACTCCCACAGCCATTGTCCTCTCCTCTTCATGGAGCAAGTAAGCCCATTCCAACTTCCTTTTCTTTGCATTTGAAAAAAAGAAAAAAAAAGTCGAGGAATGAAGGGAAGGAGCTCTTTATAGGATTTGGGCCTCTTTTGTTGAACCTCTAGTTTGGTTTGACCTGACCCAAGTGAGCTTGTTACTATTTGGGCCCACAGTTAGGCCCAACCCCATCCAGGCCCATCTCTTTCTCTTATTAGAAAAAAAAATAAAATAGCATCCATGCCTAGAAGAGGTGATGGACTTGAAAATTGGCTTGCAGACAAAGAAAGAGATAAGACTATATAAATTGAACTAGGATATGGAAGATGTCGTTAATCATCGATTTGTAGTGGAAACTGCCACTACTAAATTGCAAAAAATGTAGCTCGTAAGTACAGAAGAATCATCCACTGTGTCATAAGTGTACACACTTGTTCGAGCGGAAGGGCTTGAGACCATGTGTGATTTTGTAAAGTGTTTCCTTGCCGAATGAGGCGCTCAGGGTCCCATGGTTACACCTCAACTTGATGACATCACAAAGAAAGTAAGATTGATGTTGCTGATTTCACTTGGGATGCCAGCCCAAAAACTTTTGTTGATTGGCTTAATTCTCTTGAAGATTATTTTGCTTGGTATAGAATGAATTATGAACAACAGATTGCCTTTACCTAGGTTAAACTCAAAGGTCTTGCTAGAATATGGTGGTATGGTGTTGAAAATAGTGAACTTGCTGTGGGCCAACCTATTACTAGATGGAATAACAATAAAGATAGACACAAAAGCAACTTTGTACCTTCTGATTACATGGAGACTCACCAATAGTATCTTAGTCTCCAGCAAGGTAATCTATTAGTGGAAGAGTACACAAATAAGTAATGCGAATATATTGTTCATTGCAACTTGAAGACAAATGATTGTTAGACTATCACAAGATATTAAGAGGGATTGCATTTTGATATTAGACAGAAGGTGGCCATGTTTGACTATACTAGAGTTGATGAGGTCTTCAGTAAAGTCTGGAGGGCCCATCATGAAATTTAGTTGGAAAGACGCAATGCTTTTCAAGCCGGGGAGTTTTTCATTAAAAAGGGCCCTGAACCTACCTATAATCACAATCAATTGCAAGGTTATACCTCCTCAGAGGCCAGCCTAGCAAGCGCCTTCGAGACCACAACCATCTAATCAACAGAGACCAGTTATTCCACAGCAAAATCAGTGGATGCCACAAAATTAGAATGATAATCGTCTTCGTGGAATAATATTTAGAAGAGATATTATTTGCCATCCCTACAAGCAATGGGGATAGTTATGCAACTGAATGCCCACATGGAAATTTATACACCACCAATGAGCTTGGTAGTGATGACCAATATGGTGAGCATGTTGAAATGGAACAGTTTGACACAGATCCTCCTTATGAAAATTCAGAAGATCAATGAGGATAAAGGATGGTCTTTATGAATGGTTGATTGTGTTATTCGGATTAACCAATGCTCCTAGTACCTTTATGTCGTTATGACACAGTTGCTGGAGCTTTATATTGGGGAATTTGTCATCGTTTACCTCAACGATATTATAATTTATAGCAAAACAAAAGAAGATCATCCTAAGCATTTGGATAAAATCTGTCAACTTCTTCGATGGGAGCATTTCTATATTAATCTCAAAAAGTGCACCTTCACAAGTGATTCTGTTATTTTCTTGGGATATGTTGTCTTTGCGCAAGGCATTAAAATGGATCTTGAATAGGTCAAGGCAATTCTTGATTGGTCCATTCCTACTACAATTACTAAAGTTCGAAGTTTTCATGACCTTGCAATTTTTGACAAAAGATTCATTAGAAACTTCAGTAGTATCATGGCTCCTGTTATTGATTGCATGAAGAAAGGTGAATTTAAGTGGAGTAATGCAGCCACTAGAGCTTTTGAAAAGATCAATCAAAAGATTACAGAAGCACCAGTTTTGCAAATTTCAGATTTTGACAAGGTCTTTGAAATAATTGTGCTACACAAATGGAGGCATTGAAACTGTTGTTAGCGAAGAAGGACGGTTAGTCACATTCTTCGGCGAGAAACTTTTCAATGCAAGGCGAAAGTATTCTTCCTATGACCTAGAATTCTATGCTGTTGTGCAATCACTTCGTCATTGGAAACATTATTTGATTGGCAGATAATTTGTGCTTTATTTTGATAATGATGCTTTGCGACATCTGCACTCAACAAAAAGTTAGTGCCAACCATGCTAAATAAGTGCATATAGACAAGTGTTCACTTTCAGCATTCAACATAAAGCAGGAAAAGATAATTTAATAGCAGATGCATTAAGTAGGTGAAAGCATCTTTTGACCGCCATGTTAGTGTATCGGGCTTTGAACAGATCAAGCAAGACTATGCAAGTGAGAAAGACTTTGGATCTATATATGTAGTTCTCATCAATGGTAATTATATTCAGCATCCTCATTGTAGTATTCACAATGGTTTCTTATTTAAAGGTACGTAACTCTATCTTTTTGCAACTTCCATTAGTGAATATGTTGTTCTAGAGTTGTATGCAGGAGGATGTAGTGGACATCTGGGTTGCAACAAAACACTCACTCTTGTCGTTGACATATTATTGGCCTGCATGAAAATCGATGTTCATATTTGCGAGAGATGTCAGACATGCCAACTTGCCGAAGATAACAAAAAGAATACTGGACTGTATCAGTCTTTCCTTGTTCTTCATACTCCTTGGGAAGACATTAGCATAGATTTTCTACTAGGCTTGCCCACAGCTTCTGGAAAGGTTGATTCGATCTTTGTTGTCGTTGATTGTTTTTGTAAAATGGCGTACTTTATTCCATGTATTGCAACTGTTGATGCTTATAAAGTGGCTAAGTTATTTTTCAAAGAAATTGTTCAGCTACATGGTCTTTCGAAGACTATTGTTTTTGATTGAGACACAGTTTATGAGCTATTTTTGGAAAACCTTATGGATGATGTCCAACACTAAGCTTAATTTCTCCACTGCTTACCACCCTCAAACTAAGGGCAAACAGAAGTCTTGGACAGATGCAATGTTGTCTTGTTTGTGACCACATCCCAAATTGGGACCAAGTGCTATCTATGGCTGAATTTGTGTAACAATAATTCCGTCAACTGGCACTTTACCATTTGAAGCTATTACAGGAGTTTGTCCACGATTGCCTGTGGCTCTCATGCCTTCGCCAATTGATGCAAGAATAAGTGCACATGTTGAAAACTTCTTTCAACATATGCCACAAGTGCACGATGAAGTATGTCGCCATAGATCTACCAGTGATGATGTTTGCTTCATCGATTTGTTGAATTTGCTGAAGGAGATATGGTCATGGTATGTATCAGACCTGGAATGCCACCTCTTGAGCTGGTAGAAAGTTACACCCTTGCAATTCAGGTCTATTCAAGATTTTGCAGAAGTTAGCCCCAATGCCTATATTCTTAATATTCCTTCCGAGTTAAGCGTTAGTTCTTCCTTCAGTGTAGAGGATCTTACACTGTACTGAGGCCATGACGATGGTGGAGATATTGACGAGTAGTCTATTTCCCTACCGGCTAATCTCCCACCTCTGGATGAGCTTGTTGACGTACTTGCCAAGGAGGTTACGAAAAATTTTATGTTCGTTAGTGGAATCGTCTTCTCTCCGACGCTACATAGATCACTACTGCAGACTTCTAGTGCATCAATTCAGATTTGTATGAGAGATATCAAGCACTTAATGTGCCAGAGTCGAGTTTTTCCATGTTGGGGAGAGTTAATGCAGGCTGATCCAAGATCTTGCTCAGATGTGGATGAAAATATCGGTACATATCAGCCGATATGTATCGATATTTGGTTGGGATTCGGTCTTGGACTCGAGAGGGCAAAAAATGGCCAAAAAATCGGTCAGTATCGGCCGATATTTTGAGAATATTGGCGGCTTAGCCGATATATCTACCAATATATTCAAAATATTGATTGATGAATGGTGTTGTCTTTTTCTGTGAGCCCTCTTCTTGCAATTAGAAATACAAAAGCCCCAGCATGTTGCAGGGGAAGGATAACAAAAAGTATATATGAGAGTAAGATTTGAGGGGAGGATGAGGATAGAAAAATACCTAGATTCCATCTCCACCCATTGGCACCGATGCTGCTGCTACTGCCTGGCACAACTATTGCTCCCTCCAGGTCTTCTTCCCTCCTTTCTTTTATTCCCCTCTTAATCTTCCTCTTATTCTCATGTCTCCTCTCTTTCCTCTCTTTTTCTTTCCATTTCCGTCTTTTGTTTCGGGTGAGTGACAACATGAAAGGGGCAAACGGCAAATGTCCTTTTTAGGGCTTCTTTTATCTTTTTTAGTGCTCAATTGAATTACATGCAAGTATTTAAATTTAAAAGAGGGTCCCGTATTGGGCCCACCTACAGAAAATCCAATTTGTTCAAAATAAATTTTCCTTTATTATGACCTGAAAAAGTTTCACTCTAATTGGTGATTGGTCTACCATCAGTTTAATCTATCGATCAATTAAAAAAAATCAATCAAATAACAACACATCTCCTAATAAAAATGAAATTTGGATGAAGGCCCATGTAAGAGAAAGGCAAATATTTTGAGGGATTTAGATTTTTGTAGGTGGGTCTACTGTGAAGCCTACTAGATTTTCAAATAACCCTCACTATTTTTTAATTACACCTTATTAAAAGGGCCTATTTATCTTAAATCCAAACCATTCAAAGATAAATGCCCATTCTTGTGTGGGCCTTTAACAAATTTTACGCAAATAGGAGTTAGGCAAGGTGAATTAATCACTTATAAGACATCTAGTATAATGATTCAAATCATGTAGCATAAGTCGCATAACCAATTCAATTGTGGCTCAACTATGTTTTGATTAAAATCTTTACAATGTTGTGACAAGAGGTGATAGTTATTTTAATAGCTGAGATTTTTAGATATGACCACATTAATGGATTTATAAATTATAAGAATGGATACATAGGTTATACATTAAAATTTGACATATTTAATAATTAATGATTAGAGAGCGATGTAGGATCTCATTATTTAAGGGGGCCAATATTTTGACTTCTAATTGTTACTAATGTAAAAAAAAAAACATTGTTTTCTAACATTTTACAATATTCTGGATTTTCTAAATGTCTTTTCAAAAAATTTTTTGGGTAAAAAAAAGAAAATCCACCATGATGAATCACGAATCACGATGGTATCGGTTTTTGGAGTTGGCTGATACCACGACTTTAATCCATGGGCCTAGATTACAGGCCCGCAAACATTGATGGGGCACCACTTGATCCATGATCTGCCCAAGATTAGGGATCCCTATCCTATAATTAGATAGTTTCTAATTAATAGATTTGTTTCCTATTTATATTGGATTAGGATTAAGTAGTTGCATATTTTATTTTTAGTATGTTTGGTTATTTAGAAACATTCTATCCTATAATAGAGGAGTCCCCATTGTAATTATGTATATTTTTTCAATTAATAAATCATTGTTTTCTCTCCTTATGCTTTATGTCATGAGTATTATTGTGCAGCTGGAATCCATATTTGGATTCAATCAATACCTCGAGAGATTGATCAACATTTCAATCGGAGATCCGAGGTTGCGCTAATTAGGAACATGAGGAGAGAACGATACTTTTAAGCTTGTAAAAATAAAGAAAATGATGGGTTGCCTGCCCATTGGGCCCAATCCGCCCAACATGAATCTATTTAATTAGGGATATTATTAAGTAGTTTTATTTAATTAGAGTTAATATTAGCGAGTTTCTTATATTAGTTAGTGTTATTCCAATATTAGTAAGTTTTGTTTCTTAGGGATTAGGCCAACTCTTATATATAAGGATGTTAGGCCTCATTGTAAAGAATGTTTATTTCAATCAATTTAAATTCTCTTTGGGATTTTCTTTTTATGGTGCTTTTCCTCTTGTGAGGGTGCTCTAGGAGCTGAAATCCATCTCTGGATTCGATCAATTCTTTGGGAGATTGATCTACGTTCAATCGGAGATTCGGGGCTGCACTTGATTGTTATCAGTGCCGAGATCCGGTCGCTGGGGAAACATCATCTTTTTCGAAATTCATCTCTTCACCCACTGTTCACCGCTCCGAAGACCTTAGTAAACCTAGCGGCCCCAAGCCCTTGCCCATTGTTACCCAAATCCCCTTTTCTGAGACCCACCTCGACAACAATCCCCTGCCATAGAAACACCTCTCCCCTATCCCACACTTCTGAAATTGTGGAACCCATGCATTGGAGCCCAACCCTACAGGTCAAATCCCAAACCCACTCCCAAACCTCCTTCGAAGCACAACCAACACCCACAGCCCAACCTCCCTAACGAAAACCTTTTTCGACTTACTTCCGATCATCACTGACCTTTTTTCCGTTGACACCATCAAAACCGCTCCCCTACGCCATACGAACCCACTTCCCCTATAAACCCTAAACTAATAGCCTAGCCATCTCCAACCCCAACCGAACCCATCCCACTTCCCCCTAATCCATTCTTGACCCCATCCCCACCACCAAAGTCTGCCGACACCACCACCATTATCTCAAACCTCTTTGGCACCTCTGAAACCGTAAAACAAGCTAACCCCCAACCTCGCCTTTTCCCTTTCTATCCATTCGAACCCAATCGACCCATTCTAGACCCAGAGTGAAAAAAAAAAAAAAAAAAGAAAGGAGAAAGTCAGAAGAAAAGGAAGAAGGCTAGAGGAAAAAGAGATACCCTGCACCAAAGACGTCTTGGCCATCATCATTGCAGGCAGAAGCAGCTCCATCGTTGAAGCACCAGGACTTGCGTCGCCTACACCATCTTGTCATAGCAATCCCCTTATCATAGCTCAGACCGCCATCAATCTCTCCCCTTTATCGAGAAAGTAATCTTTTTCTTCCCTTCCCGTTTCTTTCTACCTGGAAAAAGTAGAAGGGAAAGGAGAAAAAGGGTTCTCCACGCACGTGATTTCATCACACGTATCGATTTAAGTGAGAGCCTTGTCTATTGGGCTTACAGTAGGTCCAGCCTGACCCAAGTCCATCTCTCTTTCTCTCTGAAAAAAAAAAAGAACCTGGTCCAAGGCCCACTGCCCTAGGTTATAAGGTTCAGATCCACGATCCATCATGTCCAACATACTGTGACCAACAAGATCAACAAATTAAGTCAGTTTATCCTTTTTCAGGTAGTTGAATTTTGAATCCAAATCATCATGAGAATTTTTGAACACTCAGTTGAAGTTCAAAGGTACATGTATTAATACGAATATGGAAAGAATGAGTTATACTTTGAGCAATATCTTAATTTAGAACAAGAAGAATTAGTAGTTAATGAATATACCTGCCAATTTCGATAGTTGCAAGATATTTGCGGATTAGGGGAGACTGAGATATATTATTTAGGTCGTTATATAAAAGGCTTGAGACTAAACATCTCGGAGGATATGAATTGTTGAAAAACCAATCAAGAGGCATACTTAGAATCTCTTCGTATTGAATATATGCTTCAACGGTCCCGCATGCGACAATGTGCATATCAACAAAGACCAAGAGCACATGTGGGAAGACTTTTTGCCGGAGAAAATAGTCTCACGATTGTCATTCACTGCCTCTGCAATAGAAATGAGAAGGAAGAAGAAAAATGGAGATAAGCCAAGAAATTCTACACGCTGATGAGAGTCGAAGACAGAGCCGTTAATTTGATTATTGACAATGGTAGTTATTAACAAGTCTCATTTGCCCATTGAGAAACTTCCGAAGCTCTACCAAGATACATGGTCTAATAGATATGTCCTGGTAACTCATAGATGCTTAGTATCATTCAAAATTGGCCTTTATGAAGACAAAATTTGGTGTGATGTGATAAATATGAATGTTGCTCATATTAATTTTGAGCGATCATGGCTTTTTGGCTGAAAAGAGCATCATGATAAATGAGCACATTTACTTTTCAGTAGGGCAGAAAATGGTTTGGACTCACTCCATTGCCATCAAAAGCTCGGTCTTCATCTACGTTATCATCTTCAACTAAAGAACCAAAGCAAAAGCAAAAAGAAGAAATTTAGGATTATGACATCATGATAGCACCAAAAGAGATGTCAACCATGGCAACTAACATTAAGGATGCAATTGTTGAGCAAGGTCAAGGCAAAGCTTATCTCATGAAACATTCAGAATAAGTCATAAAAGAGCAAGTTTGTGGCAGCATTGACTTCCTGGGTGCAAACAACATTGATCAAGACAATGTCACCCATGAGCCGCAAAGAGTTGAGGAAGAAAAAGAACCAATGCAAGAAGAAATTAAAGACTTTGAGCAAGGTAGCAAAAAGATTGAACATTGAGTGGATATGCCACTTCTGGAACATTCTATTGGGTCATCTAAGATCAAATCAATAATGGAAAAACAGAATTTATGTAGCCGACCTCAACATGGTTGGGATAAGGCTTTGATGATAATGATGATGATGATGATGTTCGGAAAGAAGATCAACTTGTTGAACTCCCACATTGGTTTCATCTTCGGTGGATATTTGACGATTGTGATCTATTAGTATGGTGACATTTAAGGCATTTAATGGTCCATTTGTAGCATCTATATGTCATATCATACATCCGAGATAAATTCATTCATCAGAAGAAGCGACACGTCCAATGTATTTTTCCATGGAGTAAACAAGCACGTCCAGTTTTCAATCCATGTCATGCAAAAGTGGAACAAAAGACTCAATAGATGCTTGTGCGACTGATTTTCGACCTGGGAGCAAGTTTTCCTCACCTTGCAGTCGAAGTTTTCGTGGCATTTATTAAGTTGGCAAACTCGTCGGAGTCGAGTTTTCAAACCCGGGGAGAGTTGATGGAGGCCAGACCATGGGTCGGCCTGCCCGTGCGCCCAATCCGTAGGCCCAACATGATTTCTTTTTAATTAAGGATATTATTAATTAGTTTTATTTAATTAGGATTTATTATTTGTGAGTTTCTCATTTTATTTAGTATTATTCTAGTATTAGTAATTTTTTTTTTCTTGGGGCACGTTTGGCAAACATTTGTAGTGATGATGATTCTATGGTATAGAAGAATCTTTCCTGAAGCTTAGAATCAGCCCATCCTCTCTTAAAAAACCAAGTTTGGCAAAAGAGAGGATTTTGAGGGAAGTGACCTTTAAGAAATCAGTGGCTTGGAATGTCTTGGCCAATATATTATGATCCACAAGGCCCCACATTATAAAATTTGGTCCTATAGTTGTTCTTGGCCTCTTGATCACATCTAACGGTTTGGATTTTTCAAAAGGTGCTCACAGTTTTCCAGATCTATGTATCTAATGTTGATCACAGTTTCTAAAATATCTCAAGATCTAAGAAGCTTCAATGGTTGGAGTTTGATGCCATAGCCGTTTTAAGGGTGGGCAACAATCTGAACGGTTTAGATTAGCCCTTTAGGACCCACATAGTGAAGATCTGATCCAAAACCGGTGAACCCCCAATCTATGCCCAATTCATTGTTCATCCGCGTTTCATTGCTAGCGCGGAATCTGCGCGTTCAATTTGATTTTTTTTTTTTTTTTTTAAGAGAGTGCCGGGGGGGGGGGGGGGGGGGATTCCACAATTGCGTGGATAGTGGATGTCCGTGTTCCGCTTTCCACGTGTTTGCCAAATGAGGAAAGTCCATGCAATCACAGATTTCCGGCTAGAAATCCACAGCGGGAACTGTATCTAAACGTGCCCTTAGGGATTAAGCCAACTCCTATATATAAGAGTGTTAGGCCTCCTTGTAAAGAATGCTTATTTCAATCAATTTAAATTCTCTTTGAGATTTTATCTCTTTATGGTGTTTTTCCTCTTGTGAGGGTGCCTTAGGGGCTGGAATCCATCTTTGGATTCAATTAATCCTTTGGGAGATTAATCTACATTCGATCGGAGATTTGTGACTGCACCAGAAAAGGAAAAGTAGAGAGTCAGATTGTGTCAAATGTATAATCAATGACCAAAAGGCTCTAGTGAAGGACAGCAATATTAAGGGAAGGTGGGGGGAACGTTTTAACAAACTTTTAGATGAAGACTATATAATAGACATAAGAACAAGAAAGGATACTTACTTAGCAAAACATACCTTTTTTTCTACATAATTATTGTGGTGGAAGTAAATAATGCATGAAACAAATGAAGAAACGAAATGCTCTATGTCGAAATGACTACAATTTGCATCTGGAGTCAACCCTAAGCTTATCTCTTTGCATTGATTATGAATTAGTTAATTTTTTATATTTAAGAAGAGGTACATTGGTGTTTGTTGTTCGTAGATGATCAGTGGCATAGCCAAGAATTTTGGTTAGCGCCATCATTCAACAAATTACCATCAATGTAAAATATTTTTATCAAAACCAACTTTCACATGATACCTTGTAGTATCATATATTTTCAATAACATCGAAAAAATTAATTCAAACTTATTAAATTGCAAGTAAGAAAAAAAAAATTCTTGGAGCATTGATATTATTGCTTACATTAATACTATTGTTAAAAATAAAAGTTTGATACCATATTTGAACTCCTTAGGAAGAAGTCAAAAAGAGAGTTCAATTTTTTGTTGAAGTCAAGAGTGACCCTACACTAAGTTTTGTTTCTTCAAAATTGACCCCTAGCATTAGTTTTTTTAACAATTCCGGTGGGGTCAATTTTTGTAAAGTCCCCCAAAATTTTTCATATTACTATATAGGTATATATTTTTTTACAAAATTCAATAATGTCAATTGACCCCACTAAGCTACATGTAGCTCCGCCCATGTAGATGATATAGTGTTAGTGGATGAATAAAGAAATGCTGTGAATGCAAAACTTGAGAGATGATAGGAGCTTTTAGAATCCAAAGGCTTTAAAATAAGTCGTATAAAAATTAAACATATGAATTGCAACTTCAGTGTGCTAAAGAGCTAAAACTACTGTAAGAATTGAAACTCAGGAGATACCACAAAGAGATTGATTTCGTTATCTTGGTTCAATAATTAGTAAGGATGGGAAGATTGATGAAAAAATATCAAACATAGGATAGATGCGGGATGTTTGAAGTCGAGACCTACTTCTAGAATTGTTTGTGACCAATGAATGCCAACAAGACTGAAGATGAAATTATAAAAGATAGTGATTAGGCTAGTTTTGACCAATAGATCAAAATGTTGGCTAATCAAGATTTAATATATGTTCAAAAGGGATGAAACAGAGATGAGAATGTTAAGGTAGATGTGTGGTAAAACTAGGAAGGATAAAATGAGAAATGAGTGATTTCAAGTACATTTAGGGTAGCATCAATAGGGGATACAATTAGACAAACATATTTCAGATGGTTTGGGCATGTCCAATGCAGGCCAACAACAATGCCAGTAAGGAAATGTTTGGCCATGTAGGTTGATAGCCTACCATAGGGAAGGGGTGGGCTGAAGAGGACGTATATAGAGGTAGTAAAAATAAATATGAAGAAGTGCAACTTATCTGAGGATTTGACTTGTGATAGATCAGAATGGCGAAACTGAATTAATTTAGAACATTGTCGGGGCAATGCTCTTATGATGATGATGATGATGATGATTGATGAGGATGACGACAATGATGATGACGACGACGACAACACTGATAAGGAATATTGGTGGGTTAACTGAAAGGAAACATTTTCATTATGAAAGATTATTTGAAGCAGTTATTTGGAAATGACTAATTGTATATTAGGACCATTCATTCTTACTAATGTTAGGTAAGAAAAGTTCCATGTTGTTGGGGATCTGTTCTAGTGTCAGAATGTCTTACTGAAGTATGGTGATTACATCCCTTATTTATGGTTTTTTTGAACAGTGATTTTTTCGTAATCCATCTAGGAGCTAGGTATTTTTGATGCACTTGCTTCCTCGTTTTACATAGGGATAAATTGTAGACTGCAGCCTCTATGAACTAAAATATTACTTTAACTCATTTACATTCACCTAGCATGCATGTAATTAAATCCAAAATTTTCAAGTTGAATGCCTTAGTTTTTATGTGATGGATCTCAAAATCTATGCTAATCAACAACAGGCCTTGGTCCAATTAGGAATAGTGAGCCAGAGGGACACATGAGCCACACAGCTATTTATATGGGCGCATCTTGTGGTGGCGCTGGTCCTAAAAATTTTCCCTTGGGAGGAGCTATGTAAAAATTGCATGTAGTTTGTGAAAATTGTAGAGGGTTTTGTGATTTTTGTTGTGGGGCAGGATGTTGAAAAGAATTTTTGCTGCTTCTACTAACACTCTGATGTTTTGGTAGCAATGGTTAGCTAAGAAAACTTTAGATGGTATTAGAGCCAACCGGTCATGGGCTTGAATCCGAGGGAGACTTGGCACTAAAAAAATGCATGTCACTGATGGGGAATGTTGAAAAGTGTTTTCGCTACCTCCACTAGCATCTTGATGTTTTGGTAGTAATGGTTAGCTATAGTGGAATTTCTCCATGGAAATTTCACTCTGTGGGCTATACTATGATGCAAAAAGCTTTCTTCTTCTACATCTCTTTTTTTCAGAATAGTAAATATTACACATACAAGGGACAGATTTGTGCACACTGTTTGTAGAAAAATAGGAGACTAGCTTCAAATTTGTATCTGCATTTGGTGCATCTATATTTCCTAGAGTTCAAATTCTACTGCATAGCACCACAAAACAGGAGCATCGACAAATTTTCTCATGACTCCTGCACCTGGAAGATAAATTGATGCAGGCCTTATGATTCTAGGGTTTGTAGTGAATGCTGAAGCACGTGCCTATAGACATTTCGAATTGTTTTAGCTTTCAACACGAAAATGCACCTTCATAGAGATAAAACTCACAATTCTACTTGATAACCAAGTTTATCAAAATGACATACTGCAATGCAATATAAATAAAAGAGGCAGCTTAGGGCCTAAGAAAATGTAATTCAAATAGATAATCACCCTAATTATAATTAAATTAATAAAATAAAATAACCCTAATATATCTTGAAGGGAGCACTTGCGGGCCGTTCTGTATCATGAACCTACATTAGCCGTCCTTAATGCCAACAAAAACAACCCTCAACGGCTCTGAGCCCACAAGGTCCAATCTTTCCTGAGCCCAAACCTTTAATTTGTAACTTCACACCAGTAATGTTGTGGGTCCAAAAGTAATGGGATTTATGATGTTAATAATTGGAATTGACGAAGCCACTAATGGGGAATGGCTTGTCGTAAAGGGCAAGGTTTAATGAAGGACAGATTTGGTAAGTCATCACCATCACTGCATGTAAGTCAACTCGGCCGCTCTGGGCTTGTACCTAGGCCAGACTCGTGAAGTTTGAAATATGTTTTAAAAAGTTAAATGTAATTAAAAGTATTATATTTAAAAATATAATTTTAAAAAATATATTATAAAATACTTTTAAATTTCAAGCCAGACATCCATTGACAAGACATGGCACGGCACGGCACGGCTTGGCTAATCGGTGCCCGTTTGATACAAGGCAGGGCCATTCGTGTGTGACCCGCTACACAGGAAAGAGACATGAGAAGATAAGCCGTAGGCATGGTCAATAAATGGGCCCCACCGTGAAGGAGACGCCACAATGTGGTTGTGGAAAAAGTTGCATTGTCTTGAGAAATTTTGCACCCATCGGGCAACTTGATCATATTCCTGGCCTGCAGGTCACGACAACCTTTAACTTGATGTGTTTGCCTCTAAAGTCTAAATATTAATGGATTCCAGATGATTTTGAGGACTTTTTTTTTCAAGAGAATTTTACGGGAAAATGCCCTTTAAATGTTATATGAACATAATTAGATCTTAATTAAATTGGCGCACTGATTGAGTCATTTGGGCTCTAATTCGTGCAAATTTATTTTTTCGGTATGTGGGTTGAGTCACTAAGCAGTCTGCTCATATATATTGTGTGCGACCTTTGTTTTTTTTCCTCTTCTTTCTACTTCCATTTTAATCTCCTTCCCCCCCCGGAGAACTTCTAGGGCTTGGTTGAAGAAGAAAGGAAGAAGATGGGAGAATGGGAAAAACCCTAAGGGTTTATATTAGGAAGATGTTTTTTTTAAATTACAAGGTAGGGTTCCTCACTTTCTAGTAAGTTTTACGAAATTCCAAAAAGAGTCGATTGGCCTAAAAAAATCAAATAACTTAGGCCCAAAGCCCAAGAGTGTCTATTCAGCCCATTTAACCTCTTTTAACCCAACTCAAATCCGACAGACCGGTATTATCCAGAATAAAATTTTGGGACCTGACAGCCTATACTTTAGAAACCAAAAGAGCTTAAATTCTCGTCATATAGGGGAGAGAAAAGGAAATTCAAAGAGAGAGAGAGAGAGAGAGAGAGAGAGAGAGAGAGAGATTGAACCATGGAACAAAGAGCAAAACTATTGCATATGTGGAGGAATGTGGGAGACCAATAGAGGTGTCACTGAGTGCAATAGAGAGAAGTTACTATAACCATATGATCAAAATAAATTGAGTGGTCGAAATTAATATGCAATTGTTAATAGAAATTAGAAGAGAATTCATAAGATTGAATATTTATAAAGTAATACCAAATTCTACTTTTTTTAAAATTGATAATATAGCAATGTTCCGATAAGTCTGCGCGCAGTCTAAAATATGAAACCAATAGAAGTAGTATATAGTATTCATCGCCAATCTTGGAACAAAAAGCTTCTATGTTCAGCCTGATATGATGATAGCAATATCAACAATCTTAAATCCAAAACATCGAGAGTTCACTTCAACCTCATATGGTGATGGTGATTTATTTCAGATGATAGAAGGCCAGGCCATCAATGGCGATTTATTTCAGATGATAGAAGGCGATGCCATCAATGCTCGACTGGTAAAAGAGGTTCAAAGATCCCACACAGCCCTTGGCCATTGTTAAGTACTTCCACATAGTCGTTGATTAGGCTTTTGAGAGAAAGTGTTACGACCTGTCTTGTTATTTTCATGCAATTCACATTGCATTAATGACAATGTTAATTAACCCACTCCGCTGATTAAAAAATTGATCTTGATACAATAAAAATTATAATAACAAAAATCAATTAAATAACTATTCTTGAGAACCACTGTTGGTGTTTCCAAGAAAGGTTTCTTCAGCTTGTTATTGTCTTAGGACATAAGCTACATAGTGCTTTCTATAGTGTTGAGTACTGACCCCCATTGTAGACAATGCGAAACAAAAATCAACAATATACTGAGATTACTGCCTGAAACCCCTCAAACACCAAAAGCCAGCAACATTTTCTAAACAGAGCACCTAACAGAGTTACATTAGTCATACAATAGTGTCTCCACAGATACACAACATGATTAGTAACATAAGCCCCAGAGAAAGAATCACAACAAAATAAATCAAATTTAAATAAATATGAAACCGAAGAAAAGGAAAATATCCCCAACAACTCTAATGCGAACCATTAGAATAGAACACCACCAAGTCAACGTTAGAGGAGAGGAAAAAGCAAAAAGTTTGCACAAGTAAAGGTAAAGTCACAAAAGCTACCATCAGATAGTTTCCTCAAAATGTTAGAACCATGTAATTGTAAATCCTAAGCAAATTGATTTTTTTTTTCTTCTATATCAATTAGACTATACTACAACCAAATCATAAGATTAATAGACATTGTATTAGATCAGTATAGTAGGCAGTGCTTCTTTAGAAATGGACGCTACTTCTCCACTCTTTTATTTGATTTTACAATCATAAATAAGATATAAATTGGCTTAAACCGGACCACTATTTATGTAATTTATTTGATCAGGTGCTTTTCTTGGTTCCCAAACTTGGAACTCACTCCTAGACATGATTGTGATTTAATAGGTACGATAAAGATCATTATTGTAAATAACAAACAAATTAATGGAATCATGCCTCAGAGAAATTTCTACTAAATGTAATAAATTGAACTCAAGGGTAATCTCACGAGGAAGCAAATTTACTTCAACAAGTACAAGATTTGTAATATTAGTCAAAGGTAGATAATCGGAATATATCCCGAAGGTAGGAACATAAAAGAAAAGCTCAAAGTAGTCGAATCCAGTACCAAATGGCGTAAAGCTTAAAGTTTAAAAGAAAATATGCGTAAAGTTTAAATTGAAGGATTCATAATAATAATAATAATAATAATAATGATAATAAAGTAGCAGAATCCAACTTACAGGCTATTCCAATGTGACCGTTACCCTCCTCTTTAGTCATAATTTTATTATTATATATAGGTACCCTACCATTATAGGTACGCTGGTAGGGGGTAGGGTTGTTGTCTTGTTTTAAGTATTTTCACTTCGGTTTAGGGCCCGTGACAAGATTCGTATCGATCTTTTTCATTTAATGCATGGAGTCAGCATTTTGGTGGTTTACCATGCATAGTCATCATCATGTAATAAATTTGGTCTCTAGCTCATCCATGTTAATCTCACAACTCTTATCAAGAGGTCTTCTCTCCTCACAGTTTCTCCAATCTCATGACACGTGTTCCCCTTTACTAGACGGCTAGAGGTCAAAGCTATAGGGTAGCTAGGTTAAGAAAATAAAAAGGAAACCTGCACACGTTAAGACCTAAAGGTCTCAGCCATAGGGTAGCTAGGTTAAGACAATAAAAAAAGAAACCTGCACACGTTAAGACCTCTCAAGTTTTCTCCTTCATAGAAATAAAAGTGGTATATGCAAGAGACAGATGGTGTGACAAGGCACACATAAAAGAATGCACTAACCTGTTAAGAGTGGGCCCCACAAGTTCACTAGCTCATATCTTTTAACACGTGAAAGCTCCTCAACGAACTGCTTTAATGTTTGCAAATGATTTCACCTTACCTAAAGCACTAAAAACTGGATTAGTTCCTTTCTAGCAAAAAAAAGAAAAAAGGAAAACTAGATTAGTTTCTATTCTACAAAGACCTTCTTGTCTAAGGAAACAATGAATTAAACCTCCGCATTGAAAGACTTGTATTCTATTCTTTTAGTATTTTATATATACCCCCCTAAAGTTTTTAAGAGTTCTAAATAGGCCCCAACAATTCTAATATTTGTATATAACCCCTTGCTTTTTTATTCTATTACATTCAATGTCCCAAAATCAATAGTCTCACAACTACTATAAGTCTTTTTTAGGGTAAAATGACACTTTTGCTAACCTTTTTATCTCTCTATATAAATAATTTTAAAAACTAGAATTCATTTTCTTTTCTAAAGCTTGTAACATTAACCATTAGTATAGCACATTTAGTAGGAGAGTAAGCCTACATAAATATGTTTTTATTAATATGGGACCCATTTTGTTAAATTCAAATCGATCATAACCTACACTTATAATTGATTATAATTGACCAAATCTATGGATGACCCACTGTTGGATTGATGTATGTTTTAAAATACATAATTAAGCTTCCTACGCATTGGAGAATTATAAAGATAGAAATCATTGGGTCTTGAGATAAAATAACGATAACATTTTTTAAAGAATGATATACTCATTGTTCAATGGATTTAAGGGCGAACTAGTCATTTTGATAAAATTTCAATATGAATTTCTTGGTAGTTGCTCATTCTCATCATGGCCACTGATATTGGGGACATAAAAGGTATTGAAATGAAAACACAGGGAGTTATACATAAATACTGAAACCACAGGGGCTTATTTATAACTTCTATAAACCTTAGGGGTATATGGGAAAAACTCATTTTTTTAAATCAAATTTAGGCATTTTTCAATTTTTTTATTTTCTTTTTTTAATTGGGTGAGTCATTTGAGAAATTTTTTTATTTTGAATACAAACCTGCTTAAGATATGTGGTTAAATAAAAATAAATAAATGAGAATCCCTGTATATCTAAGCTTACAAAGATCTTGATAGGTAAGAATACAAATTGAGGGATAAGATAAAACTGATATTCTTTTGTAGAAATCAATCAACTGCATGAGATCACGGGCTAAGAAGAACAAAAACTCCAAATCATCTAATCTATAACCACCACTTTATTTGGAAAAAAAAATTCATGCAGATGAATTACATAGACAAGAGCAAGGTATCATGACCAAGAACATAAATAATAGCAATCTACAAATATTTAAGAAAACCAATTGAAATTTGACACAAATGAATATATCCAAAATAATAGTTGAACCCAAAAAAAAAAAAAAGAAAAACAAATCAACCATCATAATTCACAAGTAAAGCAAATTAAAAATCTTAATTTCAAATAATGTATAAAGCAGGACCTAGAACAGTGGCCAACATTCTATTAAGATGGAGCTTATTTACTTTAACCAGTCCATTCACAGACTAGCAATTCAATTGCTATAGTAGTCTAAAGGGATTTTTCCCTGCCTCCAATCATCTTATTGCTAATGTGTGGAAAAAGAAACCCATTAAACCAAAATGAAATTGTGAAAAATGAGAATATAAAAAAATATTGGACAATAGAAAATACCCCTTGCTTTGTTTTTTAGATCCATCTTGCATATCCTCCACTTCAATTGAAGAAAAAATAAATTAAAGTGGTTCCAACAAAAGGCCTAAAATTTTCAGAAAAAGAAAAATAGACTATATTGGTCTTTTTGGGACAAAAATGATGAAAAAAGTGTTCTGTTCATTGGTTTCTTCCCATTCATTGGAGTTTTGTTAACACACACTTACTAAACTTCCTAAAAAAAAGTTCGAACTGGTCAAGGAATCTTTTTTCATCGACATTTCACCAAATGGAGGGAGTTCTTACAATAAATATTTTGTGAAGTTTGTTTTATGAGTATCCAAAATGGCAGGTGTATTGCAAAAAGATCCCATTAATTGGAAGGAAGTAAATTAACATTTAAAATGATTCTAGCTAAATTAACATTTAAAATGATTTTAGCTAGCTAATCTGGAAAATGTATTTGGTAATATAGGCAGAATGACATGCTCACAAATGAAGGTGAGACTATTGGGCCTACTTACTTCCATGCAGCCCTTAGTGTTGTTTTCTCTTGATTTGTCTAAGATTCTATTATTTATGTATGTAACTTACACATCATTCATAACTATTATCTATGTGTGTAACTTAAACATCATGGGTTGAGCTTAGCTGGAACAAAGCCATCTAAAAAGTCCCATTTAGTTATTGGGCTTAATTTGAGATCGGAGCCCAGCTAAACAATGAACGTCAGGACTAGGCCTAGTCCATTTAAAAAAACCTATTCACCTCTTTGGGCCACTTGTTTCTAACTAGGTTTGCCCTAATTGATTAGTACAACACCCCGCAACTAGTGCCCTTAATTTTTAACTTTTTTTATATTTCTGATTTTTTAGTAGAATTTGAAGAATTGTTTTCTTATTTTTTCAATCTTTTTTTCCATATCTATCTAACTTAGTTCATTGATTCTCTATTTTTTCTT
Organism: Sextonia rubra; assembly: GCA_037013555.1. Lineage (NCBI taxonomy): Eukaryota > Viridiplantae > Streptophyta > Magnoliopsida > Laurales > Lauraceae > Sextonia > Sextonia rubra. The sequence continues at coordinate 100,116,947 of JASUAD010000001.1, read as the reverse complement.
ACATTACAGTCTTGATATAATTGATAAAATTTCATTATCTTTATTTATGAAGAAGTATTTAATACAATAAAGGGAAAATAGTAACTTACCCCTTTATACTTTGACCCGATTGCAAAGTGTCCCCTCTACTTTAAAATTTTTCACTAAACCTAAAACCGAAGTGTGAAAGTGACGGAGTCCGTTTATTTTGACGGAAACTTCTATTTAAATAAATGCAATTTCTTAGTTTACATACCCATAAAAAAAATTCCCCAAAATAGCTCCACCCCCTTATCTTTCCACTCACCTTCCTTACCTTCCCCTCCTTTGGCAATAGCTCGGGTGGAAGCCTCCCTCTTCCTTCCCTCCCTTTTCTGCTTCTTTTCTCTCCCTCTCTCTCTCTCTCTCTCTCTCTCCTGCTTTTCTGATATAATTCATCTACAACAGAACCCATCTACCTCTCTTTTCTTTGTGTTCATGTAGATTTAATTAGGAATTTGCTCAATGCCTAATTCCTTGCTTTGAAACTTTCTAAGTCCAATCTTCCACACTCATCTGACCATTGCATGTAATAAGATTAGCTTCCTTTGCCTTTTCACACACACACACACACACACACACACACACACAAAACATATATTTTTCGACCCTCTGTTGAAACCCACACAAAAGTGATTGGGGACCATTAAATGTGATCATTACAGTCATTCAACAAGTACATCTGATCCAAATGAGATTTTTCAGTCGATGGCCAAAATAGCCCTAAACCCCATCTAGATTTAGACATGGACCGCCTATGCTAATCAAGTATCACAAACCATGACAAACAATTGGAATTTATAGAACTATTCTGAAATGGGATTCATACTTTTTTTGAAAAAAAAAAGCGTTGAGAAAAAAAGGTATTGAATCTCAGAAAAAAAAGATTTAATGATAGTCCACAACAAAAAACTCAACAGTTTAGTTGTTTTTAGCTAACAATTTAGAATTTAAGAAAGCTAAGACCAGATTTACCATGCTTGCGAACAATGGAGCAGTTGGATCTTTTTTACCCCAAAACTCTTCTCCACTTGGGCACCCAACACACTTTTTTATTATATTTGATAGAAATCTTCATTAGAGGTCAAGCATCAAAATGAAATTGATAAATTGCTTAATAAAAGAGGAAGGAAGAAAGGAAAAGGACAAGAAGAATGATGCAGGCCAAACAATAGGTTGGCCAACCCTTTGGACCCAGTCCATAAGCCCATTGGATACCTAGTTATTTAGCAATATTATTAATAGTTTGATTGCATTAAAGTTAATATTAGTGAGTTTCCTATCTTGTTTAGGTTTATCTGATATTAGTAAGTTTTATTGCTTAGGGATCAAGCTAACTCCTATATATAAGGATGTTAGGCTTCATTGTTATGCACGCTCAGTTTTAATTCATAATAGTTCTCTTTTGAGATTTGAGATGTTATCTTTTATTGTGTTTGTTCCTCTTGTGAGGATGCACTCGGGGTTGAATCCTTTTGAATTTGATCATTTATTTAGGAGATTGATATATTTTATAGATCGTGAATTCATGGCTGGGCCAAAGAAGAACATGAAGATGAACAGGAAGGGGAGGGGAGGGGAGGGGAGGGGAGGGGAGGAAGGGAGAGGGAGAGAGAGGCAGAGAGAATAGAGAGGAGAAGGGGACATGTCAAGTGACTGTCTACATTCATCTTTTTTTCACCTATAACTCCTAAAACCATGCATTAACTTTTGTAATTTCACGTTGCACTGTCTCCACATTGGAAAGGATATGGAAGATCTTTCAAAAGGTTAATCAGAAAAAAAGAGTTCCCATGCCCAATTGCTTTTTCTCTCTACCGAAACCTAAAGGCCTTTGCTATTTTTTCCTCGGCATCCAACTTTTTCTTGCCTTTGTCATCATCGTGGCAGCCGATTGTTTCATCGCCATTGTCACTGTGCACTGCATTTTCTCTTGCTTCGGTCACCATAGTTTGTTGCAAACTGCACTTCCTCTTTGCTTTTCCTGTCCACTACTGCTTAGTCATCATCGTCACAATAGCCCCAATCAATGGTGGGCCTCTTCCATGTATCCAATACGTTCGTCCACTTTTCAGCAAAGGTACTTTATTTTTCCAATGTTTCCCAAGTTTCTTTTCATTTCTCCTCTTCTATTTTTTCGTTTTTTTCTTTTGGATATGCACATAGTGTTTGAGAAAATGCTGCAAAAAACTGTAAGCTCATGAAAGAAAGAGAAATTGTTCCAAAGCATTTCCTCCGCCTCATCTCTGTAGAGCTCATGAAAGATGCCATTATTTGGTTCTCTGGCTTGCTTCCTTCTCTTCTCTTTTAGTCTTTTAGTTTGAATTTATGGGTGTTCAATTCTTTGCTTTTGGTAGGTGTTTGTGGTTTGTTGTTTTGATGATGTGTATTTCTATGGTTTCACATTGGCTTTTCACCTATTTTGTGTATGGAAGAATTTCTCCATCTTTCTGTGAGTTTAGATGAGTGGGTTTTGAAGATTCAATGATCTCCACACACCCCCTCCTCACCCCACCCCACCCCTCACCCGCACCACCCCACCCCACCCCCCCCACCCCCACCCCCACCCCAAACCACCACAACACACATACTAATATTTCTGTTTTTTTTTTTTTTTAGTATCAGATAACTGGTGAATCGTATGCTAGCTGTTCCAATTAACGAAGAAACTCATAAAAGATATCCTTTTGGTTTTGTTTGATTAGGATTCCACAAGATGGCTAGAATACCATGTATTCACACCCACACTTGCAAAACTAATTTATCATCTCCAAACTTTGTTTAATATTTTTATTTATTTATTTATTTTTTGGACTTCCTACTCCACTAACAAACAGAAGTTTATAGTTTTGATGTTCATAGGAACATCATCTGAAATTATAAACTTCTACAAGATTTTTGGGATTGATACAGTTTTTGTAATTGGAATTCTGATGCGGTTTCTATGTTTTGTTTGGAATTGTTATGGTCTTTTTATGTTTTGTTTTGTTTTGTTTTTTTTAACAATTCAAGGATATTACTCTGAGAAGTGTTAATGTATTTTAGTTGAAGGCTGAGTTTTTGTCAAGAATTTCTACTCTTCTACTTCCTATAGTAGGACCTAGTTGGGCTCGAGCTACTTCAATCCCATGGAATTATGTCTCCATCATATTTAGAATTTTTTGCCATTTTTTTTTAATCTGATTGAAATAGATTTCTGCATGTTATCATTCAATGTCACAAAACACTTACACGATATAGTGGGAAGCAATGGCTTATATGGCTCACTTAATGTAACCACTTAAATGACACATTAAACACTATATGCTTTAAAAAAAGAACATCTATGGGAAACAAAAAAACACCTGAGAATACAAACTGATAATGACCATTGTAGAGAGACATTACAAAACACTTAGTGTTCTTGAATAAACAAAACAATTCGAATATTGTCAATTAAGCCTTTATTGACTCTAAGGTGCATATAGAAGAAGCTCAAACACTAGACTCTTAAAATAGATGGAATCTTGAAAATGGAGTAATGGATACTGTCAGCTTGTAAACAAATCAAAATTGACTTTATCTTGCAAGGTACATATATGCAACTTTGCCTGACCCAGTATCAGAACTTCCGTGTCTCAATAAAATTTCGTCCCTTAGCCACCCATTCATTCTCCCGAGAGATGAGCATAGCAGGGGCCCCTACTGCTGTACATCTATCCAGTTGCAGTGATTGATCACTCTCTTTAATCCTAATATGAAGTTCCTGCACAGCATCCTCTACAGTAGCATTTTGCATCGCCAATCCCTTCCGTGGTATCTAAATATAGACTTCATCAAATCATGTATACAGCTGTGCAAACAAATCAAATGTGTTAGTCAGATTCTTGGAAAAAAATATATTTACTATTTTCATACATGGCTATAAGGAAGACAACTAGAGAAAAAGGATCAAAAGGAAATAAAATACATGCCCAACCAAAATCTCAAACCATTGGTTAAGTACAAACACAAAACACTCATTATTAACTGGGGCTGGGCATGTGCTGATAAAATTACAATTCCAAAGAGGCACAACACTAACCATTTCAAAATAGGAACATGAAACAACTTAGCATGGCACATTGACAGCCTTTTATCTTGTTCAATTAGGCTGAATACTCTACCCCTTTTGATCTATGCAAATCCCAGAGGCATATCCCACTCCATGGTGACATATGGTAACGCTTCTCCCTTATTTATCTGATGCATTTCAATGTTTCTTCTGGATTTGTTTATATTTTTTGGAAGTGGTCATAAACTGCAGCTGTTGTTGTTTTTTTGTTCTTATGTTTATTTTTTATTTTTTATTTTTGTAGCCCAAACATTATATTACTAATATAATTGAAAATGAAATTCATGCCAAAAAAATGGAGGTCCTTAAAAACTGCAATGTCCTGGATTCCATGTAGATTGAAATTTAGCCCAACGCCCTCACTAAAATAGTTTTGTGTTGTGTTCAGAAAACCTAATCACTTTAGTTTAGGGCAATCAAGTTTTAAGGATCACATTCAAATTTAATCACTCGATTGCCCTACATTGAGATTCCATGTAAGAAAAAAGTACTTTCAACTTATAGGTAACACAAGCTAGTCATATAAGACATTCTTCATTCTCTTAAATCATTAGCATTATGCATACATTTATGTCAACATTTAGGTAATTCAAGTTAGTCACACAAAACCTTAGTTGTATGTATATTCTTATGTCTTTGTATATATTAGTAATGTGGAACGGAGTGATAATGCGGGGCAGGGCGGGGCAAGGTAAAAGATGAAGATAGAGGGAAAAACTGGGCTCTCACCAAACTCTAATCCAGGAGGCATTAGAGAATTGGGCTCTCACCAAACTCTAATTCAGAAGGCGTTGGAGAATTGAGCTCTCAACAAACTCCAATCCAAGAGGCGTTAGAGATTTCGAGGAGAGCTCCAAGAATTTCTTGGGGAAGATCGCAAAACTTTTCATTAATCATCAATTATTAACCATTAGCCAAAGAGGCTTTACAATGCTTAAATAGATAAAAGACATAACCTTAGAACTAATTTGGACCATCCAAACACTTTGACGGTTAAGATTAAAATACTTTATTAAAACAACTTAAAAACATAAGCAAATAAAACACTAAATGAACTAGGATAGGTGGGTTGGGCCCTAAAGGTGGGTCGACCCATGGGGACCATGGGTTTGCCCTGCATCAATTAGTTGTTATGTATTCCATTTTTTCACTCTTAGCTACATTATGGATAGTATAAGTTATCACATAATTTAATGGGTGGCTTAGGCTGGTGAAAAGGTTGTTAGTCACAGTGATTCCAAAATATATGACACTAACAAGTTGAGCTCCATCAAAGAGTTGCATAGTAATTAACATATCAATTCATATTCTTTCTGTTGTGTCCAAACTTTGAAAATCAACATTTTTAGCCATATTTTTTGATCTATTCCCTTCCTCTGTTTTATTGCTGATTTTTTTTCTTCTGTTTGGCATAAAGAAGTGTTATGAGGTTAGAGTAAATAGGTCACTACACCAAAAATTGTCATCTGTAACGGTTTTGAGCTGTTCCTAATGGTATCTGGATCGGTTTTGAACCGTTCCAGAATGGCCTGTCGCTGAAAATCTGGAACAGTTCAAAATCGTTCTTGTTTTTTTTCTTTTGGAATGGTTCTGAACCATTCCAGTTGAGTCAGAAAGTGTTCCTATTTTTTCTTTTGGAACGGTTCTAAACCGTTCCAGTTGGTCAGAAACCATTCTTGATATTACTTTTGGAACGGTTTTGAATTGTTTTAGTTGGTCAAAAACCGTTCCTAATTTTAACCATACCATTTGGATTAAAACCGTCCTATTTTTACTTTTGAAATGGTTTTAAATCATTCTAGTTTGGTTAAAACCGTTACTGTTTTTACTTTTGGAATGGTTTTGAATTGTTTCAATTGTTTTTTAGAAATGCTTTAAACCATTCTAAAATTCTAATTCTGTGATAATTGTAAACTATTCTAATCTTTTTATTTTAAAATAATAAAATATAGTTTATGAACGATTATTTCCAATTCTAAAGGGATTAGAACCTTTCAAAAATGTAAAATAGAAATAATTTTGTAGCATTCCAAAATATAGCATTGACTAATCCATACACTTTCATAGAAATTATATTTCATTATATACAATTCTTTCTTTATAACAAAGGTATTGAATGCCATAAGCATTATAGAAGACAAGGTACCACAAAACTCATATTTAATGATATAAATCCTTTGCATACACCATCATAAAATCCCTTACATATTAGTGCTCAAACTCAATTTCTAACTTATGTGATGACTATGGTAGTGATCCACAAGCTTTGGTGACTTCCTCATTTAAAAATTTTGAAGCATCATCCACAAGCTTTCTTAGAACCTGCGAATATGAAAGGAAAAAATATATATATAGTTAGTAACATAGATGTATTTGCCAGCTACTAAAAATACTACTTCTCAACAAAATCCACATATAAAATCTTATCCCCATTTGTGAAAAACTGTTTCAAGAAAGAGGATACGAGAAGAAAAGAAAGAGAGCATCGATATAAAATCATTATTCCTCAATTATTTAACAATAACATACAACTTTGTGAATAGGAATGCTCAATAAAAGGTTCTTCAGAATATGATCTGGTTTTAGCTTTTCATAGAGCAACCTTCCACGAACAAAGCTGCAATACAAAAATGAAAAAGATTTCTCAAATAAATACCAAACTCATAAAATAGATAGAAAGAAGGATGTGACACTTGTGATGTCGATCATAATCAAATTCATAGCCTATGGCTTGCAGAACAGAAAAAGTTAATATGAGAAAAAACCTTAAACATAAAAAAACTCTAACGTAGAAATGCTGACCTGCCATTGTTGTCCCATAATTCTTGTACAAAGTTAATATGATATAAAGTTTTTGTCCCTTGGGAGGTTCATCAAAAACCCAAGTAAATCCCTCCTTCCATTCTGGACAAGTGCTGCGGCTCACTACCTCACAAAGATAAGAACTTTTGCTATTAGAACCAAAGTGGCAAAATATAGTGACTATCTTGTTATGGCACTTTGGCCTATTGTGCACTTGGATGTTTGAATCAGAAGCAGGTCAAATATGTTGGCAGAACAGATGACAAACAATTTTGCCATGCATTTGGAGTAATTTGGAAACAGGAGACATATTAGGTGGGTCACTCTGTTTATGCCTTCTCTAATCACCTGCAGTTTGAATATTTTGGCAAAACAATTGACCAATCACTCTCCCATGCATTTGAGGCTGTGTAGACATTGGTTTGGCCACTCTTGTTCTTTATTTTCCACTCACATGAGTGACCAAGAAAAACAGTTCCTCGCCAAACATGATGTTTAATTCTAGTAAGAAAGCACCAAGATCATAGATCAATGGTGAATCTCATTGTGAGCATGCTTAATATTTGGGTAGTAGCCCCAGCAGTACAAAGACCTGGCCCATGAAAAATGTAGGTAGTCATGACAAGCATTTTATATATTCTCCTAACAAAACATTCTAGATACAGTACATATGCCTTGTCCCAACTATGTTGGGGTCAGCTAGATGAATTCTATTTATCTATTCCGATCTATCTTGCGTAGGCCACAATACATATTTGCTAAAAAAATAATGTGCCACCACACAAGAAATAAATAAATAAAATAAAATAAAATAAATCTAAATGCCTCTGATTTTACTTACATCCTTTGAGAGGAGCCCTTCTAAGTTGAAGTCCAGACATGGATTGACAGTGACAAGCTTCATGGACAAAAACTGGAACCAAAGGATGAAAAAATATTTTTCATTTTTTATTGGAAAAATATTTATTACAAATAGGAAAGAGATAATGGATGCATTTATGATAAAGTGAGCCCCTACCTCCATCACAATGCAAAATACTAGCTAAAAATAAATAAATAAATCACCAGTAGGAAATGCCATTAAATAAATAAATCACCAGTAGGAAATGCCAGTATATTCTCTGTTAGAGGCCAGATGGAGTCATTGTTGAGGTCCCAACCTAGTATGCCACTTTCAGTTAACCAGCAGGTTATTTGTGGTGTAGGTGCTGGGTTGCTGGAGTTTATATTAGAGAATTAAGGTTTCATGATTTGATTGGTTTCGCTTATGAGAGAGACGTGTGTATTACCTGGAGGGTTTTTTGAATGCTTAGAGTGGATTCGCAGGCACCAAGCAGTCAGGCATAGATAGACAAGAGGGAAACTTGGACAAAGATGATGAAGTCATGAAAGGGATGGATGGTTTTTCATAGTTTCCATGTCTTAGAAAAGGAAAATAAAATGAGTTCGTCCTTGAAATAGGGAATAGGAAACGAAGACTGTGCAGCCAGTAGCCTCCTCTACCTTCTTCTTTCTTCTTCTTGTTCTTACTTTTGAGGTTCTTTTTTTGTTCTATTTCAATCGATGACTTTGATGAAGAAAAAAAATGGGTTTAGGGCTTGTGACCTTTACTTAAAGTTTAAAAAAAAATTCACTTAGCCTTTTACGGGTGTTCACTATTCTTTTTATAGGGTGTCAAAACCTATTTGAACCAAAATTTTTTTTTTTGTATTGACTTTTTCTAATTCGGGGTGGTCAGGACTCTGTGCAGCAGCCACTGGGAATAATAAGCACAAATGAAGTATGAAATTTTGAAAAAATCTTGATCGGACCATTGTTTTTGTTATGTCACAGATTAGATGGTGAGGTTTGCCATTTCTCACATCACCTTTTTCTTTTTCTGATACTAAGCAACTTAGTCTCATGAGACTCTTTTTTTTTTTTTTTTTTTTTGTTGTGATGACCTAGGATGTCCCTCGTCAACCTAACCTTCGACCCTTTGGCCTCTAGCCCGGGGGTTATTCGATTTTTGACAGCAAGGATTATTCCCTAGGGAGTACAAAAAAGAGAGAGAGAGAGATAGAGAGAGTTGGAGAAGTTGAAAACATGAGAGGGAGAGGGAGGTGAGAGGTGAGGCAGTTAGAGAGAGAGGGGGAGAGGGACAAAGACGTGAAAGTGCAGATGGGGGGGGGGGGGAGGTGTATTTCTTTTATTTTTCTCAAAAATTTAGAAATTAGGTTTAGGGGTTTGGGAAGCTGCCATTAACTCATGGAAAGCCACTTCTAAATAGTATATTAGTTTAGATTTTGGCATATCAGTTTTTGGGCTTTCAGTGATATAGAATTGCTTCTTATTTAGGAAGAAAATTTCTAATGGTGCTTTGTTACTCATTACTGGAGAAAAGTATTAGTTGCAATAGATTAATTTGTCAAACATGCCACTTTAGTAATTAATAATAGCCAAACCCTCTCTTCTTTCTTTCTATTCCTTCATTCTTCCATGCTCGTCAATCTCACTCTTCTCTCCCTCTAAACTCTGAAGACATCAAATGCGCAACTTAGAAATTAGAATCGAAGAAATCGTCGAGTTAGAATCAAATAAAGAAATTAGGGTTTCAAGGTTTGATTTCTCAAACTATGTAAATCTTTTTCTGCTTCTTTCTTTTTAAGAATTCCTAGTTGATCCATTTCAAAAAAAAAAAAAAAAATTCCCTATTCGGTCTCAAAACCTTTTGTTGCTAGATCTCGAACTTTTTTTTAAATGTTCAAATTAGATCAATTGTCATTGTTGGTAGCATTTTCAGGAGTCTAGATTCACATTGAAGAGTATGATCATTATCATCATCATCATCATCTAGTATTATACCATTGATGACACACATCATAGGGTTTGCTTGAATATTATTTCCATCAAGTGGGATGCACATATTACCAAAATTGAAACACACTACGAGATAATTATGTTATATGCAATAAAACTCTAGATTTTTTTTTGGTAAGTTTAGAATCAATCACCACTTTCTTTGGTTTAAATGGGATATAATAACTATTGATCAGTCACCACAGAGGTCCCCTTGAATATTTTTTAATTAAACGGGATGCACAAATTTAGCAAAATTTATGTGACTCTCTATTTCATTCATATATGGGCTAAGCTTAGCAATTTGGGTAGATAGGGATGATACCCAACTTTGACCACCTAAATCATACCTTAAAATCAGCTTGTTTGCCTTCTCTAATCTCGTGTGATTGCAGGGTAGGAAGAGATGTCGATAGTTTAGGGATGGAAACAATGGGTGGAGTTGATTATTTGATTTTCATTGGTTGCTTTTTCCTTATTTGGGGGCTTTATGAGTCTTTGATCTTTTCTCTTTTTCCTAGTATTCAAATTAACCCTTTAAGGAAAAAAATTCTCACCGGTCAGACTTGTTTTTAAGTTAGTACAACCCATGTTGAATAGTGTTGACACCTTAGTCCCAAATATATTGCATGATTTGTGGGTCCCATACATGGGACACATGTCGCCACTCCTTTTCCTCCATCCACCTTCTTGAATATCTTGGAAGCCGGACTATACTGGAAATTCATGAGTCATGCCAACTATCTAAGAGTTCCATACTTTTTAGGCTTAAGCACATCCGATTTCTTCCCTTTGTCAATAATGTTACTAGAGTTAAAAACTTTGAATTCGGCTAATAACGAGTTCCATACTAGATATAGTTAGATATTGATAGACATCTATATTTTCTTGTAGGGATGGTGGAACTGATTAACTGATAATATTGCAATTCATGCTTTCATTATTTTTCCTAGAATTGCCTTTCTAGTGTTGGAGACTCAGCAAAATCTGTGCAGATAATGTTCATCTCCAAGATTGCTAAGAAAAATAGTGCAAGATATTTCATTTGAGTGATCTTACGATATCTAAGATATCACTACAAACCCATGTCTTCTTGTTTCTTTGGTTTGAGGCCTAAATTATTAGGATTGTGATCCTTTTCTCCATGGGCATGATTGTTCTTTGGGAGGCATTTTTCTAATACAGTATAGTTCTCTTATACTGTGAAGTTTTGGTGAAATGAATAGTCCACTTTTAAATTTAAAAAAAAAAGCTACATAACCATATCAAGGAGGTGGAACTATATTGAGCCATACCAACTTGTCTTACAGAGTTACAGTCCACAAGACATTAAGTTAGAATCAAGAAGACACTTACAAATGTAAGCCAACCCAAAGAAATATCATGTGCCAACCAATCATAACAAATTTACCCACTTTTGAAAGGGTAACTTGATAGTGGGAGGACTACATTTCGATATCACTTCTGAGGGAAAAGATCATTTATTCTTATACCAGCTAGATAGAAGCTGCTCTACATTGACTCTTTAATAGACATGGATCATACCTTTCTTTGCTACTTGTTCACTTCAGTCCACATCGAAGAACATTCTTTTATTTGATTTCGAATTAGAGAAGAATTGAAATTTGAGGCACTTCAAATTTAGCAAATCCAAGATGCAGTACAGTAGGACACCATAATTCAAATGGAATTGTGAAAATTAAAAAAGAAAAGAAAAGAAAGAAAAATATAGCTCTAATGTTCTCACCAATTATTTTGTTTTGTTAAGAATAAAAGTAAATGACACTTTAATAAGCCATTAATCAATTTCCATCATCTATATTAACAATAAAAGAAAAGCCAAAAAAAAAAAAAAATGAAGAGAGAGGGAATTGCATACATGGAAAAAAAGAAGGCCATATGACCACATTTAGGCATGTTTGGATCTTTCACCATGTTTTCCTTCTTACCCTTCTTTACATTATGCTCAAAGAATCAAAGCATTAAATTCAATTTCTATCAAATATTTAATCAAACACTTCACACTACAGAACCCTGCACCACAGTAACACCGTGTAGAACTTTTTGCTTTGAAAAATGAATGGATGGAAAGTCCACTGCGTTATTATGGACAAGTAGGAGAAGCACAGGAGAAAACAAACCAAGCAGGAGAAGCACAGGAGAAAAAAAAGCAAGCAGGAGAACACCTACTAAACAACTTTTGAAAATACTCCATCTAATAACATGATAAATAACTAACTTTAGCCTACCAACTATCATCAAAATCAGAAATGCTTGTTGCATTTGGTTCAACCATCTTGACTAGACATTTCTAAGATTTTACTACAATTGACATATGCAATGGTTAATCAGTTGAGTTACCACTTAACACAAACACTAGGTATAGCCCCAAAAATGGACTAAATGTATCTTTACTGTGGATTCAGTAGTCCTTCTCTAACTCTTCATTTTCTTCTTATTCAATACCACATGATTCCTTTTTAGCAAGTTGTACGTTCATTTGAAACTATTGAAGCTTTTTTTGGTTTCTTTTTCTTTTTTTCTTTTTCACTTCAAATAGATAATTTGAAAAAAATTTATAGAATATGCCCATGAAAAGAAACGTAAAAAAATATAAAATGAACAAGCTTTCTACTTCACACTGGAACCAAGACCTGATCACCAAAATACCTTTTAATTTTCAATCTCTTGACATGTTGTTTGACATTGAATATTATGATATCATGACTGATTGTATTTGTTTTGTTTTCCAAATCGGAAATCACACAATGCAATGAGCCAACAATTCATACGGTCAGTCCCACAATTGCAGACTGCTATAGCAATCTGATTGTTGTGTTGCTACTTGCTGCTCTTATTTGTTCTTCAAGGACCCAGATTTTCTCATGGTAATTTGTAGGTTCCAATTTCAGTAATGTTGACTAGAACTTCAGCATAGTTTTGTTTGTGCTTTCAGCTTATTGCTTCTAACGAAAAAGGATGGAGATGAGTGAAAAAAAAAAAAAAACAAAACAAAACAGAACTATAAAAGTTAACCATAGATAGGCTGGCTTGGTGTGTTACTGTTTGTTGCAGCATTATCTGGGTTTCCGGGGATCAACCATTTTTTTGGGCTCAGCTCAATTAATAATTTCTAAATTACCAATGTCTCCATACAAAAATTTAGATTATAGATGATTAATTATCCCAAATTAAGAAACACATTTTTTCCGCCACCAAAATTTTGTGAGGTCAGAGAAGCCCACACAATCACACCAGATAAAACATGAGTCCTTCGGTTACTACTAACAACTAGATAGAATGCCATTAAAATTATGGTTGAAACTAAAATGTCTTCCACTACAATTATATTTTTATTATCTTACATGATCATGACTAGAAGCTTTTTTGCATATTCTTAATACTGGGAAAACACATTACTCTCTAAAATGTGGTGCATATCAATCCCACAGTTGATAACTCAAATCCAGTACATCATTAGACAATTAGAGCCAATCATCAATTTACCCAAGCCTATTAGTTCAGCTCCCACTCAACATTATGTTTATGTGCTCCTATGCCTGTAATCAATGTATCAACAATTAATTATATCAGTTATCAGAGACAGACTTAACCATATGTAAAAGTTTTTTTTTTAATCGTACCTAGTCCCGTCAACCTTTGATTGTCGGTTGGTAGGTTTCCCCAATAACCATCCCCTTCTCTTGCAATCAACCTTCGATTGTCGCTTGGCGGGTTTCCCCAATAACCATCCCCTTCTCTGGCAATCAACCTGCGATTGTTGCTTGGTGGGTTTCCCAATAACCATCCCCTAGCACAAGAAGAATAAGAGCAAATAAAATAACAAGTGCTACTCCCCTATCCATCTCTACTTTTTCTCACTCAATACTCCTATTTCTCAACTCTCAACTCCTCTATTTAATCTCCCCTAGCCATCTCATCCTCTTACTTTTATAGAGATTGAAAGAGCCCTAGGTGATTTAGGAGTCATGTTATGCACATGCAGCTGTTAAGATTGACAGACAAACGCGATGTGGACTCCCTCTCAACATCCGCGTGACCAAAAAATGTGTACCATTTGCTTGGTAGAAACATGTTGGCTGGGACTTTTTTAAAAGGTAAGCACCATGTGCAAGTTAAAGTGCTCAATGAAAAATAACAAGGTAGAGAGCGTTCTTTGGCAATCACAGTAGTATGGGAATTGGGACACGTGGAAGGTTCTTCACCGTTGGATCTATGGAGAAGCACCAGGTAAATTGCAAAGGAGCAAGGAAAGTATGTCGAGAGCTAGGGGGTGGAGAGAGGAGCGAGCGAAAGCAGAAAAGGGATTGGGACCGAGAGATATGGATGTGTTCAGTGACTGGGCATTATGATTTGTCCACTCACACCTTAAGCATGCAAGGGATGCAGACTACTCACTAAGTCACCAGACAATAACTTTTCATGAACAAAACTATAATGCATCTGTCCCTCACACTATGGTGAGGGACACTTTCATTGTTGAAAATTATTGATATACAAAAACATAAATTCATCACACCTTTTTTTTTAACCTTGTTTGGTCTAAATTAGGAAATGTCCCTCACCATAGTGTGAGGGACAGATGCATAGTAGTCTTCATCGCCTTTTATATACATGTATATAGGATGTGTTTGGAACTGGAATAAATTTTTAGTTAGGAAGCCATAACGATCTTAAGAAACAAAAAATAAATAAATAAGTAAATAAATAGTTAGAAAGCTTCATCTGTTTGTTCTTCTTATTGTTACCATTTTGATGATCGGGGAGATGCAGAGTGCTCTGGCAATAGAGGGTTCCCTCGATACCAAAAAAAAGAAAAAAAAATCCCTTTATAGATAACCAAAACTTTAAATACAACCATCTCTATTTTGTACTACAACAAGTATGTTTTCTTATTATGTTCACTAAAAAAAATAATAGAAATAAGATACATTTATCTTATATTACCAATTTTGGATGTGGATAAAGAAGCTTGAGGCCGAGAAAATAGTTCATGATTTAAATCTTATAGATAATTTTCTCCACTATTGTGAAATATCAAACACAAGAACAGAAAGTAGCAGCGAGGAAGAGGGAGATTTTCCTATTAAGAGAGATGTGTGTGTACATAATAAAGGGAGATGAGGATTTTATTTATAGAATATGATTGCTTCCTCCCCAAGCAACCTAATAGGAAAAGGCTCTAACCCTGAGTAATCCTCTTATCTCGTGTGGGTCCCAATGTGGGCATCCACCTATGATGATACATCTTATAATACTCCCCTTTGGATGACCACCATTAAATGGCACTTGCCTCGTTAAAACCTTACAAAAGAAAAACCAGTGGGATAAAAACTAGAGCGAAGGAAAAAGAGTACAACGTTATACAAGATCATTGAATTGGTGTTGGACGTAAATAATGCTGCCTCGTTAAAACCTTAAATAAAAAAACCCAGTGGGATAAAACCTAAAAAAGAAAAAAGAGTACAATGCACAGATGTCCTGGATAGCATATTTCAGGATGCCTTCCCTTATTGACTACTCTTCCTAATCACTACACCAAAAATGGAGTTTAGGAACAGACTATGGGCTCGGTTTTGGGTTGTTCTTGAATTGAAACGGGTTTGACCCATTATGCACGAGGCCCACTTAAGAATAAAAGGGTTTTACTATTCCCTATTGTTGTTTGCTATTCTTCTACTCTCTTCCCTATCGTTACTACTCTTGTTCTTCTTCTACTCTCTTCCCGACTTTTCAAAAGTCAAGGTTTCTCAATCGATCTCTCAACGATTACTGATCCCTATCATTTGTTGTTTAGGGTATGATTTGTTGTCTTCACGTTGGTCGTAGGAGAAGAGAAGAGACGGCTAGGGTTTTGTTTTCTCCAAGTCTTCTTCACATTGGTCGCATCTTCTGTAGATCTTCTTCTTGTCTCTCCATTGGTATAAACCCTAGCAGATTATTATACTCCTTTCTTTGCAGATCTTCTACGGTTTTCATCTGAATTCGCTTTGTTTTGTCATATCTGTGATTTTTTGGATGTTTTGCTTGTTTTTTGATCAATTTGTGGAGATTTGTGTTGATTTTCCAAATATAATAGGAGATTACTATCTCAAGATTTTTGTGATGTTTTTACTTGGATTTGTGTTGATGATGTTTGCACCATTGGATTTTCTAACACATGCAGTTTCCAATATTAGAAATGTACAGATAGAGATTGATTCGCATGCACACCAAGTGTTTGATCTTTTGGCCTTGTGCCTGTTTGTATCAAATTTTACCACAAAAATGCCCACAAACAATTAATCAGGTTGATATTTTACCCCCCTTATATGATTGATCTAAATGCTTTATAAATCACCCATGTGGCAATATTTTATTAATGCAGTGTGCTACTATGAAAACTAACAAGCAACAATAGGTGATCTACATGATATTGGCTGCTCACAAGTTGGGACATCAGTCAGCAATATTGTGAGAAAAAATAAAATAAAATAAAATTAACTTATAGAGCACATTACAATTTAATATACATGAGTTTACAGTGTTGATTATAGTTACAATAGCATAGTAGGAATTCAAATTTACAGCATCTGCCTCCAGAATATTTTCTTGGTCATTATACTCGATCATATCAGGTATATCATCCTCATCTTCACCACCAAAATACAAGGAGATGGACTGAATAGTCCGGCTCTTACCTGTTTCAAGAGTCTCCATGGATGGCAAGTTCTCTTCCTCACCAGACTTATCCTCTGGAAAAAAGAGAAAGTCATCAAGATGTTGGGATTTCACATATAAAACTTCATTTAAGAGGTAAATGGTAATGACATCATCCCTTGAAGCATCTGAAACAATAAAAATTCTTAGTTTTTAACTTTTACTAGAGGGGTATGCCTAGGTTTCCATCAAGACTTCAGAAGGCATGTACCTTTTGGTTTCCCATGTGTTGCCAGCCAACCATCAGTATCTTCGTTATCAAGAAGAACTGCCCCTCCCATAGCTTCATATTCTTCTTCTACAGAAATTGCCCTCCAAAGATAAGGGACTGCAAAGAATGTGAAAACACTGAAATAATTTGATGCAAGGCATTGATCTTGCATTATTCTGTTTCTGCCCAAACAAAGTGTGATCTACTGTACAGAGATTGAAATAAACATTCTCTACAGCAGCAACAGTTATTCTCAAATTCATATAGAGCTTCATAATATTAGAAATTAAACCGACACGAGTAATGCAATCACAAGAAAATTTCCAACAGGTAAACAGTTCCTCGTATATTTTCTTTTCAGGGAAGGGTACTTTTTTTTTCCTTTTTTTTGAATGGTGGAGAAAGGGTACTTTTAATAGGCCCACCTATGATGAAACCAAACCCCTACATACACGTATCCTTCCATGTATTGGCATTCATCCCAATTGGACCCTCAAGGGACTAATACACACTGTTGGGTTTAAATTATAAAGGCTCTTTCGAGGAGCTTAAAAATGAAAATTTTGTGAGGTAAAATTTGTGAGGCTCTTTAGTCCGCATCTAACATATTTAGGATCAGGGGCGGAACTAGAGGGGGGCCACCAACTCCTTTATGTTGAGTTAAAATTTGTGTTTTTTTAAACTTTGCACCAGTGTTACATTTTTATAATGTGGCCCCCAGGGTAAATTTTCTGGGTCTGCCCCTGTTTCGAGCAAAGGGTTGTAAGATTTGGTGGTTGGGCATGGTCTAACCTCCATTCTGTGTGTGAATCTAGGTCTGAATCTTAGGTCCAAAAACTGAATAGGCTGGGCTCTGACAAGCTTCAACGATGGTCTAACCTGGTCCATGGCTAGTCCATGTTCAAGGCCAAGGTTTAACTGATTGTTCAAGCCAAGGTTTGACTGATCGCAAATGAAATCTGCTCAGTTTACTGCTTGATTACTGCTGATTTGTATCATTCTCTAAAAAGGTTATTTTGACATGATGCTGTTGGTTGCAGGTGAAAAGCAAGACCCTGAGCAGGATGAAGAAAATTTGGCCAGAGTGCGTGACTGGATTGCTTCTAGGCATACAGACACCATTGATCTCAGTGATGTTTTGTCCAATTTCCTTGAGATTTCAGTGGTAAAGATTATCATCTCAAATGTTTGAAATTCAATCTTATAGTATGTTATCTTAATCGGTAATTTAAATCTCTGTATGACTACCAATTCATTCAATTAAATATATATTTTCTACAGGAATTAACTGAAGGTAATGGACAAAATTACTTGGAGATCACTGTACTGAATGGATCTTATTGTCAACCAAAATGAAGGGAATAGCAGATTCTTCACATCTATTTAAGAATTGGAAATCTGAGTAATTTAAAAAATAAAATATACTTCTCAAAAGACTGAGTGCTAGTGCAGTTCTGTTAATTTGACAGATAGGTTATACAATTCCGTGTTTTGGACTTATCTTATCTTGATTTTTCTGTTCGACCGATTTTCAGAAATCATAAACAAACTAATAAGAGAAGGGCTCCTATCAGCAGCTGGAAGGGACATTTACACCATAAACAAATCAAAGGTGAGATAACATCAGATATTTCTTCTCATCTCTATTCTCAATAACTCTTAACTTCTCTTTTTACTGCATCAGAATATCAATCTGGGCAATGTCACTGTGAAGGAAGAGACTGAAGCACAAGATATGGTGCATGGTGAAAAAATGCCCAGAAAAATGAATGAAGACTACATGTACATGAAAGTGAGTGATCTATCTCCATGTATACTGCCATAACATTTTACTGTCTGATGGAAAATGCATGCCATTCCAACTTCTTTTATCACTGGCTTTGTATTATGCTCTTCCAATGGACTATATGACAATATCAAAGTTGCAGAGCAAGATGGAGGGGGAAGCTAATCAGACGGTTGTTCGGAAGCTGATTGATAAAATGGCATGGGATGGATTCCTTGATGTCAAGGGCAGCAGAAGGCTAGGTATATAAAAGCTAGCTTGATATATGGGCAATAATTAGGAAATGGGATTGATGGCATATGGTGAATTACCTCATTTGCGTCCGTTCATGATCACTAGTCTTAGGACAGTGACACAATTATGCAAGTTAGGCGTTTATTTATGATTTTTTTTAACCTTTCAGGTATGCTCCTGAGCCCAAACCAGATTAATTTTAGTTGAATTGGAGCCTAATTTTCATGCATTCATAACTAATTGGTTAGGATCAGGTGAACTAAGAAAATTAAAAGTTAGTACTTATTGCCAAGAAATGGATTTGCTTACTATTCAAGAGTTTCCAAATTAGTTAGTATGCCAAACTAAATGTTGGTGTTTGTTACCTAGTGAATCCAAATATCCAATGATCTTGCTGCTCATGAAGTTGAATGTTAAGAGCTGTGAAAGGTTATCTTTCTCATTCTCCAATGAATTTCATTTTGTTGGTTTTGCTGGTAGGCGTGTCATCCGCTCAGAGTCAACAAAGAAGAAGCTCCTGGAAGTCAGGAAAGCATTGGCGTGTAACTGTGTATCATTCTTTACCTCGGTTGATTTTTTCAATGTGCATAAAACATCTCACATATATTGTCTGCAACATCGACCTAACCAGGAAATGGAAATTAATGGCAATGGACCAATGCTCAAATCCAATTGCCTTCAACTTCAATCAGTAGGTACACAGCACATCTTGAAAGAAAGCTTACTTCATGTCGACAACATACATTGGTTACTATGTTTATGTGCTTATTGTTTCAGTCTAATCATGATTTGATAAGGAGAGTCGGGTCATGACTAGATGGAAATAATTGGTGAGGTTTGCGGAGCAAAATCCTCTGCTCTTTCTCTCTCTCTCTCTCTTTGTGCCTTCCAAGCATCAATGATATGCTGGTTATATAGTGCCTTTTTTAATGGTTGAGTAGATGGGAACCTCACTTATTCTCACATGTAGTGGCAACTAGCTAAGCTGTTGCTTATCCAGCGTTGTTGACTTTAAGTGCCTTCACATTTTCTAACTAGTTGAATGCCTGTGAGTACCAGCAAGCAATCCCAAGGATGCATCTGTATGTGGGGGTATCCAGTCAATTGGATCTGATCTTACACGAACTCGAGCCAATTCTAGCACGCTTCATAATGGTCCAGTTCGAAGTGACCAGACAATATCCATGCAGATGGGAGAGCACGGCAACACACCTGTGAGCAAGATTGAGGTCAGTCTTCATGGAGATTGTTTCTCTTGTACATGTTAACTCTTTTACTTAATGTTGTAATGCAAAAGAAAGACAACATATAATTGAACAAAAATTTTGGTTTCCTTTTAGCAACTAGTTGCTTCTCAAGAAAGTGGCATCCTTGGAAACAAGCACAGTGGAGTAAATGGGATGATTCCTTACGGTGAAGAGGCTGGTGCTTTTCTCTCCAGCCACTCCTCACAAGATAAGTGGTCTAGGAAAGCAAGCACAGTAAGTTGTGGATTCTTTTTTATTTTTTTTTCTCACGTGTTATCAAGTGTGAAGCATCCTTGGCAAGAACTCTGAGAAATTGTCATATTTGTCTCTTACAAAAAGAGAAATCTCTTCACTTCACTTAAAATACTTATTTCTAGTAGAAAAACACAGAACACCTATTAAACCACTCAAATACAAATGAAGTAGCTTAATCCAACCATGATTTCAACACTATCTATCTGAGCTTCAAATTTCCAGTTTACTTTTTTCCTTTTATCTCTTATTGACCTTAACCCATCCAACAAATAAAATTAAAAGGAGAGTAAACATGTGATGTTTTGATTTTGTGATAGGTGAAAATTTAAAAATACAGAACACTCTTTTACTCTCTTTTCTATTTTGGGGAGTGTTATATGAAGCTAATATTGCAAATCTGATTATGGAGAGATGAATATGAATAATTCTCGGCTGTTGTTACTTTTGATTTTTGTTAGGGTTTGTTGACATTTTTAGGATAATGCTCTCTCTCCCTATAGTGTTTGTATTTGTTTGGTGTTTGTATGTGTTTAGAAGAAAGAGAGCACGTGAATGTTTTTATTATATTATATGCACATATGGATGGATGCAAGGAGACAATGCTTAGGTTTATTTGATGTTCTTTTTGGATGGACGTTGGAAAGTGAGGTTTGACATATTGGAATCAGTAGTTCTAGATAACAAAGGAATATTAAATCGCTTTTTATATTGGTAAGTTGTTGTGCTGATGAATTAGTGGAATGCTGTTGAAATTTCAACTTCTCATACTGACTTCTTTTTTTTTTTTTTAAATATATGTACATGTACTGTCTTGTGTAGACATGCAAATCTCTTTCTTCTTTTATGTCTTATATAGTCTATACCTTTTTGTGTATAAAATATGATATGATATCTAGATTGTTTATTGGTTACTTTTTGATTAGTTAAAAAGTTTGGTTGGAGAAACAGGAATTCAATTCTACATCATGAAACTGAAAACAACATGAGTTTCAGTTATTTTTGGACTTTATATGTTGGCTTAAGTTTTTTTTTCCCCTAACAAAGTAGGAAGTGGAGAGATAAAAGAAAAATGACACTGACCTGCACTTGATCAATTCAGTCGGACATGCTAGAAATGAAACAGCGAATCCAGCACCTGCACCACAGATAACCCGCTGGTTAACTGAAAGTGGCATAGCAGGTTGGGATCTCAACAATGACTCCATCTAGCCTCTAACAGAGAATATACTGGCATTTCCTACTGTTGATTTATTTATTTAATTTTAGCTAGTATTTTGCATTGTGATGGAGTTAGGGGCTCACTTTATCGTACAGTACATCCATTTTCTCTTTCCTATTTGTAATAAATATTTTTCCAATAAAAAATGAAAAATATTTTTTCATCCTTTGGTTCTAGTTTTTGTCCATGAAGCTTGCCACCGTCAATCCACGTCTAGACTTAAACTTAGAAGGGCTCCTTTCAAAGGATGTAAGTAAAATAAGAGGCATTTAGATTTATTTTATTTATTTATTTTTTGTGTGGTGGCACATTATTTTTTTAGCAGATATATATTGTGGCCAGCTCAAGATAGATCGGAATGGATAAATAGAATTCATGTAGCCGACCCCAACATAGTTAGGGCAAGGCATATGTACTATATCTAGAATGTTTTGTTAGGAGAATATATAAAATGCTTGTCATAACTGCCTACATTTCTCATGGGCCAGGTCTTTGTACCGCTAGGGCTACTATCCTGATATTAAGCATGCTCACAATGAGATTCACCATTGATCTATGATCTTGGTGCTTTCTTACTAGAATTAAACATCATGTTTGGCGAGGTACTGTTTTTCTTGGTCACTCATGTGAGTGGAAAATAAAGAATAAGAGTGGCCCAACCAATGTCTACACAGCCTCAAATGCATGGGAGAGTGATTGGTCAATTCTTTTGCCAAAATATTCAAACTGCTGGTGATTAGAGAAGGCATAAACAGAGTGACCCACCTAATATGTCTCCTATTTCTAAATTACTCCAAATGCATGGCAAAATTGTTTGTTATCTGTTTTGCCAACATATTTGACCTGCTTCTGATTCAAACATCCAAGTGCACAATAGGCCAAAGTGCCATAACAAGATAGTCACTATATTTTGCCACTTTGGTTCTAACAGCAAAAGTTCTTATCTTTGTGAGGTAGTGAGCTGTAGCACTTGTCCAGAATGGAAGGAGGGATTTACTTGGGTTTTTGATGTACCTCCCAAGGGACAAAAACTTTATATCATATTAACTTTATACAAGAATTATGGGACAACAATGGCAGGTCAACATTTCTGCATTCGAGTTTTTTGATGTTTAAGGTTTTCTTTCATATTAACTTTTTCTGTTCTGTCACATCCTTCTTTCTATCTATTTTATGAGTTCGGTATTTATTTGAGAAACCTTTTTCGTTTTCGTGTTGCAGCTTTGTTCATGGAAGGTTGCTCTATAAAAAGCTAAAACCAGATCATGTTCTGAAGAACCTTTTATTGAGCATTCCTATTCACAAAGTTGTAAGTATTTTATTGTTGAATAATTGAGGAATAATGATTTTATATCGATGCTCTCTTTCTTATCTTCTCGCATCCTCTTTTTTGAAACAGTTTTTCACAAATGGGGATAAGATTTTATATGTGGATTTTGTTGAGAAGTAGTACTTTTAGCAGCTGGCATATACATTTATGTTACTAAATATACATATATGTTACTAACTATATATATATATTTTCCTTTCATATTCGTAGGTTCTAAGAAAGCTTGTGGATGATGCTTCAAAATTTTTAAATGAGGAAGTCACCAAAGCTTGTGGATCACTACCATAGTCATCACATAAGTTAGAAATTGAGTTCGAGCACTAATATGTAAGGGATTTTATGATGGTGTATGCAAAGGATTTATATTATTAAATATGAGTTTTGTGGTACCTTGTCTTCTATAATGCTTATGGCATTCAATGCCTTTGTTATAAAGAATAAATTGTATATAATGAAATAAAATTTCTATGAAAGTGTATGGATTAGTCAATGCTATATTTTGGAATGCTACAAAATTATTTCCTTTTTACATTTTAGAAAAGTTCTAATCCCTTTAGAATTGGAAATAATTTTTCATAAACAATATTTTATTATTTTAAAATAAAAAGATTAGAATGGTTTGCAATTATCATAGAATTAGAATTTTGGAACAGTTTAAAGCATTTCTAAAAGCAACTGAAACAATTCAAAACCATTCCAAAAGTAAAAATAGGAATGGTTTTGACCAAATTAGAACGATTTAAAACCATTTCAAAAGTAAAAACCGAAACGGTTTTAATCCAAATGGAATGGTTAAAATTAGGAAAGGTTTCTGACTAACTGGAACGGTTCAGAACCGTTCCAAAAGTAAAATCAGGAACGGTTTCTGACCAACTAGAATGGTTCAGAACCGTTCCAAAAGAAAAAACAGAAACAGTTTATGACTCAACTGGAACAGTTCAGAACTGTTCCAAAAGAAAAAAAACAGGAACAGTTTTGAACCGCTCTATATTTTCAGTGACAGGCCATTCTGGAACGGTTCAGAAACGTTCAAGATACCTTTAGGAACAGTTCAAAACCGTTCCAGATGACAATTTTTGGTGTAGTGGATGATAACAACCTTTCACATAGATAGGCGTGTCAATTTTGAATACAAGTTTCTATAATACTGATTTTTGGCGAAGACTTTGTAAACTAATCAGCCAGGTTGTTGCTTGAACAAATTTGCTAGACTTCAATCTTGTTATTATTCTGAAGCTCATGAGTGAAGAAAAACTTTGGTGTAATGTATTTTGTCTTGTCATCTTGAATGCATCATTCCTTAATTTGTTGAATACATGCCTTATTATCTTTGCAGATAACGCTCGGGATACCTGTACTATGAGGCAATTAATAAGAACTACGAATATACTGAGTTAAAGATTTTAGCCACACACATTCCCCACTGGCTTCATGGAGGGCTAAAATCTCAATATTTTTAGAAAAAGTAGCAACCAAAATCTATTTAATAGAACACCCAGATATAGCGGTATCATCACTAAGAAACACATAATCTGCTTGTAATCAACCCTTATGAGGATCAAAGAGATATCTTGAACCTGCATATCCTACAAAGTTATAGTTTTTACAATTATAAAAATAAAACGGATATAAATATCATAGCATTTGTTTGATACCAATCCAAAGTCTTCGTGCAAAACTATATATAGTAAGCATATTTATAAAGAATGAAAAATCTCATTAAAACTTCTCTTGATATGCGGGTCGAGATAAAATTCTCCTATAAATAGGCAATGGTTTCTTCGAGCTCATCAAGAATCCTGATTAGATTTATGTCATCTACATAAACTTCTACTATTGTAAATCCGTTTAAGGATTTTATAGAGATACATGGGCAAATGAGATTGTTTTCATACCCTTCCTTAGATAAACATTCACTAAGATGATTATACCATTTTCTTCTGGAATGCTTTAGGCCGTACAATGAACATCTTACTTGTATTGAATACTTACTCTCTGACTTTGTTTCAGGCAAAGCAAATCCTTCTGCGAATTTCATATATCTGTTTGTGAATATTTTCAATCCTAGGTTTCTGCAGGAAATCTTGTATCACAAGTCTTGCCTTATATTTAGTAATTTCATTCATTTACAAACACCCATTTGTAACTTACAAGGTTAACAACTTTTCCAGCTTGTACTATAGGTCCAAATACACCATGTCTCTTGAGAGACTCAAACTTCTCTTTCATGGAACTTTTTCTTTTTTTTTTGGCCAATCTTTTCTTTGTCAACATTCATTCATAGTACGTAATTCTATGTCCCTATCAGCATCCTTATTTTTCCTTGATATTTGTCTAACTACCGCATATGTAAATGCGTCATCGATGATAATTTCATTTCTATCTCATCTGTCTCTTGAATAATTATAAAGTATAGAGATCTCTTCATTATTAGGTACCCTTGCCTCTTCATGGGCTTCCAGGGTCTTTTTCGGGACTCATGTCTCTTCTGAGATATTAATTTCTTCAAAAATTTTAGAGAGAGTGAATTTTTTTTATAACCTCTTATTGAGTGAAATAGTGTACCTCATCAAGAGTGTACAATTTGTCAAAACATCTTTGGGAGTAAAATTGGGACTTAACTACTCATTTCTCCTTTTCCAGTGAGTTGAGTCCTTCGAACCAATAGATCTGCCACGCTTCTGACGTATAATAGATTCATTTGCTGCCATATTTGGAATTTTTATCCTATAGGGATATTAATTCATGCTTATCCTACAAGGATATTAATTCGTGCTTATGTGTTTATAGCCAGCACATATGACCTAGTCACTTTTGCTGCATCATTAAAAGCATTAGGGAATTGATTTGTAATGGAGTGCATAAATTCTCCGTACTTCATTCTCACATTATGAAGAATATAAATCTAAAGGAGACTGAGTGGAAGTATTCCACATTAATTCTAACTATTCTTCAGGAACGGATTATTTTTTCGAAACAAAGCATTCCTCAGAAACTCTCTGATCTCCCTCTAACGGTGGGATGACTATCTCATCAAGATGACAATCAGCAAAACAAGAAATTAATATATCTCCTGTCATTGGGTCTAGATATCTAATAAGTGGGGGTAAATTATAACCAACATAGATTCCTAATCTATGTTGTGGCTTCATGTAGGTCACTAATCTGTGATATCAGAGCTTATAGACGTAATAGGATGCTTAGCGAACTATATCCTAAATAATTTGTAATAATAGGTGGGCATAAGCTAAAAAAAATAGGCAAACATCCAACCAACTGGTGAAGGCATCAATCAAAATAAAAAAAATACCTAATAAGGTCCACTAAGGGGATTTTATGGGTTCATAAATGTCATACTATATTCTATGAATAAAGGATGGTCAATAGATGAAACCTTAAGGAGTGCCCAACAGAATTATCATTAATTTGCTTTAGCATAATACCCATAGGGTGACTTAACCTATCATGCCAAATCATTAACGCCTTAAGGTCACTAAGTCTAGGGCTTAGTGTAAGCTTCTGGCTTAACTTTGTCGTTTTGCTCATAATCAAATGTGATTCGATTTTTGGAGATTGTCTTGTAATATAGCCTGGAGGTTGAATAAGAATGCATTTAACTTTTCTAGTATTAGCTTCTGGCTATCAATACTAGTAATGATGTACAAATATTTTATGTTATCTTCACTTATATTGTCTATATGTAGTACCCAGTTATCTAGATGTATTTGAATCTAAGTAAGTTTTGGGAACTGGTAAAAAAAATAATAATGCATCTGTAATATATATGTAGGTACCATTTGGTAACATTATGTGAACTCTTTCAGAGCATTCAGGTATTTATACAGATCCAGCTATGATTGATACCTTGTGCAAATTAAACACTAACTCTGAGAAAAACCTTTGGTTTTTCAATATAATGTGCTTTGTTGCATTGTTTATCGAACAGATATTATCCTCAGTTTCATTCATTCCATAAGCCATACTGTAAGAAATAATACACTTTCATAACTATTTAGCCGCTTAACAGAAATAAAATAAAGAATAGCTAAACAATTCACCATTCAAAGCAAATATAATGTGTAAACACAATATACGGGGGATAAAAGAATAAATCTATCGTCCAATGAAATATCTAAATGTTGAACTCAATATTCAAATTCACAATATTATGTCTACCTCTCCTAGTGGTATGACCATCTTCTGGTAATCATACATATCCATCAATGATATAATGACATAGAAAATGAGGACTTATGTCATATCATATCCTTGGGGGATATCTAATTTCTCTTTTTGATGGCATCACACTAAGCCTTCTCGAATGTGTAGAGATCGATCTAACAATAAAATCATACAAAATAGAACTTCGGGTCCTCAAATGACAAAGTATAATGTAGAATCGGTCAATTCAAAGTTAAAACTTCAGGTTCTTAACTAAGGAATTATAACTTCTAGATCTGTCAAGATTTTAGGCTAGAGATAGAACTTCAGGCTTTTAGAACTGTTAGTTCTATCAAAGCTTCAAGCTCGAATCACAACTTTTGGTTCTGTCAAAACTTCAAGTTTGATTTCATGGCTTTCGTATCGATCTACACTACTTTGATTTTTAAAAACAAAATGAAAGCTTCAGGTTTGAATCATGAATATGAATCTATAGGTTCATTTAAATGTTTAAAAAAACTTAGGACTGCTGGTCCATAATTTAAAGAACTTCGAGTCTAGATTATGTAATTGATGTAGAACTTCCGGTTCTATTATATGTAACTTTTGCTTCGAGTAATAAATTAATCAAAGACTAAAGCTTCATATAACTATATAGTCATAACTATACTGAAGTAATTATATCAAGTATGCAATACAATGTTACATAATATATAAAACAATAAAAGTGTGTAGAGAAACAAAAATAAAAGCTAGAACTTTAGGTTCTTAACATTTAATTGAAGATAATAATAAAAGTAAATAAATGTAATGAAGAATTGAGAAATTGAAGTTTAGAACATCAGGTTTTCAATTTAAGAATCAAAACTTCTAGTTCTAAATTAAAATAATTTATGGATCTTCGCGTATGGGTTAGAACTTCTGGTTCAAGATTAGAATTATTCATGAATCATCATGTCCAGGTTAGAACTACTGGTTCTAAATTAAAATAACATACGAAACTTCAGGTTCGGGTTATGTATTCGATGTAAAACTTCTAGTTCTAAGTATCATATGAAACTTCGGGTTCTGAATATTTATTTAGAACTTCTGTTCTGTTGATGATCCATGATCTTCAATTCTATCATAATCTTCCTTTGATAAGAGAAAATGAATCATTCATCACTTGAATTAAAATTATAAATACATACAGTTCTAAAAAGAATAAAGATAAGTGCAGGTATATAATTATCAAACTAATAAAAGATCATAAAATAAGGAAAAAAAATTAATTAACCATTGAATCGTCCTCCCTTTGGTACCAATGTGTAGATCTGCTCATAAGCTTTCCGTAGGTTCAAACGAATCATTGATCAGACGACGAATAACCAAGATATCGCAGAATCAAATTGGCTTTGACTTCGATTCGGTCAAATTGGCTTTGACCATATGGACATTAACGTGGCTCTGATGTCACCCTCCTTACATTAGCGGCTGATGTCCCTAATGACATCCGCAACTGCTGCTGCCTGGTTTGGTAGGTTCAAGTCAACCCGACTTGCAACCTGGAACCAACTTGGTTGTAGAAAACCAAGCCCAGATCTGACCTCCTTCATCTTTTCTTGGCACAAGGAGTCAGATTAAGCCACTTTTTTTTTTTTATCCTTTTATGTGATGCCTCGGGTTCCTTGTAATGACAATTGATGCTTACTTTTGGCCTTGTTTCTTTATTACGTATAAGACAAAATAGTCAAGGACTTTTGAGATGCCTTGATTCTTATGCAAAACAAAAAAAGCAGCCATATTCTTCATTAAAAAATCTGGTCGCAGACGAGATGAGATGAGAAGACAACGATACCTGTTGAAGTGGGGCTACATATCTATAGGATCTGAAACTCTATCCCAAAATTGAAACTGTTGAACCAAGCAGCCTGCCCTCTTTCTCTTTTCCAAAATCTAAATTGATAGAACCGATAGAGCTCGTCATGCTGATAACTTGTAAAATATTAAATACAAGAATAGAAAGGAGCATAGAGGAAGAGGGAAATTTTCTTATTAAGAGAGATGTGTGTACATAAAAAAGGGGGAGGAGGATTTTATGTATAGAATAAGATCACTTTCTTCCCAATCAACCTAATAGGGAAAGACTCTAACCATAATGAATCCCTTTATCTCATGTTGGTCCCAATATGAGCATCCACCTATAATGATTTATCTTATAACATCCACCAATTTTTCCTTCATGTAACTAAATTTTTAGTGTTTGATCTAAGTAAAATAGCTTGAACTATAATACTAACTTATCTCTAAATAATTTATACTTACTATACAATCTCAGTTTCTAATTTAGTCAGGGGGTAGCTAATAGAGAGTGACTATATACCAACAGGGTTTCTTGTCCTTTAGAATACTAGTAAAGTGATAGTAAAGACTTTTTTATTCCAACTTTTGGCTAATGTACAGGTTGTATGTAAAACAAAAAAGAAAAAAAGGTGGTTTACTTATGGAAATTATAAAAGCTTGGTGGTTTTATGTAAATTTACTAAACAAATATGTTGTTATCAATGCCCAAATTTGCAATAGCTCCAACAATCACACCCCTAAATAGAAAGTTAGAAATTTTTGTGCAACATCACAAAATCAATTTTTTTAGTGGTTAAAATTATAATGATAAAGGGCATGCAGTGCAGCATCACAAAATCTTAAGTTAAATCATCATCCCATCTAATGTGACCCACTAAATCTTGCCTATCCACCGCATGGGGCCCACTCGATGGGTGGATAGGTTAGATTTAGTAGGTGCTATGTGAATGTAGGTTGATAGAATGGCCAGGATCTTTCATCCAATAGGTCCCACATAGATGGGCAAACTTGTTTTCATTGGATTAGTATAGATACTCTGATCTGCATATTGTGATCATTATATTATGACTAATCATGTAAATGTTCATATTTTAGGTCATTTTATTTTGGGCCTGAATGGACCTTTTTTTTTTTTATTGACTTAGAATCTTTTTACTAGACTCAATTTCAATAAAATAACCATGTTCAATCCAAAAACCAATTCTGGCATTTTGTTTTATTATATTTTAAATAAGAATATCATTCAACCCAATAATAATGATCAAGTATAGATTTCACAATCCATAAAACTCAACATCTTTAGAATTAATGTATAGGTTGTTACATGACATTAGCACATTCAAAGTAAAGAATTATGTCTTAAAAGGGCTTATGCACAAGACAAGTCTTCAATTCATAGGTCGAAACTTGCATGGATTCAAAACTAAACATGTCTAACAATCAAACCCAAATTAAGTTTAGGACCTAGATTGGTTCGTTGGTGATATAATGAATTAAACTAAAGGTTTAAACCATCCTGGCAAGGTAGAGATTGGCAAACGTTGACCTATTTATGAGTCAAACTCTAAGACTAAGATTTTGGGTCTTTGGGATGTCACTTGCACTGTAAAAGGAGGTGGTGTCTCAGGTTAGAACTTTCTGCAATATTTTTCTTAGAAACTTTCCATATTTCTCTTTTTTTTATTTAAATTCTATTACCATTTTTTTTTCATTTGCTTTCACCATAGTGGGAAATCAAAAAATTTCACGCAATATGTTGGCATTTCAGGTCAAGTCGGAGCAATTCATTTAGGAATCAGTAGAGCATTGCAGAACTGGGAGCCTTTTGTAAGTTTAATGGACCTCAGATCACCATATTCTGTATGTGTGAAAAAAAATAGTGTTAAACAGTTTGATGGATTTAGACATAGAAATTACACAATCTTTAACTTTTCTTTGTCATTGCATGACAATTGACAAGGTTACGGATTGCTCCTCCAGAAGCAATCCGTCTGGAGAGAGGGAGGGGTGGATCAAGGGGGAGGGGTATGAAGGGATGCATGTACAGTGGAGGAGTTGGGGTGGGTTCATTAAGGAGAGGTATAATGCCAAGAAGGGGATGGAGTATAAGGGCTCCATCTATGATGCTGGGCCGACACTTGAGTCGTATGGTGTACCTCATGGCTCAACAGGTGGGGGCGGACTCTGGTTGATTCCATCTTGGGTATTTGCAATTGGGTCCTTCTTGTGTTGTGAAAATGCTAATGGTTGAATTGTTTTCAAATGCTGTTTTGGTGCTTTCTAAATTGGGTTTTTGTTTTTGTTATTGTTTGCTTTGTTACTATGCTTCATTAATGGGTGTACTTGCAGAATTTTGTTTGAATGCTTTATGTGATGGCCACTATGGACATATCCAAATGTATTGTTTTAATGCTTTTGTCTATACAAATTGCATTGTGATGTTTTCCTGCGCCTCTTCTCTTGGGTTTGGACATTATGAGATGAGTCTTTTGTTGAGAGTTTCATTGAATTTGTTCGGTTCAGCAGTTTCCTCATTGACTCATAACATTTTCATGGAAGTTCATGGTGTAGACAATAGAGTTTATAAAGAGATAAGGGATCATGGTTTATAGAATCTTCTATCTTTTTTTTACTATGAGGAAGATTCCTTTCTTTGATTTTTCATCTATATTGACTGAACTATGTCATGAGTCATGATCTATTGAATAGAAATTTGGTGAAAAGTTAATTGAAGCAGTGGGCGTTTAGAAATAATCAAAATGATGAGATATTTATGTGGAGGAACTGTAGTGTAAATAGATGTGATGTAGTTGTTTGGTGTTGTGCTCTGCAAGACCTCAAAGTTGAACAGTTCTGTATTCTGCCTGTATTTTGCTCTATGAAAATTGAAATCTTAATAAAAACCAGTTTCATCTACTTAATAATTTATAATTGGAAGTTTGTAACACTGATAAATTGTTGTTCATTGTGTGACTTGCATTTGCAGATTTGGCCAAAGCGGTTCCTGAGGAACACAAGAAGTTTCTTGCCAACTTGGTTTGGGTCCGCGAAGAGGTTGCTGTTCAATGCAATACCTGGATGATCAAACCCAGAGCTTTTATTTTCTCTCTCTTTCTTTTCATTTTTTTCCTGGGACCCCCTAGACAGAATGCTATTAAAGTATAGAGGAAGAATACGAAAAATGAAATTATAGTCCTTCTGAGGCAATAGACTGCAACAAAACCATAATTATAAAGCAAAAGCATGTCCTATCAACAACTCACCATGGTTCAACTCCACTTTAGCTAACAAATCAGGCTCTTCATTCATGTTCTCAAAATGTGATGAAAAGAAATGTCTAAAGGAGATAGCATCATTCTGATATCCTTGATCTCTTTCACCACTTGGCTGCGGCGGAACAAGCTTGACCCCATCATTTGCTTCAACCTCAACCAGAATTATTTCTTTTTCGACTCCCTCCTTTAATGCCATACCTCTGCTTTTGTGATTTCCCTGTACTGCCCGGGGCCGACAAAGCTAAGACCTATCTATCTTATCATTTTTAATTGTGCTTCAATCCTGGACAGCCTTGACTTGGTATCCTGATCCCTTCGTTCAATACTCAGCCTCCATTGTCATGGTCTAAGTTCTGCAAAGCAAGTGTCTGTTCCAGTACATGAAAACTTGGCAATTACAATATGCGGTAGACTATCTTTCTCCTTCTCACCTAAAGCAAATAAGTAAGTGTCTAACTTCTTTTCTTTTCATAATTCTTGGAGTTTCTGCCTTGGTTATTAGGTAGTGGAAGGATAGGTGTAAGGATCTCTGCTTGATGGTGATGGATCCAGTATAATCAATTCAAGTTTCTCTTTTGTGATTTTGATTGGTTGAGAGGCTGAGTGAGAGCAGAAGGGAAAGGAATTGGCCGTTGGATTTTCTGTGCAAAGTGCACTGCAAATTCAATTCCTACTGCTTCTGATGATCTGAACTGTAAAAGGGAAGATTGGGAGAGGATTTGGGTATGTAACTTCTGTTTCAAGCAATGGAATCAGGAGACGAATGATGGGATTCGGTTATCTAGCCCTGTTCCAAGTCCCTTACCATCATCAACAAAGCCTAGTGTCACTGATAATGGCATCAACACTGTCCTTTCTTCGTCACCCTGCCATTGCGATCCTTATCAGCGCGTGCAATGCGGTAGTTGCATTCTTAGTTAGGTTCAGTCTCCTGAAATGGAACCTGGTTCTCTTAGCCAAGAAGTCCCATCACGAAAGAACATGAGTTCTGTTGCTGGAATGGAAGAACCATCTTCTAATCAATCTGGATTTTGCATTAACAGGTATGATCTCATCGTTTTCCTTTTGTTTTGTATGACAGAACATTCTAATTCTGCTATTATACCTGAAAAAGGCTCCTACATGCACGTCAGTTTTCTCCCACTCTGTCCTTGTGTGACCCACATAGGTGCATGCCGATCAGAAGGGGAGTGTGGGGGATGTAAAGATATCATCATGGATCAGGATTGGGGATAAATCAGGTCATAAAATCATCATAATAAGAATAACAGTTCTTTTACTATGCATTTTTTTAATGTTTTGAGATTGGATATGCAAGGTCAATAATAAACTTCAGAGTGTCAAATTGCTGTAAATGCGACTACATTTACATATACATGCCTTTATATGGCAATTGAATCGGGGCTCCATTCTTCCAGTGTTCAGCCAAGAGCTACACCTTTTGCACCTTTAACATCGACAGCAGATAGTGCCTATGTACCTGCTTCACTTCGCATGGTAGGTTCTATTTTTTCATTTTAATTACTGCTACTGATTGATCAGTCTGTTTCAAATGCTCTCACATTTTTTTTATAGTCTTGAAGACTTTGTGCACCTCAATATCTCAATTCATTAGAACTGTGTTTCTTTGCTTTTCTACATTTCTTTCCATTATCTGTTCTCTGACTTGACTCATTTTCAGATAGCACACATGCTGTTGTAATCATATCTTAATTTCTAGTGTACCAGCAAAAATTCTTAATTCATTTAGAAGCATTCTATTTCACGGTTTGGGTTCTTAATACGCTAATTTTGGTTCATTTCTTCATACTTTGGGAACATCATATTGCCATATATCTTATTAAAATTGATGTTATTCATGAGTGGGAAAATGGGCATTTCTCTCGTAGCTGCGGAGAAATAAGGAGTAGTCAATCAAAATAGGCGCAAAGTTTTTTTCCCTAGTGATTCCTTAGATTGTTTGGATCAATTAAGATGGCTTCAAAAATTGAGTAATGGAGTTAAAAGGAGAAAAGGACACCCTTCGTTATATGAAAAAAAATTTAAAAGGGAGTAAAAGACAATAAATTTTTTTTAATAAAAAGTATGCATTATCTCAATGGTTAAGATTATGTTGCCAATACAAATTGTAGACAGTGGGTCAAAATGAAAGAAAATTATTGGGTCATGTAATCATGTTCTTTCATTCCATGTGAATCACATGCTTCTTGCTTGTTTAAGTTCTTTGATGTTAATTCATCAAAAAAGTTCTTTGATGTTAACCACCCATGTGTTTGGTTACTTCAAATACTAACTTTTTTAAAGCTATTTTAGGAATATGTTGAACTAGTTCCCATTGATTTTATTGAATGAAATCTCAGCACACAACACTTGTGACAAGCCGTTCTTTAGAAGTGCCCGTTATATGTCTTGTGTTTGCTTTAACTCAGAACATTTAGCCCCATTAGCTCTTTAGGTGGGCTACACCCACCAGATACCTGTCGCTGACTCACTCAAAAATTAGTTAGCTAAATTTAAGGGATCAACCATTTGTGCACACTGCACACCACCAACAAGCCAAGAAATGGATGGCTAAGACCTAGCAGCTGTATGCGTCATCTATTTGATTCCAATTGTATCAACAGAATGGGGATTAAAATTACAGCACCATTTATGAGCTCATATATTGAGTTAGCTTAAAATCCCACACAGACTATAACCAGTCTGTAAACAGTTTTTCTCTCTGAGTTGCACCCTGTAGAACGGTTGCATGAAAAGTAAGATCATATGGTCCTATCCATTTAATTTTGGGCCTTTTCTGGACTGAGTGCATTGTGATTGTATTTATTGAAGGCCTGACACTTCAAATGTGGAAGATTCTGCAGATTCATCCATATTTGATAATTAATATCTGATAAGATCCAGTGAACATTGGGATGTCTTAAAAATATTCAGATTGGACCGCTATTAGTAGCTCCCAGGTTAGAGAGCGTAGCTGTCCTAAAACAGGAATTTTTGTGTGCATATCTCCCTGTTGGATTAGGACGATGACCACTGCTGCACTCTTTTCTGCATTCTTCCAAATTCTTCTTTAAGAGATTCTTGAGGTCGGATTTTATGGGCACTGAGTGTTATAGTGAAAACTATTGAAGACAAAATAATAGAGGTTAGAAGAACTTTGGTTTTTTTTTAGATAATGTTTTATTGTATGATATATATATATTATATTATATTCCTATAATGCTGATTATTTTCCTAAGTCATCTTTGAATGAAGGGACATTTGCTTATATCTAACCTAAAGTTATTATTTGTGGCACTAAATTATTTAAGTTTGAATTATTCGCTAGAATTTATTTGCTCATAACTTAAAATGAGTACTATATTACAGTAATCTGTATGTAGATGATTTACTTTAGAAAAATTTTACTGTTACTAGTTATATGTGGATGAATTGGATCTGTCTAATTGGGTGAATAACTGTTTTGCAAAGCTAGTTATATGAGTCACTTTTTTTTATTATTACCTGTTACATTCACCCAATCTGATTAATCCAAATGCATTTTTCTAATATCATAGGAACCCTCTTCAAAACAACAATAGTTCCTTGACAATGCATTATCAGCATAAAATAAAAAGGAGTCTGTGAGTTTTAGCAAGTCATTGCAACTCAGATTGAACAGTTTGTTTTTGTTACCAGTTATTCTTGATATATTGTGATGCATGACGAACTCTGTTTTCCATTGGACTTTAGTCTGAAATCATGTGGTTTTTTTTTTTCAAATAATTTGAATGGCATCTGTTTTGATCAGATAGAGGCTATTATGAACGACTTTATCCAGTTGAAAGCACATTCTAATGTATACGAGTCTGAAACTATGATTGAAGGTTAGTTATATTTTAAAGTTTCTCTAATAATTTCATTGGCTTCATTTCTTACTTGAGTTCCATGGTTGCATTGTGGTGCTCTATGCTGTTATAAATGGAAGATAAGAACCCGGGGTATGGGCATACAATGACAATTTCCGGACATCTATTCCACTATTAGCTTTCACAAGTTTACTATAGACTTGGTCACACTTCATATGACACCGTATGGCCCCTGTGTACAACGTTAAAGCCACATATTGAAGATGAACTGACCATCATTTTTTTCCCCTTTTATATTGGCGAGTTCTACTAAAGCTTGTGGATGACACTTTAAAGTTTTTAAATGAAAAGGTCACCATAGCTTGCGGATCTCTACCATAGTCATCACATAAATTCGAGATTGAGTTTGAGCATTGAAATTTAATGGATTTTATGATGGTGTATGCAATGGAATTATGTCATTATATATGAGTTTTGTGGTACCATGTCTTGTATATTGCTTTTGGCATTCGTTGCCTTTATTATTATAATGAAATATATTTTCTATAAAGTGTATGGGAATGCTATATTTTGGAATGCTATAAAATTATTTCTATTTTATATTTTAGAAAGGTTCTAATTCCTTTAGAATTAGAAATAATTTTTCATAAACTATGTTTTATTTTTTCAAAATAAAAAATTAGAATGGTCTAAAATTATCATAGAATTAGAATTTTTAAATGGTTTAAAGCATTCCTAAAAAACAACTGGAACGGTTCAAAACCATTCCAAAAGTAAAAATAGGAATGGTTTTGACCCAACTGGAACAGTTTTAAATCATTTTAAAAGTAAAAACAAGAACGGTTTTGATTCAACTGGAATGGTTCAGAACAATTACTGACCCAACAGGAACGGTTTAGAACCATTCCAAAAGTAAAATTAGGAATAGTTTCTGACCCAATTGGAACGGTTCATAACCGTTTTAAAAGTAAAATTAGGAACGGTTTTTGACCCAACTAGAATGGTTTAGAACCGTTTTAAAAGAAAAAACAGGAACGGTTTCTGACTCAACAACTGGAACGGTTCATAACCGTTCCAAAAGAAAAAACAGGAACAGGTTTGAACTGTCCCAGATTTTCAGCGATAGGCCATTCTGGAACGGTTCAGAACCGTTCCAAATACCATTAGAAACCGTTCAAAACAGTTCCAGATGACAGTTTTTAGTGTAGTGTTGATTCGGAATTGAGTCTCAATCCTATATCAATTGGCTTTAGTTTGACTTAGAGAAAAATTTTAAGAATTTTAGATTGTGAGAATGATTGGGCTAGAGTTTCATTTTGTGATGATTTATGGGGTGGGGCTGAATGTACGAACAGTTTATAATATAAACTTTTGATTTATCAATTGATGTTGTGATCATAAGTTATCCCAAAAAAAAAAAAAAAATCCATGTCAGTGAGTCGCGTAATAGAATCAACTCATGTCCGAGAAATCTAAATCAAGTCTAAATATAAGGACATTCATATTGTAAAATTCCCACCAAACAAATATGCAGTTGGAAAAAAAAACGAAAAACAAACTAGAAAAAAAAAGGAAACAAAATAGCAGAAATCGTCCAGTCCATCCGACATTGGAAGTCTTATGAACTCAAATAGCTTGCCCAATCTAGTATCACACTTCACAAACTCAAGTGATCCAATAGATGCAAATGAACCATTTACAGACAATTCATCAACAGCCATCATAGCCACTCACCAACCACCACCCTTTGTTAATCAACGCCACCATTTGTTTGAAAATAAACTACAAAGCTTAAAACCATGATAATTAAAACCTTCATATACAACTTCCAACATTCACTACTTGATACTTACAACCTGCACATACAACTTCCATGAAAATCATTCGATCATTTAACACATAAGATAATTTCAATTGACCTGATACAAAAAAGCGGAATATATAAATTCCATTAACATCCTAGATATACAATAATTCCAATGCATAAAACTTCACTCATTCCTTAAAAAAAAGGTTTTGTTCAATGCCTTCATCAGTCAATCGACTTTCGCCCAAAAAACATGGCAGCTAGGAGAGGTTGAAGAAAGAGGAAAAGGAAAAAGAGTGGAGGAAGAAAAAGAAGAAGAGAGCTAAAGAAGGAAAGAGGAAGAAAGGTGGCAACTGCATTAGCCTCTGGGGGATTTTAGGTATGAGTTTCCTTTCTGCGTTTCTTCTGGTTTATTTATTTATTTATTTTTCTATCTCACTCTTTCTTCTAAAAATATATGTTGTTGCTGTGTTTTCCCCTTTTCTCTGCAAATGCATCATCTTTTCTTCTTTTTTCTTATTTTTTTATTTACATTTTGTTTGTATCAGTTGTAAATGTATGGTTTTGCATCATCTCATCATCAACTATTTTTTTCAATATCCACTCCTTGCCATTTATTGATCTGTTTTTGAAGTGTGGTTGTTTTGTTTTCCTCTCATCCCTTTTGGGTTGGATTTTTTTTTTTTTGCTAGGGTTTTGGAGAATCAATTTCCATTTGCTTTTGCAGAGGAGATGTGTAGATTGAGTCTTTAATGGATTGAACAGTTTTAACTAAACTAATCTGGTCTTCCACAATTTGGTTTGGTTTTTAATAGACATCGGTTTGGCTACGGATTTAAAAACTATCAAACCGTATGGTTTGGTGATGAATTAAGTTTACTCCGATCCAATCCGAACCATGTATACCCCTAACAATTATAATAGAAGAGGCTTATGTTTGTTACTTTTTGTCCTAAATGCTAACAAAAATGGCCTAATGCAATACTACATTACTTAAGTTGGACTTGGAGGGTTAAGCAAAATGTAATTGGACCTAATCTACTATAAAATTATTTATAGGGACGAGCCTCTAAATAACACATTTGATGCAACATCATAATTTTTTTATTTTTTATTTTTTGAATGGTTAAAATTAATGATAAAAGGCAAGCAACACATCATAAAAAAAATCTTTAGTTTAATTACATGCCATCTAATGTGACCCACAAAATCTTACCTATCCACGACATGGGGCTCACTTGATGGGTGGATATGATAGATTTAGTGGTTGCTTTCTGAATGCAGGATGATAGAATGGCCAGGATCTTTCATTCAATGGATCCCACACAGATGGGCAAACTTGTTTTGATTGGATTAGTATAGATACTCTGATCTGCATACTGTGATAATTGGATTATGGCTAATCAAGTAAATGTTCATATTTAGGGTCATTATTATTATTATTATTATTATTATTATTATTATTATTGGCCTGATGGACTCTTTTTTTTTTTTTTTTGGCTTAGAGCCTATTTTCCTAGACTTGGTTCCAATAAGAGAACCATGTTCAGTCCAAAAACCATTTCTGACGTTTCATTTTATTATTTTTTAAATAAGAATATCATTTAACCCAATAATAATGCATCAATTACTTTAGCTTTCACAATTCATAAAACCCAATATCTTTAGAACTAAGATATAGGTTGTTACATGATATTAGCACATTCAAAGTAAAGAACTATGTTTTAAAAGCGCATGTGTACGAAACAAGTCTCCGATTGATAGGTCGAAACCTGTGCGAATTTAGAACTAAATCTGTATAACAATTGAAACCCAAATTAAGTTTAGGACCTGGCCGGTTTGTTGGTGACCTTATGATTTCAAATAAAGGTTTAAACCATCCAGCCAACATAGAGATTGACAAACTTGGACCAATTTATGAGTCAAAATCTAAATAAAATACAATCCAGATATTTTTTACCCAATCAGAATTTTTGAAAGGTAAATCAGTTATTTGATTTCATCTCTACTCATGATCAATCAACAGTGTCCTGATTTCAATGGTATTGAAAATTTGCCCAGTACTAATCACTTAGACTGATTTTGAGCACTTTGATTTTATTAGTGAGCCCCACCCTTTTATTTATAGACTTAAATTATATGAATTATCTAAAACCTAATCGGGCTTCTGGGGTACTAGAAAACAAGGTTGAGAGTACTTTGGTGCATCATCGCACATCGATTAGAGCAAACCATAAATCAATGAAAAATGTCCTCTGTAGGCAAGCTTATGCTTGTGATGCCTAACACGTATCAGACAATATAATGTGCTTTGTTGCACTGTCTATCGGACAAATATTATTTTCAGTTTCATTCATTCTATAAACCATGCTGCAGGAAATAATAAACTATCATAACTATTCAGTCGCATAACAGAAATAAAATTAAGAACAGCTAAATAATTCAGTATTCAAAGCAAATATAATGTGTAAACACAATATACGGGGGATAAAAGAATAAATCCTATCGTCCAACGAAATATCTAAACATTGAACTCAATATTCAAATTCTCAATATTATGTCTACCTCTCCTAGTGGTATGACCATCTTCTGGTAATCATACATATCCATCAATGATATAATGACATAGAAAATGAGGACTTATGTCATATCATATCCTCCAGGGATATCTAATTTCTCTTTTTGATGGCATCACCAAGCCTTTTCGAGTGTGTAGAGATTGATTTAACAATAAAATCATAAAAAATAGAACTTCGGATCCTCAAATGATAAAGTGTAATAAAGAATCGGCCAATTAAAAAGTTAAAACTTTGAGTTCTTAACTAAGACATTAGAACTTCTAGATCTGTCAAGATTTTAGGCTAGAGATAGAACTTTAGGATCTTAGAACTGCTAGTTTTATCAAAGCTTCAAGTTTGAATAACAACTTTTGGTTCTGTCAAAACTTCAAGTTTGATTTCATAGCTTTTGTATCGATCTACACTACTTTGAATCTTTAAAAAAAAAAAAAAAATCAAAGCTTCAGGTTTGATTCATGAATATGAATCTATAGGTTCATATAAATGTTTAAAAAAACTTAGGACTGCTGGTCCATAATTTAAAGAACTTCAAGTCTAGATTATGTAATTGATATAGAACTTCCAGTTGTATTATATGTAACTATTGCTTCTAGTAACAAATTAATCAAAGACTAAGGCTTCATATAACTATATAGTCATAACTATACTGAAGTAATTATATTAAGTATGCAATACAATGTTATAAAATATATAAAACAATAAAAGTGTGTAGAGAAATGGAAATAAAAGGTAGAACTTTAGGTTCTTAACATTCAATCGAAGATAATAATAAAAATAAATAAATGTGATGAAGAATTGAGAAATTGAAGTTTAGAATATCAGGTTTTCAACTTAAGAATCAAAACTTCTAGTTCTAAATTAAAATAATTTATGGATCCTCGTGTGTGGGTTAGAACTTCTAGTTCAAGATTAGAATTATTCATGAATCATCAGGTCCAGGTTAGAACTACTGGTTCTAGATTAAAATAACATACGGAACTTTAGGTTTGGGTTATTTATTCCATCTAAGACTTCTAGTTCTAAGTATCATATGAAACTTCGGGTTCCGAATATTTATATAGAACTTCTGGTTCTGTTGATGATCCATGATTTTCAATTCTATCATAATCTTCCTTTGATAAGAGAAAATGAATCATTCATCACTTGAATTAAAATTATAAATACATACAGTTCTAAAAAGAATAAAGATAAGTGCAAGTATATAATTATCAAACTAATAAAAGATCATACAATATGGAAAAAAAATTAATTAACCATTGAATCATCCTCTTTTTGGTACCAATGTGTAGATCTGCTCGCAAGCTTTTCATAGGTTCAAACGAATCATTGATCAAATGCTGAATGACCAAGATATTGTAGAATCAAACTGGCTTTGACTTCGATTCGGTCAAATTGGCTTTGACCATATGGACATGAACGTGGCACTGATGTCACCCTACTTACATCAGCGGCTAACATCTTTAATGACGTCTGCAATAGCTGCTACCTGGTTCAGCAGGTTCAAGTCAACCCGACTTGCAACCTGGAACTGACTTGGTTGTAGAAATCCAGGCCCAGATCTGACCTCCTTCATCTTTTCTTCGCACAAGGAGTCAGATTAAGCCACTTTTTTTTATCCTTTTATGTGATGCTTTGGGTCCTGTGTAATGACAACTGATGCTTCCTTTTGGCCTTATTTCTTTATTAGTCTAAGACAAAATAGTCAAGGACTTTTGAGATGCCTTGATTCTTGTGCAAAACAAAAAAAGCAGTCATATTCTATTACCCTTCTGAAAAAGGCAGAGTTTCTCCTCCAGTTTCGTAACTTTTACTGTAGATAGGCTTCTGGCCCACTTCATCATATTATATTATATTATTTAGATTATAGAAAAGGCCCGATTTCAAAGGCCCGATTTCAATATGTCAAGATTTGATGCCCCAAAAACTCATCCTTCATCAGTGGGTAAATGAGAGAAATGGGGGTGACTTTCAAAACAACCGATGTCCACAAACGATGTGACACCGCCATTAGAAAGGTGATGGATGCGTAGAAGGGTTCGGAAGATGATCTGCTTTCATCTTTGATGTGAAGATCCGATCATTGGGAGAGAGTGAGGAAGAAGATGAGACAAGATTAAGGAGAAGAGAGGCTGTTCGGTTTCCCTAAATTGGTTGTATTTGGTAAATATACTAGAAAGGAGAAGAAGAACAGCAGTAGATAGGTCGTTCTGTTTTTGCTTGAACTTGAAGGCGGTGCATGCCAAGAAGAATCGAGGAACCATGGAGCCAGACAAGCAAACAATAGGAACTAGGGGTTTGCCTGATTCACTGTAGATCCATTCTGATGGCCCACCTATGCAACGTGTTGCATGGATACAGCTGGTGAGGAAAATGCCATTTTAACATGTGTCTAGATATTTCTTTCTTTCCTCTATCTCTTCTTATCTATTTCTGATTGATTTTAATGCTATGCAATGTGTAGCATGGATCATCCATACAGCTGGTTAGGAAGATGGTGCTCTAACAGGTGTCCCGATGAGGTGTCCCAATATTTCTTGTTTTTTCTTTCCTATATTTCTATACTCATCTCTTTGATTTGAATTTTTAAAAACAAAAACAAACCTTCAGGAGGACAAAGAAATAAAAACCAAATCTGTTTGCTGGCAAAGGATTTTTGGTGAATCGATTTTCATTCCATCTCTTTGGAAAAAATTTATTTTCAAAGGACTGTGGTGTTCAGGTAAAACTCTCCTACACCTCTCTGCTCTTTTTTGTTCTTTGGTTTTTTTTTTTGCCTATTATTTGAGCAATCTATGTATGCACGTGTTTTTTTTTCTTTTCACAAATTCTTAAATTCAAAATGAAATCTTCGATTTGTTTACATCTGCTTATTTTATTTCTTTTCTGCCTCTATAAATATTATGTTGATTATCAAGTGTTTGATGAAATGTGTGATGGAAATTCAGTCTCAAATGCTTATACTTTTCTTTTGTTTCTTTGTAAATATATATTGAGCATGAACTGTTTGATTAAATGACTGATAGAAATTAAATCTTAATGCTTTTCTATTATGTCAAATGGTTATTGCAGCAAAGCTTTTGATTCATGTACATTTTTTCACTCTTTTTCCATCTTTTTGAACTTGTAGCCCTCTGTTTTCCAAAGACTGCACATCTCAATATTAGAACAGATAATTCAATTGAAATATGGAACTGGGAGTAACTTATGTATTACTGTACTGGAAGTGGTCATTGTATTTTCAAAGGACTGTGGTGTTCATGTAAAACTCTCCCACACCTCTACTCTTTTTTGTTCTTTGTTTTTTTTTTTCCTATTATTCGAGCAATATATGTATGCACATGATTTTTTTTCTTTTCACAAATTCTTAAATTCAAAATGAAATCTTCGATTGGTTTGCATTTGCTTATATTATTTCTTTTCTGCCTCTATAAATATTATGTTGATT
This sequence comes from Sextonia rubra, assembly GCA_037013555.1. NCBI lineage: Eukaryota > Viridiplantae > Streptophyta > Magnoliopsida > Laurales > Lauraceae > Sextonia > Sextonia rubra. The sequence goes on along the minus strand of JASUAD010000001.1, from coordinate 100,073,237 downwards.
ATCAAGTGTTTGATGAAATGTGTGATGGAAATTTAGTCTCAAATGCTTATACTTTTCTTTTGTTTCTTTGCAAATATAATATTGAGCATGAACTATTTGATTAAATGACTGATAGAAATTAAATCTTAATGCTTTTCTATTATGTCAAATGGTTATTGCAGCAAAGCTTTTGATTCATGTACGTTTTTTCACTCTTTCTCCATCTTTTTGAACTTGTAGCCCTCTGTTTTCCAAAGACTGCACATCTCAATATTAGAACAGATAGTTCAATTGAAATATGGAACTGGGAGTAACTTATGTATTACTGTACTGGAAGTGGTCATAGTACTAGAACTTGCAAATTTGAATGCACCAGTGCTACTGCATTTTAATTCATTACAGTATCAATCAATTTAATTTATATCATTAACAGATTTTAGATTTGATTGAGAAATTCCATGTGTTAGGAACTTGGGGAAGTAAGGATAGGGCTAGGAGCCATTACTAAACCATTCATTTTGTATCAGTTGAGATAAAATTAACTAAAATAATAAAAAAAAACACAAAAGGATATGTCCATGTAGAAAAAATATCTGGAAAAAGAAAAAAAGCTACAAAGAAGCAATGGAGCCGGGAGATACGTCAAAGAACTATTGCGCTGTGATCCATGAGTTGCTTGTTGACTATGGTAATTGTATCATCCTTATTTTGCAGGCCACTCTTTAAGTGGAATACCTGTTTCCTATGTTCTCCTTCCTAACTCATCCCCATCCTTCAACAAGGAATACTTCAAGTCATTGTACTGAGTTTGAACGACAGCCAGTTCTGACTGTAGACTTTGAACAGTTTTCTCCTTTTCATTCTTTAGATGCTTCATATCATTTACTTCTTTCAGTGACTTCTCTGCTTCCTTGCTTCAGACTGAATATTTGTTGAATTTAGCTTCAGAGTCACATCTGCAAGTTTAACTATTGTGCTGTGATCCATGAGTTGCTTGTTGACTATGGTAATTGCATCATCCTTATTCTGCCGGCCACTCTTTAAGTGGAATAGCTATTTCCCTATATTCTCCTTTCCTAACTCATCCTCATCCTTCAACAAGGAATGCTTCAAGTCATTGTACTACGCTTGAAGGACACTCAGCTCTGACTGTAAACTTTGAACAGTTTTCTCCTTTTCATCCTTTACACGCTTCATATTATTTACTTCTTTCAGTGACACCTATCAAATAGGTTGTCATATTGGTCTTAATGCCAGAATGTTATTATTTCTCTTTCTATTCAATTATATTTGCAGATTTGCCTTATAACTGTGTCTATTTATGATCTTCGAACACACAATAAAAAGAATTTGAATTTATTAAGGCATAAAGCACATGAAATCAGGAATTCGAGAAACGAATATAAACAAACAAAATTTGACTTGATAAATCCATGAAACAGATGGAGTCTGGATTTATAATAGCAAAAGCAGATGAAATCAAGAAAGTAACAAGCAAATATACATAGATGAAATTTCAAATAGTTAAGAAAGTAAACAAATTAAATCGGCAACTCATCAAACATTAACTAACAAATGAAGTCTTCATATGGTCACAAAACATACAGATGAAATATGTATTTGTTAAGGAAAAAAACAGATGAAATCTGAATTTTGAGAAGCAAATATAAATAGATGAAAACTTGACTTTGTAACACAACATACAAATGCAATCTAGAATAGTTTATAAAGGAAACAGATGAAATCATGAATTCATCTCACATATAGAAACAAATGAAATCTCGAAATGCTCAGACACTAAATAGATGAAATCTGGATTTTGAAAAACATATATCAATCAATCTGAATTCATATATTGGAAACAGACCAAACAGATGAAATCCGAGTTAGTAAGTTAAATGTTGCAGGCAATACTAAACCCACCAGCTGTGATATTTGTTGATATTATATACCATGAAGTGCTCAAATCTAAAATTTATCTGTTACCGATGACTGTCTGCTGAAGACAATAAAACTAATAATTAAATTTGAAATTGTATAAGAATATATGATATACATAATTAACAACTGATCACCCAGTTGATTAAATCTAAGGCATTCATTATATCATATACATCTCCATTTTAGATAGTTTACGTTTTTTACAAAATAATAATAATAATACAAAATGAGCATATCGACAAAAAGTTTTTCTTATATCAATTAATAAATTTAATCTATACAAACAATATTTAGCAACATGGTAAAATTGTAATAACTTATAAAAATTTAGAATTTTCTTTATTCAGTTTGGATTACTGAAGTTAGACGATTGCCTAAACAAGGTGGAGTACTTGATATGCATAAGGTGGATCAAGCAAAGACACACGTGACACCTATCAAATAGGTTGTCATATTGATCTTAATGCCAGAATGTTATTATTTCTCTTTCTATTCAATTATATTTGTAGATTTACCTTATAATTGTGTCTATTTATGATCTTAAAGCACACAATACAAAGAATCTGAATTTATTAAGGCATAAAGCACATGAAATTAGGAATTCGAGAAACTGATGCAGGCCAGATTCATGATTGGCCAGCTATTGGACGTATGACCAATAAAGCACAGTAGATTAGAGTAGATTATATTATTAGTAGTTGCTTTAGTTGTTTTATTAATATTTGGCAAGTCCAGTTGTATTTGATTTAGGACTTCTTATTTGATTAGAAATAGTTGTTTCCTTTATTAGGTAATATCTTAGTTATAAATATAGATGTAATCTCTTGATGGGATAAGACTTTCATATTGAATAAAGCTTTGGAATTGGTTCTCAGTTGAGAGAGTTTATTTGTCTTTGGTGAGGCACCTAGACAACCTATCCATAAGCCTTTTGGCTTGGAGATTAGCCCGTTAGCTAATCTTCTTCCCCTGCGCTGCTTCAATTGGTATCAGAGACGAAGATCCAATTTCGGACCGCCGTTTGATCGCCGATTCGAGGTACCCATTCGTTTGTTTGGTCTCTGTCAATCTTCGTTCATCATCTTTTTCTGTCGTGACAACCTTTCACCAAACCAATCTCCCAACTCCTATCGCACATCTTCGCAGCCCTCTCCCACTTCGCCCCACACCATACCCTTACCGTCCTCAATTCACAGTCACCCTTCAACTCCCACCACCGCAATCCATCCAGCCTTCTGTCGCCCTTTTCTTTTCCCGCTGCCGACCCCACTCCCTAATCCATTGCACACCCTCAACCCTACCTTAAGCCCAACCCCTTCCCGTTTCCAAGACTTCTCCTCACCGCCAGCAAAAATCCCCAAATCCTCACCGAACCCATCTTCCCTTCATCATCATCATCTTGATTCCACCCTTCTCCCTTTTACGGCGGCCACCCACTCCATCCCCGACCCGATCCAACCCCGCAGCCCCCCGGAAAGCTCTCCACCAACCCTATTTGCACCCAGATCCCCAAACCAACCACCACCGAACCCTTTCCCCCACACCCCTCCATCTCTCACCGGTAACCCAACCCCCCCTGTCGGTGGGAACCTTCTTCGACCCCTTGGTTGCTCTCCACGATCCCCAAACCCAGAGAACCAAAAAAAAAAAAAAAAAGGGGACGAGACAGAACAAAGCAGCAGAGAGAGAAGTAGCAGAAGGGAACATAGAGATCGATGACATACCTAGGCCGGTCGTCGAGCGCCTCCGCGATCGTCAGCAGCTCTTTCGTCGACCACTGTTGTCATCGTCGTTCACCTAGCAATAGCACCGCCAGCACCATCGTCGTCAGTTTTGCGTCGCCAGAGCCTAGACGGACCACCATCGTTGTCAGCCACAACACCCCTCCAATTCTCCCACGATTCTCTCCAGATCCAGATAAGCCCCACCTCCCTGATTCCCTCTTTTTCTTTCGTTTCGTCCTGTCACAAGTGAAGAAGGAGAAGGCACCCCTTTTTATAATTTGTTGGGCCTTTACTGTTGACCCGAGCTTGACCTGGCCCTAATCTGCCCGAATCTTGTTAAACCCACACCAATATTGGGTCCATTCCGGGTTTGACTTGACCCAGGTTCAGATCCACAGCAGCACAAATATATATATATATATAAGTGGGCTAAAAAAAAAATACTCCAGTCTTTTTGGATTGATTGATCTTAGCCATTGCTTCTCAAAAGATAATATTTTGGTTTGATTCACGATTCATCTTCACTTGCGTCTTTTGTCAACAAGATCAAGCCATCAGGTTAGTTAATTTTGAGCATTCAGAAGATTTTGAATTTCTTACAGTAAAGTCAATATGCAAATCTTTGGACTATCTGATGAAGTTCAAAGCATATTATATGAGTATAAATATGGAGATTGGTATTTTGCAAATAACGTCTACTTTGAGCAGTTCCTCAATCTCAGACAGGCAAATTCGACAGTTTATGAATATTTACATCAATATTTGAGACTGCACCAAGTTTGTGGCTTGGAACAGAATGAGCTGCATGATTTAACTCGTTTTATCAAAGGTTTGAAGCCAGACATTCTTGAGAAGATGAAACCATGTCACAGTGTTCATGAAGCATACAAAGAAGCAATTCATATTGAGCACATGCTTCAATGGTCCCATCTGCAACAAGTCAAGCCTAAGCAAGAACATTCTCCACACGAATGAAAGATCATCTGATGGGAACAAAATTTGAAGGTAAAGATACTCACACCCTTGTCATTCGCAGACTTCTCACCACCAATGAAAAGGAAGACAAAGAGTGGAAACAGACTATAGTATTCCGGACGCGAGTAAGGTGTGAAGATCGATTAACTAATCTAGTTATTGATCATGACAGTACTATCAATTTTGTGGCACAATATGTTATTGATAAACTCAATTGGCCTACGGAGACTCTTCCAATACCTTACGAAGTTACATGGTCTAATGCTTCTGTCATTACTGTAACTCACAGATGTTTAGTATCTTTCAAGATTGGTGTATATGAAGATAAAATTTGGTGTGATGTAATTCCCATGAATATCACTCATATTCTTTTGGGACAACCATGGCTTCTTAATCGGAAAGTGCAATATGACAAAGAGAAGAATATCTATTCTTTCTATTGGAATGGACAATATGTTGATCTTGTTCCATTACAACCAGCAACATCTTCATCTACCTCATCACTATCAATTAAAGAGTCACACGATGAACACAGGGAAGAAACAAATTCCAACGATGATGTTGAAAAGCCCATTCATGGAAAGGAAGATCTTATTGCAACTTCAAGTGCGAAGCAAAAGGTACATCAAGCTGACATTGAACATCTAAGAGAATTGGTTGTTCTGCCTTTTCCAGAAAATCCAATTAGGACACCAACAGTGAAATTCCCTGTTCCAGTTATCTCACAAGTAGTTCAAGTTATAAAAGTTCCCCACATTGACTTCATCTTCAGAGATCACATATGGATATCTGACTGTCAACACTTGCAACATTTACTAGTTTGTTCACACATCCAAGATTCATGCAAAGACCCACAGTCGAAAACAATCCGATCTACTATTACATGGAGGAAAAGATTGCAACAAGCTTTCAAGCCATGTCATGAAAATATGGATCTGAAGATAAAACAAAAGTTTGTTCGAATGACTTTCGACCCCGGTGGATATTTACAGAACTCGAGGACGAGTTCTCCTCCAAGCAGGGGAGAACTGATGCAGGCCAGATTCATGATTGGCCAGCTATTGGACCTATGACCAATAAAGCACAGTAGATTAGAGTAGATTATATTATTAGTAGTTGCTTTAGTTGTTTTATTAATATTTGGCAAGTCCAGTTGTATTTGATTTATGACTTCTTATTTGATTAGAAATAGTTGTTTCCTTTATTAGGTAATATCTTGGTTATAAATATAGATGTAATCTCTTGATGGGATAAGACTTTCATATTGAATAAAGCTTTGGAATTGGTTCTCAGTTGAGAGAGTTTATTTGTCTTTGGTGAGGCACCTAGACAACCTATCCATAAGCCTTTTGGCTTGGAGATTAGCCCGTTGACTAATCTTCTTCCCCTGCGCTGTTTCAGAAACGAATATAAACAAACGAAAATTGACTTGGTAAATCCACGAAACATATGGAATCTGAGTTTATAATGACAGAAACAGATGAACTCAGGAAAGTAACAAGCAAATATAGATAGATGAAATCTCAAATAGATGAGTAAGTAAACAGATTAAATCTGGAATCCATCAAACATTAATTAATAGATGAAGTCTTGATATGGTCACAAAACATACAAATGAAATATAGATTTGTTAAGGGAAGAAACAGATGAAATCTGAATTTCAAGAAGCAAATATAAATAGATGAAAACTCGACTTTGTAACACAACATACAAATGCAATCTAGAATAGTTTTTAAAGGAAACAGATGAAATCACGAACTTATCCCACATATAGAAACAGATAAAATCTCGAAATGCTCACACACCAAACAGATGAAATCTGGATTTTGAGAAACATATATGAATCAATCTAAATTCATATATTGGAAACACACCAAACAAATGAAATCTGAGTTAGTAAGTTAAATGTTGCAGGCAATATTAAACCCACCAGTTGTTATATTATATATAATCCCATTGGTGTTAACATTATATACCATGAAATACTCAAATCTAAAATTTTTCTGTTACCGATGACTTTTTGCTAAAGGCAATAAAACTAATAATTAAATTTGAAATTGTATAAGGATATATGGTATACATAATTAACAATTGATCACCTAATTGATTAAACCTCAACCATTCATTATATCATATACATCTCAATTTTGAAGAGTTTACGTTTTTTACAAAATAATAATAATAATACAAAATGAACATTTCGACAAAATTTTTTTCTTATATCAATTAATAAATTGAATCTATATAAACAATATTTAGCAACATGGTAAAATTGTAGACTTATAAAAAATTACAATTTTCTTTCTGCTTTGCCTTTTTTTTTTTATAACATTTTAATTAGTTTAACTTTCTTCTTCTTTTTTCCTGATTCAGTTCCTGAACTTCTTTTATCATTTGGATTTTACTATTAAAGTATATGGATTTATGTAAAATCATCCATTTGCATGTTGGAATGTTACAAAAATAATCTGGAATATATTAGGTTAGAACAACAAAAACATGAAATCGTGAACTGTGAAAACCGAAAACAAGGAAATCAACAAACATATATACACAAATAAAGTCCCGCTTTGGTAAGACACCGTCCAAATAAAATTTGCATTTATTAAGTGAGAAAACGGATGAAATATGCAACTTGAGAAACAAATATAAACAAATGAAATCTCGACTCTATAACACAACAAACACATGATATGTGGAATAGTTAAGACAAAGAACAAATTAAATCTACATCAAACATGTATAAACAAATGAAATCTCAAGTTGCTTAAACACACTACAAATGAAATCGACATTTGTTAGAGAACAAAATAGATGAAATCTGGAATTCGAGAAACAAATATAAACAGATGAAATCATGACTTTGTAACACAGCATACATATGAAATGTAGAATGATTAATAGCTGAAAGCTCAAATTCAAACATGCATAAATGTAGCTGAAATCTGAAATTCAAGACACAAATATAAATACATGAGATCTCAACAAGGAAAATCCAACAAACAGAACGAATCTGGGCTTGTTAAGAGGGAAAACGGATGAAATCTCCAATTTAACAACTAAATATATACAAATGAAATCTCGAATTGGTAAAACAGCATACATATGAAATCTTAAACTATTGAGAAAAGAAACAGATGAAATCTAGAAGTCATCACACATATATAATATAAATAGATGAAAAGTGTAGAATGATTAATAGCTGAAAGCTCAAATTCAAACACACTTAAATGTAGCTGAAATCTGAAATTCAAGACACAAATATAAATAGATGAGATCTTAACAAATAAAATCCGACAAACAGATCGAATCTGGGCTTGTTAAGAGGGAAAACGGATAAAATCTCCAATCCAATGCAACAACTAAATATATACAGATGAAATCTCGAATTGGTAAAACAGCATACAGATGAAATCTTAAACTGTTAAGAAAGGAAACAAATGAAATCTAGATGTCATCACACATATAATATACACAGATGAAAAGGTGAAGCGGATGAAATTTTAAATTGTTCACACCAAACCGATAAAATCTGGATTTCTTAGGAGGGACAATAGATTAAATATGGATTTCGAGAAACATATATCAATCAATGTGAATTCATGTATTGGAAACACACCAAACAGATGAAATCCAAGTTAGTAAGTTAAATGTTGCACGCAATATTAAACCCATTAGTTCTAATATTATATACAATCCCATTGGTGTCGATATTATATATCATGAAATGCTCATATCTAAAATTTATTTGTTAGCAATGATTTTCTGCTAAAGACAATAAAACTAATAATTAAATTTGAAAATATATAAGGATATATGATATTCATAACTAACAACTGATCATCCAGTTGATTAAACCTTAAGGATTCATTATGTTATTTACATCTCCATCTTAGACAGTTTACATTTTTTACAAAATAATAATAAAAAATGATTATCTCAATGAAAAGTTTCTCTTATATCAATTAATAAATTTAATCTATATAAACAATATTTAGCAACATGGTAAAATTGTAATAATAATAACTTATAAAAAATTAGAATTTTTTTTTTGCTTTGCCCTTTTTTTTTATAACATTTTAATTAGTTCAACTTTCTTCTTCTCTTTTCATGATTCACTTCTTGAATTTCTTTATCATTTGGATTTTATTATTAAAGTATATGGATTTATGTACAATCATCCATTTACATGTTGCAGTCTTACAGAAACAATGTAGAACACATTGGATTTTAGAACAAAAGAGAGATGAAATCTTGAATTGTGAAAACAGAAAACAGATGAAATTTGGAAATCATTAAACATATACACACAGAGAAAGTCCCAATTTCGTAAGACACCATCTAGATGAAATTTGGATTTATTAAGTGAGAAAATAGATGAAATATAGAATTTGAGAAACAAATATAAAAAAATGAAATATCGACTCTATAATACAACAAACAGATGAAATCTCGAACAATTAAGACTATAAAACAACAAATAGATGAGATCTCAAACAATTAAGACAAAGAACAAATTAAATATGGAACTCATCAAACATATAAAAACAGATGAAATCTCGACTTGCTTAAACACACTACAGATGAAGATGAAAAATGAAATTCAAGAAACAAATATAAACAGATGAAATCTTGACTTTGTAACGCACCGTACATATGAAATGTGCAATGATTAATAGCTGAAACCTCAAATTCAACCACACATAAATGCAGTTGCAATCTGAAATTCGATACACAAATATAAATAGATGAGATCTCAACAAGGAAAATTCAACACACAGATCAAATCTGGGCTTGTTAAGAGGGAAAACAGATAAAATCTCCAATGTAACAACTAAATATATACAAAAGAAATCTCGATTTGGTATAACAGCATATAGGTGAAATCTTAAACTGTTAAGAAAGGAAACAGATGAAATCTAGATGTCATCACACATATAATATACACAGATGAAAAGGTGAAGCAGATGAAATCTTAAATTGCTCACACCAAACCGATAAAATCTGGATTTCTTAGGAGGGACAACAGATTAAATATGGATTTCGAGAAACATATATCAATGAATGTGAATTCATGTATTGGAAACACGCTAAACAGATGAAATCCAAGTTAGTAAGTTAAATGTTGCACGCAATATTAAACCCATTAGTTCTAATATTATATACAATCCCATTGGTGTTGATATTATATATCATGAAATGCTCATATCTAAAATTTATTTGTTAGCAATGATTTTCTACTAAAGACAATAAAACTAATAATTAAATTTGAAAATATATAAGGATATATGATATTCATAACTAACAACTGATCATCCAGTTGATTAAACCTTAAGGATTCATTATGTTATTTACATCTCCATCTTAGACAGTTTACATTTTTTACAAAATAATAATAAAAAATGATTATCTCAACAAAAAGTTTCTCTTATATCAATTAATAAATTTAATCTATATAAACAATATTTAACAACATGGTAAAATTGTAATAACTTATAAAAAATTAGAATTTTCTTTCTGCTTTGCCTTTTTTTTTATATAACATTTTAATTAGTTCAACATTCTTCTTCTCTTTTCATGATGAGTTCTTAAATTTCTTTTATCATTTGGATTTTACTATTAAAATCTATGGATTTATGTGCAATCATCCATTTACATGTTAGAATGTTACAGAAACAATCTAGAACACATTGGATTTTAGAACAAAAGAGAGATGAAATCTTGAACTGTGAAAATAAAAAACAGATGAAATCTGGAAATCATCAAACATATATACACTGATGAAGTCCCAATTTGGTAAGACACCATCCAGATGAAATTTGGATTTATTAAGAGAGAAAACAGATGAAATATAGAATTTGACAAACAAATATAAACAGATGAAATCTTGACAATGTAACACAACAAACAGATGAAATCTCGAATAATTAAGACAAAGAACAAATTAAATTTGAAAGTCATCAAACATATATAAACAGATGAAATCTTAAGTTACTTAAACACACTACAGATGAAATCAGGATTTGTTAAAGAACAAAACAAATGAAATATGGAATTCGAAAAACAAATATAAACAGATGAAATGTTAACTTTATAACATAGCATACAGATAAAATGTGGAATCGTTAATAGTTGAAAGCTCAAATTCAAGCACACATAAATGCAGCTGAAATCTGGAATTCAAGAAACAAATATAAATAGATGAAATCTCAACGAGGAAAATCCAACAAACAAATGGAATCTGGGTATCTTAAGAGAGAAAACAGATGAAATCTGCAATGCAACAACTAAATTTACACAGATGAAATCTTGAATTGGAAAAACAACATACAGATGAAATCTTAAAGTGTTAAGAAAGGAAACAGATGAAATCTGGCCATCATCATACACATATAAACAGATGAAAAGTGAAAATGGTCACACATTATATAGATGACATTTGAATTTGTTAAAACAAGAAACAGATAAAATATGAAATTTGAAAAACAAATATGAGCAAATGAAATCTCTACTTGGTAAATGCACCAAGTAGATGGAATTTGGACTTGTTAATGAAGGAAACCAATGAAATCTGAAATACAAGAAACAAATATAAATAGATGAAATCTCAATTTGGTAAATCCACCAAACAGCAAGAATCTGAACTTATCAAGGGATAAAAGAGATGAAATCGAGAATTCGATAAATGAATATAAACAGATGAAATTCCAGTTGATAAATTTGACTTGATAAATCCACCAAACAGATGAAATCTGGATTTATAATGGAGCAAACAGATGAAATCAGGAAGTAACAAGCAAATATACATAGATGAAATCTCGAATAGTTAAAACAGTAAACAGATTAAATCTAAAACTCATCAAACATAAATTAACACGTGAAATCTCGATATGGTGACAAAACATACAGATGAACTCTTGATTTGTTAAGGCAGAAAACAGATGAAATTTGGATTTCAAGAAGCAAATATAAATAGATAAAAACTTGACTTTATAACACAGCATACAAATGAAATATGGAATAATTTATAAAGGAAACAAATGAAATCACAAACTCATCCCACATATAGAACCTGATGAAATCTCGAATCGCTCGGACACTAAACAGATGAAATTTGGATTTCTTAAGAGAGAAAACAGATTAAATATAAATTTTAACAAACATATATCAATCAATCCGAATTCATGTATTGAAAACACAGCAAACAATTAAAATCCGAGTTAATAAGTTTACTGTTGCAAGGAATATTATACCCACCAGTTGTGTTATTATATACAATCCCATTCATATTGATATTATATATCATGAAATGCTGAAATCTAAAATTTATCTATTAGCAATGACTTTCTGCTAAGGATAGCAAAACTAATAATTAAATTTGAAAATTTGCAACGATATATGATATAAATAATTAACAACTGACCATTATTCATAAATAGAGAGAGAGACATTTTACACTGTAGTACCATACTGCCAGTATTCATAAATCATGTTCAAATGTAATTTTGTCTAGATAGAGATTGAATCAATCATTTTGGATCTGTTTGAATATATCCATCTTTAACACACTGCCCCCATAAATTAAGATCCTATTAATCAAAATCCCTTCAACTTGAAACTTACCCTGGTTGACATGGCTTTACTAAATTTCGAATCAAACCACTTATTTCAAGTTTAGCCACATAAATTAGCAAATTAAGTTAAAAAAAAAATTAAATGTAACAAACGAATTTATACCACAAGTGCTCTATCTATTTGCACATTGTATTTTTTCCTTTTCATTCATCTCAATCTATTTGGAGTTTTCTACTTTGTCCGCACATTTTATTGAGTATCGAATATTGCTTTTTCTTCTATTGCTACAAGTTTCATTTCATAGACCCTTATTGTTTCAAAATAAAATTATGAAATCTATGTACATATCAATGTGTGTGTATCTCTATAGATATCAATCCACATACTCCTCTACTTTTTCTCTTTGTTCCCTTTCCCACATAAAATTCAAATTTTCAAATGGATCTTAAAGTAAATGGTATTTGGATATTTTCACATTAATATTCAGTCTAGGAGTTTTATTTTCTTCAACTTTATTTTTGTGGGATTTTTTGTAAATGTTCTAATAAAATTGCTGATAACTAGGCTAAATCATGATTAATTCTTTTGGCTTTTCAATAATTCATAAAGTTCTTATGGTTTTAATGAAGATGCAAAAAAATTTAGTTGGGTGGACATCTTTAGAAATTAATTATAGCTATAAAATTTACTTACTTGCAAGAGAAAGAGAAGCCATAGAAAGAAATTCTTAATCTAGATGGATTTTAATTGTATGAATTTCCTATGTTAAAACAGGAATAGCTTTATTTTAGATCTATTAATTCCTATATTTAAATATGAATCAATTTTGTATATTTCTGTTTTCTTTCATTGAAACTCATTTTTAATAAAAACATGGGTTTCTACATATTATCCTCATTGATCTCTCTCTCTTTGTTTTCCTTTTTTGATTTCGTTGAATGGAACTCAATTTGGTTTGTTAGACCTTCAATTTGTTTATTCTTTTCTCATTTCTCATTTGCATTCAAACCATTCAAAATCATCCCAATAGTTTGTCAATTATATTGGAATCACCTTGCAGTAAAGCCAATTTATTTCTTCCAAAAAAGTGTAATGGTATAACATGTAATCATTCAATCCAAACAAGTAAAAGAACCAAAAAATTAACGGTGCTAAAATTCATACTATCATTTCCAGTTGGTGAGGAAGATGGTGTTCTAACAGGTGTTTGCATATTTCTTTCTTTTCTCTATCTATTCTCATGTCATCGAATTGAATGAAAAAAAAAAAAAGCAAACATTTAGGACGAGAAAAAAAAATCTATTTGGTGGTAAAACATCTTTGGTGAATTCGTATTCACTCCATCTCTTTATCATCAGATATGCTTACAAATAATTTAGATTCTAAAAGTCATACTAAACCCACTGGTTGTGATATTATATACAATCCTAGTGGTGTTGATATTATATACCATGAAATGCTCAAATCTAAAATTTATTTGTTAGCAATAACTTTCTGCTAAAGAGAATAAAACTAATAATTAAATTTGAAAATGTATAAGCATATATGATATGCATAACTAAAAATTGATCACCCAGTTGATTAAACCTCACACGTTCATTATATCATTTACATCTCCATCTTAAATAGTCTATGTTCTTTACAAAATGATAATACAAACTGATCATTTTGACACAAACTTTCTCTTATATTGCATTTTTCCCTTCAGCAAACAAGAAATTCTTTTTTATTTCTAATGTACTCTATTGTTTGTTTCAGTTGTTTCATAGATTATTCTAAAGAACATTACCTGTTTGATCGGATATCTGATTCCTTCTGTTTTGTACATTTAATCAAGGTTTGAACTATTAAATTTTAAATAGGTTTGAACTATTCACTTTTAAATATTATTTAATTTAGTTTTTCCTTGTCCCAATATACTTTGAGATTACTATCTTATGCATCTCTATCTTATCCTACAAATAAGATATAAATCTTCATACGATAGCTTCTCTCTATTTATTAGATTTACACTCTAATGAATGCTATCTAACCTACTTATTTAGTATATATCAACCAGATAGCTTCATTCAATGTATCAGCAATAGAAATCAAAAGCAAAAAGAAAAGAAACTACTAGAAGGTTAATGTCTTCTTTTTCAAACAAACAATGAATCAATGTGTAATTTGTAACTCAAATATATTATTTACGATAAAAACTAACTTAACTATTCTTTTCTACAAAAGACAAGGTTGAAAAACGTTGTCAAAAATGATGTGAATCATACGCAAAGTTGTCTATGGAACAAAAACAACAAATCAGCATTAAAACAAATGAAGCAAATAAAAAGAGAAGAATATTACAAAGTCAAGCACTAGAATCTTCAGCAGAAAAAAAAGGGCTCTGCTTCCAAAAAGCAAATTAGCTAGAATCAACGTCAAATCTAGGTTTGCTCTAAATTTTACAATATATTTGCCTTGATAATTATAATAAGAAATATTATTTGTAATTGCTAATTATAATAGTTTCCTTGATATATAAAAAGCACAGATTTAAAATCATCAATTGAAACGAGAATGGTATGCTTCACTCACAAAAGAAAAAAAAGATGCTCTTCTTTTATGGAAAAGAGAAGCTTATGGAAGAAAAAAGTTACTTCAAGAAGATTCTTTTAGAAATAATACCTCATCATGTGATGTAAGTCAGTAAATAGGTATGTACTTCTATATTCTTATATGCAGTATTAAAACTGTATAACAAACATTCTACAAATATATATAATAAAAAATTTCTAATTAAATATATCATCTTTTTAACTAAACAAAACCTACTAACACTGATGTAAGTATTACTATCAATAATATTCTCACAAAAATTAGAAAATATTATACTTATAAGATTAGTTAGTTAATCAAAGTACAATAAATGTTGTTCATCTGATCTTACATATATTTATATTATGAAATTCTCAAACTTACATATATGTTTCATCGGGGTCAACATCAAGAGAATCCAATGAATTTGATAGAGATACTTCTGCAACTGTTTATAAAGAAGATACCTTTACATTAAACTGCAGAAAAATAGGTAGCATTCAAATAAAATAAGAACTCAACATTCATTAACAGAGTCAAATTATATTAATACAAGTTCTACATGCAGCTACAGATTCTGGAATAAATATTCCATCTCAAGGATCAATATTAGAACAAATACCTAATTGTGGTTATTGTGAAGCAAAGAAATTTGCTCATGAACCAAAGGGTTTCTGTTGTTCTGCTGGTCAAGTGTTACTAGCTTCCAATTCTGTTCCTGAAGACCTTCAGTTTCTGTTCACATCAAATACTGAAGAGGCAATTCATTTTAAAACACTTGTTAGAACATATAATAGCTCATTTGCATTGACATCTTTTGGTGTCAAATATGAAAAAGAGCCTTGTAAAAGAAACAAAGGTATTTATACCTTTAAAGTTCAAGGTCAAGTTTATCATTATATCAATGATTTGTTACCTGCTGATGGTCATCCATTGTATCTACAATTGTATTTTTATGATATTGATCATGAAGTGGAGAATAGGATGTATCAATCACCAAAGATTAGACCTAATGTTATTCAAAGATTAATGAAAACATTGGCCATCAATCCTTATTCTAAATTTTTCTGATCTTTAAGAGATTTGCATATCGATGATGATACAAGAATATTCATAAGATGTGATCCTAAGCTTGATCAAAGAGTATACAATGCTCCTTCAACGTCACAAATTGTAGGAATTTGGACTGAAACTTTAGATGCCAACCAATCAACTGAACGCAACATCATAATATATAGTCATTCTGGACCGAGTCATAGAATAAAACACTATTTTGGCTGCTATGACCCATTGGAATATCCACTATTATTTCCTTATGGAGACACAGGTTGGCATAGAGGCATCAAACGAACACAAAGAAATCAGATATTAAATCATACATATGTCCTCTCAGTTGATGATTTGTTGAAAAAAGAAAAACAAGGTATATTCTATATTCATTTAGACTATTGTAAAATTAGATAAAATACTAAAAACTAATAATTTCTTTTTCTTCTTAACAGCTTCAGAGAAAATATATCATGTCGATAGTATTCTTGTTACAAATTGCAAATTCGACCATCTGAATCTTCAATCTTATTACATTCTGGTCATCTCTTACAGCAATATGTTATTGACATGTATATAAAAATTGAGACATCTCGGTTGGATTATTATCGAAATGATCGGCATTCAATCCGAGCAAATTTATATCAAGGACTAATAGACAGCATTAACACTGGAGAAACATCTGGAAAGAAGATTGGAAAAAGAGTTATATTGCCACCATCATTCATAGGAGGCCCAAGAAATATGCATCGTCAATACTTAGATGCAATGGCATTAGTTCAAAAATTTGGCAAGCCAGATATCTTCTTGACAGTCACTTGTAATCCAAATTGGCCAGAAATAAAAGAAGAACTTATTAATGCTGATGAAGATCAAAACAGGCTCGACTTAATCACAAGAGTTTTTAGAGCAAAACTAGAAGAACTTACAAATTGAATTGATGATGAATATTTTTGGAAAAGTTGCAGCATATGTATGTCATAGAATTTCAAAAAAGAGGGCTTCCCCATGCTCATTTCCTTCTCATCTTGAAGCAAACACACAAACTTAAAACTCCTGAGATGTATGACAGTTTTGTTTCTGCTGAACTTCCCAACAACAAAACCCACCCACATTTGTATAAAATGGTTGTTCAACACATGATGCATGGACCATGTGGGACTTTGAACCCAAATAATGTTTGCATGAAAAATGGACTACGCAATTATAATTCCAAACCTGAACTTACCTGACTTGAATTGTAAATTCCCTTCCCAATTGGAGTTCAGGTTGAATCAGGTACCTAAATTTCCTTAATTCATTTCATTTTTCCTATAAAGGGTATAAAATTTTAACATGCATATATTTGTAATAAGTATTAACGAATGCAGTGTATCTGGTTTACTGGGAGATCGGAGCAGTGATTGGGGAGTGAGTGATACTCTTAACGTTACCAAGGATTGATCTTTGGTTTCTCTATTTGAGACTAAGGTGCTTTGCCACTAATCTATCTGTTTTAGCATAAGCTCAATAGTAAAGGCCGTGAAATATTTGTACAAATACATTTATAAAAGACATGATAGAATCATGTTTCACCTTCTTGGTGACAATATTTCTGAAGTTGTTGATGAAATACAGCAATTTCAACAAGGAAGGTGGATATCTCCTCCAGAAGCAATGTGGAGAATTTATCAATTCTCCTTAAATGAAATGTATCCATCTGTCAAAACCTTACAAGTCCATTTAGAAAATATGCAAACATTTGGATTTCAAGAGCATACAAATTTATTGAGCATCATACATAATGAACAAGCATCTAAAACAATGTTAACTAAATATTTTCGAATGAATCAAATAAGTAAAGATGCTTCCAAATTGCTATACAAGGAATTCCCTGCACATTATGTTTGGAACCGAGAAAAAAAAATATTGGAGCCAAAGAAAACAGAAAAATGCAATTGGTAGACTTGTTGCTGCAAATCCTATTGAAGGAGAAAGATATTATCTACGGTTATTGTTAAATCATGTCAAAGGAGCAACATCATATCAAAATTTGCAGACTATTAATGGAATTAAATTTGATAAATTTCGTAAAGCAGCAAAGCATCTCGGTTTGCTTGAATCTGACAACCATATTAATCAATGCTTAGAAAAAGCATCATCATTCCAAATGGCAGTTACATTGCAACGATTGTTTGCTACATTGTTAGTGCACTGTGGAGTATATAATCCTTCATCATTATGGCTCAAATATAAAGATGCAATGTCAGAAGATTTCACAAAAACGAATTTCATATCTGCAAGCACCGCAGAAGCAAATGCATTACAAAGTTTCAATTTCTTCCTTGAATCTATGGGTAAAAGTATTACTGAATGTGCCTTACCAGCCATAGTTGAGACTGAAAATTCAAATGAAAAGTTAAAGGAAATTCATGAAGAGTTGAGCATTCCAATTTCAGAAGATGAATTATTCACAATTCAAAATTTAAATATAGGACAAAGAAGAGTTTATACCATCATATTAGAAAGAATAAGAAGTAAAAAAAATGGAATATTCTTCATTGATGGCCCAGGAGGAACGGGAA
The DNA here is from genome assembly GCA_037013555.1 of Sextonia rubra. Lineage (NCBI taxonomy): Eukaryota > Viridiplantae > Streptophyta > Magnoliopsida > Laurales > Lauraceae > Sextonia > Sextonia rubra. Next base: position 100,054,858 of record JASUAD010000001.1, on the reverse strand, counting down.
AAACATACTTATATCGAGCTCTACTCATCACATTGAGGTCAGAAGGATATATTGCACTAGCAACTGCAACATCTGGTATTGCTGCATCTATTTTACCAGCAGGCCGAACAGAACATTCACGATTTAAATTACCATTAAACTTTGAAGACAGATCAACATGCAATATATCAAAACAAAGTAGACTAGTAGAACTATTACGTAGAACAAAGCTCATTATTTGGGATGAAGCATCCATGGCAAATAGACAAGCAATTGAAACACTCAATGTTATGTTGCAAGATATAACTGACTGCAAACTATTATTCAGAGGAACAATAATCGTCTTTGGGGAAGATTTTCGACAAATACCCCCCCGTTATCGTTCGTGGCGGAAGAAGACAAACAATTGATGCAAACTTAGTCATTTCAAAATTATGAAACAAAATTGAAAAATAAAATTGACGGAAAATATGCGAGCTCAGATAGATCCACATTTTAGTGAATTCCTATTACGTGTTGGCAATGGAACTGAAATAGCTATTTCAGAAGAAAGAATTCAAATTCCGAAAACAATGATCATTCCTTATCTAAATGACATCATCTCAAAGTTTGAACTTATCAATTCTGTGTTCTCAAATCTCATGGTGAATGGATATGACACTTATTTTATCACTAACCGAGCTATATTGATAACAAAAATGAATTTGTTGATGAGCTTAACCAAATTTTGATCCAGCAGTTCTCAGGAGATGCAATCAAATACTACAGCTTCGATTCTTTAATAGATGAGACACAACAAAATTTACCAGAGGAATTTCTAAACGGATTAACTCCAAATGGATTACCCCCACATGAGCTGATATTGAAGAAAAATTGTCCAGTCATCCTATTACGTAACATTGACCATTCTTCTGGGCTTTGCAATGGCACTCGATTAATTTGCAGAAATTTTCAACAAAATTTAATTGGTGCTGAAGTTGTTATAGGTCATCATCAAGGAAAAAGAGTATTTCTTCCACGCATTCCTTTGCGATCGGATCAAGATGAAAAATTTCCATTTCCATTCAAACAAAAACAGTTTCCTATTCGCTTGAGTTTTGCAATGACAATAAATAAAGCTCAAGGGCAAACACTAGAAAATGTTGGCATTTCTCTACCTCAACCTGTATTTTCACATGGACAGCTATATGTTGCCTTATCAAGAGTGAAATCAAGTCAGGCCATCAAGATATTAATAAATCCATCTTTCAACAAGGAGAATGAAAAATCATATACAAAAATGTTGTATACAGAGAACTCTTAGCACTTGCTTACAACAACAAAACTTCGGATCAGCCTACATAACACAGGTATGCATTATAATATCAAGCACTTTCATACATTTTCTTAACCTTTTCTACATACTAGATTACATATAATTTATATTACACCACTATCATAAAAAATTAAATTGAAGTTAGTAAATACAATATCATAGAAAAATAAATGAATCATGATATATAAACTAAGAAACTATTAATTGTAAATCATAAACTAATAATTATGCATCATACATAGATAATAGAAAAATCTTATTATTTAAATAAAGTCAAATTATATTAATAAGATATAATTCTAGAATAAACATTTCCTTTCAAGGATCAATATTACAACAAAAACCTAATTGTGACTATTCTAAAACAAACAAATTTACAGATAAACCAACGGATTTCTATTCTTCCACTGTACAAAGTAAAAGAAACCTTAAAAGTTATAACATCTAAATACATACTACACACAACAAACTCAAAAACAAGATATAGTTTTTCATAAAAAAAAAAAAGAAGATGCAGTTCTTCTCCTTCAAGCTAAAATATGAAAACTCCACATTATGTAGAAGTACAATCCTACCATCCGTAACAACATCAAAACTTAAGAAGATTGTTCTCATATCACTGCATCATTTGAACTACTTTTCCATACCCCAAAGTTAAATATGAAAACCAAAGTAAGCATACCTTCTCTGAATTCATTGTTACAGTAATGCCAAAGACCCCTTCTTCCAAACCCTCCTTTACACTCAATGCCATTGTCTTAAACAAATTGAATTACTTGCTATGTAGAATACAACAAAAAAGCAAATGCAGAAAACAAGTAACTTCCATTATAGAAATGATATTAAAGGTAACTTTATGGAAATAAATTTTCTATAAAAATGGTTTTAAAACACAGTAATATCATATTATCATCTCTTAACATTTCCATCGTAGTAACCATTTTCTACTATCTTGCACAAGAATTAGAAAACCATTTCAATTTGAAATTTTTTCTTGACTATCATACAAAACATATGGCAAGGTTGATTAGTTGATTTACTATTTATCATATGCAAAATGTATTACTCCAAAAAATAAAATACACTAGCACTTTAATCACAAACTAGGATCCAAGAAAATAAAATGAATAAGAAAAATGATGCTCATTGCATCTGTCATGAATTTCCACTTCCAACTATTTTGTTTACTATTTTTTCTTTACAACTCAATCAGAAGATTCAACCACCCAATATTACACATTTAGTCACTTTTAACATATGAAATTATATAACACTGCTATCGTAAAACCTAAATTGAAATTAAAAAAACTAATATCATAACCAATCTTCTTATTATCATATTTCTATCGATTCTTCATATCATAAAAGCTATATATTTATTATTAACTTAACAACCTCCATTATTATCTTTCTAATATATAAATTAAAATCTCTCTTTTAAGACTACTACTCCTCTGAACATACATTGATACAAAATGGCAAGACAATATCAAGTGCTTCAAGAACTTAATGATGGAATTCAAAAGTGGACTACAAAGTTTGCATTCAAGAAATGAGGGAACCACAATCTTCAAAGATTGGCAAATCAACTTACCAACATCTAATCTTGATTGATGAAAAGTTATTATTTCTTATTCAATTAATATTTGATTATATTATTAATCTTTATATTTTGTTTCTTCAACATAGGGGACAAAAATGCAAGCAATGATCTTCAATGGTGATATCAACATATTCACTTCAAGAATCAAAAAGCATTGTACATACTACATATCAAATGCTTTGATTAAGAAAATTCCTCCGCAATATAAAGTTGTCAAGCATGATTATCAAATGATCATAAACAACTACACAAAAGTGGAACCAATTGAAGAAGGATTTACCATCAATACACAAAATATGTACAAGTTCACCCCTTTCAAGTCCACCTCAATTGATCCTTACTCAACAACAGCAACTGGTATCAATTTCTCTAATATTTTTAACATTTTATTACTTTCACCATTAAAAATAATATCACTGACAATAAGACTTTTCTTTTTCAGATATTATCGGTATTGTCTTAGATATTCTCCCAAAGAAAATATTCAAAAGGAAATGGGATGATAAAGATACAATGATTCAAGAAATCGTTCTCATAGATACAAAGTACTATTTACATTTTCAAAGTTTTATTTTCTAATCACCATATATATTTAAAAAAAACTACTCAAATATACCCACAGAAATACTGACTATTAAACTTTATCAATGTATAGCTTGCAGTCTACTTTTCTATCTACTTGGGATAAATTTATAAAAGATGAATGCAAAGCAATATCTGAAATATTATTGTCCAGACCCATCATAGTTGCAACTTGCAACAAATGTAACTCCAAAAGAGTTCAGAGGTATGAGAAAGATAATCGTACTCTCATTTCTACTAAATATTTTAGGATAAAAAATACATGCTTGTTTCAATATTATTATTAATTGATATTGATTGCAAATTTGCATCTCTACTAACGTCTAATAAAACTTTTCTTTATTAAATGTACTCAACCTTAACTATTAGGAAGAAAGTCATTCTCAACGAGATCATCATCAACTGTCCTTATCAATCCTCTCATACCTGAAACAGAAGAATTAATTTCTTTGTAAGTATTTCTTGTAAAAAATATTTATTTGCTCAATTAAAGAATATGAATCTAACTACTTCTTTTGCATCTTTTATAGCTCCAGAGAAAAAAAAGAGATCTTGGATTATATTGTTTCCGAAAAAAAATACTTAGAATTACCAAAGCCTACATAATTAGAAACAACATCAATTCAAAAAGTTATTGATTATGGAGAACCTGTAGGTATCAATTTATTTCATTTTACTATTTATTCAACATTTATGACATTGTAAATACATTATTATTACATAATAACACATTGGGTCAAAGGATCTATCACAAATATACCAGAAAACCAACAATTCTGGTATATGGCATGCAAACATTGCAAAAAAAAGACACAAAAAACTTATGGTTCATCATTCACATATCACAACTGTAACAAATTAGAAACTGCAATACCAAGGTATGCTCACAACATACACAACTTATGTACACTACTTTTATAAATGAAAATAAATTTCAAACTTATCAAACTACAGATCCATTATCAATATAGAAATTGAAGGCTCATCAACAACTATTCGTGCAACACTTTTTGAAGATGACACCGAGAAGATATTCTCTTGTATAGGAGAATCCTTAATGAATACTCAAATTGAGGTACTTTCATTTTAAATACCTTTCTAATCTTCATAATATGTTCAATATATTCTTAATCATAATTCCTAACTTTTATCTTCGTTTTCCATTTATATGAATATCATGATCAAGTCAAAACATGGATGAAAAATTGTGAGGACAAAACTTTTCTTTTTTGTATTAAAGTACAAATGCACCAAAGTGGTCAAAAAACAGCTACTATCATCAAATCAGAAAAGCACAAATAGTTCTTACATATGTCTATAGATCAGAAAGGTAATTTTTCATACATACAACAACTTACATATCAAATCATTATATTTAAAATATTTATCCAATGATAAATTCCTATTTAACATAACTAACCTTAATTTGAAAAAAATGAACAATTATTATAAAACTGATAACCCAACACTATTTCTAACTTTCTTATCTGTAAATCTATTGAATTACATCAATACTTATTTTCAACCAAAGTTATATAACAATAATTCCTTCTTAAGATATTAAAATGGAATTTAGAAAAATTCAACATATAAATATTTCACTATTCTTTATTTTATATAGAAATACAATATCCATTATTGACTGACTCTCTGCTTTGCAGGTTCATATGCAATGACAAATGGAGACAACAATTACTACAAAACCGCAAATTTCAAGCCTTGGTGTTCAGATCTTTTAAACTTTTTTTGATAATCAACTTGTAACAGCTCTGATGTAATTAACCAATAGAAACATATAACATCTTTACTGACAAGATGTTTGTATAACCCATAACTTTTGGTATTGTATATATTATAAACAGTTTATGTGTACATAATATAAAACTTCCTAATACTTCACTATCACTCCCTCTACAGCTCACTAATATTAACCTGCTAAGTTAACAATTTGGTATTGATAACTTCGATAAATTAATGGACATAAAAGTAAGAGCTTCCAAATTTGGGACTCTCTTCCCCCTTTTTTTTTTTTGCTACAATCAATAACTAAGAGATATGTATGAGCATTTTCAGGACAAGGGCTCTGTTTGGATCACTCTCAAACACTGTAAGTTTCTCTTTTTTCCTTTTTCTTTCCCCCTGTTTTGAAGCTTGCATTCTTTCATCTTAATTTTTAATTTATCAACGCATGTTTGTCTGCAATACTTTTCTAGAAATTTTATTTTCACAATGACCTTATTGTCTGGTGAAGACCAAAATTGAAAATTTCACCTTCTAATACTTGAGACAAATCAATTAGTTTCATGGTAGAATATGCTCCTACATCATTTTTAAGACTTTAAATGAATGTTTTCTCCATGAGTCCAATCTATTTTGCCAAAATTGATGAAAAATATTTTACCTCAGAAAATGAAAACCACAAAAAAAAAAAAAAGTTATCATGGACAACATAAAATTACTTCCTCTCTAGAAGCAATTTTGTTTTCTAGCGAAAAACACTGTGCAGAAAGATACCCTTGATTCTTCTCAACAATCAATACTATGTTATCTTAATGTTCCATACTTGCTTACTTTTATACTTAAAACAATGAACTTTTCTATCAAAGGAGATGTTTGTTTTCCTAAAATCATTTGTTTGTAAAATTCTTTTTAGGGTACTGACGTACTCTAACATCCATGAAAGCCTCACAACAATAAACTGAAAGGCAAAGGAGGTGAAATTGAATACAAATGCCTTGTTCAACCAACCAATCACAAAAAGACAATCTCCACTTCGGTATGTTTTCATTGCCCTTTTTTTTATGCATATATTGTTCACATTCTCTCAAAAAACAGCCTCTTTTCTTTATTCAGACAGGAACACATGAGAAAAAGGGCTTTTTCATTGCAAAGAAAAGGTAAAGACATGATTGGGGCAAAAAATGATTAACAAATCCAATATGCATGTACTGCACAATGACATATTCATCTGGAAATACCAAAACAGATATCAGAAGGAACAAACTGAGTCCATGATTTTGGCTAGAAAGAAGGGTATCAAAAAAAATTCACAGCAGTAGGTCAAACTCAACCACATAACAAGTGCAGATAAATTTTACCACCACAAAAACAAAAACCAGCAGATAAAAAAACCAATTAGAACACAACAGCATATTCTGCCACATAACATTAGGTGTCTGCTGTAGTAAAAGATAATTTTATAACATTACATATTGGGACAAACAAAAGTTACAGGGAATTTCACATATGAGAATTTTTATGAATGTAAAAGGATTAAGGTGCCTTTCATAACTATGATTACATAAAAATGCATCTGCAATGACAGGCATGAGAGAAGGAAGAGAGAAGCATTGAACCAGTAGGGGAAAAAAGCTTCCTTATAAGAACTTTTTTTTCTTTTTTGGCAATTCATTTTTGTTATCATAGCCAAGATTAAATTTAGTGATACAGTTGCATTGAAGTTCTGTAACCAAAGCACAAACTGTTATCATAGCCAAGATTATATTTAACGATCGACCCAAGCTTCTGATCATCTAAAATTGTTCTGATATACAACAAAATCAGGTTTCTGATATTAGATTGACCAGGTTGCCAGTTCTAATATCATATATCGTTACACATTTTCAAATTTAATTATTAGTTTTGCTGTTGATTGCTAATAGATAAATTTTAGATTTGAGCATTTCATGATATATAATATCAATACTAATGGGATTGTATATAATACCACAACTGATGGGTTTAATATTGCTTGCAACATTTAACTTACTAACTCGGATTTTATTTGTTTGGTGTGTTTTCAATACATGAATTCAGATTGATTGATATATGTTTGTTACAATTCATATTTAATCTATTTTCTCTCTTAAGAAATCCAAATTTCATCTGTTTAGTCTCTGAGCAATTCGAGATTTCATTAGCTTCTATATGTGGGATGAGTTCGTAATTTCATTTGTTTCCTTAATAAACTATTCCATATTTCATTTGTATGCTGTGTTACAAAGTCAAGTTTTCATCTGTTTATATTTGCTTCTTGAAATCCAAATTTCATCTATTTTCTGCCTTAACAAATCAAGATTTCATCTGTATGTTTTCTCACCATATCGAGACTTCACATGTTAATTTATGTTTGATGAGTTTTAGATTTAATCTGTTTACTATTTTAACTATTCGAGATTTCATCTGTGTATATTTGCTTATTACTTTCCTGATTTCATCTGTTTGCTCCATTATAAATCCAGATTTCATCTGTTTGGTGGATTTATCAAGTCAAATTTATCAACTGGAATTTCATCTGTTTATATTCATTTCTCGAATTCTCAATTTCATCTCTTTTATCCCTTAATAAGTTCAGATTCTTGCTGTTTGGTGGATTTACCAAATTGAAACTTCATCTATTTATATTTGTTTCTTATATTTCAGATTTCATTGGTTTCCTTCATTAACAAGTCCAGATTCCATCTACTTGGTGCATTTACCAAGTAGAAATTTCATTTGTTCATATTTGTTTTTCAAATTTCATATTTTATCCGTTTCTTGTTTTAACAAATTCAAATGTCATCTATATAATGTGTGACCATTTTGACTTTTCATCTGTTTATATATGTGTGATAATGGTCAGATTTCATCTGTTTCCTTTCTTAACACTTTAAGATTTCATCTGTATGCTGTTTACCAATTCGACATTTCATCTATGTATATTTAGTTGTTGCATTGCAGATTTCATCTGTTTTCTCTCTTAACTAACCTAGATTCCATTTGTTTCTTGCATTTTCCTTGTTGAGATTTCATCTATTTATATTTGTTTCTCGAATTCTAGATTTCAGCTGCATTTATCTGTGCTTGAATTTTAGCTTTTAGCTATTAGCGATTCCACATTTTTTCTGTATGTTGTAATACAAAGTTAACATTTCATTTGTTTATATTTGTTTTTCAAATTCCATATTTCATTTGTTTTCTTCTTTAACAAATCCCGATTTCATCTGTAGAGTGTTTAAATAACTTAAGATTTCATCCGTTTATATATGTTTGACAAGTTTCTGATTTAATTTGTTCTTTGTCTTAATTATTCGAGATTTCATCTGTTTCTTGTATTACAGAATCGAGATTTCATTCATTTATATTTGTTTGTCAAATTCTATATTTCATTTGTTTTCTCACTTAATAAATCCAAATTTCATCTGGATGGTGTCTTACCAAATTGGGACTTCATCTGTGTATATACGTTTGATGATTTCCAGATTTCATCTGTTTTCTGTTTTCACAGTTCAAGATTTCACGTCTCTTTTGTTCTAAAATCTAATGTATTCTTGAGTTTTCTGTGTGTCAATCCCATCCTAAACAATGTTCCTTCATTTTCTTCCCCTTTACAATGTTATCTGCAAATTTCATCTTATAGGCTAATTTCTTATTTGCTCCTCATTACACACATCTATTTTAGCATACCATCTCCACAACATGTACTTTGCACTCTTTCATTTGTTTATCTCTCATATTCAACCTCATGTTTAAACCCTTATTTCGTTATCCCATACACAATAGGAAACTAAGAATTGGTAGTGCAAAAATTTAAATTCACATTGGAGTGGAGCCCATCTACCTGATCATAGGTCTTGGGTTTTACAATCAAAAGTGCAACCCTACTCCTCTCCGCCAGCGTTCGTAATACTATCCAATCCATCAAAAAAATCATTGGAAATCACTTTGAAGCGGATATCTAAGTCATACTCAAAGAAACAGACATGAACCTCAACGAAACCACATAGAAGCTATTAACTCAAGGTCATTCATTATCTTTATAGCATTTTACTTTTTTTTTCTACTTATTTTTACCTACTACTGGAGATCGGAAGCACCAATTCCTAAACTGGGTTTGTTTTAATTTAATGATTTGTGAACTACATTTAATGTAGTCTTGCAATTGCTAAACTGGGTCCATTTCAATTTTCTAATTTCTGCACTCAGTTTCATGTGGATTTGCAGTTCCTGAACTCAATTTGTTTTAATTTCATGATTTGCAAAGTACATTTGATGTAGTTTTACAATTCCTAAACTGGGTTTGTCTTAATTTCTTGATTTCTGAACTCAATTTCATATGGTTTTCGGATTCCTCAAATAGGTTTACTACAATTTTTCATTTTGTTAATAGTTTTATTTCATAGCTTTTGTCTGTTGATGTTTCTGATATGTTGAGTTATGAAATTATGTAGTTCATTTTTTTTAACCAACCATCTTTTTTGTTTTGGTTGGGAAGGATAATAATACGGAAATTAAAAAACTCAATAGCTAATATGGAAATTTCTCTTCTTCTTCTTCTTCTTCATAACTAATGAAGATAATGTACTTTTCAAAAAAATGTGTTGATGGATACTTTCTTGTTGGCTTCAAGATCTCAAAGACTTGATATGAAATAAAATTGTAAATGGGCGCCCATAAAACATTAAATGGGACAGGTAGTTGGACATAAAAATTTCTAATGCTACTTCTAGAATAATTTGATGGACTTCAGAATTAAAATGCCGACAAATGTAATGAGATATCTTATTAGAAGAGATCCTGTACACTTGAACTTTATATGGTATCAGATTTAATGATTATCCTTGTTGTTAAAAATGATTATCCCCACTAATGTACTGCCATACCGTTGCATTCATAGATTTCTTAAATACCTTTTTCTTTTAATCACTTCTGATACTGTCATATCTCTCATCTTTTGTGTTTCACATATTTTGAACAGGTTCATTTTGTGAAGTAAACATGAACAGGCACAAAAAGAAACAGGTATGATACATCTATCACTGCAACACCTTCCATATGTTTTTTTCCCCAAAATTCTTTTGTTGAATGATAAATCGGCACAACAGTTTTCAGAAATTGCAACTTACATAACATTTCTCCTGTTTTCAACCTGGAATGCTGTTGCCAAATTACAACATTCAGCTCTAATTTTTAAAAGTCTTTCATTCAAACATTTGTAGGTTCAACTGGATTTAACTATTTTGAGGAACTTTATATTAGAGAAACTATTATATCCTTAAACCAGGATGGCCTTGACTACCTACACCCATCGTTTTTTTGATTCAATGAATTCGTATCACATGCCCCACCCTATATGGATTTTCACCCAAGTTTTACTCCAACTATAGAATTTACATTGCTTGATTCTTTATGCATTTAAAATTATCTGTTTATTTAAAGTATTACCCAATCCAATGATTTTATTCATTCTGGTCTACTGAAGTTAAGCAATTGCCTAACCGAGGTGGAGTGTCTGATATGACTAAGGTAGATCAAGCAAAGGTAGGTATGACACCTATCAAATACATGGTCATATTGGTCTTGATGCTCAGAATGTTACTATTTCTCTTTCTGCTCAATTATATTCACAAATTTACCTTATAACTGTCTCTATTTATGGTCTCAGAACACACAATATAAGGATTCTATACAAACAAAAAGACACCTACAACAAATAAGACAAGGCGCTAATACTCAAACTTCATAGGTTCAACATAATGCTCTACAAAAAAGTCAAGGACCTAATTCCCAAACTTCAAAGGTTCAACATAACACTCTACGAAAAAGCTTTGTTCCGAACATTTCAAATCACACACCCACCCTCCCTCTCAAAAAAAAAAAAAAAAAAAAAAAAAAAAAAAAAAAAAACAATTAGCTGCTCTTTTCTTGCCTGTCTTGATAAATAATAATTTCTGTTCTAATATGAAGAACAACAATACTGCTAACTACATCTTTTGTCTAGTGAATTAGTGACTCTTACCATCTAATTAAAACCTCCATATTAGGCTTCATAATGAAATATTAACATCTTATCTTCTACCCTGTGCTGATTAAACAATCTTTTATCATCATCAATTCAACTGTAACATTGATAAAAACTATCAATGAAATCACACTAATAAGTTTATAAATATATGTACATTTTGATTGCAATAAAAAAAAAAACAATTATCGGAATATGAAACAACTACGTGAAACGCATGTACCTCTCACTAGTCTTCATTAAAAAATCTGGTTGCATACGAGATGAGATGAGAAGACAATGAAACCTGTTGAAATGGGGCTGCATATCTGCAGGATCTGAAACGCTATACCAAAATCCAAACCGTTAAACCAAGTGGCTTGCCCTCTTTCTCTTTTCCAAAATCTAAACTGATAGAACCGATAGAGTTCGTCATGCTGATAACTTGTAAAATATTAAATACAAGAATAGAAAGGAGCAGAGAGGAATAGGGAGATTTTCTTATTAAGAGAGATGTGTGTACATAATAAAGGGGGAGGAGGATTTTATGTATAGAAGAAGATTACTTTCTTCCCAAGCAACCTAATAGGGAAAGACTCTAACCCTAAGGAATTCCTTTATCTCATGTGGGTCCTAATATGAGCATTCACCTATAATGATATATCTTAAAACATCCACCAATTTTTCCTTCATGTAACTAAATTTTCAGTGTTTGATCTAATTAAAATAGCTTGAACTATAATACTAACTTATCTCTAAATAATTTATACTTAATATACAATCTCAGTTTCTAACTTAGTCAAGGGGTAGCTAATAGAGAGTGACTGTATACCAACAGGGTTTCTTGTCCTTTAGAATACTAGTAAAGTGATAGTAAAGACTTTTTCATTCCAACTTTTGGCTAATGTACAGGTTGTATGTAAAACAAAAAAGAAAAAAATGTGGTTTACTAATGGAAATTATAAAAGCTTGGTGGTTTTATGTAAATTTACTAAACAAATGTGTTGTTATCAATGCCCAAATTTGTAGCAGCTCCAACAATCACACACCTAAACAGAAAGTTAGAAATTTTTGTGCAGCATCACAAAATCATCTTTTTTAGTGGTTAAAATTATAATGATAAAGGGCATGCAGTGCAGCATCACAAAATCTTAAGTTAAATTATCATCCCATCTAATGTGACCCACTAAATCTTGCCTATCCACCACATGGGGTCCACTCGATGGGTGGATAGGTTAGATTTAGTGGGTGCTATGTGAATGTAGGTTGATAGAATGGCCAGGATCTTTCATCCAATAGGTCCCACATAGATGGGCAAACTCGTTTTCATTGGATTAGTATAGATACTCTGATCCGCATATTGTGATCATTAGATTATGACTAATCATGTAAATGTTCATATTTTAGGTCATTTTATTTTGGGCCTGAATGGACCCTTTTTTTTTTTTTTTTTTTTGACTAAGAATCTTTTTACTAGACTCAATTCCAATAAGATAACCATGTTCAGTCCAGAAACCAATTCCGACATTTTATTTTATTATTTTTTAAATAAGAATATCATTCAACCCAATAATAATGCATCAAGTATAGCTTTCACAATCCATAAAACTCAACATCATTAGAATTAATATATAGGTTGTTACATGACATTAGCACATTCAAAGTAAAGAATTATGTCTTAAAAGGGCTTGTGCACAAGACAAGTCTTCAATTCATAGGTCAAAACCTATATGGATTGAAAACTAAACATGTCTAACAATCAAACCCAAATTAAGTTGAGGACCTGGACTGGTTCGTTGGTGATATTATGAATTAAACTAAAGGTTTAAACCATCTTGCCAAGGTAGAGATTGGCAAATGTTGACCTATTTATGAGTCAAAATCTAAAATAAGATCCAACCTAGATATTTTTTACCCAATTAGAACTTCTGGACAATCGGAAAATCAGTTATTTGATTGCATCTCTACTCCTGATCAATCAACGGTATTCTGGTTTCGATTGCACGTAAGCTACTTGTTAGATTGTTGGGAATCCTTGTAACGAGTTCCCCAATTTCTTCATAGTGAAATCGAGCAAATATTTATAGCCTGTGGCTGTAGGCAATTTTGTCAAACCGCGTAAAATCTATGTATATAGTTTCATGCTATCTTCTTCTCTATGTGTTTGGTGCTATGTGTTTGGTGGATGTTGATGTGCTTGCCCTAAATCCAATATAACAGGTGGCATCATAGTCACAACACCTTCTGTGTGGATGGACTTGCGCGTTTGCAAGTTCCCATTGCCTCACATGCGTGAGTTAGTGTCCGTGTCCTTGTATGTACGAGTCTCTATTACCTCACATGTGTGAGTTTGCATGTGTCCTTATCCTCATATGTGCGAGTCCTTATCACATTGCTTGTGTGAGTTAGTGTCTGTATTTGGGTTAAGTTAGTGTGTGTATCTTGGTCCTAAGCTCCTCAATTGGGTTTTTAAAATAAAGAAAGAAAGAAAGAAATAAAAAATAAAAAAAACTAACCCACCCAACTCACACATGCATCATCTTGGATTTAATTCAATCACGAATGAGTTTATGATTTCTAATAATCAATTTGCACTTTAAATTATGATATCATTTATCTTTAAAAAAAATGGTAGAAAGGAAATTTCTTTAAATAGAAGGAGGGTAACAACAAGCAACAAGAGAAGAACGGCCTCTTAGCGCAATGATAAGAAGCATCAGTTCTTACCTAGGTGTGCCACCTCTTCTTGCGTGTTTTTTTTTTGGGGGGGGGGGGGGGGGGGGGGGGTGGGTGCGCTTCCTTCCTACATGTGTGGGCTCCTTCTTAGGTCCCAACCCGCTTTACTTGGTTGAAAAAAATATATTTGTACAAGAGGAAATGGTAGAACAAGTTGTATGGGTTAGTTACATGACCCAATCAGGTTAGGTGGTCCATCTCAACTTGATCCATTTTCATACAGGTTGATAGAACTTGACCTTGACTAACCCATGATTTAAATGGGCGGGGTTTGATAGGTCAGGCCAAGCCTGTTTTTACCACTCTAAACACCCCCATACCTAAGATAGCATGACCCAATACTTGGAATGGTCTTTAAATTAATTGGAGCTGGCACATTGACGTTTGAACTGGGACATCCATACTTGGAATGGAACCAAAGTTTTACTTGGTCAATTTTGACACTTTTGAGTCCGGATCTGCCATTGCCGATAAGAAGGTCAACCGTCCAAGATGAATCTCATCCCCTCAATGATATATCTTCTGACAACCAATCACGGTTTTAATCGTGTGTTCAATCTTATTGTGGAACCTACTTCTATAAAACTGATATTTCAGGGCATAACCTTTTAGGGATGCCATTTATCTTGAACAGCCCTAAATATCTCCATATCGGTCGCATGATGGAAAACCAGCAAATGTTGCAAATGGCTGGTACAGGGGATCCGGAATCTTTTGACACCGGGGCGATCTGAAAATCTTGCGAAAATCTTGCATACCCTTTCTGCCAAGTGAATTTATTGAAGATATCTTGAAAGGCAGACTCTCCTCATTTGATGTGAAAATACATCTCATAACTCTCCATTTATTATTATTCAAGATGGTAATGTTTTCCAGCAGTATCGAAATTAAATGCAACAAGTAATTTTTTCTGGCAAGAATATTAAAGCCTTCCAGTCCCAGTAATGACATTATTACATGTCTCTTCCCCGATGCAAGAAAGATCTTAGGAAGATACCATAAAAAAAGTAATCTCTCCTTCCTCTTTTTAAGTAAATATACCCCTGATGTCCCATTTGTGTTTAGCAGAATCTAATACGAGTTAACTCCGAAATCTTCTTAAATCCCAGCAGGATCCATTTGACATTTTAAGCATTTATTTCTTCTTCTTTTTCTGTCTTTGAAATAACTTAAATAGATCACAAAATGCTGTTTTTTTTTTTTTACTCTAACTCACCCACCCAACTTCAAGTAGTGCTGCTAAAAAAATCTCTGTCCCTTCCTCTTCAAATTGAATCACAGTGAATCTGTTCTTTTCTTCTTCTAATTTATTTCTCCAAAAGATTATCATTCATTTACTTGAAAATGAGATTCCTTGGGCTGTTTCTTTTATTCATTTCCATGTGTTCAGTGGGCCCGCTACAATCACTAGGACGATTACTGTGAATTGGAGGGGTGGTCATTTTACCAAAATTAAGAATGCCATCAATTCTGTTCCCAAAAACAATAACCAATGGGTCCAAAAAAATGTTAAGGCTGGCACTTACCAGTAATTATTTTTCTATATCTATATTTATTTAATTTACAGTTGATGAGTGGATTATTTTTAAAGGATTGTTTTGCACATATTTTAGTTACAAAATAGTGAATTAACTCTTTACAAAATACCTAGTCATTCATGCAAGACCAGTCTGCACTGAGTCCGAATTGGGCTAGATGTGGGCTCTGAGCTTTTCAGCAAGTGGGCTGTACCTGAGCCTAATTTTCTTGACTGATTGCTAAATGTGCTGTGATGTACACATATTTATCACAATAAGATGGATATGCCTTACTCCTTTAAAAAAGAAGAAGAAGAAGAAGAAGAAGTGAGATGTATTTGCTTTGTTTGTCTTATTTGGGATCAAGATCTGAAACTGGATCCCTTCTTACAGTTGGTATAGGATCCTGATGCAACTTTTAGGGTCCAAGTCGGTACTGGATCCATATCTTTAAGACGGTTCATTAGAATTCACATGTATATGCATGTATGTCAATATGCAGGGCGCAGGTCGTGATTGATAGACAATACATCTACATCCAAGGAGAAGGGCAAGCACATACATTCATAGACTATTCAAATGCTACAGATACTCTTCAAAGCAATACTTTTGCGGTTACAGCAGATAATTTTGTGGCAAAAAATATATGCTTCAAAGTGAAGAAGAAAAAGAGGAGGACTGTTTAGGATAGATAATGGTCATCTTTCACTAATTAATCTTCTGTTGATTGACAATCTCCATTGTCACCTGCAGAACAATTACAATCGTATTCCTATGGATAATGATGTGACCAAGCAGGCAGTTGCAGCAAGGGTGAACGCAGACAAGGTTGCTATCTACAATTGCTCCTTCATCAGCGTGCAAGACACACTATGGGATGACAGGGGCCGCCATCTCTATCAATCATGCTATATCAAAGGTTCAATCGATTATATCTTTGGCGCTGGTCAATCTCATTCTGAGGTACACATTCATTCTTTAATTTAAAAATTGGAGACTGGTATGCAGTATGTCACAAATGATCAATCTTTTTAGAATGCAGGACATCTACAGTAATAATATTTTTTCTTCCCTTTTGTAGAACTGTATAGTAGCATATAATGGAGACAAAATACAATATCAGAAAGGTTTTATAACAGCTCAAGGTAGAAATAACGCCATTGATCCAAGTCGGTTTGTGTTTATAAGCTGCACTGTATCTGGAGTTGGAAGTGTTTATCTTGGAAGAGCATGGAGACCTTATGCAAGAGTGTTGTTTTATAATTCTTTTCTTGGTGATAATGTGATTCCCGAAGGTTGGATACCTTGGGTTGGTTCATCAAATGTGTAAGTTTTCTAACATTTATCATTTTCTTCCAGGGCTTATTTGTTTCATGTAATTAAATATACAATGATAGTAAGACCTTCTATTTCTAGAAGTTATTAAAACTAATGAAATAAATGTGAACTTCTAAAAATGTCCATCAAATTATCTACTCTTTAATGGAAAATGAATGAAAGTGAGGTCCATCAAACATGTTGTTATACTAATTCAAATCCTAAAAAATTAAGGGTTGCATCGGTATGGCTACCTTATATCCTTTACTCCTCGCTTCATTTATCTTTCAATTAAAATCATTCGAACATGAATTCATATTTATTCAATTCCCATATCTCGAATGAAAAAAAAATTGGCATTTTTATCCATTATCTTAGTTGCTTTATTTCGTTGTACTGTTTTAAAAAGCTGCAAATTAAATATCACAAAAATTGTTTATTTTAGGAACAACTTGGTGTTTGCTGAGAGCGGTTGCTTAGGTGCAGGCTCGATTAGATCCAAGCAAGTGCCATGGGAAAAGAAATTGAGTGCTGAGGAATTGTATGCGTTAAAAAGTAGGTCATTCATTGATGGAGGAGGATGGATTGAACAACAACCCAAATTTGTTTCACTACAACAAATTGCATATTTGCCGACTGTATTTGCCGATGCAATCTAAATGCTCTGTAATAAAGGTGTTTAGCCGACGCATCAAGGCGTTGGCAAAAGGATTACTCGACACTAGTTTATAAGCATCAAAATATTTTGTCAGTAGACAGGATGGCGCCCATTTGCGTTTTGGTGGGAAAATTTTTCGGACATAAATTCCCTTTTTGCCGATGCATTATAGCGTGGGGAACTAATATAAGTAAAGACGATACTTTAAAGATGCCGGGGATTAGAAAAACCTATTTGTAGAAGTTGGGATGTGTCGAAGAATGGTTCTCAACGATTATTGCCGATGCTTGAGATGATTGTCAGACAATTTGTTGTGACAAAACCATCAGTCCATAGACACATTCGCTATCTTTTATTAATCTCTATCCTCTGTTTCTCCTCACCGGCCTCAATCAGAACAAACCAATCTTCACCGCCATCCATCAGTATACCCATCTCCACCATCCACCATTGTAACCATGCCCTTCCCACAAACCAACCTCGCCCTTCTCAAACTTGAAACAAACCATCTCCAACATCATCCATAAGAAACCCTCTCCACACCATTCCAACGCCACCACCCTCCATCCCATCCACACATGCCAAAACCAAATCTCACACCCCAATTGACACTGCCAAAACCCCAATCCAGCCAATTGTCCGCCTGATTTTTGCCACCAACCCCTAAACTTCCCTCTCTAATTTTTGTCACAAGCCCAAAACCCAGTAGAAAGAAAAAAAAATGTAGAAGAAGAAAAAGAAGAGTGCAGCAGCAGAGAAGGAGTATACTGAGGGTAGAAACATACCTGGACGAAATCAACGAGTCGACTCCATCGCAGGACGGCATCTTCTTCTTCTTTTCCTCCGTTGCTCTAGTGGATTCCCATCTCTCTTTCTCTTTCTCCATCTCTGTGTTTGGATGTTCTGATTATTGGGTTTTACATGCTTCTTCTTGGGCCTTGGAAGCAGGTTTCTAAATGAAGATAGGGATCCGATGCATGCTTAGCCCATTGTGATATCTGTTTTCTTAATTGCCTTCACAGTTGCAGTTTGTAAATTGGGTTGATTGAATTGGTAGTTTAGATGTTTTGTTTTGTTTTGCTTGATCATTGTTGCTCAATTCCATAGTGGATAGTGAGATAAAGCATCTAAATGTTTTCCAAATAGCACCTGCGTGGAAAATCAATTTGTGTGGAAAGTCCTGCCACCTATATAAATTGAAATTTTCATCTGGGAAAGACGAAAGAAAAGCCTACCCTAGCCATTTGGAGAAGAGAGAAATACCACCAAAGAAAGAAGAAAGAAGGAAGAAGGCAGTAGTGACTTTGCTGTTCTCAGGTTCCTCTCTACCCATTCTCATTTCCATCTCTCTCTCTCTCTCTCTCTCTCTCTCTCTCTCTCTCTCTTTCTGTGTGTCAAGGTTTGTTTTTGCATTAAGCTAAAAAGTTTGCAGAGGAATCAGTGGAAGGAAATTGTTGGTTTGATCAGAATATTGACAACAAAATGGAAAAGTGCCTTTGCTAGTTTTGTTGGCAGCCAAAGATTACTTTTACCAAACCTTTTCTTTCATTTCTGCATATCCCATTAGAGCCAAAGCTAATTTATTTCTTTCTTCTTAATACCCAATGCTTAACTCTCTCAACTGTTGATGTTAGAAACCATATTTACAAACAGCAAATACTTGGAGATTTTGTGGGTTTTTTATAAAAAAAATATGAATTTAAGAAATATGGTTTTCCAGTATTAGTCTTTCTCCTGTTGAAGGTAGATTGTAGCCAGTTGCTTTATTTCTCTCTAACCTCACTATTTGCAGGCCAATGTTCAATGGATTGGGATTGTATTGTCCTGGAGATTGGAGTTATTGTTGATATTTTTATTCTTTTTAATCATGATCTTTATCTATTTTGGTTTGGAGGTGGTGTTGTTATAGATATATATCCTTCATAAAAATGCAGGCAAGCTCTTGATCATTTTCTTTTATCAGGATTATCAGGCATTGGTAGCAAAATTGGAGCACCAATTCCAACTTGGAAGACTTTCTATTCGAGCATTATGGTTTACTGTCAGGTAGTCTTTCCCAGTCAGCCTTCTATTGTTAATGGTTTTCTATACAACCTTCTCAATAGAGGTGTTCTGTTTTTGCATTGCATGCCAGTCAATTGTGAGTCCAGTGTGTGCTTTGTTGACCGTGATAGAGAAGGCTTCTGCTAACCACTTAATGTGCCAATAGAGGTGCCTGAAGTCACTTTAGTTATCAAGGTCTATTATCTCTCTATTTAACTATTGTTGCGTTCAAGTAGGTGCTGTACTTTTGATACATGGTATGTTATTAAATTTGTGGTTCCTATTAATGAACCAAGAATTTTGCGTCTCTGAGAAAAAAAAAAAAAAGGGACTAAGCAGATCAATATGCTCCTATTGGATATGCCATGCATGTACTAAATCTATCTTTGGAACAATAATTAAGATATTACTGGTGCTTAGGTTATGGAATGCCATCAAAATTCATAATGTTTCAAATGTTACTCTGATTTGAAGTTGTCTAGCCTATCTCTAGAAATGATATATTTTCACTTTCTAAGATACGGAATGAGTTTCTATTGCTTCAGAGGATTTTGCTTATATAGTTTTATACCGGGTTTGGTGAAGTTTTCTTGTGGTTACTTCAATTTGTGTGTGCATTTTATTCTGAAATGCACAGTTAAGGGTATATTTGGTAGTGGGATAAATTGACAAGCCCTACCTTTCTCACCCCACCATCTCTTTGCCCCCATGTTCTCCTCTACCATGTGCCATCCTCTATCTTCCTTGCCATTTGATTCTTTTGGAAGTCATTTGATTGTTTGTTTTGAAATTATTACTTGATCTTATGGATGAATCAAGATTTTTTGATTATTTATTCTAAGATTTCCACTTATATTTTCTATAACTAAACTTATACATGTTCTTATTGTTAATTTAATTATCTATTTCTTGACCTTGGTATGGTTTAGGTTATCATTGTGTGAATAATTGGCAAATTTGCTCATTCTTAGAACGAATGCTTTGTTTAACCTTGCCTTCCCCTCATTGAAAGAGCAATAAACTATGGCCAAGAGAAGATGTGTATTGATTGGAAGAGAAGATGTGTATTGATTGGAAACTGTTGGATATTTATTTGGGACACAAGCTGGACAAACTATATCCCATACTATGTTGTGCTGTTCTGATTTATAAATCTGCTTCACACTCTTGCCATTGGGCTTTGGTGATTCACCATGAGCTTAGTATAGCTCAACTGGATTGTGAAATCGATTTAAATTTTTTCTTGTCAAATTTATGACATTTTCTCTGCTATCCTGCTTTTCCATAAGAATCATAATTTTACTACTTATATTTATTCTGGTTCAAGTGAATAGAAAACCATTGATCTTGTAATAGTTTTGCATTTTTAAAATTTACCATATTGGACCTTGAAAGGAATGTGATAGGTAATATAAGATTATAGTGGTTTTCCTTAAAATAAAACAGATAAAGACTCTTCATGTTCTCTTCTCCTTTATTTACAGATGACTAATTTGTCTAGTTTCGGTAGATTGAACTGGGTTCATGGGTTCATGATAAATGGAGTTGATAGTTCAAGTACTCCTTTTTTATGATTTTTATTTTATTTTTCTTGTAAAAAGCTTTTTAGTATTAGCACACCATTTTCCCATTTTGCTGGAAATTTGCAGCTCCAGTGGACAGTGCAGAGCGCCTGAAGAGGAGGTATAGTTTCCACAAGATGTTTATTGAATTGGCACAAGGGCCATTTAGTATTGTCTACATCAATAGTATTGTGCAAGAGGATAACTCTCCTGGCCTATCTATCTTGAGGTGGATTTATGGAAAGCTTCCCTTGACTACAAGGATAAGCTTTGTGTCTCGTATTTTGTTCACTGTGGAATTAGGAGACTGTTGTTCACCCTGGAATTAGGAGGCTGTTCTTCACCACTTTTGGTCGCTTCTTCTTAAGTAGAGGGTTAGTTCTGCTCACTTTGTTGTAATTTTAAGGAATTAATCAAAATTTGAGGAACATATTAAGTGGAGCGGTGAGACTGTTCTTCACCACTCTTGGTTGCTTCCCTTTGACGTATTGATGTTGTTTTAGCTTTCTTTGATATTCTAATTTTTTATGGTTATGTTCCCTCAAGTTTCTTTTAAATAAGCTAACTACATTATTAGTACTTGTAATTTTCAGTGTAAGTCACAAAGGAATTTAGAGAGCTAGAGCATATTGAAGACCACTCATACAGCTAGCCGAGTTGTTGAAAGCACAAGTGTTGTGGCGACAGTATGAAGACTCACATAAGCAAATGCGAGATCAGGCAACTAAATAGGTTCACATGCCGAGTAAAAGGCAAATGTTGCTTTCCCGAGTTAGTATGGACAGGCCGGGCTCCTCCGAAAGCTAAAGACTTGATGGTTTTACAGATTGACATGGGCATCTCTGAAAGCTAGAGATTTGAATTTTGATAATGATAGGATTTTATTTAGGATTTACTTTATTAAGATATTTGACTTTACATTACTTCTTTTGAAATGAGGTGTCATTTTCTATGTAGTATGGATTTGTTTATGCTTGACTTTAAATGGTTGATGATTCCTTCTTTCTTATTGTTGCACGATGGATGTGTGGGTGTTTGTGGTTTATTAATGTTTATGGTTGTACAATGTTGAACGTAGATTGAAAGAGAAAGTCTTTTTGGGTTTATTTAATTAATAAGAAAACCTATTTCCCGACGCACTCTATGCATTCCCAAAAGGGGAGGTAACAAGTATTAAAAAATTTATTTACAATTTCCCGACGTGCATGCTTGCGTTGTTAAAGACATTTCCCGACGCATCTACATGTTGGTATATTTATTACCAACGCACTTTATGCATCGCAAAAATGGAGGATAATAATTTATAAAAAAAATTATTTATAAATACCCGATGCGGTTGGTGCGTCGTTAAATACTTTTCCCGACGCTAATACTTGCGTTGGTAAAAGTATAACTGACGTTTTACTGCATCGGCATTGAGTTGAGGTTTACCGGTAAGATTAATTTTGTGCCGACGCAGTTGGCATTCCTGATGTTGGGGCCGATACATTATTGCGTCGGTGGAAGCCTTCCAATACTTTACGCTAAACATTACTACATCGGGAATTGATTTGCCGGCACCTGGTAGCCAACGTGGTGCCGACGCATTACAATACGTTGGGAAAACCTTTGTCGATGTGGTTTTCCACAACGCCGATGCAGATTGTGCGTCCCTTTTTCTTGTAGTGTTTTTTAACCCACTTTCGCCTCCAATGACTATGTTTATGTAATACTTGAAGTCTATTTGGGTGACAAGAAATATTGGTTGGTGGCCAATATTGTGCCATCTTTGATTTGAAACAGGCGCAAACTAGGCATTGGTGATGATCTCACCATCGGATCGATGATCCATATTTGACTATCTTATTAAAAATTATGATTTTCAAACAATTGTAATCTGTTTAATTATTTTCAGGCTATCCTATGTTCTGTCTTTTAAGATGCAGGCATGGTTACATATGTTAGAGCAAATAAAAGGAACTATATTACTCATGTCAGATTGTGCTGTTGATTAAGATGACATAGCTAGAAACCAAAAAATGTTCCAAGGTGTTCGGCTATAATGGCAGCTCCGAATCACCTGCAAAGATGGTCTCCAAAGTTTTAAAAAAATCTGGCCGATATGTTGTAAATTGAAATGAATAATTAAATAGAAACATATTTACGATGAATGATGATAATAGAAATTATGGAAGAAGATTATGTGAGACTAGATCACATTTTGATACCGTAGTGATAGCATTTTCAATAGCGTAAAAACGTGATTGAAGTCAATTAGGTGGCGAAATTAGGACTCCAGATCATTAGTTGGACGCATTTGATATAAAAGAATCTTTAATGGGGTTGTTAAAACTGGAAAGGCTAGATTCACTGGATGGAAGAAGTGAAAATCGGTAATCCAGGACCATCGAAGATGAAGTGTCATCCCATCTAGTGATGCACACTCAAATGGTAGTTTAGTAGAAGTGGGTCCCACTATTAGATTAATCACATGATAGAAGCTGATGTGCCATGGCTGCTGGTGTGGGATTACTCACATTTTCAGTCAGGTGCTCAACCAAGCAATGGTACCACTCCTATTAAACTGAAATTTGGGGAAATTTCACTATCTATGGGATGAGATTTGATTTGGATGGTCTGGAAGCCAATGATTCAACGGTGGTTTTAGGAGGTAACCATGAAAGCTAATGATTCTAGATATTACGCGGCTCTAACGCAGAGAATTTACCAGTTAAAGAATTAGAACCCACAATGGGGCCTATCACTCAGACACTGAATATCTCAAAATAAATGCTCCCCAAATATGTAGGGTAATCTCGAATATTACATCACTCCGAATGCATTTTACAGTTGGTATGGCTGTTTTCTATAGAGCTTGAATGACAAAATTTAGGCACATTCATTATAACGCTTTTAATGAAACGGTCAATCCAATTATGTGATAAGCTTCAATTAGTGCCAAATGAGGATACTCATTTGCTTGGACGACGTTTATTTTGAACGGATCAAATTTTGTAAGGTAGCTGTAGAGCTCCACTCCTTTTAACTCAAGATATCTCTGGGTTCCAATGCAGATGGTGAAGCAGGCCAGTTTCTGAAACCTGCCATATTCAACACAAAAAATATGAGTTGGTGGTTTGGGTGGACCATGTGGACGAAATTTGAGTAAATCCGTATGTTGATGATTTATGTGTCTTAAAAATTTAGTCAATAATTTTTTATGTAATCAATACAAAAAGGGGCATAAACGACGGTCGCAACGTCATTAGAGGCTGTCCTAAAAAACGGAGTCGGTTTAGCAAAAACGACGGCTGATGGGCCCTCCCATACGTCTGTAGATAAACGACGGTCATTGGGAGTCGTATTTTGCAATGCTCAATCCATCGTCCATTTTAAATATAGCCGTCGTTTTTTTTCCCTACTTCCTAACGGTGAAATTAGTGCCGTTTACAGGAACGGACAGCCGACCGTTGTTTAACACACTGCCACAATTCGTTTTTAGGGAAGTTAAGATTTTGTTTTAGCTTTGTTATTTGTGTGTTTAGTGCTGGATGAGAATTAATGCATCCTTATTATGGTTCTGCATTTAGTTTTGAATCCCGCTTTAGTGGTTGTGCTTACTATTGGACTGTGTTGTGCATTATTTTATTGTTGCCAAGCAGCATAGGTGACCATTGACAATGTAGATGGTGGACATAGTTGAACCACACCACATCAAATCCAAATAAAACTCCATTCCAAAACCATATCATCATCAAATTACAACCCAAACTGCATCAACAAAGAATGAACCATAATGTCAAACACAGCGTGCCTTCTCCATCCATTCTCGTCCCTCTAGTGCTTCCTCTACAATGACCCTGCACACGGTAAAAAAAACGTATAGAAACTATGTAACCAACAACCATATAGTGCAGCCACTGGCATTAAATATGTTTTTTTTATCGTGCACAGTATCATATGTTTTTTAAATGTGCAGACACTGCCATTAAATAAAACTGTCTAGTTTCTCAAGAAAAAAAAAATCACATAGACAAGATAATCCAATTTTCCATAGTAATTTTAAGTTTTCCCCTTTGCCTACTTTACATTGAATACATAGAAATTCCGAGTAAAGGGGAGGGTCTAATATCAAGATCTAGATGGAAACAATTGGTTTCCTACGGTTACAATCCCCAAGCTTTGTTTTAGCTCCAAACTTGTTTATTAGAAATCCTATCAATACCAATAAAAAAAATGAGCCCTAAGTATTCATTCCAAACAAAACTCCATTCCAAATCCATGAGATACAGCTAGACCCATCATACGTCCAGCCAGAATTGGGCTTAATTTGATCAATTTTCATTAAATCGGCTGCATCAGAATGCGTAAGCCTGCAAATTAATGAGGATGTTTCTGAATCAACCCTTGCCGAAGCATTCAGTCTTACTACATGTAAGATCCCGTTTCCTAAATTAGGGTCTATTTGCTAATTAATCATGTTATATATTAAATAAGATGTTTTAGCCTAATTTGATGATTTTATGTTAATTGAGTTGGTTAGATAGATAGGTTGGACCCTAACCTCGACT
This sequence comes from Sextonia rubra, assembly GCA_037013555.1. Lineage (NCBI taxonomy): Eukaryota > Viridiplantae > Streptophyta > Magnoliopsida > Laurales > Lauraceae > Sextonia > Sextonia rubra. The sequence goes on along the minus strand of JASUAD010000001.1, from coordinate 100,029,237 downwards.
AAGTAGTTTAGATGGACCTTGTATTAATGCATGGTTTGTATATTATTTTATCAGTTTCTCATTTATCATAAGCATTCCATTTCATTTGTAACATAACTTAAGTTATGACGTCTCAAGAAAGTTCTTTTGACTCATTTTGTAATATGTCCAAAGAGATGGACTTGCTTGTAATTTTATAAGGATCCCTTTAGCCAAAACCCTAGCCCCCATCTCTTTGCCTCCATCTCTTACCTCTACCTCCCTTATGTGTTTTCCACCATTAGAAAGAAAGAGAGCTTGGCTCTACCATATATTCTCCACTACTATCTTCTTCTTTCCCATCACCCATTTCACAATTTGCAAGCTTATTTGTTTGAGAAGCTTTGTTCTTTACTCTATAACTTGTGAGTTAGAAACCCTCATTTTCCCTCTTTCAAACCTAGAAATAGCTTTACTACCATTAAAGAGAGCTTTGTCCCATCATCTTCTTTCTACCATTTTCAAGCTTAGAGCTATTGGCACCTTGCATACTATTATCTACAACTTCTTAAGATAAAAGTACTCTACTCCTTCTTGGATTTCAAGTTTATTTGAATAAGGGAACTCAAATTCATGATACGTCATGCATCTCATTATCTGTAAGACCCCAGCCCAAATTAATAAATTTAATTCAATTAAAAATAATTTACGAAATAAATAATGACATTAATCAAATGGGGGGAAATCAACTCACAATGTACAGTTAGTGCAGAATTGGGGCACAAACGTGATTAGGACTTGATTTGGGAATCTTAAATGCATGTTGGTAATTTTTAGAAAATATGAAGGGTATTTTCGTAATTTTAAAAACATAGCAAAAATGGGGCTCATTGGATAGACAATAATTAATTATGAAACTTTCCCTAAAGAACCAAACTCATCCGGATTAATCTAATGCCTGGTTGAAAGAGATTTAGATAAACCTACTACTAGTGGTGTGAGGGACCACATATTTGTCTGATCTTCAAAGAAAAGTGGAATTTTCGTAGGAGTTTGGTTGAGATATAACAAGGCAAAGGCTAGAGAGACAGCCTAGAACTCTATATAGAAAAAGGAGAATTCTACCCTACCTCTATTTCCTAGTTTTACTCTAAGTACCTATGTTGAATTCTATATAGATGTATATGACTAGAGCCCCTCTCCTACATACGATTCTCTCCAACTCTCTCTCTCTCCCCTTAGTTTCTCTCTCTCAACTAGAAGGTCTCAACTTTAGGCCTAAGGATTTGAAAGAAGCCATAGAAGAACTACCTTGAGGCTCTCTACAGGTTTGGAATTTCAGGAAAATCAACGATTAAGGCAAGTGCACAAACCCAAATCTTGTTCCTACCTGATTTTTTTTATATATATATCTGAATTTAATTTACACAAATTTTCTTTGAAACTTGATTTTTACCTGTGAGTAGATTTTCTATTCGAACTCATGTCTTTATTTGAATTAATGATACTACTCGTATCAAAGCTAATTTAGCATATGATTTTGGCACTATTAGAAATTTTGATATAAGGTCAAGGCCGAATAATCATAATAACCTGTTACAGTTACTGTACCAAACCCACCCGAAATCTGCCTTTGTAGTTCTAAAATTCATAGCTCTGTATGTTCAACTGCTAGATTGTAATACTAGAAAACCATATCAGGTTCATCAAACATTGTGAGAAATCCCGTCGGCAAGTATGAACTACCGAATTCAAGACGTGATTGTGCAGATTTTTGGGAATTGCTTGTGGGGCCCACATACCCCTCTTAACGGTTGATCTGGTACGGCCATCTTGTAGAGCAAACATGGGTGACCATAGGAGACCTGCACACATATGGATTGGGTCCCACTGGGTTATCTACCCAATTGGTTAATTCTGCACACTGGTTGGGAAGAACTAACCAGTTCGGAAGATGGCAGCTGGACTTGCAAGAAAACGTTCCATACTCTGTAAGACTTTGCAAATCTAGTTTGGTATGGCAAGATGAGTCCCTAGGTGCCATTTTCAATTCAGCCCAACCAAGAATTTGTGAGAGAACCCATCTGAGAATAGGCATACCCAAAACTAGGCGACCGGGAAGTGCTTTCTTCAAGTGGGTCTGTGGGGCCAAGCGGGCCACTTGATGCCAAATCTGAACCAGGGATTTGAGGCTAGACCTTTGGGCGACCATGGGGGTCTAGTCTTTTTGTGATGGGGCCCACTAGGACCCACCATCTGTGAGGCTTGAAAGATACAGGCATGAGACCAATCTTATACCATGTTACAGAAATGGTGTAGGCACTGTACCGGTTGTTTCTCAGCCTTCATAAGTTTGTGAGATTTTTGAATAGGCCTGCCCCTTTAGACAAAGTACTATGGCCCACCTTCACATTGACCTATTTGCACAAGGCATGAGACATTTACTCTGATCCCTGTAGAACCGAACAATGAAGGAGAGATACTGTTGAGTTCACTTTGAGCCTTAAGGTGAATTTGTAGAAATTCCAATAAGCCTCTATCTTAGTGTAATTATTAATGAGCCTCTGTGGTTACTTAGTCAAAAAGTTTTTGCCAAGTTCCCTTATAATGTCTGATTTGGACCATGATTTATGTCTAATAAATTTGTATCTCGTTTAGGAGTGTATTTATAAAATTATGATATAGTACCCATGCCCATGACTCGTGAAATAAGTTGAGAACTTTTTGGGATTAAGGATTTAATTTTAAATTAAAAAAAATCCTGGATCTATATTTGAACTAAGTCCAAACTTTTAATAAGTGATGTCTTGATGACTTGACAACTACCTTTGAATTATTGTAAAACATACCTAGGGTTAAGAAACTTAACTATATGACGTCACGGGTTCTTCAAACACTAACCAACTTCAGAAGCGCCAATTAAGAATTAACCTAAATCTAAGGAGGAGATCCTCGCGACCATCCAAATTAGATTTAGGGCAAGTATACGGTGCTTCAGAATCCCTTGATATCATAGGTTTAAGTTAGCATAGACCCGGTGTGTAGTATGACCCGTAAAATTTGGATTTTTATATAATAGAATCTTAGTATTTTGTTTTTATGTTTCCAACCATACCTAATATGTACTCTAACATGATAAAATATATTTTTCTCTGTTATATGGTTTATGGTATTCAGACGTTGCACCTGTCAACTTTGGAAACTGTTAAATGTAAATAAATTCTATTTTTATGATCATTTTGTTGTTTATCTGTATTTTGAATTAAGGCGATACCACTAGGCTGTTTAGGTCTACCATAGTGGGGCACGACTATGTAGCGGCTATTCTTCTGAAACTATCTGCAGATTAGTTAACTCTCTATCAGTAACAATTAGTCACTTCGGTACCAAACTCTATTACTCTACTCTGATGGCCAATGGCCATAATTCTGAACCTTTGAGTATCAAACTCTGTTACTCTGCTCTGATGGCCAATGGCCATAATTTTGAACCTCTGAGTACCAAACTCTGTTCTCTTTTCCCGTCACGTTAAGAGGGGGCTGCCATAATACCTGTGACAACTTAGCCAATGTAGGACGCCAATTTATTTTAAATGTTATGATATTTGTAAAATCGTTACTTGGTTTTATGCATAAATATACATCTTGTATTATTATATCTTGTCAATTTAATTTGAAAGCCCTATGATTTATCTGCCTTTGATTTTTATTAAAATATGGTATGGAATATGAAAATTGGGTAGGTATACTTGCTGAGGTTATTTCATAACCTGACCCCCTTTGTGATTGGCGCTTGTAGGTAACAACACCCTTTCCGATGAACTAGAGGGAACGGTGGTCGAAGGGAAACCGGAGGAAAACTACACGTGGAGCGCAGACGATATAGCTTAAAAATATTGTGTCTGTGCTAGAGAGGCGAAAATTTAGATAATTAGTTATTTATATTTAATTTAATTTCAGATTAATTGTAAGCCTTTGGTTGGCTATTTGTGTTAGGATCTAGTTAATTGAATTATGTTATTACTCATCGATTTATTTGTGACTTCGATGCATTTAGATTATTAAATTGAGTAGGATTAATTACTTTGTCTTGTGATGGTACCTATGATGGTTTTACAATTATGTTTCCGCTGTGAATATGGTTCATTTGTTTAATCTCATATTGCGGATTCATTTAATTTCGTCATTAACACCTTAAAATTGGGAGTTCTTCGGAAATCTGAATCTTGGGGTCGTTACATTATCCTTGTTTCTTCTTATTCAATTTTCATGAATAGGACATTCGCTTGAGCTTGAGAAATTGAGGATTTCATCTCATTTAGCTTGGACTAAGTATAAGGCACCGGTTAAGGCTACTTTAAGCAAGTAGATAATAACATCACCATAAGAAGATGCATTTTCGGTGATGTTTTTAGTGGTGAGTTTATAATTTCGTCAGTAATGGTCACATTGTACCAACGTAATACTTCCAACGTCAGCCATTACTCAGGGGTTGGAATTTTTTACCAACGTGTACAATTTTCGTCGGTGAAACCTAGACATTTACTGATATTTTTTAGGAAAACATTCATAAAGGTTAGAGTGTTACCAACGTAAAAATAATATTCGTCGGCAAAAGGTTAGTCCGTTTAAACTTTTTCTTAGAAAAATATAAAATAAGAAAATATATGGCCAATAGATTTTTTGATTTTGGCAATGGAATGTAATGCCGTAATAACTATTATTACCGATGTTTTTTAACAAAATGTCGGTAAAAGTATATTTTTACAGACGTACACATAATATTTGTTGGCAAAAGGTTAGTCCCTTTTAACTTTTTCTTAGAAAAAAATAAAATAAGAAAATTATGACCTACAGATTTCTAGATTTTTGCGACGGAATTTATCGTCAGTAATAATATATTATTACTGACGTTTTATTAAAAAACGTCTGTAAAAGTATATTTTTACTGATGTAAACATAATATTCATCGATAAAAGGTTAGTCCCTTTCAACTTTTTCTTAGAAAAAAATAAAATAAGAAAATTTATGGCCGATGGATTTCTGGATTTTGGCAATGGATTACCAACTTTTTTTTATAAAACGTCTATAAAAGTAATATTTTTAACGATGTAAAACCTATATTCGTCGGCAAAAGGTTACAGCAGTTCAGCCTCTAGAAGCAGTGATGACTGATGTGAATTTAATCAATCTACTTAAAACTGCAAGTGTACAGTTATCTTGTTAAGACAGTGGCAAATATAGGTCGATCCCACCAGGTACAATTTTGAACTTTTTAATTAAAAACCTGAATCTTTTTAGATCAAGAGCAAAAATTGAGTAACTTGATGAGATGCATATAAAAAAATACATAAAATAAGAAGACAAATAGATTAGAGTGTCTAGAATCCACTAAGCAAGATAATTAATTTAATCATATAATTATTCTATTCATAGTTTCAAGATAACTCAGATAAAAAATAAATCAATGTTTCTGATCTGGATGATTTGGATGTTACAAAAAATATTTTTTTAATTAAGTAAAACAAAATCAATACTCAAGACCTTCTTTACCTCATTAAAGAATGAACATTCTAAGCATCACCTATCAAACTAAGTATAGACTATCAAAGATAACTACAGATCTACGTATATCTTATCAAAGTAAGTATAAATGATCAAAATTTATTCATTACAAATATAAATCAGAGGTTTGCCTTTGACATGAAGACAGATCTATTATTCTAATAAAGCATATTAACAAGAGACAATTAGAAAAGAGCAAAATAACAAATATAAATTAGAACATTAAAACACTTAGCTTCATCTTTCGCTTCAATCAGAAAATCAGCCAACCATTGCAAAGAGCCTAAAAAATAACTTCATTGAAATTTTCTTCTTTTACAATGGTCTTTCAGAATTTTCTTTTTTAGATTTTAGTTTCTGGAACAAGGCTCTAGAATACCTTTAAAATAAAATCAGAACTTAATAACGGGGAGAGGTGGAGAAGAGAGGGAGAGAGAGAGAGAGCTGGGATTTCTAGATTTGGGTCTCACTGCTTGAAGAATTTGAAAGATCCACACCCTTAGAGTTCATTAGCTTGTGGACACCACTTAAAGATCAACTAAGGCTTCCAGAAGCTTTAACTCATCCTATTTGTGTAAAGAATATTTCTTTGCCTTAGCTAACAAGTCACAACTATTGTAGAGATGGAGTCACTTTCAAATCAAAATTCATAATTTAATCCTATTTTTCTTAGGATAGCCTATCTTAAAATGGCCATAACTCTCAAACTGTTGGTCCAATCAGCATAAATGGCCCACCGTTGAAAAGTTTATTCAGAGTAAATGTCTATAGAGGCCATGATCGTGCAAATCTGAGCAAAAATGAGAAAATTATGCACCCAAAAAGTTTCGGGATTGTACTTAAATCTACATCGTTAATAATCCATGGCTATACATCCTGTGTGGGATCTCTGTAAGCCATTCAAAGGTTTCTAGAAGCTGTCATCTCATTCAAATTCAAAAAGGATAAGAGATCAACTTCATTAAAGAAGATAAAACAAATATGCAAAAAGTTTCCAGGTTCAATGTATCTATAAGGGACCTGCAGGTATAAAAGGAAAACCAAAGGGAGGTGTTGACACATGCTTTCCCCCTCCCACTTTGGACGACCATCCTCTCCCCTTCTCTTTTCTATCTAGTATAGGAAAAAATATGGAAAAATATTTTGGGTATTATGGAGCCCTGTTTTAGAAACAAGAATTAGAAGAGAAAATTGAAAGCTTTCATTATTTTCAAATGGAGATCATATTAAAGTTCATAATTTCTTTGGCTATGGAGGAGTAGTCCTTGAGATTGAAATGTCGGAAGAAGTTAAATGTCGGAAGAAGTTAAGTACATTTCTTTTTTCATGTTATGTTATTGAAATAGTTTATTGTCTTTTGCATGCTTAATCTGATTAATAAATCTGCCTTCAGTCCTAGAAAACCTTTGATGTTTAGTTCGCATTGAATGCTAATCATACATTATTTCTTAATAGATTATGCTTAGATCTGGGTCTTTGATAGTCTATGTTTGATTTATGTGTGATGTTTAGTTTTATTCATAAATTTATGAGGTGAAGGAGGTTTTAGTGTTTCATAATTCTTGAAAAATTTATGCTTTTAAATAGACAAATTAGCTAGATAAAAAAAATTGACTTGCTTATGATCTGAAGATTTTTAAGGCAATTTTCATTCTATTAATTTCTTGGAATGATGAATTGATCTATTTAATGGCCACTCTAAGCATTCTGATTTATTTCTTATCATTATTATTTTTTAATTTAGTTTAGATTTTGTTAAATTTCTGATGTACCCTTCACACATCTCTTTTATTATTGTTTTATGAAGAAAAATTTAGATTTTTAATTAAAAAGCTCAAAAGTGCTCCCTGTGGGATCAATTTGTATTTGCCACTGTCTTAATAAGATAACTGTGTACTTATAGTTTTAAGTAGATTGAATTAAAATTAACACCAAGTTTTTGGCGCCGTTGGTGGGGAGCCAATTTTGATTTTTTTCTTAAATTCTGATTTTTATAGTATTTTACTGATATTTAGGTTTATGAACATACATATGTTCCATAAGTTTGCATCATCCATATAATTGTTTTTTTCATCATTATTTTTTATTTAATTTGATTGAGAAAAAATTTCTAATTTTTCTAATTTTTATTATTTTTTTGAATTTTTGAAAATTTTAATTAATAAAAAATAAAATTTTATTTTCTTTAATTTCAAATTTCAGTAAGTCATAAAAAAAGAAGAAAACAGCTGAATCTTTTTTAAATTTTGGTGTTTAATTAGATTAGTTTTAAATTCTTAGGATTCTTTAGATAATCACAAAAAAGGCTGACTTTTTTATTTGAATTTTGGTCAAGTGTTTAGATTACATTGATAATCTCTAATTTGTTAACTTAGATTAGTTAGAACTTTTAAATTCTAACCTTTAACTTGTTTAGATTAATTAGATTTTTAAAATCTGAACATTGACTTGGATAAGATTAGATTTCTGATAATTGGACACATTTTGAAAACTTTAACCATATTTGAACTCTTAATTGGATAATTTAGGATTTCTAATTATTTTTTTTTGAGATAGAGCTTTGATTTTCTCACTAACTTAGATTTTATCTTTGATAGAGTTTTAACTAATCTAGTTAACGATAGAATTTTTTTCTTATTTTTTTTATCTCTTTTCTAGATTAGGAAAAGACAAAAATTTTTTAGATAGATTTTGATTTTGTTTGCTAACTTAAGATTTACTAATGAGAGTTTCTTTTTTATTGGTTGCTTTGCAAAGGATGAGACTTGCATAGGTTTGTTGGTTAATCAAGAACTGCTGAATTGCTAAAACTGCTTGCAAAAATTGCCAAAATTGCTAAAAAAAATGAAAACAAGATAAACTTGCACAGGATAAGGATTGCGTGGACCTACTATAAGATCTTTTATTCTTAACCCATGAATCTTTCATTTGTAAGTGGGCTTGGTTGTTTAATTTTTGCAAAATTGTGATTACTTGCTTGTCGCACAATTAAATTGGACCTACACACTAAGATAAGGGCAATCTACCCCAACAAGATATGGATTGGATTTCATCACCAGATCCGTGCCCACCTAGGTCCAATCTTCTCTCACATAGGAATCTAGACATTTTTTTAAAATCAATTACGAAATAGACCATATGACTCGGGCTCAGTAGGATGAAGACCACTGACAGTTGCACCTATAACGACCCATAATTTTTTTTATTACTAGATTTTATTGAATCATTTATGTAATCCTTGATGGAACCCACTTGTGTTTATATATATATAAATTTTTTTGTGGTTAATTAATTAGTTTTATTAGTGGGTCCCATGAATTGTTAGAGATTGAGAGTGTTGGAGTTTTACTCAAATATGAAGTCTTATTTGTTTAAGTCTCTTAGTGCATTGTCATCCCAACTCTACATGGGGATAGAGTTCAAACCGGATTAACCCCCTTTGGCTAAATTTGGATGGGATTAGAAATCTTTAGGACTCTCTCCGTTTCCTTTCTATATATAGGACACCAATTCCCCTTTCAAAAGCCACCTACGGCTAATATAACTCTTTTTTATAAAGGCTTCAACGGTCTTCTCTTTCTTTCGCCGTTTTCTTTTACAAGCAGCATAATAGGTTACTCTCATGTTTTTGCATGGTAGCATGTGCATGTGAGTTCTTTTTGTCTTAATTGTTTTCACGTCATATCACGGCCTCCATCATCATCTAGCTATCATCACATCATCTTCAAAAGCATCATCATCACCCTCCATTAACCCCACACTTTGTAGAGCAACCACATGCTTGACCAAGCGAAGCCCAAACCAAAAACCCCCTGGATTCAATAGACCCAATCGGTCATTCCCATTAGTCAGCCCCACCATAGGGATCACCTTTGATGAGCTCAGACTCGACCATACTTGAGCCATGCCCAGGGCAAACTCATCACCATCTCCATTACAATTGTCCCCACCTTTTCTTCATTAATGTACCATCTCTTACGGATCACACGATCGAATCCATCTCATTGCATCCATCTGCAGCGTCATTTTCTCCTTCATCTTCTTTCTTTTCTTCTGCTCCTTTTCTCTGTTCTTTCTCTGTGTCCACACCTTATCTGTTTTTCATTCTGTTTCTCTCTTTCCTCCCTCCCCTCACATCTCTGTCTTTCATCAAGGGGCCCTTTTGCCGAGAGCAGAACCCATCTCTATGCATTCAAAGAAATCAGACCCCCTTTGCCTCTTTTCCCATGACACCTTCGTCCCTTTTTCTTCTCCTCCTTCACTTATCAGCCGAACCAAATGGAACCCATTCATCCCTTGTCTTCTTCATGCAACCAGATCAAGCCGTTCTCTCCTCTTTCTCTACTTCTTCTCTTCTCCTCGGTTTCTCTCATCTTCTGCTTCTCCTCCTTCTTTTTCTTCCTTCTTCTCCACCATGCCTTGAGCTAGCATCACCCCAGCCACTCATATGTTCTGCAAGTCAAACTTCCCATTCTTCTTTTTCTTTTCTCTCCTTCCCCTCATTTCCTTCTCTTCTGTTGTGTAGGCAATAGTTAGACAGAACCACCCTTACTAGCCCCATCTTGGTGCTTGCCTTCTTCAGCTCATCAATGCAACGTTGAACGCATTGTATGTATTGTCCTTTACGTAAACTCCGCTGTGACCTGAACCTAACTAAGTGTAAGGCACATATCAACCCTCTTTTTCTCCATCAGTTATCTGCATGACTAGGATTCATATTCCATCTGTCCCACTTGTACACTTATAATGTCTGATCCAAAGTTATGGCCCCAGCTAACAACTTGGTCTGACATGAAGGTTCGACCCAATTCTCTTCAACTCTAATTAACCCATGGTTCTGCACCATTTAATGTTTTGCTTAATGCAAAGCTATGGGGGCCACACATTAATTTACTACATTGTTTTTACCATGAGCCCAACCCAGTCGAACCCATTAACGCACTTACCTTGGGCCATTTGCTATATTCCTTTAAATCAAGTTCTTAGATCGCCCACCAATTTAGTAAACTTTTGAACCCAAGCTCACTCAGTTGATCACATGTGGCCCACTGCCCCTGGCCCAAGTTTAACCCACTGCACTTGGATGCATGCATGATCCAAACTACTCAGGCCCACTTGCATTATCTAATAACCTGGCCCAAAACCAGTATGTGTTAATTCATTACACCAAGTTGTACGTAGGCCAGACTCAATTAATTGCACATGAGTCCAAACCGTAATTATACGTTACCAATCATTGACGGGAACCCCCTTTCAGACATTTGGACATCCAGCTCAGGATAAGCTCTATCCATTGATCACTGTGAAATCAGGCTAGTAGTCTTACCATGATCCCTTAGTATTTGAGTTTTCATGTCCTTGCCTAAGATCATGATTTGAATTATAAAATTTGTGAAAGTGCTGGAATAATCATAGAATCCCTAAGGATATTGGTTATCTTTAATTTAATTTGAATTTGGTCATGATTAGACTTGATATCTTTCCTGTTTGATACCATCATGGGCTATAATTGACTGTTTTGATATTATTTGTCATTCAATTTAAAGCGCTGGCTTGAGTAATAAGATTTGTGACTTTTATTGATATAATCATATAATTCCAAGGATATTTGCTACCTTTGATTTGTTTTGAATAGAATGATTGTTAGACTTGATCTTGCTCCCTTTGGCTCTATCCAGTTATAAAATGAATTGTTATTGTGAATTATTATCAAAGATTATGAAATGGTTGAATTTGTGCCAATATTTGATATTGATCCCTTGACACCATCTTGATATAAGTTGAATTAATTTGTGAATGATTATCAAAGATTAGTTATCATTTGATTTAAAATGATTGGATTTGTGTAAGGACTCGATAGTGTGTGATTTGATTCGTGATTTCAATCTTTTTCCTATTTGTGCACTTGAAATTGTGAACTGAAAATTCGTGAATATGTTGAATTTTGTTACTTGTATATCTTTGACTTCAAGGCATTATGTGAAGTATAGGCAACGCAACGTGCGGACGCCCACACGTGGATACTGGCCCTTTATGCTCAGTATGACATTGGGATTGGGACCCCTTTATGCAAAAATTACAAGTTTGCAGCTAGCCTATTTGTATGTCATTACTGAAGCTTTTGGGATTACACCCAGTGGTAATGTGTTCTAAAGTTCTTAGGTTTACGCCCAGCGGTAACAAAAAGGATTTAAATTGAGTTACTGAAGTTGTGGGTCAAAATCCCACTTGTAATGTTAAGGATTGCAATTGAGTTAATGAAGCTGTGGGTCAAAATCCCACTGGTAACATTAAATTTGTGTTTGATTTTCTTGATGAGTACATTCCATTCCTAGCTTTGTTTTGCTTTATAATTTGTGTCGCATTCGTATTTGATATTTTGGTTTGAGCTATTTCTCTTGTCATTGTGGTTTGAGTAATTCTGCACTTACCTTTCAGACCATTTGCATTTTATTGTGATCTTTATTTGCCATTTATTTCTCTTGTTATCATAGTACAAGAAATTGTGAATTTACTTTTTTAAAGTTCATTCCCATATTCCGGGACCTAAATTTGATTCCTCATTGATTGTTAACCGTTTTATATGGTTTTATGTTTTGTATTACTTGTTGAGTTTCTCATTAGTTGTTTTTCCATAGATTTTGAGATTAATATGGACACCGAGGAAACTTAGCCTGCATGCGGGGATGGGGCTATATTGAGCTGCGATAATTTCTGCATAATTATTAGTGAGTGATTTAGGATCTTATTATAGTTTTGAGATGGACATTTTATATATTGATTTGTGAGATTTATTTATTAGTTAGCTTGGAGCATTGTTGTGACAAATATTTGGTTCACTAATTGATAAAGTTTGACTTTTAGTTTAATGGTTGTGGACCCATTGTGCCTTGTGATTTGAGGGTCCCAAGGATCTCAAATTTCGGGGTGTGGCAACACCAGTTGCGCTCTTTGACCAAAGTTGATGCCCAAGAAAAGCCTTTGCTCCTAAGATTGCGATAACTTGTTTATTCAGGGTACTTGTTCTTAAGCTGGTTGATCCCCATCCCTCCCTAGTTGCTTATTTAGTCAACTGAGGTTTCATAAGACCGAATTGAAGGTCCATGTGTTATCTTCACCAGTTAGGAGCTATCTAGTGATCTAGGTTACGCTAACACAATCTCTTGTGCTCAATCTTTAGGTTAACATTTCCTTAGGGTTGAACCCAGTGCACGTGAACAAAAAAACTAACCCGAGAGAAGTATATTGTGGGAACGTATGAAAAAAAAGCTAGTGAGGATTGAACCCGACCTATCTCTCACCATTGTAGGAAATTCTTCGATTTTTGAAGAATTTGAACAAAAACTGGTGGAAGTTGACGAAGTGGACTCACCAATGACTTTGAAGGATTACATGTATCCGAATAGGATAGCTAACCATCCTGTATTAGGTTGCCCTAGACCAATGTTACTTTTGAGATCAAATCTGGCATGATCCAAATGCTCTCCATCTTTCGTGGGATAGACCACCAGAACCCATACCAACATGTTGGAGAATTTGAAGATATCTATGGGATTATGAGGATAAATCAAATGATAGAGGGAACCCTAAAAGTTAGGTTATTTCCTTTTTTTCCCTAAAAGAGAAAGCTAAGGCATCGTTTTATGCCTTATAGGCTGGGTTTATCACTACATGTATAAGCCAAGCTAATCAAAGAATTTTACAAAAAATTCTGCTCCAAACAGAAAACTGCTTCGATTAGGTAGGTCATTAATTGGTTCTATGAAATGGAAAGGAAAGGAAGACACTTTACAATTATTTGGAACAGTTCAAGGACCTCTTGATCTAGTGTCCCCACCATGGATTTGAAAAAGTCCGATTAGTCCAAATTGTGTACGAAGGCACCCAACTTAACAATGGTGGAATCTTTTTGTAGTGGGATTTTACACAGAAAACAACAAAAGAAGCGTGGACATTTTTGGAATATACTGCTGAACACATATTGCAATGGGCCCCTATTAAGAGATAAGCCACTAAAACCCCCATTCCAAGAAAAGGGTGAATGTTTAAAGTTGAACCCAAAATTGAGGCAGAGGCCTAGTTGGCTACATTAATGAGGAGATTAAAGGCCTTAGAAATGAACCAAAAGCCCAGTCCAAGCACTTTGGAGCCATTGAGGTATAATCAGGCCATGAGTGGAGGGATTGGCTCAACAATTTTGTGTTAGGCAGAAACAATTAAGGAAGTAAATGCCCTTTATCAAAACACTCGTTGTGATAATTATCAAAGGTATAACCCGTACTCAAATACCTATAATCTAGGCTGGAGGGACAACTTGAACTTTCCTTGGACCAAAGGTCCAACTTAGGGTGGCCCATCATAGGCTAATCAATTTTAGCCTCCTACTTGGAAAGATTGGCCTTTTTGATTAATTGATGCATTGTGGGCCTATCGAACTACTTATAAAACACCTATTGAGATGTCCCTATATAGGTTGGCTTATGGGAAGGCTTGCCACTTGCTTGTTGAACTGGGACATACAGCTTATTGGCATAGATGAAAATTACGGTATCGGTTGCGGTATCAGTTGGTCCAAAAAACCGATATGGTATCGGCATCAGTTACTGTGTAACACTCCGACCCAACTTAACTCGGCTTAACGATTAATTAAGTTGCTAATTGTGTTTTGACCTTTTTTTGTTTAGTTCCGGGTTATGAATAGGTAGTTGGGTTGAGTTTGACGTGGGTTAAGTAGACATGAGCCCTTTTTCGTAATTTTAGATTTTGTAAGATGTCATCATTCATGCATCATCTTGACATTAACGCGTGTCTTTTGTTACGCTCGTTGATTTTCATAACTACTTTGTTTGCTAAATATGGCGTTTGTTTTCATTGGACTCGTAAATGACTTGAATTGTAAATTGCCTTAATTCCTGGACTTTCTTGCAATTTATTTGAATTCTTATCTTTTTAAACTCCACTGACTCTTTCAGTCTTCATTCTCTTCTTTATCTCAATGTCTAGCTTCTTCCTTTCTCTCCACGATCTCAGCCAGGAAGGGAGAATTTGTGCATGTTTACGCTTGGTTCTTCACCCGTGTGTGGTTGCAGGTGAGCTTTGGTTTTCCTTGTATCTCATCTTCTTCTCCTTCTTCTTCATGTTAACCACTGTTTCATGCACTCATGTCGCTCCTTTCTTCTTCTTTGCATGCATGGGTGTTAGATCAGTGCCAAGAAGTGTGAAATGAGCCCAAGGACAACAAAGAGCGTGTTAGAACTCATTTGAGGCAAGTATCAGCATAATTTGTATGAACCATGTGGGTAGATGTTTGATTGTGATCAATTCATGAAATCTTGCATGTAAAATATAGTTACAGACCAACTTGTGTGAGTTCCATTTATTTCACGTGATTTTGCCATTTTGGTAGACATATAGTTGTTTCGGAAACAGGTTCAGAACATAATCCCATTCAGTCTACAGCTAAGCTGTAAACTGCCACGGCTCATAGTCCAGAGAGTTAAAAACCCAGATCTCTTCTACTGCCAGGACACGGCTAAGCCGTGTAATGTACTACGGCTGAGCTACGTCGTAGATCAATACAGGGTGGAATTTTTTGGATTAATTGAGAGTTAGCACTTTTACAGACCTTCTACGACCTAGCCATATCTAAGCCGTCAAATGTGCTACGGCTAAGCCGTAGAACAGAACACGGCTGAGCCATAGAACAAATTATGGTTGAACCGTAAAAGTGGAGGAATAGTAAGGGGAACCGTGGTCGAGCCGCAGTGCATATTACGGCTAAGCCGTAAGATACCTAAGGCTAAGCCTAATGTTCACCTACAGCTAAGCCATACCACCCTTGAGATATGACTAAAAAGGGACAAGACTAAGGAACAGACTGATATGGCCTTTATGATAGAATGTAGATCACCTGAACATGCCCAATGGAATGAATGAATGGCATGAATGATCTCGAGGGCTACGACTCATTCATGTACGTTATCCGGTTGTTAAGACCTCCTCATGGGTGTTGGTTTAAGGGACTTTAGTGCACATTCCAGATACAATGCAACACTAGACAACGGTACACCGAACAACTTAAAATTACATCAATATGCACGGTTAGAAACACTGAGTAACTAGATTAGAGTTGGCTAGTAAAAGATCGTGACTCTCGTAAAAGAATCTGATTTGCATTGCATCTTGGCTTCGGTCTTGCCCTCTTATACGCGTTCTGCGCTGGGGCAATGATTGGATATTTCCTGGCTCTGTCTATGGTTAATCCCGGGCGGAACAATGGTCTTGCATGCTTGATACTACCCGTTTGATTCATGTGAATGGATAAGTCTTTATCTTTTGTTATCTTGCTTCCGTATGCTCGATTTGGTATTCATTCTATATTATGATTTGTTAAGATTGATGTGCTTGTTCTATTCGATTTGTATGATCAGTCTAACTCGTATGACCTCTTGCTTTGTATGATACATGCTTGACAAGACATGCACGCCACGCTCTGATAAGATATACATGTTATGCTATGCACACGTTATGATATGCACGTCATGATAAGATGCATGTTCTTATGTTTGTTTGACTCCATATGGTCCGGTACTACTAAGCCTCAGCCTTAGGATCTCGACGGGGTGAATTTGGTGTAGTTTATATAGCCTTGCTACAGTGAGGATACGTCTTGGGAAATTCGGACCCCAGGAAACTGAGACCCATCTGGCCCATGGTGTTCTCAGCACAGATATAAGATCCCTAATTTGGGAGCATATGGCATATGTAGTGGCCGCCTAGCATGTACATGTTATGTATACATTGATCCTGAGAGCATATTTTAATTTGAATGCACGACTGCCTAGGATACGAAATTGAAATGCTATGATTATTCATGTCTTTTATTCTATTAGATACCATATGTGTTATCTTGTTATTGCTTATACTTTGCCGAATCATTGTATTCATCAGTTGTCCTTGGTGTTCCGGCTCAAACCCTTGACCGAGCCCTCGTCGGTCCTTCAGATTGCTAAGGAGACTCCAGCTGTCTTTTTTGGTTCATGGAGTGTGAAATCACTCCAGCAGAGTGCGACAGTATCATACATGCATATTGTCTTCATTCCATGCCATTGGTTTATCCCTATTCTGTATATTTATACTTGATTCAGTTTGTATATCTCTAACTTTTATGTAAGCTTTTGGATATCCTTTCTTTTGATCTTTTGTATGTCTAGAGCTACGATTTGATACCTATAGCTTCCGCGTACATGTTTACACGTGTGAAATTCCCTTGTGCGTGTGCATCTAGACCAGGTCTAAATGCATATGCATGGGAGTATATGTGTCACTGGTTAGGTTTTTGTTAACCTCCGATCTCTTGGGCTCGGGTTGTGACACACAGTTCGTGGTTCGTCTAGGTGTAAATTTTTTAATAAAAAAATTAAAAAAAATCCAAAAATCCAAAATTTTAGAAAAAGCTGGAAATCAATATTTTTTTTGTTAGTAACAAGTATAAATCAAAATATCAGTCCCCCTAAGTTATGATATCCTGTATCACTGTCTTGTTTGAAATTGTTTTTTTTTTTAAAGAACCATAATTATGACTTATGAAATATGAACTATCTATTAGTATGAAATTTTAGAGAATATAGTTTATTTATAATTTATATATAATGGTTGCATTATACTTGTAGTCATGTATTACTTGTATAGCATATAACTATATACCCTATCATGATTTATCAGTCATCATTCTTCAATCATCAATTCATCACTCAATTATCAAGCAAGTTGTAAAATTCAAGAACATTAACATTAACATAGCATATGAGATAATGACAGTAAAATAAATCATAAAACAATTGGAGAGAATGAATGTACACCTTAATTCCAAGTGGAGTGTCTCCTAGGTTCGATATCATTGTCATCATCATTTCTTCTTCTTTGGTATGGGTTATAATAATATGATCCAAACTTTTCCATTGTACTCCCATACCCTTGGCCCCATTGATATTGTTGCTGAGGAGCGAAGATCCCTTCATAGTACGATGAGTCATCCTCAGTAGATTAAGATGACTGGGGGCCCAAATTTAAATTAAAAACTTCATGAGGAACAAAAATAGCTTATTGGGGCTCACGTTGGATTATTCCTTGCTCATACGACGGTTTTAACGGTGGAATTAGAGTCAGTTGAGTTGGCTAATGAGGGTTATATCCGTACATAGCCTGCTGTTATCCAACATTGCTATCAGAAGTACTTTCCTCCCCTTCTTGACCGATGCTACTACCAATCTCTGTCTCAGTTTGCGAGACATATCTTATATAACCACGATGGGGATCTAAATCTATAGCACCAGGAAAATGCTCAACTATCTTATATATTGGTAGCTCATTATCTCCATAGTAACAACTAGTCCTAGGATATTAGGAGGAATTCCTGCTGATGAGGAAAATGTAGAGATACTCAATTCACTTTTCTCACCCACCTTTTTTCCTCTTGCTTCTATAGGATTAACCGTAATACTCCTCTATTGCTGTGTCAAATTAATCTCTTGTAAACTTTCAGAGGCTTTCATTGGCTCAAACTTTTTCCCAGTCAAGTCTTCAACTATTTCTGCTAGCTCTGGATCTTTTTCTAATAATGGCTCTTCTACCTCCTCTAGTCACTCACCTAACAAATCATCTTCTACAGAAAAAATATAGTCCAAATTAATTGGGTAAAAGTAATCTTATTGATCCTCAAATGCTCTTCTTCTTTGATTTCGACTGTGGAGCTTGAGGTTATAATGGATGTAGACTAATTTCTTCAAATTGTCTATCATGATTTTATTTCTTACTTTTGTATGGATAAAAGCAAAGGTGCTCCAATTTCTTTCATAGTTTGACATGATATAGTTTGACTAAGAACTTTAATTGTAATTGTCTTTAATACTGGAGCACTCCCCCCATAATTTAACCACCATTCAGCTAAAAATAAAAGAAAAAAAGATTAAACATTCAATCTTTGAATTTTTGAATATTGAAAATATAATTTACTATTTATATTTTACAATCCTTTCTAGGATACGTCTGCATAACAACTCTTGAGCAATGGTGGTGCCAAAAATTTTCATACTTTCTTTATATACATCAATCAATGATATTAAAGAAGAAAAGAATTATTAACAGTTATGAATGAATAATGATATAGATTAAATTGAAGAAGACAAAAGACACCATATAAGATCCTTAGTTTTTAATTTATTTACTTGGTTTGTTGCCTTAATAGCCTCATCGGCGTCATTTGCTAGTCTTTCAATAACATTTTTCATCCCCACTTGAATTTCATCAGTTATATTTCGATCTAAAGATTCATATCGAAATTGTGGATTGAGAAGTAGCCTATTAAATGCAAAAATTTAAGTGAATAATGTGTTAAAAAGAATTTAATACAACAATGAAAGTCAACAAGAAATTAGTCTCCATTTACCAGCGGTGTGTAAGTTATAATGCAATTGATGCTCCCAACGACCGTCGATGATCTTCCAATGTTTGGTATAATATCTACAATTTATTTTAATAGCCATCTTTGCTCTTTCTATGGCCTCATGTAAGAAGCTCATGGTTGGCTTATCATTACCATCAATCAATTGAAGAACTTTTATTTGATGCTCAAGAACATTTAAGAATTTTTAACATGAGGCCAAATCTTATTGGACTTAATAGTCTTGTATACTTCTTCTGCTACGGGAGTTGGCCGCTTTTCCCATTTAGAATTCATCCATTCATCTGATTTGATGATTTGGAGAAGTCCTCCTCTATACTTGTAAATACTCTCGATGGCTATAAAGTGGGTGGCAAATCAAGTAATGCCAAGCAGTAGTAGTTCATGATTATTTGTAAACTTCTTCATCATTGAAACAAGTCTATAAGATTGGTAGAAGAAATTAATGATTTTCTTCATCTTTTCAATCACATGTTTCGTGACTTTTCCTTTCGTAGTTTCTTTAGGCATTAAGTCTATACAATGTGTTGCACATGGTGACAAAAAAATATTTGCCCTCTATTGCATAAGCATCATTCTTGCTTTCTTCATTTTTGCAACATTATCGGTGATAACTTGAACTACACAATCTGCCCTAATATCATTAATCACTTCATTAAATAACCTTTTGATATATCTAGCATCTTAAACATAATCAGTTGTATCAACTGATTTGACAAAAACTGTTCCCAAAGGGCACTAAACTAGAAGATTCAAAAGATGACATTTTATGATGGTCGTCCACTTATCACACATTAGTGTGCAACCGCTTTTTTTCCAAATCCTCCTAAAAGTCTCCACCCTAAGTTGTAACTCCTCATATTCTTTTTTAACTCAGAGATAACCAATTTCATATGGGTGGGTGCTTTTATACGGAGATTATGTTCCGCTGCTACATCTAACATAGTGGTAAAATAAGGAGAGTTTGCCTTATGTGGTAGAATGGCTGCATCTAAAAAGAACTTTCTAGTAGTTATTACCAAATTTTCTCTTGCTTTATTAAATTTCTGTTTCAGTGTTTTGATAATGCAGGGTTGCGTAGTTGTTGGTTTTCTATATGCAAATAGGTTTGTTAGACCCACCGCACCTGGCCTACGAGGTGCCTGTGTAAGAGATTCATCATCATCCTCAATATTTATTGGGCGGGCTTGTCTTTAACTAAATACTCGACACAAACCCCCTCCCCTGGATCTGGATGAGTCACCCTCATCATATTGGCCTGCCTCATATTGTGTCCTTCTTCTTTCCTCCTTCTCCCGAATTAACCTCAAATTGTCTTTTTTAGCCCTCCTTAAATTTGGATCCTTATCATCATCGAAGGAAATAATATCTCCCTCCATAGACCTAAAAACTTCTTCCCTGCATGCTTTAAATCCCTCCTCTCTTCTTTTCTCGCTCACAACTATTTTCTGTTTTCCTGCATTCAACAACTCTTGCATTTCTTTTTTCATATCAGGTGGCACTTAAGGACACTTTGCCATTTGGCCTTGCCTATGAACCAAGTGTTGCTTCAATCTAGTTATCTATCCATTTATGATTTTTTGGCAATAAGTAGGTTTAATTTTATGTTTACTTCCAGCTTCTTTACAATGGTTCCATGTTAGATCAATGTCACGCACCATTTTAATCTACTTTCTTCAAAACAAAATAATAAATGGCACAATTTATAACATTTAAATTAAGATTCAAAATATAATAGAAACAAGGAAATTAATACATTTATGTAAAGCATTTGGAATCTCAAAAGGGCACATTTTAAATGATACATTAATTATTTAATTTTCCCAATTGCATGTTTTAACAATCCAAAAATAAATTCAAAAACATAAAAAATATTGACATATCACATAATCACATAAATGATAAGACAATTGTGAAAAAATTAGCATATGTGAAGTATACAATGATTATATAAAATTAAGAAACTACATTTATAGTGAAAATCTAAATATATAATAGTTAATATTAAATTATTAGAAAATCCAAAAATACATTTAAAAATATAAAACTAATTACATAAACGAACAATAAAAAAAGTAATCTTACATGAAGTATACAAAGATTATGCTTTAAAAAAATTGTAGTGAAATCCTCAAAATATTCTTTTTAAATATTAAATTATTACTTCATACGAGAAAAAAAATTTTGAGAATATAAAACTATTTACATAATATTTTGAAAAAAAATGAAAACTTATCATATTCATATCACACATGAAGTATACAATAAAATAACAAAATTGTGGTTTAAACCTCAAAAAATTTATTTTAATATTAGACTATTCAAAAATCCAAAAATTAATAAACATAAAAAGTCCACCTCTTATAGATCAGTGTATTCTACTACTAAATCTATCAAACTTGGTTTATAAAATTATGTATTTGCATACTAATAAAATTAAAAATAACACTTACTAGTCTTTCACATTAAAAAAATTCTAAATCTCAATAAAAGTTAAAAGCCTAAATTTTTTAAATACCAAATTATAGATCCACACTCACAAATCACAATATATAAATCCATAACAAAAAATAAGTGGAATCATCATCATGGATCACTTATTAAACAGGTATTAAAAAAATACAAAAAGATATAATTTACTTACCTTTAGAAATTTGTTTTCTTGATTTTCTTAAGCCAAATCTATCAAAACAATTGATTTTGTGATGTGTTTGGAAGTTAATGGAGAAGAAGTAGTAGTTAGGGCGGCTTTAGAAAGGGGAAGATGAGTAAAGAGGGAGGAGGAGAAAAATTAGGGTTTGGGAGGCTTTTATAATATATCAGTTGATATTTTTAAAATATCGGCTGATATATCATTTTTACTAATATTTTGGAAAAAAGGCTGATATATCGTGATATTTTGGCAATATTTTGGCGAACCGATACCAATATTATTCCACAATGATATATCGTATCGATACCGGCTGATACCGGTATGAATCGGCTGATACATACCGGTATCGGCCGTTTTTTTAATCCTTGCTTATTGGGCTATCCAGGGGTTTAATTTTGATTTACTGTTGTGGGTAATCTGCGTAAATTGCAACTCAATGAGTTGGAAGAACTTTGGAATGATGCCTATAAGAATGCTAAGATTTACAAAGAAAGGATGAAGTTGAACTATGATAAATACATTTTGAGAAAATCATTTGAATTGACATGAAGGTTCTTTTGTATAACTTCTAATTACACATGTTTCTAAAGAAGTTACAAACCCAGTGGACTGGTCCGTTCATTGACAAGACTGTTTACTTTCATGGTATTGTGAAAATTGAAAACCCCAAGAATGAGGATGTTTTCAAGGTCAACAGTCAATGGTTGAAATGTATTTTGAGCTGAAAGAAAAAACACACTGAGGAGATCCTTCTTGGGGATCCCATTTACCCAAAGTAGTCATCATCATCATTGCATCCACCCCATTGCATTCTTTATTCATAACATTGAGGACAATAGTCGGTTTAGGCTAGGGGGTGCCTTGTTTTTCAGAAACAACTTGCTTTTCTTTAGTTTTTCAAAAAAAAAAAAAAAGGAGTCTTTGGTCTGGTTGAAGACATTAAACTTAGCGCTTGTTGGGAGGTAACCCAATGATTTCCAGTTTTTTACATTGTATATGCATCATGTCAAAGCTTGATGTACTTCCTTCTGACATCAAGTAATTAAATATGAAGGCATTTGAACATGAAATGAAAGTTAAACAATCATTACCATTTGATGGTAGGAGCATCTATGCCATTAAATGTAGAGTTAAAAGGATAGGCTGGTACTACCATTGTGCTAGAGCTATGACTCAGTTTTTAGGGAAAATGAGAAAAAGTGCAAGGGATTAGTCCGGTCCTCATTAGGTAAGGAAAAAAGAAGACTGTTGGTTCGAGAACCACCAAGTAGGACCAAAGAAATTTGATCTGAGACGGGTTACATCGGTAGGGACCAAAACGATTACTTGATAGGCAAGATGAAACATGGCCATAGAAGTTAACTCATTTAGAAATTTGACGTTAAAAGACCCCCATGTCAGTCTAGGGTCGACTAGTTCAGGTTGCTTTTTCTTAGGTTTTTTTATTTCTTCTACTACAGAAGATAAGAAGGAAAAAAAAGAGAGTTTTTAGGAAAGGAAGTTTTCAAAAGAATTGAAGCAAAATGAAAATATATAAGGAATCTAAAATTTTCAAAGTTTTGGAAGGAAGTAAAAAGAAAGTCTACTTTTTCTAAATAATGAAGCTTATTAGAGGATTACCTAAACTTATTCCCGCTATACACACTTTAGATTTCTTGAAGTTTGGATATAAAGCTAAAATGATTGGTTACAATATTTTTTTTTGGAAAATATGATGTGAACCTATAATTTAGTTCATAAATACTTTTCTCTCTGGTTTATTAAAGTGAGTTAATTCAAGTAAATTGCAAAAAGGCTACCTTTTGTTTGGGGATCAGAGTGCTTCTCATTCTTTTGCTAGAGTAAAAAAGAAAATGTTATCACCGAGGACATAGTAAGTGAGACGTTTTGGGAAAAATAATGTATTGCGACTAGTTTGGGTTTGTAACCTTTTTAACTTGAGCTAGTAAGCTCATAGTGGTATGTCCATACTTATTGCCCTAAACCCATTTGATGTGGGAGTCATTTGCCTAATGTTCATTAATTGAGTTAATTAAAAATCTTAAGGGGCTTAGGCATTGCATAGTCACATGAAATTAAAAAGATGTGTGTGTGCACGCACGCTATAAAAAGAGAAAAAAGGGAGAGGAATGGAGAATTTTCTCAGCCCTTAATAGTAGTGTGAAGTGTCATAATAGCCTTGAGAGGAGAAAATTTATTTTGGCTGGATCTTTGGGGAATTGAACGATTTGAAGGAAAGTTTTGTTTAAGTCGCATTAGTGTGGAATATCTGAAATTGGTAGTGATGTATACATTTCTCATTGTACACATAGGTCTTAGTATAAATTAGAGAAAGTTTTTGAAAATAGAATAGTGGACTGGATTTTGAAAAGTCTAAGTTTTTTATCATTCCAGATTTCAAAAATAGCCAATAAGAGTGGATTATCTTTTGAGAAATTAGTTTTACCTTTGCTGCTTTTGAAAAAGAATTTTGTAGGTTGATTCATTGTAAACCCTCACGTGGCACAACCCATCAACAAGGGGGAACCTAAGGGGTTTAAGGGCCTGTTGTATACACTAAATGCAATTGAGAGTACTAGCGAAAGTGGTTTTATTTTCATACTTAGTTATTTTCTTTTAGATTAGGTCAAAGAACTTCAAAACTTCTCGTTCATAACTTTTGCTAAAGGACTACAAAATGCTGGTTGCGGGGGGTTTTACGTTCATGAATTTGCATCAATTATGAATCATGTTCGAGTGAATTAAGGACTTAATTAGGTTAAATACATCATTATTCATTCAATTTCATCATTTCATGCATTTTCACCTTGAAATTGGAATTTGCACCATTTTTACATATTTTCTACATTATTAAGAATATTTGCAATTTTTCTTTGAACAGTCCCAGTTGGAGTATAACTTTATTTGGACGGGCCCTGCTTCAATGTGGGCTATTCAATATTTTATTGGTTCAAATGAAATGTGTTGGAAATGAAATTTGTAGGATGCCACTTCTTCTACATACGATTTGGGCCTCATTACTTGAAAATTTTGGAAGATTCATGCTCTTAGAGTTCATCTACTGTGGACCCCACTTGAATATCAACTAAGGCTTTTAGAAGCTCTTATCTCATAAAGAAGTAGCAACTTGGTTGAGTTGCTTACCAAGTCATTATCAAAGTTAACATTTTAGAAGCTTGTATATGAGACTGGCATGTGTAGAGTCTGTCATCAAACAATGTAAATGTTATTGTTGTCAGGGGAAGTAACGAATCAGAGGTAGACATTCTGAAGCATGCTACCCTAGACATATGTATATTGCACTATTTTTCCTTTTCTAGGTTTTATCCCACTGGGCTTTTCTAATTAAGATTTTAATGAGCTAGTATTATGTACGTCCCACACCAATTCAATGATCATGTAGGACGTTGTACTTTTTTTCCTTCATTTTGGTTTTTCTCCTATTGGATTTTTCCTTTCCAAGGTTTTAATGAGGCAACTGACATTGAATGGTGGTCATCAAAGGGGGAGTGTTATAAGAGAAATTTTCATGGTGGATGCCCACATTGGTACCCATGTGAGTTAAGGAAAGCATTTAGATTAGAGTCCTACTATGTTGGTTACTTAGGGAGGAAGCAATATTACTCTATAAATAAGATCCATCTCCCTCTTATTATGTACGCCTCTCTTTTAAAAGGATTTTTTCTCTCTTTTTTTCCTTCCATTATTACAATAAGTATTAGTTATTTCTTTGCATTGTGATAGAACTTTAACTTTGTTATAGAAATATGGCGGCATGTGTAATTGTAAGTTGTTAAGGTCATGAATTTGCATATTTATGCATCATTTTGAGATGAATTAGGGGTTTAATTAGGTGAATAACATCATTATTCATTTAAATTCATCATTCCATGAATTTTCACCTAGGAACTTGAATTTACATAATTTTTCACACATTTTTTGCATTCATTTATAAATTTACAAGTTTTCTCCGAAGAGTCCCAATTGGAGTAAAATTTTGTCTAGATGGGTCTCGCTTCAATGTGGGCTCTTCAGTATTTATGGATTTGCTCAGAATGTGCTGGAAGATATGAGCAGATTACGTGGGGCACACCATGCAAGAAGTTTAGAAGATTAGCTTCATGAGGACCCCTCACACATGTGCACACATGCTTGGATGGTAAAAGGAGGATCCTACTTTTAAGTTGTTAAAAGAATTCAAATTTGAATTAAGAAAAAAAACCATGGTGGAGAGAATTCAAGAAAAAGAAAGTCAAAGGAAAGGAATTCAAAAATGGAAAGTCAATCCCATTTTTCTTTGAACAACATATATTAAAACAGTCACAACTCTCAAACCGAGTGTCGGAACTGGATAATCTATTATCTTTGGAAAGCTCCTTTCGAGTATATATCCGTAGGATCGAAGATTGTATTAATCGGAGTTGAAACGATAAAGTTATGGCTTCAGGAAGTTGGCTATATAATTTTAGATGGGATTGCAAAAATCATGCTAATTTTCTCCGTGTTACAAACCTTTAGGTGGGACCATCTCTTCTCAAGTAAAGTACATTGCAGATAAAAGTGGGGTCCACAATCCTTACATTATTCTTTTCAAGATAATCTAAGAAGATTTGAAGAGAATTCTCAAGAAATTAAAGAAAGAAAGCTTTTTTAGAAGATTTACATGCACATGAGAGGAGAATCTTCTAAATATGAAAAGTTTGTGTAAAGGTTGGTTTTCAAAGGAAAGCAAGAAAGAATCCCACCAAAGTTGCCAAATCTTTCTTACTTGTCGGCCAAGGAGAAAGCTTACCAAAAATAGAGATTTTTGCTACAAAGAAGCACCAGAGTTTGGAAAGAAAAGGGGTTCCAAACCCTATAAAAAGCATGGATGTCCAAGAGCTCACACTATCCCTCTTCATGCTTTCTCTCTCCTCTAGCCACTCTTTCTCTTCTCTCCTCCATCTCTTCCTCCCATTAATTTTCTACTTTTATTTTTAAGATATTTTTGGAGCCTTATTCCAAAAACTAGGAATTTAGAAGAGAGATTCTTATAAAGTGAATATTGTCAAGAATGACCTTAATGAAGTTCTTGATGAAGATCTTGGCAATTTTGGCTAATCCTTTCAATCGAAGCACACAGATAAAGTTAAATAAATTTTTATTTTAATTCATGTGGTTATTTTGTTCTTTTCTTATCTCCTTTTAATAAATGCTCTATTAGAATAATAGATCCGTCTTCATGCCTTAGGTAACCTCTATTTTAATTTTTAATAAAAATAATTATATGATTTATGCTTATTTTGATAGATTATGCTTAGTGCTAAGATCCTTTGATAGTTTATGTTTAATTTGCTAAGTTATGCTTATAATTTTTCATTCTTTTATGAGGTGAAGGAGGTATTAGGTAATGATTTTATTCTTCTTATTAAAATTAGTTTTTGCGAAGGATAAATCTTCCTAATCAGAAACATTGATTTGTTTTTTATCTGAATTATTTTGGGATAAAGAATAGAATAACTGCATGATTAGATTAATTATCTTGCTTAGTTGATTCCGAATGCTTTGATCTATTTTCTCCATTGAATTTTTACTACTTTCAATTGCATTAAGTTTCTGATATTCATAGTTTAATTTCAAATCAATCTTTTAGTTAAAAGAAATTTTAGATTTTTAATTAAAAAAGTTCAAAAGTGCTCTTGGTGGGATCGACCTGTATTTGCCATTGCTTCAATAAGGGCAACTGTGCACTTGCAGTTTTAAGTAGATTGATTAAACTCACATCAAGTTTTTGGCATCGTTGCCAGGGAACCACATCGGAATTTTTTTATTATTAAATCCGTTTTTTTTAGGTGCATTCATATTCATCATTAAATTGCATTATTAGTTTTCAATCATTTAGTTTGTTTCCTTAATTTTTTTGCAATTAGTGGATTTGTCTTTTTATTTTTTTCTAAAAAAAATGAAAGAAACAAAAATTTCGGATTTTTCTAATTTCTTTTAGTATTTTATTGAATTTTTGGAAAAAAAACAAAAAACTTTTAGAATTTTTTTAAAGAATTTCAGAAGTTAAAAATTCAGCAAATTTTTTTTTTGATTTTTCTAGATTGGTTTTTATTTTCTTTTTGGATTGTTTTTGATAATCACAAAAGAAAAAAATTGTTTCTTTTATAGGATTTTCCTAATTTTGAATGAAAAAAAAACTCATTTTTAGGTTTCATTAGATTTGTTAGTATTAGTTTGATTAGAATTAGGTTTATTTGATATTCAATTTGAATTTTTTAAATCACTTTGCAATATTTTAGAATCTGCATTAATTTGGTAATTTAGAGTTTTCATATTTTTATCTCTTTGTTTTTTATTAGGACAAGATTTCAATTTTTTTAAGGTAGAAGTCTCATTCAAATTAGAAATTACTAGCAAGATTTTGTTTATTTTTGGTCGTTTGCATTATGTAGAGAGATTTGATAAAATAGGAATTTGTGGGATTGCTCTAAAAAAGTCCAATAACATTGAATTGTTTGCAAAAATTGCTAAAAAAAGAGGATAAGGTTGCACAAGATTAGATTTGCGTGGATCCATTGTAAAATCTTCTATCCTTAACCCTTGAATCTTTTTCTGCAAGTAAGCTTGGTTGATTTAAAATTTTGCAAACTGTGATTGCTTGTGTGGCACACAATTTAAATTGGATTCACATACTTAATCAAGGGCAACTCACCCAAAAAAGATAAGGATTGGATTTCATCACAAGATCCTTGCCCATCTAGGTTTAACCATCTCTCACATTAGGATCCTAACCTTAATTAAAATCAAGTAGCAATGAGACCCTAGGATTCGAGTTCAGTAGAACGAAGACCATTGATGGTTGCATCAATTGTGCTCTTTGATTGAAGTTGATGCCCAAGAAAGCCTTTGCTCTTAAGGGTGCAATAGTTTGACTGTACAGGGAATTGGTACTTAAGTGGGTTCATCCCCACCACTCCTTGGTGGCTACCTAGTCAACGAAGGTTTCATAAGACCAAATTGGAGGCCCAAGTGTTCTTTTCACCAGTTAGGAGTTGTCTAGTGTCTAGGTTTACCCTATGACCTTTCTTGTGCTTGATCCTTGTACTTGACTGCTTGATTTCTGCATCATATTAGGATCATTAAAACCTTGCATAAAGATTAGGTTAACATTTTTTTAAAGGTTGAACCAAGTGCATGCGATCTAAATCTAGGAGGAATAAATTGTGGGAATTCAAAAACCGTAGGTTGATCAGGATATAGCTCAAGTTAGCCTTAACTATCATAAGTAGTTTATCAATTTTTGAAGAAAAAATGGTTGAAGGAGAGCAAGTAGACCCACCCATGACTTTCAGGGATTACTTGTACCCCACTAAGACAACTCAACTGTCCTGTATTAGGTTGCCCCAAACCAATGCTACCTTTAAGATCAAATCTGGCATGATCCAGATGCTCCCAGTGTTTCGTGGCGTAGACTAGGAGAACCCACCTCAGCATGTTAGGGAATTTGAGGACATTTGTGGGACCATGAGAATAAATTATATGACAGAAGATGCCCTCAAGCTTAGATTATTTTCTTTCTCTTTGAAAGAAAAGGCTAAAGTCTGGATTTATGCCTTACAAGCTGATTACTACATGGACTAAGCTGGTCGAAGAATTTTACAAGAAATTCTATTCCAAATAGAAGACTGCTTCGATTAGGCAGCCCATCAATGGGTTTTATCAGGTGGATGGGAGACACTCTATAATTATTTAGAACTGTTCATGGATCTCTTGATCTAGTGTCCCCACCATGGATTTGAAAAGATTCGATTGGTACAGGTTGTGTATGAGGGCATGGATTACCCAACTAAGCAAATGGTGGAATCCTTCTGCGGTAGGAATTTTACACAGAAAACAACGGATGAAGCATGGGCATTTTTGGAAGCAACGATTGATAATACACTGTAGTGTGCCCTTGTCAAGAGGAAGCCCATCACACTCTCCATTCCTGAAAAAAGGAGGATGTTCAAGATTGAACCTAAAATAGAGGAAGAGGCCAAATTGGCCACACTGATGGGGAGGACAGAGGCCTTAGAGTGAACCAAATGCCCACTCCAAACAGTTTGGAATCATTGAAGTTTAATCAGGCCTTGAATGGTGGAATTGACCCAACAACTTTGGGTTAGGCCGAATCTGTTAAGGAGGTAAACATGCTTTCTCAAAACACTCGTTTTGATAATCGGTAGAGTATGACCCATATTCCAATACATACAATCCAGGTTGGAGGGACAATCCAAACTTTTCTTGGACCAAGGGTGTCACAACCCAAGCCCAAGAATTATGGGCTTAGGGTTAACCCTGAGGCATGACACACGTACTCCTGTGCAATTCACACCCGGACTTAAGTCTAAATAGATTTACATAAGGCATATTCATATACTTACATGTGTGAAGTGCTTTAAACGGACATCAGTCTGAGTATTCAATACGCGGAAGCCTGTTAGTATCGCCTATAATTTTTTATTTTTAATTAAACAATTCACAAGTATCATTCTATCCATAAAACAGTCCAAATGTTAACATTTAGAGAATATAAGATTATTATATTAATTCTACTCATCATCTGTACAACTCAAACATGATATGCACATGTATACATTTATGCGAAAGATAAGCATTCTATGTAGATAGAGTAGGACAATGCAGTAGAAAGAACCGAAGGACATTCGTAGAAAGGTAAGACTATGTAGGTAACAATCTTTATGGATACAAATATATACAATGCGAAAAGTCCTAAAAATACCCAATATATACATTCCTAAGATAATAATGAGTGACTCTTGGCATATAGATAGTCAGTAGGCTTCTATTGTCTGTTCGTTAGAGCATGAAGGAACCACTGTGGTCTCCTTCTCTAACTCCTGGGTCTCTACTAGACCAGGATCGAGATTTGGGCCTGTAACACTATTAGACAACTGTGAATAAGACTATTCAGCAAAGTATAAACATAATTAAGGTAATACGCGCTGTATCTAAAAGAATCATTAATATGTGATTATAGAGATTAATTTAGTATACTAGGCATGTTGTGCAATTGAATAAATCATGCTATAAGAATCAATAAGATGAAATACTTTTGGCTACTACATTTGTTATATCCTCCCTCTAGGGATCTATGCATTGAGAACACCATCGATTGAGCCATGGTACAAATGGGTCTCTTCATATATGGAGTCCGGAAGCTCCAAAGGCACACTGCAACGACATCGTTCGTTACTACACCAAAGTCAACCCCGCCAGATATTATAAGGCTAAAGTTGAATAGAGCCAGACTATTTCGATTTATATGATTGGATTTGAGTAAGTCATACCATTCGTTTTATTAAAAACCATACATACATTTATTGAGAACCATACATTACACGTTCAATTCGTTCTTACTCAATTCAACATTGACAATAAGGAAGCATATATCAATAACATTTAAAGTAGAATCAATTCATTCTATAAGCATTTCAATTCAAAATCATTCCAATAATATAGGGTAATAATGATAATTCAATATGCTATGCAATTCAAATTAATTGAATCAAAGTAATTTATAAACGAACCCTAATCTAGTCATCCATTATTTTTAATTGTGCATGATGATACAGTTTTAAGTTATCTGATACATGGTTATCTCATTTTTGGTGTACATTGTGTCGGAAAAGTGTATAAAAGTCCCTTAAACCAACACTCTTGGGAAGGTGCTTAACAAATTGACAATACCACACGAATAAGTCTCAGCCCTTAAGACTTTTCATGGTATTTAATTATTCCATTGGACTAGTTATTAGGGTAAAAGGATCTAGGAGCTAAGGTCCTACAAGGTCTTATAACAGCCCCTACTTAACCCTAACTTTCAGTGACTTTACAGCTTAGCCGTGGGTGACCTACAACTTAGCCGTGAGCAGTTTACGGCTTAGCTGTAAAATGCACTATGGCTTAGCTATGGTTACTTAGACTTTTCCTCTGCATTCATGGTTTAATCATATTTTGTCCTATGGCTTAGCCGCACTTGATCTATGGCTGAGCCACGGTATGGCTACGGGTTAGTAGTAGCACATTTCACGGCTTAGGCGTGGCTTAGCCGTAGAATAATGTGTCAAATTTGGTTTTTTGGATTGTGAGCTATAACATGTCTACAGCTTAGTCGTAAACTTCAAGGTTGCTGAAGTGTTTTCTATACTGGCATACAGTTTGGTACAAAATCCTTATAGTTCCATGATACTATGGTTTTATCATCATGATACTATGGTTTTATCATTCTCATTCATTTTTCATTCTCAAGTTCACACTTTGATTTGTAATTCATCATCTATTAATAAACTTTATCTTACAGTAGAAAATTAGAAAAGCAAGGGGATGTAGGCTGAATGCACTTTATAGATGAAATAGATTTGTTGAATTCATGAAATACCAACATGCATTCAACCAAAATTAGCTTGTACTTGTCTTACTTATGAATTCAAATCACTATCCTCATCTTTGCTCAATAAAAGGAGAACCCACTGTGCTTGGCCCTAGAATGACATGCATATAAGGAATAATATAAAAATGAGTGCATGCAAGAGAATAAGAGTCGCCTTGATTTCGTTGAATCAAGAACTATATAAATGGAAAGAGAACTTTTTTATATAGTAACTAGAGCTAGTGGGATAGCTATAAACCACTGTCTTCAATTCCATCAAGGAAAGAAGGTAGAGAAGAACTAGAAAGAGGAAATGGGTGCTTGGAGTCATGTTTACAGAATCGATCTTGCTCTCATGCATAAGAAGAAAAAAGCTGAAGGAAGGAGATGGATACTGCTGTAGTTGAAGAGGAGAGAAGCTCGAATAACTGGCTGGCCCCCTTTATACAGAACAACTTTTGAAGTTTATAAGAAAGCTCATCTAGTTTATTATATTTTCAATGTTAGTCAAATGAGGGTTTAACGAGTTCCAATGGAGTTGAATGCATTCGGGGCAAGTACGAAAGTTGACGAGCTTAACAAGATAAACATGATGGTATCGATATAATGCATGTATAACGTGAAACCATATATTCTAAAATTACGAAAAAGGGCTTCATCTACCTAGGTAAGGTCAAACCCGACCTAACTACTTATCTATGACCTTAACTTGGCCCATTAGACTCCATAAGACTAGAATAGACTTATTTAAAATAACAGCATGTAAATTAGCTGGTAATCATAATTAATTACTTGCTAATCAAACTGAGCTTGGGTTGGAGTGTTACAAAGGGTCCAACTCAGGGTGGTCCATCACAGGCCAATCAATTTCAGCCCATTCAATTTCAAGCCACTGTCCCACCTAGTTTCCCAAAGCCTAATTTAAACCCTAGTCCACTGACCCAAAGGGTAGATTCCTTGGAAGAGGCCATGAAACTCATGTCTCAAAATACTGCTAAATTCCAATAGACCACGACTCAAATTTTAAATGACCATAATTAGACCTTCGCAAAATTAGAATATCAAATGGGCCAACTGGCCAATTTGATGAGCACCAGAGACAAGGGAACCTTCTCTAGTCAACCTAAGCCTAATCCTAAAGGCCAAGTTGTTCATGATAACAAAGGAAAAGGCCCAGAGCATGTCAAATCCATATTCACTCTTTGGTTGGGTACACAGGTTAATAACAAAGTAGAACTACCCATGGAACCTGAATTAAAATCAAGTGAGGATGTGGAATCTAAGGAACCAAGTGTGAATACTGAACCCATGATAGAACCAGAGCCAGTCAAGGAAAACCCAGTCAATGTTGAACCATCATCTACTGAGCCCACTCCTAGGACTTATATTCTTTAGGCACTATACCTTTAGAGGCTAGGACCAGGAAAATCAACTGCCTAGTTAGATAAAATGTTAGAAGTGTTTGAACAAGTGAGAATCAACATTCCACTACCTGATGCTATCCAACAGATTCCGGCCTATGCGAAATTTCTGAAGGACCTTTGTACTTTTAAAAGGACTACCAATGCACCTAAGAAGGCGTTTCTAGCTCAACAAGCTAGCTCGATCATTTCATGTCCAACCTTTATAAAATACAAGGACCTAGGTGTCCTACCATTTCTTCCCAGATAGGGGACCATCACATAAAGAAAGCTTTGCTAGACTTGGGTGCAAGTGTGAACCTTCTTCTGTACTCTATTATGAAGAATTAGGTATGGCAGAGTTGAAGAAGACTCATGTGACCTTGTAATTGGCTGATGCATTGATTTGATACCCTCAGGGGCAGTCGAAGACGTTTTGATTGAAGTTGGAGACTTTGTGTTTCCCATCGATTTTGTTATTTTTGATACAAAACACACATCTAGGGCTAAACCCAAAATACTAGTGATCTTAGGGAGACCATTCCTAGCCACCTAAAGTGCTTTGAACAATTGTAGGAATGGAGTGATGCAAATTTATTTTGGGACCATGATCGTTCAGGTGAACATTTTAATGTTAGTAAGCAACTTCTTGACGAGGATGATGGAGTTTTTGAAGTCAGTTATATTCATGAATTAGCACAAAATCACTTACCCCATTTAAATCTTGAAGATCCACCAAAGGCTTGTCTGGCCCACTTTGGAAGTGATTTTGACATAGATGGACAAATTGAGCAAGTCAATGCTCTGTTAGACTCAACCCCAATCATGAACTATACCAAGTGGTAACCGAAGGATGAAATTCTGACTCCATCTGCTTCCCCACCCGTCTCATCTGTTGTAAAGCCCCCTAAGTTAGAACTCAAGCAGTTGCTAGATACTTTGAACTAAGTGTTTTAGGCCCCCTAAAAACCCTTCCAGTGATTATAGCTTTAGACTTAGACCCTGTCCAAGAGGGAAAGCTCGTAAAAATTCTAGATGAACTCAAGGAAGCAATAGGGTGGTGGTCCATAGCAGATATAAAAGGAATAACCCCATTTGTGGTTTAACATAGAATTCATTTGGAAGAAAATGCAAAAACTTCTCGTGAACCACAGAGGTGATTGAACTCTGCAATGAAGGAGGTGGTTAGGTTGGAAGTCTTAAAATTACTTAATGCAGGAGTGATCACAAATGAACCCTATGAGCCCCAAAAGAAAGATTTCAATTGGGAGGATGACCTCATTTTTTAGATTTCTGACTTGGATAATTTGGAATCCTTAGAATCTTATACTGAATTATTCATGAGATTTGATTATCCAACCCTTAGAGAAGTTGCCCTTGCATTTCATGGCCCTCATTGTTTATTTAGAAAAATTTGTGGAATGAGAGAAAAGTGATCCCATTCAGACTTCCAAGTCGAACAGATTGGAATCGTTTGAGCTCGTTTCTAAAAAGACTGCTGAAATTAAACTAATAGAATTTGTGGCATTAGAGGACTGGGGCCACCCAGTTGTTCATTTACTCTTCCGCTCCTACCATACAAAGATTCGTTTTTAAGGGAGAAGGAAGAAGTTTTCTTGGTAGTCCATCCTTCAAGCTCTCATAAAGAACATGCAGTCCTCATGTTCAATGTACATAAAATTCTCTTGGCTTCATCTTTTTCTGTCCTTCTTGTGAATTTTGTAGAGGAAAATTTCATTTGGGTTTTGGGTGGACTCATGTTTTAGATCCAATAGTGTAGGTTTTTCTTTTCATTTTAGTATAAATATTTCCTTGTAGAGTAGCTTCTTGTCTTTTTGTTCTTGTTTTTCTATTTTGTCTACCCTTGGACAAGGAGTAGCTTAGACACATCTTTAGATGACTTCTTTTCTTTTAATGTTTTCTCATGTTACTTCTACACTTCTGCATTGCATGCATAAACATCGAGGATGTTGTTCATCTTTGGTTTGGGGGTAGGAACAACCACGATTGTCCAATTTCAAATAAATTTTTTTAAAAATTTTTGTCCTTTTTGTCACATTTTAGAAAAATTTTCAATTTTTAGGACCTTTATTTTGGTCTTAGGAATTTTTATTGGCATTTATTTTTCATTGTAGAAAAGAAAGTTTTCAAAGGAATTGAAGTGATTGGAAGATATATAGAAATCTGGAATTTTCATACTTTCAAAAGGAAGTAAAAACAAAGTTTGCATTTTCTAAATGAGGAAACCTATTAGAGAATTATCAAAACTTGTTTTCTACATACACACGTATATATTTTAAAGAAGTTTTGGATAGGAAACTTTGACACTGTTCTTGGAATTTCTTGAGCGAATAAGATGCATATCTAAAATTTAGTTTGTAAATATTTTTGGTTTCCTGGTTCATCTGGGTGGTTTTCATGAAACCGCCAAAACTAGTAAATTAATTCAAGCAAATTGGAAAGGGCTACCTTTTGTTCGGGGATCAATATTCTTCTCTACACTAGTTGTGTTACAAAAAAAAAAAAAAAAAGGTTTGTGACTAATTTGTGTTTGTAGCCTTTTTAACTTGAGCTAGTAAGCCCGAGGGGTATGTCCATTTCTAGTGTCTTGAAGCCATCTAGTTTAGGAGTCATTAGCCTAACGCACGTTACATGGGTTCATTAGAAAGCTTAAGGGACCTAGACATTGTATAGTCATAAGAGATTCAAAAAAAAAAAAAAAAGAAAAAAAAAGGAGAAAAAAAAAGTATGTATCATGTAATTTAGGGAGAAGTTTTATAACCCTTAACATCTGTGTGACAGCCATTATAGTAGCTTTGAGAGGAAATTGTATTTTTGCTAAATTTTTGGGAGATTAGATTACTTGAAAGAAAATCCTGTTTTTGTGGCATTATCACGGAATATTTGGAACCACTTTTTTGAATGTATACATTTTTCATTGTACAAACAAGTTTGGTTTGAATTTGAGAAAGTTTCTAAAAATAGAATTGTGAAAAATAGAATTGTGAACTAGACATTGAAAAGTCTGAAAGTTTAATCATTCCAGATTTCGAAAATATTTGATATGAGTGGACTTTCTTTTAGGGAATTTCTTTTATCCTTTTGTTTTTTTTTTTAAAAAAAAAGAGAAAAGAATTTTGTGGCTATATTCACTGCAAACTTTCACGATGCACAACTTGTCTACTAGGAAAAACCTAGGGGTTTAAGGGCTTGTTACATATGCTAAATGCAACTAAGAGTACTAGCGAAAGTGGTTTTTTTTTTTTCATATTTTTCATATTTGTTTTCTTAGGTTAAGTCAAAGAACTTTATTGCTTTTCGCAACTTTGCTAGGGGACTAGCAAAAGGCTAGTTGGATGGTGTATTAAGGTCATAAATTCACAAATTTATGTATCATTTTGAGATGAATTGAGTTTTAATTAGTTGAATAACATCATTATTCATTTAAATTCATCATTCCATGAATTTTCACCTAGGAAATTAAATTTACATAATTTTTCACACATTTTTTGTATTAATTTATAAATTTACAATTTTTCTCTGAAAAGTCCCAGTTGGAGTAAAACTCTGTCTCGATGGGTCCCGCTTTAATGTAGGCCCTTCAGTATTTGATGGATTTGCTTAGAATGCGCAAGAAGATGTGAGCAGATCATGTGGGACACACTATGTAAGAAGTTTGGAAGATTAGCTTCACGAGGACCCCACACATATGTGCAACTTGCTTGGATGGTAAAAGGGGGGCTCCACTCTCAAGTTGTTAAAATAATTCATGAAAAGAAAGCCAAGGTGGAGAGAATTTAGGAAAAGAAAAGTCAAAGGAGAGGAATTAAAAATAGAAAGTCAATCCCATTTTTCTTTGGACAGTATAAATTAAAATGTTCATAACTCTGAAACTGAGCGTCGGAATTGGACAATCTACCTACCATTAGAAAGCTCCATTTGAGTAAATATCCGTAGGATCAAATATTGTATCAATTGGAGCTGAAACAACAAAGTTATGGCTTTAGGAATTTGGCTGTATATTTTTAGACGGGATTGCGAAAATCATGCTGATTCTCTCCATGTTACACATCTTTAGGTGGGGTCCATCTCTCCTCAAGTGAAGTACATTGCAGATAAAAATGAGGTTTACAATCCTTGCATTATTCTTTTCAAGATAATCTAAGAAGGTTTTGAAAAAATTCTTCAAGAAATTAAAGAAGGAAAGATTATTTAGAAGATTTACTTGCACATAAGAGGAGAATCTTCTAAATATGAAAGGTTTGTGTAAAGATTAGTTTCCTACGGAAAGCAAGAAAGAATCTTCCAAAGTTGCCAAATCTTGCTTACTTGTTGGCCAAGGAGAAGACTTACCAAATATAGAGATTTTTGCTACAAAGAAGGACCAAAGTTTGGAAAGACAAGGGGTTCCAAACCTTATAAAAACAATGAATGGATGTCCAAGAGCTCACACCACCCCTCTTCATGCTTTCTCTCTCCTCTAGACACTCTCTCTCCTCTCTCCTCTGTCTTTATTCTTCCCATTAATTTTCTACTTTTATTTCCAAGATATTTTTGGAGTCTTACTCCAAAAACTAGGAATTTAGAAGAGAGATTCTTAGAAAGTGAATATTGTACAAGAATGATCTTAATGAAGTTTTTGATGAAGATCTTGGTAATGTTTGCTAATCCTTCAGATCAGAGCACACAGATGAAGCTAAGTAAAATTTTATTTTAATTCATATGGTTATTTTGTTTTTTCTTATCTCTTTTTAATGAATGCTCTATTAGAATAATAGATTTGTCTTCATACCTTAGGCAACCTCTATTTTAATTTCTAATGAAAATAATTTGATGATTTATACTTATTTTGATAGATTATGCTCAGGGTTGAGATCCTTTGATAGTTTATGCTTAATTTGATAAGTCATGCTTATGATTTTTCATTCTTTTATGAGGTGAAGGAAGTCTTGGGTGATGATTTTATTCTTCTTACTAAAAAATTAGTTTTTGTGAAAGACAAATCTATTGGATTAGAAATATTGATTTATTTTTTATCTGAGTCATTTTAAGACAGAGAATAGAATAATTGCATGATTGGATTAATTATCTTGTTTAGTGGATTCTGGATGCTCTGATCCGTTTTCTCCATTGATTTTTCGTTACTTTCAATTGCATTAAGTTTCTGATATTTGTAGTTTAATTTCAAATCAATCTTTTAGTTAAAAGAAATTTCAGATTTTTAATTAAAAAAGTTCAAAAGTGCTCCTTGTGGGATCGACCTGTATTTGTCATTGTCTCAATAAGACAACTGTACACTTGCAGTTTTAAGTAGATTGATTAAATTCACTTCATAAGTCTATTCACTTTGCCTTATGGCATAAATATGTTTCGAAATCCTTACTGATGTAGTCATTTATATTGAGTATATTTAATTGAACACCATTTTTGGCGGATCCTTTTATTATGGGTTTTGCAAGGGAAATGATTTGTACAATGTCCAAGGGATGGGTTGAGACCCTAGCATAATCATCACATGTGATGGTAACCCAACCCGACTAAGAGATAGTATAAAATTTTCGAGTTCAATGGGAAGAACAAGTCATAATTGTGATGGATTGTCCACTTAAATGGAGAGTTGAAAATCTTTATTCCCATCCAAGGATTATTAGTGCATCTCTGTATAGAAAGAGATGGTGAGTTATTACTCTTAATGTGTCTATGTCTGTATAAAGGGATGTAGGTCACACAGATGCACTTTAAATAGAATCACCTATGTAAGTGTGGGAGTAAGATAGCTCCCTATGGGACTTCAGGGCTAGCTCTCTAGAGCACTTGCTAAACTAAGATAAATGCACATGACTATTAATGTGCGGGCTTCTAAGAACACCAATAGATTTTTGAAAATGTTAGTTCAAGACAAAGTTCACTAAGTACCTCAGTAAGCTTTGATATATTTGAACGAAGTGGGAGTTCAAGTCAAAAGACACCTCGATTTATACATTTATTTTCAATACCCAGTGCAGTTAGTCTTTTGTTTTATAGTTTTTAAATTTTTGGGGACTATTTGCATCTTTTTACAAAATTGTGGGGACTGTGAGAAATTTTAAAAAATTGTGGGGCATTGTGAGAAATTTTAAAAAATTGTGAGGACTGTAAGAAATTTTGAAAATTGTAGGGGAATGTTGTAAATATTCAAAATATTAAAAAAAACCATTTAGACTTGATTATTAGAATCCCACATCGGATGTGATTGAAATGAAAATCAGATTAATGTATGCTTATTTGTGTCTCCCTATTGAGTTGGCATGGAAGGGTATGGGCTTGGGCTTGGGCTTGGGCTTGGGCTTGGGCTTGGAGCATTAAGACTAATTCAGAAGCCCATTTTTTGCCATTTATTGGGCCTAATTTGGGTTGATCTAGATCCGTTTTGGATTTGAATTGGCTTTTTTCTTGATTAAGGAGGAATAATGAGTTGGATAGACATTATGGGCTCGGAAGTTGGTGTGGTAGTAATTGTTTTCAACCACCATGTTAGTTTTATACAAGTGCCTTTTTGTGCAAATAGGTATGTTCCTTCCCAACAACTCTTTCTAAAGGGAGTATTCTTGATATTTCAAATCCCCAACAGTCTTTCAAACTCTAAAAGCCACATTTCTACAAGTTGCATCAGATTGATTTGTATTTATTCCTGCAAATCACAATCAAAATATAGAGATGATTAAAATATGCCTCAATCTTATATTGGCAATCAATTACATAGGATTTTGGGTGGTGCCATTGGTGTTCAAAATGCGCCTTTTTTTATCTTGGAGGCAAACTTGCCGGTAACCTGGTCGCGGACACCAATCGGGTAAGAGGGCATTTATTGTCTTAAAAAACCGCATCCCGTGACTAAGGCGATCCATCTGAATTACATTTTATTATTATTTTTTTTTTCTAACAGTTAGCCAGCACTATAGCCACAGGGGTGGCAAATGGTTGGGTTAAGGTTCAAACGGCTTGGGTTGAAATAAGCTGGCTTTGAGTTGGACCCCAAGTTTTACTTGCTTGTAAAATAGCTCCAACCTACATCTACTGAGGATCAACCAGTTATGACACGCATAACTCGCTTCAAAAGTGGGCCATAAATCAGGTTAATCAAAAAATAAAAACACATATAAAAAACTAATTAAATTCTAAATCAAGAATTAGGATTGTCACACGTCTCCCTCATCCAAAAAAAAAAATGTTGACTCATAAAAAGGTTAAGGCTGCTAAAAATATTAAAAAAATGGAATCTGAAAAAATGAGTCGACTCATTATAGACTCAACTAGAAGGCAATTAAAACTCAGTAAAACTCCCTGAACTCTGACTAAAAGATGAGGATTTCATCCTTATAAATTTGTATATTTTAAAACCACTCTTGAACATGATCCCGGTGAAGTCAAGTTTTCCAATTCTACATCTTTGAAAAGGTACAGGCAAGTTTCCTTATTGTTGCAGCAGATATGATGAAGAGGAGTAAAGATGGCCAGTGAGTCAGATTAGTCTTTCTTGCCTAAAATGTGAAAATCTATTAAGAAGTTATTTCCCTGAAGTAAATCAATAACAAAGAATTAAATAGCCAACCAAAATTGGGTAGAAAATATTAAAAGCAAGGTTCACAAAAAATAAAAAAATAAAAATTTCACAACATCTTATTTACTGCATCCCATTCAATGTTTCTTAAGCATATATATTGCTCATCCAATGTTAGTAGGTGAGATCCACACCACAGATCTGTTCAATTATAAAATAAATTAATGTTGGCATCTGTGTGTATCCACCAACATATCCCATTTTTTTTATAGGTAATGGTAACTTATATTAAAAACTTAAGAAAGGTACAACCAAAGAAAATGGAGAAAAAGAAAGTAAGTGAAGGTATTAGAGCTAAATACCTACGCAAAAACAATAAATTAAAAATTACAAAGGAGAAAACAAAACTACATCTCTTTCTACACCCAACTTAGTCAAAGCATCCGCCATGTCATTCACCGCCGATCGATACACATGATGAAATCAAACATTCAAAAAGATGAGGACAGAGTCTTGATTTCATTGAAAATGAATTAAAATTTCCATGGACCTTTCTTCAAATAAGACATTCAAGAAATTGCATTTAAAGAATCGCTTTCCACCAACATATACCGTCCACATTGATCCCAATTCCCAATCCTTGTAAGTTGTAAGTGTAGTCTGTCCGGAGCGCATGTGAGTAACATTTTTGCCTAAATTGTTCGACGTACCAAGACGTCTCTCATGTTTAGTGGACTAGCCCAATGTATGTACAGTGATAGCAAGTTGGCTTTGGTGGGGGTCACAAAGTGGCTTTCATTTTGTTACATGTGAAGTACTTATATTGTGCTCGTCACATTTGCTGACCTTCGAGGATTGTGTTGCTGACCTATTAATCCCATTTAAGTAAAATATCTTCATTAAAAACCAGAGGTTCCTCAGTTAGCAACTCAGTTTCTCTCCTTCCTAACTAGGGTTTGCTATTTGGGTATGCTCTCTTCTTACATTTGTGAGCAAACTCTAAGTTCTCTTCACAAGTGTAGGCCCTCTCATGGCCGGGTCTCAGCCCCATTTAGCTTGGGCACCAAAAAAAAAAAAAAAAAGACAAATGTCTCTATTGAGAATGAACGGTTTGCCAGTTGGTTGGAAAACCCACCTCCCCACGTCTCACCATATGAATTAAT
Source organism: Sextonia rubra (assembly GCA_037013555.1). Lineage (NCBI taxonomy): Eukaryota > Viridiplantae > Streptophyta > Magnoliopsida > Laurales > Lauraceae > Sextonia > Sextonia rubra. The sequence goes on along the minus strand of JASUAD010000001.1, from coordinate 99,987,080 downwards.
AGGGATCAATCTGTGGGTCTCTCTCTCTTCTAGGATGTGTTGTTCTGCTCGTGTGAGTGCTGTCTTGAGTCCCAGCCCCTTTTGCTGGTTAAAAAAAATATAATAAAATGTAAGGCTCAAATTGACTCCAATTGAAGTTATTAAAATATACTAAAATGAATAATATAACTAGCGAAGGATCATTTCAGATTTGGATTTTTAGATTGCAGTTTAATTAATATGCAACGAAAGAAATAAATGAACTTGGAAATAAACAACCAACCACGCAAACAAGTAGGCAAGCAGATTTTTTAACTTGGAAAACCCTAAACGGGTAGAACTACAAATCCAACAATGATCAACTATCAAGCAATAACAAACAGTTACAAGATATACTCACAACTCTTATCCAGTCGCTTCTTTGACCTAATGATTGAGTTCTTCTTACACAACTTCTTGCTATGACTCTCCTACGCCGTGCACTGTTCTTCACTTGATTGCACTACACCTTGAACACTCAAGATGCTCTCAATCATCTACAAGAGATGTAGAAGCAATATTCTCTAACCGAAAGTTAAGTATAATCTCTCCAGTGGAAGATCTAAAGAAGTATGGTGATCTCCAATGTGTGATCCCTACATAGAATAATGAGATATGTACTTTAGGGTTGAAAGAGGAACTTTTTAAATAATCTACAATTTGTGCCTTAAAGGAATATTCCTTGTAGAATAAGAACTACCAGTTCTTGCAAAAATATAAAAAAATTCCGAAACAGGAAAGTAGGTTTTCGTTCGTCATCCGATCAATTGGAAGAGCTGCCAATTGATTGGGTAGTCATTCTGTCTTGGCAATTTTTTTAGAAACCCTGCTTAGCTGTAACTTGTCCCAGGTTGTCACGTCCCGATCCGAGGAATTGGGGTTAGAATGGGCCTCACGGGGTGTGTATACGTAATCCTATAGTAATCTATGCATGTGATACACACACAAATTACTACAAGGGAGATTCCAAAAGAACGTGTAGAGAAGTTTCTCAAACACGTAAATTACATTCAATAGTAAGCGGAAGCCTGTGTAAAACATCTACAATGATCACAAGCAATAACAATAGCAACATCATCCATTTCATAAATAAGTCTGTACTTAATCATTCCATTTATGTGACAAAATTACTTAAACATAATTAAGAACCAAAAGGGTATATGTGTCTATCAAAGCATAACACTCAACAAGTATCCCATGGTCGCCTTATTGGGTTGGACTCAATACCTGTAGCACCAAAGGTAGCACTATTAACACGACGGTTAAGCAAGTATATAGAGATACAAAAGACCATCATGCTGTATTAGATAAATTAAGAATATACATTGGTTAAAAGTAGGCAATAATCGTACACTAGGCATGTTGTGTATGAGTAAGCATGTATAACAAATCATAAACAAGATATCATATGTACTAGTTGGCATCCACGAGCCTTTATTGTCCCAAAAGAGAGCATATCATCTAGAGGGAGCGTACATACATATGGGTCGCTAGGGGATCAGGCTAGCTTCCCAAGAAGCGCCGCCAACTCCTCCGTGGACTACTGCAGTAGCTACATAAAAATATCCAAACTGGCCCCATTGAACCTAATAAGGGCACAAGTTAAGTGGTGCTGACTCAACGTATCAAGACCGATTTAAATTCATATCTTTTATACATTTCAGTTATACTTGTCATATCATACATACTAGGAGTTTGGTCTTGAGATTACATTTATTCATATCTGATAATTAATTCATGCATACTTAATAGAGCTACATCATGTTGAGGGAATGGTTTCTTAACAATATGAATGCATTTAGATTGATTAAGCATCAAGGATAATTACTAGCCAACCTTATGATAGATAATCCGTGATCCCAAACGCATTCAACACGATGTATTCATAAAACGTTTGGTGTCATTGTGTTACCAATTCTTAGCATTACATTGTGTACATAAAAGACACTTCTTCTTATGCCAACACCCATGACGTGACATCGGGAATTCGTCAAAAAAATCGAAGGGGATAAGTGACTGCTCTACACTCGTCCTCCTTATCATTTAATCACCATTTGGCTAATTTAGTTAGAAAATAGGTGCTATATCTAGAGTCCTACAATGTCATTGGAAACCTTAATATCCTTAATTCACAGTGCTCCTACAGCTTAGCCGTATACATGTTACTACTTAGCCGAGTGGTTCAGGTTTCCTCCTTAATTTCATACGCATTTATGGTTCAATTGTATGTTGACCTACGGCTTAGCCGTGCTAAGCCTACGGTTAGGGTTACGGCTAGGGTACGGCGTGGTCGTAGCAGAGTTCACGGTGTAGCCATGCTTGAGCAGTAGGGAAAGTCCTGGTTTTAGGGTTCTCAGGAAAGCTTGCCGTAAAATGACTTACGGCTTGGTCACGGGATGATTACGGCTTAGCTGTAGTTCAGTTTACGACTTAGCCGTGGGTTAACCGTAGTTCAATTTGGCTCTCTAGATTCTAAGTTGTAGAGACTTACGGCTTAGCCGTGAGCTTCACCGTAAGCTTCATAATTTCTGAAAACAGGTTCTGGAGCACGAGTTCAGTGTAGAACTCTATTATTTGAGTTCCAATGAAATTCTTTATGCTTCCAAATTCCCATTATAGGTCTTACATTACCCAATATCATTAATATTGCATAATTGTACTCATTATAACCTAATTCAACACATATGTGTGCTTGATCAAGGGTAAATGAGTTGTAACATATATTTAGAAGGATCATTTTTAGAATCAACAAAATTGTCACAACCCGAACCCAGGAGATCGGGGGTTGAAAGAAAAACCTAACCCATAACACACGTACTCCCGTGCATATATAAGCAGACCAAGTCTAAATGTATACACAAAGGGAACGTTTACACGTGCCATACATGTACGCGGAAGCTGTAGGTATCAAACATACAAGGAAAGACACGTAAACACAATGATAGACTGAGATACAAAAGATCAGAGTTAGACAAAATAAATCAAAATAAAGATATACAAACATGAATACATCAAAATCTCAAAAATCCAAAAAGATCCCAAAAGGAGAGAGACAATTATGCATGCATGACATATTCGCGCTCCGGCGGAGGAATTACATCCACTCCTCTAGCCCTGATGGGGCGTTAGGGGTCTCCCTAGGAGTCTGGCTAACCAACGAGGGGCCAGAGGATGGATCTGAGCCTGCAACACCAAGGACAACTCATGAATATAACGATTTAGCAAAGTACAAGCAATAATAAGTTAACTCATGTTGTATTTAACATAATAAGGTAAAAACTGATAATTTATAGAGGGCACATTCGTATGCTAGGCAATCATGCGTTTAATGCAAGCATGCTAGCCAAATCAAGGTTTATGTGATACATACATAACTAGGTGGCTACTACATATGCCATGTGCTCTCAAAAAGGGATCTTATAACATACTAAGAACACTATCGACCGGGCCAGGGTACGAATGGGTCTCGGGTTCCTAGGGTCTGGAAGTGCCAAGACATAAACTCATTGCAGAGAGGCCATATAAGCTACGCCAAAGTCACCCCGTTGGGCATCCTAAGGCTGAGGCTGAGTAGTGCCTGACAATATAGAGTCAATCATATACGAGACCTTGAGTAGATCATGCATATCAGATTGAGCATCTGATATGGACAAGCAACCTACCGTTGGAAAGCTCATTTCGAGTAGATATCCGTTGAACCTAAGATTATGTCAATTGGAGGTAAAACGAGAAAGTAATGGCCTTGGGAAGTTTACAGAAAAAAGTGTTGCAAATCATCTGACCGATCGGGCAGCAATCAGGTAGCGATAGGGCAAGGCAGTGGCTTAATCTGACCGATCTGACCACAAGCCAACTGATTGGACAGGTGCAAAAAATTTCACCAACTTGCGAGTTTCCAATCTGATTTGAAGGGAAATTTATTTGTTTCATGCCAACTCCTTTCCTGATTGAAATATATTTATAAAGCACGAAATCGGAGCTATAAAAAGGGGTTCTCTCTCAACCCTAAGATAGAGATCTCACTGTTTTAAGTGAGTAATATATTGTAGAGATCATCTCCTTTAGAGCTTTCATTGGAGAGTTGAATGGCTAAAATTCCGCTCTAGAGATTCTTGTCTTCTATATTTCTTTGTTGAAGATCATCTTTTAAGCGTAGAAGATTGTTTTGGGGAGTCAAGTGTAACATCTAGAAGGTGTCTAGGTGATTGAATCTATGACAGAGAACGACAGGGAGTCATTGTAGGCAGCAGGGCACTATGCAAGGGATTATAAGGTCTTAGGTTGTGCAATGCCGGATAAAGGTTGTGAGTATATCTCTTGTAACTAAAGTATAATTCATAGTGCTTGATCTTTGGTCATGGTTTTTTCGGGGTTTGAATTTCCATGTAAAAACTATCTTTTTGTGATGTATTTTTTTGTTTGATTTATTTTTACTGCGCAGTTGTTTATTTGCACATAGTATTGACATTAATTGCATTAATCCATTCTAAAGGGCCTCCCCAAAAACCTTCACTCGGCAAAGATTTCGGTTGAATATCCAAAGTAGATATACCTACCCAAAGGTGACTGATCACCTTCAGAAGTGAGCTAAGCATAAAAACATTTCCATAATCTATCTTGAAGGTGGCTTGATCTCTCTAGATTGGTGTAACAATCCCCACTTAATGCCGGATAAGATATGAGAAATGATTTTTTGTGAAACAGACCCTGCAAAAGGTTCGCATGGGATGGGTGGCCTCCCTTTGATTCTTACTTGGGACGATTGTTAGGAAAAATGCGATGATGTCAGATTCTCTAGAATCTAGATTAGAGTTTTTGCACTACCATATCATTGCGTGGATGATCTAATCTGCATCTGCTTTTGACAGGAGAAAGGGCACTCTGAAAATGAAACTCCTCAACAAAAATTTGTATTCTTGAGGGTACGAGAGCAAAGTGTTGTTTGGATTGCAAATCATTCGACAATACAATCATGGCCCACTGCAAAATCCACATGTCATGTAAGATGCCAACAGTGATAGTTTCATGTGTGAAAAAGATTGCACTAGTGTGCATATCCATCAATGATAAGTGGTCTGATGAGGTACAACCAAACCACCCAGTGGCCCCCTCCTCCAAATTGTTGAAATTGAAAGGTGGAGCTTGATCAATCAAGTGTGCTTCCAAACTCCATAGTGTCTTTTATTACTACACTAGTCTCTAATTGAGAAATCTTAAATCTCAGAGCCTGCCGCCCCTGCCCTTAACTCCTCGTCTCTCTTCAATGCCCTTACCAGTTACCAACCTTTCTTTCTCTCCCCCATTCTGCAAAATCAAATCGAAGAAGAAGGTGCAGCAGTCCCAGCGCCAAGATACGAACAATTGCTGAGATTCAGTGAGGCCACTACCATCAGTGGGGATGAAGGAGGGGGTAGGAAGACTGCGATTTTGAGAACTAGGGAGGCGAGGAGTTGGGTGGTTGTTCTTGGGACGCTTGGGTAGCAAGGGAACCCAAGAATTCTTGAGCATTTGTAAAAGAGAATGTCGGAGAAGACAACAGAGATAAAAACGTCATCAAGGAGCTCAAAATGTAGGGATACTATTGCTAGGACACAGGATTTGAGCTGCAGAGGAGATCAAATCTATGATCTCGAGGTGGGGCCATGGGTGCATTTGCTTTTTGACAAGTCCAAATCTGAGAGGAGACCGGGATCGGTTTCGGTTTGTAGATCCGAAAAAGGTTTTGGATGAAAGACTCTGGGCTTTGCTAAAAAGATTGGATTTGTTCAACAGGTGGGCCATTGTTGCAGATCAGTGGCGCAGCGGAAGTGCGATCGACGACGGAGATTTAAAGATTGGAAGGTCCTGCAGCCATCGTCCACTGTTTTTGGTTCTTTCTCTTTGTGATACAGTCTGTCATACCCCAGCTCCAAACCCGGCAGACGAAAAACAAAAAAAAAAAAAAGAACAAAAAGGATAAGAAAGTAGAAGAAGAAGATGAAGAAGCAAAAAGCAAGAGCAGAAGGCATATCTCAGATTGGGTTGCATTGATTGTGTCGGCAGGTCGAAATCCAGGGGTATCGGCGGAATGGGTGAAATACAGGGGTTGAATCTGAGAGAGGTTTCAGCGTAGTTTGTCAAGAGTCAAGAGACTCAAGACTCACCCCTCGCCTAAATTATGAAAAGTTGGGGATGCTTTCATTTCGTCGCCCAATGCTAATAAAAATAAACCACCAAACCCATTGGCGCCATTTCCTAAATTTTATAGATTCCATGACGAAATAAATTCAGTGCGGATTATTTTCAGGAATTTTTTGATGATATAGTTTTGTCGTGAAATATTTCTAATGATATATGATGCCAATTATTTACCAATGAAAATAACACATCGCCAAATAACCAGTTTCGTCAGGAAAAACTTTCCTCTTGCCCACGTCAACTTCATTTTTTGGCGCCAAATTTTTCGAGATAATATTTAGCGACGATTGAAAATTATTGTTGCTAAATAATCCACATTTTTTTAGGTGACAACATAAATATTTCTTCGCAAAAAACAATAACAATATTTAGTGACAAAAATTGAACATGTCACTAAATTTTTGTCGCGAAAAATGATTTTTATTAGAGTGGTACCTTAAGAAGAAGGTCCGGGTACCGTTGCTTCACTTGGTCTCTGAGTTCCCAAGTGGCCTCCCTCAGGCTATGATGCTCTCACTGAACTTTCACCAAATGGATGGTTCGTGTCCTCAAAATCTGCTCCTTCATGTCAACAATCTGAATCGGCTTCTCAACATAAGTAGCATTTGCTTGAAGACCAAGCGGTTTGTACTCAAGAACATGCGAAGGATTAGCGACGTACCATTTCAATATCAAAACGTGGAAAATGTCATGTATACCCTTCAGGCCTGTCAGTAGAGCTAACCTGTAAGCCATATCCCAACTCTTTGAAGGTTCTCAAATGGTCCAATGAACCAACAAGATAACTTGCCTTTTTGCCCAAATCTGAGTGTTTCTCTGGCTGGTGACACTTTTTAAACATGTGATCCTCCTTTGTAATCTCAAAATCCCTCCTTTTCAAGTCAGCAAGACTCTTTTGTCAACTCCTTGCAACTTTCAATTTGTTATGAATTTGTTGTACCTTCTCGCCAGTATCACTAACAATTGATGGTTTGTGAAAACTCCGTACACCTATTTCCTCCTAATAAATTAGGGTCTTGCATCTGCGTTCGTACAAAGCCTCGAAAGGTGCCATACCGATATTGGACTAATAACTATTGTTGTATGCAAACTCGCACAAAGGAAGGCTCTTCTGCCAGTCCCTCCCGAAATCCAATATGTAAGCGAGTAACAAGTCCTCTAAAGTATGGTTGGTCCTCTCTGTTTGCCCATTTGTCTGAGGATGATATGTGGTGCTGAAGTTCAATGTCATGCCCAAAGCATCTTGTAGTCCAGAACTTGGTGAGAAATCTTGGACCTCAATCGGACACAATCAACACTAGAACTCCATGAATCTTGACTATGTCCTGCATGCACAATTTAGCCAACTCATCTCTCAGCATCTTCATACTCATCGGTAGAAAGTGTACAACTTTCGTCAATCGGTCCAATATTACCCAAATACTATCTTTGCCATGCAATAATGGAAGCCTTGAAATAAAATCCATTGTAATGTGCTCCCATTTTCAATCTAGAATTGCTTACTGCTTAAGAAGTTCTGGAGGTTTCTGATGTTCTGCTTTGACTTGTTGATAGACTAGACACCTTGAAATGAATCTTACTACTTCTTTCTTCATGTTGTTCCACTAGTAATAATTGCGAAGGTTTTGATACATCTCCGTACTACTTGGGTGAATGGCGAAACGCAAATGATGTGCCTTTGTAAGAATCTCATTTTTCAGTTCATCTATGTCTAGCACACACAATCGGTCCTGGTAGTACAATACACCTACAAGCAATCTAAAGTTTGGCCTGCTCGATTACTCTAGCCAACTCTGAATCCTTTGCCTATCTGCTCTTAATCTTGCCTAAAATTTCTGGTTCCCATGCTCGCTAACATAACTCTGTTACTGATTGGCTGCAAATCAACTCTCATATCTATCAAAATCTCTGCCTAATTCTATTCTGTTTGCAAACATGCATTCATCATTGCTCTTTTGCTCAATGCATTTGCCACTACATTAGTTTTCCTTGGATGCTATTTGATTGGGAAGCTATAATATTTGATGTATTTCATCCAATGAGTTTGCCTCATGTTCAATTTTGGTTGCGTGATTAAGTATTGAAGGCTTCTGTGGTTTGATTGCAATTTAAATTTCTCTTTGTAGAGGTAGTGTCTCCACATTTTTAATGCTAAAACTATTGCTACAAGCAATAAATTGTGGGTAGCGTACTTTTTCTCATGTTCTTTTAGTTGTCTAAACTTGTAGGCCATAAGATTTCCATCTTGCATAAGCACGTATTCCAAGCCAATTCTTGAAGCATCAGTGAAAATTATAAATTTACCACCCTCTGATGAAAATGTAAGCACTAGAGTTGTAGTCAATCTTGTCTTCAGCTCTTGAAAACTAGTGTCACACTCCTTAGTCCATAAAAGGTATGTCCTTCCGCATTAACTTGGTCAAAGGAGCTGCAATTGATGAAAAACCTTTCACAAATCTTTTGTAGATTTCTGCCAGTCTCAAGAAACTGCGGATTTTTTATACTGATTTTAACTTTGACAATTGACTACTACCTCTATCTTCTATGGATCTACTGCCAATCCATCTCTACTGATGATGTGACCTAGGAAAGTCGCCTGCTCTAACCAAAACTCATACTTGTTCAATTTAGCATAGAGTTTATGTTCCCTCAAAACTTGCAATGATGATCTAAAATGTTTCTCATGATCCTTTTGAGATCTAGAATAGACCAAGACGTCATCAATGAGAACAACTCTGAACTGGTTGAGACATGGTGCAAATATCTTGTTCATCAATGCCATGAAAACTCTTGGAGCATTCGTTAGTCCAAACAGAATCACTAGGAACTCGTAATGATTTGAATGCTGTCTTTTGGATGTCCTGACCTCTAACCTGGAGCTGATGGTAACCTGATCTCATGTCTGTTTTAGAAAAGAACTCGGCTCCCTGAAGTTGATCAAACAACTCATCTATTTTCGGCAATGGATACTTGTTTTTTATTGTGACTTGAATGAGATGTCTGTAGTCGATATACATTCTCACAGAACCGTCTTTGTTCTTTACAAATAAAACTGGTGCTCTCCATGGCGACACACTCGGCCTCACAAAACCTTTATCTAATAGATTTTGCAACTGGTCTTTTAATTCCCTCGGTTATGGTGGTGCCATTATATATGGAGTTTTCAAAATCGGTGCTGTCCCTTGAGCTAACTCAATTGTGAAGTTCAACTCTTGAATTGGATGAAGTCTTGGAATCTCCTTCGAAAAAACATCTAGAAACTCACATACTACTGGTATTCGTAATTTATCCCCCTCCAACATAGGCTGTTTATCCTCCGTGAAAAATGCTTAGTATCCTTCACAGCTACTCTTCAACGAGCTAGTTGCCCTTAGTGCTGATATTCTACACGTCGTTATCTGTTTTTGGTGGCCAATGAACTTTACTGAATCAGAGCCAATTTTCACCCGAATGGTCTTGTTAAAACAATCCATGACTGCTCTGTATGTCGTTAACCAGTCCATCCCTAAAATGATGTCAAAATCATGCATCGTAAAATGATTAGATTTGCTTGAAAAATCATGTATCTAAGCAGAATTGGAGTTTTTGGGAAATGTTGGTGACATCGGACTTGGTTTCCCTTGGGTGTTTTGACTAACAAATTAAAGTCTAACAGTGCTATCTCCCCATGTAAATGTATAGTAAAATTACGAGAAACAAAAAAATGGATGGCACCTGAATTAAATAATACTCTGGCTTCTACTTTAGAGATAGAGATAATACCTTCCACATAATCTTTTGAAGCATTGGCATCCTCTTGGTTAAGTGCATAGACTTAGCCCACCAGTTGGGGTGTCTAGTGCTGGGCCTGTTGACCTCTCCTTATTAGTCACATCTATCCTTTGCCCTGATTCTGTTGTCCCTTGAATTGTTGTTGCTATTGCTGCTGCTGTAGTTATGGGGCTGCTACTGGATACTGTTGGTCCTGTGTTGCTGCCGCTCTACACTGAGGTTATTACGGAGCTCGAGGTTGCTACGGCCTAGCTAGTGCTTTCCTCCAAGGTTGTTGCTACTCAGGAGCGTTTTGCCCCGTCAATCGTATTACTATAATAATTTCTCTTTCACCATTGTTACAATCTTGTGTCAAATGACCGGGCTATTTGTAGTGGTAGCATACTCCTGTCTGTTTGAAACACTAGTTAGTCATATGATTCTTTCCACACCTAGCGCATTGCTGCGGCCCTAAACTCTGACCTTGCATCTTCTGTTTCTTTTGTTGAGCTTGATATCTTGATCTCGCATAAGCCACCTCTTCATCCATCTTTTGAAATACACCTTTTGCCCAGTTGGCAGCTTTGGCATAGTCTTGGAAAGTAGCTGTCACAACCTGAGCCCAGGGGTCGGGGGTTAGCAAAAGCCAAACTTAATGACACACGTACTCCCGTGCATGTACACGTAAACCGAGTCTAAATGCGCACGCACAAGGGAACATTCACACGTGCCAAACATGTACGTGGAAGCTGTAAATATCAGAAACATCAAACTAACTGTGCAAGAAAAGAATACGAAGAAAGGACGGACATAATTACATATGAAAGTCTTACAAAAAGAACAAAATAACATATACAGTCTGACATATACACAAGTGTGCAATCCTCAAAAACACAAGACTCCAATGATGCATGCCAAGAACGCTCTCCCGTAGAGTAATCACATCCACTCCTTTAGGCCTGATGGGGCCTCGGGGGTCTCATCTGGAGCCTAGCCGACCTGCGGGGGTTCGGCAGGGGTATCTGGGCCTGCAACACCAAAAACAACCGTGAATACGACGATTCAGCAAAGTATAAACCATAGCAAGTTAACACACGCTGTGTCTAATAGAATAAAGAACATCATGTGATTAAAGAAGGCATTTTCGTATACTAGGCTGTCAAGCAAGAAAGAAATATGCTAAGTGAATCAATGAATACATGCTGTGTACATAACTAGTGGCTACTACATTACCATATGCTCCCAAAAGAGGGATCTTATAACATGCAAAGAACACCATTGTCCGGGCAAGGGTACAATGGGTCTCGGTTTCCTGGGGTCCGGTTCCCCAAGACGTATCCTTACTGCAGCAAGTTCATATAACTATACCAAATTCACCCCGTCGGGATCCTAAGGCTGAGGCTAAGTAGTGCCTGACCATAAGGAGTCAATCATGAAACCCTGAGTAGATCGTGACAACATATCATACGTGCATATCTGAAACATATTATACATGCATACTCAAGGTAAAGAACCACAATGTGAAAGTAACGAAACACACGTAATCATATCAGTGAGTTGAGATCAATGATCGAATGCAATATGTTATGCAACAAATCATGCGAAATCGGATCATCTTTATTTACAAACCAATTTTAATCTAATTATCCGGTGTTTCTAACCGTGCATGATGATGTAGTTTTAAGTTATTCGATGCACCGTTGTCTAGTGTTGCATCGAATCGGGCGGTGCACGAAGTCCCTTAAACCAACACCCATGGGGAGGTGCTTAACATCCGGATAACGAACATGAATGATTCGCAGCCCTCGAGATCATTCACGCGTTGTATCACATTCCGTTGGGCATGTCTAGGTGCTCTACATTCTATCATGAAGGCCATATCAGTCTTACCCTCACACCTATCCTTGTCCTTTCTTGTTCTAGTGTGGATACGGCTTAGCCGTGTGGGTGTTACGGCTTAGCTGTGTGTGGTCTACGGCTTAGCCGTGGCTGGGCCGTAGAAGGTCTGTCAAGTGATGGCTCTCAGTTAAATCCAGAAAGTGCACCCTGTATTGATCTACGGCTTGGCCACGGCTGAGCTTCGGCTTAGCCGTAGGGCAATCCACGGCTTAGCCTTACCCGAGCAGTAGAGGAAAACTGGGTTTTTATCCTCTCTGGACTTTAAGCCGTAAGTGGCATATGGCTTAGCCGTACCTGCACGAAGTCAACTTTCTGAAACACATACAGAATGCCTGTAACACCATCCAATTTGCAATTCTCCAATGGAGATAGACAAGTACTGAATCAATGAGTATCAAATGGGCTGTAAACACATTTTTCCATATCAATTCGTGTAAACTAACCAAATCAAATACATACCAACATGGGTTCTCACAAGTTATGGTTATACTTGCCTTAATTGGAATTCAATTGCACAATTTGTTGTCCTAAAGCCCAAACACAACCTAACACAAATCAAACCACATGCATGCATGAGAATTGGAATCACAGACACACCATGCAAATGAGAAACAAGAAGGAGAAGAGATAGAGAAAGGAGATGAGAGGAATGGAAGGAAATCCACTCACCTCACATGCAAAGACCCAAACTTCCTCTTGATCAATGGAGGAGAGAAAGTTGGAGAAGAGAATTCAAGTGAAAGAGAGAGAGGAATTCCACGTGCACAGTGAAGCAACTGAGAGAGAGAGAACGTGAGTTGGTCGATGGATGAGTTATTTATAAGCTAATGGGTTGTTCAAATTGCAAGAGAGTCCAAGTGAGAATTCTATTTTCAGTTTGGGTCAAATCCAGGTCCAATCGGATCACACGACATCGGTTGCAAATGACGTAGTTACGAAAGTTAACGAGTTCAACGAAAGACACGTGTTGACATCAAGATGATGCAAAAATGACCATGTCTAAGAAAAGCTAAAATTACGAAAAAGGGCTTGGTCTACTTAATCCAGGTCAAACTCAACCCAACTACCTATCCATGACCCAAAACGAAAATAAAACACAAACAAAACACGATTAGCAACGAAAACAAGATTAACTAGCCGCTAAACGGGGTCAAGCTGGGTCGAAGTGTTACATCCTCCCCTACTTGAGAATCATTCCGTCCTCGGAATGAACACTAACTCACTCATACCTGGGAAAACAGATCGGGATATTGTCGTGCCATCTGCTCTTCTAACTCCCAAGTAGCCTCATCGGGACTGTGATGCTCCCAAAGCACTTTGACCCATCGAATTGTCCTGGTGCGGAGTATCTGCTCTCGGGTTCCCACGATACGGAGCGGTCGCTCAACGTATGCAGCACTCGGCTGAATCTGAACCTCGTCGTAACGAATGACATGGGAGGGATCATGAACATATTTCCGAAGCATCGAAACGTGGAAAACGTTGTGCACTCCTGAAAACATCTCGGGAAGATCTAATCGATAGGCCAAGTCACCAATCCGACTCTTGATCTCGAACGGTCCGACATAGCGTGGAGCTAACTTGCCTTTCTGGCCGAAACAGATTGTACCCTTCATCGGTGAGACCTTCAGAAAAACCCACTCACCAACTTGAAACTCTAAGGGCCGTCTGCGGGTATCTGCATAACTCTTCTGCCTCGACCAAGCAACTTTCAAGTTCTCAATTGCTTTCTGTACCTTCTCCGTAGTCTCGGCAATGATCGTCGGTCCGTGAAAACTTTGAGTTCCAACTTCTTCCCAACAAACCGGGCTTCTACACTTCTTCCCGTACAATGCTTCATATGGCGCCATCCCAATGCTCTCGTGGAAGCTGTTGTTGTAAGTAAACTCGCACAACGATAAGTGAAGATCCCATTCTTTCTGTAGCTCAACACGCTGGCTCGCAACATATCCTCCAAAGTCTGAATCGTCAGCTCTGATTGCCCATCCGTCTGTGGGTGGTATGCCGTACTGAATCTCAACTTCGTACCCAAAGCCTCTTGGAAAGCTCTCCAGAAAGAAGAAACAAAACGGCTGTCACGATCGGATACAATCGACATGGGGGTACCATGGAGCCTGACGATCTCATCCATGAACTTCCTCGCCATTTCTGAAAATGTCATACCCTTCCGAAAAGGAATGAAATGGGCTGACTTCGTCAATCGATCTACAATCACCCAAATGGGGTTATTCTGCCTGCTCGTCGGTGGTAATCCGGAAACGAAGTCCATGGTGATGTGTTCCCACTTCCACTGCGGTATATGCAAAGGATGCAACGAGCCTGGCGGTCTCTGATGATCTGCCTTCACCTTCTGGCATGTCAAACAGCGAGCAACAAATCCTGCTACTTCTCTCTTCATGTTGTTCCACCAGAAGCGATCTTTGAGATTCCTAAACATCTTTGTGCTGCCTAGGTGCATCGCGTATCGAGCGTAGTGCGCTTCGTTCATCAGCTTCTCCTTGAAATCATCAACTGCTGGCACGCACAACCTACTCCAAAAATAGAGTACACCATCCTCAAGTCTGAAATCGGGTCTGTCTCCAATGTGGTCTCGAATGCGCTTCAAGGTTAGATCTTCAAACTGCCTGTCTTTAATCTGCTGAATCATCTCAGGCTGAAACACTAGCGTACTAGCCAAAGTCACGCACTCATCCACTAGTTTTACTTCAACAGGGAGACCATGGAACTCTAAGAGGAAACTGCTCAATAGCTGCATTGACTCTGCTTTCCTGCTGAGCGCAGCTGCCACCACATTTCCCTTGCCTGGCTGATATTTGATCGGGAAGTCATAATCCTTAATAAGCTCAAGCCATCTCCGTTGTCTCATGTTGTCACGACCCGAGCCCAGAAATCGGGGGTTAGCGAAAAGCTAAACCGGTGACACACGTACTCCCGTGCACGTGCATCCAAACCCAGTCCAGATGCACACGCACAAGGGATCTAACACGTGCGAACTAAGCGTACGCGGAAGCTGTACATATCATAGCAAGCAACAAAGGAAATAGCGGAAGCCAAAACAATTGCAGAACGGAAAAGACAAAGATAAATACAATGCTGAAAAACCAAATACAAGTCTGAGTACACGACAAAATGAAGATGTACAATATACAGAGTACAAAGTCCAAAGTACCAAAATACAAAATCTCAAAAACCAACTCAAAACAAAAGACCACTGATATGCATGCACGCACTCGGCAGAGGTGATCAGGCCCACTCTGCCAAACCGGAGGGTGCCTCTACACTCGGCCCTGCAGCCTCCTCGACCGCCGGGGAGCTGGGCAAGGGATCTGTGCCTGCAACACCACAGACAACACAAATGAATACAACGATCCAGCAAATACAAGTAACAGGGATGAAACACTCACAGTATCAATTAGAATAAGGACAGAATAGTAATTTCAGAGTTTCATCTTAGTATGCTAAGCAATCGTGCATAGAAGTAAAGCATGATAAGTGAATCAAAACATAGAAATACGGAACTAAGTGGCTACTACGTTAACCATGTTCTCTCCAATAGAGAGCAGAGCAAAGCAGAGCAGAGGAGAACACCACTGACCGGGCCAGGGTACAAGTGGGTCTCAGTTCCTGGGTTCCGGGGTCCCAAGACAAAGCGACACTGCAGTTACAGAGATACAGAGATCTAAGCCAGAGGTAACCCCGTCGGGCATCCTAAGGCTGAGGCTGAGTAGAGCCAGACTAATACCAATCAAATCAAATCCATAGAAAGGGAGATTATCCGCTTTGGACTCACCGATGACAAGGACCGGATCTTATCCTCACGTATTAACCTCTGGGCAGAGCCACCTGGGGATACCCAAAATATACAAAGCCAGAAATATACAAAGCATAGCCAAAATACAGATCAGAACATAGATGAAGTCAAAGCACAGCATAGATCAAAGCGTATTACAGATCGAAGAATAAACAGACATACAGGACGAAAGCAAAATGACTGCGGAATGCATAGACATAGATTAGCAGAACAGAGGGCAAAGCTGTAAACAATATGCAATGCATCTCAGATTAATACGGAGTCAAGGTTCATTACAAGCCATCCCTAATATAGTTATTCACTGTCACTAACCGTGCATGTTGATGTAGCTGTAAGTTAGTCAATGCACCGTTGCCATCAAAGTGTTGCAATGTAATCTTTGCGTGCACCGACGTCCCTTAAACCAACACCCATGGGGAGGTGCTTAACAGTAATTCATGAATAAGTCACAGCCTAACAGACTCTTCATGCGATCCAAGGAATCCATTGGGCCGGTTTACATGGTTGGTTAACCTGTATTGAGCCCTACCAGTCTCACCATTATCCTAAGTTATATTTCAGAAATTGCCAGGCCTAACGGTTTAGCCATGAGGGACCTATGGTTAAGCCGAAGACATCTTACGCGTTGGTCGTAATACGCACTACGGCTTCACCTTGGTTCCATTGGAAACACAGCTAAACTAGTCAACTTTCACCTCTGATCTGATGCCTTTTTCGGCTGGGCTACAGTCAGTATACGGCTTAGCCGTAGACCAATCCACGGCTTGGCCGTAGCATTCCACGGCTTAGCCGTAGCCACACCGTAGGAGTACTGAATTGGAAAAGTTTCGACTGATCAGAGATTTAATTCACGGCTTGGATACGGTTGGGTCACGGCTAGCTTACGGCTCAGCCGTAGGACAATTTACGGCTCAGCCGTAGCCTAGCCGTAGAACAAAAGTGAAATTTCAAGTTTCTGGAATGTGAGCCGTAGAAACTTACGGCTTAGCCGTACAATACAGAACACGAATTCGGCTGAGTACAGAAACGAAATTTTTGGTGCAGAAGCTGAACCAAACAAGCTCAACTGATCCTAACATCTTAGAAAATGGCTGTAAAACATTTTTATACAGAGAATAAAGCTGAATCAAGCAATCAAACAAACACCCATATGTGTTATCAAAGCCTGTACTTATACTTGCCTCAAACTCTGAAAATCCACTGAATCAAGCTCCAAATCCACTAAAATCAAGACAAATCAAAGAAATAAACCATGCATGAGATGTAGACACAGCATAGAGAAAGAGAGGTGCAATTGGAGATGATGAAGAAAGAGGTTTGGAGAGAACCCACTTACCCAAAGCAAGGACAGAGAATAAGCACAGAGAGGAGAGAACTCAAATCGATGGAAACCCAATCCTCAAGAAGAGAGGTGAGGAAGAGAAGAGAAGAGAGAAACAACGTGGAGCTTCTCTGGAGTTGTTGCATGCAAGCATCGAAGGAAATGAACAAGAAGAAGACACCTGGGTCCTGACTCATATATATAGGTTTTGAAGTTTAGGTCAAAGTCCGAAGAGTTTATGCTAATTACAGTTCGAGTCACACGAAGGTCCAACTTCTCCAATTGACTCCAAACGGATCTGACACAGTTACGGAAAATAACGAGCTCAACAAAATACACATGTTGACACCAAGATGATGCAAATATGATGCAAGCAAAGCAAAAGCAAAATTACGAAAAGGGGCTTAGAACTACCTATTCCAGGTCAAAGGTTACTCAACTACCTATCCAAGGCCCAAAACCAAGTCCAAAAGAATAAAACAACCGAAAACACGCTAATGAGCCACTAATCCGGCTCAAAGGGGATCGGAGTGTTACACATGTTCAGCTCCTGCTGCGTGAATAAGTACTGCAAACTGTGGTGGTCAGAACGAACCTCAAACCGCACACCATACAGATAATGTCTCCACAGCTTCAATGCGAACACGATGGCTGCCAATTCCAAATCATGGGTGGCGTAATTCTTCTCATGTTCTCGCAACTGTCTCGATCCATAAGCAATAACCTTCCCATGCTACATCAACACACAGCCTAGACCAACTCGAGAAGCATCTGAATAAACCACGAATCCTTCCCTACCATCTGGCAAGGCTAACACTGGGACCGTAGTCAACTTCTCTTTCAAAGTCCGGAAACTGGCTTCACACTCCTCAGTCCAATCAAATGGTACATTCTTCCTGGTCAACTTCGTCAAAGGAGAAGAGATCTTAGCAAAGTCCTGGACAAATCGACGATAGTAACCTGCTAGACCAAGGAAATTGCGAACTTCTGTCATTGTCTTGGGGCTACACCAATTCACCACTGCCTCCACTTTAAATGGATCAACTGCCAATCCCTCTCGTGAAATGATATGACCTAAAAATGCCACCTGCTCAAGCCAAAAATCACATTTCGACAACTTAGCAAACAATCGATGTTCTCTCAACAACGACAAGGCTTTTCTCAAGTGCTCCCTATGCTCCTCTACTGACTTAGAGTATATCAGTATATCATCAATAAACACGACTACGATTGGTCCAAGAAAGGAGCAAAGATCTGATTCATCAATGCCATAAACGCTGCAGGGGCGTTGGTTAGTCCAAAAGGCATCATGAGGAATTCATAATGGCCATAACGAGTCCTGAAGGCAGTCTTGGGAATATCATCTTCTTTAACCCTCAACTGGTGGTATCCGGACCTCAAATCAATTTTAGAAAAATATGCTGCACCCTGAAGTTGGTCAAACAACTCATCAATCCTGGGTAGGGGGTACTTGTTCTTGATAGTCACTTTGTTCAACTGTCGGTAGTCTATGCACATCCGAAAAGTGCCATCCTTCTTCTTGACAAACAAGACTGGTGCTCCCCAAGGTGAGACGCTAGGGCGAATGAAACCCTTGTCTAAAAGCTCCTGCAATTGCTTCTTCAACTCTGACAATTCAGCTGGGGCCATGCGATATGGAGCCTTGCTGATCGGTGCCGTGCCGGGAACAAGCTCAATGGCGAACTCCACATCTCGAACCGGGGGTAAGTCTGGCACATCGTCTGGGAAGATATCGGGAAAGTCACAGACCACCTGGATCTCACCTAGCTGCTTCGTCTTCTTCTTCGCTGAGATAAAGGCAATGAAGCCTTCACACCCTCGGCGGATCAAGCGATCTGCCTTACATGCCGAGATCACACGTCTGGGGCATCTCTGCTGACTGCCCTCGAAACGGAAGCCCTTGCCTAAGTCGAAAAAGATCGTCCTGTTGTAACAGTTAACACAGGCACGATATCGAGCGAGCCAATCCATACCAAGGATCACGTCGAAGTCCAGCATCGACAACAGGATCAAATCAACAGGTAACTGATGACCTGCAATCTGCACGTCGCAATGGGGGTAGTACATACTACACTCCACTCGCTTGCCAACTGGGGTGGATACAACCAGCACATATGGCAACGGCTTAGACGGCTGATGTAACCGCTCGGCAAAATGAGGTGCTACTTAAGACCGTGTAGACCCCGAATCGAACAATGCTAATGCCTCGACGTGCGAAATCAAAACAGTACCTTCAACCACCTGTGGATCCTCGGCACTCTCATGGGTGGTAGCGTAAGCACGGGCTGTCTGGCGAGGCTGTCTCGAGCCTGGACGAGCTGACTGTGACTTGCTCGGAGCTGTAGGTACACTGGGTCTGCTAGGAACTGCACCGGAGGTAGGACCAGAGGTTGGGGGCTGAAGGGCTCTATATCGAGGACAATTGGCGATCATATGCTCCCTCTAGCCGCAAATAAAACAAGCACCTGCCTTCCTCTAACACGCGTCAGTCGCGTGGCTCTTGCCACAATACCCACAAGTCACTCCGGCGGAACTGGAAGAACTCTACTGACCTTTGGTCTTCTTCTGTACTTGTCCTTGGGCACTGAAGGGTTGCTGTTGCTTGGGCTCAACGGCTCTCGCAGCTTGGTGGATGGCCTCGGCAGAATAGGCCCTGTCCACTGCATCATCAAACTTAGCCGGACGCTGAAACGCAGTCACGTGGTGCATGTACTGGGGATGCAGACCTTCAACAAACCGGTTCACCTTCTTCTCTTCGGTACTGATCATATCCGGAGCAAAGTGCGACAACTGAGTAAACTTGTTCACATATTCTGCTACTGTCATTTGCTGCTGACGGAAAGCTAAGAACTCAACCTCCTTGGCTCGAAACACATGAGCCGGGATGAACTTCCTCCTGAACTGCTGCTTGAACATCTCCCAAACCGTCGCACTAGGAATGTCTCTGTATGAGTCTTTCACGCTTTTCCACCAAGTTTTTGCGACGTCTCTCAACATAGAAGTTGCTAGTCCGACTTTCTGCCGGTTCGTGCACACGACGGTCTCAAAAACATCCTCCGTCTGCTCCAACCACTGTTCGGCCTTCAATGGCTCTTCTGTCCCGAAAAACTCAATAGCTCCTCGCTTGCGAAATTTACCATAGAGGGCATTCGGGTCACTCTCTCGAGGCTGTAAGACCACCTACTGGTCTATGTGTGACTGAACTGGGGCTTGGCTTTGTCGGTCTAACATGGTGGTAACTTGTGCTTGTAAGTTCTGCATTGATTGCGATTGTGCTTGTAGAGACTGAAATAGCATGAGAATGCGTTCATCTGTATTCTGTGTCTGCGGTGACGGTGCGGATCCGCTTTCATTATTTCCGGCGTTCTGCTGAGAACCCGAACTTGACGCCATCCTGTAAAATGGAAAGAGTCAGACACAAACACAAAACAATAGCGCCCAATAAGCCCCAAAATCTAAAAAGATCACAAAGAAAATCGTATCCTCACCACGATCCTACATGCCTACATGCTTATTATCGAGAGCAAGGAATGCTCTGATACCATACAATACGTATGTCACAACCCGAGCCCAGGGGTCGGGGGTTAGCAAAAGCCAAACCTAATGACACACGTACTCCCGTGCATGTACACGTAGACCGAGTCTAAATGCGAACGCACAAGGGAACATTCACACGTGCCAAACATGTACGCGGAAGCTGTAAATATCAGAAACATCAAACTAACAGTGCAAGAAGAGAATATGAAGAAAGGACGGACATAATTACATATGAAAGTCTTAACAAAAAGAACAAAATAACATATACAGTCTGACATATACACAAGTGTGCAATCCTCAAAAACACAAGACTCCAATGATGCATGCCAAGAACGCTCTCCCGTGGAGTGATCACATCCACTCCTTTAGGCCTGATGGGGCCTCGGGGGTCTCATCTGGAGCTGGCCGACCTGCGGGGGTTCGGCAGGGGTATCTGGGCCTGCAACACCAAAAACAACCGTGAATACGATGATTCAGCAAAGTATAAACCATAGCAAGTTAACACACGCTGTGTATAATAGAATAAAGAACATCATGTGATTAAAGAAGGCATTTTCGTATACTAGGCTATCATGCAAGAAAGAAATATGCTAAGTGAATCAATGAATACATGCTGTGTACATAACTAGTGGCTATTACATTACCATATGCTCCCAAAAGAGGGATCTTATAACATGCAAAGAACACCATTGTCCGGGCCAGGGTACAATGGGTCTCGGTTTCCTGGGGTCCGGTTCCCCAAGACGTATCCTTACTGCAGCAAGTTCATATAACTATACCAAATTCACCCCGTCGGGATCCTAAGGCTGAGGTTAAGTAGTGCCTGACCATAAGGAGTCAATCATGAAACCCTGAGTAGATCGTGACAACATATCATACGTGCATATCTGAAACACATTATACATGCATACTCAAGGTAAAGAACCACAATGTGAAAGTAACGAAACACACGTAATCATATCAGTGAGTTGAGATCAATGATCGAATGCAATATGTTATGCAACAAATCATGCGAAATCGGATCATCTTTATTTACAAACCAATTTTAATCTAATTATCCGGTGTTTCTAACCGTGCATGATGATGTAGTTTTAAGTTATTCGATGCACCGTTGTCTAGTGTTGCATCGAATCGGGCGGTGCACGAAGTCCCTTAAACCAACACCCATGGAGAGGTGCTTAACATCCGGATAACGAACATGAATGATTCGCAGCCCTCGAGATCATTCACGCGTTGTATCACATTCCGTTGGGCAGGTCTAAGTGCTCTACATTCTATCATGAAGGCCATATCAGTCTTACCCTTACACCTATCCTTGTCCTTTCTTATTCTAGTGTGGATACGGCTTAGCCGTGTGGGTGCTACGGCTTAGCCGTGTGTGGTCTACGGCTTAGCCGTGGCTGGGCCGTAGAAGGTCTGTCAAGTGATGGCCCTCAGTTAAATCCAGAAAGTGCACCCTGTATTGATCTACGGCTTGGCCACGGCTGAGCTTCGGCTTAGCCGTAGGGCAATCCACAGCTTAGCCGTACCCGAGCCGTAGAGGAAAACTGGGTTTTTATCCTTTCTGGACTTTAAGCCGTAAGTGGCATAGGCTTAGCCGTACCTGTACGAAGTCAACTTTCTGAAACACATACAGAATGCCTGTAACACCATCCAATTTGCAATTCTCCAATAGAGATAGACAAGTACTGAATCAATGAGTATCAAATGGGCTGTAAACACATTTTTCCATATCAATTCGTGTAAACTAACCAAATCAAATACATACCAACATGGGTTCTCACAAGTTATGGTTATACTTGCCTTAATTGGAATTCAATTGCACAATTTGTTGTCCTAAAGCCCAAACACAACCTAACACAAATCAAACCACATGCATGCATGAGAATTGGAATCACAGACACACCATGCAAATGAGAAACAAGAAGGAGAAGAGATAGAGAAAGGAGATGAGAGGAATGGAAGGAAATCCACTCACCTCACATGCAAAGACCCAAACTTCCTCTTGATCGATGGAGGAGAGAAAGTTGGAGAAGAGAATTCAAGTGAAAGAGAGAGAGGAATTCCACGTGCACAGTGAAGCAACTGAGAGAGAGAGAGAACGTGAGTTGGTCGATGGATGAGTTATTTATAAGCTAATGGGTTGTTCAAATTGCAAGAGAGTCCAAGTGAGAATTCTATTTTCAGTTTGGGTCAAATCCAGGTCCAATCGGATCACACGACATCGGTTGCAAATGACGTAGTTACGAAAGTTAACGAGCTCAACGAAAGACACGTGTTGACATCAAGATGATGCAAAAATGACCATATCTAAGAAAAGCTAAAATTACGAAAAAGAGCTTGGTCTACTTAATCCAGGTCAAACTCAACCCAACTACCTATCCATGACCCGAAACGAAAATAAAACACAAACAAAACACGATTAGCAACGAAAACAAGATTAACTAGCCGCTAAACGGGGTCAAGCTAGGTCGGAGTGTTACAGTAGCTCTCTCAGCATCCCCCACTTTTGCTTGGATGCGTCCATGTAGGCCTCCAAGGAAATGTATAACCTTCTCCTCCAAAGGATTAATAAGGGTAGGAGCATACTTGTGCCCTTTCAGTTGCCCTTTCTTTCTTATCCCTTTGTCTATCAGCTGCCCTCTCAGCCTCATGGGCTCTCGGTAGATTTGCCTGAGCTATGTGAGATTGAATGAATCCTTGAAGAAGCTAAGCAAACCGTGGGTCAGTAAGAGGTGCATCATTAACATCATCATTATTATTATTGTCACGACCGAGCCCAGAAATCGGGGGTTAGTTAAAACCTAACCGGTGACACACGTACTCCCGTGAAATTCATACCCGGACTGGAGTCTGAATGGAATTACACAAGGGATATTCACATGCTTACTCATGTGAAGTGTTGAACAGATCACTTATTCGAACATTCAGTGTGCGGAAGCCTGTCAATATCACTTATAATTTCTTTCCTTATCATTGAACAGTTTAGCAAGCCCAAAAACAACCGTGAACAGTCTAAACATTAATTATATTTAGGAACAAGGTTAGTATCTTAATTATACACATTACCCGCATAACCCAAATGATGTGCTCATGCATGCTGAAGAGTGGCGTTTTATGATGAGAATACTGAAAAATGGAGACATA
Organism: Sextonia rubra; assembly: GCA_037013555.1. Classification (NCBI taxonomy): domain Eukaryota; kingdom Viridiplantae; phylum Streptophyta; class Magnoliopsida; order Laurales; family Lauraceae; genus Sextonia; species Sextonia rubra. The sequence continues at coordinate 99,963,399 of JASUAD010000001.1, read as the reverse complement.
GATAGCGAGATCAAGTTAACAATACAATTTACAAGGATGTAATCATATGCGCATGCTAAAAGACCCAAAGAACCCAATATAAACCATTAGTAACTACTGGTGAGTCGCTCTCGCCATGGGGATCAGTCAGCAAATATTCTGCTGTCCTTCTGATACCATTTGGAGGAACCATTGTGGTCTCCTTTCGGTGATACCTGGGTCTGTACCAGACCGGATTTGGATCTTGAACCTGTACCACCATTAAACAACTTATGAATACGATAATTTAGCAAATCATAAGCAAAATTAAGGTAACACGCATTGTGTCTAAAGGAATTAAGGACATGAAATCAACAGAAGTTAAAATAGTATACGCAGCATATCATGTACTTTCGGTTTTGCTTATGGACTCACAGGTGGCTATGACCCGATCTTGCCCAAAACGCGTCGCCTCAAAAGAAATAAAAGACCTATGATTAATCGAGTTTCAATTTAGTATACTAGGCGAGTTGTGCATAAGAATAAAATATGCTATTAAAATCATACAACAGATGTACTGACTAGGTAGCTACTACATTTGCCATATTCTTCCTATCGAGAGTAAGCAGGATGAGAACACTATTGACCGGGCCAGGGTACGAATGGATCTCGGTTTCCCAGAGTCCGAAAGTCCCAGAACAGGAGCACACTGCGGCGGCGACAAACAGGCTACGCCAAAGTCAATCCCGTCGGGTATCGTAAGGCTGAGGCTGAGTAGCACTAGACCACTTCGAGTCAATCATGTACTTGAGTAATCATGCAGTACCAAATCATATACATTCCAGTGATTCCAGTTAAGTGTGTAGTATACACGTGCTCAAGCCAATACCACTAATCGATGTGAATGATATCAAGAACACATAAAGTGGATTCAATACACACACTACTGAAAAGACATACATACAAGAATCATTATTTCATGCATAAGAGTGGAGGTCGATAAACATCGTCCAATATGCCATGCAATTCAATTATCATGCAATCAAGGCAGTTTTACTATCTAACCCTAATCTAGTCATCCATTGTTTCAAACCGTGCATGATGATGTAGTTTTAAGTTATTCAATACACAGTTGCTTTCTTTGGTGTTACATTGTATTAAGAAGGTGTATCAAAATTCCTTAAACCAACACCCATGGGGAGGTGCTAAACAGATGGACAACATCACATGAATAAGTCTCAGCCCTCAAGACTTTTCATGATCTTTTAATTATTCCTTTAGGCTGGTTAATGGTGTACAAGGATCCAAAACTAAGGCCCTACGAGGTCTCACACCATACCTATCAATCCTAGGTTCCATGAACCCACGGCTTAGCTGCGGCTGGTCTATGGAAGACTTCCTCCAAGCACTAACGAGCAGAGAGACCCGAGAATGTAGCATAAAAAAGGTCTCTATTAGTGTTTAAATGTAGGAGAATAAGAATAGGCGAGAAGGGAATTCAGTCAGAAACTGAATCTCCCAGAGTAGAATGCTTCAGGGCGGACCGATCGGTCCTGAAGCCCAATCGGTCGGATTTTAGTTCTGGAGGAGTCTGGTTAGTTGGGTAACAGAACTATGTATTGGGTGGACCTGTTACAAATAACTCGAGAAAATAGAGAAAACCAAATCACACACAAGAGGGCTATGGAACACATGAAAACTGAAAGATTAAGATTCATTCAATCATGATTTACCAATGTGTATTCATCCTCAATTTGCTTGTACTTGCCTTCAATTCAACGTTTTAAGCATAATCCTTTTTTTGGCTCAGTTTGGGTGTTTGGAACCTAAATGCCATGCATGCCAAAAATAAAAAAATAGATGAGTACATGTATGAATTGAGAGTCCTCTTGACTCCACTAACCCAAGAGACCAATGAGCATAAAACAAGCTTACCTTACCGGTGACTAGAGAGCAACTGAGGAGGACGAAGAACCCACGATTTCCAACACCAACAAGGAAAGAAAGAAGAAGAGTTGAGCTAGAGTAGATGCTTGAAACCTCACATGAAATATTTGTGATGCAGAGAAGAAGAAGAGAAGAGAAGAGAAGAGGAAACAATGAAGAGGAGAAGAAGAAAAGGTTGGTGAGGCATAGGTCGGTGGTGTCTTCTTATATAAGACAAGCTTTTTGAATTTTATAAGAAAGTCCTTCTAGATTTATGTAATTTTCAATATAAGTCAAATGAGGGTCCAGTTGCATCAAATGACGTGAGATACGCCCAAGTCAATTACGAAAGTGAACGAGCTCAACAAGACAAACATGATGATGTCAAGATGATGCATGTATGACGTGAAATCGAGTGTGCTAAAATTATGAAAAAGGGCTTTCATCACTTAGGTAAGGGTAAACCCAACCCAACTACCTATCTATGACCTGAACTTGGCCTACTAGGACCGAATTAAAGAAAACCACATAATTAGTTCATAATCATATTTAATTACTTCTAATCATGCTTAGCTGGAGTCGAAGTGTTACAATTATCTCGAGATCATCTCCCTTGATGAGCCATAATCTGTAAAAGAATTGGAAATCTTTTAGCACCTAACAACCAGTGCTAGACAACAATGCTATAGACCTTACATTCAGCATGTAAAATTTGTTTAACGACATCAAGTGCTCACCACATCCCATTTTCCTGTCCATTTTTAAAATCCAGAAACATGCAAATCTCTAATACCAATTGTCACCCTCAGATCGTAATCCAGGGTTGAATGTGAGATTAGGGGCCAATTAAAATTTTTCGGGTTTAAAACAACACGTGACTCTTAATCGATCCCACACAGGACCTTAGTCCGCAGTGAGTTTATGAAATTGAACCTATACCAATATCTGCTCAAGCCTTATCTAGCAATTGGTATCACAATAAAATACAAAATATGCACATCAAAAGATCTAGATCAAAAGTTAAAGTTTCAAAGATAGAAACATGTTTAATTACAAGCCCACTAAAACTCAGGCCCCAAAAAGAATAACTAAAAAAAAAACCCAAAAGATTTTAGCCCAAAAATGAAGTCCCTTACAAGCCTAGATGGGTCCAACTCCATCATCTGCACCCCATACGGGTTCATTAAGTGGCTCAAGCGCTTGTAGCGCTTCACCCTGAACTTCCTCCTCGAGGTAGAATTCATCGGTGCCAACACACCAATACAATATTATTACACTACAATGAATCAGCAAGAAGACAATATGAACTATAATAAACATAAAATACAAAGTGAGTAGAAACGACATAATCACATGAAAGAGATATAATAAGGATACAATATTAGTAATGAAGAAGAAAGGAATCCTAATCCATTTCATACGAGTGAGCACGTAAGTTCACCAATAGGGCGGTCGACCTTTTGATTCATTGGAAAATATTCTAATGTCAATATCAAGTGGTCAATCCTGTTCATATGAACTAAGCCCGTCAATATCGGGTAAAAACTCGTCAATACTGGATGCCAAACTGTCCATAAATTATGGTGATTAGTCTGTTTGATTCAATCTGCAGTAGTCGACAATAAACCTCAAACACAAATATATATATATACACCAAAAGTCAGAGGCACTTAGACACAAATTCTAAGTCACAGTGAATGGGGTTGGCTTCTTGTGAGCACATCAATTGGATCAATGAGAATTACTCTAGAATCATAATTCAAACCTATACAATGCGCATAATCCTCTGGTCACAAAGTACCCACATCGTCAAGCCTCTCCACCTTCCAAGTCTAAATGCAAGGTATAATCTAAGAACACGTACACTATGTGTATATCACAAAAACCATGCAATGTAACCTAGAAACCAAGGAGTGTACACCAAATAACTCCTGATTCATCTATCATCGTTCGCATACGTGACATCTCTTACTTGAATCACAATTGAAAGTTTGGGGAATTTAAAGTCAAATATCCAAGATGTGTAGACCCAACTCCCATTTCAACTAAGTGCAAGGTAGATTGTCCCTCGTACACCAAATGAGTGATTCGTAAGAGAAACATATGCCCAAATATGTCTCTTACATAGTGATTTAAGTTGGTTTATTGAAATGTAAGTCAAATGGGGTCCCACAATTGAAATATGGTTTTAATATAGATATAGTATGAATATGGATCCCAAAGAACCCATAAAACGCCACCACACTAGCCCCAAAGACCCAAACCCAACTCTGAGGTAGAATTGGAATTCGGTCGATCAACTCCGATCGATAGGGGAGTGGTTCAATCGATTGAGTCTGGGACCAAATCCTATGGGAGTCCCTTATTTCTTCCATTTTTTTAGGAGTCCAACTGCTTTCCTTTATTCCCCATTGTACCTACATTAAAATAGGACCTTTTCCTCTCCAATCCACACAAGAATCCACCTCCAATGACTTCATCCATTTATTCATTCAAGATCACACCCAAATCTAGCATTAATATCCAATTTCATTTAAAGGGGCAAAGCATCTAAATGAAGCAAATGTGCTAGAATCAACAATAGGACATGCATTTTATTATAGGAGGATGTTTATCAACTTGCCATGATGATAATGGGTGAAAATAGAAGATGCCCTAATCCTCTCAACACCCAATCAGAGCTCAAACAGAGAAAAGACTCCACTTAAAGCAAAACCACTCTATAAATACAAAAAAGAGAACCTAATGAGAAATCAAAACACGTCCTAAGCTCAAAAACTACAAAGACCTAGAAATGAAAAGGTCAAAAGCTTACCTAGAACTTGGTGGTTGATGGAAGAAGACGAAAATGGTGTCTACATGTTGAGGAAGGCTTGAAGAAGAAGTTTGGAGTGAAAATTTGGTGGTTCTATGGCTACAAATCGGGCAGTCGCAAGGAGGGAGATTGAGGAGAAAGAGAAATGGGACGGAAAGAAGAAAAAGAGAAAGAAAGAAGAAAAGCCGAGACTTTGGAGTTTTTAAAGGATGGGGTTTTGCGTAATTACGACCAAGGCTTAGTTTAAGGGATTCAAATATTTGGAAGGTTAAAAGGATTGAGTTTGGTCTAAGATAGAAGGATTAAAGTCTTGAAATTAAACAATCTACCTGATGGATCCGAATCCTCGCAAAATGATAAATTACGAAAAAGGGCCTCTAACATCCTAAATTGCAAACTACGCCCTATTACGCTCAAACGAGCTAAAAACCCAATGAAATTCTGCACATACGGTCCTAATACTAAAACGGATTTGTCTAGACTCTAACGAAGCTTAATTAGATAAAATATAATTAATTAGGCTAATGTTCATATTAGGTTACGGAATGTTACAAAACCCCTCCAGCAAATACTCATTAAACGCTTAATCCATCCTAATCAATAAGAAGTGAATTATGTGGCTATAGTACAAATGCAACTACCTCAATCTGGGCCTTAGTGGAATGGATCTTCTTACTGGCCTAATCGCTCACGGGCTGACCTGTACAAATGGGGTCCAACTTGTAGGGTCTACATGTTTGAAGAGCTTGAGTCAATGTAGAGCTGCATACCGCACCTTCCATGGAAGGAGCCAATAAAAAAGTCAACCCCAAAACAAATACCCACTCAAAAGAGTGCATTTATTCACCAAGGTTAGAGATGAAAAGAAAACCAATAGAAATCGTAAACGGGCCAGCCGTGGCATAGAGGATCAAATAAGATGGCGATCATGTGTTCTTCAAACTACAAAAGATAATTTATTGGAAACACAGATACATCTGGAGCCATTGGATTAGTGGACCAGTCATCCCTAATGATTATTCCTGTCATAAGGCCACATTGGTTCTCTAATCATGTTGATGGAAGTAGGAAATTTCTGGGCATTCTTTTGGCATGCAAATGCCATCCGAAAGTCAAATGATATACTTCAGCATATATACTCATGTTTGAGATGGCTGAAATTCAGCATGTAACAGTCAATATATATATCTGGATTCCTGACACCTAGCGTTTATTTATCTTCTCCAATACATGAGATAAGATTGGCACATTGAATTTTCTCCAAAGAGTAAGAGAGTCGAAGTGGTACATCACTACAACAGAATTCCTCTTTTTGGCTACGAAATTGGGAGACGAAATTTAATTTTGTCCTAATGTCAGTTATTGGCGACCACAGTTTTGTTTCATCGCCAATTTCGAAAAGAAAAATACATATCTTTTGGAGATGAATAAAAGTTCGTTGCCTAAAGTGTGACATAGGTAAAAAAAAAAAAAAATTAATGTCGTCGCGTAAAGAGAAAATAGGAGACGACATTAAAGTTTTTCGTCGCCGTTGCAACGAAAATAAACGGAATTGCTTCCCGCGAAAATACTGAGAAATACTGGCGACGAAAGTGGTTTTCATCGCTCTAAAGTTTTCTAAATAGAAACCCTAAAAAATCACTCTCTTTTGATCACAAAGATCTCTCAAAAAAAGGCGCCAGCCCTCTCAACAGAGTAGCTGACGTCGACACATGTTTAAGGATATCAAATCTCAAATACTCTCTCTCTCTTTTGATCGCCTTTTTAGGATCTGTGCAGTAAGGTATGATATACGGTTTCTGCTGTTCATTTCAAGCAACGATTTGTTGCATTTGGTGGTGTCTTTCCTGAGAAATTTAGTTTTGGTCTGGAGCTTACGGTTTTGTTTTGCTTTTGGTCTTGGAGCTTTTTGGTTTTGGTTTGGAGCAAGGAATCAGAAGCGGCTCGTGTTCGTGCTCGTATAGTTCACACAAAAGCGGCAAGTTTTATTGTTGAAATCTGACTTTAGTTAGAAAAAATGGTTGCATCATATGCGTTTTGTGCTTCTTTTGTGTTTGGGCTTGTTCTCTCCCTTCGTGCCTTACCATTTCTGAATCAATCAAACAGAGTATGGCACAACAAACTGCTTTGCTCTAATGGGTCCATTGTTGTTAGTTCCATTGTTGTAGTTAGCTCTTATCTTTTTTGCTCTTATGTAATAAAAGCTTTCTGTTACCAGTAAAAAGGAAAAAAGAACAGAGAAAAAAAAAAAAAGCAAAACTAACCACTTAAATGGAACATTCATGCCTAGAAGGACCATTGAAGTGGAGAATCCATATTCCACAGAATGGACTTTCTGTCCTTTTTACCCCCTCTGTACCGTATACACAACAAAACGTGTGGTTTATTCAATCCTAATGTAATTCAATGGCCGTGTCCAAATTAACAATTTACTGTCTCTGTGTAGTTTGATATATATTTTTTTATATAAGATCTTGTTGGTTTTTACCACCTGCTGTAGGAAATTGGTGGGCCCACAGGCACACACAGATATTCTTCACTTTCATTATGAGAATAGATAAGCTAAATACAAAGAGAGTTGCTCACTTTACTCAATATTGACCCACTCAACAACCGGGCTACACCCCCCCCTTCTCTCTCTGTTCTCATAGACTCACCACATGCACTCGACAAAAATGGCACGAGGCCTTACAATATTATATTAGTTTTATATCCTCAAAGGCGGTGAAATGTTTCATGGCAATGGAGTGGGTCACGTTGCCATGCATCAAAATTAGTTGGCATGAATGCTATGAGATGCTTCATCATTATGACGTGGTGCGTTACAGTAGTGGTCGGATAGAGGAAGCTAGTGATGAGGTGAAACGTAGAGGATGACGATGTAATTGGTCTGGGTCTAGGCAGTGTTGCCAACACCTGCTGTTTTGTTTTTTATTTCTCGATTACTTTACACTTGGATAAATAAAACAAACTTTATATTTCATGTTAGTAATAAGATTGTTTTGATTGCTGCTTCAGATTCCTCATTTGAGATGAAGATGAAAGTACGATGCAGCCCTCTTACATAGTCAGCCACAACGGGGATTGGGGGAGCAGTGATGGTTCTGAGAATCAATTAAAAAACTGTTTGGGACTGCTTGTTAAGGGATTACCGAGAGTGAGAGCAGGAGCTGTTTGTGATGCGTGTGGGGGTGGGAGGTTCTTGCCCTGTTTTGAGTGCCATGGGAGTTGTAAGAAGGTGAAGGAAGATGGGAAGAAGGTGGTGAGGTGTCCTGATTGTATTGAGAATGGGTTGGTTCTATGTCCCATGTACAGCCGATTTTAGTTTTTCCTCCTTTTGGGTGTTTTTGGATGTTACCTAGAATTGCAAATGGGTGGGGGAATGTTATGTTTTCATAACTGTGCTGGCCATGGCTTCTAAATACACTGCAAATACTTATTGATTCCTATATTGTATTTGATTATAAATCCTCTGTTGAAATATGTTAGAATCTATAACTTAAGTGGGATTTGAAAGTAAATGGAATTTGTGAGTACTTGTGCTTTTTTTTAAATCCTCTTTGAAGTTTTATTTTATAGAAATTTTTATTATTTCCATTTTTTCAAATTAAAAAATTTTTGAAATTATTATGGAGACGAAATTAATTCGTCGCCACTGTTGAATTTTCCTTACCTATGCCATATTAAAATGTCATTGGCAACGAAAATAATTCGTTACCAATATTAGCGAGGAATTATTTTTGTCACCTATAGTTCTTTAGCGACGAAAACTATGCTAAACTTTCCTCGCCTATGCTACATTATAGAGCCATGGGTGACGAAAACATTTTGTCGCCAATATTAACAACAAAATATTTTTGTCGGCCATGTGAAAATTTTTGTCGCAAAAACATCTCATTTCAGTTGGACAAATTGATTTGGTGACAAAAATCACTGTTTTGGGCAACAAATTAGCGACGAAAAAAGTTCGTCACCATATGGAGACGAAATTTTTATTTTGTTGCCAACTAGAATTCTTGATGGACTTACTGTGAGGAAATTGGCTACAAAACTATTTCTTCACCGATAATATAGGTGGCAAAATCTTTAGTTTGGGTGACGAAATTTTTCATCACCTAAAACCATATCTGTTGTAGTGACAAAACTACAAGATTGAAATTTATTGCTACGAAATTTATGTTGGGTTTATGTCTTGTATTTCGGGTTCACTATATTGATCCATCAGGTTAGCTATGGATCGGACTTTGGATCAAGGGTATTTTGATCTTTATATTAGGTTTTTTAAGGGCTAAGAAAGAGAGTGTTATATATATTTTATATAACCTGATAACCATTGGCTAAAGCAGAAGAGTGCAATAAAGCAATAAAAGAATGGTGTTCTCTGGTGTGCTTTTCTGATGTTTGTCTCTCTACTTGTGTGGCTTGTTTGACCGATCATAGGTTATGCCTCGCGAATCCCTTTGTCCGTGATTGCTTGTCTTCATTTGTGAAGAAAACTTGTTTTGTTTGCAGAAGCTAAAAGGAGAGAGAAGGTTGGATTGGTCATGTGTGGTGAATCATCGTGACTTCTTTTCACTTGTTTCCTCGAAAGGAAAGGAAGGAGAACAAGAAGGTTCTTTCTCGTTTTTAGTGACGACAAATTTCTTGCCCTTTTGTATAAAGGTGCAAGAGATTTTTTTTTATAAAAGGGTTGTGTTGCTTGAGTTTGCATCTGAACATTAGGGTTCTATTCGCTTCTGTCAAAGTAGAAGATCGCCGGTGCCTCCTTTTACTAGATTGCTCGTCAGTTGCCGCCTCATGTGCTCCATCATCGAAGTACATCTCTTTTGTCGTCCGCCATGCTAGATTAGAGAGAGAAAGGGATGTTCGTCCCTGGTTGTAGGTTCTGCTCTGCGAGGAAGGAGGAGACCTGGTTTTTGGGCTTGGTCTTTATCGGGCTGTTTGGGTTAGGTTGGTTCTGTCTTTACTCATGGCAACAGCGCAATCCAAGCCAGGTTGGGTCTGGGTCACATTCAGGTCGGGTGGACCTGATTTGTTTGCAATAGAAGAAGTAGGTCTGTTCGTGCCGTGTTTGGCCTGACCTGTGAAACAAATCCTAGCAGCATTAGGCTGACGTCAGCACCACGTCAGCAGATAGGTCAAAGCCAGTTTGAGTGGGATTGATGGTTGAAAAGTATTCTGCAATATCATAATCATCTGATGTCCGATCGGAGATCCATTTGTGCCTATGGACTTTTTTTGAGAAGATCTCCACAGTGGAAGGGGGAAATTAGCTGTTTGTCAGTCAATAAGGAGGTTTGACCGATAGAAGCGTAAAAACTTGTTTCTGTGATATTAGAACTATCCAAACTCGGATTTTGGATCTGTTTCTTGCAGCGTGCTCATGGTGACAAGATATACAGTGTAGTACAGAAATTTGTAAAAATGAAAGCAAAATTTGAAGTTGAAAAATTCAGTAGCAGGAATGAGTTCAACTTATGGCGCATGAAGATAAATGCTTTGTTGGTTTAGAAGGTGTTGCAAAAAAGCATTGAAGGGAAAGAATGCCTTTCCTCTGATGTTGTCAGAAGACAAGAAGGAGGATATACTAGAGAAGGTATATGAAGCAATTTTGTTATGATTGAGAGATGGAGTGCTGCGAAAGGTTGCTTAAGAGAAAACCGTTGCTAGGTCGTGGTTGAGATCAAAGACTCTATATGACCAAGTCTCTGACAAGCTGTTTGTACCTAAAGAAATGGTTGTTCACTATTCAGATGTTGGAAGGTATGTCTCTTGATATCCATCTTGATACATTTAATAAAGCTGTCGTGGATATGGAAAACATAGATGTTTCAATTGATGCTGAGGACTAAGCTATTATGTTGTTATGCTTTTTACCACCCTCATATGGGCATTTTTTTTGATATTATGATGTCTGATAGAGATACTCTTTCTAAGGAAGATGTAAAGGCAGCCTTGAGCTCTAAAAAGTTGACGAAAAAGGTTGTTTTTGAAAATAGTGATAACTCAAGCGAGGGTTTGGTTGTAAGGGAAAGAGCAAGTGACTCCAGTAACAGGGGCAATATAGATCCAAGTCTAGATTCAACAGGAAGAACATTTAATGTTATTATTGTCATAGGAAAGGACACATCAGAAAGAACTATCCTATAGGCAGAGGAAATGAAAAGAAATTAAAGATTCGTCCTCTGATTATGTAGTCAATTTGTAGAGGGAAGATCAGATTTTGATGCTAATAGTGCATTTTTTATGATTACAAATGGTATCATAATCAGAATGAATGGATTCTTAATTCTGCATGATCTTACAATAAATGTCCCAATAGGGATTGGTTTACCAATTATCGTGATATCAACGGTGTGGCAGTGTCTTGATTGGCAGCGTTGTTGCATGCAACACAGTTGACATTGGAACAATTATAATCAAGATGTATGATGGAATCATAAGAACATTGGTAGAGGTTCGGTATGTCTCTGATCTAAAAAAGAATCTTATTTCTTTGGGTGCTTTGGACTTCAATGGTTGTAAATTCTCAGCAGAAGGTGGAGTCATGAAGATTGTTAAGGGTGCTTTGATTCTTATGAAAGGTAGTAGAGTTTGAAACTTGTATGTTTTGTTCAAAAATACTATTTCAGGTGGAGTTGCAATGTCTTTATCAGATGATCATGAATTTGTCTTAACTGTTTATGGCACTGAAGCATGGGTCACATGAGTGAGAGGGCTTGACAATTTTAAGCAAGTGGAATTTGCTATGTGTCACAAAGACGGGCAAATTAGATTTCTGTGAGAAATGCATATTCGAAAAACATTGAAGGGTTAGTTTCAAAACGAGTATTCATCACATGAAAGGTATCCTTAATTACATTCATTTAGATGTATGGGATACTTCTAAGGTTTATTCCAAGGTGGGTCCCGGTATATGTTAAGTTTCATCGATAACTATTCAAGGAAAGCCTAGTTTACACACTAAAAACGAAGGATCAGACCTTTGAAACATTTAGGCGATAGAAGGCAATGGTTGAGAAATAGATCGGCAGGAAGGTGAGAAAGTTGAGGACAGATTATGTCAAGGAATATAGATCTAATGAGTATAAGAACTACTGCAAGAATAGAGGAATAGTTTAGCATTTCACTACGTGTAACACTCCGATTCCCTTTGAGCAGGTTTGGTGGCTCATTAGTGAGTTTTGTTTTGATTATTTCTTTTGGACTTGGTTTTGGGCCTTGAATAGGTAGTTGAGTAACCTTTGACCTGAGATAGGTAGTTCTAAGCCCTTTTTCGTAATTTCGTTTTTGCTTTGAGTGCATCATATTTGCATCATCTTGGTGTCAGCACGTGTATTTCGTTGAGCTCGACAATTTCCGTAACTGTCTCAGATCCGTTTGGAGTCAATTGGAGAAGTTAGACCTTCGTGTGACTTGAACTGTAATTAGTATAAACTCTCCGGACTTTGACTTAAACTTCCAAACATATATATGCGAGTCAGGACCCAGGTGTCCTCATTCCTGTGATTTGGCTTCAACGTGCATGCAGAAGAACTCCAGAGGAGCCACGTTCTTTCTCTCTCTCTTCCCTTCCCTTCTCTTGCTCGATTAAGATTTGGATTCCTTGTTTTGGATTGGGTTCTTCTTCCTTCTCTCTCATCTCTGTCTATTGCTTGAGGTAAGTGGGTTCTTTGTGTTTCTTCTCCAAATTGGATCTCTCATTTTCTGATTGCTATGTCTTCATCTCATGCATGGTGTATCTCTTTGATTTGCTTTGATTTTAGTTGATTTGGAGCTTGAGTCAGTGGATTGATAGAGCTTTGAGGCAAGTATAAGTACAGGCTTTGATAACACATATGGGTGTTTGTTTGATTGCTTTGATTCTCTCTTATTCTTTGTATAGAATGTTTTACAGCCAATTCTTGTGAATTTAGAACCTCTGTAGCTTGTTTGGAGATGTTTCTGTACCAAATTTCAATTTCTGTAACTATCCCGAATTCGTGTTCTGTATTGTACGGCTAAGCCGTAAGTTTCTACGGTTTGATTTCCAGAGACTGAAATTTTGAGTTTTGTTCTACGGCTAGGCTATGGCTAAGCCGTAATTTGTTCTACGGCTGAGCCGTAAGCTAGCCGTGACCCAACCGTAACCCAGCCGTGAATTAAATCTCTGATCAGTCGAAACTTTCCAGAGACAGTGTTCCTACGGTGTGGCTACGGCTAAGCCGTGAATTGCTACGGCTAAGCGGTGGATTGGTCTACGGCTAAGCCGTATACTGACTATAGCTCAGCCGAAAAGGGTATCAGATCAGAGGTGGAAGATGACCAGTTTAGCTGTGTTTTAAATGGAACCAAGGTGAAGCCGTAGTGCATATTACGACGAGCGCGTAAGATGTCTTCGGCTCAACCATAGGTCCCTCATGGCTAAACCGCTAGGCATGGCAATTCTGAAAATAACTTAGGATAATGGTGAGACTTGTAGGGCTCAATTACAGGTTAACCACCCGTGTAAACTGGCCCAATGGATTCTTTGGAGCACATGAATAGTCTGTTAGGCTGTGACTTATTCATGTGAGTGTTGATCACTGTTAAGCACCTCCCCATGGGTGTTGGTTTAAGGGATGTCGGTGCACGTAAAGATTACATCGCAACACTAGGATGGCAACGGTGCATTGACTAACTTAAAACTACATCAACATGCACGGTTAGTGACAGTGAACAACTAGCTTAGGACTGGCTTGTAATGAACCTTGACTCCGTATTAATCTGAGATGCATTGCATATTGTTTATGGTTTTGCCCTCTGTTCTGTTAATCTATGTTATGCATTCCGCAGTCATTTTGCTTTCGTCCTGTATATCTGTATTATTCTTTGTTCGGCACTAAATTCTGATCTATGCTGTGCTTTGACTTAATCTATGTTCTACTCTGTATTTTGGCTATGCTTTGTACATTTCTGGCTTTGTATATTTTGGGTATTCCCTGGTGGCTCTGCCCAAAGGTTAATACGTGAGGATAAGATCCGGTCTTTGTCATCGGTGAGTCCAAAGCGGATAATCTCCCTTCCTATGGATTTGATTTGATTGGTACTAGTCTGGCTCTACTCAGCCTCATCCCTAGGATGCCCGACGGGGTTACCTCTGGCTTAGATCTCTGTATCTCTGTATCACTGCAGTGTCGCTTTGTCTTGGGACCACGAAACCCAGGAAACTGAGACCCACTTGTACCCTGGCCCGGTCAGTGGTGTTCTCCTCTGCTCTGCTTTGCTCTGCTCTCTATCGGAGAGAACATGGTTAACGTAGTAGCCACTTAGTCAGTATTTCTATGTTTTGATTCACTTATCATGCTTTACTTCTATGCACGATTTGCTTAGCATACTAAGATGGACTCTGTATTTAATCCTCTGTCATTATTCTATTTGATACTATGAGTGTTTCATCCCTGTTACTTGTATTTGCTGGATCGTTGTATTCACTTGTGTTGTCTGTGGTGTTGCAGGCACAGATACCTTGCCCAGCTCCCCGGCGGTCGAGGAGGCTGCAGGGCCGAGTGTAGAGGCACCCTCCGATCTGGCAGAGTGGGCCTAATCACCTCTGCCAAGTGCATGCATGCATATCAGTGGCTTTTATTTTGAGTTTTGGTTTTTGGGGATTTGTATTTGGACTTTGTACTGTGTATATTTGTACACCTTTATTTTGTTGTGTACTCAGTCTTGTACTTGGTTTTCATGTATGGTATTTCGCTTTGACTTTCCGTTCCGTATTTGTTTTCCGCATTGTTTTGGCTTCCGCTATTCTCTTGTTGCTTGCTATGATATGTACAGCTTCCGCGTACGCTTAGTTCTCACGTGTTAGATCCCTTGTGTGTATGCATCTGGACTGGATTTGGATGCACGTGCATGGGAGTACGTGTGTCACAGGTTTGGCTTTTTGCTAACCCCCGAATTCTGGGCTCGGGTCGTGACACTACGCTAGGAACTCCATAGCAGAATAGAGTTACAGAGAGGATGAACAGAACGATCTTGGAAAGAGCTCGTTGTATGTTGTTTACTATAGAATTGTCAAAGGACTTTTGGGCTGATGTTGTATATGTTACAGGCAACTTGGTTAATAGGTCTCCACACTCTCGAATTGGTTGCAAAATACCGAAAGAAATGTGGTCAGGTAATCTAGTTGATTATTCTAACTTGAGGGTTTTCGGTTGTCTAGCTTATGCTCATGTGAAAATCGATAAGTTAGAATCATGGGTTGCGAATTTCATCTTTGTTAGATATGTTTCTAGAGTGAAAGAATATAGGCTGTGGTGTAGTGATCGGGATTCACCCAGATTCATCATCAGCAGGGATGTTGCATTTCAAGAGGATGCTTTACTTGATGTGAGAAAGCATGTGAAGAAAACAAAGGTAGGAAACAGCAATGGCACTGTTTAAGTGGAGTCAGACATCATAGTTAGGAAGGAGAGTGTATCCAGCTCCTTCTGTGATACTAAGGATAATTAGACTAAGCAACACACAGGCTGACCCCAAAGAGTGAGGAAACCACTATTCA
The DNA here is from genome assembly GCA_037013555.1 of Sextonia rubra. Classification (NCBI taxonomy): domain Eukaryota; kingdom Viridiplantae; phylum Streptophyta; class Magnoliopsida; order Laurales; family Lauraceae; genus Sextonia; species Sextonia rubra. The sequence goes on along the minus strand of JASUAD010000001.1, from coordinate 99,948,175 downwards.
GATACGATTTCGTAGATATATTGGTGACATATGATATGGTAGCATATGCATTGATGGTTGAGCCATCCATATATCCAGAGTCAGTGGAAGGGCAGAAAAGTGGTCAATAGGCAGTGATCGCAGCTCTAAGTGTAGATATTCAATTGTAGTAATAAACTGGTAGGACTAGGATGATCCTCAGGGAGCTATTAAAACAAGGTTTTCCAACTTGGTATCTTCCCTAACGAAAATCTATAACTAACCTAAAATTAAAAAAAACTACATTCATTATTCCTACTTTAAATTAAAATTAAATATATTCCCGAAATAAAAAGAAAACTTCCTAAATCTAAAAAGAAAATCTCAAGTTGTGGCAAAAGAACATATAAATTAGAACATCAAATTATAAATGTTCTAAAAAAATATAAAAACTCACCAAAAATTAACCAAACAAGTAAAATGGAAACTAAACTAAATAAAAATTAGAAACAAATCAATTCCAAATCTAAGTTAGTCAATCAAAGTTAAAAACAATTAAAATTAAATCAAAACAAAAATAGCTTTCTAAGAATAAAACTCTAAAATTAGAAACTTTTCTAACATCTAATTTAAATTAGAAACTATGTTAACTTAGAATCTTTCCTAAGTTAGAAAACTAAATTTATCTACCTTCTAAAGTTAAAAACTATCCTATGTTAGAATTTTCAAATTCAAGAAACTTTTTAATTTAAAAACTTAACATAAAACACTTTAGAAAGATATTTTAATTCTAGAATTTGCCTAGATCTAATAAAAATAAAAAAATTACAATACGATGCATGCTATTAAAATGTCCTAATGTAAAACCACTAGTATGATATGCAAACTAAAAAAAAAGAAAAAAATGAACCTAATCTAATGCAACCTAAAATTAAATTTAATAGCTGATAAAAACGCATTTGAATGATGCATGGAGATAAAATAAATAAATAAATAAATAAAATAAAAATAATCAAGAACAAAGAAATTATGTATGAAACAATGTGAAGGTTGCCAAAAGTATGCTGTGCAAAATTCCTTACTTAGATGCACTCTATTGGGGGCCAATTCGCATGTCTGAAATCACATAATTTTCCAAACACTAGTAAAGAAAATTTTTTTTTATTTTGAGTGTACTTTCAAAATTGTAAATTTTCCAGTAATCTAATTAACAAAAAATATTCATGAATTGACTAATCACTCAACTCAGTTAGTACCAATTACAGCGTAGTTTTTTACACTTATGCAAACTATTTATGATCTATTTAACACATTAAAACAACTAAATCTCATGAATACATCTAAAGCAAATTTCTTGGTTTTTAAGTGTTCTTTTCATAAAGTCTATTGTCTATATACTGTCAGTACAAAATTATGCAAGTTTGTACAAGATTTCCAAAGTCGTTCACTGATCTATGTTATTGCTGTAACATGAATATTTCAGAATCAAAATCCACTCAAAATCACTCATTAAAAAAAATATTTGAGTTAGTAATTAAATAGTCATTAGCTTCACTTAGTTAGTACCAAAACAATGTTATGAAATTTGCCAACAATTGATGCTTACAATGAACACAATTTCAGCTAGTAAATTATGCAAAAGTCTAAATTAGAGGCAGAGATAATTTAAACAAAAAGGTGTACGAATTTAAATGTATGGATTGCAAGAAATTTAAATGTATGGACTCAGTATAAAGTAAATATGTGGATAAACAAGAATTTATTGTGTGGAATTGCATAAATACAAATGTATGGATTGCAGCAAAAATAAATGTGTGGTAAAACAATAATTTAAATGTGTGGTAAGTGTGTGTTTTTCAAAAATTCGTCTCATGTCGGGTTAAAAAGTTACTTAATTCATGCCCTTAGGATCTTAGGTTGTCAATCTAAGAACAACAACAAAGAAAACATATATCAAGCATTAATCACCATAAGAAAAAGAATAATTAAAAAAATCACACTTTCACTAATATGCAATGTTTTGACATTAAAGATGAAGAATTAAAAATCTAAAACAAATACATATAAGGATGAAAGGAACCTTTCCTACTTAAAGCATTATGTTGGGGCAAACCATTTTAAAGAGAGAAAAATTATGGAACTGAAAGGAAAGGGGTAGAATGGTGGAAGAATTACACTAGTGGGAGTGGGGTTTTCCTTCATGAACATGGACCTCCAAGGTGGGTTGTTTAAATAGGGTGAGGGCTACCCTAATTCCTTTTCCCAAGATCCTACTTTGTATTTAGTCAACATCTCAATGAGGTAAGCCTTCCTTTCCTGTTTTCCACGGGATGTCACTTTCCACTTTTGAAAATATTCCTTTGACTTGGCCTTAAGAGAGATAGTTGGACATAATGTGGCAAGATTTGAATTAAACCCAAGATGGTATGGTTGTCCATATTATTGTGCACACCTTCCGTTTTGTATTATTTGCTTAATGTGCAAAGAAGCTTCTGTGGTGGACCTTCCTTTGTTATCTTTTGCAAAATCCCTTGAAATATCCTTAAAAATATCTTCCAAATAATTTAAATTGAGCAAGTAAGAGGAGTGGACGACATTGTACTTCCCACATGTGTAAATCACATATGTGCATGTGTGTGGGACCCATGACACTACTTTTCACAATTTCTTGAATTTTTCTTCCTTCCCTCTTTCTTACTTTCTTTTCTTCAAAAATGATTTCTCTGCCCTAATCCTTTCTTATAGGACTCAATTCAACATTTTCCTGTAAGAAAAATTGAATTATCAATTGAAAATAATAACTTTGGTCAAAGGTCACAAATGTATGATAGTGGGCCCATCTCTTATGAAATGATCATGCAAATGTACATCATTATGTATAATTTTACTTAAATAAACTAATGATGATGAAAAGTTAAATCATTTCATGAGAAAATTATTTTTTCACAAAACTTTCCAAATATAGAGTTCTAAAAATGGCAAATATCATGAATTCCTGCAAAACTTGTGATTTTTGAGCAAATTGTGTAAGAAACACTATAATAAATTTAAAATACATAAAAACGTGATATTACACTAAATAAGGCTCTCTTGGCTCGATAAATACTTAAAACTTCTGAAACTAAATGTTGTCAAGGGGATGCCAGCTTGTACAGCCCATCTAGATTGACACATCTTACATAATTGGGCCTACCAAAATGCAAGTCAAATTAATTGGAACAATGTTCATGAAGATCCAGCTGAATGCAAATGATGGCTTTTTAATGGCAATGGCAAAAAGAGAGATAACATTTTCTTTTAATTTTCCTGCATTTTCTTTGTAAATTTTGAGTCATATGTCCTGTAATCAGAGGTTTTCCATCAAGATGTAATTCACGGTCGATGAATTTTCACGATTGGGAGTGTTATGTACCATACAAATTAAATATGAAACCTCCCATTAAATGGAGGAAAGTTAGTATCCAATGGATCTTAGTACATTTATTCTATTTATGCATGAATTTATTGTGTACACCAAAGAACAAGCGATGGAAGAAGAAACCGTTTAAGCCATTGATCAAGAATAGAGTCATCTGGGTCAAGAAAACTTAATTGCCTTGTTGACATGCAAAAAAGTTCAGAAGAAATTCACAGGCAAATTTAGAAAATCAAAAGACAAGTTAATACTCAAGCATAGCTTAAACACAGCAAAACAAAGTACAAATAGCTCAACGACAAAGCCTAAGAAGACACTTGAGATTTGAAGAAGAATACAAGTCAAAACACTTCAAAAAGAGGAAAAAATACTAGCCAACCAAACAAGTCAATAGCCAAATGTACATTGACCAACTGAACAAATCAATGTCTGAATGTACACTGGCCGACTGAACAAATTAGTAGATAAATGTACATTGGTAGACTGAACAAATTAGTAGCTAAATGTTAATACCCTAGAGATTGTAGGTGTTCCCCACAGTCCCCACAAAGATGCTACTTTTGATATCTATGAAAATAAGGCAAAGAAATTTAGCTTCCTTATGTTTTTTTAAAAATCCATCACTAAACCCTTCATGGTTTTTTATCAGAATTTTTAAAATTCCAAGTTTAGGCCTATAACCTAAATTCTAAACTTAATCAGTCTCACAGATTGGTTATTTCGAGGCACAATAACTATCACATTATAATCATTGCACCTTGAGGGGACACTTGTTGACCTATACAAAATTATAAATATTAGAGTAAAGACATTACGAACAAATTCCAAACCAAGGGCACATAAACCCTAGGGTTATGGAATGACAAGTCAAGTATTGCATCCAGATGTTTAGAGCTAATACAATCCACTCAGAAGACTTTAGATAAGCTCGGAATGCAGCAGTTCAAGTTTCAGAGTTAGTAAACTTCCTTTGGTCACTCAACTCACCAAACAGTAAGTTTAAGGTTCAATGACTCAAACCTAAGGGTCACCAGATAAATTCAAGCTTCAGGGTTACCAAAATGGCTAAAAATCTCATAGTGACTCCAATGCATGCTTGTGAATGATGTTTCAAAGTTTCAAAATATTTGAACTTCATCACGGCTCAAAACAAGCTTCAGTGACTATTTGCCAGCTTTTTGGGGTTACTGTAGAAATTGACATTTCTACATGTCAAAGCAAGCTCGGGCTCAGGGGAATGCCTTCAAGTAAATTCAAAGACTATCTTTCAAAGTTTCGAAGTATTCGGGCATCATTTGGATTCAAACTCAGTTTAGATAGTCATTTGCTAAACTCTATGGGGTCACTGTACAAAGTGACACCTCATGGAGATCAAATTAGCTGAAACTCCTGAAGGAAGCTCAGATTATGCTCAAGGAAAGCTCTACAAAATCTCAAGTCAAATGGAGATCATTTGACCCAAAGTCTACAAACATGTCAGCTTTAGGTCAATGACCCCCAAGTCATGGGGTCACTGACCAAAGTCCCGCTTCTCAATGTTCAAATTGATGAAATTTAGGCACAAAGCTTCAGTCATGCTCAATGGAGAATTTACAAATTTTCAAGTCAAGAGGACTTCGTCTAGTCTTACTCTTACTGCATGTCAACTTAGAGCAAAATCCAACTTCTAGGGAGTCAAAGTCGGTGAAATTTGAAATAGAGATGCAAAATATGTTCAAAATGAATTCTTCAAAGTTTCAAGTTAATTGAACATTGTTCGGTTAAAAAACAGGCTAATTACTTATAGTGTGAAGTGAATAGTGACTTAAAATATGCCGCAAATGGGTTGCTATTCGAAATTCTGCTTGTACAAATCCAAACTATATGAGATTTGGATGGACACTCCAAGATACCTTTGATATCAATCCCTCCAAGTTTTGAACCAAACCAAGGTCATTTGGGCCTCAAACAGCCGAAATAACGGCCTATTTTCATGAAAAAGTCAACGAGGGAGTTGATCAACTTCAAAAACTCAAAACGGGCTAAAATTTCTATGAAACACTCAAAATAATGTCAAAAAGTATCCCTCCAAGTCTCATGAAGATCAGACATCGTTTGGGCTCCAAACAGGCAAAAACAAGTTACAAATACAAAAAGTCCAAAATGGGACCTGAGAGTGACCACGACCATTGTCACTGACACATGTAGAGTAGTTCTTGTAATTTTCAACAATCCTCTCCACTTTTTTTTGACCTTTAACTCCCAAAAACAACCTCTGAAATCTATAAAAGGGCGGTTTGTACATTTGAGAGGGAGATACAGGGAGATAATATAGAAGAGACAACAACTCCTAGGTTCCAGAAGCAAAATTCCAAATATTCAAAGTCATTCACAAGACACTCCAAGTAGTCCCAGCACACTTCTTCTTCTCCTTCTCACTTACTTAAGGTAGGAAATGATTCAAAGAAGGAGGAGGAGCATGTGTAAAGATAATGTTCAAATGCTATCAAGCATGCAGGGGATGAAATCGATTCCTCTGTTCTTCTTACTTGGGAGGGTTTTGGAGTCATTCTAGAAGTTGTGAAAAGGCCTTGTTATGCTTCATTTTGACCCTTGAAAATCACAGGTTCAGAATGACACAACTTTGGCTCCATTTTGCTTGCACACGGCACCCTCTTCGGATTTGTACAAAAACAGCCCGTAACCAAAAGTGATGATCAACAAAGGTTTTGACTGATTCCATAGCCAAATTCAGCCCTCTTGATGGTTATTCAATGCTAAAAAATCAAAGAAAACAAGTTCTTGTACTTTGAAGAAGTCATAGAAGCGAAACAGAAAGAAAACAAAAACAAACAGTGGTTTTTCGGCCACTGTCTGCTAGTGACCCTGAGCCGGCAAGGAGCCAGTGATTGTGACCCATGGTCACTCCCCCCAGTCTTTTTTATTTCTGCATTTTCTTTTTGTTTTCATGTATTTTCTTGTAAATTCTGAATTTAGACCACATCTAAGACTAGAAGGAGGGGTTGTAAATATTTTAAAACTCGTAAACAACCTGCATCCCCACGGTCAAAGCAGTTGAACTCATGTAAACAAAAGGGAAAATAATGATGCATTATAGTTATTTTTCATTCTTCTTAACGCTTGAAGTGTGTGAATATTGGACTCAAATTCGTTGCATTTCTCATCACGTTTCGAATGCAATCAGGCCCATAGTCACTAACACTTGTAAAGTGGCCTTGGACGGTCTTGGGTGGTTTTTCCACTTCTTTTTGAAATCAAACTCCCCATAACCCTTCCGTTCTTCTTCCCCTTACAATCTTAAGGTAAGAAATGGTTTTGAGGAAGAAGATATACCTTGCTAACACTCATAAAGACTGAATTTCAAAGCCATCAAGTGCAAGAGAAGTTCAATAGATGAAAACTATGCTCTTTTTTGTTTCTTCCACTTGAAGGGTTTTAGGCTACCTCTAAAGTTGTAAACAGACCTTCTTAGGTTTAATTCTATTCCTTGAAAGCCATAGGACAAGAATGACACAACTCTAGCCACATTTGCTTGCACTAAACTAACCCTTCTAGATTTTCACAAAAGCAGTTCGTAAAATGATGATCTATAATTTTATTCTCATTCTTCTATGTGTTTTAATGTGTGAATGTTGGACTTAATTCCCTTGCATTCATTAGCATTTCATGTTCATCAGAGAGATACTTACCAAAAGACAACGTTGGATACCTGTGGAAACTACTTTTTGATCAGATAACAAATCATGCAAACTCATAACGGGAGGAAGTAAGGACACCTTCCCAATGCCAAAAGCAGCATTGAGAGATTACGAGAGACTATCCCATTCGAAGACCTGTCTGCTATCAATCAGAAGCTGGGGATGCCATTTGGAGGAAGAACTATTACCTCGAAAAGTAGATGAGATAGGCACTAGGATTTTCCGTGAAATCAAAGTTTCTGTCTGCTCGAAAAAAAGAGGATCCAAGCTTGACATTTTCTACGAAACGGGAGCAAGGGAAGTAGATCATGGATGAGATGGCTTTGGAGGAGGAAAGGGAGCTAGCACCAGGGCCCCTTTTATTGGAAGTCCCTCAAAGGAAGCAAGGAATTCTTGGGTTGACGTCCAAAAGAACTAGAAGATGAAGATTCATTATCAGACGAAACAACGTCTGGAGGAGATCTAAGGGGCGAGGCAGTGGAACTTGTGGAGGTAATTCCCTGACTTATCGTCGTCATAGAAGAACGGGTAATGGGCCATTTTGCACGAGCTCGATCAGCCTTGCTGGACGAAGGAGCACCGGTGGGTGGAAGAACAAACGAAGGCTCACTGGGCGTCTCTTTAAATTTTACGGGCGAAGATACTCCTGAAGATGGGCATGCTTGCCTCACCATTTTTTTTTCGTTGGTTGTTGTCCTGTCCCTGTCATAGAATCCTAAAGGGGGATAGTAGAGAAGCTCTCATTAGAACGCTTGTAGCCAAACAGAATAGCGCCGCCCCACACACCCCCCCCCCCCCCCCCCCCCCCCCCCCCCCCCCCCCCAAAACAAAACCATTTAGATCAGGAGCACCCTTTTATTTCCAGACCTTTTTTAGTTCGCTGTGTCTCATGGTGGATGGGTCCACTCGGTTGACAGATTTCCTTGTAAGTCACAGCAAATAAGGATAAACCAAAAGATCGGATAAAGGACTACAAAAGTATGGTAAGAGGTTCCGACCTAGATGACCAGGAAACCATGGGACATCACAGACATTCCCTCCAAGCATCGTGTGGACTTCGCAATTCTGCCGACCACGGGGACGTCCCCCTACTGCCTTTGTTGGAATCGGGAAGGTAGAGGATGAGTAACTTCCCGCTGTCCTTAAATTTGAAGTAATAAATCTCTTTTTTAGTATTAAGAGGATTAAGGGAATGGAAAAAGAAAATTTCAGGAACGCCAAGGTGGGTGCCAAGTAGTTTATTAATGGGGAAAAAGGTTGGTGTAGGATTAAAAAAATGGATTAACAAAGGATCATGGGGAAAACGGACTCCACCTTCGACAACGGCTACCAATGGAAGGGGCATCCTTTCAGTAATTCCTGTTAGATCTGGATCTAGGCTAAGCACACACCACACAAGAAGAAGAATAAACAATCACACACAAGAGATACAAAGATTTACGTGGTTCGGCCAGATTGCCTACGTCCACGGGCACAAAGATTTCAATATGAAGAAATTTCTCTCTCACCCCTTACAATGTTCTCTTTATGTTTTTTTCTCCCCATTGCTTTCTTGCTTGGTTACAAAGAACAAAACCATCAAAGAGAATATGTAAGAGATTGGCCCTAATTAATTGGGCCCTCCACTTATAGGCCCAAGAAGGACCTTTTGAGCCAAACCCAACAATTTCACCTTGACGAAAAATGTCCGACCCTTTGAAGAATTGTTGAAATGTTTTAATAACACATACCTTGTGGGAACCCCATCCCAACATGACTGTACCCCAGTGGAGATGAGTGCATCTTCACTCTTTAACAAGAGGAGAGATTGACCAAGTCCAAGCAATGCTTGAACTTCTCTGTAGTAACTGGCTTAGTAAGCATATTAGCTGGATTATCATCTATGTGAATCTTTTTAATGGAGATCTCACCTGTAGCAATCTAATCTCGAATTCTGTGATAGATAACAGATATGTATTTTGTTTTTGCCTAATATACCAGATTTTTTGATAGGCATATTGCACTCTGACTATCACACTGAGCAAGATTAATTTTTGCTTGATACACATATCATTTATCAAACCTCTCAACCAAATAGCTTCTTTAGAAGCCTCTGAAGCTGCCATGTACTTTGCCTCTGTAGTGAGTAGTTGTAGACTGAAGCACCAAATCTCCAGCTTATCGGTCTGCTAGCAAGCGTATAAACATATCCTGTAGTGGATCTTCTCTTGTCTAGGTCCCTGCAAAATCAGAATCTACATGTCCAACTGTAAACTTTGACTCCTATTTTCTTTCAAATAGAATTCCCAAGTCTCTAGTGCCCTTTGACTTCACAGTCATGTTCCTTATTCAGCATAGAAGTTTCATCGAACACAACATCTCTGCTGGAGATATTTTTCCTATTTTCTGGATCCCATAGTTTGTACCCATTTATACCTTTCTCAAAGTCGAGAAATATGCATTTGAGTGACTTAGAGTCTAACTTGAATCTCTCATTACTAGGAATAAGTACGTATGCTGGACAACCGAATACCTTTAATAAAGAATAGTTCACCTCTTTACCTGTTGACACTTCTTCTGCAACTTTACAGTCAAGGGGTCTTGATGGTTACTGATTAACCACATAGCATGTGTGATCAACCGCTTCTGCTCAAAAACTTTTAGACAACCCTGCATGAAGTCTCATACTCCTTGCTCTTTCTAAAAGAGTCCTGTTTATTCTTTTTACAACTCCATTTTGCTGAAGATTCTTTGGAACAATGAAGTGCCTTGTGATAACCTCATCCTTGCAAAATTGTAGAAACCTAACATTTCTGTATTCACCCCCATTATCTGATCTCAGATACTTGACTTTTCTATTTGTTTGATTTTCTACTTCTGCCTTCCACTCTTTGAACTTAGTGAAGACTTTGGATTTCTCTTTCATAAAGTAGACCCAAACTTTTCTTGAAAAATCATTAACGAATGTCATAAAGTAGTATGCTCTACCTTTTGACATAACCGGGGCTGTCCCCACACATCGGAGAATGTAATTCAGAATACTACTACTTCTACAATTATTGCCTCAGTTTTGAAGGACACCTTTTTCTGTTTGCTGAAAACACAGTATTTGTAAAAATCCAGCTTGCATGTTTTCATACTTTTTAACAACTGTCTTTTGTGAAATTCTAACATGCCTCTCTCACTCATATGCCCTAGACGCATATGCAATAACTAAGACTCATCATCATTGGTTTTGTCATCTGTGGAGACTACCACTCCACCTACAACTGTGTTTCTCATAAGTTTATAAATGTTGTTACCCACTCTGGTACCTTTCATTAATACTAGAACAGCTTTAGTCACTTTAAGCAAACCGTCCTTTGCCATGAATGTGCACCCTTTGGATTCAAGTAAGCCTAAAGAGATGAGGTTTTTCTTGAGTGGTGGCACATGCCTCACATCACCTAAGGTTCTTACAACTCCATCTGCCATTTTAATTTTAATGCTGCCAATTCAATGGTCTTATAGGGTGCATCATTACCATTAGCACACTACCACCATTACATTGTTCATAAGTATTAAACCAATCACGATTAGGGCATATATAATAAGAACAACCGGAATCTAAAATCCAAGCATCAGATGGTTACCTTGCGAGATAAATAGGAGTTCCACTTCACTTTCTGAAGCAACGCTGGCGGAGTCACTGGTATCAGCTTTATTCCTAGCTGTATTCTTCCCATCTTTAATCGCCTTGTATTCTTGGTAATCTTTCCTCCAATGTCCTTTCATTTTCCAAAAGAAGCACTCTGAATTTTTCTTGCTTCGTGATTTTGATCTGGAGTTGTTTCTTATTGACTTGCCCCTATCGTTAGACCTGCCACGTTCACCAGAGTCTTCTTTTACTAGAAGTCCCTTTGCATGTGAACTAATTTTAGTGGTATTCTTCCTTGCAGCATTGGAGGTGATGTCTTGTCTAACATCCTCAAAATTTAGTGTGCCCTTTCCATATAGCAGGGTAGTCACAAAGTGATCATATGAGCGAGGAAGAGAGCTCAACAACAGCAAGGACTTGTCTTCATCATCAAATTTCACATCGAGCCTTAACAAATCATTAATCATTCTATTAAAAGGATTCATGTGCTTCAGCACATCACAACCTTCCTCCATCTTTAACCCATACAACTATTTTTTTAGATGCAGTTTGTTTATGAGATTCTTTCTCATGTCAAGACTCTCCAGCTTCTCCCATAGGCCTTTTGTAGTCTCCTCTTCCATGACGTTGTACATGACTTCGTCAGAGAGATAAAATTGAATAGAACTGACTGCCTTTTCATCTATGTCTACCCATTAATCATCTTCTATCTTTTTAGGCTTATTTTCTTTGCCTAACAATGTCACCTTAATACCTTGTTGAATTAAGATATTTTTCACCTTCCACTTCCATAAACCAAAGTTTATTCTTCCATCAAAATTTTCAATTTAAAATTTGATACCTCCTACAATGGAAGTTCCAATTGTAGCCATCATAAATCTGAAGATGCTTCAAAAGAACTCACCCAAAAATCTGCTTGTCAAATTGCCAATATACTCCATTCACGTTGTAGATCTCGTCACCACGAGTCCACTGGAAAAATTGAGCTCAATTCCGGGTCCAGATGACTCCAAAAAACGCAATTGAATTCTAACTGTTGAACTAGCTGTTTTGACCCTATTGCTGATGTCACTAGTTTTTGCAGACTATCCCAGGCTAGGCTTCTGCACTAGTCAGGTTAGAACTAGCCTGAACTACATATGAGACTGACTAGGCTTCACAAAAGACTAGGTTTGGTTGACCCGAATCCGGACTTGTACTCGACCTAAAAACTAGGTTGTCTTTTTCCTTGCATTTTCTGCAACTAGTGGCAAATCCTCTGCTTGTGCTATAGGGATTGAAACCCTTGTTGTGTCTTGGGCAGTAATTTGAAAAAGAGAACGATGATGCGTTTGTGGTGCTCCAGCAACGGCGACGATCTAAAATGACATGGACAAATCCGGATCCACTTGTCCTTTATTTTTTATTTTTGCATAAATTGGAAACACAACAACAACTTTTTTTTTAATGCAAATCTCTCCACTTGTCAAAAGAGATGACAAGTGGCCTTTCTTTATCTCTTTGCTCCAAGTTTCTGTAAATAGAAACTACTAAAAAACGTGGCCACCACCCAATTTCTGCAACACAGAAACAAAAAATCACAACCGGCTTCTATGTGCTTCCTCCATCGAGATCAATACCCAAAATCAACATGAGTGTTGATCGCTGCCTTTTGCAATGATCTGAAACCTGACGGAAAAATCCCTCCTTGTCTCGAAGGAGTAATCAAGCCCACTGATCTCCTATCTTATCCGTCAACACAACCCCTAGCGCTTTGATACCAGTTGTTAGATTTGGATCTAGGCTAAGCACACACCACACAAGAAGAAGAACAAGCAATCACACACAGGAAACACAAGGATTTACGTGGTTCAGCCAGATTGCCTACGTCCACGGGTACGAAGATTTCATTATGAAGAAATCTCTCTCTCACCCTTTACAATGTTCTTTCTGTGTTCCCTTCTCCCTGTTGCTTTCTTGCTTTGTTTCAAAGAACAAAACCATCGAAGAGAATATATAAGAGATTAACCCTAATTAACTGGGCCCTCTACTTATAGGCCCAAGAAGGACCTTTTGAGCCAAACCCAACAATTCCTTCGAAAAACACCTCCTTAGGCACAGAACGACGAACAAGGACATCATCAGGTATCCTATACTTTTTCTTAAATTCCATAATATGCTCAGGGAAATCTAACAAGTTTCTAGGACTCCCTTTAAATTTAAAAGAAAAAGATAAGAAGGAGAAGGAGAGTTACATAATTTAGAGAGAAGAATATTGATCAAGAAAGAGAGACAGCAAAAGGCAAAACTGATGTCAGAAGAATGAAAAGGGAAGAAACAGGAAATCTGCAATAGGACAAAGAGGAGCGAGTTGGACTTCATAAAGATAGGGTTTGGTTTCTATAAATAAGGGATAAGACCAGAGTGAGGGTTCACTCATTTCTCAAGAACTCGAAGGAAATAAGCAGTCAGAAATCAAAGGGGGAGACGTTACATCAAATGAAAGAGCATGATGATGAGTTTGAAATTTAAACTTTGAAATTTAAAATACTGAGAGTTAAAAAAGAAGACGTGTTTGAGAAGAAAGGAGGATCTAGCACAACAGTCGAGTGCGGCACTCCTTAAGCTTTGCTCATCCATATCAAGAGTAATCGACAAGCAAAGCTAGGGGGCCACTGTGGGGAGTAATAAACTAGGCCCATGGGGGCCCACATTGAGAAGACAAAGAAAGAAGATGGAGATGGAGGTAATTTCCTAGAAGCTTAGCTTCGATTTGAATGACACTCGATATGGCCGAGCTTAGCCTTGCCCTAACGCTCAAAATAGTAAAGCATCACCAATGAGAATTATGCCTTGTATCAAGGCAAGGCACCTAAGAGAGAGAAGATTGTGGAAGTGTGGAAGATTACATGGAAAATAATCATCCTCACAATAATCATCCTTATAACCTCCCATTGACTCGACAGATTCTCCATGACTTTAGCGGTTAGGGAGAAAATGGAAAAATAGCAGTTATTATACCATCCAAGGATAGGGGGAATGATTGATGAACTAAAGTAAAGGCATGATTGAAAGCTCATTAACCGCAATTTGTCTTAAGGAAAGGGGATCTTTGGACCTATAAAAGATAACTAATTGAATAAGGTAAAAGAGACGACTCATACACTGATCTTGAGAGAAAACTGGCCATCATATTGAGTTAAGCATCGGAGGACCAAGGTAGGATATCTCCAGCCAGTGCCATTCACTGTTGTTGATATTTTGCAGGATCCTAGAGGATTTCCCCACAGTACTCAGATAGATGAGCCTGTGGTGCTGACAGGACAGACCTCGGGTCCACCAGATCTTGCTTACCAAATTTGACCCTACAGAAGGTATATAATTCAATGACCATCATCGATCAAGGGTACCGTTTCTTTTTAGTAGTTGAATTGATAAGAATTAAAAGGATGTATTGCTTAGGTGGTTAGAACTAAAAAAGCAAATGTGAATACCTAAAAACGAACATCAAATAGTTTCTCGTTTAATGGAAAATGAAAGAGAAAAGAAAATAAAAAGAAAGAAGATAAGATAAGATGATGACTCAATACATTGTGCACAACCATTACCCTAGTAATCAAAGTGTACCTAAGTCAATGAATAAATTTTCTATTAGAAATACTAGGCCTTTGTGTGGCCTAATGACCACCCACCCATATGAGTTCCCTAATTGGATGACACAATCACTATATGACTCCATTACTATTAAGACCATATTGTCAATTCCGATTCGTTTTAGCTTGAATGAATGAAATTTTCTGTTTCGATCATTCAACCGAAACGGAATGGGGCTCAAAACTTTTCAGTTTGAATTCCAATCCATTTTGGTTATAATATTGTATTTTTTATAGGCTTGTAGCCTACAAATACAATTTTCACTAGCTTTTATTTATTTATTTTTGTTCTCAATATCTATATCAAGAATTATTTTTATATAGATATATATTTTTTAATTTTTTTTATTCCAAAAAGTTTCTCCAAAAAGTTTGACCAAAATTCTGAAACATTGTAACATTTCATCTTGAAGGACAGACCACAATGACGACCGGAACAGAATTGACAACCATGATTAAGAGTACTCCTTGTTAGAGTATTCAACTAAAGTTGCTAACCTAATATAAATCCCATTGTTAGGATGAATCTAGATACTACTCTCTAATTAAAACTCCATTATTGCAAGAGAGTTGTCTATGAGAATATTTATGTAATAGGTCTAGGAGTTACATGTCCTCTCTACCCCAATAGATCAATTACCTAGTTATGTGTGTGTCTAATATCAGATATATTTTGAATTACTCAAACTTATCTTATTATTGTGTAGATTTGTTACCCATTATCTTTCTTTCAATAAGTGATTCATGATTTATAATTTATGAATTAAGCTATGAAAAACCATAGGGTCATTGTTATAGTGCAATGATAAAAGTCTCAAGTACCATCGTAAAACCAAAGGTTCGATTTATAGGAAAGGAAGGTAAGAACCTTCCTAAGTTGTCAAACCATTATCAAGTTATCATAAATGTATTTGTTTTTTTATTATCATTCTTGAACTCGAATGTAGCTAACACACTCATGGTTGAGTGGTACCGGTATCTCACTATGATATACATGTCATGGATCAATTCCTAGGTCTTCAAGTTGGTAGTGTCAATTCTATCCAGTAGGCGAACATAGCATGAATAAACATAGTTGATTGTAACTTTATTAACATCATTAAAGAAATATTACCATCCTCTTTTTTTTTTTTTTTTTGGAAATTTATTTTGCTTTAGAAAGGATAAATTCTTTCTCCTATCATTGTGTAGCTAGGGCCAAGCTGTTTTCATAACTTTATCGGTGCATAGATTTCCCTCTATGAGATGGATGACAACATATCACATATTAGGTTTGGTATTGGTCAAGCTAACTAACGCACCCAACTCGAGAACAACTCCTTACCTTAGTGGTAATTAAGGGTGTAGGAGTGTTTGTTCTCACCGGGAGGTTAGTCCTAAGTTGAAAGATGGCCTCCCTTCGCTTTGCATATGTGAGTTTTTATCACCTCACATGTGCGAGTCCTTATTACCTCGCATGTGCAAGTCAATGTCCGTGTCCTCACATTTATCAGTTTCTATTATCTCGCATGTGAGAGTTAGTATTCTTGTCCTCACATATACGAGTCCTCATTACCTCACATGTGCGAGTTGTGTTTGTGTCCTCACATGTGCGAGCCCCCACTACAGCGCATATGTGAGTTAGTGTATGTATTTGGGTCAAGTTACTATGTTTATCAGGGTCCCATCCCCTCAATTGGGTTAACAAAAAATAAATAATAATAATAATAATAAACAAACTAACTAGAAACTAGCCCACGCAAGTCACACATGTTTCATCTTGCATTTAATTCAATTACATATGCGTTTATGATTTGAAATATTAATTTGCCCTGAAAATTATGATGTCATTTATCTTTAAAAAAAATGGTAGAAAGTAAATTTTTTTAAATAGAAGTAGAGTAACAACAAGCAACAAGAGAAGAGCTGCCTCTTAACCTAGTCGTAAGAGGCCATCGCTGATGCGGATGTCCAAATAGAGATAATCAAGACCATGCAAGATGAATCTCATCCCCACCGGTACATACCCCTAGACCAGTCACGTTTTTAATCATGTATTCACTCTTATGATGGAACCTACTCCTATTGAATTGAAGTTTGAGGATATATGCTTGAAGAGGATGGAATTCATCCTGAACGGCCCGATTATCTCTTTGGAGGTCCTCAATAGGACCCGGCATATGTTGCAAATAACTACTATATGGGATATGCGGAATCTTTTGAAACTGGAGCAATCTGAAAATCTTGTGAAAATCTTGCATACTCTTTCTGCAAGATGAATTTATTGAAGATATCTGAAAAGGCAAACTCTCCTTTGATGTGAAAATACACCTGATTTCTCTCCATTTCTTATTCAAGATGGTAATGTTTGCGAGCAGGATCCAAAATGCAAATCGACGTCCATAAGTTGGATGGGTAATGTTTTTCATCTGGAAACAGTTTTTTATGGAAAGATTATTATTAATTTAGAAGCATGACATGTAATATTTTCTCGCAAGATTCAAGACTTCCACTCTAGGTAACAATTGTGATACGTACACACACTAAAATATACATAAATTGCACAATAGCTTATGTGACACTACACAACTGTATTCCACTTTTTATTCCTCACCTCATGAGACAAATACACTCATCGCCACCTCATGGGATAAATGCACTCATGTGCATTTTATGTGCATTTTAGTGTGTACACAAATAATTATTGAGTCAAGGTAATGATAATCTTACATGTCACTTCCCTGATGCAAGAAAGATTCTACGAAGATACCATAAAAAAAAGTAATGACTCCTTCCTCTTTTTAAGTAAATACACCCCGTAATGTCCATATTGTCTTCAGCAGAATCTAATACTGGTTACCTCCAAAATCTTCTTAAACCCCAGCAGGTTCCATTTGACCTTTTAAGCATTTATTTCTTCTTCTTTTTCTCTGTCTTCGAAATAGCTTAAATAGACCACCAAATGCTGTTTTTTTCTTCTCAAACTCACCCATCCAATTTCAAGTAGTGCTGCTAAAAAATCTCTCTCTATCCCTTCCTCTTCAAATTGAATTACAGTGAATCTTTTCTTTTCTTCTTCTGTTTTATTTCTCCAAAAGATTATTATTCATTTACTTGAAAATGAGATTCCTTGGGCTGTTTTTGTTATTCATTTCCATATGTTCGGCGGGACCTGCAACAATCACTAGGACGATTATCGTGGATTGGAGGGGTGGTCATGAATTTACCAAAATTCAGGATGCCGTCAATTCTATTCCGAAAGACAATAGCCAATGGGTCAAAATAAATGTTAAGCCCGGCATTTACCAGTAATTATTTTTCCATATCTATATTTAATTAATTTACAGTTGATGAGTGGATTATTTTTAAAAGTTTTTTTACACATAATATAGTTACAAAATAGTGAATTGGCTCTTTACAAAATACCTAGCCACTCATGCAAGACTAGTCTGGGCCGAGTCTGACTTGGGCTACATATGGGCTCTGAGCTTTTCTGTAAGTGGGCTGTACCCGAGCCTAATTTTCATCGCTGATTGCTAACTGTGCTGTGATGTACACATAGTTAACACAGTAAGATGGATTTGCCTCACTCATTAAAAGAGAGAGAGAGAGATGTATTTGCTTTGTCTTATTTCGGATCAAGATCTGAAACTGGATCCATTCTGCAAATTGGTTATAGGATCCTGATATAACTTTTAGGTTCTGAGTCGGTACAGGATCCATACCTTTAAAATGGGTTCCGCTCTAGATCTGACCCGTTTTTATTGCATAGTTTTATTATTCCAATGCTTTTCTTTCTGCTTTTCATTATAATGCTCATATGTACATGCATGTATGTAAATATGCAGGGAGCAGGTCGTGGTTGATAGACAATACATCTACATCCAAGGAGCTGGGCAATCAAATACATTCATAGACTATTCTAATGCTACAGATACTCTTCGAAGCAATACTTTTGCAGTTACAGCAGATAATTTTGTGGCAAAAAATATAGGCTTCAAGGTGAAGAAGAAAACGTAGTAGACTATTCATGTATTTATTTGTTATGATTTAGGATAGATAATGTGTTGGGCCATTCATTTTATGGTCCAATATGACCACATGGATCAACTCACTTATGCATCCAAATAAGCAATTCTTATGGTTAAATAATGTTGATTTAGTTGCCATTCATGATTGAACTAATTGGGGGAATAGATTAGGGAGATTATTTTCGAAATCTTTCCTTTATGGGAGGAAAGACTCTCTATGCAATGGATTCTTGAGTTACTTTTCTGGCTAACTGTTAATTCTTGGTTTTCATCAATTACACGAGAGGCTTAAGAGAAGTTGTAAACCCCTAACCAAGGCCAATCCCTTTGTTGACAGATAAATTTAAGAAGCATATAGATTTAGGTATAACAAATTTACTGTTTATTACCTCTATATTATTTGATTATACTCATAGATCTTGGTTTTTAAAAAAGCTAACATAATGTTCATCTTTCACTAATTAATCTTCTGTTGGTTAACATGTTAGCTAAAATGGCCCATTCTGAGACCTTTGAACAGATTAGATTCGCACACCAATGGTATGATTAAACGTAAATGGATCTCCAAATTTTAGGGCATACCTGAATCCATCTCTAATGGAGACAAAACGGATGCCAAAATGGGTCTTACAACTCCCTCAGCCTTCTCTTGATGCCAGCAACTCGATGGTGATGCTCAGCTTTTGATTTTGAGTCAGTATGTGTGTATGTATGTGAAGATGAGGGAGTTTCCCGGCTTTTATAGTCGTCTGACCATCAATGGACGATTGCAACGTCTCCCATTCATTATGGACTGTTGCAACGTTTCATTCATGGAGATTCATCATGGGAGAAACTGAAAAACGTTATGCATGGGCAGTGAATGACAATGAAGGGGAGAAGAGAACCGTTACAGCACTTGGCGGTGGTCATTTGGACCACCACCATCGTCTTCCAGGATAACAATCTCCATTGTCACCTGCAGAACAATTACAATCGCATTCGTGTGGATAATGATGTGACCAAGCAGGCAGTTGCAGCAAGGGTAAGCGCAGACAAGGTTGCTTTCTACAATTGCGCCTTCATCAGCGTGCAAGACACACTGTGGGATGACAAAGGCCGCCACCTCTACCAATCATGCTATATTAAAGGGGCAGTCGATTATGTCTTTGGGGCGGGTCAGTCTCATTTTGAGGTACACATTCATTCTTTAGTTTACAAATTGGAGACTGGTGAACAGTATGCCACAAACGATCAATCTTTTTATAATGCAAGACATCTACAGTAATAATATTTTTTTCTTCCGTTTTTTGTAGAACTGTATTCTAGCATATAATGGAGACAAAATACAATACCAGAAAGGTTTCATAACAGCTCAAGGTAGAAATAACGCCACTGATCCAGGCGGGTTTGTGTTTATGAGCTGCAATGTGTCTGGAGTTGGAAGTGTTTATCTTGGAAGACCATGGAGACCTTATGCAAGAGTGTTGTATTACAATTCTTATCTTGGCGAGAATGTGATTCCTGAAGGCTGGATGGCTTGGGCTGGCTCATTAGATGTGTAAGTTTTCTAACATTTATCAGTTTCTTCCAGGGCTTGTTTGTTTATGTAATTAAATACACAATGATAGTAAGAACTTCTATTTAAGAACTTCTATTTCTCAAAGTCATTAAAACTAAAGAAACAAATGTGAATTTCTACAAATGTCCATCAAATTATCTTCCCTCCAATGGAAAATGAATGAAAGGTTGGCCCATCAAACATATCGTTATACTAATTCAAATCCTAAAATGTTAAGGGTTGCATTTGCATGGCCACCTTATATACTTCAACCCTCACCTTGTTTATCTCTCAATGAAAATCATTCGATTATAAATTCATATTTATTCAATTCCCATATCTCCAATGGAAAAAAAAGTGGCCTTTTCATCCATTATCTTAGTTTCTTTATTTCTTTGTACTGTTTTAAAATGTTGCAAATTAAATATCTCAAAAATTGTTTATTTCAGGTACAACGTAGTGTTTGCTGAGAGCGGTTGCTCAGGTCCAGGCTCAAATACATCCAAGCGAGTGCCATGGGAAAAGAAACTAAGTGTTGCGGAATTGAATGCATTAACAAGTAGGTCATTCATTGATGCAGGAGGGTGGATTGAACAACAACCCTAATTTTTTTTTATCCAGCTTTTGCCTCCCATTACTATGTTTATGTAATATTTGAAGTCTTTCAAGGTAATAAGAAAAATTGGTTGGTGCCAATATAATTTTGCCATCTTGGATTGGAAACAAGCTTAAAGTGGGCATTGGTGATGATCTCACCATCTGAATGTTGATCCATATTTGACTTCATCAACCTCATCATCATCAAAGCCTTATTCCAACCATGTAGGTGTCGGCTATATGAATTCTGTTTCTCCATTCTGTTTTATTTTGAGCCAAATTCTTAGATAAGTTAAACTTCTTCAAATCTAATTTAATAACCTACATCAATGTTTTCTTCGGCTTATCCCTACCTCTTGATGGGCCATCCATTGGATAGCCAAACTTTTTCTCACCAGTGCCATTACCAGTCAATGCTTAATATGCCCAAACCATCTTAAACGAGTTTCTCTAGTCTGATCCCCTATTGGTGCTACCCCTAAATGCTCTTAAAAGCGCTCATTTCTAATTTTATCTTTTCTAATTTTACCACACATCCACCTAAGCATTCTCATATCCACCACATCCATCTTATGTATATGTGTCTTCTTAACTAGCTAACATTATGCTCCATATATCATAACTAGTCTAACCACTGTCTTGTAAAATTTGTCCTTCAATTTCGTTGGCATTCGTCTATCATAAAGTACTCCAGAAGTTAGTCTTTACTTTAGCCATCCAACTTTTATCCTATGCTCAACATCTTCGTCAATCTCCTCATCCTTACTAATCATTGAGCCCAGATACCGAAAAGAATCCCTACGTAGTATCTCATTGGTTTCAATTTTGGCAGTGGTTTCAACACTTTCTATATGTCTACTTAAATTGCATCTATATATTCTGTCTTCGTACGACTTATTTTAAAGCCTCTAGATTCTAATACTTCCAGCCATCTCTCGAGTTTTGCATTTACACTATCTCTTGATTCATCCAGATTTGACTAGCTTATGAAAAATTATGATTTTCAAACAATTGTAATCTATTTAATTAGTTTCAGGCTATCCTATGTTCTATCTCTAGATGCAAGCATGGTTATATTTGTTAAAGCAAATGAAAGGAAATATCTTACTTAAATCAGATTGTACTATTAAGATGACATATCTAGAAACCAAAAAATGTTCCAAGGTGTTTGGCTATAATGGCAACTCCGAATCACCTGGCAAGATGGTCTCCCAAGTTTTAAAAAAAATTTGGCCCATATGTTGTAAGTTGAAATGAACAATTAAATAGAAACAGATTTACGATGAATAAAGATAGTAGAAATTATGGAAGAAGATTCTGTGAGACTTGATCACATTTTGATAGCGAAGTGATAGCATTTTCAACAGTGTATAAACTTGATTGAAGTCAATTCAAAGTGACAACATTTTCAACAGTGTAAAAACCTGATTGAAGTCAATTAGGTGGTGTAATTAGGACTCTAGATCATCTGAAAAAATTCTAACCTTGACACAAGTCAAAGTTCCGACACAGATTTCTATATGTAAGTAATTAACTTAAGTTAACAACAATCAACTAAAAGAGATAGGCATATGATTTTTATGTGGAAATCCTAAACGGGAAAAAGACCACGGGACCTAATACCTATCCGCACTCAGATCAAATACTAGGCAAGAGAGGTTACAACATCTACTTACTACCTTTATCCAGTTGAATACAACTTAAAGCACCAAAGTTCTTTTTGTCAACACACACGTTGTTTGCCTTCTTCACGCTTGATCCAACACCCCTTAAAGCTACTCAAGACAAACAATTTTCTATAAGAGAAAAGACAATCTTCTACAAAAGAGTAAAAGCAATATTCTCTAGAATTCAACAACTTTCACAGTCTCTCAATAAATGCTCTCGAGAAGAAAAGAATTTCTAATGTGAAATCTTAACTTTAATATAGAGATAAATGCCTTAAGGTTGAAAGAGAACCCCTTTTTGTACATCCAATTTCATGCCTTATAATGGTTATCCAACCAAGATAGGAATTGGCACAAAACAAAAAAAGTTCCACTTAAATTGGAAATCAAAATTTGCTCAATGGCAATTTTGCAAATTTGGACAATAAAATTTCTGTAAACTTACTGAGGCCATAACTTTGTCGTTTTAAATTTGATTGACGCAATCTTAGAGCATACAGATATCTGCTCGAAATGAACTTTTCAATGGTAGGTCGCTTGCCAAAATCTGACGCTCGGTTTGTAAGATATGACATTTTTAATTTAAATATCTTCATTCCTGCTCTTTTGGGACTCTTTAACCTCTTCAATTTCCTAGTCTAAAATAAATAGAAACACAACTTTGATTAGAACTAGAGTTTTATTCAATCTATGAATTAGCCAACAAATATAAATCCTTACATCATTCGTTGGACACATTAAATAAATTAGAATGGACACATTAAATACATTAGAATCTCTTTTGGGCATTATCATAATGGAATGGCTAGATTCAATGGATGGAAGAAGTAAAAAAAATATCAAAGCATCGCAAGATGCAAAGCAATCCAGACCATCCAAGATGAAGTCTCATCCCATCCAGTGATGGCACCCTCAAATTGCAGTTTAGTAGAAGTGGATCCCAGTGCATGATTGATCACATGATGGATCCCACTGTATGATTGATCACCTTTCGGTTTTGTACAATTTAAGAATTGTAACTCTCTATACACAGCTCCACGTTACAACGATTTCTTACCATCCACTATATAGATTCAACTTGCACTTGACTCTTTAGACAATTTTCTACAAGAGATGTAAAAGATACAACTCTCTAAAATAAAGCTTCAGCTCAATCTCTCTAATTGAAGCTCTAAAGAAGCAGGTGATCTCCTCCGCACTTAGAAGAATGAAATTTGTGTGTTACGATTGAGAGTGAAACCATTTAAATAAGCCACAATTTGTGCCCTGAAAGAACACTCACAATAGAATAAGAATTATTAGTTATTGCACAAACAAGAAACAATTTTGAAACAAAGAACGTGAGTTTTCTCTGCCAGTGCACTCGAGGGCGTGCTATGCGCTTGTAGTTATACATAACTATCTTAAGCATGGTCTACAGGAGCTTGAGCATAGATGATTTTGCCTTGGGCACTCGAGCGCAGATGCAGGGGCACTCTAGTGCATGCCATATTTTTTCTAATATTTTCAATTCCACTCTTTAAGCAACGTGAACCACAATCCATTCTAAAAGAATATAAAATACAGCTCAATGGACCTAAAGTTTTGTCCAAGCCATAAATTAGTCAATTACAAATATCCTTACAATGGGAAAAATTAATGATGCTCTTTAGTGGGGTTATGCAGTAAAATCTGAATAATAAATTTCATTAGAATGACTGAGCCAACGGTCAAATAATTCGTTGGGCCGAATGAACAAATGGCTAGATGACGAGGCAGGGTTAATCTACAGGATCATAAATGCTGTTGCCTCTTTTGATCCTTTTACATGAGAGTTCCATGTACCTAATTGTCTGAAAACTGGACACGGGGGCACACCAAAGCCAAAATGTGGACCGTTCTCTTTTCCTTCTTCATTGCTCACTGGCAAACAAGCCCAACACACCTCGGCAATTTCCATGACCTGAAAACTGTGGGAATAAAAGAAGAACCGATGGGTAGAGTCCTCACCATTTGTCGACACAGAAGCGCACCAATGTGGAAAAGATATGGAGGTGCAATACCTGCAGTTGCCGTCGGGAGCCAAAATCCACATGCATGGCCAATGCTAAAATGAAAATTGCTATTATTGATATCGTTTCTAGTACTAAAGGTTCATGTTTAATTACTCAAACTCTGTGTTGCAGGATAATTATCTTACAAGTTATCCAGTCAATAAATTGAATTTTGCATGATTACAACAAAATTCGGGATGTTATTGTTAGAGAGGCTGCTACAGATTAAGATTAGATAAGGTTGCTAAAGATTTAACTAGTTTAAATTTGAAGAATATTAAATCTTGCTTGTTATTAATTAGTATCTATAAATTTAGAGGTTCTCTTCAACGAAATACTATGGTGAATTTATGAGAATATTTTTTGATTATTAAAAGTGTACAGTTATGACAAGTTCATGGACCTTGGAACTGGAAAGTTTGAGAAAAGTATTTATGAGGGTTTTGCATCCCCACCTTAATAGTTTTAAGACTCTTAAGTTTTATTTAGAAGTCAGTCAATTGGCAGTTAGACATGAAAAACCAAAAAGGTGAGAGACCAGAGACAAAAATGAATTAGCTCATATTGAAAAAGAGAGTACCCCTCAGAAATAGAGGGCCCTCTATATTGGGAGGACAAATACTTCAAACTCACAGGTCGTCTTGGCTTGCATGTAAGGAATCTGATCAAGTGGCCGGTGGGTGCTAAATTTTCCAAGAAAAAGAATATTTTGCCAACCAAGCAGATACCAATTCAGGCCTGTGTATCAGGACGCACAAGCATGGGCCCACTTAGGGTGTGAACCGGGGACCGTTGACTTACCTGCCTTGCCGAGTTGCCGTGCGGTGCCCGTGGGTGGCTGGTTTAAATTTTAAAGGCATTATTGAATGTATTTTATTAGTTTTATTTTCAAATATAATACTTTTAAATTGTATTTAGTTTTCTAAAACTATTTTTCAAACTCCATGGGCTAGGTCTCCTGCCGTGCTCATGGGCCTAGTTGCAGGGCCAAAATGACCTGGGCTGAAATGGATCGAGCCAGGCTGCAGCTCGTTGGGTGGCCTGCCCAGAGATCCACAGCACTGCCACTTTCTCGTTGGTGTATGATAGCGGCCCCTTTCGATTGATCTCCTTACTATGTTGAGGGTCCAATAAATATTTCTACAGGACTTTCGAATGGCTCCTGTTATAGGAGGCCATGGCCCCTACAATAAGCCTTGTCCATTTCAATAAGAATTAGCTGTGAATTTAGCCAATGAGCCTAAAAATAATATTCATGTAGTTTTTTTTTCTTTTTCTTCTTTTTTTTTCCTTCTGCTAGAAGGGTAGAACAGTTGGTTTTCCGAATTGACCAAATACAACATGCTATGATAATTATTAATGTAAGATCCATAAGTGACCATACTTGTCATAGAAGTAAAATGGTTTTGTGTCTCTACCAATTAAATTTAGGCTCTCTTTGGTCCATGCATACAAAGAGCGAAGGAGCAGTTGAACTAGACTGGATCAAAAGGATGAAGGTTTTGAAAGGAGTGGCACACGCTTTGTCATACATGCACCATGATTGCATTCCAGCGATAGTACATTGAGACGTATCTACCAACAACATGCTGATAAATTGGAACTTCGAAGCTTGTGTCTCTGATTTTGGCACAGCCAGACTTTTAAAGCCTGATTCATCCAATTGGACCACATTGGCCGGCACTTATGGGTTCATTGCTCCAGGTTAATTACTGAACCTCTTTGCATTTTATCTTAGTCTCGTAAGGAAAGTCATCAAACTATTGCTTAATATAGAGAATAGAACATATATAATTGATTTCTTTTGTTGCAGAGCTTGCTTACACAATGCAAGTAACAAACAAGTGTGATGTTTTTAGCTTTGGAGTGGTAGCACTGGAAGTGATGATTGGAAGACATCCAAACAAATTAATGTGCTCTTTATCAACATCAGGGGGCCGAAAGATGCTTCTTAAGGATGTGTTAGACCAACGCCTTCCACCTCCAGAAGATGAAGTGGCAAATGAAGTCATTCTTACAATGATTTTTGCATTGGCATGCATACAAGACCAACCGCAGTTACGCCCAACCATGCAGCGTGTGTCAGAGGAGCTCTCTAGTTGCATGACCCCATCTGTGCCTTTCAATACAGTCACTTTGTCTCATCTGTCGTCTCTTTACGGTATAGCTGAATTCAGAGATGAGAATTGGTCAAGGCGTTCATATTGTGATATATATTAGTTATAGACAGAGTTCCCTCCGTTCGATCCATTTCGGTAGAAATGGAGAAAAAAATTGTTATACATTAATGCTGTGAATTGAAAGAGGAGATGAAGTTGCAGTATGATTGCGACATAGTAGAACAACTGAAAAAGACAACTGAAGCGGTGACAAATGCAGAAGAATATTATCCTAACAAACTCTCAAGCAAATGATCTTTTTTTAGTCAGTAAGAGATACTAATCAACAATACCACAAAGAAACTCACCAACTGGATCAGAATAACAAGCCCGAAGCTTCAGCTGCCATTTTCAATTCCCTAATAAGAATACAGGAGAAATCCACGCTAACAAAATCACAAGCTAATTTGGTAACATCTAAAATCAAATCATCTATGCGAGCCCGGGTGTGTTTGGGTGGACTATAGGCTCTTATAACCTATTATTATTATTATTATTATTATTATTTTAAACAAAGGGTGGCCCAACCCTTTGAGTTAGACTAATCTCTTCTGGCTAATGGGGAGTTAGGTAAATCTCCTATGACCTAGCGTATAGCAGAGTTCGAAGCCAATCTTATTACTTGTTAAAGTTAACCGTGCATTTGGGTGGACCTATACCCCAACTCCTATACCCCCAACTTTTTTCATTATGAAATTTCCCAAAACTTTGTGAAAAATAGCATGACCCATAGCAGTGAATTCGAATTACAAAAATTGTTACCCTTTCTATCAAGGAGACTTATATCTCACTCTATTAGAAATAGGACTTGTGCTAAATGAATCATATATAAACAACATATATAAACAATCCATACACAACTAATTAAAAAAAAATCATTGATGAGTTACTTGTGATCATCTAATGGGCCATGACTCTATGAGAAGCATGGATATATAGTTGTGAGGGCAATATTTAAATTCGGCTATGACATTATAAAAAATTTAATTCTAAAGATATAAATGATAAGCATGGTAATGTGAAGCATGGATATATCCATTAATAATTGGGGTCGTTCCACGTAACATCATGCTTTGTCTTTAAATATATGTGATTCGGGCACCTATGGTTCAATTGTGGAAGAGAACAGGGAGCGGAGTTGAGAGACAGAGAGACAGAGACAGAGAGAGAGAGAAGAGGGAGCTGAGTTGAGAGAGAGAGAGAGAGAGAGAAGAGGGAGCTGAGTTGAGAGAGAGAAAGAGAGAAAGAGAGAAACAGTCGAAGTCCAAATGAAGAGGATTGTCGCCACTGTGATTCTTATGCTCATCGTTCTGCAGGCTCCTGCCGATGCCCGCCCTGCCCCTGGAATAGCCGGTAAGACGAAAAAACAAAAGAAGGGAGATTGGGCATTTTCCATCTTGCCGCTCTTCCTTCCTCTTCCTTTTTTCCCACCTGCATTTCTTCCGTTCTTCCCAAAGTGTTTCCCCACCTCAGGGATTAGGTTTTATGAGTTGTAAGTGTCTGTGTTTGTGCCGTTATTGTTAGTGGGAGGAGTCGTGTGTTGTTAATCTGTAGGAAGCAATGGGGTGTATGTAAAAGACCAATTCTTTTCACAAAGTTTCAGTAAATAAAGGATAGACAGCCCTGTTCCTATAAACCCAATGGTTCGGTTAAATAGGCAACCAACTCCCTGTAAGAGTGGGTTGGGTAATAGTTTTCAGGGTTCTCACTTTCATCTCATGTGAATTTATTTTCTTCTCCTTGCAGAGCCCACGCGTACCAGGTGCAAACAACCCCCCTGTGACAAATTTTGGGGCGGGCCACCCAGTGACAAGGACGCGGTGCCAAAAGCAAGACGACATCCTCCACCACCACTCCCTATTTAATATACTTGAAGTGGATTAAGCTTTATTTTCATGAATTATATTAAGGAATAAGTCAAATTTTATGCATTGGAATTATTGTATATCCAGGTTGGAGGATGTTAATGGAATTCATATATACAGGTTTTTAGTATCAAATAAATTGTAGTTATCTTATATATACAGGAGGCTGGCAGGAGCAATCCACTGACTACATCTTACAATGGACCCATGTCTTTGTCATTTATTGCCTTCTCTTTTCGTTTAGGATGCATGTTGTAGGCCTTCGCCTTGTGCTTCATAGCATTCCAGGATACGTCTCTTATACTATTTTTCTATGTTCAATGAAGTTATCATTTCAAAAGAATAAATAAATAGCTATAATTTCCACCCAATAAGGATTTTTAAATTAGAACTCTGGCCATGGTCACATAAAGCACTGACGGTGAAAATGATTTCTCACCAACAACGAGAGCAGAAAATCCAAACGTTGCCACAGGCAAAGTGGGATATGGATAAAATTCTCTAATTCAATGAGGATCATGCTAAAAGTATGGAAAACACAATCACTCATGCAGCCAACAATTACTTCTCTATTCCACACAAAAGAAATATACGAAAGATGAACTGAAAAATTCTAGAAAGACATCCTAATTACAACTGGGAAAAATGGTCTTCCTATCAACTACCATGTAAAAAAGACACTAAGTTTGCACACAAAGAACTAATTGATCAAAAGCCTCTTCTATCCAATTGATGATTGATCCTAAAGACCTAAAAAAACTCCTATACCAATTGACCTGTGCAGCATATTTGATGTCCTTGCAGTTTCCTGAAAGTTGTAAGATAGTACCATTCTTCCAAACAAAAACTGAAAAAGATGTGCAAACATGACCTCCTATGAAATTGGACAGATTGAAGATGACCTGAGCAGTATCAAGACACCTCAATTTCCCATTGAACGAAGTATCACACTACAAGATCATAATCTTGCACAGGGATCACTTAACCTATAAAGACGGCTGATGCTCAAGTAGCCTCATATACACGGTTTCAGTAGGATCCTTGGGATATAATTGATAAAGAACAGTCCATGTCCTTTTAGTGGGCAGTCATGGTGTCATGTGATGCAAATATATTGATGCAGACAAAATTTAAGCAAGGCCTGGCTGATGGATGTCAGCCAAATGGGCATAGTCCATGCACCATTAGCCCAGTTGGACGAGCCAATAAGTCCCAGCTGAAATGGACAGAACAACAAAGGCAGTAGGTTCTTGAATCATTTCATACTTCTGCAACCTTTTGGAGATTCAGAATGTCCTAGTTTTATTTGTTGGAATAGCAAGCCCATGGTTTGAGAAGTTATAAACAAAGTTGAGATGTAATATAAATAGGGTTAGCATTTCTTTTTCTATTTAGAAATCGTAATGCTTTTTGCCCATACATTGATTCATAAATCATAATGCAAGTGAATACTGATTAATCTCAAGTCAATCAGAATCCCAGTGGACTGCACCAACAAACAGTCATGTGGCAGGCTGTAGGTGAATCTGTGGAAGGCTTGTCTAAGGCATCTTTCCTTCTGTTGCTGTAATAGATTTCCTTGGAGCTAGCTTCCATTGATTAAAGACTCTTCAAAGACTGATTAGCTCACCAGAGGAACATCTAATGCTGTCACCAATCTAGACAGCTGCCGGTTGCCGCTATAGACTTGCTGCATCGCTGATTGCAGAAGTTTCGTGCCAAGACAGTTCAATCAGTTATATCTATCCAGATTTTGCAATCTGATTCTCAGAATGCATCACATTATCAAGTGTGCTTAAGGCTGATCAATCTATACATACAATTATAAGGTCCCAAAGGGCACCCAGTAGTTTTAGCATTTTACAACAGTATCACTTGCATTTATCAAAATAAATATGCGGCAGATCTTTCACAATGGTATAATGGAATGGTTGTACAAGGAAATTTATTTCAGACCTTATTTTGAGAAGTTTAAACTAATGGAGAACTTCGCATACCGTTTCAAGGACCTTTCGCAGCATGAGACCACCAAATGAATGCCCACAAGAGACAACCATGGCATCTTCAAGGAATGCACTCCTACAACACAGAAGAGGAAAATAACAAGGGAAAAAAAAAAGAGTTGTCTACTCTAGGCCCTCTTTGTTCTATCCCTCTGGCACAAAAGTAAACCAATCTCAGAGAAACATATAATAAAAACAAATGGACGCTTTTGTTATATCCTGTTTGGCCATTTATCTGATCCAGCTTAACTGTTGTTTCAAATGATAAATTTTAGACATAGACATGTCTAAGAACCTCTGCTGGTCCATATTGGTTTGACTATTACTTTGCTCATACTGATTTTGATGGTTTGAATCTACAACACAATTCAGTTTTGACCAAGTTGTCTTGTGGTACTGACGATCAAACCCATTGTTGAATGTCAGATTTTGCTCCAGGTGAGGACAGAATCTCGGTTTCTTATTATGCAATGTCAATCTCAGTCCAAATGGGCTATGTATCATGGATTATACACAAGAGATTAGAGTACTAGTCACGAGGCCATGGGATTGAAACATGGGGCAGGCCTACCCAATTGTAGGCGCTGAAACGAAGTCTATGAGCAATAAACGAATGAGTTGGTGGCGAATAACTCACGCGTGGGGCATGAGATATTGAATAGAAAGCTGTTATCTGAACTTGGCTCAAGTTTACTTACTTTCTTTTTCTTTTCCTTTTTTTTTTTTAATGGTGGCTTGAGGTTATTTAAATCACCTGATGGCAATTCTAGGTTTGTACTATATGGGTCATGGTTCATTTTATGTAATTGATCTTGGTTGACAACACTGTCAAACCCTTGGCTCTTTTGAGGGTAACATGATCACATCCATTTAATATCTCACTATTTAATGATAAACCCTTGCCTTTTAACTTAAATACCAAATAACTGTGTCTTAAATTACACCTCAAATGGAAAGAAAAAAACAAAGCTCTACTCTAAATATTTTCGCAAAGCACAGACATGTCTTAGGAATAAAATTTAGCAAACGAAGTCAAATTCGAACTTATGACATGTCTCAGGAATAAAATTTAGCAACAGAATCATATTCAAACTTATGTATTTTCCTCTTCCCATAGTCTAGAGAAAGAATTTAGGAACAGTTGAAATTACCAACAAGAACTGTGCAGGCCTTCCACTTCCCAATTTGATCTGCAAGGACCGGGCAGCCGCGGAGATCAACAGAGCCATCTTAAGTGTACCCTTTACCTTCCATTAGAGTATTAGATGTTGAAAAGCTGCAAGAGATAGAAGGGGAGAATGTTTAGACTGGTTGAGAAGAGAGTGGAATGAATACCAAAACGATATCAGTATTAGTTAAGTTGGGAGGTTGCAAGGGGAGCTGTAAGTAGGAAATTTTTGGTTCCTTATCAGAACCAAATGAATGGAACTAATGAATCTTCAAAATGAGCAATATATCAAGATGAGAAAGGAAAGAAACCCATTTCAATCATGAGCACAATAACCAACACGGCTAACTGATTTCAGAGATCAATAACCAAAACTTCCAGAACCCAAAATTAAACACCAAAAGGCCTCAATCCCCACTTCAAATCAACACTTAGAATTAAAAAAAAACGCAAGATATTAGAGATGTCCACAAATGAATAATAGAAACTCAAATTACAAAATATTCAGAATGCACCCAAATTACATATGGAAAGCTTCAACATTCAGTTAAATTATACTACTACCCAAAAACAGAACAGAAACCCACTTCAAATCCAATTACCATAAAGAACCCAAAACAAAACCCAACCAAAATCGAAATTAGGACACATTGATTCCAATGATTCAGAGTCTAAACACAGCCACTCAAAACCCACCAGAAAGAAAAACCCCATTCAAAAGCCAGACAGTGACCCAAACAGAAAGAGAACCAACTAAAAGTGTAAAAAAGACAGTTAGCCAGTTTAGATTCCTTTTCCATTTTAGCTATAGCCTCCATTTGCAACAGCTTTGGCTAATAGGCTTTGTTCAACCTCAAACTTCTCAATGTTGCTATGTTATCTACTGCCATATTTCATTATAAATGCAAAAAGATGAAGACCCATAACAGAAAAGGACATGAAAGTAACAGATCAAAGCTTCTGAGGCTCTTCAGGCTCTTTAGGCTCTCAGTCTCAACTAATTAGAAACTGTAAAGCACAAAAACCCTAGATCCAAATCACATACCAGGCCTTCTGATTCGCCATGCGCATGCAATTTGCGACCTAAATCAAAGACAACAAGAAGGCACTAATCAGATCAGACATATGGATCATCAGAATCAAACGATCAAACCCTAAAGCAGAGGATCTCTTCGATCGATCTAAAGAGAAGAAGCCCTAAAACAGGAAGATCTGTTCCATTGATCGAAACTAAAGGAGAAATCCAGATTTAGATTTGCCAAAAACAACAAGGATGTTAGAGTTGAGAGAACATGTTAGTAATGATATCTAATGCCACTTGTACTGGTGGAATTTACCAGTCATGAAAGTTTAAAGTTTCCTACCTTTTGATTAGCTAATCTTGGACAGTAGTGCCTTGAGGAGCCTTCATTACTTAAGAGCTTGTAGATCTGTGGCTCTAATTACCTAAAACAGGTTGAGATACTTGACTTCTCTCAACTTGTATTTTTTTTCCATGTTTCAGATCTCTTAAGATGACTAATAATGAATGATCATGGTGTTTTCTGGACAAAAGGGTTTGTCTTTATCACATGACCAAAGGCTTAAGGTTAAATTAGTTGGATCAAGTTCCTTGTTGTGTACTGTGAGCTTGATGCTTTTGAAGGTTCAATTGAACATTGTGTGGTTGATGAGGGGTCAGGTTGCATGATCATTAGCATCATGCATCACCATTAGCATTAGTAGAGCCTTGTCTCAACTATGTTGGGGCTGGCCACATGAATTCGATTTCTCCATTCCAGTTTATCATGGGGCAAATCCTTGGATAAATTGCATTTCTTCAGTTCTAACCTTACTACTTCCATCTATGTCTTCTTCGGCCTACCTTTATTCCTTGGCAAGCCATCAACTTGCTTAGAAAGACTTTTCCTCATTGGTGCTCTTTTTTTTTTTTTTTTTGGTAGAAATCCTCAATGGTGATTTTGTTGGCTTATTTCGCATGACTAAACCATCTCAAATGAATTTCTCTCAATTTATCACCTATTGATGCTATCCCTAAATGTTCTTGAATCCATTGATTTCTAATTCTACCTTTCCTAGTATTACTACACATCTGTCTCAATATTCACATCTTTGTTATACTCATTTAGTGTTTCACATCTTTGATATACTCATTTAGTGTATGTGCTACATCTTGACGAGCCAACATTTTGCTCTTCAGGTCATTGCTAGTCTACTTGTTGTCTTTTAAAATCTCCTTTTAATCTTGTTGGCAGACAATGATCACAAACCAACCACAAAAACTTAACATATTTTAAGCAAAAACTTTTTATATGCATTCTAAATAATAAAAAAGAAAGAGCTAGATTCCCCAAAATATTGTAAATATAATATTCTTTAAGGAAAATATTTTGCCTAAAAGATTGGCTTCTTGACTAGCCAGCATTTTGCTCTGCAGGTTAAAGCTAGCCTATTTGTTGTCCTTTAAAATCTCCTTTCAATCTTGTTGGTACTTGGTACACAACAATCACAAGGCACTCCAAAGTATGTCTATTCTTCAACCAATTCCGCTCTTATTCTATGTTCAACATTTTCCTGAATCTCTTTGTCCTCACTAATTATTAAGCTGCTCCATCCCCCTAGATGAGGGGTTGAGCTTTCATAAGTTTAATGAAAGTTTTAGTTTTCAACTTAGATTCTGTGCTGAGTCCAGCGATAGTGAACTCTGAAAAATGCATGGATCTTTTGTTTCATTTCTAAGTATTATATGTAAATTTACTGATAGAAAAGAAATTTTACATGTAAATCATGGACAGCAGGCAACAAATGTTTTTCGATTAAAGCGACGCTTGAAAATTGAAAGATTCATGGAAAAGTGGCCTCTTGAGCAACATTTGTTACTATAATTTTTTTCAGTTTATCTGCTCTAGTGTCACAGGGATAACTTTGGCTGGTGCTACCTAACAAGGGGGTTTCTAGTGTTTGCGGGCTTCAAGTATAATTGCTGTGTATTAGAAACTCTGTAGCTCATGTGAAATGAAAGGGATAATTAATCATCTAATAATGGGCCCAGGTCAGCTTACCCGATGTTGGAGACTTAACTGTATCAGCAATGCATATGATGTACTCAATAATGGAGGCTCATCTACATTGTTACAATCTATGGCAGGTGCGCCCTATGTTTTATTACATCAATTTTCTTTCGATCACCTCTAAATCTCTAATGTGCCAAATTAGGTTGATTGCCTGAATTCGTGAAATAGTTGTAATGGTAGCTTATTTATACTGAAACTATCTTTTTTTCTTTTTTGCTTTTTGCTTATTAATAGGTAGAAAACTATAAGGGGTGCATTTATGAACTTTTTAAAATTGGCAAACTATTTGGGTTGTGTGTTGTGGTTTTCTTCAGCAACACTGCTAGTTTTTTTTTTTTGGGATAATGGAGGGTGTCCCAAGCCTTTGGGCCAAACTAATTCCTTCAGGCCCAAGGGGAGCCGGGTAAATCAGAACTCATTATGAGAGGAGTAGATTCTGGACACAAATACATTCCCAAGATCTTGTTATATATCAATCGTGTCAGCCAATCAAATATGAGCACATCATATGTACATACATGCATACATTCATGCATGTATTTATATAGGATTTGTTTCTGCTGAGAGGTAACTCTTGCTGATTATGTGGATGGTAACTTTTTTACTGAGACCCCCCCAAATCAATCCAACCCCCTCACATTAACTAAACCCGTATGAAATGAAATGACACTCACCCTAATTTTGACACTAATCTGATTGACACTCATTATTGGACTGCATTTCATAGAAAATGTAACTTAAAGGCCATAATAGATTTCCCATATGCGTTGGGAAGAACTAATGTTGTTTGTTTTTTATATGACAAGTAATGTGAAATTTGGATGTATGTTGTGTGTGTATGAAATATTCTTCTTTTGTTCATTGTGCTAGCTCTCTTCTTCCTTGCTGGGATGTGAAAACTGAAAAGCTAAATAATAAGTGGGATCCAGGCTGCAGTCCCAGGCCCTTAACCCAATCCCATCTTCTTTACTTTTTTAGGGAGTCAGGCTGTATGTTTTTAGTTCATGAAATGAATTGCAATCTGTATAAATCTATTACAGTTGGATGGCCGACCCATGAGCGGAGACATTGGCCGAGGTGCAACCGGGGAGGCAATTGCCTTTGCTCTTCAATGGCTTCTGTTAGCAACAGGCCTCGTGGTACCTTTTTTGACATGAAATATTTTAAGGATTTTAAATCCATAATATCCTTATATCACTGCTGAGTGGTAAAAGTTTACCGAACTTGGTGTTGAAGGCTTCCTTAAATTGGCTGGTGGCACTAACTCCCACATAATCGATTCGTTAAAGAAAGTGGGGCTTTTCAGCTTTTCCAAAAGATGTCTGAAGCTGGTGTTTTTCCTTCACCATCTTTCTAGCTCTATAGATTAATGTAAATGATTTCAAATTACACGGCAACTGTTATTATTTCTCCAGAGTTTTTAGATCTGTGAATGCTTACCAAATTGATCTCATTGCAAATTCAGCATTTTTGAACTCTTGGGAATTAATAATCTAACTGTCCAAGTTCCATGGTCTGATAGGGTACTCTAATGGCAGGATGAGTGCTGCCAACAAAGCCGGTTCACCACAGGCTTCAATTGGTGGGGTAGCTTATGGTGGCTATGCATGGAAGGTCTGATTTTCTGTTTCTCAGGGCTGACTTTGCCTAGTGTTTTTTTTACATTGGATGCTATTTCCC
Source organism: Sextonia rubra (assembly GCA_037013555.1). Classification (NCBI taxonomy): domain Eukaryota; kingdom Viridiplantae; phylum Streptophyta; class Magnoliopsida; order Laurales; family Lauraceae; genus Sextonia; species Sextonia rubra. The sequence continues at coordinate 99,912,060 of JASUAD010000001.1, read as the reverse complement.
CAGTTTTGTATAAAAGCTAGCTTTTCTATAACTTCATGCATTATTTTACAGTATTCATGTCATGTTGCTACTTATTTATGTTGACATGTCCTCAGATTTGTCATTCTCACTTTGGTTTTGGGTTTGATTCAAAGGAGTCATTAACACCAATTTGTTCTACTTAAAAAAAAAAAAAAAGGAAACACCAATTTGTGCCGCATAAAAAGGAACATACTGGAATTTGTATCTGCATCTGCAATGGTAGCCATGATATGGCTTGTTGGGATTATTATGTGATCAGGAAATTATTGCTGTCTTTCCAACATAAATTGCCCACAATCTGGATTATTGATTTTCTAGTGCTGATTGGGTTGTGGGAAGACCGTTGAAGTGAATATTTCTGTAGCAAAAAGAAGCTTCTATTTGAGGCTGTCACTTATTTTTTATGCTATAGTCTATTGGGTGTTAGGGGAGTCAACCAAAAATGAATCATTTATGCAGATTCGAAACCACTTAATGTCAGTAATCAGTACTATGCACATCTTAGATTTCCAAATTAGGCCATTTTGGGTCCCTTGAACTGAGTAGGAATTAGTGAATTGCAGCAGAGTACTGCATTTGGATAGGTTCTTGGAACTCCAAATAGAAAAATTGGGGTTATAGGGATCTCTCTAATTTCAGCAAAACGTTGAAACCTCACTTCCTGGGAGAATGGATAATCACTAGGATCAATAAAGACTTCCAAGGAAGCTCTCACTCATATCCAAAGAGTAGGTCCTCCATTCCTGGATTTCTGCCTTTGGATTGGATTTGCTCATCCAAATTTAAAGCACATCCCCTATAATGCAGTTCTTGCAGCTTATACTCTTGACTTACATTAACCTTTTTCTCCTTCTGTTATAAGTCCAGACCATGCAATCAGACAGCTGCTCAAAACTCCTTACTAAATTTTTGTTTAAAATTATGTTACCAGAAATTATCTGTCCCTTTATGCAAAAATCAGCAACACATTTGCTTCAATAGATTTGTCTCTTAATTCATGGAAATATATTCAATTTCACTTCTATTTTTGTTTAACCCATGTGATCCTCCCCAGATTGTTGGACGAGTTCTAAACAAGATGCAATCTCAGCACGGCATTTCCCACGTTGAGGATTATCCAGAGTATCTTCTGGAAGCACTCACGGAAGCCACTAATTTGGTTGGACCAGTCAAGTGCTATAATCTGCCTACTCATCTGTCATGACAAGGGACAACATCCGAAGCTTAGACATCATTCAAGGCCAGAATATCAATATGATTCTTGTGTATTTGATTTCGGATTGGCTTTTGTTTCGGCAATCAAGGCAATTGCTGGGACATTTGCTTCAAAAAACCAACATTGACATGAACCATGATTGCTTTCAAATCTCAACTTTAAAGAACTGGGGGATGCTTGAAGATAGAGAGAAAACTATGTATGATCTTGAAGCAGTTTGATTGAATTTTGTTATCTGGGGTCTAACTGAAGGAGGTGGAGTTTGGCTTCTTTACATCAAAATGAGAAATGATCATCCATCTGGACTTAAAATGCACTGATAATTATTTTTGATAATTCTTAATTGCATTCCATTTCTTCAAGATGATTTTGCTCCAGGAATTGTAATTCTTGTTGCTACTGGTTAGTCAAAAGGTATAGAAAGATTTGAAAGAATTTTTCTCTTATTGTGTCTGGCTTCCAACGTGTTCATGGAGGGCCCTTCCTGTCCAACTCCCCGGACTAAATAGTGGGACAGCTGCATCATTCCATTCCATCTAAACAACATGCCTACGGATGACTTCAAGGGGCCCCATAACTTTAGGGCAAAGACTTATTGCCACTGAGGCCCCTCCTGTAATCTAAGCCATTGATTGGGTGGAAGTGGAACCCTCTCATCCAATGGGTGTTCTGCACGTGGATAATAGCACCGATGGTTAGATTTTTCATGACCTATTTGTTTGCATTAGAATTTAGAACACATACAAATTGAATACAGTGAAATTCATGCCATAATTGAGGAAAACTAAGATTCAAGGTAAATGCACCAGTGAGCATCAAATAACCTCTTCCGTTGAATGAAAACTAGCTAAAAGCCCCCATGCTTAGCACGGGCAACATAATCAGTGGTATATATTTAAAATTCAAATACCTAATAAAAGAAATCAACAGAGATAGTTTATTGTGTATCCTAGTAAAAAGAAAAAAAACAATTAGTTCTTTATTCCTTCACATTTTGGAAAAGAAAATTCAAGTTACATCAATCTAACGTAGAAAGTAACCATGTGAGAAAAGAACTGAGAAAATCAAAATTGAAGTATATATTAAAGAGGAGAAGAAGCAAAAGACATGGCTATAGCTCAAAGTGGCTACACACAAGACATGGATTAAACTTCCATAAGGAACTTTTAACTTCACCTGAGATTACTTTCCCTCATCCTCCAATAATGTCTCATTTAAAAGACATATCCATTTGTGTTTAATCATACAAATCTCTTGTAATGCTAGAGTTCTTTATAAAATGCTCTGCTAAATCAAAACCATATCAAAAAACTTAACCATTCACATGCAATGTGCTTCTACAAACAACATTCCATGAAATCAGTCACAAGACGCCATTCTTATAAAGCTTTCACAATTAAAAAAGTACGATTCTCTCACACAGTAACATCCCAATTAAATAGATAATGATTAGAGAGGTTGTAAAGAAGAAATCCTATCACTACATTCTTCATTTGGAAAAAGAAAAACAAGGCAAAAATGCAATAATAAAGAAACAACCCATAAAAGCATCCAATTCATTTTTGTATTGTGTTTAAAGGCAATTTATAATTCTTAAAAGATTTTGAGAACCAACTGCTTAAATTAATTATCTCTCTTAGATGCTAAAAGTAAACTACACAACAAAACTATTTCAAATCCAAAGGTCTAAAATCTAACGAACAATCACAAGCAATGAGAAGTTACATCCAAATGTAAGAAAGATGTACTTTGAGTAACCGAATGGCAGAAACAAATAAAAAGGAAAACAAACCAAAACCAATTTTGAAATCAGTGGGATGTGATTGAGTCTATTGTAAAAGCTTATGTGACATCTAAGACAAAACACGTGTGGAAAGAATGAGAGATTTTAGTTTTTAAGATACGTCTTGAAGAGTCACGATTCTTAGGAAATGCTTAAAATCAAATGATGGTGGGTTAAAAGAGGATTATCGGATGTGAGAGGAAATAAAGATTTGAGAAATTGAAGGGGTAGTGGTTGCTTGCGAGAATGGTTAAAGCAACTACATTGAGAGGATATAAACGAGGAGTAGTCAAAATAATTTTATGTGGTGAATCAATCAGCCCTGATTTCAATTGAAAGCTGTCTCTTTCATTTAATATAATTCATAACAGTATGAATTCATTAAAGAAATTAAAATAATAAAAATACCAAGTCTGAATTATATTGAGATGGTAAAAACTGCAATCAAAATCAATCATTACAAAGAAAACATATAATTGGTTAACTTCAAAATGATAGCAAAGTTTGTATATAATCAATTCCAAATTCGCTTCAACATATTTTTAAAATCATTATAATCACTTGTGTGGGAAAAATTAATATTTAGATTTTAAATTAAATAAATATCTATTAATACATATACAGCAATGCAAGAGAAAGAAGATAATTGTGAGTAAAAATAAATTTATAAGCATGGTTTTGTAATTGTCAATATCTTGAACAACTCAACAATAGGAACAATATAGATTAAATAAAATACTAAAAAATAGTGTCACTTGAATTTGACCTCTTTTAAGTTCACTCATATTGCATAGAAAGAAGAAAAGGAAGAAAAAAAAATTCATCCCACCATATCCAACTCAAATCAAAAGAAAAAAGAAACAGAAACTAAAATAACATATCTTGGAAAATTTCATTGTCAAATGTGATATATCTACTTCGTTACAAATTTTAAGAAATAAAGATAGATCTATTGAATACATCTCATAGTTGGATATTGTCAAAGGGAGAGAACCTTCACTACAACAGAGCATAACTTGAGATGAAGGAAATCAAGCTTATCTTTAATGCTTAAGTCCTCACCAGTAGTTTTCCAATGCAAGAATCTTCTCCTTTTATCTAACAGATGTTGAACTTTGGAAGCCTCCAATTAGATTCAATTTTTCTATCTAAGTATCCTCCTCTGAAAGCGGGTAAGGTGCACTGTTCCCTGTGTAGTAAAAGAAATTATATAGATTCATTAGAAAGACAATAAATAAATAAATTGTTGAGAGGAATGTCTACTAAAATAATCAGTGTACTCGGTGCAAATCATCATCAAAGTTTGGTATCATTACTTGTTTTTGGTTTTGTCTCATCATCAAACTCTTCCTGTCATCAAACTCAAGCACATCATCTATATCTTTGATTAGTATAAAAAATCAATAAATTGAGTACAAACTATAAAAAAAATAAAATATTTAAGATCTAAAAAAACTACTCTTATCAAGTTGTTACTCTTATAAAAAAAGGCTACTTTTTAAAGACTAATCTTATAAAAAAAACTACTCTTTATTTCAAAAAATTAATTCTCTTCTTAGCAGTGACCAGGCTTGCATTTGAATCTATTTAAGAAATAAAAAAAATTTTAAAAAACAATACAGGCAGCTTGATATGTAAATGAATGAAAGGAAAGTATAAAATCATAATGGCTTCATCAAAATATAATTATTCATATACTTACCTATGAAAGACGGGTACCAATATGTGTACCCATACGGCAAAATCCTTAAAAAACAGGATATAGGCTTGGCTAGGGTACGGCCATTAAAAACTTATATTTTTTTAAAAATTTAATAATACAATATGCTAATAACTAAAAATTTAAAAAAGGTTAGAACTCTTAGATGTAACAAACCAAAAATTACTTAATACCATTACAAAGTCAACCAACAAACCATATTTATGTCAAAAACTACATACAAACCAAGAGTTTAATGTTGTCATTGCAACAAAACTACAAACCAAAGCACTAAAAGCAAAGTGATCTATCAACTTCAACTGCATTGCCTTCATAAAATAATACATCTTCTATGTCAGGCTCATTAAGTGAAACATCTACAATTTTAACTAAGCCAGCACCCTCTAATGAATCAAATGCATCTCCACCAATGTCACAGAGCTTGCTCTCTCCTTCCCTATACTATCGACTCCTCCTTGATAAGAGACGAATATTGTTTAGCATAAAGACCAAGTCTTCACAAAGCTTTGGTGTCATTGTGTTCCTTATAATAGAGTAAATGAAAGAGTAGGTGCTCTAATTCCTTTCACAACATGATGAAAAATATGGCTGGCTAAGTAATTTCAATGCTAAAGATTGGAGAATAGGTGCGAAAGACCCATGTGCACACCACCAAACAATTGGTTCTATTACTCTATCAAATTTTGAATCAGATTCTGCAAAACATTCCAAACAACCTAAAAACTTGGCATATTCTATAGTAACAACCTCTCTATCCTCCGGCTTTGGAAAGTATTTCTTAAGATACTTTGTTCTCATATTCGAGATTTCTTCATCCTTATGAGAAGGAACACAATTGGGATTTTCATCAAGCCATATTGCACTGTAATACCTAAATTATAAAAAGATAAAAGTATAAGTAAATTTTGTATTTCATATTATATTCAAAGAAATAACCAAATACAAAATGTATTGGGTTGTACCAGGATTCAAAAAATGTACAAAGTAATGAAGTGGTGTGCTACTTTTGGTACACCTTTCAATAAGTATTTAGTGCACTATAGAATAAAAATTAGACTCCTTATTTTTTTAACTTCCCTTCATACTTATAGATGGCTGCCCTTACCTTTTCAATCATCATGCCCCACATTTTATAAACAAAGTGCGAACATGGTCTATTAGCATCACAAACTCTTATCATCTTATAGATTGGGAATGTGGAAGATAATATATATGCTATCTATCTTAAAAGATGTCACTCAATAAATTTTCCTTCACAAATGCAGTCTAATTATGAACATCATCTTCCTTGTAACTACTCTATTTTTTACTAATAACCATTGTCAAAAGGCCACGCTTGATAAGATTGAACCTTTTTAGCATTACAATTGCAGATGCAAAGCACATCTCCACCACAGTAAGTAACTTCAAAGGCACAAAGTCATTAAAAATTGCCAACCTTTTCATGATAAAAATTTTTATGAATATCACATTAGTAACAATATGAGTAATCCAATGGCATTCATCATAAGCATAAATAGTGACTCCAATTTGCTTTGCAGAATATATATTCCTAAGAGCAAGATTAATTGTGTGAACTACACATGGTGTCCAAAAGATCTTGGAGTATTTACCTTCAATAATTGATCCAACTAAACTACAAATAAGAGCATTATCGGTAATTACTTGAACCATATTTTGAGGTTCGATATTTTCAATTAATTGACTAATTAATTGGGCAATGTGGTGATTGTCCTTAAACTCACCCTTATAATTAACCGCTTTAAAAAATATAGCTCTATCCTTCGAAGTTTCCATAAAATTGATAAGAGGCATTCTTTGTGCATTAGTCCATCTATCGTAATAATACTTAACTTCTTCTCCTTCCATGATTGTTTCAATGACTCCAACAACCTTTCAACATTTGCCCTTCTTTTTTAAGTAGTGTAGTCCTCAACAAGTTGTAAGTAGAGGTACATAACCACTAATTTGATTTACAACAGTAAACTGAAAAGAATCCACAAAATAAGGATTCCTGGCCAAATAAAAAGGCAACCCACCTGAGTAGAATATACGAGCAATCAAAGAATGCAACAGTTTCCTACCACCTCGACTGAATGCCTTTTCCAAAGCACCACTTTTAGTGACCTTTCTTTTTCTTGGCTCATACCTTTTCATTCTAAACCCTTCATTTCCAACATGTATTGTATTTGCCATCCTACTACTAATAGGATAAGAGGAGGGTAGTAAAGGAATATTTTTCGGTTTAGCTATCTTTTTCCGGTTCTCGGTTTCTTCACTTACCCTTTTCATTTGAAGGAGAGCATCATCCTTCACATTAATATAACATCTGATTCATTGTCCTTTAATTTTTAATAAATTTCCTTTGACCCTATAGTATGACCCTTGGAAATCACCATTACGATAATTGTATTGCCATTTGGCATTTGCACTTCCTATTCTCCCTTTTTCTAATATGGTTACGTACTTTCAAAAAGATTTCTAAGTTCATCAATGCCACTTGCACTTACGCTTGCACCAGTAGAACGGAAACTACTTGATGAACTCATTTTATCCTACAACAATTCAAAAATAATCAAACAACCAAACAACCAAATATTAGCCAATATATTTAAAAAATTAAGAGCAACCGGCAGAGCAATAGCAATAGCAGGAAAAAAAAAGAAACAAATTAAGATCTAGCAATAACAGAGCAAAAAAAAATTAAGACTTTGTGCAAGTGAAAGTGCAAGTGATATTTTTTAAGAGCCAATATATTTAAAAGCAAGTGACATTTAAAAAATAGCCAATATATTTAAAAAATTAAGAGCAAATGGCAGAGCAACAGCAACGGTAGAAAAAATAAAACAAATTAAGATACAACAATAGCAGAATAAAAAAACAGCAGAGCAGAAAAAAAATTAAGACTTTGTTAAAAGAAAAAACTGCAAAGCAGAAAAAACAACAACTGGACAACATTTGGAAAAAAAAAGACAAATTAAGAGCAGCTGTGGCAAATGATAGAGCAACAATGACAGTAGGACAACAACAATAGCAGAGGAAAATATATATATATATATATTGTAGCAAACGCATGGAAACAACAGAGCAAAGCAGGAAAAAAAAACAGTAGCATCAAAAAGCACAGCTCAAAAAAGAAAGAAGGGAAAAACAGCAATAGAAAGAAAGAAAGGAAGAGGACCTACAGTTGTGGAGGATGTGCAGCTATGGTGGATGTGCAAGTGCAACAAGCACACCGCCTCCTCCTCCTGCTGCTTCCGCTCCTCCTCCTTCTTCTTTTGCTATTGTCACGCCCCAAAAATTAGATATCTTTGAGACCTTCAGATTCAAGGCGTGACGGTCCCACAAGCTTGGGCTAAAACAACAAATTTTATTAAATACTCAAAATAAAATGTCATCAAAGGTAACCTAAGCAATAAAAGAAATCAAATCCAACTAAAGCAAGGTAACAAGTCTAAATATGTCTACCATAATATACTAGCAACACTTTCTAATTCTAGTCTACTAAAGTCCCTATGATCAAATCTCGCGGCTCAATCACTTTCCCACATCTGTAAGCAACTAAGCTTCTTCAAATCCAGGTGCTACTTAAAATCTGTGGAAAAGGTGAGCACAAGTGAGTAAAACTCAATAAGTAATACGAACCATAAATCCTAGCAACATGTAACAATCTAGAAAATCAAATCTAGAGCCATGATTCATATGCACAAAGTAGAAGAAGGATGGTATGTGCAAAATTTGCAAACAACAAGAAGGAAATGTAACTGCAATTTAAGCTAGTTCAAGCAGTGAACAAATAACCAAATCAACAAATAAAAAGTTATCTCCTCAGTAAAACACAATAACAAAGTGTGCCCACCAGAATTAAGCCTAAATCAAGCACAGTGTACCGGCCAGGTACAAACTAAATAATATCCAAAGCTAGCACGAGGCTTGAGAATACTGGTAATTTCCACAAAACATAGTGGGATTTGGCTGCGGATAAGCAATATCGCACAAATGGGGTTCCAATCCTAATGCCATACCTAAAAAAAAAAAGGGGCTAAAATCCACGTGTGGGTATACTACGGTGTGTTGCCCATACTTCAAAAAATGCCTAACAAAAAAAAAAGCATAATAGCAATTATGAAAAATTCCAAGGTTTTCAATCACAAAAAGAGCAAGGGTTGAGATCACAAATCAAATCCTATATTATGACAATTTTCACAATTTACATCAAATGGCAAATAGATCAATGCTTCAAAAATAATCATTTTGACAATGCCAAAGGAAACAAGGCTGGGTCTACTACAATCATAGTATTCCAAATTAAGTCAAAGGCATCACAATATCCTAATATTCTAGGATTATTTCAACAATTTGCAAAATTTCACATTTTAAATCAAATTGAGACAAGGATATAAAAACTCTAGTACTAAGGAATTAGGGTAGGATTACTTGCCTGGACCAATGATGATTGGAGAATTTGGTTTGTTCTTTTCTGGATGTCTGGTGTGTGTCCCTACTAAGATGGTTAACCAATAAGTAGAGTTTAAGACAATGAACCAATGGACCAGAGTTAGGCAAAAGTCAAGTTTAATGAGTTGAGAAGTCTTGGCCTGAATTATTAAAGAGTGCACGTTGGGCCCTAGGTAGTGATTATGAACATTTGCGGGATTAATGGGCTGGACCAAGGTCAGTGATTCACACCAATTCAACTAAGTGGAACTTGAATTAGTGGGTTGGGCTGCAAAGGCTAAAAATTAAGAAACCTTGAATAATATCAATTTAGCAGGTGGTCGGAAAAGTTAAGCGATACAAATGGACTGGGCTTCATTTAACTTAGGCTTGAAAGCAATACAGGTGGATTGGGCTAAGTTTAGCTTAGGCTTGAATGGAGAGTGGGCTAGGCATTTAACTGAATATAATGGTTTGGATAGAATCACCAAGGCTAATGGGTTATAATTTGGCTCGAGTGAGGTAATGCAAGTGGGTCAGAATATTGGGTCATGATCATGAGAGACGAATTTGGGCTAAGGTACTGTGACAAGTGAAGGATAAGTACTGCCTTGATTGGGCCGAGTTATTTAATCATCCAAGTTCGTCTAAGAAACAAACTCATTGGATCGTCTAGGGATAATTGTTTAAATGGGTTGCCTAGATGGGCTAGGGTATGGGTAGACACGTCATGGTTTGGGCCCAAATCATTTATATCAGACATGTGTGCTTCACCAATTAGATTGAATTTATCATACAGGTCAGGTGGGCCAAGGATTTGGGGATATGGATTAGATTTGAATAAGCATGGATTCATGAGAAGCAAAAGGTAAAATATCCTGAAAATAAGGGTTGTAAATAGGAAGTGAGTACAGTTGGTCCTTCGAAGAGTAGGCCCAGACATTTTGATGATTGGATAAAAGTGAAAATGATAAAGAACAGGTTTGGGCTATTTGCAGCAAGAGGGAGAAAAGATTGTAAAGGAAGAGAAGATGAGGATGGAAAGCCATAACCCATGTGACCTCCAATTTCGTAGGGGTTCTATTTAGTTGGTGAGGGAGAAAGATGAAGAAGGGAAGCAAAAAGAAGGAAGAAATAGAGGAAAAGAGGGTCTGGCTTCAGAATACTGCCACAGAGAAGGATGGATGAGAAAAGAACTAGGGCTTGATTTTGTCTTGAGTTTTGTGTGGGCATAGAAGTAGAAAAAGGAAGATACACAAGAAGAATGATTGAGTTGTAGAGATGGAAGTCATGGAGGTGGTTACGGTGGCAGAGAAGAAGAAGAGAAAAGAGGAAGAAAACAATAAGAAAATAAAAGAAGAAGAAAACAACAAGAAGAAGATGATAGTAACAAAGGTGGGTTGAGAGTGTCATGAAAGAGTTGCCGAGTTTGGCAGAGGAGGGAGAAAGAGGACATGGAAAAAGAAGATATACAGAGAAGAAGAAAGAAAGCAGAAACAAGAAAGAAGAAAGAAGAAGAAGAAAAAGAAGGATGGCTGGGTTGACTTGCAGGTGTAATCAGAGGGAAGAGATGAGTTGTAGGTGATTCGGTTGATCTTGGTGGTTGGGTATTGAGTTGAAATGGATGATGGTGGTTTGAGGAAAAACAGAAAAAGTAAGGACTGACTATTGAGGAGATGACACTAAGAGATTTTGTGTTTGGTTAGAGATGAAAATATCAACTCAGATCGTGAGTTTCAATCCTCTTGGATGAGAGGATAAGATGAAGATGGTCTTGCCAATGGGTGTCGCGGAGAGGGTTTGTATGCAAAGGGTAAAGATGGGTTCTTCATGTTGATGGGTATAGATGATATAAACAAAACATAACATGAAGAAATTAAAAAATAAAAACGAGTTTGCAAAATGAATATAAAAGTATACCACGAAATATAAATGACCATGAGGAAACTGGAAGAAATGAGAGAGAAAGAGATTGATACCTATGAGAGCGAGAAAGATGAAATGGGTTGCTTGCCTAGTGCTGGTTTTATGAAGGAGAAAGAACAGAGAGTTGGTATGAGAGAGAAGCTTAAGGTGAACAGTCATCATCGTATGAGACCATTTATAAAAGGGAGAGAGGAAAAGCAAAGGACTACTATGCACACTAAATGGAGACTTGAAAAGCCATAGTGATGACACTCTAACAGCTAATATTACCAGTGAATTAAAAGTGCACATCCTTTTGAAAAAACGAAATAACTCCCTCCACTTAAATTCATACTACACGACCCTTAAAATTCCATTAGTCTACCATAAATTCAGTTTTAATAACCTATGTGTGCCACCAGTTAAAAACAATAATAATAAAAACAATGAGTTGCCAAAAAAAAAATTTTGGGGCCGACAAATATCATATCTAAGGTTAGATTAACAAGAGAAATAATAATAATAATAATAATATAAAATAAAATTGGGTTCTTACAGCTGCGTTTTTTTCGATTTAAATGCGTAGAGAGAGGAAATAGAGGAGAGGATGACTGTGACCTGAAAGTCGGTAGGGTTTCACACTTTATAGAAAATAAGAAGAAGATGAATTACAGTAGAAATTAAGAGGCGGGGAGGTGTTGCGCGTAGCATGTTAGAGATAATAAAGAAATAAGGGCATAATGAGAGCGGAAATTAACGTGCAGAAGTTAGAGGAGCAGTCCAAGTAAATTTAAATGGTCAAAATCGAATTGATGCAATCCACTGATTTCTCAATTTGAACAGTTCCTTTGATATATAATAAATAAATTGAATCAAGCAAGCGAACAAACTAGCCTATTTTTGTTCCCTATTTCCAATACTTTGGATTCAGGTCAATGGTTTGGATCATCACAAGATTACTCCACAAGTCCTACATTGTGGCGTATGTCATTTATTACTGTGAGATGATCTCTAGAAGTATGTCGATAATATTGCAACATTGCTTGGAATCATAATTTCTCAATAACACCTCAATATTTTCATAGCAATGCCAATCAAATATCATATAGAAAAGCACAATAAATCTGAGATACTGATGCACAAAAGCCAAGAAAATAAAACAATACAAATATATTTAATTATATTTTATATTTATTTACTCTTTTTAATTATTTGAAATCATTCCATTTTCTAAAACACTTTTCACATAATACCGGTGAAAAGGAAGAGGAGGAGGTCGAGTGTGAGAGACCACTAGGAGTGGGTGCAGAAGGGAATGGAAGAATAGAAAGAAGGGAAAGACTTATCTTCTAGAGATGCTGTAGTCAGGTTTCATTTCAAATATTTTAAATAATAATAATAATAATATAATAATAATAATAATAATAATAATAATAATAATCGTTATAATAGTAAAGGGCAGGATGTTTGATTCCAAGCATTTTGATGAGTTTGGGTTTTCCATCATTTTATATGAATTTAAGGAATTTTTTTAGTAAAATCCCATTTAAAAACATCCCACATCTTTCATACGTATAACTAATAAAAATTGATTTAAGTGCACAAATCTATAAGGTGGGACATAAAAATCCCCAAAGGTCCAAATTTTCAAAAACTTACAATTACTAAATCCATATTTTTTTTTATAATTTTGTGGAAAGCAAAAATCTTTTTTTCAAGAATTTTTAGTTATCATACATGACCTAGAAGTGCGTGTGACTACTGAGCGTCTAGTGATCACGCGGGACATCCACCTTTTTTACCCAAAGCGCCCAATATGTGCTCGCTCTTCCTTTGGAGAGACGAGAAGAAGAAGGAGGAGGAGGAGGAGAGAAAAAAATGGAGGGTGGAGATGAAGGAGTAGATAGAGTGGTGGACTCAAAGGACTTGCAGCAGCAGAGCAAAGCCCTCGATAAGCTTACTGACCATGTTGAAGATCGTCAGCTCGACTCCACAAGAGTCCAAGAGGTTTCTCTTCTCTCTCTCTCTCTCTCTCTAAAAATCTCTCTTTTTTCACTTCATATCAATCAGTACAAGCAAAATCCCGATGGAAGAGGAAGAGGAACAAGAACCCACCTTTCTTTCTTCCATTTCTGTCGACCCTTTTGTTCTTTTGTGGTTTTATGCAATACCCATGGCGATTCATTTGTTGGTAACTTCATCAATCTTTTTGTTTTTCCCCCCTTTCATCCAAATCCAAAGTTATAATCTTTTTTTCATTTTTTACTGGAGCAGGGTGGAATTTTCGTCTGTTCAATTTTATTTTGTTGAAAACTTGTGGGGTTTTGGGTTTTGGATTTCTTTGGGTGTTGGATAGCGCGGAGAAATTTGCAATTAAGGGAAGAAGCTCTTGTAAAATCGTCTTCTTTTGATGTGTAGTGTGGCTGGTTTTGTTGTGGGTAAAATGGGTTTGAGGTGTTTTCTTGTAAAAATGGGTTTGAGGTGTTTTCTTGTAAAAATGGGTTTGAGGTGTTTTCTTGTATCGTTTGAAATGTGCAGGCGATGGCATCAATTGCTGCGTCTGCAGAAGCTGATAGGAATGCTAAGAAGATGAGGTGAATTTCTGCCGCAAATGTCTGATTGTTTGATACTTACCTATAATGTATTGATGCTTTTGCTGATGACTATACACTGGAGTTTTGATGAAGTTATCTTGCTATGCATAAGAAATTTTATTCCCATAATCTATTTAATAGCAATTATTCAAATTTATAGTCTTGGTTTTCTGTGACAATTTGCAGCAGAGAAGATGCACATTTTATAGAATATAGAAAAGTTGATGGTTGCTTGAAAATTGGGAAGATTTTGAGAGAAGATGAATTTTCTAAACTAAAAGAAAAGGTGTATGTCTGTTTCAGGAAGGAGAGAAGTATGTAATGTGGGATTTTAGTGGAAGAATTTATTAATTAGGGACCATTAAAAAAGAATTGTGCAATACTGGTTAGTTGGTCATCATGCTGTCCTGCTTAGCTGACTTGAAATCAACATCATTATGCTTCTGATATTCTTCTGTGTTTGTTCTTGTTGAACAGTGTTTTTTCTGTAATCCATGTAGGAGCTATGTATTTTGGATGCCCTCACTTGTTTTACATAGGGATAAACTGCTGAGTGGTGACTGCAGCTGCTATGAAGTAAAATATTACTTTAACTCATTTACATTCACCTAGCATGTATGTAATTAAATTCAAGAACTTCAAATTGAATGCCTTGTTTTTCATGAGATGGATCTCAAAATCTATGCTAATCAGGAAATCCTAAGCATTTAGAGTTTGTACCCATTATCTATTCTTGACTGTCCATTTGATTGCCACATATATAGCAATCTAGACTAGTTTCGATTTCAATGTTCAGTTCATACATGATGGGCCCCATGACTTCGCATGCTCGTCTTCTATGTGTACACAGGATGAGTGGCAGTTGCCGCAGTTTTAATTTTGTAGTCTGCAATACCAGTCTAAATTTTATGTATTTCCTTAGAAAGAACACATTTAAGGTATCATATTGAAATGCTGGGAAAGACATGCCAGATTGTGGCGTTAAACTGAACATGACTTTAAAATAGGATGAGTAGCAAAATTAGAAATATCAAAGTTGATCCATCATAGATTGGATGCGGATTTGATGATGATGATGATGATGCCAATAATAATTTGGGATACGTAATAATTTTATGCTTGTAGAAAATAAAGGGGGTAGTTAGAATTTAGAAGAAAGACATTGATAAAGAAACCTGGTGGTGGAATGTAGAGGACTATAGGTTCAATAAGCTATTTGAGAGAAAAGACGTTCATACAAAGTTTGGCCGGGGACTAGGAATATGGAAAACTATGAGATGTATAAGAAGGCAAATAAAGATTCTAAGAAAGTTGTAAGCTATAATGCACGGGCACTTCAAAACGGGCAATGCATCGTGTTGTATCTTGTTCGATTCTTCACTTTTAATTTGTAAAATCCGTGTCCTTGATGTGTCCACCACATGTCCCTGTCTTATCCATGCCATATATGGGCATCTTAGGTTATAAGTGATTCAAAGTTCAAAGCATATGATGACCTATATAATAGGTTGGTAATGCACGCTAATCCAAGATTTGCCTACAGACATTGGTGGGCCCCACTTGATCCATGATCTGCCCAAGATCAAGGATCCTTATCCTATAATTAGATATTTTCTAATTGATAGATTTGTTTCTTATTTTATGTTGGATTAAGATCAAGGATCAAAATAGTGGTTGTAGTGGGTGTAGCGGCCAGTGGTCAAAACGCTATGTAGCGGGCAATACGTAGCGGTTGCGATAATACGTAACAGTATACTGGTGTGAATTTTTTAAGTGGTCAATTTTTTTTTAATATTGTATAATAGCCAATCTTGTGTTTTTTTAGTGATTTGAAACCATATTAAGGTTAGAGACAATTTTAGGGAAGGCTGTTGAGGAGAAGAAATAAGAAAAATAATATTCAAATTTAAAATTGCTAGGCTCTATTAGATTTTAGAACGTTGTGCCACTTTTTTCAAAATAGCCTAGTGGTGTTAGCTGCCACAACCGATAATGCGTAGTTGCTGTTAATTTGAACCATAATTAGGATCAAGTAGTTGCTTATTTTATTTTTAGTACATTTGGTTATTTGGAAACATTCTATTCTATATATAGAGGAGTCCCCATTGTATTTGGGGGTGTTTTTTCAATTAATAAATGAGAGTTTTCTCTCCATATGGCTTTTGTCGTAAGTATTATTGTGCCATAGGGCTAGAATCTATCTTTGGATTTGATCAATCTCTCAGAAGATTGATTAACACTTCGATCAGAGATCAGGGGCTGCGCTAAATTGGTATTGAAGTTGAGATCCGGTCACTAGGGAGACGTCTATCCTTCTCGCATCTTGCCCATCCATTTATCTCTTCATCTTCATCGTGTACAAATCTCCCCACCCCATCTCACAGAAAACCAGCATCCCCAATCATTGGTTTGTCAACATCTAAAAACCCTAATCCACCTAAATCATCCAACCTAACCCCAGTTGACCTATGTCAGAGCCTACCCGTCACCACCAACTCCAACGAAACCTAAAAGAAAAAAAAAATCCGAATATCTCACTGCCGCAACCACTCTCGAACCCATCGGCCATCATGCCAAGCACTACTTTTTGTCATCCCCAACCAAGCTCGGCACTGAAACCCTAGATCCCATCCACAACAACCACGAGAACCTTAACCCCCCTTTGGTTGCTGTTGCCAAACCCAAACCTAGCAACAGAAAGAATAAAAAAAAAGGAAGTAGAAGAAGAAGAAGAAGAAAAGTGGAGAGACACATGATGAAGTACCTGGCACCAGAGTTGTCGAGCTCCAACATTAGCGCCATCAGCCTCACCATAGCAATAGCTCCACCACCATCCCATCGCAGTGTTGCAACTCCCACAGCCATTGTCCTCTCCTCTTCGTGGAGCAAGTAAGCCCATTCCAACTTCCTTTTCTTTGCATTTGAAAAAAAGAAAAAAAAAGTCGAGGAATGAAGGGAAGGAGCTCTTTATAGGATTTGGGCCTCTTTTGTTGAACCTCTAGTTTGGTTTGACCTGACCCAAGTGAGCTTGTTACTATTTGGGCCCGCAGTTAGGCCCAACCCCATCCAGGCCCATCTCTTTCTCTTATTAGAAAAAAAAATAAAATAGCATCCATGCCTAGAAGAGGTGATGGACTTGAACATTGGCTTGCAGACAAAGAAAGAGATAAGACTATATAAATTGAACTAGGATATGGAAGATGTCGTTAATCATCGATTTGTAGTGGAAACTGCCACTGCTAAATTGCAAAAAATGTAGCTCATAAGTACAGAAGAATCATCCACTGTGTCATAAGTGTACACACTTGTTCGAGCGGAAGGGCTTGAGACCATGTGCGATTTTGTAAAGTGTTTCCTTGCCGAATGAGGCGCTCAGGGTCCCATGGTTACACCCCAACTTGATGACATCACAAAGAAAGTAAGATTGATGTTGCTGATTTCACTTGGGATGCCAGCCCAAAAACTTTTGTTGATTGGCTTAATTCTCTTGAAGATTATTTTGCTTGGTATAGAATGAATTATGAACAACAGATTGCCTTTACCTAGGTTAAACTCAAAGGTCTTGCTAGAATATGGTGGTATGGTGTTGAAAATAGTGAACTTGCTGTGGGCCAACCTATTACTAGATGGAATAACAACAAAGATAGACACAAAAGCAACTTTGTACCTTCTGATTACATGGAGACTCACCAATAGTATCTTAGTCTCCAGCAAGGTAATCTATTAGTGGAAGAGTACACAAATAAGTAATGCGAATATATTGTTCATTGCAACTTGAAGACAAATGATTGTTAGACTATCACAAGATATTAAGAGGGATTGCATTTTGATATTAGACAGAAGGTGGCCATGTTTGACTATACTAGAGTTGATGAGGTCTTCAGTAAAGTCTGGAGGGCCCATCATGAAATTTAGTTGGAAAGACGCAATGCTTTTCAAGCCGGGGAGTTTTTCATTAAAAAGGGCCCTGAACCTACCTATAATCACAATCAATTGCGAGGTTATACCTCCTCAGAGGCCAGCCTAGCAAGCGCCTTCGAGACCACAACCATCTAATCAACAGAGACCAGTTATTCCACAGCAAAATCAGTGGATGCCACAAAATTAGAATGATAATCGTCTTCGTGGAATAATATTTAGAAGAGATATTATTTGCCATCCCTACAAGCAATGGGGATAGTTATGCAACTGAATGCCCACATGGAAATTTATACACCACCAATGAGCTTGGTAGTGATGACCAATATGGTGAGCATGTTGAAATGGAACAGTTTGACACAGATCCTCCTTATGAAAATTCAGAAGATCAATGAGGATAAAGGATGGTCTTTATGAATGGTTGATTGTGTTATTCGGATTAACCAATGCTCCTAGTACCTTTATGTCGTTATGACACAGTTGCTGGAGCTTTATATTGGGGAATTTGTCATCGTTTACCTCAACGATATTATAATTTATAGCAAAACAAAAGAAGATCATCCTAAGCATTTGGATAAAATCTGTCAACTTCTTCGATGGGAGCATTTCTATATTAATCTCAAAAAGTGCACCTTCACAAGTGATTCTGTTATTTTCTTGGGATATGTTGTCTTTGCGCAAGGCATTAAAATGGATCTTGAATAGGTCAAGGCAATTCTTGATTGGTCCATTCCTACTACAATTACTAAAGTTCGAAGTTTTCATGACCTTGCAATTTTTGACAAAAGATTCATTAGAAACTTCAGTAGTATCATGGCTCCTGTTATTGATTGCATGAAGAAAGGTGAATTTAAGTGGAGTAATGCAGCCGCTAGAGCTTTTGAAAAGATCAATCAAAAGATTACAGAAGCACCAGTTTTGCAAATTTCAGATTTTGACAAGGTCTTTGAAATAATTGTGCTACACAAATGGAGGCATTGAAACTGTTGTTAGCGAAGAAGGACGGTTAGTCACATTCTTCGGCGAGAAACTTTTCAATGCAAGGCGAAAGTATTCTTCCTATGACCTAGAATTCTATGCTGTTGTGCAATCACTTCGTCATTGGAAACATTATTTGATTGGCAGATAATTTGTGCTTTATTTTGATAATGATGCTTTGCGACATCTGCACTCAACAAAAAGTTAGTGCCAACCATGCTAAATAAGTGCATATATACAAGTGTTCACTTTCAGCATTCAACATAAAGCAGGAAAAGATAATTTAATAGCGGATGCATTAAGTAGGTGAAAGCATCTTTTGACCGCCATGTTAGTGTATCGGGCTTTGAACAGATCAAGCAAGACTATGCAAGTGAGAAAGACTTTGGATCTATATATGTAGTTCTCATCAATGGTAATTATATTCAGCATCCTCATTGTAGTATTCACAATGGTTTCTTATTTAAAGGTACGTAACTCTATCTTTTTGCAACTTCCATTAGTGAATATGTTGTTCTAGAGTTGTATGCAGGAGGATGTAGTGGACATCTGGGTTGCAACAAAACACTCACTCTTGTCGTTGACATATTATTGGCCTGCATGAAAATCGATGTTCATATTTGCGAGAGATGTCAGACATGCCAACTTGCCGAAGATAACAAAAAGAATACTGGACTGTATCAGTCTTTCCTTGTTCTTCATACTCCTTGGGAAGACATTAGCATAGATTTTCTACTAGGCTTGCCCACAGCTTCTGGAAAGGTTGATTCGATCTTTGTTGTCGTTGATTGTTTTTGTAAAATGGCGTACTTTATTCCATGTATTGCAACTGTTGATGCTTATAAAGTGGCTAAGTTATTTTTCAAAGAAATTGTTCAGCTACATGGTCTTTCGAAGACTATTGTTTTTGATTGAGACACAGTTTATGAGCTATTTTTGGAAAACCTTATGGATGATGTCCAACACTAAGCTTAATTTCTCCACTGCTTACCACCCTCAAACTAAGGGCAAACAGAAGTCTTGGACAGATGCAATGTTGTCTTGTTTGTGACCACATCCCAAATTGGGACCAAGTGCTATCTATGGCTGAATTTGTGTACAATAATTCCGTCAACTGGCACTTTACCATTTGAAGCTATTACAGGAGTTTGTCCACGATTGCCTGTGGCTCTCATGCCTTCGCCAATTGATGCAAGAATAAGTGCACATGTTGAAAACTTCTTTCAACATATGCCACAAGTGCACGATGAAGTATGTCGCCATAGATCTACCAGTGATGATGTTTGCTTCATCGATTTGTTGAATTTGCTGAAGGAGATATGGTCATGGTATGTATCAGACCTGGAATGCCACCTCTTGAGCTGGTAGAAAGTTACACCCTTGCAATTCAGGTCTATTCAAGATTTTGCAGAAGTTAGCCCCAATGCCTATATTCTTAATATTCCTTCCGAGTTAAGCGTTAGTTCTTCCTTCAGTGTAGAGGATCTTACACTGCACTGAGGCCATGACGATGGTGGAGATATTGACGAGTAGTCTATTTCCCTACCGGCTAATCTCCCACCTCTGGATGAGCTTGTTGACGTACTTGCCAAGGAGGTTACGAAAAATTTTATGTTCGTTAGTGGAATCGTCTTCTCTCCGACGCTACATAGATCACTACTGCAGACTTCTAGTGCATCAATTCAGATTTGTATGAGAGATATCAAGCACTTAATGTGCCAGAGTCGAGTTTTTCCATGTTGGGGAGAGCTAATGCAGGCTGATCCAAGATCTTGCTCAGATGTGGATGAAAATATCGGTACATATCAGCCGATATGTATCGATATTTGGTTGGGATTTGGTCTTGGACTTGAGAGGGCAAAAAATGGCCAAAAAATTGGTCAGTATCGGCCGATATTTTGAGAATATTGGCGGCTTAGCCGATATATCTACCAATATATTCAAAATATTGATTGATGAATGGTGTTGTCTTTTTCTGTGAGCCCTCTTCTTGCAATTAGAAATACAAAAGCCCCAGCATGTTGCAGGGGAAGGATAACAAAAAGTATATATGAGAGTGAGATTCGAGGGGAGGATGAGGATAGAAAAATACCTAGATTCCATCTCCACCCATTGGCACCGATGCTGCTGCTACTGCCTGGCACAACTATTGCTCCCTCCAGGTCTTCTTCCCTCCTTTCTTTTATTCCCCTCTTAATCTTCCTCTTATTCTCATGTCTCCTCTCTTTCCTCTCTTTTTCTTTCCATTTCCGTCTTTTGTTTCGGGTGAGTGACAACATGAAAGGGGCAAACGGCAAATGTCCTTTTTAGGGCTTCTTTTATCTTTTTTAGTGCTCAATTGAATTACATGCAAGTATTTAAATTTAAAAGAGGGTCCCGTATTGGGGCCCACCTACATAAAATCCAATTTGTTCAAAATAAATTTTCCTTTATTATGACCTGAAAAAGTTTCACTCTAATTGGTGATTGGTCTACCATCAGTTTAATCTATCGATCAATTAAAAAAAATCAATCAAATAACAACACATCTCCTAATAAAAATGAAATTTGGATGAAGGCCCATGTAAGAGAAAGGCAAATATTTTGAGGGATTTAGATTTTTGTAGGTGGGTCTACTGTGAAGCCTACTAGATTTTCAAATAACCCTCACTATTTTTTAATTACACCTTATTAAAAGGGCCTATTTATCTTAAATCCAAACCATTCAAAGATAAATGCCCATTCTTGTGTGGGCCTTTAACAAATTTTACGCAAATAGGAGTTAGGCAAGGTGAATTAATCACTTATAAGACATCTAGTATAATGATTCAAATCATGTAGCATAAGTCGCATAACCAATTCAATTGTGGCTCAACTATGTTTTGATTAAAATCTTTACAATGTTGTGACAAGAGGTGATAGTTATTTTAATAGCTGAGATTTTTAGATATGACCACATTAATGGATTTATAAATTATAAGAATGGATACATAGGTTATACATTAAAATTTGACATATTTAATAATTAATGATTAGAGAGCGATGTAGGATCTCATTATTTAAGGGGGCCAATATTTTGACTTCTAATTGTTACTAATGTAAAAAAAAAAACATTGTTTTTTAACATTTTACAATATTCTGGATTTTCTAAATGTCTTTTCAAAAAATTTTTTGGGTAAAAAAAAGAAAATCCACCATGATGAATCACGAATCACGATGGTATCGGTTTTTGGAGTTGGCTGATACCACGACTTTAATCCATGGGCCTAGATTACAGGCCCGCAAACATTGATGGGGCACCACTTGATCCATAATCTGCCCAAGATTAGGGATCCCTATCCTATAATTAGATAGTTTCTAATTAATAGATTTGTTTCCTATTTATATTGGATTAGGATTAAGTAGTTGCATATTTTATTTTTAGTATGTTTGGTTATTTAGAAACATTCTATCCTATAATAGAGGAGTCCCCATTGTAATTATGTATATTTTTTCAATTAATAAATCATTGTTTTCTCTCCTTATGCTTTATGTCATGAGTATTATTGTGCAGCTGGAATCCATATTTGGATTCAATCAATACCTCGAGAGATTGATCAACATTTCAATCGGAGATCCGAGGTTGCGCTAATTAGGAACATGAGGAGAGAACGATACTTTTAAGCTTGTAAAAATAAAGAAAATGATGGGTTGCCTGCCCATTGGGCCCAATCCGCCCAACATGAATCTATTTAATTAGGGATATTATTAAGTAGTTTTATTTAATTAGAGTTAATATTAGCGAGTTTCTTATATTAGTTAGTGTTATTCCAATAGTAGTAAGTTTTGTTTCTTAGGGATTAGGCCAACTCTTATATATAAGGATGTTAGGCCTCATTGTAAAGAATGTTTATTTCAATCAATTTAAATTCTCTTTGGGATTTTCTTTTTATGGTGCTTTTCCTCTTGTGAGGGTGCTCTAGGAGCTGAAATCCATCTCTGGATTCGATCAATTCTTTGGGAGATTGATCTACGTTCAATCGGAGATTCGGGGCTGCACTTGATTGTTATCAGTGCCGAGATCCGGTCGCTGGGGAAACATCATCTTTTTCGAAATTCATCTCTTCACCCACTGTTCACCGCTCCGAAGACCTTAGTAAACCTAGCGGCCCCAAGCCCTTGCCCATTGTTACCCAAATCCCCTTTTCTGAGACCCACCTCGACAACAATCCCCTGCCATAGAAACACCTCTCCCCTATCCCACACTTCTGAAATTGTGGAACCCATGCATTGGAGCCCAACCCTACAGGTCAAATCCCAAACCCACTCCCAAACCTCCTTCGAAGCACAACCAACACCCACAGCCCAACCTCCCTAACGAAAACCTTTTTCGACTTACTTCCGATCATCACTGACCTTTTTTCCGTTGACACCATCAAAACCGCTCCCCTACGCCATACGAACCCACTTCCCCTATAAACCCTAAACCAATAGCCTAGCCATCTCCAACCCCAACCGAACCCATCCCACTTCCCCCTAACCCATTCTTGACCCCATCCCCACCACCAAAGTCTGCCGACACCACCACCATTATCTCAAACCTCTTTGGCACCTCTGAAACCGTAAAACAAGCTAACCCCCAACCTCGCCTTTTCCCTTTCTATCCATTCGAACCCAATCGACCCATTCTAGACCCAGAGTGAAAAAAAAAAAAAAAAGAAAGGAGAAAGTCAGAAGAAAAGGAAGAAGGCTAGAGGAAAAAGAGATACCCTGCACCAAAGACGTCTTGGCCATCATCATTGCAGGCAGAAGCAGCTCCATCGTTGAAGCACCAGGACTTGCGTCGCCTACACCATCTTGTCATAGCAATCCCCTTATCATAGCTCAGACCGCCATCAATCTCTCCCCTTCATCGAGAAAGTAATCTTTTTCTCCCCTTCCCGTTTCTTTCTACCTGGAAAAAGTAGAAGGGAAAGGAGAAAAAGGGTTCTCCACGCACGTGATTTCATCACACGTATCGATTTAAGTGAGAGCCTTGTCTATTGGGCTTACAGTAGGTCCAGCCTGACCCAAGTCCATCTCTCTTTCTCTCTGAAAAAAAAAAGAACCTGGTCCAAGGCCCGTTGCCCTAGGTTATAAGGTTCAGATCCACGATCCATCATGTCCAACATACTGTGACCAACAAGATCAACAAATTAAGTCAGTTTATCCTTTTTCAGGTAGTTGAATTTTGAATCCAAATCATCATGAGAATTTTTGAACACTCAGTTGAAGTTCAAAGGTACATGTATTAATACGAATATGGAAAGAATGAGTTATACTTTGAGCAATATCTTAATTTAGAACAAGAAGAATTAGTAGTTAATGAATATACCTGCCAATTTCGATAGTTGCAAGATATTTGCGGATTAGGGGAGACTGAGATATATTATTTAGGTCGTTATATAAAAGGCTTGAGACTAAACATCTCGGAGGATATGAATTGTTGAAAAACCAATCAAGAGGCATACTTAGAATCTCTTCGTATTGAATATATGCTTCAACGGTCCCGCATGCGACAATGTGCATATCAACAAAGACCAAGAGCACATGTTGTGGGAAGACTTTTTGCCGGAGAAAATAGTCTCACGATTGTCATTCACTGCCTCTGCAATAGAAATGAGAAGGAAGAAGAAAAATGGAGATAAGCCAAGAAATTCTACACGCCGATGAGAGTCAAAGACAGAGCCGTTAATTTGATTATTGACAATGGTAGTTATTAACAAGTCTCATTTGCCCATTGAGAAACTTCCGAAGCTCTACCAAGATACATGGTCTAATAGATATGTCAGTCCTGGTAACTCATAGATGCTTAGTATCATTCAAAATTGGCCTTTATGAAGACAAAATTTGGTGTGATGTGATAAATATGAATGTTGCTCATATTAATTTTGAGCGATCATGGCTTTTTGACTGAAAAGAGCATCATGATAAATGAGCACATTTACTTTTCAGTAGGGCAAAAACTGGTTTGGACTCACTCCATTGCCATCAAAAGCTCGGTCTTCATCTACGTTATCATCTTCAACTAAAGAACCAAAGCAAAAGCAAAAAGAAGAAATTTAGGATTATGACATCATGATAGCACCAAAAGAGATGTCAACCATGGCAACTAACATTAAGGATGCAATTGTTGAGCAAGGTCAAGGCAAAGCTTATCTCATGAAACATTCAGAATAAGTCATGAAAGAGCAAGTTTGTGGCAGCATTGACTTCCTGGGTGCAAACAACATTGATCAAGACAATGTCACCCATGAGCCGCAAAGAGTTGAGGAAGAAAAAGAACCAATGCAAGAAGAAATTAAAGACTTTGAGCAAGGTAGCAAAAAGATTGAACATTGAGTGGATATGCCACTTCTGGAACATTCTATTGGGTCATCTAAGATCAAATCAATAATGGAAAAACAGAATTTATGTAGCCGACCTCAACATGGTTGGGATAAGGCTTTGATGATAATGATGATGATGATGATGTTCGGAAAGAAGATCAACTTGTTGAACTCCCACATTGGTTTCATCTTCGGTGGATATTTGACGATTGTGATCTATTAGTATGGTGACATTTAAGGCATTTAATGGTCCATTTGTAGCATCTATATGTCATATCATACATCCGAGATAAATTCATTCATCAGAAGAAGCGACACGTCCAATGTATTTTTCCATGGAGTAAACAAGCACGTCCAGTTTTCAATCCATGTCATGCAAAAGTGGAACAAAAGACTCAATAGATGCTTGTGCGACTGATTTTCGACCTGGGAGCAAGTTTTCCTCACCTTGCAGTCGAAGTTTTCGTGG
The DNA here is from genome assembly GCA_037013555.1 of Sextonia rubra. Lineage (NCBI taxonomy): Eukaryota > Viridiplantae > Streptophyta > Magnoliopsida > Laurales > Lauraceae > Sextonia > Sextonia rubra. Next base: position 99,886,693 of record JASUAD010000001.1, on the reverse strand, counting down.
CATTTATTAAGTTGGCAAACTCGTCGGAGTCGAGTTTTCAAACCCGGGGAGAGTTGATGGAGGCCAGACCATGGGTCGGCCTGCCCGTGCGCCCAATCCGTAGGCCCAACATGATTTCTTTTTAATTAAGGATATTATTAATTAGTTTTATTTAATTAGGATTTATTATTTGTGAGTTTCTCATTTTATTTAGTATTATTCTAGTATTAGTATTTTTTTTTTTCTTGGGGCACGTTTGGCAAACATTTGTAGTGATGATGATTCTATGGTATAGAAGAATCTTTCCTGCAGCTTAGAATCAGCCCATCCTCTCTTAAAAAACCAAGTTTGGCAAAAGAGAGGATTTTGAGGGAAGTGACCTTTAAGAAATCAGTGGCTTGGAATGTCTTGGCCAATATATTATGATCCACAAGGCCCCACATTATAAAATTTGGTCCTATAGTTGTTCTTGGCCTCTTGATCACATCTAACGGTTTGGATTTTTCAAAAGGTGCTCACAGTTTTCCAGATCTATGTATCTAATGTTGATCACATTTTCTAAAATATCTCAAGATCTAAGAAGCTTCAATGGTTGGAGTTTGATGCCATAGCCGTTTTAAGGGTGGGCAACAATCTGAACGGTTTAGATTAGCCCTTTAGGACCCACATAGTGAAGATCTGATCCAAAACCGGTGAACCCCCAATCTATGCCCAATTCATTGTTCATCCGCGTTTCATTGCTAGCGCGGAATCTGCGCGTTCAATTTGATTTTTTTTTTTTTTTTTTAAGAGAGTGCCGGGGGGGGGGATTCCACAATTGCGTGGATAGTGGATGTCCGTGTTCCGCTTTCCACGTGTTTGCCAAATGAGGAAAGTCCATGCAATCACAGATTTCCGGCTAGAAATCCACAGCGGGAACTGTATCTAAACGTGCCCTTAGGGATTAAGCCAACTCCTATATATAAGAGTGTTAGGCCTCCTTGTAAAGAATGCTTATTTCAATCAATTTAAATTCTCTTTGAGATTTTATCTCTTTATGGTGTTTTTCCTCTTGTGAGGGTGCCTTAGGGGCTGGAATCCATCTTTGGATTCAATTAATCCTTTGGGAGATTAATCTACATTCGATCGGAGATTTGGGACTGCACCAGAAAAGGAAAAGTAGAGAGTCAGATTGTGTCAAATGTATAATCAATGACCAAAAGGCTCTAGTGAAGGACAGCAATATTAAGGGAAGGTGGGGGGAACGTTTTAACAAACTTTTAGATGAAGACTATGTAATAGACATAAGAACAAGAAAGGATACTTACTTAGCAAAACATACCTTTTTTTCTACATAATTATTGTGGTGGAAGTAAATAATGCATGAAACAAATGAAGAAACGAAATGCTCTATGTCGAAATGACTACAATTTGCATCTGGAGTCAACCCTAAGCTTATCTCTTTGCATTGATTATGAATTAGTTAATTTTTTATATTTAAGAAGAGGTACATTGGTGTTTGTTGTTCGTAGATGATCAGTGGCATAGCCAAGAATTTTGGTTAGCGCCATCATTCAACAAATTACCATCAATGTAAAATATTTTTATCAAAACCAACTTTCACATGATACCTTGTAGTATCATATATTTTCAATAACATCGAAAAAATTAATTCAAACTTATTAAATTGCAAGTAAGAAAAAAAAAATTCTTGGAGCATTGATATTATTGCTTACATTAATACTATTGTTAAAAATAAAAGTTTGATACCATATTTGAACTCCTTAGGAAGAAGTCAAAAAGAGAGTTCAATTTTTTGTTGAAGTCAAGAGTGACCCTACACTAAGTTTTGTTTCTTCAAAATTGACCCCTAGCATTAGTTTTTTTAACAATTCCGGTGGGGTCAATTTATGTAAAGTCCCCCAAAATTTTTCATATTACTATATAGGTATATATTTTTTTACAAAATTCAATAATGTCAATTGACCCCACTAAGCTACATGTAGCTCCGCCCATGTAGATGATATAGTGTTAGTGGATGAATAAAGAAATGCTGTGAATGCAAAACTTGAGAGATGATAGGAGCTTTTAGAATCCAAAGGCTTTAAAATAAGTCGTATAAAAATTAAACATATGAATTGCAACTTCAGTGTGCTAAAGAGCTAAAACTACTGTAAGAATTGAAACTCAGGAGATACCACAAAGAGATTGATTTCGTTATCTTGGTTCAATAATTAGTAAGGATGGGAAGATTGATGAAAAAATATCAAACATAGGATAGATGCGGGATGTTTGAAGTCGAGACCTACTTCTAGAATTGTTTGTGACCAATGAATGCCAACAAGACTGAAGATGAAATTATAAAAGATAGTGATTAGGCTAGTTTTGACCAATAGATCAAAATGTTGGCTAATCAAGATTTAATATATGTTCAAAAGGGATGAAACAGAGATGAGAATGTTAAGGTAGATGTGTGGTAAAACTAGGAAGGATAAAATGAGAAATGAGTGATTTCAAGTACATTTAGGGTAGCATCAATAGGGGATACAATTAGACAAACATATTTCAGATGGTTTGGGCATGTCCAATGCAGGCCAACAACAATGCCAGTAAGGAAATGTTTGGCCATGTAGGTTGATAGCCTACCATAGGGAAGGGGTGGGCTGAAGAGGACGTATATAGAGGTAGTAAAAATAAATATGAAGAAGTGCAACTTATCTGAGGATTTGACTTGTGATAGATCAGAATGGAGAAACTGAATTAATTTAGAACATTGTCGGGGCAATGCTCTTATGATGATGATGATGATGATGATTGATGAGGATGACGACAATGATGATGACGACGACGACAACACTGATAAGGAATATTGGTGGGTTAACTGAAAGGAAACATTTTCATTATGAAAGATTATTTGAAGCAGTTATTTGGAAATGACTAATTGTATATTAGGACCATTCATTCTTACTAATGTTAGGTAAGAAAAGTTCCATGTTGTTGGGGATCTGTTCTAGTGTCAGAATGTCTTACTGAAGTATGGTGATTACATCCCTTATTTATGGTTTTTTTGAACAGTGATTTTTTCGTAATCCATCTAGGAGCTAGGTATTTTTGATGCACTTGCTTCCTCGTTTTACATAGGGATAAATTGTAGACTGCAGCCTCTATGAACTAAAATATTACTTTAACTCATTTACATTCACCTAGCATGCATGTAATTAAATCCAAAATTTTCAAGTTGAATGCCTTAGTTTTTATGTGATGGATCTCAAAATCTATGCTAATCAACAGATCCTACACATTTGAGTTTGGACCCACTATGATGATGGTGATGGGGCTAAAACTAAGAAGGATAAAATTAGAAATGAGTGATTTCAAGAGCATTTAGGGATAGCATCAATAGGAGATAATATTAGATAAATATGTTTCAGTTGGTTTCGGCATATCCAATGTAGGCTAGCAACGGTGCCGGTAAGGAAAAGTTTGGCCATCCAGATTGATGGCCTATCGAGGGGAAAGGATAGGCTGAAAAGGATGTGGATGGAGGTAGTAAAAGAAAATCTGAAGAACTGCAACGTATCAGCGGATTTGGCTTAGGATAGATTGGAATAGAGAAATAGAATTCATGTAGCCGACCTCAACATAGTTGGGACTTGGGGCAATGCTTTGATGATGATGATGATGACGATGGTGGTGATGATGATGATGACGACAACGACGACACTGATGAGGGCTATTGGTGTTTAATTGAAAGGAAGCATTTTCGTACTGAAAGATTATTTTAAGTTCTTTGGAAATGACTGATTGTGTACCACTACCATTCAATCCTACTAATGTTAGGTAAGAAAAGTTCCACATTGTTGGGGATCTGTTCAACTGTTAGAATGTCTTACTGAAGTCGTTGCATCCTCATTTATGGTTTTATCATTAATTTTCTTGGATTCAAAAGATATCTTTGGAATTATAACCATAAAGATCTTTCTCAGGACGTAATTTGGCAAATTTGGGCAATGATTTAGATTAGAATCTAATACTTGGACTCAAAGGAAGGCTGATTATAATAAGCAACTTAAAATGGTTTTATCTGTTGTTTTTTTTTTTTTTTTGGGTGTTTAGAAGGCATATGTTGTACACACGAGAGAAAGAGAGGCGAAGACTGATTATAATAAGCAACTTAAAATGGTTTTATCTGTTCTTTTCTTTTGTTTTTTTTTTTTTTTTTTTTTTGTTTTTTTTTTTTTGGGTGTTTAGAAGGCATATGTTGTACGAGAGAGAGAGAGAGAGAGAGAGAGAGAGAGAGAGAGGCTTGATTTCAATTATAAATCTAGATTTTGTAGCCTGATTTCAATTATCTAGTTTATGGATTCTATGGATAATTGAATTAGAAATAAACTCATTTAGGGTAGGCTGAATTTTCATATTCTTCTATACAAAGGTCCAGTGGGCGGTCTGACTCAGCCTACCTTCTTTAACTCTTAGTTGGGCTAATACTCATTTAGCAGGGTGAATTCAGCTTTTAAGATCACAACTTGGACCTTGCCTGAATATCATGCCCAATAATGATGTTGTGTCTGGCCTATATGACCTGGGTCCTTTGGCAGTAGTGGAACCCGGAGGTTTTTGCCTTGGGTGGGCCACAATGTTATAATGTCTTCTGTGCAAATAGAGGGCGTCCCCTCAGGTGTGGCTACTCTCTAAAAATCTGGTCATGATTTTTGGTGGTTCACCAAGCAGTTGTGAATCTGACTGATGGTTAAAGTTACATAAAGTAAGTCAATGTCTGGAGTTCACTTACATTGCAAATCAATGTTTCCCAGACTTACAGAAATGCTATAGCACTCAACTTTATTTTGGTTTCCAAATTGCTTTAAGCAAAACCTAAAGTTTTCTTTTATGAGATTGTATATTGGTCCATTGTCCCACTGGTTGCGTCATTCCAAAATTATGGGTATAACTGAGCACATTTTTAAGGTGCAAGGTGATTCAGGATAGTCTTGAGAATCAGCAGCAGAATTCTTCGACTCTGATAAACCTATGAGTGGGAACTGATTCATCATTAAAGAGTTCAGTGAGAAAGTCTTGTGATTCCACTGCATGTTCACAAGTTCAGGTCCTTCATATGGAATGTGTGACTACGCCTTTGAGAATGTTTACACACACAAGCAGACACGCATCCTAATAAAAATGATGCACAACTAACCACATTGTTTTGTGTATATTTTAAAGAGAATATCATTCATGGTTGTGTATCCATCACAGCTGGCATGCATTAAAGGGATCTCATCTGTTGACCTTGATAATTCCTAGGGTTCCTTAGCATCACCAAAAGTTGCATGGAGTCGTTGCCATACATAGGAGATTCAAAGCTTCACACTAAAATAAGATGCATTCTTTTATATACATGTTACAAAATACATATCAATAAATGCTTTTGGGCTCCTCAAGTTTAGCATTTTCAATCCTAAAAAATTGGCCAGTCCTCTTTCTTGGCACCTTGTTCTAATGTCAATTTATGATTCTCTCTGAGACAAAAATCCATAGTGACGTTGGAAGGTGCTCACTCTCTTTTTTTTTTGGAAGTTGCTCACTCTAGCAACATGCAATTATGAAGTTGCTGCGGTTTCAAGTCATCTTATATATATATATATAAGGCCAGCCCTCTCCTCAGCTCGAGCTGATGGAAAAGGGCTGTCCGTTGCCTAGGGTGGGGCCTACTGTTTTGTTCATCCAAATGGATCACACATAGGGCCCCTCTTGAATTCCACATGCCCACCAAATTTTGGCCTCATCCGATTTAATTGGACCGTTGGATCGAGTGACACCAATCCGAATGGACTGTATACTATTAAACTTTTGTTGCCCAAATGGAGATGATAGAAGTCAAAGATGGGGTTGATTTTTTTGTAGAGAGGAGTGCCTCTGTGTGTCATCCCCATCCCCATCCCCATCACCATGTGGATCCCTAGGTGGGCCCCAAACCCTTGAGTGGACGCCCCTATCCTCAACTCTAGTGGAGGATAGGGGGCCCATATATATATATATATATATCCTTCGCTTTAGCTGAGGATAGGCCCCCTCTATATATACATATGCACGTGAAGATTGTCTTATATATATATTGTTCTAGTGAGAATAGTTCTCATGGAGTTACTGTGGGAACTTTTTATGGGGCCCACTTGTCAGTCTCATTTAGGGATGGGAATGGGGGATGGAAAAGTATCTATGGGATCATCATAACTATCAAGTTTGATCCTAATCCCTTGCCCCTAATCCCTCATCCATGGCCTACAAGTTTAATGGCTCCATATTCAAAAAATTTTCAATCCTCCATCCAACAGTCAAATACATTTGGATGGTTCCCAAACCTTGGGATTAGTGAACATCAAAGGGGGTTCCTATTTGTGCACGGTTTGAATGGGTTCTTAGGTGGGCTCCACCAATAGTTCTCACACACCTTGGAAGGGAACCAATTTCCTGGAGCTTCTTCTTCTCTTATTTTGATGGGGTTGGATCCTCCTAGGGTTGAGGTTTTTTGTTAGCTAACTATTGCGGGAAAGGTTTCAACGATAAATAATTTGAGAAGGAGAGGGATATCGTCTTCAAATATTTCAAACATTTATGTGATGTATCATAAGGATGTGGAATCACAGTCAACCACCTTTTTTCTTCACTGTGATGTAGCGGCTAGTGTTTGTGGTCATTTCTTGGGGAGATGCGTGATTGCTTCTTGTTGTCTGAAGAAGATTGCGGCTGGGGTAGAGTCTTGGTTGGGAGGGCATCTTGTTAGGTGTGGCCTTATACTTTGGAGGCTACTTTTTTTTTTTTTTTTGCCATTTATGGTCTTATCGTCTACTTGGAAGGAAAGAAATGATAGAATATTCAAGGGTCTTTTCTCTTCTCCAATGAAATTGATAGATTTAATTTCAATGAGGATTGCGAAATGGGCTTTGGTTAGGAAAGAGTTTTCTAACTTCACTATTGATGACATCATTGTTGATTGAGAAACTTTTATGGGGCGTCTAATAGAAAGGCTAACCCTTGGAAGTTCCAATTTCATTTTAATGAAATTCGTTTGTTATCTACAATGATGTTGGCCAACTCTATGGCTGATGCCTTATTAGCTAAATTGGGGGTGGAGAGAAGTGTTCCTTGGGTGGGTATTGTTTAATTAGTTTTTTGTGAGTTGGTACATTGCTGTTGTACTCTTTTTCTTTAGAGTTCTCCTTTTGCTTATTTTCTTTTGTTTTTCTCCCCTCTCTATCATTTCCTTCTTTCAATGAAAGTTTCTATTACCATAAAAAAAAAAAAAAAGAAATAGTTCTTACTTGAATATTTCCCTATATATATAAACTACTTATTGGATGACTTAACATTTAAACCTAAATGATCATGATTCACATAATTGAAACTTATGAATGTGTGTCATAGATTCTTCAATATGAGTCAGAATTGCTTCACAAAGACTTCAGTATAAAACTATTTATCAGGGTGGAAACTTATGCTGTTGTGCTTACAGGGAGAAAGAGTTGGCTGCAGTTAAGATCAACGCTGCTGATGTGGACATCATAGCAAATGAACTTGAGGTTAAAATTGTCCTTCTGTTTCATTAGCTATTGAGATTGATTGATCAACTTAGGCTATATGCTGTTTTTCAACCATATGCAGTTGGACAAGAAGGTAGCTGAGAGAACACCGCGAGAGCACAAGGGTGATGCTGTTGCTGCAGTTCGCCACTTGCTTCTCTAAAGAGCTTAAGAAGTGCATCTTAAATTCATTTTAGTTTACGTCAGGTGTCTTCTTCTCTGAAGCTAATATAGCACTGTTCAGGGTTTGGCAATTTTGTAATTGGCTTGTTTCCAGCCGTCTGTTGTACCATGGATGGCTGTACTGATGTAGTGAGTTGAGGCTGGTTCACCTCAATGTGTTAGAGATATATTATTTTAGTTCGGTTCTCTTTAAAGTGCTCAAGCTGCCTAACTATTTTGTGGCTACAAGTAGTATGAAGATGGATTTCCATACACTTTGTTCCTGGAGTCATTTAATTAAAAAATCATCACAGATGGGTCTCAGACGTTTTATTTTTTGGGATAGAAAAAGAATTGGCAAGGTCAATGGTTCTTCCATAATCTCTCTTTTTTCTTAAAATTTTGTAATTACTTTGTTATTTTTATTTTCTTGCAGCAGACAGAGGACAGGTATGCTAGTGGAAATATGTTTTTGAGTAAAAGAGGCTGGCAGCACCCAGGTTAATTTTAGTTCAGAATAGTAACTGGTGTTCCATGGTGATCTGAAGGAATAGTATATTAAGTTGGATTGGATTTTCTTAGCCCATTTGATACATGGTGCCTTTTCTCAGGGGACTAGGCCAGCCTGGGCGCGACCTGCCCCAGCAGCACCTACGGCTTGGCTTGGATATATATAATTTGGCCTCTATTTGATATTTGCGCCGGGCATACGTTAGGCCATAGTAACCCTGAAGCCCTGTTCGACTCTAAGGAGTCTTTGTAATTTAGTGTTTAATTGGTCCAAAAAAGTGTTAAAAAGTCCGAACAAATGATAAAAATGCCCATCTCTGCCCCCACCTAGTTGGTTAAATGGGCGGGTTCGGGCTCAGCAATTATGGCGCAGCATGGGCTTGACCAGAATGTGGGCCTATGTTTCTAAAACCGGGCTGGGCCTGGATATGTCATACGGCTGACCGCCCATGAACATGTGTACTTTTATCTTCAGCAGCAGGATTGATGGGCTTAGGTGCGTAAGAATGCTCATGAGCCAGGCAAACCAGATCTCCATCCAGGCTCATTCCTATTTGAATCGGTACCTTTATCTAAATCAAGGCCAGTTGAATATCAGGGCCGGGCTTGGGAAGAGTAGCAAAAAGCCGAAAGCCTGGTCTGTCCCACTTGTATTCTAGTGATAAAATGGGTGTTGAGTTTTAGCACACCTTCACTGGGCCGTGCCTATGGAATTACTTCGTTACTAGCATGTATTGTTTAGGAACTAGGCCTGAACTTATGTCTGTGTCAGGACCCTAAATGATTGTCCATTCAGCACCCACACATGTATTGGAGGTGCATCTTGGTTTAGGCCAAAGTTGAAGTTGCATGTCTTGAACCAGTAAGATGGCCTATCCACATCTGCATTTGATTCGACATATCAGGCCCCATTATTGAACACACTGATATTGGACAACAGGCCTTGGTTCAATTAGGAATAGTAAGCCAGAGGGACACATGAGCCACACAGCTATTTATATGGGCGCATCTTGTGGTGGCGCTGGTCCTAAAAATTTTCCCTTGGGAGGAGCTATGTAAAAATTGCATGTAGTTTGTGAAAATTGTAGAGGGTTTTGTGATTTTTGTTGTGGGGCAGGATGTTGAAAAGAATTTTTGCTGCTTCTACTAACACCCTGATGTTTTGGTAGCAATGGGTAGCTGAGAAAACTTTATATGGTATTAGAGCCAACCGGTCATGGGCTTGAATCCGAGGGAGACTTGGCACTAAAAAAATGCATGTCACTGATGGGGAATGTTGAAAAGTGTTTCCGCTACCTCCACTAGCATCTTGATGTTTTGGTAATAATGGTTAGCTATAGTGGAATTTCTCCATGGAAATTTCACTCTGTGGACTATACTATGATGCAAAAAGCTTTCTTCTTCTACATCTCTTTTTTTCAGAATAGTAAATATTACACATACAAGGGACAGATTTGTGCACACTGTTTGTAGAAAAATAGGAGACTAGCTTCAAATTTGTATCTGCATTTGGTGCATCTATATTTCCTAGAGTTCAAATTCTACTGCATAGCACCACAAAACAGGAGCATCGACAAATTTCCTCATGACTCCTGCACCTGGAAGATAAATTGATGCAGGCCTTATGATTCTAGGGTTTGCAGTGAATGCTGAAGCACGTGCCTATAGACATTTCGAATTGTTTTAGCTTTCAACACGAAAATGCACCTTTAAAGAGATAAAACTCACAATTCTACTTAATAACCAAGTTTATCAAAATAACATACTGCAATGCAATATAAATAAGAGAGGCAGCTTAGGGCCTAAGAAAATGTAATTCAAATAGATAATCACCCTAATTATAATTAAATTAATAAAATAAAATAACCCTATTATATCTTGAAGGGAGCACTTGCGGGCCGTTCTGTATCATGAACCTACATTAGCCGTCCTTAATGCCAACAAAAACAACCCTCAACGGCTCTGAAGCCTACAAGGTCCAATCTTTCCTGAGCCCAAACCTTTAATTTGTAACTTCACACCAGTAATGTTGTGTGTCCAAAAGTAATGGGATTTATGATGTTAATAATTGGAATTGACGAAGCCACTAATGGGGAATGGCTTGTCGTAAAGGGCAAGGTTTAATGAAGGACAGATTTGGTAAGTCATCACCATCACTGCATGTAAGTCAACTCGGCCGCTCTGGGCTTGTACCTAGGCCAGGCTCGTGGAGTTTGAAATATGTTTTAAAAAGTTAAATGTAATTAAAAGTATCATATTTAAAAATATAATTTTAAAAAATATATTATAAAATACTTTTAAATTTCAAGCCAGACATCCATTGACAAGACATGGCACGGCACGGCACGGCTTGGCTAAACGGTGCCCGTTTGGTACAAGGCAGGGCCATTCGTGTGTGACCCGCTACACAGGAAAAGACATGAGAAGATAAGCCGTAGGCATGGTCAATAAATGGGCCCCACCGTGCATGAAGATAAGCCAAAAAATTTGATCACAGGGAAGGAGACGCCACAACGTGGTTGTGGAAAAAGTTGCATTGTCTTGAGAAATTTTGCACCCATCAGGCAACTTGATCATATTCCTGGCCTGCAGGTCACGACAACCTTTAACTTGATGTGTTTGCCTCTAAAGTCTAAATATTAACGGATTCCAGATGATTTTGAGGACTTTTTTTTTCAAGAGAATTTTACGGGAAAATGCCCTTTAAATGTTATATGAACATAATTAGATCTTAATTAAGTTGGCGCACTGATTGAGTCATTTGGGCTCTAATTCGTGCAAATTTATTTTTTCGGTATGTGGGTTGAGTCACTAAGCAGTCTGCTCATATATATTGTGTGCGACCTTTGTTTTTTTCCTCTTCTTTCTACTTCCATTTTAATCTCCTTCCCCCACCCCCGGAGAACTTTTAGGGCTTAGTTGAAGAAGAAAGGAAGAAGATGGGAGAATGGGAAAAACCCTAAGAGTTTATATTAGGAAGATGTTTTTTCTAAATTACAAGGTAGGGTTCCTCGCTTTCTAGTAAGTTTTATGAAATTCCAAAAAGAGTCCATTGGCCTAAAAAGATCAAATAACTCAGGCCTAAAGCCCAAGAGTGTCTATTCAGCCCATTTAACCTCTTTTAACCCAACTCAAATCCAACAGACCGGTATTATCCAGAATAAAAATTTGGGACCTGACAGCCTATACTTTAGAAACCAAAAGAGCTTAAATTCTCGTCATATAGGGGAGAGAAAAGGAAATTCAAAGAGAGAGAGAGAGATTGAACCATGGAACAGAGAGCAAAACTATTGCATATGTGGAGAAATGTGGGAGACCAATAGAGGTGTCACTGAGTGCAATAGAGAGAAGTAACTATAACCATATGATCAAAATAAATTGAGTGGTCAAAATTAATATGCAATTGTTAATAGAAATTGGAAGAGAATTCATAAGATTGAATATTTATAAAATAATACCAAATTCTACTTTTTTTAAAATTGATAATATAGCAATGTTTCGATAAGTCTGCGCAAAGTCTAAAATATGAAACCAATAGAAGTAGTATATAGTATTCATCGCCAATCTTGGAACAAAAAACTTCTATGTTCAGCCTGATATGATGATAGCAATATCAACAATCTTAAATCCAAAACATCGAGAGTTCACTTCAACCTCATATGGTGATGGCGATTTATTTCAGATGATAGAAGGCTAGGCCATCAATGGCGATTTATTTCAGATGATAGAAGGCGATGCCATCAATGCTCGACTGGTAAAAGAGGTTCAAAGATCCCACACAGCCCTTGGCCATTGTTAAGTACTTCCACATAGTCGTTGATTAGGCTTTTGGGAGAAAGTGTTACGACCTGTCTTGTTATTTTCATGCAATTCACATTGCATTAATGACAACGTTAATTAACCCACTCAGCTGATTAAAAAATTGATCTTGATACAATAAAAATTATAATAACAAAAATCAATTAAATAACTATTCTTGAGAACCACTGTTGGTGTTTCCAAGAGAGGTTTCTTCAGCTTGTTATTGTCTTAGGACATAAGCTACACAATGCTTTCTATAGTGTTGAGTACTGACCCCCATTGTAGACACTGCGAAACAAAAATCAACAATATACTGAGATTACTGCCTGAAACCCCTCAAACACCAAAAGCCAGCAACATTTTCTAAACAGAGCACCTAACACAGTTACATTAGTCATACAATAGTGTCTCCACGGATACACAACATGATTAGTAACATAAGCCCCAGAGAAAGAATCACAACAAAATGAATCAAATTTAAATAAATATGAAACCGAAGAAAAGGAAAATATCCCCAACAACTCTAATGCGAACCATTACAATAGAACACCACCAAGTCAACGTTAGAGGAGAGGAAAAAGCAAAAAGGTTGCACAAGTAAAGGTAAAGTCACAAAAGTTACCATCAGATAGTTTCCTCAGAACGTTAGAACCATGTAATTGTAAATCCTAAGCAAATTGATTTTTTTTTCTTCTATATCAATTAGACTATACTACAACCAAAGCATAAGATTAATAGACATTGTATTAGATCAGTATAGTAGGCAGTGCTTCTTCAGAAATGGACGCTACTCCTCCACTCTTTTATTTGATTCTACAATCATAAATAAGATATAAATTGGCTTAAACCAGACCACTATTTATGTAATTTATTTGATCAGGTTCTTTTCTTGGTTCCCAAACTTGGAACTCACTCCTAGACATGATTGTGATTTAATAGGTACGATAAAGATCATTATTGTAAATAACAAACAAATTAATGGAATCATGCCTCAGAGAAATATCTACTAAATGTAATAAATTGAACTCAAGGGTAATCTCACGAGGAAGCAAATTTACTTCAACAAGTACAAGATTTGCAATATTAGTCAAAGGTAGATAATCGGAATATATCCCGAAGGTAGGAACATAAAAGAAAAGCTCAAAGTGGTCGAATCCAGTACCAAATGGCGTAAAGCTTAAAGTTTAAAAGAAAATATGCGTAAAGTTTAAATTGAAGGATTCATAATAATAATAATAATAATAATAATGCTAATAAAGTAGCAGAATCCAACTTACAGGCTATTCCAATGTGACCGTTACCCTCCTCTTTAGTCATAATTTTATTATTATATATAGGTACCCTACCATTATAGGTACGCTGGTAGGGGCAGGGTTGTTGTCTTGTTTTAAGTATTTTCACTTTGGTTTAGGGCCCGTGACAAGATTCGTATCGATCTTTTTCATTTAATGCATGGAGTCAGCATTTTGGTGGTTTACCATGCATAGTCATCATCATGTAATAAATTTGGTCTCTAGCTCATCCATGTTAATCTCACAACTCTTATCAAGAGGTCTTCTCTCCTCACAGTTTCTCCAATCTCATGACACGTGTTCCCCTTTACTAGACAGCTAGAGGTCAAAGCTATAGGGTAGCTAGGTTAAGAAAATAAAAAGGAAACCTGCACACGTTAAGACCTAGAGGTCTCAGCCATAGGGTAGCTAGGTTAAGACAATAAAAAAAGAAACCTGCACACGTTAAGACCTCTCAAGTTTTCTCCTTCATAGAAATAAAAGTGGTATATGCAAGAGACAGATGGTGTGACAAGGCACACATAAAAGAATGCACTAACCTGTTAAGAGTGGGCCCCACAAGTTCACTAGCTCATATCTTTTAACACGTGAAAGCTCCTCAACGAACTGCTTTAATGTTTGCAAATGATTTCACCTTACCTAAAGCACTAAAAACTGGATTAGTTCCTTTCTAGCAAAAAAAAGAAAAAAGAAAAACTAGATTAGTTTCTATTCTACAAAGACCTTCTTGTCTAAGGAAACAATGAATTAAACCTCCACATTGAAAGACTTGTATTCTATTCTTTTAGTATTTTATATATGCCCCCCTAAAGTTTTTAAGAGTTCTAAATAGGCCCCAACAATTCTAATATTTGTATAGAACCCCTTGCTTTTTTATTCTATTACATTCAATGTCCCAAAATCAATAGTCTCACAACTACTATAAGTCTTTTTTTAGGGTAAAATGACACTTTTGCTAACCTTTTTATCTCTCTATATAAATAATTTTAAAAACTTGAATTCATTTTCTTTTCTAAAGCTTGTAACATTAACCATTAGTGTAGCACATTTAGTAGGAGAGTAAGCCTACATAAATATGTTTTTATTCATTTGGACCCATTTTGTTAAATTCAAATCGATCATAACCTACACTTATAATTGATTATAATTGACCAAATCTATGGATGACCCAGTGTTGGATTGATGTATGTTTTAAAATACATAGTTAAGCTTCCTACGCATTGGGGAATTATAAAGATAGAAATCATTGGGTCTTGAGATAAAATAACGATAACATTTTTTAAAGAATGATATACTCATTGTTCAATGGATTTAAGGGCAAAGTAGTCATTTTGATAAAATTTCAATATGAATTTCTTGGTAGTTGCTCATTCTCATCATGGCCACTGATATTGGGGACATAAAAGGTATTGAAATGAAAACACAAGGAGTTATACATAAATACTGAAACCACAGGGGCTTATTTATAAATTCTATAAACCTTAGGGGTATATGGGAAAAACTCATTTTTTTAAAGGAAGTTTAGGCATTTTTCAATTTTTTTTATTTTCTTTTTTTAATTGGGTGAGTCATTTGAGAAATTTTTTTATTTTGAATAGCAAACCTGCTTAAGATATGTGGTTAAATAAAAATAAATAAATGAGAATCCCTTTATATCTAAGCTTACAAAGATCTTGATAGGTAAGAATACAAATTGAGGGATGAGATAAAACTGATATTCTTTTGTAGAAATCAATCAACTGCATGAGATCACGGGCTAAGAAGAACAAAAACTCCAAATCATCTAATCTATAACCACCACTTTATTTGGAAAAAAAAAATTCATGCAGATGAATTACATAAACAAGAGCAAGGTATCATGACCAAGAACATAAATAATAGCAATCTACAAATATTTAAGAAAACCAATTGAAATTTGACACAAATGAATATATCCAAAATAATAGTTGAACCCAAAAAAAAAAAAAAACAAATCAACCATCATAATTCACAAGTAAAGCAAATTAAAAATCTTAATTTCAAATAATGTATAAAGCAGGACCTAGAACAGTGGCCAACATTCTATTAAGATGGAGCTTATTTACTTTAACCAGTCCATTCACAGACCAGCAATTCAATTGCTATAGTAGTCTAAAGGGATTTTTCTCTGCCTCCAGTCATCTTATTGCTAATGTGTGGAAAAAGAAACCCATTAAACCAAAATGAAATTGTGAAAAATGAGAATATAAAAAAATATTGGACAATAGAAAATACCCCTTGCTTTGTTTTTTAGATCCATCTTGCATATCCTCCATTTCAATTGAAGAAAAAATAAATTAAAGTGGTTCCAACAAAAGGCCTAAAATTTTCAGAAAAAGAAAAATAGACTATATTGGTTTTTTTGGGAAAAAAAATGATGAAAAAAGTGTTCTGTTCATTGGTTTCTTCCCATTCATTGGAGTTTTGTTAACACACACTTACTAAACTTCCTAAAAAAAAGTTCGAACTGGTTAAGGAATCTTTTTTCATCGACATTTCACCAAATGGAGGGAGTTCTTACGATAAATATTTTGTGAAGTTTGTTTTATGAGTATCCAAAATGGCAGGTGTATTGCAAAAAGATCCCATTAATTGGAAGGAAGTAAATTAACATTTAAAATGATTCTAGCTAAATTAACATTTAAAATGATTTTAGCCAGCTAATCTGGAAAATGTATTTGGTAATATAGGCAAAATGACATGCTCACAAATGAAGGTGAGACTATTGGGCCTACTTACTTCCATGAAGCCCTCAGTGTTGTTTTCTCTTGATTTGTCTAAGATTCTATTATTTATGTATGTAACTTACACATCATTCATAACTATTATCTATGTGTGTACGTTAAACATCATGGGTTGAGCTTAGCTGGAACAAAGCCATCTAAAAAGTCCCATTTAGTTATTGGGCTTAATTTGAGATCGGAGCCCAGCTAAACAATGAACGTCAGGACTAGGCCTAGTCCATTTAAAAAAACCTATTCACCTCTTTGGGCCACTTGTTTCTAACCAGGTTTGCCCTAATTGATTAGTACAACACCCCGCAACTAGTGCCCTTAATTTTTAACTTTTTTTTATATTTTCTGATTTTTTAGTAGAATTTGAAGAATTGTTTTCTTATTTTCTCAATCTTTTTTTCCATATCTATCTAACTTAGTTCATTGATTCTCTATTTTTTCTTACATTACAGTCTTGATATAATTGATAAAATTTCATTATCTTTATTTATGAAGAAGTATTTAATACAATAAAGGGAAAATAGTAACTTACCCCTTTATACTTTGACCCAATTGCAAAGTGTCCCCTCTACTTTAAAATTTTTCACTAAACCTAAAACCGAAGTGTGAAAGTGACGGAGTCCGTTTATTTTGACGGAAACTTCTATTTAAATAAATGCAATTTCTTAGTTTACATACCCATAAAAAAAATTCCCCAAAATAGCTCCACCCCCTTATCTTCCCACTCACCTTCCTTACCTTCCCCTCCTTTGGCAACAGCTCGGGTGAAAGCCTCCCTCTTCCTTCCCTCCCTTTTCTGCTTTTTCTCTCTCTCTCTCTCTCTCTCTCTCTCTCTCTCTCTCTCTCCTGCTTTTCTGATATAATTCATCTACAACAGAACCCATCTACCTCTCTTTTCTTTGTGTTCATGTAGATTTAATTAGGAATTTGCTCAATGCCTAATTCCTTGCTTTGAAACTTTCTAAGTCCAATCTTCCACACACTCATCTGACCATTGCATGTAATAAGATTAGCTTCCTTTGCCTTTTCACACACACACACAAAACATATATTTTTCGACCCTCTGTTGAAACCCACACAAAGGTGATTGGGGACCATTAACTGTGATCATTACAGTCATTCAACAAGTACATCTGATCCAAATGAGATTTTTCAGTCGTTGGCCAAAATAGCCCTAAACCCCATCCAGATTTAGACATGGACTGCCTATGCTAATCAAGTATCACAAACCATGACAAACAATTGGAATTTATAGAACTATTCTGAAATGGGATTCATACTTTTTTTGAAAAAAAAAAGCGTTGAGAAAAAAAGGTATTGAATCTCAGAAAAAAAAGATTTAATGATAGTCCACAACAAAAAACTCAACGGTTTAGTTGTTTTTAACTAACAATTTAGAATTTAAGAAAGCTAAGACTAGATTTACCATGCTTGCGAAAAATGGAACAGTTGGATCTTTTTTACCCCAAAACTCTTCTCCACTTGGGCGCCCAACACACTTTTTTATTATATTCGATAGAAATCTTCATTAGAGGTCAAGTATCAAAATGAAATTGATAAATTGCTTAATAAATGAGGAAGGAAGAAAGGAAAAGGACAAGAAGAATGATGCAGGCCAAACAATAGGTTGGCCAACCCATTGGACCCAATCCATAAGCCCATTGGATACCTAGTTATTTAGCAATATTATTAATAGTTTGATTGCATTAGAGTTAATATTAGTGAGTTTCCTATCTTGTTTAAGTTTATCTGATATTAGTAAATTTTATTGCTTAGGGATCAAGCTAACTTCTATATATAAGGATGTTAGGCCTCATTGTTATGCACGCTTAGTTTTAATTCATAATAGTTCTCTTTTGAGATTTAAGATGTTATCTCTTGTTGTGTTTGTTCCTCTTGTGAGGATGCACTCGGGGTTGAATCCTTTTGAATTTGATCATTCATTTAGGAGATTGTGAATTCATGGCTGGGCCAAAGAAGAACATGAAGATGAACAGGAAGGGGAGGGGAGGGGAGGGGAGGGGAGGGAGAGAGAATAGAGAGGAGAAGGGGACATGTCAAGTGACTATCCACATTCGTCTTTTTTTCACCTATAACTCCTAAAACCATGCATTAACTTTTGTAATTTCACGTTGCACCTTCTCCACATTGGAAAGGATATGGAAGATCTTTCAAAAGGTTAATCAGAAAAAAAGAGCTCCCATGCCCAATTCCTTTTTCTCTCTACCGAAACCTAAAGGCCTTTGCTATTTTTTCCTCGGCATCCAACTTTTTCTTGTCTTTGTCATCATCGTGACAGCCGATTGTTTCATCGCCATTGTCACTGTGCACTGCATTTTCTCCTGCTTCGGTCACCATAGTTTGTTGCAAACTGCACTTCCTCTTTGCTTTTCCCGTCCACTACTGCTTAGTCATCATCGTCACAATAGCCCCAATCAATGGTGGGCCTCTTCCATGTATCCAATACGGTCGTCCACTTTTCAGCAAAGGTACTTTATTTTTCCAATGTTTCCCAAGTTTCTTTTCATTTCTCCTCTTCTATTTTTTCGTTTTTTTCTTTTGGATATGCACATAGTGTTTGAGAAAATGCTGCAAAAAACTGTAAGCTCATGAAAGAAAGAGAAATTGTTCCAAAGCATTTCCTCCGCCTCATCTCTGTAGAGCTCATGAAAGATGCCGTTATTTGGTTCTCTGGTTTGCTTCCTTCTCTTCTCTTTTAGTCTTTTAGTTTGAATTTATGGGTGTTCATTTCTTTGCTTTTGGTAGGTGTTTGTGGTTTGTTGTTTTGATGATGTGTATTTCTATGGTTTCACATTGGCTTTTCACCAATTTTGTGTATGGAAGAATTTCTCCATCTTTCTGTGAGTTTAGATGAGTGGGTTTTGAAGATTCAATGATCTCCACACACCCCCTCCTCACACCCCCACCAACCCCACCGCCCCCCCCACCCCACAACACACATACTAATATTTCTGTTTTTTTTTTTTTAGTATCAGATAACTGGTGAATCGTATGCTAGCTGTTCCAATTAACGAAGAAACTCATAAAAGATATCCTTTTGGTTTTGTTTGATTAGGATTCCACAAGATGGCTAGAATACCATGTATTCACACCCACACTTGCAAAACTAATTTATCATCTCCAAACTTTGTTTAATATTTTTATTTATTTATTTATTTTTTGGACTTCCTACTCCACTAACAAACAGAAGTTTATAGTTTTGATGTTCATAGGAACATCATCTGAAATTATAAACTTCTACAAGATTTTTGGGATTGATACAGTTTTTGTAATTGGAATTCTGATGCGGTTTCTATGTTTTGTTTGGAATTATTATGGTCTTTTTATGTTTTGTTTTGTTTTGTTTTTTTTAACAATTCAAGGATATTACTCTGAGAAGTGTTAATGTATTTTAGTTGAAGGCTGAGTTTTTGTCAAGAATTTCTACTCTTCTACTTCCTATAGTAGGACCTAGTTGGGCTCGAGCTACTTCAATCCCATGGAATTATGTCTCCATCATATTTAGAATTTTTTGCCATTTTTGTTTTAATCTGATTGAAATAGATTTCTGCATGTTATCATTCAATGTCACAAAACACTTACACGATCTAGTGGGAAGCAATGGCTTATATGGCTCACTTAATGTAACCACTTAAATGACACATTAAACACTATATGCTTTAAAAAAAGAACATCTATGGGAAACAAAAAAACACCTGAGAATACAAACTGATAATGACCATTGTGGAGAGACATTACAAAACACTTAGTGTTCTTGAATAAACAAAACAATTCGAATATTGTCAATTAAGCCTTCATTGACTCTAAGGTGCATATAGAAGAAGCTCAAACACTAGACTCTTAAAATAGATGGAATCTTGAAAATGGAGTAATGGATACTGTCAGCTTGTAAACAAATCAAAATTGACTTTATCTTGCAAGGTACATATATGCAACTTTGCCTGTACCCAGTATCAGAACTTCCGTGTCTCAATAAAATTTCGTCCCTTAGCCACCCATTCATTCTCCTGAGAGATGAGCATAGCAGGGGCCCCTACTGCTGTACATCTATCCAGTTGCAGTGATTGATCACTCTCTTTAATCCTAATATGAAGTTCCTGCACAGCATCCTCTACAGTAGCATTTTGCATCGCCAATCCCTTCCGTGGTATCTAAATATAGACTTCATCAAATCATGTATACAGCTGTGCAAACAAATCAAATGTGTTAGTCAGATTCTTGGAAAAAAATATATTTACTATTTTCATACATGGCTATAAAGAAGACAACTAGAGAAAAAGGATCAAAAGGAAATAAAATACATGCCCAACCAAAATCTCAAACCATTGGTTAAGTACAAACACAAAACACTCATTATTAACTGGGGCTGGGCATGTGCTGATAAAATTACAATTCCAAAGAGGCACAACACTAACCATTTCAAAATAGGAACATGAAACAACTTAGCATGGCACATTGACAGCCTTTTATCTTGTTCAATTAGGCTGAATACTCTACCCCTTTTGATCTATGCAAATCCCAGAGGCATATCCCACTCCATGGTGACATATGGTAACGCTTCTCCCTTATTTATCTGATGCATTTCAATGTTTCTTCTGGATTTGTTTATATTTTTTGGAAGTGGTCATAAACTGCAGCTGTTGTTGTTTTTTTGTTTTTATGTTTATTTTTTATTTTTTATTTTTGTAGCCCAAACATTATATTACTAATATAATTGAAAATGGAATTCATGCCAAAAAAATGGAGGTCCTTAAAAACTGCAATGTCCTGGATTCCATGTAGATTGAAATTTAGCCCGACGCCCTCACTAAAATAGTTTTGTGTTGTGTTCAGAAAACCTAATCACTTTAGTTTAGGGCAATCAAGTTTTAAGGATCACATTCAAATTTAATCACTCGATTGCCCTACATTGAGATTCCATGTAAGAAAAAAGTACTTTCAACTTATAGGTAACACAAGCTAGTCATATAAGACATTCTTCATTCTCTTAAATCATTAGCATTATGCATACATTTATGTCAACATTTAGGTAATTCAAGTTAGTCACACAAAACCTTAGTTGTATGTATATTCTTATGTCTTTGTATATATTAGTAATGTGGAACGGAGTGATAATGCGGGTTAGGGCGGGGCAAGGTAAAAGATGAAGATAGAGGGAAAAACTGGGCTCTCACCAAAATCTAATCCAGGAGGCATTAGAGAATTGGGCTCTCACCAAACTCTAATTCAGAAGGCGTTGGAGAATTGAGCTCTCAACAAACTCCAATCCAAGAGGCGTTAGAGATTTCGAGGAGAGCTCCAAGAATTTCTTGGGGAAGATCGCAAAACTTTTCATTAATCATCAATTATTAACCATTAGCCAAAGAGGCTTTACAATGCTTAAATAGATAAAAGACATAACCTTAGAACTAATTTGGACCATCCAAACACTTTGACGGTTAAAATTAAAATACTTTATTAAAACAACTTAAAAACATAAGCAAATAAAACACTAAATGAACTAGGATAGGTGGGTTGGGCCCTAAAGGTGGGTCGACCCATGGGGACCATGGGTTTGCCTTGCATCAATTAGTTGTTATGTATTCCATTTTTTCACTCTTAGCTACATTATGGATAGTATAAGTTATCACATAATTTAATGGGTGGCTTAGGCTGGTGAAAAGGTTGTTAGTCACAGTGATTCCAAAATATATGTCACTAACAAGTTGAGCTCCATCAAAGAGTTGCATAGTAATTAACATCTCAATTCATATTCTTTCTGTTGTGTCCAAACTTTGAAAATCAACATTTTTAGCCATATTTTTTGATCTATTCCCTTCCTCTGTTTTTTTGCTGATTTTTTTTCTTCTGTTTGGCATAAAGAAGTGTTATGAGGTTAGAGTAAATAGGTCACTACACCAAAAATTGTCATTTGTAATGGTTTTGAGCTGTTCCTAATGGTATCTGGATCGGTTTTGAACCGTTCCAAAATGGCCTGTCGCTGAAAATCTGGAATGGTTCAAAATCATTCTTGTTTTTTTTCTTTTGGAACGGTTTTGAATCATTCCAGTTGAGTCAGAAACTGTTCCTATTTTTTCTTTTGGAACGGTTCTGAACCGTTCCAGTTGGTCAGAAACCATTCTTGATTTTACTTTTGGAACGGTTTTGAACCGTTTCAGTTGGTCAGAAACCGTTCCTAATTTTAACCATACAATTTGGATTAAAACCGTTCCTATTTTTACTTTTGAAATGGTTTTAAATCATTCTAGTTTGGTTAAAACCGTTACTGTTTTTACTTTTGGAATGGTTTTGAATTGTTTCAATTGTTTTTTAGAAATGCTTTAAACCATTCTAAAATTCTAATTCTGTGATAATTGTAAACTATTCTAATCTTTTTATTTTAAAATAATAAAATATAGTTTATGAACGATTATTTCCAATTCTAAAGGGATTAGAACCTTTCTAAAATGTAAAATAGAAATAATTTTGTAGCATTCCAAAATATAGCATTGACTAATCCATACACTTTCATAGAAATTATAGTTCATTAAATACAATTCTTTCTTTATAACAAAGGTATTGAATGCCATAAGCATTATAGAAGACAAGGTACCACAAAACTCATATTTAATGATATAAATCCTTTGCATACACCATCATAAAATCCCTTACATATTAGTGCTCAAACTCAATTTCTAACTCATGTGATGACTATGGTAGTGATCCACAAGCTTTGGTGACTTCCTCATTTAAAAATTTTGAAGCATCATCCACAAGCTTTCTTAGAACCTGCGAATATGAAAGGAAAAAATATATATATAGTTAGTAACATAGATGTCTATGCCAGCTACTAAAAATACTACTTCTCAACAAAATCCACATATAAAATCTTATCCCCATTTGTGAAAAACTGTTTCAAGAAAGAGGATACGAGAAGATAAGAAAGAGAGCATCGATAGAAAATCATTATTCCTCAATTATTCAACAATAACATACTTACAACTTTGTGAATAGGAATGCTCAATAAAAGGTTCTTCAGAATATGATCTGGTTTTAGCTTTTCATAGAGCAACCTTCCATGAACAAAGTTGCAATACAAAAATGAAAAAGATTTCTCAAATAAATACCAAACTCATAAAATAGATAGAAAGAAGGATGTGACACTTGTGATATCGATCATAATCAAATTCATAGCCTATGGCTTGCAGAACAGAAAAAGTTAATATGAGAAAAAACCTTAAACATCAAAAAACTCTAACGCAGAAATGTTGACCTGCCATTGTTGTCCCATAATTCTTGTACAAAGTTAATATGATATAAAGTTTTTGTCCCTTGGGAGGTTCATCAAAAACCCAAGTAAATCCCTCCTTCCATTCTGGACAAGTGCTGCGATTCACTACCTCTCAAAGATAAGAACTTTTGCTATTAGAACCAAAGTGGCAAAATATAGTGACTATCTTGTTATGGCACTTTGGCCTATTGTGCACTTGGATGTTTGAATCAGAAGCAGGTCAAATATGTTGGCAGAACAGATGACAAACAATTTTGCCATGCATTTGGAGTAATTTGGAAACAAGAGGCATATTAGGTGGGTCACTCTGTTTATGCCTTCTCTAATCACCTGCAGTTTGAATATTTTGGCAAAACAAATGACCGATCACTCTCCCATGCATTTGAGGCTGCGTAGACATTGGTTGGGCCACTCTTGTTCTTTATTTTCCACTCACATGAGTGACCAAGAAAAACAGTTCCTCGCCAAACATGATGTTTAATTCTAGTAAGAAAGCACCAAGATCATAGATCAATGGTGAATCTCGTTGTGAGCATGCTTAATATCTGGATAGTAGCCCCAACGGTACAAAGACCTGGCCCATGAGAAATGTAGGCAGTTATGACAAGCATTTTATATATTCTCCTAACAAAACATTCTAGATACAGTACATATGCCTTGTCCCAACTATGTTGGGGCAGCTAGATGAATTCTATTTATCCATTTCGACCTATCTTGCGTAGGCCACAATACATATCTGCTAAAAAAATAATGTGCCACCACACAAAAAATAAATAAATAAAATAAAATAAAATAAATCTAAATGCCTCTGATTTTACTTACATCCTTTGAGAGGAGCCCTTCTAAGTTGAAGTCCAGACATGGATTGACAGTGGCAAGCTTCATGGACAAAAACTGGAACCAAAGGATGAAAAAATATTTTTCATTTTTTATTGGAAAAATATTTATTACAAATAGGAAAGAGATAATGGATGCATTTATGATAAAGTGAGCCCCTACCTCCATCACAATGCAAAATACTAGCTAAAAATAAATAAATAAATCACCAGTAGGAAATGCCATTAAATAAATAAATCACCAGTAAGAAATGCCAGTATATCCTCTGTTAGAGGCCAGATGGAGTCATTGTTGAGGTCCCAACATAGTATGCCACTTTCAGTTAACCAGCAGGTTATTTGTGGTGCAGGTGCTGGATTGCTGGAGTTTATATTAGAGAATTAAGGTTTCATGATTTGATTGGTTTCGCTTATGAGAGAGACGTGTGTATTACCTGGAGGGCTTTTTGAATGCTTAGAGTAGATTCGCAGGCACCAAGTAGTCAGGCATAGATAGACAAGAGGGAAACTTGGACAAAGATGATGAAGTCATGAAAGGGATGGATGGTTTTTCATAGTTTCCATGTCTTAGAAAAGGAAAATAAAATGAGTTCGTCCTTGAAACAGGGAATAGGAAACGAAGACTGTGCAGCCAGTAGCCTCCTCTACCTTCTTCTTTCTTCTTCTTGTTCTTACTTTTGAGGTTCTTTTTTCGTTCTATTTCAATCGATGGCTTTGATGAAGAAAAAAAATGGGTTTAGGGCTTGTGACCTTTACTTAAAGTTTTAAAAAATATTCACTTAGCCTTTTACGGGTGTTCACTATTCTTTTTATAGGGTGTCAAAACCTATCTGAACCAAAAAAAAAAATTTTTTTTTGTATTGGCTTTTTCTAATTCGGGGTGGTCAGGACTCTGTGCAGCGGCCACTGGGAACAATAAGGACAAATGAAGTATGTAATTTTGAAAAAATCTTGATCAGACCATTGTTTTCGTTATGTCACAGATTAGATGGTGAGGTTTGCCATTTCTCACATCACCTTTTTCTTTTTCTGATACTAAGCAACTTAGTCTCATGAGACTCTTTTTTTTTTTTTTTTTTTTTTTGTGATGACCTAGGATGTCCCTCGTCAACCTAACCTTCGAACCTTTGGCCTCTGGCTTGGGGGTTATTCGATTTTTAACAGCAAGGATTATTCCCTAGGGAGTACAAAAAAGAGAGAGAGAGAGATAGAGAGAGTTGGAGAAGTTGAAAACATGAGAGGGAGAGGGAGGTGAGAGGTGAGGCAGTTAGAGAGAGAGGGGGAGAGGGACAAAGACGTGAAAGTGCAGATGGGGGGGAGGTGTATTTTTTTTATTTTTCTCAAAAATTTAGAAATTAGGTTTAGGGGTTTGGGAAGCTGCCATTAACTCATGGAAAGCCACTTCTAAATAGTATATTAGTTTAGATTTTGGCATATCAGTTTTTGGGCTTTCAATGATATAGAATTGCTTCTTATTTAGGAAGAAATTTTCTAATGGTGCTTTCTTACTCACTACTGGAGAAAAGTATTAGTTGCAATAGATTAATTTGTCAAACATGCCACTTTAGTAATTAATAATAGCCAAACCCTCTCTTCTTTCTTTCTATTCCTTCATTCTTCCATGCTCATCAATCTCACTCTTCTCTCCCTCTAAACTCTGAAGACATCAAATGCGCAACTTAGAAATTAGAATTGAAGAAATCATCGAGTTAGAATCAAAGAAAGAAATTAGGGTTTCAAGGTTTGATTTCTCAAACTATGTAAATCTTTTTCTGCTTCTTTCTTTTTAAGAATTCCTAGTTGATCCATTTCAAAAAAAAAAAAAAATCCCTATTCGGTCTCAAAACCTTTTGTTGCTAGATCTTGAACTTTTTTTTAAATGTTTGAATTAGATCAATTGTCATTGTTGGTAGCATTTTCAGGAGTCTAGATTCACATTGAAGAGTATGATCATTATCATCATCATCATCATCTAGTATTATACCGTTGATGACACACATCACAGGGTTTGCTTGAATATTATTTCCATCAAGTGGGATGCACATATTACCAAAATTGAAACACACTATTGAGATAATTATGTTATATGCAATAAAACTCTAGATTTTTTTTTTGGTAAGTTTAGAATCAATCACTACTTTCTTTGGTTTAAATGGGATATAATAACTATTGATCAGTCACTATAGAGGTCCCCTTGAATATTTTTTAATTAAACGGGATGCACAGATTTAGCAAAATTTATGTGACTCTCTATTTCATTCATATATGGGCTAAGCTTAGCAATTTGGGTAGATAGGGATGATACCCAACTTTGACCACCTAAATCATACCTTAAAATCAGCTTGTTTGCCTTCTCTAATCTCGTGTGATTGCAGGGTAGGAAGAGATGTCAATAGTTTAGGGATGGAAACAATGGGTGGAGTTGATTATTTGATTTTCATTGGTTGCTTTTTCCTTATTTGGGGGCTCTATGAGTCTTTGATCTTTTCTCTTTTTCCTAGTATTCAAATTAACCCTTTAAGGGAAAAAATTCTCATCGGTCAGACTTGTTTTTAAGTTAGTACAACCCATGTTGAATAGTGTTGACACCTTAGTCCCAAATATATTGCATGATTTGTGGGTCCCATACATGGGACACATGTCGCCACTCCTTTTCCTCCATCCACCTTCTTGAATATCTTGGAAGCCGGACTATACTGGAAATTCATGAGTCATGCCAACTATCTTAGAGTTCCATACTTTTTAGGCTTAAGCACATCCGATTTCTTCCCTTTGTCAATAATGTTACTAGAGTTAAAAACTTTGAATTCGGCTAATAACGAGTTCCATACTAGATATAGTTAGATATTGATAGACATCTATATTTTCTTGTAGGGATGGTGGAACTGATTAACTGATAATATTGCAATTCATGCTTTCATTATTTTTCCTAGAATTGCCTTTCTAGTGTTGGAGACTCAGCAAAATCTGTGCAGATAATGTTCATCTCCAAGATTGCTAAGAAAAAAAGTGCAAGATATTTCATTTGAGTGATCTTACGATATCTAAGATATTACTACAAACCCATGTCTTCTTGTTTCTTTGGTTTGAGGCCTAAATTATTAGGATTGTCATCCTTTTCTCCATGGGCATGATTGTTCTTTGGGAGGCATTTTTCTAATACAGTATAGTTCTCTTATACTGTGAAGTTTTGGTGAAATGAATAGTCCACTTTTAAATTAAAAAAAAAAAAGCTACATAACCATATCAAGGAGGTGGAACTATATTGAGCCATACCAACTTGTCTTACAGAGTTACAGTCCACAAGACATTAAGTTAGAATCAAGAAGACACTTACAAATGTAAGCCAACCCAAAGAAAAATCATGTGCCAACCAATCATAACAAATTTACCCACTTTTGAAAGGGTAACTTGATAGTGGGAGGACTACATTTTGATATCACTTCTGAGGGAAAAGATCATTTATTCTTATACCAGCTAGATAGAAGCTGCTCTACATTGACTCTTTAATAGACATGGATCATACCTTTCTTTGCTACCTGTTCACTTCAGTCCACATCGAAGAACATTCTTTTATTTGATTTCGAATTAGAGAAGAATTGAAATTTGAGGCACTTCAAATTTAGCAAATCCAAGATGCAGTACAGTACGACACCATAATTCAAATGGAATTGTGAAAATTAAAAAAGAAAAGAAAAGAAAGAAAAATAAAGCTCTAATGTTCTCACCAATTATTTTGTTTTGTTAAGAATAAAAGTAAATGACACTTTAATAAGCCATTAATCAATTTCCATCATCTATATTAACAATAAAAGAAAAGCCAAAAAAAAAATGAAGAGAGAGGGAATTGCATACATGGAAAAAAAGAAGGCCATATGACCACATTTAGGCATGTTTGGATCTTTCACCATGTTTTCCTTCTTACCCTTCTTTACATTATGCTCGAAGAATCAAAGCATTAAATTCAGTTTCTATCAAATATTTAATCAAACACTTCACACTCCAGAACCCTGCACCACAGTAACACTGTGTAGAACTTTTTGCTTTGAAAAATGAATGGATGGAAAGTCCACTGCGTTATTATGGACAAGTAGGAGAAGCACAGGGGAAAACAAACCGAGCAGGAGAAGCACAGGAGAAAAAAAAGCAAGCAGGAGAACACCTACTAAACAACGTTTGAAAATACTCCAGATAATAACATGATAAATAACTAACTTTAGCCTACCAACTATCATCAAAATAAGAAATGCTTGTTGCATTTGGTTCAACCATCTTGACTAGTCATTTCTAAGATTTTACTACAATTGACATATGCAATGGTTAATCAGTTGAGTTACCACTTAACACAAACACTAGATATAGCCCCAAAAATAGACTAAAAGTATCTTTACTGTGGATTCAGTAGTCCTTCTCTAACTCTTCATTTTCTTCT
This sequence comes from Sextonia rubra, assembly GCA_037013555.1. Classification (NCBI taxonomy): domain Eukaryota; kingdom Viridiplantae; phylum Streptophyta; class Magnoliopsida; order Laurales; family Lauraceae; genus Sextonia; species Sextonia rubra. The sequence goes on along the minus strand of JASUAD010000001.1, from coordinate 99,858,075 downwards.
TATTCAATACCACATGATTCCTTTTTAGCAAGTTGTACGTTCATTTGAAACTATTAAGCTTTTTTTGGTTTCTTTTTCTTTTTTTCTTTTTCACTTCAAGTAGATAATTTGAAAAAAATTTATAGAATATGCCCATGAAAAGAAACGTAAAAAATATAAAATGAACAAGCTTTCTACTTCACACTGGAACCAAGACCTGATCACCAAAATACCTTTTAATTTTCAATCTCTTGACATGTTGTTTGACATTGAATATTATGATATCACGACTGATTGTATTTGTTTTGTTTTCCAAATCGGAAATCACACAATGCAATGAGCCAGCAGTTCATAGAGTCAGTCCCACAATTCCAGACTGCTATAGCGATCTGATTGTTGTGTTGCTACTTGCTGCTCTTATTTGTTCTTCAAGGACCCAGATTTTCTCATGGTAATTTGTAGGTTCCAATTTCAGTAATGTTGACTAGAACTTCAGCATAGTTTTGTTTGTGCTTTCAGCTTATTGCTTCTAACGAAAAAGGATGGAGATGAGTGAAAAAAAAAAACAAAACAAAACAAAACAGAACTATAAAAGTTAACCATAGATAGGCTGTCTTGGTGTGTTACTGTTTGTTGCAGCATTATCTGGGTTTCTGGGGATCAACCATTTTTTTCGGCTCAGCTCAATTAAGAATTTCTAAATTACCAATGTGTCCATATAAAAATTTAGATTATAGATGATTAATTATCCCCAAATTAAGAAACACATTTTTTTCGCCACCAAAATTTTGTGAGGTCAGAGAAGCCCACACAAGCACACGGTCACACCAGATAAAACATGAGTCCTTCGGTTACTACTAACAACTAGAAAGAATGCCATTAAAATTATGGTTGAGATTAAAATTATGGTTGAGATTAAAATGTCTTCCACTACAATTATATTTTTATTATCTTACATGATCATGACTAGAAGCTTTTTTGCATATTCTTAATACTGAGAAAACACATTACTCTCTAAAATGTGGTGCATATCAATCCCACAGTTGATAACTCAAATCCAGTACATCATTAGACAATTAGAGCCAATCATCAATTTACCCAAGCATATTAGTTCAGCTCCCACTCAACATTATGTTTGTGTGCTCCTATGCCTGTAATCAATGTATCAACAATTAATTATATCAGTTATCAGAGACAGACTTAAACATATGTAAAAGTTTTTTTTTTAATTGTACCTATTCCCGTCAACCTTTGATTGTCGGTTGGCGGGTTTCCCTAATAACCATCCCCTTCTCTTGCAATCAACCTTCGATTGTCGCTTGGCCGGTTTCCCCAATAACCATCCCCTTCTCTGGCAATCAACCTGCGATTGTCGCTTGGTGGGTTTCCCAATAACCATCCCCTAGCACAAGAAGAATAAGAGCAAATAAAATAACAAGTGCTACTCCCCTATCCATCTCTACTTCTTCTCACTCAGTACTCCTATTTCTCAACTCTCAACTCCTCTATTTAATCTCCCCTAGCCATCGCATCCTCTTACTTTTATAGAGACTGAAAGAGCCCTAGGTGATTTAGGAGTCATGTTATGCACATGCAACTGTTAAGATTGACAGACAAACGTGATGTGGACTCCCTCTCAACATCCGTGTGACCAAAAGATGTGTACCATTTGCTTGGTAGAAACATGTTGGCTGGGACTTCTTTAAAAGGTAAGCACCATGTGCAAGTTAAAGTGCTCAATGAAAAATAACAAGGTAGAGAGAGTTCTTTGGCAATCACAGTAGTATGGGAATTGGGACACGTGGAAGGTTCTTCACCGTTGGATCTATGGAGAAGCACCAGGTAAGGAGCGAAGGAGCAAGGAAAGTATGTCGAGAGCTAAGGGGTGGAGAGAGGAGCGAGCGAAAGCAGAAAAGGGATTGGGACCGAGAGATATGGATGTGTTCAGTGACTGGGCATCATGATTTGTCCACTCACACCTTAAGCATGCAAGGGATGCGGACTACTCACTAAGTCACCAGACAATAACCTTTCATGAACAAAACTATAATGCATCTGTCCCTCACACTATGGTGAGGGACACTGTCCCTCACCATAGTGTGAGGGACAGATGCATAGTAGTCTTCATCGCCTTTTATATACATGTATATAGGATGTGTTTGGAACTGGAATAAATTTTTAGTTAGGAAGCCATAACGATCTTAAGAAACAAAAAATAAATAAATCAGTAAATAAATAGTTAGAAAGCTTCATCTGTTTGTTCTTCTCATTGTTACCATTTTGATGATCGGGGAGATGCAGAGTGCTCTGGCAACAGAGGGTTCCCTCGATACCAAAAAAAAGAAAAAAAATCCCTTTATAGATAACCAAAACTTTAAATACAACCATCTCTATTTTGTACTACAACAAGTATGTTTTCTTATTATGTTCACTAAAAAAAATAATAGAAATAAGATACATTTATCTTATATTACCAATTTCGGACGTGGATAAAGAAGCTTGAGGCCGAGAAAATAGTTCATGATTTAAATCATATAGATAATTTTCTCCACTATTGTGAAATATCAAACACAAGAACAGAAAGTAGCAGAGAGGAAGAGGGAGATTTTCCTATTAAGAGAGATGTGTGTGTACATAATAAAGGGAGATGAGGATTTTATTTATAGAATATGAGTGCTTCCTCCCCAAGCAATCTAATAGGAAAAGGCTCTAACCTTAAGTAATCCTCTTATCTCGTGTGGGTCCCAATGTGGGCATCCACCTATGATGATACATCTTATAATACTCCCCCTTGGATGACTACCATTAAATGGCACTTGCCTCGTTAAAACCTTGCAAAAGAAAAACCAGTGGGATAAAAACTAAAGCGAAGGAAAAAGAGTACAACGTTATACAAGATCATTGAATTGGTGTTGGACGTGCATAATGCTGCCTCGTTAAAACCTTAACTAAAAAAACCCAGTGGGATAAAACCTAAAAAAGAAAAAAGAGTACAATGCACAGATGTCCCGGATAGCACACTTCAGGATGCCTTCCCTTATTGACTACTCTTCCTAATCACTACACCAAAAATGGAGTTTAGGAACAGACTATGGGCTCGGTTTTGGGCTGTTCTTGAATTGAAACGGGTTTGACCCATTATGCACGAGGCCCACTTAAGAATAAAAGGGTTTTACTATTCCCTATTGTTGTTTGCTATTCTTCTACTCTCTCTTCCCTATCGTTACTACTCTTGCTCTTCTTCTACTCTCTTCCCGACTTTTCAAAAGTCAAGGTTTCTCAATCGATCTCTCAACGATTACTGTTCCCTGTCGTTTGTTATTTGGGGTTTGATCTGTTGTCTTCACGTTGGTCGTAGGAGAAGAGAAGAGACGGCTAGGGTTTTGTTTTCTCCAAGTCTTCTTCACATTGGTCGCATCTTCTGTAGATCTTCTTCTTGTCTCTCCATTGGTATAAACCCTAGCAGATTATTATACTCCTTTCTTTGCAAATCTTCTACGGTTTTCATCTGACTTTGCTTTGTTTTGTCATATCTGTGATTTTTTGGATGTTTTGCTTTTTTTTGATCGATTTGTGGAGATTTGTGTTGATTTTCCAAATATAATAGGAGATTACTATCTCAAGATTTTTGTGATGTTTTTACTTGGATTTGTGTTGATGATGTTTGCACCATTGGATTTTCTAACACATGCAGTTTCCAATATTAGAAATGTAGAGATAGAGATTGATTCGCATGCACACCAAGTGTTTGATCTTTTGGCCTTGTGCCTGTTTGTATCAAATTTTACCACAAAAATGCCCACAAACAATTAAGCAGGTTGATATTTTACCCCCCTTATATGATTGATCTAAATGCTTTATAAATCACCCATGCGGCAATATTTTATTAATGCAGTGTGCTACTATGAAAACTAACAAGCGACAATAGGTGATCTACATGATATTGGCTGCTCACAAGTTGGGACATCAGTTAGCAATATTGTGAGAAAAAATAAAATAAAATAAAATAAACTTGTAAAGCACATTACAATTTAATATACATGAGTTTACAGTGTTGATTATAGTTACAATAGCATAGTAGGAATTCAAATTTACAGCATCTGCCTCCAGAATATTTTCTTGGTCATTATACTCAATCATATCAGGTATATCATCCTCATCTTCACCACCAAAATACAAGGAGATGGACTGAATAGTCCGGCTCTTACCTGTTTCAAGAGTCTCCATGGATGGCAAGTTCTCTTCCTCACCAGACTTCTCCTCTGGAAAAAAGAGAAAGTCATCAAGATGTTGGGATTTCACATATAAAACTTCATTTAAGAGGTAAATGGTAATGACATCATCCCTTGAAGTATCTGAAACAATAAAAGTTCTTAGTTTTTAACTTTTACTAGAGGGGTATGCCTAGATTTCCATCAAGACTTCAGAAGGCATATACCTTTTGGTTTCCCATGTGTTGCCAGCCAACCATCAGTATCTTCGTTATCAAGAAGAACTTCCCCTCCCATAGCTTCATATTCTTCTTCTACAGAAATTGCCCTCCAAAGATAAGGGACTGCAAAGAATGTGAAAACACTGAAATTATTTGATGCAAGGCATTGATCTTGCATTATTCTGTTTCTGCCCAAACAAAGTGTGATCTACTATACAGAGATTGAAATAAACATTCTCTACAGCAGTAATAGTTATTCTCAAATTCATATAGAGCTTCATAATATTAGAAATTAAACCGACACGAGTAATGCAATCACAAGAAAATTTCCAACAGGTAAACAGTTCCTCGTATATTTTCTTTTCAGGGAAGGGTACTTTTTTTTTCCTTTTTTTTGAATGGTGGAGAAAGGGTACTTTTAATAGGCCCACCTATGCTGAAACCAAACCCCTACATACACATATCCTTCCATGTATTGGCATTCATCCCAATTGGACCCTCAAGGGACTAATACACACTATTGGGTTTACATTATAAAGGCTCTTTCGAGGAGCTTAAAAATGAAAATTTTGTGAGGTAAAATTTGTGAGGCTCTTAAGTCCCCATCTAACATATTTAGGATCAGGGGCGGAACTAGAGGGGGGCCACCAACTCCTTTATGTTGAGGTAAAATTTGTGTTTTTTTAAACTTTGCACCAGTTTTACATTTTTATATTGTGGCCCCCAGGCTAAATTTTCTGGGTCTGCCCCTGTTTCGAGCAAAGGGTTGTAAGATTTGGTGGTTGGGCATGGTCTAACCTCCATTCTGTGTGTGAATCTAGGTCTGAATCTTAGGTCCAAAAACTAAACAGGCTGGGCTCTGACAAGCTTCAACGCTGGTCTAACCTGGTCCATGGCCAGTCCATGTTCAAGGCCAAGGTTTAACTGATTGTTCAAGCCAAGGTTTGACTGATCGCGAATGAAATCTGCTCAGTTTACTGCTTGATTACTGCTGATTTGTATCATTCTCTAAAAAGGTTATTTTGACATGATGCTGTTGGTTGCAGGTGAAAAGCAAGACCCTGAGCAGGATGAAGAAAATTTGGCCAGAGTGCGTGACTGGATTGCTTCTAGGCATACATACACCATTGATCTCAGTGTTGTTTTGTCCAATTTCCTTGAGATTTCAGTGGTAAAGATTATCATCTCAAATGTTTGAAATTCAATCTTATAATATGTTATCTTAATTGGTAATTTAATTCTCTGTATGACTACCAATTCATTCAATAAAATATATATTTTCTACAGGAATTAACTGAAGGTAATGGACAAAATTACTTGGAGATCACTGTACTGAATGGATCTTATTGTCAACCAAAATGAAGGGAATAGAAGATTCTTCACATCTATTTAAGAATTGGAAATCTGAGTATTTTAAAAAATAAAATATACTTTTCAAAAGACTGAGTGCTAGTGCAGTTCTGTTAATCTGACAGATAGGTTATACAATTCCGTGTTTTGGACTTATCTCATCTTGATTTTTCTGTTTGACCGATTTTCAGAAATCATAAACAAACTAACAAGAGAAGGGCTCCTATCAGCAGCTGGAAGGGACATTTACACCATAAACAAATCAAAGGTGAGATAACATCAGATATTTCTTCTCATCTCTATTCTCAATAACTCTTAACTTCTCTTTTTACTGCATCAGAATATCAATCTGGGCAATGTCACTGTGAAGGAAGAGACTGAAGCACAAGATATGGTGCATGGTGAAAAAATGCCCAGAAAAATGAATGAAGACTACATGTACATGAAAGTGAGTGATCTATCTCCATGTATACTGCCATAACATTTTACTGTCTGATGGATAATGCATGCCATTCCAACTTCTTTTATCACTGGCTTTGTATTATGCTCTTCCAATGGACTATATGACAATATCAAAGTTGCAGAGCAAGATGGAGGGGGAAGCTAATCAGACGGTTGTTCGGAAGTTGATTGATAAAATGGCATGGGATGGATTCCTTGATGTCAAGGGCAGCAGAAGGCTAGGTATATAAAAGTTAGCTTGATATATGGTCAATAATTAGGAAATGGGATTGATGGCATATGGTGAATTACCTCATTTGCGTCCTTTCATGATCACTAGTCTTAGGACAGTGACACAATTATGCAGGTTAGGCGTTTATTTATGATTTTTTTTAACCTTTCAGGTATGCTCCTGAGCCCAAACCAGATTAATTTTAGTTGAATTGAAGCCTAATTTTCATGCATTCTTAACTAATTGGTTAGGATCAGGTGAACTAAGAAAATTAAAAGTTAGTACTTATTGCCAAGAAATGGATTTGCTTACTATTCAAGAGTTTCCAAATTAGTTAGTATGCCAAACTAAATGTTGGTGTTTGTTACCTAGTGAATCCAAATATCCAATGATCTTGCTGCTCATGAAGTTGAATGTTAAGAGCTATGAAAGGTTATCTTTCTCATTCTCCAATGAATTTCATTTTGTTGGTTTTGCTGGTAGGCGTGTCATCCGCTCAGAGTCAACAAAGAAGAAGCTCCTGGAAGTCAGGAAAGCATTGGCGTGTAACTGTGTATCATTCTATCCCTCGGTTGATTTCTTCAATGTGCATAAAACATCTCACATATATTGTCTGCAACATCGACCTAACCAGGAAATGGAAATCAATGGCAATGGACCACTGCTCAAATCCAATTGCCTTCAACTTCAATCAGTAGGTACACAGCACATCTTGAAAGAAAGCTTACTTCATGTCGACAACATACATTGGTTATTATGTTTATGTGCTCATTGTTTCAGTCTAATCATGATTTGATAAGGAGAGTTGGGTCATGACTAGATGGAAATAATTGGTGAGGTTTGCGGAGCAAAATCCTCTGCTCTCTCTCTCTCTTTCTCTCTCTGTGCCTTCTAAGCATCAATGATATGCTGGTTATATAGTGCCTTTTTTAATGGTTGAGTAGATGGGAACCTCACTTATTCTCACATTTAGTGGCAACTAGCTAAGCTGTTGCTTATCCAGCGTTGTTGACTTTAAGTGCCTTCACATTTTCTAACTAGTTGAATGCCTGTGAGTACCAGCAAGCAATCCCAAGGATGCATCTGTATGTGGGGGTATCCAGTCAATTGGATCTAATCTTACACGAACTCGAGCCAATTCTAGCACGCTTCATAATGGTCCAGTTCGAAGTGACCAGACAATATCGATGTAGATGGGAGAGCACGGCAACACACCTGTGAGCAGGATTGAGATCAGTCTTCATGGAGACTGTTTCCCTTGTACATGTTAACTCTTTTACTTAATGTTGTAATGCAAAAGAAAGGCAACATATAATTGAACAAAAATTTTGGTTTCCTTTTAGCAACTAATTGCTTCTCAAGAAAGCGGCATCCTTGGAAACAAGCACAGTGGAGTAAATGGGATGATTCCTTACGGTGAAGAGGGTGGTGCTCTTCTCTCCAGCTACTCCTCACAAGATAAGCGGTCTAGGAAAGCAAGCACAGTAAGTTGTGGATTCTTTTTTATTTTTTTTTCTCACGTGTTATCAAGTGTGAAGCATCCTTGGCAAGAACTCTGAGAAATTGTCATATTTGTCTCTTACAAAAAGAGAAATCTCTTCACTTCACTTAAAATACTTATTTCTAGTAAAAAAACACTGAACACCTATTAAACCACTCAAATAAAAATGAAGTAGCTGAATCCAACCATGATTTCAACACTATCTATCTGAGCTTCAAATTTCCAGTTTACTTTTTTCCTTTTATCTCTTATTGACCTTAACCCATCCAATAAATAAAATTAAAAGGAGAGTAAACATGTGATGTTTTGATTCTGTGACAGGTGAAAATTTAAAAATACAGAACACTCTTTTACTCTCTTTTCTATTTTGGGGAGTGTTATATGAAGCTAATATTGCAAATCTGATTATGGAGAGATGAATATGAATAATTCTCGGCTGTTGTTACTTTTGATTTTTGTTAGGGTTTGTTGACATTTTTAGGGTAATGCTCTCTCTCCCTATAGTGTTTGTATTTGTTTGGTGTTTGTATGTGTTTGGAAGAAAGAGAGCACGTGAATGTTTTTATTATATTATATACACATATGGATGGATGCAAGGAGACAATGCTTAGGTTTATTTGATGTTCTTTTTGGATGGACGTTGGAAAGTGAGGTTTGACATATTGGAATCAGTAGTTCTAGATAACAAAGGAATATTAAATCGCTTTTTATATTGGTAAGTTGTTGTGCTGATGAATTAGTGGAATGCTGTTGAAATCTCAACTTCTCATACTGACTTCTTTTTTTTTTTTTAAATACATGTACATGTACTGTCTTGTGTAGACATGCAAATCTCTTTCTTCTTTTATGTCTTATGTAGTCTATACCTTTTTGTGTATAAACTATGATATGATATCTAGATTGTTTATTGGTTACTTTTTGATTAGTTAAAAAGTTTGGTTGGAGAAACAGGAATTCAATTCTACATCATGAAACTGAAAACAACATGAGTTTCAGTTATTTTTGGACTTTATATGTTGGCTTAAGTTTTTTTTTTCCCCTAACAAAGTAGGAAGTGGAGAGATAAAACCAAAATGACACTAACCTGCACTTGATCAATTCAGTCGGACATGCTAGAAATGAAACAGCGAATCCAGCACCTGCACCACAGATAACCCGCTGGTTAACTGAAAGTGGCATACCAGGTTGGGACCTCAACAATGACTCCATCTAGCCTCTAACAGAGAATATACTGGCATTTCCTACTGTTGATTTATTTATTTAATTTTAGCTAGTATTTTGCATTGTGATGGAGTTAGGGGCCCACTTTATCGTACAGTACATCCATTATCTCTTTCCTATTTGTAATAAATATTTTTCCAATAAAAAATGAAAAATATTTTTTCATCCTTTGGTTCTAGTTTTTGTCCATGAAGCTTGCCACCGTCAATCCACGTCTAGACTTAAACTTAAAAGGGCTCCTTTCAAAGGATGTAAGTAAAATAAGAGGCATTTAGATTTATTTTATTTTGTTTTATTTATTTATTTTTTGTGTGGTGGCACATTATTTTTTTCGCAGATATATATTGTGGCCTGCTCAAGATAGATCGGAATGGATAAATAGAATTTATGTAGCCGACCCCAACATAGTTAGGACAAGGCATATGTACTATATCTAGAATGTTTTGTTAGGAGAATATATAAAATGCTTGTCATAACTGCCTACATTTCTCATGGGCCAGGTCTTTGTACCGCTAGGGCTACTATCCTGATATTAAGCATGCTCACAGTGAGATTCACCATTGATCTATGATCTTGGTGCTTTCTTACTAGAATTAAACATCATGTTTGGCGAGGTACTGTTTTTCTTGGTCACTCATGTGAGTGGAAAATAAAGAATAAGAGTGGCCCAACCAATGTCTAAACAGCCTCAAATGCATGGGAGAGTGATTGGTCAATTGTTTTGCCAAAATATTCAAACTGCTGGTGATTAGAGAAGGCATAAACAGAGTGACCCACCTAATATGTCTCCTGTTTCCAAATTACTCCAAATGCATGGCAAAATTGTTTGTTATCTGTTCTGCCAACATATTTGACCTGCTTCTGATTCAAACATCCAAGTGCACAATAGGCTAAAGTGCCATAACAAGATAGTCACTATATTTTGCCACTTTAGTTCTAACAGCAAAAGTTCTTATCTTTGTGAGGTAGTGAGCCGCAGCACTTGTCCAGAATGGAAGGAGGGATTTACTTGGGTTTTTGATGTACCTCCCAAGGGACAAAAACTTTATATCATATTAACTTTATACAAGAATTATGGGACAAAAATGGCAGGTCAACATTTCTGCATTTGAGTTTTTTGATGTTTAAGGTTTTCTTTCATATTAACTTTTTCTGTTCTGTCACATCCTTCTTTCTATCTATGTTATGAGTTCGGTATTTATTTGAGAAACCTTTTTCATTTTCGTATTGCAGCTTTGTTCATGGAAGGTTGCTCTATAAAAAGCCAAAACCAGATCATGTTCTGAAGAACCTTTTATTGAGCATTCCTATTCACAAAGTTGTAAGTATGTTATTGTTGAATAATTGGGGAATAATGATTTTATATCGATGCTCTCTTTCTTATCTTCTCGGATCCTCTTTCTTGAAACAGTTTTTCACAAATGGGGATAAGATTTTATATGTGGATTTTGTTGAGAAGTAGTACTTTTAGCAGCTGGCATATACATCTATGTTACTAAATATACATCTATGTTGCTAACTATATATATTTATTTTTTCCTTTCATATTCGTAGGTTCTAGGAAAGCTTGTGGATGATGCTTCAAAATTTTTAAATGAGGAAGTCACCAAAGCTTGTAGATCACTACCATAGTCATCACATAAGTTAGAAATTGAGTTTGAGCACTAATATGTAAGGGATTTTATGATGGTGTATGCAATGGATTTATATTATTAAATATGAGTTTTGTCGTACCTTGTCTTTTATAATGCTTATGGCATTCAATGCCTTTGTTATAAAGAAAGAATTGTATATAATGAAATATAATTTCTATGAAAGTGTATGGATTAGTCAATGCTATATTTTGGAATGCTACAAAATTATTTCCTTTTTACATTTTAGAAAGGTTCTAATCCCTTTAGAGTTGGAAATAATTGTTCATAAACAATATTTTATTTTTTTAAAATAAAAAGATTAGAATGGTTTGCAATTGTCATAGAGTTAGAATTTTGGAACGGTTTAAAACATTTCTAAAAAACAACTGAAACAATTCAAAACCATTCCAAAAGTAAAAATAGGAATGGTTTTGACCAAATTAGAAACGGTTTTAATCCAAATGGAATGGTTAAAATTAGGAAAGGTTTCTGACTAACTGGAACGGTTCTGAACCGTTCCAAAAGTAAAATCAGGAACGGTTTCTAACCGACTAGAATGGTTCAGAACCGTTCCAAAAGAAAAGCAGAAACAGTTTATGACTCAACTGGAATGGTTCAAAACTGTTCCAAAAGAAAAAAAACAGGAACAGTTTTGAACCGCTCCATATTTTCAGCGACAGGCCATTCTGGAACGGTTCAAAACCGTTCCAGATACCTTTAGGAACAGTTCAAAACCGTTCCAAATGACAATTTTTGGTGTAGTGGATGATAACAACCTTTCACATAGTTAGGCGTGTCAATTTTGAATACAAGTTTCTATAATACTGATTTTTGGCAAAGACTTCGTAAACTGATCAGCCAGGTTGTTGCTTGAACGAATTTGCTAGACTTCAATCTTGTTATTATTCTAAAGCTCATGAGTGAAGAAAAACTCTGGTGTAATGTATTTTGTCTTGTCATCTTGAATGTATCATTCCTTAATCTGTTGAATACATGCCTTATTATCTTTGCAGATAACGCTCGGGATACCTGTACTATAAGGTAATTGATAAGAACTACGAATATACTGAGTTAAAGATTTTAGCCACACACAATTCCCACTGGCTTCATAGAGGGCTAAAAGCTCAATATTTTTAGAAAAAGTAGCAACCAAAATCTATTTAATAGAACACCCAGATATAGCGGTATCATCACTAAGAAACACATAATCTGCTTGTAATCAACCCTTATGAGGATCAAAGAGATATCTTGAACCTGTATATCTTACAAAGTTATAACTTTTACAATTATAAAAATAAAACGGATATAAATATCATAGCATTTGTTTGATACCAATCCAAAGCCTTCGTGCAAAACTATATATAGTAAGCATATTTATAAAGAATGAAAAATCTCATTAAAACTTCTCTTGATATGCGGGTCGAGATAAAATTCTCCTATAAATAGGCAATGCTTTCTTCGAGCTCGTCTAGAATCCTGATTAGATTTATGTTATCTACATAAACTTCTACTATTGTAAATCCGTTTAAGGATTTTATAGAGATACATGGGCAAATGAGATTGTTTTCATACCCTTCCTTAGATAAACATTCACTAAGATGATTGTACCATTTTCTTCTGGAATGCTTTAGGCCGTACAATGAACATCTTACTTGTATTGAATACTTACTCTCTGACTTTGTTTCAGGCAAAGCAAATCCTTCTGCGAATTTCATATATCTGTTTGTGAATATTTTCAATCCCAGGTTTCTGCAGGAAATCTTGTATTACAAGTCTTGCCTTATATCTAGTAATTTCATTCATTTACAAACACCCATTTGTAACTTACAAGGTTAACAACTTTTCCAGCTTGTACTATAGGTCCAAATACACCATGTCTATTGAGAGACTCAAACTTCTCTTTCATGGAACTTTTTCATTTTTTTTTTTTTTTTGCCAATCTTTTCTTTGTCAACATTCATTCATAGTACGTAATTCTATGTCCCTATCAGCATCCTTATTTTTCCTTGATATTTGTCTAACTACCGCATATGTAAATGCGTCATCGATGATAATTTCATTTCTATCTCATCTGTCTCTTGAATAATTATAGAGTATAGAGATCTCTTCATTATTAGGTACCCTTGCCTCTTCATGGGCTTCCAAGGTCTCTTTCGAGACTCATGTCTCTTCTGAGATATTAATTTCTTCAAAAATTTTAGAGAGAGTGAATTTTTTTATAACCTCTTATTGAGTGAAATAGTGTACCTCATCAAGAGTGTCCAATTTGTCAAAACATCTTTGGGAGTAAAATTGGGACTTAACTACTCATTTCTCCTTTTCCAGTGAGTTGAGTCCTTGGAACCAATAGATCTGCCACGCTTCTGACGTATAATAGATTCATTTGCTACTATATTTGGAATTTTTATCCTACAGGGACATTAATTCGTGCTTATCCTACAAGGATATTAATTCGTGCTTATGTGTTTATAGCCAGTACATATGACCTAGTCACTTTTGCTGCATCATTAAAAGCATTAGGGAATTGATTTGTAATGGAGTGCATAAATTCTCCGTACTTCATTCTCACATTATGAAGAATATAAATCTAGAGGAAACTGAGTGGAAGTATTCCACATTAATTCTCACAATTCTTCAGGAACGAATTATTCTACAAGAACAAAGCATTCTTCAGAAACTCTCTTATCTCTCCCTAATAGCAGGAAGATTGTCTCATCAAGATGACAATCAGTAAAACGAGAAGTTAATATATCTCCTGTCATTGGGTCTAGTTATCTAATAATTGGAGGTGAATTATAACCAACATAGATTCCCACTTTATGTTGTGGCTTCGTGCAGGTCACGAATCTGATATCAGAGCTTATAGACGTAATAGGATGCTTAGTGAACTATATCCTAAATAATTTGTAATAATAGGTGGGCATAAGCTAAAAAAAATAGGCAAACATCCAACCAGCTGGTGAAGGTATTAATCAAAATAAAAAAAAAATACCTAATAAGGTCCAGTAGGGGGATTTTATGGGTTCATAAATGTTATACTATATTCTATGAATAAAAGATGGTCAATAGATGAAACCTTAAGGAGTGCCAAACAGAATTATCAATAATTTGCTTTAGCATAATACCCATAGGGTGACTTAACCTATCATGCCAAATCATTAACGCCTTAAGGTCACAAGTCTAGGGCTTAGTGTAAGCTTCTGGCTTAACTTTGTCGTTTTGCTCATAATCAAATGTGATTCGATTTTTGGAAATTGTCTTGTAATATAGCCTGGAGGTTGAATAAGAATGCATTTAGCTTTTCTAGTATTAGCTTCTGGCTATCAATACTAGTAATGATGTACAAATATTTTATGTTATCTTCACTTATATTGTCTATATGTAGTACCCAGTTATCTTGATGTATTTGAATCTAAGTAAGTTTTGGGAACTGGTAAAAAAAAAAATAATGCATCTGTAATATATATGTAGGTACCATTTGGTAACATTATGTGAACTCTTTCAGAGCATTCAGGTATTTATACGGATCCAGCTATGATTGATACCTTGTGCAAATTAAACACTAACTCTGAGAAAAACCTCTAGTTTTTCAATATAATGTGCTTTGTTGCATTGTTTATCGAATAGATATTATCCTCAGTTTCATTCATTCCATAAGCCATACTGTAAGAAATAATACACTATCATAACTATTCAGCCGCATAACAGAAATAAAATAAAGAACAGCTAAACAATTCACCATTCAAAGCAAATATAATGTGTAAACACAATATACGGGGGATAAAAGAATAAATCTATCGTCCAATGAAATATCTAAACGTTGAACTCAATATTCAAATTCACAATATTATGTCTACCTCTCCTAGTGGTATGACCATCTTCTGGTAATCATACATATCCATCAATGATATAATGACATAGAAAATGAGGACTTATGTCATATCATATCCTCGGGGGATATCTAATTTCTCTTTTTGATGGCATCACACCAAGCTTTCTCGAATGTGCAGAGATTGATCTAACAATAAAATCATAAAAAATAGAACTTCGGGTCCTCAAATGACAAAGTATAATGCGGAATCGGTCAATTAAAAAGTTAAAACTTCAGGTTCTTAACTAAGGAATTAGAACTTCTAGATCTGTCAAGACTTTAGGCTAGAGATAGAACTTCAGGCTTTTAGAACTGTTAGTTCTATCAAAGCTTCAAGTTTGAATCACAACTTTTGGTTCTGTCAAAACTTCAAGTTTGATTTCATGGCTTTCGTATCGATCTACACTACTTTGATCTTTAACAACAAAATGGAAGCTTTAGGTTTGAATCATGAATATGAATCTATTGGTTCATATAAATGTTTAAAATAACTTAGGACTGCTGGTCCATAATTTAAAGAACTTCGAGTCTAGATTATGTAATTGATGTAGAACTTCCGGTTCTATTATATGTAACTTTTGCTTCGAGTAATAAATTAATCAAAGACTAAAGCTTCATATAACTATATAGTCATAACTATACTGAAGTAATTATATCAAGTATGCAATACAATGTTACAAAATATATAAAACAATAAAAGTGTGTAGAGAAACAAAAATAAAAGGTAGAACTTTAGGTTCTTAACATTTAATTGAAGATAATAATAAAAATAAATAAATGTAATGAAGAATTGAGAAATTGAAGTTTAGAACATCAAGTTTTCAACTTAAGAATCAAAACTTCTATTTCTAAATTAAAATAATTTATGGATCTTCGCGTATGGGTTAGAACTTCTGGTTTAAGATTACAATTATTCATGAATCATCAGGTCCAGGTTAGAACTACTGGTTCTAAATTAAAATAACATACGAAACTTCAGGTTCGGGTTATGTATTCGATGTAAAACTTCTAGTTCTAAGTATCATATGAAACTTCGAGTTCCGAATATTTATATAGAACTTCTGGTTCTGTTGATGATCCATGATTTTCAATTCTATCATAATCTTCCTTTGATAAGAAAAAATGAATCATTCATCACTTGAATTAAAATTATAAATACATATAGTTCTAAAAAGAATAAAGATAAGTGCAGGTTTATAATTATCCAACTAATAAAAGATCATAAAATAAGGAAAAAAAATTAATTAACCATTGAATCGTCCTCCCTTTGGTACCAACGTGTAGATCTGCTCATAAGCTTTCCGTAGGTTCAAACGAATCATTGATCAGACGCCGAATAACCAAGATATCGCAGAATCAAATTGGCTTTGACTTCGATTCGGTCAAATTGGCTTTGACCATATGGACATTAACATGGCTCTGATGTCACCCTCCTTACATTAGCGGCTGACATCCCAAATGACATCCGCAATTGCTGCTGCCTGGTTTGGTAGGTTCAAGTCAACCCGACTTGCAACCTGAAACCGACTTGGTTGTTGAAAACCAAGCCCATATCTGACCTCCTTCATCTTTTCTTCGCACAAGGAGTCAGATTAAGCCACTTTTTTTTTTTATCCTTTTATGTGATGCCTCAGGTTCCTTGTAATGACAACTGATGCTTCCTTTTGGCCTTGTTTCTTTATTACGTATAAGACAAAATAGTCAAGGACTTTTTAGTTGCCTTGATTCTTATGCAAAACAAAAAAAGCAGTCATATTCTTCATTAAAAAATCTGGTCGCAGACGAGATGAGATGAGAGGACAACGATACCTGTTGAAGTGGGGCTACATATCTATAGGATCTAAAACTCTATCCCAAAATTGAAACTGTTGAACCAAGCAGCCTGCCCTCTTTCTCTTTTCCAAAATCTAAACCGATAGAGCCGATAGAGCTCGTCATGCTGATAACTTGTAAAATATTAAATACAAGAATAGAAAGGAGCAGAGAGGAAGAGGGAGATTTTCTTATTAAGAGAGATGTGTGTACATAAAAAAGGGGGAGGAGGATTTTATGTATAGAATAAGATCACTTTCTTCCCAATCAACCTAATAGGGAAAGACTTTAACCATAAGGAATCCCTTTATCTCATGTGGGTCCCAATATGAGCATCCACCTATAATGATTTATCTTATAACATCCACCAATTTTTCCTTCATGTAACTAAATTTTTAGTGTTTGATCTAAGTAAAATAGCTTGAACTATAATCCTAACTTATCTCTAAATAATTTATACTTACTATACAATCTCAGTTTCTAATTTAGTCGGGGGTAGCTAATAGAGAGTGACTATATACCAACAGGGTTTCTTGTCCTTTAGAATACTAGTAAAGTGATAGTAAAGACTTTTTTATTCCAACTTTTGGCTAATGTACAGGTTGTATGTAAAACAAAAAAGAAAAAAAGGTGGTTTACTTATGGAAATTATAAAAGCTTGGTCGTTTTATGTAAATTTACTAAACAAATATGTTGTTATCAATGCCTAAATTTGCAACAGCTCCAACAATCACCCCCCTAAATAGAAAGTTAGAAATTTTTGTGCAACATCACAAAATCAATTTTTTTAGTGGTTAAAATTGTAATGATAAAGGACATGCAGTGCAGCATCACAAAATCTTAAGTTAAATTATCATCCCATCTAATGTGACCCACTAAATCTTGCCTATCCACCTCATGGGGCCCACTCGATGGGTGGATAGGTTAGATTTAGTGGGTGCTATGTGAATGTAGGTTGATAGAATGGCCAGGATCTTTCATCCAATAGGTCCCACATAGATGGGCAAACTCGTTTTCATTGGATTAGTATAGATACTCTGATCCACATATTGTGATCATTATATTATGACTAATCATGTAAATGTTCAAATTTTAGGTCATTTTATTTTGGGCCTGAATGGACCTTTTTTTTTTTTTTTTTTTGACTTAGAATCTTTTTACTAGACTCAATTTCACTAAAATAACCATGTTCAGTCCAAAAACCAATTCTGGCATTTTGTTTTATTATATTTTAAATAAGAATATCATTCAACCCAATAATAATGCATCAAGTATAGCTTTCACAATCCATAAAACTCAACATCTTTAGAATTAATATATAGGTTGTTTCATGACATTAACACATTCAAAGTAAAGAATTATGTCTTAAAAGGGCTTATGCACAAGACAAGTCTTCAATTCATAGGTCGAAACCTGCATGGATTCAAAACTAAACATGTCTAACAATCAAACCTAAATTAAATTTAGGACCTAGATTGGTTTGTTGGTGATATTATGAATTAAACTAAAGGTTTAAACCATCCTGGCAAGGTAGAGATTGGCAAACGTTGACCTATTTATGAGTCAAACTCTAAGACTAAGATTTTGGGTCTTTGGGATGTCACTTGCACTGTAAAAGGAGGTGGTGTCTCAGGTTAGAACTTTTTGCAATATTTTTCTTAGAAACTTTCCATATTTCTCTTTTATTTATTTAAATTCTATTACCATTTTTTTGTCATATGCTTTCACCATAGTGGGAAATCAAAAAATTTCAAGCAATATGTTGGCATTTCAGGTCAAGTCGGAGCAATTCATTTAGGAATCAGCAGAGCATTGCAAAACTGGGAGCCTTTTGTAAGTTTAATGGACCTCAGATCACCATATTCTGTATGTGTGGAAAAAAATAGTGTTAAACAGTTTGATGGATTTACACATAGAAATTACACAATCTTTAACTTTTCTTTGTCACTGCATGACAATTGACAAGGTTACGGATTGCTCCTCCAGAAGCAATCTGTCTGGAGAGAGGGAGGGGTGGGTCAAGGGGGAGGGGTATGAAGGGATGCATGTACAGTAGAGGAGTTGGGGTGGGTTCATTAAGGAGAGGTATAATGCCAAGAAGGGGATGGAGTATAAGGGCTCCATCTATGATGCTGGGCCGACACTTGAGTCGTATGGTGTACCTCATGGCTCAACAGGTGGGGGCGGACTCTGGTTGATTCCATCTTGGGTATTTGCAATTGGGTCCTTCTTGTGTTGTGAAAATGCTAATGGTTGAATTGTTTTCAAATGCTGTTTTGGTGCTTTCTAAATTGGGTTTTTGTTTTTGTTATTGTTTGCTTTGTTACTATGCTTCATTAATGGGAGTACTTGCAGAATTTTGTTTGAATGCTTTATGTGATGGCCACTATGGACATATCCAAATGTATTATTTTAATGCTTTTGTCTATATAAATTGCATTGCGATGTTTTCCTGCGCCTCTTCTCTTGGGTTTGGACATTATGAGATGAGTCTTTTGTTGAGAGTTTCATTGAATTTGTTCAGTTCAGCAGTTTCCTGATTGACTCAACATTTTCATGGAAGTTCATGGTGTAGACAATAGAGTCTATAAAGAGATAACGGATCATGTCGGGTAATTTCAGCTTCTGGTTTATAGACTCTTCTAGATCATGTCGGGTAATTTCAGCTTCTGGTTTATAGACTCTTCTATCTTTTTTTACTATGAGGAAGATTCCTTTCTCTGATTTTTCATCTATAGTGACTGAACTATGTCTGAGTCATGATCTTTTGAATAGAAATTTGGTGAGAAGTTAACTGAAGCGGTGGGCATTTAGAAAATGAAAATGATGAGATATTTATGTGGAGGAACTATAGTGTAAATACATGTGATGTAGTTGTTTGGTGTTGTGCTCTGCAAGACCTCAAAGTTGAACAGTTCTATATTCTGCATGTATTTTGCTATATGAAAATTGAAATCTTAATAAAAACCAGTTTCATCTACTTAATAATTTATAATTGGAAGTTTGTAACGCTGATCAATTGTTGTTCATTGTGTGACTTGCATTTGCAGATTTGGCCAAAGTGGTTCCTGATGAACGTAAGAAGTTTCTTGCCAACTTGGTTTGGGTCCGCGAAGAGGTTGCTGTTCAATGCAATACCTGGATGATCAAACCCAGAGCTTTTATTTTCTCTCTCTTTCTTTTCATTTTTTTCCTGGGACCCCCTGGACAGAATGCTATTAAAGTACAGAGGAAGAATATGAAAAAAAAAATTATAGTCCTTCTGAGGCAATAGACTGCAACAAAACCATAATTATAAAGCAAAAGCATGTCCTATCAACAACTCACCATGGTTCAACTCCACTTTAGCTAACAAATCAGGCTCTTCATTCATGTTCTCAAAATGTGATGAAAAGAAATGTCTAAAGGAGATAGCATCATTCTGATATCCTTGATCTCTTTCACCACTTGGCTGCGGCGGAACAACCTTGACCCCATCATTTGCTTCAACCTCAACCAGAATTATTTCTTTTTCGACTCTCTCCTTTAATGCCATACCTCTGCTTCTGTGATTTCCCGGTACTGCCCAGGCCTGACAAAGCTAAGACCTATTTATCTTATCATTTTTAATTGTTCTTCAATCCTGGACAGCCTTGACTTAATATCCTGATCCCTTCGTTCAGTACTCAGCCTCCATTGTCATGGTCTAAGTTCTGCAAAGCAAGTGTCTGTTCCAGTACATGAAAACTTGGCAATTACAATATGCGGTAGACTATCTTTCTCCTTCTCACCTAAAGCAAATAAGTAAGTGTCTGACTTATTTGCTTTTCATAATTCTTGGAGTTTCTGCCTCGGTTATTAGGTAGTGGAAGGATAGGTGTAAGGATCTCTGCTTGATGGTGATGGATCCAGTATAATCAATTCAAGTTTCTCTTTTGTGATTTTGATTGGTTGAGAGGCTGAGTGAGAGCAGAAGGGAAAGGAATTGGCCATTGGATTTTCTGTGCAAAGTGCACTGCAAACTCAATTCCTACTGCTTCTGATGATCTGAACTGTAAAAGGGAAGATTGGGGGAGGATTTGGGTATGCTACTTCTGTTTCAAGCAATGGAATCAGGAGACGAATGATGGGATTCGGTTATCTAGCCCTGTTCCAAGTCCCTGACCATCATCAACAAAGCCTAGTGTCACTGATAATAGCATCAACACTGTCCTTTCTTCGTCACCCTGCCGTTGCGATCCTTATCAGCGCGTACAATGCGGTAGTTGCAGTCTTAGTTAGGTTCAGTCTCTTGAAATGGAACCTGGTTCTCTTAGCCAAGAAGTCCCATCAGGAAAGAACATGAGTTCTGTTGCTGGAATGGAAAAACATCTTCTAATCAATCTGGATTTTGCATTAAGAGGTATGATTTCATCGTTTTCCTTTTGTTTTGTATGACAGAACATTCTAATTCTGCTATTATACCTGAAAAAAGGCTCCTACTTGCACGTCAGTTTTCTCCCACTCTGTCCTTGTGTGACCCACATAGGTGCTTGCCGATCAGAAGGGGAGTGTGGGGGATGTAAAGGTATCATCATGGATCAGGATTGGGGATAAATCAGCCTCATAAAATCATCATAATAAGAATAACAGTTCTTTTACTATGCATTTTTTTAATGTTTTGAGATTGGATATGCATGGTCAATAATAAAGTTCAGAGTGTCAAATTGCTGTAAATGCCACTACATTTACATATACATGCCTTTATATGGCAATTGAATCTGGGCTCCATTCGTCCAGTGTTCAGCCAAGAGCTACACCTTTTGCACCTTTAACATCGACAGCAGATAGTGCCTATGTACCTGCTTCACTTCGCATGGTAGGTTCTATTTTTTCATTTTAATTACTGCTACTGATTGATCAGTATGTTTCAAATGCTCTCACATTTTTTTTTTATAGTCTTGAAGACTTTGTGCACCTCAATATCTCAATTCATTAGAACTGTGTTTCTTTGCTTTTCTACATTTCTTTCCATTATCTGTTCTCTGACTTGACTCATTTCCAGATAGCACACATGCTGTTGTAATCATATCTTAATTTCTAGTGTACCAGCAAAAATTTTTAATTCATTTAGAAGCATTCTATTTCACGGTTTGGGTTCTTAATACGCTAATTTTGGTTCATTTCTTCATACTTTGGGAACATCATATTGCCATATATCTTATTAAAATTGATGTTATTCATGAGTGGGAAAATGGGCATTTCTCTCGTAGCTGGGGAGAAATAAGGAGTAGTAAATCAAAATAGGCGCAAAGTTTTTTTCCCTAGTGATTCCTTAGATTGTTTGGATCAATTAAGATGGCTTCAAAAATTGAGTAATGGAGTTAAAAGGAGAAAAGGACACCCTTCGTTATATGAAAAAAAAATTTAAAAGGGAGTAAAAGAAAATAAATTTTTTTTAATAAAAAGTGTGCATTATCTCAATGGTTAAGATTATGTTGCCAATACAAATTGTAGACAGTGGGTCAAAATGAAAGAAAATTATTGGGTCATGTAATCATGTTCTTTCATTCCATGTGAATCACATGCTTCTTGCTTGTTTAAGTTCTTTGATGTTAATTCATCAAAAAAGTTCTTTGATGTTAACCACCCATGTGTTTGGTTACTTCAAATACTAACTTTTTTAAAGCTATTTTAGGAATATGTTGAACTAATTCCCATTGATTTTATTGAATGAAATCTCAGCACACAACACTTGTGACAAGCCGTTCTTTAAAAGTGCCCCGTTACATGTCTTGTGTTTGCTTTAACTCAGAACATTTAGCCCCATTAGCTCTTTAGGTGGGCTACACCCACCAGATACCTGTCGCTGACTCACTCAAAAATTAGTTAGCTAAATTTAAGGGATCAACCATTTGTGCACACTGCACACCACCAACAAGCCAAGAAATGGATGGCTAAGACCTAGCAGCTGTATGCGTCATCTATTTGATTCCAATTGTAGCAACAGAATGGAGATTAAAATAACAGCACCATTTATGAGCTCATAGATCGAGTTAGCTTAAAATCCCACACAGACTATAACCAGTCTGTAAACAGTTTTTCTCTCTGAGTTGCACCCTGTAGAACGGTTGCATGAAAAGTAAGAGCATATGGTCATATCCATTTAATTTTGGGCCTTTTCTGGACTGAGTGCATTGTGATTGTATTTATTGAAGGCCTGACACTTCAAATGTGGAAGATTCTGCAGATTCATCCACATTTGATAATTAATATCTGCTAAGATCCAGTGAACATTGGGTTGTCTTAAAAATATTCAGATTGGACCGCTATTAGTAGCTCCCAGGTTAAAGAGCGTAGCTGTCCTAAAACAGGAATTTTTGTGTGCATATCTCCCTGTTGGATCAGGACGATGACCACTGCTGCACTCTTTTCTGCATTCTTCCAAATTCTTCTTTAAGAGATTCTTGAGGTCGGATTTTATGGGCACTGAGTGTTATAGTGAAAACTCATGAAGACAAAATAATAGAGGATAGAAGAACATTGGTTTTTTTTTAAGATAATGTTTTATTGTATGATATATATTTATATTATATTATATTATATTATATTATATTATATTCCTATAATGGTGATGATTTTCCTTAGTCATCTTTGAATGAAGGGACATTTGCTTATATCTAACCTAAAGTTATTATTTGTGGCACTAAATTATTTTAGTTTGAATTATTCGCTAGAATTTATTTGCTCATAACTTAAAATGAGTACTATATTACAGTAATCTGTATGTAGATGATTTACTTTAGAAAAATTTTACTGTTACTAGTTATATGTGGATGAATTGGATCTGTCTAATTGGGTGAATCACTGTTTTGCAAAGCTAGTTATATGAGTCACTTTTTTTTGTTATTGCCTGTTACATTCACTTAATCTGATTAATCCAAATGCATTTTTCTAATATCACAGGAACCCTCTGCAAAACAACAATATTTCCTTGACAATGCATTATCAGCATAAAAGAAAAAGGAGTCAGTGAGTTTTAGCAAGTCAGTTGCAACTCAGATTGAACAGTTTGTTTTTGTTACTAGTTATTCTTGATATATTGAGATGCATGACGAACTCTGTTTTCCATTGGACTTTAGTCTGAAATCATGTGGTTTTTTTTTTTCAAATAATTTGAATGGCATCTGTTTTGATCAGATAGAGGCTATTATGAACGACTTTATCCAGTTGAAAGCACATTCTAATGTATACAAGTCTGAAACTACGATTGAAGGTTAGTTATATCTTGTAAAGTTTCTCTAATAATTTCATTGGCTTCATTTCTTACTTGAGTTCCATGGTTGCATTGTGGTGCTCTATGCTGTTATAAATGGAAGATAAGAACCCGGGGTATGGGCATACAATGACAATTTTCGGACATCTATTCCACTATTAGCTTTCACAAGTTTACTATAGACTTGGTCACACTTCATATGACACCATATGGCCCCTATGTACAACGTTAAAGCCACATATTGAAGATGAACTGACCATCATTTTTTTCCCCTTTTATATTGGTGAGTTCTACTAAAGCTTGTGGATGACACTTTAAAGTTTTTAAATGAAAAAGTCACCAAAGCTTGCGGATCTCTACCATAGTCATCACATAAATTCGAGATTGAGTTTGAGCACTGAAATGTAATGGATTTTATGATGGTGTATGCAGTGGAATTATGTCATTATATATGAGTTCTGTGGTACCATGTCTTGTATATTGCTTATGGCATTCATTGCCCTTATTATTATAATGAAATATAATTTCTATAAAGTGTATGGGAATGCTATATTTTGGAATGTTATAAAATTATTTCTATTTTACATTTTAAAAAGGTTCTAATCCCTTTAGAATTAGAAATAATTTTTCATAAACTATGTTTTATTATTTCAAAATAAAAAAATTAGAATGGTTTAAAATTATCATAGAATTAGAATTTTTGAACGGTTTAAAGCATTCCTAAAAAACAACTGGAACGGTTCAAAACCATTCCAAAAGTAAAAATAGGAATGGTTTTGACCCAACTGGAACAGTTTTAAATCATTTTAATAGTAAAAACGGGAACGGTTTTGATTCAACTAGAATGGTTCAAAACAATTACTGACCCAACAGGAACGGTTTAGAACCATTCCAAAAGTAAAATTAGGAATAGTTTCTGACCCAACTGGAACGGTTCATAACCATTCCAAAAGTAAAATTAGGAATGGTTTTTGACCCAACTAGAATGGTTTAGAACCGTTCTGAAAGAAAAAACAGGAACGGTTTCTGACTCAACTGGAACGGTTCAGAACAGTTCCAAAAGAAAAAACAGGAACAGTTTTGAACCGTCCTAGATTTCCAGCGACAGGCTATTCTGGAATGGTTCAGAACCGTTCCAAATGCCATTAGGAACCGTTCAAAACAGTTCCAGATGACAGTTTTTAGTGTAGTGTTGATTAGGAATTGAGTCTCAATCCTATATCAATTGGCTTTAGTTTGACTTAGAGAAAAATTTTAAGAATTTTAGATTGTGAGAATGATTGGGCTAGAGTTTCATTTTGTGATGATTTATGGGGTGGGGCTGAATGTACGTACAGTTTATAATATAAACTTTTGATTTATCAATTGATGTTGTGATCATAAGTTATCCCAAAAAAAAAAAAAAATCCATGTCAGTGAGTCGCCTAATAGAATCAACTCATGTCCAAGAAATCTAAATCAAGTCTAAATATAAGGACATACGTATTGTAAAATTCCCACCAAACAAATATGCAGTCGGAAAAAAAAAAGAAAAACAAACTAGAAAAAAAAAAAGAAACAAAATAGCAGAAATCGTCCAGTCCATCCGACATTGGAAGTCTTACGAACTCAAATAGTTTGCCCAATCTAGTATCACACTTCACAAACTCAAGTGATCCAATAGATGCAAATGAACCATTTACATACAATTCATCAGCAGCCATCATAGCCACTCACCAACCACCACCCTTTGTTAATCAACGCCACCATTTATTTGAAAATAAACTACAAAGCTTAAAACCATGATAATTAAACCTTCATATACAACTTCCAACATTCACTACTTGATACTTACAACCTGCACATACAACTTCCATGAAAATCATTCGATCATTTAACACTCATAAGATAATTTCAATTGACCTGATACAAAAAACCGGAATATATAAATTCCATTAACATTCTAGATATACAATAATTCCAATGCATAAAACTTCACTCATTCCTTAAAAAAAAGGTTTTGTTCAATGCCTTCATCAGTCAATCCACTTTTGCCCCCTCTAAGAGAAATAGAAGACATGCGCTTGGAGACGAATGAAAGGAAATCAACTAGAGCTGCAATGGAGCGGAAGAAATAGGAGGAGATTGCCAAAGCACGGGTTCAGCAAGTTGATGAAAAGGGAAGGGCTTATGGAACAGGAAGAAGGAAATGCAGTGTTGCTCGTGTCTGGATTCAACCTAGTGATGGAAACTTTATTTTCAATGACAAACAGTTTGATGTTTATTTTCCAATGCTTGACCACCGTGCTAATCTTCTTCAGGCATTTTCTAAGACTAAGACTTTGGGTCTTTGGGATGTCACTTGCACTGTAAAAGGAGGTGGTGTCTCAGGTTAGAACTTTCTACAATACTTTTCTTAGAAACTTTCCATATTTCTCTTTTTTTTTATTTAAATTCTATTACCGTTTTTTTTTCATTTGCTTTCACCGTAGTGGGAAATCAAAAAATTTCAAGCAATATGTTGGCATTTCAGGTCAAGTCAGAGCAATTCGTTTAGGAATCAGCAGAGCATTGCAGAACTGGCAGCCTTTTGTAAGTTTAATGGACCTCAGATCACCATTTTCTGTATGTTTGGAAAAAAATAGTGTTAAACGGTTTGATGGAGTTAGACATAGAAATTGCACAATCTTTAACTTTTCTTTGTCACTGCATGGCAATTGACAGGGTTACAGATTGCTCCTCCAGGAGCAATCTCTCTGGAGAGAGGGAGGGGTGGTTCAAGGGGGAGGGGTATGAAGTGATGCATGTGCAGGGGAGGAGGTGGGGTGGGTTCATTAAGGAGAGGTATAATGCCAAGAAGGGGATGGAGTATAAGGGCTCCATCTATGATGCTGGGCCGACGTTTGAGTCGTATGGTGTACCTCATGCCTCAGCAGGTGGGGGCGGACTTTGGTTGATCCCATCTTGGGTATTTGCCAATTGGGTCCTTCATGTGTTTGTGACAATGCTAATGGTTGAATTGTTTTCAAATGTTGTTTTGGTGCTTTCTAAATTGGGTTTTTGTTTTTGTTATTGTTTGCTTTGTTACTATGCTTCATTAATGGGAGTACTTGCAGAATTTTGTTTGAATGCTTTATGTGATGGCCACTATGGACACATCCCAATGTATTATTTTAATGCTTTTGTCTATATAAGTTGCATTGTGATGTTTTCCTGCGCTTCTTCTCTGGGGTTTGGACATTATGAGATGAGTCTTTTGTTGAGAGTTTCATTGAATTTGTTCAGTTCAGCAGTTTCCTTATTGACTCATAACATTTTCATGGAAGTTCATGGTGTAGACAATAGAGTCTATAAAGAGATAAGGGATCATGGTTTATAGAATCTTCTATCTTTTTTTACTATGAGGAAGATTCCTTTCTCTGATTTTTCATCTATATTGACTGAACTATGTCAAGAGTCATGATCTATTGAATAGAAATTTGGTGAAAAGTTAATTGAAGCAGTGGGCGTTTAGAAATAATCAAAATGATGAGATATTTATGTGGAGGAACTGTAGTGTAAATAGATGTGATGTAGTTGTTTGGTGTTGTGCTCTGCAAGACCTCAAAGTTGAACAGTTCTGTATTCTGCCTGTATTTTGCTCTATGAAAATTGAAATCTTAATAAAAACCAGTTTCATCTACTTAATAATTTATAATTGGAAGTTTGTAACGCTGATCAATTGTTGTTCATTGTGTGACTTGCATTTGCAGATTTGGCCAAAGTGGTTCCTGAGGAACGTAAGAAGTTTCTTGCCAACTTGGTTTGGGTCCGCGAAGAGGTTGCTGTTCAAATCAGTCAATCCACTTTCGCCCAAAAGAAACATAAACATGGCAGCCGGGAGAGGTTAAAGAAAGAGGAAAAGGAAAAAGAGTGGAGGAAGAAAAAGAAGAAGAGAGCTAAAGAAGGAAAGAGGAAGAAAGGTGGCAACTGCATCAGCCTCTGGGGGATTTTAGGTACGAGTTTCCTTTTTGCATTTCTTCTATTTTATTTTTTTATTTATTTTTCTGTCTCTCTCTTTCTTCTAAAACTATATGTTGTTGTTGTGTTTTCCCTTTTTCTCTGCAAATGCATCATCTTTTCTTCTTTTTTCTTATTTTTTTATTTAAGTTTTGTTTGTATCAGTTGTAAATGTATGGTTTTGCATCATCTTATCATCAACTATTTTTTTTAATATCCACTCCTTGCCATTTTTTGATCTGTTTTTGAAGTGTGGTTGTTTTGTTTTCCTCTAATCCCTTTTGGGTTGGATTTTTTTTGCCAGGTTTTGGAGAATCAATCTCCATATGCTTTAGTAGAGGAGATGTGTAGATTGAGTCTTTAATGGATTGAACAGTTTTAACTAAACTAATCTGGTCTTCCACAATTCGGTTTGGGTTTTAATAGACATCGGTTTGGCTACAGATTTAAAAACTATCAAACCGTATGGTTTGGCGATGAATTAAGCTTACTCTGATCCAATCCGAACCATGTGCACCCCTTACAATTATAATAGAAGAGGTGTATATTCGTTACTTTTTGTCCTAAATGCTAATAAAAATGACCTAATGCAATACTAAATTACTTGAGCTGGACTTGGTGGGTTAAGCAAAATGTAATTGGACCTAATCTACTATGAAATTATTTATAGGGACGAGCCTCTAAATAACACATTTGATGCAACATCATAATTTTTTTATTTTTTTTTTGAATGGTTAAAATTATTGATAAAAGGCAAGCAACACATCATAAAAAATCTTTAGTTTAATTATCATGCCATCTAATGTGACCCACAAAATCTTACCTATCCACGACAAGGGGCTCACTTGATGGGTGGATAGGATAGATTTAGTGGTTGCTATGTGAATGCAGGTTGAAAGAATGGCTAGGATCTTTCATTCAATGGATCCCACACAGATGGGCAAACTCGTTTTGTTTGGATTAGTATAGATACTCTGATTTGCATACTGTGATCATTGGATTATGACTAATCAAGTAAATGTTCATGTTTAGGGTCATTATTATTATTATTGTTATTGACCTGAATGGACTTTTTTTTTTTTTTTTGGCTTAGAACCTATTTTCCTAGACTTGGGTCCAATAAGAGAACCATGTTCAGTCCAAAAACCATTTCTGACGTTTCATTTTATTATTTTTTAAATAAGAATATCATTTAACCCAATAATAATGCATCAATTACTTTAGCTTTCACAATTCAGAAAACCCAACATCTTTAGAACTAAGGTTTAGGTTGTTACATGATATTAGCACATTCAAAGTAAAGAACTATGCCTTAAAAGTGCACGTGTACGAAACAAGTCTTCGATTGATAGGTGGAAACCTGTGCGAATTTAGGACTAAATCTGTCTAACAATTGAAACCCAAATTAAGCTTAGGACCTGGACCGGTTTGTTGGTGACCTTATGATTTCAAATAAAGGTTTAGACCATCCTGCCAACATAGAGATTGGCAAACCTAGACCAATTTATGAGTCAAAATCTAAATAAAATCCAATGTAGATATTTTTTACCCAATCAGAATGTTTGAAAAATCAGTAAATCAGTTATTTGATTTCATCTCTACTGATGATCAATCAATAGCGTCCCAATTTCGATGGAATTGAAAATTTGCCCAGTACTAATCACTTGGACTGATTTTGAGCACTTTGATTTTATTAGTGAGCCCCACCCTTGTATTTATAGACTTAAATTATATGAATTATCTAGGACCTGATCGGGCTACTGGGGTACTAGAAAACAAGGTGGAGAAAACTTTGGTGCATCATCACACATCGATTAGAGCAAACCCTAAATCAATGAAAATGTCCTCTGTAGGCAAGCTTATGCTTGTGATGCCTAACACGTATCAAGCTCATCAACTCCACCGGGATTTAAATGCATGACCTAGGATGTCCCCGACTATCATAACCCTTTATTTTAAATTTTTTAATGAAAATAACGTTTGATAAAAAATTACTCCACTCGATAACATATGTTTGTCTATTCCTAATAGATTGATGGGCACTAGCTATGGGGGAGTTGTACTGATCAATTAGGGCAAGCCTGGTAAGAAACAATTAGCCCAAAGAGCTAAATAGATTTTGATAAAATGGACTGGGCCAGGTTCTGACTTTCATTCATTGGGCTGGGCTCCAATCTGAAACTAAGCCCAATAATTAAATAGGCCTTTTAAAATGGCTTTCTTCCAGTAGGGCTCAGCCCATGATGTATAAGTTTTACGCATAAAAAATAGTTGCGAATGATGAATAAGTCACATGCATAAATAATATATCCGGAAACAGATCACGAAGAAACAACAATGATGCCTACATTTTTCAAATGTGAACTGTAGATGTTTCAAATGTAAACGGATGTGAACAGTGCAGATATTTCATAGTTGTTTCAAATGTAAATGGATGTGAACAGTATAGTTGTTTTATAGTTGTTTCAAATCATGTGAACCTTCGGACTCATCATTATAAAAAGGCTTGACTCCTTCCTTTCACCAAAGGAAAACAACAAGTAAGCAATATGATGGCATTACATAAGATGATTTTATTTTGTTCGCTTCTCCTCCTTGCACTAGCACGATCAAATGGGTATGAAGGGATGCCCCCTAACCCAAAGGTTATGCTGCATGACGACGACGAAAATCATGGGGGGAAGCCACCTCATAATAAAGGGGGTTTATCCCTCTCTTTTTCTTTTGCTATTACATGTTCAGATCAACTTTTTTTTATAACAATATCGATATTTTAACCTTGACATTTTTTTTTTACCCTGACATTGTATTATTGATCAATGAAGCTATACAAGGTTTGTAGGTAGGGCAGATTCTCAAGAATTCTTTTTGTCTATAGTTAGGTTTATTTTTTATTTATTTTAAATATACGACTTTCAGGTGCCTTTAGTATGTAGCATTCCTACTAGATCGGCAAATCGAGACACAGTATGTGATAGGGTCAAATCAAGGTAACCCGGCCCTTGTTTTCCTACCACGGTGTGAACTATTGAATCAATAGGCCGAAGTACAATTCACATCCCATGATTCGAAAATTATTGGGCAGTGAAGATGAAGGATCTTAGCCGTTGGATGCTCATCCTCTAGTTCATGAATACTTTTATCATGAGTTGTTTGACTTTTATCATGAAAACGTTTATGATTCCAGTTTGTTCGGGTCTCAATCGCAGTATGTTTTGGTCCACATCCGGTCGCAATTCCGACCCGGGTTGTCATCAAGCACTTGCTTGGTTGGCATTATGCAGTCTTTTTCTCTAGATGTCATCAGCAAATTGGACTCATTGTTTGAGGTCCAAATCAGTCTCTATCCGAGTCACAGGACCATTGTCTGACGTGGAAATTAGCGGTTGTTTTTGTTTGAATTGGTGGCTTGGAGAAAATTGGACCCATTAAACTAAATACAAGAAGGACCATCCTATCGTCTTTGGAATGGTGTGTATGAAAATTGTGATAAGGGCTCACTGACCACACATGCCTCACCGAACCCACATGTTCCAGACTCATGACATGCATCCATCCATAAAATGCCATCTCACATTCATCTTCCCAACTCACCAACTTATTAAAAAAAAAAAAAACCTCACCAACTTGAGAAATGATGGCTCACTCCCTCATCGCGGCCCACAAAATCAACCCAACCCTCGAACTCGCCAGGCAACTCGTCTGAGTCAGCGTAAGCGTCACCTACATCGCTTGTCTCTGCGGCACATCGCAGCAGAGTCCCCGCCCCTAGACGGCTTATCCTAAGTCTCCTTCTCCAACTACTACGATGATGGCTTCACCTTCAATCTCAATCGCAAATCCGCAACTTCAACGGCTAAGATCGTCGATGACGATAGCCTCAAATCCTTCATCAGGCAGCTCGATGGGAATTAGGATCCTCATATGCAAATCCCCACGGTCCAATCAGGTCCTCACGTTACCACTGGATAACTTGCTATGCAGGTATGAGCAGGCTGCCACCGGTTGGGCGGGGGGGGGGGGGGGGGGGGGTGTGGTAGAGCGATGTGTCATTCTACTCTGATGTTTAAACGTATGTCATTCTACTTTGATGTTTAAACAATGTACTTGAATGAAGATGAGCTTCTGTTTCTTTGAAGTGAGTCTGTGGAACAGGAAAGGTCTTTCCATTAACAAAGTGACATTTCCTTAGAGAGGGAGAGAAATTGAGGAAGTTATTTATATTGACGTGAATGCATTAGGAATAGAATAAGACCTACTTTTTTTAGGGCACGTTTGTGTACACACCATTTGCATGGAAAGAGAAAATAACCACGTCAGCAATTTCTATGGTAATTGAAAATCTTAAAAAAGGAGTTCCACGGTAAGTATAAAACTCATGTTTGGTGTTAATTTATTTTCCTTAATGAAATGATGTAAATGTTATTTAGTGCGGTTATAGATCTCTTATAAATTGTTTGATGTGGAAATGAATTAGGAAACGAAAATAAAGGGGCGTCAACTTGTCTATAGAAAGGAAGTCCAATGCCTCCTACTAGAATTTCATTTTCAATGTTCTTAAGAATAAGTCTGACGTAGCAATGACATAATAGAAAAACAGTATCAAGGAATTGTGCTGCAACAAACAAATTAAAAATGAATTTTTTGAATAAAAATATTTTTGTTCCCCAGAAAATGGTTATACAAACATGCCCTTAAACTGTTTTTAGCATCTTTCATGAGGCAAAACTAGAAAACAAGGTGGAGAGTACTTTTGGTCCATCCATCACACTGGCATTGGCAGGAACCATAATTCAATGAAGCTATATAATGTTTGTAGGCATGGCTGCAGTATAAATCAGTCATGTTTTCTGGTTTCATTTAGTCATAATAAAACTTCCATTTCAACTATTATTTTCATAAATAAAGAATAGATATGGCAATGCCAATCTCTAGATTTTTTTTTCTAACATGTGATTGTAGCCTGCACTCGTGTTTTGAACAGTTAGTTTGAATGTTGGACCTAGATATTTGGCCTTGGGGTTTTTTTTGGTTCTACATGATTAAATTTTTGGCAAATTGGGAAAATATAATGTTTGTATTTTTCTTTTGAATTACTTTAGCCTAGATTAAGATCTCAATTTCCCTCCTATGTTTCATATATGTACATACAAAAATATAACATATGGTTATTGTAAAAAAACATTTGCTAACCAAACGTCTTTAATTCTAAAATGTTGGTTTAAAGAAGTAGCTTATGATAACTATGTGAATTTATTTTCTTTTCCTCATTGCAGGGCCAACCACTCGTGTTAGGCCTACTCGGGTTAGGTGCAAAGAAAGAACTGAAACACCTCCGTGTAACGAATTTGGGAGCGGGCCACCCCGTGACGTGGGCTAGTGACAAAAGGAAGAGGATATCCTCCACCGCCACTATCTATTTGATTAAGTGATTAGTGTTTCACGTAATAAATGTTTAAAAGGGGTCAGAACCATATATGAGATCCTTTTATATGTAGGTTAATGAATATAATACTACTTGAGGGTGGATTAAGTTCCATTTGTGTGAATTATATTCAGGAATGAGTGAAATTTTAAGCATTGGAATTATTGTATATCCAGGTAGTAGGTTGTTAATGGAATTGAAATATGCAGGTTTTTAGTATCAGATCAATTGAAATTGTCTTATGACTGTTGAATGATGGAATGATGTTCATGGGAGTTGTATATGCATGTTGTAGGTATCAAGTAGTGAATGATGGAAGTTGTATTTGAAGGTTTTAATTAGCATGGTTTTAAGCTTTGTGGTTTATTTTCAAATAAATGGCGGAGGGTGATGGCTGATGAATTGTAAATGTTCCATTGCATCTATAGGATCATGTAAGATGGTTATCTTCAACTGCATTTGGTTCATTTATTTTGTTATTCAATATGGTTCACATACTTGCCATAGCTCCATGACCATCCTGAAATGAGAGTCAAGAAGTATGAACTTAATTGACAGCAGGCAACGGTGGACCTAGAATTTTTTATTTAGGTGGTGCGGGCAATCGCTAGGCAAAGAAGTTAAATACTAAAATAATTTTTTGAAGGAGAAACTTTCGAAATTTCTCTAATCACACTCACACACGTGCAACTGCACCTGCGCACCGATGCGTGGGTCCACCCTTGACAGCAGGTGTATTACTTTTTTAGTGCATTTGTGTTTGAGTAATTTCAGATCGGATTTGAATACAAGAGATGATTGAGTGTTTTACACTTGTCTTGTAAAAAGGCAAAAGGTTGAAACTTCTTTACACATTCAAGTAGTTGTGTGCAGGCCGTTCAGTGTAAGCAAGTTTGATGAGCATTTTATGCATTAGTTTGATCATATGCAAACATCTCTGATAGCAATGCTCTGGACTGTAAACAGGATGTTTGAGCAGAGCTTGGTATTCTATGTGAACTCATTTAACAGCAAGTGTGCATTTGAGTTTGTGAAGTGTGATAATAGATTGGGCAAGCTATAGAGGATAAGATATGATCCACTTGAGTTCGTAAGACTTCCAAAGTCAGATGGACATGACGATTTCTTCTAGTTTGTTTCTTTCTGTCTCTCTGTTTTTTTTTTTTTTGTGTTCTTTTCCAAATGCAAATTTGTTTAGTGGGAATTTTGACAATATGTATTCCCTTTTATTTAGACTTGATTTAGATTTCTTGGGCATATTTTGGGTTGATTCTATTTGGCATTGATCTGTTTTTGGATGACTCATGATCACAACATCAATTAATAAATTAGAAGTTTATATAATATAACTGTTCGTGCCTTTGGCCCCACCCCATAAATGTTCAAAAAA
Source organism: Sextonia rubra (assembly GCA_037013555.1). NCBI lineage: Eukaryota > Viridiplantae > Streptophyta > Magnoliopsida > Laurales > Lauraceae > Sextonia > Sextonia rubra. Next base: position 99,823,575 of record JASUAD010000001.1, on the reverse strand, counting down.
TGAAAATTTCTCAAACATCCATGGAAGGAAAGACCAAAAAGAGTGTTGTATGAAGTACAATAGTAGCAAAACATGCCCGTGCCAATATAATTATATTATTATATATATAATAAATTTATTGAATAAGGACTGGCAATATAACTTATACATATTAACAATTTAAAATAATTAAAGATTTTATCTAAGTTACATTGAGATGTAAAGTGGCAATCAGGTGTGCCTTTGCCAATGACCAATGTTTAAAGAGAAAAACAAATAATAAAAATAACTACTTAAAGATCCCAATACAAGGCACATAATAAAAGAACCAAATGTCTAAACCACAATGCGCAAAAAAAAAAAAAAACTACTGCTAAAATGGAAAAAATAAATATTACAACCAAAGACTACTGGAAGGTCCAAACAGAATGTTAAAAAACAATCTTGAGGAAAAGATATTTACTTATTAGTATGGAATTATGAAATTGAAAAGTAAAACTAAGGTATAGATTGCTACCATGCACATTTCATGAATAGATTGTGCAAAATCCAACTTTATTGATATAAGTGGAGTGTTATGCGATAAATACTACAAACCTAAAGCATCCATATATTTATCAAAAAGCACAATAGAATTTGTTAAAATAAAAAATAAAAATATATATATCAAAAGTGAGCTACAACGCACTGCATATGCTACCCCTACCCTAATACACATATCAAAGTGAAGTGTGAAAAAACTAACATGTAATTTAAGACAAATAGGGCACAACTAAAAACAATATAAAATATATATTTTTTTAGATGATAAATACGTTTAGCAAATGCATGCTTGAATACTTATATCTCCAAATATCTCTTTCTATTTAACAAGTTAAAATAGAATGTCTCTTTTCCCCTCTTTTTTCCAACCGAGCACTTTACACTCTTTTAATACTACAAGAATCTCTCTTTTTCTTCTAACTGCATCCACTCTTTCACAAACCACTCACTCTTTTTTCTCCCTAACTGGTTTAGTAGTTACCAAAGGGGAAAGTAAAAAAGTGAAATCCAAAGGAGGAGAGAGAGGAGGCAGAAGAGTGCATTACGGAGGAGTTAGAAAAAATTGGTCATTGAAAATGAATTTTTCATAATAGCGGTACCCCTTCGGATTTTCATCCCTGGATTCTTTTTAATATTCATCCCAAATTTTGTTTAACTCTCTTAGTCATGCCTTTAATTCACTCTCTCATTCACCATCTTTTTCATTCATGGCTCAGAACCCTTGATTTTTACTTTTCTCCATCTATAATCGCTCTCTTTTTGGAGGTGGTATGAGGGATTGTCAGTGTGTGGGGAGGGGGGACTAGAAGGTGGAGGGGTTTATATATCCTGTGCAGAGCATAAGAGACCGCTAGTTACATACTATACAAATGGATCCACTGATCTTTCATCCAAATTTGCAATCCATGATAAAAGTATAAATACAATGGATTCCACATAGATGGGCAAGCTCGTTTTCATTAGGTTAGTATGGAAACTATGATTCGCATATTGTGATCGTTGGATTATTACTAATCATATAAATGTTCATATTTTGGGTCATTATTTTGGGCCTGAATGTATATATATATATATATTGGCTCAGAACCTTTTTTTCCTAGACTCAATTCCCATAAGAGTACGATGTTTAGTCCCAAAAACAATTTCGTCATTTTATTTTATTATTTTTTAAATAAGAATATCATACAACCCAATAATAATGCATCAAGTCTAGCTTTCACAATCCATAAAACTCGACATATTTAGAAGTAATATATAGGTTGTTACACGACATTAGCATATTCAAAGAAAGAGCACATGCATGAGATATGTCCCTCATTCATGGGTCAAAAACCTGTACGGATTCAAAACTAATTAAACTTGTCTAACAATTGAAATCCAAATTAAGTTTAGGACCTGGACTAATTCGTTGGTGAACTCATATTTAAACTAAGGGTTTAAACCATCCTGCCAAGGTAGAGATTGGTAAACCTAGACCTATTTATAAGTCAAAATCTAAAATAAGATCCAACTCCTATATTTTTTTCTTAATTAGAATTTTCGGACAATCATAAAATCAGTTTTCTTTTTTTTTTTTTTTTTGTAATGAGGGAAACCGCCGAGCTCCTTACTGGGGATCATTGGCAAAACCCCGGATGCACACAAATCAGTTATTTGATTGCATCTTGACTCATGATCAATCAACGGTGTCCCAATTTCAATTGTATTGACCAGTACTAAGCACTTGGACTGATTTTTAACACCTTGATTTTATTAGTGAGCCCCACTCATGTATTTATAGACTTAAATTATATGAATTATCTAAGACCTGATCGAGCTTCTAAGATACTAGAAAACAAGGTGGAGAGTACTTTTTGTGCATCCATCACACATCAACACTGGTGGGAACATAGGTCAATGAAACTATATAAGGTTTGTAGGCATGGTTGTAGTATGAATCAATCCTGTTTTCTGGTTTCATTTAGTCATAATAAAACATCCATTTCAACTATTATTTTCATATATGAATGGATATGGCAATGCCAATCTCTAGATTTTTTTTCCTCTAACCTGTGATTGTGGCCTGTGTAACACTCCGACCCAGCTTAATCCGGTTTAATGCTTAATTAATGAGGTTACGATCTATTTATCGCGCTTTTATGTTGAGCTCATGGTTTTCTGATTTGAGATTCGTTTTGGGTCATGGGAGAGGTATTGAGAGGAGTTACACTTGGTTTGAATAGTCTTGAGCCCTTTTTTCATAATTATGGACTTTGTACGACTTCATCATTTCGGCATCATCGTGGCATTAACACGTGTATTTTGTCGAGCTCGTCAACTTCTGTAACTGTCCCGTACGTGAACGAAGTCATTTGTTTCTGTTGGACCATTAATTGACTTAAGCTGTTATTTTGCCGAACTATTGGACTTATATGTAAATTGTGCATCCTTATCCCTTATATATATTCAACCACCGACTCTTCCTCCCTCATTTTCATCTCTCCCACACCAGTTCTCTCTCCCTCTTGTTTTCTCTCAGTTTCTCTCCCTGTTCTTCATCTCCTTTTATTTTTCTTTTTGCGATCAATGTGGAGAAAAGGGGAGAACTCTTGTGTACCGGTTTCTCATCTTCTCTTCGGTTCGCTGGAATCTTCTCGACTCGATGCCTCTCTCTCGTTCACTGCTCTCGTCTTCCTTGTCCCTTCATCGCGGACAAGAGCTCTGTATCATCTTCTCGGTTTGTTTATGAGTTTTGAACGTGGTTGCACTGCATGCACCCTTTTTCTTCTTGCTTACTCTTGGCGTGCATGGTTTTAGGATTACCTTTCCAGAATCGTTGGGCCTAAGAACAGCCAAATTAAGGAAAAAGCATTTTTAAGGCAAGTATAAGCATAGTAGGGATGAACACATGTTGATACACGATGACTCCTGTGTTTTTTTCTTCTTACTCTTATTGTATATTTTATTTGACAACCCCCTTGTATTGTATACACGTTGTTTTTACGAAGGAAAAGCATGTAAAACACTGAATTTGTTCTGTACCGAACCCAGTTGTCTGACCGATCGGGACTGGACGCTCCCATAACCGAAATTCGACCGATCGGGTGTCAAAGCCGAGCGGTCGGCTCTGATACATTTCGGCTCCTAGAGAATTGGGGTTCAATGGACTCCTATGCTTTCCCAATTTCCTTTCCTTATTCCTCATGATATCGTGTAACTTTTTATGTTACCTTTTAGGTTCATAATGAGACCGAATAGGACCTTTCCCATGGATTGCTCACCCATTGACCTTGCCTAATGGATTTTCTTAGACACATGAATGGTCTTGTGGGCTGCGACACATTCATGTGTGTTGTCCCTTTATTAAGCACCTCCCCATGGGTGTTGGTTTAAGAGACTTCAATACACGTCATTTGCTACAGTGCAACACTTCCAAAATGAACAACGGTGTATCGAATAACTTAAAACTACATCATCATACATTGTAGTAGTAAGGGACAACTAAGATATGGTTGGCTAATAACAGATTGTGATTCTTGTAAAATAATTGGATTTGCATGGCATATTGAGTTCGGTTTTGCCCTCTTATTTACATAGTAAGTATTCTGCGCTGGGGCAACGATTGGACATTCTCTGAGGGCTCTATCCATGATATATCCCGGGAGGAAATAGCTGCCTTTCATGCTCTTTTTCTCATCCCATGTTTCACTTGTCATTGTAATTGTTCAAGGGCAACAGTATTGATCCGGTATTGATCCAACATTGTAATTGTTAATCGTAACAGCATTGATTTAGTATGATGCAGGTATCGTATCGTATTGCATTGCACTGATTGACCGATTGATTGACATGCATCCTACTGTACGACTGTTGGTATTGGTTTGGCTCTACTTAGCCTTAGCCTCAGGATACCCGACAAGGTTGACTTTAACGTAGATTGCTTGTTGCCTCTGCAGAGTGCTACCATCCTAGGATTCCAGACCCCGGGAACCAGAGACCCATTCATACCCTGGCCCGGTCGATGGTGTTCTCGTACCGATTGCTCTCGATTGGGAGAATATGGCAAATGTAGTAGCCACCTAGCTAGTTTATCTGTTTCATGATTCTAATGGCATGCTTTATTTTATGCACGACTTACCTAGTATACGAACATGATCTCTATGCATTATTAATGGTTAACTGTCTACTATTTTGCTAGACACAGCGCGTGTTAACTTATTGTCACTTATATTTTGCTGAGTCGTCGTACTCGTTGGTTGTTCTTGGTGTTGCAGGCCCAGATACCTCTACCGACCTCTCGTTGGTCGGCCAGACTCCGAGAGATATCTGGGAATTGTAGTCAGGGCTAGAGGAGTGGTCTTGATCACTCCCTCGGAGAACGGCTTGGCCTTGCATCCATCTCGCGTATATCATATTGCATTAGGATTTGTGGATCTTCTTGTACATCCTATCTTGTATTGGTCCTTGAGGAACCATCCCTTCTTTTTGTATTGTACCTTTTGTAATTAAGATCATTTTGTTAACTCTATATTGTTATGTCTTCTGTTCATTTTCCTGGCTTGCTATGATATGTACAGCTTCCGTGTACACTTAGTTTGCACGTGTGAATATCCCTTGTGTGCGTGTACTGAGACCGGGTTATGGTATACGTGCACGGGAGTACGTGTGTCACTGGTTAGACTTTTACTAACCCCCAATTTCTCGGCTCGAGTTGTGACAGCCTGCGCTCATGTTTTGAATAGTTAGTTTGAATGTTGGACCTAGCTATTTGCCCTTGGATTTTTTTTTTTTTTTTTGTTCTACATGATTGAATTTTTGGGAAATTGGGAAATATAATGTTTGTGTTTTTCTTTTGAATAACTTAAGCCTAGATTAAGATCTCAATTTCCTCTGACTTTTCATATATGTACATTACAAAAATATAACATATGGTTATTGTAAAAAAAACATATGCCTACCAAACGTCTTCAATTCTAAAATGTTAGTTTAAAGAAGTCGCTTATGATAACTACTTTAGAGAAGCATGTCTTCTTTTAAAAAGCCCAACCAATCACAGCCATCTTCTCTCCCTTGATTCATCTGTGGTCTAGGGTCGGAGCACGTAGGAAAATGAGATTTAGGGTTGGCTGGTTGGAGTTTATATTAGAGAATTAAGGTTTCATGATTTGATTGGTTTTGTTAGACTTCAGTCTTGTTATTCTTCTGAAGCTCATGAGTGACGAAAAACTCTGGTGTAATGTATTTTGTTTTGTCATTTTTAATGTGTCATCATTTAATTTGTTGAATACATACCTCATTACCTTTGCAGATAACACTCGGGGTATCTGTACTAAGAGGTAATTGACAAGAATTACAAATATACTGAGTTAAAGATTTTAACCATCCACATTCCCCACTGGCTTCATAAAGGGCTAAAATCTCAACATTGTTAGAAAAAGTAGCGATCAAAATATGTTTTATAGAATGCCCAGATATAACGATATTATCACTCAGAAACACATAATCTGTTTTTGATCAACCCTTATGAAGATCAAAGAGATATCCCGAACCTGCATATCCTACAAAGTTATAATTTTTACAACTATAAAAATAAAATGGATATAAATATCATAGCATTTGTTTGATACCAATCCAAAGCCTTGGTGCAAAACTACATATAATAAGCATATTTATAAAAAATAAAAAATCTTGTATTACAAGTCTTGCCTCGTATCTAGTAATTTCATTCATTTATAAACACCCATTTGTAATTTATAGGGTTAACAACTTTTACAGCTTGTACTATAGGTCTGGACACCATGTCAATTGAGAGACTCTAACTTCTCTTTAATGGAACTTTTTCATTTTTTTTTTTTGCCAATCTTTTCTTTGTCGACATTCATTCATAGCACGTAACTCTGTGTCCCAATCAGCATCCTCATTTTTCCTTGATATTTGTGTAACTACCGCATATGTAAATGCGTCATCAATAAAAATTTCATTCCTGTCTCATCTCTCTCTTGAATAATTATAAAGTATAGAGATCTCTTCATTATTAGGTACCCTTGCCTCTTCATGGGCTTCCAAGGTTTCTTTTGGGACTCATGTCTCTTCTGAGATATTAATTTCTTCAAAAATTTTAGAGAGAGCGAATTTTTTTATAACCTCTTATTGAGTGAAATAGTGTACCTCATCAAGAGTGTACAATTTGTCAAAACATCTTTGGGGGTAAAATTGGGACCTAATAACTCATTCTCCTCTTCCAGTGAGCTGAGTCCTTGGAACCAATAGGGCTGCCGTGCTTCTGACGTATAATAGATTCATTTGCTGCCATATTTGGAATTTTTATCCTACAGGGACATTAATTCGTGCTTGTCCTACAAGGATATTAATTCGTGCTTCTGTGTTTATAGCCGGCACATGTGACCTAGTCACTTTTGCTGCATCATTAAAAGCATCAAGTAAATTCATTTGTAATAAAGTGCATAAATTCTTCATACTTCATTCTCACATTATGAAGTATATAAATCTAGAGGAAACTGAGTGGAAGTATTCCACATTAATTCTCACAATTCTTCAGGAACGAATTATTCTACAAGAACAAAGCATTCTTCAGAAACTCTCTTATCTCTCCCTAACAGCAGGAAGATTGTCTCATCAAGATGACAATCAGTAAAACAAGAAGTTAATATATCTCCTGTCATTGGGTCTAGATATCTAATAATTGGAGGTGAATTATAACCAACATAGATTCCCATTTTATGTTGTGGCTTCGTGCAGGTCACGAATCTGATATCAGAGCTTATAGACGTAATAGGATGCTTAGCGAACTATATCCTAAATAATTTGTAATAATAGGTGGGCAGAAGCTAAAAAAAATAGGCAAACATCCAACCAGCTGGTGAAGGTATTAATCAAAATAAAAAAAAATACCTAATAAGGTCCAGTAGGGGGATTTTATGGGTTCATAAATGTCATACTATATTCTATGAATAAAAGATGGTCAATAGATGAAACCTTAAGGAGTGCCAAACAGAATTATCAATAATTTGCTTTAGCATAATACCCATAGGGTGACTTAACCTATCATGCCAAATCATTAACGCCTTAAGGTCACAAGTCTAGGGCTTAGTGTAAGCTTCTGGCTTAACTTTGTCGTTTTGCTCATAATCAAATGTGATTCGATTTTTGGAGATTGTCTTGTAATATAGCCTGGAGGTTGAATAAGAATGCATTTAGTTTTTCTAGTATTAGCTTCTGGCTATCAATACTAGTAATGATGTACAAATATTTTATGTTATCTTCACTTATATTGTCTATATGTAGTACCCAGTTATCTTGATGTATTTGAATCTAAGTAAGTTTTGGGAACTAGTAAAAAAAATAATAATGCATCCTTAATGCATATGTGGGTACCATTTGGTAACATTATATGAACTCTTTCAGAGCGTTCAAGTATTTGTATAGATTCAGCTATGATTGACACCTTGTGTGAATTAAACACTAATTATGAGAAAAACTTTTGGTTTTTCAATATAATGTGCTTTGTTGCATTGTCTATTGGATAAATATCATCCTCAGTTACATTCATTCCATAAGTCATACTGCAAGAAATAATAAACTATCATAACTATTCAGTCGCATAACAGAAATAAAATTAAGAACAGCTAAACAATTCAGCATTTAAAGCAAATATAATGTGTAAACACAATATACAGGGGATAAAAGAATAAATCCTATCGTCCAACGAAATATCCAAATATTGAACGCAATATCAAATTCACACTATTATGTATACCTCTCCTAGTGGTATAACCATCTTCTGGTAATCATACATATCCATCAATGATATAATGACATAGAAAATGAGGATTTATGTCATATCATATCCTCCGGGGATATCTAATTTCTCTTTTTGATGGCATCACCAAGCCTTTTCGAGTGTGTAGAGATCGATTTAACAATAAAATCATAAAAAATAGAACTTCCGGTCCTCAAATGACAAAGTATAATGAAGAATCGGCTAATTAAAAAGTTAAAACTTCGGGTTCTTAACTAAGGAATTAGAATTTCTAAATGTGTCAAGACTTCAGGCTAGAGATTAAACTTTAGGTTCTTAGAACTGCTAGTTCTATAAAAGCTTCAAGTTTGAATCATAACTTTTAGTTCTGTCAAAACTTCAAATTTGATTTCATGGCTTTCATATCGATCTACACTACTTTGAATCTTAAAAAAAAAAAAAAATCAAAGCTTCAGGTTTGAATCATGAATATAAATCTATGGGTTCATAAAAATGTTTAAAAAAACTTAGGACTGCTGGTCCATAATTTAAAGAACTTCGAGTCCAGATTATGTAATTGATATAGAACTCCCGGTTCTATTATATGTAACTATTGCTTCCAGTAATAAATTAATCAAAGACTAAAGCTTCATATAACTATATAGTCATAACTATACTGAAGTAATTATATCAAGTATGCAATATAATGTTACAAAATATATAAAACAATAAAAGTGTGTAGAGAAACAAAAATAAAAGCTAGAACTTTAGGTTCTTAACATTCAATCGAAGATAGTAATATAAATAAACAAATGTGATGAAGAATTGAGAAATTGAAGTTTAGAACATCAAGTTTTCAACTTAAAAATCAAAACTTCTAGTTCTAAATTAAAATAATTTATGAATCTTCACATATGGGTTAGAACTTCTGGTTTAAGATTAGAATTATTCATGAATCATTAGGTCCAGGTTAAAACTACTGGTTCTAGATTAAAATAACATATGGAACTCTAGTTTTGGGTTATTTATTCAATCTAAAACTTCTAGTTCTAAGTATCATATGAAACTTCAGGTTCAGAATATTTATATAGAACTTCTGGTTCTGTTGATGACCCATGATTTTCTATTCAATCATAATCTTCCTTTGATAAGAGAAAATGAATCACTCATCACTTAAATTAAAATTATAAATATATACAATTCTAAAAAGAATAAAGATATGTGCAGGTATATAATTATCCAACTAATAAAAGATCATAAAATAAGGAAAAAAATTAATCAACCATTGAATCGTCCTCCCTTTAGTGCCAATGTGTAGATCTATTCACAAGCTTTTCGTAGGTTCAAACAAGTCATTGATCAGACGCCGAATAACCAAGATATCGCAGAATCAAATTGGCTTTGATTTCGATTCGGGCAAATTGGCTTTGACCATATGGACATTAACGTGGCCATGATGTCACCCTCCTTACATCAGCAGCTAATGTCTCTAATGACATCCGCAATTGCTGTTGCTTGGTTTGGTAGGTTCAAGTCAACCCAACTTGCAACCTGGAACCGACTTGGTTGTAGAAAACTAAGCCCATATCTGACCTCCTTCATCTTTTCTTCGCACAAGGAGTCAGATTAAGCCACTTTTTTTTTTATCCTTTTATGTGATGCCTCGAGTTCCTTGTATTGACAACTGATGCTTCCTTTTGGCCTTGTTTCTTTATTACGTATAAGACAAAATGGTCAAGGACTTTTGAGATGCCTTGATTCTTATGCAAAACAAAAAAAGCAGTCATATTCTTTATTAAAAAATCTGGTCGCAGACGAGATGAGATGAGAAGACAATGATACCTGTTGAAGTGGGGCTACATATCTATAGGATCTGAAACTCTATCCCAAAATCGAAACTGTTGAACCAAGCGGCCTGCCCTCTTTCTCTTTTCCAAAATCTAAACTGATAGAACCGAGAGATCTCGTCATGCTGATAACTTGTAAAATATTAAATACAAGAATAGAAAGGAGCGGAGAGGAAGAGGGAGATTTTCTTATTAAGAGAGGTGTGTACATAAAAAAGGGGGAGGAGGATTTTATGTATAGAATAAGATCATTTTCTTCCCAATCAACCTAATAGGGAAAGACTTTAACCATAAGGAATCCCTTTATCTCATGTGGGTCCCAATATGAGCATCTACCTATAATAATTTATCTTATAACATCCACCAATTTTTCCTTCATGTAACTAAATTTTTAGTGTTTGATCTAAGTAAAATAGCTTGAACTATAATACTAACTTATCTCTAAATAATTTATACTTACTATACAATCTCAGTTTCTAACTTAGTCAAGGGGTAGCTAATAGAGAGTGACTGTATACCAACAGGGTTTCTTGTCCTTTAGAATACTAGTAAAGTGATAGTAAAGACTTTTTTATTCCAACTTTTGGCTAATGTACAGGTTGTATGTAAAACAAAAAAGAAAAAAAGGTGGTTTACTTATGGAAATTATAAAAGCTTGGTCGTTTATGTAAATTTACTAAACAAATATGTTGTTATCAATGCCTAAATTTGCAACAGCTCCAACAATCATACCCCTAAATAGAAAGTTAGAAATTTTTGTGCAACATCACAAAATCAATTTTTTTAGTGGTTAAAATTATAATGATAAAGGGCATGCAGTGCAGCATCACAAAATCTTAAGTTAAATTATCATCCCATCTAATGTGACCCACTAAATCTTGCCTATCCACCACATGGGGCCCACTCGATGGGTGGATAGGTTAGATTTAGTGGGTGTTATATGAATGTAGGTTGATAGAATGGCTAGGTTCTTTTGTCCAATAGGTCCCACATAGATGGGCAAACTCATTTTCATTGGATTAGTATAGATACTCTGATCCGCATATTGTGATCATTAGATTATGACTAATCATGTAAATGTTCATATTTTAGGTCATTTTATTTTGGGCTTGAATGGACCTTTTTTTTTTTTTTTGACTTAAAATCTTTTTACTAGACTCAATTTCAATAAAATAACCATGTTCAGTCCAAAAACCAATTCTGGCATTTTGTTTTATTATATTTTAAATAAGAATATCATTCAACCCAATAATAATGCATCAAGTATAGCTTTCACAATCTATAAAACTCAACATCTTTAGAATTAATATATAGGTTGTTTCATGACATTAGCACATTTAAAGTAAAAAGGGCTTATGCACAAGACAAGTCTTCAATTCATAGGTTGAAACCTGTATGGATTTAAAACTAAACATGTGTAACAATCAAACCCGAATTAAGTTTAGGACCTGGACTAGTTCGTTGGTGATATTATGAATTAAGCTAAAGGTTTAAATCATCTTGGCAAGGTAGAGATTGGCAAACATTGACCTATTTATGAGTCAAAATCTAAAATGAGGTCCAATCTAGATATTGTTTACCCAATTAGAACTTCCGGACAATCGAAAAATCAGTTATTTGATTGCATCTCTAGTAACGATCAATCAACGTATTCCGGTTTCGATTGCATATCTACACCAAAAATGCATTTTAAGAACGGATCTGGGCCCCCTTTTGGGCCGTTCTTGAGCTGAAACGGATTTGACTCGTTTTGCGCGAGGGACACTTGAAGATCTAACCCGTTCTTGTTCTCTTCCTCTTCCCGATCTCCTACTTCCAAATCCCTCCTTCCTTCTTCTACTCCTCCTCCTCTTCCAAAACCCTAGATTTGCAGAAGACAAAACCCAGCCAATGGAGCTTCCAAGGCGTTCGTCGTTCCTGCGCACAGCGAGCCTGGGAAGATCGAGATGTACTCGTCCACTTTCTACGCCGCCTGCACCGTTAGCGGGATCCTCAGCTGCGGCCTCACGCATATGGCCTTCACACCTCTGGATCTCGTCAGGTGCAGCATGCAGGTCTGTTATCTCGGATCTCGTTTTATAGATCTGAGATTGCGTTTCTAGATTTACGGCGCTTGTAGTGTTTCTTCGATGTTTTGATGCTGATCTATGGCTGTTTGAGGTTGGATTAGCGTTTCTTGGCGTTTTTTTGGTTGAATTTGTTGTTTTTGATCTATCATGTTCATTTGTTGCCAGATGCAACAGGTTTTTTTGGGTTTTTTCGATCTTTGGCAAGGCGTGTTCAATACGAGTTCTAACTTTCTAGGAAAAAAAAAGCTTCGTTTCTGTTGCGTTTTTTCTCTCTTCTTTCTTATGTCCAAGGCCATTGTCATAATCATCTCAGCCATCCCTCTCTATTTGGCGCAAAGGTAAGGTGTCAGGAGCAGGTGTACAGAAACGGCCCCATAAAGATATAGAAATGAGAAAGAATAAACGCGAGTGACAAAAAAAAAATCTGGGATCCTCTCAAGGGAATATTCTATTTCCTTTAACCATTTCAAATTTGACATCATTAACCAGCATGAGGGCATCTTTGGATTTAATTTTTACAGTACTGTCTATACAGCTCCATATTTGAGATAGGAACACATCATTTGCCTGAGTGCATCTTACGATTGCAGATTTATCAAATGATGAAGTTTATTTGACATTGCTGACTGATTGGTCTTCAAATCATTATTTTCTGAAAACCATGAGTAGAGGAGATGCCTTGCACTTTTAAAAGTTAAGTTCTACAGTTCAACGGTATTTTTCCCTTTCTTTTTATGTGGTTTGGAGATTCCTGGTGCCCTTTTTTTTTTTATGTTTCTTCTTATCTGTGATGATTGGTTAATGCATGGTAGATGGCCTCGCTGAAGGTGCTTTTGAAGCATGCTGTATTTGTCAATTTTGCTCTTCATGTACATTGTTTTAGGTTAAAAAAATTATGACTTGTCAATGAAATAAATTCTCTAATGTATGCGTTTTCCTTTCGGATTCAAATATTACTGGCATTGCACAATATTCATGTTATAAGCATTCTTCCTGCTCTCATGTTGTTATTTTCAGGCCCAAATCATGCTTTTGGAGACCTGATTTCAGCATTAGGTATAACAGAGGCAATGCTTGACAATTTAATTGCTCTGAAGGACCTGGAAGGCATTGAGGGATTGCCCCCTCTAAGAGAAATAGAAGACATGCGCTTGGAGACGAATGAAAGGAAATCAACTAGAGCTGCAATGGAGCGGAAGAAATAGGAGGAGATTGCCAAAGCACGGGTTCAGCAAGTTGATGAAAAGGGAAGGGCTTATGGAACAGGAAGAAGGAAATGCAGTGTTGCTCGTGTCTGGATTCAACCTGGTGATGGCAACTTTATTTTCAATGACAAACAGTTTGATGTTTATTTTCCAATGCTTGACCACCGTGCTAATCTTCTTCAGCCATATTCTAAGACTAAGACTTTGGGTCTTTGGGATGTCACTTGCACTGTAAAAGGAGTTGGTGTCTCAGGTTAGAACTTTCTACAATACTTTTCTTAGAAACTTTCCATATTTCTCTTTTTTTTTATTTAAATTCTATTACCATTTTTTTTTCATTTGCTTTCACTATAGTGGGAAATCAAAAAATTTCAAGCAATATGTTGGCATTTCAGGTCAAGTCAGAGCAATTCGTTTAGGAATCAGCAGAGCATTGCAGAACTGGGAGCCTTTTGTAAGTTTAATGGACCTCAGATCACCATTTTCTGTATGTTTGGAAAAAAATAGTGTTAAACAGTTTAATGGAGTTAGACATAGAAATTGCACAATCTTTAACTTTTCTTTGTCACTGCATGACAATTGACAGGGTTACGGATTGCTCCTCCAGGAGCAATCTCTCTGGAGAGAGGGAGGGGTGGTTCAAGGGGGAGGGGTATGAAGTGATGCATGTGCAGGGGAGGAGGTGGGGTGGGTTCATTAAGGAGAGGTATAATGCCAAGAAGGGGATGGAGTATAAGGGCTCCATCTATGATGCTGGGCCGACGTTTGAGTCGTATGGTGTACCTCATGCCTGTGGGGGCGGACTTTGGTTGATCCCATCTTGGGTATTTGCCAATTGGGTCCTTCATGTGTTTGTGAAAATGCTAATGGTTGAATTGTTTTCAAATGCTGTTTTGGTGCTTTCTAAATTGGGTTTTTGTTTTTGTTATTGTTTGCTTTGTTACTATGCTTCATTAATGGGAGTACTTGCAGAATTTTGTTTGAATGCTTTATGTGATGGCCACTATGGACACATCCCAATGTATTATTTTAATGCTTTTGTCTATATAAGTTGCATTGTGATGTTTTCCTGCGCTTCTTCTCTGGGGTTTGGACATTATGAGATGAGTCTTTTGTTGAGAGTTTCATTGGATTTGTTCAGTTCAGCAGTTTCCTTATTGACTCATAACATTTTCATGGAAGTTCATGGTGTAGACAATAGAGTCTATAAAGAGATAAGGGATCATGGTTTATAGAATCTTCTATCTTTTTTTACTATGAGGAAGATTCCTTTCTCTGATTTTTCATCTATATTGACTGAACTATGTCATGAGTCATGATCTATTGAATAGAAATTTGGTGAAAAGTTAATTGAAGCAGTGGGCGTTTGGAAATAATCAAAATGATGAGATATTTATGTGGAGGAACTGTAGTGTAAATAGATGTGATGTAGTTGTTTGGTGTTGTGCTCTGCAAGACCTCAAAGTTGAACAGTTCTGTATTCTGCCTGTATTTTGCTCTATGAAAATTGAAATCTTAATAAAAACCAGTTTCATCTACTTAATAATTTATAATTGGAAGTTTGTAACACTGATCAATTGTTGTTCATTGTGTGACTTGCATTTGCAGATTTGGCCAAAGCGGTTCCTGAGGAACATAAGAAGTTTCCTGCCAACTTGGTTTGAGTCCGCGAAGAGGTTGCTGTTCAATGCAATACCTGGATGATCAAACCCAGAGCTTTTATTTTCTCTCTCTTTCTTTTCATTTTTTTCCTGGGACCCTCTAGACAGAATGCTATTAAAGTATTGAGGAAGAATATGAAAAAAAAAATTATAGTCCTTCTGAGGCAATAGACTGCAACAAAACCATAATTATAAAGCAAAAGCATGTCCTATCAACAACTCATCATGGTTCAACTCCACTTTAGCTAACAAATCAGGCTCTTCATTCATGTGCTCAAGATGTGATGAAAAGAAATGTCTAAAGGAGATAGCATCATTCTGATAGCCTTGATCTCTTTCACCACTTGGCTGCGGCAGAACAACCTTGACCCCATCATTTGCTTCAACCTCAACCAGAATTAGTTCTTTTTTGACTCCTTCCTTTAATGCCATACCTCTGCTTCTGTGATTTCCCTGTACTGCCCGGGCCTGACAAAGCTAAGACCTATTTATCTTATCATTTTTAATTGTTCTTCAATCCTGGACAGCCTTGACTTGGTATCCAGATCCCTTCGCTCAGTACTCAGCCTCCATTGTCGTGGTCTAAGTTCTGCAAAGCAAGTGTCTGTTCCAGTACATGAAAACTTGGCAATTACAATAGGCAGTAGGCTATCTTTCTCCTTCTCACCTAAAGCAAGTAAGTGTCTGACTTATTTGCTTTTCATAATTCTTGGAGTTTCTGCCTCGGTTATTAGGTAGTGGAAGGATAGGTGTAAGGATCTCTGCTTGATGGTGATGGATCCAGTATAATCAATTCAAGTTTCTCTTTTGTGATTTTGATTGGTTGAGAGGCTGAGTGAGAGCAGAAGGGAAAGGAATTGGCCATTGGATTTTCTGTGCAAAGTGCACTGCAAACTCAATTCCTACTGCTTCTGATGATCTGAACTGTAAAAGGGAAGATTGGGGGAGGATTTGGGTATGCTACTTCTGTTTCAAGCAATGGAATCAGGAGACGAATGATGGGATTCGGTTATCTAGCCCTGTTCCAAGTCCCTGACCATCATCAACAAAGCCTAGTGTCACTGATAATAGCATCAACACTGTCCTTTCTTCGTCACCCTGCCGTTGCGATCCTTATCAGCGCGTACAATGCGGTAGTTGCAGTCTTAGTTAGGTTCAGTCTCTTGAAATGGAACCTGGTTCTCTTAGCCAAGAAGTCCCATCAGGAAAGAACATGAGTTCTGTTGCTGAAATGGAAGAACCATCTTCTAATCAATCTGGATTTTGCATTAAGAGGTATGATTTCATCGTTTTCCTTTTGTTTTGTATGACAGAACATTCTAATTCTGCTATTATACCTGAAAAAAGGCTCCTACATGCATGTCAGTTTTCTCCCACTCTGTCCTTGTGTGACCCACATAGGTGCTTGCCGATCAGAAGGGGAGTGTGGGGGATGTAAAGGTATCATCATGGATCAGGATTGGGGATAAATCAGCCTCATAAAATCATCATAATAAGAATAACAGTTCTTTTACTATGCATTTTTTTAATGTTTTGAGATTGGATATGCATGGTCAATAATAAAGTTCAGAGTGTCAAATTGCTGTAAATGCCACTACATTTACATATACATGGGTTTATATGGCAATTGAATCGGGATTCCATTCTTCCAGTGCTCAGCCAAGAGCTACACCTTTTGCACCTTTAACATCGACAGCAGATAGTGCCTATGTACCTGCTTCACTTCGCATGGTAGGTTCTATTTTTTCATTATAATTACTGCTACTGATTGATCAGTATGTTTCAAATGCTCTCACATTTTTTTTTATAGTCTTGAAGACTTTGTGCACCTCAATATCTCAATTCATTAGAACTGTGTTTCTTTGCTTTTCTACATTTCTTTCCATTATCTGTTCTCTGACTTGACTCATTTTCAGATAACATACGCTGTTGTAATCATATCTTAATTTCTAGTGTACCAGCAAAAATTCTTAATTCATTTAGAAGCATTCTATTTCATGGTTTGGGTTCTTAATATGCTAATTTTGGTTCATTTCTTCATACTTTGGGAACATCATATTGCCATATATCTTATTAAAATTGATGTTATTCATGAGTGGAAAAATGGGCATTTCTCTGGTAGCTGGGGAGAAATAAGTAGTAGTTAATCAAAATAGGCGCAAAGTTTTTTTCCCTAGTGATTCCTTAGATTGTTTGGATCAATTAAGATGGCTTCAAAAATTGAGCAATGGAGTTAAAAGGAGAAAAGGACACCCTTCGTTATATGAAAAAAAAGTTAAAATAGAGTAAAAGACAATAATTTTTTTTAATAACAAGTATGCATTACCTCAATGGTTAAGATTATGTTGCCAATACAAATTGTAGACAGTGGGTCAAAATGAAAGAAAATTATTGGGTCATGTAATCATGTTCTTTCATTCCATGTGAATCACATGCTTCTTGCTTGTTTAAGTTCTTTGATGTTAATTCATCAAAAAAGTTCTTTGATGTTAACCACCCATGTGTTTGGTTACTTCAAATACTAACTTTTTTAAAGCTATTTTAGGAATATGTTGAACTGATTCCCGTTGATTTTATTGAATGAAATCTCAGCACACAACACTTGTGACAAGCCATTCTTTAAAAGTGCCCCGTTATATGTCTTGTGTTTGCTTTAACTCAGAACATTTAGCCCCATTAGCTCTTTAGGTGGGCCACACCCACCAGATACCTCTCGCTGACTCACTCAAAAATTAGTTAGCTAAATTTAAGGGATCAACCATTGTGCACACCACCACCAAGCCAAGAAATGGATGGCTGAGACCTAACAGCTGTATGCGTCATCTATTTGATTCCAATTGTAGCAATAGAATGGAGATTAAATAACAGCACCATCTATGAGCTCATATATCGAGTTAGCTTAAAATCCCACACAGACTATAACCAGTCTGTAAACAGTTTTTCTCTCTGAGTTGCATCCTGTACAATGGTTGCATGCAAAGTAAGATCATATGGTCCTGTCCATTTAATTTTTGGCCTTGTCTGGACTGAGTTCATTGTGACTCTATTTATTGAAGGCCTGACACTTCAAATGTGGAAGATTCTGCAGATTCATCCATATTTGATAATTAATATCTGATAAGATCCAGTGAACATTGGGAAGTCTTAAAAATATTCAGATTGGACCGCTATTAGTAGCTCCCAGGTTAAAGAGCGTAGCTGTCCTAAAACAGGAATTTTTGTGTGCATATCTCCCTGTTGGATCAGGATGATGACCACTGCTACACTCTTTTCTGCATTCTTCCAAATTTTTCTTTAAGAGATTCTTGAGGGCGGATTTTATGGGCACTGAGTGTTATAGTAAAAACTTATGAAGACAAAATAATAGAGGATAGAAGAACATTGGTTTTTTTTTAAGATAATGTTTTATTGTATGATATATATTTATATTATATTATATTATATTATATTATATTATATTCCTATAATGGTGATGATTTTCCTTAGTCATCTTTGAATGAAGGGACATTTGCTTATATCTAACCTAAAGTTATTATTTGTGGCACTAAATTATTTTAGTTTGAATTATTCGCTAGAATTTATTTGCTCATAACTTAAAATGAGTACTATATTACAGTAATCTGTATGTAGATGATTTACTTTAGAAAAATTTTACTGTTACTAGTTATATGTGGATGAATTGGATCTGTCTAATTGGGTGAATCACTGTTTTGCAAAGCTAGTTATATGAGTCACTTTTTTTTGTTATTGCCTGTTACATTCACTTAATCTGATTAATCCAAATGCATTTTTCTAATATCACAGGAACCCTCTGCAAAACAACAATATTTCCTTGACAATGCATTATCAGCATAAAATAAAAAGGAGTCAGTGAGTTTTAGCAAGTCAGTTGCAACTCAGATTGAACAGTTCGTTTTTGTTACCAGTTATTTTTGATATATTGAGATGCATGACGAACTCTGTTTTCCACTTGACTTTAGCCTGAAATCATGTGGTTTTTTTTTCTTTTTTTCAAATAATTTGAATGGCATCTGTTTTGATCAGATAGAGGCTATTATGAACGACTTTATCCAGTTGAAAGCACATTCTAATGTATACGAGTCTGAAACTATGATTGAAGATTAGTTATATTTTAAAGTTTCTTTAATAATTTCATTGGCTTCATTTCTTACTTGAGTTCCATAGTTGCATTGTGGTGCTCTATGCTGTTTTAAATGGAAGATAAGAATCTGGGGTATGGGCATACAATGACAGTTTCCCGGACATCGATTCCACTATTAGCTTTCAAAAGTTTACTATAGACTTGGTCACACTTCATCTGACACCATATGGCCCCTGTGTACAACGTTAAAGCCACATATTGAAGATGAACTGACCATCATTTTTTTTCCCTTTTATATTGGCAAGTTCTACTAAAGCTTGTGGATGACACTTTAAGGTTTTTAAATGAAAAAGTCACCAAAGC
The DNA here is from genome assembly GCA_037013555.1 of Sextonia rubra. Lineage (NCBI taxonomy): Eukaryota > Viridiplantae > Streptophyta > Magnoliopsida > Laurales > Lauraceae > Sextonia > Sextonia rubra. The sequence continues at coordinate 99,804,068 of JASUAD010000001.1, read as the reverse complement.
TTGTGGATCTCTACCTTAGTCGTCACATAAATTCAAGATTGAGTTTGAGCACTGAAATGTAATGGATTTTATGATGGTGTATGCAATGGAATTATGTCATTATATATGAGTTCTGTGGTACCATGTCTTGTATATTGCTTATGGCATTCATTGCCCTTATTATTATAATGAAATATAATTTCTATAAAGTGTATGGGAATGCTATATTTTGGAATGTTATAAAATTATTTCTATTTTACATTTTAAAAAGGTTCTAATCCCTTTAGAATTAGAAATAATTTTTCATAAACTATGTTTTATTATTTCAAAATAAAAAAATTAGAATGGTTTAAAATTATCATAGAATTAGAATTTTTGAACGGTTTAAAGCATTCCTAAAAAACAACTGGAATGGTTCAATACCATTCCAAAAGTAAAAATAGGAATGGTTTTGACCCAACTGGAATAGTTTTAAACCATTTTAAAAGTGAAAACATGAACGGTTTTGATTCAACTGGAATGGTTCCAAACAATTACTGACCTAACTGGAACGGTTTAGAACCATTCTAAAAGTAAAATTAGGAATGGTTTTTGACCCAACTGGAACGGTTCATAACCGTTCCAAAAGTAAAATTAGGAATGGTTTTTGACCCAACTAGAACAATTTAGAACCATTTCGAAAGAAAAAACAGGATCGGTTTCTGACTCAATTGGAACGGTTCAGAGTGGTTCCAAAAGAAAAAACAAGAACAGTTTTGAATTGTTCTAGATTTTCAGCGACAGGCTGTTCAAACAGGAACAGTTTTGAACGGTTCCAGATTTTCAGTGACAGGCCATTCTCGAACGGTTCAGAACCGTTCCAAATACCATTAGGAACCGTTCAAAACAGTTCTAGATGACAGTTTTTAGTGTAGTGCTGATTAGGAATTGAGTCTCAATTCCTATATCAATTGGCTTTATTTTGACTTAGAGAAAAATTTTAAGAATTTTAGATTGTGAGAATGATTGAGCTAGAGTTTCATTTTGTGATGATTTATGGGGTGGGGCTGAAAGTACGAACAGTTTATAATATAAACTTTTGATTTATCAATTGATGTTGTGATCACAAGTTATCCAAAAAAAAAAAAAAAAATCCATGTCAGTTAGTCACCTAATAGAATCAACCCAAACTATGTCCAAGAAATCTAAATCAAGTCTAAATATAAGGACATACGCATTGTAAAATTCCCACCAAACAAATATGCAGTTGGAAAAAAAAAAGAAAAACAAACTAGGAAAAAAAAAAAGAAACAAAATAGCAGAAATCGTCCAGTCCATCCGACATTGGAAGTCTTACGAACTCAAATTGCTTGCCCAATCTAGTATCACACTTCACAAACTCAAGTGATCCAATAGATGCAAATGAATCATTTACATACAATTCATCAGCCATCACAGCCACTCACCAACCACCACCCTTTGTTAATCAACGCCACCATTTATTTGAAAATAAACTACAAAGCTTAAAACCATGATAATTAAAACCTTCATATACAACTTCCAACATTCACTACTTAATACTTACAACCTGCACATACAACTTCCATGAAAATCATTCGATCATTTAACACTCATAAGATTATTTCAATTGACCTGATACTAAAAACCGGAATATATAAATTCCATTAACATCCTAGATATACAATAATTCCAATGCATAAAACTCCACTCATTCCTTAAAAAAAGGTTTCGTTCAATGCCTTCATCACTCAATCCACTTTCGCCCAAAAGAAACATAAACATGGCAGCCGGGAGAGGCTAAAGAAAGAGGAAAAGGAAAAAGAGTGGAGGAAGAAAAAGAAGAAGAGAGCTAAAGAAGGAAAGAGGAAGAAAGGTTGCAACTACATCAGCCTTTGGGGGATTTTAGGTATGAGTTTCCTTTCTGCGGTTCTTCTGTTTTATTTATTTATGTATTTTTCTATCTCTCTCTTTCTTCTAAAAATATATGTTGTTGTTGTGTTTTCCCCTTTTCTCTGCAAATGCATCATCTTTTCCTCTTTTTTCTTATTTTTTTATTTAAGTTTTGTTTGTATCAGTTGTAAATGTATGGTTTTGCATCATCTCATCATCAACTATTTTTTTTAATATCCACTCCTTCCCATTTTTTGATCTGTTTTTGAAGTGTGGTTGTTTTGTTTTCCTCTAATCCCTTTTGGGTTGGATTTTTTTTGCCAGGTTTTGGAGAATCAATCTCCATATGCTTTAGTAGAGGAGATGTGTAGATTGAGTCTTTAATGGATTGAACAGTTTTAACTAAACTAATCTGGTCTTCCACAATTCGGTTTGGGTTTTAATAGACATCGGTTTGGCTACAGATTTAAAAACTATCAAACCGTATGGTTTGGCGATGAATTAAGCTTACTCTGATCCAATCCGAACCATGTGCACCCCTTACAATTATAATAGAAGAGGTGTATATTCGTTACTTTTTGTCCTAAATGCTAATAAAAATGACCTAATGCAATACTAAATTACTTAAGCTGGACTTGGTGGGTTAAGCAAAATGTAATTGGACCTAATCTACTATGAAATTATTTATAGGGACGAGCCTCTAAATAACACATTTGATGCAACATCATAATTTTTTTTATTTTTTATTTTTTGAATGGTTAAAATTAATGATAAAAGGCAAGCAACACATCATAAAAAAATCTTTAGTTTAATTATCATGCCATCTAATGTGACCCACAAAATCTTACCTATCCAAGACATGGGGCTCACTTGATGGGTGGATATGATATATTTAGTGGTTGCTATGTGAATGCAGGATGATAGAATGGCCAGGATCTTTCATTCAATGGATCCCACACAGATGGGCAAACTTGTTTTGATTGGATTAGTATAGATACTCTGATCTGCATACTGTGATCATTGGATTATGGCTAATCAAGTAAATGTTCATATTTAGGGTCATTATTATTATTATTATTATTATTATTATTATTGGCCTGTTGGACTTTTTTTGGCTTAGAGCCTATTTTCCTAGACTTGGTTCCAATAAGAGAACCATGCTCAGTCCAAAAACCATTTCTAACGTTTCATTTTATTATTTTTTAAATAAGAATATCATTTAACCCAATAATAATGCATCAATTACTTTAGCTTTCACAATTCATAAAACCCAATATCTTTAGAACTAAGATATAGGTTGTTACATGATATTAGCACATTCAAAGTAAAGAACTATGTTTTAAAAGCGCATGTGTACGAAACAAGTCTCCGATTGATAGGTCGAAACCTGTGCGAATTTAGAACTAAATTTGTATAACAATTGAAACCCAAATTAAGTTTAGGACCTGGACCGGTTTGTTGGTGACCTTATGATTTCAAATAAAGGTTTAAACCATCCTGCCAACATAGAGATTGACAAACTTGGACCAATTTATGAGTCAAAATCTAAATAAAATCCAATCCAGATATTTTTTACCCAATCAGAATTTTTGAAAAATCGGTAAATCAGTTATTTGATTTCATCTTTACTTATGATCAATCAACAGTGTCCCGATTTTGATGGTATTGAAAATTTGCCCAGTTAGTACTGATTTTGAGCACTTTGATTCTATTAGTGAGCCCCACCCTTGTTTTTATAGACTTAAATTATATGAATTCTCTAAAACCTGATTGGGCCTCTGGGGTACTAGAAAACAAGGTTGAGAGCACTTTGGTGCATCATCACACATCGATTAGAGCAAACCATAAATCAATGAAAAATGTCCTCTGTAGGCAAGCTTATGCTTGTGATGCCTAACACGTATCGAGCTTATCAACTCCACCGAGATTTAAATGCATGACCTAGGATGTCCCCGACTATCATAACCCTTTATTTTAAATTTTTTTAATGAAAATAACATTTGATGAAAAATTACTCCACTTGGTGACATATGTTTGTCTATTCCTAATAGATTGATGGGCACTAGTTATGGGGGAGTTGTATTGATCAATTAGGGCAAGCTTGGCAAGAAACACTTAGCCCAAAGAGCTAAATAGATTTTGATCAAATGGACTGGGCCAGGTTCTGACTTTCATTCATTGGGCTGGGCTCCAATCTGAAACTAAGCCCAATAATTAAATTGGCCTTTTAAAATGGCTTTCTTCCAGTGGGGCTCAGCCCACGGTGTATGAGTTTTATGCATAAATAATAGTTGTGAATGATGAATAAGTCACATGCATAAATAATATATCCAGATACAGATCAAGAAGAAACAACAATGATGCTTACATTTTTCAAATGTGAACCGTAGATGTTTTAAATGTAAACGGATATGAACAGTGCATATGTTTCATAGTTGTTTCAAATGTAAACGAGTGAGAACAGTGTAGATGTTTCATAGTTGTTTCAAATGTACGAACAGTGTAGATGTTTCGCTTCAAATGTAAATGAATGTGAACAGTGTAGATGTTTTATAGTTGTTTCAAATGTAACTGGATGTGAACAGTGTAGATGTTTCATAGTTGTTTGACTCATAATAAGGTTTAATACTTGTTTCAAATGTGAACGGATGTGAATAGTATAGTTGTTTCAAATCATGTGAACCTTCATACTCATCATTATAAAAAGGCTTGACTCCTTCCTTTCACCAAAGGAAAACAACAAGCAAGCAATATGGTGGCATTACATAAGATGATTTTATTTTGTTCGCTTCTCCTCCTTTTTGCACTGGCACGATCAAATGGGTATGAAGGAATGCCCCCTAACCCAAAGGTTATGCTGCATGACAACGACGAAGGTCATAGGGGAAGCCGCCTCATAATAAAAGGTGGTTTGGCATATCTCTCTCCTTTTCTTTTACTAATGCATGATCAGATCAACTTTTTTATATGACAATATCGGTATTTTAACCTTGACATTTTTTTTCCTGACATTGTATTATTGATCAATGAAGCTATACAAGGTTTGTAGGCAGGGCTGATTCTCAAGAATTCTTTTTGTCTGTCGTTAGGTTTATTTATTTATTTATTTTAAATACATGACTTTCAGGTGCCTTTAATATGTAGCATTCCTTCTAGATCGGCAAATCGAGACACATTATTCGATAGGGTCAAATCAAGGTGACCCGGCCCTTATTTTCCTACCACAATGTGAATTTGACTTCGGCCTATTGATTCAATAGTTCACATCGTGGTAGGAAAACAAGGGCCAGGTCACCTTGATTTGACCATATCGCATAATGTGTCTCAATTTGCTGATCTAAAAGGAATGCTACATACTAAAGGTACCTGAAAGTCGTATATTTGAAATAAATAAATAAATAAACCTAACTACAGACAAAAAGAATTCTTGAGAATTTGCCTAGCCTACAAATCTTGTATAGCTTCATTGATCAATAATACAATGTTAAGGTAAAAAAAAATGTCAAGGTTAAAATATCGATACTGTTATATAAAAAAGTCATTCTGATCATGCAATGGTAAAAGAAAAAGAGAGAGATATGTCAAACCACCTTTATTATGAGGTGGCTTCCCCCCATGACCTTCATCGTCGTCATACAGCACACCCTTTGGGTTAGGGGGCATGCCTTCATACCCATTTGATCGTGCCAGTGCAAGAAGGATGAGAAGTGAACAAAATAAAATCATCTCACGTAATGCCACCATATTGCTTACTTATCCTTTTCCTTTGGTGAAAGGAAGGAAGCAAGCCTTTTTATAATGATGAGTATGAAGATTTACATGATTTGAAACAACAATAAAACAACTATACTGTTCACATCCGTTCACATTTGAAATAAGTATAAAACCTTATTATAAGTCAAACAACTATGAAACATCTACACTGTTCACATCCATTTACATTTGAAACAACTATGAAACATCTACACTGTTTACACTCGTTTACATTTGAAACAACTATGAAACATCTGCACTGTTCGTACATTTGAAACAACTATGAAACATCTACACTATTCGCACTCGTTTACATTTGAAACAACTATGAAACATCTGCACTGTTCATATCCGTTTACATTTAAAACATCTACGGTTCACATTTGAAAAATGTAGGTATCATTGTTGTTTCTTCTTGATCTGTATCTGGATATATTATTTATGCATGTGACTTATTCATCATTCGCAACTATTATTTATGCATAAAACTTATACACCGTGGGCTGAGCCCCACTGGAAGAAAGCCATTTTAAAAGGCCAATTTAATTATTGGGCTTAGTTTCAGATTGGAGCCTAACCTAATGAATGAAAGTCAGAACCTGGCCCAGTCCATTTGATCAAAATCTATTTAGCGCTTTGGGCTAATTGTTTCTTGCCAGGCTTGCCCTAATTGATCAATACAACTCCCCCATAACTAGTGCCCATCAATCTATTAGGAATAGACAAACATATGTCACCAAGTGGAGTAATTTTTCATCAAATGTTATTTTCATTAAAAAAATTTAAAATAAAGGGTTATGATAGTCTGGGACATCCTAGGTCATGCATTTAAATCCCGATGGAGTTGATGAGCTTGATACGTGTTAGGCATCACAAGCATAAGCTTGCCTACAGAGGACATTTTTCATTGATTTAGGGTTTGTTCTAATCGATGTGTGATGATGCGCCAAAGTATTCTCCACCTTGCTTTCTAGTACCCTAGAAGCCCAATCAGGTTTTAGATAATTCATATAATTTAAGTCTATAAATACAAGGGTGGGGCTCACTAATAAAATCAAAATGCTCAAAATCAGTCCAAGTGATTAGTACTGGGCAAATTTTCAATACCATCGAAATCGGGATGCTGTTGATTGATCATCAGTAGAGATGAAATCGAATAACTGATTTACAGATTTCTCAAACATTCTGATTGGGTAAAAAGATATCTGGATTGGATTTCATTTAGATTTTGACTCGTAAATTAGTCCAAGTTTGCCAATCTCTATGTTGGCAGGATGGTTTAAACCTTTATTTGAGATCATAAGTTCACCAACAAACCGTTCTAGGTCCTAAACTTAATTTGGGTTTCAATTCTTCTCTTTAATAGACATGGATCATACCTTTCTTTGCTACCTGTTCGCTTCAGTCCACGTCGAATAACATTCTTTTATTTGATTTCAAATTAGAGAAGAATTGAAATTTGAGGCACTTCAAATTTAGCAATCCAAGATGCAGTACAGTAGGACACTATAATTCAAATGGAATTGTGAAAATTAAAAAAATAGAAAAGAAAAGAAAGAAAAACAAAGCTCTAATGTTCTCACCAATTATTTTGTTTTGTTAAGAATAGAAGTAAATGACACTTTAATAAGCCATTAATCAATTTCCATCATCTATATTAACAATAAAAGAAAAGCAAAAAAGAAAAAAAATGAAGAGAGAGGGAATTGCATACATGGAAGAAAAGAAGGCCATATGACCACATTTAGGCATGTTTGGATCTTTCACCATGTTTTCCTTCTTACCCTTCTTTACATTATGCTCAAAGAATCAAAGCATTAAATTCAATTTCTATCAAATATTTAATCAAACACTTCATGCTCCAGAACCCTGCACCATAGCAGCACTGTGTAGAACTTTTTGCTTTGAAAAATGAATGGATGGAAAGTCCACTGCGTTATTATGGACAAGCAGGAGAAGCACAGGAGAAAAAAAAAACCAAGCAGGAGAACACCTATAAATGTTTTAACACTTTAATACAATTACCATCATAAAGGAAAAAGACGCTTGGCAAACCCTAAAGTACCCAACCAAGCCTGTCTACACTCTTGGTATGCTATTTTCAATGGTAATGAAAAACACCAGCAAACACAAGCAAACATTTCAAAAAGTATGCATCAAATAGGTAAGGTAGAATTGAATGGAAACAATATAAATGGAGCAGACTCTCAAGTGAAACACAAAAGGATTGTAAGGAAAAGGAACCAACTACAATCAAACTCCAGTTAAGTAATAATTTCTGATTTAATATTTCAGATCAAAATCAAAACTCAATAATGTCCCTAAAACAACAGCAACAACAACAACAATAATAATAATAATAATAATAAATCAGAAAATGAAGTTACCTTGCAGTATCTTGCAGCCATGTTTAGCCCCCAAATCTCCAAGAAGATATTCATAGCGTGGTTAATGGATGCTATGGCTTCTACAGAATAAATTCAGAAAACTAATATCATTAGCAGACAATTCAAAGTGTAACAGCCAAAAAAGGATGTAGAGAGTAGACGCAGAGCAAATGCTGGCTACAGGGCTAACCAACCGTTTGACCTCAGCTGTGCCATAACTGATAGTCTTAGAAAACCATAGAGTACAGCAAGCAAAAAAGAAAGAGGACGTGACAAACTTTACCATGATAATTAACGAACTGGTATGGCTAAGAATGGTTTCAAGTCAGGTGCCCTGATTAAGTCCTCAACTAAACAAGCCAAAGCCAGGCTTGGAATTACTTTTGTCTGTGAATCAGTATTAGGCTAAATTTCATTCATGCTGATGAATGAACAAGCCCCAGCGACAGTGTTTTCCTTTCGAGGCCCAGCCAGCGAGACATGGACCTGGTTTTTCAGGATCACTTATAAGCCTATGAATCTTGGCCTGACCTAACCTGAACCTAGACCATTCCCCCACTAATTGAAGGTGCAATGGACGTTGATGAAGTAAATTTATGCTTCAGAATTGAGACAGAACCTTGTCCAGAGGTTTTCTTGTAACAATTTGCTGCATCAACAAAAGCTAAAGCAGCTTCATGTTTGCTTTCTAACTATAAGCAATAAACAAAGAACTAAGTATCAAATTCAGAAAGACAAATCAAGGTGATATAGACAAAATGATCAAGGCATATACTAGCAAAGCATAAACCTTCAAATGACAGTTAGCCAATTTGATGTACACTGCTCCAGCTTTTTCCCCTGCAAAATCAATAAATATGTTGGATTAGTTAAAAAGCCAGCTATATGAATTAGTCATAGAGCTATATGGCAATTTAATTGATTAAAAATAAAAGGGTAGATCTAAGGTAGTGTAACCTATCCGAGGACTTAGTCTAGGATACACTAGAACCAAAGATGATTGTTTATCATAACAGACATGCATCTAGCTGAGCTTTTCTCACAGTGGAACATATTGTAAAAAATCAACTACTTGGTGTGCGTGCGAATCAATCTCTATCTCTACATTTCTAATATTAGAAACTGTATGTGTTAGAAAATCCAATGGTGCAAACATTATCAATGCAAATCCAAGTCAAAACAGCACAAACATCTTGAGATAATAATCTCCTAATACATTTGGAAAATCAACACGAATATCCACACAAATCAATCTCTATCTTTTATCATGAGTGGCTACACTTCTACATCTTTTAACTACATCTTCAATGGTAAGACATATAAAAAGTCTAACTAATTGTGGCATTTTTTAAGATGTTACATGCATATCTAAACCCAAAGTATAAATTATGGCCATCAAAGATCAATATGGCACTTTGTCAAACAACCTGTTGACATCCAGATCAAAGTACATGAAAAGACGAAAAAGAAAGAGAAAAGAAAAAGTGGTACACAAGGAAAGATGCATTACCAAATGCCTTGGGAGTTGGGAGCCCACATTGATTAGGGCATTGTTGCAGCAGAATGCAAAATGCTGTTTGATTTGAAGACAATGAGGATAAAGGCCAATGACATGTGATGATGAAGATGAAAATCTTAAAATAAAATAAGTAAAAGAAGTGAACATGTGTGAAATAGAATAAAAAAAAGAGAAGTAAATGGGAGAAGTGAAGATTTGAACAAGAGAAGAAATATGGATGATTATAAAAGAAGAGATTTGTCATACTGTACAACCTAATATCATCAACACAAAAATACAAGATTATAGTACCATGTAGAAAAATCAAACGCTAATGAAGAGATCATCTTAGGTTCTATTTTGATTCAGTAAGAGAAAAGTAAATCACAAATAGAATTGATGTGAATGTCTTTCCACTGTTATCCCTAGTTCACATGTCGCACAATAATGTTAGTCCTATTACAGTAACACCTAATCAATTATAACATTAGTAGCCCCCAGGCCCCAATTCAATCAATAGCCATAGGATGTTTGCCTATTGTCAATAATGAACTAAGGATCTGTAATTCCACTTTTCCTTCTCCATGATATTAGGATATAAGTAGCATTAATGAGAATCACAGCAGTATAGACATCACAACAGTGGTTTTGAACCTGCAGTGAACCCTGACACTTTTTTGTGTTTGTGCTTGAGTCCAAAATTGGGTCAACCCACCAGATGCTCTGCTCATGCTTTTTGTGATGGCTATCTTGTTGTCACTACTTCTGTCTTATTCATTTGATGCCTAAGCTAATTAAATTACTCATTTTTTTCATGAAGATATGGGTTGAGACCCCGGAAAAAAATTTATTTCAACAAGAATAAACAACATAACAGAAGGGAAGGAAACAAAAAGCACTCTAAACCAGTTATAACTTCAACCATTAGTTTTAAATGAGAATGGACTAGCAGTTTCAGACAACTATAGGAACTGCTTCCCACATCGAATAACATAATTACATTGCTCCTGATCTGACCTTTCCTTCTCTTATGAGCTTCCTTTTGTTGACAAAGGAAGAAGAAGATTAAGGGATAGAAAACCAGCCTTTTAATGTGTATGCTAAAAATTCACTGGAATCCTGGTGCATATCTCATGCTTAGATTCAGACTGTTGTGCATAGTTCGTCTTCCAATTCCAAAATTGCCCTTTTGCATCATAGCAACAAACTCACCATAGTCAATCTGCCCATCTTGAAATATTATGCAGGTTAACAGGTAAACCACAAATACGATATACAGTTACTGATAAAAAAGAAAGCAAGTAACTACATTATGAGCACAAGGAAATAAAGAACACATAAAATAAAGACAAATAGTCTTTTGTCATGAAGTTCAGTCGGTGAATAGGTTGGTGAATTCCTTAGCAAAGCAGTAGGTTGATAGATCTTCCTTCTTTAGAGGTATTTTGTATTTTAGGGTACAAGTTTCTTGTGCCTGGTCTGTTGCTTATTCTTTAATGAAATGGAACAAGATAAGTTTCAGAAAAGAAAAAAAAAAGCACAAATTGAATATTCATCAAAGATTAGATCTTTCTAAAAACCTGGAAAAAAAAACAATGATACTAAAACAACTGAATTAGAAATTCATAGTAGTATGACAGTAGAATAAAATTCTGCACAATTATAGGATTCATTCATAAACTAGAGAAAATGAAAGCAAAACTAGCAACCGGGAGAAGGTTCAACCTCCCTGTATATTCTTATCATCTCTCACAAGTGTACTTGATGCTCAACCAAAATGAATAGAATTAGATACATATGAACTGAATAGATCCACATAATTTCATTAAGTGAAGAATATTCTCCTAGAATTCAGACACTATACCTTTGATGAAACCAGGCTAATGAAAATGCAATGGATCCAATGTAGATTGAATCTGATGTCCTTTACAAAAAAAATGACCCTTACAAAGAAAAGTATTCAATTGGTACGGAAGTTAAACACAAAAAAAAAAAAAAAAAAAAGACCGAGTTCTAGAGGGTGAAAAGATATGAAGAAAATGATGTTTGGTTGGTAAGATTTCAAAATTGGGGCAAGTTCGAAATGGGTTCAAGAAAAAGGCCTAAATAGGATGAAATGGTCAGAGTAGGTGATGAATTATTCTAGAAGCAACAATAATTATTATATTTAAATGAGACCTGTACATCAATAAGCGCCAAATTTATTAACAACTGCTACAAAGAAATCATGTCAAAAAGACAAGTAAGAACAAAAAACAAAATAGTAGAAACTAAGAGGTTCCTGTAATCTTATGATAAGACCCTGTTGATCCCTGTTGATTCACACCCCCTTTTGCTAAGGAATCCCCAAAAAGAAAGGCTAAAATGAGTGTCTTGTGTAAGTTGTAAGTGAATATCTGAGATCTGGAAGAATTCATTAAAGAAGTGGATGAGCTTTTGATGGAGAGGAATTCAAAGTTGGCTTGATTGTTTCAGTCCCCAAGAAAAAGGCTTGATCCTATGTGTTGTAATTTTATGGTTATTGAAGTTTCAACATGCAAGATAGGAAAAAACAAAGGACCTTTGCAACAAATAGAGAAGATAATCAAAGCAAAAGAAATGGAAATCTTTAGTACCCAGAAAGAGGACGATTAGCAGAACAGTTACCATCCAATCAGCAAAGATGACACTGAAAGTAACTCCAATGCTGATGCCTAGCATGAGCATTGGCTGAAAGAGCAGAGCAAGGTCATAGTCAATTATGGGCAATTCCATACTTGAATGCCGGAGCCTCAAATTGTAGAACACTGTCGATCCTCTTCGATCATATTTGACATCACCCAAGAAGCTCTACACAATGCTGAAGTCAATCTAATGGCACATGATTCCCACCCTTTGATGACATATTCAAACGTTTAGCTTGAATGTCAGTTTTACCAATGGCATTTCCATCAAAATTCAAGTTAAAAGAGACCTAAGGTGTGGGTTCTAGCTAGACATACCATGAGGCAAAAAGGCTGTTGCACAACTGAAAAATCCTCGTTGGTTACAAGCTTTAGTTAAGTTGCCTCATAGAAAAAAAAAAGAAGTAAAAAAAGTAAAGACTAACAATCCAATCCTCTGAGCTACAAGGATTATAGAATCTTGTGGAGATGATAAAAATGCTCGCAAATGCTAAAGCAAGCACTGCCTTTTCATCATTTGTCCATTTTTTACTTCTTCTAGTGTTAAAATATATAAGGGGTTAGACAAACTCTCAAATGACAGGATTCTGGATTCTATAATCGGTTAGGAAGCAGGACTAACTCTGACCAAATTAGCGTTGTTTGAAGATGTTATCAGTTTAACTTTGTTCACCTCTTTCAACCATTAAGATCCAAACTTACCAACTGTTGAAAATCTTTGGCCATAAAATCAATATTTGTTTTCTTTTAGAGTAACACACTGCATTAATAAAATATGGCAGTATGGGTGATTTATAAAGCATTTAGATCAATCATATAGAAGATGGTGGGGGGGGTGTGGGGTGGGGGGTTGGTCAAATATCCACCTACTTAATTGTGTGTAGGCATTTTTGTGGTAAAATTTCATAATACAAACAGGCACCAGGCCAAAAGAACGAACATCGGTAGCAAAAAATCACCTGTCACTACTATGGTATGGACTTTACTCTTCTTATTATTCCTAAATTGTTTCCCAAACTGTTCAGTACTATGTTAGGAACCAGCTCAAGGAACAAGAGAAAAACAGCACATAAAATCTAACAAGCTCACATTCCCGGCAGACAGTATTATAATATGATCATCACTAAAAGGTGAGGAAAAGAAAAGAAATTCAAAAATTTTCAAAATCATTTGAAACTGGTGATAACAAAATTAACATAAAACCATAAAAACAAAATGGCTGAACACAATAAATGAAAACAATGGGCAAAGCACCCCCCTTACTCATCTACTCTTGACTTAGCAAAAGTATCCACGTATCCATTAGCACTTCTTCATGTGCCTGAACGACACATGAAACAGGGAAAAAGAAAATTTTTGAAGGGGTAGTTGAAGAACATACCTTGCTGTGATCAAACGAGGGAGGCACCGTATCCGAGAACAAGAAATTGTCTTCCATGCCCCAAACCAAAACTTGTTACATTCCATTTGTGAATTCATCTATAACTGGAAAACAAAACAAGATTGCAGAAAGACCTGAATCGAAATCAATGGAGAGGGATGGGCAGATCCGATGGAAATGGAAGATGAATGAGATCTAATGCGAAGGAAATGAGAAGCAATTGGAAGAGACAGAGACACAGAGAGAGAGAGGAATCGAGAGGAGCAGTCATACCTAGACAGAGCAATCTTTGATTAGAGACAACAGATCCAACAAAACAAGATCAAACCCTAAAAAACAAGGATCTAAGAGTTGAGAGATCAAATCCTAACTTGCCTTTTGAGAAATCGAGAAGAAGTGAGACTAGAAGAGAGAAACGGATTTGCCTTTTGAGAAAACAAACGATAGGTATGACCACTTGAGCAACACTGTTCTTCTCAAGTGGGCCTTCTACAGAACAGGTCAAATCTGGTTCATTTCAAAAACAGCCCAAAACCGAGCCCACAGTCCGTTCCTGAATTGCATTTTTGGTGTAGTGCTACTAAACAACTTTTGAAAATACTCCACATAATAACATGATAAATAACTAACTTTAGCCTACCAACTATCATCAAAATCAGAAATGCTTGATGCATTTGGTCCAACCATCTTGACTAGACATTTCTAAGATTTTACCACTATTGACATATGCAATGGTTAATCAGTTGAATTACCACTTAGCATATACACTAGGTATAGCCCCAAAAATGCACATACACTAGGTATAGCCCCAAAAATGGACTAAAAGTGTCTTTACTGTGGATTCAGTGGTCCTTCTCTAACTCTTCATTTTCTTCTTATTCAATACCACATGATTCCTTTTTAGCGAGTTGTATGTTCATTTGAAACCATTGAAGCTTTTTTTGGTTTCTTTTTCTTTTTTTCTTTTTCACTTCAAGTAGATAATTTGAAAAAAAATTATAGAATACGCCCATGAAAAGAAACATAAAAAATATAAAATGAGCAAGCTTTCTACTTCACACTGGAACCAAGACCTGATCACCAAAATACCTTTTAATTTTCAGTCTCTTGACATGTTGTTTGACATTGAATATTATGATATCATGACTGATTGTAATTGTTTTGTTTTCCAAATTGGAAATCACACAATGCAATGAGCCAACAATTCATACAATCAGTCCCACAATTCCAGACTACTATAGTAATCTGATTGTTGTGTTGCTACTTGCTGCGCTTATTTGTTCTTCAAGGACCCAGATTTTCTCATGGTAATTTTGTAGGTTCTAATTTCAGTAATGTTGACTAGAACTTCAGCATAGTTTTGTTTGTGCTTTCAGCTTATTGCTTCTAACGAAAAGGATGGAGATGAGTGAAAAAAAAAAAGCCTATAAAAGTTAACCATAGATAGGCTGGCTTGGTGTGTTATTGTTTGTCGTAGCATTATCTGGGTTTCTGGGAATCAACCGTTTTTTTGAGCTCAACTCAATTAAGAATTTCTGAATTACCAATGTGTCCATATAAAAATTTAGATTATAGATGATAAATTATGCCCAAATTAAGAAACACATTTTTCCTATCACCAGAACTTTGTGAGGTTGGAGAAGCGCACACAATCACACTAGATAAAACATGAGTCCTTCGGTTGCTGCTAACAACTAGATAGAATGCCATTAAAATTATGGTTGAAATTAAAATGTCGTCCACTACAATTAGATTTTTATTATCTTACATGATCGTGGCTAGAAGCATTTTTGCATATTCTTAATACTGAGAAAACACATTACTCTCTAAAATGTGGTGCTCATCAATCCCACAGTTGATGACTCAAATCCAGTACATCATTAGACAATCAAAGCTAATCATCAATTTACCCAAGCGTATTAGTTCAGCTCCCTCTCAACATTATGTTTACGTGCTCCTATGCCTGCAATCAATGTATCAACAATTAATTATATAAGTTATCAGAGACAGACTTAAACATATGTAAAAGTTTTTTTTTTTTAATTGTACCTATTCCTGTCAACCTTTGATTGTCGATTGGCGGGTTTCCCCAATAATCATCCCCTTCTTTTCCAATTAACCTTCGATTGTTAGTTGGCAGGTTTTCCTAATAACCATCCCTTTCTCTTGCAATCAACCTTCGATTGTCGCTTGGCGGGTTTCCCCAATAACCATCCCCTTCTTTGGCAATCAACTTGCGATTGTCGCTTGGCGGGTTTCCCAATAAGCATCCCCTAGCACAAGAAGAATAAGAGCAAACAAAATAACAAGTGCTACTCCCCTATCCATCTCTCCTTCTTCTCACTCAATACTCCTATTTCTCAACTCTCAACTCCTCTATTTAATCTCCCCTAGCCATCTCATCCTCTTACTTTTATAGAGACTGAAAGAGCCCCAGGTGATTCAGGAGTCATGTTATGCACATGTAGCTATTAAGATTGACAGACAAATGTGATGAGGACTCCCTCTCAACATCCGCGTGACCAAGAGATGTGTACCATTTGCTTGGTAGAAACGTGTTGGCTGGGACTTCTTTAAAAGGTAAGCACGATGTGCAAGTTAAAGTGCTTAATAAAAAATAACAAGGTACAGAGAGTTCTTTGGAGATCACAGTAGTATGAGAATTGAGACACATGGAAGGTTCTTCACTGTTGGATCTATGGAAAAGCGCCAGGTGAGGAGTGAAAGAGCAAGGAAAGCATGTCGGGAGCTAAGGGGTGGAGAGAGGAGCGAGTGAAAGCAGAAAAGGGACTGGGACCAAGAGATATGGACGTGTTTGGTGACTGGGCATCATGATTTGTCCACTCACACGTAAGCATGCAAGGGATGCGGACTACTCACTAAGTCACTAGAAAATAACCTTTTATGAACAAAACTACTATGCATCTATCCCTCAAACTATGGTGAGGGACACTTTCATTTTTGAAAATTATTGATGTACAAAAAACATAAAATCATCACACCTTTTTTTACCTTGTTTGGACTGAATAAGGAAGTGTCCCTCACTATAGTGTGAGGGACAGATGCATAATAGTCTTCATCGCCTTTTATATACATGGATATAGGATGTGTTTTAAAGAGGAACAAATTTTCAGTTAGGAAGCTATAACGATCTTAAGAAACAAAAAATAAATAAATAAGTAAATAAATAGTTAGAAAGCTTCATCTGTTTGTTCTTCTCATTGTTACCATTTTGATGATCGGGGAGATGCAGAGTGCTCTGGCAACAGAGGGTTCCCTCGATACCAAAAAAAAAGAAAAAAAATCCCTTTATAGTTAACCAAAACTTTAAATACAACCATCTCTATTTTGTACTACAACAAGTATGTTTTCTTATTATGTTCACTGAAAAAAAAATAGAATTAAGATACATTTATCTTATATTACTAATTTCGGATGTGGATAAAGAAGCTTGAGGCCGAGAAAATAGTTCATGATTTAAATCTTATAGATAATTTTATCCATTGTTGTGTAATATCAAACACAAGAATAAAAAGTAGCAAAGAGGAAGAGGGAGATTTTCTTATTAAGAGAGATGTGTGAGTACATAATAAGGGAAGATGAGGATTTTATTTATAAAATAAGATTGCTTCCTCCCCAAGCAATCTAATAGGAAAAGACTCTAACCCGAGTAATCCTCTTATCTTGTGTGGGTCCCAATGTGGGCATCCACCTATGATGATATATCTTATAACACTCCCCTTGGATGACCATCATTAAATGACAGTTGCCTCATTAAAACCTTGCAAAGGAAAAACCAGTGGGTTAAAAACCAAAGCGAAGAAAAAAAAAGTACTACGTTCTACAAGATCATTGAATTAGTATTGGATGTCTATAATGCTACATCATTAAAATCTTAACTAGGAAAACCCAGTGGGATAAAACCTATAAAAGGAAAAAGAGTACAACGCACAGATGTCCTGGATAGCATACTTCAGGATGCCTTCCCTTATTGACTACTCTCTCTAATGATAACAACCTTTCACATAGTTAGGTGTGTCAATCTTGAATATAAGTTTCTATAATACTGATTTTTGGCAAAGACTTCGTAAACTAATTAGCCAGGTTGTTGCTTGAACGAACTTGCTAGACTTCAATCTTGTTATTCTTCTGAAGCTCATGAGTGAAGAAAAACTCTGGTGTAATATATTTTATCTTGTCATCTTGAATGTTTCATTCTTTAATCTGTTGAATACATGCCTCATTATCTTTGTAAATAACGCTCGGGGTACTTGTACTAAGAGGCAATTGACAAGAACTACGAATATACTGAGTTAAAGATTTTAGCCACACGCATTCCCCACTGGCTTCATAGAGGGCTAAAATCTCAACATTGTTAGAAAAAGTAGCGATCAAAATATGTTTTATAGAATGCCCAGATATAACGGTATTATCACTAAGAAACACATAATCTGCTTTTGATCAACCCTTATGAAGATCAAAGAGATATCCCGAACCTGCATATCCTACAAAGTTATAATTTTTACAACTATAAAAATAAAATGGATATAGATATCATAGCATTTGTTTGATTCCAATCCAAAGCCTTGGTGCAAAACTATATATAGTAAGCATATTTATAAAGAATAAAAAATCTCATTAAAAATTCTCTTGATATGTAGGTCGAGATAAAATTCTCCTATAAATAGGTAATCGTTTCTTCGAGCTCCTCTAGAATATTGATTATTGATTAGATTTATGTCGTCTACATAAACTTCTACTATTATAAATCTTTTTGAGGATTTTATAAAGATACATGAGCAAATGAGATTGTTTTCATGCCCTTCCTTAGATAAACATTCATTAAGATAATTGTACTATATTCTTTTGGAATGCTTTACGCCATACAATGAATATCTTACTTGTATTGAGTACTTACTCTCTGACCTTGCTTCAAGTTAAGTAAATCCTTCTGCGAATTTCATATATATGTTTGTGAATATTTTCAATCCCAGGTGTCTGCAGGAAACCTTTTATCATAAGTCTTACCTTGTATTTAATAATTTCATTCATTTACAAACACCCATTTGTAACTTATAGGGTTAACAACTTTTGCAGCTTGTACTATAAGTCCAGATACACCATATCTATTGAGAGACTCTGACTGCTCTTGGATGGAATTTTTTCATTTTTTTGGCCAATCTTTTCTTTGTCGACATTCATTCATAGTATATAATTCTGTGTCCCAATCTGCATCCTTATTTTTCCTTGATATTTGTGTAACTACCGCATATGTAAATGCGTCATTAATGATAATTTCATTTCTATCTTATCTCTCTCTTGAATAATTATAAAGTATAGAAATCTCTTCATTATTAGGTACCCTTGCCTATTCATGGGTTTCCAGGGTCTCTTTCGAGACTCATGTCTCTTATGGGATATTAATTTTTTAAAAAATTTTAGAGATAGTGAATTTTTTTATAACGTCTTATTGAGTGAAATAGTGTACCTCATCAAGAGTGTACAATTTGTCAAAACATCTTTGAGAGTAAAATTGGGACCTAATTACTCATTTCTTCTCTTCCAGTGAGTTGAATCGTTGGAACTAATAGGTCTGCCACACTTCTGACGTATAATAGATTCATTTGCTACCATATTTGGAATTTTTATCATACAAAGACATTAATTCGTGCTTGTTATACAAGGATATTAATTCGTGCTTGTGTGTCTATAGATGGCACATGTAACCTAGTCACTTTTGCTGCGTCGTTAAAAGCATCAGAGAATTCATTTGTAATAAAGTGCATAAATTCTCCGTACTTCATTATCACATTATGAAGTATATAAATCTAGAGGAGACTGAGTGGAAGTATTCCACATTAATTCTCACCATTCTTCAGGAACAGATTGTTCTATAGAAACAAAGCATTCCTTAAAAACTCTCTTATCTCCCCCTAATGGCGAGAAGACTGTCTCATCAAGATGACAATCAGCAAAACGAGAAGTTAATATATCTTCTGTCATTGGGTCTAGATATCTAATAATTGGGGGTGAATTATAACCAACATAGATTCCCAATCTATGTTGTTGCTTCATGCAGGTCACGAATTTGTGATGTCAGAGCTTATAGACATAATAGGATGCTCAGCTAAGTATATCCTAAATAATTTTTAATAATAGGTGGGCATAAGCTAAAAAAAAAAGGCAAACATCCAACCAACTGGTGAAGGCATTAATAAAAAAAATACCTAATAAAGTCCAATAAGGGGATTTTATGAGTTCCTAAATGTCATACTATATCCTATGCATAAAGGTTGGTCAATAGATGAAACTTTAAGGAGTGCCCAACAGAATTATCAATAATTTACCTTAGCATAGTACCCATAGGGTGACCTAACCTATCATGCCAAATCATTAAAGCTTTAGGGTCACTAAGTCAAGGGCTTAGTGTAAGCTTCTGGCTTAACTTTGTCGTTTTGCTTAAAATCAAATGTGATTCGATTTTTGGAGATTATCTTGTAATATAACTCTGAGGTCGGATAAGAATGCACTTAGCTTTTTTAGTATCAGCTTCTGGCTGTCAATACTAGTAATGATGTACAAATATTTTGTGTCACCTTCACTTATATTGTCTATATGTAGTACCCAGTTATCTTGATGTATTTGAATCTAAGTAAGTTTCGGGAACTGGTAAAAAAAAAATAATGCATCGTCAATGCATATGTGGGTACCATTTGGTAACATTATGTAAACTCTTTCAAAGCATTCAAGTATTGTATAGATCCAGCTATGATTGATACATTGTGCGAATTAAACACTAACTCTGAGAAAAACCTTTAGTTTTTCAATATAATGTGCTTTGTTGCATTGTCTATCGGACAGATATTATTCTCAGTTTCATTCATTCCATAAGCCATACTACAAGAAATAATAAACTATCATAACCATTCAGTCGCATAAACAGCTAAACAATTCAGCGTTCAAAGTAAATATAATGTGTAAACACAATATACGGGGGATAAAAGAATAAATCCTACTGTCTAACGAAAATATCTAAACATTGAACTCAATATTGATATTTACAATATTATGTCTACCTCTCTTAGTGGTATGACCATCTTCTGGTAATCATATATATCCATCAATGATATAATGATATAGAAAATGAGGACTTATGTTATATCATATCCTCCGAGGATATCTAATTTCTCTTTTTGATGGTATCACCAAGCTTTTTTGAGTGTATAGTGATCGATTTAACAATAAAATCATAAAAAATAGAACTTCTGGTCCTCAAATGACAAAGTATAATGAAGAATCAGCCAATTAAAAAGTTAAAACTTCGGGTTCTTAACTTAAAAATTAGAGCTTCTAGATTTGTCAAGATTTCAAGTTAGAGATAGAACTTCAGGTTCTTAGAATTGCTAGTTCTATCAAAGCTTCAAGTTTGAATTACAACTTTTGGTTCTGTCAAAACTTCAAGTTTGATTTCATGGCTTTCGTATCGATTTACACTACTTTGAATTTTAAAAAAAAAATCAAAGCTTCAGGTTTGAATCATGAATATAAATCTATAGGTTCATATAAATGTTTAAAAAAACTTAGGACTGCTGGTCCATAATTTAAAAAACTTCGAGTCCAGATTATGTAATTGATATAGAACTACTGGATCTATTATATGTAACTATTGCTTCTAGTAATAAATTAATCAAAGACTAAAGCTTCATATAACTATGTTGTCATAACTATACTGAAGTAATTATATCAAGTATGCAATGCAATATTACAAAATATATAAAACAATAAAAGTGTGTAGAGAAATAGAAATAAAAGGTAGAACTTTAGGTTCTTAGCAAGAACTTTAGGTTCATAGCATTCAATCAAAGGTAATAATAAAAATAAATAAATGTGATGAAGAATTGAGAAATTGAAGTTTAGAACATCAGGTTTTCAACTTAAGAATCAAAACTTCTAGTTCTAAATTAAAATAATTTATGGATCTTCGTGTATGGGTTAGAACTTCTGGTTCAAGATTAGAATTATTCATAAATCATCAGGTCTAGGTTCGAAGCACTGGTTCTAGATTAAAAAAACATACGGAATTTCAGGTTCAGGTTATTTATTCAATATAAAACTTCTATTTCTAAGTATCACATGAAACTTCGGGTTCCGAATATTTATGTAGAACTTCCGGTTCTGTTGATGATCCATGATTTTCAATTCTATCATAATCTTCCTTTGATAAGAGAAAATGAATCATTCATCACTTAAATTAAAATTATAAATACATACAGTTCTAAAAAGAATAAAGATAAGTGCAGGTATATAATTATCCAACTAACAAAAGATCATAAAGTAAGGAAAAAAATAAATTAACCATTGAATAATCCTCCTTTTGGTACCAATGTGTAGATTTGCTCGCAAGCTTTCCGTAGGTTCAAACGAATCATTGATCAGATGCAGAATGACCGAGATATTGCAGAATCAAATTGGCTTTGACTTCGATTCGATCAAATTGGCTTTAACCATATGGACATTAATGTGGCACTGATGTCACCCTACTTACATCAGCGACTGACGTCTCTAATAACGTCTGCAATTGTTGCTACTTGGTTTGGTAGGTTTAAGTCAACTGGACCTACAACCTGGAACTGACTTGGTTGTAGAAAGCCAAGCCTAAATTTGACCTCCTTCATCTTTTCTTCGCACAAGGAGTCAGATTAAGCCACTTTTTTTTTAATCCTTTTATGTGATGCCTCGGGTTCCTTGTAATGACAACTGATGCTTCCTTTTGGCCTTGTTTCTTTATTACGTATAAGACAAAATAGTCAAGGACTTTTGAGATGCCTTGATTCTCATGCAAAACAAAAAAAGCAGTGATATTCTTCATTAAAAAATCTGGTCGCAGACGAGATGAGATGAGAAGACAACGATACCTGTTGTAGTGGGGCTGCATATCTGCAGGATCTGAAACTCTATCCCAAAATCCAAACTGTTGAACCAAGCGGCTTGCCCTGTTCTCTTTTCCAAAATCTAAACTGATAGAATCGATAAAGCTCGTCGTGCTGATAACTTGTAAAATATTAAATACAAGAATAGAAAGGAGCAAAGAGGAAAAGGGAGATTTTCTTATTAAAATAGATGTGTGTACATAATAAAGAGGGAGGAGGATCTTAAGTGTAGAATAAGATTACTTTTTTTCCAAGCAACCTAATAGGGAAAGACTCTAACCCTAAGGAATCCCTTTATCTCATGTGGGTCCCAATATGAACATCCACCCATAATAATATATCTTATAACATCCACCAATTTTTCCTTCATGTAACTAAATTTTTAGTGTTTGATCTAATTAAAATAGCTTGAACTATAATACTAGCTTATCTTTAAATAATTTATACTTACTATACAATCTCAGTTTCTAACTTAGTCAAGGGGTCGCTAATAGAGAGTGACTGTATACCAACAGGGTTTCTTGTCCTTTAGAATACTAGTAAAGTGATAGTAAAAACTTTTTTATTCCAACTTTTGGCTAATGTACAGGTTGTATGTAAAGAAAAAAGAAAAAAAAAGGGTGGTTTACTTATGGAAATTAGAAAAGCTTGGTATTTTATGTAAATTTACTAAACAAATATGTTGTTATCAATGCCTAAATTTGCAGCAACTCCAACAATCACACCCCTAAACAGAAAGTTAGAAATTTTTGTGCAGCATCACAAAATCAATTTTTTTAGTGGTTAAAATTATAATGATAAAGGGCATGCAGTGCAGCATCACAAAATCTTAAGTTAAATTATCATCCCATCTAATGTCACCCACTAAATCTTGCCATCCACCACATGGGGCCCACTCGATAGGTGGATAGGTTAGATTTAGTGGGTGCTATGTGAATTTAGGTTGATAAAATGGCCAGGATCTTTCATCCAGTAGGTCCCACATAGATGGCAAACTTGTTTTCATTGGATTAGTATAGATACTCTGATCTGCATATTGTGATCATTAGATTATGACTAATCATGTAAATGTTCATATTTTAGGTCATTTTATTTTGGGCCTGAATGGACCTTTTTTTTTTTTTTTTGGACTTAGAATCTTTTTACCAGACTCAATTCCAATAAGACAACCATGTTCAGTCTAGAAACCAATTCCGACATTTTATTTTATTATGTTTTAAATAAGAATATCATTCAACCCAATAATAATGCATCAAGTATAGCTTTCACAATCCATAAAACTCAACGTCTTTAGAATTAATATATATGTTGTTACATGACAGTAGCACATTCAAAGTAAAGAATTATGTCTTAAAAGGGCTTGTGCACAAGATAAGTCTTCAATTCATAGGTTGAAACCTGTATGGATTCAAAACTAAACATGTCTAACAATTAAGTCCAAATTAAGTTTAGGACCTGGACAGGTTCGTTGGTGATATTTTGAATTAAACTAAAGGTTTAAACCATCCTGTCAAGGTAGAGATTGACAAACGTTAACCTATTTATGAGTCAAAATCTAAAATAAGATCCAACCTAGATATTTTTTACCCAATTAGAACTTCCGGACAGTCGGAAAATCAGTTATTTGATTGCATCTCTACTCATGATCAATCAATGGTATTCCAGTTTCGATTGCATATCTACACTAAAAATGCATTTTCAAAATGGATTCTCGGCCTGCTTTTGGCCCGTTCTTGAGCTGAAATGGTTTTGACCCGCTCCGCACGACGTACACTTGAAGATCTGACCCGTTCTTGTGCTCTTCTTCTTCCCGATCTCCTGCTTCCAAAACCCTCCTTCCTTCTTCTACTCCTCCTCCTCCTCTTCCAAAAACCTAGATTTGCAGAAGACCCTCTACAGAAACCCAGCCAATGGAGCTTCCAAGGCGTTCGTCGTTCCCGCGCACAGCGAACCTGGGAAGATGGAGATGTACTCGTCCACTTTTTAAGCCGCCTGCACCGCTGGCGGGATCCTTAGCCACGGCCTCACGCATATGGCCTTCACGCCTCTGGATCTCGTCAAGTGCAGCATGCAGGTCTGTAATCTCGGATCTCGTTTTAGATCTGAGATTGCGTTTCTAGATTTACGGTGCTTGTAGTGTTTCTTTGATGTTTTGATGCTGATCTATGGCTGTTTGAGGGTGGATTAGCGTTTCTTGGGGTTTTTGGGGTTGAATTTGTTGTTTTTGATCTATCATGTTCATTTGTTGCCAGATGCAATAGGTTTTTTTGGGTTTTTTCGATCTTTGGCAAGGCGTGTTCTTTGGCTAGGAGTTTTGAGGGTTGGATTTGTGTGTTTCTGTTTTGGTTTTGATCCTTTCGCATAAAATGGATTTGGATGGTTTTGATTGGTTTGGGATTGGATTTGAATCACTTACATATTCCTCGATTAAGTTGACTTTTAGGAATTTTTGTTCTCTTGCTTGCATGCGATTTCTAGATCCTGGTTTGGGATTGGGATTCGCAATCTTTTGACCTGGAAAGCACTGCTGGTGGGTGGGTTTTTGTGGTTTTGGGAGACAGTGAGGTTTGTGCTGTGACTTGTGATTGATTTGGGTTTGTGAGTTTGATTTGGTTTGAAAGTGGTGAGATATTCAGTGGGGTTTTTTTATATGGGTTTTTGGTTTTGGAGGTGGGTTTTTAGGATGGAGAGCTGGTGAGGGGTTGGAGGTTGTGAATTTGATTTGTTGAGGAGGAGGGAAGGGGTTTGTTTGGGAGGGTTCTAGGAGGGGGGTTTTTGTTTGTTTTGCAGGTGGGTCTTGAAGATGGAAAGATGATTAGGGTGTTTGATTAATGGATTGTGAATCATCTTTGAATGAAGGAAGATGGTGAGAGGAGTTCAACTTCAACCTCCACTGGTGAGTTTGATTTATTTTGTTCTCCCTCTTTGAGTTTTGTTAAGAATTTGGATTATAACTCGTCTTCTTTTGTAGTCATGATTCAATTGTAGATCATATCTTCACATTAGAACATGCTTTGATATTGATTAATTGTTAAAATGATACCTTCGGAGCATCGTTCTATCTCTCTCTTTTTCTTTTCTTTTTTTTTTCTTGTGCTAATAATTTGTTTTAAAACCAAGAGAATTTCATTGAGTCTGCACTATGTATTCCAGGATCAATGTCATAGGACCTTTCTTGTTTTTGGTTAGTTTAGGACCTTTCTTGTTTTTCGTTAGTTTAGGACTGACTGTTTACAACCTAATTACAAGTTGGAGCTGGAAATGGATTTTTGGTGGTTTTATGGACATTTAGATGGTTTTAAAGTAATATGAGAAAAAAAACATAGTTCTTGGAAGAAAAATTTTGTAGTCTTTTAGGAGTTTTAGAACTATGAAAGCATGTAAGAGGTAAAAGGTGTTACAGGTCTGCCATTTCACTGTGGCATCTAGATGGTTTTGATTTTGTGGTGGATTTGAATTTGCATGTCTGCCAAAGTACATGGAAACCAGCCACTTGTGTGGAATATTAGCAAAGATTGATATTGCATATGTGGACTGATCATGTCTGAATTTTCTGCTTGACATTGTTCCAGTGTAGGGTTCATTTATGTTTGGCCATATTGTGATGTCTTTTCTTTGTTGCTTGCCTTTCAGGTAGTTGGATCCGGAAATGATTGAGTTTACTATGCATGATGTGTTCAGCATTGCTCTAAGTCAAGTGATGGCTGCAAGCAGAGAGTAGGGAATCTGTATTGTCTATGATTTCTCAGAGTCATTCATGACCGAGAGCGTCTATGGAGATAGTCTACAGCAGATTTTGGCTAATTTCTTGTTAACTTGTGTGAAATTCACCCCAAGTGGTGGGCAAGTTGCGATCAGCCTTAGTTTAATTAAGGATCAATTGGGAAAAAGCATCCATCTCATGCATTTGGAACTCAGGTACTGCTGATTTCAAACAATGAATATGAATATTCTATCCAACAAATGAAGGAATTATACGATTTGGAACTTTGGGTTCTACTTCCCATGGGTCTATTTATGTGGAGGTGCAATCATGTCTCACAGACTCAGACCATTTATCTGATGGACGGCCATTCCCAAAATAACATAAATTGTAAGCTTTTGTCCATCTGATATTTGGACCTTTTTTTTTTTTTATGAAGGAGCCATGGACTCCAAACATTTGTTTGAAGGCCAACAATTGAAGGATCAGGAATTTCCCCTTAAGGTAATTCTTGTCACTTTGTCCATGGTACTAGCATGAGTCAATCAGACCCACTGGATAGACAGCTATACTATGGGCCCTATATGTACATACTTAAGGCCTGAGGATATGTTACATTTCTGAACAATTAAAACATGCTTGTCTTTGTAACACTTCTTGTTTTGCTTCAGGATTGCCCACTCAGGTAGCGGAATACCACAAGAACTGCTTTCGTAGATGTTTGAAGGCGACATGGACACATCTGAGGAGGGAATTAGCCTTCTAGTTTGTAGGAAAGTCCTCAGGATTATGAACGGAGATGTTCGTTACCTTAGAGACACAGGTAAATCATCCTTCATCATTTCTGTTGAACTTGCTTTGGCTAACGAATCAAGAAATGTGCAGCCTCGCAACTGAGGCATCTTTGGAACTGTTTCTGTACAGTTGGGAGAGTTAAAAAATGAAGTGTATTCTACCAACATGCAATTTTTATTCTTACGTTTTGGTTGTCTCTTTGTGGTCTTTTGTGTGTGTATATATTTCCATTAACCATCTTTGATCCAAACTGCGCTTTTCAATATGAGTTCTAGCTTTCTAGGGAAAGAAAAGCTTTGTTTCTGTTGCATTTTTTCTTTCTTTTTTCTTATGTCCAAGGCCATTGTCATAATCATCTCAGCCATCCCTCTCTATTTGGCGCAAAGGTAAGGGTGTCAGGAGCATGTGTATAGAAATGGCCCCATAAAGATATAGAAACGAGAAAGAATAAATGCGAGTGACAAAAAAAAATCTGAGATCCTCTCAAAAGAATATTCTATTTCCTTTAACCACTTCAAATTTGACATCATTAACCAGCATGAGGGCATCTTTGGATTTAATTTTTACAGTACTGTCTATACAGCTCCATATTTGAGATATAAACACACCATTTGCCTGAGTGCATCCTACCAGTGCAAATTTATCAAATGATGAAGTTTATTTGACATTCTTGACTGATTGGTGTTCAAATCATTATTTTCTGAAAACCATGAGTAGAGGAGATGCCTTGCACTTTTAAAAGTTAAGTTCTAAAGTTCAATGGTTTTTTTCCCTTTCTTTTTATGTGGTTTGGAGATTCCTGGTGCCCTTTTTTTTTTTTAATGTTTCTTCTTATATGTGATGATTGGTTAATGCATAGTAGATGGCCTCACAGAAGATGCTTTTGAAGCATGCTGTCTTTGTCAATTTTGCTCTTCATGTACATTGTTTTAGGTTAAAAAATTTATGACTTGTCAATGCAATAAATTCTCTAAAGTATGCGTTTTCCTTTCGGATTCAAATATTACTGGCATTGCACAATATTCATGTTATAAGCATTCTTCCTGCTCTCATGTTGTTATTTTCCGGCCCAAATCATGCTTTTGGTGACCTGATTTCAGCATCAGGTATAACAGAGGCAATGCTTGACAGTTTAATTGCTCTAAAGGACCTGGAAGGCATTGAGGGATTGCCCCCTCTAAGAGAAATAGAAGATATGCGCTTGAGACGAATGAAAGGAAATCAACTAGAGCTGAAATGGAGCGGAAGAAATAGGAGGAGATTGCCAAAGCATGGGTTCGGCAAGTTGATGAAAAGGGAAGGGCTTATGGAACAGAGAGAAGGAAATGCAGTGTTGCTGATGTCTGGATTCAACCTGGTGATGGAAACTTTATTATCAATGACAAACAGTTTGATGTTTATTTTCCAATGCCTGACCACCGTGCTAATCTCCATCAGCCATTTTCTAAGACTAAGACTTTGGGTCTTTAGGATGTCACTTGCACTGTAAAAGGAGGTGGTGTCTCAGGTTAGAACTTTCTGCAATATTTTTCTTAGAAACTTTCTGCATTTCTCTTTTTTTTTTATTTAAATTCTATTGCCATTTTTTTTCATTTGCTTTCACCATAGTGGGAAATCAAAAAATTTCAAGCAATATGTTGGCATTTTAGGTCAAGTCAGAGCAATTCGATCAGGAATCAGCAGAGCATTGTAGAACTGGGAGCCTTTTGTAAGTTTAATGGACCTTAGATCACCATATTCTGTATGTTTGCAAAAAAATAGTGTTAAACAATTTGATGGAGTTAGACATAGAAATTGCACAATTTTTAACTTTTCTTTGTCACTGCTTGACAATTGACAGGGTTACGGATTGCTCCTCCAGAAGCAATCCGTCTGGAGAGAGGGAGGGGTGGTTCAAGGGGGAGGGGTATGAAGGGATGCATGTGCAGGGGAGGAGGTGGGGTGGGTTCATTAAGGAGAGGTAAAATGCCAAGAAGGGGATGGAGTATAAGGGCTCCATCTATGATGCTGGGCCAACGTTTGAGTCGCATGGTGTACCTCATGGCTCAGCAGGTGGGGGCGGACTTTGGTTGATTCCATCTTGGGTATTTGCCAATTGGGTCCTTCTTGTGTTTGTGATAATACTAATGGTTGAATTGTTTTCAAATGCTGTTTTGGTGCTTTCTAAATTGGGTTTTTGTTTTTGTTATTGTTTGCTTTGTTACTATGCTTCATTAATGGGAGTACTTGCAGAATTTTGTTTGAATGGTTTATGTGATGGCCACTATGGACACATCCCAATGTATTATTTTAATGCTTTTGTCTATATAAATTGCTTTGTGATGTTTTCCTGTGCTTCTTCTCTGGGGTTTGGACATTGTGAGATGAGTCTTTTGTTGAGAGTTTCATTGAATTTGTTCGGTTCAGCAGTTTCCTCATTGACTCATAACATTTTCACCGAAGTTCATGGTGTAGACAATAGAGTTTATAAAGAGATAACGGATCGTGTAGGGTAATTTCAGCTTCTAGTTTATAGACTCTTCTATCTTTTTTTACTATGAGGAAGATTCCTTTCTCTGATTTTTCATCTATAGTGACTGAACCATGTCATGAGTCATGATCTATTGAATAGAAATTTGGTGAAAAGTTAATTGAAGTGGTGGGCGTCTAGAAATAATCAAAATGATGAGATATTTATGTGGAGGAACTGTAGTGTAAATAGATGTGATGTAGTTGTTTGGTGTTGTGCTCTGCAAGACCTCAAAGTTGAACAGTTCTGTATTCTGCCTGTATTTTGCTATATGAAAATTGAAATCTTAATAAAAGCCAGTTTCATCTACTTAATAATTTATAATTGGAAGTTTGTAATGCTGATCAATTGTTGTTCATTGTGTGACTTGCATTTGCAGATTTGGCCAAAGCGGTTCCTGAGGAACATAAAAAGTTTCTTGCCAACTTGGTTTGGGTCCACGACGAGGTTGCTGTTCAATGCAATACCTGGATGATCAAACCCAGAGCTTTTATTTTCTCTCTCTTTCTTTTCATTTTTTTCCTGAGACCCACTAGACAGAATGCTATTAAAGTATTGAGGAAGAATATGAAAAAAAAATTATAGTCCTTCTGAGGCAATAGACTGCAACAAAACCATAATTATAAAGCAAAAGCATGTCCTATCAACAACTCATCATGGTTCAACTCCACTTTAGCTAACAAATCAGGCTCTTCATTCATGTTCTCAAAATGTGATGAAAAGAAATGTCTAAAGGAGATAGCATCATTCTGATATCCTTGATCTCTTTCACCAATTGGCTGCGGCGAAACAACCTTGACCCCATCATTTGCTTCAACCTCAACCAGAATTATTTCTTTTTTGACTCCCTCCTTTAATGCCATACCTCTGCTTCTGTGATTTCCCTGTGCTGCCCAGGCCCGACGAAGCTAAGACCTATTTATCTTATCATTTTTAATTGTTCTTCAATCCTGGACAGCCTTGACTTAGTATCCAGATCCCTTTGCTCAGTACTCAGCCTCCATTGTCTTGGTCTAAGTTCTGCAAAGCAAGTGTCTGTTCCAGTACATGAAAACTTGGCAATTACAATAGTCAGTAGACTATTTTTCTCTTTCTCACCTAAAGCAAATAACTAAGTGTCTGACTTATTTGCTTTTCATAATTCTTGGAGTTTCTGCCTTGGTTATTAGGTAGTGGAAGGATAGGTGTAAGGATCTCTGCTTGATGGTGATGGATCCAGTATAATCAATTCAAGTTTCTCTTTTGTGATTTTGATTGGTTAAGAGGCTGAGTGAGAGCAGAAGGGAAAGGAATTGGCCATTGGATTTTCTGTGCAAAGTGCACTTCAAACTCAATTCCTACTGCTTCTGATTATCTGAACTGTAAAAGGGAAGATTGGGAGAGGATTCGGGTATGTAACTTCTGTTTCAAGCAATGGAATCAGGAGACGAATGATGGGATTTGGTTGTCTAGCCCTGTTCAAAGTCCCTTACCATCATCAACAAAGCCTAGTATCACTGATAATAGCATCAACACTGTCCTTTCTTCATCACCCTGCCGTTGCAATCCTTATCAGCGCATACAATGCGGTAGTTGCAGTCTTAGTCAAGTTCAGTCTCCTGAAATGGAACCTGGTTCTCTTAGCCAAGAAGTCCCATCAGGAAAGAACATGAGTTCTGTTGCTAAAATGGAAGAACCATCTTCTAATCAGTTTGGATTTTGCATTAAGAGGTATGATTTCATCGTTTTCCTTTTGTTTTGTATGACAGAACGTTCTAATTCTGCTATTATACCTGAAAAAAAGCTCCTACTTGCACGTCAGTTTTCTCCCACTCTGTCCATGTGTGACCCACATAGGTGCATGCCGATCAGAAGGGGAGTATGGGGGATGTAAAGGTATCATCATGGATCAGGATTGTGGATAAATCAGCCTCATAAAATCATCATAATAAGAATAACAGTTCTTTTACTATGCATTTTTTTAATGTTTTGTGATTGAATATGCATGGTCAATAATAAAGTTCAGAGTGTCAAATTGCTGTAAATGTCACTAGATTTACATATACATGCTTTTACATGGCAATTGAATCTGGGCGCCATTCTTCCAGTGTTAGCCAAGAGCTACACCTTTTGCACCTTTAACATCGACAGCAGATAGTGCCTCTATACTTGCTTCACTTCGCATGATAGGTTCTATTTTTTCATTTTAATTACTGCTACTGATTGATCGGTATGTTTCAAATGCTCTCACATGTTTTTTTTTTTTTTTTAGTCTTGAAGACTTAGTGCACCTCAATATCTCAATTCATTAGAACTGTGTTTCTTTGCTTTTCTACATTTCTTTCCATTATCTGTTCTCTGACTTGACTCATTTTCAGATAACACACATGCTGTTGTAATCATATCTTAATTTCTAGTGCACCAGCAAAAATTCTTAATTCATTTAGAAGCATTCTATTTCATGGTTTGGGTTCTTAATATGCTAATTTTGGTTCATTTCTTCATACTTTGGTAACATCATATTGCCATATATCTGATTAAAATTGATGTTATTCATGAGTGGAAAAATGGGCATTTCTCTGGTAGCTGGGGAGAAATAAGGAGTAGTTAATCACAATAGGCGCAAAGTTTTTTTCCCTAGTGATTCCTTAGATTGTTTGGATCAATTAAGATGGCTTCAAAAATTGAGTAATGGAGTTAAAAGGAGAAAAGGACACCCTTCGTTATATGAAAAAAAAAGTTAAAATGGAGTAAAAGACAATAATTTTTTTTTAATAAAAAGTATGCATTATCTCAATGGTTAAGATTATGTTGCCAATACAAATTGTAGACAGTGGGTCAAAATGAAAGAAAATTATTGGGTCATGTAATCATGTTCTTTCATTCCATGTGAATCACATGCTTCTTGCTTGTTTAAGTTCTTTGATGTTAATTCATCAAAAAAGTTCTTTGATGTTAACCACCCATGTGTTTGGTTACTTCAAATACTAACTTTTTTAAAGCTATTTTAGGAATATGTTGAACTGATTCCCATTGATTTTATTGAATGAAATCTCAGCACACAACACTTGTGAGAAGCCATTCTTTAAAAGTGCTCCATTATATGTCTTGTGTTTGCTTTAAATCAAAACATTTAGCTCCATTAGCTCTTCAGGTGGGCCACACCCACCAGATACCTGTCACTGACTCACTCAAAAATTAGTTAGCTAAATTTAAGGGATCAACCATTTGTGCACACTGCACACCACCAACAAGCCAAGAAATGGATGGCTAAGACCTAATAGCTGTATGCGTCATCTATTTGATTCCAATTGTCGCAACAGAATGGAGATTAAAATAACAGCACCATTTATGAGCTCATATATCGAGTTAGCTTAAAATCCCACACAGACTATAACCAGTCTGTAAACAGTTTTTCTCTCTGAGTTGCACCCTGTAGAACGGTTGCATGAAAAGTAAGATCATATGGTCCTATCCATTTAATTTTTGGCCTTCTCTGGACTGAGTTCATTGTGACTGTATTTATTGAAGGCCTGACACTTCAAATGTGGAAGATACTGCAGATTCATCCATATATGATAATCAATATCTGATAAGATCCAGTGAACATTGGGAAGTCTTAAAAATATCCAGATTGGACCGCTATTAGTAGCTCCCAGGTTAAAGAGCGTAGCTATCCTAAAACAGGAATTTTCGTGTGCATGTCTCCTTGTTGGATCAGGATGATGACCACTACTGCACCCTTTTCTGCATTCTTCCAAATTCTTCTTTAAGAGATTCTTGAAGTCGAATTTTTTGGGCGCTGAGTGTTATAGTGAAAACTCATGAAGACAAAATAATAGAGGATAGAAGAACATTGGTTTTTTTTTTTTAGATAATGTTCTATTGTATGATATATATTTATATTATCTTATATTATATTATATTCCTATAATGTTGATGATTTTCCTTAGTCATCTTTGAATGAAGGGACATTTGCTTATATCTAACCTAAAGTTATTATTTGTGGCACTAAATTATTTAAGTTTGAATTATTCACTAGAATTTGTTTGCTCATAACTTAAAATGAGTACTATATTACAGTAATCTGTATGTAGATGATTTACTTTAGAAAAACTTTACTGTTACTAGTTATATGTGGATGAGTTGGATCTGTCTAATTGGGTGAATCACTGTTTTGCAAAGCTAGTTATATGAGTCACTTTTTTTATTATTACCTGTTACTTTCACCCAATCTAATTAATCCAAATGCATTTTCCTAATAACACAGGAACCCTCTACAAAACAACAATAGTTCCTCGACAATGCGTTATCAGCATAAAACAAAAAAGAGTCAGTGAGTTTTAGCAAGTCAGTTGCAACTCAGATTGAACAGTTTGTTTTTGTTACCAGTTATTCTTGATATATTGAGATGCATGACGAACTCTGTTTTCCGCTTGACTTTAGTCTGAAATCATTTGGTTTTTTTTTTCAAATAATTTGAATGGCATCTGTTTTGATAAGATAGAGGCTATTATGAACAACTTTATCCAGCTGAAAGTACATTCTAATGTATACAAGTTTGAAACTGTGGTTGAAGGTTAGTTATATTTTAAAGATTCTTTAATAATTTAATTGGCTCCATTTCTTACTTGAGTTCCATATTTGCATTGTGGTGCTCTATGCTGTTATCAATGGAAGATAAGAATCTGGGGTATGGGCATACAATGACAATTACCCGGACATTTATTCCACTATTAGCTTTCGAAAGTTTACCATAGACTTGGTCACACTTCATATGACACCATATGGCCCCTGTGTACAACGTTAAAGCCACATATTGAAGATGAACTGACCATCATTTTTTTCCCCTTTTATATTGGCAGGCTCTACTAAAGTTTGTAGATGATACTTCAAAGTTTTTAAATGAAAAAGTCACCAAAGCTTGTGGATCTCTACCATAGTCATCACATAAATTCGAGATTGAGTTTGAGCAGTAAAATGTAATGGATTTTATGATGGTCTATGCAATGGAATTATATCATTATATATTAGCTTTGCGGTACCATGTCTTGTATATTGCTTATGGCATTCATTGCCTTTATTATTATAGTGAAATATAATTTATATAAAGTGTATGGGAATGCTATATTTTGGAATGCTACAAAATTATTTCTATTTGACATTTTAGAAAGGTTCTAATCCCTTTAGAATTAGAAATAATTGTTCATAAACTATGTTTTATTATTTGAAAATAAAAAAATTAGAATGGTTTAAAATTATCATAGAATTAGAATTTTTGGACGGTTTAAAGCATTCCTAAAAAACAACTGGAACGGTTCAAAACCATCCCAAAAGTAAAAATAGGAATGGTTTTGTCTCAACTGGAACAGTTTAGAACCATGTCAAAAGCAAAAACAGGAATGGTTTTGATTCAACTGTAATGGTTTAGAACAATTACAAAAGTAAAATTAAGAATGGTTTTTGACCCAGCTGGAACGGTTAAGAATCGTTTCAAAAGTAAAATTAGGAACAGCTTCTGACCCAACTGGAATGGTTTATAACTATTTCAAAAGTAAAATTAGGACAGTTTTTGACTCAAGTGAAATGGTTCAAAACTGTTCCAAAAAAAAAAAAAAAAAAAAAAACAGAAACGGTTTCTGAATCAACTGGAATGGTTCAGAACCGTTTCAAAAGAAAAAACAGGAACAGTTTTGAACTGTTCCAGATTTTCAGCGATAGGCCATTCTGGAACGGTTCAGAACCGTTTCAGATACCATTGGAGTAGTTCAAAACCGTTCAAGATGACAGTTTTTGGTATAGTGAATTGATTAGGAATTGAGTCTCAATTCGTATATCAATTGGCCTTATTTTGACTTAGAGAAGAATTTTAAGAATTTTAGATTGTTAGAATGATTGAGCTAGAGTTTCATTTTGTGATGATTTATGGGGTGGGGCCAAAAGCACGAACAGTGTATAATATAAACTTTTGATTTATCAATTGATGTTGTGATCATGAGTTATCCAAAATAAAAAAAATTCATGTTAGTGAGTCACCTAATAGAATCAACCCAAACTATGCCCAACAAATCTAAATCAAGTCTAAATATAAGGACACACGTATTGTAAAATTCCCACCAAACAAATATGTAGTTGGAAAAAAAAAAAAGAAAAACAAACTAGAAAAAAAAAAAAGAAACAAAATAGCAGAAATCGTCCAGTCCATCCGACTTTAGAAGTCTTACAAACTCAAATAGCTTGCCCAATCTAGTATCACACTTCACAAACTCAAATGATCCAATAGATGCAAATGAACCATTTACATACAATTCATTAGCCATCATAGCCACTCACCAACCACCACCCTTTGTTAATCAACGCCACCATTTATATGAAAATAAACTACAAAGCTTAAAACCATGATAATTAAAACCTTCATATACAACTTCCAACATTCACTACTTGATACTTACAACCTGCACATACTACTTCCATGAAAATCATTCGATCATTTAACACTCATAAGATAATTTCAATTGACCTGATACTAAAAACCGGAATATATAAATTCCATTAACATCCTAGATATACAATAATTCCAATGCATAAAACTTCACACATTCCTTCAAAAAAAGGTTTCGTTCAATGCCTTCATCAGTCAATCCACTTTCGCCCAAAAGAAACATAAACATGGCGGCTGGGAGAGGTTAAAAAAAGAGGAAAAGGAAAAAGAGTGGAGGAAGAAAAAGAAGAAGGGAGCTAAAGAAGGAAAGAGGAAGAAAGGTGGCAACTGCATCAGCCTTTCAGGGATTTTAGGTATGAGTTTCCTTTCTGCATTTCTTCTGTTTTATTTATTTATTTACTTTTTTGTCTCTCTCTTTCTTCTAAAACTATATGTTGTTGTTGTGTTTTCCCCTTTTCTCTGCAAATGCATAATCTTTTCTTCTTTTTTCTTAGTTTTTTATTTAAGTTTTGTTTGTATCAGTTGTAAATGTATGGTTTTGCATCATCTCATCATCAACTATTTTTTTTAATATCCACTCATTGCTGTTTTTTGATCTGTTTTTGAAGTGTGGTTGTTTTGTTTTCCTCTGATCTCCTTTTGGGTTGGATTTTTTTTTTTTTTTGCTAGGGTTTTGGAGAATCAATCTCCATTTGCTTTTGCGGAGGAGATGTGTAGATTGAGTCTTTAATGGATTGAACAGTTTTAACTAAACTAATCTGATCTTCCACAGTTCGGTTTGGTTTTTAATAAATATCGGTTTGGCTACGGATTTAAAAACTATCAAACCGTATAGTTTGGTGATGAATTAAGCTTACTCTGATCCAATTCAAACAATGTACACCCCTAACAATTATAATAGAAGAGGTGTATGTTCGTTACTTTTTGTCCTAAATGCTAACAAACATGACCTAATGTAATACTAAATTACTTGAGCTGGACTTGGTGGGTTAAGCAAAATGTAATTGGACCTAATCTACTATGAAATTATTTATAGGGATGAGCCTCTAAAAAACATATTTGATGCAACATCATAATTATTTTTTATTTTTTATTTTTTGAATGGTTAAAATTAATGATAAAAGGCAAGCAACACATCATAAAAAAAATCTTTAGTTTAATTATCTTGCCATCTAATGTGACCCACAAAATCTTACCTATCCACAACATGGGGCTCACTTGATGGGTGGATATGATAGATTTAGTGGTTGCTATGTGAATGCAGGTTGATAGAATGGCCAGGATCTTTCATTCAATGGATCCCACACAGATGGGCAAACTTGTTTTGATTGGATTAGTATAGATACTCAGATTTGCATACTGTGATCATTGGATTATGACTAATCAAGTAAATGTTCGTATTTAGGGTCATTATTATTATTATTATTATTATTATTATTTTGGCCTGAGTGGACTTTTTTTTTTTTTTGGCTTAGAACCTATTTTCCTAGACTTGGTTCCAATAAGAGAACCATGTTCAGTCCAAAAACCATTTATGACGTTTCATTTTATTATTTTTTAAATAAGAATATCATTTAACCCAATAATAATGCACCACTTACTTTAGCTTTCACAATTAAGAAAACCGACCATCTTTAGAACTAAGATATATATTGTTTCATGATATTAGCATATTCAAAGTAAAGAACCATGTCTTAAAAGTGCACGTGTACGAAACAAGTCTCCGATTCATAGGACGAAACCTGTGCAAATTTAGAACTAAATCTGTCTAACAATTGAAACCCAAATTAAGTTTAGGACCTAGACCAGTTTGTTGGTGACCTTATGATTTCAAATAAAGGTTTAAACCATCCTGCCAACATAGAGATTGGCAAACCTGGACCAATTTATGAGTCAAAATCTAAATAAAATACAATCCAGATATTATTTTACCCAATCAGAATTTTTGAAAAATCGGTAAATCAGTTATTTGATTTCATCTCTACTCATGATCAATCAACTGCGTCCCGATTTCGATGGTATTGAAAATTTGCCCAGTACTGATCAATTGGACTGATTTTGAGCACTTTGATTTTATTAGTGAGCCCCACCTTTGTATTTATAGACTTAAATTATATGAATTATCTAAGAGCTGATCGGGCTTCTGGGGTACTAGAAAACAAGGTGGAGAGTACTTTGGTGCATCATCACACATCGATTAGAGCAAACCATAAATCAATAAAAAATGTCCTCTGCAAAGCTTAATAAACAGGGCCTTTTAGTCATCATAGGTATAAAGTTATTCCTATGAGACCATAATATCATAGCCTTAAGACAAGTCTTTATGACTTTGGTGTTGATGGTGATTTACAGACAACATATAAATTAAAAGCACAAAAGATGTGCGATAAGACAATCTCAAAAATTACATATTTCATGGATCATAAATATTTGTGCATCTACATTCAGTAAGTATTTACAATTTCAAATGAGGTAGAGGCAGTATCGGTTTGAGAAGCTTTGAAGATAATCAAATAAATAAAGGTTCTTTAGTCTCAAGCCATTAAATGACAAAAGGCCACACATTTTGATTTTACTCCCTCTATTTTTATTCTCTCTTGATTTGGCTATTTACTTCACTACACTCAGCAGGTGAATTACCCAAACAACCCAAGCAATGTATATATTTTGGAAATGGGGTGGCAGTGTATATTTGTCGTCATCAACGATCTTAGCTGTTGAAGTTGCGGATTCGCGATTGAGATTGAAGGTGAAGCCATCATCGTAGCCGTCGGAGAAGGAGGCATAGGATAAGTCGTCTGGGGGTGGGGACTCTGCTATGATGTGCCGCGGAGACGGAAGCAATGTAGGTGATGCTTGCGTCGACTCAGACAAGTTGCCTAGCGAGTTTGAGGGTTGGGTTGATTTTTTATTTTTATTTTTATTTATTATTATTATTTTTTGAAGTTGGTGAGTTGGGAAGATAAATGTGAGATGGCATTTTATGGACGGATGCATGTCATGAGTCTGAAACACATGAGTTCGGTGGGGCATGTGTGCTCGGTGAGCCCTTATCACAATTTTCATACACACCATTCCAAAGACAATAGGATGGTCCTTCTTGTATTTAGTTTAACGGGTCCAATTTTCTCGAGGCCACCAATTCAAACAAAAACAACCTCTAATTTCCACGTCAGACAATGGTCCTGTGACTAGGATAGAGACTAATTTCAACCTCAAACAATGAGTCCAAATTGTTGACGACATCCAGAGAGAAAGACTGGATCATGCCAACCAAGCAAGTGCTTGATGACAACTCGGGTCAGAATTGGGACCGGATTTGGACCAAAACATACTGCAAGTGAGACCCGAACAAATTGGAATCGTAAACGTTTGGGCCATTCCATTTTGCCCAAGGCCAGGATAAAAGTCAAACGACTCATGATAAAAGTATTCATGAACTAGAGGATGAGCATCCAACGGCTGAGATCCTTCATCTCCACTACCCAATAATTTTCGAATCATGGGATGTGAATTGGACTTCGGCCTATTGATTCAATACTTCACACCGTGGTAGGAAAACAAGGGCCGGGTCACCTTGATTTGACCCTATTGCATAATGTGTCTCGATTTACCGATCTAGTAGGAATGCTACATACTAAAGGCGCCTGAAAGTCATATATTTAAAATAAATAAATAAATAAACCTAACTACAGACAAAAAGAATTCATGAGAATCTGCCATACCTACAAACCTTGTATAGCTTCATTGATCAATAATACAATGTCAGGGACCAGGGTAAAAAAAATGTCAAGGTTAAAATATCGATATTGTTATATAAAAAAGTTGATCTGATCATGCAACAGTATAAAAGAAAAAGGGAGGGATATGCCATACCACCTTTATTATGAGGCGGCTTCCCCCCATGACCTTCGTCGTCGTCATGCAGCATACCCTTTGGGTTAGGGGGTATCCCTTCATACCCATTTGATCGTGTCAGTGCAAGAAGGAGGAGAAGCGAACAAAATAAAATCATCTTACATAATGCCACCATATTGCTTACTTCTTGTTTTCCTTTGGTGAAAGGAAGGAGTCAGGTCTTTTTATAATGATGAGTCCGAAGGTTCACATGATTTGAAACAACTATAAAACAACTATATTGTTCACATCCGTTCACATTTGAAACAAGTATAAAACCTTATTATAAGTCAAACAACTATGAAACATCTACACTGTTCACATCCATTTACGTTTGAAACAACTATGAAACATCTACACTGTTCACACTCGTTTACATTTAAAACAACTATGAAACATCTGCACTGATCACATCCATTTACATTTGAAACAACTATGAAACATCTACACTGTTCACACTCGTTTACATTTGAAACAACTATGAAACATCTGCACTATTCACATCTGTTTACATTTGAAACATCTACAGTTCACATTTGAAAAATGTAGGCAACATTGTTGTTTCTTCTTGATTTGTATCCGGATATATTATTTATGCATGTGACTTATTCATCATTTGCAACTATTATTTATGCGTAAAACTTATACATTGTGGGCTGAGCCCCACTGGAAGAAAGCCATTTTAAAAAACCAATTTAATTATTGGGCTTAGTTTCAGATTGGAGCCCAGCCCAATGAATGAAAGTCAAAATCTGGCCCAGTCCATTTGATCAAAATCTATTTAGCTCTTTGGGCTAAGTGTTTCTTGCCAGGCTTGCCCTAATTGATCAATACAACTCCCCCATAACTAGTGCCCATCAATCTATTAGGAATAGACAAACATATGTTACCGAGTGGAGTAATTTTTCATCAAATGTAATTTTCATTAAAAAAATTTAAAATAAAGGGTTATGATAGTCTGGGACATCCTAGGTCATGCATTTAAATCCTGGTGGAGTTGATGAGCTTGATACGTGTTAGGCATCACAAGCATAAGCTTGCCTGCGGAGGACATTTTTCATTGATTTATGGTTTGCTCTAATCGATGTGTGATGATGCACCAAAGTACTCTCCACCTTGTTTTCTAGTACCCCAGAAGCCCGATCAGCTCTTAGATAATTCATATCATGTAAGTCTATAAATACAAGGGTGTGGCTCACTAATAAAATCAAAGTGCTCAAAATCAGTCCAAGTGATCAGTACTGGGCAAATTTTCAATACCATCAAAATCGGGACGCTGTTGATTGATCATGAGTAGAGATGAAATCAAATAACTGATTTACTGATTTTTCAAAAATTCTGATTGGGTAAAAAATATCTGGATTGGATTTTATTTAGATTTTGACTCATAAATTGGTCTAGGTTTGCCAATCTCTATCACTACACCAAAAATGCATATTAAGAATGGACTCTGGGCCTCGTTTTGGGCCGTTTTTGAGCTGAAATGGATCTGACCTATTCTGCACGCGGTACACTTGAGAAGAAATGGATTTTCCCAAGCGGCAAGTTTTTTCTGCTTGTGCTCTTCTTCTTCCCGATCTTCTACTCCCTCTTCTTCTTGACCTTCTATTTCTACTCTCTCGTCTTCTTGATTTCTCAAAAGGCAAGTTATGGTTTTTTCTTCTTGGCCATTGATGCTGTAATCGTTCTCTCAACTCTAACATCCTTGTTGTTTTTGGTAAATCTAAATCTGGATTTCTCCTTTAGTTTCAATCAATGGAACAGATCTTCCTGTTTTAGGGTTGGTAAATCTAAATCTGGATTTCTCCTTTAGTTTCAATCAATGGAACAGATCTTCCTGTTTTAGGGCTTCTTCTCTTTAGATCGATTGAAGAGATCCTCTACTTTAGGGTTTGATCGTTTGATTCTAATGATCCATATGTCTGATCTGATTAGCGCCTTCTTGTTGTCTTTGATTTAGGTTGCAAATTGCATGCGAGTGGCGAATCGGAAGGTCTGGTATGTGATTTGGATCTAGGGTTTTTGTGCTCTACAGTTTCTAATTAGTTGAGACTGAGAGCCTAAAGAGCCTGAAGAGCCTCACAAGCTTTGATCTGGTACTTTCATGTCCTTTTCTGTTATGGGTCTTCATCTTTTTGCATTGATAATGAAATATGGCAGTAGATAACAGAGCAGCATTGAGATGTTTGAGGTTGAACAAAGCCTATTAGCCAAAGCTGTTGCAAATGGAGGGCAGTAGCTAAAATGGAAAAGGAATCTAAACTGGCTAATTGCCTTTTTTACACTTTTAGTTGGTTCTCTTTCTGTTTGGGTCACTGTCTGGCTTCTGAATGGGGTTTTTCTTTCTGGTGGGTTTTGAGTGGCTGTGTTTAGACTCTGAATCATTGGAATCAGTGTGTCCTGATTTCGATTTTGGTTGGGTTTTGTTTTGGGTTCTTTATGGTAATTGGATTTGAAGTGGGTTTCTGTTCTGTTTTTGGGTAGTAGTATAATTTAACTGAATGTTGAAGCTTTCCATATGTAATTTGGGTGAATTTTGAATGTTTTGTAATTTGGGTTTCTATTATTCATTTGTGGACATCTCTAATATCTTGCGTTTTTTTTTAATTCTAAGTGTTGATTTGAAGTGGGGATTGAGGCCTTTTGGTGTTTAATTTTGGGTTCTGGAAGTTTTGGTTATTGATCTTTAAAATCAGTTAGCCGTGTTGGTTATTGTGCTCATGATTGAAATGGGTTTCTTTCCTTGCTCATCTTGATATATTGCTCATTTTGAAGATTCATTAGTTCCATTCATTTGGTTCTGATTAGGAACTAAAATTTTCCTACTTACAGCTCCCCTTGCAACCTCTCAAGCACCCCAACTTAACTAATACTGATATCGTTCTGGTATTCATTTTACTCTCTTCTCAACCAGTCTAAACATTCTCCCCATCTCTCTGCAACTTTTCAACATCTAATACTCTAATGGAAGGCAAAGGGTACACTTAAGATGGCTCTGTTGATCTCCGCGGCTGCCCGGTCCTTGCAGATCAAATTGGGAAGTGGAAGGCCTGCACAGTTCTTGTTGGTAATTTCAACTGTTCCTAAATTCTTTCTCTAGACTATGGGAAGAGGAAAATACATAAGTTTGAATATGATTCTGTTGCTAAATTTTATTCCTGAGACATGTCATAAGTTCGAATTTGATTTCGTTTGCTAAATTTTATTCCTAAGACATGTCTGTGCTTTGCGAAAATATTTAGAGTAGAGCTTTGTTTTTTTCTTTCCATTTGAGGTGTAATTTAAGACACAGTTATTTGGTATTTAAGTTAAAAGCCAAGGGTTTATCATTAAATAGTGAGATATTAAATGGATGTGATCATGTTACCCTCAAAAGAGCCAAGG
Organism: Sextonia rubra; assembly: GCA_037013555.1. Classification (NCBI taxonomy): domain Eukaryota; kingdom Viridiplantae; phylum Streptophyta; class Magnoliopsida; order Laurales; family Lauraceae; genus Sextonia; species Sextonia rubra. The sequence continues at coordinate 99,760,878 of JASUAD010000001.1, read as the reverse complement.
GTTTGACAGTGTTGTCAACCAAGATCAATTACATAAAATGAACCATGACCCATATAGTACAAACCTTGAATTGCCATCAGGTGATTTAAATAACCTTAAGCCACCATTAAAAAAAAAAGGAAAAGAAAAAGAAAGTAAGTAAACTTGAGCCAAGTTCAGATAACAGCTTTCTATTCAATATCTCATACCCCACGCGTGAGTTGTTCGCCACCAACTCATTTGTTTATTGCTCATAGACTTCGTTTCAGCGCCTACAATTGGGTAGGCCTGCCCCATGTTTCAATCCCATGACCTCGTGACTAGTACTCTAATCTCCTGTGTATAATCCATGATACATAGCCCATTTGGACTGAGATTGACATTGCATAATAAGAAACCGAGATTCTGTCCTCACCTGGAGCAAAATCTGACATTCAACAATGGGTTTGATCGTCAGTACCACAAGACAACTTGGTCAAAACTGAATTGTGTTGTAGATTCAAACCATCAAAATCAGCATGAGCAAAGTAATAGTCAAACCAATATGGACCAGCAGAGGTTCTTAGACATGTCTATGTCTAAAATTTATCATTTGAAACAACAGTTAAGCTGGATCAGATAAATGGCCAAATAGGATATAACAAAAGCGTCCATTTGTTTTTATTATTTGTTTCTCTCAGATTGGTTTACTTTTGTGCCAGAGGGATAGAACAAAGAGGGCCTAGAGTAGACAACTCTTTTTTTTTTCCCTTGTTATTTTCCATTTGTTCGATGATTGATTTCTGTTCTAGTAAATTTAGATTGGAGGCATTTCTAATTTAGTAAGATTGTTGGGTTTTTATTTTTTTGGGGGATGATTACCTTTTCCTCATCTGTGTTGTAGGAGTGCATTCCTTGAAGATGCCATGGTTGTCTCTTGTTGGCATTCATTTGGTGGTTTCATGCTGCGAAAGGTCCTTGAAACGGTATGCAAAGTTCTCCATTAGTTTAAACTTCTCAAAATAAGGTCTGAAATAAATTTCCTTGTACAACCATTCCATTATACCATTGTGAAAGATCTGCCGCATATTTATTTTGATAAATGCAAGTGATACTGTTGTAAAATGCTAAAACTACTGGGTGCCCTTTGGGACCTTATAATTGTATGTATAGATTGATCAGCCTTAAGCACACTTCATAATGTGATGCATTCTGAGAATCAGATTGCAAAATCTGGATAGATATAACTGATTGAACTGTCTTGGCACGAAACTTCTGCAATCAGCGATGCAGCAAGTCTATAGCGGAAACCGGCAGCTGTCTAGATTGGTGACAGCATTAGATGTTCCTCTGGTGAGCTAATCAGTCTTTGAAGAGTCTTTAATCAATAGAAGCTAGCTCCAAGGAAATCTATTACAGCAACAGAAGGAAAGATGCCTTAGACAAGCCTTCCATAGATTCACCTACAGCCTGCCACATGACTGTTTGTTGGTGCAGTCCACTGGGATTCTGATTGACTTGAGGTTAATCAGTATTCACTTGCATTATGATTTATGAATCAATGTATGGGCAAAAAGCATTTCGATTTCTAAATAGAAAAAGAAATTCTAACCCTATTTATATTACATCTCAACTTTGTTTATAACTTCTCAAACCATGGGCTCGCTATTCCAACTAATAAAACTAGGACATTCTGAATCTCCAAAAGGCTGCAGAAGTATGAAATGATTCAAGAACCTACTGTCTTTGTTGTTCTGTCCATCTCAGCTGGGACTTATTGGCTCGTCCAACTGGGCTAATGGTGCATGGACTATGCCCATTTGGCTGACATCCATCAGCCAGGCCTTGCTTAAATTTTGTCTGCATCAATATATTTGCATCACATGACACCATGACTGCCCACTAAAAGGACATGGACTGTTCTTTATCAATTATATCCCAAGGATCCTACTGAAACCATGTTTATGAGGCTACTTGAGCATCAGCCGTCTTTATAGGTTAAGTGATCCCTGTGCAAGATTATGATCTTGTAGTGTGATACTTCGTTCAATGGGAAATTGAGGTGTCTTGATACTGCTCAGGTCATCTTCAATCTGTCTAATTTCATAGGAGGTCATGTTTGCACATCTTTTCCAGTTTTTGTTTGGAAGAATGGTACTATCTTACAACTTTCAGGAAACTGCAAGGACATCAAATATGCTGCACAGGTCAATTGGTATAGGAGTTCAGGGTCTTGCAGATGTTTTTATCTTACTCAGAATGCCATTTGATTCACCAGAGATGATTGCCGAGTTCCAAGAGCAATCATTTGATTTCTGTTACTTGAATGGCTGTGATCTCAGGTCTGTCTTCTTGTTTTTGCGGGCTCAACAGCTCAACGAAGACATATTTGAAACTATATATTACTATGCTTTGAAAGCTTCTCCTGAACTTGCTGCAGAGGAAGGCACCTATGAGACCTATAATGGGGTCCTATCCGCATGGTTTGTATTTGACTATTTGGAGCTGATTCATAGAAAAGCCAGTTACTCTTTTCCTGCTTCATTCTAGTGTCAAAAAAACTTTTTGTCAGCTAACTTTATTTTCTTTTTGTTGAATGATCACATTGATTGCATTCTTCTCTCTCTCTCTCTCTCTCTCTCTCTCTCTCTCATATTTCTATTGTGATTAGTTGATGATAATGTTGTATATTAGCTCCATGTTTCATTTTCCCTTTTCTTTCGCAGTTTGTATTCTAAAGATTTATCATCCAAAACATGGATAGATTTCATTGTATAACTGTGAATTTGAAAGTTTGCTTAGTAGTCCCAATTGTTTTAGACTCTCCTTGGTAATCTGTTTGTTGGTTTGCTTTTTCTCATTTAATCTTGTTATAAAGAATTTCTGTTCATTGTTTAGGGATTGTCATTTTGTAGTAAAGTTTAGGAGTTTGTTGAGAATGGTAGTTGATTGGAGGATTGTTTTTCCATTTCTGACAATTGGGTTGATTCTCTGGTATCTTATCCTAAGAGCTGCTTATCTTGGATTGAAAATTAGGTTTTTTTAGGTCTTTAGGATCAATCATCAATTGGATAGAAGAGGCTTTTGATCAATTAGTTCTTTGTGTGCAAACTTAGTGTCTTTTTTACATGGTAGTTGATAGGAAGACCATTTTTCCCAGTTGTAATTAGGATGTCTTTCTAGAATTTTTCAGTTTATCTTTCGTATTTTTCTTTTGTGTGGAATAGAGAAGTAATTGTTGGCTGGATGACTGATTGTGTTTTCCATACTTTTAGCATGATCCTCATTGAATTAGAGAATTTTATCCATATCCCACTTTGCCTATGACAAGGTTTGGATTTTTTGCTCTCGTTGTTGGTCAGAAATCCTTTTCACCGTCAGTGCTTTATGTGACCATGGCCAGAGTTCTAATTTAAAAATCCTTATTGGGTGGAAATTAGAGTGACCAAACACAATCCACAAATTCAGATCTTTTGTTTCATTTTGAATAACATCATTGCTTCTCTTTGTCACTGGAATTCTACAGTCAGTCAAATTCTGACAAAAGCTGTCCTCTGTTTGAGCACTACATTTGTGGTCCATTCTTTGTATTGTTCTACTTATTTATTCATTTAATCTCTTGCAACATTTCAGCTGGAGATGCCTGTGAAATGCAAAATTGCTATAAAAACTAACTTAATAGGTTCTGTATGTGTTTTTTTTTTCCTACATTGTGGGCACCTTATCATTAGTAGTGTAACAGGTCCCCACTATCATCATAATTTAATATAAGATGTTTAGGATATTTCTATTAAATACTGTGAAAAGCTGGTGGCTACCTGTTTTAGTAGTGGATCTGTGGGAGCCCATGGATACTGCAGTTGTATTGTATCACTATCAACTATCAAAATGCTTGCCAAGTCAATATTCAATATCCCTCAGGCCAAACCATCAGCTAGTGGGCGAAAACCCTTTAAATGAATCTGTATTGCGATCATTGGATGTATATAACTATATATCCTTTTCTTCTCTTTATGTTTGTGATGCAAGTAATGTTATCTCTGGTTAGCCCCTCATCAACTTGACGAGAGTTGCATCCTTATTTTATTGCTTAATATAGTAATATCATTGTTACCTTCTAAAGGAAGGTACCCAGCAAAATGCTCATGTGGACATTGGTAGTGTTGTGGACTTTTGCATTTGGATTGTGTGTAAAGGAAAGAGTACATGGTTTAGTCTGGCTCCTTTTATAATGGTGTTTTTCTTGCACTTGTAATATTTTACTCTGTTTTTAGCACAGTCTATGATTATTTATATCCTTCTGCTTATTTTGTTGCTTAATATAGTCCACTTGATGAGTGGCATGGCTTTTTTTTAGACTATGTTTTGTTACTGGTGAAATTCATCCAATGGGTGGTATTGATATGAAATGTGATGTGTGTTGATGTTGTGTTGCAAAGATCCTCATCAAATAATAGCTGCACTGATATCCAGTTATTTTTTTTTTAATGAAAGTGCTTGGAAGTGGTTGACCAATTTGTAATGACGAACATTTCTCATTTCAATAATTTAAAAATTAATTCTGGTTTGGTTTTATGTTCAAGGGAAGTTCTTGAATTAGGCAACTGTTAGAATATGAAATGATGCATATTTTTCCACTAAGACTAGAGAAATCCTATCATTTTTTATATAAAAAATGGATATGTACTTAATAGCTCAAGTATATCAATTCATAATTGTACTTCCCATTCATTTTTTTAAAATGCACTTGAAACCAAGGAATATCTATAAGATTTGGGTCTTTCATTCCAATGATCATAATTTGGCTGCATTTAGCATTTTAGCTGGCCACATATTTGCTGAAGTTTTCTTGTAATTTTACTTAATGCTTATATGTGAATATTTGAATATGCGATCATGATTCATGATGAGATCTTGGATGAACCACAGGCCATGTCCTGGAGGCCTCTCTTGCTAAGCGCCAAGCTGACAGGAAGTCTGATGCGGCCTCAAATTGCTACAAAGGCGGGACTATTCCAAGTTACCTTCCTCCTCCTGGTTATGGTTTCTTTGGAGATCTATATGGAGCTTTGGGTGCTGGATATGGTGCTGCCAGATATGCGCAGGTGGTCATTTTATTTTATTTTATTTTCCTATTTGCAATTGGCAACTGGCTTTATATTTTCCATGCCTCTCCATACTGTTTTTCTTACTATAATTTGGTATTACAATTATGTGCAGCAGCCCATGATATATGGTAGAGGGCCAATGCCATCAGGGATGCAAATGGTGCCAATGTACTTACTAGATGGTCGTCTTGGTTATGTCTTGTAAGTAATATTAGTTTGGTTTCAGTTATTCTCATGAGACGATGGTTTGCTACTTTATACTGACATGGGGCTTTTTTTGTTCTGAATAGGGACAACTTCCAAACTAGCTATTTATTTATTCTTTTGAAATGATAACTTCATTGAACATAGAAAAATAGTATAAGAGACGTATCCTGGAATGCTATGAAGCACAAGGCAAAGGCCTACAACATGCATCCTAAACGAAAAGAGAAGGCAATAAATGACAAAGACATGTGTCCATTGTAAGATGTAGTCAGTGGATTGCTCCTGCCAGCCTCCTTTGCCAAGATATTTGTTGCAGAATTTGCACTTTGATGGACATGAGCAAGCAAAGCACGAAGATGCTTGACTAGGCTTACCACCTTTTCATAATTCAGGCACATCTCCGAGGCTCAATGTAGGATTTCTTTTGGACAGAAATAAAGTGCAAATGCTGGCAAAAACAAACTTAATTTTGAGACTTCTGGACTGCCATTTTATTGATCATCAAAGCACTTATTTATACAACTGATCAAACAGAAATAGCAAAAAGAGTGCAGCTAAATCTGCTGTAAGTTACATAATAGAAATTAAAAAATAGCAGAAGAATAGGTCAAGCCTAACAGACTTTGACAATTTCAATTCAGCAGGTGTTAAACTTCAACACTTCTCAAACATCAGCAGCCCACTCAGCTCCACGTCAGCAGCTCCTAGGGCATCATTCAACACTCAACACCTGAGGCCCACTGAATGGCACACGTATAGTTGCCTTCCACAATGATATGCTTTATATTTAGATGACAAGCTTCATGGAGACCTGTCCGCAAAGCCAACACCATTGCCTCTTTTACTAATCATGTACAAACTGGCCTTAAGATGGAGAAAATGGTCTTTGCTTCACTATCACAAACAATTCATCTTGTTCAACAATGATTCCAATAAAATAAAGCTTGAGGGAGCCTTGCAGGGGAGGAGAGCACTTAGGATGAGAACAAGCCATATTTTGGGGGGGGGGGGGGGGGGGGGGGGGGGGAAAGCAATTCTGTTTATAGTGACTGTTGTCAAAACAAGTCACTGGGCCTGGTTGATGGGCCCAGCCCATTGGGTCAGCCCAATGGACCCAATGCAGATCTGGCTCATTAAATTAAACCAGATCTGGAGGGATTCTTTGTAGATTATCACATCTTTTGTACAGCTTTCTCTGTTTGTATATTTCCTTTCTTAGCTTTTGACAGCTTCTTAATTTGTATCATATTTAGTAAGTGAAATGTTATTTATAGGCATGCTGTGATCGTCTCAGGCATGCAATTCTCTCTTCAATTCTGCTCTTGCTTGGTTTTTATTTGAGTTAGATTTCTTTACAACTGTAGATGTATCTTTACAGAATGGGGCTAACTGAGCAACCAACACCCAATTGGCACCATGTTACTTCACCTTTTATACAATGTTTCCACATTTAGAAAATTTTCCTTCAAGACAATATATCTTCCTTGCTTTCCAAATAACCCAAATAACAGCCATGAATGAGATCTTCTATACAACTCTTCCCCTCTTCGCACCCACTTTCGTCATCCTAGCCAAGAAAAAGCCAGTAACGGCTATAATGCTTTTTAGAAAGACTCAACAGTGTCCTATAACTAAAGCACTTATTTCAGAAGGATGGAGCAACACTGTGATTTAGGATGAAGGATCCATAGTTTTTGCATTTGCTAGGTACATGAAACACACATTAACAACAGTCATCCTATGCTCACGCAAAATTTCCATAGTAAAGATACCTCCTTAGATTATGATTCAGACAAAAGCTGGTACTCCTGGAGGGGCTTCAAATTTCCTTAGGCATTGCATGGGGTTAATAGAGAAATATCCCATCCATAGATGTCATAAAGAAATAACCTACTGAAAAGTCTCTTGTCTGTTGTATTACCCATCTAGACTCTTCTATCTACCCCATTTCCAGAATGTATACACTGCTTGGGTTGTTTGGGTAATTCACCTGTTGAGTGTAGTGAAGTAAATAGCCAAATCAAGAGAATAAAAATAGAGGGAGTAAAATCAAAATGTGTGGCCTTTTGTCATTTAGTGGCTTGAGACTAAAGAACCTTTATTTATTTGATTATCTTCAAAGCTTCTCAAACCGATACTGCCTCTACCTCATTTGAAATTGTAAATACTTACTGAATGTAGACGCACAAATATTTATGATCCATGAAATATGTAATTTTTGAGATTGTCTTATCGCATGTCTTTTGTGCTTTTAATTTATATGTTGTCTGTAAATCACCATCAACACCGAAGTCATAAAGACTTGTCTTAAGGCTATGATATTATGGTCTTATAGGAATAACTTTATACCTATGATGACGAAAAGGCCCTGTATTATTAAGCTTTGGACTGTTAGTTTTCTAGGAAATATTTTCTTGTGATGTGTTGTGTGCTGCTTCTTGCTTGAGTTTTACCAGTTACTACTGAATTTCTACTTTCGTATTGTCTGATGTAAAATTATTGATTGAGGCAACTTGACTTTCAGTTCTCTTAGCCAAGTTTGATTGTACTCTACAAATATCAGTTGTAAATATTGTCTCTTTTTATTGGTTTTTTGTCCTTTTTTTTTGGGCTGCAGACTATCAGAAAAGGATAAATGCGTGCAAGCAAAATATAGAGGAGGCAGAGAATGAAGTTGTTCCTCATACAGAACTCGACCGCCTTCGGTGTGAATTAGAAGAAGCCTTGCTAGAGCAATAATCAATTCACCAGGTACTTAGATAAGCATATATTTGGTTTCCAGCATGATGATTCCTGATTCTAGCTTCTTGATGGAGAACATGGATTCAGGTTTTTGGTGTAGTTCTTAAAATGCATTTCATTCAACATAACATAAATGTAAACTTAATTCTAGTTGCATACTCATTGTTGATTGCTTGTTTGTGTTCTACAGCAGCAGTGAGAGCTCTTCTGATGGTGAACCTTACGTATCGAATCATTTAAGGAAGCACAGGCAACATGACCAATCAAAGAAGGTTGAAGTGGATATCCACAACAACTGTAATTGTGAAATTCCTCCAATCTTTATTGTTTGAGTATCTTGTTTGAAGTTTTTTTAGATAGTGAATAACGTACTTTTAACTAATCTTAACATAATCAATTTTTTAACAGTATATGGAAGCATTTTCCCCCAGCATTGGACGACGATGTGCGGCGTCCGGAGAGGATGGGCAAAGATGGGGCATTCCATTAAAAGCTTGCAGCCGCGGATGTCAAAAATGTTCGGGACTTCTTGAAGTTTTCAGTTGTCAACCCCTCTGGCCTAAGAACTATAAGCACGAATCTTTGATCAATTTTAGTGTTACTTGTATACGAGATTAGCTCAATATCACAGTTCTTACTTTGTGAACCATGTAAATTATATACATATAAGTGATTAATCATTGTTAATTTCCTTTATAACATTGAATGAGGAACTTTGCCAAGCATTGTTTTTCAAAATAGGTCCATCAACAAGCACTGTTCAGTTTTCATTTGCACTGATGCAAATCAAACTATGTTTTATATGGACCCAACTGCAACATTTACCAGTCGGCCCATCCATTTAATTTACCAATGCAGTTTTCTGCTTATAGTTCTCTATAGTTTAGATTTGGTAAATAAGTCCACAGCTATTACTACGTGAAACACAGGAATGGTGTTTGGCAAAGTTTTTAAATGAATAACTATATATATATTTTCCCTTTTATATTGGCAGATTCTGAGAAAGCTTGTGGATGATGCTTTAAAGTTTTTAAATGAGAAAGTCACCAAAGCTTGTGGATCTCTACAATCGTCATCACATAAGTTAGAGATTGAGTTTGAGCACTGACATGTAATGGATTTTATGATAGTATATGCAATGGAACTATGTTATTAAATGTGAGTTTTGTGTTACCATGTCTTGTATATTGCTTATGGCATTCAATGCCTTTGTTATTATAAAGAAATGTAATTTCCATAAAGTGTAGGGGAATGCTATATTTTGGAATGCTACAAAATTATTTCTATTTTACATTTTAGAAAGGCTCTAATCCTTTTAGAATTGGAAATAATTGTTCATAAACTATGCTTTATTATTTTAAAATAAAAAGATTAGAATGGTTTACAATTATCATATAATTAGAATTTTGGAATGGTTTAAAGCATTTCTGAAAAACAACTGAAATAGTTCAAAATCATTTCAAAAATAAAAATAGGAATGGTTTTGACCAAACTAGAGTGGTTTAAAATAATTTTAAAAGTAAAAGTAGGAACGGTTTTAATCCAAATGGAATGGTTAAAATTAGGAACGGTTTCTGACCAAACTAGAATGGTTCAGAACCGTTCCAAAAGTAAAATCAGGAACGGTTTCTGACCAATTAGAACGGTTCGGAACTATTCTAAAAGTAAAATAGGAATGGTTTCTGACCAACTGAAACGGTTCAGAACCGTTCCAAAAGAAAAAAAACATGAACAGTTTCTGGCTCAACTGAAACGGTTCATAACTGTTTTAAAAGAAAAAATAGGAACGATTTTGAACTGTTTCAAATTTTTAGCAATAGGTTATTCTGGAACGGTTTAGAACCATTCCAGATACTATTAGGAACAATTCAAAACCATTCTAGATAGCAGTTTTGGTGTAGTAAGGATTTCAATTTCCATCTTAACTTAGCTACAGTATACTTAATCTCAATTGATATAACACACATTGATCTTAAGAATACCCATCAAATGCATCCACATCCTTGAACATAGCATTAGCGATACATTTAATGACCATGTTTGAAATCAATGAACATACACTTTTTTTTTTTCCAATTCTTTGGTAACTCAACAAAAGGGGTTAGGATTCAATAAAAAGCCCATACACACAAGAAGAAAATTCCCTCACAAGGAGCCCACACACGTAAGAAGAAAGCCCACGTGGCCAGAGCCAAGCCCACTTTTGGCAAGGCTTGATCCTTAGGCGGCTTTAGCAGTAGGGCCAGAGTTTGACCCAAAAATTAAGCCCAAGTGTGATATAAAAAAATGGCATTTTGTTGATATAAGGAGTTGAACCCATGCAATCAAATCAACTTCATGCAACTTAAACAACTAAACTAGAACTTTCTATTGCTAATTAAACCTTTTCTTTATTAATAAATTATTATAAACCTGGGCTCAAGCTAGACCTCTTGAACATATTTCATGCGGCCTGCACTTGGGTTAGGGATTTATGGCCTAATTCGAGCCTAATCAGGGCTAGGACTTGAGGATTAAATTTAGGGCTAAGACTTGACATTGTTCAACCCGGCCCAGCTTTGCCCATAAATATCCGTGAAGAGGTGGCATACCTACGTAAAAACTAACACCTCTTGAGAATGAGGTTAAAAAAAAAAAAATCTTTAGATGAGTTTGGAATCAACGAATGATACATACATTCACAAACATCAATGACCATGTTTGAAATCACACCACACCTGCGCAAACGACAACGGGACAACCACTCTATCATAACGCAAAAATTTGAATTGGTAAGAATGCTTGGCCCTTAATATTATCCAACCTGATTATATTTCCTATCACCTGATTCATCTTGACTCATTTGAGTAAAAAAAGGTAAAGAGAAGAAAAGAAAAAGATAGGTTAAAATTGATTAGCTTGAATTTATTACTTTTATTAGTTTATCATATACCTTAAATATCAAAATATATTTGCTGATAAGTTCCATTGCCAAACAAGAGGAGAGAAATCTTATCAAGAGTCCACTTGTGTCCTCTCCCACCTGCTTTCTAGTCAGAGATGAATCTCTTGAAACCATGCAAACTTTGAGGGCCACTTCACATTATACGTAATTACATGTTTGAAAATGAATGAAAGATGCCATTTTAAAGTGCCTACAAACTCATTGAATAATTATTCACCTCCTCCATCAAGTCTTAAGATCTTAATTTTTTTTCTTAATTAATTTTCTATTTCTAGTCTAAAATGATTAGATTTTTCAAGAGCCACAAATTTATTTTTAAGTAAATAAACATAGAAAAATTTGAAGAAAAATATCAATAAAATTAACAAAATATTTGGTAACACCTCTAGTAATAATATTATTTAGTTCACAAATATCACTATGAAATAGGCACACTATTTTAGAACATCGGGCAAATGAAAATTGGACACAAATTTCACAATAATTGGGTTTAAAATCTTTTTAAGAAATTAAACCAAGTTTATTATATTCTTTAAAGATGAATAATCCATATATCCTAGTCTAGCATTCAGTAAACCAAAGACACAATAATATAAGCAGAAGTACAAGCATTTTTATTACCAATAAAATTTATATTCATCTTGAAAGGGCCTTTTTAGAAATGTAAGATTTTCCTACAAAAAACTCCAATTTTTTGTAATTACAAATTTATTTACTTGAAACACTTATGTGAAATTATCTTTTCCAAATAGTGAACCAAATACCAAGTTCTTTTCCACTTCGGGCACATGGAGCACTTCAATCGAAGTAAGGACTTCCAGAGGAGAGGTGTAAGATCAGTTTTTCTTGATCAGTTACTTGGATCGTAGATGAGTTTCCTATAGAGTTCTTGTCCATCTTCGACCTTCTCGTCAGAGACAAATGCACTTCAATCATTACAGATGTGGCGGGTCACACCATTACTCATCCACCAATCTCTACAGTAACAGATAAGACTCACCTCTCTTACTACTGCCACAAAATTTTTATGAGATTAGGTTATTTTTTCCTTTGTTTTTTTTTTATGGTGGCATTCTTTTGCATAGTGGCTCATTTTTCCACATACAAAACATTCATAATCTTTTTTCGTACTTATATCCTAAGATCTTGCTTTTTATTTTTATTGGCCTGGGCCATGTTGGGTTTGGGCCTTTTTTAAATCATTTTTAGTTTTAGTAACCTTGGCCTTACCCACATATTCAAAATCTTTACTCTTTGTCTCATGATCTCTATGATGTTATAGGATTCAGAGACGAACTATGAGATCTTCTAATTTAATTTCTTTCTTTTTATGTTCCCAGGTGATCCTAAATTCCTTCGACGATGGTTGGAGTTCATGAATGGTGCTACCTTCTTGTTACAAATAATTTGGGTATCCATTTCCTCATATTGGACTTTATGGATTATCTTTTGAAAATCTCTAACTTGTGCTATCATAGGTTTCCTTCTTCTATTTGAAGATCCATAAATTGTTCTATTGCATTTTTTTTTGTACCTGCATATTCATCAATATATTCCTTAACCAAGGCTTACTATAATTCTTTAGTGGTTTTATATTTTAAAAATATATAATATTATAAGGAATTTTCTCAATAATTTAGAATTTCACTCTTACAATCAAAATCATCAGGTTTCTACTAATTATTTTGATACGTACCAGCATGCCCATATCCATATAGTCTGGGACATTCAATGGGTAACACATATATGATTTTCATTATTTTGAGGAGATACTACATTTTCATTTACTATAATTTAAAATTTTGGCCCTCAAAGTTGAAAACTTTAGGATTGTATTCTATAACAATCATTTTAATTTATTTACAATTAATCCATAAAATAAAACTTGCGTAAATTTTGAGGAAGTAATTTACAAAAATTGTAAATAAATTAAATGAATTGAAGAAAAAATTACAAAACAATTGGTGGCCGAATCACATATTTAAAGACAACTTTTTGAGGAGATAGTCTTAAGCTTGATGTTACGTTGTAACTGCCCCACAATGGTTAATGGATATCCACTTAAGTTCGTAGACCTTGGATCAAAGAATAAATTTTATATGTGGATGAACCCACATGCATGCACTCACAGTCGCCACCACCTAGTCTAACCTACAACACAAACACTAAAAGTAATTAGGAAAAATATTATAAATGCTTCTTTAAGAGTTATCCACTTCCAATGTGAAATTCTTAAAGGCACGTTTGGCACTGGTCCACAGGGCTGTGGGAATTTTATACTTTCAAGGAATCCTTCCTCAAACCTAGAATCAACCCATCATCTCTTAAAAAAATTAGGCTTGGCAAAATAGAGGATTTCTAGGAAAGAGACCCTTAAGAAATCAATAGCTTGGAACGTTTTGGCCAATATATCATGATCCACAAGGCCCTACATTGTAAAATTTGGTCCCATGGCCATTCTTGGCCTCTAAATTAGATCTAGCAGTCTGGAGTTTTGAAAAGGGGCCCATAAAAGTCTAAATTCATGCATGGAACGTTGATCACCTTTTCAAAATTATCGTCACATCTAAGAAAAATTAGCAGCTGAAACTTGGTCTCATAGCCATTTTGGGGGGCCTGCTCACATCTAACTATCTAGATCATCAAGAAAATGCTCACCCACTAATTTGATGAAGAAAAGGCATGAATTCTAGAGATGATGCCCAGTTATTGTTCATTCGCCTCTCTACGCGCGTGATTAGATAAGGGTTAGGGGAGACCGTGGCTTTCCATAAAAGGGCAGAAAAGTAGAAGCCTGCTTTCCGCTTTCCACGTAGTTGCCAAATGTGATTTTTCCATGATCCCAAGGATTTCTGGTTGGAAATTCGTGGCGAAGACCATTGCCAAACGTGCCCTAAGAAAATGAGGGAAATCAATGTCCTTTAATGCACAAGAATACCAATGTTTCAAATCTTCCAAAGGAAGTCACCACCACCTAGGCCAACGTACAAGACAAAAACTAAAGTAACTAGGAAAAATATTATGAATGCTTCTTGGGTGTGTTTGATATGTGTTGGAGTAAATGTGGTGAGGTGAAGCCTCAAATCAAGAGAGAATAAAATGTGATTGGGTTCTGATGACTTTTTGTTTTTAGCTACTTAAAATGATTTTTTGTAAGTTAATAGTTGCTTTTTGGTTTTTTTTAAAAAGGGTGAGATTTTCAATTTTTATACTTTTGATTTAACCCGCACATGAAATCATGTATTTGAAAAGGAGGCTCTACTTCACTCCACTTCACTTCACCCCCATCCAAAGATGCCCATGAGTTATCCACTTCAATTGTGAGATTCTTAAGAAAATGAAGGAAATTAGTGTCCTTTCGTGACAAGAAAACCAACATTTCAAATCTACCAAAGGAAGTCTCCAAGTGTAATTCCTATTGCACAAGGCCATTCTTGCATTCTGAAAGGTGAAATTTTGAGAATTCAAAATGTTAGAAGCGACATTTTAAGCAAGGGTACATGCTCATACATCCAACATCCACATTTATTGTTATTTTTTTTAAATCCACGTTTCTCATAAAAAAATATCTCCAGCCTAACATGCTTGTACTAAATGACACTGCAGTACTTCAATCTAAATTGCAATTCCTTTAATCTAGTTGGAGATCCTCACCCTCTCTCTGTAACCTCCTGTCCCTTTCTCCCTTGCAATTTCAAACTTTTCAAAACTGATGAGTTTAGACACATTAGGGCATAGATTTAGCTGGGTCATCTGACACACTGCTGGGTGAGTTGATTCTTTTCACCCTGGATTCCTAGGCAGTCATTTGGTTGCTATTATTTACATAGGAAAATGCTACATGCATCACGGAAATGGTATTAGTGATGGTAACATAATAGAAATGGAATACCATAGTGAAAACCTCCCATTGAAAATTAGAACCAATAAAAATATAGGCCCATCCTTTAGTGGGTTGATTCTTAATTTTAAGTCAATTGGATATGGTCCCCCCATAAGATCAATCATATTCTTAAAATGTACTCAATTTTATAAAGACAAACTCTTATTAAAGTAAAATTTGAAAAAAGCCCATCTAAAGAGATGATTTATTTTTGGGTGGTTCAAACAATAAATAAGTAGGCTTCACTTTATAGTTCCATACTCCTCACAAGGAAGCGTGTGTGAGAAACTTTTAGAACTTCGAGCTCTTTTAACTTTACGTTCCATACTCCTCATAAGGAAGCATGTGTGAGAAACTTTTTGAACTTCAAACTCTTTAACTTTACATTACTATGCTTATCATTTACAACTTTAGAATTAAATTTTTTTATAATGTCATAACCGAATTTAAATATTGCCCTCACTACTACATATCCATGCTTCTCATAGAGTCATGGCCCATTAGATGATCACAAGTAACACATCAATGATTTTTTTTAATTAGTTGTGTATGGATTGTTTATCTATGTTGTTTATATATGATTCATTTAGCACTAGTCCTATTTCTAATCGAGTGAGATACAAGTCTCTGTGATAGAAAGGATAACAATTTTTGTAGTTTGAATTCACTGGTGTGGGTCCTGCTATTTTTCACAAAGTTTTGAGAAATTTTATGATGAGAAAGTTGGGGTATAGGCCTACCCAAATGCACATTTGACTTTAACAAGTAATAAGATTAGCTTTGAACGGTGCTATCATATTGGGTTCATTAGAGATTTACCTGACTCTCCATTAGCTCGAAGGGATTAGTCCAACTTAAAGGGTTGGGTCACCCTCAATTCAAACATATAGCACTCGTAGATCCACATTTCATCAATTACTTTGCAATTTCATTATATAATTGAAACAAAGAAGAAGAGTGGTTGAAAATCAAATTTAGAGTTTAACAGACTAACAAGAATCATAGTTTACCAACATACATTTAATATTAATTAGCTTTTATTTGCCTATGATTAAGAGTTCTAACTATCACTCCTTCTCTTAGCTCAGTTGAGAAGAAGAACCTGCTATTCTTGACCTAAAATGACATGCACATAAGAAAAGATAAAGAAAATGAGTGCATGCTTAATAAAGAGTCTCCTAGACCCTATTTTTAACCCAAAAAAGTTGTAATAGTAAGAGATCTTACCTTAGAGGTTGATTAGAAAGAGAAGGTGCCTAAGTCTTTCACTTCAAAGAGATGAGAAGCGCTAGAAGATGATTGGAATGAGAGGTGAGAACCCCCAAATCTCACATGCAAGCTATAAGACCTTCGGTTGATCAGGGAAATGGTGATGAGAGGATGAAGGAAGAAAAGTGCTAGAGCAGAGAGAGTGATAGAAAGAAGAGAAAAGATCGAGTGAAGTGATTTTGGCTCCCTTTTAAATCCAAATTCTTTGCGGTTGATAAGAAATCCATATGTCTTGAGGTATTTTCAATTTAATTTAAATGAGGGTCCAATTAATTTAAACGATGTCAAATGCATTCAAGTCAAGTATGAAAGGTGACGAACTCAATGAGAGGAACGCACTAATATTAATATGATCCATATACGTTGTAAAACCATGAAATCTAAAATTAGCAAAAAAGTCTTTCATCTACCTAGTTAAGGCTACACTCGACCCAAACTACCTATCCATAGCCCAAATTTGACCAATTAGACTCAATGAGACAAAAAAACTTAATCTAACCTAATTAGAAAGAAAAAGTCATTAAGTGGTTTAATTCCATATTAGTTAACTAATATCATACTTAATTAATAATTAAACACGCTTAATTGGGATTGGAGTGTTACATCAGGCTAGCCCGAGCTTGAACTAGGCTAGCCGATTTGGTCCAGGCTTCAATGTCACATTTTGGCCCACTTAATAAATGGGCCGGTCTTGGACTTAGTCGTAAAGAGTCCAAAGCCCGGCCCAACCTGATTGAAAAAGGGATAATAAGAAAGTATTGAAGAGTACACAGAGTGCACATGGGAAATAAAGGGCTAAATCCTTACCCCAGAAGAGTACACAAGGCTTCTCAAAGACCTGGGCTAGCACGAGCCCGAACTGGGCCTAGCCCGATTTGGTTCAGACTTGGGCCTTTGGTTTAAGTACTAAGGTTGGGCTTGGGTGTCATATTTTAACCTAATTAATCAAGGGACCAGCTTGTACTTAGTTGTAGCAAAAGACCAAAGCTTGGCCCGGCTTGACTGAAAAAGGGGTAATAAAAAACTATAAAAGAGTACACATGGGATATAAAAGGCAAAATCCTTACCGGAAAGAGTACATAAGGCTTCTCATGGACCGAGCTAGCACGAGCCTAAACTAGGCCTAGCTTGAATTGGTTCAAGATTGGGCCTTCTGTTAAAGTACTTTGGTTGGGCTCGTGTGTCATATTTTGGCCCGATTAATAAATGGGCCTGGCTAGGACTCAGCTATGGTGAGCCCAAAGCCCATTTTGGTCGGATTCAAAAAGGGATAATAAGAAATTATAGAAGAGATTATTTGAATTTAGGTAGTTTTATATATATAGACTTGCACCAAGCTAGTTAAGCAACATTTGTCATTGTAAAATTTTACTCTCTTTATTAATTTTATGTTAAACTTGGGCTTTCGAATTTCCAGGCTAGCTGGACTTGGGTCAGCTCCATGTGGCCCTATTCGGGCCTAGGCTGGGCTTACACTTAGAGTTTAGAAGTCGGGCAGGGCCTATATGTTCCTTACCCCGGCCCAACCAGGCCCTCGGCACATGAACTCCCAGATTTTACTGTTTAGTGTCAAACATGAATCTTGAAGATCTACAATCATTTCATAGTTCTAACCAAATGTAGAGCATGAGGAATCCTTAGCTATAAAATCTTGAGCGAGAGTTTTCATTTTCTAAGGTCTGTGAGGAATTCCTAAACCTTAAATTCGTCACTTGTTGCCAAACATGTCCTTAGCAAAAATCACATTCACACAAGATAAACCAAGAGTCCTTCAGTGACTTCTTACATGAGATGGCTAGAAACATTTTTCATATTCTCAATACTGAGAAAACACATTACTCTCTAATATGTGGTACCCATCTAATCGCACAAATAAAGATAACTTTTTTTGGTAAAATCTAATCCCACAATTGATAACTCAAATCAATCACATCATTGGATAATCAAAGCCAATCACCAATTTACCCAAGCATATTCTGTCCTGGATATTTAATCAATCCAATCAAAGTAGAGATATCAATTGTTTTGCATCTGATTAGGAATTGAATCTCCGTTGCTATATCAATTGACCTGATTTTGGCTTTGAGAAATATTTTATGAATTTTAGATTGTTAGAATGATTGAGCTAGAGTTTCTCCTGAGAAGGAAACTACAAGATTGAAGATTAAAAAGAATAATAATAACAGCCACATCTTTATGACTCGATCCCCTGTTCAATAAATTGATTATTTCCCAACTTTATTTGGCCTAATATTGTACTTCATACAACAGTCTTTCTCTTGGATAGCTCATATTTCGGTCTTTCCTTCCACGGATGTTTGAGAAATTTTCATTTTGTGATGATTTATGGGGTGGGAGTGGAACTGAAGGCACAAACAGTAGTATGATATAAACTTCTAATTTATCAATTGATGTTGTGATCATGAGTCATCCAAAACTAAATCAATGTCAAATAGAATCAATCCAAACTATGTCCAAGAAATCTAAATCAAGCCTAAATATAAGGGAACATGTATTGTAAAAATTCCCACCAAACAAATATGCATTTGGAAAATAAAAAATAATAATAAGAGAAATAAACTAGAAGAAATCATCATGTCCATCAGACTTTGGAAGTCTTACGAACTCAAATGGATCAGATCTAATCCTGTATAGCTTGCCCAATCTGGTACCACACTTCACAAACTCAAATGCACACCTGCTGTAAAAAGAGTTCACATAGAATACCGGTTGCTCTGCTCAAACATCCTGTTTATGCATAAAATTTGATTCATTCCTTAATATAATTCACAAAAATAAAACTTAATCCACCTTCAAGTATCATAAAAGGAACCTATACATGGTTCTGACCCTTTTTAAACATTTATTACATGAAACACTAATCACTTCATTAAATAGAGAGTGGTGGTGGAGGATGTCGTGGTGGTGGAGGATGTCGTCTTCCTATTGTCACCGAGCCCGTGTCACTGGATGGCCCGGGCCCAAATCCGTTACATGGTGGTTCTTTAGTTCTTTTCTTGCACCTCGTACGAGTGGGCTCTGCAAGGAGAAGAAAATAAATTCTCATGAGATGAAAGTGAGAACCCTGAACAACCCACTCTAAAAGGGAGTTGGTTGCCTGTTTAACCGAACCATTGGGTTTTTAGGAACAGGGCTGTCTATCCTTTATTTACTGAGACTTTGTGAAAGATTGGTCTCTTACATACACCCCATTGCTTCCTACAGATTAACAATACACGACTCCTCCCACTAACAATAACTGCACAAACACAGACACTTAACTCATAAAACCTAATCCCTGAGGTGGGGAAACACTTTGGGAAGAACGGAAGAAATGTAGGTGGGAAAAAAGGAAGAGGAAGGAAGAGGGACATTTTGGGAATTTAAAAAAATAAGTAGAAGATGGACAGTGCCCAATCTCCCTTCTTTTTTTTTTTCATCTTACCTACTACTCCTCCTATTCCAGAGGGGAGGCGGGCATCAGCTGGAGCCTGCAGAATGAGAAAGAGAAGGATGGCAGTGGCTAATATCCTTTTCATTTGGACTTCCACTGAACAATCAATCTACACAATAGCGGCGTGGGACCGGCGACGGAGACGGAACAACGACGATGCTGTTGTCCGGCGGCGACTGCGTACTGCCGGCAGTGCCGTTTTCTCCCCTTTTTTTTTTTAATTTCTTCCGGTCGATCTTCCTCTTCTCGAGAAATCCGGCGGGCGTTCTTCTTCTTCAGAAATTGGCAGCCCAAAATCCGGCGAAGATGTGCAGTCAACACCACAAACACAGCAGCAGCAGACCCTCGTTTTTTTTTTCTTCAAATCTCTTCTCTCTGCTGTCTGCAACAGAGGAGCTGGCCGGACGCGCCGGGTCTTCGTCCTCGGCTACCGTCCAGCGACCTAGGACGGCGGGCTGCGACGGCGAACGAACGGCGATCGCCGCAACTGCTGCCTCTTCTCTTCCACCCGCTCCTCTCTGATTCTCTCTCTCAACTTTGCTCCCTCTTCTCTTCCACAATTGAAGAATAGGTGCCCGAATCACATATTTAAAGAACTTTATGATCAGATAGTCTATGTTACGTGTAACTGCCCAAACACACCCGGGCTCGCATAGATGATTGCATAGATGATTTGATTTTAGATGTTACCAAAATAGCTTGTGATTTTGTTAGCGAGGATTTCTCCTGTATTCTTATTAGGGAATTGAAAATGGCAGCTGAAGCTTCGAGCTTGTTATTCTGATCCAGTTGGTGAGTTTCTTTGTGGTATTGTTGATTAGTATCTCTTACTGACTAAAAAAAGATTATTTGCTAGAGAGTTTGTTAGGATAATATTCTTCTACATTTGTCACCGCTTCAGTTGTCTTATTCAGTTGTTCTACTATATCGCAATCATACTACAACTTCATCTCCTCTTTCAATTCACAGCATTAATGTATAACAATTTTTTTCTCCATTTCTACCGAAATGGATCGCAAGGAGGGAACTCTGTCTATAACTAATATATATCACAATATGAACGCCTTGACCAATTCTAAGCTCTGAATTCAGCTATACCGTAAAGAGACGACAGATGAGACAAAGTGACTGTATTGAAAGGCACAGATGGGGTCATGCAACTAGAGAGCTCCTCTGACACGCGCTGCATGGTTGGGCGTAACTGCGGTTGGTCTTGTATGCATGCCAATGCAAAAATCATTGTAAGAATGACTTCATTTGCCACATCATCTTCTGGAGGTGGAAGGCGTTGGTCTAACACATCCTTAAGAAGCATATTTCGGCCCCCTGATGTTGATAAAGAGCACATTAATTTGTTTGGATGTCTTCCAATCATCACTTCCAGTGCTACCACTCCAAAGCTAAAAACATCACACTTGTTTGTTACTTGCATTGTGTAAGCAAGCTCTGCAACAAAAGAAATCAATTATATATGTTCTATTCTCTATATTAATCAATAGTTTGATGACTTTCCTTACGAGACTAAGATAAAATGCAAAGAGGTTCACTAATTAACCTGGAGCAATGAACCCATAAGTGCCGGCCAATGTGGTCCAATTGGATGAATCAGGCTTTAGAAGTCTGGCTGTGCCAAAGTCAGAGACACAAGCTTCGAAGTTCCAATTTATCAGGATGTTGTTGGTAGATACGTCTCGATGTACTATCGCTGGAATGCAATCATGGTGCATGTATGACAAAGCGTGTGCCACTCCTTTCAAAACCTTTATCCTTTTGATCCAGTCTAGTTCAACTGCTCCTTCATTACTTCTTAGAAAGCTAGCTAAGCTCCCTCTTTCTATGAATTCATAAATCAAGAAATTGTGTTGAGGGTGGAAACAGTACCCATGGAGTCTCACAATGTTGCGATGCCGAATTTCTGATAGGGCCTTTATCTCATTTCTAAATGATTTCTGTGATGCAACATCTCTATCGTCGAATGGGTAAAGCTTCTTAATGGCCAGTACCTGATCTGTCGGCAACTCTGCTTTGTAGACTTTCCCATAGCCTCCTTCCCCGATGCAACATTTGTCATCAAAATCTTTTGTAGCCTGGATTATGTCTTTGTACAAGTCACTCCCATTGTAATTCAAAATTGAAAATACAATGACCTCTCCACTGCTTGTTTCTTCGGGCTCTCTCTTCGTGAACTTCTCCCTTTGCTTGAGGAAACTGAGAATTCCCACTAACACAACAACAATGAAGAGCGCCAAGAATGCCATAACAACAACCAAGACGACAATCTTACGTATAGGACCATGCCCTGCAGAAGACAAATCACATGGATGCAAACCTTTTGAGTTGCCACATAAACCCCTGTTGTTTTGAAAGGCCTCTGGTGAAGCATGCTCGATGGCTATGCCAATTGGAAGAGGACCCTCCAATTGATTGTACGATAAATCCAATGATATCAGAACTTCCATGCTTGCAACACTGGAAGGAATGGACCCAGAGAGCTTATTGTGGGAGATGTTCAGTTCTTCCAAACTCTGTAAACTTCCAAGCTGCGGAGGTATTTCTCCGGTGAGCAAGTTGTGACTGAGATCTAGCAACCGCAGGTTGGATGGTAGACGAGATGGGATGTTTCCATCAAAATTGTTTTGGCTTAACTTCAAGAGCCATAGTTTGGAGAGAGCGCCTATTTGTTGGGGGACTGGCCCACTCAATCTGTTCGCAGATAGATCAAGTGTCTCCAAACTGGATAACCTTCCCAGTTGAGATGGCACATTGTCAGAAAGATGGTTACCACTCAAATTTAGACCAATTAGACTTGATAACATTTCTAACTCCTTGGGAATCTCTCCAACGAGAGAGTTAAAAGAAATATCAAGCACGCCTAATCGAGTCAGCTGTCCAATTTCGGGTGGTATGCGCCCGGTAATCTTGTTAGAAGAAAGGCCAAGCATAGTCAAATTTGTGCATCTTCCCCAATTTGGTGAGAGTTCTCCATACAAGTTGTTGTTACTGGCATCAAAATATCTGAGATTTGGATACACTCCGAAGGCTTGAGATATATTCCCAGTGAATTGGTTTCCCTCGAGCCGGACCCTCATTAAACTTGTGCAGTTTCTCAAACTTGTCGGAATGGGGCCTGGGAAGTGGTTGTCGTATACAATGAAAGTTTCAAGTGAATACCCATTACATATTTCATTGGGAAGGTGGCCATATAAGTTGTTGTCAGACACATCCAATGCTCGTAGACTTGTGAAATTTCCCATTTCTTTAGTGGGTATTGAACCGGATAACTGACACCTACCCAGCATTAAACGTTCAAGCACAGTCAACTTCCCTATCTCTCTGGGGATGGGACCAGTGAGGAGATTATCAGCCAAGGACATCTGAATAAGGTCCTTCAAATTCCCTATTTCTCTGGGGATGGGACCAACTAGATTATTTGCATGTAGGGATAGATAGGTAAGTCGGGTCAGATTGCCCAAACTAGATGGGATGGAGCCCACTAGATGGTTGGCCTGTATATCTAGTTGGTCCAAGTTCATCAAATTCCCAAGCTCCCAAGGAATAGTTCCAGAAATATCATTACGACCAAGGAAAAGAAGATTTAGATTGGTCAGGTTGCCTAAAGATGGTGGAATCCTACCCACGAGTCTGTTTGAATAAAGGTTCAACCCAGTAAGAGACTCTAACAGGCCAACTTCTTTAAGGATGCTACCAGAAATCTGATTGTTGGAAAGTATCAAATAGGCAAGATGGATCATGCTTTTTATGTTGGAAGGGATAGGACCCATAAGAAGGTTGTCAGAAATCCACAGCTCAGCCAAGTTGGTTAGGTTGCATATCTCTTTAGGGATGGCCCCCGAAAGTTGATTATAAGAGAGGTCAAGGAGAGTGAGCTCCGAAAGGGCGCCTATCGCTTGAGGGATGGGCCCCGAAAGCCCATTTATGGAGAGGTCGAGGTAAGTGAGCTTTGAAAGGGTGCCTATCTCTTGAGGGATGGACCCCAAAAGCTGGTTTGTAGAGAGGTCAAGCAAAGTGAGGTTTGAAAGGGTACCTATGAGAGTTGGGATATCTCCAGTGAGGTTGTTAGAGGCGAGATTGAGTTGAGTAAGACTCGGAAAGGATGAGAAGTTGAAGTGGTCAAGCGTACCCTGGAGACTACAATGGGAGAGGTTTATTTTTGTGACGCTTCCGGCGCCATTGCATGATATTCCAAGCCAGAGGCATGTGGCTTTGTTTGGTGACCATGAAGAGATTGATTGGGAATGGAGGCTAGATTTCCAATGGAGGAGTGCCTCACCTTCTTCTGTAACTGATGCTTCTGCTCCAAGCGTAATTAGACGAAGCCAGGCAATCGCTACAACAAGGCCGAGGGATGTTGTCTTTGCAGCCATGTTTGTCATGTCCTAGCTACTTCCCCTGAGAAGAAGAAGAGGGAGTCATAAGATAACGTTTCAAATTCTCCACCCTGCTCTACGACATTTTAAAGTAGCCATTCAAACGGAAGCTATGTAATTAGATGCACTTTCTTAAAAATTGCATTAGGCTCTGAAATTAATTACAAAAATTTTTTCTTTTATAAAACTTTCGGAATAACTATTCATATATAAAGATGCCTGCTCTAAACCCGGGCCATATTTAGAAAACTCAAAGAATGGCTTTTCTTTGCAGATTGTGAAAATTATAATGCAATTTAATTAAGAAGAAAACATAAAACTTTAAATAACAAAAATTAACGTAAAAAGTTGAAGGCATTAGATCATGAAAAGAAGATTTATTCAAGGTATCAACATTATTTTATGATGATTAAGACTAATGTTTGAAATTTTCTAAAAACTTAGTTAGACGGCTAGACCTGTAAGGCTGTAACTATGGTTAAACGACAACAACCCTTGGTCTGTCCAACATCACAGGGAGCCCTCTTTTTGAGAGCCAGTGGGTCCCACATGGGCATGTGACTGGGCTTGGGGGCTAAAAAAGATCTCCCCACCAGGGAGATGAGCCTCCCCACTTTCCAAAGACAATGAGTTTTTACCCTACAAAATGAGTGCACACTCAATTAAATCCATTTCATTCGGATAGGGGAAAGGTGCAAGACCGATCTGCTCAGATGGACCATAAAATAGGCCCCACCGGCTATTTTGAAGCACCAGTGTTCATTGGTTCCTTAGCAGCATAGGAATTTCATATATCATAAATCTAAACTCCCCTCAAAATTTAAAGCACTCTAGATTTGCCTTTAGTAAATGCATAACTATTTCTAAAGAATTCTGATCAGAAAAACAAATCCCCGCTTAAAATATTTTTTTAAAAAGAAATTGCCTTATATGCACACAATGATACATGTGCAATGAAACATGCCCTAGAGATCACGAATTATAATAGACATCTATACTGAACTTGGACCTAATTATAAGAAAAAAAAATTCTTATGGCATGTTCTGTTTTCCTGATATTATTCAAAATCAAATTAGCAATAACAGTTTGAAATAAAAACTCATCAATTTTTTTAAAAGTAAAAAAGAAAGCTACACATTTTTTCGACAATAAACATCATAATGAGACATTATTAAAATATCAACGTTATGTGACATCCATTAAGACTAATATCGGGATATTTCAAAGATATAGCTCTCAAATAAAAGATTATTACAATAATATTATCAAAGAAATGAAGGGATCATTAATATCATCTGATCAAACATCGAAGTGATATTATTGCCCATTTAGTGAATTTAGATGGATCGCCTGAACCTCAATGATCAAACAGTTATCATCTCCTATCTCAACCCCGAAAAAAAAATGTTATTATCATATAATTAAAGTGACATTTTTGTAAAAGCCAAAGGTTACCTGTGTCTCACGAGAATGAGGAGTCAAGACCTCGAAATGTGGCACCAACAAATATAGAGAGAAAGAGGCAAAGTTGATGAATGCAAGTTTGAGCAATAACTACGGTCACCACTAACCGCTGGAGATGTCATAGCAGCGTCTTCGAGAAAAAGAACACTAGCAACATCATCAAGAAAAAGAACACCAATTTTAAAAAGTACTCCACTGATCCATCCACAACTATTTTTTTTGTGCAGTTATTATTGGTGTCATAATCAGAACCAAAGATGAGAAAAGCAGAGAGATCTAGAGATTGTTTTCATGCTTCAGACGGCAAGAAATCGGAGTGACCTGTCAGCCAATTCACCCTTCCCATCAAAGGTCAACAACCATTATTATGACCAACATTTCACATCTTAATAAGGTAAAACATAAATTCTTTCACCCTAATAAATAGGTTGATGTTTAAATCAAAATATGACTTGTCAAAATTACCTTTTCAATACACGGCTACTACGTAAATCATTAGCAAAAATAGAGAGATTTTAGATAAAGATGAGCAAATTTTGCACGAGGGAGGAACATAGGGTAACTCTTGCCAAGTAGAAAAAAATTTTCAGTTGTGATATGTATGCATGCAAAAAACCATACAAAATACACAACAGTTTATGTGGCATCATACAATAACAATGTCTTCCGCTTTTTATTCCTCTCTTTCACACAAACTGACACCACCTCATGAGTAAATTAGTTGTGATACGTATATACACAAAATGCACAATAGCTTATGTGACACCGTACAATAACAATTATCTTCCATTTTTTTATTCTCTTCTTTCATATACACTAACACCACCTCATGGGATAAATATATTTGTATGCTTTTGGTGTGCATTTTAGTGTATACATAAATAATTATTGTGGAATAAGTACACTTGTGTGTAATTTGTGTGCATTTTAGTATGTGCACAAATAATTATTGAAAAAACATAGGAGAATGGGATGAATGGATTGCATATTTTGCACAAATGAAACTTATGGTAACTTCTTGCAAAATGTAGAGATTTTAGGAGAATGGGAAGAACAAACTTTATGGCAGGGAACATAAGGCAACCCTGGTGTAAAATAGAGAGATTTG
The DNA here is from genome assembly GCA_037013555.1 of Sextonia rubra. Lineage (NCBI taxonomy): Eukaryota > Viridiplantae > Streptophyta > Magnoliopsida > Laurales > Lauraceae > Sextonia > Sextonia rubra. The sequence goes on along the minus strand of JASUAD010000001.1, from coordinate 99,734,352 downwards.
GGGGCAGGGATGCATATGCCGTTAGGGATAGAAATGAATATACATAGATTGCCTTCAGAGAAAGTTGCTAGTAATTATATTTCATTTAGGCCCATGATGGTGTGGGGCTACAGGCTTTGCCCCTTAGAGCTCTTATTATTTTATACTAGCAACCAAGGCCCGTGCTTAGCCCGGGCCTCCATAAAAAAATTAAATAGTTTGTTAAAAAATTTATAAAAATATAAAATGTTAGATATTTTTAAAAGTTAGCACACTAAAGGAATAAAATAAAAATTAGATTCTGAAAATGTAAGGAGCCCACTAATGATTCTCGTGGTTTAAATAAAAGAAAAAAAATTATTTATTAAAATTTATAAACATTTGAAATTTAATTATTTAAATAAACTTTGTAATAAACCATTTAAATTTTTAGCATCATAATTTGATAGTAGGCCTAACTCCTATAAGAAATGGCGTCATCAATTTTGATTACTGCCAAATATTTATAAATAGGCTTTACAAGAAAAATTAGCATGTTATCATTTTAGTAACAAATAGGATTTAGCCAATATTCTTAAGTTTATCGATACTCAATGGGTCCTATGGGAATAGAGGAGAGATTTTAGGGAAGTCATTGAAGAGGGATGGATTTTAAAGAGGAATCGTGTGATTTTTTATCTTAAAATAAATGTAACACAAAGTGATATGGCAAGCTAAGAAAAACAGTGGAAGGGGGAGAGATTGAAGGGAAATTTTTAAAAAGAGAGTGATTTAGGAGTGCAAGAGAGAGAGATTATAGGAAATACTTTAAAATCGAGTGAGTATATGGGTGATGGTGGTGAGGGAGACATTTTAAGAGAGTTACTAATTTCTTGTGCTAAGCAAGGGCCAAAAAAATTGAAAAAATATTAAAATTATGGTTTTTTAAATTTAAAACATTTTTGGAAAAAAATAAATATAAAAGTATTGAATATAGTATTTATTACTCGTAAAATTTTTTTTTCATTGAAACTTATTCAAAAAAAAATTTATAAATGAACTACAAATAAAAATTTATTCATTTGGTAAAGCCCATTGAAAATGGAATGGGGTTAGAAATTCAAACTTGATAAACAATTCTAGTGGGAAGAGAGACATCAAACACCAAAAGAGAATGATGATAATAATTGAATAAGAGTCATATCCATCATCATAATACTTATGATAATTGAATAAGAATTTTCTTCTCACTATCAAATGACTTATGCATGTGTGCATTACTTGAATATTATAAAGATAAAAAAAAGCATATAAAATGCTTTTACATATTTTTAAACTTATTAAGTATATAATTAATGATGACTGCTCACCATTGAATATCCCTTTTTCATTTTCAAAAGTGATTAAAAAAAGTTCAAATGTCAATATAATTACAAGGGTAAGGGTAGGCTAGGAGTATGATAGGATATCTTGATCTATCATCTTTAAATCTTTAAATGAAAACCAATTTTCACCATTAATTAGTGATAATTGAGTTTCTTACAATTGTAATCAATAGTAACGTATATGGCAAAAAAAAGTAAAAAATATATATAAGAGAAAAGAAAAATGTATATTAGAAAATTAGGGGTGAGAGTTATTCCAAAGGAATGCATTACTATAGAATTTTGGACATAAAAAGCTAATTTTAGTTACTAAAATAAGGGCAGGCTCTCTACGTTTCCAAGCTCACAAAATCGTTGTCAATGCCAAGCATCAAATGGGCCACAATAGATGTGAAGGATTACTGCAAGTAAAAGCAACAATATTGAAAGCAACCTTGCATGGCTTTGGTCGATTGAACTTTTGTGTGCATATGAGTTCAGCATAAATCACTATCAATCCAAATACTTGAGAAGAACTAACAATTCCATACGGATATATTGACCCGCAAATGTGGTAAAGCCCAGGTTTGAAATCATATACAGGGAATTAAGTATTTCATCTTTCTCAAGTTCTAACCTAAATAAAAATCAACAACCAGTAAGTAAATCACATAGAAACCAAACTAAAGGCCTACCTTGTGTCTTTTTCATTCCTGCATAATTTAAATATAAGCTCACTTCAATCCAAGCCCAGTTGCATAAGTTCTGTGGTTTCTAGTTTCCTATTTGCGGACTGAATTTTCATCGCTGGAGAAGAAAAGCATAGGAAATGGAATGCTGAATCATCATGCAAATCGTCTCAGGAAAGATATGAAAACTCTAGGAAGATTTTAGAGAATATGAATGGAATGATTAGATATTAAGAGGGAAAATCAATTGGAGATTTTAGAAGATGAAAAAAGAGATTTTAGGAAATCCAAGTTTAAAAAATACTACTTGCCTAAAAGATAAGAGAGAATAACTGTGGAAAAAAAAAAAAGAAATAGAAAATCAGGTTGGTAAGGCTGTTGGAGATTAATGGAAAACTATGTCAGATGCTATGAGTATTTTGGATTATGACTAATCATATAAATGTTCATATTTTGGGTCTTTTATTTTTGGGCCTAAATGGACCATTTATTTATTATTTATTTATGCTTAGAACCCTTTTTCTTAGTTTAGGACCGGGTTCGAATAAGAGAACCATGTTCAGTGCCGAAACCAATTCCTTCGCTCTCTCTCTCTCTATATATATGTATATATATTTTAAATAAAGATATCATTTAACTCAATATCAATGCATCAAGTCTAGCTTTCACAATTGATAAAAACTTGATATCTTTAGACCTAATATATCGGTTGTTACATGAAGTTTTGTGACAATAGCACATGCACAAGACAAGTTTCCAGTTTATGGGTCGAAACCTATATGGATTAAGAATTAAATCTAACAATTGAAGCCCAAATTAAGTTTCGGACCTGGACCGATTCATTGTTGACCTTATGATTTAAACTAAAGATTTAAACCATACAGCCAAGGTAGAGATTAGCAGACCTACACCTATTTATGAGTCAAAATCTAAAATAAGATCCTAACCTAATTTTTTTACCCAATCAAAATCTTGAGATAATCAGAAAATCAGTTATTCAATTGCATCTGTACTCATGATCAATCAGCGATGTCCCAATTTAGATTATATTGAAAATTTGCCCATTACTAATCACTTGGATTGATTTTGGACACTTTGAATTTTATTAGTGGGCCCCATTTTTATATTTAAAGACTTAAATTATATGAATTCTCTAAAACCTGATTAGGATTCTAGGCTAGCATTAAACAAGGTGAACAAACAATTTCAATGAAATCTTTCAATTTCTTATTTTACTATGTTCAACTCTATATATTCCTCTATCCGTAGAGTACATTGAATGTACAGAAATGGCTATAACAGAGTTTTTGTTATTCGTATTAACAGCAACTCCAGTAGGAGGAATGTTTTTATGTAGTGCTAACGATTTAATAACTATCTTTGTAGCTCCAAAATCTTTCAGTTAATGCTCCTACTTATTATCTGGATATACCAAGAGAGATGTATAGTTTAATGAGGCTACCACAAAATATTTACTCATGGGTGGGGCAAGCTCTTCTATCTGGTTCATGGTTTCTCTTGGCTATATGGTTCATCTGGGGGAGAGATCGAGCACTTTTGTGCATCATCACACATGACAGTGGTGGAAACCATAAATCAATGAAACTATCTAAGGTTTGTAGGCATGGTAGCATTCTTCTGGGTGACGGCTGTAATCTCCCAATCGATTGTTCTCTAGGTTCCGTCCACGTGGGCTCTAGGTAATAGGGTAAAGCAACGCCCCACCTTTATGGACCATGAATGTTGGTTTTAGTCCATCATACACTCACACCTTAGAAAAAAGCTACTTTTTTTTACAGTCTTTTCTTTTTGTCTGCTTTATCTAATCCAAATAAAGATGTTACAGATGTTACCAGTGCAGTTTTTTTCCAAAATTTACAACTTTTAGGTGCCTTTAGTATGCAGCATTCCTAGATTGGCAATGGCATTATTCACAATAGTAAAAGTCCTTTGTAGGCTTATGCATGTGCTGGCCAACATGTATCTTGCTCATCAACTGCACTGGGATTGAAATGCATGAGTATCATAACCCTTTATTTTAGATTTTTTAATCAAAATAACCCTTAATGAGAAATTACTCTAATCAAGGACATATGTTTGGCTATACCTAATAGATTGATGGGCACTAGTTGCGGGGTGTTGTACCAATCAATTAGGGCAAACCTGGCTAGAAACAAGTGGCCCAAAGAGGTGAAAAGGTTTTTTAAAGTGGATTGGGCCTAGTCCTGATGTTCATTGTTTAGCTGGGCTCCGATCTCAAATTAAGCCCAATAACTAAATGGGACTTTTTAGATGGCTTTGTTCCAGCTAGGCTCAACCCATGATGTTTAAGTTACACACATAGATAATAGTTATGAATGATGTGTAAGTTACATACGTAAATACTAGAATCTTAGAGAAATCAAGAGAAAACAACATTGAGGGCTTCATGGAAGTAAGTAGGCCCAATAGTCTCATCTTCATTTGTGAACATGTCATTTTGCCTATATTACCAAATACATTTTCCAGATTAGCTAGCTAAAATCATTTTAAATGTTAATTTAGCTAGAATCATTTTAAATGTTAATTTACTTCCTTCCAATTAATGGGATCTTTTTGCAATACACCTGCCATTTTGGATACTCATAAAACAAACTTCACAAAATATTTATTGTAAGAACTCCCTCCATTTGGTTTGAAAAAAAGATTCCTTGACTAGTTCGAACTTTTTTTTAGGAAGTTTAGTAAGTGTGTGTTAACAAAACTCCAATGAATGGCTAGAAACCAATGAACAGAACACTTTTTTCATTATTTTTTTTCCCAAAAAGACCACTATAGTCTATTTTTCTTTTTCTGAAAATTTTAGGCCTTTTGTTGGAACCACTTTAATTTATTTTTTCTTCAATTGAAGTGGAGGATATGCAAGATGGATCTAAAAAAGAAAGCAAGAGGTATTTTCTATTGTCCAATATTTTTTATATTCTCATTTTTCAAAATTTCATTTTGGTTTAATGGGTTTCTTTTTCCACACATTAGCAATAAGATGATTGGAGGGAGGGAAAAATCCCTTTAGACTACTATAGCAATTGAATTGCTGGTCTATGAATGGACTGGTTAAAGTAAATAAGCCCCATCTTTAATAGAATGTTGGCTACTGTTCTAGGTTCTGCTTTATAGATTATTTGAAATTAAGTTTTTTAATTTGCTTTACTTGTGAATTATGATGGTTGATTTGTTTTTTTTTTTTGGGTTCAACTATTATTTTGGATATATTCATATGTGTCAAATTTCAATTGGTTTTCTTAAATATTTGTAGATTGCTATTATTTATGTTCTTGGTCATGATATCTTGCTTTTGTTTATGTAATTCATCGGCATGAATTTTTTTTTTCCAAATAAAGTGGTGGTTATAGATTAGATGATTTGGAGTTTTTGTTCTTCTTAGCCTGTGATCTCATGCACTTGATTGATTTTTACGAAAGAATATCAGTTTTATCTTATCCCTCAATTTGTATTCTTACCTATCAAGATCTTTATAAGCTTAGATATAAAGGGATTCTCATTTATTTTTTTTTATATTTAACCACATATCTTAAACAGGTTTGCTATTCAAAATAAAAAAAATTTCTCAAATGACTCACCCATTTAAAAAAAGAAAATAAAAAAATTGAAAAATGGCTAAACTTGCTTTAAAAAAATGAGTTTTTCCCATGTACCCCCTAAGGTTTATAGAATTTATAAATAAGCCTCTGTGGTTTCAGTATTTATGTATAACTCCCTGTGTTTTCATTTCAATACCTTTTATGTCCCCAATATCAGTGGCCATGATGAGAATGAGCAACTACTAAGAAATTCATATTGAAATTTTATCAAAATGACTACCTTGCCCTTACATCCATTAAACAATGAGTATATCAGTCTTTAAAAAATGTTATCGCTATTTTATCTCAAGACCCAATGATTTCTATCTTTATAATTCTGTAATGCATAGGAAGCTTAATTATATATTTTAAAACATACATCAATCCAACAGTGGGTCATCCATAGATTGGGTCAATTATAATCAATTATAAGTGTAGGTTATGATCAATTTGAATTTAACAAAATCGGTCCCATATTAATAAAAACAATTTATGTAGGCTTACTCTCCTACTAAATGTGCTATACTAATGGTTAATGTTACAAGCTTTAGAAAAGAAAATGAATTCAAGTTTTTAAAATTATTTATATAGAGAGATAAAAAGGTTAGCAAAAGTGTCATTTTACCCTAAAAAAAGACTTATAGTGGTTGTGAGACTATTGATTTTGGGACATTGAATGTAATAGAATAAAAAAGCACGGGGTTATATGCAAATATTAGAATTGTTGGGGCCTATTTAGAACTCTTAAAAACTTTAGGGGGGTATATATAAAATACAAAAAAAAAAAGAATACAAGTCTTTCAATGCGGAGGTTTAATTCATTGTTTCCTTAGACAAGAAGGTCTTTGTAGAATAGAAACTAATCCAGTTTTTTTTTTTCTTTTTTTTTGCTAGAAAGGAACTAATCCAGTTTTTAGTGCTTTAGGTAAGGTGAAATCATTTGCAAACATTTAAAGCAGTTCGTTGAGGAGCTTTCACGTGTTAAAAAAGATGAGCCAGTGAACTTGTGGGGCCCACTCTTAACAGGTTAGTGCATTCTTTTATGTGTGCCTTGTCACATCATCAGTCTCTGGCATATACCACTTTTATTTCTACAAAGGAGAAAACTTGAGAGGTCTTAACGTGTGCAGGTTTCTTTTTTTATTTTCTTAACCTAGCTACCCTATGGCTGAGACCTTTAGGTCTTAACGTGTGCAGGTTTTCTTTTTATTTTCTTAACCTAGCTACCCTATGGTTGAGACCTCTAGCCGTCTAGTAAAGGGAGACACGTGTCATGAGATTGGAGAAACTGTGAGGAGAGAAGACCTCTTGATAAGAGTTGTGAGATTAACATGGATGAGCTAGAGACCAAATTTGTTACATGATAATGACTATGCATGGTAAACCACCAAAATGCTGACTCCATGCATTAAATGAAAAAGATAGAAACGAATCTTGTCACGGGCCCTAAACTGAAGTGAAAATACTTAAAACAAGACAACAACCCTGCCCCCTACGCTATAATGGTAGGGTACCTATATATAATAATAAAATTATGACTAAAGAGGATGGTAACGGTCACATTAGAATAGCCTGTAAGTTGGATTCTGCTACTTTATTATTATTATTATTATTATTATTATTATTAATATTATTATTATGAATCCTTCAATTTAAACTTTACGCATATTTTCTTTTAAACTTTGAGCTTTACGCCATTTGGTACTAGATGCGACCACTTTGAGCTTTTCTTTTATGTTCCTACCTTCGGGATATATTCTGATTATCTACCTTTGACTGATATTACACATCTTGTACTTGTTGAAGTAAATTTGCTTCCTCGTGAGATTACCCTTGAGTTCAATTTATTACATTTAGTAGATATTTCTCTGAGGCATGATTCCATTAATTTGTATGTTATTTACAATAATGATCTTTACCGTACCCATTTAATCACAATCATGTCTAGGAGTGAGTTCCAAGTTTGGAACCAAGAAAAGCACCTGATCAAATAAATTACATAAATAGTGGTCCGGTTTAAGCCAATTTATATCTTATTTAAGATTGTAGAATCAAATAAAAGAGTGGAGGAGTACCGTCCATTTCTGAAGAAGCACTGCCTACTATACTGATCTAATACAATGTCTATTAATCTTATGATTTGGTTGTAGTATAGTCTAATTGATACAGAATAAATACAGGTCAATTTGCTTAGGATTTACAATTACATGGTTCTAACGTTTTGAGGAAACTATTTGATGGTAGCTTTTGTGACTTTACGTGTGCAACCTTTTTGCTTCTTACTCTCCTCTAACGTTGACTTGGTGGTATTCTATTCTAATGGTCCGCATTAGAGTTGTTGGGGATATATTCCTTTTCTTCAGTTTTATATTTATTTAAATTTGATTTATTTTGTTGTGATTCTTTCTCTAGGGCTTATGTTACTAATCATGTTGTGTATCTGTGGAGACACTATTGTATGACTAATGTAACTGTGTTAGGTGCTCTGTTTATAAAATCTTGCTGGCTTTTGGTGTTTGAGGGGTTTCAGGCAGTAATCTTAGTATATTGTTGTTTTTTGTTTAGCAGTGTCTACATTGGGGCTCAGTACTCAACACTATAGAAAGCACTATGTAGCTTATGTGCTAAGACAATAACAAGCTCAAGAAACCTCTATTGGAAACACCAACAGTGGTTCTCAAGAATAATTACTTAATTGATTTTTGTTATTATAATTTTTATTGTATCATGATCAATTTTTTAATCAGCGGAGTGGGATGAATTAATGTTTTCATTAATGCAAAGTGAATTGCATGAAAATAACAAGACAGGTCGTAACACTGTCTCCCAAAAGCCTAATCAACGACTATGTGGAAGTACTTAACTGTGGCCAAGGGCTGTGTGGGATCTTTGAACCTCTTTACCAGTCTAGCATTGATGGCATCGCCTTCTATCATCTAAAATAAGTCGCCATCACCATGTGAGGTTGAAGTGAAATGTTTTGGATTTAAGATTGTTGATGTTGCTATCATCATATCGGGCTGAACATAGCAGAGCCGGCTTTTACCTAAGGCTACCAAACCTTTGCTTTAGGCCCCCAAAAAATAAGGTCTCATTTATTTTGGAATAAAGAATCACATGATTTCTCCCTAAAATCTCTCATATAATTACTTATCTAAGTCATTCACATAGTTTCACGGTTATCTAAATTCTCAACATAATCTCATGCATAATTTCCATATCCACACTTTCCAACTTTTGTCTCACATATTACTTTTATATTATCTACACCTAATTCCATTAAATCTAAATAATTGAAGCTCATCCAATTTCGTTTAAACATGTTTGATCGAATTCTATCGTGTAGAATGCATCTAGGTTAAATTTGAATGCCATCAACTACCTATATTGAATTTGTCCAAAATGCTCTTACCATATAAAAACTTAATTAGTAATTTGATATTGCGAAAAGCAAGAAAAAAAAATTTTAAATAAAATATTTATAATGATATTTAAAAATAAAAAAAGCCTTATTTAGGATTGTCGCTTTAGGCTTCAAATTTTCTTGAGCTAGCCCTGGAACACAGAAGTTTTTTGTTCCAAGATTGGCAATGAATACTATAAACTATTTATATTGGTTTCTTATTTTAGACTTCGTGCGGACTTATCAGAACATTGCTATATGATCAATTTTAAAAAAAAGAATTTGGTATTATTTTATAAATATTCAATCTTATGAATTTTCTTCTCATTTCTATTGACAATTGGATATTAATTTCGACCACTCAATTTATTTTGATCATATGGTTATAGTAACTTCTCTCTATTGTACTCAATGACTCCTCTATCAGTCTCCCACATTTCTCCACATATGTAATGGTTTTGCTCTCTCTTCCATGGTTCAATGTATCTCTCTCTCTCTCTCTCTCTTTGAATTTCCTTTTTCTCTCCCTTATATGATAGGAATTTAAGCTCTTTTGGTTTCTGAAGTATTGGCCTGATTGTAGGTTTTTCCATGGACATTGTTTTAAAATGAGGAAGATGCATGTTATATAAGGGAAAGACTACTATGCATATGTCCCTCATACTATAGTAAGGGACAATTCCTCTTTTAAACCTAACAAAGTCAAAAAGGTGTCTTGAAGTATAATGGGTTTGTCTTCTTTCACATTAATACTTTCTAAAAGAGGAAGTATCCTTCACTATAGTATGATGGACATATGCATAGTAGTTTTGTTTGTTATATAATATTATTTCTCTCATATAATAGTCATTTTATTATCTCCCTTTCTCTCTCTCTCTCTCCCCCCCCCCCCCCCGATTGATGTGACTACTCTACTTTATCTAGACCATATTTTTGGACAAATGAAGTGTAGTAATGTAAACCTTTCAAAGTATTCAAGTTTTTAAATAATAGTCTTTTCTTTTTTAAATCATTTGTTTTAAAGATAAGGCAAGCTTTCTATTCTCATGAAAATTAAAATATAGAAAAGGAGTCACCATAATCCATTACACCCAATGGGGCACACCCCATCTATAACCAGCATCCTGGGCTAGGAAAATGGAAAAAAACCAATAACTCACATCTAGGGCAAAACAAAAGGATAACAAATACCTGAAAGATAATCCCATAAAAAAGCACCCACATCCCAGGCATTCCTAGCCGGGAGAAACAAGCCCGTAACTCCGGCAAATCTACCCATTCCTTTGTTTGTTGAACCAATAGTCCGTTGTATTCTAACGTTGTCAGTTAATTTATATAAATGAAAGGGATAGGGTTCAATTTCTAAATTTAACTCCAATTTGCAAAAATAGAACTCAATTTTTATTTTAATTTTGTCTTGATCTTGATTTGAGAGATAGATTTTAGAGATTTTAGAATATTTAGGCTTTTGGTAAGATTTAGAATCTTTCCCATCTCAATTGATTTTGAATTTAGTGAGATATTTTAGTGATTTCAAATTATTTAGACTTCTAGGAAGATTTAGACTCTTGGTTTGCAATTTATGCATGTGGGTTCATAGTTTTAGGTCTCACAAGACCTTTGATATGAGGGCCAACTGCCAAATCTAATATTAGGTATTAGGGCTTTTTTTTCCTTAATTTTTAACTTTTCTTTATAGTTTTTTATTTTTTAGTAGAATTTGAAGAATTGTTTTCTTATTTTTTCAATCTTTTTTTTCCATATCTATCTAACTGAGTTCATTGATTCTCTATTTTTTCTTACATTACAGTCTTGATATAATTGATAAAATTTCATTATCTTTATTTATGAAGAAGTACTTAATACAATTAAGGGAAAATAGTAACTTGCCCTCTTGTACTTTGACCCGATTGCAAAGTGTCCCCTCGACTTTAAAATTTTGCACTAAACCACCCTGAACTTAAAACCGAAGTGTAAAAGTGACGGAGTCCATTTATTTTGACGGAAACTTCTATTTAAACAAACACAATTTCTTAGTTTACGTACCCATAAAAAAAAACTGCCCCAAAATACCTCCACCTCTTTCTCTTCCTACTCACCTTCCCTACCTCACCCTCCTTCGGCAACAGCTCCGGCGGAGGCCTCCCTCTTCCTCCTCTCCCTTTTGTGCTTGCTTTCTATATATCTCTCTCTCTCTCTCTCCTCTCCCTCTCTCTCTTTCCCTCTCGCTTTTCTGATTTAATTCATCTGCAACAGAACCCATCTACCTCTCTTTTCTTTGTGTTCATCTAGATTTACTTAGGAATTAGCTCAATGCTTAATTCCTTGCTTTGAAACTTTCTAAGTCCAATCTTCCACACACTCATCTGACCATTGCATGTAATAAGATTAACTTCCTTTGCCTTCACACACACACACACACACACAAAACATATATTTTTCAACCCTCAGTTGAAACCCACAAAAAAGCGACTAGGGACCATTAACTATGATCATTACAGTCATTCATCCTTAAACTAGGAGAGTAATAGGATGCGAACAAGTACATTTGATCCAAATGAGATTTTTCAGTTGATGGCCACAATAGCCCTAAACCCCATTCAGATTTAGACATGGACCGCCTGTGGTAATCAGGTATCACAAACCATGATAAACAATTGGAATTTATAGAACTATTCTGAAATGGGATTCATACTTTTTTTGAGAAAAAAAAACGTTGAAAAAAAAAGGTATTGAATAAAAAAAAGGGCGGCCTAGTGTACGAGGCTCCCACATAGTGGGGTTTAGAGAGGGCAAGATGTATGCAGCCTTACCTTCATTTTGAAGAGGCTGTTTCTGTGACTTGAACCCGTGTCCTCCAGGATGCTACCGGTAAGGCTTTACCGTTGGGTCAAGCCGCCCTTCAAAAAAAAAAAAAAGGTATTGAATCTTAGAAAAAAAAGATTTAATGATAGTCCACGGCAAAAAACTCAACAATTTAGTTGTTTTTAGCTAACAATTTAGAATTTAACAAAGCCAAGACCAGATTTACCGTGCTTGCAAACAATGGAACAGTTGGATCTTTTTTACCCCAAAACTCTTCTCCACTTGGGCGCCTAACACACTTTTTTATTATATTTGACAGAAATTTTCATCACAGGTCAAGTATCAAAATGAAATTGATGAATTGCTTAATAAAAGAGGAAGGAAGAAAGGCAAAAGACAAGAAGAATGATGCAGGCCAGACCATAGGTTGGCCAACCCACTGGGCCCAGTTCATAAGCCCATTGGATACTTCGTGATTTAGCAATATTATTAATAATTTGATTGCATTAGAGTTAATATTAGTGAGTTTCCTATCTTATTTAGGATTATCTGATATTAGTAAGTTTTATTGCAGATCAAGCCAACTCCTATATATAAGGATGTTAGGCGTCTTTGTTATGCACGCTCAGTTTTAATTCATAATAGTTCTCTTGTGAGATTTGAGATATTATCTGTTATAGTGTTTGTTCCTCTTCTGAGGATGCCCCAAGGGTTGAATCCTTTTGGATTTAATCAATCCTTCAAATTGATATATTTTATAGATCGTGAATTTGTGGCTGCACTAAAGAAGAACATGAAGATGAACAGGAAGGGGAAGGGAGGAAGGGGGAGAGTCATTCAAGAGATTGATATATTTTAGAGATCGTGAATTTGTGGCTGCGCCAAATAAGAACATGAAGATGAAAAGGAAGGGGAAGGGAGGAAGGGGGAGAGAGAGAGAGAGAGAATAAAGAAGAGAAGGGGACATGTCAAGTGACTATCCACATTCGTCTTTTTTTCACCTATAACTCCTAAGACCATGCATTAACTTTTGTAATTTCACGTTGCACCTTCTCCACATTGGAAAGGATATGGAAGATCTTTCAAAAGGTTAATCAGAAAAAAAGAGCTCCCATGCCCTCACCATAGTGTGAGGGACAGATGCATAGTAGTCTTCATCGCCTTTTATATACATGTATATAGGATGTGTTTGGAACTGGAATAAATTTTTAGTTAGGAAGCCATAACGATCTTAAGAAACAAAAAATAAATAAATAAGTAAATAAATAGTTAGAAAGCTTCATCTGTTTGTTCTTCTCATTGTTACCATTTTGATGATCGGGGAGATGCAGAGTGCTCTGGCAACAGAGGGTTCCCTCGATACCAAAAAAAAGAAAAAAAATCCCTTTATAGATAACCAAAACTTTAAATACAACCATCTCTATTTTGTACTACAACAAGTATGTTTTCTTATTATGTTCACTAAAAAAATAATAGAAATAAGATACATTTATCTTATATTACCAATTTCGGATGTGGATAAAGAAGCTTGAGGCCGAGAAAATAGTTCATGATTTAAATCTTATAGATAATTTTCTCCACTATTGTGAAATATCAAACACAAGAACAGAAAGTAGCAGAGAGGAAGAGGGAGATTTTCCTATTAAGAGAGATGTGTGTGTACATAATAAAGGGAGATGAGGATTTTATTTATAGAATATGATTGCTTCCTCCCCAAGCAACCTAATAGGAAAAGGCTCTAACCCTGAGTAATCCTCTTATCTCGTGTGGGTCCCAATGTGGGCATCCACCTATGATGATACATCTTATAATGCTCCCCCTTGGATGACCACCATTAAATGACACTTGCCTCGTTAAAACTTTACAAAAGAAAAACCAGTGGAATAAAAACTAAAGCGAAGGAAAAAGAGTACAACGTTATACAAGATCATTGAATTGGTGTTGGACGTACATAATGTTGCCTCGTTAAAACCTTAACTAAAAAAACCCAGTGGAATAAAACCTAAAAAAGAAAAAGAGTACAATGCACAGATGTCCTGGATAGCATACTTCATGATGCCTTCCCTTATTGACTACTCTTCCTAATCACTACACCAAAAATGGAGTTTAGGAACAGACTATGGGCTCGGTTTTGGGTTGTTCTTGAATTGAAACAGGTTTGACCCATTATGCATGAGGCCCACTTAAGAATAAAAGGGTTTTACTATTCCCTATTGTTGTTTGCTATTCTTCTACTCTCTCTTCCCTATCGTTACTACTCTTGCTCTTCTTCTACTCTCTTCCCGACTTTTCAAAAGTCAAGGTTTCTCAATCGATCTCTCAATGATTACTGTTCCCTATCATTTGTTGTTTAGGGTATGATTTGTTGTCTTCACGTTGGTTGTAGGAGAAGAGAAGAGACGGCTAGGGTTTTGTTTTCTCCTAGTCTTCTTCACATTGGTCGCATCTTCTGTAGATCTTCTTGTCTCTCCATTGGTATAAACCCTAGCAGATTATTATACTCCTTTCTTTGCAGATCTTCTACGGTTTTCATCTGACTTTGCTTTGTTTTGTCATATCTGTGATTTTTTGGATGTTTTGCTTGTTTTTTGATCAATTTGTGGAGCTTTGTGTTGATTTTCCAAATATAATAGGAGATTACTATCTCAAGATTTTTGTGATGTTTTTACTTGGATTTGTGTTGATGATGTTTACACCATTGGATTTTCTAACACATGCAGTTTCCAATATTAGAAATGTAGAGATAGAGATTGATTCGCATGCACACCAAGTGTTTGATCTTTTGGCCTTGTGCCTGTTTGTATCAAATTTTACAACAAAAATGCCCACAAACAATTAATTAGGTTGATATTTTACCCCCCTTATATGATTGATCTAAATGCTTTATAAATCACCCATGTGGCAATATTTTATTAATGCAGTGTGCTACTATGAAAACTAACAAGCGACAATAGGTGATCTACATGATATTGGCTGCTCATAAGTTGGGACATCAGTCAGCAATATTGTGAGAAAAATAAAATAAAATAAAATAAACTTATAGAGCACATTACAATTTAATATACATGAGTTTACAGTGTTGATTATAGTTACAATAGCATAGTAGGAATTCAAATTTACAGCATCTGCCTCCAGAATATTTTCTTGGTCATTATACTCGATCATATCAGGTATATCATCCTCATTTTCACCACCAAAATACAAGGAGATGGACTGAATAGTCCGGCTCTTACCTGTTTCAAGAGTCTCCATGGATGGCAAGTTCTCTTCCTCACCAGACTTATCCTCTGGAAAAAAGAGAAAGTCATCAAGATGTTGGGATTTCACATATAAAACTTCATTTAAGAGGTAAATGGTAATGACATCATCCCTTGAAGCATCTGAAACAATAAAAATTCTTAGTTTTTAACTTTTACTAGAGGGGTATCCCTAGATTTCCATCAAGACTTCAGAAGGCATATACCTTTTGGTTTCCCATGTGTTGCCAGCCAACCATCAGTATCTTCGTTATCAAGAAGAACTGCCCCTCCCATAGCTTCATATTCTTCTTCTACAAAAATTGCCCTCCAAAGATAAGGGACTGCAAAGAATGTGAAAACATTGAAATAATTTGATGCAAGGCATTGATCTTGCATTATTCTGTTTCTGCCAAAACAAAGTGTGATCTACTGTACAGAGATTGAAATAAACATTCTCTACAGCAGTAATAGTTATTCTCAAATTCATATAGAGCTTCATAATATTAGAAATTAAACCGACATGAGTAATGCAATCACAAGAAAATTTCCAATAGGTAAACAATTCCTCGTATATTTTCTTTTTAGGGAAGGGTACTTTTTTTTTCCTTTTTTTTGAATGGTGGAGAAAGGGTACTTTTAATAGGCCCACCTATGATGAAACCAAACCCCTACATACACGTATCCTTCCATGTATTGGCATTCATCCCAATTGGACCCTCAAGGGACTAATACACACTGTTGGGTTTAAATTATAAAGGCTCTTTCGAGGAGCTTAAAAATGAAAATTTTGTGAGGTAAAATTTGTGAGGCTCTTTAGTCCCCATCTAACATATTTAGGATCAGGGGCGGAACTAGAGGGGGGCCACCAACTCCTTTATGTTGAGGTAAAATTTGTGTTTTTTTAAACTTTGCACCAGTTTTACATTTTTATATTGTGGCCCCTAGGGTAAATTTTCTGGGTCTGCCCCTGTTTCGAGCAAAGGGTTGTAAGATTTGGTGGTTGGGCATGGTCTAACCTCCATTCTGTGTGTGAATCTAGGTCTGAATCTTAGGTCCAAAAACTGAACAGGCTGGGCTCTGACAAGCTTCAACGCTGGTCTAACCTGGTCCATGGCTAGTCCATGTTCAAGGCCAAGGTTTAACTGATTGTTCAAGCCAAGGTTTGACTGATCGCGAATGAAATCTGCTCAGTTTACTGCTTGATTACTGCTGATTTGTATCATTCTCTAAAAAGGTTATTTTGACATGATGCAAGCAAGACCCTGAGCAGGATGAAGAAAATTTGGCCCGAGTGCGTGACTGGATTGCTTCTAGGCATACAGACACCATTGATCTCAGTGATGTTTTGTCCAATTTCCTTGAGATTTCAGTGGTAAAGATTATCATCTCAAATGTTTGAAATTCAATCTTATAGTATGTTATCTTAATCGGTAATTTAAATCTCTGTATGACTACCAATTCATTCAATAAAATATATATTTTCTACAGGAATTAACTGAAGGTAATGGACAAAATTACTTGGAGATCACTGTACTAAATGGATCTTATTGTCAACCAAAATGAAGGGAATAGCAGATTCTTCACATCTATTTAAGAATTGGAAATCTGAGTATTTTAAAAAATAAAATATACTTCTCAAAAGACTGAGTGCTAGTGCAGTTCTGTTAATTTGACAGATAGGTTATACAATTCCGTGTTTTGGACTTATCTCATCTTGATATTTCTGTTTGACTGATTTTCAGAAATCATAAACAAACTAACAAGAGAAGGGCTCCTATCAGCAGCTGGAAGGGACATTTACACCATAAACAAATCAAAGGTGAGATAACATCAGATATTTCTTCCCATCTCTATTCTCAATAACTCTTAACTTCTCTTTTTACTGCATCAGAATATCAATCTGGGCAATGTCACTGTGGAGGAAGAGACTGAAGCACAAGATATGGTGCATGGTGAAAAAATGCCCAGAAAAATGAATGAAGACTACATGTACATGAAAGTGAGTGATCTATCTCCATGTATACTGCCATAACATTTTATTGTCTGATGGAAAATGCATGCCATTCCAACTTCTTTTATCACTGGCTTTGTATTATGCTCTTCCAATGGACTATATGACAATATCAAAGTTGCAGAGCAAGATGGAGGGGGAAGCTAATCAGACGGTTGTTCAGAAGCTGATTGATAAAATGGCATGGGATGGATTCCTTGATGTCAAGGGCAGCAGAAGGCTAGGTATATAAAAGCTAGCTTGATATATGGGCAATAATTAGGAAATGGGATTGATGGCATATGGTGAATTACCTCATTTGCGTCCGTTCATGATCACTAGTCTTAGGACAGTGACACAATTATGCAGGTTAGGCGTTTATTTATGATTTTTTAAACCTTTCAGGTATGCTCCTGAGCCCAAACCAGATTAATTTTAGTTGAATTGAAGCCTAATTTTCATGCATTCTTAACTAATTGGTTAGGATCAGGTGAATTAAGAAAATTAGAAGTTAGTACTTATTGCCAAGAAATGGATTTGCTTACTATTCAAGAGTTTCCAAATTAGTTAGTATGCCAAACTAAATGTTGGTGTTTGTTACCTAGTGAATCCAAATATCCAATGATCTTGCTGCTCATGAAGTTGAATGTTAAGAGCTATGAAAGGTTATCTTTCTCATTCTCCAATGAATTTCATTTTGTTGGTTTTGCTGGTAGGCGTGTCATCCGCTCAGAGTCAACAAAGAAGAAGCTCCTGGAAGTCAGGAAAGCATTGGCGTGTAACTGTGTATCATTCTTTCCCTCGGTTGATTTTTTCAATGTGCATAAAACATCTCACATATATTGTCTGCAACATCGACCTAACCAGGAAATGGAAATCAATGGCAATGGACCACTGCTCAAATCCAATTGCCTTCAACTTCAATCAGTAGGTACACAACACATCTTGAAAGAAAGCTTACTTCATGTCGACAACATACATTGGTTACTATGTTTATGTGCTCATTGTTTTAGTCTAATCATGATTTGATAAGGAGAGTTAGGTCATGACCAGATGGAAATAATTGGTGAGGTTTGCGGAGCAAAATCCTCTGCTCTCTCTCTCTCTCTCTCTGTGCCTTCCAAGCATCAATGATATGCTGGTTATATAGTGCCTTTTTTAATGGTTGAGTAGATGGGAACCTCACTTATTCTCACATTTAGTGGCAACTAGCTAAGCTGTTGCTTATCCAGCGTTGTTGACTTTAAGTGCCTTCACATTTTCTAACTAGTTGAATGCCTGTGAGTACTAGCAAGCAATCCCAAGGATGCATCTGTATGTGGGGGTATCCAGTCAATTGGATTTGATCTTACACGAACTCGAGCCAATTCTAGCACGCTTCATAATGGTCCAGTTCGAAGTGACCAGACAATATCCACGCAGATGGGAGAGCACGGCAACACACCTGTGAGCAAGATTGAGGTCAGTCTTCATGGAGACTGTTTCTCTTGTACATGTTAACTCTTTTACTTAATGTTGTAATGCAAAAGAAAGGCAGCATATAATTGAACAAAAATTTTGGTTTCCTTTTAGCAACTAGTTGCTTCTCAAGAAAGCGGCATCCTTGGAAACAAGCACAGTGGAGTAAATGGGATGATTCCTTACGGTGAAGAGGCTGGTGCTCTTCTCTCCAGCCACTCCTCACAAGATAAGCGGTCTAGGAAAGCAAGCACAGTAAGTTGTGGATTCTTTTTTATTTTTTTTTTCTCACGTGTTATCAAGTGTGAAGCATCCTTGGCAAGAACTCTGAGAAATTGTCATATTTGTCTCTTACAAAAAGAGAAATCTCTTCACTTCACTTAAAATACTTATTTCTAGTAGAAAAACACAGAACACCTATTACCACTCAAATACAAATGAAGTAGCTTAATCCAAGTGTGAAGCATCCTTGGCAAGCACAGTAAGTTGTGGATTCTTTTTTATTTTTTTTCTCACGTGTTATCAAGTGTGAAGCATCCTTGGCAAGAACTCTGAGAAATTGTCATATTTGTCTCTTACAAAAAGAGAAATCTCTTCACTTCACTTAAAATACTTATTTCTAGTAGAAAAACACAGAACACCTATTAAACCACTCAAATACAAATGAAGTAGCTTAATCCAAGTGTGAAGCATCCTTGGCAAGCACAGTAAGTTGTGGATTCTTTTTTATTTTTTTTTCTCACGTGTTATCAAGTGTGAAGCATCCTTGGCAAGAACTCTGAGAAATTGTCATATTTGTCTCTTACAAAAAGAGAAATCTCTTCACTTCACTTAAAATACTTATTTCTAGTAGAAAAACACAGAACACCTATTAAACCACTCAAATACAAATGAAGTAGCTTAATCCAACCATGATTTCAACACTATCTATCTGAGCTTCAAATTTCCAGTTTACTTTTTTCCTTTTATCTCTTATTGACCTTAACCCATCCAATAAATAAAATTAAAAGGAGAGTAAACATGTGATGTTTTGATTTTGTGACAAGTGAAAATTTAAAAATACAGAACACTCTTTTACTCTCTTTTCTATTTTGGGGAGTGTTATATGAAGCTAATATTGCAAATCTGATTATGGAGAGATGAATATGAATAATTCTCGGCTGTTGTTACTTTTGATTTTTGTTAGGGTTTGTTGACATTTTTAGGATAATGCTCTCTCTCGCTATAGTGTTTGTATTTGTTTGGTGTTTGTATGTGTTTAGAAGAAAGAGAGCACGTGAATCTTTTTATTATATTATATACACATATGGATGGATGCAAGGAGACAATGCTTAGGTGTATTTGATGTTCTTTTTGGATGGACGTTGGAAAGTGAGGTTTGAAATATTGGAATCAGTAGTTCTAGATAACAAAGGAATATTAAATTGCTGTTTATATTGGTAAGTTGTTGTGCTGATGAATTAGTGGAATGCTGTTGAAATTTCAACTTCTCATATTGACTTCTTTTTTTTTTTTTAAATACATTTACATGTACTGTCTTGTGTAGACATGCAAATCTCTTTCTTCTTTTATGTCTTATATAGTCTATACCTTTTTGTGTATAAAATATGATATGATATCTAGATTGTTTATTGGTTACTTTTTGATTAGTTAAAAAGTTTGGTTGGAGAAACAGGAATTCAATTCTACATCATAAAACTGAAAACAACATGAGTTTCAGTTATTTTTGGACTTTATATGTTGGCTTAAGTTTTTTTTTTCCCCTAACAAAGTAGGAAGTGGAGAGATAAAAGCAAAATGACACTGACCTGCACTTGATCAATTCAGTCGGACATGCTAGAAATGAAACAGCGAATCCAGCACCTGCACCACAGATAACCCGCTGGTTAACTGAAAGTGGCATACCAAGTTGGGACCTCAACAATGACTCCATCTAGCCTCTAACAGAGAATATACTGGCATTTCCTACTGTTGATTTATTTATTTAATTTTAGCTAGTATTTTGCATTGTGATGGAGTTAGGGGCTCACTTTGTCGTACAGTACATCCATTATCTCTTTCCTATTTGTAATAAATATTTTTCCAATAAAAAATGAAAAATATTTTTTCATCCTTTGGTTCTAGTTTTTGTCCATGAAGCTTGCCACTGTCAATCCACGTCTAGACTTAAACTTAGAAGGGCTCCTTTCAAAGGATGTAAGTAAAATAAGAGGCATTTAGATTTATTTTATTTATTTATTTTTTGTGTGGTGGCACATTATTTTTTTAGTAGATATATATTGTGGCCAGCTCAAGATAGATCGGAATGGATAAATAGAATTCATGTAGCCGACCCCAACATAGTTAGGACAAGGCATATGTACTATATCTAGAATGTTTTGTTAGGAGAATATATAAAATGCTTGTCATAACTACCTACATTTCTCATGGGCCAGGTCTTTGTACCGCTAGGGCTACTATCCTGATATTAAGCATGCTCACAATAAGATTCACCATTGATCTATGATCTTGGTGCTTTCTTACTAGAATTAAACATCATGTTTGGCGAGGTACTGTTTTTCTTGGTCACTCATGTGAGTGGAAAATAAAGAATAAGAGTGGCCCAACCAATGTCTACACAGCCTCAAAATGCATGGGAGAGTGATTGGTCAATTGTTTTGCCAAAATATTCAAACTGCTGGTGATTAGAGAAGGCATAAATAGAGTGACCCACCTAATATGTCTCCTGTTTCCAAATTACTCCAAATGCATGGCAAAATTGTTTGTTATCTATTTTGCCAACATATTTGACCTGCTTCTGATTCAAACATCCAAGTGCACAATAGGCCAAAGTGCCATAACAAGATAGTCACTATATTTTGCCACTTTGGTTCGAACAGCAAAATTTCTTATCTTTGTGAGGTAGTGAGCCACAGCACTTGTCCAGAATGGAAGGAGGGATTTACTTGGGTTTTTGATGTACCTCCCAAGGGACAAAAACTTTATATCATATTAACTTTATACAAGAATTATGGGACAACAATGGCAGGTCAACAATAGATACACACCTTTCACGCCTTGAAAGCTCAGTTGTTTTCTCAATCTACACAAGGAAGCAACAGGAAATTAAAACATTCAAAATTTAAAAAGTTAAATCAGTTAGTGTTAATAAAAAATAGAAAGCAACAGAAAGTGTTTGAAATATAATAATTCTAAATAATTTGATCAAAATAACATTAACCATAGGCATTAATGAGACAGCATGGTGATGGTGATTTGGCGAGGATTCTAACGGACCACATTTACACAGCAAAATTGGTAGAGATTTCCCAGTACATAGAACTTTACCAGATCACTCTAAACATATTATGATAGTTCCTACATTCTCAAAAGAAAATTTAGGCAAGCTTTCAGAGGTGAGAATAATGAGGCTGAACTTGGCTTCTTGTGTGTTTCAAAAGCCGAGTAAATCTATTAAAAAAGGAAGATTTTCTAGGTTTGTAAAATAGCAAAGAGAAAAATGTAACTTAAAACAACTTCCTAGAAACTAAAATCAGGATCTTAAAGAACTCACATCAATATCTTTAGCTTTCACAGTCCTTGGTTTTACCAAATTGGGATTCTCAATCTCAATAACGCCCTGGGTGCCTTTTCTCTTCTGCGATGCATTGAGTCCAATAGCCAACAAATCAGTCCACAAAGAAGTGGTTACAGTGAAATCTCTTGTAACACAAACTTACAAAATGAGAAGTAAATGATAACTACAATGATCACTAAGATAGATCAACCACCTCATTTTCTTCCTCCTCAAGTTCTTCGGATTCCACTTCATCTTCTGCTTCTTCCTGATAGTACCAAACAGATTGATATTTTTTTAACACCCAAACCAATAAAAAAATATTAGAAGACAAAAGGAAAAGCTACCCAACTAAAAAAACCACTAAAGTTGATAAAAAGTATTCATTATGTAGTGCTTCATTCAAGAACACAATTCTTGAAATCAATAGGCAAAACTGGCGTACAGGAGCTTTATTCAGTCAACGAATTTATCACTGAAATATGGGTAACAGAAAGAAATACTCAGAATTCAGAAATCCGCTTTTCCTGAGTTTGGTCATGAAACAATGAACAAATCTTATTCACTTCCAATAAGTCCATGCATAACTGGGAACTAGTTCTCATAAGATTATTTTTCAAATAACTGGGTGTCCTTCTCATGTATGATATTATAAGTAGTTTTTCACCCACCTAAAAACCCAAGTGGGGATCATACATGAGAAGGACAGGCATTTTCTCATACAAAATCCATTATTCTCATTCAAGCCAACTCCAGAGATGAGGAAAATCAGAAAACAAAATAACCCATTAAGGATTCCATGGAAAAACATCACATTTCAAAGAAAAAAAAAACAAGGGATGGAAAAAGAGAGACCTGTAAATGGAGTGATGCATTCCAAGTTTTATGTCCATTCAAATGCTGTCGTAGATTGAAAACGATTCACATGGGATTTCTTGGATTGGGTGCAGCTTTGTTTGTTTTTTGGTAAATGGGTGAAGCTTGTTAAAGCCCAGTCTATGCTATTCTATATAGTCGAAAAAAAAAATCTCAGACAGGATTTGCACTTACCAAATATTGAATTTTGTTAATAAGGAAAGAAATAATGAAGGAATTCTCTTTCCAAAGAAAACAAAAAATTTTGCTTTCAACCGGTCCTCCACACTGCATGCACATTTCTACAATTTTTTTTTTCTCTCCACATCTCCCAGAAGAGTCATCTCCGTCCTGCCTTTGCTGTAAGCTTGTCTTTGCTCAAGCTATTCCAAACCCAGCCACTGTCCTAGCAACAAGAAGACGCCAGTCAATTTGCAGGTACATTTTTTTTAATGAATCTATTCCATGCAAGGGATTCGATCATCCTAATTGCATAAATTAGACCAAAACAATCTAGATCTGGGGTACCTGATTAAAAGAAGAAGAACTAGAGAAAAAAAAAAGATGTAGAGAGATAGATGAACACTTACTCGATTGGGGCCTTCCACCTACTTATTCAGCCGGTACCATTTATCTGCCTATTTTGCTCATCTCCACTCGCAACGGCGCTGGCTCCTTCAGCAGGATCTGCTTCGGCACCAGATCCGGATCCGGCCCCACCCGGTTCGTCCCGCAGACGACTAGATCAGCCTCGCCGAGGGAGACTGATTTCTTTAGATTGCACCTCGGATCCGGCTCACTCCTCTTCGCATGTAAAAGATGGCACCATGAATGGGTCTTGCCGCAGACGAACAGATCCACTCCGTCCCGCAGACGAGGCTCTTGCGGGGCTTGGGGGTCGGATCCTTGGGGCACGGCTTCCGCCGATCCGGTTGGGTACATTGCTTTGGCTACTTGGCCACCTCCTCCTCATCCTCCTCCTCCTTGTGGCTCCACCACTATAACCCTATAAACCCTTTACACACTTATTCCCTCGGTTCCTTGGAGACAAGAACGATGGAGGGTGGCGACATGGAAAATCCTAATCACATACACGGCATAGAGACTAATCCCTCGGCTCCCCTGTTTTGTCTTCCTCCTTCCCCTTGTCGTTCCCCATTTCCAATTTCTTGAGTCGGTGCAGCAGTTCCCCTGTTTTGGGCGATCAAACAATAGATTAAAAAGCATCAGATTGTTCTGTTTTTATTTTTTAATGCTCATAGCCGTGCATACGTGTATGGTCTAATTACATGTACATATAGCTCTTACACTCATTTATTTTTACACAGCTTTTAGATACTAATGAATTAAAATTTCCTTGAGTAGAGAACACAAGAGTATTGTGCAAATTCGACAAGGACGTGACATAGCTCAGGTACAGCAAGAAGAATTTCCAAATTGGTTCAAAAAACGGGTAAGATATATTAAAAAAATGAAAACCACTCAGTTATAATGAACTAGACCACAATTGATATTAACTTAGTGCACTTTTCATATTTTGATCATGTAGATGAATGATTTGCGAACTCAAGGGTCAGGAGAAGCAATTGAAGAACTTTGGTCATTGGCAAATGGTCCCGATCCTATTATTGATTTTTATTCTGGATGTATCTCTAATGGCATCCGATTCCATACTCGAGACCGTGAAAGCCGTCGTAGGTGCCAAAACAGTGGGTTAGTTGTAGAAGGGAACCATAAAGGAAAACAGATTGATTTCTATGGTTATCTGTGCAAAATATGGGAGTTGAGATATCTGCATGGGGGTAGAGTGGTTCTGTTCCAATGTGAATGGTACAACACAGGTCATAGAAGCAGAATTTACAATGACAAATTTGTCACATCTATTGATGTTACAAGGCGTTGGTATAAAGATAATCCATTTGTCTTACCAAGTAATGTGAGTCAAGTATTCTATGTTAATGATACCAGCAAAGGCAAAAATTGGAGAATTGTAGAACAGGTTAGGCACCGTGGAATATGGGATGTTCTAGAGCGAGATGATGCTGATGCATTTCAACAAGATAAATCCACTTCTGGTCTCTCAACCCATGATGAAGACATGGATCTTCCTTACCATAGGGATGATAGGGATCCCGAGATCATTCATATCAATGAACTAAGGCCAGAGCATATAAATGATGACAGTGATGAGGATGACACCTTGGCAGAGTATGTAGATGACGAATACGATGAGATGGAGAGATTGCCCAATCCTGATATAGATCTTGATATGGATTATTAGATGTAGTTTTTGTTTTTTACTTTAATCATGTATGGACATGTGTTATGATTGAATAGTTATTTTTTGTTTTAATGTCTCAATATTGTTTCATATTTCATTTCATATTATTCATTTATGTCATATTTCATTTTATTAAATAACATGTTCATATATAGTTGCCAAAAAAATGCCTAAAGGCGGCAAATCGTTTGTCATGCCCGGGTGGGTAAAGAGAGTTAAAATGAATGCTTTGGAGAAGAAGAGAAAGCAAACTATTGAGGAGAATTCAAAGAAACTTCAAGAATTAGGGTTAAGTAAAGCAGCATATATGATGCTCAGTTCACATAGGCGGACCATGAGTACATGCGAAAGAGAGGGAAAGAGAATCAGGTCGGTGGCAAATGATGATGACGAGGAGTATGTACCGTCCGAGGCTGAGGAAGGACAGAGTTCTTCCAATGAAAATACTGGTAGTTATGAGGATGATGAGTTTGCTGGTTCTCACGCGTCGAAGGTAATGTGTGTCTCAAATATGTTTCATATTTTTTGTTTATAATCACATTTGCATATATATCAAGTTGTTTCTAAATATATCAAGTTGTTTCCAATTATTGACTCATATACTAATACTTCATTTTTCTACTATGCCAGGTCAAACATATGGCCTCGTGGTCAAAGAAAAGAGGCAGGGGTCAATCATGTGAAGGGCATGCTTATGGTTCATCTTCAACACAACCTTCACCAGTAGAGGCCAATCATGCAGTGAGCATGCCTATGGTGGCTATAGTTAATCAAGTCCCACAACCCGCCCTACCTGACCAGATGACCAGTCCACCTACTATTGGTAGCAGCGTTGGTAAGAAATATATAGCTTTAATATTTTTTATAAACTAATTCAAATTAAATTATTGTCTTAACAGCACCTTCTAAAATGTGTGGACGGGGTGCATTCCGGGGTTTGAGCGCCGATAAATTTAGAAAAAAACTCGGTCATGCCATTCCAGTTGAAATTGACTTTGAACAAAAGGAAATAGTGGGTTATTGGGCCCCTTCCTTGGGGAGTGCTCTTGGAGAACAAATTCGATCTTTTGTACCGCTCCGAGATATCAAGTTTGCAAAACTTGATAGTGGCTTAAGCGAGTCAATTATTCAAAGAGTTTCGGTAATTTTTATAATGTATTTATTTCAAACATATTATTTATGATTTTAACTGGAGTGATTTTGTTGTTTCCAAATGCAGCAAACCTTTGACTTTGGGGATTACACAAATAATGAGTTGGTCAGAAGTATTATTGACAAAAGGTGCCAAAAATTGTTGAAGTATTGGAAAAGTATCTTACACAAACGGTACCTTGCGCTTAAAGAGGAGGGAGTGGCTGACCTCAAGAGCATTAAAGATCCTCCTTGTAAACTAGATGACTGGGTGTGGATGATCGAAAATGTGTGGGAGAATAATGACAAGTGGAAGGTATATAGCCTAGAGCTACTCTTCGTAATTTATATAAATATATAAAAATTGTCAATCTTTTACTTCAAATTCTTTTTTTATATACACATCTTGTTAATTGATTATATTTTCCTTGCAGAAAAAGTCAGAGAATGGGAAGACTGCTCGAGCTGCCCTGAAATATAATCATACAAGCGGCTTCAGATCATTTGCGTCCTGAGCTGATATTGCTGTGAGTGCATGTTTAGAAATTCTTACAATATTATTATAAAATTCAGTGTTTAATTAGTATAATTGATTTATCAAATGAAATAATAGACAAAGGAGAGTGGTGTACAACAGTCTATGCCTGATAGATTCGCAGACACCCACAAACGTCATAAAAAGGTAGGTGTGTGGATAAACGACATTGCTGAGCAACGTCATGTACGTATACCTAACTCATTTGCAATAAACACCTAAAACTACATTGTTATTTTTTGTTGGAGGTTAATGTATTCAAAATTGATAGGCTACGATGGTGGAAAAGATTACCTCACAGTCGCAGTCAGATGTCCCAGATCCACAGATTGAGATGCAAGTTTCCCAAGAAGTGCTTGGAAAGAGGTCGGCCTACACATTGGGATATGGGATTCGCAACACCTGTTCATCTTTTACACAATCTAAAGCATCTAATACTGAGTTGATCACTCTACGCCAGCAGGTTGGTAAATATCAGAGTCAAATGTCAGAAGTTCAAAACTTTTTGCTAATGGTGGCTGAAAAAACAGGGATAGATCCAGCTAGCGTCCCTATATTTAGTCCAGGGAGCCGTAGTGGTGATGCCACATTGGCTGGAGGGCACGATGAGGCTTCTCTTGGTTAGCATCTGTTTTGCAATAGACAGACTTCTAGTTTGATATATGTACTTTGATATTTTTCGATCTTTCTTTTAAGATATTTACAAACATTTGATGTTTATTCGATGGGATATATATGTTTTGAAGTATATGTTGCCTTTTTAAATATAAATGTTTCATTTATGTGCTTATATTTTGGTTTTGTATTTACTGTATTGTTAATGTGTTTGGATGTGATATAAACAGGTATAAACAGGTTCCAAAAACATTTTTTTCAAAACTAAAAAAAATCAAAATTACTTTTGCCAGCACAAATTATGTGTGCTAACGCATTTCTGTGTACCAATGCATTTTTATGTTGGCAACAGTTGTTTTGCCAATTTCTTTTCTTACTTTTGCTAACACCATAGTGTGTTGGTAAAGTTTAACTTGTGGTAGCATTGTATTTTGTGTTGGTAAAAGTTTATTTACCAACCTGTTTTTCTACATTTTTCAACACCCATTTGTGTTGGTAGAGCTCAACTTTTGCCAACGGTTTTAATTTGTGTTAGCAAAAGTTGCTTTACCAACTTGTTATCTCTAATTTTGCCAACACCATTTTACGTTGGTAAAGATCAAAATTTGCCAACATTTTTTGTTTCTGTTGACAAAAGTTTATTTACTAACCTATTTTCCTACTTTCCTCAACACTCGTTTATGTTGGTAGAGATCAACGTTTGCCAACATTTTTAATTTATGTTGGCAAAAGTTGCTTTGCCAACATGTTATATCTAATTTTGCCAACACCATTTTGCGTTGGTAAAGATCAAAATTTGCCAACATTTTTTGTTTGTGTTGGCAACAGTTTATTTACCAACCTATTTTCCTAGTTTTCTCAACACCCGTTTATGTTGGTAGAGATCAACGTTTGCCAACATTTTTTATTTGTGTTGGCAAAAGTTGCTTTGCCAACATGTTATATCTAATTTTGCCAACACTATTTTATGTTGGTAAAGATCAAAGTTTGCCAACATTTTTTGTTTGTGTTGGCAAAAGGCACTCCCCACATACTTTTACCAACACCTTTCCAACACATTTTTTTGGGTTGGTAAAATATGTTGCCAACATTTATTGAATTTTTCCAACGTTTTGTTGTGTGTTGGCAAAAGTGAATTTTGTTGTAGTGTTTGCATTCGAGTTTTTTGATGTTTAAGGTTTTCTTTCATATTAACTTTTTCTGTTCTGTCACATCCTTCTTTCTATCTATTTTATGAGTTCGGTATTTATTTGAGAAACCTTTTTCATTTTCGTATTGCAGCTTTGTTCATGGAAGGTTGCTCTATAAAAAGCTAAAACCAGATCATGTTCTGAAGAACCTTTTATTGAGCATTCCTATTCACAAAGTTGTAAGTATGTTATTGTTGAATAATTGAGGAATAATGATTTTATATCGATGCTCTCTTTCTTATCTTCTCGCATCCTCTTTTTTGAAACAGTTTTTCACAAATGGGGATAAGATTTTATGTGGATTTTGTTGAGAAGTAGTACTTTTAGCAGCTAGCATATACATCTATGTTACTAAATATACATCTATGTTACTAACTATATATATATTTTTCCTTTTCATATTCGTAGGTTCTAAGAAAGCTTGTGGATGATGCTTCAAAATTTTTAAATGAGGAAGTCACCAAAGCTTGTGGATCACTACCATAGTCATCACATAAGTTAGAAATTGAGTTTGAGCACTAATATGTAAGGGATTTTATGATGGTGTATGCAAAGGATTTATATTATTAAATATGAGTTTTGTGGTACCTTGTCTTCTATAATGCTTATGGCATTCAATGCCTTTGTTATAAAGAAAGAATTGTATATAATGAAATATAGTTTCTATGAAAGTGTATGGATTAGTCAATGCTATATTTTGGAATGCTACAAAATTATTTCCTTTTTACATTTTAGAAAGGTTCTAATCCCTTTAGAATTGGAAATAATTGTTCATAAACAATATTTTATTATTTTAAAATAAAAAGATTAGAATGGTTTGCAATTATCATAGAATTAGAATTTTGGAACGGTTTAAAGCATTTCTAAAAAACAACTGAAACAATTCAAAACCATTCCAAAAGTAAAAATAGGAATGGTTTTGACCAAATTAGAACGATTTAGAACCATTTCAAAAGTAAAAACCGAAACGGTTTTAATCCAAATGGAATGGTTAAAATTAGGAAAGGTTTCTGACTAACTGGAACAGTTCTGAACCGTTCCAAAAGTAAAATTAGGAACGGTTTCTGACCAACTAGAATGGTTCAGAACCGTTCCAAAAGAAAAAACAGAAACAGTTTATGACTCAACTGGAACAGTTTAGAACTGTTCCAAAAGACAAAAAACAGGAACAGTTTTGAACCGCTCCATATTTTCAATGACAGGCCATTCTGGAACGGTTCAGAAACATTCCAGATACCTTTAAGAACAGTTTAAAACCATTCCAGATGACAATTTTTGGTGTAGTGGATGATAACAACCTTTCACATAGATAGGCGTGTCAATTTTGAATACAAGTTTCTATAATACTGATTTTTAGCAAAGACTTCGTAAACTGATCAGCCAGGTTGTTGCTTGAACGAATTTGCTAGACTTCAATCTTGTTATTATTCTGAAGCTCATGAGTGAAGAAAAACTCTGGTGTAATGTATTTTGTCTTGTCATCTTGAATGTATCATTCCTTAATCTGTTGAATACATGCCTTATTATCTTTGCAGATAACGCTCGGGATACCTGTACTATGAGGCAATTGATAAGAACTACGAATATACTGAGTTAAAGATTTTAGCCACACACATTCCCCACTGGCTTCATAGAGGGCTAAAATCTCAACATTTTTAGAAAAAGTAGCAACCAAAATCTATTTAATAGAACACCCAGATATAGCGGTATCATCACTAAGAAACACATAATCTGCTTGTAATCAACCCTTATGAAGATCAAAGAGATATCTTGAACCTGCATATCCTACAAAGTTATAATTTTTACAATTATAAAAATAAAACGGATATAAATATCATAGCATTTGTTTGATACCAATCCAAAGCCTTCGTGCAAAACTATATATAGTAAGCATATTTATAAAGAATGAAAAATCTCATTAAAACTTCTCTTGATATGCGGGTCGAGATAAAATTCTCCTATAAATAGGCAATGGTTTCTTCGAGCTCATCAAGAATCTTGATTAGATTTATGTCATCTACATAAACTTCTACTATTGTAAATCTGTTTAAGGATTTTATAGAGATACATGGGCAAATGAGATTGTTTTCATACCCTTCCTTAGATAAACATTTACTAAGATGATTATACCATTTTCTTCTGGAATGCTTTAGGTCGTACAATGAACATCTTACTTGTATTGAATACTTACTCTCTGACTTTGTTTCAGGCAAACCAAATCCTTCTGCGAATTTCATATATCTGTTTGTGAATATTTTCAATCCCAGGTTTCTGCAGGAAATCTTGTATTACAAGTCTTGCCTTTTATCTAGTAATTTCATTCATTTACAAACACCCATTGTAACTTACAATTTTAACAACTTTTCCAGCTTGTACTATAGGTCCAAATACACCATGTCTATTGAGAGACTCAAACTTCTCTTTCATGGAACTTTTTCATTTTTTTTTGGCCAATCTTTTCTTTGTCAACATTCATTCATAGTACGTAATTCTATGTCCCTATCAGCATCCTTATTTTTCCTTGATATTTGTCTAACTACTGCATATGTAAATGCGTCATCGATGATAATTTCATTTTTATCTCATCTGTCTCTTGAATAATTATGAAGTATAGAGATCTCTTCATTATTAGGTACCCTTGCCTCTTCATGGGCTTCCAGGGTCTCTTTCGGGACTCATGTCTTTTCTGAGATATTAATTTCTTCAAAAATTTTAGAGAGAGTGAATTTTTTTATAACCTCTTATTGAGTGAAATAGTGTACCTCATCAAGAGTGTACAATTTGTCAAAACATCTTTGGGAGTAAAATTGGGACTTAACTACTCATTTCTCCTTTTCCAGTGAGTTGAGTCCTTGTAACCAATAGATCTGCCATGCTTCTGACGTATAATAGATTCATTTGCTACCATATTTGGAATTTTTATCCTATAAGGATATTAATTCGTGCTTATCCTACAAGGATATTAATTCATGCTTATGCGTTTATAGCCAGCACATATGACCTAGTCACTTTTGCTGCATCATTAAAAGCATTAGGAAATTGATTTGTAATGGAGTGCATAAATTCTCCATACTTCATTCTCACATTATGAAGAATATAAATCTAAAGGAGATTGAGTGGAAGTATTCCACATTAATTCTAACCATTCTTTAGGAACGGATTGTTTTATCGAAACAAAGCATTCCTCAGAAACTCTCTTATCTCCCTCTAACGGTGGGATGACTATCGCATCAAGATGACAATCAGCAAAACAAGAAATTAATATATATCCTGTCATTGGGTCTAGATATCTAATAAGTGGGGGTAAATTATAACCAACATAGATTCCTAATCTATGTTGTGGCTTCATGTAGGTCACTAATCTGTGATATCAGAGCTTATAGACGTAATAGGATGCTTAGCGAACTATATCCTAAATAATTTGTAATAATAGGTGGGCATAAGCTAAAAAAAAATAGGCAAACATCCAACCAACTGGTGAAGGCATTAATCAAAATAAAAAAAATACCTAATAAGGTCTACTAAGGGGATTTTATGGGTTCATAAATGTCATACTATATTCTATGAATAAAGGATGGTCAATAGATGAAACCTTAAGGAGTGCCCAACAGAATTATCAATAATTTGCTTTAGCATAATACCCATAGGGTGACTTAACCTATCATGCCAAATCATTAACGCCTTAAGGTCACTAAGTCTAGGGCTTAGTGTAAGCTTCTGGCTTAACTTTGTCGTTTTGCTCATAATCAAATGTAATTCGATTTTTGGAGATTGTCTTGTAATATAGCCTGGAGGTTGAATAAGAATGCATTTAACTTTTCTAGTATTAGCTTCTGGCTATCAATACTAGTAATGATGTACAAATATTTTATGTTATCTTCACTTATATTGTTTATATGTAGTACCCAGTTATCTTGATGTATTTGAATCTAAGTAAGTTTTGGGAACTGGTAAAAAAAATAATAATGCATCTGTAATAAATAGGTAGGTACCATTTGGTAACATTATGTGAACTCTTTTAGAGCATTCAGGTATTTATACAGATCCAGCTATGATTGATACCTTGTGCAAATTAAACACAAAATCTGAGAAAAACCTCTGGTTTTTCAATATAATGTGCTTTGTTGCATTGTTTATCGAACAGATATTATCCTCAGTTTCATTCATTCCATAAGCCATACTGTAAGAAATAATACACTATCATAACTATTCAGCTGCTTAACAGAAATAAAATAAAGAACAGCTAAACAATTCACCATTCAAAGCAAATATAATGTGTAAACACAATATACGGGGGATAAAAGAATAAATCTATCGTCCAATGAAATATCTAAACGTTGAACTCAATATTCAAATTCACAATATTATGTCTACCTCTCCTAGTGGTATGACCATCTTCTGGTAATCATACATATCCATCAATGATATAATGACATAGAAAATGAGGACTTATGTCATATCATATCCTCGGGGGATATCTAATTTCTCTTTTTGATGGCATCACACCAAGCCTTCTCGAATGTGTAGAGATCGATCTAACAATAAAATCATACAAAATAGAACTTCGGGTCCTCAAATGACAAAGTATAATGCAGAATCGGTCAATTAAAAGTTAAAACTTCAGGTTCTTAACTAAGGAATTAGAACTTCTAGATCTGTCAAGATTTTAGGCTAGAGATAGAACTTCAGGCTTTTAGAACTATTAGTTCTATCAAAGCTTCAAGCTTGAATCACAACTTTTGGTTCTGTCAAAACTTCAAGTTTGATTTCATGGCTTTCGTATCGATCTACACTACTTTGATTTTTAAAAACAAAATGAAAGCTTCAGGTTTGAATCATGAATATGAATCTATAGGTTCATATAAATGTTTAAAAAAACTTAGGACTGCTGGTCCATAATTTAAAGAACTTCGAGTCTAGATTATGTAATTGATGTAGAACTTCCGGTTCTATTATATGTAACTTTTGCTTCGAGTAATAAATTAATCAAAGACTAAAGCTTAATATAACTATATAGTCATAACTGTACTGAAGTAATTATATCAAGTATGCAATACAATGTTACAAAATATATAAAACAATAAAAGTGTGTAGAGAAACAAAAATAAAAGCTAGAACTTTAGGTTCTTAACATTTAATTGAAGATAATAATAAAAATAAATAAATGTAATGAAGAATTGAGAAATTGAAGTTTAGAACATCAGGTTTTCAATTTAAGAATCAAAACTTCTAGTTCTAAATTAAAATAATTAATGGATCTTCGCGTATGGGTTAGAACTTCTGGTTCAAGGTTACAATTATTCATGAATCATCAGGTCCAGGTTAGAACTACTGGTTCTAAATTAAAATAATATACGAAACTTCACGTTCGGGTTATGTATTCGATGTAAAACTTCTAGTTCTAAGTATCATATGAAACTTCGGGTTCTGAATATTTATTTAGAACTTCTGTTCTGTTGATGATCCATGATTTTCAATTCTATCATAATCTTCCTTTGATAAGAAAAAATGAATCATTCATCACTTGAATTAAAATTATAAATACATACAGTTCTAAAAAGAATAAAGATAAGTGCAGGTATATAATTATCCAACTAATAAAAGATCATAAAATAAGGAAAAAAATTAATTAACCATTGAATCGTCCTCCCTTTGGTACCAATGTGTAGATCTGCTCATAAGCTTTCCGTAGGTTCAAACGAATCATTGATCAGACGCCGAATAACCAAGATATCACAGAATCAAATTGGCTTTGACTTTGATTTGGTCAAATTGGCTTTGACCATATGGACATTAACGTGGCTTTGATGTCACCCTCCTTACATTAGCAGCTGATGTCCCTAATGACATCCGCAATTGCTGCTGCCTGGTTTCGTAGGTTCAAGTCAACCCGACTTGCAACCTGGAACCAACTTGGTTGTAGAAAACCAAGCCCAGATCTGATCTCCTTCATCTTTTCTTCGCACAAGGAGTCAGATTAAGCCACTTTTTTTTTTATCCTTTTATGTGATGCCTCGGGTTCCTTGTGATGACAACTGATGCTTCCTTTTGGCCTTGTTTCTTTATTACGTATAAGACAAAATAGTTAAGGATTTTTGAGATGCCTTGATTCTTATGCAAAACAAAAAAAGCAGTCATATTCTTCATTAAAAAATCTAGTCACAGACGAGATGAGATGAGAAGACAACGATACCTGTTGAAGTGGGGCTACATATCTATAGGATCTGAAACTCTATCCCAAAATTGAAACTGTTGGACCAAGCAACCTGCCCTCTTTCTCTTTTCCAAAATCTAAACTGATAGAACCGATAGAGCTTGTCATGCTGATAACTTGTAAAATATTAAATACAAGAATAGAAAGGAGCATAGAGGAAGAGGGAGATTTTCTTATTAAGAGAGATGTGTATACATAAAAAAGAGGGAGGAGGATTTTATGTATAGAATAAGATCACTTTCTTCCCAATCAACCTAATAGGGAAAGACTTTAACCATAAGGAATCCCTTTATCTCATGTTGGTCCCAATATGAGCATCCACCTATAATGATTTATCTTATAACATCCACCAATTTTTCCTTCATGCAACTAAATTTTTAGTGTTTGATCTAAGTAAAATAGCTTGAACTATAATACTAACTTATCTCTAAATAATTTATACTTACTATACAATCTCAGTTTCTAATTTAGTCAGGGGGTAGCTAATAGAGAGTGACTGTATACCAACAGGGTTTCTTGTCCTTTAGAATACTAGTAAAGTGATAGTAAAGACTTTTTTATTCCAACTTTTGGCTAATGTACAGGTTGTATGTAAAACAAAAAAGAAAAAAAGGTGGTTACTTATGGAAATTATAAAAGCTTGGTGGTTTTATGTAAATTTACTAAACAAATATGTTGTTATCAATGCCCAAATTTGCAACAGCTCCAACAATCACACCCCTAAATAGAAAGTTAGAAATTTTTGTGCAACATCACAAAATCAATTTTTTTAGTGGTTAAGATTATAATGATAAAAGGCATGCAGTGCAGCATCACAAAATCTTAAGTTAAATTATCATCCCATCTAATGTGACCCACTAAATCTTGCCTATCCACCGCATGGGGCCCACTCGATGGGTGGATAGGTTAGATTTAGTGGGTGCTATGTGAATGTAGGTTGATAGAATGGCCAGGATCTTTCATCCAATAGGTCCCACATAGATGGGCAAACTTGTTTTCATTGGATTAGTATAGATACTCTGATCCGCATATTGTGATCATTATATTATGACTAATCATGTAAATGTTCATATTTTAGGTCATTTTATTTTGGGCCTAAATGGACCTTTTTTTTTTTGACTTAGAATCTTTTTACTAGACTCAATTTCAATAAAATAACCATGTTCAATCCAAAAACCAATTTTGGCATTTTGTTTTATTATATTTTAAATAAGAATATCATTCAACCCAATAATAATGCATCAAGTATAGCTTTCACAATCCATAAAACTCAACATCTTTAGAATTAATGTATAGGTTGTTACATGACATTAGCACATTCAAAGTAAAGAATTATGTCTTAAAAGGGCTCATGCACAAGACAAGTCTTCAATTCATAGGTCGAAACCTTCATGGATTCAAAACTAAACATGTCTAACAATCAAACCCAAATTAAGTTTAGGACCTAGATTGGTTCGTTGGTGATATTATGAATTAAACTAAAGGTTTAAACCATCCTGGCAAGGTAGAGATTGGCAAACGTTGACCTATTTATGAGTCAAACTCTAAGACTAAGATTTTGGGTCTTTGGGATGTCACTTGCATTGTAAAAGGAGGTGGTGTCTCTGGTTAGAACTTTCTGCAATATTTTTCTTAGAAACTTTCTATATTTCTCTTTTTTTTATTTAAATTCTATTACCATTTTTTTTTCATTTGCTTTCACCAGAGTGGGAAATCAAAAAATTTCACGCAATATGTTGGCATTTCAGGTCAAGTCAGAGCAATTCATTTAGGAATCAGCAGAGCATTGCAGAACTGGGAGCCTTTTGTAAGTTTAATGGACCTCAGATCACCATATTCTGTATGTGTGGAAAAAAATAGTGTTAAACAGTTTGATGGATTTAGACATAGAAATTACACAATCTTTAACTTTTCTTTGTCACTGCATGACAATTGACAAGGTTACGGATTGCTCCTCCAGAAGCAATCTGCCTGGAGAGAGGGAGGGGTGGATCAAGGGGGAGGGGTATGAAGGGATGCATGTACAGTGGAGGAGTTGGGGTGGGTTCATTAAGGAGAGGTATAATGCCAAGAAGGGGATGGAGTATAAGGGCTCCATCTATGATGCTGGGCCGACACTTGAGTCGTATGGTGTACCTCATGGCTCAACAGGTGGGGGCGGACTCTGGTTGATTCCATCTTGGGTATTTGCAATTGGGTCCTTCCTGTGTTGTGAAAATGCTAATGGTTGAATTGTTTTCAAATGCTGTTTTGGTGCTTTCTAAATTGGGTTTTTGTTATTGTTATTGTTTGCTTTGTTACTATGCTTCATTAATGGGTATACTTGCAGAATTTTGTTTGAATGCTTTATGTGATGGCCACTATGGACATATCCAAATGTATTATTTTAATGCTTTTGTCTATACAAATTGCATTGTGATGTTTTCCTGCGCCTCTTCTCTTGGGTTTGGACATTATGAGATGAGTCTTTTGTTGAGAGTTTCATTGAATTTGTTCGGTTCAGCGGTTTCCTCATTGACTCATAACATTTTCATGGAAGTTCATGGTGTAGACAATAGAGTTTATAAAGAGATAAGGGATCATGGTATATAGAATCTTCTATCTGTTTTTTTACTATGAGGAAGATTCCTTTCTCTGATTTTTCATCTATATTGACTGAACTATGTCATGAGTCATGATCTATTGAATAGAAATTTGGTGAAAAGTTAATTGAAGCAGTGGGCGTTTAGAAATAATCAAAATGATGAGATATTTATGTGGAGGAACTGTAGTGTAAATAGATGTGATGTAGTTGTTTGGTGTTGTGCTCTGCAAGACCTCAAAGTTGAACAGTTCTGTATTATGCCTGTATTTTGCTCTATGAAAATTGAAATCTTAATAAAAACCAGTTTCATCTACTTAATAATTTATAATTGGAAGTTTGTAACACTGATCAATTGTTGTTCATTGTGTGACTTGCATTTGCAGATTTGGCCAAAGCGGTTCCTGAGGAACATAAGAAGTTTCTTGCCAACTTGGTTTGGGTCCGCGAAGAGGTTGCTGTTCAATGCAATACCTGGATGATCAAACCCAGAGCTTTTATTTTCCCTCTCTTTCTTTCCATTTTTTTCCTGGGACCCCCTAGACAGAATGCTATTAAAGTATAGAAGAAGAATATGAAAAAAGAAATTATAGTCCTTCTGAGGCAATAGACTGCAACAAAACCATAATTATAAAGCAAAAGCATGTCCTATCAACAACTCACCATGGTTCAACTCCACTTTAGCTAACAAATCAGGCTCTTCATTCATGTTCTCAAAATGTGATGAAAAGAAATGTCTAAAGGAGATAGCATCATTCTGATATCCTTGATCTCTTTCACCACTTGGCTGCGGCGGAACAAGCTTGACCCCATCAATTGCTTCAACCTCAACCAGAATTATTTCTTTTTCGACTCCCTCCTTTAATGCCATACCTCTGCTTCTGTGATTTCCCTGTACTGCCCGGGCCCGACAAAGCTAAGACCAATCTATCTTATCATTTTTAATTGTGCTTCAATCCTGGACAGCCTTGACTTGGTATCCTGATCCCTTCGTTCAGTACTCAGCCTCCATTGTCATGGTCTAAGTTCTGCAAAGCAAGTGTCTGTTCCAGTACATGAAAACTTGGCAATTACAATATGCGGTAGACTATCTTTCTCCTTCTCACCTAAAGCAAATAAGTAAGTGTCTAACTTCTTTGCTTTTAATAATTCTTGGAGTTTCTGCCTTGGTTATTAGGTAGTGGAAGGATAGGTGTAAGGATCTCTGCTTGATGGTGATGGATCCAGTATAATCAATTCAAGTTTCTCTTTTGTGATTTTGATTGGTTGAGAGGCTGAGTGAGAGCAGCAGGGAAAGGAATTGGCCGTTGGATTTTCTGTGCAAAGTGCACTGCAAACTCAATTCCTACTGCATCTGATGATCTGAACTGTAAAAGGGAAGATTGGGAGAGGATTTGGGTACGTAACTTCTGTTTCAAGCAATGGAATCAGGAGACGAATGATGGGATTCGGTTATCTAGCCCTGTTCCAAGTCCCTTACCATCATCAACAACGCCTAGTGTCACTGATAATGGCATCAACACTGTCCTTTCTTCGTCACCCTGCCGTTGCGATCCTTATCAGCGCGTACAATGCGGTAGTTGCAGTCTTAGTTAGGTTCAGTCTCCTGAAATGGAACCTGGTTCTCTTAGCCAAGAAGTCCCATCAGGAAAGAACATGAGTTCTGTTGCTGGAATGGAAAAACATCTTCTAATCAATCTGGATTTTGCATTAACAGGTATGATTTCATCGTTTTCCTTTTGTTTTGTATGACAGAACATTCTAATTCTGCTATTATACCTGAAAAAAGGCTCCTACATGCACGTCAGTTTTCTCCCACTCTGTCCTTGTGTGACCCACATAGGTGCTTGCCGATCAGAAGGGGAGTGTGGGGGATGTAAAGGTATCATCATGGATCAGGATTGGGGATAAATCAGCCTCATAAAATCATCATAATAAGAATAACAGTTCTTTTACTATGCATTTTTTTAATGTTGAGATTGAATATGCATGGTCAATAATAAACTTCCGAGTGTCAAATTGCTGTAAATGCGACTACATTTACATATACATGCCTTTATATGGCAATTGAATCTGGGCTCCATTCTTCCAGTGTTCAGCCAAGAGCTACACCTTTTGCACCTTTAACATCGACAGCAGATAGTGCCTTGTACCTGCTTCACTTCGCATGGTAGGTTCTATTTTTTCATTTTAATTACTGGTACTGATTGATCAGTCTGTTTCAAATGCTCTCACATTTTTTTTATAGTCTTGAAGACTTTGTGCACCTCAATATCTCAATTCATTAGAACTGTATTTCTTTGCTTTTCTACATTTCTTTCCATTATCTGTTCTCTGACTTGACACATTTTCAGATAGCACACATGCTGTTGTAATCATATCTTAATTTCTAGTGTACCAGCAAAAATTCTTAATTCATTTAGAAGCATTCTATTTCACGGTTTGGGTTCTTAATACGCTAATTTTGGTTCATTTCTTCATACTTGGGGAACATCATATTGCCATATATCTTATTAAAATTGATGTTATTCATGAGTGGGAAAATGGGCATTTCTCTCGTAGCTGGGGAGAAATAAGGAGTAGTCAATCAAAATAGGCGCAAAGTTTTTTTCCCTAGTGATTCCCTAGATTGTTTGGATCAATTAAGATGGCTTCAAAAATTGAGTAATGGAGTTAAAAGGAGAAACGGACACTCTTCGTTATATGAAAAAAAATTTAAAAGGGAGCAAAAGACAATAAATTTTTTTTAATAAAAAGTATGCATTATCTCAATGGTTAAGATTATGTTGCCAATACAAATTGTAGACAGTGGGTCAAAATGAAAGAAAATTATTGGGTCATGTAATCATGTTCTTTCATTCCATGTGAATCACATGCTTCTTGCTTGTTTAAGTTCTTTGATGTTAATTCATCAAAAAAGTTCTTTGATGTTAACCACCCATGTGTTTGGTTACTTCAAATACTAACTTTTTTAAAACTATTTTAGGAATATGTTGAACTGGTTCCCATTGATTTTATTGAATGAAATCTCAGCACACAACACTTGTGACAAGCTGTTCTTTAAAAGTGCCCCGTTATATGTCTTGTGTTTGCTTTAACTAAGAACATTTAGCCCCATTAGCTCTTTAGGTGGGCTACACCCACCAGATACCTGTCGCTGACTCACTCAAAAATTAGTTAGCTAAATTTAAGGGATCAACCATTTGTGCACACTGCACACCACCAACAAGCCAAGAAATGGATGGCTAAGACCTAGCAGCTGTATGCGTCATCTATTTGATTCCAATTGTATCAACAGAATGGGGATTAAAATAACAGCACCATTTATGAGCTCATATATCGAGTTAGCTTAAAATCCCACACAGACTATAACCAGTCTGTAAACAGTTTTTCTCTCTGAGTTGCACCCTGTAGAACGGTTGCATGAAAAGTAAGATCATATGGTCCTATCCATTTAATTTTGGGCCTTTTCTGGACTGAGTGCATTGTGATTGTATTTATTGAAGGCCTGACACTTCAAATGTGGAAGATTCTGCAGATTCATCCACATTTGATAATTAATATCTGATAAGATCCAGTGAACATTGGGTTGTCTTAAAAATATTCAGATTGGACCGCTATTAGTAGCTCCCAGGTTAGAGAGCGTAGCTGTCCTAAAACAGGAATTTTTGTGTGCATATCTCCCTGTTGGATCAGGACGATGACCACTGCTGCACTCTTTTCTGCATTCTTCCAAATTCTTCTTTAAGAGATTCTTGAGGTCGGATTTTATGGGCACTGAGTGTTATAGTGAAAACTCATGAAGACAAAATAATAGAGGTTAGAAAAACTTTGGTTTTTTTTTTAGATAATGTTTTATTGTATGATATATATTTATATTATATTATATTCCTATAATGCTGATTATTTTCCTAAGTCATCTTTGAATGAAGGGACATTTGCTTATATCTAACCTAAAGTTATTATTTGTGGCACTAAATTATTTAAGTTTGAATTATTCGCTAGAATTTATTTGCTCATAACTTAAAATGAGTACTATATTACAGTAATCTGTATGTAGATGATTTACTTTAGAAAAATTTTACTGTTACCAGTTATATGTGGATGAATTGGATCTGTCTAATTGGGTGAATAACTGTTTTGCAAAGCTAGTTATATGAGTCACTTTTTTTTATTATTACCTGTTACATTCACCCAATCTGATTAATCCAAATGCATTTTTCTAATATCACAGGAACCCTCTACAAAACAACAATAGTTCCTTGACAATGCATTATCAGCATAAAATAAAAAGGAGTCGGTGAGTTTTAGCAAGTCAGTTGCAACTCAGATTGAACAGTTTGTTTTTGTTACCAGTTATTCTTGATATATTGTGTTGCATGACGAACTCTGTTTTCCATTGGACTTTAGTTTGAAATCATGTGGTTTTTTTTTTTCAAATAATTTGAATGGCATCTGTCTTGATCAGATAGAGGCTATTATGAACGACTTTATCCAGTTGAAAGCACATTCTAATGTATACGAGTCTGAAACTATGATTGAAGGTTAGTTATATTTTAAAGTTTCTCTAATAATTTCATTGGCTTCATTTCTTACTTGAGTTCCATGGTTGCATTGTGGTGCTCTATGCTGTTATAAATGGAAGATAAGAACCCGGGGTATGGGCATACAATGACAATTTCTGGACATCTATTCCACTATTAGCTTTCACAAGCTTACTATAGACTTGGTCACACTTCATATGACACCATATGGCCCCTGTGTACAACGTTAAAGCCACATATTGAAGATGAACTGACCATCATTTTTTCCCCCTTTTATATTGGCGAGTTCTACTAAAGCTTGTGGATGACACTTTAAAGTTTTTAAATGAAAAGGTCACCAAAGCTTGCGGATCTCTACCATAGTCATCACATAAATTCGAGATTGAGTTTGAGCATTGAAATTTAATGAATTTTATGATGGTGTATGGAATTATGTCATTATATATGAGTTTTGTAGTATCATGTCTTGTATATTGCTTTTCGCATTCATTGCCTTTATTATTATAATGAAATATATTTTCTATAAAGTGTATGGGAATGCTATATTTTGGAATGCTATAAAATTATTTCTATTTTACATTTTAGAAAGGTTCTAATCCCTTTAGAATTAGAAATAATTTTTCATAAACTATGTTTTATTTTTTCAAAATAAAAAAATTAGAATGGTCTAAGATTATCATAGAATTAGAATTTTTGAATGGTTTAAAGCATTCCTAAAAGACAAATGGAACGGTTCAAAACCATTCCAAAAGTAAAAATAGGAATGGTTTTGACCCAACTGGAACAGTTTTAAATCAATTTAAAAGTAAAAACAGGAACGGTTTTGATTCAACTGGAATGGTTCAGAACAATTACTGACCCAACAGGAACGGTTTAGAACCATTCCAAAAGTAAAATTAGGAATAGTTTCTGACCCAACTGGAACGGTTCATAACCGTTTCAAAAGTAAAATTAGGAACAGTTTTTGACCCAACTAGAATGGTTTAGAACCGTTCTGAAAGAAAAAACAGGAACGGTTTCTGACTCAACTGGAACGGTTCAGAACCGTTCCAAAAGAAAAAACAGGAACAGTTTTGAACCGTCCCAGATTTTCAGCGACAGGCTATTCTGGAACGGTTCAGAACCATTCCAAATACCATTAGGAACCGTTCAAAACAGTTCCAGATGACAGTTTTTAGTGTAGTGTTGATTAGGAATTGAGTCTCAATCCTATATCAATTGGCTTTAGTTTGACTTAGAGAAAAATTTTAAGAATTTTAGATTGTGAGAATGATTGGGCTAGAGTTTCATTTTGTGATGATTTATGGGGTGGGGCTGAATGTACGAACAATTTATAATATAAACTTTTGATTTATCAATTGATGTTGTGATCATAAGTTATCCCAAAAAAAAAAAAAAAAATCCATGTCAGTGAGTCGCCTAATAGAATCAACTCATGTCCAAGAAATCTAAATCAAGTCTAAATATAAGGACATTCGTATTGTAAAATTCCCACCAAACAAATATGCAGTTGGAAAAAAAAAAGAAAAACAAACTAGAAAAAAAAAGGAAACAAAATAGTAGAAATCGTCCAGTCCATCCAACATTGGAAGTCTTACGAACTCAAATAGCTTGCCCAATCTAGTATCACACTTCACAAACTCAAGTGATCCAATAGATGCAAATGAACCATTTACATACAATTCATCAGCAACCATCATAGCCACTCACCAACCACCACCTTTTGTTAATCAACGCCACCATTTATTTGAAAATAAACTACAAAGCTTAAAACCATGATAATTAAAACCTTCATATATAGCTTCCAACATTCACTACTTGATACTTACAACCTGCACATACAACTTCCATGAAAATCATTCGATCATTTAACACATAAGATAATTTCAATTGACCTGATACAAAAAACCGGAATATATAAATTCCATTAACATCCTAGATATACAATAATTCCAATGCATAAAACTTCACTCATTCCTTAAAAAAAAGGTTTTGTTCAATGCCTTCATCAGTCAATCGACTTTCGCCCAAAAAACATGGCAGCTGGGAGAGGTTGAAGAAAGAGGAAAAGGAAAAAGAGTGGAGGAAGAAAAAGAAGAAGAGAGCTAAAGAAGGAAAGAGGAAGAAAGGTGGCAACTGCATCAGCCTCTGGGGGATTTTAGGTATGAGTTTCCTTTCTGCGTTTCTTCTGTTTTATTTATTTATTTATTTTTCTGTCTCACTCTTTCTTCTAAAAATATATGTTGTTGCTGCGTTTTCCCCTTTTCTC
This sequence comes from Sextonia rubra, assembly GCA_037013555.1. Taxonomy (NCBI): domain Eukaryota; kingdom Viridiplantae; phylum Streptophyta; class Magnoliopsida; order Laurales; family Lauraceae; genus Sextonia; species Sextonia rubra. The sequence continues at coordinate 99,690,055 of JASUAD010000001.1, read as the reverse complement.
TGCAAATGCATCATCTTTTCTTCTTTTTTCTTATTTTTTTATTTACATTTTGTTTGTATCAGTTGTAAATGTATGGTTTTGCATCATCTCATCATCAACTATTTTTTTCAATATCCACTCCTTGCCGTTTATTGATCTGTTTTTGAAGTGTGGTTGTTTTGTTTTCCTCTAATCCCTTTTGGGTTGGATTTTTTTTTTTTTTTTTTTTGCTAGGGTTTTGGAGAATCAATTTCCATTTGCTTTTGCAGAGGAGATGTGTAGATTGAGTCTTTAATGGATTGAACAGTTTTAACTAAACTAATCTGGTCTTCCACAATTTGGTTTGGTTTTTAATAGACATCGGTTTGGCTACGGATTTAAAAACTATCAAACCGTATGGTTTGGTGATGAATTAAGTTTACTCCGATCCAATCCGAACCATGTATACCCCTAACAATTATAATAGAAGAGGCTTATGTTTGTTACTTTTTGTCCTAAATGCTAACAAAAATGACCTAATGCAATACTACATTACTTGAGTTGGACTTGGTGGGTTAAGCAAAATGTAATTGGACCTAATCTACTATGAAATTATTTATAGGGACGAGCCTCTAAATAACACATTTGATGCAACATCATAATTTTTTTATTTTTTATTTTTTGAATGGTTAAAATTAATGATAAAAGGCAAGCAACACATCATAAAAAAAATCTTTAGTTGAATTACATGCCATCTAATGTGACCCACAAAATCTTACCTATCCACGACATGTGGCTCACTTGATGGGTGGATATGATAGATTTAGTGGTTGCTATGTGAATGAAGGTTGGCTAGGGTCTTTCATTCAATGGATCCCACACAGATGGGCAAACTCGTTTTGATTGGATTAGTATAGATACTCTGATCTACATACTGTGGTCATTGGATTATGGCTAATCAAGTAATGTTCATATTTAGGGTCATTATTATTATTATTATTATTATTGGCCTGAATGAACTTTTTTTTTCTTTTTTTTGGCTTAGAGCCTATTTTCCTAGACTTGGTTCCAATAAGAGAACCATGTTCAGTCCAAAAACCATTTCTGACGTTTCATTTTATAACTTTTTAAATAAGAATATCATTTAACCCAATAATAATGCATCAATTACTTTAGCTTTCACAATTCAGAAAACCCAATATCTTTAGAACCAAGATATAGGTTGTTACATGATATTAGCACATTTAAAGTAAAGAACTATGTCTTAAAAGCGCTTGTGTACGAAACAAGTCTCCGATTGATAGGTCGAAACCTGTGCAAATTTAGTACTAAATCTATCTAACAATTGAAACCCAAATTAAGTTTAGGACCTGGACTGGTTTGTTGGTGACCTTATGGTTTCAACTAAAGGTTTAAACCATCCTGCCAACATAGAGATTGGCAAACTTGGACCAATTTATGAGTAAAAATCTAAATAAAATCCAATCTAGATATTTTTTTACCCAATCAGAATTTTTGAAAAATCGGTAAATCAGTTATTTGATTTCATCTCTACTCATGATCAATCAACAGTGTCCTGATTTCGATGGTATTGAAAATTTGCCCAGTACTAATCACTTAGATTGATTTTGAGCACTTTGATTTTATTAGTGAGCCCCACCCTTTTATTTATAGACTTTAATTATATGAATTATCTAAAATCTGATCGGGCTTCTAGGGTACTAGAAAACAAGGTTGAGAGTACTTTGGTGCATCATCGCACATCGATTAGAGCAAACCATAAATCAATGAAAAATGTCCTCTGTAGGCAAGCTTATGCTTGTGATGCCTAACACGTATCGGACAAATATAATGTGCTTTGTTGCACTGTCTATCGGACAAATATTATTTTCAGTTTCATTCATTCTATAAACCATGCTGCAGGAAATAATAAACTATCATAACTATTCAGTCGCATAACAGAAATAAAATTAAGAACAGCTAAATAATTCAGTATTCAAAGCAAATATAATGTGTAAACACAATATACGGGGGATAAAAGAATAAATCCTATTATCCAATGAAATATCTAAACATTGAACTCAATATTCAAATTCTCAATATTATGTCTACCTCTCCTAGTGGTATGACCATCTTTTGGTAATCATACATATTCGTCAATGATATAATGACATAGAAAATGAGGACTTATGCCATATCATATCCTCCAGGGATATCTAATTTCTCTTTTTGATGGCATCACCAAGCCTTTTCGAGTGTGTAGAGATTGATTTAACAATAAAATCATAAAAAATAGAACTTTGGATCCTCAAATGATAAAGTATAATAAAGAATCGGCCAATTAAAAAGTTAAAACTTCGAGTTCTTAACTAAGACATTAGAACTTCTAGATCTGTCAAGATTTTAGGCTAGAGATAGAACTTTAGGATCTTAGAACTGCTAGTTTTATCAAAGCTTCAAGTTTGAATAACAACTTTTGGTTCTGTCAAAACTTCAAGTTTGATTTCATAGCTTTTGTATCGATCTACACTACTTTAAATCTTTAAAAAAAAAAATCAAAGCTTCACGTTTGATTCATGAATATGAATCTATAGGTTCATATGAATGTTTAAAAAAACTTAGGACTGCTGGTCCATAATTTAAAGAACTTCAAGTCTAGATTATGTAATTGATATAGAACTTCCAGTTGTATTATATGTAACTATTGCTTCTAGTAATAAATTAATCAAAGACTAAGGCTTCATATAACTATATAGTCATAACTATACTGAAGTAATTATATTAAGTATGCAATACAATGTTATAAAATATATAAAACAATAAAAGTGTGTAGAGAAATGGAAATAAAAGGTAGAACTTTAGGTTCTTAACATTCAATCGAAGATAATAATAAAAATAAATAAATGTGATGAAGAATTGAGAAATTGAAGTTTAGAATATCAGGTTTTCAACTTAAGAATCAAAACTTCTAGTTCTAAATTAAAATAATTTATGGATCTTCGTATGTGGGTTAGAACTCCTAGTTCAAGATTAGAATTATTCATGAATCATCAGGTCCAGGTTAGAACTACTGGTTCTAGATTAAAATAACATACGGAACTTTAGGTTTGGGTTATTTATTCCATCTAAGACTTCTAGTTCTAAGTATCATATGAAACTTCGGGTTCCGAATATTTATATAGAACTTCTGGTTCTGTTGATGATCCATGATTTTCAATTCTATCATAATCTTCCTTTGATAAGAGAAAATGAATCATTCATCACTTGAATTAAAATTGTAAATACATACAGTTCTAAAAAGAATAAAGATAAGTGCAAGTATATAATTATCAAACTAATAAAAGAGCATAAAATATGGAAAAAAAATTAATTAACCATTGAATCATCCTCTTTTTGGTACCAATGTGTAGATCTGCTAGCAAGCTTTTCATAGGTTCAAACGAATCATTGATCAAATGCCGAATGACCAAGTTATCGCAGAATCAAACTGGCTTTGACTTCGATTCGGTCAAATTGGCTGACCATATGGACATGAACGTGGCACTGATGTCACCCTACTTACATCAGCGGCTGACATCTTTAATGACGTCTGCAATAGCTGCTACCTGGTTCGGTAGGTTCAAGTCAACCCGACTTGTAACCTGGAACTGACTTGGTTGTAGAAATCCAGGCCCAGATCTGACCTCCTTCATCTTTTCTTTGCACAAGGAGTCAGATTAAGCCACTTTTTTTTTATCCTTTTATGTGATGCTTTGGGTCCCGTGTAATGACAACTGATGCTTCCTTTTGGCCTTATTTCTTTATTAGTGTAAGACGAAATAGTCAAGGACTTTTGAGATGCCTTGATTCTTGTGCAAAACAAAAAAAGCAGTCATATTCTATTACCCTTATGAAAAAGGCAGAGTTTCTCCTCCAGTTTCGTCACTTTTACCGTAGATAGGCTTCTGGCCCACTTCATCATATTATATTATATTATTTAGATTATAGAAAAGGCCCGATTTCAATATGTCAAGATTTGATGGCCCAAAAATTCATCTTTCATCAGTGGGTAAATGAGAGAAATGGGGGTGGCTTTCAAAACAACCGATGTCCACAAACGATGTGACACCGCCATTAGAAAGGTGATGGATGCGTAGAAGGGTTCGGAAGATGATCTGCTTTCATCTTTGATGTGAAGATCCGATCATTGGGAGAGAGTGAGGAAGAAGATGAGACAAGATTAAGGAGAAGAGAGGCTGTTAGGTTTCCCTAAATTGGTTGTATTTGGTAAATATACTAGAAAGGAGAAGAAGAACAGCAGTAGATAGGTCGTTCTGTTTTTGCTTGAACTTGAAGGCGGTGCATGCCAAGAAGAATCAAGGAACCATGGAGCCAGACAAGCAAACAACAGGAACTAGGGGTTCGCCTGATTCACTGTAGATCCATTCTGATGGCCCACCTATGCAACGTGTTGCATGGATCATCGATACAGCTGGTGAGGAAAATGCCATTTTAACAGGTGTCTAGATCTTTCTTTCTTTCCTCTATCTCTTCTTATCTATTTCTGATTGATTTTAATGCTATGCAATGTGTAGCATGGATCATCCATACAGCTGGTTAGGAAGATGGTGCTCTAACAGGTGTCCCGATGAGGTGTCCCAATATTTCTTGTTTTTTCTTTCCTATATATCTATACTCATCTCTTTGATTTGAATTTTTAAAAACAAAAACAAACCTTCGGGAGGACAAAGAAAAAAACCAAATCTGTTTGCTGGTGAAGGATTTTTGGTGAATCGATTTTCATTCCATCTCTTTGGAAAAAATTTATTTTCAAAGGACTATGGTGTTCAGGTAAAACTCTCCTACACCTCTCTACTCTTTTTTGTTCTTTGGTTTTTTTTTTTGCCTATTATTTGAGCAATCTATGTATGCACTTGTTTTTTTTCTTTTCACAAATTCTTAAATTCAAAATGAAATCTTCGATTGGTTTACATCTGATTATTTTATTTCTTTTCTGCCTCTATAAATATTATGTTGATTATCAAGTGTTTGATGAAATGTGTGATGGAAATTCAGTCTCAAATGCTTATACTTTTCTTTTGTTTCTTTGTAAATATATATTGAGCATGAACTGTTTGATTAAATGACTGATAGAAATTAAATCTTAATGCTTTTCTATTATATCAAATGGTTATTGCAGCAAAGCTTTTGATTCATGTACAATTTTTCACTCTTTTTCCATCTTTTTGAACTTGTAGCCCTCTGTTTTCCAAAGACTGCACATCTCAATATTAGAACAGATAGTTCAATTAAAATATGGAACTGGGAGTAACTTATGTATTACTGTACTGGAAGTGGTCATTGTATTTTCAAAGGACTGTGGTGTTCATGTAAAACTCTCCCACAGCTCTACTCTTTTTTGTTCTTTGTTTTTTTTTCCTATTATTCGAGCAATATATGTATGCACATGATTTTTTTTCTTTTCACAAATTCTTAAATTCAAAATGAAATCTTCGATTGGTTTGCATCTGCTTATATTATTTCTTTTCTGCCTCTATAAATATTATGTTGATTATCAAGTGTTTGATGAAATGTGTGATGGAAATTCAGTCTCAAATGCTTATACTTTTCTTTTGTTTCTTTGTAAATATAATATAGAGCATGAACTGTTTGATTAAATGACTGATAGAAATTAAATCTTAATGCTTTTCTATTATGTCAAATGGTTATTGCAGCAAAGCTTTTGATTTATGTACGTTTTTTCACTCTTTCTCCATCTTTTTGAACTTGTAGCCCTCTGTTTTCCAAAGACTGCACATCTCAATATTAGAACACATAGTTCAATTGAAATATGGAACTGGGAGTAACTTATGTATTACTATACTGGAAGTGGTCATAGTACTAGAACTTGCAAATTTGAATGCACCAGTCTACATTTTAATTCATTACAGTAACAATCAATTTAATTTATATCATTAACAGATTTTAGATTTGATTGAGAAATTCCATGTGTCAGGAACTTGGGGAAGTAAGGATAGGGCTAGGAGCCATTACTAAACCATTCATTTTGTATCAGTTGAGATAAAATTAACTAAAATAATAAAAAAAACACAAAAGGATATGTCCATGTAGAAAAAATATCTGGAAAAAGAAAAAAAGCTACAAAGAAGCAATGGAGCCGGGAGATACGTCAAAGAACTATTGCGCTGTGATCCATGAGTTGCTTGTTGACTATGGTAATTGTATCATCCTTATTCTGCAGGCCACTCTTTAAGTGGAATACCTGTTTCCTATGTTCTCCTTTCCTAACTCATCCTCATCCTTCAACAAGGAATACTTCAAGTCATTGTACTGAGTTTGAACGACAGCCAGTTCTGACTGTAGACTTTGAACAGTTTTCTCCTTTTCATTCTTTAGACGCTTCATATCATTTACTTCTTTCAGTGACTTCTCTACTTCCTTGCTCCAGACTGAATATTTGTTGAATTTAGCTTCAGAGTCACATCTGCAAGTTTAAGTATTGTGTTGTGATCCATGAGTTGCTTGTTGACTATGGTAATTGTATCATCCTTATTCTGCCGGCCACTCTTTAAGTGGAATAGCTATTTCCCTATATTCTCCTTTCCTAACTCTTCCTCATCCTTCAACAAGGAATACTTCAAGTCATTGTACTACGCTTGAAGGACACTCAGCTCTGACTGTAAACTTTGAACAGTTTTCTCCTTTTCATCCCTTACACGCTTCATATTATTTACTTCTTTCAGTGACACCTATCAAATAGGTTGTCATATTGGTCTTAATGCCAGAATGTTATTATTTCTCTTTCTATTCAATTATATTTGCAGATTTGCCTTATAACTGTGTCTATTTATGATCTTTGAACACACAATAAAAAGAATTTGAATTTATTAAGGCATAAAGCACATGAAATCAGGAATTCGAGAAACAAATATAAACAAACAAAATTTGACTTGATAAATCCATGAAACAGATGGAGTCTGGATTTATAATAGCAGAAACAGATGAAATCAAGAAAGTAACAAGCAAATATAAATAGATGAAATTTCAAATAGTTAAGAAAGTAAACAAATTAAATCAGCAACTCATCAAACATTAATTAACAAATGAAGTCTTCATATGGTCACAAAACATACAGATGAAATATGTATTTGTTAAGGAAAAAAACAGATGAAATCTGAATTTTGAGAAGCAAATATAAATAGATGAAAACTTGATTTATAAAACAACATACAAATGTAATCTAGAATAGTTTATAAAGGAAATAGATGAAATCACGAATTCATCTCACATATAGAAACAGATGAAATCTCGAAATGCTCAGACACTAAATAGATGAAATCTGGATTTTGAAAAACATATATTCAATCAATCTGAATTCATATATTGGAAACAGACCAAACAGATGAAATCCGAGTTAGTAAGTTAAATGTTGCAGGCAATACTAAACCCACCAGCTGTGATATTTGTTGATATTATATACCATGAAGTGCTCAAATCTAAAATTTATTTGTTACCGATGACTGTCTGCTGAAGACAATAAAACTAATAATTAAATTTGAAATTGTATAAGAATATATGATATACATAATTAACAACTGATCACCCAGTTGATTAAATCTGAGGCATTCATTATATCATATACATCTCCATTTTAGATAGTTTACGTTTTTTACAAAATAATAATAATAATACAAAATGAGCATATCGACAAAAAGTTTTTCTTATATCAATTAATAAATTTAATCTATACAAACAATATTTAGCAACATGGTAAAATTGTAATAACTTATAAAAATTTAGAATTTTCTTTATTCAGTCTGGATTACTGAAGTTAGACGATTGCCTAAACAAGGTGGAGTACTTGATATGCATAAGGTGGATCAAGCAAAGACACACTTGACACCTATCAAATAGGTTGTCATATTGATCTTAATGCCAGAATGTTATTATTTCTCTTTCTATTCAATTATATTTGCAGATTTACCTTATAATTGTGTCTATTTATGATCTTAAAACACACAATACAAAGAATCTGAATTTATTAAGGCATAAAGCACATGAAATTAGGAATTCGAGAAACGAATATAAACAAACGAAAATTGACTTGGTAAATCCACGAAACAAATGGAATCTGAGTTTATAATGACAGAAACAGATGAACTCAAGAAAGTAACAAGCAAATATAGATAGATGAAATCTCAAATAGATAAGAAAGTAAACAGAGTAAATCTGGAATCCATCAAACATTAATTAATAGATGAAGTCTTGATATGGTCACAAAACATACAAATGAAATATAGATTTGTTAAGGGAAGAAACAGATGAAATCTGAATTTCAAGAAGCAAATATAAATAGATGAAAACTCGACTTTGTAACACAACATACAAATGCAATCTAGAATAGTTTTTAAAGGAAACAGATGAAATCATGAACTTATCCCACATATAGAAACAGATAAAATCTTGAAATGCTCACACACCAAACAGATGAAATCTGGATTTTGAGAAACATATATGAATCAATCTAAATTCATATATTGGAAACACACCAAACAAATGAAATTTGAGTTAGTAAGTTAAATGTTGCAAGCAATATTAAACCCACTAGTTGTTATATTATATATAATCTCATTGGTGTTAACATTATATACCATGAAATACTCAAATCTAAAATTTTTCTGTTACCGATGACTTTCTGCTAAAGGCAATAAAACTAATAATTAAATTTGAAATTGTATAAGGATATATGGTATACATAATTAACAATTGATCACCTAATTGATTAAACCTCAACCATTCATTATATCATATACATCTCCATTTTGAAGAGTTTACGTTTTTTAAAAAAAAATAATAATAATACAAAATGAACATTTCGACAAAATTTTTTTCTTATATCAATTAATAAATTGAATCTATATAAACAATATTTAGCAACATGATAAAATTGTAGACTTATAAAATATTACAATTTTCTTTCTGCTTTGCCTTTTTTTTTATAACATTTTAATTAGTTTAACTTTCTTCTTCTTTTTTCCTGATTCAGTTCCTGAACTTCTTTTATCATTTGGATTTTACTATTAAAGTATATGGATTTATGTAAAATCATCCATTTGCATGTTGGAATGTTACAAAAATAATCTGGAATATATTAGGTTAGAACAACAAAAACATGAAATCGTGAACTGTGAAAACCGAAAACAAGGAAATCAACAAACATATATACACAAATAAAGTCCCGCTTTGGTAAGACACCATCCAAATAAAATTTGCTTTTATAAAAGTGAGAAAACGGATGAAATATGCAACTTGAGAAACAAATATAAACAAATGAAATCTCGACTCTATAACACAACAAACACATGAAATGTCGCATAGTTAAGACAAAGAACAAATTAAATCTGCATCAAACATGTATAAACAAATGAAATCTCAAGTTGCTTAAACACACTACAGATGAAATCGACATTTGTTAGAGAACAAAATAGATGAAATCTGGAATTCGAGAAACAAATATAAACAGATGAAATCATGACTTTGTGACACAGCATACATATGAAATGTAGAATGATTAATAGTTGAAAGCTCAAATTCAAACATGCATAAATGTAGCTGAAATCTGAAATTCAAGACACAAATATAAATAGATGAGATCTCAACAAGGAAAATCCAACAAACAGAACGAATCTGGGCTTGTTAAGAGGGAAAACGGATGAAATCTCCAATTTAACAACTAAATATATACAAATGAAATCTCGAATTGGTAAAACTGCATACAGATGAAATCTTAAACTGTTGAGAAAAGAAACAGATGAAATCTAGAAGTCATCACATATATATAATATAAACAGATGAAAAGTGTAGAATGATTAATAGCTGAAACCTCAAATTCAACCACACATAAATGCAGTTGCAATCTGAAATTCGACACACAAATATAAATAGATGAGATCTCAACAAGGAAAATTCAACAAACAGATCAAATCTGGGCTTGTTAAGAGGGAAAACAGATAAAATCTCCAATGTAACAACTAAATATATACAGATGAAATCTCGATTTGGTAAAACAGCATACAGATGAAATCTTAAACTGTTAAGAAAGGAAATAGATGAAATCTAGATGTCATCACACATATAATATACACAGATGAAAAGGTGAAGCAGATGAAATCTTAAATTGCTCACACCAAACCGATAAAATCTGGATTTCTTAGGAGGGACAACAGATTAAATATGGATTTCGAGAAACATATATCAATCAATGTGAATTCATGTATTGGAAAGACACCAAACAGATGAAATCCAAGTTAGTAAGTTAAATGTTGCACGCAATATTAAACCCATTAGTTCTAATATTATATACAATCCCATTGGTGTCGATATTATATATCATGAAATGCTCATATCTAAAATTTATCTGTTAGCAATGATTTTCTGCTAAAGACAATAAAACTAATAATTAAATTTGAAAATATATAAGGATATATGATATTCATAACTAACAACTGATCATCCAGTTGATTAAACCTTAAGGATTCATTATGTTATTTACATCTCCATCTTAGACAGTTTACATTTTTTACAAAATAATAATAAAAAATGATTATCTCAACAAAAAGTTTCTCTTATATCAATTAATAAATTTAATCTATATAAACAATATTTAGCAACATGGTAAAATTGTAATAATAATAACTTATAAAAAATTAGAATTTTTTTTTGCTTTGCCCTTTGTTTTATAACATTTTAATTAGTTCAACTTTCTTCTTCTCTTTTCATGATTCACTTCTTGAATTTCTTTATCATTTGGATATTATTATTAAAGTATATGGATTTATGTACAATCATCCATTTACATGTTGCAGTCTTACAGAAACAATCTAGAACACATTGGATTTTAGAACAAAAGAGAGATGAAATCTCGAATTGTGAAAACAAAAAACAGATGAAATTTGGAAATCATTAAACATATACACAAAGAGAAAGTCCCAATTTCGTAAGACACCATCTAGATGAAATTTGGATTTATTAAGTGAGAAAATAGATGAAATATAGAATTTGAGAAACAAATATAAAAAAATGAAATATCGACTCTATAATACAACAAACAGATGAAATCTCAAACAATTAAGACTATAAAACAACAAACAGATGAAATCTCAAACAATTAAGACAAAGAACAAATTAAATATGGAACTCATCAAACATATAAAAACAGATGAAATATCGACTTGCTTAAACACACTACAGATGAAATCGAGATTTGTTAAAGGAGAAAACAGATCAAAAATGAAATTCAAGAAACAAATATAAACAAATGAAATCTTGACTTTGTAACGCACCGTACATATGAAATGTGGAATGATTAATAGCTGAAACCTCAAATTCAACCACACATAAATGCAGTTGCAATCTGAAATTCGACACACAAATATAAATAGATGAGATCTCAACAAGGAAAATTCAACAAACAGATCAAATCTGGGCTTGTTAAGAGGGAAAACAGATAAAATCTCCAATGTAACAACTAAATATATACAGATGAAATCTCGATTTGGTAAAACAGCATACAGATGAAATCTTAAACTGTTAAGAAAGGAAATAGATGAAATCTAGATGTCATCACACATATAATATACACAGATGAAAAGGTGAAGCAGATGAAATCTTAAATTGCTCACACCAAACCGATAAAATCTGGATTTCTTAGGAGGGACAACAGATTAAATATGGATTTCGAGAAACATATATCAATCAATGTGAATTCATGTATTGGAAAGACACCAAACAGATGAAATCCAAGTTAGTAAGTTAAATGTTGCACGCAATATTAAACCCATTAGTTCTAATATTATATACAATCCCATTGGTGTCGATATTATATATCATGAAATGCTCATATCTAAAATTTATCTGTTAGCAATGATTTTCTGCTAAAGACAATAAAACTAATAATTAAATTTGAAAATATATAAGGATATATGATATTCATAACTAACAACTGATCATCCAGTTGATTAAACCTTAAGGATTCATTATGTTATTTACATCTCCATCTTAGACAGTTTACATTTTTTACAAAATAATAATAAAAAATGATTATCTCAACAAAAAGTTTCTCTTATATCAATTAATAAATTTAATCTATATAAACAATATTTAGCAACATGGTAAAATTGTAATAATAATAACTTATAAAAAATTAGAATTTTTTTTTGCTTTGCCCTTTGTTTTATAACATTTTAATTAGTTCAACTTTCTTCTTCTCTTTTCATGATTCACTTCTTGAATTTCTTTATCATTTGGATATTATTATTAAAGTATATGGATTTATGTACAATCATCCATTTACATGTTGCAGTCTTACAGAAACAATCTAGAACACATTGGATTTTAGAACAAAAGAGAGATGAAATCTCGAATTGTGAAAACAAAAAACAGATGAAATTTGGAAATCATTAAACATATACACAAAGAGAAAGTCCCAATTTCGTAAGACACCATCTAGATGAAATTTGGATTTATTAAGTGAGAAAATAGATGAAATATAGAATTTGAGAAACAAATATAAAAAAATGAAATATCGACTCTATAATACAACAAACAGATGAAATCTCAAACAATTAAGACTATAAAACAACAAACAGATGAAATCTCAAACAATTAAGACAAAGAACAAATTAAATATGGAACTCATCAAACATATAAAAACAGATGAAATATCGACTTGCTTAAACACACTACAGATGAAATCGAGATTTGTTAAAGGAGAAAACAGATCAAAAATGAAATTCAAGAAACAAATATAAACAAATGAAATCTTGACTTTGTAACGCACCGTACATATGAAATGTGGAATGATTAATAGCTGAAACCTCAAATTCAACCACACATAAATGCAGTTGCAATCTGAAATTCGACACACAAATATAAATAGATGAGATCTCAACAAGGAAAATTCAACAAACAGATCAAATCTGGGCTTGTTAAGAGGGAAAACAGATAAAATCTCCAATGTAACAACTAAATATATACAGATGAAATCTCGATTTGGTAAAACAGCATACAGATGAAATCTTAAACTGTTAAGAAAGGAAATAGATGAAATCTAGATGTCATCACACATATAATATACACAGATGAAAAGGTGAAGCAGATGAAATCTTAAATTGCTCACACCAAACCGATAAAATCTGGATTTCTTAGGAGGGACAACAGATTAAATATGGATTTCGAGAAACATATATCAATCAATGTGAATTCATGTATTGGAAAGACACCAAACAGATGAAATCCAAGTTAGTAAGTTAAATGTTGCACGCAATATTAAACCCATTAGTTCTAATATTATATACAATCCCATTGGTGTCGATATTATATATCATGAAATGCTCATATCTAAAATTTATCTGTTAGCAATGATTTTCTGCTAAAGACAATAAAACTAATAATTAAATTTGAAAATATATAAGGATATATGATATTCATAACTAACAACTGATCATCCAGTTGATTAAACCTTAAGGATTCATTATGTTATTTACATCTCCATCTTAGACAGTTTACATTTTTTACAAAATAATAATAAAAAATGATTATCTCAACAAAAAGTTTCTCTTATATCAATTAATAAATTTAATCTATATAAACAATATTTACCAACATGGTAAAATTGTAATAACTTATAAAAAATTAGAATTTTCTTCCTGCTTTGCCTTTTTTTTTATATAACATTTTAATTAGTTCAACATTCTTCTTCTCTTTTCATGATTGAGTTCTTAAATTTCTTTTATCATTTGGATTTTACTATTAAAATATATGGATTTATGTGCAATCATCCATTTACATGTTAGAATGTTACAGAAACAATCTAGAACACATTGGATTTTAGAACAAAAGAGAGATGAAATCTCGAACTGTGAAAATAAAAAACAGATGAAATCTGGAAATCATCAAACATATATACGCTGATGAAGTCCCAATTTGGTAAGACACCATCCAGATGAAATTTGGATTTATTAAGAGAGAAAACAGATGAAATATAAAATTTGACAAACAAATATAAACAAATGAAATCTCGACAATGTAACACAACAAACAAATGAAATCTCGAATAATTAAGACAAAGAACAAATTAAATTTGAAAGTCATCAAACATATATAAACAGATGAAATCTTAAGTTACTTAAACACACTACAGATGAAATCAGGATTTGTTAAAGAAGAAAACAAATGAAATATGGAATTCAAAAAACAAATATAAACAGATGAAATGTTAACTTTATAACATAGCATACAGATAAAATGTGGAATCATTAATAGTTGAAAGCTCAAATTCAAGCACACATAAATGCAGCTGAAATTTGGAATTCGAGAAACAAATATAAATAGATAAAATCTCAACAAGGAAAATCCAACAAACAAATGGAATCTGGGTATCTTAAGAGAGAAAACAGATGAAATCAGCAATGCAACAACTAAATTTACACAGATGAAATCTTGAATTGGAAAAACAACATACAGATGAAATCTTAAAGTGTTAAGAAAGGAAACAAATGAAATCTGGCCATCATCATACACATATAAACAGATGAAAAGTGAAAATGGTCACACATTATATAGATGACATTTGAATTTGTTAAAACAAGAAACGGATAACATATGAAATTTGAAAAAAAAAATATGAGCAAATGAAATCTCTACTTGATAAATGCACCAAGTAGATGGAATCTGGACTAGCTAATGAAGGAAACCAATGAAATCTGAAATACAAGAAACAAATATAAATAGATGAAATCCCAATTTGGTAAATCCACCAAACAGCAAGAATCTGAACTTATCAAGGGATAAAAGAGATGAAATCGAGAATTCGATAAATGAATATAAACAGATGAAATTCCAGTTGATAAATTTGACTTGATAAATCCACCAAACAGATGAAATCTGGATTTATAATGGAGCAAACAGATGAAATCAGGAAAGTAACAAGCAAATATACACAGATGAAATCTCGAATAGTTAAAACAGTAAACAGATTAAATCTAAAACTCATCAAACATAAATTAACACGTGAAATCTCGATACGGTGACAAAACATACAGATGAACTCTTGATTTGTTAAGGCAGAAAATAGATGAAATTTGGATTTCAAGAAGCAAATATAAATAGATAAAAACTTGACTTTATAACACAGCATACAAATGAAATATGGAATAATTTATAAAGGAAACAAATGAAATCACAAACTCATCCCACATATAGAACCTGATGAAATCTCGAATCGCTCAGACACTAAACAGATGAAATTTGGATTTCTTAAGAGAGAAAATAGATTAAATATAAATTTTAACAAACATATATCAATCAATCTGAATTCATGTATTGAAAACACAGCAAACAATTAAAATCCGAGTTAATAAGTTTAATGTTGCAAGGAATATTATACCCACTAGTTGTGTTATTAGATACAATCCCATTCATATTGATATTATATATCATGAAATGCTAAAATCTAAAATTTATCTATTAGCAATGACTTTCTGCTAAGGACAGCAAAACTAATAATTAAATTTGAAAATTTGCAACAATATATGATATAAATAATTAACAACTGACCATTATTCATAAATAGAGAGAGAGACATTTTACATTGTAGTACCATACTGCCATTATTCATAAATCATGTTCAAATGTAATTTTGTCTAGATAGAGATTGAATCAATCATTTTGGATCTCTTTGAATATATCCATCTTTAACACACTGCCCCCATAAATTAAGATCCTATTAATCAAAATCCCTTCAACTTGAAACTTACCCTGGTTGACATGGCTTTACTAAATTTCGAATCAAACCACTTATTTCAAGTTTAGCCAAATAAATTAGCAAATTAAGTTAAAAAAAAATAAATGTAACAAACGAATTTATACCACAAGTGCTCTATCTATTTGCACATTGTATTTTTTCCTTTTCATTCATCTCAATCTATTTGGAGTTTTCTACTTTGTCAGCACATTTTATTGAGTATCGAATATTGCTTTTTCTTCTATTGCTACAAGTTTCATTTCATAGACCCTTATTGTTTCAAAATAAAATTATGAAATCTATGTACATATCAATGTGTGTGTATCTCTATAGATATCAATCCACATACTCCTCTAGTTTTTCTCTTTGTTCCGTTTCCCACATAAAATTCAAATTTTCAAATGGATCTTAAAGTAAATGGTATTTGGATATTTTCACATTAATATTCAGTCTAGGAGTTTTATTTTCTTCAACTTTATTTTTGTGGGATTTTTTGTAAATGTTCTAATAAAATTGCTGATAACTAGGCTAAATCATGGTTAATTCTTTTGGCTTTTCAATAATTCATAAAGTTCTCATGGTTTTAATGAAGATGCAAAAAAATTTAGTTGGGTGGACATCTTTAGAAATTAATTATAGCGATAAAATTTACTTACTTGCAAGAGGAAGAGAAGCCATAGAAGAAATTCTTAATCTAGATGGATTTTAATTGTATGAATTTCCTATGTTAAAACAGGAATAACTTTATTTTAGATCTATTAATTCCTATATTTAAATATGAATCAATTTTGTATATTTCTGTTTTCTTTCATTGAAACTCATTTTTAATAAAAACATGGGTTTCTACATATTATCCTCATTGATCTCTCTCTCTCTCTCTCTTTGTTTTCCTTTTTTGATTTCGTTGAATGGAACTCAATTTGGTTTGTTAGACCTTCAATTTGTTTATTCTTTTCTCATTTCTCATTTGCATTCAAACCATTCAAAATCATCCCAATAGTTTGTCAATTATATTGGAATCACCTTGCAGTAAAGCCAATTTATTTCTTCCAAAAAAGTTTAATGGTATAACATGTAATCATTCAATCCAAACAAGTAAAAGAACTAAAAAATTAACGGTGCTAAAATTCATACTATCATTTCCAGTTGGTGAGGAAGATGGTGTTCTAATAGGTGTTTGCATATTTCTTTCTTTTCTCTATCTATTCTCATGTCATCGAATTGAATGAAAAAAAAAAAGCAAACATTTTGGACAAGAAAAAAAAATCTATTTGGTGGTAAAACATCTTTGGTGAATTCGTATTCACTCTATCTCTTTATCATCAGATATGCTTACAAATAATTTAGATTCTAAAAGTCATACTAAACCCACTGGTTGTGATATTATATACAATCTCAGTGGTGTTGATATTATATACCATGAAATGCTCAAATCTAAAATTTATTTGTTAGCAATAACTTTCTGCTAAAGAGAATAAAACTAATAATTAAATTTGAAAATGTATAAGCATATATGATATGCATAACTAAAAATTGATCACCCAGTTGATTAAACCTCACACGTTCATTATATCATTTACATCTCCATCTTAAATAGTCTATGTTCTTTACAAAATGATAATACAAACTGATCATTTTGACAAAAACTTTCTCTTATATTGCATTTTTCCCTTCAGCAAATAAGAAATTCTGTTTTATTTCTAATGTACTCTATTGTTTGTTTCAGTTGTTTCATAGATTATTCTAAAGAGCATTACCTGTTTGATCGGATATCTGATTCCTTCTGTTTTGTACATTTAATCAAGGTTTGAACTATTAAATTTTAAATAGGTTTGAACTATTCACTTTTAAATATTATTTAATTTAGTTTTTCCTTGTCCCAATATACTTTGAGATTACTATCTTATGCATCTCTATCTTATCCTACAAATAAGATATAAATCTTCATACGATAGCTTCTCTCTATTTATTAGATTTACACTCTAATGAATGCTATCTAACCTACTTATTTAGTATATATCAACCAGATAGCTTCATTGAATGTATCGGCAATAGAAATCAAAAGCAAAAAGAAAAGAAACTACTAGAAGGTTAACGTCTTCTTTTTCAAACAAACAATGAATCAATGTGTAATTTGTAACTCAAATATATTATTTACGATAAAAACTAACTTAACTATTCTTTTCTACAAAAGACAAGGTTGAAAAATGTCGTCAAAAACGACGTGAATCATACGCAAAGTTGTCTATGGAACAAAAACAACAAATCAGCATGAAAACAAATGAAGCAAATAAAAAGAGAAGGATATTACAAAGTCAAGCACTAGAATCTTCAGCAGAAAAAAAAAAGGGCTCTGCTTCCAAAAATGCAAATCAGCTAGAATCAACGTCAAATCTAGGTTTGCTCTAAATTTTACAATATATTTGCCTTGATAATTCTAATAAGAAATATTATTTGTAATTGCTAATTATAATAGTTACCTTGATATAAAGCAAGCACAGATTTAAAATCGTCAACAGAAACGAGAATGGTATGCTTCACTCACAAAAGAAAAAAAAGATGCTCTTCTTTTACGGAAAAGAGAAGCTTATGGAAGAAAAAAGTTACTTCAAGAAGATTCTTCTAGAAATAATACCTCATCATGTGATGCAAGTCAACAAATAGGTATGTACTTCTATATTCTTATATGCAGTATTAAAACTGTATAACAAACATTCTACAAATATATATAATAAAAAATTTCTAATTAAATATATCATCTTTTTAACTAAACAAAACCTACTAACACTGATGTAAGTATTACTATCAATAATATTCTCATAAATATTAGAAATATATTATACTTATAAGATTAGTTAGTTAATCAAAGTACAATAAATGTTGTTCATCTGATCTTACATATATTTAGAGTATGAAATTCTCAAACTTACATATATGTTTCATCGGGGTCAACATCAAGAGAATCCAATGAATTTGATGGAGATACTTCTGCAACTGTTTATGAAGAATATACCTTTACATTAAACTGCAAAAAAATAGGTAACATTCAAATAAAATAAGAACTCAACATTCATTAACAGAGTCAAATTATATTAATACAAGTTCTACATGCAGCTACAGATTCTGGAATAAATATTCCATCTCAAGGATCAATATTAAAACAAATACCTAATTGTGGTTATTGTGAAGCAAAGAAATTTGCTCATGAACCAAAGGGTTTCTGTTGTTCTACTGGTCAAGTGTTACTAGCTTCCAATTCTGTTCCTGAAGACCTTCAGCTTCTGTTCACATCAAATACTGAAGAGGCAATTCATTTTAAAACACTTGTTAGAACATATAATAGCTCATTTGCATTGACATCTTTTGGTGTCAAATTTGAAAAAGAGCCTTGTAAAAGAAACAAAGGTATTTATACCTTCAAAGTTCACGGTCAAGTTTATCATTATATCAATGATTTGTTACCTGCTGATGGTCATCCATCGTATCTACAATTGTATTTTTATGATACTGATCATGAAGTGGAGAATAGGATGTATCAATCACCAAAGATTAGACCTAATGTTGTTCAAAGATTAATGGAAACATTGGCCATCAATCCTTATTCTAAATTTTTCCGATCTTTAGGAGATTTGCCTATCGATGATGATACAAGAATATTTATAAGATGTGATCCTCAGCTTGATCAAAGAGTATACAATGCTCCTTCGACGTCACAAGTTGCAGGAATTTGGACTGAAACTTCAGATGCCAACCAATCAACTGAACGCAACATCATAATATATAGTCATTCTGGACAGAGTCATAGAATAAAACACTATTTTGGCTGCTATGACCCATTGGAATATCCACTATTATTTCCTTATGGAGACACAGGTTGGCATAGAAGCATCAAACGAACACAAAGAAATCAGATATTAAATCATACATATGTCCTCTCAGTTGATGATTTGTTGAAAAAAAAAACAAGGTATATTCTATATTCATTTAGACTATTGTAAAATTAGATAAAATACTAAAAACTAATAATTTCTTTTTCTTCTTAACAGCTTTAGAGAAAATATATCATGTCGACAGTATTCTTGTTACAAATTGCAAATTCGACCATCTGAATCTTCAATCTTATTACATTCTGGTCGTCTCTTACAGCAATATGTTGTTGACATGTATATAAAAATTGAGACATCTTGGTTGGATTATTTTCGAAATGATCGGCATTCAATCCGAGCAAATTTATATCAAGGAATAATGGACAGCATTAACACTAGAGAAACATCTAGAAAGAAGATTGGAAAAAGAGTTATATTGCCACCATCATTTATAGGAGGCCCAAGAAATATGCATCCTCAATACTTAGATGCAATGGCATTAGTTCAAAAATTTGGCAAGCCAGCTATCTTCTTGACAGTCACTTGTAATCCAAATTGGCCAGAAATAAAAGAAGAACTTATTAATGCTGATGAAGCTCAAAACAGGCTGGACTTAATCACAAGAGTTTTTAGAGCAAAACTAGAAGAACTTACAAATTGAATTGATGATGAATATTTTTGGAAAAGTTGCAGCATATGTATGTCATAGAATTTCAAAAATGAGGGCTTCCCCATGCTCATTTCCTCCTCATCTTGAAGCAAACACACAAACTTAAAACTCCTGAGATGTATGAAAGTTTTGTTTCTGCTGAACTTCCCAACAACAAAACCCACCCACATTTGTATAAAATGGTTGTTCAACACATGATGCATGGACCATGTGGGACTTTGAACCCAAATAATGTTTGCATGAAAAATGGACTACGCAATTATAATTCCAAACCTGAACTTACCTGACCTGAATTGTAAATTCCCTTCCCAATTGGAGTTCAAGTTGAATCAGGTACCTAAATTTCCTTAATTTATTTCATTTTTCCTGTAAGAGGTATAAAATTTTAACATGCATATATTTGTAGTAAGTATTAACGAATGTAGTGTATCTGGTTTACTGGGAGATCGGAGCAGTGATTGGGGAGTGAGTGATACTCTTAACGTTACCAAGGATTGATCTTTGGTTTCTCTATTTGAGACTAAGGTGCTTTGCCACTAATCTATCTGTTTTAGCATAAGCTCAATAGTAAAGGCAGTGAAATATTTGTACAAATACATTTATAAAAGACATGATAGAATCATGTTTCACCTTCTTGGTGACAATCTTTTTGAAGTTGTTGATGAAATACAGCAATTTCAACAAGGAAGATGGATATCTCCTCCAGAAGCAATGTGAAGAATTTATCAATTCTCCTTAAATGAAATGTATCCGTCTGTCAAAACCTTACAAGTCCATTTAGAAAATATGCAAACATTTGGATTTCAAGAGCATACAAATTTATTGAGCATCATACATAATGAACAAGCATCTAAAACAATGTTAACTAAATATTTTCGAATGAATCAAATAAGTAAAGATGCTTCCAAATTGCTATACAAGGAATTCCCTGCACATTATGTTTGGAACCGAGAAAAAAAATATTGGAGCCAAAGAAAACAGAAAAATGCAATTGGTAGACTTGTTGCTGCAAATCCTGTTGAAGGAGAAAGATATTATCTACGGTTATTGTTAAATCATGTCAGAGGAGCAACATCATATCAAAATTTGCAGACTATTAATGGAATTAAATTTGATAAATTTCGTAAAGCAGCAAAGCATCTCGGTTTGCTTGAATCTGACAACCATATTAATCAATGCTTAGAAAAAGCATCATCATTCCAAATGCCAGTTACATTGCAACGATTGTTTGCTACATTGTTAGTGCACTGTGGAGTATATAATCCTTCATCATTATGGCTCAAATATAAAGATGCAATGTCAGAAGATTTCACAAAAACAAATTTCATATCTGCAAGCACCGCAGAAGCAAATGCATTACAAAGTTTCAATTTCTTCCTTGAATCTATGGGTAAAAGTATTACTGAATGTGCCTTACCAGCCATAGTTGAGACTGAAAATTCAAATGAAAAGTTAAAGGAAATTCATGAAGAGTTGAGCATTCCAATTTTAGAAGATGAATTATTCACAATTCAAAATTTAAATATAGGACAGAGAAGAGTTTATACCATCATATTAGAAAGAATAAGAAGTAAAAAAAATGGAATATTCTTCATTGATGGCACAGGAGGAACGGGAAAAACATACTTATATCGAGCTCTACTCATCACATTGAGGTCAGAAGGATATATTGCACTAGCAACTGCAACATCTGGTATTGCTGCATCTATTTTACCAGCAGGCCGAACAGCACATTCACGGTTTAAATTACCATTAAACTTTGAAGACAGATCAACATGCAATATATCAAAACAAAGTAGACTAGTAGAACTATTACGTAGAACAAAGCGCATTATTTGGGATGAAGCATCCATGGCAAATAGATGAGCAATTGAAACACTCAATGTTATGTTGCAAGATATAACTGACTACCAACTATTATTCGGAGGAACAGTAATCGTCTTTGGGGAAGATTTCGACAAATACCCCCCGTTATTGTTCGTGGCAGAAGAAAACAAACAATTGATGCAAACTTAGTCATTTCAAAATTATGAAACAAAATTGAAAAAATAAAATTGACGGAAAATATGCGAGCTCAGATAGATCCACATTTTAGTGAATTCCTATTACGTGTTGGCAATGGAACTGAAATAGCTATTTTAGAAGAAAGAATTCAAATTCCGAAAACAATGATCATTCCTTATCTAAATGACATCATCTCAAAGTTCGAACTTATCAATTATGTGTTCTCAAATCTCATGGTGAATGGATATGACACTTATTTTATCACTAACCGAGCTATATTGATAACAAAAATGAATTTGTTGATGAGCTTAACCAAATTTTGATCCAGCAGTTCCCAGGAGATGCAATCAAATACTACAGCTTCGATTCTGCAATAGATGAGACACAACAAAATTTACCAGAGAAATTTCTAAACGGATTAACTCCAAATGGATTACCCCCACATGAGCTGATATTGAAGAAAAATTGTCCAGTCATCCTATTACGTTACATTGACCATTCTTCTAGGCTTTGCAATGGCACTCGATTAATTTGCAAAAATTTTCAACAAAATTTAATTGATGCTGAAGTTGTTATAGGTCATCATCAAGGAAAAAGAGTATTTCTTCCACGCATTCCTTTGCAATCAGATCAAGATGAAAATTTTCCATTTCCATTCAAACAAAAACAGTTTCCTATTCGCTTGAGTTTTGCAATGACAATAAATAAAGCTTAAGGGCAAACACTAGAAAATGTTGGCATTTCTCTACCTCAACCTGTATTTTTACATGGATAGCTATATGTTGCCTTATCAAGTGTGAAATCAAGTTAGGCCATCAAGATATTAATAAATCCATCTTTCAACAAGGAGAATGAAAAATCATATACAAAAATGTTGTATAAAGAGAACTCTTAGCACTTGCTTACAACAACAAAACTTCGGATCAGCCTACATAACACAGGTATGCATTATAATATCAAGCACTTTCATACATTTTCTTAACCTTTTCTACATACTAGATTACATATAATTTATATTACACCACTATAATAAAAAATTAAATTGAAGTTAGTAAATACAATATCATAGAAAAATAAATGAATCATGATATATAAACTGAGAAACTATTAATTGTAAATCATAAACTAATAATTATGCGTCATTCATAGATAATAGAAAAATCTTATTATTTAAATAAAGTCAAATTATATTAATAAAATTTTTACATATGGCCAAATATAATTCTAGAATAAACATTTCCTTTCAAGGATCAATATTACAACAAAAACCTAATTGTGACTATTCTAAAACAAACAAATTTACAAATAAACCAAAGGATTTCTATTCTTCCACTGTACAAAGTAAAAGAAACCTTAAAAGTTATAACATCTAAATACATACTACACACAACAAACTCAAAAAAAAGATATAGTTTTTCATAAAAAAAAAAAAAAGAAGATGCAGTTCTTCTCCTTCAAGCTAAAATATGAAAACTCCACATTATGTAGAAGTACAATCCTACCATCCACAACAACATCAAAACTTAGGAAGATTGTTCTCATATCACTACATCATTTGAACTACTTTTCCATACCCCAAAGTTAAATATGAAAACCAAAGTAAGCATACAGTAAGTATACCATCTCTGAATTCATTGTTACAGTAATGCCAAAGACCCCTTCTTCCAAACCCTCCTTTACACTCAAGGCCATTGTCTTAAACAAATTGAGTTACTTGCTATGTAGAATACAACAAAAAAGCAAATGCAGAAAACAAGTAACTTCCATTATAGAAATGATATTAAAGGTCACTTTATGGAAATAAATTTTCTATAAAAAATGGTTTTAAAACACAGTAATATCATATTATCATCTCTTAACATTTCCATCGTAGTAACCATTTTCTACTATCTTGCACAAGAATTAGAAAACCATTTCAATTTGAAATTTTTTCTTGACTATCATACAAAACATATGGCAAGGTTGATTAGTTGATTTACTATTTATCATATGCAAAATGTATTACTCCAAAAAATAAAATACACTAGCACTTTAATCACAAACTATGATCCAAGAAAATAAAATGAATAAGAAAAATGATGCTCATTGCATTTGTCATGAATTTCCACTTCCATATTTTGTTTACTATTTTTTCTTTACAACTCAAACAGAAGATTCAACCACCCAATATTACACATTTAGTCACTTTTAACATATGAAATTATATAACACTGCTATCGTAAAACCTAAATTGAAATTAAAAATACTAATATCATAACCAATCTTCTTATTATCATATTTCTATCGATTCTTCATATCATAAAGGCTATATATTTATTATTAACTTAACAACCTCCATTATTATCTTTCTAATATATAAATTAAAATCTCTCTTTTAAGACTACTACTCCTCTGAACATACATTGATACAAAATGGCAAGACAATATCAAGTGCTTCAAGAACTTAATGATGGAATTCAAAAGTGGACTACAAAAGTTTGCATTCAAGAAATGAGGGAACCACAATATTCAAAGATTGGCGAATCAACTTACCAACATCTAATCTTGATTGATGAAAAGGTATTATTTCTTATTCAATTAATATTTGATTATATTATTAATCTTTATATTTTGTTTCTTCAACATAGGGGACAAAAATGCAAGCAATGATCTTCAATGATGATATCAACATATTCACTTCAAGAATCAAAAAGCATTGTACATACTCATATCAAATGCTTTGATTAAGAAAATTCCTCCGCAATATAAAGTTGTCAAGCATGATTATCAAATGATCATAAACAACTACACAAAAGTAGAACCAGTTGAAGAAGGATTTACCATCAATACACAAAATATGTACAAGTTCATCCCTTTCAAGTCCACCTCAATTGATCCTTACTCAACAACAGCAACTGGTATTAATTTCTCTAATATTTTTAGCATTTTATTACTTTCACTATTAAAAATAATATCACTGACAATAAGAATTTTCTTTTTCAGATATTATCGGTATTGTCTTAGATATTCTCCCAAAGAAAATATTCAAAAGGAAATGGGATGATAAAGATACAATGATTCAGGAAATCGTTCTTATA
Source organism: Sextonia rubra (assembly GCA_037013555.1). Classification (NCBI taxonomy): domain Eukaryota; kingdom Viridiplantae; phylum Streptophyta; class Magnoliopsida; order Laurales; family Lauraceae; genus Sextonia; species Sextonia rubra. The sequence goes on along the minus strand of JASUAD010000001.1, from coordinate 99,664,678 downwards.
GATACAAAGTACTATTTACATTTTCAAAGTTTTATTTTCTAATCACTATATATATTTAAAAAAAACTACTCAAATATACCCACAGAAAATACTGACTATTAAACTTTATCAATGTATATCTTGCAGTCTACTTTTCTATCTACTTGGGATAAATTTATAGAAGATGAATGCAAAGCAATATCTGAAATATTATTGTCCAGACCCATCATAGTTGCAACTTGCAACAAATGTAACTCCAAAAGAGTTCAAAGGTATGAGAAAGATAATCGTACTCTCATTTCTACTAAATATTTTAGGATAAAAAATACATGCTTGTTTCAATATTATTATTAATTGATATTGATTGCAAATTTGCATCTCTACTAACGTCTAATAAAACTTTTCTTTATTAAATGTACTCAACCTTAACTATTAGGAAGAAAGTCATTCTCAACGAGATCATCATCAACTGTCCTTATCAATCCTCTCATACCTGAAACAGAAGAATTAATTTCTTTATAAGTATTTCTTGTAAAAAATATTTATTTGCTCAATTAAAGATTATGAATCTAACTACTTCTTTTGCATCTTTTACAGCTCCAGAGAAAAAAAAGAGATCTTGGATTATATTGTTTCCAAAAAATCATACTTAGAATTACCAAAGCCTACATAATTAGAAACAACATCAATTCAAAAAGTTATTGATTATGGAGAACCTGTAGGTATCAATTTATTTCATTTTACTATTTATTCCACATTTATGACATTGTAAATACATTATTATTACAGAATAACACACATTGGATCAAAGGATCTATCACAAATATACCAGAAAACCAACAATTTTGGTATATGGCATGCAAACATTGCAAAAAAAAAAAAGACACAAGAAACTTATGGTTTATCATTCACATGTCACAACTGCAACATATTAGAAACTGCAATACCAAGGTATGCTCACAACATACACAACTTATGTACACTACTTTTATAAATGAAAATAAATTTCAAACTTATCAAACTACAGATCCATTATCAATATAGAAATTGAAGGCTCATCAACAACTATTCGTGCAACACTTTTTGAAGATGACACCGAGAAGATATTCTCTTGTACAGGAGAATCCTTAATGAATACTCAAATTGAGGTACTTTCATTTTAAATACCTTTCTAATCTTCATAATATGTTCAATATATTCTTAATCATAATTCCTAACTTTTATCTTCCTTTTCCATTTATAGGAATATCATGATCAAGTCAAAACATGGATGAAAACTTGTGAGGACAAAACTTTTCTTTTTTGTATTAAAGTACAAATGCACCAAAGTGATCAAAAAACAGCTACTATCATCAAATCAAAAAAGCACAAATAGTTCTTACATATGTCTATAGATCAGAAAGGTAATTTTTCATACATACAACAACTTACATATCAAATCATTATATTTAAAATATTTATCCAATGATAAATTCCTATTTAACATAACTAACCTTAATTTGAAAAAAACGAACAATTATTATAAAACTGATAACCCAACACTATTTCTAACTTTCTTATCTGTAAATCTATTGAATTATATCAATACTTATTTTCAACCAAAGTTATATAACAATAATTCCTTCTTAAGATATTAAAATAGAATTTAGAAAAATTCAACATATAAATATTTCACTATTCTTTATTTTATACAGAAATACAATATCCATTATTGACTGACTCTCTGCTTTGCAGGTTCATATGCAATGACAAATGGAGACAACAATTGCTACAAAACTGCAAATTTCAAGCCTTGGTGTTCAGATCTTTTAAACTTTTTTTGATAATCAACTTGTAACAGCTCTGATGTAATTAACCAATAGAAACATATAACATCTTTACCGACAAGATGTTTGTATAACCCATAACTTTTGGTATTGTATATATTATAAACAGTTTATGTGTACATAATATAAAACTTCCTAATACTTCACTATCACTCCCTCTACAGCTCACTAATATTAACTTGCTAAGTTAACAAATTGGTATTGATAATTTCGATAAATTAATGGACATATAAGTAAGAGCTTCCAAATTTGGGACTCTCTTCCCCTCTTTTTTTTTTTTTTTTTTTTTTTTGCTACAATCAATAACTAAGAGATATGTATGAGCATTTTCAGGACAAGGGCTCTGTTTGGATCACTCTCAAACACTGTAAGTTTCTCTTTTTTCCTTTTTCTTTCCCCCATTTTGAAGCTTGCATTCTTTCATCTTAATTTTAAATTTATCAACGCATGTTTGTCTGCAATACTTTTCTAGAAATTTTATTTTCACAATGACCTTATTTTCTGGTGAAGACCAAAATTGAAAATTTCACCTTCTAATACTTGAGACAAGTCAATTAGTTTCATGGTAGAATATGCTCCTACATCATTTTTAAGACTTTAAATGATTTTTTTCTCCATGAGTCCAATCTATATTGCCAAAATTGACGAAAAATATTTTCCTCAGAAAATGAAAACCACAAAAAAAAAAAAGTTATCATGGACAACATAAAATTAATTACTTCCTCTCTAGAAGCAATTTTGTTTTCTAGCAAAAAACACTGTGCAAAAAGATACCCTTGATTCTTCTCAACAATCAATACTATGTTATCTTAATGTTCCATACTTGCTTACTTTTGTACTTAAAACAATGAACTTTTCTATCAAAGGAGATGTTTGTTTTCCTAAAATCATTTGTTTGTAAAATTCTTTTTAGGGTACTGACGTACTCTAACATCCATGAAAGCCTCACAACAATAAACTGAAAGGCAATGGAGGTGAAATTGAATACAAATGCCTTGTTCAACCAACCAATCACAAAAAGACAATCTCCACTTCGGTATGTTTTCATTGCCCTTTTTTTTATGCATATATTGTTCACATTCTCTCAAACAACAACCACTTTTCTTTAGTCAGACAGGAACACATCAGAAAAAGGGCTTTTTCATTGCAAAGAAAAGGTAAAGACATGATTGGGGCAAAAAATGATTAACAAATCCAATATGCATGTACTGCACAATGACATATTCATCTGGAAATACCAAAACAGGTATCAGAAGGAACAAATTGAGTCCATGATTTTGGCTAGAAAGAAGGGTATCAAAAAAAATTCACAGCAGTAGGTCAAACTCAACCACATAACAGGTGCAGATAAATTTTACCACAAAAAAAATAAATAAATAAAAACAAAAACCAGCAGATAAAAAAACCAATTAGAACACAACAGCATATTCTGCCACATAACATTAGGTGTCTACAATAGTAAAAGATAATTTTATAACATTACTTATTGGGACAAGCAAAAGTTACAGGGAATTTCACATATGAGAATTTTTATGAATGTAAAAGGAATAAGGTGCCTTTCATAACTATGATTACATGAAAATGCATCTGCAATGACAGGCATGAGAGAAGGAAGAGAGAAACATTGAACCAGTAGGGGAAAAAAGCTTCCTTATAAGAACTTTTTTTTCTTTTTTGGCAATTCATTTTTGTTATCATAGCCAAGATTAAATTTAGTGATACAGTTGCATTGAAGTTCTGTAACCAAAGCACAAACTGTTATCATAGCCAAGATTATATTTAACGATCGACCCAAGCTTCTGATCATCTAAAATTGTTCTGATATACAACAAAATCAGGTTTCTGATATTAGATTGACCAGACTGCCAGTTCTAATATCATATATTGTTACACATTTTCAAATTTAATTATTAGTTTTGTTGTTCATTGCTAATAGATAAATTTTAGATTTGAGCATTTCATGATATATAATATCAATACGAATGGGATTGTATATAATACCACAACTGATGGCTTTAATATTGCTTGCAACATTTAACTTACTAACTCGGATTTTATTTGTTTGGTGTGTTTTCAATACATGAATTCAGATTGATTGATATATGCTTGTTAAAATTCATATTTAATCTGTTTTCTCTCTTAAGAAATCTAGATTTCATCTGTTTAGTCTCTGAGCAATTCGAGATTTCATTAGCTTCTATATGTGGGATGAGTTCGTGATTTCATTTGTTTCCTTAATAATCTATTCCATATTTCATTTGTATGCTGTGTTGCAAAGTCAAGTTTTCATCTGTTTATATTTGCTTCTTGAAATCCAAATTTCATCTATTTTCTGCCTTAACAAATCAAGATTTCATCTGTATGTTTTCTCACCATATCGAGACTTCACATGTTAATTTATGTTTGATGAGTTTTAGATCTAATCTGTTTACTAGTTTAACTATTCGAGATTTCATCTGTGTATATTTGCTTATTACTTTCCTGATTTCATCTGTTTGCTCCATTATAAATCCAGATTTCATCTGTTTGGTGGATTTATCAAGTCAAATTTATCAACTGGAATTTCATCTGTTATATTCATTTCTCGAATTCTTGATTTCATCTTTTTTATCCCTTAATAAGTTCAGATTCTTGTTGTTTGGTGGATTTACCAAATTGAAACTTCATCTATTTATATTTGTTTCTTATATTTCAGATTTCATTGGTTTCCTTCATTAACAAGTCCAGATTCCATCTACTTGGTGCATTTACCAAGTAGAAATTTCATTTGTTCATATTTGTTTTTCAAATTTCAAATTTTATCTGTTGCTTGTTTTAACAAATTCAAATGTCATCTATATAATGTGTGACTATTTTGACTTTTTATCTGTTTATATATATGTGATAATGGTCAGATTTCATCTGTTTCCTTTCTTAACACTTTAAGATTTCATCTGTATGTTGTTTTACCAATTCGACATTTCATCTGTGTATATTTAGTTGTTGCATTGCAGATTTCATTTGTTTTCTCTCTTAACTAACCTAGAGTCCATTTGTTTCTTGCATTTTCCTTGTTGAGATTTCATCTATTTATATTTGTTTCTCGAATTCTAGATTTCAGCTATATTTATCTGTGCTTGAATTTTAGCTTTTAGCTATTAGCGATTCCACATTTTATCTGTATGTTGTAATACAAAGTTAACATTTCATTTGTTTATATTTGTTTTTCAAATTCCATATTTCATTTGTTTTCTTCTTTAACAAATCCCGATTTCATCTGTAGTGTGTTTAAATAACTTAAGATTTCATCTGTTTATATATGTTTGACAAGTTTCAGATTTAATTTGTTCTTTGTCTTAATTATTCGAGATTTCATCTGTTTCTTGTATTACAGAATCGAGATTTCATTCATTTATATTTGTTTGTCAAATTCTATATTTCATTTGTTTTCTCACTTAATAAATCCAAATTTCATCTGGATGGTGTCTTACCAAATTGGGACTTCATCTGTGTATATACGTTTGATGATTTCCAGATTTCATCTGTTTTCTGTTTTCACAGTTCAAGATTTCACCTCTCTTTTGTTCTAAAATCTAATGTATTCTAGAGTTTTCTGTGTGTCAATCCCATCCTAAACAATGTTCCTTCATTTTCTTCCCCTTCACAATCTTATCTGCAAATTTCATCTTATAGGCTAATTTCTTATTTGCTCCTCATTACACACATCTATTTTAGCATACCATCTCCACAACATGTACTTTGCACTCTTTCATTTGTTTATCTCTCATATTCAACCTCATGTTTAAACCCTTATTTCGTTATCCCATACACAATAGGAAAATAAGAATTGGTAGTGCAAAAATTTAAATTCACATTGGAGTGGAGCCCATCTACCCGATCATAGGTCTTGGGTTTTACAATCAAAAGTGCAACCCTACTCCTCTCCGCCAGCGTTCGTAATACTATCCAATCCATCAAAAAAATCATTGGAAATCACTTTGAAGCAAATATCTAAGTCATACTCAAAGAAACAGACATGAGCCTCAACGAAACCACACAGAAGCTATTAACTCAAGGTCATTCATTATCTTTATAGCATTTTACTTTTTTTTTCTACTTATTTTTACCTACTACTGGAGATCGGAAGCACCAATTCCTAAATTGGGTTTGTTTTAATTTAATGATTTGTGAACTACATTTAATGTAGTCTTGCAATTGCTAAACTGGGTCCATTTCAATTTTCTGATTTCTGCACTCAGTTTCATGTAGATTTGCAGTTCCTGAACTCAATTTGTTTTAATTTCATGGTTTGCAAAGTACATTTGATGTAGTTTTACAATTCCTAAACTGGGTTTGTCTTAATTTCTTGATTTCTGAACTCAATTTCATATGGTTTTCGGATTCCTCAAATAGGTTTACTACAATTTTTCATTTTGTTAATAGTTTTATTTCATAGCTTTTGTCTGTTGATGTTTCTGATATGTTGAGTTATGAAATTATGTAGTTCATTTTTTTTAACCAACCATCTCTTTTGTTTTGGTTGGGAAGGATAATAATACGGAAATTAAAAAACTCAATAGCTAATATGGAAAATTCTCTTCTTCTTCTTCTTCTTCATAACTAATGAAGATAATGTACTTTTCAAAAAAATGTGTCGATGGATACTTTCTTGTTGGCTTCAAGATCTCAAAGACTTGATATGAAATAAAATTGTAAAAGGGCACTCATAAAACATTAAATGGGACAGGTAGTTGGACATAAAAATTTCTAATACTACTTCTAGAATAATTTGATGGACTTCAGAATTAAAATGCTGACAAATGTAATGAGATATCTTATTAGAAGAGATCCTGTACACTTGAACTTTATATGGTATCAGATTTAATGCTTATCCTTGTTGTTAAAAATGATTATCCCCACTAATGTACTGCCATACCGTTGCATTCATAGATTTCTTAAATACCTTTTTCTTTTAATCACTTCTGATCCTTTCATATCTCTCATCTTTTGTGTTTCACATATTTTGAACAGGTTCATTTTGTGAAGTAAACATGAACAAGCACAAAAAAGAAACAGGTATGATACATCTATCACTGCAACACCTTCCATATGTTTTTTCCCCAAAATTCTTTTGTTGAATGATAAATCGGCACAACAGTTTTCAGAAATTGCAACTTACATAACATTTCTCTTGTTTTCAACCTGGAATGCTGTTGCCAAATCACAACATTCAGCTCTAATTTTTAAAAGTCTTTCATTCAAACATTTGTAGGTTCAACTGGATTTAACTATTTTGAGGAACTTTATATTAGAGAAACTATTATATCCTTAAACCAGGATGGCCTTGACTACCTACACCCATCGTTTTTTTGATTCAATGAATTCGTATCACATGCCCCACCCTATATGGATTTTCACCCAAGTTTTACTCCAACTATAGAATGTATGGGTTAGTTACATGACCCAATCAGGTTAGGTGGTCCATCTCAACTTGATCCATTTTCATACAGGTTGATAGAACTTGACCTTGACTAACCCATGATTTAAATGGGCGGGGTTTGATAGGTCAAGCCAAGCCTGTTTTTGCCACTCTAAACACCCCCATACCTAAGATAGCATGACCCAATACTTGGAATGGTCTTTAAATTAATTGGAGCTGGCACATTGACGTTTGAACTGGGACATCCATACTTGGAATGGAACCAAAGTTTTACTTGGTCAATTTTGACACTTTTGAGTCCGGATCTGCCATTGCCGATAAGAAGGTCAACCGTCCAAGATGAATCTCATCCCCTCAATGATATATCTTCTGACAACCAATCACGGTTTTAATCGTGTGTTCAATCTTATTGTGGAACCTACTTCTATAAAACTGATATTTCAGGGCATAACCTTTTAGGGATGCCATTTATCTTGAACAGCCCTAAATATCTCCATATCGGTCGCATGATGGAAAACCAGCAAATGTTGCAAATGGCTGGTACAGGGGATCCGGAATCTTTTGACACCGGGGCGATCTGAAAATCTTGCGAAAATCTTGCATACCCTTTCTGCCAAGTGAATTTATTGAAGATATCTTGAAAGGCAGACTCTCCTCATTTGATGTGAAAATACATCTCATAACTCTCCATTTATTATTATTCAAGATGGTAATGTTTTCCAGCAGTATCCAAATTAAATGCAACAAGTAATTTTTTCTGGCAAGAATATTAAAGCCTTCCAGTCCCAGTAATGACATTATTACATGTCTCTTCCCCGATGCAAGAAAGATCTTAGGAAGATACCATAAAAAAAGTAATCTCTCCTTCCTCTTTTTAAGTAAATATACCCCTGATGTCCCATTTGTGTTTAGCAGAATCTAATACGAGTTAACTCCGAAATCTTCTTAAATCCCAGCAGGATCCATTTGACATTTTAAGCATTTATTTCTTCTTCTTTTTCTGTCTTTGAAATAACTTAAATAGATCACAAAATGCTGTTTTTTTTTTTTTACTCTAACTCACCCACCCAACTTCAAGTAGTGCTGCTAAAAAAATCTCTGTCCCTTCCTCTTCAAATTGAATCACAGTGAATCTGTTCTTTTCTTCTTCTAATTTATTTCTCCAAAAGATTATCATTCATTTACTTGAAAATGAGATTCCTTGGGCTGTTTCTTTTATTCATTTCCATGTGTTCAGTGGGCCCGCTACAATCACTAGGACGATTACTGTGAATTGGAGGGGTGGTCATTTTACCAAAATTAAGAATGCCATCAATTCTGTTCCCAAAAACAATAACCAATGGGTCCAAAAAAATGTTAAGGCTGGCACTTACCAGTAATTATTTTTCTATATCTATATTTATTTAATTTACAGTTGATGAGTGGATTATTTTTAAAGGATTGTTTTGCACATATTTTAGTTACAAAATAGTGAATTAACTCTTTACAAAATACCTAGTCATTCATGCAAGACCAGTCTGCACTGAGTCCGAATTGGGCTAGATGTGGGCTCTGAGCTTTTCAGCAAGTGGGCTGTACCTGAGCCTAATTTTCTTGACTGATTGCTAAATGTGCTGTGATGTACACATATTTATCACAATAAGATGGATATGCCTTACTCCTTTAAAAAAGAAGAAGAAGAAGAAGAAGAAGTGAGATGTATTTGCTTTGTCTTATTTGGGATCAAGATCTGAAACTGGATCCCTTCTTACAGTTGGTATAGGATCCTGATGCAACTTTTAGGGTCCAAGTCGGTACTGGATCCATATCTTTAAGACGGTTCATTAGAATTCACATGTATATGCATGTATGTCAATATGCAGGGCGCAGGTCGTGATTGATAGACAATACATCTACATCCAAGGAGAAGGGCAAGCACATACATTCATAGACTATTCAAATGCTACAGATACTCTTCAAAGCAATACTTTTGCGGTTACAGCAGATAATTTTGTGGCAAAAAATATATGCTTCAAAGTGAAGAAGAAAAAGAGGAGGACTGTTTAGGATAGATAATGGTCATCTTTCACTAATTAATCTTCTGTTGATTGACAATCTCCATTGTCACCTGCAGAACAATTACAATCGTATTCCTATGGATAATGATGTGACCAAGCAGGCAGTTGCAGCAAGGGTGAACGCAGACAAGGTTGCTATCTACAATTGCTCCTTCATCAGCGTGCAAGACACACTATGGGATGACGGGCCGCCATCTCTATCAATCATGCTATATCAAAGGTTCAATCGATTGTATCTTTGGCGCTGGTCAATCTCATTCTGAGGTACACATTCATTCTTTAATTTAAAAATTGGAGACTGGTATGCAGTATGTCACAAATGATCAATCTTTTTAGAATGCAGGACATCTACAGTAATAATATTTTTTCTTCCCTTTTGTAGAACTGTATAGTAGCATATAATGGAGACAAAATACAATATCAGAAAGGTTTTATAACAGCTCAAGGTAGAAATAACGCCATTGATCCAAGTGGGTTTGTGTTTATAAGCTGCACTGAATCTGGAGTTGGAAGTGTTTATCTTGGAAGAGCATGGAGACCTTATGCAAGAGTGTTGTTTTATAATTCTTTTCTTGGTGATAATGTGATTCCCGAAGGTTGGATACCTTGGGTTGGTTCATCAAATGTGTAAGTTTTCTAACATTTATCATTTTCTTCCAGGGCTTATTTGTTTCATGTAATTAAATATACAATGATAGTAAGACCTGCTATTTCTAGAAGTTATTAAAACTAATGAAATAAATGTGAACTTCTAAAAATGTCCATCAAATTATCTACTCTTTAATGGAAAATGAATGAAAGTGAGGTCCATCAAACATGTTGTTATACTAATTCAAATCCTAAAAAATTAAGGGTTGCATCGGTATGGCTACCTTATATCCTTTACTCCTCACTTCATTTATCTTTCAATTAAAATCATTCGAACATGAATTCATATTTATTCAATTCCCATATCTCGAATGAAAAAAAAATTGGCATTTTTATCCATTATCTTAGTTGCTTTATTTCATTGTACTGTTTTAAAAAGCTGCAAATTAAATATCACAAAAATTGTTTATTTTAGGAACAACTTGGTGTTTGCTGAGAGCGGTTGCTTAGGTGCAGGCTCGATTAGATCCAAGCAAGTGCCATGGGAAAAGAAATTGAGTGCTGAGGAATTGAATGCGTTAAAAAGTAGGTCATTCATTGATGGAGGAGGATGGATTGAACAACAACCCAAATTTGTTTCAGTACAACAAATTGCATATTTGCCGACTGTATTTGCCGATGCAGTCTAAATGCTCTGTAATAAAGGTGTTTAGCCGACGCATCAAGGCGTCGGCAAAAGGATTACTTGACACTAGTTTATAAGCATCAAAATATTTTGTCATTAGACAGGATGGCGCCCATTTGCGTTTTGGTGGGAAAATTTTTCGGATATAAATTCCCTTTTTGCCGATGCATTATAGCGTGGGGAACTAATATAAGTAAAGACGATACTTTAAAGATGCCGGGGATTAGAAAAACCTATTTGTAGACGTTGGGATGCGTCGAAGAATGGTTCTCAACGATTATTGCCGACGCTTGAGATGATTGTCAGACAATTTGTTGTGACAAAACCATCAGCCCATAGACACATTCGCTATCTCTTATTAATCTCTATCCTCTGTTTCTCCTCACCGGCCTCAATCAGAACAAACCAATCTCCACCGCCATCTATCAGTATACCCATCTCCACCATCCACCATTGTAACCATCCCCTTCCCACAAACCAACCTCGCCCTTCTCAAACTTGAAACAAACCATCTCCAACATCATCCATAAGAAACCCTCTCCACACCATTCCAACGCCACCACCCTCCATCCCATCCACACATGCCAAAACCAAATCTCACACCCAAATCCAGCCAACTGTCCGACTGATTTCTGCCACCAACCCCTAAACTACCCTCTCTAATTTTTGTCACAAGCCCAAAACCCAGTAGAAAGAAAAAAAAATGTAGAAGAAGAAAAAGAAGAGTGCAGCAGCAGAGAAGGAGTATACTGAGGGTAGAAACATACCTGGACGAAATCAACGAGTCGACTCCATCGCAGGACGGCATCTTCTTCTTCTTTTCCTCCATTGCTCTAGTGGATTCCCATCTCTCTTTCTCTTTCTCCATCTCTGTGTTTGGATGTTCTGATTATTGGGTTTTACATGCTTCTTCTTGGGCCTTGGAAGCAGGTTTCTAAATGAAGATAGGGATCCGATGCATGCTTAGCCCATTGTGATATCTGTTTTCTTAATTGCCTTCACAGTTGCAGTTTGTAAATTGGGTTGATTGAATTGGTAGTTTAGATGTTTTGTTTTGTTTTGCTTGATCATTGTTGCTCAATTCCATAGCGGATAGTGAGATAAAGCATCTAAATGTTTTCCAAATAGCACCTGCGTGGAAAATCAATTTGTGTGGAAAGTCCTGCCACCTATATAAATTGAAATTTTCATCTGGGAAAGACGAAAGAAAAGCCTACCCTAGCCATTTGGAGAAGAGAGAAATACCACCAAAGAAAGAAGAAAGAAGGAAGAAGGCAGTAGTGACTTTGCTGTTCTCAGGTTCCTCTCTACCCATTCTCATTTCCATCTCTCTCTTTCTCTCTCTCTCTCTCTCTCTCTCTCTCTCTCTCTCTCTCTCTCTCTCTTTCTGTGTGTCAAGGTTTGTTTTTGCATTAAGCTAAAAAGTTTGCAGAGGAATCAGTGGAAGGAAATTGTTGGTTTGATCAGAATATTGACAACAAAATGGAAAAGTGCCTTTGCTAGTTTTGTTGGCAGCCAAAGATTACTTTTACCAAACCTTTTCTTTCATTTCTGCATATCCCATTAGAGCCAAAGCTAATTAATTTCTTTCTTCTTAATACCCAGTGCTTAACTCTCTCAACTGTTGATGTTAGAAACCATATTTACAAACAGCAAATACTTGGAGATTTTGTGGGTTTTTTATAAAAAAAATATGAATTTAAGAAATATGGTTTTCCAGTATTGGTCTTTCTCCTGTTGAAGGTAGATTGTAGCCAGTTGCTTTATTTCTCTCTAACCTCACTATTTGCAGGCCAATGTTCAATGGATTGGGATTGTATTGTCCTTGAGATTGGAGTTATTGTTGATATTTTTATTCTTTTTAATCATGATCTTTATCTATTTTGGTTTGGAGGTGGTGTTGTTATAGATATATATCCTTCATAAAAATGCAGGCAAGCTCTTGATCATTTTCTTTTATCAGGATTATCAGGCATTGGTAGCAAAATTGGAGCACCAATTCCAATTTGGAAGACTTTCTATTCGAGCATTATGGTTTACTGTCAGGTAGTCTTTCCCAGTCAGCCTTCTATTGTTAATGGTTTTCTATACAACCTTCTCAATAGAGGTGTTTTGTTTTTGCATTGCATGCCAGTCAATTGTGAGTCCAGTGTGTGCTTTGTTGACCGTGATAGAGAAGGCTTCTGCTAACCACTTAATGTGCCAATAGAGGTGCCTGAAGTCACTTTAGTTATCAAGGTCTATTATCTCTCTATTTAACTATTGTTGCGTTCAAGTAGGTGCTGTACTTTTGATACATGGTATGTTATTAAATTTGTGGTTCCTATTAATGAAACAAGAATTTTGCGTCTCTGAGAAAAAAAAAAAAAAAAAAAAGACTAAGCAGATCAATCTGCTCCTATTGGATATCCATGCATGTACTAAATCTATCTTTGGAACAATAATTAAGATATTACTGATGCTTAGGCTATGGAATGCCATGAAAATTCATAATGTTTCAAATGTTACTCTGATTTGAAGTTGTCTAGCCTATCTCTAGAAATGATATATTTTCACTTTCTAAGATACGGAATGAGTTTCTATTGCTTCAGAGGATTTTGCTTATATAGTTTTATACCGGGTTTGGTGAAGTTTTCTTGTGGTTACTTCAATTTGTGTGTGCATTTTATTCTGAAATGCATAGTTAAGGGTATATTTGGTAGTGGGATAAATTGACAAGCCCTACCTTTCTCACCCCACCATCTCTTTGCCCCCATGTTCTCCTCTACCATGTGCCATCCTCTATCTTCCTTGCCATTTGATTCTTTTGGAAGTCATTTGATTGTTTGTTTTGAAATTATTACTTGTTCTTATGGATGAATCAAGATTTTGTGATTATTTATTCTAAAATTTCCACTTATATTTTCTATAACTAAACTTATACATGTTCTTATTGTTAATTTAATTATCTATTTCTTGACCTTGGTATGGTTTAGGTTATCATTGTGTGAATAATTGGCAAATTTGCTCATTCTTAGAACGAATGCTTTGTTTAACCTTGCCTTCCCCTCATTGAAAGAGCAATAAACTATGGCCAAGAGAAGATGTGTATTGATTGGAAGAGAAGATGTGTATTGATTGGAAACTGTTGGATATTTATTTGGGACACAAGCTGGACAAACTATATCCCATACTATGTTGTGCTGTTCTGATTTATAAATCTGCTTCACACTCTTGCCATTGGGCTTTGGTGATTCACCATGAGCTTAGTATAGCTCAACTGGATTGTGAAATCGATTTAAATTTTTTCTTGTCAAATTTATGACATTTTCTCTACTATCCTGCTTTTCCATAAGAATCATAATTTTACTACTTATATTTATTCTGGTTCAAGTGAGTAGAAAACCATTGATCTTGTAGTAGTTTTGCATTTTTAAAATTTGCCATATTGGACCTTGAAAGGAATGTGATAGGTAATATAAGATTATAGTGGTTTTCCTTAAAATAAAACAGATAAATACTCTTCATGTTCTCTTCTCCTGTATTTACAGATGACTAATTTGTCTAGTTTCGGTAGATTGAACTGGGTTCATGGGTTCATGATAAATGGAGTTGATAGTTCAAGTACTCCTTTTTTATGATTTTTATTTTATTTTTCTTGTAAAAAGCTTTTTAGTATTAGCACACCATTTTCCCATTTTGCTGGAAATTTGCAGCTCCAGTGGACAGTGCAGAGCGCCTGAAGAGGAGGTATAGTTTCCACAAGATGTTTACTGAATTGGCACAAGGGCCATTTAGTATTGTCTACATCAATAGTATTGTGCAAGAGGATAACTCTCCTGGCCTATCTATCTTGAGGTGGATTTATGAAAAGCTTCCCTTGACTACAAGGATAAGCTTTGTGTCTCGTATTTTGTTCACTGTGGAATTAGGAGACTGTTGTTCACCCTGGAATTAGGAGGCTGTTCTTCACCACTTTTGGTCGCTTCTTCTTAAGTAGAGGGTTAGTTCTGCTCACTTTGTTGTAATTTTAAGGAATTAATCAAAATTTGAGGAACATATTAAGTGGAGTGGTGAGACTGTTCTTCACCACTCTTGGTTGCTTCCCTTTGACGTATTGATGTTGTTTTAGCTTTCTTGGATATTCTAATTTTTTATGGTTATGTTCCCTCAAGTTTCTTTTAAATAAGCTAACTACATTATCTGTACTTGTAATTTTCAGTGTAAGTCACAAAGGAATTTAGAGAGCTAGAGCATATTGAAGACCACTCATACAGCTAGCCGAGTTGTTGAAAGCACAAGTGTTGTGGCGACAGTATGAAGACTCACATAAGCAAATGCGAGATCAGGCAACTAAATAGGTTCACATGCGGAGTAAAAGTCAAATGTTGCTTTCCCAAGTTAGTATGGACAGGCCGGGCTCCTCTGAAAGCTAAAGACTTGATGGTTTTACAGATTGACATGGGCTTCTCCGAAAGCTAGAGATTTGAATTTTGATAATGATAGGATTTTTTTTAGGATTTACTTTATTAAGATATTTGACTTTACATTACTTCTTTTGAAATGAGGTGTCATTTTCTATGTAGTATGGATTTGTTTATGCTTGACTTTAAATGGTTGATGATTCCTTCTTTCTTATTGTTGCACGATGGATGTGTGGGTGTTTGTGGTTTATTAATGTTTATGGTTGTACAATGTTGAACGTAGATTCAAAGAGAAAGTCTTTTTGGGTTTATTTAATTAATAAGAAAACCTATTTCCCGACGCACTCTATGCATTCCCAAAAGGGGAGGTAACAAGTATTAAAAAATTTATTTACAATTTCCCGACGTGCATGCTTGCGTTGTTAAAGACATTTCCCGACGCATCTACATGTTGGTATATTTATTACCAACGCACTTTATGCATCGCCAAAATGGAGGATAATAATTTATAAAAAAAAATATTTATAAATACCCGATGCGGTTGGTGCGTCGTTAAATACTTTTCCCGACGCTAATACTTGCGTTGGTAAAAGTATAACTGACGTTTTACTGCATCGGCATTGAGTTGAGGTTTACCGGTAAGATTAATTTTGTGCCGACGCAGTTGGCATTCCTGACGTTGGGGCCGATGCATTATTGCGTCGGTGGAAGCCCTTCCAATACTTTATGCTAAACATAACTACGTCGGGAATTGATTTGCCGGCACTTGGTAGCCAACGTGGTGCCGACGCATTACAATACGTTGGGAAAACCTTTGTCGATGTGGTTTTCCACAACGCCGATGCAGATTGTGCGTCCCTTTTTCTTGTAGTGTTTTTTAACGCACTTTCGCCTCCAATGACTATGTTTATGTAATACTTGAAGTCTATTTGGGTGACAAGAAATATTGGTTGGTGGCCAATATTGTGCCATCTTTGATTTGAAACAGGCGCAAACTAGGCATTGGTGATGATCTCACCATCCGATCGATGATCCATATTTGACTAGCTTATTAAAAATTATGATTTTCAAACAATTGTAATCTGTTTAATTATTTTCAGGCTATCCTATGTTCTGTCTTTTAAGATGCAGGCATGGTTACATATGTTAGAGCAAATAAAAGGAACTATATTACTCATGTCAGATTGTGCTGTTGATTAAGATGACATAGCTAGAAACCAAAAAATGTTCCAAGGTGTTCGGCTATAATGGCAGCTCCGAATCACCTGCAAAGATGGTCTCCAAAGTTTTAAAAAAATCTGGCCGATATGTTGTAAATTGAAATGAATAATTAAATAGAAACATATTTACGATGAATGATGATAATAGAAATTATGGAAGAAGATTATGTGAGACTAGATCACATTTTGATACCGTAGTGATAGCATTTTCAATAGCGTAAAAACGTGATTGAAGTCAATTAGGTGGCGAAATTAGGACTCCAGATCATTAGTTGGACGCATTTGATATAAAAGAATCTTTAATGGGGTTGTTAAAACTGGAAAGGCTAGATTCACTGGATGGAAGAAGTGAAAATCGGTAATCCAGGACCATCGAAGATGAAGTGTCATCCCATCTAGTGATGCACACTCAAATGGTAGTTTAGTAGAAGTGGGTCCCACTATTAGATTAATCACATGATAGAAGCTGATGTGCCATGGCTGCTGGTGTGGGATTACTCACATTTTCAGTCAGGTGCTCAACCAAGCAATGGTACCACTCCTATTAAACTGAAATTTGGGGAAATTTCACTATCTATGGGATGAGATTTGATTTGGATGGTCTGGAAGCCAATGATTCAACGGTGGTTTTAGGAGGTAACCATGAAAGCTAATGATTCTAGATATTACGCGGCTCTAACGCAGAGAATTTACCAGTTAAAGAATTAGAACCCACAATGGGGCCTATCACTCAGACACTGAATATCTCAAAATAAATGCTCCCCAAATATGTAGGGTAATCTCGAATATTACATCACTCCGAATGCATTTTACAGTTGGTATGGCTGTTTTCTATAGAGCTTGAATGACAAAATTTAGGCACATTCATTATAACGCTTTTAATGAAACGGTCAATCCAATTATGTGATAAGCTTCAATTAGTGCCAAATGAGGATACTCATTTGCTTGGACGACGTTTATTTTGAACGGATCAAATTTTGTAAGGTAGCTGTAGAGCTCCACTCCTTTTAACTCAAGATATCTCTGGGTTCCAATGCAGATGGTGAAGCAGGCCAGTTTCTGAAACCTGCCATATTCAACACAAAAAATATGAGTTGGTGGTTTGGGTGGACCATGTGGACGAAATTTGAGTAAATCCGTATGTTGATGATTTATGTGTCTTAAAAATTTAGTCAATAATTTTTTATGTAATCAATACAAAAAGGGGCATAAACGACGGTCGCAACGTCATTAGAGGCTGTCCTAAAAAACGGAGTCGGTTTAGCAAAAACGACGGCTGATGGGCCCTCCCATACGTCTGTAGATAAACGACGGTCATTGGGAGTCGTATTTTGCAATGCTCAATCCATCGTCCATTTTAAATATAGCCGTCGTTTTTTTTCCCTACTTCCTAACGGTGAAATTAGTGCCGTTTACAGGAACGGACAGCCGACCGTTGTTTAACACACTGCCACAATTCGTTTTTAGGGAAGTTAAGATTTTGTTTTAGCTTTGTTATTTGTGTGTTTAGTGCTGGATGAGAATTAATGCATCCTTATTATGGTTCTGCATTTAGTTTTGAATCCCGCTTTAGTGGTTGTGCTTACTATTGGACTGTGTTGTGCATTATTTTATTGTTGCCAAGCAGCATAGGTGACCATTGACAATGTAGATGGTGGACATAGTTGAACCACACCACATCAAATCCAAATAAAACTCCATTCCAAAACCATATCATCATCAAATTACAACCCAAACTGCATCAACAAAGAATGAACCATAATGTCAAACACAGCGTGCCTTCTCCATCCATTCTCGTCCCTCTACTGCTTCCTCTACAATGACCCTGCACACGGTAAAAAAAACGTATAGAAACTATGTAATCAACAACCATATAGTGCAGCCACTGGCATTAAATATGTTTTTTTATAGTGCACAGTATCATATGTTTTTTAAATGTGCAGACACTGCCATTAAATAAAACTGTCTAGTTTCTCAAGAAAAAAAAATCACATAGACAAGATAATCCAATTTTCCATAGTAATTTTAAGTTTTCCCCTTTGCCTACTTTACATTGAATCCATAGAAATTCCGAGTAAAGGGGAGGGTCTAATATCAAGATCTAGATGGAAACAATTGGTTTCCTACCGTTACAATCCCCAAGCTTTGTTTTAGCTCCAAACTTGTTTATTAGAAATCCTATCAATACCAATAAAAAAAAAATGAGCCCTAAGTATTCATTCCAAACAAAACTCCATTCCAAATCCATGAGATACAACTAGACCCATCATACGTCCCGCCAAAATTGGGCTTAATTTGATCAATTTTCATTAAATCGGCTGCATCAGAATGAGTAAGCCTGCAAATTAATGAGGATGTTTCTGAATCAACCCCTGCCGAAGCATTCAGTCTTACTACATGTAAGATCCCGTTTCCTAAATTAGGGTCTATTTGCTAATTAATCATGTTTTATATTAAATAAGATGTTTTAGCCTAATTTGATGATTTTATGTTAATTGAGTTGGTTAGATAGATAGGTTGGACCCTAACCTCGACTAAGTAGTTTAGATGGACCTTGTATTAATGCATGGTTTGTATATTATTTTATCAGTTTCTCATTTATCATAAGCATTTCATTTCATTTGTAACGTAACTTAAGTTATGACGTCTCAAGAAAGTTCCTTCGACTCATTTTGTAATATGTCCAAAGAGATGGACTTACTTGTAATTTTATAAGGATCCCTTAAGCCAAAACCCTAGCCCCCATCTCTTTGCCTCCATCTCTTACCTCTACCTCCCTTATGTGTTTTCCACCATTAGAAAGAAAGAGAGCTTGGCTCTACCACATATTCTCCACTACTATCTTCTTCTTTCCCATCACCCATTTCACAATTTGCAAGCTTATTTGTTTGAGAAGCTTTGTTCTTTACTCTATAACTTGTGAGTTAGAAACCCTCATTTTCCCTCTTTTAAACCTAGAAATAGCTTTACTACCATTAAAGAGAGCTTTGTCCCATCATCTTCTTTCTACCATTTTCAAGCTTAGAGCTATTGGCACCTTGCATACTATTATTTACAACTTCTTAAGATAAAAGTACTCTACTCCTTCTTGGATTTCAAGTTTATTTGAATAAGGGAACTCAAATTCATGATACGTCATGCATCTCATTATCTGTAAGACCCCAGCCCAAATTAATAAATTTAATTCAATTAAAAATAATTTACGAAATAAATAATGACATTAATCAAATGGGGGGAAATCAACTCACAATGTACAATTAGTGCAGAATTGGGGCACAAACGCGATTAGGACTTGATTTGGGAATCTTAAATGCATGTTGGTAATTTTTAGAAAATATGAAGGGTATTTTCGTAATTTTAAAAATATAGCAAAAATGGGGCTCATTGGATAGAGAATAATTAATTATGAAACTTTCCCTAAAGAACCAAACTCATCCGGATTAATCTAATGCCTGGTTGAAAGAGATTTAGATAAACCTACTACTAGTAGTGTGAGGGACCACATATTTGTCTGATCTTCAAAGAAAAGTGGAATTTTCGTAGGAGTTTGGTTGAGATACAACAAGGCAAAGGCTAGAGAGACAGCCTAGAACTTTATATAGAAAAAGGAGAATCCTACCCTACCTCTATTTCCTAGTTTTACTCTAAGTACCTATGTTGAATTCTATATAGATGTATATGACTAGAGCCCCTCTCCTACATACGATTCTCTCCAACTCTCTCTCTCTCCCCTTAGTTTCTCTCTCTCAACTAGAAGGTCCCAACTTTAGGCCTAAGGATTTGAAAGAAGCCATAGAAGAACTACCTTGAGGCTCTCTACAGGTTTGGAATTTCAGGAAAATCAACGATTAAGGCAAGTGCACAAACCCAAATCTTGTTCCTACCTGATTTTCTTTATATATATATATATGAATTTAATTTACACAAATTTTCTTTGAAACTTGATTTTTACCTGTGAGTAGATTTTCTATTCAAACTCATGTCTTTATTTGAATTAATGATACTACTCGTATCAAAGTTAATTTAGCATATGATTTTGGCACTATTAGAAATTTTGATATAAGGTCAAGGCCGAATAATCATAATAACCTGTTACAGTTACTGTACCAAACCCACCCAAAATCTGCCTTTGTAGTTCTAAAATTCATAGCTCTGTATGTTCAACTGCTAGATTGTAGTACTAGAAAACCATATCAGGTTCATCAACCATTGTGAGAAATCCCGTCGGCAAGTATGAACTACCGAATTCAAGACGTGATTGTGTAGATTTTTGGGAATTGCTTGTGGGGCCCACATACCCCTCTTAACGGTTGATCTGGTACGGCCATCTTGTAGAGAAAACATGGGTGACCATAGGAGACCTGCACACATATGGATTGGGTCCCACTGGGTTATCTACCCAATTGGTTAATTCTGCACACTGGTTGGGAAGAACTAACCAGTTCGGAAGATGGCAGCTGGACTTGCAAGAAAACGTTCCATACTCTGTAAGACTTTGCAAATCCAGTTTTGTATGGCAAGATGAGTCCCTAGGTGCCATTTTCAATTCAGCCTAACCAAGAATTTGTGAGAGAACCCATCTGAGAATAGGCATACCCAAAACTAGGCGACCGGGAAGTGCTTTCTTCAAGTGGGTCTGTGGGGCCAAGCGGGCCACTTGATGCCAAATCTGAACCAGGGATTTGAGGCTAGACCTTTGGGTTGTGATGGGGCCCACTAGGACCCACCATCTGTGAGGCTTGAAGGATACAGGCATGAGACCAATCTTATACCATGTTACAGAAATGGTATAGGCACTGTACCGGTTGTTTCTCAGCCTTCATAAGTTTGTGAGATTTTTGAATAGGCCTGCCCCTTTAGACAAAGTACTATGGCCCACCTTCACATTGACCTATTTGCACAAGGCATGAGACATTTACTCTGATCCTTGTAGAACCGAACAATGAAGGAGAGATACTGTTGAGTTCACTTTGAGCCTTAAGGTGAATTTGTAGAAATTCCAATAAGCCTCTATCTTAGTGTAATTATTAATGAGCCTCTGTAGTGACTTAGTCAAAAAGGTTTTGCCAAGTTCCCTTATAATGTCTGATTTGGACCATGATTTATGTCTAATAAATTTGTATCTCGTTTAGGAGTGTATTTATAAAATTATGATATAGTACCCATGCCCATGACTCGTGAAATAAGTTGAGAACTTTTTGGGATTAAGGATTTAATTTTAAAATAAAAAAATCCTGGATTTATATTTGAACTAAGTCCAAACTTTTAATAAGTGATGTCTTGATGACTTGACAACTACCTTTGAATTATTGTAAAACATGCCTAGGGTTAAGAAACTTAACTATATGACGTCACGGGTTCTTCAAACACTAACCAACTTCAGAAGCGCCAATTAAGAATTAACATAAATCTAAGGAGGAGATCCTCGCGACCATCCAAATTAGATTTAGGGCAAGTATACGGTGCTTCAGAATCCCTTGATATCATAGGTTTAAGTTAGCATAGACCCGGTGTGTAGTATGACCCGTAAAATTTGGATTTTTATATAATAGAATCTTAGTATTTTGTTTTATATTTTCAACCATACCTAATATGTACTCTAACATGATAAAATATATTTTTCTCTGTTATATGGTTTATGGTATTCAGACGTTGCACCTGTCAACTTTGGAAACTGTTATATGTAAATAAATTCTATTTTTATGATCATTTTGTTGTTTATCTGTATTTTGAATTAAGGCGATACCACTAGGCTGTTTAGGTCTACCATAGTGGGGCACCACTATGTAGCGGCTATTCTTTTGAAACTATCTGCAGATTAGTTAACTCTCTGTCAGTAACAATTAGTCATTTCGGTACCAAACTCTATTACTCTACTCTGATGGCCAATGGCCATAATTCTGAACCTTTGAGTATCAAACTTTGTTACTCTGCTCTGATGGCCAATGGCCATAATTCTGAACCTCTGAGTACCAAACTCTGTTCTCTGTTCCCGTCACGTTAAGAGGGGGCTGCCATAATACCTGTGACAACTTAGCCAATGTAGGACGCCAATTTATTTTAAATGTTATGATATTTGTAAAATCGTTACTTGAGTTTATGCATAAATATACATCTTGTATTATTATATCTTGTCAATTTAATTTGAAAGCCCTATGATTTATCTGCCTTTGATTTTTATTAAAATATGGTATGGAATATGAAAATTGGGTAGGTATACTTGCTGAGGTTATTTCATAACCTGACCCCCTTTGTGATTGGCGCTTGTAGGTAACAACACCCTTTCCGATGAACTAGAGGGAACGGCGGTCGAAGGGAAACCGCAGGAAAACTACACGTGGAGCGCAGACGATATAGCTTAAAAATATTGTGTCTGTGCTAGAGAGGCGAAAATTTAGATAATTAGTTATTTATATTTAATTTAATTTCAGATTAATTGTAAGCCTTTGGTTGGCTATTTGTGTTAGGATCTAGTTAATTGAATTATGTTATTACTCATCGATTTATTTGTGACTTCGATGCATTTAGATTATTAAATTGAGTAGGATTAATTACTTTGTCTTGTGATGGTACCTATGATGGTTTTACAATTATGTTTCCGCTGTGAATATGGTTCATTTGTTTAATCTCATATTGCGGATTCATTTAATTTCGTCATTAACACCTTAAAATTGGGAGTTCTTCGGAAATCTGAATCTTGGGGTCGTTACATTATCCTTGTTTCTTCTTATTCAATTTTCATGAATAGGACATTCGCTTGAGCTTGAGAAATTGAGGATTTCATCTCATTTAGCTTGGACTAAGTATAAGGCACCGGTTAAGGCTACTTTAAGCAAGTAGATAATAACATCACCATAAGAAGATGCATTTTCGGTGACGTTTTTAGTGGTGAGTTTATAATTTCGTCAGTAATGGTCACATTGTACCGACGTAATACTTCCAACGTTAGCCATTACTCAGGGGTTGGAATTTTTTACCAACGTGTACAATTTTCATCGGTGAAACCTAGACATTTACTGATGTTTTTTTAGGAAAACATTCGTAAAGGTTAGAGTGTTACCAACGTAAAAATAATATTCATCAGCAAAAGGTTAGTCCGTTTAAACTTTTTCTTAGAAAAAAATAAAATAAGAAAATATATGGCCAATAGATTTTTTGATTTTGGCAATGGAATTTAATGCCGTAATAACTATTATTACCAATGGTTTTTAACAAAACGTCGGTAAAAGTATATTTTTACAGACGTACACATAATATTTGTTGGCAAAAGGTTAGTCCCTTTTAACTTTTTCTTAGAAAAAAATAAAATAAGAAAATTATGACCTACAGATTTCTAGATTTTTGCGATGGAATTTATCGTCAGTAATAATATATTATTACTGACGTTTTATTAAAAAACATCTGTAAAAGTATATTTTTACTGATGTAAACATAATATTCATCGATAAAAGATTAGTCCCTTTCAACTTTTTCTTAGAAAAAAATAAAATAAGAAAATTCATGGCCGATGGATTTCTGGATTTTGGCAATGGATTACCAACTTTTTTTTATAAAACGTCTATAAAAGTAATATTTTTACCGATGTAAAACCTATATTTGTCGGCAAAAGGTTAGTGCCTTTTGTTAGACTAAATTGAAATAAAATAAATTTTTACAGACGAATTTTTTTATTTTGGCAATGAAAATTAGTCATCAATGAAGGTCTTGTTTTCATTGGCGCCAACTAGAACCCCTTTTTCACTCCCCCATTACCAAAAAAGCAAACCCTGCAATCTCTCCCTTTGCTCTGCGATCTCTCCCTCTATGCTAGGATCTCACCTCGTGTTCTCTGCTCTCCCTCTCTCCTCTCATTCTCTGCTCATCAGCATTCCCTGCTCATGGACTTTCTCTGCTCTCTCCCTCTCTCCTCGCCTCTCTGCTCTCTCCCTCTCTACACCACCAATGTTGTCTCCTCTAACTCTCCTTCCCCTCCCTCCCTCCCTCCCTCCCTCCCTCCCTCTCTACTCTCTTCTCTCTTGCAAGAAGGTTGAAAGCAATAAGCCCCAATTTTTGCTCACCGTGATCTCTGTTGTGCTCGCTATGCATCTACTTCTCTGCCGTACTGCCAAACTTCTTCCTATGCCGCTCGTTCTCTCTGCTCTAGCCCTTTTCTCTACTGTGCTCTATCCTCACTACCGATCTCTCTTGCTCACCTCCCTCCCCACTTCTCCGTCGTGCTTCCTTTACTGCAGGTCCTCCTTCTTCCTCCTCTTCTTCTTTTTTGAGTATATTTGATCAATCAATCTAAATTAAACAATTTCCTTGTATGTTTTTTTTAAAAGAAGTCCAAAAATGTCAGAAAAAGAGCTAATTGAATCAATCTGGACCAGTGCATGGTCACGACATAGGTTGAAGAGTGCTTCCTTTGTTAAGTCTTTGGTAGATGCTTGGTCTAATCTATTTTTCCTGCACTGAGGTTTTTTGTTTATTTAGCAACTCTTGTATGTATGCATTTGTTATGTTAGATACAAGTACTTAAATAGGTTTATGTTTGATACAGGTGTATGAACTGGTTTATAGGAAAATTGTATTGAAAAAATAATTTTTTTATATGAAAATGTTTTTGCGAACAAAAATAGGGATTTACTGACGTTTAAAAACATCGGTAAAAATACATTACATTTTTGTAAATTATAAATACTTTTACGGACATCTTTAAAACGTAGGCAACTATTTATTACATTTTTAAAATTAGAAATATTTTTACTAACACTTTTTAATGTCAGGTAAAAATCAATCAGAAATTTTTTAAAAAGAAAAATGAGTTCACCAACTATTTTTTTCATTGGTAAAAGTAAAACCAAAATTTTAAAAAAATTATAAGAATTTACCAACATTTTTTTAATGTTGGTAAAATTAAATTCAAAATTAAAAAAAGGGGATAAATGATTAATGATGTGAAAAAAACAACAGTAAATTCAAAAAATTAAAATAAAATGAATTTACCAATGTTTTTTAACGTTTGTGAAAGTAAATTCAAAATTAAAAAAAGGGATAAATGATTTACCGATGTTAAAAAAATCGATAAAAGTAAAATGAAAATCTAAAAAAAATGAAATGAGTTTACCGACATTAAAAAACGTTGGTAAAGGAGAAATTAGCATCGGTGAAGATACAATTCTGCCCGACAGAATTAAATTCCATCGGTAAAATCTTTTGTCCACAACTTTTTACTGACAATTGGCCCATACAAATTATTTCGTCAATAAAGGTATATACCGATGTTTTGATCTCATTTGGTGACCAAAATTTTCGTAGCTAAAAATGTAAATTGTTGTAGTGCATGATGGGCTATGTTATTGATTCTTTAGTTATTCTCTATTTTAATGCATGATTATAGCACATGTTCTCTATATTTCTCTAATGGAAGATGTCTTTTGGTTTGAAAATGAATCTTTATGTTTTAAAATTGGGTTTGAATGGATGTAAAGAAATGAAAATGAAAATGACCCTAAAATGGTTGGATTTAGTGTAATGTAGATGGGTTTGCCTGATCGATCGGGCAAACCCTATTTTTCAAAAAATGATTATTTATTTAATTATTTTATTTTACTCAAAACCCTTTTTTTTCCTAAACTTCTTTTTAAGACTAATATAATTTGACTTGATGATGCCAAGTATACTTTAGATAACCTTAAACTTGCTCAAGGGGTCAAATATTACATTATAATGCTAGATAGACATTATGACTGTATAGGACTTAATTTTTAAAATTCTTACACCTTACATGTGACCAATGAAATCAAATAAAGTAAACAAAGAATATGCTGGTTTTCATGAAATCTTTGTTAGATGTTTCGGTTGATTCAAATGTCGTGCCCTCAAGTTTGGGTATAAAGGTCCAATGTTCTTATTCATATACAATGCGACACCAAGAACTTCGGCAACACTGACATGGGACAGTTTATGGTTATACCGAAAAGGGAGGCTAAGGACATGAGCATCGTAAAATAGTTTGGCTCGTAAGCATCCTTGTCTCTTAATTAAATTGAAAACTTATGCATAATGTTATATGTTGTCTTCTCTTATCTTAACTGTTCATTTATGTTCAGTTATGTTTATTATGTCTATTATGTTCAGTTATATTCAGTTATGTATAGTATGTTCAGTTATATTCAGTTATGTTCAGTTATGTTCAGTATGTCCTTCATCTTCGTTATATTGTTCTTGTTTATTGTCATCCATGTCTGGTAACAACATACTTTAGTTATTTTCACATAATATCCAAAAAAGTTATGACCAGTAAATAAGATATACATAATTATATGGTATGTTTCATTATGTTATTGATTCATAAAGATGGCACCACTAAGCTTAACTATATGAGGCCCGGCGGGGCTAAATATGAGTTTGAGCTTATAAACCACAACAGTTGGTTCCTGATAGGAGTATGTTGATGCTTCTTTAGGTAACCAAGATCACTACCTGATTCCCATCCCATATATGTCAAGCTCCCATATATAGAGAGGATACTAGTAACGTGGATAGCTAAATTTATAAGTACTTTTCCTGTTATATATGATTCTCATGTATATGCTTCACTACATGCTAATATGCCTAAATACGCTTTCTGACCTCTATTTAAATTATAATGTCCTAACTCTATTTGGTACACCGTGTGATCTATTATTTGCTTAGTTCTTGTTAAGTTGTCGTACTCAGGGTACTACCCTTGGCATTGTAGGACCCATCGATGAGCTGATCTTCGAAGTGCTCCACAAAGGTACCATGTAGGTACCCTCCGGAATAGATGAGTAGACTTTCAATAGCTTATTCTATTAGTCGTCTTTGTTAGAGCATCCTGAGCCACTTGTGCATGTAGGACTTGGGCCTTAGAGTGGTCCCTTTATTTTATCATGTCATGTGATTAAGACTTATAATATTACATGTTGTTATTATGTTTATTCAGTTTTAAATCATTTGGTTATGTTTATGTACTTATGCATCTTGTGCCCCATGTTGGGCATACTTTTCATTAGATTATACTTTGGACATGTAGACATTTATGGGATTTATGTTCATTTTGATAATTAATTAAGTAGGTTTATTATGGAATGTTTAAACAGGTATTTGTTTAGGTTCTTTTAATATCACAGGGTGTTCAATGGGTGCAATAAGCACTAAGTCTATAGTTGGATTTAAATATGTGAAAAAGTCCCTTATAATAGTTCATGTTTACCTTAGTGCGACGTAGATTACTGTGGGATTACGCGTGTCACATCATAAGCCTAACCGCATTAACCTAATATCGGGCCCAGAGCGTAACACTACATACTAGTGATTAGTACTTATTTAAATGGACAGGTAGGCATGGATCTCTACATCCGGCCTAGCCAAACTTAATAGGCCACATGATGGATTAAAACAAGCCACAACAGAGCTTAGGCAACTTCAGTTGGGCAATATCATAGGATTACAATTTAAAAATAATAAAGGCTCAATAGACAAAATGAAAGGTACCTTTTAGAGAATAGGCTTTCAAAATGGATTGGTCACAGGTCACAATATCAATACTCAATAGTTTCTGCTTGCTACTGTAGGCACAACCAAACATAGACAGACATAGTTTTCAGGACTTAATACTATTTAGAAAAAGAAAGAGAGTGTGTGTGAGAGAGAGCAATGCAGGTGAACCATCATCATTCAAGGACTGCATTATTTGCCTCTTGAATGTCTTTAACTGACAAAAGAATAAGAGTTTAGGTCATTCAATAGAAAGAGAAGCACTGTTGACATTTTGAATAAATAGCAAAAACAAGAATGAAGAATTGAATAGAGAAAGCACATCCAAAATCAACATAGGGAGTTCCCTAAAAAGAAAATGTCACGACCCAGGCCCAAGAATCCCTAGATTAGGGTAAATCTTGACATGTAACACTCATACGCCCGTGAAATCCCCATCTGTATCTTAGTCAAAATCAAATTCCACAAGAGATATTCACGTACCAACACGTGTGAGGTACTTTAATGGACAACTATTTGGGTATTCAACACACGGAAGCTTGTCAATATCAACTATAAATTTTAACTTTCTAATACATATTTCAGTAATATCAATCAACACATGAAACAGTCTACACCCAGACATCCAAATATATAAAAGGATATGAATATCATATAAGAACAATAATATGTACATCCACACTACATGTGTACCTATATGTATCTAGATATAAGAGTGAATATCTATCTATACAAGTCTATACAAAAAGAAATAACAATATGGACAGGAATAAAAGATATACAAATCTAAGTCAAACTACACATATAGCATTCTATATGCAACGATACAAAAGATCAAAATCCTGAAAACCCTATACAAGATCCCTAAAATATCTGCATGTCGCTCTTCAATTTATGGATCAGTTAGATGCCTTTGGTGTCCATTTGTCAAGACCTGAAGGAACCTCCTTGGGCTCTTCCTCAATCTCCTTAGCCTTGGTGAGACCAATAGAAGGATCTGAGCCTATAATACAAAATAAAACAACTATGGAAAGGCAATTCAACAAAGCATAAGCATGATTAAAGTAATACAAGCTATGTCTAATAGAATTAATTGACAAATAATTATAAGAGATTAATTTAAGCCTACTAGGCAATATTGTGCATTTGAATTAATCATGCTATACAAATCAATAACGAAAATGTATTTAATTTGGCTACTACATATGGCTATATCCTCTCAGTAGGGATCCTTAATCATTAGGTACTCAGTGCCCATGCGAGGTTACACATGAGACCTTAGTTTCTTTTGTTTGGAATTCCAGATATCTACTGTAGTGGTAACACATCATACTCTCAAAATTTCACCCCATTAAGTCTTATAGGGGCAAAGCTAAGTAAAGCCTGACTAATTTGGGTCAATAATAAATTGAGTAAAATTTTAGTCTTTATCAGTCAACTTTAATTTTAATCTAATTTAATTGTTCTTACTTAATAGAGTTCAGAATTTGTATTAATTAACTAATTGAGTATTCAAACAATTCTACTTCATTATAAAATAATGATTCAATAGCAATTTAGGAGAGCAATAATCCATTTAACCAGTATGCAATGCAATTCAATTTGTGGAATCAAGGAATTTACTAGCTAATCCTATTCTAATCACTCGTAGCCTCTAACCATCTATTCTGATGTAATTTTAAGTTATTTGATACACTGCTATCTTTGCTTTGTGTTATGTGGTATATAATGTGTATCAAAGCTCTTTAAACCAACACCCATGGTTAAGTGCTCAACATACGAGTGACGATACATGAATAAATCCCAGCCAAGACTATTCATGTATATTTAATTACTGTTGGACACATTATTAGGGTTAAGAGTTCCCAATTAAGGACCTATTAGGTCTTTTGGTATCCTACAATTCTATAATTCCAAGTTCATATTACAATTAACCTCCAGGTTAAGTATAAGGGGTTTGGGAACATTTGGGGTGAGTGTAGAACCCCTAAGTTTCAGTGGAAGTTGTCTAAAATTGACCATTCAAAATTGGCAGTGCCTGCTTAAGCATGGCTCCAGGTATACTCGAGCACCTTTGTTTTGTTTTAACAAAATACTACTGATGTACTTTCATCAAATGAGAGTGTGTGCTCTAGAATTCCAATTCGAAATTCTTTAGCATGCTCTCTTCTTCATCATTGCAACACCTACATGGAACCACCAGGTTCCCCTCAACATTTAACTTTTTTTTTTATTGTCACTACACTTCAATATCAATCCCATTCATTCCCATCCATTCTTCAAGCTAACCCATGGATATAAAAATACAAGAATATATGAAGGACAGGCTGAAAATCATGGAATAAGAAATTCAATCACTACAATCAAGAACTATCAACATGCATTAAACTAGATACTACTTATAATTGCCTCAATTTACAACTTGGTGTACAATTCCTTAGACTTTGGCTCAAAACCAGAAAAATCCCCCAAATATATACATAAACTAATCAAAACAACATGAAGTGCATGATGAATTGTGTGAATGTAATGGCTAAAAGAGTCTCCTTGACTCACAAATCATCAAAATCCGGAAGGGAATTAAAAGAATTCACCTAATCAGTTGTAGAGAAGTAAAAGAGCAGAATTCTCAAACTCCCATGGTCAAGTACATGAGTAAGATGATGCAGATGATGTTGGGGAGATGAAATTCCACCACTAGGCTAACATGCAAAGGGGCTTCTTGAAGGATTATGAAGAAAACCAAGATGAGAAGAAGAAAAGGGACTCCAGCAGAATTTTTGTAAGAAGATTTAAATAAATGAAGTGGTGGGGCTCTTTTATATATTCAAGTTTTCTGAATTTATAAGAAAGTCCAACTTTGTTGATATAACTTCATCGTGAGTCAATTGAGGGTCCACATGATTCAAATGGGGTCAAATGGATTTAGGTTCAACACAAAAGTTGATGAACTTGATGAGACAAATGCAATGGTATCACTATGGTACATGTATGACATGACACCACGAAATCTAAAATTATGAACAAGGACTTCATATACCTAATCAAGGTCAAACCCGGCCCAGTCTACCTATTCACGATCCAAACTCAACCCAATGGACTCAAACAAGACAAAAGAAGACTAATCCTAACTCACACATCAACAAACACAATCACTTAAATTCTTATTAGATTAATTAACCACTAATCATGCTTAATCATCACTAATCCTAATTAGTTCGAGTTGGAGTGTCACAAAAAGAAAGAGAGGTCATGTTTCAGGACCAAAGCTACAAAGAAAGACATTGAAAAAAAATAGAAGAATACATATGAAGAACCTATGTAGCGAGCTGCCTCTCTCATCTCACCCCAACACCACTCTAGGGTATGGTATGTCTAGGCCATAATGTATTCATCATTGTCGACATATAAATGGAAAAGAGAAACTTCAATACATGGCCTTTTTGTTGTTGTTTGGGTCCATAAGTTTAATATAAGGTAGTATGATATAAGGCCTCAAACTCCATGATCCTCAAAGAGAGATTTCTTGTATGCATTAACTTTTGGTTCGAATTTGGGCTTTTAGGGCTTGTTTGGTTGGTCTACTCTTTTTCTTATAAACCATCAAAAATAATGCCATTAAAAAAGGAGCCATAAGAAAAAAAGAGGTTAGAATCAAAACATGTGTTTGGTTTTGGAAAGATCTATTTTAAATAGATTGTTTAAATCAATTGTTGGAATGTTTTCACAAATATCTCGACATTTACGAGGTTATCAACCCTTAAAATTTGGCTTTGAAAATATGTTCAACTTTCCAAAGAGATCTAATGGTTTAGATCTTGTGTTTGCGCCCCACATATTTTTAAAAAAGTATAAAGTTTCACGCTTTTAAGTAAATATCTCAATATTGATAATGATCCAAAGGCTAAAATTTGGTCTTATAATAGTCATTGACCTTATAAACATTTTCAACAATCTCGGTTATGATTTATTATCCCAGAAATAATAATAAAAAAAAAGAAGAAAGACTACACAAAGAATTCTAAAAAAAAAATTCAACGACTCACTTTTTTTTCACAAATCTTGAGATTTGTAATGATCCAACGACTAAATTTGGTACTATAGCAGTGTTTGATCTTGTAAACATTTCCAACGGTTTGGATCTTCGTTTAGCCTCTTATGTTTAAAAAATAAAAAGTAAAAGGCACGATTAAATCTAAGGTTATTGAAGCTCCACCTTTTAAAATTCTCCTCTTATTCTTAGGTGCATGAAAAATGGGGTTGTGGAAGATGGACTCTACTTCCCTAAACTGGATAGAGATTAGAAAGAGGTGCAAACACTCTATTTTTTCAAATCTCTACCGAATTAGAGAAATAGAGGAGTAGAGGCAAAATTTAAACTTGACAAACATGGCTTATACATTTCGATATTAGAGCTTGGAGTTTTCTTGATCAAAGGACCTTAATTGGCCTTTTCAAGATTTATCATATGTTATTAGATTGCTTCAGCCATCTTAACTAACGCTATGAAAACTAAAACAATTATTTCAAAATAACCAATGATACAATCTGAAATTCAAGCATCAAACAATTGTTGGAGAGTGATAGATCATAGCCATGCTCACCCAAGATGTAAATTTTTGTTCTTTCTTTCTTCTTTCTTCTTCATTTTTGAGGAAATAAAAAAAAAATTGGGGGCTTATTAGTGGGTATCTTAGACGAGTTATGGTGATTTATTGATTGGAAATTTTTTCTTCTTCATTACAACTTTAGATTACTCAAAAACATGCTAAACTGATCCTTTCTTAACCATAAAGAAAGATGAAAATTACACAAATCGTTAGCATATATACAGTTGGCATTAGATTGTAGAAATAAAAGATTGTCACTCCCAAACCTAATATCATTGAACACAACCTTTCTATTCTAGCTTTCTTTACAATACTCTATTACTATAGGTAAAAATAATTGCCCTGCTAACGGAATCCAAATCCTTCAAAGTGATGATCTACAGGTGAGTTATGAATTGTTAGATTACTAATATTGCATCATTTGAAAAATAAAAATTTCTATACTGGTTATTATGGAGACCAACTGCCCCATTACTTAAAGAGATTTTTCATCAAAAATCTTGTTTGTCAGGTAATATTCAGGTGTAACATAAAAGGCGCATTGTCAAGCCCCCAAATCGTAATCTAGGGTAAAGCATGAGATTATAGGCCAATTAAAACTATTTTGTGTTTCAGGGGACACATAGCTCCTAATCAATCCCACAAAAGATCTTAGTCTGTGGTGAGTTCATGAAGCTAAACATATACCAATACCTTCGGAAGTGTTAACTAGCAATTGGTATTAAAATACAATATAGAGTATGCACATCAAAAGGTACTAGATTTAAAGTTATGCACATCAAAAGGTACTAGATTTAAAGTTAAGGTTTCAAAGTTAATTAGTTATAAGCCCACTAAAAACTTGAGCCCCAAAAAGAGTAAACCGAATAAAAACACAAAATAAGGTCGGCCTAATGAGGATCAGTCATGTGCAAGGTTAGAGAGGTCCGACACCATCATTTTCACTCCACACGGGCTCATCAAGTGGTTCAAGCGCTTGTAACACTTCACCATGCGCCTCCTCCTCGGAGTAGAAAGGATTGGTATCTATATACCAATACAATATCATTAAACTATGATGAGTCGACACGAAGATAACATAAACTATAATAAACATACGACATCGAAAGCATTATAAACAATGTGATCATATAAAGAGGAGATAGTAAATAATAAGAAAGAAGAAAGGAATCCTAAGCCATTCGGCATGAGTGAGCACATAAGTCAAACCAATAGGATGGTCAACCCTTCAATTCATTGAAAAGCATTCCAATGTCAATTCAAGGGGTCAATCATGTCAAAATCGGGCAGAGCCCGTCAATATATATCGGACGCCAAGCATTCCGTCAATTACAAAGATCACCCATTCAATATTGCCCTACTGCAGTCGTCAGTAGACCTGAAAATGCAAATGTATATTTATAGATCAAAACTCAAACGAGCTCAGACTCAAATCCTAAGTAAAGATGAAAAGGGCCGGCTTCCTGCAAACACGCATAGATTAATAAATGAGGAGTTACTGTCAAATCATAATTAAAACATAAGCAACACGAGTAATCCTCTAGTAACCAAGCACCCACAATGCCAAGCCTCTATACAGTCCAAGTCCAAATGCAAGGGTGCAATCCAAAGACATGTACAGCGAGTGCATCTTACGAGAACATGTAAAGATGCAAAGTAAAAACCAAAGAGTGTATACCAAGCAACTCCTATTTAATCCATCACCATTCATGTTGTGCCTGATTTTTGGATTTTTAATTAGATTTAATCTTGACCCTTGTTTTAATCTTGTTGGGCCCCACATGTGATTATTTCTTTTTTTTATGTTTTTGTGCTATTTAAATTTGATTAATTAATTAGTTTATTTGGTGGGTGCCACAAATTGCTAAAGTTTGGGAACCTTGGAGATTTGCTCAAATAAGAATTATAGTGAATTAAATCTCTTGATGTGCATTGTTTTATCCCAACTCTACTATGGGATAGAGTTCAGTCTGGATTAAACACCTTGGGCTAAGTTGGTTGGGACTAGAAATCCTTTGAGACTCTCTTTTTCCCTTTCTATACATAGAACTCACCCCCACTCCTTAAAACCATCTACAAACTCAATCTCTCCCCTTACCAAAGGTATCCTCTCGTTAAGATATGATATTTCCCGTCTTTCTCCATTTCCTTTCCAAGTTGCTATATTAAGTTTTCTTTAAGCTTTTCTTTCATGTTTATTTTATACGTGCATGTCATGAATTTATCATCTAACCCATTATCTACTCTCTTTATGGCATATTTTTCATTATCATGTTTATAGTTTACTCATGCTAGGACAGCATCATCTTATCGGGCCCAGAGAACCCATCAACCAATCTCTGTCTTCTTCTCCTTCTTTTTTCTCTCTCTCCTGCTCTTGACCGAGAAACCAATCTAGAACCTGAACCCATCTCAGGACCCAACCTTAGCCACTAAGGGTCGAACTCCATTGCCTAACACTCATCTTCTCCATTCTCGTTCTTCTTCTCCCCCACTACTTCACCCAGATCAACCGAGACTTTTGTCTTTTTGTTCTTTCTTTTCTTTCCCAATGGACGGAACTCACATTCTCTCTCTCTTCTCGGCAAATCATCAGCACGTCACTTACATTACCAGTTCAGACACCCATCTCCTTCTCTTCGTATTCTCTGCTCCTCTTTTCTGCTGCACTTGTTCTTTTCTATTTCTAATTTTCTCTTTTCTTCCCAGTTTTTGCATTTTATTTCTTTGATCAGTCATCTCTTTTCCCTTATTTTTCCGTTTTTCTTCTATTGTTTCTTTAGGTTTTCTTTAGGTTTTCTTTTTTTATTATTATTATATTTTCCTTCTTGTTTCTGTGCTTTCTTCTTTCTCTGTGTTTTGTTTTTCCTCCCTTCTTCCTTCTCTTCTCGTTTCTGTTTTTCTCTTTCCCTTCTCTGTTCGTTTCTTCCTTTTCTTCTTTGTTTCCTTTCCTTCTCTTTCTCCCTCGTTTTCTCCTTTCTTCTGTTTCTTTCCTCCTTCTCTCTTCTGGTTTTCGTTTCTTTTCCCCTGAAACATCTTTTTCTTTCTTATTCTTTCTCCATCATGCTGCCATCTTTGCTTCTTCTTCTTCTTCTCCTTTCTTCTCTGTTTTTTCCTCATCCATCATCTTCACCAATCAGGCCAACCCACTAGCCTCAGCCCAACTGACCTGAACCCACCGACTTGAACGATGCCCGACCTGGACTATCCCCAGCTTCTTCCAGTTTCAGTGATTTCTTCACCTTCTCCTTCTTCTTCACCATTTTACTTCTCTTCCTCATCATAGGAACAAGACCCACCTTGACTTCCAACCCATCTGTAGCCTCTCCTCCACTTGCACCGTTCATCACACAGCCACACAACACAACACAGGTCATCATCTTCTTCCCTCTTGCTTTTCCTTCTTCTGCATCTATCTTCCTCCCGAATTCTCCCCCTTCTCTGCACTCAACCGAATCAGGCCAAACATCAGATCTGCAGCACCTTCTCTGCTGCCTCTTCCTCGTGTCCATCTTTCTATCCATCTTCTTCTTTATCCTTGTTCTCTCTTTCTCTTCCCTCTGCTCACGGATGAACCATCGTAAACTAGCCACCCATCTCCTTTCTGCCAAGATCCCATCAGAACCCAGTTGACCAAGGATTGTTGTCCTCTCAACCCCCTCATCTTCCTTACTTGTTTCATCTTCTTCTTGTTCTTTTTCTTTCTCAGTTGAACAGTGGACCATCGAATTGAGCCATGTACCTGCTGTACATCCACTTTTGCCTTGCGAAGCAGAACCTGAGCCCGGTTCCACCTTCATTTTGAACCATTTGATTTATGGTTCTGGACTATCCACTATGTTAGCCTAACCGAAGTTTTCTCGGGGCCACTCTCTTGTGTCTAGCAAACTTCTGCGGCTCATTTGGGGCCGCTCACAAATTACCACCCAAGTTGTTAGCGCAAAGCCATTAAGTAAAATTCATGTGGCCACTATTTGGCCTAGTTGGTTTATAGGTTTTGTTCAAGTGCAGGCCCAAGTTCTTGACCCCATTAGTTTGAGCCCACTTATTTACCATTTATGCAACCCTTTAGCCCAACTCAACCCGCTTAACTTAAATGCATGCATGACCCAATTATTCTGACCCACTTGCATTACCTCACCCACACCCAAATCAACTCGTGAAAATCCATCATCACACTTGACCCATTACCCAAATTTGATCTATGATTTGCTCATGAACCCAAACCCTAATATCTTGATTACCTATTATTAATAGGGACTCACATCAGACATTCACAGCAGGAATAGTTTGATCCTTCGATCACAGTGAATCAAGGGAAGTGGTCCTACCATGATTCCTTAGGTCTAGAGTTTCCATATCCTTCTCTCAATTTGATTTTAAGCGTAAAATCTTGTGAATTAATGAAGTAATCCTAGATTATTAGGATATTTTGCTTCTATGATTTGCTAGACTTGCTTTTGTTTTATGTCATTATTCATAATTATTCCGTGGTTACTGCCATTGGACCTAGATTTATTGAAAATGAAGAGAAAGCTTTGATAAATTGTGGACTGAATTATGATATAACTTTGGTCCTACTTGTAAATTGTAAAAGTTTAGAAATTATTACAAATTGTTACTTGCACTCCTTATTCGTCGAGCATTCTCTAAAGTATGGGCAACACAACGTGGGCCACCCACATGCAGATTTTTGCCCCTCTTTGGGTATGACATTGGCATTAGGACCCCTTTGTGTGACATTCTAGACTACAGTTATTTTCCACTATATTTTGTGGAGATTACAGGTATTCTCAAGCCTTATGCCAACTTTAAATGGATAAAAAAAATTCAGTTTGTACCTGGCAAGTACACCGTGCTTAGTCGGGCCTAATTCTAGCGAGCAAACTTAATTTGTTTGTTTGGTTACTGAGGAGATGCCATTTTATATGTTTATACATAGCCTTTGCTACGTCATTTATTATTGTATTAGATTATTGTGCCTATGCTCCTTGTTAGATTTTGTACGTATGAACCATGCCTCTAAATTTGATTTCTAAGATTGTTATTTATTTACTAGGTTTTATGGTTTGTATTACTTATTGCATTTTACTCACCCATGTTTTTCCCACTGCAGATTTTGAGGTAGAACCTAAAACTAAGGAAACATAGTTGCTTGAGGGGATTGGATAACAATGAGTCATGAAAATTTATCATTCGGATTTTAGAGGATTTTTTTCATAGATTATTATTATTTTTTCATAGTGGACATATTTCAAAGTTGTTGTTTTATTTTAGTTAGATTAATTTCAGTATTTTGTTTAGATTATTATGATGACATTTTATTTTGAGATATTTAATAAAGTTTGATTTTATTGAGTTTAATTATTGCAAATCCGTCGTGCCTTGTGCTTGAGGGTTCCAAGGATCTTCGATTTCGGGGCGTGACAATTTACATATGCAACATCTCTTATCTAAACCAAGATTGAAATGAGTTTGGGATATTTAAAGTCAAATATCTAATATGTGTAGCCCACCCCCCTCCCCCCAATTTCAACCAAGTGCAAGGTAGATTGTTCGCCGTACACCAATCGAGTAATTCGTAAGAGGTACGTACGCCCAAATACATCCCTTACATAGTGATTTAAGGTGGGTTTATCAAAACACGGGTCAAATGAGGCCTATAATTGAAACAAGGCTATAATACGCATGTAGGATAAAGGGTTCCAAAAAAAAAACCTTTGATCATCACTACATTGGCTCACAGATTAGAACCTAACTTCAAGGCAAGACCTCAATTCGATCAATCAGGCAAAAGCTCGATCGATCAAACCAAGCGTCTATCCTCAATTGATTCCAATTTCGATTGATCGGACAATGGTCCTATCGATGAAGCCTTAGACCACTTCTACAGGAAACCCCTATTTCTTCCATTTTTGGGAATCCAATTTCCTACATTCTATCCTCACTTTGCTTGCATTAAAATACAATCTCCATAGTGCACATATTTCCACTTCCAATCGCCTCATCCATCCATCTATTCAAGGTCACACTTAAAACTAGTATATATATCCATTTTTCCATTTAAAGGGGCAAACCACCTAAATGAAAGTAATAATTCTAGAATCAACAAGAACACATGCATTTCATTATAAGGGAACATATCTCAACTTTCCTTGATGAAAAGAGATGAAATACAAGATGCCTTTGCCCTCACAATGCCCAAACCGAACTCAAACAATGAAGATGCTCGACCTGAACCAAGATCACACTACAAAAGCAAAGAGGAGAGCCTAATGATTACTCCAGAAACTACCTAAACTCAAAAACCATAAAGAGATAGAAATAGGAAGATTAGGTGCTTACCTAGAGCTTGGTGGTTGGAGGAGGAAGGTGAAAATGATATCATTGGGTTGAGAGAAGCTTGGGGAAGAAGATGGGAGTGAAGATTTGACGATTCGGTGGCTTGGAATCCGGTGATGGTAAGTGAGGTGAGCGAGGAGAAGAAGAAAAGGAGAGAAGAGGAAAAAAGAGAAGGAAGAGGGATGAGCTAGGGCTTGGGTTTAGAAAGAGGATGGGTTCTGGGAAATTACAAATAAGGGGTTAGTTTTGGTATATCAGGTATAAGGCCAGTTAAACGGATTCAATTTGGTTCAGGGTAAAGGATAACAGTGTTGGAATTAGGAGAACAATCCGATGAAACCTTAACCTTGCAAAATGGTAAATTACGAAAAAGAGCTTCTATACTTCCTAAAATTACAAACTACCTTTTGCTATGCTCAAACGAGCTCAAAACCCGATGATACTTTACACACACGATCTTAACCAAACTAGACTTGTTTAGACTCTAACAAAACTTAATTAGCTAAAATACAATTTAATTAAACTAATACTCATATTAGGTTACAAAATGTTACACGCACCACGAGTATAATGCATTTCATGAAGGTAAGAATAATCCAACTATCAAAAATACATCAACTAGCAGGAAAGCCACTATTATCCCCAACTTCATTTCATCATCTAATTTGTTTATCATCCAACTAAAGGGGATGGAAAACATCACAAAACAAGAACGAGAAGGAAATTCAAAAGTAGGGTTTTTTATGGGTCAGGCGGGCCCGAGCCCGACTTGGGCCTAGCCCGGTTTAGGTTGGGCTTGGGCTTCATGTTTTGATTTTGGGCTGGGCTTGGACGTGACTTTTGGGCATAATTAATATATGGGTTGGGCTTGGATTTATTAGTAAAAAGCCTGAGGCCCGGCCCGGCCCAGCTTGTATAAGCTGAATGTTAGGGATTCTACTAATATAATCTCCCTAACACACAACTGCAAAAGTTTTGGGGTGAAAGACGAAGTTCTTGCTCTTCAAAAGGGAAAGGCATCTAGGGTTGCAGATTTTTATGTCCATCTTCCATGATTGACTCTTCCTCTTTTGTTCACTTTCCATTACCATTATCCTAATCTCATTATAAATCTAAATATTCTTATGGAGCTTTTCATTGTCCTCTTTTCTTCATCTGTGTGATCGCCAAGCAAAGAAGACTTTGTGCGAATCATTTTGCCAGCAGGACTCTCAAGTACATTATGGTATGAAAGGTATGCTTGTTTGGAAACCAATCCTATATTTTTTTAAACAATGAAGGACCCTTCTCATCTACTTGTTCGCTGTTATGACATCCATGCATATGACTTTCTTATATACATATATATTGTCATCCATGAATATTGTGATGGTAATGCTTTGATACAGATATGAAGTTCTCTATTTATAGTTTTGTTTCAATACACTGAGTTTTGGTTTTGCCAATGTAGTTTGTGATTGATCGCATTATTATTATTATTATTTTAATGATGAACATCACGGCAAGTTTGAACATGTTAGGAGTATTCAACATGTTAAGTGTATTGGCATCAGACATGTATTATTAATTTGGATTTTGTTAGTTTTTTTTATATTTTTTTTGGTCACATGGATTTTTTGGGGTCTTGTATCCATAACAAGTCTGCTTTATGTTTCCATTCATTGGTATGCTTTTATTTATATGTTAGCTTATTTTGTTACCCTTTAGATTTAACACATTTTTCATAAAAGTGCTTTGGTGCCATTTGGGTTCTCCAAATAGCCTTATCCTCATGTTATAGAATAAAATGACTTTCAAGCATCTGGCTTTTTATTTTTCTAATGACCAACGTTAACTACAAACTAGTCCTGCATCTGTCTATTGGAGATTCTTTAAAAACTCCAAAGCAATATGCCTTCAATGTTACTTTTTTTCCAACACCCTGTCACGCCCTAATCCCGGGAATTTGGGGATTTGAGTGGGTCCCCAGGGCGTGAATACGTAATCCCGTAGAAATCCTTGCCCTGAAGAATTATGCACGAATTCCTACAAGGGAGATTCCACAGGAACGTGTGAGGTATGCTGACACACGTACAAACATAACTTATCATAAGCGAAATCCTGCGAAATACTCAGTAATTATCAAGAGCACGTTAAGTTCATAGTTTGTTGACTTTCATAAGTAAACATATATTCATATAATAGTGTTAAAGTCCTCAATTACATTCCCAAGAATACTACTTAAGAGTGTAATACAAAAGGTCCAAGCATGACAGTGATATCTCCCAAGAATCAACGCGCTCCATAGGATGGCTAGTAAAAGACGTCGCCATCCGTCCACTCGTCCACACCCGGAGGTACCATTGGGGTACCCTCCGGGGGCGCGTCAGTATCCGCTTTGGGACTGGGTTCTGGACCTGCAATACCAAGGGTAACACTGTTAAGATGACGATTAAGCAAGTGCTAAGGCATATGAAACTAATACAACATAATACACCAACAAGAATAATCACTGAAATATGATGCATGAGTGAGGAATTACAACTTAAATGTCATACATACTGATTGGCAACCACGATGCTCTATTCTCCCAAAAGGGAGCATACATATCATATGGGTCGCTAGGGGATCAAGCTAGCTTCCCGAGAAGCGTCGACAACCCCTCCATAAACCTACTGCAGTGGTGACATACATATACCCAAAAGGGCAAAAGCTAAGTGGTGCCGATTCGGATGCAATCATACTAGTCTTATCATGTGTAAGGAACATCAGTCCAAGAATATAATTGTGACAACGGCAATAATTAAACGAAGCATATGCATATGAGCTGCAAGGCTCGAACCTCGGCTATACCCTTGGTTAACAAGCACACACTCAGTAGAAGCTCTAGCTTGTCAGACACGCACTTATTAGAAGCTCAGGTCTGAATTGCCTCGGGTTTGCTAGACGAAATAAATCTGATAACAATCATGCTGAAGATGATATATCATAGCAATATGGATGCATTCTGCTTGAGTGAGTACCCAAGAAATTCTACCTTCACCCCCCCTATAATAAGTAACCTATAGTCTCCAAGGACATTCAACAAGATGTACACATAAGACGTTTGGTGTCGTTGTGTTACCGTGTCTTGGTTTTACCTTATGTGTATACAGGACACACCTTCTTATGCCAACATCCATGACTTTCCATTGGGAGACCCTCCGGAAATCATTCATTCTCTCCAACATGTACTTACCATTGGGCCTATGAAGTGGTATAGAAGGTGCCAATAATAAGGTCCTACAAAATTATTGAGAGTCCCTAACATCCTAATTCATTGGGTTCTTGCGGCTTAGCCGTATACAAGGTTACAGCTTAGCCAAGTCAGTCAGATTCTGTCTGGATTTTCAAGCACATTTACAGCCCAACCGTATCTTGGCCTACGGCTTAGCCGTGCTAAGCCTACGGCTAAGTTACAGCGAGGTTGCGGCTTAGCCGTAGTGTATTTCACAGTGTAGCCGTGGGTAAGCCGTAGAAGGAACGGGATTTCATGAGCTCTCTGGAAAGCTCGCCGTAGGAAGATCTACGGCTTGGGTACGGGCTGGACACAGCTTAGCCGTAGTACATTTCACGGTGCAACCGTGAGTAAGCCGTAGTTCAAAATCGTGTTTTGTTGCTATCTGGATTTTGAGCCGTAGATGCTCACGACTTAGCCGTAGCTTTGCCGTAAGCTTTAGAATCAGTTCTGTAGCTCAATTTTTGTACTAGATCAATACAAAACTAACTTGTAAGGGAATTCTAAAGCTCAATTAAAGTGTCCTTGAGAGTGTCCCATACTCACACACCCTCCTATTCCCTTCTTGTCATTCTAACTCAATTCACACCACATTTGTATCAATTAAAACAATGAAGGGAAATGGCTGAAATTGGAAATGTAAAGAGCTAGTTCAATAAACAATAACTTAATCATTCATGCAGCACATATAAACTCTAATACTTGCCTTTTACCAGTGCTAGCCCTTTCCTATGTCCTTCTTGTTGTGTGGCTAAGGGAAAACCTCCAAAGACAAGGGGGTTCTCTACATGGCAACATACAAATGATAAATGGAATGTAGAGTTGCATGCATGTCATGGATTGGAGTCTTCTTGACTCCAACAAACCTGAATATAAAGAATGGAAGCAAAGCCCTCACCTTAGTGAGTTGTAGCTTAAAGAGGATGT
The DNA here is from genome assembly GCA_037013555.1 of Sextonia rubra. Taxonomy (NCBI): domain Eukaryota; kingdom Viridiplantae; phylum Streptophyta; class Magnoliopsida; order Laurales; family Lauraceae; genus Sextonia; species Sextonia rubra. The sequence continues at coordinate 99,621,864 of JASUAD010000001.1, read as the reverse complement.
GCTTCACAAAGAAGTAAATGCTCCTATGAGGAAGAGGAAGATGGGTGAAGACTATCCCTAGCGCATGCAAGACCCCCCAATCCTAGTAGCTCTTCGATTTGGAAGTGAAAGAGAAGAAATTCAGGAGAAGAAGAGGAGCTTCAACAATAGAGAATGAAGAAGAGAGAATGGGATGTTGAGTCCACCTTTTTAACTTAAATTTCCTGTATTTAACATGCAAGTCTAATCTTTTCATAAAATTTCAGTTTATTCCACATGGACCTCAATTGGCCCAGGATGAGTCCGGATCAACTCGGGCCCAACACGAGAGACGATCCACGCAAAAAGTTACACAAAAAGCAGTGGACGGGGTGTCTAAGAGATGCAAGGACAATTTACAAAAAGGCCCTTAACTACTAAAGTAGGGTTCGGACTCCTCCCAACTCCCTATCCAAGGCCCAAACCCGATAGTTTTGAATTAATTAGCCTTAATCGAGTTCAATTAACATAGAACGAGCTTAATTAACGTAATCAAGATTATTGGGGTTCAGGACCTTACATCCTCCCCCACTTAGGATCATTCGGTCCTCCGAATGCAACGTACCTCAGGAAGTAGTTCTGGATATTTTGGCCGAATTTGATCTTCGAGCTCCCAAGTAGCCTCTCCCTATCCATGATGCTCCCACAACACCTTAACCCATTTGATCGTTTGGGTATGCAGCACTTGTTCCTTAGTGTCAACGATACGAAGTGGTCTTTCATTATAGCTCACATCAGGCCTCACTTGTATGTCGTCCAACCCGAGGACATGTGAAGGATCTGGGAGGTACTTCCTAAGCATCGACACGTGGAACACATTATTAACTCCCGCAAGCAGGGTAGCTCTAACCGATAAGCTAAGTCTCCCACTTTACTCTGTATCTCGAAAGGTCCCACAAACCGTGGAGCAAGCTTACCCTTTTGTCCAAACCTAATGGTACCCTTCATTGGGGAAACTTTCAAGAAAACTTTGTCCCCCACTAGGAACTCGAGGGGCCGGTGGCGATTATCTGCATAACTTTTCTGGCTCGATTGTGCAGTTTTCAACCTAACTTGCACCTTTTCCGCTGTATCTACCACCAGGGTGGGTCCATGGAAACTCTTAACCCCAACTTCTTCCCAACAGACAGGCGTACAGCACTTACGTCTATACAAGGCTTCAAATGGAGCCATTTCGATGCTCGAGTGAAAGCTGTTATTGTACGCAAACTCGCATAAGGAGAGGTGTTCATCCCACTCCTTTCCGAAGTCCAATACGCTAGCTCGTAGCATATCTTCCAGGGTCTGTATCGTTCGTTCCGATTGCCCATCGGTCTGAGGATGGTAAGCCGTGCTGAAACTGAGTTTGGTGCCTAAGGACATCTGAAAAGACTGCCAAAAGGAAGACACGAACCTACTATCTCGATCGGACACAATTGAAACTGGAGTACCATGTAGCCGCACAATCTCATCAATGAAGATCTTGGCCATCTCCTGAAATTTCATCCCTTTCCTAATGGGAATAAAGTGGGCTGATTTCGTTAGTCGGTCGACAATCACCCACATAACATCATGATGCCTACTTGTTCGGGGCAACCCTGAAATAAAATCCATCGTGAGATTATCCCATTTCCATTTAGGAATCTGTAGGGGATGCAACAAACCGGGAGGCTTCCGGTGTTCAGCCTTTACACGTTGGCAGGTAAGGCACCTTGCTACAAAGCTTGCAATATCCCGCTTCATGTTATTCCACCAAAACCTACCATGTAAATTCCAGTACATTTTTGTACTCCTGGGGTGTATGGAATATCGAGCATGGTGTGCTTCAGTCATAATTGCCCTTTTCAAGTTATGATTTTGAACCGCTGGAACACAAAGCCGATCTCTAAAGTACAATACACCGTCTACCATCCTGAAATCAGGTTTCTCGGATATATGGTCACGAATCTTAACAAACTCTGGATCTTCAAACTGCCTCTCCTTGATTTGCTGAATTAAGGTGGGTTCGAAGACTGACATAGTTACTAACATGACCTTATCATCTACGAATTCAACCTCCACATCCAGATCTCAGAATTCCTCTACTAGAGACCATTCACCACACAAGGCTACCAACTCGATGGTGGATTTCCTGCTTAAAGCATCGGCCACTACATTCCCTTTTCCAGGAAAATATTTAATTGGAAAATCATAATCCTTTATAAATTCCAGCCATCTACGCTGTCTCATGTTAAGATCATGCTGTGAAAATAGATACTGGAGACTACGATGGTCACTATGGACTTCGAATTTCTCTCCGTACAGATAGTGTCTCACAACTTCAATGCAAAAACCACCGCAGCCAGTTCTAAGTCATGCGTAGCATAATTTTTCTCATGTTCCTTCAACTGTCGAGATCCATATGCTATCACCTTACCATTCTGTATAAGCACACATCCTAGGCCTATCCTCGAAGCATCCATATAAATAACAAATCCACCACTACCCTCTGGTAGAGATAAGATTGGAGCTGAGGTTAGCTTCTCTTTGAGGAGTTGGAAACTCGACTCACATTCCGCTGACCAAATAAATGGCTCATTCTTCCGGGTCAATTTTGTCAAAGGTGCAACTATTTTGGAGAAATCCTTCACAAACCTTCTATAGTAACCTGCCAAGCCAACAAAACTCCTAACCTCTGCAACGATTTTGGGACTCTGCCAAGTAGTTATAACCTCAACCTTAGCGGGTGTAAGGACCCGAACCCCCACTAATCTTAGTTACGTTAATTAACCTTATTTTATATTGATTAAGACTTGTTGAGGATTAATTTAGCATGAAACTATTGGGTTTGGGCCTTGGATAGGTAGTTGGGCAGAGTTTTGGACCCCACTTTAGTAGTTAAGGCTTTTTTCGTAATTGTCCTTGCACCTCTTGGACACCTCGCTCATTTCCTTTCGTGTAATTTATCGCGTAGATCGTCTTCCGTGTTGGGTCCGACTTGATCCGGACTTATCTTGATCCAATTGAGGTGCAATTGGCCTAAACTGGAATTTCTTAAAATGTATGTCCTTACATGTAACTCTCAGAGAAATACATGTTTAAATGGGAGCTCAACGTGTCTTGCTCTCTTCTTTTTATTCGGTTGTTGGAGTTCTTTCTCCCTATCTCTCCCCATTTCACCTTAGAGCCACGAAGGGAGAATTAGAGTTTGCACGTGGTGGTTGTAGCATCTATCTTCTTCATCTTTTTCTTTGGGCACTTTCATCTCCCTAGAAATCACACTCTTCTCAAAGCTACAGACATAAGGTAAGAATGGTATCTCCGATTCATCTCTGTAAGCTTGTTAGAGTCTAAGAGACTCAATCACATGACATGCATGTTAATCTAAGCTTCCATATTCCACCATTCATGTTATTGTAGAGAACCCATTTCATTTCCAGAGACTTTCCTGAGCACACAGCAAGAAAGGGAGTTGAGAGGGCTAACACTAGTGAAAAGGCAAGTACTAGAGTCATATATGTTGCATGAATGACTAAGTTATTGTGTATTGCACCAGCTCTTCATATTTTTAATTTTAGTCATTTCCCTTCTTTGTTTTCATCGATATGAATGTGGTGTGTTTGGTGTGCATTGAGTTAGAATATCAAGAAGGGAATAGGAGGGTGTGTGAGTATGGGATACTCTCAAGGACACTTCATTTGAGCTTTAGAATTCCCTTACAAGTTAGTTCTGTAGTGATCCTGTACAGAAATTGCGCAACAGAACTGTATGCAGATTTCCTGAAGCTTACGGCGAAGCTACGGCTAAGCCGTAAGCACTTACGGCTAAAAGTCCAGAGAGCAGTAAAATGGGATTTTGTACTATGGTTCACTTACGGCTACGCCGTGAAATTCACTACGGCTATGCCGTATCCAGCCCGTAACCTAGCCGTCGGTCTTTCTACGACGAGCTTTCCAGAGAGCTCATGAAACCTAGATTCTTCTCCGGCGTGCAGACAGCTGCACCGTGGAATATACTACGGCTAAGCCGTGACATCCCCGTACCCTAGCCGTAGGCTTAGTTCGGCTAAGCCGTAGGCTAATATACTGTTGAACCGTAAATGCACCGAAAATCCGGATGAATTCTGACCCCCCCCCCCCCTCCGGCTAAGCCGTAGCCTTGTATACGGCTAAGCCGCAAGAACCAATAAATGTAGGATATTAGGAACTTCAACGATCTTGTAGGGCCTTAGTGTTGGTACCTTATACACCTCCACATTGGCCACTGGTAATCACATGTAGAAATGAATGAATGGTTTACGAATGATCTCCCAATAGCAAGTTATGGATGTTGGCATAAGAAGGTGTCCCGTATGCCTATAAGGTGATACCAAGATGCGGTAACACATAGACACCGGACGTCTTATGAATACATCATGTTGAATGTCCTTGGGGATCAAGAGACTACTTCTTCTTGATGCATTCATATTGTTACACTATACTACCTTTGACATGATCTGTTATTGAATTCACTTCCTCTAACACCCCGAGGCAATTCAGACCTAAGCTTCTAATGAGTGTGTGTCTGACAAGCCAGAGCTTCTACTGAGTGTGTGCTTGCTAGCCAAGGATGTAGCCGAGGCTCAGGCCTTTGTAGCCCATATGCATGTGTTTCGTTTAATCATTCGTTGCTTCATGATTAACTATTCCTTATGTATGTTATTACTAGTCTGATTGACTCCGAGTCGGCACCACTTAGCTTGTGCCCTTTGGGTATATGTATGTCACCACTGCAGTAGGTTTACGGAGGAGTTGTCGACGCTCCTTGGGAAGTTAGCCTGATCCCCTAGCGACCCATACGTTATGTATGCTCCCTCTAGGGAGAATAAAGCATCATGGTTGCCAATCAGTATGTATGACATTTAAGTGGTAATTCCTCACTCATGCATCATGTTTAGTGACTGACCTTGTTACTATATTATATTGTTTCATTTCATATGCCTTAGTACTTGCTTAACGGTCATGTTAATAGTGTTACCCTTGGTATTGCAGATCCAGCACCCGGTCCCAACGCGGACACTGACGCGGCCCCGGAGGGTACCCCAAAGGTACCTCAGGGTGTAGGCGAATGGATGGATGGCGACGTCTATTACTAGCCATCCTACGGAGAGTGTCTATTCCTGGGATATTATGCTGGGGACTTTTGTATCACACTTTTAAGAACTATTTTGGAATGTACTTAAAGACTTTAACTCTACTATATGTTTATATGTTACTTATGCAGGCATGTGCTCTTGATAATTACTGAGTATTTTGCAGGATGTCGCTTATGATAAGTTATGGTTGTACGTGTGTCAGCATACCTCACACGTTCCTGTGGAATCTCCCTTGTAGGAATTTGTGCATAATTCTTCAGGGCACGGATTTCTACGGGATTACGTATCCACGCCCTGGGGGCCCACTCGAATCCCCAAATTTCGGGATCGGGGAGTGACAGTGGGATCTACTGCAAGCCCATCCTTTGAGATTATATGCCCTAAGAAGGCAACTTGCTCCAACCAGAATTCACACTTGTCTAGTTTAGCATACAGTCGGTGGTCCCTTAGCAATTGCAGAGAAGTCCTCAAATGTTCCACATGCTCGTCTTTGGTCTTGGAGTACACCAAAACATTATCAATGAAGATTACCACAAACCGATCAAGATATAGTGAGAAGATCTTGTTCATCAAGGCCATAAATACTGCGGGCACATTTGTCAATCCAAAAGGCATAACCAAGAATTCATAATGCCCATATCTTGTCCTGAAAGTTGTTTTCGATGTATCTTGGTCCCTAACTCGCAGCTGATGGTATCCGGACCTGAGATCAATCTTAGAGAAATGGGTCGCACCTTGTAATTGATCAAACAATTAAGCAATTCTAGGTAGTGGATATTTGTTTTTAATTGTCACATGATTCAACTGTCGGTAATCAATACACATCCTGAGGGTGCCATCCTTCTTCTTCACAAATAAGACCGGGGCTCCCCATGATGATGTGCTAGGACGAATGAACCCCTTATCCAATAAGTCTTGCAGCTGTACCTTCAGCTCGCGTAACTCCGCTGGGGCCATTCTATACGGAGCCTTCGAAATGGGAGCAATACCGGGTACTAGCTCTATGGTAAAGTCTACCTCCCTAATCGGAGGAATACCGGCACTTCATGAGGAAATACATCAGGGAATTCACAAATCACAGGTATTTCTTCTAGTTTCTTAGGTGCTTTCTTCTCCACAATGAAAGCAATATACCCTTCGCAACCACTATGGATTAGTCTTTCCACTCGAAGTGCTGAAATCAATCTGGTATTCGAACTCTTCTTGTCACCTTGGAACACAGCACTTGGGCCATCTTCACTCACCTTTACGATGACAGTCTTACAGAAACAGTCTAGACAGGCCATATATTTGGTCAACTAATCCATGCCTAGGATTACATTGAAATCGTGCATGGGTAACATAATAAGTTCCGTTGGGAGAAGAACTTCTCCGATGAGAACTCGACAACCAGGTAACAGTCATCACAAGTTACCCTCTTACCAACCGGAGTGATAACGCTCAACACATACGACAACTGTGCTGGCGATTCCCGTATCCTACTAGAGAATCGAGGTGAGATGAAGGAGTGTGAAGATCCTGAATCAAACAACAATTTAGCTTCAATGCCACAAACAGAAACCTTACCTACAACCACATGCTCCGCCGCTTCTGCTTCTTCTTATGTCAATGCATAAGCGTGACCTTGCCTTTGGGGTCGGTGTTGCTGTCCTTGTCTCTGCTGTCCCTGGCCTTGCCGTGTCTACCCTTGGCCTTGCCTCACTTGCTGTTGCTGTTGGTTAGGCGCAGGAGGTGTCGCCTTAGAAGGCTGCTGATACTGCTACTGCTACGAGGCTCGACTAGATTCCTTCCTTCTCGGGCACTCGAAAAAGCGATGGTCCATGGAGCCATAGCCAAAATAGGTTCCCGTGGACCTCCAACATTTACTAGTCTCGTGACCCTTCCCGCATACACCGCAGTCTAGTCGTGATGTGCCACTAACAACTCCCTTCTGTTTCTTAGAATACTGCTGACCTTTCCCAGAAGGTGGAATACTCTTCTTAGACTCCCCCAAGAATAGGCTCTTCTCAATTTCTTCCCCTGCATAAGCCCTGGCTACTTCATCATCATATTGAACGGAACGTTGAAAGGTAGTGGCATGTCCCTTGATAATTGGCCTTAACCCTTCCAAAAATCTTTCCACTCTCTTCTCTTCAGTGTCAATTAGGTCTAGAGCAAACCGAGAGAGCTGGCTGAATACATGCACGTATTCTGTAACGGTCATGAGGTTCTGCTGTAGGGAGAGGAACTCTGCCTTCTTCTTGCTAGTCACGTGGTTGGGAATGAACTTCTTCCTAAATTGCCTCTTAAAGGCTTCCTAAACAGTAGCATCCGGCATGGCCCTCATGTGGTCCCGAATACTCTTCCACCATGTATCCGCGATATCCCTGAACATAGATGCCGTGAGGACCACTTGCTGCCTTGGTGTGCAAGTTAATGTATCGAAGACGTTCTCAGTGTGGACAAACCATTCATCTGCTTATAACGGGTCCTCGTGTCCGGTAAACTCTGTTGCTCCCCTCTTACGAAACTTCTCATGCAAAGAATTGGGATCTCCTAGCTGATCTTGCCGGTTTAACAGGGCGGCCAATTATAACTGCATGGCAGCTTGATTGGCGTTACTAGCAGCCAATTGATGCATTAACATCATAAACCGTTCCTCCGTAGTGTAGGTGGGATGAAGAGGAGGTTGTGGTGGAGGATCCGCACCTTCCAACTCAATATTATTACAGTCATTATCACCTGAGTTGTTGTTTGTGCCGAATCCAAACGCCATGGCTCTGCAATCACAACGGTCATTAATCATGCATATCTATACATATACATACATACATACTACAGTCATACCATAGGTTACCATTACAATAGAAATCTACCAAAACGGACCTATCGAAACCTCACCACGCTTCCTAACATTGCTAAGTCTTTTAAGTGACTTCTTGGTGCGTCTCTGATTCCATTACTTACGTATGTCACGTCCCGATCCCGGGAATTTGGGGATCTGAGTGGGTCCCCAGGGCATGGATACGTAATCCCGTAAAAATCCGTGCCTTGAAGAATTATGCACGAATTCCTACAAGGGAGATTCCACAGGAACGTGTGAGGTATGCTGACACACGTACAAACATAACTTATCATAAGTGAAATCCTGCGAAATACTCAGTAATTATCAAGAGCACGTTAAGTTCATAGTCTGTTGACTTTCATAAGTAAACATATATACATATAATAGTGTTAAAGTCCTCAATTACATTCCCAAGAATACTACTTAAGAGTGTGATGCAAAAGGTCCAAGCATGACAGTGATATCTTCCAAGAATTAACGAGCTCCGTAGGATGGCTAGTAAAAGACGTCGCCATCCGTCCACTCGTCTACACCCCGAGGTACCGTTGGGGTTCCCTCCGGGGGCGCGTCAGTATCTACATTGGGACTGGGTTCTGGACCTGCAATACCAAGGGTAACACTGTTAACACGACGGTTGAGCAAGTACTAAGGCATATGAAACTAATACAACATAATATACCAACAAGAATAATCACTGAACATATTATGCATGAGTGAGGAATTACAACTTAAATGTCATACATACTGATTGGCAACCACGATGCTCTATTCTCCCAAAAGGGAGCATATATATCATATGGGTCGCTAGGGGATCAAGCTAGCTTCCCGAGGAGCGTCGACAACCCCTCCGTAAACCTACTGCAGTGGTGACATACATATACCCAAAAAGGCAAAAGCTAAGTGGTGCCGATTCGGATTCAATCATACTAGTCATATCATGTGTAAGGAACATCAGTCCAAGAATATAATTGTGAAAACGGAAATAATTAAACGAAGCATATGCATATGAGCTGCAAGGCTCGAACCTCAGCTATACCCTTGGTTAACAAGCACACACTCAGTAGAAGCTCTGGCTTGTCAGACATGCACTTATTAGAAGCTCAGGTCTGAATTGCCTCAGGTTTGCTAGAGGAAATGAATCTGATAACAATCATGCTGAAGGTGATATATCATAGCAATATGGATGTATTCCACTTGAGTGAGTACCCAAGAAATTCTACCTTCACCCCCCTATAATAAGTAACCTATAGTCCCCAAGGACATTCAATACGATGTACACATAAGACGTTCGGTATCGTTGTGTTACCGTGTCTTGGTATTACCTTATGTGCATACGGGACACCCCTTCTTATACCAACATCCATGACTTTCCATTGGGAGACCCTCCGGAAATCACTCATTCTCTCCAACATGTACTTACCATTAGGCCTGTGAAGTGGTATAAAAGGTGCCAATACTAAGATCCTATAAAATCATTGAGAGTCCTTAACATTCTAATTCACTGGGTTCTTACGGCTTAGCCGTATACAAGGTTACGGCTTAACCGAGTGAGTCAGATTCCATCCGGATTTTCAGGCGCATTTACGGCCCAACCGTATGTTGGCCTACGGCTTAGCCGTGTTAAGCCTACGGCTAGGTTATGGCGAGGTTGCAGCTTAGCCATAGTGTATTTCAAGGTGTAGTCGTGGGTAAGCCGTAGAAGGAACGGGATTTCATGAGCTCTCTGGAAAGCTCGCCGTAGGAGGACCTACGGCGAGGGTATGGGCTGGACACGGCTTAGTCGTAGTACATTTCACGGTGCAGCCGTGAGTGAGCCGTAGTTCAAAATCGGGTTCTGTTGCTCTTTGGATTTTGAGCCGTAGATGCTCACAGCTTAGCCGTATCTTCGTCGTAAGCTTCAGAATCAGTTCTGTAGCTCAATTTCTGTACAAGATCAATACAAAACTAACTTGTGAGGGAATTCTAAAGCTCAATTAAAGTGTCCTTGAGAGTGTCCCATACTCACACACCCTCCTATTCCCTTCTTGTCATTCTAACTCAATTCACACCACATTTGTATCAATTAAAACAATGAAGGGAAATGGCTGAAATTGGAAATGTCAAGAGCTAGTTCAATAAAAAATAACTTAATCATTCATGCAGCACATATAAACTCTAATACTTGCCTTTTACCAGTGCTAGCCCTTTCCTATGTCCTTCTTGTTGTGTGGCTAAGGGAAAACCTCCAAAGACAAGTGGGTTCTCTACATAGCAACATACAAATGATAAATGGAATGTAGAGTTGCATGCATGTCATGGATTGGAGTCTTCTTGACTCCAACAAACCTGAATATAAGGAATGCAAGCAAAGCCCTTACCTTAGTGAGTTGTAGCTTGAAGAGGATGTGATTCTCAAAGAAGTAAATGCTCCTATGAGGAAGAGGAAGATGGGTGAAGACTATCGCTAGCGCATACAAGACCCCCCAATCCTAGTAGCTCTTCGATTTGGAAGTGAAAGAGAAGAAATTCAGGAGAAGGAGAGGAGCTTCAACAACAAAGAACGAAGAAGAGAGAATGGGATGTTGAGTCCACCTTTTTAACTTAAAATTTCATGTATTTAACATGCAAGTCCAATCTTTTCATGAAATTTCAGTTTATGCCACATGGACCTCAATTGGCCCAGGATGAGTCCGAATCAACTCGGGCCCAACACGAGAGACGATCCACACAAAAAGTTACACAAAAAGCAGTGGATGGGGTGTCTAAGAGATGCAAGGACAATTTACAAAAAGGCCCTTAACTACTAAAGTAAGGTCCGGACTCCTCCCAACTCCCTATCCAAAGCCCAAACCCGATAGTTTTGAATTAATTAGCCTTAATCGAGTCCAATTAACATAAAACGAGCTTAATTAATGTAATCAAGATTAGTGGGATTCGGGACCTTACACACCCCTTTCTAGTCCTTTAATTAACCGTAAAGAAAATTTGAATTTTGATTTTTTTTTATTGATAGGGATTGAAGTCTAGATCTATGAATTGGGTCTAGCTAAACCATTATGTTGTTATTGTTTTTTTTTTTTTAGATGTTAGGAGATATGGTTGATAATTCAGTTACTGAAATTCAATCAACCCAACAAAGAAAGCATAAAAGAACTTCATGGGTGTGGATTCACTTTTTAGAGGTAGGAAAAATTGATATAAAACCAACTAAGGCAAAATGCAAGTACTGTAATCATATTTTTTCATGCAAAAGTGTTGGACGGACCAGTCATATGAAAAGGCATTTGGAAGTAGCATGTCCTAGATATAAGAATCGTGATACGAAACAACCAGAATTGGGCTTCATAACTGAGAAAAGTGATGAAGGAAATTCAAAAATTTGGAAATTTGATTAGGATCGAACTAGACGTGATGTAGCATTAATGATTATTACTGAAGAACTTCCTTTTAAGTTTGTTGAGAGTAATGGGTTTAGGAATGTTATGAGGAATGCACAACCACTGCACAAACCCATTTCCCGTCATACTGCGGAGAGATTGTTCGACAATATATAATGAGGAGAATAGAAAATTAAAAGAAGAGTTGAAGCTTTTAGGCACACGAGTTTCTCTCACAATGGACATGTGGACTTCAAATCAAACATTAGGCTATATGTGTTTGACAACACATTATCTAACTAATGACTGGACATTACAGAAGAAAATCTTAAATTTTTCCATGATTGAGCCTCCACATACAACAGTAGGGCTTGCTGATGCAGTAGCAATGCACCTTTTAGAGTGGGGGTTGGAGACTAAGACAAGCACGATTACTTTGGATAATTGTTCAACTAATGATTGTGCCGCCGCTCCGTTGAAGGACCAGTTTTCTAATAATGGTGTTTTATCATTGAATGGATTATTTTTTTTCATGTTCGTTGCTGTGCACATCAAGATGGGCTCTATGAAATCAAAGATGTGATTGCTAAAGTTTGTGAGGTTGAAAAATACATAAAAGCATCTCAATCATGTAAAAAGAAGTTTGATGAAATCGTTCAACAACTTCAGATAACAAGTAAGAAGGGTTTGTCTTTGGACGTACTCACAAGATGGAACTCTACATATTTGAAGTTAGAGTCTGCTTTGGAGTATAAATAGGTGTTTTCTCGTCTTATAGCTCAGGATTCAAATTTTAAAAATGCTCCAGATATTCTAGAGTGGAAAAGTGTTGAATTGTTGTGCAAGTTCCTCAAGGTGTTTTATGATGCAACGAAGTTATTCTCAGGAACAAAGTATACGACATGTAATCTCTTTTTCTCTGAAATTTACAAGATACAAATTTATCTCATTGAACTAGAAAAAAGTATGGATCCATCAATTTCTTCAATGTCTAAAAGGATGCAAATAAAATTTAACAAGTATTGGAAATATTTCAACTTAGTGTTAGCCTTGGCGGCTGTTTTGGATCCAAGATATAAAATGAGGTATTTAGAATTTTTTTTTTCCAAAATTTATCCTAACAATGTTGCAAAACATATCACTTTTGTTCATAAATGGATAAATATGTTATACGAAGAGTATCTTGCACATTCAGAAAGAATTGAATGTCAAATAACCGAGAATAGTAGTTCCACTGTGACATTTGCTAAGAACAATTCCACAATGTCGACATAGACAAGGAGTATTTCAATTTTGTTAATGCAAAAATTTTATCTCGAAATGGAAAGTTAGAATTAGATGAATACTTGGAAGAAAATGTTTTCTATCAGTCCAGATTTTGATGTTTTGAGTTGGTGGAAAAATAATATGTCAAAATACCCTACCTTGGCAAGAATGGCACGTGTTATCTTAGCAATTCCTATGTCGATGGTTGCATCAGAATATGCATTTAGTACAGGAGGCTGAGTACTCGATCAATATAGAAGCAAGCTTGTTCCAAGCACAATGGAGGCATTAATTTGTACAAGAGATTGGTTACAGGATGGTTGTACTTTAATCAATCTGTCGGATGATGAAGAAGAAGAAGAAAAACAAGCTAGTCCGGTGGAAATTGATTGAGGTACTTATATTTATATTGCATGAAATTTTAAAATACTTTTATTTATTTATCATAGAATTATTTTTACTTCTTTTTAACAATATTCATGTGAATGGCTTTCCTTTAGCAATAGTAATGCAACAAATATCAAAGTGCAAACTATTCATTGTGAATTGATTTACAATTCTAGTAAGTACTTATTTTTTTTTTATATTTTTTTGTTTATGATTTATATTAAATAAATTTAATAATTGAATTTCTAATTCACATTAATCTTTTGACAATTTTCAGGAGTTCACAAGAAGCGGAGTAGCTGCTGGATTTTTATAATGTTTTACATTTTATGTTTATAATTCTATGTGGTTTGCTTTATATTTTGATATTATTTGGTGGTTGGTGAGCAATTGACTCTCATATAAATTTTTGTGCAATCAACTGTTGTCGTATAAGATTTCCTTGTGCGTTTAAGTCTTTTTTTATGGGTCTAAAGAAAGATATTTATCTATTTATGAGTCAAGATTAAAATCTATATAGGTCCACGTATGCAACAGCTTCATTGAAGCATATTGTTGATAAATATTGTCAGCTGAAATTAATAAAAATTTATATCTATATTCGTCCATTTGCACAACAGTTCGGCAATTTCTGCATTATCAATAAGCACTCAAAGAGTCAGAGAGAACAGGGGCACGTTGGCAGTGAATATATTAGTGTTTTGAGTATCAACGTGCTCAAAGAACTGGGCTTAAATCGGGCTGGGCCCGAATACCAAAATTGGGCCGGGCTCGGGCTTGGGCCCTGGCTTAACAAAATTAAAAGGGCTAGGCTTAGGCTTGGCACTTATGGCCCAAGTTCGGCCTAGGCCGGGCCTAGTTCTTTTAAAAACAATTCAGGCTGGGCCTGGATATGTCTCAGCCCGGCCCAGCCGAACCCATGAATACCTATTCAAAAGTATGAATGTACTTAGCTTCCAAAGTGAGAGATGCTCTTAAAATGTATGTAGGGACTATTGGATAATGCCCTTAAAATGTATGGCACCCTGTGTATCTTCACCTTTAATCTTTCACTTTTATCATCCTTGATAGAAAAGAATTACCTAAAAAGCCTAAGGAGAAAAAGGAAGAAAAGAAAATTGATCAGCCAGTGAAAACCTTCCAACTGCATTATGGGCACCTGTCTCGCTCTATTCCACGTGTAATGAATTCCCTAACACACTAAATTCTTGTTTGAAAATTCTAATAAAAACATCATCTAGAGGATGATGCAACAATGCCTAGATCTCTCCATTTTCAAGGGTTTCTTAAGCACATTAGATTTAAACAAAAGATACAATTACGATATACTAGTACATACTAGAGGAGTGATTACCTAAAGTCTAATTGCATGGAGTAATCAACGATAACTAGGGGCAGACCTGTAGACATGGATTTGGTGACATGGAGTGAGAATGATAATAACCAAGGGCGGACCAACAAATATGGATTCGGTGATAGGGGGTGAGAATGATAATAACCAAGGGCGGACCAACAAATATGGATTCGGTGATAGGGGCTGAGAAGGATAATAACTAGGAGTGGACCTACATAAATGGATTTGGGGGTGTTGCCCCTATCAAAACATGGGTTCGCTTCCAGAAACAGATGAAAATCCTTTCATTGTCTATGGACCACATTTTATCTCAGTGAAGAAAATGGAACAACTGAGCTCATATTGCAAAAGAGAAAAAAATAGAAACTTGTTGAGACAAGAAGATACTAGGTAATCAGTCCCACCATCCGTACAAGAAAATATAGAAGTTTATCAATATCTAACTATATTTGGTATGGAACTCGTTATTAGTCGATTTCAAAGTTTTTAACTTTAGTAACATTATTGACAAAGGGAAGAATCGGATGTGCTTAAGTTTCCTTCAAAATATTGAACTCTTAAATAGTAGGCCATGACTCATGAGTTTCCAATGTAGTCCAGCTTCCAAGATATTCAAGAAGTTGGATGGAGAAAAAGGAGTGGCAACACATGTCTCATGTATGGGACCCACAAATCATACGACATATTTGAAACTAAAGGTGCCAACACCATTCAACATGGGATATGCTAATTTAAAAACAAGTTTGACCGATGGGAATTTTTTTTTAAAAAAAAGAGGCAATTTGAATTAAGAAAACTAGAAAAGAGAACAAAGGCTCATATAGCTACCCGAAAGGAAAAAAGCAACCAATGAAAATAAAAAACCAACTCCACCCATTGTTTCCATCCCTCAACAATCGACATCTTTCCCTTCCCTGCAATCACACGAGATTAGATAAGGCAAACAGGCTGATTTTAAGGTATAATTTAGGTGGTGAAAGTTGGGTATCACCAAAGTCCATATCTACCAAAATTGCTGAGCTTGAGCCCATATATGAATCAAATAGAGTGTCACTTAAATTTTGCTAAATTTGTGCATCCCACTTAATTAAAAAATTCAAGGGGACCCCTGTGGTGACTGATCAACAATTATTATATCCCATTTAAACTAAAGAAAAAATATAAAAAAATAAGAAAATGTGGTGATTGATTCTAAACTTAATAAAAAAAAACCAGAGTTTTATTGCATACAACATAATTATCTTGATATTGTGGCTAAATTTTGGTAATCAGTGCATCCCACTTGATGAAAATGATATTCAAGCAGACCCTGTGATGTGTGTCATCAACGGTGTAACACCAAATGATGATGATAATGATGAAACTCTTCTATCTGAATCCAAGCTCTTGAAAATGAACCAACAATAACAATTGATCGAATTCAAACCTTTCAAAAAGAAAAAAAAAACCAAGTTCAAGATCCAAGCAGCAAAGGGTTTTTACATAAATTAGAGGTTTTTTCTTTTCTTTTTTTTTTTTTGAAATGGTTCAATTAGGGATTCTTAAAAAGAAAGAAGCAAAAAAAGATTAACGTATTGTGAGAAATCAAATCTTGAAACCCTAATTTCTTTCTTTGATTCTAATTTGACGGTTTCTTCGATTCAAGTTGTACAATTGATGTCTTCAAAGTTTAGAGGGAGAGGACTGAGATTGAGAATGAAGGAAGAGGAAGAAAGAAGAAAGGGTTTGTTTGAGAATGAAGGAAGGGGAAGAAAGAAGAGAGGGTTTGGCTATTATTAATTACTAAAGTGGCATTTTTGACAAATTAATTTATTGCAACCAATAGTGAGTAACAAAGCACTATCGGAATTGTTCTCCCTAAATAAGAAGCAATTCTTTATCGTTGAAAGCCCAAAAACCGATATGCCAGAATAGAGTCCATTGATAAGGATAGTGTACAGCCAAATATTCAATAACACAGTGTAAGAGAAAAAAAAATCCAAATCAAGAGATCAAAATATAAGCACAATTGTCATCATTAAAAAAATTGGGCCTAAAGTCATGTTTTTCTGATTATATAAGAAAATATTGTATAGAAGTCGTGAAATTCCTTCTACGTTTTTTAATACTCATGGCGAGTTTTCTCACCTAATCCTCTTGCCCAATATTTGGGTCTTGAAAAAAATAATAATAATAATAATAATAATAAGAAGAAGAAGAACAAGAACAAGAACAAGAATGTATTTTAAGATCATTGTGCCTATTTAGCTTAAATCCTTTTCCTGCTAGCTAATAAATGGTGTACACTACACTTGCACTAGCAGCTTGCCTTGTCAAAGGGTTGTTGATGACCCTTTCCCCAACCTCTGCCCAAAGGATTGAAGAACAGGGCATAAAGAGGAGAAGATTGGTTTTTATTATTATTACATTATATTGAGCACCAAGTATAAATCTTTTGTTAAGCCTCCTTTGTTTCATGGTAAGAAGAGTCAATGCAATGCAACGAGGGACCTAGATGAAAATTCACTTTTTGCTATCTGATTTAGGATAGTTAAGAAGTCATATGAGAATCAAATCAAAACATCGTTAAGAAATCTTTTGTTTATCCCAATTGAAGATGGGGTTGGAGATCTCTGTAGCATGGTTTATCCTACTCAGATATAGGCAGGAGATAGGATTGCAAAAGAGTCAATTCCGGTTTAGATCCATGGTGGACCCAGACCTGGAACTGTTAATAAGAGGTTGGACCTGGACCCGGATTTAGAATCGATTCAAACCCAATTTGTTGGTTCTGGAACCAAAACCATTAAGTAAAATATGGACCTAGAATTGGAACCGGTTCCATGTTGGGAATGGGGGGTTGGGTCTGTGCTCGGGTCTGTATAGAGAATAATATTAAGAAAAGCTATTTTTTATGATTTTTTTTTTTTGAAAACTTAGGTAATATGTCGGATTTCGAGTCTATGAGTCGAAACCAAGGTGAAACCAAACCTGAAATCGTTTAAGTCACGGGTCCAAAAATAGGACCCAGGCCCGGATCCATTTACTTATTAGAACAAAAATAAGGACCCAAACCCAGTTATTAGTAGGTTGAAACCTTTGGATAATTAGAGAATTGAGTGCCATTTACAACCTTAGTTGGAGATCTTTGAAGATGGGAAGATTAAGCGTTTTTAGGGGATCGAAGGATCAATAATCAATTCCACAAAATTATTCAATACGGCCCAATGACCATCGTTGTCCCTTTTGGTTTACCCTCATTGAGTCGAGTTCGAGATACACCATTTAAGCAGTCATTTATCTCAGTCGAAAGTCCCCACTTTTTAACGTTTTGGGCATGTTTGGTAATAAGATCATTGAGGAGAAGAAACCTGATTTCTAAGGTGTTTATCAATATCCATGTTTGGTGCCAGCAAATCTCTGATAATTTTGACATAATTAAATCATCACTTCTTGTGATTTTTAGGTTCTTCATCTTTCCATTGGATTTTCAAATCATCTCATCTAAAGCATGAGACATAAAGGGCTAAATCCTCACGCGAAAGAGTATACACAACTTCTCATGGATCGGGCTAGCCCGAGCTTGAACCAGGCTGGCCAATTTGGTCCAAGCTTGGATGTTATATTTTGTCCTGCTCAATAAATGGGCTGATCTTGGACTTAGTTGTAAAGAGTCCAAAGACTAGGCCAACCCAATTGAAAAAGAGATAATAAGAAAATATAGAAGAGTACAAATAGGAAATAAAAGGCTAATTCCTTACCCCAAAAGGGTATACACGGCTTCCCAAAGAGCTAGGCTAGCCAGAGCCTGAGCCCAAACTGGGCCTAGCCTGATTTGGTTCAGACTTGGGCCCTTGGTTTAAGTCTCAAGTTGGGCGCAGATGTCATATTTTAGCCCGATTAATAAATGTATTGGGCTTGTACTTAGTTGTAGAGAGCCCAAAGCCTTGCCCAGCCCGATTGAAAAATGGATAATAAAAAATATAGAAGAGTCCACGTGGGATATAAAAAGTTAAATCCTTACCCGAAAAGGTACACACTGCATCTCATGGACCGAGCTGGCACAAGCCTAAACTAGGCCTAGCTCGAATTGGTTTCGAGCTTGGGCCTTTTGTAAAAGTACTTTGGTTGAGCTCGAATGTCATATTTTGGCCTAATTAATAAATGGGTTGGGCTTGCACTCAGCTGTGGAGAGCTCAAAGCCCGATCTGGCCTGATTGAAAAAGAGATAATAAGAAATTATAGAAGAGAAGATTTGAATTTAGATAGTATTACATGTATAGACATGTACCAAGCTAGTTCAGCAACATTTGTGATTGTAAAATTTTACTCTCTTCCTTAATTATATATTAAACTTGGGCTTTCGAATTTTCAAGCGGCTATGCTTGGGTCAGCTCCATGTGGCCCGATTTGGGACTAGACTGGGCTTACACATAGAGTTTAGAAGTCGGGCTAAGCTTGTATATTCCTTACCTTAGCCCAACTAGGGTCCTCGACACATGAACACTCAATCATTTCATAGTTCTAGCCAAACGTAGACCATAAGAAACCCTCAGCTATAAAGTCCTTAGTGAGAGTTTTCATTTTTTAAGAGCTGTGAGGAATTCATTAGACCTTAAATTCATCACTTGTTACCAAACTCGCCCTTAGTGACAATCACATTCACACTAGATAAAACATGAGTCCTTCAGCGGCTTCTTACATGAGATGGCTAGAAACATTTTTCATATTCTCAATATTGAGAAAACACATTACCCTAATATGTGGTGCCATCTAATCACACAAAAAAAGATCCTTTTTTTTTTTGGTAAAAATCTAATCCCACCATTGATAGCTCAAATCAATCACATCATTGGATACTCAAAGCCAATCACCAATTTATCCAAGCATATTTTTAGGAATCTTAGATTGTTGGAATGATTGAGCTAGAATCTCTCCTGAGAAGGAAACTACAAGATTGAAGATTAAAAAGAATAATAATAACAGCTACATCTTTATGACTCAATCCCCAGCTCAATAAATTGATGATTTCCCAACTTTATTTGGCCTAGTATAGTAGTTCATACAACACTCTTTCTCTTGGATAGCTCATATTTCGGTCTTTCCTTCCACTGATGTTTGAGAAATTTTCATTTTGTAATGATTTATGGGGTGGGAGTGGAACTGAAGGCACAAACAGTAGTATGATATAAACTTCTAATTTATCAATTGATGTTGTGATCATAAGTCATCCAAAAATAAATCAATGTCAAATAGAATCGATCCAAACTATGTCCAAGAAATCTACATCATGTATAAATATAAGGGAACACGTAATGTCAAAATTCCCACCAAACAAATATGCATTTTGAAAATAAAAAAATAATAATAAGAGAAATATACTAGAAGAAATCATCATGTCCATCCGACTTTGGAAGTCTTACGAACTCAAACGGATCAGATCTAATCCTCTATAGCTTGTCCAATCTAGTACCACACTTCACAAACTCAAATGCACACATGCTATAAAAAGAGTTCACACAGAATACCTACTGCTCGGCTCAAACATCCTGTTTACGGTCCAGAGCATTGCTATCAGAGATGTTTGCATATGATCAGATTAATGCATACATTTGCTCATCAAACTTGCATACACTCAACAACCTGCACACAACAACTTGAATGTGTAAAGAAGTAACCTTTTGCCTTTTTACTAGGCAAGTGTATATTACTCAATCAACTCTTGTATTCAAATCTAATCTGAAATTGCTCAAACGCAAAAGCACCCAAAAAGCAATACACCTGCTAACGTGAACCCAAGTGTCGGTTCGGTTGTACCCGCCTGGTTCGAGAAATTTTAAAAGTTTCACCTTAAAAAAATTATTTTAGTGTTTAACCGCTTTACTTATGGACTCTCATTTCAGGAAGGTAATGGAGCTAAGGAAAATAAGTGAACCATATTGAATAAAAAAATAAATGAACCAAATGCAATTGAAGATAACCATCCTACATGATCCCATAGATGCAAATGAACCATTTACAATTCCTCAGGCACCGCCACCATTTATTAGATTATAAACCAAAAACGCTTAAAACCTTCATATACAACTTCCATTAATCAATACTTGATACTTAAAACATGTATATAAAGCTCCCATGAACATCAGTCCATCATTCAACACTCATAAGACAACTACAATTTACCTAAAACTAAAAACCTGCACATATGAATTCCATTAACATCCTACAACCTGGATATACAATAATTCCAATGCATAAAATTTCACACATTCCTTAATATAATTCACAAAAATAGAACTTAATCCACCTTCAAGTAGTATTATAAAAGGAACCCATATATGGTTCTGGCCCTTTTTAAACATTTATTACATGAAACACTAATCATCTCATTAAAAAGATCGTGGTGGTGGACGATGTCCTCTTCCTTTTGTCTCGGAGCCTTTGTCACAGGGTGGCCCGCTCCCAAATCCGTTACATGGTGGTTCTTTAGTTCTTTCCTTGCACCTGGTACTAGTGGGCTCCGCAAGAAGAAGAAAATAAATACAAATGAGATGAAAGTGAGAACCCAGAAAACTGCTACCCAACCCACTCTTAAAGGGAGTGGGTTGCCTATAAAAAAAAAACCAACCCATTGGGTTTATAGGAACAGGGCTGTCTATCCTTTATTTACTGAAACTTTGTGAGAAGGATTGGTCTTTTACATCTAACAATGGTTAACAATACTGATTCTAAGTTAAGCAACAAGTATGTGATGGGCTACATGAGATAGCTTATGGAGCATGAAAAGTAACTGTGATCCATGAGTTGGAAATTAAATTGAAGTGGCCGCACATGTCCCCTGCACAGATGCTCTACAGACACAACCACAAGGTTTGTTATTCACTATTGATGAGATCTTGATTCTCAAGAATAAAAGCCCATCTAAAGAAACTTTCCATGGTAGATACAAACTTTAGCAATGTGTGCTTCCAGCAATATGAAACATTTTCTTGATGCATCAGGAATGCGTACGGTTATAAACTACATTCATTTTCCACGTTACCTCTGTTTTAGGTGGAACATGAAGAATCACAGAAATCAAAGACTCCATGCCGCCAATCAACAAATTCATTCAAAGATGAGATCATTCATCATATTCTATCAGGCACCATGCACGATTACTATGAACGAGGAACTATATTTGAACTGCTATTAATAAATAGAATCTAAATGGAAACAACCCAATGCATAGGGAGAGTTGACATGAACTAATAGACAACATGCACTAATCATCCTTCAGTAACGAAAAGAAAAAGGAATTTAAGAAGATGCAGTGGAGAATAAAAACAGAATAAAAGCACAAGAACGAAGAAGAAAGAAAAGGGGGAAAGAGACTCACTGCTGGCTTAGCATCACCTTGTCCTACTAATATAATATCAAACACGGTGGAGCACTCAGAAAGATAGACCAAGAGCAGAACCACAGTTGTTTTCGTACCACCAAAGAGTTGAGCAATGAAAATGGATGTTCTGCATTGATTAGGTCATGTAGGAATAATGTCCAAATCTCTTGGTCTTCTAATCTAGGGTACCTTTACTTTCATATCTTCTTGTAATATCCCTGTTACGTGACTGCTTCTTCTTAGCAATTTTTGGGCAGATCGTGGCTACTTCGAGGTAGCCAACCTATTTAACAGTGAGATTAAAAACAGTGAGCTTATCTATTCCAAATAAGATGTTATATAGACCCATTACTTCCTAAAGATTGACAACACACGAGTCCTCACACTACCAGTAACTGCCCAAACACAGACACTCCTCACACTACCAGTAACTGCACAAACACAGACACTTACAACCCACCCCAGGCTACTATGAGGGGGGAAACCACTTTGGGAAGAAAGGAAGAAAAGAAGGAGTGGGAAAAAAGGAGGGAGGAAGAAGGCAGAGGGGCATTTTGGGAATTTTAAAAAATGAGTGGAAGATGGAAAATGCCCAATCCGGCGGTTTGTCAAATTCATCCTAAACATTTTTTCTTTTTCTCATCTTACCTGCTCTTCTTGTTATTCCATGTGGAGGACAAGTATCGGCGAAGAACGCTATTCCATGGATGACGGGCATCGGCTGGAGCCAGCTCTTCATATGACTTCACCCGCTACTGATACTCTCTTTATCTCTGTCTCTCTCAACTCTGCTCCCTCTTCTCTCTGCTGCTGGCGCTTTATTTCACTCTTCATCAGCATCCCCTCTTTCAGCATCTCCATCAGTCTCTCTGTTAGCATCTCAAGGCAATCAAGGAGGAGTGTGGCGAAAATCGAATAGTGGATACCTTTCTAGGTTACCTGATTCAGTTACACCTTGTATAGCTCGTTTTCACACGATAAGTACAGATGAAGATGCTAAGAGAGAGACGGATGGAGATGCTGAAAGAGGAGATGATG
The DNA here is from genome assembly GCA_037013555.1 of Sextonia rubra. Lineage (NCBI taxonomy): Eukaryota > Viridiplantae > Streptophyta > Magnoliopsida > Laurales > Lauraceae > Sextonia > Sextonia rubra. The sequence goes on along the minus strand of JASUAD010000001.1, from coordinate 99,599,169 downwards.
AAAGAGGAGATGATGATGAAAAGTGAAATAAAGAGACACCCACGTAGAGAAGAGGAAGCAGAGTTGAGAGAGACAGAGATAAAGAGAGTATAAAAGAGAAGCGCGTGGAAGTCTATACGAAGAGCTCAAACTAGTTACTTTCGTTATTTTGCTCTGGCTCCAGGCGATGCCCGTCCTCCCCTGGAATAGGAAATGGAGCCATAGAGAAACACGTTGATCGGAAGTGGGCCATCACTGTTCACGGACTTTCTGGGAACAGAATAGAGGATTTGAACTCTGTTATTCTGTACCTCTTCGGATCAGAGGCCTGGATTTATTGAGGTCCCTGCAGATCTCAAGTGGGACACGATCGATCCGAAGGGAGGCTGAGAAAAAAAAAAAAGAGGATCTTGGTTACATAACCCAGATCGTCGCTGCCGCTGCCGGTGCCTGAGAATAAAGCCGCCGTTGCCCTCTCGGGTTTTGCCGGTCTCTCCGTTGCCCCCGTTTGTCGCCGGATTACACAGAGGAGAGGGACGAGATTTCTTTCTTTCATCTATTTCGTTGCAAATCAGGAAGAAGAAGTCAGTGGAACCGTCGAAAGGAAAGGTATTTAAAAGGGGAACACCTACTTCACGTGTTGCCTCCTCACTTCAACAGACTAAAACTGTATGGTGCTCTGAAGCACTACACTCTTTTGTGCTCTCTCAAGCCTAGTTTTTAGGCCAGGTCAGGTTCTTGTTTGGGTCAGTTCGACCCGAGTAGAGCAGCAGCCAAGCCATGCAAAGCGTCTACATCAGCATGACGTCAGCAGTACGGTCAACACTAGTTTGACCAGATCAACGGCTAGAAATTATTTCTGCAATATCTTGATCATCCGACATCTGATCGGAGATCCGTTTGCACATGAAGACTCGTTTTGAATAGATCTTCGCAGTGGAAAAGAGTGATTAGCTGTTTGATAATCTACATGAATGTTTAACTAAATAGAGCATAAAAACTTGTTTCTGCGATATCAAAGCCTTCTAAAATCGGATTTTAGATCTGTTTCTTCTAGAGTATTTGTGGTGACGAGATTCACAGTATGGTGCAAAAATTTTGTAGGAATGGATGCAAAATTTGAAATTGAGAAATTCAGTGGTAAAAATAACTTCAATTTATGGCATATCAGATAAATTGTAGTTATCTTATTATAAGTGTTGAATGATAGAATGATGTTCATGGGAGCTATATATGCATGTTAAGTGTCAAGTAGTGAATGATGGAAGTTGTATATGAAGGTTTTAAGCTTCGTGGTTTTTTCAAATAAATGGAGGCGGTGCCTGATGAATTGTAAATGGTTCGTTTGCATCTATGGGATCATGTAACTTGGTTATCTTCAATTGCATTTGGTCCATTCATTTTTTCATTCAATATGGTTCACATATTTTCCTTAGCTCCATTACCATCCTGAAATAAGAGCCGAGAAGTATGAACTTAATTGATTGCCAGCAATAGTGGACTCGGGATTTTTTATTTGGGTGGTAGGGGCAATGACTTAGTAAAGAAGTTAAATACTAAAATATTTTTTTAAGGTGAAACTTTCAAAATTTTTCGAATCATGCCAGTACAACCGACCTGCACACCGACACTTGGGTGCACCCCTATTAGCAGGTGTATTACTTTTTGGGTGCTTTTCCGTTTAAGCAATTTCATATTAGATTCAAACACAAGAGTTGATTGAGTATTTTACACTTACCTAGTAAAAAGGCAAAAGGTTACTTCTTTAAACATTCAATTAGTTGTGTGCAGGTTGTTCAGTGTATGCAAGTTTGATGAGCAATGTATGCACTAGTCTGATCATATGCAAACATCTCTGATAACAGTGCTCTAGACCGTAAACAGGATGCTTGAGCAAAGCAATCGATATTATGTGTGAACTCTTTTTTCAACAGGTGTGCATTTGAGTTTGTGAAGTGTGGTACCGGATTGGGCGATTGGATCTGATCCATTTGAGTTCGTAAGACTTCCAAAGTCGGATGGACATGATGATTTCTTCCAGTTTATTTCTCTTATTATTATTTTTTATATTCCAAATGCATATTTGTTTGGTGGGAATTTTTACAATGCATGTTCCCTTATATTTAGGCTTGATTTAGATTTCTCGGACATAGTTTGGATTGATTCTATTTGACATTGATTTGTTTTTGGATGACTCATGATCGCAACATCAATTGATAAATTAGAAGTTTATTTCATACTACTATTTGTGCCTTCAGTTCCACTCCCGCCCCATAAATCATCACAAAATGAAAGTTTCTCAAACATCTGTGGAAGGAAAGACCAAAATATGAGCTATCCAAGACAAAGAGTGTTGTATGAAGTACAATATTAGGCCAAATAAAGTTGGGAAATAATCAATTTATTGAACTGGGGATTGAGTCGTAAAGATGTGGCTGTTATTATTATTCTTTTAAATCTTCAGTCTTGTAGTTTCCTTCTCAGGAGAAACTCTAGCTCAATGATTCTAACAATCTAAAATTCCTAAAATATTTCTTGAACCCAAAATCGGTTCAGTTGATATAGCAATGGAGATTCAATTCCTAATCAGTTGCAAAACAATTGATATCTCTACTTTGATTAGAGTGATTAAATATCCTGGACGGAATATGCTTGGGTAGATTGGTGATTGGCTTTGATTATCCAATGATGTGATTGATTTGAGTTATCAATTATGGGATTAGAGTTTACCAAAAAAAGTAATCTTTTTTGTGCGATTAAATGGGCACCACATATTAGAGAGTAATGTGTTTTCTCAGTATTGAGAATATGAAAAATGTTTCTAGCCATCTCATGTAAGAAGCCGCCGAAGGACTCATGGTTTATCTGGTGTGAATGTGATTTTCACTAAGGACACGTTTGGCAACAAGTGACGAATTTAAGGTTTATGAATTCCTCACAGACCTTAGAAAATGAAAACTCTCGCTCAGGATTTTATAGCTAAGGATTCCTCATGCTCTACATTTGGTTAGGACTATGAAATGATTGTAGATTTTCAGAATTCATGTTTGACACTAAACAGTAAAATCTGGGAGTGTTTATGTGCCGAGGGCTCGGGTTAGGCTAGGATAAGGAACATATAGGCCCTACCCGACTTCTAAACTCTAAGTGTAAGCCCGGCCCAGGCTTGAATAGGGCCACATGGAGTTGACCCAAGCCCAGCCATCCTGGAAATTTGAAAGCCCAAGCTTAATATAAAATTAAGAAAGAGAGAAAAATTTTACAATCACAAATGTTGCTTAACTAGCTTGGTGCAAGTCTATACATATAAAACTACGTAAATTCAAATCCTCTCTTCTATAATTTCTTATTATCCCTTTTTCAATATGACCGGATTGGGCTTTGGGCTCTCCACAGCTAAGTCCTAGCCAAGCCCATTTGTTAATCGGGCCAAAATATGACACACGAGCCCAACCAAAGTACTTTAACAGAAGGCCCAAGCTTGAACAAATTCGAGCTAGGCCTAGTTTAGGCTCAGGCCAGCTTGGTCCATGAGAAGACTTGTGTACTCTTTCGGGTAAGGATTTAACCTTTTGTATCCCATGTATACTCTTTTATATTTTTCTATTATCCCTTTTTCAATCAGGCCGGGCCAGGCTTTGGGCTCTAGCTACAACTAAGTACAAGCCGGTCCATTTATTAATCAAGTTAAAATATGACATCCAAGCCTTACCTTAGTACTTGAACCAAAGGCCCAAGTCTAAACCAAATCGGGCTAGGCCTAGTTTGGGCTCCGGCTAGCCCAAGTCTTTGAGAAGCCTTGTGTACTCTTTTGGGGTAAGGATTTAGCCTTTTATTTCCCATGTGTACTCTTCCATATTTTCTTATTATCCCTTTTTCAATCAGGTTGGGCCAGGCTTTGGACTCTTTACAACTAAGTCCACGACTAGCCCATTTATTAAGCTGGCCAAAATGTGACATCCAGGCCTAGACCAAATTGGCTAGCCTAGTTTAAGCTCAGGCTAGCCCGATGTAGCACTCCGATTCCAATTAAACATGTTTAATGATTAATCGAGTAAGATATTAGTTAACTAATATAGAATTAAACCACTTAATGACTTTTACTTTCTAATTAGGATAGATTCAGTTTATTTTGTCTCATTGAGTCTAATTAGTCAAATTTGGGTCATGGATGGGTAGTTTGGGTTGAGTATAGCCTTAACTAGGTAAATGAAAGACTTTTTTGGTAATTTTAGATTTCATGATTTTACAATGTACATGGATCATATTAATCTCAGTGCATTCCTCTCGTTAAGTTCGTCACCTTTCATACTTGACTTGAATGCATTTGACATCTTTTAAATTAATTGGACCCTCATTTGACTTAAATTGAAAATACCTTATGACATATGGATTTTCTTATAAACTGTAGAGAATTGAGATTTAAAAGGGAGCGAAAATCACTTCACTTGATCTTTTCTTTCTCTCTGTTACTCTATGTTCTCTAGCACTTTTCTTCCTTCATCCTCTCATCACCATTTCACTGATCAACCGAAGGTCTTATAGCTTACATGTGAGATCCGGGGGTTCTCACCTCTCATTCCAATCATCTTCTAGATCTTCTCATCTCTTTGAAGTAAAGGACTAAGGGACCTTCTCTTTATATTCAACTGCTAAGGTAAGATCTCTTCCCATTGCAACTCTGTTGGGTTAAGAATAGGGTCTAAGAGACTCTTTATCAAGCATATACTCATTTTCTTTATCTTTTCCTGCATGCACGTCATTTTAGGTCAAGAACAGTGAGTTTTTCTTCTCAACTAAGCTAAGAGAAGGACTAGTAGTTAGAACTCTTAATCAAAGGCAAATATAAGCTAATTAATATTGAATGTATGTTGGTAAACTCGATTCTTGTAAGTCTGTTAAACTCTAAATTTGATTTTCAGCCCTTCTTCTTCTTTGTTTCAATTGTATAATGAAATTGGAAAGTAATTGATGAAATGTGGATCTACCAATGCTATATGTTTGAATTGAGGGTGACCCAACCCTTTGAGTTAGACTAATCCCTTTGGGCTAATGGGGAGTCAAGTAAATCTCCTATGAACCCAACGTGATAGCATAGTTCAAAGCTAACCTTGTTACTTCTTAAAGTCAAATGTGCATTTGGGTGGACCTATACCCCAACTTTTTTCATTATAAAATTTCTCAAAACTTTGTGAAAAATAGCATGACCCACAGCAGTGAATTCAAACTACAAAAATTGTTATCTTTTCTATCACGGAGACTTATATTTCACTCTATTAGAAATAGGACTCGTGCTAAATGAATCATATATAAACAACATATATAAACAATCCATACACAACTAATTTAAAAAAAAAATCATTGACGAGTTTCTTGTGATCATCTAATGGGCCACGACTTATAAGAAGCGTGGATATGTAGTTGTGAGGGCAATATTTAAATTTGGTTATAAAAAATTTAATTCTAAAGCTGTAAATGATAAGCATGGTAATGTAAAGTTAAAGAGTTTGGAGTCTTGAAAGTTTCTCAAACACGCTTCCTTGCGAGGAGTATGGAACGTAAAGTTAAAGAGTTTGAAGTTCTAAAAGTTTCTCACACATGCTTCCTTGTGAGGAGTATGGAACTCTGAAGTGAAGCCTACTTATTTATTGTTTGAACCACTCAAAAATAAATCATCTCTTTAGATGGGCTTTTTCAAATTTTACTTTAATAAAAGTTAGTCTTTATAAACTTGAGTACATTATAAGAATATGATCGATCTTATGAGGAACCAAATCCAATTGACTTAAAATTAAGAATCAACCCGCTAAAGGATGGGCCCATATTTTTATTTGTTCGAATTTTCAATGGTAGGTTTTCACTATGGTATTCCATTTCTATTATGTTACCATCAATCATACCATTTTCCTGATGCATGTATCATTTACCTTTGTAAATAATAGCAACCAAATGACTGCCTAGGAATCCATGGTGAAAAGAAGCGACTCACCCAGCAATGTGTCGGATAACCCAGCTAAATCTATACCCGAATATGTGTAAACTCATCAGTTTTGAAAAGATTGAAATTGCAAGGGAGAAAAGGACAGGAGGTTATAGAGAGAGGGTGGAGGATCGAAAAATGGATTAAAACAATTGCAATTTAGATTGAAGTACTGCAGTGTCATTTAGTACAATCATATTAGGCTGGAGGTATTTTTTTTTATAAGAAACATGGATTCTTTTAAAAAAAAAATAAATGTGAAAGTTGGATGTATGACATGTCCCCTTTCGAATACCAACTCGTTTAAAGTGTCACTTCTAACATTTTGAATTCTCAAAATTTCACCTTTCAGAATGCAAGATAGGCCCTGTGCAATTGGAATTTCACTTGAAGACTTCCTTTGGAAGATTTGAAATGTTGGTATTCTTGTCACGAAAGGACACTGATTTCCTTCATTTTCTTAAGAATCTCACATTTGAAGTAGGTAACTCTCGAGAATGTTTAGATGGGGATGAAAGTGAAGTAGAGTGAAGTAAAGCCTCTATAAGAAATCGTGTGGCTCGCATACCACAGGTCCCATGCACATCAAATCAAGTAGGGTAGATGCCAACAAAAATTGCAATCCCACTTTAGTGTAAGACTTGATTTGGGCCCCACAATAAGACTCCCAATAGGATCACTGGATGTGGGCTTTTGGTGAAAAATATCTCTAGTAAGTGTGACTTTTAGAGACTTGTCTATATAAAGATAAGGAAGCCCTAGGTTGGATAATTTTTTATTCTCCATTCCCATAGAAAGACAAGAGACGAAGAGATCTACAGAGCTTTCCATCACCAGAACACACATAGATCTCTGGCCACATGACGGAGTCTCCGCATCCAGATCCATGAGCCTCCATTTCATAGACATGATTTGATGTGCGGGTTAAATCACATGTGTAAGAATTCAAAATTTCTCCCTTTTTTTAAAAAAAGAAAATAAAAAAAATCACTAACTGACAAATAAATCATCTACTTATGTAAAAAGTTAAAGGATTCCTTTTTAAGCAACTAAAAATAAAAAGTCATCACAACTCCATCATATTTTATTTTATCTTGATTTGAGGCTTCACTTCCTTATACTTCACTCTACCATATATCAAACACACCCAAGAAGCATTTATAATATTTTTCCTAGTTACTTTAGTGTTTGTCTTGTACGTTGGCCTAGGTGGTGGTGACTTACGCTGGAAGATTTGAAATGTTGGTATTCTTGTGCTTTAAAGGACATTGATTTCTCTCATTTTCTTAGGGCATGTTTGGCAATGAGTCTCGCCGCGAATTTCCAGCTAGAAATTAGTGGGATTGTGGAAAAATCACGTTTAGCAACTATGTGGAAAGTGAAAAGTAGGCTTCTGCTTTTCCCCCCTTTCGTGGGAAGCCACGGTCCCACCCCCCCCCCCCCCCCCCCCCCAAAATCCCTTATTTGATCACACATGCAAAAAGGCAAATGAACAGTAACCAGGCATTATCTCTAGGATTCATGCCTTTTCTTTATCAAATCAGTGGGTCGCCCTTTTCTTGATGATCTAGATCATTAAATCTAAGTAGGACCCCCAAAACGGCTATGGGACCAAGTTTTAGCTGTTGATTTTTTTTAGATATGATGATAATTTTAAAGAGGTCATCAATGTTCCATGTATAAATTCGAACTTTTGTGGGCCCCTTTTGGAAAATCCAGACCGTTGGATCTGGTTTAGAGGCCGAGAGGAGCCATGGGACCAAAATGTATAACATGGAGCCTTGTGGATCATGATATATTGGTCAAAACGTTCCAAGCTATTGCTTTCTTAAAGGTCTTTTCCCTAGAAATCTTATCTTTTGCCAAGCCTGGTTTTTTCAAGGGATGATGGGTTGACTCTAAGCAGTTGATATTCCCTGATACTTGTGGACAGTTACCAAACGTGCCCTTAAGAATTTCACATTGGAAGTGGATAATTCTTGAATAAGCATTTATAATATTTTTCCTAATTACTTTTAGTGTTTGTCTTGCGGGTTAGACTAGGTGGTGGTGACCGTGAGTGCATGGCAGGTTGGTCCGCATATAAAATTTATTTTTTGATCCTAGGTCTACACACTTAAGTGGATATTTGTTAACTATTGTGGGGTAGCTACAATGCAACGTCAAGCTTAAGACTATCTGATCAGAAGTTGTCTATAAATATGTGATTAGGGCACTAATTGTTTTGTTATTTTGTTCTTAATTGTTTATTTTAATTCATTTAATTTATTTATAGTTTGTGCAAATTGCTTTCTCAAAAGTATAGGCAAGTTTTTTTTATGGATTAATTGTAAATAAATTAAAATGATTGTTAGAGAATACCATCCTAAAGTTTTTAAACTTTGAGAGCTAGCATTTCAAAATATAGCAAATAACAATGTAGTATCTCTTCAAAGTAATGAAAATCATATATGTGTTATCCATTGAAAAGCCCAAACCATATGGATATGGGCCCGCTGGTACGTATCAAAATAATTAGTAGAAACCTGATGGTTTTGATTGTAAGAATGAAATTCTAAATTATTTAGGTAATTCCTTATAATATGATAATTTTAAGATATAAAACCTCCAAAGAATTATAATAAGCCTTGGTTAAGGAATATGATGATGAATATGTAGGTACCAAAAAAAATGCAATAGAACAATTTATAGATCTTCAAATAGAAGAAGGAAACCTATGATAGCACAAGTTAGAGATTTTCAAAAGATAATCCATTAAGTCCAATATGAGGAAATGGACACCCAAACAATTTGTAACAGCAAGGCAGTACCATTCATAAACTCCAACCATCATGGAAGGAATTTAGGATCACTTGGAAACATAAAAAGAAAAAAATAAATTTAGATGATCTCATAATTCGTCATTGAATCCTATAACATCACAGAGATTGTGAGACAAAGATTAAAGATTTTGAATATGTGGGTAAGGCCAATGTTACTAAAACTAAAAATGATTAAAAAAAGGCTCAAACCCAACATGGCCCAGGCCAATAAAAAATAAAAACCAAGATCATAGGATATAAGTAAGAAAAAGATTATGAATGTTTTGTATGTGGAAAAATGAGCCACTATGTAAAAGAATGCCAACACAAAAAAAGAAACAAAGGAAAAAATAACCTAATCTCACAAAAATTTTGTGGCGGTAGCAAGAGAGGTGAGTCTTTTCTGCTACTGTAGAGATTAGTGGATGAGTAATGGCATGACCCGCCACATGCATCTGTAATGACTGAAGTGCATTTGTCTCTAACGAGAAGGTCGAAGTGGGCAAGAACTCTGCAAGAAACTCATCTACGTCAAAGTAACTAATTAGGGAAAACTAATCTTACACCTTTCCTCTGGAAAGTCGTTACTTTGACTGAAGTGCTTCATGTGCCCAAAGTGCAAAAGAACTCGGTATTTGGTTCAGTATTTGGAAAAGATAATTATAAATTAGTGTTCCAAGTAAATAAATTTGTAATTACCAAAAAATGGAGTTTATGTTGGAAAGTTTTACATTTCTAAAAAGGCCTTTTCAAGATGAATATAAATTCATTGGTAATAAAAATGCTTGTACTTTTGTTTATGTTATTGTGTCTCTGGTTTATTGAATGCTAGATTAGGATATGTGGATTATTCACCTTTTAAGAATATAATAAACTTAGGTTTAATTTCTAAAAAGATTTTAAAACCAGTTACTGTGAAATTTGTGTCCACTTTTTATTTGCCTGATGTTCTAAAATAGTGTGCCTAATTCATAGTGATATTTGTGTACTAAATAATATTATTACTATAGGTGTTACCAAATATTTTATTACTTTTATTGATATTTTTTTCGAATTTTTCTATATTTATTTACTTAAAAATAAATTTGAGGCTCTTGAAAAATCTAATCATTTTAGACTAGAAATAGAAAATTAATTAATAAAAAAATATTAAGATCTTAAGACTTGATAGAGGACGTGAATAATTATCTAATGAGTTTGTAGATACTTTAAAAGAATGGAAAAAAAATGGTATCTTTTATCCATTTTCAAACATGTAATTACGTATAATGTGAAGTGGCCCCCAAAGTTTACATGGTATTAGGAGATTCATCTCTGACTAGGACGCAGGTGGGAGAGGACACAAGTGGACTCTTGATAAGATTTCTTTCTTCTCTTGTTTGGCAATGGAACTTATTAGCAAATATATTTTGATATTTAAGGTATATGGTATACTAATAAAAGTAATAAATTCAAGCTAATCAATTTTAAACTATCATTTTCTTTATTTCTCTTTACCATTTTTTCCTCAAATGAGTCTAGATGGATTGGGTTATAGGAAATATAATCAGGTTGGATAATATTAAGGGCCAAGCATTCTTGCCAATTCAAATTTTTGCGTTTGCGCATGCGTGGTGTGATTTCAAACATGGTCATTGATGTTTGTGAATGTATGTATCATTCGTAGATTCCAAATTCATTTAAAGATTTATTTCTTACTTCATTTTAAAGAGGTGTTAGTTTTTACCCTGGTATGCCACCTCTTTAGGGATATTTATGGGCTAGGCTGGGCCGGCTGAACAATGTCGAGGCTCAGCCCTAAATTTAATCCTTAAGTCGAAGCCCAGTTCAGGCTCAAATCAGGCCATAAATCCCTAGCCCAAGTGGAGGCCCATGAAATATGTTCAGGAAGTTTTGCACGAGCCCAGGTTTATAAAAATTTATTAATAAAAAAAGGCTTTAATTAGCAATAGAAAGTTTAAGCTTAGTTGTTTAAGATGCATGAAGTTGAATTTGATTGCATCGGTTCAACTCCTTATAGCAATAAAACGCCATTTTTTTATATCACACTTGGGCTTAATTTTTTGGTTTAACTTTGGCTGTACTGCTAAAGCCGCCTAAGGATTAAGCCTTACCAAAAGTGGGCTTGGCTTGGGCCATGTGGGCTTTCTTCCTACATGTGCGGGCTCCATGTGAGTGAATTTTCTTCTTGTGCGCATGGGCTCTCTATTGTATCCTAGCGCCCTTTGTTGGGTTACCAAAGAATTCAAAAAAAAAAAAAATGCATGTTCATTGATTTCAAACATGGTCATTAAATGTATCACTGATGCAATGTTCAAGGCTGGAGGTGGATTTGATGAGCATTCTTGAGATCAATGTGTGCCATATTAGTTGGGGATTAAGTCTACTATAGCTAAGTTAAGATGGAAATTGAAAATCCTATTTTCTTTTCCTGGCGGAGTAAGCCAGCAACATTACCATATAGAATTTTTATACATTTGTTTTCAATATTTTTATGTTTTCTTTTAAGATTTGAGATTTATCGTCTATGTACTCATTTGTATAGATATATCATTTTTATTATTATTAACCACCTTATATATATATATCTTATTAGTATGACTTCTTTTTTCCTTTGCGGCCAGGTTGGGCTCGGCCTCTATCAAAATAAATAGATACATTCTGATAAAACCACTATCAACTTTATTCAATCCAACTCCCCAATTTATAAAATGAGATTAACATAAATAGATAATCTAAAATTAAAACCTTAATCTATCCTTAAAATCTCCCTAATTGAGAAACGATCTGAATATTTCTAAAAGAAATGGTTCAGTTGTCTCCAACATCCCCCTCAATCACATGGCCCTAGAAAATGATCTATCCTCAATTACATGGTCCTTGAAATGGATTTTTAATTGTTAACATAAATAAAATTAAACCATATGATTTTTGAAATCAGTTCCCCCTCAATTACGTGTTCCTAAGAAAGGATCTATAATTATTAACATAAATAAAACTAAACCACATGATCTTTTAAGTTTTTTAATAAAAACTATCTTTATGTCTTCATGTTAACTACCAGTTTATCTATGAATCCATCACTGTTGCAACGTGCTCTTTTTTAGTTTATAGGTGTCAGTGGCCCAGTAGGACATTTGGGTAGATGAGAGAAGATAATTAATTTTATTGCAATTAACAAAAAATTGATTGTGACTGTCATTGAAGCAAAAAAGGATTGGACCATGCCTGAATTGGCTTGATCAATATATCTTCATTAGGCGTCTCCAATAACATAAAAATTTTAAATAAATGAATTCATTGAGATAAAATCACAATAAACTTTATTCAATTCAACTTTGAAAAGCATACCCACCCTTAGCACGAGCAATATATAACTTATAATATTAAAAATAATAAAAATATTAAATAATATTTAGTCTAAATTATATCCAAACATGACCCATTATTAAATGGGCCTAGCCAAATAGTCCAAGAACGGTCCAAGTAATCGAACTTAAAATCAAAGCTCGAGCTAAATTAGGTTAGGTTGGATGCGAACTAAGGTTGTAGATGTATTATGTTGGGCTCTACTTTCATAAAATGATTAATAGCTTATGACAAGAGATTAACATTTGATCAAAATCCAGTCCCATTAATGAAAGGGTCATCATGATATTGCTCCAGTGTTTTTACACATTTTAAGTCTATAGAGATTTCAAATTAGTAATGTATTTTGCACATGATTAATCCAAGGATGGGCCCTGCTTCTGTTAAGTTATTTTTGGTCTAGAGTGCATAGATCCATTAGAACTATAATGCCACTTTCTTGAAAGGATGAACACTAACTAGTGGGTGTTCTCCTTTTTCTCTTCTCAATGGTTAACTTGAGAAAAAGATATCTCGACAACTCATCACAACCATATGAAAGTAGAGCCCAACATAATACATCTACACACTACAAGAAAAGTGGCCATTAGCAACACTTTCACAGTGGCGGTTTTTATAGTCCGCTGCTAAATCTGATTATCAGCAGCTGTTTTAATGTCTGCTGCTAATAAGTCCAAAAGAACCGAGCCATGAAAGACCAAAGCAGGCTGGCCCAGGACATGCCCCAAGATCTGAGATCTACAGCATGGCGTGTGTGCCCAAACGGAACCTCTCCTTTTCATTGCTCTCATTGTTCTCTCACCAAAGGAAACCCCTTCTCCTCCCCAAACGAAGCCATTAAATTCATGTCTAAACTCCTTCTCCTTACCAAACGAAACCCTAATCGATCCAGACTTGAAGAAAATTCTCTTCTCTCATCACTCTCTCTCGATCCTGATCGCTTTTCTCATCACCAAACGCTGATCGCTCTTGGTGCATGTTTATGATGATCATTGGCCCTTCTCATCTCTCAACTAGATCTTAGATCGAGAAGCAGGTGCGTGTTTCCTTTTCTTGTTTATTCATTCGAGATCTGTTCATATGCATCTGCTTCCCAAAGTATATATCTCTGATGTATGCTACGTTTCCAGTTTCCTTGTTTTCGTTTTTCCTTTCAGATCTGTTCATATACATCTGTTTTTATTGCATTTTCGTTTGATTTCGTCAGATCTATGTAAGTTTGTTGCATTTTTTCTCTATTAATGTTAGATCAAGCGTTTCTTTGTAGCTCTTCAAATTTGTGTTTTTTTTTCCTCTGATTTCTAAGTTGCAACCATCTCAGGAAGAGTTTTAGCCACATGGATTTTTACTTTCTTAATGTTAGATCTATTTAAGTCTTGCATTTCAGGAATTTTGGAGTTTCACTTGTCAAATCCCAGGGTGTCTTTAGATGTATAAAGAATAATATTGGTCACAATACTTCTACATCAAGGGTGGCTGGACATTGGAAAAATAGACAAGGGACTCAGTTCTATCCGAACCAGATTAGTGACAGACAGTGATAATATGCAGTGCGAAAGAAATTAGTGTCTAACATTATGTGATTTCTGACAACCACAGTGCCCCAACCACACAATAGTGGGTAGTCATTCATCCAAAATAATCTGAACCAATTAGAGATGTCAGCATACAGTTTTAGGCAACTTAAGTTAGAAGCTGTGAAAGTCAACTGAGATGGTAATTCTGATTTCTAAGAACTTTAGTTTAGCAAACCAAAATTCTTCTGATTTTTGCTACACAAATACTCTTAAAATACTTCACCAGGCTTGCCATCATGAACAATATTTGCAATCAGATCATACTTTGACCGCAGCTTTTCACTCTCTTTTAGCATCAGCAGTGGAATAGAGTCCTTCAATTCAAGGTAAGATCTTTACTAGAAAGTTAACTACAAGGTAATAGGACCAGTAATTATAAGCAATAGTAGCAAAGGGGAGCATAGCACAAGACAATTTGGATATGTGAACTCACCCAGTGTGGGATTTTTCTCTCAAAAGAAATTATTCTTTTAACAACCTTTTAACAAGCAAGATTATCATATTGTAACCAGCTGCACAGCATTCATCAAGTTGAGCATCAGCACATCCACCGCAAAGGGGTATGGCTTTGCATAGTGCTAGTCCATACAGAAGCAAAAACTTCAATGATTCAGGATATAACATCCTGCCACCCAATCAACGCTGAATAGCATATAGGTTCCGGTACTCTCTAAGGCATACGTATCTACCTGAGTTATCTGTATTCATGTTTAATTTAATGCATATGTATCTACTAAATTAAAGGCTTAAAAAATAGGTATACATCATGTTGATCTCTTATATATTTATCTAGTAAATTAAAGGCTTAAAATGGGGTAGGCTATGTTAGGTTTATGTCTTGTATTCCGGTTTAGCCGGATGAGTCCACTGGGTTAGCCAGGGACTGGTTTAAGGTCAAGGGTATTTTGGTAATTGTACCGGGGCTTTCTTGGTGGCCAAGAAAGCGGAGATTATATATTGTATAGTCTGTAACCCTAGACCTTGCGGCTTGTGGCAGTAGTTGCCCGTGGTGCTCCCACACCACGTAGGAGAGATGAGGTGAGAGTGTGGGAATCTCTTGTATGCTTTACTTGTCATAGTGAAGATGTTCGTCCTCCTGTGCCCGTGGATGTAGCCCTGTTTGGGTGAACCACGTAAATCTCGGTGTCTCTTCTTGTGTGTGGTTGATTGTTGATCTATTGTTCCGTGGATGCGCACAACGGGTGGTTGTCAGATAACCACAACAGGCTATTGGGTATTGAGGGAACTTAGAGAGCTAATGGGAGGAATCATTTGAAAAATTGAATCTTTCTGATCCATCGCAAATTTCTTTTGGAATCATTTCAAAAATGATAGAAATGGAAAAATTGGGGTTCAATCTAAATTTTCAATTAATTGAATACATTCTAATTTGTTAGGTTTTGCTATTCTTATGCATCTGTGAATTGGTTGAATCTCACATGTTCTCCTTTTGTTTTGTTTGTTTGTTGTGAATAAGAGTATTTGGTTACTTGCTTATAGTTGGTGTTTGTTCGAATTATTGGATGCCTACTGCATCTGTATTTGTTCAGATAATGTAGCAGAATTGAATACACATGTTCTGCTAAGTGTTTAGGGGGTGGTGTGCTATCCCTGAAATTGGATTTGATTCTGAAAAAAAAAAAAGGTTCTTTGTAGCTCCAAATGATCACTTTCCTCTAATTTCATGCAAGTACAGCTGAAGCTGTTTTGTGGAACACGGCCTAAATTTCCTGAACCTCAGACATAAATGAATTTTTTTTTATCAGTGGATGAATCAGATGTGGATATGAAAAGCTTCTTTTATTCTCTGGGAAATGCTTGTCTTACTCTCTGCTTTCCCATGTTAATCTTCATATGGTCATGAGTCATGACCAATGCCACTCATCATCTACTGGATTCTGCTCTATGTAGTGCATGCTAAAAAAATCTAACTAGTCTAAACAGGGGAGGTCATGATCCCAAAGTTGGTTAGAATTTAGAAATTCTTCTTCTGGATCTCTTTAACAGATTCACAGTTTACACTCAATGCAGTAACATGGGCAGCAGGTTGCTTTCAATCGTTTTATAGATTGGAAACAGTTGTTAAGGATATCAAAATGATGAACTCTATAATTTCTTACCAAAAAATCGTAAGAACTTGATTTGATCACAAACAATGGGTCAATCATTTTCTTTTTATTGTTCAAGATTCTTTTTTTTTTCTCAAGTCATATGTCAGGGTCGTTCTACTGAGCACATTGTGTCAACCAGTCGAAATCCATGAGGGGGCCCACCTGTCCAATAGATGGATCACAAACAAGTGCCACATGTACACAGAGTGAGTTAATAACATCATATGCGCAGTACCTTTAGTATTTTTAATAGAGTAGTGAAGAGATTTGGTGGCCTAATTCCGGAAATGGTTACATGAGAATCTTGAAAATATAAAATGGAAAATAGATTAAGATTTTAAAATTTGATGTTTATATTAGTCAATACTATTTAAAGAAAAGGATGATTAGTATTTAATATAAAGAAGGTACCATCTTTCTTCACTTTTTACAATTTATTACTCTTGGATCAATGCTTTGTTAGATGTGCAGATACAATACCTCTAATTTAATAGAAATTAAAGAAAGAAAGTCTGACTTTGTACGAGACTATCACAATGAAAAATTGAAGAAATAGACAAAGCATAGGGTGACATTAAACCTTTGTTATGAATTCCCTAAAATATTTGTGGATGATACATGACTTACAATCTATGAGCTTTCCTATGAGCTTGACTTCGACTTGCATTTCGTTTGTATCACTTGAAGTGACTCTATTAGATTATAGCATATCGATTGGAACTATTAAAGTGTTATTACTGTTTATCTTCCTTATTGGGTCTTAGATTTATTTTCTTATTCTGTCAAAAGGGGTTTCTTCACAATTGTGCTGGAACGAATTTATATAAATATCTTACCATTTTAGGGGTGAGTGATTTTTCCTCTAAAGTTTGTGCATTTCAGACTCTTCAACCACTCTTCTTGTTGTTTTGTTTTGTTTTTTTTTTCTTTTTTTTTTTTTTGGGAATCATAAGTGATTGTATTCCAGAATGGAGAAAACTAGACAAAAGAATGAGGGAAGGCTACCACACATCTGCTACACCTAGAAAAAAAAAGTGGAATTATACACTCTCGTGGACGACCTCTCTTGTCGTTGATTCTTTGTTTGGCAGTTTACTTTATTGTCATGGGTTTCTCACTTTATATTGTCCTTGGTGAAAGCATACATGTTTTCTCAATGATTATGAATTTCTCCTAGTTCATAAAGCCATGGTCCTCTTAATACAAGTTATCCTGCATCTATTTGCCAAATGTTGTATGATATTTAGTTATTTTCATAGAGAAATTGTAATGTGTTTTGAATAGGGACTCAAACAAGAAAAAGAACAAGAGAGGCAAATCGATGCATTGCTCTTACTAATCAGCGGGAGCGCATCGTTGTACATCTTAATGAATATGGGCAGCCCATTGGAAGTAATAGGAGAGAATTATCCTCATACCTTGGTGTCATTGCACGAGATGGGCAGAAGGTGCCCATTACTTATACAGATTGGAGGAAAATGCCTGCACAGCGGAAAACGAATATGTGGTGGGCTATAGAGGTATTAGTGTAACTGATTCAATTATAATGATAGTGTATACTATATCCATATTGATACTGATGTTGAATTTCTTATGCATGTGTTGCAGTCAAAATTTCTTATTGAAAATAACGAGGAGGTGAAGAAATTGATCTAAATGGATCTAAATGGTATTGCATCAAACTATTGCCATAATTGTACCATGACCTTCGAAGGTCCAGATGATCTTTACCCAGTTTGGTTTGGTGACCATGTTGAAAGAATCACTCGTATTCAGTTGCTAAATGTTGAAAAACTAGAGCAGTGGTTTTAATTGCTCTCTTCAGTTACTGTTTCTTTCTTTAATAAAAATAGAGCATGAAACAAAAGGTAAAAATAACAGAAATAAACAAAACCCTTCTTCAACAGCATTACAAAAGGCAAAAAACAAGGGGGAATGGTATTGAAGTGAGCCTAATCAGGATTTTTGTTAAAAGATATCTCAAAACTTCAGTGGCAAAAGAGAGAAGCAAAAGTACAAAAAAGATTGGTAAAATAAAGTTCCATTTAGATTATTTTCTGCAATCATGCTATCCTGCTTTTCAATGACCAAGTCCCGCTTTGATCAGGGAATCAATGTCCTGGTTAAGCTTCCTGGAAAACTTATTGTAGTTCATCCATTTTTAGCATTCATATGCACTCATTTCATTTGGGGATGATTAATTCTATCCTTAATTTGGTATTGAATGTGTTAATTTATTGACCAACCTCTTGTTACAATTTTAGTTGGCTGAAAAATCCAATTGATATTTCATCCTCCATGCCTTTTTTTTTTACAAACTATTCCACTTAGCCGTCCTCTTTCCCTCCTTGATTCTGTGCAAAAAACACCCCTAACATTAAGAATCTACTCTCATTCTTCTGATTTGATGTGGTTACAAATTTACTTTCATAAAAATTTTGATGTAGGGTAGTAATTGTTGGTTTGATAATCCTAGGCATCACATGAGCACTAGATTACTATATAGATGTGTGTTTATCACATGTCCTTAAATTACACAGTTTAATGTTAGGATTGTGTATCATTCAGTTGTATGTCCAGTTTTTCTTCTACAGCTTTGATTTTCTTGTGGTTTTTGATTGAAAAATCATCTTTCCTAGTAACTAGTATTCCTTTTTAGAGTAAATGATCTCAGCATCATCCTGCCTTGTACTTCTATATTGTCAAGCATATGCTTCAGTTGCTTTTTATAAAAGAAATGGTAGATGTGGTGTTGTGCTAACTTAATTCTCTGAAGTTCTAATGTCACTTCAGCTTGAAATTTTACCAAGGGATGAAGCTTGAAAATCAGATCAATCCTTGAAAGAAATGTATATTTTTGTTGTTACACAGAAGAAAACTGTAGTTCCCAAAAAAAAAAAAATATCTATAGTGTGTTGATTCTAGCACCTTTGCTTTTCTTGTGTACCCCACATATATTAGCTATTTATGAACTGCTGATGAATGAACCCGTATGCTTTGTGTTGTATTTGTCAAAATGATTCTCTGTGGCACATTGAGGTCAAGAATGATGCAAAATGAACAATGACTAGAATGAAAACCCTGATTTGTTGATGTGTAGATTTTTCTTATAAGGCCAATTAAGACCTTTGGCAAGTGCAAACATAGAAATGAAAGACACAAATGCATTGCAAGACTGCTAGTTGACACATTGTGCTGTATATTTTTCAAGTCATGTATTTTGTTTAGTCAATCCACTTCTTTTAGCATCATTAGTCATTGAAATCAATTTCCACATGACTTCACTTGCAGATGTTGTACTGCACTAGTTTGAGCTGGAGTTCTGATGGGAGCACACTCTTCAGCAGTTACACCGATGGTGCCATCAGGGTTTGGGCAATTGGGCATATTATTAGAGAAGTCTTTTATGACTACCCTTTATCTTGTTTTTCTCAATTTTATGGTGGATTGATTTTATCATTTGTTAGTTTTTACTAGTCTTCAAGCAAATGAGATGGTTTAAGGATTTTGATTGATTGCCATGTTTGAAAGTTTTCAGTGACATGCTTTACCAGATATTTATGCCCTTGTCTTCTTGACCAATGGGTGTCTCTATTGAGTTTTAATATGCCTGAGCTAGTATATAATAGTTTGAGCTTTGATTATGAAGAGAATGGCTACTTCTTTTTTCATGCTCGTTGGAATGAATTTGGGCTAGTGTATGACGGTTTTATTTTTCAAATTTAGTGCATTTAAGTTGGTCCAATCTATCTACATTTAGGGTTTTGATCTGCATTCTCATAGAGAAAAGGCTTATTAGCAGGCACTTTCACTTGGAATTTTCTAAATGGAGCAACAATCACTTAAACAATTTGTGTTAGGGGGGCTCCCTCCAGGCTTCTAGTGCCGGTACAATTGTGCACCAGAGAGGAAGCTTACTACTGCAGTTGCCATTGCCACTACTGGAACACTAAATCCCCATCCATAGCCCTTGTGCACTTGTAACCATACCAACATAGAACCAGCAAAAAGGGCACCAACATTGATTGAAAGATTTATGTCTCTTTCAAATTGAAGACGGTGGATGCTTGGGAACATGATTTTGAGACCTTCAAAAGAACTCCAACCACATGACATATCATTTGAATCTATAAATATGATTTGTGGCTCACCATGTAGCATAATTTGAAGCTTGATTGCATTTTCACTTTCTTTTTAGAATAATATTTATTCTTATTCTAATTCTTCTCCAACATGGCTATTTTTAGTTCTTGAATCAAATTGTATATGAACTTCCAGCTGAGCATCCTTTGTTTGGTACATATTATTACCGTTCTTTCTTTTTTGCCAAATGTACAATGGAGCAGAACTTGTTGAAACTGTAATTCGATTATATCCAAAGTTGCTAAAGAAAGAAAGTTTTTGAAATGATTTCAAGGTCATTGTTTCTTCTTTTCTGAGCTTGAAAGCTATAGTGTGAATTAAAATGAGAGGCCAGTTTTGGCTTGGAGTGAAAGTAGTTAGAAGCAACATGTTTGATTATAAGAAGATACATTTTTTGTAGTGAGCGGAGAAGTAAGTCTCAAAACACTATTTAGAATAAAGAGTAAAAATTAGTCTATTTATTTTGTTGAGATTATTATCCTATCTTTTCAAATGTCTGATGTTTTCTTTACACATGCAGCTTACCTAACTAGTGAAATCTACGTCCATACAAAAATCCATGTTATAAAACAAATTCAAAACCTTATTTTCCATTTTTGGGGGCAATTTTTTTTTATTAAAACCATTTTAGTGGCAGAAAAAGCTGCTACTAAAAATGCTTAAAAGAGCACTATTCATTTAAAAAAAATATATTTTTAGTGGCACATTTATATATTAATAGTGGTAGTTTTTTAACCGTCGCTATTGCTTATTTTTTGCGGCATACACTTTTCTGTCGCAAAAAGGCAATGAGAAATAGCGACAAGGGGTTTCAGTGACAAAAATAACAGCAAAAATTTGTTTGATGCAATAAAGTTTTAGCGACAGTTTCTATCTTTCGGCGGCAGAAAACATTTGCCGCTATATGCTTATTTTTTTGTAATGACAGCCCTGGTTTGTATCCAACCTATTAGCTTGAGCTTGGATTTTAAGTTCAAGTACTTGGGCCATTCTTGGACTATTTTGCTAGGCCCATTTACTAAACGGGTCATGCTTAGATATAATCTAGACTAAATATTTTTTAATATTTTTCTTATTTTTAATATTATAAGTTATATATTGCTCGTATTAAGCGCAGGCATGGTTTGCTAAGTTGAATTGAATAAAGTTTATTGTGATTTTATCTCAATGAATTCATTTATTTAAAATTTTTATGTTATCAGAGATGCCCAATGAAGATATTTTGATCAAGCCAATTCAGCCATGGTCCAATCCTTTGTGCTTCAGCAACAATCACAGTCAATTTTTTTTAATTGCAACAAAATTAATTATCTTCTCTCATGTCCTATTAGGCCACTGACACTAATAAACTAAAAAGGAGCAGGTTACAATAGTGATAGATTCATGGATAGACAAGTAGTTAACAAGAAGAGATGAAGATAGTTTTTATTAAAAAAAAAAAAATAAAAGATCATACGGTATAGTTTTATTTATGTTAATAATTATAGATCCTTTCTTAGAAAGGACCATGTAATTGAGGGGGAAACGATTTCAAAAATCACATGGTTTGATTTTATTTATGTTAACAATTAAAAATCCATTTCAAGGATCATGTAATTGAGGATAGTTCATTTCCTAGGGCCATGTAATGAGGCTGATGTTAGAGACAACTAAACCGTTTTTTTAAGAGATATTCTGATCATTTCTCAATTAGGGCGATATTTAAGGATAGATTAAGGTTTTAATTTTAGATTATCTATTTGTGTTATTCTCTTATAAACTGGGAGTTGGATTGAATAAAGCTTACAATGATTTTATCTCAATGTATCTATTTATTTTAAAAGAGGCCCAGCCCAACTCGGCCGCGAAGGAAAAAAGAAGTCAAGCTAATAAGATATATATATATATAAGGTGGATAATAATAATAAAAATGATATATCTATACAAATGAGTACATAGAAGACAAATCTCAAATCTTAAATAAAACATAAAAATATTGAAAACGAATGTATAAAAATTCTATATGGTAATGTTGTTGGCTTGCCCCACCAGGAAAAGAAAATAGGATTTCAATTTCCATCTTAACTTAGCTACAGTATACTTAATCTCCAACTAATATGACACACATTGATCTTAAGAATGCCCATCAAATACATCCACATCCTTGGACATTGCATCAGTGATACACTTAATGCCCATGTTTGAAATCAATGAACATACACTTTTTTTTTTCAATTCTTTGGTAACCCAACAAAGGGGGATACAATAGAAAGCCTATACACATAAGAAGAAAATTCCCTCACAAGGAGCCCGCACACGTAAGAAGAAAGCCCATATGGCCAGTGCCAAGCTTTTGGCAAGGCTTGATCCTTAGGCGACTTTAGCAGTAGGGCCAGAGTTGGACCAAAAAATTAAACCCAAGTGTGATGTCATGCCCCGATCCCTGGAATTTGGGGATTCGAGTGGGCCCCCAGGACGTGGATACGTAATCCCGTAGAAATCCGTGCCCTGAAGAATTATGCACGAATTCCTACAATGGGAGATTCCACAGGAACGTGTGAGGTATGTTGACACACGTGCAAACATAATTTATCATAAGCGACATCCTGCGCAATACTCAGTAATTATCAAGAGCACATGCTTTCATGAGTAACATATAAACATACAGTAAGTTAAGTCTTTAAGTACATTCCATAAATGGTTCTTAAAAGTGTGATACAAAAGTCCCCAGCATGATGTCTCAGGAATAGACGCGCTCCGTAGGATGGCTAGTAATAGACGTCGCCATCCATCCATTCGCCTACACCCCGAGGTACCGTTGGGGTACCCTCTGGGGTCGCGTCAGTGTTCGTGTTGGGACCGGGTGTTGGATATGCAATACCAAGGGTAACACTGTTAACACGACGGTTAAGCAAGTACTAAGGCATATGAATCACTATGACATAATATAATAACCAGAACAATCACTACACATGATGCATGAGTTAGGAATTACAACTTAAATATCATACAACTGATTGACAACCACGATGCTCTATTCTCCCAAGAGGGAGCATACATAACGTATGGGTCGCTAGGGGATCAAGCTAGCTTCCCGAGAAGCGTCGACAACCCCTCTGTAAACCTACTGTAGTGGTGACATACATATACCCAAAAGGGCAAAAGCTAAGTGGTGCCGACTCGGAGTTAATCATACTAGTCATAACATACATGAGGAACAGTTAGTCATGAAGCAATGAATGCTTAAGTAAAACACATGCATATGGGCTACAAGGCCCGAGCCTCGGCTATACCCTCGGCTAGCAAGCACACACTCAATAGAAGCTCTGGCTTGTCAGACACGTACTCATTAGAAGTTCAGGTCTGAATTGCCTCAGGGTTTGCTGGAGGAAGTGAATTCGATAACAATCATGTCGAAGGTAGTATAATGTATCAATATGAATGCATTCAGATGAAGCAGTCTCTTGATCCCCAAGGACATTTAGCACGATGTACACATGAGATGTTTGGTGTCGTTGTGTTACCGTATCTTGATATTACCTTGTGTACATACGGAACACCCTTCTCATGCCAACATCCATGACTTGCCATTGGGAGGTCATTCATTCATTCCAACATGTAATTACCAATGGCCAATGTGAAGGTATAAAAGATACCATGACTAAGGCCCTACAAAAGTCATTGAGGTTCCTAACATCCTACATTCACTGGGTGCTTACGGCTTAGCCGTGTACAAGGTTACGGCTCAGCTGAGTGTATTAGAAATTCATCCGGATTTTCGGCGTAGTTACGGTCCAACCGTATATTGGCCTACGGCTTAGCCAAGCTAAGCCTACGGCTAGGGTACAGGGAGGTCACCGCTTAGCCGTAGTGTATTCTACGGTGCAGCCGTCTGCAAACCGTAGAAGAACTGGGTTTATGAGCTCTCTGGAAAGCTCGCCGTAGGAAGACCTACGGCTAGGTTACAGGCTGGATACGGCTTTGCCATAGTGAATTGCACGGCTCAGCCATAAACGAGCTGTAGTACAAAATTCCATTTTACTGCTCTCTGGACTTTGAGCCGTAAGTGCTCACGGCTTAGCCGTAGTTTCGCTGTAAGCTTCAGAACATCTAGAATCAGTTCTGTAGCTAGTTTTAGTACAGGATCAATACAGAACCTGATTGTGGAGCAATTCTAAGGTTCAATTAGGGTGTCCCTAAGGTGTCCATACCCACACACACTCCTACCCCCTTCTTATCATTCTACCTCAATTCGCACCACACTTGCATCAATTAAACAATAGAAGAGAAATGGCTAGAATTGGAAATGCATATAACTAGCTCAATTCATCCACACTTAACCATGCATGCAGTACATATAACTTAATACTTGCCTTATGACAGTGT
The DNA here is from genome assembly GCA_037013555.1 of Sextonia rubra. Lineage (NCBI taxonomy): Eukaryota > Viridiplantae > Streptophyta > Magnoliopsida > Laurales > Lauraceae > Sextonia > Sextonia rubra. The sequence continues at coordinate 99,574,844 of JASUAD010000001.1, read as the reverse complement.
TTAGCACCTTTCTAGCCCTTCTTTCTTGCTGTATGCTCAGGAAAATCTCTGGAGTAAAATGGGTTCTCTACAATTCACATGAAATGTGGTACATGGAACTTAGATTTACATGCATGCCAAGAAATGGAGTCTTTTAAGACCCTAATAACCCAAGACAATAAAAGGAGGAACCCATTCCTCACCTTATTGCTGTAGTTCGGAGGGGAGATCACTCTACACTAATGGAAAAAGGGATCAAGGAAGAAGAAGAAGATGGTGGGAGGATGTTACTCCCTGTGCATGCACAATCCCAAAAGCCCACAGTACTTCGATTGCAAGGAGGAGAGGAGAAGAAACCCAGAAGAAGGAAGCTCCAACCAGCTGAACGAGAGAAGGAGGAGAGAGTACATGGGACTTCCCTTTTAAACATACTTTTCCTGGAGTTACATGCAAGCCCACTTGTTTCCGGAAATTTCAGTTTAGTCCAGAATGACCTCAATTGGCCTAGGTTGAGTCCAGATTAACTCGGGTCCAACACAAAAGGTGATCTACGCGATAAATTACACGTAAGGAAATGGACGAGGTGTCCAAGAGGTGCAAGGACAAATTACGAAAAAGCCCTTAACTACCCAAAGTGGGGTCCAAACCCAACGGTTTCACACTAAATTAACCCTCAACACGTCTTAATCAATATAAAACAAGGTTAAATAATGTAACTAAGATTAGTGGGGGTTCGGGTCCTTACATGTGATATAAAAAAATGGCATTTTGTTGATATAAGGAGTTGAACCCATGCAATCAAATCAACTTCATGTATCTTAAACAACTAATCTAAAACTTTCTTCTATTGCTAATTAAAGCTTTTTTTATTAATAAATTATTATAAACCTGTGCTCAAGTGAAACCTCTTGAACGTATTTCATGCGGCCTGCACTTGGGGTAGGGATTTATGGCCTAATTCGAGCCTGAACAGGGCTTGGACTTGAGGATTAAATTCAGGGTTGGGACTTGACATTGTTCAACTCGACCAAGCTTAGCCCATAAATATCCGTGAAGAGGTGGGATACCTAGGTAAAAACTAACACCCCTTGAGAATGAGGTAAAAAAAAATCTTTAGAATTGGCATCAACGAATGATATATACATTCACAAACATCGATGACCATGTTTGAAATCACACCACGCAAGCGCAAACGACGACATGACAACCACTCTATCATACACAAAAATTTGAATTGGTAAGAATGCTTGGCCCTTAATATTATCCAACCTGATTATATTTCCTATCACCTGATTCATCTTGACTCATTTGAGTAAAAAAAGGTAAAGAGAAGAAAAGAAAAAGATAGGTTAAAATTGATTAGCTTGAATTTATTACTTTTATTAGTTTACCATATACCTTAAATATCAAAATATATTTGCTGATAGGTTCCATTGCCAAACAAAAGAAGAGAGAAATCTTATCAAGAGTCCACTTGTGTCCTCTCCCACCTGCTTTCTAGTCAGAGATGAATCTCTTGAATCCATGCAAACTTTGAGGGCCACTTCACATTAAACGTAATTACATATTTGAAAATGAATGAAAGATGCCATTTTTTTTCCATTCATTTAAAGTGTCTACAAACTCATTGGATAATTATTCACCTCCTCTATCAAGTCTTAAGTTCTTAATGTTTTTTATTAATTAATTTATTATTTGTAGTCTAAAATGATTAGATTTTTCAAGAGCCACAATTTTATTTTTAAGTAAATAAATATAGAAAAATTTGAAGAAAAAAATCAATAGAAGTAATAAAAAATTTGGTAACACCTCTAGTAATAATATTATTTAGTTCACAAATATCACTATGAATTAGGCACACTATTTTAGAACATCGGGCAAATGAGAATTGGACACAAATATCACAATAATTGGGTTTAAAATCTTTCTAAGAAATTAAACCTAAGTTTATTATATTCTTTAAAGATGAATAATCCATATATCCTAATCTAGCATTCAGTAAACCAAAGACACAATAATATAAGCAGAAGTACAAGCATTTTTATTACCAATGAAATTTATATTCATCTTGAAAAGTCCTTTTTAGAAATGTAAGATTTTCCTACAAAAAACTCCATTTTTTGGTAATTACAAATTTATTTACTTGAAACACTAATGGGAAATTATCTTTTCCAAATAGTGAACCAAATACCAAGTTCTTTTCCACTTCAGGCACATGGAGCACTTCAGTCAAAGTAAAGACTTCCAGAGGAGAGGTGTAAGATCAGTTTTTCCTGATTAGTTACTTCGATCGTAGATGAGTTTCCTATAGAGTTATTGTCCATCTTCGACCTTCTCATAAGAGACAAATGCACTTCTATCATTATAGATGTGGCGGGTTACACCTTTACTCATCCACCAATCTCTACAATAACAGATAAGACTCACCTCTCTTACTACTGCCACAAAATTTTTATGACATTAGGTTTTTTTTTTCCTTTGTTTCTTTTTTTGTGGTGGCATTCTTTTGCATCGTGGCTCATTTTTCCACATACAAAACATTCATAATCTTTTTTCTTACTTATATCCTAAGATCTTGGTTTTTATTTTTATTGGCCTGGGCCATGTTGGGTTTGGGCCTTTTTTTAATCATTTTTAATTTTAGTAACCTTGGTCTTACCCACATATTCAAAATCTTTACTCTTTGTCTCATGATCTCTGTGATGTAAGGAGCCCACTAATGATTCTCGTGGTTTAAATAAAAGAAAAAAAATCAGTTATTAAATTTTATAAACATTTGAAATTTAATTATTTAAATAAACTTTGTAATAAACCATTTAAATTTTTAGCATGATAATTTGATGGTGGGCCTAACTCTTATGAGAAATGGAGTCATCTATTTTGATTAATGCCAAACATTTATAAATAGGCCTTACAAGAAAAATTAGCATGTAATCATTTTAGCAACAAATAGGATTTAGCCAACATTCTTGAGTTTATCGATACTCAATGGGTCCTTTGGGCATAAAGGAGAGATTTTAGAGAAGTCATTGAAGAGGAAGGGATTTTAAAGAGGAATCTTGTGATTTTTTATATTAAAATAAATGTTGCACAAAGTGATATGGCAAGCAAGAAAAACAGTTGAAGGGAGAGAGATTGTAGGGAAATTTTTTAAATGAGAGTGATTTAGGAGTGCAAGAGAGAGAGATTGTAGGGTATACTTCAAAATCAAGTGAGTGTATGGGTGATGGTGGTGAGGGAGACATTTTAAGAGAGTTACTGATTTCTTGTGCTAAGCAAGGGCTAAAAAAATTGAAAAAATATTAAAATCTATGGCTTTTTAAATTTAAAACACTTTTGAAAAAAATAAATATAAAAGTATTGAAAATAGTATGTATTACTCATAAAAGTTTTTTTTTATCAAAACTTATTCAAACAAAAAATTTATAAATAAAATCCAAATAAAAATTTATTCATTTGGTATAGCCCATTGAAAATAGAATAGGGTTAGAAATTCAAACTTGATAAACAATTCTAGTGAGAAGAGAAACATCAAACACCAAAAGAGAATGATGATAATAATTGAATAAGAGTCATATCCATCATCATAATACTTATGATAATTGAATAAGAATTTTCTTCTCACTATCAAATGACTTATGCATGTGTGCATTACTGGAATATTATAAAGATAAAAAAGCATATAAAATACTTTTACATATTTTTAACCTAATTAAGTATATAATTAATGATGATTGCTTACCATTGAATATCCCTTTTTTTCATTTTCAAAAGTAATTAATAAAAAGTTCAAATATCAATTTAATTACAAGGGTAAGGGTAGACTAGGAGTATGATAGGATATATCATCTTTAAATCTTTAAATGGAAACCAATTTTCACCATTAATTAGTGATAATTGAGTTCCTTACAATCGTAATCAGCAGTAACGTATATGGCAAAAAAAAAAGTAAAAAATATATATAAGAGAAAAGAAAAATGCATATTAGAAAATTAGGGGTGAGAGTTACTCTAAGCGAATGTATTACTATAGAATTTTGGACATAAAAAGCTAATTTTAGTTACTAAAATAGGGGCAGGCTCTCTACGTTTCCAAGCTCACAAAATCATTGTCAATGCCAAGCATCAAATGGGCCACAATAGATGTGAAGGATTACTGCAAGTAAAAGCAACAATATTGAAAGCAACCTTGCATGGCTTTGGTCGATTAAACTTTTGTGTGCATATGGGTTCAACATAAATCACTATCAATCCAAATACTTGAGAAGAACTAACAATTCCATATGGATATATTGACCTGCAAATGTGGTAAAGCCCAAGTTGGAAATCATGTACAGGGAATTAAGTATTTCACCTTTTCAAGTTCCAACCTAAATCAAAATCAGCAACGAGTAAGTAAATCACATAGAAGCCAAACTAAGGACCTACCTCGTATCTTTTCATTCCTACATGATTTAAATATAAGCTCACTTCGATCCAAGCCCAACTGCTTGAGTTCTGTGGTTTCTAGTTTCCTATTTGTGGACCAAATTTTCATCGCTGGAGAAGAAAAGCATAGGAAAAGGATTGCTGAATCATCATGTAAATTATCTCAAGAAATATATGGAAACTCTAGAGAGATTTTAGAGGATATGAATGGAATGATTAGTTATTAAGAGGGAAAATCAATTGGAGATTTTAGAAGATGAAAAGAAGGGTTTTATGAGATGAAAGTTTAAAAAATACTGCTTGCCTAAAAGATAAGAGAGAATAATTGTGGAAAAAAAAAATAAAAAATCAGGTTGGTAAGGCCGGTGGAGAATAATGGAAAACTATGTCAGATGCTGTGAGTATTTTGGATTATGACTAATCATATAAATGTTCATATTTTGGATCTTTTATTTTTGGGCCTAAATGGACCATTTATTTATTATTTATTTATGCTTATACCCTTTTTCCTAGTTTAGGAACCAGTTCAAATAAGAGAACCATGTTAAGTGCCGAAACCAATTCCTTTCCAATATATATATATATATATGTGTGTATATATATTTTAAATAAAGATATCATTTAACTCAATATCAGCATCAAGTCTAGCTTTCACAATCGATAAAAAAACTCGACATCTTTAGACCTAATATATCGGTTGTTACATGAAGTTTTGTGACAATAGCACATGCACAAGCCAAGTTTTCGGTTTATGGGTCGAAACCTATACGGATTAAGAATTAAATCTAACAATTGAAGCCCAAATTAAGTTGAGGACCTGGACTGATTCGTTGTTGACCTTATGATTTAAACTAAAGATTTAAACCATACAACCAAGGTAGAGATTCGCAGACCTACACCTATTGATGAGTCAAAATCTAAAATAAGATCCTAACTTGATTTTTGTATCCAATCAGAATCTTGAGATAATCAGAAAATCAGTTATTCAATTGCATCTGTACTCATGATCAATCAGCGGTATCCCAATTTAGATTATATTGAAATTTTGCCCATTACTAATAAGTAGGACTGACTTTGGACACTTCGAATTTTATTAATGGGCCCCATTTTTATATTTAAAGACTTAAATTATATGAATTCTCTACAACCTGATCAGGATTCTAGGATAGTATTAAACAAGATGAACGAACAATTTCAACGAAATCTTTCAATTTCTTATTTTACTATGTTCAACTCTATATATTCCTCTATATGTAGAATACATTGAATGTACATAAATGGCTATAATAGAGTTTTTGTTATTCTTATCAATAGCCACTTTAGGAGGAATGTTTTTATGTGGTGCTAACGATTTAATAACTATCTTTGTAGCTCCAGAATCTTTCAGTTAATGCTCCTACCTATTATCTCGATATACCAAGAGAGATGTACAGTCTAATGAGGCTACTACAAAATATTTACTCATGGGTGAGGCAAGCTCTTCAATTGTGGTTCGTGGTTTCTCTTGGCTATATGGTTCATTTGGGCCAGGGATTGAGCACTTTTGTGCATCATCACACATGACAGTGGTGGAAACCATAAATCAATGAAACCATCTAAGATTTTTAGGCATGGTAGCATTCTTCTGGGTGATAGCTGTGATCTCCCAATCGATAGTTCTCTAGGTTCCATCCACGTGGGCTCTAGGTAATAGGGTAAAGCAACGCCCCACCTTTATGGACCATGAATGTTGGTTTTAGTCCATCATATATTCACACCTTAGAAAAAAGCTACTTTTTTGCAGTCTTTTCTTTTTGTTTGCTCTATCTAATCCAAATAAAGATGTTAAAGATGTTACCAGTGCAGTTTTTTTCTGAAATTTACAACTTTTAGGTGCCTTTAGTATGCAGCATTCCTAGATTGGCAATGGCATTAGTCACAATAGTAAAAGTCCTCTCTAGGCTTATGCATGTGCTGGCCAACTTGTATCATGCTCATCAACTGCACTGGGATTGAAATGCATAACATAGGATGTCCCTAATTATCATAACCCTTTATTTTAGATTTTTTAATGAAAATAACCCTTGATGAGAAATTACTCCAATCAAGGACATATGTTTGGCTATTCCGAATAGATTGATGGGCACTAGTTGCGGGGTGTTGTACTAATCAATTAGGGCAAACCTAGCTAGAAACAAGTGGCCCAAAGAGGTGAATAGGTTTTTTAAAATGGATTGGGCCTAGTCCTAACGTTCATTGTGTTAGCTAGGCTCTGGTCTCAAATTAAGCCCAATAACTAAATGGGACTTTTTAGATGGCTTTGTTCCAGCTAGGCTCAGCCATGATGTATAAGTTACACACATAAATAATAGTTATGAATGATGTGTAAGTTACATACATAAATAATAGATTCTTATACAAATCAAGAGATAACAACACTGAGGGCTACATGGAAGTAAGTAGGCCCAATAGTCTCATCTTCATTTGTGATCATGTCATTTTGCCTATATTACCAAATACATTTTCCAGATTAGCTAGCTAAAATCATTTTAAATGTTAATTGAGCTAGAATCATTTTAAATGTTAATTTACTTCCTTTCAATTAATGGATCTTTTTGCAATACACCTGCCATTTTGGATACTCATAAAACAAACTTCACAAAATATTTATTGTAAGAACTCCCTCCATTTGGTGAAATGTCGATGAAAAAAGATTCCTTGACCAGTTCAAACTTTTTTTTAGGAAGTTTAGTAAGTGTGTGTTAACAAAACTCCAATGAATGGCTAGAAACCAATGAACAGAACACTTTTTTCATTATTTTTTCCCAAAAAGACCAATATAGTCTATTTTTCTTTTTCTGAAAATTTTAGGCCTTTTGTTGGAACCACTTTAATTTATTTTTTCTTCAATTGAAGTGGAGGATATGCAAGATGGATCTAAAAAACAAAACAAGGGGTATTTTCTATTGTCCAATATTTTTTATATTCTCATTTTTCACAATTTCATTTTGGTTTAATGGGTTTCTTTTTCCACACATTAGCAATAAGATGATTGGAGGCAGGGAAAAATCCCTTTAGACTACTATAGCAATTGAATTGCTGGTCTGTGAATTTATTGGTTAAAATAAATGAGCCCCATCTTAATAGAATGCTTGGCTACTGTTCTAGGTCCTGCTTTAGACATTATTTGAAATTAAGATTTTTAATCTGCTTTACTTGTGAATTATGATGGTTGATTTGTTATTTATTTATTTTTTTTGGGTTCAACTATTATTTTGGATATATTCATATGTGTCAAATTTCAATTGGTTTTCTTAAATATTTGTAGATTGTTATTATTTATGTTCTTGGTCATAATATCTTGCTTTTGTTTATGTAATTCATTTGCATGAATTTTTTTTTTTCCAAATAAAGTGGTGGTTATAGATTAGATGATTTGGAGTTTTTGTTCTTCTTAGCCAGTGATCTCATGCACTTGATTGATTTCTACAAAAGAATATCAGTTTTATCTTATCCCTCAATTTGTATTCTTACCTATCAAGATCTTTATAAGCTTAGATATAAAGGGATTCTCATTTATTTTTTTTATAATTAACCATATATCTTAAACAGGTTTGCTATTCAAAATAAAAAAATTTCTCAATTGACTCACCCATTTTAAAAAAGAAGAAAAATTGAAAAATGCCTAAACTTGCTTTAAAAAAATGAGTTTTTCCCATATGCCCCCTAAGGTTTATAGAATTTATAAATAAGCCCCTGTGGTTTTAGGATTTATATATAACTCCATATGTTTCCATTTCAATACCTTTCATGTCCATAATATCAGTGGCCATGATGAGAATGAGCAACCACCAAAAAATTTGTATTGAAATTTTACCAAAACGACTACTTTGCCCTTACATCCATTAAACAATGAGTATATCATTATTTAAAAAATGTTATTGTTATTTTATCTCAAGACCTAATGATTTCTATCTTAATAATTCTCCAATGTACATGAAGCCTAATTATGTATTTTAAAACATGCATCAATCTAACAGTGGGCCATCCATGGGTTCGGTCAATTATAATCAATTATAAGTGTAGGTTATGATTTATTTGAATTTAACAAAATGGGTCTCATTTTAATAAAAACAGATTTATGTAGGCTTACTCTCCTACTAAATGTGCTATACTAATGGTTAATGTTACAAGCTTTAGAAAAGAAAATAAATTCAAGTTTTTAAAACTATGTATATAGATAGATAAAAAGGTTAGCAAATGTGTCATTGTACCCTAAAAAAAGACTTATAGTAGTTGTGAGACTATTGACTTTGGAACATTGAATGTAATAGAATAAAAAAGCAAGAGGCTATTGCAAATACTAGAATTGCAGGGGCCTATTCAGAAATCTTAAAAACCTTATAGGGGCATATACAAAATACTAAAAAAATGGAATACAAGTCTTTAAATGCAGAGGTTTAATTCATTGTTTCCTTGGACAAGAAGGTCTTTGTAGAATAGGAGCTAATCCAGTTTTTTCTTTCTGCCTTTTTCGTTAGAAAGGAACTAATCCAATTTTTAGTGCTTTAGGTAAGGTGAAACCATCTACAAACATTTAAAGCAGTTCGTTGAGGAGCCTTCATGTGTTAAAAGATGTGAGCTAGCAAACTTGTGGGGCCCACTCTTAACAAGTTAGTGACTTCTTTTCTGTGTGCCTTATCACATCATCAGTATATGGCATGTACCATTTTTATTTCTGTCAAGGAGAAAACTGGCGAGGTCTTAATGTGTGCAGGTTTCTTTTGTTATTTTCTTAGCCTAGCTACTCTATGGCTGAGACCCCTATCTGCCTAGTAAAAGGAGACACGTGTCATGAGATTGGAGAAACTGTGAGGAGAGAAGACCTCTAGATAAGAGTCGTGAGATTAATATGGACAAGATAGAGACCAAATTTATTACATGATGATGACTATGCGTGGTGAACCACCAAAATGATGACTCCATACATTAAATGAAAAAGATCGATACGAATCCGGGCAACAACTCTGCCCCCTACCAGCATACCTATAATAATAAAATTATGACTAAAGAGGAGGGTAACGTTCACATTGGAATAGCTTGTCAGTTGGTTTCAGGCAGCTCTTTCAGCCAACATCTAATGACCGTCCATTCGGAATCCAGTTGATTTAAGTCACCTTGCCTGCTTCCGTAACTCCTAATCTCTTCAACTTTTTCCTACTTTATTATTTTCCGTCGACAGCTGGCGCCTTCCTGTTCATTTTCCCTCCCTCTCCCTCCGAAGAAACGCCCTCCACCCTCTTCGTTTTCTTCTCCCCGTCCACACCTCTTCATCATCTTCCCATCATCCACACCAATTCATCTTCGTTCTCCATCCGAGAAATCACTCTTATGAGAAGGAATCTATCACGCTCCAAAATCTGAGGTCCTTGGGACCCTCAAATTACAAAGCACGATGAGCCCACTAAACTAAAGCAAAAGAAATTTTTTATTAATAAATCTCACTATACAATAGTTACATGAAAAATTAACTCTTATACATGCCACTAATGTTTAAAACGAAATTCTTGCAACTCATTTCTTAATCCCAATCCCCCATGCAAGCTAAGTATCCTCATTGTCTGACTCAACTGCAAAATCTAGGGAAAAACAAAAGGGGATGAATACAACTCTACAAGTAGACCCATTATAAAATTGTAGCAAACGGGTAACAATCAAGGAATCAAATTTATGAGCCACGGTTTTGAACAAATTGTCAAGAAGCGAAATATAACAATCTCAAAAGTAATAACGTTAATAGCAAGATCAGATCAATTACAAATTTACAAAATCGGATTTCAGTAGAGTTTACACAAGATGGAGGAAATGAGTAAAATAATCCAACAATTAATCAAAACATCACAAATTACAAGCAACATCCTAAAACCAAACTAAGATAAGGCATCTCCGCAGTAAACAAAATAACAAAGTGTGCTTGCCAGAGTTAAGCCTACCCCAAACACAAGGTACCCGCCAGGTACAAGCCATTTCATAAACAAAGTGGCATGAAGCCTAAGATTCCGGTAATCTCCAAAACAAAGTAGGGCTAGCTGCGACTAGAAATATCGCACAAAGGGGTCCCAATCCTAATGTCATACCCAAAAGGGACTAAAATCGGCGTATAAGCATCCCCACGATGCATTGTCCATACTTTAGAGAATGCCTTGAGGTCAAAGATGTACGAATAACAAAATCCAATAATTCACAAATTTTCAATTTACAAGCAAAGGTCAGATTGGAAACACAAATCGAATCTTTGAACAAATCCAACCTTCTAAATCAAATATCAATAATTCACTGAGAAATTTAATTCATAATAGAATGGTGTCCAACGATCTATATCGGATCTAACAATGAACAAAACCAAAACAAATCAAATAACAAATTCTGACAACAATGACAGCATGATGATATCAATATGAAAATATCAAATCCAATGATCAACAAATCAAAGGTAAAGGTAACAAGATTCCTCGGAGCTCTATGATTATTTCAACACATTTCAAAATTACAATTTAAAGCATGATCGAGGCAAGACATAGAAACGCAAGTAGTAGGGTAACATAGTAAGACTATTCGCGTTGGATCAATGGTAATCAGCGGATCTCACCTGACCTGGATGTCCAAGTGTTTCAATGTGAATGCCTGTGAATGATATTTTACAATTGAATTAGTAGTGGGGTCCAAAGATTTGGGTTTATGCACCAATTAGTTGACCTGGGTCAGGCTTGGGTATGGGTCAAATATCATGGGTTGACATGGTTCTTGACATACGAATAGGAGCCCAATCAATAATATAGGAGAAAAGGAAGGAAAGTTGGGTTCTGAATGGGGTTCATCTGGTTATGTGACAAGTGGATGCTAGATTTTGTGTGGGAAAGTACCTTTGATAACATAAGTTCGGTTTGGTGCCGGGAGAAATGTGGGTGAGGCCCCACTGGCGTGGGTTTAAATTCTAAGATGGGCACTAAGAAAATGATGGGGTTAGATGGCTATGGTGGGTGATGCATGTCAAGACACTCCTGGAACGATTATGTTAATGCAGAAAAGAAAGAGAATGGAACCTAGATACATACAAGGTATGCATGAACTTTATTGTGGAAATAAGAAAAGAATATAGTAGTGAAGAAGTGGAAAGAGAAGAAATAGAATGAAAGGAGATATCAAAGGGAAGAAAGAGGAAGAGAGAGGAGAGGATGAGCAGAAAACCAACAGGGAAGAAAATAATGAACAGTGGAAGAGAAAAAGAAAATACAGGGGTGCCCTTGGGTTCGGTCTGGGTGATGGAGATAGGACCAGGGCTGTTGTATGTGAAGTGGGTTCTGTTTGCAAGTTTGCAAAGTATGGGAACAAAAGGAGGGAACATGGAGAAGGAAGAGAATAAAATAGAGATGAAGAATGAAAAGAAAGGAAAAAGAAAAACAGGAGGAAGACAGTGCAGAAGAAGAGGAGGAAGAGCAATAAAATAGGGAAGAAGCTGAGCACGAGGAAGAAAAAGAACGGTGAAGAAGAAGAAGCAGCAACAGGAGAGTGGAAAGAAAGAGAGCAAGAGAGAGAGAAAGAGAGAGAGAGAAACAAAAGACAGATGAAGAAGGAACGAGGAAGAAGACGATGCAGAGAAGAGTACCAACCGGCTGGACCGGCACTGCAATGAGTACTAGTTCCGGGCTAGGTTCTTCTACCAAGAACAAAAGAGGAAAAGAACAAAAGAAGAGGAGAAAGAACAGGGGGGAAGAATGGAAAGCAGTGAAGAAGAAAAGAGCACGAGAGAGACGAGAACAGAAGTAGAAGGTGTGATAGATCCAAATGAGGAGACTCTGTCACGCGGCCGGAGATTTATGTGCGTTCCAGTGATGGTAAGCTCCGTGGATCTCTTCGCCTCTTGTCTTTCCTATAGGAATGGAGAGAATAATAATCATCCAAGCTCTAGGGCTCCCTTATCCTTATATAAACAAGTCCTAAAGAGTCACACTTACTAGAGACATCTTCCACCAAAAGCCCACATCCACTGAACCTATTAGGAGTCTTATTAAGGGGCCCAGATCAAGTCTTACACTAAAATGAGATTGTAATCTCTATTAGCAACTGCCCTACTTGATCTGACGTGGGACCCGTGGCATGCGGGCCACATGATTTCCTACAATCTCTCACTTGGCACGAATTCCATGTACATCAAACATTTCTCAATCCGATACGCACCACATTCCTTGCAAAAACCTCTGCAGACAAAGCCTTGGTGAGAGCATCAGCCATTCAATTTTTCTGAAGGCACATAGAAAATTTCTATATCATTCTTTTCAGCTTTTTCTCTAACAAAGTGATATTTTATTTCAACATGTTTTGATCGGCTATTAATCCTTTGCTCACTCACCATAGAAATGGCCGATAACTATCTATACTCATTTAGACAGGCTCCTTCTCATTTATTACCTCCAAATTACATAGGGAGTATTTTAACCAAAGAGCCTCCTAGACTACTGTACTGCAAGCCATATACTCTGCTTCGGCTGTTGATATAGCCGTAGAGGTCTGTTTCTTGCTACCCCAAGAAATTGCACCTCCTCCGAGGGTAAATACATAGCTGGTTGTTGACTTTCTCTGGTCTAAATCACCTGCCCAATCTGCATCTGAGTAGCAGCGCAGTTCCAGAACTTCACCTTGATAACATAGGTGAAGATTCACTGTTCCTTTGATGTACCACAGAATCCTCTTAACCGCATACCAATGCAGTAATCCTGGGTTACTTAGGAATCTACTTACGAGACCCACGGCGAATGCAAGATCTGGTCTCATACACAGCATCGCATACATGATGCTGCCCACAATTTGAGCATAAGGTTTTAATCTCATCATTTTCCTATCCTGCTCATTTGTGGGTCCTTGATTGCTTGACAATTTTGTGCTCCTGCAGATGGAAGTATCAATTAGTTTATAGTTAGCCAGATCAAACCTTTTTAACACAGCTTCCAAATAGGATCTCTGTGATAAAGTCAATATCCTATTTGTATGATTAGGGGTTATTTCAATGCCAAGGACATACTCTGCCTCACCCATGTCTTGCATCTCGAATCTTGACTTTAACCATTGTTTGATTTTATTTATGGCTTCCAATTTATTACTAGCGATCAAAATGTTTTCCACTTATAATGACAAATATACATAACTACTCATACTGCGTTTAATATAGAAACATGTGTCTACACTATTAGGGACAAATCCTATTTCACATATGGCCTGATGAAATTTTCTATACCATTGTCTGTGTAAGGCTCCGGATCCCACTAATCTTAATCTACGTTAATTAATTTTGTTTTATGCTAAGTAAACCTTACTAAGGCTAATTTAATTCAAAACTATGGGGTTTGGGTCTTGGATAGGTAGTCGGGCAGAGTTTGAACCTCACTCCATAGTTGAGAGCCTTTTTGTAAATTGTTCTTGCATCTTATGGGCACCTTGTCAACCGCTTCTTGCGAAAATTTTTGCGTAGACCATCTTTCGTGTTGGGCCCAACTTGATCTGGATTCATTTTGGGCCAACTTTTGGCCACGTGACCTATTTCGTAAATGGCCCCAAACAAAAGGGTTTGCATGCAAAGGTGAGAAATTTCCTTTTAAAGAGAAGAACCCAACGTCCCTTCTCCTTTCTTCCTCTTCTTCCTCACGTGGCTGCTGGAGTGGTCTCTCCCTCTCTTCCTCAATCTCCACCTTCACTTCCAGATTTGGGGAGCTATTAGACTTGAGAAGTCTTGCTTGGAGTGGGGGGGGGGGGGGGGGGGGGGGATTCTTCCTCCTCTTCTCCTTTCCCTGAGCATTTTTCTCCTAGGGTGTTCTCTTCTTCAAGCTAGCTAATTAAGGGGAAGACCCACCTCCATTTCATTCATTTGGATTTATTAGAGTCATAAGGACTCAACTCATGACATGCATGCAAACCTAAACCCCATTTTTCATTGCATGTTCTGCTTGTAGAGAGAACCCATTTCGTTGGAGGCTTTCCCCTAACCACACAACAAGAAGGAATTGGGGAGGGCAAACACTGTTAAGAGGCAAGTACTCGAGTTCATATGCACTGCATGTGTGATTTCGTCATAGACCATTGAGTTAGTTTTTTTAATTCTTCAATTGCAGTTCATTTTCACTGTTTACTGGTGTGCAAATGGGGTATGAATTGAGCTAGAGTGATAAGAATGGAATATGAGGGTGTGTGAGTATAGAACACCTTCAAAGACACTCTAATTAAGCCCTAGAAATTCCCCACAAGTTGGTTTTATATGGGTCCTGTACTGAAACTGAGCCACAAAACTGACTTCAGGTTTCTGAAGCTTACGGTGAAGCCACGGCTAAGCTGTGAATATTTACGGCTTAAAGTCCCAAGAGCAACAAATTGGGTTTTTGTACTGCGGCTCGCCCACGGCTGCATCATGAAATGCACTACGGCTAAGCCGTGGCCAGCCCGTACCCAAGCCGTAAGCCTTCCTACGGCGAGCTTTCCAGAGAGCTCGAAAAACCCATTTCTTTCTACGGCTTACACATGGCTGCACCGTGAAACACAGTACAGCTAAGTCGTAACATAGCCGTAACCTAGCTGTAGGCTTAGTACGGCTAAGCCGTAAGCCAACATACGGTTAAGCCGTAACTGCGCCCGAAATATAGAAAGGAATCTAAGCCACTCGACCAAGCCGTAACCTTGAATACGGCTAAGCCGTAAGAACTTAGTGAATATAGGATATTAGGAACCCTCAATGACTTCGTAGGGCCTTAGTGTTGGCACCTTCCATACCACCACACTGGCCCAATGGTAATCACATGTTGGGGAAAATGAACGATTTCCGGATGATCTCCCAATGACAAGTCATGGATGTTGGCATAAGAAGGGGGTGTCCTGTATGCCTATGAGGTGATACCAAGACACGGTAACACTACGACACCGGACGTTTTATGAGTACATCGTGTTAAATGTCCTTGGGGATCATGGGTTAACTAATATAGGGTGGATAGTGATTCTTGGATACGTACTTAATCCGAATGCATTCATATTGCTAAAATATATTACTTTCAACATGATTTGTTATCGGATTCACTTCCTCTAGCAAACCCTGAGGCAATTCAGACCTAAGGTTTTAATAAGTGCGTGTCTGACAAGCTAGAGTTTCTACTGAGTGTGTGCTTGCTAGCCAAGGGTATAGCCGAGGTTCGGGCCTTTGCAGCCCATATGCATATGCTTTGCCTAATTATTCATTTGCCTTCATGATTAACTATCCCTCCATACTACTATTCCTTATGTATGTTATGACTAGTATGATTGAATCCGAGTCGGCACCACTTAGCTTGTGCCCTTTGGGTATAGTATGTCACTACTGCAGTAGTTTACGGAGGAGATGTTGGCGCTCCTCGGGAAGTTAGCTTGATCCCCTGGCGAACTATATGTATGCTCCTTTTTGGGAGAATAGAGCATCGTGGTTGCTAACTAGTATGCATGACGTTTTAAGTGTAATTCCTCATCCATTGCCATTCATGCACCATATGTCTAGTAAACTATCATTGCTCTTTAATCAGTGTGTATTGTTAAGTTCATTTGATATATTATGTTATACTTGCTTCCTATGCCTCGGAACTTGCTTAACCCTCGTGTTAACAATGTTACCCTTGGTATTGCAAGTACAGAACTCGGTTCCAACTCGAGTGTTGACACGCCCACGGAGAGTGCCCCAACGGTCCCTTGGGGTATAGATGATTGGAAGGATGGTGATGTCTTTTATTAGCCATCTTACGGAGTGCGTTAGTTTTGGAGGTGTTATAGTCACATTTTGGTCTGTCCTTAGGAAAGCGCAAATTGGACTTTCTGTACCTAACTCCTTTAAGTAAATGTTGAATTGTATGAAATGTAATTGGAAACTTAAGCATTGCTATATACATATATCTATATGTCTATCTATGAATGACAAAGGATATGTTCATTTAACTTGCTCTTGATTATTACCGAATATTTCGCAGGAGTTCGTTTATGATGAGTTATATTCCTACGTGTGTTGGCATACCTCACAGGTTCCTGTGGAATCTCCCTTGTAGGAATTCGTGCATAATTCTTCAGGGCACGGATTTCTACGGAATTACGTATACACGCCCTAGGGGCCCACTCAAATCTCCAAATTCCTGGGATAGGGGCGTGACAGTCTGGAGGCCTGTTTTAATCCATATAATGCCCTATTAAGTTTGTGCACTTTGTCCTCGTGACCTTGCACCACAAAACCCTCGGGTTGTTTCATATAAATTTCTTTTTCTAATTCGCCGTTCAAGAATGCTGTTTTCACATCCATTTGGTGCAATTCAAGGTCACGACATGCTACCAATGCTACTAAGGTGCGTATGAATTGGAATTTTACGACCGGAGAAAATATCTTCTCGTAATCTATTCCTTCCACTTGTGTGAATCCCTTAGCTACTAACCGTGCTTTATATTTATCCAAGGATCCATCCTTTTTAAATTTCTTTCTAAGAACCCATTTACATCCAATGGCTTTTCAATCTTTAAGTAGATCTACCAATTGCCATACTTGGTTCTTTTTAATTGATTCCATCTCCTCTCTCATAGCCTCTAGCCAACACTGCGCATCCTGCGCTTTGACCGCTTGAGAGTAGGAGGTTGGATCCAAATCTTGCACGGTTTTCAATAAACTGCAATAATCATCTAGATATGCCAGTTGTTTCCTTGCCCGAATCCATCTGCCAATTGGCTCATCGGGTTGTTCAATCACCTCACCTTCCCTACCTCCCCCTCCTTTGGCAACGGCTCCGGCAAAGTGATGAGTCTTTATAAATGCATATTTTCATACACATTTTGACCCATTTTAAAGACTTATTAACTTGAAAGAGCCTCATTTAGTGTGATATCATGGTTTAATTCATTTTAAATTCATCTTTATATTTTTCTGCATAAATTGCTTAAAAATCACACTTTTAGCATAAATTCATGAAACCTGCTATTTTTGGAAAGTCTATTTTTGGAAAGTTTTGTGAAAATAATTTTTCTCATGAAATAAATTGAATTCTCTTCATCATTAGTTCATTCATACAAAATCATGAAGAATGATGTACACTTTTATTATCATTTTATGAGAAATGGGCCCACAGCCATGCATATGTGATGTTAGGGGTAAAATTGTCTTTTCACATGAATTCACATCTGTTTTGTAGGAAATTGATTATATGGGTCCCATTTGTAAAGAATTGAGGCAAGGAATTGATTTTTAAGAGAAAGGAGAGCAGAATTGAAGAGAAAAGGAAATTGGAAGAAAATTGTAAAAAGTCGGCTTTATGGTCCCACACACACATGCACATGTGTGGGGCACACCTGTAAAACATCCAAGATGGGGTCCATTTATTTGTTGCACATTTTCAAGAGATTTTGAAGAGAATTTGAAGAATATCTCATCAAAGATGGACAAAGAAAGCCACATAGGTGTTCTTTTTTGAGAAGGAAAAGATTTAATTGAAAAAAAATATAAAAAATTATCCAAGCAAGCTATTCCACGTCCAAAAGAGATTTTGGATCAGATTTTGATTGAAAAAGTAAAGAAAAAAATCAAGGGAGAATTATCTAAAAGATCTCTTCAAGTTAGGAGCCAACAAGGAGAATTTTCCAAAAAAGGAAAGTTGACGATGCAAAGAGATAAAAGGGGAAGTTCTACACCTCATGTGGGCCAAGTTTGATTCTAAGAGAGGATTCTTATCCTTATTTCATCTCTCAAAAGATCTCAATGCAAGGTGGCAAAGACAAAGAAGGAAAGAAGCATCAAAGAGGGATTTCTGGACAAAACAAGCAAGGAAATAAGAGAAAAATAAAAAGAAAAAAAATCTCCAAGGATATTGCACGTCCAAAGCATTGGTTGGAGCCCTTTTTTTCTTTCATTTTTTAATTATTTTTAATATTTTAAAGTTTGAGAAGGAGTAGGACTTGAAAAAGTATAAATATGGCACCCTTCTCTCATATTCTTCATGGAAGAATTACCCACCTCCCACCTCTAGATTTCTTCATCCATCTCTCCCTCTCTTGTCTCTACATCTCAAGTCATCAAGGAGGCTTAGCCCTAAAGCCACACCACCAACCTTGAAGTGTCAACTAGAAGGAGGAATTCTCATCCATCGTAGTATGTAATTGTTTGCTTTTTATTTCCAATCTTTTGTAAAACAATTTCATGCTAGTAAAGTTTGTTTCTTTTCAATTGTTCTTGTCTTTGATTTTGTGGTATTCATAATTTTAGTCTTGTTTGTGATTGGGTTAATTTTTGTTCTTGTTTAAATATTGGGATAGAATTGGAATTACAACTAGTAACCCATCTTAGTAACCTTTTTAATATACTTTGTCTCTTTGGATACATTGTATGTTTGGAGGCAATGCAAGATGGAGTTAAAGAGGTTTGAGTGAAAAAAGACTAGAGGCCAATGCTGAAATTTATTTTTACATGGAATGAAAATTTGTTATTCTCACTTAGATTGATGACCTAAGATGAAGAATAAGACCCTAAGACAACACTGCTAATTTATTTTAGCCCAAATTAAGATAAGAAATTGAAAGAGCAATCTACCGCCTTTGACTTTTTGTTATTACCGCCTTTGACTTCAGTTGTTTACCGCCTTTGACTTTCGTGTTATTACCGCCTTTGACTTCCTGCAATTTTATGTTATTTTTTGCATTCTTATCATAAGATTTTGTGCATATTTAAGTTGATGAAAATTAAGCCTTCATATTTGAATCTAACGATTAAATTCGGACTCAATATATATACAGCATAACTTAATAGTTTCAGCAAACTGTAAAAACAGTTTTTGACAAAAAGTTCGAAGTGGATAGACCAGTCAAATCACAATATTTTTCTTTGAAACTTGGGAAAATTAAAGTTTAGGATGTGGTCTTTCATTCCCCAAAATTTCAGATCAAAATAATTTCGGAAGGTTTGTGAACCAGAGGTTTAAACTTTGCCAATCAGTCAACCCGAATCAGAATTCCTTCACAGGATTTTGCAAAGTTGTCATGTTCATGCACTGATAACTTTTTCGTTTTAAATCCTTTTTCACTTCCATTTTTTTGTTGGTTTCTTGCATCAGTAGAGCATGAATTCTAGCCATTAAATTTAGATTTAGAATGCATTAGAATAGTTCAAATCATGCATAAAATTTGCATCAACATACTAGTTTTTCATACTTAGAATTTTTCAGCATCTCATGGCATGCATTGCATTATTAATTTTACTAACTTTTTAATTTTAAATTTGTTTCTAGTTTTATGTTTTTGATTGTTTTAGTTAATTTTCAAAATTAAATATCTTTCTAAAATTATTTTAATTGAAGATTTTAAATTGGAAAATTTACTAGTTTTGGAAATTCTAACTTAGAAAAGTTTCTAACTTTTGTTTATTTTGTTTTTAACATTGTTTAGTTTAGTTAGTTTCTAATTTTAGATTTAGTTTTATTGGAAGTTCTAACGTGTGTTTTGTTTTGCAGTAAATTTAATTTTACTTTTAGGAACTTTTAGAATTAGGGATTGTAATTATTTTGTTTTAGGAATGTATGTATTTGTTAGATTATAAATTAGGCTAGTTTAGATTTTTATTTAAGACAGGTTACAAGTTAAAAATACCTTAAACACATTGCTCCCTGAGGATCGACCTGGTCTCACCAGTTTTATTACTACATCGCCGTTCTGCACTTGGAGTTCACGATCAAGTTTTTGGCGCCGTTGCCGGGGAGCGCCATTTAAGGTAATTTTTCTAACTTTCCTTTTTTACATTGTTTTGTGGTTGTGGTT
This sequence comes from Sextonia rubra, assembly GCA_037013555.1. NCBI lineage: Eukaryota > Viridiplantae > Streptophyta > Magnoliopsida > Laurales > Lauraceae > Sextonia > Sextonia rubra. Next base: position 99,554,619 of record JASUAD010000001.1, on the reverse strand, counting down.
TCATTGTGGCATCTTTCTAGAAATTGGAGGACATGCATGGAATGCTAAGGCGCCCTAATTTGGAATAGGAATGTGCATGGAATGCTAGAAAGTACACATCACTTTGATTTTTAGAAACTTTCTAAAATTGGAAAAGTTACTGTTTTTCAACTTGTCTCAACTTCTTTTGGGAAGAAAGTTTACCAAAAGTGATCTAGTCATTGTCCTTAATCTTCTTAGTGTCTAAGGAGGCCTTTGCCCCTGTAGTGCGCGACAGCTTGGTTGTTCAGGAAATTGGTCCATCTGTGACTTTACCACTTCCTGGTGGCTAACCTGGCCGAGTTGGTTTCGTAGGACTAGATTGGAAAACTTAAGGAAACTTTTCAACCCTAGGGAGTTTTTTTTAGTTGCTTTCATAACTTAGGTTTTTTTATTATTTTTTATTATTTTTTTTCATTTTCTAAAAAAAATCTCAAAATTCCAAAAAGAAAAGACAAGCCCTCTTAGCCAATTTGGCAAAGAGGATCAGCGCATAGATTAGAAAGGAAAGAATCTCCTAGACCCTCCAGTCCTTTGAGATTGTCTTCAATGGTGAGTGGGTCCGGTAACAATGATGCCCAATTCAGGAATGGGAATAACAATGGGGACCGCAATGGTGTGGAGGTTAATCAGCCACCTAGGACTTTACGTGATTACTTGAACCCCGCTCGACAAACTACACCATCATGTATAGTGATGCCCCCAATCACGAGTCAATTTGAGATCAAACCAGGCATGATCCAACTTCTACCCAAGTTTCATGGGCTTGACTCTGAAAGTGCATACTTGCACCTAAAAGAATTTGATGAAGTATGCTCAACACTTCAGTTACAAAATGTAGTGCCGGATGTAATCAAACTTCGATTATTTCCATTTTCTTTGAAAGATAAAGCTAAGACTTGGCTCCACTCTCTTAGACCAAGTTCAATCAACACCTGGAAAGGCCTAGAGACTGAATTTTTGAAGAAATTCTTCCCAAAGCATAAGACCAACACTTTGAAAAGGGAAATTATGATGTTTAGACAAAATCTCAAGGAACCCTATTGTAACACTCCGACCCAGCTTGACCCCGTTTAGTGGTTAGTTAATCTTGTTTTCGTGGTTAATCGTGTTTTGTTCGTGTTTAGTTTGCGTTACGGGTCATGGATAGGTAGTTGGGTTGAGTTTGACCTGGAATAAGTAGACCAAGCCCTTTTTCGTAATTTTAGCTTTTCTTAGACATGGTCATTTTTGCATCATCTTGATGTCAACACGTGTCTTTCGTTGAGCTCGTTAACTTTCGTAACTACGTCATTTGCAACCGAGGTCGTGTGATTCGATTGGACCCGAGTTTGACTCAAACTGAAAATACACTTTTCACTTGGCTTTCATTGCAATTTGATCAACCCACTAACTTATATAAGCTCACCATCGATCAAAACTCATGTTCTCTCTCTCGTTTTCTCTCTTTTCCTGCACTGCACTGCTCTCTTGCATTCTCTTCTCCAACCTCCATCGATCAAGTTCAAATTGAGGTAGTGGGATTCCTTGCATGTGAGGTGAGTAGGAAACTTTCCATTCTCTCATCTCTTCCCTCTAGTTCTTCTCCTTCTTGTTCTTTTGATGGGTTTATGTTGTGGATTTCCCTCCATCCCTCATGCATGCATGTTGTTTTGCTTTGTGTTAGATTGTGTTTGGGCTTGAGAACTACAATTGTGCAAGTGATCTCCAATTGAGGCAAGTATAACCATAGTTGTGAGAACCCATGTTGGTATGCTTTGATTTTGGTTAGCTCACATTAATGTGTATGGAAAACATGTGTTTACAGCCCATTGATACTCATTTGATTACTACTTGGTCTATCTCCCTTGATAAATTGAAATTTGGATGCTTCCCAGACATTCTGTACAGGTTTCAGGAAGTTGAGTTCGTGCAGGTACGGCTAAGCCGTATAGCACCTACGGCTCACAATCCAGAGAGGAGAAAACCCAGTTTTCCTCTACGGCTAGGGCACGGCTAAGCCGTGGATTGCCCTACGGCTAAGCCGAAGCCCAGCCGTGGCCCAGCCGTAGAACAATACAGGGTGCAATTTCTGGAATAACTGGGAGTCAGCAACTGACAGGTCTTCTACGGCCCAGCCACGGCTAAGCCGTAGACCACACACGGCTAAGCCGTAGCACACACACGGCTAAGCCGTATCCACATTAGACTAATGAAAGAAAAACAAAGATAGGTGTAACGAAAAGACCGATATGACCTTCATGATAGAATGTAGAACACCTAGACTTGCCCAACGAAATATGATACAACGCGTGAATGATCTCGAGGGCTGCGAATCATTCATGTTCGTTATCCGGATGTTAAGCACCTCCCCATGGGTGTTGGTTTAAGGGACTTCGTGCACCGCCCGATTCCATGCAACACTAGACAACGGTGCATCGAATAACTTAAAACTACATCATCATGCACGGTTAGAAACACCGGATAATTAGATTAGAATTGGGTTGTAACTTAAGATGATTCGATTTCGCATGATTTGTTGCATAACATATTGCATTCGATCATTGATCTCACACTCTGACATGATTACTTGTATCCCGTTACTTTACTTTCACATTGCGATTATTTACCCTGAGTATACATGTATGATATGTTCACTTTCAGATATGTACACATGATATGTTGTCACGATCTACTCAGGATTTTCATGATTGACTCTGTATGGTCAGGCTCTACTTAGCCTCAGCCTTAGGATCCCGACGGGGTGAATTTGGTATAGTTATAAGGACCTGCTGCAGTATGGATTTGTCTTGGGGAACCGGACCCCAGGAAACCGAGACCCATTGTACCCTGGCCCGGACAATGGTGTTCTTTGCATGTTATAAGATCCCTCTTTTGGGAGCACATGGTAATGTAGTAGCCACTAGTTATGTACACAGCATGTTACCCTTGATTCACGCAGCATATTTCTTTCTTGCATGATAGCCTAGTATACGAAAATGCCTTCTCTAATAACATGATGTTCTTTATTCTATTAGACACAGCGTGTGTTAACTTGCTATGGTTTATACTTTGCTGAATCTTCGTATTCACAGTTGTTTTTGGTGTTGCAGGCCCAGATCCCCCTGCCGAACCCTCGCCGGTCGGCCAGGCTCCAGATAAGACCCCCGGGGCCCCATCAGGCCTAGAGGAGTGGATGTGATCACTCCACGGGAGCGCGTTCATGGCATGCATCATGTTGGAGTCATGTTTTGGGGATTTTTAGACTTGTATATGTCATGACATGTCACTATTGTATTTATCCTTTTGTTCTTTTGTAAACGTTCATATGTAATTATGTCAGTCCTTTCCTTGTATCCTCTTCTAGTACTGTTAGTTGTTTATGTTTCTGATATTTACAGCTTCCGCATACTTGCTCGGCACGTGTGCTTGTTCCCTTGTGCGTGTGCATTTAGACTCGGTCTACGTGTGCATGCACGGGAGTACGTGTGTCATTAGGTTTGGCTTTTGCTAACCCCCGAACCCTGGGCTCGGGTTGTGACACCTATTATAAGTGTTGGGAAAGATTTAACGAATTAGTCCTTGCATGTCCTCATCATGGATATGAAACATATCGTCTCATCAAGATTTTTATTGAGGGTTTAACCCCTGATACCCGTCAATTTATTGAGATGACGTGCAATGGTCAATTCGATCAAAAACAAATTGATGAAGCGTGGGAATTCTTGGAACTAATGGCCGAAAATGCACAAAAATGGGCCTCGTCTGATGGGGCAGATCAATCCAGGTCATTGAACCAGTCTAAGGGAGGAGGAATCTATCATCTAAACAATCAATCTGAAATTCAAGCCAAGCTTGCTGCACTTACAAGAGAAATAGAAACCATGAAACTTGGAAAGAACAAGGATACAATCATGGTTTGTGGTATTTGTGCTTCTGAAGATCATTTGTCAGCAGACTGTCCAACTGGACCTGCATTACAGGAAGCAATTCAAGAACAGGCTAACATTTTGAACTCATACCAAAAGCCGTTCAATACAAATACCATGGGGAACACGTATAATCCTTCGTGGCGAAACCACCCAAAGTTTAGCTGGAGGAATGGGCCAAGTGCTACACCTGAGTATAATCCCCAAAGACCATCAAATTCTGGTGCATACATGTCTCCACAACATAATACATCTTATGCACCACATAATAGGTCATTGGAGGAGTCCCTCAGTATGCTAGTGCAATCTCAACAACAATTTATGCAAAATATGCAAAATAATCAACAAATGATTCAGAATAACCAGCAGGCTATCCAAAGGTTAGAAACTTCTGTCGAACAAATCAAATGTAGCCTTCAAATTCAAGGGAAAGGAACATTTCCTGCTCAACCTCTCCCAAACCCAAAAGGCCAGTTTGAAGTGAACGACATAACTAACCCAAACTAGCAGGAGCATGTTCAGGCAGTCACTCTACGCAGTGGCAAAGAACTTCAAGACAATCCAGAAAAAGATAAACAACATGTCTCCTCGGATTTGAATGAAAAGATTAAAAAGGATAGTGCTAATGCAAAAATTGTTGTTGAGAATGAAAATGGTCCTTACCCCATAACTGTCACACCCATTGCCCCTTTTCCACAAAGATTGACCCACCTCAAGAAGCCTGTCACAACCCGAGCCCAGGGACCGGGGGTCAGAGAAAGTCTAACCAATGACACACGTACTCCCGTGCATGCACACCTAGACCCCGTCCAAGCATACACACACAAGGGATCATTCACACGTGCAAACAACTGTACGCGGAAGCTGTACGTATCAAGGCATACCACAATATTCCAAAAGACATAGGAGATTACAAAATAACATGAACTGGCAATAACCAATACAAGAACGTATGACAATATAGTGGGCTTACAACGATCAAAAATCAAAATACAGATATCACTCAGGCCCACTGTACAATTACAGAAAAGTCCCCTCAATAGACTCCAACACAAAGAATGGGGAAACCCAAAATGATGCAAACCGTACTCTGGAGGATGGATCAAGTCCACTCCTCTAGGCCGGAGGGGGCCTCGCAAGCCTCTCCTGGAGTCGGGTCGACCGACGCAGGATCGGGAGAGGGATCTGAGCCTGCAACACACAAGACAAACGCATAAGTACAACGACTTAGCAAAGTATAAGCCAACAAGAAGATAACACGAATTGTGTCGAATACTGAATAATACTGAACAGTGATCATAATGCAATATCCGTAGAAATTATAACTGTATACTAAACACTTATGCAAATGAATAAGCATGCTATCAGAATCATAAACAGGTAACAATCAAGTGGCTACTACATTGGCCATTTTCTCCCTTACGAGAGCAATCAGGATGAGAACACCAGCGACCGGGCCAGGGTACGCATGGGTCTCTAGTTCCCGGGGTCCGGAGTCCCAGGACAAGACACTCTGCAGAGGTAAACACTTAAACTAAACCAAAGTTAACCCCGTCGGGTATCCTAAGGCTGAGGCTCAGTAGTGCCAAGACCAATCACAATCAATCGGATGATGCACCTCAATCAATCAATCATATCATATCACTTATCACTTACAGATCTCACATATCATGCTGAACAAACAATAGGAAGTGCATCGCATATACTGATACTGAATGTACATAAACTGATACGGATACGGAATGTACATAAGCAATTACAAGAAGTGCTGACAATGAGTATCAATCACAATCACTGACTCATAACTGATGCAAGTACTCCAATGGAGCAATGATAACACTGATACCAATATAACAATAGAATGGTTCCGCCCGGGCTTCGCTCTGGGGTTGCTGCATGTCCCACAGAATCGAGAGGTCCAGCGCAGAACACATAAGAGGGCATAACCGTAGTCAATATGCTGTACACATCAAGATACCTTTACGAATCAAGGTCAATTACAAGCCAATCCTATACTAATTATCCAGTGTTTCTAACCGTGCATGTTGATGTAGTTTTAAGTTGTTCGATGCACCATTGTCTAGTGTTGCAGTGTCTGGGGTGTGCACCGAAGTCCCTTAAACCAACACCCATGGGGAGGTGCTAAACAGCTGGATAACAAGCATGAATGATTCACAGCCCATGAGATCATTCATGTCATGCAAACATTCCATTGGGCATGTCTAGGTCAGCTACATTCTATCATGAAAGCCATAAACGGTCTGTTGCTTAAACCTAGTCCCTTTTCATTCACTTCTCAAGGTCTCACGGTGTAGCCGTAGGTAACCTTACGGCTTAGCCGAAGCATCTTACGGCTTAGCCGTACTATGCACTGCGGCTGAGCTGAGGTTCCCCAAATATCCATCCGGATTTACGGCTCACCCGTATTTTACTCTACGGCTCAGCCGTATCCTGGTCCACGGCTTAGCCGTAAGACAATGTACGGCTTAGATCAGGCTGGGCCGTAGAAGAATGGCAATTTGCCAACTTCCAGTTATTTTCAGCTAACAGTCTGTACTGTTCTACGGTTAGGGTTACGGCTGGGTCTCGGCTTAGCCGTAAGCCATTGTACGGCTTAGCCGTAGCACATTTCACGGCGTAGCCGTGAGTGCACGGACTCATTTTTCTGGAATCATTACAGTCATACAGAAACTGAACAAAACGACTGAAAAACAGCAAATAACAGTGAAATGAACTCAATGGGGCTGTCCAATACTGAGAAACACAATGAAGCATAAAAACACAACAATCAAATCACTATCAATCGGTGTTCACACATCTTGGGCTTATACTTGCCTCACGGACGAAATCCACACGCTGATTGGCTCAGTCCACCGGAAACACACACGAAAATGGGCTCCTTTCTTCCTCCCTCAAGCAGTCGAACAGAGAAGGAGAAGGAGAGAAAGAGAGCTGTCAAGAGAGAGACGAGCTGAGAGTGAGAGAACGAGAGCTGAGAGATGATCGAGAGAGAGACAGGGAGTTGGTGAGATTTTTATAACTCAATTTGAGTCCAAATTGCACTTAGGTCCAAACAGTTTACACAATTATCAGTTTGAGTCAAATGATGGTCCAACGAGAGCAAACGAACTCATTCGGATCCAAGACAGTTACGAGAATCGACAAGCTCAACGAAATACACGCGATGACGTCAGAAAGACACAAAACTGACAAGGTCAATCAAAAGCCAAAATTACGAAAAAGGGCTCGATCTACTTAGACCAAGTCAAACTCAACCCAAACGATCTCTCTACAGCTCAAAGCCAAAAACAAACAAAATCAAAACACACTTAACGCGCAATTCACACGAAATTACTCGCTAAACCGGGTCAACTCGGGTCGGAGTGTTACAAAGCCAATCCCAAACCAGGAGATCTTAGACATTTTTAAGGATGTTAAAATCAATATTCCTCTATTGGATGCAATAAATCAGATTCCATCCTACGCTAAGTTCCTTAAGGATCTTTGCACTGTCAAGCGTAGGACGAATGTACAAAGAAAGCTTTCTTCACTGAGCAAGTTAGTGCACTCCTAAACGGGAGCACACCCCAGAAATACAAAGATCCAGGATGCCCCACCATATCATGCACCATTGGAAATCACCGGATTGGTCAGGCTTTACTAGACCTGGGGGCCAGTGTTAATCTATTACCCTACTCGGTTTATCAACAACTGGGGCTAGGCGAGTTGAAACCTACCAAGGTTACTCTACAACTCGCAGATCGTTCGATCAAGAAACCAAGGGGGGTAATAGAAGACGTATTAGTGCAAATTGAAAAATTCTATTTTCCTGCTGATTTTTATGTATTGGACACTCAACCAATACACAATCACAATGCTCAGATTCCGGTAATTTTGGGAAGACCATTTTTAGTAACATCAAATGCATTAATCAATTGCCGAAATGGAATGTTAAAACTTTCTTTTGGAAACATGACCATTGAACTAAATATATTCAATTTATACAAACATCCTGAGGATATTGATGATGATCTCCTCAAAATGAACTCTGTGAATACTGTGTTGGAGGATGATTTAGAGGATTGTGTTAACTCCCACATTACACCGATGCTTGAGGCCAATGAGGATATAGACTTTCTTGAGGAAATGGATAATGACACTATGGAAGAAGCTCATGCTATCTGGACACCCAAGTTTGAGGAGCTTGTACCAAATGGTGCACCACCTCTTCCATCTCAAGTTGAACCACCCATACCTGAGTTGAAACCCGTCCCTTCTAACCTCAAATATGCTTACCTTGGGGATGAGGAGACCTACCCAGTAGTTATTTCTTCGCTTCTTACTGAGAATCAAGAGGCCCAATTATTGAAAGTACTCAAACAACACAAGAATGCGATTGCTTGGAATGTGGCTGACATCAAAGGAATCGATCCTTTAGTGTGTATGCATCGCATCTACCTTGAAGAGGATGCAAAACCATGTAGGCAAATGCAACGCCGGCTTAATCCTACCATGCAAGAAATGGTTAGGGCTGAGGTGCTTAAACTGCTTGATGTGGGCATAATCTATCCCATCTCAGATAACCAGTGGGTCAGCCCTACCCAGGTCGTTCCAAAAAAAAACCGGTATCACTGAGTCAAAAATACACAAAATGAACTTGTTCCTACCCGAGTCACCACAGGATGGAGGGTATGTATAGACTACAGGAAACTTAATGCATTCACACGTAAGGACCATTTCCCTCTACCCTTTATGGACCAAATTTTGGAAAGGGTAGCTGGCCACCAGTACTATTGTTTTCTTGATGGATATTCTGGATATAACCAAATAGAAATCTCCCTTGAAGACCAGGAGAAAACTACATTTACATGCCCCTTTGGTACTTTTGCTTATTGGCGAATGCCTTTTCGGTTATGTAATGCTCCCGCCACATTTCAGCATTGTATGCTGAGTATTTTTAGTGACATGGTGGAACGCATTCTCGAGGTCTTCATGGATGATTTCTCTGTGTTTGGTGACTCATTTGAGGATTGTTTGACCAACCTTGAGATTGTTCTCACCAGATGCGAAGAAAAGAACTTGGTACTCAATTGGGAAAAATGCCATTTCATGGTTCGCCAGGGAATTGTCCTTGGTCATATTGTGTTTGAAAAAGGTCTAGAAGTTGACAAGTCTAAAATTGATTTGATTGCCAACTTACCCACACCCAAAACCGTAAGAGATATAAGATCATTCTTAGGGCATGCAGGGTTCTACAGAAGGTTCATTAAAGATTTTAGTTCTATATCTCACCCTCTCTGTGAACTGTTATCCAAGGATGCACAATTTGAATGGACTGAGGCATGCCAAGTGGCCTTTGAAAAATTAAAAGGTATGCTAACGTCTGCTCCAATTATGCAACCTCCAGATTGGAACCTTCCTTTTGAACTCAAGTGTGATGCCAGTGATTTTGTGGTTGGGGCTGTTTTGGGACGTAAGGATAAAAAGCCTTATGTGATTTATTATGCAAGTAAGAGCCTGAATAGTACACAGATCAACTATTCAACAACTGAGAAGGAATTATTGGCAGTGGTCTTTGCACTTGACAAATTTCGCTCTTACTTGATTGGATTTAAGATTGTGGTGTTTACTGATCATTCCGCGCTAAAGTACCTTCTTTCTAAGAAAGATGCTAAGCCCAGACTGATTAGATGGATCCTTTTACTCCAGGAATTTGACTTAGAAATCAGAGATAAGAAAGGAGTAGAAAATGTTGTGGCAGATCACCTTTCTAGACTTGTCATTTCTAATACTATTAAGCCAACACCAATCAAGGATAATTTTCCAGATGAACACCTTTTTGCATTCTCCAAACCCCCTTGGTTTGCAGATATAGCAAATTATCTTGCTATGGACAGTATTCCTAGTCATTGGACTAAGCAAGATAAAGATTTGTTCTTTTCTGAGGTGAAACATTTTTTCTGGGATGATCCATACTTGTTCAAATACTGCCCAGATCAACTTATCAGGAGGTGTGTGCCAGATGATGAGATTCCTAGTGTCATATCATTCTGTCACTCACAGGCTTGTGGAGGCCATTTTTCTGCTAAAAAGACATCCTACAAAATATTATAATGTGGTTTTTATTGGCCCACACTTTTTAAGGATGTTCATGAATTTTGCAAGACCTGTGAGCGCTACCAAAAATTGGGTAATATTTCAAAAAGAAACATGATGCCTTTGAACCCAATTTTGGTAATTGAAATTTTTGATGTAGGGGGTATAGACTTTATGGGACCTTTTCCTCCTAGTTTTGGTTTCATTTATGTCTTGGTTGCTGTTGATTATGTCTCAAAATGGATAGAAGCTATTCCTTGCCGGAGTAATGATGCTAAAACTATTCAGAGATTTTTGAAGGATGTGTTTTCACGATTTGGAACCCCTCGTGCCATTATAAGTGATGGGGGATCGCATTTTTGTAATAGAACTTTTGAGGCCCTTATGAAGCAATACGGAATAACTCACAAAGTGGCCACCCCTTATCACCCACAAACTAGTGGGCAAGTAAAGGTATCAAATCGTGAAATCAAGCGGATTTTGGAGACTACCGTAAACCCTAATCGAAAAGATTGGTCTACTCGACTAACTGATGCATTATGGGCTTATCGGACAGCTTTCAAACTCCTATTGGAATGTCTCCTTATCGGCTAATTTATGGGAAAGCTTGCCACTTGCCAATGGAACTTGAGCATAGAGCTTATTGGCCTATTAAACAGTTCAACCTTGATCCAGATAAAGCTGGATCTAATAGGAAACTACAACTGAATGAATTGGAAAAGTTGTGCAGAGAAGCCTATGTTAATTCTAAAATATACAAAGAGAGGGCAAAGGTTTTTCATGATAATCAAATCATCAGGAAAAATTTCCACCCTGAGCAAAAAGTCCTTCTTTACAATTCTAGGCTTCGTTTGTTTCCTAGCAAGCTCAACTCTCGATGGACTGGTCCGTACATTGTCAAAACAATTTTTCTATATGGTGCTGTTGAGATTTTCGATCCAAAGGATGGCCAAATGTTCAAAGTCAATGGCCAAAGATTGAAGCCATTCTTGGAGATCACACCACCTGAAGAGGATGAAATTTCTCTTGATGATCCTATATACAAGGATTGATCGACCTTGGATCTGACAGAGGCCTTTTGTTGTGTATACTATGTATATTATGGTTTTGCTTTTGTTATTTTTGTCTAAACTTGGACAGGGAGCAACTCAGACATAATTTCAGGTGCCTCTTCTCCTTACTCTCTTTTACTGTTTTGTTTCCTCATGTTTTTCTTACTGTTTATATTCCATTCATATACATCGAGGACGATGCACATAATCGGTTGGGGGGTGGGAACAAGCACGCTTGTCCACTTTTAGGCATATAGGTTTTTTTTTTTAATTTTTTTTAGCTTTTAATTTTTTTAGACTTTTTTTTTAGTTTTAGGTATTTTTGCTGGCATTTATTTTACATTTTCATTTACTTTTGCATTTATCTCTCATTTGTTTTTCTCATTTGCTTTTCATTTCATAAAAGAAAGTTTTCAAAAGAATTGAAGCGATTTGAAGATATATAAAAATCTGGAATTTTCATACTTTTGGAAGGAAGTAAAAAGAAAGTTTGCATTTTCTGAAAGAGAAAACCTATCAAAAGATAACCAAAACTTGCTCTTCATATATATACACGTATACATTCTTTTCGACAATTTTGGATATGAAGCTTTGATGCTGTTTGTTTTTGGAATTTTTCTGGAGAATACAATGTGAACTTGAAATTTAGTTTGTAGAATATTTTTGTTTCCTGGTTCATTGTTGGTAAATTGTATATATTAGAACCACGATGAATTAATTGGAGTGAAATGAGAATTGCCACCTAGTGTTTACTTTGGTTTTAAAAAAGCAAGAGTGAAAAAAAAAGAGCATATAATGAGCAATTTGTGACTTGTTTGGGTTCGTAGCCTTTTTAACTCGAGCTAGTAAGCCCGGAGGGATATTTCCATATCTAGTGCCCTAAAGCCATGTGGTTTGGGAGTTATTGCCCTAACGCTCGCTACATGGGTTAATTAGAAAGCTTAAGAGACCTAAACATTGCACAGTCACAGGAAAGAAAAGAAAATAAAAGAAAATAAAATGAATTATGGCCCAACGAGTGTCCGTAGAAATTTTCAAGGGATATGTGTGGAAAAGCATAAGGACTAAGTTTGCTCTATAGATCCCAACTTTTGCTATATCATATGAACTTGGAAAATTCTATGTTGGAAAAAGTAAGAGAGTGAAGAGTGTCTGTAAGAGTTTGCAAGGGAGTATGTGCGGGGAAGGACAAGGACCAGATTTGCTCTCTGGATCCTAACTTTTCTTATATCATAGGAACTCTTGCGTCGGAAAAAGATAGTGAGAGAAAAAGAGGCCAACCGAAGTAAATAGTAAAGTGGCAACTATCTTAGTAACTTTGAGAGGAAATTTCTTTTTGCTAAATTTCAAGGGATCAGACTATTTGAAGGAAAAATTCTATTTTTGCAGCATTATTGTAGAATATCCGAAATGGGTTTTTGATGTATACAATTTCGCACAATGCACGCAAGTTGGTTTGAATTTGAGAGAGTTTTTGAGAATAGAATTGTGGACTGGACTTTGAAAAGTCTGAAAGTGTAATTATTCCAGATTTCGAAAATATCTGATATGAGTGAATTTTCTTTTGGGGAATTTCTTTTCTCTTTTATTCATTTGTTTATTTTTTTCATTAAACAAAAAAGAGAATTTTGTGGGTATATTCACTGCAAACCCTCACGAGGCACAACTCATCCACTAGGGGGAACCTAGGGGTTTAAGGGCTTGCTGAATAAGCTAAATGCACTCGAGAGTGCCAGCGAAAGTGGCGTTGCATTCATGTTTAATTTTATTGCATTGCATTAGTTAAAGATAAGATTAGGTTAGGATGAATTCCTCATATTTTATCGCATTTTTTGCTAGGGACTAGCAAAACGCTGGTTGGGGGGTGTGATGAGTCTTTAGAAATGCATATTTTCATACACATTTTGACCCATTTTAAAGACTTATTAACTTGAAAGAGCCTCATTTAGTGTGATATCATGGTTTAATTCATTTTAAATTCATCTTTATATTTTTCTGCATAAATTGCTTAAAAATCACACTTTTTGCATAAATTCATGAAACCTGCTATTTTTGGAAAATTTATTTTTGGAAAGTTTTGTGAAAATAATTTTTCTCATAAAATAAATTGAATTCTCTTCATCATTAGTTCATTCATACAAAATCATGAAGAATGATGTACATTTTTATTATCATTTCATGAGAAATGGGCCACAGTCATGCATATGTGATGTTAGGGTTAAAATTGTCTTTTCACTTGAATTCACATCTGTTTTGTAGGAAATTGATTATATGGGTCCCATTTGTAAAGAATTGAGGCAAGGAATTGATTTTTAAGAGAAATGAGAGCAGAATTGAAGAGAAAAGGAAATTGGAAGAAAATTGTAAAAAGTCGGCTTCATGGTCCCACACACACATGCACATGTGTGGGGCACACCTGTAAAACATCCAAGATGGGGTCCATTTATTTGTTGCACATTTTCAAGAGATTTTGAAGAGAATTTGAAGAATATTTCATCAAAGATGGACCAGGAAAGCCACATAGGTGTTCTTTTTTGAGAATGAGAAGATTTAATTGAAAAAAAATATAAAAAATTATCCAAGCAAGCTATTCCACGTCCAAAAGAGATTTTGGATCAGATTTTGATTGAAAATGTAAAGAAAAAAAATCAAGGGAGAATTATCTAAAAGATCTCTTCAAGATAGGAGCCAACAAGGAGAACTTTCCAAAAAAGGAAAGTTGACGATGCCATGAGATAAAAGGGGAAGTTCTTCACCTCATGTGGGCCAAGTTTGATTCTAAGAGAGGATTCTTATCCCTATTTCATCTCTCAAAAGATCTCAATGCAAGGTGGCAAAGACAAAGAAGGAAAGAAGCATCCAAGAGGGATTTCTGGACAAAACAAGCAAGGAAATAAGAGAAAAATAAAAAGAAAAAAAATCCCCAAGGATATTGCACGTCCAAAGCATTGGTTGGAGCCCTTTTTTTCTTTCATTTTTTAATTATTTTTAATATTTTAAAGTTTGAGAAGGAGTAGGACTTGAAAAAGTATAAATATGGCACCCTTCTCTCATATTCTTCATGGAAGAATTTCCCACCTCCCACCTCTAGATTTCTTCGTCCATCTCTTCCTCTCTTGTCTCTACATCTCAAGTCATCAAGGAGGCTTAGCCTAACGCCACACCACCAACCTTGAAGTGTCAACTAGAAGGAGGAATTCTCATCCATCGTAGTATGTAATTGTTTGCTTTTTATTTCCAATCTTTTGTAAAACAATTTCATGCTAGTAAAGTTTGTTTCTTTTCAATTGTTCTTGTCTTTGATTTTATGGTGTTCATAATTTTAGTCTTGTTTGTGATTGGGTTAATTTTTGTTCTTGTTTAAATATTGGGATAGAATTAAAATCACAACTAGTAACCCATCTTAGTAACCTTTTTAATATACTTTGTCTCTTTGGATACATTATATGTTTGGAGGCAATGCAAGATGGAGTTAAAGAGATTTGAGTAAAAAAAGACTAGAGGCCAATTTTGAAATTTATTTTTACATGGAATGGAAATTTGTTATTCTCACTTAGATTGACGACCTAAGATGAAGAATAAGACCCTAAGACAACACTGCTAATCTATTTTAGCCCAAATTAAGATAAGAAATTGAAAGAGCAATCTACCGCCTTTCACTTCTTGTTATTACCGCCTTTGACTTCAGTTGTTTACCACCTTTGACTTTCGTGTTATTACCGCCTTTGACTTCCTGTAATTTTATGTTATTTTTTGCACTTTTGTTATTTTTCTTGTTACATTCACATTGATTTTAAGTTTTGTTTTTACATAGTTTGATGGTTGGATTAGGAATCATTGCATCTATTTTCTTATCATAAGATTTTGTGCATATTTAAGTTGATGAAAATTAAGCCTTCAGCCTGAATCTAATGATTAAATTTAGACTCAATATATAAACAGCATAACTTAATAGTTTCAGCAAACTGTAAAAACAGTTTTTGACAAAAAGTTCGAAGTGGATAGACCAGTCAAATCACAATATTTTTCTTTGAAACTTGGAAAAATTAAAGTTTAGGATGTGGTCTTTCATTCCCCAAAATTTCAGATCAAAATAATTTCGGAAGGTTTGTGAACCAGAGGTTTAAACTTTATCAATCAGTCAACCCGAATCAGAATTCCTGCACAGGATTTTGCAAAGTTGTCATGTTCATGCACTGATAACTTTTTCGTTTTAAATCCTTTTTCACTTCCATTTTTTTGTTGGTTTCTTGCATCAGTAGAGCATGAATTCTAGCCATTAAATTTAGATTTAGAATGCATTAGAATAGTTCAAATCATGCATAAAATTTGCATCAACATACTAGTTTTTCATACTTAGAATTTTTCAGCATCTCATGGCATGCATTGCATTATTAATTTTACTAACTTTCTAATTTTAAACTTGTTTCTAGTTTTATGTTTTTGATTGTTTTAGTTAATTTTCAAAATTAAATATCTTTCTAAAATTATTTTAATTGAAGATTTTAAATTGGAAAATTTACTAGTTTTGGAAATTCTAACTTAGAAAAGTTTCTAACTTTTGTTTATTTTGTTTTTAACATTGTTTAGTTTAGTTAGTTTCTAATTTTAGATTTAGTTTTATTGGAAGTTCTAACGTGTGTTTTGTTTTGCAGTAAATTTAATTTTACTTTTAGGAACTTTTAGAATTAGGGATTGTAATTATTTTGTTTTAGAAATGTATGTATTTGTTAGATTATAAATTAGGGTAGTTTAGATTTTTATTTAAGACAGGTTACAAGTTGAAAATACCTTAAACACATTGCTCCCTGAGGATCGACCTGGTCTCACCAGTTTTATTACTACATCGCAGCTCTACACTTGGAGTTCACGATCACAAAGGCCTCCCTCTTCCTCCCCTCCCTTTTCTGCTTCTTTTCTCTCCCTCTCGCTTCCTTTCTCTCTCTCTCCCTCCTCCTTTTTTGATATAATTCAGCTGCAACAGAAACCATCTACCTCTCTTTTCTTTGTGTTCATTTAGATTTAATTAGGAATTAGCTCAATGCCTAATTCCTTGCTTTGAAACCTTCTAAGTTCAATCTTCCACACACTCATCTAACCATTGCATGTAATAAGATTAGCTTCCTTTTCCTTCACACACACACACACACATATAAAAACATATATTTTTCGACCCTCTGTTGAAACCCACACAAAAGTGATTGGGGACCATTAACTATGATCATTACAGTCATTCATCCTTAAACTAGGAGAGCAATAGATGCCAACAAGTACATCTGATCCAAATGAGATTTTTCAGTTGATGGCCAAAATAGCCTTAAACCCCATCTAGATTTAGACATGGACCGCCTATGGTAATCAAGTATCACAAACCATGACAAACAATTGGAATTTATAGAACTATTCTGAAATGGGATTCATACATTTTTAGAGAAAAAATAAAGCGTTGAGAAAAAAGGTATTTAATCTCAAAGAAAAAAAAAGATTTAATGATAGTCCACGACAAAAAACTCAACAGTTTAGTTGTTTTTAGCTAACAATTCAGAATTTAAGAAAGCTAGGACCAGATTTACCGTGCTTCCAAACAATGGAAGAGTTGGATCTTTTTTACCCCAAAACTCTTCTCCACTTGGGCACCCAACACACTTTTTTATTATATTCGACAGAAATTTTCATTAGAGGTCAAGTATCAAAATGAAATTGATGAATTGCTTAATAAAAGAGGAAGGAAGAAAGGGAAATGACAAGCAGAATGCTGTAGGCCAGACCATAGGTTGGCCAACCCATTGGGCCCAGTCCATAAGCCCAATAGATACCTAGTTATTTAGCAATATTATTAATAGTTTGATTGCATTAGAGTTAATATTAGTGAGTTTCCGATCTTGTTTAGGAGTATCCAATATTAGTAAGTTTTATTGCTTAGGGATTAAGCTAACTCCTATATATAAAGATGTTAGGCCTTATTGTTATGCATGCTCAGTTTTAATTCATAACAGTTCTCTTTTGAGATTTGAGATGTTATTTGTTGTTGTGTTTGTTTTTCTTGTGAGGATGCCCTGGGGTTGAATCCTTTTGGATTCGATCAATCATTCAGGAGATTAATATATTTTATAGATCATGAATTCGTGGCTGGGCCTAAGAAGAACATGAAGATGAACAAGAAGCGGAAGGAAGGAAGGGAGAGGGGGAGAGAGAGAGGAGAAGGGGACATGTCAAGTGACTGTCCACATTCTTCTTTTCTTCAGCTATAACTCCTAAAACCATGCATTAACTTTTGTGATTTCATGTTTCACCTTCTCCGCATTGGAAAGGAAATAGAAGATCTTTCAAAAGGTTAATCAGAAAAAGAGAGCTCCCAAGAAGTCATGCCCAATTCCTTTTCTCTCTACAGAAACCTAAAGGCCTTTGCTCTTTTTCCTCGGCATCCAACTTTTTCTCGCCTTTGTCATCATCGTGGCAGCCAATTGTTTTATTGCCATTGTCACTGTGCACTGCATTTTCTCGTGCTTCGGTCGCCATAGTTTGTTTCAAATTGCACTTCCTCTTTGCTTTTCCCATCCACTACTGCTTAGTCATCATTGTCATAATAGCCCCAATCAATGGTGGGCCTCTTCCATGTATCCAATACGTTCGTCCACTTTTTAGTAAAGGTACTTTATTTTTCCAATGTTTCCCAAGTTTCTTTTCATTTCTCCTCTTCTAGTTTTTCATTTTTTTTTTTTTGTGGATATGTAAATAGTGTTTGAGAAAATGCTACAAAAAAACTGTGAGCTCATGAAAGAAAGAGAAATTGTTCCAAAGCATTTACTCCGCCTCATCTCTATAGAGCTCATGAAAGATGCCGTTATTTGGTTCTCTGGTTTGCTTCCTTCTCTTCTCTTTTAGTCTTTTAGTTTGAATTTATGGGTGTTCATTTCTTTGTTTTTGGTAGGTGTTTGTGATTTGTTGTTTTGATGATGTGTATTTCTATGGTTTCACATTGGCTTTTCACCAATTTTGTGTATGGAAGAATTTCTCTATCTTTATGTGAGTTTAGATGAGTGGGTTTTGAAGATTCAATGCTCCCCCATGCCCCACCCCCCCCCCCCCCCCCCCCCCCCCCCCCCCCCGGCGAACACACAAAACAACAACACACATACTAATAGTTCTGTTTTTTTTTTCAGTATCAAATAGCTGGTGAATTGTATGCTAGCCATTCCAATTGACGAAGAAACTCATAAAAGATATCCTTTTGGTTTTGTTTAATCAGGATTCTGCAGGATGGCTAGAATACCATTTATTCACACCCCCACCTGCAAAACTATTTTATCATCTCCAAACTTTGTTTAATATTTTTATTTATTTATTTATTTTTTGGACTTCCTACTCCACTAACAAACAGAAGTTTATAGTTTTGATGTTCATAGGAATATCATCTAAAATTATAAACTTCTACAAGATTTTTGGGATTGATACAGTTTTTGTAATTGGAATTCTGATGGGATTTCTATGTTTTGTTTGGAATTATTATGGTCTTTCTATGTTTTGTTTTGTTGTTTTTTAATAAGTCAAGGATATTACTCTGAGAAGTGTTAATGTATTTTAGTTGAAGGCTGAGCTTTTTGTTAGGAATTTCTACTCTTCTACTTCCTATAGTAGGACCTAGTTGGGCTTGAGCTACTTCAATCCCATGGAAATATGTCTCCATCATATTTAGAATTTTTTGCCATTTTTTTAATCGGAATGAAATAGATTTCTGCATGTTATCATTCAATGTCACAAAACACTTACACGATATATAGTGGGAAGCAATGGCTTATATGGCTCATTTAATGTAACCACTTAAAAGACACATTAAACACAATATGCTTTAAAAAAAGAACATCTATGGGAAACAAAACAACACCTTAGAATACAAACTGATAATGACCATAGTAGAGAGACATTACAAAACACTTAGTGTTCTTGAATAAACAAAACAATTCGAATATTGTCAATTAAGCCTTCATTGACTCTAAGGTGCATATAGAAGAAGCTCAAACACTAGACTCTTAAAATTGATGGAATCTTGACAATGGAGTAATGGATACTGTCAGCTTGTAAACAAATCAAAATTGATTCTATCTTGCAAGATACATATATGCAACTTTGCCTGTACCCAGTATCAGAACTTCTGTGTCTCAATAAAATTTCGTCCTTTAGCCACCCATTCATTCCCCCGAGAGATGAGTATAGCAGGGGCACCTACCGCTGTACATCTATCCAGTTGCAGTGATTGATCACTTTCTTTACTCCTAATATGAAGTTCCTGCACAGCATCCTCTACAGTAGCATTTTGCATCACCAATCCCTTCCGTGGTATCTAAATATAGACTTCATCAAATCATGTATACAGCTGCGCAAACAAATCAAAGGTGTTAGTCAGATTCTTGGAAAAAAATATATTTACTATTTTCATACATGGCTATAAAGAAGACAACTAGAGAAAAAGGATCAAAAGGAAATAAAATACATGCCCAACCAAAATCTCAAACCATTGGTTAAGCACAAACACAAAACACTCATTATTAACTGGGGCTGGGCATGTGCTGATGAAATTACAATTTCAAAGAGGCAAAACACTAACCATTTCAAAATAGGAACATGAATCAACTTAGCATGGCACATTGACAGCCTTTTATCTTGTTCAATTAGGCTGAATACTGTACCCCTTTTGATCTATGCAAATCCCACAGGCATATCCCACTCCATGGTGACATATGGTCACGCTTCTCCCTTATTTATTTGATGCATTTCAATGTTTCTTTTGGATTTGTTTATATTTTTTGGAAGTGGTCATAAACTGCAGCAGTTGTTGTTTTTTTTTTGTTTTTATGTTTTTTTTATTTTTTATTTTTGTAGCCCAAACATTATATTACTAATATAATTGAAAATGAAATTCCTGCGAAAAAAATGGAGGTCCTTAAAAACTGCAATGTCCTGGATTCCATGTAGATTGAAATTTAGCCCAACGCCCTAACTAAAATAGGTTTGTATTGTGTTCAGAAAACCTGATCACTTTAGTTTAGAGCAATCAAGTTTTAAGGATCACATGCAAATTTAATCACTTGATTGCCCTGCATTGAGATTCCATGTAAGAAAAAAGTACTTTCAACTTATAGGTAACACAAGTTAGTCATATAAGACATTCTTCATTCTCTCAAATCATTAGCATTATGCATACATATATGTCAACATTTAGGTAATTCAAGTTAGTCACACAAAACCTCAGTTGTATGTATATTCTTATGTCTTTGTATATATTAGTAATGTGGAATGGAGTGATAATGGGTGGGGGGGGGGGGGGGGGGGGGGGGGGGGGGGGGGGTGTGCGCAAGGTAAAAGATGAAGATAGAGGGAAAAATTGGGCTCTGCTCTCACCAAACTCCAATCCAGACGGCATTAGAGAATTGGGCTCTCACCAAACTCTAATTCAAAAGGCATTGGAGAATTGTGTTTTCAACAAACTACAATCCAAGAGGCGTTAGAGATTTTGAGAAGAGCTTCAAGAATTTCTTGGGGAAGATCGCAAAACTTTTTATTAATCATCAATTATTAACCATTAGCCGAAGAGGCTTTACAATGCTTAAATAGATAAAAGACAACCTTAGGACTAATCTGGACCATCCAAACACTTTGATTGTCAAGATTAAAATACTTTGTTAAAACAACTTAAAAACATAAGCAAATAAAACCCTAAATGAACTAGGATAAGTGGGTTGGGCCCTAAAGGTGGGTCAACCCATGGGGACAGTGGGTCTGCCCTGTATCAATTAGTTGTTATGTATTCTATTTTTTCACTCTTAGCTGCATTATGGATAGTATAAGTTATCACATTATTTAATGGGTGGCTTAAGCTGGTGAAAAGGTTGTTAGTCATGGTGATTCCAAAATATATGACACTAACAAGTTGAGCTCCAATAAAGAGTTGCATAGTAATTAACATCTCAATTCATATTCTTTCTGTTGTGTCCAAACTTTGAAAATCAACATTTTTAGCCATATTTTTGGATCTGTTCCCTTCCTCTGTTTTATTGCTTATTTTGTTTTTTCTATTTGGCATATAGAAGTGTTATGAGGTTAGAGTAGATAGCTCACTACACCAAAAATTGTCATCTGAAATGGTTTTGGGTTGTTCCTAATGGTATCTGGAACGGTTTTGAACCGTTCTAGAATGGCCAGTCATTGAAAATCTAGACCGATTCTGAACGGTTCTAGTTGAATCAGAAACTATTCTTGTTTTTTCTTTTGGAACGGTTCTGAACCATTCCAGTTGGTCAGAAACCATTCCTAATTTTAGTTTTGGAACAGTTTTGAACCGTTCCAGTTGGTCAAAAACCGTTCCTAATTTTAACCATACCATTTGGATTAAAACTATTCCTGTTTTGACTTTTGAAATGGTTCTAAATTGTTCTAGTTTGGTCAAAACCGTTACTATTTTTACTTTTGGAATGGTTTTGAATTGTTTCAGTTGTTTTTAGAAATGCTTTAAACCATTCTAAAATTCTAATTCTATGATAATTGTAAACCATTCTAATCTTTTTATTTTAAAATAATAAAATATAGTTTATGAACACTTATTTCCAATTTTAAAGGGATTAGAACCTTTCTAAAATGTAAAACAGAAATAATTTTGTAGCATTCCAAAATATAGCATTGACTAATCCATACACTTTCATAGAAATTATATTTCATTATATACAATTCTTTCTTTATAACAAAGGCATTGAACACCATAAGCATTATAGAAGACAAGGAACCACAAAACTCATATTTAATGATACAAATCCTTTGCATACACCATCATAAAATCCCTTACATATTAGTGCTCAAACTTAATTTTTAATTTATGTGATGACTATGGTAGTGATCCACAAGCTTTGGTTGTAGGAAATCGTGTGGCCCGCATGCCACGGGTCCCACGTCAGATCAAGCAGGGCAGATGCCAACAGAGATGCAATCCCACTTTAGTGTAAGACTTGATCTGGGCCCCATAATAAGACTCCCAAATCGGATCAGTGGATGTGGGCTTCTGGTGGAAGATGTCTCTAGTAAGTGTGACTCTTCGGGACTTGTCTATATAAGGATAAGGGAGCCCTAGGGTTTGGTATGATCATTATTCTCTCCATTCCCGCAGGAAAGATAAGAGGCGAAGAGATCCACGGAGCTTCCCATCACCGGAACGCACATAGATCTCCGGCCACGTGACGGAGTCTCCTTATCCGGATCCATCAGTTGGTATCAGAGCCCGGTGCAGTGCATTCTACCGGTTCAGATTTTGCAGAATCACCGTGGATTAGAGGAGATCTGGTGTTCTCCAGATTCGTAACTCTCAGTTCCCTTCTCGTTTCTGCAACGCGCTCGAGGAGGAAGAAGAGACTACTTCCAACGTTCTTTTAAGTGCACGCGAATCGAAAATCACAAGGTCCATTCTTGTCTTATTCTACAATACATACAGACGACGTTTCAACGTGACACGTTTCGGCTGCTGTTATTATGCTTTGGAGTTTAGACGTTGAGTTTTGAAAAGCAACGTCACTGTACATCTCTGTTTGTGTTGTCTTTACACGAAACCCGAGAAGACAACATATATTTTGATTATCTTTTCTGAAAGGAAATCACAAGTGGGTGGGCGATCGGCTTCAACACAATAAAAAAAAAAAAAGGTGCGCCACTGCAATAGGGTCAGCGACCACTGTTCTTCTCGAGCTGCGTGCAAATCAAGGCGGAAAACTACTGTTCTTTTTCTGCAACAAGTGGGTCAGGCGGACCTAATCTATATTTGACCAGATCTGCTTCAACCCAAATCCAATCCAGCCCAGAGGTGCTGTACAGATATCGTGATTACATCAGCACTGACGCAGAGATCATACGGTTGACACAGGCAGGGACACGGATCACCGTTAAATCTTCAAACTGTGATATCTTGGCCATCCGGAGTCAGATCGACAATCCGTTTGCTTCAACGGAATCCTTGCGAGCAGATCTACGCATTGGCATCAAAAGGAAGACGATCCAGTGATTCAAATAAAAGGGTGGTATTTTCTCCTCATACGGTCAGTGATATCTAACCCATCCTTTAATTAAAAATAAATAGAAATCATGTCTTCCAAATCAGCCCTGCATGATCTTGCAAAGGCTGATATTTTTAACGGCAAGAACTTAGCCGTGTGGAAGCGTCGGATGGAAGCGTTGCTGCATTTTGACGGATTAACTTATGTGATTGAATCCGATCCGGTCCCTAAGCCCGCTGATGATGCCTCTAAGGAGGACCATGAATTACATGAGCAATGGGTCTTTGATAACAAATCAGCAAGGCATTTATTGATCGGATTCATATCCAGTGAGTTGGTGAAACAGTTTGAGCACTTCACCACAGCAAAAGAAATCTGGGACTATGCCATGGACAAGTATGATGAAACCTCCAAATCACATTTGATGGAGGCATTTAGCGCATATGTCAATTATAAGATGCCAGAGGGGTCATCTATAAGGGATCACATTGATAAAATGTCGGTCCGACATAGTAACCTTGCAGCCTTGGGAAAAGAAATGGACGAAGATTTTCAGATCATGTACTTGCTGATGAGTCTTCCACCTTCGTGGGAGAATGTATCTCAAACCCTTAGCCTTCAAAAGGGTGTAACCCTTAGTGAGGTTGAAGCAAAATTACTTGCTGAAGGACAAAGGCAGGCTGCCTGTGGTATAACACCTACAAATTCTGCTATGGTTGCTAAAACTAAGAGTTATAGCGGTGCGTTAACCGCCAATGTGAAAAATAAAAAGAAATTTCAAGGCAATCCAAAACGGAAAGGGCCTAAAAATGGTGTTTGCTTTAATTGTGGGAAGCCTGGACACTTTAGTTCTCAATGCAGAAAGAAAAAGGGTGAGAATAGCCAGCAAGGTAAAGTGACCAAAGAACACAGAGATTATGTTGAGATGGTCACTGAGTCCATGATGGTAGACACCAATGACAAGAATTGGTGGATTGACTCTGGAGCCACCAGACACATATCAAGGACCAAGGCTGTATTTATCGAATTCAAAGAAATGAAACCCGGAGAACAAAATATATACATGGGGAATGAAACATTCTGTGATGTGTTGGGGATAGGGAAAGTCAAAATTCCCTTACCAACCGGCAAATCCCTTTATCTCTCCGATGTCTTCTTTGCTCCCGCAATGAGGAGGAGCATCATCTCTGTGAGCCAGTTGGCGAGGAATGGATTTGAAATTAGATTCAAAGATAATGGGGTTACTATTGGAATGCGCGGTAAAGTTTTAGTCCATGGTTTTCTTTCTGAAAATTTGTATTTGCTGGATATTCTTCATAATGAAATAAAGTCCACTTCTGATTATTCTGTGTGTGTGAATGTGTGCATGAATGGTTTGGCAATGTTATGGCATTTGAGATTGGGCCACATTAATAAAAACAGAATCAGTAGAATGGTTAAAGATGGACTTTTACCAGACCTAGGTAAAATTGAGTATCCTATATGTGAACCATGCATAAGTGGAAAAATGGTCAAGAAACCATTTCCGAAAGGAACTCGAAGTTCTGAAATATTGACCATAATTCATTCAGATATATGTGGACCATTGAATGTACACAATAGAACCGGAGAGGACTATTTCATTACATTTATTGATGATTACAGCAGATATGGGTATGTGTATCTCATTAAAAATAAACATGAGGCATTAAAAATGTTCCAAACATATGCTGCTGAGGTCCAAAATCAAAAGGGCAAGAAAATAAAGAGGATTAGGTCTGATAGAGGGGGTGAATACACTTCCGAACTGTTTAAAGAATATTGTGCACGTGAGGGAATCATTCATGAATATTCAATCCCATATACCCCACAGCAAAATGGCATGGCCGAGAGGAGGAATAGGACCTTAATGGATATGGTAAGATCAATGATCAGCCATGCGAGTCTTCCGCTGTATTTGTGGGGAGAAGCATTAAATACTGCACAATATATTTTAAACAGAGTACCCTCTAAGAGTGTGCCCAAGACCCCATATGAGTTATGGACTGGTACCAAACCAAAATTAGAACATGTGAGAGTTTGGGGCTGCCCTGTACACGTCCTGCTACCACCACAGGAAAGGCATAAACTGCAAGCAAAAACGAAGAAAAATTGTTCTTTCGTTGGCTACCCATTACATTCTAAAGGATATCGTGTGTATGATCATGATAATAGGATAATCATGGAATGCCGAGATGTGTTTTTCCTTGAGGATCCGACGGTCAGTCCTAGAGTAAGACCACAGAGTGTGGAATTATATGAAATCTCTATGGGCAAGGGGGTTCAAGCAAGTGGGGGTTCCGACGAAGAGGACGTTGGACCTAGAATTCCTGGCCAGGGTCCACTTGAGGTGATTGAACAACTCGATGAGCCAGTTGGCAGACCGATTCGGGCGAGGAAACAACCGGTATATCTAGATGATTATTGCAGTTTATTAGAAACCGTGCAAGATTTGGATCCAACCTCCTACTCTCAAGCGGTCAAAGCGCAGGATGCGCAGTGTTGGCTAGAGGCTATGAGAGAGGAGATGGAATCAATTGAAAAGAACCAAGTATGGAAATTGGTAGATCTACCTAAAGATCGGAAAGCCATTGGATGTAAATGGGTTCTTCGAAAGAAATTTAAAAAGGATGGATCCTTGGATAAATATAAAGCACGGTTAGTAGCTAAGGGATTCACACAAGTGGAAGGAATAGATTACGAGGAGACATTTTCTCCAGTTGTAAAATTCCAATCCATACGAACCTTAGTAGCATTGGTAGCATGTCATGACCTTGAATTGCACCAGATGGATGTAAAAACAGCATTCTTGAACGGCGAATTAGAAGAAGAAATTTATATGAAACAACCCGAGGGTTTTGTGGTGCAAGGTCATGAGGACAAAGTGTACAAACTTAATAGGGCATTATATGGATTAAAACAGGCCTCAAGACAATGGTATAGAAAATTTCATCAGGCCATATGTGAAATAGGATTTGTCCCCAATAGTGCAGACACATGTTTCTATATTAAACGCAGTGGGAGTAGTTATTTATATTTGTCATTATATGTGGATGACATTTTGATCGCCAGTAATAAATTGAAAGCCATAAATGAAATCAAACAATGGTTAAAGTCAAGATTCGAGATGAAAGACATGGGTGAGGCAGAGTATGTCCTTGGCATTGAAATAACCCGTGATCGTCCGAATAGGATATTGACTTTATCACAGAGATCCTATTTGGAAGCTGTGTTGAAAAGGTTTGATATGGCTAACTGTAAACCAATTGATACTCCCATCTGCAGGAGCACAAAATTGTCAAGCGATCAAGGACCCACAAATGAGCAGGATAGGGAAATGATGAGATCAAAACCTTATGCTCAAATTGTGGGCAGCATCATGTATGCGATGCTGTGTACGAGACCAGATCTTGCATTCGCCGTGGGTCTCGTAAGCAGATTCCTAAGTAACCCAGGATTACCGCATTGGTATGCAGTTAAGAGGATTCTGCGGTACATCAAAGGAACAGTGAATCTTCGCCTATGTTATCAAGGTGAAGTCCTGGAACTGCGCGGCTACTCAGATGCTGATTGGGCCGGTGATTTAGACCAGAGAAAGTCAACAACCGGCTATGTGTTTACCCTCGGAGGAGGTGCAATTTCTTGGGGTAGCAAGAAACAGACCTCCACGGCTATGTCAACAGCCGAAGCAGAGTATATAGCTTGCAGTACAGCAGTTCAGGAGGCTCTTTGGTTAAAATACTTCCTGTGTGATTTGGAGGTAATAAATGAGAAGGAGCCTATCCCAATGAGCATAGACAGTACGTCGGCCATTTCTATGGTGAATGAGCAAAAGATTAACAGCCGATCAAAACATGTTGAAATAAAATATCACTTTGTTAGAGAGAAGGCTGAAAAGAATGATATAGAAATTTTTTATGTGCCTTCAGAAGAATTGATGGCTGATGCTCTCACCAAGGCTTTGCCTGCAGAGGTTTTTGCAAGGCATGTGATGCGTATGGGACTAAGAAATATTTGATGTACATGGCATTCGTGCCAAGTGGGAGATTGTAGGAAATCGTGTGGCCCGCATGCCACGGGTCCCACGTCAGATCAAGCAGGGCAGATGCCAACAGAGATGCAATCCCACTTTAGTGTAAGACTTGATCTGGGCCCCATAATAAGACTCCCAAATCGGATCAGTGGATGTGGGCTTCTGGTGGAAGATGTCTCTAGTAAGTGTGACTCTTCGGGACTTGTCTATATAAGGATAAGGGAGCCCTAGGGTTTGGTATGATCATTATTCTCTCCATTCCCGCAGGAAAGATAAGAGGCGAAGAGATCCACGGAGCTTCCCATCACCGGAACGCACATAGATCTCCGGCCACGTGACGGAGTCTCCTCATCCGGATCCATCATTGGTGACTTCCTCATTTAAAAATTTTGAAGCATCATCCACAAGCTTTCTTAGAACCTGCGAATATGAAAGGAAAATATATATATATATAGTTAGTAACATAGATGTATATGCCAGCTGCTAAAAATACTACTTCTCAACAAAATCCACATATAAAATCTTATCCCCATTTGTGAAAAACTGTTTCAAGAAAGAGGATACGAGAAGATAAGAAAGAAAGTATCGATATAAAATCATTATTCCTCAATTATTCAATAATAACATACTTACAACTTTGTGAATAGGCATGCTCAATAAAAGGTTCTTCAGAACATGATTTGGTTTTAGCTTTTCATAGAGCAACCTTCCATGAACAAAGCTGCAATACAAAAATGAAAAGGTTTCTCAAATAAATACCGAACTCATAAAATAGATAGAAAGAAGGATGTGACACCTGTGATATCGATCATAATCAAATTAATAGCCTATGGCCTACAGAACAAAAAAAGTTAATATGAGAGAAAACCTTAAACATAAAAAAACTCTAATGTAGAAATGTTAACCTGCCATTGTTGTCCTATAATTCTTGTATAAAGTTAATATGATATAAAGTTTTTGTCCTTTGGGAGGTACATCAAAAACCCAAGTAAATCCCTCCTTCGATTTTGGACAAGTGCTGCGGCTCACTACCTCACAAAGATAAGAACTTTTGCTGTTAGAACCAAAGTGGCAAAATATAGTGACTATCTTGTTATGGCACTTTGGCCTATTGTGCACTTGGATGTTTGAATCAGAAGCAGGTCAAATATGTTGGCAGAACATATAACAAACAATTTTGCCATGCATTTGGAGTAATTTGAAAATAGGAGACATATTAGGTGGGTCACTCTGTTTATGCCTTCTCTAATCACCAACAGTTTGAATATTTTGGCAAAACAAATGACCAATCATTCTCCCATGCATTTGAGGCTGTGTAGACATTGGTTGGGCCACTCTTATTCTTTATTTTCCACTCACATGAGTGACCAAGAAAAACAGTACCTCGCCAAACATGATGTTTAATTCTAGTAAGAAAGCACCAAGATCATAGATCAATGGTGAATCTCATTGTGAGCATGCTTAATATCTAGTAGCCCTAGCAGTACAAAGACCTAGCCCATGAGAAATGTAGGCAGTTATGACAAGCATTTTATATATTCTCCTAACAAAACATTCTAGATACAGTACATATGCCTTGTCCCAACTATGTTGGGGTCGACTAGATGAATTCTATTTATCCATTTCGATCTATCTTGAGCAGGCCACAATACATATCTGCTAAAAAAATAATGTGCCACCACACAACAAATAAATAAATAAAATAAAATAAAATAAATCTAAATGCCTCTGATTTTACTTACATCCTTTGAGAGGAGCCCTTCTAAGTTGAAGTACAGACATGGATTGACAGTGGCAAGCTTCATGGATAAAAACTGGAACCAAAGGATGAAAAAATATTTTTCATTTTTTATTGGAAAAATATTTATTACAAATAGGAAAGAGATAATGGATGCATCTATGATAAAGTGAGCCCCTAACTCCATCACAATGCAAAATACTAACTAAAATTAAATAAATAAATCAACAGTAGGAAATGCCAGTATACTCTCTGTTAAAGGCCAGATGGAGTCATTGTTGAGGTCCTAACCTAGTATGCCACTTTCAATTAACCAACAGGTTATCTGTGGTGCAGGTGCTGGATTACTGGAGTTTATATTAGAGAATTAAGGTTTCATGATTTGATTGGTTTCGCTTATGAGAGAGATGTGTGTATTACCTAGAGGGCTTTTTGAATGCTTAGAGTGGATTTGCAGGCTCCAACAATCAGGCATAGATAGACAAAAGGGGAACCTAGACAGAGATGATAAAGTCATGAAAGGGAAGTATGGTTTTTCATAGTTTCCATGTCATAGAAAAGGAAAATAAAATGAGTTCGTCCTTGAAACGTGGAATAGGAAACGAAGACGGTGCAACCAATAGCCTCCTCAACCTTCTTCTTTCTTCTTCTCGTTCTTACTTTTGAGGTTCTTTTTTCGTTCTATTTCAATCGATGGCTTTGATGAAGGAAAAAGATGGGTTTAGGGCTTGTGACCTTTACTTAAAGTTTAAAAAAAATTACACTTAGCCTTTTACGGGTGTTCACTATTCTTTTTATAGGGTGTCAAAACCTATCTTAACCAAAAAAAATTTTTTTTTTTTGTATTGACTTTTTCTAATTCGGGGTGGTCAGGACTGTGCAGCGGCCACTGGGAACAAAAAGGACTAATGAAGTATGAAATTTTGAAAAAATCTTGATCAAACCATTGTTTTTGTTATGTCACAGATCAGATGGTGAGGTTTGCCATTTCTCACATCACCTTTTTTCTTTTTTTGATACTAACCAACTTAGTCTCATGAGACTTTTTTTTTTTTTTTGGTGATGACCTAGGATGTCCCTCGTCAACCTAGCCTTCAAACCTTTGGCCTTTGGCCTGGGGGTTATTCAATTTTTGACAGCAAAGATTATTCCCTAGGAGTACAAGAGAGAGAGAGAGAGAGAGAGAGAGAGAGAGAGAGAGAAGTTGAAAACATGAGAGGGAGAGGGAGGTGAGAGGTGAGGCTGTTAGAGAGAGAGGGGGAGGGACAAAGATGTGAGAGTGCAGATGGGGGGGAGGTATATTTTTTTAATTTTTCTCAAAAATTTAGAAAATTAGGTTTAGGGGTTTAGGAAGCTGCCATTAACTCATGGAAAGCTACTTCTAAATAGTATATTAGATTAGATTTTGGCATATCAATTTTTGGGCAATGATATAGAATTGCTTCTTATTTAGGAAGAAAATTTCTAATGGTGCCCTGTCACTCACTAATGGAGAAAAGTATTGGTTGCAATAGATTAATTTGTCAAACATGCCACTTTAGTAATTAATAATAGCCAAACCCTCTCTTCTTTCTTTCTATTCCTTCATTCTTCCATGCTCGTCAATCTCACTCTTCTCTCCCTCTAAACTTTGAAGACATCAAATGCGCAACTTAGAAATTAGAATCGAAGAAATCATCGAGTTAGAATCGAAGAAAGAAAAAGGTTTGATTTCTCAAACTATGTAAATCTTTTTCTGCTTCTTTTATTTTAAGAATCCCTAGTTGATCCATTTCAAAAAAAAATCGCTATTCGATTTCAAAACCTTTTGTTGCTAGATCTTGAACTTTTTTTGAAAGGTTCGAATTAGATCAATTGTCACTGTTGGTAGCATTTTCAGGAGTCTAGATTCATGTTGAAGAGTATGATCATTATCATCATCATCATCATCTAGTATTATACCGTTGATGACACACATCACACGGTCTGCTTGAATATTATTTCCATCAAGTGGGATGCACATATTACCAAAATTGAAACACACTATCAAGATAATTATGTTATATGCAATAAAACTCTGGATTTTTTTTTTTTTTGTTAAGTTTAGAATCAATCACCACTTTCTTTAGTTTAAATGGGATATGGTAACTGTTGATCAGTCACCACAGAGGTCCCCTTAAATATTTTTTAATTAAATGGGATGCACAAATTTAGCAAAATTTATGTGATTCTCTATTCCATTCATATATGGGCTGAGCTCAGCAATTTGGGTAGATAAGGACGATACCCAACTTTGACCACCTAAATTATACCTTAAAATCAGCTTGTTTGCCTTCTCTAATCTTGTGTGATTGTAGGGTAGGAAGAGATGTCGATAGTTTAGGAATGGAAACAATGGGTGGAGTTGATTACTTGATTTTCATTGGTTGTTTTTTTCCTTTCTGGGGCCTCTATGAGCCTTTGATCTCTTCTCTTTTTCTTAATATTCAAATTACCCCTTTAAGGAAAAAAATTCTCATCAGTCAGACTTGTTTTTAAGTCAGTACAACCCATGTTGAATAGTGTTGCACCTTAGTCCCAAATACATTGCTTGATTTGTGGGTCCCATACATGGGACACATGTCGCCACTCCCTTTCCTCCATCCACCTTCTTGAATATCTCGGAAGCCGGACTATATTGGAAATTCATGAGTCATGCCAACTATCTAAGAGTTCCATACGTTTTAGGCTTAAGCACATCCGATTTCTTCCCTTTGTCAATAATGTTATTAGAGTTTAAAACTTTGAATTCGTCTAATAACGAGTTCCATACCAAATATAGTTAGATATTGATAGACATCTATATTTTCTTGTAGGGATGGTGGAACTGATTAACTAATATTATTGCAATTCATGATTTCATTATTTCTCCTAGAATTACCTTTTCGGTGTTGGAGACTCAGCAAAATCTGTGCGGATAATGTTCATCTCCAAGATTGCTAAGAAAAATAGTGCAGGATATTTCATTTGAGTGATTTACAATATCTAAGATATTACTACAAACCCATGTCTTCTT
Organism: Sextonia rubra; assembly: GCA_037013555.1. Classification (NCBI taxonomy): domain Eukaryota; kingdom Viridiplantae; phylum Streptophyta; class Magnoliopsida; order Laurales; family Lauraceae; genus Sextonia; species Sextonia rubra. Next base: position 99,522,690 of record JASUAD010000001.1, on the reverse strand, counting down.
GTTTCTTTGGTTTGAGGCCTAAATTATTAGGATTGTCATCCCTTTCTCCATGGGCATGATTGTTCTTTGGGGGGCATTTTTGTAATACAGTATAGTTCTCTTATACTGTGAAGTTTTGGTGAAATGAATAGTCCACTTTTAAATTAAAAAAAAAAAAGAAAAAGCTACAAAACCATATCAAGGAGGTGGAACTATATTGAGCCATACCAACTTGTCTTACAGAGTTACAGTCCACAAGACATTAAGTTAGAATCAAGAAGACACTTACAAATGTAAGCCAACCCAAAGAAATATCATGTGCCAACCAATCATGACAAATTTACCCACTTTTGAGAGAGTAACTTGATAGTGGGAGGACTACATTTCGATATCACTTCTGAGGGAAAAGATCATTTATTCTTATACCAGCTAGATACAAGCTGCTCTACATTGACTCTGTAATAGACATGGATCATACCTTTCTTTGCTACCTATTCGCTTCAGTCCACGTCGAATAACATTCTTTTATTTGATTTCGAATTAGAGAAGAATTGAAATTTGAGGCACTTCAAATTTAGCAAATCCAAGATGCAGTACAGTGGGACACCATAATTCAAATGGAATTGTGAAAATTAAAAAAAAAGAAAAGAAAAGAAAAGAAAAGAAAGAAAAACAAAGCTCTAATGTGCTCACCAATTATTTTGTTTTGTTAAGAATAGAAGTAAATGACACTTTAATAAGCCATTAATCAATTTCCATCATCTATATTAACAATAAAAGAAAAGAAAAAAAAATGAAGAGAGAGGAAATTGCATACATGGAGAAAAAGAAGGCCATATGACCACATTTAGGCATGTTTGGATCTTTCACCATGTTTTCCTTCTTACCCTTCTTGACATTATTCTCAAAGAAGCAAAGCATTAAATTCAGTTTCTATCAAATATTTAATCAAACACTTCATGCTCCAGAACCCCGCACCACAACAGCACTGTGTAGAACTTTTTGCTTTGAAAAATGAATGGATGGAAAGTCCACTGCGTTATTATGGACAAGCAGGAGAAGCACAGGAGAAAACAAACCAAGCAGGAGAAGCACAGGAGAAAAAAAAGCAAGCAGGAGAACACCTACTAAACAACTTTTGAAAATACTCCATATAATAACATGATAAATAACTAACTTTAGCCTACCAACTATCATCAAAATCAGAAATGCTTGATGCATTTGGTCCAACCATCTTGACTAGACATTTCTAAGATTTTACTACTATTGACATATGCAATGGTTAATCAGTTGAGTGACCACTTAACACATACACTAGGTATAGCCCCAAAAATGGACTAAAAGTATCTTTACTGTGGATTCAATGGTCCTTCTCTAACTCTTCATTTTCTTCTTATTCAATACCACATGATTCCTTTTTAGCAAGTTGTATGTTCATTTGAAACCATTGAAGCTTTTTTTGGTTTCTTTTTCTTTTTTTCTTTTTCACATCAAGTAGATAATTTGAAAAAAATTTATAGAATATGCCCATGAAAAGAAACGTAAAAAATATAAAATGAACAAGCTTTCTACTTCACACTAGAACCAAGACCTGATCACCAAAATACCCTTTAATTTTCAGTCTCTTGACATGTTGTTTGACATTGAATATTATGATATAATGACTGATTGTATTTGTTTTGTTTTCCAAATCGGAAATCACACAATGCAATGAACCAACAATTCATACAGTCAGTCCCAAAATTCCAGACTGCTATAGCAATCTGATTGTTGTGTTGCTACTTGCTGCTCTTATTTGTTCTTCAAGGACCCAGATTTTCTCATGGTAATTTTGTAGGTTCCAATTTCAGTAATGTTGACTAGAACTTCAGCATAGTTGTGCTTGTGCTTTCAGCTTCTTGCTTCTAACGAAAAAGGATGGAGATGAGTGAAAAAAAAAAAAAAACAGAACTATAAAAGTTAACCATAGATAGGCTGGCTTGGTGTGTTACTGTTTGTTGCAGCATTATCTGGGTTTCTGGGGATCAACCGTTTTTTTGGGCTCAGCTCAATTAAGCATTTCTGAATTACCAATGTGTCCATATAAAAATTTAGATTATAGATGATAAATTATCCCCAAATTAAGAAACACATTTTTCCCGTCACCAAAATTTTGTGAGGTCAAAGAAGCCCACACAATCACACCAGATAAACATGAGTCCTTTGGTTGCTGCTAACAACTAGATAGAATGCCATTAAAATTATGGTTGAAATTAAAATGTCTTCCACTACAATTAGGTTTTTATTATCTTATATGATCATGGCTAGAAGCATTTTTGCATATTCTTAATCCTAAGAAAACACATTACTCTCTAAAAGGTGGTGCTCATCAATCCCACAGTTGATAACTCAAATCTAGTACATCATTAGACAATCAAAGCTAATCATCAATTTACCCAAGCGTATTAGTTCAGCTCCCTCTCAACATTATGTTTATGTGCTCCTAGGCCTGTAATCAATGTATCAACAATTAATTATATCAGTTATCAAAGACAGACTTAAACATATGTAAAAGTTTTTTTTTTTAATCGTACCTATTCCCATCAACCTTCGATTGTTGGTTAGCGGGTTTCCACAATAACCATCCCCTTCTTTTCCAATTAACCTTCGATTGTTGGTTGGCAGGTTTTCCCAATAACCATCCCCTTCTCTTGCAATCAACCTTCGATTGTCGCTTGGCGGGTTTCCCCAATAACCATCCCCTTCTCTGGCATTCAACCTGCGATTGTTGCTTGGCGGGTTTCCCAATAACCATCCCCTAGCACAAGAAGAATAAGAGCAAACAAAATAACAAGTGCTACTCCCCTATCCATCTCTACTTCTTCTCACTCAGTACTCCTATTTCTCAACTCTCAACTCCTCTATTTAGTCTCACCTAGCCATCTCATCCTCTTACTTTTATAGAGACTGAAAGAGCACCAGGTGATTCAGGAGTCATGTTATGCACATGCAGCTGTTAAGATTGACAGACAAGCGCGATGTGGACTCCCTCTCAACATCCGCGTGACCAAGAGATGTGTACCATTTGCTTGGTAGAAACGTGTTGGCTAGGACTTCTTTAAAAGGTAAGCACCATGTGCAAGTTAAAGTGCTCAATGAAAAATAACAAGGTAGAGAGAGTTCTTTGGTGATCACAGTAGTGTGAGAATTGGGACACATGGAAGGTTCTTCACCGTTGGATCTATGGAGAAGTGCCAGGTGAGGAGCGAAGGAGCAAGGAAAGCATGTCGGGAGCTAGGGGTGGAGAGAGGAGCTAGTGAAAGCAGAAAAGGGACTGGGACCAATAGATATGGATGTGTTCGGTGATTGGGCATCATGATTAGTCCACTCACACCTTAAGCATGCAAGGGATGTGGACTACTCACAAAGTCACCAGACAATAACCTCTTATGAACAAAACTACTATGCATCTGTCCTTCACACTATGGTGAGGGACAGCTTTTTTTTTTACCTTGTTTGGTCTAAGGAAGTGTCCCTCACCATAGTGTGAGGGACAGATGCATAGTAGTCTTCATCGCATTTTATATACATGTATATAGGATGTGTTTGGAAGCGGAATAAATTATTAGTTAGGAAGCCATAATGATCTTAAGAAACAAAAAATAAATAAATAAATAGTTAGAAAGCTTCACCTGTTTGTTCTTCTCATTGTTACCATTTTGATGATCGAGGAGATGCAGAGTGCTCTAGCAAAGGAGGGTTCCCTCAACACCAAAAAAAAAAAAAAAAGAAAAAAAAATCCCTTTATAGTTAACCAAAACTTTAAATACAACCATCTCTATTTTGTACTACAACAATTATGTTTTCTTATTATGTTCACTGAAAAAAAAAATAATAGAATTAAGATACATTTATCTTATATTACCAATTTCGGATGTGGATAAAAAAGCTTGAGGCCGAGAAAATAGTTCATGATTTAAATCTTATAGATAATTTTCTCTACTATTGTGAAATATCAAACACAAGAATAGAAAGTAGCAGAGAGGAAAAAAGAGATTTACTTATTAAGAGAGATGTGTGTGTACATAATAAAGGGAGATGAGAATTTTATTTATAGAATAAGATTGCTTTCTCCCAAAGCAACCTAATAGGAAACAACTCTAACCCTAAGTAATCCTCTTATTCGTGTGGGTCCCAATGTTGGCATCCACTTATGATGATACATCTTATAACACTTCCCCTTGGATGACTACCATTAAATGACAATTGCCTCATTAAAACCTTGCAAAGGAAAAACCAGTGGGATAAAAACCAAAGCAAAGAAAAAAGAGTACAACGTTCTACAAGATGATTGAATTGGTGTTGGACGTGCATAATGCTACCTCGTTAAAACCTTAACTGGGAAAATCCAGTGGGATAAAACCTAGAAAAGGAAAAAGAGTACAGTGCACAGATGTCCTAGGTAGCATACTTCAGGATGCCTTCCCTTATTGACTACTTTCCCTGATGATAACAACCTTTCACATAGTTAGGTGTGTAAATCTTGAATACAAGTTTCTATAATACTGATTTTTGGCAAAAACTTCGTAAACTGATCAACCAGGTTGTTGCTTAAACGAACTTGCTAGACTTCAATCTTGTTATTTTTCTGAAGCTCATGAGTGAAGAAAAACTCTCGTGTAATGTATTTTGTCTTGTCATCTTGAATGTATCATTCTTTAATCTGTTGAATACAAGCCTCATTATTTTTGCAGATAACGCTCGGGGTACCTATACTAAGAGACAATTGACAAGAACTACGAATATACTGAGTTAAAGATTTTAGCCATACACATTCCCCACTGGCTTCATAGAGGGCTAAAATCTTAACATTGTTAGAAAAAGTAATGACCAGAATCTGTTTAATAGACGCCCAGATATAGCGGTATTATCACTAAGAAACACATATAAGCTTGTGATAAACCCTTATGAGGATCAAAGAGATATCCTGAACCTTCATATCCTACAAAGTCTTAATTTTTACAACTATAAAAATAAAACGGTTATAAATATCATAGTATTTGTTTGATACCAATCCAAAGCCTTGGTGCAAAACTATATTAGTAAACATATTTATAAAAAATGAAAAATCTCATTAAAACTTCTCTCAATATGCAGATCAAGATAAAATTCTCCTATAAATAGGTAATGGTTTCTTCGAGCTCTTCTAGAATCCTGATTAGATTTATGTCATCTACATAATCTTCTACTATTATAAATCCTTTAAGGATTTTATAAAGATACATGGGCAAATGAGATTATTTTCATACCCTTCCTTAGATAAATATTTACTAAGATGATTGTACCATATTCTTCTGAAATGCTTTAGGCCGTACAATGAACATCTTACTTGTATTGAGTACTTACTTTCTAACTTTGCTTCAAGCAAAGCAAATCCTTCTGCAAATTTCACATATATGTTTGTGAATATTTCCAATCCTAGGTTTCTGCAAGAAACCTTGTATCACAAGTCTTGCCTTGTATCGAGTAATTTCATTCATTTACAAACACCCATTTGTAACTTAAAGGGTTAACAACTTTTGCAACTTGTACTATAGGTCCAGTTACACCATGTCTATTGAAAGACTCGAACTTCTCTTTGATGGAACTTTTTCTCTTTTTTTTTGGCCAATCTTTTTTTTGTCGACATTCATTCATAGCACGTAATTCTATGTCCCAATCACCATCCTTATTTTTCGTTGATATTTTTGTAACTACCGCATATGTAAATGCGTCATCGATGATAATTTCATTTCTATCTCATCTCTCTCTTGAATAATTATAAAGTATAGAGATCTCTTTATTATTAGGTACCCTTGCTTCTTCATGGGCTTCCAGGGTCTCTTTCGGGACTCATGTCTCTTTTGGGATATTAATTTCTTCAAAAATTTTAGAGAGAATGAATTGTTTTATAACCTCTTATTAAGTGAAATAGTGTACCTCATCAAGAGTGTACAATTTGTCAAAACATCTTTGGGAGTAAAATTGGGACCTAATTACTCATTTCTCCTCTTCCAGTGAGCTGAGTCTTTAGAACCAATAGGTCTACCATGCTTCTGACGTATAATAGATTCATTTGCTGCTATATTTTGAATTTTTATCCGACAGGGACATTAATTCGTGCTTGTCCTATAGGGATATTAATTCGTGCTTGTGTGTTTATAGCCGACACATGTGACCCAGTTACTTTTGCTACATCATTAAAAGCATCAGGGAATTCATTTGTAATAAAGTGCATAAATTCTCCGTATTTCATTCTCACATTATGAAGTATATAAATTTAGAGGAGACTTAGTGGAAGCATTCCACATTAATTCTCACCATTCTTCAGGAACGGATTGTTCTACAGGAACAAAGGATTCCTTAGAAACTTTGTTATCTCTCTCTAACGGCGGGAAGACTGTCTCATCAAGATGACAATCAATAAAACGAGAAGTTAATATATCTCCTGTCATTGGGTCTAGATATCTAATAATTTGGGGTAAATTATAACCAACATAGATTCCCAATCTATGTTGTGGCTTCACGCAGTTCACTAATCTGTGATATCAGAGCTTATAGACATAATAGGATACTCAGCGAAGTATATCCTAAATAATTTGTAATAATAGGTGGGCATAAGCTAAAAAAAAAAGCAAACATCTAACCAACTGGTGAACGCATTAGTCAAAATAAAAAAAATACCTAATAAGGTCCACTAAGGGGATTTTATGGGTTCATAAATGTCATACTATATCCTATGCATAAAGGATGGTCAATAGATGAAACTTTAAGGAGTGCCCAATAGAATTATCAATAATTTGCCTTAGCATAATACCCATAGGGTGACTTAACCTATCATGCCAAATCATTAAAGCCTTAGGGTCACTAAGTCTAGGGCTTAGTGTAAGCTTCTGGTTTAACTTTGTCGTTTTGCTTATAATCAAATGTGATTCGATTTTTGGAGATTTTCTTGTAATATAGCCCTGAGGTCGGATAAGAATGCACTTAGTTTTTCTAGTATCAGCTTATAGCTGTCAATATTAGTAATGATGTACAAATATTTTGTGTTATCTTCAATTATATTATTCATATGTAGTACCCAGTTATCTTGATGTATTTGAATCTAAGTAAGTTTTGGAAACTGGTAAAAAATAATAATAATGCATCCTTAATACATATATAGGTACCATTTGGTAATATTATGTGAACTCTTTCAGAGCCTTTAAATATTTGTACAGATCTAGCTATGATTTATACCTTGTGCGAATTAAATACTAACTCTGAGAAAAACTTTTGGTTTTTCAATATAACGTGCGTTGTTGCACTGTCTATCGGACAGATATTATCCTCAACTACATTCATTCCATAAGCCATACTGCAAGAAATAATAAACTATCATAACTATTCAGTCGTATAACAGAAATAAAATTAAGAACAGCTAAACAATTCAGCATTCAAAGCAAATATAATGTGTAAACACAATATACGTGAGATAAAAGAATAAATCCTATCATCCAACGAAATATCTAAACATTGAACTCAATATTCAAATTCACAATATTATGTCTACCTCTCCTAAATGACCATCTTCTGGTAATCATACATATCCATCAATGATATAATGACATAGAAAATGAGGACTTATGTCATATCATATCCTCCGGGGATATCTAATTTTTCTTTTTGATGGCATCTCCAAGCCTTTTTAAGTGTATAGAGATCGATTTAACAATAAAATCATAAAAAATAGAACTTCAGGTCCTCAAATGACAAAGTATAATGAAGAATCGGCCAATTAAAAAGTTAAAACTTTGAGTTCTTAACTAAGAAATTAGAACTTCTAGATCTATCAAGACTTCAGGCTAGAGATAGAATTTCAGGATCTTAGAACTGCTAATTCTATCAAAGCTTCAAGTTTGCATCACAACTTTTGGTTATGTCAAAACTTCAAGTTTGATTTCATGGCTTTCATATCAATCTACACTACTTTGAATCTTTAGAAAAAAAAAATCAAAGCTTCATGTTTGAATCATGAATATGAATCTATAGTTCATATAAATGTTTAAAAAAACTTAGGACTGCTAGTCCATAATTTAAAGAACCTCAAGTCTAGATTATGTAATTGATATAGAACTTCCAGTTCTATTATATGTAACTATTGCTTCTAGTAATAAATTAATCAAAGACTAAGGCTTCATATAACTATACTGAAGTAATTATATCAAGTATGCAATACAATGTTACAAAATATATAAAACAATAAAAGTGTGTAGAGAAATAGAAATAAAAGGTAGAATTTTAGGTTCTTAACATTCAATTGAAGATAATAATAAAAATAAATAAATGTGATGAAGAATTGAAAAATTGAAATTTAGAACATCAGGTTGTCAACTTAAGAATCAAAACTTCTAGTTCTAAATTAAAATAATTTATGGATCTTCTCGTATGGGTTAGAACTTCTTGTTCAAGGTTAGAATTATTCATGAATCATCAGGTCCATGTTAGAACTACTGGTTCTAGATTAAAATAACATACGGAACTTTAGGTTCAGGTTATTTATTCAATGTAAAACTTCTAGTTCTAAGTATCGTATGAAACTTCGGGTTCTGAATATTTATATAGAACTTCTGGTTCTATTGATAATCCATGATTTTCAATTCTATCATAATCTTCTCTTGATAAGAGAAAATGAATCATTCATCACTTGAATTAAAATTATAAATACATATAGTTCTAAAAAGAATACAGATAAGTGCAGGTATATAATTATCTAACTAATAAAAGATCATAAAATAAGGAAAAAAAATTAATTAACCATTGAATCATCCTCCTTTTGGTACCAATGTGTAAATCTACTCGCAAGCTTTTCGTAGATTCAAACAAATCATTGATCAGACGCCGAATGACCAAGATATCGCATAATCAAACTGGCTTTGACTTCGATTCAGTTAAATTGGCTTTGACCATATGGACATTAACGTGGCACTGATGTCACTTACTTACATCTACGGCTGACGTCTTTAATGACGCCCTCAATTGCTGCTACCTGGTTTGGTAGGTTCAAGTCAACCCGACCTGCAACTTGGAACCGACTTGGTTGTAGAAAACTAGGCCCAGATCGACCTCCTTCATCTTTTCTTCGCACAAGGAGTCAGATTAAGCCACTTTTTTTTATCCTTTTATGTGATGCCTCGGGTTCCATGTAATGACAACTGATGCTTCTTTTTGGCCTTATTTCTTTATTACATGTAAGACAAAATAGTTAAGGACTTTTGAGATGCCTTGATTCTTGTGCAAAACAAAAAAAGCAATCATATTCTTCATTAAAAAATCTGGTTGCAGACGAGATGAGATGAGAAGACAACGATACCTGTTGAAGTGGGGCTACATATCTGCAGATCTGAAACTCTATCCCAAAATCCAAACTGTTGAACCAAGTGGCGTCCCTTCTTTCTCTTTTCCAAAATCTAAACTGATAGAGCTCGTCGTGCTGATAACTTGTAAAATATTAAATACAAGAATAGAAAGGAGCAGAGAGGAATAGGGAGATTTTCTTATTAAGAGAGATGTGTGTACATAATAATGGGGGAGGAGGATCTTTTGCATAGAATAAGATTACTTTCTACCCAGGCAACCTAATAGGAAAAGACTCTAATCCTAAGGAATCCCTTTATCTCATGTAGGTCCCAATATGAGCATCCACCTATAATGATATATCTTATAACATCCACCAATTTTTCCTTCATGTAACTAAATTTTTAGTGTTTGATCTAATTAAAATAGCTTGAACTATAATACTAACTTATCTCTAAATAATTTATACTTACTATACAATCTCAGTTTCTAACTTAGTCAAGGGGTAGCTAATAGAGAGTGGCTGTATACCAACGGGGTTTCTTGTCCTTTAGAATACTAGTAAAGTGATAGTAAAGACTTTTTTATTCCAACTTTTAGTAAAGACTTTTTTATTCCAACTTTTGGCTAATGTACAGGTTGTATGTAAAACAAAAAATAAAAAAAAGGTGGTTTACTTATGGAAATTATAAAAGCTTGGTGGTTTTATGTAAATTTACTAAACAAATATGTTGTCATCAATGCTTAAATTTGCAGCAGCTCCGACAATCACACCCCTAAACAAAAAGTTAGAAATTTTTGTGCAGCATCACAAAATCAATTTTTTTAATGGTTAAAATTATAATGATAAAGGGCATGCAGTGCAGCATCACAAAATCTTAAGTTAAATTATCATCCCATCTAATGTGACCCACTAAATCTTGCCTATCCACCACATGGGGCCCACTCGATGGGTGGATAGGTTAGATTTAGTGGGTGCTATGTGAATGTAGGTTGATAGAATGGCTAGGATCTTTCATCCAATAGGTCCCACATAGATGGGGAAACTTGTTTTCATTGGATTAGTATAGATACTCCAATCCGCATATTGTGATCATTAGATTATGAATAATCATGTAAATGTTCATATTTTAGGTCATTTTATTTTGGGCCTGAATGGACCTTCTTTTTTTTTTTTTTTTGACTTAGAATCTTTTTACTAGACTCAATTCCAATAAGATAACCATGTTCAGTCTAGAAACTAATTTCGACATTTTCTTGTATTATGTTTTAAATAAGAATATCATTCAACCCAATAATAATGCATCAAGTATAGCTTTCACAATCCAAAAAACTCAACATCTTTAGAATTAATATATAGGTTGTTACATGACATTAGCACATTCAAAGTAAAGAATTATGTCTTAAAAGGGCTTATGCACAAGACAAGTCTTCAATTCATAGGTCGAAACCTATATGGATTCAAAACTAAACATGTCTAACATTCAAACCCAAATTAAGTTTAGGACCTGGACTAGTTCATTGGTGATATTATGAATTAAACTAAAGGTTTAAACCATCTTGCCAAGGTAGAGATTGGCAAACGTTGACCTATTTATGAGTCAAAATCTAAAATAAGATCCAACCTAGATATTTTTTACCCAATTAGAAATTCCGGACAATCGGAAAATCAGTTATTTGATTGCAACTCTACTCCTGATCAATCAACGGTATTCCGGTTTCGATTGCACGTAAGCTACTTGTTAGATGGTTGGGAATCCTTGTAACGAGTTCCCCAATTTCTTCATAGTGAAATCGAGCAGATACTTATAGCCTGTGGGCGTAGGCAATTTTGTCGAACAACATAAAATCTATATATCATAGTTTCATGCTATCTTCTTCTCTATGTGTTTGGTGGATGTTGATGTGTTTGCCCTAAGCCAATCTAACAGGTGGCATCATAGTCACAACACCTTCTGTGTGGATGGACTTGCGCGTTTGCAAGTCCCCATTGCCTCACATGCATGAGTTAGAATCCGTGTCCTTGTATGTACGAGTCTCTATTACCTCGCATGTGTGAGTTTGCGTGTGTCCATATCCTCATATGTGCGAGTCCTTATCACATTGCTTGTGTGAGTTAGTGTCTGTATTTGGGTTAAGTTAGTGCGTGTATCTTGGTCCTAAGCTCCTCAATTGGGTTTTTAAAACAAGAAAGAAAGAAAGAAAGAAAGAAAAAATAAAAAAACTAACCCACCCAACTCACACTTGCATCATCTTGGATTTAATTCAATCACGAATGAGTTTATGATTTCTAATAATCAATTTGCACTTTAAATTATGATATCATTTATCTTTAAAAAAAATGGTAGAAAGGAAATTTCTTTAAATAGAAGTAGAGTAACAACAAGCAACAAGAGAAGAACAGCCTCTTACCGCAGTGATAAGAAGCATCAGTTTTTACCTAGGTGTGCCACCTCTTCTTGCGTGTGGGGGGACTTCCTTCCTACATGTGTGGGCTCTTTCTTAAGTCCTAACCCCCTTTACTTGGTTGAAAAAAGTATACATATACAAGAGGAAACGGTAGAACAAGAAGCAGGAACACAAGTTGTATGGGTTAGTTACATGACCCAATCAGGTTAGGTGGTCCATCTCAACTCGATCCATTTTCATACAGGTTGATAAAACTTGACCTTGACTAACCCGTGATTTAAATGGGCGGGGTTTAAAACGTCAGGCCAAGCCTGTTTTTGCCACTCTAAACACCCCCATACCTAAGATAGCATGACCCAGTACTTGGAATGGTCTTTAAATTAATTGGAGCTGGCACATTGACGTTTGAACTGGGACATCCATACTTGGAATGGAACCGAAGTTTTACTTGGTCAATTTTGACACTTTTGAGTCCGGATCTGCCATGGCCGATAAGAAGGTCAACCGTCCAAAATGAATCTCATCCCCTCAATGATATATCTTCTGACAACCAATCACGGTTTTAATCGTGTGTTCAATCTTATTGTGGAACCCACTCCTATAAAACTGATATTTCAGGGCATAACCTTTTAGGGATGCCATTTATCTTGAACAGCCCTAAATATTTCCATATCGGTCGCATGATGGAAAACCAAAAAACGTTGCAAATACCTGGTACAGGGGATTCGAAATCTTTTAACACCGGGGCGATCTGAAAATCTTGCATACCCTTCTGCCAAGTGAATTTATTGAAGATATCTTGAAAGGCAGACTCTCCTCATTTGATGTGAAAATACATCTCATAACTTTCCATTTATTATTATTCAAGATGGTAATGTTTTCCAGCACTATCCAAATTAAGGGGTCATTTGTTTTTTTCATTTACACATGTAAACATTATACATGTGAAATGGTTACATACATTTTATGTTTTTTTTCAAATTTTACACATGTGGTGTGTAAATCAGGTATGATTTTAGTGTGTAAATGTAATGTAAAAGGGAGTACTCATTTTCACACCTCAACAGGTGTGAAAGATTTACACAGCACCTTTGAAATAGCGGAGCTACAATAAATCACGCCCAGGACGGTTTTTATTTTGTTTTAAATTTTATGGGACCCCCAATCATGATCTGAACCGTTGAACATATTAAAAATGTCAAAAACGGCTATTATAAGAAATTTCAGCCGTTGGATCATCATAGATCTTGAGATATTTACGAAAACATTCTGGCCGTTAATCTTTATTTCTGGAACTTTTTGACCCCATTTGCACGATCCAAACCGTTCATCTCGTTCAAAAGGCCATTTCCAAATAGGACGTCAAATTTCAGCTGCTAATTCAATATATATCTTGAGATATCTTCAAAAAAACATATCAACCATTCGATGAATTCAATATTGTTGAACAGGCAGTCTGCTTTTTTTCAAATTTGTGGATAATCTGAGCCTCAAAGGAGAGATCTGAACCATTGAAACTCTTTATTAGGCCAAACATGGTTAGTGTACCAAATTTCAACCGTTGATCATTTATGGATTGTGAGATTTTTACAAAAAATACTAAACCATTTTTACATTTGAAGAGGTGTGAAAATAACAAACAAAAATTATGTTTCACATATGAGTCGTTTACATATATAAATGACTCACATGTGAGTTATTCACGTATGTAAATCATTTTCATGTCACATGTGAAAAAAACAAACGATGCAACAGGTAATTTTTTCTGGCAAGAATATTAAAGCCTTCCAGTCCGGTAATGACATTATTAGATGTCTCTTCCCCGATGCAAGAAAGATCTTAGGAAGATACCAGAAAAAAATGTAATCTCTCCTTCCTCTTTTTAAGTAAATATACCCCTGATGTCCCATTTGTGTTTAGTAGAATCTAATACGAGTTAACTCCGAAATCTTCTTAAATCCCAGCAGGATCCATTTGACATTTTAAGCATTTATTTCTTCTTCTTTCTCTGTCTTTGAAATAACTTAAATAGATCACAAAATGCTGTTTTTTTTTTTTTTTTTACTTTAACTCACCCATCCAACTTCAAGCAGTGCTGCTAAAAAAATCTCTGTCCCTTCCTCTTCAAATTGAATCACAGTGAATCTGTTCTTTTCTTCTTCTAATTTATTTCTCCAAAAGATTATCATTCATTTACTTGAAAATGAAATTCCTTGGGCTGTTTCTTTTATTCATTTCCATGTGTTCAGCGGGCCCCGCAACAGTCACTAGGACGATTACTGTGAATTGGAGGGGTGGTCATTTTACCAAAATTAAGAATGCCGTCAATTCTGTTCCGAAAAACAATAATTAATGGGTCCAAAAAAATGTTAAGGCCGGCACGTAGTAGTAATTATTTTTCTATATCTATATTTATTTAATTTACAGTTGATGAGTGGATTATTTTTAAAGGATTTTTTTGCACATATTATAGTTACAAAATAGTGAATTGACTCTTTACAAAATACCCAGTCATTCATGCAAGACCAGTCTGCACTCAGTCCGAATTGGGCTAGATGTGGGCTCTGAGCTTTTCAGCAAGTGGGCTGTACCCGAGCCTAATTTTCTTGATTGATTGCTAAATGTGCTGTGATGTACACATATTTATCACAATAAGATGGATATGCCTTACTCCTTTAAAAAAGAAGAAGAAGAAGAAGAAGAAGAAGAAGTGAGATGTATTCAACATGTCAAGTTTGAAGAAGACTGTATTGTTGGTGCAGTGACGTACCATTCAGCAAGGTACGTGAAGACATTGCCAGTTTTATCTCCTAGTAGCTCGAGTTGTGCGGAATTCAAGCCAAGGTGGAGATTGTTGGGTTTATGTCTTGTATTCCGGTTTAGCAGGATGAGTCCACTGGGTTAGCCAGGGACTGGTTTAAGGTCAAGGGTATTTTGGCAATTGTATCAGGGCTTTCTTGGTGGCCAAGAAAGTGGAGACTATATATGTATAGTATGTAACCCTAGATCTTGCATGCTAAAGAGAGGTGAGAGCTCTCTTGCCCGTGGTGTTCCCACACCACGTAGGTGAGACGATATGAGAGAACGTGTGTCTCTGTATGCTTTACATGTGATAGTGAAGATGATCGTCTCTGTGCCTGTGGATGTAGCCCTGTTTGGGTGAACCACGTAAATCTCGTGTCTCTTCTTGTGTGTGGCTTGTTCTTGTTGATCTTGTGATTCATGGATGTGCACAACGGGTGATGTCAGAAAATCACAACAATTGGTATCATAGCCGAGGTGGTGTTCTTCGGGTTTCTGAGCGAGGTGGAGATCGCTCAGTGGCTTGGAGGTTGTGCGCATGAAGATCGACTGATTGAATCCTTGTCAATCAGATCTCTATTTTCGAAATAGAGGAAAGAGAGATTGGTTTCATGATCTCTGGTTGGGCCACCATCGGAAAAGAAGAAGGCGGGATTGGGTTCTCCGGTTTGGGTAGATCGGAGGACAAAGGATTCATAGGTTGTTCAGATCTGGAGTTAAATTGCTGCGGTTGTTGTCTGATCACAAATCGAATAGGAGACGAACGGTTTTCTGATTGTGCCACTGGAAGAAAATGAAACAGAGAGGAACCGCTTGTTTCTGCATATTCGAAATTGGTATTCGAAATTGAACCAGCACTTGAACTTTGAGCAAAGTTCATCTTGTCAAACTCCACCTCGAACAGAAAGCTCGAACCATTGACGAATCTGAGTGATATACTAAATCACTCACCATCCTGCCCCATCTTCAACATCACTGTGAAGATCCAATCACCACAAGCATGCAAGCAAAACAGATCGGGAATACAAGTCCAGATGACTTCACAACAGCAGAACAACCTCTGCCTCCGAGCGGTCAAAAACTCCATTTGACCGGGCATTCGATCAATCAAACTCATGTTTGATAACTGCTGACACATCAGCTCCTCCTTGCTATTTTTCTCACTTGGCTCTGGCAAGATGAATAACATCACATGCGATCATGTGAACCCCAAACGAACAACTTCGTTTGAATCAGCAAACCCTTTGCAACTAGGCCGGCGACTCCTATTATTGGGTTTGCAACAACAACCAAGTTGAGTAGACCCGATTCAAGCCTGAATCCACATCTGTTTAGATCTCCTCCAGATTTCTGCATCAAGTTATAGATCTCGTCACCTTAAGCACGTTGGAAGAAACGGATCTGAAATCCCATTCAGGATGGCTCCGATATCGCAGAAACAAGTTTCTAGGCTCCAATTGGTCAAACCTCCTCCTTGACTATCAAACAGCCAATCAACCTCTTCAACTGCGTAGATCTGCTCGAAACGAGTCCGTAGGCGCAAACGGATCTCCGATCGGACATCGAACGATCAAGATATGGCAGAAACAATTTCAGCCGCAAATCTGGTCAAATCTGCCTGTTGACCGTTGCTGATGTCACTGCTGACGTCCCTGCGCAGTCGCTGGGCTTCTAGAGCGGACCCGGGTCGGGTTCACCTGGCCCAGAACTGATCTGCATGTGCGCTGGACTTTGCTGTAACTGGGTCGGGTCTAACCCAACCCGAAACCAAACCCAACCTGGAACCAAACGCTGGGCTTATTCTTCACGGCGGGTCAAGTCAAACAGACCTGACCCGAGACCAAACTAACCCGAAACCCAGACCCAGGAAACTGGGTCGTCTTCAACCCAGGCTCTGTGTTCGATTGCAACAATCGACTGCAACGACTGCAACGTTGCAGTCAGGTCTTCCTCTCTGGCTCCGGCTTCCTGGTTCGGCAACGGCGGCGCTGGACTGGCGACGGCGACAGCGGCAGGCAACGGACGGCCGGCGGCTGCCAACGACTGGTGAGTGCAAAAAAAAATTTTTTTTTTCTCTTGCGGTCTTCCTCCTCCCGAGAAAACCGGCAGCCCTTCTCAATTCCAGCAACCTCTTCTCCGACGAAGATGTCCAGCCAACTGAACCTACTCCCTCTGTCTTCTTCCAGCAACTGCAGAAAAACAATTTCTCTGTAACAGAGAAATCGTGATTCGCTCGTGGCCCACACAGAGATCACGTCTGATCTCTTCCCGTTGATCTTCCACGCACAACTCCGTCGCTCTGATACCAATTGTTGTGATTTACTAACATCACCAGTTGTGCGCATGCATCAATCACAAGATCAATAAAAACAAGCCACACACAAGAAGAGACACGAGATTTACGTGGTTCACTCAAACAGGGCTACATCCTCGGGCATAGAGACGATCATCTTCACTATCACATGTAAAGCATACAGAGACACACGTTCTCTCACATCGTCTCACCTACGTGGTGTGGGAACACCACGGGCAAGAGAGCTCTCACCTCTCTTCAGCGCACAAGATCTAAGGTTACAGACTATACATATATAGTCTCCGCGTTCTTAGCCACCAAGAAAGCCCCGGTACAATTACCAAAATACCCTTGACCTTAAACCAGTCCCTGGCTAACCCAATGGACTCATCCGGCTAAACCGGAATACAAGACATAAACCCAACAGACTGGTATGCAGCATGTCACAAACGATCAATCTTTTTAGAATGCAAGACATCTACAGTAATAATATTTTTTCTTCCTTTTTGTAGAACTGTATACTAGCATATAATGGGGACAAAATACAATATCAGAAAGGTTTTATAGCAGCTCAAGGTAGAAATAACGCCATTGATCCAAGTGGGTTTGTGTCTATAAGCTGCACTGTATCTGGAGTCGGAAGTGTTTTTCTTGGAAAAGCATGGAGACCTTATGCAAGAGTGTTGTTTTATAATTCTTTTCTTGGTGATAATGTGATTCCCGAAGGTTGGATAGCTTGGGCTGGTTCATCAAATGTGTAAGTTTTCTAACATTTATCATTTTCTTCGGGCGCTTGTTTGTTCCATGTAATTAAATACACAATGATAGCAAGATCTCCTATTCCTAGAAGTCATTAAAACTAATGAAATAAATGTGAATTTCTAAAAATGTCCATCAAATTATCTACTCTCTAATGGAAAATTAATGAAAGGGAAGTCCATCAAACATGTTGTTACACTAATTCAAATCCTATAAAAGTCAGGGTTGCATCTGTATGGCTACCTTTTATATTTCACCCCTCACCTCATTTATCTTTCAATTAAAATCATTCGAACATTAATTCATATTTTTTCAATTCCTAAATCTCCAATGAAAAAAAATGGCATTTTTATCCATTATCTTAGTCGTTTTATTTCATTATACTGTTTTAAAAAGCTGCAAATTAAATATCTCAAATATTGTTTATTTTAGGAACAACTTAGTGTTTGCTGAGAGCGGTTGCCCAGGTGCAGGCTCGATTACATCCAAGCAAGTGCCATGGGAAAAGAAACTGAGTGCTAAGGAATTGAATGCGTTAAAAAGTAGGTCTTTCATTGATGGAGGAGGATGGATTGAACAACAAACGAAATTTGTTTTTTAAACCGCTTTCACCTCCAATGACTATGTTTATGTAATACCTTAAGTCTATGTGGGTGATAAGAAATATTGGTTGGTGGCCAATATTGTGCCATCTTTGATTTGAAACAGACGCAAACTAGGCGTTGGTGATGATCTCACCATCTGATCAATGATCCACATTTGACTAGCTTATTAAAATTATGATTTTCAAACAACTGTAATGTGTTTAATTATTTTCAGGCTATCCTATGTTGTGTCTTTTAAGATGCAAGCACGGTTACATATGTTAGAGCAAATAAAAGGAACTATATTACTCATGCCAGATTGTGCTGTTGATTAAGATGACATAGCTAGAAACCAAAAAATGTTCCAAGGTGTTCGGTCCGAATCACCTGCAAAGATGGTCTCCAAAGGTTTAAAAAAATCTGGCCTATATGTTGTAAGTTGAAATGAACAATTAAATAGAAACATATTTACGATGAATAAAGATAATAGAAATTATGGAAGAAGATTATGTGAGACTAGGTCACATTTTGATAGTAGTGATGGCAATTTCAATAGCGTAAAAACCTGATTGAAGTCAATTAGGTGGCGTAATTGGGACTCCAGATCATTAGTTGGACGCATTAAATATAATAGAATCTTTGGTGGTGTTGTCAAAATGGAAAGGCTAGATTCACTGGATGGAAGAAGTCAAAATCTGTAATCCAGGACCATCGAAGATGAAGTGTCATCCCATCCAGCGATGCACACTCAAATTGCAGTTTGGTAGAAGCAGGTCCCACTATAAGATTAATCACATATTAGAAGCTGATGTGCCATGGCTGCTAATGTGGAATTACTCACATTTTTAGTCAGGTGCTCAACCAAACAATGGTACCCACTCCTATTGATCTGAAATTTGTATGTGGGATAAGATTTGATTTGCATGGTGTGGAAGCAAACGATTCAACAGTGGTTTTAGGAGGTAACCATGAAAGCTAATGATTCTAGATACTATGCGGCTTTAACCTAGAGAATTTACCAGTTTAAGAAGTGGAATGCATTTTACAGTTGGTATGGCTGTTTTTCTATAAAACTTGAATAACACAATTTAGGCACATTCATTATAACGCTTTTAATGAAACGATCAATCCAATTATGTAATAAGCTTCAATTAGTGTCACATGAGGATACTCATTTACTTGGATGACGTTTATTTTGAATGGATCGAATTTTATAAGGTAGTTGTAGAGCTCCACTTCTTTTAACTCAAGATATCTCTAGGTCTGAGCCTCAGAGAATCTATCCCAGATGGTCTTTTCCAATGGAGATGGTGAAGCAGGCAAACCAGCCATATTTAATACATAAAATTTGAGTTGGTGGTTTGGGTGGACCACGTGGACGAAATTTGAGTAAATCTGTATGTTAATGATTTATGTCTCTTAAAAATTTAGTCGACAATTTTTTATGTAATGTTTTTTTAAAATTCTTAATATGAACACCTTATTAATCAATAAATTCTAGCCGTCAAAAAGGGCCATAAAAACGGAGTCGGTTTAGCAAAAACGACGGCTGATGGGCCCTCCCATACGTCTGTAGATAAACGAAGGTCATCGGGAGTCGTATTTTGCAATGCTCAATCCATCGTCCATTTTAAATATAACCGTCGTTTTTTTCCCCTACTTTCTAACGGTGAAATTAGTGCCGTTTACAGGAACCGACAGCGGACCGTCGTTTAACACACTGCCACAATTCGTTTTTAGGAAATTTAAAATTTTGTTTTAGCTTTGTTATTTGTGTGTTTAGTGCTTGATGCGAATTAATGCATCCTTATTATGGTTCTGCATTTAGTTTTGAATCCCGCTTTAGTGGTTGAGCTTACTTACTATTGGACTGTGTTGTGTATTATTTTATTGTTGCCAAGCAGCACAGGTGACCATTGACAACGTAGATGGTGGACATATTTGAACCACACCACATCAAATCCAAATAAAACTCCATTCCAAAACCATATCATCATCAAATTACAACCCAAACTGCATCAACAAAGAATGAACCATAATGTCAAACACAGCGTGCCTTCTCCATCCATTCTCGTCCCTCTAGTGCTTCCTCTACAATGACCCTGCACACGGTAGAAAAACATATAGAAACTATGTAATCAACAACCATATAGTGCAGCCACTGGCATTAAATATGTTTTTTTTATAGTGCACAGTATCATTTGTTTTTTAAATGTGCAGACACTGCCATTAAATAAAACTGTCTAGTTTCTCAAGAAAAAAAAATCACAGAGACAAGATAATCCAATTTTCCATAGTAATTTTAAGTTTTCCCCTTTGCCTACTTTACATTGAATCCATAGAAATTCCGAGAAAAGGGGAGGGTCGAATATCAAGATCTAGATGGAAACAATTGGTTTCCTACCGTTACAATCCCCAAGCTTTGTTTTAGCTCCAAACTTGTTTATTAGAAATCCTATCAATACCAATAAAACAAATGAGCCCTAAGTATTCATTCCAAACAAAACTCCATTCCAAATCCATGAGATACAGGTAGACCCATCATACGTCCAGCCAGAATTGAGCTTAATTTGATCAATTTTCATTAAATCGGTTGCATCAGAATGAGTAGGCCTGCAAATTAATGAGGATGTTTCTGAATCAACCCCTGCCGAAGCATTCAGTCTTACTACATGTAAGATCCCGTTTCCTAAATTAGGGTCTATTTGCTAATTAATCATGTTTTATATTAAATAAGATGTTTTAGCTTAATTTGATGATTTTATGTTAATTGAGTTGGTTAGATAGATAGGTTGGACCCTAACCTCGACTAAGTAGTTTTGATGGACCTTGTATTAATGCATGGTTTGTATATTATTTTATCAGTTTCTCATTTATCATAAGCATTCCATTTCATTTGTAACATAACTTAAGTTATGACATCTCAAGAAAGTTCTTTTGACTCATTTTGTAATATGTCCAAAGAGATGGACTTTCTTGTAATTTTATAAGGATCCCTTAAGCCAAAACCCTAGCCCCCATCCCTTTGCCTCCATCTCCTACCTCTACCTCCTTTATGTGTTTTCCATCATTAGAAAGAAAGAGAGAGCTTGGCTCTACCACATATTCTCCACTACTATTTTCTTCTTTCCCATCACCCATTTCACCATTTGCAAGCTTATTTGTTTGAGAAGCTTTGTTTTTTACTCTATAACTTGTGAGTTAGAAACCCTCATTTTCCCTCTTTTAAACCTAGAAATAGCTTTACTACCATTAAAGAGAGCTTTGTCCCATCATCTTTTTTCTATCATTTTCAAGCTTAGAGCTATTGGTACCTTGCATACTATTATCTACAACTTCTTAAGATAAAAGTACTCTACTCCTTCTTGGATTTCAAGTTTATTTGAATAAGGGAACTCAAATTCATGATACATCATGCATCTCATTATCTGTAAGACCCCAGCCCAAATTAATAAATTTAATTCAATTAAAAATAATTTACGAAATAAATAATGACATTAATCAAATGGGGGGAAATCAACTCACAATGTACAATTAGTGATGAATTGGGGCACAAACACGATTAGGACTTGATTTGGGAATCATAAATGCATGTTGGTAATTTTTAGAAAATATGAAGGGTATTTTCATACTTTTAAAAACATAGCAAAAATGGGGCTCATTGGATAGAGAATAATTAATTATGAAACTTTCCCTTAAGAATCAAACTCATCCGGATTAATCCAGTGCCTGGTTGAAAGAGATTTAGATAAACCTACTACTAGTGGTGTGAGGGACCACATATTTGTCTCATCTTCAAAGAAAAGTAGAATTTTCGTAGGAGTTTAGTTGGGATACAACAAGGCAAAGGCTAGAGAGACAGCCTAGAACTCTATATGGAAAAAGGAAAATTCTACCCTACCTCTACTTCCTAGTTTTACTCTAAGTACCTATGTTGAATTCTATATATATGTATATGACTAGAGCGCCTCTCCTACATATTCTCTCCAACTCTCTCTCTCTCCCTACTTTCTCTCTCTCAACTAGAAGGTCCCAACTTTAACTTTAGGCCTAAGGATTTGAAAGAAGCCATAGAAGAACTACCTTGATGCTCTCTACGGGTTTAGAATTTCGGTAAAATCAACGATTAAGGCAAGTGCACAAACCCAAATCTTATTCCTACCTGATTTTCTTTATATATATATATATATATCTGAATTTAATTTAAACAAATTTTCTTTGAAACTCGATTTTTACCTGTGAGTAGATTTTCTATTCGAAGTCATGTCTTTATTTGAATTAATGATACTACTCGTATCAAAGCTAATTTAGCATATGATTTTGGCACTATTAGAAATTTTGATATAAGGTCAAGGCCAAATAATCATAATAACCTGTTACAGTTACTGTACCAAACCCACCTGAAATCTGCCTTTGTAGTTCTAAAATTCATAGCTCTGTATGTTCAACTGCTAGATTGTAGTACTAGAAAACCATATCAGGTTCATCAACCATTGTGAGAAATCCCGTCGGCAAGTATGAACTACCGAATTCAAGACGTGATTGTGCAGATTTTTGGGAATTGCTTATGGGACCCACATACCCCTCTTAATGGTTGATCTGGTACGGCCATCTTGTAGAGCAAACATGGGTGACCATAGGAGACCTGCACACATATGGATTGGGTCCCACTCGGTTATCTACCCCATTGGTTAATTCTGCACACTGGTTGGGAAGAACTAACCAGTTCGGAAGATGGCAGCTGGACTTGCAAGAAAACGTTCCATACTCTGTAAGACTTTGCAAATCCAGTTTGGTATGGCAAGATGAATCCCTAGGTGCCATTTTCAATTCAGCCCAACCAAGAATTTGTGAGAGAACCCATCTGAGAATAGGCATACCCAAACTAGGCGACCTAGGCGACCGGGAAGTGCTTTCTTCAAGTGGGTCTGTGGGGCCAAGTGGGCCACTTGATGCCAAATCTGAACCAAGGATTTGAGGCTAGACCTTTGGGCGACCATGGGGGTCTAGTCTTTTTGTGATGGGACCCACTAGGACCCACCATCTGTGAGGCTTGAAGGATACAGGCATGAGACCAATCTTATACCATGTTACAGAAATGGTGTAGGCACTGTACCGGTTGTTTCTCAGCCTTCATAAGTTTGTGAGATTTTTGAATAGGCCTGCCCCTTTAGACAAAGTACTATGGCCCACCATCACATTGGCCTATTTGCACAAGGCATGAGACATTTACTCTGATACCTGTAGAACCGAACAATGAAGGAGAGATACTGTTGAGTTCACTTTGAGCCTTAAGGTGAATTTGTAGAATTTCCAATAAGCCTCTATCTTAGTGTAATTATTAATGAGCCTCTGTGGTGACTTAGTCAAAAAGGTTTTGCCCAGTTCCCTTATAATGTCTGATTTGGACCATGATTTATGTCTAATAAATTTGTATCTCGTTTAGGAGTGTATTTATAAAATTATGATATAGTACCCATGCCCATGACTCGTGAAATAAGTTGAGAACTTTTTGGGATTAAGGATTTAATTTTAAATTTAAAAAAATCCTGGATCTATATTTGAACTAAGTCCAAACTTTTAATAAGTGATGTCTTGATGGCTTGACAACTACCTTTGAATTATTGTAAAACATGCCTAAGGTTAAGAAACTTAACTATATGACGTCATGGGTTCTTCAAACACTAACCAACTTCAGAAGCGCCAATTAAGAATTAACCTAAATCTAAGGAGGAGATCGTCGCGACCATCCAAATTAGATTTAGGGCAAGTATACGGTGCTTCAGAATCCCTTGATATCATAGGTTTAAGTTAGCATAGACCCGGTGTGTAGTATGACCCGTAAAATTTGGATTTTTATATAATAGAATTTTAGTATTTTGTTTTATGTTTTCAACCATACCTAATATGTACTATAACATGATAAAATATATTTTTCTCTATTATATGGTTTATGATATTCAGACGTTGCACCTGTCAACTTTGGAAACTGTTATATGTAAATAAATTCTATTTTTATGATCATTTCGTTGTTTATCTGTATTTTGAATTAAGGCGATACCACTAGGCTGTTTAGGTCTAGCATAGTGGGGCACCACTGTGTAGCGGCTATTTTTCTGAAACTATCTGCAGATTAGTTAACTCTCTGTCAGTAACAATTAGTCACTTCGGTACTAAACTCTGTTACTCTACTCTGATGGCCAATGGCCATAATTTTGAACCTTTGACTATCAAACTCTGTTACTCTGCTCTGATGGCCAATGGCCATAATTCTGAACCTCTGAGTACCAAACTCTGTTCTCTGTTCCCGTCACGTTAAAAGGGGGCTGCCATAATACCTGTGACAACTTAGCCAATGTAGGACGCCAATTTATTTTAAATGTTATGAT
Source organism: Sextonia rubra (assembly GCA_037013555.1). NCBI lineage: Eukaryota > Viridiplantae > Streptophyta > Magnoliopsida > Laurales > Lauraceae > Sextonia > Sextonia rubra. The sequence goes on along the minus strand of JASUAD010000001.1, from coordinate 99,498,121 downwards.
ATTTGTAAAATTGTTACTTGGTTTTATGCATAAATATACATCTTGTATTATTATATCTTGTCAATTTAATTTGAAAGCCCTATGATTTATCTGCCTTTGATTTTTATTAAAATATGGTATGGAATATGAAAATTGGGTAGGTATACTTGCTGAGATTATTTCATAACCTGACCTCCTTTGTGATTGGCGCTTGTCGGTAACAACACCCTTTCCGATGAACTAGAGGGAACGGCGGTCGAAGGGAAACCGCAGGAAAACTACACGTAGAGCGCAGACGATATAGCTTAAAAATATTGTGTCTGTGCTAGAGAGGCGAAATTTTAGATAATTAGTTATTTATATTTAATTTAATTTCAGATTAATTGTAAGCCTTTGGTTGGCTATTTGTGTTAGGATCTAGTTAATTGAATTATGTTATTACTCATCGATTTATTTGTGACTTCGATGCATTTAGATTATTAAATTGAGTAGGATTAATTACTTTATCCTGTGATGGTACCTATGATGGTTTTACAATTCTGTTTCCGCTGTGAATATGGTTCATTTGTTTAATCTCATATTGCGGATTCATTTAATTTCGTCATTAACACCTTAAAATTGGGAGTTCTTCGGAAATCTGAATCTTGGGGTCGTTACATTATCCTTGTTTCTTCTTATTCAATTTTCATGAATAGGACATTCGCTTGAGCTTGAGAAATTGAGGATTTCATCTCATTTAGCTTAGACTAAGTATAAGGCACCGGTTAAGGCTACTTTAAGCAAGTAGATAATAACATCACCATAAGAAGATGCATTTTCGGTGATGTTTTTAGTGGTGAGTTTATAATTTCGTCATTAATGGTCACATTGTACCGACGTAATACTTCCAACGTCGGCCATTACTCAGGGGTTGGAATTTTTTACCAACGTGTACAATTTTCGTCGGTGCAACCTAGATATTTACTGATGTTTTTTAGGAAAACATTCGTAAAGGTTAGAGTGTTACCAACGTAAAAATAATATTCGTCGGCAAAAGGTTAGTCCGTTTAAACTTTTTCTTAGAAAAAAATAAAATAAGAAAATATATGGCCAATAGATTTTTTGATTTTGGCAATGGAATTTAATGCTGTAATAACTATTATTACCGATGTTTTTTTAACAAAACGTTGGTAAAAGTATATTTTTATAGACGTACACATAATATTTGTTGGAAAAAGGTTAGTCCCTTTTAACTTTTTCTTAGAAAAAAATAAAATAAGAAAATTATGACCTACAGATTTCTAGATTTTTGCGACGGAATTTATCTTCAGTAATAATATATTATTACCGATGTTTTATTAAAAAAACGTCTGTAAAAGTATATTTTTACTAATGTAAACATAATATTCATCGGTAAAAGGTTAGTGCCTTTCAACTTTTTCTTAGAAAAAAATAAAATAAGAAAATTTATGGCCGATGGATTTCTGGATTTTAGCAATGGATTACCAACTTTTTTTTATAAAATGTCTATAAAAGTAATATTTTTACCGATGTAAAACCTATATTCGTTGGCGAAAGGTTAGTGCCTTTTGTTAGACTAAATTGAAATAAAATAATTTTTTACAGAAGAATTTTTTTATTTTGGCAATGAAAATTAGTCATTAATGAAGGTCTTGTTTTCATTGGCGCTAACTAGAACCCCTTTTTCACTCCCCCATTACCAAAAAAGCAAACCCTGCAATCTCTCCCTTTGCTCTACGATCTCTCCCTCTATGCGAGGATCTCACCTCGTGTTCTCTGCTCTCCCTCTCTCCTCTCATTCTCTGCTCATCAGCATTCCCTGCTCATGGACTTTCTCTGCTCTCTCCCTCTCTCCTCGCCTCTCTGCTCTCTCCCTCTCTACACCAATGTTGTCTCCTCTAACTCTCCTTCCCCTCTCTTCCTCCCTCCCTCTCTACTCTCTTCTCTCTTGCAAGAAGGTTGAAAGCAATAAGCCCCAATTTTTGCTCACCGTGATCTCTGTTGTGCTCGCTATGCATCTACTTCTCTGCCGTGCTGCCAAACTTCTTCCTATGCCGCTCGTTCTCTCTGCTCTAGCCCTTTTCTCTGCTGTGCTCTATCCTCACTACCGATCTCTCCTGTTCACCTCCCTCCCCACTTCTCCGTCGTGCTTCCTCTACTGAAGGTCCTCCTTCTTCCTCCTCTTCTTCTTTTTTGAGTATATTTGATCAATCAATCTAAATTAAACAATTTCCTTGTATGTTTTTTTTAAAAGAAGTCCAAAAATGTCAAAAAAAGAGCTAATTGAATCAATCTGGACCAGTGCATGGTCACGACATAGGTTGAAGAGTGCTTCCTTTGTTAAGTCTTTGGTAGATGCTTGATCTAATCTATTTTTCCTGCACTGAGGTTTTTTGTTTATTTAGCAACTCTTGTATGTATGCATTTGTTATGTTAGATACAAGTACTTAAATAGGTTTATGTTTGATACAAGTGTATGAACTGGTTTATAGGAAAATTGTATTGAAAAAATAATTTTTTTATATGAAAATGTTTTTGCAAACAAATATAGGGATTTACTGATGTTTAAAAACATCGGTAAAAATATATTACATTTTTTTAAATTATAAATACTTTTACGGACATCTTTAAAACGTAGGCAACTATTTATTACATTTTTAAAATTAGAAATATTTATACTAACACTTTTTAACGTCAGGGAAAAATCAATCAGAAATTTTTTTAAAAGAAAAATGAGTTCACCAACTATTTTTTTCATTGGTAAAAGTAAAACCAAAATTTTAAAAAAATTATATGAATTTACTGACATTTTTTAATGTCTGTAAAATTAAATTCAAAATTAAAAAAAGGGATAAATGATTTAATGATGTGAAAAAAACAACAGTAAATTCAAAAAATTTAAATAAAATGAATTTACCAATGTTTTTTAACGTTTGTGAAAGTAAATTCAAAATTAAAAAAAAGGGATAAATGATTTACCGATGTCAAAAAAAATCGATAAAAGTAAAATGAAAATCTAAAAAAATGAAATGAGTTTACTAACATTAAAAAACGTTGGTAAAGGAGAAATTAGCATCGGTGAAGATACAATTCTGCCCGACAGAATTAAATTCCATCAGTAAAATCTTTCGTCCACAACTTTTTACCGACAATTGGCCCATACAAATTATTTCGTCAATAAAGGTATATACCGATGTTTTGATCTCATTTGGTGACCAAAATTTTCGTAACTAAAAATGTAAATTGTTGTAGTGCATGATGGGCTATGTTATTGATTCTTTAGTTATTCTCTATTTTAATGCATGATTACAGCACATGTTCTCTATGTTTCTCTAATGGAAGATGTCTTTTGGTTTGAAAATGAATCTTTATGTTTTAAAATTGGGTTTGAATGGATGTAAAGAAATGAAAATGAAAATGACCCTAAAATGGTTGGATTTAGTGTAATGTAGATGGGTTTGCCTGATCGATCGGGCAAACCCTATTTTTCAAAAAATGATTATTTATTTAATTATTTTATTTTACTCAAAACCCTTTTTTTTTCCTAAACTTCTTTTTAAGACTAATATAATTTGACTTGATGATGCCAAGTATACTTTAGATAACCTTAAACTTGTTCAAGGGGTCAAATATTACATTATAATGCTAGATAGACATTATGACTGTATAGGACTTAATTTTTAAAATTCTTACACCTTACATGTGACCAATGAAATCAAATAAAGTAAACAAAGAACATGCTGGTTTTCATGACATCTTTGTTAGATGTTTCGGTTGATTCAAATGTTGTGCCCTCAAGTTTGGGTATAAGGGTCCAATGTTCTTATTCATATACAATGCGATACCAAGAACTTCAGCAACACTGACATGGGACAGTTTATGGTTATACCAAAAAGGGAGGCTAAGGAAATGAGCATCATAAAATAGTTTGGCTCGTAAGCATCCTTGTCTCTTAATTAAATTGAAAACTTATGCATAATGTTATATGTTGTCTTCTCTTATCTTAACTGTTCATTTATGTTCAGTTATGTTTATTATGTCTATTATGTTCAGTTATATTCAGTTATGTATAGTATGTTTAGTTATATTCAGTCATGTTCAGTTATGTTCAGTATGTCCTTCATCTTAGTTATATTGTTCTTGTTTATTGTCATCCATGTCTGGTAACAACATACTTTAGTTATTTTCACATAATATGCAAAAAAGTTATGACTAGTAAATAAGATATACATAATTACATGGTATGTTTCATTATGTTACTGATTCATAAAGATGGCACCACTAAGCTTAACTATATGAGGCCCGGCGGGGCTAAATATGAGTTGAGCTTATAAACCACAACAGTTGGTTCCTGATAGGAGTATGTTGATGCTTCTTTAAGTAACCAAGATCACTACCTGATTCCCATCCCGTATATGTCAAGCTCCCATATATAGAGAGGATACTAGTAACGTGGATAGCTAAATTTGTAAGTACTTTTCCTGTTATATATGATTCTCATGTATATGCTTCACTACATGCTAACATGCCTAAATACGCTTTCTGACCTCTATTTAAATTATAATGTCCTAACTCTATTTGGTACACCGTGTGATCTATTATTTGCTTAGTTCTTGTTAAGTTGTCGTACTCAGGGTACTACCCTTGGCATTGCAGGACCCATCGATGAGCTGATCTTCCAAGTGCTCCACAAAGGTACCATGTAGGTACCCTCCGAAATAGATGAGTAGACTTTCAATAGCTTATTCTATTAGTCGTCTTTGTTAGAGCATCCTGGGCCACTTGTGCATGTAGGACTTGGGCCTTAGAGTGGTCCCTTTATTTTATCATGTCATGTGATTAAGACTTATAATATTACATGTTGTTATTATGTTTATTCAGTTTTGAAATCATTTGGTTATGTTTTTGTACTTATGCATCTTGTGCCCCATGTTGGGCATGCTTTTCATTAGATTATACTTTGGACATGTAGACATTCATGGGATTTATGTTCATTTTGATAATTAATTAAGTAGGTTTATTATGGAATGTTTAAACAGGTATTTGTTTAGGCTCTTTTAATATCACAGGGTGTTAAATGGGTGCACTAAGCACTAAGTCTACAGTTGGATTTAAATATGTGAAAAAGTCCCTTATAATAGTTCATGTTTACCTTAGTGCGACGTAGATTACTATGGGATTACGCGTGTCACATCATAAGCCTAACCGCATTAACCTAATATCGGGCCCAGAGCGGAACACTACATACTAGTGATTAGTACTTATTTAATTGGACAGGTAGGCATGGATCTCTACATCCGGCCTAGCCAAACTTAATAGGCCACATGATGGATTAAAACAATCCACAACAGAGCTTAGGCAACTTCAGTTGGGCAATATCGTAGGATTACAATTTAAAAATAATAAAGGCTCAATAGACAAAATGAAAGGTACCTTTTAGAGAATAGGCTTTCAAAATGGATTGGTCACAGGTCACAATATCAATACTCAATAGTTTCTGCTTGCTACTGTAGGCACAACCAAACATAGACAGACATAGTTTTCAGGACTTAATACTATTTAGAAAAAGAAAGAGAGTGTGTGAGAGAGAGAGAGCAATGCAGGTGAACCATCATCATTCAAGGACTGCATTATATGCCTCTTGAATGTCTCTAACTGACAAAAGAATAAGAGTTTAGGTCATTCAATAGAAAGAGAAGCACTGTTGACATTTTGAATAAATAGCAAAAACAAGAATGAAGAATTGAATAGAGAAAGCACATCCAAAATCAACATAGGGAGTTCCCTAAAACGAAAATGTCACGACCCAGGCCCAAGAATCCCTAGATTAGGGTAAATCTTGACATGTAACACTCATACGCCCGTGAAATCCCCATCTGTATCTTAGTCAAAATCAAATTCCACAAGAGATATTCACGTACCAACACGTGCGAGGTACTTTAATGGACAACTATTTGGGTATTCAACACACGGAAGCTTGTCAATATCAACTATAAATTTTAACTTTCTAATACATATTTCAGTAATATCAATCAACAGATGAAACAGTCTACACCCAGACATCCAAATATATAAAAGGATATGAATATCATATAAGAACAATAATATGTACATCCACACTACATGTGTACCTATATGCATCTAGATATAAGAGTGAATATCTATCTATACAAGTCTATACAAAAAGAAATAACAATATGGATAGGTATAAAAGATATACAAATCTAAGTCAAACTACACATATAGCATTCTATATGCAACGATACAAAAGATCAAAATCCTGAAAACCCAATACAAGATCCCTAAAATATCTGCATGTCGCTCTTCAATTTATGGATCAGTTAGATGCCTTTAGTGTCCATTTGTCAAGACCTGAAGGAACCTCCTCGGGCTCTTCCTCAATCTCCTTAGCCTTGGTGAGACCAATAAAAGGACCTGAGCCTATAATACAAAATAAAACAACTATGAAAAGGCCATTCAACAAAGCATAAGCATGATTAAAGTAATACAAGCTATGTCTAATAGAATTAATTGACAAATAATTATAAGAGATTAATTTAAGCCTACTAGGCAATATTGTGCATTTGAATTAATCATGCTATACAAATCAATAAGGAAAATGTATTTAATTTGGCTACTACATATGGCTATATCCTCTCAGTAGGGATCCTTAATCATTAGGTACTCAGTGCCCATGTGAGGTTACACATGAGACCTTAGTTTCTTTTGTTCGGAATTCCAGATATCTACTGTAGTGGTAACACATCATACTCTCAAAATTTCACCCCATTAAGTTTTATAGGGGCAAAGCTAAGTAAAGCCTAACTAATTTGGGTCAATAATAAATTGAGTAAAATTTCAATCTTTATTAGTCAACTTTAATTTTAATCTAATTTAATTGTTCTTACTCAATAGAGTTCAGAATTTGTATTAATTAACTAATCGAATATTCAAACAATTCTACTTCATTATAAAATAATGATTCAATAGCAATTTAGGAGAGCAATAATCCATTTAACCAGTATGCAATGCAATTCAATTTGTGGAATCAAGGAATTTACTAGCTAATCCTATTCTAATCACTCGTAGCCTCTAACCATCTATTCTGATGTAATTTTAAGTTATTTGATACACTGCTATCTTTGTTTTGTGTTATGTGGTATATAATGTGTATCAAAGCTCTTTAAACCAACACCCATGGTTAAGTGCTCAACATACGAATGACGATACATGAATAAATCCCAGCCAAGACTATTCATGTATATTTAATTACTGTTGGACACATTATTAGGGTTAAGAGTTCCCAATTAAGGACCTATTAGGTCTTTTGGTATCCTATAATTCTATAATTCCAAGTTCATATTACAATTAACCTCCAGGTTAAATATAAGGGGTTTGGGAACATTTGGGGTGAGTGTAGAACCCCTAAGTTTCAGTGGAAGTTGTCTAAAATTGACCATTCAAAATTGGCAGTGCCTGCTCAAGTATGGCTCCAGGTATACTTGAGCACCTTTGTTTTTGTTTTAACAAAATACTACTGACGTACTTTCATCAAATGAGAGTGTGTGCTCTAGAATTCCAATTCGAAATTCTTTAGCATGCTCTCTTCTTCATCATTGCAACACCTACATGGAACCACCAGGTTCCCCTCAACATTTAACTTTTTTTTTTATTGTCACTACACTTCAATATCAATCCCATTCATTCCCATCCATTCTTCAAGCTAACCCATGGATATAAAAATACAAGAATATATGAAGGACAGGCTGAAAATCATGGAATAAGAAATTCAATCACTACAATCAAGAACTATCAACATGCATTAAACTAGATACTACTTATAATTGCCTCAATTTACAACTTGGTGTACAATTCCTTAGACTTTGGCTCAAAACCAGAAAAATCCCCCAAATATATATATAAACTAATCAAAACAACATGAAGTGCATGATGAATTGTGTGAATGTAATGGCTAAAAGAGTCTCCTTGACTCACAAATCATCAAAATCCGGAAGGGAATTAAAAGAATTCACCTAATCAGTTGTAGAGAAGTAAAAGAGCAGAATTCTCAAACTCCCATGGTCAAGTACATGAGTAAGATGATGAAGATGATGTTGGGGAGATGAAATTCCACCACTAGGCTAACATGCAAAGGGGCTTCTTGAAGGATTATGAAGAAAACCAAGATGAGAAGAAGAAAAGGGACTCCAGCAGAATTTTTGTAAGAAGATTTAAGTAAATGAAGTGGTGGGGCTCTTTTATATATTCAAGTTTTCTGAATTTATAAGAAAGTCCAACTTTGTTGATATAACTTCATCGTGAGTCAATTGAGGGTCCACATGATTCAAATGGGGTCAAATGGATTTAGGTTCAACACAAAAGTTGATGAACTTGATGAGACAAATGCAATGGTATCACTATGGTACATGTATGACATGACACCACGAAATCTAAAATTACGAACAAGGACTTCATATACCTAATCAAGGTCAAACCCGGCCCAATCTACCTATTCACGATCCAAACTCAACCCAATGGACTCAAACAAGACAAAAGAAGACTAATCCTAACTCACACATCAATAAACACAATCACTTAAATTCTTATTAGATTAATTAACCACTAATCATGCTTAATCATCACTAATCCTAATTAGTTCGAGTTGGAGTGTCGCAAAAAGAAAGAGAGGTCATGTTTCAGGACCAAAGCTACAAAGAAAGACATTGGAAAAAAAAATAGAAGAATACATATGAAGAACCTATGTAGCGAGCTGCCTCTCTCATCTCACCCCAACACCACTCAAGGGTATGGTATGTCTAGGCCATTATGTTTTCATCATTGTCGACATATAAATGGAAAAGAGAAACTTCAATACATGGCCTTTTTGTTGTTGTTTGGGTCCATAAGTCTAATATAAGGTAGTATGATATAAGGCCTCAAACTCCATGATCCTCAGAGAGAGATTTCTTGTATGCATTAACTTTTGGTTCGAATTTGGGCTTTTAGGGCTTGTTTGGTTGGTCTACTCTTTTTCTTATAGACCATCAAAAATAATGCCATTAAAAAAGGAGCCATATGAAAAAAAGAGGTTAGAATCAAAACATGTGTTTGGTTTTGGAAAAATCTATTTTAAATAGATTGTTTAAATCAATTGTTGGAATGTTTTCACAAATATCTCGACATTTACGAGGTATCAAGCCTTAAAATTTGGCTTTGAAAATATGTTCAACTTTCCAAAGAGATCTAATGGTTTAGATCTTGCGTTTGGACCCCACATATTGTTAAAAAAGTATAAAGTTTCACGCTTTTACGTAAATATCTCAATATTGATAATGATCCATGTCACAACCCGAGCCTAGGGTTCGGGGGTTAGCAAAAGCCAAACCTAATGACACACGTACTCCCGTGCTTGTACACGTAGACCGAGTCTAAATGCACACGCACAAGGGAACATTCACACGTGCCAAACATGTACGCGGAAGCTGTAAATATCAGAAACATCAAACTAACAGTGCAAAAGAGAATACGAAGAAAGAACTGACATAATTATATACGAAGGCCTTACAAAAAGAACAAAAGAATATATACAATCATGACATGTTGTGACATATACAAGTATGAAAAATCCTCAAAATCCTCAAAACAAGACTCCAATGCCATGCATGCCAAGAACGCTCTCCCGTGGAGTGATCACATCCACTCCTCTAGGCCTGATGGGGCCTCGGGGGTCCCGTCTGGAGTCTGGCCGACCGGCGAGGGTTCGCCAGGGGTATCTGGGCCTGCAACACCAAAAACAGCTGTGAATACAACGATTCAGCAAAGTATAAACCATAGCAAGTTAACACACGTTGTGTCTAATAGAATAAAGAACAACATGTAAATTAGATAAGGCAATTTCGTATATTAGGCTGTCATGCAAGAAGGAAATATGCTATGTGAATCAATGGATACATGCAGTGTACATAACTAGTGGCTACTACATTGCCATATGCTCCGAAAAGAGGGATCTTGTATCGTGCAAAGAACACCATTGTCCGGGCCAGGGTACAATGGGTCTCGGTTTCCTGGGGTCCGGTTCCCCAAGACGTTTCCTTACTGCAGCAAGGCCATATAACTATACCAAATTCACCCCGTCGGGATCCTAAGGCTGAGGCTAAGTAGTGCCTGACCATACAGAGTCAATCATGAAAACCCTGAGTAGATCGTGACAACATATCATACGTGCATATCTGTGAACATATTATACATGCATATTCAAGGTAAAGAACCACAATGTGAATGTAACTGAACACAGTGAACATATTATACATGCATACTCAAGGTAAAGAACCACAATGTGAATGTAACTGAACACAAGTAATCATAACAGAGAGTAAAGGTCAATAATCGAATGCAATATGTTATGCAACAAATCATGCGAAATCGGATCACCTTTATTTACAAACCAATTCTAATCTAATTATCCGGTGTTTCTAACCGTGCATGATGATGTAGTTTTAAGTTATTCGATGCACCGTTGTCTAGTGTTGCATGGAATCAGGCGGTGCACGAAGTCCCTTAAACCAACACCCATGGGGAGGTGCTTAACATCCGGATAACGAACATGAATGATTCGCAGCCCTCGAGATCATTCACGCGTTGTATCACATATCGTTGGGCAGGTCTAGGTGTTCTACATTCTATCATGAAGGCCATATCGGTCTTTCCCTTAAACCTATCATTGTCCTTTATTATTCTAGTGTGGATACGGCTTAGCCGTAGATGAGGGTACGGCTTAGCCGTGTGTGTTCTACGGCTTAGCCGTGGCTGGGCCGTAGAAGGCCTGTCAATTTGAGTGCTCTCAGTTAAATCCGAAAAAGGCACCCTGTACTGATCTACGGCTGGGCCACGGCTGAGCTTCGGCTTAACCGTAGGGCAATACACGGCTTAGCCGTGCCCTAGCCGTAGAGGAAAACTGGATTTTTATCTTCTCTGAACTTTGAGCCGTAAGTGACATACGGCTTAGCCGTACATGCACGAAGTCAATGTTCTGAAGCACAATCAGAATCCCTGTAACACCATCAGGATTACAACTATTCAATGGAGATAGACAAGTACCAAGCAAATGAGTAACCAAATGGGCTGTAACACATTGTTCCATACAAATTCAAGTAAACTAACCAAAATCAAATGCATACCAACATGGGTTCTCACAAGTTATGGTTATACTTGCCTCAATTGAATTCAATTACACAACTTGTTGTCATTGGGCCCAAACACAACCTAACACCAATCAAACAACATGCATGCATGAGAATTGGAAGCACATACACACCATGCAATAGAGAAACAAGAAGGAGAAGCAATAGAGGAAGGAGATGAGAGAAATGGAAGGATTTCCAACTCACCTCACATGCAAAGAACCAAACTTCCTCTTGATCGATGGAGGAGAGAATTCGGAGGAGAGAATTCAAGAGAAGGAGGGAAACTCCACGTGCACAGTGAGGAAAAATGAAAATGAGCGAAAGAACGTGGTGTTGGTCGATGGATGAGTTATATAAGCTCATGGTTAAGTCCAAATTACAAGAAAGGCCAAGTTAGAATGCTATTTTCAGTTTGAGTCAAATCTGGGTCCAATGGACTCACACGACATCGGTTGCAAACGACGTAGTTACGAAAGTTGACGAGCTCAACGAAAGACACGTGTTGACATCAAGATGATGCAAAAATGACCATGTCTTAGAAAAGCTAAAATTACGAAAAAGGGCTTGGTCTACTTAATCCAGGTCAAACTCAACCCAACTACCTATCCATGACCCGCAACGAAAATAAAAACACAAACAAAACACGATTAGCAACGAAAACAAGATTAATTAGCCACTAAACGATGTCAAGCTGGGCCGAAGTGTTACATCCTCCCCTACTTGAGAATCATTCCGTCCTCGGAATGAACACTCACTCACTCATACCTGGGAAAACAGATCGGGATATTGTCGTGCCATCTGTTCTTCTAACTCCTAAGTAGCCTCATCGGGACTGTGATGCTCCCATAGCACTTTGACCCATCGAATTGTCCTGGTGTGGAGTATCTGCTCTCGGGTTCCCACGATACGGAGCGGTCGCTCAACGTATGCAGCATTCGGCTGAATCTGAACCTCGTCGTAACGAATGACATGGGAGGGATCATGAACATATTTCCGAAGCATCGAAACGTGGAAAACGTTGTGGACTCCTGAAAACATCTCGGGAAGATCTAATCGATAGGCCAAGTCACCAATCCGACTCTTGATCTCGAACGGTCCGACATATCGTGGAGCTAACTTGCCTTTCTGGCCGAAACGGATTGTACCCCTCATCGGTGAGACCTTCAGAAAAACCCACTCACCAACTTGAAACTCTAAGGGCCGTCTGCGAGTGTCTGCATAACTCTTCTGCCTCGACCGAGCAATTTTCAAGTTCTCAATTGCTTTTTGTACCTTCTCCGTAGTTTCGGCAATGATCGTCGGTCCGTGAAAACTCCGGGTTCCAACTTCTTCCCAACATATTGGACTTCTACACTTCTTCCCATACAATGCTTCATATGGCGCCATCCCAATGCTCTCGTGGAAGCTGTTATTGTAGGCGAGCTCGCATAACGATAGGTGAAGATCCCATTCTTTCTCGTAGCTCAACACGCTGGCTCGCAATATATCCTCCAAAGTCTGAATCGTCCACTCTGATTGCCCATCCGTCTGTGGGTGGTATGCCGTGCTGAAGCTCAACTTCGGACCCATAGCCTCTTGGAATGCTCTCCAGAAAGATGAAACGAAACGGCTGTCACGATCGAATATAATCGACACTGGGGTACCGTGGAGCCTGACGATCTCATCCACGAACTTCCTGGCCATCTCTGAAAACGTCATACCCTTCCGGAAAGGGATGAAATGGGCTGACTTCGTCAAGCGATCTACAATCACCCAAATGGCGTTGTTCTTCCTGCTCGTCAGCGGTAATCCGGAAACAAAGTCCATGGTGATGTGTTCCCACTTCCACTGCGGTATATGCAAAGGATGCAACGAGCCTGGTGGTCTCTGATGATCGGCCTTCACCTTCTGGCACGTCAAACAGCGAGCAACAAATCCTGCTACTTCTCTCTTCATGTTGTTCCACCAGAAGTGATCTTTGAGATTCCGGAACATCTTTGTGCTGCCTGGGTGCATCGCATATCGAACATAATGCGCTTCGTTCATCAGTTTCTCCTTGAAATCATCGACTGCTGGCACGCACAACCTACTCCGAAAATAGAGTACACCATCCTCGAGTCTAAAATCGGGTCTGTCTCCAATGTGGTCTCGAATGCGCTTCAAGGTTAGATCTTCAAACTGCCTGTCTTTTATCTACTGAATCATCTTAGGCTGAAACACTAGCGTACTAGCCAAAGTCACGCGCTCATCCACTAGTTTAACTTCAACAGGGAGACCATGGAACTCTAAGAGGAAACTGCTCAATAGCTGCACAGACTCTGCTTTCCTGCTAAGTGCATCTGCCACCACATTTCCCTTGCCTGGCTGATATTTGATCGGGAAGTCATAATCTTTAATAAGCTCAAGCCATCTCCGCTGTCTCATGTTCAGCTCCTGCTGCGTGAATAAGTACTGCAAACTGTGGTAGTCAGAACGAACCTCAAACTGCACACCATACAGATAATGTCTCCACAGCTTCAATGCAAACACGATGGCTGCCAATTCCAAATCATGGGTGGCGTAATTCTTCTCATGTTCTCGCAACTGTCTCGATCCATATGCAATAACCTTCCCGTGCTGCATCAACACACAGCCTAGACCAACTCGAGAAGCATCTGAATAGACCACGAATCCTTCACTACCATCTGGCAAGGCTAACACTGGGACCGTAGTTAACTTCTCTTTCAAAATCCGGAAACTGGCTTCACACTCCTCAGTCCAAACAAATGGAGCATTCTTCCTGGTCAGCTTCGTCAAAGGAGAAGAGATCTTCGCAAAATCCTGGACAAATCGACGATAGTAACCCGCTAGACCAAGGAAACTGCGAACTTCGGTTACTATCTTGGGGCTAGGCCAATTCACCACTGCCTCGACTTTAGATGGATCCACTGCCAATCCCTCTCGTGAAATGATATGACCCAAAAATGCCACCTGCTCAAGCCAAAAATCACATTTCGACAACTTAGCAAACAATCGATGTTCTCTCAACAACGACAAGGCTTTCCTCAAATGCTCCCTATGCTCCTCTGCTGACTTAGAGTATATCAGGATATCATCAATAAAAACAACTACGAACTGGTCCAAGAAAGGAGCAAAGATCTGATTCATCAATGCCATAAATGCTGCAGGTGCGTTGGTTAGTCCAAAAGGCATCACGAGGAATTCATAATGTCCATAACGAGTCTTGAAGGCAGTCTTAGGAATGTCATCTTCTTTGACCCTCAACTAGTGATATCCAGATCTCAAATCAATCTTCGAAAAATATGCTGCACCCTGAAGTTAATCAAACAACTCATCAATCCTGGGTAGGGGGTACTTGTTCTTGATAGTCACTTTATTCAGCTGTCGGTAGTCTATGCACATCCGAAAAGTACCATCCTTCTTCTTGACAAACAAGACTGGCGCTCCCCAAGGTGAGACGCTCCGGCGAATGAAACCCTTGTCTAAAAGCTCCTGCAATTGCTTCTTCAACTCAGACAATTCGGCTGGGGCCATGCGATACGGAGCCTTGCTGATCGGTGCCGTACCGGGAACGAGCTCAATGGCGAACTCCACATCTCGAAGCGGGGTAAGTCTGGCACATCGTCTGGGAAGATATCGGGAAAGTCACAGACCACCTGGATCTCACCTAGCCGCTTCGTCTCTTTCTTCGCTGAGATAAAGGCAATGAAGCCTTCACACCCTCGGCGGATCAAACGATCTGCCTTACACGCCGAGATCACACGTCTGGGGCATCTCTGCTGACTGCCCTCGAAACGGAAGCCCTTGCCTAAATCGAAGAAGATCGTCCTGTTGTAACAGTTAACACAGGCACAATATCGAGCGAGCCAATCCATACCAAGGATCACGTCGAAGTCCAGCATCGACAACAGGATCAAATCAACAGGTAACTGATGACCTGCAATCTGCACGTCGCAATGGGGGTAGTATACACTACACTCCACTCGCTTGCCAACTGGGGTGGATACAACCAGCACATATGGCAACGGCTTAGACGACTGATGTAACCGCTCGGCGAAATGAGGTGCTACGTATGACCGTGTAGACCCTGAATCGAACAATGCTAATGCCTCGACGTGCGAAATCAAAACAGTACCTTCAACCACCTGTGGATCCTCAGCACTCTCATGGGTAGCAGCGTAAGCACGGGCTGTCTGACGAGGTTGTCTCGAGCCTGGACGACCTGACTGTGACTTGCTCGGAGCTGTAGGTGCACTGGGTCTGCCAGGAACTGCACCAGAGGCAGGACCAGAGGGTGGGGGCTGGGAGGCTCTATATCGAGGACAATTGGCTATCATATGCTCCCTCGAACCACAGATGAAATAAGCACTTGCCTTCCTCCAACAAGCTTCAGTCGCGTGGCCTTTGCCACAATACCCACACGTCACTCCGGCAGAACTGGAAGTACTCTGTTGGCCTTTTGTCTTCTTCTGTACTTGTCCTCGTGCACTGAAAGGCGGCTGTCGCTTAGGCTCAACGGCTCTCGCAGCTTGGTGGATGGCCTCAGCAGAATAGGCCCTGTCCACTGCATCATCAAACGTAGCCGGACGCTGGAATGCAGTCACGTGGTGCATGTACCGGGGATGCAGACCTTCAACAAACCGATTCACCTTCCTCTCTTCGGTATTGATCATGTCCGGAGCAAAGTGCGACAACTGAGTAAACTTGTTCACATATTCTGCTACTGTCATCTGCTGCTGGCGGAGAGCTAAAAACTCAACCTCCTTGGCTCGAAACACATGAACCGGGATGAACTTCCTCCTGAACTGTTGCTTGAACATCTCCCAAACCGTCGCACTAGGAATATCTCTGTAGGAGTCTTTCACGCTTTTCCACCAAGTTTTTGCGACATCTCTAAACATGGAGGCTGCTAACCCGACTTTCTGCCGGTTCGTGCACACGACGGTCTCAAAGACATCCTCCGTTTGCTCCAACCACTGTTCTGCCTTCAATGGCTCTTCTGTCCCATAGAACTCAATGGCTCCTCGCTTGCGAAATTTACCGTAAAGGGCATTCAGGTCATTCTCTCGAGGCTGTAAGACCACCTGCTGATCTATATGTGACTGAGCTGGGGCTTGGCTTTGTCGGTCTAACATGGTTGTCACTTGTGCTTGTAAATTTTGCATTGCTTGCGATTGTGCCTGTAGGGACTGAAATAACATGAGGATGCGTTCATCTGTGTTCTGTGTCTGTGGTGACGGTGCGAATCCGCTTTCATTATTTCCGGCATTTCCGGCGTTCTGCTGAGAACCTGAACCTGACGCCATCCTGAAAAATGGAAAGAGTCAGACACAAACACAAAACAATTGCGCCCAACAAGCCCCAAAATCTAGAAAGATCACAGAGAAATAATCGTATCCTCACCACGATCTTACATGCCTACATGCTTATCATCTAGAGCAAGGAATGAGCAAGGAATGCTCTGATACCATATAATACGTATGTCACAACCGGAGCCCAGGGTTCGGGGGTTAGCAAAAGCCAAACCTAATGACACACATACTCCCGTGCCTGTACACGTAGACCGAGTCTAAATGCACACGCACAAGGGAACATTCACACGTGCCAAACATGTACGCAGAAGCTGTAAATATCAGAAACATCAAACTAACAGTGCAAAAAAGAATACGAAGAAAGAACTGACATAATTACATACGAAAGCCTTACAAAAAGAACAAAAGATATATACAATCATGACATGTTGTGACAGGTATAAGTATGAAAAATCCTCAAAATCCTCAAAACAAGACTCCAATGCCATGCATGCCAAGAACACTCTCCCGTGGAGTGATCACATCCACTCCTCTAGGCCTGATGGGGCCTCGGAGGTCTCGTCTGGAGTCTGGCCGACCAGCAAGGGTTCGACAGAGGTATCTGGGCCTACAACACCAAAAACAACTGTGAATACAACGATTCAGCAAAGTATAAACCATAGCAAGTTAACACACGTTGTGTCTAATAGAATAAAGAACAACATGTAAATTAGATAAGGCAATTTCGTATACTAGGCTGTCATGCAAGAAGGAAATATGCTATGTGAATCAATGGATACATGCAGTGTACATAACTAGTGGCTACTACATTGCCATATGCTCCGAAAAGAGGGATCTTGTATCGTGCAAAGAACACCATTGTCCGGGCCAAGGTACAATGGGTCTCGGTTTCCTGGGGTCCGGTTCCCCAAGACGTTTCCTTACTGCAGCAAGGCCATATAACTATACCAAATTCACCCCGTCGGGATCCTAAGGCTGAGGCTAAGTAGTGCCTGACCATACAGAGTCAATCATGGAAACCCTGAGTAGATCGTGACAACATATCATACGTGCATATCTGTGAACATATTATACATGCATACTCAAGGTAAAGAACCACAATGTGAATGTAACTGAACACAGTGAACATATTATACATGCATACTCAAGGTAAAGAACCACAATCTGAATGTAACTGAACACAAGTAATCATAACAGAGAGTAGAGGTCAATAATCGAATGCAATATATTATGCAACAAATCATGCGAAATCGGATCACCTTTATTTACAAACCAATTCTAATCTAATTATCCGGTGTTTCTAACCGTGCATGATGATGTAGTTTTAAGTTATTCGATGCACCGTTGTCTAGTGTTGCATGGAATCAGGCGGTGCACGAAGTCCCTTAAACCAACACCCATGGGGAGGTGCTTAACATCCGGATAACGAACATGAATGATTCGCAGCCCTCGAGATCATTCACGCGTTGTATCACATATCGTTGGGCAGGTCTAGGTGTTCTACATTCTATCATGAAGGCCATATCGGTCTTTCCCTTAAACCTATCATTGTCCTTTATTATTCTAGTGTGGATACGGCTTAGCCGTAGATGAGGGTACGGCTTAGCCGTGTGTGTTCTACGGCTTAGCCGTGGCTGGGCCGTAGAAGGCCTGTCAATTTGAGTGCTCTCAGTTAAATCCGAAAAAGGCACCCTGTACTGATCTACGGCTGGGCCACGGCTGAGCTTCGGCTTAACCGTAGGGCAATACACGGCTTAGCCGTGCCCTAGCCGTAGAGGAAAACTGGATTTTTATCTTCTCTGGACTTTGAGCCGTAAGTGACATACGGCTTAGCCGTACATGCACGAAGTCAATGTTCTGAAGCACAATCAGAATCCCTGTAACACCATCAGGATTACAACTATTCAATGGAGATAGACAAGTACCAAGCAAATGAGTAACCAAATGGGCTGTAACACATTGTTCCATACAAATTCAAGTAAACTAACCAAAATCAAATGCATACCAACATGGGTTCTCACAAGTTATGGTTATACTTGCCTCAATTGAATTCAATTACACAACTTGTTGTCATTGGGCCCAAACACAACCTAACACCAATCAAACAACATGCACGCATGAGAATTGGAAGCACATACACACCATGCAATAGAGAAACAAGAAGGAGAAGCAATAGAGGAAGGAGATGAGAGAAATGGAAGGATTTCCAACTCACCTCACATGCAAAGAACCAAACTTCCTCTTGATCGATGGAGGAGAGAATTCGGAGGAGAGAATTCAAGAGAAGGAGAGAAACTCCACGTGCACAGTGAGGAAAAATGAAAATGAGCGAAAGAACGTGGTGTTGGTCGATGGATGAGTTATATAAGCTCATGGTTAAGTCCAAATTACAAGAAAGGCCAAGTTAGAATGCTATTTTCAGTTTGAGTCAAATCTGGGTCCAATGGACTCACACGACATCGGTTGCAAACGACGTAGTTACGAGAGTTGACGAGCTCAACGAAAGACACGTGTTGACATCAAGATGATGCAAAAATGACCATGTCTTAGAAAAGCTAAAATTACGAAAAAGGGCTTGGTCTACTTAATCCAGGTCAAACTCAACCCAACTACCTATCCATGACCCGCAACGAAAATAAAAACACAAACAAAACACGATTAGCAATGAAAACAAGATTAATTAGCCACTAAACGAGGTCAAGCTGGGCCGGAGTGTTACAATCCAAAGGCTAAAATTTGGTCTTATAGTGGTCATTGACCTTATAAACATTTTCAACAATCTCGGTTATGATTTATTATCCCAGAAATAATAATAAAAAAAAGAAGAAAGACTACACAAAGAATTCTAAAAAAAATATTCAACGACTCACCTTTTTTTCACAAATCTTGAGATTGGTAATGATCCAATGACTAAATTTGGTACTATAGCAGTGTTTGATCTTGTAAACATTTCCAACGGTTTGGATCTTCGTTTAACCTCTTATGTTTAAAAAATAAAAAGTAAAAGGCACGATTAAATCTAAGGTTACTGAAGCTCCACCTTTAAAAACTCTCCTCTTATTCTTAGGTGCATGAAAAATGAGGTTGTGGAAGATAGACTCTACTTCCCTAAACTGGATAGAGATTAGAAAGAGGTGCAAACACTCTATTTTTTCAAATCTCTACCCGAATTAGAGAAATAAAGGAGTAGAGGCAAAATTTAAACTTGACAAACATGGCTTATACATCTCGATATTAGAGCTTGGAGTTTTCTTGATCAAAGGACCTTAATGGCCTTTTCAAGATTTATCATATGTTATTAGATTGCTTCAGCCATCTTAACTAACGCTATGAAAACTAAAACAATTATGTCAAAATAACCAATGATCCAATCTTAAATCCAAGCATCAAACAATTGTTGGAGAGTGATAGATCATAGCCATGCTCACCCAAGATGTAAATTTTTGTTCTTTCTTTCTTCTTTCTTCTTCATTTTTGAGGAAATAAAAAAAATTTGGGGGCTTATTTGTGGGCATCTTAGACAAGTTATGGTGATTTATTGATTGGAAGTTTTTTCTTCTTCATTACAACTTTAGATTACTCAAAAACATGCTAAACTGATCCTTTCTTAACCATAAAGAAAGATGAAAATTACACATATCGTTAGCATATATACAGTTGGCATTAGATTGTAGAAATAAAAGATTGTCACTCCCAAACCTAATATAATTGAACACAACCTTTCTGTTCTAGCTTTCTTTACAATACTCTATTACTATAGGTAAAAATAATTGCCCTGCTAACGGAATCCAAATCCTTCAAAGTGATGATCTACAGGTGAGTTATGAATTGTTAGATTACTAATATTGCATCATTTGACAAATAAAAATTTCTATACTGGTTATTATGGAGACCAACTGCCCCATTACTTAAAGAGATTTTTCGTCAAAAATCTTGTTTGTCAGGTAATATTCAGGTGTAACATAAAAGGCGCATTGTCAGGCCCCCAAATCGTAATCTAGGGTAAAGCATGAGATTATAGGCCAATTAAAACTATTTCGTGTTTCAGGGGACACATAGCTCCTAATCAATCCCACAAAAGATCTTAGTCTGTGGTGAGTTCATGAAGCTAAACATATACCAATACCTTCGGAAGTGTTAACTAGCAATTGGTATTAAAATACAATATAGAGTATGCACATCAAAAGGTACTAGATTTAAAGTTATGCACATCAAAAGGTACTAGATTTAAAGTTAAGGTTTCAAAGTTAATAAAGTACATTAGTTATAAGCCCACTAAAAACTTGGGCCCCAAAAAGAGTAAACCCAATAAAAACACAAAATAAAGTCAGCCTAATGAGGATCAGTCATGTGCAAGGTTAGAGAGGTCCGACACCATCATTTTCACTCCACACGGGCTCATCAAGTGGTTCAAGCGCTTGTAACACTTCACCCTGCGCCTCCTCCTCGGAGTAGAAAGGATTGGTATCTATATACCAATACAATATCATTAAACTATGATGAGTCGACACGAAGATAACATAAACTATAATAAACATACGACATCGAAAGCATTATAAACAATGTGATCATATAAAGAGGAGATAGTAAATAATAAGAAAGAAGAAAGGAATCCTAAGCCATTCTGCATGAGTGAGCACATAAGTCAAACCAATAGGATGGTCAACCCTTCAATTCATTGAAAAGCATTCCAATGTCAATTCAAGGGGTCAATCATGTCAAAATCGGGCAGAGCCCGTCAATATATATCGGATGCCAAGCATTACGTCAATTACAAAGATCACCCATTCAATATTGCCCTGCTGCAGTTGTCAGTAGATCTGAAAATGCAAATGTATATTTATAGATCAAAACTCAAATGAGCTCAGACTCAAATCCTAAGTAAAGATGAAAAGGGCCGGCTTCCTGCAAACACGCATAGATTAATAAATGAGGAGTTACTGTCGAATCATAATTAAAACATAAGCAACACGAGTAATCCTCTAGTAACCGAGCACCCACAATGCCAAGCCTCTATACAGTCCAAGTCCAAATGCAAGGGTGCAATCCAAAGACGTACAACGAGTGCATCTTACGAGAACATGTAAAGATGCAAAGTAAAAACCAAAGAGTGTATACCAAGCAACTCCTATTTAATCCGTCACCATTCATGTTGTGCCTGATTTTTGGATTTTTAATTAGATTTAATCTTGAGCCTTGTTTTAATCTTGTTGGGCCCCACATGTGATTATTTCTTTTTTTTTATGATTTTGTGCTATTTAAATTTGATTAATTAATTAGTTTATTTGGTGGGTGCCACAAATTGCTAAAGTTTGGGAACCTTGGAGTTTTGCTCAAATAAGAATTATAGTGAATTAAATCTCTTGATGTGCATTGTTTTATCCCAACTCTACTATGGGATAGAGTTCAGTCTGGATTAAACACCTTGGGCTAAGTTGGTTGGGACTAGAAATCCTTTGAGACTCTCTTTTTCCCTTTCTATACATAGAACTCACCCCCACTCCTTAAAACCATCTACAAACTCAATCTCTCCCCTTACCAAATGTATCCTTTCGTTAAGATATGATATTTCCCTTCTTTCTCCATTTCCTTTCCAAGTTGCTATATGAAGTTTTCTTTAAGCTTTTCTTTCATGTTTATTTTATACGTGCATGTCATGAATTTATCATCTAACCCATTATCTACTCTCTTTATGGCATATTTTTCATTATCATGTTTATAGTTTACTCATGCTAGGACAGCATCATCTTATCGGGCCCAGAGAACCCATCAACCGATCTCTGTCTTCTGCTCCTTCTTTTTTCTCTCTCTCCTGCTCTTGACCGAGAAACCAATCTAGAACCTGAACCCATCTCAGGACCCAACCTTAGCCACTAAGGGTCGAACTCCATTGCCTAACACTCATCTTCTCCATTCTCGTTCTTCTTCTCCCCCACTACTTCACCCAGATCAACCGAGACTTTTGTCTTTTTGTTCTTTCTTTTCTTTCCCAATGGACGGAACTCACATTCTCTCTCTCTTCTCGGCAAATCATCAGCACGTCACTTATATTACCAGCTCAGACACCCATCTCCTTCTCTTCGTATTCTCTGCTCCTCTTTTCTGCTGCACTTGTTCTTTTCTATTTCTAATTTTCTCTTTTCTTCCCAGTTTTTGCATTTTATTTCTTTGATCAGTCATCTCTTTTCCCTTATTTTTCCGTTTTTCTTCTATTGTTTCTTTAGGTTTTCTTTAGATTTTCTTTTTTTATTATTATTATATTTTCCTTCTTGTGTCTGTGCTTTCTTCTTTCTCTGTGTTTTGTTTTTCCTCCCTTCTTCCTTCTCTTCTCGTTTCTGTTTTTCTCTTTCCCTTCTCTGTTCGTTTCTTCCTTTTCTTCTTTGTTTCCTTTCCTTCTCTTTCTCCCTCGTTTTCTCCTTTCTTCTGTTTCTTTCCTCCTTCTCTCTTCTGGTTTTCGTTTCTTTTCCCCTGAAACATCTTTTTCTTTCTTATTCTTTCTCCATCATGCTGCCATCTTTGCTTCTTCTTCTTCTTCTCCTTTCTTCTCTGTTTTTTCCTCATCCATCATCTTCACCAATCAGGCCAACCTAGGAAGCACAGGTACCGGTACGGGTACCGGTGCGGGTACGGTACGGGTACGCCGGTACGACAAAATCCTTAAAAAATAGGGTACGGGTACGGCTGGGGTACGTCTATTAAAAATTATATTTTTTAAAATTTTAATAATACAATAAGCTAATAATTAAAATTTTAAAATAAATTAAAACTCTTACATGCAACAAGCCAGCAATTACTTGATATCATTACAAATGCAAAGTCAACATACAAACTATCGAGTTTAATATCTATCATTACAACAAAAGTCAAGAGCCATGTAAACACCAAGATTACAACAAAAACAATAAAACAAAGCATTGAAAACAAAGTCATCCATCAACTTGAGCTGCATCGCCTTCATCATCAACTAATCTAGCTTCCATGTCAGGCTCATCAAGTGAAAGATCTGCAACTTCAAGTAAACCAGCACCCTCTAATGAATCAAATGTATCTCCACTAATGTCCCAGAGCTTGGTCTCTCCTTCCATGTATTGTCGACTCCTCCTTGATAGGAGACGAATATTGTTATGCACAAAGACCAAGTCTTCACAACGGTCTGGTGTCATTTTGTTCCTTCTAATGGAGTGAATGAAAGAGTAGGTGCTCCAATTCCTTTCACAACATGATGAGGAACATGGCTGACTAAGTAATTTGAATGCTAAAGATTGGAGAGTTGGTGCAGAAGACCCATGTGCATACCACCAAATAATTGGTTCCATTACTCCTCTATTAAATTTTGAATCAAATTCCCCAAAACTTTCCAAACAACCTGAAAACTTGGCATATTCTGTTGTAACAATCCTTCTATCCTCCAGCTCTGGAAAGTATTTCTTGAGGCATATTGTTCTCATATTTGAGATCTCTTCATCCTTGTGAGGAGGAACACGATTGGGATTTTCATCGAGCCACGTTGCACTATAATACCTAAATTATAGAAAAGATGAAAGTATAAGTAAATTATGAATTTTATATCATATTCAAAGAAATAACCAAATACAAAAAGTATTGGGTTGTATGTACCTAGGATTCAATGAATGTGCAAGGCAATGAAGTGGTGTGCTACTTTTGGTCCACCTTTCAACAAGTATTTGGTGCACTACAGAATAAAAATTGGACTCCTCATTTTCCAGCTTCCCTTCATGCCTATAAATGGCTGCCTTCACCTTTTCAATCATTGTATCCCACATCTCATAAACCAAGTGCAAACAAGGCCTATTAGTATCACAAACTCTAATCATCTCATAGATAGGCAATGTAAAAGATAATATGTAAGCTATCTTATCCCAGAAGATGTCACTCAAAACATTGTCCTTCACAAATGTTGCCTTACCAACATCATCATCCTTATAACGATTCCATTTGTCACTAATAACCATTGTCTGAAGGCCACGCTTGAGAAGATTGAACCTTTTTAGCATAACAACAGCAGATGCAAAGCGCGTCTCTGCTACAGTAAGCAACTTCATAGGCACAAAGTCATTAAAAATTGACAATCTCATAGAATGGTTCACAATAAAATTTTTCATGAACATCACATCATCAACAACATGAGTAATCCAATGGCATTCATCATAAGCATAGGCAGCAACTCCAGTTTGCTTTGCAGAACAAATATTCTTAAGAGCAAGATTAAGGGTGTGAACTACACATGGTGTCCAAAAAATATGCGAGTATTTACCCTCAATGATTGCTCCAGCTGAACTACAAACAGGAGCATTATCAGTGATTACTTGAACCACATTTTGAGGTCCAACATTATCGATTACTTGACACATTAATTGGGCAATGTAGTGCTTGTCCTTGAACTCACCCTCACAATTAACCGCTTTCAAGAAAATTGCTCCATCCTCCGAAGCTCCCATAAAATTGATAAGAGGCCTTCTTTGGGCATCAGTCCATCCATCAGAAACAATACTTACCCCCTTCTCCTTCCATGATTGTTTCAAAGACTCCAACAATCTTTCAACATTTGCCCTTTCTCTTTTAAGTAGTGAAGTCCTCAACAAATTATAACCGGGAGGTACATAGCCACTAATTTGATTTTCTGCAGCAAACTGAAAAGCTTCTACAAAATACGGATTCCGAGCCAAATGAAAAGGTAATCCACCGGAGTAGAACATACGAGCAATCAAAGAATGCAAATGTTCCCTAGCACCTTGATTGAATGCCTTCTCCAAGGCAGTACTTCCAATGGCCTTTCTTTTTTTTGGCTCATACCCTTCCAATCTAAACCCTCCACTTCCACTTCCAACATCCATTGTATTTGCCATCCTACTACTAATTGGATAAGAGGAAGGTGGTAAAGGAACATTTTTGGGTTTAGCCATCTTCTTCCGGTTTTCAGCGTCTTCACTTTCCCTTTTCATTTGAAGAAGAGCATCACCCTTCACATTAATGCAACATCTGATTCCCTGTCCTTTTATTTGTAACAAATGTGCTTTGACCCTATAGTATGACCCTTGAAAATCACAATTACAATAATTGCATTGCCATTTTGCATTCGCACTTCCTCCTCCCCTTCTTTCTAATATGGTTACGTAATTCCAAAGAGGATCCACAATTTCATCAGTGCCAGTAGCACTTACACTTGCACCAGTAGAACCCATACTACTTGATGAACTCATTTTTATCCTACAACAATTAATAAATAATCAAACAACCAAACAATTAAAAATCTGCCAATATACTTAAAAAATGGAAAGGATAACAGCAACAGCAAACAACTGAGCAACGGCAATGGCAGAAAAAAAAATAGCAACAGCAGTAGCTATGGCAAACGGCAGATTGTTTAAAAAAAAAATAACAGCAGAGCAGAAAAAAAAAGAAAAGAAAATTAAGCAGCACACATACAGAATAGCAAAAAAAAAAAAAAAGAAATTAAATATCACAGCAATGCAACAGCAGAGCAGCAAATACAGAGAAGAAGAAAAAAAAAACAGATGAACAAAATACAGCAGAGCAGCATAGCAGAGCAGAGCAGAGAAGAGAAGAAGAAAATAGCAAATGCAGCAGCAACAAAGCAACAGCCGACCAGAGTAGCAAGGCTGATTTGTAAAAATGATTTTCTCTAATAATTTCCTTTTCATCATATATATAATATTTCTCATGTGTATATCAAATTATAATGTCTCTAATAATAGTTCCTTCTTGAGGATTTTATGGAAAAAGATACCTATTTGATCAATATATGTTCTTCATGGTTGTAGACATATGACTGCAACATGGTGGTGTTGCTGTTATCTTCACAGGCAAGGATTTGTTATACTTGTTTTATTTTATTCTTCCTCTGTTTGTAGTATATTCATGGATTAGCTGCTCGAGGAGTCCACTATTTTCATCGACCAGGACCAATACTTCAGGATGTTGGGTTTTTTATTCTTCCGGTATGTATATTGTGCATCATGAACTGCTCTGTTGGGCAGTGATGCATTTGTCTGGGACAAGCGGCTGCCGTGCGAAGGAGGCAGCTGCCACCGGCAGCGACCACTCAGGCGACGGCGACTGTAGAAGAGGATGCAGTGGCGAGGAACTCCCCCGGATCCTCTTCAACTGACAGAGACAAGACTGTCTCTTCTCTAATGAAAGGCCAAGCCGAAATCCGAGCAGCAGGAAACAGGGGGGAAATATTACAGCAGAACAGAGCAGCACAGTGCAGGGTAAAAAAAAAAAAAAAAGAAGGGAAGAGGACCTGCGGTTGTGGCTGACGTGCAGCGGCTGGTGCGGTGAAGTACGGCAGCTCGTTTCTTCAGCGGCGGAAATGCGGTTGGTCCTCTTCTTCTTCTTCTTCTCCTTCTTCTCCTTCCCTTTCTCCTTTCTTCTTCAATCGGCTATTGCTCGTTTCCCGTCAGACGAAGAAGAGGAGGTGTGCAGCGGCTGGGCTTCTTCTTCTTCTTCTCCTTCCCTTTCTCCTTTCTTCTCTCGTCAGCGGCTGGGTGCTTCGTCTTCTTTCTTCTTCTGCTGTCGTTCGTCCCCAATCGACTGCAATCGGGCAATCGGGCATTAGGGCAGAAGGCTAATGTTTTATATAAAAGGGATTTTACACTTTGCCCCCTCCTTTTTTCTTTTCTTTTAAAAAACGTATAAAACATTTAAAAAATGAGATATACGTACCCGGTACGTACCCGATACGTACCGGGTACGTACCCATAAAGTCAAGACGTACCGGGTACGTATTGACCGTACCCGGTACGTCTTTTGCCGTACCCGTACCCGTACCCGTACCGGGTACGTACCCGGTACGTGTACGCCCGTATTTTAAGAGTACCCGTGCTTCCCAGAGGCCAACCCATTAGCCTCAGCCCAACTGACCTCAACCCACCGACTTGAACGATGCCCGACCTGGACTATCCCCAGCTTCTTCCAGTTTCAGTGATTTCTTCACCTTCTCCTTCTTCTTCACCATTTTACTTCTCTTCCTCATCATAGGAACAAGACCCACCTTGACTTCCAACCCATCTGTAGCCTCTCCTCCACTTGCACCGTTCATCACACAGCCACACAACACAACACAGGTCATCATCTTCTTCCCTCTTGCTTTTCCTTCTTCTGCATCTATCTTCCTCCCTAATTCTCCCCCTTCTCTGCACTCAACCGAATCAGGCCAAACATCAGATCTGCAGCACCTTCTCTGCTGCCTCTTCCTCGTGTCCATCTTTCTATCCGTCTTCTTCTTTATCCTTGTTCTCTCTTTCTCTTCCCTCTGCTCACGGATGAACCATCGTAAACTAGCCACCCATCTCCTTTCTGCCAAGATCCCATCAGAACCCAGTTGACCAAGGATTCTCGTCCTCTCAACCCCCTCATCTTCCTTACTTGTTTCATCTTCTTCTTGTTCGTTTTCTTTCTCAGTTGAACAGTGGACCATCAAATTGAGCCATGCACCTGCTTTACATCCACTTTTGCCTTGCGAAGCAGAACCTGAGCCCGGTTCCACCTTCATTTTTAACCATTTGATTTATGGTTCTGGACTATCCAGTATGTTAGCCTAACCGAAGTTTTCTCGGGGCCACTCTCTTGTGTCTAGCAAACTTCTGTGGCTCATTTGGGGCCGCTCACAAATTACCACCCAAGTTGTTAGCGCAAAGCCATTAAGTAAAATTCATGTGGCCACTATTTGGCGTAGTTGGTTTATAGGTTTTATTCAAGTGCAGGCCCAAGTTCTTGACCCCATTAGTTTGAGCCCACTCATTTACCATTTATGCAACCCTTTAGCTCAATCTCAACCCGCTTAACTTATATGCATGCATGACCTAATTATTCTGACCCACTTGCATTACCTCACCCACACCCAAATCAACTCGTGACAATCCATCATCACACTTGACCCATTACCCAAATTTGACCTATGATTTGCACATGAACCCAAACCCTAATATCTTGATTACCTATTATTAATAGGGACTCACATCAGACATTCAAAGCAGGAATAGTTTGATCCTTCGATCATAGTGAATCAAGGAAAGTGGTCCAACCATGATTCCTTAGTTCTAGAGTTTCCATATCCTTCCCTCAATTTGATTTTAAGCGTAAAATCTTGTGAATTAATGAAGTAATCCTAGATTATTAGGATATTTTGCTTCTATGATTTGCTAGACTTGCTTGTGTTTTATGTCATTATTCATAATTATTCTATGGTCACTGGAGATGATTCTTTGCCATTGGGCCTAGATTTATTGAAAATGTAGAGAAAGCTTTGATAAATTGTGGATTGAATTATTATATAACTTTGGTCCTACTTGTAAATTGTAAAATTTTAGAAATTATTACAAATTGTTAATTGCACTCCTTATTCGTCGGGCATTCTCTAAAGTATGGGCAACACAACGTGGGCCACCCACATGCAGATTTTTGCCCCTCTTTGGGTATGACATTGGCATTAGGACCCATTTGTGTGACATTCTAGACTACAGTTATTTCCCACTATATTTTGTGGAGATTACAGGTATTCTCAAGCCTTATGCCAACTTTAGATGGATAAAAAAATTCAGTTTGTACCTGGCAAGTACACCGTGCTTAGTTAGGCCTAATTCTAGCGAGCAAACTTAATTTGTTTGTTTGGTTACTGAGGAGATGCCATTTTATATGTTTATACGTAACCTTTGCTACGTCATTTATTATTGTATTAGATTATTGTGCCTATGCTCCTTGTTAGATTTTGTACATATGAACCATGACTCTAAATCTGATTTCTAAGATTGTTATTTATTTACTAGGTTTTATGGTTTGTATTACTTGTTGCATTTTACTCACCCATGTTTTTCCCATTGCAGATTTTGAGGTAGAACCTAAAACTAAGGAAACATAGTTGCTTGAGGGGATGGGATAACAATGAGTCATGAAAATTTATCATTTGGATTTTAGAGGATTTTTTTCATAGATTATTATTATTTTTCATAGTGGACATATTTCAAAGTTGTTGTCTTATTTTAGTCAGATTAATTTCAGTATTTTGTTTAGATTATTATGATGACATTTCATTTCGAGATATTTAATAAAGTTTGATTTTATTTAGTTTAATTATTGTAAATCCATCGTGCCTTGTGCTTGAGGGTTCCAAGGATCTTCAATTTCGAGGCGTGACAATTTACATATGCAACATCTCTTACCTAAACCGAGATTGAAATGAGTTTGGGATATTTAAAGTCAAATATCTAATATGTGTAGCCCACCCCCCCTTCCCCCAATTTCAACCAAGTGCAAGGTAGATTGTTCGCCGTACACCAATCGAGTAATTCGTAAGAGGTACGTACGCCCAAATACATCCCTTAACATAGTGATTTAAGGTGGGTTTATCAAGACACGGGTCAAATGAGGCCTATAATTGAAACAAGGCTATAATACGCATGTAGGATAAAGGGTTCCAAAAAAACCTTTGATCATCACTACATTGGCTCACAGATTAGAACCTAACTTCAAGGCAAAACCTCAATTCGATCAATCAGGCAAAAGCTCAATCAATCAAACCAAGCGTCTATCCTCAATTGATTCCAACTTCGATTGATCGGACAATGGTCCTATTGATCAAGCCTTAGACCATTTCTACAGGAAACCCCTATTTCTTCCATTTTTGGGAATCCAATTTCCTACATTCTATCCTCACTTTGCTTGCATTAAAATACAATCTCCATAGTGCACATATTTCCACTTCCAATCGCCTCATCCATCCATCTATTCAAGGTCACACTTAAAACTAGCATATATATCCATTTTCCCATTTAAAGGGGCAAACCACCTAAATGAAAGTAATAATTCTAGAATCAACAAGAACACATGCATTTCATTATAAGGGAACATATCTCAACTTTCCTTGATGAAAAGAGATGAAATACAAGATGCCTTTGCCCTCACAATGCCCAAACCAAACTCAAACAATGAAGATGCTCGACCTGAACCAAGATCACACTACAAAAGCAAAGAGGAGAGGAGAGCCTAATGAGCACTCCAAAAACTTCCTAAACTCAAAAACCACAAAGAGATAGAAATATGAAGGTTAGGTGCTTACCTAGAGCTTGGTGGTTGGAGGAGGAAGGTGAAAATGATATCCTTGGGTTGAGAGAAGCTTGGGGAAGAAGATGGGAGTGAAGATTTGACGATTCGGTGGCTTGGAATCCGGTGATGGCAAGTGAGGTGAGTGAGGAGAAGAAGAAAAGGAGAGAAGAGGAAAAAAGAGAAGGAAGAGGGATGAGCTAGGGCTTGGGTTTAGAAAGAGGATGGGCTCTGGGAAATTACAAATAAGGGGTTAGTTTTGGTAGATCAGGTATAAGGCCAGTTAAACGGATTCAATTCAGTTCAGGGTAAGGGATAACAGTCTTGGAATTAGGAGAACAATCCGATGAAACCTTAACCTTGCAAAATGGTAAATTACGAAAAAGAGCTTCTATACTTCCTAAAATTACAAACTACCTTTTGCTATGCTCAAACGAGCTCAAAACCCGATGATACTTTACACACACGATCTTAAAACCAAACCAGACTTGTTTAGACTCTAACAAAACTTAATTAGCTAAAATACAATTTAATTAAACTAATACTCATATTAGGTTACAAAATGTTACACGCACCACGAGTATAACACATTTCATGAAGGTAAGAATAATCCAACTATAAAAAAAACATCAATTAGCAGGAAAGCCACTATTATCTCCAACTTCATTTCATCATCTAATTTGTTTATCATCCAACTAAAGGGGATGGAAAACATCACAAAACAAGAAAGAGAAGGAAATTCAAAAGTAAGGTTGTTTATGGGTCAGGCGGGCCCGAGCCCGATTGGGCCTAGCCCGGTTTAGGTCGGGCTGGGGCTTCTTGTTTTGATTTTGGGCTGGGCTTGGACGTGACTTTTGGGCATAATTAATATATGGGTTGGGCTTGGATTTATTAGTAAAAAGCCCGAGGCCCAGCCCGGCCCAGCTTGTATAAGCTGAATGTTAGGGATTCCACTAATATAATCTCCCCAACACACAACTGCAAAAGTTTTGGGGTGAAAGACGAAGTTCTTGCTCTTCAAAAGGGAAAGGCATCTAGGGTTGCAGATTTTTATGTCCATCTTCCATGATTGGCTCTTCCTCTTTTGTTCACTTTCCATTACCATTATCCTAATCTCATTATAAATCTAAATATTCTTATGGAGTTTTTCATTGTCCTCTTTTCTTCATCTGTGTGATCGCCAAGCAAAGAAGACTTTGTGCGAATCATTTTGCCAGCAGGATTCTCAAGTACATTATGGTATGAAAGGTATGCTTGTTTGGAAATCAATCCTATATTTTTTTAAACAATGAAGGACCCTTCTCATCTACTTGTTCGCTGTTATGACGTCCATGCATATGACTTTCTTATATACATATATATTGTCATCCATGAATATTGTGACGGTAATGCTTTGATGCAAATATGAAGTTCTCTATTTATAGTTTTGTTTCAATACACTGAGTTTTGGTTTTCCAATGTAGTTTGTGATTGATCGCATTATTATTATTATTATTTTAATGATGAACATCACGGCAAGTTTGAACATGTTAGGAGTATTCAACATGTTAAGTGTATTGGCATCAGACATGTATTATTAATTTGGATTTTGTTAGTCTTTTTTATATTTTTTTTGGTCACATGGATTTTTTGGGGTCTTATATCCATAACAAGTCTGCTTTATGTTTCCATTCATTGGTATGCTTTTATTTATATGTTAGCTCATTTCGTTACCCTTTAGATTTAACACATTTTTCATAAAAGTGCTTTGGTGGCATTTGGGTTCTCCAAATAGCCTTATCCTCATGTTATAGAATAAAATGACTTTCAAGCATCTGGCTTTTTATTTTTCTAATGACCAACGTTAACTACAAACTAGTCCTGCATCTGTCTATTGGAGATTCTTTAAAAACTCCAAAGCAACATGCCTTCAATGTTACTTTTTTTCCAACACCCTGTCACGCCCCAATCCCGGGAATTTGGGGATTTGAGTGGGTCCCCAGGGCGTGAATACGTAATCCCATAGAAATCCTTGCCCTGAAGAATTATGCACGAATTCCTACAAGGGAGATTCCACAGGAACGTGTGAGTTATGCTGACACACGTACAAACATAACTTATCATAAGCGAAATGCTGCGAAATACTTAGTAATTATCAAGAGCACGTTAAGTTCATAGTCTGTTGACTTTCATAAGTAAACATATATTCATATAATAGTGTTAAAGTCCTCAATTACATTCCCAAGAATACTACTTAAGAGTGTAATACAAAAGGTCCAAGCATGACAGTGATATCTCCCAAGAATCAACGCGCTCTGTAGGATGGCTAGTAAAAGACGTCGCCATCCGTCCACTCGTCTACACCCGGAGGTACCGTTGGGGTACCCTCCGGGGGCACGTCAATATCCGCTTTGGGACTGGGTTCTGGACCTGCAATACCAAGGGTAACACTGTTAACATGACGGTTAAGCAAGTACTAAGGCATATGAAACTAATACAACATAATACACCAACAAGAATAATCACTGAAATATGATGCATGAGTGAGGAATTACAACTTAAATGTCATACATACTGATTGGCAACCACGATGCTCTATTCTCCCAAAAGGGAGCATACATATCATATGGGTCGCTAGGGGATCAAGCTAGCTTCCCGAGGAGCGTCGACAACCCCTCCATAAACCTACTGCAGTGGTGACATACATATACCCAAAAGGGCAAAAGCTAAGTGGGACCGATTCGGATGCAATCATACTAGTCTTATCATGTGTAAGGAACATCAGTCCAAGAATATAATTGTGACAACGGCAATAATTAAACGAAGCATATGCATATGAGCTGCAAGGCTCGAACCTCGGCTATACCCTTGGTTAACAAGCACACACTCAGTAGATGCTCTAGCTTGTCAGACACGCACTTATTAGAAGCTCAGGTCTGAATTGCCAGGTTTGCTAGAGGAAATGAATCTGATAACAATCATGCTGAAGGTGATATATCATAGCAATATGGATGTATTCCACTTGAGTGAGTACCCAAGAAATTCTACCTTCACCCCCCTATAATAAGTAACCTATAGTCCCCAAGGACATTCAATACGATGTACACATAAGACGTTCGGTATCGTTGTGTTACCGTGTCTTGGTATTACCTTATGTGCATACGGGACACCCTTTCTTATACCAACATCCATGACTTTCCATTGGGAGACCCTCCGGAAATCACTTATTCTCTCCAACATGTACTTACCATTAGGCCTATGAAGTGGTATAGAAGGTGCCAATACTAAGATCCTATAAAATCATTGAGAGTCCCTAACATTCTAATTCACTGGGTTCTTACGGCTTAGCCGTATACAAGGTTACGGCTTAGCCGAGTGAGTCAGATTCCATCCGGATTTTCAGGCGCATTTACGGCCCAACCGTATGTTGGCCTACGACTTAGCCGTGTTAAGCCTACGGCTAGGTTATGGGGAGGTTGCGGCTTAGCCATAGTGTATTTCAAGGTGTAGCCGTGGGTAAGCCGTAAAAGGAACGGGATTTCATGAGCTCTCTGGAAAGCTCGCCGTAGGAGGACCTACGGCGAGGGTATGGGCTGGACACGGCTTAGCCGTAGTACATTTCACGGTGCAGCCGTGAGTGAGCCGTAGTTCAAAATCGGGTTTTGTTGCTCTTTGGATTTTGAGCCGTAGATGCTCACAGCTTAGTCGTAGCTTCGCCGTAAGCTTCAGAATCAGTTCTGTAGCTCAATTTCTGTACGAGATCAATACAAAACTAACTTGTGAGGGAATTCTAAAGCTCAATTAAAGTGTCCTTGAGAGTGTCCCATACTCACACACCCTCCTATTCCCTTCTTTTCATTCTAACTCAATTAACACCACATTTGTATCAATTAAAACAATGAAGGGAAATGGCTGAAATTGGAAATGTAAAGAGCTAGTTCAATAAACAATAACTTAATCATTCATGCAGCACATATAAACTTTAATACTTGCCTTTTACCAGTGCTAGCCCTTTCCTATGTCCTTCTTGTTGTGTGGCTAAGGGAAAACCTCCAAAGACAAGTGGGTTCTCTACATGGCAACATACAAATGATAAATGGAATGTAGAGTTACATGCATGTCATGGATTGGAGTCTTCTTGACTCCAACAAACCTGAATATAAGGAATGCAAGCAAAGCCCTTACCTTAGTGAGTTGTAGCTTGAAGAGGATGTGATTCCCAAAGAAGTAAATGCTCCTATGAGGAAGAGGAAGATGGGTGAAGACTATCGCTAGCGCATACAAGACCCCCCAATCCTAGTAGCTCTTCGATTTGGAAGTGAAAGAGAAGAAATTCAGGAGAAGAAGAGGAGCTTCAACAATAGAGAACGAAGAAGAGAGAATGGGACGTTGAGTCCACCTTTTTAACTTAAATTTCCTGTATTTAACATGCAAGTCTAATCTTTTCATAAAATTTCAGTTTATTCCACATGGACCTCAATTAGCCCAAGATGAGTCCGGATCAACTTGGGCCCAACACGAGAGACGATCCACACGAAAAGTTACACGAAAAGCAGTGGACGGGGTGTCTAAGAGATGTAAGGATAATTTACAAAAAGGCCCTTAACTACTAAAGTAAGGTTCGGACTCCTCCTAACTCCCTATCCAAGGCCCAAACCCGATAGTTTTGAATTAATTAGCCTTAATCGAGTTCAATTAACATAGAACGGGCTTAATTAACGTAATCAAGATTATTGGGGTTCAGGACCTTACATCCTCCCCCACTTAAGATCATTCGGTCCTCCGAATGCAACGTACCTCAGGAAGTAGTTCTGGATATTTTGGCCGAATTTGATCTTCGAGCTCCCAAGTGGCCTCTTTCTGTCCATGATGCTCCCACAACACCTTAACCCATTTGATCGTTTGGGTATGCAGCACTTGTTCCTTAGTGTCAATGATACGAAGTGGTCTTTCATTATAGCTCACATCAGGCCTCACTTTTATGTCGTCCAACCCGAGGGCATGTGAAGGATCTGGGAGGTACTTCCTAAGCATCGACACGTGGAACACATTATTAACTCCTGCAAGCAGGGTAGCTCTAACCGATAAGCTAAGTCTCCCACTTTACTCTGTATCTCGAAAGGTCCCACAAACCGTGGAGCAAGCTTACCCTTTTGTCCAAACCTAATGGTACCCTTCATTGGGGAAACTTTCAAGAAAACTTTGTCCCTCACTAGGAACTCGAGGGGTCGGCGGCGGTTATCTGCATAACTTTTCTAGCGCGATCGTGCGGTTTTCAATCTAACTTGCACCTTTTCTGCCGTATCTGCCACTAGGGTGGGTCCATGGAAACTTTTAACCCCAACTTCTTTCCAACAGACAGGAGTACAGCACTTACGTCTATACAAGGCTTCAAATGGAGCCATTTCGATGCTCGCGTGAAAGCTGTTATTGTACGCAAACTCGCATAAGGAGAGGTGTTCATCCCACTCCTTTCCGAAGTCCAATACGCTAGCTCGTAGCATATCTTCCAGGGTCTGTATCGTTCGTTCCGATTGCCCATTGGTCTGAGGATGGTAAGCCGTGCTGAAACTGAGTTTGGTGCCTAAGGACATCTGAAAAGACTCTCAAAAGGAAGACACGAACCTACTATCTCGATCGGACACAATTGAAACTGGAGTACCATGTAGCCGCACAATCTCATCAATGAAGATCTTGGCCATCTCCTGAAATTTCATCCCTTTCCTAATGGGAATAAAGTGGGCTGATTTCGTTAGTCGGTCGACAATCACCCACACAACATCATGATGCCTATTTGTTCGGGGCAACCCTGAAACAAAATCCATCGTGAGATTCTCCCATTTCCACTTAGGAATCTGTAGGGGATGCAACAAACCGGGAGGTTTCCGGTGTTCAGCCTTTACACATTGGCAGATAAGGCACCTTGCTACAAAGCTTGCAATATCCCGCTTCATGTTATTCCACCAAAACCTGCCATGTAAATTCCAGTACATTTTTGTACTCCCGGGGTGTATGGAATATCGAGCATGGTGTGTTTCAGTCATAATTGCCCTTTTCAAGTTATGATCTTGAACTGCTGGAACACAAAGCCGATCTCTAAAGTACAATACACCGTCTACCATCCTGAAATCAGGTTTCTCGGATATATGGTCACGAATCTTAACAAACTCTGGATCTTCAAACTGCCTCTCCTTGATTTGCTGAATTAAGGTGGGTTCGAAGACTGACATAGCTACTAACATGACCTTATCATCTACGAATTCAACCTCCACATCCAGATCTCAGAATTCCTCTACTAGAAACCATTCACCACACAAGGCTACCAACTCGATGGTGGATTTCCTGCTTAAAGCATCGGCCACTACATTCCCTTTTCCAGGAAAATATTTAATCGGAAAATCATAATCCTTTATAAATTCCAGCCATCTACGCTGTCTCTTGTTAAGATCATGCTGTGAAAATAGATACTGGAGACTACGATGGTCACTATGGACTTCGAATTTCTCTCCGTACAGATAGTGTCTCCACAACTTCAATGCAAAAACCACCGCAGCCAGTTCTAAGTCATGCGTAGCATAATTTTTCTCATGTTCCTTCAACTGTCGAGATCCATATGCTATCACCTTACCATTCTGCGTAAGCACACATCCTAGGCCTATCCTCGAAGCATCCGTATAAATAACAAATCCACCACTACCCTCGGGTAGAGATAAGATTGGAGCTGAGGTTAGCTTCTCTTTGAGGAGTTGGAAACTCGACTCACATTCCGCTGACCAAACAAATGGCTCATTCTTCCGGGTCAATTTTGTCAAAGGTGCAACTATTTTGGAGAAATCCTTCACAAACCTTCTATAGTAACCTGCCAAGCCAACAAAACTCCTAACCTCTGCAACGATTTTGGGACTCTGCTAAGTAGTTATAGCCTCAACCTTAGCGGGCGTAAGGACCCGAACCCCCACTAATCTTAGTTACGTTAATTAACCTTATTTTATATTGATTAAGACTTGTTGAGGATTAATTTAGCATGAAACTATTGGGTTTGGGCCTTGGATAGGTAGTTGGGCAGAGTTTTGGACCCCACTTTAGTAGTTAAGGCTTTTTTCGTAATTTTCCTTGCACCTCTTGGACACCTCGTCCATTTCCTTTCGTGTAATTTATCGCGTAGATCGTCTTCCGTGTTGGGTCCGACTTGATCCGGACTTATCTTGATCCAATTGAGGTGCAATTGGCCTAAACTGGAATTTCTTAAGATGTATGTCCTTACATGTAACTCTCAGAGAAATACATGTTTAAATGGGAGCTCAACGTGTCTTGCTCTCTTCTTTTTGTTCGGTTGTTGGAGTTCTTTCTCCCTATCTCTCCCCATTTCACCTTAGAGCCACGAAGGGAGAATTAGAGTTTGCATGCGATGGTTGTAGCATCTATCTTCTTCATCTTTTTCTTTGGGCACTTTCATCTCCCTAGAAATCACACTCTTCTCTAAGCTACAGACATAAGGTAAGAATGGTATCTCCGATTCATCTCTGTAAGCTTGTTAGAGTCTGAGAGACTCAATCACATGACATGCATGTTTATCTAAGCTTCCATATTCCACCATTCATGTTATTGTAGAGAACCCATTTCATTTCCAGAGACTTTCCTGAGCACACAGCAAGAAAGGGAGTTGAGAGGGCTAACACTGGTGAAAAGGCAAGTACTAGAGTCATATATGTTGCATGAATGACTAAGTTATTGTGTATTGCACGAGCTCTTCATATTTCTAATTTTAGTCATTTCCCTTCTTTGTTTTCATCGATATGAATGTGTTGTGTTTGGTGTGCATTGAGTTAGAATATCAAGAAGGGAATAGGAGGGTGTGTGAGTATGGGATACTCTCAAGGACACTTCATTTGAGCTTTAGAATTCCCTTACAAGTTAGTTCTGTAGTGATCCTATACAGAAATTGCGCAACAGAACTGTATGCAGATTTTCTGAAGCTTACGGCGAAGCTACGGCTAAGCCGTAAGCACTTGCGGCTAAAAGTCCAGAGAGCAGTAAAATGGGATTTTGTACTACAGCTCACTTACGGCTACGCCGTGAAATTCACTACGGCTACGCCGTATCCAGCCCGTAACCTAGCCGTCGGTCTTTCTACGGCAAGCTTTCCAGAGAGCTCATGAAACCCAAATTATTCTCCGGCGTGCAGACAGCTGCACCGTGGAATATACTACGGCTAAGCCGTGACATCCCCGTACCCTAGCTGTAGGCTTAGTTCGGCTAAGCCGTAGGCTAATATACGGTTGAACAGTAAATGCGCCGAAAATCCGGATGAATTCTGACCCCCCTCCGGCTAAGCCGTAGCCTTGTATACGGCTAAGCCGCAAGAACCAATAAATGTAGGATATTAGGAACTTCAACAATCTTGTAGGGCCTTAGTGTTAGTACCTTATACACCTCCACATTGGCCACTGGTAATCACATGTAGAAATGAATGAATGGTTTACGAATGATCTCCCAATAGCAAGTCATGGATGTTGGCATAAGAAGGTGTCCCGTATGCCTATAAGGTGATACCAATATGCGGTAACACATGGACACCGGACGTCTTATGAATACATCATGTTGAGTGTCCTTGGGGATCAAGAGACTACTTCTTCTTGATGCATTCATATTGTTACACTATACTACCTTCGACATGATCTGTTATTGAATTCACTTCCTCTAGCACCCCGAGGCAATTCAGACCTGAGCTTCTAATGAGTGTGTGTCTGACAAGCTAGAGCTTCTATTGAGTGTGTGCTTGCTAGCCAAGGATGTAGCCGAGGCTCGGGCCTTTGTAGCCCATATGCATGTGTTTCGTTTAATCATTCGTTGCTTCATGATTAACTATTCCTTATGTATGTTATTACTAGTCTGATTGACTCCGAGTCGGCACCACTTAGCTTGTGCCCTTTGGGTATATGTATGTCACCACTGCAGTAGGTTTACGGAGGAGTTGTCGACGCTCCTTGGGAAGTTAGCCTGATCCCCTAGCGACCCATACGTTATGTATGCTCCCTCTAGGGAGAATAGAGCATCATGGTTGCCAATCAGTATGTATGACATTTAAGTGGTAATTCCTCACTCATGCATCATGTTTAGTGACTGACCTTGTTACTATATTATATTGTTTCATTTCATATGCCTTAGTACTTGCTTAACCGTCGTGTTAACAGTGTTACCCTTGGTATTGCAGATCCAGCACCCAGTCCCAACGCGGACACTGACGCGGCCCCGAAGGGTACCCCAACGGTACCTCGGGGTGTAGGCGAATGGATGGATGGCGACGTCTATTACTAGCCATCCTACGGAGAGTGTCTATTCCTGGGATATTATGTTGGGGACTTTTGTATCACACTTTTAAGAACTATTTTGGAATGTACTTAAAGACTTTAACTCTACTGTATGTTTATATGTTACTTATGCAAGCATGTGCTCTTGATAATTACTGAGTATTTTGCAGGATGTCGCTTATGATAAGTTATGGATGTACGTGTGTCAGCATACCTCACATGTTCCTGTAGAATCTCCCTTGTAGGAATTTGTGCATAATTCTTCAAGGCACGGATTTCTACGGGATTACGTATCCACGCCCTGGGGGCCCACTCGAATCCCCAAATTTCGGGATCGGGGAGTGACAGTGGGATCTACTGCAAGCCCATCCTTTGAGATTATATGCCCTAAGAAGGCAACTTGCTCCAACCAGAATTCACACTTGTCTAGTTTAGCATACAGTCGGTGGTCCCTTAGCAATTGCAGAGAAGTCCTCAAATGTTCCACATGCTCGTCTTTGGTCTTGGAGTACACCAAAACATCATCAATGAAGATTACCACAAACCGATCAAGATATAGTGAGAAGATCTTGTTCATCAAGGCCATAAATACTGCGGGCGCATTTGTCAATCCAAAAGGCATAACCAAGAATTCATAATGCCCATATCTTGTCCTGAAAGCTGTTTTCGATGGATCTTGGTCCCTAACTCGCAGCTAATGGTAACCGGACCTGAGATCAATCTTAGAGAAATGGGTCGCACCTTGTAATTGATCAAACAATTCAACAATTTTAGGTAGTGGATATTTGTTTTTAATTGTCACATGATTCAACTGCCGGTAATCAATACACATCCTGAGGGTGCCATCCTTCTTCTTCACAAATAAGACCGGGGCTCCCCATGGTGATGTGCTAGGACGAATGAACCCCTTATCCAATAAGTCTTGCAGCTGTACCTTCAGCTCGCGTAACTCCGCTGGGGCCATTCTATACGGAGCCTTCGAAATGGGAGCAATACCGGGTACTAGCTCTATGGTAAAGTCTACCTCCCTAATCGGAGGAATACCGGCACTTCATGAGGAAATACAACAGGGAATTCACAAATCACGGGTATTTCTTCTAGTTTCTTAGGTGCTTTCTTCTCCACAATGAAAGCAATATACCCTTCGCAACCACTATGGATTAGTCTTTCCGCTCGAAGTGCTGAAATCAATCTGGTATTCGAACTCTTCTTGTCACCTTGGAACACAGCACTTGGGCCATCTTCACTCACCTTTACGATGACAGTCTTACAGAAACAATCTAGACAGGCCATATATTTGGTCAACCAATCCATACCTAGGATTACATCGAAATCGTGCATGGGTAACATGATAAGTTTCGTTGGGAGAAGAACTTCACCGATGAGAACTCGACAACCAGGTAATAGTCATCACAAGTTACCCTCTTACTAATCGGAGTGATAACGCTCAACACATACGACAACTGTGCTGGCGATCTGTATCCTACTAGAGAATCGAGGTGAGATGAAGAAGTGTGAAGATTCTGAATCAAACAACAATTTAGCTTCAATGCCACAAACAGAAACCTTACCTACAACCACATGCTCCGCCGCTTCTGCTTCTTCTTATGTCAATGCATAAGCGCGACCTTGCCTTTGAGGTCGGTGTTGCTGTCCTTGTCTCTGCTGTCCCTGGCCTTGCCGTGTCTACCCTTGGCCTTGCCTCACTTGCTGTTGCTGTTGGTTAGGCGCAGGAGGTGTCGCCTTAGAAGGCTGCTGATACTGCTACTGCTACGAGGCTCGACTAGATTCCTTCCTTCTCGGGCACTCGAAAAAGCGATGGTCCATGGAGCCACTGCCAAAATAGGCTCCCGTGGACCTCCAACATTTACTAGTCTCGTGACCCTTCCGGCATACACCGCAGACTAGTCGTGATGTGCCACTAACAACTCCCTTCTGTTTCTTAGAATACTGCTGACCTTTCCCAGAAGGCGGAATACTCTTCTTAGACTCCCCCAAGAATATGCTCTTCTCAATTTCTTCCGCTGCATAAGCCCTGGCTACTTCATCATCATATTGAACGGAACGTTGAAAGGTAGTGGCATGTCCCTTGATAATTGGTCTTAACCCTTCCAAAAATCTTTCCACTCTCTTCTCTTCAGTGTCAATTAGGTATAGAGCAAACCGAGAGAGCTGGCTGAATACATGCATGTATTCTGTAACGGTCATGAGGTTCTGTCGTAGGGAGAAGAACTCTGCCTTCTTCTTGCGAGTCACGTGGTTGGGAATGAACTTCTTCCTAAATTGCCTCTTAAAGGCTTCCCTAACAGTAGCATCCGGCATGGCCCTCATGTGGTCCCGAATACTCTTCGACCATGTATCCGCGATATCCCTGAACATAGATGCCGTGAGGACCACTTGCTGCCTTGGTGTGCAAGTTAATGTATCGAAGACGTTCTCAGTGTGGACAAACCATTCATCTGCTTGTAACGGGTCCTCGTGTCCGGTAAACTCTGTTGCTCCCCTCTTACGAAACTTCTCATGCAAGGAATTGGGATCTCCTAGCTGATCTTGCCGGTTTAATAGGGCGGCCAATTATAACTGCATGACAGCTTAATTGGCGTTACTAGCAGCCAATTGATTCATTAACATCATAAACCGTTCCTCCGTAGTGTAGGTGGGATGAAGAGGAGGTTGTGGTGGAGGATCCGCACCTTCCAACTCAATATTATTACAGTCATTATCCCCTGAGTTGTTGTTTGTGCCAGATCCAAACGCCATGGCTCTGCAATCACAATGGTCATTAATCATGTATATCTATACATATACATACATACATACTACAGTCATACCATAGGTTACCATTACAATAGAAATCTACCAAAACGGACCTATCGGAACCTCACCACGCTTCCTAACATTGCTAAGTCTTTTAAGTGACTTCTTGGTGCGTCTCTGATACCATTACTTACGTATGTCACGCCCCGATCCCGGGAATTTGGGGATTTGAGTGGGTCCCCAGGGCGTGGATACGTAATCCCGTAAAAATCCGTGCCTTGAAGAATTATGCACGAATTCCTACAAGGGAGATTCCACAAGAACGTGTGAGGTATGCTGACACACGTACAAACATAACTTATCATAAGTGAAATCCTGCGAAATACTCAGTAATTATCAAAAGCACGTTAAGTTCATAGTCTGTTGACTTTCATAAGTAAACATATATACATATAATAGCGTTAAAGTCCTCAATTACATTCCCAAGAATACTACTTAAGAGTGTGATGCAAAAGGTCCAAGCATGACAGTGATATCTTCTAAGAATTAACGCGCTCCGTAGGATGGCTAGTAAAAGACATCGCCATCCGTCCACTCGTCTACACCCCGAGGTACCGTTGGGGTACCCTCCAAGGGCGCGTCAGTATCCGCATTGGGACTGGGTTCTGGACCTGCAATACCAAGGGTAACACTGTTAACACGACGGTTGAGCAAGTACTAAGGCATATGAAACTAATACAACATAATATACCAACAAGAATAATCACTGAACATATTATGCATGAGTGAGGAATTACAACTTAAATGTTATACATACTGATTGGCAACCACGATGCTCTATTCTCCCAAAAGGGAGCATATATTTCATATGGGTCGCTAGGGTATCAAGCTAGCTTCCCGAGGAGCGTCGACAACCCCTCCGTAAACCTATTGCAGTGGTGACATACATATACCCAAAAGGGCAAAAGCTAAGTGGTGCCGATTCGGATTCAATCATACTAGTCATATCATGTGTAAGGAACATCAGTCCAAGAATATAATTATGACAACGGCAATAATTAAACGAAGCATATGCATATGAGCTGCAAGGCTCGAACCTCAGCTATACCCTTGGTTAACAAGCACACACTCAGTAGAAGCTCTGGCTTGTCAGATATGCACTTATTAGAAGCTCAGGTCTGAATTGCCAGGTTTGCTAGAGGAAATGAATCTGATAACAATCATGCTGAAGGTGATATATCATAGCAATATGGATGTATTCCACTTGAGTGAGTACCCAAGAAATTCTACCTTCACCCCCCTATAATAAGTAACCTATAGTCCCCAAGGACATTCAATACGATGTACACATAAGACGTTCGGTATCGTTGTGTTACCGTGTCTTGGTATTACCTTATGTGCATACGGGACACCCTTTCTTATACCAACATCCATGACTTTCCATTGGGAGACCCTCCGGAAATCACTTATTCTCTCCAACATGTACTTACCATTAGGCCTATGAAGTGGTATAGAAGGTGCCAATACTAAGATCCTATAAAATCATTGAGAGTCCCTAACATTCTAATTCACTGGGTTCTTACGGCTTAGCCGTATACAAGGTTACGGCTTAGCCGAGTGAGTCAGATTCCATCCGGATTTTCAGGCGCATTTACGGCCCAACCGTATGTTGGCCTACGACTTAGCCGTGTTAAGCCTACGGCTAGGTTATGGGGAGGTTGCGGCTTAGCCATAGTGTATTTCAAGGTGTAGCCGTGGGTAAGCCGTAAAAGGAACGGGATTTCATGAGCTCTCTGGAAAGCTCGCCGTAGGAGGACCTACGGCGAGGGTATGGGCTGGACACGGCTTAGCCGTAGTACATTTCACGGTGCAGCCGTGAGTGAGCCGTAGTTCAAAATCGGGTTTTGTTGCTCTTTGGATTTTGAGCCGTAGATGCTCACAGCTTAGTCGTAGCTTCGCCGTAAGCTTCAGAATCAGTTCTGTAGCTCAATTTCTGTACGAGATCAATACAAAACTAACTTGTGAGGGAATTCTAAAGCTCAATTAAAGTGTCCTTGAGAGTGTCCCATACTCACACACCCTCCTATTCCCTTCTTTTCATTCTAACTCAATTAACACCACATTTGTATCAATTAAAACAATGAAGGGAAATGGCTGAAATTGGAAATGTAAAGAGCTAGTTCAATAAACAATAACTTAATCATTCATGCAGCACATATAAACT
This sequence comes from Sextonia rubra, assembly GCA_037013555.1. Taxonomy (NCBI): domain Eukaryota; kingdom Viridiplantae; phylum Streptophyta; class Magnoliopsida; order Laurales; family Lauraceae; genus Sextonia; species Sextonia rubra. The sequence continues at coordinate 99,453,315 of JASUAD010000001.1, read as the reverse complement.
TTAATACTTGCCTTTTACCAGTGCTAGCCCTTTCCTATGTCCTTCTTGTTGTGTGGCTAAGGGAAAACCTCCAAAGACAAGTGGGTTCTCTACATGGCAACATACAAATGATAAATGGAATGTAGAGTTACATGCATGTCATGGATTGGAGTCTTCTTGACTCCAACAAACCTGAATATAAGGAATGCAAGCAAAGCCCTTACCTTAGTGAGTTGTAGCTTGAAGAGGATGTGATTCCCAAAGAAGTAAATGCTCCTATGAGGAAGAGGAAGATGGGTGAAGACTATCGCTAGCGCATACAAGACCCCCCAATCCTAGTAGCTCTTCGATTTGGAAGTGAAAGAGAAGAAATTCAGGAGAAGGAGAGGAGCTTCAACAACAAAGAACGAAGAAGAGAGAATGGGATGTTGAGTCCACCTTTTTAACTTAAAATTTCATGTATTTAACATGCAAGTCCAATCTTTTCATGAAATTTCAGTTTATGCCACATGGACCTCAATTGGCCCAGGATGAGTCCGGATCAACTCGGGCCCAACACGAGAGACGATCCACACAAAAAGTTACACGAAAAGCAGTGGATGGGGTGTCTAAGAGATGCAAGGACAATTTACAAAAAGGCTCTTAACTACTAAAGTAACGTCCGGACTCCTCCCAACTCCCTATCCAAAGCCCAAACCCGATAGTTTTGAATTAATTAGCCTTAATCGAGTCCAATTAACATAAAACGAGCTTAATTAATGTAATCAAGATTAGTGGGATTCGGGACCTTACACACCCCTTTCTAGTCCTTTAATTAACCGTAAAGAAAATTTGAATTTTGATTTTTTTTATTGATAGGGATTGAAGTCTAGATCTATGAATTGGGTCTAGCTAAACCATTATGTTGTTATTGTTTTTTTTTTTTTTAGATGTTAGGAGATATGGTTGATAGTTTAGTTACTGAAATTCAATCAACCCAACAAAGAAAGCATAAAAGAACTTCATGGGTGTGGGTTCACTTTTTAGAGGTAGGAAAAATTGATATAAAACCAACTAAGGCAAAATGCAAGTACTGTAATCATATTTTTTCATGCAAAAGTGTTGGACGGACCAGTCATATGAAAAGGCATTTGGAAGTAGCATGTCCTAGATATAAGAATCGTGATACGAAACAACCAGAATTGGGCTTCATAACTGAGAAAAGTGATGAAGGAAATTCAAAAATTTGGAAATTTGATTAGGATCGAACTAGACGTGATGTGGCATTAATGATTATTACTGAAGAAATTCCTTTTAAGTTTGTTGAGAGTAATGGGTTTAGGAATGTTATGAGGAATGCACAACCACTGCACAAACCCATTTCCCGTCATACTGTGGAGAGATTGTTCGACAATATATAATGAGGAGAATAGAAAATTAAAAGAAGAGTTGAAGCTTTTAGGCACACGAGTTTCTCTCACAATGGACATGTGGACTTCAAATCAAACATTAGGCTATATGTGTTTGACAACACATTATCTAACTAATGACTGGACATTACAGAAGAAAATCTTAAATTTTTCCATGATTGAGCCTCCACATACAACAGTACGGCTTACTGATGTAGTAGCAATGCACCTTTTAGAGTGGGGGTTGGAGCCTAAGACAAGCACGATTACTTTGGATAATTGTTCAACTAATGATTGTGCCGCCGCTCCGTTGAAGGACCAATTTTCTAATAATGGTGTTTTATCATTGAATGGATTATCTTTTTTCATGTTCGTTGCTGTGCACATCAAGATGGGCTCTATGAAATCAAAGATGTGATTGCTAAAGTTTGTGAGGTTGAAAAATACATAAAAGCATCTCAATCATGTAAAAAGAAGTTTGATGAAATCGTTCAACAACTTCAGATAACAAGTAAGAAGGGTTTGTCTTTGGACGTACTCACAAGATGGAACTCTACATATTTGAAGTTAGAGTCTGCTTTGGAGTATAAATAGGTGTTTTCTCGTCTTATAGCTCGGGATTCAAATTTTAAAAATGCTCCAGATATTCTAGAGTGGAAAAGTGTTGAATTGTTGTGCAAGTTCCTCAAGGTCTTTTATGATGCAACGAAGTTATTCTCGGGAACAAAGTATACGACATGTAATCTCTTTTTCTCTGAAATTTACAAGATACAAATTTATCTCATTGAACTAGAAAAAAGTATGGATCCATCAATTTCTTCAATGTCTAAAAGGATGCAAATAAAATTTAACAAGTATTGGAAATATTTCAACTTAGTGTTAGCCTTGGCGGCTGTTTTGGATCCAAGATATAAAATGAGGTATTTAGAATTTTGTTTTTCCAAAATTTATCCTAACAATGTTGCAAAACATATCACTTTTGTTCATAAATGGATAAATATGTTATACGAAGAGTATCTTGCACATTCAGAAAGAATTGAATGTCAAATAACCGAGAATAGTAGTTCCACTGTGACATTTGCTAAGAACAATTCCACAATGTCGACATAGACAAGGAGTATTTCAATTTTGTTAATGCAAAAATTTTATCTCGAAATGGAAAGTTAGAATTAGATGAATACTTGGAAGAAAATGTTTTCTATCAGTCCAGATTTTGATGTTTTGAGTTGGTGGAAAAATAATATGTCAAAATACCCTACCTTGGCAAGAATGGCACATGTTATCTTAGCAATTCCTATGTCGATGGTTGCATCAGAATATGCATTTAGTACAAGAGGCTGAGTACTCGATCAATATAGAAGCAAGCTTGTTCCAAGCACAATGGAGGCATTAATTTGTACAAGAGATTGGTTACAGGATGGTTGTACTTTAATCAATCTGTCGAATGACGAAGAAGAAGAAGAAAAACAAGCTAGTCCGGTGGAAATTGATTGAGGTACTTATATTTATATTACATGAAATTTTAAAATACTTTTATTTATTTATCATAGAATTATTTTTACTTCTTTTTAACAGTATTCATGTGAATGGCTTTCCTTTAGCAATAGTAATGCAACAAATATCAAAGTGCAAACTATTCATTGTGAATTGATTTACAATTCTAGTAAGTACTTATTTTTTTTTCAATTTTTTTGTTTATGATTTATATTAAATAAATTTAATAATTGAATTTCTAATTCACATTAATCTTTTGACAATTTTCAGGAGTTCACAAAAAGCGGAGTAGCTGCTGGATTTTTATAATGTTTTACATTTGATGTTTATAATTCTATGTGGTTTGCTTTATATTTGGTGGTTGGTAAGCAATTGACTCTCATATAAATTTTTGTGCAATCAACTGTTGTCGTATAAGATTTCCTTGTGCGTTTAAGTCTTTTTTTATGGGTCTGAAGAAAGATATTTATCTATTTATGAGTCAAGATTAAAATCTATATAGGTCCACGTATGCAACAGCTTCATTGAAGCATATTGTTGATAAATATTGTCAGCTGAAATTAATAAAAATTTATATCTATATTGGTCCATTTGCACAACAGTTCGGCAATTTCTGCATTATCAATAAGCACTCAAAGAGTCAGAGAGAACAGGGGCACGTTGGCAGTGAATATATTAGTGTTTTAAGTATCAACGTGCTCAAAGAACTGGGCTTAAATCGGGCTGGGCCCGAAAACCAAAATTGGGCCGGGCTCGGGCTTGGGCCCTAGCTTAACAAAATTAAAAGGGCTAGGCTTAAGCTTGGCACTTATGGCCCAAGTTCGGCCTAGGCCGGGCCTAGTTCTTTTAAAAACAATTCAGGTTGGGCCTGGATATGTCTCAGCCCGGCCCAGCCGAACCCATGAACACCTATTCAAAAGTATGAATGTACTTAGCTTCCAAAGTGAGAGATGCTCTTAAAATGTATGTAGGGACTATTGGATAATGCCCTTAAAATGTATGGCACCCTGTGTATCTTCACCTTTAATCTTTCACTTTTATCATCCTTGATAGAAAAGAATTACCTAAAAAGCCTAAGGAGAAAAAGGAAGAAAAGAAAATTGATCAGCCAGTGAAGACCTTCCAACTGCATTATGGGCACCTGTCTCGCTCTATTCCACGTGTAATGAATTCCCTAACACACTAAATTCTTGTTTGAAAATTCTAATAAAAACATCATCTAGAGGATGATGCAACAATGCCTAGATCTCTCCATTTTCAAGGGTTTCTTAAGCACATTAGATTTAAACAAAAGATACAATTACGATATACTAGTACATACTAGAGGAGTGATTACCTAAAGTCTAATTGCATGGAGTAATCAACGATAACTAGGGGCAGACCTGTAGACATGGATTTGGTGACATGGAGTGAGAATGATAATAACCAAGGGCGGACCAACAAATATGGATTCGGTGATAGGGGGTGAGAATGATAATAACCAAGGGCGGACCAACAAATATGGATTCGGTGATAGGGGCTGAGAAGGATAATAACTAGGAGTGGACCTACATAAATGGATTTGGGGGTGTTGCCCCTATCAAAACATGGGTTCGCTTCCAGAAACAGATGAAAATCCTTTCATTGTCTATGGACCACATTTTATCTCAGTGAAGAAAATGGAACAACTGAGCTCATATAGCAAAAGAGAAAAAAATAGAAACTTGTTGAGACAAGAAGATACTAGGTAATCAGTCCCACCATCCGTACAAGAAAATATAGAAGTTTATCAATATCTAACTATATTTGGTATGGAACTCGTTATTAGTCGATTTCAAAGTTTTTAACTTTAGCAACATTATTGACAAAGGGAAGAATCGGATGTGCTTAAGTTTCCTTCAAAATATTGAACTCTTAAATAGTAGCCATGACTCATGAGTTTCCAATGTAGTCCAGCTTCCAAGATATTCAAGAAGGTGGATGGAGAAAAAGGAGTGGCAACACGTGTCTCATGTATGGGACCCACAAATCATACAACGTATTTGAAACTAAAGGTGCCAACACCATTCAACATGGGATGTGCTAATTTAAAAACAAGTTTGACCGATGGGAATTTTTTTTAAAAAAAAGAGACAATTTGAATTAAGAAAACTAGAAAAGAGAACAAAGGCTCATATAGCTACCCGAAAGGAAAAAAGCAACCAATGAAAATAAAAAACCAACTCCACCCATTGTTTCCATCCCTCAACAGTCGACATCTTTCCCTTCCCTGCAATCACACGAGATTAGAGAAGGCAAACATGCTGATTTTAAGGTATAATTTAGGTGGTGAAAGTTGGGTATCACCAAAGTCCATATCTACCCAAATTGCTGAGCTTGAGCCCATATATGAATCAAATAGAGTGTCACTTAAATTTTGCTAAATTTGTGCATCCCACTTAATTAAAAAATTCAAGGGGACCCCTGTGGTGACTGATCAACAATTATTATATCCCATTTAAACTAAAGAAAAAATATAAAAAAATAAGAAAATATGGTGATTGATTCTAAACTTAACAAAAAAAAAACTAGAGTTTTATTGCATACAACATAATTATCTTGATATTGTGGCTAAATTTTGGTAATCAGTGCATCCCACTTAATGAAAATGATATTCAAGCAGACCCTGTGATGTGTGTCATCAACGTTGTAACACCAAATGATGATGATAATGATGAAACTCTTCTACCTGAATCCAAGCTCTTGAAAATGAACCAACAATAACAATTGATCTAATTCAAACCTTTCAAAAAGAAAAAAAAACCAAGTTCAAGATCCAAGCAGCAAAGGGTTTTTACATAAATTAGAGGTTTTTTCTTTTCTTTTTTTTTTTTTTTTTGAAATGGTTCAATTAGGGATTCTTAAAAAGAAAGAAGCAAAAAAAGATTAACGTACTGTGAGAAATCAAACCTTGAAACCCTAATTTCTTTCTTTGATTCTAATTTGACGGTTTCTTCGATTCAAGTTGTGCAATTGATGTCTTCAAAGTTTAGAGGGAAAGGAGTGAGATTGAGAATGAAGGAAGAGGAAGAAAGAAGAAAGGGTTTGTTTGAGAATGAAGGAAGGGGAAGAAAGAAGAGAGGGTTTGGCTATTATTAATTACTAAAGTGGCATTTTTGACAAATTAATTTATTGCAACCAATAGTGAGTAACAAAGCACTATCGGAATTGTTCTCCCTAAATAAGAAGCAATTCTTTATCGTTGAAAGCCCAAAAACCGATATGCCAGAATAGAGTCCATTGATAAGGATAGTGTACAGCCAAATATTCAATAACACAGTGTAAGAGAAAAAAAAATCCAAATCAAGAGATCAAAATATAAGCACAATTGTCATCATTAAAAAAATTGGGCCTAAAGTCATGTTTTTCTGATTATATAAGAAAATATTGTATAGAAGTCGTGAAATTCCTTCTACGTTTTTTAATACTCATGGTGAGTTTTCTCACCTAATCCTCTTGCCCAATATTTGGGTCTTGAAAAAAATAATAATAATAATAATAACAAGAAGAAGAAGAACAAGAACAAGAACAAGAAGGTATTTTAAGATCATTGTGCCTATTTAGCTTAAATCCTTTTCCTGCTAGCTAATAAATGGTGTACACTACACTTGCACTAGCAGCTTGCCTTGTCAAAGGGTTGTTGATGACCCTTTCCCCAACCTCTGCCCAAAGGATTGAAGAACAGGGCATAAAGAGGAGAAGATTGGTTTTTATTATTATTACATTATATTGAGCACCAAGTATAAATCTTTTGTTAAGCCTCCTTTGCTTCATGGTAAGAAGAGTCAATGCAATGCAACGAGGGACCTAGATGAAAATTCACTTTTTGCTATCTGATTTAGGATAGTTAAGAAGTCATATGAGAATCAAATCAAAACATCGTTAAGAAATCTTTTGTTTATCCCAATTGAAGATGGGGTTGGAGATCTCTGTAGCATGGTTTATCCTACTCAAATATAGGCAGGAGATAGGATTGCAAAAGAGTCAATTCCGGTTTAGATCCATGGTGGACCCAGACTTGGAACTGTTAATAAGAGGTTGGACCTGGACCCGGATTTAGAATCGATTCAAACCCAATTTGTTGGTTCTGGAACCAAAACCATTAAGTAAAATATGGACCTAGAATTGGAACCGGTTCCGTGTTGGGAATGGGGGGTTGGGTCTGTGCTCGGGTTTGTATAGAGAATAATATTAAGAAAAACTATTTTTTATGATTTTTTTTTTTGAAAACTTAGGTAATATGTCGGATTTCGAGTCTACGAGTCGGAACCAAGGTGAAACCAAACCTGAAATCGTTTAAGTCACGGGTCCAAAAATAGGACCCAGGCCCGGATCCATTTACTTATTAGAACAAAAATAAGGATCCAAACCCAGTTATTAGTAGGTTGAAACCTTTGGATAATTAGAGAATTGAGTGCCATTTACAGCCTTAGTTGGAGATCTTTGAAGATGGAAAGATTAAGCGTTTTCAGGGGATCAAAGGATCAATAATCAATTCCACAAAATTATTCAATACGGCCCAATGACCGTCGTTGTCCCTTTTGGTTTACCCTCATTGAGTCGAGTTCGAGATACACCATTTAAGCAGTCATTTATCTCAGTCGGAAGTCCCCACTTTTTTACGTTTTGGGCATGTTTGGTAATAAGATCATTGAGGAGAAGAAACCTGATTTCTAAGGTGTTTATCAATATTCATGTTTGGTGCAAGCAAATCTCTGATAATTTTGACATAATTAAATCATCACTTCTTGTGATTTTTAGGTTCTTCATCTTTCCATTGGATTTTCAAATTATCTCATCTAAAGCATGAGACATAAAGGGCTAAATCCTCACGCGAAAGAGTATACACAGCTTCTCATGGATCGGGCTAGCCCGAGCTTGAACCAAGCTGGCCAATTTGGTACAAGCTTGGATGTAATATTTTGGCCTGCTCAATAAATGGGCTGATCTTGGACTTAGTTGTAAAGAGTCCAAAGACTGGGCCAACCCAATTGAAAAAGGGATAATAAGAAAATATAGAAGAGTACAAATAGGAAATAAAAGGCTAATTCCTTACCCCAAAAGGGTATACACGGCTTTCCAAAGAGCTAGGATAGCCAGAGCCTGAGCCCAAAAGGGTATACACGGCTTTCCAAAGAGCTAGGCTAGCCAGAGCCTGAGCCCAAACTGGGCCTAGCCTGATTTGGTTCAAACTTGGGCCCTTGGTTTAAGTCTCAAGTTGGGCTCAAATGTCATATTTTAGCCCGATTAATAAATGGACTGGGCTTGTACTTAGTTGTAGAGAGCCCAAAGCCTTGCCCAGCCCGATTGAAAAATGGATAATAAAAAATATAGAAGAGTACACGTGGGATATAAAAAGTTAAATCCTTACCCGAAAAGGTACACATTGCATCTCATGGACCGAGCTGGCACAAGCCTAAACTAGGCCTAGCTCGAATTGGTTTCGAGCTTAGGCCTTTTGTAAAAGTACTTTGGTTGAGCTCGAATGTCATATTTTGGCCTAATTAATAAATGGGTTGGGCTTGCACTTAGCTATGGAGAGCTCAAAGCCCAATCTGGCCTGATTGAAAAAGAGATAATAAGAAATTATAGAAGAGAAGATTTGAATTTAGATAGTATTACATGTATAGACATGTACTAAGCTAGTTCAGCAACATTTGTGATTGTAAAATTTTACTCTCTTCCTTAATTATATATTAAACTTGGGCTTTCGAATTTTCAAGCGGCTAAGCTTGGGTCAGCTCCATGTGGCCCGATTTGGGCCTCGACTGGGCTTACACATAGAGTTCAGAAGTCGGGCTAAGCCTGTATATTCCTTACCTTAGCCCAACTAGGGTCCTCGACACATGAACACTCAATCATTTCATAGTTCTAGCCAAACGTAGACCATGAGAAACCCTCAGCTATAAAGTCCTTAGTGAGAGTTTTCATTTTTTAAGAGCTGTGAGGAATTCATTAGACCTTAAATTCATCAATTGTTACCAAACTCGCCCTTAGGGACAATCACATTCACACTAGATAAAACATGAGTCCTTCAGCGGCTTCTTACATGAGATGGCTAGAAACATTTTTCATATTCTCAATATTGAGAAAACACATTACCCTAATATGTGGTGCCATCTAATCACACAAAAAAGGATCATTTTTTTTTGGTAAAAATCTAATCCCACCATTGATAGCTCAAATCAATCACATCATTGGATACTCAAAGCCAATCACCAATTTATCCAAGCATATTTTTAGGAATCTTAGATTGTTGGAATGATTGAGCTAGAGTCTCTCCTGAGAAGGAAACTACAAGATTGAAGATTAAAAAGAATAATAATAACAGCCACATCTTTATGACTCAATCCCCAGTTCAATAAATTGATGATTTCCCAACTTTATTTGGCCTAGTATAGTACTTCATACAACACTCTTTCTCTTGGATAGCTCATATTTCGGTCTTTCCTTCCACTGATGTTTGAGAAATTTTCATTTTGTGATGATTTATGGGGTGGGAGTGGAACTGAAGGCACAAACAGTAGTATGATATAAACTTCTAATTTATCAATTGATGTTGTGATCATAAGTCATCCAAAAATAAATCAATGTCAAATAGAATCAATCCAAACTATGTCCAAGAAATCTACATCATGTATAAATATAAGGGAACACGTATTATCAAAATTCCCACCAAACAAATATGCATTTTGGAAATAAAAAAATAATAATAAGAGAAATATACTAGAAGAAATCATCATGTCCATCCGACTTTGGAAGTCTTACGAACTCAAACAGATCAGATCTAATCCTCTATAGCTTGTCCAATCTAGTACCACACTTCACAAACTCAAATGCACACATGCTATAAAAAGAGTTCACACAGAATACCTACTGCTCGGCTCAAACATCCTGTTTACGGTCCAGAGCATTGCTATCAGAGATGTTTGCATATGATCAGATTAATGCATACATTTGCTCATCAAACTTGCATACACTCAACAACCTGCACACAACAACTTGAATGTGTAAAGAAGTAACCTTTTGCCTTTTTACTAGGCAAGTGTATATTACTCAATCAACTCTTGTATTCAAATCTAATCTGAAATTGCTCAAACGCAAAAGCACCCAAAAAGCAATACACCTGCTAACGTGAACCCAAGTGTCGGTTCGGTTGTACCTGCCTGATTCGAGAAATTTTAAAAGTTTCACCTTAAAAAAATTATTTTAGTGTTTAACCGCTTTACTTATCGACTCTCATTTCGGGAAGGTAATGGAGCTATGGAAAATAAGTGAACCATATTGAATAAAAAAATAAATGAACCAAATGCAATTGAAGATAACCATCCTACATGATCCCATAGATGCAAATGAACCATTTACAATTCCTCAGGCACCGCCACCATTTATTAGATTATAAACCAAAAACGCTTAAAACCTTCATATACAACTTCCATTAATCAATACTTGATACTTAACATGTATATAAAGCTCCCATGAACATCAGTCCATCATTCAACACTCATAAGACAACTACAATTTACCTAAAACTAAACCTGCACATATGAATTCCATTAACATCCTACAACCTGGATCTACAATAATCCCAATGCATAAAATTTCACACATTCCTTAATACAATTCACAAAAATAGAACTTAATCCACCTTCAAGTAGTATTATAAAAGGAACCCATATATGGTTCTGGCCCTTTTTAAACATTTATTACATGAAACACTAATCAACTCATTAAAAAGATAGTGGTGGTGGACGATGTCCTCTTCCTTTTGTCTCGGAGCCCTTGTCACAGGGTGGCCCGCTCGCAAATCCGTTACATGGTGGTTCTTTAGTTCTTTCCTTGCACCTGGTACTAGTGGGCTCCGCAAGAAGAAGAAAATAAATTCACATGAGATGAAAGTGAGAACCCAGAAAACTGCTACCCAACCCACTCTTAAAGGGGGTGGGTTGCCTATTAAAAAAACCAACCCATTGGGTTTATAGGAAAAGGGCTGTCTATCCTTTATTTACTGAAACTTTGTGAGAAGGATTGGTCTTTTACATCTAACAATGGTTAACAATACTGATTCTAAGTTAAGCAACAAGTATGTGATGGCCTACATGAGATAGCCTATGGAGCATGAAAAGTAACTGTGATGCATGAGTTGGAAATTAATTTGAAGTGGCCGCACATGTCCCCTGCACAGATGCGCTACAGACACAACCACAAGGTTTGTTATTCACTATTGATGAGATCTTGATTCTTAAGAATAAAAGCCCATCTAAAGAAACTTTCCATGGTAGACACAAATTTTAGCAATGTGTGCTTCCAGCAATATGTAACATTTTCTTGATGCATCAGGAATGCGTACGGTTATAAACTACATTCATTTTCCACGTTACCTCTGTTTTAGGTGGAACATGAAGAATCACAGAAATCAAAGACTCCATGCCGCCAATCAACAAATTCATTCAAAGTTGAGATCATTCATCATATTCTATCAGGCACCACGCACGATTACTATGAAAGAGGAACTATATTTGAACTGCTATTAATAAATAGAATCTAAATGGAAACAACCCAATGCATAGGGAGAGTTGACATGAACTAATAGACAACATGCACAAATCATCCTTCAGTAACGAAAAGAAAAAGGAATTTAAGAAGGTGCAGTGGAGAATAAAAACAGAATAAAAACACAAGAACGAAGAAGAAAGAAAAGGGGGAAAGAGACTCACTGCTGGCTTAGCATCACCTTGTCCTACTAATATAATATCAAACACGGTGGAGCACTCAGAAAGATAGAGCAAGAGCAGAACCACGGTTGTTTTCGTACCACCAAAGAGTTGAGCAATGAAAATGGATGTTCTGCATTGATTAGGTCATGTAGGAATAATGTCCAAATCTCTTGGTCTTCTAATCTACGGTACCTTTACTTTCATATATTCTTGTGATATCCCTGTTACGTGACTGCTTCTTCTTAGCAATTTTGGGCAGATCGTGGCTACTTCGAGGTAGACAACCTATTTAACAGCGAGATTAACACGGGAAAAACGCGAGCTTATCTATTCCAAATCAGATGTTAAATAGACCCATTACTTCCTAAAGATTGACAACACACGAGTCCTCACACTACCAGTAACTGCATAAACACATACACTCCTCACACTACCAGTAACTGCACAAACACAGACACTTACAACTCACCCCAGGCTACTATGAGGGGGGGAACCACTTTGGGAAGAAAGGAAGAAAAGAACGAGTGGGACAAAAGGAGGGAGGAAGAAGGAAGATGGGCATTTTGGGAATTTTAAAAAATAAGTGGAAGATGAAAATGCCCAATCCGGCGGTTTGTCAAATACATCCTAAACATTTTTTCTTTTCCTCATCTTGCCTGCTCTTCTTGCTATTCCATGGGGGAGGACGGTCATTGGCGAAGAACGACTCTCTCTCTCAACTCTGCTCCCTCTGCTCCCTCTTCTCTCTGCGTTGCAGACCTGCAAATGTGGCTGCAGTTATGCCATGGCTCCATCGAGCCACACAACTTACACTCCTATTGGGGAGGACGGGCATGGGCTGTAGCAACAAGAACGATGAGTAGAAGAACAAAATAGCTAGTTTCAAAAATCTCTTTCATATGGACTTTCACCCACTCCTCTCTTATACTCACTGTATAAGAGACAAGCGAATAAAAGTCCACATAAAGAGCTTTTAAAATTAGCTACTTTCGTTCTTCTGCTCATCATTCTGGCTCCGGCAAATACCTATCCTCGCCATATAACAGGAGTGTCAGTTGTCTAGCTCAATGTAGCCACGGAGAAATGGGTTGATCGAAAACGGGCCATCGCCGTGCACGAACTTTCTGGGAACAGAAAATAGGATTTGAACTTTGTTATTCCGTCCCTGCTTCGGATCAGAGACCTGGATTTGTTGAGGTCCTGCAGATCTCAAGTGGGCCACGATCGATCTGAAGGGAGGTTGAGAAAAAAAAAAAATCTAGGTTACAGAACCCAGATCATCGCTGCCGCTGCCTGAGAAGAACGCCGCCGTTGCCCTCTCGGGTTTTGCCGGTTTCTCCATTGCCGGCGTCATAAGGCTCCATCGTCGCCAGATTACACAGAGGAGAGGGACGAGATTTCTTTCTTTCATCTATTTCGTTGCAAATCAAGAAGAAGAAGCCTCTGGAACCGCTGAAAGTAAAGGTCTTTAAAAAGTAAACACCTAGTGCACGTGTTGCGTCCTCACTTCAACAGACAAAAAGTGTATGGTGCTCTGAAGCAGCACACTATTTTGTGCTCTCTCAGGCCTAGCTTTTAGGCCAAGTCAGGTTCTTGTTTGGGTCAGTCGGACCCGAATGGAGCAGCAGCCAAGCCAAGCAAAGTGTGTACATCAGCATGACGTCAGTAGTACGGTGATTGGTTTTTCTCTTATGTGATTAGAATTAAAAAATAATTTCTTTCGCGTGGATTGTTGTTTGATTAATCAAGCCGTCTAGATTTGTGTTGTTTGATCACCGCTTGGGTCATGGTCGCCCACCTTCCAGACTTATATACAACCATGTTCCCGCCGGACAAGTACATAGTTGGCTTGTCAGCGCAAATGGGATTGTTGTTTTTCCAAGACTCAACAGCAAAAAATGTTGAGATTAATGCAAAATATAAGATACAAAACACACTCTTATAGAATGCATAATTAGAGGTCTAATTAGTGTGTGACCCTTTTTTTTTACTCTTTATGTAATTGCATCTTCTTAGTGGGCAATTACCTCACTTTAGTGCTTGTAGTTACAATAAGTAGTGGCCATTGTAGTAGTCATTTAGAGCATTTTATTTATATGAAACTTACACCTTTATAATGGGCATTTACAATATTTACTACAATGGAGTAGCTGACATTTACATGTTGTGTGGATCTTGTCTATATAAAAAGAATCTTGTAATTATTTTTTTTTTATCTGGAGTGATCAATAATATTTGATTTTCATCTAACTTGTGTTATATGGTTGTGATGAGTTGTTGAAATATCATTTTTCTCAGGCTAACTGTTGAGAATAAAAAAAAAAGGAGAACACCCACCAGCTAGTATTCATCCTTTCAAAAAAGAGGCATTCGTAGTTCTAATGGATCTATGTACTCTAGAGCAAAAATAACTTAACAGAAGTAGGGCCCATCCTTGGATTAATCATGTGCAAAATACATTACTAATTTGAAATCTCTATAGAGTTAAAATATATAAAAACATTGGAGCAATATCATGATGACCCTTTCTCTAATGGGATTGGATTTTGATCAAATGTAAATCTCTTATCCTAAGCTATTAATCATTTCATGAAGGTCGAGCCCAACATAATACATCTACAGCCCTAGTTCGTATCAAACCTAGCCTGATTTAGCTCAAGCTTGGATTTTAAGTTTGAGTACTTGGGCTATTTTGCTAAGCCTATTTACTAAACGGGTCATGCTTGGATATAATTTAGACTAAATATTATTTAATATTTTTTGTTATTTTTAATATTATAAGTTAGATATTGCCCGTGCTAAGCGCAAGCATGGTTTGCTAAGTTGAATTGAATAAAGTTTATTGTGATTTTATCTCAATAAATTCATTTATTTAAAATTTTTATGTTATCAGAGATGCCCAATGAAGATATTTTGATCAAGCCAATTTAGCCATGGTCCAATCCTTTGTGCTTCAGCAACAATCACAGTCAATTTTTTTTAATTGCAATAAAATTAATTATCTTCTCTCATCTATCCAAATGTCCTGCTGGGCCACTGACACTAATAGACTAAAAAGGAGTGGGTTACAATAGTGATGGATTCATGGATAGACCGGTAGTTAACAAGAAGAGATGAAGATAGTTTTTATTAAAAAAAATTAAAAGATCATACGGTTTAGTTTTATGTATGTTAATAATTACAAATCCTTTCTTAGAAAGGACCATGTAATTGAGGGGGAAACGATTTCAAAAATCACATGGTTTGATTTTATTTATGTTAACAATTACAAATCCATTTCAAGGACTATGTAATTGAGGATGGATCATTTCCTAGGGCCATGTAATTGAGGGTGATGTTAGAGACAACTAAACCGTTTTTTTTAGAGATATTCAGATCATTTCTCAATTAGGGAGATATTTAAGGATAGATTAAGGCTTTAATTTTAGATTATCTATTTGTGTTATTCTCTTCTAAATTGGGGAGTTGGATTGAATAAAGCTCACAGTGATTTTATCTCAATGTATCTATTTATTTCGAAATAGGCCTGCCCAACCCCACCGCGAAGGAAAAAAGAAGTTATGCTAATAAGATATATATATATAAGGTGGATAATAATAATAATAATGATATATCTATACAAATGAGTACATAGAAGACAAATCTCAAATCTTAAATAAAACATAAAAATATTGAAAACAAATGTATAAAAATTCTATATGGTAATGTTGTTGGCTTGCTCCACCAGGAAAAGAAAATAGGATTTCAATTTCCATCTTAACTTAGCTACAGTATACTTAATCTCCAACTTATATGACACACATTGATCTTAAGAATGCCCATCAAATACATCCACATCCTTGAACGTTGCATTAGTGATACATTTAATGACCATGTTTGAAAACAATGAACATAGACTTTTTTTTTTTTCAATTCCTTAGTAACCCAAAAAAGGGGGCTAGGATATCATAGAAAGCCCATACACACAAGAAGAAAATTCCCTTACAAGGAGCCCACATACGTAAGAAGAAAGCCCACATGGCCAAAGCCAAGCCCACTTTTGGCAAGGCTTGATCCTTAGGCGGCTTTAGCAGTAGGGCCAGAGTTGGACCAAAAAATTAAGCTCAAGTGTGACATAAAAAAATGGCATTTTGTTGATATAAGGAGTTGAACCTATGCAATCAAATCAACTTCATGCATCTTAAACAACAAAACTAAAACTTTCTATTGCTAATTAAAGCTTTTTTTATTAATAAATTATTATAGACCTGGGCTCAAGCTAAACCTCTTGAACATATTTCTTGCGGCCTGCACTTGGGCTAGGGATTTATGGCCTAATTCGAGCCTGAACAGGGCTTGGACTTGAGGATTAAATTTAGGGTTGGGACTTGACATTGTTCAACCAGGCCCAGCTTAGCCCATAAATATTTGTGAAGAGGTGGCATACCTAGGTAAAAACTAACACCTCTTAAGAAAGAGGTTAAAAAAAAAAAAAATTTTATACATGAGTTTGGAATCAACGAATGATACATACATTCACAAACATCAATGACCATGTTTGAAATCACACCACGCTTGCGCAAACGACGACATGACAACCACTCTATCATATGCAAATATTTTAATTGGTAAGAGTGCTTGGCCCTTAATATTATCCAACCTGATTATATTACCTATCACCTGATTCATCTTGACTCATTTGAGTAAAAAAAGGTAAAGAGAAGACAAGAAAAAGATAGGTTAAAATTGATTAGCTTGAATTTATTACTTTTATTAGTTTACCAAATACCTTAAATATCAAATATATTTGCTGATAAGTTCCATTGCCAAACAAGAGAAGAGAGAAATCTTATCAAGAGTCCACTTGTGTCCTCTCCCCCCTGCTTTCTAGTCAGAGATGAATCTCTTGAATCCATGCAAACTTTGAGGGCCACTTCACATTAAACGTAATTACATGTTTGAAAATGAATGAAAGATGCCATTTTTTTTTCCATTCATTTAAAGTGTCTACAAACTCATTGGATAATTATTCACCTCCTCTATCAAGTCTTAAGATCTTAATGTTTTTTATTAATTAATTTACTGTTTGTAGTCTAAAATGATTAGATTTTTCAAGAGCCACAAATTTATTTTTAAGTAAATAAATATGGAAAATTTTGAAGAAAAATTTCAATAAAAGTAATAAAATATTTGGTAACACCTCTAGTAATAATATTATTTAGTTCACAAATATCACTATGAATTAGGCACACTATTTTAGAACATCGGGCAAATGAAAATTGGACACAAATATCACAATAATTGGGTTTAAAATCTTTTTAAGAAATTAAACCTAATTTTATTATATTCTTTAAAGATGAATAATCCATATATCCTAATCTAGCATTCAGTAAACCAAAGACACAATAATATAAGCAGAAGTACAAGCATTTTTATTACCAATGAAATTTATATTCATCTTGAAAAGGCCATTTTAGAAATGTAAGATTTTCCTACAAAAAACTCCATTTTTTGGTAATTACAAATTTATTTACTTGAAACACTAATGGGAAATTATCTTTTCCAAATAGTGAACCAAATACCAAGTTCTTTTCCACTTCAGGCACATAGAGCACTTCAGTCAAAGTAAGGACTTCTAGAGGAGAGGTGTAAGATCAGTTTTTCCTGTTTAGTTACTTTAATCGTAGATGAGTTTCCTATAAAGTTCTTGTCCATCTTCGACCTTCTCGTCAGAGACAAATGCACTTCTAGCATTACAGATGTGGCGGGTCACACTTTTACTCATCCACCAATCTCTACAATAACAGATAAGACTCACCTCTCTTACTACTGCCATAAAATTTTTATAAGATTAGGTTACTTTTTCCTTTGTTTCTTTTTTTGTGGTGGCATTCTTTTGCATAGTGGCTCATTTTTCCACATACAAAACATTCATAATCTTTTTTCTTACTTATATCCTAAGATCTTGGTTTTTATTTTTATTGGCCTGGGCCATGTTGGGTTTGGGCCTTTTTTTTAATCATTTTTAATTTCAGTAACCTTGGCCTTACCCACATATTCAAAATCTTTACTCTTTGTCTCATGATCTCTGTGATGTTATAGGATTCGGAGACGAACTATGAGATCTTCTAATTTCATTTCTTTCTTTTTATGTTTCCAGGTGATCCTAAATTCCTTCCACGATGGTTGGAGTTCATGAATGGTGCTACCTTCTTACAAATAATTTGGGTATCCATTTCCTCATATTGGACTTCTTGGATTATATTTTGAAAATCTCTAACTTGTGCTATCATAGGTTTCCTTCTTCTATTTGAAGATCCATAAATTGTTCTATTGCATTTTTTTTGGTACCTACATATTCATCAATATATTCCTTAACCAAGGCTTACTATAATTCTTTAGTGGTTTTATATTTTAAAAATTATAATATTATAAGGAATTTTCTCAATAATTTAGAATTTCATTCTTACAATCAAAATCATTAGGTTTCTACTAATTATTTTGATAGGCACGAGCAGGCCCATATCCATATGGTTTGGGACATTCAATGGATAACACATATGTGAGTTTCATTACTTTGAGGAGATACTACATTTTCATTTACTATATTTTAAAATGTTGGCCCTCAAAGTTGAAAACTTTAGGACGGTATTCTATAACAATCATTTTAATTTATTTACAATTAATCCATAAAATAAAACTTGCCTAAATTTTGAGGAAGTAAATTACAAAAACTGTAAATAAATTAAATGAATTGAAGAAAAAAATAACAGAACAATTGGTGGCCGAGTCACATATTTAAAGACAACTTTCTGATGAGATAGTCTTAAGCTTGATGTTGCGTTGTAACTGCCCCACTGTGGTTAATGGATATCCACTTAAGTTCGTAGACCTTGGATCAAAAAATAAATTTTATATGTGGATGAACCTGCATGCATGCACTCACAATCACCACCACCTAGTCTAACCTACAACACAAACACTAAAAGTAAGTAGGAAAAATATTATAAATGCTTCTTTAAGAGTTATCCACTTCCAATGTGAAATTCTTAAAGGCACGTTTGGCAAGGTCCGCAGGGATGACGGAATTCTATACTTTCAAAGAATCATTCCTCAAACATAGAATCAACCCATCATCCCTTAAAAAAAATTAAGCTTGGCAAAATAGAGGATTTCTAGGGGAGTGACCCTTAAGAAATTAATAGCTTGGAACGTTTTGGCCAATATATCATGATCCACAAGGCCCTACACTATGAAATTTGGTCCCATGGCCGTTTTTGGCCTATAAATTAGATCCAACAGTCTAGAGTTTTAAAAAGGGGCCCATAGAAGTCTAAATTCATGCATGGAACATTGATCACCTTTTTAAAATTATAGTCACATCTAAGAATAATCAATAGGTGAAACTTGGTCTCACAACCGTTCTGGGGGGCTTGCTCACATCTAATGATCAAGATCATCAAGAAAATGCCCAACCACTAATTTGATGAAGAAAAGGCGTGAATCCTAGAGATGATGCCCAATTACTATTCATTCGCCTTTTTGTGCGCACAATCAGATAAGGGGTAGGGGGGACTGTGGCTTTCCATGAAAGGGCAGAAAAGCAGAAGCCTGCTTTCCGCTTTCTACTTAGTTGCCAAACGTGATTTTTCCATAATCCCATGGATTTCTGGCTGGAAATTCATGGCGAGGATCATTGCCAAACGAGCCCTAAGAAAATGAGGGAAATCAATGTCCTTTAATGCACAAGAATACCGACGTTTCAAATCTTCCAGAGGAAGTCACCACCACTTAGGCCAACGTACAAGACAAACACTAAAGTAACTAGGAAAAATATTATGAATGCTTCTTGGGTGTGTTTGATATGTGTTGGAGTAAATGTGGTGAGGTGAAGCCTCAAAATCAAGAGAGAATAAAATATGATTGGGTTATGATGACTTTTTATTTTTAGCTACTTGAAATGATTTTTTGTCAGTTAATAGTTACTTTTTGATTTTTTTTTAAAAAGGGTAAAATTTTCAATTTTTATACTTTTGATTTAACCCGCACATCAAATCATGTATGTAAAAAGGAGGCTCTTCACTCCACTTCACTTCACCCCCATCCAAACATGCCCATGAGTTATCCACTTCAATTGTGAGATTCTTAAGAAAATGAAGGAAATCAGTGTCCTTTCGTGACAAGAAAACCAACATTTCAAATCTACCAAAGAAAGTCTCCAAGTGTAATTCCTATTGCACGAGGCCATTCTTGCATTCTGAAAGGTGAAATTTTGAGAATTC
Source organism: Sextonia rubra (assembly GCA_037013555.1). Lineage (NCBI taxonomy): Eukaryota > Viridiplantae > Streptophyta > Magnoliopsida > Laurales > Lauraceae > Sextonia > Sextonia rubra. Next base: position 99,433,458 of record JASUAD010000001.1, on the reverse strand, counting down.
AAAATGTAAGAAGCAACATTTTAAGCGAGCTGGTATTCGAAGGGGGACATGCTCATACATCCAACATCCACATTTATTGTTATTTTTTTTTAAATCCACGTTTCTTATGAAAAAAATATCTCCAGCCTAACATGCTTGTACTAAATGACACTGCAGTACTTCAATCTAAATTGCAATTCCTTTAATCCAGTTGGAGATCCTCACCCTCTCTCTGTAACCTCCTGTCCCTTTCTCCCTTGCAATTTCAAACTTTTCAAAACTGATGAGTTTAGACATATTCGGGCATAGATTTAGCTGGGTCATCTGACACACTGCTGGGTGAGTTGATTCTTTTCACGCTGGATTCCTAGGCAGTCATTTGGTTGCTATTATTTACATAGGAAAATGCTACATGCATCAGGGAAATGGTTTTAGTGATGGTAACATAATAGAAATTGAATACCATAGTGAAAACCTCCCATTGAAAATTCGAACCAATAAAAATATAGGCCCATCCTTTAGTGGGTTGATTCTTAATTTTAAGTCAATTGGATCTGGTCCCCTCATAAGATCGATCATATTCTTATAATGTACTAAATTTTATAAAGACAAACTCTTATTAAAGTAAAATTTTTTAAAAAAACCCATCTAAAAGGATGATTTATTTTTGGGTGGTTCAAACAATAAATAAGTAGGCTTCACTTTATAGTTCCATACTCCTCGCAAGGAAGCGTGTGTGAGAAACTTTCAGAACTTCAAACTCTTTTAACTTTACGTTCCATACTCCTCACAAGGAAGCGTGTGTGAGAAACTTTTTGGACTTCAAACTCCTTGACTTTACATTACCATGCTTATCGTTTACAGCTTTAGAATTAAATTTTTTTATAATGTCATAACTGAATTTAAATATTGCCCTCACTACTACATATCCATGCTTCTCATAGAATCGTGGCCCATTAGATGATCACAAGTAACACATCAATGATTTTTTTTTATTAGTTGTGTATGGATTGTTTATATATGTTGTTTATATGTGATTCATTTAGCACGAGTCCTATTTCTAATAGAGTGAGATGCAAGTCTCTGTGATAAAAAGGATAACAATTTTTGTAGTTTGAATTCACTGCTGTGGGTCATGCTATTTTTCACAAAGTTTTGAGAAATTTTATAATGAAAAAAGTTGGGGTATAGGTCCACCCAAATGCACATTTGACTTTAACAAGTAATAAGATTAGCTTTGAACGGTGCTATCATGTTGGGTTCATTGGAGATTTACCTGACCCCCCATTAGCCCAAAGGGACTAGTCCAACTTAAAGGGTTTGGTCACCCTCAATTCAAGCATATAGCACTGGTAGATCCACATTTCATCAATTACTTTGCAATTTCATTATACAATTGAAACAAAGAAGAAGAATAGCTGAAAATCAAATTTAGAGTTTAACAGACTAACAAGAATCATAGTTTACCAACATACATTCAATATTAATTAGCTTATATTTGCCTGTGATTAAGAGTTTTAACTACTACTCCTTCTCTTAGCTCAACTGAGAAGAAGAACCCGCTATTCTTGACCTAAAATGACATACACGTAAGAAAAGATAAAGAAAATGAGTGCATGCTTAATAAAGAGTCTTCTAGACCCTATTTTTAACTCAAGAGAGTTGTAATGGGAAGAGATCTTACCTTAGAAGTTGATTAGAAAGAGAAGGTGCTTAAGTCTTTCACTTCAAATAGATAAGAAGCGCTAGAAGATGATTGGGATGAGAGGTGAGAACCCTCAAATCTCACATGCAAGCTATAAGACCTTCAGTTGATCAGGGAAATGGTGATGAGAGGATGAAGGAAGAAAAGTGCTAGAGTAGAGAGAGTAATAGAAAGAAGAGAAAAGATCGAGTGAAGTGATTTTGGCTCCCTTTTAAATCTTAATTCTCTGCGGTTTATAAGAAAATTCATATGTCTTGAGGTATTTTCAATTTAAGTCAAATGAGGGTCCAATTAATTTAAACGATGTCAAATGCATTCAAGTCACGTATGAAAGGTGACGAACACAACGAGAGGAATGCACTAATATTAATATCATCCATGTACGTTGTAAAACCATGAAATCTAAAATTAGCAAAAAAGTCTTTCATCTACCTAGTTAAGGCTACACTCGACCCAAACTACCTATCCATCACCCAAATTTGACCAATTAGACTCAATGAGACAAAATAAACTTAATCTAACCTAATTAGAAAGAAAAAGTCATTAAGTGGTTTAATTCCGCATTAGTTAACAAATATCATACTTAATTAATCATTAAACATGCTTAATTGGGATTGGAGTGTTACATTGGGCTAGCCCGAGCTTGAACAAGGCTTGCCGATTTGGTCCAGGCTTCAATGTCACATTTTGGCCCACTTAATAACTGGGCCGGTCTTGGACTTAGTCGTAAAGAGTCCAAAGCCTAGCCCAACCTGATTCAAAAAGGGATAATAAGAAAGTATCGAAGAGTACACAGAGTACACATGGGAAATAAAGGGCTAAATCCTTACCCCAAAAGAGTACACAAGGCTTCTCAAAGACCTAGGCTGGCCCGAGACTGAACTGGGCCTAGCCCGATTTGGTTCAGACTCGGGCCTTTGGTTTAAGTACTAAGGTTGGGCTTGAATCTCATATTTTAACCTGATTAATCAATGGACCGGCTTGTACTTAGTTGTAGCTTAGTATCATAACCCTTTATTTTAGATTTTTTAATCAAAATAACCCTTGATGAGAAATTACTCCAATCAAGGACATATGTTTGGCTACACCTATAGATTGATGGGCACTAGTTGCGGGGTGTTGTACTAATCAATTAGGGCAATCCTGGCTAGAAACAAGTGGCCCAAAGAGGTGAATATGTTTTTTAAAATGGACTGGGCCCAGTCCTGACGTTCATTGTTTAGCTAGGCTCCGATCTCAAATTAAGCCCACTAACTAAATGGGACTTTTTAGATGGCTTTGTTCCAGCTAGGCTCAACCCATAATGTTTAAGTTACACACATAAATAATAGTTATGAATGATGTGTAAGTTACATACATAAATAATAGAATCTTAGACAAATCAAGAGAAAACAACACTGAGGGCTTCATGGAAGTAAGTAGACCCAGTAGTCTCATCTTCAGTTGTGAACATGTCATTTTGCCTATATTACCAAATACATTTTCAGATTAGCTAGCTAAAATCATTTTAAATGTTAAATTAGCTAGAATCATTTTAAATGTTAATTTACTTCCTTCCAATTAATGGGATCTTTTTGCAATACACCTGCCATTTTGGATACTCATAAAACAAACTTCACAAAATATTTATTGTAAGAACTCCCTCCATTTGGTGAAATGTCGATGAAAAAAGATTCCTTGACCAGTTCGAACTTTTTTTTAGGAAGTTTAGTAAGTGTGTGCTAACAAAACTCCAATGAATGGCTAGAAACCAATGAACAGAACACTTCTTTCATTATTTTTTTTCCCAAAAAGACCAATATAGTCTATTTTTCTTTTTCTGAAAATTTTAGCCTTTTGTTGGAACCACTTTAATTTATTTTTTCTTCAATTGAAGTGGAGGATATGCAAGATGGATCTAAAAAACAAAGCAAGGGGTATTTTCTATTGTCCAGTATTTTTTTATATTCTCATTTTTCACAATTTCATTTTGGTTTAATGGGTTTCTTTTTCCACACATTAGCAATAAGATGATTGGAGGCAGGGAAAAATCCCTTTAGACTACTATAGCAATTGAATTGCTGGTCTGTGAATGGAATGGTTAAAGTAAATAAGCCCCATCTTAATAGAATGTTGGCTACTGTTCTAGGTCCTGCTTTATACATTATTTGAAATTAAGATTTTTAATTTGCTTTACTTGTGAATTATGATGGTTGATTTTTTTTTTTTTTTGGGTTCAACTATTATTTTGGATATATTCATATGTGTCAAATTTCAATTGGTTTTCTTAAATATTTGTAGATTGCTATTATTTATGTTCTTGGTCATGATATCTTGCTTTTGTTTATGTAATTCATCTGCATGAATTTTTTTTTCCAAATAAAGTGGTGGTTATAGATTAGATGATTTGCAGTTTTTGTTCTTCTTAGCCCGTGATCTCATGCACTTGATTGATTTCTACAAAAGAATATCAGTTTTATCTTATCCCTCAATTTGTATTCTTACCTATCAAGATCTTTATAAGCTTAGATATAAAGGGATTCTCATTTATTTATTTTTATTTAACCACATATCTTAAACAGGTTTGCTATTCAAAATAAAAAATTTCTCAAATGACTCACCCATTTAAAAAAAGAAAATAAAAAAAATTTGCCTAAACTTGCTTTAAAAAAATGAGTTTTTCCCATATACCCCCTAAGGTTTATAGAATTTATAAATAAGCCCCTGTGGTTTCAGTATTTATGTATAACTCCCTGTGTTTTCATTTCAATACCTTTTATGTCCCCAATATTAGTGGTCATGATGAGAATGAGCAACTACCAAGAAATTCATATTGAAATTTTATCAAAATGACTACTTTGCCCTTACATCCATTAAACAATGAGTATATCATTCTTTAAAAAATGTTATAGTTATTTTATCTCAAGACCTAATGATTTCTATCTTTATAATTCTCCAATGCATAGGAAGCTTAATTATGTATTTTAAAACAAGCATCAATCCAACAATGGGTCATCCATAGATTTGGTCAATTATAATCAATTATAAGTGTAGGTTATGATTGATTTGAATTTAACAAAATGGGTCCCATATTAATAAAAATAGATTTATGTAGGCTTACTCTCCTACTAAATGTGCTATACTAATGGTTAATGTTACAAGCTTTAGAAAAAAAATGAATTCAAGTTTTTAAAATTATTTATATAGAGAGATAAAAAGGTTAGCAAAAGTGTCATTTTACCCTAAAAAAAGACTTATAGTAGTTGTGAGACTATTATTTTGGGACATTAAATGTAATAGAATAAAAAAGCAAGGGGTTATATGCAAATATTAGAATTGTTGGGGCCTATTTAGAACTCTTAAAAACTTTAGCGGGGTACATATAAAATACTAAAAAAATAGAATACAAGTCTTTCAATGCGGAGGTTTAATTTATTGTTTCCTCAGACAAGAAGGTCTTTGTAGAATAGAAACTAATCCAGTTTTACATTTTTCATTTTTTTTTTTTTTTGTTTGCTAGAAAGGAACTAATCCAGTTTTTAGTGCTTTAGGTAAGGTGAAATCATTTGCAAACATTTAAAGCAGTTCGTTGAGGAGCTTTCACGTGTTAAAAGATATGAGCCAGTGAACTTGTGGGGCCCACTCTTAACATGTTAGTGCATTCTTTTATGCGTGCCTTGTCACACCATCAATCTTTGGCTTATACCACTTTGATTTCTATGAAGGAGAAAACTTGAGAGGTCTTAACGTGTGCAAGTTTCTTTTTTTATTTTCTTAACCTAGCTACCTTATGGCTGAGACCTCTAGGTCTTAACGTGCAGGTTTGCTTTTTATTTTCTTAACCTAGCTACCCTATGGCTGAGACCTCCAGCCATCTAGTAAAGGGAAACACGTGTCATGAGATTGGAGAAACTATGAGGAGGGAAGACCTCTTGATAAGAGTTATGAGATTGACATGGATGAGCTAGAGACCAAATTTATTACATGATGATGACTATGCATGGTAAACCACCAAAACGCTAACTCCATGCATTAAATGAAAAAGATCGATACGAATCTTGTCACGGGCCCTAAGCCGAAGTGAAAATACTTAAAACATGACAACAACCCTGCCCCCTACCAGCATACCTATAATGGTAGGGTACCTATATATAATAATAAAATTATGACTAAAGAGGAGGGTAACAGTCACATTGGAATAGCCTGTAAGTTGGATTTTGCTGCTTTATTATTATTATTATTATTATTATTATTATGAATCCTTCAAGTTAACCTTTACACATATTTTCTTTTAAACTTTGAGCTTTACGCCATTTGGTACTGGATTTGACCACTTTGAGCTTTTCTTTTATGTTCCTACCTTCGGGATATATTCCGATTATCTACCTATGACTAATATTACACATCTTGTACTTGTTGAAGTAAATTTGCTTCCTCATGAGATTACCCTTGAGTTCAATTTATTACATTTAGTAGATATTTCTCTGAGGCATGATTCCATTAATTTGTATGTTATTTACAATAATGATCTTTACCGTACCTATTTAATCACAATCATGTCTAGGAGTGAGTTCCAAGTTTGGGAACCAAGAAAAGCACTTGATCAAATAAATCACATAAATAGTGGTCCGGTTTAAGCCAATTTATATCTTATTTAAGATTGTAGAATCAAATAAAAGAGTGGAGGAGTTGCGTCCATTTCTGAAGAAGCACTGCCTACTATACTGATCTAATACAATGTCTATTAATCTTATGATTTGGTTGTAGTATAGTCTAATTGATATAGAAGAAAAAAAAATCAATTTGCTTAGGATTTACAATTACATGGTTCTAACGTTTTGAGGAAACTATCTGATGGTAGCTTTTGTGACTTTACCTTTACTTGTGCAACCTTTTTGCTTTTTCCTGTCCTCTAACGTTGACTTGGTGGTGTTCTATTCTAATGGTTCGCATTAGAGTTGTTGGGGATATTTTCCTTTTCTTCGGTTTTATATTTATTTAAATTTGATTTACTTTGTTGTGATTCTTTCTTTGGGGCATATGTTACTAATCATGTTGTGTATCTGTGGAGACACTATTGTATGACTAATGTAACTGTGTTAGGTGCTCTGTTTAGAAAATGTTGATGGCTTTTGATGTTTGAGGGATTTCAGGTAGTAATCTCAGTATATTGTTGATTTTTATTTAGCAGTGTCTACAATGGGGTTTAGTACTCAACACTATATAAAGCACTATGTAGCTTATGTCCTAAGACAATAACAAGCTGAAGAAACCTCTCTTGGAAACACCAACAGTGGTTCTCAAGAATAGTTATTTAATTGATTTTTGTTATTATAATTTTTATTGTATCATGATCAATTTTTTAATCAGCGGAGTGGGTGAATTAACGTTGTCATTAATGCAAAGTGAATTGCATGAAAATAACAAGACAGGTAACACTTTCTCCCAAAAGCCTAATCAACGACTATGTGGAAGTACTTAACTATGGCCAAGGGCTGTGTGGGATCTTTGAACCTCTTTTACCAATCTAGCATTGATGGCATCGCCTTCTATCATCTGAAATAAATCGCCATTGATGGCATGGCCTTCTAATGGCCTTCCATCATCTGAAATAAATCGCCATCACCATATGAGGTTGAAGTGAACTCTCGATGTTTTGGATTTAAGATTGTTGATATTGCTATCATCATATCAGGCTGAACATAGAAGTTTTTTGTTCCAAGATTGGCGATGAATACTATATACTACTTCTATTGGTTTCATATTTTAGACTTCGCGCAGACTTATCGGAACATTGCTATATTATCAATTTTAAAAAAAGTAGAATTTGGTATTATTTTATAAATATTCAATCTTATGAATTCTCTTCTAATTTCTATTAACAATTGCATATTAATTTCAACCACTCGATTTATTTTGATCATATGGTTATAGTAACTTCTCTCTATTGCACTCAATGACTCCTCTATTGCTCTCCCACATTTCTCCACATATGTAATAGTTTTGCTCTCTCTTCCATGGTTCAATCTCTCTCTCTCTCTCTCTCTCTTTCTCTCTCTGAATTTCCTTTTTCTCTCCCTTATATGACGAGAATTTAAGCTCTTTTGGTTTCTGAAGTATAGGCTGTCAGGTCCCAAAATTTTATTTTGGGTCATACCAGTCTGTCAGGTTTGAGTTGGGTTAGGAGGGGTTAAATGGGCTCAGTAAACATTCTTGGACTTTGGGCCTGAGTTATTTGACTCTTTTAGGCCAATGGACCCTTTTTGGGATTTCGTAAAACTCACTAGAAAATAGGGAGCCCTTTCTTGTAATTTTGAAAAACTTCTTCATAATATAAACCGTTAGGGTTTTCCCTATTCTCCCATCTTCTTCTTTTCTTCTGCAACCAAGCCATAGAAGTTCTCTAGAGGGAAACCAAGGTTGATCTTCCAAAGTTTGATTTTCAGATTCGCTTTTGCCATCGAAATCCAGGTAAGTGGATAACTGTAAACAATGTATTTTTTTATTTCTTTGATGATTGCCATGCCTAAAATATAATTTATTTCATTAATTTTAATGTTGTGATTAGAGATTAATAAAGAGGATTTAACTTTGATTGAAACCAAGAGAATACACATGATTTATGTAATTATATCAATGTTTTTTTTGGTTTTTTTAAAATAATAAAAAAATAAAACAAGGAGAAACCAGCAACCGCTTAGCTGCTGCCTGCGCACCCAGGCCGGTTGGGCAGCGGGCCTAGGCCAGCTAGGTTGGGCTAGTTGCTAGCCGGGCCCGGGTGGTGGGTCTGGGCCGATTTTAATTGGGCTGAGCCCATTTAAATTAAAGAAAGTACACATAATATATAGGGAAATATAGATTATGGCCCTTTTATATTAATAATGATTAAGTTAGGATTTTGGTTATTGTTTTAAGGTGATTTGATTGAATTAATTAATCATTAATTAAGTGTGAATAGAATTTTTATTAAGTTTGTTTATAACTTTAGTTGAGGTTTAAATACTTGTGACTAACACCTTATCTAATTTGATTAGAATTTAATTGAGATGCAATTAGGAGAGATTAAATTCTTATTAGAAAGTATTTGAAACTATAAGTTTGGATTTTTGATTGAGTTAATTTCAAAATTGAATTTGGGGTTTAGATATTTTGTTTTAAATGAAATGATAAAGTATTTTGTTATACGCAACAAGGATAATTAAGAACTTAATTGTCCCCTCCCTTTTGTTATCATAATTTGATTTAAATTTAGATTTGGAATTTGAACATTTTTTACCCAATTTGTAAAATACACTAAACAAACATAATTGGATTAGATGAATCATGTCTTTTTAGAAAAGTTGGTTAAATGTTCACATGAGAATTGAACTGAATTCAGAATGGGAATATGAGGTTCGGGATGCACCACATGATAGACATGGAAAGTAGGATATTGGCATTGTGAACTCACATTTCCATTGTAAAAGAAGGTTGGTTCTCATGTACATATTCATCTAACTATGACCTTTAGGTGGTTTAGTGCATATCCTCAGAGAACTTGAATTGACACACATTTAGAATACATTTTCAAATTTAAAAGTGTAAATACTTAAATTGATATTAAGTTGAATATTGGGATTAAGGGTTTCATATCATGGTTTATTCTACATCGATCTACGTATGTATTTGTAAATATGTATATTTGTATATATATATATTTGACCGACCGTAGTTTGGAAGTGGACGTACACCATCGGGTCAGCGTGTACTGTAGATTATAGTACACAGCTGTGCCTTTTGTTATATTTGGTGGGAATACCCGTTTCTGTTTATCTGTCTGCAGGAATACCCGTTTCTATATATTCATCTGCAGGAATACCCGTTTCTGTATATTTATCTGCAGGAATACCTATTTCTGGTATATAGTATTTGCGGGGATACCCGTTTTTGTGTATTCATGGCATTGGGGTTTGCATCTGATATATTTTGGGTTATAATGAATATTATGTTTAATTCAGTTGATTAATCCATTGCTTATAGTTTACCCTCTTGCTAGATTACGTCAATTTGACCCACTACTTTTGGTGTTTAGGTCCCGTTATCGTGTCTAACCGGAGGGTCAAGCAACGCAGGGGATTCCGCTAGATGGTGGAGTTATTGAGTGGAGCACCAATGACATCATCGAAGGTATCCTAGAGTTGGTGCGAAGATCGAAACATTAGATTATGTAATAAGGTCATGTTTGGGCAATTAGTTTGTTTATTAAATTTATTTGTCTTAGAATTATAACTTTAATTATTATACTTCAAAGCACTTAACCTTGATTTTATTATTAATGAGATTTGTTACATGATTTTTATATGATATTCGTCTGTGATAAGTATGGATTTCAATTCCGCGTGTGATTATGGTTGCTTGATCACCAAGCATAGCCTCGCGAAGGACTTCGATCCACTCGGAATTGGGGCACGTATTGTTTATGTAAGGAAAAAGATTTTAATTGGCCTCAATTCTCACACCCCTAGAACCGAGTTTGGATCTGGCCTAGTTTTGGGGGTGTGAAATAGGCCTGATTGCAGGTTCTTCCATAGACATTGTTTTAAAATGAGGAAGATGCATGTTATATAAGGAAAAGAATACGATACATATGTCCCTCATATTATGGTGAGGGACAATTCCTCTTTTAGACCTAATAAGGTCAAAAAGATATCTTGAAGTGTGATGGTTTTGTCTTCTTTCATATTAATACTTTCCAAAATAAGTGTCCCTCACTATATGCATAGTAGTTTTGTCTATTATATAATATTATTTCTCTCATATAATAGGTATTTTATTATCTCTCTCTCTCCCCCCAATTGATGTGATTACTCTACTTTATCTAGATCACATTTTTGTACAAATGAAGTGTAGTAACATAAGCCTTTCAAAGTATTCAAGTTTTTAAATAATAATATTTTGCTCTTTTAAATCATTTGTTTTAAAGATAAGGCAAGCTTTCTATTCTCATGAAAATTAAAATATAGAAAAGAGGTCATCATAATCGACTACACCCAATGGGGCACACCCCATCTATAACCCAAATCCTGGGCTAGGAAACTGGGAACAACCAATAGCCCACATCCAGGGCGAAACAAAAAGATAACAAATACCCAATAGATAATCCCATAAAAAAAAACATCCACATCCTGGGCCTCCCCAGCCGGGAGAAACAAGCCTGCAATTTCGGCAAATCTACCTATTCCTTTCTTTGTTAAACCAATAGTTCATTATTTTCCAACGTTGTCAGTTAATTTATATAAATGAAAGGGATAGGATTCAATTTCTAAATTTAACTCTAATTTGCAAAAATAGAAGTCAATTTTAATTTTAATTTTGTCTTCATCTTGATTTGAGAGATAGATTTTAGAGATTTTAGATCATTTAGGTTTTTGGTAAGATTCAGACTCTATCCCATCTCAATTGATTTTGAATTTAATGAGATATTTTAGTGATTTCAAATTATTTAGACTTTTAGGAAGACTTAGACTCTTAGTTTGCAATTTATGCATGTGAGTTCATAGTTTTAGGTCTCACAAGACCTTTGACATGAGGGCCAACTGCCCAAATCTAATATTAGGTATTAGTGCTTTTTTTTTCCCTCTGTCTTAATTTTTAATTTTTTCTTTATAGCTTTTAATTTTTTTAGTAGAATTTGAAGAATTGTTTTCTTATTTTTTCAATCGTTTTTTTTGTCCAATATCTATCTACTTAGTTCATTGATTCTCTATGTTTTCTATCTTACATTACAATCTTGATATAATTGATAAAATTTCATTATCTTTATTCACAAAGAAGTATTTAATACAATTAAGCGAAAATGGCAACTTACCCCCTTGTAGTTTGACCCCATTGCAAAGTGTCCCCCTTGACTTTAAAATTTAGGCCAAAACCACTCTGAACTTAAAACCGAAGTACAAAAGTGACAGAATTCATTTATTTTGATGGAAACTTCTATTTAAACAAATACAATTTCTCAGTTTACGCACCCATTTTAAAGAAAAAACTTACCCAAAATACCCCTACCTCCTTCTCTCCCCACTTACCTTCCCTACCTTTCCCTCCTTCGGCGACAGCTCCAGCAAAGCCCTCCCTATTCCACTTCCTTTCTCTCCTGCCCCCCACCTTCTCTCTCTCTCTCTCTCTCTCCCTCCCACTCTTCTGATTTAATTCACCTGCAATAGAACCCATCTACCTCTCTTTTCTTCATGTTCAGCTTGTTTTAATTCGGAATTAGTTCAATGTCAAATTCCTTGCTTTGAAACTTTCTAAGTCCAATCTTCCTCACACTCATCTCACCACTACATGTAATAAGATTAGCTTCCTTTGCCTTCAGAAAAAACAAAAAAAAAAAAAAAACACACACACACACACACATACACACACACAAACATATGTTTTGACCCTATGTTGAACCCACAAAAAAGTGATTGGGGACCATTAATAGTGATTAGTAATGTCATTCATCCTTAAACCAAGAGTTCAATAGGATGCCAACAAGTGCATCTGATAAAAAATGAGATTTTTCAGCTGATGGCCAAAATAGCCCTAAACCCTATCCAGATTTAGAGATGTACCGCCTGTGATAATCAAGTATCACAAGCCATGACAAACAATTGGAATTTATAGAACTATTCTGAAATGGGATTCATACTTTTTTTTAGAAAAAAAAAAGCATTGAGAAAAAAAGGTATTGAATCTCAGAAGAAAAAAAAAACAGATTTAATGACAGTCCACGACCAAAAACTCAAGAATTTAGTTGTTTTTAGCTAACAATTCAGAATTTAAGAAAGCTAAGACTAGATTTACCATGCCTGCAAACAATGGAACAGTTGACATTTTTTCCCCACAACTCTTCTCCACTTGGGCGCGTGCCCAACACACTTTTTTATTATATTTGATAGAAATTTTCATCGGAGGACAAGTATCAAAATGAAATTGATGAGTTGCTTAATAGAAGAGGAATGGAAAAAGACAAGAAGAATGATGCAAGCCAGACCATAGGTCTGCTAACCCATTGGGCCCAATCCATAAACCCATTAGATACCTAGTTATTTTGGAATATTATTAATAGTTTGGTTGCATTAGGGTTAACATTAGTGAGTTTCCTATCTTGTTTAGAATTATTTTAATATTAGTAAGTTTTGTTGCTTAAGGATCAAGCCAACTCCTATATATAAGGATGTTAGGCCTCATTGTTATGCATGCTCAGTTTTAATTAATAAAAGTTCTCTTTTGAGATTTGAGATATTATCTCTTGCGGTGTTTGTTCTTCTTGTGAGGATGCTTAAGGGCTGAATCCTTTCAAATTTGATCAATCCTTCAGGAGATTGATATATTTTGTCGATCGTGAATTTGTGGCTACGCCAAAGAAGAACATGAAGATGAACAGGAAGGGGGAGGGATGAATAGAGAGGGAGAGAGAGGGAGAGGGAAAGAGAGAGAATATAGAGAAGGGGACATAGAGGGAAAGAAAGGGAGAGGGAGAGGGAGGCCTCTGTCAAAGCCATCGCCGGAGGATGGGGAGAATGGGTGTGGTTATTTTGGATAAGTTTTTATTATTTTATTTTTTTACATGAGTGTGTAAACAGATTCCATTACTATTGCACTTCGGTTTTAAGTCTTGAGTAGTTTGGTACAAAATTTTAAAGTTGAGGGGGCACTTTGCAATTGGGTCAAAATACAAGGGTGTAAGTTGCCATTTTCCCTACAATTAAGTATATCACCCATGCTAAGCGTGGGCATGATTTGCTAGTTCTTATATATAAAGCGAACTAATTTTAATTGAGGAATCAGCTGGTACAATTCGATTTGATTTTGCCTAGATTAAATAGTTTTGACCGTGTCAAGTGACTATCCACAGTCTTCTTTATTTCACCTGTAACTCCTAAAACCATGCATTAACTTCTATAATTTCACGTTTCACCTTCTCCACATTGGAAAGGAAATAGAAGTCTTTCAAAAGGTTGATGAGAAAAAGAGTGCTCCCAAGAAGTCATGCCCAATTCCTTTTTCTCTCTACCGAAACCTAAAGGCCTCTGTTCTTTTTTCCTCAGCATCTAACTTTTTTTTGCCTTGGTCGTCACTATTGAGCCGATTGTTTCACCGCCACTGTCATTATGCACTGCATTTTCTTCTGCTTCGGTCATCATAGTTTGTTACAAACTACACTTCCTCTCTACTTTTCCCCTCCAATACTGCGCGGTCATCATCGTCACCAAGCCCCAATCAATGGTGGGCCTCTTCCATGTATCCACTATGTTCATCCACTTTTCGCTAAAGGTACTTTATTTTTCCAATGTTCCTCAATTTTCTTTTCATTTCTCCACTTCTAGTTTTTTTTTTTTTTTGGGTATGCAAATAGTGTTTGAGCAAATGATGCAAAAAACTGTAGAGCTCATGAAAGAAATAGAAATCGATTCAAAGCATTTTCTCCGGCTCATCTTTGTAGAGCTCAAGATAGATGTCATTTTTGGTTCACTAGTTTGCTTCCTTCTCTTCTCTTTTAGTCTTTTAGTCTTTTAGATTGAAATTATGGGTGTTCATTGTTGGGTTTATGTCTTGTATTCCGGTTTAGCCGGATGAGTCCACTGGGTTAGCCAAGGACTGGTTTAAGGTCAAGAGTATTTTTGGTAATTGTACCGGGCTTCCTTGGTGGCCAAGAAAGCAGAGACTATATATGTATAGTCTGTAACCATAGATCTTGCGCGTTGAAGAGAGGTGAGAGCTATCTTGCCCGTGGTGTTCCCACACCACGTAGATTAGACGATGTGAGGGAACGAGAGTCTCTGTACTTGTGATAGTGAAGATGATCGTCTCAGTGCCCGTGGATGTAGCCCTGTTTGGGTGAACCACGTAAATCTCGCTGTCTCTTCTTGTGTGTGGCTGGTTGATTGTTGATCTTATTGATTGATGAATGTGCACAACGGGTGATGTTTAAAAACACAACAAGTGGTATCAAAGCCGAGGTCGTATTCCTCAGGTTTCTGAGCGAGGTGGAGATCGTTCAGTGGCTTGGAGGTTGTGCGCATGAAGATCAACTGATTGAATCCTTGTCGAAGGGTTCGAATCTCTATTTTCGAAACAGAGAAGAAGAGAGATTGGTTTGGTGATCTTTGGTTGGGCCACCATCAGAGAAGAAAAAGACAAAATTGGGTTCTCTGGTCTCGCTGGGATCTGAGGACAAAGGATTCACGAGTTGTTTCAGATCTCTCAGAGTCAATTGCTGTGATTGTAATCTGATCAAAGGGCTATATAGATCTGATAGGAGAAGACCAAAACATCATATATCTATTTGCCTTGTTGCTACCACAGGAGCACATCAGATCTCTGTTTGCTGTAATAGAGAAATCGGGACTTGAAAAAGACAGTGAAGAGGATTCTCTTCTATGGTTAGGTTTTGGTTATAGATCGTCATTGGAGAAGAAAATAGGGCCGTCAGAATTTCTGTGAGGAAGAAGACCAGAGAGGAAAATCATCTGCGAAGAAGAAGAAAAAAAAAACTGCACTCATCGTCGCCAGTTGCAGGTCGCCATGAGCCCACTGTTGTTCGCCGTCGCCATCGCCACTACTGTACCCCATCATTGGTCCCACGCTGCTGGTCGCCGGACCGCAGCTGAGGACGAAGAGCAGTCGTTCGGTTTTTCCATGTTGCAGAACCGCAAGGAGGAAGAACAGAGCCTAAAGATGACCTAGGCTATTTGGGTCTCGGGTTAGGTCAGTTTGACCTGACCCGTGGAGAATCAGCCCAGGTCCGCAAGGTTTCATGTTGGTTTAGGTTTCGGGTTGGGTCCGACCCAACCAGTGGTGCAAGCCCAGCAGTAGCAGCAGTTCCGGGCCAGTTTGGGTCGGGTTAGTTCTGACCCGTGGTGTGGCCCAGTCCAGTAGCACGGTTGCAGGCCGGGTCGAGGCGGGTTGACCTGGTCCGTGTACTAGAAGCCCAACCCAGCAGTTCAATTCAGCAGTTCAGTTCAATTTCGGGTCAGGTGAACCCAACCCGGGTCTGCTTCAGAAGACCAGCAGAACAGGCAATGACGTCAGCACCAGTTAACAGGCAGATTTGACCAGATTCAACTGCTGAAATTGTTTTTACGATATCTTAATCGTCCGATGTCCGATCGGAAATCCGTTTGCGCATACGGACTCGTTTCGAGTAGATCTATGTGTTTGTGGAAGAAGATTAGCTGTTTGACGGTCAACAAAAAAGTTTGATCAAATTAGAAGCGCAAAAAATTGTTTTTGCGATATCGGAGCCATCTGGAGTCGGATTTCAGATCCGTTTCTTCCAACGTGCTCGTGTTGACGAGATCTACAACTTAATACAAAAATTAGTGGAGATCTGAGCAGATGTAGATTCAGGTTAGAATCGGGTCTACTCGACCTAGTTGTTTTACAAACCCAATAATAAGAGTCGTCGACCTAGTTGCAAAGGGTTTGCTGATTCAAACGAAGTTATTCGTTTGGAGTTCACATGCTTTTCAGATCGCATTTGATGTTATTCATTTTACTAGAGCAAAGCCAATGAAGAAGCAGCAAGGAGGAGCTGATGCGTCAGCAGTTGTCAAACATGTGTTTGATTGATCGGAGGCCCGGTCAAATGGAGTTTTTGACTGCTCAGAGGCAGAGGCTTCTACAATTGTGAAGTCATCTGGAATTGTATTCTTGATCTGTTTTGCTTGCATGCTTGTGATGGTTGGATCTTCAAAGTGATGTTGAAGATAGGGCAGGATGGTGAGTGATTCATGATATCACTCAGATTCATCAATGGATTCGAGCTTTAAGTTCGAGGTAGAGTTTGACAAGAAGATGAACTTTGCTCAAAGTTCATGTGCTGGTTCAACAAGTCAAAATGTTGAAGAAGATTGCATTGTTGATGCAATGACGTACCATTCAGCAAGGTACGTGAAGACATTGCCGGTTTTAGCTCCTAGTAGCTTGAGTTGTGCGGAATTCAAGCAAATGTGGAGATTGTTGGGTTTATGTCTTGTATTCCGGTTTAGCCGGATGAGTCCATTGGGTTACCTAGGGACTGGTTTAAGGTCAAGGGTATTTTTGGTAATTGTACCGGGGCTTCCTTGGTGGCCAAGAAAGCAGAGACTATATATGTATAGTCTGTAACCATAGATCTTACGCGTTGAAGAGAGGTGAGAGCTCTCTTGCCCGTGGTGTTCCCACACCACGTAGATTAGACGATGTGAGGGAACGAGAGTCTCTGTACTTGTGATAGTGAAGATGATCGTCTCAGTGCCCGTGGACGTAACCCTGTTTGGGTGAACCACGTAAATCTCGCTGTCTTTTTTTGTGTGTGGCTGGTTGATTGTTGATCTTATTGATTGATGAATGTGCACAACATGTGATGTTAAAAAACACAACATTCATTTCTTTTTTTTTTGACAGGTGTTTGTGGTTTGTTGTTTTGATGATGTGTATTTCTATGGTTTACATTGGCTTTTCACCAATTTTGTGTATGGAAGAATTTCTTCATTTATCCGCGAGTTTAGATGAGTGAGTTTTGAAGATTCATTACTCTCTCTCTCTCTCTCTCTCTCTCTCTTGTATTTCTTTTTTTTTTTATCAAATAAGTTGTGAACTGTATGCTAGCCGTTCTAATTTACGAAGAAACTCATAGAAGATGTCCTTTTGGTTTTGTTGGCCTCTACTACGGATTTGTTGAACCAGGATTCTGCAAGATGGTTAGAATTCCATGGATTCACACCCCCACTTGCAAAACTGTTTTATCATCTCCAAACTTTGTTTAATATTTTTATTTATTTATTTATTTTTGAACTTCCTACTCCACTAACAAACAAAAGTTTATAGTTTTGATATTCATAGGAACACCATCTAAAATTATAAACTTCTACAAAATTTGTGGGATTGATAACAATTTTTGAAACTGGAATTCTGATAGGGTTTCTTTGTTTTGTTTGAAATTATTATGGGGTTTTTATGTTTTGTTTTGTTTTGTTTGTTTTTTAAACAATTCAAGGATATTACTCTGAGAAGTGTTAAATGTATTTTGGTTGAAGGCTGAGCTTTTTGTCAGGAATGTCTACTCTTCTGCTTCCCACAGTTGTACCTAGGTGGGCTTGAGCTACTTCAATCCCATGGAAATCAGTCTCAATCTTATTTAGAAAATTTTCCATTTTTGTTTTAATCGGAATGAAATAGATTTCTGCATGTTATCCTTCAATGTCACAAAACAATTGCACGATACAGTGGGAAGCAATAGCTCATTTAATGTAACCACCTAAACGACACATTGAACACCAATATGCATTAAAAAAGAACATCTATGGCAAACAGAACACCTAAGAATACCAACGGATAAATGACCATAGTAGAGCGAACATTACAAAACACTTAGTATTCTTGAATAAACAAAACAATTCAAATATTGTCAATTAAGCCTTCATTGACTCTAAGGTGCATATATAAGAAGATCAAACCCTAGACTCTTAAAATAGATGGAATCTTGAAAATGGAGTAATGGATACTGTCAGCTTGTAAACAAATCAAAATTGATTATTGATTTTATCTTGCAAGATACATAAATGCAACTTTGCCTGTACCCAGTGTCAGAACTTCTGTGTCTCAATAAAATTTTGTCTTTTAGCCATCCATTCATTTTCCCGAGAGAAAAGCATAGCAGGGGCACCTATCGCTGTACATCTATCCAGTTGCAGTGATTGATCACTCTCCTTACTCCTAATATGAAGTTCCTGCACAGCATCGCCTGCGGTAGCATTTACATCACCAATCCCTTCCGTGGTATCTAAATATAGACTTCATCATGCATACAGCTGCGCAAACAAATCAAAGGTGCAGTCAGACTCTTGGAAAAAAATATATTTACTATTTTCATACATGCCTATAAAGAAGACAACTAGAGAAAAAGGATCAAAAGGAAATAAAATACACGCCTAACCAAAATCTCTAACCATTGGTTCAGTGCGAACACAAAACACTCATTATTAACTGGGGTTGGGCATGTGCTGATAAAATTACAATTCCAAAGAGGCACAACACTAACCATTTCAAAATAGGAACATGAATCAACTTAGCATGGCACATTGACAGCCTTTTATCTTGTTCAATTAGGCTGAATACTCTACCCCTTTTGATCTATGCAGATCCCAGAGGCATATCCCACTCCATGGTGGCATATGGTAATGCTTCGCTCTTATTTATTTGATGCATTTCAATGTTTCTTCTGGATTTATTTAAATTTTTTTGGAGGTGGTCATAAACTGCAGCTGTTGTTGTTTTTTTGTTTTTTTTTTTTTGTTTTTTTTAGCCCGAACATTATATTACTAATATAATTGAAAATGAAATTCATGCTAAAAAAAATGGAGGTCCTTAATAACTGCAATGTCCTAGATTCCAAGTCGATTGAAATTTAGCCCAATACCCTAACTAAAATAGTTTTGTGTTGTGTTCAGAAAACCTAATCACTTTAGTTTAGGGCAATCAAGTTTTAAGGATCACATGCAAATTTAATCACTCGATTGTCCTGCATTGAGATTCCATGTAAGAAAAAGGTACTTTCAACTTATAGGTAACACAAGTCAGTCATATAAGACATTCTTCATTGTCTTCAATCATTAGCATTGTGCATACATATATGTCAACATATAGGTAACTCAAGTTAGTCACACAAAACCTCAGTTTTATGTATATTCTTATGTCTTTGTATATATTAGTAACGTGGAGCGGAGTGATAACGAGGGGCTAGGCGGGGCAAGGTAAAAGATAAAGATAGAGGGAAAAATTGAATTCTCATCAAACTCCAGTCTATGATGCATTAGAAAATTAGGTTCTCACCAAACTCCAATTCAGAAGGCGTTGGAGAATTGGGCTCTCAGCAAACTCTAATCCACAAGGCATTAGAGATTTCGATGAGAGCTCCAAGAATTTCATAGGAAAGATCTCAAAACTTTTCATTAATTATCAATTATTAACCATTAGCTAAAGAGGCTTTACAATGCTTAAATAGATAAAAGACATAACCTTAGGATTAATCTGAAACATCCAAACACTTTGACGGTCATGAGTAAAATACATTGCTAAAACAGCTTAAAAACATAAGCAAATAAAACCCTAAATGAATTAGGATAGGTGGGTTGGGCCCTAAAGGTGGCTCGACCCATAGGGACTGTGGGTCTGCCCTGCATCAATTAGTTGTTATGTATTCTATTTTTTCACTCTTAGTTGCATTATGGATAGTATAAGTTATCACATAATTTAATGGGTGGCTTAGGCTGGTGAAAAGGTTGTTAGTCATGGTAATTCCAAAATATATGACACTAACAAGTTGAGCTCCATCAAAGAATTGCATAGTAGGTAACATCTCAATTCATATTCTTTCTGTTGTGTCCAAACTTTGAAAATCAACATTTTTAGCCATATTTTTTGATCTATTCCCTTCCACTGTTTTATTGCTTATTTTGTTTCTTTTGTTGGCATATAGAAGTGTTATGAGGTTAGAGTAGATAGGTCCACTACTTATGGTGAGATTCTTTTAATGTAAGTTCAATTGTTCAAGAATATGGGTACAGGTATGGGAATGAACACGAATATAGGAATTGAGGATAAAACTTTGTACTTTTGGAAATTTTGGGCATGGATACAAATACGGGTGTCTTAATTTTTCTTTTAGATCACATTTGAATTAATGAAATATTCATTGTTTATGTACATTTCTTATATTTTCCATGTTAAGAAGTAAGAAAACTTAAAGAACTGTAGAAATTTTAAAGAATTGTATTAAATAATAGACTTGCTAAGTAGGACATACTAAATGTATAACCTAAAAGTATCAGTACAGTATCAAGTACCAAAATAAATATAAGTATTGTATTGGTCCAATATGGATACGTTGGGCTTTTACAAGTATCCGGGTACCATAGCAGGTCAAACTAAAATGCTTTCAAAGAACAAGACAATGTTAATACCTAAATTGGTTGTCATTGGTTCATATGATATAAATAATCAACAACTATAAGATGTAAATTTGTTGTTCTCTTAGAAGTCTCTAGGATTCTAGCTCCAGTAAATTAGGTTTTGTGTAAAGGCAACATGGTCTCTTGTTTTTATCATTTGTATCGAATTTATTTCTAAATATGATTGTGGTGATTATTTGTTGACCAAACTACATTAGTCCGGATTCTCTCTCTCTCTCTCTCTCTCTCTCTCTCTCTCTCTCTCTCTCTCTCTCTCTCTATTTGTATCTATTTATACATAATAATCTTAGAATTGTTTAGTGTTGATCCTATTTTATGTTTTGAGTTAAGTAATGATTGGAACTGATGGGTGGGACATCTGCCTCATCATATGGTTGCTGGTAGGCTTAATGTTGATGCGCCAACAAGAAAAAGTTAGGAATGAATGAGTCTTCAAACAGTCAAGAGGTTAGATGTTGTTTCTTAATGCATTGTTTTTTATTTTTTGAAATAGACGGTATTTTATTTGTAGGCTTGTTGTGAGCATCTAACACATTTATCTTCACACATATATTTTTACTTCATATTTACTAAGTATGGATAAACACAATAAAACCAATGGTCATTCTGTAATACACCTATGCTCTCTGGTTTACACTGTTATTTTGTCTCCATTATAAAATAATTTTCATTTTTTTTTATGAAAGTAGGTGTGAAATACAAAACAATAAAACAAAACAAAAAAAATTTAATAGAGTAGGAAAAATATGGATAATAATTTCTTAAGATAAAATATAATATTCATAATTAATTAATTATTTATTTATAACTCTTAAATTCTGTTATATAAAATATAGAGAATGTCTTCTTGAGGTTGACTATCCTTTATCAACTTAATAATTATTTCGAAAATTGAATTAATTTTTTATTTGATTTTTATTTATCCTTTACATAAAAATCTTTACCTGCTGGTTGCCCATGCTAAGCAGGTGCACGTTTTGCTAGTGGATATATTGAACTGCTCTCAATGGAAGCTCTTATAATTAAAGCAGGGCAACCTACATTATTCTTTTCCCATTTGAAACCTGCCATATATTACTTTACTAATAGAAATCCTGGAGATAATTTCATTTTTACTAAGGTAGTCCACAACTTGCGATTGGGGATGACGAGGATGTTGGATGTACGTTACTGATTACGTGACTCTACCGTGATTGGAATATAGAATCTCCTTTATTTATTTATTTATTTATTTTCATCGATTATAGAATTTATTTTATATTGTTGGTTGAAGAGCATAAAGATCACCACATCAATTCCCCAAGATGATCTGTCCTTTTATCATTACTAGATAATTATCAATTAGAGAAGTCGTGGTTAACTGATGATATATATTGCACATTATAATCCACTTACACAATAATTGGGTTTGCAAGGTTATTCAATCTTGATGGGACTTTTTCTTTCTAAAGCTTGTAACATGGATATTTATTACACAATATTTGGCGGGAGAGAGTAATTCTATATAAATCCACTTTCTATTAATTAAAGGAAAAACATATATCAAACACCTACCGGCCCCACTTTCCAGATTGGTTATGTGCGCTAGTTGTGTTGGTATAACTGTTGCCTTGTTTGGATCAATATGAATTTCTCTTACCCAAATAATGATGATGATGATGATGATGGTGATGGTGATGGTGATGATAAGAAGGCAAGATTACTCCATGAAAATTGGGTGGGCTGGATTGTAACACCCAGGGCCCTTTCAGGCCTTTTGTTGTGCTTAGACCCATAATTTGAAATTGTGGGCCTGTTTTAAATATTTAATTGTTGATTTGTAATAGTGGGTCCTATTGCTATCTAACTATTGTTGGGATAAGCTATTTGATTTTAACATTATGTATAAGAGTGATAGGACCCACTCTATGTTAACATGGATTAGTCTTTAAGAGGAGAAAGGAGTATATTGTACGATACTTTCTTTCGTTGGCTTCAGAGTTCTATGGGAGAGGAATTCTTATATGGGACTCCTACTAATAGAAGTAGGGATCGGCTATATAATATCAAGAGGTTTCTTATTTGCTTCACTTGATCTCCTTCTTAAGCCTAAAGAGAATCTTAGAATGAGAGAAAGAGAGAAAGAGAGATAGATTTATTGTCCAGAAGAAAGCTTGGGGATTCGCGAGGAGAAAAAAGGCAACCAGCAAGATGGCAGTGGATGGATGTCCTCTCAACCCCAGATAGCGAACCTCACAAGATTCTACAAGAGGTGAGTAGGTTCATATTTGATTATTGTCTTATTAAGAAAAGACGGAAGTCTTACCAGAAAAAGGGTAATCCATTTCATAGTTCGAATTCTTAGATGGTCATGTTCTGTGACTAGAATCTTGTTTCTTTTATATACACGTGTGGTTTTGGGTTTCTTTTATATAGGTCAGTTGGTTGGCTTCCTTGAGATCTATATTATTGATTAAAAGTGAGTAATAATCTGGGTGTTCAATATTGATAAAGTTTCTATACATGAGCCACTAAATTTCTTATTTATGATTGGGAGTTATAGTGACTGACGACCATCGCAATGTGATAGTTTAGGGTTTAAAACATACTCTTGTGGGCAGGATGCTATTAAATCTATTCAGTATCAATGGGAGGGTGGTGAGAGACCTCAACCTAGATTTTCTCTCATCATGAGGAGAAACCCTCGCCAAAACTGAAATTATTTCAATTCAAGTCGTTTGGGACAGTTTTTCTTGAATGCAGTTGGCCCATAACTTAAAAAAAAGAGCAGCCCAGTGCACGAGGCTCCTACATAATGGGGTTTGGGGAAAGCAAGAAATATGCAGCCTTACCTTCATTTTAAAGAGACTGTTTCAATAACTACAACAAAGAAATGGTATAAAGAATTTCTTCATAGTCATTATTTTCTTATAACTCTATCATACGTTTTGCAAGTTAATCTTTTTATAATTCTAACCATATATCAGCATTTATCAGTTGTTGCTTAGAAGTAGTTCTAAACATTTTTCTACTGGAGGGCCATGGCTCTTTTCTCCATACATTGATCTAATCACCCACTATCTACAAAAATTTTATGCTCCAATTATTATTATTATTATTTTATCTGAGATGATGGTAACAGTTCATTGTGCCATTGATAAAGATAAGTTTAATAAAAAAGGATAAAACCTTTAAGAGAAAAGGCTGAGGTTCTGTGGTTTCTAACTGAGGAGACTGCAACTCTCCCTACATAACACCCTCATCATCTGGCAACCCCTGTGCCTCATCACGATCTAGATCATTTTGTCTACCTTCTCCACCTGTAGTCTGCACTGGAGAAGGAGTCGGTGTGAGATTAATCACTCCATCAACTATTTCAAAAGACTTATCAATATTCTTAACATCTTCAAAGAACTGGTTTTCATGGAAAATCACATCCCTACTTCTGATAATTCTTCACTTTTCTGGATCCCATAACCTATAGCCAAACTCATCTCCACCATATTCAAGAAAGATGCAACTCGCTGCCTTATCATCCAACTTGGAACACTGCTCCTTTGGTACATGTGTAAACGCCTTACACCCAAATACTTTCAAGTGTGAATAGGAAGCATTTTTACCTGTCCATCTTCTCTCTAGAAGATCAAACTTCAAAGAAACTAAAAAAGATCTATTAATCAGATAACCGGAAGTCAAAACGGCTTCACCCCAGAATGACTTAGGCAACCATGCTAGTCTCATCATGCATCTCATCTTCTCAAGAACAATGCGGTTCATTCTCTTTACCACACCATTGTGTTATGGAGTACCAGGAACTATCTTTTCTTATCGAATGCCTTGCTTCAAGCAGTAACTTCTAAACTGGTTGGACGTGTACTCACCCTCATTATCTGTGCAGAGATACTTCAAGAGTTTACCTATTTCTCTTTCAACCATGATATAAAACTGTTGAAAAATCTGGAACACTTGAGCCTTTGATTTCAATGCATAGACCCAAATTTTCCTAAATGCATCATCGATAAATGTGACAAAAAACTTATTGCCACCTAATGATTCTACTTCTATGGGACCACAAATATCAGAATATACCAAATCTAACACATTAAATTTTAATTTTGATGTTAAAGAAAAAGCAATCCTATGCTGTTTGCCAAACAAACAATAATCACAAGGGCTAAAGGATGTATTTTTGGAGCAAGGAATTAAATCCTTCTTTGCCAACATCTGCAAGCCTTTCTCACTCATATGACTAAATCTCTTATGTTACAGATTCGGAGAGCAATTGTCTTGAACAACATTCAACACACCTTTGCACAATTTCACATGTGTTTTGTAAAACATATTATCCACTTTCCCTCTCACAATAACAAGAGACCCTTTAGTGAGTTTCCATCTGCCATTTTCGAAGTAATTTTCATAACTTGTACGATCCAATGTAGTTCTAAAAATCAGATTCATCCGTAGATCAAAAACATGTTGCATATCTTTCAGCATTATTGTGCAACCAATATCAGTTTTAATGTAGATATCACCGATACCAACAATATCTGAATGACTCATGTTGCTCATCTTCACAGTACCAAAGTCACCTACTTTGTATGTAGTGAATATCTCCCTACAAGGAGTAGCATGGTAAGATGCTGTTGTATCAATAACCCACTCAACCTAATCATCTGCAACACTTAAACACTCTTCATCATCATCGCCAGCGAGCACCACTACTTCCTCTCCCAAAATAGCTGTAGTGTTATCACTGTCATTCTTCTTCTCATTGTTGGATTTACTATGTTCCTTCAAGGCAAAATAATTTTTCCCGGTGTGGCCCATCTTGCCATAGAAAAAGAAATTCACAGACCTTTTCTTAGTTTGTGATTCACCTTTAGACTTGCCACGAGGGGTCCTTTACTCTTACTCCTCGGCCTATTCTCAGTAACAAAGGCTTGTGCATTATTTGTTTCTATATATATTTCTTATAGTGATTTTGACATCACATGTTATGCACAAACATGAATTACAAGATCAACAAAAAAGTAACCACATACAAGAAGAGACACAGAGATTTACGTAGTTCATCCAAATAAAGCTACATCCATAGAACATAGATGATCATTTTCACTATAACAAGTAAAGCATACAGAGACTCTCACTCTCTTACATCGTCTCTCCTACGTGGTGTGAGAACACCATAAGCAAGAGAGCTCTCACCTCTCTTCAACGCAAGATCTAGGGTTATATACTATACACATATATAATTTCTGCTTTTTTAGCCACCAAGAAAGCTCCAGTATAATTATCAAAATACCCTTAATCTTAAACTAATCACTGGCTAACCTAGTGGACTCATTCGAGCAAACCGGAATACAAGATATAAAACCCAACAGTTTCTTGTTCAAACACTTTGCCAATGTATTGTAACCCAACCAGTTGGGGGAGGGGACCATTATGGGTTAGACAAACCTTGCTTTGGGAGGGTTCAGATGCGAGTCCATATAACTATTTTCGATTGGTAAACCAGATTCTAGATCCTTCAAGAATGGATACAGAATTTAAAGGGTTCATTAGAAAGGGAATATTTTCTTGTTTTCCAAATGTTCAAAATGATTATGGCCTCCCAGACAATGATCGTCCTTACTAGCACTCCAAAACTAGTGTTCAAGAGAACTGAAAGGTGGGAAAGAAATGGATCAATCTTGCTGATTTGATTTTTACCATAAATTTTTAACAAAATGGCAATCAATTGAATAAAATCCTTTTCCTATCGTCAACAATCACAAATTGATTGTTCATTAAGTTTAATTCTAGGGTAACAGTGGTCCCGTAGGCTGGTTGATCAAGTAATGATAGGTAATTCTAATAGCTTATTGGCTTACCACCTTTGTAGATAGAACAATCAGAATGCATTACTACATTCTAAATAGCAATAGAAACGATATCCATCCATGAAAATCGAAATTGAGCATCAGACTACAAGTGCTTGATTGGAAAGTGGCCTTTAGACCATAGAATACTAGTTTTCAAATAACTAACTTATCATTCTACAGCCAACACTTTCTTTGTACATATTTGCAGGTCCTCAAGATAATGTACGATAATTTAGCAATCTGTCTAGATCGCTTTGAACCACATCATATGTATCATTGGTGAAAATATAAAAGGTTTAGATCGTTATTGTTGACAACAATAAAATTACTTAAATAGAAACTCTACTAGTTTCCATGGGGTATAAAAACATGTAACTAGCATCTGGCCACCCACTCAAAAAAAAAAAAAAAAAAAAAGGAAAAAAAAACAAAACAAAACAAAAAAACAAAAACACAAAAGTTTTAACATTCAAATTAAATATGCAGCATGTTCCCAAAAAACAAAAGGGTTAAAAAAAGGTTTCTAAAGAAAGATACTAGTACTTACCATGATTAAGTTTCTACAAAAACATTAATTGCACATCTGTTACAATTTCTTAGGGTGCTTGAAGAAAATCATGTGAGAGTTTAATAACTTTTCATTATTCTGCTGCAAAAAGCTATTATGTTTATTTCATGATTTCTTCTTGATTTAATACCTTTCCATTCATCTTGGTGTACAATTGATCCAATCATTGGAAAAATTGCAAACAAACATTTTATCAATAAATTGCATGTATTTTCTGCTTCCTTTCCTCCAAAGTGCTAAAGTCCAGAAGAATGCTCCAAATCCAACTCCAAATCCAACACCGGATCCTATCCACATGAATTCCCAATCAATTTCTCTGTCTTCATCCAAGCAAAAGCCATCGAAGGTTGACGGTGGTGGAGCAATAGTATCCTCACATTTTTTTGTTAATGGTGGTCCACATAAACCAGCATTCTCAAGGAAGGAATTATTTGTAAATGTGAGGAACTGTTGGCTTTGTGGTATGCTTCCACTGAGGAGATTCTGTGAAAGATTTAAGACTGCAAGAAATGTAAGCCTTGTTAATTGGCGTGGGATATTTCCTGATAACCTGTTTCTCGAAAGGTCTAATGACTCAAGTTGTGCTAAATTTTCCAACGAAGTTGGTATTGGGCCAATGAAGTCATTGTGTGAGAAGTTAAGCACATGGAGTAACTTGAGATTGCATACTGATTTTGGAATTTCTCCTCTGAATCTATTATTTGAGAGATCCACGGAGGTCAATGCAGTCAGAATCTTCTCCATCACCACATCCAGATCTTTCATTGTTATTGTCACTGAATCCTGATAGTAAAAGCCACTTATTTGATGTCTGACAATTTGGTTGTTGGAATTAAAATTGGAACCATCTTCTCCTGTCATCAATGTCCAATTCAGAAAAAATGTTGATGGAACAATTCCTACAAAAAAATTGGAAGAAATGTCGAAGATTTGCAGAAATGGGAACAAGGGACTTGTAGTGTGGGAACGAGCAATTGGACCATGAAATGTATTTGATCGCAAGATCAAAATACGCAAATTGGATAATTTTTCCAACCAAAATGGGAAGGTGTCATTTAATCGATTATGTCCAAGATCTAAAACCTCCAATGTTTTGCAATTCGCTAATGACTGTGGTATTAGCCCTTCTAATTGGTTACTGTTAAGATTGAGTGTTTTCAGCATACAATTTTTATTAAACATTTCAGGAACATTGCCTTGAAAAGCATTTCCATGCAAATTCAATATCTCAAGGTAAGTTCCAATTTTACCTATACAAGTAGGAAGATAACCACTAAATTTGTTATTAGACAGATCAAGCATTTGAAGAACACGTGCATCACAAACTGATAAAGGAATTTCTCCACTGACATTATTATTAGAAAGGAAAAAGAATCGAATAAATGTGAAAATTATAGTAGCCGGAATTACTGATGAGAAATTATTGTTCGAATAGTCCAGGAAGGAGACATGAGGCGGAAAGACCGGAAGTGACCCTCGTAATCTATTGGAATGAAGGTCAACAGTTGCTAAGTTACTTAATTGTGGAAATTTAGGCAATGTGTGCTCAAAGCTCTCCAAGAAGTTGTTAGAAAGATCCAAGAGACGCAGACTCCAATTTCCCACCTTCCATATCCAGTTGGGTATTTCTCCATGGATTTTGTTTCTTGACAGAATTAGATATAGCAGATGATTAAGACTTTGAAGGATGTCTGGGAATTCACTAATGTTACATGAACTTAGATGTAAAAAATAAATTTGAGATGAGGAGATTAGATGAGAACTATCATTGCTATTAATGAATGATAAATTATTATATGCGAGACAAAGATAAGAGAGGGTCTTTATGTTTTGAAACATATGTAATCCTATAGTGCCAGTAAAATTGTTATAAGAAAGAGCAAGATGTGTTAGTTTCGGGAGTTCAAAAATTGACCGAGGAATTGACCCATGTAGTTTGTTGTTATCCAAGTAGATCCTCTCCAACGCTGAGGAAGATTTATTAGGAAAGTCAAGAAGGCAACCATCCAGTTGGTTATAAGTGAGAGACAATAATTGCAATGATGGGTGTGTAAACAAAGATAATGGGACTGAACCTTCTAGTGAATTATTATCTAAAATGAGAGCAGTGAGATGTTGGAGTTCATTTGCATAAGAGAAAGGAATCATACCACTGAAATAATTTGAAGAAAGATCTAAAATTTCAAGCTGGGAAAAATTTCCAATAAAAGAAGGTAATGAGCCAAAAAGATTACTGCCACGGAGTGAGAGAGATGTCAAAGGAGAGAAATTACCCAAGAAATTAGGCACAGCAATTGAGAAATTGTTACCATCTAGTGAGATTTGAGATAGAGCAGGAAGCTGGAAAAGAGAGGGATCAATGGGTCCTTCAAGTCCACAATGTCGCAAGCACAAGTGCCGGAGGTTGGGAAGTGCAATGGATAAGGCCTGGGCCCACTTTCCACCATGTTCTGAGATCTGTATGTAGTCGAGAGACAATTGTCTAAGGTTGGATAAGTTTTGGATGAGTGTCGTAAGGCTTGGGTTGATAAGTTCAAGACCACCAACAGAGTAATCCTGAGAGAGACTCAGGGAAATGAGATTGGTCAATCTTGAAATTTCCAATGGGATTTGGCCCAAAAAATTTGAGTGAGAAAGGTCCAAGTGGGTCAAATTGTTGAGCTGCCCCAGCCCAGAGGGTATTGGATTGGGATAGAAGTAATTCCAGCTAAGGTTGAGTTTCTGCAGGCTACAAAGGTGGAAGAGGCTGGAGTCTAGTCGACCTTCAATGACACTACTTTTCCTGTCCAAGTGCCAGTTGCTGCCGAGATCGAGTCCAATCACATTACCCATAGCCTTATCACAAGTGATGCCTTCCCAAGAGCAACAATCAATGTCAGGATTCCAAGAATCGAGCCTTGAAGAAGCTTTATAGTGACCACGATTTATAACAAACCCATGCTTGACTTGAAGTAAGGCCACTTTCTCGTGATCAGGGCACTCTGACAAGGAACCATTATTGTTGACAGCAAAGACAATTTGAGAGAGCAAGAACAGTTGCAGTGAAAAGGCAACAAGAGAGAGTAGTAGTACACAACAACATGAGGTTCTAGTGAAAAGAAAGAAGAGAGGATCCATCGGCAGAGCTCTCTGATCGATATCAATAGGTTTCAAGCAATAGAAAACTGACAGTGAGATGAGAGGCTTTTGGAATTATTACTTGGCATTTATAGAGATACATGACCAGTGATTGACGTTAAGAGATGTGTAATATAAATTCATTGCTGGACTATAAAACTCATGGGGCCCGCAACATTGAAATGTTCATTCATCATGAATTATTATTCTTGGTCCCCACCACGTGATTTGTAGATTTGATATCACTACATCTTTAATTGGTTTTAATACTTCAATATATCTTTGATATTGATATCACTTTTGGAGTCTTCTCAAGTTTTCCACAATAGGATTCCTTTTTCTCAATAGTATTAGTATAGATATATATTACATTAAATTCATTCGGTTTTTATATTCAAACTGTATTATGACATTCTTGAGCCTATGTAGAATAGTTGATTTTTTGTGTTCTAATAAGGGCCCGGGCTTTGTGCTCTTCTCTATCACTAGTGACTATTTAAGATGTGTACGGACATTTTGTTGGGTCTCAACCCCCTTGGCTGAGTTTCCAAAAAAACTTGTAGTTTTTCTATTATTTTTTTGTGATTTATACTTCAAAAGCTACATAGTTTTGATCAACTTATATTATCTCCAAAAGCAACCAAACACAATAGCATATATATTCTTAAAGAAATGTTTCATGATTTTTTTATTAATGTTTTATTTATTACCTTAAACACTGTCTATTTTACAAAATTAATATCACCATTGGTGTTAGTGAGGATTTGAATCTGAATCTTTTTTTTTTGGTTATATATATATATGTGTATGTGTACACTAGCTCCAATGCGGGCCCTGAAAAAAATAATTAAACTTTATTAAAAAAATTATATTTTAAATAAAATATAAATGAATATTATCATATAAATCAAAACAAAATTTTAGTTGAAATATTAAATCTTTATCTCCCTAAAAGGAAACAAAAAAAGTCTTCTTTGAAACATAATAAGATGAGGAGGAAGCAACATAAGGATTCTTCCTAATCATTTTAAATTTTTAAAATGGAAAAAAATGGTATAACCCAGAATTTAGATTATATATGGCAAATGTTGTTTTGATTTTACTTTTGTTTATTTTTCTTATTTTTTATTCTTGATAGGCAAAGCATGTGGATGATATAGAGACAATCTAACAAATCTAATAAGGTCGATTGGAACCCAGAATTTAAAAATAAAAAACTACTGTAGCAGTCCATAACAAAAACACAAATGGTAACCAGTCTTGATTTGAAAATGAAGACCAGGAGAATTAAATACTCCAATAGGACTAAAAATAAGAAAAAAGAAAATAAGATAAAAAAGTATTAATTAATTATAGCAAAGGAAAATTAATCATCAATGTATACCAAAAAAAGACATTATTAGAAATGTGACAAAGAATCCAAAAAGTTGTTTGATGGGAAACTTTGAGAACTTTAGATAGACAAGCATAGGGAATTGCATCTAATATTTTTTTTAGTGTTAATAGTGACTAGGTTCATCTCCCAAAAATCAAGGGTGGACCTAAGTATTGCTACGTGAGTGCGGTCACACCCATCAAACTGGGGTGTGCTTATAAAACCTATATTAAAATTTTGGGTCCACCTGAAAAAATGCAGTAAAAATCATGAGTCCATCTTCAAAATTGAGATAAAAATTCTTGAGTTGCCCACAAATCCAAATTACCTATTAGGGTCCGCACCTCTTAAATGAAAATTCTCAGTCTGGAAAAAATTTATGATGCTTTTTTGTGGGGACTCTACCGTAAATTATGAATAATAATTCATTTATCATTCATCTTCAAACATCCACCTCCATGGTCATACATTTGTATCAAAAAGATGAAAATGTTTTGATTTGTATCAAAAGATGAAAATGTTCTTCCATCGCAAAAGAAAGAAGCATGAAAAAGCAATTACAAGAAGGAAAATGTCAAAACAGAAAAAAGAAAAAAAAAAGACACAAACACAAGGATAAATTAAAAGGCAGAAGCATAAAAAGATAAATAGAACGTAATATATATGTGTATGACTACGATATCACAAAAAAGCTAGAGGAAGACGACTAGCATTTTGAAAGAAATCTTTGAGAAAATCAGCAACGATGTTGAAGGACTCTCTAAAACTTCAAAAGAGATATGATATTACAATTCAAATAGGTTGGAAAGCAACCTGGAAAGGAGGAAGAACACCAGCATCAAATGAAAAAGGAAAAAGGAGATTAAAATAGAAGTAGAAAGAAGAGAAAAAAAAATGTCACACAGAATATGTATGAGCAGACTGCTTAGTGACTCAACCCACATACCAAAAAAATTAATTTGCACGAATTAGAGCTCAAATGACTCAATCAGTGCACCAACTTAATTAAGATCTAATTAGGTTTATATAATATTTATAGGGCTTTTTTCCGTAAAATTCTCTTGAAAAAAAAAGTCCTCAAAATCATCTGGAATCCCTTAAATATTTAGACTTTGGAGGCAACACATCAAGTTAAGGTTGTCGTGACCTGCAGGCCAGGAATCTGATTAAGTTGCCCGATGGGTGCAAAATTTCTCAAGACAAAGCAACTTTTTCCACAACCACTTTGTGGCGTCTCCTTCTCTGTGATCAATTTTTTTGGCTTATCTTCCTGAACGGTGGGGCCCATTTATTGACCATGCCTACAGCTTATCTTCTCATGTCTTTTCCTGTGTAGCGGGTCACACACGAATGGCCCTGCCTTGTATCAAACGGGCACCGTTTAGCCAAGCCGTGCAGTGCCATGCCGTGCCGTGTCGTGCCAATGGATGTCAGGCTTAAAATTTAAAAGTATTTTATAATATATTTTTTAAAATTATATTTTTAAATATAATACTTTTAAATACGTTTAACTCTTTAAAACATTTTTCAAACTCCACAGGCCTGGCCTAGGTACAAGCCCAGAGCGGCCAAGGCTGAAAAGGGCCTAGCCAGGCTACGCCACATTGACGGCGCACTGGATATCTCTAAGCCCACGACTTGCTCGTTGGTGTATGAAAGCAGCCCCTCCTCACTCTGTTAGGGGTCCAATAAAAATTCAATAAAAACTACTACAAGACTTTTCAATTGCTCATCTTAACAAGGGGAACTAGGGAGGGGACAGGAGGCCGTGGCCCCCAAGAAATTTTGGATAATTCCCATTCCTTTTAAAAGATATTTATGCTTTTGTTTTCTTTACATATGGTCCTTCCAGATTTTCAAACATGCCTTGCTTTTTTAGGAAATTTATGCTTCTTTTACATATACCGCTAAAGAAAAAAAATTTCCCCCACTCCATTGAATGCCCTTCTAATGTTTACACCTGTGAAAGCGCATGGTTTGGTTGCGTTTGTATAGCTTTGATGGGTCTTTTAATCGTGTTCATGAACTAAATCCAGCCCATGGAGGAAAGGCTACCCTAGCTAGTTTGCAAAATTCCTATATCATGTCTTGGTAAAAATGTCATGTCCAGAATAGCTTCATGCCTGAGTGGTAAGGAGTATGTATTTTTATTGGAAGGTCCTGGGTTGAAACTTACCTGGCTTTCTTACCTTCTACTTGCATATGTGAGTTTTTATAAAGTACACTATAAAGCCTAATGCCTTCCAATTAATTACGGCTTAAATCTGGCCCAATGCAAAGAATAAGGTGTGGGTTTACTAGTAGTCATTAAATACAACACTTCTTCTGATGAATTTATCAAAATATCCCTTCATCTATATCAAAATGACGACAACTACGGTGCACTTTCAAATTCTATATGAAAAGTCTAGTTAATTCCAAAAAATTCAAAAAAAAAATTATTAGTTAAAAACGAAATTACCTGTTAAAGGCACAATCAAATTACCTGTTAAGGTTCATACTCCTCAAATGAAAATCTGAGGTCCACAACTGGATGTCATCCCCTAGGTATGCATTGTGTAGCTCCGGTTTTCTCTCTCCACTTGTGTAGGTTGTCTTGGGTACTCACCCCATAGGCTAGGTTACCAAAAAAAAAAAATCTTTGAGTATATGAAATTCTTTATTTCTAAAATGGAATCTAAAAGAATTTTATTAGAAATCTACATGTCAGGTACTTCGAAAGAGGAGATTTTGAGGGAGGTTCCAAGAATGCATGAAACTAAGCTTGATCAATTGTTACGGAATTATCACTGATTGCTTGTGTGTTAAATTTTCTAACTTTATATGAAGGTATTATGCTATTCTGAGATTGTTTTATAAGAAGTTGAGCAAATGGAGTAACTTCCTTTTCTTTCGGAATCCTGCTAATCTATGAAAGATCTACTAAAATCAAGTTCCCAGCTCCAAATCTAACCCTTCTATTGTAACCATTACTGAATCTTATAGTAAGGTCCATAATTTACTAAGAATTGATGCAGACAATTTCTTCTGTGATTGATGCAGACAATTTCTTCTGTGATTGATATTACTTTGGTAATTATAGAGACAGTTGGGCAGTAATTGGTGGCAAGTTCTCTGTTTACAGCAAGAGATACAAACTTCAAATCATTGCTGGACAATGAAACTCGCGGGGCCCAAGAGTTGATGACAGTGTGGAACGAAAGGAGGGATATTATCACATCGAGCAAGTGTCTGTCACCTTTTATTTCCAAGAACTAATGGCAGCCAAACGTGAAAGTCAGTCAAGCCGACCGGCTACAAGCCGTCCTCATTTTCGCCTGGATTAAAGCACAAATTTTTTAGTCACTGGTCGTCCCACACATGATTCTTCTCCATAAAGTGGATTGGTCTCATGCAGTGATGGTGATGACTTACCAAATCTGTCCTTCATTAAACCTTGCCCTTTACGACAAGCCATTCCCCATTAGTGGCTTCGTCAATTCCAATTATTAACATCATAAATCCCATTACTTTTGGAGCCACAACATTACTGGTTTGAAGTTACAAATTAAAGGTTTGGGCTCAGGAAAGATTGGACCTTGCAGGCTTCAGAGCCGTTGAGGGTTGTTTCTGTTGGCATTAAGGACGGCTAATGTAGGTTCATGACACAGAACGGCCCGCAAGTGCTTCCTTCAAGATATATTAGGGTTATTTTATTTTGTTAATTTAATTATAATTGGGTGATTATCTATTTGAATTACATTTTCTTAGGCCCTAAGCTGCCTCTCTTATTTATATTGGATTGCAGTATGTTACTTTGTTAAACTTGGTTATGAAGTAGAATTGTGAGTTTTACCTCTATGAAGGTGCATTTTCGTGTTGAAAGGTAAAACAATTCGAAATGTCTATAGGCATGTGCTTCAGCATTCACTGCAAACCCTAAAATCATAAGGCCTGCATCAATTTATCTTCCAGGTGCAGGAGTCATGAGAAAATTTGTCGATGCTCTTGTTTTGTGGTGCTATGCAATAGAATTTGAACTCTAGGAAATATAGATGCACCAAATGCATATACAAATTTGAAGCTAGTCTCCTATTTTTCTACAAACAGTGTGCACAAATCTGTCCCTTGTATGTGTAAAGAAAGCTTTTTGCATCATAGTAAAGTCCACACAGTGAAATTTCAATGGAGAAATTCCACCACAGCTAACCATTACTACCAAAACATCAAGATGCTAGTGGAGGTAGCGGAAACACTTTTCAACATTCCCCATAAGTGACATGCATTTTTTTAGTGCCAAGTCTCCCTCGGATTCAAGACCGTGATTAATTAGCTCTAATACCATATAAAGTTTTCTCAGCTAATCATTGCTACTAAAATATCAGGTATTAGTAGAAGCAGCGAAAATACTTTTCAACATCCCGCCCCACAACAAAAGTCACAAAACCCTCTACAATTTTCACAAACTAGATGCAATTTTTACATAGCTCCTCCCAGGGGAAAATTTTTAGGACCAGCGCCACCACAAGATGCGCCCATATAAATAGCTGTGTGGCTCATGTGTCCCTCTGGCTCACTTTTCCTAATTGGACGAAGGCCTGTTGTCCAATATCGGTGTGTTCAATATTGGGGCCTGATATGTCGAATCAAATGCAGATGTGGATAGGCCATCTTATTGGTTCAAGACATTCAACTTCAACTTTTGGCCTAAACCAAGATGTACCTCCAATACATGTATGGGTGCTGAATGGACAATCATTTAGGGTCCTGACACAGACATAAGTTCAGGCCTAGTTCCTAAACAATACATGCTAGTAACGAGGCAATTCCATAGGCACGGCCCAGTGAAGGTGTGCTAAAACTCAACACCCATTTTATCACTATAATACAAGTGGGACAGGCCAGGCTTTCGGCTTTTTGCTACTCTTCCCAAGCCAGGCCCTGATATTCAACTGGCCTTGATTTAGATCAACGTACCGATTCAAATAGGAATGAGCCTGGATGGAGATCTGCCTTGCCTGGCTCATGAGCATTCTTACGCACCGAAGCCCATCGATCCTGCTGCTGGAGATAAAAGTACAGATGTTCATGGGCAGTCAGCCCTATGACATATCAAGGCCATAACAGAGTAGCAAAAAGCCTAGCTACCCTAGCTACCATATCAAGGCCCTATATTGAAATTTTGCCCATTACTAATCACTTGGACTGATTTTGGACACTTTGAATTTTATTAGTGGGCCCCATTTTTATATTTAAAGACTTAAATTATATGAATTGTCTAAAACCTAATTAGGATTCTAGGATAGTGTTAAACAAGGTGAACAAACAATTTCAATGAAATCTTTCCACTTCTTATTTTACTATGTTCAACTCTATATATTCCTCTATCCGTAGAGTACATTAAATGTCTATAACAAAGTTTTTGTTATTTGTATTAATAGCAGGAGGAATGTATTTATGTGGTGCTAACGATTTAATAACTATCTTTGTAGCTCCAGAATCTTTCAATTAATGCTCCTACTTATTATCTGGATATATCAAGACAGATGTACAGTCTAATGAGACTACTACAAAATATTTACTCATGGGTGGGGCAAGCTCTTCTATTCTGGTTCATGGTTTCTCTTGGCTATATGGTTCATCTGGGGGAGAGATGAGCACTTTTGTGCATCATCACACATGACAGTGGTGGAAACCATAAATCAATGAAACTATGTAAGGTTTGTAGGCATGGTAGCATTCTTCTGGGTGATGACTGTGATCCCCCAATCGATTGTTCTCTAGGTTCCTTCCACGTGGGCTCTAGGTATTAGGGTAAAGCAACGCCCCACCTTTATGGGCCATGAATGTTGGTTTTAGTCCATCATACACTCACACCTTTACAGCCTTTTCTTTTTGTCTGCTCTATCTAATCCAAATAGAGATGTTAAAGATGTTACCAATGCAGTTTTTTTCCAAAATTTACAACTTTTAGGTGCCTTTAGTATGCAGCATTCCTAGATTGGCAATGGCATTATTCACAATAGTAAAAGTCCTTTGTAGGCTTATGCATGTGCTGGCCAGCATGTATCTTGCTCATCAACTGCACTGGGGTTGAAATGCATAACGTAGGATGTCCCTTGAGTATCATAACCCTTTATTTTAGATTTTTTAATCAAAATAACCCTTGATGAGAAATTACTCCAATCAAGGACATATGTTTGGCTATACCTAATAGATTGATGGGCACTAGTTGCGGGGTGTTGTACTAATCAATTAGGGGAAACCTGGTTAGAAACAAGTGGCCCAAAGAGGTGAATAGGTTTTTTAAAATGGACTGGGCCTAGTCCTGACGTTCATTGTTTAGCTGGGCTCCTATCTCAAATTAAGCCCAATAACTAAATGGGACTTTTTAGATGGCTTTGTTCCAGCTAGGCCCAACCCATGATGTTTAAGTTACACACATAGATAATAGTTATGAATGATGTGTAAGTTACATACATAACTAATAGAATCTTAGACAAATCAAGAGAAAACAACACTGAGGGCTTCATGGAAGTAAGCAGGCCCAATAGTCTCACCTTCATTTGTAAACATGTCATTTTGCCTATATTACCAAATACATTTTCCAGATTAGCTAGCTAAAATCATTTTAAATGTTAATTTAGCTAGAATCATTTTAAATGTTAATTTACTTCCTTCCAATTAATGGGATCTTTTTGCAATACACCTGCCATTTTGGATACTCATAAAACAAACTTCACAAAATATTTATTGTAAGAACTCCCTCCATTTGGTGAAATGTCGATGAAAAAAGATTCCTTGACCAGTTCGAACTTTTTTTTAGGAAGTTTAGTAAGTGTGTGTCAACAAAACTCCAATGAATGGCAAGAAACCAATGAACAGAACACTTTTTTCATCATTTTTTTTCCCAAAAAGACCAATATAGTCTATTTCTCTTTTTCTGAAAATTTTAGGCCTTTTGTTGGAACCACTTTAATTTATTTTTTCTTCAATTCAAGTGGAGGATATGCAAGATGGATCTAAAAAACAAAGCAAGGGGTATTTTCTATTGTCCAATATTTTTTTTATATTCTCATTTTTCACAATTTCATTTTGGTTTAATGGGTTTCTTTTACCACACATTAGCAATAAGATGATTGGAGGCAGGGAAAAATCCCTTTAGACTACTATAGCAATTGAATTGCTGGTCTGTGAATGGACTGGTTAAAGTAAATAAGCTCCATCTTAATAGAATGTTGGCCACTGTTCTAGGTCCTGCTTTATACATTATTTGAAATTAAGATTTTTAATTTGCTTTACTTGTGAATTATGATGGTTGATTTGTTTTTTTTCTTTTTTTTTTTTTTTGGGTTCAGGTATTATTTTGGATATATTCATTTGTGTCAAATTTCAATTGGTTTTCTTAAATATTAGTAGATTGCTATTATTTATGTTCTTGGTCATGATATCTTGCTTTTGTTTATGTAATTCATCTGCATGAATTTTTTTCCAAATAAAGTGGTGGTTATAGATTAGATGATTTGGAGTTTTTGTTCTTCTTAGCCCGTGATCTCATGCAGTTGATTGATTTCTACAAAAGAATATCAGTTTTATCTTATCCCTCAATTTGTATTCTTACCTATCATGATCTTTGTAAGCTTAGATATAAAGGGATTCTCATTTATTTATTTTTATTTAACCACATATCTTAAACATGTTTGCTATTCAAAATAAAAAAATTTCTCAAATGCCTCACCCAATTAAAAAAAGAAAATAAAAAAATTGAAAAATGCCTAAACTTGCTTTAAAAAAATGAGTTTTCCCATATACCCCTAAGGTTTATAGAATTTATAAATAAGCCCCTGTGGTTTCAGTATTTATGTATAACTCCCTGTGTTTTCATTTCAATACCTTTTATGTCCCCAATATCAGTGGCCATGATGAGAATGAGCAACTACCAAGAAATTCATATTGAAATTTTATCAAAATGACTACTTTGCCCTTAAATCCATTAAACAATGAGTATATCATTCTTTAAAAAATGTTATCGTTATTTTATCTCAGGACCCAATGATTTCTATCTTTATAATTCTCCAATGCTTAGGAAGCTTAATTATGTATTTTAAAACTTACATCAATCCAACAGTGGGTCATCCATAGATTTGGTCAATTATAATCAATTATAAGTGTAGGTTATGATCGATTTGAATTTAACAAAATGGGTCCCATATTAATAAAAACATATTTATGTAGGCTTACTCTCCTACTAAATGTGCTATACTAATGGTTAATGTTACAAGCTTTAGAAAAGAAAATGAATTTAAGTTTTTAAAATTATTTATATAGAGAGATAAAAAAAAGGTTAGCAAAAGTGTCATTTTACCCTAAAAAAAGACTTATAGTAGTTGTGAGACTATTGATTTTGGGACATTGAATGTAATAGAATAAAAAAGCAAGGGGTTATATACAAATATTAGAATTGTTGGGGCCTATTTAGAACTCTTAAAAACTTTAGGGGGGTATATATAAAATACTAAAAGAATAAAATACAAGTCTTTCAATGCGGAGGTTTAATTCATTGTTTCCTTAGACAAGAAGGTCTTTGTAGAATAGAAACTAATCCAGTTTTTCTTTTTCCTTTTTTTTTGGCTAGAAAGGAACTAATCCAGTTTTTAGTGCTTTAGGTAAGGTGAAATCATTTGCAAACATTAAAGCAGTTCGTTGAGGAGCTTTCACGTGTTAAAAGATATGAGCTATTGAACTTGTGAGGCCCACTCTTAACAGGTTAGTACATTCTTTTATGTGTGCTTTGTTACACCATCTGTCTCTGGCATATACCACTTTTATTTCTATGAAGGAGAAAACTTGAGAGGTCTTAACGTGTGCAGGTTTCTTTTTTTATTTTCTTAACCTAGCTACCCTATGGCTGAGACCTCTAGGTCTTAACGTGTGCAGGTTTCCTTTTTATTTTCTTAACATAGCTACCCTATGGCTTTGACCTCTAGCCATCTAGTGAAAGGGAACACGTGTCATGAAATTGGAGAAACTGTGAGGAGAGAAGACCTCTTGATAAGAGTTGTGAGATTAACATGGATGAGCTAAAGACCAAATTTATTACATGATGATGACTACGCATGGTAAACCACCAAAATGCTAACTCCATGCATTAAATGAAAAAGATCGATACGAATCTTGTCACGGGCCCTAAACCAAAGTGAAAATACTTAAAACAAGACAACAACCCTGCCCCCTACGAGCGTACCTATAATGGTAGGGTACCTACCATTATAGTGGCATATACCACTTTTATTTCTATGAAGGAGAAAACTTGAGAGGTCTTAACGTGTGCAGGTTTCTTTTTTTATTTTCTTAACCTAGCTACCCTATGGCTGAGACCTCTAGGTCTTAACGTGTGCAGGTTTCCTTTTTATTTTCATAACATAGCTACCCTATGGCTTTGACCTCTAGCCGTCTAGAAAAGGGGAACACGTGTCATGAGATTGGAAAAACTATGAGGAGAGAAGACCTCTTGATAAGAGTTGTGAGATTAACATGGATGAGCTAGAGACCAAATTTATTACATGATGATGACTACGCATGGTAAACCACCAAAATGCTAACTCCATGCATTATATGAAAAAGATCGATATGAATCTTGTCACGGGCCCTAAACCGAAGTGAAAATACTTAAAACAAGACATCAACCCTTCCCCCTACAAGCGTACCTATATTGGTAGGGTACCTACCATTATAGTGGCATATACCACTTTTATTTCTATGAAGGAGAAAACTTGAGAGGTCTTAACGTGTGCAGGTTTCTTTTTTTATTTTCTTAACCTAGCTACCCTATGGCTGAGACCTCTAGGTCTTAACGTGTGCAGGTTTCCTTTTTATTTTCTTAACCTAGCCACCCTATGGCTTTGACCTCTAGCCATCTAGTGAAAGGGAACACGTGTCATGAAATTGGAGAAACTGTGAGGAGAGAAGACCTCTTGATAAGAGTTGTGAGATTAACATGGATGAGCTAAAGACCAAATTTATTACATGATGATGACTACGCATGGTAAACCACCAAAATGCTAACTCCATGCATTAAATGAAAAAGATCGATACGAATCTTGTCACGGGCCCTAAACCAAAGTGAAAATACTTAAAACAAGACAACAACCCTGCCCCCTACTAGCGTACCTATAATGGTAGGGTACCTACCATTATAGTGGCATATACCACTTTTATTTCTATGAAGGAGAAAACTTGAGAGGTCTTAACGTGTGCAGGTTTCTTTTTTTATTTTCTTAACCTAGCTACCGTATGGCTGAGACCTCTAGGTCTTAACGTGTGCATGTTTCCTTTTTATTTTCTTAACCTAGCTACCCTATGGCTTTGACCTCTAGCCGTCTAGAAAAGGGGAACACGTGTCATGAGATTGGAAAAACTATGAGGAGAGAAGACCTCTTGATAAGAGTTGTGAGATTAACATGGATGAGCTAGAGACCAAATTTATTACATGATGATGACTACGCATGGTAAACCACCAAAATGCTAACTCCATGCATTATATGAAAAAGATCGATACGAATCTTGTCACGGGCCCTAAACCGAAGTGAAAATACTTAAAACAAGACATCAACCCTTCCCCCTACAAGCGTACCTATATTGGTAGGGTACCTACCATTATAGTGGCATATACCACTTTTATTTCTATGAAGGAGAAAACTTGAGAGGTCTTAACGTGTGCAGGTTTC
Source organism: Sextonia rubra (assembly GCA_037013555.1). Taxonomy (NCBI): domain Eukaryota; kingdom Viridiplantae; phylum Streptophyta; class Magnoliopsida; order Laurales; family Lauraceae; genus Sextonia; species Sextonia rubra. Next base: position 99,391,212 of record JASUAD010000001.1, on the reverse strand, counting down.
TTTTTTTATTTTCTTAACCTAGCTACCGTATGGCTGAGACCTCTAGGTCTTAACGTGTGCAGGTTTCCTTTTTATTTTCTTAACCTAGCCACCCTATGGCTTTGACCTCTAGCCATCTAGTGAAAGGGAACACGTGTCATGAAATTGGAGAAACTGTGAGGAGAGAAGACCTCCTGATAAGAGTTGTGAGATTAACATGGATGAGCTAGAGACCAAATTTATTACATGATGATGACTATGCATGGCAAACCACCAAAATGCCGACTCCATGCATTAAATGAAAAAGATCGATACGGATCTTGCCACGAGCCCTAAACCGAAGTGAAAATACTTAAAACAAGACAACAACCCTACCCCTTACCAGCGTACCTATAATGGTAGCATACCTATATATAATAATAAAATTATGACTAAAGAGGAGGGTAACAGTCACATTGGAATAGCCTGTAAGTTGGATTCTGCTACTTTATTATTATTATTATTATTATTATTATTATTATTATGAATCCTTCAATTTAAACTTTACGCATATTTTCTTTTAAACTTTGAGCTTTACGCCATTTGGTACTGGATTCAATCACTTTGAGCTTTTCTTTTATGTTCCTACCTTCGGGATATATTCCAATTATCTACCTTTGACTAATAGTACACATCTTGTACTTGTTGAAGTAAATTTGCTTCCTCGTGAGATTAACATTGAGTTCAATTTATTACATTTAGTAGATATTTCTCTGAGGCATGATTCCATTAATTTGTATGTTATTTACAATAATGATCTTTACCGTACCTATTTAATCACAATCATGTCTAGGGGTGAGTTCCAAGTTTGGGAACCAAGAAAAGCACCTGATCAAATAAATTACATAAATAGTGGTCCGGTTTAAGCCAATTTATATCTTATTTATGATTGTAGAATCAAATAAAAGAGTGGAGGAGTTGCGTCCATTTCTGAAGAAGCACTGCCTACTATACTAATATAATACAATGTCTATTAATCTTATGATTTGGTTGTAGTATAGTCTAATTGATATAGAAGAAAAAAAAATCAATTTGCTTAGGATTTACAATTACATGGTTCTAACGTTTTGAGGAAACTATCTGATGGTAGCTTTTGTGACTTTACCTTTACTTGTGCAACCTTTTTGCTTTTTCCTCTCCTCTAACGTTGACTTGGTGGTGTTCTATTCTAATGATTTGCATTAGAGTTGTTGTTGAGGATATTTTCCTTTTCTTCGGTTTCATATTTATTTAAATTTGATTTATTTTGTTGTGATTCTTTCTCTGGGGCTTATGTTACTAATCATGTTGTGTATCTGTGGAGACACTATTGTATGACTAATGTAACTGTGTTAGGTGCTCTGTTTAGAAAATGTTGCTGGCTTTTGGTGTTTGAGGGGTTTCAGGCAGTAATCTCAATATATTGTTGATTTTTGTTTCGCAGTGTTTACAATGGGGGTCAGTACTCAACACTATAGAAAGCACTATGTAGCTTATGTCCTAAGACAATAACAAGTTGAAGAAACCTCTCTTGGAAACACCAACAGTGGTTCTCAAGAATAGTTATTTAATTGATTTTTGTTATTATAATTTTTATTGTATCATGATCAATTTTTTAATCAGCGGAGTGGGTTAATTAACGTTGTCATTAATGCAATGTGAATTGCATGAAAATAACAAGACAGGTTGTAACAATTTCTCCCAAAAGCCTAATCAACGGTTATGTGGAAGTACTTAACTATGGCCAAGGGCTGTGTGGGATCTTTGAACCTCTTTTACCAGTCCGGCATTGATGGCATCGCCTTCTATCATCTGAAATAAATTGCCATTGATGGCCTGGCCTTCTATCATCTAAAATAAATCTCCATCACCATATGAGGTTGAAGTGAACTCTCGATGTTTTGGATTTAAGATTGTTGATTGCTATCATCATATCAGGCTGAACATAGAAGTTTTTTGTTCCAAGATTGGCGATGAATACTATATACTACTTCTATTGGTTTCATATTTTAGACTTCGCGCAGACTTATCAGAACATTGATATATTATCAATTAAAAAAAAAAAGTAGAATTTGGTATTATTTTATAAATATTCAATCTTATGAATTCTCTTCTAATTTCTATTAACAATTGCATATTAATTTCGACCACTCGATTTATTTTGATCATATGGTTATAGTAACTTCTCTCTATTGCACTAAGTGACTCCTCTATTGCTCTCCCACATTTCTCCAAATATGTAATAGTTTTGCTCTCTCTACCATAGTATAGTCCACATAGTGAAATTTCCGTGAAGAAATTCCACTACAGCTAACCATTACTACCAAAACATCAAGATGCTAGTGGAGGTAGAGGAAACACTTTTCAACATTTCCCATCAGTGGCATGCATTTTTTTAGTGCCAAGTCTCCCTCGGATTCAAGCCCATGACTGGTTGGCTCTAATACCATATAAAGTTTTCTCAGCTAACCATTGCTACCAAAACATCAGGGTGTTAGTAGAAGCAGCGAAAATTCTTTTCAACATCCCGCCCCACAACAAAAATCACAAAACCCTCTGCAATTTTCACAAACTACATGCAATTTTTACATAGCTCCTCCCAAGGGAAAATTTTTAGGACCAGCGCCACCACAAGATGCGCCCATATAAATAGCTGTGTGGCTTCATGTGTCCCTCTGGCTCACTTTTCCTAATTGGACGAAGGCCTGTTGTCCAATATCAGTGTGTTCAATAATGGGGCCTGATATGTCGAATCAAATGCAGATGTGGATAGGCCATCTTGCTGGTTCAAGACATGCAACTTCAACTTTGGCCTAAACCAAGATGCACCTCCAATACATGTATGGGTGCTGAATGGACAATCATTTAGGGTCCTGACACAGACATAAGTTCAGGCCTAGTTCCTAAACAATACATGCTAGTAACGAAGTAATTCCATAGGCACGGCCCAGTGAAGGTGTGCTAAAACTCAACACCCATTTTATCACTAGAATACAAGTGGGACAGACCAGGCTTTCGGCTTTTTGCTACTCTTCCCAAGCCCGGCCCTGATATTCAACTGGCCTTGATTTAGATAAAGGTACCGATTCAAATAGGAATGATCCTGGATGGAGATCTGGTTTGCCTGGCTCATGAGCATTCTTACGCACCTAAGCCCATCAATCCTGCTGCTGAAGATAAAAGTACAGATGTTCATGGGCAGTCAGCCATATGACATATCCAGGCCCAGCCCGGTTTTAGAAAATAGGCCCACATTCTGGTCAAGTCCATGATGCGCCATTATTGCTGAGCCCGAACCCGCCCATTTAACCAACTAGGTGGGGGCAGAGATGGCCATTTTTATCATTTGTTCGGACTTTTTTAACACTTTTTTGGACCAATTAAACACTAAATTACAAACACTCCTTAGAGTCGAACAGGGCTTCAGGGTTTCTATGGCCTAACGTATGCCCGGCGCAAATATCAAATAGAGGCCAAATTATATATATCCAAGCCAAGCCGTAGGTGCCGCTGGGGCAGGTCGCGCCCAGGCTGGCCTAGCCCCATGAGAAAAGGCACCATGAATCAAATGGGCTAAGAAAATCCAATCCAACTTAATATACTATTCCTTCAGATCACCATGGAACACCAGTTACTATTCTGAACTACAATTAACCTGGGTGCTGCCAGCCTCTTTTACTCAAAAACATATTTCCACTAGCATACCTGTCCTCTGTCTGCTGCAAGAAAATAAAAATAACAAAGTAATTAAAAAATTTTAAGAAAAAAGAGAGATTATGGAAGAACCATTGACCTTGCCAATTCTTTTTCTATCCCAAAAAAGAAAACGTCTGAGACCCATCTGTGATGATTTTTTAATTAAATGACTCCAGGAACAAAGTGTATGGAAATCCATCTTCATACTACTTGTAGCCACAAAATAGTTAGGCAGCTTGAACACTTTAAAGAAAACCGATCTAAAATAATATATCTCTAACACATTGAGGTGAACCAGCCTCAACTCACTACATCAGTACAGCCATCCATGGTACAACAGACGGCTGGAAACAAGCCAATTACAAAATTGCCAAACCCTGAACAGTGCTATATTAGCTAAGGAGAAGAAGACACCTGACGTAAACTAAAATGAATTTAAGATGCACTTCTTAAGCTCTTTAGAGAAGCAAGTGGCGAACTGCAGCAACAGCATCACCCTTGTGCTCTCGCAGTGTTCTCTCAGCTACCTTCTTGTCCAACTGCATATGGTTGAAAAACAGAATATAGCCTAAGTTGATCAATCAATCTCAATAGCTAATGAAACAGAAGGACAATTTTAACCTCAAGTTCATTTGCTATGATGTCCACATCAGCAGTGTTGATCTTAACTGCAGCCAACTCTTTCTCCCTGTAAGGACAACAGCATAAGTTTCCACCCTGATAAATAGTTTTATACTGAAGTCTTTGTGAAGCAATTTTGACTCATATTGAAGAATCTATGACACACATTCCTAAGTTTCAATTATGTGAATCATGATCATTTAGGTTTAAATGTTAAGTCATCCAATAAGTAGTTTATATATATAGGGAAATATTCAAGTAAGAACTAGTTCTTTTTCTTTTTTATGGTAATAGAAACTTTCATTGAAAGAAGGAAATGATAGAGGGGGGAGAAAAACAAAAGAAAATAAGCAAAAGGAGAACTCTAAAGAAAAAGAGTACAACAGCAATGTACCAACTCACAAAAAACTAATTAAACAATACCCACCCAAGGAACACTTCTCTCCACCCCCAATTCAGCTAATAAGGCATCAGCCATAGAGTTGGCCAACATCATTGTAGATAACAAACGAATTTCATTAAAATGAAATTGGAACTTCCAAGGGTTAGCCTTTCTATTAGACGCCCCATAAAAGTTTCTCAATCAACAATGATGTCATCAATAGTGAAGTTAGAAAACTCTTTCCTAACCAAAGCCCATTTCGCAGTCCTCATTGAAATTAAATCTATCAATTTCATTGGAGAAGAGAAAAGACCCTTGAATATTCTATCATTTCTTTCCTTCCAAGTAGACCATAAGACCATAAATGGCAAAAAAAAAAAAAAAAGTAGCCTCCAAAGTATGAGGCCACACCTAACAAGATGCCCTCCCAACCAAGACTCTACCCCAGCCGCAATCTTCTTCAGACAACAAGAAGCAATCACGCATCTCCCCAAGAAATGACCCCAAACACTAGCCGCTACATCACAGTGAAGAAAAAAGGTGGTTGACTGTGATTCCACATCCTAATGATACATCACATAAATGTTTGAAATATTTGAAGACGATATCCCTCTTCTTCTCAAATTATTTATTGTTGAAACCTTTCCCGCAATAGTTAGCTAACAAAAAACCTCAACCCTAGGAGGATCCAATCCCATCAAAATAAGAGAAGAAGAGGCTCCAGGAAATTGGTTCCCTTCCAAGGTGTGTGAGAACTATTGGTGGAGCCCACCTAAGGACCCATTCAAACCGTGCACAAATAGGAACCCGCTTTGATGTTCACTAATCCCAAGGTTTGGGAACCATCCAAATGTATTTGACTGTTGGATGGAGGATTGAAATTTCTTTTGAATATGGAGCCATTAAACTTGTAGGCCATGGATGAAGGGATTAGGGGCAAGGGATTAGGATCAAACTTGATAGTTATGATGATCCCATAGAGACTTTTCCATCCCCCATTCCCATCCCTAAATGAGACTAACAAGTGGGCCCCATAAAAAGTTCCTACAGTAACTCCATGAGAACTATTCTCACTAGAACAATATATATATAAGACAATCTTCACGTGCATATGTATATATATAGGGGGCCTATCCTCAGCTAAAGCTAAGGATATATATATATATGGGCCCCCTACCCTCCACTAGAGTTGAGGATAGGGACATCCACTCAAGGGTTTGGGGCCCACCTAGGGATCCACATGGGGATGGGGATGGGGATGGCACACAGAGGCACTCCTCTCTACAAAAAATCAACCCCATCTTTGACTTCTATCATCTCCATTTGGGCAACAAAAGTTTAATAGTATACAGTCCATTTGGATTGGTGTCACTCGATCCAACGGTCCAATTAAATCGGATGAGGCCAAAATTTGGTGGGCATGTGGAATTCAAGGGGGGCCCTATGTGTGATCCATTTGGATGGACCAAACAGTAGGCCCCACCCTAGGCAACGGACAGCCCTTTCCCATCAGCTCGAGCTGAGGAGAGGGCTGGCCTTTTATATATATATATATATATATAAGATGACTTGAAACCGCAGCAACTTCATAGTTGCATGTTGCTAGAGTGAGCAACTTCCAAAAAAAAAAGAGAGTGAGCAACTTCCAAAAAAAAAGAGAGTGAGCACCTTCCAACGTCACTATGGATTTTTGTCTCAGAGAGAATCATAAATTGACATTAGAACAAGGTGCCAAGAAAGAGGACTGGCCAATTTTTTAGGATTGAAAATGCTAAACTTGAGGAGCCCAAAAGCATTTATTGATATGTATTTTGTAACATGTATATAAAAGAATGCATCTTATTTTAGTGTGAAGCTTTGAATCTCCTATGTATGGCAACGACTCCATGCAACTTTTGGTGATGCTAAGGAATCCTAGTAATTATCAAGGACAACAGATGAGATCTCTTTAATGCATGCCAGCTGTGATGGATACACAACCATGAATGATATTCTCTTTAAAATATACACAAAACAATGTGGTTAGTTGTGCATCATTTTTATTAGGATGCGTGTCTGCTTGTGTGTGTAAACATTCTCAAAGGCGTAGTCACACATTCCATATGAAGGACCTGAACTCGTGAACATGCAGTGGAATCACAAGACTTTCTCACTGAACTCTTTAATGATGAATCAGTTCCCACTCATAGGTTTATCAGAGCCGAAGAATTCTGCTGCTGATTCTAAGACTATCCTGCATCACCTTGCACCTTAAAAATGTGCTCAGTTATACCCATAATTTTGGAATGATGCAACAAGTGGGACAATGGACCAATATACAATCTCATAAAAGAAAACTTTAGGTTTTGCTTAAAGCAATTTGGAAACCAAAATAAAGTTGAGTGCTATAGCATTTCTGTAAGTCTGGGAAACATTGATTTGCAATGTAAGTGAACTCCAGACATTGACTTACTTTATGTAACTTTAACCATCAGTCAGATTCACAACTGCTTGGTGGACCACCAAAAATCATGACCAGATTTTTACAGAGTAGCCACACCTGAGGGGACGACCTCTATTTGCACAGAAGACATTATAACATTGTGGCCCACCCAAGGCAAAAACCTCCGGGTTCCACTATTGCCAAAGGACCCAGGTCATATAGGCCAGACACAACATCATTATTGGGCATGATATTCAGGCAAGGTCCAAGTTGTGATCTTAAAAGCTGAATTCAGCCTGCTAAATGAGTATTAGCCCAACTAAGTGTTAAAGAAGGTAGGCTGAGTCAGACAGCCCACTGGACCTTTGTATAGAAGAATATGAAAATCCAGCCTACCCTAAATGAGTTTATTTCTAATTCAATTATCCATAGAATCCATAAACTAGATAATTGAAATCAGGCTACAAAATCTAGATTTATAATTGAAATCAAGCCTCTCTCTCTCTCTCTCTCTCTCTCTCTCTCTCTCTCTCTCTCTCTCTCTCTCTCTCTCGTGTACAACATATGCCTTCTAAACACCAAAAAAAAAAAAAAAAAAAAAAAAGCAAAAGAAAAGAACAGATAAAACCATTTTAAGTTGCTTATTATAATCAGTCTTCGCCTCTCTTTCTCTCTCTCGTGTGTACAACATATTCCTTCTAAACACCAAAAAAAAAAAAAAAAAGAAAAAAAAAAGCAACAGATAAAACCATTTTAAGTTGCTTATTATAATCAGCCTTCCTTTGAGTCCAAGTATTAGATTCTAATCTAAATCATTGCCCAAATTTGCCAAATTACGTCCTGAGAAAGATCTTTATGGTTATAATTCCAAAGATATCTTTTGAATCCAAGAAAATTAATGATAAAACCATAAATGAGGATGCAACGACTTCAGTAAGACATTCTAACAGTTGAATAGATCCCCAACAATGTGAAACTTTTCTTACCTAACATTAGTAGGATTGAATGGTAGTGGTACACAATCAGTCATTTCCAAAGAACTTAAAATAATCTTTCAGAACGAAAATGCTTCCTTTCAATTAAATACCAATAGCCCTCATCAGTGTCGTCGTTGTCGTCATCATCATCATCATCATCACCACCATCGTCGTCATCATGATCATCATCAAAGCATTGTACCAAGTCCCAACTATGTTGAGGTCAGCTACATGAATTCTATTTCTCCATTCCAATCTATCATAAGCCAAATCCTCTGATACGTTGCAGTTCTTTAGATTTTCTTTTACTACCTCCATCCACATCCTTTTCAGCCTATCCTTTCCCCTCGGTAGGCCATCAATCTGGAAGGCCAAACTTTTCCTTACCGGCACCGTTGCCAGCCTACATTGGATATGCCGAAACCAACTGAAACATATTTATCTAATATTATCTCCTATTGATGCTATCCCTAAATGCTCTTGAAATCACTCATTTCTAATTTTATCCTTCCTAGTTTTAGCCCCATCACCATCATCATAGTGGGTCCAAACTCAAATGCGTAGGATCTCCTGATTAGCATAGATTTTGAGATCCATCACATAAAAACTAAGGCATTCAACTTGAAAATTTTGGATTTAATTACATGCATGCTAGGTGAATGTAAATGAGTTAAAGTAATATTTTAGTTCATAGAGGCTGCAGTCTGCAATTTATCCCTATGTAAAACGAGGAAGCAAGTGCATCAAAAATACCTAGCTCCTAGATGGGTTACGGAAAAATCACTGTTCAATAAAACCATAAATAAGGGATGTAATCACCATACTTCAGTTAGACATTTTGACACTAGAACAGATCCCCAACAACATGGAACTTTTCTTACCTAACATTAGAAAGAATGAATGGTCCTAATATACAATTACTCATTTCCAAATAACTGCTTCAAATAATCTTTCATAATGAAAATGTTTCCTTTCAGTTAACCCACCAATATTCCTTATCAGTGTCGTCGTCGTCATCGTCGTCATCGTCATCAATCATCATCATCATCATCATAAGAGCATTGCCCCGACAATGTTCTAAATTAATTATGTTTCTCCATTCTGATCTATCACAAGTCAAATCCTCAGATAAGTTGCACTTCTTCAGATTTATTTTTACTACCTCTATCTACGTCCTCTTCGGCCTACACCTTCCCTATGATAGGCTATCAACCTACATGGCCAAACATTTCCTTACTGGCATTGTTGTTGGCCTGCATTGGACATGCCCAAACCATCTAAAACATGTTTGTCTAATTTTATCCCCTATTGATGCTACCCTAAATGCACTTGAAATCACTCATTTCTCATTTTATCCTTCCTAGTTTTACTACACATCTACCTTAACATTCTCATCTCTGTTTCATCCCTTTTGGACATATATTAAATCTTAATTAGCCAACATTTTGCTCTATTGGTCAAAACTAGCCTAATCACTATCTTTTATAATTTCATCTTCAATCTTGTTGGCATTCATTGGTCACAAACAATTCTAGAAGCAGGTCTCGACTTCAAACATCCCGCATCTGTCCTATGTTTGATATTTTTTCATCAATCTTCCCATCCTTACTAATTATTGAACCAAGATAACAAAATCAATCTCTTTGTGGCATCTCTTGGGTTTCAATTTTCACAGTAGTTTTAGCTCTTTAGAGCACTGAAGTTGCAATTCATATGTTTAATTTTTATACGACTTATTTTAAAGCCTTTGGATTTTAAAAGCTCCTATCATCTCTCAAGTTTTGCATTCACAGCGTTTCTTTATTCATCCACTAACACTATATCATCTACATGGGCGGAGCTACATGTAGCTTAGTGGGGTCAATTGACATTATTGAATTTTGTAAAAAAATATATACGTATGTAGTAATATGAAAAATTTTGGGGGACTTTACATAAATTGACCCCACCGGAATTGTTAAAAAAACTAATGCTAGGGGTCAATTTTGAAGAAACAAAACTTAGTGTAGGGTCACTCTTGACTTCAACAAAAAATTGAACTCTCTTTTTGACTTCTTCCTAAGGAGTTCAAATATGGTATCAAAGTTTTATTTTTAACAATAGTATTAATGTAAGCAATAATATCAATGCTCCAAGAATTTTTTTTTCTCTTACTTGCAATTTAATAAGTTTGAATTAATTTTTTCGATGTTATTGAAAATATATGATACTACAAGGTATCATGTGAAAGTTGGTTTTGATAAAAATATTTTACATTGATGGTAATTTGTTGAATGATGCCGCTAACCAAAGTTCTTGGCTATGCCACTGATCATCTACGAACAACAAACACCAATGTACCTCTTCTTAAATATAAGAAATTAACTCATTCATAATCAATGCAAAGAGATAAGCTTAGGGCCCGTTTATTAATTTAACTGGTGGAGTGAAGTGAGGTAAATGACAATTTTAAAAGATAAAAAAATAAGAGGGGTTAAATCAATCCAATGATTAGATTTTGTTTTTTAGTAAAAGAGAATGTAACTTTTTGACTTTTTGTGTTAAAAGTAAATATTTTTTATTAGTTAGTGGGATGAAAAAATAACTTTTTGACTTTTTTGTGTAAAAAGGTAAAAGAATTTTTTTGAAATGTGGTATTTTGATTTGATTTTTTTGGATTGTTGTGTGATGAAATGAAAGAAGACTTTAACTTTACAATGAGGGGAACTTAACAAACGAGCCCTTAGGGTTGACCCTAGATGCAAATTGTAGTCATTTCGACATAGAGCATTTTGTTTCTTCATTTGCTTCATGCATTATTTACTTCCACCACAATAATTATGTAGAAAAAAAGGTATGTTTTGCTAAAGTAAGTATCCTCTCTTGTTCTTATGTCTCTTACATAGTCTTCATCTAAAAGTTTGTTAAAACGTTCCCCCCACCTTCCCTTAATATTCCTGTCCTTCACTAGTGCCTTTTGGTCATTGATTATACATTTGACACAATCTGACTCTCTACTTTTCCTTTTCTGGTGTAGTCCCAAATCTCCGATCAAATGTAGATTAATCTCCCAAAGGATTAATTGAATCCAAAGATGGATTCCGGCCCCTAAGGCACCCTCACAAGAGGAAAAACACCATAAAGAGATAAAATCTCAAAGAGAATTTAAATTGATTGAAATAAGCATTCTTTACAAGGAGGCCTAACACTCTTATATATAGGAGTTGGCTTAATCCCTAAGGGCACGTTTAGATATAGTTCCCGCTGTGGATTTCTAGCTAGAAATCTGTGATTGCATGGACTTTCCTCATTTGGCAAACACGTGGAAAGCGGAACACGGACGTCCACTATCCATGCAATTGTGGAATCATCCCCACCCACCCCCCCCCCCCCCCCCCCCTTATAAAAAAAAAAAAAAAAATCAAATTGAACGCGCGGATTCCACACTAGCAATGAAACGCGGATGAACAATGAATTGGGCATAGATTGGGGTTCACCGGTTTTGGATCAGATCTTCACTATGTGGGTCCTAAAGGGCTAATCTAAACCGTTCAGATTGTTGCCCACCCTTAAAACGGCTATGGCGTCAAACTCCAACCATTGAAGCTTCTTAGATGTTGAGATATTTTAGAAAATGTGATCAACATTAGATATACAGATCTAGAAAACTGTGAGCACCTTTTGAAAAATCCAAACCGTTAGATGTGATCAAGAGGCCAAGAACAACTATAGGACCAAATTTTATAATATGGGGCCTTATGGATCATAATATATTGGCCAAGACGTTCCAAGCCACTGATTTCTTAAACATCACTTCCCTCAAAATCCTCTCTTTTGCCAAACCTGGTTTTTTAAGAGAGGATGGGTTGATTCTATGCTTCAGGAAAGATTCTTCTATACCATAGAATCATCATCACTACAAATGTTTGCCAAACGTGCCCCAAGAAAAAAAAACTTACTAATACTAGAATAATACTAAATAAAATGAGAAACTCACAAATATAAATCCTAATTAAATAAAACTAATTAATAATATCCTTATTTAAAAAGAAATCATGTTGGGCCTACGGATTGGGCCCACAGGCAGGCCGACCCATGGTTTGGCCCCCATCAACTCTCCCCGGCTTTGAAAACTCGACTCCGACGAGTTTGCCAACTTAATAAATGCCACGAAAACTTCGACTGCAAGGTGAGGAAAACTTGCTCCCAGGTCGAAAATCAGTCGCACAAGCATTTGTTGAGTCTTTTGTTCCACTTTTGCATGACATGGATAGAAAACTGGACGTGCTTGTTTACTCCATGGAAAAATACATTAGACATGTTGCTTCTTCTAATGAATGAATTTATCTTGGATGTATGATATGACATATAGATGCTACAAATGGACCATTAAATGCCTTAAATGTCACCATACTAATAGATCACAATCGTCAAATATCCACCGAAGATGAAACCAATGTGGGGGTTCAACAAGTTGATCTTCTTTCCAAACATCATCATCATCATCATTATCATCAAAGCCTTATCTCAACCATGTTGGGGTCGGCTACATAAATTCTGTTTTTCCATTATTGATTTGATCTTAGATGACCCAATAGAATTTTCCAAAAGTGGCATATCCACTCAATGTTCTATCTTTTTGGTACCTTGCTCAAAGTCTTTAATTTCTTCTTGCATTGGTTCTTTTTCTTCCTCAACTCTTTGCGGCTCATGGGTGACATTGTCTTGATCAATGTTGTTTGCACCCATGAAGTCAGTGCTGCCACAAACTTGCTCTTTTATGACTTATTCTGAATGTTTCATGAGATAAGCTTTGCTTTGACCTTGCTCAACAATTGCATCCTTAATGTTAGTTGCCATGGTTGACATCTCTTTTGGTGCTATCATGATGTCATAATCCTAAATTTCTTCTTTTTGCTCTTGCTTTGGTTCTTTAGTTGAAGATGATAACGTAGATGAAGACTAAGCTGTTGATGGCGATGGAGTGAATCCAAACCATTTTCTGCCCTACTGAAAAGTAAATGTGCTGATTTATCATGATGCTCTTTTCAGTCAAAAAGCCATGATCGTTCAAAATTAATATGAGCAATATTCATATTTATCACATCATACCAAATTTTGTCTTCATAAAGGCCAATTTTGAATGATACTAAGCATCTATGAGTTACAGGAATGACATATCTATTAGACCATGTATCTTGGTAGAGCTTCAGAAGTTTCTCAATGGGCAAATGAGACTTGTTAATAACTATCATTGTCAATAATCAAATTAACGGCTCTGTCTTTGACTCTCATCAGCGTGTAGAATTTCTTGGCTTATCTCCATTTTTCTTCTTCCTTCTCATTTCTATTGCGGAGGCGGTGAATGACAATCGTGGGACTATTTTCTCCGGCAAAAAGTCTTCCCACAACATGTGCTCTTGGTCTTTGTTGATATGCACATTGTCGCATGCGGGACCGTTGAAGCATATATTCAATACAAAGAGATTCTAAGTATGCCTCTTGACTGGTTTTTCAACAATTCATATTCTCCGAGATGTTTAGTCTCAAGCCTTTGATATAACGACCTAAATAATATATCTCAGTCTCCTCTAATCTGCAAATATCTTGCAACTATCGAAATTGGCAGGTATATTCATTAACTACTAATTCTTCTTGTTTTAAATTAAGATATTGCTCAAAGTATAACTCATTCTTTCCATATTCGTATTAATACATGTACCTTTGAACTTCAACTGACTGTTCAAAAATTCTCATGATGATTTGGATTCAAAATTCAACTACCAGAAAAAGGATAAACTGACTTAATTTGTTGATCTTGTTGATCACAGTATGTTGGACATGATGGATCGTGGATCTGAACCTTATGACCTAGGGCAACGGGCCTTGGACCAGGTTCTTTTTTTTTTTTTTTCAGAGAGAAAGAGAGATGGACTTGGGTCAGGCCGGACCTACTGTAAGCCCAATAGACAAGGCTCTCACTTAAATCGATACGTGTGATGAAATCACGTGCGTGGAGAACCCTTTTTCTCCTTTCCCTTTTACTTTTTCCAGGTAGAAAGAAACGGGAAGGGGAGAAAAAGCTTACTTGCTCGATGAAGGGGAGAGATTGATGGCGGTCTGAGCTATGATAAGGGGATTGCTATGACAAGATGGTGTAGGCGACGCAAGTCCTGGTGCTTCAACGATGGAGCTGCTTCTGCCTGCAATGATGATGGCCAAGACGTCTTTGGTGCAAGGTATCTCTTTTTCCTCTAACCTTCCTTTTCTTCTGACTTTCTCCTTTCTTTTTTTTTTTTCACTCTGGGTCTAGAATGGGTCGATTGGGTTTGAATGGATAGAAAGGGAAAAAGGCGAGGTTGGGGGTTAGCTTGTTTTACGGTTTCAGAGGTGCCAAAGAGATTTGAGATAATGGTGGTGGTGTCGGCAGACTTTGGTGGTGGGGATGGGGTCAAGAATGGGTTAGGAGGAAGTGGGATGGGTTCGGTTGGAGTTGGAGATGGCTAGGCTATTGGTTTAGGGTTTATAGGGGAAGTGGGTTCGTATGGGGTAGGGGAGTGGTTTTGATGGTGTCAACGGAAAAAAGGTCAGTGATGATCAAAAGTAGGTCGAAAAAGGTTTTCGTTAGGGAGGTTGGGCTGTGGGTGTTGGCTGTGCTTCGAAGGAGGTTTGGGAGTGGGTTTGGGATTTGACCGGTGGGGTTGGGCTCCAATGCATGGGTTCCACAATTTCAGAAGTGTGGGATAGGGGAGAGGTGTTTCTATGGCTGGGGATTGTTGTCGAGGTGGGTCTCAGGAAAGGGGATTTGGGTAACAATGGGCAAGGGCTTGGGGCCGCTAGGTTTACTAAGGTCTTCGGAGCGGTGAACAGTGGGTGAAGAGATGAATTCCGAGAAAGATGATGTTTCCCCGGCGACCAGATCTCGGCACTGATAACAATCAGGCTCAGCCCCGAATCTCCGATTGAATATAGATCAATCTCCCAAAGAATTGATCGAATCTAGAGATGGATTTCAGCTCCTAGAGCACCCTCACAAGAGGAGAAAGCACCATAAAGAGAAAATCCCAAAGAGAATTTAAATTGATTGAAATAAACATTCTTTACAATGAGGCCTAACATCCTTATATATAAGAGTTGGCCTAATCCCTAAGAAACAAAACTTACTAATATTGGAATAATACTAACTAATATAAGAAACTCACTAATATTAACTCTAATTAAATAAAACTACTTAATAATATCCCTAATTAAATAGATTCATGTTGGGCGGATTGGGGCCAATGGGCAGGCCAACCCATCATTTTCTTTATTTTTACAAGCTTAAAAGTATCGTTCTCTCCTCATGTTCCTAACTAGCGCAACCTCGGATCTCCGATCGAAATGTTGATCAATCTCCCGAGGTATTGATTGAATCCAAATATGGATTCCAGCTGCACAATAATACTCATGACATAAAGCATAAGGAGAGAAAACAATGATTTATTAATTGAAAAAATATACCTAATTACAATGGGGACTCCTCTATTATAGGATAGAATGTTTCTAAATAACCAAACATACTAAAAATAAAATATGCAACTACTTAATCCTAATCCAATATAAATAGGAAACAAATCTATTAATTAGAAACTATCTAATTATAGGATAAGGATCCCTAATCTTGGGCAGATCATGGATCAAGTGGTGCCCCATCAATGTTCGCGGGCCTGTAATCTAGGCCCATGGATTAAAGTCGTGGTATCAACTGACTCCAAAAACTGATACCATCGCGATTCGTGATTCATCATGGTGGATTTTTTTTTTTTACCCAAAAAAATTTTTGAAAAGACATTTAGAAAATCCAGAATATTGTAAATTGTTAGAAAACAATGTTTTTTTTTTACATCAATAACAATTAGAAGTCAAAATATTGGCCCCTTTAAATAATGAGATCCTACATCGCTCTCTAATCATTAATTATTAAATATGTCAAATTTTAATGTATAACCTATGTATCCATTCTTATAATTTATAAATCTATTAATGTAATCATATCTAAAAATCTCAGCTATTAAAAATAACTATCACCTCTTGTCACAACATTGTAAAGATTTTAATCAAAACATAGTTGAGCCACAATTGAATTGGTTATGCAACTTATGCTACATGATTTGAATCATTATACTAGATGTCTTATAAGTGATTAATTCACCTTGCCTAACTCCTATTTGCGTAAAATTTGTTAAAGGCCCACACAAGAATGGGCATTTATCTTTGAATGGTTTGGATTTAAGATAAATAGGCCCTTTTAATAAGGTGTAATTAAAAAATAGTGAGGGCTATTTGAAAATCTAGTAGGCTTCATAGTAGACCCACCTACAAAAATCTAAACCCCTCACAATATTTGCCCTTCTCTTACATGGGCCTTCATCCAAATTTCATTTTTATTAGGAGATGTGTTGTTATTTGATTGATTTTTTTTAATTGATCGATAGATTAAACTGATGGTAGACCAATCACCAATTAGAGTGAAACTTTTTCAGGTCATAATAAAGGAAAAATTATTTTGAACAAATTGGATTTTATGTAGGTGGGCCCCAATATGGGACCCACTTTTAAATTTAAATACTTGCATGTAGTTCAATTGAGCACTAAAAGGGATAAAAGAAGCCCTAAGAAGGACATTTGCAATTTGCCCCTTTCATGTTGTCACTTGCCCGAAACAAAAGACGGAAATGGAAAGAAAAAGAGAGGAAAGAGAGGAGACATGAGAATAAGAGGAAGATTAAGAGGGGAATAAAAGAAAGGAGGGAAGAAGACCTAGAGGGAGCAATAGTTGTGCCAGGCAGTAGCAGCAGCGTCGGTGCCAATGGGTGGAGATGGAATCTAGGTATTTTTTTGTCCTCATCCTCCCCTCGAATCTCACTCTCATATATACTTTTTTTGTTATCCTTCCCCTGCAACATGCTGGGGCTTTTGTATTTCTAATTGCAAGAAAAGGGCTCACAGAAGAAGACAGCACCATTCATCAATCAATATTTTGAATATATTGGCAGATATATCGACGAGGCCGCCAATATTCTCAAAATATCAGCCGATACTGACCGATTTTTTGGCCATTTTTTGCCCTCTCGAGTCCAAGACCGAATCCCAACCAAATATCGATACATATCGGCTGATATGTACCGATATTTTCATCCACATCTGAGCAAGATCTTGGATCGACCTGCATTAGCTCTCCCCAACATGGAAAAACTCGACTCTGGCAAATTAAGTGCTTGATATCTCTTATACAAATCTGAATTGATGCACTAGAAGTCTGCAGTAGTGATCCATGTAGCGTCGGAGAGAAGACGATTCCACTAACGAACATAAAATTTTTGTAACCTCCTTGGCAAGTACGTCAACAATCTCATCCAGAGGTGGGAGATTAGCCGGTAGGGAAATAGACTACTCTTCAGTATCTCCACCATCGTCATGGCCTTAGTACAGTGTAAGATCCTCTACATTGAAGGAAGAACTGACGCTTAACTCGGAAGGAATATTAAGAATATAGGCATGGGGGCTAACTTCTGCAAAATCTTGAATAGACCTGAATTGCAAGGGTGTAACTTTCTACTAGCTCAAGAGGTGGCATTCTAGGTCTGATACATACTATGACCATATCTCCTTCAGCAAATTCAACAAATCGATGAAGCAAACATCATCACTAGTAGATCTATGGCGACATACTTCATCGTGCACTTGTGGCATATGTTGAAAGAAGTTTTCAACATCTGCACTTATTCTTACATCAATTGGCGAAGGCATGAGAGCCACAAGCAATCGTGGATAAACTCCTGTAATAGCTTCAAATGGTAAAGTGCCAGTTGACCGAATTATTGTACACAAATTCAACCATAGGTAGCACTTGGTCCCAATTTGGGATGTGGTCACAAACAAGACAACATTGCATCTGTCCAAGACTTCTGTTTGCCCTTAGTTTGAGGGTGGTAAGCAATGGAGAAATTAAACTTAGTGTTGGACATCATCCATAAGGTTTTCCAAAAATAGCTCATAAACTATGTCAATAAAAAACAATAGTCTTTGAAAGACCATGTAGCCGAACAATTTCTTTGAAAAATAACTTAGCCACTTTATAAGCATCAACAGTTGCAATACATGGAATAAAGTATGGCATTTTACAAAAACAATCAACAACAACAAAAATCGAATCAACCTTTCCAGAAGCTGTGGGCAAGCCTAGCAGAAAATCTATACTAATGTCTTCCCAAGGAGTATGAAGAACAAGTAAAGGTTGATACAGTCCAGTATTCTTTTTGTTATCTTCGGCAAGTTGGCATGTCTAACATCTCTCGCAAATATGAACATCGATTTTCATGCAAGCCAATAATATGTCAACGACAAGAGTGAGTGTTTTGTTGCAACCCAGATGTCCACTACATCCTCCTACATACAGCTCTAGAACAACATATTCACTAATGGAAGTTGCAAAAAGATAGAGTTACATACCTTTAAATAAGAAACCATCGTGATTACTACAATAAGGATGCTGAATATAATTACCATTGATGAGAACTACATATATAGATCCAAAGTCTTTCTCACTTGCATAGTCTTGCTTGATCTGTTCAAAGCCCGATACATTAACATGGTGGTCAAAAGATGCTTTCACCTACTTAATGCATCCGCTATTAAATTATCTTTTCCTGCTTTATGTTGAATGCTGAAAGTGAACACTTGTATATATGCACTTACTTAGCATGGTTGGCACTAACTTTTTGTTGGGTGCAGATGTCGCAAAGCATCATTATCAAAATAAAGCACAAATTATCTGCCAATCAAATAATGTTTCCAATGACAAAGTGATTGCACAACAGCATAGAATTCTAGGCCATAGGAAGAATACTTTCGCTTTGCATTGAAAAGTTTCTCGCTGAAGAATGTGACTAACTGTCCTTCTTCGCTCAGAACAGTTTCAATGCCTCCATTTGTGTAGCACAATTAATTTCAAAGACCTTGTCAAAATCCGAAATTTGCAAAACTGGTGCTTCTGTAATCTTTTGATTGATCTTTTCAAAAGCTCTAGTGGATGCATTACTCCACTTAAATTCACCTTTCTTCATGCAATCAATAACAGGAGCCATGATACTACTGAAGTTTCTAATGAATCTTTTGTCAAAAATTGCAAGGTCATGAAAACTTCGAACTTTAGTAATTGTAGTAGGAATGGACCAATCAAGAATTGCCTTGACCTTTTCAAGATCCATTTTAATGCCTTACGCAAAGACAACATATCCCAAGAAAATAACAGAATCACTTGTGAAGGTGCACTTTTTAAGATTAATATAGAAATGCTCCCATCAAAGAAGTTGACAGATTTTATCCAAATGCTTAGGATGATCTTCTTTTGTTTTACTATAAATTATAATATCGTTGAGGTAAACAATGACGAATTCCCCAATATAAAGCTCCAGCAACTGTGTCATAACCACATAAAGGTACTAGGAGCATTGGTTAATCCGAATAACACAATCAACCATTCATAAAGACCATCATTTATCCTCATTGATCTTTTGAATTTTCATAAGGAGGATCTGTGTCGAACTGTTCCATTTCAACATGTTCACCAATATTGGTCATCACTACCAAGCTCATTGGTGGTGTATAAATTTCCATGTGGGCATTTAGTTGCATAACTATCCCCATTGCTTGTAAGGATGGCAAACAATATCTCTTCTAAATATTATTCCACGAGGATGATTATCATTCTAATTTTGTGGCATCCACTGATTTTGCTGTGGAATAACTGGTCTCTGTTGATTAGCTGGTTGTGGTCTCGGAGGCGCTTGCTAGGCTGGCCTCTGAGGAGGTATAACCTTGCAATTGATTGTGATTATAGGTAGGTTCAGGGCCCTTTTTAATGAAAATCTCCCCGGCTTGAAAAGCATTGCGTCTTTGCAACTAAATTTCATGATGGGCCTTCTGGACTTCACTGAAGACCTCATCAACTCTAGTATAGTCAAACATGGCCACCTTCTGTCTAATATCAAAATGCAATCCCTCTCAATATCTTGTGATAGTCTGACAATCATTTGTCTTCAAGTTGCAATGAACAATATATTCACATTACTTATTTGTGTACTCTTCCACTAATAGATTACCTTGCTGGAGACTAAGATACTATTGGTGAGTCTCCATGTAATCAGAAGGTAGAAAGTTGCTTTTGTGTCTATCTTTATTGTTATTCCATCTAGTAATAGGTTGGCCCACAGCAAGTTCACTATTTTCAACACCATACCACCATATTCTAGCAAGACCTTTGAGTTTAACCTTGGTAAAGGCAATCTGTTGTTCATAATTCATTCTATACCAAGCAAAATAATCTTCAAGAGAATTAAGCCAATCAACAAAAGTTTTTGGGCTGGCATCCCAAGTGAAATCAGCAACATCAATCTTAATTTCTTTGTGATGTCATCAAGTTGGGGTGTAACCATGGGACCCTGAGCGCCTCATTCGGCAAAGAAATGCTTTACAAAATCGCGCATGGTCTCAAGCCCTTCCGCTCGAACAAGTGTGTACACTTATGACACAGTGGATGCTTCTTCTGTACTCACGAGCTACTTTTTTTTGCAATTTAGCAGTGGCAGTTTCCACTACAAATCGATGATTAACGACATCTTCCATATCCTAGTTCAATTTATATAGTCTTATCTCTTTCTTTGTCTGCAAGCCAATATTCAAGTCCATCACCTCTTCTAGGCATGGATGCTATTTTATTTTTTTTCTAATAAGAGAAAGAGATGGGCCTGGATGGGGTTGGGCCTAACTGCGGGCCCAAATAGTAACAAGCTCACTTGGGTCACGTCAAACCAAACTAGAAGTTCAACAAAAGAGGCCCAAATCCTATGAAGAGCTCCTTCCCTTCATTCCTCGACTTTTTTTTTTCTTTTTTTCAAATGAAAAGAAAAGGAAGTTGGAATGGGCTTACTTGCTCCACGAAGAGGAGAGGACAATGGCTGTGGGAGTTGCACACTGCAACAGGATGGTGGTGGAGCTATTGCTATGGTGAGGCTGATGGCGCTAATGTTGGAGCTCGACAACTCTGGTGCCAGGTACTTCATCATGTGTCTCTCCACTTTTCTTCTTCTTCTTCTTCTTCTACTTCCTTTTTTTTTTTTGTTCTTTCTGTTGCTAGGTTTGGGTTTGGCAACAGCAACCAAAGGGGGGTTGAGGTTCTCGTGGTTGTTGTGAATGGGACGTAGGGTTTCAGTGCTGAGCTTGGTTGGGGATGACGAAAAGTAGTGCTTGGCATGATGGCCGATGGGTTCGAGAGTGGTTGCGGCAGTGAGATATTAGGATTTTTTTTTCTTTTGGGTTTCGTTGGAGTTGGTGGTGACGGGTAGGCTCTGACATAGGTCGACTGGGGTTAGGTTGGATGATTTAGGTGGATTAGGGTTTCTAGATGTTGACAAACCAATGATTGGGGATGCTGGTTTTCTGTGAGATGGGGTGGGGAGATTTGTACACGATGAAGATGAAGAGATAAATGGATGGGCGAGATGCGAGAAGGATAGACGCCTCCCTAGTGACCGGATCTCAACTTCGATACCAATCTAGCGCAGCCCCTAATCTCTGATCGAAGTGTTAATCAATCTTCTGAGAGATTGATCAAATCCAAAGATAGATTCTAGCCCTAGGGCACAATCATACTCACGACAAAAGCCATATGGAGAGAAAACTCTCATTTATTAATTGAAAAAACACCCCCAAATACAATGGGGACTCCTCTACATATAGAATAGAATGTTTCCAAATAACCAAATGTACTAAAAATAAAATAAGCAACTACTTGATCCTAATTATGGTTCAAATTAACAACAACTACGCATTATCGGTTGTGGCAGCTAACACCACTAGGCTATTTTGAAAAAAGTGGCACAATGTTCTAAAATCTAATAGAGCCTAGCAATTTTAATTTTGAATATTATTTTTCTTATTTCTTCTCCTCAACAGCCTTCCCTAAAATTGTCTCTAACCTTAATATGGTTTCAAATCACTAAAAAAACACAAGATTGGCTATTATACAATATTCAAAAAAAAAAATGACCACTTAATAAATTCACACCGGTATACTATTACGTATTATCGCAACCGCTACATATTGCCCGCTACGTAGCGTTTTGACCACCGGCCGCTACACCCACTACAACCGCTATTTTGATCCTTGATCTTAATCCAACATAAAATAAGAAACAAATCTATTAATTAGAAAATATCTAATTATAGGATAGGGATCCTTGATCTTGGGCAGATCATGGATCAAGTGGGGCCCACCAATGTCTGTAGGCAAATCTTGGATTAGCCTGCGTCACCAACCTATTATATAGGTCATCATATGCTTTGAACTTTGAATCACTTATAACCTAAGATGCCCATATATGGCATGGATATGGCAGAGACACGCGGTGGACACATCAAGGACACTGATTTTACAAATAAAAAGTGAAGAATCGAACAAGATACAACACGATGCATTGCCCATTTTGAAGTGCCTGTGCATTATAGCTTACAACTTTCTTAGAATCTTTATTTGCCTTCTTATACATCTCATAGTTTTCCATATTCCTAGTCCCCGGCCAAACTTTGTATGAATGTCTTTTCTCTCAAATAGCTTATTGAACCTATAGTCCTCTACACTCCACCACCAGGTTTCTTTATCAGTGTCTTTCTTCTAAATTCTAACTACCCCCTTTATTTTCTACAAGCATAAAATTATTACTTATCCCAAATTATTATTGGCATCATCATCATCATCAAATCCGCATCCAATCTATGATGGGTCAACTTTGATATTTCTAATTTTGCTACTCATCCTATTTTAAAGTCATGTTCAGTTTAACGCCACAATCTGGCATGTCTTTCCCAGCATTTCAATATGATACCTTAAATGTGTTCTTTCTAAGGAAATACATAAAATTTAGACTGGTATTGCAGACTACAAAATTAAAACTGCGGCAACTGCCACTCATCCTGTGTACAAATAGAAGATGAGCATGCGAAGTCATGGGGCCCATCATGTATGAACTGAACATTGAAATCGAAACTAGTCTAGATTGCTACATATGTGGCAATCAAATGGACAGTCAAGAATAGATAGTGGGTCCAAACTCTAAATGCTTAGGATTTCCTGATTAGCATAGATTTTGAGATCCATCTCATGGAAAACAAGGCATTCAATTTGAAGTTCTTGAATTTAATTACATACATGCTAGGTGAATGTAAATGAGTTAAAGTAATATTTTACTTCATAGCAGCTGCAGTCAGCACTCAGCAGTTTATCCCTATGTAAAACAAGTGAGGGCATCCAAAATACATAGCTCCTACATGGATTACAGAAAAAACACTGTTCAACAAGAACAAACACAGAGGAATATCAGAAGCATAATGATGTTGATTTCAAGTCAGCTAAGCAGGACAGCATGATGACCAACTAACCAGTATTGCACAATTCTTTTTTAATGGTCCCTAATTAATAAATTCTTCCACTAAAATCCCCCATTACATACTTCTCTCCTTCCTGAGACAGACATACACCTTTTCTTTTAGTTTAGAAAATTCATCTTCTCCCAAAATCTTCCCAATTTTCAAGCAACCATCAACTTTTCTATATTCTATAAAATGTGCATCTTCTCTGCTGCAAATTGTCACAGAAAACCAAGACTATAAATTTGAATAATTGCATTTAAATAGATTATGGGAATAAAATTTCTTATGCATAGCAAGATAACTTCATCAAAACTCAAGTGTATAGTCATCAGCAAAAGCATCAATACATTATATGTAAGTATCAAACAATCAGACATTTGCGGCAGAAATTCACCTCATCTTCTTAGCATTCCTATCAGCTTCTGCAGACGCAGCAATTGATGCCATCGCCTGCATATTTCAAACGATACAAGAAAACACCTCAAACCCATTTTTACAAGAAAACACCTCAAACCCATTTTACCCACAACAAAACCAGTCACACTACACATCAAAAGAAGACAACTTTAGAAGAGCTTCTTCCCTTAACTGCAAATTTCACCACGCTATCCAACACCCAAAGAAATCCAAAACCCAAAACCCCACAAGTTTTCAACAAAATAAGATTGAACAGACAAAAATTCCACCCTGCTTCACTAAAAAATGAAAAAAAGATTATAACCTCGGATTTGGATGAAAGGGGGGAAAAACAAAAAGATTGATGAAGTTACCAACAAATGAATCGACATGGGTATTGAAAAAAACCACAAAAGAACAAAAGGGTCGACAGAAATGGAAGAAAGAAATGTGGGTTCTTGTTCCTCTTCCTCTTCCATCGGGATTTTGCTTGTACAGATTGATATGAAGTGAAAAAAGAGAGATTTTTAGAGAGAGAGAGAAGAGAGAAGAGAAACCTCCTGGACTCTTGTGGAGTCGAGCTGACGATCTTCAACATGGTCAGTAAGCTTATCGAGGGCTTTGCTCTGCTGCTGCAAGTCCTTTGAGTCCACCACTCTATCTACTCCTTCATCTCCACCCTCCATTTTTTTCTCTCCTCTTCTTCTTCTTCTTCTTCTCGTCTCTCCAAAGGAAGAGCGAGCACATATTGGGCGCTTTGGGTAAAAAAGGTGGATGTCCCGCGTGATCACTAGACGCTCAGTAGTCACACGCACTTCTAGGTCATGTATGATAACTAAAAATTCTTGAAAAAAAGATTTTTGCTTTCCACAAAATTATAAAAAAAATATGGATTTAGTAATTGTAAGTTTTTGAAAATTTGGACCTTTGCGGATTTTTATGTCCCACCTTATAGATTTGTGCACTTAAATCAATTTTTATTAGTTATACGTCTGAAAAATGTGGGATGTTTTTAAATGGGATGTTACTAAAAAAATTCCTTAAATTCATATAAAATGATGGAAAACCCAAACTCATCAAAATGCTTGGAATCAAACATTCTGCCCTTTACTATTATTATGATGATTATTATTATTATTATTATATTATTATTATTATTTTGAATATTTTGAAATGAAACCTCACTGCAGCATCTCTAGAAGATAAGTCTTTCCCTTCTTTCTATTCTTCCATTCCCTTTTGCACCCACTCCTAGTGGTCTCTCACACTCGACCTCCTCCTCTTCCTTTTCACCGGTATTATGTGAAAAGTGTTTTAGAAAATGGAATGATTTCAAATAATTAAAAAGAGTAAATAAATATAAAATATAATTAAATATATTTGTATTGTTTTATTTTCTTGGCTTTTTTGCATCAGTATCTCAGATTTATTGTGCTTTTCTATATGATATTTGATTGGCATTGCTCTGAAAATATTGAGGTGTTATTGAGAAATTATGATTCCAAGCAATGTTGCAATATTATCGACATACCTCTAGAGATCATCTCACTGTAATAAATGACATACGCCACATGTAGGACTTGTGGAGTAATCTTGTGATGATCCAGGCCATTGACCTGAATCCGAAGTATTGGAAATAGGGAACAAAAATAGGCTAGTTTGTTCGCTTGCTTGATTCAATTTATTTATTATATATAAAAGGAACTGTTCAAATTGAGAAATCAGTGGATTGCATCAATTTGATTTTGACCATTTAAATTTACTTGGACTGCTCCTCTAGCTTCTACACGTTAATTTCCGCTCTCATTATGCCCATATTTCTCTATTATCTCTAACATGCAATGCGCAACACCTCCCCACCTCTTAATTTCTTTTGTAATTCATCTTCTTCTTAATTTCTATAAAGTGTGAAACCCTACCGACTTTCAGGTCACAGTCATCCTCTCCTCTATTTCCTCTCTCTACACATCTAAATAAAAAAAAACGCAGCTGTAAGAACCCAATTTTATTTTATTTTATTATTGTTATTATTATTATTTCTCTTTTTAATCTAACCTTAGATATGATATTTGTGGGCCCAATTTTTTTTTTGGCAACTCACTAGTTTTATTATTTTTTTTTTAACTGGTGGCACACATGGGTTATTTAAACTGAATTTATGATAGACTAATGGAATTTTAAGGGTGGTGTAGTATGAATTTAAGTGGAGGGAGTTATTTCGTTTTTTCAAAAGGATGTACACTTTTAATTCACTGGTAATATTAGCTATTAGAGTGTCATCACTATGGCTTTTCAAGTCTTCATTTAGTGTGCCTAGTAGTCCTTTGCTTTTCCTCTCTCCCTTTTATAAATGGTCTCATACGATGACTGTTCACCTCAAGCTTCTCTATCATACCAACTCTCTGTTCTTTCTCCTTCATAAAACCAGCACTAGGCAAGCAACCCATTTCATCTTTCTCACTCTCATAGGTATCGATCTCTCTCTCTCATTTCTTCCGGTTTCCTCATGGTCATTTATATTTCGTGGTATACTTTCATATTCATTTTGCAAACTCGTTTTTATTTTTTAATTTCTTCATGTTATGTTTTGTTTATATCATCTATACCCATCAACATGAAGTACCCATCTTCACCCTTTGCATACAAACCCTCTCCACGACACCCATTGGCAAGACCATCTTCATCTTATCCTCTCATCCAAGCGGATTGAAACTCACGATCTGAGTTGATTTTTTCACCTCTAACCAAACACAAAATCTCTTAGTGTCATCTCCTCAATAGTCAGTCCTTACTTTTTCTGTTTTTCCTCAAACCACCACCATCCATTTCAACTCAATACCCAACCACCAAGATCAACCGAATCACCTACAACTCATCTCCTCCCTCTGATTGCACCTGCAAGTCAACCCAGCCATCCTTCTTTTTCTTCTTCTTCTTTCTTCTTTCTTGTTTCTGCTCTCTTTCTTCTTCTCTGTATATCTTCTTTTTCCATGTCCTCTTTCTCCCTCCTCTACCAAACTCGGCAACTCTTTCATGACACTCTCAACCCACCTTTGTTACTATCATCTTCTTCTTGTTGTTTTCTTCTTCTTTTATTTTCTTATTGTTTTCTCCCTCCTTTCTCTTCTTCTTCTCTGCCACCGTAACCACCTCCATGACTTCCATCTCTACAACTCAATCATTCTCCTTGTGTATCTTCCTTTTTCTACTTCTATGCCCACACAGAACTCAAGACAAAATCAAGCCCTAGTTCTTTTCTCATCCATCCTTCTCTGTGGCAGTATTCTGAAGCCAGACCCTCTTTTCCTCTGTTTCTTCCTTCTTTTTGCTTCCCTTCTTCATCTTTCTCCCTCGCCAACTAAATAGAACCCCTACGAAACTGGAGGTCACATGGGTTATGGCTTTCCATCCTCATCTTCTCTTCCTTTACAATCTTTTCTCCCTCTTGCTGCAAATAGCCCAAACCTGTTCTTTATCATTTTCACTTTTATCCAATCATCAAAATGTCTGGGCCTAGTCTTCGAAGGACCAACTGTACTCACTTCCTATTTACAACCCTTATTTTCAGGATATTTTACCTTTTACTTCTCATGAATCCATGCTTATTCAAATCTAATCCATATCCCCAAATCCTTGGCCCACCTGACCTGTATGATAAATTCAATCTAATTGGTGAAGCCCACATGTCTGATATAAATGATTTGGGCCCAAACCATGAAGTGTCTACCCATACCCTAGCCCATCTAGGCAACCCATTTAAACAATTATCCCTAGACAATCCAATGAGTTTGTTTCTTAGAGCAACTTGCATGATTAAATAACTGGGCCCAATCAAGGCAGTGCTTATCCTTCACTTGTCACAATACCGTAGCCCAAATTCGTCTCTCATGATCATGACCCAATATTCTGACCCACTTGCATTACCTCACTGGAGCCAAATTATAACCCATTAGCCTTAGTGATTATATCCAAAACGTTATTTTCAGTTAAATGCCTAGCCCACTCTCCATTCCAGCCTAAGCTAAACTTAGCCCAATCCATCTATATTGCTTTCAAGCCTAAGTTACACTAAGCCCAGTCCCTTTGTATCGCTTAACTTTTCCGACCACCTACTAAATTGATATTATTCAAGGTTTCTTAATTTTTAGCCTTTGCAGCCCAACCCACTAATTCAAGTTCCACTTAGTTGAATTGGTGTGAATCACTGACCTTGGTCCAGCTCATTAATCCCGCAAACGTTCATAATCACTACCTAGGGCCCAACGTGCACTCTTTAATAATTCAGGCCAAGACTTTTCAACTCATTAAACTTGACTTTTGCCTAACTCTGGTCCATTGGTTTATTGTCTTAAACTCTACTTATTGGTTAACCATCTTAGTAGGGACACACACCAGATATCCAGAAAAGAACAAACCAAATTCTCCAATCATCATTGGTCCAGGCAAGTAATCCTACCCTAATTCCTTAGTACTAGAGTTTTTATATCCTTGTCTCAATTTGATTTAAAATGTGAAATTTTGCAAATTGTTGAAATAATCCTAGAATATTCGGATATTGTGAAGCCTTTGACTTAATTTGGAATACTATGATTGTAGTAGACCCAGCCTTGTTTCCTTTGGCATTGTCAAAATGATTATTTTTGAAGCATTGATCTATTTGCCATTTGATGTAAATTGTGAAAATTGTCATAATATAGGATTTGATTTGTGATCTCAACCCTTGCTCCTTTTGTGATTGAAAACCTTGGAATTTTTCCTAATTGCTATTATGCTTTTTTTTTTTTGTAAGGCATTCTTTGAAGTATGGGCAACACATCGTAGTATACCCATACGTGGATTTTAGCCCCTTTGTTTTTAGGTATGGCATTAGGATTGGAACCCCATTTGTGCGATATTGCTTATCTGCAGCTAAATCCCACTATGTTTTGTGGAGATTACCAGTATTCTCAAACCTCGTGCTAGCTTTGGATATTATTTAGTTTGTACCTGGCCGGTACACTGTGCTTGATTTAGGCCTAACTCTGGCGGGCACACTTTATTATTGTGTTTTACTGAGGAGATAACTTTTTATTTGTTGATTTGGTTATTTGTTCGCTGCATGAACTAGCTTAAATTGCAGTTACATTTCCTTCTTGTTGTTTGCAAAATTTTGCACATACTATCCTTCTTATACTTTGTGCATATGAACCATGGCTCTAGATTTGATTTTCTAGATTGTTACATGTTGCTAGGATTTATGGTTCGTATTATTTATTGAGTTTTACACACTTGTGCTTACCTTTTCCATAGATTTTGAGGTAGCACCTGGATTTGAAGAAGCTTAGTTGCTTACAGATGCGGGAAAGTGATTGAGCCACGAGATTTGATCATAGGGACTTTAGTAGACTAGAATTAGAAAGTGTTGCTAGTATATTATGGTAGACATATTTAGACTTGTTACTTTGCTTTAGTTGGATTTGATTTCTTTTATTGCTTAGGTTACCTTTGATGACATTTTATTTTGAGTATTTAATAAAATTTGTTGTTTTAGCCCAAGCTTGTGGGACCGTCACGCCTTGAATCTGAAGGTCTCAAAGATATCTAATTTCTGGGGCGTGACAGTCGCAAAAGAAGGAGGAGGAGGAGCGGAAGCAGCAGGAGGAGGAGGCGGTGTGCCTGTTGCACTTGTACATCCACCATAGCTACACGTCCTCCACAACTGTAGGTCCTTTTCCTTTCTTTATTTCTATTGCTGTTTTTCCCTTCTTTCTTTTTTTAGCTCTGCTTTTTGATGCTACTGTTTTTTTTTCCTGCTTTGCTCTACAGTTTCCATGCGTTTGCTACAATATATATATATATATATTTTTTGCTCTGCTATTGTTGTTGTCCTACTGTTATTGTTGCTCTATCATTTGCCACAGCTGCTCTTAATTTGTCTTTTTTTTCCAAATGTTGTCCAGTTGTTGTTTTTTTTCTGCTTTGCTATTTTTTCTTTTAACAAAGTCTTAATTTTTTTTCTGCTCTGTTGTTTTTTTACTCTACTACTGTTGTATCTTAATTTGTTTTATTTTTTCTACTGTTGCTATTGCTCTGCCATTTGCTCTTAATTTTTTAAATATATTGGCTATTTTTTAAATGTCACTTGCTTTTAAATATATTGGCTCTTAAAAAATATCACTTGCACTTACACTTGCACAAAGTCTTAATTTTTTTTGCTCTGCTGCTGCTAGATCTTAATTTGTTTCTTTTTTTTTTCCTGCTATTGCTATTGCTCTGCCGGTTGCTCTTAATTTTTTTAAATATATTGGCTAATGTTTGGTTGTTTGGTTGTTTGATTATTTTTGAATTGTTGTAGGATAAAATGAGTTCATCAAGTAGTTTCCGTTCTACTGGTGCAAGCGTAAGTGCAAGTGGCACTGATGAACTTATAAATCTTTTTGGAAGTACGTAACCATATTAGAAAAAGGGAGAATAGGAAGTGTAAATGCCAAATGGCAATACAATTATTGTAATGGTGATTTCCAAGGGTCATACTATAGGTCAAAGCAAATTTATTGCAAATTAAAGGACAATGAATCAAATGTGATCTTAATGTGAAGGATGATGCTCTCCTTCAAATGAAAAGGGTAAGTGAAGAAACCGAGAACCGGAAAAACATAGCTAAACCAAAAAATATTCCTTTACTACCCTCCTCTTAACCTATTAGTAGTAAGATGACAAATACAATACATGTTTGAAATGAGGGGTTTAGAATGAAAAGGTATGAGCCAAGAAAAAAAAAGGTCACTGAAAGTAGTGCCTTGGAAAAGGCATTCAGTTAAGGTGGTAGGAAACACTTGCATTCTTTGATTGCTCGTATATTCTACTCAGGTGGGTTGCCTTTTTATTTGGCTAGGAATCCTTATTTTGTGGATTCTTTTCAGTTTACTGTTGTAAATCAAACTAGTAGTTATGTACCTCTAGTTACAACTTGTTGAGGACTACACTATTTAAAAAAGAAGGGCAAATGTTGAAAGGTTGTTGGAGTCATTGAAACAATCATAGAAGGAGAAGAAGTTCAGTATTATTACGATATATGGACTGATGCACAAAGAATGCCTCTTATCAATTTTATGGGAACTTTAAAGGATAGAGCTATATTTTTTTAAGCGGTTAATTATAAGGGTGAGTTTAAGGACAATCACCACATTGCCCAATTAATTAGTCAAGTAATTGATAATATCGAACCTCAAAATATGGTTCAAGTAATTACCGATAATGCTCTTATTTGTAGTTCAGCTGGATCAATTATTGAAGGTAAATACTCCAAGATCTTTTGGACACCATGTGTAGTTCACACAATTAATCTTGCTCTTAGGAATATATATTCTGCAAAGCAAATTGGAGTCACTATCTATGATTATGATGAATGCCATTGGATTACTCATATTGTTACTAATGTGACATTCATAAAAATTTTTATCATGAAAAGGTTGGCAATTTTTAATGACTTTGTGCCTTTGAAGTTACTTATTGTGGTAGAGACGTGCTTTGCATCTACAATTGTAATGCTAAAAAGGTTCAATTTTATCAAGCGTGGCCTTTTGACAATGGTTATTAGTAAAAAAATGGAGTAGTTACAAGGAAGATGATGTTCATAATTAGACTGCATTTGTGAAGGAAAATTTATTGAGTGACATCTTTTAAGATAAGATAGCATATATATTATCTTCCACATTCCCAATCTATAAGATGATAAGAGTTTGCGATGCTAATAGACCATGTTTGCACTTTGTTTATAAAATGTGGGACATGATGATTGAAAAAGTAAGGGCAGCCATCTATAAGCATGAAGGGAAGTTAAAAAATAAGGAGTCTAATTTTTATTCTATAGTGCACTAAATACTTATTGAAAGGTGTACCAAAAGTAGCATACCACTTCATTACCTTGTACATTTTTTGAATCCTGGTACAACCCAGTACATTTTGTATTTGGTTATTTCTTTGAATATAATATGAAAGAAAAAAATTTACTTACACTTTTATCTTTCTATAATTTAGGTATTACAGTGCAATGTGGTTTGATGAAAATCCCAATTGTGTTCCTTCTCATAAGGATGAAGAAATCTCAAATATGAGAACAAAGTGTCTTAAGAAATACTTTCCAAAGCCGGAGGATAGAGAGGTTGTTACTATAGAATATGCCAAGTTTTTAGGTTGTTTAGAAAGTTTTGCAGAATCTAATTCAAAATTTGAT
This sequence comes from Sextonia rubra, assembly GCA_037013555.1. NCBI lineage: Eukaryota > Viridiplantae > Streptophyta > Magnoliopsida > Laurales > Lauraceae > Sextonia > Sextonia rubra. The sequence continues at coordinate 99,359,059 of JASUAD010000001.1, read as the reverse complement.
AGAGTAATAGAACCAATTGTTTGGTGGTGTGCACATGGCTCTTTCGCACCTATTCTCCAATCTTTAGCATTGAAATTACTTAGCTAGCCATATTTTTCATCATGTTGTGAAAGGAATTAGAGCACCTACTCTTTCATTTACTCTATTATAAGGAACACAATGACACCAAAGCTTTGTGAAGACTTGGTCTTTATGCTAAATAATATTCGTCTCTTATCAAGGAGGAGTCGATAGTATAGGGAAGGAGAGAGCAAGCTCTGTGACATTGGTGGAGATGCATTTGATTCATTAGAAGGTGCTGGCTTACTTAAAATTGCAGATGTTTCACTTAATGAGCCTAACATAGAAGATGCATTATTTTATGAAGGCAATGCAGTTGAAGTTGATAGATGACTTTGCTTTTAGTGCTTTGGTTTGTAGTTTTGTTGCAATGACAACATTAAACTCTTGGTTTGTATGTGGCTTTTGACATAAATATGATTTGTTGGTTGACTTTATAATGGTATCAAGTAATTTTTGGCTTGTTGCATCTAAGAGTTCTAACCTTTTTTAAATTTTTAGTTATTAGCATATTGTATTATTAAAATTTTAAAAAAATATAAGTTTTTAATGGCCATACCCTAGCCAAGCCTATATCCTGTTTTTTAATGATTTTGCCGTATGGGTACACGTATTGGTACCGTCTTTCATAGGTAAGTATATGACTAATTATATTTTGATGAAGCCATTATGATTTTATACTTTCCTTTCATTCATTTACATATCAAGCTGCCTGTATTGTTTTTTAATAATCTTTTTATTTCTTAAATAGATTCAAATGCAAGCCTGGTCACTACTAAGAAGAGAATTAATTTTTTAAAATAAAGAGTAGTTTTTTTTTTATAAGATTAGTCTTTAAAAAGTAGCCTTTTTTATAAGGGTAACAACTTGATAAGAGTAGTTTTTTTAGATCTTAAATATTTTATTTTTTTTATAGTTTGTACTCAATTTATTGATTTTTTATAGTAATCAAAGATATAGATGATGTGCTTGAGTTTGATGACAGGAAGAGTTTGATGATGAGACAAAACCAAAAACAAGTAATGATACCAAACTTTGATGATGATTAGCACCGAGTACACTGATTATTTTAGTAGACATTCCTCTTAACAATTTATTTATTTATTGTCTTTTTAATAAATCTATATAATTTCTTTTACTACACAGGGAACACTGCACCTTCCCGCTTTCAGATGAGGATACTCGGATAGAAAAATTGAATCTAATTGGAGGCTTCCAAAGTTCAACATCTGTTAGATAAAAGGAGAAGATTCTTACATTGGAAAAGTACTGGTGAGGACTTAAGCATTAAAAATAAGCTTGATTTCCTTCATCTCAAGTTATGCTCTGTTGTAGTGAAGGTTCTCCCCCTTTGACAATATCCAACTATGAGATGTATTCAATAGATCTATCTTTATTTCTTAAAATTTGTAACCAAGTAGATATATCACATTTGACAATGACATTTTGCAAGATATGTTATTTTAGTTTCTATTTCTTTTTTCTTTTGATTTGAGTTGGATATGGTGGGATGAATTTTTTTTTTCTTCCTTTTCTTCTTTCTATGCAATATGAGTGAACTTAAAAGAGGTCAAATTCAAGTGACACTATTTTTTAGTATTTTATTTAATCTATATTGTTCCTATTGTTGAGTTGTTCAAGATATTGACAATTACAAAACCATGCTTATATATTTATTTTTACTCATAATTATCTTCTTTCTCTTGCATTGCTGTATATGTATTACAAAATAATAGATATTTATTTAATTTAAAATCTAAATATTAATTTTTCCCACACAAGTGATTATAATGATTTTAAAAATACGTTGAAGCAAATTTGGAATTGATTATATACAAACTTTGCTATCATTTTGAAGTTAACCAATTATATGTTTTCTTTGTAATGATTGATTTTGATTGCAGTTTTTACCATCACAATATAATTCAGACCTGGTATTTTTATTATTTTAATTTCTTTAATGAATTCATAATGTTATGAATTATATTAAATGAAAGATACAGCTTTCAATTGAAATCAGGCTGATTGATTCACCATATAAAATTATTTTGACTACTTCTCGTTTATATCCTCTCAATGTAGTTGCTTTAACCATTCTCGCAAGCAACCACTACCCCTTCAATTTCTCAAATCTTTATTTCCTCTCACATCCGATAATCCTCTTTTAACCCACCATCATTTGATTTTAAGCATTTCCTAAGAATTGTGACTCTTCAAGACGTATCTTAAAAACTAAAATCTCTCATTCTCTCCACACGTGTTTTGTCTTAGATGTCACATAAGCTTTTACAATAGAGTCAATCACATCCCACTGATTTCAAAATTGGTTTTGGTTTGTTTTCTTTTTTATTTGTTTCTGCCATTCGGTTACTCAAAGTACATTGCTTCTCATTGCTTGTGCTTATTCGTTAGATTTTAGACCTTTGGATTTGAAATAGTTTTGTTGTATAGTTTACTTTTAGCATCTAGGAGAGATAATTAATTTAAGCAGTTGGTTCTCAAAATCTTTTAAGAATTATAAATTGCCTTTAAACACAATACGAAAATGAATTGGATGCTTTTATGGGTTGTTTCTTTATTATTGCATTTTTGCCTTTTTTTTCTTTTTCCAAATGAAGAATGTAGTGATAGGATTTCTTCTTTACAACCTCTTTAATCGTTATCTGTGAGAGAATCGTCCTTTTTTAATTGTGAAAGCTTTATAAGAATGGCGTCTTGTGACTGATTTCATGGAATGTTGTTTGTAGAAGCACATTGCATGTGAATGGTTAAGTTTTTTGATATGGTTTTGATTTAGCAGAGCATTTTATAAAGAACTCTAGCATTACAAGAGATTTGAATGATTAAACACAAATGGATATGTCGCTTAAATGAGACATTATTGGAGGATGAGGGAAAGTAATCTCAGGTGAAGTTAAAAGTTCCTTATGGAAGTTTAATCCATGTCTTGTGTGTAGCCACTTTGAGCTATAGCCATGTCTTTTGCTTCTACTCCTCTTTAATATATACTTCAATTTTGATTTTCTCAGTTCTTTTCTCACATGGTTACTTTCTACGTTAGATTGATGTAACTTGAATTTTCTTTTCCAAAATGTGAAGGAATAAAGAACTAATTGTTTTTTTCTTTTTACTAGGATACACAATAAACTATCTCTGTTGATTTCTTTTATTAGGTATTTGAATTTTAAATATATACCACTGATTATGTTGCCCGTGCTAAGCATGGGGGCTTTTAGCTAGTTTTCATTCAACGGAAGAGGTTATTTGATGCTCACTGGTGCATTTACCTTGAATCTTAGTTTTCCTCAATTATGGCATGAATTTCACGGTGTTCAATTTGTATGTGTTCTAAATTCTAATGCAAACAAATAGGTCATGAAAAATCTAACCATTGGTGCTATTATCCAATTGCAGAACACCCATTGGATGAGAGGGTTCCACTTCCACCCAATGAATGGCTTAGATTACAGGAGGGGCCTCAGTGGCAATAAGTCTTTGCCCTAAAGTTATGGGGCCCCCTGAAGTCATCCGTAGGCATGTTGTTTAGATGGAATGGAATGATGCAGCTGTCCCACTATTTAGTCCGGGGAGTTGGACAGGAAGGGCCCTCCATGAACGCGTTGGAAGCCAGACACAATAAGAGAAAAATTCTTTCAATACTTTCTATACCTTTTGACTAACCAGTAGCAACAAGAATTACATTTCCTGGAGAAACATCATCTTGAAGAAATGGAATGCAATTAAGAATTATCAAAAATAATTATCTGTGCATTTTAAGTCCAGATGGATGATCATTTCTCATTTTGATGTAAAGAAGCCAAACTCCACCTCCTTCAGTTAGACCCCAGATAACAAAATTCAATCAAACTGCTTCAAGATCATACATAGTTCTCTCTCTATCTTCAAGCATCTCCCAGTTCTTTAAAGTTAAGATCTGAAAGCAATCATGGTCCATCTCAATGTTGGTTTTTTGAAGCAAATGTCCCAGCAGTTGCCTTGATTGCCGAAACAAAATCCAATGTGGAATCAAATACACAAGAATCATATTGATATTCTGGGCTTGAATGATGTATAAGCTTCGGATGTTGTCCCTGGTCATGACAGATGAGTAGGCAGATTATAGCACTTGACTGGTCCAACCAAATTAGCGGCTTCTATGAGTGCTTCCAGAAGATACTCTGGATAATCCTCAATGTGGGAACTGCCGTGCTGAGATTGCATCTTGTTTAGAACTCGTCCAACAATCTGGGGAGGATCACAAGGGATAAACAAAAATAGAAGAGAAATTTAATATATTTCCATACATTAAGAGACAAATCTATTGAAGGAAGTGTGTCGCTGATTTCTGCATAAAGGGACAGATAATTTCTGGAAACATAATTTTAAACAAACATTTAGTAAGAAGTTTTGAGCAGCTGTCTGATTGCACGGTCTGGACTTATAACAGAAGGGAAAAAAAGTTAATGTACGTTGAGTATAAGCTGCGAGAACTGCATTATAGGGGATATGCTTTAAATTTGGATGAGCAAGTCCAATCTAGAGGCAGAAATCCAGGAATGGAGGACCTACTCTTTGGATACGAGTGAGAGCTTCCTTGGAAGTCTTTATAGATCCTAGTGAGTATCCATTCTCCCAGAAAGTGAGGTTTCAACGTTTTGCTGGAATTAGAGAGATCCCTACAACCCCAGTATTTCTATTTGGAGTTCCAAGAACCTATCCAAATGCAGTACTCTGCTGCAATTCACTAATTCCTTCTCAGTTCAAGGGACCCAAAATGGCCTAATTTGGAAATCTAAGATGTGCATAGTACTGATTGCTGACATTAAGTGGTTTCGAATCTGCATAAATGATTCATTTTTGGTTGACTCCCCTAACACCCAATAGACTATATCATAAAAAAAAAGAGTGACAGCTTCAAATAGAAGCTTCTTTTTGCTACAGAAATATTCACTTCGACGGTCTTTCCACAACCCAATCAGCACTAGAAAATCAATAATCCAGGTTGTGGGCAATTTATGTTGGCAAGACAGCAATAATTTCCTGATCACATAATAATCCCAACAAGCCATATCATGGCTACCATTGCAGATGCAGATACCAATTCCAGTATGTTCCTTTTTATGCAGCACAAATTGGTGTTAGTGACTCCTTTGAATCAAACCCAAAACCAAAGTGAGAACGACGAATCTGAGGACATGTCAACATAAATAAGTAACAACATGACATATGAATACTGTAAAATAATGCATGAAGTTATAGAAAAGCTAGCTTTTATACAAAACTGGGGAAATAGCATCCAATGTAAAACAAACTAGGCAAAGTCAGCCTTGAGAAACAGAAAATCAGACCTTCCGTGCATAGCCACCATAAGCTACCCCACCAATCGAAGCCTGTGGTGAACCGGCTGTGTTGGCAGCACTCATCCTGCCATTAGAGTACCCTATCAGACCATGGAACTTGGACAGTTAGATTATTAATTCCCAAGAGTGCCAAAATGCTGAATTTGCAATGAGATCAATTTGATAAGCATTCACAGATCTAAAAACTCTGGAGATATAATAAAAGTTCCCGTGTAATTTGAAATCATTTACATTAATCTATAGAGCTAGAAAAATGGTGAAGGAAAAATACCAGCTTCAGACATCTTTTGGAAAAGCCCCACTTTCTTTAACGAATCGATTGTGTGGGAGTTAGTGCCACCAGCCAATTGAAGGAAGCCTTCAACATCAAGTTCGGTAAACTTTTACCACTCAGCAGTGATATAACGATATTATGGATTTAAAATCCTTAAAATATTTCATGTCAAAAAGGTACCATGAGGCCTGTTGCTAACAGAAGCCATATGAAGAGCAAAGGCAATTGCCTCCCTGGTTGCACCTCGGCCAATGTCTCCACTCATGGGCCGGCCATCCAACTGTAATAGATTTATACAGATTACAATTCATTTCATGAACTAAAAACATACAGCCTGACTCCCTAAAAACAGTAAAGAAGAAGGGATTGGGTTAAGGGCCTGGGAGTGCAGCCTGGATGGCACTCATTATGTAGCTTTTCAGTTTTCACATCCCAGCAAGGAAGAAGAGAGATAGCACAATGAACAAAAGAAGAATATTTCATACACACACAACATACATCCAAATTTCACATTACTTGTCATATAAAAAACAAAAAACATCAGTTCTTCCCAACACATGGAAATCTATGATGGCCTTTAAGTTACATTTTCTATAAAATGCAGTCCAATAATGAGTGTCAATCAAATTAGTGTCAAAATTAGGGTGAGTGCCATTTCATTTCATAGGGGTCTAGTTAATGTGAGGGGGTTGGATTGATTTGGGGGGTCTCAGTAAAAAAATTACCATCCACACAATCAGCAAGGGTTACCTCTTAGCAGAAACAAATCCTATATAAATACATGTATGAATGTATGCATGTATGTGCATATGATGTGCTCATATTTGATTGGCTGACACGATTGATATATAACAAGATCTTGGGAATGTATTCGTGTCCAGAATCTACTCCTCTCATAATGAGTTCTGATTTATCCGGCTCCCCTTGGGCCTGGAGGAATTAGTTTGGCCCAAAGGGTTGGGACACCCTCCGTTATCCAAAAAAAAAAAAAAACTAGCAGTGTTGCCGAAGAAAACCATGACACACCACCCAAATAGTTTGCCAATTTAAAAAAGTTCATAAATGCACCCCTTATAGTTTTCTACCTATTAATAAGCAAAAAAAGAAAAAAAGAAAAAAAGATAGTTTCAGTATAAATAAGCTACCATTACAACTATTTCAAGCATTCAGGCAATCAACCTAATTTGGCACATAAGAGGTGATTGAAAGAAAATTGATGTAATAAACATAGGGCGCACCTGCCATAAATTGTAACAATGTAGATGAGCCTCCATTATTGAGTACATCATATGCATTGCTGATACAGTTGAGTCTCCTACATCGGGTAAGCTGACCTGGGCCCATTATTAGATGATTAATTATCCCTTTCATTTCACATGAGCTACAAAGTTTCTAATACACAGCAATTATACTTGAAGCCCGCAAACACTAGAAACCCCCTTGTTAGGTAGCACCAGCCAAAGTTATCCCTGTGACACTAGAGCAGATGAACTGAAAAAATGATAGTAACAAAATATGTTGCTCAATAGGCCACTTTTTCATGAATCTTTCAATTTTCAAGCCTTGCTTTAATTGAAAAACATTTATTGCCTGCTGTCCATGATTGACATGTAAAATTTCTTTTCTATCAGTAAATTTACATATAAGAGTTAGAAATGAAACAAAAGATCCATGCATTTTTCAGAGTTCACTATCGCTGGACTCAGCACAGAATCTAAGCTGAAAACTAAAACTTTCATTAAACTTATGAAAGCTCAACCCCTCATCTAGGGGGATGGAGCAGCTTAATAATTAGTGAGGACAAAGAGATTGAGGAAGATGTTGAACATAGAATAAGAGCGGAATTGGTTGAAGTGTAGACATACTTTGGAGTGCCTTGTGATTGTTGTGTACCAAGTACCAACAAGATTGAAAGGAGATTTTAAAAGACAACAAATAGACTAGCTTTGACCTGTAGAGCAAAATGTTGGCTAGTCAAGAAGCCAATCTTTTAGGCAAAATATTTCCTTAAAGAAATATTTACAATATTTTGGCAAATCTGGCTCTTTCTTTTTTATTATTTAGAATGTATATAAAAAGTTTTTGCTTAAAATATGTTAAGTTTTTGTGGGTGGTTTGTGATCATTGTCTGCCAACATGATTAAAAGGAGATTTTAAAAGACAACAGGTAGACTAGCAATGACCTGCGGAGCAAAATGTTGGCTCGTCAAGATGTAGCACATACACTAAATGAGTATAGCAAAGATGTGAAACACTAAATGAGTGTAACAAAGATGTGAATATTGAGACAGATGTGTAGTAAAACTAGGAAAGGTAGTATTAGAAACCAACGGATTCAAGAACATTTAGGGGTAGCATCAATAGGTGATAAATTGAGAGAAACTCATTTGAGATGGTTTAGTCATGCGAAATAAGCTAACAACAGCACCACTGAGGATTTCTACCAAAAAAAAAAAAACAGCACCAATGAGGAAAAGTCTTTCTAAGCAAGTTGATGACTTGCCAAGTAATAAAGGTAGGCCGAAGAGGACGTGGATGGAAGTAGTGAGGTTGGAACTAAAGAAATGCAATTTATCCAAGGATTTGCCCCATGATTGACTGGAATGGAGAAAAAGAATTCATGCGGCTAGCCCCAACGTAGTTGAGACAAGGCTCTATTGCTGCTGATGGTGATGCATGATGATAATGATCATGAAACCTGACCCCTCATCAACCACACAATGTTCAATTGAACCTTCAAAAGCATAAAGCTCACAGTACACAAAAAGGAACCTGATCCAACTAATTTAACCTTAAGCCTTGGGTCATGTGATCAAGACAAACCCTTTTTTCCAGAAAACACCATGATCACTCATTATTAGTCAGCTTAAGAGATCTGAAGCATGATAAAAAGTACAAGTTGAGAGAAGTCAAGTATCTCAACCTGTTTTAGGTAAGTAAAGCCACAGATCTACAAGCTATTAAGTAAGGAAGGCTCCTCAAGGCACTACTGTCCAAGATTAGCTAATCAAAAGGTAGGAAACTTTAAACTTTCATGACTGGTAAATTCCACTAGTACAAGTGGCATTAGTTATCATTAAGCTTCATAGTAAAGTCGTTTGTTAAAATAATTAAAAATAAATGATAGGTGACAGTACAATGAGAACTTACAGCTACTAGTTTAAGATGACTAATTGAATCTGCCAAGATTTTCCAAAGCTTGTAAAATGGATCAGCATGCCTACAAAAAATTGCAATATTATCATCATCATCTAAGCCTTAAATCATCAAGTCAGGTAGGTCAAGAAACCACAGTATTAGAATATTCGTGGCTTGGCATCAGAAATGAAGTAGCAGTAAATATATAAATAAAATTCCCAGCATAAGTTAGTACCAAAATTGTGTTTAGACAAGCAGAAAACAACATAAATAGATCAAAGGATCAAGAAAGTTATTAAACGACATCTTTTCATACCTTGCTCTTGTATGTATCTCAATGGCATCCACAACATCTTGCTCAAGGAGTTGACAGGTGGAAGAAGCATCTCTAATGTATGAATGACCTCCTTAAAAAGTTCATCAAGTTCACCAAAAAAAAAAAAAAAGAAAGAAACAAATAATTTTAGAGTAGATGTCAACAAATACCGTTATAAACCCACAGAATGAAACATGGTACACTAGGAGACTATTAAGCAATACAAGCAACTTTATAGTCAGTCGTACACATGAAGGCCCTTGGGAAGGTAAATCTTTATGGAAAAATAAATCTGCACAAAAGTCATACTCACTTATGTTATCATATGGACAAATTGGGAAGCAACGACCACAACCATAGCAGCGTTCCTTTATAACTCCACCCTGCAGATGAAGAAAAACAGCTTCAACAGAAGAAAAGCAAGAAAGAAATTTATACTAGCCTACTAGAGTTAACAGAGGGTGCATGAAACACTTTGAATTAAACACATGCACTAGCATATAGGTGATCCTTCTTCCATCATTACCTTCTTCAGTGATATTGCATTGGCAGGGCAAACCATTTCACATGGCCTTGAACAATCAGCTGGGCATTCCTCAGGATCAAATTCTACGTAGAAAGTTATCAGAGTCAAAACAGGGATACTAATGGCATCAGAATAAAAGCTACAATTTTATGCAAGTGGGTCTCATAGTTCAATGACCTGCACCCTATGAAGTACAGGTACCGGTACGGTTATGCCGATACGGCAGAAACCTAAAAATAAAGAAGGATATGGGTATGGCTAGGGTACATCCATTAAAAAATTATATTTTTTAAATAATGCAATATGCAAATAATTAAAATATGTTAGAATCCTTAGATGCATCAAGCCAACAATTACCTAAAACCATTACAAATTCAACCTACAAACCATAATTTAATGTGAAAAGCCACATACAAGCCAAGAGTTTAAGCATTAAAAACAAAGTAAACACCAGAGCAAGTCCTTCAAGCTAAGAATCTTCACGATTCACATCCAATCATCCATGAACTTCAACTTCATCGCCTTCATTAAATAATACTGCTTCCATGTCAGGCTCATTAAGTGAAAGATTTGCAATTTCAAGTAAGCTAGCACCCTGTGAATCAGATGCATCTCCACCAATGTCCCACAGCTTGCTCCCTCCTTCCGTGTATTATAGACTCCTTCTTAATAGAAGACGAATATTGTTATGCACAAAGACCAAGTCTTCACAACGCTGTGGTGTCATTTTGTTCTTTTTCATGGAGTGAATGCAAGAGTAAGTGCAACAATTCCTTTCACAACATGATGAAAAACATGGCCGGCTAAGTTTAAAGCTATTGAGCTGAGAGGGGGTTAGGGCTGAGTCACAATCGATCAGTTGTCAATATTACTCATTTTGCACATTAACCCTTATAAATATTTACTCCTATACCCTTTGATGTTTAAAGAATATTAATCTGACCACATACGTACTCATGCTATACCCACGCCACACCCAAATGTCAAATTCAAGAACAAAACGTACCGATTATGGTTGACAGTACCCGGTACATATTCAGCCGTACCTGTACCCATATCCATATCATGTATGTACCCGGTATGGGTACGGCAACATTTTTGGAGTACCAATGCCTCATAGCCTGTACCATTCATTTGATGGGCTCCATTATGGATAGTGGAATCCTTTTAAGTAACATACTGGAAAAGATATGAACAACTATACCACCAATACCAAGGTATTTATAGATTCTGTGCACACGGCACATAATCTTCACAGCTGGGGTTGGACAGTTCAAATCTGCCATTGTGAATGGCTGTCTGGCAGGCTGGGGCGCCAACACAAATTTTCTGGGAATCCCATTTGAAATTCAAATTTCAATTACTTTTTCTTCCTAACATCCAATTACATTTTTCTCCCTAACATCCACAATTTATGATACCATGAAAACTGCCACTAGTGGCGTAGTTAGCACTCAGCAGTACACTTTGTATGCCATGAAAATTGCCACCACTGATGTAGTATTTTTTTTTTTTTTTTTTGGTAAACCATGAATTTCATTAAGGACAGAAACAAACCACAGATAATAACCCAACATCAAAACATAAACAAACCAGCCCAACCCAATGAAAGACTACTACAACAGCAATAAAACAGCCAGGAAACCACGCCGGGACAAAATCAAAACATTCAGCCACCACTGATGTACATCAAACATTCAGTACACTTTGTACATCAAATTCATGCTTATCTTGCAAGATAATTACCAGCTTTCCGGAAGTGAAGGTCTTCATCATCATTGATGCTGATCATTACCCATGGCTTCCGAAGAGGAACAATCTCCCTTGCTGCCTCAATCCCTTCACTCACCGCATTAACAACCGATGAATCCGCCGCGCAATCAATGCAATCGACTGTAAAAGTTTCAAAACAGAGTTTCAATACAAAGTCTTAAACCGATTTTTGGATAGGAATGGAAGGCAAATGACTCCTCTTTCAGCACAATACTGCTATACTCAAACAACTATGGCTTTAAGGAAGACTAAAAATTGAAGATTTCAATTTTCTACAATTTCATTTTGTATCCTTTGGTGGGTGAAACATTTTCAGCAGTGAAATGACTTTCCAGTTTGAACTTTTCTGCCTCATGGCTCCAAATCTCCTCCTTCACAAAATCCCATAAAAACGCTTTCACCCCAGGAAATGAAAACCGCGAAGACGCTAACACACAGAAAATCACTCTTCCCCAGTAACCCATTTTCATTTTCTTCAGAAGAAGCTCTGCACAAGCATAACACAAAAGTACAAGTACCTCCTGCGAGCGTATAAATGAGAGACAGATTTCTGATATCGACAACGTCCTGAAAGGAATTGCAGAAACAAAAAGAACCCATTATCCTATTGATGAATTGGGATTTCAAAGCGGGGTTTTAGAGTTTGAACGGATTGAACCTCGAAGCTAGCTCCACATATGAGCTTCACCCAAGTCCCTCTTCGGAGGGATTCGTGTGGAGGGGATGAGGATGAAATCGATGGGATTCCAGATTCTTCTACGAGGGTTCTAATCTTTCCACGTAATTGTTGATTCTTCCCACGATTCCCTGAGAGAAGATGCGTAGAAAGATTATAAAAAGATGACACTTTTCTTCTTCTTCTTCCTGGAGAAAGATTAGATTTTTAACCTCTTTGGAAGAGAGAGAGAGAGAGTTAGAGATGTAGAGAGAGAGAGAGAGACCTGAAGGAGGTAAAGAGTGTTGATGAGAGAGAAGAGAAGCAGCACAAGAGAAGCTCAGAGCCACAGCCATGAACGAATCTGCTTCCCGCAGGCAGGAATGGATGATGGAATTTCAAAGCAAAAATTTCAATATGCCCCTCACTTGTTACCTTTTTTTAAAAAACGAATCCCTATAAACATAAATTGGGAATGTCAAAAAGAACATTAAATATTTTGATATATTTTCAATTAGGACCTTTTGTTTAAATTCGCAGGATTAAGTTCGCCCTTTTTAGCTTGAATCCACTTTCTCCGTTGTGTGTTTTTCTTTCATGCTTCTGGAATTCCTCATCGGTTTTCCATAATGTGGAGAAACATATTTCGCAACTGCAAATCTCCGATGACATGGGCCGGGTGGAAATTTCCAATTTTTTTTATTGATTTTTATATTCGATCCCCTCTTATAAGACTTGGAAATCCTCATTTTAGATTTACATTGACATCAATTTTTACAGCTAAGTACCAATATGCACTTATATTGATGTGAAATTCTTGGGAAAAATTTTTATTTTAGGGGCAATGAGGAATCGTCAAATCTATGGATTCTTCACTTGATTTGAAAAAATGCTTGACTTTGTAATTTTCTGTGTGCTTTAAAATGAAGAATCTAAGGTGGACCTCTAGGGGGCACTTTTGGTAAGGGTCCGTAGGGATGAGGGGATTCTATGGTTGCAAAGAACCCCTCATGAAGCCAGTAATCAACCTATCCTCTCTTAAAAAAATCATGTTTGACAAAATAGAGGATTTCCAGGGAAGAAACCTCTAAGAAATCAACGACTTCGAACATTTTAGCCAATATATTATGATCCACAAGGCTATATGTTATGAAGTTTGATCACATAGCCGTTCTTAGCCTCTAAATTAGATCCAAAGGTCTGGATTAGGGGCACATAAAAGTTCAGATTTGCATCTTTAGCACTGATTATGTTTTTTGAAAATATCTCAGCATAGAAGATTTGACATCTAAAAACTAATCCTGTAGCCTTTTTGGGATGAGAAATAATCTTAACAGTTCTGATCTACAATATTGGACCCACAAATGTATTATTGGCCACAACACCCGGACCCCTTATTTCAGCATTGGAGGAGCACGTTTCTACACTGCTACAGTTTCCTCGGGTCTAAGGGGGGTTGAATCCGCATTAGCGTGGAACACGGAATGAAGTGTTCCGCGTTCCACGCACCTGCCAAACATAGGGATTCTGCAATTGTGTGGAAAACGGTCTAATTTTCCACAGAATCCAAGTTTGAGAAAATATAAAAATTGAATACTCAGCTAATAAGTTAAATCCTAGCAAAGTGAAGGTCTCATCTTCATCATTGCCCGCCTACCTTATATTCTTCGTTCCTGATCACTCCTTGGTGGATATCATTTGACAATGAATTTCTATGGACTATGCAAATAAACGGGCCTCCATGGACTCATGACAACAAAAAAAGCCCCTTTTAATGGGCAACAATGGAAACATGAGTTGTCCATGTGATTTGTACCATCTCTAGAGAGGAAGAATTATGAATGTCAATATACATGACAACTATTTTGAGCAGAGCCATTCATTTATTGATGCCAGTCACCAAAATTCAGTGCTATCACACGAGTCTAGATCCTCTAAGTATTTGCTCTAGTGTGACTAGGGTGGACCACTCAAGGTCCACCGTGTCATTGAGAGGGTAGCCTGCCATGCACACAAGGAGCTTGAGCAGGCTACTTATGGTGACGTGGCAGATCATGAGTGATCCACTCACGATCTTAGCGGATGGAGAATACGCCTTCGATTTGCAAATTGTAAGTTTTAACCCTTTTACAAATGGCCTTCAAGTCCTAAAATACTACAAAGATGGTTAGTTGCTGGCACATTCAACTTTTATGTTCAACCCATGAGTCATGAGTCATGAGTCATGGCACAATCTGCTTAGAACTTTTACATGGTATTGACATCTTAGTTTCACATTATTGCAAAGGGATCTCACTAGCCAGTTTTATTGATTACTAAAACAACCAACCAAACAAACAAATTTTACATATGCAACCCATGATCGATGCAAAACCAGTCACCAAAGCGGTATCACAGAATTTCAACAAGGGGCCAATGTTTGCATGCAACTGAATGCTTATAAATTCATGGTTTCAACAACAGATTATTAGAGGTATGGGGTAAAGAATATACATCTAGATGTAGGTGAGATCCTATATAAAGTGGATGTCACACCCCGAGCTCAAGATTTCCTTGATTTGGCTAATTCCCAAGGTGTGGCATGCATACTCTTGTAAAATTCACGCCCCAAAAGAAAAGTCATGACAGAATCGACAAGGGATGACACACATGCTTCATGCATGTGAGATAGATGGTACTACACTTGTGAGAATAAAATTTGTGCAGAAGTTTTTATTTATCACCTGTATATTTAATATTCAATTGATATCACAGTATGAACAGTCCAAATTACATTTCAACAAACATACTATATGGTAGAGATCCACAATGCTCTAAATGAAAATACACATGTATACCATGTCCAAAATACAAATTCATCTAAGCAATGGAAGATGCATATGCCAATAAGTATATGGTGACAATATGGAAAGACGACACAGTGCATAATAGTGCCAACCATTGGCTAGCCTAATAATACCAAAATACCCCCACGACGCTCTTCATACAAGATAACACAATGAATATCTTTGCAGTGCTCATCTATACCCTAAAGAGTCCTTGAAACTTCCTTTACAGGTACATTTACGCGTAAATTGGAATCCTGACCTGTAACACCAATATGATAGTTATGAATACGACAATTCAACTACGTATCAAGTAGATATAAAGTAACACATGCTGTATCTAATATATTTAAAAATATGTGATTAAAATGATGATCAATTATGGTCAACTATGCACATTGTGCAGAATGAATCAATTATACTTGTGAATGTCAATGAGTTGTAACCAACTAGGCAGCTACTACTTTAACTAAATCCACTCTCACTAGGCTAATCCACCTTCATCTTGGCTAGATTCGCTCGAAGTGAGAGCAATATGTATACACACCGTGCAGGATCTAACTAGCACCCTAGGCCTAGGTATAATCTGATTACCCAATTCTAGAGCTTTGGACACTCCTATTGCTCACTACAATAACCAAACTCAATTTAAACCGAACTCAACTCCACTGGCCTATTAAGGTAAAAGTTATGTAGCGCTAGATTATTCGGGTTCAACGAGGGAAACTTGAGTAAGATTATTTTGTATCATTCTATTCTTTGAGAATTCAATCTTATTATGATTCATTTCTCACTCTATTCATATGTAGTTCCAATTCAATTCAAGATATATAAAAGTGGGGAAGTAAACCGATTATGCAATAATATCATCGAGAAGTAAAAAAATAAAATAATTGTATCAATTATGTGGAGGACAATAATATAGAATCTTCCAATATGCCAATGCAATTTTAGTAATAAAATCAAGAAAATTTGCTAGCCAATCTTAATCTAATAACCCATCATCTCTAACCACCCATTTCCTTGTACTTTTAGGTTACCATATATCTTTGCTTGATTTTACATTTTATATGCATTGTACATTGAAATTCCTTTAACCAACACCTATGGTTAAGCGCTAGACTAAAAGGATAATACACATGATGTCACGCCCCGATCCTGGGAATTTGAGGATTTAAGTGGGCGCCCAAGGCGTGGATACGTAATCACCTAGTAATCCGTGCCCTAATGAATTGTGCATGAATTCCTACAAAGGAGATTCCATAGGAATGTGTGAGGTATGCCAATACACGTAGGAATATAATTCATCATAAACGAACTCCTGCGAAATACTCTATAAGGATCAAGAGCAAAACAAGAGAAATATATACATATATTTAAAATTCATAGATAGATAGATATATATGTCAGTGCTTAAGACTTAAATACAAGTCGTACAATTCAAACTGCTACTTAGAGAAATTGGGTACAGAAGGTTCAATTTGCGAATTCCCAAGGGTAAACCAAAAGTTTGACTGTAACATATCCAGAACCGGTGCCCTCCGTAGGATGACTAATAAAAGACATCGTCATCCTTCCATTCATCTATACCTTAAGGTCCCATTGGGGCACTCTCCGGGGGGGCGTCAACACCCTAGTGGGGACCGGGTTTTGTACTTGCAATACCAAGGGTAACACTATTAACATAACGGTTAAGCAAGTACTGAGCATATGGAACTAGCATAACATATATCAAATGAACTTATAAATATACCCTGAATAGAAGAACGGTAATAGTCTACTAGGCATAATATGCATGAGTAACAATAAGTGAAGAATCAAAATCAAGACATAGTACACACGAATTGGCATCCACGAGGCTCCATTCTCTCAAAAGGAAGCATACATACATATGGGTCGCTAAGAGATCAAACTAGCTTTCCAAGGAGTGCCGACAACTCCTCCGTAAACTACTGCAGTAGTGACATAATAATACCCAAAAGGGCACAAGCTAAGTGGTGCTGACTCGGATTCAATCATACGAGTTATATCATACATAAGAAATAATAGTTTGAAGTATAATCAGTCATGAACAGATGCATCATTAAATGAAGCATATACATAAGAGCTACAAAGGCTTGAACTTCGACTATACCCTTATGGCTAGCAAGCACGCACTCAGTAGAAGCTCTGGCTTGTCAGACATGCACTCATTAGAAGCCCAGGTCCGAATAGCCTCAGGGTTGGACTAGAGAGAGAGAATGCATAGACAAATCATGTTGAAGGCATGGTATTTAACAATATGAATGCATTCGGATTGAGTAAATATTCAGGAAGTCACCGTTCACCGTGTCAGGTGACCCATGATCCCCAAGGTCATTCAATACGATGTACTCATAAAACACCCGGTGTCATTGCGTTACCATATCTTGGTATTACCTTGTATACATGAAGGACACCCCTTCTTATGCCAACATCCATGGCTTGACATTGGAGAATCATCCAGAATTCATTCATTCTCTTAAAGTGTAATTACAGTTGGGCCAGTATGGTGGTAGGGAAAGGTGCCAATACTACGGCCCTATAAGGTCAATGAAGAAATTCCTAATGTCCTAAATTCACTGAGTTCTTACGGCTTAGCCGTATATAATGCTACGGCTTAGCCGAGTAATTCAGGATTCCTCCAATAGTTCAGGCGTATTTATGGCTTAGCCATATATTAGCCCACAGCTTAGCCGTGTTAAGCCTACGGCTAGGTTACGGTTGGGTTACGGCTGAACCGTAAGGCATTACACGGCGTAGCCGTGTGTAAGCCACAGAAGAAGACAGGCTTTTCAAGCTCTCGGGAAAATGCGTCGTAAGAAGGCTTACGGCTTGGGCACGGGCTGGCTACGGCTTAGCCATAGTTCATTTCATGGTGTGGCCGTAGGTAAGTCGCAGTATAAAACCCAGTTTTGTTGCTCTCTGGACTTTGAGCCGTAATCTCTTACGGTTTAGCCGTGGCTTCGCCGTACGCTTCAGAAAACCTGAAGTCAGTTCTGTAGCTCAGTTTCAATACGGGATCAATACAGAACCCGAATTGTGGGGAGTTTCCATGACTTAATTATAGTGTACTTAAGTGCTCAATGCCCACACACCCTCCTATTCCATGTTCCCATCCTAACTTCATCCATACCACCTTTTCACACAATTCAAACAAGGAAAAAGGGGCTGAAATTCAAGAATTGAAAGGTCTAACCCAAGGATCAACAACTTAATCATGCATGCAGCACATATGAACTCTAATACTTGCCTCTTAATAGTGCTAGCCTTCTCTAACTCTTTCATGTTGTGTAGCTAAGGAAAACCTCCAAGACAAAAATGGGTTCTCTATAAGTAAAACATGAAATGAAGAATGGGACTTAGATTTGCATGCATGTCATGTAAGTGAATCCTTATGACTCTAATAAACCCAAAATGAATGAGATGGAGGTAAGTTTTCACCTTATGCAGCTAATTGCTTGGAGAGGGAGAATACTCAAGGAGAGAAATGCACAGAGAAGGAAAAGAGGAAGAAGAAGAAAAGTTCCCACCACTACATGTAAGACTTCTCAAGTCTAGTAGCTCCCTAATTTGGAAGTGAGGATAAAGATTGAGGAGGAGAGAATCACTCTAGCAGCCAACGTGAGAAGGAATGAAGAGGAAGGAAGAAGGGACGTTGAGTTCCTCCTTTTTAAAAGGAAATTTCCTATCTTGCATGCAAACCCATTTTCCTTGGGGTATTTACGATTTAAGTCACGTGCCCGAAGTTAGCCTGAGATGAATCCAAATTAAGTTGGGTCCAACACGGAAGATGATCTACACGAAAAATTATACAAGGAGTAATTGACGAGGTGCCCATAAGATGCAAGAACAATTTACAAAAAGGTCCTCAACTACTGAGGAAAAGTTCAAACTCCGCTCAACTCCTCGTCCAAAACCTAAATCCAATCGTTTTTAAACTAGATTAACCTTAACAACGTTTAATTAACATAGAACAAGATTAATTAACGTAGATTAAAATTAGTGGGATTTGGAACCTTACATCCTCTCCCACTTAAGATCATTCGATCCTCCGAATGTGACGTATCTCGGGTAGTAGCTCAGGATATTTTGCCCGTATTTGATCTTCAAGCTCCTAAGTGGCCTCTTCCTATCCATGATGCTCCCATAGGACCTTAACCCATTTAATCATTTAGGTACGTAGCACTTGCTCTTTCGTGTCAATGACACGAAGTGGTCTTTCTTCATAGCTTACTTCGGGCTTAACTTGGATGTCGTCCAACTCAAGAACATGTGAAGGATCCGGGAGGTACTTTCTAAGCATCGACACATGGAGTACATTATGAACTCCTGCAAGCGGGGGTGGTAGCTCCAATCGATAAGCTAAATCTTCAACTCTACTCAGTATCTCGAAAGGCCCTACAAACCGTGGAGCTAGCTTGCCCTTTTGTCCAAACCTGATAATACCCTTCATTGGGGAAACCTTCAAGAAAACTTTATCCCCCACTTGGAACTCAAGGAGCCGACGGCGGTTATCTGCATAACTTTTCTGGCATGATCGTGCAACCTTCAATTTATCTTGCACCTTTTGTACTTTTTTCGTTGTATCCGCAACCAGATAGGGTCCATGAAGACTTCTAACTCTAACTTCTTCCCAACAGACTGGAGTACGGCACTTACGTCCATACAATGCTTCGAATGGGGCCATTCCGATGCTCGCGTGATAACTATTATTGTACGCAAATTCACATAAGGAGAGGTGTTCATCCCACTCCTTCCCGAAGTCCAACACGCTAGCTCGGAGCATATCTTCAAGGGTTTGTATTGTTTGCTCCAATTGCCCGTCGGTTTGTGGATGATAAGCGGTGCTAAAACTAAGTTTTGTACCCAAGGATGTTTGAAAAGACTGCCAGAAGAAAGACACGAACCTACTATCTCGGTCGGATATAATTGAAACTAGAGTACCGTGTAGCCACACAATCTCATCAATGAAGATCTTGGCCATCTCATGAAATTTCATCCCTTTCCTAATGGGAATAAAGTGGGCTGACTTTGTTAGTCGGTCGATAATCACCCACACAACATCATGATGTTTACTTGTTTGGGGCAGCCCTGAAATAAAATCCATCGTTAAATTCTCCCATTTCCACTTAGGGATCTATAGAGGATACAATAGACCGGGAGGCTTTCTATGTTCAGCCTTTACACGTTGACAGGTAAGATACCTTGCTACAAAGCTCGCAATATCTCGCTTCATGTTATTCCACCAGAACCTGCCATGTAAGTTTTAGTACATTTTTGTACTCCCGGGGTGTATGGAATATCGAGCACGATGTACTTCAGTCATGATTGCCTTCTTTAAGTTATGATTTTGGACCCCTGGAACACAAAGCCGATCTCTGAAATACAGTATGCCATCTACTATCCTAAAATCGGGCCTCTCGGATATACGGTCACGAATCTTAATGAACTCCGTGTCTTCAAACTGCCTCTCCTTAATTTGTTGGATTAGGGTGGGCTCGAAGACTGACATAGCTACCAACATGACCTTGTCGTCCACGAACTTAACTTCCACATCCAGATCTCGAAATTCTTCCACTAAGGAACATTCCCCGCACATAGCTGCCATCTCAATGGTTGATTTCCTGCTCAAAGCATCGGCCACTACATTCCCTTTTCCAGTAAAATATTTGATCGGAAAGTCATAATCCTTTATGAATTCTAACCATCTACGCTGTCTCATGTTAAGATCGTGCTGATAAAATAGATACTGGAGACTACGATGGTCGCTATGGACTTCAAATCTCTCCCCGTATAGATAGTGTCTCCACAACTTCAACGCAAAGACCACTGCAGCTAATTCTAAATCATGCACAGCATAGTTTTTCTCATGTTCCTTTAATTGTCGAGATCCATAAGCTATCACCTTTCCATTCTGCATTAGTACACATCCTAGCTCGATCCTCGAAGCATCGGTATAGATAACAAATCCACCACTACCCTCTGGTAGAGATAAGATTGGAGCTGAGGTTAGTTTCTCTTTTAGGAGTTGAAAACTCGATTCACATTCAGCCGACCAAACAAATGGCTCATTCTTCCAAGTCAATTTTGTCAAAGGTGCAACTATTTTAGTGAAGTCCTTCACAAACCTTTTATAATAACCCGCCAAGCCAACAAAGCTTCTAACCTCTGCAACTGTTTTGGGGCTTTGCCAATTGGTTATAGCCTCAACCTTAGCTGGATCAACTGCAAGCCCATCTTTTGAGATTATATACCCCAAAAGGCGACTTGTTCTAGCCAAAACTCACACTTGTCTAGTTTAGAATATAGTCTGTAGTCCCTTAATAATTGTAAAGAAATCCTTAGATGTTCCGCTTGCTTGTCTCGAATCTTGGAGTAAACCAATACATCATCAATAAAAATGACTACAAACCGATCAAGGTAGGGTGAAAAGATCTTGTTCATCAAGGCCATAAATACCGCCGGGGCATTTGTTAACCCAAAAGGCATAACCAATAATTCATAATGCCCATATCTTGTCCTAAAAGCTGTTTTTGATGTATCTTGATCCCTAACTCGAAGCTGGTGATATCCAGACCTTAGATCAATCTTTGAAAAATGGGTTGACTGTAATTGATCAAACAGTTCATCAATGCTGGGCAGTGGATATTTGTCTTTTATTGTCACCTAATTTAACTGCCTGTAATCAATATACATTCTGAGGGTGCCATCCTTCTTCTTCACGAATAAGACTGGGGCTCTCCATGGTGATGTGCTAGGACGAACAAACCCTTTATCCAATAAGTCTTGCAACTGTACCTTTAGCTTACGTAACTCTGCTAGTGCCATTCTATATGGAGCCTTAGAAATGGTAGCGGTACCAGGCACTAACTCTATCGTAAAGTCCACTTCCCTAATCGGAGGAAGACTAGGTACTTCGTCAGGAAACACATCCGAAAACTCACAAACCACCGGTATTTCTTCTAACTTCTTAGGTGACTTCTTCTCCACAATAAAGGCAATATACCCCTCACAACAACTATGAATTAGTCTTTCCTCTCGAAGTGCTGAAATTAATATAGTGTTCGAACTTTTCTTATCACCTTGGAATGCAACACTTGGGCCATTTTCACTCACCTTCAAGGTGACCGTCTTACAGAAACAGTCTAGACAGGCCATATACTTGGTCAACCAATCCATGCCTAAGATTACATTGAAGTCATGCATGGGTAAAACAATGAGTTCCGCCGGGAGTAGGACCTCTCCAATAAGAACTTGACAACTTGGGTAATAGTCATCACAAGCCACCCTTTTGCCAATGGGAGTGATAACACTCAACACATACGGTAACTGTGCTGGTGGCTCCCGTATCCTGCTAGATAATCGGGATGAAATGAAGGAGTGCGAAGATCCTGAATCAAATAACACTTTAGCTTCTAGGTCACAAACAGAAACTTTACCTAAAACCACATGCTCTGCTGCCTCTGCTTCTTCATGAGTCAACGCATAGGCGCGGCCTTGTCTTTGGGGTCGACTTTGTTGTCCTAGCTTTTGCTATCCTTAACCCTGCTGTGACTACCCTTGGCCTTGCCTTACCTGCTGTTGTTGACGAGTAGGCGTTGATGGTGTTACCTTGGAAGACTGCTGATACTGCTGATGCGGTGGGGCTCGGCTAGAATCTTTCCTTCTTGGGCATTCTGACAAGCGATGGTCCATGAAGCCACAGCCAAAACAGGCTCCCATGGACCTCCAGCATTTACTAGTCTCGTAACCCTTCCCGTATACACCACAGATTGGTCGTGATGACCAATTAACAGCTCCCTTTTGTTTCTTAAAATATTGCTGGCCCTTCGCAGAAGGCAGGGCACTCTTCTTGGACTCTCCTAAAAATAGGCTTTTTTCGATTTCTTCAGTTACATAAGCTCTTGCTACCGCATCATCATACTAAACTGGTCATTGGAAGGCTGTAGCATGTCCCTTAATAGCAGGCCTCAACCCTTCAAGGAATCTCTCTACTTTCTTCTCCTCAGTGCCAATCAGATCTAAAGCAAATCGAGAGAGCTGGGTTAATATGTGACCATACTCTGCAACTGTCAGGGAGTGCTGCTATAGGGCGAGGAACTCTACCTTCTTCTTGAGGGTGACATGTTCAGGAATAAACTTCTTCCTAAACTGCCTCTTAAAGGCTTCATATACAGTAACATCTGGCATAGCCCTAATATGGTCCCGTATACTCTTCCACCATGTGTCCGCAATATCCCTGAACATGGATACCGTGAGGACTACCTGCTGCCTTGGCGTACAAGTTAGTGTATCAAAGACATTCTCAGTGTGGACAAGCCATTCGTCTGCTTGCAACGGATCCTCTTGTCTCGTAAACTCTGTGGCTCCCCTCTTTCAGAACTTTTCATACAAGGAATTGGGATCTTCGGGTTGATCTTGCCTGTTCAATAGGGTGGCTAACTGCAATTGCATGGCAGCTTGATTGGCATTACTAGTAGATAATTGATGCATCAACATCATGAACCGCTCCTCCGTGTTGTACGTAGGACGAGGAGGAGGTTGCGGTGGAGGATCCGCACCTTCCAACTCCATATTATTGCGGTCATTATCACCCCAACTACTATTTATACCAGACCCAGACGCCATGGATCTGCAATTACAATGGTTGTTAATCACATACATACATATACATACATATATACTACAACTCTACACAAGATTATTATACATAATAGAAAACCCAACCCTGAACGGACCTATCGGAACCTCACCACGTTTCCTAATATTGCTAAGTCTTTTAAATTGATAATTGACTTATTAGCGGGCTCTGATACCATTACTTACGTATGTCACGCTCCGATCCCGGGAATTTGGGGATTTAAGTGGCCCTCCAAGGCGTGGATACTAGTCCTGTAGTAATCCGTGCCCTAATGAATTGTGCGCGAATTCCTACAAGGGAGATTTCACAGGAACGTGTGAGGTATGCCAATACACGTAGGAATATAATTCATCATAAACGAACTCCTGCGAAATACTCTGTAAGGATCAAGAGCAAAACAAAAGAAATATATATATATATTCAAATATTCATAAATAGATATATATATATGTCAGTGCTTGAGACTTAAATACAAGTTGTACAATTCAAACTGCTACTTAGAGAAATTGGGTACAGAAGGTTCAATTTGCACATTCCTAAGGGTAAACCAAAAGTTTGACTGTAACATATCCAGAACCGGTGCCCTCCGTAGGATAACTAATAAAAGACATCGCCATCCTTCCATTCATCTATACCCTGAGGTACCGTTGGGGCACTCTCCGGGGGCACGTCAACACCCTAGTGGGGACCGGGTTCTGTACCTGCAATACCAAGGGTAACACTATTAACATGACTGTTAAGCAAGTACTGAGCATATGGAACTAGCATAACATATATCAAATGAACTTATGAATATACCCTGAATAGAAGAACAGTAGTAGTCTACTAGGCATAATATGCATGAGTAACAATAAGTGAATAATCACAATTAAGACATAGTACACACGAATTGGCATCCACGAGGCTCAATTCTCCTAAAAGGGAGCATATATATATATGGGTCGCTAGGAGATCAAGCTAGCTTCCCGAGGAGTGCCGACAACTCCTCCGTAAACTACTGCAGTAGTGACATAATAATACCCAAAAGGGCACAAGCTAAGTAGTGCCGACTCAGATTCAATCATACGAGTCATATCATACATAAGAAATAATAGTCTGAAGTATAATCAGTTATGAAACAAACGCATCATTAAATGAAGCATATATATAAGAGCTACAAAGGCTTGAACTTCGACTATACCCTTATGGCTAGAAAGCACGGACTCAGTAGAAGCTTTGGCTTGTCATACATGCACTCATTAGAAGCTCGGTCCGAATAGCCTCAGGGTTGGACTAGAGAGAGAGAGAATGCATAGACAAATCATGTTGAAGGCATGGTATTTAACAATATGAATGCGTTCGGATTGAGTAAATATTCAAGAAGTCACCGTTCATCGTGTCAGGTAACCCATGATCCCCAAGGTCATTCAGTACGATGTACTCATAAAACACCCGGTGTCATTGTGTTACCATATCTTGGTATTACCTTGTATAAATGAAGGACACCCCTTCTTATTCCAACATCCATGGCTTGACATTGGAGAATCATCCAGAATTCATTCATTCTCTTAAAGTGTAATTACAGTTGGGCCAGTGTGGTGGTAGGGAAAGGTGCCAATACTACGGCCCTATAAGGTCAATGGAGAAATTCCTAATGTCCTAAATTCACTGAGTTTTTATGGCTTAGCCGAGTAATTCAGGATTCCTCCAATAGTTTAGGCGCATTTACGGCTTAGTCGTATATTAGCACATGGCTTAGCCGTGCTAAGCCTACGACTAGGTTACGGTTGGATTACGGCTGAGCCATAAGGCATTACACTGCGTAGCCGTGTGTAAGCAGTAGAAGAAAACACGCTTTTCAAGCTCTCGCGAAAATGCGCCGTACAAAGGCTTATGGCTTGGGCACGGGCTGGCTATGGCTTAGCCGTAGTTCATTTCATGGTGCAACTGTAGGTAAGTCACAATATGAAAACCAGTTTTGTTGCTCTCGGGACTCTGCGTCGTAATCTCTTACGGCTTAGCCGTGGCTTCGCCGTACGCTTTAGAAAACCTAAAGTCAGTTCTGTAGCTCAGTTTTAATATAGGATCAACACAGAACCCGAATTGTGAGGAGTTTCCATGACTTAATTATAGTGTACTTAAGTGCTCAATGCCCACACACCCTCCTATTCCATGTTTCCATCCTAACTTCATCCATACCACCTTTTTACACAATTAAAACAAGGAAAAAGGGGCGGAAATTCAAGAATTGAAAGGTCTAACCCAGGGATCAACAACTTAATCACGCATGCAGCACATATGAACTCTAATACTTGCCTCTTAACAGTGCTAGCCTTCTCTAACTCTTTCGTGTTGTGTAGCTAAGGAAAACCTCCAAAACGAAAATGAGTTCTCTACAAGTAGAACATGAAATGAAGAATGAGATTTAGATTTGCATGCATGTCATGTAATTGAATCCTTATGACTCTAATAAACCCAAAATGAATGAGATGGAGGTAAGTTTTCACCTTATGCAGCTAATTGCTTGGAGAGGGAGAATACTCAAGGAAAGAAATGCACAGAGAAGGAAAAGAGGAAGAAGAAAAAAAGTTCCCACCACTACATGCAAGACTTCTCAAGTCTAGTAGCTCCCTAATCTGGAAGTGAGGATAAAGATTGAGGAGGAGAGAACCACTCCAGCAGCCAATGTGAGAAGGAATGAAGAGGAAGGAAGAAGGGACGTTGAGTTCCTCCTTTTTAAAAGGAAATTTCCTATCTTGCATGCAAACCCATTTTCCTTGGGGTATTTACGATTTAAGTCACGTGGCCGAAGTTAGCCTAAGATGAATCGAAATTAAGTTGGGTCCAACACGGAAGATGATCTACACAAAAAATTATACAAGAAGTAATTGACGAGGTGCCCATAAGATGCAAGAACAATTTACAAAAATGTCCTCAACTACTAGGGAAAAGTTCAAACTCCGCTCAACTCCCTGTCCAAGACCCAAACCCAATCGTTTTTAAACTAGATTAACCTTAACAAGGTTTAATTAACATAGAACGGGAATAATTAACGTACATTAAAATTAGTGGGATTCGGAACCTTACACATGAGATGTCTCAGCCTTAAAAATTACTCACGCATTTATAATTCTATTAGATACTATTAATGGTCTAAGATACCATTACTAAAGACCCAACAAGGTCTTCTAACCTCCTATAGTCTTATTAGTTGGGATATATGTGATAACCAACCTCAAAGTTAATTATAGGGGTTGATGGACCAATTAACTTCAGTACAAGACCCCTTTTCATATGGAAAAAGGACCCTGATATTTCATCAAGTCTGCTTGAGCAAAGATCCTAATCCAAAACCATCCTTAAAACCTAGGTTCTAATGGTCACTTAGTGGTCAATAGTAGGTTAACCTTCAGGGCATTAGGTTAACTGCTAGGGATTAGAGGTTAACCGCCCCTCACTGCTATTCAAAATGCCTATCAATAATGACCTAGATAATCTGAATACTAGGAATTAGACGTTAACCGCCCCTACACAGAATTGGTAACTCGAAGTTCCTAATACTTGCACTTGAGAAAACCTATTCCATTTCAAAATTCTACATTTCTACATTAGTTGATGTCCTTACACATCACTACCATTTTCAATTCATCATAGATCCATTTATTAAAGAAAATACCCTTTTTTTTTTATAGGCAACGAAAAAATTTACTAAAGGAAGAAGAAAACAAGTACAAAAATAAAGATGCCTTATCAAAGAGATAAGGGAATACGATGCTATAAAAGAGATATACCAAACAAAAAAGGAACAGATAAACACATTATATAGTTGAGAAAAGCAAATTAGAGGACCTATTCAACCCTAATTTCGCAAGAGAATCTACAAAGCTATTAGCTAATCATCCAACATGTTGAAAGTTGATCCAAACCTTAGCTAAGATGAACTTTATCTTATTAAAGTAGAAATGAAACTCCCAAGGCACCTTGGAAGGATTGGATACCCAAGAAATGACATTTAGAGAATCATTTTCCAAAAGCAAAAAGGCTTGAAAGTGGCTCGAGACAAAAATTCGAAAGGCTTCTAGAATGGCTACCACCTTTGCCCCATTGGACTCCATTAACCCAATACTCTTAGAGAACAAAATCAACACCACCCCTTGATCATTACAAAGCACCCCACCAACACCTGTTGAACCTAGCTTTCCTCTAGTAGACCCATTAACATTGAACTTCAAAATACCCCATGAATGGGGAGTCCAAAGCACAACTAATATCTCCTTTGACCTTTTACAATAGAGGGATGCTTTCCAATTGTGAAAGATGCCCTCTAGCCTTAGGCTATCAAACTCCTTCCTATGGAGACTCACTTTGCAATATGCACTAGCACCAATAAAAGCACGTCCTCCTTGGGCATTGAAGAGCCCTTAAAGACTCTAGCATTCCCTTCTTTCCAAATTGATCAAAAATGCCAAATGGGACAAGCCTCCAAAGAACCAATCCACACCTTGAGAAAGGTGACAACCCCCACACTTCTATCATGCTTGATAATGACTTTGCTAAACACTACAACACACTACTATGATCTAACATTCGGCACCACAAAAAGTGAGAGAATTCATAGTGCAAAAATATATTATCTATCGTCTCCCCCTCCTTTTTACAAAGCATGCATAGGTCTATAGTCTCCAAAGACATGCCTCTACTCTTAATATTATCCACTATAGCAAACTTCCCGGATACTGCAAGCCAACAAAAGACCTTCACCCTAGGTGGAGCCAAACCCATCCACACCAAGAAAGTAGCAGGCCAACATCTTGAGGAACCGCCAATGTCTATAAAAAGACTTTAAGGAGAACACACCCGAAGGACAAAATTTCCAAATGGAAACATCCGGCTCATCCCGCACAAAAAGCCTTCAGCAAGAAAGGATAAAAGAGACTAATATTCTAACTCTTCCGATTGCTAAAAACTTCTCCTAAAGGACATTACCCTAGTTACTAAACCAGTATCACCCTTATAGCACTCTTTGACCAAGGACATCCTATTAACAGCAAGTTTAAATAACCTAGGTAAGGATAAAGACAAAAGGCCCACACCAAACCATTCATCCCCCCAAAATCGAACACAACTCCCCTCCCCTCCCCAATTTTTAAGCCTAAATACCTTTGAAGAGAACACCCCCCACCCCCCCTCCCCAATACAAAAGTTAGATCTCCAAATTTAAAAACAGCTAGCTTGACACCCTATACCTAGGAACTCTGTTTGGTGTCTAATCCCACTCATCTACCCCATATTTTGCAATAATAACTCTCCTCCATAATGCCTCATTTTCCTCCCCATGTCTCCACCACCACTTTGCCAACAAAGCTCAATTTTTAGCCTCCAAGTTACCTAAACTCAAGCCTCTAGCAGTTTTGGGTTTTACAATGATATCCCACTTCATCAAGCATAACTCCCTTTTCATACAACAACAATCCCAAAAGAATGTCCACCTTAAATGATTCAGTTTCTCCGTCACCCCCACTGGCATTAGCATTAGAGACATGTAGTACACCAGAAGGTTAGACATTGATGCCTCGATCAAAGTGATTCTCCTTCCGAAGGAAAGATAATTCCTTTTCCATATGGATAACTTTCGCTCAAAATTTTCCACAACCAATTCCCGTTCAACAGTAGACTTTGGATTTGCCCCAGCTAGTAGTCCCAAATATAAAAACAGAAGGTGGTCAACCTTACAATGAAGTGTATTAGCCAAAGACTAAACAAACTCTTCTTGGTACCCTACACCAATCAGAGAACTTTTGGATAGATTAATTTTTACCTAAAGAAAGCTCAAAACACATGAGGACTTTTTTAACACTACAATCTCATCCCACTTTGAAGAACTAAAAAGAATAATATCATCGGCAAACTGAAGATGCGTGGTCGCCTCCTCATTAGGACCTACTTCCAAACCCTCAATAAGACCACATTCCTTAGCCTTCATAAGAAGAGCACTTAGGGCTTCGACAACAATGGTGAACCAAAAAGGAGAAAGCAGGTCTCCTTGTCTAAGGCTTCGAGACGCTTGAAAGAGATAAGATGGAGAGCCATTTACTAACACTAAAAAAGAAGTCGAACAAAAACATTCCCAAATCCAACCGCATTTCACTGAAACCAAACCTCCCCAACATATAATCCACAAAATTCCAATTAACATGATCATAAGCCTTTTCTAGATCAATTTTGAAAATGAGCCCATCTTGCTGAGCACACCTATTAGAGTGAATGACTTCATTGGTAATCAAAACACTATCTAAAATTTGCCTGCCGTATACAAAAGCCCCTAAAAAGGACCAATGAGAAGAGGAAGAATCACTTTCATCCTTTTAGCCAAGATTTTAGACAACAATTTATACACACTGCCCATTAAACTGGTGGGTCTAAAGTCCCTTAACTCCACAGGCTTTCTGGAGGTTAGGAATCAATGCCAAGAAAGTAGTAATGATCTCCTTGCCTAGTCTACTCCTTCGATGAAACTCTAATAACATGTCACAAAAATCCACCTTTAGAACATCCTTCACTACCTGAATGATAAGGAAGAGGCTGTAATGCAATTCATTTATTCCAAATTCTAGAAACAATAACACTATCAACATGCATTCAGCTAGAACCTACTTATACTTGCCTTATTTGAGTACTTGAATTTGAGCTTACTCTTGCTTTGGCTCATATGATGGAAAAACCCCAATTTCTATTCAAATCCCCAAACATATGCCAACCCGAATAATGGAGATAAGAAATTGAACATGAGATGATGATGATGCATGTAATGTATTTGAGTTCTATCCAAATATAAAAGAAGGGTTGTAGCAGACATGCAACTCTTACCTTAGAGTGTGGTAGAGAAGAAAAGAAAATCGGTTTACACCAAACCAAGACTTGAGGATGGTGAAGAAGAGGTCGAAGAAAAAGGTGAGACCTCTAATCTATGAAGCACAAGTACTCCAAAAATGTACACGTACCTGTACCGGGTATAGGTACGGCTAAATATGTACCGGGTATTGTCAAACGTACCTAGTACATTTTGTTTAAGAGTTTAACTTTTTGAGTACATACCTGGTATGGGTACAGGTACGACTACGACCAAATATGTACCGAGTACAGTCAAACATATCTGAGACATTTTATTTAAGAGTTTGACTTTTTGTGTACGTAGCCAGTACTTCAAGTTGTTTGGAAAGTTTTGGAGAATCTCATTCAAAATTTGATAGAGAAGTAATGGAATTAATTGTTTGGTAGTGTGCACATAGGTCTTCCGCACCTATTTTCCAATATTTAACATTGAAATTACTTAACCAGCCATATTCCTCATCATGTTGTGAAAGGAATTGGAGCACCTACTCTTTCATTCGCTCCATGAGATAAAACAAAATGATGCCATAGCGTTGTGAAGACTTGATCCTTGTGCATAATAATATCCGTCTCCTATCCAGGAGGAGTTAATAGTACACAGAAGGAGGGAGCAAGCTGTGGAACATTGGTGGAGATACATTTGATTCATTGGAAGGTATTGGCTTACTTGAAATTATAGATCTTTCACTTAATGGGCCTCGCATGAAAGCTGAATTATTTGATGAAGGCAATGAAGTTGATAGATGATTAAATGTGAATTGTCAATATTCTTCGCTTGATAGGACTTGCTTTGATGTTTATTTCGTTTTTAGTGCTTTAGTTTGTAGTTTTTGTTGTAATGACATTAAACTCTTGGCATGTACGTGCCTTTTGACATTAAATTATGGTTTGTAAGTTGAATTTGTAATGGTATTAAGTAATTGTTGGCTTATTGTATCTAAGAATTCTAACATATTTCAATTATTAGCATATTGTATTATTAAAATTATTTTTAAAAAATTTAATGGACGCACCCCAACCATACCCATATCCTGTTTTTTTAGAACTTTGTGAATTGGCGTGCTCGGATTGTACCCATGTTTCAAAGCTTTTAATCTTGCATGCAACTCCTCCACTTTAAATTCCAGCAGCTTCATCGGTGTTTTGGGGGGGGGGGGGGGGGGTGTAACACTCCGACCCAGCTTAACTTCGATTAGTGACTAATTCATGTTGCTTTAGTTGTTAATTATGTTATGCTTTTGTTTTGTTTTGTCGCGGGTCATGGATAGGTAGTTGGGTTGAGCTTGACCTGAATTAGGTAGATCAAGCCCTTTTTCGTAATTTTAGTTTTTCTTAGACATCGTCATTTTTGCATCATCTTGACCTCAATAAATGTCTTTTGTTGAGCACGTTAACTTCCGTAACTACGTCATTTGCAAAAGATATCGTATGTTTCCGTTGGACCCGAATTTGACTTGAATTGTAAATAGTTGTGTGTTTTGGACCTTCTTGCAATTATGCTTCAAACTTATCTGATATAAGATTGCACCTACCGACTCTTTCTTCTCTCATTCTCTTCTCTCACGTCCATTTTTCTCTCTCTCTCTCTCTCTCTCGATTTCTCCTCTTTTTTCCTTTTTCCTTTGATTTGGCCAAGCAAGAAGGGGAATTAATGATTCAAGGTATGCATGGGTGTTCGAGTTCTTCTCTCCTTTCTTCTTCTTGTTCTACACGACTGTATGCAATGATTTCTCTTGTTCCTTCTCATGCATGATAGCTGTGAGTTGAGTTTGGTCGTGGATTGAACCCCAAGGACAACAATTGGAGTTTTAGAACGCAAGTGAGGCAAGTATAAGCATAATTTGTATAAACCCATGTTAATAATTGTTTGAATTTGGATGATTCTCATGATTTTGTATGCAAGGTCAGGTTATAGCCCAAATTGAGCTCATTTCCTTCTTTTAGATGTATTTTTAGTCATGTGATACGTGTTCTGTACTCTTGAAATCAATTCGAAACTCAACCCAGTGCATTCACGCGAAGCCGTGAAATGTACTACAGCTAAGCCATGTAGTGCACTATGGCTAAGCCGTAAGCCTCACCGTAACCCAACCGTAGAATAGTATAGGGTGCACCTGAAAATAACTGAGAGTGTGCAAATTTGCATCTCTTCTACGGCCTAACCACGGTTAAGCCATAAGGAGCCTATGGCTAAGCCGTAAGATTTCCCACGGCTGAACTGTAAGACCTGTAAGAAAGAATAAGCCCTTGTAGAGCCTTAATAGTATGTAGGCAACCTTGGCTTGTCCAATGGATTATAATAAATATACATGAATGATCTCAAGGGCTGCGAATCATTCATGTCCATTATCCAGTCGTTAAGCACCTCTCCATGAGTGTTGGTTTAAGGAATTTCGGTATAACCAATGAGGTAATGTAATACTAGACAACGGTGCATCGAAGGACTTAAAACTACATCATCATGCACGGCTAGAAACACTGGATAATTAGTGTAGGGTTGGATAGTAATGCAACTTGATTCAATATGATAAGAACTTCTTGCATGGCATCTTGCATTACGACCGATGATCTCCACTCTTCATCATGATTAATTGTCTTATTTAACATCGACTTGCTGTATCTCTTGCACCTTGAGTATGCACGCTTCTTATGGAACTTGCACGTATACGATATGTTTTCAAGTATGCATGTATGATATGTTTGTCATGAAACACATGATCTACTCAAGGTTTAGCACATGATTGACTCCGTATAGTCAGGCACTACTTAGCCTCAGCCTTAAGATCTCGACAGGGTGAATTTGGTGTAGTTTATATGGCCTTGCTGCAGTAAGGAAACGTCTTGGGGAATCCGGACCCCAGGAACCCGAGACCCATTTGTACCCTGGCCCGGTCAATGGTGTTCTCAGTACGGATATAAGATCCATACTTTGGGAGCATATGGCAATGTAGTAGCCAACTAGTTAAGTATATGACATGTATTTCTTGATTCAAATGGCATGCTTTAATTCTTGCATAACTGCCTAGTATACGGACTTGACATGCTATGATTACATCATGTTCTTTATTCTTTTAGATACAACATGTGTTAATTTGTTATTGCTTATATTTTGCTGAATCGTTGTATTCATGAGTTGTCTTTGGTGTCGCAAGCTCAGTTATC
The DNA here is from genome assembly GCA_037013555.1 of Sextonia rubra. Taxonomy (NCBI): domain Eukaryota; kingdom Viridiplantae; phylum Streptophyta; class Magnoliopsida; order Laurales; family Lauraceae; genus Sextonia; species Sextonia rubra. Next base: position 99,325,438 of record JASUAD010000001.1, on the reverse strand, counting down.
CCGGCCGACCCCTTCTCGGTCAACCCGTCCCCTGTTGAGGACTCCGATGTCCCATCGGGCTTAGATGAGTGGATGTGAGCACTCCATTGAAGAGCGTCTTGGGCATCATTGGATGGGCATCATTGCTTAGGAGTTCCTTCCTTTTGAAAGTTGTCATGTTACATCCAATTTACAATTGTACATGTATCTTTTGTTTATTTTGTATAACCTTTCTTCTGATATATATATCCACTCTTGTCTTATACCCTGTTCTCGTATTTCTTGTGTGATGTTTTAATATCTACAGCTTCTGCGTATATGTTAGCATGTGTGAATCTTCCCTTATGCGTGTGCATTTAGACTGGGTTTAAGTGTATAGGCACGGGAGTACGTATGTCAGTGGTTAGGCGTTTGCTAACCCCCGACCTCCTGGGCTCGGGTTGTGACGGGGCGGGGGGGAATAAATGAAAGGGAAGGAGATGATGGAAATCATCAATCACACATGCGTAGCCCCCTTTCTGCTTGATTAATGAAGAAGTAGAATAGGGTGTTGGAAAACCGCAATCCCACATGCAAGTGGACTTGCCCTTGATTCCAGCATAAGAAGGAGAAGAGCCCCAGCTGATTTTGAAAATGGAACTCGGTGGAATGAAGGGAACGAGGGGAGTTTGGGCACTTTTATATTAAGACAATTTTTGAAATTTACAATTAAGCCCAAGTTCATATATATTTTTTCACTTCGAGGCAAATGGGGTTTAAACGTGCTCAATTAGACTAACTAGGGTTAGGCCAGACATGGAATGTGATGCTTATGATGATGCGAACATGCTGCCCATTGACAGAGCATGAAAATGATGCAAAATTCTATAACCAAAAATTATGAAAAGGTCCTTCAAACTACCTAGGTTTGGTCGAGTTCAGCCAAAACTACCCAACCATGACCCAATATCATTAGAAGAGATCAATTAAGATTAAGATACATTATTTAACAAGAGATCAAGATTAATTAGCATAAATTATGACTATGTTGGGTTGGGGTGTCACAGTGGAGACATAGTATGGACCTTTGGCTTTCATTGTGCTTAAATCATTAAGGTGATGGTTGAGTCTTCATTTCCCATCTCCCTTTAAAATCACATCTTATGGTCGTTTTTGAATCTCCACCCTTCTTTCTTCAATCTTAATTGCTTCTAAGAAAACATTCTTCGAATTCCTAAGAATTTGATTTCACGAAACTACGTCTTTAAAAGATAATTTCCTTATTATCATTACAAAGATTTTTAATGAGACGAGGCCAAGATTGATGCAGGCCCTAGGGTTAGGGCTTGCGTAAGGTGCCGAAGCACATGATTGAGGACACTTCGAGTCGTCAAGAAGACTTCAAACACACGATGATGCACCTCTCAGAGATAAAATCCAATTCTATTATTCAATTCAAGCCTGAGAAATAACATACTGTAATTCTATATAAATAAAAAAGCAAATCTAGTGCAATTAGAAAACCTAACCTAATAATGGAAACTTCTTTAATAACAATGCAATTAGATAACTATTAATAAAATAACATAGTCCTAATCTAATTAGATTTAAATGGGACCACTTGTTGGGCCCAGACTACATCATCCGCCCTGGGTTGAAAGAAGAGTTTATCTTCAAACTCAAGTCTTCTTCGAACTGCCTCCATATATGTGATGAACATGAAGGACTGCTTTGGCTGTAGCAGCGCGGGAATTTTTCTTTGGCAGTTCTAGTTTCTCAGGACGAAGAGTAACTTTCTTCCCCATCATGCGTGAATGTATAGGTGTTGTCACGCATATCATAAGTTCCATTTTTGTCATACATCCATGGACGACCCAATAAGATATCACCACTATCCAGAGGTGGCATATCACACTAAATTATATCTTTGTAAGTTTCATTAATGACAAAAGTAACTTTGCAAGTATGTTAAACATGAGCTTGATCGCCTGTCATTAGCCATTTGACAAAATAAGGGCGATTATATATGTAAACTTTCAACTTGAGGCCATCAACAAGAGCTTGAGAGATAAGATTTTCACAACTTCCTTTATTAACAACAACTGTGCAATGTTGTCCAAGAATTGTCCCCATGGAACGGAAGATATTTTTTCTTAACCATTTCATTTCAACAATTGGTGGAGCCTCGCTGATGACCATAAGAGCTTCACCATCTTTGTATCCTTCATACTTTACTGTTTCCTTTGTTTTTTTATTGTTTAGAGGATCATCCTATGCGATTGGTTCATTATGTACGCCTTCCATTAGATTCACTCGTTTGAGGGCATTCAAAGGAGTAATGTTCTTTTTGTTTGCAATGGAAACATGTGACTTTGCTATGATCGTTAGGCTTGGAAACAATTTTTCCTGGTGAACCACTGGATTTAGTATCTTGAAAAGAGGAATTATTTTGCGGAGCCCATTTGGATGCATTAAATTTTTGTGCTTGATGATTTGCAATTCCCTCAGCTTTGACAACATATTAGATGAGTTTATCGATATTATCAAAATTTTGGAATACAAGGTTATGTTGAATGTCTAATCTTAACCCATTAAAAAATCTGTCAACAAACACATCATCATCTTCATTTAAACCACAACGAGCTTGCAAAGTCAAGAATTCTTTAGAGTATTCGACAACTGACTTAATTCGTTGTTTCAAGTTTTGAAAGTTTGAATGCAAATCTATAGTATAATTAACAAGGAGGAATTTTTATTTCAAAGTATTCATCATCTCATTTCATATTTCAACAGGTTTCATATTCTGATTCCTCTTTTTTCTTTGCAATTTAGCCCACCAAGTTGTAGCATAATTATGGAATTTAGTAGCAATCAATGTGACTTTATGGTGCTCAGTCATTATTAGCTTATGTGCAAGAATATTTTCCACACACACCAACCAATTTATAAATTCAACGGGCTACAATTTTCCATCATATTCAGGAATCACAAGTTCAATTCCTAAATCTTAGTCAAGATTATTAACTGATGGAGCTGGTTGATTCCAAGTATTTTCACCATCAACACGATTGTGATTCACATGCTGATTATATTCTAAAGTTGTCACCCTAGTGTCAATTGTTGCAGGGTAATTTGTATGTTGTTAACTATGGCAGTTAAATCTTTAATGACACCAACCAAATCTTCAATTACAGAAAATAAAGATTCCAACTCAATTTGCTTCGTATGAGGCATTTTTTTTAATGCAAAATTTAAATATGGCTGACCTAATGTGTAGATTTACTCTCCAAGAACATATTGGTGAAGACGGATCTGAAAGCAGGCTTCAGATGGTTCCAAAATTGCGAAAATAAATTCTCACCATTGATTGAATGTTGCTGATGTTGGGATGATGTTAGCTGCTTGGAATTGTAAACAAGTTGGACGATCTTCTGTAAGTGGGTCAAAATTGCCTTGGCCGAACCTTATAAATATCCAAATTAAAATCAGTATTCGACCAAAAATCTTTTATTCTTGTTCTTAGTAATGAGAAAAGAAAAAGGGCTCAGAAAAGTGAAAACCCATGTCGCTTTTGTTGAGGAGAAGAAAGAGAAGGTGATGGCAAAGACTACGTCGACCAGGCTAGATCACGAGGATGCAGGCAGTGGCTATCGCACGCTAGCGGCATTGCTTGCTAGCCGGCGACGACAAAGCACAAAGCTGCAAGGTGCTAGGTACGCCTTTTGAGCACAAATCCTCCTTTCTTTACTTCTTCTTCTCTCTCTCTCTCTCTCTCTTTTTTCCGACTGTGTTTGGGGTTGGGATAGCGATGGTCAGTGCCTGATGGAGATGGTTTGGAGGATGGAAGGATTCAACTGGATCTTGAAATGATCGAGAGGTGCCTGTGTTTTAGCTAGGGAAGTCAAATGGGATGGGCGAAAGGGATATTTGTTCTGGTGGGAGAGACGAACCTTTGACAGAGGTTGAGAGGAGTTTGGGGTTCTGGGTTTTGGGTGACAGTGGAGCAGTGGGGCTTCAGTGGAGACGGGAGTGGTTCGGTAGTGACGACGGTGGATCTTAGTTGCAGGAGGGGGGAGGTTTGGGTGATGGCTGTCTAGTGGGATTGGTTGCATGGATTGATGGCAACAGTGGACGGTGGCTAGGAGTTGGTCTAGATGACGATAAGGGTTGGTATTTTTGGATTTTTAAAGAAGACGGTTTAAATGGATTTGGCAGAATGGGTTTTTGATTTGTGATGACAATTGCAGTGGATGATTGTGGTAACAAATGGACAGGGAAGATGTTGATGGATTTTTGGATCGACAGAAAGGGGTGAGGATTTTGTGGAAAGGAGATGAGCTCCAATTGATGATCGGAGCGATATGGATCTTTGCTTTGATACCAAACTGATATAGGGCTTGCGTAAGGTGCCTAAGCACGTGTCCGAAGACACTTCAAATCGTCAAAAAGACTTCAAATACACGAGGATGCACCTCTCAGGGATAAAATCCAATTCTATTAATCAATTCAAATCTAAAAAATAACATACTATAGTTCTATACAAATAAGAAAGCAAACCTAATAGAATTAGAAAACCTAACCTAAAATTAAAAACTTCTCTACTAACAATGCAATTAGAAAACTACTAATAAAATAACATTGTCTTAATCTAATTAGATTTGAATGGGACCACTTGTTGGGCCCAAACTACATCAAAGATGATGGCAATAAATTCAAAAGGAAGTCAATAAAAATAGCTCAAAGGGAATTTTGGGTGAGAGACACAGGTTTTGGTATGATATTCTGTCTCATGGCCACTACACCACCACCAATTTCTTAAAGTTTTGGTTCTTGAACCATACACGAACCACATATTTTTAAAAAGAACAGAAGAATGAGAAGAGGAACAAGGCTACTTTGTTTTGACAAAACTTTTTTAAACTGCCTTCCGGAGGCATTGCTTCTTACACTTGCAAATGGCAAGTAATGATGAACCACCTGTGAATCCAATTACAAGTACCCTTTCCTCACAAGTACATGTTTCTTGAGTTCCAAAGGCCCATGATAAGAAAAAACCAAAACAAAACCAACAACTACAACAAAACCCAGCGGCTGAAACCAGTTCATGCAAATGAAATCATTTACATACCCCACTTCAGCATCTGCTTCTGCTGTGAGCACCCAAATAATCAATTCTCCATCAACTTGCTCACCTTCCCCCCTTTTTTTGTCTCTTTTTCGGCAACAGCATTTGCATGTGGACAAGCAATTTCACAGCTGAAAAACCACCAATGATTCACGTGTGAATAACTTTAGCAATGCTAGGCTTCACTAGCAAAGACAATGACCAAGTGAAGTAGGTCATGTGCTACAACTCACTTCCCGTAATCCAAGGTCACATTGCAGAAGAGTTGATCTTCAAAACAATGTAACAAGCATGGACTTTTAACTTCCACGTGTTTGGTTTGGTGGCAGTCTTTGTGTGGCTTCTCCAGAAGCATTGCGCTGTGTTTGTGAATGAACTGAGAACTGCCTCTGCAAATCTTTCAGCCTTTCTAGCAGTTCCTGGAATGTTGGCCGGCTTTCAGGGTCACTGTTTGGTAATTGCACATCACTTGTTAGATCACGGTGATTGGTAAGAAGTTTAGATTCATTACAAGATAAAAAGGACAGTAAAAGCACCTATGCCAACAGCTTTCAATTATTGATACCCACTGTGGATCTACATCTTTTGGGATCTCCAACCGTTGGTTCATGAACCCCACTGCTCCAATCACCTACAGGAAACATTGGCATAATTAATGGTAAATAACCACAAAATAGATGGGCAATGCCCATACAAGAGTAAAAAAAAAAGTACTTAAAATCAAGATGTAAAGCCTTTTTCTTATCGGCAACATGACCTGAATCCACAAAACATAAAAGTGAGCCCAAATACTGCTGCAAGAACTAAAACTCTATCAGGAGTTCTCAATCGCTATACGGAAGAAACTTAGAGATCTTAACAAACTGCAAGATCATTGTGGTTGACTGGCTTGTCATTTGTGTCATTTGGTCTCATGGGACTGACTGAAATGAATTTCCTACTTTCCCATGGTTGCAGAACACTTCCATCATTACTTCATTTCCACATTTCCAGGATTTCCATCTTCCCTAGTTTTATTTATATTTATACAAAAAAAAATGGAATTCTCTGAATGTTGAATACATCCAGACTGAGTCCATCATGACCAAGCCACATCCCATCTTTGTTCTACCATTTCAAGTTTCATGATGATATGGGGAATGGATAATCAAGAATACAATAGAGCAAGTACTATAGGTGCATACACAAGATAAATTTCATATGTTTCACATAGTCTGAAGCTACATCCACAGGCATAGAGATAATAGCCTATATTTCACTGTAGAGTGTTTTGCATTTCTCTATTTTGTGCAGGATTAGTGAAGAAACCTTTAAGCATCCCATGTCGCAATGTGACCTTAACCTACAACCTTAAGGCGACACTAGTGAATAGTGATCACCTTCCATTGTGCCAAAGGCTCTTATGTACATCCCATGTCAATTGAAGGGTAGTATCGTTCCCATTCAAAAGAAAGGAGTTTACCAATCTTCCTTGTATCTCCATGGTTGCATGAGTAAAAGCATTCTTGGGAGGTCAAGGGTGCAAGGATTGCTACACATAAGACACTCTTCTTCATAGGAAAAAGGGTAATATTGCTCTCTTGTCTTCCAAAACAATGGGGAAGAAAAGGAAACGATCCTGTTAGGAGTTAGGACTTCTTCCTCAAGCAAACCAAGTCATACAATAGTAGTCCATTGTTTCAACTCCTAGGAATTCAAGCCATAGAAGGTCATTTCATACACAAATCACAATAAGAACGTATTCCAAGCCATAGAACAAATCCAAAATAGTGCTTCCCAATTTAATTTTTAATCTAACCCAACAAGATTGCATTGTATACTTGTCAAGAGTTGCCACCATTGCAACCAAAATGCCTAAGCATTAGAGTTGTCGCAAATAATATACTTAACACCCCCACTAGGGCAGGACACCTCTTGGACTTGAAGAACACACCTGTCATAAAGTGGCATGGGGCCTTCTGCTCTGCACACCTATGCCCCCAACATAATACGAAGGACATAGCAGTGTGGATTCAAAATTAGGATATGTGGTGGCTTTGATACCATGTCAAGAGTTGCTAACCATTGCAACCAAAACGCCTAGGCATTAGAGCTGCGGCAAATAATATACTTGACAATACTATCATTAGCACTTATAAATCTATTTTTGCTAATACAAGCAGTCATCTTGATCAGATCTCAAGCTTCTAACTACAAAATCCAATGGTTTTGCTGATTCCTTGGCTAGGCAAGGGGATGTTACCCCTCCTTTTGCAGTTTTTCATTTTTAGCTTTCTAGCTCTTTCTTTGCTATTCTTTGCTTGGTGAGGTTATAAAGCTTTTATACCTCCTTTTCCCCTTTCTTTTTGTATCCTTTTCTAACCAACAAATGACCGAAAGAAGACAAATACTATAAAATCAACATGCCTGACAATCGAATTTCTATGAATTAAGTGTTTGTAAAACCACTTGGCAAGTCTGAATCCTTGCCTCTGTTTCTCATATTGAGGTTTGAAAAAGACATTTAAACAATAAGACTGTTTGGATGGTGAAAAGCAAGCAACTATATGAAGTAGACAATAGACCTTTTTTGTCTATATGGGGAAGACACAGAATCGAGGCTTTTCCGGAAAGACATTTGCATCTAAAGCAGGAAGACCGCTTTGCTACAGTGATGTTTCAAGCAGTCCATGTTTTTGTAGTTTTTTGAAATCCTAAGACTCTATTTGATGATCCAAACCATTAGGTGTGTTAATAACCCCAATAACGGCTACAACGTAAATTTTGAACTGTTGATGTTACATAAATCATAAGATATTTGCAGAAAATTGTGAACCATTGGATCTAAATTTTTTACCTTTTATGAGACCCTATATCAAGATCAAAGCCACTGATCCTCTTCAGATGCACAAGAAAGGTTACAAGATCAAATTTCAGCCTCTAATTTGATATGAATATTGAGAGAATCATGAAAACATGTGGGACCTTTATGCCAATGTTTTTAAAGCAATGGGTTTCACATTCAAAAACCCAGTCGACTTTTGTTTTCAGTTTTCAATCATGGCGCCCAACTTCAATCCAAACCTTTGATACCCTTGATAATATAAAACATGGCCATGTATTAAAGCTTCACCTGTTCATTGTTCACAAATCACTAGATATTTGTGGAAAAACATGGACCATTATAACTAAAACATTGAATTTAGTGGGTCCCCATATCAAAATTTGAATCGTTAATCCTCTCCAAAAGCTCAATAATAGCTAGGATGTCAAATTTCAGCCTTTGATTATCGTGGATCATGAGGAGATCAACAAGTATTGTAGAGCCTTGTTCTTCTAACATATACAGTAACTGGTTCTCACTCAATGAAACCCAATTCAGTTTTTTATTTTTATATTTTATAGTGGGGCCCTAAACCTCAATCAAAACCGTTGATCCTCTTTATGATCTTAATAAAGAGCATGGCATAAAATTTGAACCATTGATTCTCTACCAATCTCGAGATATTTGTAAAGAAATGAGGACCATAAGATTTGAATTTTGAACTTTATGGGGCCCAAATCCCAAGATTAGAACCATTGATCCTGCTCCTAACCCCAAGAACGCTTATGGGGCCAAATTTAAGTCCTTAATTCCTTGTGGATCTTGAGAAATTCTTGAAAAATATTTGAACGAAGGATTCTACAATTTCTTTTTCAAACTCTAAATTGATCTTACCAAACAGTCTAAATATAACCTGTCTATTACACACAGATCTATTCCATACAGATCTATTAATCACAGATCTGTTTCATATAGATAAGATTTACCAAACAAGAGCTACATGTATGCAGACACCAGTATTAATTCTGAAGTGAATATCAATACAGCATAATGTAATTTCCGAAAAAGGAATACCTGCATTGAATTGAGATTGTCCCAAGGGATCTTTTCAGTGGCTAATTCCCACAATATCACTCCAAAACTGTATACATCAGACCTATATTTCGACAACGAGAGAGAGAGAGAGAGAGAGAGAGAGAGAGAGAGAGATAATTTCAGTAGAAGAAGTTTGCCTTTAAAATCATGGATATTTCATTGGGCATTTGAAAAAAATAATAATAAATAAAAGAATATAGGGTTATTTCATTTTTGTAAAGGAATTTTTCAGGTTGTAATTTATGCTTCTATCCATTATCCAAGAACTGAAGAAACTTAACCATACTTCTCTTTGTGTGGTCAGTGGAGGCTTAAGATGAACTGAAGCCCTCTTGGAAAACCAGGGCCTTTGGCGCAATTAAAAATGACAAAAGCAATTTGCAATCGACTTTCTGAGGACCTTTTGGTGGCCTCAATGGTTCTGATAAGGGAAAAAATTATAGCATTTAAGGTTGGTTTAAAAATCATCAGAAATTCCAGATTGGATCCTTACTGATGGAGGCTGACTCAGAAAATGCTATAAGATGGGCAGATGGTAGTACAGATTCTCCATGGAGATTAGCACCAATAATGGAGATTAATGTTTTCTACTTCAATATATATGCTTTAGGCTTTTATTCCAAGAGAAATGAAGAGGCTGATTCTTTGCTATAGCTGTAATTTTTTAGATCAGATTGTAATGGCAAGCTTTCTATCTTTAAGGAGCACTTGGTGCCTTAATAGTGCACTCCTGCTCTAAAGATTCTACTCTTGAATAAATTATTTTTGTGTTACTTATTAAAAAAATAAGTTTTCCGACAAAAATGAAATTAATCTATGATTTCCATATCAATAGTTTGATTCCAGTAATGAAAATTAAGAAATCAAACCTACTTCTCATCTGAGGGCTCATTACGAAGAACTTCTGGAGCCATCCATTGTGGCTACAAAACAGCAAAACAGAAAGGAAAAAAGGTTAGTAATCCATGTTAAAAGATCATATCACAGAGGTTAAATCTGTCTCATGGCATTATCTACCATACCGTTCCCTTCCCTGTCTTAGTTGTCAGATATGTCTCATGCTTGAGACGTGAGAGACCAAAGTCTCCAACCTGTCAACCAGAAAATATGAGAGCATTAAATTAAAAAACCATTAACAAAAAGAACGTAAGAAAAAGAAGAGAATCTCTTTGGCTATATTGCATATGAAATCAATCCTTTGTTCTTTTAACACCCTGATCCTCCTTAGCCTCGATTAGTTCCTAATTAATCATGATTAAGTGCTAATTATATTGTTTTGAATGTTAATGACTGTGGCTAGGTAGAATTAAGGGGATTTGACCTTGCCTAGGAAGATTAAGGGCCTTTTTGTAATTTAGGTTATAGTTTACATTGAGTTGCATGTGCAATTTTGATAGGATTTTGGGTGCATCATGTAAAGCATTCTATTTGCATCATTTCTCATGTTTTGACCCAAACCATTTGAGCTCATCTAGGCCCATTTAGATGGCAAAAGCCCTTTCTGTAAATAACCTAGAATTGTGGACTTTCATGCAAAACCCAAGTGGGAACCCTTTCTAAAAGCAAACCCCTAAAGCCTCGTCTCATTTCATTATCTACTCTCCCAGCCCCTTCTCCTCTCTACTACCTTATTTTTCCACCTTCATGCCCTCCTAAATCCTAATAAAAAAGAATCAGCTAAGTGCATGTGAGATCTTAAGCTCCAAGTTCATCTTCTTGTTTTCTTTCATCTTCTCCAAGCACCCACTCTATCCCATTGAGCTCCATCTCTTTCCATTGCATCTCAAGGTAAGGAATTCTTTTCACTCTTTCTTGCTGGAATCAGTCCTCAAGGTTCATCTTAGCTACATGCATGTGGATTTGATACACATTTCATGCATTCGCCCTGTAAGGGTTCGGGTGGAGCTTCCATTTGAGGGTTTTGATGATTCTGAGCTTGCTCAAGGTGGGTAAAAGCTTGGACTGTGTTAAGGCTAGCGAACATTCATAATTCTTTGCATGTGTGCTTGATCCGTTGATTCATGCTAAATCTACATAATAGATACCCATTAAAGCTCTCAAATTGGGTTTTCAGGCTACATTTATTCTTGGATTTGATTTCATGTAAAACGATTAAGTTTCAGATGGTTTTAAAGAATCTATAATGTATTTTTTATGGCTTGAATACCAGGTAAATGGATCTCAAATTCCAGAATTGAACCCAGTTCCATTTTGCAATTTCTACGAAGGCTCGGTCGACAGAAGCCCACTTTTGTCTCCAATTTTTACAAAGGCACAGTCAACTGAGACTCGCTCCCAGTGGACCAAGACCCCCTTTTGACCAAATTTACCCAGGATTTTGTAGGTGGTTCTAGACCTAGTTCAAACCTCTAGAATGGGTAACGCTAACCTCCAACAAGGCCAAACAGGTTTTCAAATGATTAAGAGGTGTTTGTTGCATCCTGTTACTAAGGTAACCAATCCATGTCATCTGCTAGATCAAGGGTGTTCGCCTAGGGTACTTGCGTCCTTGCATACAAGCAAGGATCAAAATAGCGGTAGCGGATAGCGTCGTGGCCAATCGCCACTAGCGGTAGCGGGGCTACATAGCGGCGTAGCGGTATGATTCAAGAAAATTATCAAAAAAATTTGAAAAAATTCCAGAAAATCCAGAAAATTGTAATAAGCTAGAATTTGTGTTTGTTTTGCAAAAAAGCCTAAAATAAGGGGGCGTAGCGGTCCCCTAAATGCATGATGTCCTCTATCACTATATAATTAAAAAATAATAGTATCATTCCTAATTTTCACATGGTATCATGAATCAAGATTCAAAAATCAAAGTCAAGACTTAAGAGTCAAGAATTTAAGATTTAGAGAGATTAATCACTAGAGTCAGTGACTCAACAATCAACATTCAACACAATAAATGACATAGTAAATAATAACTTTATAAATAACATTGTACTTAAAGAACTGAGACATGAGAGTTAATATAAAGTTGAGATTTGAGAAATGATTAGAGGAATACCTCTACCACCAAAAGTCATATTAATATGAACATAAAAAATTAAATAAATTCAAATAAGCAACAAAGAAAGTGTAATTCATGCATGGGATTCATAGATCTAGCACTTTGGAGTAATTTTCAAGTGATTTAGTTAGTGTTTCTTAAAGAAATTTTTTTTTTCAAAAAATAAAAAAATCCGAGAATAAAAAATAAATAATAAATAAATAAATCATAGATAATGGGGGGTTTGATCTATGAGAAACAAAGATATATCACTTACAAGCCATTTCCAAGAGATTCATGAAGGAGAAAAGCGGAAGAGGAATAGAGCCATAGATCGAAGAAAATCACATAAAAAATACATTTTGAGAGATGTCTTTTGACTCCAAAGAAGCTGAATGATCTAGATTTATAGATCTTAATGTGTTTTTGGACCCTTGTTGCCCTTAATTTAAAGAAAGAGGGAGGTAGGACCAAAAAACAGTGGACAGGGAAAAGGAAAGATGGAGACAGGAGTGAAAAATGTAGAAGAATGGGCGTCAAGGCATTTAAATAGGCCCAGCAAGAAAATAGCGGCAAAATAGCGGCCGTAGCGGCAAAATAGCGGCACAACAGGAAAATAGCGGCAAAATAGCGGCCGCTACGGGTGTTAGCGGTGCTAACAGCTCCGTATCGTAGCGGTGCCGGCCGCTACGCTTTGTAGCGGCCGCTATTTTATTCTATGCATACAAGTGACACCAAGGCTATGGTAGCCTGATGATGTTTGAGGACCCTAGTACTACATTGAATTGGATAGTGTGATAGGCAGGGTAACCCCACACTTAGGATTGGCTAGTAATTTACCTTGAATCCTTGATCGATCTTATACATACATCTTGTAATACATTTCTTCTTTTCACATGATTGCTCATGTATTCCTTTTGTTCTCGTATAAACTATTGCCATGCAATTTGCAATTATTGTCATTGCTCATGTATTCTTATACTCATATTCATGTTCATGCTTTATACCTTGTTATGCTATTGTCCTAGATTGTCCATGTGGATACTATTAGATTTTGTGGACTCAATCCATCAGTTGATGTAATAAATTGATTAATTTCTTTATTTATCAATAAAATCATGCTTTACTTTCATGAGATGAATGTTATTTTACTACTTCATGCACATAACCAATACATATGACATAATGGTTCATGAGTTGAACCGGATCCCATTAGTATATTAGATGTGATATATGTGCATGGATGAGATCCACACGCGGGAGATATATGTCACAAATCTTATACTTAAATAGCTTCACAACCAGTAATGAGATTGGGCATCTCATTTGATAAGGTTACAGCACTTTGATCACTATGAGATAGTGTGATTTGTCTCGATCATCAGAATGTAAGATTCTGGATCACGGTGCTGGTACATTGGATGTATTGAAGGACTATGAGATGCACCTTATGGAATTCTGTCTCAATAATAAGGTATGCTCTCATAATTCCCTAGCAATAGGCTCTCAATCCTGAGACATTGATGAACTCAAGTTTCTATCTATTCATTTGCTTTGAGTCACCAATGAGTGAGGCCGACTGTAGGTTAACACCTCGGTATCTTGGGTATGTGGTAGTAGAACTGTGGGAACGTTGAATGATCAAGATGGAATCTATCTCTATTATCCCCTTGTGCCAATTAATAGATTTGTCATTAGTAAGTGCGCACCCATCTCAATTAAGAGTTAATTGGATGGTACTGATGATTACTGTGATTAATTGGGGCTCAAGGATAATAAGATATGGAACTTAGATTGGAAGAGACAGATTTATTCCAATTGATCCACGGATATTGATAGAGGGGCCTACTTGTGGTAATTGGGAAGTTTAGGGTCTTCATTATAATTTATTCCTAAGACTGGAGTGCAATTGCATTTATATAGTGATATTATTTGCAATTAACTGTGGGCCCGGATTGCACATGAGATGTGGGGTCGCGGTGTTCCAGTTGGAGCCAGCTTTCTAAGGAATCCCTAGTGGTCCCCACGCTAGCCCAAGATATTGGAAAATACTAATCCGACTTGAACTCTAGAAAGAAGAGTTTGAAAAGGAGAAAACTGCTAATTGCTTTGGAAGTAAGACTTCTATTTCAATTAAACAAGGGAGAGATTTGAAAGTCTATAAAATCTCTTGGACGTCCAATAAGAGTCTCTCTCACGCCCAAAACCCTATTCGTGCAAGAGTTGCGCGAGTTTCTCTCTCCTTCTCTCTTCTAGTTCCTTGGAGTTTCGAGTTGGGATTTCTCCTGAAGATTCCACCACTCTTCTTGAGAAAAGAAATCCAATTCGGGTCATAGAGTGGAAGGCTAAGAGGTATTGAAGATTCTCATCATCAAGTAGAGTCGCAACTTCTCCATTAGAGCACTGCGGATCTCCAAAGGTATGATCTACTTCTTTCATGTCGTAGATTATTGTGGATGTTTAGTGCTATTTGATTCTATCTTTTAGATAGAATATTTACTGTACATGGTCACGAGATTGAGGGTAATATATCCTGAATTGGGTTTTTGGTCTTATGGATTGTTGATCCCTGTGTCAAGTGGGTCAAAAGTTTTTGAAATCTATCCACGAGACCCACCTACTTCCAACAGGTACTCCATATTATTGCTCATGTATTACGCTCGTATTTGGTGGAGTAGTCCCTTATGCTTGTACATGTACCCGATTATACTTGCTGATACATGATTCACATGTATCAGCACCACATAGCTTCAACCTTATCCAAACCTAACAAGGTGAAGTGTGCGTTCAGATCATACATGGCCTAACTGCAGTCTAGTTTTACTCGGGGGTTGACCAGCACTCCAAGTTCACAATGAAGGGACATGGGCCCTTAGCCTTCTAGTGGTGCCACCTCGTTACATGCTCGCTTGCTCAACTCCTGTGCCATAGGTTTCAGCCAAGGGAGAGAATTTACCCAAGTAGTTTGCCAACTAGTTACATGTTTAATTACATTGTCTTACATGATTCTGTTATACATATTTATTCACGCTATACCTACCTAGTTGACTAACGATTGACCTCACATGATTATATACATGTCTTTATTCTATTTTTGTGGTGCATGCTTATCTTTTATGTGTTGTTTATCTTGCTAGCTCATCATATCTCATGGGGCTACCCTTGGTGTTACAAGTGAGGACACCATTGACCCTACCCCGGAGAATGAGGAGGTTGAAGAGAGTCCTCAAGAGCAACTTGAGTGGACACCAGATGATGTCTTCCAGACGTCATGCATACGGAGAGCTAGTCATGGGGATATTTTGGGATTGGGGCCCAGATGGCCTATGGTTATTGCATCTTTTGGGAACTTAACTTTCTGTTATGGGTTGTAAAACTTAAATAACCTTGCTACTTCTGTAC
This sequence comes from Sextonia rubra, assembly GCA_037013555.1. Lineage (NCBI taxonomy): Eukaryota > Viridiplantae > Streptophyta > Magnoliopsida > Laurales > Lauraceae > Sextonia > Sextonia rubra. Next base: position 99,310,066 of record JASUAD010000001.1, on the reverse strand, counting down.
TTGTTACTTTTAGTACTTCTACTCATGCAACTTGAATTTAATTTTGCTATGGATGGATTATGCTCTTTACAACATAACTCTTGTTATAGTGAGGAGCATATAAATGTGAACTGCGATTGAAAGTTACACAAGCTTCCGCATTTACAGGACACGTGAATCCTATGGGAACTTCCACGTGGGGACCTCACACATATGTTTGGCCCAAATCCCGATGCGAGAAGACGTGTACTCATGCCTTAGGAAAGATGCTAATTATTCCTTTGGGCTTGGGGCATGACAGTTCTCATTGTTACTTTTGCAATCTAAGTGTACCGATCACCCATTAAAAAAATCATGTTTTCTTAAAATTACTTTTATGGGCCATGCACCAACATATGGAAAGTTGATTGCCATTCTATGTTCCAATATATAGAAAAGCTGATGCCATTTTGTGAATCTCGGGCAAGAGACAAGTAATTTCAAAGTTCTCTTTTCAGGGAACAGGTCGCTTAAAGACGAACAACATTTTCATGAATTCAAATGACAAACTCTTTTTTGTGGGTGAATAGCAAAAAACTATTTTTAAGCTCAAACAACAAACAACTGGCTGATGTTTGACATGTCAATGCAAGGCCATCTTTTATTTTCTGTTATTTTTTTAATGGGATGGTTGGTTGAAGAGGGGAAGGTTAAGAAAAGTTCCAAACCACCCATGTGGTATTAATGGCATACCTTCACAGTCCAATTTCTATCAACTAGTAGATTTGATGACTTTAAATCACGATGGATGATAGCTGGGTTGCAATGATGAAGATAATTCATGCCCCGTGCCTGTAGAAGAGTTAGAGAATATTACACCATTAGTGGATAAGAGCCATTAAAGAAAATAAAATAATATTGCTATGGGAGAAACATTGAAACATTGATTGAAAACAAATTACAAAGCTTGGGATTGCAATGTAAGAATACTCACAACATCCAATGCCATGTGAGCACGCCGTCTCCAATCCAGTTTTGATGTGTTTCTTTGAAGCAATCGAAACAAGCTTCCCCTGCATTAAGAAATGCATAATGAGCAGAGAATGATAATGTGCAAATGATTTTGGCTTTGTTGCATCTCTGACTTTTAATGTAAGACAGGAGAGGAGTCCATGGATAACTTATAAGAGAGGAGAGGAGTCCATGGATAACTTATTTCTTCCTCAAGATCCCTCAAGATATGCTTGGTGAAATCTGATTGATATGTTAGGCATAACATGAGTAGGAGCAGCAACATTGGAAGAGTTCATATGGGAAAGAGGTCCATTTGACAAGGTCATTCAAGTTTTGAAGGATTTGGTCCCTTGGGTGGTTATGTTATCATGATGGAAAGATAGAAGCAAGAGGATTTTTCTCATCGAGAATACCCCAGACAGGATGTTGTGGAATTAAGCAAAGTCAGAGTGGCATTTTGGGCTTCTGCTATAAAGGATATCCAAGATCTTTGAGCACCGATATCATGAGAAATTGGGGGCAGGCACCTATGGTGAACCAGATAAGAAGAGAGAAATTTTGCAATGGTAGGCACCAACCCCGTTTTTCTTCTTCCCCTCTTTTTCTTTTTTGAAATTTAATGTGGATAGGGCAGCTAGAGGTAACAAGGATAAGCAGCCATTGGTGGGGTTGCTAAGAAATGGAAAAGGAGAAATCTGATGTTTCATGGGGCAAATGGGAGTTGAGGAATCAAAGACACCTCTACAGGAAATTTTATTTGACATAGTGATTCTAAAAATGCTATTAATTGGGCATCAAGGAAGAGCATTGTTCCATGCCTAATATAATTCATTCTTAGAGAGATACGACTCCTACGAGAATGAATTAACTTAGGGTGAGTTTGTGCACGAGAAGTTTCTCTGAAGCACAAAACCTCTTTCCTTTTGTACTGTGTTTCTTCATTCGGTGCTCCACAAATCTCCGCAAGCCTCTTCCATGGTATTATGCAATCAAGTCCTTGGGCATATTAACAAGGAAAGTGATGGAGTCACTGATGATTCGGCTAAAGGGGGATGGATAGATTGGTTTTGCACGTGTTGATAAATCATTGAAGTTAGGGATGGCTGATGATATGGAATTAACTCATATTGTATATCACTCTTATACTGATTTTCTGTTGTATAATGTTTCCTTTTAAGTTATTCTTTCACAAATAAAATTTACCATTAACAATAAGAAAAGGAATAAAATAAATTTTGCTCGACATAAGGTAACTATAATTATATACTCCAATTTGTTCGTTCCACGAACTAACTTAAATATCTTTGCAAACCTTTCAAATGTAATATCAGAATCTAATGTGAAGATATGAATTCAAGCAGTTCCACATGAGATTTACAAACAAATGATACAAGAGACACAAGTTTTGAGTTTGGCAAACATACCTTGGAAGAAACTCTGTAACGATGCAAAGACGCTGAGGAGAAGTAACTGCACCCATAAAGAGAAGCACGTTTGGATGTCGTAGTCTCTTCATAAGTGATACCTTCATAACAAAAATAGAAAATTGAGTTTAATCTGAAACAGAAGATGTATCTCAAAAATAATAGAATGCATGCTAGAACAATTGGGAGTTTATTCCAGCACTCCAACAGCAGAATAACACTTGACAAATACTAGAAATAAATGAAAGGGGATTTTTTTTTCGAGAAATTTAAAGCAAATTTCTGAAGCTTTTTTAACCAAAATAAAGATTACATCCCACAAAATCTATATATATATATATATATAGAAACCCAGGTGGACATGCTTCCTAGAATTTTGCAAACATATATCAGAGGGAACGCAGCTGCTCATAGTCAAGTGAAATCCCATGTTTAATGGTCGTGCAAGAAATATTGATTCATTCAGAGAGTTCCCATTAACAATATTATCCATGGTTGTATATGCTCCATAGTACACTGTGTAGAGATTAAGCCTATCAGGAGAAGGCCCAAGCCAGTCAGGCTCATCAAGAGAAGGCCCAAACCAGGCCCAAAGGATAACAATCACTTGGGATCATTTTCAAGATACCAGTCGACACTGTATATATGGAAGTGTAGATGTATATACGAATTTTGTAGCCATTAGATCCTTTCACACTTATTCTTAGGCTGTAATTAGATTATGATTGAGTGTAATCATTGCCCAAATTGGGCCATTTATATCTTATAAAAGGCTGTCGATCCCCACATTAGAGATACAACCACTCATAATCTTCTTCCTCTTTTGTTTCTCTTCAAAACTCCAGAGAATACGATCAGATCCTGCAAGTCTGCAAAAGCAAATTAAAAGGTCTTCTGCACAAAGAACACCTTAGTCACTGCAAGTCTATAACAGCAACACCATGATGCCCCAATCATGGGCCCACTTCCAGACAGCTACTGCACTTGCAATCTCTTCCATCAGAATAGACCATTATCCCCGGGATTTATCAGCACTTTTGTGGATTTTTTAAACTGCAACAGGTCAGTGATTTACTGCCATCTCTGTGTTGCCAGTTTTGTGGAATAGTTGGGTTCTGTAACATCTAAATCACATCCAACCATTGATTTGGGTTGGTTCTTCTTCCAAGAGGTTAGAAATTACATCTCCTCACTAACCTGGAAGTCTGATTATCCAACAAATCATTCTGTGTAGAGATCTATCCCATCCAAACAAAGAATTTCTGGATGCCCAGCCTCTTATTTTTCTTGAAACATTCAGTTGTTTCAGTTTGAGGCTCATTTCTCTTCTGTTGATCCTTACTGTTTGAACAAAAATTTCATGGATAAAATCGATGTTATCCCTATTAAATTGGATGGAACCAACTACATGAGTTGGTCCTTCCATCTCAAAAATTTTGTGGGGAAGGCCAGGGACTACTTGGATATCTGGATGGCACTAATCCATGCCCTATAGTAGTTACAGATAAGATTAGCACTACTACTGTTGTTGATGCCAAAACTTTGGTAACCAAGAATCAAAATAATGCAAAAGTGGTCAGTTGGATCCTCAATTCTATGGATTCATCTATATCTGTGGCACTTCAAGCCTACACAAAGGCTTCTGACATGTGGGTCCACCTAAAGAATCTGTACAAACAAGCTAACAAGGCAAGAAGATTTCATCTGGACACTGAACTGGCCAAATACTATTAGAATGATAAGACTATTCATCAATAATACATTGGATTTCTTGCCTTATGGACTGAGGAAGACCAAATGCTACTACATTCAGTCTCCACAAAGTTTCTTCCCCAGGCTCTAAACTCCAAAAAGAACGATGTAATTTCTTATGAACTTACGTCTAGAATTTGAGCCTGTGCATGCTGCCCTGATGAATCAAGAAATATTCCTGGACTTACATGTGTTCAGGAGGTTCTTAGGGAAGAAATCAGGCTTAAGTCTACACAGTCGCTGACTAATGGACCAAAGGTTTTTTTCACCAATCAAGAACATCCATTGGTCGACGAAGCTGTCCTACTTGTTGCAAAATGTCAAAAACTTCAATGTCATAAATTCAAGAAATATGAACACATAGCCTGAAATTGTCATAAAAAAATTATTTTGCAACCAGTGCAAGAGGAATGGTCATGTCATCTCAAATTGCACTCGCCGACCTCAAAAGAAACCAGACCAACCTCTGAAACATGGCGCTACTACTATTCAAGCTCAACACAACACTCAACATACTACTCCAGCCACTGACAATGACCAAATAACCATGTCAAATGCTCAAATTTGATAACTAATAAACTCTTCAGTCACCTCAGCATTTGCATCTGTGGGTATTAATGGTTTGTGTTTCTCTCATACTGCTCATCATGTATTTCACTTTGCTTTTACTACATCTACAAACTCATCTACTTGGTTAATAAGACCCAGGGGCATCCAATCATATGACATCTGCAGAAAATAGTTTGTAGAGTGCTCAGCCCGATGCCGATAATGACACTATAACCACAGCAAACAGTAACCTACCATCTATTTCTGGCATAGGCTCTTCAGAATTTCCGACATCATCTGATAAATCTTTTGCCCTCAATAATGTTTACTTTGTTCCACACCTTTCTACAAACTTAATTTTAGTTGGACAACTTGTTGATTGTGGTTATCCTGTTAACTTTTCTCCCAATGGCTGTGTGATTCAGGATCAACAAACTGGGAGAGTGATCAGAACAGGGAGTAAGTATGGTAGGGTGTTTCTTCTGGACACCGAACATAGCTCCCTTTTTGCTTCCTCTTTCAATGCTTTGAATAATGTATGGAACACTTAGCATAGACACCTTGGTCATCTGAATAATGATAGTTTGATCTCTTTGTTTAGACTTGGATCCTTGGACAAATGCATTAATAATAAAGTTATTTATACTTTTGCAAATTCTAAATGTGAATCATGCTGCTTGAGTGAGTAAAAGCAATGCACTGCCATTTCGAATTCATTACTCTTGTGCTACGAAGCCATTTGATGTGATTCATACAGATGTTTGGGAAATTGCTCCTCAATTGTGTCAGCTTGGGTACAAATATTATGTCAGCTTTATTAATGATCATTGCAGGTTTACATGGATTTATTTCTTAAAATCTAAAGCTGATGTATTTTCCACCTTATAAAATTTTTCATATGGTAAACTCCCAATTCCAACCGCAGATCAAAATAATTCGCTCTGGCTTTGGTGGTAAATACACCTCTTTGGCATTTTCATCATTTTCACCTAAAAAAGGTATCATTCATCAAAAATCTTACCCACATACACCACAACAGAATGGAATCGCTGAAAGGAAAAATAGGCATATTCCTGAGATAGTTTGAACATTATTTGTAGAAGCACTAGTGCCTCCACACTTTTGGTGTGAAGTGGCTCACATGGCCATACACGTCATAAACTACATATCTTCCTCTATTCTTCGAAAAACATCTCCATATGTGTGTCTCTTTGATAAGCCACCATCTTATGATCAGTTAAGAATATTTGGTTGCCTTTGTTTTGTTTATCTTCCTTCCATTGAACGAAACAAACTTTCTTTAGCTCCAGGATATGCCTATCTACAAAAACATGTATGCAAACTGAAGAAATCACTATACGGTCACAAACAAGCTCCTCGTGCCTGGTTCGAGAAATTCTAATATGTTATTCTACAAGAAAAATTCTACCAAAGTCCAAATGATAGCTCCTTAATCTTCAGACGTACATTTCATGGATACACTATTCTATTGTTATATGCGGATGGCATGATTAAAAGTGGTAACGATGTGATTGGAATCTCCGAGCTCAAGACTTATCTTATGCATACCTTCAAGATGAAAGATCTTGGGTCCTTAACTTAATTTCTTAGCTTGGAAATCTCTTGAACAAAGGAAGGAATTCATGTGTGTCAATCTACGCTATGGATTTAATTCAATTAGCTTGTCTTGAAAATGCAAAGTCATCTGACACACCCTTAGAGCTCAATGTCAAAATTGGGAAAGATGATGGCAATCCTCTTGAAGATCTAACTCTTTACCGTCGTCTAGTGGGCAGCCAGCCTCCTTTACCAGACAATGACCCGACCGGATATATCTCATGATGTTCAAATTGTTAGTCAATTCATCAATAATCCTCATACGCCACATCTTCATGTTGTCTATCGCATCCTACATTACAATTACAGGCCTCTGCTGATGCAGATTGGGCTGGTTGTCCAAATACTCGCCGTTCAACTATAAGTTGGTGCATGTTTCTTGGTAATTCTCTCATCTCATGGAATGCAAAAAAACAACCTACTATTTCAAATAATCCACAAAAGCTAAGTACCGTTATATGTCTTCAACAAGCAGTGAAATTGTATGGTTTCATCGATTACTTCGGGAATTTGGTGCATTTCTTTTGCATCCAACTCCGCTTTATGCAAACAATACTAGTATCATTCGTGTAGCCAGAAATACAGTCATTTATGAACGTACCAAGCACATTGAGATCGACTACCACTTCATTCGGCAACAAGTTATCTCCGAAGTCATACACTAGCCCTATGTCTCCTCTCATGAACAATAAGAAGATGCCTTCACCAAAGCAGTCCCTTGTGATCGTCACAAGCATCTCTGTTCAAAATTGTTGCTTTATTCCAACCCGCATCAATTTGAAGGGGAGTGTAGAGATCAGGCCTATTAGGAGAAGGCCCAAATCACGCCCAAAGGACAACAATCACGTGGGATCATTTTCAAGACACCAATTGACACTGTATATATGGAAGTGTATATGTATATACGAATTTTGTAGCCATTAGATCCTTTCACACTTATTCTTAGGCTGTAATTAGATAATGATTGAGTGTAATCATTGCCCAAGTTGGGCCATTTATATCTTATAAAAGGCTGTCGATCCCCACATTAGAGATACAACCACTCATAATCTTCTTCCTCTTTTGTTTCTCTTCAAAACTTATCTTAGATAAGTTGACACACTGTACACTGGAGATGAAGTGATGTTTGAAACAACAAACAATTACGAATTTTTTAGTAAAAAAAAGAAAGCTTTAATAAGGGGGAAAAGGCAATAACATCAATAAAGCTTTATTAAGAGAAAAACGCCTTTAATAAGGGGGAAAAAGCTATAACAGCAATAAAGCTTTATTAAGAGAAAAATGCTATAACAACAATAAATGAAGAGAAGAAAATCAAGTTCATAGAGATTATAGACCCAATTATAAAAAAGAGACAACCATTTGGTAATCTTAAAGAGTCTTTGCACTCTCACTTTAGGAAGACCATCCACCTCCCCTTTCAACACCCTTGGTACATGTCTAAAGCTTTCTTGATGCCAAAAGTGTCCCTATCTCATTATTCACAAAATCAAGTCTCAAAGGAACATTTAATTGATCTCCATCCAACTGTTCATAAATATAAATATATGGGAAATAATCCTATGAGAACTAGTTCTCACCATTTTTTTGTAAGAAGTCTAAGTGAGGCCCATTGATCACCCAATCCAAATCTTACAATACACAGGGACCCCCATGATAGTCACACGCCCTAAGTTTTAGTCAAATCCAAATTTACTAGACCGTTGGATCGACTATGCACCAATCCGAATGGACTGGATTTGTGGGTCACAAATGAAGGGGTTAGAGACATGTGATTGGGGCCAAACTTGATATTTAAGGTGGTCTTACATAGATCTTTTCATCCACATTGATCCCATAAATTGTTCTCACAATAGGTGTGTAAGAATACATCTTATAGGATTAAAGCCCTACATATATATATATATATATCTTCCATGACCCCTTGGGGGGGCCCAGGTATAGTGCCTTGGGGGCGGTCACCTCATCTGGATCTTTAAGAAAAAAACACAATGGGCTATGGGCTAGAAGGACCATGCCTCCTTAATTGTAAACCATCGCACCCCCTCCCCATCATTGAAACTCAATTGACCATCATCTGTCTTCGTCAAACGAAAATCTTGGGTCCACCACTGCTTTTGTCCATGCTTATGCATTTTCAGAGTCTCCTTTTGTATACAAGGTGCCAAGAGGCCTGGAGAGAAGTCATTTCCTGAACAGCCATTAGTTCTGCTAAATTGAAATCTCCACCTCCAATTGGAGCCCTAAAAGACTAAAACTATCTCGCTGTTATCATTCTTCAATGTACCCACTATTCTCAAAGGTCTCAAGTTGCTTACCACACTACTTTACATATTCAATTTGCACAATCTCAGCTTTGAGGGAAAAGGTACAGCTCTTCATGTATTAGAAACCACTTGTTTTAACACCTTATTCGATTCTTTATCTAAATCATGGTAAGAGATTCCTTTATATTCAATTATTTTCAGATTCCAGTACATGAACCAAGATGTTATTCACCATCAATGACCCTAAACATAGACCATTTTCAATAAAAAATTCTTCTGTTTCAATCCTTCCAAATGCCCCACACAATAGTTAAATGCAGTACTTCTCCAAAGCACTTGGCCCCTCTTAGATAAAGGACCAATTGACAAAGATTACATTATGGATGTTCAACAGATACTGAAATAAGGAACTCCAAACATGGTCTGAGAAATAATTAAGAGATGATTAACCATTTAAAAACAGCTTGTAACAGATTATCAACACTTTTTCCTTTTTCTTTTCAGTATTAACAGTACAGCAAACAGAAGCAATGCAAAACAAGAGAAGATTTACCAACATTTTTCATTGGCCACTTTCGTTTAGCAGAATTCTAGGGCCCTTAATCTAATTAAGAAAATGGAAGGAAATACAGGTGTGTAGTTCATTGAAGCACCCATTTCCATTCACTCAAGGCCTTTTTTTCCCACCAAAGAAAGGCATTCTCTGTCTAGACCAGACCATTGATGTGATGGGTCCCTGTGGATCCAAGTAAGACAAATGGTCCCAGATCAGATGGCAACTATCCTATGGGCTTGTATTATCTTCTCAATCTTCTGCTTGTAGGCCAATTATTGTTGGTAGGAGCCAAACTAGGAGGGGTGGGGAGTGGTGGTTTGAAACCGCCTGGGAAATTTATGCTGTTGTTCGGCCCCCCAACATGCCACTGATTGTTGGGCTAGGATATTCCAAATCATGAAGAACCCACTGAAATTTGAAAACCGCTTAAATTTTTGGGAAATTTATGATTGTTTTCACATTGCGCCCATGCGTGCCACTGATTGTTGAGCTAGGACTAGGATATTCCAATTCTTGAAGAACCGATCTCAACATTCTGATCACTGAACCATACTTATTGAAGAAGAGCCCAACTAAAAAGTACACAGATTAAAGCTCAGGGGCTTCTTGTTCCTCCTTATTGACTTTTAAAATTTTCATTGTCCATTTCATGCTTTACAATATGGCATGAAAACAAAATTGAATCTTACAAAAAAAAAAGTGATTTATCTACCCAAAATAATAATGGTGATGACGATGATGATCTTTCTCATTTAATCTAAGTTAGAACTTATATACATAATGCCCTCAACAGAAAGAGGGCAGTAGAAATTTTAAATCACCACATTCTTAACAGTGATGTATAGCTTGACTTGAAGAAGTACCTCTTGCCTGAAGGAAAGTATAACTTCATCAGAATACTCTTGCTTGGAGAATACTTTGACAGCTACATCCTGCCAAAAAGCAAAATCATGTGTTGATAACCTGATTTTTAAAGATATCCACGCTGGGAAAATGGCATAAGACTTGAACATGTTCCATTCATGAGCAAGTACTGCAGGCATATAAGCATGCATTGGAGTCCTGAATGCTTCACAGGAGCATTTTGAACAATGTTTTTTTAGCAAACTGGAAAAATGGGATAAGACTTGAACATGTTCCATTCATGAGCAAGTACTGCAGGCGTATAAGCATGCATTGCAGTCCTGCATGCCCCACAGTAGCATTTTGAACAAAGTTTTTTAGCTTGCAATTACACATATAGACATGATGTCAAGTATGACAGATGGAGTAGATCCCAATACTCTTCTTAAATTAGTTTAGTCTTACATTCATCAACATGATGAGACACTCTTCAAAGCAATAAACGGTGAAAATGAGAAAGAAAGAACATACCGATCCATACCAAAGAGCATGATATACAGTTCCACAAGAACCTGTTGAAGGATGAAAAAAAATCCAAAAATAAAATATCTAAAGAAAAAAAAATCAAAAATAAAATATCACAGGATTTTATCAAAACTAGAACATAACCATACTGTAAATGATAAAAAGACTATTGAGCCATAAGGCTAAAAAAAGGAAGGTTCAGTAATGAAACAGGGCCACATGCATCATCCACAACCCCCCTTGGATTTAGGATACATCCGACTAAAGTTAAAAATCAAATTATAGCAGACATGGAATTCAGGATTTATCTGCTGCCATTTCTGAGGACTTACAATCTTCCATTTAAGAAGTTCACTGAGCAATGTCAATATTTATGCATGGTTTACAGGTACCAAAAACCCAAAACAAAAGAAAATTATAGAATCAAATATGACTGACATGTCCTGCAAGGAGCCAAGAGAATTGTAAGCTTTCAATCTTATAAACAAGGCAAGATAAATAGATGAATATGGTCAAGCTACCTTCTGATTTTTGACTCATTTCCTCATATCATGATGTTGAAAAATCCAACTCATATCTTGATACAACCTATCACAACAGGAAAACATCTAACGGAATAAACCTTTTTGCCATCGCCAGGTAGACACATGCTACAATGACGAATGACACTAAATATGATGGAAAGTAACTCATTTTAAAATAAAACAATAAGCAATAGACGGAAAAAGTTATTTGAAAACCCACCAAAGAAGAAGAGGTGGTGCAGGAAGAAATAACCACAGGAACAATTGCATATATGTTTTAGCAAGATCAAGAATGAAAACAGCCAAAAAAATTTATTGAGAGAGAGAGAGAGAGAGAGAGAGAGAGAGAGAGAGAATGAGTGAAAACAGCCAAGCAAAAATCATACACTTATGTCTTTTAATTAAGTGAAGGCCAATCATGGAAAAGCCTACCTTGCCCAATTTGTTCACCAATAGTCAAGTCTTCCCATGAAATTTCATAGTCCAAGCTATCAGTTTCCATATCCGCTTTGTGAAGGATACTGCTGCTAGTACTTCCACTGCTGCTGACACTACTTGTACTGTTAACATTATGTGATGACCATGATCCTGAAACCTCATTATTGCCTGGCCGGTTGCTTTCACCCGTTTGATGTTCTGACTTCATACTGGCTTCAGCACTTCTCTGATGGTTCAAATCATTTTCTTGATCATTGTTCAGCCACGGCCATACAAAGCGAGTCTTCCCCTCCACCACATCACGCTCATTCCCTCTCCATGGCCACGATAACCCCTTCTTAGCAATCCATGCCTCCGCTTTTGAACTTAAGATCTTGTGAATCCCAGCCTTCCCTTCACAATCCTCAGGAGAACCATCTGCGGTTTTCCCAGGAGATTTCTCCTCAGTCTGAGAAGAAGAAAATATGCCAAAGTGGGAAGGCGGAGCATCCCCTCTAGGAGTGCTAGCTCCACTTGATGCCGCATCCTCTCTGTGATCAGACAGATTTGCATCATGATCTGAATGGTGAACATCTCCACTTGCACTTTCATGTTCTGTATTGTCCTCACCCGTCCGTATCCGTGATCGGACTTTGTTTGTCACCTTAGAAGCCTGTTTCATTGATTCAAACAATAAAAATGACTAGAAGGGAAATGCCTTCAGAAAATAATTCAACGCCCATAATTTCAAGAACACCACCACGGTAGCATGCTAAATTGATTTCTTAATTTGGGTGCAGCCAAAACTGAGCCAGGTACATTCTTTATGTTCTCCCATTTGGTAAATCTTTAGAGCAATGCAACACACGTGGAATATCCTCACACAATCCAGACCGTCCTTAATGTTGGATGCATTGCGGTTAGAGTATAGTTCAAAAATACCTGACTTAAGATCCTAAGTCCTAACAATCCCATAGGTTGCCATCAAATGGACTGTAATGCAGAAAATAGTAGGAAGTTCAAATTTAATGTACTAACTTAGACGTTGAAATCAATTGATCAGCATGACTTTTCAGCTCTACTCTATCCACAATGGGAGCTAGAACCTGGATGTCCTTGGTTGGACTGCATTAAGGCTGGGAAGTGGATGGGTTGCCACAGGTTTTTTATTGATAAAATATCACTGATTCAAGACCAGCCTGAAGGAAAACATTACTACAAAAATAGAAGATGCTAGAAATTACAATCAAGGGACAGGAAACTGAAACCTACCTCAGGTGAAAAGATCTAAGTAAAAGTTGGCATCTCAAAATTGAGTTGCCATTAAGTGTCGTTCCATGAAATATGCAAAATAAAAGTATAGCCCAAAATTAAGATATAATTACCAGATTCGAAATTTTGGAAGCAATGGCAACTTGCAGAGGTTGAGACTCTACACCAGCTTTACTAGTGGAACTGCCTCTAGACCGGTTAAAAGTATAATCAGATCCTGAGGGCTTCGTACCGGTCAAAGGGATCCCCATATCTCGAAAGGCCCTTGAGTCACTTGACACACAAATGATGCCAACCAAATGACCATCGTCATCATAGAATGGAGTGTTGGTGACAACAGCTAAAAAGCGCTCTCCTTTCTTATTCTTAACTGGAAACTGCCCAGTCCAGCCCTCTCCCATGGTTATCCTGTTAACTATATTATTTGCAACATCCAAGTCACGAGCATCGACAAGTAGCTCCATGGCATCCTGTCCAAGCACTTCTGATTCAGAATAACCATACAGGTGCTCTGCAGATCGATTCCTAAAACATTGAAAATTCCCAGTGAAAAAACTGTGCGAAATGAAATGGCAAAACAAATTACATTGGCATGATCTAATTAATGTCCACCGAAGCAGAACTAAATAAAGAAAAACGCCAAACCTCCAGAATTACAGCAGGCAATGGTTGAAAGCATAATGGCTTTTTCTTCCCTAGCAAATTTCAAGTTTTTTTTTTTTTTTTTTGGTGCAAGTAAAGATCTCACTTGGTAGAAAATCAAAAGGAGAGCATACCAGACACTAAGCACGTGTGACATGCTATTGCCTTTTGACTGCCAGTCTGCCATGATTAAGCTGTTAATAACCCCAACCAAACACTACCAATTTCCAGTCAGAAATGCCAATTCTATTGATATTAGTTATTAACCAGATGCTCAATTAAATGCAGCTAACTTATATCCTTCCAAGATTAGAAATGCAAGATAATATGAAGCAACTCTCAATCTCAAATATCCTAACATATAAGAGACTACCCCAAACAAGAAAAATATGATGATGAATCACTGCATCTCAAATACCATAACATACAAAATACACCAAATTGTCCAGTCCCTAATTCTGAAATTATAACAGAATGAAAAAAAGATGAAACACCAGCATTCCTAAACATAACAAGAGAAATTCAATTCAACTGACTTTCATTCCAATAAAAGCAAAGACACATAAACATAGGGATTGAAATTGTCAGATATTCTAAACTCACCAGTAGATTATCCGCCCCTCAAGATCAAATATATGCACAGACTGACCCATTGACTGCAAAATGTTGAGATACTGCCTATCTGTGAAATGAACTGGGGCGCCGCCGCTCGGCTTCCCCGCTGAAGAATCCCGGCTCCTGCTCTCTCTCTGCAGCGGCGACGAGTGCCTGAAAGACGCAGAACCCTTTTTCCACGCCGCAGCTCCATCGAACCCTCCCCCCCTCCTCCACGGGTCGGCGAACCGCGACCGCTGCGGCGAGACTGAGTGCGAGCGCTGGTGCCCGTGCTCCAATCTGGGCTCGTTGGAGCCTCCAAGCATCAGCTTCGACATCTCCTGCTTCAGCTGCGCGTGCCCCGCCTCCAGCTCCTGGATCTTCTTCAGCAGCTCCTCCGCTGGGGTCTCCATGGACTGAAAAAGCCTCCAATACCCAACACCCAATACCCAAAATCCAAAATTTATGGGAACCCCAGATGGAATTTTGAGGAGATTTCAGAAACCCAGATGGGATTTCAGATATATTGAAAGACCCAGGTCATGAACATTGCAGAAGATGGACAAAAAGGCATAGCTGACCCAGATGGGATTGGGAAGAGAAAGATGTTTGGTATGCTGAATTGCTTCTGAATTGAATGTAATTTCTCTCTCTCTGTAATCTGCAGCTGAAAGGTTTGAAGGTCAGATGACTCTGCTTCTCCTTTTCTTTATTTCTTTCTTTCTTTTCTATATATTTTTTTGAACTTTTATATTTCCACTTCTCTCTCTCTCTCTCTCTCTCTCTCTCTCTCTTTCTCTCTCTGCCTTTTGATTACAGCTTTTGGTTGCTATTGCTTCTTTCCATCTTCATCTCAATCTCAATCTCAATCTCAATCTGAAATCTGAATCACATCTTCTCATCTGCTTCTTGCTTATATATTTAAGTAATGTTTTATATGTAGATGGTGACTTCCTCTTGTCTGGATTTTGTGAGAGCCCTGCTTACCTTCCCCATAAAGAATTCCTTTCTCTTCTTTCTTTCAATTCTTCCTGCTATTGACAGAATTACCCTCCATTTCTAAACCTTTTCCATGGCCCACCAAATTAAATCTTGTTTTTTTATCAAGTGGGTCCCATGGTTGATGAACATTGATGGGAAATCACAATTTTTTTATTTTTTTTGCGCTTGCCCATTGTCCCTCTTGCCATCCATCTGCTGGGGTGGGAGATGGGGGAAGTCTCTTTCAGCACCACCTCATTGTGACATGTATGTGGGTCCACTTGGCCAACTTCGTGGGCCAGTTTGTTGCATCTAATTTTTTGATACAATTATTGAATCCAGTCTGAATGGACGGTGGAAACCTGTTTAACAAAGTTGTGGGGCTCACTTTGGTCTCTTGTAGGCATGGTGGATGATTGGATAAGAATGATAATATGTTTCTTGGATGAGATGGGACATATTTCATTTCGATATGATTTGATTATCCTAACCGTTGAATCAAGAGCATGCAAATCAAATGGTAGGATCCAATCATTCTAGCCGTCTAGTTTCATCTATGATCATCAAATGAAGATAATCATTTATCCTTACACAATCCATAAAAGTATAACCTTCTCATCCAATCATTGACCATTGATGTAAGGTGACTAAGTGGGACCCACAAGATAGGTTGGGCTGCACATAACGGCAGCTTTACTGGTTGGACTTGATCATCACTTCTCAAAATTTACATCTTAATCCTAATAGGTTACATACGGTCCTCTTGGCTCTGACCTCCCTACAAGGTTTGCATCAACAGAGTTGACTATGATTTCTTGTTCTCTAGTAAGCTATATCAAAAAAGGGTTAGGGTCATGTTTTTAAATTTTTTTATTTTTTTAATAACTGGGCCGCCGAATTTTGAACTATGTTGTGGGGTCCAGGAACCGGCCATCAAATTGCTCTGACCATCTACATCAGCATGTATGACTGTATCAATAATGCATATGAGCTGGATCAGTCGGCGGAAAAAAAAGGATAAAAAATGGCATGATAGTAATATTATATTTGAGAAACCATTGTCTAATTTGGGTCATGGTCATATCTGGGCCCACTTAATCCACTATACCTAGGCCACAATGAAGGGTAAGGATCATCCATGGACCTATCTCTTAAAGTGGGTCCCAGGGGCCGTCCGTTGGCCATCATGCATGGCAAAATTCAGAAACCATCAACTATTTGATGCATTACAATTTAAAAATAATACACAAAAACAGTCACTTCCATTCCATAATGTGGGACCCAGGATCAAACGCATGACTAATGAGTCAGAGAATTTAAACTAAAGTCATGGGTTTTTAGATTTGGAAAGAAATGTTAATTTCACTTGGAATGCTTTTCTCCTGAAATAGTAGATAAACGTTTCTCCTTTCAACTTTAGAGAAAATGCACATTTTCCTTTTTTGGTTTTGAAAATGTACTTCCGAACAGCAAATATTTTATGCATTAACTGAAAATGAGGTACATTATCATGAAATCCGAAATAGAACCTCTGTTAGTAGTTAGCGACATAAATTGAATATAAACGAGTCACAACCCAAACTCAAGCCTACTGATTAAGCAATCTTAACCCTTGATCTAGAGGATCCCTTTTTTGAAAAATTATATTCATAGGCCAGCAGAAAACTGATTATTTTTTGTAATCTTATTAGAGATGGCAACAGGGGAGGCTAGTTCGGATTTGCCTAAATTTGAACCCGATCGATTGGCCTTTTTGTCGTACTATACTGCATGGACCTCATGATGGGTTGAATGGTTGTCCTACCAAACCGGCCCTATGCTTATAATGGGTTGGATAGTTATCGTACCAAACATGGCAAACACAAGTCTGATCAGGTTTGATTATGATTTATTATATATTTTTAAAAATTATTAAAAATATATGTCGAAGGGGATTTGTACCTGTAATCACTAAGAAAATATTTTTTTTCAATACCCCATGAACTATTAAGCTATCATATAATAAAAATGTACTGAATAATATATAAAGTAAAGATATACAAGATAGGGTGGGTTGATGAACTCAAAAACCCAAACATACTCTAAACCCAGCTTAGGTTAATGCATGAAAAATCATACTCGACCCGAACCCTGTCAACACCCTATCAAACCTGCCCCTTATAGGAGTGGGTCGGGGCCTGGATCCCGTTTAAACCCGATCCATTGACATCTCTAGATCTTATTCTCCAAACAGTTTTAACTATATAATTTATTCTTGGAAAAGTCAAAACAACAACAACAACAACAAAAAAGCAAGCTCTGAATGGGATTTTGGATTTTTGGTTTGTTATCAAAACCAGTCTTGAGACTGTGACTTTCAAGCAGTCCAAAATCAAGAATCCATAGGCGTAAAAGTTTAATTGGTCAGAGTGACCATTTTGCCCTTTCGCAGCTTTCACTTTCAAATAGCCTACCCTTTTCTCTTGCTTTCAGTTTTTCTTTTGGTTCTCTCATTTATATCTAAATCTAATCTTCATGCCCAAGAAAAAGTTCAAAAGCCAAGTGGTGCCCAAGCCCCTTCTCATGCATGCTGTGTCTTCTTTCAGTGCCTTTCCTTTTCCCTTTTCTTTCCATTGGCAGGATCACCTTTGGGAGGTTCAAGTGGTTGTTATCATCTCTAGAAAATCCCGGTTTTACCCTTATTTGTGAGTGGTAGTGGAAAGTTTGTTAGTATGTTTCCTTATTTTGTCTTCTCTCACCTTTATCAAGTTGCCCAGACCACAGGAAAAAAAAAAAAAAAAAAAGGTCTACAAGTTGCGAAGATGAAAGCGAAAAAGACCCATTACTACTTTCTTTCCTACATGTGGCTCATATTTTAACTCATTCATTAAAAAACGGTCTAATGCTCAGCAATCATCAATTGGCCCAGGCTAGATTTTGGTTTTGGTTGAAGCAATTAGGGCTGAACTGTGGGGACCATTTAGATGCATTTTTTTCATGAGATGGGGTGAATTGAAATGTTTATTTAAGGCCCAAGGGTACCCATAGATTTGGGAACTATATAGAAATATTAATTCTTGATTTAAGATCTTAAATATTTTTAAGCCTTTGTTATCCTATTCCTAATTCAAAGGTTAAAAAAAACTGACAAAACTAGCAAAGTACAATTTTTTTTCTTGGTAATCACTAGCAAATCATTGAGTCTTAGTCAATTCATAGTAAGAAAGTAAACTGGTATAGAGATCTGGCTAGGTCCACACAGATCAAGTTGTTAGGTACCAAATAGAAGTAAGGCCACTCTTGCCAATTGTGCGAGTTTTATGCATTTAATGGCCCTTTTTTTTATTGGGAGTTGCTATTTGTACACAGGTCTGAACTCTTCATATACAACCTAAAAATAAAAGAAAATAAAAGATTTCAAAACACCCACACCCACTTTTCTCTTTACACACACTGTCCCTCCCTCCTCCCCTTCCTCACCTCCCCTCCAGCCGGCGACGAACTCTGGTGGCGGAGGGGAACTCCCCTACCTCTCCCTCTCCCTCTTCCTCTCCATCCTTCTTCCTCTCCTCTCCTTTCCTCTTCCTCCTTTTTCCTCTCCTCTCCTCTCCTCCCATCCCTCTTTCTTCGTCGCCTCTCCTCCCTTCTCCTCTCCCCCTCTCTACCCCATTCAGCCTCTCCTCTCCTTTCCTCCCTCTTCCTCTCCCCCTCTCCGGCCTGTTCGGCCCTGCTTCTTCCTCTCCTCCTCTCCATCTTTCTTCCTCTCCTCTCCTCTCCTCCCTTCTCCTCTTCCCCTCTTTACCGTATTCAACCTCTCCTCTCCTCTCCTCCCTCTTCCTCTTCCCTTCTCAGCCTTGTTTGGCCCTAGGCGGAGAGGTGGAGAGGAAGGAGGGAGAGGAAAGGAAAAGGGAGAAGAGAAGAGAGGAGAGGAGAAAAAAGGGAAAGGAAGAAGGAGAGTAGGGGACTTCCCCTCCGTCGTCGGAGTTCGTTGCTAGCTGGAAGGGACGTAGGGAAGGGGAGGAGGGAGGGTGAGAGTGTGTAGAGAGAGAAGGGGGTGGGAGTGTTTTAAAAATTTTTAATTTGTGGGTTATGTATGAAGAGTCCATACCCGTGTACAAATGGCAGCTCCCTTTTTTATTTCATTTGAAATGCTACCCATCTAATAAGGTTGGGGCATTCGGTGCTGAAGATGGGATGGTTGAAACTTTGTGACTAAAGGGCTAATAAATGCATTGATATGATGCATAGATAGATGTTCATGTAATATACATGCTTCAAGACCAAGCCATATGGGCTAGACAAGTCCAACACAATCACAAAAGCCACTACTTTGCATGTAATCTTGGTATCATATTAAGTTCATGAATTTGCATCAATTATACATCATTTTAAGGTGGATTAAGGATTTAATTATGTTAAATGCATCATTATTCATTCAATTTCATCATTTCGTGCATTTTCACTTAGAAATTGGAATTTGCACAAATTTTACACATTTTATGCATTAGTTAAGAAAGTTTTCAATTTTTCTCTGAAAGGTCCCGATTGGCGTAAAACTCGTTCCGAATGAATTCCGTTTTCAATGTGAGCTTCTCAATGTTTTACTTGTTGAATTAGAATGTGCAAAAATGAAATTTGTAAAACCCACAGAACTTTAAGCATTATTTGGGTCCCATTTATTGAAGATTCATACCCTTTGAGTTCATTTACCTGTGGACCCAACCTAAAGATTAGCTAAGACTTTCAAAAGCTCTTATCTCATCCTATTATGTCAAAGAATATTCTTTTACTTGGCTAATAAGTCATAATTACTATAGAGATAGGAATTCAAATTTTCATTATGTTTTTCTCGGGACAACCTATCTTAAAATGGTTATAACTCTCAATTTGGACTTTGAATCAGCACAAATGACCTATCCTTGGAAAGCTTATTCAAAGTAGATATTTGTGGAGCCTAAAATCACACAAATTGGAGCTAAAATGGAAAAGTTTTAGGTCTAAAAATTTTTATATACTTTTTTAGTTGAAATTGCAATTGTATCTATACCATTGAAGTATAACTACTGCACATCCCTCTATGGATCACAGATGAAGATCAGATAAAAATTCTAAAAGCTTATACCTCATCTTATCTCCAAGATCTCTCTCTTCACAAGAGATAAACACAATCAATAAATCCTATCTCTCAATCCACCAAGAAGAGGTTCAAATTCAATGAACCAAATGAGCTAAAAAAACTATAAAATGAGGCCACCATGAGAGGCTCCTCTTCATTTACAGCTAGATTTGGAAGTCTCATCTCTCTCTCTCTCTCTCTCTCTCTCTTTTCTCCACCCCTCTTGCCTCTATTAATTTCTAATTTTATTTTAAAGGTATTTTAGAGCCTTATTTCAAAAACTAGAATTTAGAAGAAAAATTTCTGAGAGACTATTGTATAAAAGAGAATATATCAATAAAATTATTTTTAGGTTCTTTGCAATGATGGGTTGAGTTTTAGATTGAAGCGAAAGATGAAGTTAAGTACTTTAATGTTCTAATCTATATTTGTTATTTTGCTCTTTTTCTTATTGTTTCTTGTAATGTGTTTTAAAAGATAATAATATATTTGTTTTCATGTCAAAGGCAAACATCTGATTTATGTTTGTAATAAATAAATTTTAATTATTTATACTTACTTTGATAGGTTATGCTTAGATCTGTAGTTATCTTTGATAGTCTATGATTAGTTTGCTAGATGATGATTAGGATGTTCATTATTTTATGACTTAAGGAGGTCTTGGGTATTGATTTTTTTTTCTTAATTAAATATTTGTTTTTGCAATAGTCAAATCATCCGGATCAGAAACATTGATTTGTATCGAATCTGAATTATTTGAGAAAAAGAATATAATATAATAATTACATGATTAGATTGATTATTTTGCTTAATGGATTATAGATACTTTGATCTTTTATCTTATTATTTTTTATATATTTTTATTCACATCTCATTAAGTTTCTACATTTCTGCTATTGATTGAAAAAGATTTAGATTTTTAATTAAAAAGTTCAAAAGTGCTTTTTGTGAGATTGACCTCTATTTGCTACAATCTCAACAAGACGGTTGTGCACTTGTAGTTTTAAGTAGGTTAATTAAATTCACATTAACTCATAATTAGCTACTACTTCTAGGGATTATGCAAATATAAGGAATGGGAGTAAGGAAAAACATATTACACACATCTAAACTGAATAGATGATAATTAAACACTTAGCGTAATAAAGGCATACTCTCATTATAGGAGATATGAGATGGGACTGTGCTGTTAGACAAGTGATTTCTTATACCGCCTTAGGGAAATACAATATACATCATAAAAATAGTTCACTACACCAAATAAGGAACATTGAAAATTGCAAAAAGAGAAGTCTTCAATTTTTTTTACTTTATGGGTGAAATGGGTTACCATTCAAGATGGTAGCAAGATTAAGAACCTAGGCAAAGGAAAATTTTAAGCATGCACTAGCCCCATGTCAATACAAATAGGGTCAATCCATTTGCAATCTAATTCATTCATACGATGGGGCTAAACTATGGATGGGCCATATTCCGTAATTAATTTACACTGAACGATTATGAGATCAGTGGGGAATTCATAGTTGTCATCTCTTTCTCTATCCCCTTAGTGGGATCGATAGGTTGCTTTATATAAGGGTTGTAAGTCCAATTAAGGATACAATCCAGGTTTTTAAATAGGCAGTGTAATTAATACAATGGGATTTAGATCCCAATCCTAGCTAATCACTATAATCCTAGTTAATCAATTGTACAAGAGATCTTATTTTACAACTTTTATGTTTGACACATTCATATATGAGTCGTTTTTTATTTTGGGCCAATGGGCCTTTATTGACACCTCCCTCAAATTGATGTCGGAGGATCATACAGAAACAATTTGGAAACAAGAAATTGAAGACCCGAGTGAGGTAGTCCCTTAGTGAAGATATCAGCAAGTTGAAGTTCTATAGAGACATGTGGAAGACTAATCACATCACACACATTCGTCACGAATAAAGTAACAATTAGCTTCAATATGTTTGGTACGTTCATAAATGATTGGGTTTTCTGTGATGCGGATTGCACCAATGTTATCTATAGATAAAGGAGTTGGTGTAGTTTGTGCAAAACCCAAAGCTGACAGAAGTCCTTGAAGCCACAATATTTCTAAACATGCAGAGGACATTAAAAGATGCTTAGAACCTTGATACACATTCTTGTTTCTTACATTTCCATGATATTAAGGATTTTTCAAGATACATGCACCACCTAGTTTTAAACCAGCGGGAACTGCATTAGTACATGCTATCAACAAAATAGAAGTTCATTTTGGAAAGAACAAGCTACAGGTGGTAGTTCTCAACAAGTATTAGATAATCCGTTTCACAACTATGATATGGAGATGTCATGGAGCATCCATTGCCTTACTTACATGGTTCACAGCGTAAGACTTCTTCTTTTAAATCACCATGAATAAAGGCATTTTTAACAGCCATTTGGTATAATGGCCACGATTGTGAGGCAGCAATGACAAAAGCTAGTCGAACACTAGTCATTTTTCAGCAAATGTCTCTTCATAATCTATGCCATATTGCTATTGTTAGCTACTAAGACAAGACAAACTTTGCGTCTATTCAAAGAACTATATGGTTTAAGTTTTATCACGTAAATCCACTTGCATCCAATTGATTTGATGGTAGATGGGCAATCTACAATATCCTAAGTGTAATTCTTTTCTAGTGCACTTAGTTCTTCCTACATAGTATGTTGCTAACATTCAAGTTGCACAACCTATGAATAAGATTTCGGTATAAAGGTAGAGGAGAGTGTGGCCATTAATGATGCATGAGTAAAACCATATTGATCGAGAGGCGAGTAATCCTTGAAGAACTACACAAAGTACTTAGCAGAAGCGAACCATTCATCTACAATGGATCTGGAGTTTGAGGGTTTGTAGTGGTAGCTTTCTCCTGTCTATGATACATACAATCAGGTTTAAACCTAGAAATAGTTGTTTTGTCAGAAAAGCCGGATAACAAGTCTTTATTGTTGAAATTAGAAGGTTCAATATAGTTTTGGAAGAAATGTTGATTAAAAAAAATATTATGGGAAATCCAAGTGCGTTTAGCTATAGGATCATAACAAACAAACCTTTTTGACAAGGGATATAACTTCGAAATACACAAATTACAAATTGGAGCAGCTAATTTATTTCGCTCATTTGGCGGAAGAAGAACAAAACTTATACAACCAAAATGATGGAAATGATCAAAAAGAGGTTGTGTCTTGTGCAGCTGGATATAAAGATTTTCATTGTTAATGGAAGTGACAGTAACCAATTTATAAGATGCACTGCCGTTGCTAGAGCTTCAAGCCAAAAACGAGTAGGTCTTTGAGTAGGAGAGTCCAAGTAACATTGAGGAGATGTCTATTTTTTTTCATAGCAACCCCATTCTCTTGCGGAGTGCACTAACATGTCCATTGAGATACAATTCCTTTTTTTCTTTCTTAAAAAAAATTGAAATTGGGTAAACACATACTCACTCCTTGAATCTAACAACAATATGTAATGCATTTTGAAAATTGGTTCTTAACATAGGCAATAAAGATTTTGAAGGTATTAAGAACAACAGATTTTGAATTCAACAAATAAATTCAGATAAACTTACTGTAGTCATCAATGAAGGTGACAAAGTATATACAATTACCAAGCGAGATGTGTGGTGCGATTGTCCACACATCACTGTGAATTAAGTCAAAACATGCTTCACTACATGATGTAGAGTGCAAAAAAGGAAGAGCTTTACTTCTTCCTAACTTACATGCATTACACTCAAAAGGAATACAAGCACCGGAATTTTTTAATAAGCCATAATTGAACAAAGTCGACAAAGTTATGATTTGTGGATGTCCTAACTTATTGTGCCACATTTGATAATTATTTAAAACAGAAAAGCAAAAAAACTTATTTTCGATTTTATTCTCCATAATTGATGGCACAAAAAAGGAAAATAGTTTTCCTTATTTAAACCCCCTCACGATCATCTTCCCCGACTCCTGATCCTGCACAACACAACCAAAAGGAGAGAATGAGATTTCATGATTGTTGTCAATCAATTGTCCATCAGAGATAAGATTTGTAGTTAACCTTGGAGAAACAAAACCATCTTTTAATTTTAATGATGAATGACATCACCAATAGCAGTAATGTGTAGATTTTCTCTATTGGCGGTTTAAATTTTAAGGTTACCCTTATATGCAATAAAGTTTGTCAGAGATGAAGGCCATGATGTCATATGATTAGTGGTGCCTGAGTCTAAGTACGAAGGGGATGAGAAGGTTGAAGGCCTACTTGAAAGGCCAATTGTAGAAAATGCATTGATGATCATTTATTGGACTACTCCGGGGTTATAGAAGTAGGAGATATAGACTGTGTGGAGGTAATAAATTGTGCACAAGAACCAAGTACCACAAACAAAGAATCACCTTGATCAAAAGTGGCAAGAATAGTAGTGGTGGTTATATTGTAAGCACAAGAGACAAGATTCTTTAGACATCTTTGACATTCAGAAATAATATGCCCAGATGCTTTGCAATAGTTACAAGTTTTATGTTTGCATTAAGAGGCGTAGGCATAGTTACCTAGTTTGGTAACTCTGCCATCTTATCCCATGCAATCCGAATCGAATCAGTGAATTCTTGATTTAGAAAGAATTGTGATTCGCTACGGTTTGTGTTATACTAGAACTCTGTTTTTCCTTCATGTGTGTTTTGAGAGAAGTTTATACAAAAGAAAGCAGAAATCTAAACATTACCAAAAAATTAAAAGAAAAATTAAAAAAATAGAAAGTTTAATCAAAAGAGGAAACAAGGAATAATAGACTTTAGAAATAGATTAGAACTAAAATCTATAAATACCTATTTAATCCGTTGTAACCATGGTTGCATAAACTCTCAAAGCCAGGAAATCCAGATCTCAGATCGCCACAATCTCTCAGCCTCTCCTGCATGCGTATAGTGTAAGGTCCCAACCCTAGATAATTACAATTAGTAGTAATTAAGCTGGTTTACTCTAATTAATGTGTGATTAGGCTAATTGAGCCCAAGTTTCTAGAGGTTTGGGTCATGGATAGGTAATTGGGTCGGGTTCAAGCCTTATTAGGTAGTCCAAGACCTTTTGTATTTAGTATTTTCATGATTTGGCATTATTCATATATCATATTAGTTGCATTGGGTGAGTCTCATCTTGTTGAACATCTTCTATGTTTGGCCCAAATCCATTTGGACTCATTCCGGCACATTCAAACCCAAGTTGACTTAAATTAGAATATATATGAAACAAGAGAGCTTATTTGTAAATCCAGAAAATCCCTTCCTTTATAAGCTCCAAACCACCCCCCCCCCCCCCCAATCGACCCTCATTCTTTTTCCTTTCCTACATCTCATTGCAGCACCGTTTCCCCCTTCTCTCCCATCATCTTTTTCATTTTCCTGCTTCTATTTTCGAGTGATTGGCACATGCATGCAAGCAGGTGGAGTTTCCTTCTCCTTCCTCTTCATTCTTCTTGCCCTCTTTCTTGGAATCAAGGCATCATTTTCATCTTCTTGCTTGTGGAAGAGTTGAGGTAAGGAATCCCCTTTTCCCATTTGAGTTGTTGAGTTCTACGAGAGTCAAGAGAACCCATCTATTAGGCGTGTATGCATTTCATTCTCATTCTCTTCATGCATGTGTTAGGCTTTCATTAGAAAGAGCTTTATCCTTCATCTAATCAAGGGGCAAATCAGTTTAAGTGAAGCACCAAGCACAAGGCAAGTATAAGGATACATATTCTTACATGTATGGCTTTATTTTTTTGATTTTTGATGGATTGTATGATTTTACCCAATTTTACAGCTCTAAGGAAGTGCATGGATAAATTATGATTTATGGTGATTTTGGATGAATAAAGATGTTAATGGCCTTTAGGGAAACCAAGGGTGTAGAATGGAAGCTTTTGGAGTGGTTTTTATTGTAGGTAGAATGGGGTATTGGAAGAGAAAAACATTTGGGGAAGGAAACCCTTCTGTAACAGAATGCTTCAGGGCCGACCAATCAGTCCTGAAGCTCGATCGGTCGATTTGCCATTCGGGCAGTCTGACCGGTTGGTCACCCAACCCGACGGTCGAATTTCCCTTCTGGGAGCGACCGATCGGTCGGACCCATTTCCGACCGGTTGGGTAGATCTAACCTGTAGCCTTTAGAAAAAGTGTTCCAAAATGAAATCTATACTTAACTATGGACTTCCTATAGTCTATAGGATAGCCTAATGATGGGTTACTCCTTCAAACCTTAAGAAAGGACCGAGATATCCACCCACACTCATTATAGGCTGAAGGATTAACTCCAGACCATATAGGACCATAGAATTTGGATCCCTTGTTACCTTAAACTAGTCCAAAGGTGGATAAACAGAGAAGAGAAGGAGTGTGGAGCTATCACCCCTCTCTTCATGATTCTCCAGTTAGTTTTCAATACCACGTCATAGGTGTTGGCATAAGGCGAAGTGTTCTTTATACATATATGAGGTAACACCAAGAATGGTAATACCGGGACACCGAATGTCTTATGACTACACCGTGTTGAATGACCTTGGAAATCCTGATTATCTAGTATAGGATTGGCTAGTAATTGTCTTTGATAACCTTATAATCTAATTGCATTCATATTGGTGGTAACCTTGACCTCCACGCAAGGGTCTATATCAGTTGCATTATTGATAATTAGTTACTCAGTGACAAATCTATGCTTGATATTGTTCCCAAGATTGGGTCACCTTCTTATATCAGTATAAACAGATCAGTATATAATAAGTAAAGGTTTCAGATTATTCCCGACATATTATGAGTCGGCGCCACTGAGCTTATACCCCATAGGTGGTTCAACGAGACCCCATGGGCGTGTTTAATCAGTTTTCCACTGTAGTAGTTATCAGGAGAGTGAGTCGACGCTCTCGCGGGTAGCTAGTGTAACACCCTGACCCGAGTTGACCCGGATTAGTGGGTAATGGCATGTGAGTTTGTCGTTAAGTATGTTTTGGCCTTATTTTCTTTGGTTTTGAGTCTCAGAGAGATCGTTTGGGTTGAGTTGACTTGGACTAGGTAGTCCGAGCCCTTTTTCGTAATTTTGGCTTTTGAGTGACTTTGTCAGTTTTGCGTCATTCTGACGTCAGCGCGTGTATTTCGTTGAGCTTGTCGATTTGTGTAACTGTCTGGGATCCGATTGATTTCGTTTGCTTTCGTTGGACCGTCATTTGACTCAAACTGATATTTGTATAAGCTATTTGGACTTAAATGTAATTTGGACTCAACTTATGTTATAAATATCTCACCTACTCTATTTCTCTCTCTCTCGATCGTTTTCAGCTCCCAGCTCGTCTCTCTCTCTCTCTCTCTCTCTCGGTTCAGCTCTCTCCTTCTCTGTTTCTGTTGCCTGAGGGAGGAAGAAAGGAGCTCGATTTGTGTGTGGTTTCTCGTGCATCTGAGCCAAAGCAACGTGTGGATTTCGTCTGTGAGGCAAGTATAAGCCCAAGTTGTATAAACACCGATTGATATTGATGTGATTGTTGTATTCTTGTTCTTCATTGTGTTCCTCAGTGTTAGACAGCCCTATTGAGCTCAATCTGCTGTTATTTTGCTGTTTTCAGTCATTTCGTCCAAGTTCTGTATGACTGTAACGATTTCAGGAAAAATGCTTCTGTGCACACACGGCTACGCCGTGAAATGTGCTACGGCTAAGCCGTGAGATGGCTTACGGCTAAGCCGAGACCAAACCGTAACCTGAACCGTAGAACAGTACAGACTGTTACCTGAAAATAACTGAGAGTTGGCAATTTGCCATTCTTCTACGGCCCAGCCTGATCTAAGCCGTACATTGTCTTACGGCTAAGCCGTGGACCAGGATACGGCTGAGCCGTAGAGCAAAAGACGGTTAAGCCGTAAATCCGGATGGACATTTCGGGAGCCTCGGCTCAGCCGTAGTGCATAGTACGGCTACGCCGTAAGATGCCGCGGCTAAGCCGTAAGGTTACCTACGGCTACACCGTAAGGTGTCTGAGAAAGGATAAAAAGGACTAGGTTTAAGAAAGAGACCGTATCTGACTTTCATGTTAGAATGTAGATAACCGAACATGACCAATGGATTGTCTGAATGACATGAATGACCTCGTGGGCTGCGAATCATTCATGACCGTTATCCAGTTGTTTAGCACCTCCCCATGGGTGTTGGTTTAAGGGACTTCGGTGCACACTCCAGACACTGCAACCCTAGACAATGGTGCATCGAATAACTTAAAACTACATCAACATGCACGGTTAGAAGCACTGGATAATTAGTGTAGGTTTGGCTTGTAATTGACCTTGATTCGTAAAAGCATCCTGATTTGTACAGCATATTGCTTTCGGTTATGCCCTCTTATGTGTTCTACGTTGGACCTCTCGATTCTGTGGGAAATGCAGCAACCCCAGAGCGAAGCCCGGGTGGAACCATTCTATTATTGTGTATTGTGTTTTCCCGTTGCACCATTGGAGTACTTGCATCAGTGTTCATGTGATATTAGTCTTTGAGTGCTTGAGTTCTGAGTCTGTGCTGGTGATCAGTACTTCTTTGATTTACTTGTGTTTAGTCAGCATCTGTTATCTGTATTGCTTATCTGCATTCAGTCTTGCTTGTCTGCCTTCCGTATTGTTTATGTACATTCCGTATCAGCTTGTGTACATTCAGTATCAGTTATCCGTATGACTTGCATTCAGTATTAGTTTATTTGATGCACTTCCTATTGTTCGTTCAGTATGATATGTGTGATCTGTAAGATCTGTAAGTGATAAGTGACATGCTAAGTGATAAGTGATCGAGGTGCATCATCTGATTGATTGTGATTGGTCTTGGCACTACTGAGCCTCAGCCTTAGGATACCCGACGGGGTTAACTATGGTTTAGTTTAAGTGTTTACCTCTGCAGAGTGTCGTGTCCTGGGACTCCGGACCCCGGGAAATTGGAGACCCATGCGTACCCTGGCCCGGTCGCTGGTGTTCTCATCTTGCGTGCTCTCGTAAGGGAGAAAATGGCCAATGTAGCAGCCACCTTGAGTGTTATCTGTTTGTGATTCTGTTAGCATGCTTATTAATTATGCATTTGCACTTGCACAATTGTTTAGTATACGAACATGCTCTCTATGGATATTGCATTAGGATTATTGTTCAGTCTTATTCAGTATTAGACACAATTCGTGTTATCTTCTTGTTGGCTTATACTTTGCTAAGTCGTCGTACTTATATATTGTCATTGGTGTTGCAGGCTCAGGTACCTTCTCTCGTGTCCTTGTCAGTTGTCAGTTTGCTTGGGAGACTCCAGCTGTCTCTTCAGGTTCGCGGGGTGTGTGCTATCGCACACTATTAGAGCGCGACAGTTCTCTGCATGCATGCATCTCATGTTCCTTTTCCTATCGTTGATTGTACTCAGGTTCTAGACATTGTGATTGGATTCCGTGTGTATGTTCAGACTGTTATATCAGCTTTTGACTATTATGTCTTTGTTCTTGTGTGCCTTGTGTCTCTTGTTGACATTGTTAGCTTCCGCATACTTGTTTTGCATGTGTGTGATCCCTTGTGTGTGTATACTTGGACGGGGTCCAGGTGTGCATGCACGGGAGTACGTGTGTCACTGGCTTGGCTTTTTGCTGACCCCCGGTCCCTGGGCTCGGGTCGTGACATACGTATTGTATGGTATCAGAGCATTGTTGCTCTAGTGATTCAGCATGTAGGCATGTAGGCACGTGGTGAGTAAACGTGATACTGACAGTTGGTCTTTAGTGCCAATTTGTTGGTAAGGTGGGTCGGTATGTGTTCTTCCTGTTTATTCACAGGTGTTCTTCCGCAGGTGTGCGATCAGTGTTTGTTGGGACCGTCTGGCCGTAACCTCGTGTAGCGCTTTGTGCCCTAGTGGGAAAGCTCATGGCAGCAGATGATTTTCAGGAGCCCTATATCGATGTTCTCCGTTGGGAGTTAGGACATCTCAGAGGCATTCCTTTTGTGGTCCGGACGACGGCATTGGTGGATCTATTGCGAGAAGCGGAACTATCCCGAGACCGGTACACGTTAGAAGAGAGCATCAGGCATCTTCTCCCAGGCGCTTATACGATTGTGTGCAGACGACGGCAACTCCTACTGCATGCATTTAGAGTGCGAGAGTTCCTCAGGACGCACTTCGGTTATCCCTATACCTTTTGGACAGACGGCAACTACGTGATGTACGAGGTGTACTTTCACGCGTGTGTAGAAGCTTTGCTCGCGCAGCGAGAGGAGTACGTCACCATGCTCCAGGGAGTAGTTGTTTGGTATGTGCTGTATCGAGGACCCGATGCCTTCATCGCACCCTATTAGTAGCGGCTCTTTTCTCGTGCTCGAAGGACTGGCTTTTCTGGTGTTTTGGGTCTCCTCTTTTGTGTTAGTTAGTAGGGTAGGAATCGTCGAGATCTTCCATTTTGAGTTTTGTGTTGTATAAACCCTTGACGTTGTAATTCTACTCTTAGTGCTTTCTTGCATTGCCTCTTGCTCTCAGTCTATATAGAAGTTGAGATGTTCGTTTCCTTTGCCTGGTTTGAGGTCACTCGTGAAATCGGGTAGTCCCTTGTCATGTGATCTTGTTTGGAAAGAGTCACAGCCCAATTGGTGTAAGGAGTCTGAGCCATTCTTCAAGTGGGGGAGTTGGTTCCTCTCCACTTTGTTCGAGTTCCATGGATCAGCATTCGGTATCTCTGGTTTTGTTGTATATCCACCCTGGTTTCGTTGTATCTCCGAGGAATTGCTACACGGGTGTAGCCATTGTTTGTCATTGTGTTGGTGAGAGGCAGTTGATTCCTCCTAGGCTTGACTGTATCGACTTGTTGTTGTCGAGCTGTTGTGTTGTTGCCACCTTTCGAGTAAGCGAACCCCGATGCTTCTTTCTTTTCCACTCTCACTTGTTTGCTCTTCTTTTTCCTTCCTTGTTCTTCTTTTTTTTCCTTCCATCGATTGATGTGGAGTCATAACCGTACACTAGCTTGCCATTGAGAAGTCTTCTCGTGTTTACTCCCTTGTTTTGTAGTAGATCCAGTGTACTACTCGGTTTCTTCTGTTCGTAGGTGACCGATGTCAGAGTTTTTCTCTCTGTCCGCTTACCCCTCTATTTCTTTGCTCTATTCTTTGGATGTTTGGGGGACGTTGTTGGATTTGTTACCTTCGCTCTTTGTCTACGATATTTCTCGTGGGAATCCTGTTCCCTTGTCGTTGGAGATGGATCTTTGAGGTTCTATTCATTCTTGATCTTTTTCATGTGAGTTTGATACTCTTCATCACATCGACCTTCCTCGTGAAGTATTTTCTGAAGTGCAGGAACCTTTGATGAGTGTTCGAACGCCATCCTTACTTCTTTTCTTTACTCTTTCCTTGATCACGCACTCATTCCTTGCCTTTCCTATCTGGCTGTTTTGTTGGATTGTTTCTTCGTCGCTTAACCCCTGTTCCTTCCTATCTATTCGAGGTGTAGAAGGTGAAAAGACCATGCCAGTGGATTTCTTTCTTCATGGACTTTTGCGAGTGAGCTGGACGTGACGTGAGCACTCAGTTTCGTTCTTCGGAAGACGAATGATGTTGTCGCTTGACAAGAGTTTGCCAACTTTCTAGGTGGTTTGGGCGAACGGATGAGAAATCAATGTGTAGCAGGTGAGCTGGTGGACTAGTGCGTGCGGAGTGCTACTCTGGTCGTGCTTCAGCGTTGCGTTGCGTTGGGTTTCTTGTCGAAGTCGAGTTTAGCGAGATGATGTCAGAAAGAGAAGGGTCTACTGTGGATCGAGGACTTGTTGACTTTGTGTTGGGTCGTGTTCGTGACCTTCTCCTGTTCTTTGGAGTGCTGAGATGTGTGTCGTCGAATGTCTTCGCAGTTGCTCGTTGCTTCTTCAGTCAGTACGAATTGCCAGCCTCGCATACGCAGATCGAAGGATAAGTTAAGTGACGCTTGAGATGGACTTTGTTTCGGGTTTAACACAGTGCCATTTGGGTGATCGTGGACCGATTGACGAAGACAGTCCATTTTCTTCTATCACGAAAGGCGTGACATTTTCCGAGATGGCAAGGCAGTTCGTTGATGAGATCGTTAGCCTACATGGTACGCTTGTGTCGATTGTGTCAGATCGAGGTAACCGCCTTGTTTCTTCTTTTTGGAGCGCATTTCAGGAAGCCATGGAAACGGAGTTGAGCTTCAGTACGGCATATCACGCGCAGACGAATGGACAGTTGGAACGAACTATTCAGACGCTCGAGACGTGTTACGGGCCAGTGTATTGCATTTGGAGAAAGATTGAGATCTGCATCTCCCGTTGTGCGAAATTCGCGTAAAACAATAGTTATGGCACCCTATGAAGCTCGGTATGGAGGGACGGAACTGTAGAAGTCCTGTTGGCTGGGAAAAAAATTGGAACACAGAGTTTCCACGGACCGGTTATCATTGCTGAGACTACAGCGAAAGTTCAGAAAGTCAGTGACAATTTGAAGAGTGCCCGATCGAGATAGAAGAGCTATGCAGATACGCGAGCGAAGAACATGAGCATTTCAGGTTGAAGATTGGGTATTTTTGAAGGTCTCACCGATGAAAGGTGCGATACGGTTCTGTCAGAAAGGCAGGTTAGCGCCGAGATATGTGGATCCATTCGAGATTAAGAACCAGATTGGCGATTTGGCGTGCAGATTGATTCTTTCGTGGAGTCTTCTTCCTTGAGTGTGCTTTGCAAGTATGTTCGAGATTCGACGTTCCGTATTGTTGGGGCTAGAGAACAGCTTTTGCGTACGAGAACGATTCGATGGGTCAAAGGTACTCTGAGAACATTTTGGACCTGATAAAGCCACGTGGGAATTAGAAGATCAGATGGCGCGTCAGTATCCTCTTCTTTTTCGTTCCGGTACGTGTTCATTCCGAGGACGGAATGATGTCCAAGTGGGGGAGGATGTAACACCCTGACCCGAGTTGACCCGGATTAGTGGGTAATGGCATGTGAGTTTGTCGTTAAGTATGTTTTGGCCTTATTTTCTTTGGTTTTGAGTCTCAGAGAGATCGTTTGGGTTGAGTTGACTTGGACTAGGTAGTCCGAGCCCTTTTTCGTAATTTTGGCTTTTGAGTGACTTTGTCAGTTTTGCGTCATTCTGACGTCAGCGCGTGTATTTCGTTGAGCTTGTCGATTTGTGTAACTGTCTGGGATCCGATTGATTTCGTTTGCTTTCGTTGGACCGTCATTTGACTCAAACTGATATTTGTATAAGCTATTTGGACTTAAATGTAATTTGGACTCAACTTATGTTATAAATATCTCACCTACTCTATTTCTCTCTCTCTCGATCGTTTTCAGCTCCCAGCTCGTCTCTCTCTCTCTCTCTCTCTCTCGGTTCAGCTCTCTCCTTCTCTGTTTCTGTTGCCTGAGGGAGGAAGAAAGGAGCTCGATTTGTGTGTGGTTTCTCGTGCATCTGAGCCAAAGCAACGTGTGGATTTCGTCTGTGAGGCAAGTATAAGCCCAAGTTGTATAAACACCGATTGATATTGATGTGATTGTTGTATTCTTGTTCTTCATTGTGTTCCTCAGTGTTAGACAGCCCTATTGAGCTCAATCTGCTGTTATTTTGCTGTTTTCAGTCATTTCGTCCAAGTTCTGTATGACTGTAACGATTTCAGGAAAAATGCTTCTGTGCACACACGGCTACGCCGTGAAATGTGCTACGGCTAAGCCGTGAGATGGCTTACGGCTAAGCCGAGACCAAACCGTAACCTGAACCGTAGAACAGTACAGACTGTTACCTGAAAATAACTGAGAGTTGGCAATTTGCCATTCTTCTACGGCCCAGCCTGATCTAAGCCGTACATTGTCTTACGGCTAAGCCGTGGACCAGGATACGGCTGAGCCGTAGAGCAAAAGACGGTTAAGCCGTAAATCCGGATGGACATTTCGGGAGCCTCGGCTCAGCCGTAGTGCATAGTACGGCTACGCCGTAAGATGCCGCGGCTAAGCCGTAAGGTTACCTACGGCTACACCGTAAGGTGTCTGAGAAAGGATAAAAAGGACTAGGTTTAAGAAAGAGACCGTATCTGACTTTCATGTTAGAATGTAGATAACCGAACATGACCAATGGATTGTCTGAATGACATGAATGACCTCGTGGGCTGCGAATCATTCATGACCGTTATCCAGTTGTTTAGCACCTCCCCATGGGTGTTGGTTTAAGGGACTTCGGTGCACACTCCAGACACTGCAACCCTAGACAATGGTGCATCGAATAACTTAAAACTACATCAACATGCACGGTTAGAAGCACTGGATAATTAGTGTAGGTTTGGCTTGTAATTGACCTTGATTCGTAAAAGCATCCTGATTTGTACAGCATATTGCTTTCGGTTATGCCCTCTTATGTGTTCTACGTTGGACCTCTCGATTCTGTGGGAAATGCAGCAACCCCAGAGCGAAGCCCGGGTGGAACCATTCTATTATTGTGTATTGTGTTTTCCCGTTGCACCATTGGAGTACTTGCATCAGTGTTCATGTGATATTAGTCTTTGAGTGCTTGAGTTCTGAGTCTGTGCTGGTGATCAGTACTTCTTTGATTTACTTGTGTTTAGTCAGCATCTGTTATCTGTATTGCTTATCTGCATTCAGTCTTGCTTGTCTGCCTTCCGTATTGTTTATGTACATTCCGTATCAGCTTGTGTACATTCAGTATCAGTTATCCGTATGACTTGCATTCAGTATTAGTTTATTTGATGCACTTCCTATTGTTCGTTCAGTATGATATGTGTGATCTGTAAGATCTGTAAGTGATAAGTGACATGCTAAGTGATAAGTGATCGAGGTGCATCATCTGATTGATTGTGATTGGTCTTGGCACTACTGAGCCTCAGCCTTAGGATACCCGACGGGGTTAACTATGGTTTAGTTTAAGTGTTTACCTCTGCAGAGTGTCGTGTCCTGGGACTCCGGACCCCGGGAAATTGGAGACCCATGCGTACCCTGGCCCGGTCGCTGGTGTTCTCATCTTGCGTGCTCTCGTAAGGGAGAAAATGGCCAATGTAGCAGCCACCTTGAGTGTTATCTGTTTGTGATTCTGTTAGCATGCTTATTAATTATGCATTTGCACTTGCACAATTGTTTAGTATACGAACATGCTCTCTATGGATATTGCATTAGGATTATTGTTCAGTCTTATTCAGTATTAGACACAATTCGTGTTATCTTCTTGTTGGCTTATACTTTGCTAAGTCGTCGTACTTATATATTGTCATTGGTGTTGCAGGCTCAGGTACCTTCTCTCGTGTCCTTGTCAGTTGTCAGTTTGCTTGGGAGACTCCAGCTGTCTCTTCAGGTTCGCGGGGTGTGTGCTATCGCACACTATTAGAGCGCGACAGTTCTCTGCATGCATGCATCTCATGTTCCTTTTCCTATCGTTGATTGTACTCAGGTTCTAGACATTGTGATTGGATTCCGTGTGTATGTTCAGACTGTTATATCAGCTTTTGACTATTATGTCTTTGTTCTTGTGTGCCTTGTGTCTCTTGTTGACATTGTTAGCTTCCGCATACTTGTTTTGCATGTGTGTGATCCCTTGTGTGTGTATACTTGGACGGGGTCCAGGTGTGCATGCACGGGAGTACGTGTGTCACTGGCTTGGCTTTTTGCTGACCCCCGGTCCCTGGGCTCGGGTCGTGACAGCTAGTCAGTCCTGGCCCGGCCGCTAGTGGTTTTCCAAGGATCAGTTTACTCTCTTTTAGAGAGGACCTAGCAAATGTGGTTGCCATGTTGGTATGATATATTCTTCATTCGTGATTCTCTATTCATGCTAGCTCATGTGCACAATTACCTAGATTACTACATTGATCTCTTTTAATCAGTATGCCACTTAATTCCATTGTTTATCATGTTAAGCTCATGTATCCTTATCTTTGTTTAACCGTTGTGTTAACAGAGTTACCATGGTGTTATAGGTGCAAAACCCGATGCCAATTCGACAATCAGCGCACTCCCAGAGGCAACCCCAACGTTACCTCGGGACGTGAATGAGTGGAATGAGGAGGACATCTTTTTATGATTCTCCTCAACAGCGCAACAGGGACAAATGGGGATAAGCTTAGGGTTCATTTTGGCAATTATATCTTTTGTGTTATATATGGATATTCATGTTCAAGCATGTATTGGGTTAATTAACAAACTTGTTGTTTAATGAATGTAATGAATGGATGTTTTATGGATGCTCATGATATATTTAGAGGTGAAATCTCTTGTGGATTTTCCTCACACGTACCTGTGGGATCACCCTTGTGATAGTTCATACGTGTCTAGTCATGGCACGAATTGTCACTGGTACGTGTGTCATTCTTCGAAACCCGCAACTAATCCCCAATTCTCGAGTTCGAGGCGTGACATATAGTGCGAAGCAAAGATTCAGGTACGCTTTCTCCATTCACAACGTTTAATGAAGAGAAAGAACAAGAAAAAA
Source organism: Sextonia rubra (assembly GCA_037013555.1). Taxonomy (NCBI): domain Eukaryota; kingdom Viridiplantae; phylum Streptophyta; class Magnoliopsida; order Laurales; family Lauraceae; genus Sextonia; species Sextonia rubra. Next base: position 99,273,572 of record JASUAD010000001.1, on the reverse strand, counting down.
AAAGCAGCGTTGCAGAAGAGGAGACGAGATGAATGCAACAATGGAGGAAAGGTAAAACAGTAGACTTGATAGATAAGGATGGGGGAATTGTTCCAACGTTCCCACTACCCTATACCTTTTCTTATTGTATTGTACTCCACACCCCCATTGTTTTAGTATACCTCCCTGTCTCGCTTATGCATGATTTAGATTTTAGAGTCATAACCGTTTTAATTTTTATGATAATGAATATAGATTAGGAAAGATCCAAATTGAAACCCTTATCCAAATCATACAAAATAATCGTCTTACAAATTTATAGGTTATCTATGAAGTATTCATTAATCCAAGTTTGTTCCACCATTAGATTAAAAATTTAGATGAAAAACATGATGATAATCACTTTTTTTCATCATGCATTCAATTCAAAGGTTGGATGAACTCTGATCGATGTAGTATTTGAGAATTCCATAAGTAAGTACATTATATGAGTTTTGAACCATTAAGATTTAAATAGGTATCCCTACCATCTAGTTCCAATCCTTTTGTCTCATAGTTTTTGTAAGTTACAATTGTACTCATTAATAAATCTCTTGTAGTACACTGTTGATTTTTTTAAACCGCCAGCATACATGCCATTTAAGTCACTTTATCCTTTCCTTTGTTTTTAAAATTTTTTATATTAAACTTTGGACTTATCCATTGTTGGGTTTAAAGATGTATATATTATATATATATAAGGCAACCTCTTTTTTTTTTAATTAAATAGGTGACCCTTCTTTTGTTGTGGAAGACATCGTAGGCAAACGACATTTTGGATAGGCTCGGTATTTGTTTTTTTTTTTTGGGTAAATTGTGAGCGGGATATGTATTTTTTTAAAACTATTTTGTATTCCTTTCAGTCTTGAAAGCATCAAACCAACTTTATTTATTTTATGAATTTGGTGAATTGTTTAAAGCCTCATGTGATAAAAAGTTCCTTTCATTTCTATATCTAGTAATTTATATTTGGAGACTAAAAAATTCTAATGGATCAAAATAATATAACCCCTTTATGTATGATTTATTCATGTTAAACTCAAATTAATTAAAAAATAGTAAGAATAAATACTTACAAGATATGTGAATAAATATTACAAAAAATTCACTTATTTATACTAATTTTACCCCTTTTATGTATGATTTACTAAAGTTAAACTCTAAATTAATTAAAAAAAAGTAAGAATAAACACCTACAAGATATGTGAATAAATATTACAAAATAATTCACTTATTTATACTAATATGACCCCTTTTATGTATGCTGTATTAGATTAAACTCTAATTTAATTAAAAAATTAGTAAGAATAAACACTTACAAGATATGTGAATGAATGTTACAAAATAATTTACTTATTAATGGTAAATAAATTGGTGGTGAGATATGTGAATAAATGTTAAAAAGAATTCACTTATTTATAATAAATAAATTAGAGATGAATCCCTTTCTTGTAAAAGAAAAATTAATTAAAAAAATTTAAGAAAGTTCGAAAGACATTAATTTTATTTGTAAAAAAATCCATTTTAACTACTTTAATTTTTTTGATATATGGGCCACACTTTGAGAAGAACAAGTAATGTATAATATTTAGGAGCAATCAATATTTTGATAGAAGGCTCATTGATAGGCCCGACACAAAAAAAAAAAAAAAAAACAATTGATAAAAATACAAAAAAGGAGATTGAAAAAACTTCTTCATTGGAATGTAGTTTTGTAGGGCTCACTTTTGACTTAGAAATATACATTTCAAATAATTAGAGATAGAATTGTAATATTGATTATGCATTAAAAACACATTATTCTTATGTTAAAGTTTGTGCAGTGTAATGTTTAATGGACAAAAAAAAAAAGCAACAAGAAGATGATAATGTCATCTATATTAAAGAAGAAGGTGAACAATACATCAATGAGAAGAGTGATGAAGATATAGATGGTAATCAAAATGATGTTTCTTCAGAAAAAGAAAGTCTTTTTTAAAGGAAAGCCACTGTGGGATGAAGTGATGATATTGGGAGATGCAAAAACAGGAAAATTTTGATAGTGCTCCATTGCAAGCATGAATTCAAAAGTTCCTACACAAGAATTCACCATTTTTTTGGGCCAAGGCCAAATAAAAAATCAGATATTATTCGATGTCCAACATTGCTAAAGCAACCTAAAGGCCTTCAATTGTTACAAGAAATTATGAATCGGGTTATAAAGGCTGAGAAATCTGGAGTTCATTCCCAGTTAAAGTAATCAACACTTCTTCCACCGCAACAAATTAAGCAAAAGAACCCAATTATGGAGTCATTTATGAAAGTGGAAAGGGGTTCTGTTGACAATGCAATTGTAAGATGGTTATGTGCTTGTGGAGTGCCCTTCAACATACTACGGTCACCATTTTTTCATGAAATGATTTCAGCTGTAAATAAAGCTCCTGATGGATATAAAGCACCTTCATTTGAAAAGGCTATAACATCTTTGTTAGATGAGGAGAAAAGAAAAGTAGAGAATGAAATTGCAACAATTAAAGATACATGAAATACGCTGGGTGTTTCTATTATCTCTTATAGATGGACCAACGTAAAAAATCAGCTATTGATTAATGTACTTGCAGCAAATAAGGATGGGGCAATGTTTTTGTATGCGGTGGAGTGCTCTGGAATTGAAAAGACTGGAATTTATATAAAAAAAACTTATTAATAGATGCAATTGAAGAGGTGGGTCCATCTAACATTGTTCAAATAATCACAGATAATGCAGCCAAATAACCATATATTCTGGATTCCCTGTGCTTGTCACACAATCAATCTAATCTTTAAAGACTTATCAAAGTCTTGAAAATGGTATGAAGACCTTTATAAAATGTGTAAGACAATTGTAACATATATTGTTAACCATACACATGCATTGGCAATATTTAGAAGTCATTCTCAATTAGAACTTCTAAAAGTTGCAAAGACTCGGTTTGCATCATATTTTATCATGATGAAACGGTTTTTAGATATGAGACAAGCACTTAAATCTATTGTTGTTCTTGATAATTGGAAAGAATGGGCAAAATATGGTGATGAAAAAATGAAGGAAACATAAAAAAATGTAAAGCGATGGGTGACTGACGATGATGATAATTTTTGGACAAGTGTGCGGCAGATGGTAAAAATTACCATGCCCGTGTTCAAAATGATTAAATTTTGTGATAAAAATGGACTATTGATGGGAGAAGTATATGAAGGAATGGATAATATGATTGGCGAAATAAAAGATAGCCTCAATGATTATGATGATTTTAATGAGATTTATAAGATGGTGAAAGATATAATAATAAACAGTTGGATCATGATGCATAGCCCATTGCATTGTCTTGGATTTGCACTTACACCTTGATTTTATGATTCATCCTATCTTGCTAAATTAGCACCTGGTGGTGAGAAAAGAAAGCCCCAAATCAAGATAAAAAGATTATAAAGGGAGTCATGGAAGCATTTGAAAGATTAGCAAAGGCATGTATTTTCAATCTAAATTTCTACAAATATTTTATTTATTATGTTCTTATTGTGTTCCTGATACATTCAATAAATTATTTTACAATCTTTTATTTCTATAGGATACTAGAGCTGAGGCTAAATTGAGGACTCAATATACAGTATTTCATTCCAAAGATGGTGTTTTTGGACTTTCTACAGCAAAAGTAGATGCAATTACTATGTCACCAATAAAATGGTGGTCAACATATGGAAGTGAGACACTAGAGCTAGTAAAGATAGTTATAAAAATTCTTGCACAACCTGTAAGCCCATCGTCTGCAAAAGAGAAGTTGGAGTACATATTCATTTATACATAATGTTTAAAGAAACAGGTTTAATGCTAAACGTGTAGACAAACTTGTTGTTATTCATTCAAATATTCGCCTTTTATCACGCATGAAGGAGGGATATCATGATGGACCATTTCAAAAATGCGACATTAATCCTGAGCCTAATGTTATTGATGATTCAAGTGCACATTTAGAAGACCTAAGGTGGAAAGCACTAAATGATGATGATGAGCCTCAACTTCAAAGTCGTAATAAGAGTAATGTGGAATCCCGACCAAATGGCACATCTAACGTTGCAGTCGTTCAATCATCTTTACAATCACGTATACCTGTCAGACAAAGAAGTATTTCATCATATGGACGTAGTTTGCAATCTAATGACAAAGGAAAAAAGCGTTGGGAATGAAGACTTTTATTTCATACTTTTATTTTAAAATTGATAAACTTTTAGTTTATCTTACTTTCTTTTTCTATTTTACTGCTTGACATTAATTTTATATCTTTTTTTTTATTTGGAGTTTAGGATTTAATTTATTTAATATGGATGGTTAGATGATTGAAGTTTATTGATTCATACTTGAACAAAAAGAAGGATGGGTTTTTTTGAATATTTATTTGTGAAATGTGATTGTTTATATGCTAATTAAAGCATCCAATTTCTATAAAACATTTATGTATATATTGAATGGACTTACGAATAGTATCGAACTACATCAAATTATATATTCGAATTAGTCTAGTGAATTCATTGAACTCAAACTACGAATTAAGCAAATTGGAAATCGAATTAGCTAAACCTACCCCATCGAATTTTCGAATTTAAGTAACTTACGAATTGCGCATTGCGAATTCGAATTCGAATTGGTTGAACTACGAACCAAGTAACTATGGGCGTAGGGACCATAGTTATTGCAACTGTAGCATTGTACTCTACTTATGTCTTGGAGACGTTGTTGTCCTTCAGCAACATAGGCAACTAGAACAATGCTTTCTTGAGTCTTATGTTCAAGAATAGCCTTAGTCAGTTGATGTTGTTCTTCGCAAAGTAGATCTTGAAGATAGCCATCTATCGGGGAAAGTGGGGTTCGATTCATCAAACTAGATTGAATGGATTCAAACTTAGGTCGGAGCTTCATTAGAAACTATCACGATGACTACTTTGTTAGAGTTTCAGTAATTGAGGAAAAAGGGCTTAAGGAACATCACCAAATTTGATTTCATCATATTTGGACCATAGGGCCAAGAATATGGAGTAATAATCTTGTACAGACAATGTCCCTTGGGAGTACTTTGCAATTTCAAATTCAAATTGAAATTATCTAGCAGCATTGTTTTGATAATATACTTTTTTGAGATACTCCCACATTTCTTTCAATGTTTTGTATAGTCTGAGATTTAAAATGAAATTTAGCTCCATTGATGCAAGGATGTAAGATTTGATTTTTGCATCTTTAGTTTTTCAGGAAAGAAATTTTTTTACATCTTCAGGTATCATTTCAGAACCACCAATATATCCCCAGAGGTCTTTACCCTCAAGATACAATTGAAATTGGAAGGCCCAAGACATCTAATGTTTTCCATTGAAACGAATAATGGCAAGTTCAGATTTCTCAGTTTTGTCCATTATAGTAGAAATCAGCAGTCAAAAAGTACCAACAGAGCATATTAAAACTACCAACAGATCACCAGTAGAGCAAAAAATAATGATATAATGTATTCAGAACTGTTGTATAATGGTATGATATGAGAGATGTTGTGTGTGTTTGTGTGTGTGTGTGTATATATATATATATATAAACACCAGCAGAACCGAAAAAAACTGCTCCAGGCCACTTCTGGAATGCGTCTTGTGCGCGCCGTGAGGCCCACAAAGAGATTGGAGATCCGATCCAAGTTCAGACTCGATGTCTGGTCTGAGATATCTTTCTTGTGATGAAGTTTGATAAAAAGAAAATTCCTCAGATCCAATCTTTTGGACAGTCGTGATTGAAAACAGTACAAGAACCTGGAAAATCGCAAGTATGAGCAAAAGACCTACCACCAAGTGCCAAAAAAATTACGAAAAAGTTCTCCAAAATTCTCAAATGGAGTAGTTGACCATATCTGTAGAGACTTGTACCATACTCAAATTGATCACTGGTGGACCATTGTAGATCAAAGGTGATCTACAGTAGATGTGTTCCCGAAAGATGCAAAATTCTTTCGAAATAGATCCCCAATCTGTTCTTCACAAGGGATACTGACTTCTCTCTATTGGAATCATACAGTGCTAATCAAAAGCTCTGATACCATGCCATCTCATAGAGATACTGATAAAATAGAACGAAAAATACTGAGAATATTATGCCCCTTGGTGGGATCGGCGAGTTGCTTTATATAAGGGCTGTAAGACCAATCAAGGATACAATCAAGCCTTTAATTAGGCAATGTAATTGATACAATGGGATTTAGATCCCAAATCCTAGCTAATCACCATAATCCTAGCTAATCAATTGTACAAGATATCTTATTTTACAGCTTTTATGATGGACCCGTTCATACATGAGTCATTTATTATTTTGGGCCAATGGACCTCTCTTTGACATTAAGGGATACAGAACCTCTTTTTATTTTATTTTGATAGATAGGCTGCAGAACTATTTTCTTGAATATAGTTTAACTAATTCCCACAGCTGCAGAACTTGAGTGGAATTTTATCATCTCAATAGACAAGTAAACACAGTAATGGATACATTTACAGGAGATGTAGGACTGCCTTAGTTCACATCAGCTTAGGCTGGCTACATACAGCATATAACCCTAACAGAGGGATAAGCCCAGACACAAACAAATAACTTCCAGCTGCAGTGTCCACCTTGTAGGTAAATGATAAGCAACAGCACAATTGAACACACAGCCGGTTATCAGTTACGCTTAACCTAGAAATGGATTAATCATACAACAGGAGTAGCTTTTCATGCACCATTTGAAAGCACAGCTTGTGAGGGTTATATGTGGCCTACGGAGTATAGATGATTAATCATACAACAGGAGTAGCCTTTGGTCTTGATGGACTCTTCCGTCAGCAAGATCAAGAACAGAACTTCCCGATGTGGATGGAAAACTATCTTTTCTTTTTCTTTTTCTTTAACCACTAATTACCATCAGGTGACCAGGCTACCCTATATGCACAGATTCTCCCCGGAGTCTTCATAAGACAAGAAATCCTCACAGGAGCATGGAGAACCTAGTTGGGTATGAGAAACAGTTGGGTCAGTAAGACCTAATTCACATCTCTCGAGCTCCATCAAGACATAGGAAGCTCAATTGCAATGATGAAATAGCAGCGTTCCGACTCCCGAATGTATTGAACTTCACCATTCATCATCTTTAGAATTTTTCTGCACATGCTCAGGGCTAGGCCTTCCTGAGTCACCCATCGGCTGCTGTGGAACATATCTTGGATAAGTTCTGGAGGAAGGCCCTCCCCAGGGCATACCACCCTGTGACAACAGAAAATTTAAGCATAAATTAGTAATTAGCCGTCATCATCATCATCATCATCATTAGAGTAGGAGCTTATTGATACACTCAAATGCATAGTCAAAACAAACTTATCTTAGAACGTATATTTAGACAAAACCAACTCGTCCTAAGCAGTTTCTATTGCACGCATCCCAACAAATGAAACAAAGAGGCAGATACAGTAGCAAAACTAGTTGATGATAGCTATGCTTTATCTTTTCAAATGCTGTTTTTTTTAGCAGTCTATCATCTTGATGGACTGTAATTACCAGCAGACAGTACTCCCAATATTATTTTCTTTGGTTGCTTCTCGGAAAAAATAGAAAGAGCATTAGCAAAAGTAGTTAATGATAGCCATGCTTCATCTTTCAAATGCTGATTTTTTTTCCTTAGTAGTCTTATCATCTTGATGGACTTTAATCACTGTTGTGCAATATTTTGAATATTTTTGTTGCTCCTCAGAAAAAAAATAAATGACTAACTAACCACACACAGATGCCAACGTTTACGATCTCAAAATTTTGGGTAGAACATATATGAATACCCATTTGCTATGCACTTGTATTGGTAGGAAACTGTTCTTTCATTTCAAACATAATCATTAATGGTGATGGCTATTGTTTTTAATTTGGGGCAGAGAAGTCAGAAAAAAAAGTATCATACCTAATGTGATTTCCGATTTCCATCCTAACCATGTACTCTGAAGGTTGAATGCATACTAACCACGTACTCTGAAGAAAACATTTTAAATTGACTGCAATTTAACTGCATCCAGTGAAACTTGAGAGCAATCCAATATAACTCTTTTTTTTTAATCAAATAATCTAATGAAGGGGAATTGAGCTACATAGATCAACTCCCGTCATTAGTGCCCACAATAATTGACGACCAAATAGAGATTTTAAATCCTTGACACAGATGAGCCACTCACATTTGGTTGTCTCTGTTTCTGTTTAATGATTTAGAAAATTTCCAACAGATAATAATCAATGGCAAAGGGCCACTTCAGAGGGGTTTAAGTCGCCATTGGAAAAGATAAGAAGTATTGACCTTAACTAAACCCAACTCATTTACTAATCATCATCATCATCAAAGCCTCATCCTAACTATGTTGGGGCTAGTTCATATTTATCCTAAGCCAAATCCTCAAATAGGTTGCACTTTTTCAGTTCTATCCTTACTACTTCCATTCATGTCCGTTTTGGCCTACCCCTTCTTCTTAGTGGGCCATCAACCTACATAGAGAAAATTTTCCCCAACAATGCCAATATTGGCCTGCGTTCGACATGCCCGAACCATCTCAAATGAGCCTCTCTTAATTTATCCCCAATTGATACTACCCATAAAAGCACCCAAACGCACTCATTTTTTATTCTATTTTTCCTAGTTTTACCACGCATCCATCTTTGCTAGGCTCATTTTGTGCATGTGTTGCTTTTTTATTGACTTAAATTCTGCTCCATAGATCATAGCCGGTCTAATCGTTGTCCAATAAAATCCTACCTTCAATCATGCCGGTATATGCCGATTACAAAGCACTCTAAAAGCATGTCTCCACTTTAATCATCCAACACTTATCCTATGTTCTACATCTTTCTCAATCCTCACTAATTATTGAGCCAAGATATTGGAATGAATCTCTCCGACTCATTCACTAATCCTCATCATCACCATCATCATCATCATCATCAAAACCTTATTCTAACCATGTTGGGGTCAGGTACATGAATTATATTTCTCCATTCCGTTCTATTTTGAGCCAAATCCTTCGATAAGTTAAACCTCTTCAAATCTAAATCAATGACTTCCATCAATATTTTTTACAGCCTACCCCTACCTCTTGATGGACCATCCACCCGTATAGTCAAACTTTTTCTCACCGGTGTCATTATTGGCTTACGTTTAACATGCCCAAACCATCTTAAACGAGTTTCTTTAATCTTATCCACTATTGATGCTACCCCTAAATACTCTTGAAAGTGCTCATTTCTAATTTTATCTTTCCTAGTTTTACCACATATCCACCTAAGCATTCTCATTTCCGCTACATCCATCTTATGAATATGCGTCTTCTTAATTGGCCAACATTCTGCTTCATATGTCATAGCTAGTCTAACTACTGTCCTGTAAAATTTGTCCTTCAATTTTGTTAGCATTCCTCTGTCACAAAGCACTCCAGAAGCTAGTCTCCACTTCAACCGTCCAGCTTTTATGCTATGCTCCACATCTTCGTCAATCTCCCCATCCTTACTGATCATCGAGCCTAAGTGCCGAGAAGAATCTCTACGTGGTATCTCATTGATTTCAATTTTGACAGTGGTTTCAACACTTTGTATATGTCCACTGAAGTTCCAATCCATATATTCTGTCTTTGTACTACTTATTTTAAAGCCTTTAGATTCTAATGCCCCCCATCATCTCTCAAGTTTTGCATTTACACAATCTCTTGATTTATCCACCAATACTATATCATCTGCAAACAACATACACCATGATACTTCTGCTTGAATATATACAGTTAACTCATCCATAATTAATGCAAAGAGATAAGGGCATAAGGTTGATCCCTGATGTAAACGTATAGTCACGGGGAATCCACCTGTTTCTCCACATGTGGTTCTTACATTTGTTATTGCTCTTTCATACATATCTTTAAAAATTCCAATGTAACCTCTGGGGACATTCATTTTCTTTAAAACCTACCAAATTAAATTTCTCGGTACCCTATCATGGACTTTTTCTAAATCAATAAAGACCATGTGTAGATTTTTCCTCTTTGCTCGACATTTTTTCATTAATTGCCTAAGTGAAAAGATAGCTTCCACAGTTGATCTCCCTGCATAAAACCAAATTGATTTTCAGAGATCTTGGTCTTTTGACTTATTCACTAATGCAACCAAAAATTTTAACCTGAACCTAGAATTACCAATTAGGGTATGGCCAGGTTGGCAGATTGGAGTGCATTGAGTAGAGACAGTTTGGTTTAGAATGGATACCAAGTGCAAAGACAACATAGAGATTATTAGTCAGTTTCTAAATGTCAACCCAAATGCTGAGTTACTGGATATAGTTGACAAATCTGGTCAAAAATTCCCATCCCTAATGTAAATGCTCAAGAATGATAGATATAAGTTCCAATAGGACTCTAAGAGAATCACTTTCCAACAAAACATACATCTTCCCCAACACGTTGGTTAGAATATCAGGTTCCAAAAGTGCTGCCTCCCTCCAGAATTTCTTCAAATTCTCACTCCATAATCTCCTAATGATATACCCACCAATAAACTTCATTCAGCCAATTTCACCTTTCCTATCGGGTAACCTATGAGATCATTTGACTCAACAGATATCATAAAAGATCTAGCAGTCTAGCACAACTGAAAACATGATTGTTGTAATATAAATATTATCATCGTATTCAGATCCATATGTGGCTGTTTAGATTCATATAAATACTTCTTTGCCCCTCAAATAAGCTGAAGGCAACATATTATGGACTCCTTCCTGAATTTCAAAAAACCTTCCAGCAATCCAAACTGGTCCCATGTGTCCCTTCAGATTTCTAAAAATTTACCCTGTTGGTGAAAGAAGAGCAGTTGGCACAAGCAAGGGTTGACATAGATTGCAAAGTGCAAACTAACACCACTAGTAGTTCAAATATGGTTGGGTACCAGCAGTCAGCACCCAATCATCACCAATACAGCCACTTGGGTACCAAAATTAAGCCCCTCATCTATGCATTAATCACCGCACAATGCAAACTTTCCATATACAGCAACTTATGCATCAACATTAAGCCCCACAACTATGTATTAATCACCACAAGATGCAAAATTTACAGATGGGAATTTTCAACAAAATAGATGAAATTTCAGCAATTTACATGAGTGTTTCAGCCCTCAAAAGTTCATAAATTACTGGATTTATATCTAGGACTGTTTCAGATCCTTTCAAGCTCTTGAAGATCTGAATTCAGCCGGAAGGTACACGTGGTGTTTTTCGCAATTATCAGAGAATTACATTGCTTTCTTTCTCTTCTTACATTGGAGGTAAAGATTCGAATGAAGCTAAGGTTTAGCCATTCTTGAAGGCCTAAGGTTATTTAGAGTTGGGTTATTTGGAATCTCATTTCAGCAGCCTTTAAGCGTAGAGAGTGAATCTTTCAATACTATCTCTTGGATGTCAAATTTAGCCATAGGCCAATGGAAGCTCTATCTTTATTTCAATGACATTAAGTTCTTATCTTAAGAGATGGGGGTGGAATTTAGGTATATCCTCAGCAAATAAAGAGGTAGATGTGTTGGCTAAGAAAGGCATTGCGCAGTAGTTTCTTCTTTTCAGTATCTTTCCTTATAACCTGTTGATTTCCTCTATTTTTGGGGGTTGGGGGGAGAATGAGCTCATTCACTCCCAACCTCTTATCTTTAGTTTGTTGTTTGTAATCCGTGCTTGTATCCCTTTTTTCCTTCTTAATGTAGATTCTTTTACCATTCACAGAAAAAATCTGAATTCATTTTGAGGAAAATCCACTAATATTTCAAAGCAAATAGCAAAAGAATGATGAGTATCAGAATGAGACCAACTACTTTTTCATAAAAATAATGATGAACACCTTATCAGTTATAGGAATATAGCTTCATTGTAAATATCACCATCCAACACGAGAAATCAAACAATTATAAAATATCCATGTAGATATGACTCTTTTTTTTGTGTGTGTCTACATTGAACAACAGATCACCAGTGATACTATAGACTTTTATTTCTTTATTTTCGTGTTATGCATTGTTGCAACGCTAGTCATCACTCTCTGTTTGTTAGAAAAAAAAAGCACAACAGCACAACCCGCCAGGGTTTTGACTTCATAGCCACCCCCGCTTTATATAGTAAAGGGCACACCTTGGCATCAGGCCCGGCTTTCGTTTGGCAGGTATGACTTATGATAGTCACTGTGGCACACTTACAGATCATCTTATGCAAAAACCTAATACGTTTTGGGCATCTGATGAAGCGTATATCATTTGAGAGAAATTATAAGGCACTGCAGTGCATTAAAAAAATAGAACTGAATTCTCAATTTCATCCAATTTGTGTACATGTAAGAACCATGGTTGGTGATGCAGACTGATGCTGTAATGGACCATAGAAGATAGATATTCCATCAAACACCATATCCGAAGATCCTAAACTGCACACCCCAATCGCACTTCCCCCAAAACCACCAGTTCTTTCGCCATTTCTTCTCTCATGTGACCATTGCTACTTCTGTACTTAACCATCCATTGGTAGACACAACACTTCCTGAAGAATTAGGATCTTACAACTAAGAATTTTCTCATATGAGCAAACTGCATATACAGTTCAGCTCTATGGGGCCCACCTTTGATCACTGCAGCACCTTTAACACTCTTCTCTCCCCATGATCTTGCTTCATGCCCATTCTTATGCCAATTGAACCTTTACTCACCGTTGGACTGATTCTCAAAATAATCTATGGTTGATAGAACATTAAACTTTAAGGAGCTTAAATCAAGGGTTAGAATAATTTGAAAGGGCTGATTATTTTCATCATCCTTATCTGTAAAGAGTCCTTCCCGTCCATCCTACTATCCATGATAGGAATATGTCCAAGAAGGTTCCATGAACTAGACTGCATATTCATAATTGCAAAATGCTTGTAGTAGAATATTTCCCTCTTACAACCCATCATATCAACAGCCTCAATGACCAACCTCTAGGCACATGTACAGAATTGGGAGCATCAGTAAACTATACATTTGCAGCAGGCTAGGCCCAATAATTCCTCATCATTGTTTCATTTGCCAAAGTGATAGAAGCAAATTTATATCACCACAACCAAGTAAAGGTAAGGCAGAATACCTGAATTCAAGGTGCATAAGCTCTACTCCATCGGGGATTTGCTTTAAACTTGGCCTGACTTGAATTTCTACCCAACCCTCTGGAGATGGTGCATGCCGCACCATATTCAACAAGAAATCTGCCAAGATTTGTTGGATTCTGACTTGATCCCCATAAACAGTCATTGTTTTAATTTCCTCTGGAATATCACGGATTAGTTGTAAACCTCTTTCCCTTAGTAGGATCATCACTTGGCTAACAACAGCATTGATAACACTTCCAAGTAGAAATTCAGCCTTATCAAGCTCCAAGGAACTGGAAGCACAAATAAAATCAGCACACATGTTCTACAAAATCAATCGCCTTGAATAATGAAAAATGATCATATCCTAATGTTGGGGCATCCTGACCACCTCCTGGCCACTTGTTGATAGGTGTGGGGCAACCTTTCATTGATTGGATTCATTTCTGTATGGATGATGGCCCAAATTTCACTCCAAATGAAATGACTTAGATGTTGGATTGACCCTATTCAAAAACAGAAATGCATATTTCAAAAATGATCGATCCAATAGCGTAAAGCACTCCAGTGGAATTAAATTGGGCTAGTGCCTAAATAGGGTGGGGCATGTGATTTGAACGACTCGGATCAAACAAAAGTAGGCCGACACTTTTCAAGACAGTTCAGCCTTCAACATTAGGATATGACCATCTCCCTTAAATAACAAATACAGTGAGAAAATAATTAGAGCAAGAGGGCTCATATCTATGAAAAAAGGTAATTAAACTAAAAGAAATTCTTTAGATAAAATCATACAATGCTGTAATGCGTTATATATTCATTAAAAAAATCAAATGACACACATTCATATAAATAGAATGTTCCTGGAGAAAAAGTTCTTTTCTAAAGGCAGCACTTTATTAAGCTTGTTGATGTGTGTCCACATATGTAAACACGCCAACTTTCTTTTGTGATTGGTAACAAGCCAACTCCCCCCCTTTATAAACAAGTAAAGGAGATGGCAAAACTGCAAAAGACATGAGAGAAATTTCAAGAAAAATAAGAGCTCCATTAATCAACTCATGCTCTCATGACAAAGAAAGAACGAGAGAGAAAATTACAGTTATTTATATTAACTGTATGCATATTGTGTATGTAAAAATAACTCGGGCAGGGGCCTATGTGGGTATCAGGACCTATTCCCAACCCCAGCGCAAATTCTAAAGGGGCTTCAAAAGCCAGGCATGAGCCCAAGTTCAACTCCAAAATACCCCAACCAAAATTCAATGTCATGGTGGTCAGCGCAAGCATACTCTGTCTTGGCCCAGAACAAGACTCCTTAAGTCCATACACTTCATTGCCACTGCCTCACTAAATGATGGTAACCCTGCATAGCCATCTTGATAAGAAGAAGAAGAAGAAGAAGAAGAAGTTATCCTGCTAATCAGGTTCTTTGCTGGTTATCAACTTATCATGTTCCCAACTCTGCTTCTGTGCATAAACATTTTGGTGTTCGCAAAACTACTACAACTAGATCATGGAGAATTTCATTATAGAAAATAAAATGTATTGTATTAACAAATTTGAAAATAGTTCACAACCCTATACGCAGAGAGAACAGAACTCACCCATCTTCTATGCTCTCCAAATCAACATCCTGAATAATCTTCATCATCTGCTTCTCACACGCAGCACTGGTCTCAATAAACTGCTTCTGATCATCAGATAAGTCTGTGGCCTCCAGAAGCAAATTCGTAAACCGCATCCCATTTAGGGGGTTCTTTATTCCTTGGCAAATGTAGGCCAACTCTTTCATCCTTGCAAAACACTTTTTCTCTTGTTGCCTCTGGACTTCTAGAGCTTGCTGCAGTTCAGCGCTTGCAATCTGCAAGAAACAGAAGGCTCCAATAATTTCACCATCCATATTAACTCTTTTATTTGCAGTCAGCAAGGCTTGCACATATTTGCCATTCTTGTCAAAAAATGCGAAGGGGAACTTGTCAGTATCCTTCCCTCCAATAGAATTGTGGAGCACAATCATAAACTTTGTAAGTGCATCTGGGCCCCGAAGGTGGCAGCAACTTCCAAAAACCTCTCCAACCAACAGCTTTCCAATGATGTCTTCTCTTCCCCAACCCGTAAGTTTTTCCATGGCCACGTTCCACTCTGAGCAACAGGTGTTCTCATCTGATGCAAATATTGGTGGAATCAGTGGATTAGGACTATGCACAATACCCTTGTAATCACCTTGGATGTTAATAAATTTATCCATAACCACCTTCTGTCCCGTCACATCCTGACCGACAAAGCACGCCCCGACAATATTGTCCATATAGTCCTTACTAGTGCATGCATTGACTACCACAAAGATTGCATTTTTCTGCTGCTGTGAGTTAAATGTCCTGAGCTTTATCTCAACATTCTTATCTTCTTCACCTGCGTAAATCTGAATGATGAATAACATATCCCAAAAACATAGTTACAATGTCCATTTCGGTGCTAACAGATTAGATATCCATGGTGAAAGGACATAAGCATCCATTTGCCACATGTTTAGAGAACTTTCGTAATATATATATATATATAACCCCTCAATCGTCAAAGTCAAGTTTCATCCCAAAATGATAAAAAGAGCAGAATGCATGGCATCTGCTGGAAAAACAGCTACAATCAAATGACCCTTAGGGCCTGTTCTTTTGCTAGAATTCACAGAATTCATGTCTGGGGAATTCTGAAATTCGCTGGCTTGTTCTTTTGCTAGAATTCACAGAATTCATGTCTGGGGAATTCTGAAATTCGCAGATATAGTAGAATTTTTTAATGGTTTCTTGTAATTGAGCATCTAGGAATTCTAGTAAAAGGTGAAGGACATGGAATTCTAAAATTCCCAAGGAGTAATTGAGTCCTTTCAAGAAGTAGTGGAATTCAGAAATTCTAGCAAATGAACATGGCATTTTCAAATGCCAGGGGACAACATGTCACATCAAGTCCCAAAAACCCCAACCGTCCAAATTCTTGGAAGCAATTCTTCCAAAAGAACAGGTCCTTTAGGTTCATCTGTTTGTACCCATTCACAAATGTAAATGTTACACATGTAACATATATCCATATTTATGTTAGTTTTTCACTTATGCATCACTATGTGCAAATGAGGTGTGAAATAGCGCGTAAATCAGGCCATTTTCATATGAAAATTTTAAAATCTAAGAAGGTGTGAAATGATTATATACCTCTCCTGTCAAGAGGGTGGCCAGTACAAAGGATGCCTAGGACAAGTCATAGTATCAAATCCCTTCATCACCTCTTATTTTTTGAGACTCCTATAGCCCCAAAATTTTAATCTGAAGCATTTGATTTTTTATTAACCAATTAAACCCCCAATAGTATCATGTCTTAAACATTCATAATTTTGAGACATATGAATTTGTAAACCGTTCACCGTTTACCCATGTGAAAATGGCACTTCCAAACAAACAAGATATTTGCATGTAAATTTTACATATGCAAATTCTACATTTGTAAATGGTACACGTACAAGACAATGACCCCTTACAAAATTTCAGTGTCCCATTGCATGAGATCCACAAGTGATTAATGAACTTCAAGGTGAACTTAGGTGTACCATAAGGTAGTGTAATCTAAAGATTTTGGCAGAACAAATGAATATTCTGCCTGGGGATTAAAAGTTGGAAAGAAACCACCTTACAAGAAACTCCCTTCTGCTTTAATTATCAGCAATGCTGTGAGCCTGAATCTGGTTGGAAAATAAAGATGAGGGCACTGTTCCCCACCCCAAATCCACATAAAAAACATGTGGCTTCCAATTTTAACACCACCCTAGTCGCATATTGGTACAAAGCAACATTAGTTCTGCCAAGACATTCATATCAATCACAATTTGGGTACGATTACAAACAGCTGTACCATCAATCAACCAGTTACAAAAACTTGAAATGAAGTTCAAGAAAAACTAATAAAATAACATGCACGAGCTAATAATCTGCTTCATATAGTTTGTTAGCTGGCATTCAAAGGATAACAGGAAACAAATATAAAATAACTTACCTCTTAAAGCATGGTGCAGGAGCTTGTCAACCGCATCTGCAGATTCCTTATAAACAAGGTCATGAACTAGTGACTTCCCCATTGCTTCCTCAACTGACAGTCCTGTCAATTCTGCAACTTTTGCATTCCACCCATTTATACATCCACCAGTATCAACAGCAAAAATGGGAGCCGTCGCCGTCTCTATCAACCTAACCATCTCCCTTGCAACAGAACTGAGTTCATCCACTCCATGCAGCTCCAAGTCACCAAACTGCGCATTGATTACAGCCTTGGAATTGCTACCCTCAGCATCCCTAAAAGAATCCCTCAGAATAAGTTGTAATGAGTGGATGGCATCCATCTCCGCATTCTCCCATGGCAAGCTCCTGCTCTTAACCACTTCCAGAAATGCCTTAAATGATGAACGTGGGTGCATCCGTTGCCCATCATCTTTATCCTCTGGATGATGCTTTGCCCCACCCCATTTGATCTCTTTTGCTGTGTGTGACCTAAACCAAAACAAGAAGTCCTTTGGTGTGATATAAGCTACAGCCATTCCGCAGACAGCATCACCAAGAGAGGCTGCACCTGGATAACCAGCATCAGCCAAGCTGTCTGTGCTCAAACCCGTCGAATCACCGTGACAAGCTAACAGCCATTCTACAATATCTTTAATCTGTGCTTCTGTTGGTGTGACACCAAGAGGATAGTACTTACTCTGGTAGTATAGTGCGGCACCATCACACTTCACAAGGTCCATGATGCTAGGACTCTGCATGACAATTCCAGTAGGAGAGTCACGAAGAAGCATGTCACACAATAGGGTCTGTGTCCTCAAAACATGCTTTTCCGACTGCTGAGACGCCAGCTGCAACTCCATGTTCAGCTGCAGCCCAAACGCCTGCATGAGGAATTCACAGGCATAGCGGAGCGGGAATGGGATACAGCGTGGGGATGTGTGGTGGCACACAACAAGTCCCCACAGCTTCATCGTGTTGCGCCCGCCAGCGCTCTCCTCATCATTCCCATTGATGATGACTGCCATAGCCAGTGAGGCAATTGAACCCATGTTGGCCATGTATTGGGCATGGCAAGCATGGGGGGCCCTTAGCGTCGACCCCACCAAGCACAGGGGCTGCATCAGCTCCCCATCTTGCATGACCCTAACAGGAGTGGCATGGCAATCACTTATCATTCTGACCCGATTTTGCTTAAACAAGAATCTCGACGCCTGTGGTATGTCTGTGGCCGGATAATGCAGCCCAATGTAAGGTTCTAAATCAGCCCGTTTGCTCTCTGCAACTACCTCTCCATGCTCATCCTCGTGGAACTTATACACCATGACCCGATCATAACCTGTTAGCTCCCTCACATGCCCAACAACAGTATCGCACAAGACCTTAACGTCGCCGCCGGGCAGCGCCTGCAGCCGGGAGATGGCCCGGACAGCCAGCTTCTGCGACTGAACGGCGCCAGCGATAGACAGGGCAGGGTCCTCTGTCCTCGCCGGCTCCAAGTCAATTACAATTCCCACATCAATTCTATGGAGAATTGCATAAAAGGGTTTCCCGGAACTCTTGGCATGAATCCAGACAGGGTTCAGGAGGGTGATTTCTCGGGCGCCCGCCGCCTTCTCAAGGAGGAGCGCGGTGGAAGGGGTGAAGAGGGTGCGGACGTCGGTGCCAATGGTGAGGGCGGGGGCCCGGTCAAGCGTTGGGACAGATTGTGGGGTGAGGTCTAGCATCTCAGAAGCATTCTCACTGTAGGCGATGACCCGGAAGGTGGGCTCGTCCACGGCGATCATACAGCCAAAAGGCTGGATATGGCCACCTCTCTGGATCTTCGACAAGTAAGCGGTGATTTGCTGTTCTGGGATGGATTGGTTTGTGGTTTTCACGGATTGGGAGTAATCAAAGGACTTACCAGACTCACCAGATTGCTCGTACACGGCGTGGAGTCGCGCATCTACGGTGTACTGAGCGATGGCCCTGGAATCCGTTTGGTGGGTTCTGATGTTGCTGGCGCCTGAGGAGTGGGTCTGGTGGGTATGAGCTGCTCTGCTGCCAGAAGCCATTGATGGGCTAGTTCCAGGTCTTCTCTGCTTCTTATGGTGATGGGGCTTTCAATTAGCTCTGAATTAGGGTAGGGAGAGTTGAGGAAATTGAAGTTTCAACTTTCAAGAGGGTTTTAAGTCCTTTTCTCCAGGTCTTCTCTGCTTCTTTTGGTGATGGGTCTTTGTGGGTTTGGGGTATACTGGAAAATTCAAGTAGCTCTGAATTGGGGTAGGGAGCAGTTGATGAAATTGAGGTTGTCCTTTTCTCCTTCTCTCCAGGTCTTCTCTGCTTCTATTTTGGTGATGGGTTTTTGTGGGATTGGGGTAGAATGGAAAAAAAGACCAATCAGCTCTGAATTGGAGTAGGGAGAATTGAGGGCATTGAGGTTTCTAGAGGACTTTTCTCTGATGGGGTTTTGAGGAAGGAGATGTTGGGAGATGGTAAAAGAGTGTTTTGAAGGATGGGAATTGAAATGAGCAGTTCTTTTTTTTTTTTCTTTTGTGTTTGTGTGTAAAATGAGTAAAAGTTAGCTGTTTCAAGTGATGTGGTTGAAAGGAGTGTTTGAGATGGAAGTTGGATGGGTGGAGAAGAAACAGAATTATTGGCTGGGGGGCCGTGGGCTGGGATTGGAGGAGACTACATCTGGACTACACTCGGACGTTGAAGTGAATAGAAAGCGGTCTCTTCTTGGGAGCAGGGTCGTGGCTACTCTAACAGACTCTGTGGGTTGATCCGGTAATACTAATTCCATCTCTTGTGGCCCCTGTGTGAGAGAACGAGGGGGATTTTACGAAGGGTTAAAAAAAGTTTTGTTAACATGGGATGGATTTTTATGGTTTTGCTAGATGGGTAAATGGTACATCGTGTCCACGGCCTATTGGATTGGGCAACTATATGAGATGAGACACCCACGTAACTTAAACTTATGGAGAATTACCATTGCGACTTTTTTTTTCTATCTCTTTTTTCCTGGTTGCATCATGGGCTTCAGCTGTATAGAGAAGAGGTGGAAATCAGCCAACTGCAAATGCAATTCAGTTGGGGCTTACTTGGGCCTATTTGTTGTTTATGCAACCCCTTTGATACTCTTCGTCCCATGATCCAGCATCTAGACCATTTTTACACTCACGGGTCCTTCTCCCTGATCGGATTGAATCACAAGAAAAATTAATGTTCAAGAAGGACCAAACTCAAAGACTATCAATTCAATGACTAGGTTAATATACTTGGGTTGACTGTTTGGGTCTCCCTTTTTCCTACCACCTTGGCATCTACCCTCCCCTTTTTGACAAATTTGCATGCAAGTGAGCCCCAAGAGCTGAACTCCAAATAAGCTATATAGAATCACCATGGTTAATATGGCCAGTGTGGGCAAGAGCCTTGTTGAAAGATGGACTCGGAGGTGCATAGAATAAATAAAGGTGGACAAAAGATGAGTCTCTTCAAATTTCGAAGTGGTGTAAAATGTAAATATTAGAGATTTAAGATCAAGAGTGAGAAACTGGAAAAAATTTTATTAGTAAATATTAATGGCAAAACAGCTTAAATGAATGTGAATTTGGTTGCAGTATCATTTCACAGAGTTATTGGGTAACAGAGAAGAGAGATCATAGGTGGGGCCATAGCGCACTTGCAGAAAGGCAGTACTGAGCTTAGTTGATGGATATTGTTCTCTTAATTTTTTTTCACCTCTTAGTTTTATATGTAAAATTTTCTTGTAGATCCATTTCTTTTATTTCTGTTTGGTAACTTTGCCAAGCTATGCTTCTATTTGAAGGGAATAGCGCTAGAGTAGATACATTAGATGAATCAAGCCCAAAAGTAAAAATCTAAAGTCTCTAATCTTAACAATCAGTTTCCAGGGCCTGACTTTTGAGGAAATATATGCGGTTGAAAAAAGCTCATCCAGATTCCAGAGCTGTTTCGACCATCTATTTTGTCCTGGAAAAAGTCACGAGAAAGACATAGTATTCTCTGATCACTACTGTCCCCAATGCTTTTTCCATTTATTGCAACGTAAAATGTGGTTTAATTCATCCATTTGGCACGTTATAAGTGGGTTCTTAATTCTCTGATTTAGCTTTTCATCGTATAATTTTTTTTATGTTTTAAGGTATTCTTCGCCAGCCCAACTTTCATACTTTTGAACTCTTCATTTCATTCTATGTTGGGCTTGGCATGAGCAATGGCTGAGCACCACCACCAGATGGTGCAGTCGCCTTTTTTTCTCCACGAGTGGAGTTTCTCTTCCATGTGAAATACAATTTATATCATGCAAATATTATTAAAAGAAGTAATTCCTACTGGTTTTCAGGCCCGTACAAATTAACCCAAATAGACTTTGTCTCTCTTAATCGATGGTCATTAATCCGATGGTCTATTTCATAGCCTTAGTCTATTTGCCTTATTATTTTAGAGATAGCCTATTATTTGATGGTAATATCTGAGCATGTCTATTAGTGCCACACATGTTTTGCCCTGTTGGCCATTCAATGTCCTTATGGAGGCTTCTCAAGCCTAATAAATAGAGTGATTGCGTAATTAACTATAAAATTTTATTAAATTAAACTGAGTGTACTTAAAAAAAAATCTGCTTAGATTGTTGAAAATTAGCACGTGAACATGATGAAATTTCCCATCTCTCTTGCATAATTGAGGGGGAATAACTTTCCAGATGAATTCAGCTCCCATTGAAAGGAAAAACAGAAACTGCATTTTTTTTTGTACCCTAAACTCATGCAACAGACACACCCACATGAGTTTCTTCTCTTTCTATAGTCTTTCTGCTCTTTTCTTTTTCAAGTTCGTTCTAAATCCTATTGTTTTGGCTAGGGAGAAGGAGATAACAGAGATGACATATCAGATTATAGACAAGATTACAAGAGAAGAAGGGCTGTATGTACCTATATGGATAAAGTGGATGAATTATGTCTTTGGCTCTTTAGCTGGAATGGGCCACAAATTTAAATATAAAAGACTGACAACGAAAGCAGAGTAATGAAGCAAAAAAAATGCTGAGAGATTCTATTCTTTGCAGCAAAAGGACACATCTCTCAGTTTCATTGATAGCTACTGCAAGACCAATATCACACGACTGCATATGTTAATGTAATGGAACATTACAAGGAGAGTTTCATACTGTTGATGGTTTTTACACAAATGGGTTGCATCCTAATTGGGTCACAGCCGTTTGATAATTTATGACAAATGGTCTGTCTCCATTGACATAAGTAACATCTAGCTCATTTTCAATACTCTGCAATTCAATTCACCCAATGCTTCAATGTCAGTTGGGGGTTGTCCTAATTCAACTATTGTTCATTTTAGCTGTGGATATTAATATTTTTTTAGCTACTCTATTCAAAAATAGGTTTCTTGATTAGAGTTCTGTTTGAAAAACAGTTATCAAGTTCAAAGTCATATGCTATTTACAAAAGATGTTTTTTTTTATGGACATAATGAGGTCCATGCTGGCAAGCCTTTCCCTCCTCCACCGCATGAGACCCAAATTTTCCATGAGAAAGAACGATAGCAACGGTCACACCTTTATCTTGCTGAATAAAGGTGCACGTATGGTGGCATTGGTGGAGCTGTCAGATCACCATATGGGGCACACTATGGTTGGCTCCACCAGTTAACTGGAGTCCGGATCTTCTGTCAAAAAAAAATCCTATAGTGACTATGGTGGGACCATTACGATGAGGTTTTTCAATCTCAATTCCAATTAAATGTTTAGAATTACTAAGCCGAGCGGCTACAGTTAACAATCCACCCAATTAATGGCCACCAGATGATGATCAGATCTCACTAGCCTATGTACCGTTTAGACACGGTAACTGCCCATCGTCTTGAGTTTTCTCACTCAGTAAAGAGTGAAAAGGAAAAAGTCCAGTTACCTAGAGTCTTTTAACGTCATACCGTATCTTATCTTAGGAGGTGTTTTGAAAACAAAATATTTCAAAAGATTTTACAATATTAGCTATTAATTTTGAACATAATCGACTCATCTAAAAAAGCTGTGTTTAGTTAACTTAAAACGAATCTTACAATATCTTACTTTCTTCCAAAAACCTCCATATTTTATTATTCAAGGCGATCTCGTATAAAACAATCATTTGATAAAAAATTCTAGAGTTTTAGTAAAATCCATTTTAGAATTCATTAGCAATCATTAATCCTAGTGGCCTACTAGGAATTTTAACATTAATGATTTTTATAGGAGTGCAACTATGACTTTTAAAATTAGATTGGCCTCCCAACGCCTACAAATTTAATGTGTGGTCCTATGCTCATATTGTGATTATATAGCCCCTAGTTTGTTAATTTTCAATATTAGGTGGGTTCTACAAATATAATACTAGGGTGAGCTTTCATTGTGATTAATAACATTAGGTGGATCCCATGCTGCCAAAATTAATTGGGTCCCACATTGATTACCAAAATTGAATTGTGTTATTGTAATCATCAAACTGCCATCATTTTATGGGTTCCACCATAATGATTTCTAATAAATGGATTCATCAATGATAATCACCATTAGATTCATTTGTGTTATTATATTATAATTACCAACATTTGGTAGATCCACTTTAATCAGATCAGATCTCATGATTTTAACATTTAATCTTGTAATTTTTAACAATTGATGGGTCCTACCATAATTATCAACAAGTGTAATTACTAATTAGTGGATCATACATTGAGTCAATTAATTACTTTGTCGCTATCTTGTGAGTTGTTTTTATTAAAGTTCCAAACACTTCAAAAACATATTGACGCTTATAAAAATTGTCAAACACCATAAGTAATCCAATATATTAATATGTCACTATTTTATTTTATGATAATGTAATCTTCAAATATTTAAATATATTAATATTATATTCATTTTATCTTTTTACCATCAAGAAAGAAAGGGCAGAGAAGAAAGTGCTAAACGTACATGCACAATTCTGGTGTCTTTGCAGAACATTAATGACACACTCCTGGTTCCAGGAGATTTGTATGCATTATTGAACTGCCATGTAAGAATTTCTATATTTGAGCTTACATTCCATGATTTTGGATTGCTGGGGTTTTTGGAGAAATGATGTGACAGTTTATCCCTGGCATTTGAAAATATCATGTTTCTTTATAAGAATTTCAGAATTCTAGCCATTTAAAATGCCTTTTTTACACTAGAAGAATTTTGAAATGCCAACTTCTTTAGTTTTTGGTGGAATTTATGAATCCTTAAGTAAAAAGAGAATTCAGGAATTTCCCTATATCTAGGAATTCAGGAATTCTCCAAACAGAAATTCTCTGAATTCAATCAAAGAAATAGGCCCTCAGACCGTTTGGTATCTAAGCGGAGTTTTTAGTGAAAAAGTATTTATAGCCCGGTATTTTTGTCCTCAACCGTATAACGCTAAAAAGACAAACACCCTTCCTATTTTAGTATCAAAACTGCACAAGAATCAAATTTCATTATGGAAAACCTTGTTAAAAGAACAGAAGTTAATACTTTTATTAATGTATCTATTTTTAAAGAGAGAGAGAGAGAGAGAGAGAGATCCACAACTTCACCAGTTGGTGAGAGAGGGAGAGATCCACAACTTCACCAGGTGGCCCAACTGCCCAGAGAGAGAGAGAAAAACACAACTTCACCAGTTGGCTCAATTGCCCAAGCAATCTGCCGTTCGTTCAAAAGAATAGGGCACATTTGGCAACGATTCTCCGTGCCAATCTCCCATCATGAAAAACCCACGTTTGGCTATGGCATGGGAAGCAGAAACCCCCCAGATCTCGCCTTTCCACGCGATGAATAGTAGACCGGGTTAATTTCAGCCAACTCGCCTTTTCTTCATCAAATTAATGGGTAGGCCTAGGATTGATGATCTAGATCGTTAACTGTGAGGAGGACCCCCAAAACGGTTATAGGACCAAGTTACAACTGTTGATTCTTCTTAGATATAATGATATTTTTGAAAAATTGATCAACGTTCCACGCATAGATTTGGGCTTCTGTGGCCAATAACCTTTTGAAAAATCCAGACCATTAGATCTGATTTTGAGACCAAGAACAGCTATAAGACTAAATTTTGTAATGTGGAGCCTTGTGAATCATGATATATTGATCATAACGTTTGAAGCCGTTGATTTCTTAAGGTATCTTCTTTAAAAATCTTCTCTTTTGCCAAACTTAGGGTTCTTTAAGGGATGATGAGATGACTTTACAAGAGATTCTTTAAAAATGAAAATTTTCCTTATCCCCGCAGACCTTTGCCAAATGTGCCCTAAGTGATCAAGTTGATACCATTCCCTTCTGGGCTAATGAGCTAAAATCAATATAGTCTTCCAATAGCAAAACCAATTAGTTAAGATTGCTGTGATTAAGATTGATATAACTCTAACGACGCATATGGCAACTGCAGAATGGTCTGAGACTAACTTGCTCAATCATTGCAGGAGGGAGGCTTGAACAGATCTTCCTAAATTTATTGATATTTCACATAATCATCCACCAAGTAGTGAAATAAATCATATATAACATCTCTGAAACTCAATCATAGTCCACCAAAATGTTCAAATAAACAGCATCCTAAACAACTTTGGGTCACAAAAGGGAGTGTGCAACCTGCTGAAGCAGACAATTATGAATCAAAGAATTCTCATTCTGAAGCGGCTAATTCTGATCAAACTTTAACATGCTCTAAGAATGATAACTGTGTCTTGAATTTTACCTGGCAAGAGCTCAAATTGCTCTGGGCAACAAATAGCTACTAAACACAGGAGATGAAGACAATCTAGTCCAAGGTTTGAACAGTAAAAGCTTCCGAAAAGCAGAACAGATTTGATATTATAGCTGGCATTATGTTGGAGACAGGTCATGAGGATAAACTTAGAGAGGCCCCAATTGGATTCTCAATGTCTGCTGCCACACCTAGTGAGGTAGGTGTTTGTCCCCAAGACTTTCCTTCTGGTTTGCAATGAATATTCACTGTTGAAATATGTGTGGATTCAATAAACCAGCTATCCAGCAAGAAAAATAAGTACGAAATTTCTAATCTACATGTCTCAGTTTGTTAGAAGTTAGTGCGTGAAAAACAATGCATTCCATGTAAATAACATTGCTGCTAACTGGGCCAATGTTTAAAATGTTTCCGTATCCCCTTCTGCAGGGACAAAGATTTTCTGGAACAGGTCTGCTGATAAAAAGTCTGGACAACTCAGAAGTATTAGGAAGACAGAAGAACGCATTACAATTACAAGCTTGACAAGGCTATTAGTAATACAGCATTCCTTAATGAATTCATTTTGGTTGACTGCATGCCTAAAACCCGGAACTTTCTGATTGCTCCTCATTTGGCAAGCGTACTGAACTCCTCATCCCAGATCAGCAGCTCAGATGGCTGCACCAGCAGTAATTTTGAAACTCAACTTCGATGCAAATTTCATGAAAGAAGATAAGAAGGCAAGGGCACTGGTAATTCAAATCCTGAAGGTGTGACCCAATGAACATATTTGGGTCTAGTGACTGTCTCAGATTCTCAAATAAAGCTGATGTGATGAGCATGTCGGCAGGCAAAGTTTCTTAATGTGATGAGCATGTTGGCAGGCATAAGTTACTTAAAATGTTCAAAGACATGTCTCAGATTCAAATGAAGCTGAGGTGATAATACCATTGGTGGGTTGCACGTGAGATAAATAAGCTGGTGAGAACAAACTCAACCATCAAGTGTGACTATCTTTGCTATTCAGTGGGGTCCTTATGCTGCTATGCACCACTAGCAGTTCGATTGGATTGAGGAAATACATTCTCCTTCTGGTCACTAGCTGTTTTACTAATTCCATGAAAGCCAATGCTACAAAAGATTGGTCGGTAAAAGATGGTGATCTCACACTACTTGTCTAATGTCTTATTGTCTCTTTGTTCTTTTGTAGCTTTAAACTAAATAAATTTATTTAAATTTTCAATATAATAATTTATATATATCTTGTTTGCTAATCATGAAAAATATCAGACGATTCCATCTCGGACACAAATCTAGGGTGTAGTGGCTGAACCTTGGGGCTTCTTGTTGGTTGTTACAAAATTTTTCATTGCTTGCTTAAAATGTCCACAAGCCTCTTATCATGTAACTTCTACATCAGGTATGTTGGGGAAGATCTAGAAAGTGGTGAATAAAAAGAAATTGTAGCATTCTTTATGGAGCATTTTAGAAGCATCGTAGCCCAGATATTGCTTTAGAAGACTGTCCCTAGACCACCTTCCTTTCAAGCAAGCAATTTATATTAGGTCCAACTCCTTGCAGCCCAATTCCAGAAAAATGAGACAATATGATGCAGTCTAGGCCCCAGCAGCCCCTCTTCAACTTAGATTAGGATTATCATTAGTAGAGTTCTAATTAAATTGTTATTAGGAAAGTTTCCATTTTTAGCCTAGGGTTTTCTTGCTCATTAAGTTTGTTTTTACTATATATATGGCATTGTAAAGAAGAAATTCTTAGATTTGGTTGATTAATAGAATTGGGTTTTTCCCAAAGGTGTTTTCTAGTGTGTGTTGAAGCCATCTTGACGGTTCGAAGTGTCCTTGGACATGTGCTTAGGCACCTCCTTGTAAGCCCTAACCCTAGGGCTGCATCAGATTGGTATCGGAGACGAAGGATCTGCACGATCTTCCAGCGTGATTAACCCTATCCACCCTTCACCGATTCACCCCAACCATCTTCGTCACAGAAGCCCCGATCTCCATTGTCACCATCACCGAATCCCATAGCCCGAGTCCAACCCCACCCCCTTCCTCGTCAAGCGCCAGCCATCGCCACTTCCGACCCAAACCCTAATCCTTATCCAGACAACCCTTCCATCCCAGCCGAACCATCGGAACCCATCTCCCTGCCTCTTTCCCAAATCCCCAACCCTACCCTTACCGTACCCCCAGAAATTTTCTTCAAACCCCCTGTTCGGCCAACTTCCCCAAACCAGAGTACAAAAAAAAAAAAAAAAACCTGTCCCGAAACCCTTTCCTATATATAACAGTCGGCCCCTTCTGGAAACCAAACCCTATTCTTGCACCGATCCCATCCGCTCACGGCTCGGCCATCCCTTCACCCCCGCCTTCTGTTTCAACCCTCGATCGCAGTAGTCCATACCCCCCGGAGAGAGAGAGCGCAGAGAGAAGAAGCAAAGATAGCGGCAAGACAACGTACCTGGCACCGTGGCTTCTATTGTCGTCGGTTTCCTCTGGCTTCATTGTCGCCGTCAGCATCCGCCGCTGCATCTCACTGCAGCTAGGGCCTCTGTTGCGTCGTGCGTTAGATCCAGCACGCTCCCGCCGATCGTCTCCTCATCCAATTGCTTTCGTCGTCGCCACCACTGCCGATCGTCACCACCTCCAGACGATCTTCGTCGACGAGCACAAGCCGTTTTATTCCCCCTTCCATTCTGTTTCTCCTTGCAGATAAGTTTCCCCTCCGCTCTCTTTATTTCGTTTCTCTGCACGACACCCGAAACCAAGGAAAAGGGAGATACGTGCATGACACCCGACCCGAGCAAGTGTAACCCGACCCATTGATTTCTAAACGGGCCTAAGTTGGTCCGGCTCCTCACAAGTCCAACCCGACCCGACCCACTTTCTTGTTCTGAAGGAAAAAAAAATGCCTCCTAAGAAGCAAGTGGATGCTGAATCTTCATCTTCTTCACTTGAAGATTTGGCTAGTGCCATTAAAGAATTATCTGCAAAAGTTGATGGCATGCACACCACACTGCAACAATTGGATATTAGAGTGACAAATTTGAAAAATAATCAGCGTGTGCATCACCACCGTGATGATGGTGCAAATATTCGAAATCAACGAGATCCGCCAGTCAATAATCCTGATCGAAAATTCGGGATAAAAATTGTGATTCCTGAATATAATGGAAAATTACAGCCCGCTGAATTTATGGATTGGTTAGTATGTGTGGAAAACATTTTCGCACACAAGCCAATGACTGAGCATCATAAGTCACACTGATTGCTACTAGATTTCATAATTATGCTGCAACTTGGTGGGCTGAATTGCAAAGAAAACGGAGGAATCAGAACATGGACCCTGTTGATATATGGACTGAGATGAAAAATATTTTGAAACAAAAATTCCTCCCTGTCAACTATGCAAGAGATCTCCGTTCCAGTTTTCAAAATTTGAAACAACGGTCCAAGACAGTTGTTGAATATTCTAAGGAATTTTTGACTCTGCAAGCTCGTTGTGGCTTGAATGAAGATGATGATGTGGTAGTTGATAAATTTTTCAATGGATTGAGACTAGACATTCAGCATATCCTTGACTTCCAACATTTTGATAATGTCGATGAACTCATCCAACATGCTATCCAGGCTGAGGGAATTGCAAATCATCAAGTACAAAAATCCAAATGGGTTTCTCCGAAGAATTCATCTATACAAGAAGCTAAATCCAATGGACATATTTTTGCTAGGACTGAAGGTCAAAATAAGATGGTTTGTTTTCATTGTCACCAGCACGGGCATCGCGCAGCAGATTGTCCAAAGCGAATACATCTGATTGAGATTGAAGGTGCTGATAACAATATCCGAGATGATATTAAGGGTACTGATACTGATCCTAAAGATATTGACAATTCCAAGGATATTGACACTGCGGAAATTGAATTCATCGATGCAGAGCCCCCAGATGAAGCTCTTATTGTCCTCAAGGATGCTTCACCAACTGTTGAGCATAAGTGGTTGCGCAAAAATATTTTCCGTTCCACAGGAATAATTCAGGGACAAAACTGCACAGTTGTTATTGACAGTGGAAGTTGTGAAAACCTCATCTCCCAGGCTCTTGTTGATCGCCTTCAATTGAAAGTTTATAAGCATAACCGTCCTTATTTTGTCAAGTGGCTAATGAATGGTGATCAAGCGCATGTTTGACATACTTGCAAAGTTACTTTTGCTATTGGTGAGACTTACACAGATACAATCCAGTGTGATATGTTACCTATGGATAGTGGTGATATCTTATTGGGCCGTCCTTGGATGTATGACAAAAATGGAACTCATGGTATGCGCGACAACACCTATACATTCATGCATGGTGGACAGCAAGTTACTCTTCATCCTGAGAAACCACATCCGCCAAAGAAGAATTCCTGGAAAGCTGCCACAAAGGATGTCCTTCATGTTCAACACATTTACACTGGCAATCCGAAGCAGCATCGAGTTCGAGGACGAACTCTTATTTCAACCCAGGGAGGATGATGCAGTCTAGGCCCCAGCAACCCCTCTTCAACTTAGATTAGGATTATTATTAGTAGAGTTCTAATTAAATTGTTATTAGGAAAGTTTCCATTTTTAGCCTAGGGTTTTCTTGCTCATTAAGTTTGTTTTTACTATATATATGGCATTGTAAAGAAGAAATTCTCAGATTTGGTTGATTAATAGAATTGGGTTTTTCCCAAAGGTGTTTCCTAGTGTGTGTTGAAGTCATCTTGACAGTTCGAAATGTCCTTGGACACGTGCTTAGGCACCTCCTTGCAAGCCCTAACCCTAGGGCTGCATCACAACAGGTGGTCGTGCATTCCAATTTTGATTCCCTTCCCAGGACAGGATGAATTTAGTGCTTTCTTCTTTAGACCTTGTTTGAGTATTATTGGACATGATGTTTTCAAGCCACTCAGTCCATCTTAGGATCAGGCAAACTTCCTTAAGAAGTTAAGTCTATGCTCATTGCATTTATTCCTAAAGTTGATTGCGCACTTTTAGCTATATCTCAAAAAGTTTTTATTTATTTATTTTTGGTAAGCATCTTTACAGAGTTATTACTAGAGTCATCGGCAAGATGATACAGAAGCTAGGTTCATCAATATTTCATTTCAGGACTTCAAAATAAAGGAGTTTTCAAATTTTGATAGTCATCCAAGTTATGTAGGTCATCAATTAATCATGTAAAATTTCACACCCATCACACCTTTAACGGCTAGGATTTGGACAACTTTGAGCTAAAAACAGCACCTCCCTTCATTTGTTCAATTCCCATTTTTTGCACACATGGAGTCCTCTGAAACCCCTTGACCAAACCACCCTCAACCCCAAAATGATTTGAATGCTTCTAGGTGGCCCCCAAAAGGCCAGACCATTCCAAGCTTAAGGACAGGTTGGCTGCTCTTGAAAACCAAACAGATGGCAAACAATGACTAATGCATTTTGGACCCACATATATGTCCTACCAAAGAAACAGATTGACGAGATAAAGCATCATATAAACAGTATATATATATATATATAAATGATTTTTCTCGATATTAGCTTCAACAAGAACATCTCAAGATCCATCACCATCAGTTACCAACTTCTCTTCAAATGCTAAACAAAGATAAACTTAGAAAACATCAATTCAGATTAACATTTGCGTGGCTCCTGAAAAAAAAATATATACAATGAAAGGCTTTAATCCTATGAGAAGTGTTCTCAGTGTTCTTACACACCAACCACGACAACTTTTTATGGGGACCACTTATAGGACCAGTGGGTGGAAAGATCTATGCGGGACCATACCAAATATCAAGTTTGGCTCCAATCACATGTCCCTAACCCCTTCATCCGTAGCCCATAAATCTAGTCCATTCGGATTGGTGCATAGTCTATCCAGCAGTCTAGTAAATTTGGGTTTGACCGAAACTTAGGGCGTGATTATCGGGGGCTCCCTGTATATTGCAAGATTTGGATTGGGTGTTAGATGGGCTCCATCTACACGTCTCATAAAAAGTGGTGAGAACTAATTCTCATAGGATTATTTCCCTACAATGAAAATGCAAGTAATGCTCCATAAATTAAAAAGATAAATGGAATCTAGAATTTGTCAGGTAATTCACAATTGATTGGAATGCAAACAACAAAATGGATGAATACCCATCTCACCTAATGTGACCGATTCATATGATACAAGGAATGTAGAATTATTTGCATGTGGCCCAATTAGCAATTCAATGCCATACTTGAGAAAGGATGGGTATCATCTCCCGTAATGTGATTCATGATATCCAAGTTCCTCTAACTGCAGATGGACGGAAAGCAATCCATTCTTCCAAAATATTGAAAAAACATGCAGCTAAGGTCACATCCAAATGAACCTGCATTAAGCACATGATTATTTTCGACACACTGCAATTGACTAAAGAATCAAATAAGAGAACAAACCAATATTCAAAAATCTAACCAAGATAACTCCATCCTCCTACGACTGCTTGTTGCCCAAGAACTAATGGCAGAGGAGTGACACCTGACGACTTTTGGTGTTGAATTTGTTGTAAGTACACACACAGACCATGTATGAAGAAGCCACCACCCTTCACTGCTCAAATTAGGACAGCTATCCAGCCTTCACAATTACTCGCTCAATCTCATAATGTCATCCTCAAATTGAATGCAGTAAATTACATCAGTACCTCAACAACAACAACCTCTATCAAAAATGAGTTGAGATGCTTGTCCTCCCCATTCCTGTTGTTTCTGTTACCATTCCTGCACTCATCTTTTGGTTCTAAGTGCCAGCATCCCTCGTACCTACCCAACTCTTACCACATTGAAGGTACATAAACCTGCTCTTTCAAATTCTGTGTAGCACTCTCACTTGGAAAGCCTCTCACAGCACCAATAGTCCACTGTGATATGATTCCCGCAGCAACCGCAAAGCGAAGCTGCCTCTCCATCATATCCTGATCTTTATACATCTCAGGATACGTTGTGAGCTTCCTCATGATTGCAGCCACAATAGCATCACCTGAACCAGTCCTATCACATGTAAATGGGGTAATAAGTACATCTTCTGTTCCAACCACCGCTCCATCAAAATCCGGGGTGTAGTAATGAATCCGAAGAGTTCCATCTGTCACAAAGAAGATCTTTATATCGTCATGCCACAGTGATGAAATATCCTCTCGGGTATAGTGGTAGTAGTCACGCCGGTTCTTCATCTGCTCAAAGGACTCTGCATAATACTGAGGCCTGTAATTCCTTTTCCTCTCGTAATACTCCTCATCTAAAAGAAATTCTAGCTCTTGCCTTGTAACCTCAATGATGTTAGCCTCATTCCAGGCTTTCTTGATCACCTCTCTCGTCTCATCACGAGACCTCCATAAAGGCAAAGGCAAATTCAAATCGAAAAAAATCAGTCCCCCAAATTTTTTCGACAATGATATTGCTCTGAAGAGGGCAGAATGCATTGAAGGAGACGTGAGAACTTCTGAATTAAAATGGAAGATCCTGGCCTGTGTGAAAATAAAATGCAAACAATTCAAGTCAACACAAGATCATATAAAATCCTCATGAACTGGCCAAATTTGTAAATTCACCTTGATTTGTCTTTTGGGTTTCCATCATGTCACATGTTTAGCACCACAGAATAAGAAATTCAGTACAAGTTCCTTATGTTTCTTTTCATTCCAATTATGTAAAAAAAAAAAAACGTTAAATGAAACAATCTGGTGTATCATCTAAATATAATACTAACAATAATCCGGTGCAGCTTAAGTTGTTCCATTTATGGTTTTCTCTCTCAGAGTGTCAAGGCAATCCGGCTTAAGTTCCGTTGACACCCCCATGCCATTCTTCAGGAGACATTGTCGTATATGAATATCACATTGATTAACTATTGACTATCGAGTGCCACTTCAACTAAAGGCCCGTTTTTCTAATTTTACAATACCAACAGTTAAGCCTGCTATGTTTTATGCAAATGAAGGGCCATTTGCCTACTTTGTATCCTAGAGTTCACAACACACTGTTTCTAGGAATAATAAATTGAGCAGAAGTGATGGACAGAGGTGAATAGGGAGATGGGGCCCTGACTTTACTATAATGTGAGATTATTTGATGGCCATTTGTGGATCTTCATTGTTATTCGATAGGAATTATGAAGGCATTGCATAAATATCCTAGGACGGATTAAACCAATGGAGATATATGTTGGGGCAGCAAATCAACAAGATGTGAAGTACATGTTGAAGAGAAGTGCATGTTAAGATCAGATGGATATTTCACATTGCAAAAACTGATATAATTAGAAGTTAGCTATGTAAGTACAAATGTCACTCACCAGATTGCTTCCATGTTCAAAATCTTCAATTAGTGATGAAAGATCAGCAGCGAATCAACTCAAGCAAAACAGGGGACAGAATGATTCACTCACCTCTTTCAGCACGGCGAGACTCAACTCCGATTTCAGCAGAGAATCCTCCGCGCTCTCTCTCACAACCTCGGCCTTCATCTTCTTCCCCTCAAATCCAATCTTCATATACGACACCGCAGTCTTCGCCTTCGGATCAATCCTCACCGCCCGCGTCTGCACCCTCTCGTTATTCATCGCCAGGACCATCTCCTCCCCAAAGCTATCCTCCCCAACCTTCCCCATGAAGGCGGCCCGGCCGCCGAGCCTCACGTGCGACATCGCCACATTCGACGGCGGCCCGCCGGGCGCCCGCGCGAACTCCGGCGGGTCCCACTGGAGCGCCTTCCACTGCGAATAGATGTCGGGATGCATCGACCGGTCGGAGATCCTGATCGTCGGCACGAACTCCCGCCGCGCCGCGCCGAAGCAGCAGATCAGCGGCGGAGAATCGTAGGGGAAATCCATGTCGTCATCGTAGCCATCCGCATCATCATCTTCTTCGATCTTCTCTTCCTTCGGTTTTGATCTTCTGGATCGGTTTGGCGTCGAAGCCTCTGCGCTGGCTTCCGATTCTGGCTTGTTGGGGCGCCTTGGTTTCTTGGTGGAAGGAGAGGATAAAGATCCTGTCTTTCTGCCTCTGCGAGTGGTTTTCGGGGCTTCGTTTGGGGAATCAATGGCGGATCTTGGAATCTGGGGCCTTTTAGGGTGTTTGAGGATTGAAACCCTAATTGGGTGCGGTTGTTGTGGGCATTTGAGGGGAGGGGCAAGCAGAAATGGGGGCAGAATGGAGAGAGAAGATTGCAGGGGAGAGAGATTGGAGAGATGAAACGACGCCATGGGAGGAAAACTAGGGCTTTTCTTCTTCGTCTTCGTTCGTTCCTTCTTCTTCGTCTTCGTTCGTTCCTTCTTCTTCGAGCTCTGGTTTTCTGCAACTTCTGCGGCTTATCCTTACAGGCAGTTAGCGCGGCAGAACCGCACGTGCTTTTGAGCACGTGTGTGTGCAAATTCAACTTTTGGAAAAACCAACCGGCTAGAAGGTAGGGTATCAGCCGGATGTGGGCCCTTATTTATAAACTCATGCTGTGAGCTTGGAAAGTGGCATTGCGATGAACACCCACAAGCAGGCTGCAGCACCACTGCACCACTGGGTCTCCTCTATCTGAGTCTTTCCTTTGGGTGGGTAAGTCACTTGTATAGTGATTTAAAATGTGGGCATGAAAAGAGGAAAATGGTTGAAGCAAGTGACATGGACAGAGGGGAGGACTTAATGAAAATCTAAGTTTCAAAATTCACCCTTGTTACTTTTTCATCATTTTGTGCCATGAGAATGCATCTGTTTTTATTTTTTTTATATAAAAATATATTTGTGCCTGAGCATAACTTTTGACAATAACTTTATTAAAAAGGAGAAAATAGTTGATTTTTAAATTTTCGTATTTGTAGGTACGGCCTCTCCTTCTTCTTGTCCTTTGTTGGCTTTTTGCTTCAATTCATTTAAAAAAAGTTTCAAGACAGAGCCTAAATTTTTGGTAAATTTCAAAATAGAACAAAATTAGAACTCAATTTTCTTACGTTTTTTAAATACACTTCAAGTGAGGACATTCGGTGAAATTGGGTATTGATTAGCCAATTTTTCCAACTTATTTTTTAATTTCAAAAATGCCCTTAGGGCTTAAGTTTTAAGAAAAAAAAAAAAGAGGAGCAAATCGATCAATGTGGAAGGAGGTAGCAAAAGAGAAAGAGAGAGACTCAGATGCAAAATCTGTAGCAGTGTCTTTCCCACTACTCCTGCAATGTATTTGCGGCCATTTAAGACTAAAAGAAGGGCAAAGAAGAGAGAGAGAGAGAGAGAGAGGGAGAGAGCGCATACCTCTTATTCAAGTCTCGTAATTTAGTTTGGCTAGCAGGCCATTGAAGCTTGCCATGTAAAGACAGCTTTGGCTCATTAGTCCTCCACAACCTTTTTCCAAAATGACTTCCTTGGTGATTTGATGCTAGTAACATTTGTGTGTTTGGATAGTTTGTCCAGAACACGGACAACATTAAACCCATTAGAGTTTATTTTACAGTTTTCAATTGATTAGTACATTTTAGGATCCACGCCCATCAATGCCTTCAAAATTGGCTTCAATATCCCTGTGGGTTCTTATGTCACTAACAATTTCTCTATATTCATCGGAGTCCAAATATCCAACCAAATAAACTTTCACTGTATCCCATTATCCATTTTTTAGCCAACTGTTGAAGGTATTGCATGTTAAGGCCTTGTTTCCTTTGGAGGAATTTCTGACGGGTATTTTAAATGTTTTAGTTTTTGAGACATAATGTGATTGCTTATCTGCTAGTATTTTCAAAGGCCATATTTATTTGCAGGAATTTATGAATTTCAATCAGTTGAAAGGACTTTAATGACCTTGACAACTTCAGAATCCCACATCTTTTTACTTTTTAGTGGAATTTTTGGAAACTCAAGTAAAATGAAGCATTTAGGAATTCTACTACGTCTAGGAATTTAAAAATCCCACGGATGTAAATTCTTTGAATTTTAGCCTTAATGATATTCTCAGTAATTGATAAGCTTGTATGGAGAGTGATCTTTCCAAGGAGAGGAGATATGTGCTATGGTCTCCCCCACTTGTTGGGGTTTTGAAATTTAATATGGATGCAGCATTGAGGGGCAAGTATGGGCCAGCAAGTATTGGTGGAGTGTTTTGTAATCATAGGGGCGAGATCTTAAATTCTTAATGTTGTTCGTTAAGCATATTGGAGTAAAGGACTCTAATGAAGCAGAAGTGGTTACTATTTTGGAAGCTTTCCATATGTTTCCAAGGGATTGTTTTGAAGGTCTCATTGTGGAAAGTGATTGTTTTGAAGGTTTCATTGTGGAAAGCAATTCTTCTAATGCAGTTACTTAGATGTCAAATAGGAAGGTATCCCCATAAAAGTTTCAATTCACCTTTAATGAAAATAAGGAGCTTTGTTCTTCCATTAATGTTGTATTCCATCATAGAGTTAGATCTGTCAATTCTATGACTGATGCTCTAGTTAAGTAAGGGGTGAAAGGTTCTCTCCTTGGGTGGGGTGTAGTTGTGTAAGGGTTAGGGGGTTAGTCCAAGGCTCTTGCACCTCCTCTTCCCTATGCTTTCGCTTGTATAATTTTTTCTCTTTTTAATGAGTTCTTCATTATAGATAAAAAAAAAAAAAGAATTCTCTAAATTCTAGCAAAGAAACAAGCCCTAACTAATATGACACTTTCCTACTATAGCATGTATTCCCAACATATTCATTAAATAAGGCCAATTTTCTCTCTTTGTTCTTAAAAACTTAAGTCCTAAGGGCATTTTTGGAATTAAAAAAATAAGCCGTTAAAAATGGCCGACGAAAGCTTGATTTCAGTGGATGTCCTCAATTGAAATGTATTTGAAAAACTTAAGGTCCATTTTGAAATGGAGTTTTAATTTTGTCTTTTTTTGAAATCTGCCAAAGATTTAGGCCCTATTTTTAAATTTTCTTGTCACTTTTACAAGTAAATTGCCTAAACAGTGAAGACTTTAGCTTCTCACTTTCAATTTTTTCATCATCATCATCTCCCCAAAGCACAACCCAATCACAAGTATATTTATTCACCTTCACTTGGATATTCCTGTATCCACACAATCTTTGATTATGGCCTTAAAATAGGTTAAAAATTGAAAACATGAAATATAGTTGTGTCAATTGGCCCCATCATATAAATTGTTTGATAATTTTCCATCTAAAATTTTGTTTACTTCTAAATCTTCTCTCTTGTTTGCAAGCATTCCCCATTCCCAATTTAATTAAATTCATTTTTACCCAAAAAAAAAAAAGAAAAAACGATGCAGATCCGGCAGGATTTGTTTCGGATCCATAATCGGGTATGTCATGTTTTCAACCGACCCGACACACACACCCTCAGTCCTCACTCTTTACTTCCCTAAACACAAAAGAAAAGAAACCGGGTTTATATTTCGTGTTTTTCCCCCTATAAAACCGAAAAATCCATCTGGGGTTCTCTGTTTCTGCGAATATATGGATCCGAAACAATTGAACTGCACCAATGCCATTGATTGCTAGTGAAAGTTGGATTCTTTATGGCTTTGCTTTCATTCATCTTGGTGTTTTCTTCATTGATCTATCTATGATGTGCTCCATAGTTTCAAAGAGTTGGATATGGTTCTATTGTTTTCGAATTTTTTATTGCTTTATTTGAAGGATAGCGATTTGCTTGATTTCGATGCATTTGCTCTGAGGTTTGTCGTTTCTTTCCTTTTTTTGGTTGGTTTCAGTAAGTGGATGTTGGTGTGGCTATATTTTCTGCATGGGATTGGTCGTTTATGTTATTTGATCTTTCTATCATTTGGGAATGTAGGATTCACTTTTTGTTTTTAGTTGCGGAGATGTTGATGCCACTTTCAGATCTTCCTGTTCTTAATGGAAGGGTTGCTAATAATGAAATTGGTGTTGTGATTTTGACATCACCCGTTGTACACATACATAAATCACAAGATCAATAATCAACCACACACACAAGAAAAGACACACAAGAAGTGACATCGAGATTTACGTGGTTCACCCAAACAGGGCTATATTCACGGGCACAAAGACAAATATCTTCACTATGACAAGTAAAGTATACAGAGACTCTTGTTCTCTCACATCGTCTCACCTACGTGGTGTGGAAACACTATGGGCAAGAGAGCTCTCACCTCTCTTAACTGTGCAAGATCTAGAGTTAAAGACTATACATATATAATCTTCGATTTCTTGGACACCAAGAAAGCCTCAGTACAATTACCAAAACACCCTTGACCTCGAACCAGTCTCTTGCTAACCCAGTGGACTCATTCGACTAAATCGGAATACAAGATATATACCCAAGAATTGGCCATAGATACCTTTAGGGTGAGAACAAAGTGTTGGAAGGAAGAAAATGTGAAAATGAATGAGAATCAAAATCCTAGGACTTTAGATCATGAAAAAAATGATGAAATCATGCAATTAGACTGGACTTTCAAATACAAAAATGAACCTTACAGGGGAAAGGGCAAAAAAGAGCAAAACAAAGTATTTAGGATGGAAAAGTGAGGCAAATTAACACTTTAAAAGGGAGGGTTCCGACCATTGAATGAGTTCCTTGGGTTGACTTATTTGATACAGGTCGTTACCAGATGAGTCCAGGTGAATATCCCCCGACAGATCTGAAATTAACCAAGTCTCCCCCATATATTTGTTATTAGACTAGCGCGGGCCAAAATCGAAAAGCAGTGTCATGACCCAACTCCCAACGGAGGCAAATTCTAATTTAGTCACACACATATCACATGGGTTACCTAATTACTCTCTCAAAACTGTGGCAGTTAATTTTAGATGGAGTGTAATAATTTGAAAATGATCAGTAAATTTGGTTTTTGAGCCAAATTTTCAAAATAAAAAAAAAAGGTCTATGAGCCATTTTTTGTTTATTTATTGATGCGGCATGGACCCGGCCCAAAAAGGCAGCCCGGCCCAAATATTAACCCACGGTTCAACCCAGTCCACTGGGTTAAGTCATAAACTCAATTCGCTATTGCTAGTATGGCACCTTTTACAATTATCTTACTACTATTATTATTTTTTGCTTAATAGAATTAGAAAGTTTTTGTTTTTAATTAGTAATTTTTATTTGCCAAGAAATAGGTTTGTTACTTTATAAATAAGGGAGTTTTCAATGTAGTTGGTTTTAGTTTAATAATTAATAATATTTAAATTAGGTTTTTCTTCCGGTTATATTGTATTTTTTGATTATGTTTATTCCTTAGGGTAGGAATTCATCTCGGATTCGATCAATTTTTTTTTTGTGATTAATTTATTTTTTTTATTGTTAATCGTGGTTACTCCACTTTGCAGCATACTTGGTTGCAGAGCCGAAGATCGATTGTCGTGAAGCTTTCTGTACTTCCTTGATTTTTATTGTCGCTCATCTTAGTCCATTCCCAAAGCAACTCCAAGCCCTCTCGCCAGAGCCCCACGTTCAACCGAAACCGGCACCCTTCCCTTTTCAAAACTCAACACCATCCACCGCCACGGACAACCAGTCCCCAAAACCCTTTTTCCCAGCCCACGAAAGCCCATTCCCAAAACCCACTCTACCTCCACCCTCAGCTAAACACAAAACCAGCCACGAAACCCCCACTCAGTAAACCTAACTAGAACCCATCTCTAAACCCTAACCCAAATTGATACCCTCTTCCCGAACCCATTCCACCTCCAAACCCTAACATCAAACCAACCCATTTGCCACCCAATCGCAACCCCCCTCTCTTCCGCAAGCAACCTTGATTCCATCGCCACCCAACGTAATCATCCTCACCCTTCCCGAACCATCCAACCCACCTTTGACCCTCTCCGACCACCCAAATCCGCCCTGAGCCCTCCCTGAATCCCTAAATCCCCCATTCAACCTTTGCACCCCACTTCATCTCCCATAAACCAAGACAATCTCCCAAACCCCTTCCCCATGAGAAAAGGAAAAAAAAAATGTGGAAGAAGGGCTCCAGGGTGTCGAACAAGGTACCTTGCCATCAGCAGCCGGAACGCCAATAGCACCGGCACCTCTTCTTCTCTTCGTCGAACTTGTAGCTAAGTCCCTCACCTTTTTCTTTTTAAGTTTCTTGTACACGAAAAAGGGAGAAGAGATTTTCCCCACGTGCGACCTTCTTATTAGTAGTTGGGTACAAGTCAGGTTGACCTGACCCAGCCTGACTTGAACCAAGCCTAGTTTGCTGCAGTTTGGGTTTGACTTGAGCCTGATTTGACCCAAAGCCCAGTTAGACCTAAAGTTTGGGTCTAACTTGACCCACGTCTGGACCCACAACAACAACAACAACAAAAAAAAAAAAAAAAAAAAAAAATCCACATGGCTACTCAAACTGGTCAAATTTTTTGTGGTAAATTCATTGGTAATCAGTGTGACAATTGCATCAAAGATTTATTTGTGCTGGTGGATACTTTAGAAGATAGTTAAAGAGCTCACTAAAGCTTCCACCAAATACTAACGGTGAATCTTCCAGCACTACTATCCCACAACTTTAAAGACTTCAATTAGAGGCTGGTCTCTGCGAATCAGTCCAGGAGTTTCTTTTATGTGTTTTTGATGAAAGGGACAATAATGAAGCTCTGTGGCAAGATGACTTCTCAAAAAGGGTCAAATT
Source organism: Sextonia rubra (assembly GCA_037013555.1). Classification (NCBI taxonomy): domain Eukaryota; kingdom Viridiplantae; phylum Streptophyta; class Magnoliopsida; order Laurales; family Lauraceae; genus Sextonia; species Sextonia rubra. Next base: position 99,231,926 of record JASUAD010000001.1, on the reverse strand, counting down.
GGAGGTTCTTGATTTTTCTGGGCAATCTGATGCTCGAGGGCTGACTTCGATCGAGGATTATTTCACTTGGTATTATATCGGTGATCCTTAATGAGTTACTTTTGTCATGATGAAGCTCAAGAGTTCTGCTAGAATTTGGTGGAAAAATATTAACAATCATAATGAACAGATGGGACACCTTCCTATCATCCGATGGGAAATTGTGAAAGAAAGGTTGGAAGATAATTTTTTGCCATCTGATATATTAATACCTTCCAATAAGAGCTCATCCATCTTCAATAAGGCTCTATGACCATTGATGAGCATACTCACAAATTTCATGAGCTTTGCATGCGTTGCAGAGCAAGTGAAACAGATAGCATGATGGTCACCTTATATCAAGAGAGATTGCACCCAGACATAAAGAGCGCGATAGCAATCTTTGATTTCACCAGTATTGATGATATCTGTCGCAAAGCATAGAGAGTTGAACAAGAGTTGCATCAACAACACTTTGGAACTCAAGCTGGGGAGTCCACCTATAAAAGGGGTCATGATCCCAATTTCAATCGGACCACACAACTTGGGTTCTGACCTTCACCTAGTTAACCACAAAATTAGTTTCAAAGACAACCAAAGGCTCCCCCGGGATAGGTAAATCTTCATCAAATTCAAAAGTGTCAACCAAATCAGAATAATCTTCAAGCGCTTGCCCGAAAAAATAAACGGGATGCTATATGTCATTTTTGCAAGCAACGCAGACATTATACTAAGGAATGTCCACATAGAAATTTGCACTGTAAAGGTGATGCAGATGATGATGAGCAATATGATAAGCACATTGAGATGGAACCGCCTGATTTAGTTCCACAACATGAGTCTGAATAGCCAGTTGAAGTTTCAGACTCTATTGAACATGGTCCCTTGCTTTTCCTTCATTGACGCCTTTTAGTTATAGATAATGAAGAGGATGATGATGATGAGAATTTAACTCCTATTTTTTGGAGGCGAGTTACTTACAAAGGTAGCCGATGTAACATTATTATTGATGATGGTGGTGTTATGAATGTTATTTCCAAAGAAGCAGTTGGTAAGTTGCACTTGACGATTGCAAAGCATCCAAAGCTTTATCGAGTTGCATGGGTGGATAATTATGCTCTTCTAGCCTGGCAAGTCAGCAATGGTGCATTGTCCCAATCAAGGTTGGCTCTATATCAAGTGTGATGTTATCCCTATGAATATTGCCCACATCTTGCTTGGCCGCCCTTGGCTCCATTGTCTTGAAGTCATCACCGATCATGAAAATAAAACTTATTCTTTTAAATGGAATGCCATATGTATGCAATGACGGCTTTTAACAATCTCATTTTCATCATTGAAGGCAATTCCTCAAGCATCGCCCCACATCCTTACAATGCGCAAATTTGAAGTTGAAAGTAAATAACAAGGTGTGATGTATGCTTTGGTAACTATGCAAGTGCCAGATTCTAATGAACATTCAAAGCCATCTGTTCCCTAAGGTAATTCCATTACTTCATGGTTTTTTTGATTTAATTCATAATGAGCTTCCATATGAATTGCCACCAATGCGCAATATTCAACATGCTATTAATTTGCTTCTTGGAGCCTCTCTTTTTAATTTGCGTGCTTATTGGATGAGCCCATCTGAACATGCTGAACTCAAAAAGCAAGTGGATGATCTGTTATAACAGGGATATATTCGGGAAAGCCTAAGTTCATGTGCAGTACCCGCTCTCCTTATCCCAAAAAAGGATGGAAGTTGGCATATGTGTGTGGATAGTTGTGCCATCAAAAAAATTACTATAAAGTATCACTTCCCTATCCCTAGGCTTGATGATATGATTGATCTTATGCCTAGTGCTTCTATCTTTTCGGAGATTGATCTTCGCAGTGGTTATCATCAAATTAGAATTAGGCCAGGTGATGAGTGGAAAACAGCTTTCAAGAATACAGATGGCCTTCATGAATGGTTAGTTATGCCTTTTGGACCATCTAATGCTCCTAGTACTTTCATGCGTGTGATGAATCAATTGCTGAAACCTTTCGTTAGAAAGTTTTTTGGTTGTCTACTTTAATGATATCTTGATTTATAGCAAATCATGTGGGGAGCATTTTGATCATTTACGAAGTATATTTCAACTTCTTCGCAAGGAATGGTTCTATATTAATTTGAGGAAGCGCACTTTCATGAGCAACTCTATGATTATTTTGGGCTTCATTATCTCTTCAAAGGGCATCATAATGGATCCTTTTAAAGTGCAAGCTATTATTGATTAGCCTCTTTCGGCTACTTTGACTGCAGTTTGCAGTTTTCATGAACTTGCTACTTTCTATAGAATATTTATTTGTGACTTTAGCAGCATTATGACCCCCATCATTGACTGTATGAAAAAGGGTAACTATAAATGGACATCTATAGCTATAAAAGCATTTGAGAAAATTAAGCAAAAGATCACGAAAGCACTGTTTTTGCGCCTTTCACATTTTGACAAAATTTTTGAAGTTGCTTGTGATGCTTCTAATGTTGCCATTGGCGGAGTTCTTAGCCAAGAAGGTCATCCAGTGGCAGTGGCGGACCAAGGAGTTTTGTTTGGGTGGGGCTAAATTTTTTTTAAACTTGCTTAAAATATATTTCACACTAAAAATATTAAACAATATGACCCACATAAATATGAATTCTGGTAAATCAAATTGCAAACACATAATTAAATGGCATTTATTCATGCCAAAACACATTAAATAAAATACCATTCAATCCATGCCACCAGAAACAATGCATGAGATATGCATCTTTGTAATTCAAAATTCAAAATTCAAAAAAAAAAAAAAAAAAGAAACTGCAAATTCTCAGTCTTTATAAAATTCCGTAGTCCCTTGTATCAAATAAAACATAATGAGCTTCATACCATCTCTACTTTATGATGGTTCCTAATGGTGCTTTTGTACTCTCCATCCAAATTCAGTTGCCTACCTCCTTTGTTTTCTTCACCAAACAATGAGTCCTAACTCAAATCAAGCATGAATCTAAGTGACCCACTGCCGCTAGTTTGTAGGCAGCTGATTTCATTCAGAATCCAAAGGCAAAAAGGGGAAGAAATTGCTTTGTTGGTTAGCCTTGTTTTCTAGTAGAGAGGGAGGGCTGGAGTCTAGAGAAAATAAAAAGACAACACTGCTGCTGATTTATGCTTTTATGAGAGATTGAGATGGTGAGGACTAGGATGGAGATTAGAAATAGAGGGGGTTTTGATGGAGATAAAGAAGAGGGATTTCAATGGAGAGAGGGAAAAAGATTTTAGATTTAGAGGATGAAAAGGGATTTAGATGGAGGATGAAATCATGCTTCTTTAACTCTAAGAGACTGAGAGGTGAGGATGGAGATTGGAGAAGGAAAGGTTTCGATGGAGAGAGGGATAAGGAAAGGGTTTTGATGGAGAGAGGGAAAAGTGAGCTTGGGCTTCAAAGGGTTACAAGATGGTGCATTATGAGCCTAGGCTTTGGGTAGGATTGCTTTCTGGCTGGGGCTTAGCAAAGATGGCCCATAGCCTTCTTAACAAAATTTCAAATTACTTGGGGCAGCCACATCCACAAGGGAATATGTAGGTTCGGCCCTGTCTAGTGGCATTTTTCAGTGAAAAGCTTCCTGATGCCAAACGCAAATATTCTACGTATGATTTAGAATTTTACGCAGTGGAGCAAGCACTGCGACATTGTTGACCTTATTTAGTGGGAAATGATTTTGTCCTTTATTCGGATCATAAAGCTTTAAAACATTTTAATTTCTAGTAAAATATTATTGATCGTTGCGTTAAGTGAAGTGCCTTTCTTTAGCAGTTTACCTTTAGCATCCAACATAAAGCAGGCAAAGAGAATCTCGTGGCTCATGCATTAGGTTGTCAGAAACACCTTCTTACTACTATGGCAGTCACGGTTCCAGGCTTTGAGCAATTGAAACAAGAGTATGCTACAGACAAAGACTTTGGCGTTATTTGTTTGGATCTTCTCAATGGAGAACTAGACAAGCATCCACATTACAGCATACGTGATGGTTTCTTATTTAGAGGTACAAAACTTTGCCTTCCTACTACGGTTTCTTATTTAGAGGTACAAAACTTTGCCTTCCTACTACGTTTATTAGAAAACATATTGTTTGTGAATTGCATTTAGGAGGTTGTGGTGGTCACTTGGGACGTGACAAGGCACTTGGTCTTGTAGATGATCGTTATTATTGGATGTACATGAAGCTCAATGTTATCAGTATCTATGAAAGATGTCGCACCTATCGGTTGTCCAAGGGTAACAAAAAGAATACTGGGTTAAATCAGCCATTGCCAATTCCTAATGTTCCTAGGAAAGATATTAGTATAGATTTCGTATTAGGCTTTCCCAAGATTGCTTGCAAAGTGGGCTCAATCTTCGTTGTTGCAGATCGCTTATAAAAAATGGCTCATTTTATCTCTTGCAACACAATAGCCGATGCTTACAAAGTAGCTCAATTGTTCTTCAAGGAAATTGTTCGTTTCCATGAACTTCCAAAGACAATCATTTTAGATTGTGACACCAAATTCATGAGTTACTTTTGGAAGACTTTGTAGATGACAGCGAAGACAAAACTCTATTTTTTACTACTTATCATCCTCAGACTGACGGACAGACCGAAGTCGTCAATCGTAGTCTTGGTCAGTTATTAAGGTGCCTTGTTTACGACAATACTTTTACTTGGGATCAAGTTCTACCCATGGCTGAATTTGCTTACAATAATTCCACAGGCATCTCTTCATTTGAAGTAGTCACAGGTGTTTGTTCGTGCTTACCTATTGATCTTGTCTCATTACCTCTTAAAGCGCGCCTAAGTGCTGAGGCAGATGCTACTTGGATTATTGCATCCGACTTCTAGTGCCCAAATCCAGATCTTTATGAACATTATCAAGTTATTAACTCATCAGAGTTGAGTTTTTTCAAGACGGGGAGAGTTGATGTAGTACGGATAGGGCCTAAGAAGACAGTTGGGCCCAAACATTGACCACGGGTCAAACCGGTCCACTGGGCTTAGTCATAGGCCCAATTGGCTGAGAGCTACTATGGCACCTTCTATAATTTTCCTACTATTATTATTATTTCTTGCTTAATAGGATTAGAAAGCTCTTGGTTTTAATTAGTAAGTCTTGTTTGCCAAGAACTATGTTTGCTTCTCTATAAATGAGAGAGACCTCAATGCAGTTGATTATGTTGGGATAAGGCTTTGATGATGATGATGATGAATTAATAATATTCAGATTGGGTTTTTCCTCTACGTATGGTGTGCTTATTGGTTATGTTTGTGCCTTAAGGTAGGAATCCATCTTGGATTCAATCAATCCTTCAGGAGATTTATTTTCTTCTCGATCATGGATCATGGCTGCGCCATTTATCCATAACCCATTTGAGAGTGGCATTTGAATGGTGATGATAGTCCAGTCAATATGAGTTTCTTGTTGTATGCTCTGATCATTGTATGGCCTACAATTTCACCAGTATGATGATGATAATCTAGAAAATGGTAATTTCATTTTTAACATGGAGGAGTTGCTGCAAAGTGTTGTGTGCTAGACTAGAATCAGAACATTTCCTAATAGCTAGTTAGTATAAGTCGCAACAACCATTAAAAATGTTTACAAGTGTGTGTCCAGCTATTCGTTCTAAACCATTATTTAGAAACTGCCAATCAAAAGGCTTCTGGTTTTCAGATAAATGAGATTTATGTTTATTTATTGTGGAGTCCGTTGGGTCGCGGATTAGCCATAGAAAAGATCAAACTGACAGCTGCTTGTGCAATTTTCTCAGGTTAATACATCATTATAATTTAGCATGGCTTGTTGTTGAGGTGCCAAATGCCCCATTGAGTTTCTGCTGAACCAGCTGAGTTCTGGGAGGCGGCCTAGACATGGTTATTCTTCATGGTCTTGTAGAGGAAACCAAGTGTCTGTAGTTAAAGATGCCTATGGTCCAATTTCTTTTGTTCAAAGTGATTTTAAATGCCCTTCTGGAAGCCTAATGTTTATGAGAATGTTTAGTGTTGAGGCACCTGCTTCAGAACAAATAAATCTTATCAAGCAACTGAGGGAAAGAATGAGTGCTCCTATAAAAGATGTCAAATCTTCACTTGTTAATTGTAACTGGGATATTGGTAACTTCATCCTTATTCTTCTTGCTTGTTTGTAAAGATTTTGTTTGCTAGGTTTGCAGCTTGTATTCTTCTTACATTCATTGTCACTCAGCACAGAAGCTGCACAGAAGGACCTGATAAAAAGAGGGGTGCTTCTTGCATCCAAGAAGTCCTTGCGAACTATTGCACTCCTTTCAGTAGCCCCAAATGAGAAAAAGACTTCGTTGTGAGGAATGAAATATTTCAGCACTTGGTTAGTAGAATATTTGCCAAACATTTATGCCCAACTATAGGCGTAAATTTTTTATTGGTTTTCTATGCATATCTAATGTATCATGTATCAGTGATGACAAGAACATTAAGAATTGGACCTATGGAAAAAGTGTTACTTGATGACATTAACTTAAAAATATGCAAGTACAAATAGAAAAGAATCATTCCTAGCTCTAAGTTCTGAGGGAAATGTTTATCATGCATGATATTCTGATGCTGATAAACTAGCTTTTCCCGACTTGAACACTTTTTTTTTTTTAAATCATCGGTGGAGCATGTATATCCATAAAGTTGAATAGTAAACCTATTTACTTTGGTACATTTCTGGAGTTGTCAAGAGAATCTCAGGTCCTGGTGGTTTCAGAAGCATTGGGGTATGTTAGTGCAACCATGTTCGATGAAAAGGGTGAGGAAAGTGGAGTGCTTTCAGGCGGTGAAAATTTTTTATCGTTTGGTGCAACTGCTTTTCCTCAAATTGATTTTCTATAATTACATTCTAATTACAATCAATCACATTTCCTATTTTAGCATGTATTACTGTACAAGTTGACTAGTATGCAATAATGATGGGCTTGGCAGATGGGTCATGGGTTTAACACCCCCTTTCAAATTGATGCTGCAGAATCGATAAGCATCAATTTGCTCACTAGGAATTGATGGCGAGGTCGTGGCAATCCTTTTGTGAGTTTGTCTGCAATTTGTAAACTTGAAGAAATATACGGGAGGCTGATTGTGTCACGGATAGATTCATCACCAATGAAATGGCAGTACATCTCAATGTCTTTAGTACGTTCATGGAAAACTGGATTAACAGTAATATGAATCGCACTTGTATTATCAGCATTGAGGGTGTTAGAGTAGTATGAGGAAATCCAAGTTCGGAAAGTAAACCCTGGAGCTAGATTATTTCAGAGCATGTAGCAAACATGGCACAATATTCTACCTCAGTAGAAGATTTTGGTACTTTGTTCTGTGTTTTACACTTCTATGTAATTAAGGAATCCCCTAAATACATGCATCATCCTGTAGTAGAACCCGTAGTATCTGGACATCCTGCCCAATCAACATCAGAGTAAGCTGTGAGGCACATTGAAATCTCAGCAGGAAAAAATAAGCCTCGAGTAGTGGTACCAAGAATGTAGTGTATAATACGCCAAACAGCTGCTAAGTGAAGGTGGCGTGGATCTATCATGAATTGACTGACCAGTTTGACTGCATAGTAAATGTCTGGGTGAGTAATAGTTAAGTAAACCAGGTTACAAACTAATCGATGATACAATGTAGGATCCGGCAAAAGGTCACCTGTATCCTGACTGAGTTTGACATTCACCTCTAAAGGTGTGTCTACTAGAGTAGTCCTGAAGACCAGCCATTTCAATAAGATCGGTAGCATATTTATGCTGATTAAGAATGAACTCTTTTTCTGATTGATGAACTTTAAGGCCTAAAAAATAGGTGAGAGTTCTTAAGTCTTTCATATGAAATGACTCATGTAGAGATGCTTGAAGATGCTGAATCATATTAGTATCCATCCCAGATATTATAATGTCATCAACATAAACAAGGAGCACAGTGATCCCCTCATCTGTGTTATGAAAAAACATAAAAGGTTCAGAATTGCGCTGATGAAATTTTAGCTGAAGAAGAGCTTCTTGAAATTTTGCAAACGATGGTCGAGGAGCTTGTTTAAGGCCATATAAAGACCGACGTAAGCAAATGACATCACCAGGCATGGTTCTAGAAAGACCTTGTGGAGGGCGCGTATACTCCTCTTCCTTCCAATCGCCATGTAAAAATGCATTCTTCACGTTGAATTGGTAGAGAGGCCAAGACTAAGCTGCGATGATTGCAAAAACAGTGCGAACTGTCGTCATCTTTGCCATAGGTGCGGCAGTTTCAGCATAATCGACACCATACTCTTGTCTATTTCCAATAACCACCAGCTGTGCTTTATATTGATCTAGGGTTCCATCAGATTTCAACTTAATGGAATATACCCATTTACATCCGAAGGTCTTTGCAGATGGAGGACATGGTACCACATCCTATATGTGATTCTCATGAAGTGCATCTAATTCCGCTTTCATAGCTGAATGCCAACATTCCTGCTTAGCTGCTTGAGAATAAGAATGAGAAATAGAAATTGATGATAAGGTAGCAAGCAAGGCAGTATGAGTAAACCCATAACGATCCAGAGGGTGATGGATCTGAGTGGATCTCCGAAGTTGAGTTTTTGGATGAAGATCTAGATCAAGTGCAGGAAGAGGTTCATGCGGGGGCTGCAGTGTGGGAACATCATTTTCATGTCATCACTTATAAACCAAATTTGGATTAAACCTATCAATGGTGGAAGATTTAATGGAGAAATCAGGTAAGCTAGAGTAAGATTGTGGGGGGTCATACTGATGTTGAAAAAAAATACTTATTTCAAAAAACACCACATTTTGAGAAACTCACACATGATTGGTGGTTGGATCATAACAAAGAAAGGAGAATGAGTATAAAAACTGACTCTAATAAATTCTATGATGCAACAAAGATTATTCCCAGCAATCACAGCAACACTAGCATAAAAAATCAGGACAGTTCATGCAACCAGTAACCAAACAGCACCAAAAAACAACACAGTAAATAAAACCAGGCCTAGGCGACCTACAAATCCACCACTGATCTGGGATGTGAGGCCTAGATGATGATCCAATTAAAGACCTAATCAGACTGTGTTTTGCAAATCCTTTTTCTCTGCAAGCGAGTCAAGTTTCACCTTAATTGGATATAAATCCGAGATACAGTACTCATTTGATGAAAACGATTATGTCAAAACAAGGAAACTTCAAGGATGATCAAATGGCCACCTTTGATGAGCCAAAAATTCTGAAAAAATGTTCTAAATTCCCAGGAGATGTAGTCGACCAAGATGGGGTGCTTCTTTGATGCAGTTGTGATGATCAAAGGTGGCCATAGACAAACAGAGCCTTGGCAGGGACGATGCACAGACTTGCTGATAACCTTGACTAGTCCTCCAAGGGCCGACGATACATGAACAAAAGCAGTAGAGAATTATAATTCTTGCAAAGGAGTTTCAAACCCAGATTTGATCCCAGGGGGACCACATGACATCAATAGAAAAAGAAGAACACGACAGGGTTGATCGACTGTAGATAATTATGCTCCAAACACTTTATTCTTTAAGATCTCTTCTCAACAGAGAAGTATGGACAATAAATCAGTCTATAATCAAACAAAAGAAAGGGCTATCAAACAAGTTACACGATCTAAAGCTTTAGGGGCTCTGATACCATGATAGTTTCATGATGTGGACTGATATATTGCAAGATGTTGACTGGAATTTTGGTGCCCCTCCTTGAGGATCGACCATTGCATTATATAAATGAGAGTTGCCCATTTTAGTCTACAATCAAGTAAAATTATAATCAAATTACATTCTAATTACAATCAATCACATCTTTTATTTAAGCATGTATTATTGTACAAGTCGACCAGTATACAATAAGGATGGGCTTGGCAGACGGGTCATGGGCTTAACAAACCATTTGAAATCAAAATCGATCTGCAGTAGTCGTCAAAATGGCCGCGAAATACATAATATACATATAGACCGACTTAGAGGTGCTTAAACTCCGAATTCTAAATCAAAATGAAGGATTGGCTTTCCTGTACACGCACACGGGTTCAGTAAATAGAAAGACTACTCCAAAATCATAGTTCACACAAACCCCATATTGGTAGTCCTCTTACAATCTATTGTAACTAATGCCAAGCCTCAACACGGTCAAAGTCAATGCAACGGGTACAATCTAATGGAAGCATGTACATCAAGTGTATAATGTATCAATAGATTGAAAGATGCAGACCTGAAGGCCAGGAAATATATTACAAATAAATTTCTAGGTTCGCTGATCCCAATTTATGGATTGACAATTCTACTTGAACCAAGATGAGGTGAGGCTGGACTATTTAGAAATAATTATCCCTGATGTGTGGTCCCAATTCCCATCTCAACCGAGTTCAGAATAGTTTGTCCACCGTATGTGAACCGGACGATCCGTAAGAGGAATGCAAGCCCACATATGCCCTTACATAGTAATTTAAGGTGTTTTTATCGAAAATCGGGTCAAATAGAGTCCAATATTGAAGCAGGATTTTAGGAAAACATGTGGGTAAATTATAGAAGGTACATAACCCCATACGAATTCCCCCATTCAAACCTACATAAACATAGGGCCGCGTCCTCTCCGTTCACCTCATAAAACCATCCTAAATCTACTATAGTCATCATATATCAAATCCAAACGAAAATCTAGCATATGATTCCAATTTCATCAATAATGGGCAAAACATAATTAATGTAAACACTATATGAAAGAATCAAGAGGAAGTAATGCACATCATCAATAAGCCATGGTAATCTACTTGCTTTTGATGAAGATGGTATGTGAACTAGAAGAAAATCAAGCTAAAGAAACCAAATCGAAGCTCCAAAAGCAATCCTACTCAATTCAAATATATAAAACAAAAGAGGAGACTCACGTGAGTTCTCTAAATTAAATCTAAAGGTTAAAATCTACAAAACCCTAGAATATAATAAAATATGAATTCAGTCATTCACCTATAGTTTTGATTGATTGCTAATGACTTGAGGATAGGGTTACCTGAGATGTGAAGATGAGAGAAATGTGATGGCGGTCTCTGATCATGAATCTGATGGCTGGATTTTCTAGTTGAAAGATGCGAGGAAGATGAAAAGTTGGAGAGGAAGGGATGTCCATGTAGTTTTGTGGGGGAGAGAGAGAGATAAGTAGAGGAAAGAAATAATGGAGAAGAATAAATAAGGAAACATAGAATAAGAGAAAGGAGAGAAAATAAAGAAAGAAAAAGAAGTTGGGTTGTTCTTGATGGGGAAAGGAAAACGTGAGGGAGAGAGAACGACAGAAATTGATAGAGGTTTTTGGTGTTATTTACCAAAATGCGATTCAATTGATGTTTGGGTTAAAAACTTATTTTATTCATAACTTGCAAACCGTAGGTCGAATCGAGTTAATACAACAAGCAAAAGTTCATTAAATAAAATTAGTTTTTCAATGAGTATAATATTGGCATGGTTTCGAGGGGATGAAGTTTTGACATTATTTAATGGGTTTTGGGTATTTTTGAATAAAGGCTTAATTACAAGGGGGTTGGGATTTTGAGGGTTAAGTTGGGTTTAGTTCGGGTCAAGGTAAAATGATACAAGTCTAAGAATTAGGTCACCTGCCTAATGAGCCCAGAACCTCACAAATCATAAAATTACAAAAAAGGGCTTCTAGCTTCCTAGAAGTGCAAACTACCTCCTATTGTACTCAAACGAGCTCTAAACCTGATTAGACTTCGCACACGCGATCGTAACTCTAATTTGGACTCGCTTAGACTCTAACGGGTCTTAATTAGCTAACATACAATTTAATTAATAAATATTCATATTTAGGTTACGGAACGTTACATTCCTTTCCCTTTAGGACATTTGGTCCTCCAAATGCCTAATGTAACTTAAAAAGAAGACCCAGGTACTCCTTCACTTGGTGTCTAAGCTCCCAAGTGGCTTCCCTTGGACTGTGATGTTCCCACTGCACCTTCACCAAATGAATTGTCCAAGTTCTCAAAATCTGCTCCTTCGTATCTATTATCTGTATCAGCTTCTCAACGTAGGTAGCATCTAGCAGAAACTAGAGCGGTTTATATTGTAGCACATGCGAAGGATCAGCGACATACTTCTTCAACATTGAAACATGAAAAACATCATGAACCCCTGACAACTCAGCTAATAATGCCAATCTATATGCGACATCTCCAACTCTCTGAAGAATATCAAATGGTTTGATGAGTGTACGAGATAATTTGCTTTTCTGCTTGAACCTTAGTGTCCCTTTGGCCAGTGACACTTTCAAGAACTAACCTCAAACTCAAGATCTTTTCTTTTCAAATCAGCCAAACTCTTCTATCTGCTTCTAGCCACTTTTAATCCGATGCCAATTTCCTCCCAACTAACTGCGGTCCTGCACCTGTGCCCGTGAAGTGCCTTAAAAGGTTCCATATCAAATGTAACTTTCTGTAACCTAAATGTGAATATTTTGATTTCATTCTGGGTATGGACTGGTTGGCCACCTACAGCGTAGTGATGAATTGTTCTAAGAAAACGATCAGGTTCACAATTTAGGTAGATATAGTTGAGTTTGTGGGGCAGTGCAAGCAAAGTTTGACAAGCAGAATTTTAGTGATTTGAGTAGACAGTCATTTGAAGAGTGGTTGTGAAGGATACTTAGCGTTTATTATGAAGGATAAATGGTCCAAGGAGGTAGGACGGTATCGGAGATACCAGTGGTGTATGAATTTTCGGATGTCTTTTTGGATCAGATTCCAGGACTTCCACCTATTTGATAGATAAACTTCTCAATTGAGTTCGTTCTAGGGATAGCTCCGATTTCAAAAGCATCGTACATAATGGCTTCAAAAGAATTAAGGGAATTGAAAGAACAGTTGCAAAATTTGTTGGACAAAGGATTTGTTAGATCGAGTGTATCGCCATGGGGAACACCAGTGTTGTTTGTGAAAAAAGAAAGATGGTTTCATGAGGATGCGCATAGACTACAGACAGCTTAATTAAGTCACGATCAAGAACAAGTATCCATTACCAAGGATTGATGAGTTTGATCGGCTACATGGAGCTCAGTTCTTTTCAAAGATAGTTTTGTGGTCAAGGTATCACCAGCTCAGAGTTAGAGATCAGGACATTTAGAAGATAGCATTCGAGACCAGATACGGTCATTATGAGTTCTTCGTAATGCTGTTTGGAGTAACAAATGCTCCTGAAGTTTTTATGGCATTGATGAATAAGATATTTGCACCGTACCTTGACCAATTTACTATTATTTTCATTGATGACATGTTGGTCTATTCTAAATGTCGAGAGGAGCATGAGCAGCGTTTGAGATTATCATTGCAGACCATAAGGGATCATCAGCTCCACACTAAATTGAACAAGTGTAAGTTATAGCTAGAGCAGGTGACTTTCCTTGGTCACATTATCAGTAGAGATAGTTTGGTAGTAGATTCACCTAAGATAGAGGCAATGATCAGTTGGCAGAGTCTGAAGTCAGTGTCAAAGATTCGCAGTTTCTTGGGTTTGGCAGGATATTGCTGAAGATTTGTGAAAGGTTTTTTATCAATTGCTGCACCATTGGCAAAATTTGACATAAAAGGACATATCTTTTGTGTGGACTGAGGAGTGTGAGGCTAGTTTTCAGGAGCTTAAGACTAGATTGATTACGGCTCCAATACTTACACTTTCATTAGAGGGCTGTAAGTTTGCAATTTCACTAATGCTTCAAAGGTTGGACTAGGATGCGTACTTATGGAAGACGACAAAGTTGTGGCCTACAGCCCAGATAGCTTAAAAAACATGAGAAAAGGTACGCTACTCATGATTTAGAGCTTGCAGCAGTGGTTCTAGCTTTGAAATAGGGATATTACTTTTATGGTGAGAGATTTGAAGTGCATTTAGATCACAGGAGTCTTCAGTATTTGTTCACTCAGCCAAAATTGAACATGAGGCAGACCTGTTGGACGGAATACATGAAAGATTTTGTATCACCTCGGGAAAGCAAATGTAGTGGCAGATGCATTGAGTAGAAAAGCAATGGTGAATGCATGTATGAGGGTAGAATGGTCATGGGCAGAGATTTTCTAGGATAAGGGAGTAGATTTGCAGCCAGTTAATGACAGAGTCATGATAGTAAGTATGTTTGTTTAGGAACCAGAGATTATGGGTTAAATACAGAGTAGACAGTTAGAGGATCCAGAATTGGTTAGAATAATTAAGCAAATTGCAAGTAGGCTAGATTTCAAATTATTGGAGTGTGTGCTGTATTATCAGGATTGATTGTGTGTGCCAAACATTGCAGAGTTGAAAAATGAGATTCTTATAGAGGCACATCACTTGCATTTCACTATTCATCCCGGCGGTACCAAGAGATATCAGAATCTTCGTAGTCATTACTGGTGGAACATCATGAAAAGGGAAGTGGCAGGATTTGTTTCGAGGTATTTAGTGTGTCAATAGGTTAAGGCAAAGCATCAGAGACCTCCAGGACTTCTTGAGTAGTTGGATGTTCTAGATTGGAAATGGGAGCATATCACGATGGACTTCATATCAGGATTACCAATGATGCACAACAAGGATGGTATTTGGTTTATAGTGGACAGATTGACGAAGGTTGCACATTTCTTACTGATGAGTACAAAAACTTTGAGAGATGAGTTGGCAAGAATGTACATGGATGATGTTGTCAGAATACATGGTTTACTGGTTTCAATTGTTTCAGAAAGAGATTTGAGATTTTTGGGAAAGTTTTGGACTCGACTTTAGGGGGCCTTAAGTTCAACATTGTTGAACTTCAACACAGTGTATCATCCGTACACAGACAGACAAACATAGAGAACTAATCAGACATTGGAGGACATATTACGTGCGTTGGGAAATATTGGCAGAAGAGTCTTCGTTTATGTGAGTTTGCATACAACAACAACTATCACTCTAGTATTGGTATCGAAGCCGAGGACGGCTCCTCCCCATATGAGTGGTGCAGTATGTGACTCTGAACTTTAGCCAGAGTCCCACATTGCTTAAGTGGGCGTCTTGACCTGGGTTTATATAGGAACACACTCCCTTTAACCACTGTGAGGCCTTTTTGGAGAGTCCAGAAGCAAAACTGTGCGGGCTGGTTGGCACTTAGGGTAGTGACCCAAAGTGGACAATATCACAGGTGGGGCCAGAGGTGTTACAAGATTGAAATAGGAATCTATTCCCCTCTCATTAGTAGAAGGCTACTTGGCTTGCACAATCAAATGGGTTGACGGTATGGCCATTTGCCATTGGAAAATTGATCCTGGGGTGGACGAGATGAGAGATATGGTTGCTGGGCATGACAAATCCTTCTCTTAAGTCCTCAGATTGGCAATTTTTTTGGGGGTAGATGCACTAGCTAAGGGTGGCATATGGAATGATGTATTTTTGTATATCACCTTTTGTTTTCTGTTATTTTGTTCTGTTTGCGGGTTTGCCCATCTCGGAAGTGATTGTTTTTTCTCTTCCATTTTAATAAATTAAATTCATTATTACCCTTCAATAAGGGGGGCAAAAAACAAATGAAACGGAATAGACACTAAGCCTTACTTTATCTTTAATTTGATAGGCCATCCTTTTAAAGTTGTTCCTTTCATTTGGTTTGCTGTTTTAGTTCTTATATCATTGACTGTCATTTTTTGCAGGCCATTTCTTTGGCAAGAAATGCATTGTCAATTGACAGTTCACCTCAACAGCTCTACATGGCATCTCCTCTTGGTGCTGAAATTTCGGAGGTGAGATGTTAGAGATATGCTAAAAATGTGATTTTATGGTGTTAAATGCCTAATAAATGATACTTTTTGTCTTGCCATTTATATGTTGCATCTGTTGTGAATCTTGGAAAAGTCAGTTGGGTTTTATTTTTTCTTTTGAGGTTTAGTGAGCTCACATTCTTTCTGAGTATTATTCTTGGCCTAAAACATGGAGCATTCTCAATTTTGTAACCTATTCTACTTTGTTGATTGCAATAACAAGCTCTTTACTTTCATGCTAAAAGTATGCGGATTATAATGTCCTCCTCTTCTGCAGATCTACCATTTTCAAATATCTTTTGCCTTTTTGGTAAAATTTATGAGCCTGTAGCACAGTTGAAAGTTGCTCATTGTTATGGGCTCATGGGCATGAAATTAGTAACAAAGACAATAAAAGAAGAGAAAGCTTTGTGGATTTGTCTTCCACATTCTGTGGAAGACGGATGTATTGATTGGGATTCAAGAGAATCCAATTGGACTACAATCAAGGCCGTTCAAGTCCAAAAAGGATTACAAGTAAATCAGTGAAATCTACTGTATATATCTAATTACAGCTACACTAATATCTCCTAAGATTGGTATTTACAGTTGTCATTAATATGAATATATGAAATATGTGGGATGACTTTATTGTTTGTGGTTTTCATCTCTAAGGGTGTAGGTTTGATTCACACTACCTGTAAAAGGGGCTCATGACAAAATTGCTTTGGCTACTTGGCACGGCATGAAGGTTAGTTTAGATCACCCCAAACTAAGTGGGGAAAGTACAGTACTAAGTGCAATTGCGGAAGTGGCTGGCTACCATGGTAGGGGAGAACGTAAAGCTCAGAAGAGGTTTTGTGTTGTCCACATCATCACATGGTGTCGCCTCTTCTTACCTTCATACCAGTCCCCAGTCAGGTGACCTGGATCTAAATCTTGTAGGAAATCTTGTGGCCCGCATGCCACGGGTCCCACGTCAGATCAAGCAGGGTAGATGCCAACAGAGATGCAATCCCACTTTAGTGTAAGACTTGATCTGGGCCCCATAATAAGACTCCCAATAGGATCAGTGGATGTGGGCTTCTGGTGGAAGATGTCTCTAGTAAGTGTGACTCTTCGAGACTTGTCTATATAAGGATAAGGGAGCCCTAGGATTTGGGACGAACACTATTATTCTCTCCATTCTTGTAGGAAAGACAAGAGGCGAAGAGATCCACGGAGCTTCCCATCACCGGAACGCACATAGATCTCCGGCCGCGTGATGGAGTCTCCTCATCCGAATCCATCAATTAGTATCAGAGCCCGACGCAGTGCATTCTACCGGTTCAGATTTTGCAACTGCACCGTGGATTAGAGTAGATCTGGATTTTTTTTTTCAGATATGTGAGCCTCGGTCTTATTTCCTTTCTGCAACTTGAAGAAGGAAGACGACGACGACTAACAACGAAGTAGCACACGTGAATCGACAGTCAAAATATTATATTCAAAGCAAAGAGGCATAGTTTCTATATTAAAAGACAACAACCTTTTTCCTTTGCTTTTCCAAACGTACAGTGGTCTTCTTTTTGTCCTTTTCCACCAACATAAAGGCAGAAAGGACTGTTGATGTGCTCTTGGTTTTGCCAGTACATAAAATCAAAGGAGGCAAATTTTTTTTTATTGTCTTTTCTGCAAGAAGACGTGGGCGTTTGGATCGGTTAGGATTTGGCGTGATAAACCACAACAACGCCAACGCATCGTTGACTTAGGCTTCATTCCTCAAGGGCCAAGCATCATTGGCAAGCCTGCTTGCTAGGTCAGTTCTCCCCTTTTGTAGGTTGAGTCAGGCGGATTCAACCCGATATAGATCTAATCCAACCTACAAGTGCTGACCCAGGAACTCTCATACAAGCATGACGACGGTGACGGTGAAGGTGACGCCGACGCAGAGATCGTATGGCTGACACAAGCATGGGTACGAATCACCGTCAAATCTTCCAACTGCGATATCTTGGCCATCCGGAGTCAGATCGACAATCCGTCTGCTTTTACGGAATCCTTGCGAGCAGATCTACGCATTGGTAGCAAAAGGAAGACGATCCAGTGATTCAGATAAAAGGGTGGTATTTTCGCCTCGTACGGTCAGTGGTATCTAACCCATCCTTTAATTAAAAATAAATAGAAATCACGTTTTCTAAATCAGCCCTGCATGATCTTGCAAAGGCTGATATTTTTAACGGCAAGAACTTAGTCGTGTGGAAGCGTCGGATGGAAGCGTTACTGCATTTTGACGGATTAACTTATGTAATTGAATCCGATTCGGTCCCTAAGCCCGCTGATGATGCCCCTAAGGAGGACCATGAATTATATGAGCAATGGGTCTTTGATAACAAATCAGCGAGGCATTTATTGATTGGATTCATATCCAGTGAGTTGGTGAAACAGTTTGAGCACTTCGCCACAGCAAAAGAAATCTGGGACTATGCCATGGACAAGTATGATGAAACCTCCAAATCTCATCTGATGGAGGCATTTAGCGCATATGTCAATTATAAGATGCCAGATGGGTCATCTATAAGGGATCACATTGATAAAATGTCGGTCCGACATAGTAACCTTGCAGCCTTGGGAAAGGGAATGGATGAAGATTTTCAGATCATGTACTTGCTGATGAGTCTTCCACCTTCGTGGGAGAATATGTCTCAAACCCTTAGCCTTCAAAAGGGTGTAACCCTTAGTGAGGTTGAAGCAAAATTACTTGCTGAAGGACAAAGGCAGGCTGCCCGTGGTATAACACCTACAAATTCTGCTATGGTTGCTAAAACTAAGAGTTATAGCGGTGCATTAACCGCCAATGTGAAAAATAAAAAGAAATTTAAAGGCAATCCAAAGCGAAAGGGCCTAAAAATGGTGTTTGCTTTAATTGTGGGAAGCCTGGACACTTTAGTTCTCAATGCAGAAAGAAAAAGGGTGAGAATAGCCAGCAAGGTAAAGTGACCAAATAACACAGAGATTATGTTGAGATGGTCACTGAGTCCATGATGGTGGACACCAATGATAAGAATTGGTGGATTAACTCTGGAGTCACCAGACACATATCAAGGACCAAGGCTGGATTTATCGAATTCAAAGAGATGAAACCCGGAGAACAAAGTATATACATGGGGAATGAAACATTCTGTGATGTGTTGGGGATAGGGAAAGTCAAAATTCCCTTACCAACCGGCAAATCCCTTTATCTCTCCGATGTCTTCTTTGCTCCCGCAATGAGGAGGAGCATCATCTCTGTGAGCCAGCTGGCAATGAATCGATTCGAAATTAGATTCAAAGATAATGGGGTTACTATTGGAATGCACGGTAAAATTTTAGTCCATGGTTTTCTTTCTGAAAATTTGTATTTGCTGGATATTCTTCATAATGAAATAAAGTCCACTTCTGATTATTCTGTTTGTGTGAATGTATACATGAATGGTTTGGCAATGTTATGGCATTTGAGATTGGGCTACATTAATAAAAACAGAATCAGTAGAATGGTTAAAGACGGACTTTTACTAGACCTAGGTAAAATTGAGTACCCTATATGTGAACCATGTATAAGTGGGAAGATGGTCAAGAAACCATTTCCAAAAGGAACTCGAAGTTCTGAAATATTGACCATAATTCATTCAGACATATGTGGACCATTGAATGTACACAATAGAACCAGAGAGGACTATTTCATTACATTCATTGATGATTACAGCAGATATAGTTATGTGTATCTCATTAAATATAAACATGAGGCATTAAAAATGTTCCAAACATATGCCGCTGAGGTCCAAAATCAAAAGGGCAAGAAAATAAAGAGGATTAGGTCTGATAGAGGGGGTAAATACACTTCTGAACTGTTTAAAGAATATTGTGTACGTGAGGGAATCATTCATGAATATTCAATTCCATATACCCCACAACAAAATGGCATGGCCGAGAGGAGGAATAGGACCTTAATGGATATGGTAAGGTCAATGATCAGCCATGCAAGTCTTCCGCTGTATTTGTGGGGAGAAGCATTAAACACTGCACAATATATTTTAAACAGAGTACCTCCTAAGAGTGTGCTCAAGACCCCATATGAGTTATGGATTGGTACCAAACCAAAATTAGAACATGTGAGAGTTTGGGGCTGTCCTGTACACGTCCTGCTACCACCACAGGAAAGGCATAAACTGTAAGCAAAAACGAAGAAAAATTGTTCTTTCGTTGGCTACCCATTACATTCTAAAGGATATCGTGTGTATGATCACGATAATAGGATAATCATGGAATGCCGAGATGTATTTTTCCTTGAGGATCTGACGGTCAGTCCTAGAGTAAGACCACAGAGTGTGGAATTATATGAAATCTCTATGGGCAAGGGGGTTTAAGCAAGTGGGGGTTCCGACAAAGAGGACGTTGGATCTAGAATTCCTGGCCAGGGCCCACTTGAGGTGATTGAACAAACCGATGAGCCAGTTGGCAGGCCGATTCGGGCGAGGAAACAACCGGCATATCTAAATGATTATTGCAGTTTATTGGAAACCGTGTAAGATTTGGATCCAACCTCCTACTCTCAAACGGTCAAAGCGCATGATGCGCAGTGTTGGCTAGAGGCTATGAGAGAGGAGATGGAATCAATTGAAAAGAACCAAGTATGGCAATTGGTAGATCTACCTAAGGATCGAAAAGCCATTGGATGTAAATGGGTTCTTAGAAAGAAATTTAAAAAGGATGGATCCTTGGATAAATATAAAGTACGGTTAGTAGCTAAGGGATTCACACAAGTGGAAGGAATTGATTACGGGGAGACATTTTCTCCGGTTGTAAAATTCCAATCCATACGAACCTTAGTATCATTGGTAGCATGTCGTGACCTTGAATTGCACCAGATGGATGTAAAAACATCATTCTTGAACGGCGAATTAGAAGAAGAAATTTATATGAAACAACCCGAGGGTTTTGTGGTGCAAGGTCATGAGGACAAAGTGTACAAACTTAATAGGGCATTATATGGATTAAAACAGGCCTCAAGACAATGGTATAGAAAATTTCATCAGGCCATATGTGAAATAGGATTTGTTCCCAATAGTGTAGACACATGTTTCTATATTAAACGCAGTGGGAGTAGTTATTTATATTTGTCATTATATGTGGATGACATTTTGATCGCTAGTAATAAATTGGAAGCCATAAATGAAATCAAACAATGGTTAAAGTCAAGATTCGAGATGAAGGACATGGGTGAGGCAGAGTATGTCCTTGGCATTGAAATAACCCGTGATCGTCCGAATAGGATAATGACTTTATCACAGAGATTCTATTTGGAAGCTGTGTTGAAAAGGTTTGATATGGCTAACTGTAAACCAATTGATACTCCCTTCTGCAGGAGCACAAAATTGTCAAGCGATCAAAGACCCACAAATGAGCAGGATAGGGAAATGATGAGATCAAAATCTTATGCTCAAATTGTGGGCAGCATCATGTATGCGATGCTGTGTACGAGACCAGATCTTACATTCGCTGTGGGTCTCGTAAGCAGATTCCTAAGTAACCCAGGATTACCGCATTGGTATGCAGTTAAGAGGATTCTACGGTACATCAAAGGAACAGTGAATCTTTGCCTATGTTATCAAGGTGAAGTCCTGGAACTGTGCGGCTACTCAGATGCTGATTGGGCCGGTGATTTAGACCAGAGAAAGTCAACAACCGGCTATGTGTTTACCTTCGGAGGAGGTGCAATTTCTTGGGGTAGCAAAAAACAGACCTCCACGGCTATGTCAACAGCCGAAGCAAAGTATATAGCTTGCAGTACAGCAGTCCAGGAGGCTCTTTGGTTAAAATACTTCCTGTGTAATTTGGAGGTAATAAATGAGAAGGAGCTAGTCCCAATGAGCATAGACAGTACGTCGGCCATTTCTATGGTGAATGAGCAAAGGATTAACAGCCGATCAAAACATGTCGAAATAAAATATCACTTTGTTAGAGAGAAGGCTGAAAAGAATGATATAAAAATTTTTTATGTGCCTTCAGAAGAATTGATGGCTGATGCTCTCACCAAGGCTTTGCCTGCGGAGGTTTTTGCAAAGCATGTGCTGCGTATGGGACTAAGAAATGTTTGATGTATATGGCATTCGTGCCAAGTGGGAGATTGTAGGAAATCGTGTGGCCCGCATGCCACGGGTCCCACGTCAGATCAAGCAGGGCAGATGCCAACAGAGATGCAATCCCACTTTAGTGTAAGACTTGATCTGGGCCCCATAATAAGACTCCCAATAGGATCAGTGGATGTGGGCTTCTGGTGAAAGATGTCTCTAGTAAGTGTAACTCTTCGAGACTTGTCTATATAAGGATAAGGGAGCCCTAGGGTTTGGGACGAACACTATTATTCTCTCCATTCCCATAGAAAAGACAAGAGGCGAAGAGATCTACGGAGCTTCCCATCACCGGAACGCACATAGATCTCCGGCCGCGTGACTCCGCGTGACGGAGTCTCCTCATCCGGATCCATCAAATCTCAACTTTATGTTTGAGCAATTGGATTTGCTTTCTTAAATTGATGTTGTATAAGCACCGTACATTTTGAACCCACAATTATGCACATTGCAACAGTGAAATGAACAGTGATACTCAACTTGTGGATCAGTTGTATATCAACCAAGTGACCCATCTTTTTTTTATTTCTGTCTATATCCTTCCAGCATTGTTTTTGTGAATCCATATCCTAAATCTGTTGGCAGATTCATATGTAAGTTCATCTGTAATCGTGATGGTATAGATCCTAGAAAAGAAATTTTGTTACTGTTTAAAACTCTTTTAAGAATGTTATTCTTTCTGTTATAAAAAAAAAGAAAAAAATAGAAAGAAAGAAAGAAAGAAAGCAATGGTCTTTCTGGTTATAACTTTTTTAAGTTCATGGAAAACACTAGGCATTTCGTATTCCTTGACATAAGGCACCATATATTTGGTTCTGTGAACAACTCGTTTAGCCAATGTGTTTAGAAAGGCTAATGAGATGAGATGGCAGACTCTTTGGCCAACTCCGGTGTTGATGGGGTGTTGATGGGGCTTCTATATGCTGTGGTCTTTCTTTGAATTTGCCTCTTTCGCTTTTTGTTGCTTTATGTTGGTATATGGCTTTTACACCATCTGGTGCACTCTCTTCTTTATCTAATATAGTTGATGTTTTGTTTTTTGGGTAATCAGTATAATTGATGTTAGAGCTGCTCAGAATAAAAGGAAAAAACAAAAAGCAAAAAAAGTTGATCGAAATTCTAAAAAGGAAACGAAAAAAAAAGTTAATTGAAATTTTAACTTTCAAAAATATCTAGGCACTACAAGAGTGATATAGTGACTAGCTAGCCACCAAAACAGGTGGAAACAGCCAAAAGAAATGCCACACTAAAACTGCATGCCATACTCATATGTATGCATGTAAATCTGGGCCGTGCTGGGCCAAGGCCTGGCCCTAGGCATGGCCCAACACGGCCCGACATGACATTTCTATTATTTATATGTTTATTTTTTAAATAAATTGAGTATAAAATTTAAAATAATTAAAAACTTTCTCTTATTTAGCAAATTAGCATCCATATTTGTGCATTTATTCTACTAGTTTCAATTTTATTTCAAGTTAGAAGCCATAAAAGTGCATAAATCTCCTCCAATTTATATGAAAAAAGTTTTGAAAATTTTTTTTTAAATTAAGGGGGCATGTTGGCCAACCCATGGGTAGCACAGCCTAGCCCATCTGGGGTATGGCCCAGCATGGCACGACTGGGGCCATGTTGGTATGGCTCCCAGATACCTAGGCACGGCATGACATAGCCTGTGACTCTACACGGACCGGCACTGCACAGCCACATGTACATGCATACTCATAAGGCCTGTGGGGCAAAATGCAATACCTTTCATCTATAATTTGGTTTTGACATAAAAATTTATGGTGGAATGTTGATCATAAAATAGTGAAACACCAAAAAGTCATCTAGTGGATACTTTTCAATGTAACATGGTTTCTTTAAAAAGTTTGGGATAAGATTTGGCTATATATTGCATAGTTTAGAAGGTTTTTTGGGATGTTCATCTTATAACTATATAGGTTACTTTATGGGACCACCAGTAATCATTGGGGGAACGTGAAAGGTCTATGCATGGATTAAAGATGCCTAAAAAACCAAATTAGTCTATGCATGGAAGTTGTGCGTTGTTGCAACCATCAGGTTGTGAGTCAATCAGTCAAGTCATGTTACTTATCAAAAAATTAAAAATAATGATTAGATGTATGATATATGGACCCAAAGATTGATGTAAAAAGATATTGAAAAAATGGGTATCTATAGGTGAATATACTCGAATTTCCATCAAAGTCTGGCCAATGCTAATACATGACATAGGTGAATGTAAGGTAAGGGATGGTGAGCGGCCGAAGTGAACTAGAACTAAAACCCCCACCTAAGATTGTAAATGTGGGCCATGCCGGTTGTCTGGCCCAACTGTGCCAGCCTAGGTAGTTGGGAGGCCAGCCCAGCACGGCCCAGGGCATGAATTATGTGGCATAGCCATGATCCATGATCGAGAATAATAGATCAATCTCCCGCCCTAAGGCTCAAGCAGAACCAAGAAACAACCCATAACTGAAGAGAAAACTTAATATGAATATTATTAATTATCAAAGCATAATCATCTAAATTGAAGTCTCTCTTATTTATAGGATAATAAACCTACTTCTTGGAAGACAAGATTTGCTAATTAAAGCAAAGTACTTCCTAATCCTTTTAAACAAGAACTTTCTATTTCTATTAAGCAAAATAATAGTAATAGGTAATTATAAAAGGGTGCCACAGTAGCTCTTAGCCAATTGGGCCTATGGCTGAGCCCAATGGATCTGGTTTGACTTGTGGGTCAATGTTTGGGCCTAACCCCCTTCTTGAGCTGGGTCCATACTGCATCAACTCTCCCTGTCTTGAAAAAATTCTACACCGACGAGTTAATTGCTTAATAATGTTCATAAAAACCTAGACAAGCTCTGGAAGTTGGATGCAGTAATCTAAGTAGCATTAGAGATGGGGCGGTTTTACTATCAGATAAGAAATTTCTTATATCCTCTTTGATGTGTAGAAATAAGCTGATTATCAAGAACATCCACAATTTTATCTTTAGGCAGAGGAGAAGCTGGCAAAACATTTGCATGTTCGTCATGTCATCATTGTGATGGCCCTGGAAAAGTGTGAGGTCTGCAACATTGAACGTTCGACTGATGCCAAGATCTGTTGGTAATTCCTATGGAAGCTCATTAGGAATTAAATCAGAAAAATAATGAAGTAATGGGGTTACCGCTTGGGGAATTGATGACTTTGAATCTTCATTGGAATCTGGGACATGTTTACCCACCAAAGCATACATCACACCTTGTTTGTTATCTTGAACTTCAAATTTGTGCATGGTAAGGATGCGAGATGCTTGAGGAGTTGTGGTTGGTGATGAAAATGGAATAATTAGCGGTTGCCATTGCATTCGTTTGCCATTCCACGTAAAAGAGTAAGTATTTGTCTCATGATCAGTGATGACTTTGAGGCGACGGAGCCAAGGGTGACCAAGCAAGATGTGGGCAACATTCATAGGGATAACATCACACTAGCTATTGTCTTCATAAGAACCAAGTTTAATTGGAACAATACACTGATGCCGGATTGGAGGTGCATAATCATCAACCCATACAACTTTGTAAGGCTTCCGATGTTTTGTAGTTGTCAAGTGCAATTTATCAACTGCTTCTTTGGAGATAACATTCATAGCACTACCACCGTCAATAATAACATTAACTCGGTTAACTTTGCAAATAACTCGAGTTCTAGAGATAGGAGCTAGATTCTCATCATCATCTTCCTCTGCATTATCTGCAACTAAAAGGCGGCGATGAAGGAAAAGCAAGGGACCGTAGTCTGCAGGGTCTGAAACTTCAACTTGTTGTTTAGACTAAGGTTGTGGAGCATAAATGCTGGAAGACTTACTGTTAGTGTTGGTGGAAGCCTTTGTGAGCTCTTTGACTGTGTCTTCTAAAGTATTCACTCGCGCATATAAATCTTTAATGTAATTATTGTGCTGATTATTAGTGAACTTATTGTGAAAAAATAGATCAGTGCGGGTAGCCATGTGAAAAAATGTTTATTTGTTTTTTTTTAACTGATGTGGTTTGGATTGGGTCAGGTTAGACCAGCAGCAGGTTCACTGGATTGGGCTAAAAAGCTTGGTTCAAGTTAGGGCCAATCTGGGTTTGATCTTAGGTCTAACTCGGGTTAGCAGTTTAGGCCCTAACTGCTCAATAAAAGGTCACACGTGCATGAGGGGTTTTCCTCACACTTGTAGGAGGGCTTTTCCTCTTATCTTGCTACAGTAATGAAGTGAAAAGAAAGAAAGAAAAAGGCGATGTGGGGCTTATCTGGGTGTGCAACGAGAGAGTGAGGGAGAAGTGGGGGCCTATTGGATGATGATGACAAGCCTGGGGAACTTGCTGCTATGCAACGGCAAAGGCAGTGTTGTGGCGTTGCGGCTGCTAATGGCGAGGAGGTGGCGATACTGTTGCTGTGGCAAGCCAGGTACGCCGTTCAACACCTAGGGTTCCGTCGTCCTCTCTCTCTCTCTCTCTCTCTTTCTTTTTTTGTCTAGTTTGGGGGCAGAGGGACCATAATGGAGGTTTGTGGTTGGAATGGAGATGGGGTATTAGACAGTGGATTGGGGCTTCGCTGGCGAGAGGGTTAACGGTTGGTGGGGGGTTCGGATGGGGTTTAGGGTTCGGTTGAGGGGATTAGGGCGGCGGACGGATTAGGTGATGGGTTTGAATGGGGTTTGGGTTTTTATGGAGGTTCGGTTTTGGGTAGATGGTTGGGTTCTGGGACAGGGGCTTCTGGGAGGGTTTTTGTGGGGAAGGCAGGGATCGGGAAGGGCTTCGATGGGTTTTTTTTTTTTTGGGTGGTTTGGTTTGGGTTTTGTGGAGAGGGGTTGTTCGGTCTGGGATTATGATGGACAGGGATGGGGATTTCAAAAGAGGCCTTGATTGGTCTGGGAGGTGTGGATCTATGATTTGGGAAGGTCGACGGTGATGGGTTAAGGTTTTGGAGTCGTGAGGGAGATGGAGAGATGGGGTTGGATCTATAACCAAGAACCAACCGATATCTGAAGCAAAACCCAATCTGAATATTATTAATTATTCATAATCAACTACATTTTGAGGTCTTTTTTATTTATAGGATAATAAATGTACTTCTTGACAAAGAAGACTTACTAAAAGAAGTCTTACTAATTAAAGCAAAGTACTTTCTAATCATTTTAAACAAGAACTTCCTAATCCTATTAAACAAAATAATAGTAATAGGATAATTATCAAAGGGTGCCACACTAGCTCTCAGTTAATTGGGCCTATGGCTGAGTCCAATGGACTGAGTTTGACCCGTGGGTCAATGTTTGGGCCCTGTTGCCTTCTTGGGCTGGGTCTATACTACATCATTATGCCGTGCCGTGCTGGGCCAGCCCACATGCCCCTTTTAATTTAAAAAAAAAAATTTTAGTAACTTTTTATATAAATTGAGGGAGTGATTATACACTTTTAAGGTTTCCAACTTGAAATAAAAATTGAAACTAGTATAATAAATGCATAAATATGGACACTAATTATAAATGAAGAGAAAAACTTCAATTATTTTAGATTTTATACTTAATTTATATAGAAAAATAAATTTATTTTATTATAAATATCAATGTGGGCCGTGTCGTGTTGGGTTGCGGCCTAGGCACCCTAGCCCAACACGGCCTAGATAAGGAACAGGCCGTGCTGTGCCGGTTCCCCTAGCCTTGGGATCGTGCCATGCTGGGCTAACCCGTTGACCAAGTCAGCATGCCGGCAGGCCCACGGCCCATGTTTTTGTGGGCTGGGCTGTGTCGTGCTTGGGCGGCCTGCCCATATTTACACCCTTACCCCCACCCCTGCCACACCACTAAAATTAAAGTGAAAATAAACTAAAACACAAAATGGGGAAATATAATTACCCATGTAAATTAATAATTACATTATGACATAACCACTCTTTTTTGAGCACTGATACGTTTGGATCATAATTCCACATGTTTTTAATTAAACATTGAGGGTTTTTTTTTTTTTTTTAATTCATTGTTCATTCCTCATACTAAATATTTATCCATTAACTTTCAAATTTAGGAAATCTTGCAGTGTCTTCTGCTAACATTGTGAATTTGCCAATTAGTATAGTTTGAAATTTGAATAATTTTTGGCTTGTATTGTTTACCATGATTGCTTTTTGCGCTTGTGAAGGTTTGGGTTGTATTGCTGGAATCCTATCTTTAGAACTTGAAAATGATGTTCCACTGGATGCTCTTCAGTGTGTTGGTTCATCATTAGCAGTGCACATAGTGGCAGCAAAGCAATTATTCTTATCTAATGAACTTGTTTCTTTCGAAGCATTGGAGAGTGAACGTGACATTATCAAATTTCAGGTATTTTATGCGATGATGGATTTTTTTTTTCCTTTTTGCCTACACATTTTTTTTATTTTTAACTAAGATGAGAGTCTTTTGATTAAAGGTATATTCGATTATTAATATAGAATCCCATGACTCCTGTTGCAGTCAGTCCCAAGTACAAATATGAAATCTTTATTAGTGGTCCAGGGACTTTTATGTGATTGATAATAAATACTTGGGCATTTTGTGTAAGTACTAAAAAATATGGGAATGTGACTAATACATAAATGAAAGTGTTGTCCAACCCTAAGGGCATGTTTGGTAGAAAACACTCCCTGTTCCATGGCGAAGGTCAGAAACACCGTTTGGGTGTAGTCATCTCCTTGGATGTTCGTCTCGATTAGTGGTGATTTTTTCCGCATTAGAGGGGATCTTTGCGTCCTACCACTCCCCATCGGAAAGTGCCTTTCTCTTTCGATTAGGGGCTCCTATAAAACATGAGATTCTTGAAGGAAAACCAGATTTTTCTTCTGTTGCAAGAGTCATCGGGGTTACAATGAAGCCATCATCGATCTGGTATGTGTCTCCCTCCTTTGCATACGCCCTGCTCCTCATCTTCTTCATCTCTCTCTCCTGCACTCCTGCAAAGCCATGGATGCTCTGTTTTCCCCAAATACCCAAAATCCATTTTTCCCTTTTTGCTACTGCTATGGATGCTACATTTTTCCCAAATATAAAAGGGCCATCTCTCTCTCTCTCTCTCTCTCTCTCTCTCTCCCCTTCTGTGTATGTGCTACTGCCATGGATGGACCATTATCCCTAAATACCCAAAGCTCCTCTCTCTCTCTCTCTCTCTCTCTCTCTCTCTCTCTCTCTCTCTCTTTCTCTGCTACTGACATGGATGCTCAATCTTCCCCAAAATGCAAAGGCCCTCTATTTTTTTTTTTGCTTGCATAGATCTTTGATTTTTATTCCTCTGCTACTGACATGGATCCTTGACAACTTAATTTTCCTTTATTAATTAGTTGAAAATGCATAGAATACATTTGCAGTCATGAAAAATAAATTGCATGGTAGTTAAACATTTGTATCACTTCTGTGAAATTGATGATGGCTGGTCCAAATGTACATGTGTTCATTCTCCGTATTTTTTGTTGTTGTTGTTTTAGTTCTTTTACTGCAAATCATAATAGAGATGTTAGGCTGATTGAACAGATTCTTTGTTAGGAAATATTATTCATAGGGAATGACTTAGACTCATACTTTTATGATGTTGATGGTGATATTGCTTTTGTTGTTTTTTATAATAGTCAACAAAGCCAACTTAATAAAAAAAAAAAAACCCAACCACACTACATAACCACACCAAGGCCCTCTATTGATTTTTTGCTTATAAGCAAGACACAAGTTTTTTTTTTTCCACGGAAACTCGTGTGCATACGGCTCTTCATTTGTTTAAAAGTATTCCATCTAATTCCTTGTTATACTAATATTTATGCGTTACTTATTTGAATTCATATGCTTTATTTTTTTTGTTCTTTTTTTTTTATCACTGATATCTCTTACTTTAGTTTTTTTTCCTTTGTATTGAGCTTAGATTGATAGCACTTGCTAGGAAGAAATTAGGCTACTCAGTGAAGTAAAATAAACATCATATATTTGAATGGTTTGTGTGGGGATGTACTACCAAAACGAAAATGAGCAACATGTATTGGTTAGATAGGGTGGGGAAATGGATAAACGTAATATAAAGTGGAGTTACGCTCAAGATGAAATGCTCATCCAACTGATGGTAGAACAATCTAGAGCAGGATGATTGATAAAAGGTGGCTATACTACAAGAGGGTGGAATGAGATCACAAAAGAGATGAAAAAAAATATTTGGTCCAAATTTTACAGAAGACAAATTAAAAAATCTTTTCAAAACATTGAAAAAGACATATGGAAGAATGAAAAGTTTGTTAAACTTAAAGTGGGTTTGGATGGTGTGAGGCTTGTAAAATGGTGACAGTAGAGGGTCCAATTTGAGATGATTATACAAGTTTTTGTTATAACTATTATATTAAATGATGAAAATTTATATTTAAATCTCAAAATCAAACCATTGCAGGCACATCCAGATGTCGCATCTTATAGTACTAAGATGTGTCCATATTATTGCATGTTGGCTGCAATTTTTGGTGATACTATTGTTGATGGGAGGGAAATCTTTGCAGCTAATGACCTTGATTATGATGAGACAAGGGATCGTGAGGACTTTATAGTTGAAGGAAGCATAGAGCTTCTTGATGAGGATGGAGCAATAGGAAACAAACGAACCCGAACCAGCATTGACACACCATCAACCTCCCGTTACTTGGCAAGAAATCGTTCAAATATAGGATTAGCTTTAGTGGGTGCTGTAGAAACCATTGCTATTGCAATTACTAACTCTACCAACAAACATGCAGTTGGCTCAAGTTATGCTAAAGTGTGTTGATGCATTGGGTGAACTTGACTTGGATGCTTCTATTTATTACAAGGCATTGCAAATCTTAGAGAATGGGAATAAGTTGGAGATGTTTATGGCATTGGATCCCTTGTCTCGCAAGGCATGGTTGATGAGTGAGCTTGGACAAGAGTAATGCGGATCAAATTGCTTATGACTAATATTTTGTTAAAAGTATGACTATAAGTCTAGACTATTATATTTTGAACTAAACTTGGGTTGTACTAAAAGACTCTTATGTTTTGAACTCTGCCTAGGTTGTAACTATTTAGACTCTTACGACTACTGTACTCACTACCTATATCTTGGTTAGGATAACACTAATTATGCGTCATGCTCTTTTTTATATTTTTCATGCTGATAATGCTTTCTGTTTGCAGAATCTTTTCATTTGCAATGGATAATGCCATTACTGATGAGGATGATTATCTTTCTTTCTTGTCTCTAATTCTCTTCTTTTTCCCTCTTTTTCCTTCTTTTCTGCTATTCCATATTTCTTGACACTTTGTGGTAGAATCCTAGATCTACAAGAATCTACACATTCAACTTGGTATCAGAGCCTAACATAAGGAGGAAGACAAGAAGAGAAACAGATCTACTGGCTTGATCTGATTTTTCTAAAGGTTCAAGAAGTGCAAAGCCCCAGAAGAAAGTGTACATGTTTGGTTGGGTGGTCTGGCTCCACTGATCAGTCGACCTGTGTGTCAACTTACTGTTATGGGTGTAGAAGCCTGAAAGGCTCTTCTTTAAGTTGGAAAATGATGATCTAATATTTGATTAGGGATGTCAACTATGGTTTTTGAGATCATGCTGTGCGAAAAACAATTGCCAAGTTATTGGAAGATATACATGTCTTTGAACTTCTTCGGGGTGTTAACCCAGAGAATGAAATAGTTTGTGCCCAGGTAACTAGTTAGGATCCTCTACATCCTATAGGAACAATCTTTGCATTGTTACAAGGATCAAAAAGTCGTAGGAAAACACGAACAACTACATATATTACCATTCCTGATCGGTCTGCCCTTGCCAATAACATCACTACAAATCAGAATTTGAATCCAGGAGGTGGAAATGGAGCTGGAGTTTGTAATGGTAGAGGCTGTGGTTGTAGAGTTAATTGTGGAGGTCGTATAGGTGGTCAATGCAGCCGGGGAGGTCTTGATAGGGATAAACTATTCTGCACACATTGTGGAAGATATAGACACCGCCACAAAACATGTTGGAATTTGCTTGGGAGAAATCAAAATGCATCTTCAACACTTGTTGAGTTAGAGAAAAATACCAATTATGGTGATCAAGAGAAAGCTATTATAGAAGTTGAATCTTAAAACTTGCAAAATGAGCTTAATATCCTCCATCAGAGGCTAACTGCCTTGGAAGGTGCACCTCAAACATCAGTAGTGGGTATGATTTCTTCCTCTTCTCTCATAGCTTGTCTGCTTTGGCTTCTACCTCTTCTGCACCTGCATGGGTTATTGATTCAGGTGCCACAGACCACGTGACAGGTATGCGATCTGAGTTTTGTACCTATTTACAAAGGATCAGGGATCAAAATAGCGGTTGTGGATAGCATCGCGGCTGGTCACCAAAACGCTATGTAGCCGGCACTACGTAGCGGTAGCGGGGCTACGTAGTGACGTCGCGGTGTGATTCAAAAAAATTATCAAAAAAATTTGAAAAAATTTCAGAAAATCCAGAAAATTGTAAAGAACTAGAATATATGTTTGTTTTTCAAAAAAGCCTAAAATAAGGGGGTGTAGCAGTCCCCTAAATGCATGATGTCCTGTATCGTTGTATAATTAAAAAATAATAGTATCAATCCTATTTTTCACATGGTATCAAGAATCAATATTCAACACTCAAAGTCAAGACTCAAGAGTCAAGAATTTAAGACTTAGAGAGATTAGTCACTAGAGTTAGTGACTTAACAATCAACATTCAACACAATAAATGACATAATAAATAATAACTTCATAAATAACATTGTACTTAAAGAGTTGAGACATGAGAGTTAATATAAAGTTGAGATTTAAGAAATGATTAGAGGAATACCTCTACCACCAAAATGAATGTCTAGCAGGATATGTGACACTGGCATCGCTGTCTCCATCGTCATAGTTGTTATAATTGGCACCACTCCCACTAGTACCAACATATTGCAACTTCCCTCCATATTGGTAGGCATTGGGATCCTCAAACACAAAGAAATGGGATGGACTTGGATTTGGAGGTAGGCATTGGGATCCTCAAACACAAAGAAATGGGATGGACTTGGATTTGGATGAAGATATTGATCAAACGACCCTGATTCTGCATATTATTGTGAGGATTATTCCGCTTGACCATGTGTGTAGTCCGGTGGGACATACAGTTGGTACCCCGAATATGGGTCATGGAAAATAGGGTACTAGTTTGCTGTTTGTTGCCCTCCAACATTCGCGCTCCTACCATCATTTCCTTATCCATCATGGGGTCTTTGGCGTATATAAACATGACCTGGCCTCATACGAGGTGGATCTGGAAATTTATCCCCAGTCTGAGCGGGAGCATTTAATTCGTCTTCATGGTAAGAACCACTTGGCTCGGCCCTGTTACCTCCTCCAGATGGAGAGTCACTACTGGGAGCGATGCTTGAATTCGAACTATCAGAGCTCACTGTAGATACTACATGAGAGGGCTCAGGTTCAATGCCCCTTGATGTTCCAGTTTCTGTAGGTGGCTAAGGCTTACTTTCCCCTTCTCTTTCGTCTTCGTCCATTATTCCTCATATATCCTGGTGTAAATTCTCATCTCCATCTAACAATGGATCTTCTATATCAGCTAACCATGGAAGGGAGCATCTTCCTGAAAGATATTATCCAAATTTGTAGGGCAATAATTCGGATCATCCCTTTGCTTTCTTTGTCTATTTTTGACTCTCAACTTCAAATTGTAGTGACAATACACGAGCTTGTTCAGCTTCTGCATTGCTATCCGATTTCTCAATTTTGTGTGAATTAATGAGAAAGTACTCCAGTTTCTTTCACAATTCGATGAAGACGTTGGTTGGCTGAGGACCTGAATGGCAGCAATTCTCAAGTGTGGAGCACTTTCTCCAAAATTGATCCACCACTCGGCTGAAATTGGAAAAAAAAATGAACGTAAAAAATTAGTCATCCACAATCCCCATTCCACGGCAGATAATATAGATAAACTTAAAACTAGTACGTGACTAGGTTAAAACTATTTGTACCAGGATATAAGCTGGTTATTGATCTAATTGCCAACGGGTCTGCAAAACTCCCTTGTCTCATTCTGTATATAGAAATCTACCATATGCAAAGTACAAATCATTTTAAATTTGTCACAACTCACAACTTAGGTAAAAATCACAATATATTTAAAATATAATAAATGTTATATCATATATGACATGTCACTTACTTCTTTTAAGGCTAAAACTTGGTCATTGTTATTAGCAATTACTTTCTTCAACACCTCCTTCAATCCTACTCGCAACTCGGTATCAATTGCTTTTGTATGTTGTTTCTCGTTCGTATAGTAGAATTGAGGGTTTAAAAAATATCCTACAATTCAAATGTCAAATTTGCATAAGTACATCTCTATACAATACAAAATAAAAGTGAAACTCTTGTAAAATCATAGGCAAATAGCATAAAAGTTTATTTCACTTGCAGCATGCAATGGATGGTGCAGTTGATCATTCCATCGAGCATCAATTATTTACAAGAATTCTTGATAATACCTACAATTTTCTTGTATTGCTATTTTTGCTCGATCCATTGCCTCATAAATATAACCCATTGTTGGCTTTTCATCATTATCTACAAGCCGCAACACTTTCACTAAGGGTTCAAAGGCCTTCAAAATATTTCTAACTTTGGACCAAAATTTATTATCTCTAACAAGATTGGGGACATCAAAGCCAGGACCACTCGTTGCTGTTCCCCATTTTGAATTAAGCCGTTGTTCTGATGCAAATATCTGAATCAACTCATTTCTATGTTGCACAAGGCTATCCATGGCAATGAAGTGGGTGGCAAACCTTATTGCAGCTGGACGCACCAAGGCTCTTCCATTTGTGAAAGTCTTCATTAATGCCAACAACCACTAGTGATCATAGATAAATCTCGTGATGCTTCTACAAGACATGATGACAATTTTCACATTTTTCCTCTTTCCGATGTCCTCCAACATTAAATCTATACAATGTGCTGGTCCAAAAACAAGTTATTTCTTTTTTCCATTAACAACTGTTCGGCTTTCTTGAAATTGGCACCGTTATCTGTAATAATTTGAACAACATTTTCCTCACCAACACTTTCAACAACTTTATCCATAAGGCGGTAAATATATTTTGCAGTCCGTATATGTTCAGATGCATGTTAAAATTGAAACCCATGAGATACTACGTAGAGATTCTTTTCGGTACCTAGGCTCAATGATTAGTAAGGATGGGGAGATTGACGAAGATGTGGAGCATAGGATAAAAGCTGGATGGCTAAAGTGGAGACTAGCTTCGGGAGTGTTTTGTGACAGACGAATGCCAACGAAATTGAAGGGCAAATTTTACAGGACAGTGGTTAGACCAGCTATGACATATGGAGTAGTATGTTGGCCAATTAAAAAGATGCATATTCATAAGATGGATGTAGTGGAAATGAGAATGCTTAGGTGGATATGTGGTAAAACTAGGAAAGATAAAATTATAAATGAGCGCTTTCGAGAACATTTAAGGGTAGCGCCAATAGGGGATAAGATTGGAGAAATTCGTTTAAGATGGTTTGGGCATATTGAGCGTAGGCCAGTAATGGCACCGGTGAAAAAAAGTTTGGATATACAGGTGGAGGGCTCATTAAGAGGTAGGGGTAGGCCGAAGAAAACATGGATGAAAGTCATTAATTCAGATTTGAAGAAGTTTCACTTATCGAAAGATTTAGCTCAAAATAGAATGGAATGAAGAAATAGAATTCATGTAGCCGACCCCAACATGGTTGTAATAAGGCTTTGATGATGATGATGATGATGATATGTTTAGATGCATCAACGGACTTAACAAAGACGGTCCCAGCAGCAGAGTACACTAAAAAATTTATTAATTGTGTTTGTGTGCTGTTTGTCCATCCGTCACACATAATTGTGACTCCCCTTTCTTCCCATATACCTTTAAAAGTAGCTATCCAACTCTTTATATCTTCATACTCAATTTCTAGATACTTGGTCTCCACATCATAGACAGAAGGTGCTATTATACCGGGACCAGCGGTAGCTACAACATCTAGTATAGTTTGGAAGTAAGGAGAATCCATAGCTTGGGGTATGTTCTTGTGAATTAGCCACTTTGCTGTAGCTGAGGCTAATCTGTCTCTTGCACTTTTCAAGGCCTTCTTAAACAACTTTGAGATTTTAGGTTGTTTAGCCGACTCATTTTTATGTGTTAGATGATCAATTGGACCGGGTATAGCACTACTAAAAGTCCGTAATGCTTTACGAGAAGAAATAATCTCAATATCATCCTCCTGTTGTCGAGTACTGAATGCTCGACGCATTGTTCCAGCTATACCTTTCCCCCCAGATGAGCCCCTTGGCCCCCCTCCCTAGATGAGCCCCCAGATTCAAAGTGTCTACCAGTACTTCTTCACATGTCATCCATTTGTGCCGTCATAAGTGACTCTTCTTCCAGCTTCCATTTCTGGGTCAATCCCTTCATCATTAAAATCAGAAGGAATTTGCTCTCCAAACACCTTATAGCGGGCATCATCAACTTCTTGACTTCTTTTTTCTTTGATCTCTACTTTTCTTTCTTTTCCTTTATTTAAAAACTTTTTTATCTCTTCTCTATGCTCTTTTGGTGCAACTGTACATCCCGCCACATTGCCTGAAACATGAGCCAAGTGCTACTTGGATCTTGTAATACCCCCATTAGTAATTTTACCACACAAATTACATTTTATTTTTGACCTATTTTCATCAGTTGCTGCACCGTGTGCCCATGCAAGATCTACATCGCACACCATCTTGATTCTTAGCAAATCACAAATGAAAATGATGAGAGAAGTTGAACTTTGAGGCACACAATAAATACCTGCATAATGCATATATGATTTAGTTGACCACGTTTAAATTTTTTTTTCAAAGAATCCTATTAATATGGCATATGAAGTATGAACTATGAACATGAAAAATTAAATAAATTCAAAAAAAAAGAAAAAAGAATGTGTGAATGTGTGATTCATCCATGGGATTCATAGATCTAACACTTGGGAGTGATTTTCAAGCAATTTGGTTAGTGTTTCTTCAAGAATTTTTTTTTTTGAGAAAATTAAAAAATTCGAGAATAAAAAATAAAAAAGGAATAAATAACCCATAAAAATGGGGGTTTGATCTATAAGAATTATAGATCTAGCTACTTGAGAGTGATTTTAAGTGATTTCATTGACCACATTTAAATAAAAATGATTTTTTTCAATAAATCCTATTAATATGATCATAAAAAATTAAATAAATTTAAAAAAAACAAGAAAGAAAGTGTGATTCATTCATGGGATTCATAGATTTAACACTTGGGAGTGATTTTCAAGCAATTTTGTTGGTGTTTCTTAAAGAAAATTTTTTAAAAATAAATAAATAAATAAAATCCGAGAATAATAAATAAAAAATAAATTATAAAACCCAAAAAAATGGGGGTTCGATCGATGAGCATGATAGATCTAAGCTACTTGGGAGTGATTTTAAGTGATTTAGTTGGCCAAATTTAATTAAAATTTATTTTTTTCAAAAAGTCCTATTAAAATGAACATAAAAAATTAAATTAATTCAAATAAACAAATAAAAAAGTGTGATTCATTCATGTGATTCATAGATCTAACACTTGGGAATAATTTTCAAGTGATTTGGTTGGTGTTTCTTCAAGAAAATTTTTTTTTTCAGAAAATAAAAAAATTCAAGAATAAAAAATAAATAATAAATAAATAAACTATAAAAAATGGGGGTTTGATCTATGAAAAACATAGATCTATCACTTACAAGCCATTTCCAAGAGATTCATGAAGGAGAAAAGAGGAATAGAGCCATAGATCTAAAAAAATCACATAGAAAATACTTTTTGAGAAATGCTTTTTGACTCTAAAGAAGATGAATGCTCTAGATTTGTAGATCTTGATGTGTTTTTGGATCCTTATTGCTTTTGATTTGAAGGAAGAGGGAGGTAGGACCGAAACACAGTGGAAAGGGAAAATGAGAGATGGAGATAGGAGTGAAAGAAGTAACAGTGTGAAGAAGGAGGGTCGTCTGGGCTTTTAAATAGCCTAGACTGTAGCGGTCGCTATGTAGCGGCCGCTACGGGTGTTAGCGCTGCCAGCACCCATGTATCGTAGCAGCCGGCACCGCTACAGCTGATATAGCGGCCTCTACGCTTTGTAGCGGCCGCTATTTTATTCCTTGCTTGGGAGAGTAAAAATCGTGATGAACCTTTACTCCAATACTTGGAAAGTAGTCCATCAATGTTTTACCTAATCTATCATTATCCTCTATCTTACATGTCCCATCTTTTTCATTTAACCTCATGTTTGCCAGTGCTTTGACAAAAACTTCAATTGTTTTGTGACCTTCTTCTCTTCTCATCATATATATCAGGATCTGAACATGGGGCAAATGATTGGTGGTGGCCGTGAGAGTACTGGTCTATTTCTTCTGGAGCAAGCAAGAAAAGAAGCAAGAGTTTACAATCTACTACTAGCGAAGAGAATGAAATGATGTTATGGCATCGTCGCCTTAGACATGCACCAGTCTAGAGTCTTAGAGGTATATCTGCTTTAAAGTTTAAAAATAATGTTCAAAATTTGAATTGTGATAGTTGTCAGTTTACTGAAAATAAAAGGCTTGTTTATCCCGTTAGTATTAATAAAAGAAGTGTCTTTCCATCTAATTTGGTTCATTCTGATGTATGGTATGCTCCATTTGCTTCTATTTATGGCCACTGGTATTTTGTTATTTTCATTGATGATGCATCTAGATGTACTTGGGTTTACCTTTTAAATTCAAAAGGTGAAGTTTTGAATACTTTCGAGGCATGTAATAAAATGGTGGCAGTAACGTTTGATAAGAAGCTTAAGGTGTTTTAGTCTGATAATGGTGGAGAATATTTGTCTCGTGAGTTTCAATCCTATTTATCTGAGAATGGGATTGGGTCTCAAACTCCATGTGCATACATCCCTGAACAGAATGGAGTTGCATAAAGAAAGAGCATGCATTTGTTAGAAGTCACTAGAGCTCCTCTAGTTGGAATGAATGTTCCAGAGTCTTTTTGGTCAGATGGTGTGCTAACATTGGCTTTCTTACTTAATAGGATGCCTTCGAGAGTATTGGGAGGAAAAATCCCAATATAAGTGGTTTCCAAATACACCTTTGTTTCCAATTCCACCAAAAGTTTCTGGATGTTCTTGCTTTGTCCACATTCCCAAACAACACTGAGATAAGTTAGACCCAAAGGCCATAAAGTGTATATTTGTGGGATATCCAAGTACTTAGAAATGTTACAATCGTTATCTTCCTGGTAAAGGTGGAAAGACGTTTGTTGCGATGGATGTAACATTCCATGAAGATATACCTTTTTACTCCTCACGAGGAAAAGAAGTAAATCATGGTAAGAGTCAGGGAAGCATGTTCCACTGGTTCAGTCTGTACATTCACCATCATATTTGGGACAAAAGGATGATAATAGAGATGAACAGCATGAAAAGCAGCTAGGGACAGTGCTAGAGACTTCTGCAAAGACTGGAACAACATAATCATCACCAAAGCCAATTCATGTGTATTCTAGAAGAAAGCAGAAGAATAGACCATTATCCTCATCGACGTTACTAGTTGATGCTCTAAGTTTAGATCCCTAGCCTCCTTAACGTAATTCTTCTGATCTTGAGCTTCTTATTGCCTTTCACAAAAGTACAAGATCATGTACTACTCATCATCCCATTCAAAATTTTGTTTCTTATAACCACTTGTCACCTATCTTTTGTGCCTTTGTTATAAGAATATCTTCTAAAAGTGTATCCACACGTGTCAAGGCACTTGCTCACCCCAAGTGGAAAGAGGCAATGGTAGAGAAAATGGGAGCACTTGAGAAGAATAATACATGGATGCTGTTTTCTCTTCTAGAAGGAAAACAAACTATAGGCTGTAAGTGGGTCTTTACTTTAAAATACAATTGAGATGGTTCCATTTAGATATAAAGCCCGTCTTGTTGCTAAGGGGTCTAGCCAATCATATGGAATTGATTACTTTAAGACTTTTTTCTCTAGTGGCGAAGCTAAATTCTATTTGAGTCATGTTGTCCTTGGCAGCTAACTTCTCATGGCCATTTTATCAATTAGATGCAATGAATGCATTTTTACATGGGGACCTTCAAGAAGAAGTCTACATGGATCTTTCACCAGGATTTGTTGCAAAAGGGCAGGAGGACAAATTTTGTCCTTTGAAGAAATCACTTTATGGGATAAAGCAGTCTCCTTAACCATGGTTTGACCGGTTTAGTAGGGCTATGATTAGTTTTGGATTTGACATGTGTCATGAAAATCACATTGTGTTTGTCGAAAGTAGAAACATGAAAGTATTGATACTTATTGTGTATGTTGATGATATCGTAGTAACAGGGAATGATGAGGATGAGATTCATATACTCAAAGAGTTTTTAAGAATTGAATTTGAAATCAAAGACCTTGGAACTTCAAAGTATTTTCTTGGTATTGAAGTTGCCAGGTCATAGAGTGGAATAGTTATTTCTCAGTGAAAATATACTCCTGAAGTTGCAAGGTCACATAGTGGAATAGCTATTTCTCCGCAAAAATATACTCTTGGCCTTCTTGATGAAACTGGAAAATTGGGAGTCAAACCTGATGAGACACTTCTAGAACAAAATCATGGATTGCATTTAAACAAAATATGGAGGTTGATTGCTACTATATCAGAGAAAAGATTGAAGTGAGGATGTGGAGCTATTTTATATCTACGAAGCACAGACACGCGCCTAGGGTCCCCGTGTCCGTGTTGGACACGTGTCGGATACGGCTCGGACACATGTCGACACTCCACGAAATGTGTTTGTTATTTTTTTTTTAAATTTTTTAAATTTGGACATTGCAGGGACACAACAAGACATGGCAGGAACACGGCAGGGACACGGCATGTTTATTTTAAAATTTTAAATTCCTCTTTTTTCTTTTTTTATCATTGAGTGTGACCAAAGCCTATTATAAAAAAAAAAGATTATTAAATGAAGTTTCAAAAGTTCATAAATAATTTAGGAACAATTTCAAACCAAATATGAAATTTCCCAAATAATCTCTTTTTTTTTTTGGCTACCCTCTTTTCTAACTTTTTTTTCTTTTTTTATTAATGTCATCTTTTTTGACTTTTCCAGTATTAGTTATGTTTTTTTTTCTATTAATTGTGACATTATGCTTCTTAATTTAGCTAAAAATATAACTATTCTTTAATTTTATGATTATATATGAAAAATATAAATTTATTATTTTTTGTGTCCTAGCCATGTTCGTCTCCTACTTTTTTAGGATTTGCCGTATCGCCGTGTCCGTGTCATGTTGTATCCGTATCCCATGTCTGTATCCATAATTTTTAGTTTTATATTAATACAAGTGATCAAGCTGTAGATTTTCTAGCACCAGCAGTGGGTGGGAAAGAGTTACAAGCAGCTTTATCCAAGTTGGGCATAGTTAATATATATGCACCAGCTTGAGGGGGAGTATTAGTAGTGCAGGGGCTTTTATGTAATTAAAAAGAAATACTTGGGCCTTCTGTGTAAATCCTCAAAAATATGGGTAATGTGATTAATACATAAAAGAAAGTGTCGTCCAACCCTAAGGATGGTAATCTTTCTTTCATCTCTCTAATTCTCTTCTTTTTTACTATTCCTTATATCTTGACACTTTCTGGTAGAATCCTAGATCTACAAGAATCTACATATTCAACAATCTTTACTTAGTAATGAACTTGAAGTTCTCTTTTCAGATATTGTCATTGCTTCCTGATCTTTGTACATGTTCAAAATCACATTTCTTATTCTTAATCTTACAGATTGAAAATCACGTAGTCAGGTGCTCGAAGATCACTGGTATAATTGCCTTGCTGTGTGGTTAGTCTTTGTTTATGGCTATGAGCCATACTGCTAATGTAAATGAAGAATCCCTAGCATTACAATAGGTTTTTGTCCATGGCTTTCACGATTTTTCTTGTTGCATGATTGTCAACTAGCACCATGGCTATGTGCTATCCAGATTTTGGTCTCCATGCTGTCTTAAATTGATTGCTGCTCTATCCCCTGATTTTGTGAGATGCATGCTTATTATTGTTGTTGTTGGCATCATCATCATTACTCTTGTTGTTGTTATAGGTAAGGTAACTTAAACCTACAACCTTGTGGCAGTGACCTATGATGCCTAGAAACGAACATGGGTATGGACATGGATACGAGGATTGGGGATACGACTCTGTACTTTGAAAAATTTAGGACACGGATACGGATATGGGTCATCATCATCATCATCAAAGCCTTATCCCAACCATGTTGGGGTCGGCTACATGAATTCTATTTCTCCATTCCGTTCTATTTTGAGCTAAATCTTTTGATAAGTGCAACTTCTTCATGAAATTATCATTGTTTATGTTCAATTCTAACATTCTCTATGTTGAAAAGTAAGAAAACTTAAAGAAATAAATGAAATAACCTTGGAAGTATCGGTGCAGTATTAGGTACCAATACAGGTATCGCATCGGTCCGATACAGATACTTTGGGCTTGTACAAGTATCTGGGTATCATAGGTTGTGACAATGATTACCTTGCAATTGTGCTAGGTCTCTTGTCTGAGTGGCATTGTTTACTACCTGCATTAGTCAGTACCATTTTCTGGATTTATTTCCCTTTTTTCCACTGTTACTTTGAAGGAGTGTCCTCGAGTACTGTAAAAGTGCTTCGTATCTTGTGTCTTCACGTCAGGCAGAGACAACAGGTAAATCTCAGATGGCCATCGAAAAGATGGTGGAAAGTCGTCTAAGGAAGTATTAGGAAGAAGTGGTGCTGTTGGAGCAAAAGTTTGTTGTGAAAGATAGTGTTAATGTTAAGGTATGTAAGATTTTGCTTCCTGGCCTTGTTTGGCATTTGCATGTCTTCTAGTTCGCACTTAACTAGTTGTAATATCATCTCATTATGTGAAATGTTTGGATTGAAAATTAAGACCACAAAACCATTTCATAGAGTTTTACACCAATTTGGGATGCCACAGGTCAACTTATTGTTATTTCATTTGTGAATGGGCATCATGGACTGTCATTTGTGAGTTGAATTGGTACCCAAGTTGGTCTTGTTGATACTTTTGGTGTCGCTGGTTATTAACGAGCCAAAGGTCACGATTTCAAAACTCCTTGCAGGCATGTTCCCTCCATCTGTTTGTCTATTCCGTTTATATGTTGGGTTTTAAATTCTAATGGCATTCCATTTGAGGATTTTGTTTTTTTTTTTTGTTGGGGGGGGGGGGGGTGGTGTTTTGATATACATTCTTATGCCGTTCGCTAACTGCTGGAGCTTTTGGTGTTAACTGGTTATTAACTGGTCTCAACTCTCATCTTGTTTGCTTGTTTTTGGTTACAACTTTTCTCTGATA
Organism: Sextonia rubra; assembly: GCA_037013555.1. Taxonomy (NCBI): domain Eukaryota; kingdom Viridiplantae; phylum Streptophyta; class Magnoliopsida; order Laurales; family Lauraceae; genus Sextonia; species Sextonia rubra. The sequence continues at coordinate 99,188,466 of JASUAD010000001.1, read as the reverse complement.
TTACCACTTAAAAAGAAGGGAAAACTGGTTCCCCCCTCCCCTCTGTCTTTCTCATTAATCATCCGCTGCTAATCAACCTATAAAATAGATAATGTATATGCTGCTCTCTCTCTTTCTCTCTCTCTCTCTCTCTCACACACACATACACATTAACCATACGCCGCTAATCGACCTATAAAATAGATAACGTATGCTGCTCATTGCTTTTGACTTGTAAACAGAAATAGGCCATTTCAATTGTTAACGGGTATCTTATTCATTAAATCTCAAATTCTATATCCTCCCTTTTAAATCTGGCTTTAGAAATTTTTTTCAATTTCTGATTTATCTGCAACTTTTACAGTCGGTGCTAAATGATCTGTTGAAGGAAGTGGACTCACCTATATGACTATAGGTAAATTTTTTAGGATGGAAGTTGGAGAAGGAATCGAGAGGTAAATATTGAATCATGTTACCCATCGTCGTCATCATCATTGTCATAAGAGTTGTTTGAGGGTTGTTTGAGGATTACATGTTCAACAGATTTATGTTTTCAGGGGAGAGAATACTGCATTCCTACACATTTCATAGGAAATTGAGATCTTCTCTATTAGGGAAATCCTCTTTAAATAATCCATTTGATTAGGGAGTTACAACTCAATTTACAATCATTTAGTAATCTAATGAGATAATCACATATATTGTGTTCCTAAATTGTATACTAAAATGTACACTATTTTCATTATAGTACTCTGGAAAATTTTCTCCTGCACACAGGAGTGCATGTGGACTGTCACCTCTGGCAGGACCCTCCCTAATTTCACTGGGTTTTGTGTGAGGATGGCCGTGTTGCACAGTGCACAGTGCAGGCATGCACAGGAGAAAATCATCCATGCTACTTTTTTAGTACATTTATATGTATTTTCCTTCACAATACAATGGTGATATGATGTTGCCTATATATATATATATATATATATTTGCCTCAAAGGCTGCAATGCTAGCATGCTAGCTACTATTGGACCCTAGCTCAACCATGTCCTGTGATGTTCTGCACTTGTAAGGATTTTCTTTTTCATTTTTTAACAGGGTAGAAGCAGCTGGTGCACCTGAAGTTGCAGCTCAGGCAGTTTAAGACGATCATCTAGTTATCGGAAATGAAGGATGCTCCTGCAGTTATCACTGAATCCGATCAGTGTGCACTGAGTGGCGTATGCTGAATGTATTAAAAAGCGCTTTTTGCCCTTCATTGCCATTATGCGGCTAGAACTACTTTTACAGGTTGTCTGTATTTTTGTCAACACAAGGAGAGTTTTTAAACACAGCTCTGCATATGGTGATGTCTATTGTGATTCATGCACTGAAATTTGTAACGTTGAAAATAAGTTGCAAACTTTACTCACATTTTTCTGGAAGTAGTGAAAGATTTTATGTATGATTTGTTCGGTTTAGTAGTAGAAAATACAAGTTGTTGATGTATGTTGAAGATGCTAACAACCTGTTTGTTGCATGTAATTGAATTTCCAGGAATTCTAAGATATATTGTGAATGTGATTATAATTGAAGAACAAATGTGATATTGCATGGTGCTGCCCAAAAAATATTGGGGATGTGGTGCAGTCCTAGCGGGCCGATTGTGTTACGGGTTGTGGCCGACTCTTATGGAGAATGATTCCTTTTGCTATCTTATGAACGATTTGGAAGGAAATGAACGATAAGATTTTTAGGGGTACCTCTACTTTGAAATTTGACTTGATTTCTAAAGTTGCCTTAAGGATTGTGAAATGGGCCTTTTAGTAAGGAAATTTTCAATTTTAATTTGAATGATATTCTTTCTAATTGGAGAGCTCGAATGGAGTGTGGTCCTTTTAAGGAGAAGATAACCATTCTTTGATCTGCCCCTCATTATGAGGTCTTAAAGTTTAATATAGATCGAGCTTCTAGGAGTAATTTAGGCCCAACAGGGATTGAAGGAGTTCTTTGTAATAGCAAGGGTGAGGTATTGCTTATGTTCTTCAAACATGGTAGTGCGCGAATCAAATGAAGCAAGGTGGTAGTTATCTTGGAAGGCCTCAGATTCTTTTCAAGAGGAGATGGTGGTCCGCTTGTAATCAAAAGCAATTCATCTCATGTGATTTCTTGGGCCTCTAAGCATAAGGCTAATACCTGGAAACTTTAGCTCCACTTCAACGAAACTAGGGAGTTGCAACTAGTATCTATGTCTCCTTTAATCATGACGTTATATCCACTAACTCTATGGCGGATGTGTTAACCAAGCAAGGAGTTGATAGGCTGCTTCTCTGTGTTAGAGTAATTATGTAATTGGGTGCCTTATCCGAGGTTGGGAATGTTGCATCCCTCTTGCACATTTCCCCCTTTTCCTCTTCTGTTCTTTGTTATTCATCTTTTGCTTACCTTTTAATGAAATCTTCTGTTATCATTTTGAAAAAATTGAACAAATGTGAATATCCAAAAATAGTTGTTGAATTGTCTCCAGTGCAATTGAAAATGGATTGAGGAAAGATGGGAAATGAATAACCAGCCGTAACTAGAAATTTAAGTCTTAAGAAAGTCAAGTTCTCATATACTAAACCTTAGATAATGAAGAATTTTATGGTTCTTTTGATATGTGGCCCTTTTCTTTGCAAACAAACGGGCCTTAAATAATTTATTTTTTATAGGAGCTTTGGCCAAAGGTCTCTAGATGTTTTCTCAAAATATCATAGGTTTAGCGTAATATTTATTGCTACATTAAGTCCCTAAGTTAAAAAAGCGAGAGTATTTTTACAAAAATGACCCTGATAATTATTAAGTATGCACATTTGAAATTTGACGTTTCAAAACTACGCAATTTTCATTTTTATGCAACTTGAGCTTACAGACAATGAAAATCTCATCGCATTCAGCAGACTCTTTTCCATCAAACCACAAAGTTGAGCAACATAGAGTATAAATCTGAAAATCTTCTCCATCGTCCCGTTTGAGAAATGCATTATCAAGTAAGTAAAAAATTATTTAAACCCGAGAATGATTCCCACTAGTAATTTTTCAAAATATATCAAATTGATTTGTTTGTAACTTGGATCAGCTTGGATTTTTTAAAATTGTATTTTTTGCTTGCGTAAAAAATTATACCAAATATATAAAATGATTATCCATGTGGTTGATATTTCATTTGTTTCACGTAAAAGTATAATAGCAAACAGATGAAATCTCTGTCAAGACGATTGGTATTTTATATGTTGCATTAAATGGTATTATACCAAATAGATGAAATTGTTTTTAAATTTTATTATATCAAACAGATGAATCTATTTCCAAACTATATGCTTAGAAAAAAGTGAATTATGATCTTTCCACATCCATTTGGCTAGAAAAAGATGTTTGCTTTTGTTTGTAATTCACACAATTAAATTCAACTTGTAAACTTAACATTTATTCATGTACACCATGAAATAACAAACAGATGGATTTGTTTGTTTTAACAGATAAAATTGTGGATTTTACAATTCTATCATATAAACAAAGGAATTCCTCATGCTCAAGTAGTTTACAGTGTTTTACAATTGTATCTGTTAGTATAATTGATATTTCATCTATTTCACGCAAGAGTATAATAACAAATAGATGAAATCTCTGTCAACGTGATTGGTATTTTAAATGTTGCATTAAATAGTATTATACCAAATAGATGAAATTGTTTTTAAATTTTATTATACCAAATAGATGAATCTATTTCCAAACCATATGCTTAAAAAAATTGAATTTATGATCTTTCCATATCCATTTGGCTAGAAAAAAAATGTCTTCTTTTGTTTATAACTCATACAATTAAATTCAATTCGTGAACTTAACATTTATTCGTGTACATCATGAAATAACAAATAGATAAATTCGTTTGTTGTAATAGATAAAATTGTGGATTTTACAATTCTATCACATAAACAGATGAATTTCTCAAGCTCAAGTAGTTTATGGTGTTTTACAATTATAACTGTTAGTTTTTTATCATTTCTTTATGTTTCTTTCAAATTTGATCTGTTTGCTTATACTGTGTTCCAATTACATTTGTTAGTTGTTTGACATTTCTTTATATTTCTTTTCCTTTTTAATGTTTCTTTCAATTCTATTTGTTTGTTACTGTATTTTTTAATTCTATCTGTTTGATGCTGTGTTTTTCAATTCTATTTGTTTGCTGCTGTATTCTTCAATTATATCTATTTGCTGTTATTTTTTTTTAATTTCTATTTGTTTGCTGCTATGTTTTTCTATCTGTTTGCTATTGTGTTTTTCAATTCTATTTGTTTGTTGCTGTTTCTTTCAATTCTATTTGTTTGTTGCTATGTTTTTCAATTCTATTTATTTGCTGTTGTTTCTTTTAATTCTATCTGTTTGCTTTTATGTTTTTTAGTTCTATTTATTTGCCGCTGTTTCTTTTGTTTGCTACTATTTCTTTCAATTCTTTTTTTTTTGTTGCTGTGTTTTTTCAATTCTATCTGTTTGCTGCTATGTTTTTCAATTTTATCTGTTTGTGGCTGTGTTTTTTAAGATGAAATCTGTAACATGTAACAGTCAGTTTGTTTTAAATATTAAACAGATGGAATCCATGTTTGAAATTCTTTCTTAACAAACAATAATAAGTTGAAAATAAAATAGATATCAAACTTCAAACATAAGTACATATCTACACAATTTACACATATAACATTCAAACAGATAGAATTGCAAACAACTAAAATTGTTTGAAATTCTTAATTCTGTCTGTCTCAATTATGTTTAAAAGTGGAGTACATTTCATTACATAAAACAAATAGTTTTTGAAATTCTATCTGCATCAACAATGTATGATATGTTGAAAATAAAATAGAGATCATTCATTCAAACAAATACAATTACAAACATCTAAAACAGATGAAATCCATTTTTGAATGTGAAACAGCTTCATTTGTTTCCAAAATTGAAAACAAATATGATATTACATAAAAAACAAACAAATGAAATTCAAAATGTGTAGTGAAACAACTTTCATTTGTTTCAAAACTCACAATTCAATCTATTTGCTATAATCTCAAAGAATAGATATTATCTCAAACATTAGATCTATGATCTAAATCTAATTATCATTACAAATAAACTGGAACATTAAGGAACAAAATCAAAAGGCTTCTACAAACAGATAAGATATCCAAGAATATATATTATGGAACACATCAGATCAATGATCAAAACCAGATCTGCATCATTATCCACTATAAACAACAAATAAATTTGTGGTTTGTTATAATTGTTAAACTAGATCTAATTGTCATTTCATTAAGCAAAATCATACTACAACTATAAACAGATAAGATTTTCATGATCAAAATCAAATCTGCAACTTCATGAACAAAAAAAAAAAATGAAAAAACAAAGAAAAATGAAAGAAAATCAATAAAAAAAATCCATCAATTAATAAATAAATGAAAATTGAATAGATATCATAAAGGAACAAAAGAAACGATATAAACAAGAATGAAATTAAAGAACCAAACAAAAAAGATGTGGAAGAAAGAAGAAAGAAGAGAGAAGAAAAAGAAAGAAGAAAAAAGAGTGAAAAAAAGAACATGCATGCCGTTACACAAAAATGCAATAATATTGGATGATTCCAATTTAAAACTGAAATGAAACGTGATTTTAGCACCTAAATCATGGGAATGTTGTAACAAGCCAGTTCAAGGGCAATTTCGGTATAAAATATCCTAAACAGAAAATGAAAGGAGCTCCGCTAAAAAGAAAAAAAAAAATCAAAATGAGGGACCTAGTGATTTAACACAAATTAGCATGGATTTAACGTAATAAGAACGTGAGGAAGAGGGACCGGCCTCTAAATATCCCTTTTTTTTTTTTAATGTCTCACTTTGGTTTTTGCAAGGTTTTAAAGCACAAATTGGAGCATTTGGGGACTGACACAGCTTTAGTGATATTGATAGTTTGAGGATCTACTTACCTTTAATCATTTATCAACTTTTAATTATTTATCATTTAATAGCCCTATTTGTATATTAAAAAGTTTAACTTAAAGCCCTTCTATCTAGTAATATTGATGCATTCAAACCCTAGTTTGGATTTGGATCACTTTTTATTTTTATTTTTTGCAATTGATGCCAAACCCGGATACCAAGCATAGGTTTTCTAGCTAACTTGGGATCCACCATCATTCAGCCCTGAATCCAACTCGTTTGCATCCCCAGCTTTATATCTGAATATGGATCTTACCTAGCATTGTATCTGATGTGGCATCAACTTAGAGAAAATGAACACGATTTCGGTTCCAAATACCTGGATATGAAAGAAGATGTAGAGTGAATTGGATAAAAAAAATGCTTCATTTTTTTAATAAACAAGTTGGACTATTAAATGATAACTATTTAAGCAAAGTAGATTTTTAAAAACATGAATATAAGACTTAAGCCAAGTAGATTTTCAAAAACATGAAAATAACTAAACCTATTTAGGCCTCAAAACCTACATATTAAAATTTGACCCTTAAAACATGTATGTTTTTACAATGTGAACGTAACAGTCTTCGATCCGAATCCTTTGGTCCGAATATAATATGTTTGATCTTTATAGGCGTAAATTGGATCAGGACCTAACTTTCTCTCGGATCCAATGTAGTAATGTAGTAGGGTGATTTCTTATAAACCATGAAAGCAATTTAGCTAAGTTGCAGTGGTTGAATCATACAGTTAGTTAGGTATGGTCCTTTCAATGTCCTCCCCCATCTATAGGTATCATGTTGGTTGGAGATCACTGTAGAAGCTTTGGATCGTTGCCACGAGTCCGCTAAAATGCAAAGTACCAATCTAGTTAGAGAATGAGATTGCATATTGGCCAAGAGGTCAGAGGAGATCTACTAGCTCCCACTCCCTATTGTCCATAGGCTTAGAGATGGATGCCTAATGAAGGAGTCAATGAGTAGATGAAGAATAGTTTCTCCCACTTTTACTTTCCTCAATTTTTTCAAACCTTTGTCATACACCAATTCTTAAAGAGGAAAAAGATAGGGATATTTCTTTTTGTCTTCTCTTGATCTCCTTATATAGCCCAAAGGAGAGATTATTGTTGAGGAGAGGCATAAAGAGGTATCTAATGACCTCTAATGCAATGTCTGTTTCCTCATTCAAGAAGAAGGGAAACGACAAGATCTTTTAAGCGAGGGGCTTTTCTCCTTTCTACGTTAAGTGGTTGCGGCCAATATTAGGTTGACATGGCAGTGGGCCCCAACTCATTAATTCTAACATCTCCCACTCGCACCAAATAGACTATTCTTAAGAAATATAAATCCACCATCACAAAGACTTATTCATACAAACAATACTTAAGGAGTAGGACCAAATTGACTACACATCTCTGGAGAGAATATATACTAAGTTACCATGCAACTAGTGCAATCCTACTCTCCATTGCATCACACATCTACTTTAGACCCGCATGGCTACACCTGATTGAATGCAACTCATACCTTTGAGCCACATCCAACCCAATCTGTAAGGATTTTTATGTTGGCTAATTCATGGGTTAGACAAAACTTGAGTCTATTAGTGTTGTATTTTACATATCTTTGAGTGTGGACAATGGTTTTAGTCGCCGAATGCACTAAAGTAAAAAAATAGAAAAAAAAAACAACAAATTGAAGTGATTTTCTACGGATAACATGGATTAAAAAGGTCATATCTAACAAACTAAGCATCGGATATGGGCAAATGACCATCGTTGGAAAGCTCGTTTCGACTAGATATCCGTAGAGCCCAAGATTGCCTTAATCGGAACTAAAACGAGAAAGTTATGACCTTCGAAAGTTTGCAGAAAAATTACTGAAATTTCACTTGGGCAGAGGCTTAATTCGATCAATCAGACTATTAATCCAACTGATTGGACAGGTGTAGAAAAGTTTGCTGACTTGCGATTTTTCAGTCCGATTTGAAGATGAACTTTCCTGTTTCGTGCTAACTTCTTTCTTGATTGAAATATACTTATGGAATTTGGGGATATAAAAAAGGGTTCTCTTTCAACCCTAGGGTGTGGAACACAGATCTCATTGTTCTAAATAGAGATTGCTTATTAGAGATCACCTTCTCTGGAGTTCTTTCATTGGAGAGTTGAAGGACTGAAGTTCTACTTTAGAAATTCTTGTTTTTTACTTCTTTGAGTGTAGAATATTGTTGTGGGCAGTTAAGGACAACATCTAGAAGGCGTCTAGGTGCTTGGATCTGTAATAGAGAACGGTAAGTGGTGATTGCAGTAGAGAGCTATGCAAGAGAATCACAAAGTCCTTAGGTTGGGCGAAAACTGGATAAGTGTAACAACCCACCCCACACCATCGAGGTATTGTTCGCTTTGGACTTCCCAGGAGGTCACCCATCCCGAAATTGCTCTAACTCGAGCACGCTTAACTTATAGTTTTTTATGGAAGTCCTCACGGTTTTGTCCCCAAAAGGCACCTCCTCATTTTGAGAAGGTATTGTTCCACTTAACTGATCATACAGAGCGGGCAGAGGACGCTGTCTTACCCTCAGAGTACGCAGCAGGGATTTTGTTCTTGCATAGACTCGAACCCTGATCTCACCCGAGGCACGGCCGGGATCTTGACCAGTTGAGCTACCAAGATGCCTCGACAGTTTAGGATGGATTATTACTTATATTCTTTCATTCAGATGCACTTTTTAGGACTGGGTCGTTACAGGCCCACCACGCTTCCGCTGCGCCATGACGTATGTTGTATATTTCACGGAGAGCTTGATCCGATGCTGCCCGTGTGATGTGTATTATGACTGATGGGTGACCTCCTGAGAAGTCCAAAGCGGACAATACCTCGATGCTGCGGGGCGGGTTGTTACAGATGGTATCAGAGTAGGGGATGGCTCTCCTCTGAGTGGTGGAGGGTGAGGCCGTTAGGCCGGACCCCTTGGGGACCGCTCAAATCCTGCTTCCCTCTCGAATCCTGCCCTCCACAAATAGTGGGGGGAACGAAGGAGGAGGAACGAAGTCCCACATCGCTTATGAGGCCGTCTTCGGTCCAACATTGTGCTAAATATGTGGATATGGGGACATATCCAGCGAAAGTTGGTGGGCCTGTAACGACCCAGTCCCAAAAAGTACATCTGAATGAAAGAATATAAGTAATAATCCGTCCTAAACTGTCGAGGCGTCTTGATAGCTCAACTGGTCAAGATCCCGGCTGTGCCTTGAGTGAGATCAGGGTTCGAGTCTATGCAAGAACAAAATCCCCGCTGCGTACTCGGAGGGTAATACAGCATCCTCTGCCTGCTCTGTATGATCAGTTAGGTGGAACAATACCTTCTAAAATGAGGAGGCGCCTTTTGGGAACAAAACCGTGAGGACTTCCATAAAAACTGTAAAGTTAAAGCGTGCTTGAGTCAGAGCAATTTTAGGTTGGGTGACCTCCTGGGAAGTCCAAAGTGGACAATACCTCGATGGTGCGGAGCGGGTTGTTACAATAAGGATTGTGAGTATTCTCTTATAACTGTAGTATGATTCATAGTACTTGATTCTTGGTCGTAGTTTTTTGCTGGTTTGGGTTTTTGCATAAAAACTGTGTCTTCTTGTAGTGTGTGCTTTTGTTTGATTTATTTCTATTGCATAGTTGTTTATTTGCACACATAGTATTGAGATTAATTGCATTAATCCATTCTAGAGCATCTCCCCAAAAATCCTTCACAATCATCTAAGCTCATACCGCTTATCGAGCAAAATTGATTTTCAACAAATCATTTTTCAAAAAATCTATTAAAATATGCAATTTACATAATATAATTTTGAAAAAGTTTGTATAAAATAAAATATCACTTGATATTGTCGCAGTGGATAAGAGGAGCAAGCGTACAAATAAAAACTGAGTGTAATACTAAGCGATCTTCCTCATGCTCATACAAAGTTCAGCATAATTTTAATTGCTTATCTAACACAACAACTCATAGGTCCCCACATAATCGGGTCCTTGGCCAATCCGCATCCAGAGTAGCGAATACTGAGACTTATCCTCCCAACGTAGAGGTGATTAGTTGAGGGTATATGGTTTCTAGGATCCATAAAGGACAGATCATTTTTTGAGCCATCTATGAGGTTGACAGTCGCACAACATCAAGGACTTGGGGAATATCATTCTGCTCATATGGTCCATAAGAAAAATTGCAAGGTTAAGTGATATGATTTAAATTAGTAATACTGCTAGTGTACAATTATTAGTAATAGACAATGGTAATAGCAGGTCAATCCCACAAAGAACCTTTTCAAGTTAAATTAAAAACTGAAATTTTAAACTTAAAATCAAAAAATGGGTAGTTTGACTTGAAGTATAACTAGAAAAATCAGAAAATCAAAGCAAATAAAAGTAAAGAAAAATCAGATAATTAAAAAGATTAGAGCATTTGGAATCCACTAAATAATCATACAATCCAATTCATGCAATTATTCTATCCTTTGTCTCAAAATATAACTCAGAAAAAAAAAAAAAAACAAATCAATGTTTCATATCCGAAAATTTTGTTTTTTGCAAAATCCCTTTTGTAATTAAAAACCAAGTCAGAAACCCAAGGTCTCCTTCACTTTATAAAAGAATAAAACTCCTAAGCATCACCTATTAAACTATAAGCATTGACTATCAAAGGAAACACAATTCTAAGCATAACCTATCAATATTAGCATAGATGATCAAAATCCTTTTATTTATAGAAATTAGAAACGGAAGTTCCCCCTTTGGCATGAACACAAATCTATTTTTTCTTTTAAAAAGCCCTTTAAAAAGAGACAAACAAAAATGAAAAGAAATGACAAACATAAAATTGAACAAAAGATTACTTAGCTTTTTCCTTCGCTTCGATTAGAAACTTAGCCCGCCATTGAAAAGAACCTTAGAAATAGTTTCATTGATAGTGATTCTTTTACAATGGTCACTTAGAATTTTCTCTTCTAGATCCTAGTTTTTGAAATATGGCTCTAAAATGCCTTAAAATAAAATCAAAACATATAGAAGGAAGAGAAAGGGAGAGAGCATGGGGGATCCTCCCAAGGTGGCTCCTTATATATATATATATATTTGGCTCTTTAGGTTCATTATATCTGGGCTTTTTTGGCAGCTTGGGATTAGGGTTATCTCTTGAGATAAGAAGGATCCCTTATCTTCTTAGCTTGAATCGAATGGGGATAAAATGATGCTACAAGCTTTTAGATAGCTCAACTAATCTTCAAATGGAGTCTCACATAGTGATGTGTAGAAAGTAATCTTCAATGGTGTGGATTTGTTTGCGATCCCATCTTAAATGATACAATCAACTTTCTGAGGTCATAACTTTATCAATTTAGCATTGACTTTCACAATCTTGGGCTCCACATGTATCTATTCTGAAAGAGCTTTCCAATGGTATAAATATTGCATAGATTCTATGCTCAGTTTGAGAGTTATACTGGTTTAATCTAGGTTTGAGAAAAATGAGATTCTTCTTTCCTCATTTTGAACTCTATCTTTGGTTTTTCTTTCACTCTATCACTTGGATTGAATTTTCATTTTTCCAAAAAATTTGAATTGGAGTCCAAGGTAAAGAAGATGAATCAGTCTCTCATTCAAATTTATCTCCCGTTAAAATTATCTTCTTTGAATTATCCTAGAGATAATTCGAATTATTTCAAATATGCAGCTAATTTGGACCCTACCATGTGAGGCATCTCCTTCGCTTGAATTGTGGGCCCCATGAGAGGTCTTTTCTTCAATTAGGACTCTTCAACGAACAAGATGAGTGGGCCTCCCCTTTGGTCGATCCTCACATGTGTGAGACAATATGCATGTGTGTATGTGGGGTCCACTAGGTGAATTCTTCAATTTGCTTCTTTCTCAGCTTCAGTTCAATAATGTGGGTCCCTAAATGATTGCTTGTGCTCCAAAGTCGGTCCTATGTCAGTCTTGATGCAACTAAGACTTTTTTCAAAATCCTCCCTAGGGTTCGGTTCTACAGGTCAAAAATTATCATTCCTTTCGCAAATTTAGCTTAACTGGTGAAGTAGTGAAGAGTTCTGATCGAATTGAGACTCCTTCGGAAAGATTCTAGATCCAACTAGGATTCTTCTAAATTTTGAAAAACTGCATAAAATGTTGAAATGATGTAGGAAATGTGTGAATTTCTTGAAATCTCAACTTTGAGGTGAAAATGGATAAAATGATGAATTTCATTAAAAAACAGTTCATTTAACCTAATTAAGTCCATTGTTCTATTAAAATGATGAGTTTATGATGTAATTTCATGGAATTAACTTGAAGACCATGCGTCGTAGTGGATACATGAATAAATCGCTTGTGTGTCAATCAACCCTACCCAGTTATTTGCCACATAGGCTATTAAACCCGGTCAAATTTTGCGCAACTTGACTAGCCCAAGGGTGTTGCTTGTGAAGGATCTTTATTGGATTTAGTTCTTTAGTTGCAAGTCCAATACCACCCCAATATCCATGTGATCTGAAACGGCATGACTGGCTTTACCATAAAGCCATTGCTTTAGTCCCCACAAAAAATAAGGCCCCAAATAAGAGATTTCCATAATTTTTTATTCAATTCCCCCCAAAAAAAGGCCTCATAATAGTAAATGAAATTTTTTTAAATTCTAAAACAAGCAACTACCTCCCTTTTGTTTCTCCCCAAAAAAGGTCTTATCGTTTCATATTGTAAAAAAAAAAAAAATCAATTGGTATCTTTTTCACATTTCAAAAAAATAGCTACTATCTTTTCTATCATTATTTTCTAAATAATGTGATTATAGGATAGGTTGAGAGTTTTGTTTTATTCACATGCTATTCCACTTGTTGCTTATATGCCATATTATATTCAGCTCGTGGGATTATGGCCATATTATGTGCAATTGGATTTATGGTACATTGGAGTTCAATAATTTTTAAATCTAATTTATAATCATCAATTTGTCAGTTGACTTGGAAAACCTTAAATGTAGGATAGTGTTCATGGTCCTGCATCAAAATCTCAACCCAAACTAAAAATTAACAGGTTGGATTGGCAGGTGTTTGCAATTAGCCAAGTTGGCTGGTCAAATATCAAGAATGTACTCAACCCAAACCATCGCATTTCATTTTTACGTCATAAATGTCAACTCCAACCCTGGATTTATTAGTTTGGGTTTAGGTTGGTTTGCGAGTCATGTCAGTAATGATTGTCTCTTTTTACAACTAAATGATTCTTACCCCATATAATATTTATTGTTGGTTTCACCATTTTTTTCCATGCATTCAAAGTACCAATAGTGATGGATAATGTTTATAAAGTGCTCCCACTGTGTTCATATCTACTCATTCTAGATATCAAATTGTAATTTTTTACTTAAAATGATTATTGAAAAATCAAGTCAACATTAAAAAGAAAACTAAATTTTGGGGCTCAACTGGGTTTTTTTTTTATTCTTTGTAATGGTATCGAGTTTCCCAAATATGATTTTCCTTAATTAATGTCTCCTTTTGGTTTCAAATATGACTTAAATAAAATTTTTATGATAATGTAAAAATAGAAAATGGCTCATTTAGGATTGTCACTTTAGGCCTCTAATTGTCTCGAGCCGGCCCCGTAAACGGCAATCAAAGAGGATTGCACACCATCATTATCACCCAATGACAATGAAAATATGTATATATCCCTAGTGTGCCTCATCTTAACTCTCACAAAGATGATCGAGGCGGTCAGTCTGTACGATTAAGATGACCCCGCCTATTGAAACCATGTATGCAACAAATGTACACTCAAAGTTTGTTTGTTAAAAATGTTAGTTGTATGATATGCAATGAACAAGAACATGAAGCATGAAGAATAAGAAAATAATATTTTATTAGTACTACCATGAAATTGAAGAATACACTTTCACTTACTAATAACATATTACAATAATTTCAATGTCATGTTTCTTACATGTAATGAAAAAATCTCTCTAAGCAAAGGCTTAGTCTTTGGTTCAGCAACTATTTCTCGCGAAGGAGTGTATGAAATGGTGACCTTTTTTTCTTATCTTTGATTGCTTTGCAGACAAAATGATACTCCTTAGCAATGTGCTTCGACTTCTTATGAAATCCTTGATTCTTTGCAAGAAATATAATCGACGTATTATCCACATTTAGTATAATAGGTCTTTGGCACTTGGAATAATGTCCAAGTCTAATAACAATCGTCGAATCCAAATAGCTTCTGAAGCAGTTGCGGAACTAACGACATTTTTGGATTCCATAGTTGACTTTGCAAGTGGGTTCTATTTGTTACTGGACCATGAAAGAGCTCCCCTATCCAATAAGAAAATATATATTGATGTGGACTTAGAGTCATTTTGGGCATCTTAGAATGATGCGTCAATATATGCTTGCACTATAAGATCACCACCCCGATAGCATAGCATAGCATTTTTTGTGCCTTTTAAATAGCGTAGAATTTGCTTAACGGCCATCCAATCTTAAAAATCGGGGTTACTCTAGAAGCGGATAATCAGACCTGTTGCATAGCAAATATTGGGCCAAGTATATAACATGGCATACATGAGGCTACCTATGCACTGACATAGAGCATCCAATTCATTTGATGAATTTCATCATTAGTTTGAGGGCATTATTCTTTGCTGAGCTTACAACTTTTTCTCTATTGGGGTATCGATTGGTTTGACATTTGACATGTGAAACATATGTAATACATTTTCAATATATTGGCTTTGGGAAAGCCGAAGCACGTGTTTTTTTACAATCACTTATGATATTAAAATTTTCATCTCAAAAACTTCCGAAAAACCATTTCTTGACTTCTAGCAAAAATTCCATATCATTACGTGCAATGAGCATGTCATCAACATATATAGAGAGTATCACAAATTGATGTTTTTACCTTTTAATATAAATGTAGTGGTATTCATAGCACATTTGAAAACCATTTGAAAGAACAACATCTTGAAATTTTATATACCACTACCTAGCGAATTGTTTGATTCCATAAATGGATTTGTTGAGTTTAAGAACTTTATTTTCTTGCCTTAGCATACCCAATTGGTTGTTGCATGTATATTTCTTCTTCTAAGTCTCTATCATATGATGTAACTCGAGATTTAATCTTGCAACATTAGATAATAGAATGCGCACTAAGGGGAATCACACCACTGGAGAGAATGTTTCATCATAATCGATCTCCTCAATTTTGGTAAAGCCCTTGGAAACTAGCTTGGTTTTAAATTTATCAATTGATCCATTTCCTTTGCATTTTATTTTCAAGACCAATCTGTTTATAATAGCTTTACGTCCCGGTGGCAGATTCAAAAGATCCAATACTCGTTTTTTACGATCTAGCTAATCTCATAATTCATTGTGGTGATCCAGTCTTTTGAATTCCTTGATTCAAGAGCCTGTTAAAAGGTTTGAGGCTCATCTTCATGAAGAATAATATATGCATGAGTCCCATTCAATACTAAAGTATCTCCAACTAATTAACCTATGAGAGCTTCTACAAGGATTATTATCTTGTTCACTCCCACTTACTCTTGATTGGGTAGGATCATGCCCACTTACATCAGCTTTTGGGTTTGTATTTATTTTAGGTTGGGAGTGTTTTTCCATTTCAAATAATTCAATTGTTACTCTTGTTTTCTTCTTCTCTAAGTATTGGAATTCAAAGAAGTTAATATCTCATGACTCTACTTCGATCAACCGTGCATCTTGGTCATCATAGATTATAACATATCCTGTAGTCAATTAGGAATACCTAACAAAGATGCTCCGAATAGTCTTTGATTCTATCTTGCTGGGATGAGAGATCTTCTTAGGCTTAGTGTGTTGGGCCCACTGCCATGATGATGGCCCACACTACTGAAAATAACGTCCCTCACCCTTCATTATCTCCTATTTTCTCTTCTTCAATGAGGAAGCAGAAAGGGCATCGAAGCCCTTTTATTTCTCCCCTCAATGGTTCTTCCTGAATATATGAATGTTGGGGGAATGAAAAATATACATATTGTAGAATAGCCATCTTCTTCACCGTATCTATTCTTGAGATCTAACCCTTTGCCCATTAGCTTTTTCATCAGGTATTCATCCATGAGACTGTGAATAATAAGGAGTGATTTGAGTGGGAGAGATTTCTAGTAGATCTCCTCTAATTAGGGTTGTAAACGGATAGGTTCAAGTCCGAGTCCATGGTGGACCCGGAATTGGAATCGAAACTATTTTGAAACCAGTTTCTTGGATCCGGAATCGGAACCGTTAAGGAGTGGAGGGACTTGGAACCGGAATTGGAATCGTGTATGGGGTAGGTTCGGGTCCGGGTCTGAGTCTGTGTAGAGAATGCTTTAGAGAAAAGGTTACCTTTTAAGAAAAAATTTCAAAAATTAAAAATATGTTGAGTCTCGGGACCACGGGTTGGAACCAATGTAGAACCAAACCCGGAACCTTTTGGGTCAAGGGTCCAAAAATAGGATTCAGACCCAGACCCGTTTACTTATTGGTTCCTAAATAAAGACCCAAACCCAGTTATTAACGGGTCAGAACATTCGGGTAATCGGAGAATCGGGGATCCATTTACAACCCTACCTCTAACCTCTTGGTGAATACGCTATTGCATCCTTTGCATAGATTGGCCTTGTACGTTGTAGCGGACTCGTGGCAACAATCCAAACCTTCTGTAGCTATCTCCAACTAATAGTGGTATTAAAGCCTGAATCCATTTCACTCACGTAAGAAATCCACCACAAAGATCGCCTTTGAGATATTCCTAATCTTCCATTGGTGACGATAAAGATTTTTCCTTTTGGGTTTTATCTAAAATCTCATCAAAAGCCCGATCTGAACCGTTTATCTAATCTGGAGCATTCGGCTTGCCTTAGAGAGGAGATATCAGCCATTAAATCCTCATGGATTGAGAGTATTATGTGAAAAAGTAGAAAATATATATAATTTCATTTTTTATTTTTCTGCAATTTTTATGGGGCCCAAAAAAATTTTCAATCCTCTTCAGTGTCCTCTCATATTTATCTCTATCTGATCATCAATTCTTTCTAGTTAACATGACTCAACTTGAGCATGGTTTGAACCAAATTGAGTCATGATTTATAGTAAATTGAGCTTGAGCTCTACCATAGGATTTATTAGAAATCAAGCCCAACTAAGGGTGGCTTAGACTTAGCTTAATAGTGCAGCTTAAGTTCTAGCTGAGGTCATGCTAAACTCAGAAGTGTTATCATTTGTGATCTTATTATTCCCAATTGGGTTATTTTCTCAAAGGACAAGTAATGTTAAGATTTATTTAATTTATTTTAAATACATTGCTAATATACCATATTAAATTGGTTTAAAAAAACTAAAATGAATGATAATGTCACTAAATCTTCGATTTCTTTTGGAAGTCGGAATTAGCCTTCCTTTTGCTTCCTCCAGGGGTTTTACTGCTAGTGGACCTTTTGCCATTGATATTTTTGTCATTTGAACAATAATCGGTTTATTTTCTTGATTTAAGCTGGTTGTTCGAAACCTTCTATTAAGAATAACAAAAACATGCATTCTAAAAGTGCTTCTTGTTGTTGAAGTAACAAGTCATGTTTTTCATGAATTATTCGTTTGTGTAATTGTGTTGAGCTTCAACGTCGAGTCAAGCCACGTCAGAGTCAAGCCATTAATTTGGATTTGAATTATGGAATGTATCATTTTCCCGCTTTCCGCCCTCGAATAACTATTCTTCTATGAAACTATAGGGTCTCAACATTTGGGTGGAGGCAAGCTCTAATACCAAATGACTTTACAAGATCAAGGTTCATGCAAAGTATCTTACAACTTTATTGATGACTTCATTGGCAATACAAACTCAACTGATTCCAAATTTCTCTTTTTTTTTTTTTTTTTGTAAAGATAAAGTATTTCATAATCCATCAAGTAATACATAAACATCTCCCATTTTAATATAGGAAATGAACAATACATCAGGACAGGTCAATCATTCATAAGTGATGTCTGAATCCTTCTCTCCTTCCAATTTTGCCAGTTTGTCAGGTTCCTCATTGTGTTCTCCTGGTACTCGAAAGGATGCATTTAGATCCTGACTCCTGGTACTTGAAAGGATGCATTTAGATCCTTACCTCAGGATCTGAAGATCTGATTTTATTCAAGACAGAAAAATTGCATTGGGTTCTGTTAGTTCTCCTGCCCAAGCGACAGTGTTTCTTTCTTGAATCTCCTCCTAGTACCGCACCATGAAGGTTGTCATTATAATTTTAAGCATCATACTGTAGTCAAGAACTCTGCTCCATTTGAATCCCCAAGTCTTGTTAGGCCCGGGTAGGACGTTTCAATCCCTCCCCATTCGCAATTTATGCCCAGCCAAACTGGAGAGTAACACATCCCTTCCTGTTTACCACATAGATGAAGGATTCACAGACTATACTAATAAATCTATTAAAAATACCAACAGAGGGTGTAACCATTATCACAAAGAAATGGAAGAATCAAACATTGGTGAATGTAGACTATCCCCGCTCATGCTTCAAAATCCTCTGGCTAGAAGGGATTGTCACAATCTGTAATGAAAACTTTTAAGCAAGAAATCAAAATAAGTAAATAAATAAATAACCACTCAGCCACACACCTGAAATTGTTCATCGGGCATTTCCTACTTGGCTTCAAGAAAAGCATGTGAACCTACAATCAAGAGTCAGATCATGCTCCGGGATGCAGTACTCATGATACTTGTCAGAATCTTTTGCACAGGCCATGGAATGTGCAGGTGATAGTGTCAACTCTTAACCCTTTCATCTGTGTGCTGTAGTTCCACTTTAACAGAAGCCACTGAACGGAGGACCCTGTAGCTTTTTTTAAAATATACATATTCATAACAACAACCTGTACATGTAGCCGTGGAAAAGTGGCTTGAACCCAACATCTTAGAAAGCATATATAGAGCAGGCATTGTGCCTTTTAGCAGTCATTGCATGAACCATGCCCCAACAATAAGATAAAAAGGATAATAGTCAGACCACATTTGGCCCTTATTCGCATTGAATACAGGCCCCTGTAATTATTTAGTAGCATTTGCTGGATGCAAATTTGTTCCATCAGAGACATTTTCAGGCATTGGTATCCACTCTCATCAACATATAAGACAACACAAATTTGGACCCCATCTCTATGAACTCCAGGCCTGAAGATGTGATTTATACCCTTGGGAGGGGATGGATCACATGATTACGTCATAGAAATAAACATGTATTCAAATACAAAATGCTATTTTCTGCTGGACATACAAAACAGCAGATCCATGAATGTTACACCCCATATGCAAGAGAAACTTTTTTCGAAATCATCCAATGTAAATTGTTATACTACAAAACAACACTTTTATTGTTAACCCTCATAGAAGATTACAATAGTTTAAGAACAAATTATTCATGCAGTTTGCAAACATAAATTACAGGGACCAGCAGCAATATGGATAACCTCTAAAAGAAAACATGAAAAGGTTGGCAGCTATAGCGGGAGTGCACGCAACTTGGGTGGCAGTTTATGAATCCCCCAGTCTGAATTTGTTCTATCATCATGAAGAATGAGAACATTCAGTGTGCCAGATTCTCTTAACCATGCAGCGACAACAGAACCTGATGATACAAACCGACCTATGTTGAATTTGGCCGCATGGAAAGGGGCGCCCATTCCACTAAGTAGTGCTTCAATAGCACGCCGAAGAGTTCCATCACCAATCACCTTGCTGTGCTTCCCCCACCCAGTTAAAATGCTGTACAAACAGTAGATTTGTCTCAAAAGATGGATGACTACCTCTAAGAATAACAAATAAAATTCAATATGAATGCCAATATCTTTGGAATGTTCTAATTGGATCTTTGTAAAGACATCTGTACCTCAATAACTTAGGTAACTCATGCCCTTCAAAAACGACAGATCGTATATTAAGCAGCCAAGCATGAACCATAGCCCGGGCAGCGCCAATAGACATAAGATGCAAATCCAAGCACGAATCAGTCCAAGCATTATCCCAAACTTGTCTACGTTTCCCTTCAAGCACAACTAGTTGTGCTCCTCTCCTCTGAAAAAGAAAAAGAAAAATTATATTAAAAAAGGCAGTGTCTTGGGCACATTTGGATACTCCCCAACGTACAAGTACTTCGTAGATTGGACACATCCACTATGCTCTGTTGGGGCAATGCAAAAATAGGAATCAAATGAGTTGGCATATGGTTTTTCCCACTTGACCAAAATTAATATCGGCAAACGGTGATAGTAATTTGCAGTAGGAGGGGAAGAAATATGGAACTCAATCTAACAGCAATTTAAGTTTCTATGTTGCCCAAATGCATCATTAAACTCTACATTTAGGTAAGGATCTCAAACATGTAAACTCATCATGAGTCTCACAGAATATCAACAATTAAAAAAAGTATATAATAAATAAAATTCCAGAAGAAGGGTCTATTCCTTACCTTACCTCAAAAACAGCATATTAGTCAAGAAGAATTTCAACTATCAGAAATACTGTGTAAGTTTGAAAACAACAGATGCATAATAGAAGGTGCCGCTAGTTATACGAATGAGGGCACGGAAGGTTACCTGGCCAAAGTGCCATAGCATGTCTGTTAATGCATTATAAAAGGCGGATGCTGTTGAAGAGTCCATACGTGTCACTTGATCAAAAAGAGATTGAGCTTGAACCCAAACTCTGTCTCTGCATCCCATTAGAAGTCCATGGGCGATACCATAGACATGGTCATCGAACAGCTGTAGTTCTTCGAGTAACATGGACGCATCTTCAAATGAGTTGCAACGACTGCAATGAGCAATTTAAGCACAGAATGCATAGAAATGTGAGCATACAATAAACTGAGTCAGGTGTTGAGAGTCTGACTGCAATGAGCAGTGACCTTAACCTCAATACGAAATACTCGTAGGAAATTGAGAAGCCAAGTTTTATGAAACTTTTTTTCTGATGTAAAAAGGAAATGTGTATGGTGAAAAAGGTAAATAAGAAATGAAGGTTTTCACCCAATGGAACAGGTTTCATGGTGGTTATGTTTTTTAAGTTACTTCATCATGGAAGTGGATATAGTTACTTTTCTATTAGAATATTTTAATTTCATGGGCTTCATCCGTACCAATTAAATCCAACAGAAAGATTTAAAAAATGTTTAGACATTTATATATTATATAACCCTAAGCCACCACCAACACTTCAGTGTTCTTAATGCCGTAAGTGAATTCACAATTGGATAGAGATTCAAAGCTAGGTATAAAATTCTTTACCTGCAGGCATTCAAAATGGCAGAGAAGGTAACGACATTTGGTTTTATGTTCAGCTCATGCATCCTGCGGAAAATCCCCAAAATGCTCAAGATTTCATTAGGCTTGCTCTTCCCTTTTCCTGTCAGCAGACTCTTGTTATCTATAGCTAATTTGTCAAAGATTTTCATAATCTGATTAACTCCGTCCCTGTCTTCGAAAGCACACCCCTCTATTTGGGCAGTAGTGCTCATTCGGCCAAAGGCATCAATGATAGAATTATAAGTAACAACATTTGGCCGAATCCCCTGCTTCGTCATCTGATCAAGCATCAACATAGCAAACTCCACTAACCCATTCTTGCACAGCGCATCAATCAATGCACTGTACAAGACAACATCCGCCTTCAGCCCCCTCTGCTGAAACTCGGTAAATATCTCCATTGCCTCTCTATACAAGCCTCCTTTCAAGTATACATCAATCAAAGTTGAATAAGTTAACACATTGGGATGAACAGATTCCATTTTCATCTCTTCAAACAAGTACTTCACCAAGTCATACTTTCCCTGTTTCCCATACCCACCCAAAAGGGCATTATAGGTGACAACATCCTTTGCAATACCGGAATTCTCCATCTCTTCGCAAATACTCAATGCTTCTTCAAACTGCCCAAGCCTTGTGTAAGACGAGAGCAATGTGTTGTATGTCACTCTATCCAAAACAATACCCAACTGCTTCATCCTATCAAATAGATCCAACGCCTTATCTAATCTACCCGATTTGGCAAAACCATCAATCATTGTACTATAAGTGACCACATTGGGCACCAAATTGTTTTGAACCATCTCAGACAAGATTCGAAGGGCCAAATCCATTTGCCCACCTTTACAAAGAGCATCTATGTAAGTATTAAAAGTGAAAATATCACGGTCCATTCCCCAATAGGTCATTTCATTGAAAACATCCCTCGCCGCCTCCCACATTCCACAGCGACTGCAGACGGCGAGGAGCGAATTGTAAGTAATTCGATCTGGGTAGACCCCATTGGGCACCATTTCATTGAAAACAGAAATAACCCAGTTGAAATTGATGCCGCCCTTACCACAGGCATCGATTACGGCGTTGTAAGTGATGAGGTTAGGCATCAAACGTTTGGCTTTCATGGTCTCAAAGAGCCTAATTGCCTGATCAGCAAGCCCATTCCGCCCGTAAGCGCTGATGAGAGCAGAGTAGGCATACACAGTGTTGCCATAGCCGTCCTCACACGCCCGGTCAAAGAGCCTCTTGGCAAGGTCAATGCGGTGGAGCCGCCCCAGAATGCTAATGGTAGCACTGACGAGCTTGCCCTGCTCCGTGGGTCGGCGCTCCTTGTGGACGGCGAACTCGAAGCACTGGAGCGTCTTGGCACACTCGCCGCGGTTGCCAAATTCCCAGAGGAGGAATGTGTAGTCATTTGCGCCCGAGAAGTGGGGGGCATAGTGGAGGAGGACGTTCTCGAGGGCTACTCCATCCACGCCGGCACGGGTGGCGTGGAAGAGTGCCTCCTCGGCGACGGAGCTGTGGCGGGTGCGAGAAAGATTGGATTTGGGGCGGCCCGAATGCATCTTCGAGACCATGCGGGTGGACCGCCGGCCCCGGAACTCAGCATCGAGCTCGGTCTCTTCGGCAGGGGCACCGCCGGAGGAGGAGGACGAGGGTGGTGGTGGTGGGGTGGTGGTGGGGGCAGAAGGGCTTTGGGGTTTAGGAGTGTTTCGAGAATGCGGAGAAGGAGGAGAGAAAGAAGGGTTTTGGGGGGGTTTAGGAGTGTTCCGAGAAGACGAAGATGACGATGAAGAAGGACACAAGGAAGTAGAGGAGGATGAAGAAGAGCTAAAATGAGTTTGGGAGCTGCAGCTTTGAGGGTTTTGGGGGTTGTTTTGGAGATGGAAATGGTGGGGGGTTTTAGAAGAGGGAGTGAAGGGACAGTTGGAGTGGGGGGTTGAAGAGGAAGCCATTGGATGATGGAGAGGCTTCAGCTACTCATGGGATGGAAAGATGGGCAGAGGACTGGGCCTTTTATAGCCACTCTCTCTCTAAATTAAGACATTGATTTTTTATTTTTTCCATTTCCAGCCTTTTTCTTGCTTTTCCACTAAGGAAAAGTAGTCAACTAGTCCACTGGTAGATTGTTAGATTTTACACTAGTAAACAACTCATGCTCCACTCTTTGTGGCCCCTTGCATGATTATTTCAATAGATCATGTGGGCCTTATTTTGAAGATGATTTTAACTCTGATGTGTTGAGTTTATACGGTTATAAGATTGTATGGGTGTGTTAGGGACACTTTGAGGAGAGATTACGATCAAAGATGTAGTGGATGGTTGCCTAATCTTTCATGGTAGATTAAGTGGTTTGAACTTTAGAAGTAGGAGTTCACTTTAGTAATAAGTAAAACTAATTTTTGGAAACTTAACTTTATCTTTGTTAATGATAATGAATCATTTATGTGGGTGAGCTGTGATTGCATTAGCGCGTGGGCCCACACGCACATGTCAGAGAAAAAAAATCATGGAGGCAATATTATTGCTCTACGTGTGGCCCAAGAGATAAATCTACGGTGATGATATCGATTGCTATCAAGTCAAAGATTTTGTAAAGATTTTGCAAAGCGTTAATATTGTTTGGTTCGTGAATTACATCCCTAAAAGGCATAGTTGTATTCCGTTCCATTTAATGGCCCAGATTTGGAATTAGGAATAACCGAATATCCTTTGAAAGATTTCGAGCCTACTTGCAGCCCATAGCAGCCGCTCTAGGCCTAATATCGGCTCCGATTCTAGCCCATTCCTTATAAAACGGAATGCCACCCGAAAGTTTTATTTTGTTTTGTATATTAAATAGTTTAATGAGTTCAAGTATTCCATGCTTTTATTCATATGTAGTGAAAATTATAAAATAGCTGATTGTAGAGTATATTTTAATTAAAATGATGTGAGTGTGCATTTTTAGTATTATTATAGTGTTTTATTTTTTAATAAAAATTAGTTATTCTTCCAGTTTCTTTTTCATTTTCATATTTTCTTTCTATAATGGAATATTGAAATTGACCAAAATACTGGAACATTCCATTACAAGGCCAAATTGGAAAAAGGACCGGAATAGAATTGAAAACTTTAGTAAAAGGGGCCAAAAATTTATTGATTTATAAGTCATTTGTTAGCACCCATTTACGTATATAAATGTTGCGCACACATAACATATACATGGTTCACTTTTATTTGCACATAAAGGAAAAAATGAGTTGTAAAAAGTTGTAAATGAAATTTATGCACCTAAAGAGGTGTGAAAATATCACATACATCTTTTACTAGAGAAGAATGGGTACTTACAAGTGACACATTTGAGAAGTTGTGATTTCAACATTTGTCATGGTCTTTTTTTTTTTTTTTAAACTTTTGTGGCCTTAAGATTTTAATTAGAATCATTCAAAAATTTTATCAACCCATTGAACCTCATTAAATTTAGTTTCATATCTTAAATATTCATAGATTTTGATGTAATAAAGACTTCTTCCATGTAATCCAAAATTTTCAATGTTTACTCATGTAAAAATGATGTTTGAAACAAATATGGTATTGCATTTCATATGTATGAATTTTACATAAGTATGACTCACATTTGCAAAATTTGCATATGTAAACCTCACTTACATACACCACGCACCTCACTTACATACACCACGCTTAAATGACAAACTATCATTCATTGATTAATTTCGTGAGCTCACTATTTGTTAATGTTTGGACTATAACTAATCCAATAGAAAACTAAACACAAAGAACAATGTTTTTTGTTTACATTTATCATCCTAACCATAATATATAAAAAATTGATTATGTTTAAAAAAGATTTTCTTTAATTTTGACTTGCCATATTTTGTAAGTTTTAAAAAACTTCATTGTAAGGATTGTCAATGAAAGAAATGCAAAACACATTGAATTGGTGTTTTAAAGACAATTTGTGGAGAGAAAATGGTCAAAGTTAGGGTGGATGATTGTCCATTTTGTATTGTGGATTAAAGGGATTGAACTTTAAAAGTGGGAGTCACTTTGGGTATAAGTAAAACTCGTATTTGGATCTTTTCTAATCTCAATGGTCAATAATTTATGTGGGTGAGTTGTCAATATGTTTTCATATGGGGCCCAAACATGCATGATCAATGAGCTCTCCAAGTGGATATTATTGCTTGGTGTGTGGATGAAAGGATCACAAAGGCTATGAAGATTTTTGGGGCCTCAGATTTATAGATGGCAAGTTTAATAATATACAGTGGAAGAAATAAAACAAATTTGCAAATAAACAATTAACCACATAAGAAGAAGACATAGATATTTAACGTAGAAAACCCCAACCAAGTAAAAAAACTACAAATCCAACAAGGATCAACTATCAAGCAATAACAAATAGTTACAAGATATACTCATAATTGTTATCCAGTCACTCCTTCGACCTAAGAACTGATTTCTTCTTGCATAACTCCTTGCCATGATTCTCTTTTGCGTGCACTGCTCTCTACTTAATCAATTCACACCTTAAACACACATGATGGCCTCAATCTTCTACAAGAGATATAGAAGCAATATTTTCTAACCCAAAGCTTCGACATAATCTCTCAATGAAAGCTCTAGAGAAAGGAATGAATCTCCAATGTGAAATCTTAACTCAGATTATGGAGACCTGTTCTAAGGGTTGAAAGAGAACCTCTTTTTATAACCCATAATTTGTGCATTGAAAGAATACTTCTTGTAGAACAAGAACTGTTAGTTCCTTAAAGAATAATCCTTGTAGAATAAGAAATATCAGTTCATACTCCTTGTAAAATAAGAACTACAAGTTCTGACACAAAAATGAAATAAATCGGAAAATGAAAGTGGGTTCCTTAGTTTATCTAATAGAAATATAAAATACAGCTTAGTAGACCCAAGTTTTGTCGAGCTCATGAATTAGCTAATATGAAAAAACCTTACAATCTCTCTCTTTGGTAATTCATAGACAAGATTTTCTAGACATACAATCTACCCAAAAATAAAAACCAAAATTACATTAAGGAAAATTGCATTAAAAAATTGTTTTGTACAATTTTGTACCATCAACTTCAGCCTATCTTCATACTCTTTCATACTCCACCCCCCCAACCCCCGGCCCCCCTTTTATCCATAATTGACAAAAATAATATTGTCAGCATGGAGCATTTCTATTAATCAGAATCTAGCAGTAGCTCCTCCTTAATTTTGACTTCCCCTTAATGATATCCTCATAGCAACTGAGGGTGGGAGCTTGATCTTCTTGATCAAGGGTGTTCGACTTTGGTGCCCACATTTGTGAATTCAAATGTTTTAACATATATCAATACAGTAGGCAAATTAATTTTCTTGACCTAGATGGCTCTAGTCTTAATCATTGGCTTGGATAGTGACTACTTCCATTACTTGTTCTTTGGTAGAGCTCTCAGCTTGTTGCAATGGGTTGAATGTGTCCTTTAATTTTACAATGATTGCATGTGGGTGTGACTTCAGGACTCGACACATTCTTCTTCTTTGCGCTACTCACAATAGGATTTGTGCTTGCAACAAGTGGAGTAGTAGGTGCTAAAGAATTTAAAGCAAAATTTTTAACAAAAGTAGTTTTACCTTTAAGCTTTAAAGTAGATGCACCATGATCAAAACCAATACTGTGTTTATCATCAGACCTTTTTTGAAAGAGCATAATGTCATTAAGTGTTATTGAACCAGCATTCATCTTGTCAAGTAATTCCTTTGATGCAGTCAACTTTGACATTGTCATCTTCTTCAACTTGGCAAGTCTGCAACTTTTTCTTTAAGTCTCAGTAGTTAATTTATTAGCCATTGATTTTTTCTAATCTTCCAAACGTTTGACCCTTTTAAGTGCTTCCTGTAATTCGGCTTTGAGAGAAACAATTTGGTCTTGTGAAACTTCCCACTCAAATTAAATCTTGCTCCCATATTTGGTTAACTTAGCACAAACTTTAAACGAGGAGTTATACTTCTTTTTCCAATCAGGTTCTTCATCTGGTACTGTATTATTGAAACCATTGTTAGAAGCAATATGTGAAGATCTAGCCATGAAAGCCTTAGACTTTTCTTTGCTACAAGCAGGATTCTCAGTTTTAGGTTTTCCTTTTCTCTGTCAGAAGAATTATTATCTCATGGTAGATTGAAAGCCTTTTTCTTCTTTTTGTTATTACCACAGTCATTGGCAATATGTCTATAGCCTTGACATTCAAAACATCAAATTCATTTTGAAGACTTTGTCTTCTTAGACTTCTCAGATATATTTTTTTATAAGCTTCTTAAGGGTTTGCATGAACAGAATAGCTTTGTTTATATTTACTTCCTCAGAATTAGAATCTGAATCACTTTCAAATCTTTTTGCTCATTCCTTGGAAACTTTTAAGGCAAGTCCTTTTGGTTTTACTCTCCGATCAACAATGAAGTTTGCCTTAAAAAGGTTTGTAGATTCCCTACCAACTCATCAACTTTAAGATTCTTCATCTTTTTATTTTCCATAATGGCTAGACCTTAGAATACTAGCTATTTGGGAGAAACCAGAGAATTTTCTTAACAACCTTATCATCACGAATTGGTTCTCCCAGAATGAAACATGAGTTCACTATATCACTTAGCTCAACACAAAAGTCATTGAGCTTTTCATTATCAGTCACTCTAAAGGTTTCAAAGGTAGTAGTCAAATTCTACAACTTTGTCTTTTTCACCAAATCAATTCTTTCATGCGCTATTTGCAAGATGACTCATGAATCTTTCACATTCGTACAAGTGGAGATCCTACAAAATTCAGATGGTAATACTCTATTGTAGATTGCATTGGTAGCCTTATTATTACAGTTGCAGGTATGGTTTTTATCTCTAGACACTCACCCATAGGCTTTTTCACTGGTTACACCTTCAGCAATAACCATGAGTAGAGAGTAAGTAGCCTTTCCCAACAATCTGTCATTTATCCTCATCTATAGATCTCAGAAAAGCCATCATCCTAACTTTCCAATAGACATAATTACTAGATCCATTCAAGTAAGGGGGCTTGTATGTTGATCAGCCCTCTTGGTTGATATCCATTCTAGAAATCTCAAAGGATCAACACAGTAAATCAGTGTAATCCACCCTGATACGAATTGAAGATTTTTGGGGCCCCTTATTTCTAGATTGCAAGTCTAATAAAATGCAGTGAAAGAAATAAAACAAACTTGTAAATAAACAATCAACTACATAAGAAGAAGACATTCAAATTTTTAATGCTGAAAACCCCAATAGGGTAAAAAATCATAAATCCAACAAGGATCAATTATTAAGCAATAGCAAAGTGTTACAAGATATACTCACAACTCTTATCTAGTCACTCTAACCTAAGACCGAGTTCTTCTTGCACAACTCATTGCCATGACACTCATTCGCGTGCATTGCTCTTCACTTAATTAACTCACACCTTAAACACATAAGATGACCTCAATCTTCTACAATAGATATAGAAGTAATATTCTCTAGCCTAAAGGTTTAGTACAATCTCTTAATGAAAGCTATGAAGGAAGGAAGGAATCTATAGTATGAAATCTTAACTTAGATTATGGAGATTTGTATCTTAGGGTTGAGAGAGAACCCCTTTTATAACCCATAATTTATGCTTTAAAAGAATACTTCTTGTAGAACAAGAATTGCTAGTTCCTTATAAGAATACTCCTTATAGATTGTGAACTACCACTTTCTTAAAAAATACTCCTTGTAGAATAAGAACTACCGGTTCTGACACAAACAAGAAGCAAAATTGAAATAGGAAAGTGGGTTCCTCAGTCCATCTAAAAGAAATATAGAATACAACTCAATAGACCTAAGGTTTGCCCAACTCATGAGTTAATGAACACTCAAAAACCTTACAGTCTATAATATCGCTTGTGTTGTCAAAAAAATTCCAAAGCAATGATATCACTTCATGGATATATCATATATGCAAAAGGGACAAAAGCTTGATGATTTAGTAATTGCTTTTCCCGACCCATTTACATATGTAAATGACTTACATTCCTAGCATTTATGAATGGTGTGGAGTCAAAATTTTGGCTAAGTATGAATCTCAAGTATCCCAGTTGAGCGTGAAAATCTAAATTACATATTTTATTCAAATATTAAAAATATTAAAAAAATGAAGCATAAACATGTATAATGAGGCTTTATACACTATATATTTCTAAAACACAGCTCAAGAATAGATTTAAGGTTGTTGCACTTACAAGTTCAGACTTAGCTCACTAACTTGCAGCTTAAGTCAGACTTAGGACTTGATTAATGCATGGCATCTCTGTCTTATAGAGGGAAGAACTATGTATATGGTTTGGGGGCAGTCACCCTATCACATCATGAAATCTTTTGAAGCCACTTTTTAATTCTAAACAATAATCAAGTCAAATGGGTCATGCACCATCAAAACTAACCACACCCCCACCCTTCAAATGAAAAAAAAAAAAATAAAGGAAAGATTTGGATCCACACTGGCCTTATTAGTCCCATCATATAAAAGATGTTAGTGGATTAACTATGCATAAAATACTTAGGCTAACAGTTATTATTCAATGTTTCTTATTTACTATTCCTTTATATGATGAGACTATTGTTGGGAAAAGCGGCGCAACGGAAATACTGCGATCAACGGATCAACCATGATGAACACACAACAATCACACCATCAAGCAATCACACACATGAACACAATAATTTTACGTGCTTCGGCAATCTTACCTGCATCCACGGAGGAGATAATTCATCTATCATGATCTCATCTCAATCCCCTCAGGATCTAGGGTTACAGTACACCAATATATAGTTTTCGCTTTCTTAGCCAACAAGAAAACCCATACATAATGACTAATATACCCCTAATCCTGAGCCTCGGTTCTGGTTAAACCAGACCACTGATCCGGCTAAACCGGAATACAAGATAAAACCCAACAATCTCCACTTCGGCTTGGATTCCGAAAATCCTCAGAGCTACCTTGAGATACCCGGTAATGTCTTCACGCACCTTACTGAATGATACATCACTACACTGATGGCATAGTCTTCCCTCTTCAACACCCTAACATGTTGAACCAGCGCTTTATGCACCTCGCTGAAAGGTCTGCCTCTACACATGCTATGACCTAGCGTGGCACCTGCACCCTTGGCCCGGATGCACAGACAATCTTAGTATTGTCTAGTGTCGATCAAGTTCAAACTGACTTGAGACTTCCCACAGTTGCCTCCTTTGACCTAACACCACCATCTTGAACCTTCGAAATTCTTTCCATTTGTTGCCACACGCATGCATCCTTACAATATAATGAACCTAACTTCTATCCGTCAAGACAAAACTGAAGACCTCCCCGAATTCGGATCTCACTGGTTCCTTATGAATTTTTCCTTCTATCTCCATCCCGGTGTTCTTTCCGTCAAACTTGCAACTATCCTATTCTTGCCTGTTCTGGTGGGTTAGGCATAGTACATGCGGGTTAAGTATGACCTGATGCTTAAACTGGCTTATTCCGACCTGAACTAAACTACCTTTTTCTGAGAAAATCATCTCCGTTTAAGTCTTCTTGGATTTCCGCTAGATGATATCGTCAAAGTCCCATCAATCCATCTTCTGATGATCCATCACATCTAACTCCACTTGAACCACATATTTCCTCCCCTGTTATTTAATGTCTCCTTCATTGCTCCACCTGAAAAAGCATCCCTTATCAACCTGTAGAGATTTCTGACCATCTCACCCTCCATGATGACTAATGTTCCCTTTTCCACTTTTATAACTCCACCCGCTACAGTGCACTTGCAGCCTTTAAAGTCTAAGGTACACAAAGAAATCCAATTTCTTCGTAAACCCAGAACATATATTACATCCGTTAGAGTTTGAATAACATCATCATACACCTGGATCTTTACCGCTCTTATCTCAAATGCTCATCTATTTGCATTCTCCCCCATAAGAACATATCCATTAACAATTAGAGTTATTTGCATCAAACCAATCTTTACGCGAACATATGATAGAAAGAATCTGAATCCCAATTCCATGAATCATTAACACGATCCATACCTGTAGGGACAAAAACTTATTCCTTGTCAACCGAATCCGAGCTTTATTGCACACTACCTTCTTCTGATTCTGATTCTTTTGCTTTTTCTTCCACTTTGGTATGTTGCTCCTTTCCGATCCCTTCGATGCGGGTCTGAGCGTTCCCTCAAAATACTTAGAGCAATCTCCTATTCATGACATCAAGTAACATTTTTCAATCACTGCTGTGTCACAGAGTCTAATACTCTTTCATGCCAATCCTGAAGTAGTTTCTCCATCAACCACTTCAATCTGGCCCGTGATGCTTAAATCCATTGCTATCATCAAACTTCCAATATATTTTATCTGTTTTGTAGATCTCATCACCACGAGCACACTAGAAGAAATGGTTTTGAAATGCAACTCTAGATGGCTTCAATATCGCAAAAACAGTTTTCTGCACTTTGATTGGTCAAACATCCATGTAGACAGTTGAACAACCCATTTTCTTCCACATACGTGTAGATCTCCTCACAACGAGTCTGTAGGCTTAAATGGATCTCCGATCGAATATCGGACGATCAAGATATCACAAAAATAATTTCAACCATTGAATCTGGTCAAACCTCCTGTTTGACTATGCTGACGTCAGCCTTGCTGACACTGAGTGGGCTTTGTTGCAAATGGGTCGGGTCAACGTGATCTGGAATAGGACCTGACTTGGAATCTTGCTGGCTGGGCTCTCTGCAAAACCGGGTTGGTCCAACTTGACCCGGAACCGACTTGTTTTGTGACCTATCTGGGCTGGACTTTTACTGCTACGGGTCAGGTCAACTTGACCAGGTCTTGACCTCGTTAGGCCTTACATGGCTGCTCTGGGCTGCTGCTCCATGGGTCAGGTCCGAACCGACCCAACCCGACCTAGAACCAAAATCGACCTAGGATAATTCCTAGGCTCTTTTTCTACCTCTCTTCGTCCCTGTTTATGCAAACAGAAACCGAGACCCCTCCATCTTCTCCCCCAGCTGCGGCAATGAGGGATACCAGTGACACCAGTGACAGGCGACGCTGCTTGCGGCAAAGGAAGATTTGACGATGACAGCGGTGGCATTGCTCCGGCGGCTGTGGAGAAGAAAACAGATCTCAGCCACCCTCTTTACCGTGGCGAACAGTCATCTTCTCCGATCAAACCAAGGACCCTCTCTCTGCATAAACACGTAGAGTCCGTATCCTCTGCAACTCTGATGACTAGCAAGCCTAAAATCTTAGTACTCTAAATCTCTTTTTTTACGATTGGTAAGAACTAATCTACGTGGCCCATAAGATCAACTTTCTGACCTTTTGCTCCTCTGTTTCCATGATGAAAACAATCCGAACCCTCCAAACCACGATTCAATCCATTGTTCTTCATGAGTGATCTCCACCGAGCTTTGATACCATTTGTTGGGAAAAGCGACGCAACGGAAATACCCCTGCTCAACGGATCAATCACGATGAACACATAGCAATCACACCATCAAGCAATCATACACATAAACACAGTAATTTTATGTGGTTCGGCAACCTTGCTTACATCCACGGAGGAGAGAACTCATCTATCATGATCTCATCTTATCCTCTCAGGATATAGAGTTACAATACACCAATATATAGTTTCCGCTCTCTTAGCCAATAAGAAAACCCATACATAATGACTAATATACCCCTAATCCTGAGCCTCGATTCTGGCTAAACCAGACGACCGATCTGGCTAAACTCGAATACAAAACAAAGCCCAACAACTAGGGGACTCATTTTAATTAAATATAATCCTTATTATTTCGAAAAGACTTTATTTAGAAGACACGAGGTACACAAAGATGCAAGGAGACTTCTACTATTTTTATTAAAAATAAATAAATGTTATCCTTATCATTTTAAAAAAGTGCTATGGTGAAAACACAAAATATAGAAAGATAGAATGATAGTCCTACTATTTCAATTTAATAATTAAAAAAGAGGAATGAAATGGAGGACATGAAACTCGGTCACTATTCAGTATTTCTCTTTCTTTTCCCCTTTCTTTATTTACTTTTGGCCTTGTTGCTTTCACAAAATTGCTAATAGAAATTTGTGTTAGGGAATTCATAGATATGATATGATTGCTTGTCCCCTTGGCATTTGAAGATGCTGTGTTTCTTTGTAAAAACTCTAAATTTCAACCACTAGAAAAGTCTCAAATAGATTTTGGATTTTTTAGAATTCCAACCTCTTAGGCATTTGTAAATCCTCTACTTAAGAGGAAAATTCAGAAATTCCAACTAGGAGACAACTTTCGAAGAATTTACAAATTTTCTAGACATGAATTCAAATAAAAGAGCAAGCCCACAAAATGGATTGAAGCTTATACACTCATATGCACCATATGTCCTTAAGTAGTTGAGAAATGGTTGAGAAGAGAGTTTTAAGTGCTTTGTAATATCTTTGAATAAGTGTTTGTACCTAAAATCAATTGGTTCCTCTCATAAAAGCCCTGATAAGATGATTAGGATGATTAGATGAAAATATAATAGGTTGATAGGTTAAACTTGGGGCTACGAAAGGGCCGAGTTTGAATCTACCATGATCTACCCTCACACATGCAGGCTAGACTACCTTGCTTTTTCCTCATTATTAGGGCCCAGAGTTGGGCCAAGGTTGGAAGAAAAGAAAAAGAAAAAATCTTAGCATCACCATTGACCGATAACTTGATGCAAGTCAATGCAATTTGTTATCTATAATTTTAGCATTGTATAAAACCAAAGAGCCCGTGGGACGTAGGATTGAGCTTTATGAGGGTTGCAAGCAATGATCAGAATACAACGTCTTCAATTAGCATAAAATACAAAGATGATAAAAGGTTACATATGTTGTATTTTGAAAAAACATTAATTTCGAAGCAAGCTCAAATAATTTAATGGCCATTCCTATTAAGACTTCTTTCAATAATTGTATGGTGAACAAAAAATTTTTTTTTTGTTTTAAAAGGAAGAGGATTCCGTTTTAATGGTGGGTATTTTGTTAATGAATGGAATGAAATAAGGTTAAGATTATGCGGAATAACTTAAATTTTAATACAAAGTCGATTCATGATTAAAGGAACCTATAGAGAAGACAAAAGTGTATTCTTAATAAATTTCAATTATCATAAAAATACTAGTAAATATTCTCAATTATAAATAGAGAAAGAACTTTGTTGAATTAGTTGCATAAACAACTTGAAGTATGAAAAGTGAAAACAAGGAAATTTCAAATTATTCTAATTTCCTCATTTGAAGTATGAGGAGTCGTATAAACAACCTTAAATGAATAAGTATTCTAATTTCACCACTCTATGTGGCCATTGCTTGATTATTTGAATAGTTCACATGGGCCTTAATTCGATGTTAACTTTAATAGTGATTTAGAGGGTTATAAGATTGTATGGGTGTGTTGGGGACAATTTGAGGGGAGACTAGGATCAAAGATGTGATGGGTGATTGCCCAGTCTTTCATGGTAGATTAAGTGGTTTGATCTTTAAATATAGGAGTTCACTTTAGTAATAAGTAAACTAGTATTTGGAAAGTTAAGTTTATCTTTGCTAATGATCATGAATCATTTATGTGGTGAGTTGTCATTACATTAGCGCGTGGGCCCACACGCAAGTGACATAAAAAAAATCACGGAGGTGATATTATTGCTATATGTGCAGCCCAAAATAAATCTATGGTGATGATATCGATTGCTAGAAAAGATTTTACAAAGCACTAATATTGTTTGGTTCATGAATTTCATCCATAAAAGACATAGTTGTCAATCCCATTCCATTTAACGTTCAAGATGTGGCCTAAGGCAACAAAATATTCTTTTAAAGATTCCAAACCTACTTCCGACCCATAGCAGCTGCTCTAGGCGTATTATGCATTCTATTTATTATTATAGTATTTTATTTTAAGATAAATATTAGTCATTATTTTAGTTTCCTTTTTCATTTTCATTTTTTCTTTCTATAAAGGAATACTGAAATTGACTGAAATGTCAAAACATTCCATTATAAGACCAAATCGGAATAGGCTTAGAATAAAATTGACAACTATAATAAAAGATGCAAAAGATTTGGTGATTTAGAGGTCATTTGCTAGCTCTCATTTACATATACAAATGATGCACATGCATAACATTTACCTAATTTCACATTTATTTGCACATATATACAAAAATGAGTTGTGAAAAGGTGTAGATGAAATTTATGACCTACATAGGTGTAAAAATGTCACATATCTCATTTACTAGAGATAATCAATACTTACTAGTGACACATTTGAAAAGTTGCATTTTCAACATCTGTCATAGTCTTTTCTTTCTTTTAATAAATTCTTGCGACCTCAAGATTTTCATCAAAACCATTCAACATTTGTCGTGGTCATTTTTTTTAACTCTTGTGGCCCCAAGATTTTAAGCAAGACTATTAAAAAATTTTATCAATCCATTGAACTTCATTAAATTTAGTTTCATTTCTTAAATATTCATAGATTTTGAGGTAATAAAGACTTTTTGTATGTAATCCAAATTGTTCAATGCTTACACTTGTAGAAACGAATGTTTGAAACAGATATGATATGGCATTTCACAAGCGTGAATTTTACATGAGTATGATTCACATATGTAAATCCCATTTACACAAACCATGCTTAAAAGACAAACTACCATTGCATGATTAATTTGGTGAGCTCACTACTTGTTAATGTTAGGACTATAACTAATTCAATAGATAACTAAACACAAAGTACAATGTTTTTGTTTAAATTTTTTCATCCTGACTCTTAATTTATAAAAAATATGATTGTTTTTAAATATTTCCATAGTTCTGAACTGCCATATTTTGTAAGTTTTATTATTGTAAGGATTATCAATGGAAGAAATGCAAAAATTATTGAATTGGTGTTTTAGGGAAAATTTATGGAGAGAAAATGGTCAAAGATTGGGTGGATAATTGTCCACTTTCTATTGTTGATTAAAGGGGTTGATCTTTAAAAGTGGGAGTCAATTTGGTCATATGTAAAACTAGTATTTGGACTTTTTAAATCTCAATGATAGGCAATTTATGTTGGCGAGTTGTCAATCTGTTTTCATGTGGGCCCAAACATGCATGATGAATGAGATCTCCAAGTGGATATATCGCTCAGTGTGTGGATGAAAAGATCCCAAAGGCCATAATATCACTTGTGTTTTCATAGAATCTTCAAAGCGATGATATCACTTCATGGATCAATCAAAAGTGCAAAAGGGACCAAAGTTGACCAAAGTTTGGTGATTAAGTCGTTTTTCTCCACCCATTTACATATGTAAATGACTTATATGCCCAACATTTATGCAAAGTCCCATTTGTTTGCACTTATCTATACATCATTGCATAAATATGGTGTCAAAATTTTGGTCAAGCATGGATCTCAGGTATCCCACTGGAGCAAGAATATCAAAATTACATATTATAATCATATATTAAAAATATTGTAAAATGAAACATAAACATGTTTAATGTAGCTTTATACACTATATACTTCTAAACATCACTAAAGAATAGATTTTAGTTTGTGGTTGAACTTACAAGTTATGACTCAACTCACGAACTAGCAATTTAAGTCATATATTAGACTTCACCAATAGAGAAGAAAAAGTAAGACTTTGGACTTGATTAATGCATGGCATATCTCAACTTTCACTCTCCATCTTATTGAGGGAAGACCAAAGTTTATGGTTTTGGGTGCAATCACCCTGTTACATTTGGAAAACTTGTCAAGCCTCTTTTTAATTCTAAATAATAATGAAGTTAGATGGCCCATGTACCGTCAAAACTAAACATCCACCCCCCTCTCTCTCTCAAATAACAAAATAATGAAGGAAAAAATTGGGTCCACCACTTGTTTCATTAGTCCCATCATATAAAAGATGTTAGTAGATTAACTATACATAAAACACTTTGGAAAATCGGTTATTATTCAATGTTTCTTATTTGCTATTCCTTTATGTAATGCGAATAAGGCCGTCATTTTAATTAAATGTAATCCTTATTGTTTCAAAAAGACATTATTTAGAAAACACGAGATACACAAAGATGTAAGGAGACTTCTACTATTTTGATTAAAAATATAAATGTTATCCTTATCATTAAAAAAAAGTGGGAGTGTACAAAAATTCCGTCGATCTATAAAACCGATCCAAAGTTTAATAGTTTGGTAAACGATTGAAAAATTATAATCCATTAGTAACGGTTTGGTGACGAATTTTACCCATAATCTGCATATTTAAACTGATCCGAACCGTTGAGACAAAAAATATATATATTTATTTTTATAGAAAAAAATTAAAGGCCACATTTTAGCCATTCATCATCCAACTTTCAATCTCAATCATTCACTCTCCATATAAAATATTGAGAAAACAGTTGGCACTACCATTAACGGATTGAACGGTTATAACCGAACTGAACCATTAATCCATGGTTCGGTTCGTTTTGGTTTTTAATGGGCAACAGATTGGTTACGGATTACAAAACCACCAATCCATAGGTGACAGATTGGTGATGGATTAGCTTAATCTGATCTAATCCGAATCGTATATACCTCTAGAAAAAAGTGCCATCGTGAAAACTGTAAATATAGAAAGATAGAAATTTCTACTATTTTAATTTAAATATTAAAAAAGAGGGAAGAAATAGAGGATATGAAACTTAACGACAATTCAGTATTTCATTTTCTTTTTCCTTTTTTTTTCTTTAGACCTTATTATTATTATTATTATTATTTATAACATGCTTTAGGCCTTATTGCTTTCTCAAAATTGCAAATAGAAATCTATGTTGGACAATTCAAAGATATGATATGATTGGTTGTCTTGTCCCCTTGGCATTTGAAGATGCGGTTTTTCTTTATAAAAAATTTAAATTTCAGTCACTTGAAAAGGCTCAAATAGATTTTGAAAATTTGAGAATTCCAACTTTTTAGGCATTTGTAAATCCTCTACCTAAGAGGTGGATTCATAAATTCCAACTAGGGGACAACTTTCTAAGAATTTAAAAATATTATAGATATGAATTCATTGAATTCTAATAAAGAAACAAGCCCATAAGATGGATTGGAGCTTATACACTTATGCAGACTACATGTCTTTAAGCAGTTCAAAAAAAGTTCAGAAGAGAGTTTTAGATATTTTTTAATTTCTTTGAACAAGTGTATGTACCTAAAATCAACTAGTTCCTCTAGTGAAAGCCCTCATGAGATGATTAGGATCGTTAGATAAAAATATAAAAGTCCGAATGGTTAAACTTCAGGCTATTGAAGAGCCAAGTCCGAATCTACCTTGACCTACCGTCACACATCTAGGCTAGACTACCCGGCTTGGTTTCAAATTTAGGTGCTGGTCTGGAGGGGGATGATTCCATGCCGGTCCGTGCTGCTCGTGCCAAACTTGTTCGGACATGTCGGTCCAAAAAATTGTTAAAAAAATATAAAAAACTCATAAAAATAAACAATAATATAAAACTAGAATATGCATGAAAATTGACTTATTTAATAAGTGTCCAATCCAAATATAGTATATTTAGTGTGGTAGAGTACTGAGTCGCTGATGATATAACGTATAACTATTAATTTCTTAAGAGGCAAAATTATCTTTTTCTCTTTTAATTCAAAGAAGAAGAATTTTCTTGGAGGTAAGTTGGCGGAAAAAATAAAAAAGTAAGATGGTCTAGTTAACTTCTATACCCTTTCACAATTACTTAAGGGAGATTTTAGTAAATAAACAAAATATAAGACCCATTTTAGAGTTCTGCCAAAACATAAATGCTTATTAGTAAAAAAAAAAAAGATAGAAAGAGAGAAGATATTTTTTTTTCACTTAAAGGAGTCTTTTTGAGATCTTGCATATTCAATTTAATACATGCAACATGGGACATTTTTAAGATTAAATAAAAAAATAGGAACCATTTTATAGTTATGTCAAAATATATATGCTATTTTGAAAAAAAAAAAAGAAAAGAAAAAGATAGCATATGTTTTTCCACTTATACATGCAACATGGAACCTAGTTGTAAAAAACTAAAAAGAGGGGGCTTTTTAAGATTTTTCATATTTGAATAATTAATGCACACAACATGGACCTAGTTGTACAAACCTAAAATTTTATTGAATCTACGATCCATCACACCTAACATGATATCTGGGAAAATGTCCAAACCAACCAAGCTACAAAGTAGTATATGAATAAGTTTACGGAATTGGATATATGAATTATAACTTTTTCATATATATTTAAAATCAAATTCTGGTCCAAATCTCGTTCCAGCCGATGGTGGCACCTGGTCAACTCGTCATCCGAAATTTAAAACCATGCTACTAAGCCTTTCCCCATCATCAAGGGCCAAGGTCAAAAAAAAAAAAAAAAAAAGAAAAAGAAAAAACCTTAACATCACCATTGAGCGATAACTTGAGACAAGTCATTGCAATTTGTTACTTATAATCTTAGCATTGTATAAAACCAAAGAACCTACAGGATTGAGAGCTTCATAAGGGCTATACGCAATGATCAGAATACAACATCTTCAATTAGCATAAAATACAAAGATGATAATTGGTTGCATATGTGGTATTTTAAACAAAAAAAAAAACAAAAAAAGAAAAAAAACATCAATTTCTAAGCAAGCTCAAACAATTTAATGGCTGCCCCTATTAAGACTTCATTTCAATAATTGTATGGTGCACAAAAAATTATTATTTTTTTAAAAAGGAAGAGGATTCCATTTTAAGGGTGGGTATTTTACTAATGAATGAAATGAAATAAGGTTAACAATATGCGGAATAACCCAAATTTTATTACAAAGACAATTCATGATTGAAGGGACCTATAGAGAGGACAAAAGTGTCTTCTTAACAAATTTCAATTATCATAAACATACCAGTAAATATTCTCAATTATAAATAGAGAAAGAACTTTTTTGAATGAGTTGCATAAACAACTTGAAGTATGAAAAGTGAAAACAAGAAAATTTCAAAATATACTAATTTCATCATTTGAAGTATGAGGAGTCGTATAAACAACCTTAGATGAATAAGTATTCTAATTTCACCACTCTTTGTGGTCCATCGCTTGATTATTGAATAGATCACGTAGGCCTTAATTCGATGATGATTTTAAAAGTGATTTAGATGGTTATAAGATTGTATGGGTGTGTTAGGGACAATTTCAGGAGAGATTAGGATAAAAAATGTGGTGAATGATTGCCCAGTCTTTCATGGTAGATTAAGTGGTTTGATCTTTAAATGTAGAAGTTCACTTTAGTAATAAGTAAAACTAGTATTCGGAAAGTTAATTTTATCTTTGTTAATAATCATGAATCATTTGTGTGGTGAGTTGTCATTGCATTAGCGCGTGGACCCACACGCAAGTGACATAAAAAAAATCATGGAGGCAATATTATTGCTATATGTGCAGCCCAAAAGATAAATCTATAGTGATGATATCAATTGCTATAAAGTCAAAGATTTTGCAAAGTGTTAATATTGTTTGGTTCATGAATTTCATCCGTAAAAGACAGTTGTCAATCCCATTCCATTTAACATTCAAGATATGGCCTAAGGCAGAACAAAATATCCTTTAAAAGATTCGGGACCTAATTCTGGCCTATAGTGACTGCTCTAGATGTGAGCTCACTATTTGTTAATAGTTGGACTATAATTAATTCAATAGATAACTAAACACAAAGTGCAATGTTTTTTGTTTACATTTTTCTATCTTGAATCATAATTTATAAAAAACTTGATTGTTTTAAATATTTTCATTAATTTTAACTTGCCATATTTTTTAAGTTTTATAAACTTCATTGTAAGGATTATCAATGATAGGAATGAAAAAAATATTGGATTGGTGTTTTGGGGACAATTTGAGGAGAGAAAATGGTCGAAGATTGAGTGGATGATTGTCCTTTTTCTATTGTTGATTAGAGGGGGTGATCTTTAAAAGTGGGAGTCACTTTGGTCATATGTAAAACTAGTATTTGGACTTTTTTAATCGTAGTGCTAGACAATTTATGTGAGTGAGTTGTCAATCGTTTTCATGTGGGCCCAAACATGCATGATCAATTGAGATCTACAAGTGGATAATATCACTTGGTGTGTGGATGAAAGGATCCCAAAGGACATACTATCACTTGTGTTTTCAAAGAATTGCCAAAGCGATGATAACACCTCATGGATGAATCATTTGTGTAAAAGGGATTAAAGTTAGGTGATTAAGTCGTTGTTTTTCTCCATCCATTTACATATGTATATGACTTATATATACACCTAATATTTATACATGGTCCAATTTGTTTTCACTCATCTATACGTCATATGCATAAATGTTGTGTCAAAATTTTGGCTATGCATGGATCTCAAGTAACCTAGTTGACAATGAATATCCAAATTACATATTATATTCACATATGAAAAATATTGTAAAATCAAACATGAACATGTATTATGCAGCTTTATACACCGTATACTTCTAAAACAGAACTAAAGAATAAATTTAAGCATGTGGTTGAACTTACAAGTTTTGACTCAACTCACCAACTAGCAGTTTAAATTAGACTTTTGATTTCATAAAAAAAAGTCAAACTTTTGACTTGATTAATGCTTGGCATATGTCAACTTTCACTCTCTGGCTTATTGAGGGATATGGTTTTGGGGGCAATCGCCTTGTCACAACGTGAAAACTTGTCAAGTTTCTTTTTAATTTTAAATAGTAATCAAATCAGATTGCCCATGCACCATAAAAACCACCACCCCCCCCCCCCCCCCCCCCCCCCCCCCAACCCCGAAGCCCACCAAATGACAAAATAATAAAGAAAAAAAACTGGGTCCACCATTGGTCTCATTAATCCCATTATACAAATGATGTTAGTGGATTAACTATAAATAAAACACTTAGGAAAACCGATTATTATTCAATATTTATTATTTACTATTCCTTTATGTGATGAGAGTAAGGGACTCATTTTAATTAAATATAATCCTTATTGTTTCAAAAAGATATTATTTAGAAAACACACAATACACAAAGATGTAAGGAGACTTCTACTATTTTGATTGAAAATATAAATATTATCCTTATCATTTTAAAAAAGTGCCATCGTGAAAATAGTAAATATAGAAAGATAGAACCTTCTACTATTTTAATTTGAATATTAAAAAGGAGGCAAGAAATAGAGGATATGAAACTCAGCCACAATTCAATATTTCTTATTCTTTTTCCATTTTTTTTCTGCTTTAGGCCTTATTATTATTATTTTTATAAGATGTTTTAGGCCTTATTGCTTTCACAAAAGTGCTAATAGAAATTTGTGTTGTTGAATTGATAGATATGATATGATTGCTTGTCCCATAGGCATTTGAAGATGCAATGTTTCTTTGTAAAAACTCTAAATTTCAGTCACTTGAAAAGTCTCAAATGGCTTTTGAAATTTTTAGAATTTCAACCTCTTAGGCATTTGTAAATCTTCTACCTAAGAGGAGGATTAAAAAGTTCCAACTAGCCAACAACTTTCGAAGATTTTACAAATTTTCTAGACATGAATTCATTGAATGATAAAGAAACAAGCCCATAAAATGGATTGGAGCATATACTCTCATACACACTACATGTCCTTAAGCAAGAGAGAAATAGTCAAGAAGAGAGTTTTAAATGTTTTGTAATTTCTTCAAACAAGTGTACGTACCTAAAATCAATTGGCTCCTCTGGTGAAAGCCCTCATGAGATGATTAGGATTATTAGATAAAAATATAATAGTTCGACTGGTTAAACTTTGGGCAATCCAAGAGCCGAGTCCAAATGTAGCTTGACCTACACACACACATACGGGCTAGACTACCAAGCATGGTTTTAAATTTCGGTGTCAGTCTTTGTGCTAGTCTGGACTGGAACGGGTCTCTGTTGCCCGTTCTAGACCGGTACGGCTGTGCCAATCCCAAAAATTATTAAAAAATCTAAAAAATTCAAAAAACATAGAAAATAATATTAAAATAGTATATGCATGAAAATTGACCTATGTAACAAGTATCCAATCCAAATATATTGATATTTAGTGTGGTAGAGCACTAAATCACTGACGATATAACATATAACTATTAGTTTCTTAATAGGCAAAATTTTCTTTTTATTTTTTAAATCAAAGGAGAAGCAAATTTCTTAGTGTTAAATTGATGGAAAAAAAAAAGTAAGAGGGTTTAGTTAACTTCTATCCTCTGTCAATATAACTTAAGGGAGATTTTAGTAAATATAAAAATATAAGAGCCATTTTATAATTATGCAAAAATATGTTTGCTAATTTTAGAAAAAATAGAAAGAGAGAATATATGTTTTTTTTTTCACTTATAGGAGTCTTTTGAGATTTTTCATATTTTAGTTAATATATGCAACATGCGGCATTTTTAAGATTAAAATAAAAATATAAAAACCATTTTATAGTTTTGTGTATATATATATGCTATATGTAAAAATGAAAA
The DNA here is from genome assembly GCA_037013555.1 of Sextonia rubra. Taxonomy (NCBI): domain Eukaryota; kingdom Viridiplantae; phylum Streptophyta; class Magnoliopsida; order Laurales; family Lauraceae; genus Sextonia; species Sextonia rubra. Next base: position 99,144,560 of record JASUAD010000001.1, on the reverse strand, counting down.
GAAAAAGAAAAAGAGAGGATAAGTTTTTTCACTTATACAACCAACATGGGACCTAGTTGTGACAAACTAAAAAGAGGGGGTCTTTTTAAGATTTTTCATATTTTAACAATTAATACATGCAACATGGATCTAGTTGAAAAAAGCTAAAAATGTATCAAACCTACGATCCATCACATCTGACATGATATTGTGGAAAAATTCCAAACCAACCTAGCTACAAACTAGTATATTAATATGTTTACAGAATTGGATAAAAGAACTATAACTTCTTCATATATATATATATAATGAAATTCCAGTCCAAATCTCATTCTGGTAGGTAACGGCATTGGGTCGACTCATCCATTTGTCCGAAATTTAAAGCCATCCTACCGGGTTTCCCCATCATAAAGGGCCAAGGTCAAGCCAAGGTCGGAAGAAAAGAAGAAGAGAAAATCTTAACTTCACCTTTGATTGATAACTTGATGCAAGTTAATGCAATTTATTATCTATAATTTTTGGCATTATATAAAACCATAGAGCCTATGGGAACTAGGATTGAGAGCTTCATAAGGGTGGTAAGCAATTATCAATATACAACATCTTTGATTAGAATAAAATAAAAAGATGATAGAAGGTTACACATGTGGTTTTTAAAAAAGAAAAAAAACAATTCCAAAGCAAGCTCAAACAATTTAATGGCCATCCCTATTAAGACTTCGTTGCAATGACTATATGGTGCACACAAAATTATTATTTTTTTAAAAAAGGAAGAGGAATCAATTTTAAGGGTGGGCATTCTACTAATGAATGGAATGAAATAAGGTTAACAAGGTCCTATAGAGAAGACAAAAGTGTCTTCTTAATAAATTTCAATGAACATAAAAAATATGAATAAATATTCTCAATTAATAAATAAAGAAACAAAATTTTTGAATACATTGCATAAAAGCCCTGAAGTTTGAAAAGTTAAAAAAAGGAAATTTCAAAATATTCTAATTTCCTCATTTGAGGTATGAGAAGTCGCATAAATAATCTAATAATTATTCTAATTTCACCACTCTTTGTAGCCCATTGCTTGATTATTTGAATAGATCATGTGGGCCTTATTTTGATGATGATTTTAATAGTGATTTAGAGGGTTATAGATTGTATGGGTGTGTAGGAACAATTTGAATAGAGACTAGGATAAAAAATGTGGTGGATGATTGTCCAATCTTTCATGGTAGATTAAGGGATTTGATCTTTAAATGTAGGAGTTCACTTTATTAATAGGTAAGACTTGTATTTGGAAAGTCAATTTTATCTTTGTTAATGATAATGAATCATTCATGTCGGTGCCTTGCCATTGCAATGGCACGTGTGCCCACTTGCAAGTGTGAAAAAAAGAAACTTGGATGTGATTTTATTGCCATATTTGCAGCCCAAAAGATAAATCTATGGCAATAATATCGATAGCTATCAAATCAAAGATTTTGCAAAGCGCTAATATCGTTTGGTTCATTAATTACATCCGTAAAAGACATAGTTATCAATTCCATTCCATTTAACATTTCAAACTTGGCCTAAGAGAGAACAGAATATCCTTTGAAAGATTATAGACCTACTTCTGGCCCGTCGTAGCTGCTCCAGGCCTAGTATAGGCTCTAATTCTAGCCCACTCCTTTCAAAATGGAATGCCACCCAAAATTTTTATTTTGTTACGTTTATTAAATAGTTTATGAGTTCATGTGTTTCATGCTTTCATTCATTTGTAGAGAAAATTTGAAAATAGTCCATTTTAGAGTATATTTTAACTTAAATGATGTAAGTACGCATTTTAAGTATTTACTTTTAGATAAATATTATTTATTCTTTTAGTTTCTTTTTTCATTTTCATGCTTTCTTTCTATAATGGAATACTAAAATTGATCGAAACGTCAGAACGTTCCATTACATGATCAATTTGGAATAGGACTGGAATAAAATTGACAACTATAGTAAAAGATGCAAAAACTTTGGTGATTTAAAGGTCATTTGTTAGCACCCATTTACATACACAAATGGTATACATGCACATTTACATAGTTTCACAATTGTTTGCACATATACACAAAAATGAGATGTAAAAAGGTGCAAATGAAATTTATGCACCTACATAGGTGTAAATATGTCACACATCTCATTTACTAGAGAATAATCGGTACTTACAAGTGACACATTTGAGATGTTGCAGTCTCAACATTTTTCATGGTTTTTTTTTTCTTAAACTCTTGTGGCCGCAAAATTTTAATAAGAACATTCAACATTAGCCATGGTCTTTTTTTTATTAACTATTATGGCCTCAAGATTTTAATCAGAACCATTCAAAAATTTATCAACGTATTGAACCTCATTAAATTTATTTTCATATCTTAAATATTCATAGATTTTGAGGTAATAAAAACTTTTTCTATGTAATCCAAATTGTTCAATGCTTTGTAAAAATGATGTTTGAAACAAATGTGGTATCGCATTTCACACGCATGAATTTTACATAAGTATGATTCACATCTGAAAATTTTATTTATGTAAATCTCATTTACATACACCATGCTTAAAAAACAAACTACCATTGAATGATTAATTTTGTGAACTCACTATTTGTTAATGTTTGGACTGTAACTAATCTAATAGATAACTAAACATGAAGAACATTGTTTTTTTTTTTTTTTTTACATTTTTCATCCTAACTCTTAATATATTAAAATCTTGATTGTTTTTAAATATTTTCCTTAATTTTGAACTGAAATATTTTGTAATTTTTAATAAACTTCATTGTAAGGATTATCAATGAAAGAAATGCAAAATATATTGGAATGCAAAATATATTGGATTGCTGCTTTAGGGACAATTTGTGGAGAGAAAATGGTCAAAGATTTGTTGGATGATTGTCCATTTTCTATTATGGATTAAAGGGGTTGAACTTTAAAAGTGGGAGTCACTTTGGTCATATGTAAAATTAGTATTTGAACTTCTTTAATCTCAATGATGGACAATTTATGTGGGCGAGTTGTCACTCTATTTTCATGGGGGTGGTAAGGATTTTTGTATTGTCTAATTCATGGGGTTGAACAAAACATAAGTCCATTGCTGTTGTATTTTATATATTTTTTAGCATGGACTGTGGTATGAATCGCTAAATACGTTGAAGTGAAAAGATCAAAGAAAGAGTGACAAGTTAAAGTGTTTTTCTAATAATAATATAGTTTAAAATAGTCATATCTCACAAACCGAGCTTTGAATATGAGCAAGCAAACTATCGTTAAAAAGTTCATTTCGAATAGATATTCATAGAACCCAAGATTGTATCAATTGGGGCTACAAGGACAAAGTTATGGCCTCGAGAAGTTTACAGAAATTTGTGTTGAATTTCTTCCAATCAATCGGCATCAATCTGGTGAGAGATAGTAGCTTAATCTGATCAATCGGACCTTTGATAAATTGATTGGGCGCTATACAGAAACCCATCGATTTGCATAAAAACCTTTCCTTTTGGTGCCAGAGTTGCTTGTTTTGTTCCTACTTGGACTCAACCGCACAAATTGTGAGTTATAAAAAGGGATTTTCTCTCAACTCTAAATACAGATCTCATTATTCTAACTTGAGAATACTTTTTGGAGATCACCCTTCTTCTTTAAAGCTTCCATTGGACTGTTTGTTGAAGGCTTTTAGTTTTAGAGTTTTGCTGCTTTCACTTCCTCATAAGAGATTATTCAACTTGTGAAGACAAGGTGTTATGGATCAAACGCAAAGAGTAGGGCATGCATAGTAGAGTCGTATTGTGGATTCTTGCAAAAAGAACTATGTCCTGTGGTCGAGGTAGTAACTATGTAAGGTTGTAAGTATATCTTGTAATTGCTCGAAATTAATGCTTGATTTTTAGCCTGTGTGGCTTATGGTTTTTTTCCATAGGGGTTTCTACTTAAAAATCTGCTTGTCTTCTTCTTGTGTGGTTGATTGATCTTTTCTTGCAAGTTTACTTTATTTATTACGCTACATATTATTTGACTTGCAATCTAAAAATCCGAGACCCTGTAAAACTTTTAGGGCCCAAACACGCACGATCAATGAGACCACCAAGTGGATAATATCGCTTGGTATGTGGATGAAAGGATCCTAAAGGACATAATATCACTTGTGCTTTCAAAGAATTTCCAAAGAGATGATAGCACCTCATGGTTGAATTGTATGTGTAAAAAGGACCAAAGTTAGGTGATTAAGTCATTGTTTTTCTCCACCCATTTACATATGTAAATGACTTATATATATGTCCAACAAGTATGCATGGGCCAATTCATTTTCACTCATCTATACATCATATGCGTAAATGTGGTGTCAAAATTTTGGCTAACCATGGATCTCAAGTATCCTAGTTGAGCATGAATATCCAAATCGAATATTATATTCACATATGAAAAATATTGTAAAATGAAACATAAACATGTATAATGCAGCTTTAAACACCATATAATTCTAAAACACAACTAAAGAATAGATTTAAGCTTGTGGCTGAATTTACAAGTTCTCACTCAACTCACCAACTAGCAATTTAGGTTAGAATTTGGATTTCATAAAAAAACGAAGAAGTCAAACTTTCGACTTGATTAATGCTTGGCATATCTCAACTTTAACCCTCCATCTTATTGAGGGATATGGTTTTGGGTCACATCATGAAAACTTGTCAAGTTTCTTTTTAATTCTAAACAGCAATCGAGTTAGATTGGCGGAACACCATAAACCACCCCCCCCCCCCCCCAAATCAAATGAAAAAATAATAAAGGAAAAAATTGGGTCCACCATTGGTCTCATTAATCCAATCATACAAACGATGTTAGGGGATTAACTATACATAAAACACTTAGGAAAACCTGATATTATTCAATGTTTATTATTTACTATTTCTTTATGTGATGAGAGTAATGGACTCATTTTAATTAAATGTAATCCTTATTGTTTCAAAAAGACATTATTTAGAAAACACGAGATCCACAAAGATACAAAGAGACTTCTATTGTTTTGATTAAAAATATAAATATGATCCTTATCATTTTAAAAAAGTTCCATCGTGAAAATAGTAAATATCGAAAGATAGAGACTTCTACTATTTTAATTTTAATATTAAAAAAAGAAGGAAGAAATAGAGGATATGAAACTCAGCCACAATTAAGTATTTCTTATTCTTTTTCTTTTTGTTTTCTGCTTTAGGCCTTTTTATTATTATTTTTATAAGATGTTTTAGGCCTTATTGCTTTCACAAAAGTGCTAATAGAAATTTGTGTTGTTGAATTGATAGATATGACATGATTGCTTGTCCCATAGGCATTTGAAGATGTAAAAACCCTAAAAACTCTAAATTTCAGTCACTTGAGAGGTCTCAAATAGCTTTTGAAATTTTTAGAATTCCAACCTCTTAGGCATTTGTAAATCCTCTACCTAAGAGGAGGATTAAAAAATTCTAACTAGCAGACAACTTTCGAAGATTTTAAAAATTTTCTAGACATGAATTCATTGAATTATGATAAAGAAACAAGCCCAATGGATTGGAGCATATAGTCTCATGCACACTACATGTCCTTAAGCAGTAGAGAAATAGTTGAGAAGAGAGTTTTAAATGTTTTGTAATTTCTTTGAACAAGTGTAGGTACCTAAAATCAATTGGCTCCTCTAGTGAAAGCCCTCATGAGATGATTAGTATCATTAGCTAAAAATATAATAGTTTGACTGGTTAAACTTTGGGCAATCCAAGAGCCGAGTCCGAATGTAGCTTGACCTATGCACACACATGTGGGCTAGACTCCAAGCATGGTATTAAATTTTGGTGTCGGTCTTTGTGCTGGTCTCGACTAGGACGGGTCTCTGTTGCCCATTCTGGACTAGTAGGGATGTGCCGGTTCCAAAAATTATTAAAAAATCTAAAAAATTAAAAAAAATAGAAAATAATATTAAACTAGTATATGCATGAAAATTGACCTATTTAACAAGTATCCAATCCAAATATATTGATATTTAGTGTGGTAGAGTACTGAATTGCCGACAATATAACATATAACTATTAATTTCTTAATAGACAAAATTATCTTTTTATCTTTTAATTCAAAGAAGAAGTAGTTTTCTTAGAATTAAATTGGTAGAAAAAAAAATAAGAGCGTTTAGTTAACTTCTATCCTCTCTCAATATAACTTAAGGGAGATTTTAGTAAATATAAAAATATAAGTGCAATTTTATAATTATGCAAAAATATATACGATTATTTGCAAAAAAAAAATAGAAAGAGAGAAGATATTTTTTTTCATTTATATATAAGAGTGTTTTTGAGATTTTGTATATTTTAGTTAATACATGCAACATGGGTCATTTTTAAGATTAAATAAAAATATACGACCCATTTTATCTTATTGCAAAATATATATGCTATATGTAAAAAGAACAAAAGAAAAAAAAGAGAGAGATGATAAGTTTTTTAACTTATACAAGCAACATGTGACCTAGTTGCTTGATTATTTGAATAGATTATGTGGGCCTTATTTTGATGATGATTTTAATAGTGATTTAGAGGGTTATAAGATTGTATGTGCGTGTTAAGGACAATTTGAGGAGAGACTAGGATCAAAGATGTGGTGGATTACTGTCCAATCTTTCATGGTAGATTAAGGGGTTTCAGCTTTAAATATAGGGGTTTGAAGGGCTTTCATATCATATTTACAGAAGGGTATAAGTGGGGCCTTGAGTAGTTCTGTTTCTTGATTGCCGGCACATTCTTCTTGCCTGAATAGAGTAAAGAGTTGACATTCCATTCCTTTGATCATATATACATGATCCATACTGGGGTTATTATACTAAAATGATAAGTGGCTGTGAGCCCTTTTTTAATGTAAATTGAGTTCTTAAGAATTTTAATACTATGCATTTCTAAAAGTGACGGATGGTTTTTAGGGATGTTTAGTTAGTAAAAAAAAGAGAGAGATAAGAATAGTTGGAGATGGAGATAGAAATAGAGAAATTTTAGGATAAATGATTAGGTTGAGATTGTTGTTACTATTCACCTTCCATTTCATTATTCATCTTTGCAAGACGTCCTGCAAGGTATATACGGTGTTTGAGAGAACGGTGGAGAACGGTGGAGAGTTCATTGGTGATAAGATGGAGAGATTAATAATTTCATTGAGAATGAGAAATTTTAGGAATGTTTTAAAGATAGTGTTGAAAAGGAGAGATTTAAGGGTGGAGATAAGGTATGTGAGGTGATCATTACCATATTTTGGTGAGCGGTGGACCCAACTGTTGAAGGATCCCTCCCATCTAGTGCTGGGTCCATCCATCTGTCGTGGGTCCATGGCATAACAATCTGACCTTTTTCTTTTTTTTTTTTTAAAAAAGGAGGCCCCACCATAATGCTCAGAGGGCCATTTGGAAAATTTCTGGATGTCTCCTGTATGGGTGTATCCATAGTCAAAGAGATTTTGAGAATTCATTGAAATTCAAAATTAATAAAGCCTTGGATAAGAGATTTTAAAAAAAGGGAGTTTAAAATTGAAAGAGTATTTAATGAGAGCGCGCCACTTGTCGCTCTCTTACGACCATAAGGTGTTGGGTCCATCCATGTGTCATGGGTCCATGGCATAACAATCTGATCTTTTTCTTTATTTAAGAAAAAGATGGCCCCACCATAATGCTCAAAGGGCCATTTGGCAATTTCTGGATGTCTCATGTCTGGGTGTATCCATAGTTAGAAAGATTTTGAGAATCCATTGCAATTCAAAATTAATAAAGCCTTGGATAAGAGATTTAAAAAAAAGTTTAGAATTGAAAGAGTATTTTTAGGGAGAAATTTATAGAAAATATATGAATTTGCTTTTAGGGAAAGTAGAATATTTAAGACTTTAATTAAAGCGTGTCACTTGTCACTCTCCCATAAAGCCACAAGTCGCATTCTCGCAAAAAGACTGCGCTAGGTATCACTCTCCCGCCAAAAGACTATCCTTCTTATAGATACTAACACTTCAGGGACATGGGCCTTATTTGATAATTATATCATTTGTAAATAAAAATATTTATAAATATTTAAATAATTATAAGTTAATATTAATATAAAATTCATTATACAGTCATCATTTTAAATATTTTAGTGCACTCCTAAAAAACTAAATATCATATTAGTAAAACTAAATAAAAAATAAAAATAATGTACAACAATTGCCATTTGCTTATTAGCTATGAAGAGATTTAGGGGGGGCAAATGGGGTAGATCTTTTCCAAAATGGGACTTCCTAATTATCAGTCAGAATATTTAGGACCATTACAAAAAGAATTCTTATGTCTCAACTTAAGATGTTTATCGGTTGAGTGGATGACCCAGCCCACATGCCTTACAATTTGGCCCAAATCAAGGGTTTTATATGGCCCATTTTAGTTCTAGATCCTAAATTGAATAGGTTTGCCTGACATTGCACTGCCAAATGGCTGGGCCGTGTTGGGCCAGGGTGCATTAAAGTCTAGGTCAATACCTATTAAAAAGTAATTATATTCCAAAATAAACATAAAAGTAAATTCAAGAAAATAGTAAAGTCCTTGATATGAGTTTCCAGTTTTTTTTTCTTTAATCCAAATTGATTCTTGAAAAAGAAAATAACTTTGAATTGGGTTTCAAGATATTAAAAAAAAAAAAAAAGAGGAGAGCCTATTTAGAGAGCCCGATCTGAGGAGTTTGATGGATAGGACTTTCAAGAGTTTTTGAATTCTTTTTTTGAAAAGGAAATCAACTTTGAATTGGGTTTAGAGATAAATATGAAGAAAGACTTTGTATGGGATTAAGTTTCTATGAACCATTTTTTCTAATTATGTGGTATTGAGGGAATAACTCAATAACGGGCTAGAAATGAAAAAAATTAAACAGCAATATGCAAGTGGCCCCCATAAATTGTGAGATTAGGAAGAAAAAAAATTGACTTTCACAATAGGACCAACACGGGATTCGAACTTGGAATAAAAAAATTAAAAATAATAAAAATCGGATTTGACAATGGGCCCCTAGGTTGATAAAAAAAACAACAAAGATGAAGCCGGCTATGATTTATAAGTGGGCTGCAAATTTTCACAAGTTGAATCTAACGTGAAAGTCTTATACATGCCCACCTATCATAAAAATCAATGATGCACTCCATTAATGGATGAAAAGAAAATGACAATAGAAAACTTTTCGGTAGATCCATCAGGAAGGCCCACCTCTCAAGTCCAAACTAATCAAATATTTGATGATGAAAAGGGAAAAAGTTTAATTTAGTGGCTAATTAGAATATTTTCTGGCCATGTCTGTGTCCATGTAGTGTCAAGCGGAGGATAGTTGCGGACAGAATCGACCCAATTGCAAATCCAAAATAGGGTTCTACACCCGTATGATGGTGGAAGGCTTTCAAAACCATTCTTATTGTTAAATTTCAAATTTAGTTCTTACTGGACCCCACTACGTACAACTTGTCATTAAACATTTTAGCAGAGTCGAAAGCTTTTCATTCAATTGTTGCCGTTGCCGTTGCCTTCTATTTTGTTAAGGTTTTTTGACAGTCGGGCGAAGCCATCCCATCAAAGAATTCCTTTGAGACCAGCGTTATAAATCATATAAGTGGGCTCTACTTTGAACTCTATTTTCAGTTCTTAGTGATCCTAGCAGACAGTAACTCACGATTGAATAATAGAAATTGAAGGAAATAATAATATAAAAGAAATCCATGGATCATAAAAAAAGGGCAAAAAAAACTGCAATTTCAAGTTTAAACATTTACTACCATAAAAATAACAATAAAAAAATAAATAAACTATAACAAAAAAATACAAGAGAGAAGAAAATCATACCCCTATATAACAACCAGTGCATTGACTACAGAAAAAAAAAAAAACAAAGTGCAAAAGAAAAGAAATACAATATAAAATCAATAACAAAATACAAAACAAAAGAAAATCATACCTCTTGGTGAATAAGATTTTTGGAAAAATTCAGAAAAAGAATAACCATTAAAACACACACGGCCGTTAACACGCACCAGAAAATTTGAAGGAAAAAATAGTATGAAAGAAATCCATGGATCATCAAAAAAAGCCAAAGAAAAATGCAATTTAAAGTTTACTCATTTAGTACAATAAAAATAACAAAAAAAAATAATAATAAACAACAAAGAAAATACAAAAGAACAGAAAATTATAGCTCATTACATCGCCTCTCGGATAGAATAAGCAATGAGAGAGAGAGAAAGAGAGAGAGAGAGAGAGAGAGAGAGAGAGATTTTAGGAAAGGATAACTGAGAGACTTTTAGGACTCGCCACGTGTTGCATTCAGTAATTATATTATTAATAAGTCAAAAACATTTATAAATATTTAAATGAATTATAAATTACTATTAACATAAGATTTATTACACAATCATAATTTTAAATATTTTAGTAAAACTAAATAAAAAAGGAAAATAATGTGCCCATAGAGTTTCATTAGAATATAAATATAAAAAGTCAGACCTTTCTTCATTAAATCTATAAATCAAACTCAAGAGAAAAAAATATTATTTGGTAAAAAAATTAGATGGAATAGTCCAATGTACAGAGAATCATCAGGTCAACCAACCTTTTTACTTTGAAAAAAACTGATCTGTTCGAATTGAATAGAAAAGAAAAGAACACATGCCAAATGTGGCCCAATTGAGGAATATATGTATCATATAAGTAAAATATGTTAGCGGTAAGCTTTAAAGAATAAAAATGGTGGGCATCTCATACTTGGCCTAATTAATAATCAAGCCTGTAAATATTTAATAATCAGTCCTTAGAATAGGGTTCAGATGCATAACAGGGTTTAGATGCAGCCTATGATCCTAGCCCAATCTAGGATAGTGAGGGCTTTGATGCTAGGCTCTGGCTAAGCCCAATTATGAACATCCATAGTAGACCAAATCAATCTTAAGGTCCGAGTTCTCAAAATGATAAAATCTTTAACTTTTATTTTTAGTTACAAACTTTAAAACTAAATTACATATTATTTAAAAATTAGTTTAATTTTAGACAAAAGTGTTAAGCAACACTTTTTAATGACATTGTTTTAAGCCCTAGAAGAATAATTGCATCAATGGCCTTTTCCTTATGAGTTATGAAGAGGATTAAGAGGGCACATGGGGCAAACCTTCTCCAAAATGAGACTTTCTAATTATCAATCATAATATTTAGGACCATTAAAAAAAAATCTTTTTTTTTATATAATTTTAGGCCCTGAAATAAACATATCTCATACCAAAACTGTATATCTATTAAGTGGATAGACCCAAGCCACAAACCTTACAGTTTGGCCGAAATCTAGAGTTTTCAATAGCCCATTTCATATCTAGATTCTAAAATGATTAGGCCTCGCTCGACACTACAATAATTTCATCAATTTCCTTCTTCATCATTAATTATATTATTTATAATTAATCTTTACATTTTCCAATGTTCCATTACAACATGCTACATAATTTGAATGTCTTGTTTTATTTATTTAACCTTATGTGTAGTATTTAAGGACTCTATTTAAATTATGATTATGTAATGAATTTTAAGTTAATATTATTTCACAATTCATTTAAATACTTAAATATGATTCTATTTACAAATAAATTAATGGCTCGGCCATGTTGGGCCAAGGTGCATCAAAGTCTAGGTCAATACCTATTAAAAAGTAATTATATTTTAAATAAAGCTATTTAAATCAATTGTAAAATGCAAAAAATAAGCTTGTAAAGTTCATAAAAATATCCATAAAAAAACCAAAAATAATATTGAAATAAAATATCATAAAAGTAAATTCAAGAAAAGAGCAAAGTCCTTATTGTCTGAATTCCCTCTAAAACCTCTTTATATGCTTCCACTTTTGCAAAAAAAGTACAAAAACTCATGTTTCAATGGAGACTCAAATTGAAACGAACTCTTCATTATAAAATTATTCACCAAACTAAATGCCCCATTTCTCGAGTAAATGGATCAATTGGTGCTTTTTGCAAATAATAAGTTAATTTAAAGATAAAACCTACCATAGTTTTTGTTTCCAATTAATCGAAGTAAATTTAGCTAGGAATACTGCCAAAAGGATAAACAATTAAGAAAACCAAAGGAAGATAATTTTCGAGTGAACTCGTGTGTATACGACTTAGATGCACAGAACTTAAGTAAAAAAAAAAAATCGCTTTTGAAGGGACACACACTAACTTCCCTTTAATGTCAATGGTCTCATGTTTTTAACACCAATATGAATGGGATTGACTGTTAGATTGAATTTAAAATGGAATATTCTAAAACCATTAAACACGAAATAATGGTTTAGTTACAAAAAATTATGGGTGCAAAACATCCTTGATAGGACGTATGCATGGTCCAACGTTGAGAATGATACTTGGGATCTGGTATGACAATCAATGCCTACTATCCAAATATTTTTTAATCTTAATCTTACTTTTAGGGATAAGGGAAAAAAATTGATTTATTGATTAATTAAAAGTTTAAAATTGAGTGAGAGTGATTTAAGGGGAGTGATTTTAGAGCAACATGCCCACGTCCAATGCGGGCCATGATAAAAAATAATTATTTTTTAATATAATTATTTATAATATTTAAATAAGTTATAAATGAATGTTATCATATGTATCAGAATACAAAAAAATTAAAATTGAGCTTTAAAAACCAAAAGTTTAATGAAAAGAATTGCTCAATTAAAGAAATTAATGGGTCAAAAAATACAAAAGTTAAAGAGTAATATGAGAGTGACCCCCAAAAATCGAGTCATAAGAAAGAAAAATTTTTTGACTTTCTCAATGGGACTCATAGATTTTTCGAGCTTGGAAAAAAAAGAAAAAAGAATTGTGTTTGACATTGGTCCCCACAGGTTGATGAAACACAACAAAGATGAAGTTGGCTATGAAAAGGGGTAGCTTACATTTTGGGACATTAGGAAGCAATAGCCAAGAATAATTAAATCAAAAATCATAAAACTGAAAATTTTGAGAAAATCAAAAGAAATGTCGAAAAAAAGAAGAAATAAGAAATATTCAAGCAAAAAAAATTACAAAAGGAAAATTTATAATAGTAACGACAATGACCAATAATTCATAGGGATCGCACTCTATTATAGTTGACGAGTTTTAATGTGTTTGGATGGCCCAAAGTTTAATTTCAATCCATTACACCTTGAATCTCAGTTTAGGAGATAGGCTTAAGGAAGAGTTGTACGGCCTCACGTGGGCCCCAAAAAGTTGTCTTCTCGAGTTTTGTCTAATGGGAGATTCCAACCCAAATAATAATATTTGGGTCCATAGGCAGGCCCATATTTAATGGAGACAAAGTCAATAGACTCAAACATCTGGATTTAAAATAACTGGGTCCAAGATAAAGTGCATCCCTTTATTTTAAAATGAGATGGGCCTAGATGGAACCTAGTAAACCGGAACCCATTGAGAACGACAATGGCTCTACCAATATCGAATTGAAAGGTGGGGCTTAGGTTTACTCGGGTGCAATATCTTATACAAAATATTCTCCATGATCTGTATCTTCATAATTAAGAGTTTCAAAACAAAATCATCACAAAAATACAAAAAAAGATTTAGACATTGTATATAAAACTAGCAACCAAGGCTCGTGCTAAGCCCGGGCAAAAAATAAATTATGGTAAAATTCCTGGATTGATAAAATAAATACACTTTTTTTTATTGAGCATCACATCGTAACAATCTGTTGCATTCCATATCTCTCTAACAAAGGAGGAAAAAAGGGAGACAAGTAAAAAAGAAAAGGAAATGTGTGCAAGTAAAACACCATACCTACCTTCCAAATATGATAAAAAATTCCTTCATCTCTGATCTTATTTCCATTTAGATCAGTCACATCATCTTTGATTTCTTCAGAGGTTGGGATTTACAGAAGCGAGTGTAAGCCAAAAATGGTCCCTTAGGAAAGACCTTAACGGATTAGATTTGCATTTTGACGGAATGATTTGTATTATGAAAGACAATCAATTTAGGGCATACTTGAATCTATTGCGAAATAGAGATGAGATCCACAATCTTAACTCTCTCAATCTTCTCATAATGCCTGCTGATTGATGGGTACGTCACATAGTAATGTCTGTGTGAAGATGAGAGAGTTCTAAGGCTATTTATAGACTGCATTAACGCTTTCCTCTCCATCAATGGAAAGCTTTCCATTATTGCACGACTGGAGTTTTTCCAGGAATGTGGCTTTAATGGGAAGATGTTCGTTATTGAATGAATCAAAATGACTGGTGGTCATGTGGGCTACCACCCATGATATCCAACAATCTCCCACTTGGTCCATATGACCATCATTTATTCCTCTTTTATTTCATAAAACTTTGCTTGCAAATATAAGAAAATTTTGAAAAAATAACTCCAACTAATGCGCAACATTTGAAAATATCGGTTTTTATGTAACTTTAATGTTAAGATCTTTTATTCTATGATAAGGTTAGTCTATTAATGTGAACTGTAGCAGTTACACATCTTTAGTGATATGCTTCCTTCCACAATCACAACATTAATATTCTCGCCTAATCCAGTACTTAATGAGTATCTTTAATATGACTTGCTTTAATGGGAATTGTAATGTCATAATACTTTTATATTCTTACTTTATTTCACAATTACCACATGTAAGCTCACAACAAAGTAAGAATTGCAAAATCGTTTCTTTATTTGATCAATATGTATAGTGTCATCTATCATTGACTTTTACAAGGCATTTCATTCAAGCCCATATTTATTATATGGTCTTTAAAATCCTTTGGCTTCAATGCCTTTGTCAATGGATTAGCAATCATGAGCTTCGATGGAACTCCAACAACTGATACTAAATGATCTCGCACTTTCTCTTTGAGTACAATATACTTTACTTCCAGAACACTTGTCATTTTGGGTGAAACGCCTAGTAGCATCGTTGTCGTAGTAAATCTTTATCGGTTCAGATATACTGCCCATAATTTTAAGTCTCATGATGTAGTTACGCATCCATAATGCGTGACCTGTGGCTTTAAAACATGCCATATACTCTGCATCAAATGTAGATGGAGTGATTGGCGTCTGCTTTGCACTCCTCCATGATACTGCCCCGTCAGCCAACAGAAAAATGTAACCTGATGTTGACCTCCAGTTGATTGGATCTTTGATATATGAGCATATATTTTCTTGTTCCATTAAGGTAACGCATCACTTTCTTGACAGCTACCCAATAAGGCAAGCCAGGATTACTTTGATATCTACTGAGCATTCCGACTGTAAAGCTAATGTCTAGCCTCGTGCAAGTCTATAAGTACATTAGACTTCTTACTGCTGCTGCGTAGGGATATTTATTTATTTCTAACTTTTCTAAGTCAGTAATGGGCTATTGTTCCTTAATAAACTTGTCTCCCTTAGTAATAGGTGTATTTTGTGGTCTGCTACTTTTCATTTGGAAACATTTGAGAATAGTTTTGACATAGACTTCTTGACACAACCCAAGTAATCCTCGAGATCGATCTCTAAATACCTTGATTCCTAATACAAAGGTTGCTTCACCCATATCTTTCATATCAAAATTATTCTCAAGATATGTTTTGGTTTCTTGAATCATACTTAAGTCATTACTGGTTAGTAAAATATCATCTACATATAAGACTAAAATAAGAAACTTGCTCCCACTAATCTTAAGATAAATACAATGATTAACTGGATTTTCGGTAAAATTGAAAGATGTAATAACATGATTAAATTTTAAGTACCACTATTTGGAAGCTTGTTTTAGCCCGTATATCGATTTCTTTAATTTACAAACCGGTTTCCTTTCATTACCTCATTGAACAAACTCTTCTAGTTGTTCCATATACACTTGTTTATCTAGATTCCCATTTAAGAAGGCAGTTTTTACATTCATCTGATATAGCTCTAGGTTATAATGAGTTCCAAGTGCCATAACAATTCTGAATGAATCTTTCTTAGACACCGGAGACTAGATTTCATGATAATCGATACCTTCTTTTTGAGTGAATCCTTTAGTTATAAGTCTGGTCTTAAAACATCCAACTTTTGCTTTAAAGTCTCTTTTGATCTTAAAGACCCATTTACAACCAACTGTTTTGGACTCTTCAGGTAGTTCAACGACATCCCAGATTTCGTTTATAGCCATGGATTCTAACTCTTCGTTCATAGCGTCTAACCACTTATCAGAATTTTCACTTTCTATTGCCTTTCTAAAAGTCTTTGGATCTTTTTTAATTCTAATATATGATTCTTCGAGATACACAATATAATCATATGAAATAGCTGGTCTTCTCATATGAGTTGACCTTTTCAATTCCTCTAGATGTTCTTCAATAAGAGGTGGTTGCATTTCAAGAGTTGGTTGTGTATCTTGAGGAATCAGATCAACAGATCATTCTGGGAAAACCTCTATAGCAAGTGGAATCATTAATCCACTTTGAGAAGAGGATTGAGGCTCATCTCTAATCTCCTTGTATTCAATATTTCTAATCTCACTACTCCCACTGTTTTCATGATTCTCTAAAAACTGGGCATTATTGGACTCAACTATTCTTGTTGAATGATTAGGACAGTAAAATTGATACTCTTTAGACCTCTCTGGATACCTTATAAATTATCCGCTTACTGTTCTAGGGTCTGACTTCTTTTCTTGTGGGTTATAAACCCCCGCACTTCAGATGAACATCCTCAAACTTGAAATGGTTTAAGCTGGGTTTCCTACCAGCCCATAACTCAAAAGGAGTTTTAGGAACTGATTTAGTAGGAACTCTGTTTAAAATATACGTGGCCATCTTTAGTGCGTCACCACACATAAACACGGGTAATGATTTATTACTATTCATACTCCTAACCATATCTAAAAGAGTCTTATTCCTTTTTTTAGCCACTCCATTCTGCTAAGGTGTTCCAGGCATTGTATATTGGGCAACAATACCTTCAAATTCTAGGAATCTAGCAAACGGGCCTGTGTTATGACCTATTTCAGTGTACCTACCATAACTTTCACCACCTCGATTTGATATCGCGATTTTGATCTTTCTATCTAATTGTTTTTCCACTTCTGTTTAAATATTTTAAACATATTCAAAGCATAAGACTTTTTTTTAATGAAATAGACATAACTAAAGCGTGAGTAGTCATCTATAAAGGTGATGAAATATTGTTCTCCTGTAAGACAAGGTATATCTATTTTGCCACAAACATCCATATGGATTAACTGTAGGAGTTCAGAACCTTATGTGGTAGTTTTCTTGACCTAACCCGTCCTTCACCAATCTCAACATCCTATCTTTTGAGATGTGTCCTAACCGTTTATACCACAACTTAGGGGAGTTCTCTTTAGTAGTTCTCTCTTCATGCCAACATTCATCCCACAAGTAACATGGTGTGTAGTTAGTGATTATATGTATAAAGTATCTAACCTTAACTTATACAAGCCATCACATAACAAACCACTACTAATCATTATATTATTATAAAAAAAGTTTCAAAGATCCTTGATCAAAGTTAAATACATAACCTTTTACATCTAACTTTGAAATAGAAACCAAATTTCAAGAAATATCAGGAACAGAGAAGGTGTTCGGTAGATTCAGAACGAATCCTGTATCTAGCACTAGCCTATACGTGCCTACTGCCTCGACTTTTGACTCCTTCTGATTTCACATAACGATGGCTCGTTCTCCATCACTTGGCCTGCGGGTTGAAAGGAATTCCTGCATACAGCCAGAAATATAAACGGTTGCACCATAGTTGACCCACCATGTATTGGATGGGACATCAATAATATTGGTTTCACATACAAGAGATAAATTTCTTTGCTTACCTCTTTTCTCAAACCAATTCTTTCTTTTGAGGCAGTCCTTTTTGAAATGTCCTTTCTTACCACAAAAGTGATATTTTTTGGATCCTTTCTTTCCCTTTCTTTTCATCGGTTTCTGACTTTTCGGATCTACTTTGGGCCTGTTGGCATTATTTTTGAAGTTTCTAGGACTTTTCCTATCCTTAGTATGGGAGACAAAGTTTACTTGAAGTTGCCCCCCAACTTTAAGCATTCTCTCTTCTTGATCACATCTTACGATCAACTCAGTTATGGTCTACCGACTAAAGCACTGATTGTATGTTACCTTAAATGAGCCAAATGCAGGGGGAAGGGAATCCAGAATGAATTGGATCAAATACCCATCGGAGATACTCATGTCTACATCCTTTAACTTAAATGCTAGGTTGGACATGAGTAGTATATGTTCCCTAACTCTCTTCGTCCCATCGTACTGCATGCTAGTTAATTTATTCATTAAAGTGGCACCTAAAGCCTTGTCGGTCACTTCAAATTGTGACTTAATTTCTTCTAAGAGTTCATTGGCATGTTTTCCTTGATTAAGCGATCCCCTAATACTCTTAGAAATTAAAGTCATAATAATCTTTTGGCATTTCTTATCACATCTGTGCTACTAATCATATTTGGCCTTTTTATATTCAAAACTCTATTCGGTAGGCGTATGAGGCATAGGCTCATCTAAGGCCATTTCTAAGTCTAGAAAAGTTATAGTTAACGACAGCATGTCTAACTATTCAGGTTAGTTCGATTCGTCTAATGAAGGAATAGTTCCTAAGCACGAGGGAAGAGACATAGATCTGGAGGAAGATTCTGTAAAAAGGAAAGAAGAGATAAACTATTACTCTCACAATTCTATAATGCTTTGAATTTAAAGGGAATCTTACAATAGAAATAATAGTTTTACGTCATTACAAATAACCTTTGGTCAAATGTAACATGTTAATTTTATTATTCTTGTTTACTTGATAAAACCACAAATTTATTAAGTGAATAAGTGAGATCCTACCTTTGGGCATAGATCAGCACGAATTCACAAAACATCTTTAATGTGTTGTATCTTACTCTTTAAATAATCGAAATATAAAGTCCTTTGGGTCGATTATCTATCTTTTAAGTGAAGTTTCAATTTGAGTGTCATTTATGGTATTTGTGATTCAATAATTAAAACATGAGTTTCATCATAACTGAGCCACTTTGGTGACTACCTAGTTAACTTATAATTTCAAATTGAAACCTATGACACTAATGTTCAGTCTCCTATGATTTAAATGATTCTGATGCTCTATTTCTACTTTAATTGAGCATTCATTATTTTAAATCTAAACATTTAGGGAAGACCTAACTTTAACAATCATTCTATTATTGTGAGAATGAGGTTCCTAAAATTAGTGGTCCAGATGAACATTAATCGGACCATTGATATCTCATCACAACAATAATTTTCTTTAATCAATCTATCATAAGGTTCAAATTGACCTAATCCGTTGATTCGTACTAATTTAATCATCAAGCATGTATGCATGCAACAAATATAACTCAAAAACAAAATTGATCATGTAAACGATAAGCGGAAACATGAATTTGAATGAGTTAAACATGCATGATATCAACATTGAACCATTGGATTATGAATTAAATTCATTAATATGATAGATCTTATCATAAGGGACACAACAAAAGAAATGGATCGAAAATCTGATATCATATGTGTCCGAAATGATAAAAATACAATTTTGATCATTCATTTTTCCTTGATCTAGCCTTGATTTGATCATATTTAAATTATACAGTCCTATCAGAATGATTACTGCATTTAGATACATCAATTGGATGGTTCTGATCGGACCGGATCAATTTCATAATGACCTAATTATTCAAAACACATAATTATCAAAATTAATAATACTTTATTCAAACGAGGCCAGGCCAGTTGGTCGGGTTAGACCCAGGTCAGTAATTGGATTGTTCAGTCTAGTCAGTTCCTTCAGTTCGAGTACAGGTAAAAGCCCAGTCCATTTTATTTATTTTATTAACTAGATCGGGTCGGGCTTGACAGACAGTCCGGTCTACTAATCCAGTCCACATAGAAAATGGACTAGGTCGAGGTCAAGTCGGGTTAGGCAAGGTCGAATCGACTTGACCACATAGAACATTGATCGGGTCAGTCGGGTCAGGTCTGGTCCGCTAACCCAGTCCTGTTCTTTTAATAAACTAAACCAGTTCGGGTCAGGTCAGGTCGAACCAACCTAAGCCGACATGTCATCTTCTCCTTCCCGAAAACAAAGGGCAATCGGTTTTAACCGATTGCCCATTTCTTAGGCACATTCCTCCTTCGACGTGCCAGCAACAGCTCTGGCCGCAACGGAAGGCCGGTGGGCGCATGGCGCCGGTAGCACCTGTCGCTGGCTGAAAACATTCCCAGCGATGACGTTATCCTTTTTTTTTGTTTGATTTTGTTTTCTGTTGCTAGTGCTGGGCGCTGCACAGCGCAGCGCTTGACTACACCGCCACGGGGTAGCGCAGCGCAGACGCCGCTGTTGCTATTGTTTTGTTTGCCAAAACAGCCGTCACTCTAGGCGATGGCCAACTATGATTTTTTTTGTTTGTCACTATTTTTGCTAGCAACTGGGCGCTGCACAGAAACCATTCTGCGTAGCGCTCGACTGCACCTCCTCTCACTGCAGCGCCGTCGGAGAAAGTTCAGCGGTGTTGCTTGCCGGAAAATGGCCGTTGCCCAGGCGACGGCCGATTTTCATTTTTTTTATATTTCCAAAAACAGTGAACCCCTTTTGATGCAAATCCAACCCTATCAATGAAAACTGATGGCTCTGATACCAATTGTAAGCAAAAAATAGCCCCTTAGGAAAGACTTTAACGGATTAGATTTGCATTCTAACGGAATGATTTGTATTATGAAAGATAACCAATTTAGGGCATACCTGAATCCATTGGGAAACGTAGATGAGATCCACAATCTTAATTCTCTTAGTCTTCTCATAATGTATGTTGATTGATGGGTATGCCAAGCAGCAATGTGTCACGACCCGAGCCCAGAATTCGGGGGTTAGCGAAAAGCTAAACCTGTGACACACGTACTCCCGTGCACGTGCACCCAAACCCAGTCCAGATGCACGCACACAAGGGATCTAACACGTGCGAACTAAGCGTACGCGGAAGCTGTACATATCATAGCAAGCAACAAAGAAAATAGCGGAAGCCAAAGCAAATACGAAACGGAAAAGACAAGGACAAATACACTGATATAAAACCGAATACACACCAAAACAATATATATAAAATACACAGAATACAAGTCCAAAGTCCAAAGTCCAAATACAATCCCCTGAAACCAAAACTCAAAATCCCAAAACGGAAAACCACTGGAAGTATGCATGAACGCACTCGGCAGAGATGATCAGGCCCACTCTGCCAAACCTGAGGGTGCCTCTACACTCGCCCCTGCAGCCTCCTCGACCGCCGGGGAGCTGGGCAAGGTATCTGTGCCTGCAACACCACAGACAACACAAATGAATACAACGATCCAGCAAATACAAGTAACAGGGGTGAAACACGCATAGTATCAAAGTGAATATAATAATGACAGAAGATTAAATATAGAGTTCCATATAAGGAAACTAAGCCAATAGTGCATAGAAGTAAAACATGATATGTGAATCAAAACATAGAATACTGAACTAGTTGGCTACTACGTTAACCATGTTCTCTCCAATAGAGAGCAGAGCAGAGCAGAGGAGAACACCGCTGTCCAGGCCAAAGGTACAAGCGGGTCTCGGTTTCCTGGGTTCCGGGGTCCCAAGACAAAGCAACACTGCAGTTATACAGAGATACAGAGATCTAAGCCGGAGGTAACCCCGTCGGGCATCCTAGGGCTGAGGCTGAGTAGAGCCAGACCAATACCAATCAAATCAAATCCATAGAAAGGGAGATTATCCGCTTTGGACTCACCGATGACAAAGACCGGATCTTATCCTCACGTATTAACCTCTGGGCAGAGCCACCCGGGAATACCCAAACCAAACAGGGATATACAAAGCCAAAGACAGAGCATAGATTAAGTCAAAGCATAGCATAGATCAGAGCATAGTGTAGATCGAAGAATAAACAGACATACAGGACGAAAGCAAAATGACTGCGGAATGCATAAACATAGATTAACAGAACAGAGGGCAAAACCATAAACAATATGCAATGCATCTCAGATTAATACGGAATCAAGGTTCATTACAAGCCAACCCTAATCTAATTGTTCACTGTCACTAACCGTGCATGTTGATGTAGTTTTAAGTTATTCGATGCACCGTTGCCATCCTAGTGTTGCAATGAAATCTACATGTGCACCGAAGTCCCTTAAACCAACACCCATGGGGAGGTGCTTAACAGTAAATCAACACTCACATGAATAAGTCACAGCCTAACAGACTATTCATGCGCTCCAAAGAATCCATTGGGCCGGTTTACATGGATGGTTAACCTGTATTTGCGCCCTACAAGTCTCACCCTTATCCTAAGTTATATTTCAGAATTGCCATGCCTAACAGTTTAGCCATGAGGGCCCTATGGTTGAGCCGAAGACATCTTACGCGCTCGACGTATTATGCACTACAGCTTAACCATGGTTCCATTCAAAACACAGCTAAACCGGTCATCTTCCACCTCTGATCTAATGCCTTCTTCGGCTGAGCTACAGTCAGTATACGGCTTAGCCGTAGACCAATCCACGGCTTAGCCGTAGCAATTCACGGCTTAGCCGTATCCACACCGTAGGAGTACTGATATCAGAAAAGTTTCGACTGATCAGAGATTTAATTCACGGCTGGGATACGGTTGGGTCACGGCTAGCTTACGGCTCAGCCGTAGAACAAATTACGGCTTAGCCGTAGCCTAGCCGTAGAACAAACTCGAAATTTCAAGTCTCTGGATAGTGAGCCGTAGAAACTTACGGCTTAGCCGTACAATACAGAGATGAATTCAGGATAGTTACAGAACTGAAATTCGGTACAGAAGCTGAACAAAATGAGTTACAGAGGTTCCAAATTCACAAAATGTGGCTGTAAAACATGCTAGACCAAGAATAAGAAGAAATCAAAGCCATCAACCAAAACACCCATATGTGTTATCAAAGCCTGTACTTATACTTGCCTCAAACTCTGAAAATCCACTGAAGCAAGCTCCAAATCCACTAAAATCAAGACAAATCAAAGAGATACACCATGCATGAGATGAAGACTTAGCAATCAGAGAATGAGAGATCCAAATTGGAGAAGAAGCACAAGAACCCACTTACCTCAAGCAATAGACAGAGATGAGAGAGAAGAGGAAACCCAAATCAAAAACGAGTGCAAACTCCCAACATCAATCAAGGCCGGAGAAGAGAATGGAGAGAAGAGAGGAACGAACGTGGCTCTCTCCTTGCATGCAATCGATCGAGACAAATGGGCAAGGAGAAAGACACCTGTGAGCTGACTTATATTTATAGATTTTGTAGTTTTAAAACAAGGTCCAATGGGTTTAAGCAATTTACAGATTAAGTCACACGAAGGTCCAACTTCTCCAATTGACTCCAAACCGTTCTGACATAGTTACAGCACTTGACGAGCTCAACAAAATACACATGCTGACACCAAGATGATGCAATTATGATATGAGCAAAACAAAAGCAAAATTACAAAAAAGGGCTTAGAACTAACTATCTCAGGTCAAAGGTCACTCAACTACCTATCCAAGGCCCAAAACCAAGTCCAAAAGAATAAAACAAAACAAAACACACTAAGGAGCCACTAATCCGGCTCAAAGGGGATCGGAGTGTTACATCCTCCCCCACTAGGAATCATTCCGTCCTCGGAATGACTACCTACCTGCACAAAGAGCTGTGGGTACTGGCGTGCTAGCTGCTCCTCTAGCTCCCATGTAGCCTCATCTGGACCATGATGTTCCCACAACACTTTAACCCATCTGATAGTCCTGGTACGGAGAATCTGCTCTCGTGTGCCAACGATGCGAAGCGGACGCTCAACGTAAGTTGCATTAGGTTGAATCTGGATGTCATCGTAGCGAATCACATGGCTCGGATCTGGCACATACTTACGGAGCATCGACACATGGAAGACATCGTGCACACCGGAGAACTCAACTGGAAGAGTCAACCGATAAGCTAAATCTCCAACTCGGCTCTTGACTTCAAACGGTCCTACATATCTCGGAGCTAACTTACCCTTCTGACCAAATCGAACTGTGCCCTTCATCGGAGAAACTTTAAGGAACACCCAATCTCCGACTTGGAATGCCAAAGGTCTCCTCCGAGTATCAGCATAGCTCTTCTGCCTGGACCGAGCAATCTTCAGATTCTCTATCACTTTCTGCACCTTCTCTGTCGTTTCAGCAATGATTGTCGGACCATGGAAACTTCTTGTTCCAACTTCCTCCCAGCACACTGGAGTCCTGCATTTGCGTCCGTATAGAGCCTCATATGGAGCCATACCAATGCTCTCGTGGAAGCTGTTGTTGTAGGCAAACTCACACAATGCTAGATGCATATCCCATTCCTTCTCAAAGTTCAGTACACTAGCTCTGAGCATATCCTCCAATGTCTGAATGGTACTCTCCGACTGTCCGTCAGTCTGGGGGTGGTATGCCGTGCTAAAACTCAGCTTCGTGCCCATAGGTTCCTGAAATGCTCTCCAGAATGAAGACACAAAGCGACTATCACGATCCGACACAATCGATACTGGGGTGCCATGCAATCTGACTATCTCGTCAACAAACTTCCTGGCCAGCTCTGTGAATGTCATCCCCTTCTTGAACGGAAGGAAATGCGCTGACTTGGTCAATCTGTCCACTATTACCCAGATAGCATTGTTCTTCCTACTGGTCGGCGGAAAACCGGAGACGAAATCCATAGTAATGTGCTCCCACTTCCACTGCGGAATGTGCAATGAATGCAATGATCCTGGAGGTCGCTGATGATCAGCTTTTACCCTCTGACAGGTCAAACATCGAGCTACGAACCCTGCGATCTCCCGCTTCATATTATTCCACCAAAATCTATCTTTCAAGTTCCGGTACATCTTCGTACCACCGGGGTGCATCGCATATCGGGCATCGTGCGCATCTGTCATCAACTTATCTTTCAGCTCATCCACAGCGGGAACACACAATCTATTCCTGAAGTATAAAACTCCGTCTGCCAATCTGAAATCAGGTCGATCTGCAATCCGATCTCTGAACTTCACCAGGAGAGGATCCTCAAACTGGCGATCCTTGATCTGCTGAATCACCTCAGGCTGAAACACGACGGTAGTAGCTATTGTCACCAAGTCTCCTACCATCTGAACCTCTACAGGCTGATCATGTACAAGCATATAAAATCCTGCCAACACCTGAAGACTATCTGCTCTCCTGCTGAGTGCATCTGCAACTACATTCCCCTTGCCTGGGTGGTACTTGATCGGAAAGTCATAGTCCTTGATGAACTCCAACCACCTTCGCTGCCTCATATTCAGGTCATGCTGATCAAATAAGTACTGTAGACTGTGATGATCGGAATGAACCTCGAACTTCACACCGTACAAGTAATGTCGCCACAACTTCAGTGCAAATACAATGGCTGCTAACTCCAGATCATGTGTGGCATAGTTCTTCTCATGCTCCTTCAGCTGTCTGGATCCATAGGCAATCACCTTCTGATTCTGCATCAATACACAGCCTAGTCCAACTCGAGAAGCATCGGAATAAATCACAAATCCCTCACTACCATCCGGGAGAGTCAACACTGGCGCCATAGTGAGCTTTTCTTTCAACATCTGAAAACTACGCTCACACTTCTCTGTCCACTCATACGGGACCTTCTTCCGAGTCAACTGAGTCAGCGGGGCTGAGATCTTCGAGAAGTCCTGCACAAACCTGCGGTAATATCCCGCTAATCCCAGAAAACTTCGAATCTCTGTCACTGATCTAGGACGGGGCCAATGGACTACTGCTTCAATCTTAGCCGGATCCACCATCAATCCATCTCTAGAAATCTTATGACCCAGAAATGTAACTTGCTCGAGCCAAAACTCACACTTGGACAACTTTGCATACAACTTGTGATCCTTAAGCAGCTGCAATGCTTTCCGCAGATGATCTGTATGTTCTTCAGCAGTCTTCGAATAGACCAATATGTCATCTATGAAAACCACAACGAACTGGTCCAAGAAGGAAGTAAACACCCTGTTCATCAACGCCATAAAAGCTGCGGGTGCGTTCGTCAAACCAAATGGCATGACAAGGAACTCGTAGTGTCCATACCGAGTCCTGAAAGCTGTCTTCGGAACATCCTCATCCTTCACCCTGAGCTGGTGATATCCTGACCTCAAGTCAATCTTCGAGAAGTAAGCTGCACCCTGAAGCTGATCGAACAACTCATCAATCCTAGGCAATGGGTATTTGTTCTTGATGGTCACTTTGTTCAACTGCCTGTAGTCAATGCACATCCGGAAACTGCCATCCTTCTTCTTGACAAACAATACAGGAGCTCCCCAAGGTGAAACACTTGGGCGTATGAACCCTTTATCCAATAGATCCTGCAACTGTTTCTTCAATTCCAACAACTCTGCAGGTGCCATACGATATGGAGCTCTACTGATGGGTGTTGTACCTGGCATCAAGTCAATAGCAAATTCTATCTCCCGAACTGGTGGCAACTCTGGCACATCCTCCGGAAAGACATCCGAAAACTCGCTGACTACTGGGATCTCACTGAGCTGTCGCTGATCTTTCTTCTCTGAAATGAATGCAAGGAATCCCTCACATCCCCTACGAAGCATCCTGTCTGCTTTACAAGCAGATATTACACGTCTTGGGCACTTCATTTGGCTGCCCTCAAATCGGAATCCGCTGCCCAAATCAAAGTAGATAGCCTTGCTGTAGCAATTGATACACGCATGATATCTCGCAAGCCAGTCCATACCAAGGATCACATCAAAATCCAGTGTCGTGAGCAACACGAGGTCTACTAGGAGTTGATGACCAGCTATCCGCACATCACACTGAGGGTAGAAAACACTGCACTCCACCCGCTTACCAACCGGAGTGGATACTAACAACAAGTAGGGAAGTGGTGTAGGTCGCTGTCGAAGCTGCACAGCAAAATGGGGTGCTACGTACGAACGCGTAGACCCGGAGTCAAATAAGGCTAAAGCTTCAGCATCAGAAATTAAAATTTTACCTTCCACGACCGTGGCCTCCTCCGCGCCCTCATGCGTAGCAGCATAGGCTCGGGCTGTCTGGCGGTTCTGCTTCTGGGCTGGGCGAGTTGGTTGAGATCTGCCCTGCGCTGTAGGTCCTGCCTGTCTCGTCTGTGGAGAGGACTGAAACTTCGGGCATTGGGCCCGCCTGTGGTCCGTAGAACCACAACCAAAACAAGCCCCACTCTTCCTCCAACATCTGTCGGTGGGGTGATCCTTCCCACAATGACTGCAAATCACCTGAGTACTGCTCGAACTGCCCTGTTTACCCTTGAACTTCTTCTGAAACTGACTTCTGCCACTGAAGCCTGCCGTCCTCTTAGCCTCGGTTCGCTCCTCCTCAAAGATGGCCTCTGCATCATAAGCCCTGTCAATAGCGTCGTCCAATGTAGCCGGCCATATACAAGCAACCACGTGGCGTTTATGTCTCGGATTCAGGCCGTTTACGAAGCGAGTCACCTTCTTATGCTCCGTGTTCACCATATCCTCTGCGAAGTGGGACAACTCTGTAAACTTGTGTACATAGTCTGCAACTGGCATCTGTCTCTGCTGAAGGTTGAAGAATTCCACTTCCTTGGCTCGCTGAATGTGGAGAGGCATGAACTTCCGACGGAATTGCTGCTTGAAGGTCTCTCAAACTGTGGCACTGGGCATAGTCTGGAATGAGTTCTTAACACTCCTCCACCATGTCTTGGCTACACTCCGAAACATAGAAGCTGTGAGAACTACCTTCTGTTTGTTGCTGCACACAATCGTATCAAATAACTCTTCAGTCTGCTCCAACCATTGCTCAGCCTGCAATGCATCCTCTATCCCATGAAACTCAGTCGCCCCTCGCTTACGGAACTTATCAAAAAGAGCATTTGGATCTGGTTCCTTGGACTGGAAAATCACTTGCTGATCTATACGAGGTGATGCTACTGCAGCAGCCTGACTCTGCCTATCTACCATGGATGCCATCTGTGCCTGTAATGACTGCATAGACTGCATCATCATCATTATGCGCTCCTCACTACTGATATGTGGGGGTACCGATCCACTGTCACCGTTATGGCCTTGTTGATTTTCATCCCGAGATCCTGATCCTGATGCCATCCTGCAAAAGGAAAAGAAATACAACACACAAATATAAAATGCCCTGAGTTAGTCAAATCCCAAATCAACATATGAGACTTCGAGTCAAATAGTTGATAGCGTTATCTCACCACGATCTTAAATGTCTACATGCTTATAACTAGCATGCTCTGATACCATACAATACGTATGTCACGACCCGAGCCCAGAATTCGGGGGTTAGCGAAAAGCTAAACCTGTGACACACGTACTCCCGTGCACGTGCACCCAAACCCAGTCCAGATGCACGCACACAAGGGATCTAACACGTGCGAACTAAGCGTACGCGGAAGCTGTACATATCATAGCAAGCAACAAAGAAAATAGCGGAAGCCAAAGCAAATACGAAACGGAAAAGACAAGGACAAATACACTGATATAAAACCGAATACACACCAAAACAATATATATAAAATACACAGAATACAAGTCCAAAGTCCAAAGTCCAAATACAATCCCCTGAAACCAAAACTCAAAATCCCAAAACGGAAAACCACTGGAAGTATGCATGAACGCACTCGGCAGAGATGATCAGGCCCACTCTGCCAAACCTGAGGGTGCCTCTACACTCGCCCCTGCAGCCTCCTCGACCGCCGGGGAGCTGGGCAAGGTATCTGTGCCTGCAACACCACAGACAACACAAATGAATACAACGATCCAGCAAATACAAGTAACAGGGGTGAAACACGCATAGTATCAAAGTGAATATAATAATGACAGAAGATTAAATATAGAGTTCCATATAAGGAAACTAAGCCAATAGTGCATAGAAGTAAAACATGATATGTGAATCAAAACATAGAATACTGAACTAGTTGGCTACTACGTTAACCATGTTCTCTCCAATAGAGAGCAGAGCAGAGCAGAGGAGAACACCGCTGTCCAGGCCAAAGGTACAAGCGGGTCTCGGTTTCCTGGGTTCCGGGGTCCCAAGACAAAGCAACACTGCAGTTATACAGAGATACAGAGATCTAAGCCGGAGGTAACCCCGTCGGGCATCCTAGGGCTGAGGCTGAGTAGAGCCAGACCAATACCAATCAAATCAAATCCATAGAAAGGGAGATTATCCGCTTTGGACTCACCGATGACAAAGACCGGATCTTATCCTCACGTATTAACCTCTGGGCAGAGCCACCCGGGAATACCCAAACCAAACAGGGATATACAAAGCCAAAGACAGAGCATAGATTAAGTCAAAGCATAGCATAGATCAGAGCATAGTGTAGATCGAAGAATAAACAGACATACAGGACGAAAGCAAAATGACTGCGGAATGCATAAACATAGATTAACAGAACAGAGGGCAAAACCATAAACAATATGCAATGCATCTCAGATTAATACGGAATCAAGGTTCATTACAAGCCAACCCTAATCTAATTGTTCACTGTCACTAACCGTGCATGTTGATGTAGTTTTAAGTTATTCGATGCACCGTTGCCATCCTAGTGTTGCAATGAAATCTACATGTGCACCGAAGTCCCTTAAACCAACACCCATGGGGAGGTGCTTAACAGTAAATCAACACTCACATGAATAAGTCACAGCCTAACAGACTATTCATGCGCTCCAAAGAATCCATTGGGCCGGTTTACATGGATGGTTAACCTGTATTTGCGCCCTACAAGTCTCACCCTTATCCTAAGTTATATTTCAGAATTGCCATGCCTAACAGTTTAGCCATGAGGGCCCTATGGTTGAGCCGAAGACATCTTACGCGCTCGACGTATTATGCACTACAGCTTAACCATGGTTCCATTCAAAACACAGCTAAACCGGTCATCTTCCACCTCTGATCTAATGCCTTCTTCGGCTGAGCTACAGTCAGTATACGGCTTAGCCGTAGACCAATCCACGGCTTAGCCGTAGCAATTCACGGCTTAGCCGTATCCACACCGTAGGAGTACTGATATCAGAAAAGTTTCGACTGATCAGAGATTTAATTCACGGCTGGGATACGGTTGGGTCACGGCTAGCTTACGGCTCAGCCGTAGAACAAATTACGGCTTAGCCGTAGCCTAGCCGTAGAACAAACTCGAAATTTCAAGTCTCTGGATAGTGAGCCGTAGAAACTTACGGCTTAGCCGTACAATACAGAGATGAATTCAGGATAGTTACAGAACTGAAATTCGGTACAGAAGCTGAACAAAATGAGTTACAGAGGTTCCAAATTCACAAAATGTGGCTGTAAAACATGCTAGACCAAGAATAAGAAGAAATCAAAGCCATCAACCAAAACACCCATATGTGTTATCAAAGCCTGTACTTATACTTGCCTCAAACTCTGAAAATCCACTGAAGCAAGCTCCAAATCCACTAAAATCAAGACAAATCAAAGAGATACACCATGCATGAGATGAAGACTTAGCAATCAGAGAATGAGAGATCCAAATTGGAGAAGAAGCACAAGAACCCACTTACCTCAAGCAATAGACAGAGATGAGAGAGAAGAGGAAACCCAAATCAAAAACGAGTGCAAACTCCCAACATCAATCAAGGCCGGAGAAGAGAATGGAGAGAAGAGAGGAACGAACGTGGCTCTCTCCTTGCATGCAATCGATCGAGACAAATGGGCAAGGAGAAAGACACCTGTGAGCTGACTTATATTTATAGATTTTGTAGTTTTAAAACAAGGTCCAATGGGTTTAAGCAATTTACAGATTAAGTCACACGAAGGTCCAACTTCTCCAATTGACTCCAAACCGTTCTGACATAGTTACAGCACTTGACGAGCTCAACAAAATACACATGCTGACACCAAGATGATGCAATTATGATATGAGCAAAACAAAAGCAAAATTACGAAAAAGGGCTTAGAACTAACTATCTCAGGTCAAAGGTCACTCAACTACCTATCCAAGGCCCAAAACCAAGTCCAAAAGAATAAAACAAAACAAAACACACTAAGGAGCCACTAATCCGGCTCAAAGGGGATCGGAGTGTTACACAATGTCTTTGTGAAGATGAGAGAGTTTCCAAGTCATTTATAGACTGTGTTAACGCTTTCCTCCCCACCAACTGAAAGCTTTCCATTATCACACGACTGGAGTTTTTCTAGGAACATGACTTTAATGGGAAGACGTTCGTTATTGAATGAATCAAAATGAGTGGTGGTCATGTGGGCCACCACCGATGATATCCAACAGGAAGCTGTTGTCTAAAGGGAAGATAACAGACGGTAAATTCTTTTGAAGGGATAGGGGGTGCAACGGAAGTTTAGGGGAGGAAAAACTATCCTGAAAGAAGCCATTGAACTGTTGTTTCATCTGGTTAATGGAGGAAATATGGTTTCCTTACTCATCAAGAAGGAGTTTGAGACTAGTTTTCCTGTGGTTGACCTTAGCCGTAGTATGGAAGAATTTAGTGTTCTTGTCTTCCTCTTTCAGCCATTGAATTCTAGATCTCTGCTTCCAGAAGGTTTCTAGGTGCCTCTTGATCCCATTAAGATCTTCAATTAGATTCGGTTCCAGAGAATGGAGGAAGTGGATGAAAAGTATCTGGGACTTTTCTGGAGGAAAGTGGGTGAAAAATATGACCTTAGGCCATATTTGTTTACATAGTATACATAGGAATTCACGATCAAATGAGCTCCACCAAAGAATTATTAAAAAGGTGAGGGGTGAATGATTTAAAGTAGAGACGTAGATAAATCCATCACTTTCCTAAGATTTTATACTTGGGTGATGGGTGATGGATGGGTAATAATTTCCCATTGCCTGTTGATTCATTTTCTACTGAACAAAGGTTGATTTTAACCACTTCTAGAAATTAATAAGAATCTCATGACTCCTGAGGTTTCAATTACAAGACATAAACATGCCCTTTTTATCAGGAATATTATGAGTAACCATGCATTTTACGGAGCAGTTTTGGGATAGATGGTCACAACGGGTAGAACAACCTATACCCATTTTCTTTGTCAATATGGTGTAATCAGGTATCTTTACAAGTTGTAAAACCGTTCTTAGGAAAAATAGCAGCTAAAGTCACAACAAGAATCACTATAAAACTGTAAGAAGGAAAGAATAGATACATTAGTTCAAATGAAATCATGGTGAAGGAATCTTTCATTCATTTCTTCCGAATCTTTCGAGAGATAATTTAATGACCAAGTTTCTTAGAAAAGTCTGTCCACACACTCCTAACTTCAGGTAAACATGTACAGGAATAAGCGAGTTGGGATCTGCATTTTACAGGCAATTCTGTAGAAGCAAAAGCATTTGGATATACGTGCATGATGTCTTCATATGCCTCTTCAAACTTCTACACTTAACATGAGAAGCTTTATAGAATAAAATTTCCATCAAGACTCTGCGGCTACATCAAGCCAAGCACCTGGAGATGTTAGGCTTGTCTTGGTCCCTTTTAGATAATTTGTAATATTCCGGCCTCAAATTTAAGTTTTAATTGCTAATCTTTCGTGGTCATTGCTAATTAATGATATTTTAATCTTGATTACATTATGGGTAGGTAGATTGGGGAGAATTTACTCTTAATTAGATAGTTTTGAGGACTAATTGGTAATTTAACTAGCCTAATTTATATTATCTCATCATCTCATTAATCATGATTACCATTATATATTAGTGGACTCATTTCAATTGAGACCTAAGTCACCTATATGGGACCACTAGGACCTCTTTTGTAAAATAATATAAGCCTATGGACTTGCTAGTAAATATCCGAAACTTCTAATGATCCTAGCCATATATAAATGCATGTTCCCGAAAGCAAGAGCTTCTTGTGCCTCATAGACAAGAGCCCTAGCCTCCAAGGTCTCTCTACTCCAACTTCCTTCCTCTTATAAGCTTAGAGTGTATGTAGACAAGAGCCCTAGCCTCCAAGGTCTCCCTACTCCAACTTCCTTCCTCTTATAAGCTTAGAGTGTATGTAAGAGGGAGATTTCATCCATTAGAAGTTAGATCCATCTTCTCCTCCACATTCCTTCTTAGCCATTTGGTATTTTTTTGGAGAGAAAATGACATCTTAATATTTTGCACAACTTTTAAGGTAAGAAACCCCAACCCATCTTCGTATTTGTCACTAAAACATTTTGCATATTTCGCGATGAAAATTTTTGTCTCTAAATCATGACCAAACGTCAGTAAAACTTTTTACCAATTTGAATATTGTATAGTGATCTTCTAGCTTAATCACCTTTAATTTATCTCCCCATGGCTTTCATTTCATTTATTCATTTCTTTTTCATGTCATATCGTGATTAGGGGTTTACTTGAGCTAGAAATTAGGGTGTTTGCACTTTAAAGCCTTGCATTTGGAATTTTAGAGCACCACAAAGCAAGTTTAAACAAGTAGTAACATGTATAGTTGTATTTGTAATTGATTGTTTGAAATTCATATGCTTAGTATGTTGGCACAACTCATCTTTTTCTTTGTTTTCATAAATGAGGATGCTTGGTAGGTGTAAATGGTTTTTGAATGAGTAAAATGACATTTGGATTTAATGCAAAGGAATGAAAATAAATAACATTTAATTTGAAAGGTTAGATGTGTAAAATGGTGGATTTTTGTATAGGGAAAGGATGGGATTGACTGTGATAAAGTTCAGGTTTGAAAAGAATCAGATCTGAAATCCCGTCTTAAGCCCAATTGATCGGACATGTGTTCGATTGATCGATTTAACCTTTTGCATCCAATCCGATCAATCGGACCCACGCTCGATCGATCGGGTAGGGTCTGATCCAATTATTTATTTATTTTATTTATTTATTTATTAATGGATTATTCTAAAATTATTTTTCAAACTTATAAATCCCTTATAAGCCAACTTGATTTAATATGATTAAGTCAGTCGGACTCTAAGAACCATGAGCTTGATCACGGGATCAAATGACACATCAAAATACTAAATGGAACCTTATGACTGTGTAGGAACTTGATTTTGGAACCCTATACTTGGTACTTGTCCAATGAAATCAAATTTGGAAAACAAGGAAAGTGTTAGTTGTCGCTTATTCTTGTTAGATGATCTAGTTTGTTCTACTATTTTGCCCTTTGTGTATGGGTATAAGAAACCCAGTGTTTGAATTCATACATAATGCGACACCAAAATTTTGGTAACGCATAGCATTGGAATCCTTAGGGTCATGGCTAAGTGGAAAACGAAGGAGTAGTTAGTTTGGCTTGTAAATTATCTTTGTTTCTTAATTAATAAAAAATTATGCATATTTTGATGACTTTTAAATCCTTCACTTATTTATGTTATTAGTTCAATTATATTCCTTCATTATGTTAACAGTTCAGTTATGCTCCTTTTATTATGTTATTAGTTCAATTATATTCCTTTCATTACTTTTACATTTGCTTTTGTTATTGATGATATCATTATGTTTCTATTACTGTAAATGTTAAGGTAGTAAGTTCTGTTGAGAAGGTAAGTATAAGAGCACGATAGTGCTATTCATTATGGCTATAATGATTTATAAAGTCGGCACCACTGAGCTAGACTCTATGAGAACTAGCGGGGCAAAGTATGAGTTGAAATTTTGTGAACCACTGTAGTTGGTTTTCTGTGGAGTAAGTTGATGCTTCTTTGGGTGGTCAAATTAGCTATATGATTTCCCGTTTTGTTCAAATATCTGTCCTTCTTCGGGGAGGTTATAGTCATGTGGTTTGCCATCTAGTTGTGATATTCTGTTAGCTTGATTCCTTATGATTATGCTTTATCTTATTCTAACATGCTTAGATTTTGCTTTTGTCCTATTTGATTGGTACTATTTTCAACTCTATTTGGAATAACTCATTTAGTGTTTTACTTGCCTATTTTTCGTTGAGCTGTCATGCTTACGGTGCTACTCTTAGTGTTGCAGAAGCAGGCCCCAATACCGACCCAGTTATTGATGGGATTCCGAAGGTTGCTATGGCGGTAGCTTCAGGACTACCTGAGTGGGGACCAAATGATGTTTTCTATTAGCATATTCATAGAGCGACATCAGTTCCTTTAGGCATTTAGAATTTGTGCTGTGATAGCTCTTTTTATTATATCATCATGACTTTAGACTTAGTTTATGTTTATTTCATTTGAATATATGTATTATACTTTCGGTCTACGACCGTTATACATTTTTGCACCTTATCCTTTTTATGCATTCAGACATGTAGTTTATGCATGACATTATAATCATTTTGATAACTCTTTAAGTAGTTTAAGTATGGAATATTAAATAGGTATTTGTTTAGGCTTTTATACTATCACAGGGTGTTCATTGGGTGCACTAAGCACTAAGTTTCACAGTTAGATTTGAATGTGCATGTTATGGATCTTCTGCACATATAAGAAAAGATTGAAAACTCCCTTGTAGTGGTCCATATTTGCCTTAGTGTGGAGTGAATTATTATGGAATTATGTGTGCCACGTCACGGGCTCATCTGGATTGACCTAATCTCGGGTCTGAGGCGTGACATAATCTGTGGCGATTAGATTTTCTGTACGCATCTTAATTGCCTTCAACTCAGGCTGCTCATACAAATTAAAGCGTCATGAAACAACAAATGAGTTAGCAAGAGAGGAAATTTATGTGTGGTGCATGCAATCTTTTAAGCATTTGGAAACAAATGAATGACTTATAGCAACAAGTAGGGGAAATTTTCTCCCTTAGTCAATGAGCACCTTTAATTCAAGGGACTCATTATTTTTTAGGACATTCACAAAGGAGAAAATGTTACTAGTAGGTAGAGCCAATCATATTAACAATTGGCATCATCAAAAGTCATACTATGCAAAATAAATGGTAGATGAAATATCTTGCATTTTCTATAATAAGACAAATCGTGCAATCATATTGAAATAGTGGTTTGTGCAAGGCATTTGTGGCAAATGAATGTCATTATTCTAGAAAAAGCAATACTTTTCCGTACATAATGGATAAGATAGGTTTTGGAGATGAATGGGGAAGTTTATAAGGTTAAATCTTGTCTTAATCAGTTAGTCGTTGACAACTCTTTGACAATTGATTTGGGAAAGACTAATGATAATGTTGAGTGGAATTTTATTGTTGGTGAGGATGAGCTCCTTAATAAGTAGCAAGTGACAAATCAGAAATGCATCTTGTTAACTTCGTTGCCTTGATCAACGGATCTTGTACTCATCTATTCAAAGCATCAAGAGGTCTTCAACATATTGACCTTCCACCTCCATTTTTTTTCACTGTTGTATCGTAAGTAATGGATGCCAGTTTTATATTTTAAGAACGAGCTATTATTAAATGGCATAATAATTTATACTAACAACCCCTTTGAATGGAAAGCTGTTCAAATTCAAAACCCAATAGACATATAGACCAGGCAGACGGAGGTGCTTTTATACCATGTTAATAAACTAGTGACACTAAAGCTTGAGCTGTTAGTGAATGACGTAACAATTTAAATCAATTTTGACAAAGTGTAAGGAAGTTAATACATACAAAAGAATATTAAGACGTTTTCAGTTAATCTCAAGGTTGAAGATCAGTCTCTCCAAGAGTATTTTAGGAGTGGGCACTTAAAAGTAGTCGATTTAACGCTTGTCGTAGGCCTTTTTACAGGTCAAGTCTTCTTCTCATGAATTTGGGTTTACCTGGTTAGAATTTGTGGATCTACCAATGAAAAGTAGGAGAGGAAGTTATCTTGGAAGAGGCAAGACCGAACTCTTGGAGATGTTTTATCTAAATTAAAGCAAGGCTCACTAACCTTCTAGTGTAATAAATGCCTCCATTTACGATGCTGATAGTGTTGAAGGAGTGTTAAATTATATTCATAGAAATTTCCTTTCGGAACAACAGAGTGAGGGAAAAAATTACATCTTATGACACGGGGCAAGGCGATGAAATCTAAGCTTTTGGTGTTTTAGGAATGAATATAGAG
The DNA here is from genome assembly GCA_037013555.1 of Sextonia rubra. Taxonomy (NCBI): domain Eukaryota; kingdom Viridiplantae; phylum Streptophyta; class Magnoliopsida; order Laurales; family Lauraceae; genus Sextonia; species Sextonia rubra. The sequence continues at coordinate 99,107,460 of JASUAD010000001.1, read as the reverse complement.
CCCCAAAATTAGGATTTGCTTGCAAAATGGTGAAGGAGATTAGATGAGGAGAGGGAGGTTTTGTGAAGAAGAATCATTGTATTAAATTATGATGATGACGAGTGGGGTTGGGTTTTATAGAGAGTCCCTTGGTATAAAAGGTTGGGAAGATGAGGAGTAGTTTATTTATTTATTTATCTTTTTCAGAATAAGGACAACGCAAAAGAAAAGGTCATGCAACGGGATTCTCAGGGTGGGATACAGATTCCTTCTTGGTTTGATAGACAAAGTTAAAAAAAAAAAAACTTTAGCATTTTCACAATGAAAATCTTCATTTATGAGCTTCTTATTGTAAAAAAATTTAGCAATTTGTGACACAGATTTTTGGTTCAAAATATCAGAGATTTATTGTATTGCCAATAATTATTAGTTATCACCTTATTCGTCCATCCATTATGATAATTATGATGCATCATCCGACAAAGTTCCCGCTTTGATTTTTTTCTATATTTTATTAGTTTGGACTTTTCTTTTTTTGGAAAAGTTGAGTAGAGACATTATATATGGATTTGTTTTAAGATGAGCCATTTTTTCTTCTTCTTTCTTATATTTATATAAACGCATAGTAGTTTTGTCCTATAATGTATATACATGACAAACACAATAATTTAATGTGGAATTCTACAAAACTCCACTTTTCACCCCATTTTGCCTTGGCGCCCCACCTTTTGTCAATCCAATCTTTCCTCATAAACTACACTGTCTTAAATTGGCAGGGTCTCGAACTTTGCATTGTTCCAGGTAGTATACACCATTGGATTGCATCACACACACAGCTTGCAATATGAAGTTGGAGGACTCGAAATGAAGTACTAGGATTATTCGATAGGGATGGCATCTCATAGTACCCTCATTCACATCACTTGGCCTTGGTGGTGGAACCAAAAAACTTTTTGGAGTGTGTGTGTGTGTGCTGTTTGTTTTGTTTGTGTGTGTTGGGGGGGGGGGGGGGGGGGGGGGGCTGGGGGTGTGGCGGTTTGTAGGAAGTGGGGTGTGTGTGGGGGGGATTGTCATGGATCCATGTGGGGTCCGTTGGGACATTTGTTTTTGACAAAAAATGTCTTGGCATTTTATAGTCAAGTTATTTGTTTGTTTGTTTGTTTTTTTTTTTGTCCGGATCTATGTAGGGTCCATTGGGACATTTGTTTTTGACAAAAAATGTCCTGGCATTTTTTAGTCAAGCTGTTTGTTTGGGTTTTATTTTTTATTTTTTTAATTTTTTGTCATGGATCTATGTGGAGTCTATTGGGACATTTGTTTCTGACAAAAAAATGTCTTGGCATTTTGTAGTCAAGCTGTTTGTTTGAATGATAAATTCAATTTTACTACATCAGCCCATGATGACATACATAATTTGCCCCTTTCTTCCCCCTTTTTTAATGTTTAATGTATCCATTTCTATTATATTACCCTGTGATAATTAGAGTGCACCGTCTGTCTTGCCCGTACTGCGACTGAAATTTGAGCCTATGAGTGACTCAAATGAACGTGACTCAACCCTGCAACCTTCAGCTCCTAAAATCAATGCCTTAATGCCCCAACAAAGCTACAAGACCATTAACTATAGAATGAAATGACTTTTTTTGCATAAAATTTCAGCTATTAGAGAATGAAACTAATATAAGACCTGGAACATTTCACCATTTAATTTAGTGTTTTTTGGAGATACTACCCTATGGTTTTCAAAATTTGCAAATAAGCCCTTATGCTTTCAAAATTTGTTAATAGGTCCCTGTATATGCATTTTAATACCTTTCATATCCCCAAATCAATGTACTTGACGGTAAAAAGAGAAGATTATTAGGTTTTTGCTGAATTTTTATGAACAAGACAATTTTGCCCTTACAATTATTATTTATATATCCCTATGGTTTTAAATATTTATAAAGAGGCTCTTGTAGTGGGCTGAATAATAATAGATCCTTGTCCACTGTCATGATCAGTTAAATTTCCTCCATCCTATAAACTTGTCATTCATTTCCTGCTTCTCTAAGTTGTGATTGATGATTTGAATATATGCTTTTTTTTTGTCACACGTGTAGGTCAATGTGTGGCACCAGAGCAAACCATATTTGAAATTTATTGCATTCAAAGACCATTTTAGTGGAGCAAGTGGTTGAGTGAGGGTTCATTTAATCTATTTTGATTTATACCGGTAATTGTTCTCATTATTTTCACTAAAAAATCATAGAATCATTTAAATGGGTGGCTCACCACTAGAACTCTATTTCAATTGACATATTTTTCTTTCTATATAGTAGACTATATTTGGCCAAAAGTTGAATTGTTAAATAGGTCAACCACATGAATAGGCTCCACATGATTAAATGGGCAGGCCCAAGCCTAAAATTTATAGCTTGTATCAAGCTTAGGCTATTGTTTATAGAGTTGGGCTGGGCCTAGATATGCCTTATTCTGGTTCGACCACGCCCATGAACACCCTTGTTGGCCATGCCTAGGCTAGGGCTTCTAAAGTGGGGCCGAGCCTAAAAATGCTTTAGTCCAGCTCGGCTCCGCTCGTGAACACCCCTACCTACATTAGAGGCATCTCAACCACACGAGGCAGGGTTCGAAGTTTTTAATATTAAATGTAGACCAAATTTAAGTACAGTTATCAAATCTTATTTATATGTTTTAGGTCTCACAGCTTTGATTGTTCTACGATGGGATGAAAAAAAAATAGCCTTCTAAATAGAGGGTCTTGGTCATTGGACCATACTATTTTCAGAAGCATCTGTACTGGATCATACTATTGTCAGAAACATCCTCTGTCTATGTTAAACACTTTCTAAGCTATAGAAATTTCTTTTACAGGTCCACCAATATGTACTTTTATGTGTAGCCCAACACCATATGGGTCAATTGGGCTCGCCTTTCAGTAGTCTAATTACCATTCATGCTCACCAAACCCAATGAATAGGGCACCACCATTTTAAATTGATACTTATTTGACCTTTACTTGTTGTTGTGAATATCAAAAGAAAATATATAAAAGAAATTCATGAGGTTCCTCGGGCCTGCTTAATAAAATTTGAACTGTGAAAATAAATTCCTCTTAATTCTTATAATAAGGGTGGTGGCAAAATATTATACTAATAGGATCAGGGTCTCCTGTTAGCTTGACCACTTATAAAATAAGTATTCAATATGTGATCATTCCTATTAGAATGCAAAAATGAAACAGTACTAACCTTTTTGTTGCCATTTTGAGGCAAGTCACATTCGAGGGTCATTGAGCCAAAAAGGAAAAAGAAAAAACTACTCAAGCCTTGGACAACAATTAGAATAGCTATCACACGTGGAATTGAACAGAATGTATGCCAAGTAAAATCCAAAAACAGATAAGTATAAAATAAATAAGAATTTTAAAATGGATGTGTGTCATAAAAAAGAGAGGCAGCTGCCAAATATGTTGATTTTTTTGTTGTAGAAAGGACATGAATGGAACAATGGAAGCACTTCAGGTTTTCAAGCAGAATAGAAGGACCTTTCTATAAGAACATTTTATAAGTAAATGAAGTTGACTTTAACATATTGGGGAAGGAAATAGGTAGATGTTTTCTTTTTTGTTAGGACAGAGTAGTGATGTAGGACTCAATCATTATTATTTTTCTAGTTTAATCGGTGTTAGTGGAGAACTTTGAGGTAGGTCATTTTTTTTATTTGCATGTAAATTAAGAGTGAAGTAAATAAAAGGTAAGAGGTAATGGTAAATAATGGTGAGGTAAAGTTTCTTGTAAAGTAAAATTTGGGTTTCTTTTGTATGAAGTAGTGAGAGAGAGAGAGAGATAGAGAGAGAAACCACTTTTTGTCTTTATTTTACCAAATCTTACTTGTCTTTTACATGTTAAAATTTTCTAATAGCTGGTAAACTATGACAAAGTTTTTGGCAGCTAAAAGTTGAATTCCCACTCATTTTTTCCTAAGCAAACATGGATGTAGTAAAATTGTTGATGGCTAAAATCAATTTTATCATACTTTTTTTTACCTTTTTTCTTTCTGATGAGGGTCTTTTGCCACTTTAAGAACCGATTATTCTCCTGAGCATGTTTAGTCCCTGCTTCTCCCATGCATAGGATAAGTTAGGGTTTTACCTACGCAAGTGGCCATCAAAAGAGAGGGCAAGTTTGAAACTGCAGTCTCCGGTTCTGAGCCATGGTCCAAGATGCATTCTTTGCTCATTGTTGGAAAGCTATTTATTTCGGATGATTATTTATTTCTCCGAAGTTATTCAATTATTATATTGTTTGAGAATCTTATAAAAGATTTGAAAGCCAATGTTTAGGGAAAAAAACCAGCAAGCAATATTTATATTAGGGTATGATATTTTAGTATGCACCCTTAGATGGAGAGTTATCAAATCGAATGGCTAGTATTACACCGAAGTGAAACTTATTAGGGTTTCAAATATTATAAATTCATGTTATAGCCCCCTCCGTCTTTACCCTGTTCCCTTCATCTCTTGCCTTGATCTCTCTTAACCCTCTTACTCTCATCTTTCTTATCCCTCACCTCCTCTATCTATTTTGCAAAGGCCCCTCTCATCCTTACAATGATTGAAGATAAACTAAGAGAGCATCATAGATCAACAAAGAGAACTCAAGAAGAAGAGAGGTATAAATGATTTTGCTATGGGTTTTTGAATTTTTGAGTTTTGATATCATCATCAAAACTTTGTCCTGATTATGTTGAATTTGTCTATATGTAATATGTTTCTCCATTTTGATTGGTCATTAACATTCATATGCATACTCAAAACCATTCTACCTCTTTTTTTTATTTCTTCTTTTCTTTTAATTTTAAAACCTATATGATTTTTTATTTATAATAATCATAGCAAAACTCTGGTATAACATATTCCTAAGCTAGCATAAACTCATGATTGTTATAAATATCCAATCTCATTTGAATATTTTTTTCTCATTCATTCTATTTTCTTTCCTTATTAATGATCTTAAAAGCTTGTACTTGAATTCCAACAAAATCATCTAGAAGATAGCACATCACCACAAATTTGGATAGTATTGTTATTGTTATTTCTCGACTAATGGTGACAGACTTAGGTGAGTGCACGGCTTGGATGTGTGATTACCAACTTTTTTATTTTTTTTTTGAAGACATGACTCCACCTCACAACATTGTAGCACCGTTGGTAAAACCATGGATATATCATACACAACACCGCCCATAAGCACCATGTATCAGGTAAGGCACTCAAAGAGGAATCGAACTTAGGCCCTCTAGAACAATACTAGACTTCCCAACCAATACAGGACACTTAAGGATGCATAACATTTAAAAGAAATAAGGTATCCTTCTCTATTAAGGTAAAACCAATGATGATGGACGATTTGGAAGGAGTTTTCCATGTTCACTACAAGCTCTAGTTGGGCCTTTTGGGTTGGATCTTGAGTTTTGGCTCGGGCTCTAGATGGAGTAATTAGGCCAGATCAATATCCAATCTGGCCAACCCAACTTGCTTCAGCATGACTAGGTAGTAACCATCAAAAGGGAGGTGCAAACTAGCCAACCATTTTATCAACATAGAAAAGTAGAAACTTTTAAAGGAAATAAAGGGCTCCTCTTATGAAGGAAAATCCACATGATATAGGGCAAGTTTACGCAATAGTAAATTAGTGGAAAAGTAGTGGATGAATGACTTGATTTTTTGGGACTTTTTTTTCTCATTATGTTGCAATAGGACTCTCCGTTAAAAACTTTTTTCTATAGTTTTTTTCCACCCAAGAAAATATGAAATAAAATGGAAAAATACAATGAACTTTAAAAAAGTAAGCTTATTTCATGAAGTACAATACAAGACAAATGAGAAAACATCTAGAAAAATAAAAATTAAAAATAATAAAAAGATGCCATAGTTAAGCAATTGAAAAGCTTAAAAATAAGAAATTAAAAAAAAAAGAAAAACTGAGAAAAAGAAGGACGAATGTCTTTAGTCATATATAAAAGAATTTTGAAACATTAAAAAAAAAAACCAAAACAATAAGATGTCAACAAAGGATAAGCGCATGAAATTAAGCACAAAAAAAAAAAAAAAAGAAAAGAAAAGAAAAGAAAAAGTGGAGGTTAATCAAATGAAGTGAAATGAAAACTTAAGGGGACATTTAACACATCCCTTTCATTTACATAGGGAATTGTCATTTCCTCCTCAACCATTTTCTCCTTCCTAACCTTTCTACCTTAGGTTTTAAAACAATTAAATAAATTAATGGTATTAAAAATCAGTAGTCATATGATTATAGATCTTCTATAATTGAAGAACTTCAAGCCAATACCTACATAAGGAGCGTGGCATTGAGTAGGTTGGGTAAAGCAAATGAATCCAACGTGCACCACTAGATTGACAAACATAAAATACATATCATGTGCCTTGTACATGATTAATTTAGCTATTAGTATCACTCTGATAAGAGTAGAACTCAGGCAGTTATGAATGCATAAGTTGACCTGTGATTACAAGATTGGATTAAGATGATCCATACATAGGCTAAATCAAGTAGTTATGGTAATAATATAATTATTGACACTTTAAAAAGTACAGACTTCCTCAATTTCAAAATAGGATGGTGCAGCACACCTCGAAAAAGAAAGGTGCTACATCAAGAAACTATCATTTCTCATAAGTAATATATAGATTTTGGCCCCCATTCAAAGAGGATTCATCACTGTCAATGAAAAACTTTAAAAATGATAAATAAACATCATACTAAGTCAACTTATAAACTCCAAAACCCTTTAGGGAAAAAATCAATCCAGAAACCCTTAATAAGTTCAAAGAACTAGGGAGAGACTAGAGAACTCATAAACAAAAATACAGCTACTGCTATACTACAATAGCAGAATTTTGCATGAACTGGTTGGACTTATTTCACGCTACTCATCTGCGTCATTGTCAAAATTCTCTTCCACTTCATCTTGCTCTTCATTAACCACCATATTTAGTATCGCTTCTTCAATAAGCCTCCTCATTTCAACCTTTCTATGGGACAACTTGATGTTGAAGCAAGCCTCTGCAATAGGAAGAGAATAGTGTTAGTTTTCCAACAGAAACAGCCACAACTATTGAAGCAGTATAAAAGAAATGTCCAAGTATTCCAAAGTATTGAGCGGCTTAGTTTTGAGCAAACAAATGGAAATTGGGAAGCCTTAGTTAACCAACGATTAGGTCCATTCAACTAGGAACATCAACGTGGGACTTGAATCCATATTAACAAATCACTTCTTCCCTATGTTGCAATATTTTTTGGAGAAAGATTAATAGTGCATTGAAGGTTAGATAACAATATGATTTTTTATTGAACACTGGCATTAGGGATGCATTGACAAAAATGGTCAGTAAAATTCCTAAAATATATATATAACATTTCTAGTTGATTCTATATATTGACCAATAGGATAAAAGGTACAAGCTTGAATGCTAAGTCAACTTCATACCTAGCTCTTTTAGAATATCAGAAAAGGTCACCTGCATTTCAAGTATTTACGTGGGTTATGTCAATTACACAAACACTAAAAATAGAGATTAGATACGGACATCAAAGTGTGCTAACAGACTACTTACAACATCAAAATCTACTTCCTTGAGCAACCCAGAGACCACGTCCAGAATCTCTTCCCGGCTTGGCTCTACCTGTGCCTCAACATGCTCCTTGGTTTGCCCTAAACATCATGACATGGTTTTAGAAAAGATGGTCTCATGTACCATTTAGACGAATGAGGCTTTAGAATGGGAATATTGATGGCCTGAATCTTCGAACCATGGGCAGAATAGGCCAAATGGAGGGCCAAGCCTAGCCAAGCATATATGTCACCAGTAAGCCTTATCAATTAGCAAAGGACTAGCTTGAGGTTTGACTCCCAAGGTCCATGGGTTGTAAATGAGCTTAAATAATTGGTTTGCATTTGAAAAATCTTTAGTCCTGCCCATCCCAACCTATTTTAAACTCTAGCAATTATTCAACCTAAAAAAATTGCAATTTTATTAATTTGCTTATGAAACCTTACTTCTGCATGCCAAGTTGTTTACCACTTATGATTAAGTAGCGAAGTAAAAATAATTCTCATTGTTCATGTTTTTATTACGATTTTATTTCATATGATATTTGTATAACAAAAACGAGTAGAATGTCAATTGCTAAGAAGAGAGAATAGTGGAACCTACAAATTTGAGTAGTTTCAAATAGTTGAAATTAAAAATGGACTAGCAGCTAACATTTTCACATTTTAGTGGGATTCAAGACAGGAATGACGTACGAGTTCGCCCCTTCTTTATTACAGCTTTTGAGGTGGGGTTCTTTTTGCCAAGTGCTCCTTTTTGCTTCTTTGAAGTCGAATCTTGCACAAGTTTCTTTGTAGACATCTTGTTGCTTTGTGTATCTTGTTCATCATAAACTTGAGTGGTATCCTCTTTAGGTAGGAAGTCTTCTTGTTCTTTTGATTTATTTGTATGGTTCTCATGTTCAAAGACATCATCCGCAGTACGCTCCTGAATGTAAAAAAGTCAACAATAATAGTAAAAGAATAAAAAAAAAGGTAGAATGGTGAATGGAATGGCTCCAGCAAGATAATGCTTTGCAAAATAAAGGATCAAAAGAATAGTAAAAGCATTCTTTTCTGGTGTCATTGACATAGAAGTGATAGAGATGTTAGGAGAAGCATACACGTGTGCATGGATGACTAATGTGCCTCTTGTGAGGTTATCTATTCCATTCATCATTTTGAGAATATATAGGTACTAAGAATCACTACTTCTGAATTGCGAAACCGAAGAGAACATAATGATCAAATTTGATTATGCAAATATTTTGTACCATGTGGTGATTCTTCAAGTGGCCTTTACGCTTATAGGACCCTATGATAATCCTAATCTTCCCTCCACTGGATCACATGCTTCAAAACTATGGTCAGGAGCCTACAAACACTTTTCTCTCCTATTGATTAAAAAACAAAAAAGAACTAGTATTTTCTTGTTTTTTAAAAACTAGGAAAATTGTATGTTTTTGTTAGAAGTAAAGACTACATGCAGAAGAAAAGCAACAAACAATATAGCAGTATATCATGTACAGTTACAACCTATCCCTTAAAATAGGAGTACACTAAACCAATAATTACCCAAAAAAATATTTCTTATTGTTGAAGGAATCTAACATGCAATTCTAGAGAATAGCATGTCCATGTACATGTAATTAAGAAAGTAATAGTCACTGACAAATAGAGCTTCCAAATCTCTAATTGGAATGTACACTAATGTCATTAGTTCTCCCTGTTTTCTTGAAAAATTTTTTTTGCTTGACCATTTGATCAAATTCTCTATTATGAGTTCTACCACCTTCTTTTCACATTCTTATTGGCTCTATGTATAAAAGAAGCTTGAGAAAGACAGTAGAACACTAAAACCACATCTTTACCAATTCTCAAGATACCTCCTATGCTACCATTCCTAATGTGCCTTTTACTACACATTTACACTGAACTTCACAAATCTAAAATATGGTGGCCTCCATGCCTCTATAAGTTTCTTCGTTCGGTCTCTAATTCAAAACCCCTCAATTTTGCGAATTGAGGAGCCTAGTCCTTGCTCCAAATTCTTATCTCCTGTAGCCATTTCTCACATTTGCAAGTGCACAAATAATGATAATGTCTGAAGTTAAAAAGGGAATTGAACATCTTCGAAGGTGGTTAAGGTAGGGCGTCCTAGTGCTGAAGGTGTTTTAGAAGAACAAAATGCACAGTGCATGAGGAGAGTGACAATGTGGTGAGTAAACCACAAGAAGCAAATGGAAAGGAGTATGTGTAAAGCAAGAGAACTGCTAAGAAACAAAGGAAAAAGTTGCACTTGTTAAAATGAACCCAACTTCAAAATCCTCGAAAAGGTGTCAAGATCTTCTGCTCAGAAAGATGTTCTTCCGATGACAATGAAGAGCCAACAAAGGAAAAGGAATATGGTCATTCTAAGAGTGGATTTCTCTACTCTCATGATAGCTACAGCCTCATTGACCTCGATGGTGACTAATAAAATAGTGCCAATTAATAGAAGGCAAAAGCTCCACCAGAAAAAAAGTTCTTTAGAGAAAGAAGAGGTTTTCGATCAAGGTAAATAAGAGGGTTGTTGAAGTAAAAGTAGTGGTAAAATAATTATTTTGAAAGTACAAAGTAAACTATAGGTAAGAGAAAGAGAGGAGAGAGAAAGTAAGAGCGTGTATTTGAAGCTTAAAAAGCACCTTTTGTGATAAAGTTTTCACTAAACTTCATCTCACCTTTTTGTGGTAAAAAGAAAGATGAAAATGGAGGAGTAATGGGTGTTACAATTTGAGTTTAAGAGTGTATGTATTTGAAGCTTATAAAGCACTTTTTTGTCAAAAGTTTTTCTAAACTTCATCTTACCTTTTTGTAGTAAAAAGAAAGATGCATGTGGAGGAGTTAAGATAAGTAATGTCAAAATATACCCTACTTCATTTTTGTCACCTGAACATGATGAAGTAAAAAATACCACACTAGCAAAGAAGTGTCTCATAATAAATGTCACACAAAAGCCCTCTTGGAAAATATGCATGAAGCTTAGGCACTATGGTAACATGAGACATGTTAAGTTCTTGATACATTAACTCATTCCATAGACAAATTTTAGCCTTCTTCGCATTGTTATGTAGTTATGGAGTGAGTTCCAAACATAGGCCCATGTTAAAGGTGTATTCCCAATAAAACTAGTTTTCAAGACTATGGGCCTACCAAAACTAGATGTGTTTTGTCAATTGGAGCAAGTCCCAGTATAGTGGCTAGTGTACAAACAAAATTATGTTAGTTTTACTATGTAAAGGCTCATATGATGCATACTATTTATTTTTATTAATATTCCTTAATACAGAACACTTTTGTCAAACGTACGGATGCTTTATTCAATAAAATATATTCGAAAAAAATTCTTTTCGAAGTAGTATTTTTTTCGCTGCTAAAAGTCACTTTTAATATAAAAAATTTTTTCCATTGCTAAAAGTACTATTTTTGACTTAAAACTCACAATCTAAGCTTTTGGAGATTTTTATTTGCAAAAAACAGTTTTCGCCATTAAAAGTAAAATTTTCCACCACTAAAAATTATATATATATTTTTTACAGTGATCATGCCAATAGTGCATATGTTTTTTTTTCTCAACTAAATTGTTATTGATACAAGCATTGATTCCATGAATTTGCTAGTATATAATAATTTTCATTCATGAAGAGATGAGCATTTTCTAAAGTGATATAGAAGTAGTTAATTAGGTTTGTTGAATGGTTGAATGATTATTAGACTAAGATCTAGCCTGGCTATTTGAAGCTTGCAGAGTGCGTAGGCTTCTGTGTGTAGTTTTCATCCAAGGACAACCATTATAAACTTTTATGATGTGTTTGGAAGCGGGATAGATTTTTGGTAGGATTGGATACCTAATATCATCCAAGCCCATCTAATAGTATTATTGTATAGGATAGGACTCCATTTATCCCAGAGATGAATCTAATCCGATGTTTGGTTGCGTCTAGATAAATATGAGATAAGGGATAAAAAAACCTAAAAAATATAACCCCCTTTTTAAAGCCAACCCAAATTATCCCACCCCCAGGTGGGATTGTCTAAGCTGGAATACTAGGTATTAATTCACTATAGCATTGAGAGTAGAATAGTATAATCCTAGGCACTAAAAATGCAAACAAATAAGGAATAAGTGGGACATGATGCAAAAAGTTACCTATCCCCCCTCTTATCCCCCACCTTAGCTTGCTTCCAAATACATCCTTAGCGTCCAAGTGATGCTTGGCAGGGGATGTGCATTAGAAGTCCTATTCTGGATTGGAGATGGAACAATAATGAAAAGTTTAGATGATAGCATGGGTTATTGAGTAGGGTAAACATTATACAACAGCTTAGATCTTTCACCTTAATCCAATGGTGAATCTCTACAATCAAATGAAACAAAAATAGTTTACAAATGGAGCCTTACTAGCATAGGGTTTTTTAATGTGAAATAAAACCCTAGTAACAAGTTCTTAGCGAGATCTTGCTTGAAGACTTTAATTCCAAGATCTTCAAACATGCAGCTCATTCTAATGTTTGAACTGGATGAAAAATGGACTTGCATCTTTAAGAGTAGAACCATTTTTTAATGACGTAATTGTGAGGAAGATATTGATGAAAGATAATCTCAAAAGAAATGGACAGTCACCTAAAAATTCATCTACTTTCATGTCTAATGATCACAATAAGACTGAAGATCACATCATTATCTATTGTGCTTTGACTGAAGGATTTCTCTTAGCTTCTCTCTTTTTGGAACAACATGGGTTTAGGTTTTCATCAAACTCGGTCAAAAACAAAATTAAAGGAGAGAGGATAAAAAATGATACAAGTATTATATATTTATGTGAAAAATGCTCAAAAATGCATACTTTACTTTCATTGCACAATAAGCCTCATACCGTCAATCTATAGATGCATTTTGTGAATTCTACTATTTAAGCTAAATACAAGCTGAGTCTATTTTTTCTCTCTTTCTAACTTTGGTTCATGAAAGTGAGATATCTCTCTCTAAATCAATGAAGACCATGTATTCAAATATAGATATCAGATGAATTGGACACATTGTAGTATTTCATATTTTCAACAATTTTCAAAGAAACACACAAGATACATAGAGTACAATTGTGAAACCCCACAATTTGTGCTTTGTAGGACTTAGAAAGCTCCTATATTAGAGAGATAAAGTAAGTACTTAACTATATAAGTACCTTAGAGAGATTCATGACAGAGGCGAAGAATATATTTGGTAGGAATATTAAATTTACTAAAGAGATATTAGAGAAAATAAGTGAGCTTTTCAAATGAGGAGAGATAAATTCCAAAAGAAAATGAATTTTATTCATGAGACTTTTGACAGTGAAGTTTTTGGGTAAAAGTAGTTTGAAGGAAACATTTATTTGTAATTAAGAGATTTTCAAAAAGAGATTATTGTATAAGATTATATTTATGTGTCACATAGAGAAAGAGAGAATGGATTTGTGGAAAGAAATCTCATTATTTAATAACTAACAGAGTGAGAGAGGAAGGAAGGTATCAAAATGAATGAGTTTAAAATGAGCTATAATTGTGTAATGAGAGAGGCGATACTACTTCTCTCTCGCCTTTCTCTTAGTGAACCTCCTTTTTTCTTGGCTCATCATCTTGGTCGATGGAGGAAGGATCCTCCCCTCCTCCATATGGTGGATTGTATGCTGAAGACAGGAATGCAAAGATTTCTACATTAAAGTCGATCTTAAAGAAGAATCAAGTACATGCGCTTCCATATGATATCTGAAGTAATCTTTTTCTTGAGGAAAAAGTTAGGATTAGTAAGAGTTAAATAGTAAAAATATCATCTGTGACAAGGATTTCAATTCAGGAGATGTCCTCTTCTTTAAAGGAAAGCCGAACTAAAAAATATTAAGAGTGGAAAAAGATCATGGGCATATGCTTTCTGATGAAGAGATCATGGCACTCGTTCAACCTGATGTGAATAACAATGATCATCATATAGGTTCCCTGTCAAACATACATGGTAATCCATTTGTAAAAGCCATGAATGATCAACTTGAAGCTTGGTTTTCGCTGTTTCATCCTCCATTTGTGTTGCCCCACCTCACACTCATGCATGATATTGTCCATTTTGGCCCATGGGCCTCACGGTTTTGGTTCTGGTGGGCCTCAACCCACTAAATGGCCTCATGCAAGGTAAGGGTCTAAGCTTTCACATACAAACCCAGTCACTTCCTCTCTATAGTCAATGTGGGATTCCAGGACATCACAATCCGTCCCCCTTAGAGCTGCACGTCCAGATGCAGTAGCCTGCTAGCCCTCTTGAATTGCTTACATGGAAACTTGCCCACTTGCACTAGACTAAGGTAGGGACCCACATTTAAACTAGTTGAGATTCAACTCTAACACCATTCGTAATGCCCCACCCCACAAACATGCATAATATTGTTTGCTTTGGCCTATGAGCCTCATGGTTTTGGTTATGGTGGACCTCAACCCATCAAAAGCCCTCATGAAATATAAGGGTGCAATCTCTACATACAAGCCCAGTCACTTTCCTCTTTATAGTCGATGTAAGACTCCAAGATGTCAAAAAGCTAGGAACTTGGTGTATCATGAGAAACCATATGAGGATATAGAATTCCATGTAGAGTTCTATGAAGAGGACTCCTTTGCAATAGTGCAAAATTGGGGCAATGCTTTAGTTGGAAACTTTATAGGTTCTACCCCCTCTTTTCATGATATTAAATCTTGTTTAACCAAAGCATGGAGAATCAAAGATCTAGGTGTAATCTCCATGGTTGATGGATTCTAGTTGTTTAAACTTTAAAGCTTAATGATGGGAAGCGTATCGTAGAAGAGGGTCCTTGGTTCGTTTATGATCATCCTCTAATTTTGAGGAGATGGTCAATAGACGTTAACATGAATAGGGAGAACCTTCATACAATTCCAATATGGTTTCATCTCCCAAATTTGAACTTTTTTTTTTGCACTAACAATGCTCATAGTAAGATCGCTAGTGTCATTAGGAAGCCTATCTGTATGGATCATGCTACAACGGCTGGAACAAGATATGCATTTGTAAGAGTTTATGTTGAGGTAGGAGTTGATGTGGAGTATCCTATTGAAATAAAGATGAAGTCTCAAGGAAAAACTACTTTTTAGAAGATTGAATATGCATGGAAGCCTAATCATTGCAAAACCTACTACACATTCAACCATGGGGGACAAAGCTTGTCTTCTCAAACCTAATGCCAGCAAGGCTCATCAGATACTGGTTGAGAAAAAAAAGAAGAATGATGAAGAGGAGAACCATGCTTTAGTGATTGAAAATTAGAATGAAGGGTCTGATGGGGAAGATGTGTTAAAGGAAAAGGGGGACAATTGGAAGCTGATCATAGGAAATAAATTTTCTGAAAGAAGTTGAAGTCCAGTTAAGGAAAATCCTACTTAGTTGAGTCCTAAAGATTCAAACGAGGAATCTGAAAATCTATTTTCTAATTTATCATATATAGAAGGGAATTCGGAAGCTAATCTTGGTGATATTGCAGAAATCACTTCTCTAATTATGGGAAGTAAGTTGGTCTCAGAAAAATCAACGTCTACCAAGCAATTTCAGAAAGAGGCCAAAGTCAATTCAGGTATGCCTTTAGCGCTAGGAAAACCTTATCCTCTATTCACCAACTAGACAAAAGTGTTTTAGCTAGAATTCCAAGCTCAAATATGAAAAATAAGAATGGTTCTACTGGTATATCCATTAATTAAAAAGCAATAAAAATAATTGTTCTTAATGCCTGTTATTATTTGGAATGTTAGGGCTTTGAATAGGCCCTTCATGTAGTTGGAAGTCAAAAATAAAAATGAAAAAAATTGAAGGTTAAGTTATTATGTTGATTGAGACAAAAATCAGTCAATCCTCCCTTTATCAAATCAAGCAGGAAATCTCAAATATTCAGGTGTGTGTAATACTATTAGAATATGGATTTTATGGGACCCTAAACTGGTTCGTGTTCAGAATATTAGTATGTTTGCCCAAGCCATTCATTGTGAAATCAATTATTTGAATGTGGAGTTCCTTCTCTTGGACTGTTATGGGTTTAAGAACTATGTTCAACGTAGGGATTTGTGGAAGGAAATTATTGATAAATCAAACATAGTAAACTGTCCGTGGATAGTTGCTGGAAATTTTAACACATGGCAAAAAAAAAAAAAAGGGTGGACCATGTCCAAGAGCAATTGGAATGATAGAATTTAATGATTGCATTCAAGAGGCTAGTCTCATGGATATGAACCTATTTGGTAATTAACTAGTTGATGTGGTCTAATTCTACCCTTAGAAATAGCATAATAGAATGTATATATGCTGGATAGAGTGATGATAAAATCATCATGCATGATGCTAATATGTTCAAAGGTGATATCTTGAGCCTGAATCTATTTGATCATTCTCCCAAAATGCTAACTCCGTTTGAAAAGTTTCATGTCAAAGATCCTTTTAGATATTTCAACTATTGGGTGAAAATTCCAGGGTTTTCTAATGTTGTGAAAGAAGCTTGGAATATTGAGGTAAATGGCTCTCCCCTTTATAGAGTGATGATGAAGCTAAGAAAGGTAAAAGAGAAGATAATTAAATGGAGGAGATTCGAGCAACCGTTATTTGCAAGTTTAGCTGAATCTAGATTTTATCTAGAAGAAGTCTAGCATATTTTGATGTTTGACCTAGATAACATCTTAACTTAGGAGGAGGAAAGAGTTGCAAGACTAAAGTACCATTGATAGCTTTTGGTGTTGCGGAAGCATAGATTAGGATTACAGGGCCACTACAAACGCGATTAGGACAATATCAGCTTGGATTAAGCAATGGACATAGAGACCCTTGACTGTCTACTAGAGATCAGCCACGTAGGATTCACCCTTCACAATCTCAGGGAAAGGATGGACACCCTAATGGAGAAGCTGATGATGGATAACTTATCTCTATTGGTTATAAGTATTCTGATGCTCTACTACCACATAGCCATATCTATTTATAGTAATTCGCTTAGTGGATGATAGACTCCAACTCAAGTTATAATAGGACAAGGAGGGAGTGTTGGAAGAGACTCTCTCAATTGGAGTTTGATTCTTAAAAGGATTAACACATCCTCTTTTTATCCAAATATCCATCTGTGTTGGGGCTACCCATGGCTGGGTCCCATCACAGATGCCAACAACTACAATCTTTCAATGGCAGAGGAGTGTATGTACAAGCAAAGATCCATAGACATGGCAGTGACCTTGGGAGATGGGAGCACAAAATGTTTCTGTCATTTGATGAGGAAGAGACAAGCATATTCTTATATATCAAAAATAGAAGATATGGAAGGTAACAAATTCAATGATTTGGAAGCTGTTTTGGTAGTTTTTATTTCATATTATAAGAATATTTTTTTATCCTCATATTCCTATGTTAAAGCTGGATTTGACTTATGTTGCCCTACATGGTTGTGTTAATGAAGAAGATTTTGTTAACTTGTCTATGTCACTAACAATTTCAAAAATAGAGGAAGCTATTAAAAATGCAAATCCAAACAAAGCTCCAGGGTCCGATGGATCTAATGCTCATTTCTTTAAAGTATTCTAGCCTATCATAGGTAATGATATCTATGAAGGTATTATGGATTTCTTTCAGAAGGGATATATGTTGAAGCAATTCAAGGCTACCTATATTGTCCTGATATTGAAAATTGAGATTGCAACTTCTCTAGATAAATTTAGACCAATATCCTTGACAAATGAATTATATAAAATCATAACTACGATCTTGGTCAATAGACTCAAGCCAATTGTTTTAAAGTTTGTTGGGCCTATGCAATCAACATTTATTCCTGGGAGAAATATTTCAAATAATATTCATCTAATCTAAGATTTACTTCAAAAATTCCACTTGAAAAAAGGAGTTCAAAAAATGAGTGTCAAGATTGATTTAGAAAAAGCATATGATAGTATAAGGCGGGATTTTCTGGAAGTAGCTCTTCAAAGTATGAGGTTTTCTTACTCATATTATCAAGTTGATTATGGAATGTGTTACTGATTCTTTATTCACAGTATTAATCAATGGTAGTTCATAGGGGTACTTTAAAGGCACAAGAGGTTTAAGGCAAGTATATCCACTATCTCCATTTCGTTTTGCTATTGTTATGGAGTTTTTCTCCCTATTGATGTCAAAATATGCCTTATCCCATTTAATTCACATGCCCTTTAAGAAAAATGAAGTGGCTATTTCTCATCTAATGTTTGCTGATGACTTAATTGTCTTTTCCAAAGCCACCATCTATGCAACAGTGAATCTTAAAAACTTCTTGAAACATTTAATACTTTTCAAGGTTGGGATTAAATTGGGCAAAAAGTGCTATGGCAGAAAGTGCTATCTTTTTCTCAAGTTGTAGTACTCATATGAGGTGATTATATAAGAAATATTGAATATTCCAAGTTCCAAGCTTCCAATGAAATCCTTGGGAGTACCTTTATCATCAAAGAGGTTGAATTTCAATGATTGCTAACCTCTTGTTGCAAAGATTCAAAAGAAGTTAATTGGATGGAAGTCCAAACTTTTATCATATAGTGGAAGAGTGGAGCTGATCAAATCTACATTATCTTCTCTTTATCTTTATTGGGCAACAATTTTTCTTTTACCTTAGGCAGTTCTTCGTGTAATGGATAGACATGTACATGATTTCTTTTGGAATTATTGGACATCTAACTACATTCATCCTATTGCTTGGGACTCTATTTGCAAACCTATGGCTTGTAGAGTGCTTAAAATATGTTCATTATATGCTACCTCTAAATCAACTTTGTTGAGATAAGCTTGGAATGTAGTGATAAATAAAAGTACTTGTTGGAACATATGGGCAAATGCAAAATATTTGTGTAACCAATCTTTTTGGGTTGTTCAAGAACCAAATAATGGGTTTGTGGGCTGGATAAGTGTTCTTTGGCTTTGAACAATTGCCTTGCCTCACATTAAGTTTCTTATTGGAAATGAGAATTTTACAAGATTTTGGATAGAGTTGTGGTTGGAAAGGGGCCGGTTAAAAGATGAGTTTGTGGATAGACCAATTTATAATTTGTGGATGGGTTAGGATCTAATGGTAAGCTTTTTTGTGAATAATGGGGAGTGAGATTTTCCAATGCATCTAAGAGCGAGATTTTCCCATTTCTACATCTACTGCTCTTATGGACATTTCCGAGAATATCCTATTAGAAATCTAGCTTCATTAGCAATTTCAAGGTGAAATTGTTTGGACTTTGGAGAATGGAAGATTTACTTTAAAATTAGCATAAAGTTGGTTAGGGGAATTCAAAATCAAGAGGAGCTGTGGCCATCTTGAATTTGGTTTAAGGATGGTATCAAGAAACATTCTTTATGTGCTTGAATGTCTTTCAGAAGAAGACTCAAAACAAAAGAATTCTTACTCCAAGGGAATGTTCATGTGACTCTTCTTGTATGTTTTGTGATTGTACATTGGAGACGTCCATTCATCTTATGCTTCAGTGTAGTTATTAAGATATTTGGGCTAATCTAATGGCACGTCTAGACTTCGCTCCCATAGTTTGTGATTCCGCACAAGCTATGGTAGTACAGTCAATCACTTTGAGGATTAATTTACAGCATAAAGGACTTCAAACTTTGGGAAAACTTGTTTTTTGTGCTTCATATGGTATATGGAATGAACAAAATAGAATAAATTTTCAAAATAAAGAGAAGACAGCTTCAATCATAGTAAGAGATATAGTGAAGACTGTCCAGACAAGAGTCCTCTTATTGGGTACAAGATTGCTTGATAACATCTTGAGCCATTGGAACTTACCTCCATGGCCTACAAATACAATGAATTATTCAAAGCCTTCATTCCAAAAGGTGCATGGTTATCATCTGCATTATGAGATAACCTCTTGTTGGCATATTGTGGAATGATATTGAGTGTCCTTGTAGTGCATCAATTGAAACAGCTTTTTCATTATTACTTAGGAGTCATTCAACTTTTTACTCTTACTGCTGATCATGGCTAATACATCTGTATTAAAGTTGACAAGTCTCTAAGCCAAGTGTTAAGAGCCCCACATCTCTCCCCATGGAAGGAAATGTTCAAAATCAGAATTCTAGAAAGTACTCTTCAAAGGTTTGGTCAAATTCCATACGTTGATTGTCATCCTTTGACTCTTTAGTTTAATTGAAGGCTAAGTCGTGGTAAATATGCTCCTACTCGTTTAAATGCATTGGAAGTTGAACTTTTATTTCAAAATTCTTAGTGCTTGATGCTGGATTGTGGGCTTCTAGGTTTCATTTGCTTTGTTTTTTTTTTGTGGGGTATGCCCCACTGGATCTCTACTTATTTGTTTGGAAAAAACTCATCTTTGTACTTTATCTTTTTAAAGTAATGAAAACCATACTTACCTTGAGAGAGAGAGAGAGAGAGAGAGAGAGAGAGATCCCGTGGTAAAAGACTTGAGGTATGGAGAAGTTTACTTTTTTTAGGTTCTATTTAATACTAACTAATTTTCATCTTTTAGGAAAGCTTATTAATAAATTAAATATCGGTCGTAGCAATGAGAATATTGGGTATTTCAATGATATTTATTAACTGATATGCATCCTATCAGTTGATTTTTGAATCCATGAAAAGAATGATATGATATTTACTAGCTAGTAACATTACAAAAAGGCAACTTTTAGCAATGGACAATACTGTTCGCAGTTATTTTTCCTCCGCTAAATGTTCCTTTTTGGGTGGAAAATTTAAACCGCCACTAAAAGTTCATTTTTGTGGTGGAAAATTTAGGCCACTGCTAAAGGTCTCTTTTGCAGTGGAAAATTTAAACCACCTCTAAAAGTGCATGAGTTTATAAGTCGCATATATACTCTTTTACTAATAAGTAAAACAAAGCCACTTGCGGGCAAAAGTCTTAGAGTGATTTTTATCCACCAAAGCTTAAAATCGAGGAAATATAGACACAACTCATTTTTGGTTTAGAATGTTTAGTAATTAGAGCTCTTTATGCTAGCCCAAATTTGATGGGACGATGACAATGATGATTCAATTCTAATTGATGACTCTTCTCATTTGACTCCACAATCTATCATGTCTTTCCTTGATACTTTGTCTAACCCTGCTATTAGTCCCTCAAACTTGCAAACATTATTTCTTTCCTTCTTTGTCCCATCTCAAATGGCACTCCTTGACTAATTCTTCTATTGAAAATATTTGTAGATTTCCTCTGTGGACTTATAACTAATTCCACCTCTTTTTGTAACTCTAGAAATTCTTGCCTAATGCATTCCAATAAAATCTATTTTAGCTTGTCATTAATTTCTTTTTGCAAAAATCTAGGCCTAGTTCTCAGTGCTTAAGTTTCCCTTCAATACAAGCATTTGTTGTGACCACATAAAACTAGACTAGCTTATCTCCACTTTGCCAACCCTTACGTGATCTCATTTTTTATATCCAAACTCAAACCCCTTGTTTTGTTATATGAAACCAAATTCGATCACATTATGTTACTGAGTTATTTAAAGATTCATGACACTTGGACTCCATTGCTTTGTTCTATTTAGGCCTCCTTTGTGACCATTGCTCCCTTTTTCACTTTCATGCTAGGGCACACCTATGATTAATCCAACTTATTTGCACATACCTATGATTAATCCAATTTATTTACACATACCTATTCAGTGAATATTAGCACCAGTCTCAATGATGCTAAACCAACCATCATCACCACTACAAATTTAATCCCTAGCTAGGAAAACTACACTCCATAAAGCCACAAACTTTCAGGCTTAAATCTGGGGATAGGATTGATTGATTGTAGTGACTTTGAGAGACCGTTGATCAATTTCAAGATCTATCCATCCCTTACCTCCGCTTTTAGCATAATTTTTTTTTCATGCAGCCCGGTGGGCCCCATAGAAGAGTTTTTTTCATTAAAAAAATGATAAACCTGTGCTGTTGTCTAAGAAAAAGACAAGTTTTTAAATGCCAAAAAGTTATCTTTCCAAATTGCATCACAAAAGCTCAAGCTACACAGAAGACTACTAACCACAAAATAAAAGTACAAAGAATAACAATTATAAGACATGGACAAAAACTAACACTTAAAAGTACCTACATCAAAGAATATTGGCTCATACTTCTACAAATCAACCTGAAATCTACCTTAAGATACCAAATTTTGGACACTGGAAACTAGTACATGTAAACTTAAATATCAAACCATTTTTTCCTACAATCTAGGAATGATGGGGACCCAAAGGAAAAAAAAATAGTAAAGAACACATAGAAAGACAAGTTTAAAATGGTGGATTAACTCCAACAATGGCAGAGGGTCTTCTAGGTTGCACTTGTAACTCCCGGGAATTTCAAAGGATAAGCAATACAAATAATGTGTACTCTGTAAGGGTTTAGGTACAAGTAAAAAGATTAATGAAATTTTTAGAGAGCAAAGAATTGACACAAGCAGTCCTAAATTGTGCTGATTTGAATCAAGAATAGGTGACATTTTCAGGGATGAATTACTTAGAATGGCAACACTGATATAGAAGGCTTATGGGCGAACTATCTTAACGGACACCCATTGCTAATCAGAAGATAATGTATTTCTTACTATAGAAGCTGTAGAAGGAAGGTTGCATCCCAACAAAAAAGTCGGGATTTTTCCAAACTATAAGAAAAAATGTGTTTTTAGACATTGGTCATGCTGAGCTTGGTAGTGCAGGCTTGTAACTTGAGCGTGGTCAATAAGGTGGTGGGGACGTGTTGAATCAGTCCGACGGGTTGGGCATGGGATTGCTTTGTTGGCTTGCCCATTCCAAGTTAGGTAGTGGGTCATGAGGCTTGGGCAAAGGCGCAGGCTTCCTGGCCCTTGAAGAGGAGGCCTAAGCTAGGCAGGTTTCACAAAGCATCGACTACCTCCCCCTCTTTTGACAGTGGAAAGGTAACCGGCTGGTGCAGTCTCTGTCCCAATACACCCTAAGGTCCGGCTCACCCCAACCACCACTTTTTTACATTTTATCATGATTTGATATTCCCTTTTCCATGTTGAATTATAACAATTTGTAAGTCATCCCACCAAATTACCAATACATAGCATTTCATTCTAGCAGCTACTAACTTACCCTTCTTGTGATTTGTGTTATCTTGTTATTAAAAGAATTCTCTTCATCGGTATTTATTCGACCATGAAATTTAAGAATTTCTATCTTAGATTCCAAGATAACTCCTGCTGTAGTTGATTTTGTGTATAGTTAGGGTTCCCATAATCTAGATATCTTGGGTATCATGATCTAGGCCCTACATCTGATTATAGAAATTCCTTAATAGTCTCCTCATCCAATGTACCTCCAATGATTAAAGTCTCTCTCCTGATCTCATACGATTAATCTTGATAACCTCTTAGAGGAACCTAATCATAATAGAGTTATTGATCCCTACTTCAGAAATGTGTAATAGTTCACCCTAATACAATTCGAATAAGTAAAAGCTCCTCTTGAAAAGGCTTTGGTAAAAGAGAATTGATTAATGTCTTGGAAAGAGAAGAGAAGACAATTGATGTGATTGATGTGTGGGAAAGAGAAGAATATGAAGAGGAGAGATAGAATTTATCTTGGAGTATCAATTTTTGGTCTCCTAAGAAGATTTTGCAAAAATAAATAGTAAAAGTCTAGCTCAACTCGACTCGGTCCAAGTCCATGTTGGGTTTTTAAACTCAACTCAAATAAGCTAATCTAAGAAAAGCAACAAGATCAAGAAATCCATGGCATTCATAGTAAAACAATTAAACAACTGATGAAATCAACCCAATCAGGAGTTTTGTGTGCATAGCTCAAATTAGCAAGTATTGTGTATTGTGATTTGCAGTATAATGTTCAAGCAATAGTTATAATAGACAAAAAAAAAAGAAATTCCTTGTATATCATATGCAATTTTTGAGAACTAACCTCCAATGAACCTTCAATTTCTGCTAGTTCTTCAGGTGATGTTGCCTTGATAATATTGACCATCCTTGTATGCTTTTTACCTCTCTTGGACTAAAAAAGCAACAAATATCATATAGTAAAATATAAACTAAACAACTCAAGCACTGACTTGACCCTATAAACTTCCAAAAATATAGATACCCGGGGAAAAAATAAGCAAACTACTATCAAGCATATATATTACTGTAAAAACCTGTTTCTTCTTAGCAAGCAAGACTTCCGTTGTAGCATGTGGAGATTCTAAAAATTCCATTAATTTCGTTGATAGTTCCACCTGAAAGGGCATCTAGCCAGATGTAATTAACCAACAAAAATAAATAATGTATGCATGAAAAGACATTTTCAATCAACAACTAACCTTTTTTGTTTCCTTGGAAACAGGAATGTCAAGCAATTCACAGAAATCAAACAAGCATTCCTTAACACATTTATCAATTTTTTCCTTTATTTTAGCTCTTTCCTTTTCCTGTAGAAAAATGTGTCAATAAGTAACATGTTTTTAATAGCAACAAATATATTGATTTTTTTTTTGGTTAAAGAACAAAGATGCTGGTCTTTTTTTTTTTTTTTTTTGGTAACCTAATTAGGGGGCTAGGACCCAAACAGAGAGCTCATATAGCTCTTACAAATGGAAAACAAGGCACACTCAAGTAGAAAGGAGAGCTTGCACACGAGGAAAAGAAGCTTATAAAAGTGGGAAGAAAGCTTGCACACATGGGAAGAGGTCACATAAAAGGGTTCTAACCCTAGGTAGGTAAAACCACGTACCTCTTACCACTAGAGTAAGAGGGCAGTTCATAAAGAAGTTGGTTTTAGTGGTGGCAATCATCTAAAGTTCAGTAATCAATTGCCCATCTGCTTTTATGTTTATTTGCATACTACTTTTGCTCTATTCCATTTACTCCCCCTAAGTGCAATAACTTGGGAAAGAGTAACTTTTTAGTCATATAATGCATTTAATTTCCACCCCCTCCTCTAATGAACACAAATTTGACCTTTAATTATGTTTGTTTACTCCCTTTGTGTAAACAAACATGCCTATGAATGTAATGAAATAAAAATAAATAAGGCTTTTGTAGTACAAGTACCTCATTTTTAGTCCAAAAAAAGCCAGAAAACTGGGAAATATTCCGTTTGATATGGTACTTCTGCAAAACCGATACAGTTGTTAACGTATGTTAGGAAACTAGTGTTTCAAAGTTCAAACACTTCAGCAACTCGAAACCAAGCAAACAACATGAGGGGAAGAAAAGAAACCAAATAGGTAATGCACAACCAAAGAAAACCAAGACACTATGCAGCTTTAAATTGAATTGAAATAAAATAAAGTAAAAAGGCATAAGAAGGAGACTCCACCTTCGATTTTTTTCGAAAGAGAATTATGTGCAACATCTGGAGGTTATTGTCAACTTTTCTTTTCGACAACTTATAAGCCACTGAAATAGTGAAGAAGATTAGAAAAGCATATAGGTAAGTCACTCTACTGTCACAAGTCAAGACAATGATTTTTTTTTCTTGTAGGCCACACCGGCTTGGATAGGTGCTTGTCAATGGGTAAGCAAAGCTCAAACACTCATCCTTCCTAAGGGAGGGAAAATCACTACCACCAAAATGTGATAATTTATATGTTGCCAATAATAAACATTAGACTTCTTGCCTACATACTTTATGTGTAAACGGCACATTCAAATATGTTGAAAGATTATTAAAATCATACCATTCACAACCTGACTCGTAAGAATCAAATCAAATCATATGTAAAATGATTTGAGTTTCATATATAAATCACAAAAGACTGAAATGCCACAATGATTTAGACTAAATTAGAAATCTAGATTCTTAATTTTCTTGAATTGAGTGATCCAAATTTGTTTTTTACATAGTGGACAAATTGCATGATTCAAAAATTTTTTTAATAGTGGACAAATGACTCTTTTTCTCCTTTTTTTTTTTTTTTGGAAAGCATTTACTAAGACTCTTTTTTTTTCCTTGTACATCAGAGGAATTGGAGACTATCCTAGTCCTAAACTAGCCTCATCTCTCAACCCAGAGGTCATCTTGAGTTTTTTTTTTCTTTTTTTCACTAGGACTCTTAGTTATCCTTATAGGTGATTAAATTTGAAGGCAAAAAGGTTCTAGAAGAGAAGCAATAGCCAGGATTAGAAAATACTGTTAGAAGATATACACTTAACCTTTTTCCTTTTTTTGTGTTTTGTCACTTAATTGCTTTATTAAAAACTTCATACGGTTTGATCAAAGGTTTCAGCCTTTGAAAAATTGGTATTTGAATTGGAGGACATATTTTCAAGATCTAATACATGTTCGTCTGTTTCAAATAGCAAAAACAGATGAGATTAATATTTCCCCATTTTTTTTCTTTTGCTTTCCATTAGACACGAGTGGCGTGTTAGCCACGTTAAATACACATTAGACAATATAATTATTTAAGGATGAAGTGAAAAATGGATTATCATGGTCAACCACTCATATTTTTTTTTATGGTAACCATCATTCATGTTTGTTTAATTAAAATGTAAGAAAGTAAGGCCTTTATTACAAGTTTTGTTGACTGGTCAATAGAATAGTTGAGGCTCTTTGTGGCACACCGGTGGGCCAAAATGAGGCCACATGCCAACATCTCATAGGCATTTTTTAGAAATCAAGCATCCAATGCAAATAATAAAAACAAAAGATAAAATACTCACTTGTTAAAAAAAAGACATCATTGTTACCTATCAAACCAATAAAATAAAATAAAAACAATGAAAAAGAGAGATTGTTTGATGGGCCTCTCATCCTTTGTCGTAGGTATTGTAGAGGAATTCAATACCCATCAAACAAACAGACCTTTAGTTGCCCTACACGTTTAATGGGCTAGCTAGTTTGAGGCCATTGCAAATGATTTGTAATAGAAATTAATTGAGGACAGATAGATGGAGAAAAAAAGTTGACATGGATGCAAAATTCTATAAAAAAAATCCAATGAAAAACAAGGAACACATCAATTTCATTTTCATCCTAAAAACTTCACAAAACACTATTAAGATCAAAACATTTTACAAAATCTCTTTTTATTAAAAAAAAAATCCTATGCAAAACAAGCAACACATTAATTCCATTTTCAACACTAAAACTTCACAAAACACCATTAAGATCAAAATAATTTGTAAATTTCTTTTTTGTACAAAAATATTATATGCAAAGCAGGCAACACATCAGTTTCATTTGCATCATAAAAATATTAAACTTCCTTTGCTAATGATTCCTACAAAAACCTCAAGGTGTTATTAGTAGAGGCAACGAAAATACTTTTCAATATTCCCTATTAGGTGGAGCCCACTCCTCAATACTCTCCTTGGATTCCACAATACTCCCCTCGGTGGAACCCGATCGGCGCACTTTTGGATATGCGCATTTTTTTAGTACCAAGTTGTTCCTCCCGAGATAGAAACTTATGACCAGTTGGCTCTAATACCATACTAAACTTCTTCTTAACTATTCCTATCAAAACCTCAAGGTATTAATAAAGGCAGTGGAAATACTTTTTAATATTCCCTATCAGGTAAAGAAGTCCACTCAATAAAAAATAAACTCCACAAAGCACCATTAAGATCAAAACAATTTAAAAAATCTCATTTTGTAAAAAAAAAAAAAATACTATGCAAAACAAGCAGCTCATCAATTCCATCTCCATGACCAAAAAAAAAAGATGCCATTAACGTCAAAAAATATTACAAAATATATTTTGGTAAAAAAAATCCTATGCAAAACGAGCAAGACATCAGTTCCTTTGCTATTGCAAAAACATCACAAAACACCTTTAGGATCAAAACAATTTACAACAAATCTTTTGGTAAAAAACAATCCTATGCAAAACGAGCAAGACATGAGTCCATTTCCATCACATAAACATCACAAAACACCTTTAGGCACAAAACAATTTACAAAATTTCTTTTAGTAAAAAAAATCCTATGCAAAGCAAGCAACACATTAGTTCCATTTCCATCACAAACATCACCAAAAAAAAAAAGAACAAAATCGTTGAAAAATCTCTATTGCTTACCCCAAAAAAAAAATACCTATACGAGAAAAATAACTTTTCAGTACCTTTTCCATTGTAAAAACTTTAGAATAGACCAATAACATCAAAATAGTTTACTAAGTCTCTTTTGTAGAAAAAAAGTTCTATGCAAAATAAGCAACACATCAGTTCCATTTTTATTGCAAATACTTCACAAAAAACCATTAAGATCAAAACAGTTCGCAATTTCTATTTTTATTTAAAAAAAAGGCCTATGCAAAACAAGTAACAAATCAGTTCCATTTCCATCATAACAGCTTCAGAAAACACGATTAAAATGAAAACAGTTTACAGAAACCCATTCTGTAGAAAGGATCCTATTCAAAACAATCAACACGTGAGTTCCTTTTCCATCACGAAAGCCTTACAAAACACCATTAAGATCAAAATATTTTACAAAAGTCTTTCTTTATATTATATAAAATATAAAAAGAAGTCTGAAATAGTATACAAAAACTAAACAAACCATACCATTTGGAATATCTTTGAGCTTCATGCCTTTTCCCTGCAATCCAACCAACAGCCTCAGTCAACCAAAACCATACAAAGCCCAGAAATAAAATAGAAGGAAATGATAAAGGAAGACAATCACATACCTTGTTGATAAATAAAACCATGCCTCCCAACTTCCTCTCCGGATTCGAGAACGAAAAGCGCTCTACTGCCCTCCTCTCCCGCACCGGCCACTTCCTCGCAGGCGTCTCTTTGGCTGCCGTGGATCCTCTAGCCTTTCTACTCTCTACTTTCTCTGACTCCATCGGCCCCAATGTTGATTTACTACTCTTTTTCACTCTATTCTCGTCTACTTTGTCTCCTTGCTTCAGCACATCTCCTCTTCTTGTTCTTTTTCTCTTGTTCTTTCGTTCATACTTCTTCACCTCCTCTCCTGTCCCCATTATCAGCACAACTTCCTCCTCTCTTCCCTCAACAGCCATTTCTGTAGTTTTAGATTTTCTAGTGTTTTAGATCTGTTTGAGGAAGAGAAGGAAACCCTAAAAATCTGAGCGTTAAAGAGAAGAAGGAGCTGGAAACTGAAAGCAGAGAGCTTGTCACTTGGCGTTTCAAGAGAGTTGGCTTGTCTAAATATACACACTCAGGTGTCGTCAGAATGCGAAAGACGCGGGTTTTTTATAATTTTTGGTGGAAAGCTGAGAAGCACCTAAATTGTAGTCCTCGGACTGTTGGTGGAGCCACACGCCAGTTGTTGGAAACTTGGAACATTACACGTATACTCTAAATCGAGAGGAGTGTGCATGGTAGGTGTGAACTGGGGAAAATCAACGTGACCCATGCAGGTCAAAATTAAGAGTAAGCTCCTGTTACGATGTCGACAAATGATCATTCCTATTACTTGGCATCTGGGTGATGGGTTCTTTGTCCCTAGGTGGGCCACTGTTACCTAGAGTCACTTGGATTCATAAGATGGAATCATCTTCATAAACCATTGGGTGGATGGTTAAGATCAACTGTGAGAGTGAAGTGCCTTGCGGAGTACCTTACCTTTCTATTTCTTAAATAGTAAGATTTCTTTTGTTTTCCAATTTGGAAAGTACAAGATTTTTAGAGGCTAGATACCTTGATCCTAATCTAATTTGATAAAAGGGGGATGAATTGCTAGTTAAAAAATCTTTCCACAACATAAAATTATAATGGGAAATGGTTACAGGTTCGTCACTTGGGCCCACGGTAAAGTTTTAGGTCGATCAAGATTGTATGCTTGTGCTTATTTGTTAGATTGATTGCATGTATATAAATTAAATAATAATAAAAATTCACATGTTTGATATGTGATAAGTCTAACATCTGATCTGATCCGACTTCATGGAATGAAACTTTCCCATGCTAAGACGATGGCCTGTATTTTAAGTTATTAAGAAATTTAAAGGTAGGTCTTGTGAACACTTAAGATTTTTTATCCCTTCATTAGATGACATGAATCATTCAGTCAAGGCCAGCCTTGAGATTTTTGGGACCCCAAGCGAACTTCCAAAATTGGGCCCTTCAAACATTATAGTAAAATTTTTATTAAAATGTAGTTTTACACTTTTTTGGTAAACTTTGACAGTATGAGAAAATTTTATTAATCATATGAAAAAAATATACATAAGCAAGGAGGACTTAATGAACCTTCCATGTATATGCATGTCATAATTGAGTCTAGTGCAAATTACCTCTTGTATTGTATAGTCTAACATTAATCATATGCTATAGTTTAATGTTAGACCATGAAAATTCCTATAGATAAATTTAGATCATAAGGCTGTAAAATTGAGTCTTATGTCATAAACGAGTATACATGTGAAACTTTCTATAGTTAAATTTTATGACATCAATTTGAATTAGACGACAATTTTGTTCTGTCTCTAATTCTCATTTTTCACAGTGGATAAGGTTTTCTGCCTCCATTTAATATCCATTTTCCTTATATCCAACTAAAAATGTCACTTTTAGTAGTGGAAAAAAATTTTGGTAGCAAAAAGTGATTTTTAGCTGCATTTTTTTTGCCACAAAAATTCAACTTTAACAAAAATAAAAAATAAAAAAAATGGGGGGCCCCAAGCCACTACTTGGGGTGCGTCCCCCAGGGCTGGGACTCAGTAAGTACGGCAAGTTCAGATGGTTTTGATATATTTAAAATCATCAAGTCCTAGTTATCCATTTTAGCTAGCAAGATTTTAACCTTCTATAAGTGCAAACATAGATAAGTAAACCATTAATAGAGGCTCTGGAATAGAGGGTTATATCGTTGGATGTTACCAATGTCACATACACCCTTAATCAACATTAAGACCTTCTAAGTAGGGGTTGTTCATGGGTCGGGTTGGTAAGGTGGATTCATGTCTTGGCCTGGCCCACCTTTAGAAAACTTAGGCCGTGTTAAGCCCAAGCCTAACACAGACCTTTTTGTCTGGCCCAAGCCCAGCCCACGTTACATAAGTCAGGCCTTAGCATGTCTATTTAGTCATTAATCCAGCCCACCTTTTTCTGGTCTCACCTTAGATGCATTTGAATCTTACTATAGATAAGGATTAATAGTTATGCTATTAAATGTGGACCAAATATCAAACTATCATAAAATCTTAGTCATCCATTTGAGGCCTCAAAGTTCAACTGAACTATAAGCACGTAGATAACAAGAAAAAAATTTTGGAGCCTCCTAAATATAAGGGACCTAAGTCTTTCTTATGTTTGAGGGACGGAAATACATGTTAAAAGGTGAACTCTAACTTTTCAAACATTTAGATTTACAAAAATGAAAAATAAGTTAATTTAATTAAAAAGCACGAATTCTTAGTGTCAAGTTTTTTTGAGGATTTTACCAAAAAAATCCTCTTAGAGTAACTCTATATCTTTAGGGTCCTTTTTGGTCTAGAGTGACGTTAAGAGGATTTGTTTAGTAAAATCTTCTTTTTTTTTCCTTATTTTTTCAATTGAAGAAAAAAGTGGGAACCAATACCTACACAGAATGCATACAAAACCTGTGAGATTGACCTTAATTTAGAATCCTATATTTATTTAATATGATCAATACAATTCCTCCAAGCATATAGGGTTTGATACATAGGGAGACGGGCAGAATGAAATCAAGGATAGATCGGCCTATGTAAACTATGTAATCTTCTTTCACATTTTTGTTAATGGCAATGATTCCAATTAGTGTTAATTTTGTTGTTGGCATAACAGGTAATACTTTAACTTTGTCGACAAGCAAACTCCACATATCCAACTTAGCTATAGGTTGAATATGGTGGGTGGCAAACAGGTGATCATGTTCACGGTAGGTATCTACAAGTTGAAGTCCAACCACTGATAAATTTTTAAATGGAGGAAAGTAATTTCAACATGCACCTGATGTAAGTCAATCCGATTCGTATAACTCACACTCAATGCATGTTAACCCTTTTAACCGAAACCAACATGTAGAAGCTTAGCACAAATCTAATCTTTTTCAAATATTGAGGACATATTTAAGTTGCAAACCACAAAAAGCCCAATACAAGAATGGCTTGTTCCTTTTAGACTGAACAATTATAAGTACCGACTTAAATTACCAAATTATTTAAATGGGCTTTGATACACGCATTGAGTTATGTGGGTTAGGTGGGTTATGCAGGTTGACCAAAGACAACTTGTGTGAAAATGGGTCAGTTTTTCTTGCAACATGAGCACCATGATTATCTTGCAGGTCAAGTTAATTGAGTCAAGATTTGGTCAAGTTAGATTTTTCAACCCCTATATATAGAATATTAATAGGTAATGGACAAGCAGAAAAACATAAAAGGAAAATAGAAATGAAGGGTAAAGACGCCAAGCACAAAGTCTTGTGTATCCATGCACTTGAGCTCATGGGCTCTTCTAACTTTATAATAAGGGCGGCTTGTCACCTTAGACACCTAGGCTTGTGAATTTGGCATTGAGACAAGAGGCCCAGCCCGGCCCTCAAATTGAGGGCTTTTGTTAATAAGGAAAAGCTCAAGGGCTAGGCTTGAACAATTTTTTGCAAGCCATGAAATCTGAGGGCCGGGCTTGGACAACGTTAGCTTGGCCCGGCTGTGGCCCTTGCCCTATAGTTTTTTTTTATTTTATATAATTATAATTAATATACTAAAATACCCTTATAACAACTACTAATCAGTAAAAAAGTCATGATACAAAGGTTATATCTTGCCCCCATACCCATTACAAAATGCCCATTTATTCTCTATTTAATTATTTAAGTTATGTTTTATACTTTAAACATAAGCAATAAGTGTTGCATGATTGCTTCCTATCCCTATATTTAGTTTTATTGCTTCTTAGTAAGGCTTTTTATACATACTTTTTTTATATATTTTTTTGTTAATGCAAATGGGTGTACTCTTGCCAATAAGGATGCACTTATTCCTTTATATAATGGCTTTGGATGCCAATCAATTAATAATGGTAGTTTGTATCCACATGGAATTTCAATGCTATGGGTTGATCCAATTATCGTTTTAATTAGATAATTATAACTCCACATTTTTAAAAGTTTAAAATGGTTTTGATTTTTTAAGTGCATTTATCTTGAAACTAAAATCCATTAACACTTAATAATTAGAGCAGTGTTAAATTGAAAATACTGTTAATTCATAAAAAGTTAGGTGAATGTAAATGGTTTTAAATTTATGAAATGTGTAAGATAGAATAGATTCTTTAACCATTTTCCTTTGAGAAAAAAAGAAAAAGAAAAAGGCCACTTCTAGAACCCCAACCCACCAAAGCATGTATTACTTTGTTCAAGAAAGTCAATAGAGATAACTTCTATTCTCCAAACATTTTCTTAGTGGGAGAGGTTAGAAAAGATAAGGCTAGCTTAGTTGAGATTCAATATGTAATAACAATGTACAACAAATTAAATAATAGTTTTCCTCTTTTGAGGTCCTGAACTTTGCCCTGGCTTGGCTCTGGCCCTTGAGGGGAGGGTAAGGGCCTACGTAATCCAGGCCCTTAGAGGGCTTTGGCTTGCTTGGGCCCGTCTCTCCATATATTGAGGGTAGGGTAAGATAACTTCGGACCTGGCCCTTTAACATCCCTATGACACCTTTTATCAAAGAGCTCTAAAGATCATTAATGTGGTGTCTTTTTTCAAAGCTTTCAAAACATTCAAAGGTGGTAAAGTTTTGGCAACTTTGAACTTTCAATTCAAAGTGTAAGAAATGAAATTTGAAGGACCTCTCCTTGAGTATGCTCATCAAAATATTATGAGTCACAAATATTTTAGAAAAGACATCAAGAACCTTTGAATTTCAATTTTAGATTTAGTGAGAGTTAGATGAGTGTTTTGTGATCGGTGCATATTAATAAGATTAAAGAAAAATTTTCAAAAGAAAGTGATTAGACCAATTATGACCTATGAAAGCATAACAACTGCTAATTATCAAACATCACATGTAAAAAGTGAGTGTAGATAGAGATGAAAATGTTGGAAATAAATATATGGTAGCACTAGGGAAGATAAAATAAGAAATGTGTGCATTTTGGAGCACTTATAGTAGCATCAAAGATGATAGATTCGGAGACTCACTAGAGATGGTATGCACATGTCCAATGAAAATTAACAATAACACCAATAAAGAAAAGTATTTGAAGCAGGTTGATGGTCCCAGAAGTAAAACGTATCAGTGGAAGAGGACAAGCATTAAAAGAGTGAGATAGGTTCGAAGAAGCACAATTTATTTGAGGATTTAATCGAGAATAGAGCTAGAGTGGTCAGACAAAATTCATATAATTGACAACAACACAATTGAGAAAAATCTTTGATGAAGATGATGGTTGCGATACATCAAGAGTTGATTCACTTTAACTCGATATGAACCAGTCAATAGATACATTTTTTTTTTAGTAACTTACTTGTATGTTATTGACTTCCTTTTGTATTCACAACCTAAATGTCCTAACTTAAAGGCTAGTATGATTCACAACTCTGCCTAAACTTTGAAGCATGAGTGGAATTGGAGCCTAAGATAACAATCACATATATATTGGCACCACATTACAGATGAAAAATAGTATTCATTTTACCTACTGAATATAATGGTTAATATTTCATTTCTAGGTGAAAGTTTTGGAGGTCTTGGATTTCTGCAAACAAAAGCAATCTGTAACACTGCAGCTTGTGGGCCTCAAATTTCATATCATTATGTGAGTTGAATTTGGAGGACAAATTCCTTAAGGTGGGAAGCAGGTAATGACCCGAATGTTGATTTTCAATTAGAATTAATCTTGACCTTTGATTTGATCTGTTATGGACTCCACATGCATTTTTGTTATTCTATTTAAAATTTGGAATTATTTATGGGTCCCTTGTTTTGATAGAATTTAGATTATTAAGAAGTTTGGCTCAATCAAGAGATTCAGTTTATCAATGATTCCTTGGTTACATCTTTCTATCTCAACTCCATCCTGGAAATCAAAGTCCAACTCTACGTGAATATTAGAGCCCATCTCAAACTCTACCCTAGAGATAGAGTTTCGTCTAAACTACCCTCCTTGGCCAAATTCAGTTTGAGAATAAATCTCTTTTAGGACTCTTTCTTTGAGCCTTCTATATATATAGAACACCAACCTCCTCCCCTTCAGTCATCTACGAATCTCATCTCGACTCTGTCTCTCTCCTCTCCCTCCCAAAGCACACCTAAGATCACCACCTCGTCTGGAACTAGAAAACCCATTTATTTGGTTTCAAGTCTTCCATGTGCTATTTTTCACATAGGACTGTAGGGCCAGATGGGGCAATTGATACTAGATCAGATCCACGGATCTAAAAGTGGACACATAGGTGACCCTTGAGGATCCATCTGATGATGGAAATTAATTAAGTGGCCGCATAGATGTTATCCACTCATTTGCCTCATTAAGAGTAGCATAGTGAACAAGTTTGGCATGTATAATTGATTATGGAAGACCAATTCTAGGTGCTGGAACTTATCAATTAATTTCTTATGATTGGTGTGCCTACAAACAATGATTTGACAAGGGTTGTGGAACCCTTGGCCCACCAGTTGTACTACTTTAATTCAACACTATGTAGGCCCACTCACTTATTTTCTAACCCAATCAAGCTAAAGTTTTGGCCATAGCTGAACCCATGATCTTGACCCATTAGCCACATGTGAACCCAACGTGGCATCATCTCTTCTTTTCTCATATGCATAATTTCTCTTCTTTTATGTCCACCAAAACCATTGTGCCACCTAAGCTTATCTCCATAAGACCCATTAGACCCATTGTCATTGGCCCACTTGATGAATCTGTTTAATATGAAGTTTTTAGGCTCAAATAACTAACCTGTCTAGGTCTAACCTGAATCATACCTGCCACTGATGAGCCCATATTTATTATAGCCCAACACTAAATAGTTCTTGTGTGTGCCCACATGTCTAAACCATCTAATAGTTTTTGTGTGTGCCCACATGTCTAACCCGTCTAGTTTATCCTCATGCAAACCCCTCATTACTCATGGCCACTTGCATGGACTAGCCCAGGCCGAAGGCCAACATGTGACGATTTCATCACTCTTGACCTGTACTCAAGCTTGACCCAAATCCTATAGCCTATGCATGAACCCATCTCTCAGACCCATTTGCTAATTGGCTTGCAAACCATCATTAATAAGGACCTGCATGATTCTCCAAGATATTTAGATTGGGGCAGGTCATGCCCATCATTCGCAATTAATCCAGGCGAGTAGTCTAACCATGTTACCCTAGTATTGAGTTTCTTAATCCTTGTCTCAATTTTGCTTTAAATCGTAATTTTGGGTTTTATAGATATAATCATAGGATTTTCAAGGATTATTGCTACCTTTGATTTGTTTGATATTCGCTAGACTTGATATTGTTTCCGTTGACACCATTTTGTTATAACTTAAATTGATTTGTGTATTATTATTCGTGATTTGTTATTTGATTTGAGAATGATGGAATTTTGATGAAAACTTGAGAACATTGTATTTCCAACACTGATCCTATTTGTACACTTGAAATTGTGAATTGGAAATTCATGGATTTTTGGATTTTGTTATTCATATACCATTAATCTCAAAGGCATTCTCTAAAGTATGGGCAGCACACCGCGGGGATGCTCACAAGGAGATTTTAGCCCCTTTTAGGTATGACATTGGGATTGAGACCCCTTTATGTGATATTGCTAGTTTGCATCTAACTCTCACTATTTTTTTTTTTTCTGGAGATTAGTGGTATCTCAGGCATCGGACTAACTTTGGATATGAAATTGCTTGTACTTAGTGCGTACCTTGTGCTAATTTCAGGTTTAACTCTGGCAAGCACACTATATTTGCTAGGTTTTTGTGTTCTGTAAAGATACCTTATCTTAAGTTGGCTTTAGGATGTTATTCCTAAATTGTGTTATTCTTGATTTTGCTAGAATATGCTCATGCTTCGGCTTCTTATAATCTTGTAATTTCAGTGAA
Organism: Sextonia rubra; assembly: GCA_037013555.1. Classification (NCBI taxonomy): domain Eukaryota; kingdom Viridiplantae; phylum Streptophyta; class Magnoliopsida; order Laurales; family Lauraceae; genus Sextonia; species Sextonia rubra. Next base: position 99,070,805 of record JASUAD010000001.1, on the reverse strand, counting down.
GTTTAAACTTTCCATTTTGAACTCGATGTAATCTTGCTATTCAAGCTTTTTGCCTCGAATATTGTAGTTTCCCCTTCCTTGTTTATTTGTTCGAAACCGTGGCTTCGAAATTAGATATCCTTAATTATGACCTATTTGCTACAATTTCGTAATGGGTTTTACTTGCAGAGTTGTACTCACCCCTTTTGTTTTTTCCCAGATTTTGAGGTTGAGCCAAACATTAAGGATACTTATCTTCCATGCCAAACTGGGATTGAGGAATGAGTTGAGAGAATTTTTGAACTAGTAATTAGTGGCATGTTATAAAAGTTTATCTAGTCATGTAATCCATTATTCAATAAAATTTATTTTAAAGAAAATTTATTATTATTTTTGTTTTAATTGTTGTGGACCTGTCATGCCTCGTGATTTCGAGGGTCCCAAGGATCTTAAATTTCAGGGCGTAACATAATCAAGCACATAAGAATAAGATATGTAGATTTTTAACTTGGAAAACCCAATAGAAAAAACCACTAGGTTTCCAAACTAGCAAAACCAAATACTAAGTTCAAACAGTTACATGATATACTCACAATCCTTTTCTAGCAGTACCTCAACTTAAGGATGTAGGTCTTTGTAAAGTCCAAATCTGAACTAATCTTAATTTACTATAATTAATCTTTTTTAACTTAAATAATACACAATTAGAATAATTCAACTCAAATTCCCTTGGGTTTAGGTCAGGGATAGGTAGTTGGGTCGAGTTCAAACCTTACATAGGTAGTTAAGAGCCTTTTTATAAATTAGAGTTATATGATTTGCATCATCTTAGCACCATATTAAGTGCATCATGTGTATTTCATCTTGTGGGTCAACTTTCATGTTTGGCCCAGCCCAACTCGACCCATTTTGGCTCACTTGAATACTAATTGACTCAAACTGTAAAATCCATAAAATCAAGTGGACTTGCTTGTAAATTCCAGAAAATCTGGATTTAGAAACCAACTCCACTGTTCCTTCTCTACATCCCCTTCTTCTTGTTGCTGGAGCACTTCTTCTTTACATATTCTCCTTCACCTTTCTTCTTCTTCTTCCTGTAAAATCCAAGAGACAATGGGATTGCATGTGTGTTGGAGTGACTCAATCTTCTTCCACCTCATCTTCTTGCTTATCTTCACCATTGGAATCTCTTAATTCCATCTCCTCTTTTCCTCTATAGCTCTCTAAGGTGAGGATTCCATCACCATTCCATCTCTTTGAGTTTAAAAGAGTCAAAGAGACTCAAATAAGCAACATGCATGCATCTCATGCCCATTTCCTCAATTGCATATCGTTGCATGTAGTAGGATCATTTTCTATTGAGGTTTTCTCCATTATTAACCCAAGGGAAAAGCTTAATTGGGTACAGCACTGAGATAAGGCAAGTATAGGAATGTATATTATTGTATTTATGTCCATTTATGTTAATTCTAGAAAAACTCTTTTAAATGCCAATTTACAACTCCTTCACCCCTTTTAATTTAAGAATATGTGATGATGTGAATGATAATGAGTATGTTTATGAAATAATAATGAAATATGGGTATTGAAAGATGTATGATGATAGTTTGGAGCAAAGAAAACTACATTGGAACCAATTGAAGAGGTTCTCGAGTGAACTTTGCTTAAGAAATGAAATTCTGAAGCTTACGGTTAAGCCATAAGAACACTATGGCTAGAATCCATAGACCCAAAACTTTAATTCCTTCTACGGCTAACCCCATGGCTAAGTCATGAAATGGACTATAGTTAAGCCAGAACGAAGCTATGGCCCAGCTGTAGGCTAACAACGGCTAAGCTGTAAGCTAAAATACTATGAAGTCGTAACTGCAGGAGAATTTATTGAAAATGTTGTGCACACTACTAAGCTGTGGCCTATTCACAGCTAAGCCGTAAAAGCATAATGAACTTAAGGAAATTAAGGACATTTAAAAACCATGTAGGGTCTCAGTAGTGGTACCTTTGCTTAGACCAAAATAGCTTAATGGTAATCAAATACTAAGGAGGAAAAGTGTAGAGTTGTCACTCCCTCTCTCTTGATCTTCCGCTTGTTTCCCGAATTTATGTCAGGGTGTTGGCATAAGAAGAGATGTCTATTGCTTACACAATGTAACACTTAGATTTTTTATAAGACATTGATACCAGACGTTTTAGGAATTTACCGTATTGAATGACTACAAAAATATATATTATCTTAGCATAGGGTTGGCTAGTAAATAACCTTGAAAACCTCTTAATTCAAATGCATTCATATTGTTAAGTAAGCCTTACCCTCAACATGAATAAATTTTGTTCTCATTCCTCCTAGTAAACCTTAAGGCAAGATCGGAAACAAAGCTTCTACTGAGCGTGTTCCCGTAAGCTAAGATAGGGGTAACTAAGGTTGAGAAGGTCCAAGCTCTATTAGCTTAATTAAGTATGCATTGTCTGTTGATCAGTTGCTCTATTTTATTCTAATTTCTTTTATGATAAGTATGAAAGTATGGATTCTAATTAGTCTTGAGCCATTGAGTTAGCACCACTTAACTTGTACCCATGGAGGTTCGACGGGACTGAAATAGGTATTATATACGTTACCTACTACAGTAGTTGTATGAAGAGTTGGTTGGTGCTCTTAGGGTAGCTAGATGGTCTTGACCCGACCGCTAGTGATTTCCTACTGTATGATATACTCTCATTCTTGAGCGAAGATAGCCATGTGAATGCCAACTAGTATGTTTGATATTTTCGTCTATGATTCGTTTTTCATGCTTATTGATTTACTCATGCTTATTGATAAGTCCTCAAAAATGTACTTTTCTTAGGGTTATTTTCAAAAGTTTTGAGGACTTATCGAGTCAAAAGAGCCTCATTTAGTGTAATATCATGTTTTTATGCATTTTGAATTCATTGTAGTATTTTCTTACATAAATTGCCTAAAATTCATGCTCTTTGTATGAATTCATAAACCTGCCATTATCGAAAAGTTTTGTAAAAATTTATATTCTCATAAAATAAATTGATTTTTTTCATCATCATTAATTTATTCAATTAAAATCATGCACATTAATGTCATCACATGTTATCATTTTATGAGAGATGGGCCCATAGTCATCCATATGTGAATTAAGGGTAAAAAATTATCTTTTCACATGAATTTCGCTTTTTGCTTATAGGTAATTGGAGAAATGTGTCCCACAATGAAGGAATAATGCAAAAAAATATTTTGGAATAAAAGAAAGAAAGAAAAAGAGGGAAGACGAATTTTTAAAGAAATTACAAAAATTGGTTTCACAGGTCCCACACATGAACATGTGTGACTTCACACATGTGGGACAGCCATGTGGGTCCACCTTCTCTGCATATTTTTGGATAATCTAAAGAATATCACAAAGATTAAAAGAAATCTCCAAAAAGTTTCAAAGAAGGAAGGTCAATGGTGGATGAAATGGAAAGTGGTATAGATAATGGATTTGCAAACCAAGATTTTCTCACACAAATTGCTAACTTTTTGCTAGCTTGGGTGTCAAGGATGGTGTCTTTCCAAGAGAAGATTTTTGCTAGCTAAAATTAAGAGAATAAGAAAGGAAGGAAAGGGCTTGAAAAAATATAAATAACCTACCCCTTTAGCATTCCAACCCATGAAAGAAAAGACCCCCTCTCTAGCCAAATTCCTCCACTCTCTCTATTTCTCTCCTCTCCATAGTTTCTCTCTCTTTAAAAAGGCTTTCTTCAACTTGAAGCATCATCTAGAAGAGGATCTTTCATCCTAGATGTAATGTATTATTTTTTCTAATTCATTATCTTTTATGTAAAGAACTTTATATTTTAGTAAAAGTGATATTGTTTTTTTTTTATCTTCTTCTTTTTCTTACTATTGTGGTGATCGGTGCTTGGTTTAGTTTTTGTTCTTGTTGCTTTAGGATTGACAATGCAAAAGAGCTTAGAAACATGATTCAAGCAAACTTTAACCTGATTTAAGAAAAGAGTTTTTTTTAAACAAAACAATAAACACTGCCACACTTTTATTTTATTGTCTTTCCATACATTTAAATTTCTTTGTCTTACCACACATTTATTTTTATTGCACAATCCACACATTTAAATTCTTATTAATTCCACATATTTACTTTTTCACACAACTACATTTAAATTCAATTGTTCTTCTTGCTTTATGTTGCATGATTTATGGCTGGGATTAATTTTTTAGAAGCATTCATTCATATCATGTGTTGTTGGAAATTAGAATTTTAGATTTGGAATTTGTGGATTTTTTTTGGAAATTAAAAGGATAAATTTTGGATTTAAAAAGATAGCAAAATTAGCTAGCAAACAGTAGCTATTTTTGCCCAAATATTGGCAATTTAAAACATGACATAGAAAGATTATTTTGCCATGAAATTTGGAAGAACCATTGTTGGATGAGTTAACTTTATTCCATAAAAATATCAAAAGAAAAGGATTAAAGGAGGTTGAGTTTTCAGTCACTGAAACACTTGCCAGTCAGAAATCCTATACACATAAATCTGCACATGACAGATCTTTAGTCTAAAAGTTTAGAATTAATAGACATATCAAATTAGTAATTTTTGCTGCAAAAACTGGATGGATTGAACATTGATAAGTGAACTTTAAAATTGAAGAGTTTCATATTCAAAAAATTATAAGAAGGTCTATTTCCAGAAGCATAAAATAAGATTGACTGCCAAACTACATATCAAAATTTTTAGTTTTGGTAACTGTTACTCATGCATATTTTTTGCATTTTAGTATATTTTTCAAATTTTTTTTTTATTTTTAGGTTTATGCATCAGTAGAGCATGATTTTTAGCCATTAAAACTATTGTAGGATTGGATTATATTAGGATTATATTTTATTTAAATTTCGCATCTTATATTAGGAAAGTTTGCATTAGTTACATAGTATACATTGCATAGACTGTGTTGATTTTCTACTTTTAGGGTTTTTGATAGTTTTAAGTAATTTCCAAATTTGAGAATCTTTCTAAAAGTGTTTGATTGCAAAGATTTTGAAATTGGAATTCTTTAAAACTTGGAAAGTTAACATAGTTAGAGTTTCCAATTTTAGTTCCATGTTCTTATTTTTGGATGTTCTAACTTATGTATTATTTTTCAGCAACTTTAGTTAGATCTTTTAAATTTAGGTTTTTAGATCTAGGATTTTTTTATTTTTGTAATTAATTTTATTTTTGTAGAGTGGGAATGGATATATTTGTCAGTTTTTAAAGTAGGCTAGTTTTAGATTTTATTTAGGGTAGGTACAAGTTGAAAAGTCCTTTATTAACATTGCTCCCTGTGGATCGACTTGATCTCACCAGTTTTATTACTATATCGTAGCTTTGCACTTGGAGCTAATGAACACTATTTATATGCACAACATACCTAGCTTCCGTTATTGCTCTCATTTAATCAATATGTTTCCTAATTTGATTGATATATCATGATAGCATTATACATCGTTATATTTGCTTAATTGTCATATTAACAGTGCTACCCTTAGTGTTATAGGTACAAAACCCAATGCTGGTTCAGCAGTTAAATCTATCCGAAAGGAACCTTAGCTCTACCTCAGGGTATCGATGAGTGAAATGAGGATGACATCTTCTATTAGTCGTCCTACGAAGAGCGTAATGGGGTTCATGTTTAGGGGCTTGGTTAGGACATAGCCATGCTTTGGCTTATGGTTATATTATGTTATTTTGGAATTACTATTTAAGGGACTTGACATTAATGATGATGGATATGTTTAAGTATCTTAGTTTTATATGTGCATGTGGATGGTTAACTTAATAGATCATGGTTTATATTAACAAATGAATGTGGTTTTATTAATACTTATGATGAGTTATGGGTGAATTCTCAAGGTTTGCACTTAATTGTGCAAAATGATTGTTATGTGTAAATAGATCTTCATCACATGTACCTATGAAATCTCCCTGTAGCAGTTTGTTCGTGTTTGATATGGCTATGGGTTACGTGTGCCACGCCTCAGGATCCACTCTGATTTCCAATTTTCGGGTTTGGGGTGTGACATTTTTCTTGCTTAACTCCTTGCCATAGCAGTCCCTCTCCATGTACTGCTCTCTGCGCTTGATCCAATCACCTTGAGTCCATAAGATATATAATCTTTTACGAAGAAGTAGAAGCAACAAATTGTAGAATTCAAAGCTTCAACAAAGTCTATGTGATGAAAGCTCTAGAAAAAAAGATGATATCCAAAGTATAATTTCTTCTTAAAATAATGAGATCTATACCTTAGGGTTGAGAGATGAACCCATTGAACAACCCACAATTTCGAGCCTCGTAAAGATAGCCTTTGTAGAACTCAACTTACTGTAATTCTAGCACAAAAGGAAAAAAATTTCGGATGTGGGTTTTTGCTGCTAGCGTGCTCAAGTGCGTGCTTTGAGCATCTAGTTTTTTTGTGATTCATTTGTCATGCTTGAGCACAGCTTTCATGGGCTTGAGTGTAGTCACTTCTGTTTAAGCCCGCTCGAGCACATAAGCATACCCGCTTGAGCGCATGCTCTATATTTTGATTTCTTCAATTCAGCTTTTCTTACGACGCAAACCACAGTCCATTCTAAATGAATATAAAATACAACTTAATGGACCCAAGTGTTGTCTAACCCATGAATTATCCAATTACAATAATCCTTAAACTAGGCATCCATTTAATTCCTACTAAATAGTTTTTAAAGAATTTCTAATAAAATGTGGTGTGCCATCTAGACGATTGAAGATGCACTCACCGTTTATAGTTGAAAGGCCATTTATTTTAGTTGACTATTAATTTCTTCAATATTTCTTCAATTATCATATTGTTCGAGAATCTTATAAAAGATTTGGAAGCCAATATTTAAAAAAAAAAATGAGCTGGCGACATTTATATTAGGGTTACGATATTTTAATAAGTGCCCTTTGATGGAAAGTTACAAGATTGAATGGCTAGCATTACACCGAAGCAAGATTGATTAGGGTTTCAACTATTATATATACGTGTTATGGCCTCCTACCCCTTTACCCCATTCCATTCATCTCTCCCCTAATTTCTCTTGACCATCTTGCTCTCATCTCTCCTATCCCTCTCCTTTCACTATTTCGCAAAAAGCACTACCATCCTCGCAATGTAGTTTTGAGCATAGAAGAAGAGGCAGGTACAAATGATTTTAGATTATTTTTATTTTATGTATGAGTTTTGATTCCATCATTAATGTTAGCATCATCATCAAAACCTTATTCAAACTATGTTCAATCCAACTACATAAATTTGTTTCTCATTGCAACTAATTGTTAACTTTGTGGAAGCATACTCAAAACCATTCTTCTTCATTTTGGCGTTATTTTTTTTAAGTTTATGTTTCATATGATTTTTTTAATTATTTCTAATCATATCATAACTCTAGTATTACATATTCCCAATGTAACAAAAACTCATATGATTGTGATAAATATCCAATCTCTTTTAGAATATTGTCTATCATTGATACATACTATATTCTTACTTGTTAAAGATCTTAATCATTAGTTTTTACCTAAAAATTTGATATCAAACGATTTAAAGGTGTACATCACGACAAATTTAGACAGCGTTGATATTGTTATCATTAATGATTAGTAAAAGATCTCTCTTTATCAAGAGAGAATCGATGATGAGGGACAATTTGGTAGGAGTCATCCATTTTAACTACAGGCACTAGTTTAGGCTTTGGGTTGGATCTTGAGTTTTGGCTTAGGTTGTACCTTATCCACATGGAATTTTTAGATGGACTTAGGATGATATCAATATCCAATCTAGCCAGCCAACCCAAGATGGTTTAGAAAGTTTTTTTTTTTTTTTTTACCATAGCCAAGGAGGCTAGGACCCAAAAAATAGCCTGTGCAGGTGGGAAGGCAGCCCAGTCAAGTGGAAGAAAAGCCCGCACATGTAAGAAAAAGATGGCATACCTAGAATTTGAACCCTAGATAGTTGGGGTGAGAAATGCTACTCCTTACCACTTGGTCAAGTAAAGAGCCATTCTCAATTAGAAAGAGGTTTTTGTGCACTTTGTAAAAAGGGCACTACTTCAACTACCCATTGATAGATGGATAAGAGCTCGTCAACCACTTTAGCAAATAGAAAGGAAGGAAGCTTCTAGAGGGTAAAAAGGGCCACTCTTATGACAAGAAATGCATAAGCTTGTTGAGCACCAAATCCTCTCAAAAGTAGCAAATTAATGGCTCAATTTTTTGAGCCTATTTTTTACTCATGGTGGGACTTTTTGTAGAAAACTTGTTTTTAACATCAATTTTTTTCTCACAAAAGTGAAAAATGAAAAAAAGTTGAAAAACAATTAATGAACTTTTTTTTTTTAAAAATGAGTTTGTTTTATCCCTTCCTTGAGGTGTGGTCCTTCAAAATTGATGCAAATTTTTTCTTCTTTAAAGTAGAACCCTGTAGACCGTTGCTTTGTGTATCTTGTCCTTGTCTTCTTCTTCCTTTGGTTTATTAACTTGATTGTTGCATTCTTTAGGAAGAAAGTCTTCTCGTTCTTTTGTTTGCTCCTGAATGTAACAAATGTTAACAATATAAAAAAAACACAAACAAAATGGTGAATGGAATGGTTCTAATTAGATAGGGAATTGCAAAAATAAGGATCAAAAGAACTGTCAAAGAAAACATTTCTTGTGTTATCGAATTGGCACAAAAATAACAGAGATATAAGAAGAAGTTTTCAGATGTGTGCATTCATGATTGATATGCCCTGTAAGGTTATCTATACCATTCATCTTTTTGATAATAAGTTCTAAGGATCACTGCTCGAAAATTAATACACAAAAGACAATAATGATCGAAAATGATTCTATGATTATTTTGCACCATAGAGTGAATCATCTGGTGGCCTTTGTAATCGAGGGGAACCCGCATTTTATGCACAAACAAAAAGACACATACACAAAAATTTAAAAAAATAAAAAGAAGAAGGAGCATTGTTCATTTCTATTAGAAGTGAAGACTACATGCACAAGAAAAGCAACAAATAGTACAAGAGTAGTATATTGTGTATAGTTGTATCCAGTCCCCAAAAATGCAAACACCCTAAACCAATAACTCCCCCCAAAAAACCTCCCTTATAATGTAAAAGGAACCAAACAATGCCATGTTATAGAATGGAGATGCTTTTGAAGATGGCACAATGCATGAAGAGTGTGACAATGCATTGAGCCAACAAAGGAAGAGGAGGGTGATCATTCTAAAAGTGAATTTGTCTACTCTAGTGATAGTTGCGTCCTCATTGACCTAGATAGTGACTGAGAAAATTAAGCCAATTAATAGCAAGAAAAAAGTTCATCAGAGAAAAAAGGCAATCAAGGTGGAGAGCAGTGAGGGATCTGAGATGCGCTGGTGGTGTTGGACGTCGCCTGAGGTGGAGAGCAGAGGTGGGTAGGTGTCGACTGTCATCTGAGGTGCGAAGGGGAGAGGTGGTGAGGTCAAGGTCATAGCCGTCGCTGAGATGGAGAGTAGAGAGGGATGTGTGCATGTCTTCCCGAATGTGCAGAGGGATGATGAGAGAGAGTGAGTGAGTGAGAGAGAAAGAGAGAGAAAGGTGGGGACAAGGTTGACTAAAAGGTTTTTTTTTTATTTTTTAACCTTTTGAAACCTCGATATGAAAAAAAAAAAATTGGCGGCTCATGAAAATGCTCACACGTGCTAAGTGGACCTTCTCCTTAGCTTTAGTTGAAGAGAGGGATCTGTGTGACTATATAAAGGGGAGGTCTATATGGTGCCCAAGCGTTTTCAAAAGTAAAACACCTCATTTTTTCATATTGTAAAAAGCATCCACATAATCAAATGCATCATTTAATGCAGAGACACTTAAGAAACTTCTAAAAATGAAAAAGGATATTTTCAAAATTTGAAAATAAGGATAACTCCCAGTAACCAATCAAAAAATGGGGCGTTTGTTATAAGAAAAGCCCTGGGTGTTTTCTAGCGTGCATTATATATACATAGGGAAAAGTTCCCCTAAGCTCGAGCTTATATAAGAAATTCTTTAAGTCCGAGCCCTTTGGGGCCCACCCTTGGTCCATCCAAATGGACCAAACACGCGACCTCCCTGAATTTCACATGTCCACCAATTTTTGTTCAAATACAAATTTACTAGACTGTTAAATTGACTATGCACCGATCCGAATGAACTGTTGACCGTTAAGCTTTTGAGGCACAGAAAGAGACAATTGAAATCACAATTGGTGCTAATTTTTTGCAGAGAGGAGGGTCCTAGGGAGTCCTTCAAATCCCCCTATCCCCATCCCCATGTGGGTCCCCAAGTGGGCCCCACTTATATGAACCATACACTTGAGTTTACCTTACCCTAAGCGTGAGCTTAGGGAAGATAGGGCCATATATATAGGGCTCCTATCCTTAGCTCAACCTGAGGAGAAACCCATCTGCTCACATTTGTGGGACCCACATGGGGGTGGAGATGAAGGGGACTTAAAGGTCTCCCTAGGGACCTTTTCTCTGTAAAAAATCAGTCACATCCATGATCTCTATCATCCCCATCTAAGGTCCACAAGTTTAATGATGTACAGTCTATTTGGATGAGTGTCTAGTTGATCCAATGGTCCTGTCACATCGGATGGGGCCTAAATTTGGCAGATAGACGGAATTTAGGGGGGCCTTATGTGTGATCCATTAGGATGGACCATACAGTGGGCTCCACCATATGAAGCAGACAGTCTCTCTCCCATTAGCTAGAGCTGAGGAGAGTGTTGGCCATTATATATTAAAGCAAACTAAAGGGTAGGCACTGAAGGGTGATACGTTAGCATCCATTTATTCTCATTTCAAGAAAATACTTTAAAAAATCATATGGATTTTTGGTTTTGAGAGTGGGCCACACTACAGCTTTTTAAATCTATTCATTAAATTTCTCTATTTAAATTGTCCTCTCCAAATCCTCATAACATCTCATTAGAATTTAAAATTGAATATCCCAAAATTCTTTCTTTAAATTCCTAACTAATAATATGCATCGTTATCTTAATAAACAATTGTTTCAAATTAAAACTCTTACCTTTTGTATCCTCTGAAGACTAATGTGTGAAGGTTTAATTTGCACACAAAAGTAAAGAAGGGGGAGGGGGAGAAGAAACCATGTTGAGGATGGAAAGCGGATGGTGCAACTTGCATATTGTGCTTGATCATAAGTCTCGGTTTCTAATGGCCCTAACATCACAACAGAGGCAATTTTTTTTTGGTAAAGGTAGTAGAGTCAATCCAGTCAATCTTTTTTGGTAAAGACTGCAGAGTCAATTGACAATAGGTCTATGTATCTCCCTCTCTTTCCATTATCATTAAGTGGTTGATCACCCTACTATGGATCCCAATCAGATTTGGGAATAGATTTATGAATTGGTTGTTGATTCTTTTGGTCATAAAGCTAGTTTTGATTCCAGATTGTGCATCTTGGTTTGCAATAAAGAGCTCTATTGTCCATCTACCAAGTAAAATAAAATTCAAGTTCATTATGGTTTTATTGATGTTTTCTTTTTTACGGATATGAATTTAATTTTTATTATTAAAAAATTAGTAATCTGTGTAATATTTGTGATTTGTTTTCTTAGAAGTCTTTTGTAGTAATTTGGATTAGAAGTCATTTTTTGGTCAGCTTTCTAAGCATCTATGAGTTAGCTTTCTTGATCTTGATCTTGATCTACAAGAGATTGAATTCTTTTTTATCCTTGAAACACGGCAAAGAGACATAGATGCAGAAGTCAGAGATTTTATTTACCAAGAGGTATGATTTTATTTTATTTTGCACTCTGTCATAGATTTTTTTTCTTTGTACTATATTGTTATTTATTTTATTTTCTTTTATTTTATTTTTGTAGTCAATGCACCAATTGTTGTAGATCCAAGGGGGATGTAGTAGAAGTATGTTTTCTTTTCCATTGTATTTTGTTATAGATTTTTTTTGTTATAGTTTTTTCTATTTTATTTTGTTATTTTTATTGTAGTACATGTTTACACTTGAAATTTCTATTTTCTTTGGTCTTTTTAGATGATTCATGGATTTCTTTCAATTTACTTTTTCCTTCAATTTCTTTTATTAAATCCTATGGCATTCTTTTAATCATATTACCTTTCAATATCTCATATATTATTTTGTTATTTTTTCATTTTATTATACTATTTTTTTTCTTTTATTAACCCAGGCCTCACGGTGCCATGTCAACATCAAACTTCCTCCTCATCATGCAAGTCATGGTGGCTCTCTCCAACAGTTAATGTGGTAATTCACCCTCTACCCATAACTTCTATTACTTTGTCACATTTCTTCCTAATGTCTTTCCCCTAATAATAATAATTTCTTCCTAAAATCTCTCCCCTCATAACCATAATTTCTAATATAAACTATAATGTATGCATGGCGAGCAACACATTAAGTATCTTTAAAAAATGTTTCCTCTATAAATGATCATAAACCATTGGATCAACTGATGGTGAACCACGATTTTAATTGCAAGAAATTTAGTTCCATTTAAAATGGTAACATGACTTATAAGATAAAAGGATACGAGATATTGACACTCTAATGAGTTGGTCGCCAACATGATGCCTAGCTTGGAAGATATCTTTTTTTTTTTCATTCTTTTTCATTTTTTGAAAGCTTTAGGGTACTATGGCTAGAGGTGTAGTTGTTGAAACTTGATTACCATGTTGTGGAAAGGTACCATTTTCCTTCATTTTCTATTGAAGATTGGAGTCATTTAGTTTGTTTCTTTGGATGCATTCTGTTTTTCTTTGTTTTTTCTTTTTTCCTTTTTTTTTAATTAGGCCATGTGTTGCCCAAGTTCATACTTACCCTTTTGTTAATAATGCAACTTCTCAAACACATGGGCTACCAATATGTGGGCCATCAATAGATGATGGTGCTTCTATATTTGGCATCAAATTATTTTTTTTTTCTTAATACAATCTGAGTTTTTGTGAGATTCGCTATTAGTTTTCTAATTGAGTTTGGATCTACATCAATCTCCTATACTGTGAATATTTTTTTAAGAACCAGATTGATTTATCATTATCCACATCAATCATAAACCAAATGAAAAGACTTATATAGAAAAAAGTTAGGCATGAAAGTGCAACTATCCAAAGAAGAGCACACTTGTTCCAACCAATACCTTACAACTAAGGGCAATTTTGTTATCAAATTTATAGATTTTTTAGTAATTTCTTTTAAATTTGTTCTATTTCTAATAATATTTATAAAAATCTCAATATGTTTTTGCTTTTTGCGTCCGGGCTTAGCACCGGCCTTGTTGCTATTTTGTGTGTGTGTGTGTGTGTGTGTGTGTGTGTGTGTGTGTGTGTTTTTCAAATAGTATACAAAATCAAAACAAGCCATATCATCTGGAGTTTTTAAGCTTCATTCCCTTTCCCTGTAATCCAACTACCACCCTTAATCAACCAAAGCCCTTCTTGATGAAATTTTTTTCTCTCGCGAACTCCCTCTCCTGATTCTGGAACAAAAGGCACTCCACCACCTTTTGCTCCCTCACCAGCCACTTCCTTGGAGTCTCTTTGGTTGTAGTCGATCCAGTCATCTTACTCATCAGTGTTGGTTGATGGTGTTGGTCGGATTACAAGGAAAGGGAATGAAGCTCACTTTGTCTGCCATTTGAAACATGTATACACACACATATTTATTTATATACATATATACATACATATATAATATCCATATATATATGGCCAGCCCTCTCCTTAGGTTGAGCTAATGGGAGAGGGCTTGTTCACTCCATAGGGTGGGGCCCACTTTATGGTCCATCCAAATGGACCACACATAAGGCCCCCCCTAAGTTGCACAAGTCCACCAAATTTGGGCCCCATCTAATGCGATTGGACCATTGGATCGATCATACACCCATCCAATAGACTGTATACCAATAAACTTATGGGGCCTACATGGAGATGATAAAGATCATGAATGAGATCTAGTTTTTTGCAAAGAGGAGGGCCCCAGGGAGACCTTCAAATCCCCTCCATCCCTATCCCCATGTGGGCCCCTAAGTGGGCCCCATAGCCTTGAAGAGACAGGCTTACCCTTAGCTCAAGCTAAGGAGAGGAGGCCATATATGTTACATTATATTATGTTTAAGTTCTTGTTGTGAATAATGTATCTTGTTGCATATTGTTGTGATTTTTTTGTTGTGAATACTATGTGAGTTTCTTCTCTGAATAATCTGAGTTTAAACATATGTTAGTTGATACAGTTAAATATTGTATTTCTATTTAAATGTAACAATTTCTCTTTTGATGTTGTTAATATGAAAAAGTCATAGCAAAAAAATGGTTGGCTATTTTAATTGACCATCGTCTACACCATTTAAGTGAAAATCCTAGATCTGCCATTGTTTGGAGGGAAAGCGAAACCTAAAAAACCCTAGTGTTAGAAATAGAAAAAGAAGCTAGAAATTGAAAAGCTAAAACTGCTTCTGTGCTATTGAAGTGCATTTGAGTAAGTGAGAGTTGGGTGGTCTAAATATACTCTCAGGTGTCATATGAAGGCAAATGTCCTCTGATCGCGCTTGAAAAATGGGTGAAAATGTGTATAATGGATTTGAGTGCGACACTCCCGCATTCCAAGCATTTAAGAAGAATGGGGATTAACTACAGTTTATTATTAATTTTCCTTTTGTTTACATGGGTTCAAATGCTCTGACCGTGAGGATGCAGGTTGTTTATATAGTTTTGAAAAATTTACAACTCCTCCCTCAAGTCTTTGATGTGATCCAAATTTGGAAAGTACAAGAAAGTGTACACAAAATGGAAAAAATATAAAAAAGAAGAAAAAAATGGGGGAATGATTGTGGGTCACGGTCACTGGCCAGTGACTAATAAGTCACTGTTTTGCCTATTGTTTTGCACTATTTTCTTCTGTAACTTCTTCAAAGTGTAGGAGCTTGTTTCCTTTGAATTTTGAGTGTTGAATGGCCACCACAAGTGCTTGATTTGGCCGTGGAATCGACTTAAACATTTGTTAATCAGCACTTCTTAGTTTACAGACTATTTTTGTACAAATCCAAAGAGGGCACTGTATGAAGCCAAAGTTATGTCATTCTGACCCTATGATTTTCAAGGGTTAGAATGAAGCCTAAAGAGCCTTGTTCACAACTTCCGGTGTGACCCAGGACCCCTCCCAAGTGAGAAAATCAAAGGAAAAAGATGTCATCTGAGTGAGCTTTGCATATGCCTTCCTTAAGTGAAATGTATGTGTTTTCCTTTCGTCTGCAATATTTCTCACCTTGAATTGGCGAGAATGGGAAGAAAAAGTATGCTGGAGTAGTGAAGAATGCCTTGTGGCTTGCTTGGAGTTGCTTCAAACTTCTAGAATTCAATTCGGGAACTTGTACTTGCTTTTTCCATTCACTGTTTGTCCCTATCTCTGTGTTAAACCTCCCTTTTTATAGACTTCAGCAGTAGTTTGGGGAGTTATGGGGAGTTAAAAGGAGTTATAGGAAGTTAAGGTTCGAAAGAAAGTGGAGGGAACCACTAGAAACTGCAGGAACTGCTCCACAAGTGTTAGTGACCATAGCCGCGGTCACTCCCAAGGCCCCAGTTTTGGACTTTTGCATATGTAACTCGTTTTCACTAGTTTGGGGCCCAAACAATGTCCAATCTTCATGAAACTTCGAGGGATGCTTCTTGGTATTATTTTGAGTGTGTCATAAAAGTTTTAACTCATAAAAGTTTTAACCAAATTTGACCTTTTGAAGTTGGTCAACTCCCTCAGTGACCACAGCCACGGTCACTACCAAGGCCCATTTTTGGACTTTTGCATATGTAACCCGTTTTCACCTGTTTAGGGCTCGAAGGATATCTAATCTTCACGGAACTTTGAGGGATGCTTCTTAATACTATTTTGAGTGTGTCATAGAAGTTTCAGCTCGATTTGACCTTTTGAAGTTGGTCAACTCCCCATTGATTATGAGCTGCGGTCACTCCTAAGGCCCATTTTTGGACTGTTGCATATGGGACCCTTTTCCGCCTGTTCGGGGCTTGAACGATGTCCAATCTTCATGAAACTAGGAGGAATGCTTCTTGACACTATTTTGAGTGTGTCATAGAAGTATCAGCCCCTTTTGACTTTCTAAAGTTAGTCAACTCCCCCATTGACTTTTCATGAAAATGAGCCCTTGTTTTAGCTGTTTGAGGCCCAAATGATCTCTGTTTGGTTTAAAACTTAGAGGGACTGATGTTAAGGGCATATTGGAGTGTTCACCCAAATTTCATGTAGTTTGGATTTTAGGGAAGTAGGATTTCGAACAGTGACCTATTTGTTGCATGTTCCAAGTCACTATTCACTCCACATTGTAGGTAGTTAACTTGTTTTCTACCCGAACGATGTTTAATTAACTTGAAACTTTGTGAAAGTAACTTTGAACATATTTTGAGCATTATTACGAATTTCATTAGCTTTGCCCTCCTAAAAGTAGGATTTTGGCTAGTGGCCTCCATGGCTCGAGGGTCATTGTTTTTTAAGTTGACATACAATGGAAGTCAGACCAAACGAAGTCCTTTTGACTTGAAAATTTGTAGAATATCTTTTGAGCACAATTGAAGCTTTGTGCCCAAATTTGATCAATTTTGGACATCGAGAAGTAAGACTTTGGTCAGTGACCCCATGGCTTGGGGGTCACTGACCCAAAGTTGACATGTTTGAAGATTTTTAGTCAAATGATGTCCGTTTGTCTTGAAATTTTGCAGAGCTTCTTTTGAACATAATTTAAACTTTTTGCAGGAGTTTTAGCTGATTTGATCTTCATGAGGTGCCATTTTGCACAGTGACCCCACAAAGCATAGTATATAACCATCTGGACTGAGTTTGAATTCAAATGATGTCCAAATGCTCTAAATTTGAGATGGTCTTTGGGTGCATTTGAAGGCATTCCCTTGAGTTTGAACTTGTTTTGACATGTAGCAGTGTCAATTTTCACAGTAACCCAAAGAGCTGGCAAACAGTCACTGAAGCTTGATTTGAGCTGAGATGAAGTCCAAATGCTTTGAAACTTTGAAACATCATTTCCAAGCATGCTTTAGAGTTGCCAGGTGACTTTCATCCACTTTGACGATCCAGAACCTTGAATGTGTTCACTGACCCCTAGTTTTTGAGTCAATGAACCCTGAATTTGGTATTTGGTGAGTTGAGCGATGAAACGAAGTCCACTGAGTCTGAAGTTTGAAATGGTGCATTTTGAGCTCATCTGAAGTCTTCTGAATGGATTACACCAGCTTTGAGGTTATAGATGCAGTGCTTGGCTTGTCATTCCACAATCCCATGGTTTATGTATCCTTGGTTTGTAATTTGCTTATAATGTCTTTACTGCAACATTTGTAATTTTTTATGTGTCAACAAAATGAAGTAGGTTTTGTTAAAGGACTAGCTCTTTAACTCAAAATCTATCTGAGCTCACTCAATCTATTTTTTAAAAGAATGGTGAAATGACCCAAATGCCCTCCCCACTCACATTTCCCTCATCTCTCCCCTATTCTCCAACTCCCCCCTTGGCAACAATAGCTGGCTTTAATGAAGGGAGCTGGCCAGTCTCCTTCTTCCTCTCCTCCCCTCCCTCTTCCTTTCACTTCCTCTACCTATTCCTCTCTTTCTCTCTCTTTCTCTCCCCTCCCTCTCCTCCCTCTCCCTGTCCCTCTTCCTTTCTCCCCTCCCCTCCCCTTCTCCCTCCCCCGCTCTGTATGATCGGGCCGCCAGCCTCCCATTCAATGAAGACTGGGAAAGATCGGTGGCGTGCTGCAGCCCGACCTCCTAGTCATAGTGGACTAGGAGGCCGAGCAGCCTGATCTTATAGAGAGAGGGAGGGGAGGCAAATGAAGAGGGAGAGGAAGGATAGGGAGAGGGAGAGGAGGAAAAGGAAAACCAACTGCCTCCCTTCACTAGAGCCAGAGATCATCATTGGGAGGGGAGGTGGGGAATGGGGGAAAGATGAGGGAAAGGTGAGTGGGGAGAGAAGAGAAGGCATTTCAGTCATTTCACCCCCCTTTTTTTAAGTGAGGTGAGTGAACTGAGATAGATTTTGAGTTCAAATAGCCAATCCCTTTTTTAATTTCATGAGGAAAGCTATGGAGCAGCTAAATTGTAATTTTTGAACCATTGGTGGAGCCCATAAGAACATGTGGATGGTACCCAAATGTCCTGTCACAGCTATTTTATGCTTTTCCTATAACAACCTCTAGAACACTATGGGGCCCACATAATGATAATATGGACCGCTTAACATATAACTCATCACATCCTCTGACATGTCCTTCTTAGGTGTGTAACGGTTTAGTTAGCTGTATGTTTGAAGAAAAACAGTTAACCGAACCATATTTTATAGTTTTCAGTTTTTAAAAACCATAACCATGACCATACCCTAAAAAACTGTTAAAAAACTGAATTGCGATGAATCGTATTACATGGTTTGGTTATGGTTAATTTCCATTTAAAATAAATATATTTTTTCGTCAGAATGCAAAATACATGTTCAAAAGTCAAAACCAAATATCTTAGATAACAAATTACATAATTCCAAAATAATAAAGTAGCATTAAAATGTTTAGAAGGCTCCTTCTCTTTTCTCTTTCTAAGAGAGAGAGAGTGTTAATGTATTTAGCCAATTTAAGGTTTAAATATCGAACTGCTGTGGAGGTTCTATGATAAGAGATCAATGGTTGTAATGGTTCAGTTTACTATGTGTTTTGGGAAAATGGTTAACCAAACTATATTTTACTATGTAGTTTGGTTAATAACTGTGAGTTGAGACTAAAAACTGAAACCGAATCATGAAGTATGATTTTTCAATTTTAATAATCATAATCATAACTAAACCATGAAACAAGGTTATTAACCGTTGGTTCAATTGTGTTCGGCCAGTTAGATGGTTATTCAATTTTTTTTTTTACACCTTTAGCCCTCCCATTTAATTCCAATAAGAGTTAGTCCCACTGCACGATTGAGCACATGATTGAAAATGGAATTAAAGCATATGATTCGTAATATGTAAGAGTTTTCTTATCACATTTCTAGTTATATGTCCAATCAAATGGTGGGACCCCTTCCTGTATAATTGAAAATTAAGGATATGCCATTGTGAGGGGATGACATTTATTGTAAACAGCCTAGATTATCATTTTGTGGGTTCCATGGTGGAATTATAGAAACCTGCAACACAAAGCATGTAATAGCCAAATTCACATGGATGTTGAGGGTGTTGCTTTATTTAATGGAACAATTTTGTGGCCCATCACTAAGTTATCAGGTCTGCTCATGTGACTACATTGTGAATCTTGGATGGTTGGATTGGTCAAGACTAATGTGTATATCACCACACATTACATATATGATAAATCCAATGCAATATATCACTCCATTAGGAATGAAATAATCCTACGAGGAGATCAAGTGATCAAGTATCTATTAGATTTATTCTATGCATGGCCTACCTTCACATCTGTTTACATTTTCACACACTTTTTTTAATAGAATTCGGCTAAGTTTCATTTCAAATGGAGTATAATAAATCATGGGATGATCAATCCAATGGCATATATCAATCTAATGGAGAGCTGTGTGATTCAAGTAAAGTAGATTAATTGAGTGCAAGCCAACCACACCAAATCAAGAGTAAATTTCGTGATCATCCATAGTTAGGTTCTTTGCCCCTAGGTAGGTCACTCGTCTAGTTCGTTCTCAGAATCCTCTTCCATTTCCTCTTGTTCTTCGTTGACCACTATATTTTGTATCAGTTCTTTAATAAGCCTTGTCAAGATATTTGTATGTTGGCTAATTCATGGGTTGGACAAAATTTTGGGTCTATTGGGTTGTCATTTTTTTATTTCTTCTAGAATGGACTGTGGTATGATTCACTAAATGAACGAAGGTAAAGAAATTGAAGAAAGAACACAAATTGAAGTATTTTAAAGTGATTTTTTGGGTAAAAAATGGATTAAAAAGGCCATATCTCACAAACTGAGCGTTGGATCAAGGCAAGCTACTTATTGTTGAAAAGCTCTTTTCAAGTAGATATCTATACATTCCAAGGTTGCGTCAGTCAAAGCTCTTTTCCTATATTTGCTAGAACTATTAGTTTTTATTCTATAAAGACTTTAACCCTAAAGAATGAATTGTAAGTTATAAAAAAAGGGCTTTCTTTCAACCCTAATGCAAGGATCTCATTATTTTGAATTAACAATTCATATTGGAGATCAACTTACTTTTCTAGAGCTTCCATTGGAGAGATTGTGTTGAAACTTTATGCTAGAGAATATTGCTTATACATCTCTTGTAGAAGATTCTCTTCTCTCTTATAGAAGATTTATTCGTTTAAAGTGGCTTCAAGGCATGCTGGATCAAGCACGGAGAGTAGTCAATGGCGAGGAGTCATGACAACATCAATTGTGTAAGAAGGATTACAGTCCTTAAGTTGAGTTGCAGTTAAGAAAGGGTCTGAGAGTATATATTGTAATTGCTCGTTATTAGTGCTTGGTTTTTGTTGCCGAGGAGGACATGTAGTTTTTCTCAAGTAGGGCTTTCCTCGTAAAAACCTACGTGTCTTCTTCTTGTGTTTTGTGATTAATTTTATTTTGTAGTTCTTTTATTCTTCCGTTTGCATATATATTTAACTGTAATATAGAAATCTAGATTTAGGACAATCTTTTAAGCCTCCTCATTTAAGCCTTTCAATGGGACAAATTGATGTTGAAACGAGCCTCTGCAATGGGAAGACAATAGTGCCAGTTTTCCAACAGATATAGCCACAGCTACAGAAATAATAAAAAAGAAATGTCCAAGTACTTTAGAGTACTAAGCCCTTTAGTTTTGAGCAAACAAATGGAAATTGGGAAGCCTTTGTTACCAAGTGATTAGGGCCATTCAACTAGGAACGTGGGACTTGAATCCACATTGACAAATGATCACATTTTCCCTATGCTACAATATTTTTGGAGCAAGATTGATAGTGCATTGAAGGTTAGATAACAATATGATTTATTATTCAATATCAGCATTTAGGATGCATTGAAAAAATTGGTTAGTAAAATTTCTAAAAACAAAAAGAAATATAACATTTCTAGCAGATTATATATATTAACTAGTAGAATTAAAGGTACAAGCTCGAATGCTAAGTCAGCTGCATACCTAGTTCTTTGAGAATATTAGCAAAGGTTACCTGCTTTTTAAGTATTTATGAGGGTTATGTCAATTACGAAAATGCTAAAAGCAAAAATCATATACAAACATAAGGTGTGCTAACAAACTACGCACAATGTCAAAATTAACTTACTTAAGCAACCTGGAGACCATGTCCAAAATCTCTTCCGGGCTCAGTTTCACCTATGGCTTAGCGTACACCTAGTTTTGCCCTAAACAGCATGACATGTTTATAGAAAAAATAGTGTCATGTATCACTAAGTTGAATGAGGTTTTAG
Source organism: Sextonia rubra (assembly GCA_037013555.1). NCBI lineage: Eukaryota > Viridiplantae > Streptophyta > Magnoliopsida > Laurales > Lauraceae > Sextonia > Sextonia rubra. Next base: position 99,049,315 of record JASUAD010000001.1, on the reverse strand, counting down.
AATGGGAATATTGGTGGCCTTAATCTCATAACCATGGGTTGAATAGGCCAAATGGAGGGGCCAAGCCTGGCCAAACATATCGCCAACAGTGGGCCTTATCAATTAGCAAGGGACTAGCTTGAGGTCTGACTCCCAAAGCCCATGGGGAGTATCTTAAATAATTGTTATGCATCTAAAAAATATTTAGTCCTGCCCATCCTAGCCTATTTTAAACACTAGCATTTATTCAACCCAAAAAAATGTAATTTCTTGAATTTTCTTATGAAATTTTATTTTTGCATGCCAAGTTCTTTCCCACATATGGTTAAGTAGCGAAGTAAAATATTTTTCATTATTCATTATGATTTTATTTCATATTATATCTACAGAATAAAAACTAGCAAAATGTCAACAGCTAAGAAGAGAGAATGGTGAAACCTACAAATTTGAGTTGTTTCAAATAGCTGAAATTAAAAAAATGGAATGGCAACTAACATTTTCACATTTTAGTAGGATTCAAGACAAGAAGTCTTGAATTCTTCTGAGGTGGGATTCTTAGTACAAGTGTAGATTTTTGCTTTTTTGAAGCAAAATCCTAAACGAGGCAAAATGGTGAATGGAATAGTTTCAGTAAGATAGCGCTTCGCAAAACTAAGGATCAAAAGAATAGTCAGAGCATTCGTTTCTGGTGTCATTGACATAGAAATGACAGAGATGTTAGAAGAAGTGTACACATGTGTGTATAGATGACTAATGCGCCTCTTGTGAGTTCATCTATTCCAATCAGTGACAAATAGAACTTCTAAATCTCTCTTTGGAATGTACATCAATCTCATTGGTTTTGTAGGATTTCAGACCCCCTTGAACTACCATTTATCTCAAAACCTTAAGGTGATAAGAAGAATAGAATCAATTGTTTTATAGTCTCTCAGGAGGCTTTTGAGCATCACTCAACATGGGTGCCCAAGGGTTGTACTAGGGACCTAACATTCCCCCTTCACTGGTATCACCCGATAGGAGACTCGAACCCCTAACCTCACCAGGCTCTGATACCACTTGTAGGATCTTAGACCTCATTAAGCTACCACTTATCCCAAAAGCCTTCTGGTGATAGGAAAGGTATAATCAATTATTATATAGTTTTCTCGGTTGTGTTAGAAGGCATTTGAGCATCACTCCACATAAGTGCCCGAGGGTTGTAATAGGGACCTAACATTCCCCCATTGTAAGGACCTTTAAGCGTAAGAAAATTCATTGGGAAATGGACAAAATTGGGTTTCACTATATAATCATGTATTTTATAGGTGGACTGCGCAGTTTGATCAGAATTGAAGAAACATTACTGAGGCAATTTTTCCATACTGCGTTAGAGCGCCAAAACCTGAGGCGAGTGTGCTCGAGTTCCATGGCTTTGACCTCATGCATAGTTCTTCGTATGAGCAAATTTCACTAGCGCAGTCATGCATGGTTGAGAGCACTCTGGATCGCCATTTGCGAATTTATTTCCATGTTTTCATTTCTTTCCTTTTTTGACTTCATACTTCTTAAGAAAGTTGATTCCTGCGTAAAAAGGGACTTAACCTATGAATCTAAGCCCATATATTTCATTGTTCTCTCCCTCTTTAGGTAATCCATCTTTTTCAAAAATAACCTAATATCTCTTAGAGATTGAAGTATCCTTCCTAGAGCAACTAGTAAAGATCTTGAAGTGCTAAAGTTGCTGCTCTAGATCATCACATCTACTCTCTCTTGAAGTGGATTCAACTTGAAAAGCTTTTCACGTTGGTTGTTTTAAGTACCGTAAAGGTGAATGACGAGGAGTTCGTAAGATCAGCACAGTCCTTAGGTTGAGGTACAACGAGAGGGGATCTATGAGTATCTCTTGTAATCTTCAATTTACATACTGCTTGTTATTCCTGGTCAAGCTCACCCATGGTTTTTCTTGAGTAGGATTTTCCACATAAAAAATTGTGTCTCTTGCTTCCAGTGTGATTACTTGATTAGTTAGTTAAATTAATCGAGTTTACTATAATTCATATTAGAATCTATGATTGGGACCTCAAATCCATTTTCCAATGAATTTACCAACACTCCATTTTATGTATTTAGGAGTTTTGTCCATGAATTGCTAAAGGGGGAGATTGCAAGGACCTTTGAGTGTTGGTAAATTCACTGGGAATGGACAAAACTAGATCTCACTATATAATTATGTATTTTATAGGTGGACTGAGCAGTTTGATTAGAATTGAAGAAACATTACTAAGGCAGTTTTTCCAAACTGTGCTAGAGTGCCAAAACCCGAGGCGAGTGTGCTTGAGCTCCATGACTTTGAGCTCATGCACAATTCTTTGTGTGAGCAAAGTTCACTAGCGCGATCATGCGCGATTGAGAGCACGCTCAAGCGCCCATCTACGAATTTATTTCCCTGTTTTCATTTCTTTCCTTTTTTTGACTTCCTACTTCTTAGGAAAGTTGATTCCTGCGTAAAAGGGGACTCTAACCTATGAATCTAAGCCAATATATTTCATTGTTCTCTCCCTCTTTAGCTAATCCATCTTCTAAAGAATAACCTAACATCTCTTAGAGATTGAAGTATCCTTTCTAGAGCAACTAGTAGCGATCTTGAAGTACTAAAGTTGTTATTTTAGATGATCACATCTACTCTCTCTCAAAGTGGATTCAACTTAAAGGGCCTTTCAAGTTAGTTGTTTCAAGTACAGTGAAGGTGAACGGTGAGGAGTCGGTAAGATCATCGCAATCTTTAGGTTGAGGTATAACTAGGGGGGATCTATGAGTATCTCTTGTAATCTTCAATTTACATATTGTTTGTTACTCCTGCTCAAGGTGACCCGTGGTTTTTCCTGAGTAGGGTTTTCCACATAAAAACTCGTGTCTCTTGCTTCCAGTGTGATTGCTTGATTAGTTAGTTAAATTAATCTAGTTTACTAGAATTCACATTAGGATCTGTGATTGGGACCTCAACACGAAACTAGGGTTTCGTAACTTTCGGGTTCTTCTCCCTTTTTGCTTGATTTTTTTTTTTTTTTTGCTTAGAACTTTTTACTATACCATTTGATCAGATTCTTTATTATGAGTTCTACCACCTTCTTTTCAAATTCTTAATGGCTCTATATATAAACAAAGCCTGAGAAAGACAGTAGAACACTAGAACCTTGTCTTTACCGTTTCTCAAGATACCTCCTATGCTTGCCATTCCTAATGTGCCTTTTGCTACACACCTAAACTGAACTTCACAAATCCTAGATCTGGTGGCCTCCATTTCTCTATAAGTTTCTTCATTTTGTAAAAAGACTGGGTCAACGGAATGACCCATTGGGCTGGCCCGTTGGGTCGGTCCAATGGGCCGGCCCGTTTGGTATGATAATTACAGATTAGGAAATCTGTAATTATGATCTGTAGACTGCTGTACATTACCATGTATAGGGAGATTCTGATTGATGTAGATTGCTGTAGTTTCCTTTTATTTTTTCAGCACAGTTGTAAATTAGCTCATTTATAGGAATCCTTGTATATTTAAAGGCTTGCAAGGGGATCATCAAAGCAAGCAATTCATTGTTAAGATCTCTGCAATTCTTCTTGTTTTTCATTGTTTATCATGGTATCAAAGCTACTGTTGTGAGCAAGAGGGGAGATCGGACGTTGGTCACGCCTCCAGACATTGGCTGGGTTACAGAGGTGGGGTCCACACTTGATCAGAGAGGGGGCGCACCAGCTCACGATGGTCGACCACTTATTGGAGATATTCTGTGATTTTGTTTTTAGATTTTTTGGGCTGCATTAAGGTACTGTTTTGTGGCCATCTCTGTTCAGCATTTTATGCCGGACTGTTTTCATCAAGACCGTCTAGTTTTGTAATCCGCCGTTGGATCAGACTTGACCAAGGCTTGTTGGGTGCGAAAATTGGTTAGTCTTTGCTTTCTGTAAGCTTATTTGTGAACTAATTGGGTTTTGGTAGTCCAATAGCCATTCTACACCCTGTCAACAGGGACGCCCAGAGCTTCTTTATTGTTTTTCTTGCATCTCCATCTTCTGCTGTCATTTGTAATGGCTGAGAAGGTGACCGGTATTAGTGTTATTCTTGATGGGACCAATTATGCTTACTGGTCCCATCTCATGATGAATTTTTTGAAGGGACAGAAACTTTGGAAATTTATGATAGAAAAGAAGCCAGGACCTGACACCAAGGATCCTGCTTATGAGGATTGGGAAGCATCTGTGGGTAAAATTAATTCTTGGATTGCAAATTCAGTCACTCCCTCCATTGGACATCAATTGTCTAAATTTTCTCATTCGAAGGATACCTGGGATTATTTGGCTCGGTTATATGTTCAATCTAATTCCGCCCGCCGTTATCAACTTGAATGGGAAATTAAAACTGCCGAACAAGGCTCTCAGTCCATTCATGAATTCTATGTCAAAATTACTGCATTATGGGATCAATTAGCTCTAATGGAACCCCAGTTTACCTGCTCTGCCGACTCAACTACTTTTGAAAAATATCGGCAGGAAACTCGACTAGTTCAGTTTCTTATGGCTCTTCGCCCTGAGTATGAACACATTAGGGGTCTACTATTACATCGATCTCCATTGCCATATGTGGATGTGGCTTTGTCTGAACTTCTAGCAGAGGAACAAACTCAACAGATCTTATCAAAGCGCAAAGCCGTTGAGTCCGATCACGACCTCGTTGCTGCTAAGTCATCGTCTTTGGGTAAACCTGTCGGTTCTAACAACATCTGTAATTATTGCAAAGAACCAGGACACTGGAAGAGAGACTGTCCTCAGCTGAAAAAGAAACAGAATCAGAAAGAGCCAAATCGACGTCCCGGTCAACGTCCTGGACATAACCAGACAGCAGCAGTGACTGCTGAAGCACCTCCTGACTTCTCTACTCAGATCCAGACTATGATTGATGAACGCCTGCAGCAGCTCCTCCTCACTTCCTCCAGTGGTCCCAATACTACTCAAGCTGAACCAGTTAATTCTGCCATGGCCTCATTCTCTGGTAAAACTCCATCATGGATATTTGACTCAGGTGCCTCATCTCACATGGTTTCTGATTCATCATTATTAAGTATCAGTCGAAAGCCTTCTACTCTTCTAAACATTCATACTGCTTGTGGCACCACTATGCCTGTTTCCACCATTGGTACTATCACATCTTAGTCTTCCTATGGACGACTATCTTTACCGAATGTTTTGTGTGTTCCAGGAATTGCTATTAACCTCATTTCCATCAGTCAACTTACTAATCTGGGTTATCTTGTCTCGTTTAACTCCACTGGTTGTGTTGTGCAGGATCCTCGTTCCGAGAAGCAGATTGGGACTGGCCATAAAGAGGGGAATTTATATCACTTGACCTCTCTTCATGTTCCTTCCTCACCACTTCTGGCAGCGTCTACATCAACTTCATCCTCTAGCTTATGGCATCTTCGGTTAGGTCATTTGTCCAAAGGAAAATTAGATTTTTTACTTGCGAATAAAAGCCTTGGAAAGGTCACTTTCTCTGAATCTACTGGTTGTATTGGTTGCAAGTTGTCAAAGCAAACTATTTTGCCTTTTAATAAAAGTTCCTCAGTTTCCAGTGCACCTTTTGCACTTGTTCACTCTGATCTATGGGGCCCTGCTATTCAACCCACCAAGGGTGGCTCACATTATTATGTTATCTTTGTGGATGATTACACCAGATTTACTTGGCTATACATGTTAAAACACAAATCTGATTTTCTCCGTACATACTTGAACTTTACCACCATGATCGTCACCCAATTTTCTGCTAAGATCAAAGTTTTTCGCTCCGATGCGGGGGGGAATATCGGTCACAACAATTTCAAAACCTGCTTGCCAGTCATGGTACAATAGCTCAACTCTCCTGCCCAGGTACTCCACAACAAAATGGGGTAGCCGAACGAAAACATAGACATATCATTGAAACGGCTTGATCTATGCTACAATCCTCTTCCGTGCCCATTACATTTTGGGGAGAAGCTATTCTCACTTCAGTTTATCTCATCAACAGAATGCCATCTTCTGTTTTATCTGGGGCCACTCCTTTTGAGAAACTTTATGGTACAAAACCCACTTACTCTCATCTAAGAGTTTTTGGATGTACTTGTTTTGTTTTGCTTCCCTCTAGTGAGCGACACAAGCTCTCTCCCAAGTCTGCTATTTGTGTTTTTCTTGGCTATGGTATAGAACAAAAGGGATATCACTGTTATGATCCACAATTGAACAAGTTACGCATTTCTCGTAATGTTACCTTCATGGAACATATACCTTATTACTCCTTGCCATCCTCACAGCCTGTCTCCTCTGTACACCCCCTTGATCCTTTTCCAGATTTGTTTCCATCTGAGACCTATCCTACTTCAGAAACTTCTGTTGATCCTCCGTCACTTCTTGTCTATCAACAGAGGCCCAAACCTGACTCCATCCCTTCTGATGTGGCTGAAGTCCCCACTCTTCCTGAAGATCAGGATTCTGTTCCACCACGGAGATATCCACTTCGTACTCGCACCCCTGTGCAGCGTTATGGATTTGTTTCTACCAACTTGTTTTCCCTTCAATATCACAACTATCTTGCTACAGTCCATTCACATTTTGAACCCAGGTCTTATACCGAAGCTTCTCAGTACCCTGAGTGGCGAAAAGCCATGGAAGAAGAATTAGCTGCACTTCAGCAAAATCACACTTGGGAGCTTGTCTCTCTTCCTCCAAGAAAGAAAGCTATTGGTTGCAAATGGATATTTAAAGTGAAGACAAATTCTGATGGCACCATTGAACGGTATACAGCTCGCCTTGTTGCCAAAGGATACACACAAGATTATGGTATTGATTATGAGGAAACATTCGCACCTGTTGCCAAACTGACCACTGTACGAACATTGATCTCTGTTGCTGCCGTTCGTCAACGGCCACTGTATCAACTTGATGTCAAAAATGCCTTTCTTCATGGGCATCTCCGTGAAGAAATCTTTATGGTACCTCCTCCTGGGGTTCCCCACTCCAATCAAGTGTGTCATCTGAAGAGAGCCCTGTATGGACTTAAACAAGCTCCTCGTGCCTGGTTTGAACGTTTTACTAAATCAGTTCTTTCTAGTGGCCTTCGACAGAGTCAACATGATAGTGCTCTATTTACTCACACTTCCAGTAATGGTATCGTCATTCTACTCCTATATGTGGATAATATGATCATTATTGGAAGTGATCATTCAGGTATTTCTGAGCTCAAACTGTTCCTTCAGAACCAATTTGAGATGAAGGATCTTGGTCATCTTCGCTACTTTCTTGGGCTTGAAGTGGGATATTCCAAACAGGGGTACATCCTCTCTCAAATGAAGTACTGCTCGGACATCATCCAGCGTGCGGGTCTTACAGATCTCGCTCCAATTTCTACTCCCTTGGAAATCAATGCACGGCTGAGTAAAAACAATGGTGTGCCTTTAGCTCATCCTACTCGGTACCGAGAAGTTGTTGGGAGTCTTGTTTACCTGACTATTACTAGACCTGACATTGCTTATGCTGTCCACATTGTGAGTCAATTTATGGCTCAGCCCACCTCGGTTCATTGGGGTGCTGTCTTGCGGATTCTTCGTTATTTACAGGGTACCCAATCATATGCCTTGCTTCTCTCTTCCGATAGTTCGCTTCATCTTCGCGCCTTTTCTGACTCTGATTGGGCAGGGGATGTGGATGATCGGCGTTCAACCACTGGTTATTGCATATTCTTGGGTCATTCCTTGGTTTCTTGGAGGAGCAAGAAGCAGACATCTGTCTCCAAGTCTTCTGCAGAAGCCGAATATCGTGCTCTTGCTGATACTACCTCTGAAATTGTCTGGCTTCGGTGGTTACTGCATGACCTAGGTGTTTCTCTTCAAGCTCCTACACCATTATATTGTGACAATCAGAGTGCTGTTCGGATCACCCAGAATGAAGTTTTTCATGAACGAACTAAGCATATTGAAATTGATTGTCATCTTGTTCGCCAGCACTATAAATCGGGTACTTTGTCACTCCACTTCGTCAGTTTAGTTGACAATGCTGCTGATCTCTTTACCAAAGCTCAGACCTTTGCTCGTTTCTCGTCTTCCTTGAACAAGCTCCTACTGCTGCCGCACCATGAGCTTGAGGAGGGGTGTAAAAAGACTGGGTCAACGGAATGACCCATTGGGTTGGCCCGTTGGGTCTGTCCAATGGGCCGGCCCGTTTGGTATGATAATTACAGATTAGGAAATCTGTAATTATGATCTGTAGACTACTGTACATTACCATGTATAGGGAGATTCTGATTGATATGATAATTACAGATTAGGAAATCTGTAATTATGATCTGTAGACTGCTGTACATTACCATGTATAGGGAGATTCTGATTGATGTAGATTGCTGTAGTTTTCTTTTATTTTTTCAGCACAGTTGTAAATTAGCTCATTTATAGGAATCCTTGTATATTTAAAGGCTTGCAAGGGGATCATCAAAGCAAGCAATTCATTGTTAAGATCTCTGCAATTCTTCTTGTTTTTCATTGTTTATCACATTTGGCCCCTCAGTTTTGCAAAATGAGGAACCAAGTTATTGCTCCAAATTCTTTTCTCTTGTTGCCATTTCTCAAATTTGCAACCGCACAAAGAATGATGATGTCTGAAGTTAAAAAGGAAATTGAACATATTCCAAGGTTGAGACAGGGCCTCCTAGTGCTGATGGTGTTTCAAAAGAACAAGATGCACAGTATATGAAGAGAGTGACAATGTGGTAAGTAAACCACATGAAGAAAATGAAAACGAGCATGTGTAATGCAAGAAAACTACTAAGAAACAAAGGAAAATGTTGTACTAGTCAAAAAAAATCCAACTTCAAAAGCCTCGAAAAGTTGTCAAGATCTTTTACACAGATTGATGTTCTTCTGATGACAATGAGAAACCAATAGAGGAAGAGGAGGGTGATCATTTTAAGAGTGAATTTATCTACTCTCATGATAGCTACAGCCACATCGACCTCAATGGTGATTATCAAAATAGTGGCCATTAATAGTAGGCAAAAGCTCCTTTGAAAAAATGTCCTCTTGAGAAAGAAGAGGTTTTGAAAAAAGGTAAAGAAGAGGTTTGTTGAAGTAAAAGTAGAGGTGTGATTAAATCTTTATTTCAAAAGTATAGAGTGAGTTATAGCTGAGAGAGAGAGAAAGAGTAGAGAGAAAGTAAGAGTGTGCATGTGTATTTGAAGCTTATAAAGCACTTTTTATGATAAAGTTTTTGCTAAACTTCATATCACCTTTTTGTGTTAAAAAAAAAGATGCGTATGGAGGAGTAATGGTAAGTAACATCACAATATTAGTTTAAGAGTGTGTGTATTTGAAGCTTATAAAGCTCTTTTTTGTCAAAAAGTTTTTTAAACTTTATCTTACCATTTTGAGGTAAAAAAAAAAGAAGAAGAAGAATCATGCGGAGTAAAGGTAAGCAATGTCACAATATAAGTTTATATCCCTACTTCATTTTGGTCACCCAAACATTTTTTTTTTATTTTTTTGCTAAAATGCAAAGTATATCAATAAGAGAAAGGGCTAAAAGAAAAGGAAACCCCCCAAAAGAAAACAAATGACACCTGTAACACTCCGACCCAGCTTGACCTCGTTTAGCGGCTAGTTAATCTTGTTTTCGTTGCTAATCATGTTTTGTTTGTATTTTGATTTTTGTTACGGGTCATGGATAGGTAGTTGGGTTGAGTTTGACCTGGATTAAGTAGACCAAGCCCTTTTTCGTAATTTTAGCTTTTCTAAGACATGGTCATTTTTGCATCATCTTGATGTCAACACGTGTCTTTCGTTGAGCTCGTTAACTTTCGTAACTACGTCATTTGCAACCGAGGTCGTGTGATTCGATTGGACCTGGATTTGACTCAAACTGAAATTTCACTTCTAACTTGGCCTTCATTGTAATTTGAACAACCCATTGCTTATATAACTTATATCCATCGACAAGTTGGTTCTTTCTCTCTCGTTTTCTCTCATTTTTCTTCCTCAACGGCACGTGGAATCTCCCTCTCTTGAAATTCTCTCCTCCGGATCCTCTCCTCCATCGATATAGCTCAATTGAGAGAACTTGGGTCTTGCATGTGAGGTGAGTTGGAAATCCATTCATCCCTCTCATCTCCTTTCTCTATTTCTTCTCCTTCTTGTTTCTCATTGCATGGTGTGTCTGTGATCCCAATTCTCATGCATGCATGTTGGTTGATTGTGTGTTAGGCTGTGTTTGGGCTTGAGGACAACAACTGTGTCATTGATTTCCAATCAAGGCAAGTATAACCATAACTTTGAGAACCCATGTTGGTATGCATTTGATTTGGTTGGTTTTACATGAATTAATATGGAAACATGTGTTTACAGCCCATTTGCTACTCATTGATTCAGTACTTGTCTAATTCCATTGAAGGATTTTAATTCTGATACTTCCCAGACATTTTGTATGTGTTTCAGAACTTTGAATTCGTGCAGGTACGGCTAAGCCGTAGACCACACACGGCTAAACCGTATCCACACTAGACTAATGAAAGAAAAACAAGGATAGGTGTAATGGAAAGACCGATATGGCCTTCATGATAGAATGTAGGGCACCTAGACCTGCCCAACGGAATGTGATACAACGCGTGAATGATCTCGAGGGCTGCGAATCATTCAGGTTCGTTATCCGGATGTTAAGCACCTCCCCATGGGTGTTGGTTTAAGGGACTTCGTGCACCTCCCGATTCAATGCAACACTAGACAACGGTGCGTCGAAGAACTTAAAACTACATCATCATGCACGGTTAGAAACACCGGATAATTAGATTAGAATTGGTTTGTAATTTAAGATGATTCGATTTCGCATGATTTGTTGCATAACATATTGCATTCGAATATTGACCTCTACGCTCTGACATGATTACTCGTATTCCGTTACTTTACTTTCACATTGTGGTTATTTGCCTTGAGTATGCACGTATGATATGTTGTCACGATTTACTCAGGGTTTTCATGATTGATTCTGTATGGTCAAGCACTACTTAGCCTCAGCCTTAGGATCCCGACGGGGTGAATTTGGTATAGTTTATATGGCCTGCTGCAGTATGGATATGTCTTGGGGAACCGGACCCCAGGAAACCGAGACCCATTGTACCCTGGCCCGGACAATGGTGTTCTTTGCACGTTATAAGATCCCTCTTTTGGGAGCATAGGGTAATGTAGTAGCCACTAGTTATGTACACAGCATGTACTCATTGATTCACTTAGCATATTTCTTTCTGGCATGACAGCCTAGTATACGAAATTGCCTTCTTTAATCACATGATGTTCTTATTCTGTTAGACACAGCGTGTGTTAACTTGCTATGGTTTATACTTTGCTGAATCTTCGTATTCACAGTTTTTTTTGGTGTTGCAGGCTCAGATACCCCTGCCGAACCCCCGCAGGTCGGCCAGACTCCAGATGAGACCCCCGGGGCCCCATCAGGCCTAGAGGAGTGGATGTGATCACTCCACGGGAGAGCGTTCTTGGCATGCATTATGGGAGTCTTGTTTTGTGGATTTTCAGACTTGTATTTGGCATGACATGTCATTATTGTATATATTATTTTGTTCTTTCTGTAATACTTTCATATGTAATTATGTCAGTTCGTCCTTGGTATCCTCTTCTTGCACTGATAGTTTAATGTTTCTGATATTTACAGCTTCCGCGTACATGTTTGGCACGTGTGAATGTTCCCTTGTGCATGTGCATTTAAACTCGGTCTACGTGTGCATGCACGGGAGTACGTGTGTCATTAGGTTTGGCTTTTGCTAACCCCCGAACCCTGGGCTCGGGTTGTGACATACGTATTGTATGGTATCAAAGCATTCCTTGTTCATTCCTTGTTCTAGATGATAAGCATGTAGGCATGTAGGATCGTGGTGAGGATACGATTATTGTTTTGTGATCTTTCTAGATTTTGGGGCTTGTGGGCGCTATTGTTTTGTGTTTGCGTCTGACTCTTTCCATTTTACAGGATGGCGTCAGGTTCGGGTTCTCAGCAGAATGCTGGAAACAATGAAAGCGGATCCGCACCATCACCACAGACACAAAATACAGATGAACGCATCCTCATGTTATTTCAGTCTCTACAAGCACAATCGCAATCAATGCAGAACTTGCAAGCCCAAGTGACAACCATGTTAGACCGACAAAGCCAAGCCCCAGTTCAGTCACATATAGACCAGCAGGTGGTCTTACAGCCTCGAGAGAGTGACCCAAATGCCCTCTATGGTAAATTTCGCAAGTGAGGAGCCATTGAGTTCTTTGGGACGGAAGAGCCATTGAAGGCAGAACAGTGGATGGAGCAGACGGAGGATGTTTTTGAGACCGTCGTGTGTACGAACCGGCAGAAGGTCGGACTAGCAACTTCTATGTTTAGAGATGTCGCAAAAACTTGGTGGAAAAGCGTGAAAGACTCATACAGAGATATTCCTAGTACGACGGTGTGGGAGATGTTCAGGCAACAGTTCAGGAGGAAGTTCATCCCGGCTCATGTGTTTCGAGCCAAGGAGGTTGAGTTTTTAGCCCTCCGTCAGCAACAGATGACAGTAGCAGAATATGTGAACAAGTTTATGCAGTTGTCGCATTTTGCTCCGGACATGATCAGTACCGAAGAGAGGAAGGTGAACCGGTTTGTTGAAGGTCTGCATCCCCGGTACATGCACCACGTAACAGCGTTTTAGCGTCCGGCTACGTTCGATGATGCAGTGGACAGGGCCTATTCTGCTGAGGCCATCCACCAAGCTGTGAGAGCCGTTGAGCCCAAGCGACAGCCGCCCTTCAGTGCACGAGGACAAGTACAGAAGAAGACCAAAGGCCAGCAGAGTACTTCTAGTTCTACTGGAGTGACTTGTGGGCATTGTGGCAAGAACCACACGACTGACGCATGTTGGAGGAAGGCAGGTGCTTGTTTTATCTGCGGTTCGAGGGAGCATATGATCGCCAATTGTCCTCGACATAGAGCCTCCCAGCCCCCAACCTCTGGTCCTACCTCCGGCGCAGTTCCTAGCAGACACAGTGCACCTACAGCTCTGAGCAAGTCACAGTCAGCTCGTCCAGGCTCGAGACAGCCTCGCCAGATAGCCCGTGCTTACGCTGCTACCCATGAGAGTGCCGAGGATCCACAGGTGGTTGAAGGTACTGTTTTGATTTCGCACATCGAGGCATTAGCTTTGTTCGATTCGGGGTCTACACGGTCTTATGTAGCACCTCATTTCGCCGAGCGGTTGCATCAGCCGTCTAAGCCGTTGCCATATGTGCTGGTTGTATCCACCCTAGTTGGCAAGCGAGTGGAGTGTAGTGTGTACTACCCCCATTGCGACGTGCAGATTGCAGGTCATCAGTTACCTGTTGATTTGATCCTGTTGTCGATGCTGGACTTCGACGTGATCCTTAGTATGGATTGGCTCGCTAGATATCGTGCCTGTGTTAACTGTTACAACAGGACGATCTTCTTCGATTTAGGCAAGGGCTTCCGTTTCGAGGGCAGTCAGCAGAGATGCCCCAGGCGTGTGATCTCGGCGTGTAAGGCAGATCGCTTGATCCGCCGAGGGTGTGAAGGCTTCATTGCCTTTATCTCAGCGAAGAACGAGACGAAGCAGCTAGGTGAGATCCAGGTGGTCTGTGACTTTCCCGATATCTTCCTAGACGATGTGCCAGACTTACCCCCGGTTCGAGATGTGGAGTTCGCCATTGAGCTTGTTCCCGGCACGGCACCGATCAGCAAGGCTCCGTATCGCATGGCCCCAGCTGAGTTGTCAAAGTTGAAGAAGCAATTACAGGAGCTTTTGGATAAGGGTTTCATTCGCCCGAGCGTTTCACCTTGGGGAGCACCAGTCTTGTTTGTCAAGAAGAAGGATGGTACTTTTCGAATGTGCATAGACTACCGCCAGCTGAACAAAGTGACTATTAAGAACAAGTACCCCCTACCCAGGATTGATGAGTTGTTTGACCAACTTCAGGGTGCAGCATATTTTTCGAAGATTGATTTGAGGTCGGGATATCACCAGTTGAGGGTCAAAGAAGATGATATTCCTAAGACTGCCTTCAGGACTCGTTATGGTCATTATGAATTCCTCGTGATGCCTTTTGGACTAACCAACGCACCTGCAGCTTTTATGGCATTGATGAATCAGATTTTTGCTCCTTTCTTGGACCAGTTCGTAGTTGTTTTTATTGATGATATATTGATATACTCTAAGTCAGCAGAGGAGCATCGGGAGCACTTGAGGAAAGCCTTGTCGTTGTTGAGAGAACATCGATTGTTTGCTAAGATGTCGAAGTGTGCTTTTTGGCTTGAGCAGGTGGCCTTTTTAGGTCATATCATTTCACGAGAGGGATTGGCAGTTGATCCATCTAAAGTAGAGGCAGTGGTTAATTGGCCTAGCCCCAAGACAGTGACAGAGGTTCGCAGTTTCCCTGGTCTAGCAGGTTACTATCGTCGATTTGTCCAAGACTTTGCTAAAATCTCTTCTCCTTTGACGAAGTTGACCAGGAAGAATGTACCATTTGATTGGACTGAGGAGTGTGAAGCCCGTTTCCGGACTTTGAAAGAGAAATTGACTACGGTCCCAGTGTTAGCCTTGCCAGATGGTAGTGAAGGATTCGTGGTCTATTCAAATGCTTCTCGAGTTGGTCTAGGCTGTGTGTTGATGCAGCACGGGAAGGTTATTGCATATGGCTCGAGACAGTTGCGAGAACATGAGAAGAATTACGCCACCCATGATTTGGAATTGGCAGCCATCGTGTTTGCGTTGAAGCTGTGGAGACATTATCTGTATGGTGTGCAGTTTGAGGTTCGTTCTGACCACCACAGTTTACAGTACTTATTCACACAGCAGGAGCTGAATATGAGACAGCGGAGATGGCTTGAGCTTATTAAGGATTATGACTTCCCAATCAAATATCAGCCAGGCAAGGGGAATGTGGTGGCAGATGCACTCAGTAGGAAAGCAGAGTCAGTGCAGCTATTGAGCAGTTTCCTCTTAGAGTTCCATGGTCTCCCTGTTGAAGTTAAACTAGTGGATGAGTGCGTGACTTTGGCTAGTACGCTAGTGTTTCAGCCTGAGTTGATTCAGCAGATAAAAGACAGGCAGTTTGAAGATCTAACCTTAAAACGCATTTGAGACCACATTGGAGACAGACCCGATTTTAGACTCGAGGATGGTGTACTCTATTTTCGGAGTAGGTTGTGCATGCCAGCAGTTGATGATTTCCAGGAGAAACTGATGAACGAAGCGCAATACGCTCAATACACGATGCACCCAGGCAGCACAAAGATGTTCCGGAATCTCAAAGATCGCTTTTGGTGGAACAACATGAAGAGAGAAGTAGCAGGATTTGTTGCTCGCTGTTTGACATGCCAGAAGGTGAAGGCAGATCATCAGAGACCGCCAGGCCCGTTGCATCCTTTGCATATACCGCAGTGGAAGTGGGAACACATCACCATGGACTTCGTTTCCGGATTACCGCCGACGAGCAGGAAGAATAACGCCATTTGGGTGATTGTAGATCGATTGACGAAGTCAGCCCATTTCATTCCTTTTCGGAAGGGTATGACATTTTCAGAGACGGCAAGGAAGTTTGTGGATGAGATCGTCAGGCTCCATGGTACCCCGGTGTCGATTGTATCTGATCGTGACAGCCGTTTTGTTTCCTCTTTCTGGAAAGCATTCCAAGAGGCTATGGGTACGAAGTTGAGCTTCAGTACGGCATACCACCCACAGACGGATGGGTAATCAGAGCGAACGATTCAGACTTTGGAGGATATGTTGCGAGCCAGCGTATTGAGCTACGAGAAAGAATGGGATCTTCATCTATCGTTGTGCGAGTTTGCTTATAACAATAGCTTCCACGAGAGCATTGGGATGGCGCCATATGAAGCATTGTACGGGAAGAAGTGTAGAAGTCCGGTATGTTGGGAAGAAGTTGGAACTCGAAGTTTTCACGGACCGACGATCATTGCCGAAACTACGGAGAAGGTACAGAAAGCAATTGAGAACTTGAAAGTTGCTCGGTCGAGGCAGAAGAGTTATGCAGACACCCGCAGACGACCATTAGAGTTTCAAGTTGGTGAGTGGGTTTTTCTGAAGGTCTCACCGATGAAGGGTATGATCCGTTTCGGCCAGAAAGGCAAGTTAGCTCCACGCTATGTCGGACCGTTCGAGATCAATAGTCGGATTGGTGATTTGGCCTATCGATTAGAGCTTCCCGAGATGTTTTCAGGAGTGCACAACGTTTTCCACGTTTTGATGCTTCGGAAATATGTTCATGATCCCTCCCATGTCATTCGTTACGACGAGGTTCAGATTCAGCCGAGTGCTGCATACGTTGAGCGACCGCTCCGTATCGTGGGAACCCGAGAGCAGATACTCCGCACCAGGACAATTCGATGGGTCAAAGTGCTTTGGGATCATCACAGTCCCGATGAGGCTACTTGGGAGTTAGAAGAGCAGATGGCACGACAGTACCCCGATTTGTTTTCCCAGGTATGAGTGAGTTAGTGTGCATTCCGAGGACGGAATGATTCTCAAGTAGGGGAGGATGTAACACTCCGACCCAGCTTGACCTCGTTTAGCGGCTAGTTAATCTTGTTTTCGTTGCTAATCGTGTTTTGTTTGTATTTTGATTTTTGTTACAGGTCATGGATAGGTAGTTGGGTTGAGTTTGACCTGGATTAAGTAGACCAAGCCCTTTTTCGTAATTTTAGCTTTTCTAAGACATGGTCATTTTTGCATCATCTTGATGTCAACACGTGTCTTTCGTTGAGCTCGTTAACTTTCGTAACTACGTCATTTGCAACCGAGGTCGTGTGATTCGATTGGACCTGGATTTGACTCAAACTGAAATTTCACTTCTAACTTGGCCTTCATTGTAATTTGAACAACCCATTGCTTATATAACTTATATCCATCGACAAGTTGGTTCTTTCTCTCTCGTTTTCTCTCATTTTTCTTCCTCAACGGCACGTGGAATCTCCCTCTCTTGAAATTCTCTCCTCCGGATCCTCTCCTCCATCGATTTAGCTCAATTGAGAGAACTTGGGTCTTGCATGTGAGGTGAGTTGGAAATCCATTCATCCCTCTCATCTCCTTTCTCTATTTCTTCTCCTTCTTGTTTCTCATTGCATGGTGTGTCTGTGATCCCAATTCTCATGCATGCATGTTGGTTGATTGTGTGTTAGGCTGTGTTTGGGCTTGAGGACAACAACTGTGTCATTGATTTCCAATCAAGGCAAGTATAACCATAACTTTGAGAACCCATGTTGGTATGCATTTGATTTGGTTGGTTTTACATGAATTAATATGGAAACATGTGTTTACAGCCCATTTGCTACTCATTGATTCAGTACTTGTCTAATTCCATTGAAGGATTTTAATTCTGATACTTCCCAGACATTTTGTATGTGTTTCAGAACTTTGAATTCATGCAGGTACGGCTAAGCCGTAGACCACACACGGCTAAGCCGTAGCACACACACGGCTAAGCCGTATCCACACTAGACTAATGAAAGAAAAACAAGGATAGGTGTAATGGAAAGACCGATATGGCCTTCATGATAGAATGTAGGGCACCTAGACCTGCCCAACGGAATGTGATACAACGCGTGAATGATCTCGAGGGCTGCGAATCATTCAGGTTCGTTATCCGGATGTTAAGCACCTCCCCATGGGTGTTGGTTTAAGGGACTTCGTGCACCACCCGATTCAATGCAACACTAGACAACGGTGCGTCGAAGAACTTAAAACTACATCATCATGCACAGTTAGAAACACCGGATAATTAGATTAGAATTGGTTTGTAATTTAAGATGATTCGATTTCGCATGATTTGTTGCATAACATATTGCATTCGAGTATTGACCTCTACGCTCTGACATGATTACTCGTATTCCGTTACTTTACTTTCACATTGTGGTTATTTGCCTTGAGTATGCACGTATGATATGTAGTCACGATTTACTCAGGGTTTTCATGATTGATTCTGTATGGTCATGCACTACTTAGCCTCAGCCTTAGGATCCCGACGGGGTGAATTTGGTATAGTTTATATGGCCTGCTGCAGTATGGATATGTCTTGGGGAACCGGACCCCAGGAAACCGAGACCCATTGTACCCTAGCCCGGACAATGGTGTTCTTTGCACGTTATAAGATCCCTCTTTTGGGAGCATATGGTAATGTAGTAGCCACTAGTTATGTACACAGCATGTACTCATTGATTCACTTAGCATATTTCTTTCTGGCATGACAGCCTAGTATACGAAATTGCCTTCTTTAATCACATGATGTTCTTATTCTGTTAGACACAGCGTGTGTTAACTTGCTATGGTTTATACTTTGCTGAATCTTCGTATTCACAGTTGTTTTTGGTGTTGCAGGCCCAGATACCCCTGCCGAACCCCCGCAGGTCGGCCAGACTCCAGATGAGACCCCCGGGGCCCCATCAGGCCTAGAGGAGTGGATGTGATCACTCCACGGGAGAGCGTTCTTGGCATGCATTATGGGAGTCTTGTTTTGTGGATTTTCAGACTTGTATTTGGCATGACATGTCATTATTGTATATATTATTTTGTTCTTTCTATAAGACTTTCATATGTAATTATGTCAGTTCGTCCTTGGTATCCTCTTCTTGCACTGATAGTTTAATGTTTCTGATATTTACAGCTTCCGCGTACATGTTTGGCACGTGTGAATGTTCCCTTGTGCATGTGCATTTAGACTCGGTCTACGTGTGCATGCACGGGAGTACGTGTGTCATTAGGTTTGGCTTTTGCTAACCCCCGAACCCTGGGCTCGGGTTGTGACAACACCCCAAAAGAATAGTAGGCCAAGACAAAGGAGAAGGAAAACTATACAAACATAGAAAAACCAAAGAAGACAAAAAGAAAGCCACCATAAAATAAAGAGAATAGCACAGAAGGGTTCTCAACATGCTACACAAAAAAGGGCTACAGTAGGACTAGACAATCTCCTACATGAGGTGGTAGCTTCCTCCTTGATGTTGTCACCCAAACATGATGAAGTAAAAGTACCACATTAGAAAAGCGATGTCTTATAATAAACATCAAGAAAAAGCCCTCTTCCGGAATCTTCATGAAGCATTGGCGTTCTAGTAGCACAATCCATATTATGTTCTTGACACGCTGACTCCTTCCATAAACCAATTTTAGCATTTTCCTCCTTGTCATACATTTATGGACTGAGTTCCCTAACATAGGCCCATGTTAAAGGTATATTCCCAATAAAACTAGTCTTCAAGACTATGGGCCTACCAAAACTAAAAGTTCTTTTTGTCAATAGCAAGTCCTCATATAGCAGGCAGTGTACCGTAAAGGCCTGTATGAATGCATACAATTTATTTTACTAATGGTCTTTAATATAAAACACTTTTGTCAAACAGACTGTAATACCGCACCCTACACGCATACATGATATTGTTCGCTTTGGCTTATGGGCCTTATGGTTTTGCTTTTAGTGGGCTTCAACCCACCAAAAGGCCTCATGCAAGGCAAGGGTGCAAGCTCTATATATAAGCCTAAACACTTTTCTCTCTATAGTCGATGTAGGACTTGAGGATGTTACAATCCACCCCACTTAGGGTTGCACATCCCTATGCAGTCGCCTGTCAACCCTTTTGGCTTGTCCACATGGAAACCTACCCACTTGTACTAAACTATGACAGGGACCCAAACTCGAACTAGTCAAGAGTCGGCTCTGATATCATTTGTAACACCCCATCCCACACGCATGCATAATATTGTCCGCTTTGGCCCATGGCCCATTAAAAGCAAAACCGTGAGGTCCATAAGCCAAAACGGACAATATCATGCATGCATGTAGGGTGAGGCATTACAAATGGTATTAGAGCTTATTCTTGACTAGTTCTAATGTGGGTCCCTACCGTGGTTTGGTGTAAGTGGGCTGGTTTCAACGTGGGCAGGCCAAGAGGGCTGACAAGCTATTGCATAGGAACATGCGGCCCTAAGGTTGGTGGATTGTGACGTCATGGAGTCCCACATCGACCATAAAGAAAAAAGTGATTGAGCTTATATGTAGAGCTTGCACATTTACCTTGCATGAGGCCTTGTGGTGGGTAGAGGCCCATCAGAAGCAAAACGGTGAGGCACATGGGCCAAAGCAGACAATATCATGCACGCGGGTAAGGTGGTGCGTTACACGTACAAATGCTTTTTTCAATAAAATTTTTTCGAAAAAGTTGCTTTAAGTAGCAGTACTTTTTTAACCGCCAAAAGTCACTTTCAATATCAAAATTTTTTTCCACCATGAAGAGTGCTATTACTGCCTGAAAACTCAAAGTTAAACTTTTGAAGCGGTTTTAGTAGTAGAGAAAAAAAGTTTTCTCCTTTAAAAGTAAATTTTTCCACAGCTGAAAATTACATTTTTATAGTGATCATTCCAATACTACATGTGTCTTTTTGTTCTATCAACAAATTGTTCTCGATAAGAGCATTGATTCCATGAATTTGATAGTATATAATAAATTTGATTTATGAAAGTATGAGCATTTTCAAAGATGATATAGAAGTAGTTGGATTTGTTGAGTTGTACTTCTTAAAATATAATAAGGTTGCAACTTGCAAGTGGCTTGATTTTGGCTATCTTCATAATATTGCATGGAATCAAAAAGATTGGGTTGAGACATTGATGGATCCAAAAACAGAAGGTGATCTCTAGCAAGGCATGATGATCACTTCAACAACATATCAATAGTTTATTTTCAAAGATCAAAGGGTTTGGAACGTAAGTTAGCAAACACAAACCTTTTTTTTTTTTAAATGGGAAGCCACTGTCAGAAGAAATTACTATTTTCAAGAAGTATAGAAATAAGAGTTCGAAATTAAATTATTTTGATGTTGATGTGAATAAAGATTAAAGTGATTCTATCTCAATATAGTGATCTTTGAAAGTTAATAGAAACCATTGGCTGAATGATTATTATGTTGAGATCTAGCTTGGAAATTTGAAGATTGTAGAGTGCATAGGCTTTTGTGTGTAGTTTTCATCCAACGGGCACCATTACAAACTTTTTGAGTGTCCAAGTGATGCTTTGCAGGGGATGTGCAATCTGAAGTCCTATTCTGGATTTGAGATGGCACAAAAATCAAAAGCTCAGATGATAGTGTGGTTTATCAAATCAGGAAAACATTATACAACAGCTACAATCTTTTTCCTAGATCCAATGGTGAATCTCTAAAGTCAAATGAAACAAACATATTTTAGAAATGGAACCCTACTGGCATAGGGTTTTTTAATGTGAAATAAAATCCTAGTAACAAGTTCTTAGTGAGATCTTGCTTGAAGACTTTAATTTCAAGATTTTCAAACATGCATCTCATGCTAATGTTTGAAATGGAAAAAAGACTTGCATATGCAAGAGTAGAACTATTTTGTAATGATGCTATTGTGAGGAAGATATCAGCAAAAGATAATTTTCAAAGAAATGGTTAGTTATCTAAAAATTCATCTACTTTCACCGCTAGTGAGCATAATAAGACTGAAGATGACATCATTGTCTATTGTGCTTTGACTAAAGGATTTCTTTTAGCTTTTCTCTTTTTGGAACAACATGGGTTCCCGTTTTCATCAAACTAAGTAAATCAAAAACAAAATTGGACATGTTAGGATTATGTGTGTTGGCTAATTCATGAATTGGACAAAACTCTGGGTCCATTGGGTTGTATTTTATTTTTCATTTAGAATGGATTATGGCTCATCGCCAGAAGAGCTAAAGTGAATATTGAAGTTTTCTGAAAGCACTCGAATGGATGCTCACACACGATCGAGCAGATAGGCATGAATTTATAAACTCAAGCTGAGGCTTTATGCGCTCAAGCCTGAGCTTCGGTTCAAGGATGGGATCCTCTGCAAAATGCTTTGCATGGTGTAGAGGTGATTGTATTGTGGAGGAATCTGCTGCAGGGAGATGACCCATATGATTATTCGGATGTCGCGTCATCACCTTATACCCAGTTGGTGATGGAGGTTATATTGCCTGCCGTGAAGATATCTGGTACAAAGACATGGATGGCCAGGGACCCTGAGCCAATGCTTCGGTTTCTGGAGTCATGGGAGAAATTGCTGCCCACCTCCAAGTCTGTAGAGCATTTTGGTGAGTGTGGTGATGCCAAAGCTTTCAGAAGCTGTAGACTCATGGAACCCACTGACGGAACCAGTCCCAATTCATGTCTGGGTGCACACTTGGCTCCCATGTTAGGCCAGAGATTGGAGACTCTGTATCACACCATACGTCTCAAGCTGGGTAAAGTTCTTCATGCTTGGCATGCGAGTGATGCGTCTGCCTACGCCATGCTTTGTCCGTGGAAGACTGTGTTTGATCCAGCTAGTTGGGAACAACTTATTGCTCGGTACATAGTACCAAAACTCATGATTGCATTGCAAGAGTTCCAAGTGAGCCCAGCTGATCAGAATCTCGACAGGTTCTTTTGGGTTATGACGTGGGCATCTGCCATTCCAATTCATCACATGGTTGCAATGTTGGAGGCAGGTTTTTTCACCAAGTGGCGGCAAGTTTTGTGTCACTGGTTGTGCTCGAATCCAATCTTTGAACAAGTCATGAAATGGTACAAGGGTTGGAAAGACCTTTTCCCGCCGGAACTGCTAGCAAATGAGAGGGTCCGAGCTCAGCTAAATGTTGGGCTTGACATGATGAATCGAGCAGTGGAAGGAATGGAGGTGGTCCAACCAGGAGTTAAGAAAGAATGCAAGCTATCTTAAGAGTGACAGAACGAAGGCAGTTTGAGGCTCAGCAGCAAGAAGCAGCGGCATATGCTCAACTTCACACCCCTGCTACCCTGGGGCGGGGTGCTTATATGGACGGTATGGGTGGCATGCCCCAGTTGACCTTGAAAGAAGCTGTTGAGGCTTGTGCACGAGATTACGAGTTGGATTTTAAGCGTAAAGAAGGTAGAATGCACAATGGTCTTCAGGTGTATGGCTTTGGGAACATAAGTATATGTGTGGATCCAGTAAAAAAGACTCTTTTTGCTTTAACTGAGAGGGGATGGGTAGGAGTGACTCTTGACTGGTTGCTAGCGCGGCATCATATTAAAGCTGCAGGACGTCACTGAGTTTTGGAGACAATAGGGATTGTACATGTCAAAGCTACTGAGGTATGAGGTTTGTATAAATCTATCATTGGTTGCTACCTTTGAGTTCTAAATCTTGGTTTTGTTTTTTATTGTGGATGATTTTTTCTGTTAACTGGTACTTTCTGTAGTTACGCTAATCCAATATAATGGATTTCTCAATGCTCACATCTATTGTTGAATTCCTTTAAGATCATTGGCTGAATGACAAACTTTGTTTGATGATAGCTTGTAATTGTTTATCACCCAGTCAACAGCAACTCTCTTTTTTATATTTCTTGGTAGATTTGCTTTTCTATCTAAATAATTGGGCTGAGCATTGAAGGCATCCATCTTAAATAACATCTGTCATGCAACTGAGGTTAACTTTTATGCTGCATGATTTATGGCTTGTCGGTTTCTGCATTCTTTGCAGTGGATTCGATCACCTGATTATGTAAAGTGCATTTTGAAGAAGAATCATCTTGAGTGGTTTTACCACCCATTTCAAATGCTGAAATTGGATTTTTTTTTTTTTTTCGATTGGTAACAACACATTATCTTAAGGAAAACAACAAAGATACAAAGGGCCCTAAAAGGAACAAGGGCACAATTGCCTATGAAATTGGAATTCGGTTAATCATCATTAGAAAGGAGAGAGTGAAGAAGAAAAAAGAATAGAAAAGGAAATAAAAGAAATAAAAAGTCATAGGCAATAGACACTGCAAACTCGTTTATGTTTTTGGGGCATTCCTTAAAAAAAAAAAAAAACAAATAGAAGGAGATAAAGAAATAAGTAGTCATAGGCAATGGACACTGCAAACTCGTGTATGTTTTCGGGGTATTCCTGTTGGGAAAAAGAGAAAGAAACCAGAAGAACAAACACTCCACACAAAAGACACAGATTTACGTGGTTCACCCGATGTGGGCTACGTCCACGGAGATTCAAACATGTTTCACTATTGTTAGAGATCACCCACGAGAAGAACAGCCCTCTCCTCGTGATTACAAGAGCACACAACTCTCCTTTGGTTCTTCTCTGCAGAAAACCAACTCTCTCTTCTCACCACACCCTCAGAATAACAAAAGCCCTAATAAATAGTAACCCTAAGCAATAACAACCGTCGGATCTGCCCTCATAACAAATGGTCCAGATTAGACCGACTTATTACACAGTTACCCTAGATCAGGCTTCACCGGACCCATCAATTTGACAGTCAAGGAGGAGGTTTGATCGATTGGAGCGTAGAAACTTGTTTCTACGTTATCGGAGCCATCCTGAGTCGGATTTCAGATCCGTTTCTTCCAGCGTGCTCGTGGTGACGAGATCTATAACTTGATACAGAAATTTGGAAGAGATCTGAACAGATGTGGATTCAGGCTAGAATCAGGTCTACTCGACCTGGTTGTTGTTGCAAACCCAATAATAGGAGTCGCCGGCCTAGTTGCAAAGGGTTTGCTGATTCAAACGATGTTGTTCGTTTGGGGTTCACATGATCGCATGTGATGTTATTCATCTTGCCAGAGCCAAGCCGGAAAAGTAGCAAGGAGGAGCTGATGCGTCAGCAGTTGTCAAACATTTGTTTGATTGATTGATCGGAGGCCCGGTCAAATGGAGTTTTTGACTGCTCGGAGGCAGAGGTTGTTCTGCAATGGAGTCATCTGGACTTGTATTCCCGATCTATTTCGCTTGCATGCTTGTGGTGATTGGATCTTCACAGTGATGTTGAAAATGGGGCAGGATGGTGAGTGATTCAGATATCACTCAGATTCGTCAATGGTTTCGAGCTTTTAGTTCGAGGTAGAGTTTGACGAGATGAACTTTGTTCAAAGTTCATGTGCTGGTTCAACATGTCAAAGTGTTGAAGAAGACTGCATCCCTGGTGCAGTGACGTGCCATTTAGCAGGGTACGTGAAGACATTGCCGGTTTTATCTCCTAGTAGCTCGAGTTGTACGGAGTTGTACGGAATTCAAGCCAAGGTGGAGATTGTTAGGTTTATGTCTTGTATTCCGATTTAGCCGGATGAGTCCACTAGGTTAGCCAGGGACTGGTTTAAGGTCAAGGGTATTTTGGTAATTGTACCGGGGCTTTCTTGGTGGCCAAGAAAGCGGAGATTATATATTGTATAGTCTGTAACCCTAGACCTTGCGGCGGCGGCAGTAGTTGCCCGTGGTGCTCCCACACCACGTAGGAGAGATGAGGTGAGAGTGTGGGAATCTCTTGTATGCTTTACTTGTCATAGTGAAGATGTTCGTCCTCCTGTGCCCGTAGATGTAGCCCTATTTGGGTGAACCACGTAAATCTCGGTGTCTCTTCTTGTGTGTGGTTGGTTGATTGTTGATCTTGTGTTCCGTGGATGCGCACAACGGGTGATTATCAAAAAATCACAACAATTCCTTGAAAAGAAATCTGAATTAAAAGAGCGGTTCACTTATAGTCATGTTGAGAATAAGCCTGGTATCCCTCCATGTTTTGCTTCCATTCATATCCATGAAGTTCGTTGACGATCATTTCTTTAACAGCAGCCCCAATTAGAACTTTGATCTTCTGTCATGGTCCTGCCTGGTATAACCTTATTGATGCAGCCTCAGATCCATTAACGAAATTGACCAACTCCACAAGGGGGCTGTAATTTACACTGTAAAATATTTCAGGCCTTCAACAATAGCTATCATTATTCAGCTGGGATGGCGACTTACCCATGACGACTTATCCATGACGAGACCTTCCATCGCACCCCATTTCGTGACTGGTTGTGATCCCAAGTTCACTTGCAAAGGGCAGGCCTGTTAAAGGTGCTGTTGGAGTGCACTCCACGAGTCTCATGCACACATACCTGCATAATATACTTCCATTGTATGACTCTAAGCTTGATAGCTCAATAGTTTGGCTGATTCTGGATATCATCTTCATTCATATAAAAAGAGTCTGCACTGTTATTGAACCCTTTTGAAGCTTCACACTGTTACTGAACTCTCCTTAAGCTTTAATTATTTATTTTTTTGAATGATAAATTTGTGCGCGAGCGCGTGCGTGCGTGTAAATGGTTAAGTGTGTGTGTATATATTAGAAGAATAGAACAATATACAGGTATAATAGTACTATACTGAAAAGGGACCAAAAATAAAAAGAGATGCACCAAAATAACATTAAAAAAAGGTGCCACAAACAAGGGACAATGCAGCAACATACCCACTTACAACACGTCCGATGCAGTTACAAAAGCACTAATCCCAATTGATGGTGAACCCACAATACCCCAATCTTCAATCAAACAGTAAATCCACACAAGGATAAAGATAGTTATTCTCTTACCGTTGATTGTGAATGTCCACCATGTCAATCTTCTATCCAATGGGAAAACTCATCCAAGAAGAAGAAATCAGAGAAAGTACTTAAAGCAACTTTTATTAATGTCATAAAAATATCCAAGACTACCCTTGATCGTCCCACGCAAGAGTATAAATAGTGTAAAGACCTAAATTTTAATTTTGAATTTGAATTAATCTTGACCCTTGATTTAATCTTGATGGACCCCACATGTAATTATTATTATTTTTTATAATTTTAAGCAATTAAATTTGAATAATTACTTAGTTACTATGTGGGTCCCATAAATTACTAGAGTTTAAGAATCATAAAGTTGTGCTCAAGTTAGAGTTTTATTTGGATAAAACTTCCTTAAGTGAATTGATTTATCCTAACTTTACTTAAGGATGGAATTTTATTTAAATTAAATCTCTTTGGCTAAGTTTAGCTAGAACTAAAACTTCTTTGAGACCTTACTTTTATCTTCCTACAAATGGAAAACATTCTCCCTCCCTTGAATCACATCTACAGACCTAAGCTCTCTCCTTCTTTCGTATAGAGTTTTTACCTCTTCTTAAGGTATGGTCCCTCTCTTCTTTATCTCTTTCTTTTAAAAGTTACTATTATAGCAGGTTACTATAATTTCCTTTCATGGTAATATAGATTTCAATTTCATCATCCATGTTATGTTATGTAAATCATCACCTTCATCTTCATCCAAGCATCATTGTCAACATCATCTATCTATGAGGCCCATCTAGTCATCACCATGAGCCATACATTTGATTAGGCCACCATATGACTAGCCGAGCCAGGCTCAATCCAGCAACCGTGGACCACCTTTTTGAGCCCGGTCCAGCAAAATCCAGTTGTCATCATCGTCTCCTTCCTCGTGATTTTCTGTGTCTTTTCTTCTTTCTTCCCCTCTTACTTCTTCTTCATCTCTATTGCCATGCACGTCATCAGGACACCATGCACATCGAACCTTCTTTTTCTCCTTCCTTTTTCCTTTTTCTCTCTGCTCTTGACCA
Source organism: Sextonia rubra (assembly GCA_037013555.1). NCBI lineage: Eukaryota > Viridiplantae > Streptophyta > Magnoliopsida > Laurales > Lauraceae > Sextonia > Sextonia rubra. The sequence goes on along the minus strand of JASUAD010000001.1, from coordinate 99,021,833 downwards.
AGAAACTAGCCGGGCTGAGCCCAGCGATCGTGAACCCCTGCTGACGAGCCATCTCCCTGCATCTTCCCTCTCCATCGTTTCTCCTTGCATTTTTCTTTGTCTTCCTTCTTTTACTCTTCTTTACTTCTTCTTCTTCCTCCACATGGCAAGCCGAGATCTCTACCACCACCGTTTACATCTTCCTCTTCACTTCCTCCCATTGCCCTGCAACCAAACAGTCCCCATAAGCCTCATCCATTGTTGTCTTCACTCTTCTCCTTGTCTCGGATCAAAGTAGCCAAAACAGCAATTACATCCCAGAGCTTCTACGACTAGACCCGGTGTTCACCACTAGCATGAGCATTGGCTGAGACCCACCTGTTGTTCCTTCATTCTATTCATTTTCTTGTTTTCTGTTCCTTTTCTGCTCTTCTTTTTCATCCGATTCTTCTTCACCCTCTCTACATCTATCTTCCTCTTTCTGTTCTTTTCTCTATACCCACTTCTCCTTCTTCTTCTTCTAGCTACACCATTCCCTTTCCCTCTGTTCCATCTATGCAAGCCATCATCTTCTTCTTGCTTTTTTCTTTCTTTCTTTTTTTCTTTCCATTCTTCTTCCTTGTTTCTTCTCCCTCCAAGAAAACTCATCTCCTCTTCTCGTTTCAACAGAACCCAGGTAGCCCAGGCCTTGTCGTCTTCCTCTGGTTTTCTCTTCCTGTTCCCTGTTTTCCATTATTCTTCTTCATGTTCCCTCTTCTCCTGCTTCATCAGTTTCTCACCTTCCTTCTGCTTCTTCTCCTCTTCCTTGTGCCCATCTCTGCTGTCCTCTCCTCTCTGTCTCTGCTTCATCTCTCCTCATCTTCTTGTTTCTTTTTCTTCTTCATTCCCTGTGCTTCCCTGCTGCTACTGCTCTCTTATCTTCCTATCTGATTCTCTTCTTTGCTTGTTCTTCTTTTCTTGCTTCCTTCTTTCTTCTCTCTTCATCTTCATCTTCTCTTCTTCTTCTTTCTGTTTATGTTTCTTCTTTTGTTTCTTCCTCTCCCTCTCTATATCGTTCTTTTTCTTGTTATCCTTTCTTCCCTCCACTCTTTTGTCTCCGTTCCTACTTCTGTTCTCCCCCTTTCCTGTTATGCTTCTCCACTCTTTTCTTCTTTTCTTCCTTCTTCCTTCCACCACTCTCTGTTTCCAGTTGCTCTTGTGAACCCATTCATCTCCCTATTTTGAATCCCTGCAACCCAGCTCTTCTTCTATCTTCCTTCGTTCTTGCTTTCTTTTTTTTTCCTTCTTTTATCTGCTCATGGGCGAACCCATCTTCTCCATTTTCGGTCTTCTTTTCTCACAGTCACTATTCCTCTGCAATTTCTTTTTTTCTTTTTCTACTTCTCCTCCTCGCAAAGACCGAACCCATGCAGTCTAGGTTTCCCTCCTTCCTTTCTCTCTTGCGTTTTCTTTTCTTCTTCTTCCTATCTCCCCTTCCTCTGCTACTACACCCAGCCAACAGCCGTCTTTTTTCTTCTCATTCTTCTTCATTTCTCCATATTAGATCTGGATTTAGCCAAGCACACACCACAACGAAGAAAAAACTACCAAGCAATCACACACAAAGAGCACACAAGGATTTACGTGGTTCGGCAAGATTGCCTACATCCACGGGCACAAGATTTCACTATTTAGAAATCTCTCTCTCACCCCCTTACAATGCTCTCAGTGTCCCCTTCCCTGGCTGTGTTCTTCTCTTCCCCTCTCCTTGCCCTCTTGGTTGCCCTAGAACAAGAAACCACAAAGAGAATATATATATGATGTTAACCCTAATCAACTGGGCCCTCTACTCAGGCCCAATAAGGACCTTTTGAGCCAAACCCAACAATCTCCACCTTGGCGAGAAATGTCCGACCCTTTGAAGAATTGTTGAAGTGTTTGGAACACATACCTTGTGGGAATGCAATCCCACCATTACTACACCGAAGGGAGATGAGGTGTACCTTCACTCTTTAACAAGAGAAGAGATTGAGCAAGTCCAAGCAATGCTTGAACTTCTCTGTAGTCACTGGCTTGGTAAGCATGTCAGCTGGATTATCATCTGTGTGAATCTTCTGAATGAAGATCTCACCTGTAGCAATCCAATCTCGAATTTTGTGATAGGTAACAGCTATGTGTTTTGTCTTTGCATGATATACCTGATTCTTTGATAGGCATATTACACTCTGACTGTCACAGTGTAGTAAGATTGATTTCTGTTTGATACCCATGTCATTTACCAAACCTCTCATCCATATTGCTTCCTTAGAAGCCTCTGAAGCTGCCATGTACTCTGCCTCTGTAGTGGACAATGCAGTTGTAGACTGAAGCACCGACCTCCAACTTATCGGTCCACTAGCAAGTGTGTAGACGTATCCGGTAGTGGATCTTCTTTTGTCTAGGTCTCCTGCAAAATCAGAATCTACATATCCAACTACACACTCTGACCCCTGTTTTCTTTCAAACAGAATACTCAAGTCTTTGGTGCCCTTCAAGTACCTCAGAATCCACTTTACAGCATTCCAATGCTCTTTTCCTGGATTCGCCATGTACTTACTCACTACACCCACTGCTTGAGCTATATCTGGTCTAGTACAAACCATGGCATACATCAAACATCCTACCGCATTTGCATACGGTATCCTGGACATTTCTTCAATTTCCCCATCATCACTTGGACATTGTTTAGCACTTAAACTGAAGTGACTTGCAAGTGGAGTAGACACAGGCTTAGCATTTAGCATATTGAATTTTTCAAATACCTTTGATATGTACTTTTTCTGTGATAACCACAGCTTTCCAGCCTTCCTGTCTCTCCTAATTTCCATGCCCAACATTTTTGTGGCTGCCCCAAGGTCCTTCATGTCAAATTCTTTTCTTAAATGAGATTTGAGTTCATCAACTTTTGACATATCGTTACATGCAATGAGCATATCATCCATATAAAGTAGCAAAATAATAACAGGATTATCATCTAAAATTCTGTAATAAACACAACAGTCATACTCACATCAATGGTAGCCGATCTGCAACATGTAAGAGTCGAAACGCTTATACCATTGTCTTGGAGATTGTTTCAGCCCATACAATGATCTCTTCAACTTACACACATGGTGTTCTTTTCCGACTTCCTTGAATCCTTCGGGTTGCTCCATGTAAATTGTTTCCTCCAAGTCACCATGAAGGAATGCTGTCTTTACATCCAATTGTTCGAGCTCCATGTCGAACTATGCTACCAATGCCAACAACACCCTGATAGAAGTGTGTTTCACAACTGGGGAAAAGATCTCATAATAATCAACCCCTTCCTTTTGTGAGTACCCCTTTGCTACTAAACGTGCCTTGAACCTTGGTTCTGCATTTTCTTGCGAAGCTTCTTTTCTCCTAAACACCCATTTGCAGCCAACTGTTGTTCTGTCTTTGGGTTTAGGAACTAACTCCCACACTGAGTTCTTTTGGAGAGATTCCATCTCATCCATCATAGCACCCATCCAACCTTGTCTTTCACTGCTTTCCATTGCTTCTTGAAATGAGGTCGGATCACCACTGCTGGTAATAAGAGCAAAGTGTACTTCATCCTCATCCCATCCATACCGTTGAGGTGGCTTGATGGTTCTCTTTACCCTTCTTTGTGCTAGACTTGAGGGTTCCTGCTGATCCTCACATTGTTCCTCACCTCCAGATGTACCAACCTCTGATGAACTTTGACCTTGTTCCTTGGTTGTATTATCTGCAAGAGGAATTACTTCGGTGACCACTTTTTCAACATTGTGCCCTTTGACTTCACTGTTATGTTCTCTATTCAGCATAGAAGCTTCATCAAACACAACATCTCTGCTGCAGATCTTTTTCCTGTTTTCTGGATCCCATAGTTTATACCCCTTTACACCTTTCTCAAAGCCGAGAAATATGCATTTGAGTGACTTGGAGTCTAACTTGGATCTCTCATCACTAGGAATGTGTACATAAGCTGGACAACCGAATACCTTCAATGAAGAATAGTCCACCTCTTTACCTGTCCACACTTCTTCTGCAACTTTACAATCAAGGGGTTTTGATGGTGACCGATTAACCACATAACATGCGTGGTTAACTGCTTCTGCCCAAAAACTTTCAGGCAACCCTGCATGAAGTCTCATATTCCTTGCTCTTTCCAGAAGTGTTCTGTTTATCCTTTCTGCAACTCCGTTTTGCTGAGGATTCTTTGGAACAGTGAAGTGCCTTATAATGCCTTCATCCTTGCAAAACTGTAGAAACCTGTCATTTCTGTATTCACCCCCATTATCTGATCTCAGATATTTGATTTTCTACCTGTTTGATTTTCTACTTCTGCCTTCCACTCTTTGAACTTGGTGAAGACTTCAGATTTTTCTTTCATAAAGTAGACCCAAACCTTTCTTGAAAAATCATCAATGAATGTCACAAAGTAATATGCTCCACCTTTTGACATAACCGGGGCTGGTCCCAACACATCGGAGTGAATATAATCCAGAATACCACGGCTTCTACAACTGTTGCCTGCAGTTTGGAATGACACCCTTTTCTGCTTGCCGAAAACACAGTATTTACAAAAGTTCAGCTTACATGTTTTCACACCTTTCAACAACTGTCTTTTGTATAGTTCTAACATGCCTCTTTCACTCATATGCCCTAGACGCATATACCATAGCTGAGACTCATCATCACTGGTTTTATCATCTGTGGAGACTGCCGCTCCACCTACAACTGTGTTTCCCATAAGTCTGTACAGATTGTTTCCAACTCTGGTACCTTTCATTAATACCAGAACACCTTTTGTAACTTTCAGCAAACCATCTTTTGTTGTGAATGTGCACCCTTTTGATTCAAGCAAGCCTAACGATATTAGGGTTTTTCTTAAGTGCTGGCACATGCCTCACATCACCCAGGGTTCTCACAACTCCATCTGCCATTTTAATATTAATGGTGCCAATTCCAATGGTCTTACATGGTGCATCATTGCCCATTAGAACACTACCACCATTACACTCCTCATAGGTCTCAAACCAATCACGATTAGGGCACATGTGATAAGAACAACCAGAATCTAAAATCCAAGCATCAGATAAATGGTTACCTTGCGAGACCGATAGGAGTTCCACTTCAGTTTCTGAAGCAACGCTGGCGGAGTCACTGTTGACAGCTTTATTCTTCCCATCTTTGGATGCCTTGTATTCCCTGCAATCTTTCTTCCAGTGTCCTTTCCTTTTACAAAAGAAGCACTCTGAATTTTTCTTGCTTCGTGATTTTGATCTGGAGTTGTTCCTCTTTGCTTTGCCTCTATCGCTGGACCGGCCACGTTGACTAGAGCTTTCCTTTACTAGAAGTCCCTCTGCATGTGACTTGGTTTTAGAGGCCTTCTTCCTTGCCTCATTGGAGATGATGTCTTGCCTAACATCCTCGAATTTGAGTGTGTCCTTTCCATATAGCAAGGTAGTCACAAAGTGATCATATGAGTCAGGAAGAGAATTCAACAGCAGCAAGGACTTGTCTTCATCATCGAATTTCACATCGAGTCTCAACAAGTCATTAATCATTCTGTTGAAAGTATTCATGTGCTCCAGTACATCACAACCTTCTTCCATTTTCAACCCATATAACTGTTTCTTGAGATGCAGTTTGTTTGTGAAATTCTTACCCATGTAAAGACTCTCCAACATGTCCCATAGACCCTTTGCAGTCTCTACTTCCATGACATTGTGCATGGCTTTGTCAGAAAGGTAGAATTGAATAGAGCTGACTGCCTTTTCATCTATGTCTGCCCAATCTTCATCGTTTATCTTAGCAGGCTTCTTTTCTTTGCCTAATATTGCCACCTTAATACCTTGTTGAATCAAGATATTTTTCATCTTCCGCCGCCATAAACCAAAGTTTATTCTTCCATCAAATTTCTCAATTTCAAATTTGATGCCTCCTGCAGTAGAAGTGCCCGCTGTGGCCATGATAAATCTGAAGATAACTCAAAAAACAACTCACCCAAAAATTTTCTTGTCAAACTGTGAATCTACTCCGTTCACGTCGTAGATCTCGTCGCCATGAGTCCACTGGAAAAAACGGGGCTCAATTCCGAGTCCGGATGGCTCCGAAAATTGAGTTTGAATTTTGACCGTTGAATCTGGTCAAACTGGTCAACTACTGACGTAGGATGACGTCAGCGCCGCTGGCAGGTCGGGCTGCTGCAGACAGGTTCGGGTCAGACTGACCCGAACTGAAAAGCTGCCTGTTCTTCCAACTGGGCTGCAGGACCGGGTCAGGTTGACCTGACCCGAGTGTGACCTGGATCCGGCTGGGGCTGGGCTGGGTTCTGATGTGGGTCAGGTCCGCCTGACCTGACCTGTGACCCGATCTGCTGGACTGGGCTGCTGATACTAGGTCGGTTCGACCCGACCTAGACAGATCCGAAACCTGCAACCTCTGTTTTGCCGGGCTTTTTCTCCAGGGGTTGGGTCGCGCCCAACCCAAAACTACGAAGCCGACCTGGGATTTAAAAATCCCAGGTCATCTTCAACCTCTCCGGGTTGCAGGCGGAACTTGCGGCGGCTGTCTGTTGAGGCTCCGGCTTGGCCGGTCCGGCGACAGCAGCGCGGCAACGGCGTGGCGGCGGGCAGGCGGCAACGGCGACGGTTAGCGAGGACCGGCGGCGACCACCGGTGAAATCCCTTTTTTTTTTTTTCTTTTTGCAGACGGTTCTGTCTGCAACTGGGAGGCCGTCTGCTTCCTCGGCGACGGCTTGGCTGGTCCGGCGATGGGAGCGGGCTCTTCTTCTCCGGCGGTGACGTGCGACGAAGACTCCGGGAACAGGGGCAGTGGCTGGCGGCTGACGGCGGTGGCTGGCGACTGTGCAAGGTGAAAAACAACAGATCTGGTTTCCACTCAACTCAGATCTGGAGTGCCCTCTTCCGATTTCTACAGATCTAGCTCTAATACCACTTATTAGATCTGGATCTAGCCAAGCACACACCACAACGAAGAAAAAACTACCAAGCAATCACACACAAAGAGCACACAAGGATTTACATGGTTCGGCAAGATTGTCTACATCCACGGGCACAAGATTTCACTATTTAGAAATCTCTCTCTCACCCCCTTACAATGCTCTCAGTGTCCCCTTCCCTGGCTGTGTTCTTCTCTTCCCCTCTCCTTGCCCTCTTGGTTGCCCTAGAACAAGAAACCACAAAGAGAATACATATATGATGTTAACCCTAATCAACTGGGCCCTCTACTCAGGCCCAATAAGGACCTTTTGAGCCAAACCCAACACTCCATTACTTTTCTTTGTCCCCGCCCTCATCAGTTTTTTACTCTGTTTCTCTTCTACTCAGCTTCTCTCATCTTCTGTTCCTTTTTCCTAATTTTCTTCCTTGTTCCCCACCATACCGTGAGTGAGCATCACTCAGCCGCTCATGTTCTCCAAGTCAAGCTTTCTTGTTCTTCTTTTATCATCTTCTTCCTCCTCTCCTTTGGTCACCCCACTTTCTAACCCATCCTTATCATAAGCTGAGAACGGTACTAAACTGTGTACAAGATCATCTCTATCAAAATTTGCGGCCCACTATCCTGGCCCACTTCTGAACCCGGCCCACTCAAAATGGATTCAACTAACCTGTTTGTGGACTACACTTGAATAGCACCCAATCACCTTGTTCATTGTTATCTTTTCTGCATATGATTGATTCCGTTCTCTTGTAAAATTAATCCATCTTGACCTATGAGCATAATCATCTTAACATTTATATGGCCTACCTAATATAAGTGTATAACTAAAGTCACTTGGGCCAATTCGTTGATTCTCCATTATGTCTTGTGACCCAAACTGAAAAACCATTTAATCATTTATCAAACTAACTCCACAAGACTCTGGGCCATTTAGGGTTTTATCAACCCAAAACTACTTGAACCTACTTAGCCAATGTACTTGTAAGATTCAGCTTATTTCGGGGCCAACCCATAAGACTTCATTTGTACATAAATTTACATTCTCCACATAAATTTACATTCTCATACCTTGATATAATTGTTGTAACAAGAACTCACGCCAGGCTTTTAGGGTTAGACCAACCCAATTTTCCGACGACTAACAATCAAGGCAAGTAGTCCTACCATAACTCCTTAGTATTAGAGTTTTCATGTTCTTGTCTCAATTTGATTTAAAATGTGCAATTTTGCAAATTGTTGAAATAATGCTAGAGTATTAGGATATTTTGATGCACTTGTTTGGAATACCATGATTATAATATATCCATTCTTGTTCTCTTTGGCATTATCAAGTTATAAAATGACTATTTGCAAAGCATTAATCTATTTGCCATTTGATGTAAATTGTGAAAATTATAATAACATAGGGATTGATTTGTAATCTCAATCCTGGCTTCTTTGAGATTGAAAAACTTGGAATTTATCTTAATTGCTATTGTACTATTTATATTATAAGGTATTCTCTAAAAGTATGGGCAATGCATAAAAGTATGGGCAATGCATCGTGGTACACCAACACATAGATTTTAGCCTCCTTTTGGGTATAATATTGGGATTGGGACCTCTTTGTGAGATATTGCTAGTCTGCAGCTAGTTTCCACTTTGTTTTGGAGATTACCAGTATTCTGGGGCCTTGTGCCAACTTTGTATATGAATAAAATGGTTTGTACCTGGCGGGTACCTTGTGCTTGGTTCAAGCCTAATTCTGGCGAGCACACTTTGATATTTTGTTTACTGCGGAGATGCCTTTTCTTTTTATTTGTTGATTTGGTTATTTGCTCACCTATTTGAGATACCTTGAATTTTGGTCACATTACCTTTTGATATATTTGTATACTCGGACTGTGACTTTAAATTGGATCTCTGGGATTGTTATCTGTTCCTTAGGTTTTATAATTTATATTACTTATTGTGTTTTACTCACCTTTGTTTTTCTCCCCACAGATTTTGATGTTGACCCGGAACCTGAGGAAACCTAACTTGTTTTACGGATTTGGAGACTGAGAGAAGAGCTGCAGGACTCTAGTATTGGATTCAGAAGATTGAATTAGGATTTATCTATAATTGAAAAGTTGATTGTTATGTTTTGAGAATTACTCTCATTTCGAATTTCTTCAGTGGGTTGATTTTTATAGGATATTGATCATATGATTTTGTTTGGATTATTTTAATAAAGTTTGGAATTTATTTAATTTATTATTATGGATCCGTCATGCTTCGTGATTTGAGGGTCCCAAGGATCTCAAATTTCGGAGCGTGACAAATAGAGCATGCAAGTAAAAAAAAAAGCCCTAAATGGAAATAAATCATAGCCATTCATGTTTCAATTCTAAACAATTCAAGAAAAACCAAATTCTTTCTTAAAAAAAAAACACAAATTCTAATATAAGTAACTTCAACACGGCTTGGACTTGGAGGTTCTTGGGCTTGATTCTAAACAAGTGCATCCTACTGGAGAATTCATGGAACAGCCGACTATTTCCATCCGATGAGAAATCCTTGGATAACTTCAATTGGAAAGCACACCAAGTAGGAAGTTCTCTTGAGTAGTCAAATACATGGAGGTCCCTCTCTTCTTGCATATCAAAATCTCTCATAGCTATAATGGTGGAGAAAACCACTCACAAACTAACAATGCATTTCTAAAGAATCTCTTGACAATTCGAGAGAGATTAAATGTAGGAGGCCCATATCTGATTGAACTTGACTTAGCATATAAGTCCTTGAAGAATGAAGTGACATTTTGATTTGGTGGGCCACATGCGAGGACAGGTGGGGCGAGCTGGATGACTGAACCTGCTCTGTATTTCCACCAGTCTTGTTTGGTGGCTGTTCCAGTGAGCCTGATTCTGATTTGGGCCGAATTCAGATGGGTCAGAACCCACAAACCTGCTGCCCACGTCTGTGGAGCTGTTGGGCTCATTTGGAGCTGGATTAACCAGTTGAACTGGTCCAACTGGGCCACAATTGACCTGACCTGATTTCTCAGTTAATTTAGAACAATCATAATTGGTCCTGACAGTTATTTTGGACTCATCTTGACCATTCGATTTGGATCTTGGGTATTTTCCACTTGATCGAGCCCCAAAAAAGGTGGATCGAGATCCCATTTGGTTGATCCAACGGATCTAAATATTTTGGGGCCTGATTTTTGGATTGGTCCTTTAAAATATTCCATTTTGATCCTGCATCAGCATCTGTTTCAATTCTTGGCTTAGCTAACATGTCCACCATTCATTAGCACCCGTAACAATGCGTTTGAAATGAACTTACCTGAGGTGGAAATGTCCTTAGTTTCATCAAGAATAAATTGAAACCTCCAAGAACCACTACCATTGGATGAAACCCATTTATCCCATGAAGTGTCAGCACTGTGGGTTCTACTTTTTCCACTTAAACCTTTCTTGCAGGAATTCCACAATCCACCTGCTTTTCCTATGGGCTTCATTCACGATCTTCTTGGTCAACCTCTTACTTCCTTGAACTATTGACCCTTCACGTAGAGTTTGTTTCTCATCTTCTATCGCAAACCATCTCAAATAAAATACCTCAAACCCATCTTTGTCCCAGTTTCTCTTCTATTAGAGCTGCTCATAAGTTTCTCTTATGAATCAATCCTTTTGACTAATCCACATTTACATCTTAACATGTGCATCTCAGCAACATTTACTTTTGCTTCTTCTCAAAACATTCAAATCCATATTGGTCCCCTCCAATCAAAGGGCACTCTGATCACGTGAAACTCCACTATCCTGTGGCAACATTTCCCACCTTGGTTCAATCTTATCTATTACATCGAACTCAAACCCTTTGTTTGGTGCTATAGTTGCTCCTATGAATCAACCTCAGAGAAAGCAGAATTTGTTTTTTGTATTTTTTTTTTTTTTTACTTCATTAAAGTAATGAAAGATAGTACTATCGATGGAAGATTACAAAAATATAGGATCAGATGGTCTGTCTCCATTTCCTTGGTGGTTTCTAATATCTTAATCTTCTCTAAGAAAAAGGAAACCATGTCTCCTAAAAATTTGCTAGAAGACAATCCAAATCAAACAAGATCTTAATGTAGCTTCTAAATAAATCAAGATTCCTACTGTTAATGATAGTCCTGTTGGGCTGCGTGCTGAAAGGCAAGGGACCTGGTTTGACCCCAGGTCATAGATCCAGCCTAGATTCCTTATGAAGGTTAACCCTTACATGGGGGGATGTATTTTCAAGTACTATATCGAACACCATAAGAAAGTGATGTTGATGGTGAGTTAGATGCAAATCAAGGTATGATTATGGATGTAAAGGTGGTCTTAGCTACCATGAAGAAATATAAAGCATTGGGACTAGATAGGATACCTAAAGATGCACAAGTTTTGTTGGGTGAACGCTTGGGAAGAGTGCTGTTTTAGAGAACAAGTTGTTGAATACTATGAAAGATGGTCGGTTCCAACAAGATGTTCAAAAAAAAAATTGAAGTAATATTGCTTCAAAATCTTAGTCCAATGGGTTGCCATTTTAGAGAACCTTCCATGAAAGAAAAAATTGAAACGATGAATAACGTCAGCCAAACATGTCCCTTGTTTTTTTTATCCCCCCGGAATGCAAAAACAGTGCAATGGCACAATGCCAAACAAGACCTAAATCAACAATGGTTCAATTCCGTAGCTGCGTAGCTGCTTTTTTATAAATCGGCTATCATGGATGATGATAAGATCTCCTTTCAAAGTTAGATTGCATTTTTGCAATTGATGAATGCTTGGATTTGGCCATGTACGCCATTGAATAGTCATATCGTCATATATTCCATTGGATTGTCCTGTTAGATATTTGCATCCATTTAACCGGTGAAATTACCAGATGCATCTGTTTTCCAGCTACAAGCACTTGAAACCATAATTTGAATTTAGTTATAGATTGTTTTCCATCTTCGAAAATAAATCAAAAGCGCCATTATCATTAGATATGTCTAATCAAACCTTGATGTCTTCTTGGATTGTCATCTGATGTCAAAGTTTCCGTGGACAGAGCATCAAAACTCAAAACACTAGATTCTCATTAGATCATTTGTTTGGTCTCTTAGACGATCATTCTTAGAACTCTTGTCTAGTGGATTTCTCAATGTAGTGATTTGATCCTTTCTACAATTGGACCTTCTGGCTCAAGAACCATGGTATAGAGATCACCACTTGGAGGATGCTTAGCTGATGTCTTGGGATGTCACTGCTGTTATTATCATGACCAGTCTTCTCAAATGGTTAATTTGTCCATTTGATGATCCAAGTGATGACTTGGCAGATAACTGGAATGATTTATTGTCTTTTCCTTCTTTCTTTCTTTGTTTTCCTTTTTCCTGACACATGATGGGATCCAAACTTGCTCTAAAACTAGATGATGCACCTTCATCTAGTCCTTATCGTCTTTTGGATAAAAATATAGGTTCTTCTAAGACTTGCGCCTGAAAAGATAAAGCTTTCAAAACTACAGTCTTTTTCATTCCTAAGAACTGAATTCCCCTTCTGTTGTTACATGCCTTTGTAAATAAACTTGAATCCTAGAATTATAGATACGAAAAACACTAAATCCAAATATGTTCTTAAGATTAGATTTCTGTTCTAATTAAGCAACTAAGAAGGAAATAATTAAACTGAATTAACTTAATCAAATCATTTAATTATAAGAAGTTTTTATTAAAAAAAAAGGCAACTTGACAAATTCTAGAATGTGGTTGGTGGGCCTGATGCATACAGACTGCATTAGACTGATATTTAATAATTACTTTATTCGATGATATTTGTTGGATTTAAGCATCCCATGCTTTAAGTGTCCCTAATAAATTACTCACCGGGTTTTTGTTTTTGTAGGAAGATTGAGATGCTCTGTAATTTTCTTCAAAAAGCTTTTTTTTAGGCCTTGTATTCTTATTTCAACTTAGTCATTCAAAACAGAGCCATAAAAAAAAAAAGAACCATTAAAAAGAGGCTAAAGCCCTTATTTTCAAAAGGCCAAAAATGGAGCCTTTCATTGTAAAAGGATTTGCCTTTACTTCTCTAAAGCGGGTAGAGGGTAGAGTCGTGTGCCAACACCCTTATTTTACAAACCCCTACCCGCTTTCAACATTTAGACAAATCATCATCATCATTAAAATCTTATCCCAACTATATTAGAGTCGGCTATATGAATTATGTTTCTCCTTTCTAATCTATCTTGAGCCAAACGGTCATCTTTTTAGTAGGAACATGGATATGACCAAGACTTATTTTCAAAAAGATTGTTTTAAAGAGTGTCTTTGTATGAGGGCAGGAGTGAAATAGTGTGAGTTATGCTTTTAGGCTTTTATAATGAAAATAATGGAAATTTAAAATTTAGTTTGTAAAATCATTTCTCTTAGTTTTCCATTGGCTTATTTGAATGGTTCGGTCGTTTCAGTGATTTGAACTGCACAGTTCATAGTCTGAAGGTAGGTAGTTTTGATTGAATCAAACTACAATTTATAGAGGTTTTCAGTTTAATTGGGTCAAACTAATTAAGTTATTGGACACTGGTCAAATTAATGGATTGTGTGGATACTCATGAAAAAGAAAGCAGATTGTGCATATGTGTTCTCAGTTTGATTTCCAGTGTCAAGTGGAAGAAAGTGTTGTGGAAAAGTTAAACACTCTTTTCTTGTTTGTCCATTTTCTATATATTAGAATAATTGTAAACATTATTATCAGCATTTTGCAATTAGTATCCTTAATCCATAGGAAAACGATTTGTATCTATACAATGAAGACCGGTTGCAGATGGATCCTAGGATTCAAGTGTGAATCTTATGATTTGATACTTATTTTATTGAATCTTAAGAATCAAGCGATTCAGCTAAGTGAGGATAGCTACAACCAATAAGTTAACATTAATAATCTATTGACATTTTTTTTTGTTTCCCTTTTTCTTTCTTTCTTATAGTGTTTTTTTTTATTTACTTTTAAAAGGTTTTTTAATAGTCAAAAAAACCTCATAAGATATTTTGCGACCTTGGGAAGTTTTAGAAATGAATAAAGAGCATACATTTGATTAAAGTGTTCAAATGTACATATCGGACTTCTCCATATCTTCTTTTTCCTTGTTTTCTTTTTTTAATTTTTTGTTTTTTTCTTCATGACCACTTTCTCAACTTCAAGAGATCCTAATGTGTAAGATTGATGTTTTGGATTTTATTTTACTTTTATATTTTGATTTAAAGATAACAAAAAATAAATATATTTACACATATAATTCATTATGTATTGATATATGTTATGATGTTCTTGATATGCTTGTATTATGGATTTATTTTTCATAGTGCTTATATTGCTATGAATGAGAACATGGATTGGTAATGAATAATTCTTGTTTTTTTTTATAATTTTAAATTTTTTATGCAATTCACAATACGGTTTGCAATTCAATTCGATTTGATTTGATTCATGGGTATGGATGGCTTTTGATATGGTTTTGATTTTTAGAATAATGGTTGTAAGCATGATAGTATGCTATGCAAGAGAATTAGGGCCTCAATATTTTGAATTTTCCCCAATCTTGAATTATAGAAATCACCTTCTGTGGTTGTCCCTTACTTTTATTCGGGCAGATGAACATAGAGAATTCCCTCATTAAATGTGATTTTGAGCTTGTCTTTGTATTGCCGAAGAACTTTTCCTTGTGGATTCCATTTGGTTATTTATGAAAATAAAAAGGGGTGAGGTAGGCCCATACTCGAACAACTACCAGTCATGATAAGAAGTGGGCAACGACCAAATGGGTTTAGGGTATGGGTTTGGACACATGTTAATTAATAGACATAAAAATATTTTTGTGATTAATGTTGTGGATGATTTATTTTGTGAAAGGATTGGATAAGGGAATGGAACATGCTTTGAACTACTAGCACAATACAAAGTGGTGACTCAGTACTTAAGGTTATTTGTAGTTATGAGATTTGGACCATTGAGTTCGTTTGATATTTGTTTATGATGTGTTTGAATGTGGATGATAGGACATTGAAGTCCTGAGGTAATGAGTCCTATGGGACGCTAGTTGATGAGATATGTAAGTGGCATCTTGAGATATGTAAAATGCTAGAGTGGCATAATGATATAGACCAGGTGTGAGGATATAGTTCAGAGTTGTATTATTAGATGGATTGATGATAAAAATTAAATTAATGGGGGTTGGAAATATTTATTGCTTTTTATTGATTTATTTCGTTGATGCTATCTATGTTAACTGTGGATGCATGTCAGAGTAGGAAATTCATTCACCAGTTGTACTGAAGTTGTTTTACCCCCTTTAGGTATTCAAGTTGCGGGAGGATTAGAGAATCGTGAAGATCAACCCATAGTGTTTAGCGTGTGTGGCTATGGAGAGCGTTACGTCAATTCTAATAGTTTAAAGAAGAAAACAATATAAAACATTTTATTCATTTAGTTAGATCAAAATATTTTATGGAATTGTTAGACATTTGAGACTCCACTAGTTGGCCATTTATTTGGCTGATTATTTGAAGACAATTTTAATAATTGGTGCTTATGCCTTGCTTGTGGTTTAGGTAATTTATGCCAATGAGTTACAACTCAGATTCTGACAGAGTCCCGGAATTTGAGTTGTGACATTTTTCCCTATATTTTTTGGGGATGTTTCAAAAATAATTAAGTAGTAGACATGAGATGGGAAGTTTGATTGTACTTACGGGTTTCATCCTTTTTTTTTTTTTTTTGAGTTTCTTGTCATAAATACTTCTTTGACTTCAAAAGTAAATTTGATGATTTGGATTTTAGTTTATTTAAAGAAGAGAAAACATTGCAAATTGTTTATTCTCCTAGTAATTTTGATTTCCTAAACCTATTTAACTTCTAACTCCTATATATCATTGATGATATATTGAAATAAGTCAATAATGTTTTGAATATGAGTTTTACCATTTTCAAAAAAAAAAAATGTTTTGCATTTGTTTGTATGATAGTCTTACTTGTCCATGTATTTATGCTACTGTGTATGGAAAATGGATGGATTATGAATGTGAATAAATAATTTTCTTACTTAATTTTTATCATTCTTCATTTTTAACAAGAAAATAAAAAACCATATGATTCACACTAAGATTATGATTCAACCCCTTGAAGGATTTGCGATCCAATTTTGATTTTCAGAACCAGGTTTTGGATTGCTATTATGTAAATTTTTATTTTTTGAATGAGCTGTTTTGTACAACACTACAACATAATTATTAGCTTTTCATACTTCACTTACTAAATCGCGTGGGCTGATCTGACCACCCTCGAGTTTTTCTGGGTTAGGTTGGACCAAAATGTGAAGAGTGCCATGCATATGAAGTTGGGGGTTGCCCTTCAAGATAAAGATGGTATGAATTAATTGCATGAGATGTTAGTCTCCCGTGGAGCATATGGGAGGACCACCACATCAAAAGCATTTAGCCAGGGGGCTGATTCCTGTTGAAATTAAGGAAATTCATCCGGTCTCGCCTGTGGCTAAACTATACGCAAAATTTAATGGGAGCATTCCTTTTACAATTATGTCCAACATCTCCAGGAGGATGCGAGATTGCTACCCATGCAAACAGATGACATGCAGCGTGGCAGAGTGCCTGTATTTGGGAATGGGAAGGAGCTGGAATCATGTACAGGAGTTATTTCCAAATATGCTCCTTTAGTTGGTTTATGATGGCTAGAGCTTGTGTTGTGGCATGAAAGTAGTGTTATTTGTAATCTAGAAATGGAAATTTTCATTTTTGTTCTAGTTAGATTCCTGTTTTGGAACTGTGCAGCTTGTAGATCTGGTTCCTTAGTGGTATTAAGCTGATGAGATCCTTGCTGAAGAAATATTCTGTATTTTTGCAGACAAAGTTCGCCAGGATATATTACATGCTCCAAGAGTTTTATTTTATTATGTGGTGGTCAAATCTCTGTGCAATCGTTGGTCCAGACACTTAGGATAAATGGTCTTGTTTTCACCAATGGCTGAGTGTCATGGTGACAATCATGAATGTGTGCATTGTTGTCCAATGATCCTTGCAATCTTACAGCTGAGGTAAGAAGCTCAGCCCCTGCCAACCCCATTTTCCAAGTGGAAGAGAACAAGGAAGTTCTGTTTGGTAGACACGAGTGAGGCTCGAAAGGCACATCTAAGTGTTGTAGGCTGTTAGTTTGGCTGTTAATTAATGCACGGGTTTTGTTGCTTCCCATTTTGATCTCTTAAGCAAGGATGTGGTTTCTACACCGGAGACGTTAGGATCCAAGGGGTTGTTTCATTGCAGCATTTACATATGAAAATGGTACACTTGCGTAACCATTACATACTATCATGTTTGGTTTTATCATATTTACACATCACGTATGTAAATAAGATATGAAAATAGTATGAAAATGTGCCTATTTTCACAACTTGTTTTTCACACCTGGAGAGGAAAATATTTTTCACACTGGAGAGGTGGTGAAAAGAGTCACACATAAAACTATGTGGAGTGAAATCACACCAAAAATGTGGACGGTTTACTCCTTTTCGTTCCGTCACAAGCTTGAGACCCACCACCACATATATAACTCTTTACGAGGTCTCGAATCCAATGACGCAACAGCCGGTTGATATCCGAATTAGGCATCTATGGTGATATAATGGAAAAAAACCCTTCAATAATGTTGGCAACACCACCACATCTATTGTCTTTTAGGATAAAGATTGACAATGGGTTTATCCACTTACATGCTCCAAGTTCTCTAGGTTTTTAAAAGATGCAAGTAAGACTTGAATTAAAAAAAAGAAAATGAATTTAATAAGAAAAACTATTTTTATGTTTCACTGATATCAACCATGAAGCAAAAAAAGTATGGTGAAAGTTTTTTTTATGTCCAATCCTATTTCAAACACCAACTATCATGTAATTGAATATCTACAAATTCAATAATTTATAATATATATGTATACATATATTTTTTTCCATTTGTGTAGGATTGTGTCCTAAGGATGTAGCAATAGATAAAGAATTTGAAATCCAATATGTTTATCACCTATGAGATACAATAGCATTAGAGATGTGAAATACTAGTGCGTCGTATACATGGGTGGAACTAAGGGAGTTAGCAGGGGCCATGGCCTCTCCTTTATTTTGGATTTTTTGTTAATCTTGTGAGAACATGCACCTACTACGAAAACTTTTTGTGGGACCCACTTCTGGGTCCTATTTGAGGATGAGATTGGGGGTGGAAAGATTCATACTGGACCACCCTACATATGAAGTTTGGCAAAAAAACAAAAAAGTTTGGATTTCAAAATTACTTCCTATTTATGTTTTACTAGTACAAAAAACTTTAAATTGATTAGAATTATATCCACCACTGGTAGAGAAAGTTTTTATTTTTTAATGTTTAGTTTTCATTATTAATATAAGATTAAATAGATTGAATTTCAAATATGTGTCGTTACCATTAATTACTTTGGTTCTCTTATAAAAGTGCAAGAACCCACTTTAATAATATATATATATATATATTTGCCTTATGCATTTATAATTATTATTGTACAAATCATCAATGCTGCACTATGCCTTGTCGATCAGTGGGGCTCAGCTACAAGGGGTAGCTTGGCTAGCCTAGGACCACAGTTTGCTCCCAGAGGCTGTGGGTTCAAGTTGCACTACCACAATGGGGCAACATGAGATTTACTCTGCTCCCCCGAGGCTTGAAGAGATTAGTCCAGTCTAAAGGGTCGGGATACCTTCCGTTAGCCAAAAAAAAAAGGAGAAAAAAAATCAATGCAACTCATTATTAAAATCCAAATTGCTCAAAATTACTTTCTAATTGTGTTATAGTATCATGAGAAATTTTAATTTAGTTGGAATTATATTCACCATGGATAAAAAGAAACTTTGGCCCCCCTAATAAAAAATTCCTAGTCTTGCCCTTGGCCATATAGAAGAGCTCGATGAATTGACATGTGGAAGTTTGTTTCTCTTTTTTCTTGCATGAAGAGATATTCATTTTTTAAAATGTGAGTTTTTGAGTATTTTTTGAAATATATATTTATATAGAGACGGTGTATATTTAGGGTGGATCATAAGCTATCTTTAGAATGGACTACTCTATATATATGGAACCGAAATACTTGAAACTCATATTTTGGGCAAAATACTTTGAAAATTTTGAAAAATTAGATGTTTTTATTAATTGAAATGCATCGAAATTCATGAGAGCTTACTTGTGTGGAACTGAAATGTATCGGAATTGTTGAAATGAGCATGTGAGTTTTGATGATAAATATACCCTGTTAGTTCAATTTTTAAAGGTATTAGGTGCCAAAATATTAGGTATATCTTATCTGTTTCAAAATGTACATACAAAATCCTCGAAAAAATTTATAAATTTACGCATACGTTGAACCAAACATGGTAAAATAATTTATATACGTAAATGATGTGAAAGTGCTGTCAGTAGCCAAACAATGTAAACAGAAACACATACGTAAAGCTTACATATTAAGTATTTACCTATTCAACATTCACATATGTCAATTGCATTTACGCATCTAATGCGTAAAGGCCAAACAAAACAGGATACCCTTTTTCTAGTGGGAGAACTGTTGACATCCTCATCCACAAACCAATAGAAAGCATTATCTTCTGTTGGAACACCCTGTTCAGTCAGCTCTGTTTATTTATTTTATTTTGCATCTCACGTACGGTTGGGAATTTAGAGTTTTTGTTTCCACCATACACATGGTTGGCTGATCAGTTAAATTATACGGCTCTCTGTAAGCTATAGTCTGAAAATCACACTTTGAATAATCACTGTCCAATATGTGATCAAATTCATGGTGGTTAGAACACGTTTGGTCCAAATTTATTAAACTGCCCATCACACAATTTGAAGGTCTAGGACGTGTAAAATCCTGATGTAAAAAGGTAATATAAGGGCCCTTGTCTTTAAGTGTTTTTTTCTTTTTTTTTTTTTTTGGATATAAAAATAGAATTAATTTAATTCAGAATTAATCACAACTTCAAAATAATATAATCACGAATGAAAAGAGGGTAACAATTTGTTTATGTTTGCTTTAACTGGTGTAACACTTCCTCCTTTGTTAGCCTGTACACAATTTTATTGTTGTTTTGCTTGACATGTCTAATTTTTTAAGACTGCAGACTTTTTTAAAATTATTTTTGCTTCTTCAATCAATTGCCTGTATAAATTACCTTGTACCAAGTCGTCATCATCATCATCATCAAAACTTTATCCTAACCATGTTGAAATCGGCTACATAAATTCTGTTTTTCTATTCCATTCTATTTTGAGACAAATCTTTTGATAAGTTAAACTTTTTTAAATCTGTATTAAATGGCTTCCATTTATGTTTTCTTCGGCTTACCCCGTACCTAAATGAAAAAAAAAAAAAAAGCGGCAGGATTAGAAAAAGGAATTTTGTCGGATCCGTAATCGGGTATGACGTGGTTTCGACCCGACCCGACACACGCACCCTTAGTCCTCACCTTCCACTCGCTTCCTTAAACCCTACGAGGCTGCAAGGAAGGGTTTCTGCTTTTTGGGGAGAACCGGAGATCGGAGAAGATTTTGGCGCCAAAAGGTTAGGGTTTTGGATCATCTTTCTCGAATTCGAACCACTTTCATTTCCGGCGTTTTGATTTCCATTCTCTACCATCCAAGATTCAATTTCGTGCTTTTTCCCCCTATAAAACCGAGAAATCCAAAACAGTTGAACTGCACCAATGCGATTGATTGCTCGTGAAAGTTGGAATCTTTACGGCTTTGCTTTCCTTCATCTTGGTGTTTTCTTCGTTGATCTATCTATGATGTGCTCCATAGTGTCAGATAGCTGGATATGGTTATATTGTTTTCGAGCTTTTTATTGCTTTATTTGAGGGATTGCGATTTGCTTGCTTTCGATGCATTTGCTCTGGGGTTTGCTGTTTCTTTCCGTTTTTGGTTGGTTTCGGTAAGTGGGTGTTGGCGTTGCTATATTTTCTGCATGGGATTGGTCGTTTATGTTATTTGATCTTTCTATCATCTGGGAATGTAGAATTCACTTTTTGTTTTTGGTTGTGGAGATGTTGATGCTACTTTCATGACTTTCTGTTGCTAATGGAAGGGTTACTAATAGTGAAATTGGTTATAGATGCCTTTAGGGCGAGGACGATGTGTTGAAAGGAAGAAAATGTGAAAATGAATGAGAATCAAAATCCTAGGACTCTAGATCATGAAAAGAATGATGAAATCATGCAATGAGAGAGGATTCTCTAATACAAAAATGAAGTTTCCAGGGGAAAGAAGGAAAAAGAGCAAAACAATTATTTAGGGTTGAAAAGTGGGGCAAATTATCACTTTAGAACTGTAGGGTTCCGACCCATATTGAATGAGTTGCTTGGGTTGACTTATTTGATACAGGTAGTTACCAGATGAGTATCCCCCTGAACAATCTGAAATTGACCGAGTCTGCCCCATATATTGGTTATTAGACTAGTGGCGGACAAAATTGAAAAACAGTGTCATGATCCAACTCCCAATGGAGGCATATTCTAATTTAGTCACACACATATCATATGGGTTACCTAATTCCTCTCTCAAAACTGTGGCGCTTAATTTTAGGTGGAGTGTAATTTGAAAATGATTAGTGAATTTGGTCTCTGAGCCAAAATTATTAAAATAAAAAAAAGGTCTGTGGGACATTTTTTTTTTATTTTTATTTATCCATAATCCATTTGAGAGTGGCATTTGAATGGTGATGATAGTCCAGTCAATATGAGTTTCTTGTTGTATGCTCTGATCATAGTGTGGCCTACAATTTCAACAGTATGGTGATGATAATCTAGATAATGATAATTTCATTTATACCGTGGAGGAGTTGCTGCAAAGTGCTGTGTGCTAGACTAGAATCAGAACATTTCCTACTAATAGCTTGTTAGTAGTCACAACAACCATTAAAAATGGCTACAAGTGTATGTGCAGCCATTCCTTCTAAACCATTATTTAGAAACCACCAATCAAAATGCTTATGGTTTTCAGATAACTGAAATTTTTATTTATCCATTGTGGAATCTCTTTGGTTGTGGATTAGCCATAGAAAAGATAAAATTGACAGCTGCTTGTGCAATTTTCTCAGGTTAATACATCATTATAATTTAGCATGGCTTGTTGTCGAGGTGCCAAACACTCCATTGAGTTTCTACTGAACCAGCTGAATTCCTGGAGGCAGCCTAGACATGGTTATTCTTCATGGGCTTGTAGAGGAAACCAAGTGTCTGTAGTTAAAGATGCCTACAGTCCAATTTCTTTTGTTCAAAGTGATTTTAAATGCCCTTCTGGAAGCCTAATGTTTTTGAGAAGGTTTAGTGTTGAGGTACCTGCTTCAGAACAAGTAAATATGATCAAGCAACTGAGGGAAAGAACGAGTGCTCCTATAAAAGATGTCAAATCTTCACTTGTTAATTGTAACTGGGATATTGGTAATTTAATCCTCATTCTTTTTGCTTGTTTGTTAAGATTTTTTTTGATAGGTTTGCAGTTTGTTTTCTTCTTACATTGATTGTAACTCTGTACAGAAGCTGCACAGAAGGACCTGAGAAAAAGAGGCGTTGTTCTTGCATCCAAGAAGTCCTCACGAACTGCTGCAGAAGGTCTCCTTGCAGTAGCCCAAAATCAGAAAAAGGCTGTTGTTATTGAACTTAACTGTGAAACTGACTTTGTTGCAAGGAATGAAATATTTCAGCACTTGGTTAGTAGAATATTTGCCAAACATTTATGCCTAACTGTAGTTGTAAAATTTTTATTGGTTTTCTATGCATATCTAGTATATCATGTATCAGTGGTGACAAGAACATTGAGAATTGGACCTGTGGAAAAAGTGTCTGATGACTTTACTTAATAATATCGAAGCACAAATAGAAAAGGATCATTCCTAGCTCTAAGTTCTGAAGGCAATGTTTGTCATGCATGATATTCTGATGCTGATAACCTAGCTTCCCACCGCGCCCGCCCCCCACCCCCCACAAACCACCCCGGAACACTCTTTTTTTTTTTTTTTTAAATCATCAGTGGTGTATGTATATCTCAAAAGTTGAATAGTAAACCTATTTACTTTAGTATCAGTGGCTTACTTCAGAACAGTTTTGGAGTTGTCAAGAGAATGTCAGGTTCTGGTGGTTTCATAAGCATTGGGGTATGTTAGTGCAACCATGTTCGATAAAAAAGATGAGGAAAGTGGGTTGCTTTCAGGCCATGAAAATTTTCCATCGTTTGGTAGGGAAAAGTGTAGAACTGAAATTGATTTTCTATAATTCCATGGAAAAACGTTTCCGAGGGGTTAGCAAAGAATTTCTTTCATCGGAAAAAGCGGAAAGTTATTTTACATGGACTTGGCATTAGTATTGGATGTGGATGCGTATTGGGTGCAGGTGTACCTCAAGAAAGTAAGTCAAATACCTTAGAAATGAAGTTAGAAGTATCGGCACGAGTATTGGGTGCGGGTGCATATGTGTTGGGTGCGGGTGCAGGTACGGGTGCGTCATGGTTTTAGGTGAGTCTGTGTATCATGGGTGGAAAGTCTGGAGAACCAATTTTCTGCAGATAGTACAGAAACATGCTCTCAATGAGGTTGAATTTTTTGCCATGTTGATTGGATTTTGGAAGATTGAAATAGGGATCTATTCCCCGCTCATAGTAGAAGGCTACTTGGCTTGCGCAATCAATGGGTTGACGGTACAGTCATTTGCCCTTGGAAAATTGATCCTTGGGTTGGCGAGATGAGACATATGGTTGCCGGTCACGATAAATCCTTCTCTCAATCCCTCAGATTGGCAAATTTTTTTGAGGTAGATGCACTAGCTAAGGGCGGCATATGGAATGATGTATTTTTGTATGTCACCTTCTGTTTTCTGTTCTTGTGTTCTGTTTGTGGGTTTGCCCATCGCAGGAAGTGCCTGTTGATTTTCCTATCTTCTGTTTTAAAAAAATTATATTCATTGTTACCCTTCAATAAGAGAGGGGTTTTTTTTTTTTGTGGTGTTGTTGGTGGTGTGGGGGGGGGGGGGGGGGGGGGGGGGGGGGGGGGGGGGGGGTGGGTGGTGTGGTTTGGTAAAAGAAAAACAAATGAAACGGAATAGACACTAAGCCTTACTATATCTTTAATTTGATAGGACATCCTTTTTAAGTTGTTCTTTTCATTTGGTTTGTTGTTTTCGTTCTTCTATAATTGGCTATCATTTTTTGCAGGCCCTTTCTTTGGCAAGAAATGCGTTGTCAATTGAAAGTTCACCTCAGCAGCACTACATGGCATCTCCTCTTGGTACTGAAATTTTGGAGGTGAGATGTTTGAGATATGCTAAAAATGTGATTTTATGGTGTTGATTGCCTAATAAATGTTACTTTATGTCTTGCCATTTATATGTTGTGTCTGTTGTGAATCGTGGAAAAGTCAGTTGGGTTTTATTTTTACTTGAGGTTTAATGAGTTCACATTTTTTCTGAGTTTTATTCTTCACCTAAAACATGGAGCATTCTCAATTTTGTAACCTATTCCACTTTGTTTATTGCAATAACAATCTCTTTACTCTCATGCTAAGAAGCACGGACACAGACATGGACACTAGACACGGATACGACACGACATGGACACGCTGATACGGCATTTCTCAAAAAAGTAGGATATGGACACATTAATAATATATATTCATTTATATATGTATAATCATATACTAAAAAAGAATAGAAAAACACCCTATTGGTGTGTCTGTGCTTCCTAGCTTTCATGCTAAAAGTATGGAGATTATAATGTGCTTTTCTTTTGGAGATCTACCATTTTCAGAAATTTTTGGCCTTTTCAGTTTTTGAGGTGCAATGCAATGCTTGATAAAATTTATTAGCCTGTAGCACAGTTGAGTTGCTCATTGTCATGGGCTCATGGCCATGAATTAATAACAAAGACAATAAAAGGAGAGAGCTTTGGCAGATTTGTCTTCCACATTTTGTGGAAGACGGATGTATTGATTGGGATTCAAGGGAATCCAATTGGGCCACAATCAAGGCCGTTTAAGTCCAAAATAGATTACTAGTAAATCAATGAAATCTGCTGTATACATCTAATTACAGCTACATTAATATCTCCTAAGATTGGTATTTACAATTATCATTAATATTATACACATGGGATGACTTTATTGTTTGTGGTTTTCATCTCTACTCCAAGGGTGCATGTTTGATTCACATTACCTATAAAAAGGGGCTCATGACAAAATTGCTTTGTCTACTTGGCAGGGCATGAAGGTTAGTTTAGATCACCCCAAGCTAAGTGGGGAAAGCACAGTACAAAGTGCAATTACTGAAGTGGCTGCCATGGTAGGGGAGAATGTAAAGCTCAGAAGAGGTTTTGTGTTGTCCACATCTTCACTTGGTGTCATCTCTTCCTACCTTCATACCAGTCCCCAGCCAGGTGACCTGGATCTAAATCTCAAATTTACATTTGAACAATTGGATTTGCTTTCTTAAACTAACGTTGTATAAGCACCTTACATTTTGAACCCACAATTATGCACATCACAACATTGAAATGAACACTGATACTCAACTTGTGGATCAGTTGTATATCAACCAAGTGACCATCTTTTTTAGTTCTGTCTGTTTCCTTCCAGCATTGTTTTTGTGAATCCATATCCAAAATCTGTTGGCAGATTCTTATGTAAGTTCATCAGTAATTGTGATGGTATAGATCCTAGAAATGTTCTTCTTTTTGTTATTAAAAAAAAGAAAGAAATTTTCTATCTGTTTAAGGCATTTTTAAGAATGTTATACTTTCTGTTATATTATAAAAAAAAAAGGAAGAAAGAAAGAAATGTTCTTTCTGGTTACGACTTCTTAAGTTCATGGAAAACACTCAGCAATTCTTATTCCTTTAGATAAAGCACTGTTTGTTTCTGTGAACAACACTTTTTAGCCATCTGTTTACAGAGGCTAATTAGATGGCAGACTCTTGGCCAACTCCAGTGTTGATGGGGCTTCTATATGCTGTGGTCTTTTTCGAAATTGTCTCTTTAGCTTTTGTTGTGATATGTTGGTATATGCCTTTTACACCATCTGGTGCACTCTCTTCTTTATCTAATATAATTGATGCTTTGTATTTTTGGTAATCAATATAATTGATGTAAGAGCTGCTCAAAATAAAAAGAAAAAACAAAAAGCAAAAAAAGTTGATCAAAATTCTAAAAATGAAAAGAAAAAAAAAAGTTGCTCGAAATTTAACTTTCAAAAATAGCTAGGCGGTACAAGAGTGATATAGTGACTAGCTAGCCTCTGAAACAGAGGAGGAAACAACCAAAGGAAATGCCACACTAAAACTACATGCCATACTCATATGTATGCTTGTACATCTGGGTGGGCTGTGTTGGGCTAGGGGGTCCTGGTCTGTGGCCCAGCCCGAGGCACAACCTAGCACATCCCGACACAACATTTCTATTATTGTATAAATTAACTATAAATTTAAAATAATTAAAATTTTTTTCTTCATTTGTAAATTAGTGTCCATATTTGTGCATTTATTCTACTAGTTTTAATTGTATTACAAGTTCGAAACCCTAAAAGTGCCTAAAAGTGCATAACTCTCCAATTTATATAAAAAAGTTTTGAATTAAAAAAACATTAAAGGGGCATGTGGGCCAGCCCATGGGCAGCACTGCCCAGCCCATTTGGGGCATGGCCCAGCATGGCATCACTGGGGCCGTGCTGGGCTGGCCCTCAGATACCTGGGCAGGGCATGGCACGGCCCGTGATTTTACATGGGCTGGCACGGCACAACCCACATGTACATGCATATCCATATGGACTCTGGCAAAGTGCAATACCTTTCATCTATAATTTGGTTTTGACATAAAATTTTATGGTTGAATGTTGATCATAGAATAGTGAAACACCAAACAGTCAACTAGTGGATACTTTTCAATGTAACATGGTTTCTTTGAAAAGTTTGGGACAAAATTTGGCTATATATTGCAAAGTTTAGGAGGATTTTTGGGATGTTCATCTTATCACTATATAGGTTACTTTATGGGACCACCAGTAATCATTGGGGGAATGTGATGGTCTATGCATGGATTAGGGATGCCCAACAAAGCCAGATTAATGGTATGGTCAAATGCGACAAGAGCCTGTATATAACTGTTAGAAGTTGCTCATTGTTGCAACCATCAGGTTGTGAGTCAATCAGTCAAGTCATGTTACCTATCTAAAAATTAAAAATAATGATCAGATGTATGATACAAAGACCCAAAGATTGACAGTTCAAACATATTGAAAAAATGGGGATCTATAGGTGAGAGTACTCGAATTTCCATCAAAGTTTGGCCAATGCTAAATACATGGCACACGTGAATGTGAGGTAAGGTATGGTGAGTAGCTGAAGTGAACTAGAACTAAACCCCTAACCTAAGCATGTAAATGTGGGCAATGCTGGTTGTTTGGCCAGTTGAACGGCCCGGCCCGGCCCTGCCCAGGCAGCTATGAAGCCAGCCTAACACGGCCCATGGCATGACTTATGTCGTGCCATGCTGCCCATGGGTCGGCCCACATGCCCCTTTTAATTTTAATATTTTTTATATAAATTGAGGGAGAGATTATACACTTTTAAGGTTTCTAACTTGAAATAAAATTGAAAATAGTAGAATAAATGTATAAATATGGACACTAATTTATAAATGAAGAGAAAAACTTCAATTATTTTACAATTTATACTTAAATTTATATAGAAAAATAAAGATATTTTATTATAAATACCAATTTGGGCTATGTCGTGCCAGCCCACGGCCCAGGCACCCTAGCCCAACACAACCTAGATAAGGAAGGGGCCGTGCCATGTCGGCCCACAGCCCATGGTCCCCTGGCCTAGCACGGTCCAGCCTGGGACCGTGCAGTGCTAGGTTGGCCTGTTGACCAAGTCAATGTGCCGTTTTTGCGGGCTGGGCCATGCCGTGCTTGGGTGGCCTGCCCATATTTACACCCACACCCCCACGCCTGCCACCACCATTAAAATAAAAGTGAAAATAAACTGAAACACAAAATGGGAAAATATAATTGCCCATGTAAATTAATAGTTACATTATGACATATAATCACTACTATTTGAGCACTGATGCGTTTGGATCATAATTCCACATAGTTTTGAATTAAACATTGAGGAATTTTGTTTTAATTTATTGTGCATTCTTCATACTAAATATTTATTCATTAACTTTCAATTTTAGGAAATCTTGCAGTCTCTTTGGCTAACATTGTTAATTTCCATATTAGTATAGTTTGAAATTTGAATAATATTTGGTTCGTATTGTTGACCATGATTGGCTTTTGCTCTTGTGAAGGTTTGGGTCGTATTGCTGGAATCTTATCTCTAGAAGCAGAAAATGATGTTCCACTGGATGCTCTTCAGCGTGTTGGTTCATCATTGTCAATGCACATAGTAGCAGCAAAGCCATTATTCTTATCTAAGGAACTCGTTTCTCCTGACGCGTTGGAGAGTGAACGTGAAATTCTCAAATCTCAGGTATTTTATGTGATTTTTCTTTGAATGTTGTTTTTTTTTTTGTCTGCACATTTTATTTTTTTAATTAACATGAAAATCTTTTGTTTAAAGGTTTATTCGATTATTAATATAGAATCCTATGATCACTGTTGCAGTCAGTCCCAATTACAAATATGAAATCTTTATTAGTAGTCTAGTGACTTCTATGTAATTGATAATAAATACTTGGGCGCCTTCTGTGTAGATACTAAAAAATATGGGTAATGTGATTAATACATAAAAGAAAATGTTGTCCAACGCTAAGGATGATAATCTGTCAATTCTCTCTTTTTTTTTTTCTTTACTATTCCATATTTCTTGACACTTTGTGGTAGAATCCTAGATCTACAAGAGTCTACATAATCAACTTGGTATCATGATGCAGTATGGGCCCCACAAGTGGTCCCCTTTCAAATTAGATTAGGACCACATTATTATTAGCTTTCTAATTGCATTATTATGGAAGTTTCCATTGATAGATTAGGATTTTCTTAGGCATTAAGTTTGTTTTCTTATTTATATTACATTGTAGTGAATTTTTTTTCAGACTTTGATTATTGAATAGAATTGTGGGTTTTATCCTTAGAGGTGTGTCCTCGTGTGTTGAAGTCTTCTTAATGATTTGAAGTATCCTCGGACACGTGCTTCGGCACTCTCGCAAGCCCTAATCCTAGGGCTTGCATCATATCAGAGCCCAACTTAGGAGGAAGACAAGTAGATAAACAGATCTACTGGCTTTGATCTGATTTTCCTAAAGGTTCAAGAAGTGCAAAGCCCCAGCTGAGCAGCTGTACATGTTTGGCTGGGTGGTCTGGCTCCACTGATCAGTCGACCTGTGTGTCAACTTGCTGTTATGGATGTAGAAGCTTTAAAGGCTCTTCTTTAGGTTGGAAAATGATGATCTAATAGTTGATTAGGGATATCAACTATGGTTTTTGACATTGTGGCAGGATTCAAAAGACGTTGACTGGTTTGGTGTTCGTCAGCCCTACTTGGTGTTAGACAGGGATTGTTTACCGTTGGAGTTCTTGAGTACTTCAGTTGGCATGGTTGCCGGGTTCAAATCTGGTTCAAACCTGCTATAGACTTTTTTGACTTTTTTTTTTAATATCAAAAGAGGTGTATTTTCTGAAATCTGTGTTTTTTTTTCTTTTTTGAAATCTGAATTTGCAATGGAGTCCAAACACACTGGTGAGAGTTCTACATCCAATTCCCAACAGCTTCCTGGTGTTGTGATGCAGTCTAGGGCAGATCTAGGGCACATCAGACCTCTTCAAATTAGATTAGGATTCTTATTGTTATTATTAAGAAAGTTTCCATTTTTAGCCTAGGGTTTTCTTGCTTATTAAGATTGTTTTACTATATATATGGCTTTGTAGAGAAGAGCTTCTCAGATTGGTTTGATTAATAGATTTGGGTTTTTCCCAGAGGTGTTTCCTCGTGTGTATTGAAGTCTTCGTGACGATTCGAAGTGTCGTTGGACACGTGCTCCGGCACTTCCATGCAGCCCTAGCCCTTGGGCTGCATCAGATTGGTATCAGAGCCCGATCTCCACTGTCACCGTCACCGTCACCGAATCCCACCATCACAGCCAACCACGCCATCCCGGCCACAAACCCTAATCGTCCCAATCCCCTTGCCACAGTCCCCAATCCCTACTCGCCCCACCATCTTCGCCACAGAAGACCACCGAAACCCCGATCCCACACAGTCCCGAGTCCCCAACACCCGGCCCGAAGCCAAACCCCACCCCCATCTTCGTCCAGCGCCAGCAATCGTGGACGACCGAACCCAACCCATCATCCTCACAGAAACCCCCTCCTCTGCCAACTTTCCTAAATCAGGCCCTCCTCAGCCGAAACCCTGTTCAACCCTCAATCGTCGGCGTATACCTACTCTTCCCCTTGTCTGTCGATTCAGACAAAACCCCATCTGCCTTCTGTTATCTCCATCCCAACAAAAAACCCCAACCTGTGACACCCAAAAACCCGATCGGAACCCAGATCCACCACCGCGAACCCCAGACCCTGCAAAACCCCCATCGACCCTTCTCAGTCCAACCCTTCTCCTCCCCAACCCAGAGTGAAAAAAAAAAAAAAAAACAGAGCGTACCTGGCACCGGTGACTTCCACCGTCGACATCACCGTCAGCAGCAGCGGTGGCCTCCAGATCTCTGTGACCGGTGACTTCCACCGCCGCTAGCAGTCTCTGTGCTTCGTGCGCCAGACCAGTACGCTCCCACCGGTCGTCACCTCATCCAGTTGTTTTCGTTGTCGCCACGCCACCACTGCCGATCGTCCCCGTCCGCAGACGATCTGCTCTGCTGCTCTGCCCTTTCTCCAGCGCGTCCACGACCTCCCACGATCTCCAGCACGTCCAAGCCACCTCCGCTTCAGTCTCCATCGCAACTGATCTCAGCAGATAAGGCTCCTTCCTCTGTTTTATTTTCTTTCTCTGCACACAGCCCAAAACAGAAGGCTCCAGACGCTGGCGGGTGCATCTGGACCTCGACCCGAACACGTGTCACCCGGCCCAAGCACGCGCACCCGACCCACTGCATAGTAAACGGGCCTAAGTGGGTCCGGCTCCTCACAAGTCCAACCCGACCCAACCCACCTTAAAAAAAAAAAAAAAAAAAATGCCTCCTAAGAAGCAAGTGGATGCTGAATCTTCATCTTCTTCACTTGAAGATTTGGCGAGTGCCATTAGAGAGTTATCTGCAAAAGTTGATGGCATGCACACCGCCCTGCACCAATTGGATCTTCGAGTGACAAATTTAGAAAATCATCAACGTGTGCATCTCCACCGTGAAGATGGTGCACATATTCGGAATCCACGGGAGCCGCCAGTCAATAATCCTGATAGAGAATTCGGGATTAAAATTGTGATTCCTGAATATGATGGAAAATTGCAGCCCGCGGAATTTATGGATTGGTTAGTGTGCGTGGAGAATATTTTCGCGCATAAGCCAATGACTGAGCATCATAAAGTCACACTGATTGCCACTAGATTTCGTAATTATGCTGCAACTTGGTGGGCTGAATTGCAAAGAAAACGGAGGAATCAAAACATGGACCCAGTTGATACATGGACTGAGATGAAAAATATTTTGAAGCAAAAATTCCTCCCTGTCAACTATGCAAGAGATCTCCGTTCTAGTTTTCAAAACTTGAAACAACGGTCCAAGTCAGTTGTTGAATATTCTGAGGAATTTTTAACTCTGCAAGCTCGTTGTGGTTTGAATGAAGATGATGATGTGGTAGTTGATAGATTTTTCAATGGATTGAGACTAGACATTCAGCATATCCTTGCCTTCCAACATTTTGATAATGTCGATGAACTCATCCAACATGCTGTCAAGGCTGAGGGAATTGCAAATCATCAAGTACAAAAATCCAAATGGGCTTAGCCAAAGAATTACCCTTTACAAGAAGCTAAATCCAATGGACAGATTTTTGCTAGGACTGAAGGTCAAAATAAGATGGTTTGTTTCCATTGTCACCAGCATGGGCATCGCGCCGCAGATTGTCCAAAGCGAATACATCTAATTGAGATTGAAGGTGCTGATAACAATATCCGAGATGATATTGACACTGATCCTAAGGATATTGACAATGCCAAGGATATTGACACTGCAGATATTGACTTCACCGATGCAGAGCCGCCAGATGATGCTCTTATTGTCCTCAAGGATGCGTCACCAACTGTTGAGCATAAGTGGCTGCGCAAAAATATTTTCCGTTCCACAGGAATGATTCAGGGACAAAACTGCACAGTTGTTATTGACAGTGGAAGTTGTGAAAATCTCATCTCCCAGGCTCTTGTTGATCGCCTCCAATTGAAAGTTTATAAGCATAACCGTCCTTATTTTGTCAAATGGCTAATGAATGGTGATCGAGCGCATGTTCGACATACTTGCAAAGTTACTTTTGCCATTGGTGAGAATTACAAGGATACAATTTGGTGTGATATGCTACCTATGGACAGTGGTGATATCTTATTGGGCCGTCCGTGGATGTATGACAAGAATGGAACTCATGGTATGCGCGACAACACCTATACATTCATGCATGGTGGACAGCAAGTTACTCTTCATCCTGAGAAACCACAACCGCCAAAGAAGAATTCCTGGAAAGCTGCCACAAAGGATGTCCTTCATGTCCAACACATTTACACTGGTAACCCGAAGCAGCATCGAGTTCGAGGACGAACTCTTCTTTCAACCCGGGGAGGATGATGCAGTCTAGGGCACATCTAGGGCACATCAGACCTCTTCAAATTAGATTAGGATTCTTATTGTTATTATTAAGAAAGTTTCCATTTTTAGCCTAGGGTTTTCTTGCTTATTAAGATTGTTTTACTATATATATGGCTTTGTAGAGAAGAGCTTCTCAGATTGGTTTGATTAATAGATTTGGGTTTTTCCCAGAGGTGTTTCCTCGTGTGTATTGAAGTCTTCGTGACGATTCGAAGTGTCGTTGGACACGTGCTCCGGCACTTCCACGCAGCCCTAGCCCTTGGGCTGCATCATGTTGTTAATCCTAATGCTAGGATCAACCCAAGTCTTTTAATGGTACAAACTTTAAGGACTGGGCATATTCAGACAAAGTGGCTATTGGAGGCTCCAAAATAGTTGGATATATTACTGGAAGCATTAAGGAACCTGCAAAAGATGATCCAGCATATTCAGATTGGGTATAGGAGAATATTTAGCAATGAATTGGATTCTTAACTCTATGGAAGAGGGAATTGTAGAAAGTTTCAAATATTCTGATACAGCCAAGGAACGCTGGGATTCCATAAAAGCAGCATATGCTAGGAAAAGAAATAATGCCTGTTTACTTGAGTTTTAAAAAACAAATTGCAACATTTACCCAAGGAAATCTGTCTGTTGGAGATTATTATGCAAAATTCAGATCTTTATGGTGTGAGTTAGACTTATATCTTAGTCCTGAATGGTGCTGTGCGAAAAAAATGGCCAAGTTATTGGAAGATACTTGTGTTTGAACTTCTTGGGGGTGTTAAGCCAGAGTATGAAATAGTTTGTGCCCAAGTAACTCCTCTACCTCCTATAGGAACAGTCTTTGCATTGTTACAAGAAGAAGAAAGTCATACTAAAACACGACAAACTGCATATATTACTGTTCCTGATCGGTCTGTCCTTGCTAGTAACATCGCTATAAATTAGAATTTGAATTCAGGAGGTGGAAACGGAGGTGGAGTTGGTAATGGCAGAGGCTGTGGTCATGGTGTTAATTGTGGAGGTCGTATAGGTGGTGGACGCGGCTGGCGAGGTCCTGATAGGGATAAACTATTCTGCACACATTGTGGAAGATATAGACACACTCACAAAACATGTTGGAATTTGCTTGGGAGAAATCAAAATGCATCTCATGTGTTGAGTCAGAGAAAAATACCAATTATGGTGATCAAGAGAAAGCTATTACAGAAGTTGAATTTCAAAACTTGCAAAATCAACTTTATATCCTCGGTCAGATGCTAACGGCCTTGGAAGGTGCACCTCAAACATTAGTAGTGGGTATGATTTCTTCCTCTTCTTCTCATAATCCGGCTGCTTTGGATTCTATCCCTTCTTCACCTGCATGGGTTATTGATTCAGGTGCCACAGACCATGTGACAAGTATGCAATATGAGTTTCATACCTATACACAAAGGTCACTTGGGAGAGTAAAAATTGCTGATGGAACGTTACTTCAATACTTGGAAAAGGGTCCATCAATGTTTTACCGAATCTATCATTATCCTCTATCTTACATGTCCCATCTTTTTCATTTAACCTTATTTCTGTCAGTGCTTTGTTCTGTGACCTTCTTTCTTTCTCATCGTATATTTTAGGATTCGAACATGGGGCAAATGATCGGTGGTGGCTGTGAGAGTAATGGTCTATATCTTCTGGAGCAAGCAATAAAAGAAGCAAGAGTTTTACAGTCTACTACTAGTGAAGAGAATGAAATCATGTTATGGCATTGTCGCCTTGGACATGCACTAGTCCAGAGTCTTAGGAGTATATCTGCTTTAAAGTTTAAAAATAATGTTCAGCATTTGGATTGTGATGGTTGTTAGTTTGCTAAAAAATAAAAGGAGTGTTTATCCCATTAATATTAATAAAAGAAGTGACTTTCCATTTGATTTGGTTCATTTTGATGTATGGTATGCTCCTTTTGCTTCTATTTATGGCCATTGGTATTTTGTTACTTTCATTGATGATGCATCTAGATGTACTTGGGTTTATCTTTTAAATTCAAAAGGTGAAGTTTTGAATACTTTCGAGGAATGTAATAAGATGGTGGAAGTAAAGTTTGATTAGAAGATTAAGGTGTTTCAATCTAATGATGGTGGAGAATATGGGCCTGTTTGGCATTGTTCCTGTGTTGTTCCCAATTTTGTGCTCAGATCTAGTTGTGCTAAGGTCGGGTTGTGCTGAAATGAAACTCTGTAGAACTTGTTTGGCAACATTGTTTTAAAATACTCTGCTGAGTATATACCATACGGAACTTGTTAACGGTTTAAAAAATTTCTCCAACGAATGAAATCAAGAGAATAATAAGATCTAAAATGTGGAGCCCCCTTTTTGATATTTGCAGCACTTTATTATTGGCGTACATGGGACCCACCTGTAGAAGTTACAACTTAGTATCCACCTTTAAAAATTATAACATGGGCCCCATAGTCATAGGATTTATAAGGTGGGCCTACCTTTATAAGAATTATAATGTGGGCCCACCATTGGAAATTATAAGAGATTATAATGTGGGGCTAACCTTTATTGATGTAAATGTGAGACCCATCTTTGTAAATTACAACATAGTACACTTATAAAGTAGGACTACAATTTGTGATCTTGACTACGTGACCCATATTTAGAAATTACAAAGTGGAGCTACATTTTTTGTGATTCTATACATAGGACCTTCATTTAGAAATTAAAATGTGGTGCCTACTTTGGAAATTATGAGATATTATAATGCGGGATTATCCTGTTTGTTAATTGTAAATAGGAGTCTCACTTTAAAAATTATATGGTACCCACCTTTAGAAATTAGAACATGGGACTACATTTATAGGATTTACAATGTGGGTAGAGACATTCAAAGGAATTAAAATGTGGCTCCACCTTTTTTTGATTTTTTTAAAAGATTAATTTTTTTGAAAGATTAAATATTTTTTGAAAGATTAATTTTTTTTGAAAAATTAAATATATTTTTTGAAATATTAAATATGTTTTTTGAAAAATTAAATATTTTTTTGAAATATTAAATATTTTTTTAAAGATTAAATATTTTTTTAAGGATTAAATATTTTTTTAAAAGATTAATTATTTTTTTGAATGATGAAGTATTTTTTAAAAATATTAAATAGTTTTTTTTGAAAAATTAAATATTTTTTCAATGATTAAATTTTTTTTGAAATATTAAATATTTTTTTGAAAGATTAATTCTTTTTTGAAATTTTAAGTATTTTTTCTTGAAAGATTAAATATTTTTTTGGAAAGATTAATTTTTTTTTGAAAGATTTTTTTGACCATGTAACTCACATTTAGAAATTAGAATATGGGGCCCACATTCAAAAGATTTATAATGTGGTCCCCCCATTATGAGAAATTAGAAATCATAATATGAGCCCACCTTTTGTAATTGTTAACATATCACCCACTTTAGGAATTAAGTAGTAGAATCATGTTGGGATAAGAAGGAATCAATGGGGTAGTAAGTTCTTTAAAAAAATGAAGTTTTTTTTGTTCTTAGTTTCTTATGCAATGGGTTAAGATTTTGAGGTTTCTTCCAGTGAGATCAACGTTCAAAACAATGAGTTGCGCATACCAAACATGTTTTCTGCAGGTTTATCTCACAGGAATATGGAAACATCCTAGTTGCATGATGCCAAATGCACCCTATATGTCTCGTGAGTTTCACTTCTATTTATCTGAGAATGGGATTGAGTTTCAAACTTCATGGGCATACACCCCTAAACATAATGGAGTTACAGAAAGAAAGAACAAGCATTTCTTAGAAGTCGCTAGAGCTCTATTACTTGAAATGAATGTTCCAAAGTCCTTTTGGTCATATGGTGTGTTGACATCAGCTTTCTTAATTAATAGGATGCCATCAAGAGTATTAGGAGGAAAAAGCCCAATGGAAGTGTTGTGTCCAAATATAACTTTGTTTCCAATTCCAGAAAAAGTTTTTGGATGTTCTTGCTTGTACACATTCCCAAACAACACCGAGATAATTTAAACCTAAAGGCCATAGAGTGTATTTGTGGGATACCCAAGTACTTAGAAAGGTTACAAATGTCATCTTCCTGGTAAAGGTGGAAAGACATTTGTTACAATGGATGTAACATTCCATGAAGATGTACCTTTTTACTCCTTACACGGTAAAGAGTCAGGGGGAGCATGTTCCCCTGGTTTAGTTTGTACATCCACCATCATATTTGGGACAAATGGATGATAATAGAGATGAACAACATGAAAAGCAGCCAGGGACAGTGCCAGAGACTTCTGCGAAGACTAGAACAACAAAATCATCACCAAAGCCAATTCAGGTGTATTCTTGAAGAAAGAAGAAGACTAGACCGTTATCCTCATCGACATCATCAGTTGATGCTCTAAGTTCAGATCCCCAGCCCTCCTTAAGGTAATTCTTCTGATCTTGAGCTTCGTATTGCCTTAAGCAAAAGTACAAGATCATGTACTACTCATCATCCCATTCAAAATTTTGTTTCTTATAACCACTTGTCACCTATCTTCTGAAAGTGTACCCACACATGTCTGAGGCACTTGCTTACCCTATGTGGAAAGAGGCAATAGTAGAGGAAATGGGAGCACTTGAGAAGAACAATACATGGGTGCTGACATCTTTTCTAGAAGGAAAACGAACTGTAGGCTGTAAGTGGGTCTTTACTTTAAAATACAATCCTGATAGCTCCATAAATAGATATAAATCCTGTCTTGTTGCCAAGGGCTTTACCCAGTCATATGGAATTGATTACTTTGAGACCTTTTGTCTAGTGCTAAAGTTAAATTCCATTCGAGTCATATTGTCCTTGGCAGCTAATTCTCATGTCCATTATATCAATTAGATGCAAAGAATGCATTTTTCCATGGGGACCTTCAAGAAGAAGTCTACATGGATCTTCCGCAAGAATTTGTTGTCAAAGGGTAGGAGGACAAAGCTTATCTTCTGAAGAAATCACTTTATGGGCTAAAGCAGTCTCCTCGAGCATGGCTAGACCATTTAGTAGGGCTGTGATCAGTTTTGGATTTAACAGGTGTCATGCAGATCAAACTGTGTTTGTCAATAGAAGAAACATGAAAGTAGTGATACTTGTTGTGTATGTTGATGATATCATAGTCACGGGGAGGATGAGATTGATAAACTCAAAGAGTTCTTAAGAACTGAATTTGAAATCAAAGACCTTGGAACTTTGAAGCATTTTCTTGGTATTGAAGTTGCAAGGTCACAGAGTGGAATTATTATTTCTCAGCGAAAATATACTCTTGACCTTCTTGAAGAAACTGGAAAATTGGGAGTCAAACCTGTTGATACACCTCTTGAACAAAATCATGGATTGCATTTAAACAAAATATGGAGGTTGATTGCCACTATATCAGAGAAAAGATTGAAATCGAGGATGTGGAGCTATTTTATATATTATATTAATCAAGTGATCAAGCTGCAGATTCTCTAACAAAAGCAGTGGGCAGGAAAGAGTTACAAGCAGCTTTATCCAAGCTGGGCATAGTTAACATATATGCACCAGCTTGAGGGGGAGTATTAGTAGTCCAGGGACTTTTACGTAATTGATAATAAATACTTGGGCCTTCTTTGTAAATACTCAAAAGTATGGGTAATGTGTTTAATACATATAAGAGAGTGTTGTCCAACCCTAAGGATGATTATCTTTCTTTCCTCTCTCTAATTCTCTTATGTTTTCCTCTTTTTCCTTCTTTTCTACTATTCCATATTTCTTGACACTTTGTGGTAGAATCCTAGATCTACAAGAATCTACATATTCAACTATCTTTACTTAGGAATGAACTTGAAGTTCTCTTTTCAGTTATTGTCATTGCTTCCTGATCTTAGTTGTACATGTTAAAAATCATGTTTCTTAAGCGTAATCTTACAAATTGAATATTGTGAAGTTAGGTGCTCGAAGATCACTGGTATAATTGCCTGGCTGTGTGTCAGTCTTTGTTTATGGCTATTAGCCATAGTGCTAATGTAAATGAAGAATCCGTAGCATTACAATAGGTTTTTATGCATGGCTTTCACAATTTTGCTTGTTGCACGATTGTCAACTAGCATCCATGGCTATGTGCCATCCAGATTTTAGTCTCCCTGCTGTCTTACATGGATTGCTGCTCTATCCTCTGATTTTGTGACATTCATGCTTATTGTTTTTGTTGTTGTTGGCATCGTCGTCATCATTGTTGTTGTTGTCATAGGTGAGGTAAATCAAACAACCTTGTGGTTGTGGCAATGAGCACCTTGCAATTGTGCTAGGTCTTGTCTGAGTGGCATTATTTATTACCTGCATTAGTCAGTACCATTTTCTGGATTTATTTCCTTTTATTCCTCTGTTACTTTGAAGGAGCGTCCTCGAGTACTCTAAAATTTCTGTATCTTGTGTCTTCATGTTAGGCAGAGACAACAGGCAAGTCTCAAATGGCCATCGAAAAGATGGTGGAAGGTCGTCTAAGGAAGTATTTGGAAGAAGTGGTGCTGTTGGAGCAGAAGTTTGTTGTTAATGATAGTGTTAATGTGAAGGTATGTAAGATTTTGCTTCTTGGCCTTGTTTGGCATTTGCATGTCTTCTTGTTCACACTTAAGTAGTTGTAATGTTATCTCATTATGTGAAATGTTTGGAATGAAAATGAAGACCACAAAACCATTTCATAGAGTTTTTCACCAATTTGGGATGCCACAGGTCAACTTATTGTTTTTACATTTGTGAATGGGCATCATGGACTGTCATTTGTGAGTTGAATTTGCACCCAAGTTGGTCTTGTTGATACTTTTGGTGTTACTGGTTATTAACGAGCTAGAGGTCACGAGTTTGAAACTCTTGGGAGGCATGTTACCTCCATCTATTTGTCAATTCCGTTTGTATGTTGGGTTTAAATTTGAACGGCATTCCATTTGAGGGTTTTGGGTGGAAGGTTGATATACATTGTTATGCCCTTCACTAACTGCTCGTGCTTTTGGTGCTACTGGTTATTAACAGGTCTTAACTCTCATCTTGTTTGCTTCTTTTCAGTTATGACTTTTCTCTGATATTACCACTTAAAAAGAAGGGAAAACTGGTTCCCCCTCCTTTCTGTCTGTCTCTTTAATCATACGCTGCTAATCAACATATAAAATAGATAAAGTATATGCTCTCTCTCTCTCTCTCTCTCTCTCTCTCTCATTAACCATATGTCGCTAATAACGTATATGCTTGCTCATTTTCTTTTGACCTGTAAACAGAAATAGGCCATTTCAATCATTAACAGATATCTTATTCATTAGATCATATTCTATTTCCTTCCTTTCAAATCTGGCTTTAGAAATTTTGTTCAATTTCTAATTTATCTGCTACTCTTACAGTCAGTGCTAAATGATCTATCGAAGGAAGTGGGCTCACCTGTGACTATAGGCAAATTTTTTAGGATGGAAGTTGGAGAAGGAATCGAGAGGTAACTATTGGATCAAGTTAGTCATCGTCATCATCATGAGACTTATTTGAAGATTACATGTTCAGCAGATGTATGTTTTCATGGGAGAAAATCCTGCATTCCTACACATTTCAGAGGAAATTGAGATTCTCTCTATCAGGGAAATCCTCTCCAATGAATCCCTTTGATTAGAGAGTTACAAATCAATTTACAATCATTTAGCAATCTAATGAGATAATCACATATATTGTGTTCCTAAGTTGTATACTATATGTGCACTATTTTTCAATTTGGTTCTCTGGAAAATTTTCTCCTGCACAAAGGAGGGTGCATGTGGACTGTCACCTAATGCAGGACCCTCCCTAATTTCATTGGGTCCTGTGTGAGGATGGCCCTGTTGCACAGTGCACAGTGCAGGCATGCACAGGAGAAAATCATGCTACTTTTGTAGTACATTTAAATGTATTTTCCTTCACAATACAATGATGATATGATGTTGCCTATATTTATTTATTTATTTTTGCCTCAAAGGCTGCAACGCTAGCATGCTCGCTACTCTGGGAATCTAGCTCAACCATGATGTCTGTGATGTTCTGCACTGTAAAGATTTTTTTTTTCTTTTTCTAACAGGGTAGAAGCATCTGGTGCACCTGAAGTTGCGGCTCAGGCAGTTTAAGTTGATCATCTCGTTATCGGAAATGAAGGATGCTCCAGCAGTTATCACTGAATCCAATCAGTGAGCATCGAGTGGCTTATCCGATCCTGAATGTTTAACAAGCGCTTTATGCCCTTCATTGCGATTATGCGGCTATAACTACTTTTACAGGTTGTCTGTATTTTTGTCAACACAAGGAGAGTTATGGTGATGTCTATTGTGATTCATGCACTGAAATCGTTACAGTTGAAAATAGGTTGCAAACTTTATTCACATTTTTCTGAAAGATTTTATTTATGATTTGTTCGGATTAGTAGTAGAAAATACAAGTTGATATATGTTGAAGATGCTGAGGAACTGTTTGTTGCATGTAATTGAACTACTAGGAATTATAAGATGTATTGGGGATGTGATTATAATTGAAGAACAAATGTGGTCTTGCATGGTGCTGCCCAAAAAATATTGGGGATGTGATGGAGTCCTGGCAGGGCTATTGCTTTACGGGGTGTGGCCGACTCTTATGGACAATGATTCCTTTTGCTATCTTATGGGCGATTTAGAAGGAAATAAACAGCAGGATTTTTAGGGGCACCTCTACTTTGAAATTTGGCTTGATTTCTAAAGTTGCCATAAAGGATTGCGAAATGGGCCTTGCTTAGAAAGGAAATTTTCAATTTTAGTTTGAATGATATTTTTCCCAATTGGAGAGCTCGGATAGAGTGTGGTACTTTTGAGAAGAAACCATTCTTTGGTCTTTCCCTCATTATGGGGTCTTAGAGTTTAACGTGGATGGAGCTTCTAGGAGTAATTGGCCCGATGGGAATTGGTGAAGTTGTTTGTAATATCAAGGGGGAGGTATTGCTTATGTTTTTCTATCATGGTAGTGTGCAATTCAAATGAAGCCAAGGTGATCCAGGAGAATATGAGGTCTATCCTAATATGATGAGATCATATCTAAATTAATAATTAAAATCAAGTTATAAGCATGGCAATTAAAATTGAACATTGAAAATCAAGTTAGCAATAAATCTAAGGTCCAAGGTGATTCATAGATCCCGCAGTAAACCTTCTAGTAGAAAAAAGGGGTAGGATTTTAATGGAAGATAGAACTTCTAAGTTGCTTAGGGGTCACAGTTAAGATCCAATGGTTTTGATCAGAGATTTACTGTTTAGATGGGGGGATCGAGTGTTCAATGGTCTAGATCTAATAGTGAAAATGTTGTTTAATTGTTCAGATGGTGTAGATCCAAGATGTAGGAATTTGGGGTTGACGGATTTGGGTTTTGGGGTGATTGTGGCTATCGATTGGTTGATTTGAGTATGTGGGAAGAATATTGGTATGAGTTGGATGGTTCTTGGTGATATGGATTGGTTGATTTGGTGGAAAAGGGTATGCCCATGAAGACAAATATGAAGAAAGATATTACCTTTGATTGGGCTTTCACTAAACTCTAATCTGGAGGCTTTATTATAGTTCTCAAGAGAAATGTAGGAACTCCTGAGATTCAAAGAAAGGGCAAGAAAGCTCTCTTTTCATTCATAATAATGGCATAACATAGCATAATCGAAAAGAAGACAATGACAGTCTTTAATAACAATACCCTAAGGAGAGATGATGACATCATTATACTTAAAAGAAAATAAAACAAAAGGAGCAGAAGAAAGATGGACTTGTGCGTGGTGGCCTCGGGATTCGTGTGTAAGGGATGTGTGCAAGAATTCCAAGGGTAAAACCCTTTAGTTGCTTTAAGTTATGCCCCCTCCCCCCATTCTTCTTTACTCATTTCTTAAAAAAAAAAACATGAGCCCCTTTTCCTTTCTAACACTCTTTTAATTAACTTGGCCATCTTTAAACTTCAAAAGCTCTTTTATTTCCTCCCATGTGGTACTTTCTAGTGTGGGGCCTTCAGGATGATTGCACACATGAGGTCTTCGCTTCATCATAAATAAGGTTCCGTGAAATTTAGTCATCAGATGCCCTCGCAGTGATGAACCAACGGTGGATTTGCACTTTCTTCGCGATCAAAGCCCGGATATGAATTATCCAACCATAATGCGGTTTGATCAGCGATCTTGCGCCTTGATCTTTTGTAGACCTTATAAGAACGAGGGGGATTAGGCTTGATGTCCCCATTGAAAGGTGGTTGCTATCTTGGAAGGCCTCAGATTGGTTTCTAAAGGAGATAGTGGCCCGCTTGTAATCAAGAGCAATTCTTCTCATGTGATTTCTTGGGCCTCTAAGCGAAAGGCTAATACGCGGAAACTTCAACTACACTTCAATGAAACTAGGGACTTAGCTGCTAATATCGATGTCTCCTTCAATCATGATGTTAGATTCTTTAACTCCATGGCGGATGTGTTAGCCAAGTAAGGGGTTGATGCACTGTTTTTTTGTGCTGGAGTGATTATGTAATTGGGTGTCTTATTTTTGAGGTTGGAATGTTACATCTCTCTTGCACATTTCCCCTTCCTCCTCTTGTTTTTTTTGTGTATTCATTTTTTGCTTTTCTTTTAATGAAATCTTCTGTTATCATTTTGAAAATATTGAACAAATGTGAATATCCAAAAATTGTCGTTGAATCATCTCCAGTGCAATTGAAAATGGATTGATGAAAGATGAGAAATGAATATGCTGCCGTAACTAGTAATTTAAGTCCTAGGAAAGGCAGGTTCCCATCTACTATACCTTAGATGAAGAATTTTATGGTTCTTTTGATATGTGGCCCTTCCATATATAAAGTTAGCTTTTGTTTGGTTGGAGCCCATCTTACAACGCATTTCTTTGCAAACAAACAGGCCTTAAATAATTTATTTTTTAATGTCTCACTTTTTTTGCAAGGTTTTAAAGCACAAATTGGAGCATTTGGGGACTGACATAGCTTTAGTGATATTGATAGTTTGTGGATCTACTTACCTTTAATCATTTATCATTTAATAGCTCTATTTGTATGATTAAAAAGTTTGACTTAAAGCCCTTTTATCTAGTTATATTGATGCATTTAACCCTAGTTTGGATCTAGACCACGTTTTTTTTTTTTGGCAATTGATACCAAACCCAGATACGAAGCATAGGTTTCTTGTCTAATTTGGGATCCACCATGGTTCAACCCTGAATCCAACTCGTTTTCATCCCAAAAAGATTTGATTATGGATCTCACCTATTACTATATTAGGTGCGGCATCAACTTAGAGAAAATGTATTCGATTTCAGTTCCAAATATCCGGATATGAAAGAAGATGTAGAGTGAATTAAAATGCTTCAAACCCTTTTTTTTTAAATAAACAAGTTGGACTATTAAATGATAATGATTTAAGTAGACTAGTTTTTTTAATTACTTGAATATAAGCCATCGAGGCGATGGCTCAGTTGGTTTGAGCCTTGTATTTGCTCGCCAAGTCTCAAGTTTGACTCCCGCCCCCTACATTATCCAGATACTATGTGTGCGACCATGTAGATAGCCCCCTAAGG
This sequence comes from Sextonia rubra, assembly GCA_037013555.1. Taxonomy (NCBI): domain Eukaryota; kingdom Viridiplantae; phylum Streptophyta; class Magnoliopsida; order Laurales; family Lauraceae; genus Sextonia; species Sextonia rubra. The sequence continues at coordinate 98,977,473 of JASUAD010000001.1, read as the reverse complement.
AATAGCCCTTGCTCGTCAGAATCGGGTAACTTCCGCGCCAAAGGCTAAAGGTTTGAAGGCTGGGCTGGCGAGGGATACCTTGGGTCATAAAAAAAAAAGAATATAAGACTTAAGCCAATTAGCTTTTCAGAAACATGAATATAACTAAACCTATTTTGGCCTCAAAACCTACATATTAAAATTTGACCATTAAAATATGTATGCTTTTAATATGTGAATGTAATTGTCTTTGACCCGAATGCTCTAGTTCGAATAGAATATCTCTGATCTTTATATGTGCAAATTGGATTGGGATTTAACTTTCTCGTGGATCCAATGCATTTGCAATCCTCTAATGTAGTAGGGTGACTTTTTCTAAACCATGAATGCAATTTCGCTAAGTTGCTGTGGTTGAATGATACAGTTAAGTATGATCCTTTTAGTGTCCTCCCCATCTATAGATATCATGTTGGTTGGAGATCATTGTGGAAGCCTTGGATGGTTGCCACGAGCCTGCTACAATGAAAGGGACCAATTTTGCAAAGGATGAGATCATGTATTGGTCAAGAGGTCAGAGGAGATCTACTAGCTCCCACTCAAATCATTGTCTAGTATCCACAGGCTTAGAGATGGATGCCTGATGAATGAGCCAATGAGTGGATGAACTAGATCTAGAGAATAGTTTCTCCCTCTTTTACTTTCCTTAATAATCCTTTTTTCAAACCTCTATCGCACACCAATTCTAAAAGAAAAAGATAGGGATATTTCTTTTTTGTCTTCTCTTCATCTCCTATATAGGCCAAGGAGAGATGACGGTTGAGGAGGGGCATAAAGAGGTCTCCAATGGCCTCTAATGCAATGTCCATTTCCTTAATCAAGAAGAAGGGAAATGACAAGATCTTTTAAGTGAGTGGTGTAACACTCCTACTCTATAATTAAGTATGTTTAGCGACTAAATGATTTCATTATTAGTGATTTTCCAGAGAATTAGTCTAGTTAATAATTTTTTGTTTTAATGAGTTACGTTTAGTGTCATGGATAGGTAGTTGGGTTGAGTTTAACCTGGATTAGTAGATACGAGCCATTTTTTCGTAAATTTAAGATGTGTAGATTTAAGTCATTTATGTATCATATTGGCATCATCACATATGTTTTGTCAAGCCCGTTAACTTTCGTAATTGACTCAAATGCAAATGAAGTCGTTTGAATTAGTTGGTCGTTCACTTGACTTAAACCGAAATTATCCCAAGAAATGGGGACTTTCTTATAAATCTTAGAAAACATGTCATATAAAAAGGCTCACCTACCTAGTCGATCTTCTCTTCCTGCATGCAATTCCTCTCCAACGTTGTGTTTTTCTTCTTCTCGTTTTCCATCATCCTTGAGCTCTACTCTGCATCTCTTTCTTCTAATCCGTCTTTAAGGTAAGAGTTTTATTTTCCATTATAGCTTCTTTGAGTTTAGAGAACTCACATTGCACTGCATGCACTCATTTTTTTTCTCAATTCTTACATGCATGACAATTAGGTCTAAAAATACCCAAATTGAGCCAAAAGAATGTTTAATAGTTTGAAAAGGTTAATTGAAGGCAAGTATAAGCAAATTTTGTTGAATGCATGTCGATATGTTTTGATTCTTATGATTCTTATAAATCTTTCCATTTTAATATGTTTTATAGTCTTTCTTTTGTATTTCTATCTTCCTTGTTTGAATTTGCATGTACTTACCAAGTTTTGCAACGAAAGCAAACTGCTCTAGAAAATCTGAAGCTTATGGCTACGCCGTAGGTCTTCCACTGCTCAAACTCTAGAGAGCAACAAATTTGAAATTTGTACTACGGTCAAGCCACAGCTAAGCTATATGATGAACTATGGTTACGCCGTAACCTAGTCATAAGTAATTTTACGGTTTGAAAACCCAAAAGCATGAAAAATTGAAACCCTTCTACGGCTGAGCCACAATCAAGCCGTATAATGTGCTGTGGCTCCGTGGCTCAACCGTATAATAAATACAGCTAAGCCATAAGACGAACCATGATTTAGCTGTGAATACGGGAGAATCTAGGTAACTACGGTTAAGCCGTAAAATGCCTACGGCTTGCGATAAGTCACCTACGGCTAATCCGTAAGGCCACTGAAAACCAAGGCTAAATTAGGTATTGTTAGGAGACCTTGTAGGGCTTTAGTTTTGGATCCCTTTACCTCATAAACTGGTCTAATGGAAAAATTGAATATCATGAATGGTCTTGAGCGTTGAGACTCATTCATGTTTGTTGTCCATTTGTTGAGCACCTCCCCATTGGTATTGGTTTAAGGGACTTCGATACATATTCCTGATACAATGTAACACCAAAGAAAGACAGATGTGTATCGAATAACTTAAAATCACATCAACATGTACGATTAAAAACAATGGATGACTAGATTAGGGTTGTCTAGTAAGCCACCTTGATCCCATGGAACTGAATTGAATTGTATAGCATATTGAATTATGATTAAATTCTTCTTTCCTTCCAATAATGCTTTGAATTGAATGATCATTTCTCAATTAATTCTAATTGTGTTATTTCTTGATGTACGTTTTCTATTGACTTTGACATTGAATTAAATATGAATGAATTGTATAATTTACTCAAGTTCACGTATATGAATGAATCGAAATATTCTGGCTCTATTCAACCTCAGCCTTATGATACCCGACGGGGTTGACTTTGGTATAGCATGAATGTTGCCACTGCAGTGTGCTTTTCTTGGAACTTCCGGACTCTAGGAACTAGAGACCCATTCGTACCTTGGCTCGGTCGATGGTGTTCTCAACGTATAGATCCCTAGAGGGAGGATATGGCAAATGTAGTAGTCACATAGTAAAGAATTTCTATTAATTAAATCTTATAACATGTTCTATTCAAATGCATAAAATGCCTAGTATACTAAATTGCAAATCCATTTATGATCACCTGTTAGTGATTCTTATAGATACAATGCGTGTTACCTTAATTTTGCTTATGTTTCGCTGAATAGTCTTATTCACTCGTTGTCCATTGGTTTTATAGGCTCAGGTCCCTCTTCTGATCTTTCGAAGGTCGACGAGACTTCAGAGGAGATCCCCAAGGTCCCAACGGGTTTAGACGAGTGGACAATAGTTCATATCTGATCGATTCACCACGGAGTGCAACTTGGATTAGTATAGGCCTTACATTGGGTTGTGGTTGCTTTAAGTTCATTTTGTTATGTATGAGCCATGACTCCATGTACTTTTGTCTACTGTATAAATGATCTATCTTTTAAGAAACTTACTCTCCTTTCTGTAAAGACACGTTCCCTCTTTACTCTGTACATATAGATGTGTTTTAGTTATTGCATATTGTGTGTGTATTCTCTTATTTCTTTGTTGATACTGAAGCTTTCACGTATGAATGCTTGGACAAGAGTCCACTAATAGTAATTACATGTGTGACTTTTCCTTGTGTGTGTGCACTTAAACTTGGGTCTAGGTGTGTATACATGGGAGTACGTGTGTCACTATTTTGGTTTAACCCCAATACTTGAATTCTTAGGCTCAAGATGTGACAAATGGCATTCCTTCTTTTCACATTAAGTGGTTGAGGCCAATATTGTGCTGACATGGCAGTGGGCCTCAACTCACTAGTTCTAACATCTCCCACTTGCATCGAATAGACTATTCTTAAGAAATATAATCCATCATCACAAAGGCTCATGCATACAAACATTACCTAGGGAGTACTACCAAATTGATTACACATTTTAAGAAAATATATATTAAGTTTCTATCCAACTAGTGCAATCATACTCTCCATTGCATCATACATCTACTCTAGACTCGCATGCCTATATCGAACTGAATGCAGCTCATACCCTTAAGCCACATCCAACCCAATCATGCATGCTTATCTTGCTTATTAAGTAAAATAGATTTTCAACAAGTCATTTTCCAAAAAATCTATTAAAATATGCCATTTACATAATATAATTTTTGGAAAAGTTTGTATAAAATTAAAAAAATAATTTGATATTATCGGTAATTGCACTCGAAAGTGATGTGAAATATAACGGATTCAAGTCGCATTTCAAGTAGAAAGAATAATGAGAAAATAATTACTGTTTATCATTAAATTCTTTTTGTTTACATGGGTTTAATACTCTGACTTTGGGGATGCAAGTTCTTTTTAAGTTTTAAAAAATTACAACCTCTCCTACTGGTCTCAAATGTGATCCAAACTCAAAAATTACAAGAAAATACAAGGAAAAAGGGGCAAAACTCAAAAAAAAAAAAAAACAAAAAAAAAAGACAAAGACTAACATGCAATGACAGTGGTCACAGATAGTGGTCATTTTGGCCACTGTTTATCCCCATTTTGCCTTGTTTCACTTTTGTAGTGCCTTTAGAGTGTTGGAACTTGTGCTTTTTGACTTTTGGAGTGTTGAATAACAGCCAAGGATGTTTAATTCGACCATAGAATTAACTACAACCTTTGGTAATCACCACTTTTTGTTTACGGGTCGTTTTTGTAAAAATCTAAAAAATGCGTTTTATACAAGCAAACTGAAGCCAAAGTTGTCATTCTCATCCTATAATTTTCAAGGAATAGAATAAAGTCTAAAGAGGATTTTTCTCAACTTCAAAAATGGCCTAAAGCTTCAAGTGAGAGAACCTAAGGAACGTAGTCTCATCCGTTAGGACACTCATCTTCCTTGAGTAATAGGCATGCATCTTCTCCTCTTCTGAATTATTTCTCACCTTAAGTGAGTGAGAAGGAGAAGAAAAGTGAACTTGAATGCTTGTAGTCCTTGAAGCCTTGTGATCTTGCTTGGAGTTCTTGTTGAAACTCTTTGAATCTTGCCTTAATATTCTTGGAACCTTGCTTGAACCTTTTCTTCGAGGCCCAAGTGTGCTTCTGATAGGTTTCAGAGTGAGTTCGAGATGGTTTTTGGCAGTTGTGTAAGGTTCCGAATCCCACTAATCCTAATCTACGTTAATTAATTACATTCTATGTTAATTAAACCTTGTTAAGGTTAATCTAGTTTAAAAACAATTGGGTTTGGGTCTTGGACAGGGAGTTGAGCAGAGTTTGAACTTTACCTCAGTAGTTGAAGACCTTTTTGTAAATTGTTCTTGCATCTTATGGGCACCTCGTCAATCACTCATTGTGTAATTTTTCGTGTAGATCATCTTCCGTGTTGGACCCAACTTGATTTGGATTCATCTCAGGCTAACTCCGGCCACGTGACTTAAATCGTAAATACTTCAAGGAAGTGGGTTTGCATGCAAAGATAGGAAATTTCTTTTTTAAAAAGGATGGAACTCAACGTCCCTTCTCCTTTCTCTTCTTTCCTTCTCACGTTGGCTGCTGGAGTGGTTCTCTCCTCCTCAATCTCCATCTTCACTTCCAGATTAGGGAGCTACTAGACTTGAGAAGTCTTGCATGTAGTAGTGGGAACTTTTCTTTTTCTTCCTCTTCTCCTTCCCTGTGCATTTCTCCCATTAAACTATTTCCTTCTCCAAGTCAGTTAGCTGCATAAGGTGAAGACTTACCTCCATTTCATTCATTTAGGTTTGTTAGGGAGTTAAGGACCCAATTACCTGACATGCATGCAATTCCATATCCCATTTATCAATTGTATGTTCTACTTGTAGAGAATCCGCTCTCATTTGGAGGTTTTCCCTAAGTACACAGCAAGAAAAGTTAGAGAAGGCTAGCACTGGTAAAAGGCAAGTATTAGAGTTCATATGTGCTGCATGTGTGGTTAAGTTGTTGATTCTTGGGTTGGTTCTTTAATTCTCAAATTCAGCCATTTTCCTTGTTTTAATTTTTGCACTTATGTGGTATGGATTGAGTTAGAAGGTAAATATATAATAGGAGGGTGTGTGAGTACTATATACCTTCAGAAACATTTTGATTAAGTCACATAAACTCCCCACAATTCAGATTTCTGTATTGAACGCGAGTTACAAAAGTAACTCCAGAATTCTAATGCGCACGGCGAAGCTACGGCTAAGCCGTAAGTAGATACGGCTCAAAGTCCTGAGAGCAACAAAATTGGTTTTTATACTGCGGTGTTACAACCCGAGCCCAGGAGTTTGGGGGTTAGCAAAAAAACTAACCAATGACATACGTACTCCCGTACCTGCACACTTAGACCGGTCCAAATGTACACGTACAAGGGAAGATTCACACGTGCAAACATGTAAACGGAAGCTGTAGATATCTGAACATCACAACAAACTATGTAGGAACAGAGTAGAAACCCAGAATTTACATACATAATATCTGACAGTGTTACAACATGAGACAAAATACTATATACAACTCATATATGGATGTAGTCATGATAGATCTTAAAAGAATAAAGGCTCGTATACAAGATGAGGTCTTGACGCTTTCCGAAAGGAGGGATCACACCCACTCCTCTAGCTCGGATGGGGCCTCGGGGGTCTCTCCTGTAATCTGATTGACCGACGAGGGGTCGGTCTGGATATCTGAGCCTGCAACACCAAGGACAAAGCATGAATACAGCGATCCAGCAAAGTATAAACAGTAACAAGATAACACATGCTGTCTCTAATCAAAGCTAAGAACAGAAGTAAATCATAATATGTCAATGCTTGTAAACTAAGTAATCGTGCGAGAAATACAGCATGCTCTAATGAATCAAAATTTCATACACTGTACATAATTAGTCGGCTACTACACATGCCCTATGCTCCCAAATGAGGGATCTTGTAAACATGATGAGAACACCATTGTCCGGGCCAGGGTACAAATGGGTCTCGGGTTTCCTAGGGTCCGGATTCCCCAAGACGTGTCTTTACTGTAGCAAGGTCATATAACTATACCAAAGTCACCCCGTCGGGCTCCTAAGGCTGAGGCAGAGTAGTGCCTGATCATAGTGAGTCAATCATGTGCAACACCTCGAGTTAGACGTGCCAATAAGTATATCATACATGCATAATCATGATCAACATACGTGTATACTCAAGGTGTAAGAAGCATGTCAATTAATCCATCAGAGTGACGTGTAGACGAAATCACATAATCATGCTAAAGAATGGAGGTCAATGCTTGACATGCAAGATACAGTGCAAGGAATCCATACCGAGTCAAGGGTACTTACAATCCAACCCTATTCTAGTTATCCAGTGTTTCTAACCGTGCATGTTGATATAGTTTTAAGGTCTCTGATGTATTGTTGTCTAGTGTTGCATTCTATCTAAGAGTACACCGAAATCCCTTAAACCAACACCCATGGGAAGGTGCTTAATTGTTAGATAACGAACATGAATGATTCGCAGCCCTCGAGATCATTCATGTAGTAGTAGTCTTACAGTCCATTGGGCAAGTCATGGTTACCTACCTTCTGGGTCTAAGGTCCTACCAAGTCGCCTTCCGTTCCTACCTTTTCACCTGTACATTTCTCTCAGCTCCGCCGTAGGAGACCTTACGGCTCAGCTATAGGTTCCTTACGACTTAGCCGTAAGAGAGGGCACGGCTTAGCCGTGGCCGCACCGTAGAAGAGATGCAGATTTGCATACTCTCAGTTATTTTCAGGAACACCCTGTATTGACCTACGGCTGGGTCAAGGTGGGGTTTACGGCTTAGCCGTACTACATGTTACAGCTTAGCCGTAGCACAATTCACGGTTTAGCCATGAATGCGCAGGGCCAATCTTCTGAAGTGATTACAGAATAACTGGAAATGAAGGAAAACAATGAAAAGAAAAGAGAAGAACTGAGCTCAACTGGGCTGTAGACATACTTTACATATAAGATCATGAAAATCATTTCAATCACACACATATCATCATGTGTTTATACAAGTTATGCTTCTACTTGCTTCAATTCGATTCTAACACTCCACTTGTTGTCCTTGGGGCTCAAATCACTTCCAACCACAACCCACAGCTATCGTGCATGAAAAGAGGGAGAAAGAAACCTCATGAGCATACTCATGGAGAACAAGAAAAGAAGGGAGAGGAGAATACATAACATGCATACCTTGACTCTCACTATTCCAAGCTCTCTCTTATTGTTTGAATCAAAAGGAAAAGAGGAGAAAGAGAGGGAGTTCACCAGAGAGAGAGGAACTAAGAAGAGAAAAGAGTGCAAGAGAGAAGGTCAGTGAAGCTCTTATATAAGATAAGGTTTAAGGAAAATTACAACCAAGTCCAATGATTAAGGCCATTTACAGTTTCGAGTCAAATCCAGGTCCAACGGAACTATGCGACATCTTTTGCCATTGACACTGCTACAGAATTTAACGAGCTCAACAAAAGACACATGTTAACACCAAGATGATGCATAAATGATGAGATCTTGGAAAAATACAAATTACCAAAAAGGGCTTGGTCTACCTAAACCAGGTCAAACTCAACCCAACTACCTATCCATGACCCACAACAAAACTAAAATAGGAATATACCACCATAAGCAACAAAAACAACATTAATTAGTCGCTAAACTGGATCAAGCTGGGTCGAGGTGTTACATGCGGTTTACCTACGGCTGCATCGTGAAATGAACTACAGCTAAGTCGTACCCAGCCCGTGCCTAAGCCGTAAGCCTTCTTACGGTGAATTTTCCCAAGAGCTTGAAAAACTTGTTTTCTTCTATGGCTTGCACACGGCTATACCGTGTAATGCCTTATGGCTTAGCCGTAACCCAACCGTAACCTAGTCGTAGGCTTAGCACGCTAAGCCGTGGGCTTATATACGGCTAAGCCGTAAATGCGCCTGAACTATTGGAGGAAACCTGAACCACTCGGCTAAGCCGTAACATTATATACGGCTAAGCGGTAAGAACCCAGTGAATTTAGGATATTACGAATTCTCAATGACCTGGTAAGGCCTTAGTATTGGCACATTCCATACCACCACACTGGCCCAACGGTAATTATACGTTAAGAGAATGAATGATTTCTGGATGATCTCCCAATGTCAAGTCATGGATGTTGGCATAAGAAGGGGTGTCCTTTATGTATATAAGGTAATACCAAGAAATTGTAACACGATAACACCGGACGTTTTATGAGTACATCGTGTTGAATGACCATGGGGATCATGGGTTACCTAATAAAGGGTGAATAACGATTTTTTGGATACTTACTCAACCCGAATGCATTCATATTGTTAAGATGTCTTATCCTTAACATGATTGTTTATGTTCCACTCCCTCTAGCCAAACCCCGAGGCAATTCAGACTTGATTTTCTAATGAGTGCGTGTTTGACATGCTAGAGCTTCTACTGAGTGCGTGCTTGTTAGCCAAAAGGGAGTATAGCCGAGGTTCGAGTCTTCGTAGCTCATATAAATATGCTTCGTTTAATTGTCCGTCTGTATACATGATTGATTATACCTTCAGATTGATATTCCTTATATATGTTATGACGAGTATGATTGAAAGTATGAGAGGGGTGAATCCGAATCGGCACCACTTAGCTTGTACCCTTTTGGGGTATTATTTTGTTACTACTGCAGTAGTTTACGGACAAGTTGTCGGCACTCCTCGGGAAGCGAGCTTGATCTCCTAGCAACCCATATGTATGTATGCTCCTTTTTGGGAGAATAGAGCCTCGTGGATGCCAATTAGTGTGTACTACGTCTTGATTTTGATTCCTCACTTATTGTTACTCATGCACATTATGTCTAGTAGACTATTATTGCTCTCCTATCCAGCGTATATTAATAAGTTCATTTGACATATTATGCTAGTTTCATATGCTCAGTACTTGCTTAACCGTTGTGTCAACAGTATTACCCTTGGTATTGCTGGTATGGAACCCAATCCCAACCCAATTGCTGACGCGCCCCCGGAGAGTACCCCAACGGTACCTCGGGGTATAAATGAATGGAAGGATGGCAATGTCTTTTATTAGTCATCTTACGGAGTGCGCCGGTTCTGGAGGTGTTATAGTCGAAATTTTGGTCTACCCTTGGGAATGTGCAATTGGACCTTTGTACTTAACTTCGTTAAGTAGTAGTTGAATTGCAAGAATGTAATTAAAGACTTAACTATTGATATATATATATATCTATCTGTGAATGTCTGAGGATATGCTTCTCTTGTGTTGCTTTTGATCATTACAGAGTATTTCGCAGGAGTTCGTTATGATGAGTTATATTCCTACGTGTATTGGCATTCCTCACACGTTCCTATGGAATCTCCCTTGTAGGAATTCGTGCACAATTCTTCATGGCACGGATTACTATGGGATTATGTATCCACATCCTGGAGGCCCACTCAAATCCCCAATTTCCGGGATCGAGGTGTGACAAGTTATGGGGAGTTATACTTTAGAATGAAGCAAAATAACTCCTAAAAACCATCGAAAACCACCTTACAGGTGTAAGTGATCGTGGTTACGGTCACCAACAGGCTTAGTTTTGGGTTTTTTACAGAAGTGACACATTGTAACACTCCGACCCAGCTTAATCCTATTTAGTGACTACTTAATGATGAATTAGTAGTTAATTGTGTTTTGCCTTTGTTTTTGTTTTGTTCCGGGCTATGGATAGGTAGTTGAGTTGAGTTTAACTTGGTTTAAGTAGATCAAGCCCTTTTTCGTAATTTTTGATTTTATAAGACAGTGTTACTCATGCATCATCTTGGTGTCAACACGTGTTTTTCAGTGAGCTCTTTCATTTTTGTAACTGTTTCGTTTGCAAAAGATGTCGTTTGTTTCAGTTGGACTGTCAAGTGACTCGAACAGTAATTATCATGGATGATTGGACTTTCTTGTCATTTTCTTTTAACCTTATCCTTATAAAGCCTCCACCGACCTCCCTCTCTCACTCACATTAACTTCTTTCCTCTCCTTCTCTTCTTGTTTTTTCCTTCTTCTTGATCAAGCTAGGGAAGAGGAATTTGTGCTCTTTACTCTTGATTTATATCTTGTGGTGAGTTTTAGGTGAGCTTTGGGCTTTAAGTTTCTTCTTCTTCTCCTCCACATCATTTTTGGAATTGCTCTCACGTTCTCCTTTCTTCTTCCTTTCTTTGTATGCATGGCGGAGTAAAAGTGTGTTTTGGATGTTGGATTTGAGCCTAAGGACAGCGATTCTCGTGTTATAGATCATTTAAGGCAAGTATAAGCATGATTTGTATGAACACATATTGGTATATTTTTTATTTCGAATAATTTTTGTAATTTGGCATGTGGAATACGTTTACAGCCCAATTTGTGTTCATTTCCATCAATTTGATGTGATTTTTTCCATCCTTGTGTATTCCCAGTGATTCAGTAACAGGTTCAGAAAAACGACCCTGCGCAGTTATGGCTAAGCCGTAAACTACCTACGGTTCAGAGCCCAAAAACCTAGTTTTCTTCTACGGCCAAGTTACGGCTAAGCCGTATGATCCACTACAGCTAAGCCGTAGCTTAGCCGTGACCCAGCCGTAGATCAATACAAGGTGCAGTTTAAAATAACTGAGAGTTGGCATTTTGCAGACCTTCTACGGTCCAGCCACTGCTAAGCTGTGAGGTCTTCTACGGCTGAGCCGTAAGGTGCCCACGGCTAAGCCGTAAGGTCACTCACGGTTGAGCTATAAGACCTTTGAAAAGTAACGAAGATAGGAATTAACGAGACCTGGTAGGACCTTTGAATTGGAATGTAGACACCCTGACTTGCCCAATGGATTATGATAAAACTACGAATGCTCTCGAAGGCTGCGAATCATTCATATTCGTTATCCAGTTGTTAAGCACCTCCCAATGGGTGTTGGTTTAAGGGACTTCGATGCACACTCATGATACAATGCAACACTAGACAACGGTGCATTGGATAACTTAAAACTACATTATTATGCACGGTTAAAAACACTGGATAACTAGATTAGGGTTAGCTAGTAAATGATCTCGATTCGATTGAATATTGAATTGCATGGCATCTTGCATGACACTTATTGACCTCCACTCTTCTGTGTGGTTGATGAGTTTTCGCTTTAAACTTCGAATTGTTTGATTTGTTTGATATGTTCCAGAACTTTGAGTACTATACACATGTCTGTATGCTTGGACTATATGCACGAATGATATAAGCTGGGACTGTATGCATGTATGATATATGCTTGATATAATATGCATGATCTACTCAAAGTCTAGTATATGATTGACTTTGTATGGTCAGGCACTACTTAGCCTCAGCCTGAGGATACCCGACGGGGTGACTTTGGCATAGTTATATGGCCTCTCTGTAGTGAGTTTATGTCTTGGGGCTTCCGGACCCCAGGAACCCGAGACCATTCGTACCCTGGCCTGGTCGATGGTGTTCTCAACATGGATATAAGATCCCTTTTTGGGAGCATGTGGCCAATGTAGTCGCCATCTAGTTATGTACACGTCACGTACACCTTAATTCTGATAGCATGTTTTATTTAATACACAACTGCTTAGTATACGAATTTGAAATGCTATGATTTACATCATGTTACTTACTATATTAGATACAACATGTGTTAACTTGTTATTACTTATACTTTGCTGAATCGTCGTATTCATGAGTTGTCCTTGGTGTTACAGGCTCAGATATCCCGACCGACCCCTCGTCGGTCGACCAGACTCCAAGGGAGGCCACCGATGTCTCATTCGGATTAGAGGAGTGGATGCAAGCACTCCATCAGAGAACGACATGGACACATTGCATATAAGTCTTCCTTATTTTGAGTTCTGACATGTTGGATCCACTCATGATTTGTATCTTTATATTTTGATTCATTTTGTATAATTCTGGCCTTTCTGTAATCCCTATCAATATATTATTTTGTTCTCGTATATTGCTTTTGCTATGCATGATACCTACAGCTTCCACGTACATGTTGGCATGTGTGAATCTTCTCTTGTGCGTGTGCATTTAGACCGGGTCTATGTGTATAGGCATAGGAGTACGTGTGTCATTGGTTAGGCTTTTACTAACTCCCGATCTCTTGGGCTCGGGTTGTAACACACATTTTCATCTATTCAGGGCTTGAACGATGTCCTATCTTCACCAAACTTGGAGGGTTACTTTCTCACACTATTTTGAGTGTGTTATAGAAATTTTAGCCAGTTTTGATTTTTTAAAGTTGGATAATGCCCCTTTTGATTTTTCACGAACATAGGCCCTTTTTCAGTTGTTTGAGGGCCAAATGACCTTAGATTGTTTTGAAACTTGGAGGAATTGTTTTCAGGTGCATCTTGAATAGTCCATCCAAATTTCATGTGGTTTGGACTTGTGGAAGTATGATTTTGACCAGTGGTCCACTTGTTGCATGTTTTAGGTTAATATCCTCTTGTATTGCAAATAGTTAGCTTGTTTTCTACCCAAATGATGTCTAATTTAATTGAAAATTTGAGGAGTTGACTTTGAATATACTTTGAGTCTTTGATCCAAATTTCATCAACTTTGGTCTTCTAGAAGTAGGATTTTTGGTCAGTGACCACAAGGTTGGGGGTCACTGACCCAAAGTTGACATGTTTGCTTACTTTGGGTCAAATGCCATCCACTTGACTTGAAATTTTGCTGAGTCACTCTTGAATATAACTTGAGCTTCCTCCAAGAGTTTCAGCTGATACTGAGATGTAGGAGTATCAATTGCTAGGTGACCTTAGGGAGCTAGTAAATAGTCGCTAAAGTTTGAGTTTGAGTTGAAATAAAGTCCAAATGCTCTGAAACTTTAAAGCATCATTCCTAAGCATATTTTGGAATTGTGATGTGATTTTCAGCCACTTTGGTAACTTGGAAGCTTGAGTATGTTCAATGACCCCTAGGCTTTGAGTCAGTGAACCTTGAATTTAATATTTGGTAGGCTAAGTGACCAAATGGAGTCCACCACCTCTGAAATTTGAACTGTTGCACCCTGAGCTCATCTGAAGTTTTCTGAGTGAGTCGCATCAGTTCTGAATATCTGGATGCAGTACTTGACATGGCAATCCACAATCTTAGGGTTTATGTGCATTTGGCTTGGAATTTGCTTGTAATGTCTTCACTACAATATTTGTGATTACTTTTTTATTTATTAAGGGTCAACATTTGCCATATAGGCTATTAAACCTAGTCAAATTATATGCAACTTGACTAGCCCAAGAATGTTGCTTATCAGAGATCCTTATTGTATCTAGTTCTTCAGTTGCAAGTCCAACACCACCTTAGTGTCCATGCAGTCTGAAGCAGCAATCATAGAGGACTACACACCATCATTATCACTGGTAACAATGAAGGTATGTATATATCCCTAGTGTGCCTCATTCCAACTATCATAGAGATGATCTAGGTGGGCAATTTGTGTGATTAAGATGACCCAGCCTGTTGACACCATGTATGCAACAAATGCACACACAAAGTTTGTTTGCCAAAAAAATTAGTTGTATGACATGCAATGAACATGAACATGAAACATGAAGAATTACAAAAATAATATTTTATTAGTATCACCATGAAAAAGAAGAATACATTTTTACTTATTAATAACATATTACATTAGTTTCAATCTCATGTTTCTTACATGAAATGAAAAAAATCTCTCTACGCCAAGGCTTAGTCATTGGGTCAACTACCATTTCTCATGAAGGAATGTATGAAATGATGAGTTCTTTATCTTTGATTGCTTCATGGACAAAATGATACTCCTTAGCGATTTGCTTTGATTTCTTATGAAATCTGTTATTCTTTGCAAAGAATATAGCCGACGTATTGTCCACATTTAATATAATGGGCCTTTAGCACTTGGAATAATGTCCAAGTCTAATAACAGTTGTTGAATCCAAATAGCTTCTGAAGTAGTCGCAGAACTAGCAACATATTCGAATTCCAAGTTGACTTCATAATTGGGTTCTATTTCTCACTGGACTATGAAAGAGCTCCCCCATCTAATAAGAAAATATATTATGATGATGACTTAATATCATTTGGATCATTTTAAAATGATGCGTCGGTATATGCCTACACTATAAGATCGCCAACTTGATTGCATAGCATAACATTCTTTGTTTTAAATAGTAGAGAATTTGCTTAACAACCATCCAATGTTGAAAATCGGGATTACTCTGGAAGTGGCTAACTAGACATACTGCATAGCAAATATTGGGTCAACCACGTAACATGGCATACATTAGGCAACCTACAACATTGGCATAAGGTATCAAATTCATTTGATGAATTTCATCATTAGTTTGAGGCATTGTTCTTAGTTGAGTTTGCACTTTTATCTATAGGGGTGTTGACTAGTTTGACATTTGACATGTGAAACATATGTAATACATTTTCAATATATCGACTTTGGGAAAGCCAAAGCATGCTTTTTTTTTTTTACAATCACGTATGATCTTAACCCCTATGACAAAATCAGCCTCACCCAAATCTTTTATCTAAAAAATTTTTGAAAACATTTATTTACCTCTAGCAAAAATTCCATATAATTACTTACAATGATTATGTCATCAACATATAGAGAGAATCATAAATCGATGTTTTGACTACTTAATATAAATGTAGTGATATTCATAGCACATGTGAAAACCATTCAAAAGAAAAACATCTTGAAATTTTATATTGGCGGATTGTTTGATTCCATAAATGGATTTGTTGAGTTTACAAACTTTAGTTTCCTACCATTTCTAAGCCTAATTAGTTGTTACATGTATATTTCTTTTTTAAGGGTCTCCATTGTTTGATGTAGTTTGAGATTTAATTTTGCAACATTAGATAACAGGACGCACACTATGGGGAATCACACCACAGGAGAGAATGTTTCATCATAGTCGACCCCCTCAATTTAGGTGAAGCCCTTGGCAACTAGCCTAGTTTTACAGTTACCAATAGATCCATCTTCTTTGCCTTTTATTTTCAAGACCGATTTGTTTGTAATGGCTTGATGTCCTAGTGGCAAATCCACAAGATTCCATACTAGATTTTTAAGCATCAAACTGATCAAATCATTCATTGTGGTGATCCAATCTTTTGAATTCCTTGATTCAAGAGCTTGTTGAAAGGTTTGAGGCTCATCTTCATCAAGAGTAATATATGCATATGAGTCCCCTTTAATACTAAAGTATCTCCGAGGAATTAACCAACGAGAACTTCTACGAGGATTGTAATCTTTTTCACTCCTACTTACTGCTGACTAGGTAGGATTACTCCCACTTACATTAGCATTTGGGTTTGCATTTATGTTGGGTTGTGAGTGTTCTTCCATTTTGAACAATTTAATTGTTACTCATGCTTTCTTCTTATTTGAGTATTGGAATTCAAAGAAGTTAACATTGCGTGACTACTTCAATCAACCGTGCATCTTGGTCTTCATAGACCATAACGTATCCTTTAGACAATTCGAAATACCTACCAAAGATGCTTTGAATAATCTTTGATTCTATCTTATTGGGATGAGGGATCTTCTTAGGCTTAGTGTGTTGGACCCACTACCATGATGATGGCCAACACTAATGAAAATAACGCCCCTCACTCTTTATTGTCTTCCGCTTTCTCTTCTTCAACGACGAAACGGAAAGGGCATTGAAGCCCTTTTATTTCTCCCCTCAACCTTTCTACTTGAAAGGGTTATGCATATGAATGTTGGGGGAATGAGAAAGATACATATTGCAAAATAGCCATGTTTTTCTTCACCACATTTAATCTTGAGATTTAACCTTCCTCTCATTAGTTTATTTATCAGGCATTCATCTCTGACCTTGTGGACAATAAGGAGTGATTTGAGTGAGAGAGATTTTTAGTAGATCTCCTATGACGTATTCACTAATACACGATCTCATCCTTTGTGCAGATTGGTCATGTGTATTGTAGCGGACTCGTGGCAACGATCCAAACCTTCCGTAGTGATCCCAACTAATAATGGTATCAGAGCTTGAATCCAGTTCGCTCACCTAAGGAATCTACCATAAAAGATCGCCTTTGAGATATTCCTAATCTTCTATTGGTAACGATAAAGATTTTTCCTTTTAGGTTTTATCAAAAATTTCATCAAAAGACCAATATGAACCATTAATCTAATCTGAAGCATTGAGCTTACCTTAGAGATGAGATATCAGCCATTAAATCCTCACGAGTTGAGAGTATTATGTGAAAAGCAGAATCATCATCATCATCATTATCAAAGCCTTATCTCAACCATGTTGGGGTCGTCTGCATAAATTTTGTTTCTCCATTTCATTCTATTTTGAGCCAAATCTTTATATAAGTTAAACTTATTCAAATTGGATTCAATGACCTCAATCAATGTTTTCTTCGGCCTACCCCTACCTTTTATGGGCCATCCACTTGTATAGCAAAACTTTTTCTCACCGGTGCCATTACCGACCTACGCGCAACATGCTCAAACCGTCTTAAACGGATTTCTCTAATTTTATCTCCTATTGGTGCTACCCCTAAATGTTCTCGAGCTCATTTTTAATTTTATCTTTCCTAGTTTTATTATACATCCACCTAAGCATTCTCATATCTGATACATCTATCTTATGTATATGCGTCTTCTTAATTGGCCAACATTCTGCTCTATATGTCATAGCTAGTCTAATCACTGTTTTATAAAATTTGCCTTTAATTTCATTGGCATTCATCTGTCACAGAAGCAGTCCAGAAGCCAGTCTCCACTTTAGCCATCCAGCTTTTATCCTGTGCTCTACATCTTCGTTAATCTCCCCATCGTTACTAATCATCGAGCCTATGTATCGAAAAGAATATCTACGCGGTATCTCATGTGTTTTAATTTTGACAATGGTTTCAACACTTTATATATGTCCACTGAAGTTGCACTCCATCTATTATGTCTTTGTACAACTTATTTTAAAACCTTTGCTTTGAAAATTTTAAGGATATGTATGAAGGAGCAGTAACAAATGTAAGAACTACATGTGGAGAAATAGATGAATTCCCTGTGACTATAGGTTTACATCAGGGATCAGCCTTAAGCTCTTATCTCTTTGCATGAGTTAACTGTGCATATTTATGAAGAAGTACCATGTTGTATGTTGTTTGCAGATGATATAGTATTGGCGGACGAATCAAGAGAAAAGGCAGAATATATATATATAATTTCATTTTTTTAAAATTTTTCTGCAATTTTTGTTGGGCCCAAAAAATTTCAATTCTCTTCATTGTCCTCTCCTATTTATCTCTATCTGGTTATCAATTCTTTCTAGTTAACATGACTTAACTTGAGCATGGTTTGACTCAACTTAAACATGGTTTGAATAAAATTGAGTCATGATTGATAGTAAATTGGGCTTGAGCTCTACCATAGGATTTATTAGAAATCAAGTCCAACTAAGGGTGGCTTAGATTTAACTTAATAGTGCAGATTAAGTTTGAGCTGAGCTCATGCTCAATTCAAAAGTGTTTTCATTTGTAATCTTATTTAATTTATTTTAAATACATTACTAATTTACCATATTAAATTGGTTTAAAAAAAAACTAAAATCTTCAATTTCTTTTGGAAGCTGGAATTAGCTCTTCTTTTGCTTCCTAAGGGTCTTACTACTAGTGGACTCTTTGCAATTGATATTTTGGTCATTTAAACAATAATCGATTTATTTTCTTGATTTAAGCTTGTCGTTCGAAGCCTTCTATTAAGAATGTCAAAAACATGCATTCTAAATGTGCTTCTTGTTGTCAAAGTAAAAGTCATGTTTTTCATGAATTATAAGTTTGTGCAATTGTTTTGAGCTTCAACGCCAGAGTCAAGCCATTAATTTGGATTTGAATTATGGAATGTATCATTTTCCCGGTTTCCTCCCTTGAATACCTATTCTTCTATGGAACTGAAGGGTCTCAATTTGGGTGGAGGCAAGCCCTAATACCAAATGACTTCACCAGATCAAGGTTCATGCAAAATATCTCACAACTTTATTGATGACATCATTGGCAATACAAACTCAACTTATTCCAAATTTCTTGTTTTTTTGAACGAAAAAGTATTTCATAATCAAGTAATACATAAAAATCTCCCATTTAATATGGGAAATAAACAATACATCAGGGCAGGTCAATCATTCATACGAAGTGATGTCTGAATCCTTCTCTCCTTCCAATTTTACCGGTTCGTCAGGTTCCTCATTGTGTTCTCCTGGTACTTGAATGGATGCATTTAGATCCTTACCTCAGGATCTGAAGATCTGATTTTATTTAAGACAGAAAAATCGCCATGGATTTTCTTAGTTCTCCTCCCCAAGCGACAGCTTTTCATTCTTGAATCTCCTCCTCGTACCGCACCATGAAGGTTGTCGCTATAATTTTAAGACTAATATTGTAGTCAAGAACTCTGCTCCATTTGAATCCCCAATTATTGTTAGGCCTGTGTAGGATGCTTTAATCCCTCCCCACTCACAATTTTATGCCCAGCCAAACTGGAGAGTAACATATCCAAACCTGTTTACCACATAGATGAAAGGATTCACAGACTATACTAATAAATCTATTAAAAATACCAACAGAAGAATGTAACCATTTTCACAAAGAAAATAAGAAAATCAAACCTTGGTGAATATAGACTATCCCTGCTCATGCTTCAAAATCCTCTGGCTAGAAGGGATTGTCACACTCTGTATGAAAACTTTCAAGCAAGAAATCAAAATAAGGAAATAAATAAATAACCACTCAGCCATACACCTGAAATCGTTTATCAGGCATTTCCTACTTAGCTCCAAGAGAAGCATCTAAACCTACCATTAAGAGTCAGAACATGCTCCGGGATGCAGTATTCATAATACTTGTCAGATTCTTTCGCACGGGCCATGGAATGTGCAGGTGATAGTGTCAACTCTTAACCCTTTCATCTGTGTGCTGTAGTTCCGCTTTAACAGAAGCCACTGAAGGGAGGACCCTGTATCTTTTTATAAAATATACACATTCATAACCACAACCTGTACATGTAGCCGTGGACAAGTGGCTTGAACCCAACATCTTAGAAAAGCATATATAGAGCATGTATAGAGGAGGCATTTTACCTATTAGCAGTCATTGCATGGACCATGCCCCAACAATAAAATATACACATTGCATGTGCTGTAGTTCCGCTTTAACAGAAGCCACTGAAGGGAGGACCTGTATCTTTTTATAAAATATACACATTCATAACCACAACCTGTACATGTAGCTGTGGACAAGTTGCTTGAACCCAACATCTTAGAAAAGCATATATAGAGCATATATAGAGCAGGCATTTTACCTATTAGCAGTCATTGCATGGACCATGCCCCAACAATAAGACAAAAAAGATAATAGTCTGGCCATTTGGCCCTTATTCGCATTGAATACAGGCCCCTGTGATTATGTCATAGAAATAAACATGTATTCAAATACAAAACACTATTTTCTGCTGGACATACAAAACAGCAGATCCATGAATGTCACAACCCATTTGCAAGAGAAATTTTTTAGCAATCATCCAATGTAAATTATTATACTACAAAACAACACTTTAATTGTTACCCCTCCTAGAAAAAGACAATAGTTTAAGAACAAATTATTCATGCACTTTGCAAACATAAATTACAGGGACCAGCAGCAATATGGAGAACCTCTAGAAGAAAACACAAAAAGGTTGGCAGCTACAGAGGGAGTGCATGCAACTTGGGCAGTTTATGAATCCCCCAGTCCGAATTTGTTCTATCATCATGAAGAATGAGAACATTCAGAGTGTGAGATTCTCTTAACCAGGCAGCGACAACAGAACCTGATGATACAAACCGACCTACGTTGAATTTGGCTGCTTGGAAAGGGGCGCCTATTCCACTAAGTAGTGCTTCAATAGCACGCCGAAGAGTTCCATCACCAATCACCTTGCTGTGCTTCCCCCACCCAGTCAAAATGCTGTACAAACAGTAGATTTGTCTCAAAAGATGGATGACTACCTCTAAGAATAACAAATAAAATTGAGTAATTTTGACATGGTGAATGCCAATATAGAACGGAATGGAGGTCATTGAATTAGATTTGAAGAAGTTTAACTTATCGAGGGATTTGACTCAAAATAGAATGGAATGGAGAAACAAAATTCATGTAGCCAACCCCAACATGGTTGGGATAAGGCTTTGATGATGATGATGAATGCCAATATAGAAGCTGTTCTTTGGAATGTTTTAATTGGATCTTTGTAAAGACATCTGTACCTCAATAACTTCGGTAACTCATGCCCTTCAAAAACGACAGATCGTATATTGAGCAGCCAAGCATGAACCATAGCCTGAGCAGCACCGATAGACATAAGGTGCAAATCCAAGCATGAATCATTCCATGCATTATCCCAAACTTGTCTACGTTTCCCTTCAAGCACAACTAGTTGTGCTCCTCGCCTCTGAAAAAAAAAATAGAAAAATTATATTAAAAAAGGCAGTGTCTTGGTCACATTTGGATACTCCCCAAAGTACAAGTACATTGTAGATTGGACAAATCCACTATGCTCTGTTGGGCCAATGCAAAAATAGGAATCAAATGGAGTGGCATAAGGTTTTTCCCACTTGACCGAAATTAATATCGGCAAATGGTGATAGTCATTTGGAGTAGGAAGGGAAGAAATATGGAAGTCAATCTAAATGGAAGTCAATCTAACAGCAATTTAAGTTTCTATGTTGCCCAAATGCATCATGAAACAGAAGACTATCAGTTTGCAAAATGTTCAAACTCTAAATTTAGGGTCCCCTATGAAGCCCACTCCTCCACATACACACACACACACACACACACACACACACACACACACAAAAAAGCTACCAGATTGGTTGTTCAAACTCTACATTTAGGGAAGGATCTCAAACATCGAAACTCATTTTAGTTTATAAAAAAGCAGGTCTATTTCTTACCTTACCTCAAAAACAGCATATTAGTCCAGAAAAATTTCAACTAACAGAAATACTGCAGAAGTTTGAAAACAATAGATGCATTATAGAAGGCGCTGCTAGTTATGCTGATGAGGGCACGGCAGGTTACCTGGCCGAAGTGCCATAGCATGTCTGTTAATGCATTATAAAAGGCGGATGCTGTTGAAGAGTCCATATGCGTCACTTGATCAAAAAGAGATTGAGCATGAACCCAAACTCTTTCTCTGCATCCCATTAGAAGTCCATGGGCGATACCATAGACTTGCTCGTCCCACAGCCGTAGTTCTTTGAGTAACATGGACACATCTTCAAATGAGTTGCAACGACTGCAATAAGCAATTTGAGCACTGAATGTATAGAAATATGATCATACAATAAACTGAGTCAGGTGTTGAGAGTCTGACTGCAATGAGCAGTGGCCTTAATGGCTTGACCTCAATATGCAATACTGCAATGAAATTGAGAAGCCAAATTTAATGAAACTTTTTTTCTAATGTAAAATAGAAATGTGCATGGTGAAAAAGGTAAACAAGAAATGAAGGTTTTCACCCATTGGAACAGCTTTCATGGTGGTTATGATTTTAAGTTACTTCATCATGGAAGTGGATATAGCACCTTTTCTATTACTATACATTAATTTCATGGGCAATTTAATCAAATAGAAAGATTTAAAAAATATTCAGACATTAATATAATATATAACCCTAGCCATTACCAACACTTCAGCGTTCTTAATGCCATAAGTGAATTCACAATTGCTAAGAGATTCAAAGGTAGGTATAAAATACTTTACCTGCAGGCATTCAAAATGGCAGAGAAGGTAACAACATTTGGTTTTATGTTCAGCTCATGCATCCTGCGGAACATCCCCAAAATGCTCAAGATTTCATTAGGCTTGCTTTTCCCTTTTCCTGTCACCAGACACTTTTTATCTATAGCTAACTTGTCAAAGATTTTCATAATCTGATTAACTCCTTCCCTACCCCGGATTGCACATTCCTGAATTTGGGCGGTAGTGCTCATTCGGCCAAAGGCATCAATGATAGAATTAAAAGTAACAACATTTGGCCGAATCCCCTGCGTCATCATCTGATCAAGCATCGACATAGCAAACTCCACTAACCCATTCTTGCACAGCGCATCAATCAATGCACTGTACAGAACAACATCCGGCTTCAGCCCTCTCTGCTGAAACTCGGTAAATATCTCCACCGCCTCTCTATACAAGCCCCCTTTCAAGTATACATCAATCAAAGTTGAATAAGTTAACACATTTGGAAGAACAGATTCCATTTTCATCTCTTCAAACATATACTTCACCATGTCATACTTCCCCTGTTTCCCATACCCACCCAAAAGGGCATTATAGGTGACAACATCCTTTGCAATACCGGAATTCTCCATCTCTTGGCAAACACTCAATGCTTCTTCAAACTGGCCAAGCCTTGTGTAAGAAGAGAGCAATGTGTTATACGTCACTCTATCCAAAACAATACCCAACTGCTTCATCCTATCAAATAGATCCAACGCCTTATCTAATCTACCTGACTTTGCATAACCATCAATCATTGTACTATAAGTGACCACATTGGGCACCACATTGTTTTGAACCATCTCAGACAAGATTCGAAGGGCCAGATCCATCTGCCCACCTTTACAAGCGGCATCTATGTAAGTATTAAAAGTGAAAATATCACGGTCCATCCCCCAATAGGTCATTTCATTGAAAACATCCCTCGCTGCCTCCCACATTCCACAGCGGCTGCAGACCGCAAGAAGCGAATTATAAGTAATTCGATCTGGGTAGACCCCATTAGGCACCATTTCATTGAAAACAGAAATAACCCAATTGAAATTGATGCCGCCCTTACCACAGGCATCGATTACAGCATTGTAAGTGATGAGGTTAGGCCTCAAACGTTGGGCTTTCATGGTCTCAAAGAGCCTAATCGCCTGATCCGCGAGCCCATTCCGCCCGTACGCGCTGATGAGAGCAGAGTAGGCATACACAGTATTGCCATAGCCCTCCTCACACGCCCGGTCAAAGAGCCTCTTGGCAAGGTCAATGCGGCGGAGCCGCCCCAGAATGCTAATGGTAGCACTGACGAGCTTGCCCTGCTCGGTGGGGCGGCGCTCCCGGCGGATGGCGAACTCAAAGCACTGGAGAGTCTTGGCACACTCGCCGCGGTTGCCAAACTCCCAGAGGATGAATGTGTAGTCATTTGCCCCCGAGAAGTGGGGGGCAAAGTTGAGGAGGACGTTCTCGAGGGCTGCTCGATCCACGCCGGCGCGGGTGGCGTGGAAGAGTGCCTCCTCCGCGAAGGAGCTGTGGCGGGTGCGAGAAAGATTGGATTTCGGGCGGCCCGAATGCATCTTCGAGACCATGCGTGTGGACCGCCCGCCCCGGAACTCCGCATCGAGCTCGGTCTCTTCGGCAGGGGCACCGCCGGAGGAGGACGAAGAGGAGGAGGGTGGTGGCGGGGTGGTGGTGGGGGCAGAAGGGTTTTGGGGTTTAGGGGTGTTTCGAGAATGCGAAGGAGGAGGAGGAGAGAAGGAAGGGTTTTGGGGGGGTTTAGGAGTGTTTCGAGAAGACGAAGACGAAGATGACGGAGGACACAAAGAAGAGCTCAAAGGAGCAGAGGAGGACGAAGAAGAACTAAAATGGGTTTGGGAGCCACGGCTTTGAGGGTTTTGGGGGTTGTTTTGTAGTTGGAAATGGTTGGGGGTTTTTGAGGAGGGAGTGAAGGGGTAGTTGGAATGGGGGGTTGAGGAGGAAGCCATTGGATGATGAGGAAGATTCAGACACCCATGGGGGATGGAAAGATGGGGAGAGGACTGGCCCTTTTATAGCCACTTTCTGTCTAAATTAAGACGTTGATTTTTTGATTTTTTTTTATTTCCACCCTTTTTCTTGCTTTTCCACTACGGAAAAATAGTCAACTAGTCCACTGGTAGATTGTTGGATTTTACACTAGTTAAAAACTCATGCTCCACTCTTTTTTGGCCCTTGCTAGATTATTTGAATAGGTCATGTGGCCCTTATTTTGAAGATGATTTTAATAGTGATCTGTTGAGTTTATAGGGTTATAAGATTGTATGGGTGTGTTAGGAATAATTTTAGAAGAGATTAGGATCCAAGATGTGGTGGATGGTTGTCCAATCTTTCATGGTAGATTAAGGGGTTTGATCTTTAAACGTACGAGTTCACTTTAGTAATAAGTAAAAATATTATTTGGAAAGTTTATTTTATATTTGTTAAAGATAATGAATCATTTATGTGGGTGCTCTGTCATTGCATTAGCGTGTGGGCCCACACACACATGCCAGATGGAAAATCCTGGAGCCGATATTTTTGCTCTACGTGCGGGCCAAGAGATAAATATGTGGTGATGATATCGGTTGCTATCTAAGTTAAAGATTTTGCAAAGCTCTATTGTTGTTTGGTTCGTGAATTACATCCCTAAGAGTCATAATTGTGCTCCGTTCCATTTAACGATCCAGATTTGGACTCTAACAAGACAGAATATCCTTTGAAAGATTCCGGGTCTACTTCAAGCCCATAGTAGCCGGTCCCTGCCTAATTTGGCTTCAATTCTAGCCCATTCCTTATAAAACGGAATGCCACCTGAAAGTTTTATTTTGTTATATATATTAAATAGTTTAATTAGCTCAAGTGTTTCATGTTTTCACTCATGTAGTGAAAATTAGAAAATAGTTGATTGTAGAGTATATTTTAATTTAAATGATGTAAGTATACATTTTTAGTATTATTATAGTATTTTATTTTTAAATAAAAGTTAGTAATTCTTCTAGTTGCTTTTCCATTTTCACACTTTCTTTCTATAATGAAATATTGAAATTGACCAAAACGCCGGAACATTCCATTAAAAAGCCAAATAGGAAAAAGGACTGGAATAGAATAGAAAACTTTAGTAAAGGGCCAAAACTTTAGTGATTTAGAAGTCATTTGTTAGAACCCATTTACATATATAAATGATGCACATGCAAAACATTTACATAGTACACTTTTATTTGCTCATAGGCAAAAATGAGTTGTGAAAAGTTGTAAATGAAAGTTATGCACCTAAAGATGTGTAAAAATGTCATGTACATCTTTATTAGAGAAGAATTGGTACTTACAAGTGACACATTTGAGAAGTTGTGATTTCAACATTTGCCATGGTCTTTTTTTTTTTTTAAACTCTTGTGGCCTTAAGATTTCAATCATAACTTTCAAAATTTTTATCAACCCATTGAACCTCATTAAATTTAGTTTCATCTCTCTTAAATATTCATAGATTTTGAGGTAATAAAACTTCTTATATGTAATCCAAATTGTTCATTGTTTACTCATGTAAAAATGATGTTTAAAACAAATATGATATTTCATTTCAAATGTATAAATTTTACATGAGTATGATTCGCATATGCAAAATTTTCATATGTAAATCCCATTTACATAAACCATGCTTAAAAGGCAATTTTTTATTGAATGATTAATTTGATGAGTTCACTATTTGTTAATGTTTGGACTATAACTAATCCAATATAAAACTAAACATGAAGAGCAATGTTTTTGTTAATTTACATTTCTTCATCATAACTCATAATATATAAAAAATTTGTTTTTTTAAAAGACTTTCTTTAATTTTAACATGCCATATTTTGTAAGTTTTAATAAACTTCCTCGTAAGGATTATAATGAAAGAAATGCAAAAACCCCAATTGGAAAAAAAACTATGAATCTAAAAAGGATCAACTATCATGCAATAGCGTACAGTTACAAGATATACTCGCAATCCTTATCAAGTCACTCATTCAACCTAAGAGTCGAGTTTTTCTTACACAACTCCTTGCCATGGCACTCCTTTGCATGCGCTGCTCTTCCCTTGACCAACTCACACCTTGAACATACAAGATAGCCTTAATCTTCTACAAGAGATGTAGAAATAATGTTCTCTAGCCCAAAGCTTCAGTATAATCTCTCAATGAAAGCTCTAGAGTAAAGAAGGAATCTCCAATGTGAAATCTAGACTCATATTGAAAACCCTTTTTTTTATAACCCCCAATTTGTGCCTTACAAGTACACTCCTTGTAGAATAAGAACTGCCAGTTCCTTAAAAGAATACTCTTTGTAGAATAAGAATTGCCGGTTCCTTAAAGAATAATCCTTTTAGAATAAGAACTACAAGTTTTGGCACAAACAAAAAACAAATTTGAAACTGAAAAGTAGGTTCTTATATCTAAAAGAAATATAAAATACAACTTAATAGACCAAAGTTTTGTCCAACCCATGAATTAGCCAACACTAAAAAATCTTACAATCTCCCACTTTAGTAATTCATGGACAAAACTTTCTAAACGTACAATCTACCCAAAAATAAAAACCAAAATTACATTGAGTAAAATTGCATCAAAAAAGATTTTTTCGTACAATTTTGTTTGATTAGCTTCAGTCTGTTTTTATACTCTTTCACACTCTCCCTTTTTGTTAATAATTGACAAAAATAATGATGTCAGAATGCAACATATCTATCAATCGAGATCAAGTAATAGCTTCCCCTCAATCTTAATTCCACTTTAATGATATCCTCGTATTTGTTTGGAGTGGGAGCTTGATCTTCTTGATTAGGTGTGAATAGACTATGATACCCACACTTGTGAATTCAAATATCTCAACATACTGTATACCAATACAATAGGCAAATCAACTTTCTTGACATAGATGGCCCTAGTTTTGATCATTGGCTTAGACAGCTGTTTTTTCCATTATTTGTTCTTTGGTAAAGCTCTCAACTTGTTGCAACAGGTCGAATGTGTCCTTTAATTCTGCAATGATGGCATGTGGGTGTGACTTTAGGACTTGACACATTCTTCTACTTTGCACTATTCACAACATGATTTGTGTTTGCAGCATGTTGAGTAGTTGGTGTCAAAGAATTTAAAATAAACTTTTAACAAAAGTAGTTTTACCTTTAATCTTTGAAGTAGATGCACCATGATTAAAACCGATACTGCGTTTGTCATAAGCTTTTTTGGAACACACATGATCTCATTAAGTGTTATCGAACTGGCATTCATCTTGTCAAGTAATTCCTTTGATGCAATCAACTCTGACATTGGCAACTTTAACTTGGCATTCAGATCTTCTTTTTTAGCTTGACAAGGCTGCAACTCCTTCAAGGTCTCAACTTCTTGCTCAAAATTTTGACTTTCAGTAGTCAATTTATTAGTTATGGAGTTTTTCTGATCTTCCAAGAGTTTGACCTTTTTAAGTGCTTTCTCTAATTCAGCTTTGAGAGAAACAATCTAATCTTGTGAAACTTCCCACTCAAGTGAAATCTTGTTCCCATACTTGTTCAACTTAGCACAAACTTTGAACAAGGAGTTATACTTCTCTTCCCAATTAGGTTCTTTATATAATACTCTATTATCAGAACCGTTGTCAGAAGCAATCTATGAAAATCTAGCTAGGAAACCCTAAACCTTTCTTTGCTAAGAGTAGGACTCTCAATATTAAGGTTTTCCTCCTCTCCATTAGAAGAATCTTCATCCCTTGCTAGATTAAATGCCTTTTTCTTCTTTTTGTTATTATTATAGTCACTAGCAATATGTCCATAGCCTTAACATTCAAAATATCTGACCCCTTTTTGAAAACTTCTTCTTCTCAAACTTCTCAGACATATTCTTTTTCATGAGCTTCTTAAGGGTTTTTATGAATAGAACAACTTCTTTTGAATCAAAATCTGAATAACTTTGAATTCTTTTTACTGATTCCTAGGAAACTTTTAAGGCAAGTCCTTTTGGTGTTATTTTTCGGCTAGCAATGAAGTTTTTCTCAAAAGTTTGTTGATTCCTGACCAACTTATCAACCTTAATCTTCATCTTATTATTTTCTATAATGGCTATGACCTTAGAATGATAGCTATCTTGGAGAGATCAAAGAATTTTCTTAACAAACTTATCAGCAGGAATTGGTTTTCTCAATTGAAACATGAGTTCACTATGCTTGGGAGAAAAGTCATCAAACTTTTATCATTAGGCATTCTAGGGGTTTCAAAGGTAGTAGTTAAATTCTGCAACTTTGTCTCCTAAACCAAATCAGTTATCTCATGCACTGTTTGTAAGGTGACCCATGCATCTTTTGTATTCGTACAAGTGAAGATCCTACGAAATTCAGATGGTGATATTCCATTATAAATTGTATTGATAGCCTTATTATTACAGTTGTAGGTGTGTTTATCATATCTAGACCACTCACCCCTAGGTTTTTTACTAGTTACAAATTCAACAATAACTATGGGTAGAGAGTAGCCTTTCCACAACAATATGCCATACATCCTTGTCTATGGATCTCACAAAAGCTATCATCCTAACTTTCCAATAGACATAGTTACTAGATCCATCGAAGTAAGGGGGCTTGTATGTAGATGAGCCTTCATGGTTGACATCCATTCTAGAAATCTCAAAGGATCAACACAGTAAACTAGTGCAACCTGCTCTGATACTAATTGGAGATTTTTGGGGCCCCAGATTTTTAGATTGCAAATCCAATAATATGCAGCAGAAGACATAAAAAAAACTTGCAAATAAATAATCAACCACACAAAAAGAAGACATGTAGATTTTTAACGTGGAAAACCCTAACTAGTTAAAAAACCACAAGTCTAACAAGGATCAACTATAACACAATAGTGAATAGTTACAAGATATTTACTCATAGTCCTTATCCAGCCACTCTTTTGACCTAAGGACCAAGTTATTCTTGCACAATTCCTTGCCACGACACTCCTTCGTGTGTATTACTCTCCACTTGATCAACTCACACCTTGAATATACAAAATGGCCTCAATCTTCTACAAGAGATGTACAAGTAATATTCTCTAGCCCAAAGCTTCAGCATAATCTCTCAATGAAAGCTCTAGAGAAAGGAAGGAATCTTTACTGTGAAATTTGAATTTATGACCCACAATTTGTGCCTTAAAAGAATACTCCTTGTAGAATAAAAACTGCTTGTTCCTTAAAACAATACTCCTTATAGAATGAGAACTACCAATTCCTTAAAGAATACTTTTTGCAGAATAAGAACTACTAGCTTTTACACTAACAATAAATAAAGCTGCAATAGGAAAGTGGATTCCTTAGTCCATCTAAAAGAAATATAAAATACAACTCAATAGACCCAAGTTTGTCTAACCCATGAATTAGCCAACACTCAAAAACCTTATACGCAATCTTGTGTATTGTCAAAAAATTTCCAAAGCAATGATATCACTTCATGGATGAATTATAAGTGTAGAAGGGACAAAAGTCTGATGATTAAGTAATTGTTTTTTCTTGACCCATTTACATATGTAAATGACTTACATGCCTAACATTTATGTATGGTCACATTTGCTTGCACTCATCTATACATCATATGCATAAATGTGGTGCCAAATTTTGGCTAAGCATGGATCCCAAGTATCCTAGTTCAACATGAATATCTAAATTACATAGTATATTCATATATTAAAAATATTATAAAATAAAACATAAACATATGTAATGCTGCTTTATACACTATATACTTCTAAAACACATCTAAAGAATAGATTTAAGCTTTTGAACTTACAAGTTCTGACTCAACTCACTAACTAGCAACTTAAGTCAAACTTTGGATTTGATTAATGCATGTCATCTCTGTCTTTTAGAAGGAAGAACTACATATATGGTTTAGGGGCAGTCACCCCATCACATCGTGAAAACTTGTGAACCCACTTTTTTAATTCTAATCAATAATTGAGTTAGATGGCCCATGCATTGTCAAAACTAACATCGCCGCCTCCCCCCACTCAAATGGAAAAATAAAAAAGGAAAGATTTGGGTCCACACTGATCCTATTAGTCCCATCATATAAAAGATGTTAGTGGACTAATTATGCATAAAATACTTAGGCTAATGGTTATTATTCAATGACTCTTATTCACTATTCCTTTATGTGATGAGACTAAGGGACTCATTTTAATTAAATATAATCCTTATCATTTCAAAAAGACATTATTTAGAAAACTCAGGATACATAAAGATGTAAGGAGACTTCTACTATTTCAAATTAAAAAAATGAATGTTATCTTTGTCATTTTAAAAAGTGCTATGGTGAAAACAACAAATATAGAAAGATAGAATGACAGTTCTACTATTTTAATTTAAAAATGAAAAAAGCGGAATGAAATGGAGGATATGAAACTCAGTCACTATTTAGTAATTCTTATTCTTTTTCTCTCTATTTGTTTATTTTCTTTAGGACTTGTTGGTTTCACAAAATTGCTAATAGAAATTTGTGTTGGAGAATTCTTATATATGATATGATTTCTTGTCCCCTTGGCATTTGAAGATGCCATGTTTCTTTGTAAAAACTTTTAATTTCAGTCACTTTAAAAGTCTCAAATGGATTTTGGAATTTTTAGAATTCCAACCTCTTAGGCATTTGTAAATCCTCTATCTAAGAGGTGGATTCAGAAATTCCAACTATGGGACAACTTTTGAAGATTTTACAAAATTTCTAGATATGAATTCATTGAATTCTGATAAAGAAACTATCCCATAAAATGGGTTGGAGTTTATACACTCATACGCACTACATGTCCTTAAGCAATTGAGAAATGGTTGAGAAGAGAATTTTAAACGTTTTGTAATATCATTGAACAAGTGTCTATTCCTAAATTCAATTTGTTCCTCTGGTGAAAACCCTAATGAGATGATTAAATGAAAATATAATTGTTTGATTGGTTAAATTTAGGGCTATGAAAATGCTGAGTCTGAATCTACCTTGACCTACCCTCGCACATGCAGGCTATACTACTAGGTGCTTTCCCCGTCATCAAGGGCCAGGGTCAGGCCAAGGTCCGAAATAAAAATCTTAACATCACCATTGACCGATAACTTGATGCAAGTCAATTCAAATTGTGTTCTATAAGTTTAGCATTGTATAAAACCATAGAGCCTGTCGGACTTAGGATTAAGAGCTTTATAAGGGCTGCAAGCAATGATCAAAATAGAACGTCTTCAATTTGCATACAATACAAAGATGATAAAAGGTTACATATGCTGTATTTGAAAAAAAATCATAAAGCCAGCTCAAACGATTTAATGGCCATCCCTTTTAAGACTTCGTTTCAATCCTATATCATGCACAAAAAATTAAAGGAAGAGGAATCCATTTTAAGGGTGGACATTCTAGTAATGAATGGAATGAAATATAGTTAAGAAAATGTGGAATAAAGCAAATTTTATACAAAGACGATTCATGATTGAAGGATCCTACAGAGAAGACAAATGTTCGATTATTGTAAAAAATATCAACAAATGTTCTCAATTATAAAAAGAGAAAGAACATTTTTGAATAAATTGCATAGACAACTTGAAGTATGAAAAGTGAAAACAAAGAAATTTCAAAATATTTTAATTTCCTCATTTGAAGTATGAGAAGTCGCATAAACAACCTTTGATGAATAAGTATTCTAATTTCACCTCTCGATGTAGCCCATTGCTTGATTATTTGAATAGATCATGTGGGCCTTATTTTGATGATGACTTTAATACTGATTTAGAGAGTTATAAGATTGTATGGGTGTGCTAGAGACAATTTGAGGAGACACTAGGTTCAAAGATGTGGTGGATGATTGTCCAATCTTTCATGGTAGATTAAGAGGCTTGATCTTTAAATGTAGAAGTTCACTTTAGTAATAAATAAAACTGGCATTTGGAAAGTTAATTTTATCTTTATTAATGATCATGAATCATTTATGTGGGTGAGCTATCATTACATTAGCGCGTGGGCCCACACACAAGTGACAAAAAAAAAAAATCTTGGAGGCGATTTTATTGCTATATGTGCAACCCAAAAGATAAATCTATGGTGATGATGTCGATTGTTATCAAGTCAATGATTTTGCAAGGTGCTAATATAGTTTGGTTCATGAATTACATCCATAAAATAGTTGGTTGTTAATTCCATTCCATTTAACGTTCTAGATTTGGCCTAAGGCAGAATAGAATATTCTTTGAAAGATTCCGAACCTAGTTCTGGCCCATAGTAGCCGCTAGGCATCGGGTCCAATTCTAGCTTGTTCCTTACAAAAAGGAATGCCAACCGAAAGTTTTATTTTGTTATGTTTATTAAATAGTTTAATGAGTTCATGTGTTTCAGGCTTTCATTCATATGTAGTGAAAATTAGGAAATAGTCAGTTGTAGGATATATTTTAATTTAAATGATTAAGTATGCATTTTTAGTATTATAATAGTATTTTACTTTTAAATAAACATTAGTTATTCTTTTAGTTTCTTTTTTCATTTTCATGCTTTCTTTCTATAATGGAATACTGAAATTGACTGAAACGTACATGACCAAATCGGAATAGTACCAGAATAAAATTGACAACTATAGTAAAAGATGCTAAAAATTTGGTGATATATAGGTTATTTGTTCGCACCGATTTACATATACAAATGATGTACATGCAAATCATTTAAGCAGTTTCACATTTGTTTGTACATATACACAAAAATGCGTTGTAAAAAGGTGTAAATGAAGTTTATGCACCTACATAAGTGTAAAAATATCAATTATCTCTTTTTCTAGAGAATAATCGGTACTTAAAAGTGACACATTTGAGGAGTTGTGGTTTCAACATTTGCCATTGTTTTTTTTTTTTAACTCTTGTGGCCTCAAGATATTAATCAGAACCATTCAACATTTGTCATGGTCGTTTTTTTTACTCTTGTGGCCTCAAGATTTTAATCAAAACCATTCAAAAATTTTATCAACACATTGAACCTCATTAAATTCAGTTTCATATCTTAATTTATTCATAGATTTTGATGTAATAAAAAATTTTTCTATGTAATCCAAATTGTAATAAAATTGTTGTTTGAAACAAATATGGTATAGAATTTCACAAGCATAAATTTTACATGAGTATGATTCGCATATGAAAATTTTACATATGTAAATCCCATTTACATACACCATGCTTAAAAGACAAACTACCATTGAATGATTAATTTGGTGAGCTCACTATTTGTTAATGTTGGACTTTAACTAATCCAATAGATAACTAAAAACAAGGAGCAATGTTTTTTGTTTACTTTTTTTCATCCCGACTCTTAATATATAAAAAATTTGATTGTTTTCAAATATTTTCCTTACATTTGACCTGCCATATTTTGTAAGTTTTATGAACTTCATTGTAAGGATTATCAATGAAAGAAATGCAAAAAATATTGGATTGGTGATTTAGGGACAATTTGTGGGGACAAAATGGTAAAAGATTGGGTGTGTCCATTTTCTATTGTGGATTAAAGGGGTTGAACTTTAAAGGTGGGAGTTACTTTGGTCATATGTAAAACTTGTATTTGAACTTTTTAAATCTCAATGATGGACAATTGATGTGGGCAAGTTGTCTATCTGTTTTCATGTGGGCCCAAACACGCATGATCAATGAGATCTCCAAGTGGATAATATTGCTCAATGTGTGGATGAAAGGATCCCAAAGGCTATAATATCACTTGTGTTTTCAAAGAATTTTCAATGTGATGATATCACTTCATAGATGAATCATATGTGCAAAAGGGACCAAAGTTTGGTGATTAAGTCGTTGTTTTCTCCACTTATTTGCATGTGTACATGACTCATGTACCCAACATTTATGCATGGTCCCATTTGTTTGCACTTATCTATACATCATATGCATAAATGCGGTGTCAAAATTTTCGCTAAGCATGGAACTCAAGTATCCCAATTGAGCATGTATATATAAATTACATATTATATTCATATTTTAAATATCTTGCACAATGAAACATAAACATGTATATTGCAGCTCTATACACTATATACTTGTAAAACACCATATAGGAATAGATTTGAGCTTGTGGTTGAACTTACAAGTTCTGACTCAACTCACCAACTAGCAATTTTAAGTCATACATTGGACTCCACCAAAAAAAAAAAAAAAAAGAAAAAAGCAAAAAAAAGACTTTTTATGCATGGCATATCTCAACTTTTACTCTTCCTCTTATTGAGGGAAGATCTAAGTATATGGTTTTGGGGGCAATCGCCCTGTCACATTGTGAAAACTTGTCAACCTTCTTTTAATTCTAAACAATAATTGAGTTAGATGGCCTATGCACTATCAAAACTAACCTCCCCACCCCTTCCTCAAATAAGAAAATGATAAAGGAAAAGACTGGATCCACTACTGGTTTCACTAGTCCCATTATATAAGAG
This sequence comes from Sextonia rubra, assembly GCA_037013555.1. Lineage (NCBI taxonomy): Eukaryota > Viridiplantae > Streptophyta > Magnoliopsida > Laurales > Lauraceae > Sextonia > Sextonia rubra. Next base: position 98,942,410 of record JASUAD010000001.1, on the reverse strand, counting down.
ATGTTAGTGGATTAACTATATATAAAACATTTCGGTATTAAATGCTTTCTAGTGTAGCACTGTGCGAATGAGGCCCATTATAGTGGAATGTAAACCAGGTGTATATTAGATGCTCTGCATTATATCAGTTGAAGGATTTTCCCTCTTTGACCATGAAGGCTTACAACTTTAATTCAATTGACATATATACAACAAAAATTGGACCAAGGGCAAGCATGTGCCCAAATGCCATTTGGAGAGCTAGATGAAATGTAGCTAGGCGTGCTCTCGCTTATAGCACTTGTAAAAAGAACATCTGACAGCCATGCTGTAAAAAATATAGCAAGCCAACATTTCATCTTTAAATCTAGATATTTAGCAAAAGTATATTGCATGAAGTCTGGCGTCTCGTGATAAACAAGTGTTGGTGGCTTCTAGGGATCTTTGTTTGGAATAGCCTCCCTCTACTTGCAGTATCCCTCATTCAGAAAGAAGGAGCTTATAGTGGTTTCCACCCGCTCCATCCATAAGGCAATTTTACCCCGGCTCCAACTGCTTGTATGGATCGAATCTTCAAGAGCAAAGAGGGGGTAATAGGCAATCTGAAACTCATCATCCATAGTGAGTAGCTCTGCATTTGAAGGCATTGTCTCATTGTAGATCTCGCCATGGGGTGACAGACCAAAGATCTTCTTCATCTCCCATAAGAGAATCCTAACTCCATGTTTGGACTGATGAAGGTATTGGTTGCAGGACGGTACATTTCAAGGCTTGCCCTACATATGTTCTTGTTGTCACAAGGCACTCTCTGCGTAGTGGTGTTCACGGTTTCAAAAATGCCAGTGGCTCTTCACAATGGTGCTTGACCAATGTTGTCTAGTTTTGCCATTCTGCAAGGTAGTTGAACCATCCACGGGACATGTGCTTTTCGCAAACCCAGGTGTTACCATCCTTAGTATGGATTCCAAGTCCCACTGATCTCAGTTGCAAGATGGTGGTACCCACCTCAAGATTTAAAGCACAGGGGTCCAGAGCTTTTACTTTAGATCTTGGAATCTTTGAAAAATAATATGGGTGCTGGCGCATAAACTTGTCGGTCCTGAAATGCACATTGTGCCTTATCCAAGAAAAAGGGTTTGGCCTCGCTGAAAAGGTCGGAGTCATCGTCATAACCCTCGATCACGTCTTTACAGCTTAAATGGTGATCACTTCATGAGGAATTCCTATCGTGTCCACGTACTAGTGCTTTACACTCTCATTTGGTTGCTTCATTGACTCAATTGTCTCATTGCCAAAGATGTAGCTAGTTTGTCAAATCTCATTTGATTATTATTCACCCAATCAGTGTTGTTAATCAAGCACCAATAGGTGTACTAGTTCCTCAAAGCCAAGGCTCTAGTTCGTTGACTTTTTACATTGACGGTAAAAACTTCATTTGGGTCTCTTGTATCTATCTACTTTCAGCTCAGCCATTGGAGCAACTCTTTGGCACTCAAGAAAATGAAGTAGTGGGTGCTTTTCCTTTGATATTTGAAGGACCAAAAAACGAGGAGCTTTAGTGACAACAAAAAAAAATGGTTAAGACATGGAATTCCACCGAAATTTTCACACCATTTTCCCTTAGTAAAACGTCAAAAGGAGAAAATAATACTCAGTTATGAGGCCAAGAATTGGCATCAAGGCACACTTAAGTCCCAGAACTATGACTCCCGATCCAAATAGGTGTTCAAACACCTTAAGACCTTTAGGGGGCAATTTGGTGTGCACTTTCGCACAAAGGATGCAATATCCAATCTAGGGCACAACTAGAGCATAATAGCAGCTTTATACATCACAAAGCGCAATCAAGCTTAGTAAGTATGAAAATGTAGCATGTAAAGGCAGATAGCATGTTTTCAACAAGAGAACAACATCAATTCAAGCATTGAAGACAAAAAAGTAAATGCGGATAATCTGATGGCACCCATCCTCAGTCATTTTCCTTGGTTTTATTAGACTCACTTGTAACTAATGGAGACTGTTTCATTCTCTGTAGTCAAAGTTGAAGCTGACAGGAGGACTCAACATTTCCAAGATGGCATCTCCAACAAACACAAGCAAAGTACTCAAACATGTACTTTAACTGGTTGTTAACTCGGCAACCAAAGTCCTATGGTGATTTGCTATGATGAGATTATTAGACATTCTTGTGGGAGTTCGATAATGCAATTTCATCTCATGAACTCTGCATCCGGGATGCACACTCAAACTCATGCATAATGCTTCATTAGTGTTCGGTGGCTTGTTTCCCACAAAGATGGTGGACATCATCTGGACTCACTCAGAGACAGAAAAGGCAAGGAACGGTGAATTAGCCTTGGAAATTGTGGTTGAGAAAGACAATGTAAAAAGCTGAAAATTGCAACATCACTAGTGGTCACATTCAAACCACACGTGATCACTTGCCACAATCAATGACCAGAGGCAAATCCTATCTTTATCGGTTTCTATGCCAGTCACCTACATTCATGAGATTTTTTACTTCTCATGTTTGTTGAGATTTAAGGGGAGTAATATTCTATTCAAAATTACTAGGAAAAGTGTCTTGAGCATTATTAGCTTGTTGACCATGGAAAATTCCCATAGAGGCCGTGGTGACGTAACTTGTACTGGCGCTATGCTAAGGATCAAGTGGATTGTCACTTTTCAACCCTTACACTTCCCAAAGAATGCAAGGATCAAGTGTGTGCTTAGACTGTTTTAGTGATCATGCAGAACAAACAGATGTGCCCTCACTAGGTCTAGTGGTAAAATGGTAAAGCCTGATGTTCTACATTCCCCAGACGGAGTTTAGTTACTTCAAATTAATTGAATAATGCGTTTCCAAGAACCTCTTGAAGTTCAAAGCCCCATGTGCTACTCTTAACAGCACCCAAAAGTGGTTTTCCATCAAGGATATCAAACTCCAAGCAAATATTCAAAGCAGCAAAATAAAAAAAAAAAAAGGCTCAAACAGTCATGAAGGGGTTGTGACTGTGGGCATGCTTAGACAGTGGGCTAAGCCGTTAGATGTTGTGTTGGTCAGCATCATAGACTTAGAATGATGTCTTAGGAGCCATTTTAAATCAGAATCATTGATCAAATTCAAGCAAAGCCAAAAAAAAAAAAAAAAAAAAAGAAAAAAAAAGAAAAAAAAAGAAAAAAAAAACCGAGGAGGTCACAAGTCACTTGGCCATGGCAGTGGACCTTCCCCAGATAGTGCTTGGGCATGGTGAAGTTCCAAGAATTCTACTCTTGATCATATCATGAGCTTGATATGGCATTCAAAGAGCAATTTTGTAACCAAGCACATCAAATTCAAACAAAGCACCAAAAAAAAAAAAAAAGCGTGGGGTTGGGGGGCGGGGGGCAGGGGGGCACAAAAAATTGGTCATGATCGTGGGTCTTCCCTGAATAGTGAAGGGCATGACTATGGGTTGGCTTAGACAATGTCCAATTTGAGCAAACCTCCATGAAAGGAGTTCAAGAAAAGCCTTCATGTCAGAAGCATGAAAAAGAAATCAAAAAACAAGAAGGGCCAAGCCCTAGCCCCAACTTATCAAGCAAGAAACTCCCAAACCATGAGAAACCTCCAAAACTTTGGGATTATTCTGGTGCAAATCCAAGAAACAGATGAAGTGCAAGTGTGTAGGAGGTGCCTTGCATCATAAGAAGCATGAAAATCACCAAAGCAATCGAGCAAGGAGCATACAAGTTGTATGGGTTCAGCTATAATCAAACACGAAAAAAGATGAATTTTGGAAAACCTTACCTGCCATTGTGCAAACAAGAGGAAAAAGGGAAACTTGAAATTTGTCTACAACTCAAAGAAGGAGCTCTTGCTCTTGGCCTGTTGTTTAGTTAGTTCAAGGCAATGAAATCAAGAAAGAAAAAAAGAAGGGAATACGGCCAGTATATACTACTAGCCTCTGGACACTGGCTCTCCCTCAAGTTCACAGTCACTGTGGTCATGAAATAGTGGGGCCTGCTACCTGGCCTATTCACTCAACTTCATCTATGCCCACGCACGCGAGGATCCTCTCCAAAGCTCACATAAACTATGTGTTGGAACAGTAGGGCCCACGGTTTAGTGGCATACTCTCTCAACTTTACCTTTTGCTCATGGTCACTACCGTGTTGAGTAGTGGGACGCATTGCTTAGCGGCGCACACTCTTAACAATGCTCTTTCAATTCACACAGCATGATGAACCCACTTTGAGCATCTTTTCAATAAACAAAACAAAAAAGGTTTCCCATGTCACATGGTAGACCTACTTTGGGTATTTGACCCAAAACAAACAATACAAAAAAAAAAAGTGGTTTTCTTTTAAAGCCAACGTCGAATTTCAAGCTTATCTTAAGCAAATCCAATTTTGAGCAAACTTGTCATCTCAAATTGTTTCGATCAAAATTCACACAACCAAACCTGTAGGAAATCGTGTGGCCCGCATGCCACGGGTCCCACGTCAGATCAAGCAGGGCAGATGCCAACAGAGATGCAATCCCACTTTAGTGTAAGACTTGATCTGGGCCCCATAATAAGACTCCCAAGAGGATCAGTGGATGTGGGCTTCTGGTGGAAGATGTCTCTAGTAAGTGTGACTCTTCGGGACTTGTCTATATAAGGATAAGGGAGCCCTAGGGTTTGGGACGATTCATTATTCTCTCCATTCCCGCAGGAAAGACAAGAGGCGAAGAGATCCACGGAGCTTCCCATCACCGGAACGCACATAGATCTCCGGCCTCGTGACGGAGTCTCCTCATCCGGATCCATCAATTGGTATCAAAGCAAGGTCAGGGTCTCCAAGGGCTCAAACTTGTGCGACTCAGATCAACGGATCGGATTCCCGTTGGAGATCTGGATTTCTGCAGTTCGCGATCGTGCGATCTCTCTTGTGCTATCCACAGTCGCTGCAGATAGCCTTCGCCTGAGAAGGAAACCTGCTACTGCCATTCTTCCCTGCTGTAGGTCACCATTCCGCTGGATGCGATCTCTCTGTTGATCGCCGGATCCAGTGCTCACCGTCCGGCATCCCCTGCTGCATAGTCTGCGATTTCCGAGAATCGCTACGCGCCACCACCGCTTTTGCTGCACTGTCTTGCGTCGCCGTCACGGTCGCGGTTTCTTGCCACCGTGCCGAATCACCGAAGAGGGCGCCGTCAGTCGCTACAACCACCGCTGCTGTAGCCATTGACGAAGACCCCGGATCGATCCCCTGTTGCAGAACGCGCGAACAGAGGAAGAAGAAGAAAGACTTCAGGTCGGGCCAGGTCAGTTTCGACCCGACCTGATTGCAGTGCAGCCCAGCGAGCAGCAGCGGTTTTGGGCCGGGTCAGGTCAGTTTCGACCGACCTGATTGCAGTGTAGCCCAGCGAGCAGCAGCGGTTTTGGGCCGGGTCAGGTCAGTTTCGACCCGACCCGATTACATAGAAACCCAGCAGTTTAATCTTGCAAGTCAGCCAGTTCGGGTCAGGTCAAACCTGACCCGTGTGTGCAGAATCAGCCCAGTGAGCACAGCGCTGACATCAGCCAGCGTCAGCAAAGGTGCGGTCAAAGGCCAGATTTGACCAGATTCAACGGCTGAAATTGTTTCTGCGATATCTTGATCGTCCGGAGTCAGATCGACAATCCGTTTGCTTCTACGGAATCCTTGCGAGCAGATCTACGCATTGGCATCAATAGGAAGACGATCCAGTGATTCAAATAAAAGGGTGGTATTTTCTCCTCATACGGTCAGTGGTATCTAACCCATCCTTTAATTAAAAATAAATAGAAATCATGTCTTCCAAATCAGCCCTGCATGATCTTGCAAAGGCTGACATTTTTAACGGCAAGAACTTAGCCGTGTGGAAGCGTCGGATGGAAGCGTTGCTGCATTTTGACGGATTAACTTATGTGATTGAATCCGATCCGGTCCCTAAGCCCGCTGATGATGCCTCTAAGGAGGACCATGAATTACATGAGCAATGGGTCTTTGATAACAAATCAGCAAGGCATTTATTGATCGGATTCATATCCAGTGAGTTGGTGAAACAGTTTGAGCACTTCACCACAGCAAAAGAAATCTGGGACTATGCCATGGATAAGTATGATGAAACCTCCAAATCACATTTAATGGAGGCATTTAGCGCATATGTCAATTATAAGATGCCAGAGGGGTCATCTATAAGAGATCACATTGATAAAATGTCGGTCCGACATAGTAACCTTGCAGCCTTGGGAAAAGAAATGGACGAAGATTTTCAGATCATGTACTTGCTGATGAGTCTTCTACCTTCGTGGGAGAATGTATCTCAAACCCTTAGCCTTCAAAAGGGTGTAACCCTTAGTGAGGTTGAAGCAAAATTACTTGCTGAAGGACAAAGGCAGGCTGCCCGTGGTATAACACCTACAAATTCTGCTATGGTTGCTAAAACTAAGAGTTATAGCGGTGCGTTAACCGCCAATGTGAAAAATAAAAAGAAATTTCAAGGCAATCCAAAACGGAAAGGGCCTAAAAATGGTGTTTGCTTTAATTGTGGGAAGCCTGGACACTTTAGTTCTCAATGCAGAAAGAAAAAGGGTGAGAATAGCCAGCAAGGTAAAGTGACCAAAGAACACAGAGATTATGTTGAGATGGTCACTGAGTCCATGATGGTGGACACCAATGACAAGAATTGGTGGATTGACTCTGGAGCCACCAGACACATATCAAGGACCAAGGCTGTATTTATCGAATTCAAAGAGATGAAACCCGGAGAACAAAATATATACATGGGGAATGAAACATTCTGTGATGTGTTGGGGATAGGGAAAGTCAAAATTCCCTTACCAACCGGCAAATCCCTTTATCTCTCCGATGTCTTCTTTGCTCCCGCAATGAGGAGGAGCATCATCTCTGTGAGCCAGTTGGCAAGGAATGGATTTGAAATTAGATTCAAAGATAATGGGGTTACTATTGGAATGCGCGGTCAAGTTTTAGTCCTTGGTTTTCTTTCTGAAAATTTGTATTTGCTGGATATTCTTCATAATGAAATAAAGTCCATTTCTGATTATTCTGTGTGTGTGAATGTATGCATGAATGGTTTGGCAATGTTATGGCATTTGAGATTGGGCCACATTAATAAAAACAGAATCAGTAGAATGGTTAAAGATGGACTTTTACCAGACCTAGGTAAAATTGAGTATCCTATATGTGAACCATGCATAATTGGAAAAATGGTCAAGAAACCATTTCCGAAAGGAACTCGAAGTTCTGAAATATTGACCATAATTCATTCAGACATATGTGGACCATTGAATGTACACAATAGAACCGGAGAGGACTATTTCATTACATTCATTGATGATTACAGCAGATATGGTTATGTGTATCTCATTAAATATAAACATGAGGCATTAAAAATGTTCCAAACATATGCTGCTGAGGTCCAAAATCAAAAGGGCAAGAAAATAAAAAGGATTAGGTCTGATAGAGGGGGTGAATACACTTCCGAACTGTTTAAAGAATATTGTGCACGTGAGGGAATCATTCATGAATATTCAATCCCATATACCCCACAGCAAAATGGCATGGCCGAGAGGAGGAATAGGACCTTAATGGATATGGTAAGGTCAATGATCAGCCATGCGAGTCTTCCGCTGTATTTGTGGGGAGAAGCATTAAATACTGCACAATATATTTTAAACAGAGTACCCTCTAAGAGTGTGCCCAAGACCCCATATGAGTTATGGACTGGTACTAAACCAAAATTAGAACATGTGAGAGTTTGGGGCTGCTCTGTACACGTCCTGCTACCACCACAGGAAAGACATAAACTGCAAGCAAAAACGAAGAAAAATTGTTCTTTCGTTGGCTACCCATTACATTCTAAAGGATATCGTGTATATGATCACGATAATAGGATAATCATGGAATGCCGAGATGTGTTTTTCCTTGAGGATCCGACGGTCAGTCCTAGAGTAAGACCACAGAGTGTGGAATTATATGAAATCTCTATGGGCAAGGGGGTTCAAGCAAGTGGGGGTTCCGACGAAGAGGACGTTGGACCTAGAATTCCTGGCCAGGGCCCACTTGAGGTGATTGAACAACCCGATGAGCCAGTTGGCAGACCGATTCGGGCGAGGAAACAACCGGTATATCTAGATGATTATTGCAGTTTATTAGAAACCGTGCAAGATTTGGATCCAACCTCTTACTCTCAAGCGGTCAAAGCGCAGGATGCGCAGTGTTGGCTAAAGGCTATGAGAGAGGAGATGGAATCAATTGAAAAGAACCAAGTATGGCAATTGGTAGATCTACCCAAAGATCGGAAAGCCATTGGATGTAAATGGGTTCTTCGAAAGAAATTTAAAAAGGATGGATCCTTGGATAAATATAAAGCACGGTTAGTAGCTAAGGGATTCACACAAGTGGAAGGAATAGATTACGAGGAGACATTTTCTCCAGTTGTAAAATTCCAATCCATACGAACCTTAGTAGCATTGGTAGCATGTCGTGACCTTGAATTGCACCAGATGGATGTAAAAACAGCATTCTTGAACGGCGAATTAGAAGAAGAAATTTATATGAAACAACCCGAGGGTTTTGTGGTGCAAGGTCATGAGGACAAAGTGTACAAACTTAATAGGGCATTATATGGATTAAAACAGGCCTCAAGACAATGGTATAGAAAATTTCATCAGGCCATATGTGAAATAGGATTTGTCCCCAATAGTGCAGACACATGTTTCTATATTAAACGCAGTGGGAGTAGTTATTTATATTTGTCATTATATGTGGATGACATTTTGATCGCCAGTAATAAATTGGAAGCCATAAATGAAATCAAACAATGGTTAAAGTCAAGATTCGAGATGAAAGACATGGGTGAGGCAGAGTATGTCCTTGGCATTGAAATAACCCGTGATCGTCCGAATAGGATATTGACTTTATCACAGAGATCCTATTTGGAAGCTGTGTTGAAAAGGTTTGATATGGCTAACTGTAAACCAATTGATACTCCCATCTGCAGGAGCACAAAATTGTCAAGCGATCAAGGACCCACAAATGAGCAGGATAGGGAAATGATGAGATCAAAACCTTATGCTCAAATTGTGGGCAGCATCATGTATGCGATGCTGTGTACGAGACCAGATCTTGCATTCGCCGTGGGTCTCGTAAGCAGATTCCTAAGTAACCCAGGATTACCGCATTGGTATGCAGTTAAGAGGATTCTGCGGTACATCAAAGGAACAGTGAATCTTCGCCTATGTTATCAAGGTGAAGTCCTGGAACTGCGCGGCTACTCAGATGCTGATTGGGCCGGTGATTTAGACCAGAGAAAGTCAACAACCGGCTATGTGTTTACCCTCGGAGGAGGTGCAATTTCTTGGGGTAGCAAGAAACAGACCTCCACGGCTATGTCAACAGCCGAAGCAGAGTATATAGCTTGCAGTACAGCAGTCGAGGAGGCTCTTTGGTTAAAATACTTCCTATGTGATTTGGAGGTAATAAATGAGAAGGAGCCTGTCCCAATGAGCATAGACAGTACGTCGGCCATTTCTATGGTGAATGAGCAAAAGATTAACAGTCGATCAAAACATGTTGAAATAAAATATCACTTTGTTAGAGAGAAGGCTGAAAAGAATGATATAGAAATTTTTTATGTGCCTTCAGAAGAATTGATGGCTGATGTTCTCACCAAGGCTTTGCCTGCAGAGGTTTTTGCAAGGCATGTGATGCGTATGGGACTAAGAAATATTTGATGTACATGGCATTCGTGCCAAGTGGGAGATTGTAGGAAATCGTGTGGCCCGCATGCCACGGGTCCCACGTCAGATCAAGCAGGGCAGATGCCAACAGAGATGCAATCCCACTTTAGTGTAAGACTTGATCTGGGCCCCATAATAAGACTCCCAAGAGGATCAGTGGATGTGGGCTTCTGGTGGAAGATGTCTCTAGTAAGTGTGACTCTTCGGGACTTGTCTATATAAGGATAAGGGAGCCCTAGGGTTTGGGACGATTCATTATTCTCTCCATTCCCGCAGGAAAGACAAGAGGCGAAGAGATCCACGGAGCTTCCCATCACCGGAACGCACATAGATCTCCGGCCTCGTGACGGAGTCTCCTCATCCGGATCCATCAAAACCTCCAAAATTCCATCTCATTTTGATTCATGTCTAGCCAAGTCAAAGCCTAAACCTTGATTTTTTAAAATAAGCCACAATCAATGGAAATTCCAAACCCAAATTCACTTTAAATCCAAACCTTGATTTTCTTAAAACCTCAGGGATTTCATTTTGTGGTTGTTCCCCACAATCTCCGCAGAGATTCTATTTTAGATATCTGTGATAAATAGGTCATGAGAAAATCAAATCTACTTTCCAAAACCTAAACCAAATTCATAAAATTCTAAATTTTCCAATACCTTAGGGATTCTTTTTTGTGGTGTTCCGCATAGTCCCCAAGGATATGCACTTTTGACATACATGAAAAATAGGGCAAAGAAAATTAAAAACTTAATATTTTTACCAAATTCCATTAACAAACCCTTCATATTTTTTTATCAAAATTTTAAGTCTAGGCCTATAACCAACCTTGACAAAACTACATTTCCATCAAGCCATTCACCATTTCCATAGATTGGCTATTTTGAGGCACATTGATTTCGAAGTCATTCTTCCATCATTGCACCTCAAGGGGACACTTGTTGACCCATAAAAAAATCACAAATATTACAAGTGTTGCATTGAAGACACCACAAGCGAATTCCAAACTCAAGGGCACATAAACCCTGGGGTTGTGAGATGCCAGGTCAAGTACTGCACCCAAATATTCAGAGCTGATGCAACTGACTCAGAAGGCTTTAGATGAACTCAAAGTGCACCAATTCAAATTTCAAAGTTAGTGGACTTTATTTGGTCACTCAATTCATCAACCATCAAATGTATGGTTCATTAACTTAAAACCTAGGGGTCAGTGAACACACTCAAACTTTTGGAATACTAAAGTAACTAAAAATCACATGACAACTCCAACACATGCTCAAGAATGATGTTTCAAAGTTTCAAAGCATTTGGACTTTATTTCAACACAAACTTAAGCTTAAGTGGCTATCTACCAACTTTTTGGGGTCACTGAGGCAACTGACACTTCTACATATCAAAATTAGTTGAAACTCATAAGAATGTCTTTAAATACATCCAAGGACTATCCTTCAAAGTTTCATACCATTTAGACATCATTTGGACCCAAACTTAGATCAGGTGGTTGTCTACCAAACTCTTTGGAGTCACTATGCAAAGTGACACCTTTTGAAGACCAAATCAGCTAAAACTCCTAGGGAAAGCTCAAATTATATTCAAGTATGGTTCTTCAAAATTTTAATTCAAATGGATGTCATTTGACACAAGTTCAACAAACATGTCAACTTTGGCTTAATGACCCCAACCGAAGTCCTACTTCTGGATGATTACAAGTGATGAAATTTGGGTGCAAAGCTCATGTCATGTTTAAAACTAACTCTGCAAATTTTTAAGTCAAGGAGACTTCATCTGACCCTACTTCAGCCATATGTCAGCTTAGGGGTTAATGACCCTCAAACGTTAGGTCACTGACCAAAATCTTGCTTCTAGGAGGCCAAAGCTGATGAAATCTAGGTAATTGACTCAAAATGTGTTCAAGATTAACTCCTCAAAGTTTTAAATCGCTTGGACATCATTCAGGTGGAAAACAAACTAAATGCTTAAATACAAGCGGACGTTGACTTAGAACTTGCAACAAATGAGCCACTGATCAAAATCCTACTTTCGCAAATCTAAATCATATTAAATTTGGATGAACGATTCAAGATCCTCCTAACATCAATTCCTCTAATTTTCAAGTTAATCTGAGGTCATTTGGCCCTCAAACAGCTAAAAAATGGCCCATTTTCATGAAAAGTCAAAAGGAGGGTTAACTAACTTCAAAAGGTCATAACATGATTAAATTTCTGTGGAATGTTGAAACTAATTCTAGGAAATATCCTTCCAAGTTTTGTGAAGTTTGGACACCGTTCGGGCCTAAAACTGATGAAAACAGTTCATATAAGTGAAATGACCCAAAATGGGCTTGTTAATGACACCTGCAAAGTGGTTCCTGGCGGTTTTAAGTGGTTTTTCCCACTTTATTTTGAAATGCAACTGTCCATAACTCCCCCAACTACCACTAAAGTCTGTAAAAGACATATTTAGGCACTTGGTAAAAGGGGTAAACAGGGTTCCATACATTCCCAAAGGATCTAAAAAGGTTGAAACAAGATTCCAACAAGCATTTGGCACTCCACTAGTGTCCAAGTTCCTTTTGTTCCTCTTCCCCTCACAAGCTGAATGTGAGAAATTGTTCAAGAGAAGAAGATGCACCTTGCTAACACCCATGAAAACCGAACTTCAAAGCCAACAACTGCAAAAGAGGTTTGATGAGATGAAAATATGTCTTCTTTAGTTCTCCCACTTGAAGGTTTTAGGCCATCACCCAAGTAATGAACAAACCCTTTTAGGTTTCATTCTGCTCCTTGAAAGCCATAGGATCAGAATGACACAACACTGGCTACAATTGTTTGCACAAAAGTAGCCTTTTTAGATTTGCACAAACGTGATCCGTAAAATCAAAGTGGTGACTACCAAAGATCATAGATGATTCTAAAATCGAATTGGTACTCTTAGTAGTCATGCTTGACTCCCAAAACCCAAAAATATAGGTTTCAGCACCTTGGAGGCACCATAAAAGCAAACAGAGGTGAAATAGGGACAAACGGTGGCCAAAGTGGCCACTGTTTATCATTGACTAGGGGCTGGGGGTGTTGGGGGGGTGCTCAGTGACCATGGTCCAGAGTCACCACCCCCTGTCCTCATTTTTTCTACAGTTTTCACCCTTTTTTCATGTAATTTTTTTTATTTTCACTAGTTTGGATCACATTTGAGACCCGAGGGAGGGGTTGGAATTTTCTAACACTTGTAAACAACCTGCATCCCAGAGGTCAAAGCATTGAACTCCTGTAAACAAAGGAAATTTAATGATGATCTGTAATTATTTTCCCATTCTTTTGTGTGTTTGAATGTTGGACTTGATTCCTTCGCATTTATCATCATTTCACATATTTCACTAAACTTCCCTTGAAATTCTATATCTAAGGAAAACAATTGATAGGTTACGAAGTTTGCTCGATCGACTTAAAACACGACAAGGCGGCATACATCCAATACATTTCAGATTAGTCTTCTTTTTCTTTTCTCTCTTTTTTTTAATTAAGATTCTTACGTTCCCTAATCTTTTTTTTAGTGTTGATCATTTGAGAACAAACGAGGGAGGGGGGCAGGTGTGATAAAAAAATACATGTAAATAGCATGCACCTAGGAGTTCAGAATGTAAAAGAGCCCACGAAAAATAAACTCAAAATTGAAAAAGTTGAAAGTTAGGCATTTTTTTTTTGTTCCGTATCTTTTCCTCATTCGTTAAAAAAGGGGCAAACAAGTCTACACCAAATTCAACCTTGCCGTGTTTCATAAGGTTGCAACTAAGTAGTGCCAGACTAATTTTAGTCATTCAATTGAAATTGAGGAAGGATTCACATTTATACAAGTTAGTAAAATTTCTTTCTAGTTCAATCACTTTAACTCAATTGAATTTCAACTAATAACAAGATAATAGTAAATATTGTACAAATAAACAAGGCATGATTGATAAACAACAATTCAGCTCTAATAATGGATAGCAATTAGTAGACTATCAAGATGTAATGCAATTCAATTAAAGGAATCAATGTATTTTTAGTAGCCCATCCTTGTCTAATCACCCATAGTCTCTAACAGTCCATTTCGATGTAGTTTTAGACTATTTGATATACTGCAATCTATGCATAGTGTTACATTGTATATATGATGTGTATCAAAGTCCTCTTAACCAACACCCATGGTTAAGTGCTAAACAAACGGATAATATCACATGAGTAAGTCCTAGCCCCAAGACACCTCATGTGTATTTGATTTCCATTGGGCCAATTGATTTGTCTAAAGGTCCCAAAACTAGAGCCCTAATTGGTCTTTTATTTTCTTATAGTCCTATAGTTCAATTTTTTATCACAATTAACCTCAGGGTTAATTATGAAGAGTTTGGAGACAATTTGTGGTAGTTACAGAACCTCTGGATAATTTAAAAGTGCTATAAAATAGAACCTTCAAAGCTATCAGGCATGATCGAGGATGGCTAGGACATGCTCGAATGCCCATGGTTTGGCTCTAAAAATTCTTGACTGATAAATTTTCATCAGACTTTGTATGTGTGCTCAAGCTTTCGCTCATTTGCGCTCAAGCGTGTGCTCTAGAATTCCAATTCAAAGTTTTGTTGCACACTTCATTCTCCTCATTTCTAAACCTGCATGGAACCTCCTGTTCCAACATATTATATTTCATCATTCTATTGTAGTCTACATCATGTAATAACACTCCCATCTCCCTTACATCATTCAATTCCAACTCCATGCATATTCATTCTCCATTTTCAATTGGAAACAAAGAAACAGGGCTAAAAGATTAAATCAATACATAATCAATAATGGAATCAACAAATTCTGAACATGCATTAATCAATACCATGCTTACATTTGCCTTAATCTTAGGCTTGCTCAAGATTACCCTCTAGCTTAAGAACAAGTGAAAATCCCAAATCAACCCAAACAATGAAAATTATGCAAAATGATGACGAGATTGAATATATAAAACAAAAATGAGTTTTTGAATTCATTTACACCTTAGAATCTGAGATGGAAAATAGTTTGTTACCCTAGATAGCAAGTAAGGAGTTGTAGAATGAGGTGTCATCAAATTACCTCCAATACAAGAGTAAAGGAAGGTAGAGTGAAGGTGAGGGAACAAGATGAAAGCTTCTACTTACACATGCAAGCTACTTTTTACACTTGATTTGATGAAGGAATGGAAATGAGAAGAAGAAGGAAAGCTCTAGCAGAAATCTTCTTAAGAAATGGTCCATTGGAATGAGGCTTGAATAGTTTTAAGTACAGATTTTTTGAAATTTATAAGAAAGTTCAAGTTCTTTAGTTTCTTTTCAATTTAAGTCAATTCAAGGTCCACATGATTCAATTGAGGTCAAATGAGTTTGGGTCCGACACAAAAGTCTACAAGCTCAACGAGATGAACATAATGATATAAATATGACGCATGTATGATGCAAAATCGTAAAATCTAAAATTTCGAAAAAAGGCTTTACACTTCCTAAACGAGGTTAAACTTAACCCAAACTATCTATTCATGACCCAAACTTGACCTAGTTCACTCAAATAAAACAAAGTAGATCTAATCCTAACTTAATCAAACATGAAACATAATTATTTAAAATAAAACTATATTAATTAACTACTAAGCATGCTCAATTCAAGTCGGAGTGTTACATTAGCATAAAATACAAAAATGATAAAAGTTCACTTACGTGGCATTTTAAACAAAAAAAAATCAATTACTAAGCAAGCTCAAACAATTTAATGGCTATCTCTTTTAAGACTTCGTTTCAATGGTTGTATAGTGCATAAAAAATTATTTTTTTTAACTAAAGAGGAATCCATTTTAAATGTGGGCATTCTACTAATGAATGGAATGAAATAAGGTTAACAAAATGCTGAATAATGTAGATTTTGTTTCAAAGACGATTCATGATTGAAGGATCCTATAGACAAGACAAAATTATCTTCTTAATCAATTTTAATTATCATAAAAAACGTCATTTAATATTCTCAATTATAAATAGAGAAATAACATTTTGAAGTATGAAAAGTGAAAACAAGGAAATTTCAAAATATTCTAATTTCCTCATTCAAAGTATGAGAAGTCGCATAAATAACCTTAGATGAATAAGTATTCTAATTTCACCACTCTTTGTGGTCCATTGCTTGATTATTTGAATAGATCATGTGGGCCTTATTTTGATGATGATTTTAATACTAATTGGGAGGGTTATTAGAATGTATGGGTGTGTTTGGGACAATTTGAGGAGAGAGAAAGATAAAAGATGTGGTGGATGATTGTCCAATCTTTTGTGATGGATTAAGGGGTTTAATCTTTAAATGTACGAGTTCACTTTAGGAATAAGTAAAACTAGTATTTGGAAAGTAAATTTTATCTTTGTTAATGATCATGAATCAATTATGTGGGCAAGCTATCATTGCATTAGCTCATAGGCCCACACGCAAGTGACATAAAAAAAATCTTGGAGGCAATATAATTGCTATACATGTAGTCCAAAAGATAAATCTACGGTGATGATACCGATTGCTATCAAGTCAAAGATTTTCCAAAGCACTAATATTGTTTGGTTCATGAATTACATCCGCAAAAGACATGGTTGTCAATTCCATTCCATTTGGCCTAAGGCAGAATAAAATATCCTTTGAAAGATTCTAGACCTACTTTCGGCCCATAGATGCCACTTGAGGCCTAGTATCTACTCCGATTCTAGCCCAATCCTTACAAAAAAGAATGCTGAATGCTTACAAAAAAGAATGCCACCCAAAACTTTTATTTTCTTATGTTTATTAAACAATTTAATGAGTTCACGCATTTCAGGGTTTCATTTATATGTAGTTAAAATTAGAAAATAGTCTATTGTAGAGTATATTTTAATTTAAATGATGTAAGCATGCATTTTTTATATTTAATAGTATTTTATTTTTAAATAAATATTGCTTATTCTTTTAGTTTCATTTTTCATTTTCATGCTTTCTTTCTATATTGGAATATTGAAATTGACCGAAACATCAGAACATTCCATTACAAGACCAAATTGAAACAGGACTAGAATAAAATTGACAACTATAGTAAAAGTTGCCAAAAATTTGGTGATTTAGAGGTCATTTGTTAGCACTGATTTACATATACAAATGATGCATGGGCATAACATTTACGTAGTTTCACATTTCTTTGCACATATACACAAAAATGAGTTGTGAAAAGGTGTAAATGAAATTTATGCACCTTCATAGGTGTAAAAATATCACATATCTCTTTTACTAGAGAGTAATCGGCACTTACAAGTGACACATTTAGAGCTTGCGGTTTCAACATTTGTCATGGTCTTTTAAAAAAAAAAAAACTCTTGTGACCTTAATATTTTAATAAGAACCATTCAATGTTTGTCATGGTCATTTATTTTAACTCTTGTGTCCTCAAGATTTTAATTATAACCATTCAATTAAAAATTTTATCATCACATTGAACATCATTAAATTTAGTTTCATATCTAAAATATTCATAGGTTTTGAGGTAATAAAAACTTTTTCTATGTAATCCAAATTGTTCAATGTTTACACTCATAAAAATGATGTTTGAAACGAATTTGGTACAGCATTTCACAAGCATGAATTTTACATGAGTATGATCACAAAAGAAAATTTTGATTCACACATGAGAATTTTACATACGTAAATCCTATTTACATACATCTTGCATAAAAGAAAAACTACCATTGAATGATTAATTTGGTGAGCTCACTGTTCGTTAATGTTTGGACTTTAACTAATCCAATAGATTATTAAACACTAAGAGCAATATTTTTTGTTTACATTTTTTCATCCTGACTCTTAATATAAAAAAATTTTGGTTGTTTTTAAATATTTTCTTGAATTTTGACCTGCCATATTTTGTAAGTTTTATAAACTTCATTGTAAGGATTATCAATGAAAGAAATGCAAAAAATATTGGCTTGGGTGTTTTAAAGACTGTTTGTGCAGAGAAAATGGTCAAAGATTGGGTGGGTGATTGTCCATTTTTTATTGTGGATTAAAGCTGTAGAACTTTAAAAGTGGGAGTCACTTTGGTCATATGTAAAACTAGTATTTGGAATTTTTAAATCTCAATGATGGACAATTTATGTGGGCGAATTGTCAATCTATTTTCATGTGGGCCCAAACACGCACGATCAATGAGATCTCCAAGTGGATAATTTCGATCGGTGTGTTGACGAAAGGATCCCAAAGGCCATAATATCACTTGTGTTTTCAAAGAATTTCCAATGCAATGATATCACTTCATGGATGAATCATATGTACAAAAGGGACCAAAGTTTGGTGATTAAGTCATTGTTTTTCTCCACCTATTTGAATTTGTAAATGACTTATATGCCTAGCATTTATGAATGGACTCATCTTTACATCAAAATGCGTAAATGTGGTGTCAAAATTTTGGCTAAGCATGGATCTCAAGTATCCCAGTTGAACATGAATATTTAAATTACATATTACATTTATATATTAAAAATATTTTGAAATGAAACATAAACATGAATAATGCAGCTTTATACACTATATATTTCTAAAACACAACCAAAAAATAGTTTTATGCTTGTTGTTGAACTTACAAGTTTTGACTCTACTCACCAACTAGCAATTTAAGTTAGACTTTGGAATTTATAAAAAAAAACAAAAAAGAATGTTTGACTTTGGATTTGATTAATGCATGGCATATTTTAACTTTCACGCTTAGTCTTATTGAGGGGAGACCTATGTATATGGTTTTGGGGCAATCACTCTGTCACATTGTGAAAACTTGTCAAGCCTCTTTTTAATTCAAAACAATAATCAAGTCAGATGGCGCAAGAACCTTTAAAACTAACCCCTCCTCAAATGACAAATAATAAAGTAAAAAACTAGGTCCACTACTGGTCACAGTAGTCCCATCATATAAAATCCTTTGTGGATTAACTATACATAAATACTTAGGCTAACCGGTTATTATTCCATGTTTCTTATTTTTTATTCCTTTATATGATGAGAGTAAGGACTCATTTTAATTAAATGTAATCCTTATTGTTTCAAAAAGACATTATTTAGAAATCACAAGATACACAAAGATGTAAAGAGACTTCTATTTTGATTAAAAATATAAATATTATCCTTACAATTTTATAAAAGTACCATCGTGAAAACTGTAAATATAAAAAATAGAAACTTACTACTATTTTAATTTAAATAATAAAAAGTAGGGAAGAAATAGAGGATATGAAACTCAGCCACAATTCAGTATTTCTTATTCTTTATCCTTTTCTTTTTTGCTTTAGGCCTTATTTTTATTTTTATTTCTTAAAATTTGCTTTAGGCCTTATTGCTTTCACAAAATTGCTAATAGAACTTTGTGTTGGAGAATTATGGGGCTCCATACACTTCTTAAAGAGGTCCATGTTGAGCTCCTCAAACTTGGTGTGAGCAATGGTGGAGTAAAATAAGTAAAGAAAGGAGAAGATGATGGGGGATGTGGATTGAAATCGGGGAGCTTTAGATTTGAATTGGAGAAATTTTCTATTGCAAAAGAAGAAAAACCAGAGAGGGAGGGGTGCAGAGAAGAGGAATGGGGAAGAAGAACACGTTTCATTAGGTTTTGTGGAGCGACGACATCATCGCTCCACAAATCTTTATAAAAGAAAAATAGAAAAGGGCGCCCTTGGGAGCTTTTCTCGTAGCATGAATGCTAGTGGGGTATTTTTTGTTTAGTGGCCTACTAAGGTAATTTTTCCCATAATTTCCTCTCTATTAAAAATATTGCACAATGAAACATTATAAACATGTATAATGCAGCTTTATACACCATATAATTCTAAAACATAGCCAAAGAATAAATTTAAGCTTGTGGTTGAACTTGAAAGTTCTGACTCAAGTCAGCAACTAGTAATTTAAGTCAACCTTTGGACTTTATTAAAAAAAAAGTCAGACTTTGGACTTGATTAATGCATGGTTTATCTTAACTTTTAGTGTCTGTCTTATTGAAGGAAAACCTACGTATATGGTTTTAGGGGCAATCACCCTGTCACTTCATGAAAACTTGTACGAAGCCTCTTTTTAATTCTAAATAATAATTGAGTCAGATGGCCCATGCATTGTCAAAACTAAACCCTTCCCTCATCAAATGACAAAATAATAAAATACAAAGTTGGGTCCACCAATAGTCACATTAGTCCCATCATATAAAAAATGTTGGTGGATTAATTATACATAAAATACTTAGGCTAACCGGTTATTATTCAATGTTTCTTATTTACTATTGCTTTATGTGATGAGAGTAGGGGACTCACTTAAATTAAATATAGTCCTTATTACTTCAGAAAGACATTATATTTAGAAAACACGAGATACACAAAGATGTAAGGAGACTTCCATAAAAATATAAATGTTCTCCTTATCATTTGAAAAAGTGAAATCGTGAAAACTGTAAATATATATGAAAGATAGAAACTTCTACTTTTTTAATTTAAATATTAAAAAAGAGGGAAGAAATAGAGGTTATGAAACTCAGCCACAAATCAGTATTTCTTATTCCTTTTCCTTTTCCTTTTTGCTTTAGGCCTTATTATGATTATTTTTTTAAAGATGCAATAGGAGTTAATGCTTTTGCAAAATTGCTAATAGAAATTTGTGTTGGGGAATTCATAGATATGATATTACTTCTCGTCCCCTTGGAATTTGATCAAATATCCTGTTGTACAAATTTTAAATTTTAGTCACTTTAAATGTCTCAAATGGCTTTGGAATTTTTGGAATCCCAACCACTTGCGTATTTGTAAATCCTCTACCTAAGAGGAGGATTCAGAACTTCCAACTAGGGGACAACTCTTAAAGAACTTATAAAGTTAATAGATATGAATTCATTGAATTCTGATAAAGAAACAAGCCTATAAAATGGGTTGGAGCTTATACACTCATGCTCACTACATGTCCTTAAGCAGTTGAGAAATAACCGAGCAGAGAGTTTTAAATTTTTTGTAATTCCTTTGAACAAGTGTATGTACCTAAAATCAATTGGTTCCTCTAATGAACACTATCATGAGATGATTAGGATAACTAGATAAAATATAATAGTTTGACTAGTTAAACTTTGGGCTATCAAAGAGCCAAGTTTGAATCTACCTTGACCTACCCTTACACATATGGGCTAGACAACCAGCATGGTTTTAAATTGTGGTGCCAGGCTGGACTGGGACAAGTCTGTGCCAAACCGTGCCACACATACCAAACCGATATGAATGCGCTGGTACCAAAATTTATTAAAAAAATCTAAAATAATGAAAAGAATAGAAAACTAGTAAATGCTTGAAAATTTCCCTGTTTAACAAGTTTCCAATCAAAATATAGTGATATTTAGTGAGGTAGAGCAATGAGTCACTGACGATATAACATATAACTACTAATTTCTTAAGAGGCAAAATTATATTTTTATCTTTTAATTCAAAGGAGAAGTAATTTTCTCAGAGGTAAATTGGTAGAAAAAAAAAAGTGAGTGGGTCTAGTTAACTTCAATCCCCATCCACTATTACTTATGGGAGATTTTAGTAAATATAAAAACTTATAGGTGCCATTTTATAGTTATGGCAAAACATATATGTTGATTAGTAAAAGAAATTGAAAAGAGAGAAGATATGTTTTTTTTTTCGCTTATAGGAGTCTTTTTGAGATTTTGCATATTTTAGTTAATACATGCAACATGGAACATTTTAAAAATTAAGTAAAAATATAAGAATCATTTTATAGTTATGTCAAATATGCTATTTGTAAAAAAGAAAAAGAAGAAAAAGAAAAAGAGAGGGTTTTTTCACTTATACATGCAACATGGAACCTAGTTGTGAAAAACTAAAAAGAAGGGAGGGGGGGGGGGTGTTTAAAGATTTTTTATATTTTACTAATTAATACATGCAACATGGACCTAGTTGTACAAAAATAAAAGAGTATGGAACCTACGATCCATTACACCTGACATGATATCATGGAAAATGTCCAAACCAGCCAAGCTACAATCCAGTATATGAATAAGTATATAGAATTAGATATATAAACTATAACTTCTTCATATATGAATTCTGGTCCAAATCTCATTCTAGTCGGTGGCGGCACTGTGTTGACTCGCCCAAGTCAACCTGGTTTCGTCCGAAATTTAAAAACATGCTAATAGGCCCTTTCCCCATTGTCAAGGGCTAAGGCCGGGCCAAGGTCAGAATAAAAAAAATCTTAACATTGCCGTTGATTGAAAACTTGATGCAAGTCATTGCAATTTGCCATCTATAATTTTAGCACTGTATAAAACCATAGAGCCTATGGGACTTAGGATTGAAAGCCTCATAAGAGCTACAAGCAATGATCAGAATACAACGTCTTCAATTAGTATAAAATACAAAGATAATAAAAGGTTACTTATGAGGTATTTAAAAAAAAACAATTCCTAAGCAAGCTCAAACAATTTAATGGCCATCCCTTTTAAGACTTTGTTTCAATGACTGTATGGTGCACCAAAAATTATTATTATTTTTTAAAGTGAAAAGGAATCCATTTTAAGACTTATGAATGGAATGAAATAGGGTTAACAATATGCTGAATAACGCATCAAAGATGATTCATAATTGAAGTATCCTACTGAGAAGACAAAAGTGTATTCTTAATAAATTTCAATTATCATAAGAAATATCAGAAAATATTTTCAATTATAAATAGAGAAAGAACATTTTTGAATAATTTCCATAAACAACTTGAAGTATGAAAAGTGAAAATAGGGAAATTTCACAATAATCTAATTTGCCCAATTAAAGTATGAGATGTCACATAAACAAACTTAGATGAAAAGGTATTATAATTTTACCACTCTTTGTGACCTTGCTTGATTATTTGAATAGATCATGTGTGCTTGATTTTGATGATGATTTTAATAGTGATTTAGAGGGTTATAAGATTGTATGGGTGTGTTAGGCATAATTTGAGGCGAGACTAGGATCAAAGATGTGGTGGATGATTGTCCAATATTTCATGGTAGATTAAGGGGTTTGATCTTTAAATGTGGGAGTTCACTTTAGTGATAAGTCAAACTAGTATTTGGAAAGTTAATTTTATCTTTGTTAATGATCATGAATCATTTATGTGGGTAAGTTGTCATTGCATCAGTGCGTGGGCCCACACGCAAGTGATAGAAAAAAAAATCTTAGACGTGATATTATTGATATACGTGCAGCCCAAAAGTTAAATCTACAGTGATCATATTGATTGCTCTCAAGTTAATGATTTTGCAAAGCGCTGATATTGTTTGGTTCATGAATTACATTCGTAAAAGATATAAATGTCAATTCCATTCCATTTAAAGTCCTAGATTTGGCCTAAGGTAGAATAGAATATCCTTTGAAAGATTTTGGACCTGCTTCCAACCCATAGCAACCACTTCGAGCCAAGTATCGACTCCAACTAACCCATTCCTTACAAAAAGGAATGCCACCCAAAAGTAGTTTATTGAGTTCACTTGTTTCTTGCCTTCATTCATATGTAGAGAAAATTAGAAATTAGTCAATTGAAGAGTATATTTTAGTTTAAGTGATGTAAGTATGTATTTTAAGTATTATTATAGTATTTTATTTTTAGATAAGTATCAGTTATTCTTTACTTTCTTTTTTCATTTTCATGCTTTCTTTCTAAAATGGAATACTAAAATTGACCGGAACATCAGAACATTCCATTACAACACCAAATCAAAACATGACCAGAATTAAATTGACAACTATAGTAAAAGACGCAAACAAATTTGGTGATTTAGAGGTCATTTGTTAGCACCCATTCACATATACAAATGATGCATATGCATAACATTTACTTACAAAGTTTCACATTTATTTGCACATATTTACAAAAATGAGTTGTGAAAAGGTGTAAATGAAATTTATGCACCTACATGGGTGTCAAAATGTCACATCTCTTTTACTTGAGAATAATCAGTACTTATAAGTGACACATTTGACAAGTTGCGTTCTCAACATTTGTCATGGTCTTTTCTTTTCATTTAAACTCTTGTTGCCTCAAGATTTTAATTAGAACCATTCAACATTTGTCATGGACTTCTTTTTTTAAAAGAAAACTCTTGTGGCCTCAAGATTTTAATCATAACCATTCAAAAAAAAATTATCAACTCATTGAGACTCATAAAATTTAGTTTCATATCTTAAATATTCACGGATTTTGAGGTAATAACAACTTTTTCTATGTAATCCAAATTGTTCAATGTTTACTCTTGTAAAAATGGTGTTTGGAAAAAAAAAAAACATGGTATTGCATTTAACATGCATGAATTTTACATGAGTACGATTCACATATGAAAATTTTATGTATGTGAATCCCATTTACATACACCATGCTTAAAAGACAAACTACTATTAAATGATTAATTTGGTGAGCTCACTATTTGTTAATGTTTGGATACATTTTTTCATCCTAACTCTTAATATATACAAATTTTGATTGTTTTAAAATTTTTTCCTTAATTTTGAACTGACATATTATGTATGTTTTAATAATCTTCATTGTAGGGA
Source organism: Sextonia rubra (assembly GCA_037013555.1). NCBI lineage: Eukaryota > Viridiplantae > Streptophyta > Magnoliopsida > Laurales > Lauraceae > Sextonia > Sextonia rubra. Next base: position 98,918,083 of record JASUAD010000001.1, on the reverse strand, counting down.
TTATCAATGAAAGAAATGCCAAAAATATTGCATTGGTGTTTTAGGGACAATTTGTGGAGAGAAAATGGTCAAAGATTGGGTGGATGATTGTCCATTTTCTATTGTGGGAGTCACTTTAAAAGTGGGAGTCACTTTAAAAGTGGGAGTCACTTTTGTAATATGTAAAACTAGTATTTGTACTTTTTAAATCTCAATGATGAACAATTTATGTGAGCGATTTGCCAATCTGTTTTCATGTGGGCCCAAACACACATGATCAATGAGATCTCCAATTGGATAATATCTCCTGGTGTGTGGATGAAAGGATCCCAAACGACATAATATCATTTGTGTTTTCAAAGAATTTCCAAAGTGATTATATCACTTCAGAGTTGAATCATAAGAGTAAAAGGGATCAAAGCTTGGTGATTAAGTTGTTGTTTTTCTCCACCCATTTACATATGTAAATGACTTATATGCCTAAAATTTATGCATGGTCTCTTTTGTTTTCACTCATCTATATATCATATGCATAAATGTGGTGTCAAAATTTTGGCTAAGCATGGATCTCAAGTATCTGAGTTTAGCATGAATGTCTAAATTACAAAGTATATTCATATATAGTAAAGATTGTAAAATGAAATATAAACATGTATAATGTAGCTTAAAAGACCATATACTTCTAAAACACAGCTAAAGAATAGATTTAAGCTTGTGGTTGAACAAACAAGTTCTGAATCAACTCACCAACTAGCAATTTAAGTCAGACTTTGGACTTCATAAAAAAAAAAAAAAAGAGACTTTGAACTTGATTAATGCTAGGCATATCTCAACTTTCACTCTTTGTCTTATTGAGAGAAGAGCTACATATATCGTTTTGGGGGCAATTGCCCTATCACATCGTGAAAACTTTTCAAGCTTCTGATTCTAAAAAATAATCGAGTTAGATGGTCCACACACTGTTAAAACTAAAACACCCCCCCGAGATGACAAAATAATAAAGGAAGAAATTGGGTCCACCATTGGCCTCAGTAATCCTCATCCCATCATATAAAGGATATTAGTGGATTAACTATACATAAAATACTTAAGCTAACTGGTTATTATTCAATGTTTCTTATTTCTATTCCTTTATGTGATGAGAGTAAGGGAGTCATTTTAATTAAAGTAATCCTTATTGTTTCAAAAAGACATTATTTAGAAAACACGAGACACATAAACGTCTAAGGAGACTTCTACTGTTTTGATTAAAAATATAAATGTTATCCTTATCATTTTAAAAAGTGCCATCATGAAAACAGTAAATATAGAAAAATAGAATCTTCTACTATTTTAATTTAAATAGGAAAAAAGAGGGAAGAAATAGAGGATATTAAACTGAATCACTATTCAATATTTCTTATTCTTTTTCCTTTTCTTTTTTGCTTTAGGCCATATTATTTATATTTTTTATAAGATGCTTTTGGCCTTTGCTTTCACAAAACTGCTAATAGAAATTCGTGTAGGGGAATTCATAGATATGATATGATTGCTGGTCCCCATGGCATTTGAAGATTCCTTGTTTCTTTGTAAAAACTTTAAATTTTAGTCACTTGAAAAGTCTCAAATAGCTTTTGCGATTTTTAGACTTCCAATCTCTTAGGTATTTGTAAATCCTGACCTAGGAGGAGGACTTAGAAATTCCAATTAGGTGACAACTTTTGAACAATTTACATATTTTCTAGTTATATATATGAATTCATTGAATTTTGAAAAATAAATAGGCCCATAAAGTGGATTGGAGGTTACACACTCATGCAGACTACGTGTCCTTAAGCAGTTGAGAAATCATTGAGAAGAGAGTTTTAAATGTTTTGTAGTTTCTTTGAAGAAGTGTATCTACCTAAAATCCATTGGTTCCTCTAGTGAAAGCCCTCATGAGATGAGTAGGACCATTAAATAAAAATAGAATAGTTCGACTGGATAAACTCAAGGCTATCAGAAACCCAAGTCTGAATCTACCTAGGTCTGAATCTACCTTGACCTACCCTCACACATGCGTACTAGACTACCAGGTATGGTTTCAAATTTTGGTGCCGGCCTTTGTGCCAGTCTAGACTGGGACAAGTCCATGTTGCCCATACTGGAGTGGTATGGACGTGTTGGTTCCAAAATTTATAAAAAAATCTAAAAAATAAAAAAAATACAAAACTAGTATATGCATGAAAATTGACTTATTTAACAAGTGTCCAATCCAAATATAGTGATATTTAGTGTAACATACCGAACCCAATTAAGCATGTTTAATGATTAATTAAGATATCAGCTAATTAAAATATAATTAACATAAACCATGATGTTTACTCTCTAATTAGGTTAGATTTAGTTATTTTTGTTTGATTGAGTCTTATGGGTCAAGTTTGGGTCATGGATAGGTAGTTTGGACCAGGTTTAACTTTATTTAGGTAGATGAAAGACTTTTTTCATAATTTTAGACTTCATGGTTTTACATCACATATGCATCATATTGACATCATCGCATTTGTCTTATTAAGTTTGTCAACTTTCGTACTTGACTTCAATGGATTCGACTTCGTTTGAATTAGTTGGACCCCATTTGACTTAATTGAAAAATGTAATGGAGAAACAGGACTTTCTTGTAATTCTATAAAAGTTTGTTTTTAAAAGAATCAAGAACTCTCTTAGTCAATTCTTTCTCTTCTTCAGTTACAACAAGCCTCCTTCCTCTTCATTCTTCTTCCTCCTTAGTCACATTGAGCAAGATGTATCTTGCATGTATGCTCTAAGGGTGTAGCTCTATCATTCCATCTTTGCTCTGCCTTTCTTCCCTATTGGAATTGAAGATATTGGTCTATATTTCTCTCTATAGCTCTCTAGCTGCTCCTAAGGTAAGATCTTCTACCCATTTATAGAATTCTGGGTTTAATAGAGTCAAGAAGACTCTTATCTTTGACATGCATGGCATTTTAAGGCCAACTACATGGATATCTTCTCAAGTTGAGCCAAGAGAAGAAATACTGATTTGAACTCTAAGTCAAGGCAATTATAAACTAATTATTATTGAATGCATGTTGGAAATCTTATGATTCTTGTGGCTTTATTGAAATTTGAATGTTTTTATTTTCAGCCCTATTTGTTTAAAATGCATGATTAGATTGTTTAAGTGAATCATGAAGTAGATTTAGGAATGTTAAGTGATTCATTGAAGTAAGAATGACTTCTTAAAAAAGGTGGTAGACATGCACTTAGAATCCCAGTCTTATGGGTAGAAGCGAAACCTTATATAACTGTATCAATTTCAGAAGATTTGAAGCTTAAAGATTCTATAGCTAGCTTTCTAGAGACCTAAAACTTGACAAAATAAAGGAGTTGAAATTTTCTTCTACAGCTAATCTCATGGCTAGATCGTTAAGTGCACTACCGCTAAGCCATAAGCTAACCACTGCTAAGCAGTAAATGGGGGATAAATTCTGTGAACCTTGGCTAAGCCGTGGGATATCTATGGCTAAGCTATAAGAATCTTGAAAATTTAGGAGAATTAGGGACATCTGGGAAGACCTTGTAGGGCCCTAGTTTCTTGAAACCTCTAACTTAATCATTTGGCCCAATGGAAAATTACTTAACATGAAGTGTCTTGAGGGCTAGACTCTTTCATGCGATGTTCATTTCTTTAGCACCTCTCCGCCATGAGTGTTGATTTAAGGGACTTTGATACACTCCTCCTGACACAATGTAACATTAAATAGAGACAACAATGTATCAAATAACTTAAAACTACATCATTATGCATGGTTAGAAATAATGGATGACTAAATAGGGTTGCTTCGCAAATCGCCTTGATCTAACTAAATTGAATTGTTTAGCATATTGAATTGTTGTTATTATCTCTATTATTGAAATGATTTTGAAATGGTCATGTTATGAATTGATTCAAGTTCTGAGCTTTCCATGATATATGATTTTTTTATTGTTAGCATTGAATTGAGTAAAAATGAACCAAACGTATATTGAATCAAAACGAATTGCATGATTTACTTAAATTATGAATTGAAATGGTTAGGCTCTATTAGGCTTTAGCCTTATCATACCCGACGGGGTTGACTTTTGTGTAGTAGATTGATATAGTGCCATTGCAGTGTGCCTTTAAAGCTTTCAGACTCCATTAACATAGGGACCCAATCGTACCTTTGGCTATGGCATTAGTGTTCCCAATGCAAAGATCCTTAGAGAGAGGTAGTAAATCTAGTAATCAAATAGTAAAGTATTTCTTTTATTTGATTCTTACATCATGCTCTATTCAATGCACAATATGCCTAGTTTACTAAATTGACTTCTATGATTACTTGTTAATAATTCTTTTAGATACAATGCGTATTGCTTTAATTATGCTTATACTTTATTGAATAGTCTTATTCATAGTTGTCTTGGTGTTACAGACTTAGATCCCAGTCCCGATCTTGCGAAGGTTGAGGAGATTCAGGAGGAGGCCTACAGGGTCCCTTCGGGCCTTAATGAGTGGACAGCAACTACCTTCTCACTGATTCCTCCTACGCAGCGCAGCACGATTATCATTTTGTTATTATCCATAAAGCTTATATTACTCTTGAGTTGTCATGTTATGACACTCATGTTCAACTCTTGTACATATCATGTGATGTAATTATGTTTCTCCTTTTTATTTGTATTTTAGTGTGTGTTGTTTTCATGAATTGGTACTTTTGGAAGTATTTAACTGCTGGAGAAAAAAATTATAGGTGAAATTAACAGGCTTCAGCGTGCTACTTACTTGGATAGATGTCCACTTTGAAGCACCTCACATGCCTAAGTATGTGAATACCCCATGTGTAATTCCGCCTAGACTTCAGTCCAGGTGTGTATTACACTGGAGTACATGTGTCACTCTTTGGAATAAATCCTTATCCCAGCATTCTCGAGCACGGGTCGTGACATATGTATTAGTATGGTAATTAGAGCATGAAACAGTCATTTAGAGGACTTAGAAGTGTAGGAACATGGTGAGGATACGATAGTATTTAATGTTAATATCAAATATTTGATGTCTAATTATTTGATTTGGTACAGGGGGGCTATATGGGCATTCCTAATTTAGGGTCGATTTCATTTTGCAAGAAATGGCATCAGGATTCGGTACAAACAACAACAACAGCAACAAGGTTAATACGAATCCACTTATAGGAACTATTGAATTTGCACCTCCACCGCCACCTCAGAATACTAAGGACCAGTTTATGATAATTAATGTAAGCTATGCAAGCACAGTCCCAATCTATACATACACAAATGCAAACTACGCAGACTCTACAAGCACAAATGAATGCTATTATTGAGAGGCAAAGTCAGTCCCTAGTCGTACCCCATGTACAGCAATAAGTGGTATTTCAACCAAAGGAGAATGATCCAAATGTTCTCTATGAAAACTTTAGAAAACGTGGGGCTACAGAGTTCTATAAACTCCGATTCTAATTAAGCACGTTTAACTATTGATCAAGTAGGGTATAAGTATTTAATGTAGATTTAACCTAAATAATGATGTTTGGTGTCTAATTAGGTTAGATTTATTCTACTTTTGTCTCATTTAGACGAACAGGTCAAGTTTGGGCAATGATAGGTAGTTTTGGATGAGTTTAACCTTAAGTAGATAGATTAAAGTCCTTTTTCATAATTTTAGACTTTACTGTTTACGTCATACATACATCATATTGATATCATCGCGTTTGTCTCATTGTTCTCATCAACTTCAGTACTTGACTCGAATGCAAATGAATTCATTTGAACTAGTTAGACCTTCATTTGACTTAAACTGAAATTACCTTAAGAAATATGGACTTTCTTATAAATTTTAAAAATTATTTTGTATAAAAGAACCTAAATATTACCATTCAATCTCTTATCTCCCTGATACTATCCTTGTTCTAAGACTCTTATCCTCCTTCCCTCCATCACCATTTCTCATCAAATCAAGTGTTTAGAAGTTTGCATGTGTGATTAGAGGCTCTATCATCCTCTCTAGTGTCTTCTATTCTCATCACATTTTGTGAAGTGAATGATTCAAGCATCTTTTCCTTTTAACTGATCTCTAAGGTAAGACCTCTTTCCTTTCCACAAGTCTTAGGTTTAAGGAGTGAAGAAGACTCCTCCTATAAGCATGTACTCATCTCCTTCCTCATCTCTTGCGTGCATGTCATTTTTAGGATCAAGAATTAGGTGAGTCATCTTAAGTTGAACCAAGAGTAAGAATAGTAGTTTGAATTCTAAACCAAGACAAGTATAAGCAAATTTTGGTTTAATGCATGGTGGTATATTAAGATCTCTGTAATTTTACTAAATCCGAACGTGCATTCAGCCCTAATGTTCTTGTTCTTCTAAATTTCTCTAAATTCTACCATATGACCAGGCATAATTATTGCTGATGAAGTATGAGTCAAAACAAAGGATGATTGAATGAAATAGGTAGGGAATATCATAGTATAAACCCAGTTAAAAGGTTTTGAAGTGAACTGAACCTATGTTGAATTTGCTTTAGAAAAATCTAAAACTTACGGCTAAGCTGTAAGAAGGTTACGACTTAAAATCCAGATAGCTAAATTTTTAGTTTCTTCTACGGCTAAGCCATAGAATGTGCTACAGCTTAGCCATAGATCAAGTACGGTTAAGCTATAGGACAAAATACGGTTAAACCGTAAATGCAGAGTAAAAATCTGGGTAACCATGGCTAAGCCTAGTACATTTTACGGCTAAGCCGTAAGCCATTAAAACTCAGGGTTAATTAGGGATGTTACAAGACCTTGTATAACATTAGTTATTAGATCCTTTTACCTTATTAATCGGCCTAATGGAATAATTAAATACCATGAAAAGTCTTAAGGGCTAAGACTTATTCATGTGATGTTATCCATTTGTTAAGCACCTCCCCATGGGTGTTAGTCTAAGGAACCTTGATATGCTTTTTCGACACAATATGATACCAAAAGGAGACAACTGTGTATCCGATAACTTAAAACTATATTATCATGCGCAGTTAGAAACAATGGATGACTAGATTATTGTTAGTTTGTAAAACTACCTTGATTCTATTAAATTAAATTGCATAGCATATTGGATTACAGTTATTGCCTTCAATTCCATTAATAATTCTGAATTGAAATGATTATGTATAAATTAATTCTATTTGAATTGTTTCTTGATATACGTTTTACATTAACATTGAATTAAGAAATAACGAATTGAATGAATGAATTGAATGTAAACTGTCTCATATTGTTATCAATGAATGAATTGCATAAATTACTCAAGTTCAATTATATGAATGAATCAAAATAGCCTGGCTCTACTCAGCCTCAGCCTTATGATACCCGACGGGGTTGACTTTGGTGTAGTAGTGAACGATGCCACTACAGTGTACCTTTGGAGCTTCCGGACTCCATGTATGAAAAGATCCATTTGTATCCTGGCCCGGCCAATGATGTTTTTAACGTAAAGATCCCTAGAGGAAGGATATGGAAAATGTGGTAGCCAAATAGTAAAGTATTCTGTTCATTGATTCTTATAACATGCTTTATTCAATTGCATAATATGCTTAGTATACTAAACTAATCTTTATAATCACATGTCAATGATTTTTTTAGATACAAAGCGTGTTACCTTAATTATGCTTATACTTTGCTGAATAGTCTTATTCATTAGTTTTCTATGGTATTACAGGCTCAGATCCCAGTCCCAATCTTGCGAAGATCAAGAAAACTCTAGAGGAGACCTCTGGGATCCCCTCAAGCCTATCAGAGTGGACAACGGACACTTTCTAACTGATCCACCTACGGAGTGCAACATGATCTACTTAGAGTTCTTCTATTTTGGTTTTAATGAATGATTAGGGTTTCATGATGTGCACTCATTTTTTTTTGTTATATATAACTCATGGTTCCTTGTACTTTGAGATTGTGTACATCTTTCTTACTGCACATAAACTTTCTCTCCTTTTTGGTAAAGATATGTCTCATTACAACTCTTGTACATAACATATCTTATAGATGTTTACTAGTTTGGTGTTATATTTTCTTGTTTCATGAAATGATATTTTGGAACTTAGGAACCTTTGAAAAAAAAAATGTTATAATAATATTGACAGGCTTCCACTATTGAATGCTTGGACAGAAGTTTGTTTAAAAAACCCTCATACGTGTAAGTATGTGAATATCCCTTGTGTAATTCTACTTAGACTCGGGTCCATGTGCATATTCCAGAGGAGTATGTATGTCACTTTTTAGGTTTAACCCTAATACCCGAATTCTTGGGCTCGAGTATGAATGTGAGTTAATCTTCAGAACCTTAAAGGAAAACTTGACCACCTCCCCAGTGCTATCTTTGCCAAATGGTAACGGAGGATTTGTGATTTATTCAAATGCCTCTAGGGTTGGATTGGGGTGTGTGTTGATGCAAAATGTTAAAGTGATTGCTTATGGCTCTAGATAATTGAAAGAACATGAAAAGAATTATGCCACGCATGATTTGGAACTGGCAGCTATTATGTTCGCCTTGAAACTTTGGCGATATTACCTGTATGGTGATAAGTTTGAAGTCCATTATGATCACCGCAGTTTGCAATATCTTTTTGAAGAGCATGATTTAAAAATGAGATAACGAAGATAGCTTGAATTCATTAAGGATTATGACTTCCCTATCAAGTATCATCTAGGAAAAGGGAATGTCATGGCAGATGCCCTAAGCTGAAAGATAGCAAATCCGAGTGCCTTGTTAGGTACATCACTGTTCATACAAGATGAATTTAAAGGCATGCCAATTGAAGTGAAATTGGTAGATTACTCGGTGATGTTTGCAAATACGATAGCTTTTCATCCTGAAATAATTCAATCAATCAAAGATAGGCAGTTTGAGGATCCTAATATGGTGAGAATTAAAGATCATATCACTGACAGACCAGATTTTTGTTTGAAAGATGGTGCGCTTTACTTCAGGAACAGATTATGTGTACCAACTCATGATGGTATGAAGGAAAGCATTATGACTGATGCACACTATGCTAGATATACGATGCATCCTAGTAGCACAAAGATATATCGGAATTTGAAGGATCAATTTTAGGGGAACAACATGAAGAAGGAAATAACTAGATTCATAGCTAGATGCCTTACATATCAGAAGGTGAAAGCTGATCAACAAATACCTCCTAGTTCTTAGCATCCATTGCATATCCCTTAGTGGAAATGAGAACATATTACGATGGATTTCATATCCGGTTTACCCACTACTAGCAAAAAGAATAGTGCAATTTAAGTGATTGCTGATAGACTAATAAAGTCAGCTCACTTTATCCCTTTCAAAAGGGCATGGCATTCTCAAAGATGGCTAAGAAGTTTGTAGATGAGGTTGTAAGGTTACGCGGTACGCCAATATCTATAGTTTTAAACCATGATAGTAGATTTATATCTTCCTTTTAGAACTCTTTTCAATAAGCTATAGGTACTAAGCTTAGTTTCAGTACTGCATACCATCCGTAGACTGACGGACAGTCCGAACGCACTATTCAGATGCTGCAAGATATGTTGCTTGCAAATGTCCTAAACTTTTATAAGGAATGAGATATGCACTTATCATTGTGTTAGTTTGAATATAATAATAACAGTTTCCATGAAAGCATTGGCATGGCTCCGTTCGAAGCATTGTATGGATGTAAATGTCGGAGTCCAGTTTATTGGAAGAAGTGGGAACTGGAAGTTTCCATGGATTGACTGTCATTGCTGAAACTACTGAAAAGGTGTAAAAAGCAATTGAAAACTTGAAAGTCACCTGTTCAAGGAAAAAGAGCTATGCTGACACTCGCATAAAAGACTTAGAATTTCAAATTGGTGATTGGGTGTTTCTGAAAGTCTCTCCTATGAAAAGCACGATCCATTTTGGCCAGAAGGGAAAGTTGCCTCCGAGGTATGTAGGTCCGTTTGAAGTCAAGAGCAGAGTTGGTGATTTGGTCTACAGACTAGCACTTCCTTTATAGTTTTTCTGAGTTCACAATGTATTCCATGTCTCTATGCTTCGCAAGTATGTTAAAGATCCTACCCACATCATTTGGTATGATGATGTCCAGATTCAATGGGATGCGTCTTTCATTGAGCATCAGCTCTATATAGTGGGTATAAGAGCAAATATTGGGTACAAGGACCATATAATGGGTCAAAGTCTTTTCAGAGCACCATGGTCTCAATGACGCCATGTCACGACTCGAGCCCAAGAAATTGGAGGTTAAGTTTAGACCTAACCAGTGACATACGTACTCCTGTGCATACACACCTTGACTCCGTCTAAATGCACATGCACAAGGGAATTCACACGTGCAACATACCGTATACATGGAAGCTGTAAGTATCATTGCTTGAAAAAGAGAATACACAATATAGACAAGATTAACAAAAGATTACAATAATTACATGACATTCAAAGAACAAGAAACCCTGCCTATGCTAGAGTGAGGAACTATTTCTAGGGGACTAGTCACAAAGTGCACAAGATCAAACTAACTCCAAGACAAAAACCATAATGTAAAGAGTTAAACAACTCTAAGGCAACCACATGATGCATCCCACAAAATCCCAGAAAAAGGCTATCATGACATGACGCTCTCCGGTGGAGTGATCACATCCACTCCTCTAGCCCTAACGGGGCCTCTATGGTCTCTTATGGAGTCTTACCAACTGACGGGGGGTTGGCAGCGGGATTTGAACCTGCAACACCAAAGACAATAAGTGAATATAACGATTTAGCAAAGCATAAGCAACAATAAGGTAACACGCATTGTGTCTAAAGAATCATTAATAGGTAATGATGCACAGAGTTCAATTTAGTGCACTAGGCAAGTCGTGCATTAGAATAAAGTCAATGCATGGATGTACTGTACTATGTGGCTACTACATTTGTCATATCTTCCTTCTAGAGATCTTTACATGAAAAGAACACCATCGACCAGGCTAGGGTACGAATGGGTCCCGGTTTCCTGGGGTTCGAAGCCCCAAAACATAAACCACTGCAGCAGCAATATATATACTTCGCCAAAATCAACCCCGTTGGGTATTATAAGACTGAGGCTAAGTAGTGTCGGACCATGTCGATTCAATAATATGCTTGGACTTTGAGGAATTACGTTCAATGCATTCATGATAAACATTCATACTCAAGTTCATATCAATAATCAATATACATGGAATAGTACTTGTCAAGGACATGTCAAGTAACGCTAATGCATACCATATGAAAGGACATACGGTGAACATTCAAATCAGACATAAGAGTGGAGGATAATAAACGTCGTTCAAGATGCCATGCAATTCAATTTGATAGAATCAAGACAGTTTACTAGCCCACCCTAATTTAGTCATCCAGTGTTTCTAACCGTGCATGATTATGTAGTTTTAAGTTATCCGATACACAGCTGTCTTTCTCTTCGTATTGCATTATATCGTAAAGGTGTATCGGAGTCCTTTAAACCAATACTCATGGGGAGGTGCTTAACAACTGGATAACACACATGAATGAGTCACAGCCCTCAAGACCATTCATACGATTCTCATATTCCATTGGGCAAGTTAAGGGTTACCTATGTTCCAACTCGAAGGCCCTATAAGGTCTCTTCAATACCTACCTTTCCTTAGTTTCCCATGGTATCACGGCTTAGCCGTGGGTGATCTACAGCTTAACCGTGGACATGTTACGGCTTAGCCGTATTATACACTACGGCTCAGCCGTGGTTCCGCATAATCTATTCTGCATTTATGGCTAGCCACGGTTGGACCATACATGCTCCTACGGCTTAACTGTGTTTGTTCTACGGCTCAGCCACGGTGTGGTATGACTTAGCCGTAGCACACCACACGGCTTAGCCGTGGCTGGACTGTAGAAGGTTCTTTAAAATTCTACTATCTGGACATCAGGCCGTAGCTTGACCTACAGTTGGGTCACGGCTAGCCTGCGACTTAGCCGTAGTACATCCTACGGCTTAGCCGTAGCCTGATAGTAGTGTAAAGTCAGGTTTTGCAGCTCTCTAAAAAGTGAGCTGTGACGCTCTATGGCTTAGCCGTAAGCTTCAAAGGGTCACGTTCTGAACTTATTATAGAACGACTGAATTTGAACAATTTGCACCACGGAGACATCAAGCATAGAGACAGAGGATACAAAAGGGCTGTAAATCACAAAACACGTGAGAGATTAAGGAAACTAATAACAATCATTGTATACCAACGTATGCTCATCCATAACGTGCTTATACTTGCCTCAAATGAGCTTTGTCAAGTTAATGGTTGTCCTTTGGCTCAAATTCGATGTCTACATGCAGCTCTAACAACCATGCCTGTAAGAAAAGAAGAGTTGAGTGCATGGAGTAAGGGAGGAGAAGAATTCGAGACTCATAGAGATGAGAAAGAACCCAAAGCTTATTATAGAACACACAAGGAGCTGACGTGTAAACTAGGTGCATAAGAATTTCCGCTTTTTCTTTGCTTTGATTGTGAAGAATAAGAAAAAGAAATGAAGAAACGAAAGAAGAAAGAAACCAATGCTGAGAGAGGAGGAAGAGAGGTCGGTGCATGCATCTGTTTATAAGAAAGTATAAAGGAGAATTATAAGAAAGTCCAAAAGTTCACAAGAATTATAGTTCAAGCCAAATAACCGTCCAACGGAAACAAATAAAGTCATTTGCATGAGAGTCAATTATGGAAATTAATAAGCTCGATGAGATACATGTGATGACGCCAAGATGATGCATGAATGACGAAATCGAACAAAATCGAAACTCAAGAAAAAGGGCTCATGTCTACCTAATACAGGTTAAACTTAACCTAACTACCTATCCATAACCTGAGACAAACTAAAAAAGACAAAACAACAAATATAAAAAGAATTTGCTGGCAATTGCCCACAAGAAGCTTAATTAGGCGCTAAACCGAATTAAGATGGGTCGGAGTGTTACAAGCCACTTGGGAGCTTAAGGACCAGATAGCCCGACAATATCCTAACCTCTTCACGTAGGTATGTTTCATTTAGAAGACTGAATGATTCTTAACTGGGGGAGAGTGTAACACAACGAACCTAAGTAAGCATGCTTAATGATTAATTAAGACATTAGCTAATTAATATAGAATTAACCTCTATCATGATGCTGATTCTCTAATTAGGTTAGATTTAATTATTTTTGTTTGATTGAGTCTGGGTCAAGTTCAGGTTATGGAAAGGTAGTTTGGATCAGGTTTAACCTCAATTAGGTAGATGAAAGACCTTTTTTGTAATTTTATATTTCATAGTTTTACATCACATACGCATCATATTGATATCATTGCATTTGTCTCGTTGAGTTTGTTAACTTTCATACTTGACTTTAATGCATTCGACTTCGTTTAAATTAGTTGGACACTCATTTGACTTAAATTGAAAAATGTAATGGAGAATCAGAACTTTCCTGTAATTCTGCAAAACTCTATTTTTTAAAGAACCAAGAACCGTCTTAGTTGATTTTTTCTCTTCTTCAGCCACAACAAGCCTCCTTCCTCTTCATTCTTCTTCCTCCTTAGTCGCATTGCACAAGATGGATCTTGCATGTATGCTCTAAAGGTGCCATTCTATTATTCCATCTCTTCTCTACTTGTCTTCCCTGTTGGCATTGAAGAGACTGGTCTATATTTCTCTTTACAACTCTCTAGCTGTTTCTAAGGTAAGATCTCCTACCCATTTATAGAATTCTAGGTTTAATAGAGTCAAGAAGACTCTTATCTTTGACATGCACTCTTACTTTTCATTCATTTTACATGCATGGCATTTTTGGGCCAAGTGCAATGGATATCTTCTCAAGTAGAGCTAAGAGAAGAAATAACGATTTGAACTCTAAGTCAAGGCAAGTATAAGCTAATTATTATTGAATGCACGTTGGTAATCTTGTGATTCTTGTGGCTCAATTAAAAGCTGAATGTTTTTATTTTCAGCCGTTATTTGTTTAAAATGCATGATTAGATTGTTTCAGTGAATCATTAAGTGGATTTATGAATGTTATACTACATCAAAAGGGGTTAAATCCTACACTAATTTGGTGTGAAAAACCACGAGTTTAAACATTTTGATTAAATTCCATAATACTCCACAATTCTCAACTTTTGTTAAGAGAAAAACATCATACTCTTATGTGGGAAAATTTATTAATAAAAACAATAGTTTAAAGTACTTCTTTAATTCGTTAAATGCCAGAGCTTTAGACTCTTGTTTTTATTGACCTAAATACTTAATAAAAGATAACCCAAAATTGATTTCCTTCCCTCTTTCCTTCCGTGCCTTTTTGCAAAATACTGCACAAAACCCTGCGTCTGTCTCCTTCGTCACCACGTGCAAACCCTACCATCTCTCCCTCATCTCTTCAGCCCGAGCGAGTCTCCAAGGTAACATAATTTTTCCTCCTTTTTTCTTATTTCTCTCTTTGTGTCTCTGTTTTCTCTATCTTTGTGTAGCTATTCTCAAAAATCCAATTCGTTGATGTGGTGGGTAATCAGAGGACCCATGTGTCTTAAAACTCATATTCATTGTCTCTCTTTTATTACTTCTTCTTGACATCCCTGCTTCTCAATTTCTCTCTGCAACAAGTGGTAAGGAACAAAGTTGAGAACCCCAGATTGAATTGCATGCTCTGATTCGAGAAAATTTTTCTTGCATGGGAGAATAGGCCCTGGTGGGCCAGCTGATGGATGATCAGCACCATGGATCTTGAAGGGGATCCATGGGCGACCAAGGCCGTGGGCGACCCATGATGAGTGGACCCTATTTGGCCCACCATCTGATGACTCCAATCCCCTTAGGCGTGAAGGAGCCATGACAGAGATGAAGTTTCTGTCTAGTTTTTTTTTTTTAAAGTTAAGTTTCAATAATGTTCTATGCAGACTTAGGATGATTAACACCATGGATCTTGAAGGGGATCCATGGGTGACCAACACTGTGAGGGACCCATGATGAGTGGACCCTATTTGGCCCACCATCTTATGTCTGGAATTACCTTAGGTGTGCAGGAACTTTTGACAAAGATAAAGTTCTGTCCAGATTTTTTTTTTTTGAATGTTAAACTTCAATAGTGTTTTATCTAGACTTAGGATGATCAACACCACGAATCTTGAAGGAGATCCATGGGCGACCAAGGCTGTGAGGGATCCATGATGAGGGGACCGTATTTGGCCCACCATCTAATGATTAGAATGACCTCAGGTGTGAAGGATCTTGTGACAGAGCTAGAGACATGTTGATCAGTTAACATGTTCTTCTAATGAATCCATTAAATGGACAAAAAACATAAAATATAAATTGATCAGTGTCAAGGATTTAGTATACATTTTTGGTGGGCAGGCCTAGGAATTGATCATAGGATAATATGTGAAATGGTCAGATCCACAAAATTTCTCTCTCTCTCTCTCACTCACTCACACACTCTCTCTCTCTCTTTCTCTTGGTTCTAATACAACAATGATTTGCTTTGAGGCTTAATGTGGGGGACAGCAGTGTGGGCATGCCTAGATATTCAATTAGTGTACAGGTGAAGGGATGGAATGGTCTATAGACTTTATACTTGTATAATGATTGGGCAAAAAATTAGCAAGGTTGCCCATCATATGCTGTAGATGTTAAGGCCCAAGTCAAAATGGTGGGAAAACAGTAATAACTTTACACATATGGTACAATGGTGGCTATAATCTGTGTACGTGTGCCAAAGTGGGTCTGGTGCCAGTTTAAAGGGAGAAGTGGGTGGTAGGGGGAGATGGAAAAATGTATACTAATATGACTTGAAGGCATATTAGTGGAATTCATCAGATAGCCACCATGTGAATTTGATATTTCCATGACATACTATCATTTAGTGTTCGCTGTTCAAACCATTATTTGCTCAAATTTGATATAGTGGAATTTAGCAAATAGCCACCATCTTTTTTCACTAAAAATAACATCATCTATTTAAATCATACATGAAAATACCAAACTGCTAATGGGTCTTTCTCATACAATTAAACAATGTAATCCACATACCATAATTATAGACTTTTTACCCTAAATTCCTTTTTAGCTTGATTAGAAAATAGAAAACCATATATTTGTTCCTTCTAATAATAAATTAGTAAATATATAAATTCAGTAAATAAAATCTCAACCCAACCCTATAGGTTGCAACCAATATCAAAATATTTCAACCTTATCCAATTGAAATTAAAGCCTTAAATCAGCCCCACTGTAGTAATGGAAGTATCAGGAATATAAAAAAGTAGATGAGGAAAGATGAATGAGAGTAAGGGTAAAAAAAAATGAAAAGGGGTGAGATAAGGAAGGGATAGGCAAAGAAGAGGGGAGGGAAGGATGAGAAATAAGTGAAGGTTAAATTGAAGGGGGACAGGGAGGAGAAGATTAAGAGGAATAAACATAGTTGGGAGAGGGAGAGAGGGAGAAGAGTGAAAAAAAAGAGAAGAAGAGGAGTCCAGGGCAATAAAAAAGGGAGGGAGAGGTGAAGAAGCGTACCCTTTTTTTGACCAATGATTAGTGGCCTGCAAATCACAAGAATTTAATCTTAAAGATTTCTTCCTATAGGGTTAGGGTGAAGAGAAAAATCTCCTACTTTTTACTAGAAAATTGAAGATTCTTTCCTTCTTTTTAAGCTATCCAAACACTTATAACTGAGAGGGTAAGAACATTTTCTTAAAAATAAAAAAATCTTATATTTTCCTGTGCATGCAAATAGGCCCTTAATGTTAACTTTCAACAGTGCTTTGTCCAAACTTGAATAAAGGGCCTATCTCTTTTAAAATAATAATTAAGAGCATCAACATCTTTCATTCACCTATATCTTTGTGGTTTTCCTCCATCATTAGATGAGATCCCAAGGCATATTTTCCAATTCCATTTCCATCTATTAGGTTATCAAGCTAGTTGTATCCTATTTATCAGGTTAGTTTTTAAAAAATCTAGTGCAAATTCAATTCAACACAAACTAAAACCCTCCAAATGCAGAGAAGGCAAATGGACATGAGAGGACTGATATAGCACTAATTAATGAATTATTAATCCCTATTTAATCAGTTCAATTTTTGGAGAAAAAAATATTCCAAATTTCACAATAAAAAACAAAGAAAAATTCCAAGAAAAATAATAAGGAAAAAATTTCTTCTAGTATGTGTAAAACAGTTAACATTTCCTAGGTAATGAGTTTATCCTTCAAAACCAAAATAGCTAATCAAACCTTAAATTCTAAAAAATCCATCCCTCAAAAAATGGGAGAAAAAAGAATAGATTTCTAGTGAACCAGTCAAGAATTATTAAATCATGAACCCAAATCAAGCAAAAACAAAATTTGAAGCCAGGCTAAAGTAAAAACTCTATGAAGAAAGATAAGTATAATAAAAAAAACAATAATAAAGTTCCTTTCATTTGGCAAATATATTTAAGTATAACATAAATATTAGCCTGATGTTTCCAACACCATCCATCTCCAGTGCAATGCAAGGTGAAAGACAGAGGAGCAGATCTCCTTCAAGTAGAGGAGAAATTTTAAGCAACACAAGTTCCACACTTCCCCTCATACATGCCACTAGTTTGCAACTTATTTTAGGTTTATCATTGGAATTATATTCGGTGTATAATTACTTTTACTAGCCCCAATTGCTTTTTTACTTAAATCTATATTTTTCACCTTTTTATGAATGTTATCCACCTCAAGTATACATAATTTGGCCTCTTGAAAAGATTTTATTATTATAATTGTCGTATGAGCTTGAGGGACAAAGTATTTTATGTTTGAAATATTTTTTTCAATGTTGGAGTGATTCTATTTGAAAAAAAGGTGCATTCTTATGCAAAAAAATATGCTATAAATAAAATCTGATCTTTGAATGCTTTTGAGAATGAAGGATTCAATTGAAAAAGCTGGAAAATATTTTTTAAAATATGACTTCAAGCAAGGAGTCGATGAAGGCATCAAGGTCATCTTTTGAATATATAAAAGTAGTTGGGGAATTCATTGAGTTTGTTAGAGCTAATGCGCTTACATTAGCGGGGAAGGATTGGTACTATTGCCATTGTGTGACATGTTGAAATGTAATCAAAAGGAAGAAAAAAACAAATGATACTTGTACACATTTAATATGTAATGTCATATATAAGTCGTACACAACATGGATCCATGATGGGGAAATCCATTCCCAAAGACATAAAAAAGTTGGAGCCAGTAGCAAAAATGATGATGCATACATTGGTATGGTTGATATGGTGAATGACTTATTTGGGCTTGTTTGTGACGAGGGTGAGACACTATCTCAAATGGGTGGTATCCTATCTGAAGGGATTAATGAAGTTAATAATGAAGGAGATGGTGATGCTCAAGAGTATTCACCAGATAATATTCGATACGAAGAATTGATGGAGGATGTGTTACAACCCTTGTACCAATCTTGTCAAGTTGAGGATACAAAATTATCAGTGACAGTCGGATTACTAAGCATGAAGGCTAGACATTGATGGTCTAATATGAGTTTCAATGAATTACTCAAATTGTTTAAAAGGGTTCTCCCAAGAGATAACACTTTACCGAATAACACATATACTGCAAAGAAGATGATTAATTCATTGCGTATGGACTGTAACATTGTCCATGCATGCCTTAATGATTGCATACTATACTGAAAAGAGCATGAAAATTGATATAATTGTTCTACCTGTGGCAAAAATATGTGGCAGCTGGACTATAAATCAAAGCTGAACGGTAAGCGTAAGCCCTGGAAAAAGTTAAGACACTTTCCATTAACACCAAGGTTACAAAGATTGTATAGTGTGCCATGGATTGCAGAGAATATGATATGGCATGCACATGCAAGTGCTATACCAAACCAATCAATCATGTACCATGTCACAACCCGAGCCCAGGAGATCGGGGGTTAGTGCAAAAACCAACCGGTGACACACGTACTTCCATGCATGTACACTTAGATCGAGTCTAAATGCACAGGCACAAGGGAAATTCACACGTGTAATACATGTACGCGGAAGCTGTAGGTATCGAATCATAACACTAAAAATACAAGAAAACAAAATAAATCATATCCAAAAGCTTACATAAAGGTCAGAGATATACAAACTAGATCAATTCACAAATATACAAAACATGAATAAAACCAATGACATGGAAAGAGGACCATATGCAAGTATGATACTGTCGCTCTCCAAGGGAGTGATTACATACACTCCGCGAACCTAAAAAGACAGCTGAAGGTTCCCTTGCAGTCCGAATGACCAACGAGAACTCAGTCGGGGGGTCTGAGCCTGCAACACCAAGGATAACTCATGAATATAACGATTCAGCAAAGTATAAGCAATAATAAGTTAACACATATTGTCTCTAACAGAATAAATGACATTAGTTAAATCATAGCATTTCAATTCCATATTCTAGACAGTAGTACATTCGAATAAAACATGCTCTTAAAATCAACATTTACATAACATGTACATACTAGGTGGCTACTACATTCGCCATATGCTCCCAAAAAGGGATCTTATATCCTTGCTAAGAACACCATGGGCCAGATGGGTCTTAGTTCCTAGGGTCTGGAATCCCTAAGACATAAACTCAGTGTAGCGAAGCCATATAAACTACGCCAAATTTAATCCCGTTGGGTATCCTAAGGCTAAGGCTAAGTAGTGCCGGACTATATAGAGTCAATCATATAAGAATTTACGTGCAACATGCATACCTTATCATAATGTGCATATTTTAACATAACGTGACGTGCATGTCTTGTTAAACATATATCATGCGAACCAGACGAATCATACAACTCAATAGGTCCTACGAGTCAGACTGAGCATACGAGTCAAACAAAAAAAACAAATCAAACTCACCAAATCAAATGGTATAACGAATGCCGAACAGATCAGACAGAAGTAAGGTAAACAAAGATGTTAAGTCTTATCGACTCACATTAATGAAACGAGTAACATCGAACATGCAAGACCGTTGTTCTACCCAGTATTAACCATAGACAGAGCCCTTAGGGCCCAAACGGAATATCCAATTGTTGCCCTAGCGCAAAACGCGTATAAGAAGGCAAAAACTGACGTCTAGATGCAATGCAAATCAAATTACTTTACGGGAATCAGGATCTTTTACTAGCCAATCTTATTCTAGTTATCCAATGTTTCTAACCGTGCATGATGATGTAGTTTTAAGTTATCCGATGCACCGTTGTTTAGTGTTGCATTGTATCTTACATGTGCACTGAAGTCCCTTAAACTAAGACCCATGGGGAGGTGCTTAACAACTGAATAACAGACATGAATGAGTCGCAGCCCCCGAGATCATTCATGCAACTCTTTTCGTAACCACTAGGTGAGTCAGAGTTGCCTACATTCTAATCCAAAGGTCCTACAAGGTCTCTTTAAAGCCTATCTTTCTTACATTTCAATGGTCTTACGGCTCAGTCGTGGGTAACATTACGGCTTAGCCGTAGGCAGCTCACAGCTTAACCGTAACCTGCACTGCGGCTTAGCCATGGTTCCCCTTACTATTCATCCGCATTTTTGGTTTAGTCCTGTTTTTGTTTTACGACTCAGCCACGATGTAGGCACGGCTTAGCCGTAGCACACTTCACAGTGTAGCCATGGCTGGACCGTAGAAGACTTGCAAAAGTGTCAACTCTCAATTATTCCAAATTCTGTAACCCTGTATTGATCTACGGCTAGGCCACGGCTGCACCATGGCTTAGCCATAACACATTACACGGCTTAGCCGTGTCTTGGCTGTAAAAGAAATCTGGGTTTCACCAGATTCTAGACTCTGAGCCATAGCACAGTTACGGCTTAGCCGTAGACTGCACGGGGTCATTTTCTGAACCGGTTATAAAGAGAATGGAAGAGATACAAAGGTGGCAAAACCATATCAAACCAATGAAAATGAACACAAATTGGGCTGGAAACATCCACGCATGCAAGATTACGAAAATTATTCAAAATCAAATATATACCAACATGGTTCATCCAAGTCATGCTTATACTTGCCTTAATGAGTTCTAACAAGCTCTTTGTTGTCTTTGGGCTCAATTCACACTTCTAGACAAGCTTCTAATCACCATGCATGAGAGAAAGAGAGAGAGACATGAGTATGAGTCCAAAACTGACGTGGAGAAGATGAAGAAGAAGAAGACCAAGAAGCCGTAGCTCACCCGACACCACATGAGTGATGAATCAAGTGTATACGTGTACCAATTCTCCCTTCCTGGCTTTGATCGTTGGAGTAGAAACAAGAAGAGAAGGAGAAGAGAGAACCAACGTGATGAACTGATGAGGGAAAGAGTTGGTGGAGGCTTATAAGGATAAGAATTAAGACAATTTGCAAGAAAGTCCAATCATTCATGTTAATTACAGTTTGAGTCAATTGCGAGTCTAACGCAAAGCAACCAACATATTTAGCAAACGACGTGGTTATGAGAATCAACGAGCATAACAAAAGACACGCGTTGATGCATGAATGAAAACGTCTTACAAAATTAAAAATTATGAAAAAGGGCTTATGTCTACCTAAACCAAGTCAAACTCAGCCCAACTACCTATCCATAACCCGGAACAAAGCAAAAAAACAAAGGCAAAATACAATTAGCAACCAATTCATCAGTAATTAGTCGCTAAACCGGATTAAGTTGAGTCGGAGTATTACACACCATCCAGTGGATTCTTCATGTTGGAAACAGGTCAATCGGATGAAGTCTAATTTTGCCTCTTAGGCATGTAATATTTGGTTGGGGCTTGCAATAGATGGATTCAATCCTTTTGGAAACAATAATAATGCCTATAGTTATTGGCCGGTTATGATTGTTCTATATGATCTTCCTCCGTCCCTTTGTATGCGCAAGGAGTTCACAATATTAACATTATTGATTATCGAAAAAAAAGGCCGAAGGCATAACATTTAGGTCTATTTACAACCATTGATTGAAGAGCTAAATGAATTGTGGTCCTCTGGAATCAAAACATACGACTCCTATAAAAATACTATGTTCACAATGAAAGCAATTTTGTTATGGACTATACATGATTTCCCAATATATGGCCATTTGTCAAGTTGTAGGACTGTGGGCAAGTATGCTTGTCCTGTTTGTAGTGAAGGGACGAGTCCAAGTGGCTAACAAATTGAAAGAAACTGTGTTTCATGGGGCATAGAAAATTTTTACCAAGTATGACTCTTCCTTTCAGGTGCCAAAAATCACAATTTAATGGGTATGAAGAATATAGAAATCGTCCTAGGCATTTAAGTGGTTCTGAAGTACTAAGTAGAATGGAAGTGAATGAGACACAGTTTGGAAATAGAGGCAAAAAGAGGAAGAGTGTAGAAGAAAATGATTCCACTCCGTGGTTAAAGAGGTCGATCTTTTTTGACTTGCTATATTGGAATGTGCATTATACTAATTCATGTTTAAAATTATATTAATGTTGTATACTAGACTTATTAACTAACACAAATATTTATCTTTTATATAGGATTTAACTATCCGTCATAATCTGGATGTGATGTATGTGGAAAAGAATGTGGCAGAAATCTTGATTGGAACAATTATGAACGCAAAGGATAAAACAAAAAGTAATCTTGAGGCTCGGAAAGACCTAAAGGAGATGCAGGTTAAGAGAAACTTGTGCCCTATAGAAGTAAATGGGAAGGAGACATATCCTGAAGGTCCTTACAACTTATCCTGAATAGAGAGAGAATTTGTTTGTAAAACCTTATACAATTTAAAGGTTCCCATTGAGTACAATGGGTATTGAAAACATAAGGTGAACTTAGAAAACAATTTACTAAAAAATCTAAAATCTTATAACTATCACATTTTAATGTAGCGGTTACTGCCGGTGTTGTTGATGCATGCATTTAAAGCTCACAAGCTATTACATGCTGCCATTTCACAATTATCAATATATTTTAATGTTGTATGCTCGAAGACCATCGAACATTCAGAACTAAGCAAGATGAGAGAATGTATTGCCAAAACATTATGCGTGTTTGAAAAGTACTTCCCTCATTTATTTTTCATATCGATGATACACCTTGTTGTGCACCTAGCAAAGGAGGTGTAGATTTGTTGACTTGTTAGGTATTGTTGGATGTATCCATTTGAGTGGTAAATATAATTATTTCTCTAATTTTTTTATTATTAACTTGTAAAAGTTAATTTACAAATTATGTGTTAGAATGATGAAAATATACAAAGGATATGTGGTGAATCAAACATACCCAGAGGGTTGTATTACAGAGTGCTTCTTGTAAAATGAAGCTATGATATATATTATGAATTACATGCCTAATAGTACAAAAGGGAGTTATAAGCAAGGACGGAGGAGGTGGATGGATGATGATAGTCAATCTGGATACCCTATTGATAAAAAAGGGAAGATCCACAAACTTGGTCATGTGCAGTACCAATAAGCATGCAAATGGGTATTAAGCATGTCTACTAAGAATGAAAAGTGGCAAAAGTATGAAAAATCCAAACCTTATATTTTCTATTGGGGTAATTTATTTATTGTATTGATTTATTGTATTGCGAATTCACAATGTATCTTTATATACAGGAATTACGATATATATGTATAGAGTCGTCCATCTAACGATCAAAATCGAAGAAATACTATAAGATCTAAAAAGGCGATCGATCACATTCCTTAGCTTAGGCAACAATTAGAAAAAGAAGAAAACAGTGTCATAAAAAGGCTTGTTGATGAACTGACTTTGAAGTTATTTCATACAATGCATATGCAATAAATGGTTATATTTTTTATACAATTGATGCAGAAATGAACAAAACGGCACAGAACAATGGGGTATCTATGACCGCTCTAACTAAATTTAGATTAAGTGCTCGAAACAAGAACCTTGTATTTGAGGAGGTTACTCACTATGGTATTATGAAATAAATTCTAGAATTGGATTATCATGACTTCAAAGTAGTAGTATTCAATTGTGATTGGGTTCGTATAGAAGATGCAAACAGTCATAAGGTTGATCCAGAAACAAAATTGGATATGGTAATCTGAGTCGGTTAATGAAAAACACAAAAGAGGTGGATGAACTATTTATCTTTGCATCTCAAGCCATTCATGTCTTCTATTGCAAAGATCAAAGTCGCCCTAAGGATGAGTGGCATGTGGTGTTAGATATCCCAAAAAGATTGAACAAGGATATGGATTGTTATAAAGATCCATTAGTCTTCGTAGGTAGAATGAATGAAAATGATCGAACGGTAGCATTACAAGATGATATCTTAGAGGCCAATGATATCAGTGATGCTGAAGATTAAACTGGGTTGCAAGTGATCGTGTTATGTAAAAAATTATGTTATCTTCATGTATTGTTCCTATTGTGCATAACATATTTTGTTCATATTTTATATCTTTTATTGTAAGGTCCCGAATCCCACTAATCTTAGTTACGTTAATTAATCTTGTTTTATATTAATTAAGCCTTGTTGAGGTTAGTTTAACGTGAAACTATTGGGTTTGGGCCTTGGTTAAGTAGTTGGGCAGAGTTCAGACCATACTTAAGTAGTCAAGGACCTTTTTGTAGTTGCTCTTACCTCTTATGAACACCTTGTCTATTGCCTTTTGTGTAATTTTTCGTGTAGATCATCTTTCGTGTTGGGCCTAACTTGATCTGGGTTCATTTTGGGCGAACTTTTGGCCACGTGACTTATTCCGTAAATGTCCCCAAACAATAGGGCCTGCATGCAAGGTGAGGAAAACCTTTTAAAGAGAAGAACCCAATGTTCTTTCTCCTTTCCTCCTCTTCTTCTTCACATGGCTGTTGAAGTGCTCCCTTCCTCTCTTCCTCAATCTCCATCTTCATCTCCTCCTTAAGATTTGGGGAGCTATTAGGCTTGGGGTGAGCTTGCATGTAATGGTGGGAGAATCTTCTTCCTCCTCCTCTTCTTCCCTGAGCACTTCTCTTTAGTGTGTTCTCTTCTTCAAGCTACCACTCACTAAGGTGAGGGCTTTTGTTCCTTTCCATATATTAAGGCTTGTTAGAGTCAAGAAGACTTAAACTATGTCATGCATGTGAATCTAAACCTCATCGTTCATTGCATGTTTTATTATAAAGAACCCATTTCAATTTAAAGATTTTCCCCTGAGTACACAGCAAGAAAGAGTTTGAGAGGGTTAACACTGTTAAGAGGCAAGTAATTGAGTCATTTGGATTGCATGTATGATTAAGTTATTGACTATTGAATTAGCTCCTTACATTTTCCAATTTCAGCTTATTGTTTTTAATTGATACAAATGTGGTATGACTCGAGCCAAGATGTAAACATGGAATAGGAGGGTGTGTGGGTGTTGAACTCCATCAAGTGCATTATAATTGAGCCTTAGAATTGTCCCACAAGTCAGTTCTGTATTGATTCCATACAGAAATTGACCTACAGAACTAATTCAGGTTTCTGAAGCTTACAGCGAAGCTACGACTAAGCCGTGAGTATTTACGGCTTAAAGTCCAGAGAGCAACAAAATTCGGTTTTGTATTGCGGCTTACCTACGGCTGCACCGTGAACTATTCTACGGCTAAGCCGTAGTCCAGCCCGTACCCAAGCTGTAAGTCTTTCTACGGCGAGCTTTCCAGAGAGCTCATAAAACCCAGTTCCTTCTACGGCTTACCCACGGCTGTACCGTGAAATGCACTACGGCCAAGCCGTAACCACACCGAAACCTAGTCGTAGGCTTAGCACGGCTAAGCCGTAGGCCAACATACGGTTAAGCCGTAAATGCGCCTGAAATTTAAAAAGGAGCAGGAACCACTCGGCTAAGCCGTAGCCTTGTACACGGCTAAGCCGTAAGAACCCAGTGAATGCAGAATGTTAGGAACCTTCAATGATCTTGTAGGGCCTTAGTATTGGCACCTTCCACACCCCCACATTGGCCCACTGGTAATCACATGTTGGAAAGAATAAATGATTTCTGGATGATCTCCTAATGGCAAGTCTTGGATGTTGGCATAAAAGGGGTGTCCCGTAGGCATATAAGGTGATACCAAGACGCGATAACACAACAACACCGGACGTCTTATGAGTACATCATGTTAAATGTTCTTGGGGATCATGGGTTACTTAATATAGGGTGGGTAATGATTTCTTGGGTACTTTCTCCATTCGAATGCATGCATCTTGCTAAAATACGTTACCTTCAACATGATTTGTATCGGATTCACTTCCTCTAGCAAACCCCGTGGCAATTCAGACCTGAGCTTCTAACGAGTGTGTGTCTTACAAGCCAGAACTTCTACTGAGTGTGTGCTTGCTAGCCAAGGGTATATCCGATGTTCGGGCCTTTGTAGCCCATATGCATGTGCTTTGTTTAATTGTTCGTCTGCCTCCATGATTGACTATTCCTTATGTACGTTATGACTAGTATGATTGATTCTAAGTCAGCACCACTTGGCTTGTGCCCTTTGGGTATATGTATGTCACTACTGCAGTAGTTTACGGCGGAGATGTCGGCACTCCTCGGGAAGCTAGCTTGATCCCCTAGCGACCCATATGAATGCTCCCTTTTTGGGAGAATAGAGCATCTTGGTTGCCAATTAGTATGTAAGACACTTGCATTGTACTTTCTTATTCACTGTCACTCATGCACCATATGTCTAGTAGACCATTAGTACTTTTCCTTTAATCAGTGTATACTGTTGAGTTCCTTTGATATATTATGTTATACTTGCTTCATATGCCTCAGTACTTGCTTAACTGTCATGTTAACAGTGTTACTCTTGGTATTGTAGGTACAGAACCCGGTCCCAACTTGGGTGTTGTCGCGCCCCCGGAGAGTGCCCCAACGGTACCTCGGGGTATAGACGATTGGAAGGATAACAATATCTTTTATTAGTCATCCCATGGAGTACGTCAGTTCTTGAGATGTTACAATCACATTTTGGTTTGTTCTCTAGGAAGAGCAATGGGACTTTCTGTACCTAATTCCTTTCAATACAATGTCGAATTGTGAAAAATGTAATTGAAGACTTAGGTACTGTTATGTATGTATATATATATATACATCTATGAATGACGTAGGATATATGCATTTAACTTGCTCTTGATATTTACTGAGTATTTCGCAAGATTTCGGTTATGATGAGTTATATTCGTACGTGTGTTGGCATAATTCACACGTTCCTGTGGAATCTCCCTTGTAGGAATTCGTGCAAAATTCTTCAGGGCACAGATTTCTACGGAATTACGTATCCACGCCCTGGGGGCCCACTCAAATCCCCAAATTCCCGGGATCGGGGCGTAACATTTATTTTTTTTAAAGCATAATGTTTCCATACATAATACAAAAATTTTAAATCTATGGTGATAGGAAAGTTCTCATTATAGTTTTAATGACTTTTACATATTTACAATAGGTACTCTTACCCTTGTTGCTTTTAATGCTGATGATCGACCTATAGGGCCTAACTCAATGAAATTCAGCATGGATATAGGGTATATAAAAAGGTCAAATGTCCCACCCAACTATACCAGCTAGAAAAAAATTACCAAATACTTTTACAGATCAAGTTTGGGATCTCATATGCGTGAGTGGTTTTGTGCAATTATTGTTTTTGTGCAATTATCACTATTATTTATGAATAGTAATTTAATGTGGTACATGCAAGAAGTAAATTATGTTTCTTATTTTACACGGTCCTCATATAAAGTTTCAACATTCCACAAACATTACGTATTGAGGAGAGTAAATGACAATTGGAGGGATTGGAAGTCATTTCTTTGTCGTAAAGTCTATGATAAATATGTCAGAAATACAGAGAGGAAAGCTTGTCCCCTCACATGTTAGAGAGGAAAATTGGAAGTCATTTGTGAACATAGAATCAACGGAAAAGAAAAGGCCTAGGCCTTAAGGGAGGAAAGCAAAATATCTAGGTCCAAGATTATTTGCCCTCATACTTTTGGATGAAAAGGACAGGCTAAGGTGGCAGATGATATGGTAAGTGTAATGTTTATATCATATTTAATTTATGTATGATTTTTATAAATAGTCAAAATTTATATCTTAAATTATTTACAGGAATAAGAAAATCCAGGTGAGAAGATCACTCGTACGGACTTCTTTTTAAGAACTCATACTAAGAAGGATGGATCAGTTACTAGCCAAAAAGTGGTGGGGAATTTTTTTTTTATTCACATGCATTTTATATGATTCAATATGTTGTGGATGATATTTTATTTTTATGGGCATGAATATCTTAGTGATACACTCATTTTTATATTTTCATATCATGCATGAAGTTTAGTTTTGGAAGTGCTATAGTTGAATATAAATTAAATTTATAGTTTATATGGGCAATGGAGTGCTCTTTTAAGGTGTATTATTTATTTAGAAGTACCCAACAGGTTGTTAAGAAAATTTAAATGCCCTCTAGTTTAGGGGAGACTCTATCGTAATTTTTAAAATATTTTTTATTTTAGATTTTTTCTTTTACTTATTATTTATCATATGTTTTGTAAGATGTTGTTAGAAGTCTTCATGAGGCTGATAGATCTCTTGCACAAAAAGATCTAAAAAATGATCCAGTTGCAAAGGCATTATTCATTTATTTTTCTTGTTGATAATAATGCTGACAAGTGTCAATTTAATATTTGTCTAAATATTGACATTATTTTCTTTTATTTTTACATAGATCATTGGTCTTGATTCTCGAGGACATGTGCGCAGCTTAGGCATGGGTGTTTATATGATAAGTATCTGTTACTCTGCTCCCTTTTTTAAAGCATTAGCAAATGAAGAGTTATCAAACGAAAAGATTGAGAGAAAAATGATAAAGTTGATGGAAGAGACAGGTGTCCTACGGAAGGATATGGATGAGTTAAAACAAACTCTATCCCAAGGTGGGACAGTGATGCGGCCATCCACCCATCATGGAAATTATTCCCAGGTATAATATTTACTTTTCATATATTCTAGATTTCCATAATTAAATAAATAAAATTTTAATTGATGAAGTATGTTAACACCATTTATTTCTTATAATATGTAGGCTCGGAATGAATCACCCCATCAAGAGACACAGACAGAACAAGCAAGTCCACAAACAGGATTAACTCAACATAGGTTGATGCATTTGGTACAGAAGGATGTTTGTATTGCTTATGGGACTGTGATTGGTTCGTTGCTTGACTATCCAGGATGCTATAGGATTAGTGTGGTTGAGATTCTTGATTTTTTAATCCAGTTACTTAGCAAAGGTAAAAATTTTGGAGATACCACTTTGGGTGATATTATTGATTGGCCCATGTATAAGACTTTAAATTAGTTTTATTTTACTTTGTTGTAATTTTGACTTTAGTTTAATTTACTGTCTTAGAATGAATTCACTTGAAGCTTTTATTTTCTGTATTGAATTGAATTTTAATTCAGGTGACTTTAATTAAACTACTGATGTTTGTTCTTATCTAATGCGTTATTGTTTGTATTTATGGATGGATTACCAATAACATTTATTAAATGGATAATTATATAAATTCTATATATAGGTATTTTTTTTCTTTTTAAAAAATTAGATAAAAACGACACTTACTAACACTTGATAATTTGAAAAAGACTCTAGATGCTTTTTAAAAATGACGGGCCTTACAACTTGATAATTTTTTAAAAAAATGGTTTTTAAATTAATAATTGATTAAAAAATGACAATTTTCATTATAAAAAAGCAAGAACTACTGATGCTTAAAAAAATGACTGCTTGAAATGCTTTTAAGCTAGACGAACGCGACGGCTACGGACACTTGTTTTTGAAAAGTTACACCAATATTAACGATGGTCAAAATTATAGTTTTTGTGACATCCTGGAGTCCCACATCGACTATAGAGAGGAAAAGTGAATGGGTTTATATAGAGAGCTTGCACCCTTACTATGCATGAGGCCTTTTGGTGGGTTGAGGCCCATCAGAAACAAAACCGTGAGGCCCATGGGCCAAAGCGGACAATATCATGCATGTGTGAAGGGTGGGGCGTGACAAATGGTATCAAAGCCGACTCTCGACTAGTTCGAGTGTGGGTCCCTGCCGTGGCCTGGTGCAAGTGGGCGGGTTCACATGTGGGCGGGCCAAGAGGGCTGGCAAACTACAAGAACTGGCAGGCTACTGCACAGGGACGTGCAGCCCTAAGGGGGGTGGATTGTGACATCCTGGAGTCCCACATCGACTATAGAGAGGAAAGTGAATGGGTTTATATAGAGAGCTTGCACCCTTACCTTGCATGAGGCCTTTTGGTGGGTTGAGGCCCATCAGAAACAAAACCGTGAGGCCCATGGGCCAAAGCGGACAATATCATGCATGTGTGAAGGGTGGGGCGTGACAGTTTTGCCTATCGTTTTTCAATTAAACGACAGCTCAGAACACTTGTTTTTTGCGAATTTTGACGTATTCATTGAAATAAGAATAACTTCTTGAAAAAGGTGGTAGACATGCACTTAGAATCCTAGTCCTATAAGTTGAAGAGGAGCATTCTATAACTAAATCATTTTCAGAAAATCTGAAGCTTATGGCTAAGCTGTAAGCTATTCTACGACTAGCTTTTTAGAGACCAAGAACTTGACAAAATAAAGGATTTAAGATTTTCTTCTACGGCTAACCTCATGGCTAAATCGTGAAATGCACTATGGCTTAACCATAGCTAAGCCATAGGCCACCTATGGCTAAGCCGTAAATGTGGGATAAATTCTGTGAACCACAGCTAAGCTGTAAAAACCCTAAAAACTTCAGAGAATTAGGAGATTTGGGAAGACCTTGTAAGGCCCTAGTTTCTCGGAACCTCATACTTAATCATTTGGCCTAATGGAAAAT
The DNA here is from genome assembly GCA_037013555.1 of Sextonia rubra. Taxonomy (NCBI): domain Eukaryota; kingdom Viridiplantae; phylum Streptophyta; class Magnoliopsida; order Laurales; family Lauraceae; genus Sextonia; species Sextonia rubra. The sequence goes on along the minus strand of JASUAD010000001.1, from coordinate 98,887,208 downwards.
TATTTAACATAAAGTATCTTGAGGGCTAAGACTCCTTCATGTGATGCTGTTTATTTGTTTAGTACCTCCCCATGGGTATTGGTTTAAGGGACTTTGATACACTCTTCCTTATACAATGTAATTCAAATAGAGACAACTACATATCAAATAACTTAAAACTACATCATCATGCACAATTAGAAATAATGGATGACTAGATTAGGATTGGCTCGTAAATTGCCTTAATTAAAGTAAATTGAATTGCTTAGTATATTGAATCATTGTTGTTGCTCTCTATTATTGAAATAATTTTGAAATGGTCATGTTATGAATTAATTCCAATTTTGAACTTTCCATGACATATGGTTTTATTATTGTTAATATTGAATTGAGTATGAAAAAATCGAACGTATATTGAATCAAAACGAATTGCACGATTTACTCAAATTCAATTATATGAATAGAAATGGTCTAGCTCTACTAGGTTTTAGCCTTATGATACCTGATAGAGATGACTTTGGTGTAATAGATTGATATGATGCTACTGTAGTATGCTTTTAGAGCTTTCAGTCTCCATGAACGGAGGGACCCAATCGTACTTTTGGCCAGGCATTTGTGTTCCTAATGCAAAGATCCCTAGAGGGAGGATTTAGCAAATGTAGTAGCCAAATGTAAAGAATTTCTTTTCTTTTATTCTTATATCATGTTTTATTTAATGCACAACATGCCTCGTATACTAAATTGACTTCTATGATCATTATTTAAGAATTCTTTTAAATACAACACGTGTTACTTTAATTATGCTTATATTTTATTGAATAGTCTTATTTATAGTTGTCAAATAGTGTTACAGGCTCAGATCCCTTGTGCCAATCTTAGGAAGATTGAGGAGAGTCAGGAGGACCCCTATGGGATCCCTTCAGGCCTCGATTAGTGGATAGTGCTACCTCCTAACTGGTCCTTCCTATGCAACATGGTATGATTATCTTTTGGCTTTTTTATATTGGGTTTTTGGGAATAGGTTCATGACACATTGCATCAGTTTTTTCATGCATAGTTCATAACTCCTCTCATTATATTTTTGGAAATGTATATCATTTTGTTATTGTCCATAAACCTTATATTACTCTTGAGTTGTCATGTTATGACACTCATGTTCAACTTTTGTACATATCATGTGATGTAGTTATGTTTCTCTTTTTTATTTGTATTTTAGTGTAAGTTGTTTTCATGAATCAATATTTTGAAAATAGTTAACTGTTGGAGAAAAAATGTATAGGTGATATTAATAGGCTTCTGTGTGCTACTTACTTGGACAAATGTCCACTTATAAGCACCCACACGTTAAGAGAGTCTAGTTAACTTCTACCCCCTTTCACTATTACTTAAGGGAGATTTTAATAAAGATAAAAATATAAGAGCCATTTTATAGTTATTCCATAACATATATGCTTATTAGTAAAAGAACTAGACAGAGAGAAAATATGATTTTTTCACATATAGGAGTCTTTTTGAGATTTTTCATATTTTTGTTAATACATGCAACGTGGGACATTTTTAAAATTAAATAAAAATATAAGAACCATTTCATAGTTATGTCAAAATAAATATGCTATTTGCTAAAAAGATAAAAAAAAACAAAAACAAAAACAGAGAGAGGATATGTTTTTTCACCTATACATGAAACATGGAACCTAGTTGTGAAAAACTAAAAAAAGGGGGTCATTTTATGAATTTTCATATTTTAATAATTAATACATACAACACGGATCCAGTTGTATAATACTAAAAATGTATTGAACCTATGATCCATCATGCCTGACATGATATCATGGAAACTGTCCAAACCAATTGAGCTACATAATAGTATACGAATAAGCTTATAGAATTAGATATATGAAATATAACTTCTTCATATATATTTAAAATAGAATTATGGTTTGAATCTCATTCCGGCCAGTGGCAACAAAGGGTCGACTCTGGCTTCCTCCAAAATTTAAAAACATGCTACTAGGCTCTTTCCCCATCATCAACGACTAGGGTCGGAAGAAAAAAAAAATAAAAAATCTTAACATCACTATTGACAGGTAACTTGATGCAAGTAATTGCAATTTGTTATCTTTAATTTTAGCATTGGATAAAACCATAAAGCCTGTAAGACTTAGGATTGAGTTTCATAATGGCTGCAAGCAATGATCAGAATACGTCTTCAATTAGCAAAAAATACAAAGATGATAAAAGGTTGCATATGTGGTATTTTAAACCAAAAAAAAAAAACAAACAAACATCAATTCCTAAGCAAGCTCAAACAATTTAATGGCCATCCCTTTTAAGACTTCGATCCAATGACTATATGGAGCACCAAAAAAAAAATTTTTTTTTAAGGAAGATGAATCCATTTTAAGGGGGGCCATTCTACTAATGATAAGCTCAACAATATGCTGAACAATGCAGATTTTATTACAAAGACGTATCTTGATTGATGGATCCTACAAAGAAGACAAAGGTGTCTTCTTAATACATTTCAATTATCATAAAAAATATCATTAAATATTCTTAATTATACCAGGAAATTTAAGAATATTCTAATTTCCTCATTTAAAGTATAAGAAGTCGCATAAACAACTTTAGATGAATGAGTATTCTAATTTCACCACTCTTTGTGGCTCATTGCTTGATTATATAAATAAATCATGTGGGACTTATTTTGATGATGATTTAAATAGTGATTTAGAGGGTTATAAGATTGTATGGGTATTAGGGACAATTATGACTAGAGACTAGGATCAAAGATATGTGGTGGATAATTGTCCAAATTTTCATGGTAGATTAAGGGGTTAGATGTTTAAATGTAGTTCACTTTAGTAATAAGTAAAACTAGTATTTGGAAAGTTAATTTTATCTTTGTTAATGATCATGAATCATTTATGTGGGTGAGCTATGATTGCATTAGTGCATTGGCCAACACGTAAGTGACAGGAAAAAAAATTCTTGGGGGCGATATTATTGCTAAACATGCGGCTGAAAAGATAAATCCATGGTGATGCTATCGATTGTTATGAAGTCAAAGATTTTACAAAGTGTTAATATTGTTTGGTTCGTTGGATTACATCCATGAAAGACATAATTGTCAATTCCATTCCATTTAAAGCTACAAATTTGGCTAAAGGTAGAACAAAATATCCTTTGAAAAATTCTAGACCCAATTCCGGCCCGTAGCAATTGCTCCAGTTCTAGCATCGGCTCCGATTTTAGCTCTTTCTTTACAAAAAGGAATGCCACCCATAAGTTTTATTTTTTTATATTTATTAAAAAGTTTATTGAGTTCATGTGTTTCATGCTTACATTCATATTTAGAGAAAATTAGAAAATAGTCAATTGTAGATTTTTTTAATTTAAATAATGTAAGTATACATTTTAAGTATTATTATCGTATTTATTTTTTAGATCAATATTAGTTATTCTTTTAGTTTAGTTTTTTATTTTCGTGCTTTCTTTTTATAATGGAATACTAAAATTCAATAGAATTTCAGAACAATTCATTATAAGACCAAGAACAAGACCAGAATAAAATCGACAACAATCATTAAAAGATGGAAAAAATTTGGTGTTTTAGAGTCAGTTGTTAGCACTCATTTACATATACAAATGATGCACATGCATAACATTTACGTAATTTCACATTTCTTTTGCACTTATACACAAAAATAAGTTTTGAAAAGGTGTAAATGAAATTTATGCACCTATATAAGTGTAAAAATGTCACATGCCTCTTTTACTAGAGATTAATTGGTACCTACAAGTGACACATTTGAGAAGTTGCAGTTTCAAATTTTGTCATGGTCTTTTTTTTTTTTTTAACAACTCTTGTGGTGTGAAGATTTGAATCAAAACCATTCAACATTTGTCATGGTCTTTTTGTTTTTTAAGAACCCTTGTGTCCACAAAATTTCAATCAGAACCATTCAAAATTTTTATCAACCCATTGAACCTCATTAAATTTAGTTTCAAACTTAAATATTTATAGATTTTAAGGTGATAAAAACCTTTTCTATGTAATCCAAATTGTTCAATGTTTACTCATGTAAAAATGATGTTTGAAACAAATATGGTATTGCTTTTCACATGCACGGATTTTACATGAGTATGATTCACAGATGGAAATTTTACATATGTAAATTCCATTTACCTAAACCTTGCTTCAAAGACAAACTACATACCATTGACTGATTAATTTGGTGAGCTCACTATTTCTTAATGTTTGGACTATAACTAATTGAATAGATAACTAAACATGAAGAATAATGTTATTTGTTTACATTTTTCATCCTAACTCTTAATATATAAATTCTTTTATTGTTTTAAAATATTTTTCCTTAATTTTGAGCTGCCATATTATGTAAGTTTTAATAACTTCATTGTAAGGATTCTCAATGAAAGAAATGCAAAAAATATTCATTTGGTGTTTTAGGTACAATTTGTGGAGAGAAAATGGTCAATGATTAGGAGGATGATTATCCATTTTCTACTATCGATTAAAAGGGTTCAACTTTATGTTAGATCTAGATCTAGGCTAAGCACATCAAGCACACACCACACAACAAGAAGAACAAGTAATCACACACAGAAGACATAAAAATTTAGGTGGTTAGGCCAAATTGTCTACGTCCACGGCACGAAGATTTCACTATGAAGAAATCTCTCTCACTCCTTACAGTATTCTCTCTGTGTTCCCTTCTCCCTTCTGCTTTGTTGCTTGGTTACAAAAGAATACACCATGAAAGAATATGTAAGATTAGCCCTAATTAATTGAGCCCTCCACTTATAGGCCCTATAAAGACCTTTTGAGCCAAACCCAATAATCTCCACCTTGCCAAAAAGATGTCCGTTCCTTTGAAGAATTGTTGAAATGTGTTAATAACACATATACCTTGTGGGAACCCCATCCCACCATGATTGCACCCCAATGGAGATGACGTGCACCTTCACTCTTTAACAAGAGGAGAGATTGAACAAGTTCAAGCAATGCTTAAACTTCTTTGTAGTGATTGGCTTGATAATCATGTCAACTGGATTATCATCTATGTGAATCTTCTGAATAGAGATCTCACCTATAGCAACCCAATATCGAATTATATGATAGATAACAGCTATGTGTTTTGTCCTTACATGATATACCTGATTCTTCAATAGGCATATTGCACTCTGACTGTCACAATGTAGCAAGATTGATTTCTGCTTGATACTCATGTCATTTACCAAACCTCTCAACCAAATAACTTCTTTAGAAGCCTCTGAAGCTGCCATGTATTCTGCCTCTGTAGTGGATAATGCAGTTATAGACTGAAGCACCTATCTCCAGATCATCAGTCCGCTAGCAAGTGTGTAAACATATCCTATAGTAGATTTTCTCTTGGCTAGGTCCCCTGCAAAATCAGAATCTACATATCCAACTACAAACTCTGACCCCTGTTTTCTTTCAAACAAAATTCTCAAGTCTCTGGTGCCCTTCAAGTACTCAGAATCTACTTTACGACATTCCAATGCTCTTTTCCTGGATTCGCCATGTACTTACTCACTACACCCACTGCTTGAGCTACATCTGGTCTTATGGAAACCATGGTATATATCAAACATCTTACCGCATTTGCATACAGTATCTTAGACATTTCTTCAATTTTCTCATCATCACTAGGACATTGTCTGGCACTTAAACTAAAATAACTTGCAAGTGGAGTAGACACAGGCTTAGCATTTAACATTTTAAATTTTTCAAGTACTTTCGAGATGTAGTTTTTCTGTTATAACCATAACTTTCCAGCCTTTCTATCTCTCCTAATTTCCATGCCTAACATTTTTGTGGCTACCCTAAATCTTTCATGTCAATTTCTTTTTTAAATTGATATTTGAGTTCATCAACTTTTGACATGTCATTACCTGCAATTAGCATATCATCCACATAAAGCAGTAAAATAATAACAAAATTATCATCTAAGATTCTGTAATAAATACAACAATCATACTCACATCGATAGTAGCCGATTTGCAACATACAGGAGTTGAAGCACTTATACCATTGTCTTGGAGATTGTTTCACCCCGTACAATGATCTCTTCAATTTACATGCATAGCCTTCTCTTCTAACTTCTTTGAACCCCTGAGGTTGTTCCATGTAAATTGTTTCCTCCAAGTCACCATGAAGGAAAGCTGTCTTTACATTTAATTGTTCAAGCTCTATGTCGAAATGTGAGACCAATGCCAACAACACTCTGATAGAAGTGTATTTTACAACTGGGGAAATGATCTCATCATAATCAACCTCTTCCTTTTGTGAATACCCCTTTGCTACTTGACCTGCTTTGAACCTTGGTTCTTCATTTACCTGCAAAGCTTCCCTTCTTCTAAACACCCATTTGTAGCTAACTATTGTTCTGTTTGTGGGTTTATGAACTAACTCCCAGATTGAGTTCTTTTGGAGAGATTCCATCTCATCCATTATAGCGCCTATCCAACCTTGTCTTTCATTACTTTCCATAGCTTTTTGAAATGAAGTTAGATCACCACTGCTGGTGATAAAAGAAAAATATACTTCATCCTCATCCCATTCAAACCTTTGAGGTGGCTTGATGGTTCTTTTAGCCCTTCCTTGTGTTAGACTTGAAGGTTCTGGCTGAACCTCATGTTGTTCCTCACCTCCAAATGTACCAAACTCTGATGAACTTTGAGCTTATTCCTTGGTTGTATTCTTTGCAAAAGGAAAAACTTCTGTAACTACTTTTTCAGTATTGTGCCCTTTGACTTCACTGTCAAGTTCCCTATTCAACATAGAAGCTTCATCAAACACAACATCTTTACTGCAGATCTTTTCTCTATCTTCTGGATTGTATAGTTTGTACCCTTTTACAACTTTCTCAAAATAGAGGAATATGCATTTGAATGACTTGGAGTCTAACTTAGATCTCTTTTCACTAGGAATGTGTGCATACATTAGACAACCAAATACCTTTAAAGAAGAATAGTCCACCTCTTTACCTGCCTACACTTTTTCTGTAACTTTACAGTTAAGGGGTTTTGATGGTGACTAATTAACTACATAGAATGCGTGATTAACTGCTTCTACCAAAAAACTTTTAGATAATCCTATATGAAATCTCATACTCCTTGCTCTTTCTAAAAGTGTCTTGTTTGTTCTTTATGCAACTCCGTTTTGCTGAGGATTCTTTGGAACAGTGAAGTGCCTTGTGATACCTTCATCCTTCCAAAATTGTAGAAACTTGTCAATTCTGTATTGACCATCTGATCTCAGATACTTGACTTTTCTACTTGTTTTGAGTATTTATTTCTGCCTTCCACTCTTTGAACTTGGTGAAGACTTTAGATTTCTTTATCATAAAGTAGACACAAACCTTTCTTGAAAAATCATCAATGAATGTCACAAAGTAGTATGCTCCACCTTTTGACATAACCGGGGTTGGTCCCCACACATCGGAGTGAATGTAATCCATAATACCATTGCTTTTGTAACTATTTTGTGCAGTTTTGAAGGACATCTTTTTTTGCTTGCCAAAAACACAGTATTTCCAAAAATCCAACTTGCATGTTTTTACACCCTTTAACAGCTGTCTTTTGTGAAGTTCTAACATGCCTCTCTCACTTATATGTCCTAGACGCATATACCACAACTGGGACTCATCATCACTGGTTTTGTCATCTCTGGAGACTGCCACTCTACCTACAACTATGTTTTTCATAAGTTTATAATGGTTGTTCCCCACTTTTGTACCTTTCATTAATACAAGAACACCTTTAGTCACTTTAAGCAAACCATCCTTTGCCATGAATATGCCCCCTTTGGATTCAAGTAAGTCTAAATAGATTAGATTTCTCTTGAGTGTTGGCACATGCCTCACATCACCCAGGGTTTTCATAACTTCATCTGCCATTTGAATTTTAATAGTGCCAATTCCAACGGTCTTACAGGGTGCATCATTACCCATTAGCACACTACCACCATTACATTTCTCATAGGTATCAAACTAATCATGATTAGCTCACATATGATAAGAACAACCGGAATCTAAGATCCAAGCATCAGATAAATGGTTCGCTTGCAACAAAAATAGGAGTACCACTTCACTTTTTGAAGCAACGCTGACGGAGTCACTGTTGCCAGCTTTATTCCCTGCTTTGTTCTTCTCATCTTTAGTTGCCTTGAATTCTCAGCAATCTTTCCTCTAGTGTCCCTTTTTTTTTTTTTTGCAAAAGAAGTAGTCTAAATTTTTCTTACTTCGTGATTTTGATCTGGAGTTGTTTCTTCTTAATTTGACCCTGTCATTGGACCTACCACATTCATTACAGCTTTCCTTTACTATAAGTCCCTCTGCATGTGAACTAATTTTAGTGGCCTTCTTCCTTGCAGCATTGAGATGATGTTTTACCTAACATCTTCAAAATTATGTGTGTCCTTTCCATAAGCAGGGTAATCACAAAATAATTATATAAGTCAGGAAGAGAGTTCGACAACAGCAAAGACTTGTCTTCATCGTCGAATTTCACATCAAGCCTCAACAAGTCATTAATCATTCTGTTAAAAGTATTCATGTGCTCCAGCACATCACAACCTTCCTTCATCTTCAACCTATACAACTGTTTCTTGAGATGCAGCTTGTTTGTGTGATTCTTTCCCATATAAAGACTCTCGAGTTTCTCCCATAGACCTTTTGTAGTCTCCTATTCCATGACATTGTACATGACTTCGTCAGAGAGATAGAATTGAATAAAATTGACTACCTTTTCATCTATGTCTACCTAATCATCATCTTTTATCTTTTTAGGCTTTTTTTCTTTGCATAACAATGCCACCTTAATACCTTATTGAATTAAGATATTTTTCATCTTCCGCTACCATAAACCAAAGTTTATTCTTCCATCAAAATTTTCAATTTCAAATTTGATACCTCATGCAGTAGAAGTTCCTGCTGCGGCCATTATAAATCTACAGATGATTTTAAAAACTCACCCAAATATTTGCTTGTTCAACCGCTAATCTATTCCGTTCACATTGTAGATCTCGTTGCCACGAGTCCACTGGAAAAAATGGAGCTTAATTCCGAGTCCGGATGATTTCGAAAATTGCGTTTGAATCTGACCATCAAATTAATCAAACAGGCTATTTTGACTCCACTGCTGGGGTCACTGGCTTCCTACTACTGGGCTTCTAAAATAGGTCAAGTTAGAACTAGCATGAAAACTGGCCTGCAAACCGAGTCTTCTTTCTCTGCTAGGTTGGGTTTCTAAGCAGGTCGGGTTAACCAGACCTAACTTGGTGTGACCCCACTGCGTCTTCTCCTTCCTCGGTTTTGGTTTTCTGTAACCAGAGGCAAGCAGTCACCTTTGCTCCTTTTCACTGCACTCCTTCCTCAACAAGGATGAAATAACAACGGCGGCGATCCGACGATGGACGGTGGACGGAAGCAGTAGCGGCGGCAAGAACGGCAGGCGGGCACAGTGTGCAGTGATCTGGTGATTTAGGGAACAAAGGCAATGTGCGGTGGCCTTTCTTCGGCTTCTCTGCAACAAACGGCGAGATTTGGTGCGGACGGTGACAGCGCAGCAAATGACGACAGTGCAATTGGGTTTCTTGCCAATTGTTTCCGATTAGCAGGAATCACAGCTGATCGCTTTAAACACCAAAGAGGAACCAAAAACCCTCTCTATTGCAATGATGAATGCAACACAGTCGTGGCCCACCTTCAATCAAAGCTGAAAAAAAATAAACAATCTGCTGCTATTATCTTCAACGATACCTCTCAAGATTTGATCTGTCAAATCTCCATGATTCCACTATCTCAACAAGCTCTGATACCAATTGTTAGATCTAGATCTAGGCTAAGCACATCAAGCACACACCACATAAGAAGAAGAACAAGCAATCAAATACAGAAGACACAAAGATTTACGTGGTTCGGCTAGATTGCCTATGTTCACGGGCACGAAGACTTCACTATGAAGAAATCTCTCTCACCCCTTACAATATTCTCTTTGTGTTCCCTTCTTCCTTCTGCTTTGTTGCTTGGTTACAAAAGAATATACCATGAAAGAATATGTAAGATTAGCCCTAATTAACTGGGCCCTCCACTCATAGGCCCAATAAGGACCTTTAAAGCCAAACCCAACACTTTAAAAGTGAGAGTCACTTTGGTCATATGTAAAACTAGAATTTGGACTTTTTTAATCTCAATGATGGACAATTTATTTGGGCAAGTTGTTGATCTGTTTTCATGTGAGCCCAAACACGCACGATCAAATAGATCTCCAAGTGGATAATATTGCTCTGTGTGTGGATGAAAGGACCCCAAAGGGCATAATATCACCTGTGTTTTCAAAGAATTTTCAAAGCGATGATGCCACTTCATAGATGAATCATATGTGCAAAAGGGACCAAAGTCTTGTGATTAAGATGTTTTTCCTCCACCCATTACATATGTAGATGACTTATATGCCTAACATTTATGCATGGTCCCATTTGTTTTCTCTCATCTATACATAATATGCCTAAATGTGGTTTCAAAATTTTGGCTAAGCGTGGATCTCAAGTATTCCAGTTGAGCATGAATATTTAATTTACATATCACATTTGTATTGAAAATATTGTGAACATAAACATGTGTAATGCAGCTTTATACATCATATACTTCTAAAACACAACCGAAGAATAAATGTAAGCTTGTGGTTGAACTTATTTGTTTAGACGCAACTCACCAACTAGCAATTTAAGTAGGACTTTGGACTTCATTAAAAAAAACCTAATTTTGAACTTAATTAATGCATGGCATTTCTCAACTTTCACTCTAGGTCTTATTGAGGGAAGACCTACATATATGCTTTTGGGGGCAATCGCCCTGTCACATTATGAAAACTTGTCAAGCTTCTTTTTAATTGTAAACAATAATTGAGTCAGATGACCCATGCGCTATTAAAACTAACCCACCCCCCCCCCCCCCCCCCCCCCCCCCCGCCAAAACCCAACCAACAAAATAATAAATAAAAAAACTAGGTCCACCACTGGTCACATTAGTCCTATCATATAAAAGATGTTGGTGGATTAACTACACAGAAAATACTTAGGCTCACAAGTTATTATTCAATGTTTCTTACTTACTATTCCTTTTTGAGATGAGATTAAGGGAGTCATTTTAATTAAATTTAATCCTTATTGTTTCAAAAAGACATTATTTAGAAAATACAAGATACAAAAAGATGTAAGTAGACTTCTACCTTTTTATTAAAACAATAAATGGTATCCTTATCATTTTAAAAAAGTGGCATGGTGGAAATAGAAAATATAGAAAATAGAAACTTCTACTATTTTAATTTAAATATTAAAAAAGAGGAAGAAAAAGAGGATATGAAAATCAACCACTATTTAGTATTTCTTATTCTTTTTCCTTTTCGTTTTTGCTTTAGGCCTTATTATTATTTTCTTTATAAGATGTTTAAGGCCTTATTGCTTTCACAAAATTGCTAATAGAAATTTATGTTGGGGAATTCAAAGATATGATATGATTGCTTGTCCCCTAGGCATTTGAAGATGCTGTGTTTCTTTGAGAGAACTTTAAATTTCAGTCACTTGAAATGTCTCAATTAGCTTTTAGAATTTTTATAATTCCAACGTCTTAGGCATCTGTAAATCCTCTACCTAGGAGGAGGATTAAGAAATTCCAACTAGGGGACAACTTTCAAAGAATTTACAAATTTTCTAGACATGCATTTATTAAATTCTTATTAAGCAACATATCCATAAAATGGATTGAATCTTATACACTATGCACACTACATGTCGTTAAGCAGTTGAAATAGTTGAGAAAAGAGTTTTAACTGTTTTGTAATTTCATTGAACAAGTGTGTGTACCTAAAATCTATTGGTTCCTTTGGTGATAGTCCTCATGAGATTATTAGAATCAAAGGTAAATGTATAACACTTCAACTAGTAAAATTTAGGGTTGTCAAATAGCCAAGTCCTAATTTACCTTGACTTACCCTCTCACATGCAAGCTAGACTACCAGGCATTTAACCTCACACATGCAAGCTAGACTACCAGGCATGGTTTTAAATTTTGGTGTCGGTCTGGACCGGGACAAGTTCGTGCCAGTCTGTGCCACCCGTACCGAACTAGTACGAACACACTGGTCCTAATAATTAAAAAAAAATCTAAAAAACTCAAACAATAGAAAATAATATAAAACTAGTACATGCATGAAGTGTCCAATCCAAATATAGTGATTTTAGTGGGGTAGAGCACTAAGTCACTGACGATGTAACATATAACTATTAATTTCTTAAGAGGGAGATTTATGTTTTTATCTTTTAATTCAAAGGAGAAGTAATTTTCTTAGAGTTAAATTGGTAGAAAAAATAAAGAAGTAAATATAAAAATAAAAGAGCCATTTTATAGTTATGCCAAAACATATATGCTTATTAGTAAAAGAAATAGAAAGAGAGATATGTTTTTTTCCCTTATAGGACTCTTTTTGAGATTTTGATTATTTTAGTTTATACATGCAACATGGGACATTTTTAAAATTAAATAAAAATATTAGAACCATTTCATAGTTATGTCAAAATATATATGCTATTTTTAAAAAGAAAATAAAAATGAAAAAAGAGGATATGTTTTTTCACTTGTACATGCCACAAGGAACCTAGTTGTGAGAAACTAAAAAGAGGGGGTCTTTTTAAATTTTTTCATATTTTAATAATTAATACATGCAACATGGACCTATTTGTACAAAACTAAGAAAGTATGGAACCTACAATCAATCACGCCCAGCAAAATATCATCAAAAATGTCCAAACCAACCGAGCTACAATCTAGTATATGAATAAGTTTACAGAATTAGATATATGAACTAACCTCTTCATATATATTTAAAACCGAATTTCGGACCAAACCTCATTCCGGCCGATGGCAGCATTGGGTTGACTTGCCCGAGTAGATCCAGCTTGGTTTGAAATTTAAAAACATGCTAGCAAGCCCTTTCCCCATCGTTAAGGGCTGGGGTCAGGCCAAGGTCAAAAGAAAGAAGAAGAAAAAATCTTAACATTGCCATTTACTGAAAACTTTATGCAAGTCATTGCAATTTGCTATCTATAATTTTAGCATTGTATAAAACCACAGAGATTGTGGGACTTACGATTGAAAGCTTCATAAGGGTTGCAAGCAATGATCAAAATACGACGTCTTAATTAGTATAAAATACAAAGATGATAAAAGGTTACTTTGTGGCATTTTAAACAAAATAATAATAATAATTCCTACGCAATGAAGACCTAACTTACTCATAAAAAGAAAGTTCCTAGGCAAGCTCAAACAATTTACTGGCAATTCCTATTAAGACTTTGTTTCAATCACCGTATGGTGAACAAAAAAAAAATAATGGAAGAGGAATCCATTTTACAGGTGAGCTACTAATGAATGGAATGGAATAAGGTTAACAATATGCAAAATAACACAAATTTTATTACAAAGAGGATTCATGATTGAAAGATCCAACAAAGAAGACTAAAGTTTCCTTTTAATAAATTTCAATTATCATAAAAATACCAAAAAATATTCTCAATTATAAATAGAGAATGAACTTTTTTGAATATGTTGCATAAACAACTAAAAGTATGAAAAGTGAAAACAAGGAAATTTCACAATATTCTAATTTCCTCAGTTGAAGTATGAAAACTCACATAAACTGAACATTAGATGAATAAGCATTCTAAGTTTACCACTCTTTGTGGCCCATTGCTTGATCATTTGAATAGATCATGTGAGCCTTAGTTTGATGATGATTTTAACAGTGATTTAGAGAGTTATAAGATTGTATGGGTGTGTTAGGGACAATTTGAGGAGAGACTAAGATCAAAGATGTGGTGGATGATTGTCTAATCTTTTATGCCAGATTATGGGGTTTGATATTTAAATTTAATAGTTCACTTTGGTAATAAGTAAAAATAGTATTTGGAAAGTTAATTTTAAGTTTGTTAATGATCATTTTTAAGTTTGTTAATCATCATGAATCATTTTTGTGGGTGAGCTGTCATTGCATTAGCGCGTGGCCCCACATGCAAGTGACCAAAAAAAAAAAATTCTTAGAGGCAAAACTCTACGGTTTACTATCAAGTTGCAAAGGGTTAATATTGTTTGGTTCATGAATTACATCCGTAAAAGACATAATTGTCAATTCCATACCATTTAACGTCCTAGATTTGGCCTAAGGTAGAACAGAATATCCTTTGAAAGATTCTGGAAATACCTATGGCCCATAGCAGCCACTCCAAGCCTAGTATTGGGTTTGATTCAAGCCCATTCCTTACAAAAAGGAATGTGGCCCTAAACTTGTATTTTGTTATAGTTATTAAATAGTTTAATGAGTACACGTGTTTCATGCTTTTATTCATATGTAGTGAAAATTAGAAAATAGTTGATTGTAGAGTATATTTTAATTTAAATGATGTAAGTATGAATTTTTAGTATTATAATAGTATTTTATTTTTAAATAAATATTAGTTTTTCTTTTAGTTTCTTTTTTCATTTTCACGCTTGCTTTCTATAAAGGAATGCTGAACTTGACTAGAACGTCAGAACATTCCATTACAAGACCTAATGGGAATGGGATTGGAATAAAATTGACAACTATAGTAAAAGATGCTAAATATTTTGTGACTTATAGGTCATTTGTTAGCACCGATTTACATATACAAATAATGCACATGCGTAACATATATGTAATTTCGCATTTGTTTGCACATATATACAAAAATGAATTGTCAAAAGGTGTAAATGAAATTTTATGCACCTACTAGGTGTAAAAATATCACATATCTCGTTTACTATATTATAATCGGTACTTACAAGTGACACATTTGAGAAGTTTTGGTTCCAACATTTGTCATGGTCCACCACTGGTCTCATTAATCCCATCATATAAATTAAAGATGTTAGTTGATTAACTATACATAAAATACTTAGGCTAACCGGTGATTATTCAGTGTTTCTTATTTATTATTCCTTTATGTGATGAGAGTATATAAGGGACTCATTTTAATTAAATGTAATTCTTATTGTTTCAAAAAGACATTATTTAGAAAACACAAGATACGCAAAGATGTAAGGAGACTTCTACAATTTTGATTAATAAAATAAATGTTCTCCATATCATTTTATAAAAAGTGCCATGGTGAAAATAGTAAATATAAAAAGATAGAAACATCTACTATTTTAATTTAAATATTAAAAAAGTGGGAAGAAGTAGACTATAAGAAACTTTACCGATATTCAGTCTTTCTTATTCTTTTTCCTTTTCTTTTTTGCTTGCCTTCGTATTATTATTTTTTATAAGATGGTTTAGTCCTTATTGATTTTCCAAAATTGCTAATAGGAATTTGTGTTGGGAAATTCATAGATGTCATATGATTGGTTGTCCCCTTGGCATTTGAAGATGCTGTGTTTCTTTGTAAAAACTTCAAATTTCAGTCACTTGAAAAGTCTCAAAATAGCTTTTGGAATTTTTAAATTTCCAACCTCTTAGGCATTTGTAAATCCTCGACCTGAGGGGAGGATTCAAAAATTCCAACTAGAGGACAACTTTTGAAGAATTTACAACTTCTCTAGATCTTTGAATAAGTGTATGTGCTAAAATCAATTGGCTCCTCTTGTGAAAGCCCTCGTGAGATGATTAGAATCGTTAGATAAAAATATAATAGTTTGACTGGTTAAACTTAGGACTATCAAAGAGTCGACTCAGAATCTACCTTGACCTACTCTCACACATGCAAGCCAGACTACTAGGCCTTTTCCTCATTATCAATGGCCAATGTCAAGCCAAGATTGAAAGAAAAGAAGAAGAAAAAAATTTAACACCACCATCGACCGATAACCTGGTGCATGTCAATGCAATTTGTTATCTATAATTTTAGCATTGTATAAAACCCTGGAGCCTATGGGACATAGGATTGAGAGCTTCATAAGGGTTACAAGCAATGATTAAGATCTTTAGTTAGCGTAAAATACAAAGATGATAAAAGGTTACATATGTGGTATTTTAAACAAAAAAAAAAAAATCAATTCTTAAGTAAGCTCAAACAATTTAATGGCCATCCCTATTAAGACTTCATTTCAAAAACTGAATGGTGGATAAAAAATTGTTTTTTACAAAAAAAAAAAAACGATGAATCCATTTTAAGGGTGGGCATTCTACTAATGAATGGAATGAAATAAGGTTAGCAATGTGTGACATTATGCAAATTTTATTACAAAAACAATTCATGATTGAATGGTCCAATGTAGAGGACAAAAGAGTCTTCTTAATAAATTTCAATTATCATCAACAATATCTGTAAATATTCTCAATTATAAATAGAGAAAGAAAATTTTTGAATGAGTTGCATAACCAACTTAATGTATGAAAAGTGAAGACTAGAAATTTTCAAAACATTCTAATTTTCTTATTTGAAGTATGAAAAGTCGCATAAACAATCTTAGATGAATAAGTATTCTAATTTCAAAAGGCATTATTAGCATATTCAAAGCCATGGGTTCCTTGGGGGTTAATTGAACTAGGAAATTCCCCTTCCGGGAGCCTCTACGAAAGCCCCCTTGAGTTTTTATGGTTTTTTGCATATATATATATATATATTCATATAGGCACTCTATATGGAATTGAAAAATACATTGTATAGACTACTTAGTTTGCATGGAATTGGAATATATTGGAATCTTATTGTCAAATGAGCTTTTTGATTTGCATGGAATTAAATACATAGGAAATCAATGGCAAATGGGCCTTAATCTTCGCATGGAATTATGTACCTATTTATTTGCATGGAATACATACATAGAAATTCATTGATTGAATAGGCATGTTTATATGCATGAATTGGAATACATGGAAATTTGTTGCATTAATTGGAACACATGGTAATTCATTGATAAAATGGACGTGACATTTGCATAATTTTAGAAGGCATAGGAAATAATTGATTCAAAGGCACCTTCAAGCATAAGCAAAAACAAGTTTCAATTTGCATAAAATTAAGGGAAATTTTCAAAACAAGACCTAATTTTCTGGAACATTTCAAATAAGGACAAAGAAAATCTCAATTTTCATTTTGGGGCCTAAATTTTCCAATAAGATTTCAAATGAGGACGTTCAGTTAAAACTCATTCCCACGGGCGACTGCTCTCTTTTATTCTTAATAAAATACTGAAAATTCCCTTTTAAGGCTTCAAAACAGCAAAAAATATATCCAACATACTGCATCAAGCTCAGCACCCTTTTATCTCACACCATCAATGCCTCCTCTTCTTCTTCTCCTCCTCTTTCCCCTCTTTCTTTTCCATCTCTCTATGGATAGCCATCCAATACCGACTTCACCTTCATCTTCGCCATCTTTTACGAGCCCCACAAAATCCAAAAAAAAAAAAAAACTCATCTTTGAGACTATTATCTCTTGGCCTCTTACCCATCTTACCTTTCCTCATCTCATGGCCCATCTCATATTTTTCCGCCCACTCCCTCTGTCTCTTTCGCCATTTTACACTCTCTCTCTCTCTCTCTCTCTCTCTCTCTCTCTCTCTCTCTCTCCCCCATATAATGCCTCACCTTACCACCTCCATCTCTCCTGTCTTATTTTCTCCTCCCTCCAACCTTTAACTTCTCTATCCGCCATCACAACGTTTATCTTCATCTCGTTCACACGTGCCCCAATGTTTCCCACCCTATCCCCCAACCAATAGCCTTGCCGTAGCATCTTTCTCTAACCCTTTCAAACTAACTTTAGTCTCTTCATCGTTTCTCTCTACCAGATTATGCCCTACAACCTTACCAAGCCGAACTTGAACTCGACTATCAAGCCCAACCCCTAGAAACTTCTCCAAACCCCAGCCACCTGCTAGTCTCCACCCACTTTAACTGTCTGCATCTTTTTTGTTCCTCTCCCTTGCCCTTGTGTCTTTCCGTTTTTTCTCCTCATCTTTCTCACCGACAAGCCAATACCCTTGCAATTATGGTTGCCTGGTTGCCCAGAAATCCCCACATCTTTTGCCAATCCGAACCAATTCAAGTCCACCTACAAAGCCCCATGAACTGAGCTCACCTACTGCCTAGCAGAACCCAGTCTAAGACAACATGCACAGCCTTACAATCAACCCACACCTGCAAGGATGCAACAAGCACCTAAATTGCGAACCCACCTGAAGGATCGTTTTTATATTTGAATTTTTAGACTGCAGTTTCAATTTTATATGCTGGGGAAGAAGTAAACGAACTAACAAATCAACCGACCACACAACAAAAAGTACTCAAGTTTTATATGAAAAACCTAAATCGGAAAATAATCACGAGTATGAGCTGGACTAATAATCAAATACTATAAATCATAAAGTTACAAGAGATATACTCACAACCCTTTTATAGTTCCCACACAACTTAATGCCCTGATAACTCCTTGCTATCCATTGTACCAGATTCAACATACACTTGATACCTCAGAAAATCTTCTATTAGGGATTAGGGATAAGAAGAAATAAGTCTTTAGAACAAAACTTCAGCTCAATCTCTCTAATGAAAGTTTTAAAGCAAAAGGTAATCTCAAGTGTGTAATCTTTATTGAGAATAATGAGATATTTATTTCCAATGTGTTTTCTTAATTTCAAAATAGGAGATGAATGCTTTAGGATTAAAAGAAACACCTATTACATAACTCACAATTCATGCCCTAAGGTTATATTGCTTGTAGAATAAGAACTACTTTC
The DNA here is from genome assembly GCA_037013555.1 of Sextonia rubra. Classification (NCBI taxonomy): domain Eukaryota; kingdom Viridiplantae; phylum Streptophyta; class Magnoliopsida; order Laurales; family Lauraceae; genus Sextonia; species Sextonia rubra. Next base: position 98,868,426 of record JASUAD010000001.1, on the reverse strand, counting down.
TAGCATAAATAAAAAATAATTCTATATCATAAAAGTGGGCTTGCTCCACCAATGTGCGCAAGCGCATGATCAAGCTCACTCAAGCACATGATGAAATTATCTAATTATTTTCATTTAGCGCAATTTCTGTCAATAAGGCCTGAGCACTCATGCTTCTATCTTGAGCGCTCAAGTGCGGGTCACTCAACTACAGGCTTGTTTTCTGAATTCTTTACTTCGGCTTTGTAGGTGATGCGAATCATAGTCTATTCTAAAATAATTATAAAATACAATTCAAAGGACTCAAAGCTTTGTCCAGGTAATGAATTAGTCAATTACAAAATCCTTACACCACCTTCACACTCTGTCAACCCACACCTACTCTGTCATCCGAGCCAGCCAGCACCTTACCCACTCTATCTTGGCAATACCTCTGTTGATAACCCCATCATCACCAACACCAACTCTGTCAAAACCTAGCCAAACCAGACCTAGCAGGAACACCAAACCTTTATCTCGAACCCATAATCTCGGTTGCAGGGATTTACTTTCAAAAGGCCTACATGGCATTTTCCACATTTCATGGAAAAGGCTGCTGGTGGGAATGAGATTTAACCGGATGTCCTAATTTGAAATTAAAAAAAAACCCAAAATGAAAACTATCTTTATTTTTGTCCTCATTTAAAATGTCCTAGAAATTTAAACCTTGATTTGAGATTTATCCTAAAATTAAACACATACGTAGATGAAATAAAGGGCCGGATATTACCCTATATCCACCCTCAAGGTAGCAAGCTTTTCAAAACTGAGTCCTACAGTAAGAGAGAGAGAGGTAGCAAGCGTTATAAAACTGAGCCCTACAGTAAGAGAGAGAGAGAGAGAGAGAGAGAGAGAGAGAGAAGATGCTGTAAAGGCGGCCACTCAATTGGTTTGAATCTTGAGTTAACTCTCTACAGTCTCGAGTTTAATTTCCACCTTTTGCGTTATTTAGGTAATATGCATGCAACCATATATATAACCCAAAAAAATAATCCTTGCTTGTCAGAATTAAGTCACCTCTAGGCCGAAAGCTCAAGGTTTGAAGGCTGACCTAGAGAGGGATACCTTGGGCTTGTCAAGATTGGGTCACTCTTGAGTCGTAGGTGAAAGCTCCTTAAGGCTAGGCTCGAAAGGGATACCTTGGGTCATCGATCGCGATCGAGAGAGAGAGAGAGAGAGAGAGCTCTTTTGTGGGTTTTAGCAGGCCAGGCTCGACCCCTCATCGGTGGGCTAGATTGACAGGACTAGTTGAACTCAATTAGGTCTTGATAAGGTTGTTCTGGCCCATCAGGCAGAAAATCATCCAAACGGCTTATAAATCGGGCCTAGTAATCAGGACCCAAACCGACAAATCTAATAGTTATGCCTGACCTAACCAGCCCCAATAGCAAAATTCTAGCCCTATTATTGTTGAACTAGCTGGCCCTGGCTCGACCATCCAGTCCGGCCTTTAGTAGGGTACAGTTGTGTACTGTAGATCATGCTACTTAGGGATCAAGCCCACATATTCGCAAAGAAATCAGCCCATATCCATCAGAGAAGCGCTCAGCAAAGAGGACATTAAAAAAATAAAAATAAAAATCAAATCAAATCAAAGAGGATATACAAAGCAGCCCATGTCAACCAATCCATAAATAAATCCAAAGCACTACAAAGGGTTTGGCTTGGTGCTGAAAGAACTCCCAACTTTTCTCCTCAACGAAACAAAACCCAAACAGAGCATGAAAAATAAACTCTCATTTAAGTTGGCTTCGAAATACATGTTGTGAATTGTGCGTACAGAATAAATTCAAGGAAAAAGCAAAATTGGTTAGAATCAGAACAGGAAGTCCTTTCCACTAGTCATGCTAATCCGAAACGACCTCATGAGATCAGAAATTATATATAAAAAAAAGGGTTAGTAACTAATTATCAGAGCTCAACAGCTGCTTAAGACCAAAAGTCTTAAGGTTTCAGTAGGTTCTCTTTCTCACAGTTGGCTTCCGCACTTCCTTCTTCACAGACGTGGCACTAGATCCTAATGGACTAATCCCTACCATCAGTTGATATAAATCCTTTAACCTGAAGGATCAAATGAAAGAACACTATCAAGCAATTTTATCTTACGAGTTGGTTGGAATTGAAATATATTCAAAAACCAAGAGAAAGAAAATATCTTCATTAGTTAACTACCTCGGCAAACTGATAAAAAGAGCAATAACGCAAACTGCACCAATGAGAGGAAAAACAGGAGCCGGCGTTAATTCCTACATGGCATGGAAGAAGAAAAAGTCAGCTTTTTATACCTTCCACTCTCCCAATATAAACTTCAAAAGAGTAAATACTAAACAAAAATGTCATGAAAAAGCAAGAACCCATAACAAAAGGCACCAATCCAACTATTTTCCAGTACTTTTGACAGGATCGTAGTCTTCAGGTGTATGTTGGCAAAGGAGTATGTTGGCAAAGGACATACCATTTTTTGATGGATGTCTTCAACTTTGTATCTGAGAGGGCCAACATGGACTTGAGACTGCTTTTCCAAGTCAACTTCAATGATTTCAGATTCAAACTTGTGGGTGCTTGACGACAGTCCAGATTTAAGCTGCACAAGGTGCTTAGCCTTGGGCAGGTCACGTATCTGGAAGAAGTAGGAAAGCGGCAGAGGCAAAACCGATTCAACCTTAGATGGGTCATCCACAGACCTGATTTCCACTGAGATATGTGACTGCAATTCATCAAGGCCAGTTCCTTCCACATACCCACTCATAATAGTAATCTCTGGTTGTTCAAATACCACAAAATCCAAGCCTTTGATATCCTCAGATCCAACCTACAAAAAAGAAAATGAAGTACTTCAGTAAACACATAGTTGCCCTATAACATCATTTTATGGGCACTTAAGGATGCAAGTCATTCTGTGAGGTTTCACGATCCATCAAACAAGCAACGGGGAAACAGAGAAATAAAACAAAAATGATCATTCCCTAGCCGTGTATACATGCTGCAGTTGCAAATTGGGGGCCAATAACCTAACTGATAGTCCCCACCACAGTTTTAATCATGCAGGATTCAGCCAATTTGGGTTGGGCTCTAGTAAAGCCTTCAGCAACCTAATTCAACCCGATCCCAACTATAATGTGGAATGGAATGGAGACGTGGGGCAGAAAAGGTGGAAGATGGAGATAGAGGGGAAAATTGGGCTCTCACTAAACTCTAGGTGCAGGAGGTGTTAGAAAATTGGGCTTTCACCAAACTCTCATTGTAGGAGGCATTAGAGATTTCGATGAGAACTCATAAAAACTTGGGGAAGATCCCAAAACTTTTTCCTTAATCATTACTCCATCATTAAGCCAAATAGGTTTTACAATGCATACATAGAAAAAAGAAATAACCTAGGACTCATCTAGACCATCCAATCAAGTTGACGGTCGCAATTAAAATATCTTATTAAAACAATTTAAAGCAAATAAAACCATAAATAAACTAGGATAGGTGGGCTAAGCCCAAGAACGGGTCAACCCATAAAGGACCATGGGTCTGTCCTGCATCAATTTTCCTCTGCTTGGAGAAAACTCGACCTTGAGTTTTAGTAGAAGTTCTCCATGGTCAAATATCAAGCGTACAAATCTTCGATGTACTTCTTGATCTTCAACCTCTTGGCATGCTTTGGATGCTAAAATCAATCTTTTCATCTAGATAGAAAGGGACTGGAGGTATGGTTTTTGCTGATGTTTGACTTCAGCATTGATGTGTGATTTGATCGTTAGATGTAGCAATTGTTAGTGTTTAAGTAGTAGATCATAATCTTCTATTGTCAACAGTCTATCACCAAAAATGAAATCAATGTGAGAGATATCAATGAGTTGCACAACTTTTTCAACACTGGCCTTCTCTTCGGTGGAAACAAGCTTTTCTAAATGTGATTTTACATACATATCCATTGGATCTTCAGGTTGATTGCTAACCATATTCAAATCTTCAAATGTACTTATTGCTGGCATCTGTTGATCATCATTTTCAACCTTCAAAACAATAACCTGTTTAAGTGATGATGTATTTTGCTCTTCAGGAAGTAGACTTAGGATCAGATCTACAAGATGATGAAACTCCATGTTGTTTTCTTCACTATGTATTTCTTCTTGTTCCTCCTGCACTTCTTGATCAACACCGTCTGAATTGATCATAAAATCATTTCTTTCTTGCTTTTGTTTCTCAATATCAGCCTAAATATTCTCCACAGGTGGTTCCACAACAATGGATTTTTACTCTTGTAACTTAGCTTTCCGGAGGCGATAGCGTTTTATCAAACGTTCAACACGAATCGCTTCCCAAAATGCTTCATACATATCTTTACACTCCTTTTGCATATTTTTCCGTATGCTTGGCTTCAAACCTTCAACAAAGATGGTAATATAATGTTCATCACTCTCATGTAGTCCACATAATGCTTGTAGTTTTGAAAATTCATCACCGTATTCAAGAACTGATAGCTTCTTACCTTGTCTCAAATTTAGAAATTGATCGAAGTAGGCTTTATTATCAGCATACCATTGTCCATACGTAAATGAATATGTCACTCCAAGCGCAGCATGATGAATTATGAACATTAGCTCTTCTTTTGATTCCATTTGGAAGACTTTCTAAAATAATGCACTTTTTTTTCATTTAAAAAAATAAATCAATCTGACCTGTTGTATAGATCTATTCAAAACAAGTGCACAGGAGCAAACACATTTGAAATCGGAGTTCGGATGGAAGAGATATGGTGATTTGAAGATGGATGGTTGAGATTGAATTTATGACGGGCCCTTGATTGATGAGATCTGCCTCAATACCTCACTACTGTGTAGATCTTATCACCATGATCGCGCAGGATCAAACAGATTTGTAATCGGTGTCCGGATGGTTTCGATATCGTGAAAATAAGATCTATCGTTGATTTTGGTCAAACCTCTCCGTTGACTGCTGCTAACATCAGCACCTGCACCACCTATTGCTGCTAGAATGGGCTTCCTACAAACCAGGCTATGTTACACCAGACCCAAATTGTATACTGCTGAATGTTACCTGAAGTGGACTAGGGACCACAAATTTTTGTGGTACTTCAGAGCACCATATACTCCACAGCAGAGCACCATATACTCCACAGAACTTTCTTTCTAATGTTTCGTTTTAGTTCTACAAACTGAAAAGAGAAAAAAAAAAAACAGAGACACCGTCTACAATGAGGTTTAGATCTGATGGCGTGTTTGGATTTGCCAGGCTCTCTTTGACTGCAATCGGCGGGGAATCCTCTCCCTTCGGCGACGGCAAGCACATAGGCGACTACGGGACTTGATGATGGGGTGACGAAGAAGTACAGAAGGTTGTTGTCGGTAGTGGAGGTGGTGAGCGGTGAAGAGGGCTGGGTGTCGGTGGATTTTCTGCAGTTTGGTTGTCATGGATAGATTTTGGGGTTTGGTTGGGTGTCGTGACTCATGATGGAGGATATGGGAGTCAACGGTGGTAATGGATGAATCTGCGACGAAGATGACTGTTGAGAATTGAATCTAGGGTTGGATCGATCTTCGTCTCTGATACCAATTGATGTGGAACAGAATGGAGACGCAGGGCGGGAAAGGTGGAAGATGGAGATAGGAGGAAAAATTGGGCTCTCACTAAACTCCAATTGCAGGAAGTATTAGGGATTTTGAGGAGAACTCGAAGAACGTGGGAAGATTCCAACAATTTTCATTAATCAATCAATAACTACCGAACCACAGAGGCTTCAAAATGCTTAAATAGATAAAAGACTAACCCTAAGACTAATCTAGACCATCCAATCACATTGATGGCCGAGATTAAAACATCATTAAAACATTTTATTAAAATAACTTAAAGCAAATAAAACCCTAAATAAAATAGGTTAGGGGGGCTAGGCCCAAAGACGGGTCGACCCATGAGGGACCATGGGTCTGTCCTGCATCAAACTATTTATTGAATTTTCTATAAATTTCATAGCTTGTACATTGCCAACCCCATATTGATGATATAAGGCCCCCATGATGGTGACGACAATGATACACTAATACATTCATCATCATCAAGCTTTGTCCCAACCATGTAGGGTCGTCTACATGAATGATGCATCTCCACTCCAATCTATCTTTACACTAATACATTATATAACCTAAACAAATCACAAAGTTGAGCCCCTTTCGGCCACCTGCAGATAGGAGTGGAAAAGGACATTAAGCCCTCTTTGTGGGGCAGACAGTAGGTTTGAACCCTGTGATGCATTGTCCACTGCACTGTCTTCCCAAAGAAAATCTCCCTGCTAAATGAGGGCAGGAAAAAGTACAAAGAGAATATAAATTTCAAAAAATAAAAAAAGAAGAGTTAAACCCTATTCTTTTCTCTCTTCATCCCCTGCCTCTTCTTTTCTACGTAAAGGAACATAGAGAAGTGAAAATCCTCACCTCATTTCTTCTCTGATGTGTCTACTCCCTTTGCCTCTTCTCTTGTTTCTACTCCCTCATGGTCTTTCTTATGGAAACAAAAACCCTAGCATACAGTAACTTTTAATCTCTCACCAAATAGGTCAAAGAAGTATGATGCTCGAGATTGTTGGAAGCATCACACTGGCTTCAAATTTGCTGATATTGTTCTTATTCTTAAAGCTTAAAGGATAAGAACATCTTTTGATGCATCTGCATTTGTTTGTTCTGTTGAAAATATCATGTGAGTGCTTTGTCTTGGAGTTGGGATGCAGCAGGGACTCTGAAAAGGCCCCAATCTTCATTTTATCCCCTTTCCATTTCCATTGAAAAAGATCTTCGAATGCATTTGGTCTTAGCTCAAGACACATCAACATTAATGCACCATGTTCTTCAGTATTCAAAATACCTCAGATTTCAAGTTCTGCTCTTTCCAGTTCTTTTATGATCACCTTTGATAGTTTTGAGGTTCCTTTGCTTTCCGGGGATTCTGCAAAATCATGCTTGGAATTTTTAAATTTTTGGTTCATTAGATAGGGGTAGGGCTATAGGGTTGAGGGGTAAGGTAGAAAATGGTGTTCAAGTTCAGGTTGATTTGACGGGATATCTGCTAAGGGTCAGGATTGAATCAGCCCCAATCAGACCAAATTTGCAGGCTTGGAGCCCTAAAACATGTTACAAACTCTTTGCAAGAAGTGAATAAACAATGACTAGTGAAACTCTGACCTCCACGGCAAAAAATTGCGGAGATGCACGTTCAATTTTTATGCTTCCAAGGTCATCCTTCACTTTTATCACATAGGAAGTGTCAGGAAGTAGTCCTCTCAGACGATAATTGCCTGAAGAATCTGTTATAGTTTCCTCATAAAGACCTTTTGAATCAGATCGGGCTTCAACAGAAACACCTTCCTTCGGTTGACCAGAAAGCAGTGATATGGTACCCATGGCACTGCCAAAAAGTCAAAACATATTCAATCATCAGCAGCCAAAAAATGAATATGAAATAATACAAAAGAGAATGATAGTTTCCATATGCATATATAGCAAGAACCGTAAGAAACAGTTAACCCAAGAAAATGCAAAATAAATATAAAGAAAAAAAAATGTATAGAATATGTTATGTAATGCTTTAAATGTAAAAAGAAAGAAATGAGAAAAGAAAATTAATAAATGCACAAAGAATTCTTTACTGAAAATTAAATTCATTTTTTCTTGAAGAAATGGACCAACCTATATGCAACACGGGTAGCATGGAAAGCAATGTCTTTAGATTCTCCAGAACCAAGTTCTATTGCCTGAGCTGGAGGTGAAAAGGAATATTCCTGTAGAGAGAGAAATATAGAGAGAGAGAAAGAGAGAGGGTGGGGGGGTGGTTATGGGGATTAATAGCATAAATGATATGGGAATGCATCATCATTTTTTCATTCTCTCAAATGTGAATCAATCTGGATGCTGACGCCCAAATAAAATGTTTTTAATTTATCTCCTCATATAATTCATTGCGTCTTTTCTTCCCTCAATGGTCACTGCTTTGGCGCAATGCTAAAAAGTCTTTGGTGCCATGCATGATAATGCTGGTTTGGGACCTGCAAGCAGCCACTATGTGCAAAATTGCCAAAGGTTAGGTCTGTCTCAAGTCTGGACCTTCCCAGGACCTGCTGCAACAGGACCCACACTGTGTAATGACCTTTATTTTTGTCTTTTAGTCCCTCAGATATGACAAACAATCTGGATGCTAACAGCCAAATGAAATGTCTTGAATTTATCTCCTACAATTCGTTGCACATGCTCAGAATCATTTTTTTTAATGGTTGAATACTCAGAACCATATAACACACTTCTCTTGCACAATTAGAAACATAACAGTAAAGTAAACTAGAGATCACCTTGAGAAGTGGACGCAAATAGAAACTTCCAGGAAATAGGTAATCAAATAAGAAACTCCCACCGACCCCAGTTACTGAATTGTTCCTGTATCCATCTTCACCACTCAAAGATAGTAAAACAGAGGGAAATAGCTCTTTAGCTTCATCTCCCGCATATATACGCACAGAAATTTGACTAAGTTTTTGACAGGAAAATGAATTTGATCCGATTGGTTTAAGATGATACCCAGGCTGCACAATACAAAAACAGTGTCAAAGAATATACCCAAATTGTAGAGCTGGAAAATTTTGGAATTTATGGGAGATTTATCTAATAAATGCATTATTTAGGAAATGCGTGCAAATAAAATTAAGCACATCTTATCAGTGGACTGCATACGAATATCAGAACTTTGTCTCCCAATGAACCAAGTAAGAAAGCTAAGAATATATTCGCATGTATCCCCAAAAAAAAATCATGTATATCTGAATTGGTACAAGACCTAAAGAAAATACACGTTTGGTTTCTAGTAAAACATTTATTTCGTCTATGGCACTTTCATATCTGATTACAAGGTTGAAAAGAGATTACAAGCAATAAAGCATCTTGTTTTACAAAACAGAACACCAAAGTCAAGGAATCATTATGTCTATTAAGAGGCATCAAATAACTCAAGCAACCATTAATGAGTAACTTGTACAGAAAAATGAAACAGACCTTGGAAGCCTCCACATGGTAAGTTGTATCATCGTATAGAGGACCCCCACTAAAAGATCCATCTACTCCTGTTTTTGTTTCCAAAGCTAATTCACCTTTCAGCAGAGGAGCATTGACACTCTCTCCTGCAGCCACAATTCTGATGTCAACACCAGAAAGAGCAGGGGAAACCGAACCTTCAATGTACAGCCCTGGCCGTCCAACAAATGGCTGAATAGGAGCTTGACAACCAGCAGTTGAAATTGATACCTAAAAAAGAGCATTAATTGCTGAATACCTATTCTGATTAATACAATATTGTAATCTTTGGAATGTAGTTATTCAAGGCCACTTACATTATGTCGTCTAGGATAGAAAAGGAACTTCTTTTCATCACTACCCCTGTAATAGATGAGACACAACCAGATCAGGCATGCCGCAGTCAAGAATAACAAAATCTGGAAGCCCTTTAGTGGTATCCATTATCCAAAAACTAAAATTTGAGTAGTAAGAGCTAAGAACTGATTGTACAAATCCAAACAAAAAACGAAGGTAAAGAAATTGCAGATTATTTCCAGCCCATTTCAGCACAATCTTAACTCCCTAAAAAGGCAAACATTTCACACATAGTACCTATTTGGCATCTCTATTTCCAGCCTCTACTCCACTGAAGCAGGTAGAGGTTTGGAAAATAAGAATGTTTGGCATCTATTCCCAACCTCTATCCTACTTCAGAGAGAAGTAGCGGCAATCCCCCCCCCCCCCCCACAACAACAAAAAAAAAAAAAAAAAAAAGCAGAGGAAGCAAAAAAAGAGGCAGATGAACAATGTACTGACAAAAGTAGAGGAAGCAAAAAAGAGGCAAATGAACAGTGTACTGACAGAAGTAGAGGAAGCACAGACACTTGTCTAGGGTCCTTGCATCCAACACGGTCGGACACATGTCTGACAAGCCAAAAACGTGTCCTAAATTTTTTCCTAAACTTTTAATTTCGAACACGGGTGGACACAACTTGGACACGTAGGGGACACGGCTCGTCTAAATTTTCAGTGGATTTTCTTCAGTTTTTTTGTTTTCTCTCTCCCATTCGAACATGCCCTAGAGGCTAGAGATGCCAACGAAAAGGGTAAAGAACTACCATTGAGCTTTTTTATGTTTCTTTCTTTTCAATGTTGGGCTACTGGGCCAACTAACCACTCAACCCACATTTCTTTTCTGCTTTTTTTTTTCTTTTATATTGAGATATTGTCTAGCCCGCTTTTCTTTTATTTTATTTTATTTTATTTTTTTATCTTTTTTTCTTCTATGTTGAGATATTGTCTAGTAAGGCCCACCTCATTGAAAATTTGATCCACATAGTGGGCCTTATAATATTTGAGCCCTATGATAAGTATATATACAATTATTCTTTAATTTTATAACTATTCTTTAATTTTATGATTATATATAATATATATAGTTATTATTTGCCGTGTCTGTATCCTTTTTTTTTTTAGATTTACCGTATTGCCGTGTCTGTATCGTGTCGTATCCATATCCCCCGTCTGTATCCGTGCTTCTTAACTGAGTGGCATCCACAATGCCCAATCCAGTTTTTTTATTATTTTTTAAAATCTAATAGAGTAAATCAAGATCCAAACTGTTAGAAATGTTCCAAAGATCAAATATGGCTATAGGACAAAGTTTCAGCTGTTGGATTGTCACCAATCTCGAGATATTTGCGAAAAAGAAGTAATCCATTTGATATTATTTTTTAGATTTTGTGGGCCCCAAACATAAGATCCAGACTGTTAAATCTCTTTGGAAGGCTAAGCACAGTTATGGGGTCAAATTTCAAACCTTGATATCTCATGGATCTCAAGAAATTTGCAAAAATAAATATCAACCATTGATGTACCATGCTCGATTCTAGATTGGTCCATAGGCAGTCCGGTTTTTCACTTAGGTTCTGCTTTTTTTTTTCCCTGGGATAGTAAATCACAATCCAAACCGTGGAAACTATTCATAAGGTCAAACATCACTATGGGTCCAAATTTCAACCGTTGATCATCACCAATCTAGAAATATTTGCAAAAAAAAAAAAAAAATTAGGGTCATTTTATATTATTTTCTGCATTCTGTGGGGCCCAAACACGATCCAAATTGTTAAATCTCTTTGAAAGGTTGAACACGGCTGTGGGGTCAAATTTCAAAGCTTGATACCTCGTGGATCTAGACGAATTTTTGAAGAAATTTCAACCACTGATTTAAAAAAGTCTACTTAAAATAGATCCTTGCATTACCAAACACTTTTTCTTTTATTCTAGCCTCATTTTTTTATGGCTTTTTGAGAAAAAAGAGTAGAGACACCAAAGGCAGCCTCAGTCATCTCTAGGACCAGAGTGTTTGATGTACAATGATCCAAAATCTAATCACAGGTCTCAGTATGCAATCCACAATACTTCATACAAGTAAAAGATTTTTGTGAGATGCATCATAACACATTCAGATTACCACTAGACACAGGAAAAGTACTGACTGAAATATTTTGTCAAACCCAGTGAGCTTCCATTCTTATCCTTCGCTTCAATGATTTCTGACTCCAGTAGCAGGAATTAAGGAAAGGAAAAAGAAATGCTACATGAACTCTATACGGACCTTAAAAATCTCCCATTCACATTATATCCAGAGAGTGCAGATTTAAAACTTCATTCCAGAAAGGTTCAAGAAGAGGAGAAACCAGGTTTGCAAACTTGACAACAAAATAAACTTTTTAGTCCTTAAACAGCTAATGACATAATGTACCTTGAATCCCGAGGAGCAAAGATTAGTTCATCTCCAAGATTAGCCCAGATTGAGTATGCTAAGATGGCAGAACCATTTTCATCATTTCCATTTGACATAACTCTAGTACAACTCACATCTATAACTTCATTGTTCCTATCCAATACATCAACAATGATGTTCTCTGCTAATTTGCTGGGAACTTGATCTAAGCTTGCATGGATGTGGACTTCTCCTCTAAGAAGATATTTCTTTCCAGTCAAATTAATAGGCTGCAGAAATATTAAATAGATCAACTTCTATGAAAAATTTGCATGTTCAAAGCTGCAAAAGGGGAATATTAAACTCAAATACCAAACAAGCCAAGGAAAAAAGCACCATACCGATGACTTCAGTGTATCAAACTTCACTGACATGCTCCCAAAGAAGATGCATGAATTAACAAAGTGAAGCTCATGCTGTCCAGCAGATTCTAAACATATCTTTTGTGACCCTTTCTGTGATTCCAGGAAGATTGTTCAATACTTCAATGTATAACAGTATAAGTGCATAAATATGCAGCACCCCAATAATAATGACATTTCATGAAGGAATGTTGTTTTCAAAACAATTGTACCTTGATCTGTAAATTCACAGGCGAAGAATCAGGTTGACGAATATAGGCATCCACATCATGAGTGGAAATAATATTTGTCCAGTAACCTTTCTGAATAAAAATAATTCCTTTTTTGTCTTCAGTGCCCACATCCACTTCAATAGTACTCTGCTTCCAGCACCAGTTATCCTCCTCAGATGTAGCTGATGAAGCATGTTTGACCTAAGATACACACATACACAAGTACTTTCAAACTTAATTTAACATAATTTGAGTATTATCAATGTGCATTTACATGGTCAATGTTTTACCAATCAGTCATTAATGAAAAATAAATAGATAATTGAATGGTGAGTGGCATGGTTAACTATTCCAATTTACAAATGGTTATATAAACACAAGCTGAGTGGAATGCTGGAGAATAACACATGTAAAAGGATACCTCAAGCCAATATTTGCCTGGGGAAACTTTGGGGAACATAAAGTCACTACTCTCATGAGTCAAGGTAAATGTGCTTCTTTCCTTTCTGCTTCTGCCGACGAGTGTTAAAAGTGAAATGGAAATAGATGGATCACATATTTCCTTGCAGAGTACAGTTCCATGAATATCGACCAATGCCTGAGTTTCATAATAAAAGCATCAGCACAGTTCACAACATTTTTGGAATCCCTGTAACTTCAGCATAAATGGGACAAGTTTGAAATTCAAATACCACAATATGACAGTTTAACATTAACTTGAGGGAACAGCATGGCAATTCTTGGCATCCCCAATGTAATCAGAGAAATGGTTCCCAAGAACTGGTGTTTAGATCTAGTATGCATATCTTTCTGAGATATTCAGGAATCCAATAAACCCTTGATTCTCGGGATTTCTCTTACACCTAAAAGAAGTCAGCATTTCTTTAATTTCTACTAATGCAGAAATTAAATAATATCACCAATTTCCAATTTTCATCCACTGCTGCACATGGTCTCAATAATTGTATATTCTAGGAACAACAAACATGTCACTTATAGCATTTTTCGCATGTCCTGCAGAACACTATCCAACAGCATAAATGTATGATTCCAGTGGTACCATCATTATATGTTACGAGCGTGAGTACATCCTGGAAGAAAGCTATCCAACAGCAGAAATATATGGTCCCACAAGATCATTTCATTTCAAGAGAAATATCATTTATGTAAACCAGTCATGCCATGAAAATTGCAAGGACATGGATTTGACACAAAAAGTAAAGTATCCAATACGATACAACATGATAAGTTACGTATTTTGAAGTATCTGGGCAACATAGATCAACATGTATTTTATTTTATTTTTTTTCCTCTTTGGGTTACTGGACTCAAACCATATCCTCATGGATGTGACAATGAGTACCTTCAAACAGTGCTTCAGACTCATCCAAGACACTAGAAACTTTGTTGCAGGATATATTTATTCAAGGAATATTATTTTTCATTGGAATAAGAGATACCCATATTCCAGACTTCAAGCAAATCAGGGATACCAAATTGGCTGAGTCTGAGTCAAATCAGACCAAGTGCCTACCAAGTTGGTCTGGTCCGAGTCAAATCAAACCAAGCACCAACCAAGTTGTCCCAATAATCATTCAAGTGACTGCCTCATGCAACTTGAGTGACTCTTTTCGCAACTCAAGACTCTCTGGTGACAAAGATGTTGCCGATACCAATATCTAAAACCAAGATCAAATGCAAATAGTAAACTGGAAGTAAAAGTAAAACATCAAGAGAGAAGAGAAATTACAACTTTGAGAATACCTGAGAAAATTCTATATTCAACAATGGACTGTTGACTGTGACATCGACATAAGGTGGCAAAAACATTAGCCCAGAAGCACTCTCTTTTGTTGCAGCCAATGCTGACAGACGGTAATCACCAGGTGGAACCTATATCATTTAAAAGCAAACAATAGAATTGTAACAATTCCATTTTTTCTACATATAGTATGGTTGCTCATTTAGTAGAGCTTATTTTTCATTCAAGGCATGCCCAAAGACAGAGGAAACCCAATTAACAACTTTTCTTTATGAGTCCAATTATTGGTTATGTTGACTATAGTGGTCGAAAAAGAAAAAATACATAGCAATGACCACATGAGAATCAGCTAATTTGAAAGGACTAAAACATCACAAAAAGTCGGCATGACTGAAGCATTGGCCAGAGCTATCATGACTAACATACCTCGAAGCAGAAATTTCCTTTCTCATCTGCTTGTTTCACTTGAGGCTTAACATTCTCAGGACCATGTGTCAATGTCACCTGAGCTCAACATTAATCAAGAAGTAGTTGAGCCAAAATAGATATCAAAATCCAAAAAGAAAAAAGAAAAAAAAATAGATATGTATATAAATAGGAAATAATCCTATGAAAACTAGTTCTCACCACTATTTTATGAGAAGTCAAGGTAAAGCAACCTAATCCAAATCTTGCAATACACAGGGACCCCCTAATAGTCACACACCCCAAGTTTCGGTCAAATTCTAATTTACTGAACCGTTAGATTGACTGCGCATCAATCTGAATGGATTAGATTTGTGAGACACGGATGAAGGGGTTAAATAAATGTGATTGGGGCCAAACTTGATATTTAGAGTGGTCCCACATAGATCTTCCCCCCCCCCCCCCCCCCGGGGGTCCCATCCCCAAAAAGGACTCACAAGTGGGCCCTATAGAAAGTTCTCACGGTAGGTGTGTGAGAACACTTCTTGCAAGACTAAAGCCCTATATATATATGAGGAATGTTAATATACATCCTTCCATCACCCTAGGTTGAGTTATACTTGCATAATTGGAAATATTCATGTATAAAAGAGGAAATGACATTTATGGTTATATATAGAAGAGAAATGTTCCAAGTACAAATAGAGAAAGCCATGTAAGCATCCTTTGCCCTATGGTAAGAGAAGGAAGTATACTAACATTCCTCTCTCTCTCTATATATATATATAGAGAGAGAGAGAAATGGTTTTGTAAGGACCGTTTTAGATAGTGGGCCCACGTTGCAAGCCATCCAAATGGATCACACATAGTTGCACATGTCCAATTTTGGGTCCCATCCAAATAGATTGGACCATTGGATCAATGAGTATGCAGTTGATCCAACGGTCCAGACTATTCGATGGGACCCAGAATTGGTAGACGTATGCAATTCATGGGGGTCGTGTGCGTGATCCATTTGGATGGATGACACCCAATGTTGGCCCTACTATGCGAAATGGTCAAATTCACAAGACAGTTTCCCATATAATTCTCACTACTTTTTTGTGATAAGTCTAGGTGAAGCCCATCTATCATCCAATCCAAATCTTGCAATACACAGGTACACCCCCCCTGAGATAGTCACACGTCTCAAGTTTTGGTCAAATCACTAGACCATTAAATTGATTGTGCACTAATCCAAATGGACTTGATTTGTGGGCTACAGATGAAGGGATTAGGGACGTGATTGGGGCCAAACTTCGTATTTGGGGTGGTCCCATATAGATCTTTCCACTCCCCATGGTCTCACCTCTAAATGCGGTAAAAAGTTCTCACAGTAGGTGCGTGAGAACTTTTTATAGGGCTTTAATCCTATGAAAAGTATTCTCATGTACCTATCGTGATAACTTTTTATGAGGCCCACTTGTGGGTCCCATTTCAGGATGGGACCAAGGGGGATGGAAAGACCTATGTGGGACCACCACAAATATCAAGTTTGGCCCCATTAACATGTCTCTACCCCTTCATCCGTAGCCCACAAATTCAATCCATTCAAATTAGTACACAATCGATCCAACAGTCTAGTAAATTCGTATTTAACCAAAACTTGGGGCTTATGACTATCGGGGGGGTCCCTATGTATTGCAAAATTTAAATTGGGTGATAGATGGGCTTCACCTAGACTTCTCACATAAAAAGTGGTGAGAACTAGTTCTCATAGGATTACTTCTCATATATATAGAGAGAAGAATTCTCAAAACTCCCCATTTAAAAAAGGGGAGTTTATTCCCCTTTCGACATGTCCAATAAAAATCTGATAACTCACAAGTGCAAAGCAAAAAAGAAGGGATGGCTAATTTTAAGGAGATGTTGATGACACATGTTAAAAACTCAGCTAAAAAAAGGGCATTTTTTTGGTAAAAAATGCCCGAGGAGCTTTGTAGCATGATTTAGACACACACGGAAATATTTATGTGAGAACAATTCTCACAAAGTTTTTTGTGAAAAGTCCAGGTGGGGCCCATCTATCATTCAATCCAAATCTTGCAATACATAAGGACCCACTGGATAGTCACACGCCTTAAGTTTTGGTCAAATCCGAATTTACTGAACTGTTGGATTGACTGCGCACCAATCTGAATGGACTGGATTTGTGGGCCACGGAGGAAAGGATTAGGGACATGTGATTGGGGCCAAACTTGATATTTGGAGTGGTCCCGCATGGATCTTTTCAACCCCCCTCCTCACATCCACAAGTGGGTCCTATAAAAAGTTCTTACGGTAGGTAGGTGAGAACAGTTCTTACGTGAATATCACTGATATATATATATATATAATAGAAAGAACAAATAAAGGATCACCTTTGCCTTGTGATTTGGACTTGTCAACCGCACAATGCCACAGATGTCATAGTACACTGCTTTAATATCATCAACTGAAGCCATGCTTGGCAAAACCTATAATTAAAACAAAGTTGTCAATCTCAGTGGTCCTTTTGGATAACTAAATTGGGAAAATGAAGAGTTATGCATAAAGGTACATGCACATAAATACAAATATATATTTATACATACATGGAGATCTTCTAACAAGAGGCGCCTCTCACAATTTCCATGGTATGCAACTAATTTCTAACCATTGATGGATCTCATCCATCATCAATCCAACCTGTTCACACTAACAACCCACCCTGAATACGCACTCACCACAATTGACACCCATCAGACATATACCCACCATTGTACTGTACCTCAAAGAATATGTAACTTAATGAATCATCAAAATTTGAGTCTCCTAAATCATGAGTTGGAATGATCCAATCAGCCTGGTTTTTTATTCCACGAAAGGATCTTAGGCTGGATTAGAGATGGGACAAATTTCAGCTCCATAAAAGTTCTCACCAGTTAGCATTATGTCAAGGGTCCAAATCAACATTCAGCAATTATATACTAAGGTCCAAAATGATTTTAACCCTTTAGACAAAGTTGGGCTATTTAGTGAAATTCCAATGGAGATAGGGTCATAATACTGTAAATTGGTATGTTTATAGGGATGCCCACATTGAAGTAATTCTAAAGTAAGAAAACTACATAAAGGACTTCAAGACCTACTGTACCAAGAAATTCTCTAAGCTGTTGAACTTGTAGTGGTCCTTCTCCGCTGAAATTGTGTAGTGCTTGGATGTAACCTGGAAAAGATACAAAAACTTTAGCATAATCTGAAAGGGGTTACCAGCAAATGCATCAAGTGTCTTGCATTTAACTATAATTTGATAATATTCACAAAGGTTACCACCAAGCAAATAACTTGTAAAATTCAAACTTTTAGTTGCTAAAATACTTAAATCTTTTAAAAGATGCAAGCTACAAAAATAAGTATGGAACCACTATTCCTCAATCAAAGAGATGCACTAAATCAGTTAAGTTCAAAAAATTGGTACAATATATATAAAGGGCAATTGTTCCATTTGAACTGGTATTTTCTTCAATCGGAGAAATGTTGCATACATGTGAACAGAAACACAACAGAAAACCAAGTTATTCTGGTTTTAATTTATTCCATAAGCATCAGGTGGAAACCATTGACATAATAAGAAACCAATGTAAACAAGTATACACGCATGCATTTTATCAAACTCGAACTAGTTTGAAATTTAGGTGAGTGTAATCCGCAAGGGTACCAAGTATGAGGGGACAGGATTAACCATAAGGGGATCCAGGGCCCCACAGGCCTGGCCATTCTATTAGATTGGCCAGTCTAGCCCGAGCCCGACGCATGTCTAGCCAGCATATAGGCCCTGTTTTTAGGCCATGGGCTGTACAGGGCCTAATCTTTTTGCCCAATCATTAAATAGGCCAGGTACTGACCTCTGCTTTGTTAAAGGCCCTGCCTGACCTGACATATTTAACACAAATGGCCTGGATACACTTTAGATGGATTGAATCCAGGCCTACCCAGCCCAGCCCATGAAATCCTATTGTTCTATAATTAAGAATGGCTTGCTGATTTTAAAACTTTTTCATGTACATATATCCCCACACACACGCATGCAGAGAGAGAGAGAGAGAGAGAGAGAGAGAGAGAGAGAGAGTCATGCAAATGCATTATGGCTAGAGCCCCCTTTGGGTGACAGTTCCTATTTAAATTAGTTCTTATTATTGCTTTACTTATTTAAAGAATCAAACATTATGATCTAATTGTTATTAGACTATCATTTAAGATAACATCCTGAGTTAGTTTGATTTTAAGAAACAATATGATGGGACCCAATGATGGATGGAGTCTTCATGAATTCACCATAAATAACTGGCCTTTGTGGACATGACCATTAGAAACAAAGGAGACTACTCAAGGGAAAACAGTTGCCCAAAGCACTCACAGTAATCAGAGGGAAGGAGTTTTTCATCAAACCATAGATTACAAGGTATTTAAAGACGTGGAGATGAAATACTGGGTATAAGGATCTAGATAGGATTTTCTTTCCTTTACATGAGATTAATTACATGCCAACCTCTTTATGCTTGGTGTGTTTTTCTTTCCTCTCATATGTAAATCAATAATCTTTAAACAAATAAATTATCTCACTAGATTTAAGATACACGACACTAGCCACCAGCAGCATGGGTGAGGAAAAGTTCTTCTATGCAAGTTGAACAATCTTCGGAGAAAAAGGATGGGTTGAAGAGGGTATGGATGGAAGCAATGAAGACAGATCTTTAGAAGTGCCATCTATTCAAAAATTTGGCCTAGGATAGACTAGAATGGAGAAGCAAAATTCATCTAGCCAACCCCAACATAGTTAGAACGAAACTTTCATGATGACATTGATGGCAATTTAGGAATTTCTAAAATGAGAATCTAGATCTAGGAAATTTATATAGTAAGAAATAGGCATTATTGGGCCAAAGGGTTTGCTACCCATTGGTCAGACCCAATGTATCAATCATTTAGGATCTTATCCCAATGGGCTGACCCACTACGGGTAAGTCCGATGGGCTTGTCAACTATGACTCAGGCCCATTGGGATGGCTAACTATGGGCTTATTCTTTCTTTTATAGACTTAAAGGCCTAGGATGCACTTGGATTGCATCACAAATAAATATATAAGGATTCTGCAGTCCCTTGACATTAGTATCTTGGATAATGAGGAATTGATGTGATTGATTTCCCAAAGTCTTATAACTTCTCTTCGGCCTTCGTGTGAAAGCCATGCGTGAGGCACTCATGGAGAGAATCCCCTCACTTGAGGCCCTCCCCTATTCCTTCTTGCTGCTTTGGACTACTGCAACTATACAACCTAGACAATGCAAATAGACATAGCTCTTTTAGAAGCATTTAGGGGTAACACCAAGAGGTAATAAATTAGAAGAGACTCGTTTGAGATGGTTTGGACATGTAAGATGAAAGCAAATAATAGCATTGGTAAGGAGAAGTTTAATGGCCCCTCAACAAGGAGAGGTAAGTTGAAGAGGACATGGATGGAAGCATAATGATAGAACTAAAGTGTAACCTATCCAAGGATTGGCCTATGATAGACTAGAATGGCAAAAAAGAATTTATTCAACTGACCCAACATATTGGGACATGGCTTTGATGATAACTAAATCTGTATATATATACAACCTTTAAACCTACGAGGCCTAAAACCAAGGGATATCAATACAATTGATATATTGTTTTCCCCTAATCTTTAGCATAATATACATATCCCTCTACCAGCCATGATTGACCCACGTTGAGGTGGACTGCAAAGGAGGGAGTCTCCAAAAGAATAATTCCCAGAGACACATCCCTCTACCCACCAAGATGACAATCAGCATTTTGACTTTGACAATATCCAAATATATATAAAGGTTAAATCACACAGCAATCTCATTTTCTTAATTAAAATCAAATGTTCATACAATGGGCCCCACATAAAATGGATCAAAACCATCAATTCAATCCTTCCCACATGCTACAATATACATTACACACCACTCAGGATAAGACTAACAAATGGATTGGTCAACTCACAAGTGAAAGATTTGGTTAAACTATGTTCATCCAGTCCAACAGTGAATTTACTTCGATTGGACTGAAATATAATACAACTATGAGGAAGGAAATTGTGAATCTAATGGTCAGCTCAGATTACTAAAATGTGGAGCCCATAGTGCATAGAATAATTAATGTTACTGACAAATCATCTTTGATTAGTTCTTCAGTTATGTTTTTCTTTAGTCCAATAGTTAATATCACTCTTGATGTGGAGCGAGGTACCAGATGCGTGGTGGGCAGAGATAGAGAGATTAGCGATGAAAGGTGGAGGGGGTATGTCAAGGTTCCGCCTGAAAAATTGGCCTCACACCAAACTCTCCAATACGAGCAAGGAAAAAGACAAACTTGAGATACCTGGCACAACCACAATCCACGATCAAGGAGAATAGATCAATCTCCCAAAGGATTGATCGAATCCACAATGGATTCCTACCCTAAGGCACAAGCATAACCAAGAAACAACCCATAATTGGAGGAAAAACCAACTAAAAATTTTATTAATCAAATAAGCATAAGCAACTACAAAGAAGTCTCTCTTATTTATAGAGTAATAAACCTAATTCTTGGCAAATAAGACTTACTCATTAAAAGAATAAACTTCCTAATCCTATTAAACAAGAAATAAAAATAGTAATAAGATAATTATAAAAGATGCCATAGTAGCACTAAGCCAATTGGGCCTATGGCTGAATCGAATGGACTGGGTTTGACCCGTGGGTCAAAATTTGGGCCCAGCTGCCTTCTTGGGCCGGGTCCGTACTACATCAACTTTCCCCATCTTGAAAAAAATCGACTCCGACAAGTTAATAGCTTGATAATGTTCATAAAGATCTAAATTTAAACACTGGAAGTCGGATGTAATAATCCAAGTAGCATCGGAGATGGGGCGGTTTTGCCATTGGACAAAAAATTTTTGATATCCTTCTTGACGTGTAGAAACAAGTTGATCATCAAAAACATCAACAATTTCATCTTCAAGTGGAGAAGCTGGTAAAATAAATGCATGGTCTTCAGAATCCTTATCATCGTCATGGCCCTGGCATAGTGTGAGATCTGCAGCATTGAACGTTAGACTAATACCAAGATATGGTGGTAATTCCAGCGTGCAAGCATTAGAACTGAGCTTCTTCAGAAGTTTAACCAGGCATACATTAGAGGGATGTAGTTTCTTGTCTGTTCCGAATGGTAACCTTTCTAGACAAATATAAACCATAACCATATCACCTTTAGAAAATTCAAGGAAACAGCAACGCTTGTCTGCATGAGCTTTGTAGCTTTCATTGCTAGCAGCGATATAACGTCGAACTTCATCATGTATTTGCTGTATGTGTTTGATGAAGTTATCTACTACAGCACTTGGGTGCAAAGAGGTAATGGAACAAGATCAATAGGTAAGTGCAGATGAACACCTGTGACTGCTTCAAATGGAGAGATACCTGTGGAGTGGTTGACTAAATTGTTGTAAGCAAATTCAGCCATAGGTAAAACTTGATCCCAAGTAGAAGTGTTGTCGCGACCAAGGCACCTTAAAAACTGACCAATACCCCGATTGACAACTTCGGTCTATCCATCAGTCTGAGGATGATAAGTAGTAGAAAAATGGAGTATTATCTTCGCTGTCATCTAAAAAGTCTTCCAAAAGTAACTCATGAATTTGGTATCACAATCTAAAATGATTGTCTTCGAAACTCCATGAACATGAACAATTTCCTTAAAGAATAATTGAGCAACATTGTAAGCATCGGTTGTTGTGTTGCAAGGGATAAAATGAGCCATCTTAGAGAAGCGATCTACAACAACAAAGATTGAATCTACTTTGTGGGTAGCTTTGGCAAGCCTAAAACAAAATCCATACTAATATCTTTCTAAGGAACATTAGGAATTGATAATGGCTAATATAAACCTGCATTTTTTTTGTTACCCTTGGACAACTGACAAGTGCAACATCTTTCACAGATACCAAAAACATTGAGCTTTATGCGCGGTCAATAATAACGATCATCCGCAAGAATTAGTTTCTTGTCACGGCCCAAGTGACCGCTACAACCTCCTAAATGCAATTCACGAACAACATGCTCTCTAATAAATGTAGCAAAGAAGCAGAGTAGAGTACTTCGGAACAAGAAACCATCATGTATGCTATAATGTGGATACTTGTCCAGTTCTCCATTGAGAAGATCCGGATCATCATCATCATCATCATCATCAAAGCCTTATCCCAACCATGTTGGGGTCGGCTACATGAATTCTGTTTTTTCATTCCGTTCCATTATGAGTCAAATCCTTAGATAAGTTAAACTTCTTCAAATCTAATTCAATGACCTCCATCAATGTTTTCTTCAGCCTACCTCTATAGGCCATCCACCTGTATAACCAAACTTGTTCTCACTGGTGCCATTACCAACCTACGCTCAACATGCCCAAACCATCTTAAACGTATTTTTCTAATCTTATCCCCTATTGGTGCTACCCATAAATGCTCTCGAAAGTACTCATTTCTAATTTTATCTTTCCTAGTTTTATTACATATCCACCTAAGCATTCTCATCTCCGCTACACCCATCTTATGTATATGTATCTTCTTAATTAGCCAACATATGCTCTATATGTCATAGTTGGTCTAACACTCTAACCATTGTCCTGTAAAAGTTGCCCTTCAATTTCATTGGCATTTGTCTGTCACAAAGCACTCCAAAAGCTAGTCTCCACTTCAGCCATCCAGCTTTTATCTTATGCTCCACATCTTCGTCAATCTCCCCATCCTTACTAATCATCGAGCCTAGGTACCGAAAAGAATTTTTACGTTGTACCTCATGAGATTTAATTTTGACAGTGGTTTCAACACTTTGTATAAGTCCACTAAATTTACAATCCATATATTCAGTCTTTGTAAGATTTATTTTAAAGCCTTTAGATTTTAATGCCCCCCGCCATCTCTTGAGTTTTGCATTTACACCATCTCTTGATTCATCTACCAATACCATATCATCTGCAAACAATATACACCATGGTACTTTTTCTTGAATATGCACAGTTAACTCATCCATAATTAATACAAAAAGATAAAGGCTTAAGGCCGATCTCTAATGCAAACCTATAATCACGGGGAATCCACTTGTTTCTCCACATGTGGTTATTACATTTGTTACTGCTCTTTCATATATATCCTTAAAATTTTCAATATAACCTCTGAGGATATTCCTTTTCTTTAAAAACCACCAAATTAAATCCCTCGGTACCCGATCATATGCTTTTTCTAAATCGATAAAGACTGTGTATATTTTTCCTCTTTACTCAATATTTTTTCATTAATTGCCTAAGTAAAAAGATAACTTCCATAGTTGACCTCCCTGGCATAAAACCAAACTGATTTTCAACGATTTTGGTCTTCCGTCTTAATCTTTGCTCCATTATTCTCTCCCATAACTTTATAGTATGAGTCATAAGTTTAATCCCCGATAGTTGGTATAATTTTGTATATATCCCTTATTCTTATATTTAAATACTACAATGCTTCTTCTATATTCATCTGCATTTTTTTTGTCACAAGTATCTTATTGAATAGTCTACATAACCAACTCACCCCAACCTCTCATAAGCATTTCGATACTTCTATCGGAATATCATCTAAACCTGTAGCCTTTCTTGTCTTCATTCGCTCCAATGCTTCCTTCACTTCTACCCCTCTAATTCTATGGAGAAAAGTATGCTCTGGTAATAAAGTATCCTCCTTAGCTCTTATATCCCTTATATGTTCTTCATTTAAAAGTTTGCTAAAATATTCCTTCCACTTTTTTATAATATTGTTGTCTTTCACCAAAACATTTTCCTAATTATCCTTGATACATTTGACATGATCTAAGTCCCCACTTTTCTTTTCTCTTATTTTTGCGAGCTTAAAAATATCTTTCTCTCATCTTGTTCCCAACCTATTATAGAGGTCATCGTATGCTTTAAACTTTACATTACTTACTACTTTTTTAGCTTCTTTCTTTCTTTGCTTTCTTATACAGCTCAAAATTTTCCTTACTCGTAGTCCCCTGCCAAACTTTGTAGCAATGTCTTTTCTCTCGAATAACTTCCTGAACCTCCACACTCCACCACCATGTTTCTTTATTAATGTCTCTTTCCTTTTGCTTCTTCAAGTACCTTCTTTGCAACCTTCCTAATGCAATTAGTCATTTGATTCCGTATTACTGTAGTTTTTCCTTCAAGATTCCATTCTCCCTTCTCAATCATTATGTCCTTAAATATATTTGCTCTTTTCCCCTTCAAATCTCTCCACCTTGTTTTAGGGTCCATTTTGTTTATTACCGCTCTTTTTCTACTTCTAATGCAAATATCTAAAACTCCAAGCCTATGTTGCATGGTCAAGCTCTCTCCTGAGATAACCTTACAATCTTTATAAGTCAATCCGTCCTGTTTTCTAACCAGAAAAAAGTCTATTTGACTCCTATTACTCCCACTTTTATAGGTAATTAAATGCTCATATCTCTTTCTAAAGTAAGTATTTGCTACTATAAGATTAAATGCCACTGCAAAGTCCAATATAGTATTTCCGAATTTAATCCTTTCTTCAAATCCTTGCCCTCAATGCACTCTCTCATAACCTTTATTATCTCTTCCTATATACTCATTTAAATCCCCTCCAAGGAAAATCTTATCACTATTTGGGATTTCTCATATTAAATCATCCATCTCCTCTCAAGATTATCTTTTCACACTTTCCTTTAGTCCCACTTGGCCAGCATATGTACTGATAATATGGATTATGTCTTCCTCTGGCACTAGTTTAATTGCTATAATTCTATCACCAAACCTCTTTACCCCAACAATTTTCTCTTTCAAATCCTTATCTAGAACTATACCCACTCTATTTCTTGTATTACTCTTTCCTGCATAGAAAAGCTTATACCCATCCATGAGCTCCTTAGCTTTATTCCCTTTCCACCTCATCTCCTGTATACAAGTCACATTATTTCTTCTTTTTTTCATTACTTCAACCAACTCCATGCTCTTGCCTATCAAGATTACGATATTCCAAGTAGGAAGTCTAATTTCCTATTCCTCCTCTTCTTCTCATGGACTAACTTCTTTAACCGCACTAGCCCAGAGTCATGCGGTAGCCCTTGCACACTTTTCACTGCAGCCAAGCGACGCAGCAATATGTCGCTTAAAGTGGGGAAAGCCTTAACCTTATCGTGAAATATTGTTATCTCAGAATTCATGTTTGGGTTGTGACAAAATTTTACGCTGGCTGTCAACCAACTTAACACAACTCTCCTCCTTTACCCGGGCTTGATAACAACAGCAAAAACTGGCGGAGTTTGAGAAGATCTGAATAAAGAACTCCAAAATCTTTGTCTATAGCATACTCTTGTTTCACCTACTCAAAACCTGGAATTGTGATTGTCATTGTAGTAAGAAGGTGTTTCTGACGACTTAATGCATCAGCCACAAGATTCTCTATGCTTGCTTTATATCATAGGCTAAAGGTAAACTGATGAAGAAAAGCACTCCACTTCACGCAACGATTAGTCATATGTTACTGAGAATTAAGATGTTTTAAGTCTTCATGACCTGAATAAAGGACAAAATCGTTTCCCACTAAGGTTGCCAATGTCGCAATGCTTGTACCATCGCATAAAATTCCAAATCATATGTAGAATATTTGCATTTGGCATTGGGAAGCTTTGCACAAAAAAATGCCACAGGATGACCTTCTTGGCTAAGAACTCCACCAATGCCAACATTGGGATTATAATAAGCAACTTCAAAACCTTTGTCAAAAGCTAGAAGGCGCAAAACGGGTACTTCCGTGATCTTTTACTTAATTTTTTCAAGTGCTTTTGTTGCTGCAGATGTCCATTTAAAGTCACCCTTATTTATACAGTCGATGAATGGGGCCATAATGCTACTAAAGTCACAAATGAATCTCCTATAGAAAGCAGCAAATCCATAAAAAATGCAAACTTCAGCCAGAGTAGTCTAAAGAGGCCAAGCAAGAACAGCTTGTACTTTAGAAGGATCCATCACGATGCCCTTTGAAGAAATAACGAAGCCTAGAAAAATCACAAAGTTGCATATGAAAGTGCACTTCTTCAAATTGATATAAAACTGTTCTTTGCGAAGAAATTGAAATATACTCCGTAAATGATCAAGATGATACTTTCGTGATTTGCTATAAATCTAGATATCATCAAAGTAGACAAACACAAACTGTCCAATGAAAGGTCTCAGCAATTAGTTCATCACACACATGAAAATACTAGGAGCATTGGACAGGCCAAAAGGCAAAACCAGCCATTCATAAAGGCCATCTGTAGGCTTGAAAGCTGTTTTCCACTCATCACTTGGCCTAATTATGATTTGATAATAGCCACTGCGAAGATCAATCTTTGAAAAGATAAAAGCACAGGAATCAGATCAAGCATGTCGTCAAGCATAGGGATAGGAAAGCAATACTTTATAGTGATTTTGTTGATGGCACAACTATCCATGCACATACGCCATCTTCCAGCCTTCTTTGGGGTAAGGAGAGCAGGTATTGCACATGGACTTAGGCTTTCCCGAATATATACCCATTGTAACAAATCATCCACTTGCTTTTTGAGTTTAGCATCTTCAAACGGGCTCATCCGTTAAGCATACAAATTAGGACAAGATGCTTCAGGAAGCAAATCAATGGCATGTTAAATATCGCGCATTAGCGGCAATACCTGTGGAAGCTCATTAGGAGTTAAATCAGAAAAATCATGAAGTAATGGAGTTACCTCTTGGGGAATCGATGGCTTTGAATCTTCATTGGAATCTGGCACTTGTTTAGTTAACAAAGCATACATCACACCTTGTTCTTTACTTTTAACTTCAAATTTGCGCATTGTAAAGATGTGGGGTGATGGTTGAGGAGTTGCCTTTGGTGATGAAAAAGGGGCCGCCATTGCATACATATGCCATTCAAGTTAAAAGAATAATTATTATTCTCGTGATTGGTGATGACTTTGAGGCGACGAAGCCAAGGGCAGCCAAGCAAGATGTGGGTAACATTCATGGAAATAACATCACACTTGACGTTATCTTCATAAGAACCAAACTTGATTAGAACAATGCAATGTTGTCGAATTGGAAGAGCATAATCATAAACCCATGCAACACTGTAAGGCTTCAAATGCTTTTTAGCCAGCAAGTGCAACTTATCAACTGCTTCTTTGGATCAAGAAATAAAATAGCGGCCGCTACAAAGCATAGCGGCCGCTATATCGGCCGTAGCGGTACTGGCCGCTACGATATATGGGTGTTAGCGGCACTAACACCCGTAGCGGCCCGTAGCGGCCGCTACGGCAAAATACCGGCCGCAGCAATCTGGGCTATTTAAAGCCCAAACGAACCTCTTTCTTCATAGTATCATTTGTTTCACTACTGTCTCCATCTCTCCTTTTCCCTTTCCACTGTATTTTGGTCCTACCTCCCTCTTCCTTCAAATCAAAAGCAATAAGGGTCCAAAAACACATCGAGATCTACAAATTTAGAGCATTCATCTTCTTTGGAGTCAAAAAGCATTTTTCAAAAGGTATTTTCTATGTGATTTTTTTAGATCTATGGCTCTATTCCTCTTTTCTCCCTCATGAATCTCTTGGGAATGGCTTGTAAGTGATAGATCTATTTTTCCCATAGATCAAACTCCCCATTTTCTATAGTTTATTTATTTATTATTTATCTTTTATTCTAGGATTTTTTTTATTTTTTGAAAAAAAAATTTTTTTTTGAAGAAACACCAACCAAATCAGTTGAAAATTATTCCCAAGTGTTAGATCTATGAATCCCATGAATGAATCACACTTTCTTTCTTGTTTACTTGAATTTATTTAATTTTTTATGTTCATTTTAATAGGACTTTTTGAAAAAAATAAATTTTATTTAAATTTGGCCAACTAAATTGCTTAAAATCACTCCCAAATAGCCTAGATCTATCATTCTCATAGATCAAACCCCCATTTTTTTGGGTTTTATAATTTATTTTTTATTTATTATTCTCGGATTTTATTTATTTATTTATTTTTAAAAAAATTTCTTTAAGAAACACCAACAAAATTGCTTGAAAATCACTCCCAAGTGTTAAATCTATGAATCCCAAGAATGAATCACACTTTCTTTTTATTTAATTTTTTATGATCATATTAATAGGATTTTTTGAAAAAAAATAATTTTTATTTAAATGTGGTCAATGAAATCACTTAAAATCACTCCCAAGTAGCTAGATCTATAATTCTCATAGATCAAACCCCCATTTTTATGTGTTATTTATTCTTTTTTTATCTTTTTATTTTCGGATTTTTTAATTTTTTTAAAAAAAAAATTTTTTTCTTAAAGAAACACTAACCAAATTGCTTGGAAATCGCTCCCAAGTGTTAGATCAATGAATCCCATGGATGAATCACACATTCACACATTCTTTTTTTCTTTTTTTTTTTTTGAATTTATTTAATTTTTCATGTTCATAGTTCATACTTCATACGCCATATTAATGGATTTTTTGAAAAAAAAATATTTAAACGTGGTCAACTAAGTCATATTTGCATTATGCAGGTATTTATTGTGTGCCTCAAAGTTCAACTTCTCTCATCATTTCCATTTGTGATTTGCTAAGAATTACGATGGTGCGCGATGTAGATCCTGCATGGGCACACGGTGTAGTAGTTAATGGAAATAGGTCAAAAATAAAACGTAATTTGTGTGGTAAAATCACTAATGGGGGTATCACAAGATTCAAGCAGCACTTGGCTCATGTTTCAGGCAATGTAGTGGGATGTACAGTTGCACCAAAAAAACTTAGAGAAAAGATGAAAAAGCTTCTAAATAAAAGAAAAGAAAGAAAAGTAGAGATCAAAGAAAAAAGAAGCCAAGAAGTTGATGATGCCCGCTATGAGGTGTTTGGAGAGCAAATTCTTTCTGATTTTGATGATGAAGGTGATGACCCAGAAATGGAAGCTGCAAGAAACTAGTCACTTATGACGGTACAAATGGATGAAATGAGAAGAAGTACTGGTAGACAGTTTGAATCTGGGGGTTCATCTAGGGGAGGGGTGCCAGGGGGCTCATCTAGGGGCAAAAGTATAGCTAGAACAATGCGTCGAGCATTCAGCACTCGACAATAGGAAGATGATATTGAGATTATTTCTTCTCATAAAGCATTACGGACTCCTAGTAGTGTTATACCCGGTCCAATTGATCCTCTAGCACATAGAAATGAGTCAGCTAAACAGCCTAAAATCTCAAAGTTGTTTAAGGGGGCCTTGAAAAGTGCAAGAGACAGATTAACGTCAGCTACAGCAAAGTGGTTAATTCACAAGAACATACCCCCTCAAGCTATGGATTCTCCTCCTCAAGCTATGGATTCTCCTTACTTCCAAACTATACTAGATGTTGCAGCTACTGCTGGTCCCGGTATAACAGCACCTTTTGTTTATGATGTGGGGACCAAGTATTTAGAAATTGAGTATGAAGATATAAAGAGTTGAGTAGCTACTTTTAAAGGTATATAGGAGGAAAGGGGAGTCACAATTATTTGTGATGGATGAACGAGCAGCACACAAACACAATTAATAAATTTTTTAGTGTACTCTGCTGCTGGGACCGTCTTTGTTAAGTCCGTTGATGCATCTGAACATATACGGACTGCAAAATATATTTTCCGCCTTATGGATAAAGTTGTTGAAAGTGTTGGTGAGGAAAATGTTGTGCAAATTGTTACAGATAATGGTGCCAATTTCAAGAAAGCCGGGCAGTTGTTAATGGAAAAGAGAAATAACTTGTTTTGGACCCCATGTGCGGCACATTGTATAGATTTAATGTTGGAGGACATTGGAAAGAGGAAAAATGTGAAAACTGTCATCATGTCTTGTAGAAACATCACAAGATTTATCAATGATCACTCGTGGTTGTTGGCATTAATGAAGACATTCACAAATGGAAGAGCCTTGGTGCGTCTTGCTGCAACAAGGTTTGCCACCCACTTTATTGCCATGGATAGCCTTGTGCAACATAGAAATGAGTTGATTCAGATGTTTGCATCAGAACAATGGCTTAATTCAAAATGGGGAACAGCAACGAGTGGTCCTTGGAATTGATGTCCCCAATCTTGTTAGAGATAATAAATTTTGGTCCAAAGTAAGAAATATTTTGAAGGTCTTTGAACCCTTAGTGAAAGTGTTGAGGCTTGTAGATAATGATGATAAGCCGACAATGGGCTATATTTATGAGGCAATGGATCAAGCAAAACTAGCAATACAAGAAAATTGCAGGTATTATCAAGAATTCTTACAAATAATTGATGCTCGATGGAATGATCAATTGCACCATCCATTGCATGCTGCAGGTGAAATAAACTTTTACACTATTGGCCTATGATTTTATAAGAGTTTCACTTTTATTTTGTATTGTATAGAGATGTACTTATCCAAATTTGACATTTGAATTGTAGGATTTTTTTTAAACCCTCAATTCTACTATATGAACGAGAAACAACATACAAAAGCAATTGATACCGAGTTGCGAATAGGATTGAAGGAGGTGTTGAAGAAAGTAATTCTTAATCACAATGACCAGGTTTTAGCCTTAAAAGAAGTAAGTGACATGTCATATATGATATAACGTTTATTATAGTTTAAATGTATTGTGATTTTTACCTAAGTTGTGAGTTGTGACAAATTTAAAATGATTTGTACTTTGTATATGGTAGATTTCTATATACACAATGAGACAAGGGAGTTTTGCAGACCCGTTGGCAATTAGATCAATAACCAGCTTATATCCTAGTACAAATAGTTTTAACCTAATCACGTCCTAGTTTTAAGTTTATATATATTATTTGTCGTGAAATGGGGATTGTGGATGACTAATTTTTTATGTTCATTTTTTTTTCTAATTTCAGCCGAGTGGTGGATCAATTTTGGAGAAAGTGCTCCACACTTGAGAATTGCTGCCATTCGGGTCCTTAGCCAAACGACGTCTTCATCGAATTGTGAAAGAAACTGGAGTACTTTCTCATTAATTCACACAAAATTGAGAAATCGGATAACAATGCAGAAGCTGAACAAGCTAGTGTATTGTCACTACAATTTGAAGCTGAGAGTCAGAAATAGACAAAGGAAGCAAAGGGATGATCCGAATTATTGCCCTATAAATTTGGATAATATCTTTCAGGAAGATGATCCCTTACTTCCATGGTTAGTTGATGTAGAAGATCCATTGTTAGATGGAGATGAGAATTTACACCAGGATATACGAGGAATAATGGACGAAGACGAAAGAGAAGGGGAAAGTGAGCCTCAGCCACCTACAGAAACTAGAACATTAAGGGGCATTGAACCCGAGCCCTCTCATGTAGTATCTACAGTGAGCTCTGATAGTTCGAGTTCAAGCATTGCTCCAAGTAGTGACTCTCCGTCTGGAGGAGGTAACGGGGAAGAGCCAAGAGATTCTTACCATGAAGACGAATTAAATGCTCCTGCTCAGACTGTGGATGAATTTCCAGATCCATCTCGTATGAGGCGAGGTCATGTTTATGTACGCCAAAGACCCCGTGATCGACAAGGAAATGATGGTAGGAGTGCAAATGTTGGAAGGCAACAAACAGCAAAGTGGTACCCTATTTTCCATGACCCATATTCTGGGTACCAACCGTATGTCCCACCGGACTACGCACATGGTCAAGCGGAATCATCCTCACAACAATATTCAGAATCAGGGTCATTTGATCAATATCCTCATCCAAATCCAAGTCCATCCCATTTTTTTATGTTTGAGGATCCTAATGCCTACCAATATAGAGGGGAGTTGCAGTATGTTGGTACTAGTGGGAGTGGTGCCAATGATAACAACTATGGGGATGGAGACAGTGATGCCAGTGTCATATATCCTGCTAGACAGACATTTTGGTGGTAGAGGTATTCCTCTAATCATTTCTTAAATCTCAACTTTATATTAACTCTCATAGTCTCATGTCTCAACTCTTTAAGTACAATGTTATTTATGAAGTTATTATTTATTATGTCATTTATTGTGTTGAATGTTGATTGTTAAGTCACTGACTCTAGTAACTAATCTCCCTAAGTCTTAAATTTTTGACTTTTGAGTCTTGACTTTCAGTGTTAAATATTGATTCTTGATACCATGTGAAAAATAGGATTGATACTATTATTTTTTAATTATACAGCGATACAGGACATCATGCATTTAGGGGACCGCTACACCCCCTTATTTTAGGCTTTTTTGCAAAACAAACACATATTCTAATTATTTACAATTTTCTGGATTTTCTAGAATTTTTTCAAGATTTTTTGATAATTTTTTTGAATCACACCGTGACACCGCTACGTAGCCCCGCTACCGCTACGTAGCGTTTTGGCAACCGGCCACGACGCTATCCCCTATCGCTATTTTGATCCTTGCTTTGGATATAACATTCATAGCATTGCCACCGTCAACAATGACATTCCAACGACTACCTTTGCAAGTAACTCAAGTTCAAAAAATAGGAGCTAGATTCTCATCATCATCGTCCTTAGCATTAGCAGCAACCAAAAGGCGTCAATGACGGAAAAGCAAAGGACCTTCGTCAACAGGGTCTGAAATTTCAATTGGCCATTCAGACTCAAGGTGTGGAACCCAATCAGGTGGTTCCATCTCACTGTGCTCATCATATTGCTCATCATCATCTGTACCACCTTCACAATGTAAATTTCTATGTGGACATTCCTTAGCATAATGTCTGTGTTGCTTGCAAATATGACATATAAATTCCGCCTATTTATTCGACCTGGCGTTCGAAAATTATTCTGATTTGGCTGTCACTTTTGAATTTCTTGATGATTTACCTGTCCTAGAGGAGGTTGTGGCTGTCTTTGAAGTTAATTTTGTGGTTGACCAAGGGGAGGTCGGAACCCGGCTATGTGGGCCAATTGGAAGTGGGTACCCCTTTTATAGGTGGACTCCCTGGCTTGATTGCTTAAGCGTTGCTGAAGGAGCTCTTGTTCAACTCTCCATGCCTTGCGAGAGATATCATCAATACGAGTGAAATCAAAGATTAGTATTGTGCTCTTTACATCTAGCGCAATCTCTCGCGATATCAGGTGACCATCATGCTCTTTGTTTCAGTTGCTCTGCGCCAGATGCAAAGCTCATGAAATCTATGAGTATATTCATTAATGGTCATGGAGCCTTGTTGAAGATGGATGAGCTATCGTTGGAAGCTATTAATATAATCAAATGGCAAAAATTTGTCTTCCAACCTCTCTTTCATAATTTCACATCGAGTGATAGGAGGGCATCCCATCTGTTCATGATGATCATCAATATTTTTCCACTAAATTCTAGCAAGTCCTTCAAGCTTCATCTTGATAGAAGTTACTCACTGAGGAACGTCAATATGATACCAAGGAAGATAATCCTAGATCGAAGTCAGCCAATCAAGAAAGCCTCTAGCATCTGACTGCCCAGAAAAATTAGGAGCCGCCAATTTGACCCTTCTTGAAAGGGCATGTTACCACGGACCTTCGTTATTGTCTCTTTTATCAAAAAGACGTTGAAGAAACTCCTAAACTGATTCGTGGGGACCAACCTCTAATTGAAGTCTTTGTGATTGTGGGGCAGAAATGCTAGAATATTCACAATTAGTGCCGGTGGAAGCCTTTGTGAGCTCTTTGACTATGTCTTATAAAGCATCCACCCACGCATATAATTCTCTAATGCAATTATCAAGCTACTTATCAGTGAATTTACCATGAAAAACTTAGCCAGTGTGGGTAATATGGTGATTTTTTTTTTGTGCTGTGGGTCCGGACTTAGGTCAGATCAAACCAAACTATCGGTCCACCTGGACTTGGCTCAACCCAAAATCAGGTCAGGTCGGGTCAGGTTTGAACTTGGGTCAACTAATAATGAAAAGGTCAAAAAAAAAAGGCACGTGGGGAGGGAGTCTTCCCTTTGGTACAATAACAAAACGAAGGAAAAAAGAGAGGGGGTTCTTATCTGCTCAACGAGGTGGAGTGGAGGAAAGCGTGCTGCTGTCGACGACAATGCTGCTGGGAGATGTAGTTGTTGGCGGCAGCAACGACCGGAGATGGTCCCGCAATAGTCTAGGTTCGTCCTCCATCCGAGTCTCCTTCGTCTTCTTCTGCTCTTTCCCTTTCTTTTTTTTTTTCTTTTGCATTTGGGTGGGCATTCGTAGATGGCGTCAAAGGGGTGAGTTGGTTTGGTCACTATAAGAGGGGTACAAGGATGCTGGGAATGGATGGGGGTCGAAAGGCACAGGGACTACGATTTTTATGGGGTTTGGAATGGGTTAGGGGTCTTGGGACTAAGGGGTTTACAGTGGTGGTGTGGGTCGTGATGTTGAAAGTGGCTGGGGAGGGTTAGGTGAGTGAATAAAGGTTTAGAGGGTTTGAAGGGTTTTTTTGCTTTTTTGGGTGCTAGACAAAAAGGATGGGGATGGGTGGTGAATAAAGGTAGGTCGATTAGGGTTTTGAATTTCTGTGATGGGGTCTAGAGTGGGTCGAAGTTGGGTATGGATGGTTGTGTGGGCTTTGAGGGGGACATAGGTCGGGAAGGGGCTTCAGTGGGTATCAGTTAGGGAGTGGGGGCGAGGTGGGGGGGGATGGGTGGATATGGGATTAGGGTCGAATAGGGGCTATTGAGCGGCAGAGGGATGGAATGGGGTTTCAAGTTTAGGGTGTTGATCACGATGAGGTAGAGAACTGGGATTTTCGGTGGAGAAGGGTTTGATTTGGGGCTGGCAATGGTGATGAACTGGGGATGGGTGAGTCTAGATCTGTGTGAGGGATTTGTTAGGTGGGGTTAGGGACAGTGACTAATGAGAGAAAAATTTCAGGGGAGGACAGGCGTTTCTCCGATGATCGCTCTTCATCACTGATACTAATTGGCACAACCACGATCTACGATCGAGAAAAATAAATTAATCTCTCGAAGGATTGATCAAATCCACAATGGATTCCTACCCTAAGGCACAAGCATAGCAAAAAAAAAAAAAAAAACCCCATAATTGGAGGATAAACCAACATAAAATTTTATTAATCAAATAAACATAAGCAACTACAATGAGGTCTCTCTTATTTATAGAGTAATAAACGTAATTCGTGGCAAACAAGACTTATACTAATTAAAAGAAGAAGCTTCCTAATCTTAAGTAAGAAATAAAAATAGTAATAGGATAATTATAAAAGATGTCATAGTAGTTCTCAACCAATTGGACCTATGGCTGAACCCAATGGATCAGGTTTGACCCATGGGTCAATGTTTGGGCTCAGCTGCCTTCTTGGGCCGAGTCGCATCAATACCCAAAACCACTCGATAAAAATTTCATTAATTAATTCTCTAGCCATCTGAGTCATTACAATGATTTAAAAAAAAAAAAAACAAACAAACACACACACACACACACACACACACACACACACACACACACACACACACACACACCACAACCCTAAAACTAATCTCAATAATCTAACTACCCTAAAGGTGGGTTGACCCATAGGAGACTACGAGTCTTTCCTGCATCAAGTCCCCCTTCTTAGAGAAAACTCGACCTCGAGGTTAGTAGGAGTCCTCCAGGATCAAAAATCCAACATACGAATTTTCAATTTGAGTGTTGATCTTCATTTTCTTCACATGGCTTGGAGGCTTGGCTCAATCTTTTCATCCATGAAGAAAGAGAATGGAGGTGTGGCTTCTTTTGATTTTGAATCAATCAATAGCTTCCAATCTAACCATTAGATTCATCAAGTGTTGAAGTGAATCACAATCTTTTAATTTCAATAATCTATCCCTAAAGATGAAATCATCATGGGGAATCTCCATGACTTGATCTTTTAAAACCTCCTGACCAATAATCTTTTCATCTAATGACTTGATTGGGCTTTCTGGAAGTGGATTTATGATCATTAGATGATTAAACCCCTCAGTTTTCTCTATTGGATGCATTTGTTGATCAACACTAAGGAACGAAGTCGAGGTTCCTTGTCTTCAGATCCTGGCAATGTATGATAGTCTTCTAAACTTGCGCACGCTACTTCACCAATAATGTCATAGAATTCTCTTTTCTTTATTCGAACTCCTCACTGCCTGGCTTGATATGCTTAACTATGGGCTTCAGTTTCACAACATGGGCTTCTCTTACTTGCAAAGACTGCTCCTATTCAGCCTTAGGATTTCACATGCAAGATGGTCTAATCTTGTACTCAACATGGATTGCTTGCTGATATCCTTCGAAAGTGTCTTTGCAATCTCTCATATTGTCCAAAATGTATGGTCGTAAATCTCTAAGGAAGCGATCAAAGTCATAGTTCTCACTTTTCAATTTACATCTACATAGTAGCCTTGAGAACTTGTCAATATGTTCATCCACAGTCAATTTTTCTTGCATCAATTTAAGGAATTGGTCAAAGTAAGCTTTATTCTCATAAAACCACATTCATATTTAATAGCATATTCAAGCCTTTTTAGTTGATCATTTAGGTTACTGTTTTGCATTTCGTGTTGAATTGGATGAGAAAGGGATGTAAACTTAATGCTCTTCAAAGTTAAATCAACCTGACCTGATGTGATCTCACTGATTGGAATATGCGGGTGAAGGCAGATTGTTGACCACAGTTCTGATGGAGAAGATCTTTCTATTTGAAGAAGGATAGCTGAAAATTTGCTAGAATCTGGGCCCACTTGCTTTCTCAAGATGTCTCTCTGTGGTCACCCTTTTTCATCACATTCGAGATGAAGTTAGGCCTAACTGAATGCCTATTAGCACGTGGTTGGATTGATGATTATTAAAATGGGTTAGACTAACCCAGTATTACCTACCCCAACCCAACCTGAAAACCTATCCTAAATTTTTTTTCACTACTTCGATTTCAACAGCAGAAAAGAAATTGTGATGCAATTATCTCTAAGCTCTTATCTACTGTTCCTCGACAATGAAGGTGATGCCAGACGATGAAGGAGATGGATTAGGTCTAAAGCCTTTTTCCTTTTAAGTTCATTAAAAAGGGTTATAGCTAAAGTTAAAAATTATATTTTTGGCCTTTTCAAACTCTTGCAAAAGCTTTTACTACAAAAAAAAAAAAAAGCCTTAGAAGAACCAGGAACGTACCCATCCCGTCCCCACAAAGTCAAAACATACCGCGCACGTTTGACCATACTAGATAAGTTTTTTGTTGTACCTATACCCGGTACGCTAAGAAGCATAGACACTTTTAAGAAAGTGACGTATCCATGTCGGACACATGTCGGACATCACACTCTTTGGACACTTTCGGATACGTGTCCGATACTATTTTAGCCATGTCCATAGTTAAGAACTAAAAATCTTAATTTCAGACACCTGTCCGACACTCTTTTTGCAACATGTCCCACAATTCCTAGCTCTATCACTAAAAACTAAACATGTGGTTGATATTTCTTGGACACTTTGGTAACACACGATTACTAAAATTTATAAACTTGATATATGACAATTTTATACCATGGAAAAATGTATAATTGTTAATATTAATCATATCACAAGCAAAAGACAAATAAATTTTTTAGTAAAGAATAGACCTCGAGATTGACTTCTTTTTCGCTTTTTTTTCTTTTTTGGGAGGAAAAAGAGATGATCATCCTTTTTCTTTTTATGGATTTTATGGCTTATGAATTAGGTTTTAGTATTGTATTGATATTTAATAATTTAGTATGTTTTTTAGTTGATACTTTAATTTTTATTTTTTGTATGCTAAATTGATTAAAAAGTTAAAATGATATTTTTTTTAGTATATGATTATATATATAAATTAATATATATTATTAACGTGTCCCCAACGTGTCCGTGTCCTACTTTTTTGAGAAATGCCGTTCGCCGCGTCTGTGTTGTGTCGTATCGGTATCCCGTGTCCGTGTCTATGCTCCTTAGCCGGTACGTATACAAGCAAGTACGCGGTATGGGTACGTGTACATTTTAGAAGTACCCGTGCTTCATAGGCAATGATGGAGAGAGTTGTTCCCGACGATGCCCTTCGAGAGTGCACTAC
Source organism: Sextonia rubra (assembly GCA_037013555.1). Classification (NCBI taxonomy): domain Eukaryota; kingdom Viridiplantae; phylum Streptophyta; class Magnoliopsida; order Laurales; family Lauraceae; genus Sextonia; species Sextonia rubra. The sequence goes on along the minus strand of JASUAD010000001.1, from coordinate 98,829,685 downwards.
TTGGCGGTGGACGAAGTCAGCTGATGATGGCAACGTAGGTGAGGGACACCTGTGGTGGTGCTGCTGAAGACGTCTCAATGGTGATGGTTGACGTAGATGATGGCATGAAAGAGGAGATGGTGGTCCACTGGGTGGTAGCAAACCAAGTATGTTTCTACACTCATTCTTTCTTCTCGCTTTTTTTCTTCTTCTTTTGATTTTCTCCCCCCCCCCCCCCCCCCCCCCCTTTTTTTTTTTTCAAATGGGTTGTTCTATGATGGTGGGGTTTCGGTGGATTATAGGGAAAATCCGAGGTGGTGGTTTAAGTCCATGAAGGGGGTAGTGGGTGGGTGTTTTTTTTTTTTTCTTTTTTGGATGAAAGCAGGTTTGGGAAAGGGTGGAGTTTGATTGGAAAAGATGTGACGTTTGAGAATGGTTGGGGAAAGGGTCGGCTGATATAAGAAGGGCCTGAATGGTGTTTTGTTAGGTAGAAAAGGAGACCGAATGGTTTGATCAGGGTTTTGGGGCTTGTGGGTTTTCTTTGGATTTGGCAGCTAGTTATTGTGTTCAAATGTTGGGATGTAAGTTTGGCGAATGGGTTTCTGTAGGTTTGGAATGAAGATCTCGTCTGGGTATTTGGGTTCTGCGATTAAGGTGCAAGGATTGGGTGAGGTAGTTGGTTGTTGTGTTTGAATGTTGGATGTAAGTTTGGCGAATGGGTTTCTATAGGTTTGGAATGAAGATCCGACGTAGGTAACTGGCTTCTACGATTAAGGTGCAGCGATTGGTCGAGATTTTAGGGTTTTGGTAATTTGGGGTTTGGACCTCAGATTTGGGGAAGAGTTAGGGTTGCAACGATGTAGGTGGTTCAGGGATTGGCACAGATGGGGTGGTCCGACATGATGGATTTGGGAGTGCTGAACAGAGTCATGGGGTTGGTTCAGCAATGGTGATGGATTGCCGAATCTCGAATCCGTGATTGGATCGATCTTCAGCTCTAATACCAAATGATACAGAGCAGGGTACCAAATGCGAGGTGGGCAAAGATAGAAGGTGGAGGAGGTAGGTCACGATTCCACCTAAAAAATTGGCCTCATGCCAAACTTCCCATCACGGGCGAGGAAGAAGAGGAACGTGGGATGCCCAAAATCCCTCGATTAAAATTTCATTAATCAATTTTTCCAGCCATATGAGATTATGAGGTATTACAATGCTTAAATATATAAAACTAACCCTAAAACTAGTCTCAACAATCTAAAAACCCTATGGTTGAGATTAAAACATCTCAATATAGATAAATAAAAGAAATAAAATATTAAAATGATTTTCAATAGGATAAGGAAAGGTGGGCTGAGCCCAAAGCAGGGTCGACCCATGGGAGACCACAAGTCTGTGTTGAATTAACTCTCTTGAGAAAAGAGTTCACACCTGCTATAGGTAAACAAGGCAAGGACTGAAATAAAATGGATAGGAGCCTTTTGAAGGTGGACCCAAATGTATAGATTTTATTTTGACCTCGATCATACCATGTGGTTTACACACACTTTAAGCATTTTAATAACATTATAAGGCTTCAAACTAAAGTTGTCAGATAAATCTAAACATAAGGTTTCAGACATATTACCAGTAACAAAAATTATAAAGATAAGAATGAGTGCACGACCCAAAGTGTGTTTCTACATAAATATGAACTGGTCTAAATCATATCACAAGAACTAAAGTGATAGCGTGCAGAGCCCTATCAAAGGACAAAATTAAGAACAGCCAACTATATAACAAGGAATATTGATATGACAAAACTTAGAAGTAACTGATGCCATTCTACCTGGTCAAGTTTGTAATATCCTCCACTATCTGTGATGGACCTTCCATGACCATCTACTATTATTCTAACACCATCTACTCCAACACCATTGCCATCAACAACACGGCCCCCCACAGAAAATCCAGTGACCTGAGCAAAATCAAAGTCCCGTGGTCATTACCAGAAAACAAAAGATTCACGTGATGGGAAACAAGATACAACACAAAACTGAACCGGGAAATGCAAGAAACTGAAAGAACAATAAACCAGTAAGCACACTAGCAGATCAATAATGGCAAGGGCAGACCTAGGGTCGCACCTGTGTGATTTGAAAATTTCTTTAAATTATACCTTAAAAGATTTGGTTTTGATTTGATTTTAATATTTGACTTCTTTGGTCGCACCCACATGATTCGAAAATTTCTTTAAATTATACATTAAAAGATTTGATTTTGATTTGATTTTAGTATTTGACTTACTTCTTCACCCCACCAATGCCTGCACCACCCAAATGAAAATCTACGGCTTGCCATTGCATGAGGGCAAGGAGTCAAGGACAACCCCAAACACAACAAAATCCAATCAAAGACCCTCCAAAACTTTATAGCAAGAACTTAATGAAAGATATGTGCTAAATGATTTAGATAAATTACATTACATATTTTGCCCAATGTATCAGTATCAATAATAAAAATAAAGGCAAACACTCTTCATATGTGTATACAAAGCTCTAAAACAAGATGGCTTACACAATATGGTAACTGTGAGAAACAAAAATAAGTCACACGCAGTTCAGATAGAAACCAATTTCAAACCAATATTCCCAGCTAAGGTCACGCTGAACCATACCTGAAACTTCTGGGCAATTGTGATGTGATGATGCTCAACAGACACATTCATTGAAGGAGGTGAAACATCAAAAACTGTATTTTCGCCCTTGTAGAAAGGTAAAAGCTCATATGCCCCTGTAGTGCACCACCATAATTGATATTGGTCACAAATAACAACACCATTACATTACTCCAGACAAGTAAGACAACATTGCCTATGCATTAAAAAAATATTTAAAAAAAAAAAAAGCTGAACCCAAAATATCAGCAACAAGGTGTTGAGAATTGGGACTTAATGGGAACAGAACTTGCCAGAAACTTATCCTACTTAAATTCCTAAAATAGTAAGGGCATAGGGAAATCAGATTTTTTTTAATAGCCAAAACCAGTCAAAATTCGGGGCTCAAGCCCAGCCCATTGACGGCCCCCAGACTGAGTTAATCTAATGTAAGCACTGTTATAATTTACTCAATCCAAAAAATAAACTACAACTGCCAGAATCCACTACAAGAATTTCAAATCCAAGTACATTCTCACAGTTGAATAATTGATATCAGATCATATTGAGGAACAAAACCAGTAAACACTAAAACGACGCTCCACATTCCAGAAAAGATCATGATATTGGGGAACAGATGAAATTACAGAAAATCTTCATAAAGGAAAATGATGATAAATGTGAATATGTAGAAAATTACCACATGGTATCTTATTAAATGTGAACTGTCCATCAGCATCTGAGACAGCATGGCAGAGAGCACTTTCTGGCCAAGGGGAATCACCAGTACCCTGGGGACAACTAACTTCCATAACATCATCCGAATATAGATATATATGAACACCCAAGATAGGATTTCCCTGTCAAAAGGACAAAAATCTTAGAATCTTTTCTGACAACAAAATATGGATCTGTGACACTGAGACCACCAATATGACGCAAATCATCTAGTTTGGTAATTATATAAACATTTTAAAATTCCTTACGAGTTTTCCCCATTAAAAAACTAAATTTCAACAAGTAGAAGAGAACTAAATTGCAGAAGCAGTAAAAGAAAAGGCTTACAAAAATCAGTAAGCATAAAAAAAAGAAGCAGGAGCTACACTAAGGTACTGATGCGGGATAGACCCATGCCTGCCCTTTGGGCCCAGCCCACCAACCAGGCCATTAGCTTACATTTATTTTATATTATTTAGGGTTGTTTTAATGGTTTATGTCTTTTAGTTTATTTAACCTCAGATGTCTTAATCCTAGCCATCAATTTGTTGGATGGTCCAGATTACTTCTAGGTGTTCTCATTTTCCTATATAAGTATTGTAAAGCCTTTTGTCTCCTAAGTTTTAATGAAAATTTTTTTGAATGATTTTGGGGTTTCCTGAGTTCTCTTCTACTTTTCTGATAATGATGACTGTATATTGCTCAAAGGGGAAGACCCCCAATTGTACAGTATAAGAGAACTATACTTTACTCAAAAAAAAAAAAAAAAAAAAAAAAAAAAACCCAACAAAGGTGGGGAAGAGCAAAGGAACCAAAAAGAAGAAGAGGGTAGACCCCAAAAAGATGGGTAACAACCCCCAAACAAGAGAAAGGGCAACAGCCCCCCAAGAAAAAAAAAGACATTAAACAGACACAATCAAGGCATTTTCAAGAACTCCCTCTTTGGCTAGCTTATCCGCGACTTGATTGGCTGAGCATTTGATATTGTGGAAAGATATAGTTAACTCCCTTGAAAGTTGGATCACCTCTTCAATAATATCTACTAGGTACCAAGGAGGATTCACAGACTAACTCGTCCATTGAATGATACAATAGGAGTCTCCTTCAAACAACAGCCATTGAGGATTGAGAAATGTCGCTTCGCCGATGCCGGCTCTAAGAGCCAGTAATTCAGCTTTGTTACTTGAACTAAAACCAGCCAGCCCGGCGTAAGAGAGAAGAATGCTTCCTAGCCTGTGATGAGAAGTTTGGCATGGGGCCAATTATCCAAGCAAAAGCCCAACCTGCCATTCCACCCTCCATCTCTAGTCCCCCCAACTCTACCCACCCCACATCTCGATCCCCCATCAGCATCAGGTTCACTCTCAAGCAGAATAAGAGTAGAAAACGCAAACCTGATGGTTCCTACAGCTAGGTCTGCCATTAATTTGGCACCAACAGAAGCAATTGGTGCAAAACCCTTGTCGTGGCCATCTTTTGCTTCGGAAGCAAGATCACAGGATCAAAAGGAAAGCTACAGTGTTGGCTGCAATCACCTAGAGTTTTAGTAGCTCCCTTCTAAACATGGTGGATGATGCCCATGTTGCAAAACTGTTGACACCCCATGTAGAGAGGATTTAGGTGATAGGGGATGACACCCCTAAAACATCTATCATAGTTTCTTCAGTCATCTGAACATGCAGACAAGAGCAAAGATACCGAACCGTTAAACTCCATTTATTCATAACTAGACATTGGGATGCACAGTAAACAACCGAACAGATCAACTGCAACTGCAATTTACCACTTTAACATACAACTTGTGCCAGAGTGCTTATCCTTCATTCATGGTCCATTTGATTAATTAGACACTGTTTCTATGTCTATAAAACCAGTGCCACTGTGCATATCCTTCGTTTTGGGTTCATGTGATCAACTAACAAGACACTGTTTCTATGCTTTAGGTGTTCATTAAAAACAATTAACAACTTTAAATATAAGAGCCAGAAGTAAAACTATGAACATGAGGAAGATCCACTATTTCTAATCGAAGTACCTGAGCAACAACAGAGCCATGAATATCATATCCAGGGACGAAGAAGATATCACCCACTGCATCATTTCCAAATCCCAACTCTACCTGGAAGAAATATAGATGTTATGTAAGTGAAATGCAATCTATGTTCCTCAAAATAAGCATATTAAAAGATTGAGTACTCAACCTCAGAAGAACCTCTAACTTCAACATTTAAATTTGGATGTGAAGCACGCAATTTGTATTTCCCTGCACACACAGAGGGTGAATTTGAAATGATTTTTTTTTTTTTATTTTGAAAAGTGAAGTCATAATACTTGGTTAAGAGACAAAAATATGTTGGGTGTAAACATTTTTGAAAATTATTGAAAACTCTCGGGGCACTCGAAAAATACAATATACAGTAGGCATGGAGACACAAACATCCTCCTTGTTAGGCAATCATCTTTAAATTCTATTTGCACCTGAGGAACAAAATATTGCAAGCCCAAAAATAGCCACATACATCAACATCAAAGACACTCAACATATATTGGTTACACCATATAGTTCCAACAACAACTCACCACAAATCAAAAGCTGTCACACTCACAATTGTTCGTCTCGCAAATTCTTAGTATATATAGCCCATAAATAATCTTAGTCTGTGCATATTGTTCGTGATGGAACCAACAAGAGAACCACAAAATTTCCATCAGCCAATCATTATTTATGCACCTATAGTTTGCTAATGGCTGTATGCAAAACTTTCAAACAAATAGAGACATTCAATATGGCTGGATATCTTTCAAAACCACAGAAGGAAGAGTATTTTTCCAAAATTTTCAGACAATAAATAAGTTTGATATGAATGGGATCTCTCTCAAAACCACAGAAGGACAAGTAAATCTTACTTTCTGGCATCCTATTTAGAAGAGGCAGCTGTATTTAATCACAAGACTGGGCAAATTACTAAAAAACAAAAACAAAAAAAAAAACAATGGACGAATTAGTTAGTACAACAAAATGAAAGAGGCAACTACCGAAACAAAAGGGTAGTTCAAGTTCACAATCCAAATCCAGTAAGGCACACAAAGGGTACATCTATCTATATAGCATTTCTGTCGAAATAGGAAATTGCCACATTAGCAATTTCTATGGTAATTGGAAACTGCAAGAATTTATGTTTGGTGCAAATTGTTTTTACTCGATGAAATGATGCAAATGTTGTTTGGTGCGGCTGTGGATTTCCTATTGAAAACTAGTTTTTATAATTTTGGTGTAACAGCTTCCCACAGAAAAAATACTAACTACTGATAGGATATGGAGATAACTAAATTAAAGGCATATTTAGAAATAATTAATTAATTAACTAATTAAAGACATATATTAATTGGACTGCAAATAGTAGCCTGAAAGTTAAAAGGCTTGATGGAAACCATGAATTAGTAGGACTTTTTTTTTTTTATGGTCAAAGACTCAAAGTTACTTGGATAGTTATTTCTTATATAACCAACGATAAAAGTATTTCCCCATAGGCAAGGGAAAATTAATAGAATGCTTTAGGTGCACTGTAGTTAAGGGTGTACATATGGGCAGGCCGCCAAGGTCCAATGTGACCCAGCCTACAAAAACGTTGGCCATGGGCTGGCACGGCACAATCCTAGGGCTTGGCCTTGCTAGGCGAGGGGTACTTCCGCCACTGGCCAGCACAGCACACTCGTGATTTAGTCAGGCCTGCTGGGCCTTGGCACGCCCCGAGGCATGGCCTGGCATGGCCCAACAAGATATTTGTATTAAAACATATTTATTTTTATATAAATTAAGTATAAAATGTAAAATAATTAAAGTTTTTCTCTTCATTTATAAATTAGTATCCATATTTGTGCATTTATTCTACTAGTTTTAATTTTATTTCAAGTTGGAAACCCTACAAGGGCAGAATCTCTCCTTCAATTTATATAAAAAAAGTTTAAATTTTTGTTTAAAAAAATAAGAAGGGGCATGTAGGCCGGCCCATTGGCAGCACAGCCCAGCACAACACGATTGGGACAGTGCCCTAGGCCATGTTGGGCTGGCTCCTTAGATGTCTAGGCCGGCACAACATGGCTAGGCTAGCCCCGACACGGCCCACATTTACATGACTAACTATAGTTTATACAATCAGATTTTTACACATGGTGTGCATACCATAAGGATCCTAGACCTGATAAAGTCCAAGTACACTGTAGTTTATACAATCACATTTTTTTAGTCTTGGACAGCGCATATCACAAGTTAAGATCCAACATTTGACGAGGGGTGTTCATAGGCTAGGCTAAGGCATATCCAGGCCCTGCCCAACTTTAGAAACATTGGCTCGGGCCTTAGCCCAAGCCCGACACAATCTGTAAAAGTCAAGCCCAAGCTTGCCCATTTAATCAATCATGCCAGGCCAAAAACGGCTTTTTAAATTTTTTTTGGCAATTTCGGTAATTGTTTGTACTAATTAATTAAATTACATGCATTCCTAACACGAGCCAAGCTCGGCCGGGCTTCGGGCTTTCTATCACTTAATACATGCCCGCTCAATTAGTAAATAGGCCCTAATTACATATCCAAGCCCGGCCCAGGGCGGGCTGGGCCCAAATTGGGCCCCGGCTAGCTTAACCCATGAGAACCCTTACAATTGACATATTAAAATTTTGATAGGGGCACTAGTAAGAAATTTTGATAATAATAATCCAAAGAATATCTCATAGAAAAGGGGGACAATTTTTTTGTAAAAATGGAAGTCCCATGGGCCCCCGTGAGAAGTCTATTTCCAGCCTAACCAAGGAAAAAGCTAACGTGGCAAAAAAGTAGTTCGGTGGAAATGTGCTACACCAAATGCACAAACACCCTAAACGGCAGTTTAATGCTTAGAATTCAAACTAGGTGAGGCATCTTGCTTGGCTCATGAGCCTGACAAGTTATCTAATGGCGCAAGATGAAGATCCTTCTAAGAACAGGACACTAAACATTCTCACCCACACAAAAGAACACTAAAACTCCTTGACAACACAAGAATATATAAGAAGTGGTCAAGTGAATCATCTACAAAGAGCGCAAGTAGGAGCATTACAAAGAATGGGCATAATATTTTTGGTAGAAGAATGGGGTATAATTGAAAACCATTGTTTATTCCCTTATCTGCTAAGCATCAAACTCCAGCTCAGAACATTCATCTATTTTGACTCATGCCAGAATCAACATCATTGCACCAAATTATACAAACTTTGACCTGCAACATTATCATTATTCTTAAAGCTCATTGCTTTGCCACCTAAATTATCAGGGCATGAATCCATCTAGCACAACTTACTTCGTTCGCTTCCTAACTTCACTACCCATGTGCCTCATATACTCTTCCACATTACCAGGCTTTCCGTCTTAACAAAATAAAACTAGATATAATATCATAACCTCACGCATCCAAGACTTGCCTCTCCTCTAACCCCATAGCCATATTGTGGTTGCTAAAGGACGCCAACCTAACAACTTATAGAACAGGCCAACAAAGGAAAATTATTTATTTATTTGATTGACAACAACCATTTTCCTTGTGTGTGATTCTTTGCCAACTGACAGAAGAAAGAAGTACCAGGATGTGATTTGGGATTAAGAACATAAAGTCATAAACCAACTAAAGTGGGTTAGGCATCTGGTCTTCGGAGGGTGTAAACAGAAAAGTGGCTGTAGCATGAGGGTGAGAAAGGGGATGGACTTTGGCAATGCAATCGGATTCAAAAAGTACAACCTCCCTCTAATGGTTGGTCGGGCAAACTCCTATATTAGAGAGCATCAGCTAAGCAGAGATCTGTTTTGATCTGTAGAATTAGTTTGATGCTTGCATTTCTTACAAAGTTCATAGAGATGCTCAGTTTGGTTTTTTGGAATGTTTTGTGGCATTGAATGTCTCAGTTCTTGATACCCAATGCTATATTGTCTTTGGCTATTAAAAAGGATTCCATAGCCAATCCATTGGTAGCTCAGTGGTGAGGCACCTCCCTCCACAAAAACAAGCAGGGATAAACCCTGCCTATAAAACTGATTGTGAGGGACTTGGTTAGGGTGTGTATCTGGGTGTGTGAGAAATTTAACATAGCCAGTGAAAAAAAGGAACTCCATAGAAGTGGACAATCATGAAGTGGTAGGTGCAAAAGTGATTTGGATCCCTTCTCTCATCGTTCATTAAATGATATGAATTGGATGAACTCATGCAATTGAAGTGTCATAATGAGCATAACAAACCTGGTAAAATGTTTGTGAATGAGTAGCCTCCCACTGACGATGTGAAAACAGAAGAAACTACGTCATCGGTGAGAGATAAGAGCTCAACTTTTACATTTGAAGGACCCCCCTCTTTTGGCAAACAGCTTTCACCACCAACAGCTCCCACAACTCTTCCAGATAAAGTAAACCTACGAACAAATAAAATCCAGAAGTATGACACCCCATAGATGAAAACAAACAGTCAATCCTCCCAGGCAAAAAGAAAACTATTTCAGTAGAATAGCTGCAAGACACAAACCCTGTGAACCGAAAATTGATGTCTGCATTTTCATTGCAACCATTTTCATCAATAACAACAGGAACCTGCAATCAAAAAGTTACACTTAGCTTTCTTTTTTAAGAAAATCAAATGCAGAGAAAACTTGTTTGCAACCATGAGCGTGAAAAGAACTAAGTGCCAAGCCACTACTGGAGTTAAATGAAGAACAGGAAAATGGTAAAAAATTTTAATATTAAGCACTTACATTATCTGGGTCCCACGACCACCCCTCAGGTCCCTTAATTTTGATGACAAAAGAACCCTGTGAACATTATCACTCAACAGTCAATGTAAAAGAAAATACAATGCAAATAGCCAATTGCTGCTGTTTTTTTTTTTTCCCCCTCATCTCCAGCTAGTAGATGAGGAAGAGGCAGGTTCAGATGAGACTGATGAGGAAGATGTTGATGGATATAAATCCAATGATGAAGAAGAAGATACGATTTACTTGGTGTAACGTTGAGGATGACCGTTAGGTCCTCCTTATGACCATATCTATTGTTGGTTTGACTTTGGCCTTTGGAGTTGTATTAGCTTTTGATGGTTTTTTGCACTTAGAGTGATTGATGTTTTTATGACTTTTTGAATCTTCTCTAATATTTATTGCCTTTTTTATTATAATTTGTGAATTAATTTCACTTTGCTAATGTTAATTTTAAATTATTTATTTATGGCAAAATATCTATTTTTTTATCTATACTGTACACCTCACTTCAATGAAGCCCGCGTCTCGCCTTGCGCCGCAAGATACCCTTCGCACTTTGGTGGGCCTCGCACCTTCAAAAATACTACCCCTAGGTCTCATTGAGACCTTTCCTCCTCTCCCCTCCCCCCATGACTGGCACGGCCCTAGGTGAGCCCTTTAAGTCAAGTGATGCAGAACGGGCCCATAAGTGTCCCTAATCAATATGGCTTAGAATTATTTTATTTTAATTAGTAGATTTCTAATTAAATTGTAATTAGGATAGTTTCCATTATTAGAATATCTGAATCTGATGAAAAAAGTTATTACCCAAAAATGGTATGTTCAAATTACAATAGTAATCAATAATGAATATACTATTTCTAATGCAATAGCATTAGTAGACACTGGAGCAGACCCAAATTGCATCAAAGAAGGTCTAGTTCCAACCCATTATTTTCAAAAGACTAAGGATAGTCTTAGTGATGCTAATGGACAAAAATTGTTCATCAATTACCAATTAAAAAATGCTCACATATGCAATAATGGCATATGTATCCTATCCCATTTTTATTTTATCATAAACCTTACCCAACAAATTATATTGGGTAGTCCATTCATTAATTCCATAATGCCTCTAGATCAAGTTGATTTTATAGGATTTAATGGAAATTATGACAATCATATTGTGCGGTTCAATTTCATCTCCGCACCAAGAATAAAAATTCTTAATCAGTTACAAGATACTATTACCTGTAAGGAAAAACATATTTAAATATGTTTTCTTACAAAAAGAAATAGTACTCTTAAATATTGAACGACAATTATTGTATCCCCAAGTCAAAAATATTATTGACCATATTCATCAACAATTTATCACTGAAATATGCAGTGATATACCCAATGCCTTTTAGGACAGGAAACAACATATTGTTTTTCTTCCTTATAAACCAGGATTTAATGAAAAATCCATCCCTACTAAGGCTCGTCCAAGCCAAATGAAGAAAGACTATTTGGATCTATGTAAAATAGAAATCCAAAATCTTTTGAACAAAAAATTAATCAGAAAAAGCCATTCTCCTTAGAGTTGTACTACTTTTTATGTAAATGAAAAGGCAGAAAAAGAACGAGGAGTTCCAAGGCTTGTAATTAATTACAAACCTTTTAATGATTGCCTGAGATGGATTAGGTATCCAATTCCTAATAAAAAAAGATTTATTGGATAAATTACATTTTGCCATAATCTTTTCTAAATTTGACTTGAAATCTGGTTATTGGCAAATTCAAGTTGCTAAAGCAAATAGATATAAAACTGCTTTCATTGTACCATTTGGACATTATGAATGAAACATAATGCCATTTGGATTGAAAAATGCTCCTTCTAAAATTCAGAATATAATGAATGACATTTTTACTCCATATTTAGATTACATTATTATCTATAGAGATGATATTCTAATCTTCTCTAAATTAATTGATTAGCATTTTAAACATCTTAGAATTTTTAAAGATGTGATTAAAAGAAATGGTTTAGTAATCTCTACACCAAAAATGAAACTTTTGAAACCACTGTCCGATTCTTAGGACATAATATTAATCAAAGGAAAATCATCCCTATTGACAGAAGCATTGAATTTGCATCAAAATTTCCTAATGAAATTCTTGACAAAACCCAACTTCAAAGATTTCTAGGAAGTTTAAATTATATCTCATACTATTATCGAAAATTAGCCCAAGATGTAGCTATTCTGTATAATAGGCTGAAGAAAAATCCTTCTCCTTGGGCTGACACTCATACTAGAGCTATTCAACAAATTAAGTTGAGAGTCAAATTCTTAACTTGTCTTGCTATTGCTAATCCGCAATGGAAAAAAATTGTTGAAACAGATACCTCCAATAAAGGCTATGGAGGTATTCTAAAACAGAAAAACCCTAATTCTAAGAAAGAAGAATTAGTCAGGTTTACTTCAAGAATTTGGAAAAATGCCCATATCAAATACTCCACTATTAAGAAAGAAATTCTTTCAATTGTTAAGTGTGTTACAAAATCTCAAGATGATTTATTAAATCAAAAATTTCTTATCAGAATTGATTGTTGTTCTGCAAAGCAAATTCTTCAGAAAGATGTTAAAATCTACCATCTAAACAAATTTTTGCAGGTTGATAGGCTAATTTATCTATTTTTTATTATGATATAAAAATATATCAAAGGAGAATCAAACTCTCTTTTTGACTTCCTTACTCTTGAATTTTTGCAAGGTCAATGAACTCATGTTCACCTCGCCTAGGAAGAGGCCGAGGCATGGGAAAATCCCCTATGACCTCTCCAGATGATTTAGAATTCTGGAAGTTAGTCCAGAATAATCCAAGACCGAAGCTCAATAAAGTGCCTAGTAATAATATTTCTGAGGCAGTAATAAAATCTGCCAAAGAGGTTCTAATGGAAGAACCACAATTTCTACAGAAACCAATTTCTGAGACAATCTTGATAATAAATCAAGAAGATATTCAATTGATGACTAATCCATGGGAAATCAAATGCAAATATCTGGATTCCCAGAGTTTTGCTACTCCCGATGGGAAATATAGATACATCTATGAAGCAATGTTTAAAAAAACAGGATCTGTGGAAACTACCCACAATCCTCAAAATACAAAGAAAAAAGATAGCCCAATTGGCTACAGCAAATGCATAATTAAAAGGATAATTGGTCCTAATGAATTGAGATTCAACTTGAATAAATCTCGTCGACTAAATGCAAGACAATCCTACAATTATTGGGATTATATCCAAGCGTGGCAAAATACCTTCTACCATCAAAATCCTCAGCAAAAACACTCATGTTTTATCCGCCTATGCCCCGAATTAACCAAATTTGATTTTTCCTAATTAGCTTGATGAATGGTGGGGGCAATTTGGTCCTTTAATTCATATTCTTCCAAAACCCATTGAAAAATTATTTCCTCAATGGCAGCAGAATCATCCTCAATTTAGAGGAACATCTAAATATCCTATTGGATTACCATATTATTTTTTTACCCAATTTGGTATCCCATGGATATGGAAACGGGATCTTCTTACTATGTTTAATTCCGACAATGACCCAATTTTACAAAGGACATTTTGGTATCGGTAGTGGAATAAATTCACCAATCTTGAAGAAAAAGTTCAAGAAATTCAAAAAACTATAGAGCAATATCAAGGCTCTAGAATTACCCAGACTACCCTAATTGAAGGGTCATCATCATCCTCGAATCCTTTTGAAGCAATGAAGCATCAAGCCATCAATTACAATCCCAATTTCCCAATATTTCCCATCACAAATTGATAATAAGATGCATGGAACATATGAAAAATTCTTTTGTTCAATCTTTTATTAAACAAGATGATGATGCCTCCATGATATCCTCCCACAGTAATGAAGCCTCTAATCCCTTTTCATGCCTCACTCAAGAATCTCAAGACCCTAATGAAGAGGTCTTTGTTGAAGATTATTGGGATTCACTCATCACCATCATGGTCAACAAAGTAACAAAAAAGTCATCATAATGGAATGCTTTATGGCCGCATAATTTGAATTTATTGCCACTTTGCGACAAGGGAATCTACCAACAGCAATCAAAAGCATTTTCTTTTGACCACTAATGAATAAAGCAGCCGACAGATGTCAGCATCCTTATCCGTCGCCGATGCTAGCAAACAAAATGTCAGCATAGCTTATCCACCAGCTCACTCTTCTAGAGCCTTCTCCGCATTCAATTTCATTTGGAATTCACGGACTCCAAATTTCTTAAGTCCATCCCATGTCTATAAAAGGGCATCCTCACCCTTGTTGAGGAGCAAGTCTTTCCTTCTGTCTCTTTTGTTTCTTTTAATTTTCATCTCCCATCTTCCCCTGTAATAGAGTTATAAGCTGTAGTAAGGTTTCAATCCTTGAATAAAGTAAGTATGCTTATTTAAGTGTTTTTATTGGTTTCAATTTGTTTATCCTGTGCATTTTGCCATTTTGAATTGATCCCTCCTCCGCTTGTGATATCATAGCCAATGTTGGCTTAATTTCTATGGATCTGCATATATCTTTGTTTACTTAATCCTATTTACTATGAGCTATGATGAGGCCTAGAATTCTGCTCAATTGTTGCTAGTAATGTTATGATGTTGTGTGGTATGTCCCTTAGTTGCGTTGGGATTTTTGCTAAGTTTGCCGGGGTTGGCATTGATGGTAGTGTCCCGTAATCCATCATTGACTGACGTGCACACATCATACCATTCTGCAATACTTAAGCACAACATCTAGACTCATATAGTCTAGTCATTAGCTTTAAATATATCAAATATGTATGAGGTCCATACTTTTATTGCTATTATGCTCAGCAAATTCTTATCTAATCTTAACATGAAAAATTTAGAATTAATTTAATATAATAATATTCAAGAACAATTATAAAAATGGACAATTCCATCTGTTAAACCAAATACAATTGATAAGGTTGGACTGTTTAAATTTAACAGTAGTATGGCAATTAAGACCATAGAACAGACTACTAGCATCGAGGAAAATGATGCTACAATCCAACTATTTGAGCCTAAGGATATTGTTAGGCATACCAATGACCATAAATTCTTGCATATTGGATGCATACAGGTTGCATTCAAACCTTTAACCCTTCTAGGCATGGATGCTTGCTTGCAAGCCCAATTAAGGGATGCTAGATGTCTCAATTGGAAGTCCTCACGTATGGGGATTGTTGAAACTAGCCTTTGTCATGGTCCGATTTATTTCAATGTTTATCCCAATTTAACTCTGTCCCTTACAGACAAAAATATCTGAGGCGGCAACCCTCATAATATAAACCAAGGGATATAATTTTCTCCCTTGTTCTAAAACTATTGCTATAATTTATAGAATTCATTATAAGGTAATGAATACCTTAGCCCCTAATTTTCATCAAATAAGCCCTCCACGAAAAACTGTGCTCATTGAGTCAAATATGATGACTTCTAATGTAGCAACACCTAGGATGATTTCCTGGGAAGATGTTCAATTTCCTGAGAGTTGGACTGTACAATAAGCAATTCCCGCAAGACCTAACATACATCATAATATTGAAACATCTAATGGGGATGTATCTATTAAATTCTAGAGACCAATTAGATCTCTATCTTCTAGAGTTAGTACTTCCAGGACTATTCCTCCTTATAGAGTGTCTTTACCTCCTTCATCAAGGCACTCCTTTTCTAATACACCCTCAATAGCCCCAACATCTGAATCTGGTTCAATATCTAGTAATATACTAGAAATTATAACAATTTCTCCAAACCCTTCTAATAATATTCCTAATAATTTAGAAGGACTTCATATTTCTGAACGGCAAATTCCACATGGAATTTACAATAGGCAGTCTAATGATAGAAATTCTCCTACCGCCAATGAAGTCAATTTCACTCTTTCTTAATGGAAAAACAATTTGTTATTGACAGAAAAGCAATAAATGTTGAATTTCAACAGCCAAAATATGAGGCTTTTAGGAAATAGTTTTTTGTAAAATTTGATGCAGAACAAAAGGCAGAATTTAAACATGAGTTTTATAATTACATAGAAACATGTAAAATCATTGTTCCTTTTGTAAAATGGTTTTATGTTGTTAGATATCCTTATCAAGATAATGAAGGAAAATTAATGATGAAGTCTGAATATAAAAAAGAATGGCAGAAGTTGGATGGATCTATTATCAAATCTTTACATCCACCAACTGAACCCGTAAAGCTAGAAAAAGCTAGCACTTCGGAAAAACCTTTAATTGCTTTGGAAACTGCTGCCTGCGTTAAAGCATAAGAAGGCTCTTCTTTGAGTAAAGTATACAAGCAGAATAATTATACCAATCTGCACCTCCAAACAACTGGTCAACAATTGACAAGAATTGAGAACCAAGTTCAGTCCTTACAAGATGAAAAGGATTTCAATAAATTCCGGGCTGATCCGAATATTATTCAGGAAATTCCTATTAAACATCCTATCCCAATAAATATCAGAGCCAATGTTGGCTTAATTTCTATGGATCTTTGTTTACTTAATCCTATTTACTATGAGCTATGATGAGGCCTAGAATTCTGCTCAAGTGTTACTAGTAATGTTATGATGATGTGTGGAATGTCCCTTAGTCACATTGGGATTTTTGCTGAGTTTGTCGAGGTTGGCGTTGATGGCAGTGTTCCCGTAATCCGCCGTTGACTAACGTGCACATATCATACCATTTTGCAATACTTAAGCAGAACATCTATGCTCATATAGTCTAGTAATTAGCTTTAAGTATATCAAAGATGTACGAGGTCCATACTTTCATTGCTTTTATGCTCAGCAAATTTTTATCTAATCTTAATGTGAAAAATTCAAAATTAATTGAATATAATAATATTCAAGAACAATTATATAAATGGACAATTCCATCTGTTAAACCAAATACAATTGATAAGGTTGGATTGTTTAAATTTAACAATAGTATGGCAATTAAGACCATAGAATAGACTATTAGCATCGAGGAAAATGATGCTACAATCTAGCTATTTGAACCTAAGGATATTGTTAGGCATACCGATGACCATAAATTCTTGCATATTGGATGCATACAGGTTGCATTCAAACCTTTAACCCTTCTAAGCATGGATGCTTGCCTGCATGCCCAATTAATCGATGCTAGATGTCTCAATTGAAAGTTTTTCCGTAGAATTAGAGGGGTAGAAGTGAAGTAAGCATTGAAGCGAAAGAAAACAGGAAAGGCTACAAGACCAGAAAGGAAAGCTACAGGACCAGATGATATTCCAATAGAGATATAAAAATGCTTAGAAGAGGTTGGGGTGAGTTGATTCTATAAACTATTCAATAAGATACTTGTAACAAAGAAAATGCCGGATGAATAAAGAAGTATTGTGGTACCTAGGAGCTATACAAAATTGTACAACTATCGAGGGTTAAACTTATAAGTCATACTATGAAGTTATGGGAGAGAAAAATGAAGCAAAGACTGAGACAGAAGACCAAGATCGCTGAAAATCAATTCGGTGTTATGCCAGGGAGGTCAACTATAGAAGCTATCTTTTCACTTAGGCAATTAATGGAAAAATATCCAGCAAAAAGGAAAAATCTACACATAATCTTTATCGATTTAGAAAAAGCTTATGATAGGATACCGAGAGATTTAATTTAGTGGGTTTTGGAGAAAAAAAATGTCCATAACGGTTATATTGAAATTTTTAAGGATATGCATGAAGGAGCAGTAACTAATGTGAAAACCACATGTAGAGAAACATGTGTATTCCCCGTGACTATAGGTTTGCATCAAGGATCAGCCTTAAGCCCTTATCTATTTGCATTAATTATGGATGAGTTAACTGTGCATATTCAAGAAGAAGTACTATGGTGCATGTTGTCTGCAGATGATATAGTACTGGTGGATGAATCAAAAAATGGTGTAAATGCAAAACTCGAGAGATGGCGGGGGACATCAGAATCTAAAGGCTTTAAAATAAGTTGTACAAAGATAGAATATATGGAGTGCAACTTCAGTGGATATATACAAAATATTGAAACCACTGTCAAAATTGAAACCCATGAAATACCACGTAGAGATTTTTTTTGGTACCTAAGCTCGATGATTAATAAGGATGGGGAGATTGACGAAGTTGTAGAACATAGGATAAAAGCTGGATGGCTGAAGTGGAGACTAACTTCCGTAGTGCTTTGTAACAAAAAAATGCCAATGAAATTAAAAGGCAAATTTTACAGGATAGTGATTAGACCAGCTATGACATATGGAGCAAAATGTTGGCCAATTAAGAAGACGCATATACATAAGATGGATGTAGCGGAGATGAGAATGCTTAGGTGGATATGTGGTTAAACTAAGAAAGATAAAATTAGAAATGAGCGCTTTTGAGATCATTTAGGGTAAGGCATAAGATTAGAGAAATCCATTTAAGATGGCTTAAGCATGTTGCGCGTAGGCTGGTAATGGCACCGGTGAGAAAAAGTTTGGCTATATGGGTGGATGGCCCATCAAGAGGTAGGAGTAGGCCGAAGAAAATATTGATGGAGGTCACTGAATCCAATTTGAAGAAGTTTAACTTACCTAAATATTTAGCTCAAAATAGAACGGAATGGAGAAACAAAATTCATATAGCTGACCTCAACATGGTTGGGATAAGGCTTTGATGATGATTATAATGATGATGAGATGTCTCAATTGAAAGTCATCACTTATGGGGATTGTTGAAACCAGTCTTTGTCATGGCCCAGTTTATTTTAATGTTAATCCCAATTTAACTCTGTCCCTTACAAACAAAAATATTTGTTAGGTGGCAACCCTCATAATACAGACCAAGGGATATAATTTTCTCCCTGGTTCTGAAACTATTGCTATAATTTATAGAATTCATTATAAGGTAATGAATACTTTAGCCCCTAATGTTCATCAAATAAGCCCTCCATGAAAAACTATTCTCATTGAGTCAAATATGATGACTTCTAATGTAGCAACACCTAGGATGATTTCTTGGGAAGAGGTTCAATTTCCTGAGAGTTGGACTATAAAACAAGCAGTTCCCGCCGGACCTATCATACATACATCATAATATTGAAACATCTAATGGGAATGTATCTATTAAATTCTAGAGACTAATTAGATCTCTATCGTCTAGAGTTAGTACTTCTAGTAGTATTCCTCCTTATAGAGTATCTTTACCTCCTTCATCAAGGCACTCCTTTTCTTATACACCCTCAGTAGCCCGAACATTTGAATCTGGTTCAAGATCTGGTAATATACCAAAAACTATAATAATTCCTCCAAACCTTCTACTAATATTCCTGATAAATTAGGAGGACTTCATATTTCCGAACATCAAACCAACAAGCGGGGGAGGGATCGATTCAAAACGGCAAAATAGACAGGATAAATAAATTGAAACCAATAAGAACACTTAAGTAAGCATACTTACTTTCTTCAAGGACTAAAACCTTATTACAACTCACAACTCAATGACAAGGGAAGATGGGACATGAAAATTAAAAGAAACAAAAGAGAGAAAAGGAAAGACTTGCTCCTCAACAAGGGTTAGGATGCCCTTTTATAGACATGGGACGGACTTAAGAAATTTGGAGTCCATAGATTCCAAATGAGATTGAATCCTGAGAAGGCTGTGGAAGAATGAGCTAGCCAATAAGCTATGCTTGCATTTTGTTTACTAGCATCAGCGACGGATAAGGATGCTGACATCTGTTAGCTGCTTTATTCATTATTGGTCAAAAGAAAATGCTTTTGACTGCTTTGATAGATTCCTTTGTCACAAAGTGACAACAAATTCAAATTATGCAGCTATAAAGTATTCCATTATGATGACTTTTTTGTCACTTTGTCGGCCATGATGGTGATGAAGAAAGCCCAATAATCTTCTACAGAGACCTCTTTATTGGGGTCTTGAGATTCTCCAGCAAGACATGAAAAGAGATTAGATGCCTCATTATTGTGGGAGGATGTCATGGAAGCATCATCTTTTTCAGTAAAAGATTGAACAAAAGAATTCTTGATATGTTCCATACTTCCATGCATCTGATTATCAATTCATGATGGGATATATTGGGAAACTGGGATTGTAATTCATGCTTCATTGCTTCAAAAGGATTAGAGGATGATGATGACCCTTCAATTAGGGTAGTCTGAGTAATTCTAGAGCCTTAATATTGCTCTATGATTTTTTGAATTTCTTGAACTTTTTCTTCAAGATTGGTGAATTTATTCCACCACCGATACCAAAATGTCTTTTGTAAATTTAGGACATTGGCGGAATTAAACATAATAAGAAGATCCCATTTCCCTATCCATAGGATACCAAATTGAGTAAAAAATAATAAGTATGGTAATACAATAGGATATTTAGATGTTCCTCTAAATTGAGGATGATTCTACTGCCATTGAGGAAATAATTTTTCAATGGGTTCTAGAAGAATATGAATTGAAGGACCAAATTGGCCCAACCATTCAAAAAACCAATTAGGAAAACCAAATTTAGTTAATTCGGGGCATAAGCAGATAAACCAAGAGTGTTTATGCTAAGGATTTTGATAGTAGAAGGTATTTTTCCATGCTTAGATATAATCCCAATAACTGTAAATCTAAAAACCTTTGCACTAGATGCCAACAGTGGTAGGTTTCCCACTGGAGTCAAAATTGAGGGCTACAAGATATAAAATCCTTTTAGCCTTGCAACCTCACGACGTTACCTTTAGAACATTGATGCATGTTTAAGATGACGTGGTTCAAGTGCAAGATAATGTTCTGTTCACAACTAGTTGTTAAGGCCTCATGAGATAGTTCTCACACCGAAAACTTTGACTTCAGCAAAGTTGAGGAGAATATTTTTGAGATTCGTAGAATCTTAGGGATCTCTTTGGAGGATAAGATAGATACTACAGGATTAATGATGAAGAAATTATTGTGGGAACTGCTGGTGTTGATTCCTTCATTTATGAAATTGCAGGTCTTAAGCATGTTAAGCATGTAAATGGCAGGACATTGCATATGAAAGGCAAAACAAAAAAATATATGGACAGAAGTTTAATGATGTGCAGTTACAACAGGGTGATCTGGTCAGTGATGTGGGCATAGAATTTATGATCATTTTCTCAATGACCAGCAGGTCATGTCAATGGTATTGTCAAGGAATACCATGTTGCCAACAGCCCTCAAGTAAGTATCAAGGATCATATGCTAAAGATTGAAATGGCAATGAGGTCTCCTGGCAATACTGAAATGCAAAAAAGGATTTTAGGATAAGTTTTTGGTAGATTAGAGAAAAGAAGGGTGAGAAATAGGAGCAGGCTAAGTGAAAAGTAAACCATGTGATTCAAAATCTTGAACTTTGTAATTCCAATGAGCAGAAAGTTTTACATTACCAGTAAAAAAAATTTGATTTCACTAAATTAACACTTAAAAATGGAATGCAAACAGGTTAACTGTATTCACAACATGTGCTAGTTTTCTAAAGTAGTAAACAAAAATAAACAGCTAGATAAAACATGAAATAACCAACCAATCAAAAAAAGATAAACCATAACATATCCCATTAGAATAGAGTACCTTATCATACACTGGCATGAAGTAGTAACCATTGGGAGCACATTGAGTTCTGTCCTTTACCAGTCCATCCACCGTCCGAAGCTCAACCTGCATTTTCCCATTACAACAAAAGATTAAAGATTCCCATGCTTTAAAAGTTTGAAGATTCACTCTAACTGCAAGACTTGCAACTCGATGAATAACTCCACTAACAACTTAAATTCGGGAATAAATTACAATGGGTACACATTTGTGGCAAAAAAAAACAAAGATGATCACCCCTTGAAATCATGTAGAACCACATTAGAGGGTAACAGTTTTGGAAATAAACGAAAATGCTGAAATGGATACACTACACAGTACCCACGATGCAGTAAATAAAATAAAAAAAAAGTTTCACTTTTGTATTAACAAGCCAATGAAGTATAACTTTGAATGTCTCATCCAATAAAATATGGGGTCTGCTTAAAGAGTTCAACTAATGACATTGAAGACCCTCTTTGTTAATAGCCAGAAACTCTAAAAACTCTAAGAACTCGAGCTGTTAGTGAAGAAATCAAAATGTCCTGACATCCCCCCCTGATGTGTGTGGCTCCGAACATGGATAGAAACACACCAAGCAACTATACTTGAACAAAAACACATCCGCAGGCATTCGAACACATGACCACCACCCCCAATACCATGTTAAATGAACGACGGAACAATGTATATCAAAGGGTCCCGACACTCTCCCCATCACCAAATGAGACCCAATAAACACAATCCAACCAAAAGCAGAAGGAAAATCAAAATCTCCATACAGCTCTTCTCTTTCTACTGAATTCCCTTTTAGTTCAAACTAAGCATAAATCGAAAGAATCAGGAACTTCAACTACAATTAGTCTAAATTCAATCTCACCGTTATGTGTGAGTAATCCAACTTAGGATCGGACTGCTTTCTCGACTTGATCAAAGACCGACTCGCCTGGAAATCAAAGAGAGATGAGAAAAAAAAGGACATCAAAGTAATAGAAAATCGATCTCTCCACCACGTATCAAACAGCAGAATCAATAGAATTCATGTGACCTAACGAAAAGATCAAAGGAAAGGCACCGGAAGAAACAAAACAAAGCGTTTCACCTCGACGAATCCGCCGCAGCCTTGAATCGAATCGGCCGCGGCAGCTGAAATTGCACAGATCGCGATCGATAAGCATACAATAACATCCAAAACCGACATTTTCTTTCGTTTTCTTCTCTGAAATCGAGATCGGATTTCTTCTACGTAGAGATTGAAAGAGACATCACCAGATTCTCTCTCTCTCTCTCTCTCTCTCTCTCTCTCTGTTTGTAGGAAATGTGGAGGGTTTGCCCGCGGGGGGGGGGGGGGGGGGGGGGGGGTATTTGTAGATAGATAGTTGTAAAAAGCCCGGCCCGTTTACTCTTGGGCCTACAAGTTAGGCCCAGTGGGCCGTTTAAGTGTTGGGAAAGAACAAAATTGGTATGGATTGAACTTGTTAACTAGGCCTCGTGTAAGGATGTCAGAAATAGAGCTTAGGAGTTGGTTCTAAATTAGTATTAACGTCATGGGAGGTGCTTGAGATGTCACGTACAAGGACTTTACTGGACCATCACCCATCCTATGTGCACTCTTAAATTCATACTTCTTATGGTATTTGGGTCCACGTAAATTTAAAATGCATTATGTTGAGTTCAGATAGAATTCAACTTATAAGTACAAGGCCATCATGTTTTTTATTTGGGACTTGGATAAAGACTCGGTATGCTACTGAAGCACTCCATTATTATCCTTATGAATTCTCCTTTCTTGACTCGTAGGATTGTTGAGGAGGCTCCAAAGACACTCAAGGCTCTTTATGATATAATTTCGAGGATGGAGCTCGACCATGGAGAAGGGATCCTCTTTTCCCTCATAAACCCTGAGAAGCAAGGGAATAGAAAAACACTAAATCAATTAGGTGTAAGAGTAGGAAATACACACAGCAGGCGCAGAGTCAAATGCCAATTTAGTTTCCCAAAACAATACCGCCTTCAGCAGGAACCACGGGTCGTAACAAGGATCAGGTTAGTAAGTTAGGAGTACCAACAATCAAGACTACTGCGAAGTTCCCCACTATTATGAGAACAAGGGAAACAATGGAAGCCATACAAACAATGACAATGGTGAGAGGCGTAGGAAATAAGTGCCCAAGCAAGAACATTAACACCGCGCCCCCCCCCCCCCCCCCCCCCCTCTCTCCCGCACCCACCCACCCCGCGCCCAAAAACACAATGTAAAAGTGGCCTGTGTATATGGAGCGGAACAAGTTCTGTTTTTGTCATTGAGATCCAGGACATAATCTCAATGAGTGTTTTATTTTGAAGGATCTTATCTATGAGATGAATGATGGAGGAAAAATCAATTCAGATGCAATGAAGCCTATGAAAGAGCTTCAAAGTGGACAATTAGGTAGGCAACAAGGCGTGAGGATTTATAACAACCCATTGCCAAAACGTGATGGCCCATCCCTCTTCTGAAGTTGCAAGAGTCTTGTTAGGGAGAAAAGATGTAGAGCTTAATAACAGAGCGTGCAACACCACCCTCTTTGCTTAATCCAACATGAGGAAGATAACCCGATCCTTGACACATAAAGGTATGTCCAGTACTTAGACCTATGGGATGGAATTTATCAAATTCAAAATAGATCTAGGTCACAACACATTACAACAAGTGAGGTTAGACAGATTGTAGCAAACCCTTCGCCTCATCTAGTGTAGGCAACATGTAGGTCAGGAATATTTTACCCAACCAACCCTCCAGTTAGGCATCCGCAATAACTCAACAATTCTCTTTTAAAAGAAAAGCAATGTCCAACATCAATTGAAGCTGGAAAAGAATATGATCTTCTTCAACATCTTTAAAAAGCCTTATCAAGATCTTATTTTTGAGCCCATCACTGTGTCCTTAATACATCAACATCAATTACTTGAGGCAATTCAAAGGATGGAAGTACCCAAAAATATAACTTTGGAGTTGTTCGATTTATATATTGTATTCCGAGTTCACTGGATTGGTCTATTGAGTTAGCTAAATGACCAGGCTTTGGGCCATGGGTATTTTGATATTTGTACCAGGCTTTCTTAGAAGCTAAAAAAGTGAGAATTGTATATATGATGTAACTTATAACTCTAAACATAAGTAGAAAAGTACAGTAAAATAGTGGAGTTCTCTTTTGGCCATGAAGATAGGCATATCACCAAACCACGTAAATCTCTCTAAAACCACTTGTTGTGCACAAGCGGAAGTGCGTAACTTGCGCTCGTCCCTTATTTGAAGAAGAATCTTATTTCTTTAAGTACCTTAGACGCCGACGGTTATAAAGTCTCAGCTAAAAGTAGAGACATAAGGGTTGTAAAGGGTGCTCTAGTTCTTATGAGAGGCAATAAAGTTGGAAACTTTTATATTTTGTCTAAAATACTATTTCATATAGAGCTGCAGTGTTTTCATGAGATGACCATAAATCTATCTCAACGCGTTTTATGGCACTTGTGCATGGGTCACATGAGTGAGAAGGGCATGACAATGTTGAGCAAGCAAATTTTGCTATATGCTATAAAGACAGGCTAGTTGGATTTTTGTCAAAAATGCATATTCAAAAAACATCGTAGGGTTAGTTTCACTATAGGTATTCATCGCACGAAAGGTATCCTTGATTATATTCAGTTAGATGTGTGGGGATCATTCTGAGCTTTATTCCGAGGGTGGGTCCCTGTAGAAGTTGACATTCAACAATGATTAAACAAGGAAAGTCTGAGTTTATACACTCTAAATGAAGGACTAAACCTTTGAAACACTCAAGTGATGGAAGGCAATTGTTGAGAACAGACCAACAGAAAGGTGAGGAAGTTGAGGACAAATAATGGCAAGGAATACAGATTCAATGAGTTTGAAAACTATTGCAAGGACAGAAGTATAATTTGGCATTACACCACCCCAAGAACCTCACAATAGAATGGATTTGCAAAGAAGATGAACAAAATGATCTTGGAAAGAGCTCATTGTATGCTATTTACTATAGAATTGTCCAAGGATTTTTGAGTTGAGATAGTAGATGCTGCAAGTTACTTGATTAACAGGTTTCCGCAATTAGGGATTGGTTGCAAAACATCGGAAGAAATGTGGTCAAGTAATCCGGCTAATTTTTTTAACTTGCAAGTTTTCGGTTGTTCAACGTATACTCATGTAAAAACTGATAAATTAGAACCAAGGGTTATGAAGTGCATTTTGGTTGGATATGATTCTAGGGTGAAAAGATACAGGTGTGGTATAATGATCGGGATTCATATAGATTTATCATAAGCAAGGATGTTACATTTCATAAGGATGCTTTACTTGATACGAGAAAGTAGGTAGAGAATTCAGAAGTATCAATAGTGGCACCGTTAGGGTGGAGTCAAATGTCCTAGTAAGGAAAGAGAGTGCATCCAACTCCTTCCGGGATTTTAAGGATGGTCAGACTGAGCAACACACAGGTAGACCCAAAGAATGAGGAAATCACTAGTTAGATACGGCTTCGAAGATATGTCATTGATATAAGATATAATTGCATATGTATTAACGGTTGAGCCATCCACGTATCCAAAGTCACTAGAAATGTAGGAAACTGGTCAACGGTCACAAATATAGTTCAAAGATAAAATCTCTTGATGATGGCAATCAGGTGAGTGGATGCAAGTGGTCAATGATGAAAAGAAAGAAATTTCCAATGCATGTGGAGTGAAGTTTCAACTTCCTGATCATATATGAAATTTGGAGAAACCACTATACGGGTCAAAGCAAGCTTCTGGACAATGCTACAAGCGATTTGAGGCATTCATGATGAAACGGGTAAGGAAAAATTCAAATCTTGCTTAGACTTGATCTATGTTACTCACCATTGAAAAGTCAATGACTATGCCCAATGATAGTGGGTGCAAGGATGTACCTTTCAGTAAGGTACGTAAGACTGAAGACATTGCCGGGTCATTCTTCTGATGGCTTGAGTTCTACGGAATTCAAGTTAAGGTAAGGTGGAGATTATTGAGTTTTTGTCTTGTATTTGGGGTTCACTGGATTAGTCCACTAGGTTGGCTAATGATCGGGCTTTGGGTAAGGGGTATTTTGGTCTTTGTACCAAGCTCTCTTTGGAGCAAAGAAAGAGAGAGTGATATATATGATGTAACTTGTATTCCTAAACCTAAACAGAAGGGTACAGTATAAGAGTGGAGTTCTCTTTTAGTCGTGAAAGTAGGCACATCGCTGAATATATCATGTAAATCTCTTTTGTGTGCTTGTGTTCTATTCTTTTATGTGGCTTGTTTGATCTATCACAAGTCATACACTTTTGTAAGTGCATAACAGGAGGAGCAATTGTCTTAAACCATAGCAATTGCCCCTTTTATACTTTGGGTCTGGGTTGCCCTTTTTCCACCCCTCTCTTTCTCTCTTCGATCATTGATCCACTTTTCTGTGTCGGCAATGGATTTGGATTCTTTTAGATTGAAATTTTGTCTTGTTTGGTTTTGGTTTTGATTTCTTTGTTTCTTTCTTAGATTGAAGGAGGAAGGGCAACGATTGAATGATTTTTGGAGATCCAATTCAGCCAAGTTCTACTATGAATGTAGTAATGCCTTGCTGGCATTTGCATTCAAAACTATTTGTATATTCTGGTGATGAAATGGATGTGTTGACTTGTGATTTAAACTAAAAGAGAAATCAAGTTATATATTTTTTTAGAATTCATTTTCTTACAATCAGACCATCACAATGGATTATGTTTTTAAAATTAGCATTCTTCAAAGTAATTATTATAATTTTATTTGTTTTATTTTTTTAGTTAGTTTACTAAAAGTGTATTGATTGAAATAAAGATAACAATTAAAACATAAAAACATTCATTGCAGTTAAGTTAGAAAAAACATGTCAAAATCCATATAGATAGAAGGGATTGGTGGAAACAAATTCTATTTACCCAAATAGACCCATGTGGGTAGCCCAACTAGTAGGCACTCTAGCTCAGGAATTGAATGTCCCAAGTTCAAGCAAGGGTATAATCAATACACTATTTCTGTGCAATGGCGGATCCATAATTTTTATTTGGGTAGTGCAGGCAATGGCCAAGTGAGGACGTCAAATAATAAAAATGAATGTTGTATGGGAAACTAGAAGGAAGAAGGCTATTTTGGAGTTTTTAAAAAAAAAATATGGGAAACAGTCATTGGAAAATGTCTAATCCACTTGTTTGCCCTGAGTTGAATTATAAAAGTGAAAATTTTAAGTCTTAATTTGAAATTTGATTTTCTTTTTGTCCTAATTTAAATGTGCTAAAAAGTTAGGCCCTATTTTGAAATCTTTTCTATGTTATTTTCTTCTGATTTGAAGTTTCCCTCACTTTAGAAGTACAATACCAACTAGGGACATGGGTCTTCATTTGGGATTGAAAGTCAATGTTAGACCTAGACCAGACATGTAAATTTTAATCTGTGTCAGGCACTCAGGCTCAAATGCTAGTAGGTCTGGATGAATCCGGCCCTTGACCACCATATGTCTCCATGGTAATCGAGTTCATAGGATCCAAAGGGGGGCCCATTAGGACTTGGGAATTCCTTCCAATTGTGGCTTGCCTTTTTTATTGCTTCCAGGCCTATTCGCACGTTTCTTTGTTGGAATTAAGAGAATTCCTGTATGAGCAATTCTTGAGTTCCTAGACATATAATGAAATTCCTAGATGTTCATTTGTACTTGAGCATCCATAAATTCCACCAAAATCCAAAGGAGTTGGAATTTCAAATTTTTAATAGGGCAAAAGAAACTTTTTCCATGGCTGTGATTTTGAAATTCTTGTAAAAAAACATAGGATTTGTAAATAGCAGGAGACAACACATCACATTATGTCTCAAAAACCCCAACATCTCAAATTCTTGTCATAAATTCCCCAAAGAAACAGGCCTTATATCATTACAAGAAATGATCCAAAGATTAGTTTTCATCCTGCCATTGGTGACCCATGTGGAGCCCACATAAACTTGATCCAAACCATTAATATTTATGCCTCTTAATAAATAGGTACTAGCATAATAATCCTAGCTCGGACAAATATGGCTAACATTGCAATTTAAATACTCATGTATTAAACTTTTCATGTAATTTATAAAGAAAACAAAATAAATAAAAGGTTGTTAGAGTACCTATTTATGTAATTCAAGGGCTAGTGGCTTAGAAAGATAAGAGAAAAGTTAGAGTAGAAAGGGAATAAGAGAGTTTTTATAGAAATGGAGTTTTTGCAGAAAATGGGAGTGAGCAATGGTTATGATTGGTTTCAATAACGAGATAAAGTAGGTAGTTGCATGAGATAAAAAAGTAGGGAAAGAAGATTTTAATGCACCAATTATCACTTTTTTATATTTTCTTTGAAGTGATATAGAATTTCTAAATTAATCATGGCATAAAAAGAAAATCATACAATCCTGAAAAAGAAGTGATTTATTTAGGATTGTTCGATCATGATGTGGCACTTTCCTTAAAAGTTAAAAGATAAGCACAATTGCTGACATGATATTGTTGTGCTGGAGAGGTTAGAAAAGTGAAGCTGTGCAACTTGGTTGCGCCAATACAAACTTCTTTTCATTAAAAATATGTCTTTTCCTAAACTCCTTTGCAGCAAAAATATGTCTTTTTTTTTCTCACTACTGGTAGTGTACCACTCGCCTATCTATCAAAAAGAAATCCTCTACCAATTTTCGAAGTGTCCAACCTTCAATTTTTCTAGATCACAAATTAGATAGTTAATTTTAAAAAATGACGACAGTGAAGGTATATTGTACTTTGGCACCTTTTGCAATAGAATTGCTATACATAAAATTTGACTGTAGGCCTTATTTGGATGCACAAGAATGAGCAAAATTTTTATAATTTTAAGAAAGTTGTCTTAGAGTATCTCTAACAGCATGGTCAAATGGCCACCTAGGATGGTAACGGTAACAAAAGGCACTAGGATGGTGCTCCAAGGGCAACGTCAAATGTGACTTCGCATTTGACGTTGCCCCTGGCACATCAAATTTGACGATTCATCAAAACACGATTTGATTACTTTTTATTATTTTATTTCTAACGGTCATATGATGTTTTGAAAAAATGTTACCATTAGAAATTGTTATGTTTTTGTTGTACCAATTCAACAATAATGGCTATATGTGTTGCTCAGTGAAGTGGCTGTTTGACCAACAATTCATAAAATTTTTTAAATGGTACTATTTAAATATATATATATTGAAAAACTTTTGGAACTGTCATACCTCGAGCCCGAGATTCCATGATTAAGGTGACTCCTGTCACGGCCCGAGCCCAGAATTCGGGGGTTAGCGAAAAGCTAAACCGGTGACACACGTACTCCCGTGCACGTGCACCCAAACCCAGTCCAGATGCACGCACACAAGGGATCTAACACGTGCGAACTAAGCGTACGCGGAAGCTGTACATACCAAAGCAAGCAACAAAGGAAAAAAATAAAATAGCGGAAGCCAAAGTAAATACGAAACGGAAAAGACAAAGACAAATACACTGAGATAAAACCGAATACACACCAAAATCAATATACACAAAATATACAGAATACAAGTCCAAAGTCCAAAGTCCAAATACAAGCTCTCAAAACCCAAAATGCAAAATAAAAGCCACTGGTATGCATGCACGCACTTGGCAGAAGTGATCAGGCCCACTCTGCCAGACCGGAGGGTGCCTCTACACTCGCCCCTGCAGCCTCCTCGACCGCCGGGGAGCTGGGCAAGGTATCTGTGCCTGCAACACCACAGACAACACGAATGAATACAACGATCCAGCAATTATAAGTAACAGGAAAGAAACACGCATAGTATCAAAGCGAATGAAATAGGGACAGAAGATTAAATACAGAGTCCATCTTAGTATGCTAAGCAAATCGTGCATAGGAGTAAAACATGATAATGGAATCAAAACATAGAATACTGAACTAGTTGGCTACTACGTTAACCATGTTCTCTCCAAAAGAGAGCAGAGCAGAGCAGAGCAGAGAACACCGCTGTCCAGGCCAAAGGTACAAGCGGGTCTCGGTTTCCTGGGTTCCGGGGTCCCAAGACAAAGCAACACTGCAGTTAAAACAGAGATACAGAGATCTACGCCAGAGGTAACCCCGTCGGGTATCCTAGGGCTGAGGCTGAGTAGAGCCAGACTAATACCAATCAAATCAAATCCATAGAAAGGGGAGATTATCCGCTTTGGGCTCACCGATGACAAAGACCGGATCTCGTCCTCACGTATTAACCTCTGGGCAGAGCCACCAGGGAATACCCAAAAATCAGAGATATACAAAGCCAGAGAATATACAAAGCATAGCATAGATCAAAACATAGTACAGAGCGAAGAATAATACAGATATACAGAACGAAAGCAAAATGACTGAGGAAATGCATACATAGATTAACAGAGCAGAGGGCAAAACTATAAACAATATGAAATGCATCTTAGATTAATACGGAATCAAGGTTCATTACAAGCCAAGTCTAATCTAGTTGCATCACTATCACTAACCGTGCATGTTGATGTAGTTTTAAGTTATTCGATGCACCGTTGCCATCCTAGTGTTGCAATATAATCCTTATGTGCATCGAAGTCCCTTAAACCAACACCCATGGGGAGGTGCTTAACAATGAGCAACACTCACATGAATAAGTCACAGCCTAACAGACTATTCATGCGCTCCAAAGAATCCATTTGGGCCGGTTTACGGGTATGGTTAACCTGTATTTGAGCCCTACAAGGTCACACCATTAGCCTAAGTTTAACTGATATTTAACAGGTCTTACGGTTTAGCCATGGGTGACCTACGGCTTAGCCGTGGCATCCTACGGCGTAGCCGCAATATGCACTACGGCTTAGCCGTGGTTCCCTTCAGAACACGGCTAAACTGTCAACTTTTCCACCTCTGATCTGATACATCTCACGGCTGAGCTACGGTGGAGTCCACGGCTTAGCCGTAAACCATCACGGCTTAGCCGTAGCCTCACCGTAAGAACACTGATATCAGAAAAGTTTCGACTGATCAGAGATTAAATCCACGGCTTAGATACGGTTTGGTTCACGGTTAGCTTACGGCTCAGCCGTAGGACAAATTACGGCTTAGCCGTAGCCTAGCCGTAGAACAAACTCGAATTTGTCACTCTCTGGAATCTAAGCCGTACAGGGTTACGGCTTAGCCGTACAATACAGACGCGAATTCGGGAAGATTACAGAAACGAAATTTTGGTACAGAAACTGAATAAAACAAGCTCAACTGATTCTCATAGCTTAGAAAATGGCTGTAACACATGCTAAACAAAGAATAAGAGTGAATCAAAGCCATCAAACAAACACCCATATGTGTTATCAAAGCCTGTACTTATACTTGCCTCAAATCTGACAAAATCCTCTGAAATCAAGCTCCAAGCAACTAAAATCAAAACAAATCAAAGCAATCACACATGCATGAGATGAAGACAAAGCAACAGAGAATGGGAGAAGCAATTGGAGAGGGAATACAAAGAGTTGGGAAAGAACCCACTTACCTAAGGCAAGGACAGAGATGAGAGAATGGAGAAGAACCCAAATCAAACAAGGGAACCCAAATCCTACTCGAGTAAGAGAAGGAAAGAGAAGAGAGAGAGAGAGAGAGAGAGAGAGAACGAACGTGGCTTCTGAATTCTCCTTGCATGCAGTCGATCAAATGAAATGGGCAAGAGAGAGACATCTGTAAGATGACTCACTTATATAGGTTTGTAGTTTTAAAACAAGGTCTAATGGGTTTAAGCAATTTACAGATTAAGTCACACGAAGGTCCATCTTCCCCAATTGACTCCAAACGGATCTGACACAGTTACGGAATTTGTCGAGCTCAACGAAATACGCGCGCTGACACCAAGATGATGCAAAGATGAGATGAGCAAAGCCAAAGCAAAATTACGAAAAAGGGCTTAAACTACCTATCTCAGGTCAAAGGTTGCTCAACTACCTATCCAAGGCCCAAAACCAATTCCAAAAGAAATAAACAAAACAAAACACACACTAATAAGCCACTAATCCGGCTCAAAGGGGATCGGAGTGTTACATCCTCCCCCACTAGGAATCATTCCGTCCTCGGAATGACTACCTACCTGCGCAAAGAGCTGGGGGTACTGGCGCGCTAGCTGCTCCTCTAGCTCCCAAGTAGCCTCATCTGGACCATGATGTTCCCACAACACCTTCACCCATCGGATAGTCCTGGTACGAAGAATCTGTTCTCGTGTCCCAACGATGCGAAGCGGACGCTCAACGTAAGTTGCATTAGGCTGAATCTGGATATCATCGTAGCGAATCACATGGCTCGGATCTGGCACATACTTACGGAGCATCGACACATGGAACACATCGTGAACACCGGAGAACTCAACTGGAAGTGTCAACCGATAGGCTAAATCTCCAACTCGGCTCTTGACTTCGAACGGTCCTACATATCTCGGAGCTAACTTCCCCTTCTGACCAAATCGAACTGTGCCCTTCATCGGAGAAACTTTAAGGAATACCCAGTCTCCGACTTGGAATGCCAAAGGTCTCCTCCGAGTATCAGCATAGCTCTTCTGCCTGGACCGAGCAATCTTCAGATTCTCTATCACTTTCTGCACTTTCTCTGTCGTCTCAGCAATGATTGTCGGACCATGGAAACTTCTAGTTCCAACTTCCTCCCAGCACATTGGAGTCCTGCACTTACGTCCGTATAGAGCCTCATAAGGTGCCATACCAATACTCTCATGGAAGCTGTTGTTGTAAGCAAACTCACACAATGCTAGATGTGTATCCCATTCCTTCTCAAAGTTCAGCACGCTAGCTCGGAGCATATCCTCCAACGTCTGAATGGTACGCTCCGACTGTCCATCGGTCTGGGGGTGGTATGCCGTACTAAAACTCAGCTTCGTGCCCATAGCTTCCTGAAATGCTCTCCAGAATGAAGATACAAAACGACTGTCTCGATCTGACACAATCGATACTGGGGTGCCATGCAATCTGACTATCTCGTCAACAAACTTCCTGGCCATCTCCGTGAATGTCATCCCTTTCTTGAACGGAAGGAAATGTGCTGACTTAGTCAATCTGTCCACTATGACCCAGATCGCATTATTCTGCCTACTGGTCGGCGGAAAACCGGAGACGAAATCCATAGTAATGTGCTCCCACTTCCACTGCGGAATGTGCAATGGATGCAATGATCCTGGAGGTCGCTGATGATCAGCTTTTACCCTCTGACAGGTCAAACATCGAGCTACGAACCCTGCGATCTCCCGCTTCATATTGTTCCACCAAAATCTATCTTTCAAGTTCCGGTACATCTTCGTACTCCCGGGATGTATCGCATATCGGGCATCGTGCGCATCTGTCATCAATTTCTCTTTCAGCTCGTCCACAGCGGGAACACACAGTCTATTCCGAAAGTATAAAACTCCATCTACTAGGCTAAAATCCGGTCGATCTGAAATCCGATCTCTGAACTTCACCAGGAGGGGGTCCTCAAACTGGCGATCCTTGATCTGCTGAATCACCTCAGGCTGAAACACGACGGTAGTAGCTAATGTCATCGAGTCTCCTACCATCTGAACCTCTACAGGCTGATCATGCACAAGCATATAGAATCCTGCTAACACCTGAAGACTGTCTGTCCTCCTGCTGAGTGCATCTGCAACTACATTGCCCTTGCCTGGGTGGTACTTGATCGGAAAGTCATAGTCTTTGATGAACTCCAACCACCTTCGCTGCCTCATATTCAAGTCATGCTGATCAAACAAGTATTGCAGACTGTGATGATCGGAATGGACCTCAAACTTCACACCGTACAGGTAATGTCGCCACAACTTCAATGCAAATACAATGGCTGCTAACTCCAAGTCATGTGTGGCATAGTTCTTCTCATGTTCTTTCAACTGTCTGGATCCATAGGCAATCACCTTCTGATTCTGCATCAGTACACAGCCTAGTCCAACTCTAGAGGCATCTGAGTAAATCATGAACCCCTCACTACCATTCGGGAGAGTCAACACTGGCGCCGTAGTGAGCTTTTCCTTCAGCAACTGAAAACTACGCTCACATTTCTCTGTCCACTCATACGGGACCTTCTTCCGAGTCAACTGAGTCAGCGGAGCTGAAATCTTCGAGAAATCCTGCACAAACCTGCGGTAATATCCCGCCAAACCCAGAAAACTCCGAATCTCTGTCACTGATCTAGGACGGGGCCAATGGACTACTGCCTCAATCTTAGCCGGATCCACCATCAATCCATCTCTAGAAATCCTATGACCCAGAAATGCAACTTGCTCTAACCAGAAATCACACTTAGCCAACTTTGCATACAACTTGTGATCTCGAAGCAGCTGCAATGCCTTCCTCAGATGGTCTGTATGTTCCTCAGCAGTCTTCGAATAGACCAATATGTCATCTATAAAAACCACAACGAACTGGTCCAAGAAGGAAGTAAACACCCTGTTCATCAACGCCATAAAAGCTGCGGGTGCGTTCGTCAAACCAAACGGCATGACAAGGAACTCGTAGTGTCCATACCGAGTCCTGAAAGCTGTCTTAGGAACATCTTCATCCTTCACCCTGAGCTGGTGATATCCTGACCTCAAGTCAATCTTAGAGAAGTGAGCTGCACCCTGAAGCTGATCGAACAACTCATCAATCCTAGGCAATGGATACTTGTTCTTGATAGTCACTTTGTTCAACTGCCTATAATCAATGCACATCCGGAAACTGCCATCCTTCTTCTTGACGAACAAAACAGGAGCTCCCCAAGGTGAAACACTGGGGCGTATGAACCCTTTATCCAACAGATCCTGCAACTGTTTCTTCAATTCCAACAACTCTGCAGGTGCCATACGATATGGAGCTCTACTGATAGGTGCTGTACCTGGTACCACGTCAATAGCAAATTCTACCTCCCGAACTGGTGGCAACTCTGGCACATCCTCCGGAAAGACATCCGGAAACTCGCTGACTACTGGAATCTCACTGAGCTGTCGCCGATCTTTCTTTTCTGAAATGAATGCAAGAAATCCCTCACATCCCCTACGAAGCATCCTGTCTGCCTTACAAGCAGAGATCACACGTCTTGGGCACTTCATCTGGCTGCCCTCAAATCGGAATCCGCTGCCCAAATCAAAGTAGATAGCCTTGCTGTAGCAATTGATACACGCATGATATCTTGCAAGCCAGTCCATACCAAGAATCACATCAAAATCCAGTGTTGTGAGCAACACGAGGTCTACTGGGAGCTGATGACCAGCTATCCGCACAGCGCACTGAGGGTAGAAAACACTGCACTCCACCCGTTTACCAACCGGAGTGGATACCAACAACAAGTATGGAAGTGGTGTAGGTCGCTGTCGAAGCTGCACAGCAAAATGGGGTGCTACGTACGAACGCGTAGACCCGGAGTCAAATAAAGCTAAAGCTTCTGCATCGGAAATTAAAATTTTACCTTCCACTACCGTGGCCTCCTCCGCGCCCTCATGCGTAGCAGCATAGGCTCGGGCTGTCTGGCGATTCGGCTTCTGACCTGGGCGAGCTGGCTGAGATCTGCCCTGTGCTGTAGGTCCTGTCTGTCTCGTCTGTGGAGAGAACTGAAACTTCGGGCATTGGGCCCGCCTGTGGTCCGTAGAGCCACACCCGAAACAAGCCCCACTCTTCCTCCAACATCTGTCGGTGGGGTGATCCTTCCCACAGTGACTGCAAACTATCTGAGGACTGCTCGAACTGCCCTGCTTACCCTTGAACTTCTTCTGGAACTGACTTCTACCACTGAAACCTGCTGCCCTCTTAGCCTCTGTTCGCTCCTCCTCAAAGATGGCCTCTGCATCATAAGCCCTGTCAATAGCGTCATCCAATGTAGCCGGCCACATACAAGCAACCACGTGGCGTTTGTGTCTCGGATTTAGGCCGTTGACGAAGCGAGTCACCTTCTTATGCTCCGTGTTCACCATATCCTCTGCGAAGTGGGACAACTCTGTAAACTTGTGTACATAATCTGCAACTGGCATCTGTCTCTGCTGAAGGTTGAAGAATTCCACTTCCTTGGCTCGCTGAATATGGAGAGGCATGAACTTACGACGGAATTGCTGCTTGAAGGTCTCCCAAACTGTGGCACTGGGCATAGTCTGAAACGAAGTCTTAACACTCCTCCACCATGTCTTAGCTACACTCCGAAACATAGAGGCTGTGAGAACTACCTTCTGCTTGTTGCTGCACACAATCGTATCAAATAGCTCTTCAGTCTGCTCCAACCATTGCTCCGCCTGCAATGCATCCTCTATCCCATGAAACTCGGTCGCCCCTCGCTTACGGAACTTGTCGAAAAGAGCATTAGGGTCTGATTCCTTAGGCTGGAAAATCACCTGCTGATCTATACGGGGTGATGCTACTGCGGCAGCCTGACTCTGCCTATCTACCATGGATGCCATCTGTGCCTGTAATGACTGCATAGACTGCATCATCATCATCATCCGCTCCTCACTACTGATGTGTGGGGGTACCGATCCACTATCACCATTGTGGCCCTGTTGATTCTCATCCCTAGATCCTGATCCTGATGCCATCCTGCAAAAGGAAAAGAAACACAACACACAAATATAAAATGCCCTGAGTTAGTCCGATCCCAAATCAACCTATGAGACTTCGAGTCAAATAGTTGATAGCGTTGTCTCACCACGATCTTAGATGCCTACATGCTTATAACTAGCATGCTCTGATACCATACAATACGTATGTCACGGCCCGAGCCCAGAATTCGGGGGTTAGCGAAAAGCTAAACCGGTGACACACGTACTCCCGTGCACGTGCACCCAAACCCAGTCCAGATGCACGCACACAAGGGATCTAACACGTGCGAACTAAGCGTACGCGGAAGCTGTACATACCAAAGCAAGCAACAAAGGAAAAAAATAAAATAGCGGAAGCCAAAGTAAATACGAAACGGAAAAGACAAAGACAAATACACTGAGATAAAACCGAATACACACCAAAATCAATATACACAAAATATACAGAATACAAGTCCAAAGTCCAAAGTCCAAATACAAGCTCTCAAAACCCAAAATGCAAAATAAAAGCCACTGGTATGCATGCACGCACTTGGCAGAAGTGATCAGGCCCACTCTGCCAGACCGGAGGGTGCCTCTACACTCGCCCCTGCAGCCTCCTCGACCGCCGGGGAGCTGGGCAAGGTATCTGTGCCTGCAACACCACAGACAACACGAATGAATACAACGATCCAGCAATTATAAGTAACAGGAAAGAAACACGCATAGTATCAAAGCGAATGAAATAGGGACAGAAGATTAAATACAGAGTCCATCTTAGTATGCTAAGCAAATCGTGCATAGGAGTAAAACATGATAATGGAATCAAAACATAGAATACTGAACTAGTTGGCTACTACGTTAACCATGTTCTCTCCAAAAGAGAGCAGAGCAGAGCAGAGCAGAGAACACCGCTGTCCAGGCCAAAGGTACAAGCGGGTCTCGGTTTCCTGGGTTCCGGGGTCCCAAGACAAAGCAACACTGCAGTTAAAACAGAGATACAGAGATCTACGCCAGAGGTAACCCCGTCGGGTATCCTAGGGCTGAGGCTGAGTAGAGCCAGACTAATACCAATCAAATCAAATCCATAGAAAGGGGAGATTATCCGCTTTGGGCTCACCGATGACAAAGACCGGATCTCGTCCTCACGTATTAACCTCTGGGCAGAGCCACCAGGGAATACCCAAAAATCAGAGATATACAAAGCCAGAGAATATACAAAGCATAGCATAGATCAAAACATAGTACAGAGCGAAGAATAATACAGATATACAGAACGAAAGCAAAATGACTGAGGAAATGCATACATAGATTAACAGAGCAGAGGGCAAAACTATAAACAATATGAAATGCATCTTAGATTAATACGGAATCAAGGTTCATTACAAGCCAAGTCTAATCTAGTTGCATCACTATCACTAACCGTGCATGTTGATGTAGTTTTAAGTTATTCGATGCACCGTTGCCATCCTAGTGTTGCAATATAATCCTTATGTGCATCGAAGTCCCTTAAACCAACACCCATGGGGAGGTGCTTAACAATGAGCAACACTCACATGAATAAGTCACAGCCTAACAGACTATTCATGCGCTCCAAAGAATCCATTTGGGCCGGTTTACGGGTATGGTTAACCTGTATTTGAGCCCTACAAGGTCACACCATTAGCCTAAGTTTAACTGATATTTAACAGGTCTTACGGTTTAGCCATGGGTGACCTACGGCTTAGCCGTGGCATCCTACGGCGTAGCCGCAATATGCACTACGGCTTAGCCGTGGTTCCCTTCAGAACACGGCTAAACTGTCAGCTTTTCCACCTCTGATCTGATACATCTCACGGCTGAGCTACGGTGGAGTCCACGGCTTAGCCGTAAACCATCACGGCTTAGCCGTAGCCTCACCGTAAGAACACTGATATCAGAAAAGTTTCGACTGATCAGAGATTAAATCCACGGCTTAGATACGGTTTGGTTCACGGTTAGCTTACGGCTCAGCCGTAGGACAAATTACGGCTTAGCCGTAGCCTAGCCGTAGAACAAACTCGAATTTGTCACTCTCTGGAATCTAAGCCGTACAGGGTTACGGCTTAGCCGTACAATACAGACGCGAATTCGGGAAGATTACAGAAACGAAATTTTGGTACAGAAACTGAATAAAACAAGCTCAACTGATTCTCATAGCTTAGAAAATGGCTGTAACACATGCTAAACAAAGAATAAGAGTGAATCAAAGCCATCAAACAAACACCCATATGTGTTATCAAAGCCTGTACTTATACTTGCCTCAAATCTGACAAAATCCTCTGAAATCAAGCTCCAAGCAACTAAAATCAAAACAAATCAAAGCAATCACACATGCATGAGATGAAGACAAAGCAACAGAGAATGGGAGAAGCAATTGGAGAGGGAATACAAAGAGTTGGGAAAGAACCCACTTACCTAAGGCAAGGACAGAGATGAGAGAATGGAGAAGAACCCAAATCAAACAAGGGAACCCAAATCCTACTCGAGTAAGAGAAGGAAAGAGAAGAGAGAGAGAGAGAGAGAGAGAGAACGAACGTGGCTTCTGAATTCTCCTTGCATGCAGTCGATCAAATGAAATGGGCAAGAGAGAGACATCTGTAAGATGACTCACTTATATAGGTTTGTAGTTTTAAAACAAGGTCTAATGGGTTTAAGCAATTTACAGATTAAGTCACACGAAGGTCCATCTTCCCCAATTGACTCCAAACGGATCTGACACAGTTACGGAATTTGTCGAGCTCAACGAAATACGCGCGCTGACACCAAGATGATGCAAAGATGAGATGAGCAAAGCCAAAGCAAAATTACGAAAAAGGGCTTAAACTACCTATCTCAGGTCAAAGGTTGCTCAACTACCTATCCAAGGCCCAAAACCAATTCCAAAAGAAATAAACAAAACAAAACACACACTAATAAGCCACTAATCCGGCTCAAAGGGGATCGGAGTGTTACAACTCCCGAGGCACGGCATACATAATCTCGTGGCAATCCATGCGGTATTGAGACACATACGAACCACCATAAAAGAAAAAGCACAAATCTCACGTGTGAGGACTGACATGTAACACGTGTCCATTTAAAACATTTGTGGAAGCTTGTGTAAATTTTTCTTGTACTTAACAACATCCTGTACAATTCAAATTTTTGAAATATGGTATTAAACATAAATTAAGTCTATTAAATTGAAATTGGAAACCAAAGATATAGAACTTAAAATAGTATTTTATACGAAACATAATCTTATGCTTAATGCTACATGACCAAAGTACAAGTGTCTACATAAATGATCCAAAGTGAGGATACATGGTGTGACCAAATACATATGATCTAAATACAATCCGAATAATAGACTTACATGTCCATCAAATCAGGTAACATAATGACGATATGACATAATGGCATGATGCATCAACATAGCCATACTAATAGCGTATTCTAGCATGTCCCAAAATATACCCGTGACTCTCTGCGAAATAGAAAACTGAAAAATGTTGTCAAGTCCACACTACTATACTATACTATACTATACATTGAGAAGTCTCTCGAAACTCCTCTATGGGTGCATTTGAGGTGAAATTAGTACTTAAACATGTTTGTAACATTAAGGGTAGCACTGTTAACACAACAGTTAAGCAAATATACATGCATATAAAGCTATCATATTGTATCAAATGAATTAGATACATTAATTAAAAGAGAGCAATAATCGCAAGTTAGGCATGTTGTGCATGAGTAAGTATGAATAACGAATCATAAACAGGATATCGAAACATACTAGTTGACATCCACAAGGTCATATTCTCCCCAAAGAGAGCGTATCATCTAGGTAGAGCGTATAATGTATATATGGGAATTATGCTAAGAGATTAGTCTAACTTCCTGAGGAGCGCCGACCAACCCCTCCATAAACTACTACAGTATAAACATAAAGAATAACCAAATTGGTCCCGTCAAACCTAACAAGGGTACAAGCTAAGTGGTACCGACTCAACATATCAAGACAGTCCGAATTCATCTCACACATACTTATCATTGATCTACATACTTATCATTGATCATATCATACATAAGGTATTTTCTGTCTTGAGAACATATTCAATCATAAAATTTGGAATTAAACAAATAATCGAGAGTCAAACAATGCATACATAATGAGCTAATAGAGCTCGAACGCTCTCAACCTTAGCTACACCCATTTTCGCTCACAAGCCGTACTCAATAGAAGCTCCAGAACTGATTTCGCCTCAAGGTTCGCTAAAAAGAATGGGTACATGATTAAGTCATGTTGAGGGTAAGGTTACTTAACAATATGAATACAATTAGATTGAGCATTTGTTAAAGATAGTTACTAGTCAACCATATGCTAGATAATCCAAGTTTCCAATGTCATTCAATAGATGAATTCATAAAACGTCCGGTGCTGTTGTGTTACCAAAATCTTTGTATTACGTTGTGTATGCAAAAGACACCTCTTCTTATGCAAACATTCATGACGTAATATTCAAAACTAACTGAAAAATCAAGAGGGAATGAGTGATAGCTCAACACTCTTCCTTCTTAGTATTTAACTACCGTTAGGCTAATTTGTTTGAGGTAAGAATACCATTTCTAAGGCTCTATATAGTCTTTAATTATACTTAATGTCCTAAGGTAGGATTTGTTTTAAGCATACCTCTAGGGTCTTGGTAGTAGGCTAAGATCGTTCTCAATTAATCCCCTTTTAAAGAAATAAAATAAAATTTTACTAAAACTAGGGGTACATTTACTCTCCAATAACTCTCATAAATGGTTCTAGAATATTCCTAACATGTGTATATGTTCCCGCCAAAACATTTTCATAAAATAGGTCTTATTTTCATAAAATAATTGTGCTCATATGGAGCTTGCCTCACGAAACATCGTGAGTGATTTTCGTAGAGGATTTTGAGCCAAAAGAGTACTAAATAATTCAAAAAGTACAATAAGTCATTCTTTATCTCATAAAATAGTCTAAAGTAATACCCATTGTTCCATACATACTAATACTTATCGGAGCTTCGGTAAGGCCCTATATTATGATAATTTTAGATATTATTATGGCTGTAGAAAATTTAGATAATCTAATGATAAATTTTAAAATGCCTCAACTCTACCTAAGACTAAAAGTGTAGCCTCTCCTTATACTCCACGATGGACTATGAAAGGTCCTTGGTGAGTTATTTGAACAAATCTTTAAATAAATATTTCAACCAAGAATTTCAGTTACCCAACCGATTTGGTATCTGTTCGACCTGTTGGACACCTCCTAGAACGAGAATTCGATTGATCGGACTTCAAGGCCGACCGGTCGACCTTGGAGCATTCTGCTTCGGGTAAAATCAGTTTCAAACTGATTTTTTCTCCTTTCTCTTTGGCTCCTTTCACTTCCATTCATCAAATAAGCCTTTTAATCACTCTTTAACACCAACCCACGTCATTAATTAAATTACACTCTCATTAATTATTAAAACTTAATAATCTTAATCAAAGAGGAAATGAGTTGTAGATTGACATACATAGAGAATTCATAGGAATCAACCAATTTAACATACACACAGTGATTATATCTAATTATACTTGCCTTAACTCAGTGCTTTATCAAAATCTATCTCTTCCTTTGGTTAGATGGTGGAGAAAGCTTAACTAGAGAATGATCTAAAACGTGCATTGAGAGAAATGAGAATGTGATGCATGCATGCACAAAGCTTGAGTCTTTGGGACCCTATTGAACCCAAGAAATGAAATGGGAATGGTGTTTTCTTCCTCAAGGCTTTTACAAGCACAAGGAAGGGAATAATGCCTTAGATTCCAAGAAGGAGAACAAGAAGAGTGAAGAGGAAGAAAAAAAAGCTCAAACCCTTGCATGCAACACCTCTAATGCCCAAAAATGGAGACAAGGTGAGGAAAAGAGCATGTGAGAGGAGAAGAGAACTATTGCTCTAGCAGAAATGAAGGAAGGAAAGGAGAACGAAGTGGGTTTGGGCCTTTTAAATGATGGGTTTTTCTAGAATTTGCAAATATCCCACTGGATTTCTCAAGTTTCCAATTTGAGTCAATTGGACTTAAACTGGGCCAAGATGGATCCGAATTGAGCTGAATCAAACATGAAAGATGACCTACAAGATGAGACACACTTGATGTAATTAATATGATGTCAATATGATGCAAGCCATGAGACTCTAAATTACAAAAAAGTCCTTGCCAACGGTTTGGTCAATTCTAACCCAACTACCTATCCATGACCCGATAAAAATTAAAATCAAAATAAATTAAGACAAAAATACATTAATTAATAGAAAATCAAGTTTAATTAATATAAATTACAATTAAGTTGGGTCGGGACGTTACAGGAACTCTTCTATAAATTAGGAATGTTTGGTGTTAATTTTTTCTCATTCACATTATGGATTCCCAATACTCTCAATTTCCTAATTTTTCCACACAACAATGACGAATTTTTAGTGTAGCCTCCAAAATCCCTGCTGATGAGGCCCCAAAGAAAAAGGCTGTTGTTCAAGGTACCGACTTCAGTATAGAAAATACCATCTTCTTGTTAGTTCGTGGCTGAACACCAGCTTGGATACTGTGCATGGAAAT
This sequence comes from Sextonia rubra, assembly GCA_037013555.1. Taxonomy (NCBI): domain Eukaryota; kingdom Viridiplantae; phylum Streptophyta; class Magnoliopsida; order Laurales; family Lauraceae; genus Sextonia; species Sextonia rubra. Next base: position 98,785,734 of record JASUAD010000001.1, on the reverse strand, counting down.
AAGCAGAAACTTGGGGCATTTTGGAAACGAGTGGGAGAGTACAACCACAATAGTAAGCAATTTGCCAATGCTCGAATTGACAAAATGTTGTCATAACGATGGAGTAAAATTCAAGCTTTTATTAACAAATTTTTTAGATATCTTGCCACAATTATTGCCAAAAATCAAAATGTCACAAATGAAGAAGACAAGGTAAAATTAAATAGCTGAATGAAGTTTTTTTTTCATTCTTAATTTGAGCTTAATTTTAATTTACAAATTGCAAAAGCAAAAAAAACTTATGAACATCTATACGATCAAGATTCACCTTAGACCATGTTTGGATTTTGTTGAGGCACCAACCAAAATGGGTGCAACTACAACATGATGTAACAGAGAAAAAAACTATAAAAAAACCAAAAAATTCCTCTTCCGGCTATTCATCGTCCTCTAATCCAAGCACTCCCATAAATATTGAGGAGAATAACTCAAACAATAATGCTTACGATCCCATGACGAGACCACTAGGCAAAAAGGCTGAGAAGAGAAAAATAAAACAAAGTACTATTTATGAACCCACACCTATTGCTCTCATCCAAAAAATGATGGATGATAAAAAGGAAAGAGATTGTTAGTGTCATTGTAAGAGTGTGTTGTCAATTACGTGACCAAAGTGTAGTTCGATTCTAGAACGATGTAGTTCACCTCGGAAGTTCATTGAAGATCAAGTCAAGTTCAAAGAAGTTCAAGCTAGTTCAAGACCATTCAAGGAAAACCTATCAATGAAGACTAAGCAAAGAAGTTCAACATCAAAGAAGATCATCTGTGAGTGCCAAGGGATAAGGTATCTGTGATCCCTAAGTGTCCTTGAAAACAAACTAGGAAATTAGGGTTTTCAAACACCCTGTTTTGTTCTACGGCTTGGACCACGGCTAAGCCGTAGATCCTACGGCTCACTTTCCAGAGAGTGTATTTTGGAGCTTTTTGTTCTACGGCTGACCCTACGGCTACACCGAAAAAATGTTACGGCTAAGCCGTAGTGTGTTTCACGGCTAAGCCGTAAATCTACGGGTCACAATCCAGAGAGTGTACTTGGCCATATTATGCTTACGGTTGACCTTATGGCCAAGCCGAAAGGCCTTCACGGCTAAGCCGTAAGGTTATTCACGGCTAAGCCGTAAAGATTACGGGCCACTCTCCAGAGAGCTGTTTCTGGGAAATTTGAGCTTACGGCTGACCCACGGTTAGGCCGAAAGGTGCTCACGGCTAAGCCGTATAAGAATTTACGGCTAAGCCGTAGGCCTAACCGTAAGAAGGAATTTGTGTTGAATCTGGTCAAACTAGCCGTTGGATGTTGTCAGAACTTACGGCTAAGCCGTAGACCATTCTGTTCTAAGCCGTAGAACTATCCGTTGGAGCTCATCTGTATTTAAAGAGGACCTCTTCCTTGCTCCAATCACTGAATTTATTGCTGAGAAAATCACTTGTATAGCTGAGCCTTTGCACCTCCATTAAAATCATCTTCAAAGCTCCCATAACCACCTACTCTCCAACATCAAAGAGTGCCATTATTGTTACAAGTAGAGTAGTTGGTGACTTAGGAAAGGCTTCTTCAAATCTGAGAGAATACCTTAGCCTTCCAAACCCTCTTGGAACCTCTTCCCTTGGCTGAGCTCACATCTGAAGATCTTCATGTCCAAGGAGCAAGAACAAGAGGCCAAAGCTTGGAGGTAGTCTTCAAGCATCAAGAGCACCACTCAAAACCAAGGTATTCAATTCCTTGTTTAGGTGTTCTTTAATATTTCAATTCATATTGCTGTATTTGGTGGAAGACAAACCACCGCATCAAAAATTGTTGTAATTGGTGGACTAGATCAAGGATCAACCACCTGATAAAAAAAAACTCTAATTGGTGGAAGACAAACCACCGCATCAAAAATTGTTGCAAGAGGTGTATGTTATGTGAGTACCTCTTATTTAGTGGAACCAAAAGAGATTGCTCTTGAGAGTGGATGTAGGTCTAGGACCGAACCACTATAAATCATTGTGTTTATTGTTTGTTGTGTGTGGATGTTGCCTTGCTTTCTTGTCACTTGAGTTGATGATCTTTTATATGCTACATCTCTATTGCTCTAGTTGCATTTCTAGACACTCACAACTCTGATTATCTCTCTCAATTTTAATAATCTTTCAGATTGTTCTTTAATAACATCTAAGTTTTGAAAAGAAATTTTTAATAGTCCTATTCACCCCCTCTCTAGGACTTGGTGAGATCTAGTTATTGCACTTTCAATGAAAACCAATTAGAGCTTCTTAAGCAAAAAATTAAGTAGGATAAAAAGAAGGTGCAATTGAAGAAACTATAAATGGAGATGGAGATTATGAGTATGGATATGTCCTAGATGTCTAAAGAGCAATAGCTATACTATTCTAAAAGAAGATGGTAAATTTTGAGAAGAGGGTTAGGTGATGGTGTTTGAATCGTATTTTACTTTTAGAAAAAAAATTTGTATTTTCATTTCAATTAATGAATTTTTTTTGTTTAAATATCTATTGTACTTGTATTTTATAGCCGTTGGTGAACACTAGCGTTAGAGAAAACTAGCCATTTTATAGCCATTAGAGAAAACTCATCGTTTTATAGCCATTGGAAAAAACTAGCCGTTGGAATATTTCTTATAGATAGACCACTTTTGTATAGAATTTGTAAGGATTTTTGTGTTGGTAAATTCATGGGTTGGACAAAACTTGAGTCCATTAGCATTGTATTTTTATATCTTTGAGTATGAACAATGGGTTGAGTCGCCGGGTGCACTATAGTGAAGAAATTGAAAAAAAGCGACAAATTCAAGTGATATTCTACGAACAACATGGATTAAAAAGGTCATATCTCACAAACTAAGCATTGGAAAGCTTGTTTCGAGCAAATTCCGTAGAGCCCAAGATCGCGTCAATCGAAGTTGAAACGAGAAAGTTATGGCCTCCGGAAGTTTGCAAAAAAGTGCTGAAATTTTCACCTAGGTAGAACCTTAATTTGACCGAACATGCCATTCATCCAACGGATCAGACAGGTGCAGAAAGTTCGCCGACTTATAATTTTTCAGTCCAATTGAAGGAAAACTTGCTTGTTTCATGCTAAATTCTTTCCTGATCGAATTATACTTATAAGGCACATATGAGGGCCTATAAAAAAGGGTTCTCTCTCAACCCTAAAACAAAAATCTCATTACTTTGAATGAGGAATATATTTTTGAGATCATCTCCTCTAGAGTTTTTTTGAGAGTTAAAGGGCTAAAGTTCTACTCTAAAGATTCTTGTCTTCTACATCTCAAGTAGAAGATTATCTTCTAAGCGTAGAAGACCTGAGGAGTCAAGCTAACTACTAGAAGGTGTCTAGTTGATTGGATTTGTAGCAGGCAATAATAGGCGGTTGTTGTAGAGTGAGTCTTTATAAGAGGTTGACATTACAGAGTCATGCGGATGTCTATAGGTGACTTATAACTACGGTATAATCCATAGTGCTTGATTATTAGTCCAGGTTGGACTCGTGGTTTTTTCCCGATTTCAGTTTTCACATAAAAATTGTGTGTTCTTGTGGTGTGTGCTTTTATTTGATTTATTTTCACTGCTTAGTTGATTGTTTGTATACATAATTTTGAGATTGATTGTATTAATCCATTTTAGAGGATCTTTCCCCCAAAAAACTTCAAGTGGTATTAGAGCGGGTTATACTAATTTGATGTGTTTGATCCTAAGAGATATCTAGAATGGTGCTCAATTAAGGAGGCACATAAATGATAAAGCTATCTATGCTGAAGAATAAGAAATCTGCCATAAAGATGTTCAAATCTAAGTCTGATCTGTCCAAAGAAATTGCTCATACTATGCTACACGATCAAATTATACAAGTGTGGTGGCTACTTGCAAAAACCCCTAATCAAGGTGATCAATCTCCATCCCCCAGTGCTGCTATGAAGATACAATTAAGAGGAAGCTGTAATCAAGGGGGAGCTATTGTTGGATCCAAGTTGATAACTTTACTGCATAATGATTATTAGCTTTGTCAATTATGAACAAAAAAGGGGAGATATTACATTAAGGGGGAGAATAGAATTTTTGTGCAATTTGAAGACAGATGGAGCTGCAGATGATTTCTTTTGCAACCAGTGCTGAGTTGATGGTAAAATTTTTTTTGTTATTTCAATTTACTCAATGTATTTTTTGTTTTATTTTTGGGTAGATTGAATGCATAGGAAGTTTTGTCCATGAATTACTAAAGGGGGAGATTGTAAGGATTTTTATGTTGGCAAATTCATGAGTTGGACAAAACTTGAGTCTATTAGCATTGTATTTTACATATCTTTGAGCATGGACAATGGGTTTAGTCACCGGGTGCACTGTAGTAAAGAAATTAAAGAAAAAGCGACAAATTCAAGTGATATTCTATGGACAACATGGATTAAAAAGGTTATATCTCATAAACCGAGATCGAATATGGGCTGTGACTCACCGTTGAAAAGCTTGTTTCGAGCAGGATAAAAGTGGGTGACCTTTTAATCAAAAAAAAAAACTATCCAAAAAAATTGAATTTTGCCAACAAAGTGGGTGTCCAAGTTGTCGGTTCAGCCGGTAGCCTAGCTTTAATGTGGAAAGGGACTATTGATCTAACCATCCTAAGTAAGGATAAGTGGTTTATCCATTGCTGCATTCAAAATAATATTGATAAATGACTTGCTAGTTTTATCGAAGGACCACCATACCCCTATGAGAAACATAACTTTTGGGCAAACATGACTGAAATTGGGGAACAAATCAAAGGGCCTTGGATGGTTGTAGGAGATTTCAATGGGGTTTTGGATAGCCATGAAAAATGGAGAGGAAAGTATTCAACCCCAAGAAAGCCAACAGAGCTCTAGAATTCATGGATAATATGAAAATGTTGGATCTTGGCTCCATTGGTTCGGTGTCAGGCCCCAGTTTCTTTAATTTTGGGTCGAGTTGGTTTGTCGGGTTCGAAACGGGTTGATAATGTTAGAGGAGGATTTGATAAGCCATTTTAGATGTTTGGGTCATTTTCATTTAGGGCATTTTCTGTATAGGGCCTATTGGAGGTGGGCTGGTTGGATCTCCTTAGGCTTGGGTCGAGTTATTTGACCTTTTGAACTAAAAGCCCTTTTTTGAAATTTTGTTAAACTTACTAAAAGAGTAAGGGGCCCTTCCTTGTAATTTAGGGAAATTCTTACGTTAAGCCAACCCTAAATCCTCCGATCTTCATTTCTTCATACGCACATTTCTTCCCTTCTTCCTCCTTTTCTCTGCAACCTAACCCTAGCAACCATCTGAGAAAACCCAAACTTGATCTAGGAGCTTAGGAGCACATCATTGCCTCATCTTCTTCTTTTCTCATGGTCTACTCTGATAGTATCCACAACTCTGGAAGGATTTGATTAATAGCGAACTTAGGAGTGGTGTTTTGCGTATGATTTCGTCTTCAAATTTGGTTTTGGGTATCGAAATCAAGGCAAATGGATAACTGTAACTAGTGTCATTTTAGTATTCATTGAATGATAGCATTAGATCTTTTCAGATGACTAGTTTGGTAATTGGTTTATAATCATGAGTTTTCAGGAGAAAAACCCAAAAATGGTACAAACAGTGCACACATACGGCTAAGTAGTAGGATTACTATGGCTTACTTTCCAGAGAGTAAAATTTGGAGAACTGTACTATGGCTAAGCCATAAATACTCCTACGGCTAAGCCATAAGGGGACTTACAGTTAAGCCAAAAGCCCAGATGCCCCAGCCATAAGGGAAATATGGCTAAGCCATAAGCCTGGATGGCCCAACCGTAAGGGAAATATGGCTAAGCCATAGAGTATCCACAGCTATGCCATGAATGCATAGGAACTTTAATTAAATTAAATGTGTAGACTGGTAGGTTAAAATAAATAACCATAGTTGAGGGCTCAGCTGCACAAACGGCACTATAAGTAAGTGACCCACGTAAGTGACTTTTAGAGTGTAGGATCATTTGACCCCACATCATGCTCAACAGATGGTTATGAATCGAATCAATTTGAAGGTTAGGTCTGAAATTATAGATGGGATCTATTTGTTAAGAAAGTTAGTTACATGTACACATAGAATTGAATTGGATTCGGGAAGGGAATGTGTGTTACGGGATGCCTCACATGATAGATACTGAAAGTGGATTATTAGCATCATGGGCACACATTGTCACACTAAAGAAATGTTTGATTCAATATGTATATCTAACTAACTATGACTGATAGATGGTGTAGGGCTTATACTTAGAAAAAAGTGGAAATTACTACATGATCATAATACATAAGTAAACTCTGTAACCTAAGTACACCAACTGTTAAAGGAATGGGTGATGGAAGTTAGGGTATCATAGCACGAATCATTGAACATCTGTATATGTATATATCTGTTTATATATCTGACTGACTACAACTTGGAGGTGAAGGCACGCCATTGGGTCACGTGTACGTTGGGATTTCGTACACAGCTGTGCCATATTTGTTATATCTGGTGGGAATACCTATTTTTGTATATTATATCTACAGGAATACTCATTTTTATATAATGTATCTGCGGTAATGCCCATTTTTGTAGAATGTATCTATAGGAATACCCATTTTTGTTTATCGTATCTGCTGAAATATCCGTTTTTTTATATTGTATCTGTGGGAATACCCATTTTGTGCATTTATGTCATTGGATTTACATTCAGTATGTTTTAGGGTAGAATGTAAAATATGCTTTAATTCAATTGATTAACATTATTGCTTGCAGTTTACCTCTTGCCAGATTACGTTAATCTAACCCATTACTTTTAGTGTCTAGGTCTTATTGCCGATGTCGAATCGGAGGGTCAGGCGACGTAGGAGATTCCGTCATATAGCGGAGTTGTTGAATGGAGCCCTGATGACATTGTCTGAACTATCTTAGTATTGGAGACAAGATCGAAACATTAGCTTGTGCAATAAGGCCATATCTAGGGCCACTTGCTAACTATTAAATTTATTTGTTTGGGAATTTCAACTTTAATTATTATGCTTCGAAGCACTTGACCTTGATTTAATTATTATTCAGATTTGTTATATGGGTTGTATGTGATACTTAGCTGTGCAAATTATGGATTACAGTTCTGCGTGTGGTTATAGTTGCTTGATTACCAAGCATAGCCTCAGAATAACTTCGATCCACCCAGATTTGAGGCCTGTATTTTTTACGTAAGAAAATTTTTAATTAGCCATAATTCTCATACCCCTAAGACCAGGTTTGGATCCAGCCCAGTTTTAGGGGCATGACATCCAGTGTGTACATGGTCTAGGTAGGAGAAAGGGCCTTCCTTATGTGAAAAAAAGATTAGATGAAGCCATCGGTAACATAGAGTGGAGAAACCAATTCTCAAATACGATTTTCTCTGTGCTTACCATTAGAGGGTCTGACCATGCCCCAATTTTATTCATTGAAAATCCAAAACCACCATAAACTCCTTGGACCATTCAGATTTCATAGTATGTGGCTAAGGGCCGAAAAATGTGAAGAAATCATTTTGATTAGATGGTCTAGATGCACAAAGGTTAGTGGGAAGAACATTGATCGCACTTTAATCCTTTTGGCTAAGGACCTACTTAAATGGAACAAAGTCAATTTCTTGTTTGATATCGCCGCTGTCAACAGCATCGCCGTTGCCGGTCACTGCTGGTCACCATTGTCGTCGCCGCGAGCAACCGTTGGTCCCTAGACCAGTTCGCCGTAGCCCATAAAGATAATGGCATTTGTAGACAAAAGAGGGTTAAAGAAGATGACTAGCCTGGGTTTATTCACCCAGGTCACTTATGTTCGGGTTAGGTCAGTTTGACCTGACCCGTGGAGTATAAGCCCAGGTCAGCAAGTGCAGGTTGGTTCGGGTTTCGGGTCGGGTCGTTTCGACCCAACCCGTGGTGAAAGTCGAGTCAAGAAGCACAGGTTGCAGGTCAGGTTAAGTCGGGTCGACCTGAACCCGGTTGCAATCCGTCCAGCCTATCAACTGCTGACGACGTCAGTAGAGTGACGTCACCAGGCTGACGTCAGCCCACATCATCGGACCAACGGTCAAAGGCCATGGTTGACTAGATTGACAACAGAATTTTGTTTCTGCGATATCTTGATCATCCGACGTCTGATCGAAGATCCGTTTGCGCCTACAAACTCGTTTCGAGCAGATCTATGTGTTTGTAAAAGAAGATTGACTGTTTGACAATCAACGAGGAGTTTGACCAAATCAGAGCATAGAAAACCGTTTTTACGATATCGGAGCTATCTAGGGTTGGATTTCAGATCTGTTTCTTCCAGCGTGCTCATGTTGACGAGATCTATAGTGTGGTGCAAGAGTTGAGGTCAGTGTTAGTTGTTTGTTTTTTTCTTGTTGCTTAATTTAATTAAGATGGAGAACACTACTATCAACAATACTATGGTTAAGATCAACCATTCTAATTGGTTGTTCTGGAAACCGAAGATGGAGGATATTTTTTATTGGAAAGACCTTCATGATCCCGTTGAAGGGGATAATGCCCGATCAAAAGATATACAAGATGTTGAATGGAACAAGTTGCATAGAAAAGCGATTGGTCACATTAGACAATGGGTTGATAACAGTATATTTCACCATGTATCTAATGAAACAATTGCAAATACCCTTTGGAAAAAGCTAGAAGCAATGTATGATAAAAAGACCACAGTGAACAAAACCTTTTTTATCAGAAAGCTTGTGAACATGAAATTCAAGGATGGCGATCAGATTGAAGATCACATCAATGAGTCCCAAAGTGTGGTAAATCAGTTAGCCACTATGAAGATGGTCCTTGATGATGAGATGCAAGCTTTGTTGCTTTTGAGTTTTTTGCCGGATACATGGGAGACATTAATTGTTTCCGTGAGCAACTCTACTCCAAATGGTGTGTTGTCCATAAGTCAGGTTACCAGTATTCTACAAAATGAAGAAACTAGAAGAAAATCTGCAGGGACAGATAATGCACAGGCCTTTGTTACTGAGAACAGGGGAGGAGTAAAAGTAGAGGACCAAATGGGGGTCGTGGCAAGTCTAGAGGTAAATTACAGGCCAAGTCTAGTGGTGAATCACAAACCAACAAAAAATCTATGAAATGCTTTTTCTGTGGCAAGATGGGTTACATCAGAAAAAATTGCTTTGCCTTGAGGGAACAGAAAGGATCCAACAATGAGAAGAAGAATGACAGTGGTAACACTACAGCTACTTTGGAAAAGAAAGTAATGGTGCTCACCGGCGATAATGATAAGTGTTTGAGTGTTGTAGATGATAAGGTTGAGTGGGTTATTGACACAGCAGCATCCTACCATGTTAATCCTTGCAAGGAGATGTTCAAGATATACAAAGCGAGTAACTTTGGTACTGTGAAGATGGGCAACACAAGTCATTCAGAGATTGTTGGTATTGGTGATGTCTACATTAAAACCGATATTGGTTGCATAATGATGCTGAAAGATGTGCGACATATTCCAGATCTGCGATTGAATCTGATTTTCGAGACTGTATTGAATCGTGTCGGTTATGAGAATTACTTCGAAAATGGTAGATGAAAGCTCACTGAAGGGTCTCTTGTTATTACGTGAGGAAAAACGGGTAATACGCTTTATAAAACATATGTAAAACTGTGCAAAGATGTGTTGAATGTTGTTCAAGATAGTTCATCTTTGAATCTGTGGCATAAGAAGCTTGGTTATATGAATGAGAAATGCCTGCAGATGTTGGCAAAGAAGAATTTAATTCTTTGCTCTAAAGGTATATCCCTTGACCCTTGTGATTATTATTTGTATGGCAAACAACATAAGGTTGCTTTTTCTTCGACATCAAAATTGAAATTAAATGTGTTGGATTTGGTATATTCTGATGTTTGTGGTCTCATGGAGGTAAAATCATTGGGTGGCAATAGGTTTTTCGTCACGTTCATTGATGATGCATCTAGAAAAGTCTGGGTTTATCTATTGAAATCAAAGGATCAAGTGTTCCAGATTTTTCAATAGTTTCATGTCAAAGTTGAAAGAGAAACAGGTAAACTCTTGAAGTGTCTCCGCATAGATAATGGAGGTGAGTACACATCCAATCAATTCAGAAGCTATTACTTGAAACATGGCATACGACATGAAAAGACAGTTCCTACTACTCCACAACACAATGGTGTGGCAGAGAGAATGAACTGTACTATTCTTAAGAAGATGAGATGCATAATGAGATTAGCACAGTTGCCTAAGTCATTATAGGGTGAAGCCGTTCTGACTACCAGTTATTTAATTAACAGATCTTTCTTAGTTCCTTTGAATTTTAATCTTCCAGAGAGAAGATGGACAGGTAAAAATGCTTCCTATTCACACTTCAAAGTGTTTAGGTGTAAGGCATTTGCACATGTACCAAAGGAGCAGTGTTCCAAGTTGGATAATAAGGCAGTGAGTTGCATCTTTCTTGGCTATGGTGGAGATGAGTTTGGTTACAGGTTATGAAATCCAGAAAAGAGGAAAATTATCAGAAGTAAGGATGTAGTTTTCCATGAAGACCAGTTCTTTGGAGATATTGAAAAGATTAATAAGTCTTCTGGGATAGTTGATGGAGTGGTTGATCTCACACTGACTCCTTCTCCGGTGTAGACTACAGGTGGAGAAGGTGGACAAAACGATCTAGATCGTGATGAGACACAGGGGTTGCTAGAAGATGAGGGTGTTGAGCAGGGGGAGCTGCAGTCTCCTTAATTGGAAACCACGGAACCTCAAGTTAGGAGGTCTACACAAGAGCGTCAACCATCAACTAAGTATCCTGCATCCGAATATATTTTGCTCACTAATGAGGGGGAGCCAGAGAGCTTTCGAGAAGCAATGACTCATGCTGATAAAGATGAGTGGACAAAGGCCATGCAGGATGAGATGAATTCTTTAAAGAAGAACAAAATATATGAGCTTGTGCAACTTCCTAAAGATAAGAATATTCTAAAAAACAAATGGGTATTCAAGCTGAAAAATGATGAGAATGGAAAATTGGTGAAGCACAAAGTACGGGTCGTGGTAAAAGGCTTTACATAGACAAAAGGTATCGACTTCAATGATGTTTTCTCTCTTGTTGTGAAAATGACTTCTATTAGATTCGTCTTGGGTCTAGCCGCCAGCATGGACCTTGAGCTTGAACAAATAGACGTGAAAACTGCATTTCTTCATGGTGACTTAAAAAAAGAGATCTACATGATTCAGCCACAGGGGTTTGAGGTAGAAGAAAAAGAATACATGGTTTGCAAGTTGAAGAAGAGTCTCTACGAGCTGAAGCAAGCACCGAGACAGAGGTAAAAGAAGTTTGATTCATTCATATTGAGTCATGGGTACCGGAGGACAGCTACAGATCATTGTGTTTATGTTCATCGATTTATCGATGGCAGGTTAATCATTCTTCTTTTATATGTAGATGATATGCTGATAGTTGGATAGGATAGCAAGTTGATTGGGCAAGTTAAAAGAAGAGATGTCAAAATCGTTTGACATGAAAGACTTAGGTCCCACACGAACGATATTGAGCATGCAAATACATCATGACAGGAGTTCCAAACAACTGTGGTTATCCCAAGAGAAATATGTTAAACGAGTACTTGAACAGTTCGACATAAAGAATGCTAAGCCAGTTAGCATGCCTCTAGTTAGTCATTTCAAACTAAGCAAGCGCTTGTGTCCTACTACAGATGATAAAAAGGAACGGATGGCATGTGTTCCTTACTCCTCTGCTGTGGGAAGTCTCATGTATACCATGGTTTGTACACTGTTAGACACTGCTCATGCTATGAGTTTAGTGAGTAAATTTCTCTTTAACCTTGGATAAGAGCGTTGGGAAGCAATGAAGTAGATCTTTAGGTATTTGAGAGGTACTTCCAAGATGTGCTTGTGTTTTGAATGTTCAAAACCAGTGGTGGAAGGTTATACTAATGTTGATTTTGCAGGCGATTTTGATCATTGGTTGTTGACTTCTGGTTATTTGTTTACTTTCGTAGGAAAAGTTATCTCCTGGCAATCAAAGTTGCAGAAGTGTATAGCACAATCTACAACTGAAGCAGAATACATAGCTACTAATGAAACAGGGAGAAATATGCTTTGGTTGAAGAGATTTCTTCAAAAATTAGGTTTGAAGCAAGAAGAATATGTAGTTTACTATGATAGTCAAAATGCTATGGATTTCGGTGAGAATGCCACATATCATGGTCGCATGAAGCACATTAATATTGAGTACCATTGGATTCGTGAGGTGATCGAGAAGAACTTAATGAAGTTGGAAAAGATTCACTTGGACAAGAATCCCTCGGACATGATGACAAAGGTTATGTCTAAGGGAAAGCTGGAGCTGTGTTCAGAGTTGGCAAAGCTGAATTCCCAGTAAAGGGTTTAGGGTGTCTTCCCCATGGTTTGGAGAGGGAGATTGTTGGCCAAGTGGGTCCAAACTAATTAGGTTCGGTCTCTTGGGTAATTTCCCTAATTATATTAGGAATTTCCTGTTTGTTAAAATAGTAGTTTTCTAATAGGATTAGGACTTTTCTTTTTTCTAAGATAGAGCTCTTAGGAGATAAGGAAGTAATGATTATATATATAATGTAATTTTTAATCCTAGATAGAGGCTGAGATTCCAAGGCTGTGGTTTCACAGATTGGAAGAGAACCTAGTTGAAATTGGTTTTCCGTGGACATAGGCATATTTGCCAAACCACGTAAATCTCTTATCTTCTTGTGTGGTTGATTGTTGATCTTAGTTGCTTACGCACACACGTGCACAACAAGACAAAATCTAGAGATGATCAGAAATAAAGAAGCTAACCTTGCCTCTGGAAATTGAAATTGATCTAAGCAGGAAACTTGATCAATATCTGTGTTGAGAAGACCTTTGGAAACAAAATTGGAGAGAGTTATGGTTGAGAGAAGGAGATAGGAATACTAAGTTCTTCCACTTAAGCACAATGAATGGGAGGAAAAATAATAGAATTGAGAAAATCACAAATAAAATGGCTTGATAGGAGGGGAGAGATAGAGGAGGCCTTTTGTGACAATCTAAAACAAAGCTTTATTTCTTCTGGCTCGAGAGACCTCACTAAAATTAAAAACTTGATTAGCCTCATAGTTTCCGTAGAAGAAGACTTAGTCCTTATAGCCACCCTAATGGAGGAGGAGATAAAGAAAGCTGTGAGCCAAATGAGGTCCCCCAAATCCCTAGGACCATATGGTATTTGACTAAATTTTTTCAACACATGTGGGTATCAATTGGACCAAACATTACAATTATAGTGCAAGACTTTTTCAAAAAGAGACGCTCCCTTAATAAAATTAACGAGACCTTTATAGTCTACATCCCTAAAAAGAGCAACCCTCAATGTGTGAATGACTTTAAACCCATTAGTCTATGTAATGTTATTTACAAAGTAATTTTAAAGGTAGTGGCCAATGAACTTAAGCTGGTTCTCAATAAAGTTATTAGGCTCTACCAGAGTGCCTTTGTGGAATGAAGGGCTATCTCTGACAATTATAAAGTAGCTCATAAAATTATTCATTCTTTTTAGAAAAAGAAAAAGGAGATACTTTATGTCTAAAGCTAGATATGGTTAAAGCTTATGATCATATGGAATGGGATTTCCTAGCTCAGTACAGTCTTAGAGGCTTTACCATGAGGGATTCATTAGAATCATTTTAGAATGTATCTTCGGCCTCATTTTCCATTTTGCTCAATGAATCCCCATAGGGGTCAATCACCCCATTGAGAAGTCTAAGACAAGGAGATCCCTTCTCTCACTACTTATTTATCTTTGGAGTTGAGGTCCTCTAAAAAATGTTATTAAAAGAGGAAGAGGAAAGAAATATCCATGGAATTAAAGTCTCTAAGTCGGCACCTAGCATTACCCATCTTGTCTTTGATGATGATTGCCTTCTATTTTGCCAAGCTAAAATTAGTGAAGGCAAATCTCTGTTTGGAAATACAACTAGATTCCATCAAACAGGAGACTGGGTGACAAATCTTTGTTTGGAAATACAACTAGATTCTATCAAATAGGAGACTCACAAAACTACATTTTGATGTGAACCCTATGGTTAAAGACCTGTGGAACCCAGATAAGAGCTGGAATGTTCAGCTTATTAGAAGTGTCTTCAATAATTCTACTGATGCCGACAATATCCTCAATATCTATATTCCTTGAAGTGTTAGAAATGACAAGAGAATCTGGCCTTCTACGAAAGGGGGGAAATTATCGGGAAGGTCTACCTACATAATTATTCATAATGGTAGGAACTATAATCCTAGACCGCCAGTAAATTAAAAGGCATTTTGAGGTCTTCCTCTACCCAAAGAGTTCTATTGTTTGGTTGGAAATGTATTAACAATGGAATCGAGGTCCGCAAATTATTTCATAGAAAATCTATTTATGTATATGCCTCTTGTCCTATTTGCGACAGCTCAAAAGAATCTATCAAATATGCTCTTTTCTAGTGTGAACATGCAAGAGCCATTTGGTTTGGATCTACCTTAGGGATGTTATCTCACTCTATGGTCCCTCGTACAATTAATAAGTGGTGGATTGTCTTTGTGCATTTTTACAAGACTTCAGCCCACCTATCCATCCTCAAACTTAATCATTGGTTTTGGCCATATGGTGGGGCTTGTGGAAAAGTAGAAGTGATTTAATTTTTATGGGTGAGAAAATTCAGCCCCTTAGTACTATTGATATTGCTAAAAGACTAATTTTTACTGGTAAAAAAAAGAAGAAGAAGTCCTACTTAGGACCACTTTCCTTTTCCCATGATTTTAGCTTGAGGATCCCTAGTAACACAGCTCTTACGTTCTTTGATGCCTCATTTAGAATTGTTAATGGAAAAATAAGCTTCGGCCTCACTATTTGGTTTGATAACTCTTGGGTGTATGCAAGATCATAGAATGATGCCAAGGCTTTCTCTCCAAAAGAAGCAAAGGTAGGGGCAATCTTATTTGCTCTAAGGGAGGCACAGTCGAGGGGATTTAGCAAGACTCAACTTTTGTCTAATGCTTTAGAAGTTGTAAGAGCGATTAATGGGACTCCAGACTGGTCCATTTATTCTATTCTATTAGACATTAAGGATTTGGCTTTTTGTTTTGATGATATCATCTTCTCCCATATCCCTAGAAGGCTTAAGACTTTGCTCATGAGCTTGCCAAGAGCACGTACGGGAAGGATATTTTTGTAGGAGGGTTAAGAGATTGGGTTATTCTGTTTTGGAGGGTGGTGGTTTCTTTTTTGTTTTTTATATGGCTATTGTTTAGTTCTCTCTTTAATGAATTTTCAATCTTCACCAAAAAAAAAAAAAAACCCAAAACCAAAGCAAAACCACTCTTGTTTAAAAGCTCACATATTGTTTAAATACAGGTCCTAAGTAGGGGTGTACCCACATATAGGGATATCACGGTAGTTGCCCCAATTGAGTTTAGGTCTGCTTCCAAAATTCATGTGAAAATTCAAGGTCCCTACCCAAAGCCCACATGAAAATTATGGGTTTGCCCACAAAGTCCAACTATCCATCTGGAGTGCGCGCCGCCCCCCACCCCCCCCCCCCCCCCCCCAAAAAAAAAAACCTCAACACAATAAAAAAAAAAAAGAAAAGAAGAAAAAAAAATAGAAAGAAAGAAAAAGAAAAAGAAAGAAACCGAATAATCTTGCCGCCACTAGCCCTAATTGGAGCTTGGTATGGTTTGAGTCTGTTTACTAAGCATTGGATAAGGATGTAAGAAATAGAGATTCGGAGTTGGGCCTGGCTGAAATGGGGTTGGAAATGGTTATCGAATTATGTGAGTATTGAAGTCTTAGGATTGGATGTGCTCTAGGGCTGGGACAACATGACCTTGGATTTTAGAACTTGGGCAAGGCATTGAACTAATTTTTTTTGGCATGTGTAGTATATGGACTGAGCATGGATTAAGTGATACGAAGCCATGCCTAGCCCAAAGAAAGTAATGCATGCAGTTTAGTGTGTTACCCATCAAATGCTTAGAAAGCTCGGTCTAACCTGACACTTATAAGGCAGGTTGAGATAGAGCTGGACGGGATATGAGCTTTCTTTTTCTAAAGTTGGGGTGGAGTGGATATGCCTCAGCTCAACCCATGAAAACACCAACGTTGGATCCCAATATTAAAAAGGGTATATAACTGCTGTTTTGGATCCATGAAATATTTCGGTAAGGATCTATATCCATGCATGCAGGGTCCAGAACATATGGATATGGAATTGGATCCTTGTATGTCCAACTTAAGAATCCAGATAGAGGACGATTACATACACACACATAAAAGACGCATTTGCCCATGTCTTTTGGGTGGGTTGCACTTGATCATCAATTTGAATGGACCATCCAACATCACCCCCGCCCCCAAGCCAATGTGTCATGGATCCTAACAAGCTGGATCAGCTTTCATTTTTCATTTCTAATTTAAGCATTAAAGTTGTGGCCCACACATCAAGGTTCTTTTGCCTTCTGTAAAAGATCAAGGGATTAAAAGGATTGGGCTGACTTGAAACTTCCTTTCTAAGATGGTCCCACCTAGATCACCCCTCGTCCTATTATCCATGGGGCTCTTACATACATGCAGTTTGGGCTACCCATGGCAATGGCCCAAAGGCAATAATATTGTTGACGCACTGCCTCATTTGGGTGGCCTTGTACTTCGGAAGAGGTAGCGAACGGGCCAAGATTTCTTTGTTCAAGCTTCTATAGGCCCAAATTGATTGCTGACTAGCTCTAATTTCTTATCTCACAGACTTCAAAAACCGCTTTGTTCAAGTTTTCCCTGCACATATGGACTACCCCATTGAATTGACACATTCAAATTTGAGGTTCATCTAGTTATATCTTACTCACCTTTGGATAGAAATTTCAAGAAAGGTCTCCCAAAACTGTGAAACCTGATGGACATAGATCAAGGATGATTCAATGGAGTTGATATTTTGCACAACCATAGGTCTTTTTGAGATATTTCCATCAACCTGCCCTACTTTGGGCATGTTGTGGATATGACACCACTATTGTGCGCGTGTGTGTATAAGTAACTAAGATCAACAATCAATCACACAAGAAGACAATAGATTTACGTGATTCAGCAAAAATGCCTACGTCTACGGAAAACCAATTTTCATTAGGTTCTTCTCGAATCTGTGAATCCACAGCCTTCGAGTTTTAGCATATGTTAGGATTACAGATTGCATCATATATATAATCATCACTTTCTTATTCCCCAATAACTCTATTCTTAAATAAAGGAAAGTCCTAATTTTATTAAGAGACTACTATTTACAAATAGGAAATTTCTAATATAATAAGGGAAACTACCCAAGACAATGAACCCTATCGGTCTAAACCCACTTGTCCAACAACCTCCCCCTCTAGACTATGGGGAAGACACCCTGATCACTTTACTAGGAGTTCAGCCCTGCCAACTTTGAACACAACTCTAGCTTTTCCTTAGACACAACCTTTGTTATCATATACGAGGGATTTTTGTCAGTGTGAACCTTTTCTAGTTTCATGAAGTTCTTTTTGATAACCTCACGAATCCAATGGTACTTGACATCAATGTGCTTCATGCGACCATGATATTTAGCATTTTTACGGAAATCCATAGCACTCTAACCATCACAGTAAACTACATATTCTTCTTGCTTCAAACTTAGTTTTTCAAGGAATCTCTTTAACCAAAGCATCTCTCTTTCTGCTTCATTAGCAGCTATGTATTCTGCTTCAGTTGTAGATTGTGCTCTACACTTCTACAACTTCTATTGCCAGGAGATAGCTCTCCCTACGAAAGTAAACAAATAACTAAAAGTTGACAACCAACGATCAAGATCGCCCACAAAATTAACATCAATATAACCTTTCACTACTGGTTTTGAGCCTTAGAAACATAAGCACAACTTGGAAGTACCTATCAAATATTTGAAGATCCACTTCACTACTTTCCAGTATTCTTTTCCAGGGTTAAATAGAAATTTACTCACTAAACTCATAGCATGAGCAATGTCTGGCCATGTGCAAACCATGGCATACATAAGACTCCCTACAGCAGAGCAGTAAGGAACACATGCCATTTGTTCCTTTTCATTATCTGTAGTAGGACACAAGCGCTTGCTTAATTTGAAGTGACTAGCTAGAGGCATGCTAACTGACTTAACATTCTTCATGTTGAACTGCTCAAGTACTTGTTCAACATATTTCTCCTGTGATAATTACAGTTGCTTGGAACTTTCGTCACGATGTATTTGCATGCCTAATATCGTTTGTGTGGGACCTAAGTCTTTCATGTCAAACGACTTTGATATCTCCTCTTTCAATTTACCAAATCAACTTACTATCATATCCAACTATCAGCATATCATCTATATACAAAAGAAAGATGATGAACCTACCATTGATAAATCAGTGAACATAAACACAGTGATTTACAACTGTCCTCTAGTACCCATGACTAAACACGAATGAATCAAACTTCTTATACCACTGTCTCGGTGCTTGCTTTAGCATGTAGAAACTCTTTTTCAACTTGCAAATCATCTGTTCTTTTCCTTCTACCTCAAATCTCCCTGGCTGAGTTATGTAGATCTCTTTTTTTAAGTCACCGTGAAGAAATGTAGTCTTCACGTCCATCTACTCAAGCTCAAGGTCCATGCTGGCGGCTAAACCCAAGACGACTCTGACAGAAGTCATCTTTATAACAGAAGAAAAAACATCACTGAAGTCGATACCTTTCGTTTTGTGCGAAGCCTTTTACCACTAACTGTGCTTTGTGCTTCACTAGTTTTCCATTTTCATCATTTTTCAGCTTGAACACCTATTTGTTTTTCATAACATTCCTATCATTAGTGTTACAACCTGAGCCTAGGAGATTGGGGGTTAAAACTAATCCGAACCAGTGAAATACGTACTCCCGCACAAATACACTTAAACCCTGTCTAAATGCACATGCGCAAGGGAATTTCACACGTGCCAATACATGCACGCGGAAGCTGTAGGTATCATTGCATAATAAGAGACGTACACAGAAACAAAATAATACATATACAAAAGATTACATAAAGTTCAGAGTTACACAAAATGGGCCAAATACAAGATATACAGATCATGAATAAACCCAAAATCCATTGAGCTTCCAAAATGAGGAAGACCTATATGCATTTATGACATTGTCGTGCTCCGATGGAGTGATCACATCCACTCCTCTAGTCCTAAAGGGACATATGGGGTCTGCCCTAGAGTCTGGTTGACCGACGAGGAGTCGGTCAAGGGATCTAAGACTGCAACACCAAGGACAACTCATGAATACAATGATTCAGCAAAGTATAAGCGATAATGAGTTAACATATGTTGTATCTAACAGAATAAGTAACAATGGATAAATTATAGAATTTCAATTTCTTATACTAGGCAGTCGTGCAGTCAGATAAAACATGCTAACAAAATCAATGTATACATGATGTGTACATAGCTAGGTGGCTACTACATGTGCCATATGCTCCCAAAAAGGGATCTTACATACATACTGAGAACAACATCGACCAAGCCAGGGTACGAATGGGTCTCGGGTTCTTAGGGTCCAGAAGCCCTAAGACATAAACTCACTGCAGTGGTGCCATACATACTATGCCAAATTCAACCCCGTCGGGTATCTTAAGGCTGAGGCTGAGTAGTGCTGGACCATGTGGAGTCAATCATATACTAGAACTTGAGTAAACCATGCGTGTTATATCAAACATATATCATACGTTCCAAACATATACATTCAACTCATACGTACAAGGCTTAAGATATCATATTGGACATAGCAAACATAATGGGTCTATTGGACATAGCAAACATAACGGGTCAGACATAACGGAAATATAGTGAACATGTCAAACAAATCATAGCAAATGGGCATATTGAAACTAGACAACCTATATCAAAGAGTGGAGGCCAATGAACATAAATTAAGATCATGCAACTCATTCCTGCTCGAATCAAGAACATTTACTAGCCAATTCTAATCTAGTCATCCAGTGTTTCTAACCATGTATGATGATGTAGTTTTAAGTTATCCGATACACAGTTGTCTTTCATCTTGTGTTGCATTATATCGGGACAGTGTATCGAAGTCCTTTAAACCAACACCCATGGGGAGGTGCTTAACAACTGGATAACGTACATGAATGAGTCGCAGCCGTCAAGATCATTCATGCAATTCTGTCATATTCCATTGGGCAAGTCAAAGTTACCTATGTTTCAACTCAAAGGCCCTACAAAGTCTTTTTAAACTCTAACTTTCTTAACATTCACAGGTCTTACGGCTCAGCCGTGAGTGACCTACGGCTTAGCCGTAGACATCTTACGACTTAGCCGTAATATGTGTTGGGTTCAGCCGTGGTTCCCCTTACTGTTCATCCACATTTTCAGCTTAGCCCTGATTTGTTTTATGGCTCAGCCTTGTTTTGTTCTACGGCTTAGCCTTCTTAGGGTTACGGCGTAGCCGTAACACATTACACGGCTTAGCCGTGGCTGGACCATAGAAGGTTCTTTCAAATTTCAGCTCTCTGAAAATTAAGCCATATCTTGACCTACGGTTGAGTCACGGTTAGCCTACAGCTCAGCCGTAGCACATTTTACGGCTTAGTCGTAGCCTTACCATAGAAGAATTCTGGGTTGTACAGCTCTCTGGACTTTGAGCCGTACGCAGTTACAGCTTAGCCATAAACTGCACAGGGTCAATTTCTTGAACTGTTACAGAATCAGCTGTATGTGTACAACACTCACACAACAACATCTGAAGGATAAAATTCAACACAATTGGGCTGTCAAACACATTCCACATGCAAGATTAAGAAAATATTTAAAATCAAATATATACCAACATGGGTTCATCCAAATCATGCTTATACTTGCCTCAAATGGGTTCTAACAAGTGCACAGTTGTCCTTTGGCTCAAATTCGACGACGAACTACCTACCTATCATCGTGCATGCAGAAGAAGAAAGAGAGACTGAGAGAGAGACGTTGAGTGACTGTATCATTGGTGTGAAGAAAAAGGAAGAAGAAGAAATCAAAACCCAAGGCTCACCTTAACCCACACCAAAGATGAATCAAAAGCGTAAGTGCACAATTCCCCCTTCCTTGACTGATCGACAAGAAGAAACAAGAAGAGAATGAGAAGAAATAAACCAATGTGAAGATGAAGAGTGAAAGAGTCAGTGCATGCACTTGACTTATATAAAGATAAGGATTAAGAAAAATATATATATAAATTCCAAACATTCAAGAGAATTACAATTTGAGTCAATAACCTCTCAACGGAAACAAATGACATCATTCACATATGAGGCAGTTACGGATATTAACGAGCTTGACGAAAGACACACATTGCACCAAAATGATGCATGAATGACAATGTCTTACAAAATCTTATCCATTTCAAGTTAAACTCAACCCAACTACTTATCCATGACCCAGAATGAAACCAAAAAGAATTCAAAACACAAACAATAACTAATTTGTCATTACTTAGTCGCTAAACCAGATTAAGTTGGGTTGGAGTGTTACAATTAGGAAGTTGCACCAGCTTATAAGTCTTGTTCTTTTTCAAAGAACTCATCTCATCGTGCATAGCCTTCATCCACTCATTTTTGTCATCATGAGTCATTGCTACTCAGAAGCTCCCTGGCTCCCCCCTCATCAGTAAGCAAAATATATTCGGATGCAAGATACTTAGTTGATGGTTGACTCTCTCGTGTAGACCTCCTAGCTGAAGTTCCATGGTCTTTAATCGAGGAGATTACAGCTCTCTCTGCTCAACACTCTCATCATCTGGTAACCTCTGTGCCTCATCATGATCCAGATTGTTTTGTCCACCTTCTCCACCTATAGTTTGCACCGGAGATGGAGTCCATGTAAGATCAACCACTTCATCAACTATTTCAGAAGACTTATCAATCTTCTCAACATCTCCAAAAAACAGGTCTTCATGGAAAACCACATCCCTACCTCTGATAATTCTTTTCTTCTCTAGATCCCATTACCTGTAACCAAATTCATCTCCACCATAGCCAATAAAGATGCAACTCACTACCTTATCGTGATGCAACTCACTACCTTATTGTCTAACTTTGAATGTTGCTCCTTTGGTACATATGCAAACGCCTTACACCCAAACACCTTCAAGTGTGAATAGGAAGCATTTTTATCTGTCCATCTTCTCTCTAGAAGATCAAAACTCAAAGGAATTGAGAGAGAGATCTGTTAATCAGATAACCAGCAATCAGAATGGCTTCACCCCATAATGACTTAGGCAATGTGCTAATCTCATCATGCATCTCATCTTCTAAAGAATAGTGCGGTTCATTCTCTCTGCCACACCATTATGCTATGAAGTATCAGGAACTATTTTTTCATGTCGAATACCATGCTTCAAGCAATAGCTTCTAAACTGGTTGGATGTGTACTCACCTCCATTATCTGTGCGGAGACACTTCAAAAGTTTACCTATTTCTCTTTCAACCATGACATAAAACTGTTAAAAAGTCTGGAACACATGATCCTTTAATTCAATGCATAAACTGTAACACTCCGATCCCCTTTGAGCCGGATTAGTGGCTCATTAGTGTGTGTTTTGTTTTATTTTATTCTTTTGGACTTGGTTTTGGGCCTTGGATAGGTAGTTGAGCAACCTTTGACCTGAGATAGGTAGTTCTAAGCCCTTTTTCGTAATTTTGCTTTGGCTTTGCTCATCTCATCTTTGCATCATCTTGGTGTCAGCACGCGTATTTCGTTGAGCTCGACAAATTCCGTAACTGTGTCAGATCCGTTTGGAGTCAATTGGAGAAGTTAGACCTTCGTGTGACTTGAACTGTAATTAGTATAAACTTACCGGACTTTGACCTAAACCACAAAACCTATTTAAATGAGTCACTCTCCAGGTGTCTCTCTCTTGCTCCATTTCATTTGATCGTTGCATGCAAGAGGAATTCCAGGGAAGCTCTCCACGTTCGTTCTCTCTCTCTCTCTCTTCTTTCCTTCTCTTGATCGATTGAGGATTTGGATCCTCTGTTTGGCTTGGGTTCTTCTCCATTCTCTCATCTCTGTCCTTGCCTTAGGTAAGTGGGTTCTTTCCCAACTCTTTGTATTTCTTCTCCAAATTACATCTCCCATTCTCTGTTGCTTTGTCTTCATCTCATGCATGTGTGATTGCTTTGATTTGTTTTGATTTTAGTTGCTTGGAGCTTGATTTCAGAGGATTTTGTCAGATTTGAGGCAAGTATAAGTACAGGCTTTGATAACACATATGGGTGTTTGTTTGATGGCTTTGATTCACTCTTATTCTTTGTCTAGCATGTTTTACAGCCACAATTTGTGAATTTGGAACCTCTGTAACTCATTTTATTCAGTTTCTGTATCAAATTTCAGTTTCTGTACTCAGCCCGAATTCATCTCTGTATTGTACGGCTAAGCCGTGAACTTCTACGGCTTGGTTTCCAGAGACTCGAAATTTGAGTTTTGTTCTACGGCTAGGCTACGGCTAAGCCGTAAATTGTCCTACGGCTGAGCCGTAAGCTAGCCGTGACCCAACCGTACCCCAGCCGTGAATTAATTCTCTGATCAGTCGAAACTTTTCTGATATCAGTACTCCTACGGTGAGGCTACGGCTAAGCCGTGGATTGGTCTACGGCTAAGCCGTATACTGACTGTAGCTCAGCCGTGAGAGGTATCAGATCAGAGGTGGAAAAGCTGACAGTTTAGCCGTGTTCTGAAGGGAACCACGGCTAAGCCGTAGTGCATATTGCGGCTACGCCGTAGGATGCCACGGCTAAGCCGTAGGTCACCCATGGCTAAACCGTAAGACCTGTTAAATATCAGTTAACTTAGGCTAATGGTGTGACCTTGTAGGGCTCAAATACAGGTTAACCATACCCGTAAACCGGCCCAAATGGATTCTTTGGAGCGCATGAATAGTCTGTTAGGCTGTGACTTATTCATGTGAGTGTTGCTCATTGTTAAGCACCCCCCCATGGGTGTTGGTTTAAGGGACTTCGGTGCACATGAGGATTATATTGCAACACTAGGATGGCAACGGTGCATCGAATAACTTAAAACTACCTCAACATGCACGGTTAGTGACAGTGATGCAACTAGATTAGACTTGGCTTGTAATGAACCTTGATTCCGTATTAATCTGAGATGCATTGCATATTGTTTATGGTTTTGCCCTCTGTTCTGTTAATCTATGTTATGCATTCCTCAGTCATTTTGCTTTCGTTCTGTATATCTGTATTATTCTTCGCTCTGTACTATGTTTTGATCTATGCTATGCTTTGTATATTCTCTGGCTTTGTATATCTCTGATTTTTGGGTATTCCCTGGTGGCTCTGCCCAGAGGTTAATACGTGAGGATAAGATCCGGTCCTTGTCATCGGTGAGTCCAAAGCGGATAATCTCCTTTCTTTAGCTTTGATTTGATTGGTATTAGTCTGGCTCTACTCAGCCTCAGCCCTAGGATACCCGACGGGGTTACCTCTGGCGTAGATCTCTGTATCTCTGTTTTAACTGCAGTGTTGCTTTGTCTTGGGACCCCGGAACCCAGGAACCGAGACCCGTTGTACCTTTGGCCTGGACAGCGGTGTTCTCCTCTGCTCTGCTCTGCTCTGCTCTGCTCTCTTTTGGAGAGAACATGGTTAACGTAGTAGCCAACTAGTTCAGTATTCTATGTTTTGATTCCATTATCATGTTTTACTCCTATGCACGATTTGCTTAGCATACTAAGATGGACTCTGTATTTAATCTTCTGTCCCTATTTCATTTCGCTTTGATACTATGCGTGTTTCTTTCCTGTTACTTATATTTGCTGGATCGTTGTATTCATTTGTGTTGTCTGTGGTGTTGCAGGCACAGATACCTTGCCCAGCTCCCCGGCGGTCGAGGAGGCTGCAGGGGCGAGTGTAGAGGCACCCTCCGGTCTGGCAGAGTGGGCCTGATCACTTCTGCCAAGTGCGTGCATGCATACCAGTGGCTTTTATTTTGCGTTTTGGTTTTTGAGAGCTTGTATTTGGACTTTGGACTTTGGACTTGTATTCTGTATATTTTGTGTATATTGATTTTGGTGTGTATTCGGTTTTATCTCAGTGTATTTGTCTTTGTCTTTTCCGTTTCGTATTTGCTTTGGCTTCCGCTATTTTATTTTCCTTTGTTGCTTGCTATGATATGTACAGCTTCCGCGTACGCTTAGTTCGCACGTGTTAGATCCCTTGTGTACGTGCATCTGGACTGGGTTTGGGTGCACGTGCACGGGAGTACGTGTGTCACCGGTTTAGCTTTTCGCTAACCCCCGAATTCTGGGCTCGGGTCGTGACATACGTATTGTATGGTATCAGAGCATGCTAGTTATAAGCATGTAGGCATCTAAGATCGTGGTGAGATAACGATATCAACTATTTGACTCGAGGTCTCATATGTTGATTTGGGGTTTGACTAACTCAGGGCATGTTATATTTGTGTGTTGTGTTTCTTTTCCTTTTACAGGATGGCATCAGGATCAGGATCTAGGGATGAGAATCAACAGGGCCATAACGGTGATAGTGGATCGGTACCCCCACATATCAGCAGTGAGGAGCGCTTGATGATGATGATGCAGTCTATGCAGTCATTACAGGCGCAGATGGCATCCATGGTAGATAGGCAGAGTCAGGCTGCTGCAGTAGCATCACCTCATGTAGATCAGCAGGTGATTTTCCAGCCTAAGGAATCAGATCCTAATGCGCTTTTCGACAAGTTCCGTAAGCGAGGGGCGACTGAGTTCCATGGGATAGAGGATGCATTGCAGGCTGAGCAATGGTTGGAGCAGACTGAAGAGCTATTTGATACGATTGTGTGCAGCAACAAGCAGAAGGTAGTTCTCACAGCCTCTATGCTTCGGAGTGTAGCTAAGACATGGTGGAGGAGTGTTAAGACCTCATTTCAGACTATGCCCAGTGCCACAGTTTGGGAGACCTTCAAGCAGCAATTCCGTCGTAAGTTCATGCCTCTCCATATTCAGCGAGCCAAGGAAGTGGAATTCTTCAACCTTCAGCAGAGACAGATGTCAGTTGCAGATTATGTACACAGGTTTACAGAGTTGTCTCATTTCGCAGAGGATATGGTGAACACGGAGCATAAGAAGGTGACTCGCTTCGTCAACGGCCTAAATCCGAGACACAAACGCCACGTGGTTGCTTGTATGTGGCCGGCTACCTTGGATGATGCTATTGACAGGGCTTATGATGCAGAGGCCATCTTTGAGGAGGAGCGAACAGAGGCTAAGAGGGCAGCAGGTTTCAGTGGCAGAAGTCAGTTCCAGAAGAAGTTCAAGGGTAAACAGGGCAGTTCGAGCAGTCCTCAGATAGTTTGCAGTCACTGTGGGAAGGATCACCCCACCGACAGATGTTGGAGGAAGAGTGGGGCTTGTTTCGGGTGTGGCTCTACGGACCACAGGCGGGCCCAATGCCCGAAGTTTCAGTCCTCTCCACAGACGAGACAGACAGGACCTACAGCACAGGGCAGATCTCAGCCAGCTCGCCCAGGTCAGAAGCCGAATCGCCAGACAGCCCGAGCCTATGCTGCTACGCATGAGGGCGCGGAGGAGGCCACGATAGTGGAAGGTAAAATTTTAATTTCCGATGCAGAAGCTTTAGCTTTATTTGACTCCGGGTCTACGCGTTCGTACGTAGCACCCCATTTTGCTGTGCAGCTTCGACAGCGACCCACACCACTTCCATACTTGTTGCTAGTATCCACTCCGGTTGGTAAGCGGGTGGAGTGCAGTGTGTTTTACCCTCAGTGTGATGTGCGGATAGCTGGTCATCAGCTCCCAGTAGACCTCGTGTTGCTCACGACACTGGATTTTGATGTGATTCTTGGTATGGACTGGCTTGCGAGATATCATGCGTGTATCAATTGCTACAGCAAGGCTATTTATTTTGATTTAGGCAGCGGATTCCGATTTGAGGGCAGCCAGACGAAGTGCCCCAGGCGTGTGATATCTGCTTGTAAGGCAGACAGGATGCTTCGTAGGGGATGTGAAGGATTTCTTGCATTCATTTCAGAGAAGAAAGATCAGCGACAGCTCAGCGAGATTCCAGTAGTCAGCGAGTTCCCGGATGTCTTTCCGGAGGATGTGCCAGGGTTACCACCAGCTCGAGAGATAGAGTTTGCGATTGATTTGATGCCAGGTACAGCACCCATCAGTAGAGCTCCATATCGTATGGCACCTGCAGAGTTGTTGGAATTAAAGAAACAGTTGCAGGATTTGTTGGATAAAGGGTTCATACGCCCAAGTGTTTCACCTTGGGGAGCTCCTGTATTGTTTGTCAAGAAGAAGGATGGCAGTTTCCGGATGTGCATTGACTACAGGCAGTTGAACAAAGTGACTATCAAGAACAAATACCCATTGCCTAGGATTGATGAGTTGTTCGATCAACTTCAGGGTGCAGCTTACTTCTCTAAGATTGACTTGAGGTCAGGATATCACCAGCTCAGGGTGAAGGATGAGGATGTTCCTAAGACAGCTTTTAGGACTCGGTATGGACACTACGAGTTCCTTGTCATGCCGTTTGGTTTGACGAACGCACCCGCAGCTTTTATGGCGTTGATGAACAGGGTGTTTACTTCCTTCTTGGACCAGTTCGTTGTGGTTTTTATAGATGACATATTGGTCTATTCGAAGACTGCTGAGGAACATACAGACCATCTGAGGAAGGCATTGCAGCTGCTTCAAGATCACAAGTTGTATGCAAAGTTGGCTAAGTGTGATTTCTGGTTAGAGCAAGTTGCATTTCTGGGTCATAAGATTTCTAGAGATGGATTGATGGTGGATCCGGCTAAGATTGAGGCAGTAGTCCATTGGCCCCGTCCTAGATCAGTGACAGAGATTCAGAGTTTTCTGGGATTAGCAGGATATTACCGCAGGTTTGTGCAGGATTTCTCGAAGATTTCAGCCCCGCTGACTCAGTTGACTCGGAAGAAGGTCCCGTATGAGTGGACAGAGAAATGTGAGCGTAGTTTTCAGTTGCTGAAGGAAAAGCTCACTACGGCGCCAGTGTTGACTCTCCCGAATGGTAGTGAGGGATTCATGATTTACTCAGATGCCTCTAGAGTTGGACTAGGCTGTGTACTGATGCAGAATCAGAAGGTGATTGCCTATGGATCCAGACAGTTGAAAGAACATGAGAAGAACTATGCCACACATGACTTGGAGTTAGCATCCATTGTATTTGCATTGAAGTTGTGGCGACATTACCTGTACGGTGTGAAGTTTGAGGTCCATTCCGATCATCACAGTTTGCAGTACCTGTTTGATCAGCATGACTTGAATATGAGGCAGCGAAGGTGGTTGGAGTTCATCAAAGATTACGACTTTCCGATCAAGTACCACCCAGGCAAAGGCAATGTAGTTGCAGATGCACTTAGCAGGAGGACAGACAGTCTTCAGGTGTTGGCAGGATTTTATATGCTTGTGCGTGATCAGCCTGTTGAGGTTCAGATGGTAGGTGGATTGGTGACATTAGCTACTACCATCGTGTTTCAGCCTGAGGTGATTCAGCAGATCAAGGATCGCCAGTTTGAGGACCCCCTCCTGGTGAAGTTCAGAGATCGAATTGCAGATCGACCGGATTTTAGCTTGGTAGATGGAGTTTTATACTTTCGGAATAGACTGTGTGTTCCCGCTGTGGACGAGCTGAAAGATAAGTTGATGACAGATGCGCACGATGCCCGATATGCGATGCACCCCGGTAGTACGAAGATGTACCAGAACTTGAAAGATAGATTTTGGTGGAACAATATGAAGCGGGAGATCGCAGGGTTCGTAGCTCGATGTTTGACCTGTCAGAGGGTGAAAGCGGATCATCAGCGACCTCCAGGATCATTGCATCCATTGCACACTCCGCAGTGGAAGTGGGAGCACATTACGATGGATTTCGTCTCCGGTTTTCCGCCGACCAGTAGGAAGAATAATGCGATCTGGGTCATAGTGGACAGATTAACTAAGTCAGCACATTTCCTTCCGTTCAAAAAAGGGATGACATTCACGGAGATGGCCAGGAAGTTTGTTGACGAGATAGTCAGATTGCATGGCACCCCAGTATCGATTGTGTCAGATCGAGACAGTCGTTTTGTATCTTCATTCTGGAGAGCATTTCAGGAAGCTATGGGTACGAAGCTGAGTTTTAGTACGGCATACCACCCCCAGACCGATGGACAGTCGGAGCGTACCATTCAGACGTTGGAGGATATGCTCAGAGCTAGTGTGCTGAACTTTGAGAAGGAATGGGATACACATCTGGCCTTGTGTGAGTTTGCTTACAACAACAGCTTCCATGAGAGTATTGGTATGGCACCTTATGAGGCTCTATACGGACGCAAGTGCAGGACCCCAGTGTGCTGGGAAGAAGTTGGAACTAGAAGTTTCCATGGTCCGACGATCATTGCTGAGACGACAGAGAAAGTGCAGAAAGTGATAGAGAATCTGAAGATTGCTCGGTCCAGGCAGAAGAGCTATGCGGATACGCGGAGGAGACCTTTGGCATTTCAAGTTGGAGATTGGGTGTTCCTTAAAGTTTCTCCGATGAAGGGCACAGTTCGATTTGGTCAGAAGGGCAAGTTAGCTCCGAGATATGTAGGACCGTTCGAAGTCAAGAGCCGAGTTGGAGATTTAGCCTATCGGTTGACACTTCCAGTTGAGTTCTCCGGTGTTCACGATGTGTTCCATGTGTCGATGCTCCGTAAGTATGTGCCAGATCCGAGCCATGTGATTCGCTACGATGATATCCAGATTCAGCCTAATGCGACTTACGTTGAGCGTCCGCTTCGCATCGTTGGGACACGAGAGCAGATTCTCCGTACCAGGACTATCAGATGGGTTAAAGTGTTGTGGGAGCATCACGGTCCGGATGAGGCTACTTGGGAGCTAGAGGAGCAGCTAGCGCGCCAGTACCCCCAGCTCTTTGCGCAGGTAGGTAGTCATTCCGAGGACGGAATGATTCCTAGTGGGGGAGGATGTAACACTCCGATCCCCTTTGAGCCGGATTAGTGGCTCATTAGTGTGTGTTTTGTTTTATTTTATTCTTTTGGACTTGGTTTTGGGCCTTGGATAGGTAGTTGAGCAACCTTTGACCTGAGATAGGTAGTTCTAAGCCCTTTTTCGTAATTTTGCTTTGGCTTTGCTCATCTCATCTTTGCATCATCTTGGTGTCAGCACGCGTATTTCGTTGAGCTCGACAAATTCCGTAACTGTGTCAGATCCGTTTGGAGTCAATTGGAGAAGTTAGACCTTCGTGTGACTTGAACTGTAATTAGTATAAACTTACCGGACTTTGACCTAAACCACAAAACCTATTTAAATGAGTCACTCTCCAGGTGTCTCTCTCTTGCTCCATTTCATTTGATCGTTGCATGCAAGAGGAATTCCAGGGAAGCTCTCCACGTTCGTTCTCTCTCTCTCTCTCTTCTTTCCTTCTCTTGATCGATTGAGGATTTGGATCCTCTGTTTGGCTTGGGTTCTTCTCCATTCTCTCATCTCTGTCCTTGCCTTAGGTAAGTGGGTTCTTTCCCAACTCTTTGTATTTCTTCTCCAAATTACATCTCCCATTCTCTGTTGCTTTGTCTTCATCTCATGCATGTGTGATTGCTTTGATTTGTTTTGATTTTAGTTGCTTGGAGCTTGATTTCAGAGGATTTTGTCAGATTTGAGGCAAGTATAAGTACAGGCTTTGATAACACATATGGGTGTTTGTTTGATGGCTTTGATTCACTCTTATTCTTTGTCTAGCATGTTTTACAGCCACAATTTGTGAATTTGGAACCTCTGTAACTCATTTTATTCAGTTTCTGTATCAAATTTCAGTTTCTGTACTCAGCCCGAATTCATCTCTGTATTGTACGGCTAAGCCGTGAACTTCTACGGCTTGGTTTCCAGAGACTCGAAATTTGAGTTTTGTTCTACGGCTAGGCTACGGCTAAGCCGTAAATTGTCCTACGGCTGAGCCGTAAGCTAGCCGTGACCCAACCGTACCCCAGCCGTGAATTAATTCTCTGATCAGTCGAAACTTTTCTGATATCAGTACTCCTACGGTGAGGCTACGGCTAAGCCGTGGATTGGTCTACGGCTAAGCCGTATACTGACTGTAGCTCAGCCGTGAGAGGTATCAGATCAGAGGTGGAAAAGCTGACAGTTTAGCCGTGTTCTGAAGGGAACCACGGCTAAGCCGTAGTGCATATTGCGGCTACGCCGTAGGATGCCACGGCTAAGCCGTAGGTCACCCATGGCTAAACCGTAAGACCTGTTAAATATCAGTTAACTTAGGCTAATGGTGTGACCTTGTAGGGCTCAAATACAGGTTAACCATACCCGTAAACCGGCCCAAATGGATTCTTTGGAGCGCATGAATAGTCTGTTAGGCTGTGACTTATTCATGTGAGTGTTGCTCATTGTTAAGCACCCCCCCATGGGTGTTGGTTTAAGGGACTTCGGTGCACATGAGGATTATATTGCAACACTAGGATGGCAACGGTGCATCGAATAACTTAAAACTACCTCAACATGCACGGTTAGTGACAGTGATGCAACTAGATTAGACTTGGCTTGTAATGAACCTTGATTCCGTATTAATCTGAGATGCATTGCATATTGTTTATGGTTTTGCCCTCTGTTCTGTTAATCTATGTTATGCATTCCTCAGTCATTTTGCTTTCGTTCTGTATATCTGTATTATTCTTCGCTCTGTACTATGTTTTGATCTATGCTATGCTTTGTATATTCTCTGGCTTTGTATATCTCTGATTTTTGGGTATTCCCTGGTGGCTCTGCCCAGAGGTTAATACGTGAGGATAAGATCCGGTCCTTGTCATCGGTGAGTCCAAAGCGGATAATCTCCTTTCTTTAGCTTTGATTTGATTGGTATTAGTCTGGCTCTACTCAGCCTCAGCCCTAGGATACCCGACGGGGTTACCTCTGGCGTAGATCTCTGTATCTCTGTTTTAACTGCAGTGTTGCTTTGTCTTGGGACCCCGGAACCCAGGAACCGAGACCCGTTGTACCTTTGGCCTGGACAGCGGTGTTCTCCTCTGCTCTGCTCTGCTCTGCTCTGCTCTCTTTTGGAGAGAACATGGTTAACGTAGTAGCCAACTAGTTCAGTATTCTATGTTTTGATTCCATTATCATGTTTTACTCCTATGCACGATTTGCTTAGCATACTAAGATGGACTCTGTATTTAATCTTCTGTCCCTATTTCATTTCGCTTTGATACTATGCGTGTTTCTTTCCTGTTACTTATATTTGCTGGATCGTTGTATTCATTTGTGTTGTCTGTGGTGTTGCAGGCACAGATACCTTGCCCAGCTCCCCGGCGGTCGAGGAGGCTGCAGGGGCGAGTGTAGAGGCACCCTCCGGTCTGGCAGAGTGGGCCTGATCACTTCTGCCAAGTGCGTGCATGCATACCAGTGGCTTTTATTTTGCGTTTTGGTTTTTGAGAGCTTGTATTTGGACTTTGGACTTTGGACTTGTATTCTGTATATTTTGTGTATATTGATTTTGGTGTGTATTCGGTTTTATCTCAGTGTATTTGTCTTTGTCTTTTCCGTTTCGTATTTGCTTTGGCTTCCGCTATTTTATTTTCCTTTGTTGCTTGCTATGATATGTACAGCTTCCGCGTACGCTTAGTTCGCACGTGTTAGATCCCTTGTGTGCGTGCATCTGGACTGGGTTTGGGTGCACGTGCACGGGAGTACGTGTGTCACCGGTTTAGCTTTTCGCTAACCCCCGAATTCTGGGCTCGGGTCGTGACATAAACCCAGACTTTCCTGGATACATCATCGATAAATGTGACAAAGAACTTATTGCCACTCAATGAGTCTACTTCCATGGGACCACAAATATCAAAATATACCAAATCCAATACATTAGATCTCAATTTTGATGTCAAAGAGAAAGTATCCCTATGTTGTTTACCAAATAAGCAATAATCACAAAGGTCAAGGGATATACCTATAGAGTAAGGAATTAAATCCTTCTTTGCCAACATCTGCAAGCCTTTCTCACTCATATGACCAAGTCTCTATGCCACAATTCGGAGAGGAACTATCTTTAACAACATTCAACACACCTTTGCACAATTGCACATGTGTTTTGTAAAGCGTATTACTTGCTTTCGCTTTTGCAATAATAAGAGATACTCTAGTGAGTTTCCATTTGCCATTTCGAAGTAATTCTCATAACCTGCACAATCCAATGCAGTCCCAAAAATCAGATTCAACAGTAGATCAAGAACATGTGGCACATCTTTCAGCTTCATTATGCAACTAATATCGGTTTTAATGCGGACATCACCAATACTAATAATCTCTGAATGATTCGTGTTGCCCATCTTCACAGTACCAAATCATTTGCTTTGTACGTCTTGAACATCTTCCTACAAGGAGTAGCATGGTAGGATGCTGCTGTGTCAACAACCCACTCAACTCAGTCAATTTGATCATCTGCAACACTCAAACACTCATCATCATCGCTAGCGAGCACCACCACTCCTGTCCCAAAGTAACGATAGTGTTATCACTGTCATTCTTCTTTTCATTGTTAGATGCTTTCTGTTCCTTCAATGCAAAACAATTTTTTCTGATTTAGCCAATCTTGGCATAGAAAAAGCATTTCACAAACTTTTTCTCGATCTGTGATGCACTTCTAAACTTGCCACAGCCGCCCTTTGGTCCTCTACTCTTACTCTTCCCTTTCTTCTCAGTAATAAAGGCTTGTGCATTACCTGTCCTTGCGGTTTTCCTTCTAGTTTCTTAATTCTGTAAACTACTGGTAACCTGACTCATGGACAACACAACATCTAAAGTAGAGTTACTCATAGAAACAACCACAGTCTCCCATGTATCCGACAAAGAACTCAAAGCAACAAAGCTTGCATCTCATCATCAAGGATCATTTTCATTGTGGCTAACTAATTGACCACACTTTGGAACTCATTAATGTGATCTTCGATCAGACCACCATATTGAATTTCATGTGCACAAGTTTTCTGATTAAAAAGATTTTATTCACTGTGATCTTTTTATCATACCTTGTTTCTCACTTTTTCCAAATGATATGTGCATTGATTTCATTAGACACATGGTGAAAATATACTGTTATCAACCAACTCTCTGATGTGACCAATCGCTTTTCTATTCAACTTGTTCCATTCAACATCTTTCATATCATTTGGTCGGGCACTATCCCCCTCAATGGGATCATAGAGGTCTTTGCAATAGAGGATGTCCTCCATCTTCGGTTTCCAGTTCAACCAATTGGATTGGTTGAGCTTAACCATGCTAGTGTTTACAGTATTATTCTCCATCTTAATTAAATTAAGCAATAGGAAAAAACAAACAGCTAACACTGACCTTAACTCTTAAATCAAGGTGTAGATCTGTCACGACCCTAGCCCAGGCGATCAGGGGTTAGTTAAAAATCTAACCAGTGACACATATACTCTCGTGCATATGCACTTAGACCCAGTCTAGATGAACACGCACAAGAGAAAATCACACGTGCAAACATGTACGCGGAAGCTGTAGGTATCAAACCGAAACACGAAACATACAGGAAAATCAACTGAATGATAACCAACTGGTTATATACAGGTCGGAAATATACAAATGGAATTCAATCACAAAGAGACAGAACATAACTAACATCAATGACAGAAAAGAAGGCAATATGCAAATATGATAATGTCGCACTCTCCGCAAACCCTAAAGAGACCATTGAAGTCTCCCAAACAAACTGAATGACCGACAAGAATTCGTCGGGGTACCTGAGCCTGCAACACCAAGGACAATCTGTGAATACAACGATTCAGCGAAGTATAAGCAGTAATAAGTTAACACGTGTGGTCTCTAATATAATAAAAGATATGAATAATCATAACATTTTAATTTAGTAGTCTAGGCAGTTGTGCATTCACATTAACATATGCTCTCTGAATCAATGTGTACGTAACATAACATGTACATACTAGTTGGCTACTACGTGCGCCATATGCTCCCAAATAAGGATCTTATATCCGTGCAGAAAACACCATGGGCCAGATGGGTCTTGGTTTCCTGGGGTCCGGATTCCCCAAAACGTTTTCTTCTGCAGTAAGGCCATGTAAACTATACCAAAGTCACCCCGTCGGAATCTTAAGGTTAAGGCTCAGTAGTGCCAGACCATATCGAGTCAACCAATATAAGAACATGCATATCATAACGTGCGTATCATTACGTGCATAGCTTAACATGTATATCTTATCAGAACGTGATGTGTATGTCTTGTTAAGCATATATCAAACAGATGCAAGAGGTCATACGAGTTCAACTAATCAACAACCACATCAACCTTAGCAGATCAAACAATATAATGGAGACCAACAAAGTAGAAAGCATTAGGATAACCAAGGATGAAGGCATCTCAACTCATGTATATCAAATAGTAATATCGAACATGCAAGACCGCTGTTCCACTCGGGATTAACCATGGATAGAGCTAGGAATATCCAATAGCGTGCCCTAGCGCATAACGCGTATAAGAGGGCAAAGATCGAAGCCAAGATGCAATGCAAATCAGATTATCTTTCAAGAATTATGATCTTTTACTAGCCAATCCTATTCTAGTTATCCAGTGTTTCTAACCGTGCATGATGATGTAGTTTTAAGTTGTCTGATGCACCATTGTCTAGTGTTGCAGTGTATCTGGAATGTGCACCGAAGTCCCTTAAACCAACACCCATGGAGAGGTGCTAAACAACCGGATAACGTGCATGAATGAATCGCAGCCCTCGAGATCATTCATGTCATAAATTCATACCATCGGGCAAGTTTAGGTGATCTACATGCTATCATGAAGGCCATATCAGTCTCTTCCTTAGTCTTACCCAGTTTTTAGACATTGCTTAAGGGTGGTACGGCTTAGCCGTAGGTGAACATACGGCTTAGCCGTAGGCAGCTTACTGCTTAGCCGTAATATGCACTGCGGCTCAACCGCGGTTCCCCTTTACTGTTCATCCGCAATTACGGTTCACCCGTATTTTGTTCTACGGTTTAGCCGTGTGCTGTTCTACGGCTTAGCCGTGGCTGGGCCGTAGAAGGTCTGTCAATTGCTTACTTTCAGTTAATCCAGAAAAGTCACCATGTACTGATCTACGGCTGGGTCACGGCTGAGATACGGCTTAGCCGTAGAACAATATACGGCTTAGCCGTGTCTTGGCCGTAGAAGAAAACTGGGTTTTTCCCTCTTGGACTTTAAGCCGAAGGTGAATTACGGCTTAGCCGTGGTACACACAGAAGCATTTTTTAAACTGCTTACAGAAACACTGAAACACATACAAACAAGCTACATCACATGTCATAGAGGGAAACGAACACAAGATGGGCTGTAAACTTCATTCATAGGCAAGAATACTCAACTTAATCACAAGCAAACATATACCCACATGGTTTAGTCACGTTATGCTTATACTTGCCTTCAAATGGGGTCTACACACTCTTTGTTGTCCTTGGGCTCAATTCACGTGCTAGCATGCTCCTAGACACCACGCATGCAAAAGGGGGAGAAACAAGAGAGGAACGTGAGTGCATGAAACTGTGGTTGTCTGTCTGGAAAGCAATGAAAAGAAGTAAAGGTGCGAGGAAGACGAGAGCTCACCTTAAACCACACATGACTGAAGGACCAAACCTGGACATGCATAGCTCTCCCTGACTTGCTCGATAGAAGGAAAGGAGGAACGAGAAGAAGAAACCTCAAGGGAGAGAGAGACAGAATAGTAAGAGAGGAGGAGAAGGTCGATGGACTTATAAAGATAAACATAAAGGCAAATTTGCAATAAAGTCCAAGCATTTGGACTATTTCCAGTTTGAGTCATTGGCGGGTCTAACGGAAACAATTGACATATTTGGCAAACGACTTAGTTACGGGAATCAACAAGCGTACCAAAAGACACGCATTAAAGCCAAGATGATGCATGAATGATGACATCGAACAAAATCGAATATTACGAAAAAGGGCTTATGTCTACCTAAACCAGGTCAAACTCAACCCAACTACCTAACCATAACCCGAAACCAAGCAAAAACACGAGCAAAACACAATTAGCAACGAAGTCATCCGGAATTAGCCGCTAATCCAGGTCAAATTGGGTCGGAGTGTTAGAAGATCTTATCATTACAAGCATGATGGAAGAAACGGATTTGAAATCTGACCTCGAATTGCTCCGATATGGCAGAAACGATCTTTTGCGCTTCGATTTGGTCAAACTACTCGTTGACCGTCAAACAGCCAATTTTCTTCAACAAACGTGTAAATCTCCTCGAAACAAGTCTGTATGCTCAAATGGATCTCCAATTGGATGTCAGATTATCAAAATATCCAGAAACAAATTTCTGTCGTCGATCCCGGTCAAACCTGCCTTTTTGACCATATGATCCTATTGACGCATGATGACATCAGCACTTTGCTATTACGAGCTGGGCTTCTACAAACGGGTTCAGGTAGACCCGACCCAAGCTGAAACTACACATGGGCTTCTACACCACATGTTAGGTCGAACTAACCCAACCAGAACATAACCTGACATGGGTTAAGAAACCCAGGCCTTTATCTTCTTCCTCTTTCCCTGTTTCAGCGAATGGGGAGCCGAAACCTACTGTTCTCCTCTTCTTGGCAGCGGTGGACAGGCATTCCGGGGGAGCAGTAGCTCTGGCAACTACATCGAGTGGTAGTCGAGGACGATTGCAACAATGACGACCGGCTGCGATGAGTGAGTGGCGATCACAGTGGCGGCAGTTGCTAGGCGAGAATGGCGGCAGCGACCCTCGCCTCAGGTTCCAATTGTCACAGAGGAAACCGGTAGCCCTTCTTCTCGGTCCCAGCCAAACTCAAGAACCCATATCTTCTTTCTTCTTCAAAATTGTGCGGCCTAGCAAGATCACAGCTATGATCTCTTTCTCCTTTGTTTCCCAAAACAGAGTTCCGAACCCTTTACAAGGATTCAACTTCATTGATCTTTGTGCACACAACCTCCAAGCCCTAGGAGACCCTAGCCAGGCTTTGATACCACTTGTTGTGGATATGACACCGCCGTTATATACGTGTGTATGTAGGCAACCAAGATCAACAATTAATCATATAAGAATATAAGAGATTTACATAGTTTGGCAAATATGCCTATGTCCACGGGAAATCAATTTCCACTAAATTCTCCTTCAATCTGTGAATCCACAGCCTTGAAATCTCAGCATATATTTAGGGTTACAGATTACATCATATATATATAATCATTACTTCCTTATCTCCTAAAAACTATATTCTTTGATAAAAAAAAGGTTTACTTCTATTAAGAGACTACTATTTAGAAAACAAGAAATTCCTAATATAATTAGGAAAACTACTCAAAACAATGAACCCAATTGGTCTGGACCCACTTGGTCAACATGACAATGGTCTTATGTGAGTTCATTGCACCAATCGCACCGTCGGGTTTATCGCACAACGTCTGCACCCTATGTATGCCCTCTGTATGCATGCATTTGGTTTTCTATTGATCCCAACTACAAAATAACCGTTAGAGCACTATCTCTGTTGGGCTATACTGGACCACCACAAAACAAGGAGATGGTCAGAACGGGAAGGCTGTCAACGAGCGGCAATGGCACCTAACCAATAAAATGTCCAAGCTCGAGCCTGGGTACGGTCTGAAGGGGCTGAGCCCATTTACAATTAATGAGTCCAACTCCCAGACTGGATTCAGGCCCAATCCGATGTAGATTATAGTGCTCGGATCTGAATATGATTGTTCGGGAAATGAGAAGACCCAAGGACTACCATTTAATCCATTACATAGTGATCAAGCTTTGGGACTGAACCCAAGTTCACAAAAAACCCAAAAAAAAAAAAGAATGAGGAAAAACATAAAAATACAATTTCACGTCACTTATGTATGTTACATATTATTGTTGTTATTAAGTTTAATATCTAAGATATACATAACAAATACACAAAGCTAGAAAGGTGGCAGAGACGAGTTAATTGGGCTTTAATCCCCAGACTTGGATCTGGGTCCAGCCTGTGGACCAAATGCATGTCAATGTCTGACTAAGTCGACCAGATCCAGGCCAGCATCAGTTACATTGGAAACCCTCTATGTAGATTTTTTTTACTTTTTTTTCCAAAGCCCTAAATGTAGTTAGTAAGCCATTTTTTTTTTAATTTAGGGTTAGATCCAGGTTGTTGGTCCGGTATTGGATCCAAATCCCATTTATTATTGGGTCTAAAGTCAGGTTCCAGGCTCATAGGATGCTATTAATAATTTGATAAATGTAAAAAGAATATTTCTACACTACATGTATCCAATAGAAATGTATGTACCAGAGGATAAAAAAGAAGGAATGAAAAGAGCTCTTTGAGTAAAATGAATCTTTCCAACAAAAAATTATAAAAATTCTTCGAAAGGCTCAGGCTTTAAGTGGAAATGGGCCTTCATTGCAACCTGACATCAAACTGGTAGGGTCAGACCTGGGATTGGAAGTCCATGTCTGCAGACCCAGACCAGACGTGGGACTCTTCACTTCGTCAGGCTCAAACTAAGGCCCATGTAGGTCTGGCCAAATCGGACCCTTGACCGCCTTGTGTCTCTGTAGTAACCCAGCTCATAGGATCCAAATGGGGCTATTCGGACTTTGGAGTTCTTCCAATTTGGGGCCTGTCTTTTTTATTGCACCCAAACATTATCAGCAGAAGAAATGATCCAAAGGTGAGTTCTCATCCTGACAATTTTGGTTACCAATGTGAAGCTCATATTTGCTTGATTCAAACCATTAAGATCTCATGCCTCTTACTAATTGAAGTGACATATATTTTTAAATTAATCATTGCATAAAAAACGATCCTGATTTTTAATTGAACAGGAGCAACTTAGGCCTTATTCCACTAGCAGGCCTATGAACAATGTCCTCTTACCACTGGGCCCTTCTTGGTTAACCATAGAGGATCTTGGCTCGACCAAAGAATTGTTTACTATTTAGGAATGTTCGATCACGGTATGACACTGTCCTTAATCATAAAAGACAGGCACAACGGCTCACATCCTACTGCTGTTGCTGGTGGAGTTAGTAAGGTGAAGGTGTGCAACTTGGGCTGAGCTATCCCAAGTCCGCATAGCTTTTCCCGCACAAAACCCGAATCCGTTCATCTTCATGTGCAGCTCATGTCCTGGCCTAAAGTTTAAAACTTTAGTGACACCCAGAGAGGAGTAGGGCTCAGGCCTCAGGTGCCCAAGTCACCTGGAATTGGACTCTGGTCATCACTGGGGGCCGTCACAGGCTTGAATACTCCACTTAATGCGCCGTCAGTCTCAGGCCTGGGCTTATGGTTAGCTACATGTAATTTTGGCTGGCTTGGGCAAGGGCCCAACAGCTATACTATTGTCGATGCACCACCTCTTGTGGGTGGCCTTGTGCTTCAGAAAAGGTCACATGCGGACCAGGATTTCTTGGCTCAAGCTGCTGAGAGCCCAGACTGATTAATTACTAGGTTTAATATCTCAGCTCAGATTCGAACATAGGGCTTGAGATACAAGCATAGGCTCTACGTTCATGTTAAGAAAATTTTGGTCAGAAATTAGAAAAATTTTAAGGTGGGCCACACATGTTAGAGGATTGACGTATGAGTCGTTTTATCATTTTGAAGAGAGCAGGGGATGTAGCTTCATAAAAGAGCCAACACAACATTTTTTTTGGGTAAATAAAAAAAAGAGAGAGATTCATGCACATATCCTATCAGACATCAGGTCAGTGTCTACCTTTTTCCCCACCAAATAGAAAATGCTCAATCTATTGCCTCTACATCTTATCTGTTCCCACCAAGAATTTAGAACTTGATCCCTTTAGGTTCTACTGATAATTGGGTTTAAGCATGGATCAATGAACAGGATCCAGTTGCTAATAAGTGCAGCTTCAGAACAAATCAGGTTCATGCATGAATACTTCTAAATCTTACATGCAGATGAGAACCGCTTCTTACCTTGTTCTCGTATGTATGAGTCTTCATATTTGTATCATTGTATGTGTGAGTTCCCATTATCCTGTATGTGTGAGTTGTGTCCGTATCCAAGGTCCAAATTAATATATATATATATATATATATCCTACATGCGAGTTGCATATCTCATGGGCCTAAATGCATGTTTATCAATGGGATTAGGCCAGATGAAAAGGTTGCCCTATGTTCTGAAGGAAGAGCCAAAAGAATATGCCCCACCAGATTATCATAGTCCTTTATTTAACAACCGTTAAAGTAAGTGAAGGTTCAATGAGAGTAAAATTAGACTTGATACAAAATTATCATGAGATGATAACATTATCAAAGTCTACCATAGATCGGACAACATTTTCCTATATGTAATTAAGTACAAAATACTCAATTCATATTATACATTGTAATATGCTCAAGCTTTGAGTCAGGAGCAGAGTCAACTGATACCCATTTGAGTTAGAGTCAAGTCCTCCACATTGGAGCATATCATGTATGATTGGGTCAAAAAATGAGTGGCAAGGAAGATTTTTATTCTATGAGAATCCCTCATTACTGCTTTGTTGGAGAATTTAGGGAGATTATCCTTTCATAGATAGCAGAAATTGAAAATCCTGCATCACGTCGATATAAAATCATTTTCCTTTACTAGGTAAACATCTGACTCACTTTATACGAATCAATTTGAAAGCAAACTCAACGAACTTACGTTGGAGTAAAAGTATCACAGAATAGCATTTACTTTGAGTAAGCAATTTGAATATCTGATAAGTCGGTTCACTGATTAAGGTGGGTGGTAAGGTGGGTGGCAAGTATAATGTTAAAAGGCTGGGTCTAGATTAAATTATAAAATATCACAAGGGGGGCGGTGCAATCAGAGCAATGTAAGAAGGCGGAGTATCTTTTACTTTTGTTTATACAGACGATTTAGCGTATCTTCTCAAATACACGGATTCCAAGTCCTCGAGATCACGTGAATCAATGCACTACCGCCGTTTCCCAAGTCCAAAACCATTCCAAACATGCTCGTTCTACAAGCTCTCGAAACCCACGCACCATCGGCGTATCATGCACACACACATACTCCAAGACAAACACACGCACCACGATATTTGCGATTCTTCTTCTCGTATTTCACGACAAGAGTTTTTAAACGAGAAATTGCCTAACAAAGTATATGATTACGGGGTGCATGTGTCCTAAGTGTCTTTGCGTGAGGAGTTTTTTTCATGAGGTGCCTCGCAGTATATTCGCTTTGGCTGGAAATCACGATTGTTTTATGTTTTTTCAAATGAATTTTTTACTTGCGGTAGTCTAGGATAAGAATGGTGGAGGATTTTCAAATCTAGGTCATCTATAGAAGTAATATCCCTAGAACTAAAGATGCTTATAGAAGATTTTGTACATCAATTGTGTTAGACTTTTGTTGGAGAAAAATGGTGGATTAGGTGTGCATTTAAGCGCAAGTTTCTTTATTTTGAAAGCACTTGGTTTCCTCATCCTTCACTGTTATTTATTTCCCTTTGTGCTACATCGGTTATTTTTAAATATTCATGAGAAGTTTATTAATAATTCCTTATATACTTATATTGTTTATCTTCCAAGTAGGTAGAGCTGGCAAAATCCAGCTCGACCTTCCAGTTTGACCTGACTCGACCCGTTTAGACCCACCTAACGTGACCCATTTGAAATACGGGTCGAGTTAGGGTTAAGGTTTACCAACCCATATAAAAACGGGTCACGTTAGGGTTAACCCGTCTAACTCGCCCTAACTCATTTGACCCATTTAGATTTTACTAAATTACCATAACTTTTCAATTTTCATTTGACTTTTCTTATTTATTTAACGCATAAACTATATGCTATTAATCTTTTGTAGAGGAGTTATATAAAATTTTAATGCTTACAATATAAAACTTTTTTTATTTGAAAATGTGATGTTTGTGTAGTTGAAATATAGATATGTGTTTTTTATTTTTATAATGGCATATAAATTTACCTTAAAAATATTGATATAAATGAAGTACAATATCGTTGATGAGTCTTATACTTATACCCAAATATGGAATTATAAAATTGAACAAAATTTGAAAAGGGATTATCTCAAATTCTCAATAAATGAGCTAGAAAATATTTATAGATTCTCCATTTTTTACACCTTGAAAACTAATAAATTATAAATTCATGCTCAATGCAACATTTTAAATGAATCTAGATGCAAAGAGAGTGTTACAAATAAAATTGAACCATATAAAATGAGTTAAAATATATACAAAATAGGAATTAAATATGTTAGGTTAAGTCAACCCAATCCAACCCACATCAAATTCGGGTTAGATGGGTCGGGTCGGGTTGACCCGCCACGGATGCAAGTTAAAGGTTCCAATCCGTTTTAAAAACAGGTCGGGTTAGAG
This sequence comes from Sextonia rubra, assembly GCA_037013555.1. Taxonomy (NCBI): domain Eukaryota; kingdom Viridiplantae; phylum Streptophyta; class Magnoliopsida; order Laurales; family Lauraceae; genus Sextonia; species Sextonia rubra. The sequence continues at coordinate 98,742,172 of JASUAD010000001.1, read as the reverse complement.
TTGGAACTAACAAATTTCTAGTTTAAGTTGACCAAACCCGAATTTGGTCAACCCAACCCGTTTGCCAGGTCTACAAATAGGTATTGTAGTGGAAACCACATACACGCAATGCAGAGCATCCTTTTTATGTGTTCGGGCAGCCTACTTTCTTTAGTCATTGCGGGTAACCGTTAGCGTAATGTTTCAGCGTCACCAGAGTTACTCCGTGCATTCATTACATTTGCATAACTCTCTCTCAACTGCTTACCTAGAGACCTCTATATAAAGGGTTTCAGGAAGAGCCTATATTCACATTTGAATATTTGAATAAGAAGGTTATCGAGGAAAGGAAACATTATGTCCGAGTTACCTATCAATATTCATGTTTGGTGCTAGAAAATCGATAATGATTTTGGCATAATCAAATCCTCACTTCTTGTAATTCCCAAATTCTACCTCCCTCCATTGGATTTGTAAATCATCTCATCCAAAAAAAGGGATATAAGAGGTTAAATCTTCACCCGAAAGATAAGGGTGCTCATGGGCTGAGCCAGCCCTTCTTAGGCATGGCTTAGATAGGCAATTAGGGGCCATTTTAATGACTGAGCCAAGCTTAGATTAAGTTATAGAAAGCCCAAGGCCTAGCTCGGGCTGTGTAAAAATGTATATAATTTAATTTAATTAGTATAAACAATTACTAAAATGGCCGAACAATTGATAAAAAGTTCAATTCAGCTTAGCCCAATTGATTAAATGGGCGGGCTTGGGCCTAACTTTTTGGAACGTGTTGGGCTTGGTAAGGCTTGCACCAATGTTTTTAAAGTTGGGCCCATCCTCGATATACCTTCGCCCAGCCCGACCCATTAACACCTCTACGAAAAGAGTACACTGGCTTGTGAAAAACCCTTGGTTATTTCATAGTTCTAACCAAACGTAGAACATAAGAAATCTTCAGCTACAAAATCCTTAGTAAGGATTTTCATTTTTTAGGAGTAGTGAGGAATTCGTGGAACTGGGGATTTCTCACTTGTTACCAAATGTGCCCTTAAATTTTTTTATGCTAAGGAATCTATGTTATTCAGATTCCAGATCTTCTTCTTCTTTTCTAATTTCTTTCTCTACTTTTCTTTTAGGTTGCTGCTGCTGTGAGTCTGCAAAAGTGGCTTCTTTGGAATTCGAGTATTCTTCAGCCAATTGAGTGCACGATTGCTAGAAATTTCAATTAATAAAGCCTTCTTATCATGTGATAGACGTCCTTGAGTTCATTTAGATTTGTGTGGGAGTGAAATCTATCTAAAAAAAAGCGTTTCAAAGACGTGATTCGACTATCAATTATTTTGATGACTTTTAACATTTTCCTCAATTATTGTTATTTTACAACTAATATCAGCGCATATACCAAAATCCAACGAAAATTTCCGTGATTGAGTGTACATTAAAGTTTCGACTTCAGTCACTTGTGTGACTTGAGTGTTTTTTTTTTTTTTTTACATTCAAAGAAGGTTGAAATTATGAGCAACCCTTGACATGGAGAAATAAGCTTGGTCCCTTGCGAAGAGAAGTTCCAACCAAATGGAAAAGAATTATGTTATGTATAAAGTCCCTTTCTCTTGCTTTTGGAATAAAATCCTCCCTTTAGCAGGAAAAAAAAAATGAACAGTTAATTTGGTAGGTTAGCCGGCACCTACCATAAAGAAGACCACATCTGTCGGAGCTGTCACTTTTATATACAAATGCCTTGCATTACACAGTTTGGCATGGTAGAGATGGGGAAACATTTCAAAGAGACTAAAGTCGCTTCATGTGAACCATACATTCATGGGAAGACTGTAACAGATTTTACAGGAACCAAGGATTTTCCTCCACAAGGTATTCTCTGGAAAAAAAAATTTTTTTACTTGAAGTGTCATATATAAAAAATAAATAAACTTTGCTAAAACTTTTGAAAACTTTCTAAAATTTTGGGGTGGCCGTGTCTGGGACATCCACCACTGATTTCATTTTATTCTTTTGCTTGCTTGGTCTGGTGGCCAGGGGGACTATCTAAACCTATCAGCCCACTGATGAATGGCTCTGTAGTATGGTGAGAGCAGGAGTCCTATCGACAGACATCCATGTATTCTCACTGATTTCACATGTCCTTTTTTAAGCTTAGCAAAAACCTCTTTATAATGGAATTGATATGTCACTACCATCAGTCTTACTTGCTTTAGCACCTGGGAAACACTACAGTAGGTATTGAACCGAAGCGAGGCATCTAAAAAGGCATTCTTTTTCAGCTGCCCCATTTTAGGGACATCCCTAGATAGGGGAGCTTATGGGCTGGCTTCATGTTAAAAAGGTGTTCTTTTTCAGTTGCCCCAATACAGGGCCATGACATCCCCAGCTAGGGGTGCTTATGGGCTAAGCCACAACCTGGCCCAAAAAATAGTGTTTAGTGACTTGCCTGAACGAGTAGTAGGAAGCACCGCCTAATTGGATAAATACTCACGGCTCATGTTGGACTTGACCTGTGGTGGACCCATAGTTGTCGTTTAAGGGGTGCCTAACAGGCAATTTGTTATGGACGGCAAACCAAAGATTTTCATATGAATTTTGAGTGTAGACCCCACAATTTTTATTGTATTTTGAAAATGAATCCAGAATTTTTCATATGGAGTTTTGGAAGGGCACAGTTAATTTGATGGGTGCAACCGCACCAACGTGCCTATACAAAGGATCCACCCGTGGACTTAACCAAATATGAGCATATATTTCTAAAGTCGATCCAAGCCTGCATATGATTTGAGTGGGCCTGACTTGTACTACGGACGGAACCCCAATACCAAGTAATTTCAATGTCAACAAGTCAACCCCTTCTTAGAGATGCATGAGTCCATGACCTAAACAATGACAATTCCTCACCACACTATACAGCAACTGGTGTCCTTTAAATGCTTGTGATCGAAAAGTCCAGCGAAGAAGGTACTCTTTGGCCTATGTTTTCAGAAACCAACCACGTAAAAAAAAATTAATAAAAAAAATGCCTGTGCCAATAGTACAAACATATCGTAGCCGATGTTTTAGTTCTGAAAAAAATATTAGCTAAAAAAGTTTCAGTTATTCACTATCCGAAGAAATATTAAACGATGTCTATGTCATTGTCTTTTTTTTAAAAGAATTATTATAAACAACGGGGAACTTCTGGGAGACCATAGAATTTCCGGTGCTAATTTCAAAAGAGCATTTTGTTGGAAAATACACCCAGGATCTCCAACCAATCACGGCACGTACAAATCACACAATTTTAAGCAATCAGTCAAGCAACCACAAAAAAGATGATACACAAGCAATTACGTGATTTGGTCAAGATGCCTATTTCTACGGAGAAAAGCACATTCTATTCCTTTCTCTTCCTGCTATGTTCAACACAACTTTACCTGCTTAGAGTTTAAGGTTACACATTACATTAATATATAGATCCCATTTTCTTGATCAACCAAGAAAACCTATACATAATGACTAAAATATCCTTAACCCTGAACTCCTGTTCTGACTAACTTAGACAACCGATCCGACTAAACTGGAAACACAAGACAAAACATAATAATCTCCACCTTGCCTTGAATTCCATAAATCCCTGGAGGCACCTTGAGATACCCAGTAATGTCTTCATCTTCCCATACCTTGCTGAAAGATACGTATCCACACACGCTACAACCAAGCACTGCTCTTGCACCGACAATCTCAGTATTTTTCAATATCAATTAAGTCCAAACTAACTTAAGATCTCCCGTACCTCACTGAAAGGTACGCCTCTGCACCCACTACGATCAAGCACAATTCTTGCACCCCTTAGCTTAGGGCGCACCCACATTCTCATCAATGTGGTGTGACGATTAAGTCCAAGCATGATTTGAACTTCTCCTTCGTCGACTTTCCAAACACCTTCATCTCAGTTTTCTGAAGTGATCCAAGTCCATCTATTGCCATCCTTGCTAGCATCCTTGTAACACAATGACTTCTCACCTTCAGCTGGTAAAACAAAAGTAACATTCCTTTCAACTGCACTTTTTTCTGAGCCTGCAGCATTGAAGATCTTTCGTACTTTGCCTTCAACCTGGTATTCCTGCAGTTTTGGTCCTCTATTAATAACCTTCTTAGAAATGTCTGTTACACCATCTTTCAATTTTTCATTTAACTCCACCTTAAGTGACTTTTGCTTCCGTTTCACATGCAGTTGTGGTTCTCTGTTAATGGCCTTCTTTAGACCCTTCTAAATCAAGACATCCTTTATCTTTCGTTGCTAAAGACATAAATTATTCAACCCAGTAAACATCTCTATCTTATATTTATTGCTTGAAGTCATTATATATCCCAATTTATGCCTTTTGAATTACCCTCTTTTTTATGTTTATCAAACAATTAAACTCCTCCGTCTATCTCGTATATTTCATTACCACGAGCACACTAGAAGAAACAGATCTGAAATCTAACTCCAGATGGCTTCGATATCACAGAAATAGTTTTGTGCACTCTGATTAGTCAATCGTCCTCGTTAACCTTCAAACTACCAATCTTCTTCCATAGACGCATAGATCTCCTCGAAACGAGTTCACAGAACAAAACAAGGCGTGAATTTGAGTCCGGATGACTCCGAAATTCGCAGAATAATTTTGGTTGTTATCTGGTCAAACCTCTTATTTGACCAGTGTTGACGTCAACCCTACTGACGCTGGGTGGGCTCTGCTGCAAGCGGGTCAAGTCAACCTAATGTGGAATAGGACCCGACCTGAAATTTGGCTAGCTGGGCTCTACTACACGAGTCAGGTCAACCTGACCTGACCTGGAACCACCCGACCTAGGCTGAAAACCCAGGCACGATCACCTTTCTTCCCCCTCTTTTGGTTCTCTATCCGCAACCAGAAGCAAGGATGAGAAGCCTTAGCCCTTCCTCCTTATTGGCAGCAGCGAAGAACCAATGAGGTAGTGAACGGCGAAGGCCTCCTCCTCTTTCGGCAATTGCGAGGCCGGTTGCAGTGGCACGTGTAACGACCCAGTCCCAAAGTAAAATCTGAATGAAAGAATATAAGTAATAATCGGTTCTAAACTATCGAGGTGCTTTTTGGGGACAAAACAGTGAGGACTTCCATAAAAACTGTAAAGTTAAACGTGCTCGAGTCAGAGCAATCCCAGGATGGGTGACCTCTTGGGAAGTCCAAAAGCGGACAATACCTCGATAGTGTGGAGCGGATTGTTACAGATAGTATCAGAGAAGGGGATGGCTCTACTCTTAGTGGTGGGAGAGGACCTCTCGAATCCTGCCTCCCTCTTGAATCCTGCCCTCCACAAAAGGAGGGGGGAACGAAGGAGGAGGAACGAAGTCCCACATCCCTTATGAGGCCGTCTTCGGTCTGACATTGCTTAGAACAGTCTAGATATGTGGATATGGGGACATATTCGGCGGAAGCTGGTGGGCCTGTAACGATCCAGTCCCAACCCGAGCCCAGGAGTTCGGGTTGTGACAGCACGGACGACGAAAATAGGAACTGAAGGTGAGGCGGCGGTAGCATGTAGAGTCCCCTCTTCAATCTCTCTGTAACAAAGAGAGACCTCAGGCCTCCTCCCCTTTACACTCTCCTTCACGCACGACGATCCGGCAACAAGGAGGAATACGAATCCTCTCTATTCTCTGCAATTAGAACCAGTGATGACACAGAACCCTCGATCCTCTTATTCTTTGACTAACACAAAGAACCAGAACCCAAACCAGATCCTGATCTCCAACTGAAATCTGATTCGTCGATCACACCTTGCAAACCCTAGGCTATGATGCCACTTATTGGAAAATACACCCAAGATCTACAATCAACCATGGCATGCATAAATAACACAATCTTAAGCAATTAATTAAGCAACCATGGAAACGATGACACACAAGCAATTACGTGGTTCGACCAAAATGCCTATATCCATGGAGAAAAGTACATTCTATTCCTTTCTCTTCTTACTGTGTACAATACAACTTCACGCTCTTAGGATTTAGGGTTACACATCACATTAATATATAGATTCTGTTTTTTTTGCCACCAAGAAAATCCATACATAATGACTAAAATACCCCTAACCCTGAACTCTGGTTCTAGCTAATCCAGACAACCGATCCGGTAAAACCGGAATACAAGACAAAACCCAATACATTTGAAATCATGACATTTAAGATATTATTATAGATCAAGTGACACTTTAAAAGGACAGCAAACAAAGCTTGCATTTTTTTCTCGGAAAAAATGAAAATAGAAATAAAATAAAGGGCCAGCTTCAGATTACAGCAATAAGCTGTAGAGGTTCGGAATTCGTATTGGATTTGTTTTGTTTGTCATTTTATTGAATAGGCCATTACATACTAGTGAGCTCCTTTTCTCGCATGACAGAGACCATGAGAGCAGAACTGAAAAGAAACACTCACCTACTTCATGACCTTTTTTTTTTTTCAAGAATTTTTTGGTAGAAATTCATACAAGTTTGTGGTTTGTCAAATCTTAATATATCTACACTTGAAATTCTCGACTCCAATTTGGATTTTGGTCAAATTGGGTTAGCCATGACCAAGACCTATTTGCTTTGTGTAATTGAATTTTTAAGATTGTATTATTACAAGTCGTTAAACATAAGTGAATATCCAGTAATGATGTCAAATAACTTCTCTTTTAATAAAAATTTAATCAAGAAAATACGAGCAATGAAGATCGATTCATCATCCTACTAATCAAATCATAGAAAAGTGAAGATCAAATCTACATCTACATGGCCCCTCTATCTTTTTAATATTTTCAGGAGCTCATATAATTATGATTTTCAATGTATTCTATGCAAATAAATATGCTTAAGTACTTCTGTTACACAAATTATTGTAAAATTTTGTGTGTACTCCATATACTTATGAGAGAGATCTTTATACTCATTTCCATATTTGGAGCCGCATGGAACAGTTTAATCATAAAGAAGAGAAGATTAATGGTGTGGTATGGTCCAGCTCATAGGTGGTTGGTTGTAATTTGAACCACCACATGTGGCCCACCCCATGATGATTATTTTTGTCAACTATCAAGAGTCTTTTCTATCAAAATTCAGTGGTTGGTGAATGGTGATTGATGTGCCATGCTGAGAAATGACTCTTTACTTTTTTTATTTTTCTCTAATCGCCATTCCTAAAACTGTGTGGTATACAAAGCCATGACAGATAATCCTCATAACCGGTCAAATGCAAAGTTTATTCAAGACCGTTATATGGGTTGCGAAGTGCCATTCCTCACGTGTTACAAACATTGGCGATGATCCTCTGATGAAATCCCTCACCGTGGCATGCCCGTGCACCATTCGGAAGTTTGCCATGCACGCGTGCAGATGCAGTGGATCAGAACTCCCCACTATCACAGTGAGGTATTTCCTCCACTAAATCCCAATTTGTGTTACATTACATTACATGCCACTCATTTGGGGCAACAAAACTATCCTATTGACATTTTATTTTATTTTGAAGGAAATATCTCCCACATTTACTAGCGCACACAAATTATAACATATTAAAGAGAAAGGATTTGGATTCAATTTTAACCATATCTCTTTCAATTTAGACTTTTTTTTATTGAGCATTTGTATAAATCTAAAAACAATGTATTGGACAAGGGATTCAAACTCATGACTTCTTATCTTTTCAATAAGTAATCTAACCACTAAAGCACTCAAATATAAATGTGCTTTGGCTTACTAATAAAAGTAAAAGTTAATTATATGAAGCATGGCCCCTAGTCACATGAGTCGTGCCCAGTTGTAGACCTCGGATTTTTATTTTGGTATGGCTAAACTTTCATTAGACTTTTTTTTTCATATGCCAAAGAAAAAAATGTATTGTGTTTAAATGGACATAAAATATTTAGTTGCATCAATTAACATACATTTCTCTTGTCAAAACTCATCTCAACTGTTAAACAATAATTTAATGATAATGGATTATGCATATGTATTTTATTTAAAGAAATAAAAGGGTGTTGCCTTCTGTGTGAAGCACCAAAAAGAGCTCAGTTCATTCATCAAACTATTCACATTGGACGCAACATAGAATTAAGGTGCCAAATGAACTGTGTTCCTTTTTGCCATTTCATCAAAGGTCTAATGGGCATCCAACAAGAAGTCTAATTTTACATATTGAGAAGCATATTCCAAGCAAACAAATACACACATATAGAGGGAAACAGATACACATATAGAGGAAAACAAAGAGGGAGAAGGGAGAGGGAGAGAGAAACATATAAAGGGAGAAAGTCTTACATGCAAGGATAAGACAAGGAGAAGCTCGATACAAAGAGCAGAGTCAGTAACCCTAGGTCCCTTTTTTTTTTCCTTTATTAGAGGTTGAAATGTTGAAATGCAATCAAGGCCAAATTTTTTGAAGTACAATGTTTTAGGAGTGGAGCAGCCTTTGTGAAATATGTGTGGCAGGCTAGGGCCAAATATAAAATTGTGGAGATTTTTCACTCCAGGTTCACACCATGTAAGGCCGCCCCTAGTTGTGCTCATTCTAAGCACAGGTTATTGTGCTAGTGTATATATTAACCAGAAATCTTAGCAAAAGCCAACTTGTTTTGAACCTACTTATCATCATAGAATATAGAAGAATTTATGGTCCAATGAGCTCCACTTAAAGATTGGTAATGAGATGAGGGGTGAAGAATATGAGGTGAGGGATCAATGATACAACTTTATAAGGTACGTAACAATGTTGATGAGACCTTGATTTTTATGAGTTTTAAATTAATAGGGTAGTGACTAGGTTTTCATTTCTCATCTACCTTTGATTTAATTTCCATTAAAATAGAGCTTCTTTGATGCTCATTTTTGGACATTTACATGTATTCTACATTTGTAACAATGCATAAAAATACATTCCTAGATATTTAAGTACATAAATCCCAAAGAATTTTTGACCTAACCTGTCATATAAACAAATATCCACCTCACCTATTAACTAAATAAGGTGCTTGAGAATAGTTCCTTATCTCACTAGTGAGGTGTACTTATTCTCATTGGGAGGTCTTAAGTTCAAACTTGGCCTCCCACCTCTTTGCAAATATGGCTTTTTATTATGAGAAAACTAGCAAAAGTCCCTCCTTGAATAGTTGTAGGAGATGCAATCTACGCATGGACATATTTCAAGCAGAGCTCCCTAAAGTGATCAGTTCATATTTTTTATGACTAATTTGCCCTTTTTGCAATTATTTTTATCTTTGTGATGTAAAACTTTGAAAATTCATAACTTTTGTTCATGATATCCATTTTTGAAAAAAATGATATATTTCGAACCTACTCATCGAGACCTTTCAAAGAATACCTATGTTGCTTATGATATGAAATTTCATAAAAAAAAAAATCCATTTTAAAGCTCATATAAATTCTCTTCAAAATTCATATAAATTCTCGATAAACTTAGAAAAACTCTCTGCAAACTCATATAATTCCATAAAAAATAATTCTCTACAAAAATCATATAAATTCTTTGCAAAACTCATATAAATTATTTGCAAAACTCATAAATTCTCTGCAAACTCAGAAAAATTGTATGTAAGAGTTGGATCTTCATGGAGATCCAGTTTTTCTACAAGTTTCGTGTAGAGAAAACAAAGATGGGGCTGATCTTTATGGACCACACTAATTGGAAGAAAAGGGTTCTCAAAATTTGCAGTGGATTGGAGAGGGCTCATTTGGGCTTTGGTTTTTTATGTTTCACAGTTGCATAGAAGAGGTTTTGCAATTTGGTTCTCTATTGTATATTACAGAAACAAAATGAAGAAGAGGTCAAAGAGGATCTGGTCTTGAAGCTGCCGCAATCGCTGGAGAAGAAGAGGACAGACAATGTTGTCTCTCTTGATCAATTTTTCTATTGTAGAAACCATAAGGCAAAGAAGCAAAGGACGTCTCAGGTCGCTGTTGCCGTTGCTACGCACCATTACCTCTGCGCAGTCGCTAGGTGGTCGTCATGCCGATCTGCTTTGTCCACCTTGCTGGAGAAGATTGGTGAGGGGATCACTGTCCCTTGCTTGGAGAAGAAGGGAAAAAGGCATTGAGCCATCATCCCTTGTTGCAGAGAATCAAGGAGAAGAAGATGAGAGATTTGGACTTGGATTCAGTCCAATGTGCACCTGGGTTTCTGTCAGATCTGTAAACAGAATCGAAGAGGAAGAGGGGAGGAAAGTCGTGGGTCAGATCTACTAGCAGGGCATTTTGGATCTTTTAAGTGCTTAAATTTGAAAAAAGGGATCTCTATCTCTATGATAAAGGATCGTAGATTACTCACAGTAATATGAAATGTTAGAGATCCTGTCGCTGAAAGCCCCTTTTTATCTAACATATGTAAGTTGTGTTTTATTTCGTCACATGTGCGCCCTATTACCTTGCATGGGTGAGTTGTGTGAGTGTGAGTTATGTTTTTATTCGGGCCTCAACCCCTTAGCTGGTTAGTAGGAATAAAAAAGAAAAAAGAAAAGCACTAATTAAGGATCACAAGTTCAGACTTTCAATTTAAGACCTATTTATAAATGGGTCAGTTTGGGTTGAGCATATACATGCTACCGTTACTTTTCAACCGGCTTCATTGCTGCCTCTAGAATTGTGGGACTGCCATTATAATCTTTTTGACTCACAATAACATGGGCCAACTGAGATGGGAACCGGCACTACCTGCTTTTGGTTGAATTTGAAACGGGTCTTAGCCTTGGCCCAAGTGTTCTTAAAGGCCTGATGCTGAGCTCATCCCTATTCAACATATATAAACACACAGGAACATAAACATTTGTAAACAGGTGGGGCCGAACCTTCAGACCTGTAGGCTGAATCCATGACTCGTTTTTCCTTTTTCTGGGGTACAGAGCTGAATCTATGACTGAATATTAGGTTAGATAACTAAAATTGGCAGGTCATAATGTTAGGTAAGATAACTAAATTGGCTGAGCTTAGAGAGATTTGTCAAGTTCATCTAGCCCAACTATCAACCGCGTCACCCAAAAAATAATGGCTCTTTAGTATTTGTTTTTACTATGAGCTCTCAGGTTCAAACTTGGCCTCCTCCTTTTTTTTACATATTGAGTTTTTATCACATCATAATCTACTACGACTTGTGTTTTGTTTTCTTATATGTGCGAGTTCCATTATCTCACATGTATAAGTTGGTATCTGCATGCGGTCCAGCCCCTCATCTAGGTTAAAAACTTTTAATAATCACTATGTCCTACACAGCACTGGCACCCTAAGCTGAATTCTGGATTCTGATTGACAACTTCAATCTTATTGATATTAAATGTGTCGAATTTAGCTTGAGCAACCCCCAACACACACACCCCAAAAAGGGAAAAAGAAAAAGAAAAAGGGTCAAGGATTAAGATAGGTTGAAGCTGGGTTCATACTCCTTTTCTATGATATCGAGCTGACCCACCTTGTCTGGCCCATTGGACCAACACAGATTTTCCACCAAATATCGCGATAAATTATAACAATCTCTCATTAAATAGTTATTTTCATTAGGAAGGGAATCAAAATATTAAAATAGAATAAAAATAGAAAAGAACAACTCATTAAGAAACCCACCCTCTTTTTTGAAAAAAACAAGACCCTTCCCACTTTCCAAAACTAAAATTTGTAAAGAACCCACTTCCCCAAGAACCTTGAGAAGAGACATTTCTAAATCTACTGCAGTAAAACCCCCTAGGAAAATGGAAAACGGGAGAGGAACTTCCCATCCATCAATCCCAAGACAGGGACCCCCCAAAAACATGAGAAAAAAAACATCGACTCTTAACTGAAAAGAAATTTCACCCCCTTTCCCCTTCTTGATAGACCCACACCACCCAACCTCAAAACCCCCAAACAAACCCCATCATTTCCCACAACCCAATGCCCACAACTCCCATCATTTTCAGTTAGACAAGTGAAAAAGATAAAGAACCAAATAAACAAACAAAACCCACCATAGATGCAATTTATATTGAGAAGGACATGACCGGAAAACTGTTCCAATGCTATGAGGCACCATGGGGTTTCCTACATCCTCTGCACATGTGTCAACAGGTGACAGGTGTTATGACTTTTGACCATACACTGCCCACACAATTGCTGCAACTTGATCAAGGACCATCGAGATTCAATTTTAAGAGCAAAAAGGATTAATGATCTAGTACTTCAATGCATCTAGTGGGACCCCCCTGGAGGTGGATAACAAAACAAAGGCTTTTTTTTAGATTGCATGTGCTAGATGTAAATTCAAATGAGGGCCATAGTCATGAGGGACTTCAAACAGTCCTGAATTGATAGGACAGAATTAAGATGATAATATGATGCTGAAAATCTTAGTCTCACCAATCAATTTAAATGCCCTTAATTTACTAGTCATGGTCATCAAATTTTAAAATTTAGGCTTTCTATGACCATGTTTGAGTTGTGACAAATTTTACACCGCCTATCACATACAACTGATCTCTTCTTTTTACCCAAGCTTGGCACAGTCAATAATAACAAACAAACTTTAAACTGGTGGAGTATGATATAGTTTGACCATAGCAAATGTAGGTCAATGGCGGTTTCAATAATAAGGAATAGCTTGTCTCTGCTGCTAAATGACTCCTTAAGAAAAGGGACAGGCCAAAGAACTTATGGAGAAAATTTTTTTTATGCAAGTTGATAATCCGTCAAAAGAATGGATAGGCTGAGAAGGAGATAAAGAAAAGACATAGGTAAAAGAAGACATGGATTAAAGCAGTTGAGTTAAATAAAAATTAGTGTGAAAAGTACGACAAAATTTACGTAGCTCACTTAATATAATTGGCACAGTGCTTCCGTGACAAGGACAAGGCTCTATATAATTTGTATTGAAAAGTTATATCCCATCACCAAAAAAATGTGTAGTAGTGGGGAATAGTGGGCCACACGAGTTGGTTATATTACAATTAGAAGTTATATGACTTTATCTCTAAAATTCTGCAGTTAATAGAAAATGACAAGTGCCCTACAACATGGACTACCCTTTAGAGCAGTCAGTGGTCCTTTTCCAACAAACATCTATGTTCATGCATGTCACGTGTACACAAGCTGTACATACATACGTAGTCTACCAGACTACCAAATGATTTCTCGAGACATGAGTGTTGGTCCCCACACACATCCCCATGCACTCTCTCTCTCTCTCTCTCTCTCTTTTGTATATGTCTTAACAGTCACACTCCCATGAAATTACTTCACTCAATTGTATTCTTCAAAGAGTCATCTAACTCTCCATCTATCAGTCTATCTGATAAACTTTCAACAGTGATTTTCTTAAGATTTTGAGTAACTTTAGTGTGATCTTCTTTTCACCACCCTCTGTTTGATGTTGGTTGACACAGTGTCTTGGACTTGAAAGCACCTATCTTATCTTGTCTACAGATACTGATGTGTGATATTTCACTTGAGAGTTTGTTGTTCATGTACTTTTCACCCCATTCCTCTCTTCTTCTTTCTTTTACTCCACAATGAGCTGTTGGGTGTTGAATTCTTAGAAGGGCTGTTGTTTTCTTTGTTTTCTTTCTTCCATCTTGGTTGGATTTGGAGAGATGGGTTCTTTGGGTGGAGGAGTTGTGAAGAAGAAGGCAATGTGGCTGTATCCAAAGGTTGTGGGTTTCAATCCTTCTGAGAGATGGGGCCACTCTGCTTGCTGTTCCAATGGGGTGGTCTATGTTTTTGGAGTATGCTTGTGGAAACCCATCACTTTCTATTCATTTAATGCTTAGCGATTTATTTTATTTGAAAATTTCATTTTAATTGGTTCTTAGATACTAATGCTTCTTAAATTATCAGGAATATACTCTCTCTCTCTCTCTCTCTCTCTCTCTCTCTCTCTCTCTCTCTCTCGTTCTTCCTTCTTTATGCTCTTGATGTAGTATGTCTGGTCATTTCTTTTTCTTTAGATGTTATGCTATTATTCTCTCCAAAAATTGCATGTCTTTATATTTTTGACATATTTTTCTTTCTTTCCTTCTTTGGTTTTGGGTAGTTATAGAAACATACGCAGTTGCTTTTCCTAGTTATTTACTGATTTTTTTTAAATTTTTTAGTCTTTTATTTGGTCACTTACCGTTCTCAGAGGCTATGTTAGAAATTGCTTCTTTTTAGTTTTTGTTTTTTTCTAGTTTGGATAGCTACTTCGGTATTAGTATGACCATTTGTCTTCTTAGTTTTTTTACTAGTTTCTTTTCTGTTGTTTTTCCTTGTGCTTAGTACTTGACTTATAATCCTCCCGTTCATAAGCGTATAAAATTGTTTGTTATGGAAGAAATTATGAGTTTTCTTTCATTCTTCTTTACTATAATATTTGTTGTTTGTGAGGTTGGTGATCTTAGGAGGAGCGGTGCTGTGTGAATTTAATGAGAGAGCTATCACTATCAGAATTATTGTCATGGGCCTTCTTTTCTTTGCTGTTTCTTTTTCCTTTTTTACTTTCTTCATGGTTTCTGAACTGTTTGTTTTACAGAATGGTTTAGAGCTGTCTTGAAGTTTTGCTGGATATAATCTTTATCTTTTGCACTTTTCAACTTTGTCCCTTTCCGAACCTGCTTGCTGAATTGAGCTGAAGTTGTGAAGCTTGTCTTCAGGGTTTTTTATTTTTTTTATTTTTATTTTTAACTAAGTAGGTTATTAAGAGCCCGTCTGCTCGGCCTGGTTACATTTCGGATTTCTGAGTGGGGTTTAACTTTGTTTGGCAGAAACATGGGTTAATTCCTCCTCCATCACATACTGTAACCTATGATACAATATGGACAGGGCATGGATAAAAAGGGACACAGATTTTATACATAGAAAGTGTAGTATCAGATATGATACAACACAATAACACTATACGTTGCTAATTTTGGAGTATCCATGCATCATAGACTGTAACAAGGTTGATTTGACGCTGATTTAGTTGAGTTTGAGCCAAAACCCATATGACCCATTGACTCTCAACTAGGCTTGACTCAGTCCTGGTTTAAGAGTCTAAGCTACAATAGAATAAGTTTAAAACTAAATCACCTTAAAAGAATTCTGAAACTTGTAATGATATTTTTAGAAAAAAAATATATATTTGAACTATCAATGGGATAAGGCTATGATAATGACGATGATGTATTCTTAATATTTTGCATATACATTTAGTTATCATAAAAGTGTTCTGTTGTACAATAAATAATCTTGAAGATTAGTTTACTACCACACTAGTAAATACATTGAATTTCATGACTGACTCAATTCCATATTTGGCTAAATCTGGTCAATCCATTGAGAAGAAAAAACTAGGCTTGGTTCTAAGCACAAAATTGGTGCCAATTCGGTACTTATCTATGGATTGTTTTTCTATTTTGTTATTACCTTTGATTTTTTGTTTGACCGGCTTGTAAAATTGATTTTACAGTTTGAGATTCTTTTGCCTTTTTATGGTCCAATGCTTTAGGATTTGTTTCTAATCCACATTTTTTTTATTTTTTTTAAGTTAAATGTATTTGGATACAAGTTGAATACATCCATTAACAATCAAAATTGAAGCATTGACTCCAGTATATAACCATTTCAAAGCATCTGGTTATGCACTTATTTTGGGCTGCAGCCATGTGCTTGTCTTTCCTTGCATCTGTTTCTGTTGCTTCTTTTTCTGTTGTTTAGTTTCATATGGATCTTGGAGCTTCAGATGAGTTCTTCTTACTATTTGACCTTTACAGTTTCTTGTGTGGCTTGCATGTGATTCTGGACTTTAATTGTAGCAACTGAAACAGGGTCTCAAAGGCCTGAAGTGATTGGAAAATCTGACCTAAGTTGACAACAATCAACCATAATGTCCTTGCACCTGTATTTTCTTTTGACTTCTTTCTATGACTCATGTCATGATCTTATGCCTAATCTCGGATTTTCTAATTGGCATCCATTTCAGGGCTGTTGCGGCGGGCTGCATTTTAGCGATGTCCTTGTACTGAATTTGGATACAATGGTCTGGAGTTCCCTTTCAACTACTGGCCAACTTCCTGGTAGTAGAGACAGCCATAGTGCAGTACTTGTAGGGCAGAAAATGATAATTTTAGGGGGCACAAATGGTTCTAGAAAGGTAAATGATCTGCATATATTGGATCTGAGGACAAATGAATGGAGTAGACCCCACTGTGAAGGAAATCCACCTTCACCTCGTGAAAGTCATACAGCTACAGTTGTAGGTGATGATAGATTGATGATCTTTGGCGGTAGCGGAGAGGGGGAAGGGAATTACTTGAATGATGTGCATGTTCTAGACCTTAAGACCATGAAGTGGACTTCCCCAGAGGTTAAGGGGGTCCTTCCTGCACCTAGGGACAGCCACACTGCAGTAGCAATTGAGAACAAGCTCTTTGTTTATGGTGGAGACTGTGGTGATCGCTATCATGGAGAAGTTGATGTTCTTGACATGGATACACTAACTTGGTCAAGGGTATGCTTTTATTGTTAGACCGCAACGTGGATAGCTTATAATCAATTTCATTATTTTTCTGAGGGCTGTACTCAAATCTACCCAAAGTCACAAGCTGTTAAAAACGATTTTTTGTCAGAACAGATGACTTTTCGTGCTGCTCTGCATTTTAGATGCAACAGAAATTGGATACCGAATGGCTGGGCAGTGTTCTGTTATCCATTTCACATCTCAAATCCTAATCATTTGTATGATGTGTTTTTTTTTATATGGTGAGAAATTGTTGAAAGAATGGTATTTCATGTAGAGGTTTTCGAATGTTGCTTACCTTCATTCCGCAACCAACCCCAATTAAGTGGGATATAGCTTTGATGATATTTGATAACAATATTCCACATAATGTGGTTTCCAATCTCCATACCATCCTAGTGCAGCTAGTGCAGTGTAACCATCCATTCATCCTCTATTCCTCTGTGTTTAAATTGATGTTGTTTTTAGGTTCAATTAAATGCATCTCAAATGCGTAAAAATTAATGTAGAAAATGCAGCCAGCTCTTTTCATTTGACAGTAATTTAATTTTGTTTCAGTTGGCTATTCAAGGATCTTCTCCAGGTTTCCGAGCAGGTCATGCAGCTGTAAATATTGGGTCCAAGGCAAGAACATCTTCTATCTGAAGAATATGAACTTGTTAATTCAGTAGAATGCATAATTGCATATCTGAAAGAAAAATGTTTCCTGTTTTCTGGCTGTCTTGCAGGTTTATGTCATAGGTGGTGTTGGTGATAAGCAGTACTATAGTGATGTTTGGATTCTCGATTTGCTTACTTGTTCATGGACTGAGCTTGATATATGTGGCCAGCAACCACATGGGCGGTTTTCTCATAGTGCTGTGGTTGCCGACTCAGACATTGTGATCTATGGAGGGTAAGTTCATCAATGCTACTGTGAACTATTGTTGACCTTTCTGCTTCAGGATTCTCTCTACATTGGATTTTATTCTTGTACGTAAAATTTTGCTGTGTTTTCAAACTAGCAGATGTGGAGAGGATGAACGTCCACTAAATGAATTGCTCATCCTGCAACTAGGAGCTGAGCACCCCAATGGCCGTTACAACATTTCATTGTGCAAGATCTTTGGTAATCACTGGAACCAAGAAAGGAGGAGATTTTTTAGAGGGGCAGGAAACATGGTAAGCAACAGCTAATTTGATGATGTATGTTTTCTTTGCAAATGTTTTGGACAAGATTAATATTGCAACATTTTGCAACTTTTTAAATATAAATCATCGTACTATTGTCATATTAGTCAACATCCAGTTGCAAAGTTGGATACATTGCAACGCTTGGTGGAAAGAAGAAACTGCTTCAATTTCCATTCTTGTTAAACATAGCTTTAGACACCACCTTTTTATAGACTAGTTTAATTGCTTCTGACAAAGATCTTCTACCCAATGTTTCTGTCAGAAACATTTGTTTTTTGGCAATGGAGAATCAACTCATAGGAACCATGAAACAGATGCAGAAAGGAAGCATCCCAATTTATGTAATTCAGGTTGAATTTCTACTTTGATTCCTGTTAAACCAATTCAGTTGTTTTCTCAAGTATATCGAGTGTTTCAATTTTCAGATGCACAACCACCCATCATTTTCAATTTCAGATTGTGCGCATAGGAAGAGGAGGAGAAACAGAGACCCAAAGGTGTGGGAGGTCGAATCTGAACAAGAAGAACATTCTCATTCACTATCCCAAAATTCATCTCCGTCTCAATCTGATCAAGAACAGAACATGGTCCACAAATTTTCATCTAGAGCTCCAGACTCCTTCACAGTTTCTCCTCATTTGGGTCTGTTTAAGCAGCAGAATCGGAGCCACCACATATGCCAATTGGAAACAGTAAGTAATCAAGTGGAGCAGGGAAAAAATGTTCGAAGGACTACTCAAGACTACCCTTTTGTAGCTGGTGAGAATCAAAGACAGCAAAAGACTGAGCAGTTTATTAGTGTCGTCCAAACTGGAAGTCGAGAAGTACAATGCTCACCTGCAGACCAGAAGCTTCAACAGCAGATACTACCAGTTCCTCCCTTGGTAAGACACTATACCTGCAAATATCTTAAGTTAAGACTGTTTGGATATACCAAAGTCAAGAATGGTTTGAATATCCTGTCAGCACAGATGGTTTTATGTTATTAGTGTTTAGCACGGCACATGTATTTTGGTTGCTCCTAATCCAAATATATTTCAGCACCTAGCACCAAATGGTAATGTGGGGCAGAGAAATGCAAGAGGCAAATTTGATTTCTGCATCCACCAAGTCACAAATGAACCTAAAACAATCACAATGCAGCCTTAAATCTTTCCTCAATTATACTTGTTATATAGGGCATCCCTTGATGTTTTCCTATATGGTTGGTTCATTGTAGCTTGGTGCTGAGGTTCGAGGAACTGTCGATGGAGCTTTTGATTCTGGGTACCTCATGACCGCCAATGTCAATGGCCAAATTCTCAGAGGGGTCTTATTCTCTCCGGTAAGCTTGTAATTGATGGAAGCCAAAAATCATTTTAACCATAAAAGATTAATAGTTCATGGACTAATTTCCTTGGAGTCCCATTTTGGGAGGTGATGGGACATTCATGTGAAATGTATACATTCTAAACGTGGAGTCAATAGCCCTTTTTGGATCCTCAGTACTTGGTTTCTTGCTCTGAGTTTACTTTTAAATTGAATTACTTGTAACTAGTGATGCCGAAGAACAAAAGAACTGTCACTTACAGGAAACTCATTTTATCCTAATACATGAATCGTGATATGAACTGAGATACCTGCACTTGCTTTATGAAGATCCAAATGGGCCCAGTTGGAATCCACGGATTACTAGTTTCCAATACTTACCAAGTTCTGCTCCTTAAAGATTATTATTATTATTATTTTATAACGGAGGGTTTCCCAACCCATTGGGCCGAACTAATTCCTTGCTCTTGAAAGAATTATTTTATGCTGATTAGGGACCAGGTGTTGTCACAAGAGCAGCAGTGATTCCTCGTAACCCGTCTCCAAGCCACCAGTTTGTTGTTGCTCAATCAGGCCCTAATTCAAATCATGACAATGCAACTCATGTTCGATCTTCACACCCGGCAACATTCATGCTGGCCGAATCTGGTCATCCTGTCAGCCAAGCTCAACAGCCACAAGTTATTAGATCCACACCATCCACAGCAAAACAACCTGCAAAGCTTAATAGTGATCTTCAAGATGTTGTTTTAACGTTGGGAGGACCGGGCAGTTGCCAAAATGGAACTTAGAATTTTATGCGCCAATGATGATTGGAATTGGGCCTTTTTCTGTGTAAATCCTAGAGAGAATAGAAATAAGAGGAAGATAGCAAGTTATGTAAGTGTATATCAACAGTATTGGTAATGTTTTATTAGTAATGCCCTTTCCATTGAGGATGTTTTATTAGCAATGTGTGTGGTGATTTTGGCGATTGTCAAGATGATGACACGTGCAAACAGCTGAGGAAGCTATTTTCATGTCCATTTCAGAGGACCTGCAAGTTGTGGAACCTGCAAATTTTGTTTGTGACGGTGAAATTTTTTTTTTTTTTGGGTCTGAACCCTTATCTGTGGACTTAGAAAATCCCCATAATTGTGGATTTGACTGTGCCTTTCTCTGGCATTCATGGTGTACTTCTCTAGGAAACATTGGATTTACTCAACTTTGGAATGAAAATGATGCGAAATGGGTGCCAACATGGTATATATGTGCTATGTTTAATGGCTAGAACTCTAGAAGGGAACTACTTTGGCAATCAAGAGTGGCTGTAGTTGTGAGATAAATAATAATCATCCTCTTATTAGCTCTATTTGATGGGTTTTGTCTTGTATACCGATTTAGCCGGATTGGTTGTCTGGTTTAGTCAAAACCGAGGTTCAGGGTTGGAGGTGTTTTAGTCATTAAGTATGGGTTTTTTTGTTGGCCAAAAAAGCAGAAACTATATATATTAATGTACTGTAATCTTATATCCTGAAGTGATTGAGATTGGATCATAATAGATGAGTTCTCTCATCTGTGGACATAGGTAAGGTTGCCAAACCACGTAAAATTGCTGTATTCATGTGTGATTGCTTGATGGTGTGATTGCTATATATTCATCGTGATTGATCCGTCGATCGCGGGTAGTTTCCGTTGCGCCACTTTTTCCAACAAGTGGTATCAGAGCGAAGTGGAGATCGTTCGGGTTTACAATTGATGGATGGGCTTGATCTCTCTTTGTGCTAACTTCATAGGTGGAAAAGATAGACAAAAGTTGCATATGGTGTTAGAAAGGAGGATCTAATGTCTCTCACCTGCGCAACCATCTTGAGAAGATAGGTAGAAGTCACAGTTCTTGTCAAAGAAGGAGGATCTAGCCTCTCTCTCCTGCGTAGCCATCTCACCAAGGAGAAGACCAGATTGGGTTTTCTCAGAGAAGAAAAAGAGACCAAGATCTCTGGTTTTGCCGTGTTTGTTTGGTCGAAGAAGATAGTGGGTTATGATCAGAGAGATCAAAGTTGCTGATCTCGGTGGCGCCTTGGCTTGTGTTTCTTGGTGCTAATCGGAGAAGATAGATAAGCACAGTGGTGTCCTCTGGGTAGCAGGGCTCCCTGTCTCAGTAACAAGGAGGAAGAAGAAGATCGAGATTAAGCGGACCTGGTCTTCACTTGTTTGCTAGTCACAAGGTTGGCTGTTTGATTTGCTTTCTACAATTCGGAATTGGAGAAGCCAGCGTGGAGTTGCAAACTTGAGAAAAGGTTGTGACCAATCTGCCTGCTGTAGCTCTCCGAAATCTGCACCGTCCCATGCCAGCCGTCAACGGGGTTCCCTCATAGCTACAACAATCCACGTCTGCCGCCACTTTCCAGTCATTGCTGCTTGAGCCGAGAAGGGGTCTGACTTGGGGTTTTACCCTCTGTTGTAGATCAAAACATGAAGAAGGAAAGTGAGGCTTGGGTTCTGCCAGGTCGGACTTAGGTCAGGTCAGGTTGACCTGCCCCTTTACAGGTGCAGCTAGGTTTTAGGTTGGGTCAAGTTCGGGTTGAACCTAACCCTGTTGTAGCAGAGCCCAAGTCGGATCTGAGCCAGGTCAGGTTATGTAGGACTAAACCCATTCCGCAGAAGAAGTACAGCCTAGCAGAGGAGGTCAGTTTGAGGTAAAGTCAGACTTGACCCGTTGCAAAAGTCTAACCCAGTCTACTAGTAGCAATGCTGATGTCAGCATAGTGACGTCAATAGAAGAAGTCAAAGGTAGTTTGATCAAATTCAACGGTTGAAATTATTTTCACGATATCTTGATTATTCGAT
The DNA here is from genome assembly GCA_037013555.1 of Sextonia rubra. Taxonomy (NCBI): domain Eukaryota; kingdom Viridiplantae; phylum Streptophyta; class Magnoliopsida; order Laurales; family Lauraceae; genus Sextonia; species Sextonia rubra. Next base: position 98,720,382 of record JASUAD010000001.1, on the reverse strand, counting down.
GTTCGATCGAAGATCTGTTTGCGCCTACAGACTCATTGTGAGGAGATTACGCGTATGTGAAAGAAGATGGGTAGTTCAATAGTCAAAAAGAAGGTTTGACCACTCGGAATGTAGAAAACTATTTCTCCGATATTGAAGCCATCCGGAGTCGGATTTTAGATCCGTTTATTCCAGCGTGCTTACGGTGATGAGATCTATGAGGCAAACAAAAGATATTGGTAGTTTGATGGCAGAAAAATTGGAAGACTGAAGAAACCAAGTGATTCACGATGATAATAATAGATTCAAGCATCATGGGCCATATTGACGTGTTTGATGGAGAAACGACTTTAGGGATTGGCAGGAAAGAGTGTTAAACTTCATGATAGAGCAATGATTGAAAAGTATTACTTGATGTCATGAATAGTAAATTACTCCGAGTACTTTGATGGAAAGCTCAGATCTGTGTCAAAGGAATCTCGAAGAAGTGACATGCCAAAGTGGAAGCAAAAGCAAAAGCATCAGAATTGGAAGGAGGTAGTGTGCAAAAAGCTTGAATTCGGATGACGGGGAATTACTTTCAGAAACTACAGGTATTGATTAGGTTGATGATTCATGGTTTGTAATTTAGATTCTTTCTGTCATGTGTTTGAGTAGAGATTGGTTTAATGCAAATAACTCTTATAGTTGATGGATTTGTTCTTATGGGGGAGAATGCAAATTGATGAGCATTTGAGATAAGAGCAGTAGAGATTCAGGTGTATGATGATGTTATTTAAACCCTAATGAATGTGATATATATTCCAGGTTTGCGAAGAAATTGGATTTCTTTGGGTGCCTTAAACTTTAAAGGCTGTAAGCGCACTGTAGCAGATGGAGTTACGAAGGTAGAAAAGGGAACATGGGTCATCATGGAGGGTGAGATGATTAGAAATCTCAACAGGTTAATAAGGGATGCTTTTTCAGGTGGAGCAGTGAAGGAGACATCAAATAACAGGGAAGGAAATCTATAGTTCAAGTGGAGTTAGATGCGATCGATCGTCGGAAGATTAATTGATGGGTCTTCGATGATATCATCTAGGAGAAATCCAGGAAGACCTAAACGGAGATGATTTTCTCTGAAAAGGTAGTCTTGTTAAAGTCGGAGTAAATTAGTTTAAGCATCGAGTCATACCTAACCCACATGTATTGTGCCCAACCCACTAGAACAGGCCAGAACAAGATAGTTGTAGATTTGACAGAAAGTACACCAAGATGTAGACAGAAGAAAGGATTCATAGGTACCAGTGAGATCTAGATTCGAGGAGGTCTTTAGATTTGTCTTGACGGATGGAAGTTAGGTTTACTGTGTCGTAAAACTGCATGCATGTGGCAACAAATGGAGAGCATTTCGAAGGTTCAAGACAGTAGTGTTGAGGTCAAAGGAGGCAACTGTAAAAAGTTTCAAGTCGGTTTGGACTTGATTGACACTAGACAATATTGAGATGTTCTGTGCATCCAAGTTAGGGGGTGCAAGTACTGCGCTTGGTATTAGCGTGTGCGGAAGCGTACCTTTTCTATGAGGTGTGTGAAGTGCTAGTTCAACATGTTAGGGTGTTGAAGAGAGAAGACTACTCCATTAGTGTAGTGACATACCATTCAGTAAGATACGTGAAGACATTACCAGATATCTTAAGGTGGCTCTAGGGATTTGCGGAATCCAAGACAAGGTGGAGATTGTTCGATTTTGTCTTGTATTCTGGTTTAGCTAGATCAATCGTCTGGTTTAGTTAGAACCAAAGTTCAGTTTTAGTGGTATTTTAGTCATTACGTATGGGTTTTATTGTTGGCTAAGAAAGCGGAAATTATATATATTGATGTATTGTAATTCTAGGTATTGAGGGAATTGAGATGGGATCATGATAGATGAGTTATCTTCTCCGTGAATGTAGGCAAGGTTGCCTAATTGCGTAAAATTGCTATGTTCATGTGAGTAATTGCTTGATCGTGTGTTTGCTTTTGTGTTCATCGTGATTGATTTGTCAATTGCAGGTAACTTTTGTTACACTGCTTTTCCCAACACTATCATGTTTTTGGCATTTGAGTTCAGGCCTTGATTATTTATAATTGATAATGGTGTTCTTTGTTATTTCTAGGGTCTCCATTTCAACTTTTTAGTAGCATCTTTTTTCCTTTTTTTTAATGCATGTAAAACAGTCTGCCCCCAGAAATCTGGAAAACAAGTTAAGAGTATGTTCCTAGCTCTATGAGATGATGAGCTTCTCTACCTGTGAGGATATATCAAGATTAGTACTAAGATCAACTAGGATCTCTGATAACTTTAGGATTCTCAACATTAATCACAAATAATCTAGCTTTTTCTTTTTCTATTATTGATTGTACTCTATGCATTGGTGTTTATACATAATGAAATGTAACATCAATATTAAATAAATATTTACTTGCTTTTACAAATCCTATATTGATCTTTAGCCCCTTGATCTGGAGAGAGGCCCACAAATAAGCAACATTATACAGACGTAGGGTCAGTATGTTTCTTTTAATCAAATACCCTAGGAAGGCAAATATCAAAGATGTACTTCAAATAACCTCCCTGCATTCATAATTGAATAAAGTGAAGACAAAAATAATATAGGCTATCACCCTCGTAATGTAATACCTAGCAAAGTCAATTTTTGTTAGATATTGATAGTTGGCTAATTCACAAGTTAGGGACAAAACTTGGGTCCAATGATCATTGTAATTTTGCATTTTTAGTCTTGGACTGTAGCGTTCGTCATCAGATGTGTCGAAGCAATGAAATCGAAGAGAAACTGCTGAATGGAGTGATAACAAGAACCTGCAAACAAAATAGTAGGTTGCTCGAGCGAGCCTGAAGCGAATTTCTATACCCCAGACAGAACCCTCACTTGCTCGAGCAAGGGTCACCTCCGCTCGAGCGAGCCTAGGCGAATTCCAAACCACATTCTGTGTTTCCTTTCCTATTTTCACTCCACTTAACTGTTTAAGCCCTAATCTCCTTTTAACTCTTACCCATGAACCTTGCCCTATAAAAACAAAGCTCTTCTCAACCCTAGAGCTATTCCATCTCCTAGTTCCAAACCCTAAAATCCTTAGGAGATTTCCCTCTTTCCTCTAGGACATCCATTGGAGATCTTTGTTGAAATTGCCGAGCTTCTAGAGATTCTTCCATCTACTCTCTTGCAGTATATTTTTTTTGTCCTAAAAGGCTTCAAGGCATGACAAGTTCAAGCATAACAGACGGTGAATGGCAAGGCGTCTTAAAAAAGAACTACAATCATTAGGTTGTGTGCAGTTAGAAAAGGATATATGAGTATATATTGTAACTATCCTTTTTATAGTGCTTGGTTTTTGTTTTTTGTTTTGTTTTTTTATTTTTTTTACTGGGTGATAAGTCTCGTAGTTTTTTTAGTGTTTGGGTATTCCACATAAAAAAAATCCCGTTTCTTTTCTTGTTGTGATTGCTTTTAGTTTAATTTTATTTAATTGCAAAGTTAATTGGACTACATACTAGAAATTCATATTGGGACCTTAACCTAATTGGGGGTTTAAACTTTTCTCATTTTCACATTTCAATCTTTATCTTATATCATTCATACCTTATCTCATATTTTGCACCATCTCTTAAATATCCATCTTGGAGCTCATTTCACAATGAATTTATATATATTCAGTTTCTATGCATCATATGCAAACACACATTACGCTTTTTTTTTAGATTGGATATAAGATTTTGACAAAAAAAAAGGGTTGGGAAAGTTGACTTTGATGGGTTCGGAATAGTGAATGTTGGGGGATGCAGCATAAACCCTGGTTGTATTTCAACAGCCCTCATCTTCTCCTCATGGCGCGCTGGGCATCTCCTCAGTCTTCAATGCTGGAGCTATGCTGGTGAGGCCCATTAAACTGACAAAGAGGAGTCTAGTTTTGAAATAGAAACTTGACCGGGAAAAAAAAAGTAAATAGCATGGCCAGGATGATGAAATGTGCATTTGATGAAAACTGTTGGCAGCGTGCGAGTACAACGTGGGCCACAGTGCTTAGTCAGAAAATGGACGGCCAGAAACAACCACCAAGTGGGCCATGTCACTCTTTTGTATGGGAATCAAAACACATGGTGTTCAGCTGTGTCGTTGGCTAGTCCTTGTTTGACTTGCTTGTTACGATGATAGTACTCTGCCTCAGTTCCCGTGACATAATGGATGTGATTGATACAACACGTACACTGCCTAGTGGTGTACAATCTATCTTCTGTTGAATATGGAGTTGTAAAATGTTATACATAATAGACTTAGATGTCTATCCGACCTGATAATTGTAGAACCGAAAGCCTTTCCATTTGGGACTGCAACAATTTTTAGAGTTTGACCAAATTACAGTTGTGCACGATAGAAGCTCGAAATAGGCATGGAATACTTCCTATTCAGAATAGAATATGTTTTCTCCCATCAAATGAACAGGAGAAATGTAGATGTGGCTTGTTTGGCTGGGAAAATTTAAATGGTCCCATTCTAAATTTTAGCTTTCCAACTTATACGAGTCCCTCTTATGGGCTATTCAAATTCCTTTTTATGCACTGGATTCTGAAATTCTCCAAATGGTGCGCCTACTAGAGTTTCAAAATTATCTTGGTAGTGCTAGCATTTTGAAATCTTGAAGGGGTTGAGAAGTGAGAATTGTTGTGAATATCACTATGGTCCTTTTATGATATTTTGCTTCATAGCTTTTTTTCAAAGGATATGTGCATTTGTTTCATTAGATATATTATAAAATATACTGTTATCAATCCATTGTTGTAACCAATCACCTTCTGTGCATCTTATTCCAATTTGCATCATTTATATCTTTTGGCCAGGTACTATCACCCTCAATGAAATCATAGAAGTCTTCATATTGAAGGATATCCTCTATCTATAGTTTCCATATTACCCAATTGGTATGGTTAAGCTTAACCATGGTAGTGTTCACAACACTGTTTTCAATTAAGCAAACTGAAAAAACAAACAACTAACACTGATAGTAATTCTTGTGCTACGCTGTAAATGTCTTCATCGCGAGCAAGTTGGAAGAAACGGATCTAGAATTTAACTTCGGATGGCTCCGATATCGCTCTGATATCTCAGAAATAGTTTTTCGTTCTTCAATTTGTCAAACTCTCTCGTTAACCATCAAAATGCTAATATTTTTCCACAAATGTGTAAATCTACTTGAAACGAGTCCTAGGGTGCAAACGAATTTTCAATCACGACTTCGGATGATCAATATATCACAAAAAAAAGTTTTTGCCATCGATCTGGTCAAATATGCCTTTAACTGTAAGACTTGTTCTCGTGTGCTAACATCAGCACTGCACTACTGCTCAGTTGGACTGCTACAAACTAGTTGGATTGAACCTGACTTGGAATCTACCTCTAACTTAGGTGGGCTGCTGTTTAACATGTCAGGCTGACTTGACCTGGGTTATGACTTAGCCCTAAAAACCAAGCTAATCTTCCTCATTCATCAACTGGGTTTTGGTGTAGAATCAGAAACCACAAGCACCCAATCCCTTCCTCTATAGCTAGACGGTGAACAACAACACCATGGAATATAGCCGAAGGCATGAGGACTCTGGCAACGGCAGCAAGGTGGGTTGCGAAGGGCAGCAGAGGGAGAGAAAAGACAGCACAGAAAACCTTCTCTTCTTCTCCCATCAGATAGAGAACCCTCTCTGTTTCTTCTTCGATTTAAACAAATCGAGATCCCCTTTCTTTTCCAGTTTGCAAATAAGAACCCAACTTTTCTCGATCCTTTTCTTCTCTAATTAGGTAGGAAGAACCTGATCTATGGCACAACAGAGATCAGAGTAGTTATGATTTCCCTTTTCTCTACGACCTATAGAGAAATCCAATCTGTGGATTTTCGCATACACAATCAAGCCTAGGAAAACCCTAAACTGTCATTGATACTACTTGTTGTAGAAGTCATTGTGGTCTTTTTATCATACTTTGGTTTTAACTTTTCAAAGGGTATTTGCATTAATTTTATTAGACACATGGTGAAATATGCTATTATTAACCCATTGTCTAATGTGATCAATCACCTTTTTTGATACAACTTGTTGTCAATATGACTCCACTCGTTGTGTGCATGTATACGTGAGCAACAAAGATTGACAATCAATCACATAAAAAGAAAAGAGATATACGTGGTTCGACAAAAATGCCTATGTCCCTGAGAAACTACTTTTCATATGATTCTTCTACTATTACAATATAGCATAGGTTTAGGGTTACAAATTACATTATATATATATATATATATAATCTCTACTTTTTGCTCCGAAGAAATTATCCTTAGAAAGGAAAGCCATAATAAAATTAGGAGACTACTATTAGTAAACAAAGAAGTCCTAATACAATTAGAAGACTACCTATGACCCTAAACTCACTTGCTCTGGACCCAATTGGCCAACGATCTCCCCCTCAAGGCTATGGGAAGATGTTCTAAACCCTCTTACTAGGAGTTCAGCCCTATCAACTCTGAATAAAACTCCAATTTTTCCTTAGACACAACTTTTGTTATCATGTCCGAGGGATTCTTATTAGTGTGAATCTTCTCCACTTCATCTAAATCTGCTCGATCACCTTATGACTCTAATGGTGTTTCACATCAACGTTCTTCATGCAGCCATGGCATGTAACATTCTTACTGACATCCATTCCACTCTGACTATCACAGTAAATTACAGGCTCTTCTTACTTCAAACCTAGTTCTTGAAGAAATATTTTCAACTAAAGCATCTCCCTTCTCACTTCATTAACAGTTATGTATATTGCTTTAATTGTAGACTATGTTATGGACTTCTGCAACTTAAATTGCCAAGAGATGGCCCCCTGTTCAAAAGTAAATAAATAATTAGAAGTCAACAACTGACGATTAAAATCGCAGCAAAATCAACATCAAGAAAATCTTCCACTACTGGTTTTGAGTTTTCAAAACACATGCACAACTTGAAAGTACCTTTTAAATACCTAAAAATCCACTTCATTGCTTACCAATGCTCTTTTCCAAGGTTATAAAGAATTCTATTCATTAAACCCACAACATGAGGTTGTCTAGCCGTATGCAAACAATGGCATACATAAGACTCTCCATTACAATAGAGTAGCAAGGAACATACGTCATCCGTTCCTTTTCTTCATCTATAGTAGGGCATGATCGCTTGTTGAGCTTGAAGTAATTAGTTAGATGTATGTTAACTGGCTAAGCATTTTTCATGTTGAATGGCTTGAGCATTCGTTCAACATATTTATCCTATAACAACCATAGCTTATTAGCACTCCTGTCATGATGTATTTGCATTTCCAATATCATTCGTGCAAGACCCAAGTCTTTTATGTCAAGCAGCTTTGACATCTCCTCTTTTAACCTTCCAATCAACTTAGTAATTGTCCAACTAACAACATATTATCTACATATAGAAGAAGGATGATAAACTTATCATCAGTAAACTAATGAACGTAAATATAGTAATCTACAGCTGTCCTTTGGTATCCATGATTTATCATGATGAATCAAACTTTTTATATCACTGTCTCAGTACTTGCTTTAGCTTATAAAGATTCTTCTTCAACTTGCAAACCATCTATTCTTTTTTTTCTACGTCAAACCTCTTGGGCTGAGTTATGTAGATCTTTTCTTTTAAGTTACCATAAAGAAGTGCAATCTTCATGTTCATCTGTTGAAGCACTAGGTCAATGCTGGTGGATTGACTAAAGACAACTCTAACAGAAGTCATCTTCACAACAGGAGCAAAATTCTCACTGAAGTGGATACTTTTCTTTTGTGCGAAGTCTTTTACCACTAACCATATTTTGTGCTTTACCAGTTTTTTACTCTCATCCTTTTTTAGCTTGAACACCCATCTATTTTTCAAAACCTTTATATATTTAGGAAGTTGCATCAACTCATAAGTCTTGTTCTTCTTATAAAAACTCATCTTATCATGTATAGGCTTCATCTACTCATCTTTATCATCTGAGTCATTACTTTTCAAAGCTCCTGGCTCTCCCTCATCAGTAAGCAAAATATACTTGGATGCATGATACTAATTTGATGGATGATGCTTTAGAATATACCTCCTAGCATGAGGTTTCATGGTTTCTATTGGAGGAGATTGTAGCTCCCCTTACTTAACACCGTCATTATCTGGCAACCATTGTGCCTCATTATAATTTAGATCGTTTTGTCCACCTCACCACCTGTAGTCTGCATCGGATGAGGAGTCAATGTGAGATCAACCACTCTAACTATTTCAAAAGACGTATTAGTCTTCTCAACATCTCCAAAGAACTAGTTTTCATGGAAAACCACATCCCTACTTCTAATAATTCTTCTTTTCTCTAGATCCCACAACCTATAGCTAAACTTATCTCGACCATATCCAAGAAAGATGCAAGTCATTGCCCTATCATCCAACTATGAATGCCGGTCTTTGGTATATGTGCAAATGCTTAATACTAAAATGCCTTCAAGTACGAATAGGAAGCATTTTTACTTATCCATCTTTTTTCTAAAAAATCAAAATTCAAAGGAACATAGAGAGATCTGTTAATCATATAACTGGTAATCAGAATGGATTCACCCTAGAATGACTTGGGCAGTCATGCTACTCTTATCATGCGTCTCATTATCTCAACAATAGTACGGTTTAATCCTTTGCCACACAATTGTACTGTAGAATACCAAGAATTGTCTTTTCATTTCTAATTTTATGATTCAAACAATAGCTTCTAAATTGGTGAAACATGTACTCACAACCATTATTTGTGCGAAGACACTTTAAAAGCTTACCTATTTCTTTTTTAACCATAACATGAAACTATTGAAAAATCTAAAACACCTAATCCTTTGACTCCAACACATAAACTTAGACTTTTATGGATACATCATCAATAAATGTAACAAAGAACTTATTGCCACCCAATGATTTTACCTCCATAGGACCACAAACATCAGAATATACTAAATCTAATACAGTAGATTTCAATTTTGATGTTTAAGAGAAAGCAATCATATGTTGCTTACCAAACAAGCAATAATCATAAGAGTCGAGGGATGTACCTTTGAAGTAAGGAATTAAATCCTTCTTTGCCAACATTTGCAGTCCTTTCTCACCCATATATCCTAATCTCTTGTGCCATAGATTCGGAGATGAACTGTCTTAAATAGCATGCAATATACCTTTACATAGCTTCACTTGTGTTTTGTAAAGTATATTACCTGCCTTCCCTCTGGCAATAACAAGAGACTCTCTAATAAGTTTCCATCTACCATTTTCAAAGTAATATAACCCGCACGATCCAATGTAGTCCTAGAAATCAAAAACATGTCGCACATCTTTCAGCGTTATTGTACAACCAATATCAGTTTGAATGCAGACATCACTGATCCCAACAATCTTTAATGACTCGCATTTCTCATCTTTGTAGTGTCAAAGTCACCTGTTTTGTATATAGTGAACATCTCTCTACATGGAGTAGCATGGTAAGATGCTGCTGTGTTAATAATCCACTCAACTTGATCATTAGCAACACTTAAATATTTGTCATCATCGACGGTGATGACCACTACTTTCTGTCATAAAGTAGATGTAATTTTTTTATTGTCATATTCCTTTCATTGTTGGTTTCTTTCTGTTCCTTTAAGGCAAAATAATTTTTCTTGATGTGGCCCATCTTCCATAGAAAAAATATTTCATAGACATTTTCCTGGTCTGTGATCCACCTTTGAACTTGCCATAACTCCTCTTTGGTCTCTACTCTTTCTCCACCTGCTTTTCTTAGTAACAAAGGCTTGTGCATTATCTATCCTTACAATTTTTCTTCTACTTTCTTCATTTTGCAAGTTGCTGGTAACCTGACTCATAGACAGCACATCATCTGGAGCAGAGTTGCATACGGAATAACTAATGCCTTTCATGTATCTGGTAAAGATGTAAGAAGCAACAAAGCTTGCATCTCATCGTCAAGGACTATGTTCATTGTGGCTAATTGATTCACCACACTTTAGAATTAGTTAATATGAATCTTCAATCTTACTACCCTCCTTGAATTTCCTGTTCACAAGCTTTTTGATAAAAAAAAAAGGTTGTGTTCACTTTAGTCCTTTTATTATACCTTGGTTTTTCCAAAGGGTATGAGCATTGGTCTTATTAGATATATGGTGAAATATGTTGTTATCAACCCACTTTCCGATGTTTTCAAAGGCCATTTGCAACTTTTAAGTAAGTTGGAATTATGAGAATTTGTTATCTAGGTTTCAACTTTTAAGTAATGGTTTATCCCATTAGCATTTTGAAAAGTCACAAATTATTTTTTGAAATATTCAAATTCCCAACCTCTTTATTTCAAAATTCTTTTATGATCAAGAGAATTTTGGACAACATTTTGAGAAATCCAAAATTCTTCACAGATGAATTTTTTTGAAATTTTTAAAAGAAACAACCTACAGCTTAAGATGGAAGAACTTATCTCCAATACTTACTTTTTAGAAGTCCTCTAATTAGATAAGAAATTGTAAATTTTATAGACATTGACAAATTGTTGAAGAATGCCCAATGAGAAATTTGAGCCTACATTGTTGTTTTCTTTATAGGAATGTATTAGAAATACCTAAAAATAAAATTACTGATAGTAATTTGTGTAGTTCTGCTGGATTAATTAACACTATAGAAATGATAATAACCAGTAACACCAAAAGCTTGAGCTTAACATTTTTTTTATTATTAATATAGTATTAGAGCAAAGATCACGAGTTCAAATCCCGGAGAAGCATATTACCTCCATTATGTGGTTTATCCGTTTTATCCATGTATTATTGGATTATGAATTTGAACTTGTGATCTTTAGCTTTGATACTATATTAATAATCAATAATATTAAAAGCTATCACTTTTAACATTTACAATTATTAATAAGGGAAACCTTTGTCAACCATCAATATGCTAATCACTCAGCGGGTGAGAAATCTTCCCTTCAGAGAAATAATCATGGTTCAGTCCTTCGTGGTAGTAAGAATTTGCATAGGCTTAGTGTGTCTGTATTTACCAGCACAACATAAAAATAAAGAAAAGAAGGAAAAAAAAAAAATTTGTGTCAGTCTACTCACAGCATCTCAGAAACTGCACATGACAATCGCAGACAGTTGGTGGGGGCGTTAGAATTGCATGCTCAGATACACAGTAAACTTCCATGATTCTACTGATACTAAAATTACACAAGGTTTAACAAAAAAAGGAAAAAAAAAATTTACATATGAGCTTCTAATACCAATAAAAAAAAAAAAACTATCAGCTTCCAATTGGTAGGAAAGAGAGCTGAAACCTAAATCCATGTAGATTAGACCTGTCTAACAGTAGCAAATTAGTCAGGATATGAGCCATATTCTATGTTTTAGAAGACATTTAGTTGGCTGAATTAATGATTGATCCAAGAGTCCACTCCAATCTTTGGATGTTAATCCTATGGTCCAGGGACACTGTAAAATGGGCCCACAGGAAATTCTCATTGCAAAGATGTAAATACACTTTTTAACATATACTATAGAATAATTATAGTTATTATAAGCATATTATTTCCAATAAGATAACCCACTACTTTTGATGTGAAAAGTTCGGTTCAGGGACAAATTATAAAAAGAAGTGTTTTTTAATATTTTATATAATTTGCCCTCTATCCCTACCTATAAAAGAGGGAGTTTGAATAGGAAGGGCACTGAGTGTGGAGCCCACAGCTTTTCCAGGATATGGGTGACGTGGCAGCGAGGCAGGAACTCCCGCGCAACCCGCGCGGTGTTGTCTCAGTCGCAGATGGGAGGGGTCGCTGTCGTGCAGTCCGTCTTTTCTGCCACGTCATCCACCGATCGTTTCAGTCAATCTGACTTGACAGCCTGTCTCCATCGGACAAGACCCCAATCATATCAGCCACATGGCATCTAGGCCTCACCAGCTTTCCCCCGTGGGCCCCACCATTGTGAGAACCCTCTTTTTCTGTTTTTTTTCGCGGACATGTGACTTGACCTAAGTCACCTGCATCTTACTATTGCCGCATCAACCCTCAGGCCCCAATGGCAGGAGAGGGGATGGTTCCACTAATTGAAAATTTGAAGCTGTACAAAATGATTGTCTTTTTCATGAATAAAATGTCCTCAAATTATAGAAGTTGGTCGCAAATTTCCTAGGGAAAAAGCTAAGAAATTTACTTGCCGGTCTTAATGTGAAAAAAAAAAGGAAAAAGAAAAATTCTAGTGGGAGGAGGGCAAGTATTAAAAAAAAAAATTTATTTTCAGAATTTAAAAGAGGGTTTTGGACGTTTCTTAAATTTGGGTTGGGGCTTTAGACTTCAGACTCTTCTATTTAGGTCCGCCCTTATTGACAATGGGATTAACTCAATTTTATGCATTATGACATTATAACTGTTCATCACATTATTAATCTTATATTCAATGCAAAGGTAGGGCATGCTCCTCAAGAAGGGATTGCTTAGTTGGTTAAGAACTTCATGTGTCATTTGGCTGTCCTGAGATCGATTACGTTATTCTTCTCACTTTGTGGGTTTCTTTTTTTTCACTTATATGGGCTCACTTGGTCATATCCATCTACTTGGGCTAGGGTAAAAACAAAAAGTCTATGTAGCTCTATTTTGTAGCTCGATCGGAATCCCAAATCCCACGTGAATGATAAGATGGATAGTTAGTAGGGCCCACACGAAATGAAAGAAAAGGGAAAGGGATTCCAATCTTCTCTCTCTCTCTCTCTCTCTCTCAATATTACCCATTCCTTTGCCCTCTCTCTGCCTCTTCTCTCCCATCATCTTCGACCGATGGTCTCCCTCTACTTCAACTGTATCGTGATCGATGACCATCACCACCATAACAACCATCGACCACCACCGACTATTGTGACTTTCGCTTTCTCTCCTTCCATTTTTTTTATGCAAGTTTTAGAAAATTAGGAATCTTCATTTGTTAGGGGTAATCCTTGGGTTTTTCATATTTCACTCCATTAATTCAATGTGGAAAATGTGGAGCATAAGAATGTCAGGTTTATCATTCAAAACAAAAAAAGAAAAAAAAATAAAAAAAAAAGAAAAAGAATGTCCAATTTATTGTTTTCTATCTTGGGAAAAATATTATATGTATAGTAATATCTTTAAATCCAAGATCGAGAAATTTGATATGTTAAATTTGAAGACCATTGGGAAAATGGGATCCTAATTAAAACCATATGATATGTGAGGAACAAAATAATTGGGTAGAGAAATATCCATCAAATATTCTAAGTAAAACCCATCTTAAACCAATATCCATCCATCCATTTATAGCCCTGAAAAGACAGTAGGGTGTCTTTAGAGATTTTCTCACGCTGCCCATTTAACCATTTCTTGCAAACGATAGTTTTGTTATAGGCACAGCTCTAGTCATGATCTTGTCACCCCACCATAAGGAAAACAGCTCTAGTCATGATCTTGTCACCCTACCATAAGGAAAAGGCCAAATATGTGATGGCTGGATTACCATGGCACATTTAGGATATTGTTTTTCAATCTATCTAAGTTTTGGGCATAGGCTAATCTATTTGTGACCCATAAAAATCAATCAACGATCTTGATAGTCATAAAAAAAAAAAAAATCAATCCAACGATGGCAAAGAAAAACACAGGAGACTGACTTTGAGGCTTGATTGTTGTGTTGCAAGTAGGGAGATCGGAGAGATGAGGAGAAAGAAGAGATAGGGAGGGGGTGCTGGGATTGGAGCGGATAAGAAAAATACGGACAAGAGACATTCCAGCTCTTACATTAGAGCTCCCCATTTTCTTTCATTTCATGTGGGCCTCACTGACTATCAAGTTCATCATCCACGTGGGATTCGGTATTCCGATCAGGCTACAGAATTGGGCTGCATAGACATTTTGGGGGTTAAAAAAAAAAAAAGAAGCAAAGGTATGGTAGACTATTATTGGGTAAAATTTAGGGACCTCACCCAAACACCAAGCATTATGTTATGCCTATGTCACTAAATCGTCAATGCATTGGGAATCCCATCAATTTTTAAGATTAAGATAGACTTATTCTTGTATCATTAGATTTGTTGTGCCTGTAGCAGATGATGAAAATAGAAAAATAAGAAACAAGGTGTCCTACTGGATGACTTTGATTGAAGTCGAGATTTTCATTGATGGCAAAGTATGAAATAGTACAATATAATGGTTTACATAGCTTTCATTATTTGATGGATTTATAGTGCTGGTTACGAGCTAATTCTTTGTCATAATTTCAATATGAATTCTTCAAACATAAGAAATGAAATTTGAGGAGCTGACCGGACATAGTTTAGGATAAGATTTTGATGATTATTATGAGCATCCGGGTCATAAAGACCCGTAGAGATAGATTCACTGGGTGGCAGCCCGTGGAGGATGCCATGATTCTAAATTCTATGATGGCAAATGATGACCAGGTTTAGTTGAGCCTATAATTCTAAGTCAACCTACTGTGTAGTACTTGTTTATCAATAGTTTTACCGAGGTTATTTAAGCTTGTCACAGGCCTTACCATTGTCCAGCCCGAGTCTATCTGCTATTGAGAAGCGCAGTCCAGCTCTAGGTTCAACTTGGGCCCTAAAACTCAGATCTGTGTGCCAATTAGCCCATTAGTAGGGATGTTCATGGGCTGGGTAGGACTGGACTGAAGAAATCCAGGCCATCCATAATTGTAGCCCTTAGGCTCAAGCCCGGCCAAAGCTTGAATCGACCATAAGCACCTATCCGAGCTCAGCCCATAAAAATTGATGAAGCCCAGGCCTGTTTTAATATTATTTTTTTAAAAGATATTATTAACTATAAAGAGCTGTAGCTTAGTTGGCTGTAATGTGTTTGCATAACACAAGACATCATGTGTTTGTGTGATTGTGGATACTAGTAAAGCCTAAGGCTTGAACCAGCTCAAAGTGGGCTTGGCCTGGATTGGGCTTGGGGCAGCCTGTCCATGACCACCCTTACCCATTAACACATAAGAACCTAGAGAATGGGCTGTTAGAATTGAGTATGTACTATAACCTCTCCGTCTGTCCTGCGAATTTCAAGAAGCCACAAGGAAAATGGACATCAAATAATCTTCCCCTTCATAGGATATGAACTAGTAAGAGATAGAGTCTCAATACTCAACCATGACACTAGTAAATTAAATTCTAAGAAGGTTGAGATCTCACCAATACCTTTACTTTAAATCCTTCAACCACTACACCCCCCCGCCGCTTCCGTAATCTTTGTTGGAAGCATTTTACCTTCAATTAAGTGCAAACAAGTAAGCCCTATATAAATGCATGACCAAAAGGAAATCTCTAGTTATGTAATTGAGGTATGTTTTTATACAAACATTTTTTGTGTGTGTGTATATTATAATGTACATGGATATAAAATAGGCATAGGAAAAGACCAATGGGCCTATGGCTGTTGGTCAAGAAATGGATATTAAAAGTTAGGGATGTTCATGGGCTGAACTAAACAATATTCAGGCCCAACTTGATATCTAACCCTTAGGTCCGAGATCGGCCCAATCCAGAATCGGGCTTTGATGTGAAATTAATCAATCCACTTAAAACTATAAGCGCACAATTGTTTTGTTGAAATTGTAGCAAATACAGGTCGATTCTACAAGGAGCACTTTTGAACTTTTTTAATTAAAAATCTAAAATTTCTTTTAACTAGAAAATTGATTTGAAATAAAACAAAGAATATTAGAAGCCTGATGCAATTGAAAGTAGTGAAAAATCAATAGAGAAAATAGATCAAAGCATTCAAAATCCATTTAGCAAGATAATTAATCCAATCATGCAATTATTTTGTTTTTTTGTCTCAAAATAACTTAAATCAGAAATAAATCAATATTTCTTATTTGGAAGATTTATCTTTTGTAAGAACTAATTTTTAATAAAAGTATAAAACCATCAACCAAGTCCTCCTTCACCTCTTAAACGAATGAAAAATTATAAGCATGACTTATCAAATTAAGCATAAACTCTCAAAGGATCTCAGCTCTAAGAATAATCTATCAAAATAAGTATAAATCATTAAATTATTTTTATTAAAAATCAAACAGAGGCTGCCTAAGGATAAATATAGATCTATTATTCTAATAGAGCATTTATTTAAAAGAGACAAGAAAAGAACAAGGTAACCACATTAATTAAAATAAAAGTTTACTTAATTTGATCTATTTGCTCCGATCAAAAGGACTAGCCAAACATTGCCAAGATCTTCATCAAAAATTTCATTGAAAGAATTTTTATTCAATATTCACTCTCTGAGAATCTCTCTTTTAAAATCTTAGTTCTTAGAACAAGACTCCAAAAATACCTTAAAAGTAAAAAAAAGAAAACTAATGGAAGAAAAAAAGGTTGAGGAGAGAGGAGAGAGAGTGGCCAGAGGAGAGAGGGGCGTGGATGCTCTCTTGGATGTCCATGGCTTGTATTTATAGGGTTTTGAGCCCCTTTGTTTTCTTATTTTTTTTCCTCTTTCATAACTTGTAAAGTCTTCTTTTGGAAAGGTCTTTCGGCTTGGCCTTTAAGTTAGCAAAGACTTAGCAACTTTGGAGAGATTCCTTTTTACTTTCCTTTGGAAACCAATTTCTACATAAACTTTTCATATTTTGTGCAAGTAAATTTTCTAAACAAGCTTTCTTTATTTAATTTCTTGAGGACTTTTTTTAAATCTTCTTAGATTATCTTAACAAGAATAATGCAAGGATGATGGACCCCATTTTGATCTTTAATGAACTTCACTTGAGGAGAGATGAACCCAACTAAAGGTGTATAACATGGAAAAAGTTTTTAATTTTTTTTGCAATCTTGTCTAAAAGTATATAGCCAACTTCTTAAGGCCATAACTTTGTTAGTTCAGCTATAGTTGATGCAATCTTAGATCCTACAAATATCCACTTGCAAAGAGCTTTCCAACGGTTGGTAGATTGTCTAATTTTGATGTCCGATTTAAGAGTTATAACTTTTTTAATCTATGCTACAAAAAAACAAGATGAATTAACTTTTTATTTTTTTAATTCCCCTTCTTTGACTTTCTTTTTCTTAAAACACCTAATAAATCAGAAAATGATGCATAAATATAGAAATTCATGAACTTAACAGGCCTTAACTCCATTGACTAAGCCCAACCTTCGTAAAATAAGTTAAACCTAAGCCTAGTTTAATAGAAAATGCCCTTATCAATTGCATATGATTGTAGATTAGTTGGCTGGGATCGCATGTGTTTTGAGTCCCTTTATCAACAAAATGCAATTTTTTTGTATTCTCATTTGGGCTGAGCTATGGGCATAGTTTGTTTTGCCTAAGCCCTGCACTACTGCTAAAGTCAAAGGATAAAGCCCGGCCTAAGCCTTGGTTGGGCTCAAGTCAGCCCGATCCATGAGTATCCCTACTTGAACCTTTTGATCCTAAATGTGTTTCCACTCATCGGAACATATTTAAATAGACTCAGACCTGACCAAAAATAATGGGCATTAACAGCCTTCGAGCTGAGCCCAATTCAACACACATTTAAACACACACACACACACACACACACACACACTCTCTCTCTCTCTCTCTCTCTCTCTCTCTCTCTCTCTCACTCTCTTCTTATCTTTGGGGATAACGTAATTGCATTCATTTGATCAATTTGAAAGTTGATTCGATTCTAATAGAAGTGCAATTCGGCCTAGTTGCAATACAAGGGGACAATGATTCGAAGAAGAATTGGATACCAAAGGTGGACCACATCGACTGCTTTATATGGCAGGCCTTCTAGGATGATTGATCATCTCTTGCATATTAAGGTTTGAATAGACCCCACAATGCACAACTAGCTTGACCATTCGTTTTGTCTATGCCCATCAATGCTTTCTGCATAGGGCCCCATTGAGAGATATTTGAATTTGATTCCTCGGTCCAAAGGAAAACTAAGCACTATGAGAAATTGAACAGTTACAAGATATACTTACAGACCCTTCCTGTTAAACTCAACCTAAGGATTGTAATTTTTCTTTTCGATGATTTGCTATTCACCATTCACCTATGCATTAAACAACTTGCCTTGATGCCTCTCAAGAAGCATAGATCTCCTACGAGAGAGTCGAAGAAGAAACTCTAAATGCAGTAGCTTAAAACTCCAGTTGATCCTTTCAGGGCTGCTCTAGAGAGAGAAGAGATTTCCAATAAGAATCTAGGTTTAGAATAGGGAGATTCGATGCTTAGGTTCGCAAGAGATTGATTTAAATAGCCTTGGTTTCGTGGCTTTGATGGAGAGTTTCATTAGGACCAAAAACAGGTAACTCATCTTGAAACTAGAAAGGTAATCTCTCAAGGTCAGCAAATTGAATTCGTGAGATTCGGTTGACTGAGGAATATGTTGGGTCAATTGAGATGAATTTTTGTCAGCAAGAATTCAGAATTGGGTAGTCTCGGTCGACCAAACTAAGGTTCTGTCCCCTAGTTCTTAAAAACGCATTCCATCTCCAATTTCTTCACTTCAAGTGACCAAGTGATGAACACTACGATCCAAATCTAAAAATGTAAAACTACTACTCAACTTAGAGCAGAGTTTTGTCCGTAACCCAAGAATTAGAACACGCAAAATCATAACACCCATCATTGATGAACGATTGTAATGAAATCAAAGGAATGAACAGTTCTAGCATTATGTGGCCAGTCAAGTATTGTACTCCATGCTTCCTTTCCCTTCAAATTTAATTATTTTGTGAGCTTTAACTCACACTCGTTGGGTCTTTTCCATTAAGGCTTCCAGATAACATTAGATGACAGATAAAGTGGGTCATTAATGTATCCTCAAACAATTTTATATCACACTAAAAAAATTACAAAAAAAAAAAAAAAAGCAGCACAAGATAAAAACTCAAGCATGAATAACATATCATAACTTTGTCTTTTCTCTGTCTTTATTTTTCTCTTCTCTCCTCCCTCTGTCGATTTTTTTCCTTCGTCATCTTCAATTAGGGTTTTAGGTTGGCTGCCTCTTTACGTTCGATGGAGGAAGGGCCCTCCCCTCCTCCTCTTCCTGATAAATCTGACCTTCAGTTGAAAAACAAACTGTGTCTACTGTTGGATTATGCTGAAGACAGATCATCTAAAGTCGCTATTTTGCAAACGATTGTGAAGACGAATCAAGTTCATGCGTTTCCTGAGGATATCTGAAAGATCTTGTCCTTGAAGCAAAGGTGAGGGCTGGTAAGGGATCTGAAGCGAAAAAGAAGCCTGCAACAAAGGTCCTAACCCAGGGAACATCTTCTTCCAATTCTCGTTAAGAAGCAGATTCTGAATCTGGAGAAGAAACTGGGCCATATGCTATCTGACGCAAAGATTTTCGCGTTGCAGAACCCTAGTGCACCACCGCTCGTGTCTAAGAAGAATAACGTTAGTTCAGATGATGTGCCTAGTGCAGAACCGCTGGTGTCTGACAAGGATTCCGTTAGATCATATGCTGTGTGGAATCCGTCTAGCAATGATTCTTCTTAACCTGAACCCCTGGTTTGCGTTATTTCACCCTCCTCCGAATAGAAACCACAATCCGGTGCATCATGAAAACCCTTCAGATGATCCAGATTACCATGTTCAATTTGATGATGAAGATTCAACTGAAGCAAATCAAAATGGAGGCAATGCTCTTGTAGGTTACTTCATTGGTTCGGTCCCCTTGCTCAATGATATTCGATCCTGTTTAATCAAAGCATGAAGGGTGAAGCATCTTGATGTCATTACAACAAAATTCACTTTACCAACTCAAAAAAATGCGATAGAAGGGTGTTGGTAAAAGTATGTAGGGGTACCCTTTGTCAACACAAATAAAAAATGTTGGTAAACTTTGATTTTTGTCAACGCAAAATGGTGTTGGCAAAATTAAAGATAACATGTTAGTAAAGCAACTTTTGCCAATACAAATTAAAAATGTTGGCAAAAGTTGATCTCTACCAACACAAATGGGTGTTGAGAAAAGCAGGAAAACTGGTTGATAAATAAAATCTTGCCAACGTAAAATGAAATGTTGCTAAAAGTTGAACTTTACCAACACACTATGGTATTGGCAAAAGTAGAAAAAGAAATTGGCAAAACCACTTTTGCTAACACAAAAATGCGTTGGCGCCACACATAATTTGTGTTGGCAAAAGTAATTTCAATTTTTTTTCCAATTTTGGAAAAAAATGTTTCTGTAACCTGTTTATACCTGTTTATATCCCATGCAAAGACATTAGTAATATAATAAATACAAATCTAAAATATAAGCTCATAAATAAAACATTTATATTCAAATAGTCAACATACACTTTAAAACATATATCCCACCAAATAAACATTAAATGTTTTCAAATATCTTAAAAGAAAGATAAAAAAGGTCAAAGTATATATATATATATTAAAATAATGCTAACTAATGTTAGCCAAGAGAAGCCTCATTGTGCCCTCCAGCTAATGTGGCATCATCACTACCGCTCTTTGGACTAAATCTAGGCACGCTAGCTGGATCTATCTCTGTTTTTTCAGCCACCATTAGTAAAAAGTTTTGAACTCTTAACATTTGACTGTGATATTTAGTAATCTGCTGGCGTAGAGCGATCAACTCAGTATTAGATGCATGAGATAGTGTAAAAGATGAACAGGAGTTGCGAATCCCATATCCCAATGTGTAGGTTGACCTCTTTCCAAGCACTTCTTGAGAAACCTGTATTTCAATCTGTGGGTCTAGGATATCTGACTGCGACTATGAGGTAATCTTTTTTACCATCATAGTCTGTCAATTTCGAATACATTAACCTGTAATAAAGATATAAAAATGCAGTTTTGGGTGGTTATCGCAAATGAGTTATACGTACATGATGTTACTCAGCAATGTTGTTTATCTACACACCCCCTTCCTTATGACGTTTATGGGTGTCTGCGAATCTTATCATGAATAAACTGTTGTACACCACTCTCATTTGTCTATTGTTTCATTTGATAAATCAATTACACTAATTAAGCACTGAATTTTATAATAATACTGTAAGAATTTCTAAACATGCACTCACAGCAATATCGGCTCGGGATGCAAACGATCTGGAGCCGCATGTATGATTGTATTTCAGGGCAACTCGAGCAGTCTTCCTATTCTCTGACTTTTTCTACAAGGGAAATATAGGCAATTAACAGGATGTGTATATAAAATAAGAATTGGAAGTAAAAGATTGACAATTTATGTATGTTTATATAAATTATAAAGAGTAGTCCTAGGCTATATACCTTCCATTTGTTATTATTCTCTCACACATTTTCAATTATCCATACCCAGTCATTTGGTTTACAAGGAGGATCTTTAATATTTTTGAGGTCAGCCACTCCCTCCTCCTTAAGTGCAAGGTATCATTTGTGCAAGGTACTTTTCCAATACTTCAATAATTTTTGGCTCTTTTTGTCTTAATACTTCTCACCAACTCATTGTTTGTGTTAGTCCCCAAAGTCAAAGGTTTGCTGCAATTAGAAACAACAAAATTACCCTAGCTAAAATTATAAATAATATGTTTGGAATATATACATTATAAAAATTACTGAAATTCTCTAAATAATCGACTCCCTTAACCCACTATCAAGTTTTGCGAATTTAATATCTCGGAGTGGTACAAAAGATCGAATTTGTTCCCCAAGAGAACTTGCAAAGGAAGGGGCCCAATACCCCACTATTTCCTTTTGGTCAAAGTCAATCTCAATTAGAATGGCATGACGAAGTTGTTTCCTAAATTTATCCGTGCTCAAACCCCGGAACGCACCCCGTCCATGCATTTTAGAAGATTCTAGGACTGATGTTGTTAAGACAATTATTTAATTTGAATTAGTTTATAAAAAATATTAAAGTAAGGACAATTCGTTATGTATATATAAAGCCATATATTTCTTACCAATGCTGCTACCAATAGTAGGTGGATTGGTCATCTGGTTAAACAGGGCGGGTTGAGAGACTAGATCAATTGTCGCCACCAAGGGCATGCCCATTGCATGATTGGCCTCTATTAGTGAAAGTTGTGTTGAAGATGAACCATGGGCATGCCCTCTACATGATTGGCCCTTACCTCTTTTCTTTGACCATGGTGTTATATGTCTGACCTGGCATGGCAGAAAAATAAAGTATTAGTACATGAGTCAATAATTGGAAACAACTTACTATATTTGGAAACAACTTGATACATATGCAAATGTGATTATAAACAAAAAATAGGAAACATATTTGAGACACATTACCTTCGACGCATGAGACCCAGGAGACTCATCATCCTCATAACCACTAGTATCTTTGCTGGAAGAACTCTGCCCTTCCTCATCCTTAGGCGATACATACTCCTCGTCATCATCATTCGTCACCGACCCGATTCTCTTTTCCTCCCTTTTGCATGTATTCTTCGTTTGCATATTCGAACCGAGCATCAAATTTGCCGCTTTATTTAAACTTAACTCATGATGTTTCTTTGAATTCTCCTCAATAATTTGCTTTCTCTTTTTCTCCAAAGCATTCATCTTAACTCTTTTTACCCACTCGGGCATCACAAACGATTTACTGCCTTTGGGCATTTTTTTTTGCAACTATATATGAACATGTTATTTAATAAAATGAAATATGATAGAAATCAATAATATCAAATGAAATATGAAAAATATCCAGACAATTAAACCAAAAACAACTATTAAATCATAACACATGTCCATACATAAGAAAAGTAAAAAAACAAAAACTACATATGATAATCCACATCAAGATCTATATCAGGATTAGACAGTCTCTTCATCTCATTGTCTTCATCATCTACATACTCCGCCAAGGTGTCATCCTCGTCACTGTCATCATTTATATGCTCCGGCATTAGTTCATTGATATGAATGATCTTGGGATCCCTGTCATCCCTATGGTAAGGAAGATCCGTGTCTTCATTATGGATTGAGAGTCTAGTAGTGGATTTATCTTGTTGAAATGCATCAGCATCATCCCACTTTAGAACATCCCATATTCCACGGTACCTAACCTATTCTACAATTCTCCAACTTTTGCCTTTGCCGGTATTATTAACATATAATACTTGACTCACATTACTTGATAGTACAAATTGATCATCTTTATACCAACGCCTTGTAACATCAATAGATGTGACATGTTTATCATTGTAAATTCTGCTTCTATGACCGATGTTGTATCATTCACATTGGAACAGAACCACTCTACTCTCATGTAGATATCTCAACTTTCATATTTTGCATACATAACCACTCATGGTGCCAACATATTCAAACTGCTAAATATTTTCTTGAGCATTTAAACATACTTTTATGATTTTAACTTTCTTAAGTGATAGTTTTCACGAAGCTTATAATGTTTTTTTTATCTTCTCTTGAGTTGCTTCATTGTTTTCTCTTTGTTAATTTCTAGTTAGGATCTGCTAATAATACTAGCAAATTTATCTCCTATAGCCATAGGTGGGCTGATTAGGAAGCTTATATGTGGGACAGCAATAACAGAAAGCAAGGCCAAATTAGAAAACGAAGACATTGGTTTAAAAAGGAAATAAAAAAGAAGTAACATATTTTTTCCATTTCTGGAAAGAGTCCTTTCCATGACTCTTTTTTCCCCTATGCTTTTTCTCTTATCATTTGGGCTTGGTCTGTTCTGTTGCTATGGGGATTTTATATAAATTCAATGCCTTGTGGTTTATCTAGGTAACCATTTCAGCTATTTCATGTATATATAGCAGTAAAAAAGTAGTCATTTTTTTCCTCTTAAATTGCTTTTAGTGGATTTCAAGTGCTTATGATATGGAAGAGAAAGTAGCAACACACACTGAAAGAACTCACTGCACAACATGTGCAGATGTGTTAGATGATTAGAATTTCTTCATTTAAAAATATCTTTGCTCTTATACTATGCATGAGGGCTCCATAGAAGAATAAACAGGCACATTGAAAGATGATTTCCTCCTCCTTTAATGCTTTAGCCCAAATGAGGTGTAGAGTCTCCTGGCCTTTGCTTTGTAAGTCTCATGAACTCAACTAATCATGTTCATTTTGAGGAGCTGGTGAACACAGTACTAGATCAAAACAATCACTCAACAGGACTAACATTTGCATTAATGGTTCTAGGTAACAGAAGATCACATATTCTGTTATGCTTATAAATGCATTTGGATGGAGTTGCAAAAATAGCATTACTCTTAATAAAGATATGAAGTATTCTTCAATTTTCTTTTAATATAGATATAGAGGGGTAACAGAGTTTTTTGAGTTTATTTTATTTCAATTCAGAATTTAATATAATTTTTTGAATTAATGAGTTTCTTTTAGGAATTTTATGCAAGATGTGAGTTATATATTCTAAGGATATGATAATGGCTGTCTTGGTTATCATTTTTTTAAGGGATGTTGAAATATGTGGTAGGTGCTTTTCCCCCCTAGTAGGTTAGCCTATTGCCTAATTGGGATACTATCAATTTAAAGACACAGAGATCGATCACGCACATCTATGATGCTGGGGTGTCAACTCCACTCAATGATGAGCAGATTGGTGTTGGAGGTGCTTATTTTTTATGTTCAAAAATTGATTTCATTAGTGGATATTGAAAAAATGTGGGAAGGCATGGAGTCTTCTTGTATGCTTAATTCATATATTTAGTGATCTTGTGTTTTGGTTTTTACAGAATCTTGTGCTATTAGATATAGTGATGCATTCATGATCACTAACCTTTTGGCTATTTCTTTTGCTTTCATGACTTTGTAAGCATTAAACTAATGGCTATCAACATTTGATGGGGAAATAAGTAGACAGTAACAAAAGACATGGATGTTTTCCTTTATGTTGGAAAATTTTGATTTCTTTTATGATGATAGCATATAGATAATGCATTTGTATCTCTTAGCTTTTGTGTTTTTGTTATAGGAATTGTTACATGTTTTTGAAAGCAATTAAAAAATTTTTTCTATTAAATAATGATATTCTCTTTTGCTTTCTCGATCAAGTCTCTCCATAATAGATATGCTTTTAATCAACAATAAGACAGCCATTAAGTTGTTGATGTAAGAACAGAGCTAATGAGAAGATTACCCTTCTCTGAACTATTGCTATATTTTTGCTAGATTGTATATTTGAAGGCTAAAGAAAGGACAATGAGGACTTACACAAATGAAAAATCTAGCCATGACCCTACTTGCATTATAGCTAGTAATAAATGATGTTTGGGTTTGATCTACATGAGGTGTGGCTAGAAAGCCCATCTAAGCATGTACTGCAATTGTGAACATTTGGTTTTTGTTTAAATACAATTATTTTTTTATGGGTAATGCTTGGGTTAAGTTCAAAAACGTATACCCACTCCAAATCCCAATTAATTAACTTACTACCAAACCTGCTTTTAAGATAAATATATCATAGTTTATATTCTTATAATGTTTTAAAATTTTTGAATAGCTTCTCTATTACAAATTATGTTACCCGTGCTAAGCACGGGTGTGTTTAGCTAGTTACCAATTAGAGTGAAATTTTATTAGGGCATAATAGAGAGGGGGGAAATCATTTTGAACAGTTTGGATTTTATGTAAGTGGACCCAATTGTGGGGCACACAAAGTGGCAAGGTTATGAACATGTAATTTAATAAAATCAAATATAAAATAAATCAATAATATGACATGAAATATGTAATTTCAACGTCACAAAATTTCAATTCAGCTTAAATCTTAGCTCAAGCACTTGTAAAAATTTTCAATTCAACTTAAATCCTACTTTTGACACCCACATATGTTTTAAAAAGAAAAAAAGGCAAGAGCAAAATGTATAGTCGAGCTACCAATTTTTATAGATGAGTGTGCATTTGTTTAAACAAGTATATGATCAATGTCACTTACAAAAAACTAACCCACTCAAAATAGTTGCCCTCTTTACATAGGCCCTAATCCAATTTTCACCCTAATAAGAGATGTGTTGTTATTAAATTTATTTTTTTTAAATTGATTGATTGGGTAATCTCATGGTATGCCAATTACCAATTAGAGTGAAATTTTATTAGGGTATAATAGAGAGAGGGGGAATCATTTTGAACAGTTTAGATTTCATATAAGTGGACCCATTTGTGGGGGCTACAAAGTGGCAGTTTTATGAAGTTGCATACATGTATGTACTAACTATTGAGCATTAAAAAATCCTAAAAATAGGGCTGCCTTTTTCATCTCCTGATCGCCCGAAACAGAGCAGCAACGAACTTGAGAAAATAGAAAAGGGTAACAGGAAGGGAAGGGAGAATAGGAGAGGAGGAGAGGAAGAAAAGGAGGTGGCGAGGCGAGACTGCTCCGATAGTGACAAGGCTAAACGGTAAATGATTCAAATTAGGTACGCCTCTCCTTTCTGCCTCCTAATTCCCTTTCCCTCTCTCTGTGCATCTTTTAATTTTTTTTTCTCTAGTTCTTCTTTTAATCAGGTACCCTAGATCTGGTCTAATTTCTATAACCAGGATGATCGAATCCCTTGCATGGAATAGATTCATCAAAATAAAAAAAAAAAAACAAAAAACAAAACAAAACAAAAAAGCGTACCTGCAAATCGATCGGCATCTTTTTCTAACTGGGAGAGTGGCATGGTTTGGAAGAGTTTAACTAAAGATAAGCTTGCAGCAAAGGGAGGAGGGAAGAGATGATTCTTGTGGGAGATGTTGAGAGACAAAAAAAAAAAAAAAAAAAAGAAAAAACAAAGATGAAATGTGCATGCAATGTGGAAGATCGAAAGACACAGAGACATAAGCAGGGAGATTTTTTCCGCCTTGAATGCAAATTTTTTATTTTATTGGAATGAAAATTTGTTAATTATTTCTTTCCTTATAATTAACAAAAATCTATATTTGGTAAGTGCAAACCTTGATTGAGTTTTATTTTATTTTATTTTTATGAAAACCGTCATTAATTTTGAACACTCTAGTTGTGCTAAGGGGTTTTGCTTGTTCAATTTATTGAAGCGGTCCCATCAATTATATCATATGCACACTTCTGATCATCTTTTCAATGGCTTATATTATATATGGGCTACATTTGAATTTTGCAAAGAGAGGAAATTTATCATCATCATCAAAGCTTTATTCCAATCATGCTGGGGTCGGCTACATGAATTCTGTTTCTCCATTCTGTTCTATTTTGAACTAAATCTTTAGATAAGTTAAACTTCTTCAAATCGGATTTAATGACCTCCATCAATGTTTTCTTTGGCCTATCCCTACCTTTTGATGGGCCATTCACTTGTATAGCCAAACCTTTTCTCACCGGTGCCATTACCGGCCTACGCTCAACATGCCTAAACTATCTTAAACGGATTTATCTAATCTTATCCTCTATTGGTGTTACCCCGAAATGCTCTCGAAAGCACTCATTTCTAATTTTATCTTTACTAGTTTTACCACACATCCACCTAAGCATTCTCATCTCTGTTACATCCATTTTATGTATATGCGTCTTTTTAATTGGCTAACATTCTGCTCCATATATCATAGCTGGTCTAACCACTGTCCTGTAAAATTTGCCTTTTAATTTCGTTGGCATTCGTCTGTCACAAAGCACTCCAAAAGTTAGTCTTCATTTCAGCCATTCAGTTGTTATCTTATACTCTAAATCTTCATTAATCTCCCAATCCTTACTAATCATCGAGCCTAAGTACCGAAAAGAATCTCTATGTTGTATCTCATGGGTTTCAATTTTGACAGTGGTTTCAACACTTTGTATATGTCCACTAAAATTGCACTCTATATATTCTGTCTTTGTATGACTTATTTTAAAGCCTTTAGATTATAATGCCAATTGCCATCTCTCAAGTTTTGCATTTACACAATCTCTTGATTCATCCACCAATATTATATCAACTGTGAATAATATACACTATAATACTTCTTCTTGAATATGTACAGTTAACTTATCTATAATTAATGCAAAGAGATAAGCGCTTAACGCTGATCCCTGATGCAAACCTATAGTCATGGGGAATTCATCTGTTTCTCCACATGTGCTTCTTACATTTGTTACTGCTCTTTCATACATATCCTTAAAAATTTCAATGTAACCGCTATGGACATTTCTTTTCTCCAAAACTCACCAAATTATATCCCTTGGTACCCTATCATAGGCTTTTTCTAAATTGATAAAGACCATGTGTAGATTTTTCCTCTTTGCTTGATATTTTTTCATTAATTGCCTAAGTGAAAAGATAACTTCCATAGTTGACCTCTTTGGCATAAAACCAAGTTGATTTTTAATGATCTTGGTCTTCCATCTCAGTCTTTGCTCCATTATTCTCTCCCATAACTTCATAGTGTGACTCATAAGTTTAATCCTTCGATAATTGGTACAATTTTGTATATCTCCCATATTCTTATATATAGGTACTACAATGTTTCTTCTCCATTCATCTAGCATTTTCTTTGTTACAAGTATCTTATTGAATAGTGTACATAACCAACTCACCCCAACATTTCTTAAGCATTTTCATACCTCTATTGGAATATCATCTAGTCCTGTAGCTTTTCCTTTCTTCATTTGCTTCAATCCTTCATTCATTTCCACCCCTTTAATTCTACATAGAAAAGTATGCTCTGGTAATGAAGTGTCCTCCTTAGCTCTTGTATCCTCTATATATTCTCCATTTAAAAATTTGTTAAAATATTCATTCCACTTTTCTTTAAGAGAGAAAACTAAGAAAATAAAATAAAATAAAAAGGCATGGAAGTGATTTGTTGCTAATTACATATGCTTTGAATATTGACTTTGCATTGCAATAAACAAGTGAATCCAACGGTTGACATGTGATTGGTTATTGATACATATCCCCTATATAATGCTAAGTGGATGGCAATTTGGCCTAGCCTGATTTTTTTTAAATGGGTAGGCTTAGGCCAGACTTTTAAGGACCATGTCGAGCTTAGGCTAAGACTGGACCAATGTCTGTAAGGGAAAGCCAGGCCTAGATGTGCCTTAGTCTGACCTAGCACGGCCATGAACACCCCTATAATCTATAGAATTTATTTTTCGGACAATCATGGAAAACTTAGCTCATTTTTGCTCTCGTCAATTGGGAATAGTAGTCGCACCAAACATGGATTTTACTATATCATAGAATTTAATTTCCACAATCCTTACTTTTTTGAGAAAAATCGGCTACACAAATATGCCCTAAAAGATCTCTTATATTAATTAACATGATTTTACAGAAAAAAATTAGAGCAGCTAATATACATCTGATAAAATAAGAAAAGATATAATTATAAATGAGTTCATTGGGGCTAATTTAGGAAAGGCATTAATAGGTGATAAATTAAAGCAAGACTTATCTAAGATAACATGGATGTTGTGTAGTGCAGGCCATCAACAACGCTAATGAGGTAAAATCTTTTCATGTAAGCTGATGGCTTATCCAAAAATTAAAAAGGGTAGGCCGAGAAAGGTATTGATGGTAATAGTGAGATTATAACTTAGATCTGAAGAATTTCTTATATGCCCTACTTAAATTGGAATCAAATGAGCTCATCTTATTATAAGATTGATCTTCGTTAGATTAGATTGGATAGGTGGGTATGCTGGTATCAGTCTTTATTTTCTTAAATGGTTGGCATACATTGAAAGCTTGTTTTGGCATCTTAACTGGCCTTTGTTCTCTGCCATCCCTTTCCTTATAATTAGCTGACTATATTTACCAAGTTCCAATGAGATGTGGTGGCTGGGCATTTGTGAATTTCTAATGGGCTTAGGTATATACTGACCTATTGGGGTGAATATCTAAAATCCAAACCCAACCCAAAACAAATTTGGGTTCTTTTTCTTAAGTTTTTAGGTTAAACAAAACAAGTATCCAAAACCATGTTATTTGCGAACTTAAATAAGTGCTTAAAACTATTATTTATGTTAATAATTTTTTCCACAAAAGATTAAGTCATTTTTCAGTAAACAAGCATTGAGAACCATGGGATATAATCAACTTCTTAAAACTGTACATGTAGTTTTACATGCCTAAATAGAATGGGATATAATCACTTGGAATTGAAAAGACAGTGGAGAGTGGGAATAGAAACTTGTAGGTAATGTTTCTCTGTGAAGAGCAGAGATCTCGATTGGCCGTAAGAAGGCATAATAGGTTTAGGGTTCAAAAACAACTACTTATTTATAAGGGGGCTTTTTTTTTTAAAAGGTGGGAGAGGGGTGGGGGGTGGAATTTCTTGCACCATATTTTGGACTTTTGTCAATGTATTCTATATTGTTTTAGAAAAAATAAACATTATCTCCACCTTTCATCAACGCATTCTTTTATTTATTGGAAAAAGTATCTTATTTACCAACACACGTTATTACATTGGCAAAATTACCGATTCTTAGGACATTTTCCAACACATTATTTGATATGTTGGTAAAAGATAACTTTTACCAACACATATTTTATTGTGTTGGCAAAATGGTACTTTCACTAACGCAAATAATAATGCGTTGGAAAAAGTAACCCCTGCTTCTGACTTTTTCCAACACATTCTCATTTTTGTTGGTAACGCATATTTTATTGTGTTGAAAAAGGGTAAGTTCACCAAAACAAATAATATTTCATTGGCAAAAGTACTCCCCCCTTATGACTTTTTTCAACACATTCTCATTTGTGTTGATAAATGGTAATCTTTGCCAACACGTATTTATTGCGTTGGCAAAAGGGTACTTCTACCGATGCAACTAATAATGCATTGGTAAAAGTATTTATCCCTTTGATTGTTCCTAACACATCCTCATTTGTGTTGGCAAAAAGTACCCTTGACCTATGCATTTTGGGTTGTGTTGGTAAAGATGTAATTTGTTGTAGTGACAGTGAAGAACTACGTCAAGAAAATCTCACTTTACACCATCATATGCTTTAGCTAGATTAATTTTTACACTCATCTTAGGGACCCCTTTTCAAATGAAAATTGTACACTAGATCTTGGGCCAAAAGAATGTTATCAGCTAATTAGGAAGGCTACCACATATGCAGCAACAAATTTAAAACATTTCCTAGAGCTATGTCGTTTTCAGACTTAGGAGTAAATTGGTCAAAGAGTGCTCTTTTCTTTTCAAATTGAACTAATGATGATGAATTGCCTATCTCAAGCATTATGAATATTCCAAGGGCCAACCTTCATATTAAATACTAGGAGTTCCTCTATCTTTAAAGAGATTGAACTTCAATGATTGTCAGCCTCTACTTGAAAAGATTCTGAAAAAACTAGTCGGTTGGAGCAAAAAAATATTTTCATATATATGCTGACAAAGTGCATATGATTAACTCTATGTTATCTTCTTTTCATATCAACTAGGCTATGGTTTTCTTGCTTCCTCAAGCTATTCTTCATGTAATGGAATGACATATTCGTGATTTCTTCTGTACTTGTTGGCAATCTAATTATATTCATCCAATTACATGGGAGTCCATTTGTCAACCTATTGCTTATGTAGGTCTTGTAATTAAAGCTATTAATACTACTACTTCTAAATCTACATTGTCGAGAAAAGTTTGGAATGTGCTTCAAAACAAAATAAAACCAAAAAAAAAAAAAAAGGAAAGAAAAAAATAGAAAAGAAAAAAAACCTTGTTGGAACAAATGGGTGAGGGCTAAATATTTGAAAAATCGATCCTTTTGGGATGTTATGGAACCAAGTAAAGGTTCTTCAGGATGGGTAAATATTCTTCGTAGTCATCCTCTTGCTTTGCCTTACATTAAGCTCTTATTGGTAAAAGCAATTCTACAAAGTTTTGGATGGATCCTTGGTTGGATAGGGGAGACTTAAAGATATTTATGGAGAACGGGAAATTTATGAGTTGAGATTGTGTAAGGAGTGGATTTTTCCAAACCCAACCTCTAATGCACTTAGGGATACGTTTCATGATATATCCCATTAAAGCTCCACCCTTATCAAAATTTTGAGGATGAAATTGTGTGGACTTTAGAGGAGCATAGTAGATTTACTTTGAAGTTAACTTATGGTATAGAGCGAGGGTATCACAACCAGGAGGAACAATGGCCACCGCTCATTTGGTTTAGGGGCTTAATTAAACAGCATTCATTTTGTGCATGGATGTTCTTTAGAGGAAGACTCAAGACAAAAGATTTTTTAATTCAGACAGGTCAGTTGTGATTCAGATTGTATTTTTTATGATTGCACTTGGGAGACTTCTATCCATTTAATGTGTCAATGCACTTATAGTAGTAGGTTTGGACTTGAATCCGGTCTAGTGGCAGTTACACATAGAGTCAGGGTGGTTAGCTGACTGGAAAAAGTCAATACAATTTTTTTAAAAAATTTTTTTGTTAAGATAAGCTTTGATAACCCTAAAAAAAGAATAATTACTACCCTTAAGTGGCTAAGTGTAATTCTTTTAAAACTTTAAGTAAAGGTCACAATCCCTAAACCCATCCTTTATTTTCTTTATCAAAGCCACCGATTGAAATAGGAAAAAAAAAAACCTGAGAAGTGAGAATGAGGAGGAGGAGGAAGCTATTGACTGCATCATTTTCAATTCCTTTTTCCCTTTCGTGACTTCGTCATCTCTCTCCCGGTCTGCCTCTCATTTATCAATGCTTGATTACCTCATGCCTGCAAATCCAATCTAGGTGTTCAAAAAGCCCTCTAGGTAACTGTAATAACCCGAATATCCCACTGACCTAATAACTTAGTAAGCTTGTCACGCGACTCAAAATGCTTAAGCGCAAGTTACTAGTAGTAACCTACATGGTTCATTATATATTAGACTCAGATTTTATTCATAAGTGATGTGGGATAGGGTGTTACAATCTACCCCCCTTAAAGCACATGTTCCCGTGTGGATCAATCTAACTTCACTAGGTGATGTGAGACCAAAGTATTCATACTTGTGTCCCCTGCAGATTCCCCTATCTTGACTATAGGCTCGCACACCTTAGCTCTATTCTAATCTTACCTCAAAGGCTTTCCCAGCGAGACTGGGGGTCCCACATTTCCGGCTGGTGGTAGGCTTTGATACCATTTGTAATGACCCGAGTAGTCCACTGGCCCAAGAACTTAGTAAGCCTGTCACGTGGGCCAAAATGCTTAAGACCGAGTTACTAGTAGTAACTTACATGGTTTTTTATATACTAGACTCATATTTCATTCATAAGCAATGTGGGATAGGGTGTTACAATTTACCCCTCTTAAGCCACATGTCCCTGTGTAGATCCATCTAACTTCACCAGGCGATGTGGGACTGAAACATTCCACACCTGTGTCCCCTGCAGATTCCCTTATCTTAACTTACAGGCTCGTGTACCCTGGTTCTGTCCTGATCTTGCCTCAAAGGCTTTTTCTAGTGGGATTGTGGGTCCCACATTTCTAGCTGGTGGTAGGCTCTGATACCATTTGTAACGACCCGAGTAGCCCACAAGCCCAATAACTTGGTAAGCCTGTCATGTGTCTCAAAATACTAAAGCCCAAGTTACTAGTAATAACTTACATGGTTCAATATATACTAGACTAATATTTCATTCATGAGAGATGTGGGATGGGGTGTTACAGTAACACACACGTTTCTCTCAAAACTGAAACCAATCAAATCATGAAATCCTAAATCCTTATGAACCCTAACTGGCCAACCTTAAATCTCATTTTCCTTTGTGCTCCAATGTAATGTTTGGTTAATATCTTTGCATTCATTTTCCAATAAAGCTCGTTCTTTTTTTAAGTTAGTTTTATCTTTTAAAGTTCCATTCACCTCACACTTGATGAAAAATATATTGGGATCCTAATGATGTGGCACTTATTAAAATGTTTAAGCGACGATTGCAGATGATGAGGGATAATGAATAGGAATCCCTTTTGACTGAAGTGTCTTTATTTTGCAACAAACACGACATTCCTATTCTGAACATGAATGAAGCATTCTTAGTTGTTGTAAAGTCAGAACACAAAGCACCACAAATTACAAATTCGCATTACTATTGAGTAAAGCTATTCTTTATAGTCATAGATATACAACTTCAAGAGCTTAACAACCATTTTTCTAAAGTGAGTACTGAGTTACTTCTTTGTATGGCTTGCTTGCGTCCTAATAAATTATGTTTTGCTTTAGTTAACAAAAAGTTGTTCGTCTTGCAGAGTTTTATCCATTTGATTTCGTTGGGATAGACTTGATGGCACTTGATATTCAATTTCAAAATTACATTGTTGATATGTGATTTAGTAAAGAATTTTCAGACCTTAAAGGAATTGATGATCTTGCTATAAAGTTGGTGGAGACAAAGAAGCATCTGATTTATCCATTAATCTATTTGCTTGTGAAATTAGCCTTAACTCTACCTGTCACTATTGCTATAGTTGAAAGAAGCTTTTCGGAAATGAAGTATATAAAGGGTAATTTGCTCAGTCGAGTGGGGGATCAATGGATGAATGATTGCTTGGTTACATACGTCAAAAGAGATGTATTTAACTGCATTGATAATGAAACTATTATGTAACAATTTCAAAACATGAAAACTCATCGAGGGCAATTGTAATTTTTTATCTATATATTTGAATGCATTTGTTAAGACATTAATATGAATATTCTAGATTTCCTGTTGTATATGTTTTTTTAACAAAGCTTACAAAATTTATGTTTTCTTTTTTACTTCCTTGATAAAATTCCTGGAGCTACAACTGATCTTATCTCATGTGACTCACCACAGACTATGGCAGAGTTCATTACTTCGTATGTTGCGTGAGACATTGGTACTCAAACATTGGATAAATTGGTGTTTTGTTCTTTCATTAGGTATACCTGGCAAGAGAGAAACTAGAGAATCTTCAGGATCCAGCAAAAGCCAATTTTTATCCTAGTCAAAGAGATTGTAAAGACCGTTTAGACAAGATTTGTGTACTTGAACATAAAAGTTTCTGACAACATCCCTAGTAATTGGAATTTGCCTCCCTGCATTCCGACTCTGAGGCATCACATGATTCCCTCTGCTCCGAAGGGTATGTGGTTTTTTTTTCTGTCATATGTAGCATGGACTTGTTGGTATTTTATGGGTTGTTGTTAATAGACTAAATATAGCAGCATTAGAGCTAGCCTTTGATTACTACCTGGGTGTTCATCATTTGTTTAATCTTGTTTCTGCTCAAGCCTGTAGCATTTGCATTTAAGCTGACAATAATCTTTGCAGAGTGTTAATTAATGAAGCCACACTTATCCTGACGGAGGGAAAGGTTTATAGTAAGAAATCTTGAAGCTTCCATTCAAAGATTCACTCATACACAGTTTCTTGAATTACAGCATAATACTATTAAGTTTAGCCAAAGTCTTTACCAAGGAAGAAATGCACCAGGGCGTTTTACTGTTATTGAAATTGAGCTTTTGTTTTGTTATTTATAGTTTGCTTGATACCTGGGCTGTGGGTTTTGTTTCTATTTATTTAGGTTGATGCCCAGGTTTTGTTTAGTGGCTATATAACCCGCTTGTAATTTTCCATGATTGGGATAGACAGGCTCTTGTATATTATTTTTGAGAAATTTAAAAACTTACTATTCAAAAAAAAAAAAAAATCAAAACACAGATATAGATAACAATAGCAAAAAAATATAGTAATAATAATAATAATAATGATAATAAACAATAAGG
Source organism: Sextonia rubra (assembly GCA_037013555.1). Classification (NCBI taxonomy): domain Eukaryota; kingdom Viridiplantae; phylum Streptophyta; class Magnoliopsida; order Laurales; family Lauraceae; genus Sextonia; species Sextonia rubra. Next base: position 98,684,679 of record JASUAD010000001.1, on the reverse strand, counting down.
TGCCATTTGTTTCATGTAAATTGAATATATAATTGTAAGGCTTATATTTCTAAAAATAATTAGAATTGAATAAACAAGTAAGAATTTTCAAAAGTGAATACACCACTCCCACCCTACTAATTTATGTCTCAAGAAAGTGGTGGTTTCATCTACAATATAGCTATCTTATATCCATAAGCCCTTGGTCTATTTCCCTAATCTCTTAACTCTAATAATGTTACAACCCGAGCCCAGGCTTCCTTTAATTAGGGTAATATTTGAGGTGTGATGCACGTACTCCCATGAAATTCCTTCCCGACTCTGTGGAAGGTTAGAATTCAGAAGGGATACTTACAATCTTCGCGTATGTGAGGTCATTCAATGACATCTGTCAAAAGTGTTCAATGTGAAAGTTTGCACTTGTTGCCTATACAATACACATTCCACATGGTATCACATTATGAATCGTCCACAAAATTTATGACATTTCAATGTTCATAAGTTAAGTATTTCATTCATATAGAATAAGGAAACCCCAAAAATACCCATACATGATGTGTATGTAGCCATGTCTATGTAGCATGAACCATAGTGTATGTCCTAATGTCATGGGTTACGAAATCCATGTATACTATTCGTACAAGTCCAAAATATATTAGTGATACCTTCACCATGTGTGGATCAAGTAAAGTGAGTGAAATGGTATGATGCAAGTTCTATTTCCAAAATAAACCCAAATTGTAAACTCATGTTATTCGCTTCTGATCCAAGGACTAGGTGATGTCCTCAGTTGACTATTATCTAAATCTGGAGGAAACAATAGAGTTCTCGTGCTGTGCCTTCTCAGTCTTTGCAAGACCGGTACTGGTATATGTGGCTATAACATCAATTAGATAGCTATGAATATGACAATTCAGGCAAGTACAAGCAAGTATAAAGTAACGTATGTTGTATCTGTAAGTATTTAAGAACATGCGATTAAAGAGTCAATTCAAATCAACTATGCATCTTGTAATATGGTTTTAATAATACCTTATAAGTTAATCATTGATAGAGAAACTTACTAAGTGGCTTATGCTTCAGTTAAGCATGTTCTCTATTATTGTGAGATTAATTCAATCCCTTAAAACTGTAAGTGCACAGCTTTCCTTTTGAAATAATGGCAAGTACAGGTGGAACCATAGGGAGCACTTTTGAAATTTCTTTTTAATTAAGATCTGATTTTTTCTTAAAAGAAATAGGAATAAAAATAAATCAAGATATGAATTAGAAATAAAAATAAAACTACTATGTAAATAAACTGATGACAATGTTAATAAAAGTAGATCAGAGTAACAAAGAATCCATTAAATGAATTTCATAACCAATCTATGTTATTTAATTTAATCTTTAGTGCCGAAAATAATTCAGATCATAAACAACTCAATGTTTCTGATCTAGAGGATTTCCCTTTGTCAAAATCAACTTTTAACAAAAAGAACTTAAGATCCCCATCACCTCATTAAAGTAAAAATTATTTTAGCCGTCATTCATCAACTTAGCAAGAAAATATTAAAAGCATATAAGCCTAAGTATATTTTATCGAAATAAGAATAAATGATTAGAATAGTTTATTATGAACATAAAAACGGAGGTTTGCCTGAGGCACGATGATAGATCTATTGTTCTAAGCGTACATTGTAGAGACATTTAAAAGAATAAATCAAAAACATAAATTGAAAGTAAAATCACTTAACTTCATTGTTGTGTTTCGACCCGAAAATCTACTCTCCATTGTAAAGAAAACAAACTTCATTGATGTTATCATGGTGAGCACAAGGATTTTCTCAACACTCATCTAGTCTAGTTCTGAAATAGGGCTTTAGAATACCCAAATTAATCTCCATTTCTTTTCTATACTAAAGAAAGAAAAGGAGAAAGGAGAGAGGAGAGAGAAGTGGAGAGAGAGAGCATAGGAAGGACTGTGGAGATAGACGTCCAAGGCCTTTCATTTTTGGGGTTTGAAGCCCCATTGTTTCCTTAATTTTTTTGCTTTTGTATCTTATAAAGTCTTCTTTTGTAAAGGTCTCTTGGCTTGGCCTCCAAATTAGCAAAGACTTAGCAACTTTGGAGATATTCTTGACTTAGCTACTTTAGAGAGATTCTTTCTTGCTGTCCTTTAGAAACCAATCTCTACACAAACTGTTCATTTTAGAAGATTCTCTCTTCATGTGCAAGTAAATATTCTAAATAAGCTTTCCTTTCTTAATTTCTTAGGGATTTTCTTCAGATCTTCTTAGATTATCTTGAAAAAAATAATGCAAAGATTGTGGACCCTCGTTTGATCTTCGATATACTTCACTTAAGGAGAGATAAACCCCACCCAAAGGTGTGCAAATGGAGAAAATTTTCAAACCTTTTGCAATCATATCTAAAAATATCTAGCCAATTTCCTGAGGTCATAACTTCATCGTTTCAGCTCCAATTGATGCAAACATAGATCCTACGAATATCTACTCGAAAAGATCTTTCCAACGGTAAGTAAAAGTCTAATTCTAATGCTCGGTTTGAGAGTTGTGACAGTTTTAATTTATGCTATTTTCATGCCCCGATCCCGGGAATTAGGGATTTGAGTGGGCCCTCAGGGCGTGGATACGTAATCCTGTAGTAATTCGTGCCCTGAAGAATTGTGCACGAATTCCTACAAGGAAGATTCTACAGGAACGTGTGAGGAATACCAAGACACGTAAGAATATAACTCATCATGATGAACTCCTTTAAAATACTCTGTAATGATCAAAAGCGAAACAAGAGAAGCATATCCTCAGATATTCATGGCCAAATATATATATATATATAGATTAGTAGTTAAGTCTTTTATTACATTCCTACAATTCAACTATTTTACTTGAGGAAGGTAAAGTACAAAAGATCCCATCTGCACATTCCCACTGGAAAGCCAATTTCGATGAAACACCTCAAATTAAGTCAATGCTTTCCGTAGGATGACTAATAAAAGACATCGCCATCATTCCATTCATCTATACCCCGAGGTACCGTTGGGGCACTCTCCGGGGGCGCGTCAATAACCAGGTTGGAATTGGGTTCGATACCTACAATACCAAGGGTAACACTGTTAACACGACGGTTAAGCAAGCATTAAGCATGTGAAACTAGCATAGTATATATCAGATGACTTATTAATATACATTGGATAGAAGAGCAATAATATGCATGAGTAACAATAAGTGAGGAATCGAAATCAAGACATCGTACACACTAATTGGCTTCCACAAGGCTCCATTCTCCCAAAAGGGAGCATACATACATATGGGTCGCTAGGAGATCAAGCTAGCTTCTCGAGGAGTGCCGACAACTCCCCCGTAAACCTACTATAGTAGTGACATAATAATACCTAAAGGGCGCAAGCTAAGTGATGCCGACTCGAATTTAATCATACAAGTCATATCATACATAAAAAACAATAGTCTGAAAGTATAATCAGTCGTGAAACAGACAAATAATTAAACAAAGCAGGTGCATATGAGCTACAAGGCTTGAACCTTGACTATCCCCTTATGGTTAGCAAGTACGCACTCAGTAGAAGCTCTGGCTTGTCAGACACACACTCTTTGGAAGCTCAGGTCTGAATAGCCTCAGGGTTTGACTAGAGAGAAAATGCATAAACAAATCATGTTGAAGGCATGGAATTTAACAATATGAATGCATTCGAATTGAGTGGATACTCAAGAAGTCACTATTCACTGTGTATTAGGTAGCCCATGATCCCCAAGGACATTCAACATGATGTACTCATAAAACGTCCAGTGTCATTGTGTTACCACGTCTTGGTATTACCTTATATGCATAAAGAACACCCCTTCTTATGCCAACATCCATGACTTGACTTTGGGGAATCATCCGGAATTCGTTTATCCTTTTGATGTATCATTACAGTTGGGCCAATGTAGTGGTAAGAAGGTGCCAATACTGAGGCCCTATAAGGTCAACAAAGAATTCCTAACATTCTAAATTCACTGGGTTCATATGGCTTAGCCGTATATAAGGTTATGACTTAGCCGAGTGGTTCAGGTTTCCTTAAATAGTTCCGACGCATTTAAGCTTAGCCGTATATCAGCCTGTGGCTTAGCCGTGCTAAGCCTACGGCTAGGTTACGGTTGGGTTACGGCTTAGCTGTAAGGCATTTCACGGTGTAGCCGTGTGCAAGCTATAGAAGGAAATGAGTTTTCAAGCTATTTGGAAAGTCCGCCGTAAGAAGGCTTACGGCTTGGGCACGGGCTGGCTATAGCTTAGCCGTAGTCCATTTCACGGTGTAGCTATGGGTAAGCCGCAGTACAAAAGCCAGTTTTATTGCTCTCGAGACTTTGAACCGTAAACATGTACGGCTTAGCCTTGGCTTCGCCATACACTTTAGAAATCTGAACTCGGTTCTGTAGCTCAGTTTCATTGTAGAATCAATACAGAACCTGAGTTGTAAGGAGCTTACATGACTTGATTGTAGTATACTTGATGGTGTTTAATACCCACAAACTCTTCTATCCCATTTTTCAATCCATACCACATTTGTACACCATTAAACAATGAAAAATGACTAAAATTGGGAATTTAGAGATCTAACTCATAAATCCATAACTTAATCACATGCAATACATATAAACTCTAATACTTGCCTCTTAACAATGTTTGCCCTTTCTTAAGTCCTTCTTGTTGGGTGGCTAAAGGAAAACCTCCAAATGAGAGTGGGTTCTCTACAAGTAAAACACACAATTGATGAATGGGACATGGAATGACATGCATGTCGTAATTAGGTCCTTAATCCTCTAATAAACCCAAATGCATGAAATGGAGGTGAATCTTTACCTTATGTAGCTGTAGCTTGGAGAAAAGAATACTCTAATTGGGAAAATGCACAAGCAAGAAGAAGAGGAAGGTGAGTGGGACGATCCCTAGCACATGCAAGACTCCCAACCTCATGGCACTTCAAATTGGAGTGAAAGAGAAGGATTTATGAAGGAAAAGAAGAGCTTCCAGCAACAAAAGATAGAAAAGGAGAGAATGGGATGTTGAGTTCCCTTTTAAACTCAAAATTTTCCTGCATTTCAGATGCAAGTCCAGGCTTTTTCCTGAAATTTCAGTTTAGGCCAAATAGACCTCAATTGACCCAGAATGAGTTCGGATCAGATCAAGCCCAACACAAAAGATGATCTACATGAAAAATTACACGAGGAGTGATTGACAAGGTGCCCATAAGATGCAAGGTCAATTTACAAAAAGGTCCTCAACCACGGAGGTAAAGTCCAAACTCCACTCTACTCCCTGTCCAAAATCCAAACCCAATCGTATTTAAACTAGATTAAGCTTAACAAGTTTTAAATTAACATAGAACGCGATTAATTAATGTAGATTAGGATTAGCGAGATTTGGAACCTTACAGCTGTCCAAAGATAAATGGAATTGACTTTCAATTTTTAAATTCCTCTTCTTTGACTTTCCTTTTCTTGAATTCTCTCCACCTTGGCTTTCTTTTCTTGATTCAAATTTGAATTCTTTTAATAACTTGAGAGTGGGACTCACCTTTGACCATTTAAGCATGTGTGCAGATGTGTGTGGGGTCCTCGTGAAGCTAGTCCTCCAAACTTCTTACATAGTGTGCCCCACATGAACCTGCTCACATCTTCATGCACATTCTGAGCAAACCCATAAAATACTAAAGAGCCCAAATTGGACCTGTCCAGACAAAATTTTATTCCAATTGGAACTCTTCAGAGAAAAATTGTAAATTTATAAATTAATGCAGAAGATATGTAAAATTTTAAGAATTTCAATGAATAGGTGAAAATGCTTAAAATGATGAAAATAACTGGAAATTCATGCAAATCACCTAATTAAGTCCCTATTTCTCACTAACTCATATTAAAATAATGCAATTTCATGACCTTAACACTTGTGAGAGCTAGACAATAGTGTGGGATATAACCAGTGCCCTAGGCCTAGGTACAATCTAGTTACTCGATTGCAGTTCTGAACACTCCGATTACCCACAGTAGTGACTAAACTTAATCCATAATTCGTTAATTCCAAATCTCATTTAACTCCTCTTTATTTCATTTAATTTTGTTGTGACAAAAGGAAAGTATTGTTGAGCAATGATAACCATCGAATAGTAAGATAAGTACATACTACCACTAAATCAATCACCCTTAGATTGTTTATAAATGAGAATTACTATTCAATCATAAGCTAAACACCTATTATCTCTAACCATCCATTCTGATGTAGTCTTAGGTTAGCCAATGTACTGCTACCTTTCATTGATGTTACATTGTATATAAGTTGTACGTTGAGTCCCCTAAACCCACACTAATGATTAGTTGCTAAACTAATTGGGTATATGCATGAGGTTTCAAGATTGCTCATGCAATACAAAATTCATTTGGTCAGTGTTGGATGCTATGGTTCTATTTTTAGGGCCTTACAAGGTCCTGGACTCCTAATGATCCTAATTGGTTTAAGGTTACACCATAAGTAACTTTTATGTTAATTATAAGGAAGACTTGGACAAAGAAAAATGGCTAAACAGGCTTTAGGACCCAAAACGGGATCCTAAGCCAAAGGGTCAACTAGATCGATTGAGCCCAAGTCCAATCACTTGGATTTGGATCCTAAGGGACACTTCGATCAATCAGTGTTAAGTCCAATTGATCGGACTTGACACAAATTAACTTTAGAATTTCTAAAGCTTATTCTCTGCTTCTTCTCTTTATACCTGTAGGGAACCTCTTGTTCCACTCAAATGACTTGTAACTCTAGAGTAATTATTAGTTTTTAACACTTCTATCATCATCTTATTTCCATACATCATTCATAGAACAAAAAATCCAATTCCAATCATCAATAAAGATTACGAGAGATTGAGATGAAGTTCATTGTAATCCAATTTGATAAATTAGCATGATATCAGCATGCATTACACTAGCAATGCTTATACTTGCCTTTGTTTGAGGTGTTACAATTCAAGATTACTTCCTTTGGCTCAATTTCAAGCAAAAATCCCAATTCTAAAGCCTTAACAATGAAAAGTGTAGGAATGATGATTAGTATGGATACATGTGTTAGAAATGAATGACTCAACTGGAACCTACAAATCTGTAGATGGCTGGGGATTCTTACCTTGGTTCAATTGGGGAAGAAAACCTACTTATGAAAACACTTTGATCCAAATGAGGAAGAGAAGGTGGAGAGATAGGAGAAACCAAGCATATATATAGGTAGAGGAGAAGTTGGAGGTGTACATGTCCTTCAATTCAACCTGCAACAGTCTTAAAGGAGTGAATTTGAGGAATAGCAGGAGGAAATGGAAGAAGAGAAGCTCCAGCAGCTGAAATGGAAGAAAGGAACGGTAGAAATGGGTTGCGGTTGTTTTTATATGAGCAAGTTCTCTAAAATTGCATCTTAAGTGTAGTCCTTTACGTTATTTACAAGTTAAGTCACTTAGAGCCCATTTGATGCAAATGAAGTCCAATGACATGGGGTCCAATATGAAACATGGCCCACTTAATGAGATCCATATGCTGCTGTCAAAATAGTGTGCATATGATGCAAAATCATAAAAATTAAAATAAAGGCTTGTCACTACCCAAGCGAGGTCAAACTGGCTCGAAACTACCGATTCATGACCTAGCCTTGACCCACTAGGCACAATAAGACAAGAATAGATTTATATAGTATAATTAAGCATCAAGCACATTTTATTAAGTAAAAAAATATGTTTAATTAATAATAAACACGATTATGTTATGACGGGGTGTTACAAATAATCTTTCGTGGAGCTCATTTCACTATAAACTCTCATGTATTCATTTCGTATTCAATAAAAACAAACAAGCGAGGGTTCTTTTAATAAAATCCCTTGAGTTTGCATCAAAGTTTAAAAAAACGCCATGATTTGTGAAAAATTAGAAAAACTCCCCTTGACCTAGAAACAACTTTGAAAAACAACCCCCTTTGGCTTTATCATCATCATTATTGAATCTTTAAAGATAGTATGTTTTCCTTCAAAAACAAATAAGATAATCACAAGCCATTGGCCCATTTAATTTTGATCAAGTCTACCCACGGGACAGAGATAACTTGCATTCACTGCCCCAATCCTTGATCACACCATCCAAGTTGAACAAAGAAAAAAGAAAAGGACTCAAAAACAACTTCATATGATATGATAAAAGCAGGAAAGAGAAGAGCAACAACAAATATATGGAAGGATCTGTTATCTGGCTTAGCTTTGTCCCTTGTGTCACATGTAACCAAGCGTTCACGAGTCTCATTGTTGACAACGATACGTAATAAAACTACCCCTCCAATCAAACAAGCCTAGTGAATCCAAATTAGCAAGGGCTTGACCCACTAGCTCCTATACAGGCCTAACATAAGTGAAAAAAGCAGAACACTCCACTGATCCTTACTCAACCGAGTCAAGCCAACTCGTCTAGAAGCCAACTTGCCGTAGTCTCCCTAAATTTCTCAACCGAGTTACTATAATTGATGCACTTCCGTGTCACTCAAGAAATTCTAGTGCTGGAATTGTGGCCCAACATATTGGAATAACCCAAGTTGATGTTCGGGCCTCAGATGCTATTGGCCCAATCCTAAACAGCAGTTATGAAGCCTCACATACCAAGTGCAGCCTTTAAGCTTGTGATTGTTTTTTGGTGGGGTGTTGTGGGTTGTTGGTGGTGAGGTTGGGTTGTGGTGGTGCGACAAAGTCAAAGTTGGATCAGCAAGGCCCACTTGTACCTTAAAGATAATTTATCTGTTTCAATTTGATCAGCACTAATTGCATAATGAAAATTAATCATCATACGCTTGCCAAACATCAAACATTCAATCCCGACCATTGGTGGTCATTCTATAGATGGCCCATGAAGAGATCAACGACAATATTGAAATCAGATCCATCTTACATGGGTCCATGATCTCCTCCCCTCCAGTGTCACATGCATTGTATATTGGAAAGCTTTAAAACACAAAAAAACAATTTCTGTTACGTCTTACTCCTGTCTCTTGTGTCACATGTACGCAGTTACATCTAAACAGAATGCTAGCATCCGTGCTTGTCTTCCTCTATTTAAGTAAATTACTCATTCGGAATTCACATCACTGCAAGTACTTGTAACCATGGAAATGCTCCCCCTTCTTCTCTCAGCTCTCTTGCTCTCAACGGTTGATCAGTGGATGATAATGCCACAAGCACTCTCTGATGTCGTATTGGACATGGACGGCCAGATGCTACAAACTGGGACCCAATACAATGTCTTGCCCGGGAGCCACATCCAAGGCGGGGGTGGCCTTACCCTGGGCTTCAGAAATGGCAACTGCCCAATGAATGTGGCGCAACACGAATCAAACACATCGAGCGGCCTACCCTTGACTATTTCTCCGGTCAATGCCAGTTTCACCACCATTCCGGTGTCGACGGATGTGAAGGTTGTGTTTGTGGCGGCGACCATCTGCGTGCAGTCGACGGCGTGGAGGCTTGGCCAAATGGACCGGGCCACGGGCCGGAGGTATGTGGTGACAGGCCGTGGTGTTAGTACTATAAGTGACTGGTTTAAGATAGAGCAGAATGGGGATTACTATAAGCTTGTGTCTTGCCAGAGTGTGTGCTTGAGTTGCAATGTGGTTTGTGGGGATGTGGGTGTTGTTAGGGAGGGTGGGAAGAGATGGCTGGCACTGAGTGATGAACCATTTCCAGTAGTTTTCAAGAAGGTTTAGAATGTTTAGCTTGGTTTGTATTAGTGCAATGACTTGAGCTGTAAAGTAGTGAATTTTCCTTCAAATATTGGTGATACTGTGTTTGGATGTTTGTATTTGTAGGGAAATTCAAGATTTTCCCGTTTTTCATTGTTTGCAGATTCATAGATTCGTCGGAGGTTTCTAAAACTTTCGTTAAAATTGTTAGTGGCAGCTCAGAAAATTCTTACTGCTTTACTGATTGAAGTAGCTTAAACCAATTATCAAATAGATTAGTTTCAGGAAAGCTTAGATAATGCAGGCCTGGGTTTTCTTCGGAGGACTGGTGAGATAGAAAGAAACAGCTGAGGAGAGGGTTGGCTTTCTATTGGACGCAAGGGACCAAACACGCGTAATTCATTGAGGTCACATTTTACAAGCTTTGACTTGGTATTTTTGAACTGTGGGCCCTGGTTTTTCCAAAACTTTTTATTTTTCCATCATAGCCCTCCCCCAGCAGTGCCCATCTGCTATAATTAGGGCTGTCAAAGGGCCGGGTTCGGGCCGCGCTGAGGTAAGCTCTTATCCTACCCGTACATGTGTGGGCCGGGCTTAACTGAGCAAAGGCCCTCAACTTTTACGGTGGGCTTATAATTTTTAGCCCCTTGTCCAACCTTCAAGGGCTAGGGCCGGGCCAGGGCCAAAAGAAAGGGGAATTTTTTTCTTTAATGAAAATAAATTTTTTCTATACAACAGCCTATGGCACTACTACCAACCAACCTTATATAGATCCTTCTCCTTTGTCCGGGCTGGGGACCGGCAATACAATGCAAAAGGCAGCATAGCGGAGATAAAAACTTTTTTTAAGACATTGGTGGTGGGATAAAATCATTTTTAAAATATAAAACATAAGGTAGATAATAATAATTTTATAAATGATAAAATGCCCCTCAAATGTTACTGTTTTATAACTGTTGGTTGGGTATTTTGATAATTTCTCACAAAGTGAAAAGTAGAAAAGATTTTCCTGTAGCATGGATGTGGCTTCTGTCAAAAAGTATAACAGGCCTAAAAGGCTTGTGTATATTATATATTTTATATTAAAATTTAATAAACAGTGGGCCGGGCCGGGCCCCCTCGGACCTGATTAGTGAAGCCTAAGCTCAGCCCTCTAGATGCAGGCTTTTAAAATTTGAGCCCTATGCTACCTTTGGGCTTTATATGAAAAAAATAAGCTCTCGTTTTGAGGGCTTCTGTTGGCTGGGCCGGGCCGAGCTGGACCCCCTCTCTGAAGGGCCGGATTGATAGCCCTAGCTATAATGCATCTGTGGTGTGATTGGGCCACAAAAAATGGCATAATTCTAAGTGGATAGGGCAAAAAGAGAGGGGGTAAATCTATCTGGGCATAGCCTAACTACAGTTCTAATTTAGTGTTACCCTGTTGTATATGAAAAAGTATTTTGAATATGGTGCTGCCGAGGTTCGAACTGGGGACCTTCAGTGTGGTGTGATTGGGCCACAAAAAATGACGTAATTCTAAGTGGGTAGGGCAAAAAGAGAGGGGGTAAATCTATCTGGGCATAGCCTAACTACGGTTCTAATTTAGTGTTAAACTGTTGTATATTAAAAAATATTTTGAATATGGTGCTGCCCAGGTTTGAACTGGGGACCTTCAGTGTGTAAGACTGACGTGATGACCGACTACACCACAGCACCATTATGTTCAAAACTCACATTTATTTTAATAATATAAGATATAATATGTCTGGAAACTTTCAAACCCACTAATATTCGTGTCCTTGATCTGGCAATTTAGGATTTTGGTTAACTCATCTTCTTTCGAACTGGATTGGGATTAACAATTTTAACTTGATTAACAAACGAGCAAGGTGGACTTGGGCTATTCAACACCAAACTCAAGCTCAAACGGATAATTTTGGTTTTGGAATGATCTTTACAACATCTAGGTTGAGTTTGGATTTACATTCCGGATCCATTAACAAATGGGCTAGGCCTTCTTTGGAAATTATATTTTTGATGAAAATGTTAGGATATGTTCAAACTTTGTTTTTTATTTTTTAAAGTATAATATAAAAAAAGTTGTGAATGATAACCTAGTTTCTAACTTAAAATAAACGGTGCACAATCAATACACAATAATATTAGAAAACATCTTTCAAGAATTTTCCTGTTCAAATCATTTTTATTCCAAATCCATTACGATTTTCTCAATAATTTGTAAAAAAACATGATATCATCAAGAAAATATCATCTCAAAGCATAATTCATGATATTATGAAAATATTTCCTGAAATTTGTCACAGTAAATACTACATTGGTAACTTGATCCGAACCAATCCAGTTCCACTCCTGCCAAAAGAACAAGGTATAAAAAATTTTAAGCATCCAAACGATTATAAACGTGTTCAGATTTAATCTAACCATTTGTAATAACAAAAGATCAATTTTAAAAGAAACTTGGATTTGAGGATTCTAACATCTACAACTTTTTCCAAAATGGCACATTATCCTAGGTGCAAAGAGTAGCATTTTTTACTTGACTATTCAAGGCTCGAACCTTTACTATTGTTTTTCCACTATTAGGGGGTTGAGCTTCCTTTATCACATGTGTTCTTCCTTTTTTGTCACCACTAATGACATGCTTTCATATCACATATTTAAGTTAAATTCATGATTTTAAAAGATTTAAGATCGTGATCTATATTAGGGTTGTTGGCTATACTTTATAAAGATTATTCTATAAATATAAAAGCAGCAGCGCTCTTCATAGGAGAGCGACATGTGGTGAACTACCATGTCATTTATAGATTATTTCATGAAAATCTTAAATCTTCCAATCTCTCCCCTAAAATTACTTTTCTTTAATTTTAAACTTTCCTTTAATCAATCAATCTTTATTTCTTATCCTTAAAATCTTTTTAATTTAGACTCAAACAATCAGTTTTATTTCTTTAATATTTCAAATTTTCAACAATCATGTAAGTGACAATTCTTAGTGGGTTGTTTGTCATTCAACCAATTTTGACTTTTATCTATGATTCATTCGAAGTAGCACGGGCAAACAATCAATAACATTTATAACAAAAGATCTATGAAGTAGATGGACATAGAAATTGAGAGTTATGTAGTTCTTTTTATTACATGCCTGCACTACTTTGCAATCTCATCCCACAAATGTCTTTGATTACTCAACCAATTATTGCAAACAATATGCAATATTTATTTTTCTTGTCATTATCTAATTGATTAATTTGTATATTAATAAAAGAGAAGATAATGGATGGGCTGAGAAGTCCCCATAAAAATTCCTAGAAGGAGAGATATGCAATGATTCAAAGAGAACTATAGTAGAATTATACATCTCAAAAGTAGATTAAAATGTCAGTATAGAATTAATTTGGGGGCAAAAAAAAAAAAAAAACAAATAGAGCATGAAGAGATTTCAATTGAAATGGGCTTGCAATATGAACCATATTTGGTAACTTGGAAGATAATATCATATGAAGTAGCTATTAGGAAGGTTTGAAATATGTATTATAAAGAGTAGTTTCTTGTAGCATCTATTGTAATGGATTTTTATGACGATTGTTGATGTGGGATCAAATAGTTAACTTATAGAACAAAAGCAAAAACACTAATAATTCATATCTCATATATTACAAGTGATCATATCCGACTTATAAAACTTAAATTAGATCCTAAAATCTAATATTATTAGCATTGGTGTATCTCAATTAATTCTCAAACTTCGCAATAGATTTCAATTTATAGGGGATTTACCCAAAAAAATTGCACTAATTAGGGTAACTATAGTTGAAAACCTCAATTTTTCGTATTATCAATAAAGGACATCCTACTCAATTTTTATATTTTTATTTCTAAACTGCCCTTCTTATGTTGAAGTCGACAATACCTAGAGCTATGTTGGAAATAAGAAAAGAAAGAAATAATTAAAAAAAAGGAGAGAGAGAACTCCTTCCTCTCCTTCTCTATATTGTTCTCCCTCCAAAATTAGAAAGAAAGGAAAAAAAAAAAACCCGCAGGAGATCAAACGGTCTGTAACTCGACAGCCAGCAAAACCATCAAATGGGTTTTTCCATCTTCCTCTTCTCATCTCCACGGCCTGCAACCCTTCCTCTACCCTCGGCGAAATCCATGTGGTTGCTTCCCTAATCTTGCAATCCATTTGTGTGAGGGAGAATAGAAGAAAAGGAAGTCAAAAGGAGACAAGGCTCCATCTTCATCGACTGTCATCTCCTACCATTTCTTCTTCTTCTTCCTTTTCCTATCTCCCTCATTCATTTCTATCGTTCACATAAAGGTTTGTTTTTCAGTTTGTTTTTTATTTTCTGTTTATGTTGTTTTGCATTTCATTTCAACCAGTTTATGTGGGTTTCCTGAGTATAATATACCCAAAAGCTGCAAATGGTTTGTAACATGGAAGTTGTTTTGCATATGTTGTTTCTGACATGGTTTCTGATAATCTACCCAAGACCTGCATATGTTGTTTTCCATTTCATTCCAACCAGTTTAAGTGGGTTTCCATTGCTTTTCGTTTAGTCTAGATATATGTGAGATTGGGTCGGTAGATATTGGACATCTCTCTCTGTAAATGCTCTTTATTTTTCCCTATTCATGTAAATCTATTTTTGTAAATGCAAATGCATATTGTTGCTTACAGTCCCAGTTGGAATAGTGGGACATTTGTAATGTTGATGTTATATGTAAAGATGTAAAACATATATCCTTTGTAAGGCAAAAGATTACAACTTTTGATGTCTGGGATGTTCTTTTTTGGTGAATAGCTTTGAAATGAGAATCGTGAATCCTAGAAGACTCCACTGTTTTTAGCAAGGGATTTGCAAATGCCTGAAAGGTGCAGTACCCCAGAGGAATTTAGAGATAGGATAGAATAGTTATTGCGAGAGATTGAAATTTGCTTATTTTACTATTTGGTGATCTCTCACTTTATCTGTTTCTAATTTTATTTTTATGGGTTCTTTTGGGTATCATGACGAACCCAAGAAGATTCATGGTGCTTTTAGTTAGGAAACTAAGAATGTGTATTTAGTTAGAAAACTAAAATTTTCTTTTGTCAGCATTGATCATAGAGGTCTGTATTTGTCCATTCTTTTGGAATTTTTTCTTAAAATCTGTTTGGTTTTCTTTTGTTTTGTTAAGTGTATCTAAGAGGGTTGCATTTTTATAGTGAAGAAGTAATCGGCTGTCTTTCCAATTAACTCACCTTTTAATAATCACTATATAAAAGACTTTTTCAACTTTGAATCCCATTAATCACCGTTAGAATGCATGTGCGTTCCTCTTCACTCCTCTCCCATATTTTATCTCCTCCATTCTACCCAATGAAAATTTCACCTATGTTACACAAAAAATATTTGCCTTGATATGCTGTTTTTTTTTCACAAAAAGCTGACTTTACATTTGTTTATGTAATGGAAGAACCATGTTTCTTTTCTTTAATAAATGGTGTGCACTGAATGGTGTGCCATGATGCTTGGGAATGTTTAATGATCCCATTGTATTTTTATCATCCGTTACTTAATGTTTAAGGACACGGCAAAGATACCTCATGCCCATGGAAGGATTAGATTTTAACACATTTAATACAAAGGAACATGTTATCTATTTTGAAGTACCTTTGCATCTCTAAAGCATCTTGTTGTCATAGGGGCTGGCCTTTTGTTTTAGACCTCAGTTCCTTCAAAATTTTGGTTTTTTCATATTGTTCTAGATGGATATGGTAGGGACACTAGCGTGAGACTGATGTATCATTAGTTTTGGTACACTGTTACTTTAAAAGCAAATTTTTATGTTATTCATTTAAATATTTCACTTGTTACAGGGACTGCTGTTCATCATCTTTAGGATGGTCTCCATGAGCATTTGTTCTACAGGCTATCTTCTGCTTTATCGAACATGTATATTCTTGTTTCATATTTGTACTAAAGTAATTTAAAATTGTGTCCAACTCCCCTGGCAGCAGCAGTGACTTTGTTGAATGAAGAAGCTCCAAGGAAGTTGAGGAGCTGAGAGATTTCCTTCGGTGATTGAGGCCTTAGAACAACAGAAGTTGAATTAAAGAATATCCAGAAGAAGATGTTGAGCTAGTGGACTGAAGGAATTCCAAATGCCCAAAATCCATTGGACTCTGAATGAATTTGCGGGGGAAGGAAAGAGCTAAAGGGAGAACAAGTATTTTGATTTTAGTGCAAACTAACGCAAACACTATGGGAAAGGAGGTGGAGAGCAGAGAACTTGAGAACTGACATGGTTTTACAATCCTAGATCACTAGATGCACTATATGATCTTCCTTTTAATACAGAAGTAGAGAGAGATGAAGAAAGATAAAAGTTGTGGTGTAATGAGTGAAAATAGGAAGGGCTCAAATAGTGAGAGACTCATATAGCTATGTCCTTTTTTTTTTTAATCTATATTTTTTGTAATCGAGCATCCTTCTATGGATTAAAAATGTTCATTGTAAGAATGGAGAAGTTTTACAGATTCAGATCCAAACTTTGCAGATTCACCATGCAAGCACAAGTTATATGCATTGAATTGTATCCAATTTCATATAATGGACGTAACTCAAAATGGTTCCAGAAGAGAAAATTTTGTAAGAATTTGCACTTCTAAGCTAATTTAGGGTCAATTATTCGTAATAGTTTTTGTCGACACCGACAAATGTCAACAAATTATTTGTCGATGTCAATAAATAATTTGTTAACATTGATAAATAACTTGTTGACGTCGATGAATCATCGTTGTTAGGTGTTATTTTGACAAATTATTTGTTGATGTCAACAATTAATTTGTTAATGTCAATGAAGCATCATTGTTAGGCAATGTTAAAGCTCATTTATCTTAGTTATTTATAATAGTTTTTTATTGACATCGACAAATTATTTGTTGATATGGGCAAATAATTTGTTAACGTTGCTGAATTTGTGGGTTTTTATGGTTTTGAGAGTTTTTCATTCGTGGTTTTGAGAGTATTTTTCATGGGTCCCAAGTCTCATGGTGGGCCATCTACAATGGGCCAAAGCTTAGCAAAGAGAAAGACCTGGCTTTTCATTTATCGTCTTCAAAATGCTTACGATCATAATTGGTTAGCAGTGCCCACAGATGATGGCACTTAGCTCTTCTCTCTCTAGGTTGAAGATATAGCAATTTTACTCATGGGAAAAAGAATCAACTACGCGGCAGAGGGGGGGGCGGGGGGGGGGGGGGGGGGGGGGGGGGGGGGGGTGGGGGGTGGGGTTTGTTATATAAGTCATGTCCAACTGGTCTCTACTACCACGAGCTTCTAAGAAGATACATCATACGAGCATAGTGCTCCACTAATGGGTTAACTCGATACTCTTTCAAAGTACAATAAAAATGGTTCTTTCCTTCCTCCAAGAATCCTCCATGGCTGCATGCCAGAAGCGCCCCAACAAATGCAACTTCATCAGGTCATACACTTCTATCAACCTGCATTTTGCTAAATAGGTCTAGCCCATTTATCATAGCATTCCATGTACATGAATTCCTTGCCTGCAACCTCCCGAACACCTCCAAAGATAAAAAAAAGTCACACTTTAGGGATTTATAAAATAATTGAAATCGGTCAAAACAAAAGTTACATGATTGCTCGGCTCAATAATTCAAATCGGTCTAAACAAAAGAACAACTTTACATTTTTACAAACAACATGGTACTCTCACCCAACCTTTCACCAATTCTTCCATGAATCAAAGAACAGAAATTAAGAAAATAAGAAAAAGAAGTAGAAGAAAAAAAAAAGCTAGAGTAAGCTGGAATTGACTTGTTGTGGCCCACTACTTGAGCAGCCTTCAAATGGATCTCCAAATGGCGTGGTACTTCCCATATGTTGCTGCTGATGTTGTGGGGGTTGGGACGAATATGGCACCATCATCATCGAACCAAATGATGTTGGTGTTGATTTTGTTGGTGCTTCAGTTGTTGTTGAGCCATCAACGTCATTTCCACGTTGGACGATGGAGCTATGCCATTTGATATGAAGAATGGGTCCCTTTGATCAAATTGATTAATGGTCATTCCAAACCCATTCCCTGTGTTTTGTTGCTGTTTATGCCTTGCTTTTGGTCCTCATACAAGTTGTCCAGAAGAGCTTGTTGAAACCACCACCATAGTGCCAAGACCAAATAATGAGCTAAAGACAATAGAGCAGTGACAATGATTACATTAGGTTGAAATGATCAGAACATCTCTATTTTCTGCATACACAAAGATCATATACACACACAAACATTTCCTCTCCGCCCCACCATCCAACCCCTTCCTATATACCAATCAATACCTTCCACGTTTCCAAACCCTACTTCTTGAGGATCGTTTCAATTTTAGTCATCATTATCATCATCAAAGCCTTATCCCAACCATGTTGGGGTCGACTACATGAATTCTATTTCTTCATTCCGTTTTATTTTGAGCTAAATCTTTCGATAAGTACAACTTCTTCAAATCTGAATTAATGACTTCCATCCATGTTTTCTTCGGCCTACCCCTACCTCTTGATGGACCCTCCACCTGTATATCCAAACTTTTTCTCACCGGTGCCATTACTGGCCTATGCTCAACATGCCCAAACCATCTTAAACGAGTTTCTCTAATCTTATCTCCTATTGGTGCTACCCCTAAATGTTCTCGAAAGTGCTCATTTCTAATTTTATCTTTTCTAGTTTTACCACACATCCACCTAAGCATTCTCATTTCCGCTACATCCATCTTATGAATACGTGTCTTCTTAATTGGCCAACATTCTGCTCCATATGTCATAGCTGGTCTAACCACTGTCCTGTAAAATTTTCCCTTCAATTTTGTTGGCATTTGTCTATCATAAAGTACTTCCGAAGTTAGTCTCCACTTCAGCCATCCAGCTCTTATCCTATGCTCCACATCTTCGTCAATCTCCCCATCCTTACTAATCATCGAGCCTAGGTACCGAAAAGAATCTTTACGTGGTATCTCATGGGTTTCAATTTTGACAGTGGTTTCAATATTTTGTATATGTCTACTGAAATTGCAATCCATATATTCTGTCTTTGTATGACTTATTTTAAAGCCTCTAGATTCTAATGTCCTCCGCCATCTCTCAACCTTTGCATTTACACCCTCTCTTGATTCATCCACCAATACTATATCATCTGCGAACAACATACACCATGGTACTTCTTCTTAAATATGCACAGTTAACTCATCCATAATTAATGCAAAGAGATAAGGGCTTAAGGATGATCCCTGATGTAAGCTTATAGTCACGGGAAATCCGCTCATTTCTCCACATGTGGTTTTCGCATTTGTTATTGCACGTTCGTACATATCCTTTAAAATTTCAATGTAACCTCTTGGGATATTCCTTTTCTTTAAGACCCACCAAATTAAATTCCTCGGTACCCTATCATAGACTTTTTCCAAATCGATAAAGATCATATGTAGATTTTTCCTCTTTGCTCAGTATTTTTCTATTAATTGCCTAAGTGAAAAGATAGCTTGCATAGTTGATCTCCCTGGCATAAAATCAAATTGATTTTCCGAAATCTTAGTCTTTTTTCTCAGTCTTTACTCTATTATTCTCTCCCATAACTTCATAGTGTGACTCATAAGTTTAATCCCTCGATAGTTGGTACAATTTTGTATATCTCCTTTATTCTTATATATAGGTACTACAATGCTTCTTCTCCATTCATCCGGCATTTTCTTTGTCACAAGTATCTTATTGAATAGTCTATATAACCAACTTACTCCAACCTCTCCTAAGCATTTCCATACCTCTATCGGAATACCATCTGGGCCTGTTGCCTTTCCTGTCGTCATTCGCTTCAATGCTTCCTTCACTTCCACCCCTCTAATTCTACGGAGAAAAGTATACTCTTGTAATAAAGTATCCTCCTCCACTCTTGTATCGCCCAAATATTCTTCATTTAAAAGTTTACTAAAATATTCTTTCCACATTTCTATAATACGTTGTCCGTCACCAAAATATTTTCCTTATTGTCCTTGATACATTTGACATGATCTAAGTCCCTACTTTTCTTTTCTCTTATTTTTGCAAGCTTAAAAATATCATTTTCTCCTTCTCTTGTTTCCAACCTATTATAGAAGTCATCGTATGCTTTGACGATTTTAGTAAAACACTAAAAACCCAAATGCAACCAAACCCAACACTTCCAACCCTATGATAGTTTCACACCTTATAATAGTCAGTTGCAAAACTCTCTGACGATTTCCTCATTAGTTCACATTTCATCCAATTCCATGAAAACTAAAGAAACCCTCACATAATTAGAAAGAAAAACAAAGAGACAAAATTCTTCCTTTTTAATATAAAATAACATTCAAGAAATTAGATTCTACAGAAATTGCATTACTCACGGCTCAAAAACAGCATTACCCATTGCTCAAAATCTATAGAAATGATCCATTGAATCTCAAAATTAGGTTAAGATCATACCACCAAAAATATTTGGAAGAAAGAGCTAACACAAACGGAGCTAATGTCTCATAAAACCAATAAATGAAACAGGAACTCCTTCAGATGGAGATCATGAGATTCATTATTCTCCCAAGAAAACAAACTAGTCTCTGGTTGGAGTTCCTGTTTGTGTGTGTGCATTGTTTAAAAAAAAAAAGGAAAAAAAACCCAACAGAAACAAAATTTTTGACAAAAAAACAGTAGGTTGCCAGTAACTGCATGTACGCATGTATTGTAGCCTTTTACTCCAAATGCATGGCGTAGGGAAAATGCAATCAGGACTGCACAAAACAACAATCGTGGCCCATGAGTGTCGCGTGCTTCAAGTTCTTCTAGTTATTGGAACTTGAATGGTGAAATTTTGGCTGGATGTGAGGACTCTGATCATGTCCTTATGATACTGATTTATACATGCAAGGTTTGCAACTCAAAAATTACAGAGGTGGGAGGCACAAATCAAGAGGGACTGGTCATACAAGATGTTTGGGTTTGGATCGCAAGAAATGCAATAACAACGCTTCAAATAGTTCTTGTTTGCTTTCTTGGTTTTTTCTTCTTCTTGGGTGAACATCCAGTCTCTTATTGGATTTGCTGTTTATTTGTGTGCTCTGGAAAAAAAAACAACAACAACAACAACAAATACAAAATATATTTACACACCTTGCAAAGTAAACATTCAAGGAAGAAGAGAGAACCCGAAATAGCCAAAAGGTCCAAGATCAAGAGCCAATCCGATGAAGAGAAGATATTTGGGCAAATCCAAGTTTTCTCATTTTTGCCTAAAAAAAAATAATAATAATAATAGATATGACGGCAAACCAATAGACGAGTGTGAATGAGAGTTAAAGAGAACGTGAGAGAGCACTAGAGGGAGAGAAAGATCAATGGAAACTTACAAAGCAGATAGGCAAAGACGTTGAGATGCAGAGAGTTAGAGGGGTACAGACGCAGATGATGCTGGGACTTTAGAGTCTCTAGGTTTTTGTGGACATTAGAGCAGATAGCACTACAATAAGATGCATTTTTGGCAACATTTTTCAGCAACGCTTTTATAATTTCGTCGATAAAGACTAAGCTTGTACGATTCTTTACCAACGCATATAATTTCTTCGGTGAAAATTAGGAATTATTGATGTTTTACATAAAATATCGGTAAAAGTAAAAACATCGGCAAAATAAAATTGTAAAATTTAAAAATATGATAAATGTTTTACCGATGTTTTTAACATCGGTCACAGTCAAAATGAAAATAGAAAAAATGGAATGACTTTACCGACGTTAAAAAACATTGGAAAAATGAAATTTTATAATTTAAAAATACTAAAATTTCCTACTAAGTTAAATAACGTCGGCAAAAACTAAAATATAAAATTTTAAAAAAATGAAATGAGTTTGCCCACGATTTACCCACGTTAACTTAACGTTGGTAAAATGCAATTTTAAAATTTAAAAAAAGAGGAAATTTTTTACCTACGTTTTAAAATGTCTATAAAATTCAAATTAAAATTTAGAAAAATATTAAATTATTTTGCCAATGTTTTAAAACATCTATAAAATTAAAATTACAGTTTAAAAAAATTAAATCATTTTTCCTTCGTTTTAGAATGTTAGTAAAATTAAAATTAAAATTTAAAAAAATTATATGATTTTGCCGACGTTTGAAAACGTCGGTAAAAGTGAAATTTAGTATAAAAAAGGATTAGTTTTCACCGACAGAATGTATTTATGTTGGTAAAATATTTTGTTGATGATTTTTTACCGACATTCAGCTGATGTTAATGTTTTCGTCGGTAAAGTTATTTACTGACATTTTCATATCTTTTGCCGATGAAAATTTTCATTGCTAAAACTGGAAGTTGTTGTAGTATGCAAACGATGTAGAGAGGAAGAGACACAAAGCTTCTTTGCGTTTTTTTCATTTTTTTCTTTCTTTCCATTCATTTGTCCCCTTGGGTTTTGTGGACGTCAACATAATATGGGCAGTTTTGGAATAAAAATATGAAAATTGGGTGAAGGTCCTTTGCCCTCTGTCAATAATACAAAAAATTAGGGTCCTAAACTATGATTACTTTGATTAGTGGGACTTTTTTTTTGTAAATCCCCCCAATTTATATTAGAGTCAAATTATTTTGAACAATCTCTTTAGGTTTTCTGAATCACCTCTAATGTTTCCAACATGCCTGTGCTTAGCACTATCAATAAAATCCACACAAAATTATATTATTCATATTTTATTATTAAAAATAACTTGATTTACTATTTGAGATCTAAAATATGAAATTTTTTCTTGAAAACAAAAAAAATCTCTATGGGCTTAAAATTTAGCTATGGAGATGCTATCACCATGTGAAATAATCAAGAAGTACAATTTCTATTAAGTTTCTGGTTAAAAAAACATATTTTTTTAAAATAAAAACTAACAATTAGAAAATACAAGATTTTCATGTATTTTCTACTTTTCAATAATTTATAGATAGAAAGGAGATGAAAACATTACTAATTGATCCATTGCCTTTATTCTTATTTTATTTCTAGGAAAGACTTTTCCCTTTTCTCAACTATGTTGTTGAATATTATCTGAGATGCTAACATGATCTAGCATATTATCACAAAAAGAGCTATATTAATTAGTTTATTGATTTGTTCCTGAAGAATACATATTGCTTATCATCTAAATTGGTCCATATCAATGTAATTTTTATACACCCCAAAAATCCTATGAAAAAGGGGATAAAAACTCAGTATGTTGCAAAATATTGCAGAATTGGACATTGACAAACATATCTAATGTTTCTTCTTTTTTTTTGTTTTAATAAACTAGAGTATTACTATGCATCCTTTCCTCACCATGTGGTGAAGGACAAATGCATATTTGGAAAGATCATGCAGAAAAAAGGAAAAGTCATTTATGGTAAGAAAAAGAAGAACTTTCATATGTAAAGAAGAAAATCCACGTCATTGTGGTGAGGGAAGGACGCATAATAATATTTTCCATATATATATATAGGAGAAAATATGTGTAAGCATAAATCAAATATTGAGAGTATGCATAAAATGAACTTAATAGAACCTAATCAAACTTCAAATCAACGAACCTTCTTTTAATATAATTTTACAGTTACTTATAATGAAAATCTATCAAATAACATTGACAATAGGAATTATGATCAATTCTAATAGCATTTGGTAATATTAGATATTTCAAAAAGTATGTTTCAGTAATGACGTCAGGCAATAACAAAATATTTTTCAGTGAAGAAAAAAAGAAAGAAAAATGAGAGTAGGTTTGAAGTTTTGGACCACTGCATTTCATCAAAATATGCAATATATATATATGGAAACCTTTTTGGTACTTACTATGTCAAAGAAGTAACTCTTATTGATATGAGAAACGGATTTTGTCATTGAAGAAATTTTATATTTTCTAATTTTATAAATATTACAATAGCACCTTGTCTAAATGATGATGCGCTTCTTGGAAATGGGAACTAAGAAACTTTTTCTATATATTGGAGACAATAATATGTATGCATACCTGCATCAGTTTTATCAAGAGCTACAAAACACAATCCACCTTTCTACATTTAACACTATAAAAGCACATAACCTAGAAAATCCCTATAGAATCACGTTGCCTAGAAAAATCCAAGAAATCTAATACGCATTAGGCAAATAGACAGACCCCATGAATTGATATTAAATAGGGGGACCAATTACGTCCCCCCACGTCTCCAATGGGCAGCCTGCCCACATTGTCCACGAGCATGGTAGGTTGCCCTCTGGTGACGTGGATAGACCTAACTATGGACGTTTTAATTAGAGAATCATGACTATATGTAAAATGCATGGAGGAAGAACTGTAGTACTTTGTTTTCATGTGAATACGTGGAATTGACTGTTGTGAATGCAAAAGTCTAGGTACACTCTCACACATACTCTCTCTATCTTACAAATTCAATTGAAAATCTTACCTGCTGCCATAGAATCCAAATGTTGGATGCAAAGGTGCCTGAAATTCTAGATAGCTCACCCCGCAAACATAAATTGCAAAAAATCAAATTTTGCAAAACAAATTTACATCAGTCAATGGTAACAATTAAGAAAGTTACAAACTTTAGTAAAACAAGCAGAGAAAAACATAGAACATCATAGAAAAGATAGCAAGACGAAAGAAAACTGAGGGAAAGAAAAATAGAAAAAGACAGCAACTTCCAACCTAGGGAGCGTTGATAACAACATTGTGGTCTTGAAAGCCCTCCTCCTGTTTAATCTCCATCAAGAGATTGAAAGAGATTGCTACTCCGATGATGGATTTGAGAAGAACAAAATGATGAAGGAGATGAAGAGGAGAGAGAGACAAAGAGGAGACGAAGGGAAGAAGAAGATTGGAAACGGTTACCTAAGAGGGTGGTTTGAAGATTTTGAAACTGCTCCTATTTATATATATAGTCCATAATATATATATATTTATACTTGTATCTATATCTATCATAGCGAGGTAGAGGGGGCAACGTGCCTTAATGGGGCAGACCAAAAGTATGGGTGATAGAAGGATTGTTCTTATTGTTGCACCACCAGTGGGTGGAGTTTCTTATTCTTCCATGTTAGGTTTTAACATACAAAAATTCTTTGCCACCCTTTACAATTGGCAAATGATGTACTGTGACTCATGCAAAACGTATTAAGTAGCCATTTGCAAAACTGGGATGAGGTTGGGGATGGATCTGAGTTGGGTTTTGTAAGACTAGAATGAGAAGATATGTTGGGGATTCGGTGGGACGGTGGGGATTCTCCTTTGTTTATGTTGTAGATAATAGGATCTCTTCTCTTTCTAAGCAAGAGGGAGAAATGCCCGTGCCAAGCACTGGATGTTAGAATTAAGCTAGATTTCATGATGAGTCTTTTGGGCTGCTACTATTTAATATGGTTTATTTCTTTATTGTAACTAATAATGTCTTTTGGGCTTCCTCATAAGCTCTTTACAGTTTCATATGTCTTTTCAGATGCACATTTATCATTATTATTATTCCTAGAGAAGTGTAAGGGATATGAACAGTCAAATCCTGGTCTATAAATAGAGTCTTGTATTTTTCTGCAATGTGTACTTCAATAAGAGAAAATTGAGGTCCCATACCTAGTTGTTCTTTCTTTGTTGTTTAAGATCAAGAGAACAAGTTTCTTCTCTTGAATCTCCATCTTTGTTTTTTATTTTAGTGAAGACATCCCTGTTTCACTATAACCTCAGCATTTTATTCTGTCAACCTTAGTACACAGAACCGAAACCTGAGTATTTTCCACTACGAACCTCAGTATTCGTAGAATACAAACTTCAATTCATCAAAGTGGTATCAAAGCGTTGTTCAAGGTGATTCTATGGCCTCCAACGACATGTTACAACTACAGCTTCCTCGATTCAGTGGAAAGAATTACAACCAATGGAGTATCCAGATGAAGGTGTTGTATGGATCTCAAGATTTATGGGATATTGTTGAAATTGGTTTTGTAGAACCAGTAGATTCAAATGCTCTTACTCAACAACAATTAAATGAGTTGAAGGAGAATGGCAAGAAGGACAAGAAGGCATTTTTCTTCATTTTTCAAGCAGTGGATGAAGCTATTTTTGAAAGAATCTCTTTTGCAAGTTCAGCAAAACAAGCATGGGACACACTCTACATATCATACAAAGGAGAAGACAGGGTAAAGATGGTAAGATTTCAAACTCTTAGAAGTGAATTTTATTCTCTACGGATGAAAGAATCCGAATCGGTTGAAGATTTCTACAACCGAGTTATCTCCATTATTAATCAACTAAGAGTAAATGGAGAAAAATTGAAGATCAACGGGTTGTAGAAAAAATCCTCCGAAGCATGACTTGTAAGTTTGAATATGTAGTGGCTGCAATTCAAAAATCAAAAGATTTGTCCTCATTGTCCTTAGAAAGTTTAGTGGGATCACTCCAATCTCATGAACTTCGCATTAAGCAATTTGATTCTTCTCCTCTAGAACAAGCATTTCAATCTCAACTCTCTTTGAGAGGAGGTGCTAGAAGGAGAAGAGGAGGACATAATCGTGGAAGAGGAAGAAGCAACCATGGACGTGGCATACATGAGAAACATGAAATAGAATCTGAATCTCATGATTCTTCTAGTAACAATACTCCAACAGGGAGAGGTAGAGCATAAGGAAGAGGAAGAGGTCATAGCTCTTCCTATTCCCATATACAATGCCACCATTGCAAAAAGATATGGGCACATGCAAGCATATTGTAGAAAGAAGATGGCTGATGAAGGACAAAATGAATCAAGCTTTATACATGAAAATGTTCAAGAAAAAGAAGGTGATGAAACTGTCCTACTTGCTTGCAATGTTAGTGAAAATATTTGTGGTGATATTTGGTATCTTGACAGTGGTTGTAGTAACCACATGACTGGCAACAAAGATGTATTTATTAATCTTGATAATGCTATTCACTCTGAAGTCAAGATTGGTGATGATAGAAGGCTTCAAGCAAAAGGATGTGGTGACATCCTCCTTCGCACAAAGAAAGGAGACCAAAAGAGAATTTCAAATGTCTTATGTGTGTCAGGCTTAAATCATAATCTTCTAAGTGTTGGACAGCTTCTTCGCAAAGGGCATGATGTTCATTTCAAGGGTGATCATTGCATGATTAGAGACAAGAACAACTCTCTAATTACAAAGGTATGGATGTCTTCAAATAATATGTTTGGTTTGAACGTCCAATATGAATCTTTGCCATATTTTAGTACAATCATCAAAAACAGTTCATGGCTATGGCATCTGCGGTTTGGTCATTTAAGTTTCAGCTCATTATCTTTGATGTGCAAAAAGAATATGGTGAAAGGCATGCCAAATATAGACCGACAAGACCAAGTTTATGAAGGATGTATACTTGGAAAGCATCAGAGAGAATCCTTTCCAATTGGAAAAGTATGGAGAGCATCAAGTCCACTTCAATTGGTGCATTCAGATTTATGCGGGCCAATGAATACAATTTCAAATGGAGGTAATCACTATTTTCTCACTTTTATTGATGATTGTAGTAAAAAAACTTGGGTGTGCTTTTTAAAAGAAAAATCCAAAGTCTTTGGTTATTTCAAAACTTTCAAGGCCATGGTTGAAAAGCAAAGTGGTTTCATGTTAAAAACTTTGCATTCCGATCGAGGTGGTGAGTATGTATCAAATGAGTTTGAAGAATTCTTGAAAGAAAATGGAATTAAGCATCAACTTACTACTCATTTTACACCCCAACAAAATAGGGTTGCGGAAAGAAAAAATAGAACAATTATGAATTTGGCAAGAAGTATGTTAAAAGCCAAAAGGATGCCTAATTCATTTTGGGCTGAAGCAGTAGCTTGTGTGGTCTATCTTTTCAATCGTGCCTCATCAAAAAGCATTCAAAATATAACCCCTCAAGAAGCTTGGAGTGGTCATAAGCCTTGTGTTAACCATTTAAGAATATTTGGTAGCATTGCCTATTCACATGTACCAGATGAGAAAAGAAGAAAATTGGATGACAAATCAGAGAAATGCATCTTCATTGGTTATAGTGAAAAATCCAAGGCATACAAGCTGTTTAATCCATTGACTAACAAAATCATTGTTAGTAGAGATGTGAAATTTAATGAAGAAGAGTCATGGGAGTGGAATGAAAATAAGAAGAAGCAAAATTCTATTTTTCTTGATGATCAAAATGATAAAGTTCTAAGCTCTCCGTCATCGTCATCATCTTCATCAAGGAAGAGTTTGAATCAAAATGATGATCATGAAGAAACACCTATACCAAAGAGATCTAGTCGGCCGCATCAATCATCCAAAAGGTATCCATTTAGTGATTATGTTATGATTATTAATGGTGGGACAAGTTTTGCTTTGTTTATAGATGCCGATCCTGTTACTTTTGAAGATGCCTCTAAAAATAAAAGGTGGATTGAAGCCATGGATCAAGAGATTGAGTCCATTGAAAGAAATGATACATGAGAGTTGGTGGAACTTCCAAAAGGCAAGAAGACAATTGGAGTAAAGTGGGTGTACAAGACCAAGTTAAATCCAAGAGGTGAAGTTGAAAAATGTAAAGCTCACTTAGTAGCCAAGGGCTATAAGCAAAAGCAAGGAGTTGACTATGATGAAGTCTTTGCCTTCGTTGCACGTCTAGACACCATTCGTTTGGTGTTTGCTCTTGCAGCTCAAAATCAATGGAAAGTATTCCAAATGGATGTGAAGTCAGCATTCTTAAATGGCACCTTAGAAGAAGAAGTCTATGTTGATCAACCTCCCGGCTATGTGAATAAGTATGAAGAGATGAAAGTATGTAAATTGAAAAAGGCCTTGTACGGTTTAAAGCAAGCACCAAGGGCATGGTACAAAAAGATTGATACATATTTTAAAGAAAGTGGTTTTCACAAGTCACCTCATGAGCACACTCTCTATGTCAAGAAAAACCCTCAAGGTGAGATTCTCATTGCTTACTTATATGTGGATGATTTGATTTTTACCGGGAGTAGTGTTAAAATGTTTAAAGATTTCAAAATGGCCATGATGCATGAATTTGAAATGACTGATATGGGCTTACTTCATTTCTTTCTTGGAATTGAAGTAAATCAAAATGAAGATGGAATTTTCATTTCTTAAAAGAAATATGCAAAAGAATTGTTGAAAAGGTTTAGGATGGAAGATGCAAAACCCATTAGTACTCCTATGGAAGTTAGTTTGAAATTAAGCAAATATGATGGAAAGAGGGTGGTGGATCCAACTCTTTATCGAAGTCTTGTTGGTAGTTTAATGTACCTAACAACAACAAGACCGGATCTCACATATTCGGTAAGCATGCTTAGTCGATTTATGGAATCTCCAAGAGATGCTCATTGGGAAGCCGAAAAAAGAATTTTAAGATACGTGAAAGGATCCCAAAATCATGGTCTTCATTATTATAAATCTGCAAATCCAAGCTTGGTTGGCTTTTGTGATAGTGATTGAGCTAGAAGTTTTGATGATTACAAGAGTACTTCAGGGTATGTTTTCAAAATTGGTTCTAGTACAGTTTCATGGTCTTCAAAGAAGCAATCTGTTGTAGCCCTCTCTACAGCCGAAGCCGAATATATTGCTCTTGCTGCCACTGGTTGTCAAGCTAGGTGGTTGAGGTGAATTTTGGAGGAACTGAATCATGAACAAGGAGAATCTACAAAACTATTTTGTGACAACAAATCTGCCATATCTTTGTCCAATTAGTAGCTCAAGCAAGGATAGTAGTTCCCGTTCTTAATACGGCTAGAGGGAGCTCATCGGGTGGAGGTCAGAATAAGACATATTTTGGTCAGTATATGATTTTATTTTCTTCTACTTTAGTTGACAAAAAAAGAAAGTTCTTAGGACTTATAACACAAGTTGTTAGGATTTAAAATTGAAAAATAGGGTGTTGAGGGGCAAAATCGTCAAATAGTGACTGAAAAGTCTATAGTATGGTACGAGCACGTCACTTGGGACTGTAGAAACTTGCAGGAGCTAACTGTGCCCCGATGGGACACCCGGTTTAGAAATAGGAAAAAAATCACCAGTTATTTAGACATAGAATAGAAAACATCTAAGGAGTCTAATGACTTTTCGTTATATACGTGAACATCATATTATAATTCATTATAAGAAACTGATAATGTACTATATTTTTTGTCACAGGTTGATAGACTTTATGGGGCCGGCCGCACTGTGTACGCTCGATTATGAGATATAGTTGTGGTCCTTGTATGTTGATACTTTGTTCTTTGTGGTTCTTAGATATTAATTGGTTCTTGGATATACTTTCTGGTTCTTGGATATTGAATTATGATATTAGTACTTTAAAACCTATACATTTTGATGTATTTTACTCGTGATGGCTTCTTATATGTAATGTTTATATGGTGGAATGATTAATTTTTTAGATTGAGTTTATTGGTTGGATGGCTTGAGGTTAAGGTATGCATGGGTGGATTACCTAAATTAGTTGGTACAGGTTAAAAGGTCAAAATTTGTGGGAACACAGAAAAACAAATTAAACATTTCAGATTTAAGACCTTTACCAATACGCTATGGTGTTAGCAAAAGTCCCATTTTACAACCTACGCCGATGCAATCTATCGTCGAAAATGGTTTTTAACGGCGCATTAATATGTTGACAGAAGTCCCTTTTGACAACCTATGTCGACGCAATCTTTTGTCAAAAATAGTTTTTACAAACGCATTAATGTGTCTGCACAAATCTAATATATATTTTTTAAAAAAAATATTTTCCTGACGCATAGTGGATCGAGAAAAGTATTGCCAATGAATAAATTCCTCAGCATAAGGAAAATATATGATTTATTAAAAAATATTTTCCCGAAGCCAAATAACGTCAGAAAATGTGTTCACAATACAAGGGATTGCATCGGAAAATATATTCCTGACGCAAGGCATTACGCTAGAAAAAAGTATTACCGGCGCAAGGCAATGCATTGGAAAAAGTATTGTTGACGCAAGACATTGCGTCGCAAAAAGTCACTTCAGATGGTGAATTGCTGATGCAAGAAATTGCATCAGCAAAAGTCTTTGCCGGCGCATATGTGACTTTTCCCGACGCATTTTGCATCGAAAAAAGTGCATTTTGTTGTAGTGAGAATAACTTTCTTTTTCCATAAATTCCTAAGCTCTATTTTCATCTTATTTCTTCTAGACTTCTTAAAAATAAGAATGGAAATTCCTTTTCAATTTTAATTGTTATATTAATTTAAAATATCATTGTTTTGGCCTGGGCTCAACACTAGTGATATCATTAAGGGAAAAGTTGGAGAAAACTTTTCTAACCAATGCCCACCTTGCAGTTCCTAGAGTAAAACTACCAATAAGATCTTGTAGATTAGATGAGACACCCTTGAAGCTTTTCTCATTTATTTCCTTCCAGATAGACCATAAAATGGCATACAGAATTATTCTCCAAAGAATACACCCACACCCTATGAAAACAACCTCCTAACCAAGACTCAGCTACTTCAGCTATGGACCTTATGGAACACCAGGCAATACCGCACCTAGATAAGAAGTGACTCCAAATACCGGCCACCAACGACTATCATATGAATATTAAATACATGTTTCATTTAGTGGTAACTTTCTTTAAAAAGAAATATATAGTTCTGAGAACTTTCCTTTTCCATACTTTCACAATTGAGAAAGGATGACATTTTGCAATATTTTAAAATTGGGGCTAGCAAGTTCAATTCAAACCAGAGTTTGTAAACACACTACCATTTCATTTATGAGTTTTTTGCATATATCCCTAAGGTTTTCAATATTTG
The DNA here is from genome assembly GCA_037013555.1 of Sextonia rubra. Taxonomy (NCBI): domain Eukaryota; kingdom Viridiplantae; phylum Streptophyta; class Magnoliopsida; order Laurales; family Lauraceae; genus Sextonia; species Sextonia rubra. Next base: position 98,653,106 of record JASUAD010000001.1, on the reverse strand, counting down.
CATATAGATCCCTTTGGTTTCAGTATTTGTAAATAAGCCCTTGCTTTAGTATTTTATTACCTCTTATATCCCAAAACATGTGCATTTGATGGTAATGAGTAACCACCATAAGGATTTTGCTAAACTTTTATCAAAATGATACTTTTTCCCTTACAACGATTTTTGTATATACCCCTGTTGAGGTTTCTAATATTTATTAATAAACCCTACAAGGTGAGTTGAACAATAGATCCGTTAAATTGCCTCAATGTTATAAGCATCTCATCTGCTTCTTTCTTATTTTTCTCATTTTTGATTGATGTCGTTTATCAATTTCCCATCATCAACATGAGCACAAACCATGTTTTAAACTAATTATATTTAGGATCATTTTAGCAAATAAGTGATTGAGTGAGATCTCATTTAATCTAAAATGTCCACTAAAAAGCATTTATTCATCTAATGGGTAGCTCAAGAGTAGGGCCCCTTAGAACTATTTTTTTTCAAATTGATATCTCCCCAATTAATACAAAATTTTTCTTTTAGTAGGAAAAAAGGCTCTTTTAAAAATCTTTTCAAATGTTTGAAATTGGAGATAATTGATACAAGAATAGACTATGAAAACATGAATTTACAAGAACCATTATGTAGAGATGACCAACATAAATTCCTAAAATCCATGAGGCGCACATTCCCAACCTTTAGAACGATAGAATAAATTGATATATAGATATATATATAGAGAGAGGGAGATTTATATGTATATGATAACATCCAAACCTATTTCTAGTCTCTTTTCTCATAATAACTATTCCAAAAAAAACAAACAAACAAAAAACTGTTATAAAAAAGACCCTAACATTCTAGAAAAACTAATAATGTGAAGAAAGGGAAAAAAAGTAAAAAATATATATGTATTAATGTTAAAAGAATTGATGTCATTGGCTGCCTACCGTAAAGAAATTTGTGAGCTTAATTGAAAAAGATGAAAGTTAAAGTAAAAAAGGTAAAAAACTAAAAATAAAAATTCTTAGGAAAGAGAAGGGTTTTCTTAGTAATGAATATAAATATTGTCAAAACTATCAAAATCAACAAAAACCTAAGAGAGCTACTAGTGGCAGACCAATTTTTTCTTTTTGCTTCTAAATGTACTCTAGCTTGGCCTCTTCATACACAGTCCAAAAATAATAAAAAAAATTTAAAATCCCAAAAAAACCCCCACCCCCTTTTCTCCCTTCACACTTTCTCTCCCCCTCCCTCCTCCCCTTCCCCACCTCTCTTCCAGTTGGCGATAAGCTCTGGCATCACCAGATGGGGATTCCCTTCTCCCTTTCCCCCTCCCTCTTCCTCTCCCTCATTCTTCCTCTCCTTTCCTCTCCTCTTTCCTCTCCTCTCCCTCCTTCTTCCCCTCCTCTCCTCTCCTCTCCCTCCTCCTCCCTCCTTCTTCTCCTTGCCTCTCATCTCCCTCCTTCTTCCTCTCCTCTCCTCCCTCTCCCTCTCCCCTTCGCGACCCTCTTCAGCTCTACGAGGCAACACAACACCTTTGTTGTTCAGCGTGGCCAAACAACACCTGCCGAACAACAAAGGTGTTGTTCTACCTCATAGGGCCGAACAAGGCAGAGAGGGGGAGAGGAAGAGGGAGGAGAGGAGAGGAGAGGAGAGGAGAGGAAGAGGGAGGGAAAAGAGAGGAGAGGAAGAGGAAGAGTGAGGGGAATAAGAAGAGATAAAGGAAGAAGGAGGAGGAATAGGAATAGGAGAAAGAGGAAAAGGGAGAAGAAGAAGGAGGGGAGGGAGAGGGGAGTTCCCCTCCCCCGTCGGAGCTCATCGCCAGTCGAAAGGGAGGTGGTGAAAAGGAGGATGGAGGGAGAGAGTGTGTAGGAAGATAAGGGGGTGGGGGTGTTTTGGGAATTTTTAATTTTTTTAATTTTTGGGCTATGTATGAAGAGTCCAAATTAGAGTACATTTAGAAGCTCCTATTTTCTCTTCACATAACACCCTTTTAAATTTTTCTAAAATGACCAAAATACCCCATCCTCCCTCCTTTCCTTCCCACCCCCTCCTCCTTCCTCCCCTTTCGCACCTCCACCTCCACCCCCCTTGTCTCCTCCTTTTTTACCCCCTCCCATTCTGGATCCGGTGATGAAAATGATAGGCAGCGGCGAAAGGGAACTACCCTTCCTCCCCTCCCCCACCTCCCCCCTCTCTCCACCCCTTCCCGACCTCCCCCTCCTCCCTTTTCTCCATCCCCTCCTCTATTCTCTCCTCTCTCTCTCTCTCCACCTCCCTGTTATCTCCCTCCTTTGTCCCCTCCCCACCCCACTGTCTGTGCCCTCTTTCTTCTCTCTTTCCCTTCCCCCTTTCTATTATCTCCCTCCTCCGCCCCCTCCCCACCCTCGCGCCCTCTCTTCCCCTTACTCCTTCTCCCTCCCCCTCTTTGTTTTCTCCCTCCCACACCCCTCCACCCCTCTCTTCTCTCTCTCGCCCTCCCTCCATCTCTCTCTCTCTCCCCCCTTCTCTATTCTCTCTCTCCCCGTCCTCGTCCCTCCTCCGCCCCCCTCTTTTCTCTCTCCATCTCTCTTTCCCCCTCCCTCCTCTCTCTCTTCGTCCTCCTAGGGGGGGAGAGGGAGGTTGGAATAGTGAAGGTGGGGAAGTAGAGGAGAGAGGAAGAGGAGGTAGAAAGAGTGGGGGCATTTGGGTAATTTCATGGGTTTTCTTTTTTTTTTTAATGATGTGTGGGGAAAGAAAATTTAGTGTGACAATAGCAGCACTCAAAACCTAATTACCTCTTCTCTTTTTTGTCAAATGCACTTCATATGGGATATGAATGTATAAAAATGCCAAAGTAGGGCCATATTTACAAATGCTGAAACCATAAGGACCTATTTATAAATATAAGAAACTTTAGGATATATGTACAGAAAACTCTTCATTTTTAGGTCACTTCATTAAAATTCCAAAATTTTCTCCAAATCTCTTCCCTCAAAGCACATATTTCATTAATCAATCAATCTTTACCCTTTATCTTTAAAATCCTTTTAATTTAGAGTCAAACAACCAATTTTATTTCTTTAAGATTTTAAATCTTCAACAATCATGTAATTAGTGACAATTCATATTGTGTTTTTTGTCATTTAGCCTAAGGCTGTCAATCTGGCCCTTTGACAATGGACCTGGCTTGGCTTGGACGTAAAAGTCCTTACAGCTAGGGCATGTTTTTTATTTTTATTTTTTTGCCCTACAGCCTAAGAGTAGGGTATGGCCCTATTTTTGAAAAGCCCACAACCTTGAGGACCGAGATAGGGCTTGACTTATCTGGCCCGAAGGGCCTGACCTGGCCCGATGTTTGTTAAATATTAATACAAAACATATAATATAGGGTTTTTCCCCAAAAAATTCCCTTAGTGTCTTTGTAGAACAAAAAGGGCCCCGAAGATTTTTATGGCCTGAAGTGGTCTCCTGGGCCCTTTCCAAGTTTTTTTTTTTTTCAATATAATTCATGATTAACGATATCTATGCTTAAGCATAAAATACACCAAACCATTTCCCCATTCCTCCTTCCTTTTTCGCATCTCTTCTTCCCCTTCCTCTTCCCCTTCTTCCTTTTGGGTTCTGTCTAAGGCGAGGAGGGAAAACAAAGAAAAAGAAAAATAGAAAGAGAAAATAGAAACAAAAAAAAGAACAAAAAGAAGAGGAGGAAGAAATAAGAAGAAGAATGACGAAGAAGAAGAAATGCTGGGAGGAAAAAGAAGATGTAAGTGGTTTAATGAAAAGTAGAAGAAGAAGATAAATAAGCAAAACAAATGGAGAAACCAAAAAGAAAGAGAACTAGAAGAAGAAACTAAAAGAAAAGGAAAATTTAGAAGAAATATCCATCTTTGTCTGTGTTGAGTATAGATATTGTTACTCATCAACATCGTCTTAAAAAAGCCCAGGATTCTGCTTGTAAAAAAGACCATGATTCTACTTTGGGTATATTATGCTTGAGCATAGATATCTATGCTCAAGTGTAAATATTATATAACAAAAGCAGACGCAGACAGGGATGAGTTTTTCTTCTATTTTCTTCTTCCTTCCTACTCTTCCTTGTCTTCTCTTTTTCTTGTATCTCCATTTTTCTCTCTCTTTTTCTTCTTCTTAGGTTTCCCCTCCTTGCCCCAAACAAAACTCAAATGGAACATAGGGAAGTGGAAGGGGAAGAAAAGATGAGGAAGAGGAAGAAGGGATGGGGAAATGGTTTATTGTATGTTACGCATGAGCATAGATCTCACTACTCATGAATAATATTGAAAAAAAAAACACTGAAAAGGGTCCAAGGGACCACTTCGAACCATAAAATCTCTGGGGTCCCCTTTCTTCTACAAAGACTCTGAGGAGATTTTCCTAAGACAAACCCCTATAATATATGATACATTTATAGTATTTCTAAGCAATTTGACCCCCTTAAAAATTTTATAAGACTAACCCAAGCCTTTCATTTTTAATATTTATAGCAATCACAAATTATTATAATATCTAGGCAACAATCACATTTTTTACAGCAATCATATTTAAGGAGTATTTTAGACTTTTTATCAACAGCAATCATATTTAAGGAGTATTTTAGACTTTTTATCAATTGATGGGTAATTTGGTCTTTTAATCATGAAAACCCTCAAATGTATATCTATAACCATCTTTTCATCACCACTCTCAAATCTCACTTTCTAATAACTTTCTAATAACCAGTCTCATCTTCTTCTCCTTCTCATTTTTAATCTCTCTCTCTCTCTATCTCTTGATCTTGATCTTGAAGTTACTCTTGATTTTGCTCTCAAAAGTCAAAAGTCATAACACTCACTCACATTTTACTTCCTATTCTTGCTCCCGCTCTAAGACTCACTGGTCACAACAGTCATCCAGTTATTAGATTGGTGGAAAGTTGATTCATCAAAATATCTAGTCATTCAAAGAATGGCGTATGAACATTTTAGCAATTCTAGTTTCTACAGTTTCTTTTGAATCGACATTTAGTACAAGAGGAAGAGTACTCGACTAATATAGGAGTTATTTAAAATCTAAGATGGTAGAAGTCCTAATTTGTGCACAACATTGGATATGTTAGTAAAAACACAATGACAACAAAGCATTAGATGATCTTTTAGATACCTAAAAGTATATTAAGTAATTAAATAAAGAATTATTGTTTTTTGTTTATATGTATTATCATTTCTAGAATTATTGTTATATGTTTTTTGTTTTACATTATAAAAGTCATTTTAGCCCACCACCAGCCTCCAATAAAAAACGTTTTTAACTTCATCATGCTGCCTTTCGAATTTAACTGCCGGTCCCAAACAAAGGAAAAGGTTTATCGTTAGATTGAAAGTCGGTGGTGGCATAGAAAAGATTTTTTTTCTTTAAAGAAAAAGAATTTTTCTTTCTTTTGGCCTTGGGTTGGCCATAGCTTGGCTCTGTCCCTTAGGGGTAGGGTATGGGCCTGAAAATTATAGGCCTGCTGTGAAAGTCAAGGGCTTTTGCTCTCTTAGGCCTAGCCTACACATGTGAGAGTAGGATAAGGGCATACCTTAGCCCGGCCCTTTGACGAATTTAATTCAACCAATTCTAAATTTTATCTATGATTCATTTGAATTGGGTCCCACTCAATATCATTAGAGCAATATGTACAATATTATCTTCATGGTTTCCTATGTTTTCTCTTCTACATGATTTCCTCTTTTTTTCGCTATAATGTTTCTTCACTAATCCACATCATCCTAATGCCTTTCAAAAATATACATCCTCAAAATATTGAACACATCATTATTGGGTCCCACAAATATCATACCTTTCAAATATATATTGGTAAGCATTGTTTCTATTAAATCATCAGAATATTTTTATCATATTAATATTAACTACACATTTCATCTAATGGTAACTTTCATTTAAAAATATACTTTTTAAAGTATTTTTCTTCAATGATACACGGATACTTCAAAATGGGCAGTATATCTTGTCAAATCATATCCAATACTTCACTTTGTACATATAAAATCTATGTCCTTGACGTGCCTATAGTGTGTCCCTGCATATCCATGCTATATCTAGGCATCATCGCTTTTCTTTCCTATACTTTCAAAATTGAGAAAGGACAACATTTCTCAATCTTCTTAATTCGGACGCTAGCAAATTCAATTCAAATGAGAATGTATAAGAATCTTTAACTTATCACTTAACAAGGAGTTTGAGTCTTTCCATACCAATTATCTATTTACATTGTGGGTCCCAATTGGATGATGAGAGAGCAGTTACTTTTTATTTCATAGAGGAACATGGCAATGGAAGTGTGCAACTTCTAAGTCCTATTTAAAAGGGAAATATTATTTTTCTTAATCTCATTAGAAAATCTCACTTAACTCTCTTATTCCATCATTACGCACCATAAATCTCTCTTTCACTTCCTCTTAGAAAAGCGACACGCGGCACCACTTCTGCTATTTGCTTAAGATCTTAGTGGTAGATTTATAATTTCAAATCTCCAACCACCTCATACCTTTACAAACTAAAGCTATCCCTAAAAATCTGATAATGTTATAAGATATATTATCATAGGTGGATGCCCACATTGGGACCCACATGAGATAAAGAGATTACAAGGGTTAGGGTTTTTTCCTATTGGGTTGCTTGAGGAGGAAGCAATCTTATTCTATAAATAAGATCCTCCTCCCCCTTATTATGTACACACAGAAATCTCATCAATAAGAGCTCTCTCTCTCCCTCCCTCTACTCTTCAGTTTTTCTATTCTAACACGTTATCAGCACGAGTTCTAATAGTTTTATTTTTCTTTTTAAGATTCAGGAATCAGAAGTTCTATGCAAGAAATTGGAACCCGAAGTTCCATACGATATTTAGAACCAGAAGTTCTATATGGAATCAATAATTCGGACTCGAAGTTCCGTAAATTATTTTAATCTATGAACCAGAAGTTCTTTCATATTCGGACCAGAAGATCCGTTGTTTATTTTACTCTGAAACCAGAAGTTTTCAGATCTACAATACGTATTCGAAGTTTCATATGATACTTAGAACTAGAAGTTCTATATCGAATAAATAACCTGAACCTGCAGTTCTGTATGTTATTCTAATTTAGAACCAGAAGTTCTAACTCGGACCTGAAGATCCATGAATTATCCTAACCTAGAACCTGAAGTTCTAACTCGTACTGGAAGATCCATGAATTATCCTAACCTAGAACCTGAAGTTCTAACTCGTACTGAAAGATCCATGAACTATTCTAATTTAGAACCAGAAGTTCTGATTCTTAAGTTGAAAACCCGATGTTCTAAACTTCAATTTCTAAATTCTTCATCACATTTTTATTATTATCTTTGATTGGATGTTAAGAACCTGAAGTTCTACATTTTATTTTCTGTTTTTCATATACATTTATTTTTATATTCTATAACATTGTACTGCATGCTTGATATAATTCCTTCGGTATAATTATCACTACTGATTATCTGAAACTTTAGTTTTGCTGAATTTATTATTGCCAGAAGCAGTAGTTCCAAATAATAGAACCTGAAGTTCTATATCCAATGAATAATCTGGACCTGAAGATCCATACATTATCTGGAACCAGAAGTTCTAAGATTCATATTCATCATCAAACTTGGAGCTTTGATTTCTAAAGATTCAAAGTAGTGTAGATCGATACAACGGCCATGAAATCAAATCTGAAGTTTTGATAGAATCAGAAGTTGTGATTTAAACCTGAAGCTTTGATAGAACCAGTAGTTCTAAGAACCTGAAGTTCTATCACTAGCCTGAAGTATTGACAGAACTAGAAGTTCTGATTCATCAGTTAAGAACCCGAAGTTCTAACTTTCTGATTGGCCAATTTTTCATTATATTTTGTCATCGGATATTGAGAACCCGAAGTTCTATTTTTGTTTGATTGTTATTAGTAAATCGATCTTAACATACTCTAAAAGGCTTGGTGATACTATCAAAGTCGGAAATAAAATAGCCCTGAAGGATATGGCATACGCTCTTATTTTCCGCGCCATTATATGCCCATCAGACAGGGATGATCACCAGCAGATGGTCATACACCCAATGCTTGAAATAAATGCCAGATTAGTCAATTAAAATCCCTCCAGAAGAGGTAGATATAATATGTTCTCCCGTAGAGATAAAATAAACCACCCCAGGAGAGGTGATTGAGAAGGCATTTTGTTTGGAAATTGGGCGAACCACCAAGCATGGTCTGGAAGACCTACAACTAATTTTATGAGTTTGAACATTGAGTTCAGGTTTTAGATATTTTGTTGAATGCTAGGACTTATTTTTAATCCCCCGTATATTATGTTATATTTGCTTTGAATGCTGAATTGTTTAGTTGTTCTTACTTTTATTTTTGCAATGCGATTACCTAGTTATGTGAGTTTATTACTACTTGCTCTATGGCTCATGGAATGCATGACACTGAGGATAATATCTGTCCAGTAGACAGTGCAACAAAACACACTACATTGAAAAAACCAGAAGTTTTTATCTGAATTAGTGTTTCATTCGTGCACGGCATCGATCATAGCTGTATCCATACAAATATTTAAATGCTCCTGAAGAGTCTACCTAATGGTATTTGCACATCATTACTAGTATTGACAGCCAGAAGCTGATACTAGAAAAGCTAAGTGCATTCTCCTTATATTTCAAGGCTATATTACAAGACAATCTTTACAAATCGAATCATATTCGATTATGAGCAAAACGACAAAGTTAAGCCAGAAGCTTGTTATTCTAGGGGTCCTATGCTCTGGTAAATTATTGATACTTCTGTTACGTTCTCCTTAGAGTACCATCTATTGACCATCCTTTTCGCAAAGGATATTGTGTGGCATTTGTGAACCTATCTAATCCCGCCCATTAGCACATATTATTAAACCTAGGCTACACATCCTTAATCATGTTATTAAATTTATAAGATTTGATAGCGTAGGTTTGTGACCTGTATGAACTTAGAACGTAGACTCTATGTTGGTTATACTTCACCCTAATTAATGGATATCTAGACCCAATGACAGGAGATATATTCATTGTTCGTTTTTGCTAATTGTCACCTTGATAAGATAGTCTTCTCGCCGTTAGGGGGAGATAAGAGAGTTCCTGAAGAACACCTTGTTCCTGAAGAACAATCCGTTCCTGAAGAACGGCGAGAATTAATATGGAATACCTCCACTCAATCTCATCTAGATTTATGTACTTCACAATGTGAGATTGAAGTACGGAGAATTGTGCACTTAATTACAAACGAATTCCTTGATGCTTTTAATGATGCAGCAAAAGTGATTAGGTCACATGTATCGGCTATGAACACACAAGCACGAATTAATGTCCCTGTAGGACAAGTACGAATTAATGTTCCTGAAGAACAAAGTCCAAATATGGCAGCAAATGAATCTACACATGCCAGAAGCATGGTAGACTTATAGGTTTCAAGGACTCAGCTCCCCAGAAGAGGAGAAATGAGCAATTATATCCCAATCATACTCCAGAAGAGGTATACTCCCGCAGAGTTTATGATAAAATCCACTCTCTCCAAATTTCCTGAAGAAATTAATGTCCCGGAAGAGACATAAGTCCCAGAAGAGACTCTGAAAGCCCCTGAAGAGGCAATGGGTACCCAATAAATAAAGAGATCTCTATACTTTATAATTATTCAAGAGAGAGATGGGATAGAAATGAAATTATCATCGATGACGCATTTGTATATGCGGTAGCTACTCAAATATCAAGGAAAAATGAGAATGATGATTGGGATACGAACCACGTTCTATAAATGAATGTCGACAAAGAACATATTGGCCAAAATAAAGAGATACCATTAAGGAATTACAATCTCTAAATAGACGTGGTATATATGAACCTATAGTACAAATCCCAAACGGTGTTAACCCTATAGGTTACAAATGGGTGTTTGTAAGGCAAATAAACGAAAGGCAAAATTGTGATATAAGGTTTCCTGTAGAAACTTGGGATTGAAAACATACACAAACATATATATATATATATATATGAAAATCCCAGAAGGATTTGCTTTGCCTGAAGCAAAGTAAGAGAGTACGTACTCAATAGAAGTAAGACGTTCATTGTACAGCCTGAAGCATTCCAGAAGAATATGGTACAATCGTCTTAGTGGATGTTTATCTAAGGAAGAGTATGAAAACAATCCCATTTGCCTGTTCCTGTTTATACAATCCTTAAATGGATTTATAATAGTAGAAGTTTATGTTATTTACATAAATAACATATATCTAATCGAGACTCCAGAAGAGCTCGAGAAAACTATTGACTATTTTATCTCGACCCGCAGATCGAGAGAAGTTCTAATGAGATTTTTATTCTTTATAAATATGCTTCCCATATATAGTTTTGCACAAAGGCTTTGGATTGGTATTAAACAAATGCTATGATATTTATGTCTGTTTTATGGTTGAAACCAAATTTTATAGGATATACAGATTCAGGATATATCCCTGATCCTCATAAGGATCGATCATAGACATGTTATATGTTTCTTCATGTCAATATCATTATTTTTGATATTCTACTCAATTGACTATTTATAGCTACTTCTTCTAACCATGCTGAGATCTTTAAGCCAGTGGGGAATGTGTATGGCAAAAATATTTAACTCAGCATAGATGTAGTTCTTGTCAATTACCTCTTAGTACAGGTACTCTGAGCATTATTTGCAAAGACAATGGGGCATGTATTCAACAGATTCAAGAATGATACATTAAAGATGACAAAACGAAACACATTACACCAAAGTTCTTCTTCACTCATGAGCTTTAAAAGAATAACAAGATTGAAGTCAATCAAGTTCGTTCAAGTAACAACCTGGCTGATCAGTTTACGAAGTTTTGCCAAAACTCAGTATTTTAGAAATTGTATACGAGATTGACATGCTGAATTATGTACAAAGATGTTATCATCAGGGGGAGTAGTCAATCAAGGGGAGGCATCCTGAAGTATGCTACCCAGGACATATGTGCGCTGTACTCTTTTTCCTTCTCTAGGTTTTGTCCCACTGGGTTTTCCTAGTTAAGGTTTTAACGAGGCGGCATTATGCACGTCCAACACCAAGTCAATGATCCTGTGGAATGTTGTACTCTTTTTCCTTCGCTTTGGTTTTTATCCCACTGGGTTTTTCCTTTGCAAGGTTTTAATGAGGCAACTGTCATTGAATGGTGGTCATCCAAGGGGGAGTGTTATAAGATATATTATCATAGGTGGATGCCCACATTGGGACCCACATGAGATAAAGAGATTACAAGGGTTAGGGTTTTTCCCTATTGGGTTGCTTGAGGAGGAAGCAATCTTATTCTATAAATAAGATCCTCCTCCCCCTTATTATGTACACACAGAAATCTCATCAATAAGAGCTCTCTCTCTCCCTCCCTCTACTCTTCAGTTTTTCTATTCTAACAGATAATATAATTTTATTGGTTTTGGGCATCAAGCTTTTGAAGGGGCTCCGCAGAATGGCACACCCTACCTTATCTCATGACTAAAGTTGTATTTTGGTTTGATTTGTTTGAGTTTAATAATGGGTCACACCAATGATATTAGAAACTGTTCTTCTGCAATATAACACATATTTGATATATTTGAATCTTTTCTCAACTCAGCCCATGTACTAGATTTGCCATATTCACTCCTAATAATCCATCAGTTGGCCATCTCCAAAACCTTAACTACTTAAAATAATTTCATCACATGTTATATTATTCATAATTACTCTTCAATTTCTTTTTTCATTTTAACATGTTATTCTATGTAATTAAGTTACTCTTCCAATACCACATACTAACTATACATTTTGAACTTATTTTATTTCTAATATTATTTTGAAAAGTAATACATTTTTCTTTTTTAGCCCGTGTTGGGCATGGGTCCTGTGTCACTAGTGATATATAAGATCAAATAGAAAATCTTAACATGATCCATTGAACAATGGAGATCTCAATCGACTAGACTACAATTTCTAGTTGACTGGACTACAATTCCAAGTTGATCTTTGGAGGTAAGGGATCTAATATGAACTCAAATATAAGATCTCTGGTCAATATCTTAGCCCTTAGGCAAGGCAGTCAAATATTAAATCTCTACTCAATACCTTAGGCGAGCTTGTCAAAATAAGATCTCTAGTCCTTATCTCTGGTCAAGATCTTTGGGAAAGCCTTCCATAAGTGAAGCAAATTCATGCTCACTATAACTTCCTCCCTTAAAAGATATATATAGATTTTATTACATTTTGTAACTGGTTTCAACTTTCCATTACTGAAATCAAAGGGATTTTATTACATTTTGTAACTGGTTTCAACTTTCCATTACTGAAATCAAAGGTTTTAAGATGGTTTTTAAAAGCCTATTTAGAGAAATAGGGCACTATTCCATCTATGCTTTTCCTCCTCTATTTAAACAAAGTACTTCCTTATTCCTAATTCACTTCATTGCATGCACCTGTAACCATGACAATGCTCCCCCTTCTTCTCTCAGCTCTCTTGCTTTCAACTGCTGATGTGTGGATGATGATGCCACAGGCACTCTCCGATGCTGTATTGGACACCAACGGCCAGATGCTAGAAGCTGGGACCCAATACTATGTGCTACCTGGGGTTCACGGCCAAGGTGGTGGTGGTGGGCTCACACTACAAACCCGAAATGGCAAATGCTTAATGTATGTGATCCAAGATGAATCCAACACATCAAGTGGCACACCGGCATTTTTTCACCCAGTTAACAATACTTCAGCGGTGATTCGGGTTTCAATGGATGTAAAGATTGCATTTCTTGGGGAACGGATATGCCAGAATTCAACGATTAGTGCGCTCGACTACCTGGACGGGCCCATGGGCCATATGTATATGCGTGCAAGTCTTGTTGATGTTTGGTTCAAGATAGAGAGAGATGGGGTTTTCTATAAGATTCAGGCTTGCCTGAGTGATTCCAGCATGGGTTGGACGGATGTTTGTGGGAACGTTGGTGTTTTAAAGGAGGATGGGCAGAGATGGTTGGCATGGACTTATGAACCCCTTCCAGTTGTTTTCAAGAAGGTTTAGTTTTTTTCACCAAACAAAATAGAAGGTTGAGATATATATAGGTGGTTTGTATTAGAGTGGAATAATGTGAGGACTAGAGTGAATTTTCCTTCTTCCCATAAAATATTTTTCCTACTGTGGTTGGATGCATGTGACATGATTCTAGCAAAACTTAAAACTTTTGACTTGTTTTTTATTGATTGGAATGGAACTTCTGTCTTGTATTAAAGTGATAGCCCAGAAATCTGATCGTTTTAGGGCAGGTTTCTAAAAAAGAACTCGCATGAAAAGGTGAGATGCTTTTATGCGGAAAAAAATTCCATCGGTTGGTGCACTTATGGATCAATGGATTTCAGAGGAAAAGCTCAAAATATGAACATGATTTTCTGGGAATCCATAAAAAAAGGAGGAAGAGAAAAACTTATTTCAGAAAAATAATAGAAGTCCATGAAACCAACACAGATGCTGTACAAACATACCCTTAATGATTAAAGTGATCTAAATTAATTATCTAATAAATTTATTTGAAGAATGCCAAACATTTGAAAACTGCTACAAAACTAAGATCAACCTCAGGTTTTATACCTGCTTACTTGCAAATAACTATTCTCAAATTGATAATAGAAAGAACAACTTTATCCCCTAGTGGTAAGGAGTGGTAGTTCTTATCTAATTATCTAGGATTTGGATCATGGATACGCTATCTTTCTATCCGTGCATGCGGACTTTTTCTCCCTTTATGTGGGCTTTCTTCCAGCATGTGATGGCTCTCTTTTGGTCCATTGATTCAATCACTTTGATTGGGTAAAAAAAAAAAAAAAGGATAATGGAGGATTGTGCATCAACAACCACGGGGTAGAACATGAATGACAAATAATGTCGTACTTATGGAACCATTTAACTTTTGACTCCAAAATCCACATGACACGTTTTTAACGTCTCTAGCATCAAAACGGGCCCCAGATGGGATTAATTAGTTTCAACTGAAATAGACATACGCACGTGAATGAACAAGGCCAAGACTAAAAATTTAATATTATACCGATAGTTTGACTAGGTTTCAAATTTTGGGTATATTTCTATCCCCAACATCGATGGATAAGGCTCTACGATGTTGAACTGGGCTGGCCCAGCCCAACAATAGTCTTAAATGTGCATATGGCTTGTGATTAGGCATGCAATATGGAAAAATTCAGAAACTGGACCCGTACCAAAAACAATCCTAGTTATGCATTTGTGCTTGTGATGGACCAACCAAGAATAAAATGGGCCTGGCCTAACAACCTGTGTATATGCATGGATACAAAATTAAGCATGTATGACGTTCAAGTAAATACAAACGTGGCACAGATTTAATTTAAATCATTCGTAATACTAAGATAAATTTCAAAGCAAAATTGAGTTTGAGGGTTTGAAAAATTATATTACACATATAATGAAGTTGGTTAAGTTCAATTGAGAAATTGGCCTCATTTGATTTTGACCCTTGCAAATTTATGTTGACCTCATAAGCCACGTTGGCACATTCATTTTATATAGGTAAAATGCCTCCCACAGTCCAACTCCTCTTCCAAAATACTCAATGCCTTTTCTCTTCCTCCTCTTTCTCTTGCTCAACGTATCTTTCTCTTCAAAAATGCTCCATGCCTCTTACTCTCCTTTATTTTCCTTTCAAAATGCCTCTCCTCTTTTTTCTAGTGAGCAAAAACCATATGACTTCGTTTTCAGTAGCGGCTAGAAATCATGAATAAGATACCTTCATGCAGCTCGCTCAAGAACTCTCTCTATTTCGCTTTGACAAGACTCAAATGTCTTCATTGCATTCGTTGTCATAATCCCCATAAGCCACGGTGTTGTCCAGACTCTGCCCCGAAGATGCTTTTCACAGATTGTCGTCTTGCATCCATCAAAGTAGGAGAGGAACACAACGTGGGGTATGATCATAAGGGGAATCAGGTTATTTCAAAATGGATAGACTTGTTGTAAGGATTTTAGTATGTTGGATAAATTTATGAATTGGACAAAACTCTAATTCTAGTCAAAGTTATATTTCTATGTATTTTACATTAAGAGTTTAAAGAGGTTAAAGAATCCCAAAAGAGCTAACTTGAAGTGTTTTTCTAAAGATAACATGAATTAAAAAGGTCATAGCATACAAACCTAGCATCAGATATGGGTAAGCTACTTACCTTCAGAAAGCTCGTTTCAAATAATTATCTTTAGTTCCAAGATTTCATCAATCGGAGCTAAGATAACAAAATTATGGCTTTGAAATGTTTGTAGAAATTGTGTTATCCGAAATTATAAAACTAATATTACTCGAATTTCTTTTTCTATTTTAAGTGAGACTTTCCTGTTTTATACCAATTCCTATTTTGGTTGGATTACTATTAAGAAGCACGAAATTAAGGCTATAAAAAGAAGTTCTCTCTTAACCCTAAGACAGAGATCTTATTATTCTAAGTGAATAATATATTTTGGAGATTATCTCTTCTTGAGCTTTTATTAGAGAGTTAAAGGACTGAAGTTCTGCTCTAGAGATCCTTGTCTTCTACATATCTTTGTTGAAGATTATCTTTTAAGTGTAAAAGATCTGAAGAGTCAAGCTAATAATTAAAAGGCATTTAGCTAATTGAATTTGTAGCAGGCAACAACAGGCGGTTGTTATAGAGTGATTCTTTACAGGAGGTTAACGTTACAGAATTATGTAGATGTCTATAAGTGACTTTATAACTGCATGATAATTCATAGTTTTTTATTATTGATCTAGTATGGACTCATGGTTTTTTCTCAGTTGGGTTTCCATGTAAAAAATCGTGTCTTCTTATAGTGTGAGCTTTTGAGTTGATTTGCTTATTTTATTTCCATTGCGTAGTTATCTCTTTGCACACATATTATTGAAGTTGATTGCATTAATCCATTTTAGAGGCTGTCCCAAAACCTTCACTTGTGTTTGGATTAGGATTTCAAGGAAAATATTTTCTCTTCATTCAGATTTGGAGGAGTTTTTAAATGAATGAAGGTTGAGTGGATATGGTTTTGTTTGAGATTTTGGTTTGAGAATTATATTGGATCGTCTCTTTCTTTCATTTAGATGAGTAACTAATTTTTAAGTTTATGTTTCTCAAATTTGAAAATGGATGAAGCATTGAACTAGAACAAAGTTTAAAATTATTAATTTTTGAGGGAATCCATGATCCGAGCATTGAAATTTTAATTAAGTGGGCCACTAGTGAAAGTGCAATAACTAGATCTCACCAAGTCCTAGAGGGGGGGTGAATAGGACTATTAGAAATTTCTTTTCAAGACTTAGGTTTTATTAGTGAGCAATCTGAAAGATTATTAAAATTGAGAGTCCCCAAGAAGATTTAAGAGAGATATTCAGAGTTGTAGGTGTTTAGAAATGCAACTAGAGCAACAAAGATGTAGCTTATAAAAGATCATCAACTCAAGTGACAAGAATGCAAGGCAACATCCACACACAACAAACAATAAACACAGTGATTTATAGTGGTTCGGTCCTAGACCTACATCCACTCTCAAGAGCAATCTCTCTTGGTTCCACTAAATAAGACGTCCTTACATAACATACACCTCTTGCAACAATTTTTGATTCGGTGGTTTGTCTTCCACCAACTAGGGTTTTTGATTAGGTGGTTGATCCTTGATCTAGTCCACCAACTACAACAATTTTTGATGCGGTGGTTTGTCTTCCACCAAATACAGCAATAAGAATTGAAATATTAAAGAACACCTAAACAAGGAATTGTATACCTTGGTTATGAGTGGTGCTCTTGATGCTTGAAAGACTACCTCCAAACTTTGGCCTCTTGTTCTTGCTCCTTGGAGATGAAGATCTTCAGTTGAGTGCTCAGCCAAGGGAAGAGGTTTTAAGAGGGTTTGGAAGGCTAAGGTATTCTCTCAGATTTAATGGAGCCTTTCCTAACTCACCAACTACTCTACTTGTAACAATAATGGCACTCTTTGGTGTTGGAGAGTAGGTGGTTGAGGGAGCTTTGAAGATGATTTTAATGGAGGTGCAAAGGCTCAGCTATACCAGTGATTTTCTCAGTAATAAATTCAGTGGTTGGAGCAAGGGAGAGGTCCTCTTTAAATACAGATAAGCTCCAAAGGACAGATCTACGGCTAAGAACAGAATGGTCTACCGCTTAGCCGTAAGTTCTGACAACATCCAACGGCTAGTTTGACCAGATTCAACAAAAATTCCTTCTTACGGTTAGACTTACAGCTTAACCGTAAATCCTTATACGGCTTAGCCGTGAGCACCTTTCGGCCTAGCCGTGGGTCAGCCGTAAGCTGAAATTTTCCAGAAACTGCTCTCTGGAGAGTGACCCGTAATCTTTACGCTTAGCCGTGAATTACCTTACGGCTTAGCCGTGAAGGCCTTTCGGCTTGGCCGCAAGGTCAACCGTAAGCATTATATGCCCAAGTGCACTCTCTGGATTGTGGCCCGTAGATTTTACGGCTTAGCCGTGAAACATACTACGGCTTAGCCATAACATTTTTCGGTGCAGCCGTAGGGTCAGCCGTAGAACAAAAAGCTTCAAAAAATACTCTCTGGAGAGTGAGCCGTAGGATCTATGGCTTAGCCGTGGTCCAAGCCGTAGAACAAAACAGGGTGTTTAAAAAACCTAATTTCCTATTTTATTTCTATGGACCCTTAGGGATCACAGTTGCCTTATCCCTTGGCACTCACAGATGTTCTTCTTTGAATGATCTTGAACTTCTTTGCTTAGTTTTCATTGATAGGTCTTTCTTGAATGGTCTTGAACTTACTTGAACGTCTTTGAACTTGGCTTGATCTTCAATGAACTTCCGAGGTGAACTAGGTCATTCTAAAACCGAACTACACTTTGGTCACGTAATTGACAATACACTCTTACAATGACACTAACAACTAGCATAAAGGAAGGAGACGAAGTAATTGTTTTTGTTCTCTATTTCTAATTCATATTGACTGGAAGGTTCTTATAAACTTCTTTTTACAAGCTTCAATGTCTGAAGTATTGCAAAACATTTTTAGAGTTTTATGCTGGACATTGTTCACAAATTTTGAGCAAAGGCTTCTTTTGTTTTACATTTAATTGATTTCTAAGCTTAATGTTTATTCTTTTGATGGATTATGTGTATCTTTCCTTGATTTTGCATAGAGAACTTTCTTTTCTTATTCCCAATTTCTAGGTAGGTTTTGTGGGGATAATGATGACATTTCTCTATAATATTGATTTTGATTGCAATTTCTTCTCTATCACATTACCAAATTTTTAATTAATTTAAAATTTTTACTAATTTCTAATATTATGAATTACTGCCCGTGTTTATTTTGCTAGTACATTTTATTACCACTAATGGCTTAAATTGTATAGCTCAAACTGATGCTTTCATGTTCCAAAATGTGAGGTAGATTCACGACAATAAAGATTTAAGATCATGATCTACATATTATGATGTTTCACCTATAAATTGCAAATACAATTTCTAATGTAAAACCAATAATCATACCTTAATCCATTCAGCAATGGAGATCAAAATTGACAAGACTGCAATTCCTTGTTGGTCTTTGGAGAAGAACGAATTGGCCAGATCATCTCTTAAATAAGTTCAAATATAAGATTTCTGGTGAAGATCTTTGGTGAGCTAGTCATCACTCTCCTTCTCATTCTTCTATTGGAGAGAGGGACTTGAAAAGTCTTTCCATAAAGGAAATTAAATGCATGCCCCCTTGAACTTCCTCTTAAATGACATTTAGTTTTGTAATCCAAGTTTTAAGAAAATCATTAAAAGGCAATTTAGTAGAGAAAAGCCAACGGCACTACGCCAACACGAAACAGTTGTTTCTTCCTCTATTTAAGCAAATTGCTCACATGGCGCTATTTCACGTCATTGCAGCTTGCAAGCACTTGTCATTTTAGTAAGTCATGGCATTGCTCTCCCTTCTTCTCTCAGCTCTCTTGCTCTCAATTGCTGATGTGTGGATCATTATGCCACAAGCAATCTCGGATGCTGTATTGGACACAGACGGCCAGATGCTACAAACTGAGGCCCAGTACTATGTCCTGCCCGGGGTCCATGGCCAAGGCGGGGGTGGGCTCATACTAGGCTCCCTAAACGGCCAATGCCCAATGTATGTGGCCCAACATGAATCCAACGCATCAAGCGGCATACCGGTGTCATTTTCCCCGGTTAACAACACCGGGTTGGCTGTGATTCAGGTATCTATGGATGTAAAGTTTTTGTTTCACATATACACCATCTGCATTGACTCGGCGGCAGCGTTGGGGCTCGGTAACATGGACCGGCCCATGGGCCGGAGGAGGTTTGTGAGGCAAGGCGGCGGAGGTGTTTGGTTTGAGATAGAGAGATATGGATACTACTATAAGCTTGTTGATTGCCAGAGTCATTGCATGGGTTGTAAAGGGATTTGTAGGGATGTTGGTGTTGTGAAGGAGGGTGGGAAGAGATGGTTGGTATGGAGTGAAGAACCCCTTCCAGTTGTTTTCAAAAAGGTTGAGAATATATAAGTGGTTTGTATTAGAAAAGGTGAGCTTTCTATCATTTAAAATGTTTGTGCTGCTGTGTTTGGATGCATGTGATTTCTAGGGACGTTTAGTTTTTCACCATTTTTCATTGATTGAAAGGGACTTTCTGACCTGTATTGAAGTTGATAGTCTAGAAAATTCTGTGTTTCAGGATTGAAGCAGCCTAACTGATTTATATGTATTGACTAAAACTAAAATCAACATCTAGTTTGGTACCTGTACCTTGTAACTCATCTCTACTTGGCATCATCAATCACTGGATTGAATAACAAAGAATGATGCACTCTGGAACCATTGGAGGGTCAAAACTTTAAAATTGGGATTACTTGGCAGGAGCCGCATATAGTTCTTGGACTATTCTATCTTATTTTTTTTTAACTGGCCGAGTTGGTTTCAAACTCCGCTCGGATTTTTTTTTTTTTCAATAGTTTTTTCACCTGGTCCAGCCCAACAACAAAGTCCTAATTGTGGGTCTGGCTTTTGATTGTCATTGGCCCATAAAATAAAAAATAAAAAAATAAATAATAAATAAAAACTGGCCTTGACCAACAACGGTCTTAATTATGCACATGTGCTTGTGATTGGGCCAGATAAAAAGAATGGACATGACCCATCTGAAACCCTAATTGGTGCTGTCCAGGTTCGGACTGGAGATTAAACAAAAGAATGGACATGACCCAACAAAAACCAGAATGGGTGCTGTCCAGGTTCGAACTGAGAGCTTCAGTGTGTAAGACTGACGTGATAACCGACTACACCCCCAGCACCATTTTTAAACCCCAGCACCATTTTTAAAACAATTTTTCATATTTAAATATAAAACTAATTTAAAAAGGATTAATAATTAACCCTACCATGAACTCGACGCCAGTAATTTCGGACTTGGGTTGACCCATTTTACTTTGGGGTGGGGACTGACATTTTCAGGCTAAGTGATAAATGGGCAATGCGGGTTTCAAACGACCCAATAAACTAACGTGTTCAAATGGATAATCTTGGTTTAGAATGACTACTTCGGTTTAGTTTGGGAGGAGGTTTTCAAACTTCTAATAAATGGGCTAAGTTGGGGTGTATTCCATAATTGTCACTAATATTATTCTCCGAAAATGTTAGTGAAATTTCAAATTCGATTTCTTTTTCATGATATTATTAGAAATATCTTGCATAAAATAAATTAAAATTTTAAGTCTAAAAACGTAAAAGGTACAAAATCAATATAAAATAATCTTACATATATCATTTTAGATTTTTGTAACAGTACATTTTAATGGCTAGAAAGAAGGTTCAAAAAAATTCTTTAATAGACCATCCATGGGAGAAAATCTAACTGCACTATTCCAACAGGAACCATTAGAACCTGTTGGCTTGTCTTCCTCTTTTTTTTTCAATTTATTTGTACCCAGCTTAGGGTCCTGGGAACCCTACCCTCTGTTGGGGAGAGAAACCTCACGAAAAGTGGGAGCCCTCTAGTGAGTGAGGTAGAGCTTGGATGAGGGAAAGGTGACCAACCCTTCTTACCACCAGGGTAAAATTAGGTAGTTATTGTCTTCATTTATTTAAGCAAATTACTTGCTTGGCCCTAATTCACTTCACATGATGATGCCACAGGCACTTTTCGATAGGCTGGGAACTACGAATCTGGTCCCAGTACCATACGCTGCCCGGGGCCCATTATGAAGGTGTGCGTGGGCTTGTGATAAGCATGGGCTCACAAAATAGCGTAAGCCCAATGAATGCGGGCATATTTGAATTCAACACATCTTATGGCTTACCAGTGAGTTTTTCCAGGTCCACACTAAGTAGACCTAGAGTAACCCTGATTCTAGAGTCGATGGACCTAGAACTTTTGTTTGGGGCTGCAACCATCTCTATGGAGTTTGGGTTCAGCCGCATGACCCGGCCCATGCGTCGGAGGTATGTGGCAAATGATCGGTATAAGATAGGAAGTACGGAGAATACTATAAGCTTGTATCTTGCGAGAGTGATTGCAAAGGTTGCAAGGTGGGGATAGATATCAGTCCTATTGTATTGGATGCATGTGATTTCTGGGAAAGTGTATGTGCGTATATATATATAGCCAATCTTCCTATGCATACATTCGTCACGAAAGAACTGTGTATACTCTCCTATGGGGCCCACTATGGACTCCATCAAGGGATGAGACCGGGGGAAATAGAAAGATCCATTTGAGATCACCTTAAATATCAAGTTTTGCCCCAATCACATATCTCCAACCCCTTCATCTGTAGCTCACAAATTCATTCCATTCGGATTTGTGCACAGCTAATCAAATAGTTCAATAAATTCGGATATAACTGAAAATTGGTAAACATGTGCACATGAATGTTGTCTATATATATATATATATATACACATGTGTGGGAAAAACTATTATGCATTCATCTCTCACCACAAGGTAAGGGACAATTTCCTTTTAAGACCTAACAAGATAAAAAAGGTATCATACTCTGTGATGATTTTGTCCTTTTACACATCAATACTTTCTAAAAATGAAAGTGTCCCTCACTATGGATACATAGTAGTTTTGTCTCTCATATATATATATATATATATATAGCTTTGATCTTGCGAGAACCGTTTCCACACACCTACCATGAGAACTTTTTATTGAGCCTACTTGTGGGTAGTACTAGCAAAATCGAGCCCAACCTGACCTGTTTCTAACCCGCCTAACTCGACTTGTTTGAAATACGGGTCAAGTTAGGGTTTGGGTTTACCAACTCGTATAAAAACCGGTCGGGTTATAGTTGAGCCGCTTAACCCACCTTAACCCATTTGACTTGTTTAGATTTTACTAAATTACTATAACTTTTCAATTTTCATGTGACTTTTCATATTCATGTGGCCCATAAACTATGTACTCTTAATCTTCTGTAAAGGAGTTACGTAAAATTTTAATACTTAAAATATAAAACTTATTTTTTTTATTTGAAAATATAATGTTTTTGTAATTGAAATATTGATATGTGTTCTTTATTTTTATGTTGGCATATAAATTTACCTCTAAAATATTGATATAAATGAAATATAATATCGTTAACGAGTCTTATACTTATACTTAAATATGGAATTAGAAAATTAAACAAAAATTAAAAAGGGATTATCTCAACTTCTCAATAAATGGGTTAGAAAATATTTATAAACTTTCCATTTTTCACACCTTGAAAATTAATAAATTATAAATTCATGTTCAATGCAGCATTTTAAATGAATCTAGACGTAAGGAAAACTTTACAAATGAAATTAGGCCACATAAAATGAGTTAAATCATACATAAAATGGGAATTAAATATCTTATGTCGGGTCAACCAGACCAAACCCGAATGAAATTCGGGTTAGGCAGGTCGAGTCGAGTTGACCCACCATGGGTGCAAGTTGAAGATTAGGATTGGAACCAATAAATTCGGATTTGAGTTGACCCGACCAGAATTTGGTCCACCCGACCCATCTGTTAGATCTACTTGTGAGTCTCATTTGGAGATGGAACTAGGATGATGAAAAGATCTATGTGGGACAACCCTACATATCAAGTTTAACCCCAATCACATATCCATAACCCTTTCATTCATGGCTCATAAATTCAACCAATTCAGATTAATACACAGTCGATCTAATGGTTCAATAAATTCGGATCTGACAGAAACTTAGGGCAAGTGACTATCAAAAGGGCCCATGTGTATTGCAAGGTTTGGATTGGATGATAGATGGGCCCCACCTAGAGTTCTCACAAAACAAAAGGTGAGAACTAGTTCTCATAGAATTATTTCCAATATACATATATATTTCCCATATACATATTAGTTCTCAGTAGCAACAAATGTGCGTGCAAAGCCCGTGCCCAAAAGTTACAATATATTAAATTTTTATACGTATTATTAAAAAGGATAATATTAAACTAAAAACGACTATGTTATTAATCATTCTTAAATTTTATTTAACAAAAATAAAGAAGATGAAAAATGAAACTTAGACAAAAGAAAAAATATTAAAATAAAATGAAAAAGAACAAAATCATATATGAAATATAAAAAGGAAATATGATTAAAAAAATGCCATAAGATTTAATAATAGAAATTGAAGTTAAAAATAAAATGAAAGAAATCTATAAATCATCAAAAAAGACCAAAGAAAAACTATGGAACATAATGGTTCAATACTTTTCTTCTCCATAAACAAACATGGTATAATGCTTAAGAACAACAAAGCAGAGAAAAGTAATCCAACTTTACCAATAAAATGGAAAGGAGAGTACCGGGCCACATGGAGTTATTATAAGAAAGGACCTTGTTGGCTCCATCTACAAAACCAATATGATTAATCTCTGTCATCCATTCCCCCATTTCTACAAAAAATCAACATGGCTAAATAAAAATCCATCAACAAGCATCCAAATATTTTACAAAAATTAGGAAATAAATCACAAATAACAACCAGAGCATCATCGAGGTCCTGAGAACCACCCAGAAACGACAGTCGCATGGCATTTTACCTCGAGCTCAGGTGCCAAAGCCCTTGCCTTCAAGCAACAACGAGGAATAACCTTAGTAGGACCATTCTCTCTATTCTCCTTCCCCATAGTAATCATCTGGCCATCCAATCCTATTCTTACACCTCCTTCCATAGATTCTTTTTACCTTTACTGTCTCCAGTCTCTAATCATTCAATAAAAGAAAAATATATCCAGTCTCAAATCATATAGAAAAAGACATGAACAAGTGTTGATCAAAACTTACAAGAACATATGTATAAACACTCCTAAAAAATAGAATCCGAATTTTCTTGAGTCAGCCCTGGAGCATCCTATTTTGAAACGAAAATACAAATCCAGCACTATAACTCCCACTAATAAGGGCAAAAAGTTCAATCCATCTTGAGCTAAAACAGTGAACACATTGCTTCAACACCAAAATCTACCTGCAATGTCTCAAATGCTACTTCCATTCTCTGTTTAAGCATGTCAACTTTAACAAGAGCTGCTATAGATTCAGCTGAGGAACCCTCTGCCTGCAGTTAAAATTGACCAAAGTACAGACCTTACATACAAGCCCTGGAAAGAAAGCTGCAGAACCATCTAATCAAATCTAACCTTTTTAAGCTTGAGCAGGATTCCAGAAACCGCTGATCGGAGGAAGATGGCTTCATCACGGAGGCAGATGACATCACGGCTGGCACGAGGTACTCGAAGTAGAGTTGCACTGCTTTGCTCATCCAAGGAGGAGGCAATCTCTTCAGCCAAGACCTAAAGCTTCATCTCTAGATCCGGCAGGTGCTTGCCAAATGAAATCAATCCCCCCACACCCACCCACCCCCAACAATACCTTTTTAGTGGAAAACGTTTCACAATGCGGTTATACCAACCTTCCCAGCAAAAGTCGGTTCTTCTTCTTCTGATCCAACGGCAGTCGGTTTTTCTTCTTCCGATCTGTGTTTGAGTTGAGGCCGCGAGGATCACCGGTGCTGACGACGATCTTAAGGGTAGTGCTGCTTTTGGCAGCGAGTGGCAACCGGTCAGATCTGATCTGAGCAAGTTGGAAGAGTCCCCAGTTCTTCTTTTTCGGATCCAGTAGTCGGTTCTTCTTCTTCAGATCCGTGTCCAAGTGGAGGCCGCGAGGATCGCCGGTGCTAACAACGGTCTTGAGGGTGGTGCTGTTTTTGGCCGCGAGTGGTAACCGGTTCTTGGTCTTTAGATCTAATCTTCATCAGTTCCACGAGCAAAAACCCCAATCGGTTCTTCTTCTTTAGATCTGTGTCCAAGTCAAGGCCATGAGGATCGTCGTTCTTCTTCAGATCTAATCTTCGTTGGTTCTGCGAGCAGAAACCCCAGTTGGTTCTTCTTCTTCAAATCTGTGTCCGAGTCGAGGCTGCAGAGTCTGAGTCAAGGCCACAGCTGGCGGCTTAGAAGGAAAGTGTCGCTGCTGATGTTGACACCCTACGAGGAGATGTTAATGCAAAGTGCTTGTGCTGGCTCCTTTTTTATACTACTTTTACTATGCTAAGCGTCGGAAGACACGGAGGAAGATCTGTAAGATTGTGATAAAAATAGAGTTCGAAAAAGATGAAAAGTTGGTTTCAACGGAGAGACTTGAGAAGCTTACATGGCACTCTAGAAAAGAAAATAACTAAGGGGTGCTAATGTGGCACGCTCTATAGGCCTCGATTCTTATAACTTTAATATATATAATTGGAAAGACTACTATGCATATGTCCCTCACACTATGGTGAGGGACGATTCCTTTTTTAGACCTAACAAGGTCAAAAAGGTGTCATGCAATGTGATAGTTTTATCTTCTTGCACATTAATACTTTCCAAAAGAGGAAGTGTCCCTCACCATAGTGTGAGGGACATATTCATAATAGTTTTGTCCTATATATATTTATATATATTTATAAAGGGCAAACGTCTCCTAAGCTTAAGCTTATATAAGAAATTCCATAAGCCTGAGCCCTTAGGGCCCACCTTTTGTCCAAACAACTCGACCAAACACACAAACTCCCTGAATTGCACATGTCCACTAATTTTTTGTCAAATCCAAATTTACAGGGCTGTTGGATCGACTACTTAATTAGAAGTTTAGGTGGGGCTCATCTATCATCCAATTCAAATCTTGCAATACACAAGGACCCCCTTGATAATCGTACATCCCAA
The DNA here is from genome assembly GCA_037013555.1 of Sextonia rubra. NCBI lineage: Eukaryota > Viridiplantae > Streptophyta > Magnoliopsida > Laurales > Lauraceae > Sextonia > Sextonia rubra. Next base: position 98,626,808 of record JASUAD010000001.1, on the reverse strand, counting down.
TTTTTTGTCAAATTCAAATTTACTAGACCATTGAATCGACTGTGCACTAATTTGAATGGACTATATTTGTAAGGCCACGAATGAAGCGTTTAGAGAGATGTGATTAGAGCCAAACTTGATATTTAAGGTGGTCCCATATAGATCTTTTCAACCACCTTGGTCCCATCTCTAATAAAAAGTTCTGACAGTAGGTGTGTGAAAACACTCCTCATAGGATTAAAGCCCATATATATATATGGAGCTCCTCTGTTGAGCATTAGTGCTCACCTAAATTAGGGGAGCACCACTAAATGCATATTCAAATGAGCTAATTGTACTTGAACACTCTCAACTCTAGTTACGATCACTTGACTCAGGCTCGTACAACGCACAAGCTCTAGCCTGAATTTCGTCTCACGGTTCACCTAGAAAGTATGGGTACATAATTGAATCCTATTGAGGTCATGGCTTTATTCAAAAATATGTATGCAATTGAATTAGGAAATTAACAATAATATTACTAGCCAACCATAGCTAAGATAATACATGTTTCCTTAATCATTCAATACGGTGTATTCATAAAATGTCTGCTGTCAATGTGCTACCAAAGTCTTAATGTCACATTGTGTAAGTGGTAGACACTACTTCTTGTGTCAACACCCATGATTTGACGTCAAAAGCTAACCAAAAAAATCAAGAGGAAATGAATGACAGCTCTACACTCTTCCTTTTAAGCATTCATTCACTGTTGAGCCAATTTATTTGAGGTGAAGGTGCCAATTCAAAGGTCCTACAAGATCTTTAGATAAACTTAATGTCTTAAGGATAAGATTGGCTCGACGCATCTCTATAAGGGCTTAAGAGAAAGCTAGAATAGTTCCCAAATGATCCCCAGTTCAAAATAAAATAAATAAAGTTTTGTCAAAAATAGGGTTATCCGATCGATCGGACTCCTATCCGATCAATCGGATTCCCATCCCAGGCTAATTCGATCGATTGGGCCATGCTAATTCGATCGATTGGGCTCTTGTTCGATCGATCTCACTGGAGCACTTTAGCTCCGAGCACAATTAGTTTCAAATTGATTCTCTCTATCTCATTTTTACATTCCTAAACCCTTTCATCATCTTGAAACATTTTCAGTAGTAAATAAAGACATCCTTAATATCTTAATTCTCTAATTCCTTATGCTTAAGAACGCAATCCAACATTCATTAACCCATCAATTCTAATTTCATCATTTTAAAATCAAGAAGAAAAAGAGAGCAATAAATGGCATAATGTATAGAATTGATAAGAATCAGCAAAATAACATCCATGCAGCATTTATATCCACTTTTACTTGCCTTGCTCAGTGCTTTACCCAAATCCAAAATCTCCTTGACTTGAATGGGAGAGAAAACCCCAATATATGCAAACCCTACACATGCAATTGCATTAAAGAGATGGGGATGAGTTGTGTGCTATAGATTTGTGCCCTCCGTATCCAAATAAAGCTAGGAGTGGTAGTAGGCAAGAAACATTTACCTTATGGAGATGCAGAGAGGAAGATGGGTAGAGAGAAGAGAATTTCACTTCACTAAAATGATGCAAAAAGGATTAGGGAGGAAGATGAAGTCCCCACTCACATGCAAGGCCTCTTAGTTTTTGAATTTGCAAGAAGATATGAAGGAGGAGAAAGAGGTGTGGTTCCAGCAGGAATTTGAAGAAAAGAGAGAAAAAAAAAGGTTGGATGGGTTTTTGGGCTGTTTTAAGTAAGGTTTTTCTGAAAATTACAGGCAAGCCCAATTTTCTTATGAGATTTATAATTTGAGTCAAATGGACTCTAGCTAGGTCAAGATGAATCCGAACTGAGCTTGACCAAATGTGAAAGATGACCCACATGTTGGAATACACACGATGCTATTAAAATGATGCCCATATGATGCAAAACTATAAAAATCTAAATTATAAAAAGGCCTTTGGCTACCTAAACAAGGTTCAAACCTGACCCAACTACCTAATATTACTAAGACCCAAGGGATTTGGATTAACTTAGCCTAATTAAGTATCATTTGGAGTAAAACATGATTAATTAAAGTTAATAGTGATTAACTTTGATTTGGGCCTTACAATCACCATGTATGAGAGTCTCTACACAGATGAATGAGGGGAATATCTTTTTCTTATGGGGCCTAAAGAGAAAAAAGAAAATAAAAAAAAAAGTAAAAATAAGGTTGAAGAGATGAATCAGATACAGAAACAAACATAAGTGATTGTTTTCCTAAATGTTATAGGGAACAAAGATACAACAAACGACATGGAGCCACAGTAATGGATGTAGATACAAATAAAAGAAATGGAGATAAAATTCTTCAGTTATTATACAATTCCTAGTCATGGATGCAGATATTGGGGTCCTAACTAACACAATGATAGCATGAGAAAATTCTTAGGACCTACCATACATACAAGATGAATCCAAACATCGTTCAAATTCACACTTCTCTCAGCAATTACACAGTCACTGTATTCAAAATTTCTAATTCACACTTCTCTTAACAATTACACAATCACTGTTCTCCTTTTCCCATGTTAGTTTTTCAGTATATAAAAATTCAAAAAATCCCTAAAGTGGACTTTCTGAAAAATCAATAGTCATTAGCAACACTCAACTACTAGCAACAAAAAGCACATTTGGATCCATCCCAAATAGCATTAGTTATCAGCAGAAAAGATAGGCATCATTTCCCAAATGCATTTGGGCTAAAACTTCATTATGTAAGAAATGGACTAAGTATTTCTAACGTCAGATGCCCCGCATCATATCATTACCGGTGAATGATAGTATTACACTACGGAATGTTCAAGCAAATAGTTTTGCCCCACATCCTCCCTGGATTTTAGACATCATGAGGAAGAAGAAAAAAAATAATGTAAAGAAAAAAAAGGAAGAAGAACAGAGATGGAAAATCGTTGTGAGGGGGGGGCCTGGCTGGCCCCACCCAAGGGAACCCTTGTCTCCCCAGAAAACCAAAACCAGTGGCCCAATGTCACGCCCCCAGATTGCAATCAAGGGTTAAGCGTGAGATTAGGGGCCAATTAAAACTTTTTCAATAATAAACCAATAAACCATTGCCGTTTAATACAACACATGGCCCCTAATTATGGTCCCACAATGGATCGTAGTCTGCAGTGAGATTCCGTATTGGTTAATATACCAATCATTACAGCAGAAACTCTAATAGAAATAGTGGGTACAATAAACATTTCAAAGTAAGCATATAAATTCGTTTCTAAAGTTGAAGTGAACAATTAAAAGATATATTGATTAAATGGCCATAACTTAAACCCTAAGCCAACAAAAATATCTAAACTACTACCTTGTAATTATGAAGTCACTCATGTCCGAGATGTAACAGATCGGAGATACTGTCTGCACATCACCCATGCTCAACAACATATGGCTCAGCCACCTGATGTATCTCCAGCGAAACACCCTAGGGAAAAGCAGACTCGACTCCTCCCCACCAAATACAACATCATTAGACTACGACGAGTCGGCAAGAAGACAACATAAACTATAATAAACATACAGTACAATGTGAGTAAAGACGATGTGATCAAGTAAAGAAAAATAGTAACAGTAATGAAGAAGAAGAAGAAAGAAAGGAATTCTCATCCATTCTACACAAATGAGCACATATGTCGAAACCACGAGGGATAAACCCTCAACTCATTAGGAAGCATCTCAATGTCAAATCAGTGGGTCAGTCTGTCAAATCAAGGGATCAACTGTCAATATCGGGCAGAGCCCGTCAATATTAAATGCCAAGCAATTCGTCAAATACAATGATCAGTCCATTCAAAATCGATCTGTTATAGTCATCTAAAGGCCTAAATACATAATATAAATAGAGAACCGACTCAAAGGTGCTCAAACTCAAATCCAAAGTCGAAGTGAAGGGCCGGCATTCCTATATACACATCTGGGATCCATAACTGGAGGAACTATTCCTGAATCATCATTCGAATTCAAAACACATGAAAGCCCTCTGGTAACCAAGTACTAACATTGCCATGCAACAACACAGTCTACGTCCCTATGCAAGGTATAACCTAAAGACATGTACATCAAGTATACATTAAAAAGACCATGCCATGCAACCTAAAGACCAAAGGGTGTACACCAACTGACCCCTAGTTAATTCTTCACCGTTCGCGCACACGACATCTCTTACTTGAACCACAATTGAAGTGAGTTTAGGGTATTTAAGGTCAAATATCTAAAATGTATAGCCCCAACTCTCATTTCAACCCGGTGCAAGGTAGATTGTCCTCCGTACACCAATCGACTGATTAATAAGAGGTACGTACTGATCAATCACTCAACTTTCTTATGGTATTCAGCAACATGTGAAAAACTCCGAGGTGAAGATGGCGGGGTTGGTGCTACAATGATAGAGGGTAGATGCCTCCTGTCGAACCTTCATCCCTCCTTCTGAGTTGAGGGTAGAAGGTATTCTCATTAAGTGAAGCTAAGAGTTTGATTCTTAGCCTTATCAAATTTTAAGGTGCATGGCTGTAGTGAGCAGATACTGCATCTTAGAATGGACGCATCCTTCTGGTCCTTCTTGCAAGTTAGGAACTATCGAAGGTAACCTGGTACTTGATTGTTAAGGACCCGCTGCTTGGCTCGGTGGATGATTATTTTGAGCCTTAGGTAGCCATTGAACGTGGCTTACCAAGTGCTATTAGCTTGTGATCCGTGAATCAAACATGTCATGCCGCAGACAAGGCTTGATGACGTAAATGCTGTTGCCTGCTAACTGCATATTGTGTTTAGGTTCCTCTTGAACCTTGGTGGAAATCCCAAACGAACTTTGGGCATATTTAGAAACCCAGGGTTTGAGAGCCTCGGTCTTTTTAATGGATTTTGGGGTCACTAATGACCCACTGAGATTGGGAAAAGTCACGAAGCCCACTAGAGTAGAGAGTTTGTGGAAGACTGAGACTCTCGATGCAGAAGTAGCGGGGTCAGTTTGAGCCTACTTTGGCGTTCTTGCTGATGGGTTGTTCAGAATCATGGAGATTTTGAAAAGCCTCTCCTTGGCTTCATCTAAGGTGATGATTAAAGAACCCATAGTATTTTCTGCAAAACAATAAGCCCAAAGGACTATATCAGTTTCATAACCAACATGGCTACCTCTTAAGCTAGCAGGAATGGTTATGAATGCCTTTTGAACCAACATGATTTCCTTCTTAGATGAACTGAAATGGTCAAAAAATAAGCATGAACCCAATCTCATTATGCTATGCTGACTGTCCTAGCTGTTAGAATTTCTACAGCATTTCGGGACTATGTAGACCAGGATTTCTACAGCATTTCAGGACTATGTAGTCAGACTTAAAGGCATGCTATGCTAACTAGACCTAGCTACCAGAATTTTAGTAGCATTTCAGGGCTATTTTTTGTCAAACTTACAAGTAAGAGAAGGTTGGATCCAGTTAAAGGGATAGGGCCCATAAGATCAAGCCTGCACCACCACCACAATGATCACACAAGATCTATTAGTGCAAGACGCTGAACAATGCATGACTGCAATGTCGTTGTTCTTATGGCTGATTTAATATAAATATTTGTTTATGTCTTATAAACAACTGGTGATCATACGGCCAGTACCGTAAACCCTTTTGGACTAAATCAACACTCTTCCACTTCATAAAAGAGTGTTAATTTGGCCTGTGCACTTCAAGGTGAAAGATTCCTTCATTTAAGTGGCAAAATGATGCACTTCGAGGTGCAATATTCCTCCATTTGAGTGACAAAAGGATGCACTTAGGGCTGCAAAATTCCTCCATGAATGCTCCCAAACGCATCATAGACATCAAGGTTTTGAATAGGGTATCTTCAGAAGTCAAACAAGCCAAACTGTTGCAGTAACAAACTTTTCACACTGTACCCTGTGGTCACCGCTCAGTTTACATTGTCCCCTGCACACAGGCCATTTTAAACAGCATCCCGTGGTCACAAGCTCACAGCAACACTTTTCACGTATTTTGGCATTTTTGCACGTCTTTTGGCCAAGTTTGATGACAAATTAAAGCAAAATCTTCCCACAGACGGCACCAATCTTTTGATCACGCTACAAAAGTGATCTGAAATGCAACAAATTCATGTCCAACATTCACACATTTCAAGCATTAAGAAAAATGGAAATTTCATTATAGTTCATCATTAAATTCCCATTGTTTACATGGGTTCAGACTCCCTAACCTCGAGGATGTAGGTTGTTTACAGGTCTTGAAACATTACAACCCCTCCTTCTAGTCTCAGGTGTGATCCAAACTCGAAAATTACAAGAAAATACATGAAAATGAGGTAAAAAAACATGTATAAAAAAAAAGGAAGCAGGAAAACAGTGACCGTAGCCCACGATCACTGACAGATAATGGCCAAAATGGCCACTATTTGCCCCTATTATGCTCCATTTCGCTTCTATGATGCTTTCAGAGTTTTGGACTCTGTAATTCTCATCTTTTGGAGTGTTGAATGACCACTAAGGATATTTAATTTGGCTGTAGAATAAAGTAAAACCTTTGGTAATCATCACTTTTTTTGTTACGGATTGTTTTTGTACAAATCCAGAAAAGTACTTTATACAAGAAAACTAAAGCTAAAGTTGTGTCATTCTGATCCTATATTTCAAGGAACAGAATGAAGCCTAAAGAGACTTGTTCATAACTTCAACAAATGGCCTAAAGCCCTTCTAAGTGAGAAAACCAAAGGAATGTGGTTTCATCCTTTGTATGCTTAATGGCCCTTATATCCTTCTTCTCTAAGTGATATGCATGCTTTTTCTCCTTCTCTGAACAATTTTTCACCTTAAGTTAATGAGAAGGAGAAGAATAAGTAGACTTCTAGTGCTTGAAGTGGTAGAGAAGCCTTGTGAATTCTCTTAGAGCTTACTTGAATTTGCTTCGAATCTTTTTAACTTGTTTTTGAACCCTTTCCCAAGTGCCCAAACTTGCCTTTTTATAAATTTCAAAGGTGGTTTAAGGAATTACGGGAGGTTGGAGTTTGAAAAAAAGTGAAAAAACCCACTAAAAACGGCCAGGAGCCTCTTCAAAGGTGTCCGTGACCTTGGTCGCAATCACAGACAAGCCCGATTTTACGGTTTTTGCATATGCACCTGTTTTCACCTATTTGGGGCCCGAACAATGTCTAATCTTTACAAAACTTGGAGGGATACTTTTTAACACCATTTTGAGTGTTTCATAGAGATTTCATCCTATTTTGACCTTCTGAAGTTGGTCAACCCTCCCGTTGACTTTTCATAAAAATGGGCCCTTGTTTCAACTATCTGAGACTCAAATGACTTCGGATTGATTTGAAACTTGGAGGGACTGATGTCAAGAGTATCTTGAAGTATCTATCCAAATTTCATGTACTTTGGGTTTGTGGAAGTAGGGTTTCGAACAGTGACCCACTTGTCGCATGTTCTAAGTCAATGTCCTCTTATATTATAGGCAATTAGCTTATTTTCTACCTGAATGATATTTAATTGATTTGAAACTTTGGGAAATTAACTTTGAACACATTTTGTGTCTCTGATCCAAATCTCATCAACTTTAACCTCCTAAAAGTAGGATTTTTAGTTAGTGACCCCCATGATTGGGGTATCACGGACTCCTAACTGACATGTAATTGAAGTAGGGTCAGACGAAGTCCTCTTCGCTTGAAAATTTGCAAAATCACTTCTGAGCATGACTTAAGCTTTATATCAAAATTTCATCAACTTCTATCACCTGGAAGCAGGACTTTGGTCAGTAACCCCATGCCTTAGGGGTTACTGACCCAAAGTAAACATTTTTGTTGACTTTGGGTCAAATGACATCCACTTCACCTAAAATTTTGCAGAGTCACTCCTAAATATAATTTGATCTTTCTCCAAGAGTTTCAACTAATTCTGACATGTGGAAGTGTCTATTGCCACTTAAAAAGCACGAACACTTCTAAGAAAGTGACGTATTTGTGTCGGACATGTGTCAGACACCGACACTCCTCGGACACTATCAAACACGTGTCCGATACTATTTTAGCCGTGTCCATAATTAAGAACTAAAAATCTTAATTTTGGACACTTTTCCAACGCTCTTTTTGTGACGTATCCCACAATTCTTAGCCTGTGTCTATGACTAAAAATAAATATGTGGCTGATATTTCTTGAAACACTTATTAACATGTGGTTAATAATACTTGTAAACTTGATATATGACAATTTTATACCATAGAAAAATATATGATTGTTAATATTAATCATATCACAAGCAAAAGATAAATAAATCTTTTACCAAAGAATAGACCTCAAGATTGGCTTCTTTTTTGCTTTTTATTATTATTAGTATTTTTTTTTAAGGATGGAAAACAAATGATCCTCCCTTTTCTTTGTATGGATTTTATGGAAATATAGATATTTCATGTTTAATAGTTATAAATTACGTTTTAGTGTTGTTTTGATATTTGATAATTTAATATATTTGTTAGTTGGCACTTGAATTTTAATTTTTTGATGGCTAAATTGATTAAAACATTAAAATAATATTATTTTTTAGTATATGATTATATATATAAATATATATATTATTAATGTGTCCTCCGACATATCCGTGTCCTACTTTTTTGAGAAATGTCATGTTAGCATGTCCGTGTCGTATCGTATCTGTGTCCCATGTCCATATCCGTACTTCTTTGGTTGCCATAGTGACCCCAAGGAGCTAGAAGATGGTCACTGAAACTTAAATTTGAGTTGAAATGCAGTTCAAATGCTTTGAAAATTCAAAGCATCATTCTTAAGCATAATTGAGCTGCCATGTCATTTCTAGCCACTTTGGTAACTCAGAAGCTTAAGTGTGTTCAATGACCCCCAGACTTTGAGCAAACAAACCTTGAATTTGAAATTTTGTGAGCCGAATGACTAAATGAAGTCTGCCAACTCTGAATTTTAAACAATTGCACCTTGAGCCCATCTGAAGTATTCTAAATGAGCTACATCAGTTCTGAACATCTAAATGTAGCACTTGACCAAGCATTCCATAATCCTATGGTTTATATTCCCTTGGTTTAGAATTTGCTTGTAGTGTCTTTATTGCCACATTTATAATTTTTTATGGGTCAACACATACGCCCAAATATGCCTTTTACGTAGTGAATCGAGGTAATTTCTTGAAATACAGGTCAAATGGAGACCCACAATTAAAACGAGGTTATAACACGCATGCTTGCTATATGAATATGGATTTCAAAGGACCAATAAAACATCACCACACTGGCCTCAAATACCAAAAACCAACTCTAAGACAGAACTAGAATTCAATCGATCAGGCAAGGACTGGATCGATCAGACCTCAGTTTTTTCCCCATTTAGTTCTAGCTCCGACCAATTGGGCCTGGGACCAAATCCCGTGGAGTCCCCTATTTATTCCATTTCTAGGAGTTTTGCTCCCTACATTTAATCCTCATTTTACCGACATAACAATAGGGCCTCGCCCTGTCCATCATTACATACAAATCCACCTCCAATCACTTCATTTGTCCATTCAGTCAAATCATACATAAGTCTTGCAGTATATATCCATTTTCCATTTAAAAGGGCAAACCATCTAAATGAAGCAATAATACTAGAATCAACAATAAAATATGCATTTCATTATAAGAGGATATTTATCTACTTGCCTTGATGAAAATGGGAAGAAATGGGTATAACCTAGCTCGCCAATACACCCAAATGGAGCTCCACTCTTGCACAAATCAAAACCCAACCTAAATACACCTACCAAAAACAAAGAGGAAGGCCTAATGAGCTTCCTAAACACTGCTCAATCTCAAAAACCACAAAGCCCTACTTATGGGAGGGTTTAGAGCTTACCTAGGTTGCCTTGGAGAGAGAAATGGCTAGAGAGTGTGTTCTTTTGAGAGAAGGGAGCTTGAGGAGGAAGATGGCCGTAGTGGATGTGAAGATGAAGCGCCGGCGGTGGCAAGGACGGCCCGCAGCACAACGAAGGAGGAAGAAGAGAAAAGGGGGGGGGGGGGGGGGGGGGGGAAAAGAGAGGAAAGAGGAGAGAAAAAGAAAAGACAGAAGAGAAGGGAGAAGAAAAGGGAAGATGGGTGGTGGCCGGTGAGAGAGAGGGGAGAGTTCGGGTCCTCTGATGGTGGCTGGCCATTGCCGGGAGGTGAGGGAATGAGGGAGAAAGAGAGAACCCGAGAGAGACAGAGGGGGAAAGAAAGAAATGAGGAAGGAAAGAAAGGGACAAGGGAAAGAAAAGAGAGAAAAGAAAAAAAAAGGAGAGAGAGCCGTTGGCTGGGTGGGGAAATACACGTGGAGGCAGAGGAGAGAGTGTGAGGGGCTGGGTTTTGGTTTTTAAAGTGAAAGATAGGGCCCACTTTTATTAAATGTACGCTAAGACTTGTTTTGGCCATATTTTACAATAGGAGGTTGGATTGGGACACCGCAAGCGCCAAACCTCACGAAATAAAATTATCTTTCCAATGAGACCACCTTTAGCAAATGTTGAAATAGTTTGAATTTTGATATTATTTAGGGATTTTGGTTATTTTTCATAAAAAGCCTTAATTTTGAAAAATAAGATATTTGGTTGCCAAGATGGATCCGATTTAAGTCGGAGCATAAAAAGATGATCTAAGATTAAGAAAGCCACCCAATAAACCCAAAACCTAATAATTCAGAAACTATAAAAAAAAAAGGGCTTCTAAACTTTTTAAGATTGCAAACTAACTATACAGAGCTCAAACAAATTAAACACAACAAGACTTCATACACACTATTCTAGCAATAAATCGGACTTACTTAGCATTTAAATGCACTTAATCGACTAGCAAGCAATTAATACATCCTGGGAGTTTGGAATGTTACACCCAAGGTTTTATAGGGAGGATCCCCAGCCAACAATGTTGTTGTCTACACGTTCACCAACAACAAATGTCACCTATTAAAAAAAAAGCATACAACGTAACCGTACAAGTTTCTATTTTCAGGCCGATATGATATCTAAGAGTTGAATCATATTCATGCCGGAATGAGACTGGGCACCACTTTTCCCCAAATCAAATAGCAGATTAGGCAGTATGGATCTTTCATTCTTGCCAAAAAATAATAATAATAATTGAGACACGAGAGCAGATCAATGAGAGAAAATATCAGATAAAGAAAGATGAGCGTTGACCAGAGATAGAGAGCTCCCAAAGGAGGGAGATTAGCGCCAACAGGACCAGGACGATGGAGAGAGCCTATAGGCGAGAGATGAGGGAGATCAACACCAATCGAACCAAGAGGATGGAGACCAGAGCAGGAAAGACTAGTGAGAAAGAGAGCGCGTGGGAGTGGAGTAAAAATGATGGTAGAAGTGTTCTTAGCGCCAAATACATTTTTGGTAAGAAAAACCACAAATGATGCCGTGGTTTTTAAAAGAGCATTGTGGTAAAAATAGTCACAACTATAGTCGATGTATTCTTAGCGCCACTTACGTGGAATTTGATTGTTTTCGACGTCCTGATCTAATCAGTGTATAAGATATGATTGAGCTATATGGGTCGTTCAGATTTTGCCACTTCTAGCGATAGTAAATGAATAGTTAGCATCACGTTATTAACTTGAATCCGGTTAAAGCCACGGTCCCATCAGCATCCATATACTCTCCTTCTTATCAATCCTACAAAGACTTCCAAGAAAACCCTCACTGTCATCCAAATAGTAGAATGTCCTCCATTCTTGAATTTCTGTCTGTAGATTGTATTTGCTCATCCAGAGTTTAGATACATTTGAAGGGTCGCCCATAACTCACTTCTAGCAGTCTATACTCTTTGACTTTCATGATTTTGTGCTACCATAAATTCTCTCTATTCATGCAAAAATCAGAAACACATTTGCTTCAAGGGATTTAAATCTCACAATGCTCTAACAAAACGCAGATGTGCTTAGCACGGGCAACAAAAATTATACTAAGAAATATCATTTAATTTTATGATATAAATAAAATTTATTTTGATTTCATATGCTCATATTATATTATAAGGAATCTTCCTATGCATACTTCCCTTGTGGAGGGATAGTGCATACTCCTCATCGAGCCCACTGTGGACCCCACCAATGTATGAGACTGGGGGATAGAATGATCCATGAGAGACCACCCTACATATCAGGTTTGGCCCCAATTACATGTACCTAAGCCCTTCATCCATAGCCCACAAATCCATTACATACAAATAAAGAGGCGTCATTGGGCCAGGCCGAACCGGCTCGCGATAGTGATACCCATGCTAGCCCGCGAGCTTTACCCAGCAAGCTTTTTCTCCTAACGGTTAGGCAGGCCAGGCTTCATCTGAAAAGTCTAAGCCCAAGCCCACCCATTGGGTTTTTTTCTGGCGGGCTGGGCGAGCAGGGCTTTTTTTTTATCTTTTAACAACATTATTTTAAAATAAATGCATTATACATGACTACAAAGTACAAACAACTACCCTTTAGCCTTTGCTAGTTTGCTACAAGAACTGATGGACAAGATTATAAACAATTGAAAACCTACATAAATGCATGAGTATAAAGTACAAATAACTACTCATTACTAGTTTAGTACATGAATAGCCTGCAGGCTTGCGGCAGGCTATCGGGCCGGCCCAGGCTTTAAACCCTAAGCCAAGCCTAGCCCAAACACTATTTGAGCTGGGGGCAGCCCACCTAGTGATCGGGCTTGGTCCGGGCTAAAACCCATTGGGCCAGGCGAGCTTGAACCGGGTAACAGACTCACGAGCCAATTGATGACCCTTATTACGAATTAGTACACAGTTGATATAACAGATCAGTAAATTTGAATTTGACTATAAATTGGTGGACGGGTGCAATTCAGGGGGAGCATGTGTGTGGTCCATTTGGATGGACCCTATAATGGCTCCACCTAGTGTTCTCACGAAAATGTTCGTGAGGACAAATGCAAATGAATATTGTCCATTATATAAAATCGAAAATAGAAGTATTTCTCAAAAGCAAAAAATCTATAGTATTAAATTTATAATCACCAATGGGAAGGATGTTATGTCCAGTTTCTCAATTATTGAAAATTGGGCTTCACCTAATGAAAAATATTTCTGCTGGCTTACACCTCAAGGTTTTTCTAGGAAGATTAGCTAAAGAAATTTAATATGGTATTAGAGTCAACCGGTCGTAAGTTCAAATTTCAATAGAAATGGCTCAGTGCTAAAATAAAAAAATAAAAAAAATACATCGCCAAAAGTGCGCTGCCCGATTCCACCTATGGGGGAGTATTTATGAGTGAGCTCCACTCGATAAGGAATATTGAAAAGTATTTTCGCTATCTCTACTAAAACCTTAAGGTTTTGATAAGAACAGTTAGCTAAAGAAATTTAATATTAATCACAAAACATAGAATAATAGGCATTCTTTAGAATAATAGGCATTCTTTAAAATCACACAATTGGAACTTTAAATAAATTACAAATATATTTTTTTTAATTTTAGTAGAAACTTGAAATATGATATTTCTATATAAATAATATTAAGATGAAAACACTCTCAAAAATTTAAAATGTGATATTTTTTCCAATTAGATGCAGTTGAGGAGTGAGTTGGGTTTAGGGGAGGCATGGGTTTTTAGACTTTGACCATACTCGGGTTCAAGACTGGCTCAAGTTTTAATTTGCTTTGCTCACCTTCCTTTTGAGAAATTGATACAATTATTGCTACTTACTAGGGTTGACAAAAGGCTGGGCCCGAGCCAAACCAAGGTAAGCCCTTACCCTATCCTCATATATACTAGTCGAGCTTAGGTTAAGCCAAAGCTTGAGGGCCAATAATATCAAAGCCCTTACCTACCCTCAAGGGCTAAGGTCAGGCTAGGGTTGAAAGAAATCATTTTTTTAATATTTTTATATATAATTTTTTTTATACCATGATGCTAACTCTCCTTTATTTGAGCTACGAACTAATGAAATGCAAAAGTCTGTTTTTGTGTAACTTCTAAAAGAATGCGAAGTTAACTTTGCCCTCATATAAAAATGTTATTTAATAATTAATAAAATAAATTAATTTGATAGTATTATGACATGAAATAAAGGCATGGCAGACAATATTAAATACCTTAGCACACTAGCAATAGCTACATAATTTAAATAATGTATCCAACTATTTGTCATTAGGCTATTAGTAAGAGCATCGCAGTTGAAGTTCTACTAGTTGTATCACTTTTTCCTAGTTCATGTACTATATTTTTTTTATAAAGCAATAATATGGGCCATCAGATCATGTTTTCAATTTTTATATAATTCAAATAGATTTATTTAAAATAGGCATTAGACTTGTTCCAAATAAATATCTAGTATGTGGTTCAAATAAACAGTAGACCATTCTCGAATTGGCAATAATCCTAACTCATGATTCTTTAAAACATCACAAGTGATTTTATAAGAAAGCAATTAAACTACAACTAACAAAGATGATTTGACAGTCACAAACTTTAACTCCAGATGTGCGGTCCACTTGAATGAAACAAGCAAGGGGGTAGAAAAAAATAGGCATCAATCAATGGCTAATTGATAAAACTCAACCTCACTCAATGATGTTGTTGACGGCTATGCATCTAAATTCTCAAACAATAGCTTACGTTGATTTAAAAATCAATTTAATGAATGACAACATAATTCTCTTTTTAATGAGAAATATGTCCATGTTAGGCAAACTTAGAATCAAGTATACCAAATAAAAAGAAACTGTAAAATTTAAACATATGTACAATATTGTGGTGTAAAATAAGGATAGCCATAAAAAAATCATACCTAACATTTGGTTATTATTGTTTGACAAAATATTAAGTTTATTATTAATTTCAAATTAGAGAATTTGTTTATATATATATATATATTTTTTTTGCAAAAATCCTTATATATTCTGTTATACTTATTATTTATTTTACATATCAATAAACAAAGGGCCAGGCTGACCCTCTCGGGCTGGCCAAGTTAAGCCCTAACTTGACCGAAATTGGGCCCTGCCCTACCCTTGGGCTTTAGGACAAAAAGAAAATCCATCACTTTGAGGGTTTCTGCAGGCTAGGCCCTCTCATCGAAGAGCTAGATTGACGGCCCTTCTACTTACCTTTCTTCATGAAAAACAATTTTATTGAATAAAGATATAGGATAAGTTTTAGCTAAAATGACTAAAATTGAATGTATTAGAAAAATCATGTAAATTTCAGCTTAACTAAAGATAAAGATCATCAAATAGGCAAAAATTGAGTAAAACACTAAATGGGGTGTTTTGTTTCTTGTTATTGTCTTATCAAAAGGTTTCAAATGGAACAAAATATGTTTATGAGGTGTTGGTTTCTAATAGTTCCAGCAATAAAAAAATAAATATAAAGTTAGTTTGCAATAATCAAATGATAATTTCTATGGAGAAAGACACAAATATGCAAGGATCATTAATTTACTTTTTTGTAACAAATAATAATTATATCAAAACTTTTGATGCCATATTAAAAATTTTTACGTAAATATTCTTATCAAAATCTCAATGTGTTAGTAGAGGCAACATAAATATTTTTACAATACTCTTCTTTGAACTGAACCCCTCCTCAGCAAGTTGACAAATGGACTTGTTTGGGGTTGATTACATCATATTTTCATAAATATCATTCTCTGGAAATCATCTTCGAAGGAAAATGTTGGATGTTTTTCAAATTTGGGTTTCTCCTCTCAATGTCATCAGAAAAAAAAAATCCTAGGGCGCGGCGTGGTTAGTATTAAAGTGGTCCAACCCATGAGCGCCCCAACGAAGAAATCAAACAAAGGCATAAGGGCAAAGAAAAGAAAGAAGATAAAAAAAACAAACAAAGAAGTATTTAGTATATTAATCATTGGTAGTTTAAGGATTTTTGTATTGGTTAATTCATGGGTTGGACAAGACTTGGGTCCATATGGGTTGTATTTTATATTTCTTATAGTTTGGATTGAAGCTCGAGGCGCTAGAAGAATTGAAGAGAAGAAAATTGAAAAATAGAAAACTAGACTGCCTGATTGATTGCCCACATGCCCGATCAATCGATTTAACCGAATAGATTGGACCATTGCCCGATCGATCGGATGGCGTATATTAACCCACTTTCTTGTGTCAAAAATATTTTCTATTTGTGCCAGGATTAGTAAGTAGGGTTCTACAAAGTCTATCTTAACGAGACATGAATTGTGAGTTATAAAAAGGATTTCTCTCCCAACCTTAAAGCACAAATATCATTATTCTAACTTAAGAATACTCTTTCAAGATTATCCTTCTTCTCTAAATCTTCCATTGGAGAGTTTGCTAAAGGCTTCCAGTTCTAGAGTTTTGCTACTTCTACTTCGTTATAGGAGATTGTTCATCTTGTAAAGACAAGGTGTTGTAAATCAAGCATGTAGAACATGGAACGCAGAGTTGAGTCGTGTCATGGATTCTTGCAAGAAGAACTACAACCTATGGTCGAGGGACTAACTGTATAAGGTTTGAGTATATCTTGTAACTGCTCCAAATTAAGGCTTGATTAGTCCATTGGTGCTCGTAGTTTTTTCCCATAGGGATTTTCACATAAAAGCCTATGTGCCTTCTTCTTGTGTTGTTGATTGCTTTTTTCTTGCAAGTTTACCTTTATTATTCTGCTGCATATTGTTTAACTTGCAATCTAAAAATCTGAGACCCTATAAAACTTTCAGTTAGATAAACAACTTGAAACACAGGTCTTGACCTAAGCCTAAAATCAATCACTTTGGCACAAACTAGGCCATGGAAGGCCTAACCCTTCCAACTAAGGTTGTCAAAGAGCTGAGGCGAGCACGTAGTTGTCCTAACCCTACCCTCAATATTTGTAGCACCGGGCCTGGTTGAGCCAGCGCCCTTGAAGGGCCTACACTACCTAGGTCCTTACCTTACCCTTGAAGGCCAGAGTCAAGCTAGGGCAAGGCGCACTACCTCAAAATAAGAAAATCATTATTTAATTTTTATAACACTGTTGCCAAGTATCAAGTGTTGACCAAGTATTATTTTGTCTAACCTCTATTGTGAAGGAATTATTAAAAGAAACATTTGGAGAATAGAACTTTTCTCTAAAAACTTTCTAGTATTGAATAAAGTTATATGCACTTTGGTGACTTGGGTTATAGACATATGGTTTGATTTTTTTTGGTTAAAGAAATAAAATGATTAAAGAGTTTGTTCTATCTCATACCTTTCGCAATAATTTTCATGTACCAAATCATTTCAATAGAATCTTTCATTTGAGAATATTTAAAACATTTATATCCACCTACCTTTGAATTGAAATTATTTTTAGTTTAACATTGATTTGACTTTTAAGCATTGTTGAATTCTAGTCACAAAAATAAATACATTTAAAAAATCAATATTAGTTTAGATTTCAAAATTTTGTAGTTATAGTTAACTAATTAAAAGGATATTTGAATCACACCATATTCTTGAAGTTCTAGACACATCATGGATGGAAAAAATGGCCAATACCGATACATTTCGGCCGATACATACCGGTATCGGTCAGTACCATTCTGATAAAATGCTGTGGAATGATATCAGCCTACCCTGTTATAATATCCCCAATTCATCAGGATATATTGGCTGATGTTTCAAAATATCGGTCGTATATATATAAAAGTACTAAAAATTCTAGTTTTTCTCCTCCTTCTCCTTCTTTATCATTTATGTGATTATGTGACATGTCAATATTTTTTATATTTCTGAATTTATTTTTTGGATTGTTAAAACATGGTATTAGGAAAATAAAATAATTAATGTATCATTTAAAATGTGCTCTTTCGAGATTCCAAATGCTCTACATAAATATATTTCCTAGTTTCTATTATATTTGGATCTTAGTTCAAATATTTTATAAATTGTGCCATGTGTTCTCTTGTTTTAAAGAAACTAAATTAAAATGGTCTATATATTGATCTAACATGAAACCATGGTGAAGAAGTTGAAAGTAAATATAAGATTAAATGTAAGTATTGCCAAAAAAACATAAATGGAAGCGATAACTAGATTGAAGCAACATTTAACTCATAGGCAAGGCCAAGTGGCAAAGTTTCATAAAGTGTGCATTCATTCTCTCCACTTGCTTTATAATTTATTTTACTTTCATTATACAATATGCTATATTAATGTTCATGTTTTTTAATTTCACAACTGGCTTGATAATTGAGTGGTGATTGATGAATGATGACTGATGAATCATATAGGGGTATATACTATACAAGATACCAGCACTATATATAAATTATAAATAAACTATATTTTCTAACATTTCATACCAATAGATAGTTCATAAGTCATAATTATGATTATTTAAAAAAAATTTACAATTTCAAACAAAACAGAGATATAGGATGTCATAACTTAGGAAAACCAATAATTTGATTTATACTTGTTACTAATGAAAAAAAAAACGTTTTCTAACCTTTTCTAATATTTTGGATTTTTTTGATATTTTTTTAATTTTTTAAATTAAAAAATTTCACACCAAGACAGACCGCGACCAATATTGTATCGATTTTTGGAACTGACCGATACCACAATTTTCATCTATGGTGTCAGTTCGTCACATGCAAAAAAATAATTTTTTTGTATGAATTTAAGCCCAATTAACCCAATCAGTGGGTATTGATAAATTAAGCCTAATTGTGTTTAATACAAATCTAAGGAGCTTTTTCCCGTAAAATTCTCTTAAAATTTTTGACAGCCAAGACAACTTCACCAGAGATATTATTACATTGCTTGGTGCTTGTTTTTGCAATGGGAGGACTAATGGGATGGCAAATTTGTTCTCATTTTGCATGCAGAGAACCATTCTATTCTTTTCTATTTGATGCAACACATTTTCTTTAGGGAAAAGGAAAAAATTGAATTGTTTTCTCTCATTTTAGAGAAGAAGATTTCTTAGAACAGGAACACAAGATTCCTCTCCGGTGGAAACAAAAATTCCCATGACCGTAGAATCCTCTTTTTCACAAACAGGTCCTCCAATATGGCAAAGAAGGAAGCATCTTCCAGTTACAGGCAACACAAGTTATTAAAACAGAACAACCCCACACTCTCAGTGATGCATAAGCCTAACTGCTCACAGTCTACGAGGATCCAAATGGGCTAAACACATTAACCAACATTTAGCCATAGAACAGAGTAAATTACCCTAATTCACAAAGATTTCTGTCACAACAATCACTTTTTTACTTTCCTTCCACTCTACTTGCTAAACAAACAAGCTTGTAACCATTTATATAGTAGAATAACAACTTTATTGAGACAGCCGTAACACCACTGTTTTGTCCCACTAATCAGACTGCAAATTTGCAACCCTCCAATGCCACCATTTATCACCAAAATCCGCACCCACCCACATGCCATTCAAATGTAAAATAGGTGCCTGTTTCAAAAATATCATTTGCAGTTATATGCCCTGCAAGTTTCACATGTTACCGACACAAGCAATAAGAAAATAAGATGAAAGAGCTATGGTGAGATTGGTTCCATCAAATGAAATTGAATTGGCTACATTATCGCTCAATCTCTGAAAGTAAAAATGAACGCAACACTTCAATACTGTTCAAAGAAACAAAACAAGCCAAACTATGGAAATTGGAAACTGAGAGTTTTACTAACAATGCCATAAAATAAATTGAAAAAAAATAGTGACCTTTACTTTAATTTGTAGGCTTTAATTGGAATATATGGCAGGATGCAACCCATTAATCCTACCTTATTCCCACAATAAGCTATGAGAAACTTTGGGTGTATGTTCTAAAACCAATATTATGTCGTTGGATCTTCTATGGAAGGATTATATAGAAGAATGGATCTGGTCCTTCGATCTTCGAAGTCCTTTTCCCCTGTATCCATAATGTACAATATGCCTAGATGACAAAGTGTGTGCTCTTTCTGGTGACAGCAATGAAGTTTCAGCACTATGGATGAATGGCTTAAGCAACTAAAGGCCTCCCCAACGTCGCTTCCGAGCTGGTCTCTGCTGCTTAACTTCTGCTTTTTCAAGTTCAACTGCACTATCAGAATGGGTTTGGATAATCTTGTCAGGCTCTTTCTTCAGGGCAATGGGCTCCTTGAAACGTTCCCTGCGCCTTTCCATCTTTGCCAGCATCTCAAGAATTCGATTATTGTCATATCCCCTAACATCCTTACTGCCCTCAGTAGCATCTTTTGATTGTAATTTAATCTCCTGTGTAACTTCAAACTGGCTCACTCCAACAGACAAATTTCGTGCCTTTTTCTCAAAAACCTGTTCTCTCTGCTGGTTAAAGTCGTCCTTATTTTCAGGTTCCTCCTCTGGCAGCTGACCCTCCTCTAGTCCCGAATCATCTTCATTTTGCACAATCGGAAACTTGTCAAGCCACTTCTCGTTATCTACGCCAGCAGAGTGCTCTGAATTACAATGGCCCATTATTTCAACCTTTGAGCTAGCACCATGGGGACAATTACTTTCCACCTTCAACTTATGAGCTCGAGCCGCCATCATTGTGATAACTTCACCAGAATGCCTGAGATCCATCTGCTCATCATTACCAACACAGGCTGTATTATCATACCTAGTTTCTCTTACTTCAGCTTCAGAATATCTTCGGGGGTACTGCAGAGAGTTTATATTGTTATGAGGAAAACTAAATCATGATACATCCATTTAACACCGCCACAGTATTCGAATAACAGTTTTGGAAAAGCACATATAAATATCAGTGTCGCAATAATTAATGAAACAGTTAAAACATGTACAACACAAGTACCTAACAAGATTTGATAGATCCCTGAAGGGAAGAACCAGAGCATACAAGCTATTCAAGTACAAAACTGACAAAAATAATTGCAGCTTGGGCAGTATGCCAAAACTTAAACATGTGCAATAAGTGATCACATACGACATTCAGCAAATATAAACTTCAACCAGAAATACTAGTGTCGTGTTTGGACTCACGCTAATATGACTGAATCTAATGCCGTCATATTAAATGATGGCAAAATGTACTTGTTCAAATGGCAATATCTACCAGAACCATAGTCATGAAGTGATGAGAACATTGTGACTCTGGGAATGTAATATACCAAAAATCATGAAAGTGAATGAGAACAATGTAATTCTAGTTATGAGACATGCCTAAAGCCTAGAAAAGGTCATGGTCAAGAACAAAACAATAGTATCTACTTGTTCCTTTTATTCATATGAAAAACACCACATGATGCAGCCAGAACTTGTTGAGGAATTCTAAAAACAATACATTGTATCAAGTACATCAATGTTGCAACACCCTACAAATAAGACTTTATGATAGTAACAATTTTTTTTTTTAATCTGAGACAAGATAGTTTCAACTTTTTCAAGATAAGAAAAATCAACAAGTCAAAATACATGCACTAAAAAATGCACGATACCAATGCAACCCACACCCTAGGTGCAAACACCACTTGGAGACTTAGGTGTAGGGCAAAAAGTGAGGCATGAAGAAGCTTCCAGCCCTATTTTCTAGTAGACCTCTTCATCACTATCATCATCTCGTCATTATCTTCATCTTCTTGGAAGTTCTCCCTCCTATCTGTCAGGAACTACAGAACAAAACACATAGTTGTTGATTCCATTCGAGTCTGCATTCCCTTCTGACCATGGAATGGAATGTTCCAGTCAATTTCAATGTTCCATCTCAAAAAAAGACACCGCAGAAAAAAAAATTCAAAATACCTAAAGCAGAGAAATAGGGAAATTAGTACAATTCTAAAATGACATTAGAAATTCATATTTACACAGTTTAACAGAAAGTATACTATATTAAAGAACATATTCCTGCTCACATTTACAGCCTACTTCCCCTTCTCTAAGTGCTCCACAAAGTTAGAGCTATAAGTTTTGTGGACAAGTGAAAAGCGAAGGAAAAGGAGATTGCATGGAAAATAACCCATCTTATTGCCTTAAATGGGTCAAATGACCCATATCATAAAGGGACTTTTTCCAGTTTCCTTTATGGAACGGAACAGTACAGAATCTTTCCCCTCCCTCCCTCCCTCCCTCCCTCCCTCCCTCTTGCCCCTGGTAACTAACTTGGTTGGTCGATGTGATCACCCATGCTTCCTTCTAATAGAGCTGGTAATGTAAACGACAGAAATTACATCGATAGAAGGATACCTATCTAATCTTATAATGATTGATTACGGTTGACAATAGAATCTCCTAGGAATATCATAAAGTATCCTATAGATAACATCTAGTATGGTACATAGCACGTCTACAAAGTTTACATAAGCCCTCAACCCCTCAGCTTTGATGCCCCCTCATACTCGCTTTCTTTGGACCATTATAGTTACAGTCACAGTTCACGAGGCTTAGGCCACCAGTACCCTGTCATCAGGTCAGCAACTTCCACAGATTTTATTGAAGACGCTAGTGATGCAGGCCCTAGGGTTAGGGCCTGCGTAGGGGTGCCAAAGCATGTGTCCAAGAACACTTCGAATCATCAAGAAGACTTCAACACACAAGGACGCACCTCTCGGGGATAAAACCCAATTCTATTAATCAATCAAGTCTGAGAATCTCTTCTCTGCAATGTCATATATAAAGTAAAAGCAAACTTAATGTCTAAGCAAACCCTAAGCTATTAATAGAAACTTCCCTAATAACAATATAATTAGAAATCTACTAATAAAAATAATATAACCCTAATCTAATTTGAAGAGGGACTGCTTGTGGGGCCTAGACCACATCAGCTAGCACCATAACCAAGTGAGTCTACCAGATCAAAGAGCTTCCCTATAAATCAATAGTGCTACAGCCCCACTATTAACACTAGGGAGTATCACAAGGGTTGAGATCAAATACCACAAGATGGAAATTAAAAAAAGGGATTTTCATTAGTTGAGCCCAAGGAATCACACACAACGGCATCCAATGCATCCACACATTGTATTGAAGCACCTAAAAAAAGAAAAAATACTACCAATGGGATATTGCATGCAATGGAGATATGATTTATGAATAGAACCACTATTCCACTCCCTGATAACAGTACTCCATCATAAAGAAACAGATGAACTGAAGAGAAGGTAAAGTTTTCGTGGATAATTCACAATCAATAATGGCAAAGTGAATTCTTTATAGTAAAAGACCTCCTAGAGTCCAGCCGCATTATAAATAGCGAGCGTTTTCTTTGTAAATCATATAAAAACAAGATACCATAATAGCAAATACATAAAATGGAAATCAGCCATTCTTGACAAAGTGTTATACATGCAGATAGAAAGGCTTGGAGAAAAAAGTCATATCTATAAACAAAGCCTCTTAAAACAAAGAGAGATGTGAGTTTTTTAAGATATGTAATATAACCTGAATCTGCAACCTCATGGTTGCAAAATAGTAAGCAATTTCCAATTGTGGAGCAGACTCTTGTGATAAATAGGAGTAAATTTTTGAGCACAGAAATCAGAAGGCAAACTAAAATATAAAATCCATCAATCATCATCAAATGTGATGACAAATTGTGACATTGTTGAAATACCTCAGTTAAGATAGAATCATTTCCAGTGTAATAAAATGCACGCTAAGGAAATCCTCAAGGTTCCTGGAACCCTTTATTCCTTGCTGAGGGCAACGTGAGGTGCAAAATTATGTAAATTCCTGGTGTGCCAAGGTGAATACACCTTGAGGTTTTGTTACCATTTTAATGTTCTATTATGAATACACCTTGAGGTTGTGCTACCATTACACTGTTTATTACCTAGGGTTTGTTAGATGAAGCAGTTTAGCCTGTTTTGTCAAGCCCCAATAACAGCCCTAGAAATGAATTATGTCCACTTAACTAGATGACCTAAATTAGAAGTTCCAACCTATCCCTTAAATTAAACCCATCTCTAAAACTGGATCTGACACGAAAGCAATTCGATTTGTTGGGCCACTTGGGCCAACTTGTTCCAATGTTAGCCTTGGGAAACAAAAGCAAATTGATTATCAATCCATTATCCCCCTCATGTGCTCAAAGTTGATGCTCCAATGAATGGGCAAAAAACTAATGGCTTATAAATTATATACAGGTTCTCCAATAAAAGAAACCCACTTGAACCTAAGGTTTTAACTTCATCAGGTAAGGTTGGGTATTGGGTGAACTAGAAGGGTATATTTGAACACTAACTCGACTCTACTCAAGTCCAACTTAATTATCTAAGGGCATGTTGAACCTTAGTTTGACACCTACTTCACTTAGAATTTATTGATTTTCAGTAGATGTAGTCATGAAATGATTACTTTTGTGAAGAATTTAGTTTTTTTTTCCTTTAAGAGTTATGATTAATGATTATGGCAGTTTGTTTGATATAACATTTAATTCATGAATTATGAATATAGTAGTTAGTACTATGCTTCCTTCCCTCATCTCATTCTGGGTAAGTTGAGAGAGAGAGAGAGAGAGAGAGATGTAACATAATTTAAATCCACAACCCCATGATTGCAATGAGCACCTTCCAACCTTTCTACGAGCTCACCAAAATGTGCCAAGTGACTTCTTTTTTATAGTGTGGCATAATAATAGAAGCTGAAGAATACATATGCGCTTATTCCGCTTTCCTTTTTTTTTTTTTTTTTTTTTTTTGAAGGTGCACACAGCAAAATGCCTCACACACAAATAGTACTTGGCATGTAGCTAACACCATGCAGCTTAACTACATTGATGATTACAATAACTACCAGCAGCAGCAATATAAATGAACTCAAAAGCATGCTAAGTTAGCCAGATTAATGTTTAAGAAATCCTATGTTTTCAAAAGAGGCTTAACTTATTTGTCAGCATCATTATTTTCCAAAAAGTTTCGTAACACCTTATAGGCACATGAGTTTATCTGAAAATAAATAAATAAATGAGCATGAAGCTTGAAATGATAAATCGCATGAATAATTTGGTTGGCCAAGTAGATATGCAGTGTCAATAGTTATTTACTGCGATTGCAGTTACTTCCCTTTGCTAGTTCAAGCCTTGAAGAAGCCTTGCCCACACCTGGCATAATGTTGGTAGTAATAGATCCTACCTGAAGCCCCAAATATAGATTCTTGTTATGACTACTCAGTAGTTGATGGTAGCCTTGCAACATCCAGTAAAATTTGAAAGATTTTCATAAAGTGTGTGATTGAAATTTCATTGATGTAACTGACCTTTTTCCTTTTACATAACTGCAAGGGCAAAAGTGAGTAGCCATCTGCCTTAAGAGTGCAAGGCCTTCTCAGTCATTTACATGAATGCATGATTGAATATACAAAGGATTGCCAAGCAAGTTACAGGAAAGAATCAAAGAATATATTGCATATATGGCACATACTATTACCCAAGTCATGCACTGCAAAAGCTTTGATAAAAACTAAAATACTCGCGCAGCCCATGCTTATGGGACACTCCAACTCCATGCTTACACGTGTACAATGATACAAGGTGTTAGACTCAGTTTTGGTTTCCCCAACTTTACCTTTCTTTCCCAATCACTCAAATGCAAGTTAACTGGCTCCCTGCACCTCAAGGCTCTCGTGTCTCGCTTGCCCCAGTCAGCAATATCAGAAGTAGAACTAATGCATTTATTAGCTTTAGAATTAACACTTTTTCCCCCTGTAATCTTTTTTCCACTCCTCTCTAACCAAAAGTCATCTAAATGTTTTCTGTCATGAGCTGGATCGTGGTCAAAGTGACCATGCTCATGTCTCAAACTCCTTTCTAAAAGAAAAGAGGCTTCTGGGTCGTATGAGCCATCTCGTTCTTGACGCCCAAAGCTAGATTCATCATCAGTCCACTTGCATCTGTATCTCTTTCTCTCATCATAATCATTGTTAGGATGACCACTGATTGGACCAGCGTGATAGCTGTCCTCATCAAAATCAATGTCCCTTCTATAACGAGATTGGCAACGGTATTCCTTGCCCTCGACCAAAAAGTTACCTTCTTCCGTGCATTTATTGGGCTGCATGTCATGGAGCTTGGGCATTCTCCAGTAATCTGCACATCGATCACTAGATCTCCAATCATCCGCATATCTTTCAATATGTCTCCAGTGATCCGAACATCTTCTATCAGATCTCCAGTCATCTTCGTATTGTACACTAGATCTCCAGGAGTCATATGCATTATTCCTTGGTGGACTAGAATCATGCCACACTCTTTCATCTGCAATATGAACTCTGCAAGTTTTAGGGGACAAAAGCTTATGATCAGAATTCCTCCTGTACTTTCCATCTTCTCCAACATCTCTCCATGTATCATCCAAACCAAAAAATGGGGACTGGGCATCTCTCTCTCTTCTGTTTGACTGTACTCTTTCTCTTCTAAAATGTGGCACACGTTTCCCATACTTTTCTCGAATGAAATCTTCAGTGCCGTAGTATAATACATGCCTTCCATGCTTTTCTCGAATAAATTCCTCCCTGTACATGTGTTCAAACACATAATCATCATCCTCTGATTCCTCGCCGAACCGGCAGTCATGCTCATTCTTCCTTCTCAGCTCCAGGTATCTTTCCCTGTCTGAGTAAAAGGAGGAATTCTCAGAAATTAATAGGTCAGATTCCTTGTTACTGACAACACTCATACCCCCATCACAATGCCCTCTTTCACGGAAATAGTACTCCCTTGGATTCACTTCATCGGCCCCTGCCATGAATCTTTCATCAAGAAAATCCCCTCTATCCCAGTCTCTTCTTCCATTTATCTCCTTTTCTTCTCGGAAGTGAGATTCACTTTTCCTGTGAAAAAGTTCAGTGGAAGAATTTCTCCTTTCCTGTTTCTCCCCAGATCTTCTACCATGATAACCATTTGATATTTCTGTTTCTCTGTAACGAAACTCATCCTCGATGCTGTCATCGTTGTCAAAGTCATAACTATGCTGTCTCCGCTTCCTAGTCTCCCGCCTCAGGTGATCCCCATTATACCGCCCCTTTCTAGCAGCCCGGATGGAAGCCCTGGCACGGTCCATGGGAATCTCCAATCCAGCCAAGCTGCGGGGTCTCACTCCAGCATAGTAATTTTGCTCACGCTGGATGAGATGTTGCTCTGGAGGATTATTTTTGTCATCTTTATATTCTGTTTTACTGGTGTTTCTTGTGGAGCCATCTTTTGATCGATGAAGGCCAGACCCACTGAGTGAGCTTGAAGAGGGCCTCCTCACATGAATGCTAACCTTGTGCACATCAGCAGTGGCCCCAGCCTTGGCCCCAGCCTTTGAAGCTTCAGATTGGCTTTGAAGATTAGATGGGCTCGAATTACACTGAATCTGATCACAAGACACTGAATCAGAATTCAACGTAGCCTTTCTTACTTCGGAAATGTTTTCTGTATCCCTTCCATCTACAGTTTCTAGTTCTTCATTGGTTTCCTTGGAAACAGGTTCCATCACTCCCAGGTGGTGGTGGCCAACCAGATCTTCATGGGCACTTCCACAATGTTGCATGCTTTGATTATCTATCATTTCAAGTGCCCCATTCTTGCATACATCTCCTGAAGACTCACCCACATGCTCCATTTCTTTCTCATTTGAAATGGAGTCCTCAGTTGTATCCTGCATGGGGATCTGCATCAACCATGTGGTTAGTACATTAACAAGAAAGGGCAACAGGCATTTACAAAGATATTTCAAAGGAGTACCTGTATCACAACATCAGAATCCCGATATCGTGGACGCCTTACATCCATGGATGGAAGGCGTTCACCAATTCCACCTTCAACTTGAATTGCTCGGCCCTTGGGCTGAACAAAATAAATAAATAAATAAAATCAACCAATGAAAATATAATATATATATATGTCTATATATAAAGAGGACTGAAAAAACAAAGAAAGGATAGCATGGCAGAATATTTAGAGGAAGTGAAACAAAAATAAATAAAATAATTCAGACATACTATCTCAAAGCTCCCAGCACTCCAGTAAACATTTTCTGACATGGAAGTAACTCCATCTCCCTGCTCAGTTTGAGCAATTTTACCAGCAGTAGCTTCAAAAGCCTCAGTTTTCTGAAGAAATTCATCTTCACATGCCTATGAAAATTTTAACATTTAGAAATTTAAATGGATGTAGTAAATGTTGGGGAAAGAGACCATCCGATTTTATATTCAACAATTATATTTCACCTGATTAGGCCTTGAAGACTGATAAACAGGAATTTTAGTCAGCATGGTGGTCTGTTTCCGAAAATGTTCCTGATGGATAACGTAGTAAGAATCCCATTTTTTTATACTACGTACTGAAAATGTACAGACAAATAAATGACAAGTACCAGACTCTTGCAATAAGATTTCCAACTTTCCTCATCCAAGCCAAAGTTAAAGAAGTCGGTTATGTCAACACCAGGATACCGCCAGGGTTTCTGCTCAAATGTGTCAATGTTTACATCTAAGATAGTCCTGTAAGAAAGACCAAGGTACACAACTGTCATCAAGAACATGCAGATAAAAGAGATTAAATATGGTGGAGAACCTAAAAGGAAAAAAAAAACTCTACACAATGGTATCAAGTTAGAAGTTCCAAGATAAATATTACGACCAAAAAGTGGTAAAGAAAATGAAGAATTACTGATGCATGAGTGATGAAAAGAGGAGGCTGCAGTTGTTAAAACTTGGAAGTTGTAAGTAATCCACTGTGTGAGTGTTTATGGGAAAGAATGTTGGGGCCCCAGTGGATAAGGAAGGCTAATGTCGTGGCTTAAACTTCTGGCAGAATCTGGGTGGTGTTCCTAAAAGAGGAAAGGTGCACTACGAGCTGATCAGAACTTTTAAAGTTACGAATCTCATTGTGAGACCTACACTTATCCATGCCAATCACTACGATAGTAGGGTGGAATTGGAAAGTATAATCCTGGATTAGGGATGGGTCCCACATGGGCATCAGCCAATGATTGCAAACATAAGTATATTGTATCCCAAATCAGTCATCTAGGCAATGGATGAATGAAATTGAGTATTCTTCCCTAACTTTTGTTTGTGTCTGGTTTGATCCTCTAGTGAGTGAAACCATGGAACTGAATATACTTCCTAGGGATTTCCTTCAGGACTATTCCATTTCTCTTCCAGTGGTGTTGGTATTAGATTAAGAAAACTAGTTCTATTCTAAAATTCATGATGCAATTCACATTTTATTTAGTTATAAGCAAAAAAAAAAAAGAAAATATTGCAAAACTTGTATCACAATGAGAGGCACAATCTTGATACTAACAAACATAACATTGCTGGGATTTCCATTAATAAACCCAGCACTTAGGCGCTACATAGTATTAAGAAGAGTCTTTCATACTCTTTATTGAAGCTACAAAATGTCAAAACAATCCAGTTTTTTGTTCTCTTTTGTTGGAAGATCATAATCAAGCTTTCATTCTATGGCCCCTCTTCAAATATATTTTTCTGATAAATATTGACTGGGCAGGGTCAAAGGTGCAAGCTGCTTTTGTTGATGCTTTCATTTCAGGGCAAATATGTCACCAGTCTCAGTGCATTGTGACATTTTTAAAGAGGTAATATATCATTTTTGAAGCATTGACATGGTTCGAATTCTACTAACATTAATTCTTAAAACAATTTGAAGCGTTGACATGGTTCGAATTCTTTTTTTTTTTTTTTTCCTTGAATGGTTACATGGTTCAAATTCTCACAAAATGCATTTTTCAAGGTTAAATTACAATGCATTTTTCTTTATCAATAAAATTCAATAATAAAGAAGATGAAATTATTTTTTTAACCAGTCAGATGAGACAATAAGAAAGATTTATTTTATTCCAAGGTGAAGAGGTACAGAAGGATGATCCTGCACTGCTACAATATTCAAACATGAGAGACTCCCAGCATCACATGGCAACCCCGGGGCACTCAGATGGCCATGACAGACATACACACAAAGCCTTCTCGAGAAAATTAGCAAGAAAATGAAATATAACTGGAAAAGGAGCAAACTCCTTAAAAAGTTACTATAATTTAGTTGTTTATAAATTACTATAATTTATGAGAGCAGACTGCCCAAGAAAAACCCAACTTGTGGGTGACTCAACTAACTTATATATTACTCACCTATTTCGAGGAAGATGATAATCAAATCTCTTCTGAGACATAGTAGTAATGCCTAAATTGCAAGCTGAAGTATCAAGGCCCAAGCATGAAACCAGTTGATGGTTGCCTCCATCTACATCCCAGTCACCACTACCAGAGATTGGTGAAGAGAAGGAAACCGCCCCTGCAGATCCATGTGCTTTTGCATTACTTGGAAATGTCGCTGCATGAGCTCTTACATACTACACAACAGACAACAAAGGATAGTATCACAATTCACAATAGTTACTGAATAGATTGTTCTGGCAAGAAGACACTTGATGCTGCATAAAAAAGCACAAAAACTAGGTAAAATGTACACTGATGTAGCTGTCCACTGTATATGTTTAATGGTTCTAAAAATAAAGTGGCTCTTGTCGATTATTTTCAATACAGACAAAAGTTTATTTTTTTTTTATCACATTCAAATATCCTACTTAAACTGTCAGCTACATGACATTTAACTCATCATACTATCATACATTTTTTTAAGTAACAGCACTTCAATATCAAGCTTATCAGTAACAAACCATAATAACTATTACAATTACAAAACAAATTTCAAAAAGAAAATCATTATTAGGAAAAGGAAATCTTTGAGTTCATGAATCATCATGTGTTAATTTTTTTGACATGATCATTTCTCATGACTTCTTGTGAATTGATTTATCACTGCTTTATAGTAATTTATTCATAAGATATATGACATGAATTCACCATATATATATATAGTAATGATCCGGTACATGTACAAACTTCCCTTACAGCCTTACGGTACAAGCTACTATGTAGGGCCACCTACTAGTCCATCCGAGCGGAACATCCAACACCCCCCCCCCCTGCCCCAACCTAATTTATATAGGTCCCACTGGTTATTGATAGATCCGAATGGAGTAAACCGTTGGATCGAGTTTCAATTTTGTTGTTTTATAGAAAGCCGCTAATCTTGTGGACCATGGATGAATGAGTTAAAGGTATTCTATGAAGCACGGGTACTCCAAAAATGTAAATGTACCCGTACCAGGTACCTACATGGGTACAGCTAAAGATGTGCCGGGTACATTTTATTTTTTAATTTGACTTTTGGGTATAGCATGGGTACGCGTTTAATACCGTACCAAGTACTACATGGGTACAACATGGGTATGCGTTTGCTGTTACTTTTTTTTCTTTTTTTTTTTTTTTGTATTGTAGCTGCTCTGCTTCTCTTTTTATTTTTATTCTTTTGAATTGCTACTGCTACGGCCTCCATGCTATTGCTATTTCTTTTTATTATTATTATTATTATTATTATTGATGATGATGCCTTGCTGCTTTTTTTTTTAATTGCTACTATGTTGTTCTTTTACTGTGTAATTTTTTACGCTTTAGAAAAACTATTCTTTATTATGTGTTAGCACATGATGCAGCTGTGTAATCAGTCATGTGTATTTAATGTATTCCCATCACTCTGCTTGGCATGTTTTACTACCCTAATGATGTGAATTTGTTTTATTAAAACTGTTTGATTTCTAGACTGATGATTCCATGGCTAAGACTCCAAATCTAGATGTTTTCAAGGTGACCCACCAGATCAGTCGGCCCATTTGTACTACGAGTGATGGATCTTTTTATAACTTTTAGAATTCTTCCAATATTCCTTGCCTTTTTGTAATAGGTTGAATTTATAATGGTATTAAATAATTATTGGCTTGTTGTATCTACGGATTCTAACCTATTTTAATTATTAGCCTACTGCATTACTAAAATTTTAAAAAATATTATTTTGTAATGGACAAACCCCAACCGTACTTGTATCCTGCTTTTTAGGATTTTGTCGTATCGGCATACCCATACCGTACCCGTATCGGAACCTATACCAGTACCGGTGCTTCATAGAAGGTATTAGATTGACTTCAAATTTGATATCTAAGTTGGGCCCACTTGGATCTTTCAATCCCCCACTATTTCATGATTTATAAGGTCCCAAACGGGCCCCAGTAAGAGGCTTGTACCGTAAGAACGTAAGAAAAGCTTGTACAGGATCATTACTCATATGTATATATACGGTCATTAGAATCCTACGATTTGTATCCTGAATCCTGAAACGTATCCCGAATCTTAAGGAAAACAACTTGTATCGTTCAACGAATCCCATTTTGAGGTGAATCTTAGGATTCAAGTGTGAATCTTATGATTCGATACTCATTTCATAGAATCTTATGATTCCAATGATTTGGTTAACTTAGAACAGATACAACTAATTAGTTAATACTAACAATCTTTTACCTTTTTCCTTCTTTATTCTTTCTTTCTTTTAGCATTTTTGCTTTTAAAAGTTTATTTAGTTGTTAACTAACCCTCTTAAGAATTTTTGCCTCTTTGGGGAGGTTTTAGACATGAATAAAAAACACGGATTTGATTAAAACATTAGACTATACATTCGGTGCTTGTCTATATCTTTCTTTTAAACCTTTTTTGGTTTTTTCTTCTTCATAAATACTTTTTTAACTTCAAAAGATATCTTATTGTATATGATTCATGGTTTGAATTTTATTTTTACTTTTACATTTTGATTTAACAACAACAATATATATATGGATATATATATATATAAATACTTGAAACTTAACTATTTACACATACATTTATTATTTATTAATATATGTCATGATGCTCTTGATATGATTGCATAATAAACTTATTCAATTATCTTTCATTGTATTTTTATTGGTATAAATGGGAGAATGGATGGGCATTCATATGAATGAATGCTTTTTTTTTCTTTTAATTTTTAACTATTGTTCATTTTTGTTAGAAAAATGAAAAAAATCCTATGATTCACATTACATTTCAGGATTCAATTCAATTCATGGACATAAACAATTTGCAATTCGATTCCGATTTTCAAAACTATGAAGAAGCTAATATTTGTCATGCATTCATGTTGATACAAATAAAAAAAATAGATAGATTGTATACTTCTATAATCTTTCCTTTTTTTTAATATTTTTTAGATTTTTCTTATATATATAAAGAAAAATAGAAAATATCCTACGATTCATGATTCGATTCATGGTTCAATTCAACGTCTTTGACAATTTGCGATACGATTTGGGATTTGACAAATATATATAAGCTTTAATCCTATGAGAAGTATTCTCACACACCTACTGTAAGAAGTTTTAATGAGGCCCACTTGTGGGTCCCATTTTGGGACGGGACTAGGCAGGATGGAAAGGTCTATGTAGGACCATGCTAAATATCAAGTTTGGCCCCAATCACGTCCCTAACCCCTTCATCCGTAGCCCACAAATTCAGTCCATTCAGATTGATGCACAGTCGATTTAACAATCTAGTAAATTCGGATTTGATCGAAACTTTGGGCGTATGATTTTTTTTTTTTTTTTTGTGGGGGGGGGGGGTCCTTGTGTATTGCAAGATTTGAATTGGGTGATAGGTGTGCCCTCCCTAAACTTCTCACAAAACAGTGGTGAGAACTAGTTCTCATAAGATTATTTCTCATATATATATTTATATTTATATTTATCTATCATCATCATCATCATCATATATATATATATCCATTAAGGTTCATTGCAAGAAGGATGCCGGAGATTCACACAGTGGTCATCTCTGGTGAGATAATCTTCACTACTCACACAATGAAGGAGATGTCTTCACACCACCTAAGAAACAGAAAGAAAGCCCCCAATTTAAAAAATAAGATTTGCTCTCTCATCAAGGTTCCTGGATACATGTATATACTTCTTCCCATTACATTCAACCACTCCATACTACATTAGAATCTAATTAAAGTTTCTGCATTAGACTTGCAAATATGAGATAACATGGACTCTTAACCAAAGACGGAGCGGGGAAAACACAACCACAACACCTGAAATTCATTCCTATACGATAGGATATCATATCATTAAATAAGTCAAAGTATAACCTCTTCAAAACATGTTAGAATAGAACAATGTTGCGCTTGCTGGATAGGTTATTGAACAGCACATCAAACATTCCTAATAAAGTGACAAAAGAACCTTTGTACACATGAACATGGCCATCTCTAATAAAACACAAAAATAATACTCTAAAAGTGGTAAAAATACTTTTACGAATGTCTTAACAAGGACCCTAGTTGCATAGATGTGCCCCCTAGGGATCTTCCAAAGTGCAGCTGCATCACCTAACAACAACCTGACCCACACATTATTTTATTTGATCACAGCCCTTGTAAAACTTTTTTTAAATCTAAACCATAAATTCTGATCATGTCTTGGTGCAAGTTAGGCCATCAAGGATCTACAGAAGATTTCATTGGGTCGGCTCCAGGTCCTTGGGCCCAAACCTAAATAGCATATAAATAACTTACAATACTTTAGTCATTAAAACGGTAGTAAGATGATCAACAATAATATTGACAATATAACATTATTATTACGAAAATGCTCAGGAACTATCAATCTTATCCAACAAATGTAGAGCCCTACTAGTGCCCTACTCCAACATGTTCCCAGTAATTCTGCAAGGCATTTGTTCAGATAAAGAAAGTTCCACATCAATGCAGCATGAAGCTAATTACAAAGGTACCATTCTTCACGTAATCCAATATATGCTCTGGCATTTTCTGCAAAGAACTAAAAAGTTAAGCACAACCATCATCATACCTTGAATTGGGAATACTGTGAAACATAAGCACCCTTGGACACATTCCCCCTTTCGGTACCAGGTCCCCCCATACTCTGCTCCAATCCATCTATGGGTCTTCGATCCTTACTCGAATGATCAGCCTCGGTAACAATCACCAAATCATCCTCCTCATCATCACTCCCACCCACCCTTCCGCCATTTCCAACGCTCACACCCTGAGATTTTGGAAGTGCCCGGCAATCCTCCTCATTCAAAACAATGTGCAAATCATCCTCACTTTCACTCCCATCTTCAACAACCGGATTTTCATTGCCTTGTACAGGACCAGTGATTTCCGAATCCAACCCACTAGCTTTCTTATCATCACCATTCGCTTGGTGAGTTCGATCATACAAATTCCCCTCCTCTTCACTATCTGAATCCATCTCAACATCTTTCTTCTGCAAATTTGAATAACCCTCGTTCTTATTTCCCCCTATATGCAAACGGTCCACACTTTCAATGCCAGTGTCGACATGAACTTCAACGTCCGCATACAGATCACCAAAATCATCCATATCTTCCATTTCTAACAAACTAATTGGACCAAAGAGAACTTGCTCTTGATATAAATATTATCTCAACAACATCAAAGAAAAAATTCAAAATTCATGGATTTCTGTGAAAATTCTCAAAACCCAAATACAATCCCGACAAACCCAGAAAAAACCAACATCACCCCAATCCATATGAGCTAAAATCTGAAAGGAAAACACAAAAATTCAACAGACCCAATTGAGAACAGATGGAGAAGATGCCCACAACATCTATAGAACGGATTGGAAAAGG
Source organism: Sextonia rubra (assembly GCA_037013555.1). Taxonomy (NCBI): domain Eukaryota; kingdom Viridiplantae; phylum Streptophyta; class Magnoliopsida; order Laurales; family Lauraceae; genus Sextonia; species Sextonia rubra. Next base: position 98,591,228 of record JASUAD010000001.1, on the reverse strand, counting down.
GTCCAGGATCGTGTCTTCCTTTCATATTCGAGAAGAAACAGTCAGATTCCTTATCCCAGAAAAAAGAAACCAACCAAGAAGCAGTTCAGATGTGATTTCATACACTACCTCGAAGAAGAGAGAGAGAGAGAGAGAGAGGTACAGAGCTAAAGCGAACGCTAGGGTTTATCTGATGCTCTACCCATTGTCCCTCTAAAACCCTAACCCTAGCAATTGCCGCTGATATTTTGTTTCCCAACTCATCTTATCTTGTTCCCTTGAAGTGCAAGTTCGGCGGCACCAAAGTTTATAAACAGGCCACGTGGAATCATAATTAGGTCATTGCCATTGTCTGCGGGTCAGAAGAACAATTTTGTATCTACACGCCCATTGGAGGAAGTGATCGTGAGGCTCATGTCACCCACTTAGATGCATATGCCGCCCACTTAGTTGCCTGAATGAAAAAAAATAACTAGATCTTTTTTTTTTTTTTTACCCATTGAAGGGGGTTAAGATCATTAAAAATTAAGGAACTTAGTCAAACATCCTCAAGAATAGTTCTACGATGTTTAAATTCACGCACAAAGTTACTAAGACATATAATTCCTACTGGTTGGACTTATTCCAGGCAAAGGTCCTTAATATGTACACATTATATAGTTTTTGTTTGATTTACCCTTTGTAACTGGATGATCTTGTTTTACTATTTTTCTTCTTAGTATTTAACTCAAATTTTATTAACAGCTCATTTATTGTAACCGTTTGCACATTAACTATCATTTTTTTAGATACGAATTTCAAAATTAAGAATGGAGGAATTGTAAATATAAGAGATTTAGTGTTACTTCATCATTTTTGTTATCTTCTTCATTCATTTTTTTTCATATCTTTTTCTTCAATCTATGTTGATCATTGCTTTTCAATTTTTGCATTAGATTCGTGAGATAAGTATCATTTTTTATGATTTAATGTTAGAATTACAATAGTTTTAAATATATCTGATTTGATACAAGTGAGAGAGAGAGAGAAGAAGATTGATGTATGTTTTATTTTTCTTCTCAATTAAAAGAGAATGTGAGAGGTAAAGGAAGAAGAAAATGTAGATCTTATTTTTCATTGTGATTGAAGCTTTTGATCTATACTACGTTACTTGTATTCTGAGTTCATTGGATAAAATTAGAAGATATTATGTCAACTTTATGAAAAAACTATAATAAATTTATTTAAATTTTATCGGACAGCACAATGAAGAAGAAGATAAATTTTAAAAAAGGCATATAACTTTATCTGTTTTTCATGAATAAGTTACAAGAAGTTTGATAAAGTTTTTCTTTGTTTCTTAATTGCTTTTTTTCCAAAATTCAATTGATATTCATGAAAATAAGAAGGAGAATATTATACCCACCTTTCAAGGTTTAATTTGAAAACTTAGATAAGTTTATATGTATGTTGTACTTGAAACATGAGCCAAAAGTAAAATTGTATTCATTTTAATCTATCTAAGTTTTATTTTCCAAAATAAAATTTATTTAAACAAATCTAAGTTTCAAATTACAACATGTAAAGTTAGAGAAATTATATATGAGTTTTTTAATTGCAACACTAAATCAATGTTAAAATTTATGAAAATCAGATAACATTATCTCATATCAATGAATATTAGATGAGCTTTTGTTTTGAAAAACAAGAACTTAGATAAACTTGTCTTTAATATGTAGTTGCAAAGGCAAAAGTCATATAGTATTAATGAAGGTCGTTCAAACTTATATGAGTTTCAAACTAGCACGTGAAAAGTAAGAATTATTTACGTAAGTATTTGATTTGCAACACTAAAACAAAGCCATAATTAATTGAACTGATATCTAATACCAATGAATATTAGATGAGTTTTAGATTTTCAAAACAAAAACTTATACAAATTTATCCCAATTTCAGTCTTCCAACACAAAAAAGCCAAAATAATTTATGAAACACAGAAAATCAGCTTTATTCCTAATTATCTGAATGTCTATGATTTTATTTTTTTTCTTGTTATGTTCAGTCTTCTAAAATGGCACTTGATTATTCTTCTTTGCAAGTTTGGTATGTTTACCAATGTCAACCCTTTAATCCATTACATGAAATACGATGATCTGGTTAAGTAACTTTATATCAAATGGAAGAACTTACCTGTTGATGTGTTGTGTTTGACATATGCGTTGCCCGGGCACCCAAAATGTAAGCTAGACAATGATGTAGACTTGTTAAGTTTGACTGTGTTGGTATGCCACTTGGAATGGATTAAGTTAATGTTTTTATATCAGATTTTTCAAAATCTTATGAAGAGGATATAATTTCAAATTTGAATGCCTTAGGTGAATATCCAATTATAAATTGGAGTATGACAGTATAAAAGCGGAGATAGATCTCCTTCCACAATATTGTTCGTACAAGGAGAAGATATTGCCATCTTCAACTTAGGCCATTGGCATCAAACACGTTGGACAGAGGTTTGAGGTTGGCATTGCTGAATTTTGAAGTCACTTGTGCAAATATGCAATTGAAGTGGGTTCGAGTTTGTCTATGTGAAGAACGACAAAACAAGAGTCACAATGGAATGCTCTTGCAGTCACTCGATCATATGATTGCAAATGGGGTGTCCATGCATTGGTTGATAGGTTGAGTGGTTATATTTGTATCAAGAAGCTGAAGAATGAGTATACTTGTGGCTCTGTTGTTCGTACATCCAAGAATTGTAATCTGAGCTTTGAAATTTGTAATGCTCTAACCCGACTCAATCTCGTTTAGTGACTAATTAATGGTGAATTAGTTGTTAATTGTGTTTTTACCTTGTTTTGGTTTTATTTCTGGTCATGAATAGGTAGTTGGGTTGAATTTAACCTTGTTTAAGTGGACATGAGCCCTTTTTCGTAATTTTAGCTTTTGTAAGACATTGTCATTCATGCATCATTTTGGCGTCAACTCGCGTTTTTCGTTGAACTCTTTAATTTCCGTAATTACTTCGTTTGCTAAAGATGTCATTTGTTCCGTTGGACCGTCATTTCATTCGAACTGTAAATTGTGTTAATTGTTGGACTTTGGCACAAATTTTTCAAAACATATCTTATAAAAGAAGATATGCATGCACCGACCTTCAGTTCTTCCCTCTTTCAATGTTCCTCTCCTTTTCTTTTCCTTCTTCTTCTTTCTTTTTCTCAATCAAGCCAGGGAAGAGAGATTCTGTGCACTTATATTCTTGAATTCCTTCTTGTGTGGTTTGATTATGGTAAACTTTGGGTTTTGATTTTCTTCTTCTTCTCCATGTTAGTTTTTGGACTTGCACTCATGTCTCTCTCTTTCTCTCATGCATGGTGATTAGAAGCGTGTTTAGAAGTGTGATTTGAGCCTAAGGACAATGATTCTCATATTAAAAATCATTTGAGGCAAGTATAAGCATGATTTGTCTGAACCCATGTTGGTATATGTTTGATTTTAAATAATTTTCGTAATCTTGTATGTGAAGCATGTTTACAGCCCAATTTGTGTTAAATTCCATCTGTTTGACGTGGTTTTGCCATCCTTGTGTACTTCCAGTTCCTTCTATAATAGGTTCAGGAAAATGACCCTGTGCACTCACGGCTAAGCCGTAACTGTACTACGGCTCAGCACCCAGAAACTTGCAAAACCCAAATTTCTTCTATGGTCAGGTCACGGCTAAGCCATAAAATGTACTATAGCTAAGCCGTATCATAGCCATAACCCAGCCATAGATCAATACCGGGTGGTAGTATTTGGATTAATTGAGAGTTGATATTTTTACAGACCTTCTACGGTCCAGCCACGGCTAAGCCGTGAGGTGTTCTACGGCTAAGTCATACCCTCACCGTGGCCAAGCTGTAGAACAAAAATAGGGCTAAGCTGAAATTGTGGATAAACAATAAGGGGAACCATGGCTGAGCCGTAGTGCATGTTACTGCTAAGCCGTAAAGTCACCCACGGCTGAGCCGTAAGACCTTTAAAAAGTAACAAAGGTAGGTATTGAAGAGACTTTGTAGGACTTTTGAATTAGAATGTAGGCAACCCTAACTTACCCAAAGGATCATGATAAGAATTGCACGAATGATCTCAAGGGCTATGACTCATTCATGTATGTTATCCCGTTGTTAAGCACCTCCCCATGGGTGTTGGTTTAAAGCACTTCGATGCACACTTATAATATACTGTAACACTAGACAACGGTGCATCGGATAACTTAAAACTACATCATCATGCACAGTTAGAAACACGAGGTAACTAAATTAGGGTTGGCTAGTAAATGATCTTAATTCGATTGAATGTGGAAATGCATGGCATCTTGTATAACGGTTATTGACCTCCACTCCTCTGTATGATTTATTTGTATTATCCTTATTATGTAAGTTTGATTCGTATGATCCGTTTGATATGTCTCCTTTAACTTGAGTTCACGTATAAGTTGGATTGAGTTAAACATGTGATTGATACGTATGATATATGCGTATGATATGTATACGTTATGATATGCACGATTCACTCAAGTGTTTGTATATGATTGATTCCATATAGTCAGACACTACTCAGCCTTAGCCTTAGGATACCTGACGGGGTTGAATTTGGTGTAATATATGTATGGCCTCGCCACAGTGAGTTTATGTCTTGGGGCTTCTGGGCCCCAGGAAACCCGAGACTCATTCATACCCTGGCCCAATCAATGGTGTTCTCAGTATGTATGTAAGATCCCTTTTGTGAGCATATGGCAAATGCAGTAGCCATCTAGTTATGTACACATCACGTATCCATTGATTTTGACAGTAGGTTTTATTTAATGGACAACTGCTAAGTACCCGAAATTGAAATGCTATGATTTACATGTTCTCATTCGATTAGATACAATATGTGTTAACTTATTATTGCTTATGCTTTGCTGAATCATTGTATTCATGAGTTGTCCTTGGTGTTGCAGGCTCAGATTCCTCGATCAACCCTTCGTCGGTTAATCAGACTCCATGGGAGACCTCAGATGCCCCATCAGGGTTAGAGGAATGGATTTGATCCATCCCACGGAGTGCAACAACGTCATACATGCATAAGTCTTCCCCACTTTGGGATCTCATTGGATTTTGGGATTTTAGGAGTATGCACGATATGTATATCTGTGTTTTGATTCATTTTGTATAACTCTGACTTTATGTAATCTTTTGCATATCAATCATCTTGTTTTACTATATTTCTTGTGTTCTGATTTGATACCTACAGCTTCCGCATACATGTGTTTGCACATGTGAAGTTCCCAGGTGCGTGTACACCTAGACCGGGTCTAAGTGTATATGCACGAGAGCATGTGTGTCACTGGTTAGGGTTAGGTTTAACCCCCGATCTCCTGGGCTCAGGTTGTAACAAAATTATTGTTGAAATCTTGTGTATCATTTCAAGGTGAATTATAGCCCAATAATCACATATCATCGTGGGTGGTAAGGGGCGGAAAGAGCAAGAACTAAGTTGTATAATGACACGTCTGTTTCTTTCGACCATCTTTGTTGGTACATTAACATGGTGTTGAAACAAATCCAGGGAGCTTGCTTGTTTTGGATTATGATCAATCGACAATATACTTCCAGCGACTGCTCATGTTGTTAATTTTTTTATTATTGGTTTTAATCATATTTGCCCTACGTTGTTTTTTTAGTAGACATTTTTGAAAAGCAGATGCAAAGGGAGTTTGCTTGCAGCAACAAGGAAAGACGGTAACCAAGGGTAGTCATGACTTATATCTTTAGACAAAAAGTTTTATTAAATAATACTGGTCTCTTAATTTCATTTGTTGTTTATGTCATCTTCCAACAAAATATTCATTTTGTTTGTGATATTTAATTTTGTTTTCCAATAATTTATATGATCTCTGCAATAATTAATCTTTGCATGATTGAATTTATATGAATTTAGATGTATGGAATTTATCTTAGTTCTTTTTTACTATATTTATGTGAGGTTTTGTTATTCAGGTATATTTCTCTGACTTTTGTTTCAAACGTTAATGTTATCTAAATCTTATTATAATTTATATGAGTTCTCTTTCACCTTTATCTATCTTATTATTTTCTCATATAAACTTATATTCGTTTTGTAAAAAATACTATTAGAATTTAATTGAGCTCTATAACAAGTTCGTAAGCTATTATTTTGCATGTTTGTTTTCTCTTGCTTTTGCTGTGGTGGAATCGGAGATGGAAGATAATTGAACTTAGTTTTTGCAGAACTTGAGGAAAGTATTGTCTTATGAGCGTCGTATCACTTTTACATTTTATAGGAACCCAAGTCTATTGGAGGGTATTGCATGTACATTTCTATTTGCTCATCATGCTTTCTGCCTTCATCACTTAAAGGTGAACTCGAGGAATAAGTTATTAGGTGGTTTCACAAATGAATTTAGAGAGAGAATGTTTACATTACTCCACGAATGTACATATGTTCCCACCAAATCTAAATTACATGCCAAGCTATAGTTGTTGAGGCATGAGGGTCGTTCCAATGGTGATAGATTTATTTTTGGTTTGCCACATGAATGCTAGAGCAATGCTTATTTCAAGGGTCAGCGGTATGGTGAAATGTGTTTAAATGTTGCCGAGTCTTTCAACTCTTTGGTTAGAGAAGTTCATCGCCTACCCATTACACAGATGGTGGACTTGATTAGAGTGCAGATAATGTAAAGATAATTGATAGGAAGGAAGTGTCTAACAAATGGAAGGGATTCATTTGCCCCAACATGGATAAGAGTTTGGAGGTTTAGATCAAGGTTGTTAGGCCTTAGAATGTTCAGAGGTCAAGCAAAACTGTTTATTATGTTCACTCATACCCCTTAGTAACAACTGACCTCAATAGCCATATGTGTTCTTGTCACCAGTGGCAAGTTAATGAGTTTCCATTCCATGCACACAAGCCTGTGCTGTTATTCAAAAGAGTGGGAAGGATCTTTATATTTTTGTTGATTACTATTTTTGTGCGTAGATGCACAGATGTGCATCTACAGAGGAGATATATCCAATTTTAACTACTGGTATGTTCGAACAAATAGTGGCAGAAGTAGTGATAAAACCCCCTGGGTTGAGGCGTCAACCTGTAACGCTGAAAAAGATGAGGATCTTGTCCAGAAGGGAAAACATAGTGCAGATTAAATGAGGGCGATGTGGGTGTATCCAGAACCATAATAAGAAGTGATGTAAGGAGCCAATCAATTGATTGCCAACTCTTTAACGTTGAGGGTTCGTCAAATGTAGTTGAAATTATAGTTTGGTTAAACTTTTTGAATTTGAATCAATAGAGGATTTTATATGAATTCATTTTTTTCTGATTGAATCTTATAAGTTTTAAACATTTGATTTGAGTTTTGTGATAGTTTGGTTGATTATTCAAGGAATTTATTAGTGTTTTACAACAGATTATCTAAGTTGGTGAACAATTATATACGTTTTCAACATTTTGTTAGAGTTTTACTACAGTCAGACTCAGATAAATTTTGTTAGAAAGTCATATCAATTCTTTATCAAACTGAGATAATTCATACCAAACTCATATAATTTATGCAAGTTGACTCGATTGACAAAAAGAGATAAGTTTATCTTAGTTTTTTATTATAAGAACTCATCTAAATTTGTGCTTAATATCATGATATAATGGGATATTAACTGAATTAATGAATTACAAGCGAGCAAGAGGAATAGACTGCTATCATGTTTATTAGACTTAGATAAATTTTGTTGGAAAGTCATATAAATTCTTTATCAAACTAAGATAATTTACTGTAAACTCATATAATTTTTGCAAGTTGAATCGATTAATAATAAGAGATAAGTTAATCTTAGTTTTATATCAATAAAAATTTATTTCAATTTGTGTTTAGTCTCAGGCTTATAACTGGATTTTAATTGAATTGCATGAGTTACAAGCTAGCTAGAGAATTGGATTGCTATCATGTTCACAAGACTCGGATAAATTTTGTTGGACAGTCATATAATTTTATCAAACTAAGGTAGTTGATATCAAACTCATATAATTTATGCAAGCTAATTAGATTGACAATAAGAGATAAGTTTATCTTAGTTTTATATCAATAAAAATTCATCTAAATTTGTGGCTTGTAACGGGATTTTAACTAAATTTGAAACTTACTCAAAGTCACCACAATAAAATGAAAAAGTAATTGAATATTTACAGTTACAACCAGATTTACAATATCAATTTTTTTGTGCATTGGCACATTTCATATATACAGAGTTCCATCGTTTTTTGAAACTATAAAAAAATGGTTAACCTTCCAAAACAAATTTACCTTCAAAAAAAAAAAGTCAACCTAAGCATTGATGTTGACAATTTTTATCCCACAACTATTCCTCATATTTCTTTGCAAGTTCGATTCTTTTTTTGAATTCTATAAGGATCCAACTTCGATTTGGGTCATTAAAGAATTTGTTGACCAATTGAGCTCCCATTCTATCAATCTTGAGCTTTGGAATTTTGTTGTCAACTGGTCTGCCGTGTACAATCTAATCCATTATGTAGCAGGCGATGACACTATAACCAACTTTGCAATGGAAAACAACAAATAATGTTTTTGTAAGTCTTTCATGTTTGGCTAATTTACTCTATTTTTATTTTTACACAGTTGGTTGCTACTATGATACTTATGACCTCGGTTTTTGTTGTGGTGCATCTTCCATGCTAATCAACTGAGTACCAATCGGTTGTATCATTAACATTGATGGAATTTTAATTTTCCACATGATTTTTTTGTAATGAGAAAAATAACGACATAATTTGTATTAAATGGATATATTTATATTCATAAGAACCGTAAGCAGATGACATATACCAAAAAACACACATCTTCAAAATAATAGTATACGGCTTTGATACTTCTTGGCCTAATTGAGTTATAATGTTATCAAATGCCATCTTGTCTATTGAGTAGGAACAACATCCAATGGAATGGCTGTGCATCTTTTTGTTTTTCTTTTGAGTTTATTGGAAAAAAGATTCAACTGTGCCCAACAGTTTTATTTGGTGATAGTTGGGGATGTAGAAACTTTTCTCTCATTTTGTCATCTTTGTTTGTTGTCATTGTTTGTATTAAGATAAATGGCATATCATTTAATGTCATGTAATGAACTTTATTGATCAAAAGGGGAGGCAGAATTGTTTGTGCATTACCAAGCGTAGACTTGTTACAAAGTAGAATTTTTTATGCTATTTTTAGATTTTGTCCTGCTCAATCTTTAATAGCTCTGCAAAAGAGTCAATTATTTGATGGATTAGAAACAAACAATGTTATATGTGTTTCACAAGATAGATGCTACTTAAATTTGTAGTCAATATTATTTAGTTTTAAACATTGAAGAAACAGTTGATATTGTCATGTTAGGTCTCTTATTATATTTAATATTTCTTTGCATGAAAGGAGAGCAGTTATGTTATCATAATACATAGCATTACTGTTTGAACCTTCCTAGATATGTGCCCTACATTTGAAAATGTATCATCTATCAATCGAACACCAATAAATTATCAATAATATTATATGTTTTATATAGTAGCATTTGTTGCCAATTTACATAGGCCACTTCACTTCATATATCTCCTCTAGTTTCTTATTGTTTTTTCTGCTCAATACTTTGACCACCTCAGTTTCAGGTAGTGAAAAAGGTAGTTTTATCATGGGGATTACTTGCTTTTGTACTAGTTATTCTTCCACATTTATAGCTTTTTCTGGATTTGGATTTTTCAAAGACAATTGGAATTCTTTAGGTGCTCTTGTTGACTATTTTTTGTGCTCCTGAACAGATTTGATAACCTCTATAGTGTTTAGATTGTAGTCAAAATACTTTTGTTGACTGCTCGTCCTCTTCCTCTCTTTTAGTCTTTTTATCATTGATGGTTGATCAATATTTGCAGCTTTTATCATTTGATGTTGATCTATTATATTTTTATTCTACAAATCCTTTGTAGCGTTTGATGAGGCTCTGGTTCTGTTGTACTGTTGAAATGTTCAAACGAATTCATATGAGACTTAGATAAATATTTATTCAGAATTAAGATAAATGCATAAAAACTCATATAATTTTATTTTAAACTCATATAATTTCAACTAAAACTCATATAAATTCCTATAAAGCTAGATAAATTCTATATCAATGTCACATAAATTTAGATAAAAGTTATATATATTCTTATGAAACTCAATTAAATTTAGGTAGACTAAGTTAAATTCTGTGCCAAATTAATATAAATCTATACAAAACTTAGATCAATTTAGGTGAATTGTCATTTACGTGATTACCTTTTTCTCATTTCTGTGTTATTTACATCAAGATCTGATATTGTTATCTTCAATTTGTTCACTTCTTCCTTGGCCTTTTCAACTCTAAAAGTCAGTGTGTCCTTTTCATTTTGCAAATATTGGATTTGTTCTACAATGGAATTGTGCAAATCTATAAATATCTCCAGCTCTTTTTGGAGATCTTCACTCTTCTTCTCGAACTCTTTTCTCTTCTTTTAGCCTTCGATTTTGCAATAGCATTTCATTTTTCTCTTTGATCATGCCGTTGAGCTTTGTATCCCGTTTCTTAATCTCTTGGTTGAGTTAATTATTTGATGATGTTGCTGTGTTTGTCTCCATCATTACTTTCTGAATTTCAACAATATTTGAAATTTAGATAAAGTCAGGTTAATTTTGTATCTAACTAAGATAATTTCATACAAAACTTAGATAAATTAATAATAAAAAAACTAGTTAATATATCTAATCAGCAGGCTATTGTAGTGGGTTTCTTTAGTTCTTCAAGTTGTTGTTCTTTGCTTTGGGAGTTGATTGTGCTTAATGTCATTTGTGCCCTCTTCAATCCTATGTCTATGCTTTAAATTATCATTCTTCTGATCACTTGCTCATTGCTTCATTCTTTGTATCAAGTTTTGATATTGTTTTATTCAATTCTTTTACTTCATCCTCCGTTATCCGAGCTCTAGAAGAGTGTGTATCTAAATTATTTTGCAAAGATTGGGCTTGTACTAAGATAGAATTGTGGAAATTTGTAAAGGTCTCCATGTTATTAATGAGGTTTTTGTTCTATACTTCGAGCTCTTTTTTTTTTTTTTTGTCAGATTTTAAATTTGTGTCCCAAGTTTGACTTTTCCTTTATCAGTTGATTTATAAGCGCAATTGCTTTACCATTTTCTTCAATTAGCTGAACAATAGTTTTGTTTTCTTCATACCCTTGTTTAGAAGCAATTGCAATAAATCCTTCATTGTTAGTGTCATTGATGTCCGTGATAATGTTCTTTACAACCACATCTATGAGCTTCATTGTTTACTCATAATATGGTATTTTTGAAGCGATCATGCTTAATTTAAGTGCTATTGTTGTTTTATTTATGTCTACCAACTTAGTTATCTGTTGTCGTTCTTCTAATTAAGAGACCATGAATGTTTCGGGTGTTATTGTGATTTCTCCCATGTTACTTTCATTAGTATCATCATGTTTTTGTTTTCTTCTTCGAGTTTTTGCTGGTCTTTGTTTTTTATCATCATTGTCCTCATCCTCAATGTCTTTCACTTCTTAGCCAACGTGTTCTTCATGTGCTTCTACTATGTCATTTAACTCTAATAGCGGTAGGCATTTGTGTTCGTAGAGTATTTTTTCCATTAGATTGTGGACTACCTACATTGGAAAGAATATCAGTAGGATAGAATATGAATTATAACGAAATAGAAAACTTTATCTAAGTTTTATTGTTAAAACGCATGAACTCATATAATATGTATTAAATTCATATAATTTTATATGAATTTCATAGCATAAACATAATACCCTAATAATATTCATTAACTCATATAATTTCTACTATGTTTCATATTTAGAACATAAAATTTCATATAATATTTCATGGTTACCATGTAATGTATACAGGGAAATAATCTTCCTTGACTTGTGCAACACCTTCAAGTCCCACTGGGCACCCTTTGAAATTGTCCTTTACTTATTGGCTTTATAATTGTCGTGGGTTCACATAACCAATACTATTCAGTTTCAGACACTAGAACCAAGTAAGAAACATTCATATGATTTAAGCTTTGAATTTATAGTTAAAAATTGTCATTGTGTTTTGTAACGAAAATGCAATTAAATAGCCTATAACATTATATAATCCCTTGGCCGTGTCTGAATTGATTCCATGACAACATTTACAATCTCCTTGGTCCACATGTAATTTGTCATAGTGCTACAATTTTCGATATAGTGTGCAAATGCCCATCCAATTGTGTAGTCATGTGTATAGAAAAGTATCATTACCATAAAGTAAAGGCACATGAGCCTCACTACATTGGCCACATCATCCTGTGATGATCTATTCAGGACCTTTTTCAATTGCTCCTTGATTTGAATGATTGTGGGTCTAGAATCACTAGGAAACCTTCTTCTTAGAAAATCAGATTCAACTCTCTTTAAATAACTTAATTGTAGGCTTTTGGTTCCATGTGGTATTCTAAAAAGAAGCAATACAACGTATGCTGTGAATAACACATACTTGTCCCCAAGTTTGAATTTTCTTTTTGAAGCATTGTAAGTGTCTAGTATTTTCATTATATTTTTTGTAATTTTTTATGCAACTTTTCTTTGATAGTTTTCCTCTCATAATTGCATTTATCAGATACCAGAATAGTGTTTTTTGTATCTCAATGAGATGTTTATCACTGATATTATTCTTTATTACATAGAAATAGCTTCACCATTGAGACAAGGTTTGCTTTGAATTGACAGTATGCCTTTGCTCGTCCTTTTTTCAGCTTTCTTTGCTGCCCTTTTTCTTTTATCTATGACTTTGGCTGTATGAATATAATGTAGAATTATTTGAAAATTTAAGATGAAATTGATGTATGACATCTAGAAAACCCAGACAAAATTCACAACACTCAAACTCATATAATATTGATCAATATTATTGGGGTTAAAATCTTATACACCAAAATTCAGATTTGGAATATGTGTGATATCGGATTCCCCAAACTCATATAATATTGATCAGTTTATCAATATGTATGATATCAAATCACCCAAAGTCAGATATGTTTAGCTACCCTACTGAATTACTCCAAACAAATTAATATAAACTTAATGAAACTCAAATACGTCTATATGAGTTTCAGATTTCGAGCACAATTTTGAAATAAAATGGATTCAAACTCTGTTAAATTTTATTTGTTTTCAGATTGCAACAGTAACAGTCATACAAAACTCATATAATTTTAGCGGAGTATCCGATTTGAAACGTTGAAACTCATAAAAGTTCTCAATCACAAGTAACTCTAGATAACTATGAGTTCAAACATAAAAACTTTGTTATAATGAGTCCAACTAAGATGATTTTGTTTGAACATAATGTTTTGCAACATAAAGATTCGAACAAATTTATATGAGATTGATGATTATTGGATAAAAAACACAGAAAACATTGAACAAAGTCATCTAATGTTATACATTAGTTTCGCTTTTCCCATATCTGAATAAGGTTTGATATCCTTTGTTTAGGGTTTTTATTTGAAAATTTGTGCAAGAAGTAGTGATTTTTTGATGTTTGGTCGATGATTGATGCGTTTGAGGGTAGAGTGGTAGGGAGGACAAATCTAGAGTTTAAGGAGATGCAAAAGGGTAACCAATGCAGAAGAAGATGAAAATTGTCGAGGGTAGAGTGGTAGGAGGAGTTTGAGGGGACGCAAAAATGTAACCAATGCTGGAGAAGATGAAAAGTGTCCGCTAACGGAGAAGATGGATAGTGACGGATTTCTCTTTCTTAATCCTTTAAATCAACTCTAACCTAAGTTAGGAATCAGTGATGTATTTTTCTCTAAATGATGATTTGATTCCTAGATTTGGAATTGATTTTTGTTGAAGATCTCTCGCTACTTCTTTACTCTTCTCATGAATGCCTATTTTGGAGGAGGAAGCGTTTTTCTCGACTTGTGTGAATTGGAGTACATGAAGGGTGTTTTTGTCTGCTGACGTTTCAATAAGGGACCTCTGCCTATAGGAGAAAAGATTGTTAACCTGTAGTATTAAAACAAAATGTTGAGGGACCTGGCGCTAAATCCCCCTTCAAAATTTTATCCCTACACAAATGACCCGCTCCCAAGGCAAGGTACCCATAGATGGAACCTTGGATGCTAAAGTGAAACCAAGTTGTCAACCTGATGATCTCAAGATAGAAGGAAAGATCTATGCTGTGGTAAGGTTCATGAAAAAAAATCAGTCCGATCGGAATATCATGGCCCTTGATTTAATGGTCCTGAATTTTAATGATGTTATAAATTATTTGAATTCAATTCAATGAAGAGTAAAGACTAGATGAACATAAAACTGAGTACAGTGGGGATGACGGGGGATAAATAAAAATTGTGAAAGGAACTGGATTAAAGGTGAGACCAAGTGGTCCCCAAAGAGTTGATTGTACGTACAAACCGCATGTAGGGTCAGCGAATTGGTAATTTATTCATGATTAAAATAAAAGTCCTCTTATGTATGATACAGTAACTGAATTTTACTATGGAACTAATAAGAGTGGAGAACACCTTGTTCATTTTGACCTGTACTAATATGCATAAAGATTACCTTAATATTTAACAAGATAGTAATTATAAGTTACTATTCTTTCAAAATTAGTAAAATATTTAACAATCTAGCCAATTGAACCAGGTTCGACCAGAACTAGTCACTTCACCGGTTTGTTTAATAAAAAATGGGGTATTAGTAAAAATAATGTGTGAAAATCAGCCCGTGGGTAAAAACTTATAGTTAAACCAGTTTGATATAGTAGTGAAAAACAAGTGAAAATCGGTCCACTGGTAAAAAAAAGAAAAAAAAGAAAAAAAAAACGGAAAGTTGAATCAGTTGGATCCACCATTAATTATTTCAAAATGATTTTTTAATTTTATTATTATTATTATTTTTACATCACATTGAACCCGTTTAACTAGGTTGGACTGAACCAACCACTTCACCAGTTACACCCTCTGATATGGTTTTGAAGTCATTAATTGGGGCATACGAAATTGATGTTAGTTTCCCAGATATAGGTTCGGCGGTAGTGGAACCAGCAGTCAGTGGGTTTTCGTGGATTTGGTTAGTATATAGTTTTATTCATTTTACTCTAATAGCCTGTCACCGCTACTTACCAATGGCCATGGCATACATATCCTTCAACATTAAAAGCATAAACGGGGCTTACTAAAAGATTAGAATAGTAGATAACAAAACATTGTCTGATTAACAAATTATGATAGTTGAGTTGCATGTTTCTTGCTGCAGGGTGTCTCCTTGGGAGGCTTTTATTATGTGAGGATGAGGGGTACATACAATGCTCTTGTATCTCCCTTCGTTGCCTCTCTGTTGTTACTTCCTTTTCTATTATATAGTAGCTTTTGCTACCAATTCAAAAAACAGATAGATAAATATCTTCAGAAGGTCTAACTTGCTCTAGATGTTGTTTTGGAATGAATAATCTGCTATAAAGGACCCACCTTTGATCTGTAGACTCCCCTCCCAATCAAAACTAGATGACCGCAGTGGTTCATTAAAAGCCTACAAATGGATGTTTGCAACTGTCTATTTTTGCAGATTCTGAATTAAGGTTAGATGGTCAGACCCACTTGGAATGTAACCATAAAATACCCCAGATAACTTCAAGCCTGCTTTAATTGGAAAGCAAAATTATGGGACTCTTGCACGACCACAATCTGTTAGTTAGAATTGGGTTGCAACATGTTCTCCTCAACGTGGATCTGCCAATTACCAGCCAAACCAAAGAGACATCAAATGTGTAGTGCCACTAAATGATAAAGCTAAACAAGATAAAAGCTGCTAGACCTAGCAAATCCAGAGTCTTCCTTTTACATGTAACACAACTTAAGTACAACCATTGCTTACAAGTTACAACACATAATCTGAAGGTCTAAAGATGAGAAGGTACATGATCATTCACCGGGTGAATGGAGTTCTAAAAAGGACCATGGAGAGGTAATACACAAAATACAAAACCCAAATATTACGCGTGCTTTTGATAAGAAATGAAATGAAATCACGTTACCCAAAATAATTTTTTTCGAAGAGAGGGAGAGGGAACTCTAATTTGCTACCCTAGTATGAAAAAATGGCTACAATCTTCTAAAGATGGTCGATGGGCGTAAAAGGTACAGACTTTGACCTGAAAACCCGATACCCAACAAAGACAGAAATGCATAAGGCGACCACTGATAGGAGTAGGGAGAAGGCACTGGCAGCATCCCACGAACTTCTTGAATTCAATTTCAAACTAGAAATGCTTGAAGCTGAAACGATATCCAAAGGCACCCAGTCACAGTTAATGGAATAGTGTTGGGAGCCACTCCATGGATTTCCTTCCAACGGGTACCAGAATGCAACTGCCACCTTGCTTGACTGTCCTATAGTGAACTGAGCATCCTGCATTCACAAACAGAATTATTTTTCATATTTTCAATCAGAATGTGACTAGATGTATTACATGAAAAATGCTTATACTATTCTATAGATAGAGATGATAGTGTCTTCAAAACATGGTAGTTGCAGGGAAATTGACCTGTTGTAGACGATCCATTGTCCTAAGAGGTCTAGAGAATTCAAAATAATAATTGCCCTTCTGACCTGCTGCTGCATATGGGCTATCTTCCTCCACAAGACCTGCGGCCAAAATTTCAAATGTTGGATCATGTATGGAAACAAGTACAAGAGTGGGAGTAATAGGCCCTATACATTCACCATGTAGCCTACAAGGTGCGTTCCAAACATGTGGGCCAACTTGATTTGTATGAGTTTTTCTTTAGCAAGGTAGAGAAACCTATTTAGTCTCTTGACTGTTAAAATAGTTAAATACTTCTATGACCTTCTCACAACGTATTTAGTTTTGTGACAGTAGTAAAAGCCAAAACATATGACCATAAGACTATTGATTTGATGCTAGTTTAAGTTTTGTTTCTATGAAAAGTTTAGGCGCATAAAGTGTTGCAGATCACGTTGGAACCATTGTTGGGGGCATGAAAGGGGTATTGAATTGGGCCTCCTCATCTTCTTTGGTTGATTTCATCCGTAAACTTCGTATGCACAATTCCATGATGAAATTGCCAAATATCCATTATGTATGCTGTGGGTATTAAATTAATGCAATGTTAGGTGATTCTTGAATAATACCACTGTTGAGTTATTTGAATAGGGTATTGCATTCAAGGATCATAGTTTTGTCATCCAGAGCTGCATCAGACAGACACTGCATCACCTTTATATCAGGAGTCCATGTTCCATTTGGCACTCTCAACTATGGGAAGCGCTAGAACTCACGACTACGGCATTATTAAAATAGAGTTATATTGTTGCAATAACAGGTTTTCCAAGATGCACTCAAAACAAATAAGCTTGTAAAGCATCCTGTTCTGTGACATTGACTTCTAGACTGCCGCACGTCGTGAATAAATGCATGCAAGCAGTAAAAGAGCACTAATCAATCAACATGGATATTTTTAAATGGAAACACTATCTCATTGTTAACATATACCATTAGGACTCAAAATTATAAGTAAAGATAACGATTATTGCAAAGAACAAGACAAAGCTGCATACCTGAGTGAACAGTTAAACTGTCATGCCACCAAGCCCCTTTCCAGTTGTTTTGCCCACTTGAATCATTTCCTGATAAAACAAACATAAATGTTTAGGGTACTAAAAATCTTTTATGTTCTCTAAAAGATTTCCTAAACCAACTCATAATTGTCATGAATGAATTGAACTCCAACTTACAAACAGAATTCCAAACATCTACAAGTTATTTATATATTCCACACTATCTTCATATTCTCCTGTTGTAAACATCATGAGTTGCAATGGTGGAGCCAAGATTTTCTTTTAGTGTGGGCAAGCAATAATTGACTAACAGCTGCAAAGCCAAAATTTTTTTGTAGAGGGGATCAATAATTAACTCCACCAGTTTTGCTGCCGGTCCCAAGCCCGAGTAAAGGAGGAGGGTTGCGTTAAGTAGGTGACAGCCAGCGTAAAACTTTGTCACAACCCAAACATGAATTCTGAACAAATGATATTTCACGATAAGGCTAGGGCGTTCCCCACTTTAAGCGACACATTGCAGTATCGTCCAGCTGCAGTGAAAAGTGTGCAAGGGCTACCGCATGACTTTGGGCTAATGCAGTTAAAGAAGTTAGTCCATGAGAAGAAGAGGAGGAATAGGAAAATTAGACTTGCTACTTGGAATATAGGAACCTTGACAGGCAAGAGCATGGAGTTGGTTGAGGTAATGAAAAGAAGAAGAATTAGTGTGGCTTGTATACAGGAAACAAGGTGGAAAGGGAATAAAGCTAAGGAACTCATAGATGGGTATAAGCTTTTCTATGCAGGAAAGAGTAATACAAGAAATGGAGTGGGTATAATTATAGATAAGGATTTAAAAGAGAAAATTGTGAGGGTAAAGAGGTTTGGTGATAGAATTATAGCAATTAAACTAGTACTAGAGGAAGACATAATTCATATCATTAGTGCATATGCTCCCCAAGTAGGACTAGAAGAAAGTGTGAAAAGACAATTTTAGGAGGAGATGGATGATTTAATGCGAAAAATCCCAAATAGTGATAAAATTTTCCTTGGAGGGGATTTAAACGGGCATATAGGAAGAGATAATAAAGGATATGAGAAAGTGCATGGAGGGCATGGATTTGGAGAAAAGAATGAATTCGGAAACACTATATTGGACTTTGCAGTGGCATTTGAACTTATAGTAGCAAATACTTACTTTAAAAAGAGAGATGAGCATTTAATTACATATAAAAGTGGGAGTAATAGGAGTCAGATAGACTTTTTTCTAGTTAGAAAACAGGACCGATTGGCTTGTAAAGATTGTAAGATTATCCCACGAGAGAGTTTGACCACGCAACATAGGCTTGGAGTTTTAGATATTTGCATTAGAAGTAAAAAGAGAGCAGTAGTAAACAAAATGGACTCTAAAACAAGGTGGAGAGATTTGAAGGGGGAAAGAGCAAATATATTTAAGGACAAAATGATTGAGAAAGGAGAATGGAATATTGAAGGAGAAACTACAGTAATGTGGAATCAAATGGCTAATTGCATTAGGAATGTTGCAAAAGAGGTACTTGGAGAATCAAAAGGGAAGAAACATATTAATAAAGAAACATGGTGGTGGAGTATGGAGGTTTAGGAAGTTATTCGACAAAAAAAAATATTGCTACAAAGTTTGGCAGGGGACTAAGAGTATAGAAAATTTTGAGTTGTATAAGAAAACAAAGAAAGAAGCTAAGAAAGTAGTAAGTAGTGCAAAGTTCAAAGCATACGATGACTTCTATAATAGGTTGGGAACAAGAGGAGGAGAAAAGGATATTTTTAAGCTTGCAAAAATAAGAGAAAAGAAAAGTAGGGACTTATATCATGTCAAATGTATCAAGGACAATGAGGAAAATATTTTGGTGAAGGACAACGATATTATAGAAAGGTGGAAAGAATATTTTAGTAAACTTTTAAATGAAGAATATTTGGGCGATACAAGAGTGGAGGAGGATACTTCATTACAAGAGTATAATTTTCTCCGTAGAATTAGAGGGGTGGAAGTGAAGAAAGCATTGAAGCGAATGAAAACAGGAAAGGCAACAGGCCCAGATGGTATTCCGATAGAGGTATGGAAATGCTTAGGAGAGGTTGGAGTAAGTTGGTTATGTAGACTATTCAATAAGATACTTGTGACAAAGAAAATGCCGGATGAATGGAGAAGAAGCATTGTAGTACCTATATATAAGAATAAAGGAGATATACAAAATTGTACCAACTATCGAGGGATTAAACTAATAAGTCACACTATGAAGTTATGGGAGAGAATAATAGAGCAAAGACTGAGAAAAAAGACTAAGATTTCGGAAAATCAATTTGGTTTTATGCCAGGGAGATCAACTATGGAAGCTATCTTTTCACTTAGGCAATTAATGGAAAAATACCGAGCAAAGAGGAAAAATCTACATATGGTTTTTATCGATTTGGAAAAAGCCTATGATAAGGTACCGAGGAATTTAATTTGGTGGGTCTTAAAGAAAAGGAATGTTCCAAGAGGTTACATTGAAATTTTAAAGGATATGTACGCAGGTGCAATAACAAATGTGAAAACCAAATGTGGAGAAACGGGGGAATTTCCCGTGACTATGGGCTTACATCAGGGATCATTCTTAAGCCCTTATCTCTTCGCATTAATTATGGATGAGTTAACTGTGCATATTCAAGAAGAAGTACCATGGTGTATGTTGTTCGCAGATGATATAATATTGGTGGATGAATCAAGAGAGGGTGTAAATGCAAAGCTTGAGAGATGGCGGAGGGCATTAGAATCTAGAGGCTTTAAAATAAGTCGTACAAAGACAGAATATATGGATTGCAATTTCAGTGGACATATACAAAGTGTTGAAACCACTGTCAAAATTGAAACCCATGAGATACCACGTAAAGATTCTTTTCGGTACCTAGGATCGATGATTAGTAAGGATGGGGAGATTGACGAAGATGTGGAGCATAGGGTAAGAGTTGGATGGATGAAGTGGAGACTAGCTTCGGGAGTACTTTGTGATAGACAAATGCCAACAAAATTGAAGGGAAAATTTTACAGGACAGTGGTTAAACCAGCTATGACATATGGAGCAGAATGTTGGCCAATTAAGAAGACACATATTCATAAGATGGATGTAGCAGAAAAGAGAATGCTTAGGTGGATGTGTGGTAAAACTAGGAAAGATAAAATTAGAAATGAGCGCTTTCGAGAACATTTAGGGGTAACACCAATAGGAGATAAGATTAGAGAAACTCGTTTAAGATGGTTTGGGCATGTTGAGCGTAGGCCAGTAATGGCACCGGTGAGAAAAAGTTTGGATATACAGGTAGAGGGTCCATCAAGAGGTAGGGGTAGGCCGAAGAAAACATGGATTGAAGTCATTAATTCAGATTTGAAGAAGTTGCACTTATCGAAAGATTTAGCTCAAAATAGAACGGAATGGAGAAATAGAATTCATGTAGCCGACCCCAACATGGTTGGGATAAGGCTTTGATGATGATGATGAGAGGGGATCAATAATTTTTTTGCTTATCATTTTAAAAAATATATTTATTTTTCATAGTTTTTCAATAATATCTAAAGAAATAAGATCCTATTTGAAAACACCTAAATACTTTTAAAAACATAATTTCTCAAAAACTTTAAGGATAGTTAAAATACAAAAGTAATATGATTTATCATAATAAATCCAAACTACTAAAAATAATCATTTACTCATTTTACTCATTTAGGACTAATAATTGTACCTCACTCAAATTAAAGTAGGGGCCATACAAGATTGATCACTTGTAAACAGATCCATCCATAATTTATTAATAAATTGACAGCTTAGTTATACTCATTTAATGTGCCACAATGGCTATTTTATATATCAATGATTGAAAATCCGTTGATTGATTATTTGTAATCTTTTGATGGGCCATGATGCTTGCAATAGTATAGATGATTGAGAGCATCCCATTGATTGCCCTATACTAATGTAATTAAAAAGATGAAAAATCAAGGTATAATATCCATGCTAATCAGAATAAACACCATCCCCTTAAGTGGTTTTCCCAAATTTTCCTATACTAAGAGTTAGCCTCGGCCCACCATTAGATTGAGTTAACAATAGACTTCTTTGTGTTTCAATCGTTGGTAAGGGTTTAAAATGCAATCCAAAACAGAAGCCATGATAGCTAAATCTATTTGCAACGAAAGACTTATCCAAAATTGTCGTGAAGGAAAAAAATATTTGAGAGAGAAAGAGGGAGGAAAAAATTTAGTTGATTGATTGCAAGTTTCAACCACTCCTTAAAATTTGGAGAATAATTTACTGACTTCTTTTGCAACTAAATGAGAGACAAAAATATCCCCAAATCCTTTGTAAATTCTCTGATTGTGTAGGAGAAAAAGTAGATGAGTGGAGGCAAAATTGTTAGGGACCATAAATTCTTCAAACTACTCCCATGAATTAAAATCACTATCCAAAGTTCAAAGTTTTTTTTTTTTTTAATCTAACCATCCAAAGTTCAAAGTTGAGTGGGGGCAATTGCCCCGACTCAACCCCCTCTCCCTCCGCCCTTGATGAGTTAGCACTTCCCAAAAAATGGAAAAAGTAAAAAAAAAAACATGAGTTGGGATACAGCAAATGTGTTTGTAATTTTTATATAGGGATGGCAAACAAGCATGGTTGATTGTGAAAGTCTTCAGGTTCACTGGTTGAAGCATATATTTGTTGTTGGGTCTAGGTCAGATTAGGCACATATTTTGATCTAGGCCTAACCTAACTCATGGGCTGCAGTCTAACAACACATTTTTTGGTTCAGTTTGGGCGTGGTAAGGTACATCAAACACGGTTTGGGTTAATTGTGGGGTCAGCTTCTACTACCTCTATGTGTAAATATGAAGTAGTGCAGGAAAGAATAATAGCCAATGGGCTAATCTCCAAGCCAAAAGGCTTAATGATAGAATTTCTTGGTGCCTCACCAAAGACAAACAAAACTCTCTCAACTAAAAACCAAACTCAAATTCTTATTCAATATCAATGTCTATGTGTCCCATAAAGAGGGATTACATCTTTATTTATAGCTAAGGTACTCTCTAATTAAGTAAATAACCTAATTCAATCCAAACAAGGAATCCTAAACTAAACATAAGATAAACTTCTAAAAAAAATGAATCATAATCAATTAAGAAAGCAACTACTATTATAAAAACATAAGACTCCTAATAAAAACTAATCTTCTCTGCTGGGCTTTGTTGGTTTTGGGCCCAATGGCTGGCCAATCATGGATCTGGCCTGCATCAGTTCTTCTCCGCTTGGAGGAAAACTTGTCCTTGAGTTCTGTAAATGTTCACCTGGGTCGAAAATTATTCGAACAAACTTTTGTCTTGTCTACAAATCCACATTTTCATGACATAGCTTGAAAGCTTTTCGCAATCTTTTCCTCCATGTAATAGGAGATCAGAATGTTCTCGACTGTTGGTCTTTGCATGGAGCTTGGATGTGTGAACAGACTAGTAGATGCTTTAAATGTTGACTAGCGGATATCCATATGTGATCTCTAAAGATGAAGTCAATGTGGGGAACTTTAACAACTTGAACTGCTTGTGAGATAACTAAAACAATGGATTGTAATGTTGACAACCTAACTGGATTTTCTGAAAAAGATGGATCAATCAATTCTCTTGGATGTGTAATGGTAATGCCAAACCGATGAATATTTGTAAAATCTGCTTCTTCGTGTTCTTCTTTTGAAGCCTCATGATCAAAGTCGTTAATGTGCACTTGTTTTTGTTCTTTTCTACTAATTGATGTACCTTTTGCTTCTCACTTGAAGTTGTAATGAGATCTTTCTTTCCATGAACGGGCTTCTTAACATCACCATTGGAATTTTTTCCTTCTTTGGGTTCATTTTTTGACTCTTCGATTGATGGTGATGAGGTAAATAAAAAGGTTGCTTGTTGTAATGGAACAAGGTCAACATATCACCCTTTCCAAGAAAAGGAATAGATATTCTTCTCTTTGTCATATTGTATTTTTCGATTAAGAAGCCATGGTTGTCCCAAAAGAATATAAGTGATATTCATGGGAGTTACAGCGCACCAAATTTTATCTTCATATAAACCAATCTTGAAATGTACTCGACATCTGTGAGTTATAGTAATAACAGAAGTATTAGACCATGCAACTTTGTAAGGCTTTGGGAAAGTCTCTGTAGGCCAATTGAGTTTATCAATAACATCTTGTGCCACAAAATTGATAGCACTGTCATGATCAATAACCAAATTAGTTACCCTGTCTTCACACCTTACTCGCGTCCTGAATATCATAGTTTGCTTCCATTCTTTGTCTTCCCTTTTATTGGTGGTGAGAAGTCTGCGAATGACAAAGGTGTGAGTATCTTCTCCTACAAAATTTATTTCCATCAGATGATCTCTCAATCGTTGTGGAGAATATTTTTTCTCAGGCCTAACTTGTTGCAGGTGGGACTATTGAAGCATATGCTTAACATGAATTGCTTCCTTATATGCTTCATGAACATTGTTGTAAGGTTTCATCTTCTCAGGAATATCTAGCTTCAAACCTATGATAAAGCGAGTCAAATCATGCAACTCATTCTGTTCCAAGCCACAAACTTGGTGCAGTCTTAAAAATTGAATCAAATATTCATAAACTATCAAATTTGCTTGTCTGAGATTAAGGAATTGCTCCAAGTAGACCTCATTTGTAAAATACCAATCTCCATATTTATACTCATACAACATGCTTTGAAATTCATTAGACGGTTAGGATATTGATTTTACAGCAAGAAAACAAAATCTTCTAAATTCTAAAAAATGAACTAATTTGATGGCTTGATCTTGATGACAAAAATACGTAAGTGAAGATGGATAGTGAATCAAACTAAAATATCATCCTTCTGAGAATCAATGGCTGAGATCAATCAATACAAAAAGACTGGATTGTTTCGGCTGGGCCCAATTATATATATATTTTTTATTGTACTACTGTGGATTTGAACTTAGGTCGGGCTTAACCTCAATGAAGCCCAAAAGTTGGCATGTGCAAAGAACACGCAGGCTCCTCGGGATCGATGCATCAACAAAAGAAAATGAAGGAATGGGTTAAATCCCTCTTCGATTTCTACTTGGCTTCGGCAGAAAATACAAGGGAGGAAGCGCTAGGGTAGGCGGCGCTCAGTGAAGATGATGTCGACGACGTGCAACGAAGAAACAGGCGGCAAGTGGTTGGTGAACGGTACATCCTCTCCTCATCTTCTTCTCTGTTCTATCTCCCTCGTTCTCTCTCTCCTTTTTTTTTTATCTTTGTTGGGTTGGGTTTCAATGGGCAGTGGAGGGAGTCGGATGGGCGAGTGCAACGGCTTCTATACCGACAGAGTGTGGCGTGGAGATTGGGTTTCTGCTGATGGTTGCGTCGGAGAAGAGGATGAGGATTTTCGGATTTGGGTACGGGATTTGTGGAGATTTGGTTTTGGGAAGTGGGTTTGAGAAAGGGGACTTTGGTGTCGGGAAGTGGATACTTGGGGTCGGATAGGTTGTCATGGGATGGGGGAGATGAGGATGAAGGAAAGAATGGCAGGATGGGTTTGGGCTTGGCGTTTGGTTAGGGCTTGAGATGGGGGATGCTAGTGGGGTATGGTTTGGTTTGGGGCCTTTTTTTTTTTTTTTTTTTTCAGGGATGTCGCAAGGAAGGCCGGGAAAAGGGGTTTCAGGTGTTAGGGTTCCAGATAGTCGAGAGTGGGGTTATGGGGGTGCCTGTGGAGGGTTATGATGTTTTCGGTGGTGATGGGGAAGAGGGCTAGGGTTTCGGTATGACGGGAGGGATGGGTGTTGGAGTGGGTTTTAGTCGTTTTGTAGTAACGATGAGGACTGACAATGCTGGATGATGATGAACGATGACTGGTAGAGACCAAACGAACAGGGAAGGGAAAAGTTACCTTCAATCGGCAATCAAACAGACAGCGATCTGAGATTGAATCTTCGCTCTGATACCAATTGAAGCAGTGCAGGGAAGAAGAATTGCCAACGGGCTAATTTCCAAGCCAAAAGGTTTAATGATAGAATTTCTTGGTGCCTCACCAAAGACAAACAAAACTCTCTCAACTGAAAACTAAACTCAAATTCTTATTCAATATCAATGTCTATGTGTCCGATGAAGAGGGATTACATCTTTATTTATAGCTAAGGTACTCTCTAATTAAGTAAATAATCTAATTCAATCAAAACAAGGAATCCTAAACTAAACATAAGATAAACTTCTAAAAATAAATGAATCCTAACCAATTAAAAAAGCAACTATTATTATAAAAATATGACTCCTAATAAAAATTAATCTTCACTGCTGGGCCTTATTGGTTTTGGGCTCAATGGCTGGCCAATCATGGATCTGCCCTGCACCAAAACACCAATGGCAAAATAGAGTTCCAACAGCACTATAGTGTGGGTGGCATACAAAAGAGTTTTTGAGTCAGTATTAATAAAGTTTTTCATTGGCATAATTTGATCTAATCCCAGAACCAAGTATAGGCATAGTGTCATCAGGCCTTGAGTATGCAAAAGCCAATGATGCAGTTATCAATATGGTTCTCCGTCAACAGACCATGCTAACAACAAGCCTAGGTAGGAAAATCCTAACTCCCAGTGTTAGAAATCTCTTCTATTCAACATGCACCATGTTTGTATTTCTTTCTCACTATTTAAGTGAAGGAATTAGGTGGAAGGAATATTTTAGCAAACTTCTAAATGAAGAGCATTTGGGCGATACAAGAGTTAAGGATGATACTTCATCACTAGAGCATACTTTTCTCCTTAGAATTAGAGGGGTGGAAGTGAAGGAAGCATTGAAGCGAATGAAGACAAGAAAGGCAACAGGCCCAGATGGTATTCCGATAGAGGTATGGAAATACTTAGGAAAGGTTGGGGTGAGTTGGTTATGTAGACTATTCAATAAGATACTTGTGACAAAGAAAATGCCGGATGAATGAAAAATAAGCATTGTAGTATCTATATATAAGAATAAGGGAGATATACAAAATTGTACCAACTATCAAGGGATTAAATTTATGAGTTATACTATGAAGTTATGGGAGAGAATAATGAAGCATAGACTGAGGCAGAAGACCAAGATCTCTGAAAATTAATTTGTTTTTATGCTAGGGAGATCAACTATGGAAGCTATCTTTTCACTTAGGCAATTAATGGAAAAATATCGAGCAAAGAGAAAAAATCTACACATGGTCTTTATCGATTTGGAAAAAGCCTATGATAGGGTACCGAGGAATTTAATTTGGTGGGTTTTAAAGAAAATGAATATCCCCAGAGGTTACATTAAAATTTTTAAGGATATGTATGATTATGAACGAGCAGTAACAAATGTGAAAACCACATGTGGAGAAACGGGTGGATTCCCTGTGACTATATGTTTATATCAGGGATTAACCTTAAGCCCTTATCTCTTTGTATTAATTATGGATGAGTTAACTGTGCATATTCAAGAAGAAGTACCATGGTGTATGTTGTTTGCAGATGATATAGTATTGGTGGATGAATCAAGAGATGGTTTAAATGCAAAACTTGAGAGATGGCGCGGGACATTAGAATATAGAGGCTTTAAAATAAGTTGTACAAAGACATAATATATGGATTGTAAATGCAAAACTTGAGAGATGGCGGGGGGCATTAGAATTTAGAGGCTTTAAAATAAGTTGTACAAAGACATAATATATGGATTGCAACTTCAGTGGACATATACAAAGTGGTGTAACCACTCTCAAAATTGAAACCTATGAGATACCACGTAGAGATTCTTTTCGGTACCTAGACTCGATGATTAGTAAGGATGGGGAGATTGACGAAGATGTGGAGCATAGGATAACAGCTAAATGGCTGAAGTGGAGACTAGCTTTTGCAATGCTTTGTGACATACGAATGCCAACAAAATTAAATGGTAAATTTTACAGGACAGTGGTTAGACCAATTATGACATATAGAGCAGAATGTTGGCCAATTAAGAAAACGCATATTCATAAGATGGGTGTAGTGGAAATGAAAATGCTTAGGTGGATGTGTGGTAAAACTAGGAAAAATAAAAATTAGAAATGAGCGCTTTCGAGAGCATTTAGGGGTAGCACCAATAAGGGATAAGATTAGAGAAACCCGTTTAAGATGGTTTGGGCATGTTGAGTGTAGGCCGGTAATTGCACCGGTGAGAAAAAGTTTAGCAATACAGGTAGATGGCCCATTAAGAGGTAGGGGTAGGCCGAAGAACACATTGATGAAGGTCATTGATTCAGGTTTGAAGAAGTTTAACTTATCGAAGGATTTGCCTCAAAATAGAATGAAATGAAGAAACAGAATTCATGTAGCTAATCCCAATATGGTTGGGATAAGGCTTTGATGATGATGATGATATCTAAGTCAACGAATAAATGAAGTATAAGTTTCTCCTATCAAGGAGATTAGTGGATGGCTAAATTAGGTGGCATAGAAGAACTTCATTTTCCAATGAAACAGAAAAAAGGAAGAAGATTAGAGGTAAAGCATAAGGGAAAGACCAACTTTTCATTCTTCAAACCTTCAAAGAGGAATGGGGAAAAACCTTCTCCACAATACAACTAAGGGCCTGTTTGTGCATATAAAATACATAGGAATTCATGGTGAGATGAGCTCCACCAAAATTATTAAATGGGTAAGGTGTGAAGGATATAAGGTGAAGACATCGATGGGACCTTGACTTTTCTAGGTATTGAGTTACTGGGGTGATGGTTGGTTATCATTTCCCATCTTTCCCTTGATTTGGTCTCCATTGTAAGGTGAGGTTATTTGGTGGTTATTTTTGGATATTCACCCTCGATTCTTCATTGTTAACCACTTACAGAAACACAATCATAGGTATCCAACTACCTGAAACAAACACGAGCTAAAGGAAATGGAAATTACTAAGTCACCATTAAATATACTATCCTTGCATGAAATTTGAAGTCATGGGCTAACTGCACTCCCCACGGGCATGGGCATCAATTAGTACGATCAATACCTAGCCAGACTAATAAGACAAATGGTCTATTGTTGACATTGAATGATGTGAACAAAATCATGACCCAAGCATAAGTTGCATATCCTGGAGTAGAGAATCATATTTTCCTTGAAATAACAAACCTCGCTCGAACCAAGAATTACCTGAAGGAAACCATAAAAAAGAAACAAAAAATACCTGAAGGACCCATTCCATCAAGGTATCTACAGTGGGGAGTCCAGCCGTACACATCAACCAAATGGCCAAACCTATTATGTGAACATCACAAGAGCTTCAAATTAAAGAAAGAAACCAAACAAATGCCTGAACTACTGGTTTAGTTAAAAAAAGGAATTGTACTATTATTACCTGTCACCTCCATTCCCTTCTCTATTATCTATTGGGTTGCCACCATAAAGTCGCCCAGGAATAGCATTTCCAATGGAGAAGTGCATAATATCAACTTCATGGCCTCGGCAGTTTTTGCTGTTGCATGCATCCTTTGTTTCTTTACACCCACCCATCTTCAGTAATAGAGATTTTATTAGTTCTTTTACCAAATACATAGATCATTTAAATAAGCTAAAAAATGAAAAGCAGTAATACACTAAAAAGTGTCTCATAAAACTAAAAGTGACAACTGTACTATAGCACATGGCATAAAAAAATTTTTGAAGAATACAAGCAAGGTCCAGATCCATAATTCTTTTAATACAAAGATGACGATCCATAAAATAACCAACTAATTGGACCATACAAACAAAAGCAAATAGAAAACTTCAGTAAGAGTGAAAAAAGGCAAACAATCTAGGTACATCAGAAATACTTACATTATGATAAGAAGCATTCTCACCAACTTGAAACATGATAGCAACTGAAGGGCATCTGGTATTGACACTGCATTATCATCGACACAACAAGTTCAACCAAAATGATAATACCAAAATAATCACAACAAGCATTTGAAGCATTTAAAGGAAATACTCATCTAAAATTTTCTTGTCTAGAACATAAAAAAGAATTTGGGGTGCCCCAGGATGTGAAAATAATCATTATTATCAATATGCATATTTAATTGTATTCTGATACATGTTGCTCAGATTTCAGTTTTTTTTCTCATAACGACCTTAAAAATTGGATTAAGAACTGCAAAATTAGGAGGAATTGGAAAGCACAGCTACAAGTATAAAGGAAATAGAGTGTAGGATAAACTTGAGAGAATACTTTCAAGTCACAGTTCTACTTCTTAGTGAGCTAACTCTTAAAATCTGATTCTCTAATTTATAACCCAGGCTTGTTCAACATATAGTGATGCATACACCTCAACATGACCAGGTTTCTGCTTCTTCCTATCATACAGGATAGAAAAATGATTTGATTTTCAATACAACTAAAAAAGAAAGAGAAGCAAAAGAATTTTCAATACAATTCAAATAGAAAGAGAAGAAAAAGAATGATTAAAGACAATAAAATAAAGCCCATATATAGCCCAAATATTTGATAAGAGAAAAAAAAAAAAAAAAAAAGAGAGAACATGGAAACAACTCACAAGAATCTCAAACTCCATGTCGAAAGTTCAATAATTTCAGAAAATTAGAAGGGAAAACTATCAGAAAATCTCAATTCAACATAAACTATGACACGTCGCAAAACATCATCAAGATCATTCAGTTCCATTCAGTTCATTAAACTCCAAATAATCCCAATCCAGTAATCATTTTCAAACAGGAAAACAAAGTGAGATAAAATTTACACAAAGCAAACAGATTCCCTCACCCTTTTGTGTAAGCATAATCCCCACCAACCTGCAGCAGGAAGTACACACTATTTCCATCATGCAGAGCCTGTAAAAACAAGGTAGAAAAGGCTCATCTGATATCCTAAAAAAATTTAAACAACTAAGAACAAAGCAGAGAAAGAAACCAAAATCACCTCTTCACAATCAGAACCATTCAAAGAATAATCAAACAAATCATTCTTTCACTCTAAAGCCTACAATCCCCTCATCAAAATTGATATCAGCAAAAAGCTCAAAACCCAACATAAATAAAATATTCCAGGTCCCAACCAATAGAAAGAGCAATTTTTTGAAGGAAAAAAAAAAAAAAAAACCTCCCATATAGGTCCCATCACCCAAAAGTAAAGCACACCCAAGTAGGGAATTAAACATGACCAATCATCCAACCAAACAAACCACATAACCATACAAAAAGATCCATTCTCAAAACTAAACAAAACCCAAATCCTAAAACACCCCAGAAGTGGCAATTACATCATCCACAAAGTCTCCCACTCAAAAAAGATAAAAAGGGGAAAGATCGTGCCTTTACACTCATCTGGCCGCCTTTGTACTTATTTTCCTCATCTGGGTCGAGAGCAGGAAGCAGAGAGAACTCGAACCCATCGACGTCGCTCCAATCATCTCCATGCCCATCGACGGTCACGATTCCGGGTCTGTAATCGGCCATGATTCGAGTATCCGAGCTCGATTCGCAGCTCCCGCCATGATCTTCGTGCGAGAGAACGGACCCAATCAACGAAGACCAGAAGATGGCCGATATGAATAGGGATCTGGACATCGTCGGATGCGAGCAATTGAGGAGAAATTGGAATTCAATCATTGCTTCGCGAACGAGGAAGAGCATAAAAATACGATCTTTTTGGGCCGCCAAGGCGACGACGACCGAATCGAGCGTGGGGAGAAGTTTCCATCGGTGACGAATTGGGTGAAGGTCAAATGACGATCTTGCCCATGGTGATGTTGGAAGCGGGCCTCACAATTTGGGCCTGTCCCTTGGCCCTCCTAATGTTTTTATATTATATTATATTTATATTTATTCACATATACATATATATATTGCACACACTAAGAGTGTATTTTGATGTAGGATAGAGTAAAATAGTGTAGAGTAAATTCAAAATCAAAAAAGAATAATATATAATGGAATTATGATGATTTTTTATTTTTAGTTGCTTAATATACGATGGAGTTATAAAGTTATGAGGAAGAAAAATGTGGAGTAGAAAAGGGATTTCACTTCACCAAAATGATGCAGAAGAGATTGGGGAAGAAGATGAAGTGATTCCTTCTCACATGCAAGATCTATTTGCTATTGGATTTGTAAGAAGGTAAGATGAAGGAGAGATAGATGTAGTTCCAATAGAAATTGAGGAGGAAGAGGAAACGAATGGGTCTTGACTTGTTTTAAATCAGCTTTTTTCTAAAAACTAAAAACAAGTCCAATTTGCTTGTTAGATTTATTATTTGAGTCAAATATACTCTAGTTGGGTCAAGATGGATTCGAATTGAATTGAGCCATTTATAAAAGACGACTCACATGTGGAAATATACATGATGCAACCAAAATGATGCCATTATGATGTAAAACCATAAAATCTAAGTTACGAGAGAGTCCTTGACTACCTAAATACAGTTCGAACCCAGTTTGATTACCTATCCATGACCTAAATTCAAGGAATTTGGAATAAGTTAGCCTAAATAGCTAACCATTAGGGCAAAGTAGGATTAATTATAGTTAATTATGATTAACTCGGTTTTAGACTTACAATGACCTTTCCTTTTTTTAATCAGATAAAAGGGAAGAATGCTGTTTCATTGTCTGCTATTGCAACATAGTCCTGGCTTTTGGCTCATCGGAATCTCACTGTTTATCAAGGGTTTCTCAAAGACAACTCACATGTGGAAATATACATGATGCAACCAAAATGATGCCATTATGATGCAAAACCGTAAAATATAAATTACAAAAGAGTCCTTGACTACCTAAATAGGGTTCAAACCCGACCCGATTACTTATCCATGACCTAAATCCAAGGGATTTGGAATAAGTTAGCCTAATACAGGTAACCATTAGGGTAAAGTAGGATTAATTATAATTAATTATGATTAACTTAGTTTTAGACTTACAATGAACTTTCCTTTTTTTAATCAGATAAAAGGGAAGAATGTTGTTTCATCGTCTGCTATTGCTACATAGTCCCGGCTTTTGGCTCATTAGAATCTCACTGTTTATCAAGGG
This sequence comes from Sextonia rubra, assembly GCA_037013555.1. NCBI lineage: Eukaryota > Viridiplantae > Streptophyta > Magnoliopsida > Laurales > Lauraceae > Sextonia > Sextonia rubra. The sequence continues at coordinate 98,558,531 of JASUAD010000001.1, read as the reverse complement.
TTTCTCAAAGACAACTCACATGTGGAAATATACATGATGCAACCAAAATGATACCATTATAATGTAAAACCGTAAAATCTAAATTATAAAAGAGTCCTTAACTACCTAAATAGAGTTCAAACTTGACTCAATTACTTATCCATGACCTAAATCTAAAGGATTTGGAACAAGTTAGCCTATTATAGGTAACCATTAGGGCAAAGCAGGATTAATTATAGTTAATTATGATTAACTCGATTTTAGACTTACAATGACCTTTGCTTTTTTTAATCAGATAAAAAGGGAAGAGTGTTGTTTCATCGTCTGCTATTGTGACATAGTCCTAGCTCTTGGCTCATCGGAATCTCATTGTTTATCAAGGGATTATCAAAGATCGAATGTGGAAAGATCAAATACAGATTTCCTTGGAGAAATCCCGATATATTTATGGAGACGGGAAAGTTTAATGGGTCATGAAAAAGGGTATGAGTTTGTGACATTCTGTTATCTCAATTCGAATGGTCATCGTGTAAAAGTGTCAATCCTTTGGTAGTGTAAGAGGGGTCCCTTGGTTGTGGGGGAAATTCAGCCTTCAATTCCTTATAGGGATGACCAGGTCATTTTCTAGGTACAGAATCATTCTTCCCTTGTAGTCACTTCCTCCATCATCCGCCTTTCTTCTATAATGGCTCACTTGTTTCAATGGAGTAATTGATGCCAAGTCGTCCTCAATTATCTGATATTCTTCAAGCGTCCGGTGTGTATGAAGCTGTCCTTGTGACAAGAGATAAGGTAGGCTGTCTCAATAATGGAATATGCAGGGAAATCGTAGAGCTTTTTTGTCATGCAACCAATACTATTATCACCCCGAATACAAAGTTGGGATTTGCTTTGACAGAGTTTGAAGACATTTTTGGGTTGTCTGTTTTGGGTGAGCTTTACAAGGGGGTAATTCCTTCTCACGAACACTTGATTAGTTATTCCGAAGAATTTTGAGCTATATTTTATCAAGCATTTGCTCTTAACGATTTGTCCTGGAGAAAAGTGACCGGGCAAAGACTGCTTGTTGGGTTGACAATCTCATCGGGGACGAAGAAGAGAGAAAACAATGTCTTGATGTGAAACGTCTTTTCTTTTTTAGTCCGAATGTATTTTGTCGGAGAGTTGTCAAGCAGGGAACTAAGCCCATCATGTCGTATGAACAATGTCCTGATTTTCTCATGCAAATACAGAATCATTTTACTAAGGACATGTGAAGAAGAAAGATAGCCCCCATGTATCTTGCAGCGTGGTTATCTGAAATTATTTTTGCCAAAAGTGGAAAGGAAGTGAGAACCTATTGCATCTTCCCCGCTTGGAAAATGGCTTTTGGGACTCGGTATGCATTGGCTCTTGCACTAGCTAGTTATCTTTGTACAGAGTTAAAAGAACGTAGGCTACTTGGTGCGTTTGGTTTCACTTTGTAATGTGATCTTTTTAGAGCACCTTCTTAATTCCTTATTTGTGTACCACTACGATGGTTTGCATCGACTTTGTGATAGTGATAATCTTCTTTCCTATCGAGCAGTTACTTGTGGCTTTGGGGAGTGTTTTCCCCTTCGAGAGGCGTGAGAACATCTATTAGATCATTGCAACTTTGTGTTTTGTTGCCTGCAACTTACCAGCTTGGGAAGATCTGGGTCAAGCTTTGCAATTTCGCAACAAATTGACATTCAGAATACTTCCATTCGGCCTTACACTTTAACCAGTGATGAGAGAAAATAGTTGGTGCCAATTTGTCCAACCAACTTGGTTTATAGGTGGAGCAGCACTATGCATATACAGCCATATGTGCCACCTTTTTTTGTTAAGCAATTTGGTTACTCTCAAGGGATTTGTGGCTATCCCAGTTCAGTAAGAGGAGTCATTGAATAAGGAACTCTTCTTGATGCCAAGAATACTTGGAATTTCTTTCCAGTCATCAACACCGAGGCGCATTTTCCTTTTCCAAAAGCTCAAAAGTACTCACTTTTTGTCTAGTTTTGCCAAATGGTATATGGAAAGTTGTTCGTTCTTCTGTGGTGTGTATCCCAAAAATGATTGCATTGGGGAATTTGCCACAGCCAAAGAAAAGGGTAGATTAGATAAGGGTGGACTTGGCAAATATGTACAAGAACAGCAAGTTTACAAATAGGCTATTGCATTGTCCCTTTTGGTCCACGAAAAGGTAGAAGTGAGCAGTCATGCCCTAAAATATGAGGTCCTTAAGACCCTCAAATCACGATACATGACGGGTCCATAACAATTAAATTAGAGAAATTCCATATTTTAAATAAATAGTCCAAATGGAATAACAATTAAACCAATTCACTAATGTAATTAAATAAATAAGAATAAAGTGAGAGTAATCCTTAAAACATAATAATAAACTTCTCAAATGCTAATAATTTCCAATTCAACCCTCGGAATCTAAAGCTATAGTCCCGTAGCTCATCTCTAGTCTCAATTCTGCAAAACAAGTTAGGTTTTCTTGGGTTCCGGATCAACCTCGAAATCTGTGGGGGAAAAAACAATAGTGAGTAAGACTCAACAAGTAATACGAATCATAAAACCTAACAAACAGGTAACAACCTAAGGAATCAAATTTTGGAGTAATGGTTCGTATATATAAGGCATATCAAATAAGTGCTATATCTTGAAAAGAACAAGAAGGTAATGTGATCGAAATTCGAAATATTTCAAATAAATGAGCAAATAATCAAATTAACAAATAAAAAGAAAAGGCATCTTTGCAGTAAACAACATATCAAAGTGTACTCGCTAGAGTTAAACTTGAACCAAGCACAAAATGCCCGCAGGTACAAGCCATTTTCAAATCTAAAGGTGGCATGAGCTCTGAAATACCTGTAATCTCCAAAACAAAGTGGGACTAGCTGCAGACTAGCAATATAGTACAAAGGGATCCCAACCCCAATGTCATACCCAAAAGGGGCTAAAATTCGTGTGTGAGCGTCCCTATGGTTCGTTGCCCATACTTTAAAGAATGCCTTACAATATAAAGAGCACAATAGCAATTATGATAAATTCTAAATTTTCGATTGCAAAAGAAGCTAGGGTTGAGATCACAAATCAACCTATGTTATCATAATTTTTACAATTTTCATCAAATGGCAATTAAGTTAATACTTCACAAATAGTCCTTTTTATACTTGATAATGCCAAAGGGAGTGAGATTGGGTATATGATAATCATGGTATTCTAAAACAAATCAAAAGCATCAAAATATCCTAATATTCTAGGATTATTCAGCAATTTGAAAATTTTCACATTTTAAACCAAAGTGAGACAAGGACATAAAATTAAACTCTAATATCAAGGAACCATAGTAAGACTACTTGCATCGATTATCAGTATTCAGAGAATTTGTCTCGTTCTAATTTGCAAGTTCGACAAGAGTTCCTAATAATGATATTCAACAAATAAATTTAGTAATTTGGGCCAGTAAGATATCATAGCATGAGTAAATTATAACATGATGATGAAAATATGACATAGAGAGAGTATATAATAGGTTAGATGACGACATGCACATCTACAATAAACATGAAGAAAAGCTTAAGGAAATAGGATGTTAACCTAATACAGTAACCTAGAAAGGAAATGGAGAAAAAAATAAAATATCATACCATAAAGAGAGGATACCTTTTGCAAAGGAAGAAATTGAGTTTGTAGATGTGATTTAAGGGAAAAAGAGCTTTATATTTATAAGAAAAGTAAAAGTAAGGGTCTAAAAGAATTTTAATCTTAGCCAACTAAACCAAAGAAGTTTAATTCAAATAAAACTCTATTCTTAAGTAGAGTTAAAGTAAATCAATACACTTAAGAGAGGTTTAATTCAAATAAAACTCCAAATTGAGCACAACTCTATTATTCCCAACTCTAATAATTTATGGGGCCCATATAGTAACTAATTAATTATCCAAATTTAAATAGCTTAAAATCTTAAAAAATAATAATAGCAATCACATGTGGGGTCTATCACAGATCAAATCATGGGTTAAAATTAATTCTAATTTAAAATTAAAATTCGGATTGTTACATGAGCACTCTCTGCAACCATCGCTTCTCCTTCAGTTGCTATAGGTGATTCGTCTTCTAGGGTATCCGGGCAGAATGTATTCCCTCGAAGAAGAGGACCAAAGTGCGGAGGACGGTGTGGTGCCAACCCTTGGTTGCCTCCGCCGTAAGTGAGGATGATGAAGAAGAAATCCCTGGGGAGCCTTTGATTCGAAGACCTCGATGGGGAACAGCTCATAGAGGAAAAAAGGGGGAATATCTTCTTTGTCGAGAACATTTGTTCCCATAGAGTCTCCTGTCGTTCCTTCTGATGAACAAGGTAATCTTGCTAAAATTCTTCTTTCCGTTTTTACATTCTGATTTTGTGAGTTGACTTCGTCCCTTTTTTTTGTTTGCAGCTTCGGGATTAGACAGTTAAGCCATTTGAGTCATTGACCCAGGTAATACCAATCCTTGAAGTTTCTCTTGGAACCCCTTCCCCTGCCATGTTATTTGACAAGCGAGGATTACCAGAGGAGTTTGTCAATCTGGTTCAACATCTATTTCTATTTCTACTGACGAAAGGCCCTCGGCCTCTTTTTCTTGTTCTGGGGGTGGTGTTAGTCAAGTTTTGGTTAGCGCTTCCTTGGTTACCCTCGAGGCCAGTGGTTCAGTCATAACGACAAGTCGCCAGCATATCATGGATGCCAAATAGACTCCATCCATTTTGCACACTGAGGCGACGGGCGTGGCCATATTTGATTCAAACGCAGAAGACAATGTAGTCGCACTTGCTCCTAGAATTGACAGAAATGAGGAAGTTGGAATGCCCACGTCGGCGCCCGAAGGTATTTTAAATAGCTCAACTTTCTCAACGTCCCCTTATTTATCACTTGGTAGTAATCATCGGCTAATCCATATCTCCGCTTTTTTTTTTTTTTTTTTCCTAAAGAGCCCTTGTCTTGCCAATGAGGACTACTTTGGCTAAAGAGTTGGTCACAGGAAGTCTTCAACAGCTTGTGGCTATATTTGGGTCTGAGCGTTCTTCTAGCCTTACTTGTTTTTTGGGCGAGCTCTCCCCGCAGTCTTCCACGGCTACGATTCCTTCCTTGCCTGCACTCGAGTCTGCTGTGATGGTGATCCCAAGTAAGACCATTTTTCTGGAGTCTTTACTGACCCTGTTTGCTTCTTCAGGTAGGAGAGCTACAGTCACTTCGACAACAGTTGTCCTTACAGAGTCTACTATTAGGCTTACGGTGGCAATCGGAGGTCCTGGATTTGCTCCCGTCTTGGGTTCCTGGTGTCGAGAATTCACTTTAATGACTTGGCAGAGGAAGAAGAAAGGGAGATACTAGTTCGCCGCAATCCTTCAAGGAAGAAGAGAATCATTGAAACCAACAACCCTTTTGGCAAGATAGTCTTCATGGAGACTTCACGGAGACTTTGGAGTCTCCTATTTCCGCTAGCTTTTATGATGGAAGTCTTACCCCTACAAGTTCTTCCGTACGTAGGGTCGGGCCCGCCAATAGGCCCTTTATGTGTAGTTGTGAGGCATCCGCTTCTCGCAAGACTTATTTTCCTCATCTGGGTAGAGAGCAAGGAGCATAGAGAACTCAAACCCATCAACGTCGCTCCAATCATCTCCACGCCATCAACGGTCACGATTCTGGGCATGTAATCGGCCATGATTGGGCATTCAAGCTCAATTCATAGCTCTTACCATGATCTTTGTACTATAGAATGGACCCAATCAATGAAGACAAGAAGATTGGCGATATGAATAGTGATTTGGACATTATCGAATGTATGAAATTAAGGAGAATTTGGAACTTGAATACTTTGTGCCGCCGAGGAAGAGGATAAAAGATGATCTTTCGGGGCCGCCAAAGCGACGATGACCAAAACGAACAAGGGGAGATTAGGTTTCACTGGTGACAAATTGTATGAAGGTGAAATGATGATCTTGCCCTTACTCATTGTGGAACGAGGCTCTCAATTTTGCCTGGACACACAAAGGGGGGGGGGGGGGGGGGGGGGGGGGGGCGCTCAAAAAAGGCACTTAAAATAAGAGCTTTGTTTAAGAAGAGAGACAGAGAAATAGAGAGAGTAGAGGGAGAAAGTGAGATACTATTATTAAATGAGAGATATGTATATCATGAAGGGCACTTAAAATAAGAGCTTTGTTTAAGAAGAGAGACAGAGAGAAATAGAGAGAGTAGAGGGAGAAAGTGAGATACTATTATTAAATGAGAGATATGTATATCATGAAGGGGGAGGGGGATCTTATTTATAGAGTAAGATTGCGCGGGGGGGGGGGGGGGCGCTCAAAAAAGGCACTTAAAATAAGAGCTTTGTTTAAGAAGAGAGATAGAGAAATACAGAGAGTAGAGGGAGAAAGTGAGATACTATTATTAAATGAGAGATATGTATATCATGAAGGGGGAGGGGGATCTTATTTATAGAGTAAGATTGCGGGGGGGGGGGGGGGGGGGGCGCTCAAAAAAGGCACTTAAAATAAGAGCTTTGTTTAAGAAGAGAGACAGAGAAATAGAGAGAGTAGAGGGAGAAAGTGAGATACTATTATTAAATGAGAGATATATATATCATGAAGGGGGAGGGGGATCTTATTTATAGAGTAAGATTGCTTTCTCCTCAAGCAACTTAATATAACAAGATTCTAACCTAAACTACTTTCCATATCTAATGTGGGCCCCAAGGTGGGCATCCACTAATGATAATATCTTATAATACTCCTCTTGGATGACCACCATTCAATAACAGTTTTCTCATTAAAACCTTGTAAAGAAAAAACCCAGTGGGATAAAAACGTAAGCGAAGGAAAAAGAATACAACATTTTTACAAAGTTATTGAAGTAGTGTTTGGATGTGTATAAGGCTGCCTCGTGAAAACCTTAACTAGAAAAACCCAGTGGGATAAAACTTAGAAAAAGAAAAAGAGTACAACGCATATATGTCCTGAGTAGCAGGCTTCAAGATGCTTATTTCTAATCTGTTACTCCCCTTGACAGCAATACCCTTTACATTGTTTGATAATAAACTCTCCACATGCCGATCTCATATACAAGCTTTTGGAATGTTGACTTTGGTAATGACTTAGTTAACAAATCAGCCAAGTTGTTGTTTGAACAAACTTGCTTGACTTCAATCTTATTGTTCTTCTGAAGCTTATGTGTGAAGAAGAACTTTGATACAATGTGCTTTGTCTTGTCACCTTTAATGTATCTTTCTTTAATTTGTTAAAAACATGCCTCATTGTCTTCGTAGATAATGCTCGGGATACCTGTACTAAGAGGCAATTGATAAGAACTACGAATGTGCTGAATTAAAGATTTTAGCCATTCACATTCCCTACCAGCTTCATAGAAGGCTAAAATCTCAGCATGGTTAGAAGAAGTAGCTACCAAAGTTTGTTTAGTAAAGCGTCAAGAAATAGAGCATTACCACTAAGAAATACATAACCTGTTTGTTATCGACCCTTATGAGGATCAGAGAGATATCCAGAATCTGCATATCTTACAAACTTGGAATCTTTACAATAAAAGAATCATAAATCAATTGTACCGCGTAAATAACGTAGGATATATTTGATACCAGTCCAATGCCTTTGCGTTGGCACAGAACTGTATCCAGCAAGTAGATTTACTGAGAAAGGTCTGGTCTAGTGCATTATGCTAAATACATTAAAGCACCAATGGCACTTAGGTATGATACTTCTGGACCCAATACTTTTTCATTTTATTCAATTGGACAATATGGATCTTTGTTTATATCTAAAGACCGAACAACCATGTGAGTGCTTAGTAGATGTGCTTTGTCCATACCAAAGCGTTTTAGTACATTCTTGGTATAATTAGATTAATAGACTAATATTCCACTAGAACTTCTCTCGATCTGTAAGCTGAGACAAAATTTTATTTTCCCAAGGTCTTTCATCTCAAACTCTTTTTTCAAATGATCAGCAGTTATTCGAGCTCTTCTGGAGTCCCGATTAAATTTATGTCATCGATATAAACTGCCACTATTGTAAATCATTTTAAGGATTTCTTTGTGAAGATACAAAGGCAAATGAGATTGTTCTCATATCCTTCCTTAGATAAATATTTACTGAAACGATTGTATCACATTCTTCCAGATTGCTTAAATCCGTACAATGATTGTTTCAATTGTATTGAGTACGTACTCTTGGGCTTTACATCAGGCAAAGTAAATCCTTCTGGAATTTTCATATGAATTTCTATGGCTAAGTCCCCATACAGCTAAGCGGCCACAAATCCATGAGTCTCGTATCTAAATTTCCAGAAACCGTTAAACTTATCAGATATCTGAATATCGTTATACCCATAACAGGGGAGTACGTTTCCTCATAATTAATCCTAAGTTTCTGTAGGAAACCTTGTACCACAAGTCTTGCCTTGTATCTAATAATTTCATTTATTTCATTCCTTTTCCTTACAAATACCCACTTATAACCTACATGGTTAACACCTTTTGGGGTTTGTATTATAGGTCCGAAAACACCACGTGTATTGAGAAACTATAACTCTGCTTAATGGTAGTTTCCCATTTTAGCCAATTTCTCCTTTGCTGACATTCATTTATAGTACGTGGTTATGTATCCCAATCATCATCCTCATGTTCCATTGATATTTGTATAGTTACCGCATATGCAAATGCGTCATCATTGACAATTCTTTTTTAATCCCATCTCTCTCTTAAATAATTGTAAAATATAGAAATTTCTTCATTATCCGGCACCGGTGCTTCTTTGGTGGCTTTTATAGTCTCATCAAAGACTTTCGTTATTCTAAAGAGAGTGAATTTTTTCATAGCTTATTCGGGAGCGTTATGAACGTCTTCAAGAGGAACCTCTTCAGGAGTGTTAAGTGTATCTTTGGGATGACATGATGATTGTATATTTCTCATTTTTTGCGGAGCTATATCCTTTGAACTTATAGGTCTGCCGCGTTTCTGGCGCATTACAGACTCTTTTGTCGCCACTTTTTGACTTTATCCTACAGGGACATTAAGTCTAGCAGGTTCATTCATCGCTAGAATATGTGACTTGATTACCGTTGCTGCATCGTTAAATACATTAGGAATTTATTTGCAATTTCTTGGAAGTGTACAATTTTACGGACTTCATTTTCACATTGTGAAGTACATGGGTTTAAATGAGACAAAGTGGAAGCATTTCACGTTAGTTCACGCCGTTCTTCAGGAACGGATTGTTCTGCAAGAATAATACGTTCTTTATCTCCCCTTAACGGCGGGAATTTTGTCTCATTGAATTGACAATAAGAAAAACGAGCAGTAAAAATATTTCCTGTCATTGGTTCCAAAAATCCAATAATCGAAAGAGAGTCATAACCAATATAGATTCCCAACTTACATTTTGGTCCCATCTTAGTACGCTACGGGGGTGGTATAGGGACTAGAACATTGCAACCACACTTGCGCAAATGGGAGATATTAGGTTGATGTCCCGATATAAGCTGTGTGGGAGAGTATTGATGGTAGGCTGTGGGTCAAAGTCTAATGAACATTGATGCATATAACACAGCAAGTCCCCAAGCACTAATTGGTAATTTGGGCTGTAGTAACAAAGTCCTAGAAATAAGTTGAATGCACTTAATCAGGGATTCAACTAAGCCATTCTGGGTATGGACATAAGGGACAGGATGTTCGACAACAATGCCAAGAGATGAACAATAGTCATCGAAGGCTTGTGATGTAAACTCGCCTGCATTTCAAATCATAGACTTAATAGGATTATCAGGGAAATGGGGCTTAAGTTTAATAATTTGTGTCAATAGGCGGGCAAAGGCTATATTCCTAGTTAAAAGTAAGCAAACATCCGACCAACGGGTAGAAGTATCAATCAGAACCATGAAATACCTAAAAGGTCCACTAAGTAGATTAATCGGTCCACAACTGTCGCCTTGTATCCTTTGTAAAAAGGATGGGAATTCTAATGCAATCTTAATGAAGGAAGGTTGAGTGATTAGCTTTCTCTATGAACATGGGATATATAAATACCCATTAAGTATGGTTAATCTATGGCTGTCTAAAGAGTGCCCAACAGAGTTATCAATGATTTTTTTAACATAGTAACTCCGGGGTGTTCTAACCCATCATGCCAAAGCAATAAAGCCTGAGGGTTGCTAAGCTTCAGGCTTAACTGTCTCGTTTTGCTCAAAATCGAATGTGATTCGACGATGGATATTGTTGTATAATATGACCCAGAAGAAAGTGCACTTAATGTTTTTAGTATTTGCTTCTGGCTTCCAATATTAGTAACAATAAGTAACATTTCTCCATTACCTTGATTAGCAATCTCAATATGGTATCTATTTATTCTGATGTCTTTGAAACTAAGCAAGTTTCTTCGGGAACTGTTAGAGAATAATGCATCTTTAATGAATAAATGAGTACCATTAAGTAACATTCTGTGGGCTCTTCCGGAGCCTTCAATTATTGCACAGGTCCAGCTATGGTGGATACATTTCGTGGATTGAATATCAATTCTGAGAAAAACTCCTGGTTTTTCAAAATGGTATGCGTTGTAGCATTATCTATAAGACAGTGAGTATCCCCATAATCGTGGTCCATACCTTTAAATAAAAGATAATAATAATAATAAAATATAACTAAGCAATCACATGATTAAAAAAAATTCATAAGAGAAACTTCATCAAATTTATAAGAAGTCATCTATCACAAAAAAATATCCATAAAAAAGGTTTATCAAAATTAATAAATTAAAAAAATAAATCATCCAACATAAAATATCCATGAAAAGGTAAATATTTAAAAAAAAATTCTAAATAGAGATTCTGAAAATATTTATTTGGTCTTCTAGACCATTCCAGGAAGGGTTCTAATCTTAGCACTAAATGCCTTATTGCTCAGAGGTTGGCCATTTTCATCTTCAAAAAAGTCTCTAGTTTCTAAGTTTATAATATCCAACTGGTAATTGTCATTTTGTAGGACTGTATCTCAATCCCAATCTTCCAAATCATTTGATTCTGCAGAATGAATAGAGGCCTTGTATGCTTTATATCGTTCCACCACGACTTTTGGTGCGCGATAAGTGCATGACCAATGCCCATTCCTTCCACATCTGTAGCAAGGGTCATCAGAACGGTGGGCAAAATTATTTAGTGAATGCTGATGTTAATCTGGATTTTGTTGTTTCTGAAGATCGAACCACTTCTTGTGGTTTTTGAATTTTTAGGAAGGACCTCAAAATCCTCCTCATCTGGAGGACCTCTTCTGGAGGAATTGTTTCTCCCACGCCTCCTTCTTCTGCCTCTGCTGGAATTAAAATTGGCATTTGCTTTAGGCATTGTTACAGATTTAATTGGTCTGGAGTTATGATTCTTTAACAAGACTTTGCTATTCTATTTAGCAATAAGAAGACAAGAAATTAGTTTTGAGTATTTAGAGAAACGCCGTTCATGGTACTGCTGTTGCAAGATTACATTTGATGCGTGGAAAGTGAACAGCATTTTCTCTAACATCTGCTCTTCTGTAATCTTTTCCTCACATAATCTGAACTGGGAAACAATGTTGAAAAGAGCGAAGTTATACTCAGATATCGATTTGTAGTCCTGAAATCGCAGGTTTAGCTGTAACACTCCGATCCCCTTTGAGCCGGATTAGTGGCTCATTAGCGTGTTTTCTGTTGTTTTATTCTTTTGGACTTGGTTTTGGGCCTTGGATAGGTAGTTGAGTAACCTTTGACCTAGAATAGGTAGTTCTAAGCCCTTTTTCGTAATTTTGCTTTTGCTTTGCTCGCATCATAATCGCATCATCTTAGTGTCAGCATGTGTATTTTGTTGAGCTCGTCAATTTCTGTAACTGTGTCAAATCTATTTGGAGTCAATTGGAGAAGTTGGACCTTCGTGTGACTCGATTTGTAAATAACCTAAATTCACCGGACTTTGACTTAAACTTCCAAAGCTATATATATATGAGTCATTCCAGGTGTCTCTCTCTCCTGCTCATTTCATTTCCTCACCGTTGCATGTAAAAGAGTTCTCCAGGGGAAGCTTCACGTGTTCTCTCTCTCTCTCCCTTCTCTTCATTCTCTTCTCGTTCTTGTTTAGTGTTGGGAGTTTGCACCCATCTTGATTTGGGTTTTCTTTCTCCTTTGATCTCTGTCTGTGGCTTGAGGTAAGTGGGTTCTCTTCAAATCTCTTCTTCTTCATCTCCAATTGCACCTCTCTTTCTCTATGCTGTGTTTACATCTCATGCATGTGTTATTTCTTTGATTTGTCTTGATTTTAGTGGATTTGGAGCTTGATTCAGTGGTTTGTCAGGATTTGAGGCAAGTATAAGTACAGGCTTTGATAACACATATGGGTGTTTTGTTTGATTGCTTTGATTTCCATCTTCCTTAATAGATATGATGTTTACAGCCAGTTCTAAGGTGTTAGGAACCTAAAGAACTTGAGATGTTCTGGTACAATTTCTCAGTTTCTGTAACTATCCCGAATTCGTGTTCTGTATTGTACGGCTAAGCCGTAAGTTCTACGGCTCACATTCCAGAGACTTGAAATTTCACTTTTGTTCTACGGCTAGGCTACGGCTGAGCCGTAAATTGTCCTACGGCTGAGCCGTAAGCTAGCCGTGACCCAACCGTAACCCAGCCGTGGATTAAATCTCTGATCAGTCGAAACTTTCCAGAGACAGTGTGCCTACGGTGTGGCTACGGCTAAGCCGTGAATTGCTACGGCTAAGCCGTGAATTGGTCTACGGCTAAGCCGTATACTGACTGTAGCCCAGCCGAAAAAAAAGGTATCAGATCAGAGGTGGAAGATGACCAGTTTAGCTGTGTTTTGAATGGAACCAAGGTGAAGCCGTAGTGCATATTACGACGAGCGCGTAAGATGTCTTCGGCTCAACCATAGGTCTCTCATGGCTAAACCGTTAGGCATGGCAATTCTGAAATATAACATAGGATAATGGTGAGACTTGTAGGGCTCAAATACAGGTTAACCATACCCGCAAACCGGCCCAATGGATTCTTTAGAGCGCATGAATAGTCCGTTAGGCTGTGGCTTATTCATGTGAGTGTTGATTTACTGTTAAACACCTCCCCATGGGTGTTGGTTTAAGGGACGTCGGTGCACGCAAAGAGTACATTGCAACACTTTGATGGCAACGGTGCATTGACTAACTTAAAACTACATCAACATGCACGGTTAGTGACAGTGAATAACTATATTAGGGCTGGCTTGTAATGAACCTTGACTCCGTATTAATCTGAGATGCATTGCATATTGTTTATAGTTTTGCCCTCTGTTCTGCTAATCTATGTATATGCATTACGCAGTCATTTTGCTTTCGTTCTGTATATCTGTTTTATTCTTCGTTCTGCACTAAGCTTTGATCTATGCTGTGCTTTGACTTAATCTATGCTCTGACCTGTATTTTGGCTATGCTTTGTATATTCTGACTTTGTATATTTGGGTATTCCCTGGTGGCTCTGCCCAGAGATTAATATGTGAGGATAAGATCCGGTCTTTGTCATCGGTGAGTCCAAAGCGGATAATCTCCCTTTCTATGGATTTGATTTGATTGATATTAGTCTGGCTCTACTCAGCCTCAGCCCTAGGATACCCGACGGGGTTACCTTTGGCTTAGATCTCTGTATCTCTGTAACTGCAGTGTCGCTTTGTCTTGGGACCCCGGAACCCAGGAAACCGAGACCCACTTGTACCCTTGGCCCGGTCAGTGGTGTTCTCATCTGCTCTGCTTTGCTCTCTATTGGAGAGAATATGGTTAAGTAGTAGCCACTTCGTTCAGTTTTTCTATGCTTTGATCCAAATATCATGCTTTACTTCTATGCACGATTTGCTTAGCATACTAAGATGAAACTCTGTATTTAATCTTCTGTCATTAATTTATTCACTTTGATACTATAAGTGTTTCATCCTTGTTACTTGTATTTGCTGGATCGTTGTATTCATTTGTGTTGTCTGTGGTGTTGCAGGCACAGATCCCTTGCCCAGCTCCCCGGCGGTCGAGGAGGCTGCAGGGCCGAGTTTAGAGGCACCCTCCGGTTTGGCAGAGTGGGCCTGATCACCTCTGCCGAGCGCGTGCATGCATATCAGTGGCCTTCTGTTTTGAGTTTTGGTTTTTGAGATTTTGTATTTTGGTACTATGGACTTTGCACTCTGTATATTTGTACACCTTTATTTTGTCGTGTACTCAGACTTGTATTGGTTTTCCAGTTGTAATTATCTTGTCTTTTCCGTTTCGCATTTGTTTTGGCTTCCGCTATTTTCCTTTGTTGCTTGCTATGATATATATACAGCTTCCGCGTACGCTTTGTTCGCACGTGTTAGATCCCTTGTGTGCGTGCATCTGGACTGGGTTTGGACGCACGTGCACGGGAGTACGTGTGTCACCGGTTTAGCTTTTCGCTAACCCCCGAATTCTGGGCTCGGGTCGTGACATTAGCCATTCATTCTGAGCCACTGGTAATAAGATCATTTTCTGGTGATTATATCTATCTTTCAAAGATTTCCAAAGACTTACTGGATCCTCCTCAGTGAGGTATTCATTCTTAAGGTCATCATGTATATGATGACGTAAGAAGATAAGTGCCAATGCCCTATTTTTCAGGGACTATTTATTACCCTTTTTTTATCGTCTCTCCAAGTTTCTTGGATTGCAAGTGTAATTTTGCATCCAAGTACCAGGATAAGTAGTTGTCCCCAGTAATGTTAAGGGCTTTAAATTCAAATTTGGCTAAATTCGACATTATGCAAAAGCTGGAAAGGAAAAATATACATGATCATTGATATATAAAAGAAGATAAAAGATAAATAATAAAAATTTTAAAGCATTCAGAATAAATTAAGGGGTGAGCCATGTCAGATTAAGTTGGCCAATTTAAAATTGAATAACATCAGGTTATCAACTTTAATAATCCAAAACAATAGGTTTTGGCAAGGCTTCTGGCTTGATTTGGAATTGTAGGTTCATGTTCAGAACTTCAGGTTCTTTAATTTTTGAACTTCAGGTTCTATCAAGGCTTCATGCTTGATATTATGGTCTATTAGTTTTATTTTTGAATCTAAATTTCAAACTTCAGGTTTGATTAAGAATATGAATCTTCAAGTTTATATTGTGGATTTGAGAGCTTCTGGTTTCAGATTTTAATAATCTATGGATCTTCTGGTCCAGATTTAGAAGGAACTTCTGGTTCTTATGAAACTATAGGTCCGTATTAATATAGAACTTCATGTTCTTATTTATGATTCATTCTTGATCTCCCCTTGTTAAAAAATAATAATAATAATAAATAATTATTCATTTCCCAACAAAAGTAATAAGAATAAGAGCACATATATAGTTATTAAACTAATAAAAGATTATAAATAACAAAAATTATTTTACCGTTGGATCTTTTTCCTTTCGCTTTCAACGTATAGATTTGCTTCTAAGCTTTCTGTAGGTTCCAACGGATTGTCGATTTGACTTTGTACGGTTGAGATATCGCGATCTAAAATTTTGACGATGATGTATTTTTGCTTATGTTGGAGGCCTTATTGCACGCGATCCAAGGCAAAAATAGCCCTTTTTCTTTACTGTACGTGACCTATGACAAAAGAAAGAGGAAAGAAAAAAAAACTAACCTTGTTGCAAGCAAACCGGGGCAAAAGCACTTTGTCTCCTTGTTGATTTCACTAGTCCCTTTCTTTCATGCAAAGAGATCGCAACAGGAGATTGCACGTAGATGTAATGTACAGTATTGTGCTTTCTTGCATAGTGCATAGAAGAGGGAGAGAGAGAAAAAAAGGTGGTTGGGGTTTTCTTCACATGGAGCAAACTAGAAAATATAAGGGAAGGGGGTATCACGTCAACGGTGAGGAGGGGGGAGGGCCTTGTCGTGCTGATAACATGTTTAAGAAGAGAAAGAGAGAAATAGAGAGAGTAGAGGGATGCTCCTATTGAATGAGAAATATGTACATCATGAAGGGGGGATATGGATCTTATTTGTAGAGTAAGATTGCTTTCTCCTCAAGCAACCCAATATATCATGATTTTAACCCAAACTGCTTTTCATATCTAATGTGAGCTCCAAGATGGGCATCCACTAATGATAATATCTTATAACAAGCTTTTGTTTATAACAAAAAATCCTAAAAACAAGCTTAGACAATTTTTTACAGGCCCTCAAATTTTAGGGTTAGGCTTGCAAAAGGCTAGCTTAGTCCAGCCCTAACCCTGGACCTCCTAATTTTCTTTCTATTGTATTTATATTTATATATACATACTTATATACGCATAACATATGTATATAGTCATATAGTACTTTTAAAATGGGCGATATAAAGGCATTTTTTCTTTCGATGAGGAACTCGTCGAGCCCTTTACGGTTGATCATTGGTAAAACATCGGATACACAACATCACCTATTAGCATTGTTTATTAGATACGGCTCCAATCATACATACACAAACTTAGTTCATTTCATTTCTATTTAATTATCTAAGTGCACATGAAATAAGTTTTATGCAATTGCTTCTGATCCCTTCTATTACTTTTTTTTTCTTAGTCTTTTTATATTGTTTGTATACATTCTTGCTAGTGCAAAAGGAGTGTAGTACTCCTATTAACAAGGATGCACTTTTTCCCGATTTATAGTTTGTATGTGTATCATGGATGAAAATCGTGGTATTGATCAGTCCCAAAAATCGATATGGTTTCGATATCGATCACGGTTCGCAGTCTGTCGCGGGCGTATCAATGTGAATTTTTTTAATCTAAAAAAATTGAAAAAATATCCAAAAGATAAAAAATATTAGAAACGGTTAAAAACAATTTTTTTTCATTAGTAATAAGTATAAATCAAATTATCAGTCTCCCTAAGTTATGACATCTTGTATCGTTGTCTTGTCTGAAATTATAAATTTTTTTTAAGAACCATAATTATGACTTATGAACTATCTATTAGTATGAAATCTTAGAAAATATAATTTATTTGTAATTTATATATAGTGTTGGTATCTTGTATATTATATACCCCTATCATGATTCATCAATCATCATTCATCAATCACCACTCAATTATCAAGCCAATTGTGAAATTCAAAAGCATTAACATTAATATAGTATATTACATAATGACAGTAAAATGAATTATAAAGTAATTGGAAAGAACAAATGCACATTTTATGACACTTTGCCACTTGGCCTTGCTTATAAGTCAAGTGTTGCTTCAATCTAGTTATTCCTCCCATTTATGACCTTTTGACAATAATTACATTTAAACTATGTTTACTTTTAGCTTCTTCATCATGGTTCTATGTCGGATCAATATATGCACCATTTTAATTTAGTTTCTTTAAAACAAGAAAACACATGGCATAATTTATAAAATATTTGAACTAAGATCCAAAATATAACAGAGCATTTGAAATCTCAAAAGAGCAAATTTCAAATGATACATTAATATTTTATTTTCCTAATACCATGTTTTAACAATCCAAAAAATAAATTCAGAAATATAAAAAATATTGACATGTCACATAATCACATAAATGATAAAGAAGGAGAAGGAGGAGAAAAAACTAAATTTTTTAGTACTTCTATGTAAATATGATAGATATTTTGAAATATCGGCCGATATATCCTGATAAATTGGAGACATTTTGTTAGAATATGATCGATACCGTTCCACGGTGTTTTATCGGAACAGTACTAGTCGATACATACCGGCATCGGCCGTTTTTGCCATCCATGACTGACACTAGCATCATTCAATTGTACATAGAAAAAAAAAGGTAAAGAAAAAAGGAAGAAGAGAGAAGAAAAGAAGAAAAAGAGGGGAGAAAGAAGAGAGAAAAAAGGGAGGAAATGAAGAAGAAGAAGAGAGGAAGGAAAGTAAGAAGAAGAGGGGAAGAAGGGAAAGAATTAATATTGAGGGTTTTCTTCGTTTCTTCTTTCTTCCTCTCTTCTTTTTCTTCCTTTCTTCCTCTTTTTTTCTTTCTTTCTTCCTCTCTTCTTCTTCTTCTCTTCCTTCCTTTCTTCTCTCTTCTTCTTCCTTTTTTCTCTCATCTTTCTCCTCTCTTCTTCTTCCTTTCTTCTTTTTCCTCTCTTCTTTTTTCCTTTCTTCTTTGAGTTTTTCTTTTTATATACAACTGAGTGGCGTTCAGTCACACATGCAAAAAACAAAAAATTTTTTTGTACTAATTCAAGCCCAGTTGCCCCAATCCATAGATATAGATAAATTGAGCAAAATCGTATTTAATGTAAATTTAAGAGGCTTTTTTTTTTCCATAAAATCATCAAAATTTATCTTTACCACGCTTGATTGGTCAAAATAAGTGGAAAAGTAAAATTTAACCTCATAAAAGGCGGGTGTTACTTTACCACATTTACTTATCATCTGGCTTTATCTATACTCTGTGAAGATGAAGGCATTTTTACTTTCCCTCAAAAATGTACTTCAGCGTTACCCTCATATTATATGGCATTTACTTTATCTTGTTTCACCCATAAAAACAATAATAAAACAAACAAGGGCCCGAGGAACACTCGATTGCTTGATGTGCTGCGTGTAATGGCATTTTGGTTATTTTCTTCGTATCATGACCTAATTGTACAGCGTTATCCATCGACTGTCAGATTCTAGCTTAGATTATCTTCCAATGACTACTCTCCACGTGTCATAATCATGCGCTATCTCATCCCGTGGAAAGTAATTGACTACGTGGCAGATCGTCGTACATCGGACGGACGTGCCAATGACAAAATGCCTTGAATTTCACCATCCAACGAATTCTAAAATTACCGTACTACCCCTTTGATTTCCACAAATGACGTGATTGCTATATATATTTTTAAACTAATCCTTTCGAACCAAAAGAAAGCCAAGTAAATCCCATATAATCCCAATATAATAATGTACTTTGAACCCATAATCTTCGAGTACAAATTGTAGTCTTGAGCCAACTAAATTGCAAATTGAGAAAAAATTTTCTTTACACAAGTGCTCCTACGAGAGTAGACATCCGACATAGTAAAAAATTTATAATTGAAGAAAAATTCCTAACATGCTCAATAACAATTAGGTTTTACGATCTTCAAAAATTCCACCATTCAATGAAAGTGCTACACTTTTCTTTAAGGTCAATAAATAAGCTGTAATTTTAAAATGTGTTTAATATCAGAAAGAAAAATGAGATAATTCTCTACTGTAACTTCTAGTTCCTTTTTTTTTTGTTTCTCTTGTGTTTTCCTGCAATTTTTAAGAAGCCAATAAAAATCTTTAGAGGCCGAAAGAATACCATTTTCATGCATTTCTACATCTTATTTTAGAAAACTACATTCTAAACTTCTCAAGGGCAAATAAGTAAATGCAACTCTGATTAGCCTCCCACACTATATTCTTTCATATCCCCAACGTCTCTCAACCGTTTCTTTCTGTTAAAGCAGAGAGCTCCAAATGAACCTCTTCTCTTCTTATTCTTCTTCTTCTTCTTCTTCTTCTTCTTCCTCTTCTTCTTCTTCCCCAAAACCCCAATTTCCACTCTTCTTTCCTTCCCAAAAGCCTAATCCCCCACCAAAATTCTACCCCAAGTTCCCAACCAAGCCACCCCTCCCTTCCTCTCTTCTCAAGACCCCTCTCTTCTCCTCCAAAGACTCAGCTCCCTCTCTAGAAGAAAAGCTCATCATCGCGCAAGATTCCGATGATGAAGAAGAGGAAAAAGGAAAGTTGCATGGACAAAAATCACCCTTTGGATTGCTCGTTGTTCGTAGGCCGGTGCTTGAATTCCCTGGAGAAGGATCTGATGATTCTTTAATAGAGTCCGGTAAGGAGGAAGAAGAAGAAGAGACTGTGGAGAAGGATCGGGTTTCTTCTTCGTCTTCGATTGAGCTGAGACTTTCAGAGATGGCGAAGAAGATGCCGATTTTTGAACCGGAAAGGGTCGATGGGGCGAGCTCGGAGAAGCCACTGGCGATCAATTTGGAGCTGGCGCTGTATAGGGCGAAGGTTCTGGGGAGGAAATTCCGGTTCGAGGAAGCGGAGAAAATCCTTATGCAGGTGCGTTTGGGTAGGAAATTTCCAATTTTTTTTTTCTTTTCCTTGTCTGGTTCCAGTTTCTTCTCACTTGTTTGCATTAAGATGCAAACGAATTTAATACATGGGTCGGGTAAAATTGAAGATCAAGGATGAATTTTCAAAATGAGTATCGAATAACATCATTTTTTGATTCAGTATCGCTAAAAAAAAACCTGTTAGTTGATGCTCATTTTTGGAAATTCACTTTAATTTTCATTTTCAACTACCCTTCGTATTTAATTCTTATGTATTTTAATGCAAATAATTAGGCGCTTAATAGTGAAAATGAGGGGACAACTTTTTATTGGATGTGATTGCTAGCTTTGAAATTCTATGAAAATATTCTTATGTTCTAATCCTGCGAGTTTACTTTTCAGTGTATATCATTTTGGCCAGAAGATGGACGGCCATATGTGGCCCTTGGGAAGATTTTAAGCAAGCAGTCGAAAATGGATGATGCAAGATTAGTATATGAAAGAGGTTGCCAAGCAACACAAGGAGAGAATTCCTACATCTGGCAGGTTAGCATAAATAGTTCTTTTTAAAGTAAATCATAATGGACAATGTTCATATATGTTGTTTGTTTGTCATATGATTTGTTGGTGCATGGTGATCATCAAAGTAGCTGTCAATAACAAAAATGGAAAAAAAAGTTCACCATCTTAGACAGATGTAATTTTCGAACTTCGGCAGTTAATTGGTTTGTATTACTCAGTTCTCTTATGCATGGAATCTTTGAATATTAGTAGAGAATGCTTTAGACAGGTGGATTTGGAAAGGATGGAGTGGTGATGAGATGATGATGATGGGTTTTAGATTGATGTTGCAAGCTATAATGCCCAGATACGGATAGGGTTACAGATACCCACGCAGGAAATGGAAATTCAACATGGCAATTTCAAACATTTAGGACATGGATATGAGTACGGTAACACTTAAAATACAATATGGACATAGGAAATAACATAGATACTGATACGAATATTGCGTTTTGGTAGTATGTGATATATCATACGTGACTAATTACTGGAAGTGAGTCCCTGAAAATATCAGTATAAAGTAAGGTGATATGGTCAAGCTTATAATCTTAAAAATTTACAACTATCAAAATTAAAATAGAGGGAGAGAGAGAAGTTTCAGCTTTCAAGGAGAGGGAAATATAATTTAAATTGAAAAAAGAAGGACATTAAATGAGATGACAAGAAAAGCCACTTTTCCATCCAGTAAAAAAATATAAATAGAATGACAGAACTTTAAACATGAGCGTGAAAGGGGGAAAACAACTATTGAATACACATTGGGTTTTGAGTTTCGTAAAACTAAAATAAAACAATGGGGTGAATGTAAAAATGAAAGTAATCTTTTTAAGTTCTAACAAAAAATTTCATATGATATTCATTGTTTAGCTCAATTTTGGATGAATTCCTCCAATTTTGCCTTTTCTTTTTTATAAAATATAAGAGAGCCGTATCCCACAATTGTGTGCCGTATCCCAGCCGTATCTTGTCGCATCCTACACCCATATTCGTATTGGACCGTATCGATATGGATACTTCAGGTCAAATGAGGTATCCAGGTATCATAGGTTGCAAGCCTATGGAATAGGGGCATTTTTCTTTTTCCTTTTTTTTTTTTGAATTGGCTAAATTTTGGATGGATATAGTGCGAAGGCGAGGGCAGGACCATAACCATTTGATCGTAAAATCATTGCTGGCTGTGCAAATTCTTTGATGGATTTCATTGCAAAAAGGCAATGGCTATTTATAAGATTACAACCAAAGATAAGGAAAATCTACCTATATAACAGAATACCTAATCAAAAAATAAATAAGAAATATAATCAATTACATCTCTAGCCCAGTAATCCAAATCTATTTTAATCTAATCTCATCCTTGCCAAATCTAACCTTCTCTAAAACATTCTCTGATAGTGCTAACATTGACATGTATTAGGACACAATACTGCTAGGGGTCAACACCGGCTCAGATCCAGACGTCTTTGTGCATTCCAGTCTGCCTGATGGTCATAGTCACGTGGATGTTGAGGATCTTCTACATGATCCGAAGTGGGGTTCCCATATCCCTATATATAGCAATCCTGAGGAATTACCCCGTTGAAGTCAACCACCATGCCGGCTACTCTAAATCTAGGATTGGGATTCTTAACCACCAAACAGAGTTGGATCTCATTCCAAATTCTTCTTGGGATACATTTTGAGACTTCAATTGGGACACCAACTCTTTGGCTTTAACCAATGCTTAATCTGACACAGGGCCTAGTGGCATGATGGGCCACATAATTTCTAACAAACATTGTATCGGATTCTTTTAAGGATCCTCTCTCGCTTATTCAAAAATACTGTTGCAGTTGATAAAAAATATTCACGCTCTTTCTTCATTTGAAACCAATGTCCATTACTTGATTGTTTATAGCACGACAGCACTTTTTTACCACTTGTTTTAATTTTGAAAATTATTTTATCTAGAGTTATAGAAATGAAATTTTATTTAAATTTATTTAGATACTATCTGGAATATGTTTGGTATTTTCTGAATCAAACACTTGCACATAGTATCAGACTCCGACACACCCAACCATGCTCATGCAACTTAGCTCCCCTAATTCTATCAAATAAATGTAATGAACCTCATTTCTTTCCTCTGATATTTTATACACTTTGAAAGAAAGTCATGTCCCTACTGCTGGTTTTGAGCAGTGCTGGGCTGTTTTGGAAAACAAGATTGGAAATATCCGGAAGGCAAGAGAGCTGTTTGATGCTGCTACAGTCGCTGACAGAAGACATATTGCAGCCTGGCATGGATGGGCAGTTCTTGAGCTTAAGCAAGGCAATATCAAGAAGGCAAGGAGTCTTCTTGGTAAGGGACTCAAATATTGTGGTGGAAATGAGTATATATATCAGACACTTGCTCTTCTTGAAGCTAAAGGAAATCGGATCGAGCAGGCTCGGTTCTTATTCCAACAGGCCACTTTGTGTAACCCCAAAAGTTGTGCCAGCTGGCTTGTGAGTTATCTGTGCATCTCTTGCTTAAGCTTCTCTTTTTAAGAAGCTTCATTTATTTGTGATTATGAAAATCCATGTTGAAAGTAATAAAGGCTTTGCTTGATATTGATCAAGTTTTCTTGGTACAGGCATGGGCGCAAGTAGAGATGAAGCAGGAAAACTACCTTGTTGCTCGGAAGCTATTTGAGGTGGCAATCTTTCCTCAGGCTGTTCATTGTTGACATGATGGGATGACTTGTTCTGAATTCATTTGTCTTTTTTTTTTTTATCAACAAAGCATTTGGTGTTGTCTTTTTAGTATTTGCTTTAGTCAAATCACTCATTTCCAGAATTGTCTTATGATGGCAATGAAGTTTCAAAATTTATATGCAAGAAGCTTCATCTGAACCTAGAGATATTAATTCCATAGATAAAGTGTTTGACTCGTTTGAAACAATTCTGGACATAGAACATTGCTCTTTCTTATTCCGTATGCATTGATCTAAATGTCTAGAATGTTGTTTTTCCATCTCCTGGCATTTTTGCACTAGGGTTCCATCTCAATCAAAGTCTAGTTTGTTAAGTCTCTAGATTTACAATTAATTCTAGTAGAAGTTCATTTGGGCATAAACTTATGAAGACCCTGTTTGACATCTATATTTTGAAATGAAGCCAGGTAATGCAGATTTTTCCTTTTAAAACTTGAAAAGTTGAATATGGATTCATTCTGATTACAGTGAGTGACAAAAGTTGTCCTTCTATGATTTGACTTGTGTATGAAACATTCTAAAATCCAGTCCACGCTTTCGTTTACTTGCTGGAAATGGTTTTTGATGTAGAGGAAAAGGGAGGGGAGACTAATTAAAGAAAAAAAAAATGGATCCTTCAATGATATTTGACCTTTCTTGAAACATGATACTACTGAAAACCAATGTTTACCATGCCAATGCACCTGAGTCGATGAATTCCCTCCAACTCAACAATCATCTTATCACGCATGCCTATTAGTCTATCATTTCTGTATTTTACCACTTGCATATCTAATAGTTAAGTGTAACAAAAAGTTCCTCACCTTTCAAAAGTTTATGTATGGAAAGGTACATCAGTCATCACTCATCAGTAATTCAGCATGGCCAATTTGCTTTTGGGGTCAGAGCATCTCTCTGATATCCCCTTGTATGAATCCATATCAATGGCAAGGGAGCATCGGTCTATTTTGGTCTTCAAAATTCATAATCTTAACTGTGAAGTATACTTTTTCGGCATTTCACTTTGTTCTGAATATTTCCTCTCCAAGAATTGTGAGATTTGTTGCTTCTAGTACTAATGGATAAAATTTGGTTATGTAGAGTATTTTCTCTACAAGAATATGATATTATTTATTGCTTCTATAGTACTAAAAAAAGAAAGCATGATAATGCTTTATAGCTGAAAAAATTGATTTGATTCAGTTATAGTAGTAATCAAGTTTTAAGAAACTGGGCAGTTGGTAATTACAGTCGTTGGAATATGAAGATAGAGCAATAACAGGGGATTTGAGTAGTTTCATTTATTTCCATGCGACACCTTCCTTTCTTCAGCGGTTCAACTGCTCCAAGTATTAAGATTCCAGGCACGTAGGCCAAACAAATTTCTTCCTCACAACAAGCTCCTTAATCCAGTATTAAATCTGGTAGATGTTGTCCTCCATAGCAAGTCAACTCCTCATGGTGGTTCCTTTGCTTAGCCAGAAGGCTCCAGCCAGACCTACAGCTGGTGGAATTTGGGGAGGCCTATTCAGGCCCGGCTGAGCCCATGCTGCTTTGGACTGGCTGGATTTCTGTCGAGTCTTTTGGTTCATGGGCTGGTATAGGACTGGCTTTAAAGATGCTATTGTTAATGGGTATATATTAGATCTAGGTCTGTCAAGAGGCATGCATAGCCAAACCTGGCCTGACTTGTTTAAGGTTGTGGACCTATTAGTCAGTTCTGCAGTGGATTTAGGCGTGAATATGAGGATTTTGTGCTTGTGTTTCATAGAAAGCTTCCACATCCACCCCTCCCTTCTTTTTCTTGCACATACATGTGTTTTTTAATTTATACCAATAATTTTTTTGAGTTTTTCTTCATGATGACATTTTGTATCACCCTTATTTTTGCTCAGAAAGCAGTTCAAGCGAGCCCGAAGAACAGGTTTGCATGGCATGTATGGGGAATTTTTGAGGCCAGTCAGGGAGACATTGAAAAGGGTAGAAAGCTTTTAAAGATAGGCCATGCACTAAACCCAAGGGATCCTGTTCTTCTTCAGTCACTTGCTTTATTGGAATACAGACATAGCACTGCTAATCTTGCCCGAGTATTGTTTAGGAGAGCATCTGAAATTGATCCAAGGCATCAACCAGTATGGATTGTAAGACAATTTCCTTCCAAATAGATACCTATCTTGTTTACTTCATATTCGTAATTTTGAATTAGCTTCTGACTCAATTTGGTTTTGGTGCTTTTTCAAGTGTTTCTCATTTTGCTTTTATTCTCTAATTTGTAAAATTGGATTGGTACAGGCGTGGGGATGGATGGAGTGGAAAGAAGGAAACATAATCACAGCAAGGGAACTCTACCAAAGAGCATTGTCAATTGATTCAACAAGCGAGAGTGCTGCTCGTTGCCTTCAGGTACTGGATATTCCTCTCAGTGACAATTAAGTATATATTAGTTCTATGAAACATATTCTTATGGATGACCTATGCTTTTCAAACTATTAGGATATGAGCATGTTGGTTTATCTTACTTTCTCTTATGCCTAACATGCAAACTGCCTTGGATCTATCAATAAAGATAGAAGCTTTGTACAAACCAAAAAGCTTAATCACAACAGCCAGTCTTTTTCTTACAATTCCACAATTACTCTCTGCAATTACTTATATCAACTATTTGCCGGATGCCAGACTCAGATTGATTGGAAAACAATGAGAAGATAATGACGACGATGAAAGTTTTGTAGGATCAAACATAGCTTTCCATCCTATTAACTTTTGAAATGTGCTTTTTGAGAATCAAGCATTGCATTGAAAAAAATTAAAAAAAGAAAAGGAAAATTCATTATTTTGAGAGCTTTCAGCACTTCTTTGCCTTTTCTTTTAGTAAGTAATGTGACCTGAACCTGAGACCTCTTGGTTGCAACAATCTCTTTATTATAATATATTCATATTTCTATGAATCAGTTAGATGCCAAGAATAGTTTTTATTGCAATCACCACTAAACTTCTAATATTTGAAGACAAGTTATACTTAATTTGTACCAAACATGGGATAGCAATCTATTTTAAATATTCTTCTCATTTATTTCTTATGCAACTAATTTAACTTTGAAACTCGAAAAATTTTAACTTTTTGTTACTATGTACAATCAATGGTCCTTACTCCTGTCACATGATTCAGGCTTGGGGAGTTCTCGAACAGAGAGTTGGTAATCTATCAGCAGCTAGGAGATTATTTAGATCATCATTAAACATTAATTCTCAAAGTTATGTAACATGGATGACATGGGCGTCATTAGAGGAGCAGCAAGGAAATGCTGTGAGGGCTGAAGAAATTCGAAATCTCTATTTTCAGCAGGTTAGCATTTTTCATGATTCACACTTTCTTCTATGTCCATTCCTATTTGTTCATTGATTAGCAATCATAATGGAGTATGCATGCTTATGTTTATGGGTGTTACATTTTATGCTTAGCATTAGAATATGTGTTTGGCCATAGCAATATGAAAATCTGTCTGTGTAGAGGTCACTATAAGCTTGCTTTGTGAAAATGTGGAGAAGATGAAAAAACAATGAAAATTGAACAAAAGGTCAAATTAAAATTATATTTACAATATATTATATTATTAGAAAGTTTTATTCCCTAAATATGATTTAATTGTTTCACTTTAAGAATTTATCCACAGGGAAATACTGTAATGTCAGTATACTGTCCACCCATGAACATGTAGAGCTAATAAACATGATCTTTTTTTTTTAAAGGTGATGCTAAAAATGATGCAAGAATATTTACAAAAGCGGACTAGAATAATTGTTTTAGTGTTATGTGACTATCCTTCACCGAACTTAGAAAATTCATTCGTCAAACCATAAATAGCAGGATTATTTATTCTTAATAAATAATTCACATGTCTATGATGGTCAGTATCATTTGTTGGAAAAATATAGGTTTACAACCATAAAGCATCTCTTTTGGAATCAATGCAATATTATAAGAAATATAGATCTAAACCGTTGAATGTGTTAGATATTACCTAAATGCATTATCTTGAGCCTTCGATCCAATGAAAGGTTGGTCTTTAGTGGGAGTTACAACTCTCTTATCCTTTGCCTTTCTTCTCCTTTGATAAGTGATGGATAGGAAAACAACCATAGGTAAGAGAGTTATCCGATGATCCTTTTAATAAATCCAAAAATCCAAAATCTCCCCTTCCATCAAGGAGAGAATATCCCTTTATTATTTATGTTGTCCCTTAACCTCAGCATTGATGGAAACTATTTGAATACCATTTGACTAAAATAAAAAGAAGTTATTTAAAGGTGGAATAATCAAATCTTATTGTAATCATGTGGGCCACAATAATTTAACATTCTCCCACTTGGTCCATATGAACAAAATATATTATATATATATGAAATCAAAAAAACTAATTTTGAAAATGACCTTGTTTGGTGATCACCAGTTGAGAATTGCAAAATAAATAAATAAATAATAGTTGCAATCTTAACTTTTATGCTAATCTTTAATTTGTAATTAAGTCAGTTTGCCGATGAGAACTACGGCAGTTACATGCCTTAAATGGTGTGCTTCCTTCCATAATTATTTCACTAGCATTCTTACTTAACACAATCCTTTATAAGGTAAAATAGGATAATTTAAATGGTGATCCTATTTAATGGGTACAATAATGTCATTCTTTAATAATCTCACTTTATATATTTAATCACATGTGATAATAATTTCAATTAAGTAAGAAAATATGAAATCTTATTTCAATGATGAACAATTACAGTGTCTTTACATGTCCTCACTAAGGCAATTCAATTAGGCCCATGTTTCTAACATGCTCCTTATGGAGCTTTTGAGCCAATGCCTTTGTTAAAAGATCTGCTATCATAATGTTTATTGGGATTCCAGCAATAGACACCAACTTATCTTGTACCTTTTCTTTGAGTACAAGATATTTAACTTACAAAACTTTGATTTACCGCAAACTTTGTCATTTTGAGCAAATCTTCTTACAGCGTCATTATCACTATAAATATTCAAGGGCTCATAAATTGTTTCTATGGCACGTAGCACTAAGATAAAATCACGCATCTAAAGAGCGTGACCCGTGGCTTCAAAGCATGCCACGTATTCATCATCAAATGTGGACGGAGTCACTAATATCTGTTTCGCACTTCTCCATGAAACTGCCCCACCAACTAACATGAATATATATCCTGAAGTTGACTATTTAGTATCGAGGCAACCAACAAAATTAACATCTGAATAATCAACCACTCTTAAGTGATCGGACCTTCTATAAGAGAGCATGTAATTTCTAGTGTCACTAAGATACAGTAAAACTTTCTTAACTACTACCCAATGTGTCATTCTAGGATCATTCTGATATCTACTAAGCATACCAATTGGAAAACTAAAATCAAGTCTAGTGCATGTTTGTGCATACATTAAACATCCGATAGTAGCCACATAAGGACAAGTTTCCATTGTTGTTTTTCAATTGCATTTCTTGGACATTGTTCATTATTAAACTTGTCACCCTTTTATCATAGGGGCATTTTGTGCCTTACACCCTTTCATACTAAATCTCTTAAGCACATTTTTAATATAGGTTTTCTATGATAACCTAAGTAATTCTTGAGATCTATCGCTGTAAATCTCGATTCTTATTACAAAGGCTGCTTCACCCACATCTTTCACATCAAAATTGTTCTTAAGATATTCTTTGGTTTCGTAAATCATTCTAAGATCATTACTAGCTAATAAAATGTCATCGACATATAGGACGAAAATCATAAATCGGCTCCCACTAACCTTGAGATATATACAATGATTAACAACATTTTCAATGAAACCAAAAAATGTAATAATGCAATTGAACTTTAAATACCACTGTCGGGAAGCTTGTTTAAGACCATATATCGACTTCTTTAATTTATAAACTAGTTTGCCATAATTTGTTTGACAAAACCTTTAGGTTGTTCCATATATATTTCTTCTTTTAGATTTCCATTTAAGAACGCTGTTTTGGCATCCATTTGATGTAACTCTAAGTTAAAATGAGCTACAATCCCTATAACAATTCTAAATTAGTCCTTTTGCGATACCGGAGAGTAGGTTCCATTATGTTCAATACCTTCTCTTTGAGTAAAACCTTTGGCCACAAGTTGGGCTTTGAATCGCTTAACACTACCTCTGGAATCCCTTTTGGTCTTAAAGACCTATTTACATCCAACTGCGTTGGAATCCTTGGGTCGTTCAACATATCCCAAACATCATTTGTGGCCATTGATTCTAATTCATATTTCATAGCATCTATCCATTTATCAGAATTTTCACTTTCAATGGCTTCCATGAACGTCGTAAGATCTTCTTTAACGCCAATATTACCTTCTTTCAAATACACAACATAATTACCTAAAATAGCATGTTTTCTCATTCTAGTTGACATTCTTAATATATCTAGATTGGGTTCAGTTATGCCTTGTATATTTGGAAGCGGACCATTTTTTTCCTTAGGGAGTGCCTTATTAATGGGATGCTCAAAGCTAGGTTCATGCTGAAAATTCTATGGTTGTTGTATCTCCTGATGATCATTTAACATGATATCAAGTGGGACAATAATTCTACTTTGTTTAATAGGCAACTCAATTTGTGCCCAGATTTCTTTGTAAGTCACAATTCTGTTTTGATCACTCCCACTTTTCTCATGATTCTTCAAAAATTTGGCATTCCCTGATTCAATAATCTTAGTTGTATGGGTTGGCAGTAAAACCTATACCCTTTAAACTTTTTGGATAACCAATGAAATATCTATTGATTATTTTAGGGTCTAATTTCCTTTTTTGTAGGTTATAAATTCTTACTTCAAATGAACAACCCCAAGCTCTAAATTGGTTTAAACTGGGCTTTCTACCAGTCCATAACTCAAAAGGATTTTTGGAAATTGGTTTCGTAAAAACACAATTCAATATATAAATTGCCATCTATAGTGCATCCCCCACATTGAATTCGGTAAGTTTGTGTTACTAACTATACTTCTAACCATGTCCATTAATATTTTATTTCTCCTTTCAGCTACATCATTTTATTGTGCATGGCATTGTATATTGAGCAATAATACCTTCTATTTCTAGAAATCTAGCAAACAGGCTTAAGTGAAGGTCCGATTCGGTGTATCTACCATAATACTCACCACCTCTATCTGACCTCACTACTTTGATTTTCATGTCTAATTGCTTTTTTACTTCTGCTTTAAACATTTGAAAAACATTCAAAGCATCAAATTTTTCTTTAATCAAACAGACATAACCATATCGTAAAAAATTATCTATAAAAGTGATGAAATATTCTTTTCCGGTAAAAGGTGGAACATGAATTTTACGACATATATTCGTATAGATTATTTCTAAGGGTATAGAACTCCGTATAGTATTTTTCTTATTTGTATTAGTTTATTTTCCCTTAATACAACCAATACAAACACTATAATCGGTGAAATCAAGATTGGGTAGCAGACCATCATTACCCAATCTTTTCATTCTCTGTTCAGAGATATGCCTTAATCTTTTATGATGAGTTCTTGTTAAGTGGCCCGCTTTTCATGCCTATGTTCAATCCACAATTAATATGTGATGTGTGTAGAGTTTGTTCATGTATAGAATCTAATTTTAATCTATACAAATCATCACATATATAACTATTTCTAATCGAAATATTATTTCTAATAATATGCATGATCCCATGTCTAAAGCTAAAATTAAACTCATTACAATCAAATTTTAAAACTGAACTCAAATTTCTAGAAATATCAAGAAACAAGAAGGTGTTATGAAGATCCAGAATATATCCAGTGTTAAGTACAAGCCGATAGGTGCTTATAGATTCAACTCTTGATTCTTTTTTATTGCCTATTATAATGATTTTCTCTCCATTAATTGGAGTCCGCCTTGAAAGGAATCCTTGCACATAACCACATACATGAATTGTTGCCCTAGAGTTGACCCACCAAGAATTTGATAGGATATTAGCTAAATTGGTTTCTTGACATGTAAAAGATAGGTTTTTACCTCTCTTTTCAAATCAACTCTTATGCTTTAGGAATTCCTTCTTAAAATCTCCCTTCTTTCCACCCTTCTTTCCACACAAAAAAAAAAAAAAAGTCTTTTATGCCCCATTTATTTTCTTGTTTGGCTTTGATTCCTGAACATTGACTTGCTTTTTACCCGTGCTTTTTTCTTTGGACTTATTTTGAGAGACAAAATTAATAGTTAACTGTCCTTTGGCCTTAAGCTTATTTTTTTGGCCTTAAGCTTATTTTCTTCTTGATTAGTTTTTGCGATGAACTTATTCAATGACCACGGAGTTGAGCTCTGGTTGTGGGGTACTTTAAATGAGCCAAACACGGGAAGAAGAGAATTGAAAATGAATTGTATCAAATAGTTTTTTGGCACACTCATATCAACTTTCTTCAATTTGGAAGCAATATTTGTAATTAATAAGATATGTTCTCTTACCCCCAACGCTTCATCATATTTCACGCTTGTGAGGTGGCTAATCAAGGACGCAACAAAAGCTTTATCAGTTATTTGGAATAGATCTTTTATAACTTCTAATAGGTCATTTGCATTATCCTTTACTTCAATGGACCCTCTAATAGTCCTTGAAATTGGGTTTAAGATGATTTTCATCACAACCTTATTAGTGTTAATCCATTTATTATAGTAAGCCTTTTTCATCAATCTAGTTCTCATCCGTGGATGCATTTAACTTAGGACCGTCTAAAGCCATTCAATGTCCAAAAAAGTGATAGCCAACAACAACATATCCAACCATTCGATAAAGCTTGATCCATCTAGCATTGGAATATTTTCTAAGGTCGAAATTGATGTCATATAATTGGAAACCAAAAAATAAATAGATATCAATAAGCAATGTAATGCTTTGAATTTAACGATGCAATTAACCAAAATTTAAAACTGGTATGTATATCATTGTAGAACCACCTTTGGGTTTGAAAAACAACATGTAAATATATTACTTTTTCGTTAATTAATATGACCATGTTAATAATACGTGATGTGATTGTGTAAAGTATACCTTTGGGCATAAATCAAACAAAGACACTGCATTTATTAATCATATCATATTCCAAATTCAAATTATGGACGATTATACCTTTGGATTTGATTGAATCATTTCCTTACTGAAAATTGCAATTTTAAGTATTGTCATATTTACAAAAAAACGTAATTTGTGATATTCCTCAGTTCAATTTAAAGAATCACATAAATATTTATAACTGAATCACTTTGGCAACAACCAAGTTAAAAAAAAATATATTGATTTTGCTAAATTGATAACAACACTTAAGTGATCAAGTTGGTTTATTTTATTATCAAATGACTTAATTCAACCAATCTAATGGTTGATTGTTCCAAAATATTGATATCCAAAAAAATTATATCATACAAACTTAATTAGGTATAATTGCATGAATCAATGGTCCAAAATAATTTTAATTGGTCATTGATCATCACTTAAATTCTTTAATTGATTCAATAGAAATATTTATTCAACAAAAATAAATGATAATTAACTCTGACTTTTAAACATAAGTGAGCACATTCTTATAAACATAACCTTCATTGTATAAAATAATTTAAATTTGTTGCAGAAATAACACAAGTGAGACTAATAATAGCATTAAAAATAAAATCTGCTTATATTAGAGTCATTTATTAGTCTATCAGATTTGTTCAAGTGATAGATCTCATTGCCATTAATAATAAGGAGAAAATGGTTTATCAATTCGAGTTTGGATGTGTCTTTTATAATTAAAATGCGATTTGGACCATTCTTTATTGATCATTCCTTTCAACTTTGATGCTGGCCAGTAAATTTAGAAAATTAGATATGCTCAATAAAGTCACTTTAATGGATGCGATCGGGTTGAATAAATAGCATATAAGAATAATTAGAATCAAACATTTAGAGATCAATCATACTTGATCTTGACAAATTAATGTCTAATAAGTGTTAACCAATTTCAATAAAAATTTATATGTGGCTTATAGAAAAATGGGATGGTCAGAAATACCATCAGATTAAAGAAAACAAAAGGTTACACCTTAAGTTGTATATGTACTAGTATGTACACTTTCATAGTTTAGAAGTTACCTTTAAACTTTTAATTGGGCCACTTATGGATCATATTTGGGTCAGTTAAATATGCTACTTTGCACTATTTAATAAAAGGGTCAAACTAATTTTTTTAAATTTTTATTACTAGGCTTAGTGGGCTTTAACAGGTCAGGCCCAACCTTGACCCAACCCATAAATAGGCCTAGAACTCATCTAGCCCACGCAAATTGAAAAAGCCCCAAAATTAACAAATAAAGAATACACTTGATCATTTGAAACCAGTACGACTTTGATACCAAATTTTGAAAAAATATAGGTTTACAACCATAAAGCATCTCTTCTAGAATCAATCAAATAATACAAAAAACATAAATCTAAACCATTGGATGTATTAGATATTACCTGAATGTATCATCTTGAGCTTCCGATCAAACATGAAGTTGGTCTTTAATGGGAATCAAAACTTTTTTGCCTTTTGTTTTTCTTCTCTCAAGATAAGTGATAGATAGGAAAACAACCGTAAACAAGAGAGTTACTTGAAGATCCCTTTTATAAATCCAAAAATCCAAAATCTCTCATTTTATCAAGGAGAGAAAATCCCTCTATTATTTATTTTGTCCCTTGACCTTAACATAGATGGAAACTATTTGAATACCATTTGACTAAAATAAAAGAAAATCATTTAAAGGTGGAATAATCAAATCTTATTGTGATCATGTGGGCCACAATGATTTAACATCATTCTCTATTTGCACCAAGCAAGAAATGCCTCAATAGAACTGTCTAAACCTTCAAGAAGGGGAAATAGATACTGTTGGATCTAAACATTTGAATACCTATTCCTCTTATTTTATCAAAAAAAAAAAAAAAACTAACTCTTAGTATATATTTGTAATCCCGTAGGGTCATTCCAATTTGATTGGTGATCTCTTGGGACGTGGTCCATCACAGTTGGATTTGTGGAATGAATGGACAGGTTCTGATCCATATTCTCTGCATCGAAAACACAATATCACTTCAGACAATATTCTAGTTCATGTTAGTTTACGTATAGTTTTAAATATTTCATATGTTTTGCAATGATACTTGTTCCACCAACTTGATTAACCTTTGTATGACATGAAAAATGTAATTAAGCATCCTGTTTTTACACAGCGGACAGAAGTTGTTGATGATGCTTCTTGGGTTATGGGGTTTTTGGACATCATTGATCCAGCTCTCGACAACATAAAGAAACTTCTGAAGCTGGGTTCAGAGTCTGACTTCAAGAGCCTAGACACTTTAATAAATAATGCAGAAACGAACTCTAGTGATAGCGAAGGATCTTCTGATCGCTCAGCTATGGATGATGTCAATGTTGAGGGGAAGGCAAATGATTTTGATTTGGATGGATTCATAAAAGATAAACTTTCTCTTGATTCATCAAACCTGGATGCTCAAATGGAGAAGTTTGAACCCAGGAATATGAAGTCCTACCGAAGGATATGGCAGACAAAAGTTAAAACAGTCACCACATCACAGTCACCGTGAGCGTATCCATGGTTGGTCTTAAGAAATATAGCTTTCTGTTGGACAATTTTGATTATTTGGAGCCTGGGAATGTAATTAACAGATTCTTCAAACATATAAATATAGCAAGTCATCATGAAACAAGATTTTTTGCCCTTTTGTTTTTTGTAGTTATAGTAGAGCCTTTCAAAAATTTTCCCTTCATCATCATGCTTGATAATATTGGAGTTTGTTTTTGTTGTTTTTTTTTTCAAATATTTGATAATATGGTTGTCGCTCATGTCTTTGACATAATAGGACTAATCCCTGAGTGGCACATGCTAAACCTATATACATGATCACCAGAAAAAAGAAAAAAAAAAAAAAGAACGACTACCAAATATGAACAAAAGATCTGAGGAGCAAAATCATGCCTTATGCTATTCTATCAACTCCTTAGTAATTGGATTAATGATATTGGAGTTTAAAAGCCAAATGTGTTCCATTCAAGGTCAATCCACAGATGCATTATCATGTGGTCCCAATTCACAGAAGGATGAGGTTTGGATTGTCTACCAGTGGGCCAATGTAACATTGATACTTTCTTAGAAAAAGAATTTTCCATTCCATTGCCATTAATGAGAAATGAAAATTGTGATGTGATTGTCTACCAGTGGGCCATCGTAACATTGATACTTTCTTAGAAAAAAAAATTTTCCATTCCATTGCCATTATGTGATTTTGGCCAACATTCAAAAGGATGTGCATTCTATGATTGAAAGAGAAAAAAACATTTTCCATTGCCGGGATTTGAACCCGGGTCGCCTGGGTGAAAGCCAGGTATCCTAACCGGACTAGACGACAATGGATTTGAGAATAAAATAAGATAACACTTTATAACAGCTGATTTTCAATGAAATCATCCTGGTCCCTACTCAATTCCCAACACTCATACAGGAATGGTAAGAACTTCCTAAAGAGACACCGGCTCCATCTTAAGAGCTAAAAGACCTGACTATAAAGGCCAATGGCTTGATTAGTCCACAAAATGAATGGCCCAAATAAAAGCATTGTCTTTTATGTACTAAATATTCATTTCATAGCCTTGGATGGATGTTTATCAATAATGAATGGACTTGATTTTTAAAGTTGGCTAGATCTCGAAGCACTGTTGTATCTTATAGGACTAGTAGACGCCCCCGAAACTTGTACGGTCTGGAGGGTACCATGAAACTCCCTGATAAGGCCCTTTCATTTAGTGATGACAGGCCCACCGCAGATCCTTCCAAATAGTTCAATCCTACCCTATTTACATTGCTCCTCTATAAAACTACATTAGAGTGATAATTACGATTTCAAGGCAAAAGTGTACCGCACAAAATTAGTTTCTTCTAGTTTTTGAAGTTAACCACTAAAAGTATTGGCTCTAATCATAGAAATAACCTGAATGTCTCATCTCATTTGGTTTACAACAGAGTGATTTGGATGGATTGAGGTGGACCCCACTATTGTATCTTGATGGACCAGCTACTTTCAGCTAAATCATTCGCCCATGAAGGGCTTGTATCTTGCAAATGTCTGCCTGGCCCTGCTTCTTTGATATGTAATATAGAAAGCGGTGTTCAAGGGCTGGAATCAGGCTGGGCTGAACCTAGTCCAAGGCTCCAAGCCCGGCAAGTTCACTTATCAGACCTAATATTCAGGGTCCAGGTCTAGCCCACCTTCTATGGAATAGCCAAAAAATAGTCACACTAAACATGAAAATTTTTCGGTGAAATAGCAGCCAAATTTTCTTTGCCTATCAAAGAATTGCGGCTGCACAAACGTGTACACACTAGAAACATGCTTTTCCAGCATTTACTTAATATTAGGCTTTAAGGAAGATAGATATTAAATTTTCATTGACTCCCGTACAGCATGGCACGAATGCAACAAATATGAATTAATACTAATAACAGAGATAGGAACATAGGCGAACTTTTGCTTGTTTATGGTTAATATAACAAGCAATCTAATCTTTACATTAACTGGTAATCTTAAAATTCTCTTGGATCAACAAACAGATGTGCGAATGGTTGCTTCTTGGTCCACTCATCCTCATCTTCATCAGAACGATTCACTCTCTTTAAGCACCAAAGGTCATCGATGAATGACATGGACGTCGTCCCTTGGGGGATATGGCCGAGCAGAGGGTCAGACATTCCTAATTCTGTGATAATGACCTTGCAATCCTTCACATTTCTAAGCAAATTGCATGCAAACCACCATAGAGATTTCATTAGCTCCCCTTGCTTCTCTCCCTCTCCATGAAGTCCATACAGGAAGACAAAGCCCAAAGGTCTATTCAGCATGTCCCCAAAAGAGGGTACCCCAAAGCATGGGAAGACTTTGGCCCCTACATTGCTTACAGTGGAGTGAATGCACCTAAATATGTGTGCTTCTCTTACTTGAAGCTTGTAAGCTTCATAGGTCTTCCATATGCTAAGCATAGCCCAAGAGCTTGGAGTTTTTCTAGTGAAATATTCAATCTTCTCCTTGTAGTGTAAACTACCACCCCATTCTTCATCCTTGAAAAATGACACCCATGTGCCTAAACTAAGCTTTTCCCGCAGCAACGTGTCAATGTCGGCGGGAAAGAACTCTTTTCCAGCGAGTCGATCCTTATACAATGCAATGGCTTGGTCTATACTTAGCTTCTCTATCCTTACATCTTGAGGGGGCCTCTTAGCATGAGAATCAATAGGTTGGACTAGTAATGCTAGGGAGCTTAATATCTCATAGTTACATTTAAGAATAAACAGATTGGTAGAGGCCACATTGTTCTTCTCTGTTGCTAGGTGGATGTACTGTGCACCATTTCTTATAGCCCAACCTTCTATCGACTTGACTAGCTTCAACCCGACTCCCATACGCCTACATCAAGAAAATGATAATATCGTGTAAAGACCTAAATAATTTTTTGTAGCAAAAGGCAATCACTCATATTACTCACTGTTAAATTGGTTAAAATGAAGTTATGAAGCAATAATGGAATTGATGCAGTATGTTTGTATTGGTGCTTCTATATTTCTTTCTCAAAACTCAATATTCAATGATGATCTTTGACTAAGTTGATTTAGATTGATAGGATAAGGCAAAGATAATATTGATAAATGCAATCATCATCCAATCATATTCGGTTTTAAAGTGCAAACAAATTCACAATGTGAGAAATTGAACCTTCATATAGTATTTGTTTACTAAGGGGTGAAACTAAATGCTGATGTTTTCATCATGTTGCATGATTAGCTTGTGCAATTTCAGAGAGAGAGAGAGAGAGAGAGAGAGAGAGAGAGAGAGAGAGTAACCTATGTTTAGGAGAGACTCTAAGGCCAAGGATGCAACCTATCTTTACATGGGTCAACCCTGACCCAGTCCCAACCAACTTCATGCATCCACGGACCACCCCAACGATCTCCCCATCTCCCACCAACTCAGCAACCTGTAGGCCAATTTTCAACACATAATATACGTTATCTACAACTTTTGTAAGGCAACAAAAAGAAGCTTATGATGCATGCAATCAACATTTAACATTTCCCACGGTATAAAACAAAGTGCTAGTATTTGTATACCCACAAGAAGTAAAAGGAAAACGCGAAAGGGACAATGCATCATAAAGTCTCATTTATGACTACCACAGTGTCATATGATTGGATTAGGATTTGAACATAAGAAGGGGTATAGGATGAAAAAGGAAAAATTAGTGTTATGATGTTTCAACCCCACCTACCAGCATAACCCGAATAGGGTAGAGCCTAATCCTACACAAGGGATCACCCATCGTATTGGTGAGGATGGGTAGCCCTTTTCTAGACCCAATCTCACAGTTCCTCTCCAGCTTCTCTACTACTTTCACGTCTCTCTCCTCATTGAATTCTCTTATAAGAACGTAGTTGTCTATGTAAAGATCCATTGGAGCTCAACAACAAGAAGGGAATTACTCAATATGAGGGAGAAACATGAGCTAAGGAAAACCTGCCTAGCCCCCTTAAATGAGCTACCCACAAGGCCCACCACCAATCAAGTGCACTCATATTTGCAACAGGCTTTTATGATTTTCTTGTGACTTTTGGAGGCTTCCGTTGTTTTTTCTTATTAAAAGCCAGGCAGCTCAACAACTTCAAAACAATATGATAATCATTTGGTTTTAGCTTCTAATGCCTTTTGTTTTCTAGTAAAATTTGGAATTTAGCCCATTTTATACATGACGCATTCAGGGTTAGGGTAGTGGATGTGAGGGGGTTAAATTGAACACAGAAGATCTCAGGTCCCTGAAACATGCACTAATCGAACTAACTCAAGCTCCACTTCGTCATTCGAGTTGGAGCTCATCCCTGTAATGTACATGGCATAATGTAGACAGTAGATGTGACCATGTCCTATGAGAGTATGATACAATGTATCTACGAAGAGAATTGACCCCCAGAAAGTTGAAAGTAATAGATATCATAATGATTTACTGTACGAATTACCAAAGGAATCAGAGCTCAAATTAAACTGTCGGAGGCTAGAATCCCCAGAGTGCTCATTTAGATCATCATCAAGGTGTCCTGACTCCTGACACTGCTCCACTTGCCCTTTTTTAATAACTATCCACTATTTACTGTATTACAACAGTCAACTTTGATGTGTTCGATACTAGATAGTTTTGGCCAACCATGACTGTCAGAACCTTTACCTCATATGACCAAGAAATGGTTTCAATCACATAATGGCTTATCTAGCCCTGTCATATTTGGTTATATGAAACTCTAAACATGTAATTTGTAGTTGCAAAGAACAAAAGAAAAAAAAACTCGTAACCCAAGTCATTTAAATGCTTTTAAAACATGATGTGTTTGGATGATTGAATATAATAGCACTCTAGTTACGCCGATATAAACAAGTCCTAAGGGAAATTGGTGATCTGATTATTCTGGCTGTACTAAAGTGTTGCATGCATAGATATTTTTACCTTAGAGCCTGTTTGTTTAATTGATATTGGATTTCTATACGCTTGAACCAATCCTTCATACTTAGAGGGGTTAAAATCTGAAGAAATAATAAACCGGCCATGAAATAGTCTCCCCTTTGAGGTCAAATAGTTACCCAACGATTACCATAATAAAATAAAACATAAAATGTGATGGATCAATCTAGATCCTGACTTCTTTAATGCTCCTTCAATAAAATCCTTTTTGCTATAAACTCTTAGGAATTCAAGCAGCAGGTGAATGGGCCCTTAGAATATGATAAAATGGGATCTTGTTAGAGTTAGTGACCAAATTCTTTCAATTGAATACTATAACGTCCCACATCACATGCATGCATGATATTATCCACTTTGACTCATGGACCTCGGGGTTTTGCTTCTAGTGGGTCTCAATTTACATGGAAATCCGCCCACTTGCAGCAGACTACGGCAGAGGCCTCCAACTCGAACTAGTAGCCCACACACATGTATGATATTGTCCGCTTTAGTTTATGAGCTTCACAGTTTTGCTTCTCGTAGCACTCAACCCACCAAAAGGCCTTATGCAAGGTAAATTTGAGACTCCAGGACATCACAATCTACCCCCCTTATAGTGGCTCATCCCTGTGCAGTAATCTGCCAGCTCTCTTAGCCTGCCTACGTGGAAATCCACTTACTTGCACCAAACCATGGTAGGGACCCACACTCGAATTAGTAGATAATCGAATTTGATACCATTTGAAATGCCTCACCCCATACGTATGCATGATATTATCCACTTTGGCCCATGGACCTCACGGTTTTGCTTCTGGTGGGCCTCAATTCACCAAAAGGCCATAATCATGTAAGGCAAGGGTGTAAACTCTATATACAAACCTAGTCACTTTCCTCTCTATAATCAATGTGAGACTCAATAATGTCACAAAGACCCTGTGACAAACAGTTGCCATACAGAAATGGTCTACATATCAACCTGAATGGGCCCAAAAATCAGATGGTTGTGATTTTTACAAATTGGGTTATTTTGCTTTCCCATAGTATCACCAAACAAATTGCATAACACGTGGTATTTCCATTGTATCACCAGATTAAAAGCCGTTTTGAGCTTGTTGTGCTGCTCATGATTAAGTTTTGGAGATTATATCACTAGATTAAAAGCTGTTTTGAGCTTATTGTGCTGTTCCTGTTTAAGTTTTGCTGCCTCACAAGTACGAGCAGAGGAATCTCATGTTGCCAAGCTCTACATCAAAGTCAAGTCTCAAAAAGACTACTTACTCTTCTTGCCTTTCATGGACCATGTAAGGCACTACAGAGAGCCAATCATTTATCTGAACAATTATAAATTAGTGAGGTGGAAGATGCCCCACACTAACAGAGAAGACAATGCCAAGACAGGGAGAGTTGAGATTCGCGGCTGAAACAATCTATTTGGAATCATTTTGCCTTAGAAATCTTACGCCTCCAACAGAATTTTTTTCCTGGAATCGAATAATCACAGTTTCATTGGCGTACCACCTTCCTAAGCGATTTTCAACACATTATCATCAGATACTTCAAAATTGGCAAATGAACCATAACATGGCAACGTGAAACCACAGCGCTTTAGTACTAAGGGTAGAAGCCAAACATCCGGTGGATTATGGAAGAATGGGATATCCTGGAGCGGGAAGAAACTCTTACTTATGAATGATAATAGTTCAAGCTCTACTAATTATTGATTTTCATTAAGAGATTTAGAAAATTTTATCTCTCAAGCAATGTAATTTAATTATGTTGCAGAGTCCCTGTGACAAATATCTCGTCTTTCCATCATTGTCTAGCAATTTAAAGAAGTTCATAGATTAGATAGATTTTTGAAGATCCATCTCCTCATTATGGGCCTTTTTGTTTGTATAAATTATGTAGGAATTCATGATGAAATGCATTTTATCAAAGCATTATTAGAGAGGTGAGGGGTGAAAGAAATAAAGTGGAGACGGTAGGCAAGACCTTGACTTTTTTAGGTATTAAATTATTAGGGTGATGGATGGGTATTCATTTCCTATTTTCCTTGATTCACTTTCTTTTAAAAGAAAGGTTATTGCATGGTCATTTTAAGATATTCACCTTAAGGTCTTCATCTTTAATGCGTGAAACGAACATACCCTTATATTGTTATTTATTAGAAATCACTAGATGGAACAAAGATTCAAATTCAACTAATGTGCATTGATGTTAGTAGAAAAATCATTTTTTAGACCACTTCCTCGGAAATTCTACCAAAAATGCCGATTATATAAGGTGGTAGAAGGAAGTATAAAATTAAGATAATTTAATGATTATCATTGTAAGCCTTGTGCCATAATTGGAATTGTTAGTATATATATTTGTAGAGAGAGAGAGAGAGAGAGAGAGAGAGAGAGAGATTTGGAAAATGCAGA
Organism: Sextonia rubra; assembly: GCA_037013555.1. Taxonomy (NCBI): domain Eukaryota; kingdom Viridiplantae; phylum Streptophyta; class Magnoliopsida; order Laurales; family Lauraceae; genus Sextonia; species Sextonia rubra. The sequence goes on along the minus strand of JASUAD010000001.1, from coordinate 98,516,123 downwards.
TCGTTGGCTCTAGGAGCAGTACCAACAAATTGGTACAGGTTTAAATAGAGGGGGTGCAGGTCCAATGATCGCGCATAATCGAAATACCCCTTTATTTCAAATCCAAAGGTGCTGGGTTTATGAGTCTCTGTTAGGATGTCAGCAAAACTTTATGCATGCTTTGTAACTGAGAAACTACATTCCCATCTCTCTCTCTCTCTCTCTCTCTCTCTCTCTCTCTCTCTCTCTCTCTCTCATTCTATTTATCTATGGAAAATACATGTCACATATGATCCGTTGTACTAATAACAAAAATGAATTACTTCAAAATGCCATCGTCCTCATATTCCTCAACAAATGAGGTGGCTGGGCTTTACCCAAAAAAAAAAAAAAAGAGGTTTCTGGGCATAAATATTTGCATATCTTTCAAACTATTCATACTTTATTGATTAAGTCAGCTGTTCCAGCATCCATCTGAATTGAAATAATAAGCATTGTCCTTTATGTCATCTCCATCTTGTAAAAGCATCAAGTTGTGTAGGCATCTCGCAATTGGTAATCTCTTCACACTATTGTTATCATCAATCTTATGTTGGCATTTTCTATTCTCATGTATTGTAATGTGAAAAGGAGTCTTGCAATTGATAATGGCCCTTTGTCTTCTAATCTAATTAATGTAATTTAGTTTCTTTAGAACATCCAAAATGTGCATTGCTTTCTTTATTTTTCATTCACACCCTTCCATGTCTTGGCATGGAGTTATGCAATATTATTCTGTGCACAGCTGAATTTCTTTTCCAAGGATGGCACATAATCCTGCTCTCTGACCCCATCTCACATTAAATTATTGTATTTTTATTTTCTCTTTATCATGGAAAAAAAAAAGGTGTCCCCTTCATGCAAAAAATTTCGCATCAAATTGCAAAAAAGTTGGGTTGTGTGAAAAATTTCCTCCCTTCCACCTTTGGAAACCGCCTGAAAACTTCAATGAAACGTTGATGCCCACGGGAGGAATCCAGAAAATGGGCCCGAAAGTCATTTCCTGAGGTTTTTTCTCTGAGGCAATGAGTGAGAACTGCCTGAAAACTTCAATGAAAGTTAATGCCCAAAGGGAGGACTCCAGAAAATGGGTCCCAAGGTCATTTCCTGTGGTGTTTTCTCTTTGGCAATGAGTGAGAAGGATGTAAATTGAAATGTTCATATTCTACATATGATTCTAGTACTACTGGGTCTGATGTGTCCTGAGACTGCTGCTGTTACATGTATGCGAACTCCCAAGATCAATAATATCAACTGCAAAATTCTTACCTGCAGAAACACTGATCAGATTGTGAAAGAGGCAAATCAAGGGCGCCAATTGCAATGGCAAGGATTATTTTTTCTTCCTCATAACAGCTACTATCAAGATCTTCAAACAAAATCTGCATCTGCGACATGGCCTTTTCCTTGCAGAAGTTTCAAGCAAAATCCAACACATAAGCCAAACAGCTGATGGTTCATTGGCAAGGCACTAACGCCTCAAACCTGACTACCTAGGTTTGATCCCTAGTCACCACATTTGAAACGTTACTTTCCTACCATTGTTCCAATCTAGTGAAAAAAAAATTTTCTCCTATATATGAAATGTCACGCCTCCAAAACTGGGCCGAATCCAAACCCGATTCCAGGAGTGTGAGAATTGGGGCCAATTAAAAATTTTCTAGTATAAACAATACGGGCCACAATTCCAGATAGATCAAAATCCTTCGTGAGGCTATACTTGGTTATCAAACAACCATAATCACAAGCGGAACTGAAATCCATACTTATCGCAGACGAATATCAGATAACAATCATATCACAAATCTCATTAATCATAAAATCAAAGTCAAGTGCTTCGAAGCATAATAATTAAAGTTATAATTTCAAAACAATTAAACCCAAATTAATAAACTAATGGCCCAAACATGGCCTTATTACATAACCTAAGGTTTTCGATCTATGCACCATACTAGGACGCCTCAGATGATGTCATCAGTGCTCCACTCAACAACTCCGCCATCTGGCGGAATTTCCTCCATCGTCTGATTCTCCAGTTCGGCATTGGTAACGGAACCTAGACACCAAAAGTAGTGGGTCAGATTGACATAATCTGGCAAGAGGGTAAACTGCAAGTAATGGATTGATCAACTGAATTAAACATAATATATTCATTATGACCCAAAATATATCATATGCAAACCCCAATGGCATGAATGCATAGAAACGGGTATTCCTGCTGATAAATATACAGAAACGGATAATCCCACATACAGATAACAGAAATGGGTAGTCCCACATACAGATAACAGAAACGGGTAGTCCCGCATACAGATAACAGAATCGGGTAATTCCGCAGAAAATACCAGAATCGGTTAATCCCGCAGATAATAACAGAAACGGGTAATCCCGCAGATAATAAACATATTTACAAATACATACGTATACTGATGTAGAATGAATTATGATATGACACCTTTAATCCCAATATTCAAACCATTAGCAATTTGAGTACTTAGACTTTTATATTTGAAAATGTATTATAAACATGTGTCAATTCAACTTTTCCAAGGGTAAGCACTAAACCACCTAACGGTCATAGTTGGTTAAATATACACATGAGAACCAATCTTCAATCACAATGAAATATAAGTCCACGATGCCGATATACTACTTTTGGTGTCTATCATGTGGTGCATTCCGAACCTCACATTCCCATTCTGCATTTAGCCTAATTCTCATGTGAACATTCAACTAACTTTTCTAAAAGACATAATTCATCTAATCCAATTATGTATATTTAATGTATTTTACAAATTCGGTAAAAGATGTTTAAATTACAATTCCAAATTTAAGTCAAATTTGTTCAAAGGGAGAAGAAAATAATTAATTCATTAAATATCATCGTCGTGTATAAATACATCTTATTATTCTATACAAACATATGTACAAATCTCAGATTATGATTTAGAATGTTGACTCAAGTTAAAACCTAAATTAGGATTAGAAATATATTCTAATTAAAATTTAATCACACAAATTACATCCTAGTTATTGTGTAACCAATCCAAATTTAATATTAATGTCAAATACAAACTCCCCAACTACTATTATAACAATCATAATCGAATTTTTAATCATATCTCCTAAACCATTAATCACTTCATAATACTTTAAATGTTTATAATTAATAACCTAAAATTCTAATTACATATATATTTTTATATATTTTTTTTTTGAGGAAGGTGGGCCCAAACTTGCCAGCAACCTGGCCTAGCCGTAGCTGGGCCCAGCAGCACCCGAGCCAGGCGCTGCTAGGCCCGGCCTAGCTGGCTGGCAGGCAGCGCCTGCCGTTGCATCAAGCAGGCAGCGCTGCTGCCTATGCAGCGCAGCACCTGCCTGCATCATCATCATTATTATTTTTAAACAAATTTATATTATATAAAAAAGAAAAATCAAATCTCCTTTGTTGATCCCAACTCAAAATATTAAATCAAAATAACGAAATCATACAAAAGTTTAAACCCAAACGAAGAAACTCTACAAAAGCATATTAACCAACAAGCAACCAAAATATATTACAAGTAACCAAAAACCATTGCTTACAACTATCGACTTGCCTGGATCTTAAAGCCAAAAACAAATCTGAATAATAAGCTTGGAAGATCCAACCTTGGTTTCCCCCCGGAGAGCTTCTAGGGTTTGGTTGAAAAAGAAAGGAAGAAGATGGGAGAATGGGGAAAACCCTAAGGGTTTATATTAAGAGGAGATTTTTTTAAATTACAATAAGGGCTCATTGCTTTTTAGTAAGTTTTACGAAATACCAAAAAGAGTCTATTAGCCTAAAATGGTCAAATAATGTAAACCCAAGGCCCAAAGGTGTATAGTTAGCCCATATAACCCCTCTCAACTCAACTCAAACCAGACAGACTGCTATGACCCAAAAATGAAAATTCGGGGCATGACATCTCATCCCCCTTAAAGGACATTTCGTCCTCCAAATGACTAACATACCTCAAGAAGAAGGTGCGCATACTGTCGTTGCATTTCATCTCTAAGCTCCCATGTTGCTTCCTCCTGGTGATGATGACTCCATTGAACCTTCACCCAATGGATGACACGGTTTCTCAACACCTGCTCTTTGGTGTCGACAATCCCCACTGGCTGCTCAGCGTATGTTGTATCATCCTGTACTTGCAACGGTTCATACTGCAATACGTGCAAAGGGTCTGCTACATACTTCCTCAACATGGAAACATGGAAGACGTTATGAACACCTGACAGCTCTCGTGGTAGTACTAACCAATAAGCCATGTCATTGACCTTACTGATAATCTAGAATGGTCTCACATATCTTTTGGAGAGTTTTCCTTTCTGCCCAAATCGGAAAGTACCACGTGTAGGTGATACCTTAAGAAACACATGGTCACCAACCTCAAACTTCAACTCTCTCCTCCTTTTATCTGCATAACTCTTATGGTGACTGCAGGCAACCTTTAACCTTTCCCGTATCTGTTTTATCTTGTCACTAGACTCTCCAACCATAGATGGTCCATGAAAGCCGCGAGCTCCAAAATTCGACCAACATATAAGGGTTCAACATCTTTTCCAGCACAAAGCTTCGAAAGGTGTCATGCCAATGCTAGAGTGGTAACTGTTGTTATACTGAGTATAGTGTGCCTCGACCATGATTTCATCTTTTAATTCTGAAAAATCAGGCACACAAATTCTGCCTTTATAATACAAAATATTATCTTCCAATTTAAAATCAGGCCTTTCATCGATATGATCTTTGATTCTCATTACCTCGGGGGTCTAGTAATTGGTATTCTCTGATCCTCGGACGTAATTCGGGTTCCCACGAGAATATATTAGCCAACACTGCTTGCTCATTGATAGGCTGGAAATAAACATCCATATCTTCTAAACATCTAATCCAGAAGTATTTTGCAATTAATCCTCTAGTGAACGCTGCTTTTCTACTTAGAGCATTTGCCACTACATTAGCTTTTTCTGGATGGCACTTCAACCCAAAATCATAATCCTTAATATACTCTATCCATCTCCTTTGTCTCATGTTCAAATCACCCTATGTAAAAAGATACTGAAGGCTCTTATTGTCTGAATGTACTTCAAAAGTGGCTCCGTAAAGATAATGTCTCCACATCTTCAAAGCAAAGACCACTGCTGCTAGCTCCAAGTCATAGGTTGCATATTTCTGTTCATGATCCTTCAACTATCTGGACTCATAGGCCACCACCTTCCCATGTTGCATGAGAACACAACCAAGTCCAACTCTGGATGCATCGGTGTAAATCACAAAACCATCATTACCAGCAGGTAAGGTCAAAATAGGGGTTGTGGTCAACCTTCTTTTTAACTCCTGAAAACTTTGCTCACAATCCTCATTTCACACAAATGAAACTCCCTTATGAGTCAATCTCGACAATGGGGTTGCTATTGTGCAAAATCCTTCCACAAATCTGCGATAATAACCTACGAGGCCTAGGAAACTTCGGATCTCCGACATTGTTTTCGATCTATCCCACTTTACCACTGCTTCAATTTTTGCTGGGTCCACTGCTAAACCTTCCTTAGAGATGATATGACTAAGGAATCCTATTCCAACCGAAATTCACACTTACTTGCCTTAGCGTACAATTAGTGTTCCCTCAATAGCTGCAATGAAATACAAAGATGTTGAGCATGCTCTTCCCGACTCTTTAAATATACAAGTACATCGTCGATAAATACTACCACAAACTTGTCCAAATACTGTGCAAAAACCCTAGTCATCATAGCCATAAAAGTTGCCGGCGCATTTGTCAACCCAAAAGACATCACCAAAAGTTCGTAGTGACTATATCTAGTTCTGAATGCAGTTTTAGGAATATCCTGATCTCATACCCTTAATTGATGATATCCTGACCTTAGATCAATCTTATAAAAATACTGAGCACCTTGCAATTGATCAAACAATTCATCAATTCTCGGTAAAGGATACTTGTTCTTGATGGTCACTTGATTTAGTTGTCTATAATCAATACACATTCTCATAGAACCATCCTTTTTCTTCACAAATAACACTGGAGCCCCCCAAAGAGAGACACTTGGTCTAATAAAACCCTTGTTCAACAGCTCCTGCAATTGCTCCTTGAGTTCTCTCAACTCACTTGGGGCCATTCTATAAGGGGCTTTCGAGATCGGAGCTATGCCCAGCACAAGCTCAATTGCAAAGTCAATCTCACGGACCGGCGGCAATACGGAAATATCATCAAGAAAAACATCTGGAAACTCAGACATCACTGGTATCTCCTCCACCACTTTAGTCCATTTATCCTCTGTGATAAACGCTATATACCCTTCAGAACCTTTCATCAACAACTTCATAGCCTTAATAACTGAGATCACATGAGTAACAACCTTCTTCTTAGATCCCACAAATAGCACTTCGGTGCCGTTATCAGCTATTAATTTAACCATCTTGGCATGGCAATTCATAACTGCACTATGAGTAGCAAGCCAATCCATACCCAAAATGGCGTCAAAGTCATTCATCACCAACAGTATTAGATTAGCTTAAACACAACTCCACTTTTCACCGATTTGCAATCAGGGTAGTATTTCAAACAACTAACCTTTTTACCCATCGGGGTGGCCACAATTAAATCAAATGGCAGCTCAGCTGCTCTAACACTAATCTTCAAGGTAAAACTAGGGGAAATATAAGAATGCGTAGAACCGGGATCAAATAAAGTTTTAGTATGACTATCACAAATAGAAATAGTACCTTCCAAAATGTTCTCTGTAACATCAGCTTGCTCTTGAGTCATGGCATACACTCTGCCAGCCTGCTGCAGCCTTAATTGCTGTCTATTAGGCCCTAGTGGTCACTAAAGTTCTTTTTGAGGTTGGGGCTGCTGGGGAGGTCAGTACAACTGCATTTGTTGCTGCGGTGCTTGGGGTCGTTACTGCTGTGAAGGAGCTGGAGCTATCTGTCTCAACTGCTATGCTTGAATAGGAGTTCCCTATGTAGATGTCTGTCCATACTATTGACCTTTCTTCTTAGGGCAATCCTTGACCTGATGACTAGTGTCGCCACAGGAAAAACACCCCCTATCTGTCTCCAACACTTAGACGTAGAATGATTATTGCCGCAAATGCCACAAGACTCCCTCTTTTGTTTTTTGAATTAGTGCTGTGGGGCCAAAGACGAAGCAACTTTCTGCTTGGGTTGGCTGGTAGGGGCCATGCGCCCAATCACCTCCTCGGCCCAATATGCCTTATTTAAATATTCTTGGTAAGTATTCAAAACTTGTGACTTGGCATGAAGTAGTATATCTGGTCGAAGGCCATTGAGAAACCATCGAATCCTCTCGCTTTCTCAAGTGATGAGAGTTGGTGCGAAGTGAGAGAGACGGGTAAACTACAACTCATACTCCCAAACAGATAAATTCCCTTACTTCAATCTATCAAACTCTATTCGCTTTTGAATGCGAATATGCTTCGGAACATACTTATGACGGAACTGATTACGAAAAGTAGTTCAAGCTACTCCTTCAGTGATTCCCTCATATGTTTCCTTACTATAGTCCACCACCTGTCTGCTACATCTGAAAACATGGAAGCTGCCAACTTAACTTTCTGTACCCCTGTGTATACTAGGTTCTCAAATATCTTCTCAACCTGGATGAGAAATTCTTCAGCCACCATTGGATTTTCACCCCCGTTGAACTCCGACAGACCCCTCTTCTTAAATTTCTCAAAAATATTATTTGGATCATGGGGTCTGGGGGCAACAACAACTTGAGGTTGCCCAATTATCTGCAAAGCCTCAAGTACATCAGTCTGACATACAGCTTGATCCACTACTTGAGGTCGCACCACAGGCGTTGATTACGGCGTTATCGGTGGTTGAGTTACATGTGTCACATGAGGTTGATTCATTCTCTGCAAAACTTCCAACAACTGTACTATCTGCTGATCCTGATGTTGCTAATGGGCTAACATGGTTTGGAGCAGAGTCTGTATCAGATCATTGGCGGCACCGCTAGGCTCACCGAACTTCGAACTGGTTGGGTTACTTTTTGTTTTCCTTGTTTTAGGTGCCATGTCTGCAAAACAACTGTTCGTTAAAGACTAAACGACCAAAAATACGAAGGGTAACAAACTCCTATAACCTTTAACCATACTAAAGTTTGTTTATAGTTATACGCATCAGAACCCCATCGCCCCCACTTAAAGTTTCTAATCCTCACATCGGACCTACATTCTAGCATCTTTTAGAACTTCTAGAACTTGATCGTCTCTGATACCATTTGTCACGCCCCCAAAACTGCGCCGGATCCAAACCCGTTTTCAGGGGTGTGAGAATTAGGGCCAATTAAAAATTTTCTAGCATAAACAATACGGGCCCCAATTCCGGGTAGATTGAAGTCCTTCGTGAGGCTATGCTTAGTGATCAAGCAACCATAATCACGCGCGGAACTGAAATCTATACTCATCGCAGACGAATATTAGATAACAATTATATTACAAATCTCATTAATCATAAAATCAAGGTCAAGTGCTTCGAAGCATAATAATTAAAGTTATAATTTCAAAACAATAAAACTCAAATTAATAAACTAATGGCCCAAACATGGCCTTATTACATAATCTACGGTTTTCGATCTCTGCACCACACTAGGACACCTCAGATGATGTCATCGGTGCTCCACTTAACAACTCTGCCATCTAGTAGAATTTCCTGCGTCATTTGACCCTCCGGTTCGGCACCGGTAACGGAACCTAGACACCAAAAGTAGTGGGTCAGATTGACATAATATGACAAGAGGGTAAACTACAAACAATGGATTAATCAACTGAATTAAACATAATATTCATTATAACCCAAAATATATCATATGCAAACACCAATGGCATGAATGCATAGAAATGGATATTCCCGCTGATAAATATATAGAAACGGGTAATCCCGCATATAGATAACAGAAACGGATAGTCCCGCATACAGATAACAGAATTGGGTAATCCCATTGATAAATATACCGGATTATTTGTAATTATCAATTAATGTACCCATATAGATGGCTATCATCTTATCTAAGACAATCATTTTTCAAAAAATCTATAGGAGAATATAAGTTGGACTCCTGGTCATGATTCTTTTTAAGGCAAATTGCAGTGTTAGCTTTACCATAAGGCTAAAAAAGCCTTTGCTTTAGGCACCCACAAATTAAGGCTCCAAAAAAGCAACTATCATTCTTTTTTTTCAATCCAAAAAAGGCCCCATAATAGCAACTGACATCTTTTCAAATTCTAAAATGAACAATTGTAATCTTTTTATTTCTCCCAAAAAATAAGGCCTCATTTTTTCATAATTAAAAAAAATAGAAATTGTTATCTTTTTACTTTAAAAAAAATTCATCCTTTTATTTCTCCCCAAAACATAAGGTTTCATCTTTTCACATTTAAAAAAAAATTATTATCTTTTCACATTCCATAAAAGCAATCGCTATTCTTTATATCATTGTTTTCCTTAATTAATGCCTCCTTTTGTTTTCAAATATAATTTAAATAATATATTTATAATAATATTGAAAAAAATTTCATTTAGAATTATCGCTTTAGATCTCAGATTATCTCAAAGGATTTAGAATTTTAAAATTCTAATGCAGGGAGAGCTAGAGAGGAGGGAGTTCAAATATGAACAAATGGAATAGTACCATGTGATTTGTGTAAAGGATGGACAGGGCTTGCATGCTTCTAATCATTTTGCTTCTAACTTCTAATCATTTTGCTTCTAAAAGGATGAGGTGTTTCTTCAAGTAGCTGTACTCCTTTCTTGGATAAAAAGAACAGAGCCCATGGTAATAACGGAAAAGGCTATCTTTGATATTTTCACCTCTTCTCAAGTTTCTATGTAAACAAAATGTTATCTAAAGTGGCCTTTGGATGAGAAATTTGAGAATCCATGTTATTCAAAGAAATCGACAAGAACCCTTTGGAGTTTGATGGAGAAAAGTAGAGGTGGACACAAAACTTACTGTTCATAAAGGATCCAACAATGCATACGTATAAGTGGAAGTAGGGAAGAAAAAAATCTCACCATAGATTAGAGTTAGGTTGTGGTCTAAGCTAGGGATTAAATGTTAAGAGGAGACAAATTGTAATACCGCAAACCATTTAGGTAATTCCTAATGGTAAGATCACGTCAAGTGTTTTTGCGAGCCTATACAGGGAAATCCACATGGGGCACGGATGGAATACTTTAATTTAGCATCATGAGACTTTGTTCAAGGGCCTAGGTAGTTACAAAAATGGAGAAAAACAAGGAGGCATCTGTAAGACACTATACCGTGAGCTATGCAAGTGGATAAGTATTAAATGTGTTAGAATTATTTGTTATTAGCATTATTTGCTGTTGGCTAATTCATGGGTTGGACAAAATTCAGGGTCCATTGAGATATAGTTTTATATTTCTTTTAAAATAGACTGTTGAGAATGTCACTAGAAGTTTTGAAGTGAAGACAATAAGGAAACAAAGAAAATTTATGAAGCATTTAAGTTGGGATAGAAGCAATGTTTGTTCAAGTGGAGGTGGTGCCTACTTTAAAAAAGGTTGGGAATTTGCCTAGACAGAAGCTTCACCTGCTCTAATGGACCACTCATATGCTTGAACAGATGACGGGAAAAAATCCAATTTCCTATGCGAACTTATTTCCTATTTGTGCAAAAATTGCCTATTTTAGTTCCACTTAGACTCTAACCCTATGGCACAAATTATAGGTTATTTAAAGGGTTCCTCACTCAACCGTTAGCACTGATTTCTCCATTCTAAAATTGAGAATGCCCATTAGAGATACCTTTCTTCTCTAAAGCATCCATTGGAAAGTTGTGCTGAGTTGCTAAGGTTTTAAAGGATATTGCTTCTACTTTGTAAGAGATTCGTTTGCCTTGCAAATTCAAGGTGATTAGTTCAGGCACGGGAGCAGTGAACGGCGAGGAGTCGGCAAAATACCAAAGTCCATAGGTTGAGTTTCAACTGGGTGAGGGATTTTAAATATTGCTTATAATTGCTTAATTTTATAGTGCTTAGTTTTCATTGGTCGAGGTGATAGGACTCGTACTTTTTCCCTGTTGAGTTTTCATGTAAAAATCATGTGCCTCTTTCATTGTGTAGTTGATTGATTTGCATGTTTTTTTATTTTTTCACTGTAGTTAATTGAACTACAATCTAGTAATCCAATTTTGGTATTTTTTTCAATTAATATCAGAGAGGGTCACGCAAATGTGTTTTGTGTAGATCTTTTGAGATTTTTAAAATGGAATTCAACCGCCAAGGCACATTTACTAAGCTACTTTTGTTTGATGGATCTAACTATACTTATTGGAAAGTTATGATGACTGGTTTTCTTAAGTCCTTTCATAATGATGCCTGGGATGTTAAATATGGCTATACCAGACTCATAGTTGTGTCTGAAGGGAAAACTATTACTAAACCTAAAGCATAATAGACAAAAGAGGAAAAGCATGCCTCCAATTGTAATAATAAGGCCATTATGAGCTCTACAATAGAGTTTTTGCATTTGAGTTTTGTAGGATCTCTACCTGCACCTCTGCTAAGAAATCATGAGACTTCCTACAAACTGTTTATGAGGGTATAGTTACAATCAAGTAATCTAAACCACAGAAATTGAGTATGGCCTTTGAAACCATTACAATGGCCGATGATGAGATTTTTGATGACTTTTATGCCAAGTTGAGCGATATTATAAATTTTAGTTTCAAACTGGGTGAGCCAATTCCTGAGAATAAAATTGTTAAAAAGATTTTGAAATCTCTCCTAGATAGGTTTGATTTAAAGGTTGTGGCTATTGAGGAAAATAGAGATTTAGACACCATCAAGGTAGATCAACTTGTTGGTAATTTTCAAACTTTCAAGCCAAATATAGGGCTAAAGGAAAATCTAACGGGTTTGCCCTAAAAGATTCCAAGGAATAAGTTAAGGATGTTGAAAAGAATTCAAATTATGATTCCGAGGAAATTGATGTTCACGTTGCTGTTGATTTTATGAAAAAAATTCAAGAAAATTTTAAAAGATAGGAAATATGACTTGAAGATTCAAAAGTCTGACAAGAAGAAGTCTTCTAAACCTGTTTGGTGCTATGAATGTCAAGGATTTGGTCATGTGGCTAGTGAGTGTGCAAATAGAAAATTGAAGACCAATTGAAAGTTTATACAAATGAAAACATGGGATGACTGTTCTGATTCTAAAGAGGAAAATGCAAAAAACGAGAGTGTCCCTAACACTGCCAATAAAATATTTATTGTGTTAATGGAAAGATCTAATTCTCTCTCTTCGCAGGGTTTATCTGACAATAGATATGATAATGATGATGATGACGAAGTGTTAGATGCTGAGCATGGCAAGAAGCTCACAAATCTGTATTGTGTAGAATCCTTGAAGTTGGCCAGATTTAATGAAAGGTCACCATGAAGTAGAAAGCTGTAGAAGAACAAATTTCCTCTCAATGATGAATTTAAAAAAGCTCTTGTAAAGGTAAGCCTCTTGGAAAATCATAAAAATACAACGGTAGATAAGTTGATTGATGAAGGTCAAAAGTATAATTTGTTAGTTGATGATTTTGAGAAATCTGAACAAAGATGAAAACGTTAAAGACAAAGTTGCATGCATGTCAAGTGGAAAAAGATAATTTAAATGGCAAGCTGAAGATGGCTACGTTAGAGCTTATTGTTGCAAAACTTTTACTCAACAAAATGAATTATGGATCAAAGACACTTGATGACATTTTGTGCAATCAGAAGATGCCAAGTGACAGACATGGCATTGGGCTTCAGCATGGTGCGTTTACTTCAAAGAACAAAGGTAAAACTGTTTTTATGAAAAGTTCTACTATTACAAAACCTATTTGTACACATAATGTTACAAGTTCTGCTAAAAAGAAAAATGTATCACGTCCTACATCTAAACCCACGTCACCATTGTGGAATTAAATGATACATTTGACCCTATTGCAATAACTTGAGAAGTTTACCAAAAAAAAAGCAATAGAAGAAGTAGATGTCTGAGTCAAAGTTCAATACAAGAGCTGTTTGGGTTAGGAAATTTGATTTGCATACTAAATTGGTACACACTGTGTTGAAAGTTTCAATTTCGTAAGTGTGGGTACTAAAGTCCAAAAGCCCCTAATCAAGAAGATCAACCCTCTACCCCTAGCACTAAAAAGAATAAGACATTAAGGGAGAGTCACAATTAAAGCTTAATTGACAAATATGCTAATTGATTATCAATTTTTATCAATTATGGACAAAAAAGGGGGAAACTAAAAGTTGGAGGTAAAATTTTTGTTTAGAGAGTTTCATCCATGAATTGCTAAAGAGGAAGATTGTTAGAATTATTTATTATTGGCTAATTCATGGGTTTAAAAAAAATCAAGGTCCATTGATTTGTAATTTTGCATTTCTTTTAAAATGGACTGTTGCATATGTCTCCAAAAGTTATGAAGTGAAGACAATGAAGAAACGAAGAAAATTCATGAAGAATTTAAGCCAAGACAGAAGTGTTGTCGACTCAAGTGGAGGTGGTGCCCATAGGCAAGGAATTCACTAGATAAAAGCTTCATTCGCTCGAGTGGACCATTTACTCGCTCGAGCGAACGTTGGAGAAAAATCAATTTCTTGTGCGAACTTCTTTTCTATTTGTACTAGAACTGCCTATTTTAGTTATACTTGAACTCTAATCCTAGGGCACAACATGTGGGTTATTTAAAGGATTCCTCTCTCAAGCCTTAGCATCGATCTCCCTGGTCTAAGATTGAGAATATCCACTAGAGATACCCTTCTTCTCTATAACAGCCATTCAAAAATTATGCTAAGTTGCTATGGATCTAGAGGATAATGCTTCTACATCGTAATCAGCAAGATATTGTGGTCCTTAAGTTGAGTTGCAACTGAGGAATGGATTGTGAGTATTGCTTATAATAATTGCTCAATTTTATAGTATTTGGTTTCCGTTGGTCCAGGTGATAGGACCCATAGTTTTTCCCTATTGGTTTTTGCACGTAAAAATTGTGCTTCTTTCTTTGTGTGGTTAATTGATTTGCATGTTCTTTTATTTTTCCGCCATAGGAAATTAAATTGCAATCTAGAAATCCAATTTGGACATTTTTTTTCTATATAGTTTTTTTTATTATGATGAGGACCCACCAACCCTTGTGGTTGATGATTGCTAAAACCCTAGATACACAACACCACCACGCAGTGCCTTTTTTTCGCTCCAAGTCATTTCTCCTGAAATTCAAACTCAGGACCAATTTGCTTTAATATTAAATTAAATTTCCTCAGCTAACCATTCGCACTAAAACCTCGAGGTGTTAGCAGAGGCAGCGAAATAGTTTTCAATATTTCCCTTCGGGTGGAACCCACTCCTCAACATATATATATATATATTGAGCGAGAATCTAAAGGATTTTACCCAAAAACTTCCCTTATACTATACCTACACTAAGAAGGGGAGGTAATTTTGACTGCACGAGATTGTTCCTCAGGTTTCTTTTAAGTGTAAAAAAAAGATACAATAGAGTCGCTAGCGGTGCTCCTCTTCACAACTGCATTGTAAAAATATTTTTCCAACAACTTTCCACTTGCATTTTTATATGTTTCGCTCATAAGCTTACTTTCTCCTTCCTTTTCTTTCTTCCTCTCCATCACCTCTTTCTTCACCTTCTTCTTCTTAGAATTCCACTTCATTAAAAGCCCCCATACCAAACCAGAACCTTTATATATATATATATATGAATGGTGCATGTGGTAGGATACAATTCTAATTCCTCTATTTAATACACAAGAAGGCAGAAGCCAATGTTTTTCTCACCACCACATGCACATATCATGTGTTGTCGTGACTAAGATATACATGTTCATCTAAACTCAAAATCAAAAGGACTTTACTTTTCTAGGATGGTTTGACCTTATAAACAAAGAAGGTAAAGGGAGAGGTCAAATGCTTGCCTTTTCCATGGAGATGGACAAGACAATGTAACATGCCTCCTAGTTATGTGCCAAAGAAATATTGCTCCTTCGTAGTTTCTAGATCTCATCAATTCATAATCAAATAGCAAGATTAACCCCTTTAACAAAAAAGAAACCTCTTTGAATAAGAAAGGAAGAAGAGGATGAAAGAAGAGATTGACATGGAAGACAGACGTTAAACTCATAAGCGGATTTAGCCTCGCTCGTCTTTTTCCATGTCAATCTCTTCTTTCATCCTCTTCTTCCTTTTCATATTCAAAGAGGGTTCCTTTTGTGTTTAAAGGATTAGATCTTGTTATTCGGTTTTAGACTGATGAGATCTAGACTCACTCCATCTAGGTTCACTCTTAGGCTTTCTCTATTTTGTGCAAAATAGAAACTATGATGAAACAATATTTCTTTGGGCATGCAAATAGAAGCCATGCTATATTTCCATGTCTATCTCCATGCAAAAGGGAAGCATTTGATCTCTTGTTTTACCTTTCTGTTTATGAGGTCAAACCACATGGAAAAGTAAAATTCTTTCAACCAATTTAATTTGAATACAGACCTAAACCTCGTATTATTATCGTTGGAGAGAAATCAAGTAGAATCCTAACTAAAAGGCATAGTTGTGGGAGGAAAAGGAATCAAAAAGAGAACTATTCCATTTGGAGCAATCAATGTACTGTTTGTGAGTATAGATAAAAAAGAACTTTCTCTTGAATGTTTATTTTAAACCCTAATAGTTATACAAAAGCATTGCTATTGACTCTCCATATTAATGAATAGATAAGAACCGCTAGCGGCACTCGCTTATTATACATTTTGATGGATGGACAAGAACCACTAGTGGTTCTCTCTAGGATACACTTTTTTAAACAAGATAGGGCTCTAAGGAATAATCTAGTATGGTTAGAACTACTGGGTTGTCACGCCCTGCACCTAAGATTAGGTTAAATCGGTTAGGCCCGTGACTTGGCACGTGTAATCTCACAGTAATTCATGTTGCACTAAGGCAAATATGAACTACTATGAGGGAATTTTCATAAATCTTACATTTGTGAAAGACCGATAAAAACATGCATAATCAAATCCAATTGCAGAACTTAGTGCTTAGTGCACGCATTGAATACTCTGTGATAGTAAAATAGTCTAAACAAATAACTATTTAAACATTCCCATCAGAACCTATTTAAATAACATACCAAATAAACATGAGTCCCATGATAAATACTCTGAATGCATGTCAAATAAACATAAGTATGTGAAGAAATAAGGAAGTCATGGCAGTATGCATAAGCTTTCAATTAATTAAGAGAGAGTGATGATTTACATTTTAAACTATTTTAAGATGCCTGTGTCCTTAGCCTCCCACTTCAGTGTGACCATAGGTCATCTAATGTCATGTGTTACTGAATTTCTTAGTGTTGCATTGTGTATTTATATGAACATTGGTCTCTTATACCCACATGTGATGGGTATCGCATTACAACTAATCGGATTATTTAAAAAGGATGAATGACAACTAAAATTTTCTTTGTGTACACAATTTGATTTCGTTAAACTGATATTAAGGTATAGTGGTTCCAATAGTCAAGGTTCTACAAAGTCATAAGGTTCACCTAATGTTAAAAGGTAATACTTGATCCCATGGTCAAGCCTAAGGCTCTCTAAATATGTTTGACTTAATCAAGCCACATTAAGTTGAATTAAAGGGGATTACAAACAAGAAATAAATATAATAAAATAATTAAAGGCCTTACCCAATTAAGCAGGGTATGGGTCCAATTGATCGGATCAAATCCAGAGGGGTTATTCGATTGATTGGACATGTATCCAATTGATCAGGTCTGAATTAGGATTTCCTTTTGAGTTCGTTTCATGTTCGAACTTTATCATATACATTCTCAATCTTCTCCTGCATAATACTCATTATTCACTATGCCAAATCTAGCATTTTTAATGCCAATTCACTTTCATTTAATCCCTTTTCCACTTCAACCATTCAAACCTTCATAAATACCATTTCCACCCACGATGACATCCTCCATTAATGAGACGAGAAGAGGATGGGCTATACAATGAAATAGAGTAGAATAATAAAAAATCAACCATAAGAATAAACATGCGTGTTACCACTTGCTTATCCTTGCCTTAGACTTAATCCAAGCTAAGAATGAGATGAAATCCCCAAAATTTCAAGTTCAAGCAAATGCCTTATTCATGAAAATGGAGTAAGAAGAAAATAAAGATGATGAGATGCATGTCATATCATAAATTTGGGTTCCTTTATTCAAATAAACTTGAAATTCAAGAAAGAGTAGGGTACTTTCACTTAAGATGTTGTTGGAGAAAAAAAAACTACAAGATTCCAATAGCTTTAAGCTTAAAAATGGTAGAAAGAGGGGTAGGAGAAAGAAGATAATAGAGCAAAGTTCTCTTTAATGGTAGAAAGTCTCTCTCTTGATTTGGAAGAGAGGAAAGAAAGTCTTTAGCTTACAAATTGTAAAGAAGGAAAATAAGGCTTCCTAAACAAATAAACTTGCAAATGGTGAAGTGGGTGATGGGGAAGAAGATAGTAGTAGGGAAGGTGTGGTGGAGCAAAACTCTCTCTAATGATAAACAAAGGAAGCAAGAGAGGCGGAGGCTAGGGTTTTGGCTTAAGAAAGAAGGGTTTGCTTTTATATTTAGGCTCCTTATAAAATTACAAGCAAGTCCATTTCTTTGGACATATTACAAAATGGGTTAAAGGGGTTATCTTGAGATGAAATGACTTAAGTTAAATTATAAATGAAATGGAATGCTGATGATAAATGTGAAAATGATGAAATAATGCACAAACCATGAACTAATACAAAGTCCATCTAAATTACATAATCACGGTTAGGTCCAATCCACCAACCTAACCAACCCAATTAACAAATAATCGTTAGGCTAAACACTATTAATTATTATAAATTACAATTAGTTAGTAAATAAACCCTAATTTGGCCAGGAACGGGACCTTACATGGGTACAATACAGTGTAAGTACCATTTAAGGAAAATTTTCAAGTAAAATCCTCTAGAATCTAATAGAGTAAAGGCCAAATGAGTATGAAGCTAGGCCTTACAAGTTGTAATACACTGATCAAACCCAAATGAGTTACATACAACTGAAATGCCCAAGTGGGCTGCATAGAACTAAAATGCATGATCCATTCATCCGAGAAATTGCTTGGATTGAGCATCTAATGGTTTAGGTGCAAAAAAAAAAAAAAAAGTTCAAAATATTTAGTAGAGCTCGTGCTTTGCACAACAACTCTAGAAAAGTATGCTAGCCAAAACAATGGTGATGTCACTTTCAAATGTGTAGTGAAAGTCTATTTCATTCATATTTAAAGGTTTCTCTTCCTTTAATGTATAATAACACCTCATTTATTGGGTAGATCAAATTTCCTCTTTAACTTTTTGAACTTGGAGAGCTTCCAACAATTTTTTAAAAATGTAAAAAAGAAAATTAATGGTACACTCATAATACCCATGAGTAATAATATATTCTCCAAATCATAACTATATATATTAGCATTAAGAGCCCATTTGGATGGGCAACCTTATATATTCTAAATAGAAGTCACTTTCATGGCAAGCAATTGTACAACTTCTTGCTAAAAAATCTGAACAATGATTTTAAACCATCATCAAGGTTTTTCCCAAGCAAAAGAGACAATTTTAGTTCAAAAGAGAGAGATTGAAGAATCACAACTTCACAATGAAACTTTTATGAGATTTCAAGAACCAATAGCAACATGGAGATGTAGCATGTGAGACATTCACAGTAGAACCATTAGCGTCTTTTTTATAATTTCTTTTATATTTTGTTCATTTTCTCTTTTCATTTCTATCTTGTCCCTATTTTTCTCTTGTGAAAATGGTTATTTTGCATATAACCCCTGTTTTTAGTAATTTTAATAATCAAGCATACAAACTAAGGATATTAACAAGCATAGCAAAACCAAGCTTTGCTCCAGCTTACTCTTGGCTTACACACTAATAAAATGGAGCCTAGCTTAGTGAGCTTAGGCTTGATTAGAAATTTAGCAGAGACTTAGGCTTAGCACAACAATGTGTAAGGTCCAAAGCTAAACTAATCTCAATTTACAATAATTGCTTTTTTTTACAATAATTAATGTTTGTTTAAGCTAATTCAACTCAAATCCACTTGGGTTTAGGTCGTGGATAGGTAGTTGGGTCTGATTTGAACCTTATGTAGGTAGTTAAGGACCTTCATGTAATTTCGAGATACATGGTTTACATTATTTTGGCATCATATTAATTACATTATATGTATTTTGTCTTGTGGATCAACTTTCATATTTGGCCTAGCTCGATTCAGATCCATCTTAACCCAACTAAGGTCCCATTTGACTCAAATTGTAATTTCCTCAAAAACAGTGGACTTGCTTGTAAATTCTAGAAAATCTAGATTTAAAAACTAACTCAGCAACTCACTCTTTGCATCTCCTCTAAACTACTGCTAGAGCTTTCTCTCCTTCTCTTCTTCTTCTTTTCTAGAGTTGGATATTGGGGTCTAGAGGCTGTGTATGCAAGAGTTAAGGCTCTCATCTTCTTCTCCTTGCTTCCTTGTTCATCCTCTTTCTTTAAAACTCATAAGTTCATCTTGCTCTTAAAGATCTACAGTTCTCTAAGGTAAGAGCCCCAGCACTATTTCATTATTTTGAGTTCAAAGGAATCAAAGAGACTCAAATAAAAAGCATGTATGCATATTACATTCAATTCACCCATTGCATATCTTTGCATGTAAAAGAATCACCTTTTATTGAGGTTTTCTCCATCATCAAACCAAGCGAGAAGTTGATTTGGGTCAAGCACTATATTAGAAGCAAGTATAAGAATGTATATTACTGCATGTATATTTTTCTATGTTGATTCTTGAAGAATTCCCCTTAAATGCAAAGTTACAGCTTTTTCATCCTTTTTTAATTTAAGATCAAGTGATGAATTGAATGATAATGAGTATGATTAAGAAAGATGGTTATTGAATGATGTAGGATGATAGTTTGGAGCAAAAAAAAGCACATTGGAATCACATAGGAACATACTGAAGGAGTTCTATTCTGACTGAACTTCAAACTTCAGAACAGCTTCAGAAATTTTAGTTGTAAGCACACTACAGCTCATAATCTAAAGAGCCAAAAACTTAATTGTGTTCTACGGCTAACCCACTGCTAAGCTGTAAGATGAACTACATCCACACCATGTCCAAGTTGTAGGCAATTTACGGCTAGGAATCCAGAGACGCAAAAACCTGACTTGTTTTACGGCTGACCCCATGTCAAGCCATAGAATGCATTATGGCCAAGCCATAGCCAAGTCGTGGCCTAGCCGTAAGCTTCATACTTCCAAGCCGTAAGACAATACATGGCTAAGCCGTAACTACAGAGGAAATTAGTTGAAACCTTGCACACACGGCTAAGCTGTAAGAACATAGAAACTTAGGGAAATTAGAGACTTTGAATGACTTGTAGGGCTTTAGATATGACACCTTTACCTTAATTAAAATAGTCCAATGGTAATCAAATAATGAGGAAGAGTGTAGAATTGTCACTCATCCCCTTCGATTTTTTCGAATTGTTTCCCGACGTCATATCATAGGTGTTGGCATAAGAAGAGGTATCTAATGCCCACACAATGTAACACTAAGACTTTCGGTAACACCTCAACACCAAACGTTTTATGAATATAATATATTGAATGACTACGCAAGCATATATTATCTAGCGCAAGGTTGGCTAATAAATATCCTTGATAATCACTCAATCAAAATGTATTCATATTGTTAAATAATCCTTGCCCTCAACATGATCTAATCATATACCCATTCTTTCTAGTGAACCTTGAGGCGCGATCGGAGACAAAGCTTCTATTGAGTGTGAGCCCATGAGCCAAGATAGGGGTAACGAAGGTTGAGAGGGTTCGAGCCTTAATAGCTTATTTAAGTATGCATTGTTGAATAATAATTACTTCGTTTAATTCTGATTTTTATGATTGAATACGATCCCAAGACCGATATATGTTTCTGTTTAAGAAAGAGTCGATCGCTATGTATGATAAGTAAGAAAGTATAAATTCTAATCGGTCTTGATACGTTGAGTTGGCACCACTTAGCCTGTAATCATAAGAGGTTCGATGGGACCGAATGCAAGCATTATATATGCTTTCTATTGTAGTAATTGTATGAAGAGTTGGTTGGCGCTTGTAGGGTAGCTAGATGGTTTTTGCCCAACCGCTAGTGATTTCCCACAATATGATATACTCTCTATAAAGAGAAGATAGTCATGTGGATGCCAACTAGTATGTTATGATATTTCTGTTTATGATTCATTATTCATGTTAATTTCATACACAGCATGCTTAGCCTATGACTATTTTTCTTTTTTAATCATATGTTCTAAGTTAATTGATGCATCATGCTAGTCTTATGTACTCTATATTTGTTTAACCGTCGTGTTAATAGTGCTACTTTTGGTATTACAGGTACAATACTAGACGCCAATACGGCAGTCAACGTGGCCTCGGAGGGAATCCCAATGGTACCTCGAAGTGTACATGAGTGGAATGAGGATGACGTATTCTACTATTCATCCGATATTGTGTGTTGTAGGGTTATTTGGGTTGCTTATGCTTGGCCATGATTGGCCTATAGAGAAGTCATATCATCTCTCTCATTGTTATTTTAGAGTCAGAGATTGATGACATGTTATTTTGAATTACATATGTCTATGTTTAAGTATTTTGTTGTCAGTGTATGTGGATGGTTAAGCAACAGACTTTAGGTATAATTATGAATGTATGATATTTGTATTATTGCTTATGATAAATTACAAGTAAATTCTTCAAGTTTCCGCTTAATTATGCAAAATGATTGATACGTGTATATAGATCTTCTTCACACGTACCTATGAAATCTCCTTTGTAGCAGTTCGTACATATCTTTATATGGCACAGATTGCTATGGAATTACGTGTGCTCTGCCTCGGGATTCACCCTAATCCCCGATTCTTAGGTTTAGGGCGTGACATAATGTATAACAAGCTGTATCACAACTCAACCTCATAAATTTTTTGTATAGCATTTGATTATAACATATATGCATCGATGGGCACATGGGTTCACCCCTCATTAAGCTACCCCCCATCATATTTTCTACCCATCATGAGTTGCTATACGCTCAAATTTGACACTAATTTGACTATTATTATTATCTTGAAATAAATAAAAGAAAAGAGTAACGTCATCTAAAACTGTTAAATTCAAAAGCAGTATATCAAAGTAAGTAAGATGATCTAATGAGATTGATATTTGGACCTAATGGCCCGAGTTGGATCCAAGTCGATTCATCGCACCCATCACACCAAAGTTTATCGCACCAGATCAGCTCCCTACATATGAATAAAAATAATTTTTTGTTAAGTGCAGGCTATACAATCATCAATAGGACACCACTCTGCATGGACTACATTGGGCCACTATAAATAAAGCAACATGTTTGAAAGCCTATTCAATGAATGAGGACTGCCTGTACAGTGACTAGTGTACGTCGACTTAGGAAATGGGTCGGGTTGAGCAAATTTGGTTCGGGTCAACTCGAACCTAAATTTTGTTGGTCCTAACCTCCAACCGACCTGTTTTTAAACGGATTGAAAACCTTCAACTAGCATCGGTGGTCAGGTCAACCCGACTCAACTCTCCTAACCCAAATTTAATGTGGTTTGGGTTTGGTTGACCTAACTTGGCCTGTTGAATTTCATTTTTGTGTATGATCCAACAATTTTATGTAGCCTAATTTCATTTATAAGGCTTTCCTTAGGTCCAAATTCATTTCTATTGTTGTATTGAGCATGAATTTATAATTTATCAATTTTCAATGTATAAAAAATGGAGCCAAAATTCTTTAACAATTTCTAGCCCATTTATTGAGACAATCCCTTCCCAATTTTTGTTCAATTTTATAATGTCATATATGAGCATGAGTATAAGACTCATCAACACTATTGTATTCTATACATATCCATATTTTAATGGCAAATTTCTATGCTTAACTACCCAACAAAAAAATAAAATATACAAGTCAATATTTCAAGTGTCAAGATATTTAACCATATAACATAAAAATAAAATAGGCAAACTATTGCATAACTTCTCCACATAAGATTAAGAGCCGCACGATATATGACTTACAAAAATAAGAAAAATGTAAGGATTTTAGTATGTTGGCTAAATTCATGGATTTGACAAAGCTCTAGTTCTAGTTAAAGTTGTATTTCTATTTATTTTAGACTGGGAGTTTGAAAATGTTAAAGATTCTCAAAAGTGCTGGAATGAAGTTATTTGGATTAAAAATGTCATATCTCACAAACTAAGCTTCAGATATGGGCAAGTGACCTGTCGTTGGAAATATACATCCGTAGGTTTAAGATTACATCAATCGAAGCTACAATGACAAAGCTATGACATCGGGAAGTTTGCAAAAATTATGCTATCCGAAATTACGAAACTGCTATTGCGCGAATTTCTATTTCTATTTTAAGTGGCATTTTCTTGTTTTGTGCCAATTCTTATTCTAGTTGAATTACTATTATGAGGTACAAAATTGAGGTTATAAAAAAGTGTTCTATCTCAACCTTAAGAGAGATCTCATTGTTCCAAATGGAGAATATATTTTGGAGATTATCTCCTCTAGAGTTATCATTGAAGAGTTCAAGGGCTGAAGTTTTGCGCTAGAAATCCTTGTCTTCTACATCTCTTTGTGGAAGATCACCTTCTAAGTGTAGAAGATCTAAGGATCAAGCTACCAACTAGAAGGTGTCTAGTTGATTGGATTTGTACCAAACAGCGATAGGCGGTTGTTGTAGAGTGATTATTTATAAGAAGTTAACATTATAAAGTCATGCAGATGTCTGTAAGTAGCTTGTAACTGCATAATAATTCATAGTGTTTGATTATTGATCTAGTACGGATTCGTGGTTTTTTCCTGGGTTGGGTTTTCAAGTAAAAAATCATTTCTTATGATGTGTGCTTTTGTGTGATTTGCTTATTTTATTTCCGTTATGTAGTTGGTTATTTGCAAATATATTATTAAAGTTGATTGCATTAATTTGTTCTAGAAGACCCCCCAAAACCTTCAAAAAGTCAAATGAAATTAAAAAGCCATGCTAAATAAATAAAACCTAAAATGGTCAATTGGGTCAGGTGAGTCAACTTTAACTTGGCCCGTTTTTATACTGATTGGTAAACCTAACCATAACCGACCCATAATTTAAACGGGTCGGATTGGGTTGCATTGACGGATTGGGCCAGTTTTTTACCAGCTCTAGCTATATGGCTAATACTATTAATGGGCTTGATTGCTTAGACTCACCTATATCGATGCATTAGTTCATTTATAGTTAAAAGGCCTAAGCCTGGCCTGGTTCTTATTCCGACACGCCTGGATCCATTTACAATTAAAGATTCGAAGCTAATTGATATTGACCCCCTCAAGTGCAAGGTCTCGATGTAGTTTTACTTGATGAATCAAGATTGTATCCACTGGGAATTAGAAATCGTAGAAACCTATCCAAATTGAAAAACTAATGTTAGCCTATTAAAGATTTATACAAAATAAATCAACTACTAATCTAAAAATTAAAATTTAATTTCAAATCCAAATTAAGAATCACAATCCCAAATAAAGACCTAAACTAAAAATCCTAATCTAAAATGACCTTAATCTCAAGACTGCAAAAACATAAAAGGCATCAAAACCACCAATGGCATATAAATAAATTGCATTAAGATAAAATTCAGAAATATAAAAATAAAAAGAAAATAAAAATATGAATTTTAGATTGTCAATATTAGAATCACGAACTCTATGCTTAGGGTTAAAGAACAACTCTAAATTATACTACCAAACATGACCTATCACCCCACATGAGCACAATGTATCAATCTAATCAAGTAAATTACTACGCTTACAAATCACTATTTATTCATTTGAACACCACTAAGATTTTAACAAGAATCCAAAAATATCAAATCTAAAAATAAAAACTCAGTTCTACTCTAGATACATGAAACAGTAAGCAAAGGGAGCAACCACACCGCAGAACACATGTACATCATCTCTTTATCTTCACTAATATGCACCAAGGAATAAAAGAGTTTGAGGGAGAGTGGTTCATGTGGAAGAAGATGGACGCTAGAGTCCAAAAGGGGGTCGGCCGATCGCCACTTGGGATGTATGGATGATGACAGCGTAGAAAGAGAGGAGTGAGATGGGTACGGGTTCTGTGTGTGGACGTGTGGTGGTGAGTGGGGGCTGTGGGTGTGGTATGGAATCTCGGTTCTAGACGTTAGTATAAGATGGAGTTGTGGAATGGGCTGGAATCGTTGAGTAGGTGGGCGGGTGAGAAGTTTTTATTTTTTTTTTCTAATTATTATTATTATTTAAGCCAAGTATCTTCTTGACTTTGTTTTAAATTTCCTTCATACAAGAGATATCCGCATGCCCTCTCATGCTTACTCAAAGTGTCCCTCATATCCATGCTTCTAGACCTACATGTGCACTTTTTAATCCTTTCATCTCTTCCTTTGCTTTTAATCTTGGCCCTCCATCTTGATGACAAAACTTTATCTTCATGATATGCCCTTCATATATCTTCAAGTTTTTTGAATTTTGGTTAAGTGGAAACGAAAATCCTTACTGGCAGAGAGATACATGCATTGGCTGGTTTTAAACGTCTATTACATGGCTGATTTTGCTCCTAGGATTTCTCCTTTTCACAACTTTTTTACCTTCCCAATTTATCTTTCTTTCTAGCTTCCTGGTTTTGATAAAGATAAAAAGCTGCTCATCCAAGCAACAAGTTTAAATTTACTCTCAGTTGAAATGGACGTCCCATACCATGCATGTGTGGATTTGCTTCCTCTTTCTTCTCGCATGCTCATCCTCTTTGCTCTTTTAGATAGTCTCCTTCTTGGACTTGAATTTCGAAAATAATGAGAGGATAAAAATCTTGCAACTTGAATTCCTTGGAATTATCGTCATGATGATTTGAAATCATGTGCGACAGAGGAAAGTAGACCTCCTTGGACGTGGAATACATGCATGAGATGCCTCATGTAATGTGTGGGCCCCATTTTATGATCAAACTCTTCTTTTCTTCAGTTTTATTGTTTTTTATTTTTCTTTTTCATTTCACTCCTTTGCTTCATTTCTTGATTGTGGGTCCCTTTTCCTTCATTTCCCTACAACACAATGTGACATTTAATTAAAATGATAATTCTTGACCAAAAGTCACAATTGCAATAATGTGGGCCAATCAAAGAAAAAGATGATACGAAATTATATCATTGTATATGTTTTGATATAAATTACTCAATGATATTAAAACATTTGTCATTTCATGTGAAAATATGATTTTGAAAACTCTTTCTAAAAATAAGAATCTAAAATTGGGAATTTCATGATTTTAGGGAAAAGTGACTAATTTTGGATGGGTTTTTCATGAAAAAACTACGATGGTTTTCATATCCATAAAAACATGATTTTCAATTAAATGAAGAGATTTTCTAATGCATAAGTTCTTAAAACTTTCTAAATTATGCATGCAATGATGAATTTTTTAGGACTTATCACAAGCCCGGGCCTGGGTCGATTTTACACAGATTCTATTGCCTGGATCTGAGTATGCCCATTTGGGAAATGAGAAGGCCCATGTCCACTCATTCAAAGCCCATTGGACACCTGGTTTAATATTATTATGTTTGATATCTAAGTTATAATATTTAGGTGGGCCCTATCAAGTTTTTCCTTCACCATATGATGAGGGATGAATCCACATAAATATCCCATATATAGATATACATAAAAACAAAAGGGCAGCAAATAAGGGTCCATTGTACCAAGAACCCTAGACCTGGATCCAACTCTTTGAGTGTTTCAATCTTAAACGTGGATCTGGGTCTAGCTTGTCAAACCCAATTGCATTTCTATATGTAGTGTATATGATTTGGATTTTAGAACGATCAGATCACATCTCAAATCAGACAGTTATTTATGCCAATACAGATTTTTTATTCACAATAAAAATGTCTTTTCTCAAACTCCTCTACCATTATATATGAGGTTTTTCTTTTTCAAAAAGCTTCTAAATGAATCTGTGACCACACCCAATTACCTTTTCTTAAAAAGTACAAATATTTAAATAGAACAAAGAAGTATCTGTATTAAGTCATGCCGTGCATATGAGTGGAACAAACATCTCCTGTTAAAAGAAAAAGGAAAAAACTCCTCTCAATGAGGCCCACCGAGATCCATGACAATTGAGAAAGACACTTTGTCACAAAGGTTTAATGTTTTAGATGAGAACAATATGAGATATCAAATAAGTCAAATTATCCTTAAAATTTAACAGTGGGACACCTTACGGAGTAGGTGTGACAAGATCTAAACCAAATAATGCTTAGAATAGCAGGAAATTATCAATTTAAGGGGTCAATGTTTATGAGCGGATTGGACTGATGCAGGTTTTCCACATGCTAGAGTCTGCAATCTGCAAAAGGCCTAGTGTGTGATTTTCAGCCACTACTGTCAACAAAGCAGAACTCTGCTGATTTAAAGGCACACACATTGATTAAATGTAGGCCATAAGTAAAACATCTCAACATAAATGCAATGCCAAACGCCAGGCAGAGCTCAAGGCCAAGCTTGATCTCAGGTCGGGAAGAGAGAGAGAGAAAGAAAGTCGAACTTGCGTACCAAATTGAGAAACACAAACTGGGCTTAGGGTTTGTTCAGGATAGTGAAACTTGTGTTCGAAATTGGGAAACACAAATTGGTTACCAGAAGATCAGGGCCAGGCCAGGATCTATTGACCTGTCCCTGAAAAGTGGGCTCTATGTCCACTGAGTTTTTTGGTTTTTAGTGTATTAGATCTACAAATATTTCAAAGTGGGCAAAGTATTGTATCATATCGTATCTAATACTTTACTTTTTATGTATATGTGCCTGGCCCTAATTCAGGTCCACACAAACTAGATCTGGCAAGATATTCGGCCTAGATCGAAATAACATGGGCTTGCACTTGAACAGACTTTGCCCAGGCCCAATTTAACCCATGAATTATTATATATCAAAGCAGCAGCCCGAGAGCGACATGTGGCACACTATCATTAAAAGTTCTAAATATTATTCAAATATCTTTCCACTCTCATTCAATTTTAAACTTTACTTTAACCGATTTCATATCCCTAAAATCTTTCAATTTTACACAAGGCATCACTATGTGGTTAGATTGATAGAATTTTTGAAAGATGGACAATCATATAGATATATATCCAAAGAGAGAGAAAGGAGCCTTCACCCGTGCTTGTGTACTGGCTTAAGTTCGGTGCGATGCAACTTTTGATTGGTTTCATAGACTTAATGGCCTAGATTAAATGGGCATCCTAAAAAATCTCATATGCATTGGCATTTGGTCTTCCTCTGCTCTACGTCTTCCCCGCTTCTCTTTCAACCTGCCAATTTTTTCTTCTCTGCCTAGATTAAATGGGCATCCTAAAAAATCTCATATGCATTGGCATTTGGTCTTCCTCTGCTCTACGTCTTCCCCGCTTCTCTTTCAACTTGCCAATTTTTTCTTCTCTCCCTTATTGTGAATCTCCCTCCCTCTTTCAGCTCTTCTCCCCACTAGCTGGACAACGAGCAAGTCCTCTTGTCCTCATCCAGCAGGTTCGATTAACGGAGGGGAGACAATGCAGAGGAAAGAAAAACACAGAAAAAAGAGAAGAAAGAAGCAATGGAGAAGAAAACTCAGAAGGGAGAACAAGAAAAAGGAGATGTAGATGGAGAAGACGGAATAGATGGAGAAGAATAAATGAATGAGAGGGAAGGAACAATTGTTTACAGGAGAGAGTGGAAGAAGGAAGGAATGGAGGAGAAAAAAGCGGGGAAGAAAAGAGAGAAAAGAAGAGATGAGAAACAACGACGAAGGTGGGAAAAAAAAAGGAAGAAGAAAGGAGCAGTAGAATAGAAGGAGAAGAAACACAGAAAAGGGAAAAAAGAGAAAGCAACTATCACGTCGCCAAAACTTGGACGGATCCAAACCTAATCCTAAGGGCATGAAAATTGGGGCCACTTAAAATTTTTCTCAAAAAGGTGTCACGGGTCCTAATTTTTTGTGGATCGAAATACTACATGAGGTTATGCATGTTTATTGAACAACGTAAACGCATGCGGGAGTCAACGATACCAATCATTGTGCAGCTAGTCATTTTATAAATCAACAACTCAATAATAGAAGATATATTTATTGGTCAAGTAACCTAAAGCAAAAGTATTAAGGTTTAATCACAAACAAAAGAAATAAATTCAAATACCCTACAATTAATGGCCTCCAAACTTAGCCTTATTTAATCAATGCCAATATAATAAAAAATGCTCAATCTAAACAACAAATCAAGACATCTTAGATGATGTCATTGGCACTCCACTTAGCAACTCTGTCATCCAGTAAAATTTCCTACGTCTCCTGACGGCTGTGACATCAGTACTTAGATACCAAATGTAGCAGAGTCAAATCGACATAATCTGGCAAATGGGTAAGCTAGAAGTAATGAACATATCATCTCATAATTTGTGGAGTCATAATCATTATAAGAGAAAATGAGTTAAGACAATCAATAAAATAAAAATGGATTTACTAAACAGTCATTCCTAATTAAACAAAGATGATGCACAAAAAAGAGTAATCCATCTATACAATAAGATATACAAAAATGGCTCAATTCGTAATACCAAAGATGATATACAAAAATGTGTAATCCCGCAATACCAAGTATGATATACAAAAATGGGTGAACCCACACAACACAGCTGCATATTGTATTCAATAATACACTTTAGCCTGATGGCGTACATCCACCTCCAATTGCAATTGGACTGATATATATAGATATATATATGTATTGGGCCAAAGATGCACTCCAAAGGGGTTCTAGGTGTATTTGGAGACCCAAGGCTTTGGTGTCAAACCTGAGTTCCTGGCAACACAAGGCTTGGTATGTGATGTCATGCGTTTTGCCGACGCAGGTCCTTGAGAAGCTGAGACACAGGCCGTATTTTTATGGGGCCAGTTGATCATGTTGGAGATTGGCTGCATCCAGGTCAAGGATAGTCTGAGTGAATGTTCCTTGGCCTCATCAAAGATAATAATAAGTAATGCCACTTGACTTACGAGACAAGTTAACTAAGTTCAAGTAGCACAATCCCTCTCTCTTTGTTTCCAATCTGTCCACACATTTGGTGCGAAGGGGATAGCTCTGTGGTGGGTAGAGAAAGGACTGGGTCTGATGTAGTTTGACGACAGAAGTGCAAATGCTAACACAACCGGTGTGAAGTAGTCATGTGGACCCTGTTTGATCTAAGGACTATAACAAGACAATGCTTGCCACACCACAAGGACAAACCTTAGAACATTATAGCCTCCTTCTCTCATTCCAAACCCCACCACATCCTTTGATACTGAAGTGTTGGTTCCAAGATGGGAAAAGAGGGTTAGTTCGACTTGGTCTAACCGAAGCATAAATATTTAGCACAACTGGTATGAACTAGTCATGTGGGCTCTGTCTAATCCAAGGACTACAGCAAGTTGAAGCTTGCTACGCTGCCTGGAAATACCTTAGGGTGGTTCGTTAAGTGAATCAAACAACCACCCATATGGGTTGCATCAAGATTGCAAAACCTGAGGGAAGATGACATTTGTATGTTTATTAGGAGGATAGCCAATTATATTCATGGTAATCGGCTATTCTTCATGTAAAATTTACATGTGTTAGTTTTTTGCAAGTGTTGATCAAACTAGGATTTTAATTAACAAAGTCTAACTTCCCATAAACAGTGTCACAACCCGAGCCCAGAAATCGGAGGTTAGCGAAAAGCCAAACCTGTGACACACGTACTCCCGTGCACGTGCATCCAAACCCAGTCTAGATGCACACACACAAGGGATCTAACACGTGCGAAACAAACGAACGCGGAAGCTGTAGATATCATAGCAAGCAACAAAGCAATAGTGGAAGCCAAAACAAATGCGGAACGGAAAAGACAACGATAGATACAAAACTCTAAAACCAGATACAAATATGAGTACACGACAAAATAGCGATATACAAATATACAGAGTAACAAAGTCTGAAGTACAAAATACAACATCTCCAAAAAAAAAAAACCAAAACCCAAAACAGATAGCCACGGAAGATATGCATGTACGCACTAGGCAAAGGTGATCAGGCCCACTCTGCCAACCCGGAGGGTGCCTCTAGGCTCTGCCCTGCAGCCTCCTCGACCGCCGGGGAACCGAGCAAGGGATCTGTGCCTGCAACACCACAGACAACGCAGTGAATACAACGATCCAACAAATACAAGTAACAGGGACGAAACGCTCATAGTATCAAATTGAATAAGGACAGAATATTAATTACAGAGTTTCATATTAGTATGCTAAGCAAGTCGTGCATAGAAGTAAAGCATGATAAGTGAATCAAAGCATAGAAATACTGAACTAGGTGGCTACTACGTTAACCATATTCTCTCTAATAGAGAGCAGAGCAGAGTAGATGAGAACACCACTGATCGGGCCAAGGGTGCAAGTGGGTCTCGGTTTCCCGGGTTCCGGGTTCCTAAGACAAAGCGACACTGCAGTGATACAGAGATACAGAGATCTAAGCCAGAGGTAACCCCGTCGGGCATCCTAGGGCTGAGGCTGAGTAGAGCCAGACTAATACCAATCAAATCAAATCCAAAGGAAGGGAGATTATCCGCTTTGGACTCACCAATGGCAAAGACCGGATCTTATCCTCACGTATTAATCTCTTGGGCAGAGCCACCAGGGAATACCCAACGAATCAGAGATATACAAAGCCAGAGATATACAGAGCATAGCAGAAATACAAATCATAGCATAGATTAAGTCAAAGCACAGCATAGATCAAAGCATAGTGCAGATCGAAGAATAAAACAGATATACAGGGCGAAAGCAAAATGACCTCGTAATGCATAAATATAGATTAACGGAACAAAGGGCAAAACTGTAAACAATATGCAATGCATCTCAGATTAATACGGAATCAAGGTTAATTACAAGCCAACCCTAATCTAGTTGTTCACTGTCACTAACCGTGCATGTTGATGTAGTTTTAAATTATTCGATGCACCGTTGATGCACTGTTATCATCAAAGTGTTGCAATGAAATCCTCACGTACACTGAAGTCCCTTAAACCAACACCCATGGGAAGGTGCTTAACAGTAAATCAACACTCACATGAATAAGTCACAGCCTAACAGACTATTCATGCGGGGCAAATCGTCATTGGGCAGGTTTACATGGGTGGTTAACCTGTATTTTAGCCCTACAAAGTCACACCATTATCCTAAGTTTATTTCAGATTTTTCAGGTCTTACGGTTTAGCCATGGGTGACCTACGGCTTAGCCGTATACACTTTATGGCCTAGCCGTAACTTGCACTACGGCTTAACCGTGGTTCCCTTCAATACACAGCTAAACTGGTCATCTTCCACCTCTGATCTGATACATTTCACGGCTGAGCTACGGTGGAGTCCACGGCTTAGCCGTAGACCAATCCGCGGCTTAGCCGTAGCTTCACCGTAAGAGTGCTGGAATCAGAAAGTTTCGACTGATCAGGGGGATAATTCACGGCTGGGTCACGGCTAGCTTACGGCTCAGCCGTAGAACAACTTACGGTTCAGCCGTAGCCTAGCCGTAGAACAAAATACGAAATTTCAAGTCTCTAAAATCTGAGCCGTACAAAGTTACGGCTTAGCCGTACAATACAGAACCGAATTCGAGCTGAGTACAGAAACTAAAATTTGGTACAGAAATTTAGCAAAACAAGTTCCAGAGGTTCCAAAATCACAGAATTTGGCTGTAAAACACAACAGACATGTATAGGATGTAATAGATAAAATCAAAGTAGTCAAACAAAATACCCATATGTGTTATACAATCCTGTACTTATACTTGCCTCAAAGCTTAGCCAAATCCACTGAGATCAAGCTCCAAACCACAAGTACAAACAGCGATGAGAGAAGAGAAAGAACCCAACCAAACGGAGAGAAAAACCCAATCGACAACAACTCCCACACCAAACAGGAGAGGAAAAGAAAGAGAATGAAGAGAAGAGAAGAGAAGACGTGGAGCTGTTGCATGCAGTCATCGAATGAAAATGAGCAGGGGAGAGACACCTGGGCTCCTGGCTCTTATATATAGTTTTAGGAGTTTAAATCAACAGCCAATGAGTTTCAGCTATTTACAGTTAAGTCACACGATGGTCCAACTTCTCCAATTGGCTCCAAATGGGTCTGAGGCAGTTATGGAAATTGACGAGCTCAACAAAATACATGTGCTGACACCAAGATGATGCAAAGATGATGCACTCAAAGCAAAAGCAAAATTACGAAAAAGGGCTTAGAACTACCTATCCCAGGTCAAAGGTTACTCAACTACCTATCCAAGACCCGAAACCAAATCCAAAAAGATTAAACAATAGAAAAGCACATTAATGAGCCACTAATCCGGCTCAAAGGGGATCGGAGTGTTACAAACAGCGCCAATCTTTTCTATTCGCTTGAAAAAAGGAATCGAGAGGCGCGAAGCACATCCTAGCTTCTTTTCTAACAAACAAGAAAAGACACAGAAGAGAAAAAAGGAATATCGTTCTTTTCAATTTTTCAATTTCGAGTTTATTTGTTTGGGTCCTCTGACATTTTAACCTCCTAGGTGCAGGTTGCTCACATGTATTTTTTTACAGCCCCCCACTTGGTCTCGGATGATCAACACTAAGTAAAAATGTAAAAAATACTTGAAAATTTCACATAAAATTACATAATAATGAAACTAATAAAAACACAACGGACTGTTCGAGGGAATGGTAAAGTATCAAAGTGTGGTGCCCAATCCTGCAAATATGGAATATGTGCCATTTCTGTTTTTTAAGTCGATCGAGCAATCTTTATAACCTATTACTTATTTTCCTTAGATATGGAGTCCCAATAGAAGTTAGAATGAAATATATATGGTCATCATTGCCCACATGAATTGCTTATCGTGTTATGTTAATGGGTTAGCCATGGTTGTATCCGTATTTCTCTTTACCCCTAAGTGAAAGGGACGAAGAAAGTCTTGAAAGACTTGTCTTCTTCAAGGGCTCATTTAAGTCAAGGCACTATCATTCTGAGCATTTTTAGAAGACCAAGTACGTTTTCTTTGGTTTTCAATGTTGGTATAGAAGAAGCTGAAGTGTTGAACTTTTCTTAAAAAGAACTTAAAGGACTTGTGAGTTCTGGAGAGAATTTTTGCCTTGGCGGCTTATGATTCGGTGCTATTATGTTGGAATGGGTACACAAGGGAGGTATTTATGGCCCTTATAAGTTTTCCCCGACCATTTGTGGAAAAGAGAAGATTGAACAAAAATATGATTTGTAGGGGAGTAGATGACCGTCTATTTGTATGGTCGGCTACCCTTCAGTGGCAGCCAGACTTTTGTCCCTTGAATCATGCCAATTAGCTTAAGAACAACTAGAGAATGATTTGACTAGCTAATCTCAATCAGCTACTTATTGAGCTGTCAAAGATTTATAAAGGTTGGCTAGTGCTTTTCTTCAATTGGCCATGTGATCATCGACCCCCACATTTGTGCAATCGACCATTGTACAATCGGCCACTGACTTGTTCAGTCAGCCAATGCACCCCTTTTCTTCATTTTTGAAGTTCTTTGATTTATTTTCTTTTCCAAACTTCAAGGGATCTTTATGTGTTTTGTCCATGAGTTTGTTTGGGATTTGTTTAGCTGAGTTTGACCCTTGTTTGGGTCTTGATTGTAACTTTGCGTAGTTGATTTGCTTATGGGTCTCTTCCATGATTTTGCATGTCAACACTTAGTGTGTACCAAATTAGTAGGCAACTCAGATTTTTCCACTCAGATAGCTCTTGTCTTGATCTTTGCCTCAGACAACTGCTTCCCCCATTGCTTGTCTATTAGTAAACTTTGCAGCTTGTTGCGATGAGGATGAATGTGTCGTTTGATTCCACAATGATGACATGTTGGTGAAGGTTTAGAACTTAATACATTCTTTTTCTTTGAAGTTCTCCTTACATGATTTGTGTGTAGCATGTGGAGTAGTAAGTACCTTCGTGATCAATATAGATCTTTAACAAAGATGGTGTTACCTTTTAGTCTTCGATGTGGATGCACCAAAATCATAACTGAGACTGCATTTTTCATTATGCAACTTCTAATTGTAAAAGATGTCTGCTATTCAAATTATCTTGCTCATCTTGGCAAGTTTGCAATTCTTTCTTCAAGTTATGAAAACTATCATCCAAGAATATATATTTATGACCTTCAATAGTCAGTTTGTCATCCATAAAACCTTTTTAACCTTCCAACAGATAAACCTTTGGCAGTGCTTCTTCTAATTCTTTCTTAAGAGATAGAGAATTTGATCTTCAAAAACTTTCCACTTGATTGCGATTTTATTGGAGAACTTGCTCAGCATTGCCCAATCTTTGTATATAGTGTTGTACTTCTCTTCCCAATCCAGTTTTTCATCTGACACTTCATCATCTTCATTGTCAAAAGAACACTATGAGAATCTAGCTATAAAAGTAGTAGATTTTCCATTACCAATGTCAAGAGTTTTATCCTCATATTTGACTTCATTTTCTTCAGAAGACTCATCCCATGTAATATTAGAGCATTTGTCTTTAGCTTTTTTTCTTGTTCACACATTCACTGGCAAAATGAAAATATCCTTGGCATTTAAAGCACTTGACCCCTTTTGAAGATGTTTTCTTTTCAGATTTTGTAATCTTCAAATCAGTTTTCTTCCCCTTCATGACTTTCTTAAATGTTTCATAAACGAAACAGCTTCTTGGGGGACAATTTCCTCAAAATCTGAATCACTTTCAACTTTCTTTACTAATTTCTTAGAAACTTTAAAGGCAATTCCTTTAGATTTTCCCTTAGCCCTGGAATTTGCCTCAAAGGTCTAAAGATTTGTAACTAACTGATCGACCTTGAGAGTGTCAAGATCT
Source organism: Sextonia rubra (assembly GCA_037013555.1). Lineage (NCBI taxonomy): Eukaryota > Viridiplantae > Streptophyta > Magnoliopsida > Laurales > Lauraceae > Sextonia > Sextonia rubra. The sequence goes on along the minus strand of JASUAD010000001.1, from coordinate 98,479,929 downwards.
CTGTTCTCTTCAATGGCCACAACCTTTGAATCAAACATTTCAGGTAGATACCTTAGAATTTTTTAGACAATTCTATTTTCATGAATAGGCTCACCTAAATTGAAAATAAAATGTAAGGCCTAAACATGAACTAATCCTAATTTATAATAATTAATCTTCTTTCACTTTAATTAATACATAATTAGGCTAATTTAACCCAATGCACCTTGATTTTGGTCATGGATAGGTAGTTGAATCAGGTTCGAACCTTACTTAGGTAGTTAAGGATTTTCTTATAATTTAGAGTTATATGGCTTGCATCATTTGGCACCATATTAATTACATCATATGTATTTCATCTTGTGGATCATTTTTCATGTTTAGCCTAGCTCAATTTGGATTCATCTTGGCTCAACTAGGGTCTAATGACTCAAACTGTAATTCTCTAAAAAATAGTGGACCTGTACACAATTTCAAAAAACTTAGGTTTAAAACACCCACTCTAGTAGATTTAGTCTTCTTCTACTCTGATGTTCTACTGGAGCTGCTTCATCTTTTTCATTTCCCTCTCATTCTCTTTCATCTTCCTTCAAGCACTTTGGGCTATACATACAATACCCATAGCTTCATCTTCAACCACATCACTCACTTTTGTTCTTCTTGGAATTCAAAACCTTATCTTCTTCCTTGTTTCTTGCAGAAGCCTTAAGGTAAAGACTCCACCTCCATTTCAATGCTTTGAGCTTAAATGAGTCAAGGAGACTCAATTCGATAACATGCATGCATTTCATATCCATCTCACCCATTGCATGTTTTCACATGTAATAGGGTCATCTTCTATTGAGGCTTTCTCCATCATCAATCATAAGAAAAAGCTTGATTTGGGTAAAGCACTGAGATAAAAGCACTAAGATAAGGCAAGTATGAGAGTGTATATTACTGCATGTATGTCTATTGACGTTGATTCTTGAAGAATTCTCCTCAAATGCAATCTACAGCTTTTTCATCCTTTAATTTAAGAATGTATGATGGTTATGAGTTAATGACGGTAATTTGAGAATGAATGATGGGATTAGGTGAAGGAGAACCCAATTATGATGAAATGTAAACTTGAAATATAAAATGGTAAGTTGGATTAAAGAAATTGGAACCATGCTGGAGAAGTTCTGCACTGAACTTTTATTTCAGAAATTGCTACAAAAAATTTGAAGTTTACGGCTAAGTCGTAAGTACATTAAGGCTAAGAACCGAGAGAACTAAATTTTGACATTTCTTTTATTGCTTATCTCACGGAGCGGCTAAGTCTCAACATGCACTACGGCTAAGCCTCAGGAACACAGTGAACATAGGAAAATTAGGGACCTCTAAAGATCAAGTAGGACCTTAAAAGTGGTACCTTTCCTTGGCCATATTAGCCCAAAGGTAATCAAATACTAAGAAGGAAGAGTGTAGAGTTGTCACTCACTTCCTCTTGATTTTTCGGTTGGTTTCCAACGTTACATCATGGGTGTTGACATCAGAAGAGGTGTCTATTCCTTACACAATATAATATTAAGATTTTGGTAACACATCGACATCAGATGTTTTATGAATACACCATATTGAATGACTAAGGAAACACGGATTATCTTAACTAGAGTTGGCTAGTAAATATCCTTGTTAACCACTCAATCCAAATACATTTATATTGTTTAATTAAACATTGCCCTCAACATGATCTAATCATATACCTATTATTTCCGATGAACCTTGAGGGAAGATTGGAGATGGAGCTTCTACTATGTGTGAACCCGTGCGCCAAGATATGGGTAATTAAGATTGAAAGGGTTCGAACTCTAACAGCTCATTTAAGTATGCATTGCTTGAATAATAATTACTTCGTTTAATTTTAATTTTTATAACTGAATATGATCTCAAGATTGGTAAATGTTTCTGTATAACAATGAATCGATCGTTACATATGATAACTGTGAAAGTGTAAATTTTGATTATACTTGCGACCATTGAGTTAGCACCACTTAACTTGTACCCATAGGAGGTTTGACGAGACCGAATGAGGGTATTCTATATGTTACCTGCTGCAGTAGTTATATGAAGAGTTGGTCAACGCTCTTAGGATAGCTATATGGTCTTGGCCCGACAGTTAGTGATGTCGCATTGTATGATATGCTCTCTTTCTAGAGAGAAGATAGCCATGTGGATGCTAAGTTGTGCGTTATTGTACTTCCGTTTATAATTTGTTACTCATGCTTATTCACATGTACAACTTCCCTAGTTTTTGTTTTTTCACTCTTTTAATCAATATACTTCTCATTCAATTGATAAATCATAATAGTCTTATATAACCTTATATTTGTTAATCGTTGTGTTAACAATGTTACCCTTGGTGTTACAGGTACATAACCTAATATCGGTTCAAGAGTTGATGCAACCCTAGAGGGAACCTCAACGGTACCTCGGGGTATAGATGAGTGGAATGAGAGTGACGTCTTCTATTAGTCGTCCTACAAAGCGTGTCATAGGGTTCATATTTTGGATTTTTTTTAGGACATAGCCGTGCTTTGTGTAACACTCCGATCCCCTTGAGCCGGATTAGTAGCTCATTAGTGTGTTTTTCTGTTGTCTTATTCTTTCGGACTTGGTTTCGGGTCTTGGATAGGTAGTTGAGTAACCTTTGACCTGAGATAGGTAGTTCTAAGCCCTTTTTCGTAATTTTGCTTTTGCTTTGAGTGCATCATTTTTGCATCATCTTGGTGTCAGCATGCGTATTTTGTTGAGCTCGTTAGTTTCCGTAACTGTTTCAGACCCATTTGGAGTCAATTGGAGAAGTTGGACCCCCGTGTGACTCGAATTGTAAATAATCAAATTTCTTGGACTGTGTTTTAAACTTCCAGAAACTATATATATAAGTCAGGACCCAGGTGTCTTCTCCCTGCTCACTTTCGTTCGATACATGCATGCAAGGAGAGCTCCACGTTTTCTCTTCCACTTCTTCTTCCCTCTTCATTCTCTACTTCGGTCTTGTTGGTGTGGGAGTTACATCTCTTCCGAGTGGGTTTTCTCTTCTCTCTCATCTCTGTCTATTGCTTGAGGTAAGTGGGTTCTCTGCAACTCTTCCTTCTTCTTCTCCAATTGTATCTCTCGTTCTCTGTTGCTGTGTCCTCATCTCATGCATGGGTTGTTTCTTTGATTTGCTTTGATTTTAGTTGATTTGGAGCTTGATTCAGTGGATTGACAGAGTTTTGAGGCAAGTATAAGTACAGGATTGTTTAACACATATGGGTGTTTTGTTTGATTGCTTTGATTCATTCTTATTCTTTGTATAGAATGTTTTACAGCCAATTTCTAAGATGCTAGGATCAGATGAGCTTGTTTTGAGACATTTCTGTACTAAATTTCCAGTTTCTGTACGCAACCCGAATTGGTTCTCTGTATTGTACGGCTAAGCCGTAACCTTGTACGGCTCACATTCCAGCGACCTGAAATTTGGACTTTTGTTCTACGGCTAGGCTACGGCTGAGCCGTAATTTGTTCTACGGCTGAGCCGTAAGCTAGCCGTGACCCCACCGTGACCCAGCCGTGAATTAAATCTCTGATCAGTCGAAACTTTCCCGATACAGTACTCCTACGGTGTAGCTACGGCTAAGCCGTGGATTGGTCTACGGCTAAGCCGTATACTGAACCGTAGCTCAGCCGTAAAAGGTATCAGATCAGAGGTCGAAGATGACCAGTTTAGCTGTGTTTGGAAGGGAACCACGGTGAAGCCGTAGTGCATGCTATGGCTAGCCCATATGATTTCTTCGGCTAAGCCGTAGGTCACCCATGGCTAAACCATAAGGCATGGCAAATCCGAAATAAAACTTAGGATAATGGTGAGACTTGTAGGGCTCAAATACAGGTTAACCACCCATGTAAACCGGCCCAATGGATTCTTTGGATCGCATGAATAGTTTGTTAGGCTGTGACTTATTCATGTGAGCATTGAATTACTATTAAGCACCTCCCCATGGGTGTTGATTTAAGGGACTTCGGTGCACGTGAGGATTACATTGCAACACTAGGATGGCAACGGTGCATCGAATAACTTAAAACGACATCAACATGCACGGTTAGTGACAGTGAACAACTGGATTAGGGTTGGCTTGTAATTGACCTTGGTTCCGTCTTAATCTAAGATGCATTGCATATTGCTTACAGTTTTGCCCTCTATTCTGTTAATCTATGTTCACGCATTTCGAGATTCTTTTGTTTTCGTCTTGTACATCTGTTTAGACTTCGTTCTGTATTATGCTCTATGCTCGGTGCTTTGACTCAGTCTATGCTATGCTCTGTATATTTCTGGCTTTGTATATCTCTGATTTAGTTGGGTATTCCCTAGTGGCTCTGCCCAGAGATTAAAACGTGAGGATAAGATCCGGTCTTTGTCATTGGTGAGTCCAAAGCGGATAATCTCCCTTCTTTTGGATTTGATTTGATTGGTATTAGTCTGGCTCTACTCAGCCTCAGCCCTAGGATGCCCGACGGGGTTACCTCTGGCTTAGATCTCTGTATCTCTGTATCACTGCAGTGTCGATTTGTCTTGGGACCCCGGAACCCAGGAAACCGAGACCCACTGGTACTCTGGCCCAGTCAGTGGTGTTCTCCTCTGCTCTGTTTTGCTCTGCTCTCTATTGGAGAGAATATGGTTAACGTAGTAGCCACTTAGTTCAGTATTTCTATGTTCTTATTCACTTATCATGCTTTACTTCTATGCACGATTTGCTTAGCATACTAAGATGGAACTCTGTATTTAATCTTCTGTCATTATTCGATTTGATACTATGAGTGTTTCATCCCTGTTACTTGTATTTGCTGGATCGTTGTATTCATTCGTGTTGTCTGTGGTGTTGCAGGCGCAGATCCCTTGCCCGACTCCCCGGCGGTCGAGGAGGCTGCAAAGCCGAGTGTAGAGGCACCCTCCGATTTGGCAGAGTGAGCCTGATCACCTCTGCCGAGTGCGTACATGCATATCATCAGTGGCCTGGTTGTTTGGTTTTGAGATTTTGTATTTTGGCACTTTGGACTTTGTACTCTATATTATTTTGTATATCGTTATTTTGGCGTATACTCAGATTTGTATATGGTTTTAGAGTTTTATATATATCGTTGTCTTTTCCGTTACGCAGATGTTTTGGCTTCCGCTATTTGCTTTGTTGCCTGCTATGATATGTACAGCTTCCGCGTACGCTTAGTCCGCACATGTTAGATCCCTTGTGTGTGTGCATCTGGACTGGGTTTGGATGCACGTGCACGGGAGTACGTGTGTCATTGGTTTGGCTTTTCGCAAACCCCCGATTTCTGGGCTCGGGTTGTGACACTTTGGCTTATGGTTATAGTATGTTATTGTGGAGTCCTTGTTTGAGGGACATGACATTCATGTTGATGGATTTGTTTCTATATCTTACTATGTATTGTGTACATGTAGATGGTTTAATTAGTAGACTTTGGCTTATATTAATAAATGAATGAATGTTTTATTAATGCCTATGATGAATTACAGGCAAATTCTCAATGTTTCCGCTTAATTATGCAAAATGGTTATTACGTGTATATGGATCTTCTTCATACACACCTGTAGAATCTCTCTTATAGCAGTTCATACATGTCTTGACATGGCACGAATTGCTACGGGTTATGTGTGCTACACCTCGGGATTCACTCTAATCCCCAATTCTTAAGTTTGGGACATGACACAGAATTAATAATATAATTCAACTTTGCATAAAACTCATCAAAGGTCTCTTCATATCCATTTTAATGGTCTCTTCATGTACAGTTTGTAAAATATCGTATGCTTTCTTAGCAGATTTGCAGGTATATATTTTACAAAACTCAAAAGCAAACACTCCATTGTAAAGAGCATTTGTAGCGATGTTGTTGCAATTGGAGGTATGCTTCTCATTTTCTATTCATTGTGACTTAGGTTTAGGAACATATTTTTCTTCAGCCATAACAGTAGGTTTGGTATAACTATCTTAAACACAATTCCAAATATCATCATCAATGGACTTAAGAGAGCCAACCATTCTAACATTCCAATGCGCATAGTTAGAACCATCAAGCAAAAGTGGCTTGGTAGTCGATGTACCTTCACGGTTGTTGAATTCCATTTTAAAAAACACAATTGATCAACGCATAGCAAATTAGTGAGACTTGCTCTAATTCCAATTGAAAGTTCCATTCCCGGATGTGATTTTTAGGTTTTAATTCAATTTTTATGCACTGGAAGAATAAACAAACTAGCAAACCAATCAAATAACTATACAAGCAAGAGGCACACGATTTTAACGTAGCAACCCCAACTAGGAAAAAACCATGAATCCAAATTAGACTAACAATCAAATACTATAAATCACTCAGTTACAAGAGATATACTCACAACCCTTATCCAATTCTCGCGCAACCTAAAGATTGTAATTCTCCTTGTAGAGCTTCAAACCACAACAACTCCATGCCATCCACTACACCAAATTCAAGATTCACTTGATTCCTTAATCTTCTACAAAAGAAAATGTTACTCTACAAAAGATGTAGAAACAACAATTCTCTATAACAAAGTTTCAGTACAATCTCCCTAATGAAAGTTTTAGAGAAGTAAGGTGATCTCCAATGTGTAATATCCACTAAGAATAATGAGATCTGTGTATTAGGGTGTTGACCTATAAAAATTGCAAATACTGCAGCGAAGACACCTCATCTCAGCTTAATTTAGGCTACAGAGGTTATTTGCAGATCTTGGGGAATCACTGTGAGAACCGGCATTCCATGAAGATCAAGATAGCTGGAACTCTCAGAAGAAGTTCAAATTTCGGGTTGAACAGACATCATCGAACTCAAAAGCCACAAGCATGTCAGCCTGAGGTCAGTTCCCCCAAGCCAGGGGGTCACTCACCAAAGTTCTGCTTCCCGATGTCCAAAATTAATGAAATTTAGATGCGAAGCTTCAGTCATACTCAGAAGATACTTTGCAAATTTTCAAGATGAAAAGACCTTGTTTGGCCTAAATTTCATTACATGTCAGCTTAAAGGACAGTAATCCCGAATTTGGGGGTCACCAGCTAAGATCTTACTTCCAGAAGGCCAAAGCAGATAAAATTTGGAACAAATGCTCAAAGAATGCTCCAAGTTATTCTCCCAAAGTTTCAAGTCAAGGGGAGGCTGTTCGGATAGAAAACAGGCTAACTGTCTCAATGTGGAGTGAATAGTGACCTAAAGCATGCAATGAATAGGTTACTGTTCGAAATCCTACTTCCTCAAATCTAAACTACATGAAATTTGGATGAATACTCCAAGATGTTCTTGACGTCAGTCCCTCCAAGTTTCAAATCAAACCGGGGTCATTTGGGCTTCAAACAGCTGAAACAAGGGCCCACTATCATAAAAAGTCAACTGGAGAGTTGACCAAGTTCAGATGGTCAAACAAAGCTGAAACTTCTGTGACACACTCAAAATAGTGTCAAGAAGTATCCCTCCAAGTTTCGTGGCGATTGGACACCGTTTGGGCCCCGAACAGGCGGAAACAAGCCACATATGCAAAATTCCAATAATGGGCCTTGGGAGTGACCGGGGGCCCACAAACAAAAGGAGTTGACCATGTTCAGGTGGTCAAACTGAGCTGAAACCTCTGTGACACACTCCAAATAGTGTCAAGAAGTGTTCCTCCAAGTTTCGTGGCGATTGGACACCGTTTGGACCCCGAACAGGCGGAAACAAGCCACACATGTAAAATTCCAAGAATGGGCCTTGGGAGTGACCGGGGCCCACAAACAAAAGGAGTTGACCAAGTTCAGGTGGTCAAACAGAGCTGAAACTTCCGTGACACACTCAAAATAGTGTTAAGAAGTATCCCTTCAAGTTTCGTGGCGATTGGACACCGTTTGGACCCCCGAACAGGCGGAAACAAGCCACATATGCAAAATTCCAGGAATGGGCCTTGGGAGTGACCGGGGCCCACAAACAAAAGGAGTTGACCAAGTTCAGGTGGTCAAACAGAGCTGAAACTTCTGTGAGACACTCAAAATAGTGTCAAGAAGTATCTCTCTAAGTTTCGTGGCGATTGGACACCGTTTGGGCCCCGAACAGGCGGAAACAAGCCACACATGCAAAAATCCAAGAATGGGCCTTGAGAGTGACCGGGGCCCACAAACAAAAGGAGTTGACCAAGTTCAGGTGGTCAAACAGAACTGAAACTTCTGTGACACACTCAAAATTGTTTCAAAAAGTGTTCCTCCAAGTTTCATGGCGATTGGACACCGTTTGGACCCCGAACAGGCGGAAACAAGCCATACATGCAAAATTACAAGAGTGGGCCTTGGGAGTGACCGGGGCCCACAAACAAAAGGAGTTGACCAAGTTCAGATGGTCAAACAATGCTGAAACTTCTGTGACACACTCAAAATAGTGTCAAGAAGTATCCCTCCAAGTTTCGTGGCGATTGGACACCGTTTGGGCCCCGAACAGGCGGAAACAAGCCACATATGCAAAATTCCAAGAATGGGCCTTGGGAGTGGCCGGGGGCCCATAAACAAAAGGAGTTGACCATGTTCAGGTGGTCAAACAGAGCTGTAACTTCTGTGACACACTCATAATAGTGTCAAGAAGCATCCCTCCAAGTTTCGTGGCGATTGAACACCGTTTGGGCCCCGAACAGGCGGAAACAAGCCACATATGCAAAATTCCAAGAATGGGCCTTGGGAGTGACCGGGACCCACAAACAAAAGGAGTTGACCATGTTCAGGTGGTCAAACAGAGCTGAAACTTCTGTGACACACTCAAAATAGTGTCAAGAAGCATCCCTCCAAGTTTCGTGGCAATTGGACACCGTTTGGGCCCCGAACAGGCGGAAACAAGCCACATATGCAAAATTCCAAGAATGGGCCTTGGGAGTGACCGGGGCCCACAAACAAAAGGAGTTGACCATGTTCAGGTGGTCAAACAGAGCTGAAACTTCTATGAAACACTTAAGATGGTGTCAAGGAACATCTCTCCATGTTTCGTGATGATTGGACATCATTCGGGTTTCAAACAATGGAAAATAGACCGCATATGCAATGTTCCAAAAGTGGGCCTTGTCCGTGACCGGGGCCCAATTAATGAAAAAGTTGACCAACTTCCTGAAGTCAAAATGGGCTGAAATTTTTATGACATGTATAAAATAGTGTTAAGAAGCATCCCTCCAAGTTTGGTGGCAATCGGACTTCATTGGAGCCCAAAACAGATGAAAATGGGCCGCATAGGCGAAAAACCTGAAATTGGGCCTCGTCCGTGGCCCAGTCTGCGGTCACGGACCTTCAAAAGAGGTTTCCCACGATTTTGGGTGGTTTCCCTCCACTCCTCTTCGAAATCCAACTCCCCACAACTGCTATTAACTCCCCAAAACTGCACAAAACTGATTGGAGAGTCTATAAAAAGAGAGAATTTGGAAGAAACAAGGACACACACACATAAGGAAGAAAAGTGAAGAAATTGAAGAAAGTCACTACCTAAGGCAACAAGAAGCAAGCTCCAGCAACACTTCCACGACCATTCCCACCTTCTTTTCTTAGTTTTAAAGGTGAGCAAGAAAATTTAGAAGGAGAGAAGGAAGGGAAATGGCCAAACTCCATACCATGTTCGTACGAGGCCAATTTTTGAGAGGATGACATTGTCACCTCTGTTTCTCTCATTTGTAGGGCTTCTTAGCCATTACAAGAGTTGTGAAAGAAGCCTCTCTAGGCCTCATTTTGTTCCTTGAAAATGATAGGTTCAAATGACACAACTCCGGCTTCAAATTTGCCCATTTCGGACTTGAAACAAAAATGCAGTCCGTAAGCACGAATGATGAGTTACAGCGGTTTCAATTGATTCCATGATAAAATGTGATCTTCTTGATGGTTGTCTACCGCTCTAAAGTCATGAGAATGGAGTTCCAACACTTGAAAAAAGTTCCAAGAAAGAACCAGCGCGAACAGCACAAAAAACGGAGGCACAGGGCCATTGTCTGTCAGTGACCATGATCCCCGGTCACTGGCAGGTTCCAGTGACCGCGGGTGAGTCACGGTCACTGGAAGGCCCCAGTGACCGCGGGTGAGTCACGGTCACTGGAACGGGGCAGTGACCGCGGTCACGGTCACCCCCCATTTTTTCCCCTTTTTCCACATTTTCTTCCACCTTATGTACATTTTCTTGTATTTTCCAAATTAAGATCACATCTGAGACTTGAGGGAGGGGTTGTAAACTTTCAAAATGTATGTAAACAACCTGCATCCCCGCGGTCAGGGCACTTGAACCCATGTAAACAAAAGGGAAATTAATGATGAACTGTAATTATTTTCCCATTCTTCTTAACGCTTAAAGTGCGTGAATGTCGGACCTTGATTCCGTAATTCATTTCCACGCCTACATTTTTAAGCGCGATCATAGGGTTGAAAGAAAACCCATATATATAACCCACAATTCATACTCTTAAAGGAATAGTTTAAGTAGAACTAAAGCAGGCAGTCCTGGCACAAATAAGAAACAATTCCAAATGGATTTCTATTTCGCCATGCGCTCAAGTGCATGTAAGCATCCACTTGAGTGCATGAAATAAACTTGCAGTTATTTCAATTCAGCGTAACTTCTGTCAGGCTGGCTTGAGCACATAAAGGCTTAGCTTAAGCACATGAGCTTCTATATGCCTATGCTCGAGTGCGCATGCATGTCTACTCGAACACCTACCTTATTTATTTCTAATTTCTTCACTTCAAATCTTCTGGCAACACGAACCACAGTCCATCTAAAATAAATTGTAAAATACAACTCAATAGATACAAAGTTTTGTCCAACCCATAAGCTAGCTAACATATCAAAATCCTTACAACGTTTCCATCACAAGAGAAAGAATGTTGACTAAAAAAAGGAATTAGTTAAGCATTTCATCAAACAATTGGTGGTCATAGTAATTAAGAAGAAAGAAATTAATGAATATATGCATAAAGTTCTTCAAATCATAAAAAGGTAGTACTCAACCAACATGCAATAATGAGTTTCATCCTACCCAACCAGCCTGCATCAGGTTCCCATTACAACAGAAAGCATGATACACTTATCTTCTTGAACCAGAACCGTAAAGACAAATCCAACAAAGACCCCTAAAGCAAAAAAACGAATTGCATTTTTTTCTCTTGCATGCATGCGGTTCCACCGGTAGATGTCTTACTTGGACACCTTCCATCTAAGGGGCCCAAAGTGGACAGCACATGAAGGATATAGAAAATTGGCAAGGATGGGAGAATAGATCGAGAATCAAGAAGAAGGAATAAAAAAAAGGAAACAGGAGGAGAAATGAAAAATAATAATAATAAGAAGTTCAAAGCAGGAGAACACCAAATCGTCAAAAAAAGACTTCATGGCTTCTTATGAAGAGAAAAATAAGACAAATGTCTGCAACAACGATAATGAATAAAGAAAAACAACACCACCACAAATGAGAAAAAAACACATCGAGAAAAAAATCAGAAAAGACAATGAGATGTTGGTAGCCGAGGGTGGTGGTCCAAATGACCACCGCCCATTTCCTATAACAGTTCTCTCCCTCCTCCCTCAATGTCATTCACTACCATTCAATCTCATTTCAGTTTTCTGATGTTTAATTCCAAAATTTTAGGGCATACCTGAATCCATCGCTAAAGGGGACGGAATGGTTGCCTAAAGTGAGAATTACAACTCCCTTAGTCTTCTCGTGATGCCAGCAGATCGATGGTGATGCCAAGCTTTGCTTTTTGAGTCAATGTGTGGAGAAGAGGGAGTTCCCCAGCCTTTTATAGTCGTCTGACCATTACAGACGACTGCAATGTTCCTCCCTTCATTATGGACCGTTGCATTTCATGGAATTAAACGTCGGAAAACTGAAATGGGATTGAATGGTAGTGAATGGCATTGAGGGAGAAGGGAGAGAACCATAACAGGAAATGGGCAGTGGTCATTTGGACCACCACCATCGGCTACCAACAATCTCCCACTTGGTCCATATGACCACCATACATCCGCTTACTTTATATATATATATATATATAGTAAAATACTTTATTTTGCAAACGAATTTTGAAAACGACTCTAACTGATGCGCATCATTTGAAAACACCGATTATCTATGGAAACTGTAACGCTAAGGTCTTTAATTTGTGATTAGATTAGTTTACTAATGCAACTGTGGCGGTTACACATCTTAATGATATATTTCCTTCCACAATCACGACACCAATATCCCTTCCTAATCAAGAACTTAAGTAGAATCTTTAATATGACTTCTTTAATGGGAACTGCAACGTCATAACACTTTTATATTCTCACTTCATTGCACAATTATCACATGTGAATAATAAAGTAAGAATTGCAAAATCGTTTCTTCAATTGATAAATGTATAGTGTTATACATCATTGACTCCTGCAAGGCATATCATTCAAGCCCATACTCATTATATGGTCTTTAAAATCATTTGGCACCAATCCTTTGTCAATGGATCAGCAATCATGAGCTTCGATAGAGCTCCAACAATTGATACTAAACAATCTCATACTTTCTCCTTCAAAATAAGGTACTTTACTTCCAGAAACTTTAATTTACTGGAACACTTGTCATTCTGCACAAAAAGTCGAGCAGTATTGTTATCGTAGTAAATCTTTAGTGATTCAGAAATACTGCCCATAATTGCAAGTCCCTTGATGAAGTTACGTATCCATAATGCGTGACCCGTGGCTTCAAAGCACGCCACATACTTTGCATCAAATGTGGATAGAGTGATTAGTGATTGCTTTGCACTCCTCCACGATACTACCCTGCCAGCCAATAGGAAGATGTAACCTGATGTTGACCTTCTTGTATCGAGACATCCTGCAAAGTCAAAATTTGAATATCCAATGACCTCCAGTGGATTGGATATCTGATATGTGAGCATATATCTTCTAGTGCCGTTGAGATAACGCATCACTTTCTTGACAGCTACCCAGTGAGCCATACCGCGATTACTTTGATATCTGCTTAACATTTCTACTACAAAACAAATATCTGGCCTCATGCATGTCTGTAGGTATATTAAACTTCCTACTGCTACTACATAGGGATATTTATTCATTTCTAACTTTTCATATCAGTCATGGGGCATTATTCTTTACAAAACATATCTCCCTTAAACATAGGAGCATTTTGTGGTTTACTTCTTTTCATTCGGAAATGTTTGAGAATACTTTGCACATAGGCTTCTTGACACAACCCGAATAATCCTCGAGATCGATTTCTGAATATCTCGATTCCTATTACAAAGGTTGTTTCACCCATATCTTTCATGTCAAAATTATTCTCAAAGTATACTTTAGTTTCTCAGATCATACTAAGGTCATTACTGGCTAGTAAAATGTCATTTATATATAGGACTAAAATGATGAACTTGCTCCCACTGATCTTAGGATAAATACAATGGTCAACTGGATTTTCGGTAAAACAAAAAGATGTAATAATATGCTTGAACTGTAAATACCATTGTCTGGAAACTTGTTTTAGCCCATATATCGACTTTTTTACTTACAAACCAGTTTTCGATCATTACCTTGTTGAACAAACCCTTCAGGTTGTTCCATATACACTTCTTCATCAAGATTCATATATAAGAAAACTATTTTAACATCCATGTGATATAGTTCTAAGTCATAATGAACTACTAGGGCCATTATAATTCTGAATAAGTCTTTCTTAGATACCGAAGAGTAGGTTTCGTGATAATCGAGACCTTCTCTCTAAGTGAATCTTTTAGCCACAAGTCGGGCTTTGAATCATTCAACTTTTCCTTTAGAGTCCTTTTTGGTCTTAAAGACCCATTTACAACCAATGGTCTTAGACCCTTCAGGTAGTTCAACGAGATCCCAAATATCATTTATAGCCATGGATTATAACTCTTCTTTCATAGCATCTAACCATTTATCAAAATTTTCATTGTTTACAGCTTCGTTAAAAGTTTTTGGATTTTCTTTAATTCCAATATCTGATTTTTCTAAATACACAACATAATCATCTGAAATAGTAGGCCTTCTCATACGAGTCGACCTTCTCAATACTTCTGGATTTTCTTCAAGAATGATTGGTTGTATTGGAGGAGTTGGTTGTATATATTGAGAAAGTGGATCAACAGGTCGTTCTAGGAATGCCCCTATATCAAGTGAAATCATTAATCTACTTTGAGTAAAGGATTGAGGCTCATCTCTAATCTCCTTGTATATAATATTCCTAGCCTCGCTACTCCCACTGTTGTCATAATTCTCCAAAAACTTAGCATTATTAAACTCAACTATTCTTAGTGAATGATTAGGACAGTAAAATCGATACCCTTTAGATCTCTCTAGATATCCAATAAAATATTCGTTCACTGTTCTAGGGTCTAACTTCTTTTCTTATGAGTTATATATTCGCACTTCAAATGGACATCCCCAAACTCGAAATGGTTTAAGCTGGGTTTCCTACCAATCCACAACTTGCAAGGAGTTTTGGGAATTGCTTTACTAGGAACCCTATTTAAAATATATATGGCCATTCTCAGTGTCTCGTCCCACATAAACTCGGGTAACGAGGTATTACTAACCATGCTCCTAACCATATCTAAAAGAGTCATATTCCATCTTTTAGCAACTCCATTCTGCTGAGGAGTTCTAGGCATTGTGTATTGAGCAACAATGCCTTCGGATTCTAGGAATCTAGCAAACGGACCAGAGTTATGGCCCGCTTCAGTGTACCTACCATAATATTCACCACCGTAATTCGATCTCACAATTTTGATCTTCCTATCTAATTGTTTTTCTATTTCTACCTTGAATATTTTGAACATAGTCAAAGCATCAGACTTTTCTTTAAGGAGATAAACATAACCAAAGCATGAGTAATCATCTATAAATGTGATGAAATATTGTTCTCCTGTAAGACAAGGTATATCTATTTTTCTACAAACATCCATATGGATTAACTGTAGGAGTTCAGAACTTCGTGTGGCAATTTTCTTGACTGTTTGTATCTATTTTCCTTTAATACAATCAATACAGACACCGAAATTAGTGAAATCAAGGGTTGGTAATAACCCGTTTTTCACCAATCTCAACATCCTCTCTTTCGATATGTGTCCTGCCATTTATGCCACAACATAGAGGAATTCTCTTTTACCAGTCCTCTTTTCATGCCAACATTCATCCCACAAGTAACATGGTGTGTAGTCAGTGATTGTGTGTATAAAGTATCTAACCTTAACTAATACAAACCATCACATAATAAACCACTATCAATCATTATATTATTGTAAAAAAGTTTTAAAGATCCTCGATCAAAGTTAAATACATATCCTTTTATATCTAACTTTGAAATAGAAACCAAAATTCAGGAAATTTCCAGAATATAGAAGGTGTTCGGCAGATCCAGAACGAATACTGTATCTAGTACCAGCCTATAAATGCCTACTGCCTCGACTCTTGACTCCTTCCGATTCCCCATAACGATGGTTTGTTCCCCATCACTTGGCCTCCGGGTTGAAAGGAATCCCTGCATACAACCAAAAATGTGAACGGTTACAACAGAGTCGACCCACCATGTATTAGATGGGATATTAATAATATTGGTTTCACATGCAAGAGATAAATTTCTTTGCTTATCTCTTTTCTCAAACCAATTTTTCTTTTTGAGGCAGTCCTTATTGAAATGTCCTTTCTTGCCACAAAAGTGACATTTTTGGACCCTTTCTTTCCACTTCTCTTCATTGGTTTTTAACCTTTTGGATCTACCTTGGGCGTATTGGCATTATTCTTGAAGTTTTTAGGACCTTTCCTACCATTATCATGGGAGACAAGGTTTACCTGAAGTTGCCCCTCGGCCTTAAGCCTCCTCTCTTCTTGGTCATATCTTACGATCAACTCAGTTATCGTCCACCGACTAGAGCTATGATTGTATGTTACCTTAAATGGGCCAAATGCAGATGGTAAAGAATCCAGAATGAATTGGATCAAATATCCATCTAAGATACTTATATCTACATCCTTCAACTTAGATGCTAGGTTGGACATGAGTAGGATATATTTCCTGACTCCCTTCCTCCTATCGTACTGCATGTTAGTTCACTTATTCATTAAGGTGGCACCTAACGCCTTGTCAGTCACTTCAAACTGTGACTTAATCTCTTCTAAGAGTTCCTTGGTATGTTTTCCTTGATCAAGTGATCCCCTAATACTCTTAGAAATGAAAGTTATTATAATCTTTTGGCATTTCTTGTCACATCTGTGCCACTGATCATATTTGTCTCTTTCAGTTTCAAAACTCTATTCGGTGAGCACAGGAGGCATGGGCTCATCTAAAGCCATTTCTAAGTCAATAAAAGTTATAGTTAATAATAGCATGTCTAACCATTCAAGATAGTTCGATCCGTCTAATGAAAGAATGGTTCTAAAGCACGAGGGAAAAGACATGGATATGGAGGTAGATGCTGTAAAAGGAAAGAAGAGATAAACTATTACTCTCATAATTCTATAATGCTTTGAACTTAAAGGAAATCTTACAACAAAAATAATAGTTTTACATAATTACAAACAACCTTTGGGTCAAATGTAATATGTTAATTTTATTATTCTCGTTTATTTGATAAAACCACAATTTATTAAGTGAATAAGTGATCCCACCTTTGGGCATAGATCAGCACAAATTCACAAAACATCTTTAATGCGTTTTATCCAAATCTTCAAATAATCGAAAGATAAACTCCTTTGGATCGATTATCTATCATTTAAATGAAGTTGCAATTTGAGTGTCATTTATGGTATCTCTAATTCAATATTTGAAACATGAGTTTCATCATAACTGGGCCACTTTGGTAACTACCTAGTTAAATCATAATCTCAAATTGAAACCTATGACATAAATTTTCAATCTCCTATGATTTAAACGATTCTGATACTCTATTTCAACTTTAATTGAGCATTCATTATTTTAAATCTAAATATTTAGGGGAGACCTAACTTTAACGATCATTTTATTATTGTAAGAATGAGATTTCCTAAAATTAGTGGTCCAAATGAACATTAATCAGATCATTGATATCTCATCACAACAATAATTTTCTTTAATCAATCTATCATAAGTTTCAAATTGACCTAATATATCCGTTGATTCGTACTAATTTAATCATCAAGCATGCATGCATGTAGCAAATATAACTCAAAACAACATTGATCATGTAAACATTAAGCGGAAACATGAATTTAAATGAGGTAAACATGCATAAATCCTTATGATATCAACATTGAACCATTGGATTAGGAATTAAATTCATTAATATGATAGATCTCATTATAAGGGATACAACGAAAGAAACGGATCGAAAATCCGATATCGTATATGTCCGAAATGATCAAAATAAGATTTCGATCATTCATTTTTCCTTGATCTGGCCTTGATTTGAACATAGTTAAATTATCCAATCTTGTTAGAATGTTACTGCATTAAGATACATCAATTGGACGGTTCTGATCGGAACGGATCAATTTCATATGACCCAATTATTCAAAAACACGTAATTATCAAAATTAATAATAATTTATTCAAATCAGGCTAGGCCAATGGGTCGAGTCAGACCTAGGTCAGTAATTGAACTGTTCAGTCCAGTCAGATCTTCCAGTTCGAGCTTGACAAGTTGGGCCAGGTCAGGTCTGACCTGTCGTATAAATGGAAGTCCAAATTAGCTGGGTTCAGTTTGGGTCGGGTCAAACACTTTAGGCAGCCGTTCCGTCCCCTTTAGCGATGAATTCAGGCATGCCTTAAAATTTTAGAGATCCATTTACATTTAATCATGCCATTGGAGTGCAAATCTAATCCGTTCAAAGTGCTTAGAACGGGCCATTATGGCTAACATGAGAACGATAAATCTACATTTTGTTGTAACCAGACCCAAGAGAGGAAATTTTTTTTTTTTTTCTCCATTGTTACCTTAGTTCAAAGAGTTAAAACCAATGGGATGCTTTGGATTTTCAACCATATATATAATATATGTGCCGCATACTCCCTTGGATCTTATTTTTCAGAACATGACCCCAAGGAAGGAGTGGATCGGATGACTATGCGTGTGTTTGAATGCTAGATTATGAGATGACCATTTTCTTTCTCTTGCTTTTTTACTCTGGCTTTTTCTCTTTTTATGGGTAATTATCGGTGGTGATGGAGATGTCGTTTGGATGAATTGGATTAGTGCGTAATTGATTGAGATGGATCTCCAAATAAACGTATGACATGCTGAAATGGAATTGGATTGGATGACCATCTATATCAACACCATTTTAGCCTAAGAAAAGAAAAAGGAAAATAAAAGCAAGATCCTAAGTTTTGATCGATGTATTCTTTTTGATCAATGGTCATTGATGCAACAGTATAGCCGCTCGTTTGAACGAAGATGAACATATTCTATTTTCTTTTTGGAGGTTAAAGCTTTCCTTGTCTGCGAGGTTTTGCCAAAAATCGTTACTGATAACTTACTGGAAAATTCAAAAAGGAAATTATTTCAATCTCTTCCTTATTATTTCTACTATTGGTGAGTACTCATATGACCCAGTGCCTTCTCTCCCTTCTCAAAAGTGAGCCTCTTTTTTCTTTAAAATGCTTCAATGAAATGAGAAAAATAGAATGAAAGAAAGATCATTACCTAGTGCGGGTATAGACCAACATGAACCTTATCTTTGGTACTTTTGCACAAAGTGGCTACTCACACGTTTCAAAGTTGTGTTATCATGTATGACACCAGGACTTTTACCATTGCACCAAAGAAATGACCCTGATAGGATGCTATGTTGTTTCTTATTTTTTTATGTTTTCTCGCAATGTTAGAAAAGCATGTTATTTGCTTAATTTATTTGTATTTATTATCCCATGCCTTCAAGAATAAATGGGTGAAAGGAAAATAATGGACTATTTTAGCTCTAGCAATATTAGCTGAGTTTATCATTAGCTTCAGTTATTTGTGTTCCTTATTTCACGGGTTCCTTTACCTTCTGCTCTTGATTATGTGTCCCAGCAGCTCTTCTTCTTATTTTAGTTTAACACAAATATGTCTTCACCATAAATAAATGAGATTAAAGAATATGGCATTAGGTTAACAATTTTATTAAAACACATTTTTTGCTTCAATTGTTGTGCTCCTCATTCCATGGGGTTTATGCATTCATAAATAAATAGATAAAATATAAACAACATAGCATTGCATTTTTAATTATGCTTGCAGAACATATTCTTGGCCTCAATAATATGTTTTTCATATTCCATGTGTTTCTATGCCTTTTATTTTTAGTTATATGCCCAAGCAAAAAAAAAATTTTCAAAATGGGTTTGCCATAAGTAACAAGGCCAATTATTAGAGGAACAAACAAAGAAAGAAAGAAATGGAGAACATGTACAATATTTTTTTATTTTCTTAAAAAGATCTTGAACAATTAATTTTTTAAATTGTTTTTTTATCGTATAGCCTCATTTTTTTAATGAAATGAGTTTTTCCTATGATGAAGCATATAGATGAGTCCCTGATCTACCTAATATGTGCATCTCTTCAATCCAGATCAAAAAACCCTGCTTCTTTTTATTATTTAGCCATCTTTTTTTTTCTCTTATATTTGCAAGAATATTTATATTTTTTTTTATAAACATCAAAGTGTGAATGGTAGTAAACAACAATAATTAAAACCAAAGTACATTTTATCTTTTGCAGGTGCATCAAATCAAGGATACCAAGGCAATTGAAGGCACCCATTTTATCCTATCAATTATTCTTCTAGGCATGAATGATCATTGCCGGTAAGTCAATGCACTATTTTCATCATATTTATTGTGTTTGAATATTGATTTCTTCATATAGCACATATGTTTCTATTTAACTTGTGCAAAATGTGATTATGTTGTGTTTTTTGAGTCGGATAACTAACTAGATGATGAGTCTTACATGATTTCAACAACTTTTATTTCCGTTGTGTTGTTCGTGGGTTCTAGTTAGGCTTTCAAATTCCTCAAAATTTTGATATTACATATTTGTTGAAGATTATATTGATCAAGCATATTTGATGTTTTGCATACTATAATTTTTCCTTTACTAAAGGATTGCCTCAAATAAGTGGAATTTGATGAAAAATGACTACAGAATTTGATTTATTTTATCCTTAGCGATTATAAGTGATTGGAAGCAGAAAAAGTTTGGCCCTTGCCGGCATAGGAGTGGATTCAAATCTGTACTCATTCAAAGAACGTTGAAATCATGATTTCTTTTATGGATGCTAGAATATTTATACAATAATTATGTGTTGTGCGCATGTGTGCGTAAGCAATCAAGATCAACAATCAACCACACAAGAAAACAAGCGATTTACGTGGTTCAGCAAAGATACCTATGTTCACGGAAAACCAATTTCCACTAGGTTCTCCTCCAATCTGTGAAACCACAGCCTTGGAATCTCAGCCTCTTCCAGCCTCTCTCCAGGATTACAGATTACATCATATATATAATCATTACATCCTTATCCCCCAAGAACTCTATCTCAGAACAAAGGAAAGTCCTACCCTATTAGAAAAACTATTGTTTGACAAAACAGGAAATTCCTAATATAATTAGGGAAACCACCCAGATACTAAACCCACTTATGGTCTAGACCCACTTGGCCAACAATCCCCCTCTTCAGACCATAGGGAAGATGCCTTAAACCCCTTACTGGGAGTTCAGCCCTGCCAACTCTAAACACAACTCCAGCTTTCCCTTAGACACAACCTTTGTCATCATGTCTGAGTGATTCTTATCCGAATGAATCTTTTCCAGCTTCATAAAGTTCTACTCAATCACATCACGAATCTAATGATACTTGATATCAATGTGCTTCATGCGACCATGATATGTAGCATTCTCACTGAAATCCATAGCACTCTGACTATCACAGCAAACTACATATTCTTCTTACTTCAAACCTAGTTCTTGAAGGAATCGCTTCAACCAAAGCATCTCTCTCCCTGATTCATTAGCAGCTATGTATTCCGCGTCTATTGTAGACTGTGCTGTACACTTCTGCAACTTCGATTGCCAGGAGATAGCTCCCCCTATGAAAGTAAACAAATAACCAGAAGTCGACAACCGACGATCAAGATCGCCTGCAAAATCAGCATCAGTATAACCTTCCACCACTGGTTTTGAGCCTCCGAAACATAAGCACACCTTGGAAGTACCTCTCAAATACCTAAAGATCAACTTCACTGCTTCTCAATGCTCTTTTCCAGGGTTAGAAAGAAATCTACTCACTAAACTCACAACATGAGCAATGTCTGGCCGTGTACAAACCATGGAATACATAAGACTCCCCACAGCAGAGGAGTAAGGAACACATGCCATCCGTTCCTTGTCATCATCTAAAGTAGGACACAAGCACTTGCTTAGTTCGAAGTGACTGGCTAAAGGTATGCTAACTGGCTTAGCATTCTTCATGTTGAACCATTTGAGTACTCATTCAATATATTTCTCCTGTGACAACCACAGCTGTTTAGAATTCCTATCACGATGTATTTGCATGCCTAATATCGTTCGTGCAGGACCCAAGTCTTTCATATCAAATGACTTTGACATCTCCTCTTTTAACTTGCCAATCAACTTGTTATCCTGTCCAACTATCAGCATATCATCTACATATAAAAGAAGGATGATGAACCTCCCATCGATAAATCGACGAACATAGACACAATGATCTACAGCTGTCCTCCGGTACCCATGACTCAACATGAATGAATCAAACTTCTTGTACCACTATCTCGGTGCTTGTTTCGGCCCGTAGAGACTCTTCTTCAACTTGCAAACCATATGTTCTTTTCTTTCTACCTCAAACCCCCCTGACTGAGTCATATAGATCTCTTCTTTCAGGTCACTGCGAAGAAACGCAGTCTTCACGTCCATCTGTTCAAGCTCAAGGTCTATGGTAGCAGCTAGACCCAAGACGACTCTAACAAAAGTCATTTTCACAACAGGAGAAAAAACATCACTGAAGTCGATATCCTTCGTCCGTGCAAAGCCTTTTACCACTAACCGTACTTTGTGCTTCACCAGTTTTCCGTTCTCATCATTTTTCAGCTTGAACACCCATTTGTTTTTCAGAACATTCCTATCTTTAGGAAATTAAACCAACTCATATGTCTTGTTTTTCTTTAAAGAACTCATCTCATCCTGCATAGCCTTCATCCACTCATTTTTATCAGCATGAGTCATTGCTTCTCGAAAGCTATCTGGCTCTCCCTTATCAGTAAGCAAAACATATTCGAATGCAGGATACCTAGTTGATGGTTGACACTTTCGTGTAGACCTCCTAACTTGAGGTTCTGTGGTTTCCAACCGAAGAGACTGCAACTCCCCCTGCTCAAAACCATCATTATCTGGCAACCCCTGTGCCTCATCACGATCCGGATCGTTTTGTCCACCTTCTCCACCTGTAGTCTGCACCGGAGAAGGAGTCGGTGTGAGATCAACCACTCCATCAACTATCTCAGAAGACTTTTCAAGCTTCTCAACATCTCCAAAAAACTGGTCTTCATGGAAAACCACATCCTTACTTTTGATAATTTTCCTCTTCTCTGGATCCCATAACCTGTAGCCAAACTCATCTCCACCATAGCCAAGAAAGATGCAACTCACTGCCTTATCGTCCAACTTGGAACGCTGCTCCTTTGGTACATGTACAAATGCCTTACACCCAAACACCTTCAAATGTGAATAGGAAACATTTTTACCTGTCCATCTTCTCTCTGGAAGATCATAATTCAAAGGAACTGAGAAAAATCTGTTAATCAGATAAACGGCAGTCAGAACGGCTTTACTCCATAATGACTAGGCAACCGTGCTAATCTTATCATGCATCTCATCTTCTCAAGAATAGTGTAGTTCATTCTCTCTGCCACACCATTATGCTGTCGAGTACCAGGAACTATCTTTTTCGTGCCGTATGTCATGCTTCAAGCAATAGCTTTTGAACTGGTTGGATGTGTACTCACCCCCATTATATGTGCGAAGACACTTCAAAAGTTTACCTGCTTCTCTTTCAACCTTGACATGAAACTGTTGAAAACTCTAGAACACTTGATCATTTGATTTCAACGGATAAACCCAGACTTTCCTGGATGCATCATCGATGAACGTAACAAAAAACTTATTGCCACCCAATGATTCTACCTCTATGGGACCACAAACATTAGAATATACCAAATCTAACACATTTGATTTCAATTTTGATGTCGAAGAGAAAGCAACCATATGTTGTTTGCCATACAAACAATAATCACAAGGGTCAAGGGATATACCTTTTGAGCAAGGAATTAAATCCTTCTTTACCAACATCTGCAGGCCTTTCTCACTCATATGATCAAGCCTCTTATGTCACGATTCAAAGAGGAATTGTCTTGAACTGTATTCAACACACCTTTGCACAGCTTTACTTGTGTTTTATAAAGTGTATTACCCGTTTTTCCTCTCGCAATAACAAGAGACCCTTTAATGAGCTTCCATCTGCCATTTCCGAAGTAATTCTCATAACCTGCACGATCCAATGCAGTCCCGGAAATCAGATTCAACCGCAGATCAGGCACATATCGCACATCTTTTAGCGTCATTATGCAACCAATATCGATTTTAATGCAAAAATCACCGATACCAACAATCTCTGAATGACTCGTGTTGCCCATCATCACAGTACCAAAGTCACCAGCTTTGTACGTCATGAACATCTCTCTGCAAGGAGTAGTACGGTAAGATGCCGCTGTGTAAATAACCCACTCAACTTGACCATCTGCAACACTCAAACACTTACCATCATCGCTGGTAAGCACCACTACTTCATGTTCCAAAGTATCTGTAATGTTATCACTGTCATTCTTCTTTTCATTGTTAGATCCTTTCTGTTCCTTCATGGCAAAACAATTTTTCCTGATGTGGCCCATTTTTCCACAGCAAAAACATTTCACTGACTTTTTCTTGTTCTATGATTCACTGGTAGACTTGGTCTGTGATTCACCTCTAGACTTGCCACAACCCCCCTTTGGTCCTTTACTCTTACCTTCCCCCTGTTCTCAATAACAAAGGCCTGTGCATTATCTGTCCCTGCAGATTTCCTTCTAGTTTCTTCATTATGTAGACTACTAGTAACCTAACTCATGGATAACACACCATCTGGAGTAGAGTTGCTCAAGGAAACAACTAATGTCTCCCATGTATCCCGCAAAGAAATCAAAAGCAACAAAACTTGCATCTCATCATCAAGGACCATCTTCATAGTGGCTAGCTGATTTACCACACATTGAAACTCATTGATGTGATCTTCGATCTGACCACCATCCTTGAATTTCATGTTCACAAGCTTTCTAATCAAAAAGGTTTTGTTCACTGTAGCCTTTTTATTATACATTGCTTCTAGCTTTTTCCAAAGGGTACTCGCATTGGTTTTATTAGATACGTGGTGAAATATACTATTATCAATCCACTGTCTGATGTGACCAATCGCTTTTCTATGCAACTTGTTCCATTCAGCATCTTGCATATCTTTTGGTCAGGCACTATCTCCCTCAACGGGATCATGAAGGTCTTTATAATAAAGAATATCCTCCATCTTCGGTTTCCAGATCAACCAATTGGAATGGTTGAGCTTAACCATGGTAGTGTTGATAGTGTTGTTCTCCATCTTAATCAAATTAAAC
Organism: Sextonia rubra; assembly: GCA_037013555.1. Lineage (NCBI taxonomy): Eukaryota > Viridiplantae > Streptophyta > Magnoliopsida > Laurales > Lauraceae > Sextonia > Sextonia rubra. Next base: position 98,455,184 of record JASUAD010000001.1, on the reverse strand, counting down.
AACAAGAAAAACAAATAACTAACACTGACCTCAACTCCTGCACCAAACTGTAGATTTTGTCAATACAAGCACGCTGGAAGAAACGGATCTAAAATCCGACTCCGGATGGCTCCGATATCGCAAAAACGATTTTCTGCGCTTCTGATTTGATCAAACTCCTCGTTGACCATCAAACAGCCAATCTTCTTCCACAATCATGTAGATCTGCTCGAAACGAGTCCGTAGGCCTAAACGGATCTCCGATCGAACGTCGGATGATCAAGATATCGCAAAAACAAAATTCTATCGTCAATCTGATCAACTCTGGCCTTTGACCATGTCCAATGACGTTGGCTGACGTCAGCCTGATGACCTCACTCTGCTGACATCGACAGTGGCTGACAAGCTAGACCGACTGCTACCGGGTTCAGGTCGACTCGACCCCAACAGCAAATCGCCTGTGCTGCTGACTGGGCTTTCCTCCACGGGTTGGGTTGAAACAACTCGACCAGAAAAACCCAAACTCGGAGCCTGCTATTCTTCTGGGCTTGTACCACCGGTTGGGTCTAACCCAACCTGAAACTCGAACTAACCTGGGATCGCTACCTGGGCTTATACTCCACTACGGGTCAGGTCAAACTAACCCGACCCAAACCCAAAACCTAGGGAGTCTTCTTCTTCAACGCTGCGTCTGCAACCCAGTTGCAGACGGAACTTGCAGCGGACGTCTGCTGCGGCTCCGACGTAGTGGTCCGGCGACCAGCGGTAGCGAGCAGCGATGGCGACTGCGACGGCGACGGCGTCAAAGGCGGCAACAACCGGCAGCTGGAGTAAGGCAGTGGCAACGCAGGTATGTTTTTTTTTTTTTTCTTTCGGTCTTCCTCCTCAGAACCGGCAACCGATCTTCTCACAGAAAATCTAGCACCCAAAATCCGGCAGTCAACACCCGAGAACCCTCTCTCTGTCTTCTTCTTCCTGTTTCGATTTCTCTGTTTCAGCAAACAGAGATCCCCCGAATGCGTGTGGCCCAACAGAGATCGCACGTTGATCTCTTCTTCCCGGTGATCTTTCGCGCATAACTTCCTCACTCTGATACTACTTGTTGTACGCGTGTGTGCGTAAGTAACCAAGATCAACAATCAACCACACAAGAAGACAAGCGATTTACGTGGTTCGAAAAAGATGCCTACGTCCACGGGAAACCAATTTCCACTAGGTTCTCCTTCAATCTGTGAAACCACAGCCTTGGAATCTCAGTCTCTCTCCAGGGTTACAAATTACATCATATATATAATCATTACATCCTTATCCCCCAAGAACTCTATCTCAAAACAAAGGGAAGTCCTAACCCATTAGAAAAACTATTGTTTGACAAAACAGGAAATTCCTAATGTAATTAGGAAAACCACCCCAGATACTGAACCCACTTATGGTCTGGACCCACTTGGCCAACATTATGTAATTATTTGATTTTGTAGCCAAGTTTCTAATTAGCACTACTGAGTTAATCTGATCATATACGGCTTTCTTTTTGTGCTCATTTGCTTGGCACTAAATTCCTCAGGCTTTGCTCAGGCTTTGCTTTCTTCAATCACATTCACTCATTTAATTGCATGTCACCATGAACTGATACTCATGTGCTCTACCAGGATTACATTAAAGATCCATATCGGAGAGACTCATTGCTGGTACAATTTCTACAATTGGCTTGTGTGTATATAGGCTTCACAATGTCGCTAATCCTTGCTTGAAAGGGCTTCTTCGTTTGACCATGCAAGGTGTCTGGTTGATCTCCTTGTTCAAACAACTTCTGAATTAGTATAGGAACTTTTGCAATTGAATTAACATCTTAAATAGCATAAATGGTAATTTGGGCTCTACCATTGGGGAAGGTGTGTTGAGAAAGCAGTCAAGAGCTTTCTGACGATATATAGAACTCCATCCGACGTGTGGATCAAAATCTATGAGACCTGGGGCTCATCACACCTAACCTAAGCACTATGTAGCCCAGTCTTGTAAATCATTTTCTTTTGATCTAATTCTCCTCCCCCAATGCTAAACTCCAAGTCTCTTATCTCAAATTGGGCATGAAGGAACCCCCTCAATTATTAACTGCGACTCCCTGCCTCATACCTTCCAGACCTGAGGATAACTTATCCTCTGAATCCAAGGTCTAGGTCTAGGTCTAGCCCAAGCTACATGGTGAGCTCCATTTTATTGACCTGATGCTTAGGATTCCTCCATCATCATCATATTTGCCAAGTTTATCTCATGTGGACCCTCATGGTCTATCATTAGAAATGCACCAGCATGACTGGCGCCACCTAAATTCAGTCATAAGCTAGAATTGGGCCATTACTCATCAACAACCCAGCTCTAAACTCAACCCGAAGCCTTGACCCATCAACCTAACTCATGCCCAACCATTTTCCAACCCATGTAATCTCTTGGGCCCATTATCCCACACATCCGTTCAAATCTCCAACTGATGAATCCTAAACCATCCACATCCACATCCCCATATCATTGTTATCACATTCTCATCTAACCCACTCCAATCTTCTCTTTATCACCTTCTCATCATCCTCCAAATCCTAGCCCTCCATCACTGGACAGCCATTCCATCCAATCCTAATCCAACCCAACTCAACCCACGCATCTTTGTTTTAAATTCAAAAATGCCTTTCCGTGTTTATCCTTCCTTATCTTAAGAAAACGGAAACGCAAAGAAAAGGTGGGGAGGAGGCCAAAACGAAGGCAGGGAAAAGAAAGAAGAAAAAAGAAAAAGGAAGAGGGAGAATTTGTTGAAGAGAGAGAAAAACAGAGAAGGAAGAAAGGAGGAAAAGGAAGAGGCACAGAGGATAAAAGAAGGAAGTCCGCATAAGCAGATCCCTCTCTCTTCTCCCTGTGCATTTTAAATCCTTCGTTATCAGCTGCTCTGTAATTTCTTTATCCCCTTTTTCCCACGGTTTGGCCAACACCACTGAACACGACCGGTCCTCACCATCCACCTGCACGCCACCATCTTCAATACACCTCGCATCTTCTTCACACATACCACTCACTTCACACTTTCTTCACACCCACAACCACTTCACATTCTTGCACGAATCAACACCACTCCATAACTCCCCATAGCACACAAACATCACCCTTACCATCTCATGATCCTTTACTCTCACGAAACTCCTGCCATCACAGCCATTTCACAACCACAACCACCACTGCCTTCACAACCTATCAACTACTACACCACCTTAACCCATCACTGACACAGCCCTCACGATAGCTTCACCACTCACCACCAACTTCACCACCGAGCATATACATCACCGTCAACACCCACTGCCCTTAGCCCATCTTCATTATTATCATCATTGTAAACATCTCCTGCACCCTCCACTTCACCATCACAATCACCACACCCATCTTTATCCCAGTCCATTACCATCTCTGTGCACCCTCTCCTCTCTCCACTTCCTCATAGCACCACAACACAACCCATCTCTACAAACCAGCCCATCTCATTGCACTGTTTGGTTTATGTCTTGTATTCCAATTTATCCAAATTGGTTTATTGGTCTAGCCAATGACCAAGTTAGGGTCAAGAGTAATTTGGTCTTTATGCTGGGGCTTCCTTGGTGGCCAAAAAAGCATACATTATATATTCATGCAATGTGACTCTAGACTTGTGTAGGAGATATAGCAAATCTCTTTCCCGTGGTGTAAACCACGTAGGGCCATATAGAGTGTAAATAGGTGTGAACTCTCTTTCCCATGGTATTAACACACCACCACGTATGGCAAGGTGCTGTGAGAGCAAAATTAAGGACCTCTGAAGATTGCAGAGCTACATGTTAGAGGGGCGGGAATCATTGTTATGAATTGTACAATATCTTTCATAGTAAAATCGAACAAGATACTCATAGCTCAAGGAGGTAGCCTTTATGGCGAACCACGGAAAATTTGTGTCATAATTACATGGTTTTCTTGTTCTTTATGTGTGTGATAATGTTGAGTGCTTCCGCATGTGCACAACATGCACATCACCCTTTCACCAACCCTCAATCCAGCACACTCATCACCAGCCCTCCTCACTTCTCCACACAACCCATTGCCAGCATCCGCAGCCCAACATCGCTGCACTTGCCCACCGTATTCATGAGCCTCCCTCCATCAGCCACTTTCACACCTCACAGCCCACTGCCGTGCACACACCACTATTCTACTCTATAACTGAGCCTAACACCAGCACCTTCACCATCTTACTTCTCATAACTGGCCTTCACTTTACACACCTCACGACACCATTATCACCACCATTTTTTAGTCGCTTAACGGCCTATTTTTTATCTCCTGGTTTTAAACCTCATAAACTGAGGCTAAGTTGGGAGAAAAGAAAAGAAAGAAAAGATTATGATCCAAACAAAATTAGCTCAAGATGAGCATCATCAAGCTTGATAATTACAGATGACATAACATGTAACAGCCTGGTCCTGACCCTAAAATGGTTTGAGTACGTACATTCTGTCTTTAAACTTAGTAGCTAAGGTCCAAAAGAAGAGAACCGGAGCACATATAGATGAACTGAATCCAGTATAAACGAAAAATATGTCCTTGCAGGGCCTACAGAAAAAACTCTCTCCCCTGGCCATGGTAAAATACCACTGGGCGTTGGTGTAACCTGGATCTCAACCTCTAGTTACTTTTAAGTCAAAAGAAAAAAAAAACCCTCTAGTTACTTAGGTCTAAAGATGTGAACGTAACAGTTTGGGCCAAAGTCAAGTCTTGAAGTAGACCCAAAATGGAGGTAGCTGGGCCTTAACTTGCTTTTGGAGACTGGGCTGCATCTTTAAACATCTAACTCAGGCTTGAATGTGCCTGAGCTTGGACTTGGATGAATGTAATTGGAATATCCCTCGTGATCACATATGAGATGCAACAAAACTAAAGAGAAACAATAAACCCTTTTCGATGAGAGGGCTCTAAACAAGTTTCATATACAGCCAAATAAACTAGAAACATAGAAAGTAGAAACAGGGAGAGGCAGAGAGCATAGGATGTATACACATCAATGCCTGCTTTGTAAAACCCCAAAAGGACTGACCTGAACAACTACTGATGAAGCAGTTCTCTTCTTCCATCTTCACTATCACTTTCCTCAACAGGATCCAATATGCAAAAAACCATAACCGTCTTCAACGGAAACCGGAGGAGGAGCTGGAAGAGCGTCGACGACTGCTTGGATTGATTTCCGCCTCCTTGATTTCGTTCTCGTCTTCCTCTTGATCCGTGCAAGCGAGGGCCCGCAGACGAACCGGATCTCTCCAGCCGTTGGATGCTCTTCCACCGTTTTAGCGGTGTTGATCGACCGAACAGGGCATTCCAGCCATTCGAGCGCGGCCAGATCTTCCTTCACCTCCTCGATCGAGAGGAGAGCGCACTTAGAGATGCTCTCTTGAACGGTGGATCGCAGCGGAGACATCGTTTCGCCGATCGAGCTCAACGCATGCAACAGCTCCTTCTGGTAGTGAACAAAAAGGATGTGATTAAGAAGATAGAGTGGGGCTGGGATTGATTTTACTTTTACCTTCGGACGGTTGTGGAGTTTGATGAAGCCGTGCATGTTGATGATCTGCAAAAGGGGACGAGTAACAAGAAAAGCGAATGCAAATGCTCTGAGATTTGGGGAAAACACGATCGATTGATCCAAGGAGAGAGAGAGAGAATAGAAGGAGAAGAGGAGAGAGAAAACCTGATTGATATGATTGATGGTAAGATTGAGCTGCAGGGGATTCTCATGGAAAGCAACGTATTCCTCAAGCTTGATTTTCGACTGCGACCTCATTTTCTCTCTCTCTCTCTCTCTCTCTCTCTCTCTCTCTCTCTCTCTCTCTCTCTCTCTCTTCGCTTCCGCTCACATGATGGACTAAGGAGTCCCGCCACTTCCTCTGCTAAATATGAAGTTGATCACCAATATGCCCTTGGGTTGTTAGAATATTACAGTTTACTTGGGGATAGACTCCTTAAACGGCCGAGGGCTTTCTTGGGTTTTGACATAATGGGGCCCACAAGCTCAAACTCCTCGCTCGCTCGCTCAATGCAGCCAGCGGGACATTGCCACTTTTCGGCGCACCAAACGGACTCCCATTTGCCTCAACTACGGGAACCAGGTGCCTTGACTTGAAACTCAATGGTGGGTACCACCCTTGATTGATGGCATGCCACTAGTGAATTTGTACAGAAGATTGTGTTTATCATCTTCTTAATCGATCAAATAGTGTATATGCCATACATTAGCGTAAATCACAATGTATTATTGTAAATAATTCATACAACTGGGGATTGACAAAACCTGAAGTTGGTGCTAGCAAGCGCACTTGATTAGTCCTTTGAGTGGGTCAGCACAGGCCCCCCTCTTCAAGAGGACTCGTTGCGATCCCTGGTTCGATGCCAAGAAGCAACCGGTGGATCCTCTCCACATACATTGGTTCTTCCACTGAGCATGTGAAATCCCGGCCCATATTTCCATGACCCAATCTATCATTATAGATTAATCTTCTAGGGATGGTTTCAAGTATCATGTAACTCCTGCAACCCAACCCTCCCCAAAGCAATTAGTTATATCATGGGATCCAGTTAAACGTTCGAAAGTGTCACTTCCCACAAGAACTAAATAAACCCAAAAAAAAAAAAAAAAAACTAGAGATCGACGGTACAATGCCATGGTCATCATAAAATTGTCATGTATACCGTGACCAAATGAGCCATCCACAGGCCCACTAAACAACTGCAGAAGTAGATAATCCCCACCTATCCTCACCCATTTAGGGCTTGTTTGGCAATTCCGACTGAAATAAATTTGATTGTTCAGTGCTGTTTAATAATTTAAAAACAACAAAGTAATCGTATAATAAACATGAAAAAGATGCAAACTTTGCATCTTAAATAGAAATAGAAACTTGGAGCCCCCAAGAAATTTTAATTTTCCAAGTGAGATTTCTTAAGAGGCTGTTTGTTAAAAATAAAAAATAAACCAAACATAGAAGCGCAATCCCAATCAAATATTTCTTAAAGGCTGCCTGTTTGAAAGATGAGGAAACAAAACATAGATGCTCAATCACAATCACATATTTCCATTTCTACAGCAAACCGAGTTTCATTTCCAAAACCACCATTGATAAAACAAGAAAAGTAATTCCATTTCCAAAACCAACATTCACATTCCCATCAGTCCCAAATTTGCAACTGTCGTCTGACAATAATTTTAAAAACATATAAAACAAAATACAATGCTAAGATTTGAACGCTACAGATCGTGGGCAGAACTCACTGTAATCAATCAGAACATCCGCCTGCAGTTTAAAACATATCGATCTCTGCCATCTGTTCAACTCAGTCCAAAGTTTCGCTTCAAGGCTTCTGGTCAAATCCCCTGTTCCAGGAATACTAGGCAATTTGGAAAAGAACAAGCAAAACCATGCCACACAGACACGGGAAGGCAAATAAGGCAGGCACAAACAGCTTCAAAGATCATGGAACAGAGAAGCATTGGACAAGAATTAATATTTTGGCTTGTCCCATTGCTTCATCATCTGGCTAACATACAAAATTTACATACTTGCCCGCAATTTTTAATAATCTAGTATAGTAAGAGAGCAAAACTACAATTCTGTTTCACATAAAACAGGGTAATATATTGTTTTGCCAATAGCACTTCACATTTAAAAATAAAATAGACATAAACTTAGTATAAATAATGGACACCTACACAGTATAACCAAATAAGTTCGGCGCTTGCAAACTTTCAAGGCGTAGGAACAAAACTGCTAGTAGTCCTCACAACTCATGGACAGTGAGAAACTCAGAGAAAGGCCTAGAGACAATACAAATTCCTCAGCATTTTCAGAACGTTTCCTCATAGGTAATAATGGTGAGACAAAGCTTCAAAATTCTCCATTAATAGTTAGGAGGCTTTTAATTCGTAAAATAAATAAAGGAAAAAACTAATCCATACATGTTCTTAGCTCTCATTTAATTGAAGAGAACGAAGGTGAAAATATATCCCTTTTTGTTAACCTATTTTCCATGCTTAATTTATTGGCAAACTGCCAAAAAATCAAAATAATATATAATCATATATATTCTGGAGAAACAGGCCCGTTTCATCCATCTCCAACTCTTTCTGCCCATTTCAGCCATTTCAGTCTGTTTCAGCAAAAAGAAGACGAGATTTTAACTGAAACGGTCATGGCAATGCCAAAATGTTTTGGTTCATTTTATCTCTCTCTTATACTGTACAGTTTTGTGACATCTTTGCTACTATTTTAAAACAATAGTCAATAATTAATTCCAAGATACAAAAGGAAGAGGGAGACAGAAAAAAAAAAACTTGGAATGTAGTGAGAAAAGATATGCTAGATAGTATAGTCACACCAAATAAAGCTTTAAATAGGGCTGAGAGGACAACTTAAATCAGCCAACCAAAAAGAAGGGATAGCGCTTCAATCTTTGTAGTGGCTATAAACCCATCGTGGCACGAGGTTTAAAATTAAGAAATCCAGGGAGGTTGATAAACGCTGCAAAGTGAGTCTATAAAACACTGCTTTCTCAATAAAGCACAAGCAGTTTGCTACTATATTCAAGAGCAGATAGAAATGGAGCCGGCATTTTAAAATACTCACAGACACAAAACGAAAATACAGAAGGGTCAACTAGCCAGTGTTACACTTACTCATAACAATATTGAATAGAAAAAACAATTAACTTACAGTGCAGAAAAATCGTACCTAAAGTTATAGTAACCAGTATAATTTCTTTATACACTGCAGATGCACTTATCAAACATTACTGCAAATTATCGATCCCAGCCAGAGGGGCGCCGTCTTTCCCGAGGTTTATCCCTGGAACTGCACTCAATGGAAATACCAATAATTAAGGAGATAAATATGTAAGTTAGGGGAAAAATTAAACAGATTTGGCAGCACCTTTATTGAGACAACTTGCATTATAACAGTATAAGCAACTATCACTATGCAGCTTCATTCATTCTTTCTTTCTTACTTTCTTTTTATTTTTTTAACAGCATTTACTTCTTGTCACTAAGGCGACAAATTAAAGTCCAACCTCTTCAAGTATCAAAGAAGAGTTATAGGGACTTCAAAGACAAATATAGGCAGCTATTAATTTCATAAGGATCACCTTTCGGACTTCTTCTCACTTCCATTTGCATTGGAATTGACACCTGGCTTAGAAGTGGAATAGAATGAAGTTGTTGGCTGTCTTCTGGTTTCTCCACCTATTGAGCCACCAGAGACAAAACCAGGTAGCACCGGCCGCGTACTGGTAAATGTACTTGAGCTACTTCTACATTCACTCTGAGGATTGGATGTTGCTGCTACAAAGTTGCTCTTGAATTGTACCATCATTCCTGTCCTCAGTGAATTTACAGTAGCCGATCGACTCGCACCAGACTGAGATGAAGTATTAGTCGACTCAGGATTATATCCAATGCCGAGGCCATAATCCACACCACGCACACCTCTCCCGCTACCAGTGCCACCTCTCCCTCTCCCTCCACCCTTCTTCCCACCTGCGAGGGATACTTTCTGTCAGTACCATGTTCAAAGAAGCCATGGGTATCAAAGAAGTTCCGCCATTCATACAATACAACAGCAGATTCATGAGCAAAACAGACCAATTTATCAAATAAGTTGTTAATCAGTATGTTATAGCAGAGATAACACATACCTGATCCCTTCCTCGCATCACGCTTGGCCTTGAACCTCCCATCCTAGAGATTTTACAGAAATTTCAATGAAATAATCATAACAAGTAATCAACAGGCCCCAAAATAAAATAAGAAAAAGAAGAATACAGCAAGTGTTACTGAAGCTTCCCTTTCAAAGCACTGAGCAATTTTTCTCGTCAGTTTCCTAAGTAAATAAAATTCAGTCTTCATCTTGTTTGATTGGAAATCTAAAAAACATAGTGCAATAAAGAGAGAGAGAGAGAGAGAGAGAGAGATTTTCCCGTTCATACATATGAAGCAAGTCATAAGGGTTTGACTGAAACAGAAGTATGGGAATGGACCACTTATAAAGAGGAAGAAAGGAATGTAACTCGGTGAATGGTGGCACTAACTGAAGCAAGCGACCAAAGTCACCCTGCGCATTTTTTTTTTAAACAAAATCTAGAAATAGTATCATTTAAAGCTAATTGAGGTAACGAGGATACCGCATATACAACTAGAGTTTAAACAAGACTTATAGGATCCTGAACTTAAAAAATCGTACACCTCAGTGTGTGTTTTTACACCTCAAGGAAATGATTCCATAAACACCCTGCACTTCAAGTCTGAGGTGTGGCTTGCATTATGCATAGACATTCTCATCATATGAAGAATATTTGAGGCATACTCTGTCACGCTCCATATAAGGGCGCATATGAGAAGAAAAACCATTAGTTCTCAATTTGAATAACTTATTTCAAACCTCCCTCCCTCCCTGCACTCAGGCTTCATCAATAGCAATAATGCCTGTCCATTTCCTGATTGCTTCCGGACTCCAGAATTCAGTCCAAAGGGCTTCTAGGAGCAGGTAAAACAGCTTCCTTTGCCACTCTCTGTTCCCGTATTGCCTTATTCCCTGGCCTTGGGCATGATCTTCCGACTACAGCTCAAAGATTGATTAGCTGGTTCCAATTGAATTTTGACCATAACCATAATAAATAATAATAATAATAATAAATTGCTCTTTTTTGCGCACAGAAATGGAGTTTACCAATCATGAATAATAATAATGCCAGTTATTTTGATCTGACACACCAAATAATCTGGATTTATTCATATATTTCTTTATTCTATATTCTATCAAATCAAATAAAATTAAATTAAAATGAATTGTAAGTACAATTTGTAATTTGATTCAATAGAAGGGCAATTTCTGCACCCACAAAATAAAATGATTTTGAATTCAACTTTAGTTAACTCATACAAAAGCTTCAAAAGAACCAAACTGTTCGTAAGGCTACGTGCTTTCAGGCTTAGGTCCCCACACCTTAGGCAATTGGAACAGAGCTCAAGCCTCGACATCTTAAGAGATTTTGCTTTATTAGATGTTGGAACACAGATGGATCCCATGACTTGCAAGCAAAGCCTTTGACCTGAAGTGCCTTGCTGCAAATGAGTGATGCCACAAAAAATAGCACGAAGTGAAAGATCCTAGGACTTATTTTCTAATGTGGACAGATGAATTCACCTATCTGTAGAGTGTAAAACAATTAGAATCTTCCAATCAATAAGGTAAGGTTTTGGGGCATGCCCCATCCACAGTGGTGCCCATCAGATCAAGAGTTGCAGACACCAGATCATATACGTGTACCAAATCTGGCATCTCTTGATTCAAAGTAGAATATACATAATGATTCTTAGGGCTCACTATCCCTTAAGAGCAGAGATAACAGCTTACACATTCACCCCCCACCCCCGCAAATGAGAATCAACAAGCATTAAGTAGAATGGAATGCACCATGGACAATAAGAATGATGAGTCAAACCCAAAAACTGCAAATACTGCACATATATTTACCTTCATAGCAAGGTCCATCAGTTCAACAGACACGTTCTGACCAGCAGCAATCAAACTGTTGACCAGCTCACCAGCGAAGCGTGCTTCCTTTTGTGTGATTAGTGTAAATGCAGTGCCATCTTTATCTCCAGCTCTACCAGTTCTACCGATACGATGGACATGCATGTCCATATCTTTGGCAATATCAAAGTTCACGACTGACTTGATTGACTTGATGTCAAGCCCACGAGCAGCAACATCAGTCGCTATAAGAACATGGTAAGTTCCTGATTTAAATTTCTGCAAAGTATCCATTCGAGAAGCCTGGTCTTTGTCACCATGGAGGGCTGCAACTTTAAACCCTCTCTGAATGAGCTGCGATTCTATCTCATCGACTGTAGCTTTTCTTGAAGCAAACACAAGAACATCTCCCTGATCAATCATTCCAGGTAGCCTTTCAAGAAGCCAAGGCATCTTCTCAGCATCCGAAGGAATTACATTAACAACTTGGGTAATGTCCTCATTTGCACTTCCAACCTCGCCAACAGTAACTCTTACAGGATCAACCAGTATTTCTCGAGCTAATCGTTCAACTTTACGTGGCATGGTTGCTGAAAAAAGTAAGGTCTGACGGTCAGGTCTAATCTGACCAACAATAGACCTTATCTGTGGCTCAAAACCTAGATCAAACATTCGATCAGCCTCGTCAAGGACAAGGTATGTTGCCCTCAACATTGTAAGTGCCTTCATCTTTAGCAAATCAATAAGTCTCCCAGGAGTTGCTACAACTATCTCACAGCCTGCCTTAAGTTCTTTAAACTGCTCATGTTTCGACATACCACCATAGACAGCAGCAACACGTATTCCATAGGCTTTTGCAAACTTCTTCGCCTCCAGATAAATCTGATGCGCTAGCTCTCTTGTAGGTGCACATATCACTCCTATCGGACCCTCCTCTTTCTGAAGTTCAGGCTGGTCCATGATATGTACAATCATCGGAAGCACAAATGCAGCGGTTTTACCCGAACCCGTTTTTGCAATGCCAATAATATCCCTTCCAGAAAGCACAATAGGTAGAGACTGGCACTGTATTGGTGTCGGCTTCTCATAGCCTTGTTTCGTAATAGCACTCATTAGCACAGAAGAAAATCCACAATCTTCAAACAGATTAATCGGTCTGGGCACCTCAAAACCTGAAACACGTATAGCCAGGCTCTTGCGATATTCGGCCACATCTTGCTCACTGATTCCTGATAAAATAAAAAAACAGGATAATCATAAGCAATTTTAAATCAATAAACATCAATTCACACATTAATAGTTACAGTCAAAGGAGATCCTGACTCTTACTAAAAGCAATACAGTGACAAAATCTGCAAGTAAGACATACATCCTTAACCACACTGATTCCACATTCACATAGCATTCAACCATCAACACCACCACCACCACCACTATCATCATCATCATCAAAGCCTTAATCACATCTAATTTTAACTTTGTGAGTCATAAATGTTCACTCATTCCTGTTATACCCATGTATTTAGTCACTACACAATCTAGCATGTCATTTCTAACCATATTCCAAGTCTTGGTCAGTCTCTCCTTCACACCAAGCCATTTTGAGAGAACCATATATTCCAAGCCATCATTATTCTTGAACACTGCTTGGTAGGTCCCACAATGCCATTAAGTAAGAATTCTGAAATATGCTGCAGTTTATTCAATATTTTCTAAATTCTAGTGACATATGCTTCTAATTCAAATTGACAATGCTCAGAAAAATGACCCATCTCTCCATCATCTACCCCAACATGAATAAATCCACCAAATTGACCTAAACCTACTTCTTCTTTTTCATCATCATCATCATCATCGAAGCCTTATCTCAACCATATTGGGTCTGCTCTACATGAATTCTATCTCTCCATTCCGTTCTATTTTTTACCTAAACCTACTTCTGAACATAAATTAGGGGAAAAAGGCACAATCGAGCAAAGTTACCAGAAATTGAAGCTTTCTCCTCATAGAAATCTTTACTAAACGGCTCATAGTCAATGCTACTGTGATCCAAGGCGGGTATGGGCTCGATCTTCCTCTTATCAAGAACAATTGGATTATCATCCGAATCATACTCGATCGTTCCCGCGTCCACCGCCTTCGCGGCCGCGTAAACCTCCTCATCCGAATCGTACCCCGCCTGAAGAACATCGGCCGCCAGAGTCAGGGCGACGTCTTTCTTCGCTCTCATGAAGCTCTCAACCGGATCGTCCTCCTCGTCCTCCCGGAACTTCTCCGGCTTCTCCTTCGCGCTCGAAGGCGGCGGTGGGGCGTTCATCTCCTCGTGAATTCCCGCCATGAACGCGTCGAGCGGGTCGATTTCTCCATCGCCATCGCCGCCGCCGCCGCCGCCGCCGCTGCCATCCTTCGGGGCATCGCCTCCGTCTCTGTCGTCGTATGCGATGTTGTCGAGGTCGTGATCTTCGTAATTGTCGTGGCCGCCCGAGCGGGCGGACGGCGGGACGTAGAGGCGCTGCGGGGCTTGGGATCGCTCGAAATTGTAGGTCGCCGGGCGGTTGATGCCGAACCCTTCGAACCCGAATTTCCTCTTCGACATCTTTTCTTCCCCCAAATCTTCAAACGGAGGTATCTAGGCTTTTGGAAACGGGAGAAAGCTTTTTTTTCTCTTTTGTTTGGAGCACTGAGATGGGTCTTGGCGGTGAGGAGTGTGCGAGAGAGATTTGAGCCTAGGGTTTGAGCATCAAGTGGTTTGAGCCTTTCGACACCCGTGAGACGTTTAGATTTGCGAATAGATAGAATGGGAACATCGGTCAATGCCTTGTGGGGCCCATTTTGTGTTGGATGTGGATGTAGAGAATCTAAATCCACGGTCTCAGTTGATCTAGGGTGATTTAAAATCACTCAACTCATCACATCAGTGCAACCGCTTTGATGAGCTAAATGAGGAGCAATTGCTTGATTACAGCATGTCTTCAAACTAATGTGGCAGGTTATGATTGATCCACTCACGAAAATTATATTATTATATAATAGATGATTAATATGTGGATTGTAACCTAGCTGACACTAATATTATTTATTAGTATTTGATCGCAATCATAATTGTAATTTGGATGTGCCCTCCCTAAAAGTTAATGATCTAGCCAATTTGCTGAGAAGGGATTTGAAGAGCCCATATTTCATTGGGATTCATACTTTAGACATCATACACCATACTGATCGAGATGAAGTAGAAGGTGATTGCCATTTCACACAAGATCCTGTCACACAGGTAAATAGATTGAAGCCCGAAGAAACTCAGGAGATTACGAAATGGCCAGGCTCTCTCGGTGTCTGTCTTTTCTTGGTAGAACGGTCTCCATCACTTGGCCCAATTTAGAACATGTAGGCTCGTATCTGGCCTAATGCTTGAAGTGGGCTGGGCCTGAGCTGGTTTAACACGCATTTAGAGTTGGCATTTCCCTCCCTCACCAACCAACCAACATGCCCATTTAGTATTGTACGCAACTTTTGTCTATTTGTTTATCTTTATCATTCCTTAAGCTGCATTTTAAATTATTTTTTTTTAATAAATTCAGTTTTTAGTCATTTAAGCTAAAACCGTATCCTATATCTTTATTCAATAAAAAAAAGTTTGTCATAAAGAAATGTAAGTAGTAGGGCTATTAATCAGCCCCTTTGATGAGAGGACCCAACCTCGCTCGGCGTGCAAAGCCCTCAAAGCAAGAGCTTTTCTTTTTATCCTATAGCCCGAGAATAGGATGGAGCCGAAAAGTCAAATTATGGAAAGCCCGCAATTTTGAGAGCCAAGCTAGGGCCTTGACTTAGTCGGCCTGGCCCTTTGTTTATTAATATATAAAATAAATAATAAGTATAATATAATATATGGTGATTTTTATCAAAAAATTTATATACAACTTCTTTAATTAGAAATTAATAATAATTTTAATATTTTTGTCAAACAATAATAACCAAATCTTAGTTAAGATTTTTTTTATGTCTATCCTTATACATCCCAATACTGTACATATGTTTAATTTTACACTTTCTTTTGAATGGTATGCATCATTCTACGTTTGCCTAACATAGACATATTCCTCAATGAAAAGAGAATTCATGTTGTCATTCATTAAACTGATTTTTAATTAATGTAAACTATTGAAGTTTTATAATTTAGATGCATAGCCATCAACATCATCATTGAGTGGGCTTGAGTTTTATCCGTTAACCATTGATCGATGCCAATTTTTTTCTTACCCCTTGTTTTATGAGTATTGTTTCATTCAAGTGGACCCCATATATGGAGTTAAAGTTTGTGACTATCAAATCACATTCATTAGTTAAAGTTTATTTGCTTTGTTATAAAATCAAAATGGTGTTTTAAAGAATTATAAGTTAAGATTATTGCTAATTCAAGAACGGTCTAATGTTTATTTGAACCAGATACTAAAAATGTATTTAGAAAAGGTCTAATGCCTAGTTAGTTTAAATAAATTTGTTTGAATTATATGAGAATTGACAAACATGATCTGATGTTCCATATTGCTTTATAAAAAAAATGCAATACATGAGCTAATAAAAAGTGACACAACTAGCAAAACTTCAACTGTGACGCTAGAACTTCAAATGTGATGCACTTTTTTTTTTGTTTTTATTTTTTAGTAGAAACATCTAGAAGATGATGTTGCGATGCTCTTGCTGATAGCCTAATGAAAAATAAAGCCAAAAACATTATTTAAACTATGTGGCTATTGCTAGTGTGTTAATGTATTTAATAGTGTCTTTCATACCTTAAATTCATGTCACAATATTATCAAATTAGTTTATTTCATTAATATTAAAAAATATTTTTATATGAGGACAAAGTTAACTTATTTCATGCATTCTTGTAGAAGTTGCAAAAAAATTGACTTTTGAATTTCAATAGTCCGTAGTGAAAACAAAGGAGACTTAGCATCATGGTATAAAAAAACTATTATACATAATACTATTTGAAAATAATAATTTCTTCCGACCATGGCGGCTCTAGCTCTTGAGGATAGGGTAAAGCTTTGATATCCTTGGTCGCTAAGGAATCTAAGCGCTTTGGCATAACCTAAGCCCAGCCCACTTATATGAGCTTTGGGTAATTAGGGCTTACCCGAAACCAGCGCATTCAACCCTTTGACAACCTAGTAAGTAGTAATAATTTTATCAATTTATCAACGGAAAGGTGAGTAAAGCAAATTAAAACTTGAGCCCGCCTTGGACCATGTTGGGTTTATGTCTTGTATTCCGGTTTTGCCAGATGAGTCCACTGGGTTAGCCAGGGACTGGTTTAAGGTCAATGGTGTTTTGGTAATTGTACCGGGGCTTTCTTGGTGGCCAAGAAAGCGGAGATTATATATGTGTATAGTCTATAACTCTAGATCTTGCGTTGAAGAGTGGTGAGAGCTCTCTTGCCTGTGGTGTTCCCACACAACATAAGAGAGACAATGTGAGAGAACGAGAGTCTCTGTATGCTTTATTTGTGATAGTGAAGATGATCATCTTTGTACCCGTGGATGTAGCCCTATTTAGGTAAACCACGTAAATCTCTGCGTCTCTTCTTGTGTGTGGTTGATTGTTGATCTTGTGATTAATGTATGTGCACAACGGGGTGATGTCAAAATCACAATAAGTGGTATTAGAGCCGAAGTGGTGTTCCTCGGGTTTCTGAGTGAGGTGGAGATCACTCAGTGGCTTGGAAGTTGTGCATAGAAGATCAACGAATCGAATATTCTCGAAAGATCTGGATTTTTGTAATTATTGTTGTAGAAAAATTAAAGATCACGGGTGATCTTTGGTTGGGCCACAATTGAAGTTTCAATCGGAGAGGAAGAGAAGAGAGTGAAGGGCTTGGTCTTTGCGATTCTACTGTAGTTGCTCGACGATTGGAGAAGAAAAGGCTCTTATGAGTGTTCCGGTTACAAAATAGAAAAGATAGAGGATCCAGGTTTCTGCATATTCGAAATAGAGAAGGATTTGAGAAGAAGAAAGAAAAAAAAGGGAAAAAACTGCACTGCCAGTCGTTTTCTCTGTCACCGCCATTCACCGCCCACCCCTTGTAGTCGCCGTCGAGGTCGCTGCGAGCCACCGTTGTCGCCGGTTCCCTGAACAATCTGCCATAGCCAACAGAGAAAAGGGGGCATCGTCGTGTTTTTCCCTGTTGCAAAATGGGGGCCAACGTGTTGAAGAAAACGACCTTTGCTCCAAATCAGGTTCGGTTTCGCGTTGGGTCCAACCCAACCCGTGGTGACAAGCCTAGGCGGTGCAGGCTGCAGGTTCGGGTTCAGGTTGGGTTAGACCTGACCCGGTTACAGCAACAAAGCAGACAGGTCATAAAGCAGTTTCGGTTCGGGTCGGGTAGACCTGAACCTGTTCGTGCAACAAACCCAGCAGCAGTAATTCGGGCCAGTTCGAGTCGGGTCCGACGTGACCCGTGTGCGTAGAGTCCAGCCCAGTGCCGCATTGCAGTGCTGACGTCAGCACACATCAGGGACGTCGACAAAAGAGGTCAAAGTCAATTTGACCAGTTTCAACGGCTAAAATTATTTTTACGATATCTTGATCATCCGAAGTCCGATCGGAGATTCATTTACTCCTACGAACTTGTTTCAAGCATATCTACGTGATTGTGGAAGAAGATTGGCTGTTTGACGGTTAACGAGGAGTTTGACCGATTAGGAGCATAGAAACTTGTTTCTGCGATATCGGAGCCATTCAAACTCGGATTTCAGATCCGTTCCTTCCAACGTGTTCATGATGATGAGAACTACAGTGTGGTGTAGAAGTCTTGAAAAGAGAAGATCTGAACAGATGTGAGTTTAGGTTAGAATCGGGTCCACTCGACCTGGTTGTTGTTGCAAACCCAATAGTAAGAGTTGTCGGCCTAATTGCAAAGAGTTTACTGATTCAAACGAAGTTGTTCTTTTGGAGTTCACATATTTTTCGGATCACGTGTGATGCCATTCATCTTGCCAAAGCTAAGCCAATGAAAAGCAATAAGGAGGAGCTAATGCATTAGTAGTTGTCAAACATGTGTTTAATTAATCGGAGGCCTGGTCAAATGGAGTTTTTGACAGCTCGGAGGCAGAGGTTGGTCTGCAATTATGAAGTCATCTGCACTTGTATTTCCGATCTGTTTTGATTGCATGCTTGTGGTGATTGGATTTTCAAAGTGATGTTGAAGATGAAGCAAGATGGTGAGTGATTCAGATATCGATATCACTCAGATTCGTCAATGGATTCGAGCTTTAAGTTAGAGGTTGAGTTTGGCGAGAAGATGAACTTTGCTCAAAGTTCATGTGCTAGTTCAATATGTCAAAATGTTGAAGGAAGAAGTCTGCATTGTCGGTGCAGTGACGTATCATTCAGCAACGTACATGAAGACATTGCCGGTTTTATGTCCTGGTGGCTTTAGTTGTACGTAATTCAAGCCAAGGTGGAGATTGTTGGGTTTATGTCTTGTATTCTGATTTAGCCAGATGAGTTAGCCATATATTGGTTTAAGGTCAAAGGTGTTTTGGTAATTGTATTGGGGCTTTCTTGGTGACCAAGAAAGCGGAGATTATATATGTGTATAATCTGTAACCCTAGATCTTGTATTGAAAAGAGGTGAGAGCTCTCTTGCATGTGAGAAAATGAGTCTCTGTTTGCTTTACTTGTGATAGTGAAGATGATCGTCTCTGTGCCCGTGGATGTAACCATGTTTGGGTGAACCACGTAAATCTCCGCGTCTATTCTTGTATGTGGTTGATTGTTGATCTTGTGATTGATTTATGTACACAACGGATGATGTCAAAATCACAACAGACCCAACTAGGGCCAATGTCTAAAAACCCATACCTACCTGAAGTTAACTAACTCGCTACCAAACTGCCTCTAATTGGAAAAATATCACATTTTAAATTTCTTAGAGTGTTTTCGTCTCAATATTATTTATACAAAAATATCATATTTCAAGATTCTACTAAAACTTTAAAAAAATTATATTTATTATTTGTTTAAATTTTCAATCATGTGATTTTAAAGAAATCCTTTTATTTTATGTTCTGTGATTGAGACACTTGACATGACATCCTTGTTATTGGTGATTAAAAATTTAATACTATAAATCTTTTGTTTTTGATAAATACTTTTATTTTAGATTTCATATAATATAAGCATATGAAATCAAAATCAATTTTTATTTATATCATAAAATTGAATGATATTTTTTAGCATGACTTTTGTTGCCCATACTGGGTACACGGGCGTCTTGCTAGTGGATTGTGAGAGTCAAATCTCTTGAAGCAAATGTGTTTCTGATTTCTGCATAAAGAGAGAGAATTTATATAGCCCAAAATCAAGGGAAGGACATAAAAGTCATGGAAGTCAAGAGTATAGACTGCTAGAAGTGAGCTATGACTGCTAGAAGTGAGTTAGGGGCGACCCTTCAAATGTTTTATACTCTGGATGAGCAAATACATTCTAGAGACAGAAATCCAGGAATGGAGGACCTCCTGCTGTTTGGATGACCGTGAGAGTTTTCTTGGAAGTCTTTTGTTAAAAAGGGGGAGTAAATAAATGATGATGGGAACTTGGCTTTCCCAAGATTTAAGTTACTAGGTAAGGCTAACTATTCATTTACCGTCTCTACCCATAGAGCTCATTCATATCGTATGCATGTCAAGCATTGATTAGATGAATCTAATCACCACAAAACTGGTCAGATTAGGGTGATCAGCATAACCCATTATTTAAAGGAAAATTTTCAAAACAAGGCCAAAGTTTTTCATAGGTTTCAAAACAAGACAACTAAAACTCAATTTCAAAATGGCCTTAAGTTTTCCAAAGACAATTAAATTGAGGACATCTGGTGAAATTAGGGTTGGCCAACCATTTTTTCCAGCTTTTTTTTTTGTAAAATCGTGAAAATGCCCTTAGGGCTTAAGTTTAAGAAAAAAAAAATAAGGATAGACCTAACGTAATAGAAATAACATTACGTGAGCTGATTTTTGAGTCAACAAATCGATGGGCCCCACTAGTCCAAACTTCATGGGACCAAGATCATTAAGGTTGAGTAATGTCAGCTAATTGATCTATGGATCAGATCATCAATCAGATGGCCCAATTGGGTCCCACACCCATCTTTGACAAAACACAAAAATGACAACCTGAAATTGCAAAACTGAGTCTAGCTTGGATTTCTTGCATATTTTGGAAGCTTTGGTTGAAATCACTAAGTACCTTCCACGACTCCACCTTATTTTTTTGGTATATAAGATCAACAGGATTGACATAACCACCAAAATTCTTAAGTTCAGAGTTGATAGAAACATGGTTTTACATGGATGGATTTGGACCAGATGGATGGTGGACCCACCTCGGCCAACCCACTTAGGTCCTAGACCACAAGGGTCGCTCAAGAGTTTTCTATCAGATGTGTGTCTAATCATCCATCGGGTAGGACACATAGGCCCCACATCCGATCTCAACAAACAGCTCCCAGACGGCCTGTAACTCGAAATACTGCATTTCAGCATGGATTTTTCACAAATCTAGGGTTGATCTGAGTGGTATACACTAAGCAAGGCTCAAAAATTCATAAATGAATTAAACCACAAGTTTAGGGCCAGATTTGAAGCTTTAAAGCCTCAAGTACAACAAAATGAATGTGACTTATGCCCTAAGGGCATTTTCGAAATATAAAAAAAAAGCTACAAAAAAAGGCTGGCCAACCCCTGATTTCACCAGATGTCCTCAATTAAAATGTCTTTGAAAAACTTATGGCTCATTTTGAAATCGAGTTGTAATTTTGTCCTGTTTTGAAATTTGTCAAAACCTTGGCCCTGTTTTGAGATTTTTTTTAAATGGTTTGGATTAGGATGAAACCCTGCATATCTAAATTGATTTAATCATTTGGGAGTTTTTTTTTTTACCCTTTAACTAAAGTCAAGTATAACTTTCATATAAGAAATCAATAGGGCTTGGGCCAAACTTCTACAAGTTGAGTTGTGTAGGGTTAAAGGGGGTATTGATCCACACTCAATGCAGGTTATGTAGGCCGAATGGGATTGACTAGAGCTAATGTAGGTTAGGGTTATCTTACCCATTTGAAGAACAAGTGAGATATAGGTTGAACTTCAACCTATCAAAAAACCCCTGTTACTGTGGCCTATCGATATCCGATTCAACTCATTTGGCACCCCTTCCATCTCCCTAGCCATTTTATAAATCTTCAACTTTTTTGGCTACAATGTGGACTTGAACATACACATTCATGCACACCACTTTCTTGGCAATTCCTATTGGGTTTATGTCTTGTATTCCAGTTTAGCCGGATTGGTTCACTAGGTTAGCCAGTAATCGTTTTAAGGTCAAAAGTGTTTTGGTGATTGTACTAGGGCTTTCTTAGTTGCAAAAAAAGTGGAGATTATATATGTATATAGTTTATAATCCTAGATCTTGAGTTGAAGAGGGGTGAGAGCTCTCTTGCCCATGGTGTTTCCACACCACGTAAGAGAGACAATGTGAGAGAGTGAAAGTCTTTATATGCTTTACTTGTCACAGTAAAGATGATCATCTTATGCCATGAATGTAACTCTGTTTGGGTGAATCACATAAATCTCTGTGTCTCTTCTTATGTGGTTGCTTCTTTATTGATCTTGTAATTCATGGATGTGCACAACGGGTGATGTCAAAATTACAACAGTCCTTTCCTCTTTCTCTCTCTCTCTAGATTAAGGTTCTGCAATATATATATATTTAAGATTTTCATTACTCAACTTTTGGTTTGTGTAACTGTTGCATGGAATTTGGACATGAATTGGAATTTATGTTTGAAATGGCTTAGAAATCTGTGATTGGGAATGTATAGAGAAGACTTATTGAAGAGTTACATTTTGGACGAACTAGGGCGAGTAGCTCCAACAGATCAGAAAAATGAAGGAGTGTAATTTGAGTTGGACTGAAACCTCACAGTAGGCCCCACCCATTGAGAACCCAAGCCATCCGAAATGAACCCACCTCTGCGGCACCCCTGTTGTCTCTCATCTTAGCCTTTCATTTTGGTCGTGATGGTCGGCCTGATGCATGGGAACTGATGATATTGTTTGACCACTCAGTTCAGGGATTGTATCATAAAATGGAAAGTCCAATTTTGATAGGATAAGCACTAATTCAAGTACTGGTAAGACATTATTTATTGAATATGCAACGCCATTGTCATGAAATGCATCGTGGTAAAAAAAATTAATCACGGGCCTTTCATGCATGCATCTGAATCCACAGATTTCATAATGCAGATGGAATGAAATAAACCATACAAACCAACTCTTACTCAGTCTTGTAGCATGAGTTTCTTGTTATAAAGATTGCTGAAGTGAACAAGCAATAATCACGAGCTCTCTCTCTCTCTCTCTCTTATTTTGCCAAACTGAGGTATAATATAGAAGTTTTCATTTCTTATTATGTTCTCTTAAACCATCATTATGTCAAGCGCTGAACACCTTCTCTTGTAGTCTTGTTACTAATGCATTTTTAATTTTTTTAATATGGAAACTGATTGGTCATGAGAAATTTATTTCATCGTATAAAATCGGGTGGATTTAATAGTTAGTTTTAAGAGAATATTGACATCTGTGTTGTCACTGGACTAAGAAATTCTGATTGGGTGGGAGATTGGTAAAGTAGATAAGATTACAATTTGGCTAATGCCTACATAAAATTTGGTTGGACCAGGGTTAAGCCATTGGACTCAAAACACCAGAGTCGCATCAGTCATGCATGTGGACTACATCCCAGCCCTGCCATTTTGAAACCTCAATGGGACAATAGTTATAGTTCTTTCGTTTGATTATGCCTTTTACTCATGTTTGCAGGTCTCGTTTTCCTACAGCGCAGCAGAATGCATGTTGTCATTGTCACAGAAGAAGGAGAACACCCTCTGGAGGTGGATCTCACGGAAACAATTCTCCAGGTAAAACACAAGTTAGAAGGACTCTTGCGGATACCTGCACGCAGACAGACTCTCTCTTGCGATGGTCCATTCGACTTCTTGACCCTGGATTTTTTGCGTGTCAAAGAGAACGATCGTATCGTTCTCAGCATTAATTCTGCGGAAAACAGATTTAGAGTCATAGTAAAGATGTCGGTCCATATGCAATATTTCTTTGATGTAGAAGAAATGGATACTGTGGCCAGCTTACAAAAAAGAGTTCTTACCTGCATCGGCGCGATGCGCGGACATCAGGTTTTACTTTCCTACCAAGGCACTAGAATGAGAGACCATGGGCGTTTATGTGAATATAAGCTTGTTATGAATGCTGAACTTACTGCCACCCTTGCTCCACCCAAGAAATTGACTGTTGTGGTGGAAGCTCCTCCATCCTTAAATTCAGTCAGTATCCCACTAGAGATGATCAATGATAACACCATGGTTTCCGATCTGAGGGAACTCCTGCTCCAGAAGAACCTGCACCTCACACATAGCTACTGTTTTCTGCACAACCTAGAATTGATGAGAGAAGATCGACACCTCCTTTGGCATGGTGTAAAAGATGGAGACAGCATTTATGTATACCCTAGGGCAGCTTAGAGCCAAGATGCATGTCTATTTACATTATTAAGAGTTTATGAAGATTTACGGTAGTAACATTATCAGTTAAGACACATTAAAAAATATTGTTAAACGAACTCCCTCATTAGATGACAGAGTTCAAGTTTATATTATTTGAAAGAAAAATATTGTTCTATGAACTACTAGTCTAATTATTACATAATGGAATTCTACTTTAAAAAAAATTATTGTTCAACAAACTCCCAGCTCTAGTATTAGATGATAGATTTCATCTTTATGTTATTCAGAACAAATTGATT
The DNA here is from genome assembly GCA_037013555.1 of Sextonia rubra. NCBI lineage: Eukaryota > Viridiplantae > Streptophyta > Magnoliopsida > Laurales > Lauraceae > Sextonia > Sextonia rubra. The sequence continues at coordinate 98,430,738 of JASUAD010000001.1, read as the reverse complement.
TGGGCCCAATATTAATGTGGATGTAATTCGCATGTCACAAATTTATTAAAATGAATATACGAGATATATTAATTTATATGTGAACTTCTAAATGTTTGATGGGCTCCAATTAGATTAAAATTGAGTTTGATGAATGGCTGAGTGTCAACAAAATTTGTGCAATTAATTTTAGTTCGAGTCAGGAACAAATGCTGATGCAAGGTATTAACTTAGCCATTAGTAAGAATAGAGTTGAGAATAGTGGAAAAGTTACAAGTTGATGGGCTTGGATGAAATAATTATGAAAATCAAATTCCTAAGTAGTTCTTGTTTAGCCTGGAAACCTTTCTTGCGCTGGCTACTTAACCAAATGGTTGGTCCCATGAACTTTGCAAGTGCACACTGGGTTGTCAATCACGGTCATGACTGTGCTTGTGTCACATATATTGGTGATATATGAAAACACCTTGATATATTAAGATTTTTTCAAAATACTGCTATATTTTAAAATACTGTAAGAAAGTTAAACTAACATCATAAAAAGAAGGATCTGTGAAAATATGTTTTAGCAGAAATTTATATACATTTTGCATTGTTTTTCAATTTTTCAGCCTGCTTTGAGTAAAGTAGCAATTGAATAGAAGAGCACTAGGGCCCGCATGCATTATGGGTTTACCAATTTACCATGCAATTCAAATCAATAAAAAAGTGAGTCAAGCAAACAAGTTGTCGTCAGATGAAAACACAAATTGCTTAGGGTGCATGTGTTTGCATGGACTTGGATTTCTCCAAGTTAGAAAGGGTTTTGACAAATGATTATTAAAAGGGCAAGTATAGTTGGCAGACTATTTGGTGCCGACGAAGGCTTGGCTTTCATGCAATCTGAGCTACTAGAGTGAAGCAAACAATTCATTTACTATCTCGAAGAGTGGCAAAATCTGACCCAATGTGAAGCAAACAATTCATTTATCATCTCTTGGAGTGGCAAAATCATAACTCACTCATATCTTATGCATGTTTTAAGAATTTCAAAACTCAAGTTATGCTCATAATTTTATCGTAATTGTCTTGAGAGGAAATCCTCTCATTTATACATCGAATACTAATAATATTATTCAAAATCTCAACTAACATAAATTATCTAATAAACCACTAATAATTCAATTTTATCTTAAACATAATAATCTTATCTCTAACATCTTCCCTCAATCACATGGATCTGTGATTGTGAATATAAAAAAAAAAATTTAAGAGATTAAACACAAACAATAAATATTTGCCAATCAAATATTTACTAGCAAAAAAAATTCATGTGCTTAGCATGAGCAAATAGAAGTCATACAAAAAAATGTGGTAATTTAAACACAAACAATAAAAATTTGCCCATCAAATATTTAATGTAGATAAATGTGGTGAGCTAGTAATTGAAATACTAAAAATCTAAGACTTCTGAATAATCACCACCACCACTTATTCTTTGTATTGTGATTCGATAATTCTTCATAAAAAAAAAGCTAAATAATAAAAAACTAAATAAAAGATTTTGTGATTTAAATATAAAATTAAAAAAAGTATATGACATCTCAAATGCAAACAAAAGCAGTGAGATGAGGAAAAAGAAGATAAAGGGTTTTTGAAGGGAAAAATATTTAAAATTCTCTCTAACTATGACCAATGATACTAAAAATCTCGTTTACTAATTTACTTAGGAGAATAAAAAAAGTTTATAAACTACAATTGCCCAAAAAAAGTGAAAAAATTGGCACAAAAAGTAGGAAAAAAATTGCCTACTTAAATAATAAAAAAAGCTAAATCAGAAGAAAGTAAAATATGGTGACCAATTGGTGCAAAATGTAGTTAAGAAAAAAAAAACCCCTTATTATATACTATCCGAGTGATTGCTGTGAGTAGGACTTCAAGGGACAAGAGACACTTGAGTCCGAGAGCTGGGGCACTAACGCATGCATATTATCCATGATTTTCATCCATCCTTGTAATGCTAGAATTTTAATGAAAAACAATGACCCCAGTTAGGGTAGCTTTTTAATTTTAGGAGGAGCTTTACGCGCCAAATCGCTACTCTTTGTTCACTTTAAAACCCACAGCAACCTTGTTCGAGCGCAGATGGATCAACCGAGCTAGGGTTTGCACTTCCCAAATGTCTTCGCCTGCTCATCCGATGATCATCTACGACGAAGCCATCAAATTCGAGTCCGAAGACGCATTTCTAGGGTTTGTAAATCACGCACGATCGGTTCTTTCATCCGAAGAAGAAAGCATCGATTCGGACAGAAGAGAAGAAGACCAAGACAATCGGCAGCCCTCGTGGAGTTGGATCGTCTCTCGAATCCTCAACACATGTATCGCTTATTCCAGTGGAGTTACTGCTGCGATTCTCCTCTCCGATCTCTTCCAGGCACTTTCTCTCTCTTTCTCTCTCTCTCTCTGTGGATCGAATTCCTGCAATCTGTGTAATTTTTAGGGTTTCTGATTCATTTTGTTTGAGATCTTGATTGATCAGCTTCTGTGTTGTGTAAAGGTTGCATGGAATTTGGGAATGGAAATGAAATGGCTTAGGAATCTCACACTCTTTGTTTCAGTTACCACTTAGGAATAGTGACCCTAGAGGAAACTTTGGAGTAGCTCCAATAGAAGAGAAAATTGAAGGAATGTCAGTTGAAATGATTTGGACATGTATACAGAAGACTAGGAATAAACCTGTTTGTATGATCTGTTGGAGAGTTTCATTTTCGACGAGCTAGGTAAGATCAGAAAGGAGTCCAAGTGGGCGATTAGGAAAGGCCTGATGGATTGTGGAGTTACTTTAGTAATGCTGTCTTTCCATAGAGGCCTTTAATTGAACCCGGACCACCCTGGATCTCCACGGTGGGGCCTGGATGATGATAATCTGGACTGTTCATCTTGAATCTCATCCCCTCCGGTGCCGTATCGTCAAATTTCACTTCAGTAGGAGCTCATCACACCGTTAGATTGTGCACATGAGTCACTAATACTGTGATTAGAACAATCTTCTGTATTATCAATCAAACACATTAATCCTGTTATCAATTATGTGCAAAATCTAAATGTGGGACAAAGTCTTACTGAAGTGCAATTTTTACTGAAGTGAAATTTGAGGATGTGTGTCTCTGAAAGGGTGGGGAATCAAGATGAACGATTGGGATTATCATCATGTGGGGCACATGGTGGAGTTCCATGCATCTGTCACAGGGAAAGCCTGTAATGGACACCACAGTGGATCCTGAATCTCTTCCATCTTCATTTTTTACTTTATTATTTCTACTAAATTATCTTAGCCTTTTCCTACCTGTCTAGTGGCGGCACTAAGTCATGGTACTTGTTTTTATTAACTGTCCATGCAGGCATGGAATGAGCAGCCTAGAGCAGTGACTTCAAAACAAACATCGGAATGCTTGATCCGCTTGAGAAAGAAACACAGTAGAATGAGGCTTCCCAATACCATCACCATTGATTCGATATATGAGAAAAAATTTCTATCTGTGAATAGCATCCTGGAAGCTGTTGTCCTTAATGCTTTTTTGCTACCAGGTGGATTAAAATGTGAACTTGAATGATATTTTGAAACATCTGTATGCAACCCATTGTTGGAATTGCCTACTCTTGTATGCCTCCATGAAATAGCATTTAATTGCCCGTCAAGACAAGAAACCAAACATTTTTTCCACCATCTTATTTTGCATCTCATTATTTTCCACCATCTTCACATCGTTTCTCTTATAGTTCATTTGATTGAATACTTAATCATTACTTGTGAGGACATCTGTTCTTCCAGGCACAAACATATATATGCTAAATTTGGGAGATTTTTGGAGCTCGGCCACTATTGATCTCTATCTCCATCGCAGGTAAGAATACTTGCTCATTTTTTTAGCATTGGAATTATGTGTAAACTAGCATGCCCATTGCTTAGGGATTTGTGATCTGCCATGGCTGTGATCAAATCTCAACCAGTTTTAAATTGAAGTGCCTCCGGTTTGAATTTCAATGATGTCATTGTGATTTGTAGGGTGTTGTTGGCCATGCTAGATTCTATCACTTGGTTGATCCAAATCATGGGATTCTGAAGAAAGGGCGAGAGATCTTTCTTACTGGATGCTATCTCCGAAGTGCGATGGAAGGATCTGGTAGCCCAAGACTTTTACCAACAGAATATCTAGTGATATTGTTAGATGAGGTAGTGAATACAAGCTTAAGATCTCTCTCTCTCTCTCTCTCTCTCTCTCTCTCGTTTCCTTGGTTCCTTACAAGCACCAAAAAAATATATTGATTTAGCACTTCTTTCACTATTGTCTGTAAGGTGTTAAATAATTCACCCATCAAGATCTGATTAGGTTGATTTTAGGGTATTCCTTGTCTACGTAGGTATCAAAATCTTATGATTCGTTTCCCGAATCATGATTCTTTTTTGTGCAACTAATCCCATTTGTAGATGATTTTTAGGATTCATGTGTGAATGTTACGATTCATTACCCGTTTCATTGAATCTTATGATTTAAGCAATTTGACCGAGTGAGAATAGTTATGACCAGTCAGTTAATATGAACAGTCTTTTACCATTTTTCTTTCTTTTAACAATTTTACTTTAAAAATGTTATTTAGAAATTAACAAAACGTCTTAAGAATTTTTGCAGCTGTGGAGGGATATTAGAGATGAATAAGGGACATGAATTTTATTAAAGCGTTTGACTGTACATATGTTGCTTGTCTATATCTTAAAATTTTTATTTGGTTCTTTTCTTCATGAGCACTTTCTTAACTTCAAGAGATATCATGCTGTGCAAATTTGATGGTTTGGATTTTATTTTTTACTGTATATTTTGATTTAAAGATAGCAAAAAATAAGTATATATTGATACCTTAAACTTATTTAACTATTTACATATATCATTTATTATATATTAATATATGTCATGATGTTCTTGATATGATTATATGATAGACTTATTTGTCATTGTATTTATAGAACTATAAATGGGAAAATGGATGGTTTTCAATAACAATTTTTTTCTTTTTCCTTTTGATTTTTAATTTTATTAGAAAAATCCTAATATCGCTATATGATTTACGATTTGATTTGGTTCATGGGTATGAACTATTTGTGATATGATTTTGATTTTCAAAACTATGCTTTTGCCTTCTATTCCTTTGTTTCTCTTGATTTTTGACAACTAAAGCTGACCGGATAATGGTGTTCTCATAGTGTTCTTGTTAGTGGTGGCTTGGTGCCAAGGAGAGAACTTTCTTGTGTTTGATAATGTTTGAGTCAAACTTGACTCAAGCTGAAACTTGATATGCCTTGTCAAGCCAACCCCAAGCTTTGCTTGGATGGGCTTGATTAGAAAGTAAAGCACATCTGAAGCTTAAGCTTGATTTAGCTCTATCAAGCCAAGCTAGACTTAATTAGAAGTGGATCTCAAGATGAGCTAAGCTATCTCTGCTCAAGCTTGAGTTAGCTTGTTTAATGTTCAAGCAAAGCTTAAGCTAGGCTAACATTGGCTCAATTGGGCTACATTCCCATTGATGATGATGATGGAGATGATATAATGAAGTTACTTGGTTGCCATGTTGCAACAGGATAGGTGTGCCTGATTTAATGGACCTCGAAATAGTATTCATGAATTTAGCAATAGTATTGACTTGTTGATTTACAGAGAGAATAGTTTATACAGTGGCTTCTTTAGTAAAATATTATTAAATGTGCTTTGGATCTTATTGCAGTAGTCAAAAGTAATTGAGAATTTGAGATCTTCATGAAGCTCAATAACAATATTCTAAGATATATTGAAAGATTCTAACATATTTTAAGCAAATTAGATGGAACAACCATCTTAGGCTTGCATTTGAACTTTGTATGGTTAATCATGGGAACTATATTTTTGTAGATGTTAAACTCCATTAAGGTTACGTTGCCTCTTGCTCAATTGCTAGATCGTTCACTGATGGTTTTATCTATAATTATGTGCCCCCTAGTAAGATATTTTTCTAAAATGAACAGTTACATTTTTTCATTTTCATGAACAGTTGCATTTTTATGCTTCATGTTTTTCAAGCTTTCTGGTTGTTCATTGGGGTATGCCTCTCTTGAGTTTCTCCAACTGATTTGGGTGTTGGAATTTCCTTCTGTATTTTATGTTTCATTAAGAAATAAAGAACTTTCTTTATCCTTCAAAAAAAAAAAAAGTTTCACTTGAACAATACTTTTCAAGGTTTCCCTTCTGACTGCCTATTTGCTATTTGATGTAGGATGAAGATGAGGATGCAATGCTTCTTGGAGCTCAGTTCTGTTCAGATTCTCTCTCTTCAATTTCACTTGATGCAGTGAAGGATGGGGCTTCATATTCATTTTACGCAAGGTAAGGCCACTTGAGATTGCTTTTCAGGCTTCAGTCTATTCCTAAACAGTGCACATTACTGTTGAGGTTTGCTCTCAGCTTGTTATTTCTGCACCTGCACATATTTTCAGGTGGCATTTTACATTTAGGAGTTTGAGAAATGCAGCATTGAACCAATAACCACATTAAAAGTTTTGCTTGATTTTTATTAGAAATATCTTGACTGCTTGAGAGTACAGTTATTGATCCAGCCAAGGAGGGGGAAGATTGACCAATGGGTCAACCCCTGAAGTTGGGCCCTCAAGATTTAGATAACACAACCATGACCATGGATTCAGCATCACTGGTCTCCCACAATATGATACATCCACCATTAGAAGAGAAATTCAGAAATTTTATTAAATATGTTGAGTATAGAAAACGTAAATACTTTTGAAAATCCTAATTATCTGCTTTAAAACTCTAACTTGCTTAGGACGCAAACTTACTAAAACTAGGACCCTTAACAACTGGATATAAATAAAACTACTAAATCAAAATTATGTGGCATTATCATGTCAATTAGACCCGTGATAATTTTCACTTTAAATATGTGGCTCACTAACCGTGGACAGACGGAATCAAAGTATTCTCTCATTTAACTAGACTAATCTTCACCTGTATTCTCTTCTATCTGTTCTTTTCTTGCAGGATTGAATCGATTGGGTCACTTGAAATTCATGGAAAATTCGGTTTTTTACAGAGGAAAGAAATCATTCTCATTGATAATGATGGTGTCAAGAGAAAGTTCATCTTGTGGGGTGAACAGGTTCTACTTGCAAATCTTTTCAGGTTAACTCCTGTACTGGATTATGAATTTCAACTCGACTCTACTGTTCAGCTATGGTGCTAATCCTTTTTAATCCTTTTCAGTGTGGGAAGCATGCTAGCTTTGGATCGGCCTTTTATTGCATACAGTGATACCCAAACAAGTGATGAAATTTGTCTTGAATATGGTAGTGCTACACAGTTGTATTTGGTGCCATTCAATCAACAAGAAGAACAGGTAATTCCTCCTTTGTTTTAAAATATTTTTTTGTTGGGTATGCAGAGTAGTTAACGAGGAATCTTTCTAGAAGTCTGTCCTGCTTATACATTATATAATCTTAAATAAGTTTATTTATTATTTTCTTTCATAGGTTCTTGTAGCATCCACGCAGAATCGCTTTCAAGGACCAAGGCTTTCAGATGTACCGGGTCAAAGCCAAGGTCTTAAAGTTTCTCAAGTGGCATTACCCTGTGATTCACAAGGCTCCATTGACTTCAGGAATTATCCTTTCCGGGTGATATTTCAAACTGTGTTATATGAGCTTAAGATTAGCATTTAAATTTTGTGGTTTTAAATTGCTACTTAATGTTTGAAGTAATTGGTCCCAGCAAAGCAAAGGTTCTGGATGACCACTTACGGATGTAGAAATAAAACATAGAAAGAGGGGATGATGAGAGCCAACAAACCTCAAGCTCGTCAATTAACTACTAGAAAAAGAAAGAAAGAAAGATATCAGTGAATGCTTCCAGTTAATTTTGCGAAGCCCCATGTTCATGAACCAAAGCTTTTGACAATACAGTCTACATAGGGTTGAACAATCACTTTTCTGCTGCAAATGGTGTCTGCATATTGCTGTATGTGGAGAACCTTTTGAGGCCTTCTGGATTCACACAAATCACATGGGATAGAGGGAACAGACAAACAGTAACTTATGTTTAAATAATGAACCATCTTATGGGGCCTACCTGGAAACATGCCAATGATATGGGGAGGGTGATGTGTAGGGTGAAGAACTATTCTCTTTGGGATATGCTCTCAAGCATGTGCGCACACATAGACACACTTCTTTGATCATCCATGAGCAGCAGGTATGTTGTTCATATGCAGTCCAGCACTTAATGGGCCCATATGGCACATCTTTAATCACCTCATCCCCTTCACACTCATCACCCCAACCCTTGTGAATTGGCACTGGACTTATTTTGAAACTCATAACTCATCAGGCTTTTTCTCACTGTTGGATTATATCTAAAGAGAATTCATAGTTAAAAGGCTGTTAAATTTTTAGGCCATTGCATTATGGGCAAGGATAATCTCATTGTGCTGATTGTTTGTCTAACACTAATCCGTAATGGGACCTTTCCTACCCTCCGCAATAGGCAGGCATCCAGGCGGGCTTAAGGTTTTCAAACACAGTTGTCGGGGTTGACTTGGTCCCCCCTCAAGTCAAATCGACTCAACCAAGTTCTATGGGACTTTACCAAATTGAACCGAGTCACGTCCGGAAGCACAAGAACCCTTGCAATGTGTGTAAAGTAAAAAATCATAAAAGAAAATTGGTGTTTCATCATTGGATTCTTTATACTGGTCAGATTTTCTAAAATCAACATTAGAAAAGGTGTTAAAAAAATATGGTATCTAATACCCTGGCCATTTTGGCTACACAATTCAACGTTTTGAGTAAATTGAAGAGCTAAAATTTTCATTTATTAACTCAAAATTTTGTGTCTTTTAAGTTCCTTATAGTTTCAAACTATTGCAGTCATTCGTTGTTGATCTGCGGGACAAGATGACTGGCATCAGCCTCTATGGTAATGTCAGACATGTCTCTCGAGTAAGCAATACTGCAGACGTTATTTTTTCCATGACAATTGAAGATACAAGTGGATCAGTTGTGGCAAAGCTACACTTTCTTAGATCTTGGTAATTATAAATGACAACCACTTCTAAACTTTGTGCCAGTACTTAATTTTTGTTTTTTGGGAGGGAGCTCTCCTGTTGTAAACCCTGCCTGACCGCGGCACCATACTCTGCAAACCATGCACACACTCCACTCCAGCTCCTTTTCACTTTTATCATCAGGCAGGATTCACATTTGTTGATATACTTTTTAGACTTTTTTTCCATTTGTTAAGAGTGATGCTTGAACTAGTTTGAATTTTTATGCCTTTTTCCCCTCAGGCTGCATTGTTCCATTTTTTGAATTTAAGTTTAATATCTCTGGTTTCTCAGGTCAGTGGGAAGATTGGGCCTTGGTCACACAATATTCATTTCTGGATTAACATGTTCTGTCACTAAACAAAAGATGTGAGGACAATCCATACCAATTTGTTTATTTATTTATGTTTTTAATCGTTGCGCTGGTGTATGAATTATGATTGCAAATAGAAAGCAATCCACTGTCTGTTTAATTGCAGCCGCCAAGGGTTAATATCTTTGTTTGCTCTATTAGATTTACTTTGTTAATGCTGTGAGATCAATGCACTTGACAGGCTTGAAGTGTCTTGGTTTGAGAAGGATGCTGGGGCTTCTTTTGTCAACCTAAGTTGCTTACCAGCACTACTCAACTCACCATGTCTTCATAAATTATCATATCTTTCTGATCTTGCTGGCCATGCAAATATGACACATGTATGTATTTCTGGTGAACTTGTGCTTTGGACTTTGTAAACTGGGCAATGGAATTACAATTCTGTATCATGCATGCTCACCATCATCACCATAGCCTTATTTGATCTAGAGTGATCCTAATTCTGTTTATCATAACCGCTGAAGCCTTATCCCATCTATATGGGTTTTAGTTCCAAGTTCTACTTTTCCCACATATCATGCATGTTCTGATGCTTTTCCCTCTTTCATTTTCTGATCAAGAACAGAATTATAATGATGGATGTAATTTTTTTTTTTTTGAGTGGTAACAAAAATTCATTAATAGAGGAAGAGAACAATAAGAGAGAAAAAAGTACAAGAGCATTGTACCCTACCAATAGAAACAATTATATACAAAAACCCTCCCAAGGTAACACTCTCTCAACACCCTGTTTAGCTAATACATCTGCCATAAAATTTGCCGATCTGAATACATGTTGAACTACAACATTGATAGAAGAAGATGACACTCGAATTTCGTTAAAGTGAAACTGGAATCTCCAAGGGAATGCCTTTTGGTTAGTCACCTATGCAACAATGTTTGAAGAATCACTCTCTACTATTAGAGTACCAACAAAGTTCCTTGAAAAACAATGGAGAACTTCTAAAATAGCTAGCACTTCTGCTTCATTAGAATCACACTCACCAATATGCTTTGAAAACATGAAAAGAACATCATCTTTGTAATTACGAAGCACTCCACCAATACCCCCTTGCCGTGGCTTTCCTCTAGTAGCACCATCAACATTGAATTTAAGCACGCCAAATGGGGAAGGAGACCAAAAAAGGACCTCCTCAACTTAATAGGGCCACAAATTATACAAGCTTCCCAGTTAAAAATGATATCACTAAAACTGAAATTAGAGAACTCTTTCTTAAGCAAAGTCCACTTTGCAATCCTCTTGCCTATAGTGGTAATCAAATCAGCATAATGATGGATATAATAAAAATTGGATATAATAAAAATTAGTGCATGGAAAATCTTCACCTATGATCCGACTGTATACTGTGCCTATGTGGTCTGGCTCATGGATCTCACTTAGATGCATCGCTATCAATAGGGGTAGGATAGATGGAGAGGTCTCTTTAGGATTTGTTTGTTTAGCAAAAAGAGTAGAAAAGATGCAATAGAAGTAGCACATGATGTTAAGTTTTAACCTGTTTGGATGGAAGAAGTGGAGTATAGAAGTAAAGTTTTGATGTGACACCCCTTGCCCGTTTACTCCTCCCTTCTCTTTTTTTTTTTAATTTTTTAATTTTTTTTACTGCAATAAAGTGTGATAAACTGTAGTGAAGCAGACTTACTAGAATAATGATAAACATAGTGAAGTAAACTTACAAGAAAAAGTACTTTTTACCATTTTCATAATTTGATCCTCTGTTTATCTTTATTCCACACATGTAAAGGCCCTTATTGATAACGGTCGTGCCAAAAAAATCAGCCCTGTCAAATTATTCCTGCCCTTGATTTAACAGCTTTACATTTTTAATGTCTTCTAACTGTAGAATTTTTTGAGATTCAACTCAATGATGAGTAAAGGTCCAGTGAGCATAAATAGAGCATAGTGAGAGATCGTGGGTATAAGAGTGAAACAGGCTGCATTGATCAATGATGGCCCGGAGTGGGCTCCACAGAGCTGGACTGTACATGCAGTCCACCCATAGGAGAAACTTTTCCATTATTTTATAGATTAGAGAAAATTTATGTTGAATCACTACCCTTATAAGAAGGGAAACAGGAAAATGGAATCTGCAAAGAACAATAGAGATGGGTTGCTTTTGTACATTAAAGGTATGATATGATCCAGTGTGAGTCTACAACAGCTTCAAGTTATGTGGCTACATCTGGCATACAATTGCTTTAGGATGTGCTGGCTGTTGATTGTATGCCTTTGCTTCATCCAGATTGGTTGATCATAGCCCATCTGATAGGTCTTGAAAATAAATAGAACAATCTGGTGCCACCATCCATCTTGCAAGCCTTTCTTCAAATGGCTATAGTATCCAATCTATTTGTTGATTTGTGCCCAAGTCCATGAATACAAGCCCAGGTTAGTTCCACAATGTTGTACAGACCATTTGAAGGTGCATATGGCTCAGCCTGAATCATTCATTTTTGTGGTTTTTTCCTGATCAGTCTGGGACATTCCTTGTGAAATTGTGTCATTAGATGCATGCTTCAAAACATCCGGAGGCTTTTCTAGTTTTTACCTGATAAAGCTGTATACATTTTAATGCTGCTCTTACAATTCTTGTGGTGTCAGTCACAAAGTTTATAGTTTGTTTCATCATTTCATCTAGACATTTTAAACTTCACATAGTACAGAACTGGACTAGTGGCGCTTTGATGATCTTTTCTGATATACTGTTCATTTTTTGCTGCTTTTTCAAACCGTGCAGGTATGCCGTGTTCGCCTTGATCAGATTGAGTATCATAACTTAAATTCTAGATTTTTACACACTTCTTGTGGCCAATATGTGAATGAGAAATCCGATGGCTTTCTGGTGTGTAACTTTTGCTGTTGCACTTGTGATGGTGAAATCGTCCGTGCCTTCTATTTGGAGGTCATCCTTGCTGATGAGAGTGCGAAGGTTCTGGGCTGGTGTACAGGTCAAACTGCAGCAGAGTTACTGCAAATTTCTCCTGATGAATTTTATGAGCTGCCAGAGGTATGTTTTTTTCTTTTATCATTTTAAACGCCATTAGCTCATTGTTCCTTGGTATAACGAATTGACTGTACATTTGGGCTGTATTTGACTGTAACCCTGAATTCCCAAATCCATGGCCATACTATTGCATAATAGACAGTCAATATGCTGATCCTAACATAGATGATACTTAACCAAAAAATTACATAGATGATATTTATATTATTTAGGGAAAATTTCAAATAAGGCCTTATGATTTACCTTATTTTAAAAAAAGGACACAAGTTTCAAAACTTTTCAAGCTAGTTCATAAGTTTTTCAAAAAGTTTTTAATTAAGGACATCTGTCTAATTAAATTTACGATCTGAAAGCTTATGTTTGTGTGAGCACAATCATTTTAATGTTTGTGCGATAAGCAACATGATCAAACCTGCAAACTGTGCTTGTTGACATTCGAACTTGTTCCCCAAACTTCATTTCTGATTTGATCTTTTTATCTTAATTTTCAGGACGAACAAGCTATGTACCTTTTTACTCTTGAAAACGAGAGATTCATGGTCGCGCTTGTAAATTGTGGCGTGCTGGATGGGCTCAATAGTGTGTTGTACCAAGAGAACCATCTAAAAAAATGGGAGATCGTGCGTGCTCTAAAATGTGAATGAGCTATATGTTATTGTTATGTTGAAACCTTATTATTGTCATATGAAGATTGGTGGTCTACCCGTCGTTTCATTGAGTTGTAAAGTGGCCTTTTTTTTATAGAAGGGTACCATAGTCATTAACCAACTCAGTAGTTACACTGACTGGTCTGCCCCACCCAACTCTGCAGTTTCCGTAATATCGCCAATCCCCGGAACGAATGAGTAATTTTGAATCATTGCTTGAATCAAATAAGAAGTAACCATCTCTCGAATGTGATGGCCATATCACACAAGATCTTCTGTTACCCAGGTCTGATTAAGGATCCAGCCGGCGCAATTTGAAACATGCAGACTGTTTCTGGCCCTATTCAGACATGGGCCATAAATGTCAAGATTACGACACCCATTTAGTCAAGTGGGCTGAGCGTTGAGCCTCTTATCACTTAATCCAAGTCTTGTCCAATGCTCGAAGAGGGCTGGCCTGATCTGGTTACAGTCCACTGCATGTTTGGCTATCTATCACTGAATAAAAGCCCATCAATTAAATGGGTCTAAATTATCAGTCCAGGCCCAGCACAATGCAGATAGGCCTTTCTACTCCTTATCTCCAAGAGATTGAAGCAGCCATGGCAGGAACTACGCTGAGAATGTATGCCTTAATTGTGCCTAGATCATATTCTAGACTGGAAACGTAATAGAAATGACGTTCTTCTTTTGTCGTCTTGACTTTAAATTTAGCTAAAAATCCACACGACATTCGCGGCGACATTGGGTGCCCATGTTCACCTTTGTGGGTCTGTCACATCAACTCCAAACATTATTCCCCCTTCTTGTCATGGTTACAGACTAGCTCCTTTCCTTTTTCATTTTTTCTTTTTAAATTCTGGGGGATTTAGAGGGAGAATTTTGTAATCAGAGCAATCTCATTGTTTTGATGGAGAATTAGAAAAGGGAAAAAAAAAGACAGTTTTCTTAAATATATCAGAGCCTTGCGGAGAAAGAAATATATGATTTTCTTGGAATAAATATAGGATATAAAGCTCGTTCCGCACGTACCCTTTCTAGTCTTCAAAATATCCTCGGCTGAGAGCCAAAGGCCAAGGTCAATTTGACCCTACGGGTTCATACCCTTCACTCAAACCAGCATAGAACAAGGGGGTCATAAATAAGTTGTACCCATTAGGTGAGGATTCAACTTTCCACTCTTCAATGCCATTTGCATCCACATAATGCATGAAAACTTGGCTTTTATGAGCAAAACTACACTGCACGGCAACCATGGACTCACTGATTTTTTCTTCTTCTTCCACCAGCAGCAACAGCAGGAGAGTTCTTATCTGAAAGTATCTTAATGACATTAACAAGAGCTCGCAGACGGTCCCAAATGTTCAAGCCATAGAGAGCTTCAACTAGTGACTCCTGAAACTCAAAGCAGTTGTCTGCTACAGGGTACTGTCATTGGATAGAACATAAACAGTTTGTGTAGGATCAATAGACTTGGCAAACTTTGGTTAGATAACGGAAAATAATATATGCACACATAAATATCTTAACAGACCTGAAGCGGCTTTGGTATCTTGGTTTTGATGAACGGCCACCATCGATCCTCCACAACTGACTTGACAAGACAACAGGCCCGCAGTCCTTCCACACCAGCAAATCTACCAAAGCCACTGTGCTTCACACCTCCAAATGGTAAGGACTTCATCAAAAGAACAAAAGAAAGGTATTAGTGCAATAAAATTAACTAGACCACAATTTTAATGGAGGCCGAAGAACTACATGCATACAACAATGACATAAATAAGCCACCGGACAAACCAAACCGCAAACTAGTTAGACCCAAGGGCAATAAATAACCATGAAGAAAAGGCAAAGGTAACTTCCAAATGACATGAGAGGTCCTGGTTGAAATTTTCAATAGGTCACTAATGGGAGATAATTAAGTAAAGTGAAAATGATTGGTTATGGGGTTGGACCGCTTAAGAGCATTTTTCATCCAACGCAGATATTAGAAATGTAATTATGAAATTGTAAGTATCCTTCTCCCACAAATCACAGCTTGAGAAAAAAAAGGTGGCCAACTCCCTTATTAATGGTAGGGAAGTAAGCAGGTCAATATGGATGGACTCCAATTATCTTGGTTTTGTACCACATGTAGAAACTGTTAGAGCTAACCACCTTCCAATGAATAATGAAAGGAAAAGCTCAAAAGGAAACTATACAAGCGGATGAGAAGTTAATAACCATGACACAAGGAAATTACCTGACACATGTAATTTGATGCAAAATCATTAATTGCGGCAACTCCACAGTGTAATTGGGATGCAATCACTTTTGCTCGATGTTGGCTGCCTGAAAACACGGCACATCCCAACCCATAGTTTGAGTCATTGGCAAGCATAATAACCTCTTCATCAGAATCAAACTTCATAATTGGGATAATAGGTCCAAAAGCCTGCAAGACAGTGGAAACTGATTTTCCTAAGTGGTCATTCATGGAGCTGCTAAAAGATGACGAATATTAGCAAAATATACAGCTACCTCTTCTTGCATAAGGTCCATTGTGTGATCAACATCCACAATTACAGTAGGCGGAAAGAACTGATCAACCGCATCTTCAACCAAATGTACAAACCTTCCCCTACCAACAATTTTAGCACCTTTATCCACGGCATCGTTCACAAGGGCCTGAAGCCTGTCTGTATGTTCTTGCATGCATATTGCTCCCATATCATACTTCCCTGCTAATGGAGGCCCCTACACAAGATGCATAATTATACATGCTATCGCTTCATGGGATACAAGTTGGTTAAGACACCATCATAGATCCCATATATTCCTCACCCACCCCACTTCAATTCAATATGACAAGTTTGATGATGAAGCAGCTAAGGTGAAACCCAACCAATCTTCGAACATGATATGTTAATCTATGACTAATCAAATGCATGTCAAAGGTGGAAATTAGAGCATTTCAAAGAGAGGCTGGAGAAAATTTTTTCTCTTTAAGATAAATGAATTCAGGTAAAAAGGCACAAATAAAAGATCCAACATCATCCGCCTGCCTAAAGCTGTTGGTTATGGACATCAGATTCTCCCTTAGGGAGGCAGGTGTTGCAAGTTCTAGCACCGATTGGTACAAGAAGCGATCAGCCATTTGCACTTTAAGATCATGTGTCCCCCCCCTGGCCCCCTCTCACAAGAGCATCATTGACACTAGGGCAGCTACCAGATGCAACACCAAATGGATCTCTAATATGAAATGAACCAGGATGCTGCACTTACAACGCGCACATATGTTACGATTTTGACTACTTGAGCAACAAAAGTAGAATAAATGTCTTTGTGAACATAAAATCTTTCAGCGCCTGCACAGTTCTGCCCACTAGACTGAAGAGCAGCCCTGACTGCTATTTGTGCAACCTACATTATGAAGGACAATTTACAGAAAGTCAGAAACATAATCAGAAATATTTCACTGAGGATGATTAAGCCAACCTACCCTTTTGAAAAAGGATTAAGCAAACCTAAAAGATTCTATCTATTTCTGATGATTAAGAATTCTAAAGAATATAAATTAAAAACAAGGATCACCACTACCAGCTATTTTTAAGAGAAGTTTCATACATGGGGCACATCTACATCCTCACACACGATAAATGCATCTTTTCCACCAAGTTCAAGGGTAACTGGAATCAATGTCTTGGAAGCATTTTCCATGATCTGCAGCATCAATAGCAGCAAATATAATCTTATCAGTGCTGCTGAATAAAAATATGGAGTAACGGCAAGTTAAGCAGTTGCTGAAGAATATAGTCGGGATGATTACACATGGCTGCCTTTGATAGGTCAATCTAAAAATAATGACATTATTTGCAGAGGTTCCTGTCCACTCAAATTCAAGGTGGTTTCAATCCATTACATAGAAAGTGGGAGCAGCATAATATTGATAATATCAGCCAAAAGAAATTTGAGAAAACTGAAAAAAAAAATGTTAAGTATTGAAACCAGTCTTTCACAGCATTGGCAAGATGTGAAACATTTGGCCTATTCAACAGCTAAGGCTCACCTTCAACAAGAAATTGGCCAGTCAGCCGATCAGGTGGGCCACACGTGTGTTGAATGTAGATTATTTGTCCTTTTCTACTTTTCTAACCATATATTCCTGTTTACATGTCTGGTCTACCAGATGAATGAATCAGCTTGATTTGAGCCAGGCCATGATCACAGGTGGGCCTGCCTGATCAGGTGGGCCACACTTGTGTGTTGAATTTAGATCATTTATCCTTTCCTACTTTTCTAACCATCCATTCCTGTTTACATGTCTGGTCCACCTGATGAATGAATCAGCTTGATTTGAGCCAGGCCATGATCACAAGGGGGGCCTGCATGATAAAATGGCCTTAAGCTTGAATGCATGTGAAACTTGCCATCTGCACTTCAAAAAGCCTATTAGAACTGAATTCAGGTGAATAATTTCCACATCTCACAAAAGAGATTCATACCATCCGACCCACACCAGGTGATCCAACAAAAATAATTTTATCTACTGAAGATACAAGAGCTTCTCCTGTTTCAGCAAACCTAACAATGAGAAGCATAGTTAGTATCAGAGTGACCAAATCAATTTAAACTTCAGGCTAGGCGGGGCACTAAATATTAGAATGTAAAATGAAACAAGGCATACCCTGTTATTACATGGACGAGGTTTTCTGGAGCTTCAACAGCAGCAAGAGCAGTTTGAATGATTTGTTGATAGAAACATGCAGACCAGGTTGCATGCTCAGAAACCTGCATCAAAAAGACTTGGAGAAGCATGAGGAACCTAAGAAGCACGGACACTTCCAAGAAAGTGACGTATCCGTGTCTGACACTGACGCTCCTCGGACATTCTCGGATACGTGTCCAATACTATTTTAGCCGTGTCCATAATTAAAAACTAAAAATCTTAATTTCGGACACTAGTCCGACACTCTTTTTTGAGACGTGTCCTACAATTTTTAGTCTGTGTCTATGACTAAAAAATAAACATGTGGCTGATATTTTTTAGATACTAGTTAATATATGGTTGCTAAAACTTGTAAAGTTGATATGACACTTTTATACCATAGAAAAATATATGATTGTTAATATTAATCATATCATAAGCAAAAGACAAATAAATCTTTTACTAAAAAATAGGCTTCGAGATTGGCTTCTTTTTTGCTTTTTTTTTTTGTTTTGGTATTTTTTTTAAGAGAGGGGAAAGAGATGATCTTCCCTTTTCTTTGTATGGATTTTATGGAACTATGGATATTTCATGTTTAATGATTATGAATTATGTTTTAGTGATGTATTGATATTTGATAATTTGATATGTTTGTTAGTTGGTACTTACCTTCCCCAGACCCCGCTATGTGGGAGCCTCGTGCACTGGGCCACCCTTTTTTTTTTTTTGTTAGTTGGTACTTGAATTTTTATTTTTTGATTGCTAAATAGGTTAAAAAGTTAAATCGATATTATCTTTTAGTATATGATTTTATATATAAATAAACATATATTATTAACGTGTCCCTCAATGTGTTCGTGTCCTACTTTTTTGAGAAACGCCATATCGGCGTGTCCGTGTCTTGTTGTATCCGTGTCCTATGTCCATGCTTTTTTGTAAGGAACTGAGCATTTTTGGAGGACCTTTTTTTCAAAAAGAAGAAAAAAATGTTGCAAGTGTTCTACAAAAACAGAAACTTCTCAAAAACAACTTCAGTTCTAATTTTGCCAAATGGAGTTTAAAAGAAGTTCAAACTTTGCAAAAAGTTTTAGACATTTCGACAAGTGTAATTTGAGATTTGAAATTTTCCATCATGATTGGTTATGTAAAACAATTAATAAACTTTACAAGTTTGAAAACTGTTCCAGGCAATCAAGCATCGAATGTGCATGCTATTAGCAATGGAAGATATGCATATTAATTGGGTTTTGGCCACGTAAATAATATGTCAATTTGTCAGAAGTTTTAATGCCCAAATACAAAGACATTACAGGAAGCAGGGAGTTCTAAAGCTTGGGTCACATGTGTTTAGGTGTCAATCTCTTTCATTTTTCATTTTTGCTTTTTAGTTCAAATATTTCTCACAAATGCATTTACAGTAAACAATGAACTTTGAAGTTAATTCTTAGATTGTCCTGCTTCCATACACCAATATCCATTGTAACTTGTAAAAAAAAATCCAAGGAAAACGAAACTGTTCCTTCAAATTAAGATGTACATTTACAAAGTGCATAATTGTATACCTTGATGACTACACTGTTTCCTGAGAAAACTGCTGCTAGCATTGGGTTAAAAATGTTATGGAATGGATAATTCCAAGAAACAATAGCGCCAATCACACCGAGTGGATGAAATTCCACTTTAGAAGTCTTGTGCAGCATTGACCTTCCGGAAGACCTGAACGACATTGGAAGAGCAAGAAATTAATGCCTATTTGTTCTATTCATGCATCATAAGTTAAATGGTCACATAAAGCAAGATTAGCTGTTCTTTTGGACAGACACATCTGCTAGTTCTTCTCTGGCGATAATTTTACTCAATTTATCCGCTGCTTTCCATGTGTTATTGATGTCGGCCAGATCCAAGATCCGGCTTGGCATTGATGGGTCACATTGATAGGCCTCACTTGATCCATGAACTATCCAAGATCAGGGATTCCTATCCTTAGTTAGATAGTTTTAATTAATTATTTATTTCCTATCTTATGTTGAGTTGAGATTAGAACTTGCTTAATTTATTTTAGTAAGCCATACTTGTTTAGAGTTAATCTTTCTTACTTTAGAAATAGTAACTCCTACATAAGGAGGAGTCTTTCATTGTAATAGACATGTTTATTTTCAATCAATTAAAATTCCCTTTTTGAGATTTATCTCTGTTGTCGTGTTTTTTTTTCCCTTGTGAGGGTGCCTTCGGGGCTGGAATCCATCTCTGGATTCGATCAAGCCTTCGTGAGATTGATCTATACTTGATCGGAGATCCGAGGCTGCGCCAGTTATTCTCAATCAATTTACATCAATGCAGCTCTCTTTTGAATTAAAAAATATCTGAGAAGTAATCTCATTGTCCTGATACAGAAAACCATAAATTTCATTCAATTTCAGATGGAGAGACGTAATGGTCATCTTTGACAAATTCTTTACAAAGAGTGAGTTCTGTAACTGTAGTCAATTAATGGTAAATTGGGCCTTTCTTGTCCACAATGAATTCAAGATAACTAAAGGGAATGATAGCATTTTTCTTACAGTTCATCAACCCTAACGTTAGCATCATAGTTTCATATTTATAAACACAAAGGAATATCAAGACCAAACTTCACGGAAGAACTTTGCTACAACCTCCATGGTATTAAAGCCAACCTTTTCGTAACCTAGAGAATCAATGAACTGATCAAAGATATAAATGTCTCATTATCAATATCTTTTTTTTTTTTTTTTTTTGGTTTGTTTTGTTTTTGAATGGTTCATTATCAATATCTTTTATCCCTTTAAACGAATGCAAAGATAGCCATTATCAAAGAAACCTAAGGAATAAGGGGGAAAAAGTTCCAATGATCTTAGAAGTGTGTTATGGATCCTCCAAAACAAAGAAAAGAATGAAGTCAATCTTTTGAAACCATGCACAGAATTTTTCATTAAGGAAATTAGCCCACCTTAAGCACTATCAAGCTAAACTTAAGGGACACAACATTAATCCAGCAGTGGCACCATTGCGGTCAACCGAACATTACTATAATCTATGTTGCATGGGTTAGGTGTATGTATTGGAATCCAACACCTGTACCAGGTTTGCTAGATTAGGCAAACGTGGGGGAAAAAAGGGATTTGGGGCTTTGGCCCTATTGTTATGCAAAAATGAAAATTCAAGCATTCAACTACAAAAATGCAGAAAAATATCAAATCAGGCCCATGAACATAGAGATGTGTGATGTATCCATTACAAATGTAGATCATACACACATTGCAATTCAATTATTAAATGGGTAGAATTGCTTGACAAATGAGTTATTTGCAGAATCAAAAAGCCCAAACTGTGGCCAACCTAATAAATGGAAGGGACAACTGAAACATAAGCATACATGTTTTTAGATTTTGTTTACCATAAATGAAATACTCACTGCACGGTGAATACATAAAATAAATACCAGCTGCATAAGGGCATCATGGTAGGAAAAAAAAAAAAAAACCTTCTCTGCCGAGAATCAAAGCTGCTCGAGATAATTTCAGCCGTCTTTCCAACCTATGATTTTTGCATCCTTCATGAGATGATACAATAATGTCTTTCTACAATTTGAAGAGTTATACCCTATAAGATTCCTTCCTGCTTCCACCAATTTATGACAATTTCATCTCTCCCCACAATCATGCCAATTGGTGCCTAAGATTTCTTCCAGAGAATGCAAACATCTCCATCGACATAGTTTGGTGCATGTCTTACGTGAATATGTCTGACAATTTAGATCCAAAAGTGTTAATTCGTGATTCACTGATTCTTCTTCAATTTTGAAGAATCCTTAACTTGGCACCAAATCATCACTCCACGCTAAAAAATAATTACTCTGCATCATGACCAACCCCACTGACCCACCTAACCTTCTCTCATAATGAAGAAACTTCAGCAGTGCTTGGAAACTTATTAGAAACAAAATAAGAACACGAAGATCCTAGCAGTTGTGATGTCCACAAACAAAAAAGTTTTTTGCATGGAAGAAAAGTAACCTGTATTCAGGCTTTAGCCACCGCTCACCCTCTGATAGAAGCCAAGTTATCTTCTCACATGTTGTCATTATCTCTCCCAAAGAAGCATCTACAATTGTCTTTCCTGTATCTCGAGACGAAATCCTATTTTAACAAAAAAAAAATGATTTGGTAGGATAGAATTTGGCATATCAGGCAAAAAACAAAAAAAGAAAAAAAGCAAATTAAAAATTTATTTAATGGTACTAAAAAACACAGTTTGAATAAGTTTCAGAGTGAGCATAGACAGCACATTAGTTTTCAAAGTTGATGAAACAGCAATGATGGTCTGCAACGTAACAAAAGCCAACCATGGCTTGAATTAAATGTCAACTTGTCTTACACAAAACACCCTTCTTCCCAGGAAGGACAGTTGTAGACTTTAGAATTTAGATTTGTTTCTTACTCGCATATAAGCTCTTGATGTTCAATAATGTACTTTAAAAGTATCCTCAGAAACTGGCGTCTTTGCTTGAAGCTACTCTTTGCCCATACCTTCTGTGCTTTCCTGGCATGTGCAACTTGCTCCTTGACCTGTCCAGGTCTATTCATTCTAAGATAACCGAAAAAAAAAAAAAAAAAGTTGATAGAGACCTGAAAGCACATCAAGCATGAAAAGTGGGCAAACACTTGTACTAATTAGAAAAGGCCAATCGGTGGAGATTTCTTTTATTGCTAACATTACTCAAACCAACAACCTCCTGGTTGCACATTGAGCACCTTCCAGTTGTGCTATGAGTACTTGCCTATGTGAGTCTTATCTAGCAGTATAACATTAAGTACGATATTAATAAAAACTGTCATAGTTACCAGTCAGTGTCATACACGTAAGGCATGATACATTCAAATTGTTTCCCTTGTACCTCAAATCCTCATGCTCAAAGGATACATTGATTTGATCAGAAAAACAATCATAAGCAGCATAAGTTTCCAATATCCAACTAGAAGCCTCTCGTCATTTAAAAGATAAAGGCAGATTCGCCACTGCAAGGAAGAAGAAAGATGACAAGAAAGAAACAAGTTGACAATGGGCGCAGTTAAGCTTTAATGAACGTAGTATGTACATACCCTGATGTGCATGCAAATGAAAGGATTACAGCAAACAGATTCTCAAACCGCAGAGCAAGCCTTTTAAGTTTTAACGATATTTTCCATGTTGGGGGATCCAGTCATTTAATTAAAAACAAAGAATGCAGCAAAAGCTCATTCACAAATCCAAGTCAACCATTAACATCCATGTTACATACAAATGTTATCGCAGCTAACCTCATCAGGTGTCAATGCAGGGAAATTTCCCAAGTACACCATGGTTGCAGGCTCATAGCAGTGAATTTTACCCGATTGAGGTGACTTTCCCTTTCGCGGCCCGATCTGCATCAGAACTCGGTAAATAAAAAAGATGCTTATAAGATACTTTCGAGAACTTAAAACCAAATCTTTCCAAGAACAATAAAACAACAAACAATCCTCCAAAGACTATCTAAACCTATGAGATGTCAACAACTACTCAAAGATATACCACAAACTTTCAGGTACACATATATAATAATAATAATAATAATAATAAGAGTACGTTCATGTAAAGCAGTTATGAGGGAGAATAAGATTCTACCATTCTCTACTAACAATTTTCCATCTCTTTTAGGCGCGCGATTTTTGTGTAAAGAAGATTTGGATTTCTGATCCCAGAGGTAGAGGACCATTTTCTTACACAAAACTTGAGATAGACATGTTCCGCGGACCGACCACTAGAAACCGAAAAAACCCAACAATTTTGAAATAAATTTCTGCCACACAAACACTCCCTTAGCTTTAATCAACCTCAATCCAGCACCGCAATTACAATTCCAAGTAAAACAGTAAGAAACTTTGTCCATATCACACATAGATCAACTAAAATCACATCACTGAAACAACAGATTGTTTAGAACTACCCGCATATGTTCCTAACAAGAAAACAACAACACATCAAACCAAGATTCGCATTTCGCAATCCTCTTCTTCCACAGCCATTTCGTTCGCGCAGAACAGAAACCACGAGAAACAGAACAAGCATTTCAAATCTACTCACATAAATGTAGCCGTTGTCCTTCCTTTGGCTTCCATCATCCAAAACTACAGCAAGCACATGCATAGAATTCCCAGAGACATCAAGAGCACATACATAAATCGATTGAATGAACGGATCGAGATCGAGATCGAGAGATGGGGAGAGTGAGAAATTACCATCGGAGGCATCGACGTCGATGGAGGGGACGTTTGGAGGAATGAGCATGAGCAGGAAGCGGCAGATGGCGTAGGCGAGTCCGAGGACGAGGAGCGGCCACCAGAACGCCATTGATGTCAATGCGGGAACCCTAATACTGGGGTTGTTGGGAAAGGGGAAAAGGTGTTGGATTCAAAGAAGAAGAGGAAGAAGAAGACAGGGAGAGTAGAAAATGATGGGAGATTAGGATGTGGAAAGAGGAAAGGAAAGTGATTTGGAGATTCCTTAGGATGGAATTAGAAGGCCCTTTTTTTAGGGGAATCAGAGATCTGATGAAGCTTGGGAAGAGAAGGGAAAGGGTTTTGGGAGGAAGTGGTGGAGGAAGGATCACAAGCACACTCTCTCTCTCTCTCTCTCTGTCTTTTGCATTTTGGATACTTTGCGTGGAACAAGATTCTCGATGCAAAGATTCGCGTGGGCCACACGCATTGATGGGTGTAGGCTTCGGGGTCTCATCAACGGTGCAGATCTCATCTTGTTAGTTTGATGATGTCGTTCCAGTTTTGAATCTTTGGTGGAAGGGGTTGTTGGAATTTGGAGAGCTTTTGTTGGAAGAATTATAAGTTTTTTTTTAAACTATTATTATTTTCAAAAGGAATATTATAAAATCCTTGTGCACAATATGGAGTGTAAGGGTCTGCTTTGATTGTTGGTATATTCCTGGATTTCTTAATATTATACCCGAGAGAAAGTGGGGAATGCTGGGTATGTTTGGATAAATGAGGAGTAGATTAAAGTGAAGTAGATTTCAGATAAGTAGTAAAGTAGAGGATAAGTGCGTTGAATTTTAAGCTAGAGTAGTTCACTCTACTCTACTCTACTCTGTTTGAATGTTTGGTGTAAAGTGAAATGTAAAATACTTTCTAGTATAATCGGCTTTTAGTCAAAGGAATAGGAGTATTTAGGGTTGAAGTTAGATGGAGTACACCTTGAGCCAACAACAATATTTTATCTTTTGTTCCATGCCAGACTCATCCAAAACAGGTACGGTTGAAATCTTACACCGTTAGAGCCCATTTAACATCACTTTATTTTATTTCTTGCCTATCTAAATAGGCCTAAGAGCAGCGTGGCATTTTAAAATGCTGTGTTTTTGGAAACTATGTAGACTAGAAGTAACATTTTACATAGTTGCATTGGATATTTTAGTGACATGTTTGCATTGTAAACTTTGGCTATATTTGGTATGTATTTGTGTGGCTTTAGGAGGGTGCTCGTCAAAGGCCTCGAGAATATCTGCATCATAAAAAGGAAAAAAAATATCATCATTCAATTATAGAATTTAAAATTTCAAGAGATAGGGATTCTTGACAATGGAGATTTTCATTAGAAATGCCCTTAAACAAATAGGGCCTCCGATGTAAGGATATTGAAACTTGAAGAATTTTAAAGGTCATGAGTAATACTTTAAAGATATATGTTATTTTTTTTAATCTCTCTGGTAAGAAAGAGTTTCAGGAATCTCATTATTGCAATCTACATTCGTGATTTCTTGTTAGAAAGTTCCAAAATTCTAAATTTGTATCAGAAATCCCTTGAAAAAAAAAGCCGCACAGGGTTTTTGTTTGCATAATAATTCAAAAAGGAATTAAATTCCTAGGAATTCTAAGCAAATATTCACAAAATTAGCTGAAATTGATAAAATAAAGGCGGAGTTTGATGAATGACAATCAAATAAATCGTTTTCAATGAAAAAAAATGAAGACAGTGATAACATTATTTTTTAATTTATTCATCTTTATAAACACTCACTTAGAAATTCATAGGAATTTGGACATGCACAGTTGATGCATGTTTGCGACCGACACCCAATAACAATTCACAACAAATGTAGTGATGGACAATGGTGCTTCGGTTTACTTACCTCATAGAGGCTTACGAAATGGAACGAGGCAGGTGCGTTTGTCACAACTAAGACAAATGCGCCTGTCCCTTTTTTTTTTTTTATTTAATGGGTAACAAAGGATTACATTGGAAAAAAAAAATACAGTCAAAGATCAAAACAAAAGGAAGAACCAAAATACACATCTAATAAAAATTTGATATAAGAGAGAAATACCAGAAAATCGACTCTAACTAAGAAACATTATATATTAGCACTAAAATTATACCGACCAAGAACTCCCTGCTTATCGAAGCAATCTGTCATGCTACTAATACGACGAGAAGAAACATGAGAAATAAACTAAAAATGATGAAGCTCATAAAGTAGAAACTGCATCTTCCATAGGCCACTAAAGAATTTACCCTTATCACATTAGATGATTCACTTTGCATAATTAGACTATTCTAAAAAGAGTTAACAAAAAATGCGAAAATCTTGCAATATAGCCAAAACCTCTGCTCATTAGAGTCTTTGATCCCAACATGTTTAGAGAAATATAGAAAACTTCTCTTACATGATTTCTAAGCACACCCACCAATACCAATTAACCCCAATGGGCCCCTTGCAGTCCCATCAATGTTGAATTTCATAATCTCAAAGGGGGAGGACACTAAGCTGCCTTTTTCTTCCTTTTGAGAGCTCCCAACTTCAAATAAGCATCCCAATTTTATAAAAGATTTCAATCTTTAAATTTGAGCATTCTTTCCAACTAGTTTCCCATTTAGCAATTTTTGTCACACATGAAATGAGACCTTCTAAAGAATACACCTTTCTACAAAAAATTTGTCATTTCTTTCCTTCCAAATAGACCAAAGAATAAAGAAATGAATAATCTTCCTTAAAATTTTACCACACAAAAACAACGGATAGCCCTTCCATGCCTCAAACATGTCAGCCAATGAGCTAGAGACATACCAATCCACCCCACATAATTTGAGGAAATGCCCCAAATAGAACATGCAATATCACTGAGAGTTTTTAGAACCTCCAAAAGCTAAGGGTTTAAGGTCCTAATCTGATTTTTAGAGTGCAGTTCAATTAACAATGGTATAAAAATAAAAGGAACTATAAATCAATCAACCTCAAGAAGAGGGGCACATGATTTTTTATGAAGAAAACCTGACCATGGAAAAAACCACAAGACTTATCACCCAGTCCAATGGAAATCAAGCATTATTAAATTGAGCAACTACAAGATATACTCACAAACATTTCCCAATTGGTCACAACCTAAGGATTGTAGTTATTCTTGCCAACGATCATGCCATTCACTGTCTCCGTGCTTGAATAAAACCACCTTGAATCCACAAGGCGAACGAATTAATAGCGCTTTGAATCTGCAAGGTGAATGAATCTTCCATAAGAGTAAAAGCAATAATCTCTAAATGCTCTTTAAGTCAGCATAGATCTCCAATGGATGCTCTAGAGAAGAAAAGGAATTTCCAAAATGTTTTTTGGGCTCAAAACAAGGAAATTGGTAATTTAGGGTTGAGAGAGGAGCCTTTTTTTATAACCCACAATTTGTGCCTCAAAGTTATACTTCAATTAGGTTTCAGATAGATAGTCCCATCAGAAAAAGGAAAGTGATTCACACAGAGTTCAGATGGGTTTTCTTTGTCACTCGTTTGAGAGAGCAACTAGTTCGCTTGAGCGAACTTAACTTCTTCCTGGGCAATTATTCTAGATTTGCTCAAGTAAACTGAGCTTATGTCTTAGATTTATTTCTTCATGAATTTTTACTATTTTCATCCATTTATTTACTTTAATTTATCAAGCAACATACGCTACAATCCATTCTAAAAGAAATACAAAGTTACAACTCAATGAATCATGATTTTTATCCAACCCATGAATTAGCCAACACTCAAATAATGCTAACAATCACAATGAAAAAATAAATGGTCTATTGACTCCTTCTCCCTCCCACATGGGCTATATATATCTGAGAAAGACTTTGTTAGTATAATCGTCCTTAACATATCCACTATTGAAATCTTGCCTACTACTGCCACCTAGCAAAAGGCCTCCACTTTGGGTGGCACAATATCCAACCAAACTAAGGCACAAGGACATTGAACTCTACAAACTGGATCCAAATTCCTATAAAATGATTTCGAGGAAAAATATCTCGAATCTAGCTTCCATATGCGGGAATCAGCAAGGTCCCTGTGAAAAGAACACATTAGTAAGAATACTAAATAAAAATTCTAACTTAACTGACTCTAACTAACAAAGGACTCTCATCATCCTCACTTCTCAAGACACCTTAGCTCCAACCTAAGTATAACACTTTTTGACAGAAGACTCTTTGTTGGAGACCTCCTTAAACAAACCTTGGAAACCTCAAACATGGAGGACTCACACCACATAGTCATTATACCAAAAATGCACATTACTCCCCTTCTTTGCTTTTAAACCCAAACCTATATCAAAGACCTCTCTCCTCTTTTTTTGACATACACGAAATGACAGCCTGAGACCTAGACATCCTATATCTAGGGACTCTTGAACCCACCACCTACATCCTTCCCATACTTAGGCACAATAATCTTCCTCCACAAGGCCTCCTTTTCTTCTCTAAACCTCCACCATTAGACACAATAATCTTCCTCCACAAGGCCTCCTTCTCTTCTCTAAACCTTCACCACAATTTAGCTAACAAAGACCAACTCTTTAGCTCTAAATTTCTCCAACCGTAGACCCCCCTCTTCCTTTGACTTTAAAACCTCACTCGGCCACCTTATCAAATGTAGGTTACTTGCTTCACTATTACCTTTCCATAGGAATTTTCTTCGAATTTGATCTAATTTCTGTATAACTGCCACAGGCATCCTATAAATAGACATATAATATACCAGAAGGCTTGACAACGATGATTTAATAAGAGTAATTCTTTCCTCCAAGAGAGAGGTATTGCTTATTGTTGGATTTCGATGTATGCAAATTATTGAAATTAGTTGCAAAAACAACTAACTGAGGAAAATGTTAGAAATTACTAAAACAATTGGTAGTTGAATCACATCTTTGGAGCTGCTTTCTTTAGGCAGATGTTTACCCCACATGATGCAAATGGACTCACGGACGTCTGCCCCAAGATAAGACAGCTTCTCTAATTGGAATCTCCAGCAATCGTGCACTTGATTGGTTGAAGAATATTCGAATCCCAAAAGGGACCATTATTGCAGCGAATTAGAAAGAAGTTGAACAGCAAGAAAGAAATAGATTAGAGAAGAAGCAATAGATCTATAGACTAAATAATAAAACTTCATTAGTGTAAAGGCAGGAAAACTCTTAATTGATCTTACATATGTTAAAGTTGCAAAGTCTTCTCGTAGCAATAGAAGTTGTACAGATAGCGCTTGCAGGGGATTACCGATGTTTTGAGAAGCTCACCCCGGAATCCTTTATATAGGGGTTCCGGGGTAAGTAACCGAGAGGCAGTTACACAAATGCAATGATTGAGTGGAATTAGTCCCTGTGCAACGGTCAACGTAACGTTAACGCATATTAATGTGGAAACCTTACGTTAACAGCTAGGCATAATGGCTAGGAGAAAGTGGGTTTTTGATAAGTGGATTCAGATCTAGAACCACCTTTGGTCCAAAAATACAGATGCGAGGTCAAGGCCCAACCCACGAGGAGGACCAAGTCCAGTCCATCCTCATGGGTGAGCTGACTCGTAAAACATGACCCAACAAGGGGAGGCAAGCTTGGCTCAGCCCTTGCCCTAGTCTGCCCGCCTGCCTCACCTCACCATGCCATACTTGCATGCAAGGCACGGCCGGCACCCTGCGGGAACGTGGTTACCACCACAATACCCACGTAGAAGATAAACAATGTAAGCATACGAAGAATCATTAATAAAGACCTTATGAAGAGTTTCGCATAATTGATGTGGCACTCTAAGAAATAAAGAGGAGTAAAGGAGGAGGAAACTACGTCTCTTGGACTCAAAGGATGTGTTCATGCAATGTGAGAATTTCGTAATAGAGAGAAAATTTGTTCTAATTTTTCTTTCAATCCATTCTTTGGTTGAAATGAACCCACACTCAAAATGAATCCACACTTAAAATGTACCCACACTTAAATGTTGCCGACACTTAAAATGTTCGAGTGGTGGGGAAGTCCTGGAGTGACCTGGAGGTCCCTTGTTCAAACCTCTGCAAGGGCTTACCCAATACACGTGGTTTGTGGGTGGTTGTATGTATCAAGAGTTTTTTCAATGATCAACCATAAGGGGGTTCGATGGGTTCCCTGGTAAAAAAAAAAAAAACGAAGTGCAATAAAGTGGGGATTTTATGTGCTTTAATGCACACCTAAATCCAATAATCCCCAAACATTAAAGAACAAGATAAGAAATGAAACAAAGGAAGAAAAAGATGTTGTTGCAAGCCATGCTTATGAGACCACACATAAATGAAGGTGAACGAGTACAAAACCTCTACTTAGTGTAGTTATGTCTGAAATACCAAAACTCTATGGTGGATTATGATCTTGAACTAAGAGTTTATCTGGTAAATCGTACATAGTACACAAATAGCCCAGGGTTTTAGAGATTTCAAATGAACCGTGCATATTAATGGCCTTGTGTTATCCCAGTATTCCATAGGAAGTGGCTTGACTTCCACACTCATATAAAAATACTCTATCAAGAATGTTCCTATACAACACCCCCCTTATAAAAGACAGAGAATTTTTCCCAGTTGTTTATACAGGTAAAGAACATTTCACAACATAGGAATGGCAGAGAGATTTTACCAATTGTTTGTATAGGATATGAACACTTCACAACATAGGAATGGGTTTGTACACATATGAGGGTTTTGAAGTGTTCCTCCAGTGCCACCTGTCACACCTCGAACCCGAGAATTAGGGATTAGGGTGGATCCTGAAGAGCGATACACGTAACTGGTGGCAATCTATGCCATGTTAAGATATGTACAAACTGCTATGAGGGTGATTTCAAAGGTAAATGCGAGGAAGATCCATAAAAAATGTGTCAGTTGATTAAACAACGAAGCAGAAACTTGTGAAGTACCCCTGTAATTATCATAAGCATTAATAAAAACATTCATTTATTAACTTAGACCAAGGTTTGTTAAGTAATCCGTCTACATGTACACGATAATAAAGATACATAAACATATACATAACACAAAATGACATGTCCATCAATCTTTTACTCCAAAAATAGGATGATGATGATGGCATGATCTATCCACAAGCCAAACCATGGCTACCCCTTAAGTAACAAAAAACAAACCCCATGACATACTACGTAGGACGATTAGTAGTAGATGTCATCCTCATTCCATTCGTTTACACCCTAAGGTACTGTTGGGGTTCCTTTCGAGGCCGCATCGACTGCCGTGTCGGCATTTGGTTCTGTACCTGTAATACCAAGAGTAGCATTGTTAACACAACGGTTCATCAAATATAAGAGGATATAAGACTAATCATGTTGTAATAATTGGATTTAAAGACATAATAATTGAAAAAGAGCAATAGTGGAAACTAGGCATGTTATCTATATGTATAAGCATGAATAAAGAATCATAAATGAGATACAATAACATACTAGTTTGCATCCATATAGCTATCTTCTCTCTGGACAGAGTACATATCATACTATGGAAAATCACTAGTAGTAAGCCCAAGATCCTTCTAGCTACCAGAAGAGCGCTGACTAACTCTTCACATAAGTACTGTAGTAGGTGAAAAATGGAACACCCTAAGTCGGTCCCGTCGAACCTCCTATGGGTATAAGTTAAGTGGTGCCGACTTAATGTATCAAGATCGATCGAGATTTATAACTTTTACACTTATTATACGTTGTGATCGTCTTATGTTTATATAGAAATATATATTTGTCTTGAGTTTGTGTACAATCATAAAGTCAAAATTGAATAGAGTTACTAAAATCCTAATGATGCATACTTAGATAAGCTAATAGTTCTCAAACCTTCTTAACCTTGGTTACCCTTCTCTTGGGTCATGAGCTCATACTTACTAGAAGCTCTGTCTCCGATTTGCCTCAAGGTTCACCCAGGAGGAATGGGTGCTTGATTAAATCATGTTAAGGGCACGAATTACCTTAACAATATGAATGCTTTTGAACTGAGAGGTTAACTAGGATATTTATTAGCCAACCCTAGTTAAGATAATCTGTGTTTCCTTAGTCATTCAATATGATGTGTTCATAAAAGCGTTCAGTGTCTATGTGTTACCAAAATCTTAATGTTACATTATATAAGTGGTGGACACTACTTCTTATGCCAATACCTATGGCGTGATATTGGAAACTAACCGAAAAATTAAGAGGGAATGAGTGATAGCTCAACACTTTTTCTTCTTAGTATTTAGTTATCGTTGGGCTAATTTGTTTGAGGTAAGGGTACCATTTCTAAGGCCCTACATGGTCCATGATTGTACTTATGTCTTAAGGGTAGGATTTTCTTTAAAAATACCTCTAGAGTCTTAGTAAAAGGCTAGAATAGTTTTCAATTAATCCGCATTTTAAAATAAATAAAATAAAGTCTACAGTGCTCCCCAATAACTCTCATATAGGGTTATAGAATATTCCCAATATGTGTATAAGGTACCCAAACATTTCTATAAAAATTGCTCCCATTTCCATAAAAGATTTGTTCTCATATAAAGCTTGACTCACGAAATATCGTGAGTGAGTTTAGGAGAGTGTTTTGGGCCTTAAAATGCTAAAAAATTCAAAAAGGATACCAATAAAGTATTTTAAAGTAATCCTCATTTTTCCATACATACTAACACTTGCCGGAGCTTCGATAAAGGCTCATGTTCTGACAATTTTGGACACTATAATGGTTGTAGGAAGTTTGTATGATTTAATGATAAATATTAGAACACCTAGTTTCACTAAAAGATCAAAAGAGTTGCCTTTCCTTATGCTCCCTCGATGTACTATGGACGGTTCATGGTCATTCATGAGGACTAAGCCTTTAAATAAAGTTTTAAACCCAGAATTCAGGTACCGATCCAAACACCTCCTAGAGGTTTAATTTGATCAATTGGCCCTAGGGAATTTTAGCTTTGGGCTGATCAGTTCTAAACTAATTTCCTCCTTACTTTTTTGGCATTCCTGAACCCATTCATTATGAAGAATATCCATTTCATTAACATATTATTTAGAAAGATGAGCTATAAAATAAGATTAAGCATAGAATTTATCAAGGAATCAACCTATTTAATAGACATGCAGTAACTATATCCAACTATACTTGCCTTACCTAATCAAGCATCTCATTTGGTTTAATGGTGGAGAATGCCTCAATAGAAGACAACCTAAGATATGCAATAGATGAAATGGGTATGAGATGCATGAATGCTATAGAATTGAGTCTCCTTGATGCCATTGGACTCAAAGAACTGGAGGGATGTTGGAGTTCTTACCTTAGAGCGTTGTAGAGAAGAAAAGGAGATGCAATTGTGAGTTCCAAAGGAAAAAGATGTCTACAGAGAGTCTGGGGAAGAAGAGACTCTAAGAGTACATGCAAGATCCTTTGGGGCCTGAGTTGAAGAAGGAGCAGGAAAAAAAAGGAGCTGCTCCAGCAATCCTTGAAGATGGGGAAGAAGGCTAAATCTGCTGGAGTGGGAGTTTTTAAATCAAGTTTTTTGGAAATTGCAGACAAGTCTAGTTTTCCTGAGAAATTTACATATGGAGTCAAATGAACTCGATTTGGGCCAAGATGTACTCAAATTACACTGGGCCAAACATAAAAGATGACCCATAAAAGAAAATACACATGATACAATTAATATGATGCTAACATGATGCATAACCATGCAAATCTAAATTAGGAAATGGTCCTTGACTACTGAAGTAAGGTTCAAACTTGACCCAACTACCTATCCATGACCCAAACCCAAGGGATTTAGATTAAATTTGTCTAAATAAGTATTACTTAGGATAAAATAGGATTAATTATAGTAAATAAAAAATTAGTTCGGGTTTGGATGCTATATGCGAGCCATGAAGAACATCCTTTCGAGGACATGTGAAGGGTCTATAAGATATTTCCAGATGCGAGCTATGAAGAACATGAAGAACATCCTCTCCCTCTTTAGGAATATTCGGTCCTTCAAATGGAACATACCTTAGGTAAGAGTCCTGCATATCACATGGCTTCTTCTGGTCCATTATGTTCTCATAGAATTTTGACCCATTTAATGGTTTGGGAACGCCGCACTTGGTCTTTTGTGTCAATGACACAAAGAGGGTGCTCTTTATAGATAGCATCTAACTTCACTTGGATGCCATCAATCTTGAGGACATGTGAAGGGTTTGGAAGATGTTTCCTATGTATTGAACGTGGAGCACGTTATGAACTCCAGTGAGTTGGGGTGGTAATTCTAACTGATAAGCCAAATCTCCAACTCAACTCTAAATCTCAAAACGACCTACAAACTGTGAAGCAAGCTTGCCCTTCTATCCAAATTCCAAACCTGATAGTACCCTTTATTGGAGAGACTTTCAAGAAGACCTTGTCTTTTACTTGGAATTCGAGGAATCTATGGTGGTTATTAGCTTAGATTTTTTGATATCCTAGACTTTTTGTACCTTTTCGACTGTATCTGCAATGAGAGAAGGTCCATGGTAGTTTCTAACTCCGACTTCTTCCCAACACATTGGTGTACGTACTCCAAGAAAAAAGGTTTTTAGTCATCGCTAAAAAAGTAAAACTCATAGCAAAAAACTTTTAGCCACGAATACAAATTTGTCCCCACATTGTCGTAGAAACCCCATCTGGGAATATATTCAACGACGAATATTTGTTTATCCCCAAATGTCAACCTTTAGGCATGAATTGTACTCGTCGCCAAATGTCTTACCTAAGGTCCTTTAATATCCAACCTTTAGGCACAAATTCATTTGTCACCTTATGGTGTTTGTCACCAAGTATATAATCTTTAGGCACGAATGTATTTGTTTCCAAAAATAGATAATCAATGATGAGTAAAGATTTGTTCCAAAAGTCTAACCTTTAGACATGAAATTATTCGTCCCCCAAAAAAGTTAGTCAGCGAAGGGTCTGTCCCTAAATATCCATTCTTTAGGTTTGAATTTGTTCGTCGCCCTATATAATGGTCATCATGCATTTGAAGAATGCGGTTAACCATTCAGCAATGATGGAATCGTCGCTAAAAATAGACAATTACAACAACAATTCTCATTCACATCATATCCACGACAATTCGCATTCACATCATACCCATAACCATTCGCATTGACATCATCACAAAAAAAAAAAAAAAAAAAAAAAATCCAAATATCCATCTAAGTATCCATCCAAATATAAAAACTAATACATAACAAATGCCCAAACACTAATCTGAATATCCATCCAAATATTAACAAAAAGAGCCCTTATCAACAACAGTCCATGCCCACTCCATCGTCAATCTGTGAACAAAGTAAAAACAAAAAAACTTAGTGTGTTATAAGAAATATTACCTACACAAAGTTTAGGTAATATGTACGAGACTTTGATATTTGTAGATACCATTAACCTCAATAAAAAATGACATGTTATGAAAATAGCATCTATGTAACTCCAAAAAAAAAAACCTATAATCAATGGATTCAATACTTTTAAATGCTATACAATTGCATTTATAGGATAGTAAAACAAAGTTCAATAGACAAAACATTTTCTTACCACTAAGAGGTTAAGCTAGAGATAGAATTTCTTAACATCATTGCATTTGAGCAATGTTTAGCATTTGCAAACAGGATTAGTTTATCATTATTTTTTCATGATTTAGTTAATAGAAATACATAAATTCATATTTAAAATTCGTGCTACAGCAACCCAAATATGAAATTTCTGCACCCAATTTAAGAATTCAGCACATAGTTTCAGCAGATTCAGCATAGTTTTTGTTCAAAAGTATCTGATTTGAAACCTAGGCAAATTTTACTTTTTTGACTTGAAATTTGGGAAAATAAAACTTCGAAAAGTGTTATTTTCAACCACAAGATTTTAACCGAAAAAGAATTGGGGAAGTTGGGTTTTTAGGGGTGTGAAAGTGGCCCAACAGTCAATTTCTATGCAGAAATCTGAGTAGCATTTCTAATACCTCATGTTTAGGCATACATAACTCTTTCGGTTTAAATTCTTTTTTGCTTTAATTTTTTTTGTTTGATTCATGCATCATTTTAGTTTCAATCCTAGCCATAAAAAGTAGCTTTAGGATGGATTAGATTAGGCACATATAGCATCAACTTTGGGACTGTAGAATGGTTTTTCCAGACTTACAATTTGTTTCAACATGCATACAATTTATAGCATAACATTGTGTAGTTTTAGGTCATGCATTCATTTAAGGACTGCACTGACTACCTTTCTTCCTCTGTTTCTAATGATGATAGAGAAGAAACTCATCTCTCTTTTCAGGGGGAGAATCTGAATCTAGATTGTATATCTCAAATGAAACTAAGGAATCATCTTGAGCTAGAAATATTAGAAGAGAGGAATCAAATTTGTACCCAAGAACTGGAGGGATGTAGAGATAAAGAGGAAATGCAATTGTGAATTCCAATGGAAGAGGATGACTATAGAGAGTGTGGGGAAGAATATTCTCCACTCCAAAAGGACATGCAAGATCCTATGTGGCTTGAGTTGAAGAGGGAGTGAGAAAAAGGAGGAGCTACTCTAGCAGTTCTTGAAGAAGGGGAAGAAGGCCAAATCTATTGGAGTGGAAGTTTTTGAATCAAGTTTTCTGGAAATTGCAAACAAGTCCAATTTGCTTGAGGAATTTATATATAGACTCAAATGGACTCTAGTTGGGCCAAGATGAATCCGAATTAGGTTGGGCCAAACATAAAAGATGACCCATAAAAGAAAATACACATGATGCAATTAATATGATGCTAACATGATGCAAAACCATGCAAATCTAAATTGTAAAAAGGTCTTTGACTACCAGAGTAAGGTTTAAGCCTGACCCAACTACATATCCAGGACCCAAGCCTGAGGGATTTGGATTGAATTTGCCTAAATAAGTATTAATTAGGATATAATAGGATTAATTATAGTAAATCAAAAATTAGTTTAGGTTTGGAGCTTAAAGAACCTAATGATAACTTTGTTTTTCCCATTGAACTTGTCCCATGGGATCTCCAATCAAACGGGTTTGGTATCCATTATTAGTGTCGTGTTCTTAATAGGCTTAAGTCCCATTCCCCTCGATGTAGAAAATACTCAATATCTAGAGAATCCTTTCGTTAGTGGATCAGTTAAATTATTCATTGATCTTACAAAATGTAGTATAATTACTCCTTGCTAGAGGCCTTGTATTGCGGTTTGGCCGAATGGGTCCATTGAGTTAGCCAGTGACTAGTTTAAGGAAAATGGTACTTTGGTAATTGTATCAGGGCTTTCTTGGTGGCAAAAAAAGTGAAGATTACATATGTGTATAATTTGTAACCCTAGATCTTGGCATTGAAGAAAGGTGAGAGCTTTTTTGCTCGTGGTGCTCCCACATCATGTAGGAGAGATGACGTGAGAGAGTGAGAGTCTTTATATGCTTTACTTGTCATAGTGAAGCTATGAATGTAGCCTTGTTTGGGTGAACCATGTAAATCTCTGTGTCTCATCTTGTGTATGGTTGCTTCTTTGTTGATTTTGTGATTCATGTATGTGCACAACATGTGATGTCAAAATCACAACAATATAGAATATAAACCCAATCACGAGGAGCCTTTGGCCATGAGTCCAAGTGTCTGAGGAAGTGGAAAGTTTCATCTAGAAAAAGAGACTTAAGTGGTTGGCTCGCTAGATGGAAAATGAATACATAGGATTTGTAAGATATATTTTTCTAAAGCGATCAAGATTTAAGACATAAAATGAATTTTAAAAAATGATCATCAAATTATCTCCATTTTAATGGAAAATGAATCAAATGAGTACCATAGTAATTCAAGACCTAGCAAAGTGAGGTACGCATCTACATTTCCACCTTGTATTGCTAACATCTCTTTTCATATGTATTATATGCAAATAAATAGGCCTTGATTGTTTACACTCTCAGTGAAGTAGATCCTCCTAGAGCTCTCTCTCTCTCTCTCTCTCTCTCTCTCTCTCTCTTTTGCTTGGTTGGCCTAGTAGCTAGGACATTGGAAGTAAAGGGCTCCCACCAAGGTTCGAACCCTGGTGGGAGCTATGGGAGTGGGTCCCTTATCCACACAGCCATCCATCTCCCATGCCTCCTTCCAAACAAGAGAGGGAACCCTTGCTTCTAACCATTTGAGAGCACCATACTTTTCTTCCTCAACTCTTCTTTTACAATCTTCAAGTTTGTTTGGTTGGAAACCTTTGCTCTCTCTTCTTCTCTACAACACTACTAGCCAAGGGAGACTTGTATGCCAAAGAGGAACACTCCATCTTCTTCCCCATCACTTTATTCTTCATCTTTAACCTTTGTTTTCTTGGAAACCAATCTTCTCATTCTCTCTACAAACCCCTACAAGGTAAGAACCCCCATTTCCCCCTTGGATTTCATTTATGTTGAAAGAGAGGAAGACAAAATCATTTCCAAAGCTTGCACCTCATCATATCTTTCTTCTTTTATGCTTCTTCATGTCTAGGGTTGTTGGCTAGAGCTTGTGATTTGGGGTTTTCTCCACCATTAGCTTTGGATTTGGGGTTTAAGCACTACAAGAGGCAAGTATATGCAAGTGTAGATCACTGGTGTGTATGTTATATTCTTGATTTCATAATTATTTCTATGATTAATATGCATAACAACTCATTTAATTGATTAATGATGATGGGAATGGATTAAAATGGGTGGATTCATGATTTAGATGGTGGTTGGTGAAACCATTGGATGTGAGGTGAATGGGGAATGAAATATGATGTATTATGGTGTTGTATATTTGATTGAGTGTTGCTGGTAGAAACTAACAAAATGGATGAATGAGTGAAATGGGAATGGAGAAGCTGCCTATAAATTCACGAGGCACACTCGAATGCATCTTGAGGCACGCTTGAGCGGGTATGCACTGCCTACAGGAAATAAAGAAAATTGTTGTTAGGCTTGAGAGTGCATTCAAGCCTGCTCAAGCACACACACCTCTGGGTTTGGTGCTCGAGCACATGACCACCTTCGCTCAACCATGCAAGGCTGGATCTGTTTCTTTTTTCTATTTTAAGTACAACTCAACCCAAGATTGAATTGATTAATCAGTTAGGATACCTTGGACTTGGCCATGGGGTCAAGTGATGCTTAAGGACACTAAGTGGAACCATATAACCATGTAGGTCCTTATCCATGGAATCCCTTATCCTTAGAATTGTCCAATGGTAATTAATGAATAAAACGGGAGATGTTGAGCTGTCATTCATCCCTTGGATGCTCTGGTTTAGTTCCGATGCCACATCATGGGTGTTGGTAGAAGGATTCTGATGTTCGCTTCATACACAATGTCGTACCAAGACATCGGTAGCACATTGACATCGGGACACCTTGTGATTATACCGTGTTGAATGGATAGGGATAAGAGTTCACCATAGAATAAGGTTGGCTAGTAAATGTCTTTGATTTCCTTAAATGATTTAAATGCATTCATATTGCTAAGTTAAGCCATGTACTCAACATGATGTAGTCATGTTTCTTACAAGTATCTGCAAGTCAATATTCTTCTGTTGCCTAATTTGATTATTGTATTTACCTTATATGTGTACTGCTTTGGTTCAACAATGCATACAGGTAACTTGTTCCAATTCCCTTCACATAAATCAGTTAATACAAAATTGATATAATGATTTGCAAAGGGTAATCTATTACCCTTGAATGCTATAAGTAGATAGGAAATTTAAGTAAAGAAAGACTTTCATTTATCCATTAATTCGTAAGGATCGGCTCCACTCAACTTCTACTCTTATGAGGCTAGACGGAGCTGAGTACTAGCATAGTATGATTTCACGATACTTGCCTGCAGCAGGTCATTTTATGTTTATGTTGGAGTTGACTAGCACTCCGTGTAGCAAGGCCGCTTGGCCACCCATTGTGATCCCATTATGTATGATATGACATCCCTTGAGGGTATATGATACTCTCTTTAATAGTATATGGCACTTTTATTTTTAAAGTACTATATGTGTTACACTTTCTTCGATGAGAGCATAGTCGATGTGGTTGTCAACTACTAAGTTATCCCCTGTTATTTATGAATCCTTTATCATGCTTATCCACATGCACAATATGCTTAGAATACGTTCTATACTCTCTTTTAATTCCTTTCGATATAGCATGTTATGTTCTATAGTTGCCTAGTTTTACTAAACCGTTGTGTTTACAGTGTCCCTTTTGGTGTTACAAATAGGTTCGGGTACCATGTCATCCACCGATGCACCTTCAACAAAGGTTCTAGAGACTTCCCAGGGCATAGTGGAGTGGTCTTCCGGCGACATCTTCTATTCATCTTATTTCGTAGAGCATCATTGGTTATTGTGGGCGTATTTAGGATTTAGTCAAATGGAGTGGTAGGTCATATGCATCATGCCATTATTTTTTATTTTGTCATTATGTCATGCTATATTGATGGATTTGTATTCGGTCTTCTAGACCATATGGTTAGTATTTATGTCTTATGCACTTAAGCCCTTATGTTGGGCATATTTTCAATAAACTAATGTTGGAGACAGGTTGCTTGTGCATGGGATCATGATTTCTAGAAGACTTTATTAAAGTAGGTTTATTATGAAATGATTAAGTAGGTACTTGTTTGTATCTTGTTTATATTCAATACTATCACAGTATGTGCAATGTGTGTCTGTTAAGCACTAAGTTTCATAGTTTTTTTTAAATGTACACGTGTTTATAGATCTTCCTCACAGGTGGAATATAAGGAAATTCCTTTGTAGTGGTTTATGTTTACTTTAGCGTGACTTGAATTGCTATGGAATTATGTGTGCTACGTCACGGGCTTAGCCTAATAGCCCTCATTTCAGGCTTGGGGCATGACACCTCTAAGTCAACTTGGTCAAGTCAACCAGCATTAGAACCATCTTTCAACTGTAATTAGGGTGAGTGTGTCACTTCTTCTCTGATTTAACTTTATATGTAACGTGTAGCTCAGCTTAAGTATCACACTTTCATTACTATAGAACTGAAAGTGTGAACACGAATCCAACTTGGAAATTAGAAGCAGCTTGGCCTTGGGTTGAGTTTGCAGATGACAGAGGAAATGGTGGGTTGGATCTGCTTGGAATATTGCACGAGCGGGTTGAGAATAAATGCAACATGAACCCAGCTCATTTATTAATTCGGTGAAAAATGCTTATAGAAACCTGAATTACCAAGTTAGGATGATGGATGGGGCTTCAGAGGATTTGTGACCACTAACCATGATCCACAGATGAACCAAAAGTTTTGACAACTCCCTGATCCAAGGGCCCAGTTGGGTATTTGGATTCTGTTACAAGGTAAATTTTTTATATTATTATTAAAAACAGAAGAACAGTTATACAAGTGAAAAAACAGCTATCAAGACAATAGGCAAACAATAAAAGACAAAAAGGCAACAGCTCTAGTTAATGCTAGCTCCAGCTCTCGTTGGATGTTCCTTTCTTCGGTCGCCATCAGTATGTCTAGCATTTGTCCCGCACACACAGACGCCCAAGCCTTGCTAAGGGAGCCCTTCGGTGAGTTTGGAAGAAGAAAAAGGTCTATACTTTGAATTCTGGCAGGTAATAACTGACAATTCTTACCGGTAGGATAACTTGTGGTAGTGTGTTTACACATACGGTATGCTGTCAGCATTTCTGTTGCAGTGTTCAGTTTTCCAAAAGTGAACGTTTGCCTTCTTTTGTACTTTGTGAATAGAGAATACTTTCTAAACTGTGCTTACGCACAATTTTATCCTTTTCGCCTTTTCTTGGCATCCAAGTTATATACTTTGATTCAATTTCTGACTCCAGAGTAAATTGGAGTCGTAAAGAACACATTCTCAGATACATCTTTATTTCTATTTCTACCCTAACTAG
The DNA here is from genome assembly GCA_037013555.1 of Sextonia rubra. Taxonomy (NCBI): domain Eukaryota; kingdom Viridiplantae; phylum Streptophyta; class Magnoliopsida; order Laurales; family Lauraceae; genus Sextonia; species Sextonia rubra. The sequence goes on along the minus strand of JASUAD010000001.1, from coordinate 98,388,699 downwards.
TTGGAAGTTGATTCCCACTCTTTTTTGTTTGCTAACGGAGGGTATTCCGGCTATTTTGAGCTGACTAATCCCTTCGGGGGCCGGGGGAATTTCTTGTAGCCCTAGTGTGGTCCCATAACTCAAACCCGCAACCCTCGGAGAGAATTTAAAAAAAAAAAAACCAAAACAAACACTAGAGATGGGGCAACAAAGGCTTAACCCACTTTGGAACAACATCATCCCTATGAGAACTACTCAGCTTAAAGCAGTGCTTACCCAAAAAATGAGAAGGCTCATTTAAAGTTCTAGAAAGAATATAAAATTTACCATGGAAGCCACTACTTTGACTTTTAGGTCCCATTTGGCATCTGGCACCGTTTCCATGTTGTTCTCGATTTTGTGTTGAGATTGGGTTGTGCTGAGACAAGTTGTGTCAAGACCATTCGGTACAAAACTTGTTTGACAATGTTATTTTAAAATGTTCGGCTAAAAATATGTTGTGTTAAGACCATGTTTGGCAGCACTATTATTTTTTTTACATGGGCTATGCCTTTAGAATTTATAATGTGGCACCTGCTTTTAGAAATTAAAGCATGGGCCCACCTTTATGGGATTTATAGTGTGAGCCCACTTTTTGTGATTTTGAACATGTGACACCTTTATGAATTACAAAGTGGGGGTCTTTTGTGATTGTAAATCCAACATACCTTTAAACTTGTATTGGCATTCATTAGCTTCAAGGAGCATCCGATGGCCATGTCTGTGAAATAGAATTTAATACAGTGAATGATACCTTTGTATACATAATCATCAGTTCAAAATCATCTAATATAAAATCTTGATTTTATTATATATATATATATTTTTGTAAACTCACTTAAGGAGAAAAATTGTGAAAAATCGAAGCCCCATGAAAGAAGTTTTTGCAATCCAATCACAAATTACAAAGAGATAGAAGAGTGTTGCAGGACTGGTGGGTCATAATTTGAGGGCATGAATCATGCCGGTTGGGGTGGAGAGAGAGAGAGAGAGAGAGAGAGAGAGAGAGAGAGAGAGAGAGAGAGAGAGAGAGAGAGAGGTGGGTGGGTGGGTGAGATTGGAAAAGAGAATTGCATGATGGTGGCCTGGCTTGTGGGAGGAAGAGAGAAAGAGGGAGACGTGCAATAAGATGGGATTTGAAGAACCCCTCACCCGTGCCAAAGAGTTGGTTCTTTAAAAAAAACAAACTTTTTTTGTTCAGCGTTTTCTATTTCCAGCGGGCCGAAATTTCTGGGATTGTTCGAACAGGATTAAAATTGGAAACGGAAATTAACGCCTACCAAACATGCTTTTCTAGTTTCTTAGCTCATGGGAACATGGGAACATTGCATTGGTGTGATGCTAAAGGAAGCTACTACATTGACTAGTGTTTAAAATAATTGGATTGATAGTCCAATCCTCATGCCCTTTGATAGAATCGATTACTTCTTTAGCATCCGAAAAAGATCAATTCTAAAGAAACCTTTGTAAGAAGCTTCCTTTAGTGCAAAAGAATGGCCCTTGCCACTACTTCTTTAGAGGAGGGAAGTTTTGGCTCATAATGACCTCTTTCACAAACAAAAGAGTTATTCAACATCATTAGATAACCAAAATAAGATTTTTCATCTTCAGATTTATAAGTTGCATCAATAACAATCATAATGTATTATTTGAACAATCTTCTGGGAGCAAATTGATTGCCATTTTATTCATTTCTATTCTCTCTCCTTGGTTTATATAATACTAGCCAATAGGCCTATACACAGCCCATACCTAATAAAATAAAAGGGGGCTTTAGGCTCAAGTCCATTTTGTAAAGTTTCTATCAATATAAGTCCAGGCACTAACATTTTAACTGTTTAAGTCCAATTCGACATAAAAAGATAATGCTACCCATATAAAATAAGAAAAAATAACAATTGTGCCCTCCATATGAATAAAAAGCACATGAATTCGCTCAATTCACTTCCATCACCTTTTCTTGTAAACAAAGCGACACGTGAAGTGATTTCTCTTCCATCTCTTCTTCTTGCAAAGTAAGAAACTAGGCACAAGGAGTTTCTCTTCCATCTCTTCTTTTGCAAAGTAAAAAATTTAGGATGAAGCAATTTCTATTCCATCTCTTCTTCTTATGAAGTGAATTCTCTTCTATCTCTTCTACTTGCGAAGTACGAAAATAGTGTTTGAAGAACAAATTTGAAGAAAACAGAATCTAGAAAGGTTAGAAGGTAGCATTGGAGTAACTACGGTTTAGGTTTTAAGTAAATGTTGAAGCTTGCTTTTGGATTTAACTTTCTAAAATGATAAAACTATTATGATTTGCAATTTAAGTAAACGATGAAACTAGGGTTTCGATTTGTAGAATGTATTATTTTACAATCTACAACAATAAAACTAAGATTTCAAGTATCTTTTCGACTAAAATGTCTTATATTCACTATTTAAAAATCAATTTTATGAAATAGGCAATCATTCCTGCTAGGTATGGGTGTGACATTTTCCTATTAATTACACTAAATATTACTACATTTAGTGTAATATTCTTCATGTTCTTATTTTACCGAAATCATTCTCATTTTATAGTGTTCCTAAATATATTCTTTATGTTCCTATTTGCACATGACATTTTCAATTTACATGTTCTTGTTTGATGTTCTCTATGTTCCTGTTTGATATTCTATTTCAAATTCAAAGAGTTCATTTTGATTCTTAAGTATTCCTGCTTGCAGGTGTATGTTCTCCATGTTCCTGTTGCATGTGTTGTGTTCTTGTTTGATGCTCTCTTTGTTCCTATTTGATGTTCCTATTTAAAATTCAAACAAGTTCATTATTATACTTAAGTGTTCCTATTTGCATGTGACATTTTTCTATTAATTGAAATGAATCTTGCTCCATTATTTTTCATGGTCTTGTTATGTCCTCCATGTTCTGGTTTTCATATAACATTCACATATTAATGCAATGAATATTTCTCCATTTTTTTATGTTTTGTTTCAAATTTAAACAAGTTCATTTTCATTCTTAAGTGTTCCTGTTTGCATATATATATTCTCCATGTTCTTGTTGCATGTGGCATGTTTCTGTTTGATGTTTTCCTTATTCCTGTTTGATGCTTTTGTTTCAAATTCAAACAAGTTCATTATCATTCTGATGAGTCTTTAAAAATGCATATTTTCATACACATTTTGAACTATTTTAAGGACTTATTAACTTGAAAAGGCCTCATTTAGTGTGATATTATGGGTTAATGCATTTTAAATTCATTTTCATATTTTTCTGCATAAATTGTTTAAAAATCACACTTTTTGTATATATTCATGAAACCTGCCATTTTTAGAAAGTGTATTTTTGAAAAGTTTTGTGAAAATAATTTTTCTAATGAATTAAATTGAATTTTCATCATCATTAGTTCATTCATATAAAATCATGAAGAATGGTGTCCATTATCATTGTCATTTCATGAGAAATGGGCCCGCATTCATGCATTAGTGATGTTAGGGGTAAAATTATCTTTTCACATGAATTCACATTTGTTTTGTAGGAAATTGATGATATGGGTCCCATTTATAAAGAATTGAGGCAAGGAATTGACTTTCAAGAGAAAGGAGATAAGAATTGAAGAGAAAAAGAAATTGGAAGAAAATTGCAAAAAGTCGGCTTCAAGGTCCCACACACACATGCACATGTGTGGGGCACACTTGTAAAACATCCAAGATGGGGTCCATTTATTTGTTGCACATTTACAAGAGATTTTGAAGAGAATTTGAAGAATATCTCATTAAAGATGGATAAGAAAAGCCACATAGGAGTTCTTTTTGGAAAAGGAAAACATTTAATTAAAAAAATAAAAAAATCCAAGCAAGCTATTCCACGTCCAACACATGTTTTGGATGAGATTTTGATTGAAAAAATAAAAGAAAAAATCAAGAGGGTTATCTTCAAAGTTCTCTTCAAGTTTGGAGCCAACAAAGAAAACTTTCCAAAAAAGGAAAGTTAACAATGCAAAGAGAAAAAAAGGGGAAGTTCTACACCTCATGTGGGCCAAGTTTGATTCTAAGAGAGGATTCTTATCCCTAAATTATCTCTTAAAAGATCTTAATACAAGGTGGCAAAGACAAAGAAGGAAAGAAGCATCCAAAAGAGACTTCCAATCAGAGCAAGCAAGGAAAGAAGAGAAAAATAAAAAGAAAAAAAATCCCAAAAGATATTGCACATCCAAAGCATTGTTTAGAGCCCTTTTTCTTTCAAGTTTTTTTTATTATTTTTAAGATTTTAGAGTTTGAGAAAGAGTAGGACTTAAAAAAGGATAAATAGGGTACCCCTCTCTCATATTTTTTATGGAAGAATTACCCACCTTCCACCTCTATATTTCTACACTCCATCTCTCCCTTTCTTTGTCTCTCTATCTTAAGTCATCAAGGAGGCTTAGCCCTAAAGCCACACCACCAACCTTAAACTGTCAACTAGAAGGAGGAATTCTCATCCATCCTAGTATGTAATTATTTGCTTTTTATTATCAATTTTTGTAAAACAATTTCATGATAGTAAAGTTTGTTTCTTTTCAATTGTTCTTATCTTTGATTTTGTGGTGTTCATAATTTTAGTCTTGTTTGTGATTGGGTTAATTTTTATTCTTGTTTAAATATTGGGATAGAATTGGAATCACAACTAATAACCCATCTTAGTAACCTTTTCAATATACTTTGTCTCTTTGGATACATTGTATGTTTGGAGGCAATGCAAGATGGAGTTAAAGAAGTTTGAGTGAAAAAAGATTAGAGGCCAATTCCGAAATTTATTTCTACATGGAATGAAATTTTGTTATTCTCACTTAGATTGACGACCTAAGATGAAGAATAAAGCCTTAGCACAATACTTCTAATCTTTTTGAGCCCAAATTGAGGTAAGAAATTGAAGGAATAATATACCGCCTTTGACTTCTTATTATTACCGCCTTTGACTTCCGTTGTTCACCGCCTTTGACTTTTTGTTATTACCGCCTTTGACTTCTTGCACTTTTATTTTATTTTCTACACTTTTGTTATTTTTCTTGTTATGTTCACATTGATTTTAAATTTTGTTTTTACATAGTTTGATGGTTGTATTAGAGTTCATTGTATGCATTTTCATATCAAAAGATTTTGTGCATATTTAAGTTGTTAAAAATTTAGTCTTCAGATCTGAATTGAATGAAGAAATTTGGACTCAATACACAAACAGCACAGCTTAAAACAGTTTCAGCAAATTGTAGAAACAGTTTTTCGCAAAAAGTTTGAAGTGGGTAGACCAGTCAAATCATAGTATTTTTCTTTGAAACTTGGTAATATTAAAGTTTAGGATGTGGTCTTTCATTCTCCAGAATTTTAGATTAAAAATAATTTTGGAAAGGTTTGTGAACCAGAGGCTTAAACTTTGCCAATTAGTTAACTCAAATCAGAATTTCTACCCAGAATTTTATAATGTTGTCATGTTCATGCATTCATAATTTTTTCGTTTTAGATCCTTTTTCACTTCTGTGTTTTTTTTTTGTTACTTTCTTGCATCAGTAGAGCATAAATTCCAACCATGAAATTTAGATTTAAGATGCATTAGAATAGTTCAAATCATGCATAAAATTTGCATCAGCATACTAGTTTTTTTAGACTTAGAATTTTTCAGCATCTCAAGGCATGCATTGCATTACTAATTTTACTAACTTTCTAATTTTGAATTTGTTTCTAGTTTTATGTTTTTATTGTTTTAGTTAATTTCTAGAATTAAAATATCTTTCTAAATTTATTTTAATTGAAGATTTTAAATTGGAAAGTTTTCTAGTTTTGGAATTTCTAACTTAGGAAAGTTTTTAACTTTTGTTTATTTTGTTTCTAACATTGTTTAGTTTAGTTAATTTCTAATTTTAGTTTTTATTTTTGGAAGTTCTAACTTGTGTTTTAATTTTGCAGCAATTTTAGTTTTATTTTAGGAATTTTTAGATTTATGTTTTCTAGGTTTCAGAAAGTTTCTTTCATTGGTTTGTAATTAATTTAATTTTGGTAAGTAGAATGCTTGTATTTGTTAGATTTTAAATTAGGCTAGTTTTAGATTTTTATTTAGGGAAGGTACAAGTTGAAAAAGGAACCTTAAAATACATAGCTCCCTGTGGATTCGACCTGTACTTACTGGGATATTACTACATCGCAGTTCTGCACTTGGAACTCATGATCAAGTTTTTGTCCAACGAGTATTTTGCTAGTCCCTAGTAAAAAAATGAGATAAAATATGAGGAATTCATCATAAGCTAATCTAACCTAAAACTAATTTAATGCAGGAAAAATAAACATGAATGCAACGCCACTTTCACTGGCACTCTCGACTGTATTTAGTGTATGCAGCGAGTCCTTAAACCCCTAGGTTCCCTATAGTGGACGAGTTATGTCTTGTGAGGGTTTGCAGTGAATATACCCACAAAATTCTCTTTTTTTTAATAAGAAAAACAAAATAAACAAAAGTAAAGAAGAAAAGAAATTTCTCAAAAGAAAATTCACTCATATTGGATATTTTCGAAATTTGGAATAATTACACTTTCAGACTTTTCAAAGTCCAATCTACAATTCTATTATAAAAAACTTTCTCAAATTCAAATCAACTGGCGGGCACTGTGGGAAATTGTATACATCAAAAACATATTTTGAATATTCCACAATAATGCTGCAAAAATAGAAATTTTCCTTCAAATAGTCTGATCTTACGAAATTTAGCAAAAAGAAATTTCCTCTCAAAGTTATTAAGACAGCTGCCACTTTACTATCTACTTCGGTTGGCCTCTTTTCTCTTCACTATCTTTTTTCGACGCAAGAGTTCCTAAGTTCATATGATATAAGAAAAGTTAGAATCTAGAAAGCAAATCTGGTCCTTGTCCTTCCCCGCACATACTCCCTTGCAAACACTTGCGGACACTTTTCACTCTCTTACTTTTTCCAACGTAGAATTTTCCAAGTTCATATGATATAACAAAAATTGGGATCTAAGCAGCAAACTTAGTCCTTATACTTTTCCGCACATATCCCTTGAAAATTTCTACATGCACTCATTGAGCCATAATTCATCTTCATTTTCCCTTTTTTTTTTCTTGTGACTGTGCACCCTTAAGCTTTTTATTTAACCCATATAGCGAGTGTTAGGCCAATGACTCTCAAACCAAATGGCTTTAGGGGATTACATATAAAAATATTCCTCCGAGCTTACTAGCTTGAGTTAAAAAGGCTACGAACCCAAACAAGTCACAAACTGCTCATTATATGCTCTTTTCTTCCCACTCTTTTTTTTTCAAATCGAAAGTAAATGCTAAGTGGTAGTTCTTATTTCACTCGAATTAATTCATCTTGGTTCTAATATATACAATTTACCAAAAATGAACAAAGAAATAAAAATATTCTACAAACTAAATTTGAGGTTCACATCGTATTCTCCCGAAAAATTCCAAAAACAACATTAAAGCTTCCTATCCAAAATTTCAAAAAATGTGTACGTGTATGTATGTGAAAAGCAAGTTTTGGTTATCCTTTGATAGATTTTCTTCTTTAGAAAATGCAAACTTTCTTTTTTACTTCCTTCTAAAAGTATCAAAATTCTTGATTTCTATATATCTTCATATCGCTTCAATTCCTTTGAAAACTTTCATTTCCAAAATGAAAAATAAATACCAATGAAAAAGAAATAAAGGTCCTAATTTTTTGTTAAAAAAAACTAAAATGATTAAAAATTGACTAAAATGATAAAAGTGACAGAAAAATCAAAAAAAATTTTGTTTTAAAAAAAATTGGATAAGCGTGCTTGTTCCCACCCCCCAACCTAAGATGAACATCGTCCTCGATGGTTATGCATGCAATGCAGAACTGTAAAAGTAACATAAGAAAACATAAATGTAAAGGAGGGTAAAGAGAAAAAGTCACCTGAAGATGTGTCTGAGCTTCTCCCTGTCCAAGTTTAGACAAAATAAAAAAACAAGAACAAAAACACAAGAAACTACTCTAAAAGAAAATATCTACTCTAAAAGAAAAGAAACAAAAACCTACATTACTGGATTCGAAATCATGAGTCCACCCGGATCTCAAATGAAAATTTCCTTCACACCGTTTACAAGAAGCATATAAAGAGATGAAACCATGTGGGTAGTGGGCTCAATGAACATGAAGACCGCATGTTCTTGTACACTATATGAAAAAGGGACCACAAAGAAAATATCTTCCTCTTTCCGTAAAAATGGATCTTTGAAAGATAGGAGAGGGTGTAATGAACAATTGGGTGGCCCTAGGTCCTCCCATGCCACAAATCTCATTAGTTTAATTTTAGAATTTCGTTTAGACATGGGCTCAAAAGATTCCAAATTGTCAGACTTGGGAGTTTGAATGGGACGATTATTATCCAATTCTGCAAGTTTTTCAGAATAACATTGAGGGCCAAAAAATGCGAGGACAATTTCTTTAAGGGTTGGATCATCAGATTTCATGAAGAAGTCAGTACATGATTCCAAAGATTCCAGATTATCCGACTCAGAAATCTGAAAAATGGGGTCATCCTCCCAATTGTAATCTTCCTTTTGAGGCTCATTAGGTTCATTTGCAGTTTCCTTAATTGTAGGAATATCAAATTTGTAAAAGATTACAATGCCAAATTCATCAGAGGAATCTGAATCATAGAAAGGATTTATGTAAAAAGGCATAGATTCCTTTTTAATGAAGTGGAATGGCCGGTACTAAGGAAAAGTGGGGCACACAAGCTCATGTGATTCATCAATTGGTTCATGCATCACCCCATCATCCATGTACTCATGTACACCCTTGGATATCCACTGTGTGTTTGTGTGATCCATATCGACAATATCTTCAATGAATTTAAGATCATCTTCAATTCCAAGAGTGGCAGTTTGTTTTCTCATTTCAAGCCTTATTTGATTAATCGAAGTCATTAGGCTTTTCATGTTGTGTTCATTTTTTTTGTATGGTTTGCATGGTATTTTGTGTGAACTCAACCAATTTGGCTAAAGTATCCTCTAAAGAATTCTTCAGGGTGGTGGTGGTTCATATGACCATTAAGGCAGTAGGGAATTATGAGCTGCATCAACCAGGGATAAGAAGGGGGTACATATGATGTATCCTATGAGGGATAGTCATACGACTCGTCCGGAATAAATTCTTGGGAAGAAGAGATATGATCCATTTTGGGCCCATTTCGCCAACTATCCAGTGGTTGTTCATCCCAATTTGAACCACACATGTTACCCATTTCATTGTGGTAATGCCATTGATTTGATTCAGCTAGCCATGGAAATCCCACGTCCATATCAGAATGAGTGAATGATTGTGTGGGGTGTGGGTAATCATGCGGGACCCTTATTAGTTGATCATCTGACCTAATCATTCCATTAAACTTTTCCACAAATTCCTCATTGTAATAGTGATCATAGTGATTGGCCCATTCCCATTCATAAGATCCAGCTGAATAATTTCTTTGATGTAACTTTGCAATTCTTTTTTATTCACACAAGGCACGCCAGGACTTCAGACGGCCATTAGTATTGATTCTATTCCCATTAGTTTGGCCATTGTTAAGTCCCCTCATGTTTGTGGATTCCCACCAATTCATTTTTGGAATCACTTGTTTTTTTTATTTTTTATATTTTTTTGAAAAATGATAAAAGTATAAGTTATACAAAAAACATCTAAGCAACTCCTTAAGGTTGAAAAGTTCCCTCTAGGTCTCCAATCGGGTCTTATGAAACCAACTCGGCTAGGTTAGCCACCAGGAAGTGGTAGAGTCACAGATGGACCCATTTGAAGGACCAATTTCCTGAATAGACAAGCTGTCACACACTGTAGGGGCAAAGGCTTTCTTAGACACCGAGAAGATTAAGGACAGTGATTAGATCACTTTTGGTGTACTTTCTTCCAAAAGAAGTTATGACAAGTTGAAAACAGTAACTTTTCCCAATTTTAGAAAGTTTCTAAAAATCAAAGTGATGTTAACTTTCTAACATTCTATGCACTTTCCTATTCCAATTTAGGGCGGTTTATCATTCCATGCATGTCCTCCTATTTCTAGAAAGATGCCAAAATTAAACCACACCCACAAAGCAATGTAAATAAATGTCACAACCCAAGCCCAGAAATCGGGGGTTAGCGAAAAGCCAAACTAGTGACACACGTACTCCCGTGCATGTGCATCCAAACCTAGTCCAGATGCACACACACAAGGGATCCAACACGTACGGACTAAGCGTATGCGGAAGCTGTAGATATCATAGCCAGTAAAACAACGAAATAACGGAAGCTAAAACAAAGAAAACGAGCGGAAAACCAATTGTGATATGCGATATAAGAAAAGACGAAAATAACATACATGGCGATAAAACCAAATACAAGTCTAAGTACACACCAAAATACACCCAAAATAAAGATATACAAATAATACACAAGAGTGACAAAGTCCCAAGTACAAAATACATGATCTCCAAAAACCAAAACCATGATGACATGCAGGTACGCATTCAGCGGAGGTGATCAAGCCCACTCTGCCAGGCCGGAGGGTGTCTTTAAGCTCTGCCCTGCAGCCTCCTCGACCGCTGGGGAGCTGGGCAAGGGATCTGCACCTGCAACACCACAGACAATACAGTGAATACAATGATCCAGCAAATATAAGTAACAGGGACTAAACACTCATAGTATCAAATTGAATAATGACAAAGGTTACACACAGAGTTTCAGATTAGTATGCTAAGCAAATCGTGCATAGAATTTAAAACATGATAAACGAATCAAAGCATAGAAATACTAAATTAGGTGGCTACTATGTTGGCCATATTCTTTTAGATAGAGAGCAGAGCAGACAGATGAGAGCACCACCGACCTGGCCAAAGGTACCAGTGGGTCTCGGTTTCCTGGGTTCCGAGGTCCCAAGACAAAGCTACGCTTCAGCGATACAAAGCACAGAGAACCAAGCCAGAGGTAACCCCGTCGGGTATCCTAGGGCTGAGGCTGAGTAGAGCCAGACTGATACCAATCAAATCAAATCTAAGGAGAAAGGAGATTATCCGCTTTGGACTCACCGATGGCAAAGACCGGATCTTATCCTCACGTATTAATCCCTGGGCAGAGCCACCAGGGAATACCCACTAAAGCAGAGATTTCAAAGCCAGAGAAATACAGAGCATAGCGGAATTAAGTCAACACATAACATAGATCAAAGCATCATACAGAGCGAAGAATAAAACAGATATACAGAACGAAAGCAAAACGATCTAGTAATGCATAGATATAGATCAGTAGAACAGAGGACAAAACTGTACTCAATATGCCATGCATCTCAGATTGACGCAGAATCAAGGTTGATTACGAGCCAACTCTATTCTGGTTGTTCACTGTCACTAACCGTGCATGCTGGTGTAGTTTTAAGTTATTCAATGCACCGTTGCCATCAAAGTGTTGCAATATAATCCTCACGTGCACCGAAATCCCTTAAACCAACACCCATGGGGAGGTGCTTAACAGTAAGTCAACGCTCACATGAATGAGTCACAGCCTAACAGACTATTCATGCGGTCCAAGAATCCATTCGGCCGGTTCACATGTGTGGTCAACCTGTCATTTAGCCCTACAGAGTCACACCATTATCCTAAGATTAATTTCAGATTTTCCAGGTCTTACGGTTTAGCCATGGGTGACCTACGGAGTAGCCAAAGACATCTTACGGCCTAGCCGTAACATGCACTACGGCTTAGCCGTGGTTCCCTTCAAAACACGGCTAATCCAGTCATCTTCCACCTCTGATCTGATACATTTCACGGCTGAGCTACGGTGGAGTCCACGGCTTAGCCGTAGCTTCATCGTAAAAGTAGTAAAATTAGAAAGTTTCGACTGATCAGAGATTTAATTCACGGCTGGTTCACGGTTGGGTCACGGCTAGATTACGGCTCAGCCATAGGATAATTTACGGTTCAGTCGTATCCTAGCCGTAGAACAAAGTTCAAAAATTACGTCTCTGGAGTCTGAGCCGTACAATACAGAAACGTAAACGAGCTGAGTTACAGAAACTGGAATCTGATACAGAAACTCATCAAAACAGACTCAATAGATCCTAATACCTTAGAAATTGGCTGTAAAACATCCTGTACATGGAAGAAGATGAAATCAAAGCAATCAAACAAAATACCCATATGTGTTATACAATCCTGTACTTATACTTGCCTCAAAGCTTTGGCAAATCCACTGAGATCAAGCTCCAATCCAACTAAAACCCAAGCAAACCAAAGAAACAACACATGCATGAGATGTATGAGATGCAGAGCTTGGAGAAGGAATCTAATTGGAGAAGAAGAAATCAAAACCCACTTACCTCAAAGCACAGACAGAGAAAGAGGGAGAGAGAACCCAATCGATAGGAACCCAATCATCAAGGAAGAGAAGTGAAGTGAAGAGGAAAAGAGAAGAGAGTATGGACGTGGAGCTCTCCTAGAGCTGTGTATGCAAACGTCGAAGGAAATGAGACATCTGGACTGATGACTCATATATAGCTTTGGAGTTTAAAACAAGGCCTGCTGAGTTTAAGCTAATTACAAGACAAGTCACACGAGGGTCTATCTTCTCCAATTGACTCCGAATGAGTCTGAGACAGTTACGGAATTTGATGAGCTCAACAAATTACACGTGCTGACACTAAGATGATGCAAATATGATGTACTCAAAGCAAAAGCAAAATTACGAAAAAGGACTTAGAACTACCTATACCAGGTCAAGGACTTCCCAACTACCTATCCATGACCCAAAAGCAAGTCCAAAAGAAATAAACAACATAAAAACACACTAATGAGCCACTAAACTGGCTCAAAGAGGATCGGAGTGTTACAATAAAGAAAGTTAGAAAAGTTACCTTAAATGGCGCTCCCCAGCAACAGCGCCAAAAGCTTGATCGTGAGTTCCAAGTGCAAAACCGTGACGTAGTAATATCTCGGTAAGTACAGGGTCAAATCCACATGGAGCTATGTATATTAAGGTTCCTTTTTCAACTTGTACCTTTCCTAAATAAAAATCTAAAACTAGCTTGATTTAAAATCTAAGAAATACAAGCATCCTACTGATCAAAATTAAACTAATTACAAACCAATGAAAGAAACTTTCCTAAGCTTAGAAAACCTAAATCTAAAAATTCCTAAAATAAAACTAAAATTACTGCAAAGCTAAAACATAAGTTAGAACTTCCAAAAATAAAAACTAAAATTAGAAACTAACTAAACTAAACAATGTTATAAACAAAATAAACAAAAGTTAAAAACTTTTCTAAGTTAGAAATTCCATAACTAGAAAACTTTCCAATTTAAAATCTTCAATTAAAATAAATTTAGAAAGATATTTTAATTCTTAACTAAAACAATGAAAACATAAAACTAGACACAAATTTAAAATTAGAAAGTTAGTAAAATTAGTAATGCAATGCATGCCTTGAGATGCTGAAAAATTTTAAGTCTAAAAAAACTAGTATGCTGATGCAAATTTTATGCATGATTTGAACTATTCTAATGCATTCTAAATCTAAATTTAATGGTTGGAATTTATGCTTTACTGATGCAAGAAACTAACAAAAAAAAAAAAAAACAGAAGTGAAAAAGGATCTAAAATGAAAAAGTAATGAATGCATGAACATGACAAATTTGTAAAATTTTGTGTAGAAATTCTGATTCAAGTTGACTGGTTGGCAAAGTTTAAGCCTCTGGTTCACAAACCTTCCGAAATTATTTTGATCTGAAATTCTGGAGAATGAAAGACCACATCCTAAACTTTAATATTACCAAGTTTCAAAGAAAAATACTATGATTTGACTAGTCTACCTACTTGAAATTTTTGCTAAAAACTGTTTCTGCAGTTTACTGAAACTATTTTAAGCTTGTTGTTTGTGTATTGAGTCCGAATTTCTTCATTCAATTCAGATCTGAAGACTAAATTTTCAGAAACTTAAATATGCACAAAATCTTTTGATATGAAAATACATGCAATGAACTCTAATCCAACCATCAAACTATGTAAAAAGAAAACTTAAAATCAATGTGAACATAACAAGAAAATTAACAAAAATGCAGAAAATAAAATAAAAGTGCAGGAAGTCAAATGCGGTAATAACAGGAAGTTAAAGGTGGTAAACAATGGAAGTCAAAGGCAGTAATAACAGGAAGTCAAAGGCGGTATTTTATTCCTTCAATTTCTTACCTCAATTTGGGCTCAAAAAGATTAGAAGTATTGTGCTAAGGCTTTATTCTTCATCTTAGGTCGTCAATCTACGTGAGAATAATAAATTTCCATTCCATGTAGAAATAAGTTTCAAAATTGGCCTCTAATCTTTTTTCACTCAAACCTCTTTAACTCAATCTTGTATTGCCTCCAAACATATAATGTATCCAAAGAGGCAAAGTATATTAAAAAGGTTAATAAGATGGGTTACTAGTTGTGATTCCAATTCTATCCCAATATTTAAATAAGAATAAAAATTAACCCTATCACAAACAAGACTAAAATTATGAACACCGCAAAATCAAATATAAGAACAATTGAAAAGAAACAAGCCTTACTAGCATAAAATTGTTTTACAAAAATTGAAAATAAAAAGCAAACAATTACATATTAGGATGGATGAGAATTCCTCCTTCTAGTTGACACTTTGTCATGCCCCGAACCCAAGATTTGGGGATTTGTTGTGGGTTCCGAGGAATGACACACGTACCCGTGACAATTCGTGCTATGACCAGACACATACGAATTGTCACAAGGGTGATCCCACAGGTATGTATGAGGAAAATTCACAAACACGTATTATCAATATAAGGCATTTAAGCGAAAACCTGGAGATTCACCTGCATATATATCATAAGCATCCATAAAACATTCATCTCAATTCATTTATATATACATAGTCTGTTAATTAACCCGACTACATGCATAACTATGGAAGTCCAAAATAGTACAAATAAGTCTAATGCCAAGATGAACCCTAAGTCTATCCCAATATGTCCCTGTTGCACACTGTTGAAGAAAATCAGGAAAAGATGTCTTCCTCGTTCTACTCTTTTATATCCCGAGGTAACGCTGGGGTTCCCTCCACGGGCACACTGAACGCCAGATTGGCATCGGGTTCTATACCTGTAACACCATGGTAATTTTAGTTAACATGACGGTTAAGCAAAGATAGGGATACATGAGCTTAACATGATAGATCAATTGAATTAAATGACGAAATAATTAAAAAAGATTAATTTTGAAATCTAGGCATTGATGCATATGAGTTAGCATGAATAAGGAATCATGAATAAAGTGCATATCATACCAAAATGGTAACCACATCCGCTATCTCCTCTCTAAAAGAAAGTAAACTGATCCTTGGGAAACCACTAGTGGCCGCGCTAAGACCGACTAGCTGCCCGCGAGAGCGTCGACTCACTCTCTTGATACTACTGCAGTAGACAACTGATAGAACACTCCCATGGGGTCCCGTCGAACCTCCTATAGGGTATAAGCCAAGTGGCACCGACTCTAAACATATCGGAAATAATCTGATGTCCTTGTTTAACGTATACTGATCTGTTTGTACTCATACAAAAGTGTACTCAATCTTGTCGGAAATATCAATCAGAGAATCACAATTAAATAGAACACTTTTCATCAATATGCATATTGGTATGGACTAACATGTTTGAGGTCAAGGTTACTATCAACATGAATGCAATTAGATTGTTGGGTCATCAAGGAGAGTTACTAGCCAATCCTATACTAGATAATCTAAGTTTCTAAGGTCATTCAATACGGTGTATTCATAAGACATTTGGTGTCCTGGTATTACCATTCTCGGTGTTACGTCATGTATATAATGGACACTTCACCTTATGCCAATAACCCTGACGTGACATTGAAAACTAACCGGAGAATGAAGAATAAAGAGTGACAGCTCAACACTCTTCCTTCTCCATGTTTAGTCACCGTTGGGCTAGTTTGGGGTAGCAAAGCATCCAGTTCTATGGTCCTATAAGGTCTTAGGTTGAATCTGCAACCTATAGTAAGTGTGGGTGGACGCCTCGATCTCTTTTTAAGGTTTAAGGGAGTAACCCATCATTAGGCTATCCCATAGACTATAGAAAGTCCATAGTCAAGTATAGAATTCATTTTGAAACACTTCTCTAAAAGTTACAGGTCAGGTTTACCCGACCGGTTGGATATGGGTCCGACCGATCGATCGTTCCCAAAAGGGAAATTTGATTGGTCGGGTTGGGTGACCGACCGGTCGGACTACCAGGAAGGCAATTCGACCGATCGCACTTCAGGACCGATCGGTCGGCCCTGAAGCACTCTGTTACGGGAGGGTTTCTATTCCACTGATTCCTCTATTCCAATATGCCATTCTACTTGCAATGAAACCCACCTATAAGCTTCCATTCCACACTCTTGGGTTCCCTAAAGGACTATTATCCATTTATTCATCATTAATCACCACAAAACACCATTTAAAGCTATGGATTTCCATTGAGTTGGAAAAAGGGTAAAATTACAAAGTCTCATCAAGAATCAAGAAATAAGCTATGCATGTAAAGAAAATGCATCCTTATGCTTGCCTTAAGCTTGGTGCTTCACTCAAATCGATTTGCCCCTTGTTTAGACGGTGAAGGAGGCTCTTCTAATGAAAATCTAATACATGTATGAAGAAGAATGAGAATGGAATGCATGCATGCTAATAAATGGGTTCTCTTGACCCTCATAGAACTCAATAATTCAAATGGAATGAGGTTTCCATACCTCTAACTCTTCTACAAGTAGTGGGGAGGAAGATAGTGCCTTAATCTCAAGAAGAAGGGCAAGAAGACCAAAGAAAAAGAAGAAAGAAGCACAAGCTTCTTGCATGCAAGCTCCAATCATCCTAAATGGAGGCAAGATGGGCAACAAAGAAGAGGAAGGAGAGAAGGACTGGCGCTGCAACGAGATGGAGGAATGAAGAAGAATGAGGGTCGTTGGTGGGTTAGGGTTTTTATAAAGGGTGGAATTCTGGAAATTATAAACAAGCCCTAGTTGTTTATTGGATTTCCAAATCGAGTCAGTTGGGCTTAAATGGGCTTAAATGAACTCAAATGGGATTGGGTCAAACATGAAAGATGTTCAACAAGATGAAACTCACCCAATGCAACTAACATGATGCATAATTAATGTAAAACCATGAAAATATAAAATGCAAAAGGTC
This sequence comes from Sextonia rubra, assembly GCA_037013555.1. Taxonomy (NCBI): domain Eukaryota; kingdom Viridiplantae; phylum Streptophyta; class Magnoliopsida; order Laurales; family Lauraceae; genus Sextonia; species Sextonia rubra. Next base: position 98,371,458 of record JASUAD010000001.1, on the reverse strand, counting down.
CTGGACTACCTAATAAGGTTTGAACCCGACTTGACTACCTATCCCTAACCCAAACCCAAAGGGATTTGGGCTCAATTAGCCTAATAGCTTATTAATTAAAGTAAAACCAATTTAATTAATATAAATCATAATTATCCAGGGTTGGGACCTTACACACTTCAAGGTTGGTGGTGTGGCTTTAGGGCTAAGCCTCCTTGATGACTTAAGATGGAGAGACAAAGAGAGGGAGAGATAGAGTGTAGAAATTTAGAGGTGGGAGGTGGGTAATTCTTTCATAAAGAATATGGGAGAGGGGTACCCTACTTATACTTTTTTTAGTCCTACTCTTTCTCAAACTCTAAAATCTTAAAAATAATAAAAAAAATTGAAAGAAAAAGGGCTCTAAACAATGCTTTGGATGTGCAATATCTTTTGGGATTTTTTTTCTTTTTTTTTTCTCTTCTTTCCTTGCTTGCTTTGATTGGAAGTCTCTTTTGGATGCTTCTTTCCTTCTTTGTCTTTGTCACCTTGTATTGAGATCTTTTGAGAGATAATTTAGGGATAAGAATCCTCTCTTAGAATCAAACTTGGCCCACATGAGGTGTAGAACTTCCCTTTTTTTTCTCTTTGCATTGTTAACTTTCCTTTTTTGGAAAGTTTTCTTTGTTGGCTCCAAACTTGAAGAGAACTTTGAAGATAACCCTCTTAATTTTTTCTTTTATTTTTTCAATCAAAATCTCATCCAAAACATGTGTTGGACGTGGAATAGCTTGCTTGTATTTTTTTTATTTTTTTAATTAAATGTTTTTCTTTTCCAAAAAGAACTCCTATGTGGCTTTCTTTGTCCATCTTTAATGAGATATTCTTCAAATTCTCTTTAAAATCTCTTGTAAATGTGCAACAAATAAATGGACCCCATCTTGGATGTTTTACAAGCGTGCCCCACACATGTGCATGTGTGTGTGGGACCTTGAAGCCAACTTTTTGCAATTTTCTTCCAATTTCTTTTTCTCTTCAATTCTTCTCTCCTTTCTCTTGAAAGTCAATTCCTTGCCTCAATTCTTTATAAATGGGACCCATATCGTCAATTTCCTATAAAACAAATGTGAATTCAAGTGAAAAGACAATTTTACCCCTAACATCACTAATGCATGAATGCGGGCCCATTTCTCATGAAATGACAATGATAATGCACACCATTCTTCATGATTTTATATGAATGAACTAATGATGATGAAAATTCAATTTAATTCATTAGAAAAATTATTTTCACAAAACTTTCCAAAAATGGCAAGTTTCATGAATATATACAAAAAGTGTGATTTTTAAACAGTTTATGCAGAAAAATATAAAAATGAATTTAAAATGCATTAACCCATAATATCACACTAAATGAGGCCTTTTCAAGTTAATAAGTCCTTAAAATAGTTCAAAATGTGTATGAAAATATGCATTTATTCCTATTTGCATGTGTTATTTTCCTTTTAATTGAACTAAATTTTACTTCATGTTTTATATTCCTATTTCACATTCTCATTCTTAAATGTTCTTATTTGCATGTAACATTTTTCCTATTAATTACACTGAATATTGATCCATTTTTTTATGACTCATGTTCCTAAATATTAATGCATTCTCACCATACTGCATTCCACCGAATAGGAGCATGTGATTGATGTCACTGTTTCAAATTCAAACAATAATTTTCCTGTTTCACAATCATACAACTTCATTCACATTTTCTAACATTCCTATATATGTTCTACTTGTACTTGTTTTCCTTTAACAATTTCTTATTAATTGCACTAAATATTGCTCCATTTTTTTAGTTCCTGTTTCACATTCACACAACTTTATTCTTATTTTATACTGTTCATGTATATAATGTTCCTGTTTCTCCTAAAATAAAGCATCTTCATGTTTTTCACACAGGTGATAAAACAACATGGGGAGAGAAATCTTAAGCTGCTGCACAACTTTAGTAGAAATTTGGGCTAAAAGTGTCACTAAAGAAACAATTGTAATTGAAGAAACATCCACGCAACCGACACAATCAACTTTACGACTAACACAATCAAAAGGACAACCAACTTAAGCAAAATAGCATCGAATTAATTAAAAACAGTTCCGATGAAGCCTTCCAGCATTCATTAGGTTGCTTGTTACAATCACTTTCACAAATGAACAATTGGTAGAGCTAAGAAAAATCCCATTTTGGTTAATGATAAAACCATTTATTTAGAAGGGAAAAAGCAGTGCTAGTCCTTGGAGAAAGAATGACAATGATTTGGTTAAAGTCATGGAACAATACAAACTAGCTCAAAAATGTTTCAAGCTTAGCAGCAAAGTTGTGCCATTGACTATAAGTGATACATAACTCATTTTTGGAATCCCACAAGGAAGAAAAAAGATAAAATATGAACCTTTTGCTAAACCAAAAAAGGGAAGAAAATTTCTTCAAAGAAGGTTCAAGAAGAATGTAAGCAGATTAAACACATCAAAGATCAAGGATGCATTAATGAAAGCAAATAAAGACAACTGAAAATAGGACTATAAAGGTGTTGCAAGACTTGTTGCTCTATTCATATGTGCCATAGCCATCTTCTCCATAGCAAGACACACCCTAGGATGGATGTACATCAAATACATAGAGGATTTATAACAAATCAACTCTTATTCTTGGGTGGCAGCAGCTCACCAAGCCTTGGTTACTTCTCTCAACAATAACTACAAAACACTATTTAGGGTGTCCAGCTCCTTCGTTATACTTCTGGTATATTACACAATACAACTAAATTTTTAATTGTTAAAACATGTTCTTGATTCTAACATATTTGATTAAACATTCTTCTTACTGAGACATCTGATTGATACTGCTATTTAAAATATAAAATGATACATGATCCTATTTCTACCATTTGCACATTGAATTTCAAATATGTTCATAGTTATCATGTATGCTAATAAATGATATTATTTCTCTCATTTGTGCAATGAATTTCAAATATGTTCTTTATTTCTAACACATCTAATTGGTATTCCTATTTAAAATGTTAAATAATACATCATCATTTTACTTCAATTTATCCACTGTACTTAAAATATATATGTTCCTATGTCTCACAAATGTGATTGATGTTTCTATTTGTCATGGACACTAGTACATCATCATTTTTCTTCAATTTATCACTGTACTTAAAACATGTTCCTGTTTCTCACAAATGTGATTGATGTTTTTGTTTGTCATGTACACTAGTACATCATCATTTTTCTTCAATTTATCCACTATACTTAAAACATATTCCTATTTCTCACAAATGTGATTGATGTTCCTGTTTGTCATATACACTAGTATATCATCATTTTTCTTCAATTTTCCACTGTACTTAAAACATGTTCCTGTTTTTTACAAATGTGATTAATGTTCTATTTGTCATGTATACTAATATATCATCATTTTCCTTCAATTTATGTATTGTAATTAAAACATGTTCCAGTTTCTCACAAGTGTGATTGATGTTCTTGTTTGTCATGTTCTTACTTCAAACAAACTTTACAAAAACTTCCCTTTGTTTAATAAACCTGTTACTCTTTATTACCAAATTTTATACATATTGTTGCCTAACTAAGCTTTCCTATCATTCAATAGTTTTGGCTATGTGAGCACACAAGGATCAATGAATAAGATGAAAAGGGACAATTCCCAAGATTCCTAAAATGGAACCTTTTAAAGTTGTCCAACAAGTTGAAGAAGACAAAGTTAAACTCATTGCCAAAGAAAGAAGTTATTGAAGATCTTGATTTGACAAATGTTGAGAAAAACTGCTACAATAAAATATCAAAGAGACAAGTAAGAGAAAAGAAATCAAGAACAGCTGAACTAGAAAGCAAAGAAACAACAACAGAAGAACAAAAAGAAGAATCTGATGACCAACAGGAAATACACCATAGAACAAAATCAAATGGAGAAGAGAAAGAAGAAACCAATGCCCAACAAAACTTAAAACTTGAAGTAGTGTTAGAAGTAAAAAAGGATTCTGACGATGAAAAAAGAGATGCAATCTATAATGAACCAAGCAGCAATAAGCAATGCATCTCATTGAAAAAATTGTGTGACATAGCAATGGATGAAAAATACATAACTCCACATCAAATTACAAGACACCAGAAGCGCAAAAAATAAAGCAAGCTGCTAAAGAAAACTTTAATTCATGTACTGCTAGAACAGTACAACTTACACAAGTGGAGTTAGAGACAATATCAAAGAAAATTTCCCAATCACAAGAAATTGCATAGACAGCAAAAAAGGAACTCCAATTAGCACTTGAGAAAATTAAAGAACTTTAGAAAGAAATTCGGAAGCTTCATGAACAACAAGTTGAACCAGATGCAAATCATAACATGATCATGGACTTGCACCAGCAGCTCAAGAACAACATTATCAAGTAAAAACAACTGGTTGCTAAACTCAATGTTGTTGAAAATGAGAAAAAGTCACTCAAACAATAGATTGCAAGAGTAGAAAAGGAAAAGAGTGACTAAAGAGATCAATTACAAAACCTGATGGTCCAAAGGATAACATAAGAAGCAGAAAACAAAAAGAAAATACATGAAACAAAAGAAAAAGAAAAGCAAAATTTGAGTGGAAGCGATCACAAACCAATTTGGTCCATGATAAAAAAAATATCAAGAAGAAGAAAAGGACAAGTAGAGAAGACCTACACTACACTTACGGGAAAACTCGTCAAGCAAAGAGACACCAACCTTCACAACAAAAAGAGGAAACTGGGAAAGATCAAACATAAGTGGTGAATGTTAAAAACATTATCTTGAAGAAAGAGGAAAAGCCATCCAAAAAGATACTTCAATTCTCCAAAAAGTTTCAAGTCATTAAATATATCTTGCAGTAAGATAAGGGCAAACTAAAACATAATTTTGAACTTGAATCAAAAGGGTAAGATTTACATACTCCTATGTCTACAACTCAAAAACATAAAGAGTAAAAAAAAAAAAAAAAAGAGAAATCGACATAACTCATACTAAACTGTTAATTTGCATTTTGCAAAGCATTGGTTTTCAATGGATCAGAGATAATGAGCAATGTCTCCATAGAAGATATACTCAATATCTTGAAAGATGGAAAAATGGCCTACAATGTAAGAAGCAACTTTTTGATGTTCCTCTTTCCTCCCTCATGTATACAAGTCTTTTTCCAATGTCTCCTATTTATTGCTATTGTTATTGTTCTTGTCCCTTACCCAATGTTGCTATTTCTATTTTTGTTCCTATTCTTGTCTCTTATTAATGTTCCTATTCCTGTTCACTATTTAATAGGTCATTGATTCAGATGCATAAATTTTAACAAAATAACAAATTACACTGCCTCTAGTCAACCACAAGGATCTTATTTCTTCACCTCAAATTGCTTAGTGAGTTTAATTGCACCACATTGAAATTACAAATTTATAGCATTTGGTAGCCTTGATACTAAAAACTTACTACTGTTTGAACACAGCAATTTATCACTGATAGTGAAAACAATGAGCTAAGGAAAATACTCCTTGACAACATCATTGAAGCCCAAAAATCCAATAGGTATCTCATTTTCCCAATGAACGCAACTACAAATGCATTAGGGATTGGAGATCCATTCTATTGGACTCTATTAGTTTTTGACATGGATGAACTGGAATGGAAATACTCTAACTCCATGTGGCCAAGGGGAGAACATGGACAAGATCCATATCTCAATGATTCGAAAATAATGGTGAGAAATAAAGCTTTAACGTCAACATTTTCTTTATTTCATAAGCAAAAACTGATCAAACAATGCCTCAAAAAATCAACAAAAGGAATACTATAAGAAAAACACAAGAGATGCAAAGATGAATGCCTACGAAAAAGGCAAGGCAGACGTACATTCCAACATAAAAAGAGACAGCCCCTCTCATATTAGCTGAAGTTGCTCTACAATAAAAATCAAAATCGTAAATTGTCTTAATTTCAAATCTTTGAAATAAAACCAATCAATATTACTATTTTAAATCTTGCAAAACCAATTCCAATATGTTCCTATCCTTATGTTACAATTCAATTTACCTAAAACAAATTGCATTGTTCAAAGGTATCATGTTCTTCATCTATCTTAGAGTGTTCTTGTTTATCACTTACATTGACTTTATTAAATTTCTTCTCACTACAGACTTGACTATGGGCCTATAGTATGTTATATTGTGAAAAAGGTGGCCAACAGACAATGAATATTAGGAACTATAACAACAGAAGAGCTCCAAAAATTCAAAGTAAAAATGATCCACAAGTTCCTAAATCACAAGTTTAAGTCATGGACACAAGATTCATAAAAAGCAAGGAATAAAAATCTCTAAGGAGAAGATCAAGATTGATATTGTTTTTTAGTTACAAATAGCAAATGTATAGAAATCAGATTGTGAAATGTCTTTACTTCATATATAAAAAGAAGATATCCTAACTCAATGATGTAAAAGCACATATTTGTAGTTTTTATTGATATTGTGGCTTATCAATATGTTTTCTCCATTTTATTGATATTGTGGCTTTTATCAAACATAAAAAAGAATGGTTACTTACTTATGTGTTCATATCATGGCTTCTATTTTGTGTGATTTATTCTAAGAAGAACCTTTTTATGACCTTGATATATATGATTTCTTCTAGGTGATAATAACATCATCAAATCCATTAATAGAAAGTTGGTGAAACAGTGAAACAAGAACATCGTAACAGTAAACAGGATCATCATAATAGTGAACAGGAACATCATAACATTGGAATAAGGGAGATGTTCCTTGACAATAACATCCCCCAAGCAATAAAATATTTTCTTTTCCCATTGAACTCAACCTAAAATTCATTAGGAATTCATGTGCATTACACTAAATATTACTATTAATTGCATGTAAATTTTTTTGAATTAATTACACTAAACATTGATCCATTTTTTGATGTTCTTGATTCAAATTCATAAAGTACATTCACTTTTTAAATGTTCTTGTAAATGTTCTCTATGTTCCTGCTTCCATATAACATTTTCCTATTAGTGCAATGAATATTTCTCCATGTTTTGATATTCCTGTTTGAAATTCACACAATTTTATTATCATCATATCAATGAAACAAGAACATGGATATTGATCCATTTTTTAATAGATATTAATTGCACTGAAGAAGTTTGACTTATCAAAAGATTTGGCTCAAAATAGAGCGGAATGGAGAAACAACATTATGTAGCCGACATCAACATAGTTGGGATAACGCTTTGATGATGATGATGATGATGATTAATTACACTGAATATCGATCCATTTTTGCTGTTTATGTTTCAAATTCATAAACTACATCTACGTTTTTAAATATTCCTATATATTTTCTCCGTATCCCCGTTTCCATATAACATTTTCTTATTAATGCAATGAATATTTCTCCATGTTTTGATGTTCCTCTTTGAAATTCACACAACTTTATTCTCACCATAACATTTAAACAAGACCATCATAATAGTGAAAAGGGAATATCATAATAGCATAACAAGAACATCATAACAGTGAAACTACCCTAATAAAAAATTTATAAACATCAAAAGCATTTTAACATAGACAATCTTTCCACTTAAAGGATCAATAGAATTCACTTACTATTTTTATAATGAGAAAGAATCACAGTCCAACACCAAAACAATTACAAAGGTTCTTTGTAGCTCCTATTATAGTGACCAAAATGTCTACACCAACCACACTTAATTTGACTAATTTCTTGATAAGTGCCTAAAAATGCATCATTCTCATTATCATCTTAGGGATTTTAAGGACTTATGTATTAAAAATTTCTTCATTTAGTTAAAAATCACTTGTTTATTGATTTGAGCATCAGTGTAGTGTTTTCATGTAAAATTCATTAAAAAATCATTTCTTTATAAAATTATGAAACTTTCCAATTTTAGATTTCTATTTTTAGAAGGTTTTTCAAAATCTTTTTTTTATGATATAAATTGTCATCATCATTAGTTAAATCATAAGCAATGGTGTGAATTGATGATGTCATTTTATGTGAATTGGGCCTACATTAGTACATTCATGACTTTTGGTCAAAATTATTATTTTAATTCAAAGTTACATTTGTATCTAAGGAAAATTGAAGACAAGGGTTCCACTCTTTTATTGTTGTATAAATCTAAATTTAGATTTCAAGAACTCAAATTGGAATGAAGAAAAAAAAGCCATGGTGAAGAAAAGTCAAGAAAAGGAAAGTCAAAGAAGAAGAGATAAAAAATGGAAAGTTAATCCCATTTTTATTTGAACAACATGAATTAAATTAGTCATAACTTTCACACTAAGTGTTGGATCGAGACAATCTAGGTACCATTGGAAAGCTCTTTCGAATGGTTTCGGTGGAGCCAAAGATTGCACCAATTGGAGCTAAAACAACAAAGTTATGACCTTGGGGAGTTGGCTATGTATTTTTAGGTAGGATTCCGTAAATTTGAAAATTTTTATGATTTTAGAAAGTTGGTGTAGAGAAAATTTACACAAGAAAAGGAACCAATAATCATTCTACTTATTATATATTTTCTAACTTCTGGCAAAAGAAGAAGACCAAACATTATAAAAAGGATTCAAGGGGGGAGTTGCACAACCCACAAGCCCTCACTCTTTTTTCATCTCTCCTCCACCCCAAGATGGGTTAGGCCATCCCTCTTAGGTGACATTCACTCCATCCATTCCACCATTTTCTTCATCCTTGGAGCATAATTTGAAGTGAAGACAAGTTGAAGAGTTAGGCGAGTAATAAATCTTTCTTGAAGTTCATGATCTTTGGGTAGGATTGATGTAATTGTTTCAATTTAATAAATTTGAATTTCACAACAACAAAATGATTTTTCCGTACGCACAGAATTTGTTTTCAAAGGACTGTCTATGTAGGTAAATAGTTTTCCCCATGCACTGGCTTATGTAGGCAATTCATCCGCAAAGGTATGCGGGAAACCTTTTTGCTAACGCAAATCTTATCATAGGCAAAAGTTAGATTATTACCTACGCGATAATTTATTGGAATAAAGTATCGCTAATTTCATTGATGCATGGGCAAAAGTGATCAATTAAGAGAGATTGTGGTACTTTGACGACGCTATGTTATCGTAAGCAAAGATTTAACCTTTGGCACATCAAATACAGTATCGGCAAAAGTATAGTATTAATAGCTTCTAACCTCTGTCCACGATAACTTGCATCGGTTAAAGTTGACTAAATTCTTTACCCACTTCTGCTGACATTGATATTTCATCGGCAAAGGTTAAATTTTTTTTTTTTTTGTATACTGTGACCCACACAAAGCACGCTTGGGCAAAAGTATTTTCCAAATTTTATTTTTTATTATTTTTTTAAAAGAAAAACTTCCCTACATATTTATTTCAATCTCAATCAAACTGATTCAAAAAATGAACGAACTAATTGATCTCCAACCACATATATTTATATTGAATGGATTATGAATCCTAAAGCGCACATAAATTTGCATAATAATAAAATATTCAAATTATCCCATACATTCATCCAAATAAGTCCCAAATGTATCTAAACACCAAAAAAAAAAAATAATAATAAAATAAAAACAACAACATTCCATAGACTCCAAATGATTAAAGGATTGAGAGAAGAGAACTATGGACAATCACCTTGTCGAACTGAAGAGATCTCCTCGTCATCAGCCTGTGTCAACAAATATATATGAGGAGGCATTCGCATCTTCTCAATGAATTAACTTCAAACCAAACACAATATATTTCTGTATTTAAGTGTTTAGAAATTGTAAGTTTTGGCTAAACTTCAAACCAAAAGTATCTTTTTCAAATTGTACCTACCCTTATCATGGTTTTTAACGGTAAGGAGTCAAAACCAACAGGCCATGTGCCTTTTCATTTCTCTTCTATTTTTCATTTCTCTTCTCAGCAAATGAAAAGTTTTAACCCGTACCTCCATTTGTCTCTCTAAGAGAAAATTTTCTCCATTAAGTAAAAAACGAAGATTTCATTTAATCTCAAACCACATTTTTACTCTTTTGGCACAAAAAAAATGAAAAGTTTGCCAAATCACATTAGCCCACCCACTTGGAGAAAATTGGGCATCATCTCCCCTTAAAAAAGAAGTCTGAGATTATACACAAAGCCACAACAACATACTAAGGGACTCACAGTGCTCACAGTACTCAACCACCAACAATCAAGCACACTTCCAACCACCAACAATCAAGCACACTTCCAACCACTAGCCATCAATAAAAACCAAAAGATATCAATCTGATGAACATGCTTTTTTTTCATTTTTATAGAACAATCCTAATGATTGGGCATACAACACATGTAGGAGGCTTTGCTTTATCCATTGCTATTCCACAAACAAAAAATTAGCACAAAGTAAAGAAACATAGGTGTTCTAGTCATCATTTTACCCCTTCCCTTCATTATTGTGGAGTCAGATGAGATGAGTTAATTGAATTGTGTTATGTAGTAACAAATAGACATAAACTACAATTGAATTAAAATAAAATTCATTCACTTACCAAGGGAAGTCGCATTGCATCCTGCACTTCACCACCACTCTCTGTAACTAACCTCGGAATGCCGGCTAGATCTATCCCATTTTTTGTTGCCAGCGCAAGTAATAAGCTCTGCAGCGCAGTTAAGGTCTTCTCCTGGCTAGCTACCTTTTGCTCCTGGTCAGCTACCTTCTGCTGTAGGGCGATCACCTTAGGATTAGGTGCATTAGACTGCCTAGAACAAGAAGCAACATTATAGATCCTAAATCCCCTTGAAAAACTTGACCTCTTCCCAAGTACATTGATCAAGATCTGAATTTCAGTCTGCAAATTCTCAACACCCAGCTGCGACTCTACAACAATCTTCTCCTTCAACAAGGCCTGTCAATTTTAACAATGTGAACCTATGACACGTGTAGAAAATGCACAATTGATAATTTAAACAAACGAAAGAACTATACTTATATGATGTTGCTTAGCCATGCCATATCCACACCCCACCATGCCGATGATGTTTGTGGGTGTCCTCGAAGGCATCGATAATAGAAGGCTGCACACCGCCATTCTTTGATGCCTATTTTTTTCATTAGATATTCTAGTAAGATGGATTACCTATTGAAATTTTACTAAATGTAAAAATGAATGGTCACACACTTATGGCAATAGATGCTTGCGATGAATACGATCTAAAGCCACTCGTATGAATGTATTTTTGGGTAGCTTGTGCATTCTTCCCATTTTTGGACTTTTTCTACAAAGAGAAAATTAAATGGTCCAAATTATGCATGTCAAAATGATTACACATACAAAATCTAATGATCGGGGGAAAAATAACCACTTTCCTATATGTATCATCATCCTATTCTTCGATTTATCTACATGGAATGAAAGAACTTCTAAAAAAGCAACAGAAACCAAACAAGTATTGTGAAAGGCCTCTTTTTATATAGAATATGGTATATACACATCTATAAAAAATGAGGATAAAGGATATCTTAAACTTGTCGGTCTCCCACACATGCTCGATCATGAACTTCCAGTCATCATATCACTGTCATAGGACCCACCATAATTAAAGATTTACTGTAATTGGAAATAATAGAATGCAATATCAATTAAATGATCCGTTTTAGAAACAAATTGAATAACCTATTGAACAAATTCTTTCATCATGTATCAATTAAATTTACCTTAATGCTTAATACAATGGCCAGCCTAGTCTACAAATCAATCTCTACCCAACCAATGCCTTGGGTTAGTGCCTTTTTTTCGAATCTTTTCACCTAGAGAATTTGCCAAGGAAGAGGCCCAAATTCCTTCTATTGTCCCTTCCTCATAATTGATATCAATGAGGATGGGATGATCAAGCAGTTTCCTATGCTTATCTACATTCTTACCCCGAGTCGGGCCCCATTTACCAATTCCACTAGAGACTAAAGTCGATGCTGTTAAGATGACAAATTTTTGGAAGTTAATAGACATACAAAATTAGAATAAGGCAAATTTTATATATATGTAAAAGGTAATACATTTCTTACCCACACGATTAAGGACAACACTTGTTCATTTGCTGTATTTTACTTTTGTGACCCGTTTTGTACCATTCACATTGGAACAGAAACACTCTTCCTCCGTGCAAGAATCTCAATTCTCATATTTTGCACAGGTAACCATAAAAGTCAATATGCTTCTGATCATACTCCTCTTCCGCGACCACCATTCTCACGATCTTTAGTGTGGAATCGGATGCTATTGCATATGCAACCTGAATAAAGATCAATTATTGACTTGGGACCATGTGCTAATGACCATAGTTCCATGGTTGCTTCAGGTGACTCTTGCTGTCGTAAATCATTCATCTACATGAACAACAAAATGGCAAGCATTAACGTTGGTATTTAGCAGGTCCAAGCTCATTAAATTATATCTTACATGATTTTTGAACCATATGGGAAATTCTGCTTGCTGATCCGAGTTATGTCATGTCCTTGTGGATTCTGATTCTTCAATATATTCTCGTGTTCCCTACTCAATGACATGTGATGTATAATTATCATAAAGTAGTGGAACAATCAATAAGTTTATGAGCTATACATACACACGATTAAACCAAACTACATACTCTAGATACAGCTCCACCTCGTCTGTATTATACAATACAAACCAATGTGCCATTTCCCGTTCCTTCATGGAAAGATTGGGAGCCCTTGCAATTGGTGAAAAGAGATGGACATGTTGGTTGAAGATCTCCATCTCGGGGCCACGATTGCCACCATTGTTATTTCGTTCCAGTTTATTAATCCCTTTCATGTAGATTGAGCAAAAATTGAGGCATTCCTTGGACAGCTATGCCTCCATGATCGAGCCTTTTGGACATGCTCTGTTGGTGACATACCCTTTCAGAGTCCCCAGAAAAACTTCAAACAAACATCAATTACAATTAAAATTATTATTTGTAAGAAAATGCACTATTGAACATCTGCTTGTCAGGAATAAGATCGTAGAGTTTACATTTTGACTGGGTACGTCCACCAATATTTCACAGGCCCAGCAAGCATGGCCTTACATGGCAAGTGAACAACCAGATGCACCATCACATTGAAGAAAGCCAAAGGAAAAATCCTCTCTAACTTACATAATATGCGAATTATTCGTTCCTCCAATTTGTCCAAATCACCCTGCTTTAATGCCTTCAAGCAAAGTTCCTGGAAGAAGTTGCTAACTCAAACAGTGTGGCATAGATCTCTTTTCTTAAAAAACCGCGCATGCCTAATGGAAAAAGATGCTAAAGGAGGACATGCCTAATAACTTGCCATTTTTAGAGTTCACACACCTTGATATGTTAGCTGCATAGCCATCTGGGTAATGGATTTATTTCAAAAATTCATAAAAATCATCTACTGTTTCGGATCAAACGTGTAAACTACCTGAGGCTTCAACACGGATCCATCGTCATTCATTTGTTGATGCAATTTTGGCTTTATGCCCATGTTTTTCATATCCTGACGGGCTTTGACTGTGTCCTTGTTCTTTCCGTCTATGGCCATATGAGTCTCGTAGCAACTTTCACATTTATTCTTTTCTATGTGTATGACATCAAGGTTATGTCAGAGATTCAGTAAATTCCAATACGGTAACTTCAACAAAACGTTTTTCTTTGTCTAGCTCAATTCTTCCTCATCACGGGGTCTTTTCCTTTTGGTATGATCCTTACTGAACTTGAACTCCTACAGTTTATCCAATTACGCCACTAGCTTTTTACTGGTAACTCCAAGGAACCCTTGTCAAGCTTAGGAAAACCATTAAACATATTGTCCTTCCTCCAGGAGTGATTCTCAGGCAAGTAAGCTTGATCGCCCACCCAGCTAATCTTATTAGTCAACCTTATCGATAATGGATTATCGTTGCAAATTGGGCAAGCCAAATATCCTTTTGTTCTCCACCTGGACATGTCACCATATGCAGGGAAGTCATTAATGGTCCACATTAAATCCACACGCATTTGGAAGGTCTCTTTGGTGGAGGCATCATAAGTCAAAACCCCTGTCTCCTACAGATCCTCTAGCTCATCAATCAAAGGCCTCAGATAAACGTCAATGTGGGTCCCTAGTTGATTTGGTCCAGGAATAATTAAATACATCATGAAGAATGGGTCCTTCATGCATTTCCAAGGAGGTAAGTTATAAGGCATAAGAATGACAGGCCACATGCTGCAGGAAATGCTCTAGTTCTTGAAAAGGGTTGACCCACTCAGTGGCCAGACCCAATTTGACATTGTGGGTCTCCTGAGCAAACTCTAGATACTGCTAATCAAATTCTTTCCACTTTTTAAATTTGGATGGATGCCTTCCCCACCCGTCATTTATTTGCTTAGAACTGTGCCCTATCATGTCTTTGGCTGTCCACCTAGACATATACAATCTTCGAAACCTCAGTGTCAAAGGGAAGTAATGCAATATCTTGTAAGGGATCTTCTTACCCATGCCATAGTTGACCTTGTATCTCGACTCCTAACATGTGGGACATTTTCCAAGTGACCATTCTCCTTCCAAAATAGTACACAATCATTTTTACATGCATCAATAAGCTTGTGTCCCAATCGTAAGTCACGTAGTAACTTCTTGCACTCATATATTGAACTCAGAAGTTTGTGACCCTTTGGTAGGATCTGATGGAATATCTCTAAAACCTTGTTGAAAGAAGTATTGCTTCACCTGTATTCTACCTTTACCTATAACATCTGAATAACAAAAGATAACAAAGTATTTGTCTCTTTGCAGCTTGGGTACAGGACACAGGCCTCCAACATTTTCTCAAAGTTCAACAAATCCTCCCTTGATAGAGTATCATCCTCCATGTAAGTACCCCTGTGATGGCCTTCTAATAATTCATCATAATTACCTTGATCCTCATCATATCCATCCTCTCTCTCATTTGGCTTATCACATTGAGGAAGTTTCCCATGTTGTAATGAAATGGTGTAGGATGCCATCATCCCCTTTCTTAGTAGATGACTAAACACAGTATCATAGTTTGCTTAAAGAAGTTCCAACAATTAGTACACAGGCACTCAATCTTCATAACCTCACCTGAATGCATGTTTGCAAACATAATAAACGAGTTCATGCTATCTACATACGGCTTACTGAATCTATCATCAAGCAACATCCAACTCTTCTCCAAATCTGATCATAGGCGATTATTCAATTAGTTTTTTCTCTTCTTGATAAAGGAGAGAGAACAACATAGTTACATAGCTTCGTAAATATTCCCCTACTTTCACAAATGAGGATAAGGAAAAGCTGGGAGCAAGTATGTTCGTTGCTCACACTAACATAGTTTTACTTAGTATATGATTATGAAGCCCACCAATTTGGTAAAAGGCCAATGTATAGTTTGAAAGATAAAATTCAAACAAGAAACAAGCACAAAATAGAGAGAGGCTAACACTGTTTAAAAAAATTAATTTTTTCCACAAAAACACTTTTCTATACATCTTTGTTGGATAAAAGAACACATGATTTGACAGCATAAAGAACAAAAAAAGATTCAATCTTTGAATCAAAACCAAGAAAAATCTACAGAGAGAAAATCAAGTTCTTGAAGAAAATGTTAGAAAGTAATTCTAAAAAATCTTTAGAATTGACTTTTGGGGTTGCTGCTATAAATATTATAAAATCTAAAGTTACTGCCTTATTCTATATACAAATTCTGTAATCTGTTGAATCTCAATACAATTTCGATAGAATACTTGAACTCCATCTCCATTCCATATATCAGCATATTCCATATATAGTTTTACAAAATACAGAGGTTCGAAAATTTCCATTAGAAAAACGATGCTACGTTTTTAATAAAACTAGTTGTGCACCCATGAGATGCATTCGGATGTCAAATATTGAGTCCGAATAAATGACTTAGATTAGCATAAATTATGCATTTAGATGACTTTGTGCCAATCTATCACTATATCAAGTCAAAGTACTTCAGATGCAAAAAAATAGTCATCAATAAACAAAAACATAATTTAAGAACAAAAAGATAGCAATTGATTTCCCATAATGGTTTTAATAGTTGTAACAAATCCAATCTACAAGAAGTTTTCATCTCAGTAGATATAGGGCATCTTTATAGAAAAACAAAAATATGTGCACAAATTTTATCATTAATATTTATCAAGCCAGGAGCAAAAGGAACGTGCATGAATGGTTGTCAATCCATTGATTATGCAGTAGTAGGTATCTCCCTTCAACAAGGATGAGTTGAGATTATTGATTGGCCGGCCTTGCCGATTAGGGATTTTTGTAGTGTGGACTAGTCTGAATAAATGACTTGGATTGGCATAAATTGTGCATACAGATGACTTTTTGTCAAGCTATCACTATGTCAAGTCAAAGTACTTTAGATATGAAAAGACAGTCATCAATAAACAAAAACATAATTTAAAAACAATTATCTTCTTGTTTAACTTTAAAAAAAATAAAGGTTTGACACTGCCCTCAAATCAACCAATGCATATATCCAAAATCAATTGATTTTTCCTTTGACAACAAAATCACTTTTGAAATTAATACATTAATAACAAAAACTAGTACATACATTCCTGACTTCAAACCAATTTATGAAAAACAGTGAGAGAAAGATGAAGAAATTAAGAGACAATGAGATGCTTACCTAGAATGGCTAAGTACTTAGGTAACAAGTGTTCAGCTGGTTAGGAAGAATGATGAAGATGAAGACTACACAAGCAGGAAGACGGCATTGGTATGTGGCGGTTGCATTTTGCAAAGGTTTTTTTTTTCTTTTTTTTTATCTGGGTGTTTGGGGTTTTAGTTTTGTGACTAGGTTTGGAAGAGGAGTCTGGGTTGGTTTGATCATAGAGTGAGGGGGTTGGATAGAAAGGGAGAGGGGGCTGGGATAAAGAAAGAGAAGGGACTGGGACAAAGAGAGGGAGAGGGGACTGGGTGAGAGATGGCTGGGAACAAAAAGAGGGAGAGAGGGCTAGACGAAAGAAGAAGAGAGGGCTAGGACAGAGAGAGAGAAGGAGAGGGGGTTGGGCGAGAGAGGGAGAGAGGGATGGAAACACAAAGAGAGGGAAAGGGGGCTGGGAGAGAGAGGGAGAGAGGGTTGGGAACAGAGAGAGGGAGAGGGGGCTAGGCGAGAGAAGGAGAGAGGATTGGGAATAGAAAGAGGGAGAGGGGGTTAGGCGAGAGAGGGAGAGAGGGCTGGGAATAGAGGTTAGTTTTGGGACTGGTGGTGTGGGGTTCTACAAAAAGGTTCTGGTAAGGTTGGTGGTTAGGGTTCTTCTTGGTGTGGATGGGGTATGTGGAGATGTATGAATAGATCTAGCAGGGTGAGGAAAGGATGTGCTCATGTGTGGGTTGAGAAGAAGCGATTAAGAGTTACTGAGAGACAAAGGAGATCAGCGCCATTTAGGGAGAGAGAGGGGGAGAGAGAGAGATAAATAAAGGGGGGAAGAGAGAAATAGAGGAGGAAGAGATTGAAAGTTAGTGAGAGACAGAGGAAAGAGAGAGAAAGAGAAATAAAGGGGGAAGAAAGTAACAGAGGAGGCGCCAAACATAGGGAGACTTCTGACACAAAAAGGAACATTAAAAAACCTTCGCCAATGCACCAACGCAAATAATATGTTGACAAAATAATAGTAGATTTAGCAAGACATTTCCCTACGCAAAGGAATTGCATTAGGAAAAATTCCAGACATGCTTTGGAGGGAATCTGGTGGTGCCAAACATTTGCCACTCTACTTCCCTACGTCTAGTTTTTTGTGTGGCTAAAAGATGTATTTTACCGATGCAATCCATAAATTTGTAGGCAAAAGGGTTCTCTTTACCTACGCTTGGCAATGCGTGGGCAACAAATATTCAATTGATGTATTAATGCCTCCTTTTGCCCATGCATTCCATATATATATGCATAGGAAACAACTACCTTTTGCCTACAAAATTAGGGCTTCATGGGCAAAATGTGTAGGCATTGCTGCATGTTGTTGTAGTGTTTATTGTTTATTTGAATTAAGTTTTTCATTGTTAAACAAAGTTATTGATATCATAGTTCTCACCATAGAGTCAACATTGTATGTTTATGTGTAGTGATGATACGTATTTGTTACAATGGTTCCAAGTTTTTTTATTCCATCAAATGAGGTTTCAAATTCACATTTAAAAAATAAATCCATCTTTTCTCTTTTATTTAATTGCATTTTATTTTTATTTTCAGATTTATTTTAATTCGCTTTTACTTTCATTCAATTGGTAGTTTGATTATTATATTGTTTTGTAGTTTCTAGTTTCTAGGATTGTTTTAGATTAGGAGTTTTAGATTATGTTTTATTTCTGAGTTGTAATTTTAATTATAGATTTGAGATTGTAACTTTAATTTAATTTTTAGTTTAGTAGGACATCATTTTATATAGATTTTATTAGAATAGTACTAGTTCTTCAAAGGACCGGTTGTGAGATATATAGCTGCTTGTAGATACGCCTCCGACTCACTAGGTAAAACTACAATTGAGGCCTTGCATTGGGGCCATCGATCAAGTTTTTGGCACCGTTACCAAGGAGTTTTCATCACAAGAGGCAATTTTTGAACTTTCCTTTTTATTGTTTTGTGGGTGTAGAATAATATTGTTGGCATCATTCTAGATTTAGGTTGTGCATGCATGGAATGTTTAAACTAGCCCTAAAACATTAAAAAAAAAAGAAAGTGAAGATTCATATCTGATTTTTGTTAAATGCTGGACAAATTTATATTTGAAAATTAATTTTCTGATTTTACAAAAATCACATCTATTTTTGGAAATTACCATTAAACTAGTCCTATCATTAGCCAAGTTTAGGTTGATTCTTTTTTTCCTATTTAGGGCCAACTAGAATTAGTTTATTTTAGTTTTCTTTCTAGTTTTTAATCTTTTTTTTTGTTAAAGTTTCCAAAAGAATTATGAAACTTTCCTTAAATTGGAAAGGAAAAAAACCTTCCAATTTTGGCTTTTTGGGCAAGAAACTTGCCAAAAAATCATAAATTTAAAAACTTTCATTGGAAACTTGTTTCTTTTAGTTGTTTTTAAATTTAGGAATCAATTTTGAGGGAACCTTTCTTGTTCTTAGATTTTTTTTAGCTTCCTCATATGCATAAAAAAAAAAAGACTCCAAAATTGGCCACCCTCCTCTTAACACCCATCATGATGAATCAATGGGACTTCACGGCCCAGAGGCCATCCATCAGTTGTGAGAATATTTTCTATAAAACTGAAAATTGCTTTGCATGGTTACCTATATGCCACACTGACATTAACTTCTTCCAATATGGATGTGTGGAGGAGTGATCACCAAATTAGAGCCGAACATAATTACCCATACCCCACACAAACTTTCACTCCTTCTAATCTTGATGTATGGGGAAGTGGGAAGTTATCAAAGAGACACCCAAACATCTACAAATTCAAATGCGAGATTGGAAGCAATTTTAGAGGTATTGTAAAGACAAAAGGCTAAATCAAATGCACAGCAATGGCTTTATTCAAATGAAATGGGTAATATGTGTAGTCCAAGTTAGAAAAGTCAATCAAATTAAAACTGGCATAATGGACCCGATGTGCACAATGCTTACATGCCCCAAGATCCTACTCTGAGTGTGTTATATGGATATTCATTCTAAGAGGATTCCGATGCACCTCCAATATCCCTATGGTCATTTGCCTTCGATAAACTCCATCCGCCCGAATGGGCATATGAACCACCACCACTACCCCCGGAGAACTCTTTGGAGGACATGCTCCCTAAAGCCATTCAAAGACAAATCAAAATCCATCAATTAACTATAAGCGCTTTCAAAGATGAAATAAGATCTTTATTAAGAGAATATACTTCTCAAGTTGCACTCCATGAGAAGTAACAAGCTATAATACTTAGAAGTAACACAAAAATTCCACAAAGTGATTCAGCATTCAATGAATATCATTTATCAATGGATCACATAAATGCACATTGGGACTTAAGGGTTATGGTGAGCAAATTTATAGTGGTATGGTGGATGACGATTTTGACTTTGATATGTGTAAGCCCGTGGCTCCTTTCCCTCAAAGATTTAGCCAACTGAATAAGAAGAAGCTAGACTTCCTTAATGAGAATGATGAGCTTTTTCTTGATGATACTTCCTTTAAGTTTGACTCTTCTAAGGAATCCCACATTGTAGGTTTTCAAGAATTTTAAGTTTCCATGATTAATAAGACCACAAAAGCACCCCCATGAGCCCTTAAAGAAAAATCAAAACTGGGAGGAGAGCCCAATTTTTTAGATTTTAGAATATGAGACTTTGGAATCTGTGGAAAATGATGTGGAAATTGGTGTGCAATTATATGATCTTATTTTTAAAGAAATTGCACATCCAATTCTATAGTTGTTAGAGTTGCCGAAAGAAAAGGAGAAATTGTGTTTGGATGAATTATTGGACTTAGAGGAGAATAGCCATGATTTGACCTTCAAATCTAATATTTTGGAATCCTATGTGACATGTTTACACCTTCCAATCATGATGTTGCCATGGAGAATTTAATGCTTGTGCCAAAGGAATTTGGGGAAACACAAGAGTTATGGGCACATGAGGACCATGTACTACCCCATTTTCTAATGTTCCCTCCTCATGTGAAATTTTAAGACCCATTCTTAAAGGAGGAGGAGGTTTTTATAGTGGTCATGCCACACACATTCACAGGGAATATGCGGTCCTTATGTTCATTGAACTGCATATTTTAAAGCTACCATCTTTTCTTGTGCTCTTTTTGAAATGTATAGAGGAAAATTTTGTTTGAGATATGAGTGGATTCTAGGTTTTTGATCCAATAGTGTAGTTTTTTATTTTTTTATTTTTTTAGTGTAGTTTTTTTCCTTTTGTTTTTGGATTTTTTCTAATTATGGACAGGTTGCGAAAAAGCTATACACACGGGTGACTTTTTCTGCTTTCCCCTCTATTAATTTCTTTCCTCATGTCATCATTTTCGTTTATATACTGCATGTCATGCATAACATCGAGGACAATGTTCATCTTAGGTTGGGGGTGGGAACAAGAACTCTTGTCCATTTTTAGACAAAATTTCCAAATTTTCTTATTTTATTTCTAGATTTTTTTCAAAATTGTTTGAATTATTAGGATTTTTGTTTTTGTTTTAGGAAGTTTTTAAATTTATTTTCTTCTTCTTTAGAAAGAAATTTTTTAAAGGAATTGAGGCGATTTGAAAATATATAGGAATTTGGAATTTTCAAAACTTTTGGAAGGAGGTAGAAAGAAAGTTTGTTGTTTCTAAAGGAAGAAACCCATTAGAAAAATACCATAACTTGTTTTTTTACATATGCACACGTATACATTTTTCCCCCATGTTGAATAGGAAACTTTAATTTTGTTTTTGAAATTTTTTGGGAGAATACAATGAGAATTTAATATTCAGTTGTAAAATATTTTTTCGTTTGGTTCATTTTTCGTGGATTGTATATACTAGAACTAAAATGCATTAATTTGACTGAAACGAGAAAAGGCTATCTAGTGTTTACTTTTTGAATTAAAAAAAAAGAAAAAGAAAAAGAAAAAACAAAAAAAAAGTTTGTGCTAGTTTGGGTTTATAGCCTTTTTAACTCGAACTAGTAAGCCTGCAAAGGTATGTCTATACGTAGTGTCCTAAAGCCATCGAGTTTGGGAGTCATTGGCCTAATGCTCGTTACATGGTTTAATTAGAAAGTTTAATGGACCTAGACAATACACAGTCACAAAATGATTTGGTAAAAAAAAAGGAAGAATGATAATGAGTTATGGCCCAATGAGTGTCCATATAAATTTTCAAGGGATATGTGCAGAAATACATAACAACTAGGTTTACTCTCTAGATCCCAACTCTTCCTATATCATATGAACTTGGGAGTTTCTATGTTGGGAAAAGTGAGTCAGTGAAAAGTGTCCATAACAGTTTGCAAGAAAATATGTGCGAGAATGAACAAGGACTATGTATGCTTCCTGGATCCTAACTTTTCTTATCATATGAACTTAGAAACCCTTGTGTCGACGAAAGAGAGTGAAAGAAAAGAGGCCCATTGAAGTAAATAGTAGTGTGGTTGCCATCTTAGTAGCTTTGAGACGAAATTTATTTTTGCTAAATTTCGTGGGATCGAAATATTTGAAGAAAAAATTCTATTTTTACAGCATTATCGTGGCATATTTCGAATAAGTTGTTGATGTATACATTTTTTTACTGTGCATGCAAGTTTGATTTGAATTTGAGATAGTTTTCAAAAATAAAACTATGAACCAAACTTGGAAAAGTCTGAAATTTTGATTACTATAGATTTAAAAAAATATCCAATGAGAGTGGATTTTCTTTTGGAGAATTTTTTTTTTACATTTTTTTAGTTTGTTCAAACAAAAAAAAGACAATTTTGTGTGTATATTCACTACAACTCTCACAAGACACAACTCGTCCACTAGGGAAAACCTAGGAGTTTAAGGGCTTGCTACATATGCTAAATGTAGTCGAGAGTGTCAGTGAAAGTAGCATTTTTTTTCTGCATTTTCTTAGGTTAGTTTAGTTTAATTTTCTACTATATACTGCATATGTTGCTTAGGACTAGCAAAATGCTAGTTGGGGGTGTGATTAGTGCCTAAAAAAGCATTATTTTCATTATCATTTTAGGGAATTTTAAGGACTTATGCATTAAAAATCTCTTCATTAGTTAAAAATCTTATGTTTTAGAATTTGAGCATCAGTGTAGTGTTTTCATGCAAAACTCATTCAAAAATCACATCTTTTTATAAAATCATGAAAATTTCCACTTTAAGAAGGTTTTTCAAAATCTGATTTTTATGATAAAATTTATCATCATCATTAGTTAAATCACAATCAATGGTGTCATTTTATGTGAATTGGGCCGTCATTAGTGCATTTGTGACTTATGGTCAAAATTTTCATTTTAATTAAAAGTTGTTTTTGTTTCTAGGGAAAATTGAAGATAAGGGTCCCACTCTTCAATTGTTGTATGAATCTAAATTTGGATTTCAAGAACTCAAATTGGAATGAAGAAAGGAAAGCCATTGTGGAGAAAATTCAAGAAAAGGAAAGTCAAAGAAGAAGAGATAAAACATAGAAAGTCAATCTTGTTATTATTATTATTATTATTATCATTTTTTATACTATGGATTAAAATAGTCATAACTCTCAAATTGAGTGTCCGATCAAGACAATCTAGGTACTGTTGGAAATCTTTTTTTGAAGAGATATATGTGGAACCTAAGATTACACAATCAGAGTTAAAACGATAAAGTTATGACCTTGGGGAGTTGATTGTGTATTTTTATGCAGGATTGCATAAAATCAAAATTTTATTTTGATTTTAGAAAGTAGGTGTAGAGAGAAATTTTTACAAGAAAAGGAATTAAGAATCTTTCTACTTACTATATATTTGCTAACTTTTGGCTAAAGAAGGAGACCGAACATTTTAAAGAGTATTCAAAGGGGGTGTTGCACAACAGCACAAGCCCTCTCTCTCTCTCTCTCTCTCTCTCTCTCTCTCTCTCTCTCTCCATCTCTCCTCCACCCCAAGGTGAGTTAGGCTAGCCCTCTTAGGTTCCATCCACTCCAACCATTCCGCAATCTTCTTCATCCTTAGAGGATAACATGAAGTAAAGACAAGTTGAAGAGTTAGGCGAACAACAAATCTTTCTTGAAGTTCATGATCTTTTGGTAGGATTGATGTAATTGTTTCAATTTAATAAATTTGAATTTATTGCTTATTTGAATTAAGTTTTTCACTGTAAAAAAGAGTTAGTGATATTATAGTTCTCACCATAGAGTCAACAATATTGTATATTTATGCATAGTGACACTGTACGTATTTGGTGCAACGGTACCGATTTTTCTTTGATTCCATCAAATAAGGTTTTAAATTCAGATTTAAAAAATTGAAATCCATTTTTTATCTTTTATTTTATTGTAGTCTATTTTTATTTTCAGATTTATTTTATCCACTTTTACTTTCATACAATTGGTGGTTTGATTATTCTATTGTTTTGCAGCTTCTAGTTTCTAGGATTGTTTTAGATTCGGTTTTATTTCTGATTTGTAATTTTAATTTTAGATTTTAGATTGCAATTTTAATTTAATTTTTAGTTTAGTAGGACATTATTTTGTATAGATTTTCTTAAGATAGTACTAGTTTTCAATAGGACAGGTTGTGAGTTACGTTGTTCCCTGTGGATACGATCCCGTCTCACCGGGTAAAACTACAATTGAGGCTTTGCACTTGGGAACATCGATCACTTTTTCACCATTAGATGGAATTCTCTTCTTCTTTGGTTTGCCGGGAGGTCTTCCTGACAAAGGAGGTAGAATAAGAGCATTTGTACTACTACACTCTGCCATATCAAGTGTTGGGATAGGATTGATTGATTAAGAATATGGATCACGAAAAACACTTACGGAAAAATGATCCACACAGAAAAAAAAAAAAGATTCACACGACTCTTCATGATTGCCAAAGCTGCATCTGAACAAGGAAAACCATTTAATTGCCACTTATAACAATTGCAGGATTGCTTCTCAATGTCCACAGAAATAGATGGTGTTGAGTTTACTTTAAAAAAATCACTTGAATGAGCTACCATCCACGACCTTGACTTATTCAATGACATTTGAAACCTCTTTTCCATCAATGAGCACAGAATCGCATTCCACTTCCTTGAAGTCATTCTCCTTTCTGTCATTATCTTCATAATCTGAGCTATTATCTTGTCAACCAACTTCATAATTAGCAAGTGACGAGCTTCACAAATCTAAGAGTTGAAAGACTTAGAAACACTAGAGCACATCTCACCATACCATATCCCACCAAAATAAGCATTGGTTCAATTCTTATACGGCAAGCTCTCCAAAAAACTATGCACATGGCTGCCACCATTACACTTTAGAGTCTCTAAATTTTCACGGAAAGAGGGCACTGTAGGAGCATGAGCACATAAACAAAACTTTTTTACAATATTTTCTCTACAGCTCTTCGGTCTCCCACTCAATTTCTCCCTTATTTTTCAAATGAACAAGACATAATGCATGAAATCAATTTGGAAAAACTTTCGGAACAGCCTCCACCAACCCCATATTCCTATCTGATATAAAACTGACATTCCACTCGAGTAACAAGATCATAGACTATTGTGACCAAAACTAATCCAATTTTTGTTGTTCTCTGAATCAACAATAGCAAATGCTAGAGGAAATAAGCCTGCAGATACAAATACACAACACACAAATATGAGCATGTTAGTTCTAGAATAACAAACAAACAAACAGGAGCAACAACATAAGAAAGGGAAAATAAACAAGAACATCAATTAAACAAATCAAACTCATTTTCTTCATTTTACAAATAAACACTGATAAAACCTACAAGAAATAAACATACAGATACAAACACACAATACACAAACAGGAACATATCAACTAAACAGTAACAAAACCAGAAACAGGAACACACACAATAGAAAAGTGGAAATAAACAAGAACAGGAACATCAGTTAATAATAAATCAAGTTCAATACTAAAACAAAGAAAAAAACAGGAATATTAAAACAACCAACACATTTCCAAAAATAATAATCCTACACCTTAATTTCCATTTTCCTTGTGGCGCCAAGTAAATAACTTTTGTGCCTTTCCTTTAGAAATGTTTCATCAAGGAATAACATAGCATGACAATGGTTGAACTCTTGTATACAAGCATGAAACACAACAAATAGCCGCTTGAAATGCCTACTACTTGCATCCACCTCAAGCACAACATGACTACCAAGATTGGAAGCTCTAACAACATCCACATACCAACGAAGTTGATAAAAAAAAACACAACAACAACACCAAATACCTTATCCCTTCATTTTTCAATAGCTAATAAAGCTTGACAAAAACTAATGACCAAATCATAATTCAACTTCAATTCACTCACAATATCAATAGGCCATGTCAAGGGCTTTTCACACAATTGATCAAGTATCAAGCCGCGAATTAAATCAGAATTCATGTACTTGTTCTTCTCAGTTTGCACACATTAACTACAACTGTGCACATTGTACAACAACTTTATAAAAAAAAAAGAACCATTTGCAATATCCTTTGCTGCATGAACACTTCACAAACAATTAATGACCTCCCATAAAGCACAAACAACAATAACTTTAGTATCATTATTCCTCACATTAGCAAACTCAAAGCCTACTTTAACAGA
The DNA here is from genome assembly GCA_037013555.1 of Sextonia rubra. Lineage (NCBI taxonomy): Eukaryota > Viridiplantae > Streptophyta > Magnoliopsida > Laurales > Lauraceae > Sextonia > Sextonia rubra. Next base: position 98,345,137 of record JASUAD010000001.1, on the reverse strand, counting down.
TACTTATACAAATAATTACGGAACTCTTTGACACCACCTTCAAAGCACTGCCCAACACTTTTAATACAATCAACCAAACTGGCAAACAACAAAACCTTCCTATCAGGAACACAAAATGATGGCAATAGGTCAGATTCAACCTCAACATCTACATCTCTTTAATTCTATTGCCAAAACACCCTTACTACCACACTATCAATGGAATCATCATCAATAATACTTTCCTCTAAAACAACTATATCCACACGATCAAGCATAAAAAAATCAATAAGAATAAAAATATTCACCATATTCAATTCATTATCAAGAATACAACTAGAGTGGCTCAGTAAAGAATATAAAACAGATAATGAATCCCGTTTCAAATCTTTTCATTTACAACAAATATCATTAACAAGCTGATCAAAAGTGTATCACATGAAATCTTCAAAATCTTGGTCCAACACCCAGACTGACACAAAAATATTATCGGACGAGCCAAAACTACACATCCACAATGCAAAAACAAGTCAAAATCAAAAGAACATAAAAAAAAAACAAACTATACAAAGCAAGTTCATAAAAGAAACAAATAACAAATTGAACAATAAAATAAATCAACAAAAAAAAACATGAAGAAAACAAATACGAACATCCAAAATATTAACAAAAAAAAAAAAAAAAAAAGAAAAGGAACATCAAACACATTACAGAAAAGAAAACATATAAATAAATTGGAACATGAAACAAAAAAAAATCATAAAACAAGAGCATGAAACATATATATGACATGTTCTTGTTTATATATATATATATATATATTGTTGACATATTCCTGTTTCTTCAATATATAATGCACAAACAGGAACATCCAACTTATTATAAAACATATATGAAATGTTTTTGTTTTTTTAATTTATAACACACAAACAGGAACATCCAATATATCATAAAACATATATGACATGTTCTTGTTTCTTCAATATATACAATGAATTGAAAAATGTATAAACATGTTTCTGTTTATTATGTAATTTACTAACATGTTCTTGTTTATATATGTATGTCGTTGACATGCTCCTGTTTCTTCAATTTATGATACATAAACATGAACGTGAAACATATATGCCATGTTTTTATTTCTCACACATATAAAATAGGAACATAAAAAATCTATAACAAATGAAATCATCAAATTACAATAGAAAAATAAGAACAAACAGTAACAACTACAAATCACACAAAAAAGAAATACATAAACAAAAAACACAAAGAAATAATCAACGAACCTAAACACATAAATTCGACATTCATATTAAAACTAAAAAATATTAATTATACAGTCCGCACTAGTTTGCGAAATCATTGGCGAGCAGAGATTACAACTTCAAAAGATACGACGAAGAGAGTCTTGATTACAGATAAAATCACGAATAGATCGTTACCAATACCATTCGAATGATCAAATAAGGGCAGCAATCCTAACTTCAAAACACACACTGAACAGAGTCTTCCATATGAATAAACATAAGAGACAATATGAATAGGGCAAACATATCATACAAGGGTGAACTCATAAAAAAAATTAAAATAAAAGAATGGACTTGAACCACCAAATAGTTGATACTGCTAAACTTAATCCATTAAAAATAAAACCACTGGATTAGGAGCCCAATAACGATTAAAAATCAGACTTGGCCCAATTTACCCTAAAATAAAGTATTAGATTTTTAAAATAAAAAATCTTGAAGTAGATTCTAAAAAATGATAATAACAACAAAGTTTCAAACGATCCAATTTTTGAACGGTAAGAGAGAATTTATTAAAAGCAAGGAAGAAAAGAGGAACAGACAAAAACCACAGACAAAGACATGAGAGATCCTAATCAAAAGTCTAGATCAACTTTCATTTTAACAATAGGCATCATGAATACTATACCAAGTCTTTTCTTTGATGATGCCATTCAAGATAGATACAGGAGATCAAGAAAGAAGAAATAGCCAGTCGTTTGGTCCTTAAGAAATTATTATTTATTTTTGTACTATTTGATTCTCTATTGTATATATTTAAGATGGACCTTTAATTTTATATTGCCCATTTCGTTTGAGAATTATCTCAAATTTCAATCAAAGTGAAGTCTCATCCAAAGTTAAATTTACCTTGTGTGAAAATAAAATTTTATCCTCATATATGTCCAATGAAATAGTTAATATGGCTTCAATTGAGTGAATCTTGAAAAAGATGAAGAGCAAACTTACTCTGGTCACATAAATATTTACGATAAATCATTATTTCCGGTTAGGTCACCATTTTAGTAATATGTGTAATACTAATATCTGCTGTTTTCTTTAGCAGGTCAGTTTCATTAATTGTCCCCTAATGTATTCGGTCTGTGTAAATTGACCAGTACAAGACATGGGTTTCCCTACTTTTTTATTCTTGTACAGTCAACTATCGGCCAAAATCCTTTTTAGAGTGAAATGTGACCCAGTGCCAAGAAGACATTTTTACCCTTTTGGCCTTTTCTTGGCATCAAAGTCATACTTGGATTCAATTTCTGACTCCCAAGTAATTTGTGGTCATGAAGAAGAAGAAGACGTTCTAAAATAACTCCCTTTTTCTACGAAAAATAGTTGGAAGTTGATTGTGATATACTGACGCTGTTCATTTCTCTTCTCCCTTGTCGGTTTTTTCATTTTTGGTGCAGAAGTTCTCCCTTCTTGGCCGGTTAAAATAATATAATACCTAGTGGTTGTGGTAAGGTGTAACTTGTGTCTTGTCAGAGCACTCATCTAGCGGAGCAGTGAGGATGGAAGAAGAAATTGATCCAGAAAGAGGTGTTCCTGTCCTAGGCGGTAATATCTTTTATTTTTCTCTCTTTCCAATAAATAGTTACAAATCCACGCGCACTCACCGCCCAGAGATTACGCCTGTGGGTTGTTTTTCTTTGGTAAAAAAAAAGTGCTTCACCTCTATTAGTTGATTGGCATGTTATATTTTACTTGGACACCATGACTTTAAAACTTAGCCCAAACCAAAGCTCTCCGATCAGATTTTAAAAGGTTTCAGTCACAGATTTTTCATGTGTTTTTTCAAAACATAAACTATACAGGGTCCCGATTTCAGTGGCCTCCATTTTCTATTTTGCTTTTTTACTTACATACAAGGTTCAAGATATGAGATGAGAGGAAAAGAATACAAAGTAAAGTTATAGTTAGGATCTTTCACTTTCCCATGTATCAAATTGCAAGGGTGAGGAGTACGTGGGTATTCATTTCTTATGTTCTTTGAAATGGCAAGATTATTTTATCCTCGTTTTTTAAATTCATAACCTTTGATCTTTATTTTTAGCCACTCATTATGTGAATCGTATGTATTCCATGCATATCTATTCTAATGCAAAACAAACATACACTAAAGTTAGAAAGGGTTTGAAACCATGCTTGAACTCTAAAACCAACTTGAGATGAGCTATTATATAAATTCAGTTATTCTGGTGACTTGCTTCCGTTGTCACTAGTGGCAGACCAATGATTATCGTTTCAAAGGTACAGATTTAAATAGACAATTGGATTTGGGGAACAGACCCACAATCTTCATATAGGTTTTAGGGGCTGTTTTTTATGCGATGTTCAAAGTAGTGTTAGAATTTTCATTATATATAATTTTAAAAGAATACCGATATCAATTGGTGCAACCACCCCCATATAGATGTACTTGGGTCCATCCCTATCTACAATGCAAGATCACTAAAGTTATTCTTGAAAACATATATTTCCATGGTAAATATTCCAGTTGACAATTGCCCTTACTATTTTTTTCCTTAAAAACTATCAGTGGGACCCATCTATCACTCAATCAAAATGTTACAATGGACATAGAGCTCTTCATAGTCACAGGACCCAAGTTTAGAATATATCCATATGGATTGGACAGTTAGATTTGCACAAAGCACACTAATTAAGTAGTCTTGTAAGCCTAGGGTTCACATTTCACGAGAAAATAAAAACTATTGCATCACAATGAAATCTTGTCTGACCCTATGACCTCTATCATCCTAACTATCATAGCATCCTAATTAAAATTCCAGACACAACTCAGATAAAATCAATCAAATATTCTAAAAAACTTATCTTGGGATATTTTTATTTTCCAGCAACTCCTTTCTAAGGTGTGTTTGAAAACAAGTTTTCCATGGAAACTATATTAATTAGTTGATTGTGATCTAATATATATATATATCCCCCCTAGTGTTTGGTTATCTTGAAATATATTATACAACATGTTACATCCTGTTAAAAGTGTTATATTACATTATTTTAGAATATAATGTATAAAATAATCCTTCATATAAAATTCTATGAGAGTAATATTTTTAGCATGATATCTCCCCATTTGTGTTCACGAAAACAATATATCATAGTTGTCTCACTGCCATTTCTAACCTCAGATGATCCCTCCTAACGTTAAATTGATCCCATTATGACTGTCATCATGAGGTGCATCCTACCATAATTACACAGATCTGATGATGAGCCACAACATGATTACTCACATTATGCGCGGCCCCTGTTGATTATAAATATTTATTAGGTGGATTCAATTACGATTACAACATAATATGGGTCCCATAGTGATAATAAAGATTAGATTAAACATAGCCACCTAACATCGTGTGAGTCTCATCATGCGAACCAACAATTGAGATATTCCACCATCAACCCACATTAGGTAGATTCCTTGGTGATTACCATAATTAGGTGGATGCAATCTTGATTACCAATTTCAAATGAGTGTGAATGATTTTAACATTCCCTGCATCCCTGAATAATTCCAACAAAAGATAGAGCACATCATTCTAATCACCATTAGATTTATGTAACACTGTGCTTAATTACAATATGTTGGACCCACCATGATTACCAACATTAAGGGTGTGTTTGTATATATAGTTTTCCACAGTAGAAATGTTGAAAGTGGAAAAAAATTTTCTGCATTATAGTAATTCCATGTGTGAGACCTCAATTAACTTAGGTAATCTCTTGAGATAAGACCAAGTCAAACATGTCTCTGAGCCAAAAAAGGGGAATCAGCCGGAGTTAAGGACGGAGTGAGCACTTCTATTAGCATCATGAGCCATTATCCACGTCCTAACAGTAGGCTTATAAGTCAAACCCTCATCTTAAATCAACATGACGTGTTATAAAGTCGTGTAGTCCTGGATCACATAAGTCCCTTGAGGTGAAATCAAATCGATGCACCTTAAATGGATGTCATATTGATTTTTTGTATTAGCGGGTTACATTGCTTTCTAACATCATTATTGCAGACATTAGGTCTTTAACAATAATAAACATGTTTGATAGTCACTTTGATTTAGGGCTCCTTACATGATATAAGGATTAATATAAATTTAAATTATTAGTAGGTTGTATAAATTGAGATCATTTTTGGATGATTTCACTTAGATTTGCAATGCCTTTATTTCTAAGAAAGTTGAGCCTGTTTGGCAAACTTACTTTGCCAATAAAGTCAAGAGAAAATAAAACAAGAGGGGTCAAATAAAAAAGTATTAAATAACAAATTAAAGTCAGTCCATGGGAGGATTGTTTATTGAATTTTTCTAATAAAAAGAATAGTTTCTTTTTTTTTTTTTTGTGATTTAGCGGCATGTGAATGTAACTTTTTGACTTTTTAGATAAAAAGTATTTGTGATTTTTTTTAAATTTATTACTTTTTTACTTGACCCTATTCTTTTCTTGTATATTGAGTTGTCCCTTTACTCCACACCACATACTAGTAATTTTTCCAAACTATGGATCACCATAACTAGATTGGTCCCATTATGGTTTAATGTTAAATGTCTCATCTGAAATACCACCATTAGGTGGTTCTTTCATGATATTGACCAGCCAAACATGGCCCCCGCTTAGGGCGGGCAATATAATTTATACTATAAAAAATCTACAAATCTTTAAGAATTTATAAGAAATTTAAAATATTGTATTTTATGTTTGAAATTATATTGAAATAGAAAGTGAAATAAAATAATATAATGATATTAAAGTGTTTTAAAGAAACGAATGAATTTGTGAAGGCTTTAAATGGAAACAATGGCTGCTCTTGAAGATATTAATTAAGCGATTAATTAAAAAAGATTTATACAAATTTGAGTTGACTATGATGTAGCCATCTTTAAGGTATAAGAAAAAGGCGGCATTGAGCGTGGGAGATGAAAGAAAAATCTCCGTCAAAATCAAACACAAGATAGTAAAAATCAGATAGTAAACATCAATTGAATAAATTGAAGTTGATTTTTGGATTGGAATTAGCCTCTTTCATATATAATAATTTGTTGCAGGTTTTAGGTGTTGAAATCCTTATAAACGGCCAATGCTTAGTTTGGTAGCAATGTTCAACATCAAAGTTAGCCCAATATTAAAATAGGACTAAGATTTTATCTTGTGGCGATGAAATGATATTCAAATATGTTGATATTCTATTATGAAAGTATTTAGACACTCCTAATATAATATGCTCTATTGTAAATGGATTGTTCTTCTTTGAAAGGGAGATATAATTAATTTGGTTACTTGAAATATAACATCTTGATTTTTAAAATGAATAATCTATTTTGTTAGACATGAGTGGTCCTAAGAAGTAAATTTGAGCCACTCGGCTAAGCCATAACATATATATGGTTAAGCCGTAAGAATACTGTGAACTTAGGATATTAGGGATTTTAAATAACTTTGTAGGGCTTTAGATATGGCAACTTTTCCCCAGTTAAATTAGCCCATTGATGATCAAATGATAAGGAGGATAAGTATAAAGCTATCACTTATCCCATTTGATTTTATGAATGATTTCCTAATGTCACGTCATGGGTCCTGATATAAGAAGAGGTGTCTTTTGTAAACATAATGTAACAGGGAGATTTTGGTAATACAATAATACCAGACGTTTTATGAATACATCATATTGAATAACTTCGAAAACACGGATTATCTAGCATAGGGTTGGCTAGTAACTATCCTCGATAATTGCTTAATTTAAATGCATTCATACTGGTAAATAACCTTGCCCTTAACATGATGTAATCATGTTTCCATTCTTCCTAACAAACTTTGAGGCAATCAGTCTAGAACTTCTATAAAGTGTGTGTTCGTGTGCTGAAATAGGTGTAGCTAAGGTTGAAAGGGTTTGAGCTCTATTAGCTCAATCAAGTATGCATTAATTGATTATCAGATACTTGTTAATTTCGATTTTTATGATCAAATATGATCTTAAGACTGAAACTCTATCTGCATGATATGAAAAGTATAAATGAATCTGTATGAATATGAGACAATCACAACAATTGATCATAAGTATGAAAGATATGAATTCGAGTTAATCTTGATACGTTGAGTCGGCACCACTTAGCTTGTACCCTTATTAGGTTCGACAGGATCAATTTAGGTGTCCCTTATGTCACTGTTGTAGTAGTCTAGTGAGGAGTTGTCGGCACTCATCGGAAAGCTAGACTAATCCCCTAGCGTAATTCCCATATGTATATTATATGCTCTCTTTAGATGATATGCTCTCTTCATGGAGAATATAGCAGCGTGGATGCCAACTAATATGTTTCGATATCCTGTTTATGATTTGTTACTCATGTTTACTCATGTACAATATGCGTAGCTTACGATTATTGATTTCTCTTAATCAATATGCTCTTTAATTCATTTGATGCATCATGATGGTTTTATATATCTCTATACTTGTTTAACCATTATGTTAATAGTGTTACCCTTGATGTTATAGGTACTGAACCCAACGCAGTATGGTAAATGACGTACGCCGGTGGGAACCTCAACAAAACATCGGGGAGTAAATGAGTGAAATGAAGATGATGTTTTCTATTAGTTATCTTACGAAGAGCGACAATGGTTTCTTTGTTGGGTTGTTTAGCTTAGACATGCTTGGACTATGGTTGTTCTTGCACCTAGCAATTTAATAACTACATATGTAATTTTGGATTTTATATATGTTTAAGTAATTGTTTCCATACAAATGTGGATGGTTAAATACAGACTTCAGACTTATTTATGAAATGGATGATGTTTCTTTTATTGTTGCTTATGATCATTACAGGTGTAATTCACAGGCTTCCGCTTACTATTGAATTTAATTTATGTGTTGGGGGAAACTTCTCTACACGTTCTTGTGGAATCTCCCTTGTAGTGATTTATGCGTGTCTTCACATGTATAGATTTCTACAAGATTATGTATGCGTACCCCGTGGGGCCCATTGTAATCCCCAATTCCCGAGATCAGGGCATGACATACGTAAGTAATGGTATCATAGCATGAATCCTAAAAAACATGCAAGTGAGCTACGGTGTTGTGGTATAAATAAGTCTGGAATAAAAGATTTAGAAATTTAGGGAACGTGGTGAAGATACGGTAAGTGCGTTGGGATATGGGTCGTATAAGATATTTTGAGTCTACTAACACTTTGCTTGAAATAATAGTGGTTTTCTTACAGATAATGACCCCAATTCCAACAGTAAATAATACCTGTCACGGTTCCTCAAGCAATACCAGGAATGATGTTTTAGAGGATGTTCTTGTTGAGAATTTAGATCGCGTGCCTCCACCTTCTCCGTCTACAGATAATCGATTCCTTTTGATGATGCAAAGCATGTTAAAGATGATAATGGAGTAAGTAACAAGGATCAGTGAGAATAAAGCTGCAATGCAAATGTGAGTTACAACAATAATGAAAAAACAAGCTTAACTATAACAGAATTTGGCAATAGTAGAGGAGAGTTTGCAGGATTCTCTGAAAAAGAAATCCAAGAGGGATGCATCATCCTCTAAGGAGCACCTTGGGCAGTGGATGAAACAAAAGATCAAGGCTCGTAGTTCTAAAAAACCAGTGTGTGATCTATGTGGCAAGGGCTACAAGATGAATAAATGCTTGAGAAAAACTAGAGCATGCTTTCATTATGGTTCGATGGAGCATCCACTAGCAAAATGTCTAGAGAAAAAAAAAGCCAGCGAAGCCCTATTGTGCTAACAACAGCAATCAGTTAAGCAACCTCATTAGAATCAAGTTATAAGTAGTGTTAGCAAAGGTGATCTCTTTATCTACTACCTTCATTCTCTGTTGTTCTTTTGCTTGTAGATGTTATAAGTAGTCTATGGATTTGCTCTTTAGGATAGTCTCTGAGATACTTGTTGTATATGATTTTTCAAGTGAGATTCTGAAAGTATTCTCCTTAGTGATCCTGTGAAGATATTTGGTGTTATTTGTTAAGATACAGTTGACACACTTCATATGTATACTAATTATGGCAGTTAAATCGGTGGCTATTGAGTATAATTGATTACCGCCTTATATTGATGAGTTGTCCCATTAATTTCAAGGTGCAGGATGATTTCCAAAAAGAAAAAAAATTGATTTGAGGATAGGTTATTTCAACTTTAAGCTCGAGCGTAAAATGTTCGAAGATCAACTCTTAAGATCAAATTTGGACGTAAGGAGTTCTTGATGGATTATTGGATTAATTAATGTTCCAAATATATTGTGAATTAAAGAATGGAATTCTTATTCCCTACACGGTTTGGTTTGTGGATTACAGTTATCATTGATGTCTTGATGTATTTTGTTAGTGCTCGAGATAATCCTTTTAGAACTTTTCTTCACCTATTGAGGATTAACTGATTTTACTAATTTAGAGATGTAATTCTTAATTAACCAAGTTGTGGTCTTAAGTCATATCATATCTTAAGTTGAATGTTCAATAATCCAGTAGATTTGAGATTATTATCAGTTGGCAAAGATTGAAGTCAGTTACCTAGATTCGGAGCTCCTTGTGGTCTTACAAGATATTATCATAGGATTATGAGATAATTCCAAAATCGTAGTTTCATTTGTTAATTAATTAAGATAAATAATTCTTGTGTGGATAGACCGGTGTGAGTGTAACTTCTAAGTCTTGCGAATTCTTTGATTCTTTTAGAAATAGTAGATCTGTGTGAGGATGTAAATACTAGAATTGATCCAATAGATATAATCAGGTAGTTGAAGATTCAGATTTAATTAGAGTCCTTGATCACATAATTAATGATACTATTATCTAGACTCATTTCCTGAGAGTTTATTTAGAGTATATCCTAGATGGGATTCCAAATTTCTTCGCCTAGTAAATTCATGAAAAAATTTTGATGTTAATTGACAAAAGAAAATTTGCACCGTTTAAAGGCATATTGATCAAAAGCAGTTGAGTTATGTGACTTGTAAGAACAAATCACTCATCGCCAGTATTGATGAATTGCTCAATCAAATCAGCGTGTAAAGGATATTATTTAAATTGATCAAGGCTCGGTTGATATCAATTTAGCATCTAAAGTTACGTGATTTGAAGCTATGTCCTAATTAGAAAAGAGCGTTATAAATTCTTGGCTATTTATTTGGTGTCAATTAATTTGATGGTATTTATGATTTTATTAATAGAATGCTTGCATATTCTTAAATCAGTTATGATGTTTATTAAGAATATCCTTATGTAATATGATCTTACTATTAAAGAGGTGGATCACTGAAAGACTTCTTTCTACTTTTGAAGTGTGATCAATTAAATGATAATCTAGAGACTATAATTTTGGATCTGATTAAATTGTGTCTAAAGATCAATCTCTTGCATCATGTTCGGGTTATATCCTTTTCCATACATAATTGAGGTGACAAATAATTTGAAGTGTATATATATCTTTGTCTAATGGAATCTTTCTTTATTCTTAAGAGCAATTTATGGTTACCTTCATCGATGATATTTTGATGTATTAAATTCATTTGTAAAAATGTTGGATACAAGAGAAATTCTATTCAAGCATGAGGATTATCATTTCACTCGTGGAGCATCTGAAATATATTTAAACCTAAAGGCATGTTTGATGAAATAATTCGGATGACTATTTATCGTTAGTGATTTGATAAGGGTCTTGGATCAAATGGTGATTAGGCTACTAATTCCTAGGTAGGATTAATGTTCGTTTGGGCTAGTAGGCTGCTTTATAATCGTGATTGATGTTTCTCAGTTGTTGGTGACAAGTCTTAGCTTCAACACAAAGACCAGCCGAAGTTAGATATCTAATCAGACCTTCCATCCGGGCTTCTAAAGGCATGAAGTGTGCATCCTTGTGTTCGAAAAGAAGTGGACCTAGAGGATTCCTTAAGTTTTCAATCATCGTTAATGCACTGGAGTCGACGCATGAAGTCCAAGAATCGAAGAATGTCATTCCAAGCAGAGAAGTTTCAGCAACAATAGCAGAAATGTCCTGGAATTTCAAACTGATGATAGAGTAGTCTTGAAGGTTTCATGAGGAAGGAAATTTGTTTTGGGTAGAATTCGTAGGAATTCTCGATGCCTTTCATGTGACGAGGCTTCGTAAGATGACTCTAGACCTGTTTCGCGTCATTAAATATGAGGAGATCAAAGTGGAACCAGATGCCATGCATGTGAAGTTGCTTTATTGTGTCATTTACGAATGAATAGGTTTGGTAAGTATTCCCGATTTGTTTTATTATTTGGTTTTATTAGTTTGTTTCATTCGGAGGACAGAATGATCTTAAGTAGGGTGACATGTGGGGTCCCAACCCAACTTAATTATAATTTATATTAATTAAACTTGATTTCCTATTAATATATGCATTTGTCTTAATTCCTCTTGTTCTTAATTTTTAGTAGGACTCAGTTGGATAGGTAGTTTGGTTCGAACTTTACTTAGGTAGTTGAGGACCTTCTTGTAAATTAGAGTCTCATGGTTTGCATCATTTTGGCACCACATTAATTGCATCATGAGCATTTCATTTTGTGGGTCAACTTTTATGTTTAGCCCAACTCAATTCGGATCCATCCTGGCCCAGTTGAAATCCATTTGACTCAAACTGTGATTTCCTCAGTGAATATGGACTTGCATGCAAAACTGTAGAAATTTGAGTTTAAAAAGAGGAAACCATCATTCCTCTTCATTCCCTCAAGTCCTTCTCTGGTTAAAGCTCCTCCATCTTCGTTCTTTTCTCATCTATTCTTCAAACTTTAGCTAGAAACTGAATCCTAAGAGTTCACATGTGCTCCTACTAGCTTTTATTCATCTCCTTCACATCCTTGGGCATCTTCTTCCAAGGAACTCACCGATCGATCTTATTTCTCACAATCTATAGCCCTTTCACGTAAGGAACCACTCTTACTTCATTTTCTTAAGTTCAAAGGAGTCAAGGAAACTCAAATGAGTAACATGTATGCATCTTACACTTGATTCACCATTTGCATGTCTTTGCATGTAATAGAATTTGCTTCTATTGAAGTTTTCTTTGCCATCAAACCAAAGAAGAGGCTAGTTTTAGATATAGCACTGATATAAGGCAAGTATAAGAGTATATATTACTACATATATGCCTAACTTCATTGATTATTAATGTGATTACTCTAAATAAAAGTTCACAACTCATCTACACTTGATTAAGTACACATATATGTTAGATTAGGTGATCATGAGTATAACCATGTAATATTAATGATATGTGGGCATGTAAGACCTAAGATGATAATTTGGAGTAAAAGAAACCTCATTGGAACCCAATTTGTAGAGTTATGCACATGAACTCATACTTTAGAACCTGTTTCTGAGAGTCCTAAAGCTTACGGTAAAACCCACGGCTAAGCCATAAGTATCTACAGCTTAGAATCCAGAGAGCTCAAAGACCCACATTGAAACTACGGCTAACCCTCGCTAAGCTGTGGAATCAACTACGAATAAGCCGTAACCCTCCCGTAACCAAGCCATAAGACAGTCTATGGTGAACTTTCTAGAGAGCCACAAAATCAAGAATTACTCTACGACTCACCCACAGCTAAGCAATGAATTGTACTATGGCTAAGCCATAGCCCAGCTGTAGCCTAGTCGTAGGCTATATATGGCTAAGCCGTAAGCCAATATACAGCTAAGCAGTAAATGCGCATGAAATTAAGAAGTAAATCTAAGCCACTCATCTAAGCCGTAACATGTATACGGCTAAGTCGTAAGAACACTGTGAACTTAAGATTTTAGGGCCTATAAATGACTTTGTAAGGCTTTAGATATGACACCTTTTCCCCAGTTAAATTAGCCCAATGGTGATCAAATGATAAGGAGGAAGAGTGTAAAGCTATTATTTATCCCCTTTAATTTTTCGAATGATTTCTTGATGTTACGTCATAGGTGTTGGTATAAGAAGAGGTGTCCTTGCATACACAATGTAACGCCAAGATTCCAAGATTCGGTAATACAATGACACTGGACTTTTTATGAATATATTGTGTTGAATGCCCTCGGGATCACGGATTATCTAGCATAAGGTTGGTTAGTAAATCTCTTTAATACCTTCTCAATTTAAATGCATTTATATTGTTAAGAAATTTTGTCCTCAAAATGATGTAGTCATGTTCCCATTCTTCTTGGCAAACCTTAAGGTAATCGGTCCAAAGCTTCTATTGAATGTGTGTCTGTGAGCCGAAATGAGTATAACTAAGGTTGAGAGGGCTCGAGCTCTATTAGCTCAATCAAGTATGCATTAATTGATTATTAAATACTTGTTAATTTTGATTACTATGATCGAATATGGTCTCAAGACCAAAACTCTCTCATATATGATATGATAAGTATGAATGAATTTGTATGAATATGAGACGATTACTATGATTGATCATAAGTATGAAAGATATAAATTCGAGTCAATCTTGATACGTTAAGTCGGTACCACTTAACTTGTACCTTTATTAGGTTCAACGGGACTAATTTCTGTATCCCTTATGTCATCGCTGAGTAGTTTATAGAGAAGTTGTCGGTGCTTCTCGGAAAGCTAGACTGATTCCCTAGCATAATTCCTATATGTATATTATATGCTCTCTTTAAATGATCAGCTCTCTTCATGGAGAATATAGCTGTGTGGATGCCAACTAGTATGTTTTGATATCCTGTTTATGATTCGTTACTCATGCTTACTCATGCACAATATCCTAGCTTATGGTTATTGCTTTCTTTTAATGACTATACTCTTCAATTCATTTAATGAATTATGATGGTCTTATATATCTCTATACTTGCTTAACCATCGTGTTAACAGTACTACTTTTTGTGTTATAGGTACTAAACCCAACACAGTACGGCAAATAATGCGCTGCAATGGGAACCTCAATGGAACCTCGGGGACTAGATGAGTGAAATGAAAATAACGTCTTTTATTAGTCGCCCCACGAAGAACAACAATGGGTTTTTTGTTGGGTTGTTTAACTTAGACATGCTTCGACTATAGTTGTTCTTGCACCTATCAATTTGATAAACACATATATAATTTTAGATTTTATATATGTTTAAATAATTGTTGCTATATAGATGTGGATGGTTAAGTACAAACTTCAGACTTATTTATAAAATGGGTGATGTTTTTTTTATTGTTGCTTATGATCATTACAAGTGTAATTCACAAGCTTCCGCTTACTATTGAACTTAATTTCCATGTTGGGGAAAACTTCTCTATACGTTCCTATGGAATCTCCCTTGTAATGATTTGTGCGTATCTTCACATGCACAGATTGCTACGGGATTATGTATGCACAACTCATGGAGCTTATTCTAATCCCCAAATCCCAAGATCGGGGCTTGACACTGTGTGTCCCAGTAGTTTAGAATCTAAAAGAAGCAATCATGATTGAAGCACATCACGCTAGGTATTCCATGCACCTCGGGAGTACTAAGATGTACCGAAATCTGAATGGAAGGTTCTTGTGGAATAATATAAAAAGAGAAATTGCGGGTTTTGTGGCACGATGTCTTACCTATCAACGTGTGAAGGCTGAATATAAAAAGCCTTCCGGCTTGTTACATCCTCTGCATATTCCAAAGTGGAAATGGGAAAATATTTCAATGGATTTTGTTTCAGGGTTGCCCCGGACGAGCAAACAGCATGATGCTATATGGATGATTGTCGATCGACTAACAAAGTTAGCTCATTTTATTCTTATTAAAAAATAGATAAAATTCTATGAGATGGCCAAAATCTTCATAGATGAGATTACGCGGTTGCATGGTACTCCAGTTTCTATAGTATCTTCTCAAGATAGTAGATTTGTATTTTCCTTTTGGCAGTCTTTTCAAAAATCCATGTGTATCAAACTCAATTTCAGCACTGCTTATCATCTTCAGAACGATGGACACTCAGAGCATACAAAAGAAACTTTTGAAGAATGCCTTGAGCTAGTGTGTTAGACTTTGGAAAAGAGTGGGATGAACACCTTTCCTTATGTGAATATGCGTACAACAATAGTTATCATGCCAACATCGGAATGGCTCTATTTGAAGCCTTGTATGGTCGAAAGTGCCGTACACCTGTTTGTTGGGAAGAAGTTAGAGTTAGAAGTCTCTATGGACCTTCTCTTGTTGCGGATACGGTGGAAAAAGTGCAAAAATTTCAAGATAGATTGAAGGTTGCGTGATCTCGTTAGAAGAGTTATGCAAATAATCACCTAGACCTCTTGAATTTCAAGCAGGAGACAAGGTTTCCTTGAATGTTTCTTTGATGAAGGGTACTCTCAAGTTTGGACAGAAATGCAAGTTAGTTCCACGATTTGTAGGACCTTTTCAGATTCAGAGTAGAGTTGAAGATTTGGGTTATAGGTTGGAATTACCACCTCAATTCGTAGAAGTTCATGACATGTTTCATGTATCAATGCTTAGAAAGTATCTTCCAAACCCTTCACATATTATCGAGATGGACGACATCCAAGTTACGCGGAATGTGAGCTATGAAGAAAGACCCATTCGTGTCATTGACACAAAGGACTAAGTGCTGCGTACTCGAATGATTAAATGGGTTAAGATTCTATGGAGCATCATGGTCAACAAGAAGCTATTTGGGAGCTCGAGGAATAAGTTCAGGAAAAATATCCAAAACTCTTACCTAAGGTATGTTGCATTCGGAGGACTGAATAATCTTAAGAGGGAGAGGATGTAAGTTCCAAACACGAACTAATCTTGATTTATAATAATTAACCTTGTTTGAGCTAATTAATACTTGTTTAGACTAGTTTAACTCAAACCCCCTTGGGCTTGGTTCTTAGATAGGTAGTTGGGTCAAGTTCAAACCTTACTTAGGTAGTTAAGGACCTTCTTGTAATTTAGAGTTACATGATTTGTATCATTTTGACCTCATATTAGTTGTATCATGTGCATTTTATCTTGTAGATCATCTTTCATATTTGGTCCAACTTAATTCGGATTCATCTTGGCCCAATTGAATATCATTTGACTCAAATTGTAATTTCCCATAACAAGTCGTCGCTTGCATGCAAATCCCAGCAAACTGATTTAAAAAGGGCATACTCCAAAAATTATGGGAAGCTTGATTTCCAGAAGCCTAAACTAAGACTGACTGCCAAATTGCATATCTGAATTTTTATTTTTGATAACCATTACTCATGCATATTTTTTGCATTTTAGGGTATTTTTCAAAATTTTTTTTAGGTTCATGCATCAATAGAACATGATTTTCAGCCATTAAATATTGACTAAGATTACATTAGGTCAGGATCATTTTTTTTTAATTTAAAGTTTTCATCTCATTTAAATTTATGTAATCTTTTTTTTAATGGCATGTATTATGTTACATTTTTAAAATTTTCTAACTATCTAATTTTAGAATTGATTACTGATTTTAATTTAGGAAATTGATTTAGGAAAGTTTCTAATTTAAGTTTTTAATTTTAGTAAGTAAGGTGATTAGTTTAGATTGTTTCTTAAATCAATTTGATTCTAACTTAGGTTTGTTTGATGAGTTGTCTCTATTTTTATTTTATTAACTTGATTTGAATATTTTATATTTGGTAGGTTTTAATTAAAGAAAGTTTTCATTTTTGGAAGTTCTAACTTATGTATTAGTTTTGCAGCAATTTTAAATTTAGGAAGTTCTAGATTTAGATTTTCTTATTTAGGAAGTTTTATTGGATTGTACTTAATTTAATTTTGGAAAGTAGAAATGATGGTTATAATTTTTAACTTTTAGGTTAGTTTTAGATTTTATTTAAGGCAAGTACAAGTTGAAAAGTTCTTAAATAAATTACTCCCTGTAGATCAACCTAGTCTTACCAGTTTATTAGTACAACTTAAAGTTAACGATCACAAGCTATTCATAATTTTATACAATATATAGCCCCTTCCTCTTATCTCAGATGTGGTCAAAATTGAAGAAGAAAATACAGAAAGTTGCATTACATGAAAGTAGCAGAAAAATGGAAAAAATACAGGTGCAGTGACCGATGGCCACCGGTCACTGTAACTTTCAACTTGTGTTTTGTTTATTCCTCCCTCTTTTCTTCTCCGAATAAATCTAGGGTTGCTTTGTGCCGTGGTTACTTAAAGAGTCTTAGACACCTTGCACCATGTTTTGAGTACCCAAGACCACATTTGGAATCGCCGTGGTCTTTGATAATCACTATTTTTGTCTTGGACGGAATTTGTACAAGTGCAATAAGGTGGTTGGTTCTTGTTTTAGCAAATGACCAGAGTTGTGCTACTCTAACTTCATTTATTTTAGAATCAAAGTGGTCCCATAGAAGGTCCTTTTTACAGCCTGAAAATGGCCTTTTCACCCTTAGTGGAAAATTCAAAGAGGCCATGGTTTCCTCCTTACTTCCTCTTGAAATTCTCAACTCAAAAGAGACCTCTCCATTGACGTAGAGAGATTAAAGAGGACCCTTGTCAAGTCTAAAGTATCATCTCTGCTTGTGTTGGTGAGAAAAAATGATGAACTTGGGAAGAAGAAGACTTGAAGAATTCTCTGAGTGTGGATGCCTGGAAAAGCTTGTGGATACCTTTGATGTGTGGGTCGATGGATGCCTTGCCAAGAGGGAGAGGGAGCCTTCTATGGAGTTTTAAGAGCTGTTGGGGCGGTTCCAGGGAGTTACATTTCAAAATAAAGTGAAAACTGCCCAAAACTCCCTAATAGATGGCAGTGACCATGTGAATTCGGTCCCTACAGCTGGCACCTGCAGGGTTAGTGACCACTCTCCACAAATCACTGCGGTTTTTCCACTCACCACTGGTCACTGCTGTTTTTTACTCAAATGACCTGAAATTTTGATGAAAGTTGAGGGGATGTCCTCTAACATTGTTTTGAGGTTGCTATAGGAGTTTCACCTTGCTTTGACTTCCAAAAGTTAACCACTTTGACCAACTTGTATTGCATAGTAAAAGTGAAGTAAGGATCACGGTCTTGATCAATTTGAATCCAAATGACATTGGATGGATCTGAAACTTTGAGGAGTTGATCTTAAACATGATTTAGAGTCTTCATACAAATTTGATATGATTTGGCCTTCTAGAAGTTTGAATTTGTTAGTGTCCCTAAAGCTACTAGATGCTCTTGGGGCAAGGCTAAAATACAGTCCATCTTCTTTGCAATTTGGAGGAGCTAATCCTGAATATGTTTTGAAGCTATGATGTTAATTTCAACCCATTTGGTTTTCTGTAAGTAAGATTGTGACATGACCGCAAGGTGTTGATCCAATGACCACAAGACTGTTGGTGATTGCTGGTTTTGAACTCAAATAAAATCCAATTGTCCTGGAAGTTTGGAGAGTTTATTCTAAAGATATTTTAAGACCCCCACATGAATTTCACCTAATTTGGCCTTTGGGAAGCACAAATTTGCTCTGTAACCTTAAGGTTTGGTTTATTGACCACAAGGAGTTGGTGTCTTTGTGGATTTGAACTCAAATGAAGTCCAACTAGTCTAGAACTTGGAGGCATTGATCCTAAACATATTTTGGAGCTTTTATGTGAGTTTCATTTTGATTTGGTCTTCAATAAGCATGACCTACTCTGTGATCACTTGTGTATTGGGTTAGTGACCACTGTAGTATTAATGTCTTCTAACCGAAGGATCAAATGGAATCCAATTATCTTGAAACTTTGGGAAATCAACTTTCAACATGTCCTAAGGAATCCATATGAGTTTCAGATGATTTAGCCAAGACCACTTAAATGCTGGGTCAGTGACCACAGGGTGATGTTGTCTTCCTCAGTTAGGGCTCAAATGAACTCTAATTGTCTTGAAACTTTGGGCAATTGACTATGAACAATATTTCTTGTAGTATCCATATGAGTTTTAGTTGATTTGGTCATCTAGAAGAATGACTGGTTCTATGACCATTTAAATGTTGGGTTAGTGACCACGGGGTGTTGGTGTCTCCCTCAATTAAGGCTCAAATCAGCTCCAATTGCTTTGAAACTTTCAGGATTTGTCCCTAAACATGTCCTGAAGTCTTCACATAAATTTGATCGAATTTGGTCATCTGGAGTGAAACTTTATTCAGTGACCACTCGAATGCTGGCAACTCCCAAATTACGGACCAAATGGAGTCTAATTGTTCGGATATTTGAACTAATGCGCGTTGCACATCTACAGCCTCCAGTATGAATTTCACAAATTTTGGCCATCCAAAAGCAATGCTTCAAGTGGTACCTTGAAAACCTTGGGATTTGCAGGACCCTGTAGCAACTTGACCCCTTGTAAGCTTCCCTCTTCACTTTTAAGTGTTTTGGAGCTTCTTGTGATCTCTTTCGATAGAATGAGCACATTCGAAAATGGAATTGCCCATATTATTCTTGAATTGACCTTTGATTCGGTGTTTGCACCGTTAACACTAAAAATATAATTTTTTATGTGTCAACACCAATATGCAGACATCAATGCATTAATCCACAACTAAATACTCCACATATCTCTCGGTAACTTCATACTATTTAAGGCTATCCTAGAGTATTCCAAAATCTTTGAATACTCCACGTATATCATGGTAACTTTATACTATTCAAGACAATCCTAAAGTCTTAAAATCTTTGGACACGTCAAGGTCTCCAAAATCTTTTAAGATCCATCAATCCATTCAATCATATTTGCACTTTCCTATTATAAATGAGGGTCGAACTCGACCCTCAACTATTATAACGACAGCTGAATTTGACCGTCATTAATGCTTCATAAAAAAAAAGAAAGTGGTCGTGCCTATAAAACTAAAGGGGCCTTTTCGGCATAATAGCTATCTAATGTGACTTTTCCTGTAAATTTATCTTTTTTTAAAATATAAAAGTTGTATAAAAAATTGGTATACAATTAAAGATAATTAGATTTATCAAATATAAACATAACTCAAGCTATGTGGGCCTTTAAAACCTGTATAAATTTTTATATGTAAATATATTTAGATATATATTTGGATCCTTGAGTCTGAACATATTAGGATTCAATTCCATATCCAAATGTTCAGGATCCTATGTCCATGATCCCAACCCAACCTTCTCTCGTATCTAAAGATTTGTCCATTCAATCATATCCACATTTCCCTATTATAAATGAGGGTCAAATTCAACCCTCATTAATACTTCATTTAAAAAAATCGGAAGTGGTCGTGTCCATAAAACTAAAGGGGCTTTTTCAGTGTAGTGACCACCTAATGTGACTTTTCCGGTAAATTTTTCTTTTTTAAAATATACAAAAGTTGGACTAACAAATGGTATATAATTGAAGATAAGTAGATTTATCAAATATAAACATAACTCAAGCTATGTGGGCCTTTAAAACCTATATAAATATTCAGATATATACTTGGATCCTTGACTCTGAACATATTAGGATTTAATTCAGATCCAAATGTTAAGGATCCTATATCCATGTTCCCGATCCAAACTTCTCCCATATCTAAAAATTTGTCCATTCAATCATATCTGCACTTCCCTATTATAAATGACAGTCGAATTCTACCGTCCCTTATTATAACGGATCGTTAACACTTCATTAAAAAAAACGAAAGTGGTCGTCTCTATAAAACTAAAGGGGATTTTTTTAGTATAGTAGCCATCTAATGTGACTTTTCCTGCAAATTTATCTTTTTTAAAATATACAAGTTGGACTAACAAATGGTATATAATTAAAGATAAGTAGATTTATCAAACATAAAAATATCTCAAGCTATGTTGGCCTTTAAAACCCCTTATAAATATATTCAAATACATATTTGGATCCTTCAATTTGAATATATTAGGATTCAATTCCAAATCCAAATGTTCCGGATACTATGTCCATCATCTTGATCCAACCTTCTCCCGTATCTAAAAATTTGTCCATTCAATCATATCCGCACTTCCCTATTATAAATGAGGGTTAAATTCGACCGTCCCCTATTATAATGAGGGTTGAATTTGACCCTCATTAATATCTCATTTAAAAAAGAAAAGGAAACTGGTCGTATCTATAAAACTAATGGGGCTTTCGGTATAGTGGCCATCTAATGTGACTTTGCTGGTAAATTTATTTTTTTTTAAATATACAAGTTGGACTAACAAATGGTATATAATTAAAGATAAGTATATTTATCAAATATAAACTTAACTCAAGCTATGTGGGCCTTTAAGACCTGTATAAAATTTTATTTGTAAATATATTCAAACATATATTTGGATCCTTGAGCCTAAACATATTAGGATTCCATTCCATACCCAAATGTTCAAGACCCTATGTCCATGATCCCTATCCAAACTTCTCCCATATCTAAAAACTAGCACCATAACTCATGCTTAGCAAAGCCACGACTTACGTGGCTACGGTCCATGCTCCATATAATTAGCTTGGAGATATTTTAGTAAACATATCTTCAATCATGTTAGAGTGCTCCAGTGATTGGATTACTTACCAAAAAGGTAAGAGGTCATGAGTTCAAGTGCCTTGAGCTATATATTTTTTAGATTTTTTTAAATGCCCAATAAAAAAAGTCAAAATTGAAAGAGATTTGGTCAAAATTGAATCTAAAACCTTTCTCTTCAATATATGACTAGCACAATAACCTGTGCTAAATATAGCATCACCTATACAGTTAGGGTCCATGATCATAAAATTACGCTTAATAGTTTGTGGAAAATAGATGTACACATATTTGAGTCCTTTTATGGATATGTCCCATGTTTACAATTAAGTGGTCATGAGTTCAAAGCCCTAACCTATATACAAGCTTTTTCTTTTATAAATTTTGAATAAAAAAGTCAAAATCAAAATGAATTTGGTTAAAATTAAATCCAAAATCTTTCTCTTTAATATATTATAATAGAGAGACCGGATCCTCCAATGAATTCCCTCATGACAGTTTTGCACGTCACCATTTGAGTAGCTTGCCATGCACGTGGGCAGTGGCCAAGCTACCCGAATGTTTTTGGTCTCCCCATGGTCACCGTGACCAATTTCCTCACTAAATCCCAATTCTATATAATAATAGGTTCCAGAACCACTTAGTGAGATGATAAGATACCCATTTGCTACCCAGAAAGCGGACGTGTTTTACGTGGTGCTGCATGGTTAATATATGGTAAAACTCTGAAACCGATTCAGTTTTCTGGTTAAAGTGATGTGGGTATTGGGAGCGCAACTGAATCCGATAATCCAAGTCAAAGTCTGGATCCAGATGAAGGGTCCCAAAACATTATTTTCGGCAACGTGGGTTTCTCTCTATCCCCGAGAGTCTGACTCATGTTATCATCACACCACATCCTCGTTCTGATCTCTATGTCTGTGTGCGTGAGAGAGAGAGAGAGAGAGAGAGAGAGAGAGAGAGGATGTCAGAAGAGAGGAGGTTTAAGAGAGTATCAGATGAGAGGAAAGTAGGTGTGGCTGTGGATTTCTCACCATGCAGCAAGAAAGCATTGCTATGGGCGGTGGAGAATGTGGTTAGGAGTGGGGACCATCTGGTCCTGGTCAATGTCCAACCCCAGGCCAACTATGAAGAGGGCGAGATGCAGCTTTGGGAGACCACCGGATCCCGTATTCAGATTCTTACACACTCACCCCTTTTTTTTCTTTTTTAAATAATAATATGTAGATTTGTAGATTTTATTCATTTTTTTTAAGATTTTGATTTTTGTCCCCCATGATCTCTATTTTCTTGTTTCTGCTTGAGAAAATATTTTGTTCTTGAAATCCTTGGCAGTGGCTGAAACTGAATAAAGTTGCAATCATATTCATGGGTATCAAATATTCTTTCCTTTAATATAAAACTGAATTAAAAAAGATGGAAAATGAATATCATATCAAATTTTAGAAAATTTAGTGCCCAGTAACTATGTTTACATCTTCACCTTCTATATATTTCACTGCTCCCACTACTTTAATAGCCCTTTCATTAGAATCCATTTTATTATAAAATTTTAGAAATTCAATTACATCCAAATGGGTGAACCCTAAGAGTACATTTGTGTAACACGGTATCATAGAAGTGAAATCGAAAAATGTTTCATGTTCTGTGAAGTTCTTTTTCTATTCTTTGGTATAGATAGTCTTCCACTAATAAAAAGCATAACTTTTGCCTTTGAATTTGAAATTTTAGAATGCTCAGGATTTATTCTAGATTATGGTTCGATTACTACTTTTATACAACGGAATAATAAAGCAATTAATCACACAAATATGACAATACACAATTTTAATGTGGAAACCCAAATGAGAAAAAACCACTAGTCTAAAGTGGACAAAATCAATCGCTAACTTCTGCGATACAAGATATACTTACGACCCTATAGTCAGTCTCTCGACACAAAGCATTTAGTTGTTTTTTATAAATCTCTACAGCACGCAGTCCCTTGATGCCCCTCGATTAGTACCTTGATTTTCACAATGAACAAATATCTTCAACAAGAAAAAAATCTTCTACAAAAAAGTAAAAGCCACAAATCTCATACGATGAAGTAGAAGCATCACATCTAGAACTTAAAACATTCAACCCAATCTCTCATGAAAGCTTTGGACAATCTCTCCAATGGCAATCTCAATTCAGAATAAGGAGAGCTTTACGTGTTGTATTGTATTGTGTTTAGAGTTGAGAAAAACCCTCTTTTTATAGCCCATAATTCGTGCCTTAGGGTTAGCTCTGCCAGTTTTTGCTACTAGTCCCAAGCACGAGTAAAAAAGGAGAGTTGCATTAGGTAGGTTGATAGACGGTGTAAAACTTTGTTACAATCCAAATATGAATTCTGGAATAAAAATATTTCTCAATAAGGTTAGGGCGTTTCCCACTTTAAGCGATGCATTACAGTGTCGTTTGACTACAGTGAAAAGTGTGCAAGTCTACCAGATGACTATGGGCCAGTGTGGTTAAAGAAGTTAGTTCATTAGAAGAAAAGGAATAGAAAAATTAGACTTGCTACTTGGAATATAGAAACCTTGATAGGCAAGAGCATGGAGTTGGTTGAGAAAATGAAAAGAAAAAGAATTAGTGTAGCTTGTATAGAGGAGAAAAGATAAAAAGAAAATAAAGCTAAGGAGCTTACGGATGGGTATAAGCTTTTCTATTCAAGAAAGAGTAATATTAGAAATGGAGTGAGTATAGTTGTAGATAAGAATTTGAAAGAGAAAATTGTGAGAGTAAAAAAGTTTGGTGATAGAATTATAGCAATTAAACTAGTGTTAGAGGAAGACATAATCCATATCATCAGTGCATATGCTCCCCAAGTAGGACTAGAGGAAAGTATAAAAAGACAATTTTGGGGGGAGATGGATGATTTAATGGGAGAAATCCTAAATAGTGATAAGATTTTTCTTGAAGGGGATTTAAACGGGTATATAGGAAGAGATAATAGAGGATATAAGAGAGTGCATGGAGGGAAAGGATTTAAAGAAAAAAATGAATTTGGAAACACTATACTGGACTTTGTAGTGGCATTTGATCTTGTTGTAAAAAATACTTACTTTAAAAAGAGAGATGGACATTTAATTACCTATAAACGTAGGAGTAATAGGAGTCAAATAGACTTTTTTCTAATTTGAAAATAGAACCGATTGGCTTATAAAAATTGTAAGGTCATCCCAGGAGAGAGTTTGACCACGCAACATAGGTTAGAGTTTTAGATATTTGCATTAGAAGTAGAAAAAGAGCGATAGTAAACAAATGGACCCTAAAATAAGGTAAAGAGATTTGAATGGAGAAAAAGCAAATATATTTAAGGACAAAATAATTGAGAAGGAGAATGGAATCTTGAAAGAAAAACTACAGTAATGTGGAATCAAATGGTTAATTGCATTAGGAACGTTGCAAATGAGGTACTTGGAAAATCAAAAGGAAAGAGACATATCAATAAAAAAAAAAGCATGGTGGTGAAGTGTGGAGGTTCAGGAAGTTACTTGAAAGAAAAAACATTGCTACAAAGTTTGGCAGGGGACTAAGAGTATAAAAACTTTTAAGCTATATAAGAAGGCAAAGAAAGAAGCTAAGCAAGTAGTAAGTAGTGCAAAGTTCAAAGCATATGATGACCCCTATAATAAGTTGGAAACAAGAGAATGAGAAAATAATATTTTTAACCTTACAAAATTAAAAGAAAAGAAAAGTAGGGACTTAGATTATATCAAATGTATCAAAGATAATGAGGAAAATATTCTAATGAAGGACAACGATATTAAAGAAAGATGTAAGAAATATTTTAGCAAACTTTTAAATGAAGAACATATGGGGGATACAAGAGCTAAAGAGGATACTTCATTACCAGAGCATACTTTTTTCCGTAGAATTAGAGGGGTAGAAATAAAGGAAGCATTGAAGCGAATGAAAATATGAAATGTTACAAGCCCAGATAATAGTCCAGTAGAGGTATGGAAATGCTTAGGAGAGATTAGAGTGAGTTGGTTATGTAGATTATTCAATAAGATACTTATGACAAAGAAAATACCAAATGAATGGAGAAGAAGCATTGTAGTACCTATATATATAAATTTGAGATATATACAAAATTATACCAACTATTAAGAGATTAAACTTATGAGTCATACTATGAAGTTATAGAAAAGAATAATAGAGAAAGACTTAGACGGAGACCAAAATTGCTGAAAATCAATTTTGTTTTATGCCAGGGAAATCAAATATGGAAGTTATCTTTTCACTTAGCTAATTAATGGAAAAACTCGAGCAAAGAGGAAAAATCTACATATGGTCTTTATTGATTTAAAAAAACAACTTATGATAGGGTGCCAAGGAATTTAATTTGGTGGGTTTTGAAGAAAATGAATGTCCCTAGAGGTTACATTGAAAATTTTAAGGATATATATGAATGGACAATGACAAATATAAGAACCACATGTGGAAAAATAGGTGGATTCCCCATAACTATAGGTTTATATCAGGATCAGCCTTAAGCCCTTATTTCTTTGCATTAATTATGAATGAGTTAATTGCGTATATTCAGGAAGAAGTACCATGGTGTATGTTGTTTGCAGATGATATAGTATTGGTAGATAAATCAAGAGATTGTGTAAATACAAAACTCGAGAGATGACGGGGGCATTAGAATTAGAGGCTTTAAAATAAGTCGTACAAGGACAAAATATATGGATTGCAACTTCAATGGACATATACAAAGTGTTAGAACCACTGTAAAATTGAAACTCATAAGATGCCACGTAGATATTCTTTTCAGCACCAGGGCTCGATGATTAGTAAAGATGAAGAGATTGACAAAGATGTGGAGTATAGGATAAAAGTTGGATGGCTGAAGTGGAGATTAGCTTTTGGAGTGATTTGTGACAGATGAATGCCAACAAAATTAAAGGACAAATTTTATAGGACAGTGGTTAGACTGGTTATGACATATGGAGTAGAATGTTAGCCAATTAAGAAGATGCATATACATAAGATGGATGTAACGAAGATGAGAATGCTTAGGTGGATGTGTGGTAAAACTAGGAAAGATAAAATTAGAAATGAGCGCTTTCGAGAGCATCTAGGAGTAACACCAATAGGGGATAAGATAGAGTAACTCATTTAAGATGGTTTAGACATGTTGAGCATAGGCCGGTAATGGCACCGGTGAGAAAAGATTTGGCTATACTAGTGGATGGCCCATCAAGAGGTAGGGGTAAGCTGAAGAAAACATTGATGGAGATTATTGAATCAAATCTGAAGAAGTTTAACTTATCTAAGGATTTGGATCAAAATAAAACGGAATGAAAAAATTGAATTCATGTAGTCGACCTCAATATAATTAGGATAAGGCAATGATGAATTTGTGCCTTAGGGTGGAAAACCAAATCTACGTAAAACAAGGGGTTCTTGCACAAATAGGAAAGAAATCTGTGTAGTTTGGTGGGCTTCTACTGTCTATACACTCAAGCATTGTCAAATGGGTGCTTAAGCACTCTTGCCATTGTCTACGATGCTCAAGCTTAATCAAACGAGCACTCAAGTACGCATGATTTTCCTACGCCCAACAGCAAACTTCCCGAGGTCATAACTTTGTCGTTTTAGCTTCAATTTAGAAAATCTTAGGCTCTATGGATATTTACTCAAAAAGAGGTTTTCAATGGTGGGTAGCTTACCCATATTGGATGCTCAATTTCTAAGATATGACCTTTTTAATCCATGTTGTCTTTAAAAAAAAACCACGTCAATTTGCATTATCTTCAATTCAGCTTTTCGAAGTACAATCACAATCCATTCTAAATATAAAATACAACTCAATGGACTTAATTTTTGTCCAACTCATGAATTAGTCAAAACAAAAGTACTAACAGAATTTATGTGATTCTATGAAAAAAATACTAACAAAATTTATGTGATTCTATGAAAAGTCTGTTTTTATGGGGGTTTGGAGAGTGAGGGCTTGCACTTTAAAGTATTGTGCCCCAAAACAGCTTGGTATTTTTTTTATTGGTAAAGAAGCTGAAATCTTTTTAAGGGCTCTTTTTTCATTTTTGTGGTTCATCATCGTGATATCGTTTGTCATTATCATGAACAACCATATGTTTCCAAGCTTAGGAGTAGTCCTGATTGTATAGCAGCTGACACAAGGAATTAGGGGTTTAAAAGTTTTTCAATGTCACATTGTGCAAAAAAATTGACAACCATCCAATTACAATAGGTATTGTTTCGAGGGCTTAAAAGTAGCCCGACAGCAAAAGGAGGTAAATGTCGCAATTTAAATGGCTAATTGAGAGCCTCTCCAACCCGAATGGGTGTAAAATTTTGGGACATTGCTAATTATTCAAGGACGGGGAAGGGGCTAATTAGTGTTAAGGACATAGATTTTTTGTTGCAAGAGTAGAAGTGACTCATTCTTGACTTAGGCATCTACCTGTAATTACGCAAATCATTTCATCAGCATTACTAAAATGTCATGTACCATTTATAATCAATCCAAGTCTGTCACATTCACTCACATCCAGTTGATTATAATCGCCTTGTTTTTCGGGTTGAAATCAAGCATTCAAAAGTCTATCCCAATGGATAGACCTAACAATGAGGCACTTCAATTTTCACCAAATCAATCGTGCAGTACTAAATGCAAACAACCTTTTAAAGCAGATGATGAGTGGCCCATATTTGATGCACACTCGTGCACTACCTTCTATAATTATGCATAGGGGTGCGTGTGTGCTGGACCCTATGATGTAGCACCCATATCTCACATGTGAGTCTGGATCCTTTGATGGAATCCCCCACGACCAATCAGGTCGGGCAGCCTGCCATTCCATGGTGATGTGGGAAGACCAAGTCACTTCAGAATTTTCAATTCCTCACCTGTGCCACGCTTTTTTTTAACATCTCGGCAACATTCCTTTACATAAATCTCTGCTGAGACAGCCCATGAACATCCAGTATTCTCTTTTTACAGTCTCAATTTTTCAACTACAATTTTCTCAATTCTACCCTGTGGATTCCATGTGCAGCTTTTATCCCTTTAAGAGAATTCTCAGATCCTGCAGTTATAAAGAAATATGGAGCTAGGCCTGACCCAGAAACCTTGGATGCACTAACTCATGCTGCCAAGGAAAAAGAGGTAGTGTACTAGTCTAATTGGCACATAAACCCCATCATGCTAACAAAAACCACAAACATGTAATGAGCCGATCTGGTCTTCACAGATAGTTATAGTCATGAAGATCTTCTGGGGTGATCCTCGTGAAAAGATATGTGAAGCTATTGAGAAAATTCCCTTGAATTTTGTTGTCATTGGCAGCAGAGGTCACAGCAAGATCAAAAGGTAAATCTTAAATCCATTTTTACTCATTTATTTATCTTTTTGTTTCTTTCTCTTGATCAAAAGTTTTAGTACTTCATGATTAGGAAATGAAAATAGATGGAAACCATATTATAAGATTATGGGACATAAAGAACTTATCACATGTTTGACAAGTATGATCTAATTGAATTAGAGCTGATTCAAATAGATTTTTTGTAAACACAAATAGGTATATTTTCATACAATAAAAGTTATATAAAAGTTGTCATTATGGATTCTTTGTAAACACAAATAGGTATATTTTCATACAATAAAAGTTATATAAAGTTGTCATTATGTCAAATATACGGGGCAAAGTTTTCATACAATAAATGTAGTGGAGTGAAACTTTTTACAAAGTAAAAGTAGTACAAGCAAATTTGTCGCATTATGATAGTTAAATAAACAAATTTGAAAAAAGAGAAAAAGTATCTAATTGGACATTTAGGTCTATTCGAAAAAATCATTTTTCATTAGTTTACTAAAAGGAGGCCAAAAGGTTTTAAACCTGATTCGACCATACATTCTAAAATTTATTTGTCAGACCATCTACTCAAACACTTATTGGAATTAGTTAAAGTCAAATAGATATTAAAAAATAAACCCAAATGTCATATTAATCCAAGAAAGATGAGCAGATTAGTAGACCTGACAGACACACCTTTGATATATGAAATTAAGATTCAACAATAAAAATTATGATTTATGTAATCGTTTGTTTATCGTGCAGGATATTGTTGGGCAGTGTCAGCGACTATATTGTGAGCAGTGCTGCTTGTCCAGTCACTGTAGTTAAAAACCTTGAACATGACGTCTAATTGATCTACTTCCTGCAAGCACATGCAGAATAATCCCTGCGTAGGTTCGGCTAATCTGAATTTCAGATAGAATTCTATATTCTTGAGAGCTACTGATGATCTTTTATTGAATAAGTAACCTGGTTTTGGGATTTGTATTATGTTAGTGATACCACTAAGTTTGTTTCCCTTGAAAGATAAATTTCATGTTGTATTGAAACCAAATAAGTCTGTTACTTTATTTTGAGGATTCATAAAATTGTACAACTGCAACAGAACTCCCTATCAATCAAGTGCCTTTATCAGCGGGAAGAATAAATACAACAAAATTAAATTAAATCAATCAAAGAAAACCCTGTAAGAGGAATATCTTGAGTTGGGACTCCAGTGATCGTCTCTTGAATTGATTTCTTTTCAGTTGTATTTGAAAATTCTTATGATGTTTGAAGTAAGATAATCTTTATCTTAAAAAAAATGATAATCTTTTTCTCGTCCTTCTGTCTGAATTGAAGTGTTGCATCTAATTGGCATTTGACTAACAAAACTCAGATAACCTTTTCTCAAGTCAAACTCGTCTTACAAACTACATACACATTACATCAAAATTTGCGTGGAAAACGCATTTTGCATAACTACACCAATTTCTGCGTCAGATAGACAATGCATGATTGTATATGATTCCAAGGTTTTCAATGTATATTCATGGGAGAATGATGAGCTCAAATACTTAAAAATAAATAAATAAATTATAAAAAATTGTGATATAGTAATCTATTTTCCTTTTAAAAAATCCTTTTGTTCTCGTTGTTGAGGGCCTGTTTCTAAATGCTAGAAATCTTAGGTTGGTGTGTCTGTGTGTGAATATTATCCTGTATGGGGTGTATATTATCCTAGCTACACATCCACACACACACACACCCACCCACACACACATGTGCACGTGTGCCAGGCTGCGTCAAGGTAAGCCCTTCCTGTACCCTCATAAATACAAGTCGGGCTTAGGTCAAGGCAATGCCCTCGAGTTTATCGGTAGGCCTATAAATTACAATATCAAAGCCCTTATCCTACCCTCAAAGAGTAGGCCTAACGAGAGCCGAATGAAATGATTTTTTAAATATTATTTTATATAATAATTTTTTATACCATGATGATTGTTTTATTTGAGTTACTAGTGCAATGCAAAAGTAAAAATTTTTTGCAACTTCTAAAAGAATGTACGAAATAAGTTACTTTGTCATCATATAAAACTATTATTTAGGATTAAATGAAATAAGCTAATCTGATAGTATTCTGACATGAAATTGAGATATGAAAGACACTATTAAATACCGGAGCACAGTATCAGTAGTTATACAGTCTAAGTAATATATATGGTTTTATTTGTCATTATACTATTTGTACAATTGTCGCAGTTAAAGATTTGTTAGTTGTACCCTTTTGTACTAGTTCATGTGGAACTTTTCTTTTATAAAACAATAATATGGACCAGCAAATCATGTTTGGCAATTTTCATATGATCGAATTAGATTTATTTCAATTTGGAAAGCAATAATACGGACCATCAAATCGTGTTTGGCAATTTTCATATTATTAAATTAGATTTATTTCAATTTGGAATTATACTTTTTCCAAATAAATTGTTTAGTTTGTGTGGTTCAAAGAAATATTAGACCTCTTTCAAACTAGTATTAACCCTAACTTGTAATTCTTTGAAACATCACCATTGGATTTTATAACAAATGAATTAAACTTAGGCTACCAAAAATGAAT
This sequence comes from Sextonia rubra, assembly GCA_037013555.1. NCBI lineage: Eukaryota > Viridiplantae > Streptophyta > Magnoliopsida > Laurales > Lauraceae > Sextonia > Sextonia rubra. The sequence continues at coordinate 98,313,479 of JASUAD010000001.1, read as the reverse complement.
GACTAAGATGCATGATTTGATACATGAGTCATAAATTTTAAATCCAGATGTGGGGTGCATTAGTATGAAACAACAATCATGAAAGTAAGAGGGTAGAAAGAAATTGGTGTTAATCAATGGCTGGTGGATAAAATTCAACCCCACTCAATGCTGATGTTGATGTTTATCTATCTAAACTCTCAAACTTCAATAGTAAAATCAAGCATACTGTTTAAAAGAAAATGTAGAATTAAACTTAAGTACAATATTGCGATAAATGGGGATATCAATAAAAAAAATCACTTAAGATTTGGCTATTATTGTTTGGAAAAATTGTAAGTTTCTATTATTAAATTCTAATTAGAGGAGTTTTTATGAAAACTCATATATATTATACATATTATTTATTTTGCATATTAATAGACAAAGAGCTAGGCTGGGCCCCATAGGGCCGACTAAGTCAAGCCCTAACTCAGCCATCAAGATTGCAAGCTTTTTTAAATTGGGCCCTACCCTACTCTCGGGTTTTAGGGTAAAAAGAAAAGCCCTTGCTTTGAGAGCTTTTGCAAGCTGGGCTAGGCCCCTTCAAGCAGGGCTGGATTGACAACCTGATCCTAGGTCAGCCCAGTGCGCATCTTGCACCGTAAGTGGGCCCCACTTGATGGTCTAAGAACTATTGGTGGGGCCTACCCGACAAATTATCCAAACGATTACAAATAGGGACACCCTTTAATAGTCACTATTCCCAAGGTTTAACACCTTTCCAAATGTATTTGGCCATTAGATGGAGTGTTGAGTTATATATATATATATAAAGCCATTAAACTTGTGGGCCACGGGTGAAGAGGTTAGGGGCATGGGATTAAGATCAAACTTGATAGTTATGGTGGTCCAACATAGATCTTTCCATCCCTCATTGTACCATATCCACATGAGACCCACAAGTGGGCCCTTAAAAAAGTTCTCATGGTAACTCAATGAGAACTATTCTCACTAGAACAAAGCCCTTATATATATATATGTTATAATATAAATATTATAGGTGGATGCCCACATTGGAACTCACATGAGATAAAAAAACCTTGCATGGGATAAGAATCCTATCCTAACATGTTACCTGGAGAGAAAGTCTTCTCATCCTATAAATAAGATTCTCCTCTTCCTATTATGTACACATAAATCTCTCAATAATAAAATCTTTCTCTTTCTCCCTCTACTCCTCTCTCTTTTTGTTTAACATTTTAACATGTTATCAGCACAAAGAGACTTTTCTTTTTCTTTAGTTCTAGTTAAAAAAAAGAAAGGAAAAAAAAAAGAGAAAAAGCAATTGCCAGCCGTGCTGCAACATTGATGCAGGCGAAGTGATTTTTGTTTGTAAAACTTAAAATTGAGATATCTTGGACATTCGAAGTTTGATCGACGATCCGTTTCCATCTTCGAAAAGCTTGTGAACAAATCTACACGTTAAAAGCAAAAGAAGTAAGATTCAACAGTTAAGTGATTTTTTTTATTTTATGATCTTTTATTAGCTTAATAATTACATACATGTCTTTATCTTTACTCATTTTGAGATTTGCAAATATTTAAAATTTCACTTTGCATGATGAATGATTTATTTCTTCCATCAAACGAATATCATGATAGAATTACAAATCATAGATCATAAATAAAACCAGAAGTTTTATATCAAGTAAATAACTTGGACCCGAAGTTCTATATATTATTTTTATCTGAAACCAAAAGTTCTAATCCAAACCCGAAGATTCGTAATTTATTCTAAACTAGAACCTGAAGTTCTATATCAAGACCAGTAGTCTTAGAAGTTTTAAATACTAATATGAACCTGTAAATTCATATTCATAAATCAAAACTTAAAGTCTTTGATTCAAATCCAAATAACCGATATCTTATGAAAAGGTCCAGAAATTAAACATGAAGATTTGACAAAACTAAAAGTTTTGATCTATGTTTAACAGAACCAAAAGCCCTGCTTCAAACTGAAAAAATTTGACAGAACCTGTAGTTCTAATTCATGTGTTATGAACCTAAAGCTCTAAATCAATCTTGAAGTCTTGACAGAACTAACAGTTCTGATTCTTAAAGTCGAGATGTTCATACTTTCATTGGCGAACTTATTTGTCATAATTAATTTCTTCCTTATTTTAATTTGGATATTAAGTTTTCTTGGTTTTTTTATTTTATTAATTATCTGTATACCATTAATTTTATATATCTCTATTACAGTTGTTGCATGATGTCTAACCTAGGAAAACTTGATTTTAAAACAATTAATATTAATGGAGACAATTACTTATACTAGCAATTGGATGAAAAAATTCATTTGCAATCCAAGAAGCTTGGAGAGGCCATAAAAGAAGGTAACAAGATGTACTTGGAGGAGAAGGTGTTAGCCTTTATCTTCTTACACCATCATATACATGATGATCTCAAAAATAAATACCTAACTGAGGAAAACCCAGTAGGTCTCTGGAAATCCCTAAAGGATATTTATGATCACCAGAAGATGGTTATATTACCAGCTACTCAGAGTGAATGGCTAAACCTAAGATTCCAAGATTACAAAACAGTATCTAAATATAACTCTGCTATCTTCAATATTGTTTCCCATTTAAGATTGTGTGGGAAAATGTTACGAAAGAACAGATGTTGGAGAAAACATTATTCACTTTTCACACCTTGAATATGTTCCTGTACCAGTAGTATTAAGAGCGATGTTTCTCCAAATAATCTAACCTCATCTCTTGTCTCCTAGTCATTGAACAAAATTGCAAATTGTTGATGAAAAGCCATAATTGTAGACCAACTTGATATTCGACAATTCCTGAGGCAAATGCCAATTTCCGTTCAAAAAGAGCCAAAGGAAGGGGCATATGAGACATAATTCCTCTAGTAGAGGTGGAAGAAATAACTCCTCTAGACGAGATGGTTTTAGAAGTCTCCAAACACACCCCCCCCCCCCCCTCCCCCCCAAAACCCATTTCAAAAATCACCAAAAGTGCTCTGCTCCTCAACAAAAGAACAATCAAAGTCAAAATCTACCGGCTAATCCTACCCACTATCATCTTGATGACATGCGCCATAGATGTGAAATGAGTGTGCATTGGTTACACACTTGTTGTGCACCAAAGTGGTGGAACAATACAAGGCATACTAGACCTCTATACATTCAGCAGAGACAAATGATCGGAAAAACTGGGATTGAGATACAATGATACTAAACGAGCCTCCACTTGACATTACAAACTTAGAGACGAGAGACTTCTTTGAAGATGAGGATGGCCAACTTCTAAGTAATGAGGTGTTTATTACTAAATTAGGAGCACCCCTCAACTTCTAAGTAATGAGGTGTTTATTACTAAATTAGGAGCACCCCTGGAAAGGTTTAAAAGACCAATAATTCTTTGAACTTCACAAATTTGTTTTTGAGTTACTTTTAGATGGATGCTTTTTTAGACTTATGGTTTATGTTAGGATCTTTATTTCATGGGTATTCTATGGTAAATGATTTGATTATTTCAGTTTAATTTTTTTATCATGTGATTTTATAGTTATATTAGTTTGTTATTTTGTTTAAAGTATAGATCATGGAACTAAGGACAATCTCTGTCTGGTAGATAATGCCACAGTACACACCATTCTGAACAACTAGAAGTTTTTTTCAAAATTGGTATTCAATCTACGAAAGGTATCCACTATAGCTAGACCTGTGCAAATAATTAAGGGCTTTGGAAGAGATCAATGATGTTACCTAATGATACTAATCTATTCATTAAAGATGCATTGTTCTCAAATAATTTTTGAAGAAACTTGACTAGTTTCAAGAACATTAGAATAAATAAGTACAACATTGAGACTATAAGTAAAGGTAACGATAAATAATTATGCATTGTTACTAATTTGGAAGCCAAGAGCAAATGCTAGAAAAACTAAGTGTGCCTTCTTATCAGGGATATATTACATGGCAATCTCCAATGTCGAATTACATTCAATTATGAGCAAAATGACAAAGTCAAGCACGAAGCTTAGTGATCCTAAGACTTTAACACTTTGACATGATAGGTTAGGTCAACCTAGGACTACTATGTTAAGAAAAATTGTTGATAACTCTTTTAAGCACTCCTTAGAAAACCATCAATTGACCATACCTAATGGGTACTTATGTACTCTATGCTCATAAGGAAAATTGATTACCCAATTTTCTTTCGCTAAGATTGTATCCGAATCCACATCGTTTTTACAAAGGACACAAGGTGACATTTGTAGACCCATAAATCCCCCTAGTGGCCCTTTAGGTATTCAATGGTCTTAATAGATGCTTCAACCTGTTGATCTAATGTTTGCCTCCTTTTCACTTGAAACATAGTTTTTGCCTGCCAATTAACTCAAATCATTAAACTTAGCGCTCACTTCCCTGATTATTCTATTAAGTCTATAAGGCTTGATAATGCAGGTTAATTTACATCATAAGTTTTTGACAACTGTTGCTCATCTCTAGGAATTATAGTCGAACATCCTATCTCCCATGTCCACACTCAGAATGGCTTAGTTAAATCTATTATTAAGTGCATTCAATTCATTTTTAGGACTATATTGATGTAGTCGAAATCACCAATTAGTGCTTGGGGACATACTGTGTTGCATGCATCAATACTAATTAGAGTTCGACCCACAATCTATCATCAATATTCTCATATACAACTTATATTACAACATCAACAAAGTATTTTTTTACTTGTGCAAGTTTGGTTGTGTAGTTCAAGTCCCAATACCAACCCATCAGCATACTAAGATGGGACCACAACGTAGATTGAGAATCTATATAAGTTATGACTTTTCATCGATTATTCGATATCTATAACCAATGATAGAAGATGTCTTCACTGCTTGTTTTTCTGATTATCAACTCGATGAGACAATATTCCCACCACTAAAGGGGAGATATGATAGTTCCTGAAGAATTTATTGTTCTTCACTCTGTCTCATTTGGATCTGCATACTTCACAATATGAAAATGAAATGAGGAGAATTGTGTACTTAAAAAAATTACAAACAGATTACCTGATGCATTTAAAAATATAGCAAAGGTGACTAAGGTACATGTGCTAGCTTTGAATGCACACACTAGGATTAATGTCCCTGTAAGCACAAAATACTTTATAATTATTTAAAAGAGAGATGAGACTAGTACAGAATAATAAAGAGATCTTTATACTTTATAATTATTCAAGATAAAGATGGGATAGAAAGGAAATTGTCATCGATGACGCATTTGCATATGCTATAGCTACACAAATATCAAAGGAAAATGATGATGATGTTTGAAACAAAAAATCACCAACTATAAATGAATGTCAATAAAGGAAAGGTTAGCCAAAATGGAAAAATGCAATTAAAGTAGAGTCAGATTCTCTCAATAACATGGCGTCTTTGGACTTGTAGTACGAACTCCATAAGGTGTTAACCATGTGGGTTACAAATGGGTGTTTGTAAGAAAATGAATGAATGAATGAAATTAAAAAAAATATAAGGCACGACCAGTGGCACAAGGTTTCTTGCAGAAATCTGGGATTGATTATGAGGAAACATACTTCTTTCTTATAGATATAACAATATTCAGATACCTAATAAGTTTAACAGTTTCTCAAATCTAGATATAAAGCTCATGGATGTTATAAGGATTTGCTTTGCCTGAAGCATAGTCAAGGAATATGTATTCAATCCAATTAAAACGATCATTGTATAGCTTAAAGCAATCTAGAAGAATCTGGTACGATCATCTTAGTGAATACTTGTCTAAAGAAGGGTATAAAATTAATCTCATTTGCCAGGGTCTATTCATAAAGAAATTCTTGAAGGAGTTTGCATTAATGGCAGTTTATGTAAATGATATAAATTTAACCAGGATTCCAGAAGAGCTTGAGAAAACTGCTGACTATTTGGAAAGAGAATTTGAAATGAAAAGCCTTAGGAAAATAGATTTTGTCTTACTCTACAGATCGAGAGAAACTCTGGTAGAATACTATTCCATTAGTCTAATTATACTAAGAAAGTTTTGAAACTTTTTGTAAGAACAAAGCACATCCATTAAGTACCCCATGGTCATTCGGCCATTAGATATAAAGAAAAATCAATATTGCCCTAAAGAGGAAAACGAAGAAGTATTTGGTCTTCAAGTACCATACTTAAGTGTTATTGCTGCACTACTGTGTTTGGCACAATGTACTAGACCGGATATTTTATTATCAGGATTTTCTTGCGAAATATAGTTCTGCACAAACTCAAAGGCACTAGACTAGTATCAAATATATTCTACAATATTTACATAGAACTACTGGCTTTGATTTGTTTTATTCTTAAAATTGTAAATATTCATATTTTGTAGGTTATGCAAATTTCGGATACTTATCCATTCCTCATAAGGGTCGATCTTAGACAAGTTATGTAGTTCTTAGTGGTAATGCTGCTATTTCTTGGCATTCTATTAAACAAACTTTGTTAGCTACTTCTTCTAACCACACTAAAATTTTAACTCTTTATGAAGTTAGTTGTAAATGTGTATGGCTAAAATATTTAATTTAGCATATTTGTAGTTTTAATCAATTATCTCCTTGTACAAATATCCCAAGCATTATTTATGAAGACAATTAATAATGTATATAACAAATTCAAGAAAGTTACAACAAGAGAGAAAAAACAAACACTATAAAAAAAGTTGGCTTTTAGTGGTACCTCATATGTCACGGTTCAAGCTAGTGAGTTTTAATCTTTCACCACTAGTGGTCTAGAATTTTAGTTGCAACATTTCTTTTTATCACTAATTGCTTAGGTGCCTTACTTACAGCTGCACTTTTTAATGTTACAATTTCAAGTCTTACTTTGAATGGAGTGGGTCCAATGATATGGTTGATCACACACTATCAGAAATACTAACAAAGGCCCTATTTGGCAAGTTTACTTTTCCCCTCTTGTTATCTTAAAGCGGTTTCAAAACACCAATAGTGTGTCTCATAAGCAGCACAGTGGGTTCCATTTGAAAACTCATTAAGATAGAAAATGTTTATTTTGAAAAGGACCAAAACTGGTGTGATTTCAAATAAACAGAAGCCTCTAAAGCGAAAAGACATCACAATGAATAGTATTTTGGGTGGTATTGTTAGTATCACCGTTTTTTCCTTTTAAATATAGGACCTTAAACAATAATCCAAACTGTTAGTAGTATTGAAAAGGTCCAAAACGTTCATAGGTTAAATTTCATCCGTTGATTTATCACGGATCTCGAGATTTTTGTGAGGAACTAAAGCACCATAGATATTAATTTATGGACTTTTTTGGGTCCCATAATCCTGATCAGAATTGTTGATCTTAGTTGGAAAGCCAAAAATGGTTATGGGGTCAAACACTAGTCGCTGATTTCTTGTGGATCTCAATACATTGAGTAAAAATTGTCTAATTGTTGATTTTCATGGCCCAACTAGACTGGGTTTTGGGCACTACAGAAACAGTTTATTTCGCCACATTTTTTTCAAGTATAGGGCCACAAAATAAAATTTGAACTGTACATACTCTTGAAAATACTATGAGTAGCCACCATACCAAAATCCAACCATTGATCCTTCACAGATTACAATATATTTGCAACAAAACGTGATCCATGTGATCTAAAATCTTGAATTTTTTTGGGCCCATGATGTATCAAGATTTGAACCATTGATCTTCTTAGGAATATTAAGAACAACTATGGGGTTAAAAATCAACCCGTGATTCATTTTCGATATTGAGAAGTTAACAAAAAAATAATGCATCGTCGCATTTAAGAAGTCTATTTCAATCAGTTTTCTTTTGTCTAACCAAACAATTTATTTCAAAAACATTAATTTCAAATCAGGCCATTTGAAACAGGTCTATTTCAAATCAATAAGTTTGCAAAATAAAGCGCTTAGACAAACTCTTCTAGGAGAATCAATGAGCCTTAAACTAGATCTGAACTTTAAAAAAAATAAACTAATGAGTGCACTTGAGTGTGTTGGGAAACTAGGCATGTGATTGAAACACGCATAGAGTTCCATGACTGAATCCACCATTTTTCTTACTTTTAGTCATGGATGAAAATTCTCGGTAGATTCCGAAAGCTGATACTGCAAGTTTCATTGCAGCATGAAAATTTTTTTACCCCAAATTTTTTGGATAAACATCCAAAATAATGGAGAATATTGTAAAATGCTAGAGAATAAATTTTAAGTCCATCAGTAACAACTATAAAGCATAGCATCTGGCCCCCGAGTCATACCATCATGTATTATTATTTAATCTTTAGCAATCTAATTTGCTTATATTCTGGTGTTATAATTTTTTTGCTCATCTTTTTAATTTTATATCTTTTAATGTAACCCACATTGCCTATACGAACACTTGAACTTTTTCTTAATAATTTGTTGACTTTTTTTAATAAATTATCAATGTCGTGAGACCGAAGTCTTATAGGAATAAATTCTATTTGAGGGCCTACTAGTATTAGGGAGGCATTTTGTTATGAGTGATTTAATTATTTTTTAGAAGTGGGTTCTATTACAAGAGTATAATTCTAAGAAGAAAATGGGACGCCCCAAAGAATTATCATTAGATTGACTACTATAAAGCATTTGAATCTTATTCTTTTATATTTTTTTATTCAGATGACTTAAGAAAAAAATAAACGATGAGTGCAATTTTAGTTGATTAAAATTTATGGAGGGCCCACATCAAGAGGGCATTTTTTTTTTACATATATTTTTATAAGTAGGCCTGCTATAAATTATTTCAATTAAAAAAATAAATTGGGTCCACTAGAAAAAAGGGTGGATTGTCCAATAACTTGGTCCTTCCATCATATATATTTATTATTCAAATAACTTATAAGTGACAAATCTAATTGGCCCAAATTTAGTTTGATTAAAATTTACTAAGGGTGGGGCATTTATTTTTAATGACCTATATTTTATAAGTAGAGACATGGGGTAAAATATTTTAATTAACATAACAACTTGGTTCCACTCAAACGAAGGGTGGATTATTCATGATGGCCTCGTGCGGCAATCACAACTCCCAAAATTTCATATCTCGCGCCGTAAGCTTCAGCCATCACTTCTCTGCCAAAATTGTAAAAGGAAGGCCCTCTCTCTCTCTCTCTCTATCGGTCTCTTTTCCTCTGTGTTTAGCCCTCTCCCTCTGTCTCTTTCTCTGCCCAAATCGCGAAGGGGAATCCTTATCTTTGCTCCCATCTATAGCTCTAGTCCCCGGCTACCACCTCATGTGATCCGATCGCTCTCTCTTTCTCTGTAGCTCATTATCTCTCTTCGTTATTGATTTTGTTTAGCGTTTTTTAGTTTGAAGGGGGTTTTGTAAGGATGGAAGATCAATCTTGTGTCTATGCATTCTGAAACCAGCATAATTAGCACAAAGGGTATATATTTTCTTACCTGCTAGGATTGGGATGGACCAGATCTAGACAAGGTTGCCCTGATCAACCTCACCAATGAATGAAGCACACATGAGTAGAAGACGAAGCTCATGGAGAGAAGAAGATGAACATACTTTCTCAGATTTTTTTATTTTATTCCACAACAACTCTTACATTCTATTTATACAGATTGAAAAGGTAATTAGTTAAATCTATGTAACTAATCTATGATTAGTTGTAAACAGAGGAGCACACTGGCAGCATGACACAGCTGATGTTATAACTGAAACCGTTAATCAATAACTCAGTGAGGTTCAGTTAAGGTGGGTCACTTGAAACTCAACTGATTGAATGCGAACAATGAACACCTATGGTGTTGAGTTTCAGTATAGATTTCTTTGATCCTCTTTTTGTGTTCTGCTGTAAGCCTCAAACTTCTCATATATACACATGTCCAAAGATCAAAATGTAAGAAGGTCATTTACCTAAAAAAAATAAAAGAAAAAAAAAAAGCAGTGAGGTCATTGCTTTTTAAATATAACAGACCTAGTACCGAAGAAACTTAGAGCATATTCTGCAACAATCCAATCTGTATTGTACTGGTATTGGGCACTAACATTTGTATTTTTATCATGCCCATCATGATTCCAGTATTGGTATTGTATCATGTCCAACATGATACAATGAGAAAATGCAAGTTCCCGTCCTTGTATGTCGGGCCAAGGTTTGGGATTCCTTGACATTCTTGTATTTCGTCTGGAGATGGCAAATGTAGTGTGGGTCTTTTGAATCCATCTCTGAATCTTACAATGAATTATGAACCTTCTGCCAACATTTTGGTTAAAATATACAGACCTAATACTACAAAGTTGAAATGGATCCTACAGTTATCTCATGAGTATCAAATACCTGCGTTACCATTATATCCGTTTTCGCAAATATGACTAGTATTTTGGAATACCAACAAGTTTATATCAAAGTGGTTGAAGTTTTCATTTACCATGAATAAAAGAAGACATGTACTATTCTTGGGAAAAAATGATGTCATTTGCCTAGTAGTTAATGAGTAAAAATTTAAAGAAAAACTACAGAACTTTCCATTCCTTCTGTTTACTCTGCTTCAATGTTTCTTCTTTTCCATTGCAACCAAGAGAGATATAATAAGCTTGAATGTAAAGGAAAAAAAATGGTGATGGGAAAGAAGAAAAGGGCAAATATAAAAGGAAAACAGACCACTTTCCAGAGGGAAGTCTATTAATGGCTTTTGAATCTACCAACAGACAAAAGGATTTGAATCTTATAGTTTCCCACTCAATGCTAATCTCAAGTTGAAATTTCTCCAGAAAGTCTGCCACTTGCTAATTTGTATGAATTGCAGAGTTGCTATTAAAAATATTGCACTGAACTTTCACGTTCCATAAAGAAAATGAATACCATATGGAGGTGCAATCAGCAACAACCCTTGCTGAAGCATATTTGGACTAGTTTGAATTGTGGAAAAGGGAAGAACAACCCATTAATGTATGGGTCCAGTGGAAATCCAATGGCCCACACATTGTACCACCATTTTTCTTAAAAATTGGAAACACAAATTTCGTTAATGCAAAACTATTTCAAGCAAAACAAGAAATACCGTGTAAAGATACTGTATCGTGAGCTTAGTTTCAAAGATAATCCGTATCAGAACAAAAAAAAAAAAACTATAGGTAGATTGCTCCTTGATTTTCTAGGTTCTACATGTGGTTAGCACTGAATTTCTATGATTTCTGTTTGGGATTGTTTTTGGTGTTGGTCTCTGTAAGGGCAGATCTTGGGACATTTTGCTAAGAACATTCAATTCTTGCCTTCTAGCTAGTGTCTCCTACATGAACCTACATTTTCCTTTTCAATTTGCATTTTCTTTTGGGTGTGGTTGCATTAGGGGAAAGAGAGAGTGGGAGACAGAGACAGATGCTCACTACTATGAACTTGAGGCTGTGGATTTAAGTCACATTACCAATTAGAGATAGATAGATTACCATCACTGGCTTCTTGAAATTAGAACCTTGTCCTTTAGGACAGTCTTGGTCTATTTTGTAAAATAGCACAATGGATTCTTTATGTTTTTTTTTTATTGAACAGTAAGGGAAACAAACAGGGATCACAAAAGGAAAAACTACAAACAAGGGTTGTGGGGTAAATGAGTTTATAATTGTTATTTGTCTTTTACAGAGGCGTGCTATGTTTGATGCATTGTGGAGGTGGACAAGACCAACACATTTATGGGATCTTTATGCGTTTACTTGTGGACCTTCCAAGTTCAACAGTAGCAACCCAAAGGTGTGGTTATTGAATGAGTATTACCGTTTTCTCGGGAAAGGCTTCTATAATGTTTCCAGTAGTACAATAGAAGATAGGTCATATCCTATTTCTAACAAGTGGTGGAGAATAAGTGGAGTAAATTCAAACTATACAATGTGTCCTACTTATCCCTTCTCCTTGATTGTTTCTAAATCTATCAGATATATATATATATATATATATATATTTGGTTCATTTTGATTTCTTGAATGGATATAACTTTTTTATATTTGTTCACATTGTTCAAAATATATGACAATGTTAATTGTTTGTACAAAAAAGTATATTGATTCTAGTGGGGAGGAAGTACTACAGGCTTTTACCTTCCGCGTGAGGTGTCGTTTGCTGTTAATTTCTTGGTGTCATCTAGGTTTATTTTATTTCTCTTTTTGTCTTTCCTAAAGAGTATTATATGACCTTAGTTTAAGAATGCATGACTTAGGAAGATTATAAAACAACCACACAAAAACAGAAAAGAAGAAACTGAAGAAGAGGAAAGCTTCAGAGACATATCAGAAGAGATGAAAGTATAAGCTTTAGAGACTAATCTCACTGTTTCTATTAACAATATATTGTGTTGTAGTTACTGGAGCTATTCTTGCACGTTCATTACAGCCTGTAGATGGTTTCACGATGAACACAAGGAGTTAATTTATACACTTTTGTGGTATTTATCAATCACAAATTGAAATATTTTAACGGCGTATGAACGGTTGTGAGAAAATAGAATTGGACAGCTTTAGGTGTTTTCCCATGCATCCATCTTCTATAGAAGCTCTCTTTTATACTTGTATTGCTTATAATTTATGGTTTCTAAATACAGAAAATGAGCAAGAGAAATAAGGAGAATCGGGACAAGCAAATATTCCGCCATATTGATGGGACGAAGGCTTTTACTCGAATCATATATGATAATATAAGTTTGACTTTTAATGTTTAGGGCAATTTGTTTATATGTGTGTGTGTGTGTGTGTGTGTGTTAACTTGTGTAATGATAGCATGATCTTGAGACGGAAACGAGCCCTCATAGTCTAATTTATGGTTTACTACTTAGTTTAGCTAAAAGGAAAATGCTTGGGTGCATTCGATTTCACAGGAAGTCTATATAACTTATTGCACCCTTCTCTATTTTCTTATAAATTTTTTATATTATATATATTACTAACTTGATAAATAATCATACTTGGTTTCCGAATGTAAGAGATTCAGAGGCAGTGTTGCACCCATGATCAAGGACCAAAGGTTTGAGGTAGTGATCAAATTAGAGCAATTAAAATATATACGTGGTCGTGAGGCTGATACAAAGCCCATAACATCTACAATTGGGTAACAGATCCATGCACTACTAGAGTGGGAGAATAAGGAGCTCAGGAGGCAAGATAAGGAGGGTAGGAGGCACTAAGTGTCTCTAGAAATGGAGAAGAGTGAGATGGCTTCTTAATTAGAGTCTCTAGAGTCACAGGTAGCCTCACAGAAGACACATATGCATGTCGAGGTACAAGTTGCACCCAAGTTTTAGTTCACCACCCTCATTCAGCAGTTCAAAGAGTTAAAACAAATTCTGATGTAATGCATAACTACTGAAAAGCCTGATGATCATGAGTTTGTTTTAATTTTATATAAGATTTCTTTTCTTTTTTTATGTTGATGTAAACTTAACTTTTGCTACTTAAATACTTTTTGGAACTTAATGCTTTTTAATTTGAAGTTGAGTTTCAATACGTTGTGGTGATGAAATTTTCATTTTTCTTATTAATATAAGCAGGTTCATGAGAAGCAAATAAATGAAAAGGAAAAAAATAATTAATAAATTAATTTTATTTTTTTATATTTAGCTTTTAACTTTTTAATAGCAATAACAAGTCGCGGGTAAAACTATTATATGTAATACTTTTAGGGATGACTTGTGGTTGTTGCTAAGATATTAGCTGCAACTTCAAGTCACCACTAAAATTACTAATAAAATTGTTATATTCAATACTTCTAGTGGCAATTTGTGTTTGCCACTAAAGGTTTAGTTTTTAGTTGCAGCAACAAGTTGTCACTAAAACTGCTAAGTCTGATACTTTTAATGGCGACTTATAGTCATGGATAAAAGTTATACATTTAGCTGCAACTAAAAGTTGCCATTAAAACTCCACTTCCTTATGTTTATGATGTTTTTTTAGCGGCGACTTTATATTTTTAGTGGTAATTATTTTTAAAATTAGCTGCTATAAATCTTGTGACTAAATATTGGACTTTTAGTGACAATTTTCGTGTCGTAGCTAAAAGTTTAACTTTTAGCTACAATGTTTTAAAACCACAGTTAAAAGAATTAGTGACACCACTTTTAGTGACAACGTAGTGGCAGTAAAAATATTGCCACTAACACTTTTAGTGGTGACTTTGTCACCTTTAGCAGCAAAAGAATTTACGGCTAAATGTCAATTATCTTGTAGTAAGCACATTGCATCAAAATTATTTTTCACACATGGGCTTTAGATTAACAAAGAGATAGTAATCTAGCAAGTTCGTTTAGTAACAATCTAGCTGTTCTCTTCACTAAGTCATGGCTAAAATTAACATTTCAAAAGTTTGTATATGAGATCGGTATGCATAGAGTTTATTATCAAATAATGTAAATGTTCTTATTATTAGGGGGAGTTATCCTGCAGAGTGTTGCTCAAGATATTTGCGCACTATACTCTTTTTCATTTCTTAGTTTTTATCGCACTGGGTTTTACTAGTTTAGGTTTTAACAAAGCAGCATTATGCACATCCAATACCTAATTCAATGATCTTGAAGAATGTTTTACTCTTTTGCTTTAACTTTGGTTTTTTCCATTGAGTTTTCCTTTGTAAGGTTTTAACGAGGCAATTGTCATTGAATGGTGGTCATCCTATAGGGAGTGTTATAATATAAATATCATAGAGTGGATGCCTACATTGGGACCCATATGAGATAAAGAGCTTACAGGGGATAAGACTCCAATCCAAGCATGTTAGTTGAAGAGGAAGTCTTCTCATATTATAAGTAAGACTCTCCTTCTCCTATTATGTACACAGAAATCACTCAATAATAAAATCTCTCTCTTCTTATTTACTTGGGGAGTGTTGATTTTTTATTTTTTAATATAAAGCGATTAAACTTGTGAGCCACGTATGAAGGGGTTAGGGTCATAAGATTGGGATCAAACTTGATAGTTGTGGTGGTCTCACATAGATTTTTCCATCCCCCCTTGTACCATATCTAGATGAGATCCACAAGTTGGCCCTATAAAAAGTTCTCTTCGTAATTCCATGAGAATTATTCTCACTAGAACAAAGCCTTTATATATATGTAAAGTCTAAACCCGAACTAATCTTGATTTATTATAATTAATTTGGTTATATGCTAATTAATGCTTGTTTCGGTTAAGCCAACTTAAATCCTCTTCGGTTTGGGTCATAGATAGGTAGTTGGGTCGGGTTCAAACCTTACTTAAGTAATCAAAGACCTTCTTGTAATTTAGAGTTGCATGATTTTGCATCATCTTGGCACCATGTTAATTGTATCATGTGTATTTTAGAGTTCCAATTGACTCAAACTGTAATTCTCTAAAAAACAGTGGACTTGCTTGCAATTTTTAGGAGATCTTAATTTAAAACCCACATAACAGCTCATTTCCCTCTTCACTCTCTTGAGATCTATTGGAGCTCCATTTTCACCTCTCTCACTCTCCTCCTCATCAAATCTGAAGTTTGGAGTTGTTGCATGTTGGAGCCAAAGCTCCCATTGTATTCCCCACTATCTTCTTGCTCACCTTCTACTTTTGGAACTCACAATTCCATCTTCTCATTTTTTTTTCTCTTATTCAAACTACAGTTCTCTAAGGTAAAGGACAACTCTCATTTCAGTTCTTTGGGTTGAATGGAGTTAAGGAAACTCAACTTGGTGACATGCATGCAGCTCATATCCATTTTAACCATTGCATGTCTTTGCATGTCTTAGATTTTCTTTTATTGAGGTTTCCTCCAGCATCAAGTAAAAGGAGAAGCTTGTTTTGGGGTAAAGCACTGAGATAAGGCAAGTATAAGTGTATATTTACTACATGCATGGTTTATTATGTTGATTCTTGATGAATTCTCTATCAATGCCAAGTTACAACTCTTTTTCATTCTTATTTCAAATGCATAACAGAATGATTGAATAAATGAAGAAATTAGATTATAAGTGCTAGATGTTGAATTGAGTGAAAACCACTATAATGGATTAAAATGTAGACATATAGATGGAATCTCATTATTATGGGTGAAAGAGAAATTTCTGTTTTGAAATTGCTTAAGAAAATTCTGAAGCTTACGGCTAAGTCGTAAGTACACTACGACTAGCTTTCCAGAGACCAAAATTTGACAAAAAATAGAAGTTGAAAATTCTGTTATATGGCTAGGCCCACGGTTTAAGTAGTAAAATATACTATGACTAAGCTGTAGTTAAGTCGTAGCCAAGCCGTAAGTCACCTACGGCTAAGCCATAGGTTAAATTACAGCTGAGCCGTAACTGTGGGAAAAAATTATGTGAACCATGGCTAAGTTGTGG
The DNA here is from genome assembly GCA_037013555.1 of Sextonia rubra. NCBI lineage: Eukaryota > Viridiplantae > Streptophyta > Magnoliopsida > Laurales > Lauraceae > Sextonia > Sextonia rubra. The sequence continues at coordinate 98,297,142 of JASUAD010000001.1, read as the reverse complement.
CCTATCCACAACTAAGCCATAGGAACATAGGAAACTCAAGTAAATTTAGGAAAATTCAAGACCATGTAGAGCCTTAGAACTGGTACATTTACCTCAAATAAATTGGCCCAATGGTAATTAAATATTAAGAAGGAAGAGTGTAGAGCCGTCACTCATTCCCTCTTGATTTTCTAGATGATTTCCAATATCATGTCATTGGTGTTGGCATAAGAAGAAGTATTTATTGCCTATATAATGTGATACCAAGATTTTGATAACACATCGACACCAAACGTTTGATGAATACACTATATTGAATGACTAAGGAAATATGGATTATCTTAACTAAGGTTGGCTAGTAAACATTCTTGTTAACAACTTAACCCAAATGCATTCATATTGTCTAAATAATTCCTACCCTTAACATGATTTAATTATGTACCTATTCTTCCCAACAAACCTTGAGGCAAGATCGGATATCGAGCTTCTACTGAACATGGGCCCGTGAGCCAAGATAGTGTAATTAAGATTGAGAGGGTTTGAGCTCTATTAGCTCATTTAATTATGTATTGTTTGATTATTAGTTACTTTATTTAATTCTGACTTTTATTGATTGAATACAATCTCCAAACCGATATATGTTTCTGTGTAAGAATGAGTTGATCTTACGTATGATAAGTATAAAAGCATGAATGCTGATCGGTCTTGATACATTGAGTTAGCACCACTTAGTTAGTAGCCATAGGAGGTTCAATGAGATCAAATGCGGGTATGCTGTATGTTACCTACTGTAGTAGGTATATGAAGAGTTGGTCAGCTCTCTTAGGGTAACTAGATCATTAGTGATTTCCTATCATACGATACGCTCTCTTCAAGAAAGAATATAGCTGTGTGGATGCCAATTAGTATGTTATTGTATTGTCATTCATGATTATCTACTCATGCTTATTCACATGCACAACATGCTTTGCATTTGTTATTGCCCTTTTTTAATCAATATGTTTTCAAATTCGATTGATACATCATGATAGTCTTATATATCCTTATATTTTCTTAACTGTAATATTAATAGTGCTATCCTTGATGTTATAAGTACATAACCCAATGCCGATTTGACAATCAATGCAGCTCTGGAGGGAACCCTAACGGTACCTCGAAGTGTAGATGAGTAGAATGAGGATAATGTCTTCTACTAGTCATCCGACGTAGCGCGTCACAGAGTTCCTTTTGAATTGCATAGATAGTAGATCATGCAATCATCATTATGCTATTTTGAAGCCATAGATTGATGGATATGTTATTTTGGGTTTTGTATCTGTTTATATATCGTGTGTGTGTGGATGGTTTAATTAATAAACTTTAAATTATATTAACAAATGAAAGTAGTTTTATTAGTGTCTATGACATATATATATATAAGTGACTTCTCCAGGTTTCTGTTTAATTGTACAAAATGATTGTTATGTGTTTACAGATCTTCCTCATACATACCTGTGGAATCACCCTTATGGCAGTTCATACGTGTCTTGACATGGCACCAATTGCCACGGGTTACGTGTGCCGCACCTCAGGATCCACATTAATCCCCAGTTCTCAGGTTCGTAGTGTGACAATATATATAGAATAGTTCTAACGAGCGCCTCTACTTTAAAAACACCCTTTTTGCCGCTCCTTTTTTTTTTTTTGTCATGGGGCCCATGTTGAGTCAATATAGTCTTTTCATACACACTACCCCCACATGAATGGTCATAAGTCCAAATTTGACACTCTTCCAACTTTCTTTCACCAATGGATTGAAAATATGATAAAATGATGCTTCTAAGAGTTAGGATAATCTTATGGACTTAAGATTTTGCATAAGGTAGGCCTCATATGAATCTTTCCATCTAATGGACTTTTATGATCATCATGCATCTCAGTGGGCCAAACTTAATTTCCTCTTTATCATGTTAACTACATACCCTCTTATAGTTTCCATCTTTTTGTCTCTCTTACTATTCGTTTGAGAAAAAAAATAAAAAAAAAAGGATACAAAAATCACTCCTCACTTTTTCTATCTTTCCTATTTTCTCTCCTCTTACACTCTCAAAAGAATATCTTAAGAAGTTGAATGGTCAAATGATGGAGATTTCATTTAATGCATGTGATGTGGCTGTATACCAATGGGCAGTCCAAAAGTGGCACACGCCCCAAGTTCTAAGAGGGCGTTTTTTAAAGAGATTCCATTTAATGCATGTGATGTGGCTATATACAAATGGACAGTCCAAAAACAGCAAAAACACTCCTTTCTAAGAGGGGCATCTTTTAGACTTTTCTTATTATATATAGGAGAATCTTCATGTGCATCCGTCTCTCATCATTTTTTTCATGAGAACTCTAAGTGGGGCCCATCTATCATTCAATCCAAACCTTGCAACACACATGGGACCCTATGATAGCAACTCGCCCCAAGTTTTAGTCAGATCCAAATTTATTGGACCATTGGATTGATTGTATACCAATCTGAATGGAATAGATTTATGAGCAATGGATGAATGGGTTAGGGATATGTAATTGGAGCCAAATTTGATATATGAGGTGCTTTTACATAGATCTTTTCAACCCCCCAATCTCATCCCTTGGTGGGGTCCATAGTGGGCCCCACCAAAGAGTGCACGAAAAGTCCATGAGAGACGTATGCACAGGAAAAGTGGCACACACCCCAAGTTCTAAGAGGGCGTTTTTTAAAGAGATTCCATTTAATGCATGTGATGTGGGTATATACCAATAGATAGTCCAAAAAAGGCAAAAACACTCCTTTCTAAGAGGGGCATTTTTTAGACTTTCCCTATTTTATATATATATCTATATGGAGGGGCATTTTTTAAACTTTCCTTATTATATATATATGGAAATAATCTCAAGAGAACTAATTTTCACTATTTTTTGTGACAACTATAGGTGGGGCCCATCTATTACTAATCCAAATCTTGCAATACACACGGACTCCCTTGATAGTCATATGTCCCAAGTTTCTGTTAGATCTTTTCATCCCCACTGGTCTCATCCCCAAATGGGATACAAAAGTGGGTGCAATAAAAAGTTCTCATGGTAGGTGAGTGAAAACAGTTCTCACAGGATCAAAGCCCCTATAATATTATGATTTTCCTATGCAAACTACCATCACGTAGCAATTTGTGCCCCAATCATATGTCTTTAAGCCCTTTATCCGTGGCCCACAAGCTTAGTCTGTTTGGATGTGTGTACAGTCAATCCAATAGTTCCGTCTATTTAGATGTATGCTAAACTTAGGGAGTGTAACTATCTCGGGGGGGGGGGGGGGGGATCTCTATCCATTGTAAGGTTTAAATTGAGTGATAGATGAGTCCCACCTACGTTTCTCATAGAAAAATGATCAAGATAGTACATAGATCACTATTTTTTATGAGAACTCTAGGTGGATCTATCACCTAATCTAAACCTTGTAATATACAAGGGACCCCTGGATAGCCACTCACCCGAAGTTTCAATCAGATTCAAATTTACTAAACCGTTGGATTGATTGTGCATCAATCTCAATGAATTGGATTTATAAGCCACAAATGAAGGGTTAGAGACTGTGATTTGGGCCAAACTTGATATCTAAGGTAGGCCCACATGGATCTTTTCATCCCCTTGGTCTTATCCCTTGGTGGGGTCCATAATGGGCCCCCACTAAGGAGTATGTTGAACCGTTTGTCTCTATTTAAATATATATCAGCAATATTCAAGTGCAAGTGGGGCCCATTTATCACGCAATCCAAACCTTACAATACACAGAGGGCTCCCTGATAGTCATATGTCCCAAGTGTCAATTAGATCCGGATTTGTAGGATTGTTGATCAACTGCACACCAATTCAAATAGATTGGATTTGTGAGCATGAATGAAGTGGATATACACATGTGATTAGCCCAAACTTGATATCTAGAGTAGTCATGCATGGATCTTTTCATCCCCTTGGTTCCATCCCTAAATGGGACCCACAAGTGGGCCCCATAAAAAGTTCTTATAATAACTCCATGAGAATTGTTCTCACCTAAATATTACCCTATATATATACACATTAGTTATTAGGTATGCACTGTGCGCACCTAGGGTGGGGCCCACTAGATGGGTCCATCCAAATGGACAACACACAGGGGCCTCCTAAATTGCACTTGTCCACCAATTTTTGCCTGATTCGAATCGATTGGATTATTCGATCGACTATGCACCAATTCAAATGGACTGTGCACTGTTTAAATTGTGGGGTCTAGATAGAGATGATGCAAATGGGATATGGGGATATTTTTTGCAAAAAGGAAGGGCCAGGGGAGATCTTTCCATCCCCCTAGCCCTAGTCCTAGGTGGGCCCCGCACTGGATCAATGTTCACAGAAAACTTGCAAGAGTGATATGAATCAATCTCACAAACTTCAGTAATACAAAAAAAAAAAAAAAAAAAAACAAACTACTAAATTCATTCATCCCCTTTGTTTACATGGGTTCAATGGTTAAAATCAAAGAAACATTACACAAAGGAAACAAAATTACAAAATTTAGGAATTAGTAGGTCCAAGACCGATTGCCTAAGACCAAGCTCGGTCTTGGAAACCTATGACTTTTCCTTTCTTCTTTCCATCTCTTTCTTATTTTGAAGCTTTCTATAATATAATGAAACTCCTATTATTGTCCTATTAAGACCTCTAAACCATGCTTTGGAGCTCAAGGATTGGATTTGGATCACTGTAGTCCTTTGATGCTTACCACCTAATCTATGGATTGTTTCTGTACAAGTCCAAATGGGGTGCCATTGTTTATCTTGGCAGAGGCCAAGGTTGTGCTATTCTGATCTTATGAATTTCAAGGATCAAAATAAAATCATTTTTTACACAACTTTTGGAACGGCTAGCATATACCCTAAGTGGAAAGATCAAAGGAAACTATAGTTCATCACTTGAATTTGTTTGGGATGCCATGGCTGAAACCAAAATTTCACAGGTTTGTGAGATACTTCTTCCTTTTCAAAACGATTTCTCACCTTGAGTTGGTGATGAGAGGAAAACTAGAAGAAGTTTGAAAATTTGCAGATTCCAAAGTGCTTGATGTTGTAGAGATGAAAGCTACAAAGTGCTGTTGAAATAGAAATAACTGAAATAATAGTACCGAATAATCTGTAGTGTTGTGGAGGGATGGTGCGTTGACTCAAATTTGTGAAAGCATGAACAGCAGTTGTTGGCCGAGGCACATCAGCAGATGCTTTCTTTAGGACGAGTTCCGCCCCTCGGGATAAGCCTAGGTGCAGTGAGGTTCTTAGCCGGAATCACCCCTAGGATACAATGGCCTCCACAATGTGATCTCCCTTGGTCGCACACCAAGTTTAGATCAGCCAGACTCTAGCAAAGAGAGTGCTCGATAGAAAAGAAAACTTTGGAAATAGGAAAAGGAGGAAGAAATTTTTTACATACATTCGTTTAAACTCAGGTGCGCTATTTATAATAAAAGTAGTCGTTGGGTATTTAAAAATCACCATTAAAAACCCATTTAAAAAAGGCATTAGAATTTTAAATTTTGAATTTTAAATGTCCTTTTTAAATGATTTTTAATCAACCCTTAAATGCTTAAAACGTTAAACGTTTTGAACATTTGTCACCTTTAATGAAAACATAAAGTGTTTTGAACATTAATCATGAAAACATTTTGAATAATGAAATACGTTTTAAACCATTAATTGGAATTTTTTGCAAAAATATGCCATTCTATATCACAATATGGGTCCCCCAAGGAAGGCCAGCCCAGGATTTGCACCCCCTACGCCCGATAATCACGCAAGATGTGTGTCGCGGACGTTCACCCGGTTAAATGATTTCCAAATCGAGATCCTCGGGCCAAGCCCGGCTCGTGTGCGTGCATAGAGCTTGTAGCAAAAGAGCCCAAAATAGCTTGAAATATAAAAGAGAAGAAATACATAAATAGTGCTTAAAGAGTTTGTACTTTTCCAATGTGGGACTCTTGAAAAACCACAAACCTCTCTTTGTATAAAACTCAATTTTGAAACCCCTTAAAACCCAACAATCTCCCCCTATTTCAAAATATTCAAGGAGCATGACATTGGTAAGTTGATAAAGCTTGAACCTCACTGCATTGAACTTCATTTCTTTATTTCGATTAAAAAATATACCAAGTTTTATCTACTAGAGTCCATAGTTCAGCACTTTACGGCCATGTGCTTTTATCATGGATTTCAGAGTGCTCTAGAGAATTTGCCCGGATTCTCATAGAAAGCAGTCCCACTTTCACACTCACATCGATGAGTCTATCAAGGGTGCTCCTATAGCTGTGTACCCCACCATATAGGTTATAGATCTCATTAAGGATTAAATCCAATCTCACTCGCTACAGGTAATATACCGACATTTAATCTCTCATAACTTAATATTATAGGGTTGAGTTTTTGTTTTGAGAACCATATATTCCCATTATGTCAGTATTCCAATCATCGAGTTAGCTTGTTTTTCTCATTGAACCTAATTCTCGGGATCTCCAGTTATTAGGTTGGGTTCCTGCTATTGATAATTTATGGGCTTAAGATCCATCCCTTTAGATGTTTCTTTTATTTTTTTCCTTGCAAGGCCTTTTGTCAAAGGATCTACTAAATTGTCCTTTGATTTCACAAAATCAATTGCAATCACTTCTCCACTGAGTAATTGTCTCACATAGCTATATTACAATCGCACTTGTCCAGACTTGCCATTGTATGTAGCTTTGTGTGCATTTATAATTGTTGCAGTGTTATCACAATTAATAATAATAGGAGGAATTAGTTTGGTCCATAAAGGAATATCATATAATAAATTTCGAATTCATTCGGCTTCTGTTGCAACAGCTCCCAGAGTTAAGAATTCTGAATCCTTAGTGGAATGTGATATTGAAGTTTGTTTCTTAGATTTCCAAGATATTGCAACACCTCCCAAGGTGAAAATATATCCACTTGTGGACTTAGAATTATCCAAGTCCGAGTTCCAGTCAACATCGCTATAACACTCTATTACAGCTGGATAACTAGAATAACATAATGCATAGTCTATAGTATGCTTTAAGTATTTAAGTACTATAGATATAGCATCTTAATGTTGAACACCAGGATTACTAGTATATCTACTTAATTTGCTTACCGCATAAGCTATATCAGGATGAGTATAGTTTATAGCATACATTAAACTACCAATCACATTGGCATAATCAAGTTGTGCTACACTATGACCAGCGTTTTTTACTAATTCAACACTTGGATCAAAAAGAGTAGAAACCAGTTTACAATCAAAATGATCAAATTTTTTTAATACTATTTCAATGTAATGGGATTGGGATAGTTTGATGCCAGAATCATCTCTAATAATTTTGATTCTCAATATTACATTAGCTTCTTCCAAGTCTTTCATATCAAAATGATTTGAGAGAAGTGCTTTAGTATCTTTAACACACTCCAAGTTTGTCTTAAAAATCAACAAATCATCAACATACAAGCACAAAATTATAGTCGAATTGCCATGATATTTATAATCAATACATTTTTCAGCCTCATTTATTTTGAAGCCGTTTGAAAGCACAACTTCATTAAACTTCATATGCCTATATTTTGGTGCTTGTTTTAGTCCATATAAAGATTTTATCAATTTACACACCTTGTGCTCTTGTCCTTCTCTCACATAACCCTTAGGTTGATCCATATAAATTTCCTCTTCTAAATCACCATTTAGAATAGCAGTTTTAACATCCATTTGATGAATATGTAAATTATGCACAGCAACTATAGCAATCAAAGTTCTAATATAACTGATTTGAAATACAGGTGAATAAGTGTCAAAGAAGTCTACCCCCTCTTGTTGCCTAAAACCATTGGCTACTAGCCTGGCTTTGTATTTCTCTATTAAACCATCAGGCCTAAGTTTTTTTCTTAAGAACCCATTTGCATCTTAAAGGTTTTGTACCTGAAGGTAGGTCAACTAATTCCCAAGTATTATTTGCTAGAATGGATTCTATTTCATCATCCAATGCTTTCTTCCAAAAGGCAGTATCATCGGCAGACATAGCTTCTTTAAACATAGATGGGTCTTTTTCTACTAGATAAGTTTCAAAGTCAGGACCAAAACTAGTAGATATTCTAACTCGCTTACTCCTCCTAAGTTGGGGTTCATCTTCTGCTGGAGCTTGTACAACTCTTTTAGATGAGACAGGTTCAATTATAATCCTAGTTTTAAAGGGAAATACATCTTCAACGAAGTCTGCATCTCTAGACTTAATTAGACTTTGGTTTGTTATAATAAGCAATCTATAGGTAGCATTATCCTATGCATATCCTATGAAGACACATTCCCATGAATGGGGTCCTAACTTAGGCTTTTTTGGATCTACTATCCTAACATGGGCTAGACAGCCTCAAATTTTAAAATATCTAAGATTAGGTTTCCTTCCCTCCCAAGTCTCAAAGGGTGTGCAATTTTGTCTTAGAATGCAAAGTCCTATTTAAGATATAACATGCAGTCAGCAGAGCTTCACCCCATAGATTTTTTGGACTACTGGCCGAAATCATCATACAATTAACCATTTCAATTAAAGTCCAGTTTTCCCTTCTGCTATACTATTTTGTTGAGGTGTATAGGGAACAGTACTAATTATTTTGATTCCTGCTTCACAGAAGTCCAAAAAGTCTGTTGAAGTGTATTCACCACCTCTATCACTTCTAAACTTAATCACCTTTTTATCTACTTTTTTTTCAACTTTAGACACAAAGATTTTAAATTTAGATAGAGCTTCATCTTTTGTTCTAAGTAAATATACATAGGTATATATAGAACAATAATCAATAAAAGTAATAAAATAATATTTTCCACCTCTAGTCATAGTATTGCTTAAATCACATATAACAAAATGCACTAACTGAAGTAATTTGGATTCTCTTTCTACACTATGAAAGGGCCTATGAGTAATTTTGGATTGAGAGCAAATTTCACATTTCTAATATTTATCTTTATATTTATCAATTAATCCATCTTTACTCATATTTTTCAAAGTTCAAAAGTTTATATGACCTAGTCTACCATGCCAGCCATAAACAGAAACAACCATATAAGCAGAAGAAAATGCATTATTATTGACAACATTGAACTTAAACATACCATCAGAAGCATAACCTTTATCAACAAAAACAGCTTTTTTAGTAATTATAAATTGATCTAACTCGATCACTTGCTTAAACCCTGCCTTATTCAGAAGATAACCAGAAACTAAATTTTTCCTCATCTCTGGAGCATGGAACACATTCAGTAACATCACAATCTTCCTAGAAGTGAACTAAAGTTCTACCTTCCCTTTACCAATCACTTGTGTAGTAATGGTAGCTCTCAGAGCGAGTTTACAATCATTTTTGACCTCTTTATAGGTCTTAAATGCACCTCTATCAAAGGTTACATGAGTGGTGGCTCCTATGTTAATCCACCACCCTTCGCTCTTTTCTGAGTTGATTGTATTCACTTCAAAAATAATAGCCACAAAGTGATCGTCTTCAGTGACATTGGCTTGAGGCTTGTTGGATTGGTACTGTTGTGGAAACTTCTTCCGGTGGCTACATTCTCTTGCAAAGTGGCCCAGTTTGCCACAAACAAAACAGCCACCCTTAAATGCTGGTTTATTGGTTCCTTGATTCAGATTCTTATTTGGACCTTTTTTCTGATTTGGGTGCTACTTCTTGAATGGAGTTTTATTTTTTTTTTTTTTTTGTTTCTACCAAGATGTTGATCAAATTTGCCTTTCTTTTCACTGTCACCGTTTGTTTTAGGTTCAACAAAAGTTATTATTCCACTATTCTCAGGTAGGGAAATTTGTTCACGTATCGGGGCTTCCTCCTCAATTCTCAAGAAGTGCTAAAGAGGCTCCAGTGAATAATCCCTTTGTTTATGCCTAAGGGTTTTTTGAATATCCTTCCAAGTTGGTGGCAGTTTCTTAATTATTGTTGCTACTTGATACTGTTCATCAACTCGGATTCCTTCTTTGATAATCTCATTCACTATTGTTTGTAAATCATGTATTTGAGGAAGAATTAGTTTGTCATCTACTATCTTAAAGTTGAAATAACAACCAACCGTGTATTTTTTGGCCCCAGACTCCTCTGTCTTATACTTTTTATCAAGTGCTTTCCAGAGATCTTTTGCAGTTCGGGAATCAGAATATAGGTTGTAAATGTTGTCTGCAACCAAGTTTAGGATATGGCCTTTGCACAAATAATCATCTTCTTTCCATTTTTTCCATGCATATGAGCCTCCTGGTTGCTCTTCACGACCAGGACATGGTTCTGTTAAAGCGTATGCTACTTTCAAGGCTGTCAACAGAAATAACACTTTCTGTTGCCAACATTAGAAGTTGGACCCATCAAGACTATCCAACTGGACCAGATCCTGATGTATAAACTTAACATCAGAGGTAGCCATGAGTTGTCCTAAAATTGTTGTAGAGATGAAAGCTACAAAGTGCTATTGAAATAAAAATAACGGAAACAATAGTATCGAATAATCTACAGTGTTGTGGAGGGATGGTGTGTTGGCTCAAATCTCTAAAAGCATGAACAGTAGTTGTTGGCCGAGGCATGTCAGCGGACATTTTCTTTAGGAAAAGTTCCACCCCTCAGGATAAGCCCAGGTGCGATGAGATTTTCAGCCAGAATCGCCATTAGGATACAGCAGCCTCCACAATACGATCTCCCTTGGTCGCACACCAAGTTTAGATCGGCCGGACTCCAGTAGAGAGAGTGCTCGATAGAAAAGAAAAGTTTGGAAATAGGAGAAGGAGGAAGAAATTTTTTACATACATTCGTTTAAACCAAGGTGCGCTATTTATAATAAAAATAGTCATTGGGTATTTAAAAATCACCATTAAAAACCCATTTAAAAAAGGCGTTTGAATTTTCAAATTTGAATTTTAAACACCCTTTTTAAATGATTTTTAATCAACCCTTAAATGCTTAAAACGTTAAATGTTTTGAACTTTAATTTGTCACCTTTAATGTAAAGGTAAAATGTTTTGAACCGTTAATTCGAATTTTTTTGCAAAAGTATGCCATTCTATATCACAATATGGGTCCCTCGAGGAAGGCCAGCTGTGGATTTGCACCCCCTACGCGCGATAATCACACAAGATGCGCATTGCGGACACGCACCCGGTTAAACGATTTCAAGATTGAGATACTCGGGCAACGCCCGGCTTATGTGTGCAAATAGGACTTGTAGCAAAAAAGCCTGGAATAGCTTGAAGTATAAAGGAGAAGGAATACATATATAATGCTCAAAGAGTTTGTACTTTTTCAATGTAGGACTCTTGAAAAACCACGAACCTCTTTGTGTATAAAATTCAATTTTGAAACCCGTTACAACCCAACACTTGAATATTTGATGAGAGGGATGGATGCCCGTGGAGTATTGACCAAAGGAGATATTGCAGATGCCTTGCAAAGTGGATGGGAGATCCCTGTTTATAATGTCCTGGAAGAGTTTAGCTGGTTTTTGGGAAGCTACAATTTGAGTAAAAGCAAAGCAATTGTTCAAACCCATCGAGATTGCGTCACAGCGATCTAGGACCGAGTGCGCTTGGTCTTGGGTTACTCGGTTTTGGGTTCTTGCATTCACAAAGTCTAAGACCAAGTGGATTGAGCCTTAAAGGGTTTTTGACCAAAACAACCTTCGATCTTCAAGAAACTTGGGGAGATGATATTTGACATAGTTTTAGAAATGTTGTAGGAGTTTCATCTCTTCTTGATCTCCATAACTTGATCAATTCATCATCTCCATCTTCATGTTCAATGTTCATAGGTTATGAACCCTATCTTGATTCTTGTAGGCCTAAATGACTTCCAATGACCCTAAAACTTCAAGGACTTCATTTTGAATATGTTTTGAGCTTCCCATATGAATTTCAACTGGTCTGGCCTTCTAAAAGTACTACATTATCTGTGACCACAAGCAATTGGTTCTGTGACCGTGAAGCATAAGTGGCCTGTGGATTTGGCTTCAAATGGGCCCAATCACCCTAAAACTTGAAGGGACTCTTTTCCGAATGTACTTTGATGACCTCAGGAGAGTTTTATTTTATTCAGCATTCATTAAGCAACTCTTGATTATAGTGACCACTGAGCAGATTTCTATGGCGACTGAGCCGATCATTTATACTCCAATTGTCCTGAAATTCGAACTAGTACACATGTATTGTGCTTGGAGCCTTCTGTTAGAATTGGACTTCGTTTAAAATTCATGGAATTTGGTTCATTTTCAAAATCAAGGTCATAGTTTAGACTTGGCTTGACATGGAAGAAATTTGGAATGGAATTTCTTTAAAAGACTGGCTGTTTTGGGTTTATCCTGACAATCAACAAACTAGACTACTTTAGCCCAAAATTTTGAAATGAAGTTTGGATTGGCCTTCGAATAGGAATGTTCGAGACAAAGTTGGATTTTTAAATGGATTATAAAAACACGGGCCACCAACTGTTGGATTTTTAAAGGCTCAGCCTTTCGTCTTCCCTCGCTAGGGCGTTTTCAAACATCTGGGCGAAACCGAGAGGTAGGGGCGTGAGCGTCTCCATCTTCACGCGATTTTCTCCATCAATCTTCGAGTGATTTTCTTCATCAGTCTTCAAGCCGTTTCATCTCTCAAGCTTGAGCCATGGCTGGTATGGTCTCAGAACTTTATCTTCTTCATGTTCTGTTCATGGCCGAACGCATGCATATGGTTTGCTTGTTTTTCTTCAAGTCTTTTCAATATTCTGTGATGCTACTGATGTTGAGCATTATTCACCTGTTTCCGTTCATCTTCTTCTTTGATTTTTATTAAAACTCTTCCAAAATTTCAAAGATCGCTTTAGATTTAGGGTGTTCGTGGATGACGAATTGGGGCTGGGGCTAGAATCCCCTGCTTTGATTTTGATGGAGGATTTAGTTGCCCTCTGATGAGAGACTGTTGATCAGACGTCATTTCTGATCTTTGGCAAAGCCTAGCTGAAAAATCTACAGATTTTCCCAAAGCTTCAACACGCTCAATCTGGGTTTTTCCACTGTAGAGCAGTTCCCCATCCCTGCTACCGATAATTTTGTATGATTTGGGATGAGAAAATCCACGAATTTGTTGATTTCAACCTGACCAAGACAGCCTATTCGGTCGTGGCAGTCTGGGTTTGAGATTCTTCTGAATTTGGCCATTTGAGTGCTGACATTGGCTTCTTTTTGCTTTGATTTTACTTCATACCTTAGCTGCTCATGAATGCAAACTAGCCATCTATAAGATGTCTTTGATTCTCTTCCAATTAACCTTCAACTGGCATCAGTCGGTCTCGGTCAAGCGACTTGAATTTGTTTTGAGTCTGACGAACTGAATCTGATTTCCCCATTTTGCAATTACCTTAGCTGTCTTCTGAGCAAGAACATCTTGCAAACATTTTGTCATTTTGTCGCACGTTTGGGTATGGCGCTTGTAACTTGTAAGGTGTCCAAGGTGCCTCATGCAAGGTACCACCTTGATCTAGTCAAGAGTCGTTTTGATATTATTTGTAATGCCCCACCCCCACACACATTTATACACATTTATGATATTGTCTGATTTGACCCATGGGCTTTACGGTTTTACTTATGGTTGGTCTCAACTCACTAAAAGGCCTCATGCAAGGTAAGGATATAAGCTCTACATATGAGCTCGGCTACTTTTCTCTCTATAGTCAATGCGGCACTTCAGGACATCACGGCACTTAAGAGGCATGGTTTAGCTTCTTAAGTGCTTGGTGCCTCTTAAGTTCTTGGTTTAGCTTTTTTTTTTTTTTTTGACTTAATTTCATTCTATAACTTCTTCCCATTGATATGAAACCAACGTTCACACAAAGTTGTTGGTGCTTGGCACAATTTGATGTAAAAAGCTTAATGACGTGCTCATCGATCGTAGTCACCTTTGGTCTTGATATACTGATTATAAAGCTCTACATTTTTTGAACTTTGGTTGATAAATGTACCCGTTCCACATATCCTTTGGAATTAGTTCACAGCAGTATGATGCTTAGGAATCTAATTCACACCTAAGGGTATGAGTGCAAACCATAGTTACCCAGTTCGGTATCTCTGCTGTCGAATCTTGGGCAATCCAAATCGAATAGCTCGCTATTCGATTCGGCAAATTCCTGATTTAGAAAAAACTGTGATTCACTACAATTCGTGTTATATCAAAACTATGTTTTTCCTTCATGTGGGAAACTGGGAAAGAGACTTCTACCAAAGTTGGAACTTTTCTAAAAATAAATTTATTTTCAAAGAAGTTTATACAAAAGAAAGCAGAGATCTAAATATTACCAAAACATTAAAAGAAAAATTACAAAAAAAACAATAGAAGTTTAATCAGAAGAGGTTAATCTGAAGAGGAAACAAAGAAGAATAGATTTTAGACATAGATTAGAACTAAAATCTATAAATACCTATTTAATCCAGTGCAACCATGGTTGCATAAACTCTCAAGGCCAGGGAGTCCTGATTTCAGATCGCTACAATCTCTCGGTCCATCCTGCGTGCGTGTAGTGCAAAGCAAAGATTTCAAGTACACTTTCTCCATTCATAACGTTTAACAAAGAGAGAGAAGAGAAAAAAAAAAGCAGTCTTGCAAAAGATGAGACGGGATGGAAGGTAACAATGGGGGAAGGTGGAAGTTGATTGATAAGGATGATGGGAAAGTGGGAAGGATATCAACGTTCCCACTACCCTATGCCTTATTTTATTGTATTGTATCCCACACCCTCATATGTTTTAATATACCTCTCTCTCTCATGCTCGAGTCAGAGTCCATAACCCATTCAATTTTAATGATAATAAATATAGATTAGGAGAAATCCCAATTGAAACCCTTATCCAAATCATACAAAATAATTGTCGTACAGATTTATAGGTTATCTATGAAGTATTCATTAAACCAAGTTTGATCCACCATTGGATTAAAATTTAGATGAAAACAAAGTACTTTTTTTCATCATGCATTCAATTCGATAGTTGGATGAACTCCGATCGATGTAGTATTTGAGAATACAATAAGCACATTATATGAATCTTGAACCATTAAGATTTAAATAGATATCCCTACCATCTAGTTCTAATCCTTTTATCTCATAGTTTCTATAAATTACAATCGTACTCATTTATGAATCTCTTGTAATACACTGTTGACTTTTTTAAACCACCGGCATGCATGCCATTTAAATCACTCTATCCTTTCCTTTGTTTCTAAAATCTTTTATATTGTACTTTGGACTTATCCATTGTAGGGTTTAAAGATGTGTATATATATAAGGCAACCTCTTGTTTTTTTTTAATTAAATAGGTGACCTTTGTTTTGTTGTGGAAGACACCATAAGCGAATGACATTTTGGATAGGCTCTGTATTTTTTTTTCTTTTGGGTAAATTGTGAGCGGGATATATATTTTTTTAAAACTATTTTGCATTCCTTTCGGTCTTGAAAGCATCAAACCAGTTTTTTTTATTTTATGAATTTGGTGAATTGTTTAAAAGCCTTATGTGGTAAAAAAGTTCCTTCTATTTCTATAGCTAGTAGTTTATATTTGGAGACTAAAAAGTTATAATGGATCAAAATAATATGACCCCTTTATGTATGATTTATTCATATTAAACTCTAAATTAATTAAAAAATAGTAAGAATAAACACATACAGGATATGTGAATAAATATTAAAACATAATTCACTTATTTATACTAATATGACCCCTTTTATGTATGATTTATTAAAGTTAAACTCTAAATTAATTAAAAAATAGTAAGAATAAACACTTACAAGATATGTGAATAAATATTACAAAATAATTCACTTATTTATACTAAATACATTATTGGTGAGATATATGAATAAATGTTTAAAAATGCACTTATTTATACGAAATAAATTAGCGATGAATCCCTTTCTTATAAGAGAAAAATTAATTTAAGAAAGTTTGAAAGACATCAATTTTATTTGTGAAAAAATCCATTTTAACTATAATTTTTTTGACATATGGGCCACACTTTGATAAGCACAAGTAATGTATAATATTTAGGAGCCATCAGTATTTTAATAGAAGGCTCATTGATAGGCCCAATAAAACAAAAAAAAAAAGATAAAAATACAAAAAAGGAGATTTGAAAAAACTTCTTCATTGGAATATAGTTTTGTAGGGCTCACTTATGACTTAGAAGTACACATTTGCAAATAATTGGAAATAGAATTGTAATATTGATTATGTATTAAAAACACATTATTCTTATATTAAAGTTTGTGCAGCATAATGCTTAGTGGACAAAAAAAAAAGAAAAAAAAAGAAAAAAAGTAAGCAACAAGAATATGATATTGTCATCTATATTGAAGAAGAAGGTGAGCAGTACATCGATGAGAAGGGTGATGAAGATATAGATTGTAATAAAAATGATGTTCTTTCATAAAAAGAAAGCCACTATGGGATGAAGTGACGATATTGGGGGATGCAAAAACAGGTAAATTTTGGTCGTGTCCACACTGCAAGCATGAATTCAAAAATTCCTATACAAGAGTTTACAACACTTTTTTGGGCCAGGGCCAAATAAAAAGTCAGATATTATTCGATGTTCAATATTGCTAAGGCAACCTAAAGGCCCTCAATTATTATAAGAAATTATGGATCAGGTTATGAAAGCCGAGAAAGCTAGAGTTCATTCCCAGTTAAAGCAATAAACACTTCTCCCACCATAACAAGTTAAGCAAAGGAACCCAATTATGGAGTCATTTAAGAGAGTAGAAAGGGGTTCTGTTGACAATGCAATTGTAAGATGGTTTTATGCTTGTGGAGTGCCCTTCAACATACTGTGGTCACCATTTTTTCATGAAATGATTTCAGCTTTAAATAAAGCTCCTGATGGATGTAAAGTACCTTCATTTGAAAAGGCTAGAACATCTTTGTTAGATGAGGAGAAAAGAAAAGTGGAGAATGAAATTGCAGCAATTAAAGATACATAGAATATGCTAGGTGTTTCTATTATCTCTGATGGATGGATCAACGTAACAAATCAGCCACTGATTAATGTACTTGCAGCAAATGAGGATGGGGCGATATTTTTATATGCGGTGGAGTGCTCTGGAATTAAAAAAACTGGAATTTATATAAAATACTTATTGATAGATGCAATTGAAGGGGTAGGTCCATCTAACATTGTTCAAATAATCACAAACAATGTAGCCAATTGCAAGCTGACAGGTAAAGAAATTGAAAAGATTTATAACCATATATTTTGGTCTTCTTGTGCCTGTCACACACTCAATTTGATCTTTAAAGACTTGTCAAAGTCTTGGAAATTGTATGAAGATATTTATAAATTGTGTAAGACAATTATGACATATATTGTTAACCATACACATGCATTGCAATATTTAGAAATCATTCTCAATTAGAACTTCTAAAAGTTGCAAAGACTCGGTTTGCATCATATTTTATTATGATGAAACGGCTTTTAGATGTGAGATAGGCACTTAAATCTATTGTTGTTCTTGATGATTAGCAAGAATAGGCAAAATACGGTGATGAAAAAATGAAGGAAACATCGGAAAATGTAAAGCGATGGGTGACTCACAATGATTATATTTTTTGGATAAGTGTGTGGCAGATGGTAAAAATTACCATGCCCATCTTCAAAATGATTAAATTTTATGATAAAGATGGACCACTGATGGGAGAAGTATATGAAGGAATGGATAATATGCTTGGTGAAATAAAAGAAGATTATGATGATTTTAAAGAGATTTTTGAGATGGTGAAAAATATAATAATAAACATGTGGATCATGATGCATAGCCCATTGCATTGTCTTGGATTTGCATTTATACCTCGATTTTATGATTCATCCTATCTTGCTAAATTAGCGCTTAGTGGTGAGAAAAGAAAGCCCTCAAATCAAGATAAAGAGGTCATAATGGGAGTCATGAAAGCATTTGAAAGACTAGCAAAGGTATGTATTTTCAATCTAAATTTCTACAAATATTTCATTTATTGTGTTCTTATTGCGTTCTTGACACATTCAATCAATTATTTTACAATCTTTTATTTCTATAGGATATTGGAGCTGAGGCTAAATTGAAGGCTCAATATATAGTATTTCATTTCAAAGATAGTGTTTTTGGACTTCCTCCAACAAAAGTGGATGCATTTACTATGTCACCAATAAAATGGTGGTCAACATATGGAAGTGAAACGCCGAAGGTAGCAGAGATAGCTATAAAAATTTTTGCACAACCTGTAAACTCATCGTCTACATAGAGAAATTGGATTACATATTCATTTATACATAATGTTAAAAGAAATGGACTTAATGCTAAACGTGCAGATAAACTTGTCTTTATTCATTCAAATTTTTGCCTTTTATCACGCATGAATGAGGGATACCATGATGGACCATTTCGAAAATGGGACATTAATCCTAAGCCTAATGTTATTGATGATTCAAGTGCACATTTAGAAGATCTAAGGTGGAAAGCACTAGATGATGATGATGATGATCCTCAACTTCAAAGTCGTAATGAGAGTAGTGTGGAATCCTGACCAAGTGGCACATCTAACGTTGTAGTTGTTCAATCATCTTTACAATCACATCCACCTATCGGATAAAGAAGTATTTCATCATGCGGACGTAGTTTGCAATCTTCTCATGATAAAGGAAAAAAATAATTGGGAATGAAGGCTTCTATTTCATACTTTTATTTTAAAATTGATGAACTTTTAGTTTATCTTACTTTCTTTTTCTATTTTGCTTCTTGACATTAATTTTATATCTTTTTTTATTTGGAGTTTAGGATTTAATTTATTTTATATGGATGGTTAGATGATTAAAGTTTATTGATTCAAACTTGAACTAAAAGAAGGATGGATTTTTTGAAATATTTATTTGTGAAATGTCATTATTTTTATGCTTATTAAAGCATCCAATTTCTATAAAATATTTATGTATATATTGAATGGACTTACGAATAATATCGAACTACATCAAATTATATATTCAAATTAGTTTAGCGAATTCATCGAACTTGAACTATGAATCAAGCGAACTAGAAATCGAATTAGCTAAACCTACCTCATCAAAATTTCGAATTTAAGTGACTTGCGAATTGCGAATTCGAATTTGAGTTGGTCGAACTATGAATCAGGTAATTATGGTGCAAACTTCGCCTTATCAGAGTATGTTGTACAAATAGGATAACCGCTGATCGAGACTCCTTCATTTTGAAGAAAAATTACTGCCTTTAATATGAACCATTTACAAGAATTAGTAGATAATAAATAGTGTGTGACATATAATATCACATTCGGAGACTCTTTCATTTTGAAGAAAAATTACTCCCCTTAGTTTGAACCATTTACGAGAATTGGTAGATAACATATTGTGTGTGACATATAATGTCATATAAATGTAACTGCAATTTACATTTGAAAACCGACCAATTTAGAAACCGCTGAATACACATTAATAGTTGCTTGGATACAATATTACCTTCTGATCATTGACTTTGGTCAATGACTGATTTCAAGTAATGTCTTTGAAATTAACTTTGCATAGTAATATTTTCTTCATTAGCGCCCACAACTCGCTTTATTTAGGAAAAAATAAAATATATATATTTTATTTGATACTGCAAATAACCATTGAAGACTTTTCCATGTCCATCCATGCATGAGTACCGTAAATTGGGTTCATCCCATAGATTATGTCAGACTTGAATTATCAATCTTCCACAAGGATGTCTAATGGTCTCATCATAGCATATCATAACGCCTCTTTGATAAAGGAACTCCAATCAACCTGCTAATCTCCTAGACGATCTGACCAACACTTCCTTGAAAGAAAAAATGAACAACTGCTTCATAATAAAAGAGTATGGCCCTTTATTAAGGATGGAGTGTTTACTACTAAATTTGCTTATGAGACATTGACTAGAACCACTAATACTCTAGTCATCAATAGCAATATTAAGTGTCAACGATTGTGTAAAATTTCCTTAACCTAAAGAATCCTCCTTTTTGGATGGAAATATTTAAAAAAAGCAATCCCAGTTTGTGCTTTCTTACACTCTAAAGTTAATAGTGATAATGGCATGTATCCCATTTGTGAAAAAGAAGTGGAATCAGTGGAACATACTGATAAGTTTTTAAAAATGCATATTTTCATTTACATTTGGACCATTTTAAGGACTTATTGAATTAAAAGAGCTTAATTTAGATTGAAGTTGTGTTTTATAGATTTTAAATTCATTATAGTGTTTTCTTGCACAATTTGCTTAAAAATCATCATTTTTGTATAAATTTATATAACCTGTCACTTCAAGGATTATATTTTTATAAAGATTTTTGAAAATTACTTTTCTCATGAAATAAATCCATTTTTCATCATCATTAGTTTATTTAAGAAAAATTATATCCGATGATGTGCATTCATGTTACCATTTCATGTAAATTGAATCCACATTCATGCATTATTGACTTGTAGTTAAAATTGCCTTTTAAAATGAAATGTCACTGCTTGTTCATAGGCTATTGAAGAAAGGGGTTCACTTTTCAGTTGTTGCAAGAATTCAAATTTGATTCAAGAAAAGAAACCCAAAGTGAAGAGAATTTAAGAAAAGGAAAGTTAAAAAAGGAGAATTCAAAAATGGAAAGTCAATTCCATTTTTCTTTGGGTAGCATACATTAAAATGGTCATAACTCTCAAATCGAACATTAGATTTGAGCAATCTACTTACCGTTGGAAAACTCGTTTCGAGTAAATATCCATAGGATTCAAGATTGCACAAATTGGAGTTGAAACGACAAAGATATGATCACGAGAAATTTACTGTACATTTGTAGGTAGGATTGCAAAAAGTTTGGAAAGTTTTTTCATGTTACACATGTTTAGGTGGGGCCCATTCAATGCAAAGTGAAGTACAATAAAGACCAAAGATGGGGCCTAACATGCATATCAAAAATTCATCTTTGGTAGGGCTAAATTGTGAAGATTTGGGAGAGTTATTTTTAGAAAGATTATGTATAGAATTTTTAATTAAGGAGACAATCAAGAATTTCTTACATATCTTGCTAAACTTTGGAAGACTTGTTGGCCAATAAGTGTACTTACCAATGGAAGGAGATTCTTTTGCTACAAAATAGGATTTATAGAAAGAAGTAAAGGGGCTCTCCACTTTTATATAAGTAAGGCTTGGGTGTCACATACTCTTCATGGGAAGATATTGTCACAACCCGAGCCCAGGGTTCGGGGGTTAGCAAAAGCCAAACCAATGACACACGTACTCTCGTGCCTGTACACGTAGACCTGGTCTAAATGCACACGCATAAGGGAACATTCACACGTGCCAAACATATACGCGGAAGCTTAAATATCAGAAACATCAAACTAACAGTGCAAAAAGTGAATACGAAGAAAGAACTGACATAATTACATGTGAAGGTCTTACAAAATGAACAAAATAATATATACAATCAGGACATATACAAGTGTGAAAATCCTCAAAACAAGACTCCAATGCCATGCATGTCAAGAACGCTCTCCCGTAGAGTGATCACATCCACTCCTTTACGCCTGATGGGGCCTCGGGGGTCTCATCTGGAGTCTGGCCGACCGGCGAGGGGTCGGCAGGGGTATCTGGGCCTACAACACCAAAAACAACTGTGAATACGACGATTCAGCAAAGTATAAACCATAACAAGTTAACACACGCTGTGTCTAATAGAATAAAGAACATCATGTAATGTAAACAAGGCATTTTCGTATACTAGGCTGTCATGCACGAAAGAAATATGCTATGCGAATCAATGGATACATGCAGTGTACATAACTAGTGGCTACTACATTGCCATATGTTCCCAAAAGAGGGATCTTGTATCATGCAAAGAACACCATTGTCCGGGCCAGGGTATAATGGGTCTCGGTTTCCTGGGGTCCGGTTCCCCAAGACGTTTCCTTACTGCAGCAAGGCCATGTAAACTATACCAAATTCACCCCGTCGGGATCCTAAGGCTGAGGCTAAGTAGTGCCTGACCATACAGAGTCAATCATGAAAACCCTGAGTAGATCGTGACAACGTATCATACGTGCATATCTGTGAATATATTATACATGCATACTCAAGGTAAAGAACCACAATGTGAAAGTAACGGAACACAAGATATCAGAAAGTAGAGATCAATGATCGAATGCAACATGTTATGCAACAAATCATGCGAAATCGGATCATCTTTATTTACAAGCCAATTCTAATCTAATTATCCGGTGTTTCTAACCGTGCATGATGATGTAGTTTTAAATTATTCGATGCACCGTTGTCTACTGTTGCACTGAATCGGGCGGTGCACGAAGTCCCTTAAACCAACACCCATGGGGAGGTGCTTAACATCCGGATAACGAACATGAATGATTCGCAGCCCTCGAGATCATTCACGCGTTGTATCACATTCCGTTGGGCAGGTCTAGGTGCTCTACATTCTATCATGAAGGCCATATCAGTTTTTCCTTTACATCTATCCTTGTTCTTCCTTGTTCTAGTGTTGATACGGCTTAGCCGTAGGTGAACTTACGGCTTGGCCGTAGGCATGTTACGGCGTAGCCGTAATATGCACTGTGGCTCCACCGCGGTTCCCTTTACTGTTCATCCGCAGTTACGGTTCACCCGTATTTTGTTCTACGGCTTAGCCGTGTGTGTTCTACGGCTTAGCCGTGGCTGGGCCATAGAAGGTCTGTCAAATTGATTGCTCTCAGTTAATCCAGAAAAAAGCACCCTGTATTGATCTACGGCTGGGCCACGGCTGAGGTTCGGCTTAGCCGTAGTGCAATACACGATTTAGCCGTGCCCTAGCCGTAAAGGAAAACTGGGTTTTTACCCTCTCTGGACTTTAAGCCGTAAGTGACATATGGCTTAGCCATACATGCACGAAGTCAATGTTCTGAATCACGTACAGAAATCCTGTGGAAACATCAGAATTGTAAATATCCAGTAGAGATAGATAAAGTACTAATCAAATGGGCTGTAAACACATTTTTCCATACAAATTCATGTGAACTAACCAAAATCAAATGCATACCAACATGGGTTCTTACAGGTTATGGTTATACTTGCCTCAATTGAATTCAATTACACAACTGATGTCCTTGGGTCCAAACACAACCTAACACCAACCAAACAACATGCATGCATGAGAGATAGAAAGAATCTGAAAACCTATCGTGCACTTGGAAATAAGAAGGAGAAGAAATAGAAGAAGGAGATGAGAGAGAGATGGAAGGATCCCCAACTCACCTCACAATCAACACAATAGAGCTTGCCAAGAACCCTCCTTTGGCTTGATCGATGATGGAGGAGAGAATTCAAGAGAGGAAGAGAAACTTCACGTGAACAGTGAGCGAAGAGAGTGAGAGAAAGAGTTTTAGTCGATGGTATGAAGTTATATAAGCTAAGGGGAAGTCCAAATTACAATAGAGTCCAAGTCAAAATTCTATTTTCAGTTTGAGTCAAATCCTGGTCCAATGGAATCACACGGCATCGTTTGCAAACGACGTAGTTACGAAAGTTGACGAGCTCAACGAAAGACACGTGTTGACATCAAGATGATGCAAAAATGACCATGTCTTAGAAAAGCTAAAATTACGAAAAAGGGCTTGGTCCACTTAATCCAGGTCAAACTCAACCCAACTACCTATCCATGACCCGCAACGAAAATAAAACACAAACAAAACACAATTAGCAACGAAAACAAGATTAATTAGCCGCTAAACGAGGTCAAGCTGGGTCGGAGTGTTACATCCTCCCCTACTTGAGAATCATTCCGTCCTCGGAATGAACACTCACTTGCTCTTAGTTGTGAAAACAGATCGGGATATTGTCGTGCCATCTGCTCTTCTAACTCCCAAGTAGCCTCATCGGGACTGTGATGCTCCCATAACACTTTGACCCATCGAATTGTCCTGGTGCGGAGTATCTGCTCTCAGGTTCCCACGATACGGAGCGGTCGCTCAGCGTATGTAGCACTCGGCTGAATCTGAACCTCGTCGTAACGAATGACATGGGAAGGATCATGAACATATTTCCGAAGCATCGAAACGTGGAAAACGTTGTGTACTCCTGAAAACATCTCGGGAAGATCTAATCGATAGGCCAAGTCACCAATCTGACTCTTGATCTCGAACGGTCCGACATATCGTGGAGCTAACTTGCCTTTCTGGCCGAAACGGATTGTACCCTTCATCGGTGAGACCTTCAGAAAAACCCACTCACCAACTTGAAACTCTAATGGCCGTCTGCGAGTGTCTGCATAACTCTTCTGCCTCGACCGAGCAACTTTCAAGTTCTCAATTGCTTTCTGTACCTTCTCCGTAGTTTCGGCAATGATCGTCGGTCCGTGAAAACTCCGACTTCCAACTTCTTCCCAACATACTGAACTTCTACACTTCTTCCCGTACAATGCTTCATATGGCGCCATCCCAATACTCTCGTGGAAGCTGTTATTGTAGGCGAATTCGCACAACGATAGGTGAAGATCCCATTCTTTTTCGTAGCTCAACACGCTGGCTCGCAATATATCCTCCAAAGTCTGAATAGTCCGCTCTGATTGCCCATCTGTCTGTGGGTGGTATGCCGTGCTGAAGTTCAACTTTGTACCCATAGCCTCTTGGAATGCTCTCCAGAAAGATGAAACGAAATAGCTGTCACGATCAGATACAATCGATACGGGGGTACCATGGAGTCTGACGATCTCATCCACGAACTTCCTCTCCATCTCTGAAAACGTCATACCCTTCCGAAAAGGGATGAAATGGGCTGACTTCGTCAATCGATCTACAATCACCCAAATGGCGTTGTTCTTCCTGCTCGTCGACCGTAATCCGGAAATGAAGTCCATGGTGATGTGTTCCCACTTCCACTGCGGTATATGCAAAGGATGCAACGAGCCTAGCAGTCTCTGATGATCTGTTTTCACCTTCTGGCATGTCAAACATCGAGCAACAAAACCTGTTACTTCTCTCTTCATGTTGTTCCACCAGAAGCGATCTTTGAGATTCCGATACATCTTTATGCTGCCTGGGTGCATCGCATATAGAGCGTAATGCGCTTCATTCATCAGTTTCTCCTTGAAATCATCAACTGCTGGCATGCACAACCTACTCTAGAAGTAGAGTACACCATCCTCTAGTCTGAAATCGGGTCTGTCTCCAATGTGGTCTCGAATACGCTTCAAGGTTAGATCTTCAAATTGCCTGTCTTTTATCTGTTGAATCATCTAAGGCTGAAACACTAGCGTACTAGCCAAAGTCACGCACTCATCCACTTGTTTCACTTCAATAGGGAGACCATGGAACTCTAAGAGGAAACTGCTCAACATCTGCACAGACTCTGCTTTCCTGCTGAGTGCATCTGCCACCACATTTCCCTTGCCTGGCTGATATTTGATCGAGAAGTCATAATCTTTAATAAGCTCAAGCCATCTCCGCTGTCTCATGTTCAGCTCTTGCTGCGTGAATAGGTACTGCAAACTGTGGTGGTCAGAGTGAACCTCAAATCGCACCCCATACAGATAATGTCTCCACACCTTCAATGCAAACACGATGGCTGCCAATTCCAAATCATGGGTGGCGTAATTCTTCTCATGTTCTCGCAACTGTCTCGATCCATATGCAATAACCTTCCCGTGCTGCATCAACACACAGCCTAGACCAACTCGAGAAGCGTCTGGCAAAGCTAACACTAGGACCGTAGTCAACTTCTCTTTCAAAGTCCGGAAACTGGCTTCACACTCCTCAGTCCAATCAAATGGTACATTCTTCCTGGTCAACTTCGTCAAAGGAGAAGAGATCTTAGCAAAGTCCTGGACAAATCGACGGTAGTAACCTGCTAGACCAAGGAAACTGCGAACTTCTGTCACTGTCTTAGGGCTAGGCCAATTCACCACTGCCTCTACTTTAAATGGATCAACTGCCAATCCCTCTCGTGAAATGATATGACCCAAAAATGCCACCTGCTCAAGCCAAAAATCACATTTCGACAACTTAGCAAATAATCGATGTTCTCTTAACAACGACAGGGCTTTCCTCAAGTGCTCCCTATGCTCCTCTGCTGTCTTAGAGTATATCAATATATCATCAATAAAAACAACTACGAACTGGTCCAAGAAAGGAGCAATGATCTGATTCATCAATGCCATAAACGCTGCAGGGGCGTTGGTTAGTCCAAAAGGCATCACGAGGAATTCATAATGTCCATAACGAGTCCTGAAGGCAGTCTTGGGAATGTCATCTTCTTTGACCCTCAATTGGTGATATCCAGATCTCAAATCAATCTTAGAAAAATCTGCTGCACCCTGAAGTTGATCAAACAACTCATCAATCCTGGGTAGGGGATACTTGTTCTTGATAGTCACTTTGTTCAGCTGTCGATAGTCTATGCACATCCGAAAAGTACCATCCTTCTTCTTGACAAACAAGACTGGTGCTTCCCAAGGTGAGACGCTCGGGCGAATGAAACCCTTGTCTAAAAGCTCCTGCAATTGCTTTTTCAACTCTGACAATTTAGCTGGGGCCATGCGATACGGAGCCTTGCTGATCGGTGCCGTACCGGGAACAAGCTCAATGGCGAACTCCACATCTCGAACCGGGGGTAAGTCTGCCACATTGTCTGGGAAGATATCGGGAAAGTCACAGACCACCTGGATCTCACCTAGCTGCTTCGTCTCTTTCTTCGCTGAGATAAAGGCAATGAAGCCTTCACACCCTCTGCGGATCAAGCGATCTGCCTTACACGCCGAAATCACACGTCTGGGGCATCTCTGCTAACTGCCCTCGAAACGAAAGCCCTTGGCTAAATCAAAGAAGATCGTCCTGTTGTAACAATTAACACAGGCACGATATCGAGTGAGCCAATCCATACCAAGGATCATGTCGAAGTCCAGCTTCGACAACAGGATCAAATCAACAGGTAACTGATGACCTGCAATCTGCACGTCGCAATGGGGGTAGTATACACTGCACTCCACTCGCTTGCCAACTGAGGTGGATACAACGAGCACATATGGCAACGGCTTAGACGGCTGATGTAACCGCCCGGCGGAATGAGGTGTTACGTATGACCGTGTAGACCCCGAATCGAGCAATGCTAATGCCTCGACGTGCGAAATCAAAACAGTACCTTCAACCACCTGTGGATCCTCGGCACTCTCATGGGTAGCAGCGTATGCACGGGCTGTCTGACGAGGCTGTCTCGAGCCTGAACAAGCTGACTGTGACTTGCTCGGAACTGTAGATGCACTGGGTCTGCCAGGAGTTGCACCGGAGGTAATACTAGATGGTGGGGGCTGGGAGGCTCTATATCGAGGACAATTGGTTATCATATGCTCCCTTGAACCACAGATGAAACAAGCACCTGCCTTCCTCCAACAAGCTTCAGTCGTGTGGCTTTTGCCACAATGCCCACAAGTCATTCCGGCAGAACTGGAAGTACTCTGCTGGCCTTTTGTCTTCTTTTGTACTTATCCTCGTGCACTGAAAGGCGGCTGTCACTTAGTCTCAACGGCTCTCGCAGCTTGGTGGATGGCCTCAGCAGAATAGGCTCTGTCCACTGCATTATCAAACGTAGTCGGACGCTGAAACGCAGTCACGTGGTGCATGTACCGGGGATGCAGACCTTCAACAAACCGATTCACCTTCCTCTCTTCGGTACTGATCATGTCCGGAGCAAAGTGCGACAACTGAGTAAACTTGTTCACATATTCTGCCACGGTCATCTGCTGCTAGCGGAGAGCTAAAAACTCGACCTCCTTGGCTCGAAACACATGAGCCGGGATGAACTTCCTCCTGAACTGTTGCTTGAACATCTCCCAAACCATCGCACTAGGAATGTCTCTGTATGAGTCTTTCATGCTTTTCCACCAAGTTTTTGCGACGTCTCTAAACATGGAGGCTGCTAGTCCGACTTTCTGCCGGTTCGTGCACACGACGGTCTCAAAGACATCCTTCGTCTGCTCCAACCACTGTTCTGCCTTCAATGGCTCTTCTGTCCCATAGAACTCAATAGCTTCTCACTTGCGAAATTTATCGTAGAGGGCATTCGGGTCATTCTCTCGAGGCTGAAAGACCACCTGCTGGTCTATATGTGACTGAGCTAGGGTTTGGCTTTGTCGGTCTAACATGGTTGTCACTTGTGCTTGTAAGTTTTGCATTGCTTGCGATTGTGCCTGTAGGGACTGAAATAACATGAGGATGCGTTCATCTGTGTTCTGTGTCTGTGGTGATGGTGCGGATCCGCTTTCATTGTTTCCGGCGTTCTGCTGAGAACACGAACCTGACGCCATCCTGTAAAATGGAAAGAATCAGACACAAACACAAAACAATCTCGCCCAACAAGCCCCAAAATCTAGAAAAACCACAAAGAAATAATCGTATCCTCACCATGATCCTACATGCCTACATGCTTATCATCTAGAGCAAGGAATGCTTTGATACCATACAATACGTATGTCACAACCCGAGCCCAGGGTTCGGGGGTTAGCAAAAGTCAAACCAATGACACACGTACTCCCGTGCCTGTACATGTAGACCTGGTCTAAATGTACACGCACAAGGGAACATTCACACGTGCCAAATATGTACGTGGAAGCTGTAAATATCAGAAACATCAAACTAACAGTGCAAAAAGAGAATACGAAGAAAGAACTGACATAATTACATGTGAAGGTCTTACAAAATGAACAAAATAATATATACAATCAGGACATATACAAGTGTGAAAATAATCAAAACAAGACTCCAATGCCATGCATGTCAAGAACGCTCTCCCGTGCATTGATCACATCCACTCCTCTAGGCCTGATGGGGCCTCGGGGGTCTCATCTGGAGTCTGGCCGACCGGCGAGGGGTCAGCAGGGGTATCTGGGCCTGCAACACCAAAAATAACTGTGAATACGACGATTCAGCAAAGTATAAACCATAACAAGTTAACACACACTGTGTCTAATAGAATAAAGAACATCATGTAATGTAAACAAGGCATTTTCGTATACTAGGCTGTCATGCACGAAAGAAATATGCTATGTGAATCAATGGATACATGCAGTGTACATAACTAGTGGCTACTACATTGCCATATGCTCCCAAAAGAGGGATCTTGTAGCGTGCAAAGAACACCATTGTCCGGGCCAGGGTACAATGGGTCTCGGTTTCCTGGGGTCCAGCTCCCCAAGACGTTTCCTTACTGCAGCAAGGCCATGTAAACTATACCAAATTCACCCCGTCGGGATCTTAAGGCTGAGGCTAAGTAGTGCCTGACCATACAGAGTCAATCATGAAAACCCTGAGTAGATCGTGACAACGTATCATACGTGCATATCTGTGAACATATTATACATGCATACTCCAGGTAAAGAACCACAATGTGAAAGTAACGGAACACAAGATATCAGAGAGTAGAGATCAATGATCGAATGCAACATGTTATGCAACAAATCATGCGAAATCGGATCATCTTTATTTACAAGCCAATTCTAATTTAATTATCCGGTGTTTCTAACCGTGCATGATGATGTAGTTTTAAATTATTCGATGCACCGTTGTCTACTGTTGCATTGAATCGGACGGTGCACGAAGTCCCTTAAACCAACACCCATGGGGAGGTGCTTAACATCCGGATCACGAACATGAATGATTCGCAGCCCTCGAGATCATTCATGCGTTGTATCACATTCCGTTGGGCAGGTCTAGGTGCTCTACATTCTATCATGAAGGCCATATCAGTTTTTCCTTTACATCTATCCTTGTTCTTCCTTATTCTAGTGTTGATACGGCTTAACCGTAGGTGAACGTACGGCTTAGTCGCGGCTCCACCATGGTTCCCTTTACTGTTCATCCGCAGTTATGGTTCACCCGTATTTTGTTCTACGACTTAGCCGTGTGTGTTCTACAGCTTAGCCGTGGCTGGGCCGTAGAAGGTCTGTCAAATTGATTGCTCTCAGTTAATCCAGAAAAAAGCACCCTGTATTGATCTACGGCTGGGCCACAGCTGAGGTTCGGCTTAGCCGTGGTGCAATACACGGCTTAGCCGTGCCCTAGCCGTAGAGGAAAACTGGGTTTTTACCCTCTCTGGACTTTAAGCCGTAAGTGACATACGGCTTAGCCGTACATGCACGAAGTCAATGTTCTGAATCACGTACAGAAATCCTGTGGAAACATCAGCATTGCAAATATCCAATAGAGATAGATAAAGCACTAATCAAATGGGCTGTAAACACATTTTTCCATACAAATTCATGTGAACTAACCAAAATCAAATGCATACCAACATGGGTTCTTACAGGTTATGGTTATACTTGCCTCAATTGAATTCAATTACACAACTGATGTCCTTGGGTCCAAACACAACCTAACACCAACCAAACAACATGCATGCATGAGAGATAGAAAAAATCTTAAAACCTATCGTGCACTTAGAAACAAGAAGGAGAAGAAATAGAAGAAGGAGATGAGAGAGAGATGGAAGGATCCCCAACTCACCTCACAATCAACACAATAGAGCTTGCCAAGAACCCTCCTTTGGCTTGATCGATGATGGAGGAGAGAATTCAAGAGAGGAAGAGAAACTTCACGTGAACAGTGAGCGAAGAGAGTGAGAGAGAGAGTTTTAGTCGATGGTATGAAGTTATATAAGCTAAGGGGAAGTCCAAATTACAATAGAGTCCAAGTCAAAATTCTATTTTCAGTTTGAGTCAAATCCTGGTCCAATGGAATCACACGGCATCGTTTGCAAACGACGTAGTTACGAAAGTTGACGAGCTCAACGAAAGACACGTGTTGACATCAAGATGATGCAAAAATGACCATGTCTTAGAAAAGCTAAAATTGCGAAAAAGGGCTTGGTCTACTTAATCCAGGTCAAACTCAACCCAACTACCTATCCATGACCCGCAACGAAAATAAAACGCAAACAAAACACAATTAGCAACGAAAACAAGATTAATTAGCCACTAAATGAGGTCAAGCTGGGTCGGAGTGTTGCAGATATACCACCTCTCTCTAGAATTGTTACTACACTTTATTTTCTTCAACTCTCTCTATTGAAGTCCTCTAAGAGATGTGGTGCACAAATCACACTACACCCTTGGGTTTTTCATCTAAAAGAGGCTTCTTATCCTAGTATGTAATTGTTTTGATTTTCAATTCATTATCTTTTCTGTAAGGACATTGTATTCTATTAAAAGTGTAGCCTTTTTATTTTTCAAGTTTTATTTCTTGTTCTTAGGTGATTGGTACTTGATTTATGTTTTTTTACTTGCGGTGTTTGGATTGATGACTCAAAAGCCCTAAGAGCATGATTCAAATTATGAACCCGATTAGAAAAAATTTTTGAAAGAGAAGAAAATACTTATCACATTTTTATTTTTATTGCTCACCACACATTTAGATTCTTGTCTTTCCAAACATGTAAATTCTTGTCAATTCCATGCTTTTACTTTTATGCAATTCACACATTTAATTTCTTTGCACACTACATTTAAATTTTTGCACTTTTGTTATTTTTCTTGTTATGTTCTTATTGTTTTCAAGTTATCTTTTTTATGGTTTAATGGCTGGATTAGTAATCATTGTATGCATTATCATATGGCGAATTGTTTTACATGATTAAGTTGCTGGAAAATCTAATTTACAAAATTGAAAGAGAAGAAAAAAAACAATCAGATTTAAAAAAATATATTGCTGAAATTTAGACTCAACATATAAACAGCTTAACTCAGCACTTTTCAGCAAACTGCAGAAACAATTTTTAGTAAGTCAAATCATAATATTTTTCTTTAAAACTTGCGAAAGCTAAAGTTTAAAATGCAGTCTTTTTTCTCCTAGAATTTCATATTAAAATAATTTTGAAAAATTGCTGAACCAATGGCTTAAACATTGCATGTCAAACCACCTTTGTGCAGAATGTTTACATAGAAATTTGTTTTCTTGTCATGTTCATTCATGCATAACTTTTTCGTTTTAATTTTTTTTACTTTCATTTTTTTTACTTTGTTAGTTTCATGCATTAGTCTAGTTTGAATTTCATCCATTACACTTAGATTTATGATGCATTAGATTAGGTCAAATCATGCACGAAAATTGCACAACATACTAGTTTTTTATACTTAGAATTTTTTTGCATTTTATGGCATATATTACATTACTAACTTTACTAACTTTCTAGCATTAAGAATAGTTTCTAGTTTTTTGTTTTTTAATTATTTTAGATAATTTTTAGAATTAAAAAATCTTCTTAAACTTGTTTTTATTGAAGATTTTAAATTGGAAAGTTTTTAAATTGGTTGTATTTGTTAGTTTTTAAACTATGCTAGTCTTAGATTTTTAAATAGGACAGTTACAAGTTGGAAAGGAACCTTAAAACACATTGTGCCATGAAGATTGATTTAGTCTCATCAGTTTTTATTACTATATTGCAGTTCTGCATTTAAAACTACTGATCACATACTTTCTTATACTTTTTTCAAATATGACGACACTAGGCCTGTTTGGTTGGCGCAAAACTGAGCCTTCTCATGGGCCATGGCCCTATTATCGGTCTGTAAGAGTGGTGGAAGCAAACAATAGACCTTGATAATTCAAACTCTCCCATGAATGCCTTTATGGCATGAATTCTAGCAACATGGTGGGCTCTATGGAAAGCTAGGAATGATTTCATATTTAAATTAGCAGAATGAATGTTGTGGAAATCCAATGATAAAATAAAGGTTAAGATGGTCACCCCACTTATTATTAACACAAGGCCTTTTTCAGACTACCTATTAGATTCTTCTCTGATGTTTACAGATACAACCTTCCAGCCTTCAGGTAAAAAATCAAGCTTTGGCTTTGCTGTATGGATAAATGGCTCTTTTATCTTTGCAAGAGTAGCTTGTGGACCAAGAGTCGCTTCTGCTAAAGAAGCAAAAGTGAGATCGATCCTTTATGCTCTTTGAGGGATAAATGGTCTTTGCTCCTAAAAATCCACATCTTGTCTGACACTATGGAGGTGGTAGAAGGTTTTAAGGGTAAAAAGGATTGGTTGATCACAAGCATCGTTTTATGCATTCAAGGTGCTACAAACCCCTTCTCATTTGTTTAGTTCTCTTATGTTCTTAGGCGTTTTGTAAGCTCCGCTCACTTTTTGGCTAAACTATGTTTCTCCCTTAGTATGGAGTTAATTTTGGAAGAAGAATATGTAAGATAGTTCCTACGTAACTATCATCCTTGTTAGGGTTTGGGAGCCTTTGTTTTTCAATGAAGATTTGCAATTCTACCAAAAAAGAAAAAAAAAGGATAGATTATTGGAATGCCACTAACTAAACTTGGAATTCTAAATGATCTACACCAAGCAACTTGAGATTGCAGTCAGAAGTTCCCAACCAATGGAATTCCTATCAGGAATCCTTCCAAATGAACATGCATGTACTTAGATTTATAGAAAAAATTTGAAAGTAGTGCAATTGAGTTTTGAACATCAAAGAAGGGCCTTGAAGTAGGTGTGAAACGCTAAATTATTTTCTACTAAAGGATTTTATGGGAACAAGCCTCTTAGATTTGCATTAAATAAGATTAGGCTCAATTTATTAATATCATGGATTGGGTCAATTGGGCTCAAATTCGTGCAAAAAAAATTTTTTTTTTCTTTTTGCATGTGTGACTAGCGTCACTTAGCTGTACATAGGAAAAAAAAGCAAAGAAGAAAGGAAGAAGAGAGAAGAAAGAAAGGAAAAAGAAGAGAGGAAGAAAGGAATAAGAAGAGAGGAGAACGAAGAGAGAGAAACGGAAAAAGAAGAGAGAAGAAAGGAAGGAAAAGAAGAAGAAGAAGAAGCGAGGAAGAAAGGAAGAAGAGGAGAGGACAAAGAAGAGAAGAAAGAAATAAAGAAAAAAAAAACAAAAAAACCTTAATATTAATCCATTTCCTTCTTCCTCTCCTCTTCTTCTTCCTTTCCTTCCTTTCTTCTCTCCTCTTTTTCTTCTTTTACTTCCTTTTCTCTTCTTCTTCTTTTCTCCTCTCTTTTTCTTCCTTTCTTCTTTCTCCTATATTCTTCATTTATTCTCTGTGGTTTTTTTTTCAAGGGTTACGCAACCCTTTAGGAAAAGAAAAAAAAACCTTAGCCCTGCGGGAAAAAAATACAAAGAAGGAAGAAGAGATGAGAACGGAAGAAAAAGAGAGAGAGGAATAAAAGAAGAAGAAGAAAAGAGGAAGAAAGCAATGAATTAAGGTTTTTTTCTTTCCTTTTTTCTCTTCTTTCTCTTCTCATTTCTCCATTTCTTCCTCTCTTCTTCTTCTTCTTTTCCTTCCTTTTTTCTCTCTTCTTTCTCCTCTCTTCTTCCTTTCTCTTCTCTTCTTCTTTCTTTCTTCTTTCTTCTCTCTTCTTCCCTTCTTCTCTGTGGTATTTTTTTCTATGTACAACTGTGTAACACTAGTGTCACTCAGTCACATATGCAAAAAAAAAAAAAAAAAAAAAAAAAAAAAAGAAAAACGAAGTCGAACCCAATTGACTCAATTCGTGGATATTGATAAATTGAGCCTAATCATGTTTAATACAAATCTAATGGGCTTTTTTCCGAAAAATTCTCTTTATACTATGTAGCTTCTTCTAATCACAAAGTGTGTCATTTTTTCTTTTAACCAGGGCCATAGAATAAAGCTGGCTTAGGTAGGACAAGTTCAAAATCAAGAAAGAAAAGTATTAATTTTATAATCAATCAGACGGCTCCATGTTGATTTCAATATATATTATAAAACCAAGTTTCTCTTTGGTAGTGTTTGGTTTGCTTGAATGGGAGCTGGAATGGAATAATCATTCCGTCGGAATTACTATTTCTGCATTTGGTTCATTCAAAATGAATGGAATACTCATTTAAAAAGGAATCACCATTTCTCTACATGAGGGAATAACCATTCCATTGGGAATTAAGAAATGGTCATTCCATTCCAAACTCTTTTTTTTATTGAGATAAAAATGCTCTCACCTACTACTAGTGTCAACCACTCACCGCTACTACTACCACCACTCAACTACCGCCGCCACCACTGCCACATCCACCACCCACCACCACCATTGCCACCCACCCACCTATCACCACCCCCACCACCACTATCATATATCCAAACAAATGAAAAGGAAAATATGGATATTTTGGTAAAAATAATAGATATTTTATTCCCTTCATGCTTTGATGCATGCATACCAAACATAGGGATAAGAATAGAAATTTCATTCTGCCCACCATTTCAAAGATAAATCCAAACATTAGAATGGAATGACCATTCCTATCTCATTTTATTTCAGACCCATTCTAACCTTCATTCTATTTCAGTCCAAAATTATTTATGAGAATTAAACACTGCCTTTGGGTTTTGCCATAGTTTTCTCCTTGATCTGAGTGCCTCATAATAAAAGGCAATAGTCTAAGTTGATTGTGTTAGTTTAATTGGGCAAAGACATTTCTCCTTGGGAGGTGCAGGCTTTGAACCCAACCGACCCACTCTTTATATATGTGAGTTGTTATTGCCTCAATTGTGTGAGTTGTATTTCCAAATATATGTTAGTTTCCATCACTTTACGTATATGATTGTGTCTTCTTGCATGTGTAATTTTTCATCACCTTACATGTATAACTCTATGAGAGTCCAACCTTAGGTGGTATTTAAAAAAAAAGGGTTTTCAGCTTACTGAAAGAGGGAGTTGCAGTTGAGGCGTTTCCTCTTCTTGAAGATACAGGCGCTCGGACAAGAATGCTAATCGTTTGGATAAACTCGGGCCTCCCAACAAAGAGTACAGCTGTTTGGGATCATGTCTGGAGTTACTGCTGTCTAGTCCATTAAAGTTCAGAACCTTTTCTTAGCAGATAGATGTGGAATCCAGTCACACGGCCCAAGCCGTCATAACTTTTTCCGAAGAAAAATCATCAGCCCCACCTCGTGAAACTTGTGCTACCTTTTTATATGGACAGCAACAGCCAATAGAAGAACCCCATCTGCATGGTTCTTCTTTCCCAACCGCACCTTTGTAAAGCCCCATCCATTTTCCATTTGTCATATACAGCTTATCAATGTATGAGTACTGCTGTTATTTTCACCATGACCCCATGTTTTGTTGCTAGGCCCCGATATTAAGGTAAGAGAATTACTTCATACTAGTCCCCTGCAAACCTTGCCAAAACTTACCAAAACATATTAGGATTTTTTGCTTATGATTAAGAACCTCCTGAACCCCATTTCAAGTTGATCATTGATAAAGTCGAGGATATACAACACTATCCAATAATGTTGAATATCAAGCAGAGCCCCAAACAATTCAAATAAGAGACCTCCAACTCAATGTTAGACTTTCTAACCACTCGAAAAATTTGACCATAATAAAATCTTTAGCCATAAATAACCCCACCTCATGGGAAAAAGTGTGATATTTATCCACACATTCTCTACATTAGCGGAAATGACAAAAATACCATTTATATGTGATTTTTCGGTTTTCTTTTATTTATGCAATTTTGCACAATAAGACCCCTTTTCTTGGTTTAAAAAGAGGAAATATCTATTTAATGTTGCACAGTTTATGATTTTATGTGATATTGAGCAATCAAGTGCAATCTAGTTCATAGCACCACTACTTGTGGGGAAATATCCAAATTAGGGTAAGCAGTTGGGGAAATTCATGTCTATACTATATAGGCAAAACCCCTGACAAATTAATGAATTATACTCTAGAGAAAAATGCATTCCAAGCTTTCTTCAAGAGGATTTTACCAAAAAAATCCACTTAAAGTAATTAAAAACTAAGAAGTACCCAAAATACATGTGTCCACCATAATGGTCTTAGGGGCCTTTTTTGGTTCATGTTTTTTCTTGTTTTGTCAAGCAATAATATTTCTACTAACCTACATACACAAGTGGGGATATCTCCACTCATTTTTTTTTTCTTCATCATCATCCTCTTTTCTTACTCTCCTCCTTCCTCCAACACCTTCCACCTCTACTAACCAATCCCTTACTTGCACAATATTTTCTTTTATAATATGGTGACCTCAATAGTCTTGGACTTGACTGCACATGGAAGCTTGTCACCAAAAGCACTCTACTTTCATGTATTGTGATCTCAACCAATCATTTTCCCTATTCAACTTTCTCCCATAACCTAAACAAATTCATTTAAACCCGTTTTTCTCCTTCCAACCAAATGGATGAAACTTCACTCCCATCTCATATTACTCACTTCTCTCTCTTTCTTGACCTTCCTTTTCTCTCTTCTTCTTTCTTTTGTTTTCTTTATTTCTTTTATCTTCTTCTTTTCCATCATTCTCCTTCTATTATTTCTCTCTACAACCCATCTTTTTTCTCATCTCTCTGCACACATATTTCTCATCTCCGAAACCACCTTCATCTCATCATCATCTCATCTCATTTCTTCTACATCCCCCTTCCCCACCGATCCTACTAATAGTATCTAATCCAGCACCATATATACAAACTCATCGCCTACATCTCCCCTTCACCATCATCTTCAACTTCACCCCATTATCACCGTCCAACCTCCATCACCCAATGACCACCATTAATAATAAATAAATAATTTTTTTTCTGAATCTAACATAGATGACGTTACCACTGCATAATTGTGATGAAAAAGAAATAAGCGGGGATATCCTTACTCATTTATATAAGTAAGTGGGGATACCGCCGCTCATCAAAATAACAAAAAGAATAAACCAAAAAGGGCCTTTAGGATAACTATGGTGCATACAGATGTTTTAGTTTTGGTCCAAAGTGGATCTAAAGGGATTCTTTTGATAAAATCCTCTTTCTTCAATTATTGAAAAAGGGATTTTTATGTCCTAATTATTTTGAAGAATTTCAAAAGCTTTCCAAATTTCTTTGAAATAGATCCTCTCCTGTCAAATAATGACTCCACCATAGGCCACTTTTCTAAAAATATTTTTAAGAATGATAAAAAATATTTGGAAGTGCAGAGGTTTTTTTTTTTTCTCCCTCCACAGCCCACCTTTCCCTCCTCGTTTGGGCAGCCAGGATGTACAGGAATGATGATGCAGATAAGGGCTGATGATGATTAAAAAAAAAAAAAAGATTAAGGCGTCGCGATAAGGCTCGGCAATTAAGATAAGGGTCTATCCTGGCCATTGTAACTTTATGGATCCTTGTAAAGAGCCAAGGAGCAATCAACTAATAGGGGTTGGAAAATAAACCATTTCCAATTAGATCACTAACACTATTTTCAACCTATGTACATATACATGATTTCATTTGCATCTCCACTGAAAAAGGAACCAAGAGTTTGCTGAGAAAGGAACTACTAATAATATATGTGCAACTCTATTTTTCAGGCTAAACAAGTATCCTTTCATCAAAGAAGCTACTCCTCACCAAGCTTGTAAAAGATGAAGATATGGGTAGCTCTTCAAGCTCATCAAAGAAGTCATTGTCTTCTGATTTTGATGATGAGAAGGTCATGACGTGGGGGTAAGAAAGGGGCTCTTCATCAAAGATTGGGTCAAGTGTTTTATTTAGTACTGTTAGCGGGGGCTCTTGGTGGACATCATCTGAGCGGTTGATGGGTGATTGGGAGTGGAAACTCTCACTGATGTCTTCCTCATTTTTTATTGGCTGTTCTTGTTGCTCTTGCTGTTGCTGCTGTGGGCTACTGGGAGGCTTTTTAAAGGGTTGGATTTGTTGTGGTTGTTGGGTTGGGTTTGTATGCACACAGGTGCCTGGATGGTTATGGCTAGAAGTGTAGGTGATGATGAGCATTGATGCATCTGTCCTGCTTCTCTCAACTTGTTTCTTGGCTGAACAGCCCTTTGAGGTGCTGCACCTGTAATAGCCCCTGAATAGATGGAAAATTAAGATAATGGAATAATTTCATGTGCTGTTATTACTTGAGAATGAGATTAAATCGCTTAGCAAGAAATTGAGCAGATCATGTAGCTTACTGAGTCCCCTCATGCAATCAAACAGCAAAAGAAAATATAAAACGCTCTTACAAAACCAAACATTTAAACAGGTTCCTTGGTGGGTAAGGCTCAGAGGAAACAAAATGCAAAATTAACGCTCAAAAGAGAAATTGAGAGAAAGTCCTTTTCTGTGATCCCTCATTGACAATATCTGAAGCATGCAAAAAAACTACTACTAGTCTAAGAGTGTAATGAAAAGATCTATTTATATTAGGATAAGTTAGGAACTTCATATCATAATCAATATCATCCGATCATATGTGCATAATTACAATTACTTTTAAATCTAATCTATCATAATATACTCTACAAAAGGACCAAAGGGCCTTTGAACCTTTTCATTGAATCACCTTATTAGGAAATAAAATTCTGAAAAGAAGAAAAAAAAACTAATTATTTATGATATCTTCACTAGAAATCCTCTAATTTTGCTATGGAGTTGGTTTCGCTCTACGAAACAATATGAAATCAATATTTAAAATTTTAAAATGGACACACAACTGAAATTTGGTAAAATAAAAATAAAGAACAAGGGGTCTTAAAAAAAAGCTTTGTCTATGAAAGGCCACTACCTTGGATAAGGAGATCCTTTGATGGGTTTCTGTCCATACTTCCTCCAAGACCAAAAATCGGAAGGGGGACCTTCTCCCTTCTGTTTCCCAACATTTTCTTCTATCTTCACTGTCACAACAGTCTTCTCAACAACTTTCCTGTAAAAAAATGAAAAACCCAGAAGAAGCAAATTTACGGCAGAATAGAAGATCTTCCAAAAGCACCCAAAGTACTCTCACACAGAAGAAGAAACAGAAGACCAACCCACCTTCTTTTGGAGGGTTGATTTTCTTTCCTTGCCTCCTTACAAGACTTCAAATCTGCTCTAGTTAGGGAAGAATCCTCCATTTCTTAGGCTTTAGAAGTTGTAAGCTTTCTACTTCCTAAATTCTCTTTTGGGGTTGGGTTGCTCTCTATGGTTTATTTGGTATCAACTCTCATTGATCTAAAATGGGCAAAGAAGCTAAACTAAGAAGTGGGTTTCTTATACAGAGACATAAAAGAAAGAGAAATGAAGGAGCAGCGAAGATGGGAAAAATGGATGAGAATTAACCCCAGTGGATTCATTTTAGGAAGAAGCGTACGTGACAGGGCAAGTTGCTGTCTCTTTCTCTTTTCACTCATTAATTAAAAGTAGGGACACAGCAGCTGAAAAGCAATAAATTTTATTGAATTTTATCCAAAAAGCATACACCAAAACCACCCTACATATCTCTCTCTCTCTCTCTCTCTCTCTCTCTCATCACTCCACGCGCTAACATATGGAAGGTTACAGGTGCTAAGGACTATGACTAGAGTCCAATTGCAGATATTGAGGATTTGGTGGGCTAACATGTTTTCTTTCGATTGTTTTTGGATGTTGGGGTGTGAAATATCATGGCACGTGTTGGAATCATATGGACTTATTAATGACACGAATTCTCATTGAATATTATTTTTATGACGGGTTCTGTCTTGATTCTGGATTCTTTAATACTATAGGTTGAAAGTTTTTCCCTATAAAATTATCTTTGTCGTGTAATTCTTAAACATAATCTGGACCATCTAGTCATACCAATTTCATCACCCATGAATCAAATCTTGACATGTTGCATCTTCCTGAGTTGATGTTTCCATTCATTTGTCGCCTTTGTCGGCCAAGGTTTCAATAATGCATGAACCAATAACCTTTTGAACAAGCTACTTGAAAATAAAAACCGGGGGGTTAGTCTCTTCTTCTTCATCGTGCATCATCATAAGAGCTATGCTTCAACTATGTGGGTCGACTACATGAATTATACTGCTTTATTTTAATTTAAAGTCAAATCCTCAAATAGATTACTCTTATTCGTACCAATCTTTACTACTTTTATTATGTTCTCTTTCGTGTATATCTTGTTTTGGGTGTGCCATCAACTTACATGTAAAGACTTCTCAACGGTATTAATGCTAGCTTGCTTTGACATATTCAAACCATCTCAACTGAGTTACTCTTAATCCATAGGTGCTATCTTCAATCTAAATTACTCAAAATAATTATCCCCACTCTATTGGAAGTAGGCAAAATTCACTTCAATAAAAATTGGGCACACCATATTAGATTGATCACATCTAGAATACTTGATTCCATTATGATTCTCTTCTCTCTATGTGTCCTTTTTTTTAACCACATGTCATATATATGACCAACATGATGGTGGCCCAACCTTGATTGAGTTGAATTTGACCTAATGTCAATATTAGAAATTTAGTCACCATTTTATTTGTGGGCCACCAATCAAAGGTTTGTAACTCCTTACTATATATGTAGAGCTGGCAAAATCTACCCCAACCTACCAACTCGGCTTCACTCGACCCTTTTCTGACCCACCTAACCCGACCCATTTGAAATACAGGTCGGATTAGAGTTAAAGTTTACCAACCTATATAAAAATGGGTCGGGTTAGAGTTGACCCGCTTAATGCACTCTAATCCGCTTGACTCGTTTAGATTTTACTAAATTACTATGACTTTTTAATTTTCATGGGACTTTTCTTATTCATATAGGCCATAAATTACGTACTTTTAATATTTTGTAAATGAGTTATGTAAATTTTAATATGTAGAAAATAAAAATTATTTTTATTTAAAAATATGATTTTTTGTAGTCGAAATATTGATATGTGCTTTTTATTTTTTGTTGGCATATAAATTTGCCTCTAAAATATTGATATATATGAAATACAATTTCGTTAATAGGTCTTATATTTATACTCAAATACGAAATTATAAGATTGAACAAAAATTGAAAAGGGATTATCTGAAATTCTCATTAAATGGGCTAGAAAATATTTATAAATTCCTCATTCTTTACACCTTGAAAATTAATAAATTATAAATTCATGCTTAATACAACATTTTAAATGAATGTAGATATAAGGAGAGCTTTACAAATGAAATTGGGCCACATAAAATGAGTTAAAACATATACAAAATGGAAATTAAATATATTAGGTCGGATCACCCCCACTCAACCAGCATCAAATTCGAGTTAGGTAGGTTGAGTCGGGTTGACCTGCCACGTGTGCTGGTTGAAGGTTTATGACCCGTTTTAAAAATAGGTCGGATTAAGATTGGAGCCAACAAATTCGAGTTTGGGTTGATTCGACCTAAATTTGGTCAACCTGACTCCTTTGCCAGGTCTATTATATGTATATATATGAGAAATGGTCATATAAGGATTGTCTTTACTCTCCTTACGAACTATTTTTCACTGTTTTAGATAATGCGGTCCACGTTGCAAGCCATCCAAATGGATCACACATATTACTCCCGTGAATTGCATATGTCCACCAATCTTGAGTCTTATTCGAATAGATTGGATCGTTGGATCCACTGTACTGTACACTTATGTATATATAGATAAATATATATATATATATAAAGTCTATTCGGATGGATGTGCAGTCGATCCAATGGTCTGATCTATTCGGGTGGAAATTAAAATTGATGGACGTGTGCAATTTAGAAGGATCATGTATATAATTTATTTAAATAGCTCGCAACGTGGGCTGAACTATCCAAAATGGTGAAAAATAATCCATAAAAACAGTAAGGACCGTCCTTACAAGATCATTTGAAAGACTACTATGCATCCATCCCTCACCTTGTAGTGGATAATTTCCTTTTTAGACCTAACAAGGTCAAAAAGGGTGTCATGAGGGTGATAGTTATGTCTTCTTGCACATTAATATTTTTCATATATGGAAGTATCCATCACCACAAGGTGAATGATAGATGCATAGTAGTTTTGTCGATATATATATAAATATAAGAAATAGTCCTGTAAGGAGTTTTTGGTCCTTATGGACTGTTTTGGACTATTTCACATAGTGGGGCCTGCATTGTAAGCCATCTAAATGGATCACACATATGCCCTCCCCTAAATTTCACGCATGCACCAATTTTAGGTTCCATCCGAATAGATTTAACCGTTGAATTGACCGGGCATCTATCCGAATAAACTTTATATACGAGTGCACAGTCGATACAACGGTCAAATCTATTCGGATAAGACCCAATATTGATGGTGTGTATAATTCACGACGGTCATATGTGATCTATTTAGATGGCTGCAACGTGGGACCCACTATGTGAAACAGTCAAATTTATTCCATAAGGGCTGCAGGACCATTTCCAGGTGGCATGTTGTTGGGGCCAGCCCGGCCCACTAGATAGAAGGGCAACCAACTTTTTTTTTTACCAAATGTCAGTTTTATTGGTCTTTGATAGACAATTAATCTAAGTTATATTAAAAAAAAAAGAACAGTACAGTCCAAACAACACTCAATCACAACCTTGAATCATATATAAAGTCAAGCCTGTGGATCAGATTCTTTTATGGATGACTACCCTCCAAAGTCTACTTGCATTGCTCAATTTTCTGTGGAGTGAGAAAGGTGCTGTGTGCAGTGCATTGCTGGATACACAAGTGATTTTGCCACTTTCTCATATAAATACAGCTTCTTAGAAAGTTGGAAAATGAAGTTTATGGACATGTGAAATGTGTCCAATAAGAAAGTGTTAACGCATGAACTAGTCCAATCTGACGCGGCTATGCCACTGGAACCTACTCCGTCTGGCGTACCAACGACAAGGCTCTATTGACTTGTTGCCTAACTTGGCTTGTGGTTCGGGGCAGCCCTTTGTTTCTTGCAATTGAATTTCTAGAAATTTTGAAAAAAAAATTTAAAGAAAATTTTAAAACTTTATATATCTAAAAGGTTGTATCTGGCAATTAAATTTTCAAGGATTTAGGTCTGATCCCTCCCACAGAACTTGAAAATCCCCATTTTAGCATATGTATGCACTGACACCAATGTTTCTGCTAGACACATCAATATATACTGAGCTGATGTGAAATTCTCACCTACACAAATCCTTATGGAGAAATTCACGTCCCAATTCCACAGGGCAATGAGGAATACTTAAATTTATAAATTCATCACTTGCTACCAAACTTGTCGTAAGTAGTTAAAAATGAAGAATCGAAGGTAAATATCCAAAAATTACAACTAAACAACTTCTTCTTTGATGAAAATTGAATCAAGGGAAAATGCAAAATGAAAAATAAATTCTCAATCGTCGTCATAGTAATTTATGTTGAATCGTGGGCCATAAGCCTCAGCGGTTATTTCATTGATATGGTCAGCCACAATTCCTTAATTTACTCATGCATTTAGCATAATTGGATAGCCATTTCCCTGTCTTTGATGGACTAATTTCATTGATATGGTGAACCTTAATTTCTTAATTTACTCACATATTTAGCAAAATTGGAGAGCCATTTCCC
The DNA here is from genome assembly GCA_037013555.1 of Sextonia rubra. Taxonomy (NCBI): domain Eukaryota; kingdom Viridiplantae; phylum Streptophyta; class Magnoliopsida; order Laurales; family Lauraceae; genus Sextonia; species Sextonia rubra. Next base: position 98,252,722 of record JASUAD010000001.1, on the reverse strand, counting down.
CGTCTTTGATGGATTAATCAGATTTCTAATAGTATTATATATATGTAGATTGAGATCCATAAAAATACATAAGAAAAACCATCGAGAAGAGAGATATGAAAGAAGCTATATGCTAGTAATTACCAGTCTTGCGGCATACTCTCCAATTGTGCACTTCTGGGACTTCCAATCTAATTCATAGGAAAGTCAATGTCCCTCTACTCGATTGCATCATATCCTTCATCCCTTACTTGCAAATAGATCCACTGACCTGCAAATAGATCCTTCAGTGGAGCTCATTTGAATATGAATTCCAAATTATTCTATGCAAACAAACGGGGCATAAGTGTCCATTAAATCTAACTACCAATGTCGCTTCTTGGATTTGGATTCCGAGGAATTTTGAGAAAAGTATCCCTAGGAGAGGTTAAAATCAAAGTAACATATATAGGTAAATATGTCAATAAACGAAGGATGGTATATTAGGCCAATACCCCTTATGCTATAAAGGCGGTAGTTCAGTTGATTTGAGCTTTGGGTTTGCTCCCCAAGGTCTCAAGTTCGGCTCCCACCCCTTGCATTATCCAGATATTATGTGCAGTTATATATATACCCTCTAGGGAATAGTCCTTGCTCGTCAGAATCAGATATCCCCAGACCGGAGGTCAAAGGTTAAAAAGTTGAGTTGGCGAGGGATACCCTGTGTCATAAAAAAAGAAAAAAAAACAAAGAGAAATTGAGAAAAGTAAGAGTTCCCATCTACATCTCTTCTACCTTATACCCTTTACACCCCAAACAGTTTAATAAGCCCACCTTCACCCATTTTATCATGAATACATGAGAATGAAATTAAAGGAAAATAATTTTATAAGAATTAATTCTCATTACTTTTTTGTGAGAAGTCTAGGTGGAGCTCATTATCATTCAATTCAAATCTTGCAAATACACAGGACCCCCTCGAGAGTGACACGTGCCAATATTTCATCAAATCCGAATTTACTCAACATTGGATCGACTGTGCACAAATTCGAATGAATTAGAATTATAGGCCACGGTATTAGAACTCCACTCGAATTCTATGAGTGTAAAATTTTCCATGCCCGCTGTGTTATTTTGGTTTCAATCACATTACATGCAAGTTTGTAAATCAGTTTTATTTCCTTTTTTATCATCAAAAAAGAAAAGAAAAGAGAGAGAGAGCCTTTCTTCTCATCAGAAGAGAGAGAGAGAGAGAGAGATCCCCCTGCATCTAGCGGAAATGTTTCACAGGATCACCGAATTTCGCTTATCTTTGCGGTTTTTCTCTTTTTCTCACGAGAGAGCAGTGCCAGCAAGATGAAAATTTTGCTAAAACGAAAGCAGCCAAAATTTCCACTCGTTTTCCATAAAAAAAAAAATTAAGGAAATACAGCAGCAGAAACTGTCCCACGTGCAGGTTCAGAGCTGCTTGTAATGGGGTCGAGGTGTATACACTGACCTCAAGGTGTATGCTCCACTGCTGCGCCATCGGTCATAGCCTAAGCGCGTGTGGTGGACCCTCACCCATGCTGTAGTTGGCCACGAGCAGAGTCAAGTAAATGAGTAAGTTAATGACTTGACCAAACACGGCCAAACTTGGACGCATGTGGTGCCAACAAATATCCTGTAACAAGTGGGCCGTTTGGAGATAACGTGATGGAATAGCGCAATGAATGTTCTCAACCGAACAGCATCATTTAACTTCTCTCATTAATGACCGACTAAACCCCACCAATCATACTAAACTCTGCCAATCATTCACGTAATGAAGATATCACTCATTCTCATGGTCCGCAAAAAATATCCTTATAGCACTTACCGTGCTCTTTTATTTATTTATTTATTTGTTTTATTTTTGATAATTACTCACGCCGATTTATTTCATGTAATTGGACAGTACAATTCTACAAGTTGTGTTTTTAAAAGTGGTTTAGATTAAAGTAACAAGGGTGAATATATACAAATGCGTAAATTCCGGAAGGGGAGGGGTCCCTTAGTGTGGTATATTCAGATGGATCATCAAGTGTGTGCTCCTCTATGGGGTGTGCACCAAAACACCATATGCACCATTTGCACTAGATAATTTCTGCCGTCATAAAATATCATCTATTGGATCATCTTAATCCTCATATTACTTATTCCTTTGTCCAACAATTAGATGTTGTGGAGAACAGCGGGTTGTCCAATTGGTTGGTACTCCATTTCTCACCTGCCCACTCAATTGTTTAGATTATTAGATCTTAAAGTTTTTTTTTTATTTTTGGTGGGTAGTGGTAAACTCGTATCCAATCAAGCCCAACATGAGGTGTTAGTGTCAAGCCTAAGGCCCACCCATTTAATCAACCGTGCCAAGCTCAGCCTTGCTTTTGTGTCTCGTGTCCAAGCTTTCTAGTTGATAAATTAATTACTAAATAACAGGGACATTGAGCTCTCTATCACTGAATTCAAGCCCAGACCAAAGCTGGATGGCCATGCTGGCTCAGCCTATAGCAACCATATTTCTCACTAGTCTTCTTCATATTTGAAAATTTTAAACGCTTGTCGGAGTTCAGTTCTTTATTTGATCATTGGATAATAACGGCCTATGTCACGATTCATGATCTGTTAACATTCATGATTCATGGCAGTTTTCCATTGCATAAATTCCATCTCACATCTTCAAAATCTGCTGAACCGAAGTGAGAAGTTTGCCATAAAACCAATACGGGCCCACCTTATCAGAGCCGTCCATTGAGAAATGCACCTATCGATAACACTGGTTTCATCATAACCATCCATTTCCTGGGCATATAATTTTTCTTTGTGATGGCCAATTAGATTGAAGCCATATGGAAAGTTGGCATTGATTGTAAGATCCAAGCTTCGATATCATTAGGCAGCTGAATTTGAAACAATGGATCTTCCTGATCACCATTCATTCGACGCCCCCCAACTGAATGGTAGTGATTTTCTGGTCCTTGTTGACGATTCTAGACCAACCTTGATGATTTCCATCTTACAGTAAAGCTGTTTAAGATGAGCAAGTAGGGTTGTTCACCCAAACTCAATATAGGGTTTCCTAGATCACTATACAAACCTTTGGATGCATTATCTAATCACAATGCTATACATGATTTTGGTTCAGTATTCAAGTTTACTAATAATAATCCCAATCCTGTTCAATTCCAACCAATGTTTTCATAACAATCAATACTCACATGGCAAATAGACTAGGACAAAAACATGGGCCTATAGTATCAATACTTGAAATTTAGCATCTACAAGCTGGGTCGACTTGTAAAGTAAAATGATGAGCTGTATCTACAGAAGCAATCCAAAAATATGAATTATCTCATCATACTAACAAGGCAAACCATGAATTGTTGCAATTCAGGTAACCCTCACTCAATCCATGCAAGACTGCATAAATCTGTCACTTTCTAAGAATTATACAAGTAGTACCCATCAAAGAGTATAGACTTCTTCCCCTCTGTTTTTTTATTGGCTTTGTAACTTCTTTAATTGGGACTCCTTCCCATTGTCTGCTGTTCTTCTTGTAGGTTTACATCATCTGTAGTTTATTTGGGTTGTCTTGTTGCTCTATCTTGTCTCGGTTGTCCTTGTTTATGCTCACATAAATATCATTACATTTTCTATGTAGATCTCTTTTAATAGGTTAGTAGATGGCTCCTTGATGCAGCCAATGGTGGCAGGCTAACTCCTAACATCAACAAATCAAAATTATATTTCCTGTTTTCTAGGATCCTCAGTGGAGGTTTTTTTTTTTCGATTTTCAATTGCATGGCCATTTTCTTTAGAACTATTGATAAGTACTATCAACTCACCAGAAAAGGTTAACAAATAAAACAATCAACATTCTTTGTGATCATACAGGAACGACCATTGGAAAGTATTAACATACATGAAAGATGCCATATTCGTGAATTTTTCATTAGTAATTGCGATTTTTTCAATAACCCCAGCAGTGATCTCATTGTGCTTTTGTCATAATCCCTCGTAATGAGTTTTAACAAGAACTCTCTAGCAACCAAGAGTTTTTGATAGTTTCATGCTTTGGAATGGAGTGCTTTGTTCTCTTTTGAGGCAGTTCATTCCAACGGTGAACAGGCAATTCACTTCCCAGTATTTGGAAGAGCAGGAGAAGCAATTAAAGCAAAACAAGGACATTTCCATGGAACAGCAGGTTGGGGTGATATCAGTTATATCTGCTCTGATTATAATTAAAATCAAGAAGGCAATGTCAATAACAGAGTACCTCTATCGGAAGATCTTGCCATTACATATGGGATGCATCTGGGTCCGGTTTACAAGGAAATTCAATCATCACAGGAACCTTTGAAGTTCCTTGCAGGCCCATATTATCATCTAGAGAGCTCATGGGTTGACAACACCATGGAGCTTGTTGAATTCAAGGGCATTGAGAAGCATGTTGAACACAAGAAGGAGAAGGCGCATCCCATATCTTCTGCTACATTAGAACTTTTGAGAAGCTATACAAGTGCGTGCAGGAAATTTAATGGGGAAAAACTAGTCGACTTGAGTAATGAAGTGGCATGTCCTGAAGGTGGGAGACGATTATTGAATGAAGATGTCATGCTGGTCGCTGGTGCTCATTTCATCAAACTTTCAGTTCATGTAAAGGGTGGTCTCTCTATTCTTTGCCATCCGTATGTTTCCATCCTTCCAAGCCTCACAAAGGAGGAAATTAAAGATGTAGAACTTGCTTATATGCTTTTAGCTACAGCCTAGAAGATAAGCAACCAGCAATATGACAGGGCAAGCAAATTACTAACACAGTGCTGCTACTTGTCTTCAAATGTGGGCAATCCCGTTCAGAGAGTTGTTTACCATTTTGCAAGAGCACTTAATGAAAGGCTTAATAGAGAAACAGGAAGAATATCATCGAAGAGAACTGCAGAAACTAGAAAATGGGGAGAAGATATCGATGAAGCCATGATGGCTCCACACCCTGCTCAATTAGCCTGCTATGAACGATTGCCATTTTCTCAAGTTCTACAGTTTACTGAAATTCAGGCTATCTTGGACAATGTAGGCTCAGCTAAAAAAATCCATATTATTGATCTCGGACTCAGAATAGGAATTCAGTGGACTACTTTGATACAGGCGCTAGCGATGAGAGTCGGGAGCCACTTTGAGCATCTGAAGATAAGTGCAGTTGGAACATCAGAGGAGAATATCATGAAAGCTTGTAAATGGCTTGTAAGTTTTGCCAAGACCCTGAATTTTCCTTTTTCTTTCAAGGCAGTTATAGTATCTGAAATGAAAGATATTGAGGAGGACCTGTTTAAGTTTGACGCTGATGAAGTGGTTGGGGTCTACGCTCCAATGATTCTGAGGACAGTGCTTGCAAGGCTTGATTGTTTGGAAAACCTTAATGGAAGTGATGAAGAACCTTAACCCATCTATAATGGTAGTCACTGAAGTTGAAGCGAATCATAATTCACGTTCTTTCATCAACCGTTTCACTGAATCTCTCTTCTACTACAGTGCGATGTTCGACTGCCTTGACACATTGTATGGATAAGAATGATACTAATAGGATGTTGGTTGAAGAGGACTTCCTTTCTCTAGGAATTAGATCTAAGATTGCAGCAGAAGGTAGTGAGAGGATAATAAGGAATGTAGGGATTGATGTTTGGAGATGGTTCATCAAGCGGTTTGGCTTTGTGGAAACAGACCTATGTCAGTGGTCGTTGGTTCAAGCAAACTTGGTTGTTAAGCAGGTCGCTTGTGGCAGTTGTTGCACTCTTGGTATGAATGGAAAAGCTCTAACTGTTGGGTGGGAGGGAGTCCCACTAATTTCTGTATCAGCTTGGAAATTGTATTGACAGTTCTCTTTCTTTTCTAAAAACATGTCATATGAAGTTTGAAAGATGAGGAGCACGTAATCCTTTAGATTGAAATGGACCTAAAGATATGCTTTAACACGAGGGTTCCAAATAGTTTCCTGCATTCTACTCTTTAATATAATGTAACACTCCAATTCCAATTAGGCAAGATTAGTGGTTAATTAAGTAAGTTTATTAGCTAATTAATATAGAATTATTCTAAATTAATGGTGCTTAATGTCTAATTAGGTTAGATTAAGTTTGTTGTGTCTTGTTTGAGTCAAATAGATCAAGCTCGGATCATGTATAGATAGTTGAACTAGGTTTGACCTTAATTAGGTAGAGGAAAGCCCTTTTTTCGTAACTTAAGATATTTGATTTTCCCTCATATGCATTACATATTGACAACATTGCGTTCGTCTCATCAAGCACAACAACTTTCTCATTGAATCCAAACTCATTTGACCTCAATTGAGCCAAATGACTTAAAGTAGAAATAACTACTAGAATTTGGACTAATCTAAAAATTCTAGAAAATCTGATGTCTGAAAGAGAACCCATTCTCTTAATCGATTATTTTCTTTCTTTCCTTGTTCTATATGGTTCTCCTGTCTTCGTCACTTCCACCATTCTTCAAACCAAGGTTTAAGGAGAGCTTCCATGTGGGAGTGGAGGAACCTATCTCCTTTTTCTTCATCACCTACTTCTCCTTTTATCCTTGAAGTATAGCAATTAAACGTTTCCTCTTTAAAATCAGTTATAAGGTAAGGTATTTTCTAATTTCAGTTTCAGATTTGCATAAGAGACACGGAGACTCAAATTTCCCTAATTGATAGCATGTATGCATGTCCATCATCAATTTCTAACTTTTCTTGTTAGGGTTTGAGTATTTGGGGATCATTGCCTATCTTAAGCCAAATCAAATAGGATTTTTGTAGCATACTCTAAGCAAGGCAAGTATAAGTTAATTATTGCTGAATGCATGTTGTTAACTTTTGATTTTCATAATTCTATTGAAATTTGAATTTTGGTTCTTAGCCCTTATACTTGTTTAAAATGTATAATAAGATTACTTAAGTGAATGATGAAATGTGGTTTTAGAAATGTTAAATAGTTGATTGGAATAGAAGTGACTGCCTTGGAATAGGTAGTAGATAAGTAGTTAGAACCCAGTGCTATGGGTTGCTGAAAACGATTAGTAACCGACCTGACTTCAAAGATTTTGAAGCTTATGGCTACGCCGTGAACCTTTCAGCTAAGTCGTAAAGGCACAAAAGCCTGATTAAAAAGGAAAAGTCGAAACTTTCCTTCTATGGCTAAGCTGTAATGTAGTCGTGGCCAAGCCGTAGATGCGGATTTAATTTTGCATGTGCCACGGCTAAGTCATAGGCTACCCACAGCTAAGCCGTGAAAACCCAAAAGGGATAAGTAGGGATATTTAGATGACCTTATAGGGCCTTAGTTCTTTGGATCCTCTAAGAAAATTGTTTAGCATGAAGTGACTTGAGCGCTAAAACTCATTCATGTGATGTTCATTAGTTTAACACCTATTCATGGGTGTTGGTTTAAGGGACTTTGATATACCTTATTCGTGTACTGTAACACTAAGTAGAGATGACTATGTATCGATAACTTAAAACTACATTATCATGTATAGTTAGAGACAATGAATAACTAGATCAGGATTGACTAATAAATTACCTTGATTCTTTTAATTGAAATTTGCATGGCATATTGTAATCCTTATAGTTGCTCTCTCTTTTTGAAATGGTCATGATATGAATTTATTTTGGTTCAAATTCTTCATTATATCTCGTTATCTTATCGTTGAAATTGAATTGAGTAAAAAAATTGACATGAACTCATTAAGAATTGTTCTTAGTGAAATGAATTGTATGATTTATTACTTAATTTCAATTATATGATTCTAAATGGTCTAGCTCTATTTACCTTTAGCCTCATTAAACCTGGTGGAGTTGAATTTGGTGTAGAATGAATGGTGCTACTAAAGTGTACATTTGGAGCTTCCGGTCTCCAGGATTGTAGAAACTCAATTGTACCTACGGGCATTGGTGCATCCCATGTAAAAAATCCCTATTGAGAGGATATAGCAAATGTAGTAGACAAATAAATTAAAGTAGTTCTTTTATTTGATTTTTATATCATGTTTTATTCAATGGACAACATGGCTAGTATATTGAATTGAATTCTACAACTGTCAATAATTCTATTAGATACAATGTGTATTACCTTAATTATGCTTATACTTTGCTAAATAGTGTTATTCATAGTTGCCTATTGGTGTTACAGGCTTAGATCCTACTCCCGGTCTTGCAGAGACCGAGGAGGCATAGGAGGAAACCCGATGAGGTTCCTTTAAGCCTCGATGAGTGGATAGCAAAAGCGATCTGACTGATCTTCCACGGAGAGCGACACAATCACATTAGGGTTTTGTTTCTTTTGGGGACTTTTGGAAGTAATGGGTTTTCATAACATCTTGTACCAATTTTTCATGTATAGATCATGATTCCTCATCTTTTGAGGCAATGTATATCTTTTGTTATTGTCCATAAACATTTATATCTCTTTTCTATAGACATGTGTTAAGTGTACATGCTATTATATAGACTTGTTTATATGGGTCATAGATGTAGTAAGAAAGTTATTTCTCTCTTATTACCTCTGTATGTTTGGTGCGAACAATTTGTTTAATTAGTAGAGAAAATTTTATAAGTGATATTGACATACTTCCGCTTGTTAGCTAATGGGACAATGTCCGTTTAAAAACACCTCACACATATAAGAAAGTGAATATCCCTTATGGATCTCCGTCTACACTTGGTATAGATGTGAAATCTATGGAAGTGCACATGTCGTGCTTCGGCGGTTACCCTAATTGTGGATTTATGGGCTTGGGCTGTGACATACATACAGTATAGTATTAGACCCATGAAACAGTTGTTTAAAAGACTTAGAATTTTAGGAATGTGGTGAGGATACGATATTAATAATGCGAATATCAAATATTTGACTCTATAGTGTAATAATTTGATTTTGGTATGTGTGACTAGATAGGTATTTCTAAAACTAGGATTGGTTTTCTTTTCCAGGAAATGGCATCAAGATGAAGTACGGGTAACAACAACAATGTCAGTATGAACCTTATTATTGAAACCAGTGGATCCGCACCTCCATCGCCACCTTTAAACACTGACGACAATTTTTTGACAGTTATGCAAGCTATACAAGTACAGTCCCAGTCTATGCAAGCAAAGATGCAAGCAGTGCATACTCTTCAAGGATAGATGAATGATATAGTTGAAAGACAGGGACAACCACTAGTTTAGCCTCATTTAGAGCAACAAGTGGTATTTTAGCCAAAGGAGAATGATCTAAAATCTCTATACAAAAAGTTCAGAAAGTGGGGGCTACAGAGTTACACAGCAAGGAGATGCTCTGCAAGCAGATGAATGGCTAAAGAATATAGATGATATGATCGACACTGTGGTTTACACTGACAAGCAGAAGACCTTACTCACCACTTCAATATTTCGTGGACTGGCAAGACCTGGCGAAAAAGTGTGAGAAACTCTTACAAGGTTATGAATGTAGCTATAGTTTGGGAAGCTTTCAAAAAACAATTTAAGAGGAAGTTTATTCCCACTCATATCCAGAGGGAGAAAGAAATTGAATTCATGGCATTATAGTAGCAATAGATGTCTGTGGCATTTTATGTACATACTTGTACTCAGTTGTCTTAGTATGTAAAGGACATGATCAATACTGAGGAGAAGAAAGTCAATAGATTCATCATTGGCTTGAATCCAATGTATAAGAATTATGTTATGGCTTTTCAGAGGTTAGATACCTTCGACGATGCTGTAGATGGAGTTTACTATACGGAAGCTAATGCTGGAGAGAAAAGAGCTATGGACCCTAAAAGGAACACATCTTTCATTGGAAAGGAGCAAGTACAAAAGAAGATGGAGGGTGGTCAAGGTAGTCCTGGTAAATCAACTTTGAAGTGTGGTTCTTGTGAGAAGCCTCATAGGGCTGAGGTATGTTGGAGGAACACAGGAGTTTGTATGATTTGTGGTTCCATGGAGCATCAGATGGCTCAGTGTCCAAAGTTAAACCTACTCAGCAGTAATGTTTTGCTTTACCTACTTCTCAACATATATAGCAATAACAATGCCAAGGCTAGAAGCAGAATTGCTAGAATGCACATGCCAATACTACTACTCACGAGGGTGCGGAGGATGATGCAGTGGAAGGTATCATTTCTATAGCTAATGAGAATTCATAAGCATTGTTTGGTTTGAGATCTACGCGTTCGTACGTAGCACCTCATTTTGCTATTAAGTTACGACAGTAGCCTAAGGAACTAAGCTACTGTATCTGTTGACGGTATCTACCCCTGTAGGTAAAGAGGGTAGAATGTAGTCTATACTATCTTCAGTTTTATATTCGTATTGAAGGTCTTTAACTCCTAGTTGCCGTGATTCTACTTTCTATGTTAGATTTCGATGTCATCTTTGGTATAGATTTGTTGGTGAAATATCGTGCATGTGTGAATTGTTACAACATGACGATTAACTTCAATCTGGGTAATGAATTCCATTTTGAAGGTATTAAGAAGAAGTCTTCTAAGCAAGGCATCTTTGTATTCAAATTGGATAGAATGATACGTAAGGGTTGTGAATGCTTCATTGCCTTTATCTTTTAAAAAAGAAAAACAACCTAAGAAGCTCGAGGAAATTCCTATTTATTTGTGAATTTTCAGATGTGTTTCTTGATGAAGTTCCTAGTTCACCTCCTGTTAGAGAAGTCGGTTTCTCGGTTGAGCTTGTGCCTAGTATAGCTCCAATTAGTAAAACCCCATATAGGATGACTCCTACAGAGTTACAAGAACTGAAGAAACAATTGTAGGATTTGATTGATAAGGGCCTCATACGCCCTAGTGTGTCACTATGGGGAGCCCCGATGTTGTTTGTGAAGAAGAAAGATGGTAGCCTTAGAATGTGTATCGACTACCAGCTATTGAACAAGGTAACTATAAAGAATAAGTACCCACTGTCACAAATCGATGAGTTGTTCGATCAACTCCAGGGTGCTGCGTATTTCTCCAAAATAGATCTAGAATATGGTTACCATCAGTTGAGAGTACGGACGGTGATATTGCCAAAACGGCCTTTAGAAAGAGATATGGTGACTATGAATTCCTCGTGATGCCTTTTGGATTGACTAATGCACCTGTTGTGTTCATAGCTTTGATGAATAGACTCTTTGCTCCTTTCTTAGACCAATTTGTTGTAGTTTTTATTGATGATATCTTAGCTTATTCTAAGACAATAAACGAGCATGCAGATCATTTGAGGAAGTTACTACAATTGTTGAGAGAATATCAATTATATTTCAAATTGAAGAAATGTGATTTCGAGCTTGAACAGGTGGCTTTTCTAAGTCATATCATTTCACGAGCTGGCTTGACAATTGATTTGGAAAAGGTTTAAGGTAGTAATAAGTTGGCAGAGTTCGAAGAATGTGACAAAACTCAGAAGTTTCCTTGCTCTTACGGTTTATTACAAGAGATTTTTACAGGACTTCCGAAAAATATCTGCCTTGTTGACAAAGCTGGCTCAAAAGAATGTGCCGTTCGTTTGGAGTGATGAATGTGAGTCAAGCTTCAGAACCTTAAAGGAAAAGCTAGTTATCGCCCTAATGTTATCACTACTAGATGGTAGTGAGGATTTGTGATTTATTCAAATGCTTTTAGAGTTGGAGTGGGGCGTGTTGTGATGCAAAATGGCAAAGTGATTGTGTATGTCTCTATAGAATTGAAAGAGCATGAAAAGAACTATGTCATGCATGACTTAGAGCTAGTAACTACTTTATTCACTTTGAAACTTTGGCCACATTATCTGTATGGTGAAAAGTTTGAGGTTCATTCAGATCACCATAGCTTGCAGTATCTATGAGGCAATGTAAATGGCTTGAGTTTATTAAGGATTATGATTTTCCTATCAAGTACTATCAAGAAAAAGGGAACGTCTTGGCAGATGTCTTTAGCAGGAAGACAGCAAATCTGAGTGCTTTGTTTGGTACATTATTCGTACATGATGAATTTAAAAGCATGCTTATTGAAGTAAAATTGGTAGATAACTTAGTGATGTTTGCAGGTATGATTGTCTTTCAGCCTGAAGTGATACAAGCAATCAAAGATAAGCAATTTGAGGATTCTAATCTAGTAAAGATTAGGGATCATATCGTTGACAAATTAGATTTCGTTTGGAAGACGGTGTACTTTACTTTAGAAACAGGTTATGTGTACCAGCTCATGATGGAATGAAGGGAAGCATTATAACAAATACACACTACGCAGATATGCAATGCATCCTGGTAGCATAAAGATGTACTGAAATCTGAAAGATCATTTTTGGTGACACAACATGAAAAAGGGAATAGCAGGATTCGTAGCTAGATGTCTTACATGTTAAAAGCTGAAAGCAAATCATCAAAGACCTCTTGGGTTTTTGCATCCATTGCATGTTTCTCAGTGGAAATGAGAACATATCACTATGAATTTTGTGTTCAGTTTACCCATGACTAGTAAAAAGAATAATGCAATTTAGGAGATTGTAGATAGGCTAATAAAGTCAGCTCACTTTATTCCCTTCAAAAAAAGCATGCTTTCCCTAAGATGGCTAAGAAGTTTATGGATGAGATTACAACGTTACATGGTATGCCAGAATCTGTAGTTTCAGATCATGATAACAGATATATGTCATCTTTTTGGAAAGGTTTTCAAGAAGCTATGGGTACCAAGATCAGTTTTAGTACTGCATACCATCCGTAAACTCATGGACAGTCCAAACGCACCATTCAAACGTTAGAGGATATGTTGCATGCCAGTGTCGTAAACTTTGACAAGGAATGGTATAGCACTTATCATTGTGTGAATTCGCTTATAACAATAGCTTTCACAAGAGCATTAGCATGGCTCCGTTTAAAGCATTGTACGGACGTACATGTTGGACTCTAGTTTGTTGGGAGGAAGTGGGAGCTAGAAGTTTCCATGGACCAACTATCATTACAAAAACTATTAAACAAGTACAAAAAGCAATTGGAAATCTAAAAGTTGCTAGTTCAAGGCAAAAGAGTTATGCTGATAATCATAGAAGAGACTTAAATTTCAAATTGGTGATTTGGTGTTTCTAAAAGTCTTTGCTATGAAAGGTATGATCAGATTTGTCTAAAAGGGCAAGTTAGCCCTAAGGTACGTAGGCTCGTTTGAAATCAAGGGCATAATTGGTAATTTGGCCTACAGACTAGCACTTCCTTTAGAACTTTTAGGAGTTCATGAAGTCTTTCACGTCTCCATGCTCCATAGGTATGTTAGAGATCCTGCACATGCCATTCGGTTTGATGATGTGGAAATTTAGTCAGATGCATTATACGTTGAGCGTCCGCTCCGCATTGTGGGTACAAAAGAGCAAGTACTACGTATTATGAGCATAAATGGGTCAAAATCCTTTGGAAGCACCATGGTTCTGATTGAGGCCACATGGGAGCTCGAGGAGTAGATGGCCTGCCAATGTGCTGACCTATTCATACAAGTATATTTTCATTCAGAGGACTGAAGGATTATTAAGCGGGGGAGGATGTAACACTCTAATTCCAATTAAGCATAATTAGTGGTCAATTAAGTAAGTTTATTAGCTAATTAATATAGAATTCTTCTAAATTGATGGTGCTTAATGTCTAATTAGGTTAGATTAAGTTTGTTGTGTCTTGTTTGAGTCTAGTAGATCAAGTTTGGATCATGAATAGGTAGTTGGACCGGGTTTAACCTTAATTAGATAGAGGAAAGCCCTTTTTTGTAGTTCTAGTTTTTTTTATTTTTCATCATATGCATTAAGCATTGACATCATCACATTTGTCTTGTTAAGCACACAACTTTTATGTTGAATCCAAAATCATTTGACCTCAATTGAGCCAAGTAGTCTCTCAAATGACTTAAAGTGGAAATAATTACTAGAATTTGGACTCATCCAAAAATTCTAGAAAATCTGATGTTTAAATGAGAATCCATTCTCTTAATCGATCATTTTTTTTCTTTCCTTGTTCTATATGGTTCTCCTATCTTCTTCACTTCCACCATTCTTCACACCAAGGTTTAAGGAGAGCTTGCATGTGGGAGTGGAGGAATCCATCTCCTTCTTCATCACCTAATTTTCCTCTCATCCTTGAAGTATGGCAATTAAACGTTTCCTTTTTTAAAATTAGTTATAAGGTAAGTTATTTTCTAATTTCAGTTTCAGAATTGCAAAAAAGACATGGAGACTCAAATTTCTCCAATTAATAGCATGCATGCATGTCCATCCTCAATTTTTATCTTTTCATGTTAGGGTTTGAGTATTTGGGGATCATTGCTTATCTTGAGCCAAATCAAAGAGATTTTTTTGTAGCATACTCTAAGGAAGGCAAGTATAAGTTGATTGTTGTTCAATGCATATTGGTTACTTGTGATTTTCTTAATTCTTTTGAAATTTGATTTTGGTTCTCTGCCCTTATAATTGTTTAAAATGCATAAATTAGATTGCTTAAGTGAATGATGAAATGTGGATTTAGAAATGTTAAATAGTTGATTGGAGTGGAAATGACTACCTTGGAATACGTATAGAGATGTAGTCAAAACCCAATGTTATAGGTTGTTAAAAAGGATTCTGTAACTGAATTGACTTCAGAGATTCAAAACCTTAAGGCTAAGCCAAAGGTACAAGAGCCTGATAAAAAAGGAAAGTTGAAACTTTCCTTCTACGGCTAATCTTACGGATAGGCCGCAAACTGTACTATAGTTAAGCCGTAGCCAAGCCGTAGATGCAGATTTAATTTTGCATGTGCCACAGCTAAGCCTTGAAATCCAAGAAACTTAGGGATAAGGGCCTTAGTTCTTTGGATCCTTAGCCAATCATTTGGCTCAATGAAAAATTGTTTAGCATGAAGTGTCTTATGAGCTATGACTCATTCATGTGATACTATTCATTAGTTTAGAACCTACCCATGGGTGTTAGTTTAAAGGACTTTGGTACACCTTATTCATATAATGTAATACCAAACAGAGATGACTATATATTAAATAACTTAAAACTACATCATTATGTATGGTTAGAGACAACTAGATTAAGCTTGGCTAGTAAATTACCTTGACTCTGTTAATTGAAATTTGCGTGGCATATTGTAATCCTTATAGTTGCTCTTTATTTTTGAAATGGTCATGATATGAATTTATTTTGGTTCAAATTCTTCATTATATCTCGTTATCTTATTGTTGAAATTGAATTGAGTAAAAAAAAATGACATGAACTCATAAAGAATTATTTTCAATGAAGTGAATTGCATGATTATTCAATTTCAATTATATGATTCTAAATGGTCTAGCTCTACTTAGCTTTAGCTTCATGAAACTCGCGAGGAAGGGGGGGGGGGGGGTTTGAATTTGGTGTAGAATAAATAGTGCTGCTGCAGCATGCATTTGGAGCTTCTGGACTTTAGGATTGCTGGGACTTAATTGTACCTTTGGCCAAGGCAATGGAGCAACCATGCAAAGATCCCTATTGGGAGGATATAGCAAATGTAGTAGTCAAGGAGATTAAATTATTTCTATTAATTAATTCTTATATAATGTTTTATTTAATGTACAACATGCATAGTATACTGAATTGAATTTTATAATCAATTGCCAATGATTCTCTTAGATACAACGTCTGTTATCATAATTATACTTATACTTTGTTGAATAGTCTTATTCATAGTTGTTTATTAGTATTATAGGCTTTAATCCCAGTCCCAATCTTGCAGAGATCGAGGAGGCACAGTAAGAAGTCGATGAGGTTCCTTCATGCTTCAATGAGTGAACAACAGAAGTGATCTAACTAGACCTTCACGAAGAGCGACACGATCACACTAGCGTTTCGTTTCATTTGAGAATTTTCGGAAGTAATGGGGTTTCATGACATCTTGTACCAGTTTTTCATGCATTGATCATGATTTCTCATCTTTTGGGGCAATGTATATCTTTTGTTATTGTCCATAAACGTTTATATCTCTTTTGTATAGACATGTGTTAAGTGTACATGCTATTGTATAGACTTGTTTATATGGGTCACAAATATAGTAATTAAGTTATTTCTCTCTTATTATATTTGCATGTTTGGTGTGAACTGCTTCATGAATAGATACATTTGAAATGTTTAATTATTGGGGAAAATTTTATAGGAGATATTGACATGCTTCTAGGTTAGCTAATGGGACAATGTCCTTTTAGAAGTGCCTCATATGTGTAAGCAAGTGATTATCCCTTGTGGATCCCAGTCTGCACTTCAATATAGATGTGAAATCCACAGGAATTCGCTTGTCATACTTTAGGGGTTACCCTAATCTATGAATTCTTGGGCCCGGATTGTGACATATAATCTACCAATTATTTTCATACCTATAGAATCAAAATTCATTAGCTTTTCATTTTTCCTCTAAGTGAATGGAAAGCCTGGCTCTCTTTGTTTGCTCACTGTGATAAACTTAGGTAAAGAGGATATGTTTTTCATCCTTATGCCCATTAAGGTCAGTTTACCTTATTTGAAGCGATCATCAAGGACGTTTACATGGCTAAGCAATACCTAGAAACATGATGAATGACACTTGTATTTTAATGGCTCTGACCATCTCTCACCCTATTCATTCTAGTATTCTTTTTATGTTCTCCTATACTTTCCTTTTAACTTATCTTTATTGAGAACTTTTTCCAAGAGATTAGTTATAAGAACAAAGAGGTGGTTGTAGATGATGTAGAGGCAAGAATACTTCTTGAAGCAAAAAAAAAAAAAAAAAAAGGTCTTTAAGACAATCCTTGATGATTTCAACCTTACAGTAAAGCAATTTAAGATGTGCAAGTAGGGATATTCATGTGTGGGGCCCAATTGAAGTTTATCCAAGTTCAATCTTAACTTACCTAGGTCTTTATACAACCTTTGGATCCTTGACCTGGTCATATTGATCGAAAATACAGCTCAGTTCTCTCTGAGTCACAATATTAAATGATTTGTATGATTTTGATTTAATATTAAATTCCATAGATAGGATCGGCGAAATTAAATTTACTTAGCTGAACCCATCGTAGTTGGGATAAGGCTTTGACAAGGATGATAATGGGCTAAAGTCCCAATGTGGCCCTCTTGTAAATTAAAATGATTAGCCATACCCACGCAAGGATCCAAAATTATGGGTTATCTCATCCTACTAACCAAATCATTGACATGAGGCAAACCATGACCTTCGAACCATGAACTGCAAATCACAATCTAATGATCCAGATAATCCTCGTTCAATCCATGTGAAGCATTATGTATTTAGGGCTCTATCGTCTTCAATTCAAGTGAGTTTTCTTCATGTTGGGCAGAAAACAAATGGTTTTGCAATACTCTTTAGCTAAGGAAGGGATTGATAGATCTTCTAATTTCATCGCTTTCAATATGTAACCTATTTTTGTGGTAGTGCCCTTTTGCTATGTTAGTTGGGCCTTCTTTGTATTCTTCTTCTTTGCTTATTATATTTTCATCGTTGCCTATCAAAAAAATAGTATACACTTCTTAGTTCTTCCCCTCATATTTTATTAGCTTTGTAACTTCTTCACTTGGGATTTTTTCCCATTTGTTAGCATATGAAAACTTCTTTCTTCGGCTCTCACTTTTGTTATTCTTCTTGTAGGCTACATCATTTTTAGTTTATTTGGTTTGTCTTATTTCTCTTTCTTGTTTAGGAGTGCTTGGCATTGTTTCCTTGTTTTCGTTGATATAGTATCCCCAAGTTTTATATAGAGATTTCTTTTTGTAGGTCGGTAGATGGTCCCTTGACATATCCAATGGTTGCAGACTAACTCCTAACATCAACAAATCGAATTTGTAGTTCCTATCTTCTTGGTTCCTCAGTGGAAGATTTCCCAATTTTTAATCACATGATCATTTGCTTTAGAACTATCCAGTAAGTACATCAACTATAAACACCAGAAAAGAATCACATAAAACAATCAACATTCTTTGTGATCATCTTGATTCATATAACTACAAGAAAATACAAAACTACTGTTGGAAAGCACAAAGAGAAAAAAGAAGCCATATTTGGTCACTTGTTATTATTATTCACGATTTCTTCCATAATGCCAATAGTGATCTAATTATGTTTTTGTCATAACCCCATGGTATGAGATTTAACAGGAACTCTATTGGAAGTAAGAGCTCTTGGTAGTTCCACTTCGAAATGGCAATCTCTTCAAGGTTTTTCATTCCAATGGTGACCAAGAAATTCACCTTCTTGGATCTGGAAGAGCAGGAGAAGCAACTAAACCAAAAGATGATAATTTTCATGGAATAGTAGATCGGGGAGATCACAGTTATATCGTCACTAATAATAAATTCAATCAAGATGGCAATGTCAATAATAGAGTCTTGTATCAGAAGATCTTGTCGTCCCATATGGGATGAATTTGTTGGCCATGTGGGTCCAAACCAAGTAGGTTCAGTATCTGGGGTGGTTTCCCTAATTATATTAGGAATTTCATGTTTGATTAAACAACAGTTTCTTGATAGGTTAGGACTTTCCTTTTTTCTAAGATAGAGTTCTTAGGGGATAAGGAATTGATGATTATATATATGATATAATCTATAACCCTAGATAGTGGAGGCTAAGAGAGGCTGAGATTCCAAGGCTGTGGTTTCACAGATTAGAGGAGAACCTAGTAGAAATTGGTTTCCCGTAGACGTAGGCATATTTGTCGAACCACGTAAATCGCTTGTCTTCTTGTGTGGTGATTGTTGATCTTGGTTACTTACACACACACGCTCACAACATAATTCAGATCCAGTTTCTATGGAAATTCAACCATCAAAAGAACCCAAAATGTTTAATGCAAGCCACAATTGTCATCTAGAGAGATCATGGGTTGACAACACCATGGAGCTTGTTGAACTTAAGGGCATCAAGAAGAATGCTGAACACAAAAAGGAGAAGGCACATCCAATATCTTCTGCAACATCAGAGCTTTTGAGAAGCTACACAACTAGGCACGAGAGGTTGAATGGAGAAAAATTAATTGACTTGAGCAATGAATCAGCATGTCCTAAAGGCAGGAGAAAATTATTGACCGTAAATGTCATGCGGGTAGCCAGGGCTCATTTCATCCAACTCTTAGTTCATGTAGAGTGTGATCTCTCTATGCTTGGCCTTCCCTCAGTTTCCATCAGTGTAAGGTTCCGAATCCCACTAATATTAATCTACGTTAATTAATCTCGTGCTATGTTAATTAAACCTTATTAAGGCTAGTTTAATTCGAAAACTATTGGGTTTGGGTCTTGGATAGGCAGCTGGGTCGGGTTCGAACCTTATCTAAGTAGTGGAGGACCTTTTTATAAATTGTCCTTGTATCTTATGGGCACCTCACCCATCTCCTCTTGTGTAATTTTCCGCGCAGACTATCTTTCGTGTTGGGCCCGACTTGATTTGGATTCATCTTGAGCCAACCTAGGCCACGCGACCTATATTGTAACTACCCCAAAGAAAATGGGTTTGCATGCTAAGGTAATAATTCTCTTTAAAAGAGAAGGAACTCAACGTCCCTTCTCCTTTTCTTCTTCCTCCTCACGTTGGCTGCTAGAGTGGTCTCTCTCTTCCTCAATCTTCATTTTCATTTCAAGGTCTAGGGAGCTACTAGGTTTGGGAGGCCTTGCATGCTTTTGTACAGACTTAATCTTCTTTTTCTTCTTCTTCCTTGGGCATTTCTTCTATTAGAGTATTTTTTTCCCCAAGTTACAGCTACATAAGGTGAGGACTTACCTCCATTTCATCCATTTGGTTTTATTCAAGAGTTAAGGGTTCAACCACATGACATGCATGCAAATCTAAACCCCATTCTTCATTGCATGTTATACTTGTAGAGAACCCATTTTCGTTTTGGAGGTTTTCCTTAGCTACACAACAAGAAAGAGTTAGAGAAGGCTAGCGCTGTTAAGAGGCAAGTATTAGAGTTCACATATGCTCTGTGTGTGATTAAGTCATTGATCATTGGGTCAGTTCTTTAAATTCTCCAATTCCATTCATCCTTTCATTGTTTAATGCGTACAAATGGGGGGTGGATCAAGTTAGGGTGATGGAAATGGAATAGAAGGGTATGTGGATATTGAATGCCATCAAGTATTCTATAATTAAGTCATGTAAACTCCCCACAACTCAGGTTCTATATTGATCTTGTATTGAAACTGAGTTACAGAACCGAGCTCAGGTTTCTGAAACGTACGACGAAGCTATGGCTAAGCCGTAGGTGGCTACGGTTCAAAGTCTTGAGAGCACCACAATCTGTTTTTATACTACGGTTTGCATACGGCTGCACCGTAGAATGAACTACGGCTAAGCCTTAGCCAACCCGTGCCCAAGCCGTAAGCCTTCTTACGGTGAATTTTTCCGAGAGCTTGAAAAACCTGTTTTCTTCTACGACTTACACACGGCTACGCCATGTAATGCATTACGGCTCCGCCATAACCCAACCGTAACCTAGCCGTAGGCTTAGCCCGGCTAAGCCGTAGACCAATACACGGCTAAGCCGTAAATGCGCCTGTACTATTGTGGGAAACCTGAATTACTCGGCTAAGCCGTAACATTATATACGGCAAAACCGTAAGAACCCTATAAATTTAGGATATTAGGAATTCTCCATTGACCTTATAGGGCCTTAGCGTTGACACTTTTCCTACCACCACACGGACCCAACCGTAATTACACGTTAAGAGAATGAACGAATCCCGAATTATTCCCTAATGTCAAGTCATGGGTGTTGTCATAAGAAGGGGTGTCCTTTATGCATATTAGGTAATACCAAGACGTGGTAACATGATGACATTGGATGTTTTATGAGTACATCATGTTGAATGATCTTGGGGATCATGGGTTATCTAATATAGGGTGAATAGTGATTTCTTGGATGCTCACTCAACCAGAATACATTCATATTATTAAGATGTATCGTCCTTAACGTGATTGGTCATGTTCCACTTCCTCTAGCCAAACCCTGAGGCAATTCAGACTTGAGCTTCTAATGAGTGCGTGTCTGACAAGCCCAAGCTTCTACTGAGTGCGTGCTTGCTAGCCATAAAGGGTATAGTCGAGGTTCAAGCCTTGTAGCTCACATGCATGTGCTTCGTTTAATTATTCGTCTGCTTCATGACTGATTATACTTCAAACTATTGCTCTTTATGTATGATATGACTGTATGATTTAATCCAAGTCGGCACCACTTAGCTTGTGCCTTTTTGGGTAATAGTATATCACTATTGCAGTAGTTTACGGAGGAGTTGTCGGCGCTCCTCGGGAAGCTAGCTTGATCTCCTAGCAACCCATATGTATGTATGCTTCCTTTTGGGAGAATAGAGCTTCGTGGATCCCAATTAGAGTGTACTATATATTGATTCTGATTCCTCACTTATTGTTACTCATGCACATCATGTCTAGTAAACTATTATTGTTCTTCTATCTAGTGTGTCTTAATAAGTTCATTTGATATGCTAGTTTCATATGCTCAATACTTGTTTAATCGTCGTGTTAACAGTGTTACCCTTGGTATTGTAGGTATGGAACATAATCTCAACCCGATTGCTGACGCGCCCCCAGAGGGTACCCCAACGGTACCTCAGGATATAGATGAATGGAAGGATGGTGATGTTTTCTATTAGTCATCCTACGGAGCGCGCCCGGTTTTAGAGGTGTTATAGTCGAAATTTTGGTTACCCTCGAGAATATGAAATTGGGACCTTTTGTACTCAACTTTTTTAAGGAGTAAATTAGACTATATGAAAATGTTATTTAAAAGACTTAAGTACCTATATCTATATATGCATGCTGTGGAACATGTTTCTCTTGTCTTGCTCATGATCATTACAGAGTATTTCGCAGGAGTTCGTTACGATGATGTGCTATTCCCACGTGTGTTGGACATACCTCACACGTTCCTGTAGAATCTCCCTTGTAGGAATTCGTGCATAATCCTTCCATGGCATGGATTACTACGGGATTACGTACCCACACCTTGGGGGCCCACTCAAATCCCCAATTCCCAGGATCAGGGCATGACATCGTGTCTGGTCAACCTGAACCCGTTGCAGTCGGTCTAGTCCATAAGCCACTGATGACGTCAGCAGAGTGACATCATCAGGCTAATGTCAGCCTACGTCATCGGACAGACGGTCAAAGGCCAGAGTTGACCAATTGACGGCAGAATTTTGTTTCTACGATATCTTGTTCATTCGATGTCTGATCGGAGATCCGTTTGTGCCTACGGACTCGTTTCGAGCAGATCTACTTGCTTGTGGAAGAAGATTGGCTGTTTGATGGTCAACGAGGAGTTTGACCAAATCAGAAGTGCAGAAAACCATTTTTACAATATCGGAGCCATCCGGAGTCGGATTTCAGATTCGTTTTTTCCAGCGTGCTCGTGTTGACGAGATCTACAGCATGGTGCAGAAGTTGAGGTTAATGTTAGTTATTTGTTTTTCATGTTGCTTAATTTAATTCAGATGGAGAACAATACTATCAACATTGCCATGGTTAAGCTCAACCGTTCTAATTGGTTGATCTGAAAACCGAAGATGGAGGATATTCTTTATTGTAAAGACCTTCATGATCCCATTGAGGGGGATAGTGCTCGACCAAAAGATATGCAAGATTCTGAATGGAACAAGTTGCATAGAAAAGCAATTGGTCACATCAGACAGTGGCTTAATAATATTATATTTAATCACGTATCCAATGAAACCAATGCGAATGCCCTTTGGAAAAAGCTAGAAGCAATGTATGATAAAAAGACCACAGTGAACAAAACCTTTTTGATCAGAAAGCTTGTGAACATGAAATTCAAGGATGGTGGTCAGATCGAAGACCACATCAATGAGTTCCAAAGTGTGGTAAATTAGTTAGCTACTATGAAGATGGTCCTTGATGATGAGATGCAAGCTTTGTTGCTTCTGAGTTCCTTGCTGGATACATGTTAGACATTGGTTGTTTCCTTGAGCAACTCTACTCCAGATGGTGTGTTATTTATGAGTCAAGTTACAAGTAGTCTACAGAATGAAGAAACTAAAAGGAAATCTGCAGGGACAGATAATGCACAGGCCGTTGTTACTAAGAATAGGGAGAGAAGTAAGAGTAGAGGACCAAAGGGGGGTCATGGCAAGTCCATAGGTGAATCACAAACCATGTCTAGCAGTGAATCACAGAGCAAGAAAAAGTCTATAAAATGCTTTTTTTGTGGCAAGATGGGCCACATTAGGAAAAATTGCTTTGCCATGAAGGAACAGAAAGGATCCAACAATGAGAAAAAGAATGACAGTGATAACATTACAGCTACTTTGGAATAGGAAGTAGTGGTGCTCGCCGGTGATGATGATAAGTGTTTGAGTGTTGCAGATGGTCAGGTTGAGTGGGTTGTTGACACAGCAGCATTCTACCATGCTACTTTCTGCAGGGAGATGTTCACGACGTACAAAGCAGGTGACTTTGGTACTGTAAAGATGGGCAACACAAGTCATTCAAAGGTTGTTGGTATTGGTGATGTCTGTATTAAAACCGATATTGGTTGCACAATGACGCTGAAAGTTGTGCGACATGTTCCTGATCTGCGATTGAATTTGATTTCCAGGATTGCATTGGATTGTGCAGGTTATGAGAATTACTTCGGAAATGGCAGATGGAAGCTCACTCGAGGGTCTTTTGTTATTGCGAGAGGAAAAACGGGTAATACGCTTTATAAAACACAAGTAAAGCTGTGCAAATGTGTGTTGAATGCAGTTGAAGACAATTCCTCTCTGAATTTGTGGCATAAGAGGTTTGGTCATATGGGTGAGAAAGGCCTGCATATGTTGGCGAAGAAGGATTTAATTCCTTGCTCCAAAAGCATATCCCTTGACCCTTGTGATTATTGTTTGTATGGTAAACAACATAGGGTTGCTTTCTCTTCAACATCAAAATTGAAATCAAATGTATTGGATTTGGTATATTTTGATGTTTGTGGTCCTATGGAGGTAGAATCATTGGGTGGCAATAAGTTCTTTGTTACGTTCATCGATGATGGATCCAGGAAAGTCTGGGTTTATCCGTTGAAATCAAAGGATCAAGTGTTCCAGAGTTTTCAACAGTTTCATGTCAAGGTTGAAAGAGAAACAGGTAAACTCTTGATGTGTCTCTACATAGATAATGGGGGTGAGTACACATCCAACCAGTTCAGAAGCTATTGCTTGAAGCATGGCAAACGATATGAAAAGACAGTTCCTGGTACTCCACAGCACAATGGTGTGGCAAAGAGAATGAACCGCATTATTTTTGGGAAGATGAGATGCATGATAAGATTAGCACGGTTGCCTAAGTCATTCTGGGGTGAAGTCGTTCTGACTGCCGTTTATCTGATTAATAGATCTTTCTCAGTTCCTTTGAATTATGATCTTTCAGAGAGAAGATGGACAGGTAAAAATGTTTCCTATTTACACTTAAAGGTGTTTGGGTGTAAAGCATTTGTACATGTACCAAAGGAGCAGCGTTCCAAGTTGGACAATAAGGCAGTAAGTTGCATCTTTCTTGGCTATAGTGGAGATGAGTTTGGCTACAGGTTATAGGATCCAGCGAAGAAAAAACTTATCAGAAGTAGGGATGTGGTTTTCCATGAAGACCAGTTCTTTAGAGATGCTGAGAAGATTGATAAGTCTTCTGAGATAGTTGATGGAGTGGTTGATCTCACACCGACTCCTTCTCCGGTGCAGACTACAGGTGGAGAAGGTGGACAAAACGATCCGGATCGTGATGAGGCATAAGGGTTGTCAGATGATGAGGGTGTTGAGCAGGAGGAGCTGCAGTCTTCTCAGTTGGAAACCACGGAACCTCAAGTTCGGAGGTCTACACGAGAGCGTCAACCATCAACTAAGTATCTTGCATCCAAATATGTTTGTCTTATTGATGAGGGGGAGCCAGAGAGCTTCCGAGAAGCAATGACTCATGCTAATAAAGATGAGTGGATGAAGGCTATACAGGATGAGATAAGTTCTTTAAAGAAGAACAAGACATATGAGCTGATAAAACTTCCTAAAGATAGGAATGTTTTAAAAAATAAATGGGTGTTCAAGCTGAAAAAGGATAAGAATGGAAAACTGGTGAAGCACAAAGCATGATTTGTGGTAAAAGGCTTCGTACAGATGAAGGGTATCGATTTCAGTGATGTTTTCTCTCCTGTTGTGAAAATGACTTCTGTCAGAGTCGTCTTGGGTCTAGCCGCTAACATGGACCTTGAGCTTGAACAGATGGACGTGAAGACTACGTTTCTTCACGGTGACTTGAAAGAAGAAATCTACATGGCTCAGGCAGAGGGGTTTGAGGTAGAAGAAAAAGAACAGATGGTTCACAAACTAAAGAAGAGTATCTATGGGTTGAAGCAAGCATCGAGACAGTGGTACAAGAAGTTTGATTCATTTATGTTGAGTCATGGGTACCGGAGGACAGCTGTAGATCATTATGTCTATGTTCGTCGATTTATCGATGGTAGGTTCATCATCCTTCTTTTATATGTAGATGATATGCTGATAGTTGGACAGGATAGCGAGTTGATTGGTAAGTTAAAAGAGGAGATGTCAAAGTCGTTTGACATGAAAGCTTGGGTCCCGCACGAACGTTATTGGGCATGCAAATACGTCGTGATAGGAGTTCCAAGCAGCTATGGTTGTCACAGGAGAAATATGTTGAACGAGTACTCGAGCGGTTCAACATGAAAAATGTTAAGCCAGTTAGCATACCTCTAGCCAGTCACTTCAAACTAAGCAAGTGCTTGTGTCCTACTACAGATGATGAAAATGAACGGATGGCATGCGTTCCTTACTCCTCTGCTGTGGGGAGTCTTATGTATGCCATGGTTTGTACATGGCCAGACATTGCTCATGCTATGAGTTTAGTGAGTAGATTTCTCTCTAACCTTCGAATAGAGCATTGGGAAGCAGTGAAGTGGATCTTTAGGTATTTGAGAGGTACTTCCAAGGTGTGCTTGTGTTTCGAAGGCTCAAAACCAGTGGTGGAAGGTTATACTGATGCTGATTTTGCAGGCGATCTTGATCGTCGGTTGTCGACTTCTGGTTATTTGTTTACTTTCGTAGGGGGAGATATCTCCTAGCAATCGAAGTTATAGAAGTGTATAGCACAGTCTACAACTGAAGCGGAATACATAGCTACTAATGAAGCAGGAAGAGAGATGCTTTGGTTGAAGAGATTCCTTCAAGAATTAGGTTTGAAGCAAGAAGAATATGTAGTTTACTGTGATAGTCAGAGTGCTATGTATTTTAGTGAGAATGCTACATATCATGGTTGCATGAATCACGTTGATATCAAGTACCATTGGATTCATGAGGTGATCGAGAAGAACTTTATGAAGCTGAAAAAGATTCACTCGAACAAGAATCCCTCGAACATGATGACAAAGGTTATGTCAAAGGGAAAGCTGGAGCTGTGTTCAGAATTGGCAGGGTTGAACTCCCAATAAGGGGTTTTGGGGATTTTCCTGTGGTCTGGAGGGGGAGATTATTGGCCATGTGGGTCCATACCAAGTGGGTTCAGTATCTGGTGTGGTTTCCCTAATTATATTAGGAATTTTCTGTTTGATTAAACAACAATTTCTTGATAGGTTAGGACTTTCCTTTTTTTAAAGATAGAGTTCTTGGAGATAAGGAATTAATGATTATATATATGATGTAATCTGTAACCCTAGATAGTGGAGGCTGAGAGAGGCTGAGATTCCAAGGCTGTGGTTTCACAGATTGGAGGAGAACCTAGTGGAAATTGGTTTCCCATGGACGTAGGCATATTTGCCGAACCACGTAAATCGCTTGTCTTCTTATGTGGTCATTGTTGATCTTGGTTACTTACGCACACACGCTCACAACATAATTCAGATCTAGTTTCTATGGAAATTCAACCATCAAAAGAACCCAAAATGTTTAATGCAAGCCCAAATTATCATCTAGAGAGATCATGGGTTGACAACACCATGGAGCTTGTTGAACTTAAGGGCATCAAGAAGAATGCTGAAGACAAGAACGAGAAGGCACATCTAATATCTTTTGCAACATTAGAGCTTTTGAGAAGCTACACAGCTGGGTACGAGAGGTTGAATGGAGAAAAATTAATTGACTTGAGCAATGAATCAACTTGTCCTAAAGGCGGGAGACAATTATTGACCGTAGATGTCATGCGGGTAGACAGGGCTCATTTCATCCAACTCTCAGTTCATGTAGAGCGTGATCTCTCTATGCTTGGCCTTCCCTCAGTTTCCATCCTTTCAAGCCTCACAGATGAGGAAATTAAAGATGTGGAACTTACACAACTACTTCTTGTTGCGGCTGAGAAGATAAGCAACCAACAATATGATATGGCAAGCAAATTACTAACACAATGCAACTACTTGTCCTTAAATGTCGGTAATCCAGTTGAGAGAATTGTTTACCATTTTGCTAGAGCCCTTCTAGAAAGAATTGATAGAGAAACAGGAAGAGTTTCTTCATAGGGAATGGAAGAAATTGTAAAATGGGGAGAAAATATCTATGAAGCCATGAGTGGTCCTCACCCTGCTCATTTGGCATGCTTAGAACGATTGCCATTTTCACAAATTATACAGTTTACTGAAATTCAAGCTATCTTGGACCATGTAGGCTTGGCCAAAAAAATCCATATGATCGATCTTGGACCCAGAATTGGAATTCAATGGACTACTTTGAAGGTTTTTGGGGGGAGAGATCCTCTAGAATGGATTAATTCAATCAATCTCAATATGTGTGCACACAATTAACAACACAGCAAAAATAAATTAAACCACAAGCACACACCACAAGAAGACACAGATTTTACGTGGAAAACCCAACCTGGGAAAAAACCACGGCCAAGAATCAAGCACTATGAATCATACTACAGTTATAAGAGAATACTCACAACCCTTATCCAGTTGCTCTTCAACCTAAGGACCTTATGATTCCCTTGCACAGCTCCCTGCTGCAACGACTCCCTGCCGTTTTCTGTGACAGATCCAAGACACATGACGCCTTTTTGATGTTGTACTTGACTCCCCAAAGCAATCTTCTACACTCAGAGACGTAGAAGACAATGATCTCTAGAGCAGAACTTCAACCCTTTAACTCTCCAATGGAAGAACCCTAGAGAAGGTGATCTCTAATAATAATTTTCTTCTTAGAATATTGAGATCTGTATTCTTTTTCTTAGGGTTGAGAGAGAACCTTCTTTTATAACTTCAAATTCGTGCTTCACAAGTATAATATGATCAGGAAAGGAGTTGGCATCAAACAGGTAAATTTCCTTTTAATTCAGGCTGAAAAATCACAAGACGGCGCATTTTCTGCACTTGCCTGACCGGTCTGATAAATTTCCCGACTGGTCAGATTAAGGTTCTGCCCGCGTGGAAATTTTAGCATTTTCCTGCAAATTTTCAGAGGCCATAACTTTCTCGTTTCAACTCCGATTGAGGCAATCTTGGGCTCTACGAAATCCTCTCGAAAAGAGCTTTTCAATGGTAGATCATATGCCTATATCTGACATTTGGTTTGTGAGATATAACCTTTTTAATCTATGTTGTCTATAGAAACCCACATCAATTTGTCGCTTTTTCTTCTATTTCTTCACTTCAATGCATCTGGTGACTCAAACCATTATCCATACTCAAAAAAATGTAAAATACAACACTAATGGACTCAAGTTTTGTCCAACTCATGAATTTGCCAAGACAAAAATACTTACATACTTTGATACAGGCGCTAGCGATAAGAGTTGCATGTCCCTTTGAGAATCTGAAGATAAGTGTTGTTGGAACATTAGTAGAGAATATCATGAAAATCAGAAAATGGCTTGTAAGTTTTGCCAAGACCCTGAATTTACCCTTCTCTTTTAAGGCAGTAGTAGTATTTGACATGAAAGATATCGAGGAAAAATTGTTTGGTTAGAGGCTGATGAAGTAGTTGGGGTCTATGCTCCAATGACTCTGAGGACAATGCTTGCAAAGCCGGACTGTTTGGAAAACCTTATGAAAGTGATGAAGAATCTAACCCATCCATAATGAGAGTCACTGGAGTCGAAGCGAATCATAATTCACCATCATTCATCAACTGTTTCACCAACGTTCTCTTCTACTACTGTTCGATGTTTGACTGCTTTGACACATATATAGATAGAAATGATACTAATAGAATGTTGGTTGAAAACTTCTTTTCTCTAGGAATTTGATTCATGATTGCAACAGAAGGTAGTAAGAGTATAATAATGAATGTCGGGATTGATTTTTGGAGGTCTTTCTTGAAGCGATTTGGGTTTGGGGAAACAGAACTGAGTCAGCAGTCCTTGGATCAAGCGAACTTGGTTGTTAAGCAGGTTGCTTATGGTAGTAGTTGCACTCTGGGAATGAATGGAAAAGCTCTAACTGTTGGGTGGTGGGGAGCCCCATTGGCTTATGCGTCAGCTTGGAAACTGAATTGACAGTTCTCTTACTTTTCTCAAAAACATGTTTATATCATATGCGGTTCCAAATTGAGCATCATGCATCTCTTTAGATTAATGGACATAAAGATACATTTTAACGTGAGGGCTCCGAATAGTTTACTGAATTATGCTCTTTAATGTAATGTATTAAGCATTTTCATTTCATACCGAGAGAATCAAGATTCATTTGGTTTTTCTTTTTAGCTCTAAAGTCAATTAACAGCGTGATTCACTTTGTTTGCTTACCGCATAATCTTCGGTTAGGGAGGATATGTTGTTCATCCTTATCTGTTGAGGGAGAAAGGAGGAGAGGAAAAGGGAACTCAATCAGACCCTGTTTAGTGTTTGCTTGGTTGCACCCATTGACCTCCATAAATGGGGGTTCGTGTATTGAAGCTAACATTAAGACTCAACTACAGAAGACTAACTGAGATCATCAAACTGAGTTACAGTCAGCAATGGTCCAAAATACAGAACAGTTGTAACTGTCTGGAATCATGCCTTTGTAATGGTGTGTTGGTTACGAACTGTATTCAGTTGAGCAAATGAAAAACTGTTGTAATATCATTATATATATATATATATATATGAGTGCCCTGTACTGGTCGACGTGGGCCTCAAGTACAAGGTTGAAGAATATAATTTTACTTGGTGAGTCCGAGATCAAATCCATAGGGAGTTAGTTTTTGCAAAAAAAAAAAAACCTATCCTAATTAAAAACTAGTGCTAACCTATTAAAAATCTATGCCAATAATGCTACCAAACTAAAAATTAAAATTAAAATACAATCCCAAATCTGAAATTAAAATTTCAAATAAGAAATAAAACCTAATCTAAAACAATCCTAGAAACTAGAAACTACAACAAAAGAAACTAGATCAAACCACCAATGTAAATTAGTACACCATGCATTAAACTAAAAATCAGAAATAAAATCATTCAAATATAAAGGATAAAGAATAAAATAAAAAAAATTCTAGTTTCTTTTATTATGGGAAATTAGAATATCATATTAGGGGAATTAATAAAAGACCACAAAACACCACACCAAGTGCATTTTGTCATCATACACAAGCACATGATGCTGATCCAAAGAGGAACACCTTAACCTCACTAATTGCGTTTTTTAAATTAAAACAGACCAATACAACCAATAATCCCAAAAAAAAAAAAATAAAATAAAATAAAACTAGAAACAAGAAATCTGTCCTTACCCTAGATCAAGAACATCAAGAAAGAGAGAGGATATTTGCATGCAATCCATGCTCCAATCTTTAAGCTTCACACCAAGGGAGTAGTAGATGAGAGAAGATGATGGAATGGTTGGAGTGGATGATGGAGGGTCCAAGGTGGGTTTGGCCAGGCCCCACTTTAGGTTGGACATGTAGGAATGGTGGAATGATGGGGGCTTATGGAAGTGAAAGGTGGTGAGGATTATGGAAAGTGGAGGGGATGTGGTGTGCATGGAGTGGAGATGCGTTTCGGACGTGCAACACTCCCTTTGGATTCATTATATAGATTTTTTACCTTTCTAATTTCCTTCTTTACAGCACTTTCTTAGCTTGCCAAAATCCTATTTGGTAAAGTCTTCCTTCTTGCTTTCCAATTTTACAAAAAGACAGGAAGTGTGGGAGTACGGCCCACCTTTGATAGAAATAATCCTTCATTGCATTGGATTTTTATTAAGTGTAATCCACTGTTACGTGCTAGCCGTGGGCTTGCAAAGGGCTAGCTCTTTGGAACGTCACCTTGCATGTTGTGCTTGGGTATGGCATGTCATGCATGGGAGTTTCCAATTTTATCTCCTCTTGTAACACATACTCCTTCCCTTCCATATTAAGTTTCTTTCTTATCTTGAAGTGGAGAGTTACTATCTTGAACCACAAGATATTGGCCATGAGATTTGTGTGAATGGGTATGGACGTGCGAATGGGTCTGGACGTGCATGTTGAAGTGGTTAAATTCACTTTCGAAATTTGAGAAACCGCCTCCTAGTTTGTCTCTCTCAAGGAATCTTCCAACCAACACTTTCCTTTCTCCTTCAAATTCAATTTTGAATTTCAAATTCAAAATTGAATTTGAAGGAGAAATAAAACTTTCTTGAATAATTTGCAACAAAGATGTATGTGGGTCCTTTTTCTTGAATTGTCCCTACACACAAAAATGACATTTAATTAATTTAACAAACTTTTATCATAAGTCACAAATACACTAATGTGGGCCCAATTCACATAAAATGACAACATAAATTCACATCATTGGTCATGATTTTTCTTGAATAAACTAACAATGATGAGAAATTTTATCATTTCATGTAAAAATAAGAATTTGAAAAAACCTTTTAAAACTAGAACTCCAAAATGTCACGTTTTGTGATTTTATAGAAAATTGAGGATTTTTCAAAGAAGTTTTCATGAAAATAAAACAATGATACTCAAAACCATAAGAACACGATTCTTAACCAAATGAAAAGATTTCTAATGAATAAGTCCTTAAAATCCCCTAAAATGAAAATGAAATGATTCACTTTTAAGGACTTATCATGTACTCATTGGATTTGATTTGGAGCTTCATGAAATGAAAGGAGTCTTCATCTTCTTCCTAATGCTTTCTCCTTTGTTCTATCTCTTTCCTTACAATCCTTCTTCTAACTGAAGTTCACATGGTATTAGAGAATATGAGTAACCTCATTTGATCCATGGAAGTCATCTCCTGATTCCTTCAAGATCATTAAGTACAAGCTCAATCCTCAGAGAATCTTCTTCGACGATCACATCTCAAATCAATTAAAGAAGGAAAATCATCTAAATAAACATTATGTGAATGTTTATCAAGTTCCATCTAGATCTCTTTCCATCAGCTTCATTACATCTTCTAGTTTGCTCCAGATCCAAGTGGATTTGGATTTCTACATTGCAGTTAAAATAGTATGCAATGGAAAAAATAAACGAACTAGCAAATAAATCATTAATCAAACAAGAGGCAAGAGGCGCACAATTTTTACATGGAAAACTCAAACTAGGAAAAAATCACGAGTCCAAATTGGACCAACAATCATGCACTAATTACGAATAATTACAAAATATACTCTTCCTCCGCAAATCGTTGCCATGACTTTCTATCGCCTTGCACTACTCTCTGCGCTTGACTGAATAACCTTGAATCCACAAGACATGCAATCTTCTATAAAAGAAGATGATCTTCTACAAGAGATGTAGAAGTAGTATTCTCTGGCACAAAGCTTCAACCCAATCTCTCTAATGGAAGTTCTAGAGAAGTAACGTGATCTCCAATATGTAATCTCTACTCAGAAAAATGAGATTTGTGTATAAAGGTTGAGAGAAGTCCCTTATTTATAACGCCAATTTCATCCCTTAGAGTTAAAGTTTGTGAATAATACACAATAACAGTCCTGGCACATATAGGAAACAAGTCCGTACAAGGTCAGTGGAGTTTCTTTGTCTGCGCGCTTGATCCCTTGGAAGGTCCGCTAGGGCTCATGAGCTTCTATCTCAATGCTCTGTCTTGGGCGCTCGAGCTCGTAGTGTAAATTTTGCACAATTTTCTTCGAACTTCTTAAGGACATAACTTTATTGTTTTTGTTATGATTGACGTAATCTTAGGCTCTATAGATATCTACTTGAAATGATCTTTCCAATGATAGGTAACTTTCCTATATCCGACGCTCAGTTTATGAGATATTACCCTTTAATCCAAATACCTTCATTGAAGTGACCCGATGAAGCATGCAACAATCTGAACTAAATACAATAAAAATTGCAACTCAATTGGACCCAAAATTTTGTCCCACCCATGAATTAGCTAACATACAAAAGTCCTAACAATCTCCCCCAACATACAATTCATCTACCCAAAACAAAAACCCAAACATTACATTGAATCTTCATTGAAAACCTGTAGAATGAATGTGCATAAAAAACAAAAAATCATCAGGTCTTCAAATCCTTTCATAGTTCCCCTTTGGTCTTTAATTGACAAATAAAATGATATCAACATATAATACATCTATCAATCAGGATCCAACAGTAGCTCCTCCTCAATTATAACTCCTCCTTAATGTCATCTTCGTAGCAGTACTGGGGGGGGGGGGGGGGGGGGGGGGGTGGGGGCTTGATCTTCTATCTCAAGGGTGTTTGAATGTAGCCCCCCACACTTGTGTATTTTAAGCTTTCAGGGCAGTGTTAATAACTTCTTAAGGCAAATCAGGTTTCTCTGTTTGACATGTTTGCAAGTCTTTTTTCAAAACTTCTAGCTCTATTGCAGATTTTTTTCTCAGATTTTTGTATAATCGAGCCAAATCTTTTTTTATCTTCTAGAATTAATGGCTTGCTAGTCAATGTGCCTTTGTGGTTGAATCCCATTCTAGAAATATCAAAAGATCTACACACAGCAAATTAGTGTGACCCTCTTTGAAACCAATTGAAAGATTTGGATCGGATATGGATTTCTAGATTGTAGTTCAAATAGTATGCAATGGAAGAAATAAACAAAATAGCAAATAAACTAATCAACCACATAAGATAAAAGAGGCACATGATTTTTACGTGGAAAACCCAAATCGGGAAAAACCATGAGTGCAAATTGGATCAACAATCAAGGCACTAATAACGAATAGTTACAAAATATACTCACAACCCTTATCCAGTCAATCCCTTAACCTAAAGACTGTAGTTTTTTTTTGCACAAATCCTTGCCACGACTTTTCTATCGCTGTGCACTACTCTTTATGCTTGACCTAATCACCTTGAATCCACAAGGCACACAATCTTCTATGAAAGAAGATCTTTTACAAGAGATGTAGAAGCAGTATTCTCTAGCACAAAGCTTTAGCCTAGTCTCTCCAATGGAAGCTCTAGAAAAATAAGGTGATCTCCAATGTGTAAACTCCACTAAGAGTAGTGAGATCTGTGTGTAAGGGTTGATAGACGAACCTTATTTATAACCCCAATTTCGTTCCTTAGGTCAGTGTAGAACACAAAATAGTAGTCTTGGCATAAATAGGAAACAAGTTCGTACAAGGTCGATGGGGTTTCTTTGTCAATGTGCTTGATTCCATGGAAGGTCTGCTCTAGCTCACGAGCTTTTATATTGGGCGTGCGAGCCTAGGTGATGGGTGCTCGAGCACACAATGTAAATTCTGCATGATTTTCTGTAAACTTCCTGATGCCATAACTTTTTCGCACGGGCGCTCAAGCCCATAGTGTAAATTCTACACAATTTTTTGTAAACTTTCCGATGCCATAACTTTTTTTGCATGGGCTCTCTAATTGATGCAATCTTAGGCTCAACAGATATCTACTCAGAACGAGCTTTCCAATGAGAGATAGCTCCCCCATATTTGACACTCGGTTTGTGAGATATAACCTTTTGAATCCAAATACCTTCATTCAAGCAACCTAATGAACATGCAACAATCTAGTCTAAATAAATAAAAATTACAACTCAATTGGACCCAAAGTTTTGTCTAACCCATGAATTAGCCAATATACAAAAATCCTAATAGATCATCACTAAGTGATTAATCTTTTCTCTAATCATCTATAAATACAATTACGAAATCATTCAATCTGATCTTCATTATCAAATAGATCTCTTCAGCAACAACTGCAGTAGATTTTTGATCAAACATTCTTGATCTTTCTAATATTTTCCATCAAATCAATCTCTTCAACAACGACTACAACAAATCATTGATCAAACATTCTTGACCTTTCTAATCTTCATCATCAAATCGATCTCTTCAGCAATGACTGCAGCAGAATTGTAATTGGATGTTCTTGAGCTTTCATAAAGAAAGGACACTATAGTAACTAGTATTCTTCAACAAATCAATTTGTGATTCAGAGGATTCAAAGCTTCTACATTAGAGATTGGTCAATTTTTTTTCTAACAGATTCTTCAAGCCATGTCACTGTCTTCAATGTCTTCTCCTATTACTCATGATCTAGCATTCTTAGTCTCAAATATTGACAATCTGATCTTTGTAAGGCTTGATAATCATAATTACCTACTCTCGAAGTCATAGTTCCTACCAGTGCTTCGAGCATATGGACTAGTAGGCTTCATTGATGGATCTACTAGTTGTTCGTCTAAATTTATGACTAATTTAAGTGGAAATACCACAAATGAGAACAATCCACAATATAATCTCTGGATCCAACAAGATCAGAACATTTTGTGTTGGATTAATGTAATGTCAACTGAGAAAGTCTTTGCATAAATAGTTGGTCTTACATCTACTCGAGATGTTTGGATTGCATTAGAGAAATGGTTTGTATCTTTATCAATATCTCACATCATATAGTTGAAAAAGCAACTACAATCCATCAAGGAAGTTTCACAGTCCATTTCTACTTACATCTCTACCCAAGACCAAATAGCAGACAATTTTACCAAAGGCAGTCACCCAAGGAGATTTGCTCATCTTCGGTCCAATTTTTAGTCTCTACTCTACCTAACAGTTTGCAAGGGGTTTTTTAAGCTAACATCAAGACTTAGCTACGAAAAACTAACTTAGATCATCGAACTGAATTATAGTCAGTAACAGTTCAAAACACAGAATAGTTCTAATTGTTTGGAATCATTCCTTTGTAATGATGTGTTGGTTGGGAACTGTATTCAGTTGAGCAACTGAAAGTTGTTGTAATATCATTATATATATGAGTGTCTTGTACTCATTGCATTTGATTTTGAGCTTCATGGAATGAAAGGATTCTTCGTTTTCTTCTGAATGCTTTCTTCTTTGTTCTATCTCTTTCCTCATAGTCCTTCGTCTACCTAAAGTTCACATCGTGCATAATGATTAGTAAGGGTTTTTTCCCACCTCCAAAGATGAAGGGTTCAAGGTTCGAATCCAATTTCTAGACTGTAGTCCAATTAACAATGGCGGAAATATAAAAGGAATTGTAAAACAATCAACCAAAAGAATAAGCGACGCAATTTTTTATGTGGAAACACAATGGAAAAAACCACAAGTCCTACCACTCAGACCAACGAAAAACCAAGTACTATGAAAAGATACTTACAAGATATATTCACAACCCTCTCCTAGTTACAACTCAACCTAAGGACTGTAGTTCTTCTTGATGACTCCTTGTTGTTTATCGTCAACCGTGCTTGAACCAACACCGTCTTGAATCCGCAAGAAGAATGAAAAAACAACCTTGAAACGACGAGGCATACAGATCTTCCACAAAGAGAAGAAGAAACAATCTCTAGCTGATCTTCAAGTTAGCACTGCTCTCCAGTGGATGCTCTAGAGAAGAAGACAATCTCCAATTGATATTTTTTACTTAGAATAATGAGACTAGATGCTTAGGGATGTCCCAAGATGTCTCTTCATAAGCCCTAATTCATGCATTAAGGATATTAGAATCAAAATAGGTAGTCTCAGTAAAAAAAGGAAGCGTAATTAGTGAACTTCGAATAAGGACTCAGTGCAGTCTGCTCGAACCGATGAATTGCTTGCTCGACCAGATGGTGTTTCTGTAATTAAGTGATTAAACATTCTGCAAACTTCCTAAGGCCAAAACTTTTTTATTTTAGCTCCAAATGATGCAATCTTAGAACCTACGAATATCTACTCGAAAAGAGGTTTCCAATAGTAGATAACTTTCCCTAATCCAACATAGGGTTTGAAAGATATGACCGTTTTTCTCCAAACGACTTCATTAAACTGATCTGATTAAGCACGCAACAATCCAATATAAAAAATGAAAATTACAACTCAATTGGACCTTGAGTTTTGTCTAACCCATGAATTAACCAACACTTAAATATCCTAACAATCTCCCCTTTTGGCAATTCATGGACAAAACTTCCTAGACAATATAAATATTCTACCCATGAATAAAACAAAAAATAACATTAAATATTTGAAACAAAAAAGTTTTGAACCTGCACCAAGAATATTATTCTTAAACCATTAAATCCTTCCTTCTCCCCTTTTTTGTCCATAATTTACAAAAATAAAAATAATCATGCAACGTAATTGATAAACATTATGATCATCATGCAACATATTTGTCAATCATCTTTTGTAAGCCCTGCTTAATATCATCTTCTTTTCAGTGTGGGGGTAGGGGCTTGACCTTTTTAATTAGGGATTAAACTATGGTACCCACACTTTTGAATTTGAAGCTTTTAGCGCAATGGATACCACATCATTATGCAAATCAAATTTCTAGATGGTTCTTGTCTTGATCTTTGGAGGAGACAACTTCTTCCATTGCGTATTTCTTTATAGACTTCTCAACTCATTGCAATGGGGATGAATATGTCCTTTAATTCCACAATGGTTACATGTGGGTGTAAATACAGGACGTGACACATTCTTCCTTTAAGAACTAGCAATATGATTAGCACAGATAATTTTTTAAATAGTAGAATATTTAACAAAAAGCTATTTTAGCTTTGGCCTTTGAAATATATACCATTTCCATATCCAAGACCTCTTTCGTCAGTTGGCAACTTCTAATTACCCAAGATATTATCAAGTTTCTTTGATCCAATATTCATCTTGTTTAGCAAAGCACGCATAACCAGCCTTGCCCCATAAGCACTACCCAGCCCGGCCCAACCATCTACCTTCCTCGCCTTGCCCTACGCACCACCGGCCAGCCGGCGCATACGCCTGTGGTTACCACCACTTAACCCACTATAAAGACAAACAATGAAAACATATAAAGAATCATTGATAAATAGATCATAAAGAGTTCTCCACTTCCAATGTGGGACTCTAAGATATAAAGAGAAGAAGATAGGTGAAAACAAAAGGGAAAATCATGTGCTTTAATGTAAATATACCAACAATCTCCCACACATTAATAGCATAGGAAGAAAAAGAGCTGCTACAAATCATGCAAATGAAACCAAGCATAATGGAGGTGAATGGCTCTTGAGCCTTCACTTAGTTTAGTATGTTTGAGATACCAAAACTCTATAGTGAATTTGGATCTTGAACCAAGAGTTTATCCGGTAAATCGTACATATGACACACATGATCTCAGGGTTTTAAGGATTCTTAATGAACTATGCACATTAATGGCCTTGTGCTATCCCAGTATTCATGAGCACTCTAGAGGGAGCCTAACCTCTTAAAAGAATCGGCTTAGCCTTCATAATCATATAGGTATACTCTATCAAGGATTGTCCTGCACAACACCCCACTTAAAGGTCATAGAGTTTTTAACAACTATTTTATAGGATATGAATACTTCACACCAAAAGAATCGGTATATACACTTGTGAAGTGTTCCCACTATGCCACGCAATGATAACTTCATTTTTTCAATTGAACCCATCTCATGGGATCTCCAATCAAACGGGTTGGATATTCATTATTGGTGACTTGTCCTTTTTAGGCTTAAGTCACATTCCCCTCGATGTTGAAAGTACTCAATCTCTAGCAAGTCCTTTTATTAATGGATCGACTAAGTTATCCATTGATCTCACAAAGTCCAAAGTAGTTGCTCTTTGCTTTAGTAATTGACTCAATAGATTATGCCTCAGACGTATATGTCTGGATTTCCCATTGCGGGTTTTATTGTTTACCTTATTAATTGCTAAGTCGGAATCGCCATGTAGAGTCATGGCTGAAACCGGTTTATTCCATAAAGGTAAAGAAATGTCTATCAACAGGTTTTTCAACCATTCAACTTCCTCACTAGCCAACGCCATGCCAATAATCTCTGAATCTATAGTGGGTCGGAAAATGCATGATTGCTTCTTTGATTTCCATGAGACGGTTGCATTTCCAACAGTAAATACACAACTGCTCATAGACTTAGATTCTTTAGAGTCCGATATCTAGTTGGTATCGTTATACCCTTCAAGTACAGTAGGATATCTCTCATAATGCAAACCACAATCAATGGTTCTCATCAGGCATTTGAGTAATCGGATAACAGCCATGTAGTGCTCATTACTAAGGTCACTTCTGTACCTACTCAATTTGCTTACTACATACGCAATATCAGGTCTAGTGTAGTTCATGATATACATTAGACATCCATTGGCTTTGGAAAATTTTAATTGAGATACACTTTCTCATTTGTTCTTAGATAGTTGACACTTGGGTCACAAGGAGTGGAAACGCCATTCCCTCTAAACATATTTAACCTCTGAAGGACTTTCTTAATATAGTGAAACTGAGATAGAATAATTCATTCAAAATGTTTATGTATTTTAATTCCCAAAATCACATCAGCTCAAGCCATATCTTTCACGTCAAACTTAGAACAAAGAAACTTCGTAGTGATCTCTACCGAAATAAGATCAGTCCCAAAGATAATCATGTCATCCACATACGAGAAATTTATGATGCAAGTGCTACCAAAATCTTCATAGTTGACACATTTATACGATTCATTAATTTTGAAACATTTAGTTATTATCACTTGATCAAAGTTCTCATGCCACTATTTAGGAGATTGCTTTAGGCTATATAAGGATTTAATTAACCAGTAAACCTTTTTCTCTTTTCCAGGCACTACAAATCCTTCAGGTTGCTCCATATGGATTTCTGCTTCCAAATCATCATTTAAGAATGTAGTTTTTACATCCATTTAATGGTTGACCATATTGTGAATGGACGCTGTAGTGTCAAATTTGGTGAAAAGATTGGGTTGGGTTTGACCTGGATTTGAAACTGGGCCAGACAAAATATTCTTGACTGATCTGAGCTAGAAATGGTGGGCTCTTGTAAGAAAGCAAACAGTTAGAGTTCACTGGTTGGATGTCATTCAACCAAAAGCCCTCCAATGCTTAATTCAAAGAAGTAGTAGTAAGAATGAATAAGTGGAAAAGGAAGAATTTAAGATTTTGTTACCCCCCTTATCTGAATGTTACTGAGCTTACATAAGTTAAAGAAAGGCTTCCCGAAGTTGATTGGATGGACCACACCTATCCCACGATGATCCATTGCTCTTGTTACTGTCCGAGTAATGGATCATTACACCTCCCCACTACTGTTGCCTACTTGTGTAACTGCTTGGGTGATGAGCAATTCCTCCACTCCTCATTACTTGCTACCTCTGTAACTATCGAAGTAGTAATTGTCTGAATAATGGGCAATTACCATTCCTCTTTAACTGCTTGTCTTCCACATTCCAATGACCACCTAATCCGTGCTCAGCAGGACATGGGGACTCAGTGCCTTAGCATGTGGCTTGGGCTAGTCTAAAGTTCACAGCTCATTAGCATCTGAGCTCAAACATGTGTTTTCGATTGCCTAGACAGCTCCAAACAAGCTCATTGATCCGAGCTAGGCTCATTACATCAAATAGTTTGGTGGGATTACCACGCTCTTACAATCACCCCTAGCTTTGCCCTCCAATTCGAGTTACTTTTGTCGTGGAGGAGGCAAAGGTTGAACGGATGCTTATCAAATCTCTCCTTACCATTACTATGTGCTCATCTTTTCCTAAATTCAAATTTCAAAAAGCATAATCATAGCAAGGTCAGATGATTAGACGTGCTAGGGTCGGCATCTCTTTGCTTCTCGAGAGTTTTTAATGCTACTTTTTGGGGTTTCCATACTTTTTTAAATGGGAATGTTATCTATTTCTTTTCCTTACCGGTTTCTTCTTCTACAGTTGTTCCTCTCCTTTCTACTGTTCTCTTCCTTTTCCTCTGGTTCGACCGCGGGTTATCTGCCCTTAGAGATTTATGGTGTTTATCGCTTTTAAGTCTCTTTCTATTTGTTTGTTTCTTTCCTTCAGACCTTGTTTTTAGACCTCTTGCTCGCCCCTTCTTCCTTTACTATTCCTTTTTTGTCTTTCTGTGATGGGCAATCTTGGCCTTCTGCTTAGTTCACCCGAACATGTAAAAGACTTTAGGAACAAGTGTGGCATCCCAAATGATATCTATATTCGTGGTCTTGCCGAGGGTGAGGTATTCCTTGAAGGTATCCCTGATGATGGCCTTCTTTGTCTTTTTTACTATTGCAATAGCCGAAGGCGGAGTCTGGTTTTCTCTCCATGCGCTTTTGGTCCAAATCCTCTCCTTTACCAATTTGTTCCCCTTGAAATGCACCATGAATGTTTTTAGGATTATTATAGAGGTTGTTGTTATTAATAAGCTGCACAACATGCAACTTGGAGTGTTTGGTATCCTTTTTTATTACTCTCTCATCCTGTTGAACAAGACAAATGAGATTTATTATCTCAAGGTTAGGTTCCGTAGTAAGTTGTCACAACCAGAGCCCAAAAATCGGGAGTTAGGAAAAACCTAACTAGTGACACACGTACTCCCGTGCATGCACACTTGGACCTAGTCCAAGTGTACACACACAAGGGATATCCACACGTGCAAGCAAGGTGTACGTGGAATCTGTAAGTATCATTGCA
This sequence comes from Sextonia rubra, assembly GCA_037013555.1. Lineage (NCBI taxonomy): Eukaryota > Viridiplantae > Streptophyta > Magnoliopsida > Laurales > Lauraceae > Sextonia > Sextonia rubra. The sequence continues at coordinate 98,210,901 of JASUAD010000001.1, read as the reverse complement.
CAACCGAAGGATATACAAAAAGAATAACAACTGCAAAAGATTATATTAATTACAGAATGTACAACTAAATGGGGAACGGTCACATAAAATCAAAATACAAGTATAACCCGAAACCCTGAGTACAAAAATCCATGCAGACCCCACATACTCAAACAAGGACTGATGTGATGCAAACTGCTTTCTAAGGAATGGATCAAATCCACTCTTCTAGCCTAGACTGGGCCTCGCTTGTTTCCCCTGGAGTCTGGCCGACCGATGAGGAGTTAAGAGAGGGATCTGAGCCTACAAAACCAAGAACAACTAATGAGTACGACGACTCAGCAAAGTATAAGCAACAATAAGTTAACACACGTTGTATCTAGCAGAATAGTTAACCGTTAACAATTAACCACGTATAGAGATCATGTTCATATTCTAGGCAGGTCGTGCATAACAATAAACATGCTTTCGGAATCATGAAATAGTTAAATTGGCTAGGTGGCTACTATAATTGCCATATTCTCCCTATTGAGAGCAGTCAGGACGAGAACACCATCGACTGGGCAAGGGTACGAATGGGTCTCTGGTTCCCGGGGTCCGGAATCCCAGGATAGGAGCACTCTGCAGAGGAAATAAACAATCTACGCCAAAGTCAACCCCGTCGGGTATTGTCACAACCATAGACTAGAAATCGGGGGTTAGCGAAAAGCCAAACCAGTGACACACGTACTCCCGTGCACGTGCATCCAAACCCAGTCCAGATGCACACACATAAGGGATCTAACACGTGCGAACTAAGCGTACGCGGAAGCTGTATATATCATAGCAAGCAACAAAAGAAATAGCGGAAGCCAAAAATGGCAAAAAACCAAATACGAGTCTAAATACACACCAAAATACATCAAAATCATGATATACAAAATAATACAAGAGTGACGAAGGCCAAAGTGATAAAATACAAAATCTCCAAAAAAACCAAAACAAATAGACGGCTGATGATATGCATGTACGCACTCGGCAGAAGTGATCAAGCCCACTCTGCCAGTCCGGAGGGAGCCTCTACGAAGTCCTGCCCTGCAGTCTCCTCGACCGCCGGGGAGCCGAACACGGGATCTGTACCTGCAACACCACAGACAACACCATGAATACAACGATCCAGTAAATATAAGTAATAGGGACGTAACACTCATAGTATTTAATTGAATAAGGACAGAAGATTAAGTATAGAGTGTCATATTAGTACGCTGAGCAAATCGTGCATAGAAGTAAAACATGATAAAGGAATCAAAGCATAGAAATACTAAACTAGGTGGCTACTACGTTGGCCGTATTCTCTCACATAGAGAGCAGACAAAGCAGACAGATGAGAACACCACTGACCTGGCCAAGGGTACAAGTGGGTCTCGGTTTCCTGCGTTCCGGGGTCCCAAGACAGAAATACACAGCAGCGATACAAAGCACAGAGAACCAAGCCAAAGTTAACCCCATCAGGCATCCTAGGCTGAGGCTGAGTAGAACCAGACTGAACCAGACTGATACCAATCAATTAAATCAAAAGAAAAAGGGGAGATTATCCGTTTTGGACTCACGGACGACACTGGCCCGATCTTATCCGCACGTTTTAATCTCTGGGCAGAGCCACCAGGGAATACCCACTGAATCGAATATATACAGAGCATAGCGGAAATTAAGACAAAGCACAGCATAGATCAAAGCAGAGCACAGAGCGAAGAATAAAACAAATATATAGAGCGAAACAAAATGATCTTGGAATGCATAAATATAGATCAGCAGAACAGAGGGCAAAACTGTAACCAATATGCAATGCATCTCAGATTAACGCAAAATTAAGGAGGATTACAAGCCAACTCTAATCTAGTTGTTTATTATCACTAACCATGCATGTTGGTATAGTTTTAAGTTATTGATGCACCGTTGCCATCAAAGTGTTGTAATGTAATCCTCACATGCACCGAAGTCCCTTAAACCAATACCCAGGGGGAGGTGCTTAGCAGTAAATCAACGGTCACATGAATAAGTCACAGCCTAGCAGACTATTCATGCGGTCCAAAGAATCCATTAGGCCGGTTTACATGTATGGTTAACCTATCTTTTAGCCTTACAAAGTCACACCATGATCCTAAGTTTAATTTCAGATTTTCCAGGTCTTACGGTTTAGCCATGGGTGACCTACGGCTTAGCGTACACATCTTACGGCCTAGCCGTAACATGCTCTACGGCTTAGCCGTGGTTCCCTTTAAAACACGGCTAAACTGGTCATCTTCTACCTCTAATCTGATACTTTTTACGGTTGAGCTATGGTGAAGTCCACGGCTTAGTCATATACCAATCCACGGCTTAGCCATATACCAATCCACGGCTTAGCCGTAGCTTCACCGTAGGAGTACTGTGTTTGGAAAGTTTCAACTGATCAGAGTGTTAATTCATGGCTGGGTCACAACTAACTTACGGCTCAGCCGTAGAACAAATTACCGTTCAGCCGTAGTCTTGCCGTTGAACAAAATTCAAATATCAAGTCTCTGGAATTTGAGCCGTACAGAATTACGGTTTAGCTGTACAATATAAGAAACGAATCTGGATAGTTATAAAAACTGGAAAATCATGTGCAAATTGAGCAAAACAAATGCCAATGAATCCAAAGTGATAGAATTAGGCTGTAGATCATGCCAAGCATATAAGAATAAGAGAATCACAGCAATCAAACAATATACCCATATGTGTTAAACAATCCTGTACTTATACTTGCCTCAAAGCTTTAGCAAATCCACTGAGATCAAGCTCCAACCCAACTAAAAACCCAAGCAAATCAGAGAACGACCCATGCATGAGACGTATGAGAGATACAGAGCTTGGAGAAGAAATCCAATTGGAGAAGAAGAAATCAAAACCCACTTACCTCAAAGCACAGACAGAGAAAGAGAGAGAGAAAGAACCCACTCGAACTGGGTGGAAAATCCAATGCTAACCAAGAGGGAAGGAGAGAAGAATTGAAGAGGAGAAGAGAAGAGAACGGACGTGGCTCTCCCTAGAGTTTTCTTGCATGCACGTTGAAGGAAATGAGCAGGGAGAGAAGACATCTAACTGATGACTCATATATATAGTTTTGGAGTTTAAAACAAGGTCTGTCAAGTTTAGGCTAATTACAATTCAAGTCACACAAAGGTCCAACTCCTCCAATTGACTCCGAATGAGTCTGAGACAGTTATGGAAAATAACAAGCTCAACAAAATACACGTGCTGACACCAAGATGATGCAAATATGATGCATTCAAAGCAAAAGCAAAATTACGAAAAAGGGCTTAGAACTACCTATCCAGGTCAAAGGCTACTCAATTACCTATCCATGACCCAAAACCAAGTCCAAAAGAACGAAACAACACAAAAACACACTAATGAGCCACTAAATCGGCTCAAAGGGGATCGGAGTATTACAGGTATCCTGAGGCCAAGGCTGAGTAGAGCCAGACAGACATGATCGGTCATTTTGTATGATGCACGTTAATCAATGTCAGTCAATCGGTCAGGTAGTGTAGTGCGGTGCAGTACATTTCAGTAAGCAATACAGTGTGTGCATCACATGAAAAGAAATCACTAATCTTGCCTTATCATTAAAGCGAACAAAAATAAGAACATAGAAGGCAATAACTGAAAGCAATATACAATGCAAGTCAAGTTATTACTCTGAATCAAGGTTGTTTACTAGCCAACCCTAAGCTAGTTGTCCAATGTTTCCAACCGTACATAATGATATCGTTTTAAGTTATTCTATACATAGTTGTTCATTTCGTGAGTGTTGCAATGTATCAATAGAAGTGTATCAAAGTCCCTTAAACCAACACCCATGGGGAGATATTTAACAAATGGACAACGCACATGAATGAGTCACAACCCTAAGGCCCATTCATGCGATATTTACATTCCGTTAGGCAAGTTTAGGTTACCCACATTCTTGCTCGAAGGGCCTACCAGGTCTCTTTATTAAACCTATCCCTTTAATTCATTTCTCAGGGGTTGTACGGCTTAGCCGTAGGTGAACGTAGGACTTAGCCATAGGCATCTTACGGCTTAGCCGTAATATGCACTGTGACTCAATTGCGGTTCCCCTTACTGTTCATCCGTATTTATGGTTTAACCGTATTTTGTTCTATGGCTCAGCCATGTTTTGTTCTATGACTAGGGTACGGCTTAGCCGTAGCACGTTTCACTTTCAACATGGCTGGGTCGTAGAAGGTCATCTGGAATCACAACTTTTTGGAAATCTAGCCGTAAACTGACCTAGGCTAGGTCACGGCTTACCTACGGCTTAGCCGTAGTAAAATCTACAGCTTAGCCGTAGCCTTCTCGTAGTGTAAGAGCTGATTTTTCAGCTCTTGGGACATTGAGTCGTAAGCGTGTACGGCTTAGCCGTAAGCTTCAGGCTCCAGTTTCTGAACCTGTTACAAAATAACTGAGAACGGGTAAATTTGAAAACCAAGGAAACAACCACATCAAATAATCCAAAAGGGTTGTACATCATCAAATCATGCAAGATTAACAAGAATAAAAACAATCAAATCATTATCAACAAGTGTTCAATCAAATTGTACTTATACTTGCCTCAAATGGCTCTAAGTCATGAACAGTGGTTCTCGGCTCAAATCCGCTGTCTAAATGCAACTCTACCCATCATACATGCATGCAGGAAGAAAGAGCGAGAGAGACACGTTGAGTGCATGCCATACAAGAGAAGAGAACTGTAAGGGACATAGATGAAGAGAATCATGGCTCAACCCTTACCTTCAAACTTCAAACTGACACAAAGTGAATTCCCTTCTCGCCTTAACTTGTTAGAGAAGAAAGAAGGAGATGAAGAAACGAAAAATAGAGAAGAGAAAGAGAAGAAGAAACGTTGAGGAATGAGGCGATGCATGCATCGTACATATTTATAAAGAAGATGAAGATTAACCAAATCAAATGAAAGTTCACAAGTTTTGGTTAATTACAAGTTGAGTCAAATAACTGTCCAACAGAAACAAACAAAGTCGTTTGCTTACGAGTCAGTTACGAAAGTTAACGAGCTCGGTGAAATACACATGTTGACGCCAAGATGATGCATGACTGACAACATCCGATAAAATCAAAAATTATGAAAAAGGGCTCATGTCTATCTAAACCAGGTTAAACTCAACCCAACTACCTATTCATGACGCGAAACAGAAATCAAAATAGTAAAACAACATTCACGAAGCTAATCCACTAAAAACTAACCACAAAGAGGGTTAATTAGACGTTAAATCGGGTTAAACTGGGTCGGAGTGTTACATAAGTTGCTCGTCTATTATCTTCTTGTCTCCAATAAAAGCAGTAAGGGTGGCATTACTGTGGTTAGCGGGAATTGGGAAGTCCAACCAATGTTGAGGGGAAAAGTTTGTGAGGTTCCTCGATGCCTTAGTGAACCAGGTCAGACTCCTTTTCTTTGCATCTGCTTCCTTTCATCTTACTTCTCATCTCACCTCTGATAATTGCTTCTTTTAGGTGAAAATATCAATCAAGTGAACTCAGAAGATGTTAAGCATGATGACTTGAGAAAAGTGTGGGATTTCAAGGACGGTTGGGGCCAAGCTGCAAATGTCTTGCTTGGTTACCAATGCTCCTACAACAGTTTTTCTACTATTCTGGTCTGGGATACCATAATCAAGACTAGTCTACAGACAAAGAAGAAGGCCGAGAAGAAAGGAAAATTTGAGCAAACACCCGCGGTGACTTCTCAGCTCCTTGGGAATCCAGTGCTTCCCTTCCTCCTTTTGCTTATAAGCCTGCCCCTCTCAAGTGCCGATTAACTAGATTTTCAAGGAGGACTACCAATTCATAGTCCTCTCATCCTAGGGTTACTTCTTTGCCCCTTCTTCTATTCTTGTCTTTTTAAATTATGAATTCTCCTTTTCTAGTTTTGAGTACATTAACACAGGAAGTAATGTCTCATCGTCAGCTGAAAAATCTTTTTGCTAGCCTTGGCGACCTTCTAGGGAAAGTGGTTTCGGCTCCTTCTCCACCCTCGGCTTTCTAACCTTTAGGTCTGACTATTTCCTCCCCTGAATAAAAATCCCAAAGGTTACTGAGCCTAGCTCTAGGAAGAAAAAGGCTAGTGAGATTGTAGCAACTATTGCTCGGATGAGATCCAAGGTTTCTCCTGCTAATGTAAGAGCTTTGCAGGCTGAAGAGGGTCTCCCCCCTCATGCCCCTTAGCTAGGTGCTCATGTCTCGATGTCGGTGATACCCACAGTGGTCGAGGGAATCTATCATTCTCCTAGTGCAACTCTTGATCTTAGCAAGCTAGGTTTGATTTCCTCTAACATAATGTTGCTAAGGTCATTCACTAACTCGGATCTTGTTGTGTATGGTGTCCAGCATTGTCTCATGGTAAAGATTTTTCAGTTTCTATTTTGCTTTGCTCCAGGTTTTTATGTCACAACCCCCCCATTCTTTTTTCTTTCTTTCTTTCCTTTTTTTTTTTTTTTGGAACAGGGCATTTAGAAGTGGTTTACCGCTCTAGGTAAGGTGGAGGAGGGGCCTAAAGTTAAAGAGATGAGGAAGGAATTGGAGACCACGTGCACTGCTTAGAACGACATTGCCTTAAAGCTAAAGTCCTTGGCTAAGCAATTGCAGATGGCAGGGAGCCAGATTGACATTGCTACCGATCGGGCTGCATGCCGAGGATTCCTTGAAGGTAAAAGAATTTGAACTAAAGGAAACTTTTACTAGGGTTATGGAACTAGAAACTGGGATTGAAACTGCTATGGATCAAGCAAGGGACGATGGGTTTGATGAAGCTGAAAACCTGTACTTGCAGTAGCTAGAGGATATCAAGCCAATCATCTTCAAGAAGGGTTATGATGTCAGGCTGGATGATGCGGGCATACCTGAAGACTCTGACCTCAAGAAAAATACGTTGCCCCAGCCCAAACTTCAGTCCTTTGAGCTTTGAATAGTCATCCCGCTGACTCTGCTGACCTGCCAAAAGGGCCACATCTTCATCCTCGTCATTACTAGTTATTCCTATGTCATCTGTAGAGGAAGATGTGTTATGAGAGGTGATTAGAGCGATTGATTTCTTTTTGTCATTGTTAAATTTGAGTTCAAAGGTCTGAAGGGATCCCACTAAATCTTCAATTTTCATTTGTTCCGAATCCTTGTGTTCTTCTATAGAGGTTACCTTAGGATGGAATCTTTCCAGAAGTGATCTCAAGATTTTACTACAAATTTTACCTTCCGGAAGAGTTTCCCTAAGAGCCCACATTTCATTTACAATTTTCATGAGCTTAGTATGGAAGTCAGTAAACATTTCATTTTCTTCCATGCGAATGTTTTCAAACTGACTCGTGAGCATCTGAAGTTTAGATCTTTTGACAACTGAGGTACCCTCATAAGTTACTTCAAGGATTCTCCATGCCTGTTTTGCATTAGTGGTTGTCATGATCTTTTTAAACTCTTCTTGATTCATGGCACACACTATAGCATTGTAAGCTCTAGCATTATTTTGTCTAAGATTTAGCTGAGCTTGAGACCATCTAGCTGGATCTAATGGTCTAGTGGTTGTGACACCATTTGTAGTCACATCTTCAGTGGGTTCCGTCTAGCCTTTTTCTATAGCCTCCCAAACAGCCCAGTCCATGGATTTTAAAAATGCTGTCATCCGGGCTTTCCAGAAGGCATAATTTGTTCCATCAAAGAAAGGTGGACGGGTGATAGAGCTTCCTTCAGGATTCATGATGAATCTAGCAAAAGATGGATCTACTTCAGGTTATTACACCTTTAAGAAGTAACCCGCTCTGATACCAATTGAAAGTGCAATAACTAGATCTCACCAAGTCCTAGAGGGGGGGTGAATAGGACTATTAAAATTTCTTTTCAAGAATTAGGTTTTATTAGTGGGCAATCTGAAAGATTAATTAAAATTGAGAGTCCCCAAGAAGATTTAAGAGAGATATTCAGAGTTGTGAGTGTTTACAGTATGTAGAAATTCAACTAGAGTAACAAAGATGTAGCTTATAAAAGATCATCAATTCAAGTGACAAGAATGCAAGGCAACATCCACACACAACAAACAATAAGCACAGTGATTTATAGTGGTTCGGTCCTAGACCTACATCCACTCTCAAGAGCAATCTCTCTTGGTTCCACTAAATAAGAGGTACTTACATAACATACACCTCTCGCAACAGTTTTTGATTCGGTGGTTTGTCTTCCACCAACTGGGGTTTTTGATCAGGTGGTTGATCCTTGATCTACTTCACCAACTACAACAATTTTTGATGCGGTGGTTTGTCTTCCACCAACTACAGCAATGAGAATTGAAATATTAAAGAACACTTAAACAAGAAATTGTATACCTTGGTTTTGAGTGGTGCTCTTGATGCTTGAAAGACTACCTCCAAGCTTTGGCCTCTTGTTCTTGCTCCTTGGTGATGAAGATCTTCAGATGAGTGCTCAGCCAAGGGAAGAGGTTTTAAGAGGGTTTGGAAGGCTAAGGTATTCTCTCAGATTTAAAGCCTTTCCTAAATCACCAACTACTCTTCTTGTAACAATAATGGCACTTTTTGGTGTTGGAAAGTAGGTGGTTGTGGGAGCTTTGGAGATGATTTTAATGGAGGTGCAAAGGCTCAGCTATACTAGTGTTTTTCACAGTAATAAATTCAATAGTTGGAGCAAGGGAGAGGTCCTCTTTAAATACAGATAGGCTCCGACGGACAGATCTACGGCTAAGAACAGAATGGTCTACGGCTTAGCCGTAAGCTCTAACAACATCCAACGGCTAGTTTGACCAGATTCAACAAAAATTCCTTCTTACGATTAAGCTTACGGCTTAGCCGTAAATCCTTATACGGTTTAGCCGTGAGCACCTTTCGGCCTAGCCGTGGGTCAGCCGTAGACTGAAATCACCCAAAAACTGCTCTCTGGAGAGTGGCTCGTAATCTTTACGGCTTAGCCGTGAATCACATTACGGCTTAGCCGTGAAGGCCTTTCGGCTTGGCCGCAAGGTCAACCATAGGCATTATATGGCCAAGTGCACTCTCTGGATTGTGGCCCGTAGATTTTACGGCTTAGCCGTTAAACACACTACGGCTTAGCCATAACATTTTTCGGTGCAGCCGTAGGATCAGCCGTAGAACAAAAAGCTTCAAAATATACTCTCTAGAAAGTGAGCCGTAGGATCTACGGCTTAGCCGTGGTCCAAGCCGTAGAACAAAACTGGGTGTTTGAAAACCCTAATTTCCTATTTTATTTCTATGGACACTAGGGGTCACAGTTACCTTATCCCTTGGCACTCACAGAGGATCTTCTTGAATGATCTTGAACTTCTTTGCTTACTCTTCATTGATAGGTCTTTCTTGAATGGTCTTGAACTTGGTTGAACTTCTTTGAACTTGGGTTGATTTTCAATGAACTTCCGAGGTGAACTAGGTCATTCTAGAACTGAACTACACTTTGGTCACGTAATTGACAACACACTCTTACAATGACACTAACATTATGTCCTCGGGCTTCAGAAATATAAGCAACGATGTTTCTTTTGATTGCTATTCCTTTTTTCTGCCTCATATTTGCTTGGAATATCTCTTTCTTTTATTTTCTCTTGGTTTCATTATCGTCGTCCGGGCTCAAAACTTGCCCTTTTGCTAGGATTTTGCCCACTCAGTACAACGGCTGCTTTTTGGCAAATATTGGTCAGCACGATCTACCTGGGCTTAGGACTCGGTCCTTTTACTAGGATTTTTCTTGCTCAGTATGACGGGTGCCTCTTGCCGAGTACTAATCGGCACGATCTACCTAGGCTCACAACTTGGTCTTCTTGTTTGGATTTGCATGCTCAGCACAATTGGTGCTTTTTGATAAACATTACCACTGTTGTACTATTCTAACTCTCCCCCGTCTTAGCAACTTGCTAAGCTGCCAACCTAGTATTAGCGCAATGCACGTAAACTCAGTAGTTAATCTTGTTGCTAGGGTTTTTGCTGGTCAATAAGCTGGGCCAAGGTTTATAAACTCTGATCGGGTCCTATGCATGCTCCCCAGGCCTTAGCCTTGGGCAAGATCTCGGTCCAAGTAGCCTCACTTGGGTAAGGTCCATTTGGAAGCACATTGTCATGTACCTCATCCAACCTTTCTTGGTCGGATGTCGAGGAGTTTTTTCATTGATATACCAGATTGAGGCTTTGCATGCCTTTGGTCTAGTTCTTTACCCACTAAGCCTTAGCCCTAGATAAGGTCTTGATCTAAATAGTCCTATCGCCGTAAGCTCTGCTCGGATTCTTAGGGCCTTTTACCTTGCCAAATCCTTCTTTGACTATGTGTTGAAGTGTTTTTCTCATTTCAACTACACTGTGCACAAGCAAAACACATATAAGAAAGAAGATAAATTTCATTAAATTGTGTCAAGAGATCGAAGCAATTACAAATGCCAAGAATAAAAGTAAAAGAAATTCAAATTTTCTATATTCAGTGTTTGAGGGAGAGGTTTTCCATCCAAGGTTTCAAGATGATAACCTATAGTTGCACCCGCTGAGGTGACCTTGCATGGCCCTTCCCAATTGGGTCATAGCTTCCCATAAGTAGGTTCCTTTATGTTTGGCAATACTCTTTTTAATATAAGGTCTTCGACCTTGAAGGCCCTAGCTTGAACTTTCTTATAATATCCCCGAGCTATCTACTTCTGGTACGCTACTAATTTGAGTAAGGCCTGCTCTTGCCATTCTTCAATAAGGTCAAGCTCCTGAGCAATCCTCTCCCTGTTCTCCTATTAACTATACAGTACCATCCTTAATGTTGGTATTCCGATCTACAGAAGGATAATGACCTCCATCTCGTAGGCTAAAGAAAATAGAGTTTCTCTAGTGGACCTTCTTGGGGTTGTTTAGTATGCCCACGAAACGCTCGGCAGCTCGGTCACCTATTTTCCCTTAGATCCTTTAAGCCTTTTCTTGATTCCATCCAACATGATTTTATTAGAGCTCTCGGCCTAGCCATTACTTTAAGGATTGACTAGGGTAGAATAATAGTGCTTGATGCCAAGCTCGGTACACAAGCCTTCGAACACCTTACCTTCAAATTGCTTGCCATTGTCAGTGACTAGAGCTCGGGGGTTGCTAAATTTGGTAATGATGGTTTTCCACACAAACTTCTTAGCATCCACATCTTGTATATGAACCAGAGGCTCAGTCTATATCCACTTCATAAAGTAATCTATTGCCACAATGAGAAATCTGAAGTTCCCAGCTGACCTCAACAAAGGTCACACAATGTCAATCCCCCACTGGTCAAATAGCCACAGACTTGTCACTGTGTTCACAAGTTCGTCTAGCTAGTGGATATCAGGGTTGAACTTCTAACACTTTTCACACTGCTAGACAAACTATAGTGCGTCCTTCTGCATGTACGGCCACCAATATCCCTAGACATCGCTTGATGAGTAAGGCTCTCACCTTTGGTGTGGCTCCCACATATGCCATCATGAATTTCAGATAAAAAGCCTTGGACCTGGCTTGAATGTAGACAGTGCAAATAAGGCCCAAAATAGGATCGTTGGTATAACTTTCCTTGAGGGGACAGGCAAAACCGTGCCACTTTCCTCCTTACCTTTAAAGTTATCCTTTGTCTCAGTAGGAAAGGTTCCATCCTTTAGGTAATCCCTAATTGGAGTCTTCAAGCTTGGCTCTTTTTCAGCCTCCTTGATGTCAAAGCCCATTTTTCCCTCAATACTCGACTGAGGCTGTGTAAGGTCTCATACCCTAGATAATTACAATTAGTAGTAATTAAGTTGGTTTTACTTTAATTAATGAGTAATTAGGCTAATTGAGCCCAAATCTCAAGAGTTTTGGGTCATGAATTGGTAGATGGGTCGGGTTCGAACCACGTTAAGTAGTTCAAGAACTTTTCTGTGTAGCATTTTCATGATTTGACATCATTAGGGCATAATGATAGTTGCATTGGGTGAGTTTCGCCTTGTTGGACATCTTTCATGTTTGGCCCAATTTCATTTGGACCCATCTCAGCCCATTTTAAGCCCGGTGATTCAAACTAGAAATATATAGAAACCAAGAGGGCTTCCTTGCAATTATCAGAAACCCTGTGCATATAAAAACCACAAGAGCCCCAACGATCCCATTCCTCCTTCTCTCTCTCGTTGCAGCACCGGCTCCCCCCTTCTTCCATTGTCGTCTTCCATCATCTTTCAGCTCATTTTGTGGTGATTCAAGGCTTGCATGCATTAAACTTGGAATCTTCTTCTTCCTCTTCATCCTCTCTTTGCTCTTTGTTGGAATCAAGGCACCCTCTCCTTCCCCATTGCTTGAAAACAAGTTGAGGTATGGGAACCCCTTTCCTTTTGAGTTCTCGAGTCCTAAGAGGGTCAGGAGAACCCGTCCATTTGACGTGCATGCATTTCATTCTCACTCTCTTCATGCAGGTGCTAGGTTTTCATTATAGAGAGCTTTATTCTTCATCTAATCAAAGGGCAAATCAATTTGGGTGAAGCACCAAACACAAGGCAAGTATAAGGATACATAATCTTACATCCATGGCTTGATTTCCTTGATTATTGATGGATTGTATGATTTTACCGAATTTACAGCTTTATGGAAAATGCATGGATTAAATGGTGATTTATGGTGATTTTGGATGAATAGAAGTGTTAATGACCTCTAAGGAGCCCAAGGGTGTGGGACGGAAGTGTTTGGAGGAGTTTTGTTGCAGGTGGATTAGGGTGAGGGAAGAGGAAACCTTTTAGAAGAGAAACCCTCTCGTCATGAAATACTTCAGGGCCGACCGATTGGTCCTGAAGCTCGATCGGTCGATTGCCTCATCAGGCAGTTCGACCGGTCGGCTACCAAACTCGACCGGTCAAATTCCACCTCTGGAAGGGTCCGACCGGTCGGACCTTCACCCAATCGGTCGGGTAAGTCTGACTAATAACTTATCGAAAGGTGTTCAAAAATGAATTCTAAGCTTGACTATGAACTTTCTATAGTCTATGGAATAGCCTAGTGATAGGTTATTCCCTTAAACCACAGAAAAGAGACCTTAGTTTCAACGTCAAGTCACGGGTGTGGGCATAAAGTGATGTGTCCCTGCATACACATATGGTAACACCAAGAATAGTAACACCGAGACACTGAACACCTTATGAATACACCAAGTTAAATGACCTTAGAAGCCCGGATTATCTAATATAGAATTGATAGAAATTGTCCTTGATAACCTATAATCTAATTGCATTGGTTTATATTAATATGCATTGGATAATCAGTATTTTATTAGTTATGATTCTATGATAGACATCTCCAACGTGAACGGTGGGTGTGGACATCTTGAATAGGTATTCACGGGGTGCTCTGCCTAGCAAAGTCCCACATTGCTTAAGAAAGTGTCTGGTTCTAGCCATATAAGGACGTGCCCTTGCATTCCCCTCATGATGCGTTTTGGGTATTCCAAGGTGGCTCTGCCCATAAGTCATAATGTGTTTTGGGTATTCCGGGGCGGCTCTACCCAGAAGTAAAACGGTGCGGGTACTCCCAGGGGGCTCTGCCCAAAGCGGACAATATCACTGTGGGGAGGAGGACATTACTACTTAGTTTTATTCCTTATAGGAGATTCAGTTGTCAACTGGATATGATGTATTCATGCCATTAATTACTATGTCATTTGTCTTAAATTCAGTTGATCTACTATGAATAAGCTCATGTATTCTTATCATTGCTTAACCATTGTGTTAACTGAGTTACTATGGTGTTATAGGTGCGGAACCCACTACAACAAAATGCACCTTTGCCTATGCAGAAAATTTGTAGGTAAAGGACTAGATGTGTAGGTAAAACTCTTTGCCTACGTAACGACATGCGTAGGCAAATCGTAGCCAAAAGGTTGTGGGGAAAGGTCTTTGCCCACGCATAGAATAGTGCGTGGGAAAAAATTGAGTTTTTGGCTACGCTTGCTGGTATGGTAAGTATGTTGCTTTTGGCTACGCAAAATTTTCATAGCCAAATGTTGTACTTTTGCCTACGCCAACTTGTCGTTGGTAAAGGTACAACCTTTGGTAATGAAGCTTTGCGTAGGCAAATATACAACTTTTGGCGACGAAGATTTTCCGTAGGCAAATGTACAACCTTTGGCTACGAAGATTTTGCATAGGCAAATGTACAACCTTTGGCTACGAAGATTTTACGTAGGCAAATGTACAGCCTTTGGCTACGAAGATTTTACGTAGGCAAATGTATAATCTTTTGCTACGAAGATTTTACGTAGGCAAATGTATAATCTTTTGCCACGAAGATTTTACGTAGGCAAATGTACAACCTTTGGCTACAAAGGTTTACAATTTTTAGCTACGAAGGATTGCATAGCCAAAAGTCAAATATAATATTTTCTGATTTTAATAATCACTTTTGCCCATGAAAAGTTCGTAGGCAAAAGCAAAGAATATTATTTTTTTATTATAAGCATAACTTTTGTCGACGCAATACACGTAGCCAAAACCTCCATCTATTCTTTAACTACATACATTGCATAGCCAAAAGAAATAATGAAAAAAATTATTTATTTTTAATTTTTTTCAGCAACCAGTTTATACCAATCTCATCCAAACCAATTCAATAAACATCCAAATATAATAAAATCCAACCAATTATGAATCCCAATGAAAAAATATTTAAAATTTTCAAAATATCCAATACATACCATCAAAATAAGTCTCAAATATATTCAAATATCCAAAAATAAGAAAACAATGTTCAACAAGTCTAAATGCTTGTGATAAAAGAGAAAATAAGAGAAGAGGCCATCTAGTTGTCAAGCTGAAGACATCCTCCATCACCAACCTGCATAAAAAAATACAGAAAATTGTTAGCATTTTATCAATAAATTGACTTCAAACCCAATTATATGCTTTTGCTATTGTCACTCTTTAAGTTGAATAGAAATTCAAAAGTCAGCAAATTACACTAACTATGCCCTCTAAAAATAAAGGAGCAGCATCTCCCCCTAAAAATATTACCCAAAATATATTTCAAAGCCACAAAAATATTCTAAGGGCCTCATAGTGTCCATACTGTCAAAACGAATCGTCACAAAGTTAGCCACAATAAAATTTGGCTTAAACAAATGAAATAATTTATTTACTTAATTCTAGATACCTCTTTAAACTAACCTTTAAGTCCAAACCACTTTCTAGAATTGAAAAAAAAATTTTGATTTACTAACCAAGGGAAGCCGCATCTTGCCCTCCACTCAATGTGCCATCTTCACCATTATTCTCTAGAACTAACCCTGAAACGCTAGTTGGATCAATTAACCCTGGTACACTGGCAGGATCTATCCCAATTTTTGTAGCCATCACCTGTAGTAAGCCCCGCCATGCAGCCAAGGTCTTATCTTGGTCAGCTATCTTTTGCTGCAGAGCGATCACCTCAGGATTAGGTTCCTGAGACTGTGTGGAAGATGAAGCGATGCTGCGGATCCCAAATCCCCTTGAGAAACCTGATCTTTTTCCAAGCACATCGATGGAAACTTGTACCTCGGTTTGCGGATTATTGACACCTGGCTGCGACTGTGCGAGAATCTTCTCTTTTAACATAGCCTGTCATTTTTCATTATGTAAACCCATAGTATATGTAAAAAATGTACATTTGATGATTTAAATAAATGAATTAGCTAGTACTTACATGATGTTGTTCAGCATGGTCATTTATCCATATCCCACCATGCCGACCACGTCTGTGAGTTTGCTCAAAAATATCCGGGATAGACGGTCGAACACCACCATTCTTTGATGCCTATTGTTTATTAGATATTTCGGTCAGATTAACTAAATATTAAAATTTTATGAAAAGCAAAAGTTTACAATCCCATACTTACATCGATAGATGCTCGTGATGCATACGATCTTGAGCCACTCGTATGATTGTATTTTTGAGCGGCTCGTGCCTTTTTCCCACTTTCAGACTTTTTCTATGAGGACAAAATTAAAAAAGAAAACAACAAAATAAGCTTAATTATCCCACATGCGGTTGGTCTATTTCAATCTAGTAGAAGCCCAAACACCATATATATATAACACCAATAAGAATACCTTAAAACCATCGCTCTCCCACACATGCTCGATCATAAACTTCCAGTCATCCAATTTACAAGGATATAATGGATGGCTTTTGATGTCTGACACCCCATCCTTTTTTAGCATAAGATAGTGCTTGTGCAATGTGCTCTTCCAGTCTTTGTATAAATCTTGGCACTTATGGTCAATGATAGACTTGAGCACCAAATCTCTTTCGTAGTCCCCACCAAGGTCAAAGGTTAACTGCAATTGGTAACAATAAAATGCAATATGAATTAAACTCTCAGTTTAAGAAATCAATTGAATAATGTGTTAAACAATTTCGTTTTTATAAATCAAGTGATATTACCCCAACTCTCATAACAATGGCTAGCCTGATCTCAAAATCAATGTCTACCCAATGAATGTCTCGGATTGGTGCATGATCTCGAATCTGTTCCCCAAGAGCAGATGCTACAGAAGAGGCCCATGTCCCCTCTATTGCCCCTTCCTCACGATTGATATCAACAGGAATGGGATGACCAAGCACTTTTCTAAGCCTATCGACATTCTTTCCCCTGGTCGGGCCCCGTTTACCAGTTTTGCTAGAAACTGAAGCCGATGCTGTTAAGAACACAAATTTATTTATGTTAGTAGACATAAATCATTAAAGGAAGGTCAATTTTATTTATATGTAAATGGTGTACATTTCTTACCCACACTACTGGCGGCACTACGTGGACTGGTAAGCTGGTCAGGCCATGTAAATAATGAGAAGTGAGCTTGGGTAGGTTGTGGCTGTGGATGTGGTTGTGGATCATGCTGTGGCAATGGATCATGGGTAGGTTGTGGAGATGGCAACAGTGTCGCTCGCTCGAGGGTCTGTGTAGCTCCTGAACGACCAGTAACACCACCTTTCTTCCTAAGCCACGGAGGCATATTTGTGACCTGACATAACAATAAACTTAATTATTAGTAATCAAATATTGAAGTAATCAACAATCAAATATCAATTAAGTAATACTACATAGAGTAATTATCATAATCGTCATATAATAAAAATATGTATAAAATGAAGAAGTCAACAAAGTTACTATTGCTAGTCAATATTTTTAACCTTTGTAGCTTCTAAACATGAATGGAAAAATATAGGTTATTACCTTATTTGACTGGGGCTCAGACTCATCATCCTCATCATCAAAAGAACTTTCATTGGAAGAACTCAATCCCTCCTCACCCTCAGGTGGAAGATAAGGCTCATCATCATCACATCCACCCTCCTTTCTCTTTCTCTCCATGGTTTTTTTCTTTATGGCCGTCTGACCCAATTCAAAGAATGAATTTGCCTTATCCAAAACCCCTAGAGCATGCATTCTCGCCGTATTCTCTTTAATCCTTTTATCTCTCTCCTCCTCAATAGGTAACTTCTTCCTCTGGGTCGCCAAAAACCCAGGCTTCACAAATAATTTGCCACCTTTTTGCATATTTGGCAACTATATATGACAAACAATGAAATGAAAAAAAATATAAAATAATGCCAATAAATGGAATGACATGTGAAACAATAAAGCCATGATATGTAAATGAAAAATCTTATCCACCTCTTTTAGAAGATCATCCACCTCTTCGTACACTACCGCCCTCCAATCGGAAGCTAGCTTCCGCTGCTTTTGCACAACTGACATACCCCTCGCGTCAACTCCTAGCTTATGGAATATCAATTTTGGGTTAACCCCGGGCATTTCATATGGAGTCTAAGCAATCACATCCAATTTTCTCTCAAAAAACTTATTAGGTCTCGACTTTCCTAATCTCGTAGTAAGGTACCAATGAGAAAGTACGTATAAGGGTCTTCTTCTTTGATCAAACACATTCGTCAATTCCTAAGCTCACTTGTTGGCTAGGTTGTTGATAGGCTCCTCGATATCCAACCAACCACACTGTGATTCCTATTTGAGTAGGATTTGTTCACCCCCTTATCTCCACTCTTCTCCTGATTCAGCTTCCCTTTCACTGCTACTACAAGGCAACTCCTTTACATCGCCTAATCACCTCTAATCTCCATGACCCTACCATTGGTTAGTACCTAGATCTTCTAATGGTATGTGGAAGGCACAGCCTGCATCTTATGAATCCACGTCTGACCCAGATAGCATTTTAAGGGGACGATACATCTACCACTAAGAACTCCGCATCGTGATGGATCGGCCCACTAGGACTGGCACAGTTTCTCAGCCATGGGGACGAACTGCCTCCCCACTAAACCCCGCAAGGGGAACTGTAGATGGTTCCAAGTTAGCCTCCTTTAACCCGAGCTTACCAAACAACCCAGCACACATTATCTCTGAAGAACTGCCTAGATCCACAAGCATATTCCTCATCTCATATTCCTTGACATGCAAGGTCAGGACGAGTGTGTCATTATGAGGGTGAATGACGTCCTTCAAATCTTCCTCAAAGAAGGTTATTTCTTCCCATCTTCGGTTTTGTTTAACAACGAATCTAGGACAGGGGTGTACTTGATATACCTCCCTTAAATGAAGCATTCTTTGCACATGTCCTTGGACTGTCTGCGCTGTAACCTCCTCCGGGTTCAGTGCTCCGTGAACCACATCAATTATCCCAATTGGTGTTTGTAACACCCCGACCCCAAATGGGAGGTTAGAGGTTGTTTGTTGCGTGATTAATTTCCTGCTAAAGGTTATTGTTAGGTTATTGTGTTTGACCTTCGCTGGGTTATATTTGAGGTCTTGGTTAGGTAGTTGGGTTGTGTTTAACCTGAATTAGGTAGCTTCAGGCCCTTTTTCTTAATTTTCTTATTTGTGCGAGTTCGTCGTTTTGATGTCATCACGTGTCTTTCGTCGTGCTTGTCAATTGTTGTAACTGCCCCGAGAGCATTTGGAGTCGTTTGATGTGTTTAAGAGTCCGGATGAGTGAAACTGTAATTTATATAACTTTTGGACCTGGTTGCAAATGGCTGAAATATATATCTATATATATAACCGACTAACCTGTTCATCCTTATCTCTTCTCTTCCGCTTTCTTCTTTCTTTCTTCGTTCGTTCTTCCTTTCCTCTTCTTCTTCGTTCGTTCATTATTCTTCGTCGGCGGTGTCAAGCCACGAAACTCTCCACCAGTTCTGTGTGAGTCGAATCTAGAAACACATGAAAGTTTAGCAATCGACGTTTAAGGCAAGTATAAGCAACTATTGGATGAATACATGTTGGGACACCGTGATGGCTATAAGTTACTTCAATTATACTTGGTAGATGCATGGTATAATGGCCTTTTCTTGCTTCCTCTTGCTTCTTCTTGGTTTCTTCCTTCCTTAGGTACAAAGGAAGAACAGTTCGTATCAACTCTGTTCGCGTCTTTCTACTTCAGGCCCGACCGGTCGGCCTTGAAGCCCCTACCGGTCGAATTTCGGCTCTAGGAGGCGCCCGACTGGTCGGGTAGCTCAGCGATCGGTCGGCTGGGCAAAATGGCAGAGTGTGGATTTTCATGTAAATGACCTTTTTCACTGACCATAGGCTACTTGGAATTATAGAAGGGACTACCCTAATGATTGACTATGGGCATATCATGAATAGTCTTAAAGGCTGAGATGTATTCATGATTGTTATCCATTCGTTAAGCACCTCCCCATAGGTGTTGGTTTAAGAGACTTCGATACTCTTTTTCCTTATAATGAGGCACCAAAGAACAACCGAGTATCGGATAACTTAAAACTACATCATCATGCACGGTTAGTGATAATGGATAACTAAAGTAGAAGTTGGCTAGTAACTGATCTTGATTCTATTTAATTAAACTGCATAGCATATTGACACTCGGTTATTACCCTCAAATCTTGTGTATCGTATGGAATAAGTTTTGACATGTATCGAGTTACTTCGAATATATTGCCATTGACAGGGACATTGATTTGCATGAATGGTCGCACTTGTGTAACAATCGCATATCTTGTCTTGTTTCCTTATTCCTCTTCATGTCTTGATATACGTTCTGCGAGCGTCAGCTTAGATACCGATTGGATGGAAGGGTATAGAGTCCCCTTAGGGACCTCTCGATATCTTGCTGCTTGACTACGAGAGGGGACCGAAGTCCCACATCCAGTCAGAGATTGATTGATTGATTGATTGATTGATTAAGTGATTGATTGATCGTGTTCGGCTCTACTCAGCCTCCACCTTACGATACCCGACGAGGTTAACATTTGGCGTATTATTGATTGTTGCTGTTGCAGTAGGCTACCGTCTTGGGGATTCTGGTGTTAGTTTTTGTGGACTCAATCCATCAGTTGATGTAATAAATTGATTAATTTCTTTATTTATCAATAAAATCATGTTTTACTTTTATGAGATGAATGTTATTTTACTACTTTATGCACATGACCAATACGTATGACATAATGGTTCATGAGTTGAACTGGGTCCCATTAGTATATTAGATGTGACATATGTGCATGGATGAGATCCACACGTGGGAGATATATGTCACAAATCTTATACTTAAATAGCTTCACAACCAGTAATGAGACTGGGCATCTCATTTGATAAGGTTGCAGCACTTTGATCACTATGAGATAGTGTGATTTGTCTCGATCATCAGAATGTAAGATTCTGGATCAATAGTGCCGGTACATTGGATGTATTGAAGGACCATGAGATGCACCTTATGGTATTCCGTCTCAATAATAAGGTATGCTCTCATAATTCCCTAGCAATAGGCTCTCAATCCTAAGACATTGACGAACTCAAGTTTCTATCTATTCATTTGCTTTGAGTCACCAATGAGTGAGGCCGACTATAGGTTAACACCTCGGTGTCTTGGGTATATGGTAGTAGAACTGTGGGAACGTTAAATGATCAAGATGGAATCTATCTCTATTATCCCCTTGCGCCAATTAATGGATTTGTCATTAGTAAGTGCGCACCCATCTCAATTAAGAGTTAATTGGATGGTACTGATGATTACTGTGATTAATTGGGGCTCAAGGATAATAAGATGTGGAACTTAGATTGGAAGAGACGGATTTATTCCAATTGATCCACGGATATTGATAGAGGGGCCTACTTGTGGTAATTGGGAAGTTTAGGGTCTTCATTGTAATTTATTCCTAAGACTGGAGTGCAATTGCATTTATATAGTGGTGTTATTTGCAATTAACTGTGGGCCCGGATTGCACATGAGATGTGGGGTCGCGGTGTTCCAGTTGGAGCCAGCTTTCTAAGGAATCCCTAGTGGTCCCCACCCTAGCCCAAGATATTGGAAAACACTAATCCGACTTGGACTCTAGAAATAAGAGTTTGGAAAGGAGAAAGTTGCTAATTGCTTTGGAAGTAAGACTTCTATTTCAATTAGACAAGGGAGAGATTTGGAAGTCTATAAAATATCCTTGGACGTCCAAAAGAGTTCCCCTTACGCCCAAAACCCTTTCGTGCAAGAGTTGCGCGAGTTACTCTCCTCTCCTTTCTTCTAGTTCCTTGGAGTCTCAAGTTGGGATTTTCTCCTGAAGATTCCACCGTTCTTCTTGAGAAAAGAAACCCAATTCGGGGGTCATAGCGTGGAAGGCTAAGAGGTTTTGAAGAAGTCCATTAGAGCACTGCGGGTCTCCAAAGGTATGATCTACTTCTTGCATGTCGTAGGTTATTTTGGATGTTTAGTGCTGGTATAATTTTTACTGTACATGGTCACGAGATTGAGGGTAACGCATCCTGGATTGGGTTTTGGTCTTATGGATAGTTGATCCCTGTGTCAAGTGGGTCAAAAGTTTTGAAAATCTATCCACGAGACCCACCTACTTCCAACAATTGGTATCAGAGCCATACCTCATCTCTAATCATGTTAGATCAGTAATCTTGTTCTGATCTTCGCATGAGATGCGAAGAGGATAGAGCAAGGGCTATGATAGGATCAGTGTTTATTGGGTTTGCTTGCTCTCGTAGTAGATACATGTTTGGAAAGTCACAAAAGGTTTTAATCATAATAGGAGGATGAGAAGATGCCATTAAAACATACTGAGATCATTAGAGGTGATTGGGTACAGCAGGAGCCGAATCAGAAAAGAACCCAAATTTCTGGGTTCGTCAGGTCGGTTAGTCAAAGTGACCACTATGGCTATAGAGGTCTGTTGGCTAACCGTAGGGACCAGATCGGCTAGCCGAACCTAGGCAGAATCATCTTGTTCTTGGTCTGAGTTGTTGTTGTTTTTTTTTTTTTTTTTTTTTTGGGGGCGCTGCCCCTTGGAACCCCGCGAGCTGACCGGGTAGCTCGACCCCTGCCGGGGGCGCGGCCCCCGGACCCCCGTTGCGTAGGGGGTCTTGTATCGTGGTGGCAAAATATTTGGCATCTTGTTTTTCTATTGTGGTTTGGCAACCTGGTTTTGTGAGATGCATTGTTGTATGAGTTACTAACTTGCAGGTGATAATGTCCTCTCCATATGACCCACATGTTTTTCTTTCCTTTTAATTATTGGTTTATTCGTGGCTAAGTGTAAAGGGCATCATGGTCTCCTTGGTTTCCCGTGAAAGGGCAAGGCATGGTGAATTTCCCTATAGCCCTTTTATTTCCATGTTTAGACTACCATGTAAGTCTCATTATAGAGACATAAGAATTTATGTATTTTTAAAATTTGTAAATTCTGGAGATGTCCGAAACCAAGAAGGAAAGAGAAGTTGGACTCCTAATCAAAGAGTTTGAAGATTACCAAAAGGTGTTTTGGAGATGCCCAAAGAGTTTGAGGAATCCCAAAGTTTTGGAAAGTCTAGAAGTCCAAGAAGTCTTTTCCGCCTGGGTCATGTGGAGGAGAGGACTAGTCTTTTGTTATAGCACTTTCTATTTATGGATGAATGCTTATTTTAGAGTATTTCCATATCTGATCCAAACATAGCAAATTCCAAAATTGGTCAAATCAAATTAATTTTTGGAAAGAATTCTAATTAGAGTTGGTGGGCCCATGAGATGGATCTATTGGTAACACTAATTTTAGAAACTGAACTTTCCTTAAAATAACTTGACTTGGAACCAATCATTGGTCTTATCATGAGATGAATATATACCTATATTTGATGGACCCATACACCTATAAGGAAATCCTCAACTCTAAAATATTAAGTGGGAGCGGGGCATTTCTATATATATAAAAATCCCCATGGTTTTCCACCATAGGTCCATTGTAAGGAAAGTATTAGCCTTGCGCTATTTTGAGAATGGCCATTCCCCACGGAGGGCTTGTATTTATCTGGATACTAGATATGGATCTCCTATGGATAGTGTTGATGAGACGGGGTGGGAGCCCACTCCCCAAGGAGGAGCTACCCACAACGGTTGTCATGCAATGCTAGTTGGTGGGTCACACTTAACTAAAATAATGATGTAGTATCCCTAAGGATTTGCCTCATGTATTTTAGAAACCAAAGCTAATCGGGAATCATACATTATTTAGTATGAGATACCTAGATTGTAATGAATGAAGGGGATCATGGATAGTTAGTCTTAATCCAAATTTTGACCAACTTTGATCCGCACCAGTCTAGGAGGTATTTGCACTCCCCAAGGAGGCATACCCCGCAGGATTGGGATTCCGATGTATTCTGAATTTTGTGGTTATGAGGATTCCCACATAAATTTGGTAGAATACTAAACCCTAATGTCATTTAAATTCATTAATTGAATGTATGGTTATGTGCTACAGTATTACAAGCATGAATTCGAATATTTTCAATCCACTTGCGACCATCCTCAACCAGAATAAGTTGGTGGGATCCAACTATGTAGACTGGAAACGGAATCTGGATATTGTCCTGACAGCTTCAGGATATAAATATGTCCTTACCAAAAACCCCCTTGAAGAGCCTGGCCCAGATGCATCAGAAGCAGAAAAGGACCTTTACACCAAATGGGCCAAAGACGATGAGATGGCCCGATGTTACATTCTGGCATCCATGTCTAGTGTGCTGCAACATCAATATCAATCTTATAAGACTGCATATGATATGATATCGAACTTAAAGGAGATGTTTGCAGAACAAGGCAGACCTGCTAGGCAGGCAGCCATGAGGGTGCTCATTAGCACCAAGATGGCTGAAGGTACATCAGTACAGGAACACATGTTGAAAATGATGGACTCATTAAATGAGTTAGATGTACTGGGAGCTGCGATTGATGCAGAATCGCAGATTGACATAATCCTTGAGTCACTACCAGAGTCATTCAACAATTTCAAGGTCAATTATAATATGAATAAAATGAATCTGACTCTAGCTGAGCTATCTAGTCAGCTGGTAGCAACTGAAGGGATTATGAAGAAGAAACCAACTGCCTTAATGACAGAAAAGTCAGATGCCAAGTCTAAGCCGAAAGGCAAAGGGCGGAAAGGCAAAAAGAAATCAGTTCCAAAGGGTCCTAAGGTGGAGAATGGTCCAACTGGTGGCGTGGCTAAAGCTAAGGGTTCAGGGACAAAAGGAAAGTGTTTCCATTGTGGTAAGACAGGACATTGGAAGAGGAATTGTCCAGAATATCTGTCTAAGAAAAAGACCCCAGGTATGATTGAGTCACTTATATCTGAAGTTAGTTTTGCAACTGGTACTTCAGAATCCTGGTGTGTGGATTCCGGGGCAACTAATCACATATGTAATACGTTGCAGGGGTTCAGGGAAACCAGGAGGCTAAGTGATGGAGAAATCATTGTCAACCTAGGATCTGACGCTAAGGCGGAGGCTGTTTCAGTAGGAGTCATTACTTTATGTTTTTCAAATAAGAAATTGGTTTTGTCAGAAACATTATATGTACCGTCTTTAAGGCGGAATTTAATTTCAGTTTCTAGTTTGGTGAATAAAGGTTATTCTATTACTTTTGGTACTGAAGTTGTCATAAAGAGGAATGGTACTTTCATATGTTCTGGCAAGGTAACCAATGGACTTTATTTGTTAACTCCCACGATGTATGAGGTACATGATACTGAAACAATTAGTAGATCATCATTAAAGAGAAAGTCACCTTCATCTAATCCAACAAAACTTTGGCACCTGAGGCTAGGTCATATAAACCTTAACAGGATTAAGAGGCTAGTGAAAGATGGTATCTTACCTTCATTGGTGGTAGAACCAATGCCTATCTGTGAGTCCTGTTTGGAAGGTAAAATGACTAAAAGACCCTTTTCAGCTAAGGGTAATAGGGCCAAAGATTTATTGGAATTAGTGCATACTGATGTCTGCGGACCCATTAATGTCAAGGCTAGAGGAGGATATGAGTACTTCATCACTTTCACAGATGATTACTCAAGATATCGTTACATATACCTTATGCACCGCAAGTCCGAAGCTTTTGAAAAGTTCAAAGAATTTCGAGCGGAAGCGGAAAAGCAATTAGGTAAGAGTATCAAGACTCTTCGATCAGATCGAGGAGGGGAATATCTCTCTGCTGATTTTATGGGTTACTTATCAGAAAATGGGATTCTATCCCAGTTGTCTGCTCTTGGTATGCCTCAACAGAATGGAGTAGCAGAAAGAAGGAACCGGACTCTTTTAGATATGATTAGGTCTATGCTGAGTTTCTCAAGATTACCTATATCCTTTTGGGGATATGCTTTGGATACTGCAATGTACATACTAAACCTCGTACCATCTAAGTCTATACCCAAGACTCCCCGGGAATTGTGGTCTGGGCGAAAGCCTAGTCTACAACATTTACACATTTGGGGTTGTCCAGCACACGTGCTCAAGGTTAAGACGGATAAGTTGGAAGCGAAGTCGGAAGTATGCACATTTGTAGGATATCCTAAAGGAACTAAAGGTTGGTTATTCTATAATCCCAGAGAGCAGAAAGTGCTGGTCAGCACCAATGCGGTTTTTCTAGAGGAAGATTATATGATGGACCAGAAATTTTTAGAAAAGGTGATCTTGGAAGAGATTCAGGAGCAATCAATTCCAAATCCAAGTATGACCGAACTTGAGGAAGAACCGCCCTTACCAGACCTAGTAGTTACACCAGTACCTCGTCGTAGTGGGAGGATTGTCAGACCCCCTGACAGGTTCTCATTCTTGGGAGAGTCTTATGAAGCAATCCCAGAAGAGCCAGAACAAGATCCCTCTAACTATGATGAAGCAATAAATGACTTAGACTCGGGACGCTGGCAAGATGCTATGAAAGCTGAGATGGAGTCTATGTACTCAAATTAGGTCTGAACACTTGTGGACTTGCCTGCCAATATTAAACCTATTGGGTGCAAGTGGGTCTACAAGAGAAAAAGAGGACCAGATGGAAGAGTGGAGACCTATAAGGCTAGGCTTGTTGCGAAAGGATATACTCAGAAAGAGGGGATCGATTATGAGGAAACCTTCTCGCCAGTAGCCATGCTCAAATCCATCCGGATACTCTTATCCATTGCGGCTCATCTTGATTACGAGATTTGGCAAATGGATGTCAAGACGGCTTTTCTCAACGGCCATCTTGAGGAAGACATCTATATGGTGCAGCCAGACGGTTTTGTAGCTAAAAACCAGGAGCAAAAAGTTTGCAAACTGCAGAAGTCTATTTATGGACTGAAGCAGGCATCCCGAAGCTGGAATATCCGTTTTGACCAAGCAATCAAGTCATTTGGTTTTTGTCAAAATCCGGATGAGTCATGTGTGTACATGAAAAGTGAAGGTGACAGGGTAGTTTTTCTGGTTTTATATGTCGATGACATCCTTCTCCTCGGGAAAGACATAGGAATGTTGTCAACGGTAAAAGTTTGGTTAGCCAAGACTTTTGATATGAAGGACTTGGGAGAAGCTAGTTACATCCTAGGGATCAAACTCTATCGAGACCGGAAAAATAGGATGATGGGCTTATCCCAAGCTGCATACATAGATAAGGTGCTAGTACGATTTGCAATGCAAGACTCCAAGAAGGGTATCACACCTTTCAGGCATGGAGTGCACCTTTCCAAGGATCAGTGTCCAAAGACACCCGAGGAAAAGGAGCAAATGAGGTCGATACCATACGCTTCGGCTGTTGGTAGCCTCATGTATGCTACGTTATGTACTAGACCAGATATCTGTTATGTAGTGGGCCTAGTCAGCAGATATCAATCTAATCCAGGACCTGAACATTGGACTGCTGTAAAATGTATTCTCAAATACTTGAGAAGGACTAGAGATTACATGTTGATTTATAGCAGTGATGAGTTGATTCCAGTCGGATACACAGATTTTGACTTTATGTCAGATAAGGATTCTAGGAAATCCACCTCTGGTTATGTATTTATGCTTGGAGGCGGAGCTATCAGCTGGAGGAGTATAAAACAAGAATGTACCGCTGATTCAACCTCGGAAGCTGAATATGTAGCAGCTTGTGAAGCAGCTAAGGAAGCAGTATGGCTTAAAAGATTCCTTTTGGAACTTGGGGTGGTACCTTTGGCACGACAGCCACTCACAGTTTACTGTGACAGCAGCGGGGCAGTCGCTCAGTCAAAGGAACCCAGAAGCCATAAAAGCCAAAAGCATGTACAGAGGAAGTATCACTTAGTCAGAGAGATTGTGCAGAGAGGTGATATTGCTATTACCAAGATAGCCTCTGCAGACAATTTGGCAGATCCCTTTACTAAGCCTTTGACTACCAAAGTCTTTGAGCAACACGTAGAAGGGATGGGCATGAGATGCAACCCTGACTGGCATTGAGCCCAAGTGGGAGATTGTTAGTTTTTGTGGACTCAATCCATCAGTTGATGTAATAAATTGATTAATTTCTTTATTTATCAATAAAATCATGCTTTACTTTCATGAGATGAATGTTATTTTACTACTTTATGCACATGACCAATACGTATGACATAATGGTTCATGAGTTGAACCGGGTCCCATTAGTATATTAGATGTGACATATGTGCATGGATGAGATCCACACGTGGGAGATATATGTCACAAATCTTATACTTAAATAGCTTCACAACCAGTAATGAGACTGGGCATCTCATTTGATAAGGTTGCAGCACTTTGATCACTATGAGATAGTGTGATTTGTCTCGATCATCAGAATGTAAGATTCTGGATCAATAGTGCCGGTACATTGGATGTATTGAAGGACCATGAGATGCACCTTATGGTATTCCGTCTCAATAATAAGGTATGCTCTCATAATTCCCTAGCAATAGGCTCTCAATCCTGAGACATTGACGAACTCAAGTTTCTATCTATTCATTTGCTTTGAGTCACCAATGAGTGAGGCCGACTATAGGTTAACACCTCGGTGTCTTGGGTATATGGTAGTAGAACTGTGGGAACGTTGAATGATCAAGATGGAATCTATCTCTATTATCCCCTTGCGCCAATTAATGGATTTGTCATTAGTAAGTGCGCACCCATCTCAATTAAGAGTTAATTGGATGGTACTGATGATTACTGTGATTAATTGGGGCTCAAGGATAATAAGATGTGGAACTTAGATTGGAAGAGACGGATTTATTCCAATTGATCCACGGATATTGATAGAGGGGCCTACTTGTGGTAATTGGGAAGTTTAGGGTCTTCATTGTAATTTATTCCTAAGACTGGAGTGCAATTGCATTTATATAGTGGTGTTATTTGCAATTAACTGTGGGCCCGGATTGCACATGAGATGTGGGGTCGCGGTGTTCCAGTTGGAGCCAGCTTTCTAAGGAATCCCTAGTGGTCCCCACCCTAGCCCAAGATATTGGAAAACACTAATCCGACTTGGACTCTAGAAATAAGAGTTTGGAAAGGAGAAAGTTGCTAATTGCTTTGGAAGTAAGACTTCTATTTCAATTAGACAAGGGAGAGATTTGGAAGTCTATAAAATATCCTTGGACGTCCAAAAGAGTTCCCCTTACGCCCAAAACCCTTTCGTGCAAGAGTTGCGCGAGTTACTCTCCTCTCCTTTCTTCTAGTTCCTTGGAGTCTCGAGTTGGGATTTTCTCCTGAAGATTCCACCGTTCTTCTTGAGAAAAGAAATCCAATTCGGGGGTCATAGCGTGGAAGGCTAAGAGGTCTTGAAGAAGTCCATTAGAGCACTGCGGGTCTCCAAAGGTATGATCTACTTCTTGCATGTCGTAGGTTATTTTGGATGTTTAGTGCTGGTATAATTTTTACTGTACATGGTCACGAGATTGAGGGTAACGCATCCTGGATTGGGTTTTGGTCTTATGGATAGTTGATCCCTGTGTCAAGTGGGTCAAAAGTTTTGAAAATCTATCCACGAGACCCACCTACTTCCAACATCTTGACCCCAGGAAACTGGGACCCATTTGGCTGATGGTGTTCTCACTACTGAGTGCTCCACATACAGAGAATGGGCAAATGTAGTAGCTACCTAGTTCAGTATTTTTGTTATTGAACCTCATTGGCATGTTTTATTCATTGCATGATTGCTTAGTATACTAACATGACCTCTATTGAATCCACCTGTAATGAATTCTTGTTAGATATAACACGTGTTACCTATAGATTGCTTATATTTGTTGAGTCGTTGACTCACGTGTTGTTCTTAGTGTTTCAGGCTCAGATTCCATCTCCGATCTTACGAAGGTCAGTCAGACTCTAGGAGAGATCGTAGAGACCCCTTCTGGGCTAGAAGAGTGGGAATGAGTAATCCCCTCCGGAGAGCGGCTCGTTAGTGTTTTGTGCATCTTGCTCCATTGCATATCATGGTCTCACTTTTGTTTTGTCTCTCTTTTTGGCTTGTATTGTATTTGTGACCTGAATGTATCTACTGTATATATCATTTTGCTTATATTATTGTCTTCTACTCTGGTTCTTTTGTTGTAGTATAATGTAATGATACTCACAGCTTCTGCATACAATGTGATTGCATGTGTGAATGTTCCCTTGTGTATATGCATCTAAATCAGATTTGGGTGCAGGTACACGGGAATACGTGTGTCCTTGATTGGGTAGATCCTAATCTCCGGTTTCTTGGGCCCGGGTTGTGACATGTTCCTCCCCTATTCAGAGCATACTGCACCTTTCTAGCTACTTGCTCCACCAACTTTCTTGTGCTGTCCTCGTTCACATACTCATTATCATGCGCCTCCTTCACCGGATCATCAAGATGTTTCTTCAGCATGCGACAATTTTCTGTTAGCTGACCCTTATCTAGATGATAAGAGTACCATAAGTTCCATTTCCTCTTAGCAAGGTTGCTTACCATCTTAGGCAGCCGAACAAAGTATGGCTTGTCTTTAATCTGAACCAAGATCCAGTAAATTGGATCCTTGAACACTATATATATATTCCTTTAAATGCTCTTCTAGTCAGTTCGGTATGGCTAGACCTTCTCTTCTTCCTTTCTTTCTTACCCACCTCTTCCTTTTATGGCGGCCTATCTCCGAACAAAGGAGCTTAGGATCTCCTCTCTGACCTTAAAGGTTGCCACTGCCACCTATTGTCTAAAGTCATCCACTTCATTGTAAATGTGCCAATACCTCATGTTGTAATCCTTGAGACTTTCATTTTTCCCCTTTCCTCAGAGCAAGCAAGGCTCCAACATTCTTTGGTTGCTTGCTATTTGTAACAAATTGAGCAACAAATAATTCGCCAACTCTAGGAAACTCCAAATAGTCCCCGCCTCCAGCCATCTGAGCCACTCGATGGCAAGGTCCCCCAAAACTAAATAGAAAGAACTTGCACATTAGGGGGTCGTTCCCAGCCATAAAGCCATCGAATGCTGGTTCCCAGCCATAAAGCCATCGAATGCTGGTAGTGCTATACATGGTTGGTTGGAGCTATAATAGCATCATAAATCTTCAACTTCGAGGCTGAGAACCGCCGAGGTGGCTCAGCCCTATTAATCTCTTCAAAGAAGGGAGAAGTGAAGTTTTGTTGTATGGCTTTCTTGCTTCTCTCTCTGGTGGTACCTCCAGTGGGCAAAGGTCGACCACTAAACGCCTGGACATCCTTTCTTTTAGTATTTCCTTTGAACGCCCCTCAGTTTCTCCTTTCCTCAGGGATCACCGCTTAGGTTTGCTGGTCTTAGCTCGATGGTTTGACTACCCACTTTGCTGAGTTCGAGTTTTGTCCAACCCGCACCTCCACAGACATCGGCTACTAGATGTTTGACTTCCCACATTTGCTAACACTCCTTGCCAGTGTCTAGATCTAGCAATGAACTCGTTATGCTGAGCCTGAGCTTTCTGGGCAAGGGAACGTCGGTGCTGGTCAAGATGATG
Source organism: Sextonia rubra (assembly GCA_037013555.1). NCBI lineage: Eukaryota > Viridiplantae > Streptophyta > Magnoliopsida > Laurales > Lauraceae > Sextonia > Sextonia rubra. The sequence goes on along the minus strand of JASUAD010000001.1, from coordinate 98,179,672 downwards.
GCGCAAGTCACTCTCCATTGACCTATATGGCGAAAGAATTTTCTTCCTTCTAATGCGATCTCTCCTCAATTTCAGCTCCATTTGGAGGCGATTAATCTCCCTTTTCTACTTGTCGTTCTTTGCTACACGGTCTCCCTCGTATGCACATTTCAAATGTGTACAAAGATTCCTGGGCGAGGTAAGCTCCCGGTTAGAAACTGTGTTACCGCACTGGTCGCTGCGGGCTGCTGAGGTGCGAGGCATCCGTCATTATCTCCTCCACCTAGTTGGTGCACTTCTGACCCACATATCGTCGCTCGTCTTTTTGAGAGATCTCGTAATATGCACTGAACTCTGGTCCATACTCTTATTCATCATCTTCTGGGTACTCAACAGAGGCTCTTCTCATTAATATGCACTGAACTCTGATCCATACTCTTGTTCATCATCTTCAGGGTACTCAACCAGAGGCTCTTCTCGATAGCGAGGTTCGCAACCCCACCACCACCCATTCATTGGTGAAGATGATCGACATCCTCAGAGTGAATGCCCCAACCTCCTGTTTCTCACAAACATCTATTCCCATGTGGTTGCTTAATGGGTTAGATTTTGCATTTCTCACAGATGGCACCAAAGATTGTAGGTGAAAATATTAGGTTGGGTTTGACCCAGATTTGAAATCGGGCCAAACAAAATATTCTCAACTGATTTGACCTGGAAATGTTGGGATCCTATAAGGAAGCAAACAATTAGAGTTCACAGGTCGGATGTTGTCCGACCAAGGGCCCTCTGATGCTTAATTTAGAGAAGTAGTAGTAAGAATGAATAAGTGGAAAAGGAAGAATTTAGGATTTTGTTAACCCCATTATCTGAATGTCGCTGAGCTTATATAGGTTTAAGAAAGGCTTCCCGAAGTTGACTTGATGGACCACAACTGTCCCACAATGATCCATTGCTCTTATAACTATCCGAGTAATGGATCGTTGCACCACCCTCCACTACTGTTGCCAGCATATCTGCTTGGGTAACAGACAATTCCTCCACTACTCGTCACCTACTACCTTTGTAGCAGTCCAAGTAGTAACTGTTTGAATAATGGGCAGCTCCCATTCCTCCTTGAGTGCTTGTCTTCCACATTCTAGTAACCACCTGATCCATGCTCAGCAGGAGTGGGGACTCAGTGCCTTAGCACGTGGCCTAGGCCGGTCTAAGGTTCATGGCTCATTAGCATTTGAGCTCGAGCATGTGTCTTTGATTGCCCGGACAGCTCCAAGCAAGCTCATTGATCTGAGCTGGACTCATTATATGAAACAGTTCAGTGGGATTACCTCCCATAGAAGCTATTGCAATCAAGACTCTGATGATAGTTATTCTGGTTACAAGGGCATATTTTTCAAAATAATCAACTCCTTCCTTTTGTTTGAATCCTTTTGCAATTAGCCTAGCTTTGAACTTTTCTATCGACCTATCAATTCTTAATTTCTTTTTGAATATCCACTTACAACCCAATGGCTTAGTTCTTGGAGGAAGAACAACCAATGCCCAGGTAAGATTGCCAAAATAGACTTAATTTCACTATTTAGAGCCTCTTTCTATAAAGTAACGATAGGAGATAGCATGGCCTCTTAATAAGAGGTGAGCTCATTTTCCAAAATATAAGTGATAAAATCTGGGCCAAAGGTAGGTTCTTTTCTAGGTCTCTTACTTCTACGAGGTTCTAGATCTTCAGGTTCAAAATCACTAGAAAAGGCTCATCTTACAACATTATTGTTATTATTAGAACTAGAAAAACCTTGTTTCAAAGGAAAGTCATTTTCGAAGAAAACTTCATCCCTAAATTCAATGATTGAATCTTTGTCTGAACCTAAAATTATTAGGAATTTATAGGCCTTGTTATGCAAGGCATATCCTATAAACACACTCTCTATTGTTTTATATGAGGTGGGATCATTTTCCAAAATATAAGTGATAAAATTAGGGCCAAAGGTAGACTTTCTAGGTCTCTTACTTCTTCGAGGTTCTAAATCTTCAGGTTCAGGATCACTAGTTGGAGTTGGTCTCACAACATTATTGTTGTTACTAGACTAGGAAAACATTGTTTCAAAGGAAAATCATTATTAAAGAAAACAACATCCCAAGATTCAATGACTGAATCTTTGTTTGAACCTGAAATTACTAGGAATCTATAGGCTTTGCTATTCAGGGCATATCCTATAAACACACTCTCTAGTGTTTTAGGTCCAAGTTTGGTTCTCTTAGGACTAGGTACAACAACATGGGTTAACCACCCCTACACTTTGAGGTATTCTAAGTTAGGGGTCTTGTCTTTCCATAATTCATTTGGAGTTTTATTAGTCTTTGTTAAGGGAATTCTATTAAGATTGTGACAGTCTGTGAGAAGAGCTCTCCCCCACAAGTTCTTAGGTAGTCTAAAATTGTTTAACATAGAATTCACCATTTCATCTAAGTTTCTATTTTTACATTCAGCTACACCATTTTGTTGTGGGGAGTAGGAGGCTGTCACTTCATAAATTATCCTTAAGGTGTTACAAGTCTCAACGAAATCATTGGACAAGTATTCACCTCCTCAATCAGACCTCAAAATCTTAATCCTCTTTCCTAGTTGATTTTCAACTTCAAGTCTAACGAGGCTAAACGTATCAAGGGCGACAAATTTATTCTTAAGTAAATATACATAAAAAAATCTAAATAAATAATTTATGAAAGAATAAAATGCTTCTTACCACCCTTAGTGATGATATTATTTAATTCACAAATATCATTATGAATTAAACTTAATAGCTTAGAATATCTTTCAACAATTTTGAATGGTTTTCTAGAATACTTGGATTGAACACAAATTTCATAAGATTTAGGTTGAAAGTTAGTTTTAGAAATCAAACCTAAATCCATCCTATTTTTCAGAGAAGAATAATTTACATGATCTAATCCGGCATGTCATAAATCAAAAGGGTCAATAATATAAGCAGAAGTAAAAGCACTTTTATTATCGATAGAATTTACATTCAACTTGTAAAGGCCTTCAACAAAATAGCCTTTTCCTACAAAAACGTTAGTTTTAGTAATTATAAGTTTATTTGCTTCAAATACCAATTTGAAACCATTTTTGCTCAACACTAAACCAAACACCAAGTTCCTTCGTACATCGGACACATGCAGCACTTTGATTAGAGTCAAAGACTTGCTGGATGAAAGGTGCAAAACCACTTTCCCTTGACCTATTACTTTGGCCATAAAGGAGTTTCTCATATAGAGTTCTTATTCATCTCTGACCTGCTTGTAGGAGACGAAAACACTTCTGTCATTACAGAAGGTCCGGTCACACCAGTGTTAACCCACCAATCGCTACAACTGCTAACAAGGTTCACCTATGTTGCCACTACCACAAAATTCTCTTCTGCAAGATTGGCTTGATTTTGCCCTTTGGTTCCTTTTCTATAACGGCATTCCTTTGCATAGTGGCCCTTTCTCCCACATACAAAACATTCAATTTCTCTTTTTTTGTTTATGTCTTTGTGGGGGCTTAAGAGCTTGGTTTTGTCTCTTCTTCTGACTTTTCTTGGACTTGGTCATGTTGGGTTAGGGCTTTTTCTTGTCATTTTTAATTTCAATAAGATTTGCCTTATCCACATTTTCAGAATCCTTACTCTTCAAGTCACGTTCTAGGTAATACTCTTAGATTCTGAGATGGGTTATGAGATCTTCCAGTTTCATTTTCTTCTTCTTATGTTTCAATGTGGTCCCAGAGTCCTTTCACAATGGTGGGAGTTTATGGATGGTACTACCTACTACAAATTGTTTAGGTAATTCCATTCCGTCAGTTTACACTTTATTGATTATCTTTCAAAAAATTTTCATTTGTGCTACCACTGATTTTCCTTTTTCCATTTGATAATCCAAGAATTACTCGATAGTATACTTTTTGGTACCCGCATCTTTAGTGGCATATTCTTTGATTAATGCATTTTATAATTCCTAGCGGTTTTGTATTTTGAAAATACACTATATAAGGAATTATCTAAGTGATTCAAAATTTCATTTCTACAATCAAAATCAATAGATTTTCACCATCTGGTTTGGGACACTCAGTAGTTAAAACACAGAGTGTTTTCATCACTTTGAGAAGATACTCCATTTTCATCCACCACATCTTAAAATGTTGATCCTCAAAGTTGAAAACATTCGAGTAGTATTCCCTAGCAGTCATTTTACAATTATCTACAAATATCACCAAAACGTTCGACAACAATTCCCCTTAGAAAAAGAGGAGGCTAATGCCAGAAAAATGAAATGTACTCAACTCCAAATCTCGGCATACAACCAAATGCATGCTAAACAAATTTAGAAATGAAGCTTCAAGTCAATCTAGGGAAATTAATTGCTCGTTAAGACTTACACAGAAGCAAAGAGGGTTTGTCAATACAAGAAACCGAAATTTGCTTAAACTGGTGGAATTCTGCATTTGCAAATAACTACAAATAACCTGTAAAACAAAATCATGTAGGAAAACGGCAAAAATAACCAAGTAATTGGTAGTTGAATGTCTTTGAGACACTTTTTTTAGGCAGATTTCGCGCAGGTGCGAAATGGACTCACGGATGTCTACCCCTGCATAAGATGGCTTCCTGATCAGACAATCTCCAACAATCGTGCATTCAAAAGACTGGAGAATCTCGAATCCTATGGGACCACTTTTATAGACCTACAGCAATAGAAAAGAGTGAAGAAAGAAAGAGCATAAAAGACACACAGTTTTCTCCTAAACGAGCAGAACAGATATTTTTTCAAGTGTGTAGAAGGGCTTACCCCGGACCCCTTTGTACAGGGGTTCCCGGGTAAGGAGCTGATAGCAGTTACGATCTCATAAAAGGCAAGACTTTGCTGATTACACAATAGATAGGTAACATTCTCTGTATTAATGCGGAGACACTACACTAACAGCTATGTGGAATAGCTACGGCTATGTGCAATGGAATAGTGGATTGCAAACAAGTGGATTCGAATCCCCCATGGTCCAAAAATACACTCTCAAAGACAAGCCCCAACCCACAAGGAGGACCTAGCCCAGTCCACCACCGTAAGTGAGCTAACTTGCATGGCCCGACCCACATGGATAGCCCGACCTGGACGGGCTGGCCCTTTCTAGCCACTAGCCTACCTCACCTCGCAAGCCCACACGTACGGCACGACCAAACTGATGGAGGGCACGGAACAGCCTGGCACCCGTGCGCATGTGTGGTTACCACCATTTAACCCACAAAAGCATGAACAATGAAAACATATAAGGAATCATTACGAAACACCTCATAAAGAGTTTTCCACTTCCAATGTGGGACTTTAAGATATAATAAGAAGAAGAGAGGGAAAACAAGAGGGAAAATCATGTGCTTTAAAGCACATATGCCAACAAATCACAACCATCATCCTAAAACCCCATTTTTTGGCTTTAAATGTGTGATAGTTGGTGGTCCTTTAGGGCAAGAAAAAGGAAGTTTGGGGCTTTAAGGTTTTACCTTTGATGACAATGTAAAAATGAATAGAGATGATATGTTTGAGTGTGCCCTAGGATTTCCTTGAATCTTCTTGTGATTTTTCACAAGTTTTGGAGAGATTTGAAGTTTGGTAATGGAGTAGCCGATGAGAATGCGACACCTTTTTGAATTTGAATGGCCTAGTGTTTTGTTATGGCCTTTGAGCTTCCTGGAGTTGCCAAGAGGTTCTGACCTTTGAGCTCCTCTAGGTGACCAAGGTGTGCCCCCTCTAGGTAGCCGAAAAGCATCTTTCCTTTAAATTTTCCTAAGTAGGGGAGGGATGATTTTCCTTAGCCTTCTTTGAGTGGCCAAGAGGAAACTTAATTATACTTATCTTTTCGCATCTTTTTTCCGGTGGCCGAGACTTAGTTAACATTTGGACCTCTCTATATAGCCAAGAGGTACCTTTGCCTTGGCCAATCCTTGGGCTTTTCCTCGAATGGCCAAAAATATTCTAAGTAGTTAGCACTTAGATTTTTCTTGGATAGCGAAGGTTCATTTTTCCTTAGCCTCTTTTGACCAGCAAACGCTTAGATTTTTCTGGATAGCTTTAAAAGAAGTCTTCGAAGGGTCGAGCACACGTTTTTTCATACTTCCTCCTATTTGGATTTTCTTTAGGATTTTTGGCTTGTTTTTTATGTGATGCCTACAGTATCCATACTTACATATATTTTTGTTGACCAAAACACTATCCATTGCTTCCTTGATGGTCTTTTAGCAAGCATTAATTGCATTTCTTGGATCGGAAGCCTTATCTTTAGGCTCGTCTATGCATGTATTTATTGCACAACCAAGGCTCAGAGGTAAGTATACCCCTCTTTTATGGGCTTTGCCCCTTCTTTTACTAAAGGGAAATGCTGCGAAATTTTGGTAGAAACTTTATGCTTTTCCATTTTTCTTGTGCTTCTTCTGTTTCTTTTCTTGATTATAGACAAGGGAAAGAAAATTGCTAAGCCCCAATCTTCCAAGAGAAAAAGAAGTTAATGGCTCTTCTTCTAAGACTCCTCCTTCCCTGTGGGCTATTGTTCGTCAATCTAGGCCACGGGTTGATGAAATTAAGGAAAATATCAATGGTCATATTGCTAAGGCTAGAGAAGGGTTAAGGAAGCATCAATTGGCGATTCGTAATATGAAGGTTTATGAAGATATTATTGGGGATTTCCCTAGGAGTGACCATCAACAAGTCACCTTAAGGAAGCCAAACTTTATTTTTGATAACGATGATTATCAATATAATTAGAGCCCAAACTTCATGCTCTACCACTATATCTACCAGGAGGGTAGGAGAATTGAGCTATCAACTACTTTCAATATAAGAGAGGTCCCGTTCTGATGGCATTGTCTCCAACAATTCAGCTAAGGCACAATGAGTTAAAGTGGGGAAATTTTCTACCCCATTATAAGACTGGAACTTTTCCGAGCAAGAGACCCTATTTTGCTAAGGGCAAGGCTCAATGTCTAGAGATACTGGCCCCAAACCACCTCACCCTTCCTCATAGTAATCAAATTACACAATTTTGCACCATTGGTCTTGGTGTTCACTACAACAAGTTGCACTTTTGGCGACGTTTTTTAGCGACGATTTCATAATTTTGTTGCTAAAGGCTATTATTTATCGACGCATATAAATTTGTCAGTGAAAAGGTGACTTTTACCGACGTTTTTTCCAAAAACGTCGATAAAAATTACATTTTACCGACGTTTTTCAAAACGTCGCTAAAAGTTAGACATTATCTCAGTTAACAGTTGACTTTTACCGACGTTTTCAAAAAGACGTAGGTAAAAGTAACTTTTACTGATGTTTTTTAGAAAAAATCATTGCTAAAAGTTAGACATTTATCTTCGGTAACAGTTAGACATTTAGCGACTTTTTTTTTAAAAAAGGTCGGTAAAATCACTTTTAGCGACGTTTGTTAGAAAACGTCGCTAAAAGTCATTTTTAGCGACGTTTTTTAGAAAACGTCGCTAAAAGTCACTTTTACTGATGTTTTTTAAACAAAACATCGCTAAATGTCACTTTTACCCACGTTTTTTTAAACGTCTCTAAAAGCTGAATTTTCAACCACATATTTATATCGGTAAATGATAGTCTTTAGCGACAAAATTATAAAATCGTCGCCAAAAAACGTCGGTAAAAATTACTTTTACCGATGTTTATAGTTTTCGTCGGCAATAGTATGTACTTGGGCCACCGATGAAATTTTTTGCCGATGAACTCGGATAACGTTGGTAAAAGTATATACTTGGGAAGACAATTTTTTCACTGTAGCAATATTTTTACCGACGAAATGTTTGAAATTTACGTCGGTAAAAGTTTTGAAATTTTGAAATCCCTTTTATCGATGAAATTTTGATTTGCCGATGAAAATTAACCATCGGTAAAAGCTTGGGCGCCACCATTTCAATTTCCAGCCCCAAATTGGATTTCTTTTCTCCCTCGCGCTGCTCTCTCTCGCTCGCACTCTCACCCAAATTTCTCCCTCGCGCTGTTCTCACTCTCTCGCTCTCTCTGTACTCTATATATCTCCGGTCTCTTTCTCTCTCTCTCTCGCTCTCTGTTTGCTCTCTCCAATCTCTCTTTCTCGCTCTCTCTGCTCTCTCTCTCTCTCTCGCTCTCTGTCTGCTCTCTCTCTAATCTCTCTTTCTCGCTCTCTCTGCTCTCTCTCTCGCTCTCTCGCTCTCTCTGCTCTCACTCTCTTTCGCTCTCTCTGCTCTCTCTCTCTCGCTCTCTCTGCTCTCTCTCGCTCTCTATGCTCTCTCTCACTCTCTCTCGTTCTCTCTGCTCTCTCTCTCACTCTCTCTGCTTTCTCCCCCCAGATCCTCTTTCTCTGCTCTCTCTCTCTCTCTCTCACTCGCTCTCTCTGCTCTCTCTCGCTCTCCCTGCTCTCTCTCACGCTCTCTTGCTCTCTCACGCTCTCTTGCTCTCTCTGCTCTCTCTCTCACTCTCTCTACTTTCTCCCCCCAGATCCTCTTTCTCTACTCTCTCTCTCACTCGCTTTCTCTCTTTGCTCTCTCTCGCCCCAGATCCTCTCTCTCTACTCTCTTTCTCTCACTCTCTCTGCTCTCTCACTCTCTCTCTCGCCCCAGATCCTCTCTCTCTGCTCTCTTTCTCTCACTTTCTCTGCTCTCTCGCCCCATATCCTCTCGCTGCTCTTTCTCTCACTCTCTCTGCTCTCTCGCTCTCTCTCGCCCCAGAGCCTCTCTCTGTTCTTTTTCTCTCACTCTCTCTGCTCTCTCGCTCTCTCTCTCTCGCCCCAGATCCTCTCTCTCTGCTCTTTTTCTCTCACTCTCTTTGATCTCTCGCTGTCTCTCTCGCCCTCAAATTCCTCTCTCTCTCTCTGTTCTCTTTCTTTTACTCTTTCTGATCAGTCGCTCTCTCTCGCCCCCAGATTCCTCTCTCTCTGCTCTGTTTCTCTCACTCTCTCTCGCTCTCTCTGCCCTCTCTCTCCTCGATCTCTCTCTCGCTCTCTCTCTCCCCAATCTCTGTCTCGCTCTCTCTCTCTGCTCTGTTTCTCTCACTCTCTCGCTCTCTCTGCTCTCTATCTCCGGTCTCTCTCTCTCTTGCTCTCTCTCTCTGCTCTGTTTCTCTCACTCTCTTGCTCTCTCTGCTCTCTGTCTCCGGTCTCTCTATCTCTTGCTCTCTCTCCAATCTCTCTTTCTCGCTCTCTCGCTCTCTGCTCTCTCTCTCTCTCTCTCTCTCACTCTCGCTCTCTCTGCTCTCTTTTCTGATGTGGTTTTGCCGATGTTCAAAAACGTCGGCAAAGGAAAAATAAAAAAAATTAAAGAATTCAAATTATAATGAGAAAATAAATATTGTATTTTTTAAAAAATAAAATTATTGGCGACGAAAATTTTCTTAAAAACGTCGGCAAAGGTAAAATTCCATTTTTTAAAAATAAATACATTACCGACGTTTTTTTAACGTTGGCAAAAGTATATATAATTTTTAAAAATTAATATTGTAAAACATGGTTTTGCCGACGTTCCAAAACGTCGGTAAAAGCTATTATTATCTAATTGAAATAAAATTTTATAACTTTTACCGACGTTAAAAAACGTCGGTGAAAGTCCCATGGTGCGTCGGTAAATGGGACTTTTGCCGACGAAATTGAAAAACGTCGGTAAAATATTTTGGTGACATTTTTTTACCGACGTCCAGGCGGCGAAAATTTTTTCGTCTGTAAAAAGCTTTGCCGACGTTTTAAATACTTTTAGCGACGAAAAAAAGCGTCGCTAAAACTGTTAATCAAGGAGTTTCGAGTAGTCTTTTTTCAGCTCTCCTCCCTATTTGATATGTCGAGGGATACGTGGGTTAAAGTAAAGACGGTTACATGGGTGGCCAATACAGCGAACCCAAATGCCCCTTTCTTTACTAAGGTGAGTGTTTTTCACCGAAGAGTGGTTGTTCTTGGCAAATCTCCTTCTAATCCCCCAACCATTGAGCTTCCCGAGTGTTTGGATTTCTTGGAACAAACTGAAAAGAAGTTTTCTCAGAACATGAGGCATTGTTGGCTTATGGAAATGTATCCCACAGCATGGCTATTAGAGGTCATTTTTGCACATACTGGCAAGGATATTAGGAGCAGATGTATATTGCCTGCTTGCCAAATGGCTTCCGACAAAAGACTTGCCTTAACACCTGCCGTAGTGAGTTACGTTAGTGTTGAATTGAAACAAGTCTCTTTCTTAGCGCGGCAGAGGAAATCATATAGCCAGGAATTTTCGAAGCATCTGTTATATGCCTGGTATGCCTGGTTCAATTTTCGAAGCATCTGTTATATGCCTGGTTCACTTATCATTTTACTACACCGTATCACTTTGGTGACCACCATGATCTTCCCCTTTACAGTGCGGTCACTAAAGGTAGGGGTATAGTTTTGACTTTGCAAGAAGTGCGTCACCGGTTGGGAGACTTACCATAACTTCAAGATATATTGGATGCCGGCAGTTGTCTTGGATGTGAAAAGACTTGGTTTGATCGTGTCTCAGCACCCTATTGATAAATCCAACACTGAGGGTGAGACCCTGCTCTTATCAATTATGGAAAAAGAATGGTTAGTCTCCAACAAGTCCGGAGACCACGTATATACGAAAAATAACTTCGTAGAAATTAAACCATATGTGCCTTCGAGGTTCGGCAGGCAACTAGGCTTCTTTCTGGGCATTGTTGGTGGCCCTTTTCAATTAGAGGAGCTTCGGATTATGCTTGATGTGTGGAACGCTTGGGAATTCTTTAACACCTTCGACACTGGAGTTTCATTTCTTTATCCCCAAGAAGCCGATAAAAGGTGACCGTTGGGTATGCTCAATGGTACGTAAAGAGTTGTTACGCCATTCATGAAACCGACAAATAGTGTGAGATCCTTGGTTTGTATAAAATGCTTTCGATAATGGGGATGTAAATAAAGATGAGCTTCGAAAGTATATAGAAGAGATGCCTCGCTGGAGGATTGGGCGTCATCGCGGTGATGATGTATGTGATGTGTACGTCGACCTAGTATTGGAATCGACTCGTGTAGACGCACCAGTCCAATCTTCACCTGCGCAGATTGTTGTAGGGGCTTCTTCCAAATCCACTGCCATGCCTTATTCTGTTCCAAGGAAGTCCCTAAGCAAGGTCGTTATTACTGCTAAGGAGAGGACCGCCAAAACATTGGAATTTGCCCAAGGCATAAGTAAAAAGAAGTTTACAGCTCGTGATGGAATGAGCCTCCACCCAAGAGGCCAAGATAATCACAGCCTTACGAAGAAGGAGGGTCCCTCTCATTCCGGGACTTTCACCTTACCTTGCCACAGGTAATTTGTCATTTATTTTTGTCTCTTTTATTTTTCCTTTATCATGAACCATTTGACAAATGTTTTTATCTCCTTCTGACAAAATTTGCTCATTCAGAGAAGAAGGATTCGGCGGGGAATCCTTTGATTGAAGTTGTTGAGGACTACGGCACGCTTAATTTCGCTTCATAATCTTTGGTTTGCTCCTTTTTTTTCTTGACACGTCTTCCCTCCTGCTTACCAGAATCTGATGGGGAAAAGCACGTTCAGGAGGCCGGTCCGTCAGTGCCTTTGGACGAAGTCCCTTAGGTTTTGCAACTTGAGGTACCCATCATGGACCTGGTGATTGAAAAAGTTTTTACGAAGACTCCACAAATACCACCCAAGGAGTCATCTTCAGAGCGAGGCGAGTCATGCCTTTTTTTGGCTTAGCTCTCTTTTTATTTTACCTTAGTTTATACTCTCCCTCTGTGTTTGCTATGCAGAACAAGGGAAGTTATTACCAGAGCATTCTGCGCCTAATCTGTCGGCCGATCCCGTGATTGAGCAGCACTCAATTCCAGAGCCTAAGCCGCTTATTCTGGAGGTAACTCATACTTTTAAGATGATGAAAGCCTCTCTTGACAATAGCTCTTCAGAACAAGCGGTTTCCAAAATTAGTGGATTTGAGAATGCGTATGCGCACCGCCTTACGGAAACCATCCTGAAAGCATAGGCTGAATGAGGTGAGAAGGACGTTGAGAAACTTGTCACAGACACGAGGGAAGAAAAGGTTGTGAAGCAAAAAGAGGACTCTGTGATCATAACCGATTACTAGGTACTTGGCTCCAACCCCAATGCTATCCCCAAGGCTTCTGAAGAAAAGGAGTTAGGGAATTCGGGGCCCTTGGTTTCTCAAGGTGCTGACATGAAAGCTACTTCTGTAGAGTCAGGACCAGAGGTTTTGGATACAGGCACCCTTAAATCTGGCAATTCCATGGAAGTTTTGAAACAGAACAAGCCGAGTAATGTTGAATGCTCTCCTAGGGTTCACTTCAAGGGTCAAGAGACAGCTGGTGTTTCACCAGTCTCTGTGGCTCCGGGTACCTAACGTGAAAGAGGAAGCATTTTGTTAGAGATTTCCACTCCAAGTGTTGTTGCCGCCCTTGCTGACGCAGAACTGATGATACTCCCTGCATTCGTGGTTGAGGGTACTCCGTATCATCCGCTGAATTTTTCTACAGAAGGCGAACAAGTGATGGTTTGTGTTGAGAAGGCGGTTGCTGGCGCTAACAATTCCAGCTACTCTTTAAATGGAGGTTCTGCTCACAAGTAGTATGCCACAACGGAGGATTTGAGGTCTGTTGAGGCGGCAAATAACACCATGTGACTTCCATTTGAGCTCTGTTGAGGTGGTGAATGACACCATGTGACTTTCTTTAAGTGGTTTCCTTGATGCCTTTCTTTGGGTGAGATCAGATTCATTGGAACTTTTTGCCATTTGGTGGACTTTGCTTTGGGAGCCGGTGCCGATGCCATGGACGTTCAACCTTTGACAGTTATCTTCTATGAGCTTTTTGAAAAAGCTGAAAGATGGAAAGCACGTGTTATGGAAGATCCTGTTGTCTTTTATCAACAAGAAGTATTGGATAGGAAGACAGCCATTGAGCACGAGGTTACGTAGCTCGGGTGACTAAGAGTGCAGTTAGCTCTTGATAATAGTCATGCTAAGAGATCGATGGAGTCTCTGAGGAAGCATATCGAGTGAGCCGAGAAGAAATTGGCCAAGCTTTAGGCTTCTTATGTCAAAGATGAAGACTTGCTCTCTTCTTCTTCTAACAAGTTGGAGAGCATTGACAATAAGCTAAACGCTAGGAAGGCTGAGCTTGTGAGATCTTTGGAGGAGGCTCTTAACATAAAGATTGGAGAAACAGCCCTCGAGACAACGGCGCACGATTACGTGGCCCACCTAACTTAACAAGCAGCTTCTGAGCTCAAAAACTTCTCTAAGCGTACAAAGAAATTTCTCGACATTTGATGTATTTTTATTTTTCTTTCTGTAATGGGACTCAAATGGTATTTGTGAATTAAAAATGGCTTTGTAGAGGCTTTTGATGATTATTGTGTGGTTTGAATGGTTTGATGTATGTGTTTAGATCCTTTTTAGTTAAAAACTGTAGACATAAGAGCAGAAGGGGTCATATGAATGGACTTTAAACTGGTGTATGAATGTATGACTTTTTCTAGGGCGCATGACTTGTTCCTTTTGAGCCACAGAGAGGGTGGAAGACTTTAGCTGGTGGGTCAAGTAAAAGTGGTTGGCATAGTTGGGTATGGGCCCTAAGTGATGTAGGTTATGCATGTATATCAGTTAAGCGGATTGCGATAGAGCCAAAGGATGGTATAGATGGTTGATATACAGTGGGCTCAAACTAATGGGTCATGAACTTGGGCCTGCACATCTGAGTGGAACCTATAGGTCAAGTAGGAGGGAATACTAGGCCCGATGGGTTTTTATTTAAAAATGCATGAAAGCAAAGACCCCTCAAATGTTCTGTTACAGAAAATGGAGATGGGAGAAAACGATGGAATAGTAAGAAGAAGAACGAAACAGAAGCAGAAAAGAAGAAGAAAGAAGACGAATCAGTAAGGAATGACTGGAGAAGAAGAACAAGATGGAAATAGAGAAGGAAAAGAAAGGGAACCAAGAAGTAGGAACAATGAAGAAGAGGATGCAAAGGAGAGGAAGAAGAAGCATGGCAGGAGACATTGGTATCGGAGCCGAGGTTGGTATTCCTCGGGTTTCTGAGCGAGGTGGAGATGCTCAGTGACTTGGAGGTTGTACGCATCCTGGTTAGGCCACCGTCGGAAAAGAAGAAGACGAGATTGGGTTCTCCGGTTTGGCTAAAATCAGAGGAACGAGGATTCCCAGGTTGTTCAGATCTCGGAGTTAGATTGCAGCAGTTGTGATGTAAGGATCAACGGATCGGCATGATTGGGTTCGGATCACTGTTGAGGATTGGCGAATTCGTTGGCTGCAACTTGTTACAGAGATCGATTGTGATCTCAGGGAGGGCCACACGTTGCTGAAGAAGATCAAAAGAGAAGAGAAGTTTCGGTTTGTGATCTCTGTTTCTTCAAACAGAGAAGCACGCATCAGATCTGCCCGAACGCGGGTGGGCCACACATCACAGAGAAGGTTGGTTCTCAGGTTTGCCCGAGACCATGGAAAAGGACTGAAAGAGGGGTTCTTCGGTTTAGCTGGAATCAGAGGAAAAGGGGTTCTCAGTCCTGATCATTGCTGCGAAGAAGAAAACAGAAGAAGACCGAAAGAGAAAAAAAAAAACTGCAACTCACCGATAGCTGCTGCCAGAGATCACCAGCCGTTCGCTAACGCCGCCACCCGCCGCTGTTCGCCGTTGCCGTGCAGTCGCCACGCCTCTCCGCTGGTCACCGGCGCCGCTGCAGATCGCAGAGTGCTCCACCGTCCGCAACCGGGTTGCAGAGGACGTTGCAGAAAGCAGACAGAGCTGTGGGTTGAAGACGACCTTCTGTTGTTCCGGCTTTTCGGGTTGGGTCAGTTCGACCTGACCCGTGGAGAAAGCAGCACAGTTCAAAACTTGTTGGGTCGTGTTCAGGGTCGGTCCGGGTCGGGTTGCACCTGACCCGGTTGTGCAGAGAGCCCAGCCATCAAATTCCGGGTCAATCCAGTGCAAGTCAGGTCAGGTCGGACCTGACCCTTTAAGGAGAGCCCAGTTACCAGCAGCACAGGTTACAGGCCGGGTCGGGTCGGATCGACCTGGTCTATGTACTAGAAGCCCAACCTAGTAGTGCATCCAGAGAGTGCAGTTCCGGTTCCGGGTCGGGTAAGACATGGCCCATGTTCGCAAGTCCAGCAAAGTGCACTAAAGCAGGTTCAGTGCGTGTTTGGGTCGGGTGGACCTGGACCGGTTGCAGAAGCCTAGTCAGCGTCAGCATTGCAATTTGATGTCAGCTGACGTCAGCGAAGGTACGGTCAAAGGCCAGATTTGACCAGTTTCAATGGCTGAAATTGTTTCTGTGATATCTTGATGTCCGATCGGAGATCCGTTTACTCTTACGGACTCGTTTCGAGCAGATCTACGCAGTGGAAGAGGTTGATTAGCTGTTTGACAGTAAGGAGGAGGTTTGACCGATTAGAGCGTAGAAACTTGTTTCTACGTTATCGGAGCCATCCTGAGTTGGATTTCAGACCCGTTTCTTCCAGCGTGCTCGTGGTGACGTGATCTATAACTTGATAAAGAAATCTGGAGGAGATCTGAACAGATGTGGATTGAGGTTAAAATCGGGTCTACTCGACCTGGTTGTTGTTGCAAATCCAATAATAGAAGTCGCCGGCCTAGTTGCAAAGGGTTTACTGATTCAAACAAAGTTGTTCGTTTTGGGGTTCACATGCTCTCTAGATCGCATGTGATATTGTTCATCTTGCCAAAGCCGGAAAAGCAGCAAGGAGGAGCTGATGCGTCAGCAGTTGTCAAACATGTGTTTGATTGATCGGAGGCCCGGTCAAATAGAGTTTTTGACCGCTCGGAGGCAAAGGCTTTCTGCAATTGTGAAGTCATCTGGACTTGTATTCCTGATCTGTTTTGCTTGCATGCTTGTGGTGATTGGATCTTCACAGTGATGTTGAAGATGGGACAGGATGGTGAGTGATTCATCACTATCACTCAGATTCGTCAATGGTTTCGAGCTTTACGTTCGAGGTGGAGTTTGACAAAAAGATGAACTTTGCTCAAAGTTCATGTGCTAGTTCAACAAATCAAAATGTTGAAGAAGACTGTATCGTTGGTGCAGTGACGTACCATTCAGCAAGGTACGTGAAGACATTACCAGTTTTATCTCTTAGTAACTTGAATTGTGCGAAATTCAAGCCAAGGTGGAGATTGTTGGGTTTATGTCTTATGTTCCGGTTTAGCCGGATGAGTCACTGGGTTAGCCAGGGACTGGTTTAAGGTCAAGGGTATTTTGGTAATTATACCGGGGCTTTCTTGGTGGCCAAGAAAGAGGAGATTATATATTGTATAGTCTGTAACCCTAGATTTTGGGCACTGAAGAGAGGTGAGAGCTCTCTTGCCCGTGGTATTCCCACACCATGTAGGTGAGACGATGTAAGAGAACGTATGTCTCTGTGTACTTTACTCGTCATAGTGAAGATGATCGTCTATGTGCCCGTGTATGTAGCCCTATTTGGGTGAACCACGTAAATCTCGTGTATCTTCTTGTGTGTAGCTTGTTATTGTTGATCTCGTGATTCATGGGTATGCGCACAACGGGTGATGTCAGAAATTCACAACAAACAGGACAAGAAGGAGTCACAGAAAATGACGACCCATAGATGATCACCGTGAGAGGAGGATCCAAACCAGAAACAGAGAAAGAAAAACAATGAAAGAGAAGGTGGAAAACAAAGGGAAAGTGAAGAAGAGAAAAGACAGCAAAGAGGAGAAACAGGTGAAGGAGGAAGAAAAGAAGAAGAAGATGGGTACAGAGAGTGCAGGTGGGTTCGGCCATGAGGAGATAAAAGAAGAAAAAGGAAAGCAAGAAGAAAGGAAACTTAAAGGCAGGGATGAAGAGAAGTGGACCAGTTGACGGAAGAGGGAGAATAAAAAAAAGAAGAGGAAACAGGGGGAATGAGGCAAGAAGAAAATAAAAAGGAAGAAGAATGGAAGGAAAGGAAGAAGCAGGATGGAGAAGAAAAACTCGCCAGGTGATTAACAGTGCCTGGTTGCAGGGAGAAATACAGAAGAAAGAGAAGAAAAGGAACCAGAGAAACAAGAAGGAGAAAGAAGAGAGGAAAGAAAAAGAATAAGAAGGCGTGCTCGGTTCAGGAACGGGGAAGAAAAGAAAGGAGAAGAGGAGGAGATGAAGCTAGCAAAGGAGAAAACATGGGTACTGAGGTGGCAGATGGGTTCTGTTTGGATAGAAGTAAACCAGAAAAGAAGAAGAAGAGAAGAAAAACAGAAGAGGAACGAGCAGAACAGGAAGACAGAAAGAACAGCAAAAGGAAGAAGAAAAGAAAACGGAAGAAGAAGGTAATGAACAGTGAGGAGAAAAAGACGAAAACTAGAAGAGAGAAGATGACGATGGGTTGAGTTCGGTCAATTAGAAACAGAGAGAAAGAGGAGAAGAAATCAGAAAACAGAAAGAAGAAGGATGGGAAGAAAGGGAACAGCAGGAGGAGGAGAAAGAAAAAGAAAAGAAGGGAAGCTTGCCGAGAGGGGGATGGGTTCTGCACAAAGAAGATGTAACGCGGAGAAGAAAAGAAACCAGAGAAACAAGGAGGAGGAGAAAAAGAAGAGAAGATGGGCGATGACTTCCAAGGTGGGCCACGTGAGTTCGGTGACCCTGGGTTGATGAAGGTGACGGTGGAGTTCCAGGTGACGATGGGAATGAGTAACTAGGTTTGACAAGGAGTACAAGGACGCAGAAGAAGAAGATGCAGAAAAAGAAGAAAATAGATAACGATGGAGAGGGAAGAAACGAGAGCCAGGAGAGAGAGATGAAGATAAGACGAAGGAGAAGTCATGGCCGAGATTCAGATGGGTTGTTCTGCTGCGGCATGGGGAGAGAAGGAAGATGTCGTAGAGGTGCCGAAAGCTATTTGGTGAAGAGGTTGTTTGAAGGGGAGGAATCGAGAGGGAAGAAGAAAAACAAAGAAAACAATGGAGGAGAAACAGAGAAGGAGAAAAAGAAGAAGAGGATGCAGGTGGGCTGGGTTCGGGACCTCGGGTGAGTCAGACCTGACCCAAGTTTTATGGGTTGGGTCCAGTTCGGTTAAGGAATGGTCTCGGTGTGGCTGGGCATATCAAAGGTGTTCTGAATGTTGGTGTTGACTACTGATGATAGGAATGCCATGGAGAGGACCATAAAGATGATGGGGTAAAGGATATAAATGACGAAAATAGTAAACATGCAATGAATAAGAGAAAGAGGAAAAGAACATACTTGGGGGTAGAGAACTTGAGAAGGGGAGACACAAAGGAAACTAAGGTTCGAGTGAGAAACTAGAGGAGAGGGGTTCTATATATAGAAAGAGCAAGAAAAGAGTCCAAAAGACTTTTAGTTGGAGCTAGTCTCTGCCAAAGAAGCTCAATTTGGATTGAATTCCTTCCAAAGTAGAGTCAAGATAGTTCAAAACACTTAAGGTTGTTTAATTCAATAAAATTTTAATTTAAGCACAACTCTAAGATTTTTCAGACTCTAATAATTTATAGGACCCACAGGGTAACTAAATAATTATCCAAATTTAAATTGCATAAAATCTCAAAAATCATAATAATCACATGTGGGGTCCATCAAGATTAAATCAAGGGTCAAGATTAATTCAATTTAAATCAAAATTCAGGTCGTTACAGGATACCAATTGGGCTGGAGCTGGTACAGAACCACCTACAGAATCACATGCAGATATGGGCATGGGAGACACGCAAAGTGGAATATTGCAGAAGAATATCAAATAATTATTTGCACAAAATTTGACTAAGCAATAGTGTAAAATCTAATTGTATATTGACAACAGCAAGACATTGGCATATTTCAAAGATTTTAGGAAAACATATCACTTCCAATGGCATATGTTAGTCTTCATTTTAATGACAGCTATAACTTAGGGCAAAAGGACACTATTGAAGAGTCCACCATCATTAGGGATGAAATGGTCAAACTAATTTAGGGGTATAAAGATTTTGAAATTTAAAAATATAAGGAGTAATTTTAGGGTGACGGTTGGTAGAGGGAGAGGTATTAGTAAAGCCATGCCACTAATAATTTCTTGAAAATATGACATGGCACTCTAGAAAAAAAGATAAAAAATAGTACAGATGTGGCACCCTCCATAGGCCTCCCTCCTTATAGCTTTAATATATATATATAACTAATAACAAAGGCCCGTGCTTAGCCCAAGCCCCAAAAAATATATATATCTAAATTTAGTGTTTTCCTTACAATATTATTGATAAAAATACAGAATATATATTTGTGCTAATATAAAAAGCACCAAACAACATGCCTATGTTAAGCCCAAGCCATAGAAATTATATGAGCACTAATAAAAACACATAAATGGATAATATCCAAATGAGAGCACATTTAATTGTTTATGAATATATTTAAAAAAAGATATTTCAAATCCATAAAATATATTTTCAAAATCATAGTCAATCTTGGAGAGAGATGTATTTTCTTTCTATCTTTAAGTTGGCATGTGTGATTAATCGAATATAGTGGAAAGGCTTTTTGTATTATAAATCTCAAACTCTGTAAATGAAGATATTGTAACATTTTTTTTTTTCGAACAAGAAGATCTTATAACTGGTACCTAATTTGCTATTCAAAATTCAAGAAAAAAGTATTTGAGAAGGGAATAGTGATAGGACAACCTGATTCTTAATAATGATTTGAGATTTTTTAGGAAAAGAATGATCAATTTTAAATAGGAAATAATAGAAGGCATCCACTTTTTAGAAAGAGGTTAGTAGGAAATTTTGAAATTCCTTTGATTTAGCATATACTTATTTAGTTTCTATAGTTAAGAAAAGAGTTCTTATTGCTGACTCATTATTATAATCATCATCATCAAAACCTTATCCCAACCATGTTGGAATCGGCTACATGAATTTTGTTTCCCATTCCATTCTATTTTGAGCCAAATTATGAGTAAAACTTCTTTAAATCTTATTTAATGACCTCCATCAATGATTACTTCGGCCTACCCCTATATTTCGATGGCTATCCACCTAAATAGCCAAACTTTTTCTCACCGGTGCCGTTATCGGGTTACGCTCAACATTCCTAAACCATCTTAAACAGGTTTCTCTAATCTTACCCCCTATTAGTGCTACCCTAAAATGCTCTCGAAAGCGCTCATTTCTAATTTTATCTTTTCTAGTTTTACCACACATCCACTTAAGCATTCTCATCGCCGCCACATCCATCTTATATATATGTGTATTCTTAATTGGCCAATATTTTACTCCATGTGTCATAGCTGGTCTAACCACTGTCCTGTAAAATTTGCCCTTCAATTTCGTTGGTATTCATCTATCACAAAGCTTTCTAAAAGCTAGTCTCTACTTTAGCCATCTAGATTTTATCCTATGCTCAACATCTTCGTCAATCTTTCCATCTTTACTAATTATCGAGCCTAGATACCGAAAAGAATCCTTACAGTTATTATTGCTGAGTCTTTGTTTTAATTTATTAGAGGGAGATAGGTTAAATTCCTCCAATGACATTGGTTAGATCAAGAATTTTGAAGGGATAAGGATTATGGAAAAGTCAAAATTAGTATAGAAGATTATTTCTCTCTCCCTAACTTAAAGGATATTTTAAGAAGAAACATGCATGTAAAGTCTTTAAATAGGACCTGTGGATGGATAAAATAGATGTTTTTCATCTAGCTAATCCAAAACATATATCTTTGTTCTAATTTATTAGAGGGAGATAGGTTAGATCCCTCTAATGAAGTTGATTAGATCAAGAATTTTGAAAGGATAAGACTCACGGAAAAGTCAAAATTAGTATAGAAGATTTTTTTTCTCCCTAACTTAGAGGAGATTTTAAGAAGAAACGTCCATGTAGAGTCTTTAAATGGGACCCGTGAATGGATTAAATAGAAGTCTTTCATCTAGCTAATCCAGAACATATATAAATGGTTGATGTTTCATCAAATGGGTCATATGTAAATTGTTTAATTAAAGATCCCCAAGGTAGTAGTTATCTTCATCTATTGGGTCCCATTTAGATGTCTATATGGTGGATGGATATAATGATTTTATAAGGGTCTCACATATATAGGTGGATGGATTGGATTTAGTGGCTCATAAATAATTCTATTGAATCTCATTTACATAGTTATATATAGGTGGATGGATAAAATAATTTTATAAAGGTAATGGTCCCATGTATATAGCTGGATGAATTGGGTCTAGCAACAATCGATTGGTTTGCATGGATAGAATGGGTCTAATTGGTTACACGTAGATAGGCTCAATGTTCGCATGAGCAAATAGTCTAATATGCACAGACAATTCAACTAAAGATGAGGAGTTATCCTAATCTAATCTGCTTTGTATAAGAATTACCATGGCTTGTAATGATGTGCCAAACCTATGGTATATTTTTTTTAGTAGACTCCATTTAGAAACTATCGATTGTGTTAATTAAAAGTGGACTGTATTCGGAAACTTTTAAACTTGCTAAAATTCAAGTTTGAATCTTGATTAAGAGATTTTAGGGGTAATGGAGAATCGATGGATAGAGGGAGAAATTTTAGTGGGAGGAGAGATTTTAAAGGAAAAATTGAATTAATGAGGAAGAGGTTTGAAAACCATTCAAATATACACTACACCAAAATTGGGAATCAGGAACGTTGATTTGGAGCAGTTTTGAAACGTTTCTAATTAAAAACGGTTTGCAACCGTTTCAATTTTAAAAACCGTCCATAATGTAAAAAAGTTGGGGCCAAAACATAACTAAAGCCCTTTTATCCGTTCCCTTCCCAAATCTAAAATGTCCCTCCTGTCGTTTTTATTTCGTTCCCTCCAGCTCTTCAACTTTGGCTCCCCAAACCTAAAATACCTTTTCAATCCAATGCTTCTTCCCTCTCATCCAATCCAATGCTTTTTATATATGTCCCCTTTCAATGGTGATGACTTTCAAGTGTTTGTGAAAATTCGTCAGAGAAGTCTGCTGGTTACTCTCTCTCTCTCTCTCATTTTTACAAACACTTCATCTACTTCATTTCATTTCTTAGGACCTTTCAAGTATTTTTGCAAGCACGTCTCTGCTCTTTGATTGTTTTGGTTGTTCTTTGATTTGATTTTGGTGTTTGATTTGTCAGTCGAGGAGGAAAGATGAGGAGATGAAGCAGATGGCTCTTGTGAGCATGTACAGATCGGCGTTTCCTCTGAGAACGGATTTCGACAAGCAAATCCTTTCTAGGTTTGTATGAATCTTCAACGTGAAAGAGGTTTTTTTATTTTTTTTCAATTGGGCTTTGAAATCTGTGATTTGATTGGGTGTTTCTGCTACTTTGTGGGCCAGATTGGTAGTTTGGTTTTTGGCCCTTCTGCCTGTTTGTTAAAGAAAAGCTTAAAAATGACTGGATTGAAATAGAAACCGTAGATGGAAAATTCAAATCTTTCTTCTTTTTTTTTTTTTCTCTCTTATGTAGTGTTGGTCAACCTTTAATGCATTTGTACCTGTCATTTCTTGCTCATAGCATTGTATCGGTTGGTCCCTGCAACAAATAAATGGAAGCTGATGTTTTTAGGAGCCCTGTTATTGAGGTGCTATAAGTATATGAACCAGGTCCAAGAATTCTTTATCTTTGGCTTTAAGTTGTGCATGTGAGTATGGTTCATTTTCATTTGTTTTTTTTAGTATGCTTATTTTATTTTATTCTCTGCCAGTTTCTGCACTGTTTTTCAGAACCCACTTATTGTCATGGTTTGGAAGCACTTGATTGTTACAGGTGCTGGAAGATTTCAGGGCTTGAAATCTTCTCATTTTGTTATTGAACAATTTCCTATGGGAAAAACTATATTATCTTTTTTTTTGTTCATTAATTTGGGTGTTTTTCTCCTCTCGGTGATGAATGAATGAATATAGTGATTATTTGATTTCATATTATTGAAAATTTCTTACTTATATTTCATATTTTTGAAAATCTCTAATGCTCACATGGGTGGAAATGTAATGGAAGGGAGATAGAGTAAGATAATAGATTTACAATTAAAATCAAGTACCTATCATTGGATTCCCAGGACCCAAACAAGCCTAATACTTAGCCAACCTACCTAGGGGTCATCTTGTTTCAGAGCCACAGCTAAAATAATTCGCATTATTTTAATAAGAACCACAACAAAAACGAAAGAGGGGCTGGGCCACATCAAACAAATCATTTAGATTGTTGGTTAGACTTTTTTTTTTTAATTGATCTTGATTGCCTTCTTTGCTAGCTAGTGATTGTATGGGCAGAACTTATGTCTAGTCATCGTGAAAGTGATTATATAAGTAGCACTTATATCTAGCTAGTGCAAGGCTATGAATTTATAGGATCTGAGGCTTATGCAAAAATGAAATGCTTTTTAGGTACTTGACACCAAAGAGCCAATACTGGTGACTGAGGACCATTGAGTTGATTTTCTTAGGAAAAACTCTTTCTACTCCTGGAAACTTGGTGGCTCAGATGATGCTGATTTGAAAAATGTTACAAGTGTGGAGGTAAATGTCACCTAAAAATGAAATCTTTAAGGTTCATTTACTACAAGGTTTTCTCACTCCATGTCTTATGAATCATTAGTGGTTTTGGTTCTTATTATATTAGCACATCTTAAAAGAAAAAGAAAATCTTATACATGCATTTTATTCCAACAAGGGCTCAGGGTTGTTTACAAGATTACCATAATAACTTAAAAATTCTGTGCAAGAAGTTATGTACAGTGGTGCTAACAACGTTGATCTGGGGTACCTTAAGTCTGCCCTTTTCACATTCAATCATACAGAAATATCATGTTCTTACACTAGTGTTGTAAGATGGGGTATTTGATTTTTAGCTTCTTTCTTGACGTGAGTAGAACACATTAAATTGACTCCAAATCTATTGAATTTAGGCAAGAAGAGGAAGAAGATGCTGTTGTGAATAATACCCATGTTTATTTTCTTTGCATTACAATATTTTATAAAGTTTCAGGTTCTCAATTTTTGTTGATATGGGTTTCTCATGTTTAGGTTCCATGCTTTGGCCGAGTTTGATGAAGTGAAAAGAAGCTGCAGGAAATGATTAGCCGATCACAACTGCCGAAGGAGAAAGCCCCAACCAGGAACAACATTAGATCCACCAGCTAAAAAGACACCATAAATCTCTATCTCTCAGCAGCGCTGGATTGGTTGAAAAATGCTAAGAATCACAATTGACATACATCCACCAGCCATTTTCTTCCCCTTCTTCCTTCTTTAGTAGAGAATCTGTGTCCCTATCTTCTTGTATGATGGATGGCCATCAGCAGCAACCAGAAGAATTTTAATGATTGTCACCATAATAGCAACTTATGGCTTGAAATTATTGAATGTAACATGATTTTTTAATTGTTGTGTAAAAAAATAATTTTAATGATTGCATTTATATGAATGTGAATACCACAATTATTCTATTTTATTTTTAAATATGTGATTAGTAGTGGTTTAAAAAACTTATGATTTAAAAAATATATTATTAAAACTTTTTTAAAGAAGTTAAAAAAATGGTAAGAAAATATGAGGGAATAACTTGAAACAGTTTAAAATTTTGGAACGGTTTTGAACCGTTCCAGATTTCAAATCTGGAACGGTTTTAAATCTGGAACAGTTTTGAACTGTTCCAGATTTAAAATCTGGAACGGTTTTAAACCGTTCCAGATTCCGTTCAAGATTCAAAAATCTGGAACGGTTCAAAACCGTTTCAGATTTTCTGCGACACCCATTTTTGGAACGGTTTGAAACCGTTCCAGATTCATTTAGGAACAGTTTTAAACCGTTCCAGATGGGTATTTTTGGTGTAGTGATATGATTATAGTAGGAGAGATTTTTGGAGAATAAATAGAATAGATGAGAGAGAGGAGGGTAGAGAGAGATTTTAGTAGATAATGCAAAAACGGTGGGGAGAGAGTGAGAGATTTTAGAAAAATAATTTCTTAATTTTTTTAGAAGATGATGTGACTCTCTAGAAAAAAAGAAAAGAATATATTACTGATGTGGCACCTTCTACAAGCCTCATTTCTCGTAGCTTTAATATATATATATATATATAATGAGTGGAATCTACAACTTGTGGTTAGATGTGAATTGCACAGTTGGATAAGTAAATGACATCCTAGGTTGGGGACTAATCCCCTTGCATTATCTCCCTCTCTTAATAATCTCAAATTCAAATTCAAAATCAAGAGAAATCTCTTCAAAGAATTACAACAATAAGCATGTGGGACCTCCCTTGGGCATGACTTGCATTTGTGGAATTAAAGCACATATTGGCGGGGTCTAGATTGTGATCAAATCTCATCTCTTCAATTTCACTTCAGTCCTTACTTTTCTTTTTCTTAAATTTCTTCAGACTTAATTCCTTGGCTTCAAAATTTGATTAGAGGTCCATTTTCTTCAATTCTCCTACACATAAAAGGTGACATTAAAAATAATAACTTTGATTAAAAGCCACAAATATGTTTATGTGAGCCCAATTCACATAAAGTGTTGACAATAAATTACAAGGAAAATGAAAATTTAGCCTGTATACTTAGACCCAATTGCAAAGTGCCCTTATAGTTTAAACTTTTACACTAAATATATCTAAACTCACAACTAAAGTGCAAAATGGATACCAGAAAATGAATCTTGTTATAGTATTAAATTACCTTTCTTCTATATTTGGCCTTTCCATTTCCTTTTTCCCTCTCACATCCACATGAAACTCATATACCCACGTTAGGGAGACTCTACAATCCCTACAACCCCTAAACCCCTTACAGAGCACAAAAATCTAAAGAAAACAACATCCCCAAGACTCAGACCTTCTAGAGATCCGAAACCTTCCACAGATGTCATCTCCACTGTCAGCACCTTGGTGATGATGAAGAACTGGTTGTGATCCAACAGCTGATTCTGCTCGGACTTGACACTCAAAGCTCCTCTACGAAAGGTGTTGAGAGCTGCCAACATCCTGAAATTGGCATCCGAGATCCCCAGACCCAGATGCGGCTGTAGTGTCGCTTGAAACTCGATCCTCGGCATGAAGTGGAAGGGCGCCAGGCCAGCAGCCTAGATAGACGTCGGAAACTGTCCGGCTGCCGGAAACGTCCAGATGGACGGCTCAGATGGGCTGGCTGCAGTGGCCATGGTGGGGCCGATGGAGGCCATAGTGACTGGAAGCATCCAAAAGGTTCCCATAACTACTCTATACAAAGCATTAAATGGACTTAATACAGTACCCACCTTCAATAGGGCAAGTATTATTTTACCACTATCCATTTAATGATAATAATGTTACCTCTCTCTTTCACACCCTCTCTCTGGATCATGGCGCATGCATGTCATATCCAACGGTTTTGATTGGCCACCTTTATTTTTTTTCAGAAAATAAGCAAATGCTTGGATTTTTTTTTATATAGTATATTTCATACTGTCTCCCCTACCTCCCTTCTCTACGTGCCCATAAAAAAAATTTTGAAAATTTACAGCATTTTAATGTAAAGTCCCAGGTATAAAGGTAGTCCTTAGTTCACTTAAATGAGAGCCGGAATAGAATGACCACTGCCGTATACCTATTGCTACTATCACCACTCAATCATCACTACCATTAACACCACCACCGCCACGACAGCCACGCACCACCACCATTGCCACTAACCCACCGCCACCACCCGCCACCACCACCATTACAGCAACCCCACCCACCCACCGCCACCACCACCCATCGCCACCCACCACCACCGCCACACAACGCCATCACCACCCACAACCACCACCGCCACCCACCTACCACCACCGCGACTGCTACCACTGTCATATATCCAAAAAATGAAGAGAAAAATAAGAATATTTTAGTAAAATACTGGCTATTTTATTCCATTTATACTTTGATTCATGCATACCAAATATAGGGATAGGAATAGAAATTCCATTTCACCCACCATTCTAAAGATAAATCTAAACATTGGAATGAAATGACCATTCTTATTTTATTTCATTCCAAACTCATTCCAACCTCTATTTCATTTCAACCCAAAATCATTCATCCGAACTAAATACTACCAAAGAAGTACAACTCAAATCACCGTCACTCATTGTTGTCATATAAACCGAAATGAGAAAAATGAGAAAATTATGGTCAATGAAAGTATAAATTAAAATATGCTCAGAGAATGGACCCAACAACAAGAAGTTCCAAATGAACAGATCTATAAATGGGTCCCTCTGGGTTGTGACCGGCTTCATCAATTTGGATGACTATGCCATTCAATGGAGGCAATTGCCTGATTTCTCTTTTGACGGTCCTTTTTGCGTTAATTTCAAGCTCCCACAACACTTGTAAATAAGAACTCAAACTCGTTTCTCCATACTATTATAGAATTAGTTAGTGGTTTCAAAGACTAAAATGACCCAAAAATAGCCAAAGCTGTAACAGTAGAACCATACATTTTGCTGGCATTATTTTGAAAAAGGATGGTTGATACATTAGAAGAAAAAAATGGGTGGAGCGCAAAAATCATTGGTGCCAGTTTCATGACAATTACAGAACTTGTATGTGATATGGAGCAAAGGAGAATTACAGGTACCACTGACCCAACATACAGTGCGAACAAAATAATGCAGGTAGGTTATAAAGGGTCTACTTCCAAGGAAAATATGCTGAAGTCAAGCGAATAAAAACAACAACCATTACAAAGATACAAACAATGTTTTGCACGTGGTCTTGGTGCTCCCTGAATATACATCCTTAGCTCGTACGTTTGGATGGCCAGTGCCAGCCAAGCTCTGCTCAATTGCCCTCTCGGGAGAGTGAGAGAGAGAGAGAGAGTAAAGAGGAGAAGGAGAGAAAGGGAGAGAAAGGAAGAGGAAGAGGGAGGAAGGTGAAGAGGGAGGGGAGGAAGGGAGTGGGGCTATTTTGAAAAAATTTTTATTTATTTTTTGAATGCGTGTGTAAACTGAGAAATTGTGTGTAACTAATTAGAAGCTCCCGTCAAAATAAACAGATTCCATTACTTTCGCACTTCAGTTTTTAGTCAAGAGTGGTTTAGTGCAAAAGTTTAAAGTTGATAGGGGTACTTTGCAATCGGATCAAAGTATAAGGGGTAATTTGCTATTTTCCCTAAATTATATCATTACATATGTTTTTAGTTAAATTACTCAATGATGTTGAAAATATTTGTCATTTCATGTGAAAATGTGATTTTGAAAACTCTTTCTAAAAATAGGAATCCAAAATGGAGAATTTCAAGATTTCAGGGAAAAGTCATTAATTTTGAATGGATTTTCTCATGAAAACACTACATTGATTTTTAAATCCATAAAAACATTATTTCAATTAAATGAAGAGATTTCCCAATGCATAAGTCCTTAAATTTTCTGAATTATACATGAAATGGTGTATTTTGAAGGACTTATCAGTGCTAGACATTGGTGAGCTAAAGAATGAAATTCTTACAAAGGCACATCACTCTCATGTCACCATTCACCTCAGTAGTACGAAGATGTATAAGAATCTGCGCAGTCATTATTAGTGGAACAACATGAAAAAGGAAGTGGCTGGGATTATTTCAACGTGCTTTGTGTGTCAGTAGCACAAGAGAACCTTAGGTTTTCTTAGGCAATTCACAGATCCAAATTGGACATGGAAACACGTCACGATGGATTTCATCGTGAGACTACTACAGTTGCACGACAGAGACAATATTTTGGTCATCATGGATAGATTGATAATGGTTGCACTTTTTGTCACAACCCAAGCCTAGGAGATCGGAGGTTAGTTAAAACTTAACCAATGACATGTACTCCCGTGTGTCACAACTCGAGCCCAGGAAATCGGGAGTTAATTAAAACTTAACCAATGACACACGTACTCCCCGTGTGTATGCACTTAGTGCATATACACTTAGACCCGATGTAAGTGCACACGCACAAGAGAATATTCATACGTGCCATACATGTAGCGGAAGCTGTAAGTATCACACATGACAAGGAATTATAGACTAGCAAAATGATATATTGACAAAAGATTACATAAAAGTCAGTTGTATCCAAAATGAATCAAAATACATATAGAAAGATTATGAATGCTCAACAAAATCTCAAAATCCAATGAGATCCCAAAATGGGGAAGATCTATGCATGCAGGAAGTTATCACGCTCTATGGGAGGGATCACATCCACTCTTCTAACCCTAATGGGGCATCTGGGGTCTTCCCTAGAGCCTGATTGACCGACGAGGGGTCGGTCGATAGATTTGAGCCTACAACATCAAGAACAACTCATGAATATAACGATTCAGTCAAGTATAATAATTAACAAGTTAACTCATGTTGGATCTAATAGAATTAGTAACATGATATCAATTATAGCATTTCAGATTCGTATACAAAGCAGTTGTACATTAAACAAAGATGCTATCAGAATCAAAGTATACATGTTGTGTACATAACTAGGTGGCTACTACATGTGCCATATGCTCCCAAAAAGGGATCTTATATCAATGTTGAGAACACCATCGATCGGGTTAGGGTACAAATGGGTCTTGGGTTCTTAGGGTCCAGAAGCCCCAAGACATAAACTCAGTGTAGCGAGGCCATATAAACTACACCAAATTCAGCCCCGTCGGGCATCCTAAGGCTGTGGCTAAGTAGTACCTGTCCATGTAGAGTCAATCATATACTAGACTTTAAGTAGATCATGCATATCGTGTCAAGCGTATATCATACGTGTATATAGTCCAAACATATATCATACGTGCATACGGTCCAAGCATACATACGTGCGTACAATACTCAAAGTTCTGGAGACATATCAAGCAAACCAAACCATATAAGCATTCAAGATGAGAACTAACCAACCATATTGAAGAGTGGAGGTCAACAAGCGTCATGCAAGATGCCATGCAATTCAATGTTCGATTAAATCAAGATCATTTACGAGCCAATCCTAATCTAGTTATCCAGTGTTTCTAACCATGCATGATGATGTAGTTTTAAGTTATCCGATGCACTGTTGTCTAGTATTGCATCTATCACAAGTGTGCATCGAAGTCCCTTAAACCAACATCTATGGGGAGGTGCTTAACAACTGGACAACGGATATGAATGATTCGCAGCCCTCGTGATCATTCATGCAATTCTTATCAGGATCCGTTGGGCAAGTCAGGGGTGCCTACCTTCTAATTCAAAGGCCCTATAAAGTCCCTTCAATACCTAGTGTTCTTACTTTTCACAGGTCTTACGGCTCAGCCAGACTTTTATTCTACGGCTTAGCCACGATGAAGGTACTGCTTAGCCGTAGAACACCTCGAGGCTTAGTTGTGGCTGGACCGTAGAAGGTCGGCAAAATGCCAACTCTTAGTTATTTCAAAACTGCACCCTGTATTGATCTACAACTAGGCCACGACTGAGCTACGGTTTAGCCGTAGAACATTTTACAGCTTAGCCATAACCTAACCGTAGAAGAAATCTAAGTTTTACAGCTTGCTAGACTTTGAGCCGTAGGCAGTTTACGGCTTAGCCGTGACTGCACAGAGTCTTTTTCTAAACCTGTTACAAAATTAACTAGAAGAGTACAAAAAAGGCAAACCATATCAAATGGAAGGGAATTAACACAAATTGGGCTATAACACATCCTTTCACATACAAACATAAGGGAATTATTCAAAATCAAACATATACCAACATGGGTTCATACAAATCACGCTTGTACTTGCCTCAATGAGTTCAAGCACGTAAGTGGTTGTCCTTAGGCTCAAATTCACCATCCAAACACACTTCTAATCCCCCATACATGCAGAAAAAGGAAGAAGGAAAAATACATGAGTGCAAGTCAAACTGACGTGAAGATAAGAGAGAAGAAGATAAGGAAGACGTCAAAACGCATGTGAGCTCACAACGAGAGATGATCCGGAAGGGAAGTGCACAATTCCTCTTCCTTGGCTTGATCGAGAAGAAAGAAAGAAGAAACAAGAAGAAACAGAAAAGAGGAAGAAGTCGTTGAAGATGGAGGAGGAAGAGTCAGTGCATGAGGCTTATAAAGGATAAGGATTAAGAGAAATGACAAGAAGGTCCAAGCATTCATGTTAATCACAGTTTGAGTCATTTACGGGTCCAACGGAAACAAATGACATCTTTTGCAAACAAAATAGTTACGGAACTTAATGAGCTCAACTAAAGACATGTGTTGACACCAAAATGATGCGTGAATGATGACATCTTACAAAAGCTAAAATTACGAAAAAGGGCTTATGTCTACGTAAACAGGTTAAACTCAACCCAACTACCTATCCATGACCCAAAACAAACCCAAAACAAAGACAAAACACAATTAACAGCTAAAGCGTCAGTAATTAGTTGCTAAACCGGATTAAGTTGGGTCAGAGTATTACATCCTCCCCCACTTAGCAATCATTCCATCCTTAGAATGAACACATACCTGCGTGAATAAGTTGGGATATTATCGCACCATCTACTCTTCCAACTCCAGGTAGCTTCGGCTGGATTGTGATGCTCCCATAACACTTTGACCCATTGAATTGTCCTGGTATACAAGATTTGTTCTCAGGTTCCCACGATATGGAGCGGTCGCTTAACGTATGTTGCATTCGTCTGAATCTATACATCGTCATAGTGAATGATGTGGGTAGGGTCGTGAACATACTTGCATAGCATCGAGACATGGAATACATCATGTACTCCATAAATCTCCACGGCAAAAGCCAATCTGTATGCCAAATCATCGATCCTGCTCTTGATCTCGAACGGTCCGACATATCTCGGAGCTAACTTGCCTTTCTGGCCGAAACAGATTGTACCCTTCATCGGCGAGACTTTTAAAAAGACCGAATCACGAACTTGGAACTCCAAAGGTCTTCTGCGCGTGTCTGCATAACTCTTCTGTCTTGACCGAGCAATTTTCAGATTCTCAATTGCCTTCTGTACTTTCTCAGTGGTCTTGGCGATAATCGTCGGTCCGTGAAAATTGCAAGTCCCAACTTCTTCCCAGCATACAGGACTTCTACATTTGTGTCCGTATAAAGTTTCATAGGGTGCCATACCACTGGTCTCGTGGAAACTGTTATTGTAGGCAAATTCTCATAATGAGTGATGTACATCCCATTCGTTCTCAAAAGCTCAACACACTGGCCCGTAACATGTCCTCCAAAGTCTGAATTGTCTGTTCTGATTATCCGTCGGTCTAGGGGTGATATGTTGTGCTGAAACTCAATTTCATACCCATGGCTTCTTGGAATGCTTTCCAGAACGACGAAACGAAGCGGCTGTCACAATCCGACACAATCGATACGGGCACACCATGAAGTCTGATGATCTCATCCACAAACTTCTTTGCCATTTCTAAAAATATCATACCCTTCCTGAAAGGAATGAAATGGGCTGACTTTGTCAATTGATCGACTATCACATAGATGGCATTGTTCTTCCTGCTCGTCGGAGGTAACCCAGAAACAAAGTCCATGTTAATGTGCTCCCACTTCCACTGTGGTATGTGCAATGGGTGCAACGAACCTGGAGGTCTCTGATGGTCGGCTTTCACCTTCTGACAAGTTAAACATCTGGCGATGAACCCCCGATTTCTCTCTCCATGTTCTTCCACCAAAATTGATCTATGATGTTCCTATACGTCTTTGTGCTTCCTGGGTGCATCGCATATCTAGCATAGTGTGCCTCTGTCATCAACGTTTCCTTCAAATCATCGACTGCTGGGACACACAACCTGCTTCGAAAATATAGTATACCATCCTCCAGTCTGAAGTCGGGTCTATCTCTAATGCGATCACGGATGTTCTTCAAGGCTAAATCTTCAAATTGCTTGTCTTTGATTTACTGAATCACCCCAGGTTGAAAAACTAGCGTACTAGCTAACATCACATAGTTATCCACCAATCTTAACTCAATCGGTTTGTCATGCATCATCAAAAGGAAATTGGCCATTACATTTACAGTCTCTGCTTTCCGACTGAGTGCATCTACCACTAATTACCTTTCCCCGGCTGATATTTGATTGGGAAATCATAGTCCTTGATTAATTCTAGCCATCTGCGCTGCCTCATGTTTAGCTCCTGCTGCGTGAATAAATACTGCAAATTGTGATGATCTGAGTGTACCTCGAATTTCACACTGTACTAATAATGTCTCCAAAGTTTCAATGCAAACGCGATGGCTACCGGCTCTAAATCATGGGTGGCATAATTTTTCTCATGCTCCCGAAGTTGCCTTGACCATAAGCAATCACCTTACTGTGTTGCATCAATACACAGCCCAATCCAACCTGAGAGGCATCCGAGTATATCACAAAACCTTCCTTACCATCCAGCAAGGCCAACACTGAATCCGTAGTTAACTTTTCCTTTAATGTCTGGAAGCTGACTTCACACTCCTCAGTCCAATTGAAAGACACATTCTTCCGAGTCAACTTAGTTAAAGGAGAGGAGATTTTCGCAAAATCCTGGACAAATCTTCTGTAGTAGCCTGCTAGTCCAAGAAAACTCTGAATTTTTGTCATCGTCTTTGGGCGGGCCAATTCACAATTGCCTCCACTTTAGATGGATCAACTGTCAATCCTTCTCGTGAAATGATATGACTCAAAAATGCTACTTGCTCAAACCAAAAATCACATTTTGCTAGCTTGGCATATAGTCGATGTTCTCTCAACAGAGTTAAGGCTTTCCTCAAATGCTTCTTATGCACTGTATTGTTTTTTAATAGACCAAAATATCATCCATGAACACAACAACAAACTGGTCCAAGAAAGGAGCAAAAATCCAATTCATCAAAGCCATAAATGCTGCAGGTGCATTGGTTAACCCAAAAGGCATCACGAGGAATTCATAATGTTCATACCCTGTCCTGAAGGCAGTTTTAAGAATATCCTCATCCTTCACCCTCAACTGATGATATCCAGACCTTAGATCAATCTTCAAAAAATAAGCTGCGCCCTGAAGTTGATAAAACAACTCATCGATCCGTGGTAGGGGATATTTATTCTTTATTGTCACCTTTTCAACTGCCAGTAGTCAATGCACATCCGAAAGGTGCCATTTTTTTTCTTAACAAACAATACCAGTGCTCCCCACGGTGAGACACTCGGGCTTATAAAACCCTTGTCCAAAAGATCTTGTAATTGCTTCTTCAATTCTAACAATTCTGCTGGGGCCATATGATATGGGGCTTTACTAATCGGTGCTGTGCCTGGAACAAGATCAATAGCAAATTCCACTTCCCGCATAGGTGGTAATTCCGGCACATTATCGGGAAAGATATCCGGAAAATCACACACACCGGAATCTCTCTAATCGGCTTCGTATCCTACTTCTCCGAGACAAAGGCAATGAAGCCTTCACACCCTTTGCGTATCAATCGATCTGCCTTGCATGTAGAGATAACACGCCTTGGGCATTTCTTCTGACTGCCCTCGAAATGGAAGCCCTTGCCTAGATCGAAGTAAATCGTCCTACTGTAGCAATTGACACAGGCACGATATCGTGCGAACCAATCCATTCCAAGGATTACGTCGAAATCTAACAACAACAACAAAATCAAATCAACTAGTTGTTGATGATTTCCAATGCACACGTTGCATTGGGGGTAGTATATACTACACTCCACCCTCTTACCAACTGGAGTGGACACTACCAACACATAAGGTAGCGGCTTAGGTGGCTGCCATAATAACTTAGTAAAGTGAGATGCTATATACGAATGCGTAGACTCCAAATCAAACAACGCTAAAGTTTCAGCTTGGGAAATCAAGACGTTGGCCTCCTCGGCACCTTCATGAGTAGCTGCGTAGGCGCGAGCAGTCTGGCATTACAGTTTCTAGCCTTGACGAGGTGGCTGAGGCTTGCTTGGAGCTGCCGACACACTGGATCTACCAGAAGCTGTAGAAACAGTAGCCGGAGATTGTGGAGGTTGGGAAGACTTGTACCTCAGACAGCTAACCATTAGATGATCCCTGGAGCCGCAAATAAAACAAGCTCCTGCCTTCCTCCAACATAATTCTGACTTATGGCTCTTGCCACAGTGCTCGCATGTCACACTGGTGGAACTGGAGGTGTCTTGCTTGCCTTTCATCTTTGTCTGTGCTTGCCCCTGTGCACTAAATGGCACATGCCTCTTAGGATCAGCAACTCTTTTTGCTTGGTGAATGGCCTCGGCAGAGTAGGCCCTGTCCACTGCATCATCAAATGTGACAGGTTGCTGAAAAGCTGTAACATAATTCACATACCGGGGGTTCAGGCCATCAACGAAACGATTCACCTTCTTTTCTTTAGTGTTAATCATATCTGCAACAAAATGTGACAATTGCGTAAACTTATGTTTCGCCACGATCATCTGCTGCTGGCATAGGGCTAAGAATTCAACTTCTTTGGCTCTATGTACATGAGCCGGAATAAATTTCCTTTGAAATTGTTTCTTGAATGTCTCCCAGACAGTTGCATTAGGAAGGTCCTTATACGAGTCCTTCACGCTCTTCCACCAAGTCTTCGCGACCTCACGAAATATAAAGGCTGTCAGTCTAACTCTTTGTCTGTTGGTGCACACAACAGTCTCGAATAGGTCCTCTATATGCTCTAGCCACTATTCCGCCTTAAGAGGTTCTTCGTTCCCATAGAATTCCGTGGCTCCTCTTTTACGAAAGTTACCATAGAGTGCATGCGGGTCACTTTCCTTTGGTTGGAAGACCACCTGTTGCTCCACATGGAACTGAGCTGGTGCTTGGCTTTGTTTATCTAGTATGGTCGCTACTTGTGCCTGCAAGTTCTGCATGGACTGTGACTGAGCTTGTATGGACTGGAATAGCATGAGGATACATCATCTGTACTCATGGTCTGTGGTGATAGGGCTGACCCGCTTTCATTATTTCTAGGGTTGTTATTTGTACTTGAGCAAGAAGCCATATCCTGCAAAATGCCAAAGGGTTAATATTTAAGCACAAGACGTTCCCAACTACACTAGTCCTCAAAAGGTTTAACAGTCAAAACTTATAGTCGTATCCTCACCACGTTCCTACATGCCTATATGCTTATCAACT
Source organism: Sextonia rubra (assembly GCA_037013555.1). Classification (NCBI taxonomy): domain Eukaryota; kingdom Viridiplantae; phylum Streptophyta; class Magnoliopsida; order Laurales; family Lauraceae; genus Sextonia; species Sextonia rubra. The sequence continues at coordinate 98,143,574 of JASUAD010000001.1, read as the reverse complement.
AGAGTAACAATGCTCTGATACCATACAATACGTATGTCACAACCCGAGCCCAAGAGATTGGGGGTTAGTTAAAACTTAACCAATGACACACGTACTCCCGTGCATATACACTTAGACCCGGTCTAAGTGCACATGCACAAGGGAATACTCACACGTGCCATACTTGTACACAGAAGCTATAGGTATCACACATGACAAAGAATTATAGACTAACAAAATGATATATTGACAAAAGATTACATAAAAGTCAGTTGTATCCAAAATGAATCAAAATACAAATAAACAGATCATGAATGCTCAACAAAATCTCAAAATCCAATGAGATCCTAAAATTGGGAAGACCTATGCATGCAGGACATTGTCGCGCTCGGTGGGAGGGATCACATCCACTCCTCTAACCCTGATGGGGCATCTGGGGTCTCTCCTGGAGTCTGATTGACCGACGAGGGGTCGGTCGAGGGATCTGAGCCTGCAACATCAAAAACAACTCATGAATACAACGATCCAATCAAGTGTAAGCAATAACAAGTTAACACATGTTGTATCTAATAGAATAAGTAACATGATATCAATTATAGCATTTCAAATTCGTATACTAAGTAGTTGTACATTAAACAAAGCATGCTATCAGAATCAAAGTATACGTGTCGTGTACATAAGCAGGTGGCTACTACATGTGCCATATGCTCCCAAAAAGGGATCTTATATCCGTGCTAAGAATACTATCGACCGGGCCAAGGTACGACTGGGTCTCGAGTTCCTGGGTTCCGAAAGCCCCAAGACATAAATTAACTGCAGCGAAGCCATATAAACTACGCCAAATTCAACCCTCTCGGGTATCCTAAGGCTAAGGCTGAGTAGTGTTTGACCATGTAGAGTCAATCATATACTAGACTTTGAGTAGATCATGCATATCGTGTCAAGCGTATATTATACGTGTATATGGTCCAAACATATATCATACGTGCATACGGTCCAAGCACACATACATGCGTACAATACTCAAAGTTCTGGAGACATATCGAGCAAACCAAACCATACGAGCATTCAAGATAAAAACTAACCAACCATACTGAAGAGTGGAGGTCAATAAGCGTCATGCAAGATGCCATGCAATTCAATGTTTGATCAAATCAAGATCATTTATGAGTCACTCCTAATCTAGTTATCTAGTGTTTTGTAACCATGCATGATAATGTAGTTTTAAGTTATTCGATGCACTGTTGTCTAGTGTTGCATCGTATTACTAGTGTGCATTGAAGTCCCTTAAACCAACATCTATGGGGAGGTGCTTAATAACTGGACAACAGACATGAATGATTCGCAGCTCTTGAGATCATTCATGCAATTCTTATCAGGATCCGTTGGGCATGTCAGGGGTGCCTGCCTTCTAATTCAAAGGTCCTATAAAAGTCCCTTCAATACCTAGTGTTCTTACTTTTCACAGGTCTTACGGTTTAGCCCTGCTTTTGTTCTACGGCTTAGCCACGGTGAGGGTACGGCTTAGCCGTAGAACACCTCACGGCTTAGCCGTAGCTAGACCGTAGAAGGTCAGCAAAATGCTAACTCTCAGTTATTTCAAAACTGCACCCTGTATTAATCTACGGCTGGGCCACAGTTGAGCTACGGCGTAGCCGTAGAACATTTTACGGCTTAGCCGTGACCTAACAGTAGAAGAAATCTGGGTTTTACAGCTTACTAGACTCTGAGCCGTAGGCAGTTTACAGGTTAGCTGTGACTGTACAGAGTCGTTTTTCTAAACCTGTTACAGAATCAACTAGAAGAGTACAAAAAAGGCAAACCATATCAAATAGAAGGGAATTATCACAAATTGGGCTGTAACACATCCTTTCACATGCAAACATAAGGGAATTATTCAAAATCAAACATATACCAACACGGGTTCATATAAATCATGCTTATACTTGCCTCAATGAGTTCAAACACATAAGCGCTTGTCCTTGGGCTCAAATTCACCCTCCAAACACACTTCTAATCCCCCATGCATGTGGAAAAAGGAAGAAGGAAAGAGACATGAGTGCAAGTCAAACTGACGTGAGGATAAGAGAGAAGAAGATAAAAAGACGTCAAAACACATCGTGAGCTCACAATGAGAGATGATCCGGAAGGGAAGTGCACAATTCCTCTTCCTTTGATTGATTGAGAAGAAAGAAAGAAGAAACAAGAAGAAACAGAAGAGAGGAAGAAGTCGTTGAAGATGGAGGAGGAAGAGTTAGTGCATGAGGCTTATAAAGGATAAAGATTAAAAGAAATTACAAGAAGGTCTAAGCATTCATGTTAATTACAGTTTGAGTCATTTGTGGCTCCAACAAAAACAAATGACATCTTTTGCAAACGAAATAGTTACGAAACTTAACGAGCTCAACGAAAGACACGTGTTGATGCCAAAATGATGCGTAAATGACGACATCTTACAAAAAAATAAAATTATGAAAAAGGGCTTATGTCTACCTAAACCAGGTTAAACTTAACCTAACTACCTATCCATGACCCAAAACAAACCCAAAACAAAGACAAAACATAATCAATAGCTAAAGCATCAGTAATTAGTCACTAAACAGGATTAAGTTGGGTCGGAGTGTTACACTTTTCTTGCCTATGAGTATGAGGACACTGAGGGATGATTTAGCCAGGATGTACATGAATGAGATCATTAGATTACACGGTGTGCCAGTTTCGATCCTCTCAGACAAACATCCGTGGTTTTTAGGCAAGCTCTGGACTAGACTTAGGGATGCATTGGTTGAGCTTGAGCACGGCATATCATCCACATACAAACAAGAGATAGTGAAGACCAACCAGTCAGTGGAGGACCTATTGCGAGTTTATGTGCTAGATTTCGAGAAAGATTGGAAAAAGAGTTTTCCTTTATGCGATTTCGCATACAATAACAACTATCACTCCAGTATCGGTATGGCACCTTTCAAGGCTCTGTATGGACTCAGATGTAGTACTCCAATGTGCTAGGAGGAGATAGGTGTTAAGAGCTTTCACAGACCGTCTATTGTCATTGACACCAGTGAGAAAGTGAAGCAAATTCATAACTTACTGAAAGTGGCAAAAAGCATACAAAAGAGTTTCATGAACTTGAAGAGTTAATATCTTCAGTTTGAAGAGGGTGAGCACATGTTTCTAAAGGTTTTACCAATTAAAAGCACTATGAGATTCGAGCAGAAAAGGAAGTTATCATGCAAATTCATCGGTCCTTTCAAGATTCTATAGAGGATTGGAGGTGTTGCATACAGATTGGCACTACCAGTAGAGTTGAAAGGGTTTCACAACATCTTCCACATCTCAATGCTAAAGAAGTACATCGCTAATCCTTCATATATGCTACAATACAAGCCACTTGAACTTCAGCCTGATGCTACCTACATCGAGAGACCATTGCAAATTGTTGACACGAAGGAGCAGGTTTTGAGGATGTGGACGATCCATTGGGTGAAGGTTCAGTAGGAGCCCCATAGAAGCCACCGAGAAGCTCAGAAACCAAGTGAAGAAGCAGTACTTGGATCTTCTTCCAGAGGTACATTAAGCTTTTGGAGGACCTAATGTCTAAGGGGGGAGAAATAATTTTCTGTATCCTAAATACGAGATTAGCCTAATTTAAATTGTGTTATAGCTAATTAAGCTTTGTTAAAGTCTAAGTGAGTCCGAATTAGCGATAGGAGCCTATGTGCAACGTTTCATTGGGATTCAAGCTCGTTTACACATAATAGGGGTAGTTTGCAACTTTAGGAAGTACAGAGGCCTTTTTTTTGTGATTTTCCAATTTATGAGACCTTGAGCTCATCGGATAGACAACCTAATTTCATGAGTATCTTCCCTCTACACCAACTAGTTCCAAACTCATCTCGTCCGTCAAATATGCGACCCACTTCACTTTAGCCCTTATTTAAAAATACCAAAAACCCACTCTCATTTTTTTGAATGGACCCCACCCCCCATTTTCTTTCTTACTTTCCTTCATTTCCCTCTTTATCTCTCACTTTTCTTCTCTCCCTCACTCCACCACCTCGCTATTATCGAAGAATTAAGCCCCAAGTTACTAGGTTCCCACTTCCACCTTCTTCCTCGCTTCACCACCCGTTCCAAGGACACAATTTTCCACCTTCTTCCTTAACCAAGCAACCCAAGGTAAGGTGTTTTCCCTCCCACATCTAAGGCTGTATGGATTTTGAGCTTAGGAGGTGTCTAGGGTGTTCATGAGGTCTCTCTCTTTGTTTTTGTAGGATTATTTTGGTTTGGGTTTGGATTTGCGCTAGCTTGAGTTCCGTTGGATGTCTTGGAGCTAGGGGTTTCCTTATTTTTCATCATCATTTCATCTAAGACAAGTGGATATACATTTTACATTGATCATTTTCTTCATGTACTGATGATTCTAGCATTATATGGTTCATTGGTCCTTTTTGCTTAATTGGTTCTTTTTTAAAGGAAAATGCTAGAATCAGGTTTGTATTTTAAACGAATGCACGGATGTGGATTAGAGGGTAGTTGATGTGATGATTGGAGAGGCCAAGGCCCTATTTATATGCATGTGAGAATGAGGGGAAAAAGGTGGGGAAGTCCTATTATTTCTCTAAAATAGAGACTTCTCGTCCTACGGAAAATAGGTTTGCTCGAGTGAAACTTGGTACTTCATGAGGGATGATTTCAGGCTTGTGGGCCATGTGTGGGGGATGTTTGGGGTTGTACACATTCTATGGGAGGAAATTTTATCGAGACTCTAGATCCAACTTGGAGTGCAAAGCTACATAGGGGCATCAACCATACCGTCGGCTAATACAAGGGCCCAGAATTGAACACTTGAATAGACCAATGGATTCTAGTCAAAACCCACAGCCACAATTCAAAGCATCCAAAGACAGCCCATAGCCACGTTCCATGATATCTAGACTCTACCTAGTGTCACACCCCGTTCCTGGGAATTGGGGATTAGAGTGGGCCCCCAGGGTGTGAATACGTGATCTCATAGTAATCCGTGCCATGAGAATATATGCACGAATTCCTATAAGAGAGATTCCGCAGGAATGTGTGAGGTGTAACCAACAACATGTAGATTAAAAGTCAACACAAAGCGAGCACCTGTGAAATACATCGGTAATGATCATAAGCAAAACATAGAAGAGCATGTCATACCATCATACGTAACTTAAGTCTTTTAATTAAACATTCCCATCACATACATATCCACAAAACCTAAAACATGTTATGTACATAAGGCTCATTTCAAACATCTCAATGCAAAAACCATATCCACAACCGATTCACCCAACTAAACCACTGGATGCTCTCCGTCGGATGACTAATAAAAGACATCATCATCCTTTCATTCTTCTATACCTCCAGGTACCACTGGGCACCCCTCCGGTGACACATCAATAGTCGAGTTAGGGTTTGGTTTTATACCTGTAACACTAAGGGTAGTATTGTTAATTCGATGGTTAAGCAAATATAGAGATATGTAGAACTATCATAATATATCAAATGAATTAAGAAGTAAACATTAGTCAAAGAATACAATAATCGTATACTAGGCATGTTGTGCATGACCAACATGTGTAATGAATCATAAAGGATGTTATACAAACTAATTAGCAACCATGAGGCTATATTCTCCTAAGAGAGAGCACATCATCTAGAGGGAGCGTACATACATATGGGTCACTAGGGGATCAGACTTGCTTCCCGAAGAGTGCCGATAACTCCTCTGTGGACTACTGCAGTAGCGACATAAAGATACCCAAACTGGTCCCACTGAATGTAATAAGGGCATAAGCTAGGTGGTGCCGACTCAACGTATCAAGAACGACTCGAATTTGTATCTTTCATACATTTTAGTTATACTTATTATATCATACATAAGGAAACATCGATCTTAAAATCATATTCAATCATGAAAATTAGAGTTAGCAAGGTAATTGATAATTAAACAATGCATACTTATATGAGCTAAGAGAGTTCGAACCCTCTCAACCTTAGCTACACCCATTTGACTAACAGGCACACACTTAGTGGAAGCTCAGGCCTAATAAACATGCACTTAGTAGAAGCTTAGGTTTATTTTATCTCAAGGTTGCTAAGAAAGTGGGCACAGGACTAAGTCATGTTGAGGGCACGGTTTCCTTAACAATATGAATGCATTTGAATCAAATGTATCAAGAGAACTTACTAGCCAATCCTATGCTAGATAATTCGTGATCACAAGGTCATTCAACATGATTTATTCATAAAACGTCCAGTGTCGTTATGTAACCATAACTTGGATTACATTATATGCATAAAAGACACCTCTTCTTATGCCAACACCCTTGACGTGACATAGGGAATTCGTCCGGAAAATCAAAGGGAATAAGTGACAGCTCTATACTCGTCCCTCTTATCATTTAATCACCATTAGGCTAATTTAGTTAGGAAAAAGGTGCCAAATCTAAAGCCCTACAGGTCATTGGAAATCCTAATATCCTCAGTTTACAGTGTTCTTACGGCTTAGCCTTGTACATGTTACGGTTTAGCCGAGTGGCTTAGGTTTTCTTCCTAATTTCAATTTCATACACATTGACAGTTCAACCATATGTTAGCCTACAACTTAGTTGTACTAAGCATACGGCTTGGGTTACCGCCAGGTATGGTTTAGCCGTAGTGCATTCCACAGTGTAGCCATGGGTAGGTCGTAGAAGGAAGTTGGAATTTCAGGCTCTCGGAAAGCTCACTGTAAAATGGCTTATGGCTTGGTCACGGGATGGGTACGGCTTAGCTGCAGTTCATTCCACGGTGTAGCCATGGGTTAGCCATTGTCACAACCCGAGCCTAGGGTTCGGGGGTTAGCAAAAGCCAAACCGATAACACACGTACTCCCGTGCCTGTACATGTAGACCTGGTCTAAATGCACACGCACAAGGGAACATTCACACGTGCAAAACATGTACGCGGAAGTTGCAAATATTAGAAACATCAAACTAACAGTACAAGGAGAGAATACGAAAACCGAACTGACATATACACATAACTGAAGGTTTTACAAAATAAACACAAAATGAACAAAATAATATGTACAAGTCCTGACATATACAAGTATGACAATCCTCAAAAATCAAGTATGCCATGCATGACCGTGACCGAGCTGCTTTCCAAGGGAGTGATCACATCCACTCCTCTAGGCCAGATGGGGCCTCAGGCGTCTCGGCTGGAGTCTGGCCGACCGGCGAGGGGTCGGCAGGGGTATCTGAGCCTGCAACACCAAAAACAACTGTGAATACAACGATTCAGCGAAGTATAACCATAACAAGTTAACGCACGCTGTGTCTAATAGACTAAAGAACATCATGTAAATTAAACAGGGCATATTCGTATACTAGGCTGTCATGCAAGAAGGAAACATGCCATGTGAATCAATGTGTACATGTTGTGTACATAACTAGTTAGCAACTACATTGCCATATGCTCCCAAAAGAGGGATCTTGTATCGTGCAAAGAACACCATTGTCCGGGCCAGGGTATAATGGGTCTCGGTTTCCTGGGATCCGGTTCCCCAAGAGGTTTCCTTACTGCAGCAAGGCCATGAAACTATACCAAATTCACCCCGTCGGGATCCTAAGGCTGAGGCTAAGTAGTGCCTGACCATACAGAGTCAATCATGAAAACCCTGAGTAGATCGTGACAATCATATTATACGTGCATATCTTAGAACATGTCTTATACATGAAGTATCCATGCTTACTCAAGGTAAAGAAACAACTATGTGAAAGTATATGAACAAGTAATCATGCGATAGAGTGGAGATCAATAATTGACAAACAACATGTCATGCAAGCAACTGTTAGCATAGTGAATCCAAGTCATTTACTAGCCAAGTCTAATCTAATTATCCAATGTTTCTAACCGTGCATGATGATGTAGTTTTAAGTTATTCGTTGCACCATTGTCTAGTATTGCATTGAATCGGCTGGTGCACCGAAATCCCTTAAACCAACACCCATGGGGAGGTGCTTAACAGCTGGATAATGAACATGAATGATTCGCAGCCCTCGAGATCATTCACGCATTGTATCATATTCCATCAGGTAAGTCTAGGTGTTCTACATTCTATCATGAAGGCCATATAGGTCTTTTTCTTACACCTATTCTTGTTATTCATTTTTCCAGGGGTGATACGGCTTAACCGTAGTGAACGTACGGCTTAGCCGTAGGCATCTTACGGCGTAGCCATAATCTGCACTGCGGCTCCCCCATGGTTCCCTTCACTGTCCATCTGCAAGTACGGTTCACCCGTATTTTGTTCTACGGCTTAGCCGTGTGTGTTCTACGGCTTAGCCGTGGCTGAGCCGTAGGAGGAGCTGTCAATTACTTGCTTTCAGTTAATCCAGAAGAAGGCACCCTGTACTGATCTACGGCTGGGTCATGGCTGAGGTGTGGCTTAGCCATAAGGCAAGATACGGCTTAGCCGTGTCCTGGCCGTAGAAGAAAACTGGGTTTTCACCCTCTTTGGACTTTAAGCCGTAGGCGATATACGACTTAGCTGTACAGTGCACGGGATCAAATTCTGAATCAAGTGCAGAAAACCTATAATGACATCAGAAGTGCAAATATCCAACAAGAAAAGAAAGAATACTAGCCAATTGGGCTATAAATACGTTTTCCATGCAATTTCATGTGAATTAACCAAAATCAAACGAATACTAACATGGGTTCTCACAGATTATGGTTATACTTGCCTTAATGGGGTTTAATTACACAACTTGCTGTCCTTGGGCTCATACACAACCAAACACCGTCCACTGCAACAAGCATGCATGAGAAACAAAGAGAATATCAAGACACATCATGCACTCATGGAAACAAGAAGGAGAAGAAGTAGAAGAAGGAGATGAGGGAGATGGAAGAGGACCCAACTCACCTCAATCCAATCACCTGAGAAAGAAAAGAATGGAAGAGCAATAATCCCACAATTTAGCTTAATCGATGGAGAAGAGAACTCAGGAGAGGGAGAGAGAATTCCACGTGAACACAGAGAGAGAGAGCTGAGTCGTTGAAATGAAGCATATATAAGATAAGTGGATGTCAATTGTTGCACTGAAGTCCAAGTCGAAAGTCTATTTTCAGTTTGAGTCAAATCTGGGTCCAATGGGATCATACGACATCGGTTGCAAATGACGTAGTTACGAAAGTTAACGAGCTCAACGAAAGACATGTGTTGACAGCAAGATGATGTAAAAATGACCATGTCTAAGAAAAGCTAAAATTACGAAAAAGGGCTTGGTCTACCTAATCCAGGTCAAACTCAACCAAGTCAAACTCAACCCAACTACCTATCCATGACTCGCAACGAACCCAAAACACAAGCAAAACACAATTACCAACGAAAACAGGATTAATTAGTCACTAAACGAGGTCAAGCTGGGTCAGAGTGTTACAGCCATAGTACAAAAATAGGTTTTAGTGCTCTCGGGACTTTAAGCCGTACACATTTACGGCTCAGTTGTAGCTTCACTGTAAGCTTCAAAATTTTAAAGCTGATTCTGAAACTTGAGTTCAATATAGAACTCTAAGGTGTGAAGGTTAAAGGAGCTTCCTATGACTTTCAAAATGTCATTAAGGGTTGTTCAAGGCTCACATAACACCCACATTACCTACTGACTTTCTAATTCATTCAATTAACACATATACATGCTTAAATCAAAGAGGAAAGAGTTGTAGCTTAAGAATTGCAATAATTAATCCAAGAGCCAATGATTAAACATACATGCAATACCATATATACTCCAATACTTGCCTTACATAGTGCTTGACCCTACTCAACTCCTCCTTGGTGTATGATTAGGGAAAATCCTCAATGGGAAGTGGGTTCCCTACATAAAGGACATGCAAATGGTGAATGTGATGTAGAATGCATGCATGTCATGTAATTGAGTCTTCTTGACTCTAACAAACCAAAAAAAGTGAAATGAAAGTAGATTCTTACCTTTTAAGGAGCTGTAACTTGGAAGAAAAGGTGCTTTTCAAAGAGAAAATACATAAGAAAAGATGAAAAAGATGAATGGAGGCTTTTACCTCACATGCAAGGCTTCAATCTTGGTTGGCAGCTTCACAAGTAAAGGGAAAAGAAAAAGAAAAGTAGAGAAGAGAAGTGGTTTCAATGTACAGAAGGAAAAATGAGAACGAACACTGAGTTCACTCTTTTAAATGAAACTTTTCGAAGTGTTTACATGCAAGCCCAAGTTTTGGATATTTACAGTTTAGGTCATAGAGCCTCAATTGGGCCAAGATGAGTCTGAATCAAGTTGGGCCCAACATGAAAGATAATCAACACGAAAAATTACACAAGATACAACTAATGAGCTGTTCATATGATGCAAGAACAAATTATAAAAGGGTCCTTAACTACTTAGGTAAGGTTTGAACCCGACCCAACTACTTATCCATGACCCGAGCCCTAAAAGTTTGAGTTAAATTAGCCTAAACACATTTTAATTAATGTAAAATAAGATTAATTAATATAAATCAAGGTTAGTTTGGATCAGGACCTTACATCCTCCCCCACTTAAGATCATTCAGTCCTCCAAATGAAACATACCTTGGGTAGGAGCTCTGGATATTTCGCCCGAATTTGATCTTCAAGTTCCAAGTAGCTTATTCTTATCTGTGATGCTTCCAAAGAACTTTAACCCATTTGATCATTTGAGTACGTAGCACTTGCTCTTTAGAGTCAATGACATGAAGGGGTTTCTTGTCATAGCTCACATCGGGCTTGACTTGAATGTCATCTAATTCAAAGACATGTGAAAGATTCGAAAGGTACTTCATAAGCATCGATACATGAAATACATTATGAATTCCCATGAGTTAAGGTGGTAGCTCCAACCTATAAGCCAAATCTCCAAATCTGCTCTGTATCTCAAAAGGCCCTACAAACCGTGGAACTAACTTACCCTTCTGGCCAAATCTAGTAGTACCCATCATTGGAGAAGCCTTCAAGAAAACTTTGTCTCCTACCTAAAATTCAAAGGGCCTACGACGGTTGTCTGCATAACTCTTCTAGCGAGATCGCGTAACCTTCAATCTGTCTTGCATGTTTCACACCTTTTTTGCTGTGTCCACGACCAAAGAAGGTCCATGAAAACTTCTAACTCCTACTTTTTCCCAATAGACTGGTGTACAACACTTACAGCCATACAAAGCTTTGAATGGGGCCATTCAGATGCTCGCGTGATAACTATTGTTATACGCAAATTCACGTAAGGAGAGGTGTTCATCCCATTCCTTCCCAAAGTCCAACACGTTAGCTCGTAGCATATCTTCAAGGTTTTATATCGTTTGCTCCGATTGTCCATTAGTTTGCAGATGATAAGCTGTGCTAAAATTGAGTTTGGTACCCATGGATTTCTGAAAAGATTGCTAAATGGAGGATACAAATCTACTATCTCGATCATATACATTGAAACTGGAGTACCATGCATCCGCACGATCTCATCAATAAAGATCTTGGCCATTTCGTGGAATTTCATCCCTTTCTTAATGGGAATAAAGTGGGCTGACTTTGTTAGTCAATCAACAATCACCCATATAACATCATGATGTTTGCTTGTCTGGGGCAGCCTTGAAATAAAATCCATCATTAGGTTCTCCCATTTCCACTTTGGAATTTGTAAAGGATGCGGCAAACTTGAAGGCTTTCTATGTTCAGTTTTTACGCGTTGACAGGTAAGACATCTTGCTACAAAGCCTACAATGTCTCGCTTTATGTTATTCCACCAAAACCTGCCATTTAGATTTTGATATATTTTTGTACTCCCAGGGTGCATAGAATAACTAGCGTGATGTGCTTCGGTTATAATTGCTCCCTTCAAATTTTGCTTTTGGACCGCTAGAACACACAGCCTATCTCTGAAGTACAATACGCCATTTACTATCCGGAAATCTGGCTTTTGTGATATGTGATAGCGAATCTTAATAAATTCGCGATCTTCAAATTGTTTCTCTTTAATTTGCTGAATTAGGGTGGTTCAAATACCGACATAGCCACTAACATGACCTTATCATCCACAAACTTGACTTCCACATCCAGATCTTGAAATTCTTCTACTAAAGACCTGCCACACATGGCCTCCATTTCAATGGCTAATTTTTTGCTTAAAGCATCAGCCACTACATTTCCTTTTATTGGAAAATACTTGATCGGAAAATCATAGTCCTTTATGAATTCTAGCCATCTATGCTGTCTCATGTTAAGATCATGCTGAGAGAATAGTTATTAGAGATTGCAATGGTCACTACGAACTTCAAATCTTTCCCCATACAAGTAGTGTATCCACAACTTCAATGTGAAGACAACAGCAGCCAATTCTAAATTATGTGTGGCATAATTCTTCTCATGTTCTCTCAATTGTCAAGATCCATAAGCTATAACCTTTCCATTCTGCATTAATACACAACCCAACCCAATCCTTGAAGCATCGGTACAGGTAACAAATCCACCACTACCTACCAGAAGAGATAAGATTGGGTCTCTGGTTAGTTTCTTATTAAGGAGTTCGAAACTCGACTCACATTCGGTTGACCAAACAAATGGTTCATTCTTCCGAGTCAATTTTGTCAATGGTGCGCATATTTTGAAAAAATCCTTCACAAACCTTTGGTAGTAACCCGCCAAACCAACAAAACTTCTAACCTCTGCAACTATTTTAGGACTTTGCCAACTAGTTATTGCCTTTATTTTGATTGGGTCTACCGCGAATCCATCCTTTGAAATTATATGCCCCAAGAAAGCAATTTGTTCTAACTAGAATTCACACATATCCAGTTTGCATACAGTCGGTGATCCCTCAACAATTGTAAGGAATTCCTCAAATGTTCAGCATGCTCATCTCGAGTCTTAGAATACACCAACACATCTTCAATGAAAATTATTACAAACTGATCAAGATAAGGTGAAAAATTTTATTCATCAAGGCCATAAATACAGCTGGGACGTTAGTTAACCTAAAAGGCATGACTAAGAATTCATATTGCCCATATCTTGTCCTGAAAGCAGTTTTCGATGTATCTTGATCTCTGACTCCCAACTGATGGTACTCAGATCTCAAATCGATCTTTGAAAAGTGAGTTGCACCCTGTAATTGATCAAACAGTTCATCAATTCTAGGCAGTGGATACTTGTTCTTGATTGTCACCTGATTCAACTGCCTGTAATCAATACACATTCTGAGAATGCTATCCTCCTTCTTCACGAATAAAACTGGGGCTCCCCATGGTGATGTGCTAAGATGAATAAACCCTTCATCCAATAGGTCTTGTAACTGTACCTTTAGCTCATACAACTCTGCGGGTGCCATTCTATATAGAGCCTTAGAGATTGGAGCTATACCAGGTATTAGTTTTATAGTAAAGTCTACTTCTATAATCAGAGGAAGACTAGGCACTTTGTTGGGAAACACATCGGAAACTCACTAACCACTGGTATCTCCTCTAACTTCTTATGTGGTTTCTTCTAAACAATAAAGGCGATGTACCCCTCACAACCGCTATGAATTAGTTTTTCCGCTCGAAATGCTGAAATTAACCTAGTGTTCAAATTCTTCTTTTCACCTTGAAATACAACACTCGGACTAGTTTCGTCTACCTTTACAGTGACAGTCTTACAAAAGCAATCTAAACAAGCCATATACTTAGTCAACCAATCCATGCCTAGGATTACATAGAAATCATGCATCAGTAACTCGATGAGTTCCGCTGGAAAAAAGACATTTCCAATTAGAACTCGACAACCTAGGTAATAATCCCCACAAGTCACCCGCTTGCCGATTGAAGTGATGACACTCAACACATACGGTAGCAGCGCTGGCGGCTCCTGTATTCTACCAGAGAATTAAGGTAAAATAAAGGAGTGTGAAGATCCCGAATCAAATAATACTTTAGCTTCTATATCATAAATGAAGACCTTACCTACAACCACATGTTCCGCTGCTTCTGCCTCTTCATGAGTTAAGGCATAGGCGCGGCCTTGTCTGTGGGGTCGGTTTTGTTATCCCTATTTTTGTTGCCCTTGCCTTTGTTGACCTTGACCCTGTCATGTCTGCCCTTGGCCTTGCCTCACCTACTGTTGAGGGTCTAGGTGGTGCTGCACTAAAAGACTGTTGATACTGCTGCTGGGGTGGGGCCCCTTCTTTCTTGGGCACTTTGACAAGCGATGCTCCTTCAAGCCACAGCCGAAACAGGCTCCCGTAGACCTCCAGCATTTACTCGTCTTGTGGCCCTTCCCGCACAAGTCGCAGACTAGCCTTGATGTCCCACCAATAACTCCCTTTAGTTTCTTGGAATGTTGCTAACCCTTTCCAAAAGGTGGGGCACTCCTCCTAGACTCTCCCAAAAATAAGCTCTTATCAATTTCTTCAACCGCATAGGCTCTCTCCATAGCATCATTATATTGGGCTAGATGCTGGAAAGCCGTAGCGTGTCCCTTAATAGCAATCCTCAACCCTTCAAGAAATCTCTCTATTCTTTTCTTCACGGAATCAATCAAGTCTAAAGCAAACCGAGAGAGCTGACTAAATACATGCACGTATTCTGCAATCGTCATGGAGTTTTGCTGTAGAGTGAGAAACTCTACCTTCTTCTTATGTTTCACATGTTCTGGAATAAACTTCTTCCTAAATTGCCTCTTAAAAGCTTCCCACATAGTAGCATCTGGCATAGCCCTAATTTGATCCTGGATATTGTTCCACCATGTATTTGCGACATCTCTGAACATGGATGCTGTGATGACTACTTACTGCCTCTGTGTACAAATCAGTGAATCGAAAATGTTTTCTGTGTGAATGAACCATTCATCAGCTTGTAATGGATCCTCTTGTCCTGTAAACTCCGTGGCTCCACTTTTTTTAAACTTCTCATATAAGGAATTAGGGTCTTTGGGCTGGTTCTACCTTTCTAAAAAAGTGGCCATTGCATTTGCATGGCTGCTTGATTGGCATTACTGGCAGCTAGTTGATGCATCAACATCATGAATCGCTCCTCCATGTTATAAGTAAGATGAGAAGGGGGCGGTGGTGGAGGATCCACACCATCCAATTCAACGTTGTTGAGGTCGTTACGTCCTGAACTGTTATTCGTACTAGACCTAGACGCCATTTATCTGCAGTTATAACGGTAATTAGTCATATATACTATATCATACTGTATCAATATAAGACAAGTTATAATCTTGATGCAAAAATTCAACCCCCAATCGACCCTATCAGAACCTCAACACGTTTCCTAAGATTGCTAAGCCTTTTAATTGACTTCTAGTCGCTCTGATACCATTACTTACGTATGTCACGCCCCGATCCCAAAAATTAGGGATTAAAGTGGGTCCTTAGGATATGAATACGTAATCCTGTAGTAATCCGTGCCATGAAAAGATATGCACGAGTTCCTACAAGGGAGATTCCACAGGAACGTGTGACGTGTGACCAACAACACGTAGATTACAAGTTAACACAAAGCGAGCACCTGTGAAATACATCGGTAATGATCAAAAGCAAAACATAGAAGAGCATGTCATACTATCATACGTAACTTAAGTCTTTTAATTAAACATTCCCATCGCATACATATCTACAAAACCTAAAACATGTCATGTATATAAGGTCCATTTTAAACATCTCCATGAAAAAACCATATCCACAACTGATTCACCCAACTAACCCAACTAAACCACTGGACGCTCTCTATAGGATGACTAGTAAAAGACATCATCATTTTTCAATTCTTCTATACCCCTAGGTACCATTGAAGCACCCTCCGAGGATGCATCAATAGCCGAGTTGGCGTTTGGTTCTATACCTTTAACACCTAGGGTAGTACTGTTAACACGACGATTAAGCAAATATAGAGCTATGCAGAACTATCATAATGTATCAAATGAATTAAAAAGTAAACATTAGTCAAAGAATGCAATAATTGTATACTAGGCATGTTGTGTGTGAGTAACATGTGTAATGAGTAATAACAGAATGTTATATAGATTAATTGGCAACCATGAGGCTATAGTCTCCCAAGAGAGAGCATATCATCTAGAGGGAGCGTACATACATATAGGTCACTAGGAGATCAGACTAGCTTTTCGAGGAGCGCCGACAACTCCTCTGTGGACTATTGCAGTAGCGACATAAAGATACCCAAACTGGTCCCGTCGAACGTAATAAGGGCATAAGCTAGGTGGTGCCGACTCAACGTATCAAGAACGACTAGAATTCGTATCTTTCATACATTTTAGTTATACTTATTATATCATACATAAGGAAACATCGATCTTAAAATCATATTCAATCATGAAAATTAGAGTTAGCAAGGTAATTGATAATTAAACAATGCATACTTATATGAGCTAAGAGAGTTCGAACCTCTCAACCTTAGCTACACCCATTTGACTAATAAGCACACACTTAGTGGAAGCTCAGGCCTAACAAACACGCACTTAGTAGAAGCTTAGGTTTATTTTATCTCAAGGTTGCTAAGAGAGTGGGCACAGGACTAAGTCATGTTGAGGGCAAGGTTTCCTTAACAATATGAATGCATTTGAATCACATGTATCAAGGGAACTTACTAGTCAATCCTATGCTAGATAATCCCTGATCCCAAGGTCATTCAACACGATGTATTCATAAAACGCCTAGTGTCGTTGTATAACCATAACTTGGTATTATATTGTGTACATAAAAGACACCTCTTCTTATGCCAACACTCTTGATATGACATCGGGAATTCGTCCGGAAAGTCAAAAGGAATAAGTGACAGTTCTACACTCGTCCCCCTTATCATTTAATCACCATTAAGCTAATTTAGTTAGAAAAAAGGCGCAATATGTAGAGCCCTACAAGTCATTGGAAACTCTAATATCTTCAGTTCACAGTATCCTTATGGCTTAACCATGTACATGTTACGGTTTAGCCGAGTGGCTCAGGTTTTCTGCCTAATTTCATATACATTTACAGTTCAACCGTATGTTGGCCTACGGCTTAGCCGTACTAAGCTTACGGTTAGGGTTACAGTGATGATTCTTTAAAAAATGCATATTTTCATACACATTTTGACCCATTTTAAGGACTTAATAACTTGAAAGAGCCTCATTTAGTGTCATATCATGGGTTCATGCATTTAAATTCATTTTTATATTTTTCTGCATAAATTGTTTAAAAATCACACTTTTGCATAAATTCTTGAAACCTGCTATTTATGGAAAGTCTATTTTTGGAAAGTTTTGTGCAAATAATTTTTCTCATGAAATAAATTGAGTTTTAATCATTATTAGTTCATTCATATAAAATCATGAAAAATGGTGTGCATTTTCATTATCGCTTTATGAGAGATGGGCCCACAGTTATGCATTTGTGATCTTAGGGGTAAAATAGTCTTTTCACATGAATTCACATTTGTTTTGTAAAAAATTAATTATATGGGTCCCATTTATAAAGAATTGAGGCAACGAACTGATTTTCAAGAAAAAGGAGAGAAGAATTTAAGAGAAAAAGAAATTAGAAGAAAATTACGAAAAGTTGGCTTCATGATCCCACACACATATGCACATGTCTGGGGTAAACTTGTAAAACATTCAAGATTGGGTCCATTTATTTGTTGCACATTTTTAAGAAATTTTAAAGAGAATTTAAAGAATATCTAATCAAAGATGGACAAGGAAAGCCACATACGAGTTCTTTTTGGAGAAAGAGAATATTTAATTGAGAAAAAAATAAAAATAAATATCCAAGAAAGCTATTCCACATCCAACACATGTTTTGGATTAGATTTTAGCTAAAAAAATAAAGAAAAAAAAATCAAGGGAGAATTATCTAGAAGATCTCTTCAAGTTAAGAGCCAACAAGGAAAACTTTCCAAAAAAAGAAAGTTGACAATGCAAAGAGATAAAAGGAGAAGTTCTACACGTCATGTGGGCTAAGTTTGATTCCAAGAGAGGATTCTTATCCCTATATTATCTCTCAAAAGATCTCAATGCAAGGTGGCACATACAAGAAAGGAAAGAAGCATCAAAGAGGGACTTCTAGACAAAGCAAGTAAGGAAAGAAAAGAAAAATAAAAAGAAAAAAATCCCAAAAGATATTGCACATCCAAAGCATTGTTTGGAGCCCTTTTTCTTTCATTTTTTTAAATTATTTTCAAGATTTTAGAGTTTGAGAAAGAGTAGGACTTGAAAAAGTATAAATAGGGCACCCCTCTCTCATATTCTTCATGGAAGAATTACTCACCTCCCACCTCTAGATTTCTACACTCCATCTCTCTCTCTTATCTCTCCATCTTAAGTCATCAAGGAGGCTTAGCCCTAAAACCATACCACCAACCTTGAAAATCAATTAGAAGGAGGAATTCTTTTCCATCCTAGTATGTATAATCTTTTGTTTTAATTTTTTTTCATCTTATGTGAAAGATTGTCATACTAGTTCAATAATATTCATCTTCTTATTCTTCTTAGTCTTATGATTGTATGATTGCTAAACTTGTGTTTTTCTTGTTTGGATTGACGACCCAAATAGAGAGCATATTTTAAGAAATTATTAGGCCTAAATTAAGAGAGAATTTTAAGTGAATATATTGCCTTTGACTTCCATTGTTATTACCACCTTTGACTTCAATTGCTTACCGCCTTTGACTTCCTGTAATTTTTTATTTTATTTTACTGCACTTTTGAATTTTAAATTTCTGTAATTTTAATTCCTACACTTTTCTTGTTAGTTTTCCTACACTTTGTTTCAATTTTCTGCACTTTATGTTCTTGCATAGTTATTTTCTTTTGAATTATTTACTGCTGTAGGTTGCATTAGATTCATGCATATTTCACTTTTCAATCATGTTTAATGGTGATGATCATGATAAGTTTAAAAATTAGATTTTCAGTTTTAACAATACCACAACTCTTAATTAAAAAATTGTCTAGATTTTTTTGTGCAGAAAATATTTTCAATTGAGTCACATGTTGGATGATTTCTTCTAAATCAGATTTGCACATGTGTTGCTTGATGTTTCCAACTGTTTTAAATCTAAATTCAGAACTGAAAATTTAATGAAAACAGTCCAAAAATAGTTTTAAAACTGTAGTGAAAGTTGGTCATTATTCAAGTGATTGTGTGACATATTTGTGAAGTGTATAAATGTTTTTTAGAACTAATTTCTGTTGAATAAATTTTCAGATCCAAAATACATCTTTTTGAACTAAATTCTGAGTGTTTGTTAACAGCCCAAATTTGTATTGCAAGAGTTGTCACGACCCGAGCCCAGATTTCGGGGGTTAGTGAAAAGCTAAACCGGTGACACACGTACTCCCGTGCACGTGCATCCAAACCCAGTCCAGATGCACGCACACAAGGGATCTAACACGTGCGAACTAAGCGTACGCGGAAGCTGTACATATCATAGCAAGCAACAAAGGAAAATAGCGGAAGCCAAAAACAAATGCGAAACGGAAAAGGCAAGATAATTACAACTGGAAAACCAAAACAAGTCTGAGTACACGACAAAATGAAGATGTACAAATATACAGAGTACAAAGTCCAGAGTGCCAAAGTGCCAGAATACAAAATCTCAAAAACCAAAACTCAGAACAGAAGGCCACTGATATGCATGCACGCACTCGGCAGAGGTGATCAGGCCCACTCTGTCAAACCGGAGGGCGCCTCTACACTCGGCCCTGCAGCCTCCGCGACCGCCGGGGAGCTGGGCAAGGGATCTGTGCCTGCAACACCACAGACAACACAAATGAATACAACGATCCAGCAAATACAAGTAACAGGGATGAAACACTCATAGTATCAAGGTGAATAAAATAATGACAGAAGATCAAATACCGAGTTTCATCTTAGTATGCTAAGCAAATCGTGCATAGAATTAAAGCATGATAAGGGAATCAAAGTATAGAAATACTGAACTAAGTGGCTACTACGTTAACCATATTCTCTCTAATAGAGAGCAGAGCAGAGCAGATGAGAACACCACTGACCGGGCCAGGGTGCAAGTGGGTCTCGGTTTCCTGGGTTCCGGGGTCCCAACACAAAGCAACACTGCAGTTACAGAGACACAGAGATCTAAGCCAAAGGTAACCCCGTCGGGTATCCTAGGGCTGAGGCTGAGTAGAGCCAGACTAATAGCAATCAAATCAAATCCATAGAAAGGGAGATTATCCGCTTTGGACTCACCGATGACAAAGACCGGATCTTATCCTCACGTATTAACCTCTGGGTAGAGCCACCAGGGAATACCCAAAAATCAGAGATAGACAAAGCCAACAAAGCATATAAATTAAGCCAAAGCACAGCATAGTTCAGAACTTAGTGCCGAACGAAGAATAAAACAGATATACAGAACGAAAGCAAAATGACTGCGGAATGCATATACATAGATTGGCAGAACAGAGGGCAAAACTATAAACAATATGCAATGCATCTCAGATTAATACGGAGTCAAGGTTCATTACAAGCCAGCCTTAATATAGTTATTCACTGTCACTAACCGTGCATGTTGATGTAGTTTTAAGTCAGTCAATGCACCGTTGCCATCAAAGTGTTGCAATGTACTCTTTGCGTGCACCGACATCCCTTAAACCAACACCCATGGGGAGGTGCTTAACAGTGATCAACGCTCACATGAATAAGTCACAGCCTAACAGACTCTTCATGCGATCCAAGGAATCCATTGGGCCGGTTTACATGGGTGGTTAACATGTATTTGAGCCCTACAAGTCTCACCATTACCCTAAGTTATATTTCAGAAATTGCCAGGCCTAACGGTTTAGCCATGAGGGACCTATGGTTAAGCCGAAGACATCTTACGCGCTCATCGTAATATGCACTACGGCTTCACCTTGGTTCCATTCAAAACACAGCTAAACTGGTCATCTTCCACCTCTGATCTGATACCTTTTTCGGCTGGGCTACAGTCAGTATACGGCTTAGCCGTAGACCAATCCACGGCTTAGCCGTAGCAATTCACGGCTTAGCCGTAGCCACACAGTAGGCACACTGTCTCTGGAAAGTTTCGACTGATCAGAGATTTAATCCACGGCTGGGTTACGATTGGGTCACGGCTAGCTTACGGCTCAGCCGTAGGACAATTTACGGCTCAGCCGTATCCTAGCCGTAGAACAAAATCAAAATTTCAAGTCTCTGGATTGTGAGCCGTAGAAAGTTACGGCTTAGCCGTACAATACAGAACACGAATTCGGGATAGTTACAGAAACTGAAATTTGGTACAGAAACGTCTCCAAACAAATTACAGAGGTTCCAAATTCACAAAAATTGGCTGTAAAACATTCTATACAAAAAATAAGAGAGAATCAAAGCAATCAAACAAAACACCCATATGTGTTATCAAAACCTGTACTTATACTTGCCTCAAAGCTCTAACAATCCACCGACTCAAGCTCCAAATCAACTAAAATCAAAGCAAATCAAAGAAATAAACCATGCATGAGGTGTAGACACAGCAACCGAGAAAGAGAGGTGCAATTGGAGATGAAGAAGAAAGAGATTTGGAGAGAACCCACTTACCAAAGTCACAAACAGAGATGAGGGAAGAAGGAAAACCCAAATCAAGATGGGTGCAAGCTCCCAACACCAATAAAACGAGAAGAGAATGAAAAGAAGAGAGAGAACGTGGAGCTCCTGGAGATCTTCTTGCATGCAGTCGACTAAGGGAATGAGCAAGAGAGAGAGACACCTGGAGCATGACTCATATTTATAGATTTGGAAGTTTAAAACAAGATCCAATGAGTTTAAGCAATTTACAGTTTAAGTCACACGAAGGTCCAACTTCTCCAATTGACTCCAAATGGGTCTGACACAGTTATGGAATATAACGAGCTCAACAAAATACACGTGCTGACACCAAGATGATGCAAATATGATGCAAGCAAAGCAAAAGCAAAATTACGAAAAAGGGCTTAGAACTACCTATTCCAGGTCAAAGGTTGCTCAACTACCTATCCAAGACCCAAAACCAAGTCCAAAAGAATAAAACAACAGAAACACACACTAATGAGCCACTAATCCGGCTCAAAGGGGATCGGAGTGTTACATCCTCCCCCACTAGGAATCATTCCGTCCTCGGAATGACTACCTACCTGCGCAAAGAGCTGTGGGTACTGGCGCGCTAGCTGCTCCTCTAGCTCCCATGTAGCCTCATCTGGACCATGATGTTCCCACAACACTTTGACCCATCTGATAGTCCTGGTACGGAGAATCTGCTCTCGTGTCCCAACGATGCGAAACGGACGCTCAACGTAAGTGGCATTAGGTTGAATCTGGATGTCATCGTAGCGAATCACATGGCTCGGATCTGGAACATACTTACGGAGCATCGACACATGGAATACATCGTGAACACCGGAGAACTCGACTGGAAGCATCAACCGATAGGCTAAATCTCCAACTCGGCTCTTGACTTCAAACGGTCCTACATATCTCGGAGCTAACTTGCCCTTCTGACCAAATCTCACCGTACCTTTCATTGGAGAAACTTTAAGAAACACCCAATCTCCGACTTGGAATGCCAAAGGTCTCCTCCGAGTATCCGCATAACTCTTCTGTCTGGATCGAGCAATCTTCAGATTCTCTATCACTTTCTGCACTTTCTCTGTCGTCTCAGCAATGATTGTCGGACCGTGGAAACTTCTTGTTCCTACCTCTTCCCAGCACACTGGGGTCCTGCACTTGCGTCCATATAGAGCCTCATATGGTGCCATACCAATGCTCTCGTGGAAGCTGTTGTTGTAGGCAAACTCACATAATGCCAGATGCATATCCCATTCCTTCTCAAAGTTCAACACACTCGCTCGGAGCATATCCTCCAACGTCTGAATGGTACGCTCCGACTGTCCATCAGTCTGGGGGTGGTATGCCTTACTAAAACTCAGCTTCGTGCCCATAGCTTCCTGAAATGCTCTCCAGAATGAAGACACAAAACGACTGTCACGATCCGACACAATCGATACTGGGGTGCCATGCAATCTGACTATCTCGTCAACAAACTTCCTGGCCATCTCTGTGAATGTCATCCCTTTCTTGAACGGAAGGAAATGTGCTGACTTCGTCAATCTGTCCACTATTACCCAGATCGCATTGTTCTTTCTACTGGTCGGCGGAAAACCGGAGACAAAATCCATGGTAATGTGCTCCCACTTCCACTGTGGAGTATGTAGTGGATGCAATGATCCTGGAGGTCGCTGATGATCAGCTTTCACCCTCTGACAGGTCAAACATCGAGCTACGAACCCTGCGATCTCCCGCTTCATATTATTCCACCAAAATCTATCCTTCAAGTTTCGGTACATTTTCGTACTCCCTGGGTGCATCGCATATCGGGCATCGTGCGCATCTGTCAACAACTTATCTTTCAGCTCAACCACAGCGGGAACACACAACCGATTCCTGAAGTACAAAACTCCATCTACCAGGCTGAAATCAGGTCGATCTGCAATCCGATCTCTGAACTTCACCAGGAGGGGGTCCTCAAACTGGCGATCCTTGATCTGCTGAATCACCTCAGGCTGAAACACGACGGTAGTAGCTAACGTCACTAATCCACCTACCATCCGAACCTCAACAGGCTGGTCATGCACAAGCATATAAAATCCTACCAACACCTGAAGACTGTCTGTCCTCCTGCTGAGTGCATCTGCAACTACATTCCCTTTGCCTGGGTGGTACTTGATCGGAAAGTCCTAATCCTTAATGAACTCCAACCACCTTCGCTGCCTCATATTCAAGTCATGCTGATCAAACAGGTACTGCAGACTGTGATGGTCGGAATGGACCTCAAACTTCACACCGTACAAGTAATGCCGCCACAACTTCAGTGCAAATACAATGGCTGCTAGCTCCAAGTTATGTGTGGCATAGTTCTTCTCATGCTCTTTCAGCTGTCTGGATCCATAGGCAATCACTTTCCGATTCTGCATCAGTACACAGCCTAGTCCAACTCGAGAAGCATCGGAATAAATCACAAATCCCTCACTACCATCCGGAAGAGTCAACACTGGCGCCGTAGTGAGTTTTTCTTTCAGCATCTGAAAACTACGCTCACACTTCTCTGTCCACTCATACGGGACCTTCTTCCGAGTCAACTGAGTCAGCGGGGCTGAAATCTTCGAGAAGTCCTGCACGAACCTGCGGTAATATCCCGCCAAACCCAGAAAACTCCGAATCTCTGTCACTGATCTAGGACGGGGCCAATGGACTACTGCCTCAATCTTAGCCGGATCCACCATCAATCCCTCTCTAGAAATCTTATGACCCAGAAATGCAACTGGCTCTAACCAGAACTCACACTTGGACAACTTTGCATACAACTTGTGATCTCTAAGCAGCTGCAATGCTTTCCTCAGATGGTCTGTATGTTCCTCAGCAGTCTTCGAATAGACCAATATGTCATCTATGAAAACCACAACAAATTGTTCCAAAAAGGAAGTAAACACTCTATTCATCAATGCCATGAAAGCTGCGGGTGCGTTCGTCAAACCAAATGACATGACAAGGAACTCGTAGTGTCCATACCGAGTCCTGAAAGCTGTCTTAGGAACATCCTCATCCTTCACTCGGAGCTGGTGATATCCTGACCTCAAGTCAATCTTCGAGAAGTAAGCTGCACCCTGAAGCTGATCGAACAACTCATCGATCCTAGGCAATGGATATTTGTTCTTGATGGTCACTTTGTTCAACTGCCTGTAGTCAATGCACATCCGGAAACTGCCATCCTTCTTCTTAACAAACAATACAGGAGCTCCCCAAAGTGAAACACTTGGGCGTATGAACCCTTTATCCAACAGATCCTGCAACTGTTTCTTCAATTCCAACAACTCTGCAGGTGCCATACGATATGGAGCTCTGCTGATGGGTGCTATACCTGGTATCACGTCAATCGAGAACTCTACCTCTCGAACTGGAGGCAACTCTGGCACATCCTCCGGAAAAACATCCGGAAACTCGCTGACTACTGGGATCTCACTGAGCTGTCGCTGATCTTTCTTTTCTGAAATGAATGCAAGAAATCCCTCACATCCCCTACGAAGCATCCTATCTGCCTTGCAAGCAGAGATCACACGCCTTGGGCAATTCGTCTGGCTGCCCTCAAATCGAAAACCGCTGCCCAGATCAAAATAGATAGCTTTGCTGTAGCAATTGATACACGCATGATATCTCGCAAGCCAGTCCATACCAAGAATCACATCAAAATCCAGTGTCGTGAGCAACACGAGGTCTACCGGGAGCTGATGACCAGCTATCCGCACATCACACTGAGGGTAGAAGACACTGCACTCCACACGTTTACCAACCGGAGTGGATACTAGTAACAAGTATGGAAGTGGTGTGGGTCGCTGTCGAAGCTGCACAGCAAAATGGGGTGCTACGTACGAACGCGTAGACTCGGAGTCAAATAAGGCTAAAGCTTCAGCATCAGAAATTAAAATTTTACCTTCCACGACAGTAGCTTCCTCCGCGCCCTCATGTGTAGTAGCATAAGCTCGTGCTGTCTGGCGGTTCTGCTTCTGGGCTGGGCGAGCTGTCTGAGGTTTGCCCTGCGCTGTAGGTCCTGCCGATCTCGTCTGCGGAGAGGACTGAAACTTCGGGCATTGGGCCCGCTTGTGATCCGTAGAGCCACAACCGAAACAGGCTCCACTCTTCCTCCAGCATCTGTCTGTTGGGTGATCCTTCCCACAGTGACCACAAATCACCTGAGTACTGCTCGAACTACCCTGCTTACCCTTGAACTTCTTCTGAAACTGACTTCTGCCACTGGAACCTGCTGCCCTCTTAGCCTCTGTTCGCTCCTCCTCAAATATGGCCTCTGCATCATAGGCCCTGTCAATAGCGTCATCCAATGTAGCCGGCCACATGCAAGCAACCACGTGGCGTTTATGCCTCGGGTTCAGGCCGTTGACGAAGCAAGTCACCTTCTTATGCTCAGTGTTCACCATGTCCTCTGCAAAGTGAGACAACTCTGTAAACTTGTGTACATAATCTGCAACTGACATCTGTCTCTGCTGAAGGTTGAAGAATTCCACTTCCTTGGCTCGCTGAATATGGAGAGGCATGAACTTCCGACGGAATTGCTGCTTGAAGGTCTCCCAAACGGTGGCACTGGGCATAGTCTGAAATGAGCTCTTAACACTCCTCCACCATGTCTTGGCTACACTCCGAAGCATGGAGGCTATGAGAACTACCTTCTGTTTGTTGCTGCACACAATCGTATCAAATAGCTCTTCAGTCTGCTCCAACCATTGCTCAGCCTGCGAAGCATCCTCTATCCCATGGAACTCAGTCGCCCTTCGCTTACGGAACTTGTCGAAAAGAGCATTTGGATCTGATTCCTTGGACTAGAAAATCACTTGCTGATCTATACGAGGTGATGCTGACGCAGCAGCTTGACTTTGCCTATCCACCATGGATGCCATCTGCGCCTGTAATGACTGCATAGACTGCATCATCATCATTAAACGTTCCTCACTACTAATATGTGGGGGTACCAATCCACTATCACCGTTATGGCCCTGTTGATTCTCATCCCGAGATCCTGATCCTGATGCCATCCTGCAAAAGGAAAAGAAACACAACACACAAATATAAAATGCCCTGAGTTAGTCAAATCCCACTTCAACATATTAGACTTCGAGTCAAATAGTTGATAGCATTATCTCACCACGATCTTAAATGCCTACATGCTTATAACTAGCATGCTCTGATACCATACAATACGTATGTCACGACCCGAGCCCAGATTTCGGGGGTTAGCGAAAAGCTAAACCGGTGACACACGTACTCCCGTGCACGTGCATCCAAACCCAGTCCAGATGCACGCACACAAGGGATCTAACACGTGCGAACTAAGCGTACGCGGAAGCTGTACATATCATAGCAAGCAACAAAGGAAAATAGCGGAAGCCAAAAACAAATGCGAAACGGAAAAGGCAAGATAATTACAACTGGAAAACCAAAACAAGTCTGAGTACACGACAAAATGAAGATGTACAAATATACAGAGTACAAAGTCCAGAGTGCCAAAGTGCCAGAATACAAAATCTCAAAAACCAAAACTCAGAACAGAAGGCCACTGATATGCATGCACGCACTCGGCAGAGGTGATCAGGCCCACTCTGCCAAACCGGAGGGCGCCTCTACACTCGGCCCTGCAGCCTCCTCGACCGCCGGGGAGCTGGGCAAGGGATCTGTGCCTGCAACACCACAGACAACACAAATGAATACAACGATCCAGCAAATACAAGTAACAGGGATGAAACACTCATAGTATCAAGGTGAATAAAATAATGACAGAAGATCAAATACCGAGTTTCATCTTAGTATGCTAAGCAAATCGTGCATAGAATTAAAGCATGATAAGGGAATCAAAGTATAGAAATACTGAACTAAGTGGCTACTACGTTAACCATATTCTCTCCAATAGAGAGCAGAGCAGAGCAGATGAGAACACCACTGACCGGGCCAGGGTGCAAGTGGGTCTCGGTTTCCTGGGTTCCGGGGTCCCAAGACAAAGCAACACTGCAGTTACAGAGACACAGAGATCTAAGCCAAAGGTATCCCCGTCGGGTATCCTAGGGCTGAGGCTGAGTAGAGCCAGACTAATCGCAATCAAATCAAATCCATAGAAAGGGAGATTATCCGCTTTGGACTCACCGATGACAAAGACCGGATCTTATCCTCACGTATTAACCTCTGGGTAGAGCCACCAGGGAATACCCAAAAATCAGAGATAGACAAAGCCAACAAAGCATATAAATTAAGCCAAAGCACAGCATAGATCAGAACTTAGTGCCGAACGAAGAATAAAACAGATATACAGAACGAAAGCAAAATGACTGCGGAATGCATATACATAGATTGGCAGAACAGAGGGCAAAACTATAAACAATATGCAATGCATCTCAGATTAATACGGAGTCAAGGTTCATTACAAGCCAGCCTTAATATAGTTATTCACTGTCACTAACCGTGCATGTTGATGTAGTTTTAAGTCAGTCAATGCACCGTTGCCATCAAAGTGTTGCAATGTACTCTTTGCGTGCACCGACATCCCTTAAACCAACACCCATGGGGAGGTGCTTAACAGTGATCAACGCTCACATGAATAAGTCACAGCCTAACAGACTCTTCATGCGATCCAAGGAATCCATTGGGCCGGTTTACATGGGTGGTTAACATGTATTTGAGCCCTACAAGTCTCACCATTACCCTAAGTTATATTTCAGAAATTGCCAGGCCTAACGGTTTAGCCATGAGGGACCTATGGTTAAGCCGAAGACATCTTACGCGCTCATCGTAATATGCACTACGGCTTCACCTTGGTTCCATTCAAAACACAGCTAAACTGGTCATCTTCCACCTCTGATCTGATACCTTTTTCGGCTGGGCTACAGTCAGTATACGGCTTAGCCGTAGACCAATCCACGGCTTAGCCGTAGCAATTCACGGCTTAGCCGTAGCCACACCGTAGGCACACTGTCTCTGGAAAGTTTCGACTGATCAGAGATTTAATCCACGGCTGGGTTACGGTTGGGTCACGGCTAGCTTACGGCTCAGCTGTAGGACAATTTACGGTTCAGCCGTATCCTAGCCGTAGAACAAAATCAAAATTTCAAGTCTCTGGATTGTGAGCCGTAGAAAGTTACGGCTTAGCCGTACAATACAGAACACGAATTCGAGATAGTTACAGAAACTGAAATTTGGTACAGAAACGTCTCCAAACAAATTACAGAGGTTCCAAATTCACAAAAATTGGCTGTAAAACATTCTATACAAAGAATAAGAGAGAATCAAAGCAATCAAACAAAACACCCATATGTGTTATCAAAACCTGTACTTATACTTGCCTCAAAGCTCTAACAATCCACTGACTCAAGCTCCAAATCAACTAAAATCAAAGCAAATCAAAGAAATAAACCATGCATGAGGTGTAGACACAGCAACCGAGAAAGAGAGGTGCAATTGGAGATGAAGAAGAAAGAGATTTGGAGAGAACCCACTTACCAAAGTCACAAACAGAGATGGGGGAAGAAGGAAAACCCAAATCAAGATGGGTGCAAGCTCCCAACACCAACAAAACGAGAAGAGAATGAAAAGAAGAAAGAGAACGTGGAGCTCCTGGAGATCTTCTTGCATGCAGTCGACTAAGGGAATGAGCAAGAGAGAGAGACACCTGGAGCATGACTCATATTTATAGATTTGGAAGTTTAAAACAAGATCCAATGAGTTTAAGCAATTTACAGTTTAAGTCACACGAAGGTCCAACTTCTCCAATTGACTCCAAATGGGTCTGACACAGTTATGGAATATAACGAGCTCAACAAAATACACGTGCTGACACCAAGATGATGCAAATATGATGCAAGCAAAGCAAAAGCAAAATTACGAAAAAGGGCTTAGAACTACCTATTCCAGGTCAAAGGTTGCTCAACTACCTATCCAAGACCCAAAACCAAGTCCAAAAGAATAAAACAACAGAAACACACACTAATGAGCCACTAATCCAGCTCAAAGGGGATTGGAGTGTTACAAGAGTAAAAAAAATCTGATGGGAATTGAGTTCAATTTGGACAATTTGTACATGGATATATGTGGACTGTTTTGAGAATTGTTGGAACCATTATCAAAACTGATTTTATGTGTTTAATTGATAAGTTTCAGATCTAAAATTGAACTAAAACAACAAGAAGAAACTGATTTTTGAATTCTTTTTGGCAAACCCTCCAGTTCATGCATCATACATCACATTTGCTACTTCACCATGTTAGAAATAGACTGCATGCTCATGCATTGAGTCCATCGTTTTTCTTCATCATTCTTGCATCTTGTTTATTTTAGGAAATTGAGTTTTCAGATTTGTATTTATTTTCTTTAATTTATCATGTTTGAGTAAATTCATTCGTAAAAAGAAAGTTTTGTATGTGGTTGTCTTGTAGTTGTTTGTACAATTGTATTGAATATTGTTGTTTGAGGAATTTGTTTAGCATTAGGAGATTATTAATTTGATTTTTTTTCCATTTAGAGTTTCATCTAAACTTAAATTTCTTTCTTGAATAGGATTTAGAAATCATTTGTTTTTTAGAAAGTAAAGATTTTTAACTGAACATAGTTTCTAAATTAGGAAAGTTGTGTTTTCTTTCTAACTTATTTGTTTGTAACTTTGTTTAGTTTTATTTTTAGTAAGTTTATAATTGTAGATTTAGTTTTATTGGAAGTTCTAACATGTGTTTTGTTTTGCAGTAAATTTAATTTTATTTTTAGGAACTTTTAGATTTAGGATTTACTTTCTTTATTTGAATTGTGATTGTGATTATTTCGTTTTAGGAATGTATGTACTTGTTAGATTTTAATTAGGCTAGTTTTAGAATTTTGTTTAGGCAGGTGACAAGTTGAAAATGTTTTAAACATAGCTTCCTGTAGATTCGACCCCGTACTTACCGGGATATTACTACATCGCAGCTCTGCACTTGGAGTTTACAAACATACGGCTAGGTACGGTTTAGCCGTAGTACATTTCACGGTGTAGCCGTGGGTAAGCCGCAGAAGGAAGTTAAAATTTTAGGCTCTTAGGAAAGGTCACCGTAAAATGGCTTACGGCTTGGTCACGGGATAGGTACAACTTAGCCGTAATTTATTCCACAGTGCAGCCATGGGTTAGCCGTAGGACAAGAATAGGTTTTAGTGCTCTCAGGACTTTAAGCCGTACACATTTACAGCTCAGCCGTAGCTTCACCATAAGCTTAAGAATTTTTGAAGCTGATTCTGAAACTTGAGTTCAATACAAAACTCTGAGGTGTGAAGGTTAAGGGAGCTTCCTATGACTTTCAAAATGTCACTATGGGTTGTTCAAGGGCCACATAACACCCATATTACCTACTCACTCTCTAATGCATTCAATTAACACATATACATGCTTAAATCAAAGAGGAAAGAGCGGTAGCTTAAGAATTGGAATAATCAATCTAAGAGCCAATAATTAAACATACATGCAGTACCATATATACTCTAATATGTGCCTTATACAATGCTTGACCCTACTCAACTCCTCCTTGGTGTGTGATTAGGGAAAATCCTCAATGGAAAGTGGGTTCTCTACATAAAAGACATGCAAATGGTGAATGTGATGTAGAATGAATGTATGTCATATAATTGAGTCTTCTTGATTATAACAAACCCAAAAATGTGAAATGAAAGTAGATTCTTACCCTTTAAGGAGCTGTAACTTGGTGGAAAAGAAGCTTTCCAAAGAGAAAATACATAAGGAAAGATAAAGAAGAGGAATGGACGCTTTTACCTAACATGCAAGGCTTCAATCTTCGTTGGCAGCTTCACAAGTAAAAGGAGAAGAAGAAGAAGAGTAGAGAAGAGAAGTGGCTTCAACATACAGAAAGAAAAATGAGAAGGAACCTTGAGTTCACTCTTTTAAATGAAACTTTTCCAAGTGTTTACATGCAAGCCCAAGTTTTCGGGATATATACAGTTTAGGTCACATGGCCTCAAATGGGCCAAGATGAGTCCGAATCAAGTTAGGCCCAACATGAAAGATGATCAACACAAAAAATTACACAAGATGCAACTAATGAGCTGTTTATATGATGCAAGAACAAATTACAAAAAGGGTCTTTAACTACCTAGGTAAGGTTTGAACTCGACCCGACTATTTATTCATGACCCGAGCCCTAAAAGTTTGAGTTAAATTAGCCTAAACACATTTTAATTAATGTAAAACAAGATTAATTAGTATAAACCGAGGTTAGTTGGGATCAAGACCTTGCACGCAGCACCAACGCAACTATTTCTAGAACATAGGATAATGCGTGGCTCAGTGGAGTACATCCATTACTAAACTAGTTATAAAAAGGGAACCATGACTTGAGCAGTTGCAAAGAAAGTGGGATCATCGATTAGACGTGGATTACTGGGATAAAAGGGAAAGGCGATGGGACTGACAAAGAAAAGTGGTATAAATTAGACTTGGAAAAAGGAGAAAAGAGAGCCTGATTCATTACATAAACAAGAAAGCATTTACTTCCGAAATAACTTAAAATTTGGAGGGCCATTGGTCAGAAACACTCCGACCATAGGAACTCATTATTTCCTTTATGCACATATAGTCTAGCACCACCTCAGCTGAGGTCTTCCCTCCAAAGGGACCATCCTTCTCTTTTCGACTAACTCTAAAACACAACGACACCTCACAACCTCTCCCCATTTCCAAATAGCACCCTACAAACTCTCTCACCAAATTTGACCTTATAATATTTGGCACCGTCTATGGGAACGAATATCCCAACCCATTGATTAACCACATGGTATATTAATGAGGAGTGGTAGTTTGAAACACTTGTTTTGAAATCACTAAACTTCTAAGCTCATGAAAGAGGAGCATAGGGCAAAGAGCCTTAACTCTAGGTCAAGCTCCTAGTCATGTACTCATGTGATGAACCAAAGCCTGATATGAATTTAGACCTCCCTCAAAAGGAGGAGCATCAGTATGTGTGGTAGGAAATACACTGACATGGCGAAAAAGTGAGGAACTATATCTCACCCCTCAACAGCTCAAAACAATGCTTAGAATCCAGTCAGGAGTTACCTTCATTCGGAACCCTTCATACAAGTATGGAACGTGCATTTAAGCGAACTATCCAAGGATGGGCAGAGAAAATAAGGTGACAACGAAGGAAGATTAATCATCCCCAGTAGTAACTAAATTTCGAAAGAGACTGCCTCGGGAGAATGGGAAACCTTTCACCTTTTAGATCCAAGGAGAATGGTCCTCACACCAACCCATCCATCGCCAAAGAACTCTGAGTCGAAAAACTTGGACTCGGCACAACGAGCTCAGTGCCAAGGATCATGAGTATCGAAGGAGGACTCAGGTAGATGTAACAAGCCAAGCTTCAAGCAGTCGACAATGGCAAAAATGCAAGTCTAGAGAGACCTTTTCTAGACGGAGCGAATAGTCGAACCATAAAGTAAAGGTTAGTAGGCACAAACTGCAGTCCCTGAGAGGGAAACGCTTTAAATAAACAATGAAAAAGGGAGATATCTGAGCATTGATCAAGGAAGCGCTGGGAGATCAGACACTACTGATGAGGGGTTCTACCCAGGAAAGGAGAAACAAGCACCTACTGCAAAACTTCACTTCCCCCTTCTCCAAGGAAATCAACAAAGATGAGCTTCTTGGGCATTTATCGGCACGAAAGTTAAAAATTTATGATGGTGCCACAGACTCGACTGATCATGTGCAACATTGCTAGCAATCAATGGTTCTCTGGACTAGAAATGACTCCTTTATGTGTAAGTTCTTCCAGTCCTGTCTGGGGTACCTGGCCCTCAAGTGGATCAGTCGGCTAGGACCAAGGACGATACGGAATTTCAGGGAGCTAGCATAATCATTTGTTGCTCGATTCATCAATAATAGCAAATAGCCGAAGGATGCGGGAGTTCTGTTAGCATTGAAGAAAGGTGATAAGGAGAACTTGAAGGAGTATAGCATGATGTACTGGCACATTTATAACAAGGTAGATAATTCTAGTGAGCAGGTGGTAGTGGATACCTTTAAGCTAGGACTTCTGAAGGAAAGCCAGTTACAACAGTCCCTAACAAGGCGCCCTCCCACTGACCACGACAAGTTGGTGGAAAGGATTGAGCAATATATAAAGCTTGATGAAGAATTGGGGGACCCAAGCCTTCTGAGATCGGGAGTCGTAAGAGAAAAGAGGAGGACAAGAAAGACAGGAAAAAAAGAAGAATCTAGTCAGCTTAAACCGACTAAGGGAGCATTTGAAGGCATTTACACGGTGTTTAAGGATCCAATTTACTGGATCTTGAACCAAATTAAAGACAAGCTGTATTTTATACTGCCACCTAAAATGGTGAGCAACCCCACTTGAAGGAACTAGAACTATGGTATTCTTACCACCTAGAAAGGGACATTGATCACAAAACCCCAAATACAAAGTTATCCGATGTAGTAATATTCCAGTGAGTATGGGGTCGAGTCCACAGGGAGTAAATATGGTTAGGTCCTTTTCAACTTAACAAAAGTCTAAACTAATAAAATAAATGATTCCTAATTGTAAAATTAATCCTAAACCTGTTCCTACACTCTAATCAATGTTACAATGCATGATAAACATAAAACAATTGCTGAATGACTCAATCTAAATATGAAACTACTTGTATACAACCCTTTTTGAAGGCTCTATACAACTGACCTAAAATGATATAAACCTAACTTAATTAGATAGAATTTAAACCTTAATAACACATGTTTTAAAACAAACAAAAATTGAAAAAGAATATTAAACAAAGTGCATGAATGAAGATAACCAACACAAACTGGAACTACAAAATTTCTACACATAGGTAGTTTGTCCACTCTGTATTTGAGCCCTTTGTTTCTAAACTTCCCAAATTTGTTTTCATATGAAACTTAGGGGGTTTAAAAGTACAATTATCAAAGTTCAATTCCAGCATTTTTTACAGAAAAATTCAATGATTTGATAGGGTAATCAATTCCAAAGTTTCGAACAAAAATCTGCCCTGCTGCTGAAATCTGTATGCAAACTGTTTTACTAGTATGTGTTTAAGCCACTGAAAATTTTACTTCCAAAAATCATTTTTTCTCTAAAATTTTTATTTTTTAAATCTATTTCACTGAGAAACAATTCCTCCAAATTACAAGGCAAAATAATATCACTGAGTAGAGTTTAAATCGTCAAAATTCGAACTAAATGCACCATTGTATGCTGTCTTTTTGTGCAATCTCTTTTTAATTAGAAATTCAACTTTTTATTTTTGTTTAAAACTCATAAATTTCATATATGAGAATTAAATTTTCAAAATGTAATGATTATGCATGATTCTAAAATCTAATTCCATCCATAAGTTATGCAAGATATCATTATAGGAATTGATAAAAACTTCAAATAGAAGGAAACATAAAGACAAGGAATTTAAAAGTAGTAATTGCAAAAATTTAGATGTAGTGAAAACATGGAATTTAAATGTAGTAGGACATGAATTTAAAAGTAGTAGACAGGAATTTAAAAGTAGTAAAAGTAGTTCAAGTAGTAGATTTGCTATCTTAAGATCTAATCATTTACAAAATTTATCCAACGACTAGAATTTAATCCCAAAGACTTGGATCATCCATTCAAGCATATCCATGAGCATTATAATCAAAATATAGAGACAAACCATGCAAAGGAAGGATCTATAAGAAAGCATAACTTTACTAATAAAGTAGTCTCTTACAAAAGATACATAGATTGAAATAAAAGATCCTACTTACACTAGGATGGATTGGAACCTTCTTCTTCTTCTAGATGGTGGACCAAGTTGGAGGTGTGGCCAATACCGAACCTTTTTGAAGAGCCTTTCTATGTAGAAACTTGAAGTGGAGAAAATATAGCGAAAAGAGGATTAGTAGAGGGAGAGAGGAGCCAACCAAAGCTAGGGTTATGCAAGCTTCCTTCCTTAAGTAGATTTTGGCATTCCAAGTCTCCCTCTCATGAAACTCCTTTAAAAATTGCAGCAATATCCTTTGAGATGGGGTTTGTTTCTTCGCCAACAGGTTTGGATGAGATTTGGATTGAGTAAAAGAGATTTTTCTTGCTAAAGTTCTAGGTGCACTCAGCATTTGAATTTTTGATAAAACTTGCCAAAGGATAAGGTCCCTTTTGATGAGACAATCTCAATCCCGAGTAAAAGATTTATAGCCACATTCCTGAGGTCATAACCTTTTCATTCCAACTCCAAATTATATAATCTTAGGCTCCATAGATATCTACTTTAAAAGATCTTTCCAATGGTATCAATATTGGCCAACTTGATGTACGATTTGAGAGATATGGTCATTTTAATCCAAACTATCCTAAAAAACGAGATTGACTTTCCTTCTTTTGATAGGGTTCTTCTTTTTTTCAATTATCACTTTCTCTTTGCTCCTTAATCTCTAAGCTTGATAAAGATAAGATAAGGTTAAGTTTTGTTGATAAAAATGTCCTTCAATTTAAGCCAAAAGCAATGGCAATAGGGCCCACTTGAAGTAGAATACAAAAACACATGGAAGGGCCTAGTTTTCTCCATTTTTTCTTAAATTTCAAGTGAAGTAGGGTCCACCTCCTTAGCTGGACATCCAAGGCAAGTGAAAAACCTTCCTTGGATGTGCAAAGTACCCATTGAAGGGATAGGAATCTATCTATTGTGGTGGCTTATCCTTTTTCCACTAAAACTCTCTTTTCTCTCATGAATTATCTCCTTTCTTTCTCAAATTTTGCATAAATAATGAGGAGATAATTTAAAAGAGTTTAAATGTAATCCAAATATGAAAATAGAGGAAGCTTGGACGTGCATGATTGTCTGTGGGTCCCCTTATCTTGTATTATTTATTCAATTACTACATCATCGTGGTATTTTCTCAAGCTTTTTTGAAAAAGACTGTAGAGACAGTTCAAGTAGAATGAGTGGACCCCCCTTTTACCTGTGACACATGTGTGAACTCTCCACTATTGACTCATAAAAAAATCACAAAACATTATAAGTATTGCAATGAAGACTTCACAAGCAAATTTTAAGCTCAAGGGCACATAAACCTTAAGGTTGTGGAATGCAAGGTCAAATACTACATCTAGATGTTTATAGCTAATGCAACTCACTCAGAAGACTTTAGATGAGCCCAGAGTAAAGAAGTTCAAATTTCAAAGTTAGTGGACCGATAAGTCTTTAAAAATGCATATTTTCATACACATTTTGACCTATTTTAAGGGCTTATTGAGCCAAAAAAAAGCCTTATTTAGTATGATCTAGTTGTTTCAAGCATTTTAAATTCATTGTAGTGCATTCCTGCATAATTTGTTTAAAAATTACATTTTTGCATACATTTATGAAACTTGCAATTTTTGGAAAATCTATTTTTGGAAAGTTTTGTGAAAATAATTTTTCTCATGAAATAAATTGAATTTTAATCATCATTAGTTCATTCACATAAAATCATATAGAATGGTGTACATGTTCATTGTCATTTCATGAGAGATGGCCCCACAGTTATACATTTGTAATCTTAGGGTTAAAATTATCTTTTCACATGAATTTACATTTGTTTTATAAGAAATTGATGATAAGGGTCCCATTTTCAAAGAATTGAGGCAAAGAAATGATTTTCAAAAGAAAGGAGAGAATAATTGAAGAAAAAAAGAACAAAAAAGAAAAATTTGTAAAGTAGGCTTTGTGGTCCCACACACATATTCACATGTGTGGGGACACACTTGTGGAATGTTCAAGAAAGAGGTCCCACTCTCTAATTATTTCAAGAATTCAAAATTAATGCAAGAAAAGAAAGCTAAGGTGGAGAAAATTCAAGAAAAGAAAGGTCAAAGAAGGAGAATTCAAAAATAGAAAGTCAATCCCATTTTTCTTTGGACAACATACATTAAAATGGTCATAACTCTCAAACCAAGCTTTGTATTTGGATAATTTATCTACCGTTGGAAAGCTCTTTTCCAGTAGATATCCTAGGATCTAAGATTGCATGAATCGGAGTTAAAATGATAAAGATATGACCCTAAGAAGATGGCTGTAATTTTCTACTTAGGACTAATATTGTCTCATCAAAGGTAGGCCCTATTCTTTGGCAAGTGTTAGCTAAGAAAGATGAATACACTTGGAATTCCAGAAAGAGAAGGAATCTTATCTCATCTTAAACTTGAAAGACTTGTTGACTAAGAAAAGGACTTACCAAACGAAGAAAAGCCACATATGAAACCTTCTTTGAAAAGGAGTAGAAGAAAAAATGTATAAATAAGGAACCCTCTACCATACTCTTCATGGAAGAATTGCCCACCTCCCAACTCTAGATTTCTACATCCATTTCTCCCTCTCTTTGTCTCTCTATCTTAAGTCATCAAGGAGGCTTAGCCCTAAAGCCACACCACCAACCTTGAAGTGTCAACTAGAAGGAGGAATTCTTATCCATCCTAGTATATAATTGTTTGCTTTTTATTTTAATCTTTTGTAAAATAATTTCATGCTAATAAAATTTGTTTCTTTTCAATTTTTCTTGTCTTTGATTTTGTGGTGTTCATAATTTTAGTCTTGTTTGTGATTGGGTTAATTTTCATTCTTGTTTAAATATTGGGATAGAATTGGAATCACAACTAGTAACCCATCTTAGTATCCTTTTTAATATACTTTGTTTTCTTAGATATATTGTATGTTTGGAGGCAATGCAAGATTGAGTTAAAGAGGTTTGAGTGAAGAAAGATTAAAGGCCAATTCTGAAATTTATTTCTACACGAAACGGAAATTTGTTATTCTCACTTAGATTGACGACTTAAGATGAAGAATAAGGCCTCGGGACAACACTTCTAATATTTTTGAGAAAAAAATTAAGATAAGGAATTGAAAGGAGCAATCTATCACCTTTGACTTCCTGTTATTACTACCTTTGACTCTAGTTTTACCCCCTTTGACTTCCTGCACTTTTTTTTCTATTTTTTTACACTTTTGTTATTTTTCTTGTTATGTTCATATTGATTTTAAGTTTTGTTTTTGCATAGTTTGATGGTTGGATTAGAGTTCATTGCATGTATTTTCATATCATAAGAGTTTTGTGTATATTAAGGTTGATGAAAATTAAGCCTTCAGATCTGAATCAAATAATAAAATTCGGACTCAATATACAAGCAGCATAACTTAACAGTTTCAGCAAACTGCAGAAATAGTTTTCGACAAAAAGTTCGAAGTGGATAGACCAGTCAAATCATAATATTTTTCGTTGAAAATTGAGAAAATTAAAGTTTAGGATGTGGTTTTTCATTCTCCAGAATTTCAATTCAAAATAATTTCAGAAGGTTTGTGAACCATAGGTTTAAACTTTGTCAATCAGTCAACTCGGATCAAAATTTCTGCACAGAAGTTTGCATAAGTTATCATGTTCATGCATTCATAATTTTTTCATTTTAGATCCTTCTTCACTTCTGTCTTTTTGTTTTTTTTAGTTTCTTGCAACAGTAGAGCATAATTTCTAGTCATTAAACTTAGATTTAAGATGCATTAGGATAGTTCAAATCATGCATAAAATTTGTATCAGCATACTAGTTTTTCATATTTAGAACTTTTTCAGTGTCTCATGGCATGCATTGCATTACTAATTTTACTAACTTTCTAATTTTAATTTTGTTTCTAGTTTTATGTTTTTTTATTGTTTTAGATAATTTCCAAAGTTAAAATATCTTTCTAAACTCGTTTTAATTGAAGATTTTAAATTGGAAAGTTTTCTAGTTTTGGATATTCTAACTTAGAAAGTTTTTAACTTTTGTTTATT
Source organism: Sextonia rubra (assembly GCA_037013555.1). Classification (NCBI taxonomy): domain Eukaryota; kingdom Viridiplantae; phylum Streptophyta; class Magnoliopsida; order Laurales; family Lauraceae; genus Sextonia; species Sextonia rubra. Next base: position 98,104,205 of record JASUAD010000001.1, on the reverse strand, counting down.
TTGTTTCTAACATTATTTAGTTTAGTAAGTTTCTAAGTTTAGTTTTTATTTTTGAAAGTTCTAACTTGTATTTTAGTTTTGCATAAACTTTATTTTTGTTTAGGAATTTTAGATTTAGGTTTTCTAGATTTAGGAAAGTTTCTTTCATTGGTTTGTAATTAATTTAATTTTGGTAAGTAGGATGCTTGTATTTGTTAGTTTTTAACTTAGGCTAGTTTTAGATTTTTATTTAAGGCAGGTACAAGTTGAAAAAAGAACCTTAAAATAGGTAGCTCCCTGTGGATTCGACATACTTACTGGGATATTACTACATCGCGCTCTACACTTGAAGCTCACGATCATAGACTTCATTTAGTCACTCAACTCACAAAACATCAAATTCAAGGTTCATTAACTCAAAGCGTAGGGTCATTGAACACACTCAAGCTTCTGAATTGCCAAAATGGCTGAAAAGTAGATGGCAACTCCAAAACATGCTTAGAAATAATGTTTCAAACTTTCAAAACATTTGGACTTGATTCCAACTCAAACTCAAGCTTCAGTGACTATTTACCAGCTCCTTAGGGTGAATGTGACAACTAACACTTCTAAATGTCAAAATCAACTGAAACTCCTAAAAAAAGCTCAAATTATATCTAGGAATAGCCATGTAAAATTTTAAGTCAAATGGGTGTCATTTGACCGAAGGTCCAATAAATATGTCAACTTTTGGTTAGTGACCCCTAAGCCATGGGGTCACTAACTAAAGTTCTATTTTCAGGTGACTAAAGTTGATGAAATTCGGACATAATGCTCAAATTAGGTTCAGAAATAATGTTGAATATTTTCAAGCCAAAGGGACTTCATTTAACCTTACTTCAACTACGAGTCAGCTCAATAGTCAGTGACGCCCAAGCCATGGGGTCACTGACCAAAATACTTCTAGTAGGGCAAAGCAGATGAAATTTTGATCAGAGATACAAAATGATCTCAAAGTCAACTCCTCAAAGTTTCAAATCAATTAAACATCATTTGGATAGAAAACAAGCCGACTACCTGCAATGCAAAAAGACATTGACTTAGAACATGTAACAAGTGGGCCACTGGTCAAAATTCTACTTTCACAAATCCAAATCATATGAAATTTATATGGACACTTTAAGATGCTCCTTACATCAATGCCTCCAAGTTTCAAGTCAATCCGATGTCATTTAGGCCTCAAACAATTTACACATGGGCCCTTTTTCGTAGAGGGTTAACCAACTTTAAAAAGTCAAAGCATGCTGACATTTTTATGACACACTCAAAATGGTGTTAGAAAATATCCTTTCAAGTTTCATGAAGATCAGACATCATTCGGACCCTAAACTGATAAAAATGGGTCACATATGCAAAAAATCCGAAATTGGGCTTATCTGTGACCATAGCCACGGTTATGGATACCTGTAAAGTGGTTCCCAATGGTTTCTATGAGTTATTTCATTCTATTTCAAAGATAACTCCCCCAAAACTACTAAGAACTATCCTAACTCCTTCTGAAGTCTATAAAAGGCATAATTGGGCATTTGGGAAGGTTTGAAGCAAGGTTCAAAGAGTTCCAACTAAGGTTCTAAGTAATATTCGAAAATTCAAAGCAAAAGTCTTCAAGTTTACATGGCATCATAAACATCCAAGTTCACTGTTCTTCTCCTTCTCACTAACTTAAGGTGATAAATGGTTTAGAAGAGGAAAATATACATGCTTATCATTCAGAGAAGATGAGTGTCAAGGTCATCAAGCATACCAATGGATGAGATTGCGTTCATTTGGTTCTCTCACTTAAAAGGACTTTAGGCCATCTTTAAGGTTGTGATAAGCCTCTTTATGCTTCATTCTTTTCCTTGAAAATTATAGAATTAGATTTACACAACTTTGATCTAAACTTAAGATAATAAACCTTTTTTACCTTATTCAATGGGACAATGGGATAACAGTAAAGAATTGCCAAGTGCACCAAGTTGCGTGACCAATGATGAGTCTTTAAAAATACATATCTTCTTACACATTTTGACCTATTTTAAGGACTTATTGAGACAAAGGAGCCTCATTTAGTGTGATATCATGGTTTCAAGCATTTTCAATTCATTTTAGTATTTTTCTGCATAATTTGTTTAAAAATCACACTTTTTACATAAATTCATGAAACTTGCTATTTTTGGAAAGTTTTGTGAAAATTTATATTCTCATGAAATAAATTGAATTTTAATCACCATTAGTTTATTCATATAATCATGAAAAATGGTGTGCATTTTCATTGTCATTTCATGAGAGGTGGGCCCACAGTCATGCATTTGTGATCTTAGGGTTAAAATTATCTTTTCACATGAATTCGCATTTGTTTTGTAGGAAATTGATGATATAGGTCTCATTTATAAAGAATTGAGGCAAAGAAATTATTTTCAAAAGAAAGAAGAGAAGAATTGAAGAGAAAAAAAAAAGAAAGAAGAAAAATTTGCAAAGTTGGCTTCAGGGTCCCACGCACATATTCACATGTGTGGGGACACACTTGTGGAATGTTCAAGAAAAGGGTCCCACTCTCCAATTTTTGCAAGAATTCAAAATTAATGTAAGAAAAGAAAGCCAAGGTAGAGAGAAATCAAGGAAAAAAAATTAAAAAAAAAGGAGGATTAAAAAATAGAAAGTCAATCACATTTTTCTTTGGACAGCATACATTAAAATGATCATAACTCTCAAACTGAGCATAGGATTTGGACAATCTACCTACCGTCGGAAAGGTCTTTTTGAGTAGATATCAATACGATCCAAGATTGTACCAATTGGAGTTAAAAAGATAAAGATATGACCTTAGAAAACTTACTATACATTTTTAGGCGGGATTGAGGTTGTCTCATTAAAGGTGGGCTTTATCCTTTGGCAAGTGTTAGCTAAGAAAGATGGATACACTTAGAATTCCAGCAAGAGAAGGAATCTTATCTCATCTCAAGCTTATAAGACTTGTTCGCTAAGAAGAGGACTTACCAAAAGAAGAAAAGCCACATATGAGACATTCTTTTAAAAGGAATAGAAGAAAAAAAGTATAAATAGGGAACCCCCCTCCCATACTCTTCTTGGAAAAAGAGCTCATTCTCTAGATCTCTACACTTCATCTTCTTCATCTCTCTCTCCTTTCATCCTAGTCCTTAAGGAGGCTTAGCCCTAAGACCACACTATACCCTTGGGAATTTCAACTAGAAGAGGTTCTTTTTTTTCCATCTTAGCATGTATTTTTCTTGATTTTATTTAACAATCTCTTGTAAGGATTTTTTACATGTTAGTATAAAGTTATTTTTCATAAAATTTTTCTTCTTTTCTTATGGTTTGTGTGGATATTTTTATTGATGCTTATTGTGCTTGGATTGACAACTCAAGATACTAGGATCATATTTGAAGAAATCATGAACCCGGTTTAAAAGAAAATTTTAAGAAGATAACTTTACTGCCTTTACTACATTTAAACTCTTGTATACTATATTTACTTTTCTTACAATCACTACATTTAAATTTCAGTTTTTCATACATTTAAATTCCTGTATTTTTTATTTCTTTTGATGTTCTTCATGTTTCAATGTTTTGTTTTATGCATGATTTATTGCTGGGATTAATTTTTAGAAGCATGCATTCATATCATGTGTTAGTTTAGTTTTTGGAAATTGGGATTTTAGATCTGGAATTTGTGATTTTTTTTTGGAAATAAAAAGGATAAATTCTAGATTTAAAAAGATAGCAAAATTAGACAGCAAACAGTCACTGTTTTTGTTCAAATATTAGCAATTTAAAACATGGCATAGAAAGATTATTTTGCCTTGATATTCGGAGGAACCATTGCTGGATGAGTTAACTTTGTGCCATAAAAATATTAGAGAAAAGGATAGAGGGAGGTTGGGTTTTCAATTATTAAAACACTCGCCAGTCAGAAATTCTCTGCACAAAAATCTTCACATGGCAGATTTTTCATCCAAAAGTTTGGAATTAATAAAAATATCAAATCAGTGAGTTTTTCTGTAAAAATTGGATGAATTTAACCTTGATGAGTGAACTTTAAAATCCTAGATTTTCAGATTCAAAAGATTACGATAAGTTCAATTTCCAGAAGCCTAAACTAAGACTGACTGCTAAATTGCATATCAAAATTTTTATTTTTGTTAACCATTATTCATGCATTTTTTTTTGTATTTTAGAATATTTTTAAATTCATTTTTTCTTAGGTTCTTACATTAGTAGAGAATGATTTCTAGCCATTAAATCTAGTTTAGGATTGCATTAGAGTAGGATCATATTTGATTTAAATTTTGCATCTCATATTATGAAAGTTTGCATTAGTTGTTTTCATGCCAGGCATTGTATTGCATTGTTGAGTTGTTTTTTTTTTTTTAACTTTCTAACTTTGTGAAAGTTTAACCTGTGTGTTATCTTATAGTCACTTAGGTTTTTTTTTTAAGGAAATTTTAGATTTAGGAATTTTAGTTTCAGTAATTTTCTTTTATTATAATTAATTTAATTTTGGACAGTAGGAATGGTTGTATTTGTTAGTTTTTAAATTAAGCTAGCTTTGGATTTTTATTTAGGGCAGGTACAAGTTGAAAAAGAAACCTTAAAATACATTGCTCCCTGTGGATCAACCTAGTCTTACAAGTTTTATTACTACATCACGACTCTGCACTTGGAGCTCATGAATACCCAACAACTTGTTAATGTAGCCACACCCATCACAATTTTGAAGACATGTTTGGGGCACATTGCAAGAGAAATAGGTTGGTATAGGAAAGAAATTAAACTAGAAGCCCATGAAGGGGAAACCAGCCCCTCCACCACGGTTATGGTGGGGAAGGGCATTATATCAAGGATACCCTCAAGAAACACCTCTCCTTCAATGGGACTTTGGATATGGACATCGTTCTAGATATTGTACCTATCCCTAAATTCCCTTACGTGCTCCGGGGAGCTAAGTAGGCGGCTAAGGTTTCCCATCGCTAGGGAGCCAAAAAGGGACAAAGAAAAGATAATTTGAGAAAGAGCTAAAAGTAAACTTACTAGGATTAAACTCCAGGAATCCTTAAAAGCTGGGTGAATGCAACTAGGCAAGAAGAAATCGGGGAAGAACAAGAGAAGACAAGAAAACGATGCTTGAGGAATGCAGGCTAGAGTAGACGAATTTGGTTTAAAAAGGAGTGTACAGAATTTCAAAAGGTGGGGATGTCGATGATTTCAACACATCAAATTGGTCACATCCATAATAAGTGCACTTTTGAAATCCAAAATAAAAAGGGAAAGAAAAGGAGGAGACACATGTACTTAGGAATACCGGCCGACAAACAGCTAGGGAGGGAAAGGGAACACCTGTATCCTAAAGAGCTTTGCCCCTCTACATGGCTCTTGAAGCTCCGTGTAAGGTTCCGAATCCCACTAATCCTAATCTACGTTAATTAATCACGTTCTATGTTAATTAAACCTTATTAAGGTTAATCTAGTTTAAAAACGATTGGGTTTGGGTCTTAGACAAGTAGTTGAGTGGAGTTTAAACTTTACTTCAGTAGTTGAAGACCCTTTTTGTAAATTGTTCTTGCATCTTATAGACACCTCGTCAATCACTTCTTGTGTAATTTTTCATGTAGATCATCTTCCGTGTTGGGCTTGATTTGATCCGAACTCGTTTTGGTCCAACTGAGGTCCATTTGGCCTAAACTGCAATTTCATGAAAAAGGTGGAACTTGCATGTGAAATGCAGGAAAACTTGAGTTTAAAAGGGAACTCAACGTCCCATTCTCTCTTCTTCCTTCTTTTGTTGCTGGAGCTCTTCTTCTCCTTCATAAATCCTTCATTTTCACTTCCAATTTGAAGGCTACTAAGGTTGGGAGTCTTACATGTGCTAGGGATAGTCCTCACTCATCTTCCTCTTCCTCATAGGAGTATTTTCTTCTGTGGGGATTACCTCCTCTTCAAGCTACAGCTCACTAAAGTGAGGGCTTTACTCCCTTTCCATATATTAAGGCTTGTTGGGGTTAAAAAGACTCAAATCTATGACATGCATGCATTGATGCATCACATTCACCATTTATATGTTGCCATGTAGAGAACCCACTTCTCCTTGGAGGTTTTTCCCTAACCACACAACAAGAAGGACTTAGGAAGGGCAAACACTGTTAATAGGCAAGTATTAGAGCTCATATGTCATATGTGTTGTATGAATGATTAAGTATTGATTCTCGGGTTAGTTCTTTCAATTCTCAAATTTCAGCCCATTTTCTTCATTGTTTTAATTATGTATAAATGTGGTATGGATTGAGTTAGGGTGTAAATGGAGTAGGAGGGTGTGTGTGGGTAATGAACCTCTTCAAGGACATTATAATTAAGCCATAGGAACTCCCCACAAATTAGGTTCTATATGGATCCCATATTGAAACTGAGCTACAGAACCGACTTTAGGTTTTCTAAAGCATACGGCGAAACCACGGCTAAGCCGTGAGTGTTTACAGCTCAAAGTCCCGAGAGCAATAAAACTGGCTTTTGTACTACGGCTTACCCATGGCTACACCGTGAAATGGACTACAGCTAAGTCGTATCCAGCCCATGCCTAAGCCGTAAGCTTTCTTACGGCAGACTTTTCAGAAAGCTTGAAAACTCATTTCCTTCTACGGCTTGCACACGGCTACACCGTGAAATGCCTTACGGCTCAGCGTAACCCCATCGTAACCTAGCCATAGGCTTATCACGGCGAAGCCGTAGGCTAATATACGGCTAAGCCGTAAATGCGCCTGAATTTTTAGAGGAAACCTGAGCCACTCAGCTAAGCCGTAGCATTATACACAGCTAAGCCATAAAAACCCATTAAAATCCAGGATGGTAGAAACTTTCACTGACCTTGGAGGACCTTAGTATTCTCACCTTTCCTACCACCACATTGGCCAATGGTAAGTACTCGTTAAGTAGAATGAGAAATTCCCGGATGATCTCCCAATGTCAAGTCATGGATGTTGGCATAAGAAGGGGTGTCCCTTATATACACAAGGTAATAACAAGATACGGTAACACAATGGCACTGGACGTTTTATGAGTACACCAAGTTGAATGAACTTAGGATCATGGAATTATTTATTATAGGGGAGGCTAGTAATTCCTTTGACCCTTACTCAATCCGAATGTATTCACACTGTACCTTGCCTCAACATGATTGTTCATGCATTCACTCTCTCTCTCTAGTCAAACCCTGAGGCAATTCAGACTGGAGCTTCCAATGAGTACGTGTCTGACAAGCCAGAGCTTCTAATGAGTGCGTGCTTGCTAGCCAAAAAGGGGTATAGCCGAGGTTCAAGCCTTCGTAGCTCATATAAATATGTTTTGTTTAATTGTTCGTCAGTATTCATGATTGATTATATTTCTAGACTAATATTCCCTATGTATGTTATGGCAAGTATGATTGAAAATATGAGAGGGGTAAATCCGAGTCGGCACCACTTAGCTTGTGCCCTTTAGGGTATTATTATGTCACTACTGCAGTAGTTTGTGGAGTTGTCGGCACTCCTCGGGAAGCTAGCTTGATCTCCTAGCGACCCATATGTATGTATGCTCCCTTCTGGGAGAATAGAGCCCTGTGGATGCCAATTAGTATATACTACATTTTGATTTTGATTCATCACTCATTGTTACTCATGCACATCAAGTCTAGTAGACTATTATTGCTCATATCCAGTGTGTAGTAATAAGTTCATTTGATATATTATGCTAGTTTCATATACTCAATACTTGCTTAACCGTCCTGTTAACAGTGTTACCCTTGGTATTGCAGGTATGGAACCCAATTTCAACCTGATTGTTGATGCGCCCCTGGAGGGTACCCCAACGGTACCTCGGGGTATAGATGAATGGAAGGATAGCGATGTCTTTTATTAGTCATCCTACGGAGTGCACCGGTTCTGGAGATGTTACAGTCACACTTTTGGTTTACCCTTGGGAATGTGCAAGTTGAACCTTTTGTACCCAATTTCTTTAAGTAGCAGTTTGGACTGTACGACTTGTATTTAAGTCTTAAGCACTGATATATATATATCTATATCTATATATGAATATTTGAAGATATGTTTCTCTTGTTTTGCTCTTGATCCTTACAGAGTATTTCGCAGGAGTTCGTTTATGATAAATTATATTCCTACATGTGTTGGCATACCTCACACGTTCCTGTGGAATCTCCATTGTAGGAATTCGTGCACAATCCTTCAGGGCACGGATTACTACGGGATTACGTATCCACGCCCTAGGGGCCCACTCAAATCCCCAATTCCCGGGATCAGGGCGTGACACTCCGATTAGGGAGTAAAGCTAGGGGGCAATGTGGGAGGAAATTTTACCGAGACTTCGAATCCAGCTAGAAGTGCAAAGTGGCTGTGCTGTCGCATGCACCCAAAAATAATAAAACCTTTACTCCAAAAACTATATGTAATAGTGCGAGTAAGGATCGTTCCCACGAAGAGTGTTTAACCAAATTTTATGCTTTGTGATCAAAGATGGTTTTTTTTTAATAAATAAATAAATAAATACAAATAAGGAGCAAAGAAAAAAATATAACGAATTCAATTAAATGAGCAAGCATTGGTCAAAGTCAACATCCACCATCGGAAATTCATAACTGATCATTGATGCAAAAATAAATCAATTAACACTTTGAAAATTCATCGTTGTAATTAAACTCCTATCTCCTTAATTAGTTAATTAGAAAACACGCGTTCTAATTAACCCTAATTACTAAACAACCTAAGACAAGCGCTATAGATTTAATTTAATAACAGCATTAAAATTAGAGAGATCGATGAACCTAAATAACACAAACACACGCGGTTGCATTTAATTTAGCCAGGTGTTCTTCCTAATTTCTAACAATTACTGACGCAGTAAATTATTAAAAATCAGTTGCTTCGCAAATTAGAGAGATCAAACAATTACGGATTTGACTTCTAATTCGGCAGTAAATTGCAATGAAAAATATACTAGTATGCATCCTAGCAATTAAACAAAACAATTATGATAGCAAATTAAGCATAGAAGAACGACCCATATTCAAAGCATAAATTGAACAATGAAAATAAATTAGATCTCACAGTATTTATTCCGAGGCTTCAATCTCCTTCGACCAATAAAAAATTAGCCACGCAGGGCCATAAATACTTGTAAAAATAAAAGAAAAGAAGAATGAAGAATGATGGAAAAAGAGAGGAATTTCGTCAGAGGTGAGAAGAGATAAAACGTGTGTTCGTCCCGTCCTCCTCTCCTTCACAAGTTCGGCTCTTATGTAGTGAAAAAATAATCTCCTTCCTTGGTCATTGTGAGAAATCTTAGGGATGATAGAGAGAGAAAAGAGAAGAAAAAAGAGCAAGCACAGGCTGTGGCTGGGCGTGGGATTGGAAGCAACGAAAATTTTGAGAGATGAGGTGGCGTTGGAATTGGGGATGGAAATCAATATAATAATCACTTAATTTCTAAGTTAGTGCAAATCTTCTTTTTTGACCATATCTTTTCACTTGGGCTTTTGTTGGACTCAACCCAAGAATCAAAGTTGCACTATTTTTCATTCTGCACAATATGAGCCCAACATTGGATATGTTTCCACGCACTCCTGATTTCTTCAAATTTACTATAATGCCCTTCATCTTGATTTTTCATCTCTTTAGCATCAGGTACAAGTAGTAACTTCGAGCCCGATTTCGACCTTGATGCAGCTAGTATTTCTTAAAACTCAAAACATGAAAGTTGTAGATCTTTTTCTTGGCATTCCACAGCATCTTGAATCATCACAATTGGAGCTTGAATGAGAGAGTTATGCCTAGATTACTAAGCATTGTCCAAACTGTCCAGAATCACCCAATTTGCTTTGTTTTGCACTTAATGCCTCCATTTGCATCCTAAATCAAAATATAAGATTAATGAGTGCAATTGGACAACAAATAGATACAAAGGACTAAATATTAAGGGAGAAAAATATGATATTTTGCATTCTCATCAAATTCCCCCACACTTAACTTTTGCTCGTCCTCGGGCAAAACTCAAAATATATATATATATATTTTTAAATTCTATAATACCAAGGTTGAATGCCATTAACAAAGAACAACTAAGCTTTTCAAAAATCATAACATATTATGAGCAAGCAATCTTAGGCAACTTACAATTAATCAGTAAACATTCTCATTTGAAGATGAAGCAAACTAAACACGTAGACCCTCACGGATATAAGCAATCGACTCTCATGTAGTTGAAGGGTAGGTATTTCACTCAAATTCAGTCCAATGGAAATGCTCTACCATAAGCTTGCATATCTTTTCATTCTCCACCACTGGGATCACATGTAGAACACGAATCAAAAGGACTTTTCAAAGGTTATAATGGGGTTTAGGTTCAAGGTGGGGAATATTTGGGAATGTGGCTCAAAAGCCATCGAAACTAGTGGAGCAAAGATGAATCAACTCAAGATCGAACATATAAGACATATAAAATCAGTCACTCCATTCAGCAGTGTCTTCAATTTAGCTCTAAAGCATTTAAACCATGTGAACCCTTGTACTGGAAAAGAGATCGTTCAACAAGAATACTTTTCTTTTGTATCAGGGAACAATCCTTCAACAACTTCCACCTTGTATACATCACTTATAAATATACCCCTTCTTGGAAATTTAGGAAGATGAGGATTTATGAACATGGATAGCAATTTCCTCAATCACTTCACAAATTCGTTTTTTTTTTTTTTTTTTCATTGAACAATGAAAATACCAACAATGGAATTCACAAATCGAGGACGAAAACCTGCTCCATTTCATGAGCCATAGCCATACTATAATTTCTTGCACACCCAACATATCATCACAATGCTCCACCATCTCTACGGCTTGGGTAAAGGTATTACTGTTTCGGTTTCAAAGCTTGTAACATGGATTTACAATAAACGGGAATATAAAGCTCAAAGGGGTTTAACAAAGGAAAAATTTTATGCAAGGTAGGCTATTTGGTTTGTTTAGCTTATAACAAAGATGGCCTTAATCATGTTCATGTTTGCATGTGTTTATGTGACCTCGAATAGAATCAAGGCAAGTTCTAGAGAAACAAATCCATGGAAGAATGTCTCTCATGAAATAAAATAGGGAGACTGATATGGATGTGTCAGTCTAAAGGCTCAAAATCTCACCGGCTTTTTGTCTACCAAATTTAATCATTACCATCCTCAAGGAGACTAATTAATTGCAAATTGCGGAGATCATGTTATGAATTTTTCAAGCTTAATTGAATCTTGCTCATGTTATGAAATTTTAGACCAAATTAAAATGCTTCCTTCCCCTACACTAAAAACTTACATTGTCCCCAATGTAAGGTAAAATGCAAAATAAAAAAAATCAAAATAAAATTGCAAAAATAAAGAGAAAAGGAACGAACTCCCCTTGGGTTGCCTCCCAAGCAGCGCTTTTGTTTAGTTTCGTTAGCTGGACTCTATGCTTCCGTCTTTAATCAGCATAAATTGGTTCTTCAAGGTCCAATTGATCCAACTCCTCTACTTGTAAACCTTCGTAAAAAGGCTTAAGTCTATGGCCATTCACTTTGAACACCTTGGAAGTGGCTAAACTTTGAATTTCAACTGCACCGTGAGGAAAAACATTAGTAACAACAAAAGGCCCAATCCAGCGAGAACGCAACTTACCTGGAAACAGACGAAGCCTTGATTGGTAGAGGAGGACTTTTTGACCAACTTTAAACTCCTTCCTAGAGATCATCTTGTCATGAAAAGCCTTCGTCTTTTCCTTGTAAATTCGGGCACTCTCATATGCATCATTGCGAATTTCCTCTAACTCTTGTAGTTGCAACTTTCTATGTTCTCCACTATCATCCATCTTCATTTTGAAGCTCTTGACAGCCCAATACGCCTTGTGTTCCAATTCAACTGGAAGGTGGCATGGTTTTCCAAAAACCAACCGATAAGGTGACATGCCAATGGGCGTCTTATATGCAGTCCTATACGCCCACAAGGCATCATCCAAGCGCAAACTCCAATCTTTCCTGCTTGGATTGACCGTCTTTCCAAGGATGGACTTGATTTCTCGATTTGACACTTCTGCTTGTCCGCTAGTCTGCGGGTGATATGCAGTGGACACCTTGTGAGTGACATGGTACTTTCGCAGCAAAGTTTCCACAGTTCTATTGCAAAAATGTGTGCCTCGATCACTTATGAGGGCTCTTGGAGTTCCAAACCGAGAGAATATGTTAGATTTGATAAAATCTGCAACAACTTTAGAATCATCAGTCCTGGTGGCTTTAGCTTCCACCCATTTTGAGACATAATCAACAGCAAGCAAAATGTAAACATAACCAAAAGAAACTGGGAACGGTCCCATGAAATCTATGCCCCAAACATCAAAAATTTCACAAAATAGTATGGGGTTTTGTGTCATCTCACTCCTTTGGGATATGTTACCTGTCTTTTGACAATTAGCACATGACTTGCAAAAAATATATGAATCTCTGAATAGAGATGGCCAATAGAAACCACATTCTAACACTTTTCTAGCCGTCCTCTTAGTTCCAAAGTGACCTCCACAAGCATAAGAATGACAAAAGGTGAGAATAGAAATAATTTCATTGTAAGGGACGCACCTTCTTATCACTTGATCTGCACAATGCTTCCATAAGTAAGGGTCATCCCACACATAGTATTTGGCATCACTCTTGATCTTATCTCTTTGAGCCTTGGACAAATCAGGAGGTAACATGTTAGTAACCAAATAATTTACAATATTTGCATACCAGGGTAATGTCGCACTCGCGGAGAACAACTGCTCGTCAGGGAAAGTCTCCTGCAGACGAAGTTCTTCCTCCACATGAACTAAACGACTCAAATGATCTGCGACACGATTTTCTGTTCCTCTTTTGTCTTTGATCTCCAAATCAAATTCACTCAAGAGAAGTATCCATCGTATTAATCTTGGTTTTGCCTCTTTCTTCATCATTAGATAACGAAGAGCTGCATGATCAGAGTAAACAATAACTTTAGTACCAAGCAAATAAGATCTAAACTTTTCTAAAGCAAAGACAACAGATAAGAGTTCTTTTTCAGTAGTAGAATAATTTCTCTGAGGATCATTCAAGGTCCTTGAAGCATAATAAATGGCATGAGACGCTTTTCCAATTCTTTGACCCAAGACAGCGCCAACTGCATAATCACTTGCGTCGCACATTATCTCAAAAGGAAAGTCCCAATTAGGGGGCTGGTTAACTGGGGAAGAAGTCAACAGTTGTTTTAGCATATCAAATGCCTTTTTACATTCTTCTCCAAATGTAAAAACCACATCTTTTTGTAACAACTTGCACAGAGGTAATGCTATTTTGGAGAAGTCTTTGATGAATCTTCGGTAAAAACCTGCATGACCAAGAAAAGAGCGAACTTCCCGCACACTAGTGGGATAAGGTAAAGATTGAATAATATCAATTTTTGCTTTATCTACCTCAATTCCCTTAGAAGAAACAACATGACCCAAAACTATACCTTATTCAACCATAAAATGACATTTTTCAGAGTTCAACACAAGGTTAGTTTCTATGCATCTTTGAAGAACAAGTGTAAGGTTATGCAAACAATTATCAAAGGAGTCTCCATAAACTGTGAAATCATCCATAAAGACTTCTATGATATGTTCATTATAATCTGAAAAGATACTAACCATACACCTTTGGAAAGTGGCTGGGGCGTTGCAAAGGCCAAAGGGCATGCGACGATATGCAAAAGTCCCGAATGGGCATGTAAAAGTAGTCTTTTCTTGATCCTCCGGTGCAATTGCAATTTGGAAGTAACCTGAGTAACCATCAAGAAAACAATAGTAAGAATGACCAGCCAACCTTTCAAGCATTTGATCAATAAAAGGTAAAGGGAAGTGGTCCTTGCGGGTTACAGCATTTAATTTCCTATAATCTATACAAACCCGCCACCCATTTTGAACCCGGGTAGGAACTAACTCATCATTCTGATTTTTCACAACAGTTATTCCAGTCTTTTTAGGAACCACTTGAACCGGGCTAACCCAACTGCTATCCGAAATAAGATAAATCACACCAACTTCGAGAAGTTTGAGGATCTCCTTCTTCACTACGTCCATCATGGGCGGGTTTAATCTTCTTTGCGGTTGACGCAAAGATTTTGCTCCCTACTCAAGTAAAATACGATGCATGCATGTAGACGGGCTAATTCCTTTAATGTCTGCAATTGTCCACCCAATAGCCGTCTTATGGTCCTTAAGGATTCGCACAAGTTTTTCCTCTTGCGATGTACTGAGTTTACTGGATATAATCACTGGTAACTTTTCTCCCTCTCCCAGGAATACGTATTTGAGATGACTAGGGAGGGGTTTCAAATCTGGAAAGGGGGCCTGCAAAACAGAGGGTAAAAGCCTTTCATTAGAAATTGGTAATGCAGTAAAAGGGAAGTTATTTGGATGTTGTAATTGAGGCGAATCATCCAATGCTGCAACAGTCTCTTGTAATTCAGTACTCCAGGTTAACTCTTCCTTCTCTTTCCCAAGATGCTTGCTAATGGCAACCTCCAATTCATCTTTCCCTTCCAATTCAAAAATACCCTGTGCTAAAGAATCAATCACATCAATAGAATAAACAGGATTGTCATCGCTAGGGTAGTTCATTGCATCGTAAATATTGAACTTAATAGTTTTACCATCAACTTCCATGGTAAGTATGCCACGATGAACATCTATCTTAGTCTTGGATGTCTTTAGGAATGGTCTTCCTAACAAAATAGGAGCGGTTTCACCCCCATTCTCCTTATCAAGCACATAAAAATCAGCAGGAAAAACCAAATCATTAACTTGCACAAGAACATCCTCGACTACACCCCTAGGATATGCATTAGATCTATCAGCTAATTGAATCACCACACCGGTTTTATTCAAAGGTCCAAGTTTCAAAGAGGCATATATAGAATATGGCATGACATTTATAGAAGCTCCTAGGTCTATCATGGCCTTCTCTAATCTAGTGCTACCAATCTTACAAGGGATAGTAAACATACCTGGATCTTTGCATTTTGCAGGGAGTTTTCTTTGAATAACTGCAGAAACATTTTCCCCTACTCTCACCTTTTCACAGCCTTTGAGTTTCTGTTTCCTCTTAATTGTACACAGTTCTTTCAGGAATTTAGCATAACGAGGTACTTGTTTAATAGCATCTAAAAGTGGAATATTCACCTCGCATCTACAAAAAGTCTCATATAAATCTTTATTTTGTTCATCTTTTCTAGATTCAACTAAAGCCTGAGGAAAAGGGGGTACTGGTTTGTATTCAGGAAAAGAGGAAAACTTACTCTTAGGTGTGTGATCTTCCTTTGGAATTTCTTTGTCTGTCGGAACTTCTTTTTCCTTTTCTTGCTCCGGTAATGCAGGGGCTACTTTCACCGGAATTTCAACCTCCTTACCACTTCTCAAAACGATTGCATTTGCTTGTTCTCTTGGATTTACCACCGTTTGAGAAGGTAATTTCCCCGAACTTTGAGCCTCCAAATGACTAATTGCGGTTGCCATCTGACCCATTTGATTGTCCAAATTTTGAATACTGGTCCTTGCCTCATGTTGAAATTGTTTCGTCTCCTGTTGAAATTGCAGAGTATTAGTGGCAAGAGATTTAACAATATCTTCTAAAGACATACCTGAGTTAGAAGTTTGGCCTGGTTGTTGTCTAGGGATGTATGGCTGCTTGTATTGATGGAAAATTGGCTGGTTTTGTGTCGCAGGTTGATTTATTTGTGGATTCCCATAGCTAAGATTTGGATGATTCCTCCATCCCGGATTATACGTGTTCGAATAGGGATCATACTTCCTTTGAGGTTGTTCAAGAAAACCACCAACCACATTTACTTGCTTAATGGGCTCTTCTTGAAGAGTTGGACACATATCTGTTGAATGCCCTGTTATCGAGCAAATTCCACAAACCTTCGCCGTTTGTACATTACCTACAGCCATTTGACGGACAAGAGAAGTTAGACCAGCAATTTGTTGTTCAAGTGAAGAAGTAGTTACCTCATTAACATGTTGAGATGGAAGGTTAAGCCTAGTGCCAAATTGTTGAGAATTAGCTGCCATATTTGCAATCAAGTTCCTTGCGGCATCAGGAGTCTTATCCACCAAAGCTCCTCCACTAGCAGCATCAATCATGCTTCTATCAGTAGGTAGAAGGCCCTCATAGAAATACTGGATAAGCAGCTGCTCACTAATTTGATGATGGGGGCAGCTTGCACATAATTTCTTAAAACGTTCCCAGTATTCATACAGGGACTCCCCATTGTGCTGCCTTACACCGCAAATTTCTTTTCGAATGTTGGCCGCCTTTGAGGCTGGGAAATATTTCTCCAAGAATAATTTCTTCATCTCGTTCCATGTTGTAATGCTCCCGGAGGGTAGATAATAGAGCCAATCCTTAGACAATCCTTCAAAGAAAATGGAAAGGCTCTTAATTTAATTTGCTCTTCAGTCACCCCCGTGGGTTTCATACTTGTGCATACCACATGAAATTCCTTAAGATGTTTATGAGGATCTTCACCTGCAAGTCCATGAAAAGTAGGCAAGAGATGTATTAGTCCAGATTTTAATTCAAAAGTGGTAGTAGCCTCTAAGTTAGGAAAAGTTATGCATAAAGGTTATTGGTTCAAATCTGGGGCAGCGAGCTCTTTCAAAGTTCGATTTCCAGCCATGACTTCTTCCTTTTCTAGATCAGAATCGCTCACAAATAGTGAATCAAGAGCTAGTGCGTTTTCTTCAGAATGTCTCCGAGTTTCCCTCCTTAACATGCACAAAGTTCTCTCTATTTCTGGATCGTATTGCAAATCACCTTGATTAGACAATCGAGTTATAGGCATAAGCTGTTAAAAAAAAATTAGAAAATCACAAAAAGCATAAAAATCAACTAAAATCACTCCCCGGCAACGGCGCCAAAATTTGGCTGTGCTGTCGCATGCACCCAAAAATAATAAAACCTTTACTCCAAAAAATATATGTAATAGTGCGAGTAAGGATCGTTCCCACGAAGAGTGTTTAACCAAATTTTATGCTTTGTGATCAAAGATGGTTTTTTTTTAAAATAAATAAATAAATAAATACAAATAAGGAGCAAAGAAAAAAAAATAACGAATTCAATTAAATGAGCAAGCATTGGTCAAAGTCAACATCCACCATCGGAAATTCATAACTGATCATTGATGCAAAAATAAATCAATTAACACTTTGAAAATTCATCGTTGTAATTAAACTCCTATCTCCTTAATTAGTTAATTAGAAAACACGCGCTCTAATTAACCCTAATTACTAAACAACCTAAGACAAGCGCTATAGATTTAATTTAATAACAGCATTAAAATTAGAGAGATCGATGAACCTAAATAACACAAACACACGCGGTTGCATTTAATTTAGCCAGGTGTTCTTCCTAATTTCTAACAATTACTGACGCAGTAAATTATTAAAAATCAGTTGCTTCGCAAATTAGAGAGATCAAACAATTACGGATTTGACTTCTAATTCGGCAGTAAATTGCAATGAAAAATATACTAGTATGCATCCTAGCAATTAAACAAAACAATTATGATAGCAAATTAAGCATAGAAGAACGACCCATATTCAAAGCATAAATTGAACAATGAAAATAAATTAGATCTCACAGTATTTATTCCGAGGCTTCAATCTCCTTCGACCAATAAAAAATTAGCCACGCAGGGCCATAAATACTTGTAAAAATAAAAGAAAAGAAGAATGAAGAATGATGGAAAAAGAGAGGGATTTCGTCAGAGGTGAGAAGAGATAAAACGTGTGTTCGTCCCGTCCTCCTCTCCTTCACAGGTTCGGCTCTTATGTAGTGAAAAAATAATCTCCTTCCTTGGTCATTGTGAGAAATCTTAGGGATGATAGAGAGAGAAAAGAGAAGAAAAAAGAGCAAGCACAGGCTGTGGCTGGGCGTGGGATTGGAAGCAACGAAAATTTTGAGAGATGAGGTGGCGTTGGAATTGGGGATGGAAATCAATATAATAATCACTTAATTTCTAAGTTAGTGCAAATCTTCTTTTTTGACCATATCTTTTCACTTGGGCTTTTGTTGGACTCAACCCAAGAATCAAAGTTGCACTATTTTTCATTCTGCACAATATGAGCCCAACATTGGATATGTTTCCACGCACTCCTGATTTCTTCAAATTTACTATAATGCCCTTCATCTTGATTTTTCATCTCTTTAGCATCAGGTACAAGTAGTAACTTCGAGCCCGATTTCGACCTTGATGCAGCTAGTATTTCTTAAAACTCAAAACATGAAAGTTGTAGATCTTTTTTTTGGCATTCCACAGCATCTTGAATCATCGCAATTGGAGCTTGAATGAGAGAGTTATGCCCAGATTACTAAGCATTGTCCAAACTGTCCAGAATCACCCAATTTGCTTTGTTTTGCACTTAATGCCTCCATTTGCATCCTAAATCAAAATATAAGATTAATGAGTGCAATTGGACAACAAATAGATACAAAGGACTAAATATTAAGGGAGAAAAATATGATATTTTGCATTCTCATCACAAAGCTACATATGGGCATCAAGTATACCATGGGCTAACACAAGGGCCCAGAATTGAACACTTGAATGGACCAGCAAATCTTGGGTCAAAACCCATAGCCACGAGTCAAAGCATCCAAAGGCGAAGCCCATAGCCACATGCCAATATATCTAGGCTCTACCGAGCACCAACACAACTATTTCTAGAATGTGGGATAATGCGTGGCTCAATGGACGATATCCATTACTAAGGTAGCTATAAAAAGGGAACCATGACTTGAGCAATTTCAAAGAAAGTGGGATTGCGGATCAGGCGTGGATTACTGGGATAACAAGGGAAGGTTGTGGGGCCTACATACAAAAGAGGTATAAATTAGACTTGGAAAAATGAGAAAAGAGAGCTAGATTCATTACATAAATAAGAAAGCATTTACTTCCAAACTGACTTTAGCTTTAGAAGGCCATTGGTTTGAAACACTCCGACCATAGGAACTCATTATTTCCTTTACGTAGGTACAGACTAGCACCACCTCGGTTGAGGTCTCCCACCAAGGGCTTGTCCTTTTCTTTGAACTAACTCTAAAACACGGCAATACCTCACACCCTCTCCCCATTTCCAAACAACACTCTGCAAACTCTCTCACCAAACTTGACCCTACACCTTCCATAATTTCCCCACATACCTAATGTAACCCTATTTTGATTGTGGGAGTCCCCTTTGACTAATTTTCAATGAACCACCTTAAAACCATTGTGTAAGGGGCATATTGGGCATACATACCCCTTACGGATCACGCAGTTTACATATGGTGCACAACCTATGCGTACTTAGACAATGTGAGTACTTGAGGCATCCCAAATTGGAGTATGCATAATGAATTAAAGGATGTCTTGGTCTTACCTTGCCCATGGTTTGAGTAGGGGTGTTGGGTGCATGAATTAGGGTCATTGACTTAAGAGTTGGTTTGTAAACACTCCTCGGCCTTCGGGTATGCATCTCTCGCATTGTTTTCGTACTTTACATGTGATGTATGTGTTCCTTAGGTTTGTACCGAAATGCATGGACTTTGACCATATCGAGGCTCGGCAATGATTGTATCTAAACATACAAGGACTAATTGTATTATTTGTGCATGAATTATGAATCTAGAAGTAATTACTATACTGGTTGAACCTGTGTGTGTACAGGGAAGCCAACCTTTCACTTTGACTTAGGATTTTGGGTTTGAGCACCACTAAGTCAATATATATATTGTGTGAGGTCGTATTACGAGTGCACGGATCAATGTGGATGAATGCTAGGATCCGTTGATGTAACCGAGTTATCTCAATGATTTGATCAGACTGACCATCTGACGTTGTGATCAGGTTTTCCCAATGATTCGATCGGACTAACCACCTAACATTATAGCAGCACCGATGTGCGTTGCTCATTTGTGTAGCATTTGGATTAGGGTTTACTTTCTTTCCCATTACTGCTTATTGTTTTTCTCTCACATGATCACATCGTCTTTACTCGATTTCGATATTGTATATTTGTTATGGATTATTCTATCTACTTATCAACTACAATTGTAGTTTGATGATGCTGTGCTTGGTGCATAGGTTAGCCCTTCTATCCTTAGTAGGAGGCAGAAAGTGAAGCGCTGCAGGTGTTTGAGCCTATTAAAGAGCCCAAATGGTGTGTTAATGATGACTTCTAAGTCATCTAGGCCCACGCAAGAGTGAATCACATTGGGCTGGTTTTGTTTTCAATTTATTTTGGTTAAATTCTTTTCGAGCCCGAGTTTTAGTGGGCTTTGTAATTAATATACTTTTGATAACTTTGAAACTTAAACTCTATACATACCTTTTAATGTGCAATACTCTAATTATTATGATTATAGTAATTGTTAGATAATGCTTGTGCAGGTATGGGTAATTATGAAGTGTATTAACTCACTGAAGACTAAGATTCTATGTGGGACTTTGATTAGGAGCCACGTGTCGCATTATGAAAAGTTTTAAATTGGCCCTAATCTCATGTTAACCCCAATATCACTTAGGGAAACGTGACACATTTTGAGGAGTTATGGAAACTAGCCTACTATACTTATTCTGAGGAGTTACGCAATTACCATTTTGGGTCATTCATGGCTGTTGCCCAAAATATCCATACAAACTTTCCACTCTCCTTTTGAATGTTTGAATGGGTCATATGGCCTCTTTCATTAAATCATTTTGTGGGGCCTGCATTTGAACTCTGAGAAATAAAAATGAATCTTATATATGGAGATTTAGACCCTCCACATTTCAACTAAAAACAAACTATCAGTAACCAATACACCCCATGCAACTATTTGTTTTAAATTGGCTAGAAAAATATCTTTAAGGATTTATGCCTATTTGACATATTCTCATCGACATAGGTGAGGCCTTGACATATATTTTTTAAATGGGTTGCATCCAATTTGTGCATAAGCAATCCCAAATGCATTATTGGGTTAGGGCCCATTTGGTCATGACCCAAACAACTGGGCCCATGCAGGACATGACTTTGGCAATTTATTTATTATGTACCAACAATGCCCTAGTGAGGTTCATGTTCAGTGAACCTCTTTTGTACATTTTATTTCAATTGTAAAAGGTTAATTTATCTTAAAAAAAAAAAAAAGGAAGATTGCAAGGGGAAGATAACTACTTCACCACTGCTTTTTTTACCCTTCTGAGAGGAAGTAAAAAGAGTCTTCCAACCTCCAAAGGTTGCTTCCTCCTTCAATCATCACTCATTGGTTATTTCTGCTTTCATCATCTTCTTATTGTGGCGTAAATGGCTACAAGAATTTTTCTTTCTTTTCGCTCATCCTATCAACTTTTGATATATTAGATAAAACCTAAAAAATGACTATTTGTGTGATGGATAGATGAATTTGCAATCGAGCCTGGCCTTCAAAGCCAAGACCTTAAGACCCTCTCAATGTAAAGGAGAGAAGTATGGAATGCGAAGACAATGCGATGCACCGAACTATAGAAGGAACAACATAATTGTTACATGTACGAAGAAATATAGAAAGTTATGGGAGAAGTTATTAAGTGATATGTGGAAAGGAGTTACAAATTCGCAAAATAAATTTCACATGGTCGATGTGGAAGCTAGAAAAATACCTTTGTAAGAACTTTAATATGTTTGCAGAAATGACATATATATATATATATATATTGCAGAAACATTTTGGGAGGAGTTAAAATATAGGGTTAAAATTATGTTAATTGATCAAAATCAAATTGAACTTAATTGGCTGATTTCTGCAATTAGAATCAATCTCTCTCATATATAAGAATTTTAACTAAAGTTTTGGCTTAGGATTGGTCGGATAAATAGAATTCACGCAGCAAACCTCTTGTAATTGGACCAAGGCTCTGAGGATGATTATGATCATTTAATTTATCAATGAGTTAGCATCCCAATCCACTTTAATCCAATTGATTGCAAATATGACTGAAACATAGGCACATAGTATCAATGGCTTGAAATTTTATATCTAAAAGCTGGCTCCTCTGTAAATGAAAATGATAAGCCAAATCCATGTGAATGATCCAAAAGTATGGGTTATCTCATCCTATAAACTGACATGAATGACATGAGGCAAACCATGACCCACAAACTGTCAGGCCTCAAAATTTTAATTTCGGGTCAAATCTGTTTGTTAGGTTTGAGTTGGGTTGAGAGGGGTTACATGAGCTGATTTAAATGCTCTTGGGCCTTGGGCCTGAGTTATTTGACCCTTTTTAAGCCAAAAGCCCTTTTCTGAAATTATGTAAAACTCGCTAAAAAGCAAGGAGCCCTTTCTTGTAATATAAAAAAACCTTTACATTATATAACCTTAAGGGTTTTCCCAATTCTTCCGTCCTCTTCCTTTCCTCTGCAACTAAGCCCTAGCAGTTCTCCAAAAAAACCAAGTGTTTGATCTTCAGATTTGCTTTTGGCTTCGAAATCCAGGTAAGTGGATAACTGTAAATAATATCCTTTTTATTGCTTTGTTGAATGACATGCTTTAAATATGATTTATTTGTTTGGGTTTAACGTCTCGTTTGTGGATTAGCATTGAAGAGTTTTTCCTTTTAATTGAGATAAAGGATTTTCATGTAAAAAAAAATAGAGTAGCCGTGCAGCAGGGCTACCCAGGTAGCAACGTTGCTTGGCATGCCAGGCAGCATCTGTTGCCTAGGCAGCCGACTAGGCCTGATTATGGTAGGGCCTGGCAGCGCCCGAGTCAAGCTGCTGCTAAGCCTTTGCATCCGGGCTGGGCTATCTGCTGGCGGGCTGGGTTGCTAACAGGCCTTGTCTACTGGTGGGCTGGGTTGCTGGCGAGTCTGGATCTGAGCATCCAGCTAAGGCTAGGTCTGCTAGACTAGGCCCATTGGGTTGGGCTAATTTTTGAAGAGCTTAACTTAATTAAAATATTAATTAGAGTTTAGAATATTAATTATAAGTAAATTAGAATATTTTTTAAGACTTTATGGTGACTTATTAGAATTAAATAATTTTTAATTAAGTGTGATTAGAATTTTAATTAGGTTTGTTTATAAATTTAATTGGAGTTGAATTACTTGAGAATAATATTTTATTTAATTCGATTGGAATATAATTAGGATGTAAATGGGAATGATTAAATTTTAATTAGAATGTCTTTGGAAATCTAATTTGGATTTTAATTTGAGTTTAGATTTCAAATTTGAATTTGGGATTTGGATCTTTTATTTTGTATAAAATAATCAAGTATTTTTTTATAAACAATAATGAAGATTAATAACTTAATTTATCCTCCTTTTTTAATCATAATTTGATTAATTTTGGATTTGGAATATGAATATCTTTTTACCTAATTTGTAAAACACACCAACTATACATAATTGGATTAGATGGATTCTTTTTTCTTTAGAAAAGCTAGTTGAATGTTCACATAAGAATTGGATTGAATTCAAAATGGGATGTGAGATTCAAGATGCACCACATGATAGACACTGAAAGTAAGATATTAGCATCATGGATTCCTATTTTCATTGTGAAAGAGGGTTGGTTCTCATGTGTATATTTAACTAACTAAAACTATTAGGTGGATTAGTGTATACCTCAGAGAACTTAAATTGACACGCAATCATAATATACTTTTAAATTAAGTAATCTAAGTACTTAAATTGGTATTTGGTTGAGTATTATGAATTAAGGGTATCATAGCATAGTTCATTGTGCATTAGTAAACGTATGTATTTGCATATAAATATATTTATATGTATATCTGACCGGCTGTAGTTCAGAGGTGGACGTACGCCATCGGGTTAGTGTGTACTGTGGAATATAACACACAGTTGTGCCATTTGATATATCTGGCGAGAATGCCCGTTTTTGTATATCTATCTGCGAGAATACCCATTTTTGTATACCTATCCACGAGAATACCTGCTTTTGTATATCTATCTGCAGGGATACCTGTTTTTATATACTATATCTACGGGAGTACCCATTTTTGGTATATTGTATTTGTGTGGATATCCGTTTTTGTAGATTCATGCCATTGGGTTTATATTTGGTATATTTTGGGGCAGAATGTAAAAATATGTTTTGATTCAATTGATTAACATCATTGCTTGCAGTTTACCCTCTTGCCAAATTACGTCAATCTAAGTCACTACTTTTGGTGTTTAGGTTCCGTTACCGGTGCAAAACCGGAGGGTTAGGCGACGCGGAAGATTCCACCAGATGGCGGAGTTGTTGAATGGATCACCGATGACATCGTTTGAGGTATCCTAGTGTGGTGCTAAAATTGAAACATTAGATTATGTAATAAGGCCATATTTGGAGCCATTAGTTTATTCATTAAATTTATTTGTCTTGGAATTACAGCTTTAATTATTTTACTTCAAAGCACTTAATGTTGACTTTATTATTTTTGAGATTTGTTATATAGTTAGTGTATGATACTCAGTTGTGTAGATTATGGATTTCAATTCCACATGTGATTATGGTTGCTTGATCACAAAGTATAGCCGCATGAAGGACTTCGATCCACCCGGAATTAGGCCCCGTGTGGTTATGTAAGGAAAATTTTTAATTGGCCCTAATACTCACACCCCTAAAATCGAATTTGGATCTAGCTCAGTTTTAGGGGTGTGACACGAACCATGAACTGCGAATTAAGATCTATTGATCTAGGTAACCTTCACTCACCCATGCAAAACTACCAAAATCCGTTACTTTCTAGGCATTACTTATGTATAGCCCATCAAAGAATATCTACTTCTTCCTTTCCTTTTGTATTGGCTTTCTAACTTCTCAATTTGAAATACCTTCCCATTTGTTTGCAAGTTAGAACTGCTCTCTTCGACTTTTCTTTTTGCTATTCTTCATGTAGGTCACACATGTTTAGTTTATTTGGTTTGTCTTATTTCTTTACCTTGTATAAGATTGCTTGGCTTGTGTCCTTGTTTATGTTCATATAATGTCACAAAATTATATATATATATATTTATGGGAATAATCTTATGAGAACTATGTCTCACCATTCTTTTGTGAGAACTCTAGGTGAGGCCCATCTATCATCTAATCCAAATATTATAATACACAAGGACCCTCTTGATAGTCACTCACTCTAAGTTTCGGTCAGATCTGAATTTACTGGATAGTTAGATTGACTGTGCACCAATCCAAATGGACTGAATTTGTAGGCCACAGATGAAAGTATTAGGGACATGTGCTTGGGGCCAAACTTGATATGTAGGTTAGTCTCACATAGATCTTTCCATCCTCTTGGTCCCATCCCCAAATGGGACCTACAAGTGGGCCCATAAAAGTTCTCACGGTAGGTGCGTGGGAACACTGGTCCCACATAGATCTTGCCATCTCCCTTAGTCCCATCTTCAAATGGGACCCATAAGTGGGCCCATAAAAGTTCTCATGGTAAGTGCGTGAGAATACTTCTCATAAGATTAAAGCCCATTTATATAAATATATAATATATAATCCAGTCCATTTGAATTGGTGCATAGTCAATCCAACAGTTCAGTATATTCGAATTTGACTAAAATTTTGGACAAGTGGCTATCTAGGGGATCCCTGTGTATAACAAGATTTGGATTGGGTGATAGATGAATCTTACCTAAACTTCTCCTAAAAAAGTGATGAGAACTAGTTCTCATAGGATTATTTCCCCGTATATATCTCATTTTATAGGTTAGTGGATAGTTCCTTCACACAGCCAATGGTGGCAAGCTAGCTCCTAACATAGACAAATCAAAATTGTAGTTCCTTTTTTCTAGGTTCCTTTGTGAAAGATTCCCAATTTTCAATTACATGATCAATTGATTTCGAACTATCTGGTTAGTGCATCAACTACAAACACGAGAAAAAGAGAATCATATAAAACAATCAACATTCATTGCAATCATCTTGTAATTGCTGGCCAAGTGGGTCCAGACCAAGTGGGTGCAGTATCTGGGGTGGTTTCCTTAATTATATTAGGAATTCCCTGTTTGTTTAAACAGTAGTTTTCTAATATGTTAGGACTTTCATTTTTTCTAAGATAGAGTTCTTGGGGAATTAGGAAGTGATGATTATATATATGATGTAATCTATAACCCTAGATAAGAGGCTAAGATTCCAAGGCCGTGGTTTGACAGATTGGAGGAGAACCTAGTGGAAATTGCTTTCCCGTGGACATAAACATCTTTGCCGAATCACATAAATCTCTTGTCTTCTTGTGTGGTTAATTGTTGATCTTGGTTACTTACGCACACACGCACACAACAAGTGGTATCAGAGAGTTAGAAGTTGTGCACGGAAGATCATCGGGAAGAAGAGAGATCAGCCGTGATCTCTATTGAGCCACACACGATCGGAGAAGAAGACAGAGAAGGGTTCTCGGTTGTGCTGGTTTTTCTTCGATCAATGGAAGATCAATTGACTGCAAATCTTCATCGGAGGAGGGTTTTTGGGGTTACCGGATTTCTGAGGAGGAAAACAGGGCTGCCGAGTTTTTTGGGTTCTGTTTTTCTATTTTTAATCGCTGGTCGTCATCGCATGCCCGTCGCTGGTAACCGCCATCGCCTTCGCTGTCGCTGCGAGTCGCCGTTGGTCTCTAGCTAGTTAGTAGTCCGCCGAAGACGCAGCAGACGGGGTTTGCATGTTTCGTCTGCAACTAGGTTGTAGAACAGAACGACTCTCAGACACTTTGGGTTTTAGGTTGGGTCAGTTTGACCTGACCCGTGGTGACAAGCCCAGAAGCAACACAAGTCGGTTCTGTGGTTTCGGGTTGGGTCCGACCCAACCCGTGGTGACAAGCCCAGCAAAACAGTTCAGGTTCTGGTTCAGGTCAGGTCGGGTTGACCTGGCCTATTTGAAGACCAACCCAACAGCAGAGGTTGCAGGTCCGTTCGGGTCGGGTTGACCTGAACCCAGTAGCAGTCTAGTCCAGCTCGTCAGCCACTGACGACATCAGCAGAGTGAAGTCACTAGGCTTACGTCAACCCACGTCATCGGACCCACGGTCAAAGGCTAGAGTTGACCAGATTGACGACAAAATTTTGTTTTTCCGATATCTTAATCATCCGACGTCCGATCGGAGATCCGTTTGCTCCTACGGACTTGTTTCAAGCAGATCTAAGTGTTAGTGGAAAAAGTTTGGTTGTTTTGATAGTCAACAAGGAGTTTGACTAAATCAGAAGAGTAAAAAACTGTTTTTGCAATATCAAAGCCATCCAGAGTCAGATTTTAGATCCGTTTCTTCCATCGTGCTCATGTTGACAAGATCTACAACTTAGTGCAAGAGTTGAGGTCCGTGTTAGTTATTTGTTTTTTCCTGTTGCTTAATTTAATTCAGATAGAGAACAACACTATCAACACTACCACGGTTAAGCTTAACCATTCGAATTGGTTGATTTGGAAACCAAAGATGGAGGATATTCTTTATTGTAAAGACCTTCATAATCCCCTTAAGGGGGATAGTGCCCGACCAAAAGATATGCAAGATGCTGAATGGAACAAGTTGCATAGAAAAACGATTGATTACATCAGACAGTTGGTTGATAATAGTATATTTCACCACATGTTTAATGAAACCAATGCAAATACCCTTTGGAAAATGCTAGAAGCAATGTATGATAAAAAGACCACAGTGAATAAAACCTTTTTGATCAGAAAGATTGTGAACATGAAAATCAAGGATGGTGGTCAGATCGAAGATCACATCAATGAGTTTCAAAGTATGGTAAGTCAGTTAGCTATAATGAAGATGGTCCTTGATGATGAGATGCAAGCTTTGTTACTTCTAAGTTCTTTGCTGGATACATGGGAGACATTAGTTGTTTCCGTGAACAACTCTACTCCAAATGGTGTGTTGTCCATGAGTCAGGTTACCAGTAGTCTATAGAATAAAAAAACTAGAAGGAAATCTGCAGGGATAGATAATACACAGGCCTTTGTTACTAAGAACATGTAGAGGAGTAAGAGTAGAGGACCAAAGGGGGGTTGTTGCAAGTCTAGAGGTGAATCACAAGCCAAGTCTAGCCGTGAATCACAGTGCAAGAAAAAGTCTGTAAAATGCTTTTTCTGTGGCAAGATGGGCCACATCAGGAAAAATTGCTTTGCCATGAAGGAATAGAAAGGATCCAACAATGAGAAGAAAAATGACAGTGATAACACTACAGCTATTTTGGAAGTGGAAGTAGTGGTACTCGCCTGCGATGATGATAAGTGTTTGAGTGTTACAGGTGGTCAGGTTGAATGGGTTGTTGACACAGCAGCTTCCTATCATGCTACTATTGTAGGGAGATGTTCACGACATACAAAGCAAGTGCCTTTGGTACTGTGAAGATGGGCAACACGAGTCATTCAGAGATTATTGGTATCGATGATATCTGCATTAAACCCGATAGTGGTTGCACAATGACGCTGAAAGATGTACAACATGTTTCTGATCTGCAGTTGAATCTGATTTCTGGGACTGCATTGGATCGTGCAGGTTATGAGAATTACTTTGGAAATGGCAGATGGAAGCTCACTAGAGGGTCTCTTGTTATTGTGAGAGGAAAAGCGGGTAATACGCTTTATAAAACACAAGTAAAGCTATGTAAAGGTATGTTGAATGCAGTTCAAGATAGTTCCTCTTTGAATCTGTAGCATAAGAGGCTTGGTCATATGAGTGAGAAAAGCCTGCGATGTTGGCAAAGAAGGATTTAATTCCTTGCTCCAAAGGTATATCCTTTGAACCTTGTGATTATTGTTTGTATGGAAAATAGCATAGAATTGCTTTCTCTTCGACATCAAAATTGAAATCAAATATGTTGGATTTAGTATATTCTGATATTTGTGGTCCCATAGAGGTAGAATCATTGGGTAGTAATAAATTCTTTGTCACGTTCATCAATGTTACATTCAGAAAAGTCTGGGTTTATCTATTGAAATCAAAGGATCAAGTGGTCTAGATTTTTCAACAATTTCATGTCAAAGTTGAAAAAAAAAAAACAGGTAAACTCTTGAAGTGTCTCCGCACAGATAATAGGGTTGGGGTGAGTACACATCCAACCAGTTCAGAAGCTATTGCTTGAAGCATGACATTCAACATGAAAAGACAGTTCTTGGTACTCCACAGCACAATGGTGTGGCAGAAAGAATGAACCACACTATTTTTGAGAAGATGAGATCCATGATAAGATTAGCACAGTTGCCCAAGTCATTCTGGGGTAAAGCCATTCTGACTGTCGTTTATCTGATTCATAGGTCTTTCTCAGTTCCTTTGAATTATGATCTTCCAAAGAAAAGATGAACAGGTAAAAATGTTTCCTATTCACACTTGAAGGTGTTTGGGTGTAAGGCGTTTGTACATGTACCAAAGGAGTAGCGTTCCAAGTTGGACGATAAGGTAGTGAGTTACATCTTTCTTAGCTATGGTGGAGTTGAGTTTGGTTACAAGTTATGGGATCCAGAAAATAGGAAAATTATCAGAAGTAGGGAAGTGGTTTTCCATGAAGACCAGTTCTTTGGAAATGTTGAAAAGATTGATAAGTCTTTTGAGACAGTTGACGGAATAGTTGATCTCACATCGACTCCTTCTCCGGTGCAGACTACAAGCAGAGAATGTGGACAAAACGATCCGGACCGTGATGAGGCACAGGGGTTGCCAGATAATGAGAGTGTTGGGCAGAGGGGGCTGCAGTTTCCTCGGTTGGAAACCACAGAGCCTCAAGTTAGGAGGTCTATACAAGAGCATCAACCATCAACTAAGTATCCTGCATCCGAATATGTTTTGCTTACTGATGAGGGGGAGCCAGAAAGCTTCTAAGAAGCAATGACTCATGCTAATAAAGTTGAGTGGATGAAGGCTATGCAGTTAAGATGAGTTATTTAAAGAAGAACAAGACATATGAGCTGGTACAACTTCTTAAAGATAGGAATGTTCTGAAAAACAAATGGGTGTTCAAGCTGAAAAAGGATGAGAATGGAAAACTGGTAAAGCACAAAGCATGGTTAGTGGTAAAAGGCTTCGCACAGACGAAGGGTATCAACTTCAGTGATGTTTTCTCTCCTGTTGTGAAAATGACTTCCGTTAGAGTCATCTTGGGTCTAGCCAGCAGCATGGACCTTGAGCTTGAACAGATGGATGTAAAGACCGCATTTCTTCACAGTGACTTGAAAAAAAAAATCTACATGACTCAGCCAGAGTGGTTTGAGGTAGAAGGAAAAGAACAAATGGTTTACAAATTGAAGAAAAGTCTCTACGAGCTGAAGCAACACCGAGATGGTGGTACAAGAAGTTTAATTCATTCATGTTGGGTCATGGGTACCGGAGGACAGCTGCAGATCATTGTGTCTATGTTCGTCGATTTATCGATGGAAAGTTCATCATCCTTCTTTTTTATGTAAATGATATGCTAATAGTTGGACAGGATAGCAAGTTGATTGGTAAGTTAAAAGAGGAGATGTCAAAGTCGTTTGACATGAAAGACTTAGGTCCAACACGAACGATATTGAGCATGCAAATACATTATGACAGGAGTTCCAAGCAGTTGTGGTTGTCACAAGAGAAATATGTTGAAGGAGTACTTGAGCGGTTCAACATGAAGAATGCTAAGCCAGTTAGCATGCCTCTAGCCAGTCACTTCAAACTAAGCAAGCGCTTATGTCCTACTACAGATGATGAAAAGGAACGGATGGCATATGTTCATTACTCCTCTGCTGTGGGGAGTCTCATGTATGCCATGGTTTGTACACGGCCAGACATTACTCATGCTGTGAGTTTAGTGAGTAGATTTCTCTTTAACCCTAGAAAAGAGCATTGGGAAGCAGTGAAGTGGATCTTCAGGTATTTGAGAGGTACTTCCAAGGTGTGCTTGCGTTTCGGAGGCTCAAAACCAGTGGTAAAAGGAAATTCTGATGCTGATTTTGCAAGCGATCTTGATCGTCGGTTATCGACTTCTGGTTATATTTACTTTCGTAAGGGAAGCTATCCCCCGGCAATCGAAGTTGCAGAAGTGTACAGCACAGTTTACAACTAAAGCGGAATATATAGCTGCTAATGAAGCAAGGAAAGAGATGCTTTGGTTGAAGAGATTCCTTCAAGAATTAGGTTTGAAGTAAGAAGAATATATAGTTTACTATGATAGTCAGAGTGCTATGGATTTCAGTGAGAATGCTATATATCATGGTCGCATGAAGCACGTTGATATCAAGTACCATTGGATTCGTGAGATGATCGAGAAGAACTTCATGAAGCTAAAAAAGATTCACTCGGACAAGAATCCTTCGGACATGATGACAAAGGTTGTTTAAGGGAAAGCTGGAGCTGCATTCAGAGTTAACAGGGTTGAACTCCCAGTAAGGGGTTCAGAGCGTCTTCCCTATGGTCTGGAGGGGGAGATTGTTGGCCGAGTGGGTCTAGACCAAGTGGGTTCACTATCTGGGGTAATTTCCCTAATTATATTAAGAATTTCCTATTTGTTTAAACAGTAGTAATATAATAGGTTAAGACTTTCCTATTTTGTAAGATAGAGTTCTTTGGAAATTAGGAAGCAATGATTATTTCTATGATGTAATCTATAACCCTATATAAGAGGCTGAGATTCCAAGGCTATAATTTCACAGATTGGAGAAGAACCTAGTGGAAATTGATTTCCTGTGGACATAAGCATCTTTGCCAAACCACGTAAATCTCTTGTCTTCTTGTGTGGTTGATTGTTGATCTTGGTTACTTATACACATGCCCACAATAGTAATTCAGACAACTACTAACAAATACAAGAAGTACTGTCGAAAAGTACAAGACATGAAAGATACCAGCTGTGATCTCATTGTGTTTTTGTCATAATCCAATGTTTTGAGATTTAACAAAGATAACTTTGTTCCAACTCTTGGTAGTTTCCACTTCAAAATGGCAAATCCTTTGTTCTCTTTCAACTGTTCTCATTCCAATGGTGGCCAGGAAATCCGCCTCCCTGGATTTAGAGGAGGAGAAGCCACTAACGCAAAAGAGGATCATTTCCATGGAATAGAGGATTATGGAGATTTAAATTGTATCTTCTTTGATTATGATTTCAACCAAGATGGCAATGTCAATAATGGAGTCCTCATATCAGAAGATCTTGTCATCCCATATGGGGTGCATTCTGATCCTGTTTACATAGAAATTCAACCGATACAAGAACCCACAAAGTTTAATGCGAGGGGCGTTTATCATCCAAAGAGCTCACGGGTTGATAACACCATGGAGCGTGTTGAACTTCAGGGCATCAAGGAGCATGTCGAACACAAGAAGGAGAAGGTGCATCCAATATCCTCTGCAACATTAGAGCTCTTGAGAAGCTACATAGCTGGGTCCGAGAGATCGAATCAGGAAAATTTAATTGACTAGAGCAATAAAGGAGCATGTCCTATAGGTGGGAGGCAATTATGGGCTGAAGATGTCATGTGGGTCGTGTTGTGCGCGTGTGTGCAAATGCAATCAAGATCAACAATCACCACACAAGAAGACAAGAAGATTTACGTGGTTCGGCAAAGATGCCTACGTCCACGGGAAACCAATTTCCACTAGGTTCTCCTCCAATCTGTGAAACCACAGCCTTGGAATCTCAGCCACTCTCAGCCTCTCTGACTTCTTCTTCCAGCAACTGCAGAGACCAATTTCTTTGTAACAAAGAAATCGTGTTTCGCACGTGGCCCACACAGAGATCACGTCTGATCTCTTCCTCCTGTTGGTCTTCCACGCACAATCAATCGCTTTGAAGATGATCCTTGATGATGAGATGCAAGCTTTGTTGCTTCTGAGTTCTTTGCCAAATTCATGGGAGACATTAGTTGTTTCCTTGAGCAATTCTACTCCAGATGGTGTGTTATCTATGAGTCAGGTTACCAGTAGTCTACAGAATGAAGAAACTAGAAGGAAATCTACAGGGACAGATAATGCACAGGCCTTTGTTACTGAGAACAGAGGGAGGAGTAAGAGTAGAGGACCAAAGGGGGGTCGTGGCAAGTCTAAAGGTGAATCACAGTCTAAGTCTAGCAGTGAATCACAGAGCAAGAAAAAGTCTGTAAAATGCTTTTTCTGTGGCAAGATGGGCTACATCAGGAAAAATTGTTTTGCCATGAAGGAACAGAAAGGATCCAACAATGAGAAGAAGAATGACAGTGATAACACTACAGCTACTTTGGAGTAGGAAGTAGTGGTGCTCCCGGCGATGATGATAAGTGTTTGAGTGTTGCAGATGGTGAGGTTAAGTGGGTTGTTGATACAGCAGCATCCTACCATGCTACTCCCTGCAGGGAGATGTTCACGACATACAAAGCAGGTGACTTTGGAACTGTGAAGATGGGCAACACGAGTCATTCAGAGATTATTGGTATCGGTGATGTCTGCATTAAAACTGATATTGGTTGCACAATGACGCTGAAAGATGTGCGACATGTTCCTAATCTGCAGTTGAATCTGATTTCCGGGACTACATTGGAACGTGCAGGTTATGAGAATTACTTCGGAAATGGAAGATGGAAGCTCACTAAAGAGTCTCTTATTATTGCGAGAGGAACAGCAGGTAATACTCTTTATAAAACACAAGTAAAGCTGTGCAAAGATGCGTTGAATGTAGTTCAAGACAATTCCTCTCTGAATCTGTGGCATAAGAGGCTTGGTCATATGAGTGAGAAAGGCTTGCAGATGTTGGCAAAAAAGGATTTCATTCCTTGCTCCAAAGGTATATCCCTTGACCCTTGTGATTATTGTTTATATGGTAAACAGCATAGGGTTGCTTTTTCTTCGACATCAAAATTGAAATCAAATGTGTTGGATTTGGTATATTCTGATGTTTGTGGTCCCATAGAGGTAGAATCATTGGGTGGCAATAAGTTCTTTGTCACGTTCATCGATAATACATCTAGGAAAGTCTGGGTTTATCCGTTGAAATCAAAGAATCAAGTATTCCAGATGTTTCAACAGTTTCATGTCAAGGTTGAAAGAGAAATAGGTAAACTCTTAAAGTGTCTCCGTTCAGATAATGGAGGAGAGTACACATCCAACCAGTTCAAAAGCTATTGCTTGAAGCATGGCATTCGACATGAAAAAACAGTTCCTGGTACTCCACAGCACAATGGTGTGGCAGAGAGAATGAACCGCACTATTCTTGAGAAAATGAGATGCATGATAAGATTAGCACGGTTGCCTAAGTCATTCTGGGGTGAAGCCGTTCTGACTGCCGTTTATCTGATTAACAGATCTTTCTCAGTTCCTTTGAATTATGATCTTTCAAAGAGAAGATGGACAGGTAAAAATGTTTCCTATTCACATTTGAAGGTGTTTGGGTGTAAAGCATTTGTGCATGTACCAAAGGAGCAGCATTCCAAGTTGGACAATAAGGCAGTGAGTTGCATCTTTCTTGGCTATGGTGGAGATGAGTTTGGCTACAGATTATGGGATCCAGAGAAGAGGAAACTTATCAGAAGTAAGGATGTGGTTTTCCATGAAGACCAGTTCTTTGGAGATGTTGAGAAGATTGATAAGTCTTCTGAGAAAGTTGATGGAGTGGTTGATCTCACACCGACTCCTTTTCCGGTGCAGACTACAAGTGGAGAAGGTGGACAAAACGATCCGGATCATGATGAGGCACAGGGGTTGCCAGATGATGAGGTTGTTGAGCAGGGGGAGCAGTCTCTTCGAACTGAAACCACGGAACCTCAAGTTAGGAGGTCTACACGGGAGCGTCAACCATCAACTAGGTATCCTGCATCCGAATATATTTTGCTTACT
The DNA here is from genome assembly GCA_037013555.1 of Sextonia rubra. NCBI lineage: Eukaryota > Viridiplantae > Streptophyta > Magnoliopsida > Laurales > Lauraceae > Sextonia > Sextonia rubra. The sequence goes on along the minus strand of JASUAD010000001.1, from coordinate 98,069,360 downwards.
GATGAGGGAGAGCCAGAGAGCTTTCGAAAAGCAATGACTCATGTTGATAAAGTTGAGTGGATGAAGGCTATACAGGATGAGATGAGTTCTTTGAAGAAGAACAAAATATATGAGCTGGTGCAACTTCCTAAAGATAGGAATGTTTTGAAAAACAAATGGGTGTTCAAGCTGAAAAAGGATGAGAATGGGAAACTGGTGAAGCACAAAGCACGGTTAGTGGTAAAAGGTTTCGCACAGACGAAGTGGTATCAGAGCGATTGATTGTGCGTGGAAGATCAACAGGAGGAAGAGATCAGACGTGATCTCTGTTTGGGCCACGTGCGAAACACGATTTCTCTTACAGAGAAACTGGTCTCTGCAGTTGCTGGAAGAAGAAGATAGAGAGGGGGTTCTTGGTGTGCTGTGATCTTCGTCGTAGAAGAAGGAGGGTTGCCGGGTTTTCCAGACGAGGAAGACCGGAAGAAAAAAAAAATCTCTGCACTCACCGGTCATTGGCAGCCGCCGGTCGCTGCCGATTGCCGCTGACCGTCGCCGCAGCCCGCCGCAAGTCGCCGTGCCGTCACCTAGCCCCACCGCACGCCAAGCCAGAGCCGCAGCAGACGGCCTGCAAGTCGTCCTCTGCAACTGGGTTGCAGCAGGCGGCGAGGTTGAAGAAGACCCAGGGTACTAGGTCTTGGGTTCGAGTCGGGTCAGTTCCACCTAACCTGCCTTGGAGTATAAGCCCGGCGCCTCTTTTCAGGTTGGGTTACGTTTCGGGTTGGGTCCGAACCAACCCGCGGTGCAAGCCCAATTAAGTTAGCAGTGCAGGCCGGTTCGGGTCAGGTTGACCTGAACCCTGTTGCAGTTCGGTCCAGCCCGTCAGCCACCGCGCAGACGTCAGCAGAGTGACGTCATTAGGCTGATGTCAGCCCACGTCAACGGACAGACGGTCAACGGATCTACGTGTTAGTGGAAGAAGATTGGCTGTTTGACAGTCAACAAGCAATTTGACCAAATCAGAAGCGCAGAAAACCGTTTTTGCGATATCGAAGCCATCCGGGGTCGGATTTCAGATCCGTTTCTTCCAGCGTGCTCGTGTTGACGAGATCTACAGCTTGGTGCAGGAGTTGAGGTCAGTATTAATTATTTATTTTTCCTATTACTTAATTTGATTAAGATGGAGAATAATACTATCAACACTACCATGGTTAAGCTCAACCATTCCAATTGGTTGATCTGGAAACCGAAGATGGAGGATATTCTCTATTGTAAAGACCTCTATGATCCCGTTTAGGGGGATAGTGCCAGACCGAAAGATATGCAAGATGCTGAATGGAACAAATTGCATAGAAAAGCGATTGGTCACATCAGACAGTGGGTTGATAACAGTATATTTCACCACGTGTCTAATGAAACCAATGCGAATACCCTTTGGAAAAAGCTAGAAGCAATGTATGATAAAAAGACCTCAGTGAACAAAACCTTCTTGATCAGAAAGCTTGTGAACATGAAATTCAAGGATGGTGGTCAGATCGAAGATCACATCAATGAGTTCCAAAGTGTGGTAAATCAATTAGCCACTATGAAGATGATCCTTGATGATGAGATGCAAGCTTTGTTGCTTCTGAGTTCTTTGCCAGATTCATGGGAGACGTTGGTTGTTTTCTTGAGCAATTCTACTCCAGATGGTGTGTTATCTATAAGTCAGGTTACCAGTAGTCTACAGAATGAAGAAACTAGACGGAAATCTGCAGGGACAGATAAAACACAGGCCTTTGTTACTGAGAATAGGGGGAGGAGTAAGAGTTGAGGTCCAAAAGGGGGTCGTGGCAAATCTAGAGGTGAATCACAAGCCAAGTCTAGCAGTGAATCGCAGAGCAAGAAAAAGTGAGTGAAATGCTTTTTCTGTAGCAAGATGGGCCACATCAGGAAAAATTGTTTTGCCATGAAGGAACAGAAAGGATCCAACAATGAGAAGAAGAATGACAGTGATAACACTACAGCTACTTTGGAACAGAAAGTAGTGGTGCTCGCCGGCGATGATGATAAGTGTTTGAGTGTTGCAGATGGTCAGGTTGAGTGGGTTGTTGATACAGCAGCATCCTACCATGCTACTCCCTGCAGGGAGATGTTCACGACACACAAAGCAGGTGACTTTGGAACTGTGAAGATGGGCAACACGAGTCATTCAGAGATTATTGGTATCGGTGATGTCTGCATTAAAACCGATATTGGTTGCACAATGACGCTGAAAGATGTGCGACATGTTCCTGATCTGCGGTTTAATCTGATTTCCGGGACTGCATTGGACCGTGCAGGTTATGAGAATTACTTCGGGAATAGCAGATGGAAGCTCACTAAAGGGTCTCTTGTTATTGCGAGAGGTACAGCAGGTAATACTCTTTATAAAACACAAGTAAAGCTGTGCAAAGATGCGTTGAATGTAGTTCAAGACAATTCCTCTCTGAATCTGTGGCATAAGAGGCTTGGTCATATGAGTGAGAAAGGCTTGCAGATGTTGGCAAAGAAGGATTTCATTCCTTGCTCCAAAGGTATATCCCTTAACCCTTATGATTATTGTTTATATGGTAAACAGCATAGGGTTGCTTTCTCTTCGACATCAAAATTGAAATCAAATGTATTGGATTTGGTATATTCTGATGTTTATGGTCCCATAAAGGTAGAATCATTGGGTGGCAATAAGTTCTTTGTCACGTTCATCGATGATGCATCTAAGAAAGTCTGAGTTTATTCGTTGAAATCAAAGGATCAAGTGTTCCAGATGTTTTAACAGTTTCATGTCAAGGTTGAAAGAGAAACAGGTAAACTATTGAAGTGTCTCCGCTCAGATAATGGGGGTGAATGCACATCCAACCAGTTCAGAAGCTATTGCTTGAAGCATCGCATTCGACATGAAAAGACAATTCCTGGTACTCTACAGCATAATGGTGTGGCAGAGAGAATGAACCGCACTATTCTTGAGAAGATAAGATGCATGATACGATTAGCACGGTTGCCTAAGTCATTCTGGGATGAAGCCGTTCTGACTGCCGTTTATCTGATTAACAGATCTTTCTCAGTTCCTTTGAATTATGATCTTCCAGAGAGAAGATGGACCGGTAAAAATGTTTCCTATTCGCACTTGAAGGTGTTTGGGTGTAAAGCGTTCGTACATATACCAAAGGAGCAGCGTTCTAAGTTGGACGATAAGGCAGTGAGTTGCATCTTTCTTGGCTATGGTGGAGATGAGTTTAGCTACAGATTATGGGATCCAGCAAAGAGGAAACTTATCAGAAGTAGGGATGTGGTTTTCCATGAAGACCAGTTCTTTGGAGATGTAGAGAAGATTGATAAGTCTTCTGAGAAAGTTGATGGAGTGGTTGATCTCACACCGACTCCTTCTCCGGTGCAGACTACAGGTGGAGAAGGTGGACAAAACGATCCGGATCGTGATGAGGCACAGGGGTTGCCAGATGATGAGGGTGTTGAGCACGGGGAGCAGCAGTCTCCTCGGATTGAAACCACGGAACCTCAAGTAAGGAGGTCTACCCGAGAGCGTCAACCGTCAACTAGGTATCCTGCATCCGAATATGTTTTGCTTACTGATGAGGGGGAGCCAAATAGCTTCCGAGAAGCAATAACTCATGCTGATAAAGATGAGTGGATGAAGGTTATGCAGGATGAAATGAGTTCTTTGGAGAAGAATAAGACATATGAGCTGGTGCAACTTCCTAAAGATAGGAATGTTCTGAAAAACAAATGGGTGTTCAAGCTGAAAAAGGATGAGAATGGGAAACTGGTGAAGCACAAAGCGCGGTTAGTGGTAAAAGGCTTCGCACAGACGAAGGGTATCGACTTCAGTGATGTTTTCTCTCCTGTTGTAAAAATGACTTCTGTTAGAATCGTTTTGGGTCTAGTCGCCAGCATGGACCTTCAACTTGAACAGATGGACGTGAAGACCGCGTTTCTTCACAGTGACTTGAAAGAAGAAATCTACATGACTCAGCCAGAGGGGTTTGAGGTAGAAGGAAAAGAACAGATAGTTTGCAAGTTAAAGAAGAGTCTTTATGGGCTGAAGCAAGCACCGAGACAGTGGTACAAGAAGTTTGATTCATTCATGTTGAGTCATGGGTACCGGAGGACAGCTGCAGATCATTGTGTCTATGTTCATCGATTTATCGATGGTCGGTTCATCATCCTTCTTTTATATGTAGATGATATGTTGATAGTTGGACAGGATAGCAAGTTGATTGGCAAGTTAAAAGAGGAGATGTCAAAGTCGTTTGACATGAAAGACTTGGGTCCCGCACGAACGATATTGGGCATGCAAATACGTCGTGATAGGAGTTCCAAGCAGCTGTGGTTGTCACAGGAGAAATATGTTGAACGAGTTCTCGAGCGATTCAACATGAAGAATGCTAAGCCAGTTAACATACCTCTAGCCAATCACTTCAAACTAAGCAAGCGCTTGTGTCCTACTACAGATGATGAAAAGGAACGGATGGCATGTGTTCCTTACTCCTCTGCTGTGGGGAGTCTCATGTATGCCATCATTTGTACACGGCCAGACATTGCTCATTCTGTGAGTTTAGTGAGTAGATTTCTCGCAAACCCTGGAAAAGAGCATTAGGAAGCAATGAAGTGGATCTTTAGGTATTTGAGAGATACTTCCAAGGTGTGCTTATGCTTCAGAGGCTCAAAACCAGTCATGGAAGGTTATACTGATGCTGATTTTATAGGCGATCTTGATCGTCGGTTGTCGACTTCTCGTTATTTGTTTACTTTCGTAGGTGGAGCCATTTCCTGGCAATCAAAGTTACAGAAGTGTACAGCACAGTCTACAACTGAAGTGGAATACATAACTGCTAATAAAGCAGGGAGAGAGATGCTTTGGTTGAAGAGATTCCTTCAAGAACTTGGTTTGAAGCAAGAAGAATATATAGTTTACTGTGATAGTCAAAGTACTATGGATTTCAGTGAGAATGCTACATATCATGGTCGCATGAAGCACGTTGACATCAAGTACCATTGGATTCGTGAGGTGATCGAGAAGAACTTCATGAAGCTGGAAAAAATTCATTCGGACAATAATCCCTCGGACATGATGACCAAGGTTGTGTCTAAGGGAAAGCTGGAGCTGTGTTCAGAGTTGGCCGGACTGAACTCCCATTAAGGGGTTCAGGGCATCTTCCCTATGGTCTGGAGCGGGAGATTGTTGGCCATGTGGGTCCAAACCATGATTGGGTTCTATATCTGGGGTGGTTTCCTTAATGATATTAGGAATTTCCTGTTTTGTCAAATAGTAGTTTTCTAATATGTTAGGACTTTCCTTTTTCTTGAGATAGAGTTCTTGGGGGATAAGGATGTAATGGTTATATATATGATGTAATCTGTAACCCTAGAGAGTCAGTCAGAGAGGCTGAGAGTCGCTGAGATTCCAAGGCTGTGGTTTCACAGATTGGAGGAGAACCTAGTAGAAATTGGTTTCCCGTGGACGTAGGCATCTTTGCCGAACCACGTAAATCTTCTTGTCTTCTTGTGTGGTGATTGGTGATCTTGGTTGCGTTTGTACACACGCGCACAACAGGTCGTGGGTGCTCATTTCATCCAAATCTCAGTTCATGTAGAGTGCTCACACTATGCTTGGCCATCCCTTGGCTTCCATCCTTCTGAGCCTCACGGATGAGGAAATTAAAGATGTGGAACTTGCACACCTTCTTCTTGCTACGGCCGAGAAGATAAACAACAAACAATATGACAGGGCAAGCAATTTGCTAACACGTTGCTATTACTTGTCTTCGAACGTTGGCAATCCAGTTCAGAGAGTTGTCTACAATTTTGCAGGTGCTCTTCTAGAAGGAATTAACAGAGAAACAGGCAGAATTTCGTCGCGGGGAATGGGAAAAATTGGAAATTGGGGAGAAAATATCCATGAGGCCATGATGGGTCCTCACCCTGCTATTTTGGCTTGCCTAGAACGATTGTCATTTTCTAAAATTATGCAGTTTACTGAAATTCAGGCTATCTTGGACGATATAGGCTCAATAAGAAAAATCCATATGATTGATCTTGGACCCGATATAGGAATTCAGTGGACTACTTCGATACAGGCTCGCAATGAAAGTTGCATATCCCTTTGAGCATCTGAAGATAAGTGCCGTTGGAACATCTAGGGAGAATATCATGAAAGCCAGAAATGTTGGGTTATGTCTTGTATTCCGGTTTAGCCGGATCGGTCGTCTGGTTTAGCCAGAACCGAGACTCAGGGTTAGGGGTATTTTAGTCATTATGTATGGGTTTTCTTGGTGGCCAAGAAAGCGGAAACTATATATATTGATGTACTGTAACCCTAGATCCTGAGGGGATTGAGATGGGATCATAGTAGATGAGTTCTCTCCTCCCGTGGACGTAGGCAAGTTGCCGAACCACGTAAAACTACTGTGTCATGTGTGTGATTGCTTGATGGTGTGATTGCTTGCGTAGATCGTGGTAGATCCATTGATCGCAGGTTGTTTCCGTTGTGCCGCCTTTTCCCAACAAGTGGTATCAGAGCGAGGTGGAGATCGCTCGGATTTTTGCGATTGACGGATCTGAGACTCGAATAGCAAGGGCAATCGGATCTTGTTCGTTTTTCACCGGGCTTGGAGAACACAGAGAGGATCGGAGACTCTGTTGTGGAAAGGGGAAAGCCTGCTCGGTTTGGTTTTCTGAGTTGCTCGGAGAAGACGAGAGAAACAACCAAGATTTTGTTTCTTGGAACTGAGATGATCGAAGGTCTCGGCTGGTTTTGGGCCGGACCGGTTCTGATGAAGAAGACCGGCGAAGAAAACATGGGTTCTGTTGCAGAGAGATCCACAGATCGGAAAACAGAGACGCAGTCGAGGTCGCCGCCATTGTTGCAGATCGGAAAATGGCGAAGAAGTCGTTGTTGCTGCCGCCATCTCCAGCAGACGCTGACCGCGGCCGTCGTCGACGCAGTCGAGGTTGCCGCCCGTTGCCGCTGGTCGCCGGACGCACTATTCCCCGCCAGTCATTCAGCCCCGGGTCGCCGGCTCGCTGATCCCTCGCTGCCGCAGCCGGGGAAGGAGGCGCAGGAGACGCCTGCTGTTCGGGTTGCAGAGATGCAGAAACGAAGTGGCAGGGGTTCAGACCAGGTTGGGCCTGGGTCAAGGTCAGGTCGGGTTGACCTGACCTGTCAGCGGCGAAGCCCAGGCAACGCAGGCTCCAGGTTCGGTTCCAAGTTAGGTTGGGTCAGTTTGACCTGACCCGTGGTGGAGAAGCCCAGTTTCCAGCAGAACAGGCTCAGGCCGAGTCAAGTCCGTTCGACCTGACCCATTAGCAGCAAAGCCCAGAGAGCAGTTTGGTTCAGTTCCGGGTCATGTGGACCCGACCCGAGATCCGTTTCAGAAGCCCAGTTTGCCAGCAAGCCGTGACGTCAGCAGTGACGTCAGCACGGTCAACAGGCAGGTTTGACCATATTCAATGGCTGAAATTGTTTCTGCGATATCTTGATCGTCCGATGTCCGATCGGAGATCCGTTTGCGCCTACGGACTCGTTGTAAGGAGATCTACGCGTTTGTGGAAGAAGATGGGCTGGTCAATGGTGAAAATGGATGTTTGACCAATTGGAGTGTAGAGAATTAATTCTGCGATATCGAAGCCATCCGGAGTCGGATTTCAGATCCGTTTCTTCCAGCGTGCTCACGGTGACGAGATCTACGAAATTGATAAAAGATATTGGCAGTTTGATGGGCAGAAAATTGGGGGATTAAAGAAACTGACAGATTCACGATGATAGCAATGGATTCAAGCATCACGGGCCAGATTGAAGTGTTTGATGGAGAAACGACTTCAGAGATTGGCAGGATAGAGTGTTAGACTCCGTGATACAGCAATGATTGAAAAGTGTTACTTGATGTCGTCAATGGTAGATTGCTCCAAGTACTTTGCTGAAAAGCTCAGATCTGCGTCGACGAGATCGGGAAGGAGCGACATGCCAAAGTGGAAGAAAAAGCAAAAGAATCAGAATCGAAAGGAGGTAGTGTGCAAAAAAGCTCGGATTCGATTGACAAGGAATCAGTTTTGGTCGCTACAGGTATGGATCCGGTTGTTGATTCATGGTATTGCGATTCTGATTCTTCCTATCATGTGATTAAGTAGAGATTGGTTTGATGCAAATAACTATCATGGTTGATGGATTTGTTCTTATGGGGGAGAATGCAACTGATGAGCATTTGAGATAAGAATGGTAGAAATCCAGATGTATGATGATGTTATTCAAACCCTAACGGCTATGATATATGTTTCGGGTTGACTAAGAAATAGGATTTCTTTGTGTGCCTTAAACTTCAAAGGCTGCAAGTGCATTGTAATGGGTGGAGTAACGAAGGTGGAAAAGGGAACATTGGTCATCATGGAGGGTGAGATGGTCAGAAATCTCTGCAGGTTGATAGGAGATGCTTTTTCAGGTGGAGCAGTGAAGGAGACATCAAATAACAGGGGAGGAAATCTGTGGTTCAGGTGGAGTTAGATGCGACGGATCATTGGAAGATGGATTGATGGATCTTCAATGATATCATCTAGTGGAAATCCAGGAAGCCCTGAACGGAGATGATTTTCTCTGGAAAAAGTAGTTTTGTTCAGGTCGAAGTAAGCCGGTTTAAGCATCGGGTCATACTTAACCCGCATGTACTGTGCCCAACCCACCAGAACAGACTAGAACAGGACAGTTGCAAATTTGACGGAAAGAACACCGGGATGGAGACAGAAGGAAGGATTCACAAGGTACCAGTGAGATCCGGATTCGGGGAGGTCTTCAGTTTTGTCTTGACGGACGGAAGTTAGGTTCATTGTGTTGCAAGGATGCATGCAAGTGGCAACAAATGGAGAGCGCTTCGGAGGTTCAAGACGGTGGTGTTGAGGTCAAAGGAGGCAACTATGGCCACGCTAGGTCGTAGCGTGTGCGAGGGCGTACCTTCAGCAAGGTGCGTGAAGACATTACCGGGTATCTCAAGGTGGCTCTGTGGATTTGCGGAATCCAAGCCAAGGTGGAGATTGTTGGGTTATGTCTTGTATTCCGGTTTAGCCGGATCGGTCGTCTGGTTTAGCCAGAACCGAGACTCAGGGTTAGGGGTATTTTAGTCATTATGTATGGATTTTCTTGGTGGCCAAGAAAGCGGGAACTATATATATTGATGTACTGTAACCCTAGATCCTGAGGAGATTGAGATGGGATTATAGTAGATGAGTTCTCTCCTCCCGTGGACGTAGGCAAGTTGCCGAACCACGTAAAACTGCTGTGTCATGTGTGTGATTGCTTGATGGTGTGATTGCTTGCGTAGATCGTGGTTGATCCGTTGATCGCGGGTTGTTTCCGTTGCGCCGCCTTTTCCCAACAAGAAAATGGCTTGTAAGTTTCTTCAAGACCCTGAATTTACCATTCTTTTTCAAGGCAATTGTATTATATGACATGAAAGAGATCAAGGAAGACCTGTTCGAGTTAGAGGTTGATGAAGTGGTTGGAGTCTATGCTCCGATGACTCTGGGGACAATGCTTGCAAGGCCTGATTGTTTGGAAAACGTTATTAAAGTGATGAAGAACCTTAACCTCTCTATAATGATAGTCACTGAAGTCGTCGTTAATCATAATTCACCGTCGTTCATCAACCGGTTCACTGAAGCTCTCTTCCACTACAGTGCGTTGTTCGACTGCCTTGACACATGTATGGATAGAAATGATACTTAACAGAATGTTGGTTGAAGATGACTTCTTCTCTCAAGGAATTCGATGTAAGATTGCAACAGAAGGTAGTGAGAGTATAATAAGGAATGTCGGGATTGATGTTTGGAGGTCATTCATCAAGCAATTCGGGTTTGTGGAAACAAAGTTGAGTCAGTGGTCCTTGGATCAACCGAACTTGGTTGTTAAGCAGGCTGCTTATGGCAGTTGTTGCACTCTTGGGCTGAACGGAAAATCTCTAACTATTGGGTGAAGGGGAGCCACACTGGTTTATGTATCAGCTTGGAAATTGAATTGAAAGTACTTTTCTTTTCTCAAACGCATGTTAATATCATGTGAAGTTTGAAAATGACCAGCATGTTTCTCTTCTAGATTAATGGAAAAAAAAGATATGATTTAACAGGAGGGTTCCAAACAGTTAACGGAATTCTGCTCTTTTATGTAATGTAGTAAGCATCTTCATACCACTAGAATTAAAATTTCATTAGTCTTTGCTTCGATCGGCCAGCTCATTGTCTCTTTGTCATATTCCCATATTATGAAACTTAACGAAGAGAACTCGATTGCAAGTGCAAGTAAGAGCTCTTGGTAGTTTCCACTTCGGAATGGCAAATGCTTTGTTCTCTGTTGAGGCATTTCATTCCAATGGAGACCAAGCAATAAAATTCCCTGGCTTTTTAAAAGCAGGAGCAATTAAAACAAAATAAGATCATTTCCATGGAATAGCAGATTTGGGTGATATCAATTATCTCTGCTCTGATTATAATGTCAATCATGATGTCACTGTCAATAAATGTCCTCCTAAGAAAGATCCTGTCATACCATATGGGATGCACTCTGATCCATTTTACATGGAAAATCACTCATTACAAGAACCCACAAAGTTTAATGCAGGCCCAGATTTTTCATCTAGAGAATTCACAGGTTGATGACACCATGAAGCTTATTTAACTCAAGGTCATCAAAGAGCATGTTGAACCTAAGGAGGTGTATCCAATATCTACAGCAACATTAGAGCTTTGGAAAAGCTATAGAACTGGGTACGAGAGATTGAATGGAGAAAAATTAATAGAGTCGAGCAATGAAGTAACATGTCATATAGGAGGGAGACGATTATCAAATGAAGATGTCATGGGGGCTGCTGGCGCTCATTACATCCAACTCTTAGATCATGTAGAGTATGACCTCTCTATGCTTCGCCATCCCTCTGTTTCCATGCTTTCAATGCTCACAGATGAGGAAATTAAAGATGTGGAACTTGCACACCCTCTAGCTACCGCTGAGAAGATAAGCAACCGACAATATGACAGGGCAAGCAAATACTAACACAATGCTACTACTTGTCTTCGAATATTGGCAATCCAGTTCAGAGAGTTGTTTACCATTTTGCAGGAGCCCTTTAAGAAAGGATTGATAGAGAAACAGGAAGACTTCATTCAAAAGGAACCATGAAAACTGGAAAATGGGGAGAACATATAGATGAAGCCATGACAGGTCCTCACCCAGCTCTTGGCGTGCCACAGACAAATGCCATTTTCAAAAGTTATACCCTTCACTGAAATTCCGGCCATCTTAGACAATGTAGGCTCAGAAATAAAAATCTACTTGATTGATCTTGGACTTAGAATAGGAATTCAGTGGACTGCTTTGATGCAGGAGCTTGCGGTGAGAGTTGCATGTCCCCATGAGCGTCTGAAGATAAGTGCGATCGGAACATCAAAGGAGAAGATAATGAAAACCAGTGAATGGCTTTTAAGTTTTGCCAAGAGCCTGAATTTACCATTTTCTTTCAAGAAAGGAGTAGTGTCTGACATGAAAGATATCAAAGAAGACCTACTTGAGTTAGAGGGTGATGAAGTAATTGGGGTCTATGCTCCAATGATTCTGAGGTCAATGCTTGTAAGACCTGATTGTTTGGAAAACCTTATGAAAGTGATGAAGAACCTTAACCCATCTATAATAATAGTCACCGAAATTGAAGCGAATCACAATTTGCCTTCATTCATCAATCATTTCATCAAAGTTCTCTTCTTCTACAGCACATGGTTCGACTGCTTGAACACATATATGGATAAAAATGATAGTGATAGAATGTTGGTTGTAAAAAACCTCTTTTCTCAAGGAATTCGGAGTATGATTGCAACAGAAGGCAGTGAGAGGTAATAAGGCATGTCGGGAATAGAGATCAATGTTTGGAGGTTGTTCATCAAGTGGTTCAGGTTTGCAGAAAAGAACTGAGTCAGTTGTCCTTGGATCAAGCAAACTTGGTTATGGCAACTGTTGCACTTTCAATACGAACGGGAAAGCTCTAATTGTTGGGTGGTAGGGAGCCCCTCTGATATCTGTATCAGCTCGGAAATTGAATTGACAGTTCCCTTTCTTTCTTTTCTCAATGACATATATATACAATATTATGTTAGAAAAACAAACAGCATGCATCCCTTTATATTTCAATCGACCAAGAGTTATGGTTTGACAGCAGGTTTCCAAACAGTTTGCTGAATTCTGCCCTTTAGTGTAATGTACTAAGCATTTTATTATCTCTAAATTAACCATGTAGCTCAATTTGTTTTTCCCACTGCATTTAAATTGGTTAAGATGGATATGTTTCCCATTTTTATGCCAGTTTAGGTCTGTTTACCTTATTTGAATTGCCACTCAAGAAGTTTACACAGTTATTTAATACCTAGAAACACATCCAGAGTAATTTTACTTGTATCTGAATGGCTCTGCCATCTCATCTAATGTAATCTACTGTTTCTAAGTAGTAGTTAGGAAGAAGAGATAGTTGCAGATGATGTAGAGGCAAGAAGACTTCTTGCAGTTATATATCAATAGGGACAAAGCAGATGAGTTCAGGTCCTTCTGCGAAGAGCAACATGAAAAAAGACCTTTGGGCGCTCAACGTTATCCAGCAGGCAGCATTACTCCTAAACTGTTCCCAGAGAGTGCTTATAACTGTTAATGTAGGTGAAGCACCAATGATGGAGATGCGTTTTAATATTCCATGAAAGAATCTGTTAAAATTTATGTAGCCTAAGAGGTGGTTAATGTCATGAAATGCTGGTAATTGAAAAGAAAGGTTAGAGAGCTCATATTTTCTCATTTATGGTTGAATGGCAGAAGCAGAGAACTAAACAATAAAAATACAATGACTGAAATGAAAGCAATTCATATATTTGCAAAGAATTATGTAATCATGGTTGGGATGAAACTTAATTAAAAAAGAAGTACTGCAAATACATTTGCAAATATGTGCCTGTTCCACAAGTCAGCTGCAATCTCCCATTTGTAACTTTCCTGTAGAACTGAATGAGAATTCAGAGGAAATGACTTGGAATGATGCAAATGATCTTGGCTTTTTCTCTATGATCATTATGAACTGTAGTGTGTCCCATGGAACTACATGCTTCCCCTCAAAATAAATAATATAAATCTGCCATTGGCTAAAAGTATGAAGTAAATGATGAAGAAGAGTTAACACCATGTGACAAGCCCCCTATAAGGATAAAGGATCCCTGATGTTTGTTGCCAACTGGAAAACACATAATTCATGTCTAGTGAAAGCTCCTTCTATTTCATTGTGAACCTATAGGTCAAATTTTCAACAGCTGATAGCAGCACGATGTGGGACAGATATTAATGACATTACTTGAATGCCTACAAAAATGAATTGAAAATATTCATCCTACCATCTTCAAGTTGACTAAGTCATCTTTATAAATCACCATTGTGTACTTAATCCGAAAATGCACCAAAAAATGTACCATCCTAATTGGTAACTCAGTCAACATCTTAATTGGTAACTCAGTTAATTCCTTCTGAAATAGGATCTCTTCAGTAGTTTGGAAAAACTTGTAGCTTCATAACCATCTGATCCACGTAGAATGCAGACATATCAATCATGATGGGAGATGAGAAAATCAAGGATTACTAATTTCCCATAAACGATTGAAGAAACCTTACAGTTACACCCATTCATGTCTCAAGTTGCTAACCAATATATTCAAAATGCCAGGGCATTAAAGGTGCAGCAAACTAAATAGTTGACAGCCCCCCTCGGGCAGGACACTGCCCGGACTCGAATCACATGTCCGCCCGCCTCTTTGCCCTGCGCACATGCGCCTGCACACAAAACGCGGCATGGGGCCACTTTGCCCTACACACATGCGCCCACACACAAAACGCGGCATGGAGCCTATTTTTCCTTACACGGATTCCAACCCGGGCCGTGTTGGCTTTGATACCATCTCAAGTTCCAATACACCTAAAATGCCTAAGCATTAAATGTAGGAAAGAAGAAGAATAAGAAGCACACAATCCACACACAAGAAACATGAGATTTACGTGGTTCACACGATGTGGGCTACGTCCATGGAGATTCAAGCCTGTTCACTATTATGGAGATCACCACACAAGAAGAACAACCCTCTCCTTGTGATTACAAGAGTACAAAACTCTCCCTAGGGTTATTCTCTGCAGAGCAACCACCCTCTCTTTTTCTCCCATCACTCAAAATAATACAGAAGCCCTATTAAGAATACCTGAGCATTTACAACCGTCAAATCTGGCCTTTTAACAAAGGGTCCAGATTAAACTATCAAATTACATATTTACCCCAATAAATATTGAATATACCCAGATCAGACTTCACCAACCCATCAATCTCCCACTTGAAGACTGATCACACTAAATGGCGATGACAGCAGCAAAACACAACTTCAAATCTCAACACCTTGTCTTCAAACAAGAAGTCCAATTGAAGTTGAGCATAGCTTCAATTTCTCTATATTCACCAGCTTTGTAAACACATTTGCAGGATTCTGACTTATGAGAATCTTTTCCAGTTTCAACACTTTTTCTTCCAGAAACCACCATATGAAGTGATATCTTATCCAAATGTGTTTGGTTCTTAGATAAAGGCTGAATTCTTCGTAAGATGTGTTAGGTTTATGTCTTGCATTCCAGTTTAGCTGGATGGGTCCACTGGGTTAGCCAGTGACTAGTTTAAGGTCAAGGGTATTTTGGTAATTGTACCGAGGCTTTCTTTGTGGCCAAGAAAGGGCAGATTATATTTGTGTATAGTATGTAAAACTAAATCTTGCAGTTGAAGAAAGGTGAGAGCTCTCTTGCCCATAGTGTTCTCACACCACGTAGGAGAGACGATGTGAGAGAGTGAGAGTCTCTATATGCTTTACTTGTCATAGTGAAGATAATCGTCTCTGTGCCGTGGATGTAGCCCTATTTGGGTGAACCACGTAAATCTCTGTCTCTTCTTATGTGTGTAGTTGGTTCTTTGTTGATCTTGTGATTGATGTATGTGCATAACGAGTGATGTCAAAATCACAACAAGTGGTATCAGAGCCAAGATAGGGTCTCGTAGGACTTAGAGGTTGTGCGCGAAGATCGACGAAGTTGAATCCTTATGAAGGACTCGGATCTGTTTCATTCGGAAACACATGAGTTTGAGATCATATTATTGATCTCTGTTCGGCCACATATTTAAAGAAGCGAGGAGCAAAAGGGCTGGTTTGAGATTTTTATTACGTCACTGAAACAGAAGAGAAGAGGTCACTAACTGCGATATTTATTTTGCTAACATCAGAGAAGAAGAAAGAGTGGGTTCTCAGTTTTTTGCCTCTTTTTTTTTTTTTTTTGCTCCTGGAATATTGAGGAAAAAGACCAGAGAACAGGAAGGCTGTTTTTCTCTTACCGTTCAATGCTGCACGCTCGATGCCATTTGCTTGCTGCCATCGTCGTTGCGCCATATCTCTCACCGTCACCTCCATCGTTACCGGTGTGCACCACCAGAGTCCCCTCGCTGCTCCACCGCTCCCTCACCGGGCACAAGGAAGGAGGCGTCGATAGTTCTGTTGCAGAGCAGCATGTTTGGTCCCTGTTCGCAGAAACAAGGACGAGAGGCAGAAGAAGAGCCTGGGAATTATCCCAGGTCGTTTTCGATTCCGTAGGTTGTAGGTCAAGTTGGGTCATTCAAGCCTGACCCGTGGAATAGAAGCCCAGAGGAAAAACAGCAGAGTAGGTTGGGTTTGGGTTGGGCCATTCCGACCTGACCCATGGTGTAGAGCGCAGCCCAGTTCAAGATAAGCCATGTTGGTTTTGGTTTGGGTCGGGTTGACCTAAAATCGTTTACAGAAGCCCAGCCACCAGCAGCACATCGCTGACATCAGCCCACCTCAGCAGAACGTACGGTCAAAGGCAGATTTG
Organism: Sextonia rubra; assembly: GCA_037013555.1. NCBI lineage: Eukaryota > Viridiplantae > Streptophyta > Magnoliopsida > Laurales > Lauraceae > Sextonia > Sextonia rubra. The sequence goes on along the minus strand of JASUAD010000001.1, from coordinate 98,053,417 downwards.
ACTAGATTCAACGGCTGAAATTGTTTTTGTGATATCTTGATCATCTGATGTTTGATTGGAGATCTATTTGTGCCTACAGACTCATTTCGAGCAAATCTACGTGTTTGTGGAAGAAGATTGGCTATTTGATGGTAAACGAGGAGATTTGACTGATCGGAGCGTAGAAACTTGTTTCTGTGATATCGGAGCCGTTTAACCTCGAATTTGAGATCTGTTTCTTCCAACGTGCTCGTATTCATGAGATTTACAGCTTGGTGCAGAAATCTTGAGAAGAGAATATTGTTGCTCACCACTTGCCTAAACAAAAGAAATCTGGATCTGCATACCTTGCCAAGAGATGTCCTGTCTTGATTACAAAAGGAAGAAGGAGTTTCAGGCAGCACCAACTTCTTTTGTGAAGAAGATCTGAACAGATGTGGGTTCAGGTCAAACTCGAGTCGACTCAACTTAGTTGAAATTGCAAACCCAATAACAAGAGTTGCCTGCCTAGTTGCAAAGGGTTTGTAGATTCAAACGAAGTTATTCGTTTGGGATTCACATGTTTTCCAGATTGCATATGATGTTGTTTATCTTGCCAAAGCCAACCCAATGAAAAAGCAGCAAGGAAGAGCAGATCCATGCTCACATCAGCAGTTGTCAAACATGTGTTTGATTGATAGGATGCCAGGTCAAGTAGAGTTTTTAACCGTTTGGAGGCAAAGGTTGTTCTGTAATCGTGGAGTCATCTAGACTTGTATTATTAATCTGTTTTGCTTGCATGCTTGTGGTGATTGGATCTTCATAGTATGTTGAAGATGGGGTAGGATAGTAAGTGATTTAGATATCAATATCAATTAGATTCATCAATGGATTTGAGCTTTAAGTTCGAGGTGGAGTTTGACGAGAAGATGAACTTTGCTCAAAGTTCATGCACTGGTTCAATATGTCAAAGTATTGAAGAAAGAAAACTGCATCGTCAGTGCAGTAACGTACCATTCAGCAAGGTACGGGAAGACATTGCCGATTTTATCTCTTGGTGGGTCAATTGTATGGAATCCAAGCCAAGATAAAGATTGTTGGGTTTATATCTTGTATTCCTGTTTAGCCGGATGGGTCCATTGGGTTAGCCAGTGACCGGTTAAGGTCAAGGGTATTTTGGTAATTGTATAGAGGTTTTCTTAGTGGTGAAGAAAGTGCATATTGTATTTGTTTATAGCCTGTAACCCTGGATCTTGCAGTTGAAGAGAGGTAATAGCTCTCTTACCCATGGTGTTCTCACACTACGTAGGAGAAACGATGTGAGAGAGTGAGAGTTTCTGTATGTTTTACTTGTCATAGTGTAGATGATCGTCTCTGTGCCGTGGATGTAGCCCTGTTTGGGTGAACCATGTAAATCTCTGTCACTTCTTATGTGTGTGGTTGGTTCTTTGTTGATCTTGTGACTGATGTATGTGCACAACGGGTGATGTCAAAATCACAACAAGATGAATGGCACTCGGACTATCACTGTACAGCTTGCTGTTCTCCTGCTTCTTGCCTAACTCTTCCATTGACTCCTGCAACCAAGTCATTTCCTTGTTAGCTTCTGTAGCAGCAACATACTCTGCTTCTGTAGTTGAAAGTGCAACAACATCCTGTAATTGTGATTTCCAACCGATTACTGCACTACCTAAGGTAAAAACATATCCAGTAGTACTTCTACTTCTATCAAGATCTCATGCTAAGTCTGAATCAATATAACCCTACAGTTTGATTTTTGATCCTCCAAAACACAATGTTGCGTTAGTAGTACCTCTCAGATATTTGAGAATCCACTTAATTGCTTCCCAATTTGTTTTTCAAGGTTTACCCATGAATCTACTTACAACTCCTACTGCATGAACAATATCAGGTCTTGTGCTGACCATAGCATACATTAAGCTGCCAACAGCTGAAGCATATGGGATCTTGGATCTATCATCTTTCCCCTATTCTATCTTAGGGGACAACTCTTTTGAGAGTTTGAAATGGCTAGCTAGTGGAGTGCTAACTGGCTTAACACTTTGCATGTTGAACCCGTGTAGGGCCTTTTCAATATATTCTGCTTGAGACAACTTCAATGTACAGTTTGTTCTATCTCTACTGATTCTCATACTGAGAATTTGATTTATAGCACCCAAATCCTTCATTTCAAACTCCTTTGATAACTGTTTCTTTAGATTATTTATTTCTTGCATGTTCAATCCTGCAATAAGCATGTCATCTACATACAAAAGGAGAATGATATAATAGTCATCAAAGCTTTTGTAATAACAACAATGGTTTACATGACATCTTTTGTAACCTTTGTTGCACATAAACTTATCAAATTTATTATACCATTGTCTTGGGGTCTACTTCAAGCCATATAAACTCTTTTTGAGTTTACACACCATGTCTTCTTTTCCTGAGATAGCATATCCTTGTGGGTGATGCATGTAAATATCTTCTTCCAAGTCACCATGGAGAAATGCAGTTTTAACATCTAATTGTTTAAGATGTAAATCATCTACTACCATAATGCTCAAAACACTTCTAATTGTGTTTAATTTAACTACAGGAGAAAATAATTCAGACTAATTAATACCTTTCTTCTGCTGGAAGCCTTTTGCAACTAGTCTGACCTTGTATCTCTTACTGCCATCATGTTCATCCTTCAACCTGTACACCTATTTGTTATACAATGCTTTCTTTCCCTCAGGCAAATGAAACTAAGTCTCATGTCTGATTTAACAATAAAGATTGCATCTCATCTTCCATGGTTTGCTTCCACTTAGCCCAAGTATCAACCTGTAATACTTCTTCATAACATTCTAGCTCACCACCATCAATTAACAACAAATAATACAATAACGGTGAATAATGCTGTGTAGACTTAGGAATCCTAGAGGACCTTCTTACTGGTATAGGTGTGAAGATCCACCTGTGGGTTTTCATTATCATGTGCATCAGGCGCATCATTTTCAGGAATGTCTTCTACATCTAAGTACTCTGTATTGTCCTTTTAGACATTGTCCTTATCCTTATGCATGACTTTCTTATTGAATACAACATTTCTACTTCTGATGATTTTTCTATTTTCTTCATCCCAGAAGCGATAACCAAATTCATCAAAACCATATCCACTGAAAATGCATTTGCTAGATTTAGGATCTAACTTCCTTTTCTCATCATCAACATGAACATCAGATATACAACCAAATACTTTTAATTATGAAAGATTTACCTCTTTTCCAGTCCAACCTTCCTCCGGCAATCAACCATCCAAAGATACTGAAGGCCCACAATTGATCAAGTATGTAGCAGTATTCACTGCTTCTGCCCAAAACTGTTTAGGCAATCCAGCATGCAGCCTCATGCTTCTAACGCGCTCTACAATTGTCCTGTTCATACGCTCTGCCACAGCATTTTGTTGTAGTGTATTAGGAATGGTTTTCTCTAGCGTTATCCCATTTCGGAGCAATACTTGTCAAATTATTTGTTGCAGTACTCTCCCCCATTATTAGATTTCATGCATTTTAGTTTCAAACCTGTTTCATTTTCAACAAAGTTTTCTACTTTTTAAAAACACCAAATACATCAAACTTGTGTTTCATAGGTAAACCCATAACTTTCTAGTAGCATCATCTGTAACGCCCAACCCTACACACATACATGATATTATCTTCTTTGGCCCATGGGCCTCACAGTTTTGCTTCTAGTGGGCCTCAACCTAGTAAAAGGCCTCATACAAGGTAAGGGTGCAAGCTTTATATATAAACCCATTCACTTTCCTCTTTATAGTCAATGTGAGACTCGAGGATATTACAATCCACTCCCCTTAGGGCTACACGTCTTTGTGTAGTAGCCTGCTAGTTCCTGTAGTCTGCCAACCATCTTGGCCTGTCCACATAAGAACCCGCCCACTTACACCAGACCATGGCAGGGACCCACAATCGAACTAGTTGAGAGTTGGCTCTAATACCATTTGTCACGTCCCACCCTATACGCAGGCATGATATTGTCCGCTTTGGCCCATGGGTCTCATGGTTTTGTTTCTTATGGACCTTAACCCACCAAAAAGCCTCATGCATAGTAAGGGTGCAAGCTCTACATATAATCCCAATCACTTTTCTCTTTATAGTCGATGTGCGACTCCAAGATGTCACAATCCACCCCTTTTAGGGCTGCATGACCCTGTATAGTAGTCTGCCAGCCTATGTAGCCTACTAGTCCTTTTGGCCCGCCCACATAAGAACTCGCCCACTTGCACTAGGCCGCGGCAGGGACTCACACTCGAACTAGTTGAGAGTCAGCTTTGATATTGTTTGTTACGCCTCACCCTACACACATGCATGATATTGTCCCCTTTAGCCGATGGGCTTTACAGTTTTGCTTCTGGTGGGCCTCAACCTATGAAAAGGACTCATGCAAGGTAAGGGTATAAGCTCTATATGTAAACCCATTCACTTTCCTCTCTATAGTTAATGTGGGACTCGATGATGTTACAATCCATCCCCCTTAGGATTGCACATCCCTGTGCAGTAGCCTGCCAGTTCCTGTAGCCTACTAGCCCTCTTGGTCCGTCCATATAAGAACCCGCCCACTTGCAGTAAGCCACGGCAGGGACCCACACTCGAACTAGTTGGGAGTTAGCTTTGATACCATTTGTAACGCCCCACCCTACACGCATGCATGATATTGTCTGTTTTGGCCCATGGGCCTCACAGTTTTGCTTCTAGTGGGCCTCAACCCACCAAAAGGCCTTATGCAAGATAACGGTGCAAACTATATATATAAATTCATTCACTTTCCTCTCTATAGTCGATGTGGGACTCGAGGATGTTACATCATCAATAAATATAACAAAGTAAGAAAATCCACCAAGAGAAGGTACCTGTGTTTGTCCCCACACATCCGTGTGAACCAATTCCAACCTTTTTGATTTTGGTTGCCTCCCTATTTTAAAGAAAGTAACTTTCTTATGTTTTTCAAAAACGCAGTCTTCACAGAACTCTAAGTCAAAAAACTTGAGGTCTTGTAGCTTACCTTTAGAGTAAAGAATTTTCATCCATTTCTCACTCATGTATCCAAGACTACAGTGCCATGTGTTTGAGTCTGTGCCTTTATCTGCAACTGCAATAGAATTAGTATTGCTATTAGTCAAGTAAATAGTACCTTCTTTTTTACCGCGAGCAACAACCATACTCCCTTTTATAACTTTCCATGAATCACCCCCGAAGATTGTTACATAACCAGAGCTTGCAAGCTGACCAACAGATGTAAGGTTTTTTCTTAGGTTTGATACATGCCTAACATCATGCAATTGTCATGTACTTCTGTTTTGGCAATTTGATCCGAACATCTCCTTTGCCAATTTTGTCACAAGGTTCATTATCACCAAAATAGACTTTTCCAAAGTCACCTTTTACATAATTTTTTAAATACTCTCTATGTGCAGTGGCTTGAAAGGATGCACCAGAATCTATAATCTAAGATTCAGATTTATAATCAAAAGAAAGAATTAAAGCATCTTGAACAGTATCACCTGCAACATTTGCGAAAGCATCATTATCGTTGTCATTGTTACCGTTCTTTTGCTTGTTTTTCTTTGGTGGAGCTCTACAGTCATTTTTTAAGTGTCCCTTTTTATCACAATTCCAGCATGTGAACCTGCCTTTTGACGATCTTGACTTGCTTCTTGATTTAGATCTTCCACGATTCTGATCTTTCTCAGTTTTCCTTCCTCCATTTTTCACATTCAATGCACTTCCTGATGATTCACCTAAGGATTTCCCATGAAATTCCTCATTGATGACAGCACTTACAACATCATCAAACTTTAGTTTGCTTGATTCTGTTGAATTACTTAGTGAAGCAACCATAACACCCGAACCATCTGGTAAAGAAGATAAAATTAATAGTGCCCAAATCTCATCATCAAAATATATTTTTACCGATGACAACTGGCTCATGACTATGTTGAACTCATTTATGTGTTCAGCAACAATCTTACATTTAGCCATTTTCATGTTAAACAATCTTTTCATTAAATGTACTTTATTTGAAGCAGATGGTTTTTCATACATTAAATAACAGCCATAACATCTTCAGTGGTTTGCTCTTTTGAAATATTGAATGCAACAGACTTTATTGCAGAGAGTCTGATCGTACCTAAGGCTTTTCTGTCGAGCACCTCCCACTCTGGATCTGACATAGTCATAAGCTTCTTGGCTTTTCCTCTAAGTAGCAAGTAGAAATTCTTCTAGTAGAGGAAATCCTCTATCTACATCTTCTAGAATGTGAAGTTTTGGCCATTGAATTTTTCAATTGTTTGCTTTGTGTTGTCCGTCATTACTCCTACTCAAACCAAAGCTCTATTTGCTTGATTATTTTTCTGTCGATCAAACAGTCAATCTGTTCCATCTATCTCATAGATCTCGTCAGTACAAGTGCACAGAAAAAAAAAAAAGAGCACAATTCGAAGTCCGGGTGACCTTAAAAAAAATACAATTGAATTCTGCCCATTGAATCTAATCAAACCTGATGTTGACCGATGTTGACATTACTGCTGACGTAAGCTCTGTGCTCTGCTGGGCTTCTGAAATGGATCAGGTCAGAACCGACCTAAAACTAAACCTGAACTGGGCTAATCTGCAGATTGGGCTTCATTGTGAGTTAGTTCGACCTAAACCCGACCCGACCCGACCTAAACCTGTGCTGCTTGTACTGGGCTCTGCGTAATGGGTCAAGTCCGACCTAACCTAACCTGTGCTGGACCTGACTTGGAACCAACCTTTAGCCTGCTTGAACTTCATTGGGCTCCAGGGGTTAGGGCTTGTGCAACTCGACCTGTAGCTGGCCCAAACGGGTCTTCTTCTTCCTCTTTCGTCGATTGCTGCAACTAACAGGGACCGAAACCCTGTAACCGAAACAGGGAGACTGAGCTCCCTGCCTCTCTTCCGGCGACGGTAGTGAGTGCGGCGGCAGCCGAAGGGCGTGCGACCGGAGGAAGACAACGCAGCAGCGGCCGGTGAGTTTTTTTTTTTTTCTCTTTTTTTCTTGCAGCCGGATAAACCCTCCTTCTGCGGGCTTCTTATCAGAAATCCAGTAGCCCGTTGTCTCCTTCCTCTTCGATTCCGGCAAGATCAAGAGAACCCAGAACAACCCCTGCAGCAAAACAGAGAACCCAAAACTTCTCCGATGGTAGCCCAACAAGATCACCACAAAATACGAATAACCCTCTTCTTGTGATTACAAGAGTACAAAACTTTATCTAGGGTTATTCATATAGCAACAACTCTCTCTCTTTCTCTCTCTACTAAAAATAATACAGAAACCTTAATTAATAATATTTGGGCATTTATTACATTCGAATCTAACCTTATAACAAAGGGTTTAGATTAAACCGCAAATTACATATTTACTCCAATAAATGTTGAATATACGCAAATTAGGCTTCACTAACCCATCAAGGTGCGGCAAACTAACTATTAACACTATGTACTGTTATGCTATTCAATTCCCATGAATTGATATTTAAAATATTTGCAAATCTACATTATTCTATTGAATCTTTTGTTTCTTATTAACTTTTGTTGTTACATCCCTGGCGATAGTAGATGAACTTTGGCATAGTCTTGAAAAAAAAAAAGCAGACAATCCATAGAAACCGTGAAAATTCATCTCTTCTCCCTTCGTTTGCAGAGCACCCACAAGTGAAAACAGACATTCTATTCAATATCTAATGTATTTTTTTTTTAAGATTTCCTTTGGTGAGATTCGCAGGATTATCAATTTCCTGCTTGCTTCTTGTTCTATGTATGTCAACTTTTTCTTCTATTTTGTCTGCAAGCGGAGACAAGTTCTCCTGGTACAGTTCTTTTTACAGTTCTTTTTTGCCATATCAAGCTTAGTTTAATCATTGGCCTATCTTATTCTTGAATTGTCTTGTTCTGCTTGGCTGAAGTTCTTAGGAGCAGTTTAGGTGAATTTACCAAAATGGATGTGTGGGTCGTTTTCGAGACCTACATGGCATCATGTCATTGTTTTACAATATAATATTGTACAAACTATGTCTACATTTCCTGTAATACGTTGTTCCTTGGATGGTCCTTGCCACAACCGAATCGTCAACACGCCTTGCTGCTGGCCAAGTTGGTAACATCGACATGCCAAAATCTGGATGTAGTGTATTAGAATATTGTGTATGATATAGCAGCACTTGTGGGTGATAACAGCAGCAATGATTTCATAACTCTTGTCTGATTTCCTTGTTTAATGGTGACGTCTTCAAAGCTTGAACTAGTCTGCTTTCACTAGTCCATTGATGAGTGTTCAACTCTAGCAACATTCAATTTGTGTCAAGACATTAAATGAGACAACACAACTAGGATTGCTTCAATCCTCTGCATTTTAACGATGGCGAATGCAGTTTTCTCATTTGAAGAATTTGATTGCCATGGATACTGCCCTCTTCAGGAATTTCAAAGATATGAGCAAGAGAGCCAAGGGAAACAGACCCATGTCTTTGGAGCAAGGGATTGGGGAGATTTTAATAACCTCAATCCCAATTATGATTTCTTTCAAGATAAATCATTTGAAATCACCACATCCAACAACCGGCAACCAGTTTCAGACCTTTCCATGGAAGATGATGTGCTGCCCGATGTTGTTTCTACTGCCACAATTCAAGAAATCCAAGAACCAGTTAAGCTTGATCCAGGCCTAGATTGCACACATAATTCATCAATCATCAGAACTGCAGAGATACTTGAATCCAAGAAGGAAAGGGTCCATCCAATACATTTAGCGTCACTCAGGCTTTTGAACAACTACAGTACTGGACAGAGGTTGCTGAATGGAGATAAAAAGCTAGACAAATCAGCCATAGAAGAAGTATGCCACGCAGTGAGAAGCAGAGAGTTATCCACAGAAGAAGTCATGAGAGTAGCTGCTGTACGTTACATTGAGTCTTCAGTACAAATGGATGATAAACATGCCTTTCGTTCCATGCCTTCTACAAGCCTCACAGATGAAGTAACTAAAGACATAGAGCTTGCGCACCTTCTTCTAGCTTCATCTGAGAAGATAGGCAACCAACAGTATGACCGTGCAAGAAAGTTGCTTACTAAGTGCGAATACCTGTCATCCAAAGTTGGCAACCCAGTTCAGCGAGTTGTTCACTACTTCACAAAGGCATTGCATGAGAGGCTCAACAGAGAAACGGAGAGATTGTCATTGTCTGCAAAAGTAGTAAAGTCTGGTCCATGGGGAGAAGACACTGGAAAGGCGATAGTGGGTGGTCACCCTGCTCTCTTAGCAGTCTATAAGGTGCTACCAATTGGTCAAGTGATGCAGTTCACCGCAGTTCAATCAATCATAGACAACATGGCCTCAGCTAAAAGAGTCCACTTGATCGATCTTGGAATCCAGCACGGGCATCAATGGATTATTTTAATGCAGGCTTTCGCTGAGAGATTCACATGTCATGTTGAGCTTCTAAAGATAAGTGCGGTTGCAGTTCGACCATTGCAAGAAAATATTGAGGAGACCGGTAGGCGGCTGGTAAGTTTCGCAAAGACACTGAATTTGCAATTTGCTTTCAGGCCTGTAATTGTATCTGATATGAAAGAACTCAACAGAGATCTGTTTGAGTTAAAGCCCGAAGAAGTAGTTGGTGTCTATTCTCCAAATATGTTGCACTGCATGATCTATAGGCCTGAATGTCTAGAGCACTTGATGAGAGTGATAAGGAGCCTGAAGCCATGTATAATGGCAGTGACCGAAATCGATGCGAATATCAATTCTCCTTCATTCTTTGCACGCTTTACCGAAAATCTCTTCTACGTTAGTGCATGGTTTGATTGCCTCGATGAATCTATGGATAGAAGTGATCATGATAGGATGACAATCGAAAGCAATTTCTTTTCCGAAGGAATCACGAGCATTGTGGCGACCGAGGGTAGGGAGAGGATAGTAAGGCTTGTGGGGGTCAATGTTTGGAGATTGTTCTTCCAACGGTTCGGGTTCGCGGAAATTGAACTGAATCACTGGTCTTTGTATCAGGCTAGCCTCCTTGTCAAGCGATATCCTCGTGGAAGTTCTTGCACACTTGATATGAATGGGAAGAGCCTGAGCATTGGATGGAAAGGAACTCCCCTGCATTTTGTTTCTGCTTGGAAACTGAAATAGGATTGCATAGAGAGAGGAAGAAATGTTAGTTTGCATACAAAAAAGGAATGTTTTAAGATTGTGATGATTCATGGTATGCCAATAAATATTACAATATTAATGAGCTTGTTTAGGCCAGAAATACTGTAGTTTCAGTGTGGTCATTTAAACATGTGATAGGACTCTCTGTTCACTGAATTGGATTTTTATGAGTTGTGTGTAGTTCAAATTGCTATCAATTTGTACACTCACTAGGGACTTGTCTCTCATTATTTTCGTTTTTTGGTTAGATTGGGTAGTTCGATCATGAATTTCATTCCAAATATCAGGGGTAATGGACCATCTCCCAAAGTATTCAAAGCAATGATGGCAGATTGGCTGTCCTAGTGGTTCCCAAAATGGATGTCCCAGAATCCAAAAACCATATTGATCGGACGGTCATTTAATACGAAGCACCCTAGCAAACCCCACACCCTAATGCCATAGTACTAGATTTATCACAGCCCTCATCATGGTATAATGATCATCAATGACTACTCCAGTCCACTCATCAAAAATTCATTGAGCGAAGATCCAGGTTTTGAAAGCCACATGAAGTAGTTAAGCAGTAGCCTAATGCGTAACTTTAAATAGGCTTCTTACACATGGTCATACACAAGTTTGGCTACAGATACCATGGGTGTATGCCTTAAAAAGGCCAGAGTGAGTCTACTGTCTGCTTGAACCAAAAATTCTGCTGGCAGACCTCTTGATCTTATTGTTTGTCTGCTGAGGCCCACATAGGCTGGTATTGCAGCAAAGATCTAACTAACCAGGATTGGATGGCCATGTACAACTTCACAAGGACCAGCAGTCGGGTGAATATGTAAATGGGCTGGGCTGGTCCGGTCTGGTCAATCAAGGTTCTAGGCAATGCTTGTCAATTGATGGGTTTGGACCTTTCTAATGAGCCCATTGCACAGGCCTAGATCCTGTTTGGATCCCCGGAGCTCGGTTTGCCTTCGGTCAGCTTACCCTAAATCTATTTGCCTATGGCCAACTCTATTTACGCATACCTATTATAATTGTCACTTACAGATAACTCTGCTTATCCAAACACATGGACCCTAATTACATCTAAAATTAGTCAGAGCAGTCGATGTTATAGAGATCCAAAACCACCACTAGGTCTGATCCAAATGGATACAAAGAACAAAACAGGCTTGATGGAAATCTGGTCAAGCCCAATTTATGGAATGGTGGAATAAACCTGCGTTTGGATCTGGGCATTCACACAAATGGATCAGTGAAATGCAGGACTGAAGTTCCTACGGGTAGGTACATAATCTTTTTCCGGCAAATTTTATCCTAGCAGTGGAAGACAAGTTTAAGAGGAATTTTTTTATATTAAATCCCTTAAAAATGAAGATTATTAAAAAGTGGGCTGTACTTGTCATGGTGGATGGTTTGGTACCAGTAATCATTAACTGAGCAAGCGTCAAGTACGGAAGATGCTGCATGTATAAGGTTTAGCCCGATCCGCAACATAACTTCCCCATGATATCTCAACTCTGGCCGTCATTTCAGCATTTATAGGGTCGACTCCGGCCCATTCAACAACCATCCGAATAACCAGGCTCAAGTGTGGCAAGTACCCTCCCCTTTACTGAAAATAATGACTTCTGAAAATTTTTTTTTTTTTCTTCTATAGAGAGGAACCGGCTGACCCCTTTGCAGTTGAACATTTAAAATTCTCTATATACAGCACCACCCACCAGCACTTTGCATCGGATAAAGTTCCGAACAATTCGATGCTAAGATCTCCAACTTATTATTAGATTTTTGTAACACTCGAGTAATTCAAGTGTGGGTCAAACAAGTGTGGTAACTTCTGAAAATGGTTGATCAGAATATGCAATTATTTGCTAGAGTTTATATTTGCTACAGAGAAAGAAAGGATGTGTCTGCCCTAGAAACATCCATTTGCAAAATACATTCACCCATTATGTAATATGTCAAGTCGAGTCCAATCGTTTGAGCACTTGTAAGCCTAGGCCTAGTTCATTTTACAATCAGGCCAACAAAACCAGGCTGCTGTGCATCCCAAAGGCCAAACATCAAAGACAGATCCAACCCAGGGCTATTGGGGCTCATGGAACAACGCTAGTAATTATGTCTTGGGCCTGCAGTTGCCAAATACTTGCAGTTGCCAAGTATCAGTTTACTCATATCATTTCATTGAGTACAGAATCCAGATCCCCCTGGATGCCCACATGATTGGAATGGAACCCCAAAGTGGGGCCCACATGATTGGAAATCAGAGTGGCTCAATGCCCTCTATACGGGATGCCCTCAAATTGTAGTCCGACGGGAATTAGACCCACCTTCAGATGGATCACTTGAGATTGCGCATATGATTAATTAATTATACGATCAACTCAAGGTGGGATCAACTCCTATTGGGAGAAGATTTGAGTTTATCACCAATACAAGTGAGCATTCAATTTGATTGGCTTTGATTTTCAACAAGTAGAGTGCCCAACTGTGAAGCGTTGAGGGAGACACTCAGTGGATCGAGACTTGAATTTGATTCTAATTTTCTAGACCTGGTCCACTCAAGCTGAAGCCCAATAATTTTGTAAGTGCATAGTCCTGATTGAATCCATCAATGGATAATTTCAAGACTAAATGGAAGCGGCTTGCAATTATCCACTTTGGTTATACAAAACAAAAGGCCTAGTGACGATGCCATGTCTACGCATCTCTACCATGGTGTTCAATCCGACGGTGGATCCTCTCATATTGAAGTAAAACCTGAGTATGTATTAGTGGAAGCGCTGAGATTCATCTTGACCAATTCAAATTATCTTTATGTGGGGCCCACCATGGAGTTCATGGGATTTATTTAAGGTTTTTTGTGTAATAGTTGATGCAGAGGATTTTTTTTTTTTTATGACATACGGTACCCCTAACCAACTCAGCCTTGGAACCTTTAGCCTCCAACCCCAGGCTTTACACAATTCTAACGAGTAAAGACTATTCCCTAAGAGGTATATATATAGTCGCGCACATAATACCGAGATAACCCAAGGAGCGAAAGTAAAACTTGAGATCTTAGGGAACAAACGCAAGGCTCAAACTAACAAGTCAGAGGATATGGACTCCTAGTTTGTTTCAAATTGTTCCAAAGAGGTTTTTTTGTATAGCAAAATGACCTCTCCTGTCCCAAAGTTTGAATACTGCAACTATAATTACACCATTTTAGGACCATTTTAGGACTAAAATGCTCATAGTGTGGGCTTTGACATAAGAAGAATGCATTCTTTAAATGGATTTGGAATTTTGGTTAATGAGAATATTTAGATTTTCCAACCCCCCCAAAAAAAAAAAACCGAACATTTAAAATTGTATTGTTGCATACATAGGCTAAAAATCCATCCATACAAATGGGTTTGGATGATAATGTATAGCACCATTATGTAATTGAAGTGTGGTGATTTAACATGCATTTTCTTATATTCTTTTGGATCTTATGGAATATTTGGATATGTATAGATTAATATTCCTTTGGATTTATATACTTGCTGAATAACACATCACATATGATAAAATATTTTAGTATTACAACATTACCATATTGTTGTTGTTTGTTAGTTTCCAAAACATTCAATAGATTTTGAACTAAGCCATTAGGCAGTTTTTAACATAGTATAATGTAAGCCAAATTTAAAATTCTCAGTTTCCAAATCAAAGAAATAGTCAATGACGTTATAATTTTATTCCAATATCTTTTTTTAAATGGAAAGACAATGACAACATTTCATAAGAATTCAATTCCAAGAAAATAGAAAATAGCCAATTATTTTTTCAAGATAAGAGATTCATGATAAAGAGGGTTTCTTTGATTTTCTAAGAATTCTATTCTTGTAAAGGAAAATGTTATAAATTTTTACAATAAGGGATTTTATAGTAAAATGTGTTCCTTTGAATTTTGTATGAATTCAATTTCATGTGAACAAATAGGTCCTATCCTTCATGGCATAATAGGTTCCTTTACATTTCTAGAACTTTAGATTCATTCTAATTGATTAGCCCAATCATGTTTTACCAATATTAAATTCATTTCTTTAAATCCTTGAGAATTCAATTTCATACAAATAAACAAACCTTGTTATATGCTCAGGATAAGAAATTAGTAGTAACCTGGTTCCATATAAATTTTTAATATTTATTTTCATTCAATTAATTCAGCCTTAATCAAGACAAGCAACTAAGATTTTATTGGTCTTCCATCCTCAACATCTATCAGTCAATGTAATTTTTTGTGTTAGAACACAAAAAATGTGGATTTTGGATCATAGAGAAAATACCAATTTATATTTAAAAAAAATGAAATGAGGAAATAATTTATTTATCCCTTTTGAGGCACAACTTTCATTGTTCAAAGTCAATCATATGAACAATCACTGCCAATATGTTCATTCTATAAAATGTATCTTTAATATGTAAACGTGGATTGTACACACAAAGGTAAGCCATACAGGCTGCAATGACCAAAGTTTAGTAAAGAAAGAGAAAAAGATAAATCATAGTAAGGGGAAAAAAGGTAAAATGTGAGGAATGAAGGTGCCTCAAGAAAATAAGATTTGGGTAGTTTTGTCATTTCTCCTAGCATGGAGGAGGTATATGGAAAATTAGAGTTTTTAAGAAAGAGGAGGAAAAACCATCTCTGAAAGTAAGCTACAGGAAAAAACCTCTTGTTCCAATAGCTTCCTACTAGATGAAATATATTTCAAGGGTCTTATTCTATAAAAATGTTGTAAGATGGTTTTACTCTGGAAAAGGGGGCTCTTGCGGAGCTTTAAAAATGCATTGCATTTTTGAAAAGAGGTTTTTTTAGTTAATTGCCATAAAAAAGGATTAAAAATGGATGATTATGGCCTAAGATGCTGACATGGCTCTACGAAAAAAAAAAGATTAAAATGGATGCTTATGGCCTAATATGTTAACATGGCTCGAGGAAAATTCATAATGTGTTTTCAATATATTTTGAACTGCAGGGAAGATGTTTTGGTTGTTTTTTTTTTTTTTTATGTTTTTTGGTGGCCCCAGCTAAGGTGGTTGGAACCCACTGAGCCCTTGGGTGAGGGTAGTAAACCCCAGGTGACGGGGCTGTTTAAGATATTTCAATGAATTATCTTAAAGAAAATTAATTGCTGATGCAGCGTTAGGTGCTGATGTCTCTAGAAAAAATCAAAATGTAGCCCTTTGTCCAAAAAAATTTTCGCCTTAAAATTATGAGAATGCAGAGGGCTGCTCGCTTAGGGTGGCTGATAAGAGGCCACAGAAATCTTGGGGAAGCATGGGGGATTGAAACCCTTTGATGGGGCTACCTATATGCGAAATTTCAAGACCATTAGATCATCCTAACTGTTTAAACTATGGCCTCGGGGTCAACATTTTTAGAAGGCATATTTTCTTAGGATTGTAGTCCAATTGCCAATTTCATTAGATGGGTGACATTCAGGAGGTTGGTGGTTTACAGGGCTAGATGAGTCAACTACTCCAAATGGCCCTTCTTGTCGGAATGGGCTGTCCATAAATGTAGTATGCTATGCATCTCAAGTCCATGTTCAGAGGCTACAATAACCCAAGCCTATATATATTATCTCCTATACATGTCAATGTTCAGGGGCTACAAAATCCCAAACCTTGATCTAAATATCCTCAGTGCGAATGTAGCCAAGACCATAAGATTAGAAGAGTCCAAGATGCCAGGTTCATGCGCTGGGCCAATCTGGCTGAGGCATGTCCTATACCACTGATAGACTTAAAAAGACACATTGCCGCATGCGGCGCAAGCCCAAAGACGCCGGAAGTACTTGGCTCATGCCAGCAGCATCACCCGTCAGGCCTGAGTGCCCAGGCCGGGGTTTCTAACTACATTTTGGGTAAATCTAGGCAACAAACCACATACATTACTTACTCAGGCAGGTAACAAAAATCCAAAAAACTATCGTTAGAAGAGAACAAACCACCCAATGTGGCTAAAGCTTTTGGACATTCTATCCCTTAGTCAAGGATGGGCAAAAGATTCATTTTTTATTTTTTATTTTATGCTAATGGAGGGTGTCCCAATCATTTAGGCCCAAAGGAAACTAGGGACAAATCTCATGTGGCTTTAGTGTGATAGCATAGCTTGACCCACAACATTCAAAAATAAACTGTGATCCTAAGCCAGTTGAGTTGGTCCAAGTAATGGGCCAAAGATTTAGATTCAGGCCTTTCGCCCAGCCCTTGGGCTTCCATAGCTAAGGCCCTATTTTCATGGTTTGGACCCAAACATGTGGACCTGAGATTGATTGGAGCCCACAATAAACCCCCCAAATTTTTTTACACCCGGTATGAGGTCCAAACCGATTTTCATCACTACTTGAACCAAACTTTTAATGGGATTCAAGGTGGAGCCCACAGATCAGGCAAGATGATTTTAATGGCTTCAGATGGCAGATGGATCTGTTTAGGGTTCACCCCTGTAGAAATAGAATTTGAATGACCATTGACCACAATATTTTACTTGGCCCCCTCATCCCTGCACAAGTGTCCCACACTTTCAGGACATTTGTTGGGAACTGCCTATCCAAGGCAACATGTGCAGTGCAGCTGGGTTGCTTTACCTCGTCACGTCGACTAGCAAAGGCTGAGTCGATCAATCCATACATCGACCCATCAATCAATCAATCAAAACAAGGCGCAGCAGCCCAAGTAGGCGTGCACTAATATTTTGTTCTTTTTACTTTGTCAAGTGAAAATGTCAGGCCCTGCGCTGACTCAGTAGTCCACGTACGACCACTGCGGGCTATGATGGGACCACACATGGGGATGGGCGGACCCCACTTTTTTTTTTGCTGGGTTGATAACGGAATCGTTGTCCAGTGGTAGTGATATCGTACCATTTGCAGAGTCCGATTGTCTCAGGTGTGACTGGGACAATTCCTGAGCCATTGCTATTAATCATCTCCTTCTCTTTTTTATTATTTGTGAGGGTTGGGGGGCCACTTTTGAAACATAGTCCACTTCAAGAGAACGTAGAAGTCAAGGGAGTATGGCACGGGGTTTGAGCCTTCAATTTTTTTACCAAGGTTTCAGATTCAACTTCTTTCATTTCATTATTTTGGTATTATTAGCTAAATGTGTACTTTTTAGGGAATGGTCACTACTTGTTAAAGTCGGATAACATTTGATAAAAAGGCCAAAGGTTCAAAACCTGGACTGATGAGAAATACCCTTAGTCATAAAAAAAAAGAAAAGAAAAGAAATAAAAACCCTTATGTGACAATTTGATTCTCTTAACCTATTGGAAAATTTGAATTTTGGGGGAGGCCTTTAATAGGTAGGTGTTTTCATGCATATGAACAATCATTGCAAAATTCTAATTATATATATCTTATTTGTAAATATTTACTAGGGGTGAAATCTTTAAATACATGCCTATTAACAATCATTGCAAAATACTAATTATATATTATCTTATTTGTAAATATTGACTTAGGGTGAAAGCTTTAAATAATAATAATCATAAGTTAAGGCCCACTAGGGCTCCATATATGTTTATTTTTTTGTTATCCCTTTTTTTTATTTTTGTACTTAAGAAACCCACTGACCCTCCTTACGGTTGATCATTGGAAAAGCTCTGGATATATGCAACCACTCACAAGTTATGTGTATCGTGTAAGTCCTTACAAAGGTTCAAACTGCGGACCTCCAGGCCACTCTAAGATTTTCCCACCACTCAAACATTTTTTTTTTTAATCCTTGGTAAGGGTTGGGCCTTTCAGAGACTCACACATATAACAAGAGAATCCGCAAGCACAAGGAGTGAACTCATATATATAGTTGTTAGGAATTTTGTAATTGGCTAAAGTCATGTATTAAACAAACTGGAGTCCAGAAAATCTGTATTTCATATTCTTAAGTATAGACCGTTGATCGTGTCGCATTAAGTACTGATGTTGAAGAAATCAGAAAACACTGCAAGCACTCAAGCGGACATGCTCACTCACTCGAGTGGGCCTAGACAAAGGTGACTGTGCTCAAGCCCATAGAGACTGCGCTCAAGCTTGAGAAACTAGATACAAAATAACTAGATGCTTGAAGCACGCACTCAAGCACGCATGTGTTAGAAACCCACTTTTCTGTTAAGGAATTATTTCCTTTTTGTGCCAAAAGTACTAAGTTGAGCTCTGTAAGGGCTATCTTACCGAGGCACGAATTGTCTGTTATAAATAGGGTGTTCCTCTCAACTTTAAATACACCTTCTCCATATTCTGAGTTGAGAGATAGGAGATATTGTCTAGTGTTTCCATGAGAGATTGGGCTGAAGGGTTCAAGTTATAGAGTTGATGTTTCTACTTCTTCATAAGCCATTTGTAGTTTCTACTTGCTTATAGAAAATTGTTCTCTTTTTGAAAAGATTCTTTCATTGTGGAGATCAAGGCACTAATAGCGGAGTACCAAAGGACTGCGTGCTGTAGATCTCTACTAAAAACAATTAAAATGCCTTGTGTCAAGGGTTGATTGTAGAATTTTTTTTAAAGATTCGAAGAAAGTAGAAGTTACATTTGAATCTAATTCTAAAAAAAGGGTAGTGGAGCTGTCTTTTGAGTTTGAGCAGAATATTGGTTTTAAACTGATTGCAATAGGAAAGACTATCTCCTCAAAGGGAGTTAAGTACTTTGAATGTCAAGACTATTGGCATATAACTAATGATTATGCTAATAAGAAGAAGACGCCATAGTCAACAAAAATAAGGCTTTAAACATCACTTGGGATGTTGATGAGAAAGAATCCCTTAAACCTAGATCCGATTCGCCTGAAAAGGGGAAACAAAAGTTTGTTGCTTTCATAGCCACATCTTCACCATTTAATGCTGATTCTAATGATAAAAATGGTGATGAAGAAGTGTCTTATGGAAGTGTTGATTGGGAAGCACAGTACAAATACTTGTATGGAGAGAGCAAGAAACTTAGGTTACATATTGTAAAACTTATGAAGAAAGTCGAAGATGCTGAAGCTGAAATTTTATCTGTTAAAAAGAATTTAGAAGTAGGACATGCACATATCATCCTTATTAAAGGACATAAAGGTTCATTGCTTGATAGTTTGACTTTTGAGAAACAAGTGAATGAATCTTTGCGAATAGAAGTATTAAAGAACCAGGTTGAGATTGATGATTTGAAGGTCAAGTTAAAAATGACATTAACAAAGCTGGATGCTCTTATTTCTACACATGCTAGTTTAACTGCACTTAATCACAGCTTGAGTGTTCAAAAGCTACATACTAAGAAAACTGATCTTTGATACACTAATGGTCTTCAATATCAAAATCTACAGGTAACACTGCTGTTGTTAAAAACATTGTACATGCATCCATTGCACAACATACTGTACAAAGAAAATATGTTGATTGTGCATTAAAAAGTAAGTCATGTCCTAAAATTGCACAAGGGCTCACATGTCACCATTGTAGAATACAAGGACACATCCGTCCCCATTGCAATAAGCTAAAAGCTATGTAAAAAAAATAAGTAACGGATAACTCAATTTTTTGCACCCACTTCAAGTACAATTTAAGTTAAGAAAGAAGACTTGCCATCTATTTTGATTCACACTATACTAAAACTCTCTAATTTGCAAGTGTAGGTTTAGCTCTTGATCAAGAAAATCAAGCTGCCACCCCTAGTGCTGATATGATATATCACTGGGAGAGAGTTAAAATTGAAAGGGAGCTACTGCTAGATCCTAGTTGACAAACATGTTTTACATTGACATCATAAATTTATCAATTATAGACAAAAAAGAGAGTATGAGTGCACATGGAGTTTTGAGGATAAGGAGCTGAAGATGTATTCTGATAAGTTTTAGAAGATTTCAATTGGTACGATCTTTATTTGGTTGCAGAGCTGATGGTACAAATTTTTTTGCAATTTCAGTTTTCCATAAATAATGAATGTATTTTGGATTTATTTTTTGATAGATTGATTATATAAAAAGTGTTGTCTATGAATTGCCAAAAAGGGAGATTGTTAGGAATCTTGTAATTGGCTAAATTATGTATTAGACAAAACTTGATTCTAGGAATTTGTATTTCACATTATTAAATATGGACTATTAATCACGTCACAATAAGTGCTAATATTGAAAAAATCAGAAAACATTGCATGCATTTGAGTGGGCATGCTCACGTGCTCGAGCGAGCCTAGACAGATGTGACCGCACTCAAGCCCATGAAGACTGCCCTCAAGCTTGATACAAAATAATTGGATGCGCGAAGCATTCATCACCTAAGTTGGAGCACACATGCGATAGAAATCTACTTTCTTGTTATGGAATTTTTACCTTTTTGTGCTAAAAGTAGTAAGTTGAGTTCTGCAAGGGCTATATTAATGAGGCATGACTTATGAGTTGTAAATAGGGTATTCCTCTTAACCCTAAATACACTTTCTTTATATTCTTAGTTGAGAGATTATATTGGAGATATTGTCTAAAGCTTCCATGAGATATTGTCTAGAGCTTCTATTTCTTTGTAGGGGATTTATGGCTTCTACTTGCTTATAGAAAATTGTACTCTTGTTGAAGAGACTATTTCCTTATGAACATCAAGGCACTAATAGCAAGGCATCGAGGGACTACATACTATGGAGTTCTATGAAAAACAACTACAATGCCTTGTGTTGAGGGACTGACTATATGGTTGTGAATATATCTTGTACTACGGAGGTTAGTGATTGATTTTCTACACTATACACTTATGGTTTTTTCCTATTTGGGTTTTCACATTAAATTGTGTGTTGTCTTTTTTATGTGATTGATTGTTTTTATTTTTTCACTGTATAGAAGTTGTAATCAAATCATAATCTAAAATAACTCTCGAGCATTTTAAACTTTCAAGAAAAAGTATCCGTAACCATAGGGAGTGAACTGATATGGGTGGAGAGAGAAAGAACTGGCACATATAGGAAATGATGATAACTCACACTTGCGAGGATAGTATGACCCACACATGAGAAGATAAGGAAAGAGGCTAGGGTCGAACCATTGACATCCCTATGAGAACTATTACATTTTACCATTAGGGTAAAGAATGTTCTCCTAGATTTGTTTTTTATTTGGGTTTTGTTTGGCGGGTTTAGGTAAATCACGTTACAAATGAATTATTCATACATCTGATTGAACAATTACAAAAAAGGAGTAAAGTTAGTTAAAATAATATATACTGTAAGGATTTTTATGTAATTGGCTAATTCATGGATTTGACAAAACTCTGAGTCCATTAAGTTGTATTTTATATTCTTTAGAATGGACTATGGTTCATGTCGCCAAAAAAACTGAATTGAAGAAATAAGAAAATAGAGCATGCCCTCGAGCTAGCCTAGACAAAAGGTACTACGCTCAAACTGCTGAAGATCGCGCTCAAGCTTGACAGATGAAACACAACATAACTAAATGCGTGAAGCACGCGCTCTAGCGGGCACTAACAATAGAAACCTATATTCCTGTTCCAAAATTGTTTCCTTTTTGTGCCATGATTAGTAAGTTGAGCTCTACAAGGATTATCCTTTTGAGGCACAAATTGTTAGTTATTTCAAGGGTTACTCCTTTAATCCTAAGAAACAGATCTCATTATTTTCAGTAGAGATTATGCTTTAGAGATCATCATTCTTCTTTAGAACTTCCATTGGAGAGACTTTGCTGAAGTTTTGAGTTCTAGAGTTTGTTACTTATACTTCTTCGTAAAAGATTTTTCATTTTGTGAATTCAAGGTGATTGGATCAAGCACAGAGAGCAATGCACGATGATGGACTATTATGGCAAGGATTTGTGCAAGAAGAACTACATCCTTAGGTTGAGGGATTAATTGAAAATGGGTTGTAAGTATATCTTTTAATTGTTTGAAATTAGTGCTTTGTTTGTAATCGCAAAACTTCAAGTGCAGAATTGTCCAGTGTAGTAATATCCCAGTGAGTACGGAGTCGAATCCATAGGGAGCAAATATGGTTAGGTCCTTCCCAACTTAACAAACGGCTGGAGGGACAGTTCAAGTAGAATAAGTGGACCCCACTTTTACCCGTGGCACATGTGTGAGCTCTCCATATGTGTGAATGTTTAAGGGGTCAACTGACTTCAATTCTTCTCTATTCTTCTTCAGATCAATGCCTTTCAGCTACAATCTTCACTGCAAGACTCAATATTATTTTCTAAGCTGCGTGTGGGTTCCCGAGCAAGAATCTTGATTCAGTAGGATTTTGCATCAAGGAAGGGCATCTTTTCTAATTGACATCCAGTGGGTCCCAATTCTCACAATATCTTAAAAAAGCAGGTTCAAACGATAGGAATTAATAAAGCACTAGTCCATCAGGGACTCCTTTTGAACAATCCTGATTTATCTAGGATTCCTCCAAAATTTTGAGAAATAATATAAAACATGAGGAATAATGTAATGAATGATGGTTCGAATGATATCATGCATGAAATTGTGACATTTTATGTAAAATGGTAGTTTTACCCCTGAAGTCACAAATGCAAGAATGTGAACTCGTCTCACATGAAAAGATAGATAAGATGACATCATTACATATGTTTTGACTTAAATAAACTAATGATGAAGCAATTTCAAATCATTTCATGAAGAATCAAGGTTTGGCAGATAATTTGAGAAATTAGGGTTTTAGAAAAAAACAGTTTTTATGATTTTGTGCTAAAATGATGATTTTTTAAAGAATTATGCATTAAAACATAATAAATGGATTTCAAGTGCACTAATCATGATTCTATCATAATTGATACAGGTTAGAATAATTAAGTTCTTAAATATATGAAATTACACATGAAAAGTGAAGTTTTAAGGACTCATCACACCAACTAACCAGCGTTTTGCTAGACCCTAACAAAAATTGTGAAAAATGTGAGGCTTCCATCTTTACCTAATCTAATCTTAAACTAATGCAATGCAATGAAACAAAAGCTGAATGCAACGTCACTTTTGTTGGCACTCTCGGCTGTATTTAGCATATGCAATAAGCTCTTAAACCCTTAGGTTTCCTTTAGTGGACGAGTTGTACCTTATGAAGGTTTGCAGTGAATTTACCAATAAAATTTTTTCTAAAAATAAATGAAAAATAAAACCTTTAGGAGGAATTTTTGAAAGAACATCAAGTCAAATTAGATATCTTTGATTTCTGGAATAATCAAAATCGAAGACTTTTCGAAATTAGGTTCACTCTTCTAATTTCAAAAACTTTCTTATAAATTATATCGAGTTTAGTGTGCCTTGTGCAAGTGTGTGCATCAAGTCAATCCTTCAAATATTCAACAATAATGTTGAAATCATAATTTTTTTTTCAGATACTCAGACCTCCCTAGATTTAGGTGCTTATCAGCCTTCTCTCAAGGCTAGTATGATGGCTTCTACGCTACTGTTTACTCCGAAAAGGCCTCTTTTTTTTGGAAATTCAAACCTTCATTAGTAGCTTTCACACTACTCTTGGGTAAGCTTCTCCTCCAGTTCGATTCAAGATTCCCCTCACTTTCTTTTTCCGATGCAAAAGTTTCCAAGTTCATATGATATAAGAAAATTTAGGATCTAGGGAGCAAACCTAGTCCTTGTTCATCTCCACACTTACTTCCCCGTAAACTCTTGCGGACACTCTTGTCTCACTTGCTTTTTTTGACGCAAAATTTTTCAAGTTCATATGATGTAACAAAAGTTAGGATCTAGGAAGCAAACCTAGTCCTTATGCATTCCCGCACATATCCCTTGAAATTTCTACGGATACTTTTTAGGCCATAATTCATCATCATTTATTTTTTTTTTTGACAAATAATTTTGTAACTGTGCAATGTCTAGGTCCCTTAAGCTTTTTAATTAACCTATGTAACTAGCATTAGGCCAATGACTTCCAAACCAGACGGCTTTAGGGCACTGGGTATAGATATGGCCCTCTAGGTTTACTAGCTTAAGTTAACAAGGTTATGAACCCATACTAGCCATAAACATTTTTTTATTTAAATCATGAGCAAACAATAGGTAACCCTTTTCATTTCACCTGAATTAACTCACAAAGGTTTACTGGATCAAGTTCACCCAAGTGTGCAAGAAAAACTTATTAGTCTAAATTTTGAAAAAGCCATCCTATTTTTTTGAGAATTTCTGAAAATGACATCAAAGCATCCTATCCAAATTCCTGAAAGATGCACACGTGTTTTCATAAAAAGCAAGGCTTGATAATCTTTAAATAGATTATATCCCTTAGAAAAAGTGAACCTTCATTTTACTTTGTTCTAAAAAATTCTCAAAATTCTGGATTTCTAAAATTTTCAAATCTCGTCAATTCTTTCAAAAACTTTCTCAAGAAAAATATATATTTTGTTTTTTTAATAGAGAAAGAAATAAAGTTCCAAAATAAAAGCATAAGAATTTGAAAATTTAACTAAAAAGGCCAAAAAATAACAAAAAACTAGAAAAAATTTACCTAAAATTAGACAAGCGTGCTTGTTTCCACCCACCAACCTAAGATGAACATAGTCCTCGATGAATAAATGTAATGCAATGATAATGACATGAGGAAAAGTAAATAATAGGAGGGTAAATAGTATAAGTTACTTGAAGATGTGTCTGTACTGTCTATACTACTCCCTGTCCAATGTTAGACAAAATAGAAAAAAGCAAAAGAAAACTCAATGCTAAAAAGAAAGGAAAAAAACATACACTACTGGATTCGAAACCTTTAAATCCACTCGGATGCCAAATAAAATTTTCCTCTACACAGTTTACTAAAAGCACGGATAATGATGGGAATATATGAACTTGAAGCATTGTGAACATAAGGACTACATGTTTCTTTTTAATGTGTAAAGGAGGGACCACTTTGAAAAATTCTTTTTCCTCCCCTAAAAATAGATCTTTAAATGGTAAGAGAAAAGGCTGTAATAAGCAATTTGGTGGCCCTAGGTCCTCCCATGCCTTAATTTTTTTGGCTCAATTTCCGTAATCACATTTAGCACAGGCTTAAAGGATTCCATAATGGCAGACTCAAAGGTCTAAATTAGACTACATTTCTCTAATTCCAATAGTTTTTCTGAATAATATTAAGAGCCAATAAATGCAAAGGCAATTTATCTAAGAATTGAATCCTCAAATTCCATGAAAATTTTAACACAAGATTCTAAAGATTCCACATTAACCAATTTAGAAATCTAAAAAATAGGGTCATCTTTCCAATTATAATCTTTCATTTGGGGCACATAGGGTCCATTTGTGGTTTCATCAATTATAGGATCATCAAAGTCATGAAAATGCACAATGCTGGCATTATCAAAAGAATCTGAATCATAAAAGGAATTGATATAAAAGGGCATAGATTCCTCTTTAAGAAAATGGAATGGGTGATACTACTAAAAAGTGGGGTACACGAGTTCATGTGGGTGTCATTTTTTGTTTCACGCATCATACCAATAATTATATTCTCATGTACACCTTTAGAAATCCATTATATCTTTGTATGATCCATATCTATTGAACTTTACAAATGGTGGATCATCTGGTTGAATTTCTATTTCACTTCCAACATTCTCTTTTTCTAATTGAAGTGCAGGTTGACTAATAGAAGATGCTACTCTATCGATAGATTTCATGGTGCTTTGCATGAATTTGACATGAATATCCTCAAAAAAACTCCTCCGGTGGTGGTGGTGGTGGTGCATATGACCATTTAGGCGGAGGTGGTTCATGAGGTTCATATGACTAGGAAGATGCACTTGTAGTAAATTCTTTGGGATAATGAACATTATCCATATTTGGCCCATCTTGCCAATTATAAAGTCATTGATCATTCCAATTTGGGCTACACTTGCTATCCATGAAATTATAATAAGGCCATCGATTTATAATTGGTTTTGCCTGTCATTGTAATCCCACATCTATATTGAAATGAGTGAATAACTGTGTGGGGTATGGGTAGTTAAGTGGGACCTTCATTGGTTGATCATCTCTCTCTATCATTCCATTGAAGTATTCCATAGACCCCTCTTATAATCATGATAATGTTGGTCATTTCATTTTTCTCCATATGATCCAAGCAAATAGCTTATTTGATGGAAATCATTATTTTTCGCTTATTTGCATAATTATTTCTTTGTTTGCCCATGAATTGGTTCCATCTTGATTGTAGGCACCCATTGGTTCATGTTTGGAATTAACTTTTTCCTGTTTTGTTTTTTGGCAACTAAGCTAGGGACCTCCTAATACTGTCAAGGTTAAGAACTACACTTAGACCGCCAGCTTGCACTTATAAAGTTGAGGCTCGACTAGTTAGCCACCAAGGAGTAATGGGGTACATGAGGACCCGCTGAAAAACCAGTTCTGTAATAAGGCAAGTTATCACATACCACAAGAGCAAAGACTTTTCTAGACATCAAGCTCAAGAAAAGAACGTAGTTATTAGTTTTCAGTGTGCCATTTTTCCAGAGAATTTACCTAAATGTAATTTTTTTTAAAGAAAGAAAAAAGATTTGGAAAACTGATACCTTTTAGAAATTATTTATAAATTGGAGAGTGATTTTCTAACATTCCATGTAAGACCTAACTCCATTTAGGGCGGTAATCCAATTATGCATGCACCTCCTAAATCTAAAAGAATGCAAACTAACCAAACCTAAAAAGTAAGAAAGTTACTTTAACTGGCGCTCTCTAGTAATGGCGCCAAAAACTTGATGTAAAACTCAAGTTCAGAGTTGTCCGATGTAGTAATGTCCCAGTGAGCACGGGGTCGAATCCACAGGGAGCACATATAGTTAGATCTTTTCCGACTTAATAAAAGGTTGTAGAGACAGTTCAAGTGGAATGAGTGGACCCCACTTTTATCAGTGGCACATGTGTGAGCTTTCCACATGTGTGAATATTTGCGGGGTCTGCTAACTTCATTTATTCTCTATTCTTCTTCAGATTAGCACTTTTTGAGCTCCAATCTTCACTACAGGATCCAGTATGATTTTCTTAGTTGCGCGTGGTTTTAGGGCAAGAATCCTAATGTCAGTAGGATTTTCCATTCAGAAAGGGTAACTTTTCCAATTGACATCTAATAGGTCCCAGTTTTCATAGTAGCTGTAAAAAAAAGGATCAAACAATAAGAATTAATTGAGTTCTAGCCCAACTAGGACTCTTTGTGAATGGTCTTGATTCAACTAGGATTCCTTCAAAATTTTGAAAAATGATATGAAACATGAGGAATAATGTAATGAATGATGGTTTTAGTGATTTCATGCATGAAACTATGACATTTTATGTGAAATGGTAGTTTTACCCTTGAAGTCACAAACGCAAGAATGCAAACTCGTTTCACATGAAATGATAGATAAGATGACATCATTGCATATATTTTAACTAAAATAATGTTGAAGGAATTTCAAATAATTTCATGAAAATCCAAGGTTTGGCAGATATTTTGAGAAATTCGGGTTTCATGATTTTGTGCTAAAATGATGATTTTTTATAGAATTATGCATTAAAACATAATAAATGAATTTCAAGTGTACTAATCATGATTTTTCTCTAATTGATGCATTTTAGTTTGATTAAGTCCTTAAATATATAAAATGATACATAAAAAAAAGTGAAGTTTTAAGGACTCTTCAGTTTACTAATCCAGAAGAGCTCGTGGTTTTTTTCATTGGGGTTTTCCATGTTAAAAGTCTGCGTGTCTTCTACTTATGTGGTTGATTGCTTTTGCTTACTAGTTCAATTATTTTTTCATTGCATATACTTAAATTGAGCTGCATTATAAAAATCTGAAACCCAAAAAACTTTCAATTGGTATCAAAGCAGGTTACACGGATCTATTGTGTTAGATCCTTTGGAATTCTAGAATGAAATTCAACCATGAAGGCGCATCGAATACCAAGCCAAACGTTTTGAAAGATAATAAATTTGGCTTAAAGAAGATGCTCAAATTTGAATCTGAAAAGAAAATTCCTAAATTTATTCAATGTTTTCAATGCAAAAGGGGGTTTTGATGATAAAACATCTGAGTACGCAAATAGAAAAAAGAAGATTCTGAAGTTAAAGTTGAATCTATTGTTCCCGACAATGGCCATGCAAAGTATGTTACATTCATGGCAAGGTCTTTACAATTTGGTTCTTTTGACGATAGTTCTGATAATGAAGATAATGAAGAACAGGATTGAAAGACAGAATACCAAATTTCGTTTGACAAAACTATGAAGATGGTAAAGATGAAATTAGAAAGTCACAATTATTTGATAAGCTGCATAATAGCAGATTTCTTCATTAAAGGTTGAATTTGCTGAAACTCATATTAAGGTAAAACTCTTTGATAATCATAAAAATGATTTAGCTAACAAGTTAATTGCTGTAAAATAAAAGTATGAGCTACTGATTGCTAATCATTAGAAATCTACACAAGAGATGGAAGAGTTGAAAAGATAGCTGCAAACTTGTTAAATTGAGAATGTTAACTTGATTGTCAAGTTGAAGATGACAATGTCAGAGCTGATAGCATCAAAAGAATTACTTGACAAGATGAACATTGGTTCTGTGACACATAATGATATCTGGTGCAAGTAGAAAAGGCCTCATGATAAACACAATATTGATTTTGACTGGTGTATCTACTTTAAAATTTAAAGGTAAACTACTTTGTTATAAGTTTGGCTTTAAATCATTTGGCACTAATTGCTCCACATGCTACACGCACAAATATTAGGAGTAATACAATGAAGAAGAATGTGTCAAGTCCTAAAACTACACCCACATGTCATCATTGTGGAATTAAATGACACATTCAACCCTTTTACAATAAGCTAAGAGCTTTGCCAAGGAATATGCAACGAAGGAAGCAATTGTCTAAACCAAAAGTTAAGACAAAAGTTACCTAGGTCAAAAAAGATGATTTGCCCATTGTGTTGGTACACACTCTATTGAAATATTTGAATTTATAAATGTGGGTACTAAACACCCCTGATTAAGAAGATTAAGCTCCCACCCCTAGATGCTATAAGGATTGATTGCAAAACTTCAAGTATAGAGTTGTTTGATGTAGTAATATCCCGGTAAGTATGGGGTTGAATCCACATAGAGCAAATATGATTAAGTCATTTTCAACTTAACAAAAGGCTAAACTAATAAAATAATGATTAAAATAAATAAAAACTAAAATAAATTATCCTTAATTCTAAAGTCAATCACAAACTTATTCCTACACTCTAGTCAATGCAACAATGCATGATATGCATGAAACAATGTGTGAATGACTCAATCCAAGAAAATCAAAACACTAAGTTGCATGCTGAAATTCTTTTAAGTATGAAACAACTTGTATATAGACCCTTTCTCAAAGCACTGCACAACTGACCTAAAATGATATAAACCTAAACTTAATAGATGGAATTTAAAACTTAATGATACATGTTTCAAAAAGAAAAACAAACTGAATAAAAAATAATGGAGAAAATATGCATGAATAAAGATGACCAATATAATCTGAAACTGTAGAATTTTTGCACACAGGTAATCTATCCACTTTGTGTTTAAGCCCTTTGTTTTTAGACTTCCCGAATTTATTTTTACTTGAAACATAGGAGTTTGAAAAGAAACCTATCAAAGTTCAATTCCACCAATTTTTACAGAAAAATTCATTGATTTGATAGGATAATGAATTTCAAATTTTTGGATAAAAATCTACCCCGCTGCAAAAATTAGTATGTAGACTGTTTTACTATTATGTGTTAAAGCTTCTAAACATTTAACTTTCCAAAATCTCTTTTTATTTGAAACTTTTATGGTTTAAATTAATTTTATTAAGCAACAATTCCCTAAATTTTAGGGCAAAAAAATATCACTAAGTAGAGTTTTAAATTGCCAAGATTCGGACTAAAAGCATCGATATATGCCATCTTTTTGTGTAGTCTCTTTTGTAATCCGAATTTTAGCTTTTTATTTTTATTTAAAACTCAAGAATTTCATATATAAGAATTAACTTTTCAGAAACTAAAACTCAACATTGTAATGATTATGGATGATTCTAAACCTAATTCCATCCATAAGTTATGCAAGATATCAACATAAAAATTGATAAAAACTTCAAATAGAAGGCAAACATAAAGACATGGAATTTACAAGTAGTAATTGCAGAAATTTAAATGTAGTGAAAACATGGAATTCAAATATAGTTGATAATGAATTTAGCAGTAGTAGATAGGAATTTAAATGTAGTAAAAGTAATTCAAGATGTAAATTTGCTATGTCAAGATCTTATTCACAAAATTTATCCAATAACTAAAACTGAATCCGAAAGACTTGGGTTGTCAATCTGTGCATGTCCATGTGCATTATAATCAAAGTATAGAGACAAACCATGCAAAAGAAATATTTACAAAAAATCATAACTTCACTAATGAAGTAGTCTCTTACAGAACATACATAAATTGAATTAGAAGATGCTACTTACACTAGGATGGAGAAGTTTCTTTCTAGCTAGTTGAAAGGATGGAAGAAGACTACAATGGAGGAAGAGAGAGAGGGGGGAATGGTTGGTGTCCAAGAGACGGTTCTCCACACTCTCGGACATGCAAGGCCAACCCCTTCTATCATGTTTGAGGCTACAAGTTTAGTTCGCATTGAATGCCTCTCTAGATTGGGGCTTTCTTAATTTTAGAGAGATTTCTTTGCTTAGCCACCAAGTTTAATGAGATTAGGAGTAGGACAAGAGAGTTTTCTTTCTAGATTTCTACGTGCATCCACTTTTGAATTTTAGCTAAAAGTTGCCATAGAAGAAGGCCCACCTTTGATGAGACATTCTCAATCCCAAGTAAAAAATTTATAGGCATATTCCTAAGGTCATAACTTTATCATTTTAATTCCAAATTGTATAATCTTGGGTTCCACAAAGATCTACTCTAAAAGATCTTTCCAATGGTCCCAACATGGGCCCTATTCGATATACAGTTTTAGAGATATGATCATTTTAATATAGAGTATCCTAAAAAATGAGATTGACTTTCCTTCTTCTGATAGGGTTTTTCTGTTTTTCAATCATCACTTTCTCTTTGCTCCTTAATCTCTATGCTTAATAAGGATAAGGTAAGAATGAGTTTTGTTGCTAAAAATATCCTTGAATTTGAGCCAAAGCAATGGTAGTAGGGCTCAGTTTTTTTTCAATTTTTCTTCAATTGCAAGTAGAGTAGGGTCCACCTCCTTGGCTGGACGTCCAAGGCTATGGAAGAGCCTCCCTTGGATGTGCAAAACACTCCTTGAAAGGATAGAGGTCTATAGGAGATGGCTTATTCTTTTCCTACTAAAACTCTCTTTTTTCTCATGAATTATCTCCTTTCTTTCTCAAATTTTGCATAAAAAATGAGGAGATAATTTAAAAAAATTTTAAGTGTAATCCAAATATGAAAATAGAGGACGTTTGGACATGCATGCTTCTGTGTGCATCCCCTTGTGGGTTTGCAAACTCCTTACATTATTTCTTCAATTACTACATCATCATGGTATTTTGTCGAACTTTTCTAAAAAATGCTGAAGGGACAATTCAAGTAGAATGAGTGGACCCCATTTTACCCATGGCATATGTGTGAACTCTCCACATATGTGAATGTTTGTGAGTTTTGCTGACTTCAATTCTTCTCTGTTCTTCTTTAGATTAGCACCTTTTCAACTCTAATTTTCACTGTATGACCCAATATGATTTTCTGAGCTGCGTGTGGGTTCTGGATAAGAATCTTGATGTCAATAGGATTTTACATCTAGGAAGGGTATCTATACCAATTGACATCCAGTGGGTCATAGTTTTCACAGTACCTATAAAAAAAAAGGTTCAAACGGTAAGAATTAGTAGAGTTCTAGTCTATCGAGGACTCTTCGCAAATAGTTCTGATTCAACTAGGATTCCTCCAACATTTTGAGAAATGATATGAAACATGAGGAATGATGTAATGAATTATGGTTCTAGTGATTTTATGCATGAAACTGTAACATTTTATGTAAAATGGCAGTCTTACTCCTGAAGTCACGAATGCAAGAATGCTAACTCGTTTCACATGGTAGATAAGATGACTTCATGGCATATGTTTTGACTTAAATAAACTAATGATAAAGGAATTTCAAATCAGTTAAGAATCAAGGTTTGGTAAATATTTTGAGAAATTAGGATTTAAAGAAAAGCAGTTTTTAAGATTTTGTGCTAAAGTGATGATTTTTTAGATAATTATGCATTAAAACATAACAAATGGATTTCAAGTACACTAATCATATTTTACCCTAATTGATGAAGTTCAAAATGATTAAATCCTTAAAATATATGAAATTATGCATGAAAAAGTGAAGTCTTAAGGACCTATCAAGGATATCATTAAGGGGGAGTTACAATTAAGGGATGCTACAACTAGATCCTAATTGATAGTTATGCTAAATACTCAAATCGTAAGTTTGCCAATTATGGACAAATAAAGGGAGATAGCAGAATCAAGGGGGAGAGAATTCAGAGGGGGAGTCAAAACCGAAAAAGGAGTCAAAGCTAATGGTAAATGTATTCAATTGGTAATTGGTATAGAGCTTAATGGTAAAAATTTTTCTTTTCTCTCAATGAACTCAATGTAATTTTGATTTTATTCTTGGGAAGATTTGATATATAGGAAGTTTTGTCCATGAATTTCCAAAGGAGAAGATTATAAGGAATTTTATGTAATTGACTACTTTATGGATTTGACAAAACTCTGAGTTCAATATGTTGTATTTTATGTTCTTTAGAATAGACTATGATTCGCATTGCTAGAAGAGCTAAATTGAAGAAATTGAAAAACAGAGCACACGCTAGCGGACCTAGACATAGGCGCCTGCACGTGTGCTTAAGCTACTGAAGACCACACTCTAGCTTGACAAACAGAATGCAAAATAACTAGATGCGTGAATCACACATTCGAGTGGGTGCTCACCTGTGTTCGAGCGCACTATCGGCATAAACCTACATTCCTGTTCCATAATTGTTTCCTTTTTGTGAGAAGATTAGTAAGGTTAGTTCTACAAGGACTATCTTTATAAGGCACGAATGGTGGATTATTTAAATAGTTACTCTCTAGACTCTAAGACACAGATCTCATTATTCTAAGTAGAAATTATATTTTGGAGATCATCATTCTTTTTTAGAGCTTTCATTGGAGAGTATTTGCTGAAGCTTTAAGTTCTAAAGCTTGCTGCTTCTACATCTCACATAAAAGATTGTTTATCTTGTGGACTTAAGGTGATTGGATCAAACGCAGAGAGCAGTACACGGCGAGGGACTACTATGGCAAAGAATTGTACAAAAAGAATTACATCCTTAAGTCGAGGGATTGACTGAAAAGGGTTGTGACTATATTTTGTAACTGTTTGAAATTAATTCTTAGTTTTGCTAGTCCAAAAAGTTTTGCTAGTCCGAAGGACTCGTGGTTTTTCTCATTAGGGTTTTCTATATTAAAAACCGCTTGTCTTCTACTTATGTGGATGATTGCTTTTGCTCCTTAGTTTGATTATTTTTCTACATCATATCTATAAATTAAACTGCAATATAGAAATTCGGGACCCCAAAAACTTTCATAGACAAACTTATTATATAATAAAAATAGTATAATTCGTCATATAGCTAAATTAAATGACAAAATCATTTAAAAAAGAAATAAAAAAATGTCTGCTACTTCAAACATGGAATCTTTTAAATAAGTTAACTTTTTTTACTTCTCTAAAGAGGCAAGAGGTGTAAAAGGTTATTTGATTAATCCTTTATTTAGACTTTTTTGAACAATCTAAAGAACTTAAATGGCTATTTAAAATGATTTTAAGCCAAACAAAACCCAAATAATAGCTAGGCCGTGCATTGTGATTTTTAAATAGCCGAGGTTAGAGATTAAAGGGTCATATAACACTTGCCAAACATGGCCATGCTTAGCATGGGCAACATAATTCATGCTATAATAAAATTTATGGACTTTTAAAACTTATAATAATAAAAAGATGATAATAAATATATGATATTTTAGAGATTTGGCTCAAAGTTATTGCATATTTAACATTATTCTAATTTAGTTCCAAACAAAATCAAATCCTACAATGATAATAAAAAAACAATGCATATAATTAGTTAATTTCAAAATGGGAGCACTTTAATTTGTTTAAGATCAATCGCAAAATTCACTTCAACATACTTCTAAATCATAAAAATTATTCTGTGGGCCCATCACATTTTCATGTTCTTACTTTTAAAAAAGCACTTGTTAATAATTAAAGATGAAAAAAAGGTAATGGAAAGAGACTTCATTTTATGTGCCAATTTTGAGGAGTAAATGAATTGAACGAGTCTTATTAATTAGAAAGACTCTTTAATTGATAGGGTTCTAAATTTAAAATCGATTTTTTAAATAAATGATGATCAATATTATTGAATTTTCTAAAAAAATAGAAAAGATAAGCTATTGGCCATTATTAAACTTTCTAAAAAATATGAAAGATTGGCTTGTGGCTATCCACTATTCTTATCTCTCCTTCCTTTTAAATAAATTGAAATCTAAAATCCTTAAAATCTCTCCTAATTTAGAATTGGCTTAAAATTGAAATTCCAATTCTAATTCCTCAACTGATTGCAAAATCAAGCTCCAGTTGCAAAATCAAATCCTATCCCTTTCATATATTATATATAGTGGGTAAACCTTGAAAATTGAATACAATGGGTGATCAAATTGTAAGATCTCATATTCTAACGAAAAGATTAGATGAAGAAATCATTAGGTCTTGCAATCAACAAAGTCGATACAAAGGGATTTCATTTTGAAATCAATTTTGTTTTCCTTTGTTAGATGGTTAGAAATGTTTGATGAGATTGAGATTTGGTATGCCACCCGTCATCAATGTATTTGTGTAATTTGTAGGACCAATGAGCCCCACCAAAATACCATGGTTCTCAAGTGACACTGTATTTAAAAAAAAACGAAAAAAGAAAAAGAAAGAAAAACCCTTGCAATTAGCAGTCATTTTTGTTATTTGGAAAGAGAGAAGATTTTTGAAAAATGTGCTTCATAGGGATTTGCTCGTTTGGACTCATCCGAACAACTCCCTCACACTTGAGTGGGACTTCTTATGTTGTCTCGTGTGGCTTTTTTCTTTGAGCTGTGTTTTTCCTCGTCTTCCTAATTCCTAATTTTCCAACTTCCAGCAATATTATGGCTTTAGCATGTGAGATCACATGCGCATGGCTCCACACATGCACTAATATGCAGGATCTATAATCTATGTTAGAACAGCGAAGCATTGATCAAACTTTTGTTTTAAAGCCATGACCTAAATACTATTCGGTGAAAATTTTCAATCTCATCTACTTGAAGTACAAGTTATTTTGTTCATTAAGGTTAAACAATTAATACAAGTATGGATTTCGATTTAGAAGTGTCAAGAGATTGTAATCCAACAATAAAGCATAGATTATATTTTATCATTATAAAAGGAAAGACAATATCTAAATCAAAGATCCTCCTCGAATATAGTTAGTGGTCATTGGATGCCCCCAAACCATAATTATATTGATCAGATCATGAGAAACAAGAACTATGATTAACATTAATATGAGAAGATGCTTATATCCTACATAGCTTTCTCTATTTAAATTCAAACAAAGTAATGGAAAATTTTATATTGCCTTATTATAGAATGGTTTGTGGATTGCTGTGGTGAAACACTGTTAGAGAAACTTGGTAATTTCCATAAAAATTCTCTATGTATAGATTTCTCTTCGTTGATCCACCAAATGAGGATAATCAACCCTTTATTTTCTCCTATTCCAAATGGCGGATAGTATGAGAGTGGAAAAGGGAGAAGGTCATTCAAGGTTTTTTTTTTTTTTTTAATCCAGGCCACTTGTTCGTTTCAAGTGATCAAAGATTTAGTTCAAATAGGTACAATACCATAGTTGGCAGTCTGGGGAAGGTATTTCTAAACCATTTAGGTGAAGCCTACTCGGTGAACTATCTTATCTCCTCCTTTACTTCCAAGTTGCAACGCTACTTCTCCTGCTGATTGAAGGCAATTGAAATATACTTAAAGTTGATATTCAAAGTGATAAATTTGTAATCCAAAAACAAAACATTAATTATAGTTGGTAATTTGAAAAGAGAAGACATTATTCTAAGTCAAAGATCTTCATTAACGACAGTTATCGCTTTATAGATGCCACTAACCATGATTATGTTGACCGGATCATGAGTGATTATCACTAATGTCATACAGTGGTGATGGTTTTTTCTTTCCATCTGTTTTCCTTATTTTCCCCTTTATGCAACTGCTTGCCTCTTAGTTCCCCACCAATGGTTGTATTTATTGGTTCTCTTTCATTTAACAAAGAACTAAAGTTTTCCAAAGAATATATTTTCCTTATGCTTTTGACCAGTCAGTCATGGCATCTTGAAGGCGCATTATATTGCCACCAAGATCTCTGAAATCCATGGTGGGCACTAAGTAAAAAAAAAATGTACTTATTAGAACTACTCATTGGAATTAGACGGTTGTCATTATGTGAAATAAATAATATGTTGGATTTATGATTTAATTAGCAGCGCATGTAAAGATGGGGTGGAGCTATACTGATGGTGATGGGTTGGATTGAGCACTGTGGGTAAAATTTTTGGGTCTAATTTGAAGGGACTGCTGTTGAACCCTAATAAAAATTTCATCTAATCATTCCTATCGAAACCACAATGTGTTTGTAGGGACAGACAAACACTTTTCAATACTCTTTCTTGAGTGGAGCTCACACCTCAACAAACCCATCATAAAGTAAAATGGTCGACTTGGACATTTAATCAATAGGTTGCATTTGGGTTGGCCAAATTCAAGGCAGTAGCCTGGTTCTAATTGTCAACCAATTCAAGTTCAACCCGAAAATGAAGAGGGTCAACCAAGCATATTAAATCATTTAATCAGAATAGCGCGGCTTATTTATGAAAATATGTCTCTACAAATGCAGCAGCCGTTCTGTTTGGGGTTGAACTTCTATTTTGAAAGAAGGAACGAAATTGTTCTTAAACTTGCCTGAGGACGACCATTACTAATTTTTTGTGAGTTTAGTGCAAGACATACATTGTATTGAAACATAATTCTCACCCCTATTTCATTCTTGCTTTCTTTACACTAAAACACTCTTAAAACAATAAAGAATATTATCTTAAAAATCTATTCCCCAAAATTTTTCAAAACTTCTTTTTGTAAAATAGAAGGCCATAAAAAGGATGAAACAAACAAAGATATTGAGTCTTGATCCTCTGTGGCTTTGACATGGAGAAATCAGAATGGAACTCCATGGTAAGGCCCACCTATTCGAGTTCCAAAGTATGGAGTATTCAAAAATTTTGCTTAAATAAGTGTATGTTTGGCAAGTCTAAAATTTCCCCTCTTATTGTCTAAATGTCTAAAATTTATAGAGTTAACAAAATAGAGGCGTTTGGCATGCATTTTTAGCTCTATTTAATTTAGACAATAAGAGGTAAAAGCTCTATTTTGAAGAGGAGGGGCTGTGATGCATTTCCAAATCAGAGGGAAAAAAAAAGAGGCGCCCAGCTACAGTATTTTGAGGGATCACGCCCAGTACGTTTTTTCGATTTTTCTCGAAATCCGAGCCCCTAAATCTACATCCAAACCGTTGAAAATATTCACATGATCAATTACGGCCACCCATCCAAATTTCAGCCGTTAATTTATCCGGAATCTCGAGATATGTGCAAGAAAGCATGAGCCATTGGATACTAGTTTTTGAATTTTGTGGGGCCCAAACACAAGATCCAAACCATTGGAAATGTTGGGAAGACTAAAAACGGCTATGGGGTCAATTTTCAAGGATTGATTCCTTGTGGATCTCAAGATATTTGTAAAAAACTTTCAACCATTGAATTTAATATGCTGAATTTGTACTAGTTCACAGGCAGCCCCTTTTTTTATTTTTTATTATTATTTCTGGGACAGTAAATAACAATCCAAATCATTGAAAATGTGTAGAAGGTCAATGACCATTATGACACCAAATTTCAGCCGTTGGATCATCACCAAACTTGAGATATTTATGTAAAAACGTGAATTATTAAATATATTTTTTTTAAAATTGGGGGCCTCAAACACAAAATCCAAACCGTTAGATCTCTTTGGGAGGCCAAACGTGGTTATGAAGTAAAATTTCAAGGCTTAATACCTACTAGATCTCAATATATTTGTGAAAAATTTTCAGCTATTGATTTAAAATGGTCTATTTAAAATAGATGCTTTCATTGCCAAACACATATTTTAAATCTAGCCTCTTTTTTTTATAGCTCTTTTTTTAATAGCTCTATTTTAGATGGTCTATAAAAATAAGACTAGACCTACCAAACAAGCTCTAAGAGTTAGTTCAACCGTAAGATTAATAGTTTGACTAAAAATGTGATGAGACAATCCTATATATATACATTATCCATTAATCTTAAATTATCATTCTTACCGGAAGGGCATTGAGTAAGATTTTTAGTAGGTGAACCCCACCCTGGAGTTCCACTCCAACTTGGGATTTCTCCCAATCAAAGCACCAGCAGATGTTGACTTTAAGATTTTTTTTAACGCCTATATTTCAGCCATGGATAAATGATTTTTTTTTCCCCACTAAGGGAGGGTATTTCAGCCCTTTAGACTAAACTAATCCTTTCAGCCTAGGGGGAGCTAAGGAAATCCCTCATGGCTTCATTGTAGTAGCGTAACTTGAACTGCAGCCAACGGGAGCAAACCATAGTCTTAGGAGCTATCCTTTTGAGTTGGCCATGGATAAAAGTTAGGGCTTGGGTCAAATCCAAGCACACTTAGGTGGAGGACAGAAGTGGATAATACTTGCGTGGAGGACAGAGGATATAGCATTCGGTGGATGGAGGAACCCAGAGCATACTTGGGCTAAGGAGGCGACATATGGATGACCCAGGGATAACCCCAGGCAGATAAAATTGTAAAAAACCCTCATTGTTTAAAAAGTAAAAAAAAGAAAAGAAAAAAAAAGACGAGAAAGCATTTGCAAAAGAAAATGAAACCCTTGAGTTTGAATTAGGGAAAAAAAAACAGATATTTATTTTGAACACTGAAGCACGCCCATGATCAACTAAAGCCTCATACAAGCCTACCTTTATCTGTCTTTTGGATTGAATCAAAAATTCACAATAAATGAAACAACACCTGAAATGAAACTTCGCCCTTGCCGCCCTAATATCAAAGGTTAAAATAAACTTAACCCAAATAGACATTAGCACCCCCTCTCTTGTATTATAGGCGAGGACCACCACAAGCTTACTGCGTACTTTCAACAAGCAACCCTTGATTTTTATAACACCCTTGCCCCATAACCCACTTCAGATGAAACATTTTTAATTGGAAAGCATCTAAAACGTTCCTAATCATTGAATACTTTGCTGATTCGGCTTGGCATAGCCTCATGCCTATTAAAGAGCAGGGCACCAAAAAGTGCAACCGGGAAAGAGGGAAGGAGGTGAAAAAACAACTACACATCACACGGTATTCCATATGAGAAAAGTCAGAGATTGATAGCCTCAATTTACGACTTCTTGCCCTTCCGTTTCCCCAGGTTATATTATACGACGACCCAACCATCCATTTTGTAAGCTCTTAACATCATGCCCCGTTCTGTCAATGTTCTCAGCCGATGGCAGCCATGCTGCCACAACGTAGATGTGGTCGTACGAGATCCGCGTCTTACCTACTGTTAGGACACCGTAGTTCTCGCAGGGTTTATCGGTTTCCTTCCGGTTGAACCCCCGTCCTGTCTGTGGGAGTCATTATTTTTTACGAATGAATTTTTTTCCATAGAAGAGTCTCTGTTGTCAGGCATGTGTGAGTTGTCTACGTCCATATGAATTTCTATTACCTCACCCCTTATTTAGGCTAAAATAGAATGTGATCATACATTTTTTTTATATTAGAAAAGACTAAATTAATATGGGCCCTGCTTTTGAGAGTGCAAGACAACTCATGGGGCCCACTTAGAGCCCCGCCAATCATGGCGGAGGTGGGGGATTGAAAGATCCAAGTGAATCAGATACATGTACAAAATCGCAAGTCGGCTTGATCATCCTAACCCCTTATTTGTGGCACTTAAGTTCAACCATTTTAGAATACGTAATTTTATTTTAATCTCAATCCTATGTTAGTTGGATCTTTGTGAAACCCATCTATGATATTTGGGAGGTGGTACCGGTGATGAGGATGGATTGATCATTGGAGACCATAGTGGGTCCCACCAATTTTCTCACACTATGCAAGGCAAACCCAAGTAAGGCTGGTGTGACTGCACCCGTTAATCCACTGTGCACTCTTAAAATTTTAATAAAAATTGTGGATCCACCCTTAAAATCTGCTTAAAAAATCTTATTTTGCCCCTAATACTAAATTACATATTAGGATTTACACCCCTCAAATAAAAATCCTGGTTTTGCCATTGGCATTGTGCAATACATCTGCACAATAACCATTGCTAGTCTCTATATAATGAATGTTTAGTTTTTAAAAAATGGATTATTGAAACAGAAATAGTTGATTCAGGGCCTATTTGGGTCCGTCACTACAAGGCAATTGATGGAAATGGATCTCTAATTTACATAAATTTTCTTTAGAATTCTTGAGTTGTAGTTTACAATAGTGTTCTTCAAAGTACGGTAAAGGTGGATGCATGAATTTTACTCCCAACAAACTTCGAATAAAATACTTATAAAAATGAAAGTTGAAATTCGTACAAAACTTATAAAGAGTACTAGTTGACATATAAGCACATGTATTTCTCTGATTTTTACAAATAATCTACTTTAGGTTTTTACTTGTAACTACCTCTATTGCTTTTACAACACTGGTCATACGCCTTTGATGGCAGATGATTGCCTGAGGCACAATTGTTTAATTAATATTGACTTTTCAGAATTTCTAAATAATGGTTTTGCTAACCTAAGCGGCTAAAAATAAAACCTTGACAATCATTAGTAATATAATTTCTCCCAATATAAGAAAGATAATCCACCTATCAAGCTAAAATTATATCCTTCGAAAGTGATACATCCAAATATCCAACTTAGAGTCTTAGACCCACTACACTCTAAAGGATTTCGGGGATCTTTTGAATGGAACAACACAATCAATTTAATAATATATGCACAAACAATCAATCACGCAATGAAAATTAAATCAAAAAATACAAAAACACAGCCATAAGAAGGCACAATTTTTGCGTAAAAAAACCTCAATTGAGTAAAAAAACTACGAATCAAACAAGAATCAACTATCAAGCAAATATGAACAATTACAAGATATACTTACACCCTTTCTACACTCTAGGGACTGAGTTCTTCTCGCTTCAACTCTTCCTCTTGATCAACTCATACCTTAATCACTGAAAATGGGTTTAAAACTTCTATAGAAGATGTACAAGCAACTTTTCTCTAGAACAAATATTCAGCACTTCAACTCTCAATAAAAGCCCTAGAGAAGATGATCTCCTAATGTGTAATATCTATTTAGGTTAATGAGATTTGTATTCCATACCCTAGGGTTGAGAGATAATTCTTTTTTATAGTCCTAATTTCGTGCCTCAAAATGTTAATCCATTTAGGAAAGGATCTAGCACAAAATAGGAAATTTTCACTTAAAATATAAATAAAAAGCTGTAGGTCGGTGGGAATTTTGTGTAGGCCAGATCGATCGAGTAACCATCTGATCGATTGAATTAGACCTCTGTCTCGCATTTGATCGATCAAGCACGCCTTCGTCAATTTTTGTAGATTTTCTTCGTTTCAGCACTTTTAACGATTCAAACCATAATTCATCATAAAAGAATATAAAATATAACTCAATGGACCAAGAGTTTTTTTTGTCCAACCCATGAATTAGCCAATGTAAAAAAATCCTTACAATCTCCCACTTGGCAATTTATGGACAAAACTCATTATACATTCAATCTATGCCCAAAAAAATCCAAAAAATTACATTGAATACATCGAATTGCAAAAAGTAATAATAATAAAATACCATCCAGCACCAATATTGTGTCAACCGAATATTATGTGTCTTCAACTCCTTGAATCTTCATACCTCTCCCTGAATTGAACTTTCTCCCTCTTTTTGTCCATAATTGACAAATAGAATGCTGTCAGTATACAGCATATCTATCAATCAGAATTTAGCTGTAGCTCCTCCTCAATTGCAACTCCCTTCTAATTATATCTTTGTAGTAGCAATGGGGGCAAAAGCTTGATCATTTTGATCAGTATTTTGTGCATGTAGCCACCCACACTTATGTAGTTTGATCTTTCAGCACATTGTGAGTAACTGTTTTAAGCAAATCAAATTTTCTAACCCAAACAGTTCTTGTCTTAACCTTTGACTTAGACAATTTTTCCACCATTGCTTATACTTTGGCAAAACATGCAACTTCTTGCAATGGAGATGAATGTGCCCTATAACTCCACACTAATAACAAGTGGATGTTCATATAGATCGTAAGACATTCTTATTCTTTGTAGTGCTCCTAACATGATTAACATATGCAGCATGTGGAATAGCAGGTACAATAAAATTAAAAGCAAAACTTTTAACAAAAGTAATTTTACCTTTTGTCTTCGAAGTAGATGCACCATCATTGAAACCAAGACCGCGTTTGTCATTGGATAGCTTTTGAACAACAAGATGTTCTTAAGAATTTTTGAAGCAGCATTCATCTTGTTCGGAGAAGCTTTTGTAAAATCTAGCTCAGACAATGCAATCTTCAGTTTACTAGTCAAAGTTTTTCT
Organism: Sextonia rubra; assembly: GCA_037013555.1. Classification (NCBI taxonomy): domain Eukaryota; kingdom Viridiplantae; phylum Streptophyta; class Magnoliopsida; order Laurales; family Lauraceae; genus Sextonia; species Sextonia rubra. Next base: position 98,010,397 of record JASUAD010000001.1, on the reverse strand, counting down.
TTTCAGCCTTTACAGTCTTCTATGCTATTTTCAATGTCTTAACTTATTGCTTAAACTTTTCAAAATCGTCTTTTAGTAACTCATATATATGACTTTCAGTAGTCAAATTATCAGCCAACGTATCATTTTCTCCCTCCAAGAGATTGAATTTAGGAAAAGATTTTGACAATTCTTTATTAAGAGATAAATTCTCAGATTTCCACTTAAGAGCATTTTTCTCATATAACTTGTTTATCTTCATAGATTTCTTCAGCAAAATCTGATATTCAGCTTCTTAATCATTCTCTTCATCAGAGACTCTACCATTATCATTCTCTTCATCAAAACTATCATTTAACAGAAAAGATCTAGCCATTAAAGCCAGGAACTTGCCTTTCACTATTTCAGAAGGATTAGTCTTAGCCTCTTTCTCCTTTTCAGAAGAATCATCATCATAGGTCTTAATTGCCTTTTTATTTGACTCCATTTTCAAATTTCCAAAGTCACATGCAAAACGATCATAGCCTTGACATTCAAAATTGTTGGGTCCTTTTGAAGATAACTTTTTCTTAGACTTTGATCCCTTCCATTTAGCTTTCTTGGCCTTTTTGAATTTTTGAAATTGCTTCATAAACTCAGCCATATCATCTTTAGAATCTGACTCAAAATCATTCTTCTTAATTTTCTTTTCAAAATTCTTCCCTGATTCTTTAGTAACTTTCAAAGCAATACCTTTACATTTTAGTTTTTCCTTATCTAAACGGTTTGCTTTTAGTGTCTGAAGATTTTCAACCAACTGGTTGATCTTGAGGGTGTCTAAATCCTTGTTTTTTTTTAAGAACATCAACCTTTGAATCAAATCTTGCAGGAAAAGACCTCAAAATCTTTTTGACAATTTTATTTTCTGGAATTTCTTCACCTAAGTTAAAAATAGAATTGACGATATCATTCGACTTTGTATAAAACTTATTAAAAGGTTGCATATTCTTCCATCATAATAGTTTTAAAGGATTTATTAAATTTTTGCAATTTTGCTTGTTTCACAGTATATGTACCCTTGTACATAGTATACAAGATCATCACATGCTTCTTTTGCAGTCCTACAAAACTCTTCAGCAATCACTTCATTATAGATACCATTTATTGCCTTATTATTGCAATTGGAGAGATGCTCTCATCTTTAGTCCATTGAGCTTTTGGTTTAGGAACAGTTTGCCCGTTAGTTATAATTGTAGGTTTAGCATAACCGTCCTTAACAACATTCCAAACATCATCATCATTGGACTTAAAAAAGCCAATCATCCTTTACTTCCAATATGAAGAATTTGAACCATCAAACAAGAGAGGCTTAGCTGTAGATGCGCCTTCTTCATTGAGTATTATTCTAGATATTTCTTAGGATCAAACATAGTACGTTAGTGCAACCTGCTCTAATACTAATTGAAGGATTTAGGAGATCTCTTGAATGGAAAAATGCAATCAACTTGACAATATGTGCGCAAACAATTAACCACGTAGCAAAAATTAAATAAAAAAACATAAAAGCACACAACACAAGAAGGCATGATTTAACATGGAAAACCCCAACCGGATAAAAAAACCACAAATCCAATAAGGATAAACTATCAAGCAAATTTGAACAATTATAAGATATGCTTACACCCTTGTCATATTCTAAGGACTGAGTTCTTATCACTGCAACTCCTTTTGGTCACGGACATTCATTTAACGTGCATTGTTCTCTACTTGATCAACTCACCCCTTAATCACTCAAGATGGCTTCAAAATTTCAACAAGAGATGTAAATGCAACTTTTCTCATGAACAAAAACTTCAGTACTTTAACTCTTAATGAAAGCTCTAAAGGAGATGATCTCCTAATGTGTAATCTCCACTTAGCTTAATGAGATTTGTATTCCATGCTCTATGGTTGAAAGAAAACCTCTTTTTATAATCCCAAATTCGTACCTCATAATGGCAATCCATATAGGGAAGGATTTGTCACAAAACAAGTAAGTCTCACTAAAAATAGAAATGGGAATCTTCAAGTTGGTGGGAATTTTGCGTAGGCTCGATTAATCGGGTAACCATCCTATTGATTGAATTAGGCCTCTGTCTAGCATCCAATCGATTGAGCACACCTTTGTCGATTTTTGTAGATTTTCTTCGTTTTAGCTTTTTAACGACTTGAACATAGTCTATCATCAAAGAATATAAAATACAACTCAATGAACTATAAGTTTTGTCCAACCCATAAATTAGCCAACATACAAAAATCCGTACACACTCATCTCTTGAAAACTCCTTCCCCAATACCCATTTTGCTATAGATTTTTTGAAATTAGGTACCAATTAAGCAACCTGTAGATAAAGGATCAATGAGTCCTTGAAAGTTTTATAGGGTCTCGGATATTTAGAGTATAAGTCAAACAAATATGTAGCAGAATAAAAAAAAAATAAACTTATAAGCAAAAAGCAATCAACCACACAAGAAGAAGACATGCAAATTTGTACGTGGGAACCCCTATGGGAAAAAATTATAAGACACACAGGCTAAAAACCAAGCACTAATTTCAAGCAGTTATGAGATATACTCACAATCCTACACAGTCAGTACCTCAACCACATGATGTAGTTCTTATTGCAAGAATTCACGACATGACTCGACTTTGCGTGCCTTACTTTCTACTCTTAAACCACAAGACCTTGTCTTCACAAGATAAACAATCTCATACTAGGAAGGAGAAGCAATAAAAATCTAGAATTAGAAGCCTTCAGCAAACTCTCCAATAGAAGCTCTAGAGGAAAAGAATAATCTTCAAAGAGTATTCTCAATTTAGAATTTGAGATCTATATTGTTGTATTGTACTTAGGGTTGAGAGTAACCCTCTTTTTATAGCCTACAATTTGTCCCTTAAAAGAATACTCCTTGTATAATAAGAATTGTCAGTTCCTTAAAATAATTCTCATTCTAAAATAAGAACTATCAGTTTAGGCACAAAAAGAAAATAAACCCTAAACAGAAACATTTTGTCCAATCCCATGAATTAACCAACTTACTAAAAAACCCTTACAGCCCTACACAAAATTCAACTTAAAACGTTGAAAAAATATCAAACTCTTACTTTTCTTGCAGCAATTACCCTTGCTAGACATAAGATATTTCAAAATGTTGATAGATAGAATTGTTTATTGGATGGTCATTATTTGTAGCAAATGGGACACTGATCAATGTTTTAAAGAAAAGGTATTATAATTTTCTCATTACAGAGGACGTGTTTGTTTGCATTAAAATATGTATACATAAGTATTCAAAGTAAATTGAGTCCCTCAAAAGGATTATTAAAAAGATGAAGTGTGCATGGTGTGAGGTTATGGGTAAAGGATACAAGGTAATAATATTGTAGATAATTCCTTCGCTTTACTAGAATTTATCCAAATTTCTAGGTGATGTGGGCATTTATTTTTTCATTTTCCCTCATTTCATTCTTCTTTTCAAGGACATGTAATTTTATGGTCTTTTTTTTATTCAAATTCCATCTTCAATCTTTAGACACTTTTGTTTTTTGTAAGAATCTTTAGACACTTGGGCATGCTTTTTTGTGAGGTGGAGTAGAGTGGAGTAAAATAAAATTTTTAAAACTCAAATTTCCCTCCTTATTTTTTAAAAAAATTTAAAATTTCCTCTTTCTTTTTCAAAAAAAGTCAAAAAGTTATCACTAAATTACAAAAAAAATATCTATTTTTATACAAAAAGTAAAAAAGATCCCATATGAAGCAACTAAAACAAAAAGTCATCATAACCCCATCATATATTATTCTTTCTTGAGTTTGAGTTTATTTTTTTATATTTTACTCTACCCCACAAATAAATATGTACTATATGCAAATAATTTGCGGAATACGCTAATGTGGGCAGGAGTTCTAATAATCTGCTGTTTGGTTCGTATGAAAATATTTCTCAATTACACACTGATGTTGCTTCATGTCCCACCTAATCATATTCACATCCCTGTGCCAAACAGACCAAAATTACTGTAGTATTGTTTGCCTCCCAGTCCCTCAGCACTGCCAATCTCCTGTCAAAAGATAAGTGATCATTTTGTCCAACCCCATCTTGTGGGGTTTCCTTCATCCGCCTATTTGCATGCTGATTGGTTAGACAGGAATACTACTTCATTGATTACAACCTAAAAATGTCAGTTTCATTTCTGTTTTGCTATTCCTATAAAAAAATAAAGGTTGGATGTTTATTGAAATGCCCCATGATTAGATGGTTATGAGCATCACATGAAATTTATTCATTTTTCATCCATATGCAATCCATAAAAAGCTGTCTTTATCCAACCATTGATCTTGTTCAATGGTAGCAAAAGTGTCGCCCACTAGACGGATAAATGTGGGGTGAGCTAGTATTGAAGTCCCATGCAAGAGACACTCTGATTGAATTATATGATTAAATGTGACTATTGATCTTCACAAGAATAACTGTTACTTTGAATCATGATATATAGAGAGACAAGAGTAGGGTCCACCCATGTGGCACCAACTGGCACCATTGTGCTGGTGGGGGCGTACCACTTTAAGCAAATGGACCTTCTATCCAATAGCCACATGACAACCAACGGTAGAGACTAGAGACCAAAACAATGAGGACCCTTTTTACAGAAGGGGCTCGTAGAAGGCGACCACACAATCAAGTGCAGGAAGGTCCTCTAGCATTGATGGAAGTCCCCAATTTTCGCCATCTTTCACGTAGAGTCGAAGGCCTTTTCCTAACCACAACTCTGCTGTCTCAACTTAGGACAGCAATGCAAAGAGATGTCCCTTTTCACCTGTCGTGCACAACCTTATTTATGATGGCCCCTATCTCAACATGTGTCTACTGTCAGTGTGGCTAGTTCCACTGCTGGACTAGTTTGCCTTTAATGTACTACTACTATTCTGTGGGGGTTTTACCTTCGAGCCTTTTGGGTGCCACACATAAAGCAATTCAATTTTTCGGCAGCGGGAGAGGGCATGAAAGGCAAACTAACCCCAGAAAAGAGAAAGTAGGGGAAGGATAGAGTGAGGTGAGAAAGGCAATGTGTTCTAAGGAAGAACAAAGTAGCCTCTCCTGAGTAAAACTCGTAGTGACTTGGAGAATTCGATTATGTCCCATTGGTAGCTTAAATATGCTGGTAGGATAATTAAAAATATCATATTTTGACTTCTATGTGGGAGTTTGAGTGCAAATGATCTCCATTTAGAGCCAATTTGTTTGAATAAAATATATAAGAATTTAAGAAATAAAGGGTTAAAAATGAAAACCAAAGGCAAATATACAAAAATGACTATCGGGTAACCTCCTCTTTAATAGAAATTGAATGAAAGAACTTTAGAAGTGAATACCCAATCATCAACCTAGTCATGGGCAGACCTACATACATCCACGTGGGGGCGAACGTACCTGTTGGACTTCAATCCACTCCTTAAACCATAGTAAAAGTTTTTAATTTTTTTAAAAGTTACATTCAAATCCCACATCTGCCCCAAAATCTACATGAAAACTCTGTATTTGCTCCCAAAACACAATTCCCTATTTGGGTATGCACCCCTTAAAGAAGAAATCTTGGTCTTCTTACGTAGTTATTCCATGCATAGGAAAGTCAAGCTTCGAGAATGCAGATACTTTTTACCTTATAATATCCTTCATCTATCACCTCATATCTTTCTTCACCCCTCACCTTGTTAGTAATCCATCAATAGAGCTCATTCAAAAATTAATTTCTATATAATCTAATGCAAACATATGCAATTAACTTATGTTGATTTGCTTTTGATTGATTGATCAATTCATTAATATCACATGCCCTTGTAGTAAGCAGATTGCAGCTTGGATTATGCTAGAGTTAAATTGATGTATAGCGTGGGATGCAAACAAAATATTTGGGTAATATATAGTTAAGTTTGTTTTATGTGTATTGATGAATTTAATGGTACATCATGTTCCTATTTAAGTGAAATTTCGATTGCTACCTGCGTGTTGTGAGGCATGCAATGCGAGTGCCTAGATCTGTCAAAAGTGGGATTGGGGTTTAATGGAGGTTGCCCAAATAGTAGAGGTGTGCACGGTTCAGATCAGATCAGATTGAGCCTAATCCGTCATCAATCTGCTACCTATAGATTGACAGTTTTATAATCTATAGCTAATATGTTGCCATAAAACATTGAACTGAACAAAACCGAGGATCAACGGTTCGATTCTGTTAAAACCGTTCAATCTGTTAAAGGTAGTGCCAATTGTTTCCTCACTATTTTATATGGAGAGTGAATAGTTGAAATTGAAAGTTGGATGATGAATTGCTAAAATCTTGCCTTTTAATAAATTTTTTTATATAAAAATAAATATATAGTTTAAATCTGCTGATTAAGGGTAAAATCTATCACCAAATCGTTACTAACAGATTATGATTTTTTCAGCCCATCACCAAACCATTAACCATCGGATTTGTTAAAAAACTGCAGATTGGATCAGATCGGATTAATTTTACAGATTGATGGATTTTTTATACACCTACTAAATAGTGACTCCCATGTGGACATTTGCACGTGATCAGTTTTTTAAAGGGTATATCGTCCGAATATAAGGGGCTACCTTATAATGGATCAACAATGAAGGGTTTGTCATAGTCTTTTGCTCCTCTAACTATGTTCTTTACAGTGGTTTCTTTTGGCTTGTCACTTAAGCCATCATTATAGTTTCTCATGCTTCTCAATTTATTCGGTAAAAGGAGCTAGATGGGAATTAATTTAGCCCTTGCACTCACTAAAATCATGAATTAGTGACCATCACAATTTTCATCTAATCTGCATTTACCTAAATATAATTGCCAAAGTAAATAAATAATTAGATTAAAAAATAAGAGGTGAAGTGACAATGAAACTTAAAGCCAATAATCAAAGGCTAATTATATATATTAAAGCTACAAGGAGGGAGGCCTGTGAAGTATGCCACGTTAGCATCCTTATTTTTCTTTTTTTTTAGAGCACCACATCAACATCCCAATGTTGGTAAATAGTATTTTTTAAACTTGAATCTCCTAAAATCTCTCTTTTCATCTTCTAAAATCTCCAATTGATTTTCCCTCTTAATATCTAATAATTCCATTCATATCTCCTAAAATCTCTCTAGACTTTTATATCTTTCCTGAGAAATGATTTGCATGACGATTCAGCAATCCTTTTCTTATGCTTTTCTTCTCTAGCGACGAAAATCCTATTTACACATAGGAACCAGAAACCATAGAACTCATGCGGCTGAGCTTGGATCGAAGTGAGCTTATGTTAAAATCATGCAGGAATGAAGAGACACGAGATAGGTCCTTAGCTTGGCTTTTGTGTGATTTATTTACTGGTTGCTGATTTTGATTTGGGTTGGAACTTGGAAAAGATGAAATGCTTAATTCCATGTATATGATTCCCAACTTGGACTTTACCACATCTGCAGGTCAATATATCCATATGAAATTGTTAGTTCTTTTCAAGTATTTAGATGGATTGTGATTTACGTTGAACCCATATCCACACAAAAGTTCAATCGGCCAAAGCCGTGCAAGGTTACTTTCAATATTATTGCTTTTACTTGCAGTAATCCTTCACGCCTATTGTGGCCCATTTGATTGTTGGCATTGATAACAATTTCGTAAGCTTGGAAAGGTAGAGAGCCCGCCCCTATTTAGTAACTAAAATTAGCTTTCTATATCCAAAATTCTATAGTAATACATTCCTTTGGAACTAACTCTCAGCCTTAATTCTCTAATATATAATTTTCTTTTCTCTTATATATATTTTTTACTTTTTTTTTTGCCATATACATTATTGCTGATTACGATTGTAAGGAGCTCAATTATCACTAATTAATGGCGAAAATTGGTTTCCATTTAAAGATTTAAAGATGATAGATCAATATATCCTATTATACTCCTAGCCTACCCTTACCCTTGTAATTATATTGATATTTGAACTTTTTGTTAATCACTTTTGAAAAAGATATAGGGATGTTCAATGGTGAGCAGTCATCATTAATTATATACTTAATTAGGTTAAAAATATGTAAAAGCATTTTATATGCTGTTTTTTATCTTTATAATATTCAAGTAATGCACACATGCATAAGTCATTTGATAGTGAGGAAAAAAATTCTTATTCAATTATCATAAGTATTATGATGATGGATATGACTTTTATTCAATTATCATCATCATCCTCTTATTGTGTTTGATGTCTCTCTTTGCACTAAAATTGTTTATCAAGTTTGAATTTCTGACCCTACCCCTACTCCATCTTCAATGGGCTTTACCAAATGAATAAATTTTGATTTGTAGTTTATTTATAAATTTTTTGTTTGAATAAGTTTTGATAAAAAAAAAAACTTTTATGAGTAATACATACTATATTCAATACTTTTATATTTATTTTTTCCAAAAGTGTTTTAAATTTAAAAAACCATAGATTTTAATATTTTTTCAATTTTTTCAGCCCCTGCTTAGTATAAAAAATCAGTAACTCTCCTAAAATATCTCCCTCACCACCATCACCCATACACTAACTCGATTTTAATTTATTCCCTACAATCTCGCTCTCATCCATTGCACCCCTAAATCACTCTCATTTTAAAAATTTCCCTTCAATCTCTCCCCTTTCCACTGTTTTTCTTAGCTTGCCACATCACTTTGTGAAACATTTATTTTAAAATAAAAAATCACTCGATTCCTCCCTAAAATCCCTCCCTCTTCAATGACTTCCCTAAAATTTCTCATTGCCTAAAATCACTCATCTATTCTCATATAACCCATTGAGTATCGGTCAACTCAAGAATGTTGGCTAAATCCTATTTGTTGCTTAAATGATAACATGCTAATTTTTCTTGTAGGGTCCATTTATAAATATTTGGCACCAATCAAAATAAATGGCTCCATTTCTTATAGGAGTTAGGCCCACTAACAAATTATAATGCTAGAAACTTAAATGGTTTATTACAATGTTTATTTAAATAATTAAATTTTAAATGGTTATAAAATTTAATAACTGAATTTTTTTTCTTTTAGTTAAACCACGAGAATCATTAATGGGCTCCTTACATTTTCAGAAATTTCTAATTTTTATTTTATTCCTTTAGTATGCTAACTTTTAAAAAATATCTGACATTTTATATTTTTATAATTTTTTTAATAAACTATTTAATTTTTTTATGGAGGCCCAAGCTGAGCACTGGCTTTAGTTGCTAGTATTATATTAACTGGGGTTGGGAGACGTTTGCTTCATTACTGGTTTCCAAAATGCCATTACATCCTTACTTTAATTATGAATTTAATTATTACTTTCTTAATTGTTTTGGTAGTTAGTATATGAGTGAATAAATGCCACTTATTAGTAATGATTTTACATGACAGCTCTTATTTTATTTTTTCCTTTGGAGTTCTCTTTTTCTTATTTTCATTAGGGTTTTGCCCAGAGAAGTCGAGTATTTCGTTCAGCAAAGATTTTCAAGCCAAATTTGATGGTGTGTAACACTCCGATCCCCTTTGAGCCGGATTAGTGGCTCATTAGTGTGTTTTGTTTTGTTTTATTTCTTTCGGACTTGGTTTTGGGCCTGGGATAGGTAGTTGAGTGACCTTTGACCTGAGATAGTTAGTTCTAAGCCCTTTTTCGTAATTTTGCTTTTGTTGTGCTCATATCATCTTTGCATCATCTTGGTGTCAGCACGCGTATTTCGTTGAGCTCGACAATTTCCGTAACTGTGTCAGATCCGTTTGGAGTCAATTGGGGAAGTTGGGCCTTCGTGTGACTTAAACTGTAAATTGCTTAAACTTACCGGACCTTGTTTTAAACTTCCCAAACTATATACATAAGTCAGCTTCTAGATGTCTTGCCCATTTGTCTTCATCGACTGCATGCAATCTCCAGAGAAGCCACGTTCTCTCTCCCTCTTCACTTCGGTTCTCTCTCTCTTTCTCTCTTCTTTTCGTTCTTGTTTGGTGTTGGGGAGCTTGCACCCATCTTGATTTGGGACTTCCTTCTCATCTCATCTCTGTCTTTGCCTTAGGTAAGTGGGTTCTTTCCCAACTCCTTCTTCTTCTTCTCCAATTGCTTCTCCCATTCTATGATTGCTTTGTCTTCATCTCATGCATGTGTGATTGCTTTGATTTGTTTTGGTTTTAGTTGCCTTGGAGCTTGATTCAGAGGATTTGTCAGATTTGAGGCAAGTATAAGTACAGGCTTGATAACACATATGGGTGCTTTGGTTGATGGCTTTGATTTCTTCTTATTCCTTGTCTAGCATGTTTTACAGCCACATTTTGTGAATTTGGAACCTCTGCAACTCATTTTGTTCAGCTTCTGTAATGAATTTCAGTTTCTGTAACTATCCCGAATTCGTGTTCTGTATTGTACGGCTAAGCCGTAAGTTTCTACGGCTCACATTCCAGAGCCTTGAAATTTCACTTTTGTTCTACGGCTAGGCTACGGCTAAGCCGTAATTTGTCCTACGGCTGAGCCGTAAGCTAGCCGTGACCCAAACCGTATCCCAGCCGTGGATTTAATCTCTGATCAGTCGAAACTTTCCAGAAACAGTGTGCCTACGGTGTGGCTACGGCTAAGCCGTGAGATGCTACGGCTAAGCCGTGGGTTGGTCTACGGCTAAGCCGTATACTGACTGTAGCTCAGCCGAAAAAGGCCTTAGATCAGAGATGGAAGGAGACCAGTTTAGCTGTGTTTTTAATGGAACCAAAGTTAAGCCTTAGTGCATATTGCGACGAGTGCGTAAGATGTCTTCGGCTCAACCATAGGTCCCTCATGGCTAAATCGTTAGGCATGGCAATTCTGAATTATAACTTAGGATAATGGTGAGACTTGTAGGGCTCAAATACAGGTTAACCACCCATGTAAACCTGCCCAATGGATTCTTGGATCGCATGAATAGTCTATTAGGCTGTGACTCATTCATGTGAGCGTTGATCACTGTTAAGCACCTCCCCATGGGTGTTGGTTTAAGGGACGTCGGTGCACGCAAGGATTACGCAACACTTTGATGGCAACGGTGCATTGACTAACTTAAAACTACATCAACATGCACGGTTAGTGACAGTAACCAACTAGCTTAGGACTGGCTTGTAATGAACCTTGACTCCGTATTAATCTGAGATGCATTTCATATTGTTTATAGTTTTGCCCTCAGTTCTGTTAATCTTTGTTATGCATTCCGTAGTTATTTTTGCTTCGTTCTGTATATCCGTTTTATTCTTCGTTCTGCACTAAGCTTGATCTATGCTATGCTTTGGCTTTATATATCTGCTTTGTTGGCTTTGTCTATCTCTGATTTTGGGTATTCCCTGGTGGCTCTGCCCAGAGGTTAATACGTGAGGATAAGATCCGGTCTTTGTCATCGGTGAGTCCAAAGCGGATAATCTCCCTTTCTATGGATTTGATTGATTGATATTGGTCTGGCTCTACTCAGCCTCAGCCCTAGGATGCCCGACGGGGTTACCTCCGGCTTAGATCTCTGTATCTCTGTATAACTGCAGTGTTGCTTTGTCTTGGGACCCCGAAACCCAGGAAACCGAGACCCGCTTGTACCTTTGGCCTGGACAGCGGTGTTCTGCTCTGCTCTGCTCTGCTCTCTATTGGAGAGAACATGGTTAACGTAGTAGCCAACTAGTTCAGTATTCTATGTTTTGATTCACATATCATGTTTTATTTCTATGCACGATTTGCTTAGTTTCCTAATATGGGACTCTGTATTTAATCTTCTGTCATTATTATATCCCCTTTGATACTATGCGTGTTTCACCCCTGTTACTTATATTTGCTGGATCGTTGTATTCATTTGTGTTGTCTGTGGTGTTGCAGGCACAGATACCTTGCCCAGCTCCCCGGCGGTCGAGGAGGCTGCAGGGGCGAGTGTAGAGGCACCCTCAGGTTTGGCAGAGTGGGCCTGATCATCTCTGCCGAGAGCGTTCATGCATACTTCCAGTGGCTTTCGTTTTGGGATTTTGAGTTTTGGTTTCAGGGGATTTGTATTTGGACTTTGAACTTTGGATTTGTATTCTGTGTATTTTGTATATATTGTTTTTGGTGTGTATTCGGTTTTCTATCAGTGTATTTGTCTTTGTTGCTTCCGTATTTGCATTTACTTTGGCTTCCGCTATTTTCTTTGTTGCTTGCTATGATATGTACAGCTTCCGCGTACGCTTAGTCCGCACGTGTTAGATCCCTTGTGTGCGTGCATCTGGACTGGGTTTGGGTGCACGTGCACGGGAGTACGTGTGTCACTGGTTTGGCTTTTCGCTAACCCCCGATTTCTGGGCTCGGGTCGTGACATGGTGTATTATGATTTTGAACATCCACTAATCAACAACAGATTTTAAGCTTGAAGTTGCCATGGAACCACTCACACTAAGCCTTAAAATATTTGACTTTCAACTTGTTATTGGTGTTATTATATTATAGTCTAAATGTTGCATATGTATTACATTCATTCCTCTTTTGTCAATGATGAAACTAGGCCAATCAAATGCCAAATGAATCGCTTTAAGGTAAAGAAAGTGAACTCTAAACACATTTTTGACAATACCATTTCGTCACCCTCTCATGCTTTTCTTATAGGAAAAAAAAATTTTTTTTCTCACATGTTTTGTTCTCTGAGAACACCAAATTATATGTTCTTTGGACATGTAGTTGTGAGACCCCAATCAGCTTAGGTAATCCCTTGAAGCAAGACCAGGTCAAGTGCTCCTTTGAGCCAAGATAGGGGAATCCATAGGCGTAAGGGTGGAATAGTTCGGTTAGTACTATGAGACTTGGTTTGAGTCTTACATTGAAAAGTCCTCATTTTAGTATATAAGTGCAGCCTTTGCCTTAACACCACATAAGGCCTTTCAAGAGCATGTAGCAAGATTGAGTTGGAATCCCATGAACCAAAGTAGACAATATCATGTAGGTAGTGGGTTCGGGTCATTACGAATAGTATTAGAGCCGAATACGACTTTATTTTTGGTGGGGGAGTGTGAAACCCCAATCTACCTGGTAATCCCTTAAGGCAAGACTAGGTCAAATGCTCGTGATATTTTATTCAAGTCCCACATTGGAAATATCCAAGTACTAATCCTAGTATATCCGTCCAACAAGATTAGATTAAAATCCCATGAGCTAAAGCGGATAATACCATGTGGTTAGTAAGCTTGGGTCATTACAGTAGTAGATTAAAGTAGAACCTCCATTTTAGATACATGAAAAGATCAGTGGGTGAAATCAAAGCGCAAAAATTCAAAATTTCCCCTTTCTTTTAAAAACAAAAAGTCAAAAAACAATATTCTGAAGCCACTAAATGAAAAAATAGTCATATACATTTTACAATAAAGTAAAAAAGATTCATTATCAAACCACTAAAAACAAAAGGCCAACATATTGTAATTAGATACCTTCAAATATTATTTTCTCTTGATTTGAGGCTTCACCTCACCACACCTTACTATACCACATATCCAAGCTTGCCTTGGCATAAGTAATCTAAATGATATTGATAGATCAATTCCATTTAAAACACATACATACACACATAAGGTGGACCTATGTATAGTTGGTTGGGGGTTTTAGCCTGTCCAGACATGAAAAATCCCCATTACTGCTATATTAGTTGGCTGGCCCAATGGCCTTGGTATAAAACCTGTCAGGTCCCAGAACAAAATTTATCTCATCTTTCTCTCTCCCTTGTCCTCTCCTTTCTCAAGAAATTCCCAAATTGACAACGGATAGTGCTCACTTAGCTTCACCACACAATCTAATCTCTCGCTCCTTCCCTGCGTATGGTTTCTAAACAAATTTTGAATGTTGCAGACTATGTTTTTTTAGGTGGTTGTTCTCAAAAATAATTTTAGAAACAGTGATGTTAGAATAGGAGATTGTTTAAGTGTTCCATTTTTCTAAGGGGTTCTCTTGATGGACTCGGATTCATTTTCACAAAAAAAAAAAAAAAAAAGAGCAATTCTTCTTTTTAAAGACAAGGAGAGAGATGCATATAATATGTCATTATTGATTTTTACATTCTGATGCATGTTATTAATTGTTAACTAATTTTATTTAATTTTGATGCAATATTTGATTATTTATTGTTGTAATTTGTGTCAAGGTTTTAGGAAGGAGTTCTAAATTGAGTTTAGGAGCTAGGTATTTTTATTTTGATTTGAACAAACAAATAAATGAAGATCAAAGGATGTTTTGGCTCAAAGTTAGGTTCCAATCAAAGAGTCCAAACAATAATGGATCAAATCTGTAAAATCCTTTGTCAGTTATGCTTTTCAATAGACTACAGGGATTTGTTTTTAATAGACTTTTCAAAAATCTAAAAAATTAGACTTTTCAAACTACTCAATCTCCAATTTTTTGCATAACGATCAAAGACTTGATTTCAAAAATGATAAGAACAGAGATATATCTCTTGCAAAAGAATTGCTACACAAAATTTGACTCAGGATTGAAAATGCTTTTAATTCTGGGGCATATGCTAAACAAGAGTTGATTAAAAAATGAGGTTTCATCATTTAAGATTTATCAACCTATAAGTTTGTCTTATGTTTAATTAAGAGGAAATTTCCACTTCTCAATTTTTCTTGTTGATTCTGTCCGGATATCTCTTGTACAATAGGAATGAACACAAATACACAGTTGACTTATATGCATATTTCTTTAGCAAAGGTCTTCATTAATTGTACTCTTCTAGGGACGAAGACAAATACATAATTGACTTACTTTTTCTATTGTCATTTGTAATATGAAAAAAGTAATATAAAATAATGGCCTTTTTTAGTTGACCATTGTTAGCTAGCCCCCTCAAATAAAAATCATAGGTCCGTCATTGCACACACACACACATATATAGCCATGCTAGATAATACCTCGAGCATCTTCTTACAAAAGATGCTCATTTTTATAATTGGCTAATGTGTTTTGCATTTGCTATTATTTAGAAAATCTAAAAATTTAAACATACTTATTTTTCTCCCTTAATAATAATAATAATAATAATAATAATAATATTATTATTATTATTATTATTATCACCATCTATTGATTTTGAGTGATACTATAACTTGAGGACCCAGTGATCAATCTATTGGCATGTGTATGAAATGTAGGTGACTGTGTTGGCATTTTATTTTAATAGCTCTATAAACTCATCAATGTGTTTTTTGTTTACTATTTGTGTTTTTTTTTAATACCTAAGGTATCTCTCGCTAGCCTAACTTTTAGACCTTTGACTTCCAGCCCGAGGGTTGCCTGATTCTAATGAGCAATGACTATTCCCTAGGGGGTAGATATATGACCACATACGACATGGCACCTGGATAACACAAGGAGTTGAGTCAAACTTGAGACCTAGGAGAGCAAACCCAAGGCTCAAACCAATTGAGCCACGGCAAATTTTTTTTTAAGAGTTAAATTTTTTTTGAAGAGTTAAAAATGTGTTGTTTGTTTGTTTACTGTTGCCTTCGTTTATAGTTTAAAATTAGGCTTCATGTGATGGCTCTTGACATTAGGTAATAATTAGCTCATCTGACTATAGTAATATATGTCCCGCCACCACAAAATTCCAAATCGTCATTTCACCTTTTGATCTCATTTTCATTAATTGGTATCCATCTAAGTTGGCTTCCATTTAAGGAGCTCAATTTTCAAACGTAAAGCTAAATGCAACAGGCACCTTTTTCTTCCCCTTGTTTACCTCTTTTTCATTTTTTTTCTTTTTTTGGTAGAACCTTGCTTACCATTAAAATCGAAATAAAAATATCACAATGATATGAAACGTGATAATAGTAATGTGGCAACTGGTCAATTTTGGGGTCTGGGATTTAGGGATGGCAATGAGTCAGGTTAGTGATGTAGCGGGACCTGATTGATCCCACCATGATCATCGTCTAGTTTTTTGACAAAGGATCCGGACTCAACCTTATTGGGGTGTTTTGTTAGTGTGTTAGAACAGTTTGAGGCGGATATAGTTTTTGATATACCAACACGGGTCGGGTTTGGCTGGACTTGAATTTTGTGTGTGTTTAGCACACCCCACCCTGCGTGCCTTTACTTTATCTATTACTAAGTAAGGTTTTGTAAGTGAAATGTCATTAGCGCAGGTGCCACTAAGAAGTGTCATTTTCCAAAGTGTTATGGGTGTGAAACTATAGTAACAAATTTGACTTTTTTATAAAAGTCAAAATAAGTGAGGTTACTCTCTGTTGGAAAAAAAAAAAAAAAAAGGTAGAAAGCTCCATGAAATCACGAAGACCATATAATCCAGTACACATCACCCCAGGGCCCAGAGTCCGTATTCTAATTCCATAAATATTTTCGGCTTTTGACCCGAATCCATTCTTCTCCTAGATTGGATCGAGACTATGTTCACACAAAAATCCCATTGACATCCCTGAACTGGTGTTGGCAGAGGCGGGTCAGTCAGACGAGCCGCTCGTTTAACCCAAACCATGCGCATTACCTGCTTCCGAGTCCGAATGCCACACGTGAGACAGCTCGTTCTCTCGTAGTCACACCCTTTCAGATTCAGATGCAACAACAGCTGGTTCACTTCACTTCGTCCCAGAACTGTCTCACATATTCGGCTCAGCCTAAAGGTCACCTAGGGTACCCCGTTCTGCCCCTCCACTGCACCGAAACATCCTGTGGAAGTTTTCAAAATCCAGCTGGACAAAAAGACGTGCACGGATTTCTTACGGGCAGTGCACAGAGATTCTACGAGTACATCGTTATTTTAAAATTCTTCATTAGAGAATCTAAGGCATCCAAAATCACTACCCCAATTTATCTTAAGAAAGAGTTACACCACCGATACACTCCACATTGACAGGTGTTGGCCCCCCTGGTATCCATTAAATTTCTCTAGGCTAGCCATTCCCACCAAAATTTTGGTGTGTTAGAAGAGTTATTAGAAATATTTTTTAAATACTCTTTCTCTGGTTGAGCCCATTCCACAACATTTTCCCTCACGTGGAATCTAATGAGCAAACTTTTAAAGATATACATTTTTTTTATAGTACCGGGTTGTTCCTCCTAAATTTTGAACTCATCATTAGTGGCTCTGGTACCATATTAAATCTCCTTAAGTTAGTTGTTCATACCAAAACCTTGAAGTATTAATATAATTAGCAAAACTATTTTTAAATATTTCCCCTCGGGTGGAGCCCACTCCTTAACATTATTACACACATAATTAAGAATTGATCCATAGGTATTTAAGTATATTTCCCCTTGGGTGGAGCCCACTCATTAACAGTATCGCACACATAATTAAAAATTGATCCATAGGTTTTTAAGTAGGGTGTATTACTTTTATCCACAGGCCAATCTAGTAGGAAAAAACGTTCTTCATTGTTGAAAGCTATTTTTATCTTTTTTTTTTCGAAAAAACTTGAATTTAAAACCACCAAGGGGTTCAAGATCTCAAGCAGATTTCTAGCATGAAGTTCAATTAACTAAAAGTAGAACTTAAAAAATCTAAACTAAATCAATCACACCATAAGAAGAAACTGAGATTTTTTAACAAGGAAAACCCAACACAGAAAAAATCATGAGACTAATCTTCTCGATCCAAGAAAAATCAAACACTAGAAAATTGAACAGTTTCAAGATATACTGACAACCCCTTTCCCTAGTTGAGCTCAACTTAAAGAGTGTAGTTCTTCTTAACTCTGAATACGCTGTTCACTATTCCCCATGTTTGATGTAACTCGCCTATTGCCACTCAAGATGCATAATCTCCTATGAGAGAGTAGAAGCAAAAACCTCTAGAAGCAATAGCTTGAACACGCAACAAAACCCTTCAATGGCTGCTCTAAAGAGAAGAGAAGTCTCCAACAGGTTTCTAGGTTTTAAAATAGGGAGATGGCATCCTTAAGGTTCACAAGAGTTGCCTTGAAAAGCCAGAATTCATGGCCTAAGGATAGAATCCAATTACGACTCAAACAGGTAATCACAGTTAAAAAAGGAAAGGAAAAGTTGTAACATGATTTGAAACAAGCTTTGGCTTGTTCGACCAGCTCTTTGGCTTGCTCGAGTGAGCAATGATTTTGTCTAGGAATTTTTCTAAGCTTACCAGTCAATGCTTGCTCGAGCAAGTAGCCATTCTGTATTCAATCTCTACAAAGTTTGTAGTTTTAGCTCCAATTAGTGTAATCTTGTATTCTACAGATATCTATTCAAAAAAAGCTTTCCAACAGTATGTAGAATTCCCTGATTCGACCCTCGATTTGAGAGTTATGACCGTTTTAATCTATGCTATCATGAGAAAAACAAACCTAACATTCCTTTTTTGCATTCAAATGACCCGATGTAGCATGCTACAATCCAAAACTAATCATGTAAAATTACAATTTACTTTGGACCTAAGTTTTGTCCATAACTAATGAACTGGCCAACACTCAATAATCCTATCAATCTACCCCTTTGGTAATTCATGCACAAGACTCCCTAAAATACAAAGAATCTAATCCTCGTAAAGAAAACAAAAAATTACATTAATCTTGGCCTTTCCAAAAGGAATTTGTACCTAAAAAAAATATATATATATATATATATTTCCTACCATGAATGATGCTTTGATAAAGATCATATTAGTAAAAGTATGAAAATGTATACTACTTCCCCTTTTTTGTTCATAGTTGACAAAGGAGTAATAAAAAAAAATCAAGTTTAGTACAGGTGTGATAGCAACAAGAAAACTAATCAAAGATGGCCTCAAGAGACAACAATATACACACATGTAAAGATTTATAAGAAGATTTTTCACGAATGCTTAGAATTCACAAAATCTAAGAAACCAATTAAAAAGAGTAACATATTTTTCAGGGTTTCAATATGTGTGTGAGTGTGTGAAGGGTTGTTGACATGCAAAAAAAAAAAAAAAAAAAAAAAAAACATTTTGGAAGAAACCCACAAGCAAATCATCTATGCAAAAGTAAAAGTGAAGACTCAAACATGGCTCAAACTTTGCAAAACAAAGCCTAAACAACTCAAGGACAAAGCGTAAAAGGATGCCTTGAAGTTTGGAAAAGAAAACAAATCAATAGAACTTCAAAAATGAAAAAAGAGTACTGCAATAGCCAACTGAACAAGGTAATGGCCGATGGCACAAATGCAGTGGTCGATGATCACATGGCCAATTGAAGAAAAGCACTATTCAACCCTTGTGAAACTCTGATAGCTTAGTAAGTAGTCGAGTCAGATTTAGTCAAATCATTCCCTTGCTAATTTGAAACTAATAGGTACGATTCAAGGGAAAAAAATCCAGCTGCCACCTTACACAACTGACCACAAGATGGTAACTAACCATATAAATACATAGCCGGCTACTCCCCTACATATTTGATTTTCCCTCAAGTTTCTCTCATCGAGAAAACCTTAAGGGCAATAAATACCTCCCTTGGGTGCCCATTCCAACATACACCGAATCATCACCAACAACACAGCCACGAATGCATCCAAGACTTCTCAAGTTTTCTTTAAGAAGGCTTCTATACTTCGACTTCCTCCGTGGCAACATTAAAGAAACAAACAAGGTACTTGATCTTCTGAAAATGATCAGAAGGATAGTGCCTTGATTGAATGAACCTTTGAAGAAGACAAATCATTCAAGAATTTCTTCGTCTCCTTCACTTAGGAGTAGAAAGAGATACGGATACAACCATGGAAAACCCATTGGCATAACGAGGTAAGCGATCCAGGGGGGCAACCATGACCATAAATCTTTCATTCTAACTCCCCTTGGAACTCTATATCCAAGGAAAACGAGTGATGGGTTAAGAAGATTACTCAATTGACTCGAAAACAGAAATGGCGCATACTCCGTGCACACAAGATCGGCCACCCCACTTAGATAACTGATTGTATTTTTAAACAGTTGTCTTTATATGTTTTTTTTTCTTTCTTTATGTAATTTTATGTAAACTTTTCATTTATTTTCACACTTTTACCTAGTGTTGATCATCGAGACCGAGCGGGGGGATTGTGAGAAAAATGCATGTAAATAGCCTGTACCTTGGAGGTTAGAACGTAAAATAACCCACATAAAAATAAACTCGAAATTAAAAAACTGAAAAGAATGACATTCTTGTTTTTTCTTCCGTGCCTTTGCTCATTTGTTAAAAAAAGAGTCAAGATGTGCTTCCTGCACCTCAATTCCTTTTACGGGTGAATTAGAAAAGATTGGCACTGTCTGTGGGAAGAGAACAATCAAAATTCTAGTTTGATCAAAACTTGGTAAAATACATGTACGTGGAAATTCTACATGGAAAGTAGCCAACCACCATTAAGGAAATCAGCTATCCTCCTAACAAGCATATGAATTGGATCTTCCCCTTGGGTTTCACGATTCTGATGCAACCCCTATTGTTGGCATTCGATTCCTTTTTTTTTTTTTTTTTATCTAAATGCAAAAGCACTTTAGAGTCCATCCTTGTGGTGTGGTGAGCATCGACTTGCTGTAGTCCTTGGATTAGATAGAGTCTACACAACTAGTCCAAACCGGTTGTGCTAAACATTTGCACTTCGGTGGAACCAAGTCAGACTCAACCTTTCTCTTCTCATCTTAGGGCCAACCCTTTTGCACCATAAGGTGCAATTGGATTTGGAATAAGAGAGGGAGGCCATTTGTTATAAGGTCTATCCTTGTGGAGTGGCATACATGGTCTTGCTTTAGTCCTTCGATTAGACATTGTCCACATGACTAGTTTAAACTGGTTTGCTAACATTTGCACTTCTGTTGAACCAAATCAGACCCAACCTTTTCTCTTCCCATAATGGTGCCACTTTATGCGCACCAAAAGTATGGACGAATTGGAAACAAAGAGAAAGGGGTTGTACTAGTTGGACTTATTCAGTTGACTTGTCTTGCAAGTTCGATGGCATCACTCATCATTATCTTCGATGAAGCTAATGAGCGCTTATTCAGGCTCTCCCTCACCCAAACACACTCTAGCGGAGTTAACCAAACAAGCAACAACTCAACCTGGGTCTTAGCTTATTGAAGACCAGCGTTTGCAGGAAGCATTACATCACCTGTCGGATCCCATACACCTAGAACTTGCGAGACAAGTCAACTGAACCCTAGGTATCCAAATATACCTAAAACCTTTTTGGAGTGCATCTTTGTCCTAAGAAGCAACCTGCCAGCAGTAAGGCCCAATACAGAGGGCCAGCCACACCCTTAATCTTCGCATATTCGAGGAGATAAGTAAGGCCAGAATGGCCCAATTCACTCTAAAAGGGACATGGGGATAAAAAAGGAACTGACAAGAACCCATTGTACAAGGATGCACCACCTGGTCTCTGGAACCTCAACGAATTCGAACGATGTCCTAACCTGAGGAATAGGCTTGAGGCCAATTATTTTCACCCTCTGACCCAAAAAAGGGTTGGAAGCAAAATTCACGGAGACAACTGCCCAACACAAGAGTTGTCTCGCATCGAACCTGGGAATTGGGGATTAGAGTGGATCCTGAGGTGTGGCATATATAACCCGTGGCAATTCGTGCCATGTTAAGACACGTATAAACTACCACAAGGGTGATTCCACAGGAATGTGTGAGGAAAATCCATAAACACATATCAATTAATTGAATAATAAAGCGGAAACCTATGAAGTACATCTGTAATCATCATAAATGCTAATAAAGCAGAAACCTATGAAGTACATCTGTAATCAGCATAAATGCTTATAAACATTAATTCATTAATATACTAAAGTTTCTTTTTTAGAAGTCCATTCACATGCACATGATATACAGAGATACATAGGCATATACAAAATCTAAAAATACATATCCATCAATCATTGATTCCAAAAATAGCATGATGATGATGGCATGATTTATCCGCAAGCCAAAAGATGGCTATGTCTTAAGCAAACCCCAAAAGAACACCATGACGTACTTGATGAGTCTTTAAAAATACATATTTTCATTTACATTTTGAACTATTTTAAGGACTTATTGAGTCAAAAGAGCCTCATTTAGTGTGATCGAGTGGTTTCAAGCACTTTAAATTCATTTTAGTTTATTTATGTATAATTTGTTTAAAAATCACACTTTTTTGCATAAATTCACGAAACGTGCCAGTTTTGAAAAATCTATTTTTGGAAAGTTTTGTGAAAATTTATATTCTCATAAATTAAATTCAATTTTCATCATCATTAGTTCATTCACATAAAATAATGAAAAATGGTGTGCATTTTCAATGTCATTTCATAAGAGATGGGCCCACAGTCATGCATTTGTGATCTTCGGGTTAAAATTGTCTTTTTACATGAATTCACATTTGTTTTGTAGGAAATTGATGATATGGGTCCCATTTTCAAAGACTTGAGGCAAAGAAATGATTTTCAAAATAAAGGAGAGAAAAATTAAAGAGAAAAAGAAAAAAGAAGAAAAACTTACAAAGTTGGCTTCATGGTCTCACACACATATTTACATGTGTGGGGACACACTTGAGGAATGTTCAAGAAAGGGGTCCCATTCTTCAATTGTTGTAAGAATTCAAAATTAATGTAAGAAAAAAAACAGCCAAAGTGGAGAGAATTCAAGGTACGAAAAGTCAAAGAAGGAGAATTCAAAAATAGAAAGTTAATTCCATTTTTCTTTGGATAGTATACATTAAAATGGTCATAACTCTCAAACCGAGCATTGGATTTGGATAATCTACATACCGTTGGAAATCTCTTTTTGAGTAGATATCTGTAGGATCTAAGATTGCATCAATCGGAGTCAAAACGACAAAGATATGACCTCGGGAAGTTTACTATACATTTTTAGGCAGGGTTAAGATTGTCTCATCAAAGGTAAGCCCTATCATTTGGCAAGTGTTAACTAAGAAAGATGGACACACTTAGAATTCCTGCAAGAGAAGAATTCTTATCTCATCTTAAACTTGGAAGACTTCTTGGCAAAGAAAAGGGCTTACCTAAAGAAGGAAAGCCACATATAAGACCTTCTTTGAAAAAGAGTAGAAGAAAAAAAGTATAAATAGGAAAACCCTCTAGTATACTCGTCATGGAAGAATTAACCATCTCCCACCTCTAGAATTTTTACACTCCAGCTCTCACTCTCTTGTTCTCTACATCTCAAGTCATCAAGAAGGCTTAGCCCTAAAGTCACACCACCAATCGTGAAGATCAACTCAAAGGAGGAATTCTTTTCCATCTTAGTCTGCGTGATTTTTTGTTTTAATTTTATTTCATATTGTGTAAAGGATTCTCATACTAGTTCAATAATATTTATCTTGATATTCTTCTTATTTTTATGGTTGCATGATTGCTTGATTTATGCTTTTCTTGTTTGGATTGACGACCTAAATAAAAGAGCATATTTTAAGAAATTGTTAGGCCTAGATTAAGAGAGAATTTTGAGTGAATATACTGCCTTTGACTTCCTGTGTTATCACCTTTGACTTCCTGTTACTATCGCCTTTGACTTCAGTTGCTTACCGCTTTTAACTTTCTACACTTTTTATTTATTTTCTTACACTTTTCTTTTTATTTCCCACACTTTTATTTTAAATTTCTACAGTATTTATGTTTATGTTCCTTCATAAGTTTTGATTAGTGCTATAAATTGCATTAGTTTTCATACATATTTCAATTTTTACTCATGTCTAATGGTGGTTGTCATGGAACCTTAGAAATTAGGTTGAAAGGGTAATTTTTGTGTTTTAAAATCATGAAAAACAGTCCATAAATCAAGAATAAATCTGAAACTATCTTGATTGATCTATGCATTCTTATTTATCGTAACAAAATTGATTTTCTGCACCTAAAAAAATTAAAGATTCAGATCTAAAAAGAAGTTAATTTTGTAGTAAAAACTTGATTTCTAAATGTTTATTGGCATCAGACATCATTCTTATACATCATATCATACAGGCCTCTTTTATTCATGCATTAAAATATTCTTTGCATTAGTCTAGTTCATATGTTTCATTCATTTTGTAATTTTATTTTTTTTTTAGATTGTCATACATCACGGATTAGTTTAGGAAAGTTTAATTTCAAATTTTTTTATTTTTAGAAAGATTCTCATGCATAATAATTTAGGATAGATTTAGTTTTTAACTTAGGAAGATTTTGTTTGTTTTGTTTTTTTTTTTTTTGTTTTTTTGTTTTGGTTTACTTTTGTTTCATTAGTTTCTAACATTGTTTAGTTTTATTTTTAGTAAGTTTCTAATTTCAGGTTTTGTTTTATGGGAAGGTCTAATGTTGGGTTTTTTTTTGCATAATTTTTAGTTTTTTTTAGTATGTTTTAGAATTAGGAATTTTAATTTAGAAATTGTTATTGTAATTGTTTAATTATTAGGAATGAATGTGTTTTTTAGATTTTAAATTAGGTTGGTTTTAGATTTTTATTTAGGACAGGTGACAAGTTGAAAAAAGAACATTTTTACACATTGCTCCCTGTGGATTCGACCCCGTACTTACCGGGCATTACTACATCGCAGCTTTGCACTTAGTTCTCACAATCAAGTTTTTGGCATCGTTGCCGAGAAGCGCCATTTAAGGTAACTTTTCTAACTTTCCCTATTTACATAGCTTTGTGGGTGTGATTTAATTTTGTGTAATCTTTCTAGAAATAGGAGAACACGTGTGGAATGATAAACCGTCCTAATTTAGAATAGGAAAGTGAATGGAATGCTAGAAAGTACACATTACTCTAACTTTTAGAAACTTTCTAAAATTAGGAAAAGTTGTTTTCAACATGACATAACTTCTTTTGAAAGTAAGTATACCAAAAGTGATCTAATCGCTGTCCTTGATCTTCTCGAGGTCCAAGAAAGATTTTGCCCCTATAGTGTGCGACAACTTGTCTGTTCAGAAAACTGGTCTTTCAAACAGGTCCATCTGTGACTCTACCACTTCTTGGTGGCTAACCTGGCCAAGTTGGTTGCATAGGACCGGATTGGAGAACTAGAGGAAACTTTTCAACCCTAGGAAGTTACTAATGCTTTTTGTATAACATAGGTTTTTATCATTTAAAAAAAAAGAACAAAAAAAATTTTAAAAAAACAAGTGATTCCAAAAATGTATTAGTGGGAATCTACAAACATAAAGGGACTTAGGAATGGGCAAACCAATGGAATGGAATCAATGTTGATGGCCCACCGAAGTCTTGGTGTGCCTATGTGAATAAGAAAAGATTGCAAAGTTTCAACAAAGAAATTGTTTAGTTGGATCTTATGAATGAAAGTGGGCCAATCACTATGATCATCATTACAATGAGGAATTTGTGGAAAAGTTTAATGGAATAAGTAGGTCAGATGATCAACCAATGATAGCCTCGCATGAGTTCTCATACCCCACACAATTAGTCACTCCTTTTAATACATATGTGGGATTTCAATGGCGGGCATAATCAATTTCAAATCAATAGCATTACCACAATGACATGGGTAACATGTATGGTCCAAATTGGGATGATCAACACTGGACAATTGGCGAAATGGGCCCAACATGGATCATATCTCTTATCCCCAAGTATTTACTTTGGACAGGTCGTATGACTACTTCTCACAGGATACATCATATGTACCCCCTTCCTCTCCCTAGTCATATGCACTTCATAATTCTCTACAGCCTGAATGGTCATATGAACCACCACTACCTTTGATGAATTCTTTGGAGGATACTTTAGTGAAATTAGTTGAGTTCACATAAAACACTATGCAAACCATACAAAATAATGAACAACGCATGAAAACTTTAATGACTGTGATTAGTCAAACAGGGCTTGAACTAAAAAAAAAGAAATGACACCCTTGGAATTAAACAAAAATTCAACAAGATGATCCTACATTCATTAAAGATCTTGTAAATATAGATCACACAAACACACAATGGATATCCAAGGGTACACATGAGAACATGGATGATGGTGTGATGCATAAACCAATTGATAAATCACATGAGCCCCTATGCCCTACTTTTCCTCAGTATCGCCCATTCCACTTTATCAAAGAGGAATTATGCCCTTTTATATAAATCCTTTTTATGATTCAGATTCCTTTGATGAATTTGGCATTGTAGTCTTTCACAAAATTGATGTTCCTATAATTGAGGAAACCGCAAATAAACTTAATAAGCCTCAAAATAAATATTACAATTGGGAAGATGCCCCACTTTTCAGATTTCTGAGTCAGATAATTTAGAATCCTTGGAATCATGTATTGAATTTTTCATAAAATCTGATGACCCAACCCTTAGAGAAATTGCCTCGCATTTCTTGGCCGTTAATGTTATTCAAAGAAACTTGTGGAATTGAAGTATAGCAGTCCTATTCAGACTCCCAAGTTTAACAATTTGAAATTCTTTGAGCTCGTGTCTGAACGAAATGCTAAGATTGAACTAATGAAATTTGTGGCACGGGAGGACCTAAGGCCACCTAGTGGCTTATTATATATGTTCTCCTCCCTTATCTTTCAAAGATCCATTTTTAATAGAGGAGGATGAATTTTTCATGGTCGTCCCTTTTTGACACAATGTATAAGAACATACAGTCCTCATGTTTATTGAGCCCACTACGAACATGGTTTTATCTCTTTCTGTGCTTCTTGTAAATTAGGTGGAGGAAAATTTCATTTGGGATCCAGGTGGACTCATGGTTTCGAATCCAATGGTGTAGGTTTTTTTTCTTTTCTTTTTAACATAGATATTTTGTTTTAGAGTAGCTTATTATCTCTTTGTTCTTGTTTTTCTATTTTGTCTAACCTTGGACAGGGACCAGCTCAGACATATCTTTAGGTAACTGTTTCTTTTTATCCTCCTTTACATTTATATTTCCTCATGTTACTTTTACAAGTTCTACATTGTATGCATATACATCAAGGACGATGTTCATCTTAGGTTGGGGGGAGGGAACAAGCATGCTTGTCCAATTTGAGACAAATTTTTTTTACTTTTTGTTACTTTTTAGGAAAAATTTCAATTTTTAGGACCTTTATTTTTTTGTTGGCATTTATTTTTTATTTTCGAAAAGAAAGTTTTCAAAGGAATTGAAGCGATTTAAATATAAAATCTAGAATTTTCATACTTTTGGAAGGAAGTAAAATGAAAGTTTGCATTTTCTAAAAGAGGAAACATAACAAAAGATTACCAAAATTTGCTTTTTACATACACACACGTATACGTTTTTCAACATCTTGGATAGGAAGCTTTAATGCTGTTTTTGGAATTTTTATGGAGAATACAATGTGAACTTGAAATTTAGTTTGTAGAATATTTTTGTTTCCTAGTTTATTTTTTGCGAATTGTATATATTAGAACAAAGATGAATTAATTTGAGTGAAATGAGAACTGCCACTTAGTGTTTACTTTTTATTTGAGAAAAAAAGATAGTGAAAAAAAAAGAGCATATAAGGAGAAGTTTGTGACTAGTTTGGGTTCATAGCCTTTTTAACTCGAGCTAGTAAGCCTGTATAGGTATTTTCATACCTAGTGCCGTAAAGCCATCTAGTTTGAGAGTCATTAGCCTAACGCTCGTTACATGAGTTAATTAGAAAGCTTAAGGGACTTAAACATTGCACAGTCATAGAACAATGGAAAAAGAAAAAGAATGATGAATTATGGCTTAATGAGTGTCCGTAGAAATTTTCAAAGGATATGTGCAGAAATGTATAAGGATTAAGTTTGCTCCTTAGATCCAAACTTTTGTTATATCATATGAACTTTGAAATTTCTATGCTGAAAAAAGTGAGTGAGTGAGGAGTGTCCGTAAGAGTTTGCAAGGAAGTATGTGCGGGGAAGGGCAAGGACCAGATTTGCTCTCTGGATTCTAACTTTTCCTATATCATATAAACTTGGAAACCTTTACGTCGGAAAAAGAAAGTGAGAAAAAAGAGGCCAAACAAAGTAAAAATTATGTGGCAGTTATCTTAATAGCTTTAAGAAGAAATTTCTTTTTGCTAAATTTTAGGGGATCAGACTATTTAGAGGCAAAATTCTATTTTTGTATCATTATTATGGAATATTTTAAATCGGTTTTTGATGTATACAATTTTTCACCATGCATGCAAGTTGGTTATGAATTTGAAAAAGTTTCTAAAAATATAATTGTGGACTGGACTTTGAAAAGTCTGAAAGTTTGATTATTCCAGATTTTGAAAATATCCGATATGAGTGAATTTTCTTTTGGGAAATTTCTTTTCTCTTTTACTTTTGTTTATTTTCCTTAAAAAAAGAAAATTTTGTAAATATATTCACTGCAAATCGTCACAAGGCACAACTCATCCATTAGGGGGAACCTAAGGGTTTAAGGGCTTACTGCATACGCTAAATACAGTTGAGAGTGCTAACGAAAGTGGTGTTACATTCGTGTTTACTTTTTTTGCATTACATTAGTTTTAGGTTAGACTAAGTTAGGATGGAAGCCTCACATTTTTCATAGTTTTTGCTAGGGATGGAAGCCTCACATTTAGGATGGAAGCCTCACATTTTTCACAGTTTTTGTTTATTTTCCTTAAAAAAAGAAAATTTTGTAAATATATTCACCGAAAATCATCACAAGGCACAACTCGTCCATTAGGGGGAATCTAGGGGTTTAAGGGCTTACTGCATACGCTAAATACAGTTGAGAGTGCTAGCGAAAGTGGTGTTACATTCGTGTTTACTTTTTTTGCATTACATTAGTTTTAGGTTAGACTAAGTTAGGAAGGAAGCCTTACATTTTTCACAGTTTTTGCTAGGGATTAGCAAAATGCTAGTTGGGGAGTATGATAAGTCTTTGAAAATGCATATTTTCATATACATTTTGGACCATTTTATGGACTTATTGAGTCAAAAGAGCCTTATTTAGTGTGATCTAATGGTTTCAAGCATTTTAAATTCATTTTAGTTTATTTCTATATAATTTGTTTAAAAATCACACTTTTTGCATAAATTCATGAAACCTGCCAGTTTTGAAAAGTCTATTTTTGGAAAGTTTTGTGAAAATTTATATTCTCATGAATTAAACTCAGTTTTCGTCATCATTAGTTCATTTATATAAAATCATGAAAAATGGTGTGCATTTTTATTATCATTTCATGAGAGATAGACCTACAGTCATGCATTTGTGATCTTAGAGTTAAAGTTGTCTTTTCATATGAATTCACATTTGTTTTGTAGGAAATTGATGATATGGGTACAATTTTCAAAGAATTAAGGCAAAGAAATGATTTTTAAAATAAAGGAGAGAAAAATTGAGGAAAAAAATAAAAAAAAGAAAAATTTGTAAAGTTGGCTTCATGTTCCCACACACATATTCACAAGTGTGGGGACACCCTTATGGAATGTTCAAGAAAGGGGTCTCATTTTCCAATTGTTGCAAGAATTCAAAATTAATGTAAGAAAGAAAGCCAAGGTGGAGAGAATTCAAGATAAAAAAAAGTCAAAGAAGGAGAATTCAAAAATAGAAAGTCAATTCCATTTTTCTTTGGATAGCATACAGTAACATGGTTATAACTCTAAAACTGAGCATCAGATTTAGACACTCTACATACCGTTGGAAAGCTCTTTTTGAATAGATGTCTATAGGATCTAAGATTACACCAATTGGAGTTAAAACGACAAATATATGCCTTTGGGAAGTTTACTATACATTTTTAGGCGGGATTGAAATTGTCTTATCAAATATAGGCCTTATCCTTTGGCAAGTATTAGCTAAGAAAGATGGATACACTTAGAATTCCTACAAGAGAAGGAATCTTATCTCATCTCAAACTTGAAAGACTTCTTGGCCAAGAAGAGAGCTTACCTAAAGAAGGAAAGTCACATATGAAACCTTCTTTGAAAAAGAGTAGAAGAAAAAAATTATAAATAGGGAACCCCTCTAGTATACTCTTCATGGAATAATTATCTACCTCTTACTTTTAGAATTTCTATAGTCCACCTCTTGCTCTCTTGTTCTCTACATCTCAAGTCATCAAGAAGGCTTAGCCTTAAAGCCACACCACCAATTGTGAAGATCAACTCAAAGGAGGAATTCTTTTCCATCTTAGTATGCATAATCTTTTGTTTTAATTTTATTTCATATTATATAAAAGATTTTCATACTAGTTCAATAATATTCATCTTGATAATCTTCTTATTCTTATGGTTGCATGATTGCTTGATTTGTGTTTTTTCTTGTTTGGATTGACGATCCAAATAAAAGAGTATATTTTAAGAAATTGTTAGGCCTAGATTAAGAGAGAATTTTGACTGAATATACCGCCTTTAACTTCCTGTTATTACTGCCTTTTACTTCAGTTGCTTACCACCTTTAACTTCCTGTACTTTTTATTTATTTTCTAGCACTTTTCTTTTTATTTTCCACACTTTTATTTTAAATTTCTACACTATTTATGTTTATGTTCTTTCATAAGTTTTGATTAGTGCTGTAAGTTGTATTAGTTTTCATGCATATTTCAAGTTTTGCTCTAGTTTAATGGAGTTTGTCATGGAACCTTAGAAATCTGGTTGAAAGTCTGAAATTTATGTGTTTTAAAATCATGAAAAACAGTCCATAAATCAAGAATAAATCTGAATAAATCTGAAATTATCTTGACCGATTTATGCATTTTGTTCATAGTAATAAAACTGATTTTTTGCACATAAAAAATTGAAGATTCAGATCTGAAAAGGAATTACTTTTGTAGAAAAGACCTGATTTCTAAATGTTTATTGGTATCACACATCATTCTCATGTGTCATATCATACACGCCTCATTCATTCATTCATTAAAACATTATTTGCATTAGTCTAGTTCACATGTTTCATTCATCTTGTAATTTTATTTTTTTTAAGATTGTCATACATCATGGATTAGTTTAGGAAAGTTTAATTTCAAAGTTTTTTTTATTTTTAGAAAGATTCTCATGCATGATTATTCAGATAGATTTAGTTTTTAACTTAGGAAGTTTTTGTTTTTTTTTTTTTTTTGCTTTTTTTTGTTCACTTTTGTTTCATTGGTTCCTAACATTGTTTTCTTTTATTTTTGGTAAGTTTCTAATTTCAAGTTTTGTTTTATGGGAAGGTCTAATGTTATGTTTTGCAAAATTTTTAGTTATTATTTTTAGGAAGTTTTGGAATTAGGAATTTTAATTTAGGAATTATTATTTTAATTGTTTAATTCTTAGGAATGAATGTATTTGTTAGATCTTAAATTAAGTTAGTTTTAGATTTTTATTTAGGACGGCTAACAAGTTGAAAAAGGAACCTTAGAATACATTGCTTCTGGTGGATTTGAGCCCGTATTTACTGGGATATTACTACATTGCAGCTTTGCACTTGGAGCTCATGATCAGTACTATATAAGACTACTAGTAGTAAATATCATCCTCATTCACTCATCTACACCCCGAGGTACCATTGTAATACCCTCCGGAGCTGCGTCAACTGCCAAACCAATAATAGGTTCTGCACTTGTAACACCAAGGGTAGTACTATTAAACATGAAGGTTTAGCAAATGTAAGAGTATATAAGACTAGGATGTTGTATCAATTGAAGTTAGAAACATATTAATTGAAAGAAAGCATTAATGGAAACTAACCATATTGTCCTTGTGACTAAGCAAAATTAAATAATCATAAATGGAATACAATGACATATGAGTTGGCATTCACATGGCTATCTTCTCTCTAAAGGGAGAGCACATTTCATATGGTCGAAAACCACTAATGGTCGGGCCATGATCTATCTAGCTACCCGAAGAGCACCGACCAACTATACACATAACTACTGCATCAAGTAACATATAAAACACCTTACTATAGTCCTGTCGAACCTCTTATATGTCACAACCCGAGCCCAGGAGATCGGGGGTTAGTAAAAACCTAACCGTGACACATGTACTCCGTGCCTATACTCTTAGACCCGGTCTAAATGTACATGCACAAGGAAAGGTTCACGCATGCCATACATGTATACCGAAGCTGTCGGTATCAAACATACAAAGAAAGACACATAAACTCAATGATATACTGAGACACAAAAGATCAGAGTTATACAAAATAAATCAAAATCCAGATATACAAATGAATACAGTCAAAATCCCAAAGATCCAAAAGGAAGGAGACACATATGCATGTATATAATCTTCATGCTCCGGTGGAGGGATCACATCCACTCCTCTAGCCCTGACGGGGCGTCGGGGGTCTCCCTAAGAGCCTGGCTAACCGGCGAGGGGTCAGAGGACGGATCTGAACCTACAACACCAAGGAAAACTCATGAATACAATAATTCAGCAAAGAATAAGCGATAACAAATTAACGTATGTTGTATATAATAGAATAAGTGACATTTGATAATTTATGGAGTTCACATTCATATACTAGGCAATCGCGCGTTTAAATGAAGCATGCTATCTAATCAATGTAGATGTGATACACACATAACTAGGTGGCTACTACATATGCCATGTGCTCCCAAAAAGAGATCTTATATACATACTGAAAACACCATAGACCGGGCCAGGGTACGAATGGGTCTCGGGTTCTTCCGGTCCGGAAGCCCTAAGACATAAACTCACTGCAGAGAGGCCATATGAACTATGCCAAAGTCACCCCGTCGGGCATTCGAAGCTGAGGCTGAGTAGTGCCTGACAATATAGAGTCAATCATGCACTAGACTTTGAGTGGATCATGCATATTAGCTCTTATCGAACATCTATCATACATGCATACGGTCAGCTCATACATACATGCGTACATACTCAAATGAAGAGAAGTATATCGCTTACTATAAACCATACAAACAAATAATCAGATTTACCGAATCAATTAGTATAAAAGTACTAGAAAAATCATATCGAAGAATAGAAGTCAATAGTCAAGACTTGTCAATTTACATAAATCAAATGAACGCTATTTCCGCTCGGGATTAACCATGGACAGAGTCTCAGTGGATATCCAATCGTTTGCCCCAGCACAGAACGCATAGAGAGCGAAACTGAAGGCAAGATGCAAATGCAAATCAAATCATTTTGTAGGAATCACGATCCTTTACTATCCAAACATATTCTTGTTATCTAGTGTTTCAACCGTGCATGATGATGTAGCTTTAAGTTATCCGATGCATCGTTGTCTAGTGTTGCATTGTATCATACACGTGCATCGAAGTCCCTTGAACCAACACCCATGCGGAGGTGCTTAACACTGAACAACTCACACATGAATGCGTCACAGCCCTTAAGACCATTCATGCGATGCTCGTACTCCATTGGGCAAGTCAAAGGTCACGGCCATCCTCTAATGTGAAGGTCCTATTAGGTCCAGTACATACCTACTCTTTTATTGGAGGTCTTTGGAAGACTTCCTTACATCATTCACGAGCCACGGGGCCCGAGAAATAACCTAAAAGGTTCCTTGGTTATCGTGGAAGATCGAAGAAGGGAAATGAACACAAAGTTCCAAGTGTATGGTTGAATATCATAAAACAGTGCACTTCAGGACCGATCGGTGGGATGAAGTGCCCGACCGGTCGGCTTTGAAGCCCGATCAGTCGGATAGTCAGTTCTGATACAGAATGGCTGTGCTGTCTTGAACATTTGCAATTGCGAAAACAACCAATATCAAGACAATATTACAGCAACGAGCTGTAATTCTCACTACACACATGCACGAGTAATAAGAGACCAAGAATAATCATATAATACTAACATGTGCTCAATAAAATAATGCTTATACTTACCTCAAATGAAGACTAACACGAAATAGGTTGTCCTTGCGCTCAAATTCGATGTCCAAACACAATTCAAAGCTACCATGCATGAGAAAGAGAGAGAAAAAAGTAAGCACAAGCCATGACCGATGAGAAAAAGATGGGGAAGAAGAAACCAAAACCCCAAGTGTACCGAAGTCACACGAGAAAGAGATGAAGACGAGGTGCACCGATTTCCACTTTTTGCTTGGCTTGATCAAAGAGAAAAGGAGAGAAAATCGAGAGAAAAAGAGAAAGGGAGAGAGCCAATGTGAGAGAGAAGAAGAAATGAGGGAGAGAGGCGGTGGTCAATCCTTTATATAGGATAAGGATGAGGGAAATTGCAAAAAGGTCCAAAGGTTCACACGAATTGCAATTCAAGTCAAATGGCGGTCCAACGGAAGCAAATGAAATCGAATGCATATAAGATAGTTACGAAAGTTAACGGGCTCAATGAGAGACACGTGTTGACGTTGAGATGATGCATAAATGACGACATCTTAAAAAATCTAAAATTATGAAAAAATGGCTTATGTCTACCTAACCAAGGTGAAACTCACTGCAACTAACTATCCATGACCCGGAACAAAACCAAAACAATGTCAAAACACAATTAACAACTAAAGCGTCATTAATTAGTAGCTAAACCAGATTAAGTTGGGTCGGAATGTTACATTATGGTATAAGGTAAGTGGTGCCGACTCTATGTATCAGACCAACCGAAATTTATAATTTTCATAGTGAACATATGTAGCAATCGTTTTTATACTTATACAGAAGCATATATTGGTCTCGAGATTGTAAACAATCATAAAATCGGGATTGAACAGAGTTCTAACAATTGAATATTGCATATATAGATGAGCTAATCATGCTCGAACCCTCTCAACCTTAGTTACACCTTTCTTAGTTCACAGGCTCACGCTCAGTAGAATCTTTGTCTCCGATTTTGTCTCAATGTTCAGATAGGAAGAATGGGTACATAATTTAATCATGTTTAGGGCAAGATTTATATTAACAAGATAAATGCATTTAGATTAAGAGTTTAATAAGGACATTTACTAGTCAACCCTAGTTAAGATAATCTGTATTTCCTTAATCATTCAATATGGTCGTTCAATATGTTGCACTCATAACATGTCTAGCGTCAATATTTTTCAAAATCTTAGTGTTACATTGTATAAGCGATAGACACCACTTCTCATGTTAACACCTATAACGTGACATCAGAACTAACTGAAAAATCAATAAGGAATGGGTGATAGTTCCACACTCTTCCTTCTTAGAATTTAATTAGCATTGGGCTAATTGTTTGAGGTGAAGGTATCATTTCTAAGGCTTTACATGGTCTTTGGTCATACTTAATGTCCTATGGGTAGGATTTTCTTAAAACATCTCTCTAAGGTCATAACAGAAGGCTACGATAACGCTCGATTGATCTCCATTTAAAATAAATAAAATAAAGACAAAAAGGGGAAACTAATCAATCGGGTAGATAGGACGCTTGTTTGATCGATTTGCCCTAGAGCTTTGGCTTTGGGCAAAATCAGTTCTGAACTGATGCCTCTCTCATTTCTCTAGCTCTTTCTACTCCAATTCACCAACTAAACCCTTCAATCTATTGTTGAAACCTTTCTACACCACAATTGGGTTTCTCTTTCTCCATACCATTATTCATTCATAATTACATTCATTAACACTTAAACCATCTTACATTTTTGAAAAGAGTAAAAGAGCTATAACTTGGCATTGACATGGAATTCATTAAGAATCAACATAATTAAGTATATATGCAGCAAAGTATACACCTATACTTGCCTTTAGGCTCAGTGTTTCACCTAAATCAAGCTTTCTTTGGCTCAATGATGGAGAAATCCTCAATATAAACAGTCCTAAGACATGCAAAACATAAAATGGGTATGAGGTGAATACATGTTACAAATTTGAGTCTCCTTGACTCTATTGAAGCTAGGAATTGTTGTAGAGAGGGGTTTTCACCTTAGAGAGCTGTGGAGAAGAAGAGGAAGTTGAATCGCAGTTTATAAATGAAGAAGATAAATAAGGAGATGATTAGGAAGAATATGAGAGCGTTGGCTTTTGCATGCTCAGCCTCTAGATGCTCAAGAGAAGATGAAAGAGTGAGAGGGAAAAAGATGAGACTCTCCAGTAGAGAATTATAGAAAGTAAAGATGGAATGAGATGGGTTAGGCTATTTTAAAAAAAAGTTCCTGGGATTTGCAAGAAAGTCCAAAGGTTCAAAGGTTTTTACAGTTTAATTCAAATGGCTCTAATTAGGCAAGAAATGAATCCGAATTGAGCTGGGCCAAATATGAAACATGACCCATAGATGAAATATACATAATGCAATTAATATGATGTTAATATGATGTGAAACCTTATAACTCTAAATTACAGAAAAGTCCTTGACCACCTAAGTAAGGTTCGAACCGACTCAACTACTTATCCATGATCTAATTCTGAGGGATTTGGATTGAATTACCCTAAACAAGTATTAATTAGAGTAAAATAAGATTAATTATAGTAAATCATGGTTAGTTCGGGTTTGGACCTTACAAGAGTCAGCACAACGCAAGAAGAACAGGCGGAATAAGATATTAACTACTGAAATTCTATTATTGCTGGATGGGAAAAGACCATGCTGGCCAAATTTAAGTCAAAGAAAACAAAAGTGGAAGTAGCAGTACCCTCCACAACAAAAAGAGGTTTGGAAAGGGATCATTAAAAAATCCGATCAAATTGTTGCACCCACTGACATGGTTCGACTTGGGCTAGGAAGGTGAGTCACTAGAAGGATGGCTAGAGATTGGGCCACACAACCACCCTTCGACTCAGAAGAAACATCAGAAACTATAGCTTATATGACAATGCTGATGATGGGGAAAGCATCACCGCTCACACCTTCTCTTCAATCGAACCCCACCAACACTCAATCTTCATGGCAGAGGGGAGTGGGACAAATAACAAGGAAAACAAAGAAGAAAATGAACCAGCCTCTGACAATAACTAAGACAGAGAGACATATATCAACCGTCTAATGAAGAAACAGGGGGAAGAGATCGACCAGATTGCTGCTTAACTACAGGTCCTCGTAGAAAGAATGTCAACATTTGATGATCCGCGTTCTCATCCTTGGTCAAAGAAAATTACAACTCACAAAAGCGAAAACAAGGTCGACCATATTGTTGAGCCATAAAAAAATGACAATTGTTGTAGTGAAAACATTACAAGCAAACTCCGAGCCAATGGCATATAAACCCTAGGATTGTGGAATACCAAGTCAAGTACTACATCCAAATATTTAAAACTGATGCAGTTCATTCAGAAAACTTTAGATGGGCTCAAGGTGCAACAGTTTAAAACTCAAAGTTGATAAACTTCATTTGGTCACTTGACTCACCAAACTTCAAATTCAGGGTTCACTTGCTCAAAGTTTAGGGGTCATTAAACACACTCAAGCTTCTAAGTTACCAAAGTAGGTGAAAATCACATGAAAGGTCCGAGTTATGCTTGGGAATGATGCTGCAAAATTTCAAACCATTTGGACTTCATTACAATGCAAATTCAAAGCTTCAGTGACTATTTTCCAACTCCATGGGGTCACTGTAATAACAGATACTTCTACATGTCAAAATCAGCCGAAACTCCTTGAGGAAGCTC
Organism: Sextonia rubra; assembly: GCA_037013555.1. NCBI lineage: Eukaryota > Viridiplantae > Streptophyta > Magnoliopsida > Laurales > Lauraceae > Sextonia > Sextonia rubra. The sequence continues at coordinate 97,973,003 of JASUAD010000001.1, read as the reverse complement.
AAATCATATTCATGAGGGACTCTGTAGGATTTCAAGACAAGTGGATGTCATTTGAACCAAAGTCAACAAAAATCTCAACTTTGGGTTAGTGACCCCTAAGCCATAGGGTCACTGACCAAAGTTCTGCTTCTAGGTGACCAAAGTTGATGAAATTTGGATATAAAGTTTAAGTTATACTCAGAAGTATCTCTGCAAATTTTTAAACCAAGAGAACTTCGTTTGACCCTACTTCAATACATATCAGTTAGGAGTCCATGCCCCTAAGTCATGGGGGTCACTGACTAAAAAACCTATTTCTAAGAGTCCAAAACTAATGAAATTTGGGTCAAAGACTCAAAATGTTTTCAAAGTCAATTCTCCAAAGTTTCAAATCAAATGAACATCATTTGGGTAGACCTACTACATAAGAAAACGTAAACTTAGAACATGCAACAATTGGGTTATTATTCGAAATTCTACTTCCACAAGTCCAAATCACATGAGACTTTTATGGACACTTCAAGATGCTCCTGACATCAGCCCCTCCAAGTTTTAAATCAAATTGAGGCCATTTGGGTCTCAAACAGTTGAAACAAGGGCCCATTTTCATAAAAAGTTAGCAGGGGGTTAACCAAATTCAAGAAGTCAAAACAAAGTGAAATTTCCATGACATACTGAAAATAGTATTAGAAAGCATCCCTTCAAATTTTGTAAAGATTGGACATCATTCGGGCCCCAAACAGGTAAAAACGGGTCACATATGCAAAAACCCTAAAATTGGATCTGTCAGTGACCATGGCCATGGTCACAGACACCTGTGAAGCAGTTCCCGATAGTTTTCAGCGGTCTTCTCCACTTTATTTAGAAATCCAACCTCCCATAACTATCTAAACTACCTCTGGAGTCTATAAAAGCGTGTGTTGACACTTGGGAGAGGTTTTGAACAAGTTCACAGGGTTGAGGGCACATTCAAGCAAGTTCTAAAAGAATTCACAAGGCTTCAAAGCACTTCAAAGCACCACAAGTTTACTTTGATTCTCCTTCTCGCTAACTTAAACTGAGAAATAGTTCAGAGAGGGAGAAAAAGCATGCATATCGCTTAGAGAAGATAGATACAAGGGCCATCAAACATAAAAAGGATGAAACCATATTCCTTTAGTTTTCTCACTTGGGAGGGTTTTTAGGCCATCTTGGAACTTGTGTACAAGCCTCTTTAGGCTTCATTTTGTTTCTTGAAAATTATAGGTTCATAATGACACAACTTTAACTTCATTTTGCTTATATGAGGCACCCTTTTCGAATTTGTATAAAAACAATTTGTAACAAAAACGTGATGATTACCAAAGGTTTTAGTAGATGCTATAGCCAAATTAAGCACTCTTAGTGGCCATTTAACATTCCAAAAGTCGAAGAACATAAGTTCTAGCACTCTGAAGGCATCACATAAGCAAAACAGAGCAGAAATGGGGACAAACATTAGCATTTCGGCCACTGTCTATTAGTGACCATGGGCCACAGTCACCCCTTCCTGTATTTCTTTTTTTTGCATTTTTGCCCCTTTTTCATGTATTTTCTTGTAATTTTTAAGTTTAGATAACATCTGAGACCAGAGGTAGGGGTTGTAATCTTTTAAAACTTGTAAACAACCTACATTCTCGTAGTTAGATCACATTTTGAGCGTGATCAAAAGATTGAAACCATCTGTGGGGAATCCATTTTGCCTAATTTGTGACTAATTTTGGCCAAAAGATATGAAAAATTGCTAAAATGCATGAAAAGTGCTGAAAATAATGTTGAAATGTGCCGCTGTGGGCCGGTGACCTTGGGGAACTGTGTAAAATAGCCTATGACTGTAGAAGACTATGCAAAAAAGTGCTGTGACCATAGCGGGTACTGTAAAATGGGCAATGGCCGTGGGTCTACGGTTACTGACATGTTTTGACTCCAATTTGACTTGTTTGACTTCTGAAAACACCCATACAAGACCTTGATGTCTATGATGGGTTTGTGAGCATTCGTGGGGGAACTTTCCATCTTGAAGTGCATCCTTCTGTCATTCAAATGAAAGCATTTGGCACATTAACGTGCATACTCTTGCCACTTAAATGAAGGAAACTTACACCTTGAAGTGCACGGACCAAATTAACACCCTTTTATGCAATTAAAGAGTATTGATTCAGTCCAAAAGGCTTTACATTACCAGTTGTATGATCACCAGTTCATTTATAAGACCTAAACAAATTTTTATATGAAATCAGTCATAAGAACAACGACATTGTAGTCATGCATTATCTGGCATCTTACATTGATGGATCCCGTGTGATCATTGTGGTAGTAGTGCAGGCTTGATCCTGTGGGCCCTATCCCTTTGATTGGATCCAACCATCTTTTGCTTATAAGTCTGATTATAGATAGCCATGAAATGCTGCCAAAATTTTGATAGCCGGGTCTAGTCAACATAGCATGTTTTTAAGTCTGACTATATAGTCCCGAAATGCTGTAGAAACTTTGACAGTCAAGACGGTCAGCATAACATAATGAGATTGGGTTTATGCCTATTTCTAACCATTCCGGTTGGAAATTATGTTGGTTCAGAAGGCATTCATAAACCATTCCGGCTAACTCAAGAGGTAGCCATGTTGGTTGTGACACTAATATAGTCCTTTGGATTTATTATTTTGCAAAGAATATCATGGGTTCTTTGATCATCACTTTCGATAAAGCCAAAGAGAGGCTTTTCAAAATCTCCATTACTTCGAACAACCCATCTAAAAGAACATCGAAAAGGGCTAGAATTGACCTTACTACCCCTGTTTTGAGAGTTTCAGTCTTCCAGAGACTCTCCACTCCTCTTGGCTCCATGACTTTTTCTGATTTGAATGGGTCATCAGTGATGCCTAAGTCCATCAAGAAGACTGAGATTCTTAAACCCTGGTTTTTTAAATATGCCCATAATCTGTTTGGGGTGTTCAATAAGGTTCAGGAGGAACCTAAATGCAGAATGCAAACAGGAGGCATCAGCCTTCACATCATCAAGCCTCGTCTAGGGGCAAGACAGGTCTGGTTCACAATTTACAAGCCAAAAGCACTTGGCATGCCATGTTTAGTGGCTACCCAAGGCTCAAAAACACTTGGCAAGTCGCATTCAATGGCTGCGCAAGGCTCAAAATCATCATCTACTTGGCCCAAGCAACGGGCCGTTAACAATCAAGTACTAAAAGACCTTTGACAGCTCTTAACTCGCAAGAAGGCCCAAAAACATGCATCCTTTCCTAGGTGCAATACGTGGTCACCTCAGCCACGTACCTCAAAATCTAACAAGGCTGAGAATAAACTCTTAGCCTCACTTGAAGAAAATACCTTTTACCCTCTGACTCAGAAAGAGGGACAAAGGTTCGACAAGAGGCGTCTACCCCCTATTATTGTAGCACTAACCCCTCCATCTTCACCTCAGCATCTATCACATGCTGCTAAAGACCAGAAGAAAGCTGAGTGATTGGTCATCAACAATTTGACCTATCTCACTAACTTCAAGGATTCGTTCCATAAAATAAGGAGTAAAAGAAAAAGAATAAGAGATGTGATGTTGACATCTTTTCGCTTTCCACTTTCGATTCAATGGATTGGGAACAAGTTACTGGCACGCTAGGCCACTGGTTGCTAGGTTTAAAGATCAAACCTTGGCAGCCAGGTTGGCTAACCAAATAAAGAAAAAAGCTTTGGCTCGCTATAAGGATCAAACCCAAAAGCTGTCACAGTGTAAAATCACTTAAAATGGGTGATTAAAGAAGATGATCCGGACTTAACTTCATTATGCATGGTTGGACCAGGTTCAGCTCAGAGAATTACTCGGAGTATGGCTCGGACTCAATCACAAGAATCTGACTCAAACTCCTATTCAAGCAGGACTTTTGAAAGTCATGTTGAGACAAACTCTGACGAGGATCCTATCATTATCTTAAACACAAAAGATAGTTAGTCCACACCTCAGACATTAACATCCTCTTACCCCCGTCAATACACTATGTTTATGGCTGAAGGGAGTGGGACTGGCAAGGATGGGAATGATGATGTTAGTGGAAGCAAACATGCTGGCGAAGAACATGTTGGTGAAAATCATGAGAATGACATCGGTGATGTCGTCAAACAACAAGAAGCTAAAATCGACCACTTGGCTGCCCAGTTGAAAATCTTAGCAGATAAGTTAGGTGGTCTGACTGAAGCTCAAGTAAATCCCCAGTTTGCTGACAAAAGGGAATAGGTAATGATCAGGAAGAATGCAACTGAAATTGACCTACTCATGGCCCAAATTGAATCCCTGACGGACAAGGTGATAGCTGTAGGTTCCTTTGGTGATCATTCGTCGATCTTGGTTCTTCACACAAATAATGAAAAACATGTAACCTTCAAGGAAGTTGAAGAGATACTAACAAAATCAAAAGTGAAGACCAAAATGAAAAGGAAGGGTGTCACACCCAAGTACCCTTCAGATTATAAACTTTCGATTTTCCAGCCCTGCCATGGGAAGGGGTTAGCATATCAGCATATTGTGCATTTCAAATCACTTCTTGGAAGCTTGCCAGAGTTGGATGCATTAAAGATAAGGCTGTTCATCAGCACATTGAAAAGAGTTGCCTTTGACGGGTAAAAGCAGTTACTAGAACTCACTTTCATGAGATGACCTATTATGGCAGAAAAGTTTTTACTTTACTTCCAAGAAAAGGATCAAACAATCACCTTTGTTATGCTCAGCAGTACAAGGCAAAGAGACAATGAAATTGCATAATCCTTTATCAACATATGCAGAGTATTATCCTACAGATGCTTGGAATAACCATCTCAAAGGGCAGCCATTGAAATATGCAAGACCAATTTGCAACTAAAAATCAAGGGTATCATATTTAGCCACAAAACAAACTCTCTGGCCCGATTAGTTGAGGTGGCCACTGATACAGAGCTGACACTCAAGGAGATCAATCAAAAGAAGGCATGCTCTTGAAAAATATAGCAGTCTTCATCTTTGCTCCAAAACCAAAGAAGAAACAGGAGGTCTTTAATGTGCAAACCTCTAAACCTCGTCAAAAGCCTCAGAATGTAAAAACCGATCAAATTAAGAAAGTGGAATATGAAAAAAGGATGGAAATTGAGTATGCTTTTGATGGAGATATTGAAGTGATATTCCAGTCATTGATAAATAATAACAAGATTGAACTTTCAACTATGAAGAAACTTGAACAAGTAGGTCGTGTTAATGACCTGAACTATTGTGCATAGCACTAGATGGTGTCGCATCCTCTAAAAAATTGCTTCATTATGAAAGAGAAGGTCAATGAGATGTGAAAAAATGGAGTAATAACTTTTGATTGGAAGTATGATTTAGCTCCAGTCAACATGATCTCCTTTGAAAAATTTGCACCTGTAGCAGTATTTACTCCACCAAAGCCAATGATAGTTAAATCCCGTGTCGTCAATGCAATACATGATGAACAAAGTTTGATACCAGTCAAAACTTCTTTAGGGGAAGAAATGTAGTTTCACCTAGATTTAGTAAATGATGAAGGCTAGGAAAAGGTGAAAACCAAACCCTCACTTGCAAAAAGGAGGAAGGTTAAAAGGCAACTTACGAACTTTTAAAAAACTGCCTAGAACCGCTTTGTTAAACAAGAACAATAGGCTAAAAAGAAAAAAAAGGAAAAAGTGGTTGAAGCTTTAGTTTCAAAAGAACCTTCTAAGCTTGTTAGTGGTCATTTTACTTTGTCTTACTTCATTATTCCAATTCCAAAGGATGAGGAAGAACCACCAATATCTAGTTGCAATAGGATATCATAGGATGGCACACCTCCTAATTTAGATTATGAGGATTGGTCAGACTATTCTGATTTTGAAAATGATCAGTGGATTAATGATTACTTCATTGATAAATACCCTTTTAATGAGGATGAGAATTTTGAACAAACTTTCAACCCCAAAATAGGTACTCTTAATATCAAGCACAGTCACAATACACTGTTATTAGCTCTTTATGATATACACAGACCGAGGGCAAGTGGTTGGTCGAATGAACCTCCTCTTTTTCCATTACCCCTAAAAGTTCATCCGGAATTTTTGCTATTATTTGAATTTGATGAAGCACAACAATAACAGGCATCATCTTCTGGTTCATAGATAGTAACCTTTATGCCTATACCAAATATCTCTCCTAAACCAAGTGTTGAGCCAACTTCTTTGAAGTCAAACTCAGAACTAAGCACTCAACTTAATGTTCCTGAAGCAACTGATGAGCTTAAGTCGTAAGAAATGCATAATGAACTCATCATTGGCAGTCCTACTGTACCTCAGCAAGTTTTCCTAGTTCAAGATAACCTCTTTGATTTAGATTCAGAAGAAGAGATGCCATTGGCTCCTACTTCGTAGTTATTAGCATTTTTGTTGATGAACTTCAAACATCTTAAGCCACTCCTGACAATGTAGATCAAGAAGTAGGCTTAGAAGAAGTCAGACAGCTTTTTCTTGAACCCAAAGAAGTCAACACAATAAGAAGAGATACTTGTCCAGAGGTTGATAGAAACAACATTGTCAATGACAGCACTCGTTTCGGTCACAACTATAAAGTCAACTATAATAGACCTTCTTTTTCTTCTTATGTAAACCCTTCAGGGAGTAATCCAAATATAAATGTAACTTCTTTAGATGTAAATGCTAATGAAAGGCCACCAGAGCTATTCACGTACGATGTTGTTGAACACCTCAATCACATACTTGGATTACTTCATATTTTTGATCTTTTGCAGATGTCTGAGGAGATTGATAACAATTTCATACAAGCTCTACTGGCTTTGAATACAAATAAATCTAGCTCATATGGAGCAAGTTCATCAAATAGAGAAGAATTATCTAAAAGAAAAATCCAAGAAGCCTCAGAAGCAATGTATGAAATGTCTTTTCATTCACGATGCTTCCAAGGCCACTATTTCCTTTGCCAAAGATGATCTCCTCTTAGGCGACATGAAGCACACAAGGCCGCTCTATTTCACAGCCTACAGCAAGTACATACCTATTAAAAGAGTTCAAGTTAACCCAGGATTAGCTTTGAAACTCATCACAACTACAGATCTTTGAGAACTTGGCATCCCGGTGAGCAAGCTATTTGCTATAAAAACTTTGATCCAAGGTTATGATGGGGAAGTCCAAGATCTGATTGGTAAGATTCGAATTCGGGTCCAGCTTGGTGATCTAACTTTAGAAGCTGCTTTTCATGTGGTAAAGACAGGTCCTTGCTACAACATCCTCATGGGAAGGCAATGGCTTCATGATTACTCCATAGTACCTTTACTCTCCATCAATGCCTCAAATATATTGATAATGAGGGTAAGGTGCATCGAGTCTTTATAGATGAAAAGTCATTCAAAGGCAAGGAGGTCTACTTCAACGAAGCTGCCATATATCAGGAAAAACCTACAAAGTTTAAACGAAATACAAACAGCTCTCCTGTGAATGATAATACTGCAGAACCCTTCACCATCTTAGCAAAAAAGAAAACCTATCCAGGGTTCGACAAAAGAGCTGATCCCGTTAGAAAATTGCAGTCTAAAAAAAGCCAGTAGTCAAGTTTATGGATATCAAAGCTCCTTTGGTAATTAGGGTTAAATCTAAAATTAAACCGTCAGATGAACCTTTGATCATATCCACAAAACTGTCAAGGACAAAGCAAACAGGCATTGTTATTCATACAAACTAGACAGATAGTCTAGCTATGTATATAGCACCCACTAAAAATGGCAAACCACCTATTGCAAGACAGCGAAGGCTCTCATATTTAACAAATCTGATCTCCTTGGTTACTAACTCAGATTCTGAGTAAGAAAGCAATGATGTACCTCCTCCTATTAGAGGAATGTCACCAAAAAGGCCTAATTCTCTTGTAATTTTTAGTCAACTCATGCAAGCATCATAACGCAAGGGTGAGATGTCTTAAAGATACATTGATAAATGGCTTTTTTTGGCTGAAAGATGTTATAATCCTCCACACTATTCAGCATTGATTCATTTGTATTGGGTAGGCTTTTGGCCAGCCCTTTGAAGCTTGACAATGGTTATGGAGTTTCAAACATTCGATGAGATGTCTCAAATTGTTTCTTCTCTCAAAGTAGCACGCGATCATTTACGCGGAAGGTCTAGATGGACGTGCTCAGTGCATATTATCTTAGTGGTCAGAGATTTAGATTATGAGTCTGATTCTGAGGATGCTGAAATTATGGACACCTCTGTGTACTCTATCGTGGATGCTGAAATTATGGACACCTCTGTGTACTCTATCGTAGATTGGGATCCTTCACTTTTACAATGGTCCACACCATCCCAAATTTATGGTTTTGGAAGTTCTTGCTTCTTCATGCCTCCATCCAAACAACAAAACCACTCGATAATTTTCCATTGAGCCAAAGATGCTTTTACTTCATATCCTATCAATAAGATCACCAATAATGGGAGAATAAGGCTTGATATCTACAATCCTATGGTTTGCAACATGATGAAGTACATGGGGTACAATTTCAACAAGCCCACAGGTCTTAGAATGAGTGCGTATGTGGTTCAAGTCCCTTTTGATATCTTCACTCCAGAATGAAAAAAGATCTGAAAAAAGGATTAAGAATTGAACAACTATGATATTGCATAGGATACGTTCCTTACAACAACGTTCTTAAGTTAAATTAAGATTTTAAAGCAAGATATGTGGTCTTCACTGAAGGATATGACTCTGATAACTCTCAAAAGACTATGGTCTTCCAAGATTCTGCTAATTGGGTTGCTTGTTAGCATCCTGAGGGGGTGAGTCACAAATCACTAAATATTCGTCACCTGAACTAAATGAAGAAATAGACCCATCTCAACATACCCATTGTGAATGTTTAGCCCTTAATGTAAAAGCTAAAGAGCCTAAAAAACCAAATCCATGGAAAGGGATCAGGCCTTGGCTTAAACTCCAAAATGAAACCCCAGATGGTTTTGCGGAATTGGAAGCTTTAAAAAATGCTGTTTAAAAACCTTCTCTTAAACCTCCAACTGAGGACCAAGTACAAGAAATAAACTTGGAAACCCCAAAAAATCATCGTCCAACCTTTGTAAGCTCTCAAATCAAAGGAAAACAACTTGATGTGTATATGAGTTTCTTACAAGAGTTTATGGATTGGATTGCTTTGTATGAACCTATGCAGAATACCAGGTCTTGATCCAAAGGTTTCCATGCACAAATTGAATATAGCAGACGATGTTAAACCCTTAAAGCAAGATCAAAGAAGGACAAAACCAGAAATCATTGATAAAATAGAAAAAGAGGTCTAGAAATTCAAAGATGTTCACTTCATCCGTGAAGAGCAACACCCTGGTTGATTGGCGAATATAGTGCTAGTCACCAAAAAGAATAGGCAGTTTAGAGTCTGCATCTACTTCAGAGATCTGAACAAGACTTTTCTAAAAGATGATTTCCCATTACCCATACTAAAAATTATGATTGACAATACTTTCGGTTTTGAAAGGATATTATTCATGGAGGGGTTTTGGGATATAATCAAATAAAGATGTACAAGGAAGACGAGAGGCACACATCCTTCAGAACCCCCTCTAGTATGTATAGCTACACCGTCATGCCCTTTGGCCTCAAGAATGCTGGAGCCATATACCAAAGAGTGATGATGAAAATCTTCAAAGACATGCAGCATAAGTCTGTCGAATGCTATGTTGATGACTTGGTAGTCAAGAGCAAACAGAAATCAGATCATTTAGCTGATCTTCGCAAAGTTTTCAAGAGGTTGCGAAAATTCAACTTTTGAATGAACCCTTTGAAGTCTTTCTTTGGAGTTTCCTCCATGAAATTCATAGGATTTGTGGTTCGAAAAGGTAGAATCGAACTAGATCCAATCAAAGTCAAAGCTATATTTGAGATGCCGTCTCCAAGAACGCTCGAAGAACTTAAGGGATTGCAAGGTAGACTCGCCTACATCCGTAGGTTCATCTCAAATTTATCTGGAAAGTGCAGAGCATTCTTTAGACTCTTGAAGAAATGAGTAAACTTTGTATGGGATAAAACTTGCGAAGATGCCTTTCAAGATATCAAACGATATCTCACAATTCCAATAGTTTTTTCAGCTTCAATTCCAGGTAAACCTTTCATCCTCTATATTTGAGCTCTCAATCACTCTCTGAGGGCATTATTAGCTCAAAAGAATGATGAGGGTAAAGGGGTGGCTCTTTACTATTTGTCACGAATGTTGGTTAGTGCTAAGCATAACTATCATCTAGTGGAAAAAGAATGTCTTGCACTGATGTTCGAATATAAAAACTGCATCACTATATTCTTTCCAATGTAGTGTACTTGGTTTCTAACATCAACCCACTAAAGACACTTGTGACAAAAGCTAGAGCACTGAGTGATCGTCTAGCCAAATGATCTATTCTTATCTCTTAGTATGACATCAGGTACACCCCTACGAAAGTGGTAAAAGGATAAGCTTCACTGTTTTCTAGCAGAATAAACACTTTTGGAAGATTCTAGATTTAGAGATAATCTCCCTGATGAGCTAGTCTTCTTCATTGAATAACTATGGAAATCAACCATTACTCCAGACTTACATTGGATCATGCATTTTGATGGGGCTTTCAAAACAAATAAGCTAGGAGATCCCATTTTAAGTGTGGGAATCTTTTTCAATAGCCCTGAAAGATTCTATGTCCCTCATTTCTTCTCATTAACCAAGTCATATTTAAATAATGTGGCAGAATACACATCATTGATTATGGGTCTTGAGTTAGCCTTGGAATCAGGCATCAATATGCTTGGAGTTTATGGAGATTCGCAACTTGTGATTAAATAAATGAATCTTGAATACGAAGTAAAAAAACCAAACTTGCTTCCCTTCTTCAACAATGCTTGTGAACTCAAGGAAAAGTTTATGCTAATCAAGTTTCACCACATTCTGAGGTATTAAAACGTCAATGCAGAGATGTATTGGCAGGATTGGCAGCCTCAATATCAATCCTTGAAAATGACAAAATTGTATTGGAAGTAGTTGAAAAAAGACTTCTACCTCCACTTGATGCCCATAAATTAGCGGCCGATTAGTTCAATGTGATCAAGAATCAGATTTCATCTTTCTAAAATTCATTCAAAGACTAGAGAGACCCGTTTATTGATTACATTCTTCATAGAGTCTTGCCAGAGAATGCTAAAGACACAACTAGTATTTAAAGACGAGCTTTAAAATTTCACTTCGATTTGCCTTCGAAGACTATTTATTGTAAATCATATGATGGAGTTCTGTCCATTACTTATTACCAAAAGAAGCAAATTAAGTACACAAAGAAGCTCATTTTAGCTTATGTGGTGCTCACCAAGTTAGACTAAAACTTCACAATCAGATTCGAAGTTTAGGCTACTACTAGCCCAACATGGTGTCTGATGCTATAAGTTTTGCAAAAAGGTGTAATAAATGCCAAATTCACGGTGATTACAGTCATCAACCGCCTAAATATCTATATCTTACATCCACCTCCTAGTCGTTTGAGTCTTGGGGAATGGATATAGTTGAAAAAATTAATCCACCATCAGAACATGGTCATCAATTTATTTTGGCCATAACGGATTACTTCTCCAACTGGGCAAAAGCAGTGCCCCTTGCAGAAGTCAAAACGATATAGTCATTTGTTTCTTGAAGATTCATATCATCTGTCGTTTTAAGGTGTTTAAATGTCTACATCATGACAATGGTCCTCAGTTCAACAATAATAAGTTTTATAGATTTTGTGACAAATACGGTATCCAATGCTATCCTTCCACAGCATACAACCCTATAGCTCATGGACTTGCTGAAACTTTCAACAAGACTATTTGCAAAATTCTAAAGAAAATGGTCTCTGATAACAAAAAAAATTTGGAGTACCAAAGTTCCTAAAGCTTTGTGGGCTTATAAAATTATAGTTTGAGGTCCAACAAAATCAGCACCATATTCCTTAGTTTAGGGTTGTGAAGTTATGATACCCTTGGAAATTTAACTCCCTTCTCTTCGGGTAGCTGTGTTTAACAAATACACTAAAAAAAAGAATGCCAAGCTTAAACTTCAAGATTTAAAAGTCTTGATGAAAAGAGACTTGCCACTCGGCAAAGCATCGAGTTATATCAAGCTCGTATGGTCAGGTCTTTCGACAAAAAGGTCAAATACAGAGCTTACAAGAATGAATACTTAGTCCTTGTAGTCAAGAGGCCCGTGTTCTTTACACACTTGTCAAAAGGCCAATTTGAATCTAAATGGAAAGGACCTTTTGTTATCGACAAGGTCTACTCCAACAGCGACTACGCACTCCTCACATTTGAAGGAGATATATGCATGATGCTTACAAATGAAAAACTTCTAAAGAAATACTATGCTTAAATGTCATTGGCATACTCAAACCATGTATATTGTACATTTTCACCCATAAAATCTTCGGTTTCAAGCCTCACAACCTATAACTCTTAACCAAAATCCCTCAGAATTATACAAAACAACTACGAGGACAAAGTCCTTCGACCCCTCTAGTCAACTTTTGTTACTTGGATTATGTTCCTACAAGACCCCTTGCAACATCTTGCTGTATGGACCAAGTTCTTTTGCAGATCCTGTATGGCAAAACTCAACTATATGAAATTAGTCTTTTTATAGACCCCACATGGCTAACATTCTGCTATATAGACCAAGTCTTTTTGCAAACCTTATATGGCTACCTGTTTTTTATATGGAATAAGTCTTTTTTGTAGACTCTGTATATCCAAAACCCAAACAAAATCCAAAAACAAATTTTTGTCCAAAAGAATCAAGTCATGGACCCTAGAGAAAGCCTCACACATGGGCACTGGATAATGTCCACCTGTATGACTCCTTTTCTTTATTGATTTGTAGATCAAAAAGATTGCAAGTCACACCCCATACAAGTTTGAGAAAACAAAAACCAAAACAAACCATCTAAACCATCCACACATCCAAATCATCCATATAACCACATTAAACATCCATATAAAATTAAACCAAACATTCCATGCCAATGACAAAGCGAAGCAAAATAAGAAGAAAATTTCAATTAATATTCATTTGAGTTTTAATACAAAAAATGAAATCAATGTATACATGGCCACAAGGGCTAATCAAAATAAGAAGAGCTAAACAAAAGTTGTGGTAGGGAGAATCAGTTCAAGAATTTCTCCAGTTGCCTTCTTGCATTCAGAACGCCTTCCATCGTGCCCTTCGTAGCTTGTATAAGCAGGCATAACAGTAATGATGAGTCTTTAAAAATGTATATTTTCATATGCATTTTGGACCTTTTTAAGGACTTATTGAGTTAAAAGAGTTTCATTTAGTGTGATATCATGATTTCATGCATTTATACAACATTTTAGTATTTCTCTACATAATTTGTTTAAAAATAACACATTTTTCATAAATTCATGAAATCTGCCATTTTTGAAAATTTTATTTTTGGAAAGTTTTGTGAAAACTTATATACTCATGAAATAAATTCAATTTTCATCATCATTAGTTCATTTATATAAAATCATGAAAAATTGTGTGCATTTTCATTGTCATTTCATGAGCGATGGACCCACAGTTATGCATTTGTGATCTTAAGGTTAAAATTATCTTTTCACATAAATTCACATTTGTTTTGTAGAAAATTGATGATATGGGTCCCATTTTCAAAGAATTGAGGCAAAGAAATGATTTTCAAAAGAAAGCAGAGATGAATTAAAGAGAAAAAGAATCATCATTATCATCATCATCAAAGCCTTATCCCAGCCATGTTGGGGTCGGCTATATGAATTCTGTTTTCCATTCTATTCTATTTTGAGCTAAATTTTTCAATAAGTTAAACTTCTTCAAATCTAAATTAATGATTTCCATCCATGTTTTCTTCGGCCTGCCCCTACCTCTTGATGGGCCATCTACTTGTATATCCAAACTTTTTCTCACCGGTGCCATTACTGGCCTACACTCAACATGCCCAAACCATCTTAAACGAGTTTCTCTAATCTTATCCCCTATTGGTGTTACCCCTAAATGCTCTCGAAAGCGCTCATTTTTAATTTTATCTTTCCTAGTTTTACCACACATCCACCTAAGCATTCTCATTTCTGCTACATCCATCTTATGAATTTGCATCTTCTCAATTGGCCAACATTCTGCTTCATATGTCATAGCTGGTCTAACCATTGTCCTGTAAAATTTGCCATTTAATTTTGTTGGCAGTTGTCTGTCACAAAGTACTCCCGAAACTAATCTCCACTTCAGCCATCCAGCTTTTATCCTATGCTCCACATCTTCGTCAATCTCCCCATCCTTACTAATAATCGAGCCTAGGTACCGAAAAGAATCTCTACGTGGTATCTCATGGGCTTCAATTTTGACAGTGGTTTCAACACTTTGTATATGTCCACTGAAGTTGCAATCCATATATTTTGTCTTTGTACGACTTATTTTAAAGCCTCTAGATTCTAATGCCCCTCGCCATCTCTCAAGCTTTACATTTACACCATCTCTTGATTCATCTACCAATACTGTATCATCTGCAAACAACATACACTATGGTACTTCTTCTTGAATATGCACAATTAACTCATCCATAATTAATGCAAAGAGATAAGGGCTCAAGGTTGATCCCTGATGTAAACCTATAGTCACGGGGAATCCACCTGTTTCTCCACATGTGGTTCTTACAATTATTATTGCTCCTTCGTACATATCCTTAAAATTTTCAATGTAACCTTGTGGACATTCCTTTTCTTTAAAACCCACCAAATTAAATTCTTTGGTATCATATCATGGGCTTTTTCCAAATCGATAACGACCATATGTAGATTTTTTGAAGAAAAAAAAAATAAAAAAAGAAAAATTTGCAAAGTTGGCTTTATGGTCCCACGCATATATTTACATATGTGTAAGGACACATGTGGAATGTTCAAAAAGGGTCCCAGTCTCTAATTATTGCAAGAATTCAAAATTAATGTAAAAAAAGAAAACCAACGTCGAGAGAATTCAAGGAAAGAAAAGTCAAAGAAGGAAAATTCAAAAATAAAAAGTAAATCGCAATTTTCTTTGGATAGCATACCTCTTAAACCGCATGTCGGGTTTAGACAATCTACCTACCATTGGAAAACTTTTTTCAAGTAAATATCCATAGGATCTAAGATTGCGCAATCGGAGTTAAAATGACAATGATATGAACTCAGGAAGCTTACTATACATTTTTAGGCGGGATTAAGATTGTCTCATCAAAACGAGCCCAGTGCCAAGCACTTGATAGAATTCCCAAGCATTTTTGGCATCTTGCAACGAATCCAGAGTGCCTCAAATTTGGCTGGGTGTTCCCACAACGGCTTAATGAAAGTCAAGTTGCCTCCAGAATCTACCAGGTATATAAGGTTGAATGTTAATATATGAATTCTTCCTATACACCAAATCTATGAGTCTCAAGATGAAAAACCAACTCTTCTCTTCATCTGACAATCCAACGTCCTGACCACCCTCTCTGACTTCGTTAATCAATGGTTCTACATCATTTATCATGCGAGTTAGAACTATAATGTTAGGCACAGTGTCACGAGAGGCAACATAATTTTTGAAATTATGCAAGTGTTGGCATAATTCAGTCATGGAACAGGTATTGATCAAACAACTGCCGCCTACCACACCCTCCATATAGATGCTCCCTGATGCACTACTGTGTGAATGAAGCCCATTATAGTGGTATGAATAATTATTGGCTCCTTCTTGGGGTCTTCATTGGAAATAACCTCTTTCCACTTGAAATATCCACCATCATTCACAAAGAGGCTGGTGATGGTCTTTACTTGACTCATCGACTTGACAACTTTGCCCTGACTTCGGCTGGTTGTTTGGATTGAATTTCCAAGAGCAAAAAGGAGATAATATTCAACTTAAAATTCAGCATCCATGGTAGCCAACTCTTTATTGGGTGGAATGATTTCATCATAAATCTCACCATAGGGTGCTAAAGCAAATATTTTCTTCACTTCCCCACAAAGAAAACCCCAGCTCCATGTTCGGAGTAATAAAGGTACCGGCTGCTAGGCAAAATAATTCCAGAATAGCCCTGCATATGTTCTTGTTTTCACAAGGGACTTTCTATGTGGTGGCATTTACAGCGTCAAAGATACCAATCCCTCTCAAAGGCTCTTTACAATGGTCTTGATCAGAGTTACCTAACCTTGCTAGTCCCCGATGCAATTAAACCAGCCATGAAACTGGTGTCTTTCGCCAAACCAGGCACTCCCATCTTCAGTATGGATACCAAGGCTAATCATCCTCAGTTACGAGATCACAGTACCCACAACAAGGTTTAGGGTACATGGTTCTATTGCCTCTATATCAGACCTTGGGATCTTTGCGAAGTAATATGGGTGCTGGAGCATGAATTTACCAATTTTGAAGTGGGTATGGTGCTTTATCTATGGAAATAGATCATTTCTTGCTGGGATAGGTGGAGCCATTGTCATTATTCTTGGGTATCGTTTGACAGATCAAACAGCGGTCACCTCATGAGAAACTCCAACTGTGTCTACATAGCGGTATTGTTTGCTTTCAACTGGTTGTTTCATGGTCTCCTTTGTTGTATCTCCAAATATGTGGTGTGGCTTATCAAAGCTCACTTTATCATTATTCTCCGAAGCGGTGTTATTAACCAAACATCAATACGTATACCAATTCCTCTTTGTAAGGGCTTTGGTTCTTTGGTTTCTTAAAGTAGTGGCAAATATTTCAATCAGATCTTGCAAGTCAGGATCACTTGCTGTCCTACCTTTTGCACAGCTCTTTGATGCCCAAGAAGTTGAAGTCGCAGATGCTTTGCCTTTTTCTCTAAAAAAAAAAAAGAGAGAATGGAAAATATCAGCAATAGCAAAAATGACTAAGGCATGGAAGCATGGAGTTCTACCGAAATTACAACAGCATCTCCCCTTAGCAAAAGGCCAAAAGGAGAAAATAATACATAGTTCTGAGACTAAGAATTGGCATCAAATCATATGTGAGTCCCAGAACAGAGGCTCCTGGTCCAAACAAGTGTTCGAGCACCTTAAGGCTTTTTAAGGGACAATTTGGTTTGTATTCAAGCACGAAAGTTGCAATATCTAATATAAGAAATGTCTGCACAATACAAGCAAAGCATGATAACAGCTATATACAACATAAAGCATAAACAAGCTCAAACATGTATGAAAATACCGCATGTGAAGGTATATGTTATGTTTTTAATAAATTCAACAAAGAGCAATATCAATTTTAAAGTATTAAAGACAAAAGTAAGTGCTATCGATCTACTGGCAACCACTTTCGATCATTTCTTGTGGTTCCATTAGACTTAATTGCAACTATTGGAGACTGTTTTGCTCTTTACACTCAAATTCTAAGCCCGACATGAGTCAGAATGAGTAGAATTTTGCAGTATCTATTCATTTTCAAAATTCCATCTCATTTTGACTCAATTGAAAACGTAAACTTGATTTTTTGAAAATAAACAAAAAATCCATGAAAATACAAACCCAAATCCATTTCCACCCCAAACCTTGATTTTTCTTAAAACCTTAGTGATTCATTTTGTGAGCGTTCCTCACGATCCCCACAGTGATGCCATTCTGGATATCTGTGACAAATAGATCATACGAAAATCAAACCCATTTCCAAAATCTAAAACCAAATTCATAAGTTTTTGAATTTTCCTATACCATAGGGATTTCTTTTTGTGGGTGTTCCCCACAGTTCTCATAGAGATACTACTTTTGATATCTGTAAAAATAAGGTGAAGAAATTCAAATTTCTTATGCGTTTACCAAATTCCATCATCAAACCCTTTATGGTTTTTTTATCAAATTTTCAAAATTTTAAGTATGGGCTTACAACCTATCTTGACAAAACTATATTTTGCCCATTAAGCCAACCATCATTCCCACAAATTGGCTATTTCAAAGCACAATGATTGTTATACTTTAATCATTGCACATCAAGAGGGCACTTGTTGACTCATAAAAAATCACAACTGTTATAGTAAAGACATTATAAGAAAACTCCTAGCCAAAGGCACATAAACTCTAGATTGTGAAATACCAGGTCAAGTATTACATCCAAATGTTCAAAACTTATGAAGCTCATTCAAAAGTCTTTATATGGGATCAAGGTGAAACAATTCAAAATTCAGAGTTGATAAACTTTATTTGGTCACTTTACTCACAAAACTTCAAATTCAAGGTTCATTGGCTCAAAGTTTAGGGGTCATTGAACACAATTAAGCTTTTGAGTTATCAAAGTGGCTGAAAATCACATGACAGCTCCAAGTTATGCTTGAGAATGATGCTGTAAAACTTTAAAGCATTTGAACTTCATTGCAGTTCAAATTCAAAGCTTCAGTAGCTGTCTTTTAGCTCCTAGGAGTCACTGCAACAATAGACACTTCTACATGTCAAAATCAGCTGAAACTCCTGGAGGAAGCTCAAATCATATTCAGGAGGGACTTTGCAAAATTTTAGGACAAGTGGATGTCATTTGACCCAAAGTTAACAAAAATGTCAACTTTGGGTCAGTGACCCCCAATGCATGGGGTCATTAACCAAAGTCCTACTTTTAGGTGACCAAAGGTAATGAAATTTGGAGATAAGCTTAAGTAATACTCAAAAGTGGTTCTAAAAATTTTCAATCCAAGAGAACTTCGTCTGACCCTACTTCAACTACATGTCAACTAGGAGTTCATGACCCCTAAGTCATGGGGGTCACTGACTAAAAATCCTATTTCTTGGAGGCTAAAGCTAATGAAATTTGGGTTAGAGACTCAAAATGTGTTCAAAGTCAATTCCGCAAAGTTTCAAATCAATTAAACATCGTTTGGGTAGAAATCAAGCTAACTGCCTACAACACAAGAGAACGTTAACTTAGAACATGCAACAAGTGGGTCACTATTTGAAATCGTGCTTCCACAAATCTAAACCACATGAAATTTTTATGGACACTTCAAGATGCTCCTAAAATTAATCTTTCCAAGTTTCAAATCAAACCGAGGTCATTTGGGTTTCAAACAGCTGAAACAAGGGCCCATTTTCATGAAAAGTCAACAGAGAGGTTGACAAACTTAGGAGGTAAAAATGGGCTAAGATTTCTAAGACACACTCAAAATAATGTGAGAAGCATCCCTCCAAGTCCCGTGAAGATCGAATATCGTTGGAACCCAAACAAATGAAAATGGGTCACAGATGTAAAATCCCCAAAATTGGACCTCCCAGTGACTGCGGCCACGGTCACGGACACCTGTGAAGCAGTTCACGACAATTTTCAGTGGTTTTCTCCACATTATTTTGAACTCCAACCTCCCATAACTCCCTAAACCACCTCTAGAGTCTATAAAAGCAAGTGGTGGCACTTGGGAGGAGGTTCCAACAAGCTCAAAAGGCTAATGGCACATTCAAGCAAGTTCTAAAAGAATTCACAAGGCTTCAAAGCACTTCAAAGCACTACAAGTTTACTTTTTGATCTCTTTCTGTAACACTCCGATCCCCTTTGAGCTGTTTTAGAGGCTCATTAGTGTGTTTTTGTGTTGTTTATTTCTTTCGGGCTTGGTTTCGGATCTTGGATAAATAGTTGAGTAGCCTTTGACCTGGGAAAAGTTCTAAGCCCTTTTTCATAATTTTGCAATTGCTTTGAATGCATCATATTCGCATCATCTTGGTGTTAGCACGTGTATTTTGTTGAGTTCGTTATTTTCTGTAATTGTCTCAGACCCATTCAGAGTTAATTGGAGGAGTTGGACCCTCATGTGACTTGAATCATAAATAGCTTAAACTCATTAGACTTTGTTTTAAACTCCAAAACTGTATAATGAGTCATCAGCCAGATGTCTCCTCTCCCTGCTCATTTCCTTCAACGTGCATGCAACAAACTCCAAGGAGAGCTCCACGTCCATTCTTTCTTCTCTTCACTTTTTTTCCTCTCTGGGTTGGTGTTGGGATTTTCCACCCATTTCGATTGGGTTCTCTCTTTCCCTCCTCTCTGTTTATGCTTTGAGGTAAGTGGGTTCTTCAATTCTTCTTCTCCAATTTGGATTTTGCATCTCCCTTGCTGTGTTCTCATACTTGCATGTGTTGTTGCTTTGCTTTGCTTGGGTTTTTAGTTGGATTGGAGTTTGCCTTCAGTGGTTTGACAAAGCTTTGAGGCAAGTATAAGTACAGGACTGTATAATACATATGGGTATTTTGTTGATTGTTGTGATTCTCTTGTTCTTACTTGCTCGACATGATCTACAGCCTAATTCTATCACATTGGTTTCATTGGAGCTTGTTTTGCTTCATTTGCACATGAAAGTGCAGTCTCTGTAACTGTCCCGATTTCGTTTCCAGTATTATACGGCTAAGCCGTAATGCTGTACGGCTCAGAATCCAGAGACTCGAATTTTGAATTTTGTCATACGGGTAGGCTACGGCTGAACCGTAAATTGTTCTACAACTGAGCTGTAAGCTAACCGTGACCCAGCCGTGAATTAACACTCTGATCAGTCGAAACTTTCTGATTCCAGTACTCTTACGGAGAAGTTACGGCTATGCCGTGGACTCCACCGTAGGTCAACCGTAAAAAGGTATCAGATCAGAAGTGAAAGATGACCAGTTTAGCCGTGTTCTGAAGGAAACCACGGCTAAGCCGTTGTGCATCTTACGGCTAGTCCGTAAGCTGTCGACGGCTAAGCCGTAGGTCACCGACGGCTAAACCATAAAACCTGGAAAAAGTTTGAAATTAAACTTAGGCTAATGGTGTGACCTTGTATGGCTTATATACAGGTAACCACTCATATAACCCGGCCCAATGGATTCCTTGGACCGCATGAATAGTCTGTTAGGCTGTGACTCATTCATGTGAGCGTTGGTTTACTGTTAAGCACCTCCCCATGGGTGTTAGTTTAAGGGACCGGTGCACGTGAGAATTACAGTGCAACACTTTGATGGCAACGATGCATCGAATAACTTAAAACTACATCATCATGTACGGTTAGTGATAGTGAACAACTAGATTTGAGTTGGCTTGTAATTACCCTTGATTCCGTGTTAATCTAAGATGCATTGCATATTGCTCACACTCTATTCTGCTGATCTATGTTTATGCATGACGAGATCATTTTGCTTTTGTTCTGTATAATTATTTTATTCTTCGGTCTGTACTATGCTTTGATCTACGCAGTGCTTTGACTCATTTTACGCTATGCTTGTATACCTCTGTATTTGTACATCTCTGATTCACTGGGTATTCCCAAGTGTCTCTGCCCAGAGATTTATATGTGAGGATAAGATCCGGCCTTTGCCGTCAGTGAGTCCAAAGAGGAAAATCTCCCTTCTTTTGGATTAATTTGATTGGTATTAGTCTGGCTCTACTTAGCCTCAGCCCTAGGATACCCGACAGGGTTACCTCTGGCTTCGTTCTCTGTTCTCTGTATCGCTGCAGCGTAGCTTTGTCTTGGGACTCCGGAACCCAGGAAACCGAGACCCACTTGTACCCATGGCCAGGTCGGTGGTGTTCTCATCTGTCTACTCTGTCTGCTCTGTATTTGAGAGAATATGGTTAATGTAGTAGCCACTTAGTTCAGTATTTCTATGTTTTGATTCATTATCATGCCTTACTTCTATGCACGATTTGCTTAGCATACTAATATGAAACTCTGTATTTAATCTTCTGTCATTATTCACTTTGATACTATGAGTGTTTCGTCCCTGTTACTTATAATTGCTGGATCGTTGTATTCATTGAGTTGTCTGTGATGTTGCAGGCACAGATCCCTTGTCCGGCTCCCCGGCGGTCGAAGAGACTGCAGGGCAGGACCTAGAGACACCCTCCGGAATGGCAGAGTGGGCTTGATCATTCTGCCGAGTGCGTTCCTGCATTTTATATTATGTGTTTTGGTTTTTTTTGGAGATTTTGTATTTTGTACTTCGGACTTTGTTACTCTGTATTATTTTTATTGTACATCATGTTTTTTTTTATGTGTACTCAGCCTTGTATTTGGATTTATATCTGTGTGTTATCTACGTCTTTTTCCCATTTCGCATTTTGGTTTTCCGCTCGTTCTCTTTTGTTGTGCTTGGTATGATATCTACAACTTCAGCGTTCGCTTGCTTCGCACGTGTGAGATCCCTTGTGTGCGTGTATCTAGACTGGGTTTGGATGCACGTACGCGGGAGTACGTGTGTCACTAGTTTGGCTTTTCGCTAACCCCCTGATTTCTGGGCTCGGGTTGTGACATACGTATTGTATGGTATCAGAGCATGCTAGTTATAAGCATGTAGACATTTAGATCGCGGTGAGATGACAATATCAACTATTTGACTTGGCGTCTAATAGGTGAATTCTTGGGGTTTGACTAACTCGGGGTGTTTTATATTTGTATTTTGTTCATTTTCCTTTTGCAGGATAGTACATCATGGCATCAGGATCAGGGTCTAGGGATGAGAATCAGCAGAGCCACAATGGCGAGAGTAGATCGCTACCCCCACCCATGAGTAGTGAGGAGCGTATGATGATGATGATGTAGTCCATGCAGTCTCTGCAGGCTCAGGTGGCATCTATATTGGACAAGCAGAGTCAGGCATCTCCGGCTGCGTCAACAATTCCTCGCGTAGAACAGCAAGTGATCATCTAGCCCAAAGAAATAGATCCAAATGCTCTTTTTGACAAGTTCCGTAAGCGTGGGGCTACTGAATTCCATGGCACCGAGGATGCACTACAAGCGGAGCAGTGGCGGGAGCAGACAGAGGAACTTTTTGATACGATTGTGTGTAGTAATAAACAGAAAGTAGTTTTCACAGCCTCTATGCTCAGAAGTGTAGCCAAGACATGGTGGAAGAGTGTTAAGAGTTCGTTTCAGACTATGGCCAATGCCACGGTTTGGGGGACTTTCAAGCAGCAGTTCCGCCGAAAGTTCATGCCTCTTCATGTTCAGCGAGCCAAGGAAGTAGAATTCTTCAACCTTCAGCAGAGACAGACACCGGTTGCAGATTATGTACACACGTTTACAGAGCTGTCTCACTTCGTAGAGGATATGGTGAACACTAAGAGTAAGAAGGTGACTCACTTCGTCAACGGCCTAAACCAGAAGTATAAGCGTCACGTGGTTGCATGTATGTGGCTCGCTACCCTGGATGACGCTATTGACCGGGCATATGTTGCGGAGGCCATAATGGAGGAGGAGCGAACTGAGTATAAGAGGGCGGCAGGTTCTAGTGGCAGGGGTTAGTTCCAGAAGAAGTTCAAAGGCAAGCCAGGCAGTTCGAGCAGTGCTCAGGTGGCTTCTGGTTACTGTGGGAAAGATCATCCGACAGGGAGATGTTGGCGGAAGAGTGGGGCCTACTTCGGTTGTGGCACCACGGAGCACAAGCGGGCCCAGTGCCCGAAGTTTCAGTCATCTCCACAGACGAAGTTCGCAGGATCTACAGCGCAGGGCAAGGTGCAGCCAGCTCGCCCAGCCCAAAGGCAGAACTGCCAAACAGCTCGAGCTTATGCTGCGACACAAGAGGGCGAGGAGCAGGCTACGATCGTGGAAGGTACGATTTTAATTTCTGATGCTGAAGCTTTAGCCTTGTTTGACTCAGGGTCTACGCGTTCGTACGTAGCATCCCATTTTGTTGTGCAGTTACGACGGCAACCCATACCGCTCCCATACTTGTTGATTGTATCCACTCCGGTTGGTAAGCAAGTAGAGTGTAGTGTTTTCTACCCTCAGTGCGATGTGCGGATAGCTGGTCATCAGCTCCCTGTAGACCTCGTGTTGCTCACGACACTGGATTTAAATGTGATTCTGGGTATGGATTGGCTTGCGAGGTATCATGCTTGTATCAATTGTTACAGCAAGGTTATCTACTTTGATCTGGGTAGCGGATTCTGATTTGAGGGCAGCCAGACGAAGTGCCCGAGACGCGTGATATCTGCTTGTAAGGATGCTTCGCAGGGGATGTGAGGGATTTCTTGCATTCATTTCAGAGAAGAAGGATCAGCGACAACTCAGTGAGATCCCAGTAGTCAGTGAGTTTCCGAATGTCTTTCCGGAGGATGTGCCTGAGTTACCACCAGTTCGAGAGGTAGAGTTCTCGATTGATTTGATACTAGGTACAGCACCCATCAGTAGAGCTCCGTATCATATGGCACCTGCAGAGTTGTCGGAATTGAAGAAACAGTTGCAGGAACTGTTGGATAAAGGGTTCATACGCCCAAGTGTTTCACCTTGGGGAGCTCCTGTATTGTTCGTAAAGAAAAAGGATGGCAGTTTTCGGATGTGCATTGACTACAGGCAGTTGAACAAAGTGACCATCAAGAACAAATATCCATTGCCTACGATTGATGAGTTGTTCTATCGGCTTCAGGGTGCAGCTTACTTTTCGAAGATCGACTTGAGGTCAGGGTATCACCAGCTCCGGGTGAAGGATGAGGACGTTCCTAAGACAGCTTTCAGGACTCGGTATGAACACTACGAGTTCCTTGTCATGCCTTTTGGTTTGACAAATGCACCCGCAGCTTTTATAGCAGCGATGAATAGGGTGTTTGCTTCCTATTTTGACTAGTTTGTTGTGGTATTTATAGATGATATATTGGTCTATTCGAAGACTGCTGAGGAGCATACAGACCATCTGCAGAAGGCATTGCAGATGCTTAGAGATCACCAGTTATATGCTAAGCTATCCAACTGTGATTTCTGGCTCGAGCAAGTTGTATTTCTGGGGTCATGTGATTTCTCGAGATGGATTGATGGTGGATCTGGCTAAGGTGGAGGCAGTAGTCCATTGGCCCCGTCCCAGATCAATGACAGAGATCCGGAGTTTTCTGGGGTTAGCAAGATATTACCGCAGATTTGTGCAGGGCTTCGCGAAGATTTCAACCCCGCTGACTCAGTTGACTCGGAAGAAGGTTCTGTTTCAGTGGACAGAGAAGTGTGAGCATAGTTTCCAGATGTTGAAAGAAAAGATCACTATAGTGCCAGTGTTGACGCTCCCTAATGGGAGCGAGGGTTTTGTGATCTATTCAGATGCCTCTCGAGTTGGACTAGGTTATGTACTGATGTAGAATTAGAGAGCGATTGCCTATGGATCCATATAGCTAAAAGAACACGAGAAGAACTATGCCACCCATGACCTGGAGTTAGCAGCCATTGTGTTTGCGCTGAAGTTGTGGCGACATTACTTGTACGGTGTGAAGTTCGAGGTTCATTCCGATCATCACAGTCTGTAGTACTTGTTTAATAAGCATGACCTGAATATGAGGCAGCGGAGATGGTTGGAGTTTATCAAAGACTACGACTTCCCGATCAAGTACCATCCAGGGAAGGGTAATGTGGTGGCAGATGCACTCAGCAGGAGAACAGAGAGTCTCCAGGTGTTTATAGGATTTTATGTCCTTGTGCGCGATCAGCCTGTTGAGGTTCAGATGGTGGATGAGTTTGTGACGTTAGCTACTATGGTGGTCTTTCAGCCTGAGATGATTCAGCAGATCAAGGACCGCGAGTTTGAGGATCCCCTTCTGGTGACCTCCAGAGATAGGATTGCAGATCGACCTAATTTCAGTCTGGCCGATGGAGTTTTGTACTTCAGGGGCAGATTGTGTGTTCCCACTGTAGATGAGCT
This sequence comes from Sextonia rubra, assembly GCA_037013555.1. Taxonomy (NCBI): domain Eukaryota; kingdom Viridiplantae; phylum Streptophyta; class Magnoliopsida; order Laurales; family Lauraceae; genus Sextonia; species Sextonia rubra. Next base: position 97,947,349 of record JASUAD010000001.1, on the reverse strand, counting down.
GAAGGAAAAGTTGATGACAGATGCGCACCATGCCCGTTATGCGATGCGCCCAGGGAGTACTAAGATGTACCGAAACTTGAAGGATAGGTTTTGGTGGAACAATATGAAGCAGGAGATCGCAGGGTTCGTGGCATGATGTTTAAACTGTCAGAGGGTGAAATCTGATCATCAGCGACCTCCAGGATCGTTGCATCCATTACACATTCCGCAGTGGAAGTGGGAGCACATTACCATGGATTTCGTCTCAGGACTTCCGCCGACCAGTAGGAAGAACAATGCGATCTGGGTGATAGTGGACTGATTGACAAAGTCAGTACATTTCCTTTCGTTTAAGATAGGGATGACATTCACAGAGCCGGCCAGGAAGTTTGTTGACGAGATAGTCAGATTGCATGGCACCCCAGTATCGATTGTGTCCGATCGTGACAGTCGTTTTGTGTCCTCATTTTGGAGAGCATTTCAGGAAGCTATGGGCACGAAGTTGAGTTTTAGTACGGCATACCACCCCTGTAACACTCCGACCTAGCTTGACATCGTTTAGCGGTTAATTAATCTTGTTTTCATTGTTAATCGTGTTTTGTTTGAGTTTTATTTTCGTTGCAGGTCATGGATAGGTAGTTGGGTTGAGTTTGACCTGGATTAAGTAGACCAAGCCCTTTTTTGTAATTTTAGCTTTTCTAAGACATGGTCATTTTTGCATCATCTTGATGTCAACACGTGTCTTTCGTTGAGCTCGTCAACTTTCGTAACTACGTCGTTTGCAAACAATGTCGTATGATTCCATTGGACCAGGATTTGACTCAAACTGAAAATAGAATTATGACTTGGACTCTAGTGTAATTTGGACTTCCCTTTAGCTTATATAAACTTCAGACCATCGACAAACTCACATTCTCTCTCTCATTTTTCCTCATTGTGCACGTGAAGAGCTTTCTCTCCCTCTCCTGAATTTTCTCCTCCATCGATCAAGCTCAATTGAGGGATTTTTGGTTCTTTGCAAGCTCTACTGTGTTGATTGTGAAGTGAGTTGGGATTCTCTTCCATCTCCCTCATCTCATTCTTATTATTCTCCTTCTTGTTTCCATGAGTGCACGATAGGTCTTGAGATTCTTTCAAATTCTTATGCATGCATGTTGTTGTGGTTGGTGTTAGGTTGTGTTTGGGCCCAAGGACAGCAAGTTGTGTAATTGAATTCAAATTAAGGCAAGTATAACCATAACCTGTAACAACCCATGTTGGTATGCATTGGATTCTGGTTAGTTCACCTGAATGTGTATGGAAAAATGTGTTTACAGCCCATTTGATTACTACTTTATCTATCCCTATTGGATATTTGCAATTCTGATGATTTCACAGGCTTTCTGTACGTGATTCAGAACATTGACTTCGTGCATGTACGGCTAAGTCGTATGTCACTTACGGCTTAAAGTCCAGAGAGGGTAAAAATCCAGTTTTCCTCTACGGCTAGGGCACGGCTAAGCCGTGTATTGCACTACGGCTAAGCCGAACCTCAGCCGTGGCCCAGCCGTAGATCAATACAGGGTGCCTTTTTCTGGATTAACTGAGAGCAACCAAATTGACAGACCTTTTACGGCCCAGCCACGGCTAAGCCGTAGAACACACACGGCTAAGCCGTAGAACAAAATACGAGTGAACCGTAACTGCGGATGAACAGTAAAGGGAACAGCAGTGGAGCCGCAGTGCATATTACGGCTACGCCGTAAGATGCCTACAGCTAAGCCGTACGTTCACCTACGGCTAAGCCGTATCCACACATGAAGTACAAGGATAGGTGTAAGGGAAAGACCGATATGGCCTTCATGATAGAATATAGAGCACCTAGACCTGCCCAACGGAATGTGATACAACGCGTGAATGATCTCGAGGGTTGCGAATCATTCATGTTCGTTATCCGGATGTTAAGCACCTCCCCATGGGTGTTGGTTTAAGGGACTTCGTGCACCGCCCGATTCAATGCAACACTAGGCAATGGTGCATCGAATAACTTAAAACTACATCATCATGCACGGTTAGAAACACCGAATAATTAGATTAGAATTGGCTTATAAATAAAGATGATCCGATTTTGCATGATTTGTTGCATAACATACTGCATTCGATCATTGATCTCTACTCTCTGATATCTTGTTTTCCGTTACTTTCACATTGTGGTTCTTTACCTTGAGTATGCCTGTGTAATTTCACGTATAAGACATGTCCACAGATATGCACGTATGATATGTTGTCACGATCTACTCAGGGTTTTCATGATTGACTCTGTATGGTCAGGCACTAATTAGCCTCAACCTTAGGATCCCGACGGGGTGAATTTGGTATAGTTTAAATGGCCTCGCTGCAGTAAGGAAACGTCTTGGGGAATCGGACCCCAGGAAACCGAGACCCATTGTACCCTGGCCCGGACAATGGTGTTCTTTGCACGATACAAGATCCCTCTTTTGGGAGCATATGGCAATGTAGTAGCCACTAGTTCTGTCCACTGCATGTATACATTGATTTGCATAGCATATTTCTTTCTTGCATGACAGCCTAGTATACGAAAATGCCTTGTTTAATTTACATGATGTTCTTATTTCTATTAGACACAGCGTGTGTTAACTTGTTATGGTTTATACTTTGCTGAATCATCGTATTCACAGTTGTTTTTGGTGTTGCAGGCCCAAATACCCCTACCGACCCCTCGCCGGTCGGCCAGACTCCAGATGAGACCCCCGAGGCCCCATCAGGCCTAGAGGAGTGGATGTGATCACTCCACGGGAGAGCGTCCTTAACATGCATGGCATTGGAGTCTTGTTTCTTGTTTTGAGGATCTTCATACTTGTATATGTCATGATTGTATATATATTATTTTGTTCATTTTGTAAGACCTTCACATGTAATTATGTCAGTTCTTTCTTCGTATTTTTTCTTGCACTGTTAGTTGATGTTTCTAATATTTACAGCTTCCGCGTACATGTTTAGCACGTGTGAATGTTCCCTGGTGTGTGTGCATTTAGACTCGGTCTACGTGTACATGCACGGGAGTACGTGTGTCATTAGGTTCGGCTTTTGCTAACCCCCGAACCCTGGGCTCGGGTTGTGACAACCCCTAGACTGATGGACAGTCGGAGCGTACCATTCAGACTTTGGAGGATAGGCTCCGAGCTAGCGTGCTGAATTTTGAGAAGGAATGGGATATACATTTGGCATTATGTGAGTTTGCCTACAACAACAGCTTCCATGAGAGCATTGGCATGGCTCCCTATGAGGCTCTATACGGACGCAAATGTAGGACTCCAGTGTGCTAGGAGGAGGTAGGAACGAGGAGTTTCCATGGCCCAACGATCAGTGCTGAGACAACTGAGAAAATGCAGAAAGTGATAGAGAATCTGAAGGTTGCTCGGTCCAGGCAGAATAGCTACGCGGATACTCGGAGGAGACCTTTGGCATTCCAAGTCGGAGATTGGGTGTTCCTGAAAGTTTCCCCGGTGAAAGGCACTGTGCGGTTTGGTCAGAAAGGCAAGTTAACTCCGAGATATGTGGGACCGTTTGAAGTCAAGAGCCGAGTTGGTGATTTAGCCTATCATTTGACGCTTCCAGTTGAGTTCTCCAGAGTCCACGATGTATTCCAGGTGTCGATGCTCCGGAAGTACGTCCCAAATCTGAGCCATGTGATTCAATACGATGACATTCAGATTCAGCCTAATGCGACTTACGTTGAGTGTCCGCTTCGCATCGTTGGCACGCGAGAACAGATTCTCCGCACTAGGACTATCAGATGGGTTAAGGTATTGTGGGAGCATCACGGTCCAGACGATGCTACATGGGAGCTAGAGGAGTAGCTAGCACACCAGTATCCCCAACTCTTCGCTCAGGTAGGTGGTCATTCTGAGGACGGAATGATTCCTAGTGGGGGAGGATGTAACACTCTGATCCCCTTTGAGCAGGTTTAGTGGCTCATTAGTATGTTTTTATGTTGTTTATTTCTTCTGGGCTTGGTTTCGGATCTTGGATAGGTAGTTGAGTAGCCTTTGACCTGAGATAGGTTCTAAGCCCTTTTTCATAATTTTGCAATTGCTTTGAATGCATCATATTTGCATCATCTTGGTGCCAGCACATGTATTTTGTTGAGCTCATTATTTTCCATAACTGTCTCAGACCCATTCGGAGTTAATTGAAGGAGTTGGACCCTCATGTGACTTGAATCGTAAATAGCTTAAACTCATTAGACTTTGTTTTAAACTCCGAAACTATATAATGAGTCATCAGCCAAATGTCTCCTCTCCCTGCTCATTTCCTTCAACGTGCATGCAATAAACTCCAGGAGAGCTCCACGTCCATTCTCTATTCTCTTCACTTCTCTTCCTCTCTGGGTTGGTGTTGGGATTTTCCACCCATTTCGATTGGGTTCTCTCTCTCTCTCCCTCCACTCTGTTTATGCTTTGAGGTAAGTGGGTTCTTCAATTCTTCTTCTCCAATTTGGATTTTGCATCTCCCTTGCTGTGTTCTCATACTTGCATGTGTTGTTGCTTTGCTTTGCTTGGGTTTTTTGTTGGATTGGAGTTTGCCTTCAGTGGTTTGACAAAGCATTGAGGCAAGTATAAGTACAGGACTGTATAACACATATGGGTATTTTGTTGATTGTTGTGATTCTCTTGTTCTTACTTGCTTGACATGATCTACAGCCTAATTCTATCACATTGGCTTCATTGGAGCTTGTTTTGCTTCATTTGCACATGAAAGTGCAGTTTCTGTAATTGTCCCGATTTCGTTTCCAGTATTGTACGGCTAAGCCGTAATGCTGTACGGCTCAGAATCCAGAGACTCGAATTTTGAATTTTGTCATACGGGCAGGCTACGGCTGAACTGTAAATTGTTCTACAACTGAGCTGTAAGCTAACCGTGACCCAGCCGTGAATTAACACTCTGATCAGTCGAAACTTTCTGATTCCAGTACTCTTACGGAGAAGTTACGGCTATACCGTGGACTCCACCGTAGGTCAACCGTAAAAGGGTATCAGATCAGAAGTGGAAGATGACCAGTTTAGCCGTGTTCTGAAGGAAACCACGGCTAAGCCGTTGTGCATCTTACGGCTAGGCCGTAAGCTGTCGACGGCTAAGCCGTAGGTCACCGACGGCTAAACCATAAGACCTGGAAAAAGTTTGAAATTAAACTTAGGCTAATGGTGTGACCTTGTATGGCTTATATACAGGTAACCACTCATATAACCCGGCCCAATGGATTCCTTGGACCTCATGAATAGTCTCTTGGCTGTGACTCATTCATGTGAGCGTTGGTTTACTGTTAAGCACCTCCCCATTGGTGTTGGTTTAAGGGACTTCGGTGCACGTGAAAATTACAGTGCAACACTTTGATGGCAACGATGCATCGAATAACTTAAAACTACGTCATCATACATGGTTAGTGACAATGAACAACTAGATTTGAGTTGGCTTGTAATTACCCTTGATTCCGTATTAATCTGAGATGCATTGCATATTGCTTACACTCTATTCTGCTGATCTATGTTTATGCATGACGAGCTCATTTTGCTTTTGTTCTGTATAATTGTTTCATTCTTTAGTCTGTACTATGCTTTGATCTACGCAGTGCTTTGACTCATTTTACGCTATGCTTGTATACCTCTGTATTTGTACATCTCTGATTCACCATGTATTCCCAAGTGGCTCTGCCCAGAGATTTATATGTGAGGATAAGATCCGGCCTTTGCGGTCGGTGAGTCCAAAGCAGAAAATCTCCTTTCTTTTGGATTGATTTGATTGGTATTAATCTGGCTCTACTTAGTTTCAGCCCTAGGATGCTCAACGGGGTTACCTCTGGCTTCGTTCTCTGTTCTCTGTATCGCTGCAGCGCAGCTTTGTCTTGGGACTCCGGAACCCAAGAAACCGAGACCCACTTGTACCCATGGCCAGGTCGGCGGTGTTCTCATCTATCTACTCTATCTGCTCTGTATGTGAGAGAATATGGTTAATGTAGTAGCCACTTAGTTCAGTATTTCTATGTTTTGATTCATTATCATGCCTTACTTCTATGCACGATTTGCTTAGCATACTAATATGAAACTCTGTATTTAATCTTCTGTCATTATTCACTTTGATACTATGAGTGTTTCGTCCCTGTTACTTATAATTGCTGGATCGTTGTATTCATTAAGTTGTCTGTGATGTTGCAGGCACAGATCCCTTGTCCGGCTCCCCGGCGGTCGAAGAGACTGCAGGGCAGGACCTAGAGACACCCTCCGGTATGGCAGAGTGGGCTTGATCATTCTGCCGAGTGCGTTCCTGCATTTTATATTATGTGTTTTTTTTTTTTTAGAGATTTTGTATTTTGTACTTCGGACTTTGTTACTCTGTATTATTTTTATTGTACATCATGTTTTTTTTTATGTGTACTCAGCCTTGTATTTGGATTTATATCTGTGTGTTATCTACGTCTTTTTCCCATTTCGCATTTTGGTTTTCCGCTCGTTCTCTTTTGTTGTGCTTGGTATGATATCTACAACTTCAGCGTTCGCTTGCTTCGCACGTGTGAGATCCCTTGTGTGCGTGTATCTAGACTGGGTTTGGATGCACGTACGCGGGAGTACGTGTGTCACTAGTTTGGCTTTTCGCTAACCCCCTGATTTCTGGGCTCGGGTTGTGACATACGTATTGTATGGTATCAGAGCATGCTAGTTATAAGCATGTAGACATTTAGATCGCGGTGAGATGACAATATCAACTATTTGACTTGGCGTCTAATAGGTGAATTCTTGGGGGTTGACTAACTCGGGGTGTTATATATTTGTATTTTGTTCCTTTTCCATTTGCAGGACAGTACATCATGGCATCAGGATCAGGGTCTGCGGATGAGAATCAGTAGGGCCGCAATGGCGAGAGTAGATCGCTACCCCCACCCATGAGTAGTGAGGAGCATATGATGATGATGATGCAGTCCATGCAGTCTTTGCAGGCTCAGGTGGCATCTATATTGGACAAGTAGAGTCAAGCATCTCCGGCTGCGTCAGCAATTCTTCGTGTAGAACAGTAAGTGATCATCCAGCCCAAAGAAATAGATCCAAATGCTCTTTTCGACAAGTTCCGTAAGCGTGGGGCTACTGAATTCCATGGCACCGAGGATGCATTGTAGGCGGAGCAGTGGCTGGAGCAGACGGAGGAGCTTTTTGATACGATTGTGTGTAGTAATAAACAGAAAGTAGTTCTCACAGCCTCTATGCTCAGGAGTGTAGCCAAGACATGGTGGAGGAGTGTCAAGAGTTCGTTTCAGACTATGCCCAATGCCACGGTTTGGGGGACTTTCAAGCAGCAGTTCCGCCGAAAGTTCATGCCTCTTCATGTTCAGCGAGCCAAGGAAGTAGAATTCTTCAACCTTCAGCAGAGACAGACACCGGTTGCAGATTATGTACACACGTTTACAGAGCTGTCTCACTTCGTAGAGGATATGGTGAACACTAAGAGTAAGAAGGTGACTCACTTCGTCAACGGCCTAAACCAGAAGTATAAGCGTCACGTGGTTGCATGTATGTGGCTCGCTACCCTAGATGACGCTATTGACCGGGCATATGTTGCGGAGGCCATAATGGAGGAGGAGCGAACTGAGTATAAGAGGGCGGCAGGTTCTAGTGGCAGGGGTTAGTTCCAGAAGAAGTTCAAAGGCAAGCCGGGCAGTTCGAGCAGTGCTCAGGTGGCTTGTGGTTACTGTGGGAAAGATCATCCGACATAGAGATGTTGGAGGAAGAGTGGGGCCTGCTTCGGTTGTGGCTCCACGGAACACAAGCGGGCCCAATGCCCGAAGTTTCAGTCATCTCCACAGACAAAGTTCGCAGGATCTACAGCGCAGGGCAAGGTGCAGCCAGCTCGCCCAGCCCAGAGGCAGAACCGCCAGACAGCTCGAGTTTATGCTGCGACGCAAGAGGGCGAGGAGCAGGCTACGGTTGTGGAAGGTACGATTTTAATTTCTGATGTTGAACTTTTGCCTTATATGACTCAGGGCCTACACGTTCGTACGTAGCATCCCATTTTGTTGTGCAGCTACGACGGCGACCCATACCACTCCCATACTTGTTGATTGTATCCACTCCGGTTGGTAAGCGGGTAGAGTGTAGTGTTTTCTACCCTCAGTGCGATGTGCGGATAACTGGTCATCAGCTCCCTGTAGACCTCGTGTTGCTCACGACACTGGATTTAAATGTGATTCTGGGTATGGATTGGCTTGCGAGGTATCATGCTTGTATTAATTGTTACAGCAAGGCTATCTACTTTGATCTGGGTAGCGGATTCTGATTTGAGGGCAGCCAGACGAAGTGCCCGAGACGCGTGATATCTGCTTGTAAGGCAGACAGGATGCTTCGCAGCGGATGTGAGGGATTTCTTGCATTCATTTCAGAGAAGAAGGATCAGCGACAGCTCAGTGAGATCCCAGCAGTAAGTGAGTTTTCGGATATCTTTCCGGAGGACGTGCCTGAGTTACCATCGGTTCGAGAGGTAGAGTTCTCGATTAATTTTATACCAGGTACAGCACCCATCAGTAGAGCTCCGTATCGTATGGCACCTGTAGAGTTGTCGGAATTGAAGAAGCAGTTGCAGGAACTGTTGGATAAAGGGTTCATACGCCCAAGTGTTTCACCTTGGGGAGCTCCTGTATTGTTCGTAAAGAAAAAGGGTGGCAGTTTCCGGATGTGCATTGACTACAGGCAGTTGAACAAAGTGACCATCAAGAACAAATATCCATTGCCCAGGATTGATGAGTTGTTCGATCGGCTTTAGGGTGCAGCTTACTTTTCGAAGATCGACTTGAGGTCAGGGTATCACCAGCTCCGGGTGATGGATGAGGACGTTCCTAAGACAGCTTTCAGGACTCGGTATGGACACTACGAGTTCCTTGTCATGCCTTTTGGTTTGACGAATGCACCCGCAGCTTTTATAGCAGCGATGAATAGGGTGTTTGATTCCTATTTTGACCAGTTTGTTGTGGTATTTATAGATGATATATTGGTCTATTCGAAGACTGCTGGGGAGCATACAGACCATCTACGGAAGGCATTGCAGATGCTTAGAGACCACCAGTTATATGCTAAGTTGTCCAAGTGTGATTTCTGGCTAGAGCAAGTTGTATTTCTAGGTCATGTGATTTCTCGAGATGGATTAATGGTGGATCCGGCTAAGGTGGAGGCAGTAGTCCATTGGCCCCGTCCCAGATCAGTGACAGAGATCCGGAGTTTTCTGGGGTTGGCAAGATATTACCGCAGATTTGTGCAGGGCTTCGCGAAGATTTCAGCCCCGCTGACTCAGTTGACTCGGAAGAAGGTTCCGTATGAGTGGACAGAGAAGTGTGAGCATAGTTTCCAGATATTGGAAGAAAAGCTCACTGCGGCGCCAGTGTTGACGCTCCCTAATGGGAGCGAGGGTTTTGTGATCTATTCAGATGCCTCTCGAGTTGGATTAGGTTGTGTACTGATGCAGAATTAGAGAGTGATTGCCTATGGATCCAGATAGCTGAAAGAGCACGAGAAGAACTATGCCACCCATGACCTGGAGTTAGCAGCCATTGTGTTTGCGCTGAAGTTGTGGCGACATTACTTGTACGGTGTGAAGTTCGAGGTTCATTCCGATCATCACAGTCTGCAGTACTTGTTTAATAAGCATGACCTAAATATGAGGCAGTGGAGATGGTTGGAGTTCATCAAAGACTACGACTTCTCGATCAAGTACCATCCAGGCAAGGGTAATGTGGTGGCAGATGCACTGAGCAGGAGAACAGAGAGTGTCCAGGTGTTTATAGGATTTTCTGTCCTTATGCGCGATCAGCTTGTTGAGGTTCGGATGGTGGATGAGTTTGTGACGTTAGCTACTACGGTGGTGTTTCAGCCTGAGATGGTTCAGCAGATCAAGGACCGCCAGTTTGTGGATCCCCTTCTGGTGACCTTTAGAGATCAGATTGCAGATCGACCTGATTTCAGTCTGGCCAACAGAGTTTTGTACTTCAGGGGCAGATTGTGTGTTCCCGCTGTAGATGAGCTAAAGGAAAAGTTGATGACAGATGTACACAATGCCCGTTATGCGATGCACCCAGGGAGTACTAAGATGTACCGGAACTTGAAGGATAGGTTTTGGTGGAACAATATGAAGCAGGAGATCGCAGGGTTCGTGGCATAATGTTTAACCTGTCAAAGGGTGAAATCTGATCATCAGCGACCTCCAGGATCGTTGCATCCATTACACATTCTGCAGTGGAAGTGGGAGCACATTACCATGGATTTCGTCTCAGGACTTCCGCCGACCAGTAGGAAGAACAATGCGATCTGGGTGATAGTGGACCGATTGACAAAGTCAGCACATTTCCTTCCGTTCAAGATAGGGATGACATTCACAGAGCCGGCAAGGAAGTTTGTTGACGAGATAGTCAGATTGCATGGCACCCCAGTATCGATTGTGTCTGATCGTGATAGTCGTTTTGTGTCCTCATTTTGGAAAGCATTTCAGGAAGCTCTGGGCACGAAGTTGAGTTTTAGTACGGCATACCACCCCCAGACTGATGGACAGTCGGAGCGTACCATTCAGACTTTGGAGGATATGCTCCGAGCTAGCGTGCTGAATTTTGAGAAGGAATGGGATATACATTTGGCATTATGTGAGTTTGCCTACAACAACAGCTTCCATGAGAGCATTGGCATGGCTCCCTATGAGGCTCTATACGGACGCAAATGCAGGACTCCAGTGTACTGGGAGGAGGTAGGAACGAGGAGTTTCCATGGCCCAACGATCATTGCTGAGACGACTGAGAAAGTACGAAAGTGATAGAGAATCTGAAGGTTGCTCGGTCCAGGCAGAAGAGCTACGCGGATACTCAGAGGAGACCTTTGGCATTCCAAGTTGGAGATTGGGTGTTCCTGAAAGTTTCCCCGGTGAAAGGCACTGTGCGGTTTGGTCAGAAGGGCAAGTTAGCTCCTAGATATGTGGGACCGTTTGAAGTCAAGAGCCGAGTTAGTGATTTAGCCTATCGTTTGACGCTTCCAGTTGAGTTCTCCGAAGTCCACGATGTATTCCAGGTGTCGATGCTCCGGAAGTACATCCCAAATCCGAACCATGTGATTCAATACGATGACATTCAGATTCAGCCTAATGCGACTTACGTTGAGCGTCCGCTTCGCATCGTTGGTACGCGAGAACAGATTCTCCGCACCAGGACTATCAGATGGGTTAAGGTATTATGGGAGCATCACGGTTCAGATGAGGCTACATGGGAGCAAGAGGAGCAGCTAGCACGCCAGTATCCCCAACTCTTTGCTCAGGTAGGTGGTCATTCCGAGGACGGAATGATTCCTAGTGGGGGAAGATGTAACACTCCGATCCCCTCTAAGCTGGTTTAGTGGCTAATTAGTGTGTTTTTGTGTTGTTTATTTCTTTTGGGCTTGGTTTCGGATCTTGGATAAGTAGTTAAGTAGCCTTTGACCTGGGATAGGTTCTAAGCCCTTTTTCGTAATTTTGCAATTGCTTTGAATGCATCATATTTGCATCATCTTGGTGTCAGCACGTGTATTTTGTTGAGCTCGTTATTTTCCATAACTGTCTCAAACCCATTCGAAGTCAATTGGAGGAGTTGGACCCTCATGTGACTTGAATCATAAATAACTTAAACTCATTAGACTTTGTTTTAAACTCCAAAACTATATAATGAGTCATCAGCCAGATGTCTTCCCTACCTGCTCATTTCCTTCAACGTGCATGCAACAAACTCCAGGGAGAGCTCCACGTCCATTCTCTCTTCTCTTCACTTCTCTTCCTCTCTGGGTTGGTGTTGGGATTTTCCACCCATTTCGATTGGGTTCTCTCTCTCTCCCTCCTCTCTGTCTATGCTTTGAGGTAAATGGGTTCTTCAATTCTTCTTCTCCAATTTGGATTTTGCATCTCCCTTGCTGTGTTCTCATACTTGCATGTGTTGTTGCTTTGCTTTGCTTGGGTTTTTAGTTGGATTGGAGCTTGCCTTCAGTGGTTTGACAAAGCTTTGAGGCAAGTATAAGTACAGGACTGTATAACACATATGGATATATTATTGATTGTTGTGACTCTCTTGTTCTTACATGCTTGACATGATCTACAGCCTAATTCTATCACTTTGGCTTCATTGGAGCTTGTTTTGATTCATTTGCACATGAAAGTGCAGTCTCTGTAACTGTCCCGATTTCGTTTCCCGTATTGTACGGCTAAGCCGTACTGTTGTATGGCTCATAATCCAGAGACTCGAATTTTGAATTTTTTCCTATGGCTAGGCTACGGCTGAACTGTAAATTGTTCTACGGCTGAGCCGTAAGCTAACCGTGACCCAGCCGTGAATTAACACTCTGATCAGTCGAAACTTTCTGATTCCAGTACTCTTACGGTGAAGTTACGGCTAAGCCGTGGACTCCACCGTAGGTCAACAGTAAAAAGGTATAAGATCAGAAGTGGAAGATGACCAGTTTAGCCGTGTTCTGAAGGAAACCACGGCTAAGCCGTTGTGCATCTTACGGTTAGGCCGTAAGCTGTCGACGGCTAAGCCGTAGGTCACCCACGGCTAAACCGTAAAACCTGGAAAAAGTTTGAAATTAAACTTAGGCTAATGGTGTGACCTTATAGGGCTTATATACAGGTAACCACTCATATAACCCGGCCCAATGGATTCCTTGGACCGCATGAATAGTCTGCTAGGCTGTGACTCATTCATGTGAGCATTGGTTTACTGTTAAGCACCTCCCCATGGGTGTTGGTTTAAGGGACTTCGGTGCACGTGAGAATTACAGTGCAAAACTTTGATGGCAACGGTGCATCGAATAACTTAAAACTATATCATCATGCACGGTTAGTGACAGTGAACAACTAGATTTGAGTAGGCTTGTAATTACCCTTGATTCCGTTTTAATCTGAGATGCATTGCATATTGCTTACACTCTATTCTGCTGATCTATATTTATGCATGACAAGATCATTTTGCTTTTGTTCTGTATAATTGTTTTATTCTTCGGTCTGTACTATGCTTTGATCTACGCAGTGCTTTGACTCATTTTACGCTATGCTTGGATACCTCTAGCTTTGTACATCTCGATTCACTGGGTATTCCCAAGTGGCTCTGCCCAGAGATTTATACGTGAGGATAAGATCCGGCCTTTGCCGTCAGTGAGTCCAAAGTGGAAAATCTCTCTTCTTTTAGATTAATTTGATTGGTATTAGTCTAGCTCTACTTAGCCTCAGCTCTAGGATGCCCGACGGGGTTACCTCTAGCTTGGTTCTCTGTTTTCTGTATCGCTGCAGCGTAGCTTTGTCTTGGGACTCCGGAACCCGGGAAACCGAGACCCACTTGTACCCATGGCCAGGTCGGTGGTGTTCTCATTTGTCTGCTCTGTCTGCTCTGTATGTGAAAGAATATAGTTAATGTAGTAGCCACTTAGTTCAGTATTTCTATGTTTTGATTCATTATCATGCCTTACTTCTATGCACGATTTGCTTAGCATACTAATATGAAACTCTGTATTTAATTTTCTGTCATTATTCACTTTGATACTATGAGTGTTTCGTCCCTGTTACTTATAATTGCTGGATCGTTATATTCATTGAGTTGTCTATGGTGTTGCAGGCACAGATCCATTGTCCGACTCCCCGGCGGTCGAAGAGACTGCAGGGCAGGACCTAGAGACACCCTCCGGTATGGCAGAGTGGGCTTGATCATTCTGCCGAGTGCGTTCCTGCATTTTGTATTATGTGTTTTGGTTTTTTTTGGAGATTTTGTATTTTGTACTTCGGACTTTGTTACTCTGTATTATTTTTATTGTACATCATGTTTTTTTTATGTGTACTCAGCCTTGTATTTGGATTTATATCTGTGTGTGTTATCTACGTCTTTTTCCTATTTCGCATTTTGGTTTTCCGCTCGTTCTCTTTTGTTGTGCTTGCTATGATATCTACAGCTTCAGTGTTCGCTTGCTTCGCACGTGTTAGATCCCTTGTGTGCATGTATCTGGACTGGGTTTGGATGCACGTGCATGGGAGTACGTGTGTCATTGGTTTGGCTTTTCGCTAACCCCCGATTTCTGGGCTCGGGTTTTAACACTTTCTTACTAACTTAAGGTTAGAAATAGTTCAGATAAGGAGAAAAAGCATGCATATCACTTAGATAAAATGGATACAAGGGCCATCAAGCATAAAAAGGATGAAAACATATTCCTTTGGTTGTCTCACTTGGGAGGGTTTTTAGGCCATATCGGAAATTGTGCCAAGCTTCTTTAGGCTTCATTCTATTCCTTAAAAGTTATAGGTTCAGAATGACACATCTTTGGCATAATTTTTCTTACATAAAGCACCCTTTTTCATATTTGTACAGAAACAATCCGTAATAAAAAAAAGTGATGATTACCAAAGGTTTTAATCAATTCCATAGCCAAATTAAGCACTCTTAGTGGTTATTCAACATTCCAAAAGTTGAGAAAAAAAAGAAGTTCCAATACTCTAAAGGCATCACAGAAGTGAAACAGAGCAGAAACGAGGACGAATAGTGGCCATTTCAATCACTGTCTATCAGTGACCGTAAGCCACGATCACCCCTTCTTGTATTATTATTTTTCTTTTTCTTTTTTTTTTTTTTTTGCATTTTCTACCCCTTTTTCATGTGTTTTCTTGTAATTTTCAAGTTTAGATCACATTTGAGATCAGAAGGAGGGGTTTTAATTTTTCAAAACTTGTAAACAACCTGCATTCCCGTAGTCAGAGCATTGACCCATGTAAACAAATGGAAATTAATGATGAACTGCAATTATTTTCCCCATTTTTCTTAACACTTGAAGTGTGTGAATGTTGGACTTGAACCCATTGTATTTCACATCACATTTCGAACGGGATCACACATCATTGAGCAAATTAAGACCTTGTTCGAAAAAAAATCAGGACCCTCAAGGGATCGCTCCACTAGCAATAGCCAAAAAGTCAACCTTAATAAACTGATGACACATAAAGAAGTCACCAGCATGATAACCACCGATAAAGAGGAAAATCAGTTAAAAAAAAGGGGATGTTTCCCAAATACCCCATGGAATTCGACCTTGTTTCATTCCCTAAAAATTATAAATAGCCTACCTTCCAAGCCTACACAGGGAAGGATAGGTGCATCAACATCTGGTGCAACTTCAAGTAATTACTAAGAGGTTTGCCAAAAGCAAATGCCTTGAAGATCTGCTGATTCATCAGTACAAGCAAGGGTATCACCTTTGATTGGTATTGGCAGTTGCCTGAATATTCTCTTACCTCTTATATAGTTTTAGAAGAAAATTTTGTGCTACAATTCCATGAAGAAGATCAGGTGGTAACCCTCAACTTCCTCAGCAACATTAAACAAGAGGATGATGAATTCGGCCAAACTTTTATCAACAGGTGGAGGGCCCTCTCATACAGGTGTATGTAACCTCCATCATAAAAGGATGCAATACAGATGTGCATGAACAACCTCAGGAATGAAATCAGTGCCATGATGGTGGGGTTGAAAACCAAGTCTCTCTCTAGGCTCATTGAGACAACCACCAAAGATGAAAATGCCCACAAAGAGCTGGACAAGAAAGAAGGAAAGAAGAGTGATTCTACCACTTCAATTAAGATGCCCAAAAGTGGGACATAGAAAGAGGAAGTGTTTAATGTTCAAACCCGGCTAATGAGCAAACTCACAAGGAGGAGTATGAAAGGAGGAAAAATGCAAAACATCATTTTGATGAGGATATCAAAATCATCTTTCGATCCTTAGTTGAAAAAAGAAATCGAGCTTCCAACCTTAAAAGGATAAACCAGGAAGGGAAGGTTAATGATCCCAATTACTATGCATACGACAGAGTGGTCTCATATCCCTTGAATGATTGTTTTATCCTCAACGAGAAGATTAATAAGAAATGGAAAAATGGGGTGATTACCTTAAATCAAAAGTATGATTTAGAACCCGTTAACATGCTTGAAACCAAAGACAGTTGAATTTGAGGTTGTAAATCGAGTCCAACATGAAAACAGCCTGATACCTATCAAGACCAACTTCGAAAGAGAACTATGGGTCCACTCCAACCTAGTCAATGATAAAGACTAGGAGGTGGTCAAAAGACCATCAGAAAAAGAAAAGAAGAGAGGTAAAAGAAAACCAAAAAGATGACATGAAAAATCCATACCTCTCCAGCAAAACAAAAAAGGTGAAAAGATCTCAGAGGAAGAAATCTCTCCTTTCAAGCCAGAAAACCCTTCACACTGGCAGATTTCATAGTCCATGTCAGCAATAGTGACGAAGAGGACCCACAAATCTCCAATTGCAATTGGATATCCTGGGCCAACTATCCTTAATTTGGATTCCAAAAATGAAAATAGAAAAATCCTACCTTCATGGATGACCCAGTGGAAGAAGAATATTTTTCTAATGAAATTCAAATGAAAAAGATATCCTCTACCTCAAAATGCTAGAAGTGATTGTTTCCTTCTATGACTCCTATGCGCCAACAGAAGATGACTAGCGGGTTGATTAGGGGACGTGGATATGAACTACACCGGAAAGAAACATGGATCCTCGACTGATCAATTGGTTGCATTACCAATTCAAGGCTACCAAAGGCTGAAGAAGTCTTCAATACTTGAACAGCCCCAAGGATGGAAGAAAGCCCGACCATAGAAGAAGGAGCACATTCAAGGAGGAATTACAAGGCTAACTATGGTCAGTCTTTTTCTTATTATGTAAATCCCACACAAAGAGGCACAAATGTTAATATTCCAAAGAATGATAATGAAAAGCCGCCAAGTGCATTTAAGTATAATGTTATAGAACACCTGAACACATACCAGCACACCTGCACATCCTTGACCTGCTACAAATGTCAAAAGAAACTTGCAATAACTTAATGCGGGAACTACAAGCACTCAATCAAGAGGACCAAACTCGTGGAATAGGTACACCAGATCGAGAATGAATATCAGAATGGAAAGATTGAAAAATCAAAAGAGAGATCAAGAATGAATATCAGAATGGAAAGATTGAAAAATCAAAAGAGAGTTAAAAATGCTTTTGCGTTCAAAATTCGGTTAGGGTAACAATTTCCTTCTCAAAAGAAAATTTATTGCAGGGTGAAACCAAACATACTCGGTCCTTCTATTTCACATCTCATGTAAAATAAATGCTAATACCAATGGTGCAAGTCAATCCTAGGTCGTTTAATCTCATTACCATAACAACCCTGTAAGAGCTAGGCATTCCAACCAGCAAGCTATCTAGCACAAATACGTCGATACAAGGGTACAATGAGGAAGTGTAGAACCCAATTAGGAAAATACACATCAAGTCCCAATCAGGAATCTAAAGTTAGAAGCCACATTGTATGTCATCAAAACTAGGGCATGCTATAACATCTTACTTGGAAGAAGATGGCTACACTATTATGCCATTGTGCTTTCCACATTACATCAGTGCCTCAAGTATATCAATGACAGAGGCAAGGTGCATCGTGTCTTTGCATATAAGCAACCTTTCAAAACAAAGGAAGTATACTTTATAGATGTGACAATGTACAAAAAAGAGTCAGAGAACCCAAAGCCTAAAAGAGAAGGGTAAGACACAACTAATAGGGGACCAAACAAAGACCCCTCAAAAGAAGAAAGAAAGCAAGGCTCGGGTTGTCAGGTTTACAGAACAGTTAACTGTGATTAATGATAAAAACGGCCCTCTGATCATCTCGGTAAAAGCATTTCAAGATCAGGCCTTTATGATCCAAACCAAGAAGCATGGCAAATCAATCGTGACAATGTCGCGATCCATTAAAACATCCAAGGACCAGTCTCCTTCATCTAAATGGGAAAGGCCAAACAAGAAAATGATGAGCCAGTGCTTGACTTCATCAATAGATGGAAAAAACTAGCTGAAAGGTGGAAAGATCCCATATCAAAATAAGTCAGTCATACTTGGTGCTAACATGGACTCCAAAGTTGCATTCACTCTAAGATAATCGGGATGGAGATTAAAACCCTTGATCAACTAACCAAGATCGATGAAAGGGTAGAAGGGAAACTCTTACACCCTACGTCAAGCTCGCAACAAAGCCATCAAGTTGATTAGGAAACAAGCAAGAAAAAGAGTAGAAAGTTGCTGCAAGATAGATAAAACAAGAACAAGGAGAATCATCTCAAAGATTCATCTGTAGATGGATAGACCTAGCCAACCAATGTGCTAAGTTACCATTACAAAAAATTTGCATGATCCTCTGCCAGCAAGGACTTCACTATCTCATTCAAAAAGCCATGATAGGTATGCAATTCCAGTCATATGAAGAACTATCCTAGTTGATACAAACATCGAAATAAGTGCTACCTATCCGATCAGTAGACTGAAAAGATGTTACTCCATGTTTGCTATGTCTGTTGCGTATGACTTCGACACTAGATCAGAACAAGACACAAATAGGCCGCAGACCACCTAGAAGATCACTACATTCCACCTCTGTACTAGTGACCAACTCCGGCCCCCATATATAATGCTGATGGTAGGACCGGCTCAATACAATCCACATTCGATCGTCTCTTGTCAAGTAGAATATGTTTCCTCTTCATATCCCATGGAAGAAATCACTAATCAAGGACGAGGGGTGTTCAAACTTTACAATTGGCAGTCTCGCTAAATGATGAAAAACATGGGTTATGATCTTAAAAGGCCAACTAGGCTACGAAGCAGAAAAAGCATCTTAGTCCCCCATGATGGCATGCCCTTAAATAATAGGAATTCGGAAGCAAAGGCCGTATAAACACTCATACTTATGGCCTTAGGTACATCCCCTACGGCAATATCCCTGAAGAACTTCCTAACCTCGAAGTGGAGGCTATTTTCTCCGCAAATGAATATGAGATGGATGACTCTGAAGAAACACTCTTGGCCTATGAACCTTATCACTAAGCTCCTTTCCAATAGAATGAAAAAGGTAGGGAAACAACAATAGCCCTCTACAAGTTATGGCCTTCGGATGAAGGATCAAGCAGCCAAAGTCAGGAGGGGTGGGATCACCTTGAATCAAATGTGAAAGCCGAGAGGCCAATAAAAATAAATCCTTGGAAATGGATAAAACCCTAGCTCAAACCTGAAAATTACACTCTAGAAGGATTTGCAGAGTTGGAAGCTTCTGAGAACAATGTGGAAGAGCCCTCTGCTAACCCTCTAACAGAGGACAAGGTCCATGAAGTAAAATTAGGGACCCTTGAAAATCCTTTCCCCACCTTTGTGAGTTCAAAAATAGGAGGAAAAAAACATGCAAAGTATATCAGTTTCCTGCATGAGTTTGTAGATTGGTTTGTTTGAACTTATGTAGAGATGCCCGAACTTAACCCAAAAGTAAACAATTCATAGGCTAAACATCACCTTAGATGTAGAACCGGTAAAACAAAACCAAAGATGAACAAAGCACAACAAAACAGACAACATCGAAAAAGAAGTCCAAAAGCTTAAGGATGTTAAGTTCATCCGTGAGGAACAACAACTAGATTGGATGGCAAACATAGTTCCATTCACAAAGAAGAATGTTCAAATTAGGGTTTACATTGACTTCAGGGACCTGAATAATGCATGTCCAAAGGATGACTTTCCATTTCCCATTCCAGAACTTATGATAGATAATAAATCTAGATATGAACTGATGTCATTTATGAATGAATTATGCGGATACAACCAAATAAAGATGCATCTTAATGGGAAAAAACATAGTTCATTTTGGACTCCATTGAAATTTATTACCACACTATAATACCTTTTGAGCTCAAGAATACCGAGGTGACCTACTAGAGATCCATGATGAAAATCTTCAAAGATATGTAGCATAAGACCATTGAATGCGACGTTGATGACTTAACAATAAAAAGCAAGAAAGCCACTGAACATTTGACATATCTTCGTAAAGTCTTCAAGCAATTACAAAAGTACAAACTCTACATGAATCCATTAAAGTGCTTCCTCGGAGTTTCCTCAGGAAAGTTGCTAGGGTTTATTGTTTGAAAAGAAGGAATCGAGCTCGACCCTAGCAAAGTCAAAGCCATACTTGAAATGCCCCCACCTTAAACTCTGAAGCAGCTTAGAGGATAGTAGGGAAAATTGGAATATATCAGAAGGTTCATCTCGAATCTATCTGGAAAGTGATGACCATTTTCCAAGCTAATGAAGAAGGGAGTAGAATTCATATGAGATACAGAATGTGATGATGCCTTTAAAGACATTAAAAGATATCTCAGCAACCCACCTATTCTTACGGCCCTTGTATCCAGAAGACCATGCATCCTTTACACAAAGGACTCTGGATCATTCATTAGGGCACTACTTGCTCAAGAGAACAATGAAGAGAAAGAAGTCTCCCTCTATTACCTCTTTCAAATGATGGTAAAAGCACAACACAAGTATTCTCCGATTGAAAAGGAATGCTTGGCTCCCATGTTCGTTGTTCAAAAATTACAACATTACTTATTCTCCTACACCATATACTTAATTTCTCAGATAAATCCGATAAAGGTATTAGTGTCAAAGCCAAAGATTTAAGTGATTAACTGTCAAAATGGTCCATTCTATCAACATAGTATGACCTCATATACATCCCTGTAAAGGCCATCAAAGGGCAAGCCTTGGCCGACTTCATTGTAGAACATCCACTGATGAAAGGCTCTAAACTCGTAGAGGAGCTGCCAGATGATCCAGTATTCCTCATAGAAGAACCATCAACAAAGGTAAATCCAGATGTTCTCTAGACCATGTATTTTGACAGAGCTTCAAGAACCAATGAACATCGCCGATGGTAGTAGGAGCAGGAATCATCTTCTATAGCCTAAAAAAGACATACATGCCGCACTCTTTCTCTCTAACTAAAGGATGATCTAACAACAAAGTAGAATACACGACCCTAATTATCGGACTAGAACTCGCCTTGGGGAGCGGCATCAACATTCTAAGGGTCTATGAGGATTCTCAGCTCATCATCAAGCAGATAAACATAGAGTATGATATAAAGACACCAAGCCTATTGCCATATCATGATCGAGCTCAATAACTAAGGAAATAATTCACCCTAATTGAGTTCAATTATATCCCTTGGCATCTGAACACCAAGGCAAATTTGCTAGCTAGTTTAGCAGCATCATTGGTCATACTAGAAAGTGATCAAATTGACATTACGATCGTCAAATGAAGGTTTCTACACTTCTGGAAACTCTCCTAACCGATGCAAAGTGTTTTAGATAAACCAGAAGCCGAATTTCTTCCTTCGAGAATTCTTTCCATTACTGGTGGGAACTCTTCATCGATTACATACTATATGGAGTCCTACTAGAAAACCCCAAAGATAGAGCAAGCATTCAAACATGGGCTTTTAAGTCCTACTTTGACATGCCATCAAAAATGTAGTATTGAAAATCCTATGATGAGATACTTCTCTGTTACTTATCCTAAAAAGAAGCAGAGGAGACTCTGAACGAGGTACACACCGAACTATGTGGAGCACATCTGTAAGACCAAAATTATATGATTAAATTCGAAAGCTAGGTTACTACTGCCTGACCATGGTCTCCGATGCTATGAAATTTGTAAAAGGATGCAGGGAATGCAAATTTATGGAGACTACATGCATATACCACTAGAAAATCTACATCTAACTTTTGTTTCTCGACCAGATCAATCTATTTCCTCAGAGATGTTAGGGGATTCTCAAAATAGTTTTGTTCAAGAAAATTTCCCACTCTCAATTGCTTGAGCTACAACATTTCTCATTTAAGAACTTTCTTCTTATCAAGCACTACCTTTTGATAAACGTTAGATACTTGGCCAGTTCACCCTTGCCAAGCCCCTACTTATTCAAAAATGGCATAAAAAATAGATATCAAGGGACTTATGTCCATCAAACTAGCTCCTACCCCCAAAACCAAGTCAACCGAACATTGGAAGAAGCCAATAAACTTGATGTCACAAGAAGATAATGCACTAAGAAGGCCACCAAGGAGGAGCCACATAGAATCCTTAGTAATCTCAACAGTGTCCAAGTCCTCTTTAGTGGCATAACTCTTATGAGGAGGTTCACCTTCCAACGACTGGCTATAACCAACTGTGGTTGTTTAATCAACTCTCACAATGAAAAGTCCTATCTCAATTATCATGATAGTTATGCTCAGCACAATCATTTCAGTTGAACACTTCCTATTCAAAGGAGCCACTCCCTTATTACGAAAGGCTACAAAGACTGGTGAAACAATGATAAGTCCTTCACCTTTAACATGAACCCTCAAGGAGTGCTCAACAATAGTTTCTTGAGGTTGTTGCTGGATCCCTTCCACGTTACTTGCTTTCAAGGTCCTGGCATCCGAAACTTCCTGCCCTAACTTAGCTAAGAGCACTTGAACACCCGCATTGTGGGCCACCATGGGAATACCTTGGGCCAATCCTTTTCATGAGATCCTTTTGGAAAAACATCCAAGCTCGAGCTAGTTGACCCAACCACAATCACGGGGTCAGCCTTCAACTTCACAGCAATCTCTTCCAACACCATTCTAACTGGCTCATCATTTGGGGTTAAAATCACCTTAGTACGATGACGGTCACCATTAGGGTAGCTTCCACATTTGGAGCAATTTCTTTTAGCATAACCCTAGTGGCCACAACAACCATTTCATCCTTATCTACCTCCATGGGGATCAAAGTTTCAAATAACGATTGTCCTTTAGGAACACCTTCTTCAAGGTATTCAGCAAGGTCCCTTGCAAAGTCACTCACAACCGAATGTTGGAAAGAACTTTCATCTAGGACAATCGGCCCTGCTTGAGTAGCCCCATCTCCCATAGGAGTCAATTGCTCATGATCTACAGATAATTCTAATCGTGGTTCGATGACTGAATCTGTAACACTCCGACCCAGCTTGACCTCGTTTAGTGGGTAATTAATCTTGTTTTCATTTCTAATCGTGTTTTGTTTGTGTTTTATTTTCATTACGGGTCATGGATAGGTAGTTGGGTTGAGTTTGACCTGGATTAAGTAGACCAAGCCCTTTTTCGTAATTTTAGCTTTTTTAAGACATGGTCATTTTTTCGTCATCTTGATGTCAACACGTGTCTTTCGTTGAGCTCGTTAACTTTCATAACTACGTCGTTTGCAACCGATGTCGTGTGATTCGATTGGACCCAGATTTGACTCAAACTGAAAATAGACTGTTGACTTGGACCCTCTTGTAATTTGACCACCTCATGAGCTTATATATAACCCATCCATCGACCAACTCACATTTCCTTCTCTCGTTTTCTCTCTTTCTCCTCACTGTGCACGTGGAGCTTAGCTCTCTCCCTCCTTCTCTTGAATTCTCTCCACCGAATTGCTCTCCTCCATCGATCAAGAGGAAGTTGGGTCTTGCATGTGAGGTGAGTGGATTCCTTCCATTCTCTCATCTCCCTTCTCTATCTCTTCTCCTTCTTGTTTCCATCGTTGCATGGTGTGTCTGTGTTGTGGATTTCTTTCCAATCCTCATGCATGCATGTGGTTTGATGTGTGTTAGGTTGTGTTTGGATCCAAGAACTTCAATTGGGCAATTGATTTCCAATTAAGGCAAGTATAACCATAACTTTGAGAACCCATGTTGGTATGCATTTGATTTGGTTGGTCTTACATGAATTAATAGGGAAACATGTGTTTACAGCCCATTTGATACTCATTGATTCAGTACTTGTCTATTTCCATTGAAGGGTTGCAATTCTGATACTTCCCCAGACATTCTGTATATGTTTCAGAAATTTGAATTCGTGCAGGTACGGCTAAGCCGTATGCCACTTACGGCTCAAAGTCTAGAGAGAAGAAAAACCCAGTTTTCCTCTACGGCTAGGGCACGGCTAAGCCGTGGATTGCCCTACGGCTAAGCCGAAGTTCAGCCGTGGCCCAGCCGTAGAACAATACAGGGTGCATTTTCTGGATTTAACTGAGAGTCATCAATTGACAAACCTTCTACGGCCCAGTCACGGCTAAGCCGTAGACCACATGTGGCTAAGCCGTAGCACACACACGGCTAAGCCGTATTAACACTAGACTGATGTAAAACAAGGATAGGTGTAAGGGAAAGACCGATATGGCCTTCATGATAGAATGTAGAGTACCCAACCCTGTCCAACGGAATGTGATACAACGCGTGAATGATCTCGAGGGCTGCGAATCATTCATGTTCGTTATCCGGATGTTAAGCACCTCCCCATGGGTGTTGGTTTAAGGGACTTCATGCACCGCCCGATTCAATGCAACACTAGACAACGGTGCATCGAATACCTTAAAACTACATCATCATGCACGGTTAGAAACACCGGATAATTAGATTATAATTGGTTTGTAAATAAAGATGATTCGATTTCGCATGATTTGTTACATAACATATTGCATTCGATCATTGATCTCAACGCTCTGATATGATTACTTGTATTCCGTTACCTTCACATTGCGACTCCTTACCTTGAGTATGCATGTATGATATGTTCACTCACAGATACGCACGTATGACATGTTGACACGATCTACTCATGGTTTCCATGATTGACTCTGTATGGTCAGGCACTACTTAGCCTCAGCCTTAGGATCCCGACGGGGTGAATTTGGTATAGTTATATGGACTTGCTGCAGTAAGGATAAGTCTTGGGGAACCGGACCCCAGGAAACCGAGACCCATTGTACCCTGGCCCGGACAATGGTGTTCTTTGCACGTTATAAGATCCCTCTTTTGGGAGCATATGGTAATGTAGTAGCCACTAGTTATGTACACATCATGTATTCATTGATTCACTTAGCATATTTCTTTCTTGCATGACAGCCTAGTATACGAAAATGCCTTCTTTAATCACATGATGTTCTTTATTCTATTAGACACAGCGTGTGTTAACTTGCTATGGTTTATACTTTGCTGAATCTTCGTATTCACAGTTGTTTTTGGTGTTGCAGGCCCAGATACCCCTGCCGAACCCTCGCCGGTCGGCCAGACTCCAGATGAGACCTCCGGGGCCCCATCAAGCCTAGAGGAGTGGATGTGATCACTCCACGGGAGAGCGTTCTTGGCATGCATCATTGGAGTCTTGTTTTGTGGATTTTCAGACTTGTATTTGGCATGACATGTCATTATTGTATATATTCTTTTGTTCTTTTTGTAAGACTTTCATATGTCATTATGTCAGTTCGTCCTTTGTATCCTCTTCTTGCACTGTTAGTTTATGTTTCTGATATTTACAGCTTCCGCGTACTTGCTTGGCACGTGTGAATGTTCCCTTGTACGTGTGCATTTAGACTCGGTCTATGTGTGCATGCACGGGAGTACGTGTGTCATTAGGTTTGGCTTTTGTTAACCCCCGAACCCTGGGCTCAGGTTGTGACAGAATCCACCACATGCATAACTGGCTCGTCTGATCAGGCTACGGTCTCAGTTGTTCTATAGACAAATAAGGACATGAAGTAAGTTAAAACCAAACAAGCAGGTAAAGAAAAACGATCACCTTCGGGTCTGTGGGCAGACTCTTTAGAAATCACTTAAGTTGCCTCGCAATGATCTTCTCAATTGACAACTCTGACATAGGTGGAGCCTGAGGGATATATGGAGTAATCTCTGCAAATTTCGGAGGACTTGTGGCAAACATCATGCCTTCGCCACCAAATTCTAAAAGGAAAATGGAGTCAAACAAAAAAGAAAAAGATAAACATGATAAAAGGAAAGGTGACGTAAGATACCATAGGTCTTTATGACAGGATTTGCCGTTATCTCTTTTTTAAATGTAGGGTCCGCCGTCATTTTTTCTTTAGAAGTAGGGACCGTTACCTCTGCAAAAGGAAATGAGAAGCTATCACGAAGTTCAAGAGAAATAAAAAAAATCAAATGAGAAAATACAAGGCTTACCCACAGCAAGTTGAGTAGACTTATTAGTCCTAGAGTGGTAGGGTCTCTCCTTTTTCTTCTTGGGCTCAAATTCAGGTTTATTGAGGCAACCCAATAACTTCTTCTACAACTACTTAGACACTAGCTTTATCATAATTTTTTCAGTAACTTCATGGGAAGAAGAACCAGTGGTGGTAGACTTGGAAGAAGAACCCCCAACATCCTAAGCCAACATAGAGGGAATCAACGAGCCGTTGATGCAGGGAGATTCTATAACCAAATCATCAAAAGCGCTACAAGTATCCTTAACACCTCCATGTCTTATCAACCACTTGGATTGTCCATAACAAAAAGCTCGAAACTTCCCTTCTTCGGCTTTGTCTCGGTTAGCCCTTGCTTTCTGGAACACACCACTAACAGTGCTCACCCTCTGAAGCTCGCGAAGAGCTAAATGGCTTTTCACATACCATTGAGCAAAGTTGGAGGTCACCTTGGCATCTGCCTAGATGGGATGAAGGAAGCTCGCACTAGTCTCGATGGCATTGAAAAATCTCTAGGCGTTTATGGCATCTAGCATAGTGCCATGGCCACCTCTCAAACTACATGGGCCTCCCACAATGCCCTAGGAAAAGTAGAACTGCCATCCAAATCTTGAAGACACGTAAGGCTCAATCTCAGCATCATTGTCTCTCCCGTAAACAAGCTCTCCGGGTCTAATAGAAACCAAGCACTCCCTCTCTAACAATGAGGAGGGAAAAGCTCTAATTAGTACCGTTGAAGGATCAATAGGGGCTTGGGTGCCAACTATACCCACCCTCTTTGCTTCCAGGACCACTGTCGGCATTTTGAAAATCATGAAGTTATGATGGTCCTACAACCGATGTCATGCTTCAGTAAGAGATAAATTAATTCTTTATCGCAGGTCATGGTTCTGTAGAATGGAAGATCTTGATGGTCACCCAATTTATGTAAGTTGGTGCAATGAAAGACAAACCAAGTATTCAAAAGATGCATCGGAAAAAACTCTTATTATAAACTTTCCTCTGCCGCACCAAAAAGGAGATAAGCTTTAGCTCAGCACACATATAGCTAACCAAGGCAAGTGCTAGCACCAGCCTCTCTCCAAAAGCCATACAAAATGAAAAAAAGGATATAGCCATTCCAGACCTCCTTCCTGATGTCGCGAAAATCACTTATGAAAGCCATGCTATAGGTACATGGCCAAGAGATAGTGGTGCTTCATGCCTTCAGAAAACTTTTTCTCCATCATCTTTAAGAAGCACAAGCTGTTGACAATATCCACTATCTCGGGACCCTTAAAGGTCTCACCAGGTGTGACCACTCGTTGTCTCAATTCATCTTGCTTCACAAAAAAGGGGACAGCCTCTTTACAAGCATTTGCCACCTAAACAATGGTCTTTATGTTGGAATGGTTGTCCCACGACATCTCATATAAGGCAAAGAGTTGAAAGTAGACATCCTTGAACTTGTCACTCCTCGCCCTAAGGGAACTGTTGTAGGGAACAATCTCTTTATAAAGAGCACCTAAAATTGGTAGCCTAAAAACTTCTCGCAACTCTTGAAAAAAAAACACCCCCCCCCCCCAACAATTCAGCATCAGGGGTGATGAAAGTCTTAGTGGCCAAATAGAAGCTTTCAAGGATGGCGCGACACACCTCCTTGTTATCCTAAAGGACTAAGTCCCTGGTGACTAAGACAGCTTCATAAATACTGACCCTCTTTAGTAAGGCTTCACATTCTTTAAGGACCACATCGGTCCATGTCTGCCAGGCTTCAAAGAGAGTAAACCACCCTCATGGGACATTCTCCTTTATCCAAGCACTACCGTTATCTACAAGAATCATTAAGCCTATAATACGAAACTAAGAAATATGGCTCTGCACTAACAAGGTTGCATGATTAGGCACCAACATCTTAATACGTCATCCCTTTCCTTCAGCATAGTAAAGTGGCTTGCTAAAAAAGACTCTCGTCTTTTAGTGAGGCATGAACTTCCCCCACTTCAAGTCATCATGCCTCAGATGAATGGAGGCAGGCAACTCCAATAGCTAAGGACCTCTCTTGTATTGATCCTTGGTAGCGAGGTCGACTCATACACCATCCTTATTAAAATACCAATAGACCAATAAGTCAATACTCTAGTCATATTGACAACCATCATTGTCATTAGAAATGCAATCTGAATTCCTCTAGGTGACCTGCTAATCATCCTTCCATGGAAAATCACTGAGGATGTCTCCATAAACTAACAAGTTGTGAGTAGACAGCAAACACACCCTCAACTCCATTCGAGTCTCGACAATGTGCGCTTCTACACTCTCCTAAATCACTTTAAACTGGGCCGTAGCTTGACAACCAATAGTTCATAGAGAAGGGGGAGGGTTGAAAGAAGAAGAGGAGATTTTGCCTTGAGCAGAAGAAGAAACAACCTTTTCACCCATGTCTGCAAATAGCAAAGTCAAACAAAGCACGGGTGAAAGTCTAAGTTTAAAAAAATAATAAATTTCTACTGAAATTTCGACAACATTTCCCCTAAGTAAAAAGGAGGTGACGAGGCCCCAAAGAAAAATGGTATATTTACCTCCAAGTCATGGTAGCACTTAGGCGAGTGCATGAAGCCCAAAGATAAGGCTTCCAGGTCAAAGCAATGTAAAGCTTGCTAGAAGCAAAGTTAGGGTTTTGGTCCACACAAGTGAAAATAAAAGCATAAGGCAACATACAATACATCAGAGAAAGCATCCAAGCATGAAGAAGTTCAAGAAATTGGCTAAGGCATGAGAGACATCCGACTACCCAAAGAAGACCCCTTGGTCATCTAAAAAAAGCTTAAAAATGGCTAAGGCATGAAAGTTTCTTGGTTATTCAGAAAAAAACCATCAGCGATCAAGGGGGAAATCCAGAAAAATAGCTAAGGCATGGGAGCCTCTTGACTGCTCAAAGACACTTAGTATACTACCGACTACCTAGAATTGACTCTTGGTCATTCCAGGAAGACAAAAGGCCACAAAAATACGATCGGCCATTGGAATTCAAATCTACATAGTGGGTCAATCGGCTATTTCGAAGTTGAAATTTCAAAACTCCTTAGAACTTGTGAAAACTTGTAAAAAATTAAGGAAAACCTGAACCCCTATCCAAATCCAGCAGGCTCCTACAATTTAATAATAAAATCAAACCAAAAAACCCTAAGAAAATTTAAATTCCCCTTTTCCCACGGGTGGGATAGCCAACTATCACAAGTTCAAAACTTGATAAAATTTCCCATGAAAAAAGCAAATAACTTCTAAACCCAAACAAGAAGGAAGAATAACTTATGTGCATCACATCTCAACACAAAATGAAGCCAATGCAATGAGGAGGAACCCAAAAGAATTGGAAGATCCATTTGGCTATGGAAAAAATAGAAGAAGATGAACAATCATGCATCATTTAACCAAGGATTGGGCTTTCAAAACCTTTTTTCATCATCAAACAAAGAAAAATGAAAAGCATTACAAGAGATGATGCACGCATCTTTTGGATTCAAAGAAAACATAATGTGAAGATTGAAAGATTAAAGAAAACAGTAGAGCTAGTTGGCTCTATAATTGTGAAAAAAAAACATGAACCCAAGGAAGGTGATGAAAGGAAAGAAGGCTTACTAGTCATTTAAAGCATCAATTGATGGAGAAAATCAAAGGAGAAAAGTAGCAAAAGCTTGAAAAAATAGTTGGAAACCATAACACGAAAGTCCTAGAGGTACAAGGCAAAATTCGCAAAGTGGGAATTTGAAAAGTCTCACTGCCTTTTATAGGCAAAGCCAATCGGTTGCCTAGGGTAATGCCTGTGGTAGCTAAAAGGCAATGGTTTATCTATTTACCCCACTTTTATGCTTTTTCAAAATTTCAAATTCCCGAAACCCTTTTTCCTTGATATTCCCCTCCAAAATGCCTTCTAAACAAGTGGCTACATGATCAGTATCGACTTCTTTGATCTTTCAAACCCTCGATCATGTAAAAATAGTCAATTTTCATATAAAACTTAAGGTGGATCCATAGCTCACAGAAAAGCAATTCACTTGCTAATTCCAACATTTTGATGATCAAGCATCTCTCTTCTTGTATAATAAAGACCGTCTTCATACCCTTGATAAAAAAATCAACATCAAGAGCTCCAGTCAAAGCACCTTTACCCAGTTACAAAAATCTTCTCAACTGAACAAAAGCACCCCGAATTCGATCAAACACCATTTTTAGTGGAAACAAAAGCACACAAACCAACCCAATTTCCATTAAGTAACTATATAAACCTTTAGATAAACCTCCAAATATCTCAAGGCTCAAGAAAAACCCTCATTCATATGAAAAAACAAAAAATTTCCATGAAAAAATAGGATTAAAGAAGGAAGTTTTCCACAGTCCAACACATTTTCCATTATCTACAACAAAACTCTTTAACCTTTTCAAACCTTAAGAACCATGACAAACCAGTTCCCACAAACAATAACACATACAAAATGCTCGAGAAAAGAAAAAAAGTAAGAGCAGGATAGTCATCATTTTCAAGTCAGCATCTTTTGAGGCACAACCATTGCAGGCAAAACCCTTCATCAGTGCACCTCGAGGGGGGCATTTATTGACATGCAAAAAAAAATTTGCGGAAGAATTCAAGAAGAAAATCAACTATGCAAAGTAAAAGTGAAGATTCAAACATATCTCAAACTCAGCAAAACAAACCCTAAACAACTCAACGACAAAGTATAAAAGGTCTCCTTAAAGTTTAGGCAAGAAAACAAATCAAAAGAACTTTAAAAATGAAAAAAGAGTGTAATGGCCGACTAAACAAGGCAATGGCTGATTGCACAATGGCCTATGGCACAAATGCAGTGGCTGATTATCACATGGCCGATTGAAGAAAAGCACTAGCCGTTGTGAATTTCTGACAACTTAGCTGTAGCCAAGCCAGATTTGGTTAAATCATTTCCTGGTTGATTTGAAGCTAATTAGCATGATTCAAGGGACAAAGATCCAGCTGCCGCCTTACACAGTTAACCATATAAGGGTAATTGACCATACAAATACACAGTCGGCTGCTCCCTTGAAAATCTAATTTTTGCCCAAGTTTCTCCCTTCCACAAATGGTTGGATAAGACTTGTGAGGGCTATAAATAGTCCCCTTGGGCACCCATTGCAACAAACACTGAATCATCACCAACAACGCAACCATCAAAGCATATGAGACTTTTTAAGTTTTCTTTAAGAAGGCTTCTACACTTCGACTTCCTTTGCAGCAACATAAAAGACAAAGACAACGTACTTGGTCTTCTGAAAATGATAAGAAAGATAGTGCCTTGACTTGAATGAGCCCTTAAAGAAGAAAAGTCTTTCATGACATTCTTCGTCTCTTTCACTTAAGAGTAGAAAAAGATACAGATACAACCATTGCCAACTCATTGCCATAACATTATAAGCGATTCATGGGGTCCACCATGACTGTAAATCTTTCATTCTACCTCCCATTGGAACTCCATATCAAAGGAAAATGAATGATAGGTTATGAAGATTACTCAATTGACTTGAAAAAAGAAATGGCGAACACTCCATGCAACAGGATCGGCCACCCCACTTAGAAAACCAGCTGGCTTTGTATTTTTTTCTCTTTCTTTATGTAATTTTATGTAAAACTTCTATGTATTTTCATACTTTTACCTAGTGTTGATCATTCGAGCCCGAACCAGGGGGTGCTATGAGAAAAATGCATGTAAATAGCCAGCATCTAGGAAGTTAAAATGTAAAAGAACCCATACAAAAATAAACTTGGAATTAAAAAGTACGAAAGAAAGACATTCTTTTTTTCTCTACCATGTCTTTTCTCGTTTGTTAAAGAAAGAGTCAAGATGCACTTCATGCACCTCAATTGCCTTTTTTAGGCAAACAAGGGTAACCTATAGAGAACATTAAAATAAAACCAATGATCCATCAAAAATCAACATCCATCCGGCTTTATGCAAAATTCACACCAAATAAGAACAACCAAACCCGAGAAAAACAAAATTGTGGGGACGCTCACTCTTATGCCACATACATTTTTTTTATTTCTTTTCATTTTTCATTTTCCTTTATTTTTTAAAATATTAAACCTTCATTGGTGGCATTACACTAATCAGAATGGTAGCTCTCTGTAACACTCTAATCCTATTAAGTATGATTAATGACTAATTAAGTTATTGGCTAATTAATATAGAATTAACCTAAATCATGATGCTTATTCTCTAATTAGGTTAGATTTAGTTAGTTTTATCCGCTTGAGTCTAATGAATCAAGTTCAAGTCATAGATAGGTAGTTTGGGTCGAGTTTAACATTAACTGGGTGGATGAAAGGCCTTTTTCTTAATTTTAAGTTTCATGGTTTTACATCATAGATGCGTCATATTGATATCATTACGTTCGTCTCATTGAGCTCATCAACTTTTGTTCTTGATTTGAATGCATCCGACTTCATTTGAATTAGTCAGACCCTCATTTGACTTAAATTGAAAATGTAATTAAGAGATGAGGGGCCATCCTGAAATTTCACAGGACTTGTTTTTAAAAGAGCTGAGAACCCTCTATTTGATCCCCTCTCTTCTCTCAGCCATAACAACTTCTCCTTATTCTCCCATTCCCCTTCCTCCTAATCACCTTGAGCAAAGAACACCTTGCATGCATGGTTTAAGGCCTTCATTCTATTATTTCATATCCTCTCTACCTTTCTCTACTATTGGAAATCAAGGATCAAGGTCACATCTCTCTTTACAACCCTTTTAGCAGTTGTATTGGCAAGATCCTTTACCCATTTACAGATCTTTTGGGTTAATGGAGTCAAAGAGACTCATCTTCCCCATGCACTTATTCTTTTTATTCTTTCTTCATACATGACATTTTAGGGTCAAGTTCAGTGATCTTCTTCTATATTTGAGCCAAGAGGAGGAGTAATGAATTGAATACAAATCTAAGGTAGTATAAGCTAATTAATGATAAATGCATGTTGGTAAAATGTGATTCATGTAAATCTATTGAGCTCTAATGTGATTTTTCAGCCCTTATATCCTTATTCTATCAACTTTCTTATGCGTGATGTGATCTCTTCAAAAAATGATGAAATGTGAATTAGGAATGTGAAATGATAAATTGGAGTAGAAAACCATAGTAGAAACTAAGTTGAAAAAGTGTTGTAATGAAGAACTCTATACTGAAACAGTTTTAGAAATTTTGAAGCTTGTGGCTAAGCCATAAATACACTGCGACTAGTTTTCTAGAGACCCAAATTCTGACTTTTCTTCTATGGCTAACCTCATGGCTAAGCTATAAAATGCACTACGACCAAGCCATGGCTCAACCATAGGTCAAGCACGTCTAAGTCATAGGCTCTTTCATGGCTAACCCACGGATGTGGGGAAATAGTGCACAAAGCTATGATTAAGCCGTAGGTTACTATGGCTAAGCCATAAGACCCTTGAAAACTAGAGTTAATTAGGGACTGTCACAAGACCTTATAGGACCTTCGTTGCTTGGAACCTTTATCCAAATCATTTGGCCGAATAGAAAATTACCTAGCATGAAGTATCTTGAGGGCTAAGACTCATTCATGTATTATTATCCATTCGTTATGCACCTCCACATGGGTATTGGTTTAAGGAACTTTGGTACACTCTCTCTCTTACACAAAGTAACACTAAACAAAGACAACTGTGTATCAGATAACTTGAAACCACATCATCATACACGGTTAGAAGCAATGGATGACTAGAGTATGGTTGACTTATAAATTACCTTGATTCTACTAATTGAATTGCATACCATATTGAATTCTTATGATTGCCTTCCATCATTGAAATACTTATTCTATCATTGGAATGATTATAAGATGATCACAATACGAAATGATTCTAGTTTAATGTTCCTTGATATATAGTTTTCCAATTATTCGTATTGAATTGAGTAAGAATGAATTGCACTTCTAATGAATTGTTTTACTATGAAATGAATTGCACGAATTACTCGATTTCAATTATTTGATTCAAAATGGTCGGCTTTACTCAGTTTTAGCCTTATGATACCTAGCGGAGTTGACTTTAGTACAGTAGATTGTATGCTACTACAGTGTGCCTTTGGAGCTTTCGGACTTCATGAATGTAGAAACCCAATCGTACCTTTGGCTAGGGCGGTTGTGTTCTCAATGCAAAGATCCTTAGAGGGAGGATATAGCAAATATAGTTATCAAATAGTAAAGTATTTCTTTTATTTTTTTATTCTTATAACATGCCTTATTCGGTACACAACATACTTGTTACACTAAATTAACTTCTATTGATCAATTTTCATGATTCTTTTAGATACAACTTGTGTTACTTTAATAATGCTTATACTTTGCTTAATGGTCTTATTTATATGTTATCTAATGGTGTTACAAGCTCAAATCCCAGTCCCAATCTTATGAGGATCAAGGAGACTTGAAAGGAGACTGACGAGGTCCCCTCGACCTAGATGAGTGGACACCACAAGCAATCTGACTAATCAACCTATAGAGTGTGCACGATTATCGTAGGCATTCTTATTTTGAGTTTTGGATGCATTAGGGTTTCATGGCATGGCATTAGTTTATATTTTGTCATGCACAGTCTATGATCCCTCATATTTTTGGATAATGTATCTTTTATAATTGTCCATAAGACTTTATCTCTCTTTTGTATAAGCATGTATGATATGCTTGTACAAACTCTTACATGTACATGTCCTATAGTCATGTTCTTTCTTCACTGCATCATGATGGTATATACTGTTTCAAGAAATGATACATTGATAATGTTTAATTATTGGAGAACAAGATTTATAGGTGATATTGACAGGTGTTTCTGCGATTAATGCTTGGATAGATGTCCGTTTAAAGCATCTCACACGTATAAGTAATGTGAATATCCCTTATGTTATTCTGTTTAGACTCCGATTAAGGAGTGGATTATATAGGAGTACATATGTCACACTTAAGGATTAACCCCGATCCTTGAATTTTTAGGCTCAGGTTATAACACTCTCTTCTCATATAACCACTCAAAAACTATCACACAAATCCTTAGCAAGCCCATTCTTTGCATTAAATTTAAAAAATATATTTTTTCAAGCATTAAAGGAAGGAGCTTAAGGGAAATGAGAAAGTCGAAGTTGGTGTCCTAAATGATTTAAAAACACTATAAGTCACAAATCACATGTAAGGTCCAAACCCAAACTAATCTCAATTTACAATAATTAATCTTGTTTTATCATAATTAATGCTTATTTAGACTAATTCAACTCAAATTCCCTTGGATTTGGGTCATGTATGGGTAGTTGGGTTGGATTCAAACTTTACTTAGATAATCAAGGACTTTCTTGTAATTTAAAGCTACATGGTTTGCATCATCTTAACACCATATTAGTTGCATCATGTGTATTTCAACTTGTAAATCATCTTTTATATTTGGCCCAGCTCAATTCGAATCTATCTTGGCCCAACTAAGGTCCCATTTGACTAAAACTGTAATTTTTTTAAAAACAGTGGATTTGCTTGTAAATTCCAAAAAATTTGGATTTAAAAACCAACTCCACCATGCCTTCTTTGCATCTTCTTCTTCTTGCTGTTGGAGCACTTCTTCTTATCTCCCCCTTCACCAATAGCTGGAAATTTGATCTTGGGGTTATGCATGTGAGACTCAAGGCTTCCATCTTTTCTCTTTTGTTTCTTTATTCATCCTCTTTCTTTAGAACTCACAAATTCATTTTCTTCCTCACAATCTACAGCTCTTTAAGGTAAGTGACAACTCTTATTTCATCTCTTTGAGTTCAAAAGAGTCAAGGAGACTCAAATAAGTAATATACGTGCACTTTATATTCAATTTACCCATTGCATATCTTTGTATATAGTAGGATCACCTTCTATTGAACTTTTTCCACCATCAAACCAATAAGAAGTTGATTTGGGTAAAGCACTGTATTAGAGGTAAGCATAAGAGTATATATATTATTGCATGCATGTTTATTTGTGTTGATTTTTGAAGAATTCTTCCTAAATGCAAATCTATGGCTCTTTCACCCCTTGATTTAAGAATTTGTGATGGATTAAGTGACAATGAGTATGGTTATAAAATAATGATGAAATGTGGCTATTAAAAAATAGATGATGATAGTTTGGAGCAAAAGAAACCACATTGGAACCAATTTAAGTGTTTTGTACTTGACTAAACTCTATACTAAAACAGCTTCAGAAAATCTGACGCTCACAGCTAAGCTGTAAGTACACTACAAGTTAGAATCTAGAAAGCCAAAAATTGATTTTATTCTACAACTAACCTCCTGGCTGAGCCATGGAGTGCACTATGGCTAAGCCGTAGCCAAGTCATGTTCCAACCGTAGGCTAATCACAGCTAAGCTGTAGGTCAATAAATGGCTGAGCCATAACTGTAGGAGAAATTAATTGAAAACTTTGTGCACACGTTTAAGCCATGGCCTATTTATGGCTAAGTCATAAGAACACAGTACACTTAGAGAAACTAGAACTTTCAAAGACTTAATTTGTAGGGATTTAGATATAGTACCTTTTTTTAATTAAAATAGCCAATGATAATCAAATAATAAGAAGGAAAAGTGTAGAGTTGTCGCTCATCTTTTTCAATTTTCCAGATGGTTTTTCGACGTTACGTCATAAGTGTTTACATAAAAAGAAGTGTCAATTGCCTACACAATGAAATATTAAGATTTTTGGTAACACATTGACACCGAACGTTTTATGAATATACCATATTGAATGACCATAGAAATATGGATTATCTAGCATAGGATTGGCTAGTAAACATTCTTATTAATCACTCAATCCACTGCATTCATATTGCTAAGTAATCCTTGCCCTCAATATGATCTAATCATGTACCCATTCTTCTTAGTGAACCTTAAAGCAAGATCGGAGATGGAGCTTTTACTGAAAGTGAGCATGGGAGGCAAGATAGGGGAACTAGGGCTGAGAGGATTTAAGCTCCAATAACTCTTTTAAGTATGCATTATTTAAAGAACAGTTACTTCATTTAATTCATATTTTTATGATTGAATACGATTTCAAGACTTGTGTATGTTTCTATATAAAATTGAGTCGATCGCTACGTATAATAAGTAAGGAAGTAAGAATTCTGATCGGTCTTGATATATTAAGTCAGCACCATTTAGCTTGTGCTCATATGAAGTTCAACAGGACCAAATGAGGGTATTTTATATGTTCCCTTCTGTAGTAGTGGCATGAAGAGTTGGTCGGCACTCTTAGGGTAGCTAGATAGTCTTCGCTCGACCGCTAATAATTTCCCACAGTATAATATGCTCTCCTTAGAGAAAAGATAGCCATATGGATGCCAACTCGTATGTTATTGTATTCTGTTTATGATTCGTTACTTATGCTTAATCACGTGCACAACATATTTAGCTTCCGATTATTACCGTCTTTTTAATGAATATGTTTGTAATTCAATTGATACATCATGATAGTCTTATATACTCTATAATTGCTTAACCATCATTAATTGGTGTTACAGGTACAAAACCTAATGTCAGCACGGTAGTCGACGCAGCCTCGGGGGCAACCACAGCGGTACGTTGAGGTGTAGATAAGTGTAATGAGGATGACGCCTTTTACTAGTCATCTGACATAGAGTGTCACAGGGCTTCTTTTGGATTACATAGAGAGTAGATCATGCCATCTTCATCATGTTATTTTGGAGTTAGAGATTGATGGACATGCCATTTTGTATTTATGCATATGTTTATATACTTTATTAATATGTGCATTGGCTAGTTAAATTAAGAGACCATGGTTTACATTAACAAATGAATGTGGTTTTATTAATGCTTATGATGAATTACAGGTGAATTCTCAAGGCTTTTACTCAATTGCACAAAATGATTGTTATGTGTATATAGATCTTCCTCACACGCACCTGTGAAATCTCCTTTTTAGCAGTTCGTATGTGTCCTGACATGGCACGGATTGCTACGGGTTATGTGTATCATGTCTTGGGATTCACTCTAATCCTCATTTCTCGGGTTCGGGATGTGACATCACATCAATTTTAATTTCTCATTAATTCAAAGTGTTACTACATTGTAATATGTTGCTTCATCAAATAGCATGGTGCCTTTCACTTACTAAATACATGGGTGAACTTTATCTTTCTAAAACCCATACACTTATATCCATTGTAGAGATCAATATTAAGGGATTTAACACGAAAAACCTACATCGAAAAAGATTTTGTAGTTTTGACAACTTGTTTGTGGTGAAAAAAAAATAGAAATTGGTGGAGCAACGGTACCGCCACTCATCCATGTTTTTATTTCCCACTTGGCAGCTTTTTCCCTTCATAAATACAGCACTTGGAGATGGAGAGGATTTGTTAGTAGTTGCTAAAAGCACAACATAAAATGATATTACTGGTCTAAATAGTTCTCTCTTATGTATTAACAGTTTATGTTTATGTAGTTTTTTTTAACAAGATAGTCTTCTCTACTTTTTTATTTTGAACACTGCCATTTCTTTTCAAGCCTTAAAATAGGTTGAATGAGAGATAAGAGTATAAAACTTGGT
Organism: Sextonia rubra; assembly: GCA_037013555.1. Lineage (NCBI taxonomy): Eukaryota > Viridiplantae > Streptophyta > Magnoliopsida > Laurales > Lauraceae > Sextonia > Sextonia rubra. The sequence continues at coordinate 97,908,812 of JASUAD010000001.1, read as the reverse complement.
CTTTTGTATAGCTTATCCATTTGGTGAGAAAATGGGTGCTTGAATCATCTAATAAGTGTGATCTTTAGAAATGGATCACTAAGCAAAATGTCAAAAAAAAAAAAAAAAAGAAGGAAGAGAGAGGGGGGGGGGGGGTGCAACTAAGGTTTGTTTTTACAAAAATTAAACAAATGCCTGAGGCTACACTAATTTTGTTGACATATTGTTTAAAGATATCGTAAGATTAGACTTATTATATGATGGCAACTTCCATTTTCTCATCTAAATGGGAAAGCTCAACGAATCACTTTTTCATATATCCCCATCTTTCATCAAGTCTATGCTCAGACTTAATCGGAAATTGGTAGTATTTATATGGGAGCAAAGTTTTTCTTAAAATTTTTTTTGACGAGCGACGCATTTATTTTAAAAGGGAGTGACGTTAACGGCGCTCACTATATGTATACACACACGCACACACACACACACCCCAACGAGGAGGGAATCTTTTTAGATTTTTCATTATCCTTATCTATTTACCTTTTTCATTAAGAAACTTGTTTTGAAACCTCCTCATGTAATCAATCTCAGTATGATGTCTTAATTTATAGTGAGCCACCTATTCTTTCTATTGATTTGAAAGGACCCAAACTCCTTTATTTGTATTGGTATTTAACACTCAATAGGTTTCGTGCTCGATGACATTTCAGTTGTTGTACTCACATAATTCTCTTATTCATACAACAAAATCGACTCTCATTGGAAGACTTAACGAATTTAGAATTGTATTGAGCCATCTTGAGACTTGGATTAATTTAATTTAAATTACATTACCTCCCATTGAAATAATACTTGAACATTGTCAATTTCATTCAAATAATAAAAAAGGCTAAATTAGGGTCTGTATGTTTGTGAGGTAGAGTAAAATAAAATATTTGAAATTCAAAATTTTCCTTTCTTTTTCTTAAAAATTCAAATTTCCTTCTTTTTTTAAAAAAAAAGTCAAAAAGTCATCACTAAATTACAAAAAACTTTTTACTTTTTATACAAAAAGTCAAAGAGATCATATCAATCAACTAAAAATAAAAAGTTATCATAACCCTATTATTTATTATTCTTTCTTAATTTTGGGCTTATTCTACTCTATTTTACTCTACGCCTCAAACAAACAAGACCTTACATGTAATTCAATTCACCTCAACTTCAAATAATACAATACAAGTAATTCAACCCTACACCCTAAATCACATGTAATTAAATTCACGTCAACTTCCTTACAATTTTTATACACCATACATAAAGCTAAATAACATGTCACACTCATTTCACTTCATGTAAGGATTTGGTATACACCAACTTCATTATGATAGATCATTACAGTAATAACAAGGCAATCTTTAAGCATTCAAATCAATATACTATTGGTTGTTTCATTAGAATTTAGTGTTTATAAAAGCATGCGATATCAAAATGAAGTTATTGTGTATATACATAACATATTGCATATGTATATTACCATACATGCAACATTCAACACGTTCACTATACATCACAATACATGTATATAAGAAGTTTAAATAGCCAAAAGTACTTAAGAAGGCTAAAAAACCAAGTACATGAAAAGGTTAAACAATCACGTACATGCATGCAAAGGTTAAATGAAGAAGAAGTAGATGAAACACAATCATGTGATACATACATACCTCCACGTATAGCTACAAACAAGAAAACACAAAGATTAATTGGATTAGAATATACCGAAGATGTTAGAAATCTGAATATAAAAGTTAGAAATCTAAAAAAGATGAGAAGTTTGGGGATCATAGTGGGGAAGCAGACAACAGCTGAATGGTCACACGAAAATGAGATTTGCATAATGGAAAATTTTCTTTGCCTTGAATGATATCTTTTAAACATAAAATGTTACTTTTAAGCGACATTAACATTGCTCTTTAGTAATATAGAAAAAGAGTGATGTTAAAGTCGCTCCCAACTATATATTTTAAAAAAATATACAATATAAAAGGTGCAATGATGTTGACTTCGCTTTTCCACTTTTTTTTAATTTTTAAACAAAATTAAACCCTAAGAATCAATATGGAACAGTCAAAATTGTATAGTCTTTTTTGGAGTAAGACCCATCTAAGGGGTTTTTTCTTGTAAAATTTCCTATTAATTTTACTCAAATTAGCAATTCTGCCTTTATTTATTGACCATATCTTCAACACTTGCTACTTTCTCTTTTTGCTAAATAGCATAAAATCCACTTGTCAATCCAACTCTCATTGAATCTCATTAAACTGAAAATTTTCTTCATGGACCCGGATTAAAATATAGAGCAGTGGTGTTAAGCGGTCCAGAATTTAAACAATGGCCCCACCATAACAATGAAAGAGATGGAAACAGAGGGAGTCTCTGCAATCCGGACCCGGGAGAATCCGCAGTCCAGAGGAAGTTTAATGGTCGTGTGTTTTCTCGCTCCTCCCTACAAAACCGGGTTATTTTTAATCTTTCTCGTAAACAGCAATCAACAAAAACACACTCTCAGTCTCTCACTCACACTCTACTCCCTCTTGCTGCCGCCGTACTTTCGCACTTTACAGAGCCCTCCCAAGCACGATCACGTTCCTCCCGGCCCCACTTTCATCCTCCAATCACATCCCTACACGTGTCCTACCCGTCACGTCACCTGATAAATGCAGATGGCAATATCTATGTACTGCTATAAATACGGGCGCCCCAGAAGACCGCTACTGTTCCAAAGCCACAAAAGCAAATGTGAGAAACCCCAAGAAAGATACAGTGATTTTGGACCGTGTGAACTAAGAACAGAGAACGTGCGTTCTTTCTCTTTCCCTCTCTAACTCTCTCTATATCTTTCACTCTCACACTAGTCTGAGTCCGAGTCTCCTCGACATTTCTCTCGTCTCTCTCTCTCTCTGTCGGAAGCTAAAGGAAAAAAGAAAGTTGTTTGAAAGGGAAAAAGAAGCTTTCGTTAAACTGAAAATTCTCTTTGAAGATTGCTGAGACGGGGCAGAAGAAGTGTTTGGATCTTTCTTCTACAGTTGATTGATAATTTATTGTCTTGATTGGTTTTTTTATAGAGATGGATGATTTCTATCGCCATGATCCTTCGATTTCGCGTGCGGGTTCTGGCAACTTTGAGAACCTGCTTCGATTCGAAGGTGATTTCGAAGTGAGGAGAAACGAGACGGAGATTTGTGCTTCGGAGATGTCGGATCTGATCAAAGCTCAAATCGCTAGCCACCCCAAGTACCCGAGCTTAGTTTCAGCTTACATTGAATGTCGCAAGGTGTGAAAAACAAAAAATACAGATGAGTGTCTGGGTTTTGTTTCGTTTGTTCTTGTTCGATCTTATTGTTGGCTTTGTTGTCTGGGTCTTGTTGTTTTTGTGTTTGGTAGGTAGGGGCACCACCAGAAATGGCGACGCTGTTGGAGGAAATCGGGCGCGAAAACCTCCCGAGTCCGAATCCGGTTTCCACCGAAATCGGAACGGATCCGGAACTGGACGAGTTCATGGTAACGAGAGAGTTTCTTGTTTCTTCTGTTTTTCATGTGGGGTTTTGTGAATTTGGGAGTTTTGGATTGGAGGGGTTTGTGGCTAATTTTGTGGGTTCGTATAGGATTCGTACTGTGAGGTTTTGATGAGATACAAGGAGGAGTTATCACGGCCGTTTGATGAGGCGACCACGTTCTTGAACAGTATAGAGTCACAGCTCAGCAATCTCTGCAAGGTCACGTCCTCAACCACTTCGACGACTACTGGAAACGAACAGTCGGGTAGGCTTTTCTGCTTCTTCTCGCTCGCATTTTAAGGTGATTTTGCCTTGGGTTTCTACCATGAGCCTGTGGTGGGGTTTAACGTTTCGTGCTTGCACTGACTTTGAAACGACATGCGCAGTTTGGCACCCGGTTTTTCTGTTCGCGTTTTGGAAATGTAAGAGAAAAAAAATATGATTTTTTTTGGGCTTGTGATATGATATGCTCCGTGTCGGTTTTGGTGGTGTGTAGTTCGTGTGTCGGTTTGGTGGTACCGTTGGGAACGGGGAGGTTTGTGATGCCTATTTGCACTGTAGTGGAGAGACCCAGAGACCCAATTGGAAGAAAGGAGGAAAAAAAAAGGTGTATATGGGAAAGGAATGGGTTTTAGGGGGTAGAAACTGCATATGATTCATGTGATTGTATCTGGCCTTTTATTTTTAGGTGTTTGAGTTTTTCATTTGGTTTCATGCATTTGTGTTAATCCATGGTGGGTTGAAAATGCAAGTTTGGAAGTTTTAGAACCCAGTTTGGACTTTGGATCACATTTCGTGGGAAATGTTTTTTTAGCCTTTGTCATTTCAGAAGCCTACTTAAACTTTCTATTATATTCTATTATTTTTTTAAATTTTTTTAAACTTTCTTTTCAGCATCTTTGTTTCTTGATTTAATGGGACAGCTATTTTTGAGGATTGATTATAAGTGTAGCGTTGCTCTATTCCATATAATGAATGGCTTACCTACTATGTTGAAATGAAGTTATTAGGGGATCTTCTGTCATGTTGACTATCGCTTCCTTAATTTTTGTTTTTATTGGTATCTTGTGCTACATTGAAATCTAGAAGATATTTTGTTGGGGGATAAACGTCCGATTTCTTTCTAATTTCTGGCACTTGGGTTGTATTCTTCCTGTTGAAGTCTTTTTTAAATGGTCAACATATCATTGTAGTCCTCCTGATTTTATTAAGAAAGCCAATAGCTATCTATGAAAATGCAGTTACTTCAAAATGGGAGGCTGAATCTATAACTGAAACCAGGGAATCTAATGACATCCCTAGTGGGAAATCTAATCACACAATGGGAAACATATTCCGATGATAACACTAGCATAAGTTAACCCAGATATAATTTTATTATAATCTAAGGTGATGGCATTCTTTCCACATCGAACATTGTTTAGAATATTGTCTACTACTGAGGAATGTATTTTTTTTTTTCAAAATTTTCATAGCAGCAATGAATAAGAACTATCTTAATTTAATTTAGGGTTCAGTCTACTGAGACTTGCATGAGTTAGAAAGATTCTTTCATTGGTAATGTTTTTAAATTTTTAGACTTGCATTAGCTAGAAAGGGTTTTCCAGTTTTCATTGCTAATGTTTTAAAATTTGTAACTACAAATTTTTTGTTAGGGATTTCATTGTTATAAACTGTAATTTACATTTGAAGGAATATTTCAGAAAAGTTGCTAGGGGAAGAAGTGAATGGATTGCTACCATGTTATGAATGGAAATGGTTAGAAAAGGTTTAAATTTAATCTGATCTTTTCTCTTTTCAGAAGGAATAAAAGCATTTGAAGGTGTAGTTGTCATGGGACAGTAATAGGATGGTACAATAAAAATAAAGTGAGGATAAACATATGAATGCATGACAAAAAATACCTACATGAGCCATGTCATTTCTTGGTTTTGTTAAAGCCAGATTTTGTATTTGACATGTGGAAAATTGAAACCATACTTCCTTTCAGTCAAATCAATCCTGATGGGATGGGCTGATAATCAGCTGGTTCTATCCATCTATCAATGTGTCTAGTCTTATGTGGATCAAACTATAGTTTAACTCTTGCTTGTTTCAATTCTGTGATGCTAGCAATAGTTAGTTAATTTTCTGAAGCTGTTGGAATCTCTTCATAGCTGGTCATCAGTTAGCTGATGTTATTCATTGGTTTCTCAAACCTTTGCTTTTATGGGTAATTAGTTTCTTAAACATTTTAACTTGAATTCATTTGTTTACTATGGTAGCCTAATTTTTAAATGGTCAATGGTTGACCTGATTGGGTGATGTTTAAGAAATTTGTCTTTCATGTATCTGAAAGAAATCACCAAAGAATGTAATGAAAAGTTCAATGTCAAGAGATAAGGTAGATATTAAATGAGCAAAACATTTGAAGTACTGTGTGGTTTGCTATTTGGCTTTACAGTGACGAGAAGCATGTAAAGATCAACATACATTATTTTTCTAGCAACATATGCCCTAGTTAAGCTGAAGGTTCTCAATGTGGCAACCTCTAGCTTGTAGGTTCAACCTAAGCTTACCTTAAAAATAACATGATTAGATTTTTATTGAGGATTTTACTTTCAAATTTTTTCTATATTCATATCTTTAAATGTTTATTATTGTTGTTGAATAGTTTTTTCCTTCTTAAGTCAGTTGCATCATCTTCCTTAATCCTTTAGATGAATATCCTTAACTAGCATAATATCATAGATGTTATCACACTTTCAAGTTTCTAAACGTTACATAGGCATGGTGGCAAGTAGAATACCTAACATCTTTGGGCATATCTAATTTTAGTGCAAAAAAAAAAAAAAATCTAATTCTACTATTCCAAAACATTGGCATGATTACCAATTTATACTTCTGTGTTCTAATGCTAAGATTAATTGAGATAAAATAACTTCAGTGTTGAAATACAAAGATTAATTGAGATAAGCTAAATGCCTGTTGTATAAATATTAGAGGATTTTGGAGGGCCAAATGATTTTTTTAATCGATTTGTGTCCAACAGTAATACTTTTTAAAATGTGTAATAAGTAAAAGTGAACACATAATAAAAGAGATTGGCTCCCAGAAGTAGTAATGCAGTGAAGGAAGCTGTTAGGTAAGTCTCTACTTTCATGAAGTTAAGTCATGGAACCAAAACTTGTCATCAACCCTGTGAATTATTCTGCTCAGAGATTATTTTGTTATTTAGATGCTGTCCTTTCCAACAAATAGGATTAGCACTAATGGACATTGTAAGGATTTATTGAATATGAAGTCCTTGGTTGAGATGGTAATTACTTTTATTATTTAAGAAATATCAGATATGAATTTTGTAAAATGGCTAAACAGATACATAGGAATCAGTCTGTTGAAGACAGAACCCAGCAAGAACTTCTCAAAAGATTATTGTTTATATTACCACAAATTCTTTTAGTCAAGGTGTGCCCTGAAATGCTTGGAGATTGTGTGTACCTTAATGGAAATGTCATCTAGTATAGCAAATAGATTCTGGAAAGTTCTATTGCTTTTAATCAAAATTGATGACATAGCTCCTATAACTAAACAATTTCATAAAATGGAACCCCTACTAGAAAAACTCAATAAAATAACAATAACAATAATAATAATAATTATAATACTCTTCTAGATTAGGTTTCGAATCCCTAGATCCTTCATGTATTGTGAGAAAAGAAAAGAGTAAAAGAGAAAAGCCAAGGTATTGAACAATTTCTTGAGGAAAACTTAAAAACAATATTATTGTATTAAATTTTAGTGTATGACCAAGGAAACTAAAAATTTCTTCATTTCTTTATAAAGTCCCTGTACAATCCCTTAAATCGATTTTCAACACAACCATATGCTATCATCTCTCACATCACTAACACTTTCAACTGCCCATTATCTCCAACTTACACATCACAGACCCACTTCCTAAAACTTCCACATAACACATCAACTTTCTACTACTTCTAATCAACAGCACACATCTAATAATTTCTGTACGCCTGACACATTTCCTATAACTTCTTAATTACCACTACTAAACAAAGAAACCGGCCATTTTTTACATCTCTAACTACAAATAATACTTATTCGAACACTAGGAAAGGGGTCATTTGAAGGTCAAGAGGCCCACTTCATATCTGAATCAACTCCTACAATTATACCTGATTCACTATGGTGCTCACTCAAGCCAGAGTCCTACCAGTGGTTTCGATCTTGTTGAACTAAAAATTTCTTCATTTCTCTATAAAGTCCCTGTACGATCCCTTAAATCGATTTTCAACACAACCATATGCTGTCATCTCTCTCATCACTAACACTTTCAACTGCCCATTATCTCCAACTTACAAATCACAGACCCACTTCCGAAAACTTCCACATAACACATCAACTTTCTACTACTTCTAATCAATGGCAGACATCTAATAATTTCTGTCTTTCTAACACATTTCCTGTAACTTCTTAATTACTACTACTAAACAAAGAAACCAGCCATTTTTTACATCTCTAACTACAAATAATACTTATTCATACACTAGGAAAGGGGTTATTTGAAGGTCAAGAGGCCCACATCATATCTGAATCAACTCCAACAAGTATACCCGATTCACTATGGTGCTCACTCAAGCTAGAGTCCTACTAGTGGTTTCAATCTTGTTGAAACAAAGGCAAGTTTGAGGTTTTTAGCACAACAATCATTTCTAACAAGAAGGAAAGGAGGCTAGAGAATTCTTATGCAAGAGAACCATATTAGGCATAAGACAGCTAAAATGGTTGCTGGTCTATAGTTTCAAACTATTGGTTGCATTGGCCAATAAAATTTTTGTTTATAGTTTTAATAACAAATAAATATATATTATATATTCGAGGCTAGGTGAGTTAGGTTAATAAAATCCAAACCTGCTTCATTCCAAGAAAATCACTACCAAATCCTCCCCTAACAGGAGCGTGTCAGGGCGGGTCCCTGTTTAAACCCGACCCATTGCCATCCTAATTTGCAATATGGACTGATACTAATAAGCTAGTAATCATTGAAATGATATCAACCAATAACCAATTTTTATTGGCCAAAGCTTATCTTGCCATCCAGTGTTTTAACATTAAACCATAGATGAATCAAGGTAGAGGTAGTTCGTGCTATGATCCCCGATGCTTAATGTTTTTTGTGTAAAATCCATGTCCCTTCCACATACATGGTGGGCTCAGAGTATCTTAATGTTGGGCAGCTGTATTAAATTCGTATGCCATGAATGATTTGCTTCATTTTTGCTTTTTTTTTGAGTAATTAGCTTGTATGCTATTGCATTGTTCTTTATCATGGTGATGATTACTATAATCAATTGAGTTGATCTAATGGTTTTCCTTAATCAAAGGTAGGTCCCCTAAATATCATATTTAGGTTTATCATAGCTTCCATATGCGGCCCTCATTCTATGCAAGGCCAGGCCTGGGTGGGCCAAAGCTTTCGGAGGGTCCTTCACTACCTAGGCCTTACCCTACCCTTGAGGACTAAGGTTGGGCTTGTGGCCTAAAAGGCAAGAAACCAATTTTTTTATTTTTTTTACACCATCACCTAACACCAGGTATCAACTGAACTTTAACCCTCCTTTATTTGGGCTTGGGACCGACAATCTTGCCATTCTCCTCCAAATAAGCCTAATATAAAGAAGAAATTAAGCAAATGTGGCAACTACAAATAGGAACAATGGAAATCAACATTAAAAAAAAAAAAGAAAAAAATGGCCAATGTTTTTCCTTTTATCTTATTGTACGGGCATTAATTTTTTAGGCACCAGACAACATTAGCTTTATAGGGTTTTGTTAGTGTGAAACTAACATAAATTTAATTGAATCTTTGATTAGGGATTTACTACACTCTTCAACCACGGCTTTAACAACGTGGTCTTAATGGGCCAATCAATGTAATATGTAAAGAGGAGTTATAACCCTTAAACCCTATATATAGGTTTTCATAGATGGCTCCCTTTCCATTATTGAGTCTTACTTCAATTAGGATATAGATTTCCTTTAGCATAGGAACACTATAAGGTTAGAAACTTTACCCAAACACCAAAGTAATCTCCATGTAGGAGACTTACCAACAAAAGAGTCCTAAGGATGGTGGTCTACTAAAGTTGGGGACCCACAGTGGCATGTGGTCTTGGGGCCATACTTAATGCCCAATAATTCTAACATTTTCCCACTTGGTCCATATGACCACAAGCATTACTCCATTATTTTTCAGTTATGTGATTACAAAAATTTCTTCAATGTAAATAACCGCTTTTACACTTTGATCAAATGAAAAATTGTTAATGTGAATCAAGACAGTTACACATCATTAGTGCAACATGCTTCCTTCCATGTATTACACTCATCAACAATCTTCACTTGACCAAGTCTTTCATAAAGGCAATAGCACCTTTTTCATGACCATCCTATTAATTTGGTTACATTGAAATTGTCATATCCCAAATTTCCTGCTTTATTAACTATCATCACATGTTTATAAATAAAATAAAGCAAGAAGAAGAAACCATCAAATAAAAATTGATGTCAACTAATGTTTGATCAAACACAATGGTGTCTAAAGAAAATAATAATCCTTATCATAGCATCTTTACAAGCCCCATGTCAGTGACATGTTTCATAAATGCTTTTGGTGCCAATGCCTTAGTCATAGGATCTGCAATCATGAGATTTGTAGAGATCCCTTCAATAGACACCAGACGATTTCAAACATTTTCTTTCACAACAAAATACTTCCAAATATCTAGAACTACTTGAACTATTGTCATTATTGGCTAATCTAATGGTTGAGATGTTGTGCTAATTGGCTTCGAAATAGAATAAATTATATGAAGCCCTGAAATTAAATGTCTCAACCATTATGCTTGCCTTATGGCCTCAAAGCACGCCATGTACTCGGCATCAAATGCAAATGGAGTGAACAATTGCTTGCTTGGTACTCCTCCATGAAATTGCATCTCTAGCAAACAGGAAAACATAACTAGATGTAGATTTCCTAGTATCGATGCATCCCACAAAATTTGCATTTGAGTATGCAATCACTTTCAAGTGATTTGATCTTTTATTTGTGAGCATATAATTCATCGAGCCTTTAAGATACCTTAAGACTTTCTTAGTTGCTCCCCAATGTTTCAAGCCTGGATTGCTATGTTATTTGTTGAGTAAACTAGTTGCAAAGCTGATATCAATGATCAAAGTAGCGGTAGCGGATAGCATCGCGGTTGGTCACCAAAACGCTACATAGCGGGCACTACGTAGCAGTAGCGGGGCTACGTAGGGCGTAACGGTGTGATTCAAAAAAATTATCAAAAAAATTTGAAAAATTTCCAGAAAATCCATAAAATTGTAAAGAGCTAGTATATGTGTTTGTTTTGCAAAAAAGTCTAAAATAAGGGGGTGTAGCAGTCTCCTAAATGCTTGATGTCCTGTATCGTTGTATAATTAAAAAATAATAGTATCAATCTTATTTTTCACATGGTATCAAGAATCAAGATTCAAGACTCAAAGTCAAGACTCAAGAGTTAAGAATTTAAGACTTAGAGAGATTAGTCACTAGAGTGACTTTAAGTGATTTTAAGTGATTTTGGCTACTTGGGAGTGATTTTAAGTGATTTAGTTAGCCAAATTTATATAAAATTTATTTTTTTGAAAAATTCAAATAAACAAGAAAGAAAGTGTGATTCATTCATGGGATTCATAGATCTAACACTTGGAAGTAATTTTCAAGTGATTTGGCTAGCGTTTCTTCAAGAATTTTTTTTTCAAAAAATAAAAAAAATTTGACAATAAAAAATAAATAATAAATAAATCATAGAAATTGGGGGTTTGATTATGAGAAACATAGATCTATCACTTACAAGCCATTTCCAAGAGACTCATGAAGGAGAAAAGAGGAATAGAGCCACAGATCTAAAAAAATCACAAAAAATACCTTTTGAGAGATGCCTTTTCACTCCAAATAAGATGAATGATCTAGATTTGTAAATCTTGATGTGTTTTTGAAACCTTATTGCCTTTGATTTGAAGGAGGGAGGTAGAACCAAAAAACAGTGGAAAAGGAAAGGGGAAAATAGAGACAGAAGTGAAAAGAAAGAAAGAAAGGGCGTCTGGGGCTTTTAAAAGCGGCCGGCCGCTACGTAGCGGCTGCTACGCACCACTACGGGTGTCAGCGGCGCTAACACCCCTGTAGCGTGGCGGTGCCGGCCGCTACGGCCGATATAGCAGCCGCTATGCTTTGTAGCGGCCGCTATTTTATTCCTTGGCTGATACAAGGTCTTGTACATGTTTATTCCTTGGCTGATACAAGGTCTTGTACATGTTTGAACATACATATGCATCTCACCTTAGCGACATAAGGAACATTGTCCATATGTTTTCTCTCAATTTCATTTTCAGACATTGACCTTTTTGAAGCATATCTCCCTTGTAAATGGGAGCATCTTGTGCTATAGAATCTTCCAAGTTAAATCTTTTGAGAACTGATTTAATAGAGGCTGTTTGAGATAATCCCAAAAATTCCTTGAGATCAATGCCAATATATCTCAATTCTGATTACAAAGGATGTTTTGCCCATTTCTTTCATATTAAAATTTTCTTCAAGATAACCTATTAGTTTCATGCAAAATTGCTAAGTTATTACTAGCTAGCAAAATATCATCTACATGTAGTATCAAAATTATGAACTTGCTCCCACTAATCTTCAGATATATACATTGATCAACAATATTTTCCATCAATCTGAAAGAGGTAATGGTTTCATTAAACCTTAAATACCATTGCCTGGAATCTTGTTAAAGTCCATATATGGATTTCCTTTACTTTTCAAATTATTCTTTCATTTCCTTGTTGCATCCAAACTTTAGGTTGATTCATATAGAATTCTTCTTCTAGATTTCCATTTACGAATGCTATTTTAATGTCCATTTGATGTAGCTTAAGATTAAATTGAACCACGAAAGCCATAATAATTCTAAACGAGTCTATGGAAAACTGAAGCAAATGTTTCTGTATAAGTGATATCTTCCCATTGAGTGAATCCTTCGGCTACTAATCTGGCGTTATATAGTTCAATATTTCTTTTTGGGTCCTTCTTGGCCATCAATACCTATTTACAATCAATGGCTTTAGACCCCTCTGGAAGTTCAACTAAATCCTAGACTTCATTACTAGCTATTGAATTTATCTTATATTCCATGGAATCCAACCACTTTTTAGCATCAACACTCTATGGCTTTTTTTAACGTTAGTGGATCTTCAAATCCAACATCACCATCTGCCTCTTTTAGATACACAATGTAATCGTCAGAAATTTTTGATCTCCTTTGATGGGATGATCTCCTTAAGTCTTCTTGACTGGTTTCATTTTCAACCGAATGTGTATCCTTTGGATGGGTCATAGCATTCTCATCCGGAAGTGGTTCCGTAATGATATATTGTTGTTCCATGATAATGTCATGTGGAATTACAATTCTATCTCCAATATCATGCATTACATCCTGGTTTTGAATTTGCTTAAGCATAAGATTATGTGATTTGGTACTCCTACCAATGTTGTGATCCTCCAAAAACTTGTCATTATTGGATTCCATCATTCTTCTATGATTAGGAATCTAGCAAATGGGATCTACCATAATATTCGCCTCCTCTATTAGATCTCACAACTTTGATCTTTCTATCTAATTGATTTTTCACTTCCGCCTTAAATACCTTAAAGACATTTAAAGAACTGGATTTTTCACGTAATCGGTAGATAAAACAGAAACGTGAGAAATCATTGATACATGTGATAAAATATTTTTTTCACCTGAAATATAAGGAATATGCAATTTTCCTCAAATATCTATGTGGATAAGTTCTAAAAGTTTAGAACTCCTTGTGGCCATTTTCTTAAATGATTTGACTTTCTTTCATAGTTATTAAATTCATTTCGGTTTGTTTGCAACTTTCGAGTTTATTCAGTTTGGAATGAAAACCGAACCGAACTAGCATTTTATTACTGTTCGATGTAAAATTTGGTGAAATTCCTGATTTCGGATAAAAAACATGTAACTTGGGCTAATTATGTTTGAAACATGAAACTCAGACAAAATGCATTTGATGTCTTGAAAGAGAAAAAAAATGAAACTTTAGAAGAGAACTTTCGATTTTTGGTGTCTTTTTAAGAGATAAAGGAATGGTTTTGCCTTTATCCCTTTTAGGTGAGAGTTACCCGAGAATAGCTTGTTTCTTCTTCATGGCTTGTATGTGACACTCCAACCCATTGTGCCGATAGCAATGAGAAATTCATTGCCCTATTGCCTTGACAAAGTCGAAGCTTGAGATTCAGCAAACCTTGTGCTTGCTTCAAGACCCTATTCTTATTGAAGTCTTATCAACTGTAATCTAAGTATCATTACACTCGTAGAGGCTCTAAGTATGTTTTCTGCCTCCTACTCCTCCTCTTCTTCTTTATCATTTTTTCTTTCTTTTTATATAGAGTTCGTATTGGCCTCCACTCACAAAGAGTTTCATGAAGGGGATCCCACGTTATGGGAAATTAAAACAGGGCCACAAATATTGACGAAGATTCCTAAGTGATCCTTAGTGCTCTTACTCTTATGAAGAAATTAATAATATGGGCCCATTGGCAGATGATCATGCAAAAGAATAGATGATATTTTCCTTGCTGAAAGTTTTTTTAGTATTTAGAAAGTTCCTTGGCCACTCAATGCAACCGTGAGAGAAAATAAAGAAGCCCATATCGGACTTTGGATGCTCAAGATATTACAAAACTAAGTTTCTTCCATTAATTCCGGCCAACACGGCTTTGACCAGGACGATGATGTCTTGCTGACGTCACCTTGTAGTGCTCGCGGGCAGGGCTTCTGCACACGGGTTAGTGACCCAACCTGAAACTGATTTGGGCTGGACTGGTCAACTTGACTTAAACCAAATCTAACTTGCATCTTTACTTTATTGGGCAGCTAAATGGGTCAGGTCCGAACCGACCCAACCTAACTTGAACCTAGTCTGAAAAAACTCAAGCCTTCCTGCTTCGTTTTTGCAAATCGAGAATCAAAAGCTCTTGATATCCTCCCTCTTTGACATCGGCGATGAGGTGGGACGGTGAGGTAGAGGACGTTGATGGCCTTTTCTGGTGACGATGAGACGGCAACTTCTGGCAAACGGCGTAGGCAAATCGGCAACGTGAAGACGATCGGATAACTTTAATTGGGGATTTGCTACATTCCTCAACTACAGCTTTAACAACGTGATCTTGATGGGCTAATTAATGTAATGCGTAGAGAGGAGCTGTTATCCTTAAACTCTATATATAGCTTTTCATAGACAGTTTCCTTCCTATCATGGAGTCTTACTTCAATTAGGATTTAGATTCCTCTTAGCATGGGAACACTATAAGATTAGTAACTTTACCCAAACACCAAAGCAATCTCCATCAAGGAGACTTACCAACAAAGGAGTCCTAATGATGGTGGTATACTGCAGTGGAGGACCCACGTTGGCATGTGGTCATTGGGCCACAGTTAATGCCCAATCTTTCTAGCCGTTCTAGATATATTAGCAAAATACGTACTTTTGAACCCATGCACATAAATGAATGTGTACACAAACATGCAATGTCCAATGTAGCCACTTAAATTACAATCGGAGTAGGCAGTTGATGTAACTTTTTCCTTTTTCTTTTTACATCCACGGGATGAAAAAAGAAAGTCCAAAAGGTCAAATGTGAATTAACAAATATAGATTTATTTCAACGGCCTAAGTGCAAATTTCATTTAAATGCATTTTTTCCCATCCTAAACAAACCTTAGCAAAATGAAGCCCCCTCCGAAAAAAAAACCCCTTAAAAAAGGGCATTTGATATGTATGTAAATATATATATCACCTAAATAAAGAAAAATAGAAGGGCTAGGCCGGCCCTGGGACTGTTCAAGCCTAGCCCTCAATTTTGAGAGCTTGTGAAAATTTTGTCTAAGGCCAGCTTGCAGGCCTCTCTTAAAAAATGAAACCCTCATTTTAAGCACTTTTTGCGGGTTGGATTGACAGGCCTTGTCATAATGAATAAATGTTACCATACTTGCAAACATAAGGATGGTTGATGATTAATAAATGTGTTTGTAGGAGTTCATGCATAATTTATTTAATTGAATATTCATATTTTGTTATGAAATGCATACATATTTGAATGGAGGATTAAGGTCAAATGAGATCCAGTGAAAGATTACGAGTGTTATAGGTGAAGGAGATAAGGTAGCAATGTAATAGGGCCTTGACTTTCATTTTCATCCTGCTTCATTTCAATTTGCATTAAATTGGAGGTTATTGGTGTTCATTTCATGACTAGATATTCTCCTTTGATTCTTCATTTGTAACCACTTATAGAAATATAAAAACAAATCATTGATTAAAGGGATTTTTACGAAAATAATAGCCTTAAGCCTATATTGAATGGATTTATTAACAAATAGAGAAAAACCTTCAATTGGGGGCTCATACAATTTTTGGGATTAATTTGCCCCTAGACAATATCTTACCAGTTTGCCCTAATGATGTTGTTAGGCTAATGTTAAAACCCACTGATCCCTCTTTTATCTTCTTATTCTTTGCTCTTTACATATGTTACCAACAATCTAGTTGTCTCCGTTCCATTTGCTTGAATCCTCTTTCCTCAAGTATGTTTTGAAAGAGAGATGATCGAATATTTTATGACACATTTATTAGGAAAGCAGCAAATTACAAATTAGAAATTACAAAGTCCAATGGTTTCAGGCCTTGTGCCACCAAAAAATGAAAAGGAGAACATAGGATTTTAAGAACACTACAATCCCTTTATATGATAATTCATAACATCACCATCAACAAGATTTCTGAAAGTTGTAGAAACTTTGAGTCTTGCTAGGGGCAATGTGCCAATCAACCCATGTTGCCCAAATCATCAAAGCTCCTCCAAAAAGCTGTAGAAACATCAAAATGGTGATGGACTTGATCGCCGTGCTGATAGGAGTTCAGCATGGTATGGAATAGAATTAACTTAGGAACAATGACAACCAAAACATTGGTAATAGACGCGGAGAGCAAAGAAAAAGGAAGAAGAGAAAAGGAGGAATCTAGAGGGGTTTTAACAATATCGTTAGGGCAAACTGTTAGGAGGTAAAGGAGGCAAACTAGTCCAAAAAATGTACGAACCCACAATTGGACGTTTTTATGTATTTGTTAATAAATCCATTTAATTTGAGTTTAATTCTAACTTTTTTCATAAAAATCCCTGATTAAAACTATGAAAAAGGGGAAAAATAGTTATTCTTAATTTATTAATTTTCCATTATTGTGTAAATACAATGGCAAATAAGACCGGTAATCATATAATGGATACCATTGATATATATATATATACATACATATATACACACACAAATGATGTGTGAATTTTTAAATATGTCTAAGATGTCAATGTTATTAAAAAATAATAAACAACTGGCAATTTTTTTTGTTGCCTTAAATGAAAAAACAAAATATAAAATCCAAATCATCAACCGTACATGATTAGGATTTCTCGGGAAGTTAAAAGTGCTAGTGAAGGAAAAAATAATTGGAAAATATAAAAACAAATGAATACAAAACAAACTCCTATTGTAAAGTTGTACACTTTTGTCACATGCTTGTTTCTTTTATTTATTCTAAAACCTCCCTAGAATTGCAAAAAAAATCCTAAGGGGTTTCCTCTACTAAAACAAGGTAAAAGATTGCTAATATTGACCTTTTGGTTGTGGCTATCCCCTAAGCTGAATCACTGGAATAGTAAGATTTGATGAAATAAGTATTGAATCTTTAGTTACACTTGAATCTTGAGATTCACTTATGAATGGAATTCATTGCATGGATATTATTATCTTTTTAGGATTTGATACAGATTGTAGGATTTGCAATATGAGTTACAGGATTTTGCAGAAAAATGGGTCCATCAATATGAAAATGGAATTGGGATCTTGCCCACTTTCAATATATTTGTCGGTTTTATGTCGTGTATTCTTGTTTGACCGGGTTGCTTCATTGGGTTGGCCAATGACAGGTTCAGAGTCATGGGTATTTTGGTAATTATATCGATTTTCTTTTCGACTAAGATTAGGTTTGTGATGATTATATATTGATGTAACCATTAACCCTAGATTTGGTGATAGAGAGGTGAGAGCTTTCCCCCCGTGAGTGTTCAGAGTTTGACCCACCATGTTGGGCTGAATGGAGGAAATTATTATTTCTCATGGATAGAGGAAAGTTTGCTGAACCACATAAATCTCTATGTGTTTTGCTCTTCTTGTGTGATTGTTTGATTGTCATTCGTGGTTTGCTTATGCTTTCGCACACATGCACACAACAAGTGGTATCAGAGCGATATTGAAGATATTGAAAAGTATTTATGCAGCCTCTAACAACTCGAGGTTTTGGTATGAAGGGGAGTATTGAGGAGTGGGCTCCACTCGAGGGAGAGTATTGAAAAGTATTTATGCAGCCTCTACTAATACCTCGAGATTTTAATTTGAATGGTTAGCTGAAGAAATTTAATATGAGATCCTCGGATTTCGAGCGAGGTGGAGATCGCTCAGGTTTATCAGAGCCTAGGGATTTCCTAGGGCTAGCTTGTGTGCCGTGCGATCGACGAAGTTGAATCCTGTTTGATCTTCCCCACTTCAATGTGCACACACGATATATTAAGACCCCTCTCATTTCAAAGTGTGCACATGTATCCAAAATGATATTTGCTATTGTGAACCTGTATTTTGGGGACTCTCTAGATGCATACAACATTCAAGAGAGGAGGGATATACATGAAATCATGTTTGCTAGGATGAGCCAAGATGTGCCTGGTTGCCTCAGAGTTTGATTGCTTGGATGCTGGAGTCAAGTGATCTCATTTGGTTATTTGATTAAAAAAATCCAGTGGTGAATATATAAGTATCATTTCAAATAAATAAATAAATCTGTATAAGGAGTGTGAAATTATGGTGGGTGCAATATTGGTTAGTGAGTGATTAGATTGACCATAGGGGAGCGTCACATGTGAGCACTATTGATAAATAGCACCCAATGTCACATTTAAAAATGGTGTCAGTGTTTGTGCCAAAATTTCCACATCTGTCCACTATGTCAAGCATCAAATTTTGGTGTAGTACACATTTTCACGGTTATTTATTGCTTTCTTTTTACTTTTTATAACAATTATGTTGAACTTGGATTCATGACCTTTTTTTTTTACTCCAAAAAATTTTGATACAGTGATACCTATGTCATAGCTTGTGCATGTGCATATGAAGATCTTGATTCTTTTTCTCTCATAATTATCTTTTTAGTCTTTCGTGGGGTTAGATCATTTTCTATATTATTTTAGAGCATTATCTTAATTTTTTTTATGTTGTAGTGGGTGACTTCTAGCTTAAGATAAGCTATGATGCATGGATACTTTAAAATGAGCAACGTATCGTGTCGTATTGTATTTAATACTTCACTTTTTACATGTAAAATTCATGTCCCTACCATATCCATAGCGTGTCCTTATCATATCCATGCCATGTATTTGGGCATCATAGAAGATGAGTAGAGAAAAATGTCCCCTCTCTCAAAGATCAACAGTTTTATTTATTTTTTAAAAGTCTCATCTCTTTTCTTTCTGAAGATAAAGAGTTTATTTGATAAAGAGTTTATTTATTTATGATAAAGAGTTTATTTATTTATTTTTTGTTTACTTTTATTCTACTGCATTTTGTTGTGGTCTGATTCCTAGTTTCATTGTTATATAAAAGTGAAAATCCCACAGCAATCAGAATCCATTGAGGTGTTATATTTTATGTTGTAGTCTACCTTCTGATATGAATGTGTTGGAGTAATTTCTGGTCACCTGATGATGAATTGGAATTTCCATTTTGTTCATGTCCTTGAACTTTTGGGTAAATTGGCCTTTTCTGTTGAATGGGCCTAAACTGGTACATCTTCTCTATGCACTAAGAAAAGAAACGAAACACGTTTATTGATTGAACCTAAATTCACCAGTCAGCACTTGAATTAAAGACCCATTTTAATCTGGGGGGTTGTATACTTGATTTTGATTTTGCATTATTTTGTGGCTGTCTGGATCCTCTAAGGCTTTGAGTGAGAGAATCATGAATTGAAGGATAGTGGGGTCCACCTATTTGAACATTCAACCAGCTCAATGTAAAAGCCCTTTGGTGTAAGGGGTGTTGCCATTTTTTGCCCCAATATGAGTCGATCCTACCAAAAGATTTATAGTATGATTAAGAAATGGTGATAATATATAATGCATAAGATTGGTTTAATCACGTTTTTAATCAAATGGTTAATCTTGTTGTGGGACCAACTCCAAAATTTTGGGACACCCAATACACTTGGAGGGCGTTTATTGTGAGTGGCTTGGATCTACGGTAGATGGGTCCCATTGTAGAGTTCCACTCATTCAATTCAGGAATTCTCCAAGTCAGTCTTAGAGGAGATTCTATTGTGAGCTAGTGTTTGATGTTGTAGAATGTGTGCTTTTGTTTAGTTGTGCTCCTTGTCTACTTGTTAACATCATCATCATCATCATCATCAAAGCCTTATCCCAACGATGTTGGGGTCGGCTACATGAATTCTGTTTCTACATTAATCCTTGTCTGCTTGTTAGCATGTGTTAAAAATTTTTTGTTTCTTCATAGCTACTAATTGACGTTCCTTGAGCAATGGAGGACCTCCGCTCCCTTGGTTTTTGTGACCTGTTCTACTATTGTGTAGTGGTTTTTGTTCTTTTCCCATGTGTAGTATGTCTTTGCATGTGCCTGTCCCAAGCCAGGGTGGAGGGTTTGCGTCAAATAGGCATATGTCTTCTTGAAAAAAAATATGATTGAAGTACCTCTTTGGGTTCCCTTTTGAACTACTCAGCAATACCAGTTTGATGGGTAATTGTAATTTGTTTCTGGATACGAAATGAAGTAAGACCATGCTAATTATGCTTCTGTGATGCAAACTTGACTTTGCTCTATTGAAGATGATTGAAGATGTGTAGCTAGTGGGTTTGATCACATTACAGACACTGCTGCGGCTCAAGAAGGGTGGAGACTTTGTTTGATTGTTTTTTATGTGTCAAATGACGATGATATATATTAAATAGCCGGTGGGTTTGATCATTTGACAGTCACTGTGAAATGATGGTAATATGTAAAAATTAGAGCACTGTTACATTGTTAGCCCTTTTTATGGTTTCTCCGCGGAAAATATTGCCTCCTATATAGTCTGTAACCTACGCAAAATTATTTAGTCTAACATTGGAGAATGTTACATATGTACGATCAGCTGTTACATTAACTATTGTCTTCTGCCAGGTGGTTTTGCTAATTCAGATACTTAGTTTCTTCCATCATAACTAGTGCCAAGGATGGGTTTCTTCCATCATAACTAGTGACAAGGATGCAATCTTCAGTCAAGGTTATTGACAGTATCATTAAACCTTTAACTATATTATATATGGCATCATGACCTTTGATCTAGACAATTGTTTTGACACCTGCACCAGGGATGAAATGGGACAGCGTGGGAAGGTGGGGATGGCGGTGCGGGTTCGTACTGTTCCTGGGAAGTAGTGCAGTTTGGAAGTCCCCTCTACATGCATGGTTACTTCCTTCCTAAAGTGACTTTCAATCCAATGTCTCTTGATTTTTGGGTAATGGATAACTTTATTAATGAGAAAAGCAAGAACAACAGAAACCGGAGGAAAGAACGGTTCTTAGCCTTACCAATGGGCAGACCTGTCAAGCCTTTGTTTGGCTAGAATCTGCTAGACCATTGGGTGGTCTAACTGTTGGGTTTATGTCTTATATTCTAGTTTGACTTGGTTGGTTCATTGGGTTGACCAATGATCAGGTTCTGGGTCATGGGTATTTAATAATTTTCTCTGGCTTTCTTGGGGGCTAAGAAAGCGTTTCTTGGAGGCCAAGAAAGTGAAAATTATATATTGATTTAGTCTACCCTATACTCTACGTGAGAGAGGTGAGAGCTTTTTCCCTTGTGGTGTTCCTTGTGGTGTTCGAACATTCCCCAACCACATATTGCAAGGGGGCTATGAGAGCAAGATTGAGACCTATGAAGATTGAGTAGTCTAAGTGTTAAAGAGGGTTGTGAATTCTTGTAACGAATTGCTGAATTTCTTCACAGTGACATCAAGTAGAACACTCATAGGCCATGGACATCACTTTTACGGTGAACCATGTAAAAACCTTTGTGTCATGGTTGCATGGTTTTTATTATTCTATGTGTGTGGTGCTTGTGATTGATCTAAGTCCGATCTAACAAGTGGTATCAGAGCCACAACACTAACCACATGAAGATGTGAAGCCAACATTTAAATCTTTGTAAGACAAGTTGTAATTTCCACAGCTTAGCTTTTTCGATCGTCACCCCAAAAATCACCTTCCTTGAATCACTCTTGACAATCTTAAATCTCTTTAAGACAAGTTATAATTTCCACAGCTTAGCTTTCTCGATTGTCACCCAAGCAATCACATTACTTGAATCACTCTTGACAATCAATCTGTCGTGAAACAAGCAACAAAAGACCCAAAATGGCTGAAACCTATGCTTCATTAGAATCATAAACATTGGGTTGTTCTAATAAGAATCTTAAGCTCATAGTCTATCTTGTTCCTGTAATGATTCACTTCTTTAGATAAGTTTCTTGGGTCGCTGGTTATATATTGCCACTTACAAATTGAAGGGGCATCTTACGTCATCATATGGGTTACTCTCTGTACATAAAATTTTAAAATATAACTTTCTCCAGTTTATGTCAAGGATTGATATTTTTATAGCCCGGCGAGTCTCCTTACAGTTTAATTTTTTTGGACAGGGACTCTGAACTTTCTGATTTCTTTTCTTCTACCAAATTAATGCTTATAGTATGAGTTTGTTTGGGCTAGGATTTTTTCCAGTTTTTAGTGCTTGTTGCTTTCTTGGCAATTTCATGAACAATGGCGTCTTGGAGATAGAAACCCTACAAATCTCAGCAGTATCTAGAGCTAGTGCTGTGAAACTTCTATGGAAAAAAAATAAGAAAATAGAGAACTGTATCAGCTGTGTTGATAATGATAGTGCAACTGGTGTGGGGAAGTCAATGGACCTTTGACTTACCTGGTTAGCTGAAGGAAATATATATATGGTTTGCAATATATGTAAATGTGTAATAATATATAATCTTAACATGATTATATATAAATATAGAAAGATATTAATATATAATAGTGATGCATACTTAGTCTTTGAAGGGGCCTGGATCCTATACTATCAGAACCTTGTTGTGTCTGGGTATATAGAATCTGCATTAGGTCTGGGTTCAGAACTCCAGATCCAGACTGAATTCAACATATTTTCATTCCTAAACTGGGCTTCTATAGCTTGAGAATGATTGACAAATAATGGATTATAGTTACTACAAGTATATGTGGACACTAGGCATTTAATCTTATTTTTATTTATAGTGTTCTTTTTGTGAAATCTTCCTATTCTATTAAATTTTGATCTATGTTGAACCCTGCTGTGATAGTTTTTCCTCCTTCCAAAATATTTTGCTTTTGTCACAAGCGTCTCTCTCTACTCCCATAAAGTTCTTTCAGAATAAACAAGGATCTTCTTATTTTTCTTTTCAATTAGTCTTTAGCAGACATTAAAAGCCTCTACTAATATATCAGTCAATACAAAAAGCTTGTTATTATAGATTTAAACTGATATACATCCTCAACCGTAATGCTGATGAGTTATATTTTTACATGATTGTACATCTAGGTTGTTAGGATGGAGCCCATCACTGTCATACTTGTATCTTGAATGGTAGGGATATAGATTAGAAGCTGTTTTTAGTCTGTTCTTGAGCACTGCTTATTTTTAACAACATTGTGTGTGACACAATAAGTGCTAAAAAAAAATTTGTTAAAACATATTGTACATTTTGCATACAGGCCCATCTTTTAAGTGCTGTCGAGGGAATAATTTTACATTATTCTTATGTACCTAAATTGTAAGGACAGCTGCTGTTGGACATTGAAAAGTGTTATTGTAATAATCACTGGATTGTTGGTTTAAGCCACATTACTGATAGTGATTGAGCATACATTGAGACATACATATATGTGTGTGTATAGAAAATAGACTGTTAACAATATTTGCTTTAAGAGATCATCTACTAATAAAATTTCGTGTTACCTTAAGAAAATCTATTTTATTCCATGGAGTACTCATGGGTATGTGCAACAATATTGTCTGTGGCATCGCTTGAGCAACCTATTGACTCTTTGAATCATCATTTGATTGAACTGCTTACCCACATATCTTGGAGGGGGGGACATGTACAATTATTCTGAATTGGGAAATCTAAATTTACTGCAGTCTCATAAAGCCAGTTCGGAATTGAATTATGTCTTGTTCTTTGTATTTGAATTTTGTTCATTCTTTGGCATATTCAAGATGAAGCAGCTGGATCTTCCGAAGAGGAATTGAGTTATGGAGAGGCAGAAGTGTCAGAAAACCAAGAAGCCAGTTCTTGTCATGGTGACCAGGAGCTCAAACAAATGCTACTGCGTAAATACAGTGGCTACCTCAGCAGCCTCCGGAAGGAGTTCTTAAAGAAAAAGAAGAAAGGAAAGCTCCCTAGGGATGCTCGGTTAACGTTGCTGGACTGGTGGAATACCCACTACAGATGGCCATACCCAACGGTACTACTAGGATATTCATTCCGTCTGTTTATTACTTGGATTTCTTTTTCTTGCTCATTCGGTGTGACCTTAGAATTACTGTTTGTTGATTGAAGAGTGCACAGAGCTAGGGATGTCACTGGGTTGAAACACCACTTTTATTTGTTCATGTCTGCATCTCATGATATCCTTTCATGTTGCTATTCATAATTATGACCAATCTTAGGACTTCTGTTGATCATGTCTGGTCATGACTCACTACGATCTTATACTGAAATGTTTCAATGCCATTTTGCTATGAAGCATGATATATTGATGGATGGATTAATTACTTGTCAACATCCTTTCTTTAACAGCCTTAATTCCACTGGGTGAAACTGAATTTCTAATACGATGCATATTCTCTTCTAGTCAAGCTACGTCATTAACAGTGATGGCATTCAAACCCAAGAACTTGTTCTATTTTCATGTATCATTGAGTTCAATGAAGACTGATATATTGACTTGCCTAGTTTTGCTATATAATTGGTCTTCAAGACTAGAATGGTGAAATGGAATTCATGTAGTTAGCCCCAACATAGCTAGGGGAAGGCTTTGTTGATGATGATGATGATGATGATGAAGAATTGGTCATTGGACATTTGGGATCGATGGTAAGGATAAATTTGCATTGATGCTAATGAGCTTGGCAACCACAGCATTTAATAAAAAACAAAAAGACCTCAAACTCTAGTACAATTAGTTCTCTACGCCTCATTAAGCCTTTGGTTACCCCCTTGAGGTAACTAACAGTCTAGTTCTACTGAATCTAACTATTGAATCAAGAAATTCGTGACCATAAATTGAAATGCCATTTCAGCTTATCCCATATACTCCAATATACTGTTTCATATGGAGAGCATACAAATCTCGATATTTGCATTAGACATGTGGATTGGATTTTTGGCATTACAACCCTCTTGCTGCTCTTTATCAACTTAAAGATGGTGCATGTGAAATTTCAATTGCATGTTTGTGTTCTGACCTTTGGGACTAGGAGGAGGAGAAAGCGAAACTAGCAGAAGTGACAGGGCTGGATCAGAAGCAAATAAACAACTGGTTTATAAATCAGAGGAAGAGACATTGGAAACCCTCTGAAGACATGCGCTTTGCCCTCATGGAAGGCGTGAGTGGTATGGGAGGATCATTTCCCTTGTATTTCGACACTGGAACAGATGTTCCCTGAGGCTGTGTACTTATTGTACTGTTTGGATTTTATTTTATTTTATTTTTTTTGTATTGTATCTGAATATGCCAGAACCAGTTTCCAAAAAAAGAAAAAAGAAGGTAGGGCAAGCTCATCTTTGGAAGTTTTGTTTTTACTGTGGGTTTTCTGAGATTGATTTAGATAACTTCATATGTTACTCTGCTTTGGATCTTAACATTTACAACCTGAAATTTACTATATTCCTTGATGTAGTGGATGCACCTTGTATTTCCTTAGAGACCCTGGGTTAATTGAAAATATTTTGTTGTCATCTCGAGTCTAAGATGTGCATTGCTGTCACTTTTAAATAGGAAATCCCTTGTTTGTACATATATCCATCAAGGGATTGTGACTTTTTTTTTAATTTTTTGGGCTGAAAGATTGTGACTTCTTTCATTTGAATGGTAGAATTATTTTATGTTCGTTTAATTTATGGGCATGCACAGGGGAATCCTAATAAGGGGTAGCATATAATGGAAAATTTATTGGTTGGCCTTCTGTATTTCAGTTGAATGTATTGATACCTATTGTTGCTCGCTGCTCTTCCACTTTATCCCGTAACCTTTTTTTTTTCTCTGATCAATCATTTCTTTGTCTGTCATCCATATCTACATTGAATGTAATGCATATCTCTGAATCCTTGACATTGCTTTGTGTCGGACGTGGGTGGAAGATCACAAACCATTGGTCTGTCCAATAACTGTGAGGCGAATGATTGGCGCCCGTTTCATTTTCAATCAAATCAATGTAATCAATCACTGATTTGTTGTTGCCACGGCCAGGATGTAGATAGTGTTGGCCATGCGGGTCCAGACTATTAGTGGATTCAGTATCTGGGGTGGTTTTCCTAATGATATTAGGAATTTCCTGTTTTGTCAAACAGCAGTTTTCTAATAGGTTAGGACTTTCTTTTTTTCTTGAGATAGAATTCTTGGGGGATAAGGATGTAATGGTTATGTATATGATGAAATTTATAACCCTAGAGAGAGGCTGAGAGTGGCTGAGATTCTAAGGCTGTGGTTTCACAGATTGGAGGAGAACTTAGTGGAAATTTGTTTCCCGTAGACGTAAGCATCTTTGTCGAACCACGTAAATCGCTTGTCTTCTTGTATGGTGATTGTTTGATCTTGGTTGCCTTTGCACACATACGCATAACAAGTGGTATCAGAGCGGAAGTTTGTGCGCGGAAGATCAACGGAAGAGGAGAGATCAACTTGATCTTTGCTGGGCCATGTACTTCGGTTTCTTTGTTTCGGCAAATAGAGAAATCGGTTTTATTTGCAGAACTCGAAGAAGGCAGCAAGAGGTGGGTTCTGCTGCTGTTGGACATCTTCGTTGGAGAAGATTGTCGTTGGTTGCCAGATCTGAGGAGGAAGACCGGAAAAAAAAAAACAAAAAAAAACTGCACTCACCTATCGTTGGCAATCGCCGGCCGTACGCTGCACGCCGCAGCCGCTGTTGCTTCGCCGTAGCCGCCCGTTGCCGTAGGTGGCCGGATCGCCACCCCGGCGCCGCAGCAAACCGCAGCCTGTCTGTCCGGTTTGCAACCGGGTTGCAACAAAGCACAGACGCCTGTTGAAGGAGAAGAACCCAGGCGTTCTGGGTTCGGGTCGGGTCCGTTAGACTTGACCCGTCGTGAAGTATAAGTAGCAAGATCCCAGGTCAGTTCGGGTTTCAGGTCGGGTCAGTTTGACCCAACCCATTGTACAAGCCCAGAAGAACAGCAGGCTCCGGGTTTGGGTTTCGGGTCGGATCAGTTCAACCTAACCCGTGAAGCAAAGCCCAGCAGTGCAGGTTAACGGTTTCAGTTTAGGTCGGGTTGACCTGAACTCGTTTGCTAACGGTCTAGCCTGTCAGCCACCGCAGACGTCAGCAGCGTGACGTCATCTGGTTGACATCAGCCCACGTCATTGGACGGACGGTCAACGGCTAGAGTTGACCAGATTGACGGCAGAAATTTATTTTTGAGATATCTTGATTATCCGACGTTCGATCGGAGATCCGTTTGCGCTTACGGACTCGTTTCGAGCAAATCTACATCTTGGTGGAAGAAGATTGACTGTTTGACGGTCAACGAGGAGTTTGACCAAATCAAAAGCGTAGAAAACCGTTTTTGTGATATCAGAGCCATCCGGGGTTGGATTTCAGATCCGTTTCTTCCAGCGTGCTCGTATTGACGAGATCTACAGTTTGGTGCAGGAGTTGAGGTCAGTGTTAGTTATTTGTTTTTTCATATTACTTAATTTGATTAAGATGGAGAACAATACTATCAACACTACCATGGTTAAGCTTAACCATTCCAATTAGTTGATTTGGAAACCAAAGATGGAGGATATTCTTTATTGTAAAGACCTCCTTGATCCCGTTGAGGGGGATAGTGCCCAACCGAAAGATATGAAAGATGCTGATTGGAATAAATTGCATAGAAAAGCGATTGGTCACATCAGACAATGGGTTGATAATAGCTTATTTCACCACGTGCCAAATGAAAGCAATGCGAATACCCTTTGGAAAAAGCTAGAAGCAATGTATGATAAAAAGACCTCAGTAAACAAAACCTTCTTGATCAGAAAGCTTGTAAACATGAAATTCAAGGATGGTGGTTGTCACGACCCGAGCCCAGAAATCGGGGGTTAGCGAAAAGCTAAATCAGTGACACACGTACTCCCGTGCACGTGCATCCAAACCCAATCCAGATGCACACACACAAGGGATCTAACACGTGCGAACTAAGCGTACGCGAAAGCTGTACATATCATAGCAAGCAACAAAGAAAAATAGCGGAAGCCAAAACAAATGCGGAACGGAAAAGACAACGATAAATACGCTAATATAAATTCCGAATACACACACCCAAAATCGTGATATACAAAATATACAGAGTACAAAGTCCAAAGTCCAAAGTGCCAAATACAAATCTCCGAAAAACCAAAACCAAACAACTAGGCCCCTGATGATATGCATGTACGCACTCGGCAGAGGTGATCAGGCCCACTTTGCCAAACCGGAAGGTGCCTCTACACTCGGCCCTGCAGCCTCCTCGACTGCCGGGGAGCTGGGCAAGGGATCTGTGCCTGCAACACCACAGACAACACAATGAATACAACGATCCAGTAAATACAAGTAACAGGGATAAAACACTCATAGTATCAAATAGAATAAGGACAGAATAGTAATTTCAGAGTTTCATCTTAGTATGCTAAGCAAATCGTGCGTAGAAGTAAAGCATGATATGTGAATCAAAGCATAGAAATACTGAACTAAGTGGCTACTACGTTAACCATCTTCTCTCCAATAGAGAGCAAAGCAGAGCAGATGAGAACACCACTGACCGGGCCAAGAGTACAAGTGGGTCTCGGTTTCTTGGGTTCCGGGGTCTCAAGACAAAGCGACACTGCAGTGATACAGAGATACAGAGATCTAAGCCAGAGGTAACCCCGTCGGGCATCCTAGAGCTGAGGCTGAGTAGAGCCAGGCTAATACCAATCAAATCAAATCCAAAAGAAGGGAGATTATCCGCTTTGGACTCACTGATGACAAAGACCGGATCTTATCCTCACGTGTTAATCTCTGGGCAGAGCCACCAGGGAATACCCAATAAATCGGAGATATACAAAGCCAGAAACAGAGCACAGATTAAGTCAAAGCACAACATAGATCAAAGCATAGTGCAGATCGAAGAGTAAAACAGACATACAGGACGAAAGCAAAATGACTGCGGAATGCATAAACATAGATTGGCAGAACAGAGGGCAAAACTGTAAACAATATGCAATGCATCTCAGATTAATACGGAGTCAAGGTTAATTACAAGCCAATACTAATCTAGTTGTTCACTGTTACTAACCGTGCATGTTGATGTAGTTTTAAGTTATTCAATGCACCGTTGCTATCAAAGTGTTGCAATGTAATCTTTGCGTGCACCGAAGTCCCATAAACCAACACCCATGGGGAGGTGCTTAACAGTGATCAACGCTCACATGACTAAGTCACAGCCTAACAGACTATTCATGCGGTCCAAAGCATCCATCGGGCCGGTTTACATGGGTGGTTAACCTGTATTTGAGCCCTACAAGTCTCACCATTAGCCTAAGTTATATTTCAGATTTGCCACGCCTAACGGTTTAGCCATGAGTGACCTATGGTTGAGCCGAAGACATCTTACGTGCTCGTCGTAATATGCACTACGGCTTAACCGTGGTTCCATTGAAAACACAGCTAAACTGGTCATCTTCACCTCTGATCTGATACCTTTTTCGGTCGAGCTACGGTCAGTATACGGCTTAACCGTAGACCAATCCACGGCTTAGCCGTAGCAATCCACGGCTTAGCCGTAGCCACACCGTAGGAGTACTGTATCGGGAAAGTTTCGACTGATCAGAGATTTAATTCACGGCTGGGTCATGGCTGGGTCACGGCTAGCTTACGGCTCAGCCGTAGGACAATTTACGGCTCAGCCGTAGCCTAGCCGTAGAACAAAAGGTGAAATTCGAGTCTCTGGAGTTTAAGCCATATAAAGTTACGGCTTAGCCGTACAATATAGAGAGCCAATTCGGGATAGTTACAGAAACGAAAATTTGGTACAGAAATGTCTCCAAAACAAGCTCATCTGATCCTAACATCTTAGAAATTGGGTCCCAACATCTTAGAAAATGGCTGTAAAACATTCTATACAAAGAATAAGAAGGAATCAAAGCAATCAAACAAAACACCCATATGTGTTAAACAATCCTGTACTTATACTTGCCTCAAAACTCTGTCAATCCACTGAATCAAGCTCCAAATCAACTAAAATCAAAGCAAATCAAAGAAACAATCCATGCATGAGATGAAAACACAGCAACAGAGAATGAGAGATACAATTGGAGAAGAAGAAGAAAGAGTTACAGAGAACCCACTCACCTCAAGCCACAAAACACAGACAGAGATGAGAGAGAAAGAGGAAGAACCCAATCGAATCAACTCCCACACCAACCAGAGACTGAGAAGAGAAGTGAAAAGAAGAGAGAGAGATGAACGTGGCTCCTTCTGGAGTTGCATGCAGTCGATCAACGAAATTAATAAGACATCTGGAAGCTGACTCATTATATAGGTTTTGGAGTTTAAGTCAAAGTCCGAAGAGTTTAAACTATTTACAGTTCAAGTCACACGAAGGTCCAACTTCTCCAATGTACTCCGAATAGATTTGACACAGTTACAGAAATTGACGAGCTCAACAAAATACACGTGCTGACACCAAGATGATGCAAAGATGATGCAAGCAAAGCAAAGCAAAATTACGTAAAAGGGCTTAGAACTACCTATCTCAGGTCAAAGGTTACTCAACTACCTATCCAGGACCCAAAATCAAGTCCGAAAGAATAAAACAACAGAAATACACACTAATGAGCCACTAATCCGGCTCAAAGGGGATCGGAGTGTTACAGTTGTCAGATCGAAGATCACATCAATGAGTTCCAAAATGTGGTAAATCAATTAGCCACTATGAAGATGATCCTTGATGATGAGATGTAAGCTTTGTTGCTTCTGAGTTCTTTGCCGGATACATGGGAGACATTGGTTGTTTCCTTGAGCAACTCTACTTTAGATGGTGTGTTATCTATGAGTCAGGTTACCAGTAGTCTACAAAATGAAGAAGGTAGAAGGAAATCTGCAGGGATAAATAATGCACAGGCCTTTGTTACTGAGAACAGGGTGAGGAGTAAGAGTAGAGGACCAAAGGGGGGTCGTGGCAAGTCTAGAGGTGAATCAGAGGCCAAGTCTAGCAGTGAATCACAGAGCAAGAAAAAGTCTGTAAAATGCTTTTTCTGTGGCAAGATGGGCCACGTCAGGGAAAATTGTTTTACCATGAAGGAACAGAAAGGCTCCAACAATGATAAGAAGAATGACAGTGATAACACTACAGCTACTTTGGAACAGAAAGTAGTAGTACTCGCCGGCGATGATGATAAGTGTTTAAGTGTTGCAGATGGTCAGATTGAGTGGGTTGTTGACACAACAGCATCCGACCATGCTACTCCTTGCAGGGAGATGTTCACGACGTACAAAGTAAATGACTTTGGTACTGTGAAGATGGGCAACACGAGTCATTCAGAGATTGTTGGTATCGGTGATGTCTGCATTAAAACTGATATTGGTTGCACAATGACGCTGAAAGATGTGCGACATGTTCCTGATCTGCGGTGGAATCTGATTTCCGGGACTGGATTGGATCGTGCAGGTTATGAGAATTACTTCGGAAATGACAGATGGAAGCTCACTAAGAGGCTTGGTCATATGAGTGAGAAAGGCTTGCAGATGTTGGCAAAGAAGGATTTAATTCCTTGCTCCAAAGGTATGTCCCTTGACCCTTGTGATTATTGTTTATATGATAAACAGCATAGGGTTGCTTTCTCTTCGACATCAAAATTGAAATCAAATGTGTTGGATTTGGTATATTCTGATGTTTGTGGTCCCATAGAGGTAGAATCATTGGGTGGCAATAAGTTCTTTGTCACGTTCATCGATGATGCATCCAGGAAAGTCTGGGTTTATCCGTTGAAATCAAAGGATCAAGTGTTCCAGATGTTTCAACAGTTTCATGTCAAGGTTAAAAGAGAAACAGGTAAGCTCTTGAAGTGTCTCCGTTCAGATAATGGAAGAGAGTACACATCCAACCAGTTCAAAAGCTATTACTTGAAGCATGGCATTCGACATGAAAAAACAGTTCATGGTACTCCACAGCATAATGGTGTGGCAGAGAGAATGAATCTTACTATTCTTGAGAAAATGAGATGCATGATAAGATTAGCACGGTTGCCTAAGTCATTATGGGGTGAAGCCGTTCTAACTGTCGGTTATCTGATTAACAGATCTTTCTCAGTTCCTTTGAATTATAATCTTCCAAAGAGAAGATGGACAGGTAAAAGTGTTTCTTATTCACACTTGAAGGTGTTTGGGTGTAAAGCGTTTGTACATGTACCAAAGGAGCGGCGTTCCAAGTTGGACGATAAGACAATGAGTTGCATCTTTTTTAGTTATGGTGGAGACGAGTTTGGCTACAGATTATGGGATCCAGAGAAGAGGAAACTTATCAGAAGTAGGGATGTGGTTTTCCATGAAGACCAGTTCTTTGGAGATGTTGAGAAGATTGAAAAGTCTTCTGAGAAAGTTGATGGAGTGGTTGATCTCACACCGACTTTTCTCCGGTGCAGACTACAGGTGGAGAAGGTGGACAAAACGATCCGGATCGTGATGAGGCACAGGGGTTGCCAAATGATGAGGGTGTTGAGCAGGGGGAGCAGCAGTCTCCTCATATTGAATTCATAGAACCTCAAGTTAGGAGGTCTACTTGAGAGCGTCAACCATCAACTAGGTATCTTACATCCGAATATATGTTGCTTACTGATGAGGGAGAGTCAGAGAGCTTCCGAGAAACAATAAATCATGCTGATAAAGATGAGTGGATGAAGGCTATGCAGGATGAAATGAGTTCTTTGAAGAAAAACAAGACATATGAGCTGGTGCAACTTCCTAAAGATAGGAATGTTCTGAAAAACAAATGGGTGTTTAGCTGAAAAAGGATGAGAATGGAAAACTGGTGAAGCACAAAGCACGGTTAGTGGTAAAAGGCTTCGCACAGATGAAGGGTATCGACTTCAGTGATGTTTTCTCTCCTGTTGTGACAATGACTTTTGTCAGAGCCGTTTGGGTCTAGTTGCCAGCATGGACCTTGAGCTTGAACAGATGGACGTGAAGATCGCGTTTCTTCACGGTGACTTAAAAGAAGAGATTTACATGACTCAGCCAAAGGGGTTTGAGGTAGAAGGAAAAGAACAGATGGTTTGCAAGTTGAAAAAGAGTTTCTACGGGCTGAAGCAAGCACCTAGACAGTGGTACAAGAAATTTGATTCATTCATGTTGAGTCGTGGGTACCGGAGGACAGCTGCAGATCATTGTGTCTATGTTCGTCGATTTATCGATGGTAGGTTCATCATCCTTCTTTTATATGTAGATGATATGCTGATAGTTGGACATGATAGAAAGTTGATTGGCAAGTTGAAAGAGGAGATGTCAAAGTCGTTTAATATGAAAGGCTTGGGTCCCGCACGAACGATATTGGGCATGCAAATATGTCATGAAAGGAGTTCAAAGCAGCTGTGGTTGTCACAGGAGAAATATGTTGAACGAGTGCTTGAATGGTTCAACATGAAGAATGCTAAGCCAGTTAGCATACCTCTAGCCAGTCACTTCAAACTAAGCAAGCGCTTGTGTCCTACTACAGATGATGAAAAGGAACAGATGACATGTGTTCCTTACTCCTCTGCTGTAGGGAGTCTCATGTATGCCATAGTTTGTATACGGCCAGACATTGTTCATGCTGTGAGTTTAGTGAGTAGATTTCTCGTAAACTATGGAAAAAAGCATTGGGAAGCAGTGAAGTGGATCTTTAGAAATTTGAGAGGTACTTCCAAGGTATGCTTATGTTTCGGAGGCTCAAAACCAGTCATGGAAGGTTATACTGATGCTGATTTTGCAGGCGATCTTGATCGTTAGCTGTTGACTTCTTGTTATTTATTTACTTTCGTAAGGGGAGCTATCTCCTGGCAATCGAAGTTACAAAAGTGTACAGCACAGTTTACAACTAAAGCGGAATACATAGCTGCTAATGAAGCAAGGATAAAGATACTTTGGTTGAAGAGATTCCTTCAAAAACTAGGTTTGAAGCAAGAAGAATATGTAGTTTACTGTGATAGTCAGAGTGCTATGGATGTCAGTGAGGATGCTACATATCATGGTCGCATGAAGCACGTTGATATCAAGTACCATTGGATTCGTGAGGTGATTGACAAGAACTTCATGAAGCTGGAAAAGATTCATTCGGACAAGAATCCTTCGGACATGATGACCAAGGTTGTGTCTAAGGGAAAGCTGGAGCTGTATTCAAAGTTGGCAGGACTGAACTTCCAGTAAGGGGTTCAGGGCATCTTCCCTATGGTCTGGAGGGAGAGATTGTTGGCCATGTGGGTCCAGACCATTAGTGGGTTCAGTTTCTGAGGTGGTTTCCCTAATGATATTAGGAATTTCCTATTTTGTAAAACAGCAGTTTTCTAATAGGTTAGGACTTTCCTTTTTTCTTGAGATAGAGTTCTTGGGGGATAAGGATGTAATGGTTATATATATGATGTAATCTGTAACCCTAGAGGGAGGCTGAGAGTGGCTGAGATTCCAAGGCTGTGGTTTCATAGATTGGAGGAGAACCTAGTGGAAATTGGTTTCCCGTGGACGTAGGCATCTTTGCCGAATCACGTAAATCGCTTGTCTTCTTGTGTGGTGATTGTTTGATCTTGGTTGCCTTTGCACACACGCGCACAACAGATGGGTTCTATTATATTCAGATTGCAAAATCTAAAGAATAAGAATTTTTGAGGCCCTTTGAAGGACAAGCTCTTAATTAGAATTTAAATGAGCCAATGGATATTTTGTTACTTGTACAGGTTAGTTTTCTCCCATGCAGAAACTGTGGCGCCCTTTTTCTTTCCATTCTTGTCTTTGCTATTCTAATAGTATCTGCAATCCATGGTTGCAATTGGTTTTATAGCCTTATTATCCAGTTCTGCGAGGCTCTGTCACCATGTCAAAAATAACTAAAAGCAGCGTCAGCTGATGGTGGTGGTGTTGCTTGTGAACCACCAATTTAGAGAAAAGACGCTTTAGTTGATGCGATGATCGGCTTTGGATAGCTGCTGATGGCATTTATAGTGGCGTTTTGTATTTTAGCCCAGATAGAGTCATCTGCATTTGCCCAGTGCCTGTTAAGCAACATGGCAACATCATGGTCCATGTAAGATAGCATAATGAAAGGATAATTTAAGTGGTGATAAGATTGGATCCTTTTTACTGAAATGAAAGTGATGCTTGTCATCCTGGAATGGCCTGGGAAGATTAAAAAGCAATGTCACAGTTCATGATGACTTTAAGTAACAGTGATGATGAAGTATAAAAAGGTCAGGAATAATACTCTCATTGCGACGTCTTCATAAAAAAATAATGGTTGGATTCGAGTCGTATTAGCAGTAAAAATAAGACTTTAGGGAAGGTTGTATTAGAATTTGATTAAGTATATATTAATATAGGTCATTTTATAGGGTTAAAATTTGTTTATTCATTCTATCAACTACTATAAGAATTATTTTGTTAGTGAAAATGTATATTGTTAATTATTTGAAATATCGTCCTTTAATTTTCTACATCCATGGATGCTTCCATCCATAGAAAAATGTGTAATTGTAATTTGGAGGTTTAATGGATATTAGATCATGGCAAATGTGTCATCTTTAATTAAGTTGTTATTTGGCAAATCTACCTTTTGAGTCTATTGAGTTGAGCTGACTGAAATAGATATTTAAGCGCTCTCAACTGTTTTATGATAGAGTTTGCAGATATTTGATTCAATTAGCTTTAACATATTTTGCCTCTTCTTTTAAAATTAAAAAAGGATATCCAAATAAACAATTTTCCAAACAAAATTAGACACTTTTAACTTCCTTTTACCCTACAGATGTACCCATATAATATAGTAAGTGCTCATGTACTAGTTTTTCTTGATGATAAGCCTGCCCATATAACTTTAACAATATAATAGTTTCTTTAATAAAACGAGACATGTCAAACTATCTATTTGTAAAAGAAAAAAAAAATCTAATTTAAATAGCTCTATTTCAGTTAGATCTAATTGAATGAGCTCTATTTCGATAAGATCAAGCTTGTCAAAGAGGACCTAAAGTCTGTTTTGATTGTGCAATGACAAAGGAATTTTTGCCAATGGAGGTCATGTGAATGATCAAAGTGTGAGAGCTATATGGGACTCAAAATATTATCATCGTCCTCCCATCTATTTGGGTTTGCATTGTGAAGTTTACTTATCTAGTTTTCCCAATTGATTAGATCTACAATTAGGGCTTGTTTGGTAGGTCTAATCTTATTTTTATAGGCAATTCAAAATAAAGCCATTAAAAAAAGATGCTAGAATTAAAATATGTGTTTCGCAATGGAAGCATCTATTTTAAATAGACTATTTTAAATAAATAGTTAAAAGCTTTTCACAAATATATTAGATCTACTAGGCATCGAGGCTTGAAATTTTATTTCATAATCATCTTTGGCCTCCCAAAGAGATCTAACGGTTTGGATCTTGTGTTTGAGGCCCCTAATTTTTTTAAAAATATTTAATAATTCACGTTTTTACATAAATATCTCAAGTTTGGTGATGATCCAACAGCTGAAATTTGGTCTCACAATGGTCATTGACCTTCTACACATTTTCAATTGTTTGGATTGTTATTTATTGTCCCATAAATAATAATAAAAAATAAAAAAAGGGACTGCCGTGGACTAGTTACAAATTCAGCATATTAAATTCAATGGTTGAAAGTTTTTTACAAATATTTTGAGATCCACAAGGAATCAATCCTTGAAAATTGACCCCATAGCTGTTTTTAGTCTTTCCAACATTTCCAATGGTTTGGATCTTGTGTTTGGGCCCCACCGAATTCAAAAACTAATATCTAATGGCTCACGCTTTCTTGCACATATCTCGCAATTCAGGATGATTTAACGGCTGAAATTTGGATGGATGGCCGTGTTTGATCATATGAACATTTTCAACGGTTTGGATCTAGATTTAGGGGCTCGGATTTCGAGAAAAATGGAAAAAACGAAACTGAGCGTGATCCTTAAAAGTCACTGTAGCAACGCCTCTTATTTTTATTATCTTATTTGGAAATGCATCATGAGGAGGGCTGTGAGAAATAGAGCTTTTACCTCTACATATCTAAATTAAATAGAGCACAAAACACATGCCAAATGCTCTTATTTTTCCAACTTTATTAGATTTAGACATTTAGACAATAAGAGCTTAAAATTTAGTTATGCCAAACATGCACTTAATCCATCCAGGCTTCATTTATTTTCATTATTGGCATCTCTGCCTCTGTATTTTTAGTTACTTGAACATGTTTACTTCTTCCAATTGATTAGACCTTACAGGGGTTGTTTTGCATCTTGTATGTGCATGCTCATAATTTAGTCGGCTTATGAAAATGCCCCTTGAACTGAAGTGTCACCCTGTTGATCATAGATCAATGTACTTATACTTTAATTTAAAGGCATTTGCTTGTGTGCTTATATTTTGCAAGAAGTCACTTGCGAGACACCACTCAAACACCAATTAGAATGGACTGGATTAGTGGGCCAAGTATAAGTAATTTATTTATTTAAAGAATAATAATAGTATGTATCTATCCCTCACCATAGGGTGAGAGACACTTATATATATATTTCTATTTGAACATGAACATTCCTTTTCGGTAAAAGACCATATATTGCTTTTCTATTTTTATACATGAATATTTTCGAATATACAAGTCTTCCACATCTTATGGTGAGAAAATGATGTATATTAATATTTTTCTATTTAAAATCATTATACTCATAGGTGATGGATCAAAGAATTATGATTTTTACTTTAAATTTGATATCGAAGGCTGTTCCATCCGAGTCTTTCAATTCCCCGCCTCTTTAATGATCGGGCCTCAGCAGCGGTCTCGCATATCATATGAGAATATGCATAGGAGCACCGCCCCTAACTAAAAGCAACTGTTTGTAATTTTACATACATAACCGGTCTCTGTCGAGCTGTCGGGCGTGCAAGAAAAGCCTAACCGTAGGAACTCAGGCAGCAAATGGCCTTTGTAGGAATTTCAATACGCAACGTTTATATATAGTTATATGTGTCGTGACATAAGCCTCGACTATGGTATAAAATGGCATTTAAAGATTGTCATGGCATGAAGTTAGAGGCCCAAGGCGGGACAAAGGAGGAGAGTTATGCCAGAATTGTTGGATCGTAAGGGCTAATGGGCCCCACACAGTTTTTTCCCATCAGCCTCAACGGCTATTTCTTTGATATGTCAGCCCCATATCCCTTGATTTGCTCAGGTATAATTAGAGAGTCAATTCTCCGATTTTGATGGATAAAACGGATCTCTAACAATATTATATATATGGAGAGATATAAGAAAATCACAGCAAAAAAGATTTGAAAACCCATTTGCCGGCAATCTCTACCCCAATGGCATTCTCTCCATTCTTGCTGCCGTAGGTTCTTTCAGGAATGACCAAAAGGACTGACTGTTCCTAACCTTGGAAAGGTCAAGGATGTTTAAAACTTATGTAGGTGGGTTTAAGGCAAGGCGCTTTAAAAAAGGTCTTCTAGAAAAGAAAAAAAAGAAAAGGAGGAAGAGGAAGAGGAACCACCAGGTAAACATTGCGTAAAAGCTGATAAGTACCTAATTTTGCATATTCAATTTCGGGTTCCACACAGTTTTACTGGATGAAGGTTAGATTTGGGCTGATGACAGTTATTGGGTTGTGTGGGAACTTAAGTTCCAAATTCCGTTTTTTGTTTCAAAGAAGGTCCTGTGTTGAAACTTGACATTACATTTCAAATTCATTTTT
Source organism: Sextonia rubra (assembly GCA_037013555.1). NCBI lineage: Eukaryota > Viridiplantae > Streptophyta > Magnoliopsida > Laurales > Lauraceae > Sextonia > Sextonia rubra. The sequence continues at coordinate 97,869,792 of JASUAD010000001.1, read as the reverse complement.
ATTTTTCTATCGTAAAAGGTCAAAAAAGGGTCATTTGAATAATCGGATATCTATTTGCAACTCTAAATTAGAGAGGGACAGTGTAAAAGACTTGGATTGATCACAAAAGGCCAAATGGACCCCCTCGGGCCATGTCAGGCCAGGCCATTTCTTGGGGGTGGAGACGACCCGAGGGTCTTTCGTAGAGGTGGTGGGCAGTTTAAGGAGTTGGTTGGATCATGCCCGCAGGCTAGCATCCATCATAATTTATCGCCTTGATCATGCTTTACATAGATGATAACCTGAACGATCCGAATCACCGTGGTCTGAAAGCACACATATACACAAGTACACACTAGGGAGTCCGAAAGGACATATGTACACACTAAAATCAAGCTGTTTATCAAAATCTTTTTTAATCTTCCATTTGGTGTGATCATTGACCAGATTTTTTGCGTCTCAGACCATGGTGATCGTTTTGGGATATGCAACTATCTATTGTGGAGCCCTCAACTGAAGCAGTTTGTTATCCAACAAGTGCTTGCCACGTGTACGCTGTGGTCGGCATGAGCTAATGTGCCCCCACCATACTAATCTGCCATCATAGATTACTTATGACCACGTGGTTGGGACATTTTCTCATCTCTACCGTCTATATGATGGACATCTGCGTGGAAATTGGAGCACCATTCTGTGGGGTTCGGTTTTGGTTTTCAGAAATCAGGAGGAAGAATGAAAATAAAGGTAAACATAAGAATTTCTTCCCTGATCACCACTTGGTACTGTTTGACAATCACTACTAACTTCTTGCTCTCTTTTTTGTTTTGTATTTTACAATAGCCACTTCTGTTAGTTTGAAAATTTCAATCAACCACCTTGACTGACAGTGCGATACCAATTTCTAACCCATCATGAAATTTAGCATATTTTTGTTCATAAAACAATGAAAAGTCTCTTCGATCTAGTTTTGTGATATTAAAAAAAAGTTGTTAATTCTAGCCAAAATGACTTGGGTTTAATGGTCATTTTGCATTAACAATGTAAGCTTAATCAAACCATGTTGGATTTAAGGAGACTTTTAATCACTCATCAAAATAGTACTTCAAAATTTGCCAATCAATCAAAAAATGGCTTTGATAGCTGGTCAAGGTGGTCGAGTGAGATTTACAAATCAATAAAGATGGTTATTTGCAAAAATAGGAAAGCATGTAGTTCTGTATGATCGAATAGAAATGTGGTTTTTCTATAAAGCTGATAGAAACAAAAGGACTATATCTCACTGTTTTGGGAAACACTCAAAGCTGGATACATGCATAGTAGTTACATAATACACTAGATGGGTAGTTAATTCAGCTTACTTCTACTAACATAAGCAAGTCACCAAGAGAATTTAGTTTCTCAATTCATGGGAACTTAAGATGCAAATAAATACATAATAGGTAAACATCAAACACCTTTGTTTGACAATCAAAAGATGCAAGTGCAAAGGTGTTTGTTAGAGGTGCATAATTTTTTTTTTTCAATAAAGAGGAAACAATCAAAAGGGCCTCCTCTTGCATCGATGGATGATGTGATTGAATGGTCATGGGTGGTCATAGATGATGGCAAATGAGGATTTAAGAGGATTGGTCCTCAACAGTCAGCTCTTCAACCATCATATTACCATGGTTGAGGGGGTTGAAGCTTTGAATCTCTGAGCATTTACTAGGTAGTATCATGGGGCCAAGGCCTTGCTCCATCGGATCAATCTGCACTTGGCACTTACGCGCGATGATTACTGAGTTTATAACCTCATCGGTTGGGTGAAACACTGATAAAACATCAAACCCAGGAAGGTCGCATGGCTCCACCACTGGATAGAGGAAGGCGCGGGCACCATGAGCACTCCTCAGCATAAGTAGTGCACCGGGCGCCATGTACTTGGCCAGGTGATCCAAGACTTGCACCTTTTCCTCCTTGTCCATGCCTACAAGTGCTGCTAGGAAGACCACTTCATACTCCCTCAAGCTGTGGGCAACATCCAATATGTTTGTAGTGTGGAACGACATGCGCTTCGATAGGTCCGGATCGGAGGAGACGAGGTGGATCGCCATAGAATTTGCCACTGGGTCGATGTCATAGTTGTGAAAGCAGGTAGAGGTCAGGTGATAAGTAGCAAGAACAATGGAAGTCAGGGGCAAAGGACCTGAACCCACAAAGGCCACTCTACTAGGGACATGGGTGCAATGTTCGGTCAGTATAGTGTACTCCAAGTGACTGAGCTTGATATAGTTGGAGTAGTAAGGAAAGACGTGGATATGGTCAAGTGGGTTGGAATAGGAGCCCAAGATGGTAGAGAAGTGGCTCTCCAAGAGGCCTTCAGCTTCCCCACAGAGCCTGATGAGTTTAGACCTGATGTCTTGGACTCCCTTGTTGAGCTTGGCCACATCAATTGAGCTGGCTGGGATGCATGTGAGGACCAGTTGAGTGAAGAGCATGTTGACATCCTTGGAGGGCTTGAGGCTTTCTAACCTTGAGATGTTGTCATAGATCTGACATACTCTCTCTACCAACATCTCATCTTGGAAGCCCATGTTGACACCCTCCAAGAGAGGCTGTCTTGAAGACAACGATATAACTTCACCCCTCCCAAGGAGGCAATTATTTATGGACATTTGTGGGGTAGGAGTGAGAAGAAAAGGAGATTGTTGCTCCACTGTAGTCTGGAGCATACCCCTTCATTGAATATGGTATCTATGAATGTTGGGAGGACTGCACAAGGATTTCCTAGTGTAACAGCATTACTTAAATGTTATATCAGAATTAAGGAGAACTTCACAAGGATTACTTCTTTTTCGGTAATAACAATAATGACACTTTGTATTTATATGCTTCTTTTGTTGCGTTTGCACATATTTTAAAAGGGTTTAGTGGAGTAGGATAAAATTTACTCCATCAAACTCATATTTACCATTGAGAGAAGGGGCAGACTTTTTTTCTACTTTACCAAGTGTTAATTTTGTTATGAAAATCAAATAATGGATAATGGTGGGATGCTGCTTTAACTTCAGCCACCTAAAGCTTTACATCTAAATTGATGATTTCTATTAGACCGTCGCTTAGTAGATTTATGACCATGAAAATATGGAGTCCAGCATTTTGAAGTCTTGGTTATGCTACGATATATTGGTTGGGGGTATTTAGACTTCACTCACGAGTACCTATCCGCAAAAGACCTTGCACATGTCAATTATTTCGGCTTCTATGGGTCTGCAGGTCAATAGAGATAGAATAATGCTTTTGGCCTATGTTTCAATAGAATGCACCTGATTTAATGGTCAGAGGAGCTCCACCAAAGAGCCGAGGGGTAAATGATTTGAAGTGAGAGGTGGTCACAAGGCAGTGATGTAGGTGAGACCTAAATTTTCCTATGGTTTGAATTACCAGCTAATGTTTGGGTATTTATTTTTCATCTTCGTTTAATTCAATTTCTATTCAAAGGGAGGTTATTTGAACATTTGTTAATATTTTACCCTAGTAGATTAAATACATCGACTTGTACTACACATACAAGACAAAAGATAATTTATTTGAAGTATTGATGGACACCCTCTCATTATCCAACAGGGCAATTGTAACTTTGGAGACACCATAATATAAAAATAATGTGATGATTCTCTGACCACTCATGCTTTCACATGCGGCAAAGGCTTTGGAATTGGCGAGTAAGCACTGATCTACCATAACCTTTAACTAACCTCTCAAATCTTTCGATGACATTTTTCTTCTTTATCATATCGACATTTTGGCAGATGCATCATGATTGCCAAAAAGGACTTAAAATGACCTTGTTCGTCTTATTCTTAGACGTTTCTATTCATGGAGGATTTCAAAGGGTTTTATACAACACTAGGTATATAAAAGAGGCTCATTAATTTAATTTTCTTAATAAGAGTTTGATAGATTAACTATGTTAGAATTTTTATATTGGTTAATTCATGTATTGGAAAAAATTTCGGTCTATTGATATGTATTTTATATTCCTTACAATAGACTGTAGTTTGCATCGCAAGAAATGCTGAATTGAAGAAAACAGAAAATAGAGCATGAGCTCGAGTGGGTATGCTTATACGCTCGAGCGGGTTTAGAAAAAGGTGATTGTGCTCAAGTCCATGAAGGCTGTGCTCAACTTTGATAGACGGATCACAATTAACTAGATGCGGGAAGCAAGTACTCGAGTGAGAGCTCATTTGCGCTTGAGCTCGCATGCGGAAGAAGTCCATCGGCCTGCGTGGATTTCTTTCCTATTTATACTAGAGTTGCTTACTTTATTTATAATTGTACTCTAACTCTAAGGCATGAATCGTGGATTATAAATAGAGTGTTACTCTCAACTCGAAGATATCCATCTCCACATTTTGACTTGAGATTACAGATTAGAGATTCTTTCTAAAGCTTTTATGAAATATTGGACCGAAGGCTTCAAATTTTAGAGTTAGTACTTCTACTTTTTCATAGGAGATTGTTCTCTCACTAAATAGATTTGTTTGTAGTAGTAATCAAAGTACTAATAACAGGGCACTGAGGGACTATTCGTTAAAGATTCTAGCAAGAATAATTATAAAACATTGTGTTGAAAGACAGACAGTAGAGCTGTAAGTATTTCTTATAACTGCGCAAGTTAGTGTTTGATTTTATTTACTTTGGACTTGCGGTTTTTTTCTATTTGGATTTCCCCATTAAATATTATGTCGCTTTTTTTTGTGTGGTTGATTTCTTTTTTTTTCCATTGCATAGAAGTAGTAATTGAATTGTAATCTAGAAAAAATTCAGGGCTTAAAAACCTTCAATTGGTATCAAAGAGGGTCACACTAAGTTATTATGTATCGAGCTAAAGGAGTTTCTAGAATGGAATTTAACAATAAAAAAGGCTTTTCTATTATAAAACCTCATTTCCTAAAAGATGTTGTTAATTATGCTTATTGGAAAGTGCGTATGATTGCCTTTTTGAAGTTAGTAAATGAAGAGATTTGGTGAATAGTGTTGAATGGTTATTCATTGCCCATTGTTATAGTTAATGGACAAACAACTGAAAAGCCCATAGCTTAATGGTCCAAAGATGTTATTTATGCATGCAATTATAACAATAAATCAATGAGTGCAATCTACGATGGAGTAGCAATAACTGAATTTCATAAAATCTCTACTTGTAAGAATGTGAAAGAGGCATGGAACATCATTTAAACAATTCATGATGAAATTGAAAAAGTAAAGGAAGCAAAGATGCGAAGTTTGTCATATGCTTTTGAACTGATAAGGATAAGTGAAGATGAGAGGTTTGATGATTTATATGCTAAATTGAGCAATATTATTAGTTCAAGTCACAACCAAAGAAAACCAATTCCTGAAGAAAATATAATGAAAGAGGTTCTTAAGTCTCTTTCAGCTAATTTCAATCTCAAAGTTATTGCAATTGATGAGGCCAACAAACTGAAAACTTTGAGACTTGATAAGTTGTTGGAAACTTGCAAATCTTTGAGATTGATTTTATTAATTGCTAGTCAAAACCTTCTGGACTTGTATTGAAAGCTTACAAACCTTAAAGTTTTCTAAGGGATCAATGAGGAAAGTGGAAATTGAATTTGATTATGATTCTACGAAAGGAGATATGTGATTGTCTTCCGAGTTTATACAACAATTTAACAAACTTATGAAAGGAAAGAACACTGGATTTACACTTATGCCAATTGGCAAGAAAAGTTCTTCAAAAGCAATCCAATGCTTCGAATGTAAATGATATGGGCATACAATTAAGGCTTATGTTTATAAGAAAAAGAAGCCTATACTAAGCAATAATAAAGCTCTAAATATCACTTGAAATGAAGATAATTCTGCTAATGTGGAAGAATGTCTTGATACTGAACTGACTAATACTTGAAAGAAGAATTTGTTGCTTTCATGGCTAAATCTTCACAATCTGAAGTTGATTCTGATGATAATAATGATGAAAAAGAAGTGTCCCATGAAAATATAGATTGGAAAGTTCAGTACAAATTCTTGTATGGACAAAGCAAGAAAATGGGCAAGCATGCTGCAAATCTTGTGAAATAGGTTGATGAATCTAATGCTGAAATTCTATTTCTTAAGAAAAGTTTAGAAGAGGCACATGCACATATTTTTACTGAGGGTCAGAAAGGTTCTTTGCTTGAGAGTATGGGTTCTGAGAAATAAGAAAATGAGTCTTTGATAATAGAAGTATTAAAAAACCGAGTTGAGATTGAAGATTTGACTATAAAGTTAAAGATGGCATTGACAAAATTAGATGCTCTAAAAGTTACTTTTAATGAGATGCATGCTAATTTAATTGTTCGTGACAACATCTTGAGTGTTTAGAAGTTACATAATGACTAGACTAGTCTTGGTTTTACTAATGGTGCATCGACATCAAAATAATAGGTAAAACTATTTTTGTCAAAAGCATAATAAATGCACTCACTACATTCCATACTGCACAAAAGCAACATGTTGATTGTGCATCAAAGAATAGGTCTAGTCTTAAATCTACATGAGCGCCCACATGTCATTACTGTAGAATAAAAAGACACATTCGTCCCCATTGCAATAGGCAAGCTTTGCCAAAAAATACATAATGGAGCTTAGTTTTCTGCATCCACTATTAAATCAAGTGGAATCTGGGTGAAAAAAGAAAATTTGCCATCTATATTGGTACATGCTATGCTAAAGTTCTTCAATTTGTAATTGTGGGTACCAAAATCTGATAGCCTTGATCAAGATGATTAAATCGCTAACCCCCAGTGTTGATACGAGGAAATCATTAAGGGAGTCATAATTGAGGGACAATTATTGTTGGATCCTAATTGACAGATATGTTGCATTCCGACACTATAAATTTATCAATTATGGATAAAATGGGGTAGAGTGAGGTATTAAGGGGGAGTTTTGAAAGTTCTGAATATGGGGAACTGAAAAAGGATTCAAATGGTTCAGATTTTTTTTAAAATTGGTTGTAAAGCTAATAATACAATTTTTTTAATTTTAATTTACTCAATGTATTTTTGTTTTTATTGTTGGGTAGATTGATTGTATAAGAAGATTTGTTCATGAATTGCCAAAGAGTGGGATTGTTAGGATTTTTGTATTGGTTAATTCATGCATTGGATGAAACTTGGGCCATCGATTTGTAATTTATATCCCTTAGAATGGACTATAGTTCATGAAGCAAAAAGTACTAAACTAAAGAAAATAGAAAATAAAGCATAAGCTCCAGTGAGCTTAAACAAAGACGACTGCGCTCAAGCCCATAAAGACTACGCTCAAGCTTGATAGACAGAAGTTGATTAACTATTTTTACTTATATGATCAAAGATAATGGAAGTTGAAGCAAGTATAAATGCGATAAGCAATTTGCAATTACATGCTTTGATTGCTTAACTAGCAACATTGTGTGAGGCTAATTTTTTTAATAGTTAGTTAATCTTGGAGTGCTTTTTTATATGATGGACTCCACCCTATTGCAAAATGACATATTTTAGATTTCTTTTCCTACACTTTGTAGTGCTTAATTCGCCAGTGTTTATCATGCATTCACTATAAAATAAGTTTGACTTTTCATGTTTCTTATGCTCACAACTAGGGGTGTAATAGTTCGGTTAACCATGTGTTCTGGAAAATCATTAACCGAATTGTTTTTATAGTTTTCGGTTTTTAAAACCATAATCATATCCTAAAAATCGTTAAAAAACTAAACTGCAGTTAACTGTATTAGATGGTATGGTTATGGTTAATTGTCACTTAAAATACCTTTTTTTTTTGTTAGAATGCAAAATACATGTTTAAAAGTCAAAAATAAATATCCCAAATAACAAATTACATAAATCCAAGATACTAAAGTAGCATTAAAATGAAATACCTCGTGCCTTGTGAGTTATGATGTAGAACAAAAAAGAAGATTAGAGAGATGGTTTCAAACTTTCGATGAAGGCTCCTTCTCTTTTTTCTTTCTTAGAGAGAGAGGGTTAATGTATTTAGCCAATATAGGATTTGAGTATTGGATGGTTGTCGAAGTTTTGTGATAAGAAATCAACGATTGAAATTAATATATATGTGACTTGGGGTGTAATGGTTCGGTTAACCGTGTGTTTTGGGAAAATGGTTAATTGAACCATATTTTATGAGTCTATTAATAACCATGAGTCAATACTGAAAAGTGAAATCAAACCGTGAAACATGATTTTTTGATTTTAATAACTGCAATGTAACCAAACTATGAAACACGATTATTAACCATTGGTTTGGTTCAGTCGATTAGACAGTTTTTTGGGTTTTTTTACACCCCTATCTACAACTACATTTGAGAGTCAATTGAAAAGTTGGAAGGTTTTCATTTTCGCCAGCTCAAAAATTAAGGTTCAGGTTACATTATTTATTCCCAACAAGGAAAAAAAAGAAAGGGGTCACTACCATTTAATGATGTGCAAATATCATAGGCATTTTCCAAGAAAGACTAAAAGTTTTTGTTTGTAAAATAATGACCAAGAATTGAGACCCACCAGATCATGGAGATGAGGGGAATAAGTCGGTCCCGGTGAGAACTAAGGGTGTGCCAAAATCTGTTCCTACCCAATAATTGTAAGCCTTTATGGGCCCTAAAATTTAAATACGATGTTTTTAAAATGGAGTGTTCTATGATAAAATCTAATGATAATTAACATTTACATAGTTAAAGTATTCTTTGGATAGGAGCGAGTTCATGTGATCCATTTTTGTGATAGTTGCAAAGGACCAATTACTAGTTGTAACACTCATAATGAAAATATTTTCAACTGGGTGAGTGTTGTCTAAATAGAAGTGTTACATTCCTAATGGGTGATGACTAATGGGTAAATGTAGATAGAAGTTGTAAGGATTTTGTAATTAGATAATTCATGGGTTAGACAAAACTTTGGGTCCATTGAATAATATTTCACAATTTTTTTAGATGGATTATGGTTTGTGTTACCCTAAGAATTGATGTGAAGAAATCAGAAGATTGGCTAGGTACTCGAGCATACACGCTCGTGCGCTTGAGTGGATGAGTTTGAATTTATAAGCTCAAGTTGATGGTTTAAGCGATCAAGTGGGCCTGACAAAAATGCACTGAATGAAAATAACTGGATGTTTATTTCACACACTCAAGCAGATGCTCATACGTGCTTGAGTACAAAAACAAGAAAACCCCACTAACCTGATTTAGAATTGTTTCCTTTTTATGCCAAAATTGCTATTTTGTGTTTTACATAAACCCTAATTCTAATGCACGAATTGTGAATTATTTAAAGGGGTTCTCTCATAACCCTCAAGTATATATTTGCTATTTTGAGATTGAGAATTGGAGATACCTCTCTCATTGTTTTGAGTCCTGAAAATCTAATTAAGAGACCACTACGTCTCTAGAGTTTTCAATGGGGAGATTAAGCTGAAGCTTAGTGCTAGAGAATATTGCTTCTACATTTCTTGTAGAAAATAATTTTCTTTTGTAGAAGATTGAGAGATCAAGTGCAACACCTAGTGATTTCTAGGTGTTTGGATCAGTTGTGTGAAGTAGTAGACGATAGGGAGTTGTTGCAGCGTAAAGTTGTGTAAGAACAACTACAGTCTCTAGGTTAGGAAGGTTTTGTGAGTATATCTTGTAACTATGTTATTTATAGTGCTTGATTGTTGGTCCACATAGGATTTGTGGTTTTTTCCCAATTAGGGGTTTTCCACATAATAATTTGCTCGTCTTTTTCTTATGTGGTTGATTGACTTGTTTTTTCTAGTTCATTTATTATTCCACTGCTTTTTATTTGAACTGTAATCTAGAAATCAGATCTAAAATAATCCTTCAATTGGTACTAGAGCAGTTCATATAAATCTACTGTTACAACCCGAGCCCAAAAATTCGAGGATTGGGATTAGTCCTTAAGCGCGACGTATGTACTCCCGTATAATCCACCCCTGGACTAGAATCTAAATAGAATTACATAAGGGATATTCACATTACTTACACGTGTGACGTGCTTTTAATGAACATTTGTCCAAGCATTAATCATGCGGAAGCCTATCAATATCATCTAAAATTTTTCTTTTTCTTCAACAGTAATTAACAGTTCCCAAAATATCAATTCTTGAAACAGCATCCATTAAAATGTCAGTACGGAGAAAAAGTAGCTTAACTATATAAACACGATCTGACATGTGCAAGAGTTGAACAAAAGTATATATGTCTTTACAAAAAGGAAATAAATTTTAGGGATAATTACAAAATATACATTATCCTAAAATACAAAAGATTACAAACTATGCACGACAAAATAAAAACTAAAAACATGCCATGAAACCCTAATGCATCTAAAACTCAAAATAAAAAGGCTCTATGATAATCGTATCGCACTCCATAAGTGGATCAGTCAAATTGTTTGTGATGTCCACTCATCTAGGCCTAAAGGATCTTACCGGCCTCCTCTCAAGTTTCCATGATTTTCGCAAGATCGAAACTGAGATCTAAGTATGTAACACCATTAGACAACATGTGAATAAAACTATTCAGCAAAGTATAAGCATAATTAAAGTAACATGTATTGTATCTAAAAAAGTCATTAACAGTGATCATATAAGTCAATTTAGTATACTAAGCATGTTGTACATTGAATAAAGCGTGATGTAAGAATCAATAAGAGAAATACATTACTATTTGCTACTATATTGACTATATCCTCCCTCTAGGGATCTTTGCATTGAGAACACCAATGTCTTGGCCAAAGGTACAATTGGGTTTCTACATTTATGGAGTCTGGAAGCTCTAAAGACACACTGCAGTGGTACCATAATAATCTACTACACCAAAGTTAACCCTACGGGGTATCATAAGGTTAAAGATGATTAGAGTTGGACCATTTCGAATTAAATAATTGAAATTAAGTAATTCGTGCAATTCGTTCCAATGTAAAACAATTCATTAGACGTTCAATTCATTCTTACTCAATTCAATATGATAATTGGAAAGCTATGTATCAAGGAACAATAAATTAGAATCAATTCATATTGAGATTGAGATCAGCTCATAATCATTCCAATGATAGAATACAAATTTCAATGATGAAAGGCAATCATAATAATTCAATATGCTATGCAATTCAATTTAACAAAATCAAGGTAATTTACAAGCCAACCCTAATCTAGTCATCCATTATTTCTAACTGTGCATGATAATGTAGTTTTAAGTTATTTGATACACATTGTCTTTATTTAGCAACACTTTGTATAAGAGAGGGAGTGTATCAAAGTCCCTTAAACCAACATCCATGGGGATGTGCTTAATAATGGACAACATCACATGAATGAGTCTCAACCTCATGACATTTCATGTTAAGAAATTTCCCATTAGGGCAAATGATTATGTTAAAGGATTCAAAAACTAGGGCCCTATAAGGTCTTCTCAAATGTCGCTGAATTTTTCTAAATCTTTAGGGTTATTACGGCTTCGCCGTGTGTCTCTTAGCTTAGCCGTAAAAGTCTTACAGCTTAGCGGTGGGCATATCTCGTTTAGCCGTTGGATGCAAAATTTCCTCGCATTATTAGCTTGGCCGTATATTGGCTTACGACTTAGCCGTAATGATTTACGATTTGGGCACGGCTTGGATACGGCTCAGCCATAGTTCATTTCACAGCTTAGCCGTGATTTCAGCCCTAGAAAAAAGGCCATGTTTTGGTCTCTAGAAATCTAGCCGTAGTATTCTTACGGCCTAGCTATAAGCTTTAGGAATTTTGAAGCTGATTCAGTTACAAAATCCCCTCCTTTACACATAACTCTAGAGTTTCGGTGAATGTCTATAATCAATGAAATTCTAGTCTTATTTACTCCACTTCGTGCTTTATCATTTCAAATTCACAACTCATCAATTCACAAATCCCATTCACTTATACCACATAATCATGCATTGAAACAAGTTCAAGGGTTAAAAGCCAACTTAGATGACAATACGTGTATAAGAATCATTGAATACCAACATGCATTCATCCAGAATTAGCTCATACTTGCCTTAGATTTGTGTTCAAAACACTACTCCTTCTCTTGGCTCAACTTGAGAAGGAACACCCAATTCTTAACCCTAAAATGACATGCATGTAAGAGATGATGAAGAGGATGAGGGCATGCCTAAGCTAGGAGTCTCCTTGAATCAATCAACTCATAAATCTATAAAGGGATAAAGGATCTTACCAAGATAACTGCTAAACGGCTGTAAAGAGAGATGTGAATCACTATCTTCTATTCCAGAAGGAAAAGAACATAGAGAAGAAGTGAGATGAGAGAGTAGGTGCTTGAAACCATGTATGCAGGAATTATTCTGCTCATATTGATGAAAAAGAAGAAGAGAGTTGTGGCAGTTATGAAAGAAGAGAGAGTCGATGGAGAGATTATTTAGCCCTTTTAAACAAAGTTCTGCAGAATTACTGGGAAGTCTTCAACTGTCAATTACATTTTCAGTTTAAATCAAACGAAGGTCCAACTAATTCAAACAAAGTTAAATACATTCAAGTCTAGCACAAAAGTTGACAAGCTCAAAAAGACAAACGCAATGATATCAATATGATGTGTGTATGATGTAAAATCATGAAGTCGAAAATTACGGAAAAGGTCATTCATCTACCTAGTCAAGGTTAAATTTAACCCAAACTATTTATCTATAACCCGAATTTGACCCATTAAACTCAATGAGACAAAAATAAACATAATCTGGCCTAATTAGAAGGTAAAAGTCATAGATTAGATTAATTCTATACTAATTAACTAATATCTTACTTAATTAGTTGCTAATCATACTTAATTGGGATCGAAGTGTTACATGTATTGTGTGTTATTTTATTGTGATTTTTAGAATGAAATTCAACAACCGTAAAAGCAAATACACTTCTAAGTCACCGTTGCTCGATAGATCTAACTATGCCTATTGGAAAGCTAAAATGATTGGCTTTCTTAAATCCATTGATGATGATGTCTGGATAGTGTTAAGGAAGGCTATACCAGACCTAGTGTTGTGACTGAAGGAAATTTTTTTCCTAAACCTAAGTCACAATGGACTAAAGATAAGGAACATGCTCCCAATTGCAATAATAAGGCTATGAATGCTCTCTACAGTAGAGTGTCTGCTTTTAAGTTCAGAAGGATCTCTACCTACAAATATGCAAAAGAAACATAGGATATTCTGCAAACTATGCATGAGGGTACAGATACTATAAAGCAGTAAACTATAGAAATTGAGTGCTGCCTTTGAAACCATCAAGATGGAAAATGATGAGATCTTTGATGAGTTTTATGTTAAACTGAACAATATTGTTAATTCTGTTTTTAATTTGGGTGAGCCAATCCCTGAAAATAAAATTTTCAAGAAAATTCTAAAGTCGTTACCTGAGATATTTGATTCAAAGGTTGTAACCATTTAGGAGAATAGAAATCTTGAAACCTTGAAAGTAGATTAGTTAGTTGAAAATATTCAGACCTTTGAAGCAAACTATAGGGCTAAAAGAAGATCTGTGTCTAAAGGTGTTACTTTGAAAGTTTTCAAGGAGTCAGTAAAGAGAATTGAAAGTGATTTAGATTTTTATTCTGAGGAAATTAATCCCCACAAAGTAATTCTGTTACAGGGGAAGAAAAATTATTTGAAGCTTGCAAAATCAGAAAATAAAACGTTTTCAAAAGGGGTCAAGTGTTTTAAATGCGAAGGATTTAGTCTTTATGCTAGTGAATACATATATAAGAAGAAGAAGATGAATAAATAAGCTCTCAATTTAACATGGTATGAGTCTTTTGAAGAAAAGAACAAAAAATCTAAAAATGAAAAATTTGCCCCTAATACTACCAATGTCAAATATGTTTCTTTCATGGTTAGGTCTTTATAGGACTTATTTGATAATGGTTTTGATGATGAAGTATCAGATATTGAAAAGGATTGAGAGGAGAGGTACAAATCTATGTCGTAGGATATCTTAAAGCTGACCAAGTTCTCTGATACGAGTGCACTCAAGTGGAAAAGGCTTTAGAAAAAAAAATTGTTTCTCTCAAGGAAGAGTTAGAAGAATCTCATGCACAAATTCGTCTATTGGATGGTTAAAAAGGTTCATTGGTTGATAAGTTGATTATTGAGACTCAAAATTTTGAGAAAGCTGAACAAAAGATTGAGATGTTGAAGAAAGAGTTGGAAACTTGCCAAGCTGAGAAAGATAATTTGAATGGAAAACTAAAGGTGGCTTTGTCAGAGCTAGATGCAACTAAAATTTTGCTGAATAAGATTAACACTGGCTTAAGGAGACTTGATGACGTCTTGTGCAGTCAAAAGTTGCCTAATGACAGACGTGATTTCAGTTATAATCATGGTGCGTCTGCTTCAAAAAAAAAAAAAGGAAAATAGTGTTTATTAGAAGTCTTGATGTTTTGAAACCTATTTGTGTTAACCATGCTACAAGTACTTTGAAGGAAAAGAATGCGTCACGTTTTAAACCTACACCCACATGCCATTATTGTGGAATAAAAGGACATATTAATCCTCATTGTAATAAGATGAGAGGTTTACCTAAGAACAAGCATTGGAGGAAGAGTTTGGCTCCACTAAAGGTCAAGACTATAGACTTACCTAATGATTTGGTATACATTGTGCTAAAAGCTCTAAATTTACGAGTGTAGGTACCAAAGTCTAATAGCCCCTAATAAAAAAGATCAAGTTCTCACCCCCAGTGTTGAAGAAAATATGACATTAAGGGAGAGTCACTATTGACGGAAAGTTACTCCTGAATCCTAATTGATAAATATATTGCACGTTGACATCATTATTTTTGTCAATTATGGGTGAAAGGGGATTATGAAGGATTTGAAGGGATCTGAAGGCTGAAGGTAAAGTTTGTTTGTTTGTTTTTTTTTTTAACAAGTTGACAGGTACAAGTTGCTAGACTTTACAATAATCTATAGGTGTTGAAGGTACATTCATTTTATTTGTTCTAAAAAATAAATTCAATATATTTTGGGTTTTGTTTTGGGTAGATGAATGGTATATTCTAAGAAGTTTTGTGCATGAATTGCCAAATGGGTATATTGTAAGGATTTTGTAATTAGCTAATTCATGAGTTGAAAAAATGTTTGGATCCATGGAATTATATTTTACAATTTATTTTAGACGGACTATGGTTCGTATTGCCAAAAGAACTGACATAAAGAAATCAGAAGATTGATTGGGCGCTCAAGTGGACACACACACACGCTCAAGTAGACACACACACATGTTGAGCAGATGAGTTTGAATTTACAAGCACAAGCTAATGGCTTAAGCTCTTGAGCAGGCGTGACTAGAATTCAACTGAATGAAAATCATGAAAGTGCTATAACTAAAACTCACCAAGTCCTAGAGGGGGGGTGAATAGGACTATTAAAAATTTCTTTTCAAAACTTAGATGTTACTAAAGAACAATCTGAATGATTATTAAAATGGAGAGAGACAATCAGAGTTGAGAGTGTCTAGAAATGTAACTAGAGCAATAGAGATGTAGCATATAAAGGATCATCAACTCAAGTGACAAGAAAGCAAGGCAACATCTACACACAACAAACAATAAACACAATGATTTATAGTGGTTCGGTCCTAGACCTACATCCACTCTCAAGAGCAATCTCTCTTGGTTCCACTAAATAAGAGGTACTCACATAACATACACCTCTTGCAACAATTTTTTGATGCGGTGGTTTTGTCTTCCACCAATTAGAGTTTTTGATCAGGTGGTTGATCCTTGATCTAGTCCACCAATTACAACAATTTTTGATGCGGTGGTTTGTCTTCCACCAAATACAGCAATATGAATTGAAATATTAAGAACACCTAAACAAGGAATTGAATACCTTGGTTTTGAGTGGTGCTCTTGAAGCTTGAAGACTACCTCCAAGCTTTGGCCTCTTGTTCTTGCTCCTTGGAGATGAAGATCTTCAGTTGTGAGCTCAGCCAAGGGAAGAGGTTCCAAGAGGGTTTGGAAGGCTAAGGTTTTCTCTAAGATTTGAAGAAGCCTTTCCTAAGTCACCAACTACTCTACTTGTAACAATAATGGCACTCTTTGATGTTGGAAAGTAGGTGGTTGTGGGAGCTTTGAAGATGGTTTTAATGGAGATGCAAAGGCTCAACTACACTAGTGATTTTCTCAGCAATGAATTCAGTAGTTGGAGCAAGGGAGAGGTCCTCTTTAAATACAGATGAGCTCCAACGGACAGTTCTACGGCTTAGAACAGAATGGTCTACGGCTTAGCCGTAAGTTCTGACAACATCCAACGGCTAGTTTGACCAGATTCAGCACAAATTCCTTCTTACGGTTAGGCCTACGGCTTAGCCGTAAATCCTTCTACGGCTTAGCCGTGAGCACCTTTCGGCCTAGCCGTGGGCCAGCCGTAAGCTCAAATTTCCCAGAAACAACTCTCTGGAGAGTGGCCCGTAATCTTTACGGCTTAGCCGTGAATAACCTTACGGCTTAGCCGTGAAGGCCTTTCGGCTTGGCCGTAAGGTCAACCGTAAGCATAATTTGGCCAAGTACACTCTCTGGATTGTGGCCCGTAGATTTTACGGCTTAGCCGTGAAACCCACTACGGCTTAGCCGTAACATTTCTCGGTGTAGCCGTAGGGTCAGCCGTAGAACAAAAAGCTCCAAAATACACTCTCTGGAAAGTGAGCCGTAGGATCTACGGCTTAGCCGTGGTCCAAGCCGTAGAATAAAACAGGGTGTTTGAAAACCTGATTTCCTAGTCTGTTTACAAGGACACTTAGGGATCACAGATACCTTATCCCTTGGCACTCACAGATGATCTTCTTTGATGTTGAACTTCTTTGCTTAGTCTTCATTGATAGGTTTTCCTTGAATGGTCTTGAACTAGCTTGAACTTCTTTGAACTTGACTTGATCTTCAATGAACTTCCGAGGTGAACTACATCGTTCTTGAATCGAACTACACTTTGGTCACGTAATTGACAACACACTCTTACAAAGACACTAACAATCTCCCCCTTTGTCAATTTCGTGACAAAATTACATAATGGGAAGAAGATACAACATTTAAACTCAGCAATTGAGATACACAAAGTATTACATCAGTGAATACACCTTAAGCACCCACATCTACATACACAACACTTTGAAACTCCCCCTTTGACGATGCTTAACCTGCAAAAAAGCTGCAAACACACTCTACTAGAAAGGTGGGAGGTTAGAAAGTTCCCCCTGAACACATGCATACAATTCTCCCCCTTTTTGGCACAAGATTGACAAAGAGATAAAGCATAATTGAGAACAGAAATGCACACAAAGAGAAACAATGGCTATATTAGATGTAGAACTGAAGTACAACCAGAGCAAAATAGTACATCACCCATAAGCATACATGAGATAACAATTAAGATGAACAGGTGAGGTACAACCATTTCTCAAACAAAAAAAAAAAAAAAACCAACAAAACAACAAGAGTAAGCATCAATCCGAAGGAGGAGAAGGGGAAGGAATCGCCACATCGTCGCGCCGGCAGCTCTTGGAGATCTTAGATAAGTACTGAAATGATTTCTTCAAGAGCTTCTCCATCTTAGTGTGCCTCTGTTCGAGGGCGGCCAAACGAGCTTCAAACGAAGACGAGGAAGAAGCCGGGGGAGGAACCGGAACCGGTGAAGTGGCAGAGGGTGCCGCAGAAGGAGACGCAACCGGTGAATCTTCTTCGTCGCCGGAGTCAGGAAGTTGGGGACCGGCTGCCTGCTGTTTGGAGAACCGCATGTTCTGGATGTTAACGGTCTCAAAGGTAGGGTGAGACTCAGGAGCCTCATCGGTAGGTAAAGTGACGCCACAATGGGAGGCGAGACGAGTCATGAGATACCCAAATACACATGCATTGGTGCCCCGGCCTGGGCACTGCCAAAAACGAATAATGGTGGTACAGATGAGTGAGGGAAGACACACCCGGATCCCCATGTGGACGTGGTAGAGGACATTCACCATGAATGGAGTGAGGTCGGAGAAATTCCCCCTCCGAGGATAAAGGTTATAGGTGAAGATTGCATGAAGAATCCGGTAGTGAGGAAGCAATGAGACGGCTGGAAGGAACCCCTTGGCCTTCCATGGTATGGAGGCACCACATAGGGCGAAAGTGGCAGTGTGTCGCTCCTCTTCGGTTAGAGTATCCGAGATGACCGTGGGAGAATCAGAGAGAGGCACACATAACAGAGAGGAGAGGATGGCAGGGATAATGGTGGTCGTGCCATCACTGAACCCAATGTCAAAGGACATGGTGTCTATCGAGGCATGGGAGATAGATGCATACATGGTACGCACAGTGGAGGGGAAGCCATGACCACCCCACTTCAGAATGTTTTCCCACCCAACATGAGTAAGAAGTGTGTGTACCCCGTAGGCCTCAACAGCGAGGATGTTAACATCCCGCTCAACAGTGATGGGCCTCGAAAAGAAAGACCGAGCAGACGTGGGTTCCCGTGGAACCAAGACTCGGGGAGAGGGTGGCGAGGGCTGTCGAGCCCGGGAGGAGCTACCGGAGGCACGAGGCCTCTTACCGGGAGGGTAAGCATTCTTGGAGCGCGGAGGCATAGTGAGACACAGAGAGAGAGAGCCACACACCACAGATGGAAAAAAAATGCACACACAGCACAGTAAAGGAATGAAACAGTGAGGGAAAAGAAAAGAAAGGGGAACACTACAGAGATCAAACGGAGAGGAGAACGCCGGATCTGGGCGTGGAGGCCGTAGAGACCGAGGATGCGGGCGGGGAGACCGAGGAGTTGGCCGCGGATTGGGGCGGTGAAGCCGTGGAGACGAGGAAGACAGAAGGCCGGGAGAGGAGGAAGATGATGACACGGGAGGAGGAAGGCCGGAGGAGGAAGACTCACGCCGGAGAAGGAAGGCCGGAGAAGAAAGGAGGAGGAAGATGCCGGAGAATGAGTACGCCGGAAAGGAAGGAGGAGGAGGCAGGCGCTGGAGGGGAAGAGGAAAAACGAAAAAAACAGCGACGGTTCGCGCAGAGAAAAGAGGGAAAACTAAGCGTCTGATTAAAAAGATCTCAGCGCGCAGAACGAGGGAACGTACGGCTTAGCCGTAGAGTGTTTTACGGCTTAGCCGTAAATGCTTACGGCTTAGCCGTAAAGTGGTGTACGGCTTAGCCGTAGACCCTGAGCAAGAACACAAATTAATCCAAACAGCAAACACCAATAGATTTCCTTAAATTTTCAAATTTTAACACATCAAGAGGTTTAGTTAAGATGTCTGCAAGTTGTTTTTCAGTCTGAATATATTCGAGCTCAATTATTCCTTCTTCAACCAATTCTCTAATGAAATGATGTCGAATATCAATGTGTTTGGTGCGAGAGTGCTGAACCGGATTTTTAGAAATGTGTATGGCACTCGTGTTATCACAATACAAGCTCATTATTCCTTGTGTAATGCCATAGTCCATAAGCATCTGCTTCATCCACAAGAGTTGAGAGCAGCAGCTTCCAACAGCTATGTATTCAGCCTCGGCAGTGGAGAGAGATATCGAATTTTGCTTTTTACTATGCCAAGCTACGAGACAATTTCCAACATAAAAACAGCCGCCACTGGTGGATTTTCTATCATCTAAGTTTCCTGCCCAATCAGCATCTGAGTATCCAGCAATGGAGGATGAGGAGTCATGAGGATACCACAGACCATATTCAGTTGTATCGGCAATGTACTTAATGATTCTTTTTACAGCAGTCAGATGAGATTCTTTGGGATCTGCTTGATATCGAGCACATGCTCCCACGCTAAATGCTATGTCTGGCCTACTTGCAGTAAGGTACAACAGGCTACCAATCATACTTCTATATAGACTAGAGTCAACCCCTTTCCCATTTGCATCTTTAGTAAGTTTGATGGTTGTACTCATGGGGGCTTTGACATGTTTCCCAGTCATTAGACCAAATCGTTTCACCAGTTCTTTAGCATACTTGGACTGGGAAATGAAGATGCCATCACGTAATTGTTTGACTTGTAGGCCTAAGAAGAAATTTAATTCGCCAACCATACTCATTTCGAATTCAGATTGCATTAGATTAGCGAACTGAGTAGACAAGTCATTAGATGTGGAACCAAAGATGATATCATCTACATATATTTGCGCTATTAACACTGACTTTCTTGTCTTTTGAATAAAGAGGGTTTTATCAACACTACCTCTTTGAAAATCATTGTCTAACAAGAATTTTGTCAACCTTTCATACCACGCACGTGGTGCTTGCTTAAGACCATACAAAGCTTTCTTCAGTCTAAACACATGGTCAGGAAATTTTGAATCTATAAAACCTTTAGGTTGTTCAACATATACTTCCTCATTCAAAATTCCATTTAGAAAAGCACTCTTAACATCCATTTGAAACAATTTGAATTTTAGAAAACAGGCTATAGATAGCAAAATTCTAATTGATTCTAAATGAGCAACTGGAGCAAAGGTCTCGTCAAAGTCAATACCTTCAATTTGAGAATATCCCTGCGCTACCAACCTAGCTTTGTTCCTAACAATAACTCCATTTTCATCAAGTTTATTTTTGAAGATCCATTTAGTGCCTATCACATTTTTATCCTTTGGTCTTGGAACTAGGTACCAAACATCACTTCTTGTGAACTGATTCAATTCTTCTTGCATAGCTTTTATCCAATCATTGTCTGAAAAGGCTTCATCAACGCTGGTAGGTTCTAAAACAGAAGTAAAGCACAAGTGACTCATAATGTTCTCCAATTGTTTCCTAGTTTTTACACCTGTTAGGGGGTCACCAATAATCTGATCTATAGGATGGTCTTTGACATTCACCAAATTTTCAGTAGCGATAGGTGCCTCAGTTTTTATTGTGGATTGTGTGGGTTCAATCATTGAGGGCACTTCCACTTCATCAACATTGTCAGACATTGTGGATTCATCATCTATAATGACATTTATTGATTCTTGAATGACTCCGGTTCTCATATTTAGAACACGATAGGCTCGACTCCGTGTTGAATAGCCTAAGAATATACCTTCATCACTTTTTGAGTCAAATTTACTCAGTTGTTCCCTATCCTTCAAGATGTAACATTTGCTTCCAAAGACCTTAAAATATTTTACATTTGGTTTCTTCCCATGCCACAGTTCATAAGCTGTCTAATTTGTACCAGTCCTAAGATAGACTCGGTTGATGATGTAGCAGCTAGTATTAACAGCTTCGGCCCATAAGTCTCTAGGGAGATTCTTACTATGAAGCATGACTGTGGCGATGTCTTGGAGAACTCTATTTTTCCTTTCAGCCACCCCATTTTGTTGTGGAGTTTTGGGTGCTGAGTATTCATGATGAATCCCATATTTCTCACAAAATTTGTCAAATTGATCATTCTCAAATTCTCCACCATGATCACTTCTGATTCGGGCTAGTGAAATACCTTTTTCAGTCTGAATTTGTTTTGCAATCCTTTTGAATTCTCCAAAGGCTTCAGATTTTTCTCTCAAGAATGCCACCCAAGTGAATCTAGAGAAATCATCTACCATAACAAGAAAGTACCTTTTCTTACCTCGACTCTCCTTTTTAGGTGGTCCAACCAAATCCATATGAATAAGTTCTAGAGGTCGAGTAGTTTTCATAGCATTCACCATTTTATGGGCACTTCTAATTTGTTTTCCTTGAAGGCACTCTCCACAGATCATCTTTTCTTGACTACTGATCTTGGGCAGTCCTTCAACATATTTGTTTAGATAGGATAAGTCTCTGTAGTTTACATGCCCAAGTCTTTGATGCCACAACTTAGCTTCATCAATACTAGTTAGTAGGCAAGAAGCAGACGATGAAGCATTTGTTTTTCCCACCACATAACAGTTATCAGAGGTTCTAAGACCTCTCAATATTATCTTTCCATTCCTTGAGATCTCACAGCTATGACTACTAAAGTTTACGGCATAATCTTTATCACAGATTTGAGATATGCTAAGTAAATTATGTTTTAACCCATCAACGCACAAAACATTCTCAAAAGGTGGTAAGTTTGGAACATTTAAAGTTCCTTTCCCAATAATTTTCGCAGTACTGCCATCACCAAAAGTAACTGTGCCTCCATCGAATTCAATCATTTTAGACAAACAAGATTTATCACCAGTCATATGTTTTGAGCATCCACTATCCAGATACCATCTTGATTGTTCTGCAGCTTTAAAAGCTGTGTGGACTACTAGATTCTTGTTTTTAGGTATCCATTTAAGTGTACTAGTAGTGGGGATCACAGTTGATTTTTGGTGTTTCACTTGAAAAGTTTTATGTTGGGGAATAGGAATGTTTGTTCCATTCTTTTTGTATATTTCAAATTGTTTTCTTAACTTATGGACTTCTTTTAATAAATTATTCATCTTTTGGTTGAAGGGAAATGTGTTTATCTGAGATTTTTGTTTTTTGTTTTCAGGTTCCACTTTCTTCGTAGTGTTTTTCTCAATTTTCTGACTGATGTTACAGTGAATTTTTCTTAATTTGCACTCCATTTTGAAATGACCTCTCTTACCACAATAATGACAGAAGACATTTGATGAAACAGTATGAGTACTAGTAGATGCCTTATCCACAATGTTTTGAATACTCGTATCTTCATTTTTTAAGGCACTTTTGACAAAAACAGTTCCGGAACTTGGAGGCTGATTAGCATTTTTGTCATATCCAAGACCAGTCATGTCTTTATAAGCTTTCCCAATTTTGAATAGTCTAATGTATTTCTCATCATTTTGAGTAAATCTGTACTCATACTTTTCTTTGTACCGTTTCAGAATAGTCACTTCATTGTGGAGAGCAATATTTTCATCTTTTATTTTTACAAGGGATTTTTCATTTTCTCTTAATTTGAGTACATTTTCTTTTTCTGTTGATAATAGGATTTTTACACTTTCGAGTTCTTTGATCAATTGTTCCTTTTCAGTACTAATACTATCAACCTTATCCTTTAAATTCTTAATCTTCTTTTGTTGATTGCTTACAGTTTCAACGAGCCTACAGGTTCCCTCATAGAGTAGTTCATAGGAATCCGTGGTGTTGTCATTATCCTCATCCTCTGAATTTTCATACTCACTCTCTGACTCACTGCCTGAGACTTCTTCATTCGATATTTTAATCATTTCCTCGGAAAGATTGAAGGTGGCAGTGGTAGCCATCAGAACTGTATATTTGTCTGATTCATTTTGATGTGATTCATCTGAGTCAGAATCTGATTCAGATGAATCGTCCCAAGTGGCTACAAGATTCTTCTTTTTGTATTTTCCTTTTTGAGGACAATCGGTGGATATGTGTCCAATTTTCTTGCATCTGTAACACATAGGTTCCTTATGTTTACTTCTAGAGAGGGAACTTGACCGACCTTTGTATTTATCATTTGTGATTTCATTTTTATACTCTTTCACCCTCTTTTTCTTAAATTGTTTCAAAAATTTTTTAGCCAAAAGGGCCACATTTTCATCCTCATCATTACTAGTTACTCCTAAGTCATCTTTAGAGGAAGATGTGTTATGAGAGGTGATAAGAGCGATTGATTTCTTTTTATCATTATTGAATTTGAGTTCAAAGGTCTGGAGGGATCCCACTAAATCTTCAATTTTCATTTGTTCCGAATCCTTGTGTTCTTCTATAGAGGTTACCTTAGGATGGAATCTTTCCGGAAGTGATCTCAAGATTTTACTGCAAATTTTACCTTCCGGAAGAGTTTCCCCAAGAGCCCACATTTCATTTACAATTTTCATGAGCTTAGTATGAAAGTCAGTAAACATTTCATTTTCTTCCATGCGAATGTTTTCGAACTGACTTGTGAGCATCTGGAGTTTAGATCTTTTGACAACTGAGGTACCCTCATAAGTTACTTCAAGGATTCTCCATGCCTGTTTTGCATTAGTGGTTGTCATGATCTTTTTAAACTCTTCTTGATTCATGGCACATACTATAGCATTGTATGCTCTAGCATTATTTTGTCTAAGATTTAGCTGAGCTTGAGACCATTTGGCTGGATCTAATGGTTTAGTGGTTGTGACACCATTTGTAGACACATCTTCAGTGGGTTCCGTCCAACCATTCTCTATAGCCTCCCAAACAGCCCAGTCCATGGATTTTAAGAATGCTGTCATCCGGGCTTTCCAAAAGGCATAATTTGTCCCATCGAAGAAAGGTGGACGGGTGATAGAACTTCCTTCAGGATTCATGGTGAATCTAGCAAAAGATGGATCTACTTCAGGTTATTACACCTTTACGAAGTAACCCGCTCTGATACCAATTGAAAGTGCTATAACTAAAACTCACCAAGTCCTAGAGGGGGGGTGAATAGGACTATTAAAAATTTCTTTTCAAAACTTAGATGTTACTAAAGAACAATCTGAATGATTATTAAAATGGAGAGAGACAATCAGAGTTGAGAGTGTCTAGAAATGTAACTAGAGCAATAGAGATGTAGCATATAAAGGATCATCAACTCAAGTGACAAGAAAGCAAGGCAACATCTACACACAACAAACAATAAACACAATGATTTATAGTGGTTCGGTCCTAGACCTACATCCACTCTCAAGAGCAATCTCTCTTGGTTCCACTAAATAAGAGGTACTCACATAACATACACCTCTTGCAACAATTTTTTGATGCGGTGGTTTTGTCTTCCACCAATTAGAGTTTTTGATCAGGTGGTTGATCCTTGATCTAGTCCACCAATTACAACAATTTTTGATGCGGTGGTTTGTCTTCCACCAAATACAGCAATATGAATTGAAATATTAAGAACACCTAAACAAGGAATTGAATACCTTGGTTTTGAGTGGTGCTCTTGAAGCTTGAAGACTACCTCCAAGCTTTGGCCTCTTGTTCTTGCTCCTTGGAGATGAAGATCTTCAGTTGTGAGCTCAGCCAAGGGAAGAGGTTCCAAGAGGGTTTGGAAGGCTAAGGTTTTCTCTAAGATTTGAAGAAGCCTTTCCTAAGTCACCAACTACTCTACTTGTAACAATAATGGCACTCTTTGATGTTGGAAAGTAGGTGGTTGTGGGAGCTTTGAAGATGGTTTTAATGGAGATGCAAAGGCTCAACTACACTAGTGATTTTCTCAGCAATGAATTCAGTAGTTGGAGCAAGGGAGAGGTCCTCTTTAAATACAGATGAGCTCCAACGGACAGTTCTACGGCTTAGAACAGAATGGTCTACGGCTTAGCCGTAAGTTCTGACAACATCCAACGGCTAGTTTGACCAGATTCAGCACAAATTCCTTCTTACGGTTAGGCCTACGGCTTAGCCGTAAATCCTTCTACGGCTTAGCCGTGAGCACCTTTCGGCCTAGCCGTGGGCCAGCCGTAAGCTCAAATTTCCCAGAAACAACTCTCTGGAGAGTGGCCCGTAATCTTTACGGCTTAGCCGTGAATAACCTTACGGCTTAGCCGTGAAGGCCTTTCGGCTTGGCCGTAAGGTCAACCGTAAGCATAATTTGGCCAAGTACACTCTCTGGATTGTGGCCCGTAGATTTTACGGCTTAGCCGTGAAACCCACTACGGCTTAGCCGTAACATTTCTCGGTGTAGCCGTAGGGTCAGCCGTAGAACAAAAAGCTCCAAAATACACTCTCTGGAAAGTGAGCCGTAGGATCTACGGCTTAGCCGTGGTCCAAGCCGTAGAATAAAACAGGGTGTTTGAAAACCTGATTTCCTAGTCTGTTTACAAGGACACTTAGGGATCACAGATACCTTATCCCTTGGCACTCACAGATGATCTTCTTTGATGTTGAACTTCTTTGCTTAGTCTTCATTGATAGGTTTTCCTTGAATGGTCTTGAACTAGCTTGAACTTCTTTGAACTTGACTTGATCTTCAATGAACTTCCGAGGTGAACTACATCGTTCTTGAATCGAACTACACTTTGGTCACGTAATTGACAACACACTCTTACAAAGACACTAACAAATCATTGGATATTTATTTTATGCGCTTGAGCGCACGGCAAAGAAAACCTCATTGACTTGATTCGATTTTTTGTTTTTTTTGTGCCAGAACTGCTATTTTGTGTTCTACACATGCCCCAATTCTAAGGTATGAATTGTGAGTTATTTAAAAGGGTTCTTTCTCAACCCTAAGGTATCCACTTCTATTCTAAGATTGAGAATATCCATTGGCGATACCCCTTTGATTGTTCTAAGTCCAGATTCTAATTGAGAGACAACTACTTCCCTTGAATTTTTCATTAGAGAAATTGAGCTGAAGATTTGTATTAAAGAATATTACTTCTACATCTCTTGTAAAAGATAATCTTCTTTCATAGAAAATTGAGAGATCAAGCACAACACCTAGTGGTTTCTAGGTGTTTGGAATAGTTGAGTGACGCAATGGACAATTGGGAGTCATTGCAGCATAGAGTTGTGTAAGTACAATTACAGTTCTTAGGTTGTGAAGATCTAGGGAAGGGTCTCTTAATACATCTTGTAATAATGTGATTCATAGTTCTTAATTGTTGGTCTACATAACTCTTGATTTTTTTCTAGTTAGGGTTTCCCATATAAAAATCTGCATGCCTTTTCTTGTGTGGTTAATTGATTTGTTTTTTTTTTAATTCGTTTTTTCTACCACAGCATATTATTTGAACTGTAATATAGAAATCAAATTTGATATGACCCTTCTGAATTGATATCAATTTTTTACTCTTTGATAGTAAAGTGTTCCTTACTCTTTTGACTGGAGAGTAAACTTCACATTTGTGGAAATTTTTATTGTTTAATCACGTGCTTCATCCTCTACCGTTTGTCTCTTTTCTATTCCTCCACTTTCTTATAAATACATGATAAGGAAGATATGAGATGTCCCTTTATAGTCTATGAGTTTGTGGACGTTTGAGGTCCATGTGAAAATTCGAACTTCATTGCGAATTTCATGAGATTCTCTCTCGGAAACCAAACACCTCATTATGGGTGTGAGGGCTTAACAATGAAAAGGGGATCCTCTTTTGTTTGTTGGGGCGAACCAACATGTTGTCACATGTAGGCTCCTTGAACAAAATGTCAACATTTTTGTTTGGGGGAATACCTTTGTTATCACATATGGGCTCCATCAATAGATATCAACATGGCCAAAATGGCATTTTGGGAGTAAACTGCTTATTCAATGCTTTATGTTGGTAATTAAACCTAATATGCAGCAAGTGTTCTTCTAATTAACATTTCCACAGTTGACCAAAAGGTAGGGCTTAAGTGCACTTTCATCATCATCAGTATCACGAAAGACTTCATCCAACAATGCTGGGTCAGCTATATTTAAGTTGGCATAAAAGTTTTATGATGGCTATTAATCTACCATACGTAAGCCTCCTTTATTTTAAGGCCATGACTGTTACGAAGTCATCTGAGGTTCAAGGTTCTAAGAATGGCTCCTTACCTCAGTGGTAAGGAGTGGTATAACTTAATTGGGTGTCTAGCTTCAAACTTGGGATACGCCACCTTTTCGTGGTACAATTTTTTTTTCCATGCGTATGGGCTTATGTTCTCACGTGAGCTTCCTTTCCCACATCTATAGGCTTATGTTCTAGCGTGTGATGGCTCTCTCATGGGACCTAGCCCTCTTGGCTTGGGTTCCAAAAAATAATACTGAAGCCCAATTCAAAAAACAAAAAAAAAAAGAAATTGGTGGAAATGTCTAAAAGCCACTTGAGCTTTCTAATTAAGATGCAATTCATGAAGTGTTTTTTTTTCTTCTTCTTCTTTTATTTTTATTTTTAGTGCACACGATTTATGAAGTGTTGAAAAGTTGTTGGGCTAAAGCATGAAATCCAAACATAGTAGCAAATGAGCATTCTAAGATGCATGTCAGAATATATATCATTTAACCACTTCTAAGAATACATTTCTTAGAATTTCTAAGAATCAAATGAGCAATTAAGTGAAAATCTAAAAAATGGTTCTTGAATGACAATGATTTAATGAATTGCCATTACCCTCGTAAATTAAACCCACATTATCTCATAAGCTGAGTCTTGGAATGATTGCAAAATCTTGAAATCATTGACCAATTCTTGCCCATCTACAATCCTTGATATAGGGGGCCCACAGCTATAATGAGATTATTTCTACCAAAAAAAAAAAAAACTATAATGAGATTATGACTTCATCACAATCCTTCGCTATCATTTCCTCGTCCCTCGAGAGGAACTTACAAGAGAAACCGGACAGGCCCACATCCGTCTGCCACTTGCTTTTCTGTCTCCCCTTCTTTATCCAATATAAAATATTTCTATATAGAGGCAGATGGCTAGATGCCTCGAAGTGGGATCCGGCCTAGGCTTGTGAGTTATGACACCTCCTTAGGGCCACCAAAGGCTGCGCAGATATAACATTCAACGGCCACCATTTAAATGGGAAACTATGTCGACATATGATGTTGTCATGCCTTCTCATATTACCCCATCTAAAATTCAACTCTTTATGCTAAGATCATATGCCCCTTTTGCCCTTTTGGAAGAAATAGTATTGCATGTTCCTCAAACTTCACCAATTGAACCATGTCCTGTGGCATCCTATCAACACAGGTGGGTCCCACCAATGGGTGGTCCAAACCATTTACCTAAGTGATCTCCATCATGAATAAAGGATGCTAGAAAATTACCAGAACCCAAATATCATAACCATCCAACATTTGGTCTTTTTTCATGAACCCTTATTGTGTCTTCTAAGCCTTCTGTTTCTAGGCTACTGATCAATGAGTTAGGAACATCAAAAGAAAAACTTACAATCACATGGCTTATTTTAAATGGGCCCTTTAGATTGGCGATGCGTAATATGGGTCCCAACTCATAGATTACAAATGCTTCGGGATATTCCATTGTCCGGATGCACTTGTACCGATGAACTGGTTCCTTGGTTTTGATGGTGCGGAACAAATTCACCATGTTATTCATGATAGTGCTTCAATGGTCATGGTTTGTCCTTGCTCCACTACATGTTAGCTTTGGCGATTTTTCTCTTGATGCCTTGACCTCCTTTCTCTTTTTTAAATTTGGGCACTAATGGGAGAAATCCCTGTGCATGTAGACATTCGAGTGTTGTCATGATAATCTGTGGTTTATTTATTGTTCCCCTCTTCCAAATTGGCCACTTTCCTTAAAAAAATGAAGCCCAATGCGACTACTCGACGAAGTCATGGAAGCACCTTTTTCCTTATTGGATTCTTTTGGAAGGCTGAGGTGGATTTTCTACCTCTGCCTTTGCTTTTGGTGGATATTAATTACTTCAGTATTGGAAGGATTAGAAAACAGTGGTTATGTGGGCTTCCAAGTGTCGTAAATCATGAACAATTAATCATTCAGTTTTTAACAAAATGTTGATGTGACCTGGCAAACCTAACGAGCTAGCTCAATTTTGACAAACTTTTGACAAAAGTGAAATAAAATATCGGATAGGCCGCATGCCAAAGTTCTCACATAATGCCAGTAGAAAATAAAAGCCTCTTTATAATAAATGACTTGATCTGTTGTAATCGGATAGATATGTAGATTGGATCTTATTCCACATAGTAGACTTCTACTAAGGATTATGAGATGCAGGTTTCTTGGAGAAAAGCCTGTAGGAAGCTGGACTTCTCGAGATCAATTATGTGAGGCAATTCAGAGCCTAAGTCGCTTACTATCGTTTAAGGATCAAGACGTAGGAGATCCATGGAGACTTCCTTGCTACAGACCTAGTGTTTGATTCTTCTACAACCCCATCCTCCCAGTCAAACTTTCGAAAACAAGCATAAATGGATGAGATATGACTGTGATGGTAATGATGATGCTTACATGTCTATTCGAAGACAAGATCTCTATGAACGGGACTGCTTTCTCTCAGATTGCCAATTTAGTGTTTTTCTACCCATAATAATGCACTCTCACTCACTCATGTCTATATATGGGCAAATAAACCCAATCTATTCAAAATCCAATTGCAACTGGAGGAGATATTATCTCGACCCAAATTTGATTTGGCTGTTGGATTAGGTAAGACTAGAGATCCAACAAATTTCAACCTCAGTGGTGACACAAGACCCAACTTTCATGGCAGTAGGCTGCGTCCAAGCCTGTCAATTTGGCTGATAATTAAATGAGCTCTGCGCGCCAGCTTTTGCCTGGTCCTTCTCAGCCAACGAGAGACTCCAGTACGACATGATGTTTGTTTGAGAGGCCTTTCTGACAGGAATTTCATATGTGACAAATTTTTAGTAAATCCTTTTTAACTCAGATAAGGGGAGGCGAGGACGGCCTTCCTCCAGGCTCTCAACATGCTCGTTAGATGAGCACTTTTATTTTTAAGGAAAAGTTCTAGAGATAGGCTTGGAAGATTTTTCACGGGCCCTAAAATTTGAGGGTCAGACTTAGAAAGTTCTGGCCCACAGCCTCGCCCTCGTACTTTTATATATATTATAGAGAATTTTATGGAAAAAAAATCCCAATAAATGGCACTTGCACACGAAAAAAAAAAACCCATAGTTTTTAGTGCACAGAAGTGGTCCTCCTACTATAATTTTTATTTTTTATTTATTTTTATTTTTTCATTTTTGGGCTCTGGGCGACGATAGCAACACTCGGTAAATGCTAAGCAATACAATCGTCGCCACTCGATCACAGTAAAGTCCCTCTCTCTAATTTTCACACTTTTTATTTTTCCTTTTTTTAATTAAGCTGCGATAGCACCGTTTGAAATTCTAGCTGAGCACCGATGGTATTCAAGCTCACCCTCCCCTATTCAAAGAGACATGCATATGACAAATTAATGATGCATGAAGTTGCAAATGTCTTTGAATTCCATGCACAGCAGGCTAATTCACCAAAGTTGGAGTCGCTACCTACAAACAACACCTACTTAAAATGGACAAATATACAAACCTCAAGAGGTCGAACCATCGGATACTAATCTCTTTCTCAAAATTGGAATACTGATTTCATAGAATACTATCAATTAAAGAGAAGTCAACTCTGAGTAAGCAAGTACAAGAGGTTTAATCAAAGCTAGTAAAGAATACCACCATACCATCATATCATCTACAAACTTGGCATGTCTAGCAAGTTTCTGAGCAACAGAATTCCCCTCTCGTCCCATATGGCACACTTCATATTTATTAAAGTGACGTAATAGGGCTTTAATCTCTGCAAACACAGGCCCTGAGTAGAGATATTGAATGCGGAAGAGTTCAAAGCCTCCATTGTCCACATAGAATCCGCTTAAAGGATAACAGCATTCACCTCAATATAAACTATCATCTGTAGACCCACCTATTAAAGTTACAACGTAGTATCCACTTTAAAATTAGAACTTATGCCCGTACTCATAGGACTTATAAGCCTACCTTTATAAAAGTTATAATATGGGCCCATACTTGTAAGAATTATGGGATCCATCTTTATAAATTATAGCATATTACACACCTTCAGATTAAATATTTTTTGAAAGATTAAATATTTTTTTGAAAGATTATTTTTTTAAATATCAGATATTTTTTAAAAGATTAAATATTTTTGAAAGAATAAATTTTTTTTAAAGATCAGATATTTCTTTGACGGATTAAATTTTTTTGAAAGATTAAATAATTTTTTTGAAAGATAATATTTGTTTTACCATATAACCCACATTTAGAAATTAAAACATAGGGCCCACACTCAAATGATCTATAATGTGGTCCCACCATTATAAAAAAATTAAGAATTATAATATGGGGCTACCTATTATGATTGTTATCATATGACCCATTTTAGAAATTAAATAGTAGAGTTACCTTGAGATAAGTAGGAAACAACTATGGTAGCAAGTTGTTAAAAAAAAAAACCAAGTTTTCATGTTCCGAGTTTCTTAAGCCAGATTTTGAGATTCCTTCCTGTGAAACCAAAACTCGAAATACTAATTTGCACATACTAAACATGTTTTCCACAGGTTTATCTTATAGGAACATGAGAAAATCCAAATGGCACCATGCTAATTACACACCCTAAGAGACTCAAACATGTAAGGTGATAAGAACTCACATATGTGAAGAGACACAAATCAGACATGTGACGTAATGGAGACTCGCACATGCAAGGAGGCACAACTCAAACATGTGAGGTAAACTAAACTCCCATATGCAAGGAGAAGGGAAGCCAAGTTCGAAACTTTGGCCTTCCAATGAGCATTGCAACTACTTACCACTGGGGAAATTTCTAGTAATTGGTGATTTGATTACCTTATGAAATGTTTCTTTTGGCCATTAGAATTCTCTAATTTTCTACTTCCTGATGCTAAGTTGCACTTGAAAATTTGACAAACCTGGTACGAAAAATTTAGAGAATTCAGAATTTTCCTTAATAAGAAATCTCACAATTATAACAAACAAGTTATCAAGTCATCAGGGCATTCATTAACACAGAAACCAAAATTAAACCTTACTATGGCAAGACTACAAAGGATGGGAGATGGCATTGTGTTCAAGGCAAGTGGAAGGTTGAATCCACAATATTTTCTCATTTTAGCCACAACTTTGCAAATCCTATGAATAATAAAATCTTGAATGACAACCCCAGCAATCCACCAAGTATAAAATTTTTGTAACATCTAGTTCCCCAATTAGGAGCTTGCTGTCTAATTTTTCATGATTTATTCTAATTGATTGTGTTTAGTGTTAATTGGGTCTTTGGTAAGTAGAATTGGTGGAACCCTAACTTAGATTAGGTAGTTCATTGACTAATTTGTGATTTTAATTAAGATAATCATGCAACATTACACATTTATTTATTACATTATGAGCACTTTAACATGGGCATCCAAGTAATGAAGTGGACCCTATCCACTTAAGACAAACTACTTATGTAGAACCCTTTATTACCCTTCTTATAAATAACCCCAACTAGAGGACTTGCTACTAAATACTCAAACTATTGGAGCAACCCTAGTTCTATATAAAGGCAATTACATCCCATAGCTATGAGCTCTTATGCCTCCTAGACAAAACCTTAGCCCCCAAGCTCATCCTTACTTCATGTCCTACACCTCCAAAGCCCAGAGTGAGTGATTGAGAGACTCTTAACTCTCATTTGAGATTATTTCCATCTTTTTCTCGGCATCTCCTTTACCCATTGAGTGTTTGGTTGAAGTAAAAGCTTCATTTCACCATGGCACATTCCTTAAGGTGAGCAACTCAATCTTTATTGAAATTTAAGCCATTAAATAGTGCAGAACTGGATTTCTTCCAAGTGTAGCCTCATTTATTCATCCTTTCATTGCATTTATCTCATGTTTGTTTTTTCTTCTTTTCATGTTGTTTCATTAATAGGGTGTGGTTCAAGTTAAGAGACTAGGAATTTCTCCATTTTGGCCTTGGATTTGGATTTGGGAGCAACCTAAGACAAGTTTAAGTAACTAGATAATGGCAGGATGGGATATGTTATTGATTCTTTGGCTAATCTCTATTTTAATGCATGATTACAGCTCATCTTTTTTATGTTTCTTTAATCAAAGATGTTTTTTGGTTTGAAAATGGATTTCTATATTTTAAAAATGGGTTTGAAATAGTAGGAAGTAATGGAAGTGGAAATGACCCTAAAAATGTTGGATTTGGTGTAATGTATGATAGGTTCCATATGGCTAAAGTTTGGGAATGAACGAAAGAAGTTCTAACCCAAACAACCTAAAATGTTAAAACCTACACCAGGTTTGATTGATCGATTTACCTCACTGGGTTGGGTCCGATCAATAGGATCCATGCCCGATCGATTCAGTTGACCCTGTTTTTCAAAAAGATCATTTATTTAATTAATTATTTTATTCTACTTAAATGCTTTCAATAAATTTTCCTTTCAAGACTAATATGACTTCACTTGATGGAGTCAAGCATACCTTCGAGAACCTTGAACTTGATCACAAGGTCAAAGTATTATATTCAAAATGCTAGGTAGACCTTATAACTATGTAGGACTTAACTTTTGAAATCCTTACAACTTACATGTGATCAACGAAATCAAATAAACAAGGAACATATTAGATGTCATGGAATCTTTGTTAGATTTTCCAATTGATTCTAATGTCATACCCTCAAGTGTAGGTATAAGGGTCCAATGTTCGTATTCATATAAAATGCGACACTCAAAACTTTAGTAACACTAACATTGAGCGACTTGTGGTCACAGTGGAAGAGGAGGTTACGGGCACATGCATTTTAGATTAGATCGGCTTGTAAAACAACCTTGTCTCTCAACAATTGGAAACTTATGCATACTGTTATGACCTTCATATTCACTATCTTCTCTTATTTGAATTGTTTAGTTATGTTCATTTATGTTCAGTTATGTTTAGTTATATTCAATTATATTTAGTCACACTCAATATATCTCTCATTTTCGTTATATTGTTCTTATTTATTGTTATCCGTATTTAGTAGCAACATGCTTCAGTTACCTTCATATATTATGCAAGTAAGTTATGACTAGTAAGTGTGATATACACGATTGTACAGTATGTTTTATCATGTCATTGACTCATGGAGTCGGCACCATTGAGCTTAACTACATAATGCCCGGCAGGGCTGAGTGTTAATTTGGTCTTATAAACCACTACAATTGGATCTAATAGGAGTTTGTCGATGCTCCCTTGCATAATCAGACTCGCTATTTGATTCCCATTCCGGTTTACTGCTCCCCATGCTGAGATAATTCTAGTGACGTAGATAGCCAACTTTGTAAGTACATTTCCTTTATATTTGATTCTCATACAGAAGCTTTATTATATGTTAACATGCTTAGATACGCTTTTTGACTTCTGTTTAAATTATTATGTTCTAACTCTATTTGGTACACTATGTCATTTACTACTTGTTTAGTTCTTGTTGAGTTGCCATACTCAAAGTGCTATCCTTAGTGTTGCATTAGTAGATCTCGGCCCAGACACGATTATCATCGCACATCCAGAGGACCTTGCATAGATTCCTTTAGGATTACTTGAGTGGGCATGTGATGATATCTTTTGTTAGATATATACGATAGAATGTCTCACGGTTACAGCATTTACAGATCATAGAGATATAGATTACTTCGTTTATCATGCATCATGTTTTTTTAGAGAGACTTATGCTTATTTTCATATTAGTGGACATGTATTATTATTGGTCTTTGACTATCCCATTCTTATACATTTTATAACTTATGCACTGTTTAATTTAGTATGCATTTGGATATGTAGGCTTTTATTGGGATCATGTTGAATTATCTATCTATGCAATTTATTATGGAATGGTTTAAACAGGTATTTATTATGATCTATACTATCACATGTGGTTTATGGGTATGCTTAGCACCTTGGCTTTCTGTAGGTTATCTTAAATGTTCCGTGCTTATTGATCTTCTGCGCATGTTGAGATGTGAAAAATTCCCTTGTAAAATTTGTATTCACCTTTATGCGATACGGGTTACTACGAGATTATTTTTTGTGGCGATTACCCTAATCTCTGGCCCAAGGCATGACAATTTTACACTGTATTGCTTCGTCCTAAGGCCTCCTTGCAATAATTTCTAACGGATGGGAATTTGGGCCTATCATATATGAAATTCGAATTCTTATTAGAAGTAGTTGCTGGAAGAAACATACTTGATGAGAAGAATTTCAACGGCAACTAGAATTTTTTTGTAGTGATGACTCTTTCACGTTGAAATTTCTTTGAATTCCAGGATTTCATACATGAATTTTCAGTACTCTTGCAATCAATCAAGGAAAAGTATTCAGTTACATTGGGTCCGTTGACCAGGAGAATCTTCTTCTACAGAAACTTGATGTCCAGAAATTCTAAATGCTTGTCAAACCTTCTCCTCTGAATTAGTCAAAACTCACTGTTGGGTAGATTAAAATTCAGAAACCGGTAAAGTGGCTAAATTGATGTTGCATATATATGCTTTTGAAAAATTGATATTGAAGACTTAAGGCAGTGATTTTTTTTACAAGAATTTGATAACATTTCAAGATTTTTCATTCAGAACTTCCTCGAACTCTTGCATCAAACAGAACCTATGTCTATTGTCTATCTACTTATGTATAAGAAGGTAATCAGAGCTCTTTCATTCGTACTTCACTTCTCTTTTAAATCTTACCCTAGAATTATGGACTGGCAGATTGAGGTGGGATATGGACTGGCAGATAGGGATGGGATATTCCTATATCTTTTACAACTAATGTTTTATTGCTTACAGAAGAGATGAAGATACCCTCTTTTGTCACATTACATTTACTAAGGCAAACAAGGAACTGCACTCTGGCTTTTTGAAAATTGAATGCCTGCATTGCCACTCATCGCATTTGATGTGAGTGAAAGTGAACTCTCTATACATTAGATCACTCTGCAGTTCGAGCATTGCAATGTCTTTGTCTGTCTGTCCTATCATGGTTTAGTAGGACAGTAACTAATGCCGATTTTTGTTTCAGAGTTTTTACAAACAACTAAAGTTTTCAAATGGATCCCAAGTTACCACTCCCACAGGGTAACGTCCAATCCATGCCTTTCTCATATTTTGTTGGTTTTACTATTTATTTGGTTTGATTCACTGCAGCTGGTTGGTGAATTAGGTTATGGAGTTGGCTCCACCCCATATCAAAGCTCTTTCGGAGCAACCCAATGAGGTACACACAACATACATACAACTAAATATATCCATACCTAAAAATGAAGAATATTCATGTGTATATGTCCCTCACCATAATGGTGAGGGACACTCCTTTTTTGGAAAGCATTAATCTGCAAGATGATAAAATTTCACACTTTTCTAAGCTTGAAAAGTCCAAAAAAGAAAGTGTCCCTCACCAAAATGGTGAGGTATATATGCACATGAAGACTCCTCCCTAAAAATATTATACAACTTGTCGCTACTAACAAATTAAATGCCTTATTTTATTAAAATTAAAAACAAAGGTTAAAGGAATGAACAATGATCTACAACAAGCTGTACCACTTGGTGACATTGTGTGACCTGGTCTGTGGAGTGTGAAGCAAACCTTAGATGCATGCCAATCAGGGGGAAGAACTAAGAAGCTAAGGGCCTAGGGTGGATTATGGATGCCCCAAAACTAATCCTGGTCAGATCATGACAGATACTGATTTCATGGCTCAAAAGAGCTGACAATGAAAAATCAATATCCAACCAGGTTCATGTTCAATTATGTACAAGTAGGGAATAGATATGTTCTCTATTATAAGGAGCCCAGAAGGATAATGATAATCTTTCAAAAAAAACTTAGAAAAAAAGGTTCTTTTATTCCAAACCACAAACTTATTTTGTCTCCCTTCTTAACATACACTCATATTTGATTTATATATAAATATATATATATATATCTAAACAACTAGGGACTTGAGGGTTGTCCTGGTGGATTGGCAACCCATTCCCATAGCACCCACTAGAAATTGTTAGCTTCCGATATGATGTTTCGATGCAAATTATTGGATGTTGAAATGTACATTTAATGTTGATGAATATTTTCAAACAAACTCAAAAAGGCCCTGTGTTTTTCATTTTAACTAAACCCACTTTGGTCCAACGATGAAAGAAATATCTACCAGGTTTTATGTACAAATGTAAATATATCACTTGTTTTAAGCTCATGAGATGTCACTAACTTAACTCAAGTTAGATGAAGCCCACCCAGTGCATGATACTCAATGGCAATGGAAAAGTCTTTGGATATGCACTATGAAAATATATAATATCAAGCCAATCAAATGTTCTTGAACCTTTAGTTTTAGGTCTTAAAATTTTTAATGGCCAGATTTCATTTAAACTTATTGAGATAAAATTCAATAGTGAAATAGGTTAATAATGTCTCAAATTCTGTACAGCTCAGTTCCAACCAATGATTCTTATGTGTGAACGGGTTGAATTGATAAAAAGTGACCCACTACATGAAAGGCCAAAAAGGAGTTGTGAAAAGAAATGTTTTGTGCGTAATCAACCTAAGTAATTTGTGTGTTTCACAGGGCTAAATCAGTCAAGTACAAAAAATTGAAGAGTATGGTTACTTTTATCGCGGTTTTATTGTTACTCGAGCGAGGTTTTAGTAAAAAACCAATACATAGACGCCTTTTTTATGTTGAGTGAAAATGCAGGGACCTCATTGTATATGATTCCTAATATAACTATCATTGTAATCTACTCAAATTTCACAGATGCTGTTACCATATCCATATGAGTAGTAATGCTAGCCATATTTTCCATCTCATAATTCATTTTATGACCGTCCTATGTAACAGCCCTAACTCATTTAATTTATTTTTAACATTGTAGAGATGAGGGAGAGGGAAACCGCCACATAAGACAGTTGTCAGATGAATTGTAAGATGAGAAGTGTGGATAGCATTATTAATGCCATATGAGGCAAGAAGTACTATTAATCCCTTAGTACTATTAATCACTTACTATTAACAGAATGGTGAGTGCTTAACAGTTAATACAGTTAAGCCATTGGGCTTAAGTTAAGCAAGAATTTGCACTTTTTCAATCTGCCCGGCCAACACTAAAAAAATTCCTGGAACTAACTAGTGGT
The DNA here is from genome assembly GCA_037013555.1 of Sextonia rubra. Classification (NCBI taxonomy): domain Eukaryota; kingdom Viridiplantae; phylum Streptophyta; class Magnoliopsida; order Laurales; family Lauraceae; genus Sextonia; species Sextonia rubra. The sequence continues at coordinate 97,831,235 of JASUAD010000001.1, read as the reverse complement.
TGTTCAAATATACTTGTCAGGTATATGTAATCGGTGATTTGCCACTGATGTGTGTGTGAGTAGTTAGCTAATGGTTAGTGGTTAGCATAAGTTAGTAAATGCAAGAAAGAAAACATGCATTGTGTGTGAGTGGTTATACATGGGAAAGACTCTGGGTATGCACTAAGGCTCCAGTGGATTAGACACTTAATCGCTGGAACCCCTTTTACAAAGAATTAGTTGGAGGTTCCTTGGGAAAGGAATCCTTTTCTTCTCTCTATTTTTTCTATTCCCCACTCTTGGGATGGGAGCACTCGTTTATAGACTCTCCAGGCGGGGTTCCCTCCTCTTCGGGTACTGACTCATGACTCGGCTCATTGGGCCCAGCCATGCTGTTGTATGTTGGGTTTGATCCCAAAAACGATCGCACACTGGGTCACGTGTCCACAATATAGCAATATTGCAGCTTTGCGGACATTGTATTCCATAACAGATGATATTACATGAATTCAATATCAAGGGTGTGAAACGAAACTGAAATGCTTCAACTGCCACCATTTAATCATTCGGTATCTCAATCAGTAGCCATAAAGATTGTTAGGATTTTTGTATGTTGGCTAATTCATGGCTTGGAAAAAGCTTTGGATCCATGAGTTGTATTTTATAAATTTTTAAAATGGACTATGGTTTGTGTTGGTAGAAGAGTTGAAGTAAAAAAATTTGGAAAACAAGGCACGCACTCGCGTGCCCATGCATCTGTGCTCAAGTGCCCCAGGTAGAACCGAATGCGCTCAAGCCCTTGATGCACACGCTCAAGCCTAATTGACGAAACATTAATTAACTACATGTGCGAAGATCGCACTTGAGCACTCTGACGGAGAAAACCCACTTTTCTAAGTGGATTCATTACCTATTTATGCCAAGATTAGTAAATTGTATTCTTCAAGGAGTGTCCTCATGAGCACAAATTGTGGGTTATTAAAGGGTTTCTCTCAACCTTAACTTACCTCTCTTATAATTCTGAGTGTAGAAGATCTTATTGAGAGACCCTTTTTTCTCTAGAGCTTTCATTGGAGAGTTTGTGCTAAGGTTTTATTCTAGAGAGTTGTTGCTTTTTCATCTGTTGTAGAATATTATTTTCTTTCGTAGAAGATTGTTTGAGGAGTCAAACAAAGTTTGAATCTATTTGTAGGGATTAGCAGGAGGTTGTGACAGTGTGTATTTGTGCAAGAAGAATCACAGTCTTTAGGTTGTGAGAGAATTAGATAAGGGCTGTGAGAATATCTTCTTATGCTGCGAAATTCATAGTGCTTAATTGTTGGTCTAGTGTGGACTAGTGATTTTTTCTTAGTTTGGGTTTCCATGAAAGATCATATTTTCTTGTAATAGTTGATTATTTGCTTTATTTTATTTTTCACTACATATTGTGTATTTGTTTGCAATCTAGAAAGTCAAATACTTGGGATCACCTTCAAAACTTTCAAAGATTTCTTAGCAAAGATGTGCATGTTCATAATCTATGTTCTAATATGCAGTTTCAATGCTTCATCCAAAAATATGTAGAATGAACTGAAGAAAGTATTGCACTGCACTCATTTTATGACATCATATACACTGTCAATCATATCCTTCCTTCAACTCAACAGCCCAAATGGCTTCTAACAAGATAACAAGCCTCTATTTTACTTGGAAACCTCCTGCATATGCCCCAACAAGGTCCTAGTGCCTTTGCTAAATCTCTATGTAAGATATAGTATATATGTAGTTTCAAAGTCCTTCTCTGAACAAATAATTGGACCAATGATGCATTTGGCTTGTCAAGATGATAGGTCACAGTTCTAGCACCTTAGTTGCTACAAAATGCCCCCTTCAGAACAATCTCAATGGGCCTTTGTCTTACTCTCTCAACATGAGCTAGCTGATTTTGGAGGTTAGAGCTTGACACCTACTTTGACCATACATGCCAGACTTCTAGAGTGCAAGTTAAAGCAGGTTAAAAAAAGTAAACCTTCCACTTTGAAATGAGGCCTTGATGAGTCCTTAAAACTTCATTTTTTTTTCATGTATAATTTTATATATTTTAAGGACTTAATCATTCTAAAATGCATCATTTAGGGTAGAATCATGATTAAGCACTTGAAATTCATTTATTATGTTTTACTGCATAATTCTCTCAAAAATCATCATTTTAACACAAAATCATGAAAACTACTTTTTCTGAAACCCTAATTTCTCAAAATTTTGGAGGAACCTAGTTGAATCAGGACTATTTGCGAAGAGTCTCAGTTGGATTAGAACTCTGTTAATTCTTATCGTTTAAATCATTTTTACAAGTACTGTGAAAACTGGGACCCACTAGATATCAATCGGAAAAAATACCCTTCCTGGATGAAGAATCCTACTGACATCAGGATTCTTGCTTGGGTCCCACACGCAACTCAAAAAATCAATTGAGTCCTGCAGTACAGATTGGAGCTGAAAAGGTGCTGATCTGAAGAAGAACAAAAAAGAATTAAAGTTAGTGGGCCCTGCAAACATTTACACATGTGGAGAGCTCATACATGTGCCATGGGTAAAAGGGGGTTCCACTCATTTCACTTGAACTATCCCTACAGCTTTTTTCAGGAAAGTTTGAAAAAATTCCATGTTGACGCAGTAATTGAATAAATAGTGCAACAAGGGGTTTGTAAAGCTACAAAGGGACCCACACACAAGCATGCACGTGCAAGCCTCCTATATTTTCATGTTTGCATAACACTTAAACTCTCTTAAATTATCTCCCCATTATTTATGCAAACTTTGAGAAAGAAAGGAGATAATTTACGAGAGAAAAGAGAGTTTTAGTAGGAAAATGATAAGCCACCAAAAGAGATAAGCCCCTATCCTTCCAAGGAGTGTTTTGTACATTTGAAAGATGCTCGCCCTCAGCTTTGGACATCCAACCAAGGAAGTGGAACCTACTTCACTTAAAATTGAAGAAAACTAGGCCATTCTATGTATTTCTGCATTTTACTGAAGTAGTCCCTATTGCCATTGCTTTTGGATCAAATTCAAGGATATTTTCAACAACAAGACTCCTCCTTATTTTATCCTTGTCTAGCTTGGAGATTAAGGAGCAAAGAGATAGTGATAGTTTCAAAAAAGAATAGTCCTATCAGAAGAAGGAAAGTCAATCTCATTTTCTTTAGAATAGCTTGGATTAAAATGATCATATCTCTCAAACTGTAGGTTAGATTGAGCCAATCTTGGTACCATTGGAAAGCTTTTTCAAAGTAGATATTCATAGAGCCTAAGATTATACAATTTGGGCCTAAAATGAGAAAGTTATGACCTTAAGAAGATGGCTATGATTTTTCTACTCAGAATTGAGATTGTCTCATTAAAGGTGGACCCTATCCTTTGGCAAGTGTTAGCTAAAATTCAAAATGTGGATACACTTAGAATTTCAACAAGAGAAGAAATCTTATCTTATTTCAAACTTGAAAGACTTGTTGGCCAAGAAGAGGACTTGCCAATTTAAAGAGATCTTTTCTACAAAGTAGGATCTATGAAGAGAAACAAGGGGCTCTCAACTCCTATAAATTAAAAGGCATTAGCCTCCCATACTCTTTATGGAAGAATTAACCACCTCTCACATCTAGATTTCCTACACTCATATCTCCCTTTCTTGCCTCTATATCACAAGTCATCAAGGAGGCTTAGCCCTAAAGCTACACTACAACCTTGAAGTGTTCAATTAGAAGGAGGAATTTTTTTTCATCCTAGTATGTTTTTTTTTTGTTTAAAATTTTTTTATCTTGTGTAAAAGAATTACCATGCTAGTGAAATAATATTCATCTCTTTATTCTTCTTATTCTTGTGGTTGTTCTTATTGCTTTATTTGTATTTTCTTGTTTGGATTGACGACCCAAATCTAAGATAGCATGCTTTAAGTAATTTTTAGGCCTGGATTGAGAGATAATTTTGAGAGAATATACCACCTTTGATTTCAGTTCTACCACCTTTAACTTCTGTTTTACCACCTTTGATTTCAAGTTTTCTACCACCTTTGACTTCAAGTTTACCACCTTTCAATTTCAGCACAGAACATTTATTTTAATGCTTTTCTTTTTATTGTGTTTAGATCTTGTATAACTTGTGGATGGAATTAGGTTCAGAATCATGTATAATCATTACATGAGGTTTATGATGAGTTTCACTTTCTGAAAATTTAATTCTCAGATCTGAAATTTATGAGTTTTAAATAAAAATAAAAAGTTGAAATTCGGATTAAAAAGGAGACTGCACAAAAGGACAGCAAACAATGGTGCTTTTAGTCCAAATCTTGGCAATTTAGAACTATACTTAGTGATACTATTTTCCACTGAAATTTGGCGAAATTGTTGATTAATGAAACAAATTTAAACCATAAAAATTTCAGATAAAAAAGATTTTGAGAAGTTAGATTTTCAGTGGCTTAAACACACTATAGTAAAACAGTGTGCATATAGATTTCTACAGTAGAGCAGGTTTTTGTCCGAAAATTTGAAATTAATTTGCCTATCAAATCATTGAATTTTTATGTGAAAATTGGTACAATTGAACTTTGATAGATTTAATTTGAAGCCCCAGAGTTTTCAAGTGAAACTAAATTCGAGAAGTTTGAAAACAAAGGACTAGAATTCAAAGTGGACAGACTACCCATGTGCAGAAATTCTGCAATTTCAGATTGTATTGGTCATTTTCATTCATGCATATTTTCTTCGTTTTAGATTCTTTTTTGATTTTTTTTTGTTTTGTTTGAAACATGCATCATTAAGGCTTATATTCCATTTATTAAGTTTAGGTTTCTATTCCTTTAAGTCAATTGTACAGAGCCTTGAAAAAGGGGTTGTATACAAGTAGTTTCACACTTAGAAGAATTTTAGCATGCATCTTAGTATTTTGATTTTTTAAGATTGAGTCATTCATGCATATCATGCACTGTAGCATTGATTAGAGTGGAGGAATAGATTTAGGATTGATTTTAGAATTAGGAATCATTTATTTAGTTTAGCATTTTGTTAAGTTGGAAATGACTTAATCATATTTGCTCCTTATGGATTTGACCCCGTACTTATCAGGATATTACTATATCGAACAACTTTACACTTGGAGTTTTGTAATCAGGCCTCCTCTCTAATTAGTAGCATGCTTTTTCTTAGGTGTTCATACAATGGTAGAATCAAGTTCTACATATGGTATGTAATCTAATCACATAATCGTCACGTCACCAAAGCTTTGTTCCAACTTTCAACTATATTGGGTTAACTACATGAACTATTTTGCTATTCTAGTCTATTTTGCCCAAGTTCTCAGAAATGTTACACTTCTTTAAATCTATCCTTAATACTTCCATCCATAACCTCTTTGGCTTACCCCTTTCATCTTGAAGAACCATAAATCTACATGGAAAAACTCAAACCATATGGAATGTAGTTTGATCAAGTGAAGACATGAATTAATGAGAATGAAATGTTTGAAACTAGCTGTCACGACCCGAGCCCAGGGTTCGGGGGTTAGCAAAAGCCAAACTTAATGACACACGTACTCCCGTGCATGCACACGTAGACCGAGTCTGAATGCACACGCACAAGGGAACATTCACACGTGCCAAGCAAGTACGCGGAAGCTGTAAATATCAGAAACATAAACTAACAGTGCAAGAAGAGGATACAAAGGACGAACTGACATAATGACATATGAAAGTCTTACAAAAAGAACAAAAGAATATATACAATAATGACATGTCATGCCAAATACAAGTCTGAAACTCCTCAAAATATGACTCCAATGATATGCATGCCATGAACGCTCTCCTGTGGAGTGATCACATCCACTCCTCTAGGCCTGATGGGGCCCCGGGGGTCTCATCTGGAGTCTGGCCGACTGGCGAGGGTTCGGCAGGGGTATCTGGGCCTGCAACACCAAAAACAACTGTGAATACGAAGATTCAGCAAAGTATAAACCATAGCAAGTTAACACACGCTGTGTCTAATAGAATAAAGAACATCATGTGATTAAAGAAAGCATTTTCGTATACTAGGCTGTCATGCAAGAAAGAAATATGCTGAGTGAATCAATGAATACATGCTGTGTACATGACTAGTGACTACTACATTACCATATGCTCCCAAAAGAGGGATCTTATAACATGCAAAGAACACCATTGTCCGGGCCAGGGTACAATGGGTCTCGGTTTCCTGGGGTCCGGTTCCCCAAGACAAATCCATACCGCAGCAGGCCATATAAACTATACCAAATTCACCCCGTCGGGATCCTAAGGCTGAGGCTAAGTAGTGCCTGACCATACAGAATCAATCATGGAAACCTTGAGTCGATCGTGACAACATATCATACGAGCATATCTGTGAGTGAACATACCATACATGCATACTCAAGGTAAATAACCACAATGTGAAAGTAACGAAACATACGTAATCATATAGAGTGTTGAGATCATTGATCGAATGCAATATGTTATGCAACAAGTCATGTGGAATCGAGTCATCCTGATTTACAAACCAATTCTAATCTAGTTATCCGGTGTTTCTAACCGTGCATGATGATGTAGTTTTAAGTTATTCGATACACCGTTGTCTAGTGTTGCATGGAATCGGGCGGTGCATGAAGTCCCTTAAACCAACACCCATGGGGAGGTGCTTAACATCCGGATAATGAACATGAATGATTCGCAGCTCTCAAGATCATTCACGCGTTGTATCACATTCCGTTAGGCAGGTCTGGGTGCTCTACATTCCATCATGAAGGCCATATCGGTCCTTTCCATTACACCTATCCTTGTTTTCTTTCATTAATCTAATGTGGATACGGCTTAGCCGTGTGTGTGCTACGGCTTAGCCGGGTGTGGTCTACGGCTTAGCCGTGTTTGGGCCGTAGAAGGTTGGTCAGTTGCTGACTCTCAGTTATTCCAGAAAATGCACCCTGTATTGATCTACGGCTGGGCCACGGCTGAGCTTCGGCTTAGCCGTAGGGCAATCCACGGCTTAGCCGTGCCCTAGCCGTAGAGGAAAACTGGGTTTTTCTCTTCTCTGGACTTTGAGCCGTAAGTGCCATACGGCTTAGCCGTACCTGCACGAATTCAAATTCCTGAAACCTGTACAGAATGTCTGGGAAGTATCAGAATCTCAATTTTCCAATGGAGATAGACAAAGTAGTAATCAAATGAGTAAGTAAATGAGCTGTAAACACCTTTTTCCATACACATTAATGTGAGCTAACCAAGATCAAAATCATACCAACATGGGTTCTCACAAGATATGGTTATACTTGCCTCAATTTGGAAATCAATTGCACAATTCGTTGCCCTCAAGCCCAAACACAACCTAAACCAAATCAAACCACAATGCATGCATGAGGGATGGAGAGAAATCCACTACACAGATACACCATGCAAATGAGAAACAAGAAGGAGAAGAGATAGAGAATGAAGAGGAGGGGAATGGAAGGAAATCCACTTACCTCACATGCAAGAACCCAATTCCTCTTGATCGATGGAGGAGAGAAATTAGAGAAGAGAATTCAAGAGAGAAGAGAGAGAGAGCTCCACGTGCAGTGAGGAAAAATTGAAAATGAGAGAGAGAGCAAACTTGCCGAGCATATGAGGTTATATAAGTTAAGGTGATGTCCAAATTACAATGAAGGCCAAGTTAGAAGTGAAATTTCAGTTTGAGTCAAATCTGGGTCCAATCGAATCGCACGACATCGATTGCAATTGACGTAGTTACGAAAGTTAACGAGCTCAACGAAAGACACGTGTTGACATCAAGATGATGCAAAAATGACCATGTCTTAGAAAAGCTAAAATTACGAAAAAGGGCTTGGCCTACTTAATCCAGGTCAAACTCAACCCAACTACCTATCCATGACCCGTAACGAAAATAAAACACAAACAAAACATGATTAGCAACGAAAACAAGATTAACTAGCCGCTAAACGAGGTCAAGCTGGGTCGGAGTGTTACATCCTCCCCTACTTGAGAATCATTCCGTCCTCGGAATGCACACTAACTGACTCATACCTGGGAAAACAAATCGGGGTACTGTCGGGCCATCTGCTCTTCTAACTCCCAAGTAGCCTCATCGGGACTGTGATGCTCCCAAAGCACTTTGACCCATCGGATTGTCCTGGTACGGAGTATCTGCTCTCGGGTCCCCACGATACGGAGCGGTCGCTCAACGTATGCAGCACTCGGCTGAATCTGAACCTCGTCGTAATGGATGACATGGGAGGGATCATGAACATATTTCCGAAGCATCGAAACGTGGAAAACGTTGTGTACTCCTGAAAACATCTCGGGAAACTCTAATCGATAGGCCAAATCACCAATCCGACTCTTGATCTCGAACGGTCCGACATAACGTGGAGCTAGCTTGCCTTTCTGGCCGAAACGGATCGTACCCTTCATTGGTGAGACCTTCAGAAAAACCCACTCGCCAACCTGAAACTCTAAGAGCCGTCTGCGGGTGTCTGCATAACTCTTCTGTCTTGACCGAGCAACTTTCAAGTTCTCAATTACTTTCTGTACCTTCTCCGTAGTCTCGGCAATGATCGTCGGTCCGTGAAAACTTCGGGTGCCAACTTCTTCCCAACAAACTGGACTTCTACACTTCTTCCCGTACAATGCTTCATATGGTGCCATCCCAATGCTCTCGTGGAAGCTGTTATTGTAGGCAAACTCGCACAAAGATAAGTGAAGATCCCATTCTTTCTCATAGCTCAACACACTGGCTCGCAACATGTCCTCCAAAGTCTGAATCGTCCGCTCTGATTGCCCATCCGTCTGAGGGTGGTATGCCGTGCTGAAACTCAACTTCGTACCCAAAGCCTCTTGGAATGCCCTCCAGAAGGATGAAACAAAACGGCTGTCACGATTGGATATAATCGACACAGGGGTACCATGGAGCCTGACGATCTCATCCACGAACTTCCTAGCCATCTCTGAAAATGTCATACCCTTTCGAAAAGGAATGAAATGGGCTGACTTCGTCAATCGATCTACAATTACCCAAATGGCGTTGTTCTTCCTGCTCGTCGGTGGTAACCCGGAAACGAAGTCCATGGTGATGTTTTCCCACTTCCACTGCGGTATATGCAAAGGATGCAACGAGCCTGGCGGTCTCTGATGATCTGCCTTCACCTTCTGACATGTCAAGCAGCGAGCAACAAATCCTGCTACTTCTCTCTTCATGTTGTTCCACCAGAAGCGATCCTTGAGATTCCGAAACATCTTCGTGCTGCCTGGATGCATCGCATATCGAGAGTAATGCGCTTCGTTCATCAGTTTCTCCTTGAAATTATCAACGGCTGGCACGCACAACCTACTCCGAAAATAGAGTACACCATCCTCGAGTCTGAAATCGGGTCTGTCTCCAATGTGGTCTCGAATGCGCTTCAAGGTTAGATCTTCAAACTGCCTGTCTTTAATCTGCTGAATCATCTCAGGCTGAAACACTAGCGTACTAGCCAAAGTCACGCACTCATCCACTAGTTTAACTTCAACAGGGAGACCGTGGAACTCTAAGAGGAAACTGCTCAATAGCTGCACTGACTCTGCTTTCCTGCTGAGCGCATCTGCCACCACATTCCCCTTGCCTGGCTGATATTTGATCGGAAAATCATAATCCTTAATAAGCTCAAGCCATCTTCGCTGTGTCATATTCAGCTCCTGCTGCGTGAATAAGTACTGCAAACTGTGGTGGTCAGAACGAACCTCAAACTGCACACCATACAGATAATGTCTCCACAGCTTCAACGCAAACACGATTGCGGCCAATTCCAAATCATGGGTGGCGTAATTCTTCTCATGTTCTCGCAACTGTCTCGATCCATATGCAATAACCTTCCCATGCTGCATCAACACACAACCTAGACCAACTCGAGAAGCGTCTGAATAAACCACGAATCCTTCACTACCATCTGGCAAGGCTAACACTGGGACCGTAGTCAACTTCTCTTTCAAAGTCCGAAAACGGGCTTCACACTCCTCAGTCCAATCAAATGGTACATTCTTCCTGGTCAACTTCGTCAAAGGAGAAGAGATCTTAGCAAAGTCCTGGACAAATCGACGTTAGTAACCTGCTAGACCAAGGAAATTGCGAACCTCTGTCACTGTCTTGGGGCTAGGCCAATTCACTACTGCCTCTACTTTAGATGGATCAACTGCCAATCCCTCTCGTGAAATGATATGACCTAAAAATGCCACCTGTTCAAGCCAAAAATCACACTTCGACAATTTGGCAAACAATCGATGTTCCCTCAACAACGACAAGGCTTTTCTCAAATGCTCCCTATGCTCCTCTGCTGATTTAGAATAGATCAGTATATCATCAATAAAAACAACTACGAACTGGTCCAAGAAAGGAGCAAAGATCTGATTCATCAATGCCATAAACGCTGCAGGTGCGTTGGTTAGTCCAAAAGGCATCACGAGGAATTCATAATGACCATAACGAGTCCTGAAGGCAGTCTTAGGAATGTCATCTTCTTTGACCCTCAACTGGTGATATCCAGACCTCAAATCAATCTTCGAAAAATATGTTGCGCCCTGAAGTTGATCAAACAGCTCATCGATCCTGGGTAGGGGTACTTGTTCTTGATCGTCACTTTGTTCAGCTGTCGGTAGTCTATGCACATCCGAAAAGTACCATCCTTCTTCTTGACAAACAAAACTGGCGCTCCCCAAGGTGAAACGCTCGGGCGAATGAAACCCGTGTCCAAAAGCTCCTGCAATTGCTTCTTCAACTCTGACAACTCTGCTGGGGCCATGCGATACGGAGCATTGCTGATTGGTGCCGTGTCGGGAACAAGCTCAATGGCGAACTCCACATCTCGAACCGGGGGTAAGTCTGGCACATCGTCTGGAAAGATATCGGGGAAGTCACAGACCACCTGGATCTCACCTAGCTGTTTCGTCTCCTTCTTCGCTGAGATAAAGGCAATGAAGCCTTCACACCCTCGGCGGATCAAGCGATCTGCCTTACACGCCGAGATCACACGTCTGGGGCATCTCTGCTGACTGCCCTCGAAACGGAAACCCTTGCCTAAATCGAAGAAGATCGTCCTGTTGTAACAGTTAACACAGGCACGATATCGAGCGAGCCAATCCATACCAAGGATCACGTCGAAGTCCAGTATCGACAACAGGATCAAATCAACAGGTAACTGGTGACCTGCAATCTGCACGTCGCAATGGGGGTAGTACATACTACACTCCACTCGCTTGCCAACTGGGGTGGATACAACCAGCACATATGGCAACGGCTTAGACGGCTGATGTAACCGCTCGGCGAAATGAGGTGCTACATAAGACCGTGTAGACCCCGAATCGAACAATGCTAATGCCTCAACGTGCGAAATCAAAACAGTACCTTCAACCACCTGTGGATCCTCAGCACTCTCATGGGTAGCAGCGTACGCACGGGCTGTCTGGCGAGGCTGTCTAGAGCCTGGACGAGCTGACTGTGGCTTGCTCGGAGCTGTAGGTGCGCTGGGTCTGCTAGGAACTGCACCGGAGGTAGGACCCGATGGGGCTGCACCGGAGGCTCTATATCGAGGACAATTGGCGATCATATGCTCCCTCGAACCGCAGATAAAACAAGCACCTGCCTTCCTCCAACATGCGTCAGTCGCGTGGTTCTTGCCACAATGCCCACAAGTCACTCCAGTAGAACTAAAAGTACTCTGCTGGCCTTTCGTCTTCTTCTGTACTTGTCCCCGTGCACTGAAGGGCGGCTGTCGCTTGGGCTCAACGGCTCTCGCAGCTTGGTGGATGGCCTCGGCAGAATAGGCCCTGTCCACTGCATCATCAAACGTAGCCGGACGTTGAAACGCTGTCACGTGGTGCATGTACCGGGGATGCAGACCTTCAACAAACCGGTTCACCTTCCTTTCTTCGGTACTGATCATATCCGGAGCAAAGTGCGACAACTGCATAAACTTGTTCACATATTCTGCTACTGTCATCTGCTGCTGACGGAGAGCTAAAAACTCAACCTCCTTGGCTCGAAACACATGAGCCGGGATGAACTTCCTCCTGAACTGCTGCTTGAACATCTCCCAAACCGTCACACTAGGAATGTCTCTGTATGAGTCTTTCACGCTTTTCCACCAAGTTTTTGCGACATCTCTAAACATAGAAGTTGCTAGCTCGACCTTCTGTCGGTTCGTGCACACAACGGTCTCAAAAACATCCTCCGTCTGTTCCAACCACTGTTCTGCCTTCAATGGCTCTTCTATCCCATAGAACTCAATAGCTCCTCGCTTGCGAAATTTGCCGTAGAGGGCATTCGGGTCACTCTCTCGAGGCTGTAAAATCACCTGCTGATCTATATGTGACTGAGCTGGGACTTGGCTTTGTCGGTCTAACATGGTTGTCACTTGGGCTTGCAAGTTCTGCATGGATTGCGATTGTGCTTGTAGAGACTGAAATAGCATAAGGATGCGTTCATCTGTATTCTGTGTCTGTGGTGACGGTGCGGATCCGCTTTCGTTATTTCCGGCGTTCTGCTGAGAACCCGAACCTGATGCCATCCTGAAAAATGGAAAGAGTCAGACACAAACACAAAACAATAGCGCCCAACAAGCCCCAAAATCTAGAAAGATTACAAAGAAAAAATCGTATCCTCACCACGATCGTACATGCCTACATGCTTACTATCTAGAACAAGGAATGAGCAAGGAATGCTCTGATACCATACAATACGTATGTCACGACCCGAGCCCAGGGTTTGGGGGTTAGCAAAAGCCAAACCTAATGACACACGTACTCCCGTGCATGCACACGTAGACCGAGTCTGAATGCACACGCACAAGGGAACATTCACACGTGCCAAGCAAGTACGCGGAAGCTGTAAATATCAGAAACATAAACTAACAGTGCAAGAAGAGGATACAAAGGACGAACTGACATAATGACATATGAAAGTCTTACAAAAAGAACAAAAGAATATATACAATAATGACATGTCATGCCAAATACAAGTCTGAAACTCCTCAAAATATGACTCCAATGATATGCATGCCATGAACGCTCTCCCGTGGAGTGATCACATCCACTCCTCTAGGCCTAATGGGGCCCCGGGGGTCTCATCTGGAGTCTGGCCGACCGGCGAGGGTTCGGTAGGGGTATCTGGGCCTGCAACACCAAAAACAACTGTGAATACGAAGATTCAGCAAAGTATAAACCATAGCAAGTTAACACACGCTGTGTCTAATAGAATAAAGAACATCATGTGATTAAAGAAGGCATTTTCGTATACTAGGCTGTCATGCAAGAAAGAAATATGCTGAGTGAATCAATGAATACATGCTGTGTACATGACTAGTGGCTACTACATCACCATATGCTCCCAAAAGAGGGATCTTATAACATGCAAAGAACACCATTGTCCGGGCCAGGGTACAATGGGTCTCGGTTTCCTGGGGTCCGGTTCCCCAAGACAAATCCATACTGCAGCAGGCCATATAAACTATACCAAATTCACCCCGTCGGGATCCTAAGGCTGAGGCTAAGTAGTGCCTGACCATACAGAATCAATCATGGAAACCTTGAGTCGATCGTGACAACATATCATACGAGCATATCTGTGAGTGAACATACCATACATGCATACTCAAGGTAAATAACCACAATGTGAAAGTAATGAAACATACGTAATCATATAGAGTGTTGAGATCATTGATCGAATGCAATATGTTATGCAACAAGTCATGTGGAATCGAGTCATCCTGATTTACAAACCAATTCTAATCTAGTTATCCGGTGTTTCTAACCGTGCATGATGATGTAGTTTTAAGTTATTCGATACACCGTTGTCTAGTGTTGCATGGAATCGGGCGGTGCATAAAGTCCCTTAAACCAACACCCATGGGGAGGTGCTTAACATCCGGATAATGAACATGAATGATTCGCAGCTCTCGAGATCATTCACGCGTTATATCACATTCCGTTAGGCAGGTCTGGGTGCTCTACATTCCATCATGAAGGCCATATCGGTCCTTTCCATTACACCTATCCTTGTTTTCTTTCATTAATCTAATGTGGATACGGCTTAGCCGTGTGTGTGCTACGGCTTAGCCGGGTGTGGTCTACGGCTTAGCCGTGTCTGGGCCGTAGAAGGTTGGTCAGTTGCTGACTCTCAGTTATTCCAGAAAATGCACCCTGTATTGATCTACGGCTGGGCCACGGCTGAGCTTCGGCTTAGCCGTAGGGCAATCCACGGCTTAGCCGTGCCCTAGCCGTAGAGGAAAACTGGGTTTTTCTCTTCTCTGGACTTTGAGCCATAAGTGCCATACGGCTTAGCCGTACCTGCACGAATTCAAATTCCTGAAACCTGTACAGAATGTCTGGGAAGTATCAGAATCTCAATTTTCCAATGGAGATAGACAAAGTAGTAATCAAATGAGTAAGCAAATGAGCTGTAAACACCTTTTTCCATACACATTAATGTGAGCTAACCAAGATCAAAATCATACCAACATGGGTTCTCACAAGATATGGTTATACTTGCCTCAATTTGGAAATCAATTGCACAATTCGTTGCCCTCAAGCCCAAACACAACCTAAACCAAATCAAACCACAATGCATGCATGAGGGATGGAGAGAAATCCACTACACAGATACACCATGCAAATGAGAAACAAGAAGGAGAAGAGATAGAGAATGGAGAGGAGGGGAATGGAAGGAAATCCACTTACCTCACATGCAAGAACCCAATTCCTCTTGATCGATGGAGGAGAGAAATTAGAGAAGAGAATTCAAGAGAGAAGAGAGAGAGAGCTCCACGTGCAGTGAGGAAAAATTGAAAATGAGAGAGAGAGCAAACTTGCCGAGCATATGAGGTTATATAAGTTAAGGTGATGTCCAAATTACAATGAAGGCCAAGTTAGAAGTGAAATTTCAGTTTGAGTCAAATCTGGGTCCAATCGAATCGCACGACATCGATTGCAATTGACGTAGTTACGAAAGTTAACGAGCTCAACGAAAGACACGTGTTGACATCAAGATGATGCAAAAATGACCATGTCTTAGAAAAGCTAAAATTACGAAAAAGGGCTTGGCCTACTTAATCCAGGTCAAACTCAACCCAACTACCTATCCATGACCCGTAACGAAAATAAAACACAAACAAAACACGATTAGCAACGAAAACAAGATTAACTAGCTGCTAAACGAGGTCAAGCTGGGTCGGAGTGTTACACTAGCATGGTTATAAGTGTTGGATTCTGGTGTATATGGATTATTGCAAATAGCTGTAAAACAACATAGCTGAGGAAAAGATTAGAAATCACCAAAACAATTGATAGCTGAATCACGTCTTTGGATGCACTTTCTTTAGGAAAATTTCGCCCCTACATAGGTGCAAAATGGACTCACAAACGTTTGCCCCCAGATAAGACGACTTCCCAATAGGACTATCTCCAGTAACTGTGCACTTAGAAGAATGAAAAATCTCAAATCCCCAAGGGACCACTTTTGCGTACCCGTAGCAGTGAAAAGTAATAAAGAAAGCACGAGTAGAAAAGCGTCTGTCCCAAAGGAGCAAAATTATGTTCGTAGGAAAATTTCAAGTATAAGAAAGGCTTACCCTGGACCTCTATTTATAGGGTTCCCAGGTGTTGACACGTAAAAAATCTCATCAACACAAGGGTTTACAACTGACAAAGTGCATGAAGAATTCAGTACTTACTTAGCCCAAGGCAAGCTCACAAAAGGATTCCAAGTCCTATTCCAAGTCCTATAACCCTAAGGCTTTGGGGACACAAAATGAAGCAATGCTACCGCGTGGTTAAAGTGGATAAAATTCATACAAAAGATTATGAGTGTGATCAACATTCATAAATCCAGATTTCAAGCTAATTGGACTCTATTTAGGCCCCAATACAGGAGACATCAATGGTCTGTAAATCAAAGCTTAGGAGATATTGTGAAAATTGGTATCTCAAGAATACCAAATTAGTTAAAACTCAAATGGGGAGCTCAAAATATGCGCAAAAGCAACTCTTCAACATTTCAAGTGAATTTGACACCATTAGGGCTCAAATCAAAGATAAAGCTTGCAATTCAAATTCATAAGGGCACTGAATATAGTTTGGTCACTCGGTCATCAAATTGATTGAAATTCATCTAAAGATCCTAAAAGATGCTTAAGAATGATTCCCCCAAGGTTCAAGCTAATTGGGCTTCGTTTGCTTAGAGAGCTCATAAGTTGCCAATAACCTTGGGGATACTAAGTAAATTATATATGGTCACGGGGACAATGAGCAAAGTGACACTTTTGGATACCAAAATATGATGGAACTCACACAACAACCTCAAAATAGTGTTAGAAGGCTTCGCTCTAATTTTCATGAAGATAGGACATCATTTGGGCCTCAAACCATCAGTGTTCGAATTCCCTGTGACGACCAAATGCCTGCAGTGTCTAAATTCCCTGCAACGACCAAATGCCTGCAGTGTTCGAATTCCCTGCAATGACTGAATACCTATAGTGCCCGAATTCCTTATAGCAATTGAATGCCCCTAGTGTCCGAATACCCGGCAAAGACCGAATGCCTCCAGTGTCCAAATTCTCTATAATGACCGAATGCCAACAGTGTCCGAATACCCAGCAGCGATTGAATGCCCCGTAGTGTCCAAACTCCATGTGAACACTACCATTTGCAAGGCAATTTGGATGGTTTTCTACTTTAATTCAAGATGCAACCTCTGGAACCACTCCAACCACTTCTAAGGGCTATAAATAACACCCTCCACCCTTTTGGCAGGGCATCGACCGATCAACCAACTAGCATTCACTCACCCTTTTGCATTTAAGCGGATTCTTTAGCATCAAGCATCCAAGACTCTGCAAAATTTTCAAGATCTTTTCTTCCTTCTTCACCAATTTAGGTGAGAAATGGTTTGGCAGGAAAAGAGCCTTTCTGTTACACTCTAGCTATTCATGATAGTTTGACCCTTATGCCATAAAAAGAAGGCATCTAGGGAGAAGAAGAGGATGAACTTTATTTTCTTTGGTTCCCCTACCTAAGGGTAAAAAGTCATTTCAAACATTGTGAAAAAGCCTCTTATGGTTTCATTTTGATCCTAAAAATACATGGAGTCATAGTGATGCAACCTTGGCTATTGTTGGTAGAAAAACCATTTGCCTGTTGGATTTTGCACAAAATACGATCCATGACAAAACGTAGTGATTACCAAAGATTGAAAATGATTCTTAGTATTCAAAGCATGCTACAAAGTGTCCAGACTTCAGAACTAGAAAATAAGGCAACTCTGGGAGCAACTTGAAGGAGAAAAAAGAAGTAATGTAAAAAGTGACACAGCCTTGCAGTATCCAAATGAACCTTTTGCAACTTCTGTGTAATTTTTTTTATATTTTCTCAAATTTAACCACATTTGAGATCAGAGGGAGGGCTTTGATGTATAAGTTTTTTACATAGCTTACATCCCCGAGGTCAAAATCATGAACCCATGTAAAGATAAAAAGGAATGATTAAAAACACAAATTTGTTAGAGTTTGTCCCTATTTTTTATGTTCGTTGAAATTGCAAGGTTGTAATCATGCCTCGCAAGATTATTCTGTGAACAGAACATTGGTGCGGAAATTAAACGCTCTAATTTGTGGTTAAATTTGAGTTATGCAAGTTGCATAAAGTCTGCAAAATGCAAAAATCTTTTTGATGCTGGCTAGTGATCGAGCAGCAACAGGTACATAGGGTCATTGCATGACAGAAGCCTTTACAGTCCTTTTTATGGACATTCTGACTTTGCAAATGGACTAAGAAATGTGGCTAAGGGTCTAACTATCCAATAGGTGCAAGTCAAGAACCAAAAGGACAATGGAAGATGATCAAACAAGCACAAACATTTTGGCTCTGTGCAGTATTCGAATTCCATGTGGACACTGCACAACTAAAGCCCACAGGGCCTCTTTATGGACATTCTGGCTTTGGAAATTGGCTGAGTAATGTGCCTAAGGTTCTAATTATCCAGCTGGTGCAAGTCAGAAACCAAAAGGGCAACGTAAGATGATCAAACAAGAACAAACACATTAGCCTTGGACTATTTTTTGTCCCGGGACCATTCTGTTATGGATTCCTAACTACTATACAAATCACCAAGGGACCTAAAATGCTTTTGGGACTAGTCTAATGGAATATTAAGCTTCATTTGATGAATCAAAAGTGATGAAAATGGAATGAAATAGCACTATTAAATGCATGAGTTTGAAATTTCACTCTTAAATTAAAAAAAAAGGGAGAGTGTTGTTTCAATCATGTTCTTGGCATTGTGGTTTTGGTTGCATGGTCACCAGTTCGTTTGTAAGACCTAACAAATATTCATTCTAAAATCAGTCATAGAACGACGACATTTGCAATCCTACATTGCCCGAAGTCTTATAATGACAGATCTCATATGATCAGTGTGATGGCTAGGCCTTGACCAAAACACACCATATCCTCTGGTTGGAGCCAACTATCTCTCTTACTTCTAAGCCTAACCATTGTATCCTGGGACCCTGCCAAGATTTTAGTAGCCCAAGGATTGATAGGCTAGCCTAAAAGAGATTGAACTCTTGTCTATTTCCGACCACTTTGGTTCACCCTATTAGGGGAACATGTTGGTTCAAAAGGCACTCTATAAACCATTCTGGCTGCCCTTTTGTTGCCTATAGGACTAATACAGCCCATTGAACCTATTTTGCAGACTAAGCATGGGTTCTTTGATCATTACTTTTGATTAAGCCAAGGAAAGACTATCTAAAATCTCCATGACATAGACTAGCTCACCATTAAAGACTCCAAAGAGGGCCCGAAATGAAGTTGTCTCTTCTACATTAACAGTCTCAATCTTTTAGAGGCTCTCTACTCTAGACAATGCTATTACTCCTTCCATCCACAGTGGGGCAGCAATGACCGCGAGACCCATCAAGAAGGGTGAAATGCTCAAACCTTGGGTCTCCAAGTATGCTTAAAGCCCATTTGGCATTTTTTTTATTGGGTTCAGGAGGAACCCAAGCCCAAGGCATATAAAGGGGGGAATAAAGGTGGAAACTTCCACATCACCAAGCCCCAACATGGGGCAAGAAAGATGCAATTAATGGATTGTTGGCCCATAAAAAATCACAAACCTTTAAAGTATTGCAGTGAAGACATCACAAGCAAATTCCAAATTCAGGGGCACATAAACCCAAGAGTAACGGAATGCTAGGTCAAGTACTACATCCAAATGTCTAGAGCTGATGAAACTCACTCAGAGGACATCAGATAAGCTTAGAGTATAACAGTCTAACTTTTCAGAGCTAATGGAATCCATTTAAACTCAAATTAAAACTTCAGTGGCTGCCTCCCAATTTCCTTAAGGTCACTATGGCAACTACCACTTCTACATGGAAAAACTAGCTAAGACTCATATGGATGTCTTCAAATACAATTAAGGATTATCCTTTAAAGTTTCAGAAAATTTGGACATCATTTGACCCAAACTAAGTTAAGATGGTTGTATTTCAAGCTCTTTGAGGTCACTGCGCAAAGTGGCACCTCATGAAGACCAAATTAGCTGAAAATCTTGAACAAATCCCAAGTCATATTCAGGAGTGGCTCTCCAAAATTTCAAATCAAATGGATGTCATTTGACCCAAATTCAGATAAATGTCAACTTTGAGTCAGTGACCTCCCAAACCTTGGGGTCACTAACCAAACTTGATGAAATTTGGATGAAAGCTCAACTCATATTAAAAAATGACTCTTCAAATTTCAAGTCAAGGGGACTTCATCTGACCCCACTTCAACTATATGTCCGCTTAGGGTTCAATGACCCCAAACCTTAAGGTCACTGACTAAAGTCCTGCTTCTAAAAAGCCAAAGTTGATGAAATTTGGATCAGAGACTCAAAATATGCTCAAGATGAGATCCTCAAATTTTCAAAGTAGTTAGACACCATTTTGATGGAAAACAAACCAATTGCTGCAATACAAAGGGATACTGACTTAGAATATGCAACTAAGCGGTCACTAATCAAAATCCTACTTCCACAAAGTCAAATTGCATGAAATTTGGATGAAGAATTCAAAATGTGTCTGATATCATTCTCCAAGTTTCAAGACCATTGGAGGCCATTTGGACCTCAAGCAACCAAAGCAAGGGCCCATGTTCATGAAATGTCAAAAGGAGGGTTGACCAACTTTAAGAGGTCCAAATATGATGAAATTTCTATGGAAAGCTCAAAAAATGCTATGAAACATCCCTCTAAGTTTCATGAAATTTGTACATCGTTTTGGCCTTAAACTAATGAAAATGGGTCGCTTGTGCAAAATACCCATAAATGAGCCTGTCAGTGACCAAGGGTCCATAGTTATTGACACTTGCAGGTAGTTCCCAACAGTGTCAATTAGTTTTTCTGCTTCATTTCAAAACCCAACTTCTCATAACTCCCTCAATTGTCTCTGAAGTCTATAAAAAGCTTACTTAGGCACTTGGGAAGGGTTTTAAGCTAGGTTCCAAGGTGGCAATAGGATTAAAGGCATAGTTCCAAGGTTCCAACAAGATTGAAACAAGGTTCAAAAGGGTTTCTCAAGCACTTGGCACTTCGAAAGCACACAAGCTCCTTCCATTCTTCTTTCCCTCACAAGTTTAAGGTGAGAAATGATTCTAGGGAGATAGATACACCTTGCCAACACTCATGAAGACTGAATTTCCAAGCCATCAAGTGCAAGAGAAGGTCAATGAATGAAACGATGCTTTTCTTTATTTCTCCCACTTAAAGGGTTTTAGGCCATCTCCAAAGTTGTGAACAGACCCTCTTAGGTTTCATTTTATTCCTTGAAAGCCATAAGACCAAAATGACACAACTCCAGCCACATTTGCTTACACAAAAGCAACCCTTTTGAATTTGCACAAAGGCAATCCGTAAAATCAAAGTGGTGATTACCAAAGATCATAAATGATTCTAAGATTGAATTTAGCACTCTTGTCATTAATGACTCACAAAAAAGCCAAAAATACAAGTCTCAACACCTTGGAAGCACTGCAGAAGTAAACAGAGAAGAAACAGAGGCAAATAGAAGCGAAGTCAGCCACTGTCTGTCAATGACCATGAGTCCACAGTCACTGCCCTATCTTTGCCCTTTTTTTCTACATTTTTTCTCCCTTTTTCATGTATAATTGCCAATTTTGCTTAGTTTGGATCACATCTGAGACCAGAGGGAGGGATTTTGATTTTTTTTATAACTTGTAAACAGTTTAAATGTGTGAACAAGAGGAAATTTAATGATGATCTATAATTTTTTTCACATTCTTTTGTTCGTGTGAATGTGTGAATATTGGACTTGATTTCTTTACATCCATCATCATTTCACGTGCATCAAAAGATTGGTGATGTATGTTGGAAAGTGTTTTTGCTCTAATCTGTGATCAAATTAGGCCAAAACAAATGAAAAAGTGGCAAAAGACATGAAAATGTTCTAAAAAATGTTGCTGTGAGCCTATGACTGGGAGATGATCTGTAAAATGGCCTCTGACCATGAGCCATTATGAAAAGATGGATGTAATCATGGGGTTCTATGCAAAAAAGTTAGTGACTGTGGGTCCACGGTCATTGACCTGTTTGGACCTTAGTTGAGCATGTTTGATTCTAAAGACACCTTGTTCAAGACCTTTGATCTCTTTGAAGGTTTTTGGAGAATTCATTTAGGGACTTTGCACCTTGAAATGCATGAACTCATCAACATACATGGATGAACCTTGCACCTTAATGTGCATGGATTAAATCAACACCCTTGTACTAATTGAAAGAGTATTTTTGCTCTAATCTATGATCAAACTAGGCCAAAACACATGAAAAAGTGGCAAAAGACATGAAAATGTTCTAAAAAATGTTGTTGTGAGCCTATGACCGAGAGCTGATGTGTAAAATGGCCTCTGACCATGAGCAACTATGAAAAAATGGATCTGATCGTGGGGTTCTATGCAAAAAAGTTAGTGACTGTGGGTCCACAGTCACTGACCTATTTGGACCTCAGTTAAAGCATGTTTGATTCTAAAGACACCTTGTTCAAGACCTTTGTTGTCTTTGAGGGTTTTTGGAGAAATCATTAAGGGACTTTACAACTTGAAGTGCATGAACTCATCAACTTACATGGATGAACCTTGCACTAATTGAAAGAGTGTTGATTCTGTCCAAAGGCGTTACATTACTGGCTGTAAGGTCACCAGTTCGCTTATAAGACTTAATAAATATTCATATTAATCAGTCATAAGAACAACGAAATTTGTAGTCATGCATTGACTGGAGTCTTGCATTGATGGATCCCATATGATCATTATGATAGAGGTGTAGGCTTGATCCTGTGTGCCCTATCCTTTGGTTGAATCCAAACCTCTCTCTCACTTATAAGCCTGACTATATAGTCCCAAAAGCTGCTAAAATTCTAGTAGCTTGAACTGGTTAGCATAGCACAATGAAATTGAGTTTATATACTCTCTCCTATTTATAAGTCTAACAGTGTAGTCCTGAAATGTTGCTGAAATTCTGGTAGCTTGAACTGGTCAGCATAGCACAATGAAATTGAGTTTATATATTCTCTCCTGCTTGTAATTCTGACGGTGTAGTCCCAAAATGCTGCAGAAATTCTGGTAGCTAGGACTAGTTAGTATAGCACAATAAGATTGAGTTTATGCCTATTTCTGACCATTTTGATTCATCTAATAAAAAGGCCATGTTGGTTCAAAAGGCATTCATAAAATCATTTTGGCTAGCCCTAGAGGCAGCCTTGTTGGTTAAAAGACTGATACAGTCCTTTGGTCTTGTTTTGAAGAAGATATAAATGGGTTCTTTAATAATTACTTTTGATAAAACCAAGAAGAAATTGTTCAAAGTCTCCATGACCCAAACTAGTCCATCTGCAAGAACTTCTAAATGGGCCCGGACTTACTCCTCGACTCCTGCATCAAGGGTCTCAATCTTTCAAAGGCTTTCTACTCCCATGGGTTCAACTGTTTCCTCCAGCTTGAGTGGGTCATCAGTGACCTTAAAACCCATGAACAAGATTGAATTTCTCAAACCCTAGGTTTCCAAATATGCCCAGAACCTATTTAAGATTTTTGTCATGGTTCAAGAGGAACCAAAGCCCCAGATGCAATTAGAGGGTCGCAAAGGTAGTAGTCTCCATATCATTAAGCCTCGTCTAGGAGCAAGAAAGGTCTAACTCATGGATTGAAACTCAACAGTTTTTGGCAAGCCACATGGTATGGTTGCCCAGGGCCCAATGTCAACATCAACTCAACCGAAACAGTGGGTCATTAACAATTAATTGCTTGAAGCATCAAAGGACCCTCGGCAGTTCCTTATACATAAGAAAGCCTAGAAAGATGTGTCCATTCCAGGATGCAGCACGTGGTCACCACAACCACTACTTCAAAAACCAGTAAGGCTAAGAACAAATCCTTGGCCTCACTCAATGTCCAGTGCATATTGAACACAAGAAGGAAGTCAAGAGGTTGGTCATTAAAAATACGACCGATCTCTCTCAATTTAAAGATACGTTTCAACAATAAAAGGAGCGAAAGAAATAAAACAAAAGAGATGCTATTGACATCATGTCATTTTCTATTTCTGATCCAATGGATTAGGAATGAGTCGTTGGCATTTCTAGACCGACGGTGGCCAAATTCAAAGACCAAACCTTGGTGGCCCGATGGCTAGCCAAATCAAAAGAAAAGCCTCAGTTCGTTAAAGGGAGCAAACTCAGAAGATATCTTAGAGCAAGATCACTCAAAGATGGCTGGTCAAAGAAGATGATCCTAACTTGGCCGCATCTTATATAGTCGAGCAAGGTTATGCTCGTAGAGTCACTTGGAGTATGGTTATGACTCAATCACAAGTGTTTGATACAAACTCTCATTCCAGCAAGACTTCTGAAAGTTATATCGAGACTGACTCTGAAGATGATCCCATCATAGTCTTGGATATAAAAGACAGCTTGCATATTCCTCAAGCATTGACATCGTCCTATCCTCGTCAATACACTATGTTTATGGCTAAGGGGAGTGGAACTAATAAAGGTGGAAATGATGATATCAATGGTGAAGGAGACGCAAGCATAGAGAAAGCTAATGAAAATGAAGATAATAATGTCAGTGATGCTGTAAAGTAGCAAGGAGTCAAGATCAACCATATAACTACCCAATTGTAAATCTTAATGGGTAAGCTAGGTGGTCTGGTCGAGACTCAAGCATATCTTTTTTTTGGCCAACAGAAAAGAACAAGAAAACATCAAGAAGAATGTAACTAAGATTGAGCTACTAATGGCTCAAATAAATCGTTGACAAACAAGATGACGGTTGTGGGTTTCTCTGGAGATCATAAATCAATTCTGGATCTTCATACAGATCCTAAAAGTTATGTAACCTTTAAGGAGGTTAAAAGAAATACTAACAAAGTCAAAGGTGGAAACCAGAATGAAAAAGAAGCATATCACACCAAAATAACCTCCGAAGTTCGATCTTGTTCCATGTTTACCAAATTATAAGCTTCTAACTTTCCAGCCATACCTTGAGAAGGGGTCAGCTTATCAACACATTGTGCATTTCAAATCACTTTTTGGAAGTTTACCAAAATTAAATGCATTGAAAATCAAGCTGTTTGTCGACACACTAAAAGGAGTCGCATTTGATTGGTACAAACAGTTACCAGGACTCTTTTTCATGACGTGACCAATCACAGAAGAAAGTTCTTGCTCCACTTCCAAGAGGAGGATCATAAAGTCACCTTTGCCATGCTTAACAGCACAAAGTAGAGGGATAATGAAACTGCTCAAGCTTTCATCAACAGATAGAGAGCATTATCCTATAGATGCCTGGAACAACCATCTCAAAGGATAATAATTGCATTACACAAAACCAATTTCCAACCAAAAGTCAAGGTTATTGTACTTAGTCACAAAACTAAGTCTCAGGTCCTATTAGTTGAAGTTGACACTAATACAAAACTAACTCTCAAAGAGATCAATCAAAAGTAGGCAAACTCTCGAAGAGTATAGCCATCTTCATCTTTTGCCGCAAAACAAAAGAAGAAACAGAAGGTTTTCAATGTGCAGACCTCCAAACCTTCTCAAAAGCCTCCAAACACAAATAATTATCAAACTAACAAAGAGGAATATGAGAAAAGGAACAAAACAAAATATCTCTTTAGAGGGGAAATTGAGGTGATCTTCAGATCGTTGATGTATAATAACAAAATTAAACTTCCAACAATGAAGAAACCTAAACAAGTAGGTCACATTAGTGATCCCATTTACTATGCATAGCACCAAATTATTTTACATCCTCTCAAACACTGTTTCATTCTAAAAGAAAAAGTCAATGGGATATGGAAGAATGGCGTAATCACTTTTGACCAGAAGTATGATCTTACTCTAGTCAACATGATCCCCTTTTGGTAGTTTGCACATGTTACAGTACCTTCTCTACCAAAATCAATGCTAGTCAAGTTTTGTGTCATCAAAACAACTCATAATGAACAAGGTCTGATACTAGTGAAGACCTCTTTAAGAGAATAAATATGGGTCCTCCCAGACTTAGTGAATGA
This sequence comes from Sextonia rubra, assembly GCA_037013555.1. Taxonomy (NCBI): domain Eukaryota; kingdom Viridiplantae; phylum Streptophyta; class Magnoliopsida; order Laurales; family Lauraceae; genus Sextonia; species Sextonia rubra. Next base: position 97,805,628 of record JASUAD010000001.1, on the reverse strand, counting down.
TAAAGGATAAGAAAAAGTTAAGATCAATACCATGTTTGTAGAAAGAAAGAAAGTTAAAAGGCAACTTAAGAACTTGCAAAAAGCTACCTAGAACCACTTGATCGAACGATAAAAACAAATTAGAAAGAAAAAAGAAAAGGTGATAGAAGCTGCCTCTTCAAAGGAACTTTCTAAGTCAATTAAAGGTCATTTCACCTTAGTTGATTTCATCATTCCAATTCCAAAAGATAAGGAAGAACCATCAATATCTAGTTGCAACAGGATATCTTGGGATGGTACACCTCTTATTTCGGATGATGAGGAAGACTTGTCAAAATTTTCAAACTTCGATGATCAGTGGATTTATGATCACTTCACTGATGAACACACCTCTAAAGAGGATAAGTGTTTTGAACTATCATTCGATCCTAAAATAGGTACTCTCAACATCAGATATGGTCTCAACACACTGTTAGTGGCTCTTTATAATCCACATAGATAGAGTGCAAGTGGTTGATCGAGTAATCCTCCTCCTTTTTCATTACCCCCAAAGATTCACCTGGGTCCTTTGCCTTTGGTTTATGCTTGCATAGATACTATGGAAAAGCCTCCTCCCAAACCTCTAACTAAGGACCAAGTACAAAAAATAAACTTGGGTACCCTAGAAAATTCTTGCCTTACCTTTGTAAGCTCTTAAATTAAAGGAAAGGAACTTGAGGTGTATGTGAGTTTCTTACAAGAGTTTATGGATTATTTTGCATGGACCTATGTAGAAACGCCAGGTCTAAATCTATAAGTTTCTATACATGAGTTAAACATAGCAGAAGATACAAAACCTCTAAAGTAGGAACAAAGAAGAAATAAACCAAAAACCATGGACAAAATTAAAAAAAAGAAGTCTAGAAACTTAGGGATATCCGCTTCATCCATGAAGAGCAACATCCTAACTAGTTGGTTAATATAGTGCCAGTCACCAAGAAGAATGGGCAGATCAGATTTTGCATTGACTTCAGAGATCTAAACAAAGCATTCCCTGAAGTTGATTTCCCACAACCCATACCAGAAATCATGATTGATAACACTTTTGGATTTAAAAGGATGTCATTCATGGATGGATTTTCAAGATACAACCATATCAAGATGCATAAGGACAACAAGAAACACACATCCTTCCGAACTCCTTTGGCATATACTGTTACACCGTCATGCTCTCTAGCCTCAAGAATGCATGAACCACATATCAAAGGGCGATGATGAAAATCTCCAAAGACATGAAGTATAAGTCTATTGAATGTTATGTCGACAACTTGGTGGTCAAAAGCAAACAAAAGTTAGACCATCTAGCTAATCTTCACAAAGTCTTCAAAAGGTTGCAAAAGCTCAATCTTTGCATGAATCCTTCGAAATGTTTCTTTGGAGTCTCCTCCGAGAAATTCTTGAGATTCATAGTTTGAAAAGATGTATCGAACTAGATCCAGTCAAAGTCATATTGGGGATGCCTTCATCAAAAATTCTCAAAGAACTCAAAGGATTGCAAGGCAGCAATCCTTGCCACATTTCTTCATGAGTCTAAAGAATGCTCTGCATGCTCAAAAAACTTTGGCCACATTTTCTTGCACAAAGTATCCCTTCTATATTTGCACAAAATGGTCCGTAAAATTAAAGTGGTCATTAACAAAGATCATAGATGATTCTAAGATTAAATTTGGTACTCTTAGTTGTCATTCATGACTCGTAAAAAACCCAAAAATATAAGTCTCAGCACCTTGGAAACACTATAGAAGAAAACATAGAAGAAATAGAGGTAAACAATGGCCAATTCAGCCACCATTTGCCAATTTTGCTTAGTTTGGATCACATCTGAGACCAAAGGGAGGGACTGTGATTCTTTATAACTTGTATACAGTTTACATCCCCTTGGTTAGAGAGCTAAACCCACATAAACAAAAGGGAATTTAATGATGATCTGTAATTTCATTCTCATTTTTTTTTTTTTTTGTATGTTTGAATGTATGAATGTTGGACTTGATTCCATTGCATTCATCATCATTTCATGCACATCATGGACCAAAGCTCCAAGATCCATGGTAGACCACATGCTATGGTCACCAAGGCCCATAAAGCAACGCATGCTCAACCCAAACAACGAGTCAACAATAAACAACAATTATAAGCAACTGAGGACCTTTGCCAATTCCTTAAACATAAGAAAACTCAGAAGGAACTAGCCATTCCATGGTGCAAGACTTGGTCATCTGAACCATGCAATTCCAAAGCTAACAAGGTTGAGAACAAACCCTTGGCCACCCTTGAAGACAACATCTACTATCCTCTAACTCAAAATGAGGGACAGCGATTTAGTAGAAGGAGTCTACCATAAAAAGAAAGGACAAAAGAAGCAAATCAAGCAAGGGTAGTAGACAAATTCTCGCTCCTTACCTCAAACCTAATGGACTGGGACCACATCATTGGTCCTTTAACACCAATGGTGGTCCGATTCTATGATCAGACTTCAACGGTCCGACTGGCAAATCAAATAAAAAAGAAGGCTTTGGCTTGCCATAGAGTGCAAATTAAGAAAGTGACTCAACCCAAAATCACTCAAAAATGGGTGGTTAGAGTTGATGACTTTTACTTAGCCACAATACACATGGTCGAGCTAGGACCCGCTTAGCAGGTCACTCAAAGCATGGCACGAACACTCACAAGGGTCCAAATCAGATAAGAGATCTGATGGACATGTCAGCATAGATTATGAGCATGATATTCTAGACAACTCAAATGCAAGGGGCAGTTACTCTTCCACTCCTAGAACATTATCTTCAATTAATCCACACCAATACTCAGCATTCATGGCTGAGCGTAGTGGAACTGACCAGCATAGAAATGATGTTGTTAGTGGGAATGAAGAGACAAATGATGAAAATGATAAAGTCAACATCAATGATTCCTTGAAATAACGAGGGACAAAGATTGATCTGATTGTTGCTCAATTACAAGTACTTTCAGAGAACATTGGTAAATCAACTGATCCTCTAAACCAGCCAATTTACGAAATAAAAAAGGAGTAGGCTATGATCAACGAGAATGAAACAAAGATCGACCTTCTCATGGCCCAAGTCAAATCATTAACAGATAAGATGGTGGGTGCTAGTATATCTGGAGACCATTCATCTATTTCAAGCCTTCATACAGATCTTAACGAGCCTGTGACCTTCAATGAAGTTGTAAAAATGATGATAAAAGCCAAAAAAGAAAGCAAGGTGAAGAAAAAAGGAATCATGCCCGACCTTCAATGAAGTTGTAAAAATGATGATAAAATCCAAAAAAGAAAGCAAGGTGAAGAAAAAAGGAATCATGCCCAAGTATCCTCCAGAATTTGACTTGGTACCATTTCTACCTGACTAAGAGCTCCCAAGCTTCCAATCATTTTCTAGGAGAGGGTCGGCTTATCAACATGTAGGGCATTTCAAGTCAATGCATGGAAGCTTGCGCGATCTTGATGCATTGAAAATCAGCTATCATAGACAAATTGAGGGTTACCTTTGATTAGTATAAACAACTACCATTGCTCTCCTTTCTCACATGGGCAATTGCTGAAGAGAAATTCCTACTACATTTCCAAGAGGAAGATCAATCAATTACATTCTCTAGACTAAGTGGCACAAAACAAAAAGACAATGAGTCAGCTTGGGCCTTCATTAACATTGGAAGGCCTTGTCTTACAGATGTGCGGAACCCCCATCTCAAAAGGCAACTATTGACATGTGTAAAAGAAACTTACGGTTAGAGGTTAAGGCTATAATATTCAACCACAAAACAAAATCTCTTGCTAGATTGGTGGAAGTTGCCACTGATGCAGAGCTAACTCTCAAAGAAGTTAGTTAGGAAAAGCAAGAAGTCTTCATTATACAGACTTCTAAAACACCTTGGAAGCCCCATGACAAAAAAGATGGTAAGACTTGAAGCAAAGATTAAAAAGAAAGGTAGGATGAAAAGGGTCTTGTCCTAGACCTTACAAATGATGAAGGTTTAGAGATAGACTAAATTCATACCTTCTATGTAAAAAAAAAGTGCAAAGACTCTCACTCTAAAAGGACCTTTTAAAAATTAAAGAAGAAGATGAGCATCTGATTTCCAATTGCAAAGAGGGATCTCTTCCACTTCATGCAAGGACACAAATGTCTGTCAATGGTAAATTCTTATAATGATACTATTCCTAATTGTCATTAGTGTTTCCATAACCCACCACCAAATAAACCCTCATTTTTAAAATCACAAACATACAGTTTTGAGTCCTTCATCTTTGCTATGAGGATAATGTTCATTGACCCCTCTAGTCAAAACTCTATTACTTGGCCAATATCCCTATGAGACCCCTTGTAACAAACCTAGTTATACAGTTAAAAGTAATTTTGTGGACAGTATAAGCAATACATACATACAAACCCATCCAAAGGATTAAGTCAAGGACCTTTGGACACACCAAAAAGAACAAATCGAGGACCCTAAAGAAAGGCATAAATTTCGACATTGGCTAATGTCTATTCATTTGACACTTTTTTTTCCTTCCTTGATTCGTCGTCTTCATTCCAAGGATCATTAATCACACATACATCCAAGTTTGAAAATACATACAATCATATCCAACAAATCATACACCATACACCATGACAAGGGATAGTAAAATGTAAAAGAATTTCATTGATACTATTCAAAAGTTCTTATATATCTCAAAAAAAGAAAGAGAGGAAGAGAGAGAGAGAGAGAGAGAGAAACAAGAGGACACTCAAGAAACCAATCTCTTAATTTGATACTTTGGAGACTTTTCTTGGGAAGGTACTTTTTATAGTTCACATATGTGGGACCTGTAGCATCAGATTCGCTTCATCAAGCTTCAATACAAGGGTGCTCCACATCCGAGAAACTCCTGCCGGTCATTAGGGCTCACTACTTGATGCCCTATGATTCCCAATCTATCAAGTCAGTTTTACCTTAACACTTCACTCAAAATTGCCTTTCCAAACAAGCACAATTTCAAGCTTATTTGGCCTAAAAATAAAAACAAGCAAACAAACAACTTTCCAGACATTAGGGTTGAATACAAATAGCCATTCCTCTTTCAAATCTCATACCATATTCACCCTTGCCAAGCCAAGTCCAAACCATAACTTCGATTTTGAAAAAGAAACCAACATCCATGAAGTCCAAAATAAATTCATTTTCAAACCAAACATAAACCTATGGATTTCTCAATACCTCAGGGATCTTTTTGCTGGGTGTTCCCCACCGTCCCCACAGAGATGCATACATTTGATATCTATGAGAAATAGGTGAAAGAAAGTCAAATTCCAATATATTTTTACTAAACCCACCTTCAAACCCTTAATGGTTTTTGGTCAAATTTCCAAAATTCAAGTCTAAGCCTACAACTTACCTTAGTAAAACCTACATTTCCATCAAAACATCCGCATTTCCTACAGTTAGCTATTTCACGGCACAATGATTCCAAAGTCATTCTTTTCCATCATTGTACCTCGAGGGGGCATTTGTTGATACATTAAAAATCTCATCAATACAAGGTTTTACAATTGATCAGAAAGTGCATGAAGAATTAGCATTCATTTAGCTTAAGGCAAGCTTATAGAAGGATTTCAAGATTAGTAACCCTTAGGCTTTGGGGAAATAGAATGAAATGATGCAACTACATGGTTAAAGTGGATAAAGTTCATATGAAAGGTTATAAGTATGATCAGCATGCATCAGTCCAGATTTCAAGACTCCATTTGGGCCCCAATGCAGGAGATAACAGTGGTCTATAACTTAAAACTATGAGGACACTGCGCAAAATGGTATCTCCAAAAAGCCAAATTAGTTGAAATTCATATGGGGAGCTTAAAATATGCTCAAAAGCAACTCTTCAACGTTTAAAGTGAATTCAACACCCTTCGAGCTCAAATCCAAGATGAAAGGCTTGCAGTTTAGATTCATGAAGGCACAAAATAAAGTTTTGCCTCCCGATAGTCAAATTGAATGAAATTCATCTAAAGATTTTAAAAGATGCTCAATAATGATTCTTCCAAGTTTCAAGCTACTTGGCCATCGTTTAATCAAATAACTCACAAGTTGCTTATAACCTTAGGGATACTGAGTAAATTATATTTGGGCAAGGGGACACTAAGCGCAAGGACACTTTTGGAAATCTAAACATGATGGAACTCCTGCAACAACCTCAAAACAGTGTTCGAAGGCTTCCCTCAAATTTTCATGAAGATCAGACTCATTTGGGACTCAAACCATCAGTGTCCAAATACCCTGCAGCGATTGAATGCCTACAGTATCCGAATTCCCTTTAACGATTGAATACCTGCATTGTCCAAATTCCCTACAACGACTGAATGCCTGAGTGTCTGAATACCCTTCAATGACCAAATGCCCTACAGTGTCTGAATTCCATGCAGACACTGCCATCTACGAGGCAGTTTGGATAGTTTTCTACTTTAATTCAAAATGCAACCTCATGTAACCACTCCAACCTCTTCCAATGACTATAAATAACACCCTCCCCCCTTTTGGCAGGGCACCAACAATTAGCCAATTGGCACTTACTCACCGCTTATCATTCAAAGAGATTCCTCACCAACTTCAGGCATCCAAAACTTTTCAGAATTCTCAAGATATCTTCTCCCTTCTACACCAATACAAGGTGAGAAATGGTTTGCGGCGAAGAGAGCCTTTCTGTTGCACTCTAGCAAGTCATGATAGTCTCACCCTTACTCCATAAAAAAATGGCATCTAGGGAGAAGAATGTGATGAACTTTATTTTCTTTGGTTCTCCTACCTAAGGGTAAAAGGCCATTTCAAAGGTTGTGAAAAGACCTTATGTGATTTCATTTTGATTCTAAAAATACACAAAGATAAAGTGACACAACCTTACCTATCTGTTGGTCCAAAAACCAACTACCCTCTTGGAATTGCTCAAAATGTAATCCATGACAAAAAGGTGGCGATTACCAAAGATTAAGAGTGATTCTTGATGTCCAAACTATGTCACAAAGTGTCCTTACTTCAAAATTAGAGGTCAAAGCAAGTCTGTGAGCAACTTGAAGGAGAAAAAAGAAGTAATGTAAAAAGTGACACAGACCTTCAATCTGTGCCACTCATTTTTCATGTAGTTTTTGCAACTTTTGTGTAATTTTTTATATTTTCTCAATTTTAACCGCTTCTGGGATAGGAGGGAGGGGCTATGATGTGTAAGTTATGTCCATAGCTTGCATCCCTAAGGTAAAAGCCATGAACCCATGTAAAGATAAAAGAGAATAAATGAATATACAATTTTTTTTATTTTGTTCCCATTTTTTTATTTATTAAAATTGCAAGGTTGTAATCACCGCTAGCAAGATTTTTTCCGCAAACAAATAATCGGCGCCGTCTATAAGCAATAGTTCTATACATCTCCACAAAAGAAAGGACACTTAAGAAACTAGTCTCTTAATTTGATCTTTTGGAGAAATTTTTTTAGGAGCTGCACTTTACAGTTCACATATGCTGGATATGTAAGATCAGAATTTGCTTCATCAAGCTGCCGAGAAACTCCCGCCAATCACTAGGGCTCTCTGTTTGAAGCCCTATGTCTCCCAATCTATCAAGTCAGTTTTACCTCGACACTTCACTCAAAAATGACTTTCCAAACATGTACAGTTTCAAGCAAATTTGGCCCCTCAAAAAACAAAACCAAAAAATAGTAATAACTTTCCTGACATTAGGGTTGAATACAAATAGCCAATCCTCTTTCAAATCTGATACCATTCATCCTTGACAAGTTAATTCCAAACCACGACTCTGATTTTGAAAAACAAACCAACATTCATGAAATCCAAAATAAATTCGTTTTCAAATCCAACATAAACCCTTGATTTTCTCAATACCTAATGGATCTTTTTGGTAAGTATTATTTTCCACAGTCCCCACAGAGATGCATACATTTGATATCCATGATAACTAGGTCAACGAAAGTCAAATTTCATTATATTTTTATCAAAACCCACCATCAAACCCTTTTGGTTTTTTTGTCAAATTTCCAAATTTTAAGTCTAGACCTACAACCTACCTTAGTAAAACCTACATTTCCATCAAAACACCCACATTTCCTTCTGATTGATTGTTTCGATGCACAATGATTCCAATCATCCTTTCACATCCTAGTGGGGATTTGTTGACACATAAACAATCCTGTCAGCACAAAGGTTTACAATTGAGAAAATGTATAAAGAATTCAGTATTCACCTAGGTCAAGACAAGCTCACAGAAGGATTCCAAGTCCTGTAACCCTAAGGCGTTGGGGACACAAAATGAAGCAATGTTACTGCATGGTTAAAGTAGATAAAATTAATACAAAAGGTTATGAATGAATCAACATGCATCAATCCAGATTTCAAGCCAATTAGACTCTATTTGGGCCCTAGTGCAGGAGACACCAATGGTTTGTAACTCAAAACTATGGGGATACTGTGAAAATGGTATCTCCAAAAGACCAAATTAGTTGACATTCATATGAAAGTTCAAAATATGCTCAAAAGCAACTCTTCAACATTTCAAGTGAATTCGACACCATTCGGGCTCAAATCTAGGATGAAGCTTGCAATTCAAATTCATAAGGGCACTGAATAAAGTTTCGTCTCCCCATCATCAAATTGACTGAAATTCATTTAAAGAACTTAAAAGATGCTCAAGAATGATTCTCCCAAGTTTCAAGCAAATTGGGCTTCGTTTGATCAGAGAACTTACAAGTTACCAATAACCTTGGGGATATTGAGTAAATTATATATGGGGGACACTAAGCGAAGTGACACTTTTGGAAATCAAAACATGATGGAACTCTTACAAGAACCTCAAAATAGTATTAAAAGGCTTCCCTCTAATTTTCATGAAGATCAGATAGCATTTGGACCTCAAACCATCAGTGTCTAAATACCCTGCAGCAACCGAATGATTGTAGTGTTCGAATTCTTGCAGCGACCGAATCCCTATAGTATCCAAATTCCCTACAACGACCAAATGCCTGCAATGTCTGAATTCCTTGCAACAACTAAATGCTTGCAGTGTCCGAACACCCAACAACGACCAAATGTCTGTAGTGTCCGAATTACCTGTAGTGACCGAATGTCTGCAGTGTCCAAATTCTCTACAACGATCAATTGCTCGCAGTGTTCGAGCACACACTAGCATCCGAATGCCTTGTAGTGTCCAAACTCCACTTGAAAACTACCATCTATGAGTAGTTTGGATAGTTTTCTACTTCAATTCAATTTGCAACCTCCTGGAACCGCTCCAACCACTTCCAATGGCTATAAATAACAACCTCCACCCCTTTGGTAGGGCATCAACTGATCAATCAACTAGCATTCACTCACCGTTTAGCATTCAAGGAGATTCCTTAATATCTTCAAGCATCCAAGACTCTACAGAATTCTCAAGACTTTTTTTCTTTTTTCACCAATACAAGGCGAGAAATGGTTTGGGATGAAGAGAGCCCTTTTATCGCACTCTAGTGATTCATGATAGTCTCACCCTTATGCTATAAAAAAATGGCATCTAGGGAAAAGAAGAGAATGAACTTTTTTTTCTTTGGTTCTCTTACCTAATGGTAAAATTCTATTTCAAAGGCTGTTAAAAGACCTCCTATGATTTTATTCTAACTTTAAAATACATGGAGTCAAACTCCTTGGCTATTTGTTAGTATAAAAACCATTTGCCCTCTTGGATTTTGCACATATTATGATCCATGACAAGAGGTAGTGATTACCAATGATTAAAAGTAATTCTTAGCGTTTAAATCATGCTACAAAGTGTCCTGACATCCGAACCAGAAAATAAGGCAACTCTGGGGGCAACTTGAAGAAGAAAGAAGAAGAAATGCAAATAGTAACACAAACCTGCAATGTTCAAATGAACCTTTTGCAACTTCTTTGTAATTTTTCTATGATTTCTTAATTTTAACCACATCTAAGATTGGAGGGAGGGGCTATGATGTATAAGTTTTGTACATAACCTACATCCCCAAGGTCCTAGCCATGAACATATGTAAAGATAAAAGGGAATGAATGAATGCACAAATTTTTTAAAGTTTGTTCCCATTTTTATTCTGATTGAAATTGCATGGTTGTAATCACTGCCTCATGAGATTTTTTCCATGAACAAAGGGTAGGGAAGCAAAGAGCAGTTGCAATTCAAAGCAAGACTTAACTGTGCAGTACAATAGATAGGTAACATTCTCCACTATAATGAGGGGACATTACACTAACGACTACACACAAGGAAGAGAACTGCCAACAAGTGGATTTGGGTCCACCGATGGTCCAAAAATTCACACGCTAGCTCAAGGCCTACCCCAGAAGGAGAACCAAGCCCAATCCACCACCTGTAACACTCCGATCCCCTCTGAGCCGGATTAGTGGCTCATTAGTGTGTTTTTCTGTTGTTTTATTCTTTCGGACTTGGTTTTGGGTCTTGGATAGGTAGTTGAGTAACCTTTGACCTGAGATAGGTAGTTTTAAGCCCTTTTTCGTAATTTTGCTTTTGCTTTACTTGCATCATCTTTGCATCATCTTGGTGTCAGCACGTGTATTTTGTTGAGCTCGTCAATTTCTGTAACTGTGTCAAATCTATTCGGAGTACATTGGAGAAGTTGGACCTTCGTGTGACTTAAACTGTAAATAGTTTATACTCTTTGGACTTTGACTTAACTTCCAAAACCTATATAATGAGTCAGCTCCCAGATGTCCAACTCCCTGCTCATTTGGCTTCAACGTTGCATGCAACAGGCTTTAGAGAGCTCCACGTTCATTTCTTCTCTTCTCTTCTCCTTACTCCTCTTCTCTTGCTCGGTTGATGATGTGGGTTCCAAGTTCGAGTGGGTTCTCTCTCTCTTATCTCTGTCTTTGCTTTGGGTAAGTGGGTTTTGATTTCCTTTCTCCAATTGGATTCCTTCTCCAAGCTCTGTGTGTCTTCCTACATCTCATGCATGTGTTGTTTCTTTGATTTGCTTTGCTTTTAGTTGATTTGGAGCTTGATTCAGTGGATTGACAGAGTTTTGAGGCAAGTATAAGTACAGGATTTGATAACACATATGGGTATTTGTTTGATTGCTGTGCTTCTTTTGTTCTCATAGGCTTAGCATGAATTTACAGCCGAATCTATTGTTTTGGATTCATCGGAGTTGTTGTGCTCCAATTGTACATGATTTTCCAAGTTCTGTAACTATCCCGATTCGTTTTCTGTATTGTACGGCTAAGCCGTAACATTGTACGGCTCACATTCCAGAGACTTGAAATTTCACCTTTTATTCTACGGCTAGGCTACGGCTGAGCCGTAGATTGTCCTACGGCTGAGCCGTAAGCTAGCCGTGACCTAGCCATGACCCAGCCGTGAATTAAATCTCTGATCAGTCGAAACTTTCTAGATACAGTACTCCTACGGTGTGGCTACGGCTAAGCCGTGGATTGGTCTACGGCTAAGCCGTATCCTGAACCGTAGCTCAGCTGTAAAAGGTGTTTAGCTGTGTTTTCAAGGGAACCACGGTTAAGCCGTAGTGCATATTACGACGAGCGCGTAAGATGTCTTCGGCTCAACCATAGGTCACTCATGGCTAAACCGTAAGGCATGGCAAATCTGAAATACAACTTAGGATAATGGTGAGACTTGTAGGGCTCAATTACAGGTTAACCACCCATGTAAACCTGCCCAATGGACTCTTTGGACCGCATGAATAGTTTGTTAGGCTATGACTTATTCATGTGAACGTTGATTTACTGTTAAGCACCTCCCCATGGGTGTTGGTTTAAGGGACTTCGGTGCACGTGAGGATTACATTGCAACACTAGGATGGCAACGGTGCATCGAATAACTTAAAACTACATCAACATGCACGGTTAGTGACAGTGAACAACTAGATTAGTATTGGCTTGTAATTAACCTTGATTCCGTATTAATCTGAGATGCATTGCATATTGTTTACAGTTTTGCCCTCTGTTCTGCAAATCTATGTCTATGCATTACGAGGTTATTTTGCTTTCATCCTGTATATCTGTTTTATTCTTCGATCTACACTATGCTTTGATCCATGCTGTGCTTTGACTTAATATATGCTTTGTTGGCTTTGTGTGTCTCTGATTTTTGGGTATTCCCTGGTGGCTCTGCCCAGAGATTAACACGTGAGGATAAGATCCGGTCCTTGTCATCGGTGAGTCCAAAGCGGATAATCTCCCTTCTTTTGGATTTGATTTGATTGGTATTAGTCTGGCTTTACTCAGCTTCAGCCCTAGGATGCCCGACGGGGTTACCTCTGGCTTAGATCTCTGTATCTCTGTATCACTGCAGTGTCGCTTTGTCTTGGGACTCCGGAACCCAGGAAACTGAGGCCCACTTGTACCCTTGGCCCGGTCAGTGGTGTTCTCATTTGCTCTGCTCTGCTCTCTACTGGAGAGAATATTGTTAACGTAGTAGCCACTTAGTTCAGTATTTCTATGTTTTGATTCACTTATCTTGTTTTTCTTCTATGCACGACTTGCTTAGCATACTAAGATGAAACTCTGAAATTACTATTCTGTCCTTATTCAATTTGATACTATGAGTATTTCATCCCTGTTACTTGTATTTGCTGGATCGTTGTATTCATTTGTGTTGTCTGTGGTGTTGTAGGCACAGATCCCTTGCCCAGCTCCCCGGCGGTCGAGGAGGCTGCAGGGCCGAGTTTAGAGGCACCCTCCGGTTTAGCAGAGTGGGCCTGATCATCTCTGCCGAGTGCGTACATGCATATCTTCAGTGGCTTTTGGTTTTGGTTTTTGGGGCTATGTAATTTATACTTCGAACTTTGTCACTTTGTATATTTGTACATCTTGATTTTGTCGTGTACTCAGACTTGTATTTAGCTTTAACTTTTCCGTTCCGCATTTGTTTTGGCTCCGTTATTTTCCTTTGTTGCTTGCTATGATATGTACAGCTTCCACGTACGCTTAGTTCGCACGTGTTAGATCCCTTATGTGTGTGCATCTGGACAGGGTTTGGATGCACGTGCACGGGAGTACGTGTGTCACTGGTTTACCTTTTCGCTAACCCCGATTTCTGGGCTCGGGTCGTGACATACGTATTGTATGGTATCAGAGCATGCTAGTTATAAGCATATAGACATCTAAGATCGTGGTGAGATAACGCTATCAACTATTTGACGCTAAGTTTAATATGTTGACTCTTGGGATTTGACTAACTCAGGGCATTTTATATTTGTGTGCTGTGTTTCTTTTCCTTTTGCAGGATGGCATCAGGATCAGGATCTCGGGATGAGAATCAGCAGGGCCATAACGGTGATAGTGGATCGTTACCCCCACATATAAGTAGTGAGGAGCGTATGATGATGATGATGCAGTCTATGCAGTCATTGCAGGCCCAGATGGCATCCATGGTGGATAGGCAGAGTCAGGCTGCCGCGTCAGCATCACCTCGTATAGACCAGCAAGTGATCTTCCAGCCCAAGGAATCAGATCCAAATGCTCTTTTTGACAAGTTCCGTAAGCGAGGGGCGACTGAGTTCCATGGGATAGAGGATGCATTGCAGGCTGAGCAATGGTTGGAGCAAACTGAAGAGCTATTTGATACGATTGTGTGTAGTAACAAACAGAAGGTAGTTCTCACAGCCTCTATGCTTCGGAGTGTAGCCAAGACATGGTGGAGGAGTGTCAAGAGCTCATTCCAGACTATGCCCAGTGCCACAGTTTGGGAGACCTTCAAGCAGCAATTCCGTCGGAAGTTCATGCCTCTCCATATTCAACGAGCCAAGGAAGTGGAATTCTTCAACCTTCAGCAGAGACAGACATCGGTGGCAGATTATGTACACAAGTTTACAGAGTTGTCTCACTTTGCAGAGGACATGGTGAACACTGAGCATAAGAAGGTGACTCACTTCGTCAACGGCCTGAACCCGAGACATAAACGACACGTAGTTGCATGTATGTGGCCGGCTACCTTGGATGACACTATTGACAGGGCCTATGATGCAGAGGCCATATTTGAGGAGGAGCGAACTGAGGCTAAGAGGGCGGCAGGTTCCAGTGGCAGAAGTCAGTTCCAGAAGAAGTTCAAGGGTAAGCAGGGTAGTTCGAGCAGTACTCAGGTGGTTTGTGGTCACTGTGGGAAGGATCACCCAACAGACAGATGTTGAAGGAAGAGTGGGGCTTGTTTCGGTTGTGGCTCCACGGGCCATAAGCGGGCCCAATGCCCGAAGTTTCAGTCCTCTCCTCAGACGAGATCTGCAGGATCTACAGCGTAAGGCAAATCTCAGCCAGCTCGCCCAGCCCAGAAGCAGAACCTCCAGACAGCCCGAGCTTATGCTGCTACGCATGAGGGCGCGGAGGAAGCTACGGTCGTCGAAGGTAAAATTTTAATTTTTGATGCTGAAGCTTTAGCCTTGTTTGACTCCGGGTCTACGCGTTCATACGTAGCACCCCATTTTGCTGTGCAGCTTCGACAGCGACCCACACCGCTCCCGTACTTGTTGTTAGTATCCACTCCCGTTGGTAAACGGGTGGAGTGCAGTGTTTTCTACCCTCAGTGTGATGTGCGGATAGCAGGTCATCAGCTCCCGGTAGACCTCGTGTTGCTCACGACACTGGATTTTGATGTGATTCTTGGTATGGACTGGCTTGCGAGATATCATGCTTGTATCAATTGCTACAGCAAGGCTATCTACTTTGATCTGGGCAGCGGATTTTGATTTGAGGGCAGCCAGACGAAGTGCCCAAGGCGTGTGATCTTTGCTTGTAAAGCGGACAGGATGCTTCGTAAGGGATGTGAGGGATTTCTTGCATTCATTTCAGAGAAGAAAGATCAGCGACAGCTCAGTGAGATCCCCGTAGTCAGCGAGTTCCCGGATATCTTTCCGGAGGACGTGCCAGAGTTGCCACCAGTTCGAGAGGTAGAATTTTCTATTGATTTGATGCCAGGTACAGCACCCATTAGTAGAGCTCCATATCATATGGCACCTGCAGAATTGCTGGAATTGAAGAAACAGTTGCAGGATCTGTTGGATAAAGGGTTCATACGCCCAAGTGTTTCACCTTGGGGAGCTCCTGTATTGTTTGTTAAGAAGAAGGATGGCAGTTTCCGGATGTGCATTGACTACAGGCAGTTGAACAAAGTGACCATCAAGAACAAATATCCATTGCCTAGGATCGATGAGTTGTTCGATCAGCTTCAGGGTGCAGCGTACTTCTCGAAGATCGACTTGAGGTCAGGGTATCACCAACTCCGGGTGAAGGATGAGGATGTTCCTAAGACAGCTTTCAGGACTCGGTATGGACACTACGAGTTCCTTGTCATGCCATTTGGTTTGACGAATGCACCCGCAGCTTTTATGGCATTGATGAATAGAGTGTTTACTTCCTTCTTGGACCAGTTTGTTGTGGTTTTCATAGATGATATATTGGTCTATTCGAAGACTGCTGAGGAACATACAGATCATCTGCGGAAGGCATTGCAGCTGCTTAGAGATCACAAGTTGTATGCAAAGTTGTCTAAGTGTGATTTCTGGTTAGAGCAAGTTGCATTTTTGGGACATGTGATTTCTCGAGAGGGATTGATGGTGGATCCGGCTAAGATTGAGGCAGTAGTCCATTGGCCCCGTCCTAGATCAGTGACAGAGATTCGGAGCTTTCTAGGATTGGCAGGATATTACCGCAGGTTCGTGCAGGATTTCTCGAAGATCTCAGCCCCGCTGACTCAGTTGACTCGGAAGAAGGTTCCGTATGAGTGGACAGAGAAGTGTGAGCGTAGTTTTCAGATGTTGAAAGAAAAGCTCACTACGGCACCAGTGTTGACTCTCCCGGATGGTAGTGAGGGATTCGTGATTTATTCCGATGCCTCTCGAGTTGGACTAGGCTGTGTACTGATGCAGAATCAGAAAGTGATTGCCTATGGATCCAGACAGCTGAAAGAGCATGAAAAGAACTATGCCACACATGACTTGGAGCTAGCAGCCATTGTATTTGCACTAAAGTTGTGGCGGCATTACTTGTACGGTGTGAAGTTCGAGGTCCATTCCGATCATCACAGTCTACAGTATTTGTTCGATCAGCATGACTTGAATATGAGGCAGCGGAGGTGGTTGGAGTTCATCAAGGACTACGACTTTCCGATCAAGTACCATCCAGGCAAAGGGAATGTAGTTGCAGATGGGCTTAGCAGGAGGATAGACAGTCTTCAGGTGTTGGCAGGATTCTATATGCTTGTGCGTGATCAGCCTGTTGAGGTTCGGATGGTAGATGAATTGGTGACATTAGCTACTACTGTCGTGTTTCAGCCAGAGGTGATTCAGCAGATCAAGGATCGCCAATTTGAGGACCCCCTCCTGGTGACTTTCAGAGACCGGATTACAGATCGACCGGATTTCAGCTTGGTAGACGGAGTTTTATACTTCAGGAATCGATTGTGTGTTCCCGCTGTGGATGAGCTGAAAGAAAAGTTGATGACAGATGCGCACGAAGCCCGTTATGCGATGCACCCAGGGAGTACGAAGATGTACCGGAACTTGAAAGATAGATTTTGGTGGAACAATATGAAGCGGGAGATCGCAGGGTTCGTAGCTCGATGTTTGACCTGTCAGAGGGTGAAAGCTGATCATCAGCGACCTCCAGGATCATTGCATCCATTACACACTCCGTAGTGGAAGTGGGAGCACATTACCATGGATTTCGTCTCCGGTTTTCCGCCGACCAGTAGAAAGAACAATGCGATCTGGGTAATAGTGGATAGATTGACCAAGTCAGCACATTTCCTTCCGTTCAAGAAAGGGATGACATTCACAGAGATGGCCAGGAAGTTTGTTGACGAGATAGTCAGATTGCATGGTACCCCAGTATCGATTGTGTCTGATCGCGACAGTCGTTTTGTGTCTTCATTCTGGAGAGCATTTCAGGAAGCTATGGGCACGAAGTTAAGCTTTAGTACGGCATACCACCCCCAGACTGATGGGCAGTCGGAGCGTACCATTCAGACGTTGGAGGATATGCTCAGAGCTAACGTACTGAATTTTGAGAAGGAATGGGATATGCATCTGGCATTGTGTGAGTTTGCCTACAACAACAGCTTCCACGAGAGTATTGGTATGCCACCCTATGAGGCTCTATACGGACGTAAGTGCAGGACCCCAGTGTGCTGGGAAGAGGTAGGAACAAGAAGTTTCCATGGTCCAACAATCATTGCTGAGACGACAGAGAAAGTGCAGAAAGTGATAGAGAATCTGAAGATTGCTCGATCCAGGCAGAAGAGCTATGCGGATACTCGGAGGAGACCGTTGGCATTCCAAGTCGGAGATTGGGTGTTCCTTAAAGTTTCTCCGATGAAGGGCACGGTACGGTTTGGTCAGAAGGGCAAGTTAGCTCCGAGATATGTGGGACCGTTTGAAGTCAAGAGCCGAGTTGGAGATTTAGCCTATCGGTTAACGCTTCCAGTTGAGTTCTCCGGTGTTCACGATGTTTTCCATGTGTCGATGCTCCGTAAGTACGTGCCAGATCCGAGCCACGTGATTCGCTACGATGATATTCAGATTCAGCCTAATGCAACTTACGTTGAGCGTCCGCTTCGTATCGTTGGCACACGAGAGCAGATTCTCCGTACCAGGACTATCAGATGGGTTAAAGTGTTGTGGGAGCATCATGGTCCAGATGAGGCTACATGAGAGCTAGAGGAGCAGCTAGCGCGCCAGTACCCACAGCTCTTTGCGCAGGTAGGTAGTCATTCCGAGGACGGAATGATTCCTAATGGGGGAGGATGCAACACTCCGATCCCCTTTGAACCGGATTAGTGGCTCATTAGTGTGTTTTTCTGTTGTTTTATTCTTTCGGACTTGGTTTTGGGTCTTGGATAGGTAGTTGAGTAACCTTTGACCTGAGATAGGTAGTTCTAAGCCCTTTTTTGTAATTTTGCTTTTGCTTTACTTGCATCATCTTTGCATCATCTTGGTGTCAGCACGTGTATTTTGTTGAGCTCGTCAATTTCTGTAACTGTGTCAAATCTATTCGGAGTACATTGGAGAAGTTGGACCTTCGTGTGACTTAAACTGTAAATAGTTTATACTCTTCGGACTTTGACTTAACTTCCAAAACCTATATAATGAGTCAGCTCCCAGATGTCCAACTCCCTGCTCATTTGGCTTCAACGTTGCATGCAACAGGCTTTAGAGAGCTCCACGTTCATTTCTTCTCTTCTCTTCTCCTTACTCCTCTTCTCTTGCTCGGTTGATGATGTGGGTTCCAAGTTCGAGTGGGTTCTCTCTCTCTTATCTCTGTCTTTGCTTTGGGTAAGTGGGTTTTGATTTCCTTTCTCCAATTGGATTCCTTCTCCAAGCTCTGTGTGTCTTCCTACATCTCATGCATGTGTTGTTTCTTTGATTTGCTTTGCTTTTAGTTGATTTGGAGCTTGATTCAGTGGATTGACAGAGTTTTGAGGCAAGTATAAGTACAGGATTTGATAACACATATGGGTATTTGTTTGATTGCTGTGCTTCTTTTGTTCTCATAGGCTTAGCATGAATTTACAGTCGAATCTATTGTTTTGGATTCATCGGAGTTGTTGTGCTCCAGTTGTACATGATTTTCCAAGTTTTGTAACTATGCCGATTCGTTTTCTGTATTGTATGGCTAAGCCGTAACATTGTACGGCTCACATTCCAAAGACTTGAAATTTCACCTTTTATTCTACGGCTAGGCTACGGCTGAGCCGTAGATTGTCCTACGGCTGAGCCGTAAGCTAGCCGTGACCCAGCCGTGAATTAAATCTCTGATCAGTCGAAACTTTCTAGATACAGTACTCCTACGGTGTGGCTAC
Source organism: Sextonia rubra (assembly GCA_037013555.1). NCBI lineage: Eukaryota > Viridiplantae > Streptophyta > Magnoliopsida > Laurales > Lauraceae > Sextonia > Sextonia rubra. Next base: position 97,786,773 of record JASUAD010000001.1, on the reverse strand, counting down.
GGCTAAGCCGTGGATTGGTCTACGGCTAAGCCGTATCCTGAACCGTAGCTCAGCCGTAAAAGGTGTTTAGCTGTGTTTTCAAGGGAACCACGGTTAAGCCGTAGTGCATATTACGACGAGCGCGTAAGATGTCTTCGGCTCAACCATAGGTCACTCATGGCTAAACCGTAAGGCATGGCAAATCTTAAATACAACTTAGGATAATGGTGAGACTTGTAGGGCTCAATTACAGGTTAACCACCCATGTAAACCTGCCAATGGACTCTTTGGACTGCATGAATAGTTTGTTAGGCTGTGACTTATTCATGTGAACGTTGATTTACTATTAAGCACCTCCCCATGGGTGTTGGTTTAAGGGACTTCGGTGCACGTGAGGATTACATTGCAACACTAGGATGGCAACGGTGCATCGAATAACTTAAAACTACATCAACATGCACGGTTAGTGACAATGAACAACTAGATTAGTATTGGCTTGTAATTAACCTTGATTCCGTATTAATCTGAGATGCATTGCATATTGTTTACAGTTTTGCCCTCTGTTCTGCAAATCTATGTCTATGCATTATGAGGTTATTTTGCTTTCGTCCTGTATATCTGTTTTATTCTTCAATCTGCACTATGCTTTGATCCATGCTGTGCTTTGACTTAATATATGCTTTGTTGGTTTTGTGTGTCTCTGATTTTTGGGTATTCCCTGGTGGCTCTGCCCAAAGATTAACACGTGAGGATAAGATCCGGTCCTTGTCATCGGTGAGTCCAAAGCAGATAATCTCCCTTCTTTCGGATTTGATTTGATTGGTATTAGTCTGGCCCTACTCAGCCTCAGCCCTAGGACGCCCGACGGGGTTACCTCTGGCTTAGATCTCTGTATCTCTGTATCACTGCAGTGTCGCTTTGTCTTGGGACTCCGGAACCCAGGAAACCGAGACCCACTTGTACCCTTGGCCCGGTCAGTGGTGTTCTCATCTGCTCTGCTCTGCTCTCTACTGGAGAGAATATGGTTAACGTAGTAGCCACTTAGTTTAGTATTTCTATGTTTTGATTCACTTATCATGTTTTACTTCTATGCATGACTTGCTTAGCATACTAAGATGAAACTCTGAAATTACTATTCTATCCTTATTCAATTTGATACTATGAGTGTTTCATCCCTGTTACTTGTATTTGCTGGATCGTTGTATTCATTTGTGTTGTCTGTGGTGTTGCAGGCACAGATCCCTTGCCCAGCTCCCCGGCGGTCGAGGAGGCTGCAGGGCCGAGTTTAGAGGCACCCTCCGGTTTAGCAGAGTGGGCCTGATCATCTCTGCCGAGTGCGTACATGCATATCTTCAGTAGCTTTTGGTTTTGGTTTTTGGGGCTATGTAATTTATACTTCGGACTTTGTCACTTTGTATATTTGTACATCTTGATTTTGTCGTGTACTCAGACTTGTATTTAGCTTTAACTTTTTCGTTCCGCATTTGTTTTGGCTCCGTTATTTTCCTTTGTTGCTTGCTATGATATGTACAGCTTCCGCGTACGCTTAGTTCGCACGTGTTAGATCCCTTGTGTGTGTGCATCTGGACAGGGTTTGGATGCACGTGTACGGGAGTACGTGTGTCACTGGTTTAGCTTTTCGCTAACCCCGATTTCTGGGCTCGGGTTGTGACACCACCCGAGTGAGCCGGCTTGTAAGGACCAACCCACATAGATGGCCTTACATAGGTGGGCCAGGCCCTACCCGACTGTATGCACGGCCTTGCCCACCCGCCAACACGGATGACATGACAAGGCCGGTTGATACACACACACATGGTTACCACCACTTAACACACTAGAAAGACAAACAATAAAATCATATGAGAAATCATTAATAAACCCCCCATAAAGAGTTCTTAACTTCCAATGTGGGACTCTAAGAAATAAAGAAAAGAGAGAATGAGAAACAAGGGGGAACATGTGCATTAATGCACACAAAATATGAACAATCCCCCACACATTAAAGCACAATGAAAAGGAAGAAAAAGAAAAAGTTGTTGTCGGTCATGCTTATGAGACCATGCACAAATGTAGATGAACAACTTTTGAACCTTCACCTAATGTAGTATGTTTCAAATACCAAAACTATATGGTGAACTAAAATATTGAACCAAGAGTTTTTCTTGTCAATCATACATACAAAATACATATTCTCAAGGTTTCAGGGACTCCCACTGAACCATGCACATTAATGGCCTTGTGCTATCCCAATATTCATGAACGCTCTAGAAATGAGCCTATCTTTTTATAGGAATCAGCCTAACTTCCACACTCATGTAGAACTACTCTATCAAATATGCTCATATACAACACCCGCTTATAAAAGTCATATAGTCTTTACCAACTATTATACATAATATGAACACTTCACACCATAGGAATGAGTATATACACTTGTGATGGTTTTTGACGTGTTCTCACAGTGCCATAGAATGATAACTTCATTTATCCCATTGAACCCGTCCCATGGGATCTCCAATCAGATGGGTTGGGTATCCATTATCGGTGACTTGTCCTTTTTAGGCTTAAATCTCATTCCCCTCGATGTTGAAAGTACATGATCTCTAGCAAGTCCTTTCGTTATTGGATCGGCTAAATTGTCCATCGATCTCACAAAATATAAAGTAATTACTCCTTGATTGAGTAATTGCCTTAATAGATTATGCCTCAAACGCATATCTCTAGATTTTTTATTGTAAGGCTTTTTATTTTCCTTATCAATTGTTGATTTAGAATCTCCATGGAGGGTTATGGATCAAAATAGTTTATTCCACAACGGAATGTCTGTCAGTAGATTTTCAACCATTCAACTACCTCACCAACAAATGCCATATTTATCATCTTCGCATTCATTGTAGATCAAAAAGAGTAGAATCACCATTCCCTTCAAACATATTAAACCTCTGAAGGACTTTCCTAATATAGTGAGACTGGGATAAAATAATCCCTTCAGAATGTTTGCGTATTTTTATTCCCAATATCACATCAACCTCACCCATATCTTTCATGTCAAACTTAGAACAAGGGAACTTCTTGATGTTCTCTACCAAAGTAAGATTGGCTTCAAAGATTAGCATATCATCCACAAACATGTCTATAATAATTCAAGAACTATAAAACTCTTTCTAATAAGCACATTTGTTGGATTCAGTAATTTTGAAACCTTAGGATAGTATTCTCGGGCTAATATTTTCAATAATCCACAACAACAAATATTTACCAAATTTTTTGCAGCAATTCTCCCTAATAAAAAAAATGAGGCAATTGGAGAAAAGGGTATTACTCAACTCTGAATCAGGTAAGGCACTATATGCTCGCAAAAGAATTAGAGATGATGTTTCCAATCCAAGGAAAGCAAGTTCTGTATAAGACATTTGTGAAGCAAAGGGGCTAGGGGTTTGATCAACACAAATACCGAAATCTGCCAAAACTACAGGATCCCGGTGTATGCAGATTATTATAAATAGGTGTAAAATAACACAACTGAGGAAAAGTTTAGAAATCACTAAAATAATTTGTAACCGAATTACGTCTTTGGAGATGTTTTCTTTAGGCAAATTTTTCCCCCACATAGGTGCAAAATAAACTCACAAACATCTACCCCAAGATAAGATCACTTCCCGATAAGACTATTTTCAACAATCGTGCATTCGGAAGAATGGAGAATCTCGAATCCCTAAGGAGCCACTATTGCAAACTCGCAATGTAGAAAAGAATAAAGAAAGAAAGAGTACAAGAGAGTAGAGTTTTCTCCCAGAGCAGCAAAACTCTATTCATAGGAAATTCCCAAGTGTAGGAAAGGCTTACCTCGAAACCTCTATTTATATGGTTACCGGGTAAGGAAACCAAATCAATTATGGTCAGCATATGTAATGCTCTCTGCAATAATGTACGGACGTTACACTAACAGCTATGCACAAAGAAATGGGCTACCACCAAGAGTCAGCCAGCTAGTAAGGCCAGACCCACATGAACCTCCTAGCACAGGCGGGCCAAGCTCGACTCGCTTCGTAAGGAGCGTGTGCGTGTGGTTACAACCACTTAACGAACTAGGAAGGTAAACAATAGAAGCATATGGGGAGTCATTAATAAACCTCTCATAAAGAGTTCTCCACTTCCAATGTGGGACTTTAAAAGTAAAGAGCAGGGAGAAGGAGAAACAAAAGGGAACATGTGCTTTAATTGTTGTTGAGGAATTTTCTTAAACACTTAGTGGGCAATGTGATTTCCCAACTCCAATCACTAATCAAGTGCTATGACAATGAAATTAAGGCTAACATACTTCAACTACCATCATGTAGAGAAATAAAACAATAATGTAAGCAGCACACAAGACACAAGATATATGTGGTTTGGTGACATTGAATGACCTACATCCTCGAGAGAACAATGCAAGGCTTTCTCTTTTCCTTCAATGGAGATTACAAGCCAACTACCAAACCTTTGTGAACCCACGTATAAGTTACAAGCTCTCAAAGCTTTCTTTTCTTCCCTTCCCTTGGTCTTCTTGAAGAAACTCTTCTCTTTCCTCTTCTCCCAATCTCTATACTATTTCTACAAAAGAATGCAATAAAATGCACTCTCCTATCCTATTAGGGTTTTCTTAGAAGAAATAAGCTCTAAAACCATTGGATTGACTCAATCAAATGGCTCACAATAAAAAGCTAAAGAGAAAGTAAAAATAGAATAGATAAAAGTATGAGGGGGTAAAAGCAAATAAAAGACATTTGACTTCACATGTGTATTGCTCATACACATGCAACACATATTCAGCAGTCTTCCACTTGAAGGCAAATCACCCACTCTTAAACCAATGCCAAGTATGCATTGTCCTCTAGCTCCATGCTTACGTCTTTTCCATGTTCATACCCATTCATCTCATTCAATTCTTTTCAGTTGAAACAACTTTTGTCAACATATCAGCATGGCTCTTGTTAGTGTGGATTTTGTCTACTTACATATTACCACTTTCCAACGTCAATCGAATGAAATGATACCGAACTGCTATATGCTTTGTCTTAAACTGATAGACTACATTCTTTAAGAGATCAATTGCACTTTGATTGTCACAATGCACAATATAGTTTTCTTGTGTCAATCCAAGCTCATTAAGTAATCTCTTTAACCAAATCATTTCTTTTGTTATTTCTGTCAAAGCAACATACTTAGCTTCAGTTGTAAACAAACTAGTATCATCTTGTAACCATGATATTTAACTAAATGTACCACCACCCACTTTGAAGACATAGCAAGTAGTGGACCTTCATCTATCTCAACAACCTACATAATCACATCTAGAAAACCAACAACTTCCAATAGCAATCCTCCAAAGCATAAACATACATCCCCTGTCCCCTTTAAATATCAAAGAATCCACTTTACTGCTTGCCAATTTTCCCATCCTAGATTGGACATGTATAGTGAAATTACTCCCACTACATGGCAATATTAAGCCTTGTACAGACCATAGTAGACATTAAACTACCCATTGCAAAAGTATACAAAACATTTTTCATCTTTGTTCAATCTACTTTATTCTTTGGAGAGTTTTGTTTGGACTATTTGAAATAATTAGCTAATGGTGTGGAAATATGTTTACAATCATTCATATTGAAATGCTCAAGCAATTTAGAAATATATTGAGATTGACTTAACCAAAGTTAACTATGCTTTCAATCTCTTTCAATGTTCATGCCTAAAATCTTCTTGGCTAGTCTAAGGTCCTTTATAGTAAAGCATTTAGACGTGTGTCTTCAAACTCTTGACTTCATTCACATCATTGCTTCCAATCAGCATATCATCAACATCGAGAAACAAAACAATAAAAGCAATGTCATATGCTGATCCCTTAAAATATCCGCGATGATCAAATTCACACTTAATGGAGCCTTCATCTTGCATGAAGCTGTCAATTTTCTTGTACTACTGTCTAGATGTTCCCTCAATCCATACAACTCCTTTTGCAACTTGCAAACTACTTGCAAACTAAGTTAGGATCAGTTTTGTCTACAAGAGCTTCAAGCTAAGACATATATTTCTTAATCTAAGTCACCATGCAAGAATGCAGTCTTAATATCAAGTTGCTCAAGTTCTTGATTCAAATTTGCAACCAAAGACAAAGCAACTCTAATAGAGGTATGTATAACAACAAGAGAAAAAATCTCATTGAAGTCAATACCTATTTTTTGTCCATAACCTTTCGCTAAATGTCTAGCGTTATATCACTTAGAGCCATCAACCTCCCACTTAATGAAATACACCCATCTAGCTTTCTTTCCTTGTGGAAGTTTAACCAACTCCGCTAAGTCCTTAAAAATGCTTCATTTCATGTACAATTTAGGATATTTAAAGAACTTATTCATTGGAAATTGCTTCATTTAGTTAGAGATCATGGTTTTATTCATCATTGTATGCATTTCATAAAAAATTATTTGAAAACCATAGTTTTTTTATAAATTCATTTAACTTTCCAATTTTGGATTTTCATTTTTTGAAAGTGTTTCAAATTCATAGTTTCATATAAAATGACAAAAGTTTTATCATCATTAATTAAATAAAGTCAAATCATGATCAATGATGTCAATTTATTGTGTCATGGGCCCACATTAGTGCAATTGTAACTTTAGGTCAAAATTATTATTTTAATAAAAAGTCATTTTTTGTCTATAGGTGAATTGAAGAAAAGGGACCCACATTAAATATTTGAAGCCAAATAGTTAAGTGTAAAGAAACCCCAAGAAAGAATTGAAGGGTAAAAAGAAAATTGAAGAAAAGAGGAAATTCAAGCAAGGGGTCCCACACATGCATGCATTGTATTCCATGCCAAGGTGGGACCTATTTCACTTGCAAGGCTACACAACATTATTTGCTAGAAAATCTAAATTCAAAATTTGAATTTGAATTAAGAGAAGAAACTAAAATGAAAATTGGAAAGCTGGAAGGAAAAGCATTTACAAAAAAAAAGTGTGCTTTGAAAGAAAGAAAAACTTGGAAAATTCCACTCCAACATGCATGTGCAACCCAACTCCTGGCTTTGCATCTTACAGCCAACATCTTTTATTATTTAAACTTCTCAAAAATTCAAGGAAAGAAAGAGAGGCAAAATTGAAAGAGGAAAGAAGATTTGACATGAGCTAAAAGTCAAGATAAATAAGCAGAATTTCACTCCATTATGCATGTCTATACCCAGCTAGCAAGGGGTATGTCACGGTCAGCATGGATTTTTAGTTTAACTTCATGCAAAATTTAATCAAAGTGAAGATATTCTCAAGGAAATCAATGAGGATCAAAGTTTTATCTCAAGTGGGGCCATTTCAAGCTTATTTGCACGAGTTCATGTTGGTCAAGACATCAAGAGATGATGTACTTCGCATGGCGGATGTTCCCTTAACTTGGTGTTTCATGTAACTAGAGTAGGAAGTGAGTTTGTTTAGTTTTTCTTTTTCTAATTTCTTAGTCATGATTCTTAGTGATGTACAAAGGATTAAATAAAGATTTGCGAGCCATAATAATTTAATTTATTAAATCATTGCATTTTGTTTATTGGGGCAACAGACCATATTTGGCATTGTAGTTCTAAGTTATCCTTTGACCCTAAGCATGAAGTTTGGAAGTGGAAATTGAAATTCTAAAGGCCGTCTTTATTTCTTTTATTTTCTGGATTTTTCTTTTATTTATTTCACTTTATTATATTGGTGGTTTGATGCTTATATTTGTGGTTGCAGTTTTTAGTTTAGATTGATTTTTAGATTAGGACTTTTAGATTAGGTTTTAATCTGATTTTTAATTTTAATTTCAGACATTGGTGTTTAATTTTAATTTAATTTTTTTGTTTAGTAGGACATTAGTAATATAGATTCTCCTAGGATAGTGCTAGTTTTTTAATAGGATAGGTTTGTGTGACTCATAGCTCCATGTGAATACGATCTTGACTCACCAGGTAAAACTACAATTGAGGCCTTGAACTTGGTTCTTTCAATCAAACTCCTGTATGCCATTATGATGCAAAGAGTTAATTTCATGTTCCATTGCTCTTATCCATTTATCAACATCATTACAATTTGTAGCTTCCTAAAATGATTCAGATTCACTAGCATCAATAAACAAAGCATAATATAAAGAAGGAAAATACCTTTATATAAGCTTGCAATGCAGTGTTGATCTCCTTAATTCTTACATAAGTGTAATTGATGAGCCTTCTTCATATTCAATGGAGCTATAATGGTCATGTTCCATCAACTCTATTTCTTCATCATGATCATCATTATGAACATAAGGCTTAAGTTCTTACACTTTTGTGAAGAAATGGAGGAATTTTAGCTTTTATATCAACAACAAGTTTTTCTTTCTTTTCTTATTCTTTCTCTTTTTTCACAAACATCACATCCTCATTAAATATAACATCGCGGCTCTTTTTTGTCTTCTTAGAAATCGGATCCCAAAGCTTATAGCCTCTATCATTACCACCATAGCCAAGAAAAGCACATCTTCTTGACTGAGCATCTCTAGCTTAGTTCGATTCTCTTTTGGTACATGAATATAAGCCTCACACCTAAATGTTCTCAAGTGGTTGTATGAAATATTTGCACCATGCCAAAGAACTTTTGGTACTTCACCATTCAGGGATGCACTTGGTGATCTATTAATCAAATATACATCTATATTTGCTACTTCAACCCAAAATGGCTTGCTAAGGCCTGATTACGACAATATGCTTTTCACACGTTTCAAAATTGTTCTATTATTCTTTTAATGACGCCATTTTTTGTGGCATTCTAGAAACTATCTTAATCCTATGAATCCCATTTTCTCTGCAAAAAGAATCAAAAGTCATAGAATAATATTCACCACCATTGTCAATTTTGTAAGCATTTAATATATCTTTCAATCTCTTTCTCCACTCTACTTTTAAAGATTTCAAAAGTATCAAAGACTTAATCCTAGATGCCAAAGGTGACAACTAAGATTTCTAGAATAATCATCTAAAAAGGTGATGTAACACTCTGACCCAGCTTGACCTCGTTTAGCGGTTAACAAATCTTGTTTTCATTGCTAATTGTGTTTTGTTTGTATTTTGTTTTCGTTGCGGGTCATGGATAAGTAGTTGGGTCGAGTTTGACCTGGATTAAGTAGACCAAGCCCTTTTTCGTAATTTTAGCTTTTCTAAGATACGATCATTTTTGCATCATCTTGATGTCAACACGTGTCTTTCGTTGAGCTCGTCAACTTTCGTAACTATGTCATTTGCAACCGATGTCGTGTGATTCCATTGGACCTGGATTTGACTCAAACTGATAATAGAATTATGACATAGACTTCATTGTAAATTGACAAACCACTTATCTTATATAAGCTTCAGACCATCGACCCAAGTTCTCTCTCTGACTGTTCACGTGAAGGGCTTTCTCTCCCTCTCCTGAATTCTCTCCTCCATCGTCGACCAAGCCAAGGGAGGGTTCTTTGCAAGCTCTGTTGTGTTGATTGTGAGGTGAGTTTGGGATTCTTCCATCTCTCTCATCTCCTTCTTCTATTTCTCCTTCTTCTTGTTTCCCGGTTGCCTGACGTGTCTGTGTCTTGATATTCTTTTTGTTTCTCATGCATGCATGTTGTTATGGTTGGTGTTAGGTTCTGTTTGGACCCAAGGACAGTAAGTTTTGTAATTGAATTCAATTGAGGCAAGTATAACCATAATCTGTAAGAACCCATGTTGGTATTCATTTGATTTTTGTTAGCTCACATGAGATTGCATGGATAACATGTTACAGCCCAATTTTTGTTAGTATTCTCTCTTTTTCCGTTGGAGTTTGCATTTCTGATGGTTTCACAGGTTTTCTGTACGTGATTCAGAACTTGACTTCGTGCATGTACGACTAAACCGTATGTCACTTACGGCTTAAAGTCCAGAGAGGGTAAAAACCCGTTTTCCTCTACGGCTAGGGCACGGCTAAGCCATGTATTGCACTACGGCTAAGCCGAACCTCAGACGTGACCCAGCCGTAGATCAGTACAGGGTGCTTTTTTCTGGATTAACTGAGAGCAATCAATTTGTCAGACCTTCTACGGCCCAGCCGCGGCTAAGCCGTAGAACACACACGGCTAAGCCGTAGAACAAAATACGGGTGAAACGTAACTGCGGATGAACAGTAAAGGGAACCGCGGTGGAGCCGCAGTGCATATTACGGCTACGCCGTAAGATGCCTACGGCTAAGCAGTACGTTCACCTACGGCCAGGCCGTATCAACCCTAGAACAATGAATGACAAGGATAGGTATAAGGGAAAGACCGATATGGCCTTCATGATAGAATGTAGAGCACCTAGACCTGCCCAACGGAATGTGATATAATGCGTGAATGATCTCGAGGGCTGCGAATCATTCAGGTTCATTATCCGGATGTTAAGCACCTCCCCATGGGTGTTGGTTTAAGGGACTTCGTGCACCATCCGATTCAATGCGACACTGGACAACGGTACATCGAATAACTTAAAACTACATCATCATGCACGGTTAGAAACACCGGATAATTAGATTAGAATTGGCTTGTAAATAAAGATAATCCGATTTCGCATGATTTGTTGCATAACATATTGCATTCGATCATTGATCTCTACTCTCTGATATGATTCCTTGTTTTCCGTTACTTTCACATTGTGGTTCTTTACCTTGAGTAAGCATGTGTAATTTCACATATAAGACATGTTCACAGATGTGCACGTATGATATGTTGTCATGATCTACTCAGGGTTTTCATGATTGACTCTGGACGGTCAAGCACTACTTAGCCTCAGCCTTAGGATCCCAACGGGGTGAATTTGGTGTAGTTTTCATGGCCTTGCTACAGTAAGGAAACGTCTTGGGGAACCGGGCCCCAGGAAACCAAGACCCATTGTACCCTAGGCCGGACAATGGTGTTCTTTGCACGATACAAGATCCCTCTTTTGGGAGCATATGGCAATGTAGTAGCCACTAGTTATGTACACTGCATGTATACATTGATTCGCATAGCATGTTTCTTTCTTGCATGACAACCTAGTATACGAAAATGCCTTGTTTAACTTACATGATGTTCTTTATTCTATTAGACACAGCGTGTGTTAACTTGTTATGGTTTATACTTTGCTGAACCGTCGTATTCACAGTTGTTTTTGGTGTTACAAGCCCAGATACCCCTGCCGACCCCTCGCCAGTCGGCCAGACTCCAGATGAGACCCCCGAGGCCCCATCAGGCCGAGAGGAGTGTATGTGATCACTCCACGGGAGAGCGTTCTTGGCATGCATGGCATTGGAGTCTTGTTTTTGAGGATTTTCACACTTGTATATGTCATGATTGTATATATCATTTTGTTCATTTTGTAAGACCTTCACATATAATTATGTCAGTTCTTTCTTCGTATTCTCTTTTTGCACTGTTAGTTTGATGTTTCTGATATTTACAGATTCCGCGTACATGTTTGGCAAGTGTGAATGTTCTCTTGTGCGTGTGCATTTAGACCAGGTCTATGTGTACAGGCACGGGAGTACGTGTGTCATTGGTTTGGCTTTTGCTAACCCCCGAACCCTAAGCTCGGGTTGTGACATACGTATTGTATGGTATCAGAGCATTCCTTCCTCTAGATGATAAGCATGTAGGCATGTAGGATCGTGGTGAGGATATGATTATTTCTTTGTCGTTTTTCTCGATTTTTAGGGAGTGTTGGGCGAGATTGTTTTGTGTTTGTGTCTGACTCTTTCCATTTTACAGGATGGTGTCAGGTTCGGGTTCTCAGCAGAACGCCGGAAACAATGAAAGCGGATCCGCACCATCACCGCAGACACAGAACACAGACGAACGCATCCTCATGTTATTTCAGTCCCTGCAGGCACAATCGCAGTCAATGCAAAACTTACAAGCACAAGTGACAACCATGTTAGACCGACAAAGCCAAGCCCCAGCTCCGTCACATATAGACCAGCAGGTGGTCTTTCAGCCTCGAGAGAATGACCCGAATGCCCTCTACGATAAATTTCGCAAGCGAGGAGCTATTGAGTTCTATGGGACAGAAGAGCCATTGAAGGCAGAACAGTGGCTAGAGCAGACGGAGGATGTCTTTGAGATCGTCGTGTGCACGAATCGGCAGAAAGTTAGACTAGCAGCCTCCATGTTTAGAGATGTCGCAAAAACTTGGTGGAAAAGCGTGAAAGACTCATACAGAGACATTCCTAGTGCGACAGTTTGGGAGACGTTCAAGCAACAGTTTAGGAGGAAGTTCATCCCGGCTCATGTGTTTCGAGCCAAGGAGGTTGAGTTTTTGGCTCTCCGCTAGCAGCAGATGAACGTGGCAGAATATGTGAACAAGTTTAATCAGTTGTCGCACTTTGCTCCGGATATGATCAGTACCGAAGAGAGGAAGGTGAATCAGTTCGTTGAAGGTCTGCATCCCCGGTACATGCACCACGTGACTGCGTTTCAGCGTCCGGTTACGTTAGATGATGCAGTGGACAGGGCCTATTCTGCTGAGGCCATCCACCAAGCTGCGAGAGCCGTTGAGCCTAAGCGACAGCCGCCTTTCAGTGCACGAGGACAAGTACAGAAGAAGACAAAAGGCCAGCAGAGTACTTCCAGTTCTGCCGGAGTGACTTGTGGGCATTGTGGCAAAAGCCACACGACTGAAGCTTGTTGGAGGAAGGCATGTGCTTGTTTCATCTGTGGTTCGAGGAAGCATATGATAGCCAGTTGTCCTCGATATAGAACCTCCCAGTCCCCACCATCTGGTACTACCTCCGGTGCAGCTGCTGGCAGACCCAATGCATCTACAGCTCCGAGCAAGTCACAGTCAGCTCGTCCAGGCTCGAGACAGCCTCGTCAGACAGCCCGTGCATACGCCGCTACCCATGAGAGTGCCGAGGATCCACAATTGGTTAAAGGTACTGTTTTGATTTCGCAGGTCGAGGCATTAGCATTGTTCGATTCGGGGTCTACACGGTCATATGTAGCACCTCTTTTCGCCGAGCGATTACATCAGCCGTCTAAGCCGTTGCCATATGTGCTGATTGTATCCACCCCAGTTGGCAAGCGAGTGGAGTGTAGTGTATACTACCCCCATTGCAACGTGTAGATTGCAGGTCATCAGTTACCTATTGATTTGATCCTGTTGTAGATGCTGGACTTCGACGTGATCCTTGGTATGGATTGGCTCACTCGATATCATGCTTGTGTTAATTGTTACAACAGGACGATCTTCTTCGATTTAGGCAAGGTTTCCATTTTGAGGGCAGTAAGCAGAGATGCCTCAGACGTGTGATTTTGGCGTGTAAGGCAGATCGCTTGATCCGCAGAGGGTGTGAAGGCTTCATTGCCTTTATTTCAGTGTAGAAAGAGATGAAGTAGCTAGGTGAGATCCAGGTGGTCTGGGACTTTCCCGATATCTTCCCAGACGATGTGCCAGACTTACCCCCGGTTCGAGATGTGGAGTTCGCCATTGAGCTTGTTCCCGGCACGGCACCAATCAGCAAGGCTCCGTATCGCATGGCCCCAGCCGAATTGTCAGAGTTGAAGAAGCAATTGCAGGAGCTTTTAGACAAGGGTTTCATTCGCCCGAGCCTCTCACCTTGGGGAGCGCCAGTCTTGTTTGTCAAGAAGAAGGATGGTACTTTTCGGATGTGCATAGACTACCGACAGCTGAACAAAGTGACTATCAAGAACAAGTATCCCCTACCCAGGATTGATAAGTTGTTTGATCAACTTTAGGGTGCAGCGTATTTTTCAAAGATTGATTTGAGATCTGGATATCACCAGTTGAGGGTCAAAGAAGATGACATTCCTAAGACTGCCTTCAGGACTCGTTATGGACATTATGAATTCCTCGTGATGCCTTTTAGACTAACCAACGCACCTGCAGCGTTTATGGCATTGATGAATCAGATCTTTGCTCCTTTCTTAGACCAGTTCGTAGTTGTTTTTATTGATGATATATTGATATACTCTAAGTCAGCAGAGGAGCACAGGGAGCACTTGAGGAAAGCCTTGTCGTTGCTGAGAGAACATCGATTGTTTGCTAAGTTTTCGAAATATGATTTTTGGCTTGAGCAGGTGGCATTTTTGGGTCATATCATTTCACAAGAGGAATTGGCAGTTGATCCATCTAAAGTAGAGGTAGTTGTGAATTGGCCTAGCCTTAAGACAGTGACAGAAGTTCGCAATTTCCTTAGTCTAGCGGGTTACTATCGTCGATTTGTCCAGGACTTTGCTAAGATCTCTTCTCCTTTGACTAAGTTGACCAAGAAGAATGTGCCGTTTAATTGGACTGAGGAGTGTGAAGCCAGTTTCTGGACTTTGAAAGAGAAGTTGACTACGGCCCCAGTGTTAGCTTTGCCAGATGGTAGTGAAGGGTTCGTGGTATATTCAGACGCTTCTCGAGTTGGTCTAAGCTGTAAGTTGATGCAGCATGGGAAGGTTATTGCATATGGATCGAGACAGTTGCGAGAACATGAGAAGAATTACGCCACCCATGATTTGGAATTGGCAGCCATCGTGTTTGCATTAAAGCTGTGGAGACATTATCTGTATAGTGTGCGATTTGAGATTCATTCTGACCACCACAGTTTGCAGTACTTATTCACGCAGCAGGAGCTGAACATGAGACAGCGCAGATGGCTTGAGCTTATCAAAGATTATGACTTCCCGATCAAATATCAGTCAGGAAAGGGAAATGTGGTGGCAGATGCACTCAGCAGGAAAGCAGAGTCTGTGCAGATGTTGAGCAGTTTCCTCTTAAAGTTCCATGGTCTCCCTGTTGAAGTGAAACAAGTGGATGAGTTCGTGACGTTGGCTAGTATGCTAGTGTTTCAGCCTGAGATGATCCAGCAGATAAAAGACAGGCAATTTGAAGATCTAACCTTGAAGCGCATTAGAGACCACATTGGAGACAGACCCGATTTCAAACTAGAGGACGGTGTACTCTACTTTCGGAGTAGGTTGTGCGTGCCAGCAGTTGATGATTTCAGGGAAAAACTGATGAACGAAGCACACTACGCTCGCTATGCGGTGCACCCAGGCAGCAGAAAGATGTATCGGAATCTCAAAAATCGCTTCTGGTGGAACAATATGAAAAAAGAAGTAGCAGGATTTGTTGCTCGATGTTTAACATGTCAAAAGGTGAAAGCAGATCATCAGAGACCTCCAGGCTCGTTGCATCCTTTGCATATACCGCAATGGAAGTGGGAACACATCACCATGGACTTCGTTTCCGGATTACCGCCAACAAGCAGGAAGAACAACGCCATTTGGGTGATTGTAGATCGCTTGACGAAGTCAGCCCATTTCATCCCTTTCCGGAAGGGTATGATGTTTTCAGAGATGGCGAGGAAGTTCGTGGATGAGATCGTCAGGCTCCATGGTACCCCAGTTTTGATTGTATCTGATCGTGACAGCCGTTTCGTTTCATCTTTCTGGAGAGCCTTCCAAGAAGCTATGGGTACGAGGTTGAGCTTCAGCACGGCATACCACCCACAGACGGATGGGCAATCAGAGCGGACTATTCAGACTTTGGAGGATATGTTGTGAGCCAGCGTGTTGAGCTACAAGAAATAATGGGATCTCCACCTATCGTTGTGCGAATTCGCCTACAATAAAAGCTTCCACGAGAGTATTGGGATGGCGCCATATGAAGCATTGTACAGGAGGAAATGTAGAAGTCCGGTATGTTGGGAAGAAGTTGGAACTCGGAGTTTTCACAGACCGACGATCATCGCCGAAACTACGAAGAAGGTACAAAAAGCAATTAAGAACTTGAAAGTTGCTCGGTTGAGGCAGAAGAGTCATGTAGACACTCACAGATGGCCATTAGAGTTTCAAGTTAGTGAGTGGGTTTTTCTAAAGGTCTCACCGATGAAAGGTACAATCCGTTTCTACCAGAAAGGCAAGTTAGCTCCACGATATGTCGGACCGTTCGAGATCAAGAGTCGGATTGGTGATTTGGCCTATCGATTAGATCTTCCCGAGGCGTTTTCAGGAGTACACAACGTTTTCCACGTTTCGACGCTTCGGAAATATGTTCATGATCTCTCCCATGTCATTCATTTCGACGATGTTCAGGTTCAGCCGAATGCTGCATACGTTGAGCGACCGCTTCGTATCGTGGGAACCCGAGAGCAGATACTCCGCACCAGGACAATTCGATGGGTCAAATTGCTATGGGGGCATCACAGTCCCGATGATGCTACATGGGAGTTAGAAGAGCAGATGGCACGACAATATCCCGATCTGTTTTCACAGGTATGAGTGAGTGAGTGTTCATTCCGAGGACGGAATGATTCTCAAGTAGGGGAGGATGTAACACTCCGACCCAGCTTGACCTCGTTTAGCGGTTAATTAATCTTGTTTTCATTGCTAATTGTGTTTTGTTTGTGTTTTGTTTTCGTTGCGGGTCATGGATAGGTAGTTGGGTCGAGTTTGACCTGGATTAAGTAGACCAAGCCCTTTTTCGTAATTTTAGCTTTTCTAAGACATGATCATTTTTGCATCATCTTGATGTCAACACGTGTCTTTCATTGAGCTCGTCAACTTTCGTAACTATGTCGTTTGCAACCGATGTCGTGTGATTCCATTGGACCCGGATTTGACTCAAACTGATAATAGAATTATGACATGGACTTCATTGTAAATTGACAACCCACTTATCTTATATAAGCTTCAGACCATCGACCCAGGTTCTCTCTCTCACTGTTCACGTGAAGGGCTTTCTCTCCCTCTCCTGAATTCTCTCCTCCATCATCGACCAAGCCAAGGGAGGGTTCTTTGCAAGCTCTGTTGTGTTGATTGTGAGGTGAGTTTGGGATTCTTCCATCTCTCTCATCTCCTTCTTCTATTTCTCCTTCTTCTTGTTTCCCGGTTGCCTGACATGTCTGTGTCTTGATATTCTTTCTGTTTCTCATGCATGCATGTTGTTATTGTTGGTGTTAGGTTGTGTTTGGACCCAAGGACAGCAAGTTTTGTAATTGAATTCAATTGAGGCAAGTATAACCATAATCTGTAAGAACCCATGTTGGTATTCATTTGATTTTTGTTAGCTCACATGAGATTGCATGGATAACATGTTACAGCCCGATTTTTGTTAGTATTCTCTCTTTTTCCGTTGGAGTTTGCATTTCTGATGGTTTCACAGGTTTTCTGTACGTGATTCAGAACTTGACTTCGTGCATGTACGACTAAACCGTATGTCACATACGGCTTAAAGTCCAGAGAGGGTAAAAACCCGTTTTCCTCTATGGCTAGGGCACGGCTAAGCCATGTATTGCACTACGGCTAAGCCGAACCTCAGACGTGACCCAGCCGTAGATCAGTACAGGGTGCTTTTTTCTGGATTAACTGAGAGCAATCAATTTGTCAGACCTTCTACGGCCCAGCCGCGGCTAAGCCGTAGAACACACACGGCTAAGCCGTAGAACAAAATACGGGTGAAACGTAACTGCGGATGAACAGTAAAGGGAACCGCGGTGGAGCCGCAGTGCATATTACGGCTACGCCGTAAGATGCCTACGGCTAAGCAGTACGTTCACCTACAGCCAGGCCGTATCAACCCTAGAACAATGAATGACAAGGATAGGTGTAAGGGAAAGACTGATATGGCCTTCATGATAGAATGTAAAGCACCTAGACCTGCCCAACGGAATGTGATACAATGCGTGAATGATCTCGAGGGCTGCGAAGCATTCATGTTCGTTATCCGAATGTTAAGTACCTCCCCATGGGTGTTGGTTTAAGGGACTTCGTGCACCATCCGATTTAATGCGACACTAGACAACGGTGCATCGAATAACTTAAAACTACATCATCATGCACGGTTAGAAACACCGGATAATTAGATTAGAATTAGCTTGTAAATAAAGATGATCGGATTTCGCATGATTTGTTGCATAACATATTGCATTCGATCATTGATCTCTACTCTCTAATATGATTCCTTGTTTTCCATTACTTTCACATTGTGGTTCTTTACCTTGAGTATGCATGTGTAATTTCACATATAAGACATGTTCACAGATGTGCACGTATGATATGTTGTCACGATCTACTCAGGGTTTTCATGATTGACTCTGGACGGTCAGGCACTACTTAGCCTCAGCCTTAGGATCCCGACGGGGTGAGTTTGGTGTAATTTTCTTGGCCTTGCTGTAGTAAGGAAACGTCTTAGGGAACCGAGCCCCAGGAAACCGAGACCCATTGTACCCTAGCCTGGACAATGGTGTTCTTTGCACAATACAAGATCCCTCTTTTGGGAGCATATGGCAATGTAGTAGCCACTAGTTATGTACACTGCATGTATACATTGATTCGCATAGCATGTTTCTTTCTTGCATGACAGCCTAGTATACGAAAATGCCTTGTTTAACTTACATGATGTTCTTTATTCTATTAGACACAGCGTGTGTTAACTTGGTATGGTTTATACTTTGCTGAATTGTCGTATTCACAGTTGTTTTTGGTGTTACAGGCTCAGATACCCCTGCCGACCCCTCGCCGGTCGGCCAGACTCCAGATGAGACCCCCGAGGCCCCATCAGGCCTAGAGGAGTGTATGTGATCACTCCACGGAAGAGCGTTCTTGGCATGCATGGCATTGGAGTCTTGTTTTTGAGGATTTTCACACTTGTATATGTCATGATTGTATCTATCATTTTGTTCATTTTGTAAGACCTGCACATGTAATTATGTCAGTTCTTTCTTCGTATTCTCTTTTTGCATTGTTAGTTTGATGTTTCTGATATTTACAGCTTCCGCGTACATGTTTGGCACGTGTGAATGTTCTTTTGTACGTGTGCATTTAGACCAGGTCTACGTGTACAGGCACGGGAGTAAGTGTGTCATTGGTTTGGCTTTTGCTAACCCCCGAACCCTGGGCTCGAGTTGTGACAGGTGACAAAATATTTAGCTCCTCCAAGAGATTTAACATCTATAGGGCCCAAATCATCATAATAAACCAATTCTAATGTTTTACTTTTTCTATGTGATTCGTTTCTTTTGAAATTAATTATTCATTGCTTTTCCACAATCAATGATCACAAAACCCAAGAAAAGAATGCTCAAAAGTAGAATGAGGTTTTTGTTTTTCAATACCTATATGCCATGCTCACTAAGGTGACCAAGATGATTATGCCAAACTTGAATATCCTCGTGTTTGATAGTCATTGCAACAATGTCATTAGTGTCATCGTTCTTTTGAGTTGTGCCATGAAGAAAATAGAGACTTCCATCTTTTTGCCCCTTCCCCTTTGCAAATGGTTACTATGAATCCGAAATCATCCAATTGCAACGTTGAAATGAAATTCCTGGTTATTTCAAGAACATGCCTTGCATTTTTCAAAGAGTGCATTTTCCTATCTACTTATTTGATCACAACAACCCAATGCCATGAATTTTACAAGCACGATCATTATAAAGATAAAGAAAGCCATTTTCAACATTTCCATATCAGAAAAACACAATTTATTCAAATAAATGTAAAATGGTGCACTCGAGTCCAAAATCCAAGTTTCATTGGTAGAATAACCGAACATACAACACATCAAATTACTCCTCCTTCTCCATCGGATATAGAGTTTGCATCTCTGTTGTCAATCGTATCTTTTTTTTTTGTTTTTTTGCTTGTTTTTCAAAGTCCAACAATCCTCCCTGCCAATCCTTCTTACAATATCAACAAGTCACTTTCTTCCTTATGACTTTGACCTTCCTTTGCTTCGAGATCAAGCCCTAGTAAATCCAAAAGAATGGTCTCTATGTGTTGACATTCTTCTATCTCCAATTGCCAAAGCCTAATAGACTCATCAAACAAATGGGACGACACCTTTCTTGTTTCTTCATTCACCAATTGAGTAGTGACATATTTCAATCTAAACTTGTTTCTAATAGAATTAGACACCGCAGTGATATGGGTATCCTAACTAAGAGGTAGAGAACTCAACAAAAGCAAACACACCACTTCCTGATCTCAATTACGTGGAAATAGAATTGAACTGAGTTACATGCCTTCAAATTGTAGTGCCTTTTTTCATCTTTAAGAGAAATAATCTCTTCATAACATGCATTTTGTTAGCACTGAAAGGTTGCTCATAAGATTATTGCAAAGTTTGTCATGATTCAAAAGAAGTCTCGCATTGATAAACATCAAATAAGATTGAAGAAGAAATGCAAGGCCTAATGGCCGCTGATAAGTCCTTAAAAATACATCATTTTAGGGGATTTTAAGTACTTAAGCATTAAAAATCACTCCATTTAGTTGAAAATCATGGCTTTATGGATTTGAGCATCAGTGTAGTGTTTTCATGCAAAATTCTTTGAAAAGTCTTCATTTTACTATAAAACCACGAAACATGTCATTTTTGGAGTTTCATTTTTAGAAAGTTTGCCAAAATCATATTTTCACATGAAATTATGAGTTTTTATCATCATTAGTTTATTCAAGTCAGATCACGAACAATGATGTAAATTTATTGTATTATTTTATGTGAATTGTGCCCGCATTAGTTCATTTGTGACTATAGTCAAAATTATTATTTTTAATAAAAAGATTACTTTTGTGTGTAGGAAAATTAAAGAAGAACAAACCCACAAGTAAAGATTTGAAGTCAATGAATCATTTATAAAGAAATCCAAAGAAAAGTTGAGTTAAAAGAGAGAAGAGATGTAATCATTATGAGGACCCCACACACATTGCTTGGGTCCATATGCATGAGACGGCAAAGGAGGGTCCAGTTCCTTGCCATACTTCAATTTTAAATTATCTTCAAGAAAATTTAATGATATTTCAAATTTAATGATAGTTTAAGGAAGTTCACATTGGTTCTAAGAAAGGAAAGAACTTGGAAAGTGAAGCAACATCATATGCATGTTCCCAGCCCAATCCATTCATGTTAATCCCACGGGTTTTTTAGATTCCATCTGACATAAATCTAAATCAAAGAATAAAAACAGGAAAGAGCATAAGTCCAAGTGGAGAAAAACATAGAAGCCATGTAATCCATGACGTCCCAACTATGCAAGTTTTGGAAACTCAATTCAATTAACAACAAATCAGGCCATGCGATGATATAGGAGTCTAAACATGCCTAGTTGTGCGTCTCATGGCCATGATGGTTTGGTGAGCCCTGCTACTCCAATGAAAAGAAATTGAAGATCTTGAAAGAAAAAATTTTGGAGATTAAGATGATATCAAAAATAGGCCAAAGATTTGAAGCAAACTTAGAGCTAAAGAAAGGACTTACCAAAGACAATTAAAAGAAGTTTCTTAAAGGGATCCTATGAGATAAAAGGAGAAGCATACAAGGAAATTAAAAGTATGCAAAATGCTATTTAATGAAGCAAGGGGTTACACGTAAAGGAGATATACCAGCCCATCCAACACAAGCCCCCCCCCCCCCCCCCCCCCCCTTCTCTCTCTTTCTCTCTCTCTCTCCATCTCTCCTTGACCCCAAGGGGGTAGGACAAGCCCCTTAGACCCATCTTCCATCTACTCCACACAACTTCTTCTTATCTTCTCAAGCTTCTTCTTCCACTATCTTCTTCAACCCTTGAGCATGATTTGAGGAAAACAAAAGTTGAAGAGTTAGGCAAGTAACTCTATTTTCTTGAAGTTCATGATCTTTGGATAGAATTGATGTATTTGTTTTAATTCAATAAATTTGAAATTATTGCTTATTTGGATTGAGGCCCTCATTGTTAAACAAAGTTAGTGATGTCCAGGTTTTCACCATAGAGTCAACATCGTATGTTTTTGCGCAACAATAATGCGTATTTAGTAAGGTGGATCCGAGTTTTCTGTAATTCCATTAAATAAGGTTTTAAATTTAAATTTAAAGAATTGAAATCCACCTTTTCTCTTTTATTTTATTGCATTCTATTTCTATTTTCAGATTTATTTTATTTACTTTTAATATTATTCAATTAGTGGTTTGATTATTTCTTTGTTCTATAGTAATTAGTTTAGATTGCTTTTTAGTTTAGGAATTTTATATTAGGTTTTTATTTGGGATTGTAATTCTTAATTTGGACTTGTAATTAAATTTTAATTTTCAGATTAGTAATTGATTTTTTATAGGTTTTTAATAGGCTAGTGCTAGTTTTTCAATTAGGATAGGTGTTTTGCGAAAACGAGCTCTCTGTGGATTCAATCCCGGACTCTCCGCATAAAACTATAATCATTGACTTTGCATTTGGGGTCCACGTCAAACAATTTTTGGCGCTGTTACTGGGGAAGCGTCATCACAAAGGTAACATTCCAAGCTTTCCTTATTTACTGCTTTGTGGATATGATTTAATTTTCAATCATCATACTAGCCTAGGGGTAGCATGCATGGAATGAATGACCAGCCCATGGACATTTAATTAAGGATTTTTATCTCTTTTTTCTAATTAACATTGGTTGGTTTTAGATCTAAGGTTTTTCATTTGCTAAATTTTTTCAAAACCCACAATTTTTGGAAAGTTGCCTACAAATCTAGTTTTCTTTGATAACTAGTTTAGATAGTTTATGTTTGTTGCTGATTAGGACTTTTTTTAATTAGTTTAAATTCTATTTTTAATCACTTTTTAGGCTAGATAAGTTACCAAAATTTTGAAACTCACATTCAAAAGGCAATTTGAGAACCCATTCTAATTCGGCTTTTTGGCCAAGATAAGTGCCTAGGGTCCAAAAGTTTCAGAACTTTCATTGGAACCTTTTCTTTTCCATTAGTTTTAGATTTAGAAATCTATTTTCTTAGGGCTTTCTCTTAATAAAATAAAAGTTATAAAACAAAAAAAATTAGATACCCTTACCCGCTCTCTTGATTTAATCTTTGTATGTGTAAGAAACCCAAATTCAAAAGGTTTAGTGAAATCTATGATCAATCTAGATCTCTTAGTCTTCCCAATAATTTGGAAACAATGGCAAATATGCATGGTAGTCATGGCAATAATGACCAACTGATAGATCCTAACGGCAATGGAGATGGACCTAGGAATGGAAATGAAAGTGGGCCCAATCCCAATAATAATGAGGTGAACAACCACTTAGGAGTTTACGTGATTACCTCCAACCAACACGTCAAGCCACGCCTTCTTGTACGTCATAACCACAGGTGTGGGTTAATTTGATATTAAGTCGGAGGTCATCCAACTTCTTCCTAAATTCCATGGACTCGAAACGGAAAGTGCATACTTGTACATAAAGGAATTTGAAAAATTATGTACAACACTCCACTTTAACAATATGAGGGAGGATATTTTAAATTTTCGATTATTCCCATTCTCCCTCAAAGATAAGGCAGAAGCATGGCTTCACTCCTTGCAGCCCAATTCAATTACTTTATGTGCTAACATGGTCCGCGGATTTTTAAAAAAATTCTTCCCACCTCATAAGACCAACACCTTAAGAAGGCTCATGATAAATTTTAAACAAAATGAAAGAGAGTCCTACTATAGGTGTTGGGAATGTTTTAATAAACTTCTCCTTGCATGTCCACATCATAGATTTGAACAACATCACACAACTGGCTACTTTTATGATGAATTGAGTCCGGAAACACACCAATTTGTTGAGATGATGTGCAATGGGAGTTCAAGGCCAAGAATCCAAGTGAGGCATGGACATACCTTCAATTTTTGGCGAACAATGTTGAAAATTGGGACACGTTTGAAAGTATTGAACCTGTAAACCAATTGATTAAGGCCAAAGGAGGGGGTTATATTTACTCAAAGTGGATGATTATATTCAAGTTAAAATTGCCTATCTAACAAGAGAAGTTAAGTCATTGAAATTTGTGAAAAACAAAAAGCCTGCAATTGTTTGTGACATTTACGCTTGCAATACCCATAAATATGTGGAGGGCCCCATAGTCCCTGCATTTCAAAAGGCGTTTCAAGAGCAAGCAAATGTCACAAAAACATACAATTGGCCATTCAACAACTCTTTGGGTAATACATACAATCCAAACAAGCAGAATCACACCAACTTTAGTTGGAGGAATGGGCGCGATGTTATTCATCCAAATTTCTCCCTAAAGCTGAACTAATATGGTGCTACTTTGGGACAAATTAATTAAAATGCACAACAAATGCCACCACCTGTTATTTAAAATCAGACTAAATCTCTGGAAGAAATACTAGTTAAATTTCTTTTGGCTCAAAAACAAGAGATGTAAGAATTTAAGAATGAAATTAGAAATATTGTACAATCTCAAAATAAGGGGGTTTTTCCGGCCCAACCACAACCAAATCCAACAGGAAGATATGAAGTCCATCACGTTGGACCTTTGAACACCCAGGAGTAGGTTCAAGCTGTTACCACTCTACGAAGTGATAAAGAGATTCAAAAACCTAATATGAGAGAAGATAAAACAACATACTTTCTCATATTAGAAATCAGAGCCAAAAAAAGAAAAAAAAATCTTGCAATTCCTATAAAAGAGAAAACCTCAGTTCCTTTTGGGTTCAAATCATTGCCACCATTTCCAAATCATTTACATTTGCCTAAGTCATCCACACAAAATCAGAAGATCCTAGATGTCGTTAAAGAAGTCAAAATTAATATTCCATTGTTGGACACAATTAAGCAAGTCCCATCTTATGCGAAATTTCTCAAGTTGTGCACTGTGAAGCATAAAATGCATTTCCAGAAGAAGCGTTTCTCACTGAGCATGCAAGAGCTATCTTAAAGCACAACACTCCCCCCAAATATATTGATATGGGATCCCCACAATATCATGCATTATTGAAAACTGCTAGATAGAAAAAGCATTGCTTTATCTTGGTGCAAGTGTAAACTTACTACCATACTCGGTATATAAAAAATTAGGGCTAGATGAGCTGAAATCTACTCAGGTTACCCTTCCGCTCACCGAGAGATTAGTAAAAAGACCAAGAAGGGTAGTAGAGGATGTGCTTTTATAAGTTGACAAATTCTACTTTCCGGTAGACTTTATTGTGCTAGACACTCAGTTAGTGGCAAACCCTAAAGCTCAGATTCCAGTAATTCTTAGGAGACCATTCTTCGCTACATCAAATTTGTGATTAATTGCCAGAATGAAAAGATGACACAATCTTTTGGAAGCATGACATTAGAACTCAATGTTTTTAATTTATGCAAATAACCACGGATGAAAATGATGACTATGAAAAAGTTGACTTCATAGACACCTTGGTAATCAAGAATTTCATATAGTCGGTCCCATCCGACTCATATGATTTGGTTGAATTAAGTGAGGACATGGCTGAACCTGGGTAAATAAAAGATGACACTATTGAAATAGCCAATGCAGTAAGGAAACCTTTTTTTGAAGAGCTCGTACCATCTGGTACCCTGGATCTTCCCTCTCAAATGAGGCTACCCAAACCTAAGTTGAAACCCTTGCCCCTAAACCTTAAGTATGCTTACCTTGGGGATGATGATTCATTTCCAGTTGTGACTTCTGCGCGCATTGAGAAGGACCAAGAGGTCCAACTCCTTCATATGCTCAAACAACATGAAGGTGAAATTGCTTGGAACGTGGCTAACATAAAAAAGAATTAATCCCCTCATGTAAACTCATCATATATATCTAGAGGAAAAACAAAACCCTCTAGACAAATGCAACGTTGACTTAACCCCACCATGCAAGAAGTGGTTAGTGCTAAAGTGCTAAAACTTTTAAATGTGGGTATCATTTATTCAATTTCAAATAGCCATGGGTCAACCCTACGCAGGTCATACCAAAGAAAACCAGTGTCACTATAGTCTTAAACTCAAACAATGAACTCATTCCAACACAAGTACCTACAGGTTGGTAAATCTGTATTGACTATAGAAAGCTTAATGTTGTCAAATAAAAGGATCACTTCCCTTTGCCCTTCTTGGACCAAATTTTAGGCAAGGTCGCCAGTTACAAATACTATTGTTTCTTGGATGGATACTTCGAGTACAATCAAATATAAATACCACCAAAAGACCAAGAGAAAACAACTTTTACATGCCCCTTTTGTACCTTTGCTTATCAAAGGATGGCTTTTAGGCTCTACGATGTTGCCGCAACCTTTTAAAGATGTATGTTTAGTATCTTTAGTGATATGATGGAGTGTTTTCTTGAGGTATTCATGGATGATTTCTCAGTTTTTGGAGATTCATTTGAGAATTGTTTGAGCAATTTAAAGAAAGTCCTCTATCAATGTGAAGAAAAGAACCTAATTCTAAATTAAGAAAATTGTCATTTTATGGTTCAACAGGGTATTATCCTTAGGCACATTGTATCATCTAAAGGATTAGAAGTGTACAAGGCAAAAATAAATTTAATTGTCAACTTGTCCATCCTAAAACCGTAAGGGATGTTAGATCATTCTTAGGGCATACTAGATCCTATAGAAGGTTCATAAAAGACTTTAGTTCCATATCTAGACCATTATGTAACCTTTTGCTAAAGGAAGCAAACTTTGAGTGGACTAAAGCATGTCAAGAAGCTTTTTCCAAGCTGAAAAACATGTTGACATCTACTTGAATAATGCAACCTTCGGATTGGAGCCTACCCTTCGAGATCATGCGTGACACTAGTGATTATGGGGTCCGAACAGTTTTTGGGCAATGTAGGGACAAAAAACCATTTGTCATATATTATGCTAACAAGAGTTTAAATAATGCACAGATGAACTATTATACAACTAAAAAATAATTATAGGCAATTGTCTCTATATTAGATAAATTCCTTCTCTACCTGCTTAGATCCAAAATTGTGGTTTTTACAGATCATTCTACACTAAAGTACCTTATTTCTAAGAAGGATGCTAAGCCCAAACTATTCAGATGGATCATTCTATTCCAGGAATTTGACATATAGATGAAGGATGAAAAAGGAGTAGAGAACGTCTGATCATCTATCAAAGCTTATCCTATCCAAGAATTTAGAACATTTGTTGATACAGGACAATTTCCCTGATGAACAATTGTTTATCATTTCATCCTAATCCGCATGATATGCTGATAATGCCAATTATCTTGCATCTCAAGAAATTCCAAAATAGTAAAAAAATCAAGATAGGAAGAAATTTTTCTCCATAGCCAACAATTACCTCTAGGATGACCCTTACTTATTCAAATATTGTCCAGACCAAATCATTAGGAGATGTGTGCCAGACCATGAAATAACTAGTGTCGCTCCTTTTGTCACTTTAAGGAATGTTAGGGCCTTTTTCGAGTAAAAAGACCACTTACAAGATCTTGCAATCTGGATTTTATTGGCCTAACTCATTCAAAGATGCATTTGATTGTTACAAATCTTGTGGGCAATGTCAGAAATTAGATTCTATTTCAAAAAGGAACATGATGTTATTGAACCCAATCTTAAATTGTGGACCTTTTTTTATGTGTGGGGGATAGACTTCATGGGACCTTTTCCCCTTCTCTTTGGGTTTTATTATATTTAAGTTGCTGTGGATTATATGTCTAAATGGATAAAAGCAATCCCATGCCGAAATAACAATACAAACACTGTCAGAAAATTTATTTTGGAGCACATATTTGCCTGTTTTGAAACTCCTCGTGTCATAATTAGTGATGGGGTACACATTTTTGGAACCATACCATTGAAAATCTATTTAAAAAATACGGTGTTATACACAACGTAGCTACCCCTTATCACCCACAAACAAGTCGACAAGTAAAAGTTTGGAATCAAAAAATTAAAAGAATATTGGAGATGACAGTCAACCATAATCATAAAGATTGGTCTTTGAGACTTATCAACACATTATGGGCTTGCAGAACTGCATTTAAAACTCCAATAGGCATATCTCCACACTGGCTTATTTATGGGAAAACTTGCCACCTTCCGGTAGAATTGAGCATAAAGCGTATTAGGCCATAAAGTAACTAAATTTTGACTTGGAAAAGGTAAGGGAGAGAATGAAACTGGATTTGAATAAACTAGAAGAGTTGAAAAACGAGGCCTATGTGAATTCTAAAATTTACAAGGAAAGGACCAAGGTTTTTCATGATAAGCGGATTTTGAAACGAAACTTTCACCCTTCTCAAAAGGTCCTTTTGTATAATTTTAGACTTCACCTATTCCTTGAAAAGTTATATTCTCATTGGACAAGGTCATATCTTGTCAAAGAAGTTTTTCTTTATGTGGTGGTGACTCTTTTGGACCCAAAGAATGGTTCAACTTTCAAAGTGAACAAGCAATGCTTAACACCATTCTTGGAGTCTGTTCCTATAAAGGATGATGAGCTTCTTCTAGCTGATCCTATATATCAAGATCGATGGGCACTAGATCTGACAGTGACCTTTTTTCTTTCTACCATATGTATATAATTGTTTTTTATTTTTGTTTTGTCTAACCGTGGACAGGGGGCGGAAAACCTACACACATACATGAATTTTTCCCTTTACCATCCTACCATTTACTTTCCTCATGTTGTCATTTTCATTTATATGTTGCATTAATTGTATAATATCGAGGACAATGTTCATCTTAAGTTGGGGGTGGGAATAAGCACACTTGTCCACTTTTAGACAAATTTGATTTACATTTTTTCTTACTTTTTAAGAAATATTCTTTTTTTTATTTTGGTTTGAGAAATTCTTTTGAACGCACGTTTCGTTTGTAGAAAAGAAAGTTTCAAAAGAATTGAGGCGATTTAAAGATATATAGGAATTTGAAATTTTCAAAACTTTTAGAAAGAAGTAAAAAGAAAATTCGCTATTTCTAAAAGAGGAAACCCATCAGAGAATTACCAAAACTTATTTCTCACATACACACATGTATACATTTTTTCAACATTTTAGATAGAAAACTTTAATGCTGTTTTAGGAATTTTTCAAAAAAATATGATGAGAACCTAAGATTCAGTTTGTAAAATGTTTTTGTTCCTTGGTTAATTTTTGGTGGGTTATATATACTAAAACCAAAATGAATTAATTCGAATGAAATGAGAAAAGTCTACCTAGTGTCTACTTTCATTTTTTTTTTAATTTTTTTATTTATTTTAAAAAAAAGAAAAAATACTTTGTGACTAGTTTGGGTTCATAAACCTTTTTAACTCGAACTAGTAAGCCCGTAGGAGTGTAACCATACTTAGTGCCCTATAGCCATTTGGTTTAGGAGTCATTAGCCTAACAATCATTACATGGGTTAACTAGAAAGCGTAAAGGACCTAGACATCGCACAATCACATGTAATAAAAAAAAGATGTGTGTATGTTTAAAAAAAAGGAGAGAGAAAAAAAAACGAAGGTTTAGGGCCAACCTTGAGTGTTCATAGAAATTTTCAAAGGATGTGTGAAGAAATGCATAAGGACTAGGTTTGTTCCCTAGATCCCAACTCTTCCTACGTCATATGAACTTGAGAATTTCTAAGTTGGAAAAAGTGAGTGAGTGAAGAGTATCTACAAGAGTTTGAGGGTGAGTATGTGCGGGGATGAATAACGACTACGTTGCTCCCTGAATCCTAACATTCCTTATATCATACGAATTCGAAAACTCTTGAGTCGGAAAAAGAGAGTGAGAGAAAAGGGGCCCATCGAAGTTAACAATAATATGGCAACTATCTTAGTAGCTTTAGGAGGGAATTTATTTTTGCTAAATTTTGAAGGATTGGACTATTTGAAGGAAAATTTCTGTTTTTGTAGCATTATCATAAAATATTTGAGCTGATTTTTAACGTATACATTTTTCATCGTGCATGTAAGTTTGGATTAAATTTAAGAAAATTTTTTAAAATAGAACTATGAACCGAACTTTGAAAAATCTGAAACAATTTAATTGCTCCAAATTTCGAAAATATCCAATTTGAGTAGATTTTCTTTTGGAGAATTTCTTTTACCTTTGTTTTAAATTTTTTCACGAAAAAAAATTTTATGGGTATATTCACTGCAAACCCTCATGAGGCACAACTCATCCACTAGGGAAAACCTAGGGGTTTAAGGGCTTGCTACATAAGCGAAATGCAGTCGAGAGTGTCAGCAAAAGTGGCATTTTTGTTTTTGTTTTTTGTATTAGGTTTATTTTCTTAGGATTGTTTAGGTTAGTTTCCTACTCTAGATCGCATATTTTTCTCGAGGCTAGCAAAATGCTGATTGAGGAGTGTGATAAGTCCTTAAAAATACATCATTTTATATTCATTTTCAGAGATTTTAAGGACTTAAGCATTAAAAATCTTTTCACTTAGTTGAAAATTATGGCTTTATAGATTTGAGCATCAATGTAGTGCTTTCATGCAAAATTCTTTGAAAAATCCTCATTTTCCTATAAAATCATGAAACGTGTCATTTTTGGAGTTTCATTTTTAGAAAGTTTGTCAAAATCATATTTTCACATGAAATGATACGAGATTTTATCATCATTAGTTTATTCAAGCCAAATCGCGATCAATGACGCAAATTTATTGTGTCATTTTATGTGAATTGGGCCCGCTTTAAAACATTTGTGACTTTTGTCTAAACTATTATTTTTAATTAAAAAATCACTTTTTGTATAGGAAAATTCAAGAAGAAGGGACACACAAGTAAAGATTTGAAGTTAATGAATTATTTATGAAGAAATCCAAAGAAAGGTTGAGATAAAAGAGAGAAGAAGAGATGTAATCATCATGAGGACCCCACACACTACTTGGGTCCACATGAATGAAAAGGCAAAGGAGGCGTCCACTTCTTTGGCATACTTCAATTTATCTTCAAGACAATTTAATGATATTTCAAGGAAAATCACATTGGTTCCAAGAAAGGAAAGAATTTGGAAAGTGAAGCAACATCATATGCACGTTCCCAACCCAATCCATTTATGTTAATCCCATGGCTAGGGTTTTTAGATTCCATTTGATGTAAATCCAAATCAAAGAATAAAAAAAGGAAAGAGCATAACTCCAAGTGGAGAAAAACATGGAAGCCATATAATCCACGACATCCTAACTATGCAAGTTTTGGAAAAGCAGTCCAATTGAATAACAAATCAGGCAATGCGATGATGTAGAAGTCTGAACATGCCTAGTTGTGCATCTCACGGCCATGATGGCTGGTGGCCCCACTACTCAATGAATAATAGATTAAAGATCTTAAAAGAAGAAATTTTGGAGATTAAAGAAATTTTGGAGATTAAGATGATATCAAAAGTGGGCCAAAGAATTAAAGCTAATTTAGAGCTAAAGAAAGGACTTACCAAAGACAATTAAAGCAAGTTTCTTGAAGGGATCCTATGAGCTAAAAAGTAGAAGCATACAAGGAAATTAAGAGCATGCAAAAAAAAAAAAAGAAAACTAGTTAATGAAGCAAGGGGTTGCACGTAAGGGAGATACACCTGCCCCATCCACCACAAGCTCTCTTTCTCTCCATCTCTCCTCCACCCCAAGGGGGGTATGACCAACCCACTTGGACCCATCTTCCATTTACTCCACACCAATTCTTCTCATCTTCTCAAGCTTCTTCTTTCACTATCTTTTTCATCCTTGGAGTATGATTTGAGGAAAAGACAAGTTGAAGAGTTAGGCAAGCAACTCTATTTTCTTAAAGTTCATGATCTTTGAATAGGATTGATGTACTTGTTTTAATTCAATAAATCTAAAATTATTGCTTATTTGGATTGAGTTTCTCATTGTTAAATACAATGAGTGATGTCAAAGTTCTCACTATAGAGTCAATATCGTATGCTTATGCGTAGTAACAATACATATTTGGTACGGTGGACCCAAATTTTCAATGATTCCATTAAATAAGGTTTTAAATTCATATCTAAATAATTGAAATTCATCTTTTCTCTTTTATTTTATGCATTCTATTTCTATTTTCATATTTATTTTATTCACTTTTAATACCATTCAATTGGTGATTTGATTATTTTCTTTGTTTGGCAGTAATTATTTTAGATTGCTTTTTAATTTAGGATTTTTAGGTTAGGTTTTTATTTGGGATTGTAATTCTTAATTTGGGTTTGTAATTAAATTTTAATTTTCAGATTAGTAGTTGATTTATTTTTTTATAGGTTTTTAATAGGCTAGTGCTAGTTTTTCAATTATAACTGGTTTTTTGCGAAAACAAGCTCGGGAGATTCTATCCCGCATGCATCGTGCAAAACTACATTCGTCAACCATGCACACGTCAATCAGCTGCCATGCATTTTCTATCACAGGCATCCCACACTTGATCTCCTATTCCATCAGGTTGGGCTTCCTTCCCCTTAAATGGTCTATCCAAATCTTTCCCAACAAGGAAATCCTCGTCATAATCTTCCATATGGGCCACTTACCATCATTTAATTTTTCAAACTCCATTGCCTTTTCCATTTCTTTCTCCATTGCCTAAAATGTAGTAAATCAACAAACTCCCTTTTGTCATACAATAGTGAACCAACAACCCAATCTCTTACACCAATTGTTATTGAGGAATTTTCTCAAATACTTGGTCAGCTATGTGATTTCCCAACTCCAATCACTAACCAAGTGCTATGGCAATGAAACTAAGGCAAACATACTTCAACCACCATCATGTGGAGATATAAAAAAATGATGTAAGGAACACACAAGAAACAAGCTATACGAGTTCGGTCATAATGAATGACCTACATCCACGGGAGAACAATGAAAAGCTTTCTTTTTACCTTTAATAGAGATTACAAGCAAGCTACCAAGTGGTGCTCTAAGAACCCACTTACAAGTTACAAGCTCTCAAAGCTTTCTTTCCTCTCCTTCTCTTGGTCTTTTTGAAGAAACTCTTCTTTTGCCTCTTCTCCCAATCGCTAAACTCTCTACCAACGAATGCAATAGAATGCGCTCTTCTTTTCTCTTAGGGTTTTCTTAAAAGAAAAACATTCTACACCTATTGAATTGACTCAATCCAATGGCTCACAATAAAAGAGTTAAAGAAAGTAAAATTAGAATAGATAAAAGTACAATGGGGCAAAATCAAATAAAGGGCATTTAACTTCACACATGTGTTGCACACACTTATGCAACACATATTCAACATTAATGCGCACAAAATACCAACAATAAGAAGGTCCAACATATAGTGGAAATTAAAAAAAAAAAAACTCAAATCACAGTGCACAAGATCATTTAGGTTAATAGACAATCGAAATATTGTTTCACGAGGAATATTAGGAACCAACTGTCTTTAGAGATTAAGAGAGATTATTCCTCATAGGGAATATTAGGAACTAACAATCTTTAAAGATTAAGAGAGATTATACACGATCTTTAGCTATATACTATCTTTGACATTTAGAAAGGAAAAAAAAAAGACATTAAGAAACATCAACATTAGCCATATAGATAAAACTTCAAGGTAGGCCACAAACAATGAACTCAAGCATGCATAAAACGAACTTAAGCATGCATAAATCGATGGATGCAATGATGGAAATCCTACCAGAACAAATAAGAAACCCCATATTCTTCTCTAATGACTACAAAAGTACCAAGCCTAGGCAGGTGAATCATCAAAAAGATATTCCCACATGTAGATTGTGACATCCTCGAGTTTCAAATCGACTATAGAGAGGAAAGTGATTAAGCTTATATATAGAGCTTGCACCCTTACCTTGTATGAGGCCTTTTAGTGGGTTGAAGTCATAGGCCAAAGCAGACAATATTATACATACGTGTGTAGGTGGGACGTTACAAATAGTATTAAAGCCAACTTTCAACTAGTTCGAGTGTAGGTCCCTACCTTGGTCTGATGTAAGTGGGTAGGTTTCCATGTGAGTAAGCCAAGAGGGCTGGTAGGCTACTGCACAGGGACAGGCAGCGCTAAGGGGGGTGAATTGTGATGTCCTCAAGTCTCACATCAACTATAGAGAAGAAAGTGATTTGGCTTATTTATAGAGCTTACACTCTTACATTGTATGAGGCCTTTTTGTGGATTGAGGCCTACCAAAAGCAAAACCATGAGGCCCATAGGTCAACGCGGATAATATCATGCATGCATGTGGTGTGGGGCATTACAAATAGTATCAGAGCCGACTCTCAACCAGTTTGAGTGTAGGTCCCTGCCGTGGTATAGTGCAAGTGAGAAGGTTTCCATATAGGCGAGCCAAGAGACCTGACAAGCTACTGTATAAAGGCGTACAATCCTAAAAGGGTGGATTATGAAGTCCTCGAGTCCCACATCGGCTATAGAGAGGACAGTAATTTGACTTATATATAAAACTTATACATTTCCCTTACATGAGGCCTTTTGATGGGTTGAGGCCCACCAGAAGCAAAACTGTAAGGCGCATGGGCTAAAGTGGACAATTTTATGCATGCATATGGGGTAGAGCATTACGTAAACAAACATCCAGAAGAGAATATAAAATAAAAAAACACAAGTGCATTGGACATGTTTTTTATTGTAACAATTTGGCATGACAAGCATATCAAGTTCTGGCTTTCACTAATGCCTTGTCTATGTGATTTTAGGTCATTCATGTGGCTGTTCAAATCTTCACTAATGCCTTGTCTATGTGATTTTAGGTCATTCATTTGGCTGTTAAATCTTCATCAGTATCTTGAAGTGAGGAATTATAGGGTGTAAAGAAAAGTATAATACATCAATACTGAGACAGTTGACAGATTTGAAAGATCATTCTATCTTTTTCTTATACTGTTGGTCTCCTCTTTACCGTCTAATTCTGTGCCACAAATCCTTGTTAGAATCTTCACATATGGAGTGGAAGAGGAATCCCCGCCCAAGAAGTCATTAAAAAACCTTATTCCACTTATGTTAGGTCAATTACATAAGTTCTATTTTTTCCATTTCAATATATTCTTAGCCAAATCCTCGTATAGATAATAGATTGCACTGTTTCAAATTCATCGTTATTACTTTTAATCATATCCCCTTTATAGTGAGATACCAATAATCATACTGAGTACCGAATAACGTCAAGTTCTGCTACACCAACTCTACATGCAATAGATTCTAAAGACCACATGAGAACTTGGATCAAGGTGATTACAATAGAGATGAACACCAGGAATTTGTATGCATGCTGGACCCACAACTATTGTTTGTCAAAATGCATCCTACCTGGTAATGAAAGATTCGACCATGTGAGACCATGACACAAATAATTGTCCAAAGATAGGATACAATAAAGAGGCATCTAACATCATATTCTCAGAATCAATAATAAGGTAATTAAATTACACAGTTCTACCCCTTCTAGAACTAGTGCTATTTGTTTGGAGTAAATAAAATTACAAAACCAATGTTATGGCAAATTGTATTATATGTATCCTACAAGTTTCGGCAGCCAGCACCATAACACTGAAGTGGAGAAAATACGGATTGGGCTGGTTCGAGTGAACACGGTTTTTCTACAGATTGAATGCCGGCACTTATTCACCCATTTTTTAAATGGGTCAGGTAACCTAACGCAGGTCAACCTGACTTCACCTGCAAAACCCGTACCCGACATTGGTCGATCCATTAAACTCGACCCAACCCAACTTTCTGAAGTTTTGCCCAACCCCATTCGATTTTAAGTAGTTAGATTATATTTGAGTTTGGTTGTAAACACTTAAACCTTTTAAGTTGGCTTCGATAATACAGGTCAACGCTAAGCCGGCCGGTTTCAGTGAGCAAATTTTTGAATCACGACTGACCCATATATCCGGGTCAGATTAGCGGATACAGTCAGATTTTGCCACCGCAGTGATAAAGTATTATATTGTGTACAATGCTAAAGTAGTGCGTATGAAATATCTAGTTATCCTACCTTTCAACTAGAAAGCAAAACAGAGATCATATTCACCAACTGAAGAGATAGCCTTATCATCAGAGAGAGGACCTTGAGTCATTCGCACATCTCACCTGGAAAGTAATAAGTCAATCACTGCAACTTAAAGATGTCATGCACTGATGCACTCACACCAAAACTGGCAAACTGACTTCCTGCAGATAAGACACTAACCAGGTCACAGGTCGTATGGCCCAAATATCGACCTCAAGTCCTTACCATTTGTATTCTACCAAAAAGAGTCCTGATCATTTTACAGACATGTGTTCTCCCCTCAGCAGCAGATGTTACTACCTAAAAATATTGAGATTGGGAATAACGAAGAACGGCGAGTAAGGATAATTCAAGAAAATGTAATTACAAATGTGAAGATGCAAGAGCATTATACATATGTGTAATTTAGATATATATAAATGATTATCCTTTCACACAATCAAATTGAGGACAAAAGGCAGGAACATAACAAGCAACAGGGAGAAAAACCAACAAATATATCGAAGTAATAGTTCTAAAATCAAGTAAGGAGGATGAAACAGAATCATCGAGGAAGGAATAACTCAAATTATCATGGAGGGTTGATTTCATGCAATGAATCATCAATATTCTACAGAGAACCCTTTTAGATATAGATAGGATAAGATTAGAGATGATAAGGTTGGAAAATGTTCTCCCACTTGCAACAGCAAGTGCACTTAAGCAATGTGGGGCCCACCTTTTATTGGTGGAGCCCCTTTGATAATCCTTTTTAATCCATGATCTTGCACTAGTGGGCAAATGAGCTTTAGGCAGATTTTTATAACTTGACCAAGTTTCAAGTTGACAGCCTGAGTCAACTCAGACGCAAGTCGGATAAGGTAGGACTCGGCCATCAAGGTTTGCTTCCACAGCGACAGTAGCTGAGCAACAAAATATTAAGTCAAAAGAAAACAAGACTAGTTTCCACACCCCACTAGCACCAAAACATGAAGAGTATTAGCATTTAGCCATGTTGTGAACCACAGAATTTTACCTCCTAGGAATAAAAAAAAAATTAAGTACTCAACGCTCTTGTTGAATCATCTGATGAGACCTTCGTCTCGAGTGGGAACTGATTCCCCGTTAGAGATTCTAGATGACTTCGTTTGACCAAAATCAGTTCTATCTAGCAAATTTAAGATTAGAGACATTGTACATTGGTCGAATATTGAAGAAAGAAAATTCCAGATTGGTGGAATATTGGAGAAACGAGAAGGCACGATCAAATTCATATACAGAGAAGTAGATTGGTGGAAAGATTGGAGAAAGCCAGCAGCATCTAAGGCAAGTCATTGGAATTCGATGGGGGGAATTAAGACCATGATCCTTTCCCCTCCCAACCCCACCTGGGTCGCCAACCCTTCGTTGTGCAGGACTTGGGCTTTTACTAATTCAGAAAGTCCTCCCTGTTGATTTAGGATCAGTCATGACTTAATGGGCAACAGAAGTTTCAAATTCCATCAAATTCAAACCCCCTTCCACTTCTCACTTTCCAACTTGCAAACCCATTCTCAGTCACCAACCCCATCAAACCCGTTCCATGTTCTAAGTCCCCACTCCATCCTAGTCTTCTCCATTCCCAACTCCGTCAAGCCCACTTCACTTTTGAACTCCATTTTCCACTTTCCAAGTTCCAACTCCATCATACCTCTTCCCATTTCCGAACTTCAAACCCTTTCCCATTTTATATATTTCAATCTTTAAAGACATTTAAAAAAAATTGGAGTTAATAAATGGGCCCAGATTCTGCCTCAACTCGAGCCGACCCATGCAGAGTTGGCAGAGTTCATCTATGGCTCAAAGTCTAGGTATTTAATTGTTTATTGATTAATTTTCTTTCTATAAATAAGATTTTAAATGCACCTTTGGAGCATGTTTATGTAACACTTTTTCTCAAAAAGAAAAGGCACAAGACAACAGCCTTTACATATGCAAATGCAAATTACGTAACTGGTTAGGAATGCTCCTTCCGACAAGTATCAAAGATGAATCCCTGGGCATGGTTTGGCCCCGCATGTGCGACTACATCCTCCCCCTTATGTGGATGGTCACAATGAAGAATTTTAACACTTAAGTAGGCTAAGGTTCCAACACAGATTTCTATTTTTTAATCCTTAAATAGGCTACGGTCCCAAAACATATTTATGTTTTTTAACCCTTAAGTATGCTAAGGTCCCAACACAAATTTCTACATATGATTCAATTAACAAGCAATAATATAAGTTAATATAAATCAACCATAAGAGAAGGACAAGTGATTGTTACGTGGAAAACCCAAATTGGAAAAAAACCACAAGACCTCACACTGGTGCAATAGAAATCAAGCATTATATATGAAATCAAAATAGAAATCAAGCACTATAAAATCAAATATTACAAGATTTACTTACTTTGTCCAATCGCACACAACTTAAATGACTGTTGTTTTTCTTATAACACAAATGTTGTTAACCTTCTTCACACTTAATCCAATATGCCTTGAAGCCACTCAAGACGAAAAAATTTCCTATGAAAGAGAAGATAATCTTCTTAAAACAATAGAAACAGTATTCTGTATAACTCAACAACTTCAGTTTTCAATTAATGCTCTATAGAAGAAATAAATCTCCAATGTAAAATCTCAACTCAAAATATGAAAATAAATGTCTTAGGGTTAAGAGTAACACCTTTTAAATAATCCAATTTTCGTGCCCTAAAGTTATACTCCATATAGAATAGAAACAGACAGTCTTGGCACAAAAAGGAAACAATTCTGTAAAATTGGATTTCAATCCATTGTCCACTCAAGCAGATGAATTTCCTGCTCGAACGGATGGCAATTCTGTAATTAGCTTCAATTAACACAATCTTGAAACTTATAGATATTTATTATAATAAAGCTTTTCAATGGTATATAGATTGCCCCGATCTAATGAGTGTTTTGAGATATATGACCATTTTTCTCCAAATACCTTCATTCAAGTGACCCGATGAAGCACGCTACAGTCTAATTTAAAAATTATAAAATTACAACTCTATTAAATCCCGAGTTTTGTCCAACCCATAAATTATCTAACACTCGTAACCTTAACACAGAGCCTCTTTGGTTGGCAGTACCAAAAAAGAGTGTTATATGAGGGGGGATAATCCATTTAGACTCACAGTGGTGTGGAGAGGGGTTACTTTGTGATGGCTTGGTACCAAAGTGATAGATGAACTATGCTTAACCCAAAGAAAACAGAAGAAAAAGTAAATTATATAGGTCCGTCCGACCAGAAACTCAACCGATTAAATCAAAATCCATGGCCAATTGGCCCAACAGGCCACCCTTAAGTGATCCCACTGTCAATCAGGAGCCTGCAAATTACACGTACCTACTTCCTGCTTCAACATCTATACCATTGTCAGTTGTCACCATCTGTGGACTACCCAATAGTTCGTTTAGTCATTGCTGTCACTTAACATATCGTTCTACTCCACTCATCAACACATGCCCAAATCAACTTTCGATCCTGAATCCATCTCACAGAAACCCAAGATCTGC
Organism: Sextonia rubra; assembly: GCA_037013555.1. NCBI lineage: Eukaryota > Viridiplantae > Streptophyta > Magnoliopsida > Laurales > Lauraceae > Sextonia > Sextonia rubra. Next base: position 97,747,529 of record JASUAD010000001.1, on the reverse strand, counting down.
ATCTTTGAGAAAGTAGCCAAATTGAAAGTTAGAGAGAGATGTGAGAGTGAGAAAGAGACTAAAAGCTGTGATGAAAGAAAAGAAAGTAGATAGCACATCATATTTAAAAGAGAAAGTCACCAAAACATGAAAAGAGTGGGCCTTCCAGTTCCACAAATTAAATCTGGCTGCCAAAAAAGCTTATCCAAGTCCAGTCTATAATTTAGTCATCGGATCAAATATTATAGTTAAAGAACTAAGTAACTCGAGCAAGTTTAGACTTGTCAAAAAAGAGTGATACACTAAGATAATAAAACAACAGGCGGCGCTTGAAACTAATACCCTTGGGCCGGCACATTGACACTTGATGCCCAACACCTACATAAGCACAAGTAGAAACACCGTTTCAAAAAAACAAAGCACAAGTAGAAACAGGATGTAAACAAGAAACAGTTGTTGAGGTAAAACAAATCACATGGAGATGTGTGTGACATGCAACAAAACAAAAGTGATGGAGGCCCACCAAGACTACTAACTTGTATGCAACACATGAAAAGGTCAGACAAAATATCTGCAATTGAGATGCATGTGTACGGAAAGCAATGCCCGTTCACATGCAGCCTCTGGATTCAGGGCCATGGTATTTCAACTTTACACACTGCACTGCACCAGCCATACAACTGTAATATGTTCCAGATTTCTATCATCTCCCACTGATTTCATAGCCCTAGCTCTCTGTAAAAAGCAGCAGTAGCAACATTTTACATGCAGGAGACAGGAGAAAACAATGGATTCAATCGTGAAATGATGCAACCTTTGTAACTACAGCCACATAAGATCAAAAAACAATTATGACGTTAGTATCCCTGGATCTTTATCTATTTCACATTACAAAATTAAAAAAATTAAAAAAATTAAGGTAGAGCCTGCTATACCGACACAAATAAACATTAAGCAGATCTGGGGTGAATTTCCAACGCAAGAAGTAGGGAACAAGCCCACTACATAAGCATGTCACTCCAACTCCTTTATTATTATTTTTTTTTATTACATTACTAGTCCTCATGTGAAGTTTCATGGGTACCCAAGTCGAATGGGTTTGTTGACACAAGCAAAATGCTGTTTGAATCACCAACCATCAATCAGAGGTCCCATCATCATCCAACCAGTGTCCGCTCGCCTCCTTATATCTTGCAAGGATATCAACCAACTAGAATATCCTGCTATCTCACCAACAATTTTGTGAGAACTGAGAAGTCTCATAATAAAATAAAAATCATGAAAACTTCAAATGCTAATATAAAATGTACTTTTCTAAAATCTTTATGTTTTTTAAAGTATATGTAATATTCATATTTTGCGGAATTTTGCATCGGGTGATATTTTGTTTTTTGGTCAACAATACCTTCCATTAATAACCTGAGAAAAGTCTTTAACTTTTTTCAATTGTCCCATTAATAATTACAGTGTTTACAGCGCAACACGCCCGTCATTTTCTTCCTAATACAATGACAAACCATAAAGGCCAGGACAGCAAAGCAGTCATGTGAGTTAGAAGCATGACTAGGTTTTAACATAAATTAGGGCTCGGATGAATGGTATCTTATTTTTGATTTGGTAGAAAGACCAAATCAAATTGACCAATTTTTTTTCTGACTGTTGAAACATAGTGGCATCTTCCAGCCCACTAGCACTGGGATCACATGGTTAGGGCTATAACCAAAACAATTGCATCTGCATTCCTGGCCAGGGGATGATTAGCAATGTCCCAAGAAACCAAAACTATTTAGCATAATCTTGAAGACAACGTCAAGACAAAAGTACATAGGCAACTCTGTTTGCATGTGTATAGTAAAGATGGTGCCTTTGTTGGGTCCATGCCAGTGCATGTGTTGCTGGGTCATGCATGCTTAGGGGGGCTCAGTCTTATCGTGCATGAAGATCCCTTCAGAAAAAAATTTTGGAAAAATGTTTGTTTGAATGCTGTAAGGTAAAGTAGAAATGTCATCTTGTCATAGGCGCTGAGAGAGAAAATGTGTGATTAAATAATACTTTATATCTTAAATTTAACTTCGCCATAGATCATTATGGGTTTTCGTGATAATCATAAAGGGAATAATGTGAAAAAATAAATGTTAAAAATGCCATATCATATGCACACTTTCCAAACAAAGCAAAATCATTTAGATAAATTATATGATTGGCTTGATTTAAATGGCTATTAATTGGAAAAAAAACACATAGAGGCGCACACACGTATACACAAACCAAAATACAATATCCCTAGAGTTAATAGGGCTCCACAGCATAGCTTCGTGTCCACCACTCATTTACCAAACCAAAAGGTAGCTTTGTGGCTAACTCATAATGAAGTCATGGCCTCAGAGATTTAAAAGGGGTTTATATATATCAAACATTCTCTTTTAAGTCTGCACAATTATAGTCCCACAACATTAAAGGCTCCCACCGAAGTTAGGAGAAAATCTGTCCATCCTGTATCAATTAACAAAAGAAGGACCAACTATCGATTATTTTAACATAAGAATGGCCAACGATATGCTTTTGAAAACATATAATTGGCAGAAAAAAGGGTAGGGTTGCCGTCTATAAATGGCATGGATTATCTAAAATGGGTCATATGATACATGGAAAGAGATGTTCTCCTAAACTCAGCCACAAAATATTTGCTATAAGGTACAAATACTACAAAACATAAACAAATAGATCACATGCACTTCATTTAAATAAGAGGAATTCTCAAAAGCTCCCCATGTACAAGAAAAGGGAGTTTATGCCCTCTTTAACATGTTCAATAAAAATCTACCATCTCATAAGTACAAAGCTGAAAAAAAGAAAAAACTAATTTTAAGGAGATGTTCATGATAAATGTTAAAATCTCATAAGCTTAAAAAGAGATGTTTTTTCCAGTGAAAAAGACCCGGAAAGTTTTAGAGCATGACCCTTTAAATTAATAAACTACCAACTCTTTGTTCAAGCGTATCACAAATACAACCATCCCATTCAATCTTTTTATCTAGATATTATGATCACATATCAACTCCAGACACCCTAAACTGCACCCGACCCATTGTTCCTAATAGTAGGAGGAATGAAATATAAAGAAAAAGCAGAAAAAATACAAAGAAAAAAACAAGAAAAAGGAAAACACGATATAGCTTTCTCCCCAGAATAGTATACTTCCAACTTCAGCACTGAAAATTCATGTCTGCAGATGCGTAATTGGCTGTGAAGGGCATGGAATCAGCCATGGCCTAAGCATAGGATCTGGTAGTTCAGGAATATCCATGGCCATCCCACTAACCTCCTCCATCAGATGAAGAACAGAATTCAAGGAATGCAGTCTCTCTGTCAGCTCCAGCATCTGAGTCCTCAAAATAGTGTTCTCAGCCTCTATTGCTGCATAATGCTGAGTTGCAATACTGACCCTTGTCAAGATCTGGCTGTTCTCAGCCTTCAACTGGGACGCTTGGTTTATCAAATCATCCAAATGCTTCTGCTTCCTCATCCTCGACCTCCTTGCAGACTCTCTATTAGAAAGCATCCTTTTCTGCTTCCTCTGATCCATCAACTGCGGATCTTCATCGGACCCAGAATTCTGGTTTCGAGCAGTCATTATTCTAATGCTGTTTCTAAGAAACTATTGTGATACTACAGAGATGGGTCGTTGAAAACTACTACTTAGGAGAAGGGAATCGATTAAACTGGAGGAACCCACTTCATGAAATCACATAAAACCAGTAGAGGAAGACCACAGAGAAGGATTGGAGGAGTCGGATCCGGCGTCGGAGATGTGTGCAGTTCATAAATACTAGAGAAAGGTTTTCTGATAAACTAGGCCCCCAAGCATTGATGAGATCGGTACCCTACTGCAATTCAACAGATGCTTTGTTAGAAGAAGCTAGTGGGGGAAAGCAGGAGCATCAGAAGAATAATTGGAAAATTATGGGTCCCTAGAAAACAAGAAATCACATAGAAAGAAATCCAAGGAAAGTAGAATGAGATCTAAGTTGAAAGATGAAATTACCAACAACAACTGGATGTTTGATCTGGGGCAACTGATCTGTGTCAGGAAGAAGACCCAACAGACAGAATTCTGGAATTAAAACCAGAGAAAACCTGCAAAAGACCATAAAGATTAGATTTTTTTAACAGGGTTTTTTTTTTCTCAAATAGGAACCATATCATCAGCGAAACTGATAAAAAGATGTCAGATTCCCCCCCAAAAAAACAGATTTTGGACACTGGGTTTTCTCCAAATAGGCAGTATACGTAAGAAATCAAAGCCAAACCAAACAATCTCACAAAAGAAAGATATAGGAAATTGGATTTTCTAAAATCAAACAAAGAGAAACTCAAAATTGCCAACAAATCAATACAAGAAAAAGGAAAGGCACAGACAACAAGGAAAAAAAAACACAGAAGAGAGAGAGAGATGGATTGATTACCTGCGAACGCCAAAGGAAGACGGACCCAGAACGAAGAAGAGCAGAAGAAGCAAAATAGGATTTTGGGAAGATGGGAAGAGAAAAGCAAGAGGTGGGTGGGAAGATGTCTGCTGCTATCCGATGAAGCCTTTATAGATGAAAAAAGCGGAAAATGCGGGGCGTTTTTGGCAATTTTCTATTAACTCCTCGAAGGGCAAAGGAATCTTCTCGGATGAGTTGTATGAGGAGAGGTCATGGATGCACCACGGGAGCACTACTTTTTGTGCGCTATAGGCCCACATGTGCATTGTTCAAAGAATAATAAAAAATAAAAAATTTAACCCATTATAGAGACCCCTTCTAGTAGAGATTTTTTTTTTTTTTTGGTTGGTAAAGATTGTAGAGATAATATTTACCCCAAAGTAAGAAATTCTACCCCATGGATAATGTGGTAATATAAGAAATTCTACCCCATGGATAATGTGGTAATATTGTAGAAAAAGTATGGATATTATAGGCTTTTTCCCACAATGCTCATGAGTAGACCAATTATGATCTGTCACATCATCATGTCACGATCACCATAGGTCACAAGCCTAGAAGATCTAGATTCCGATAGCCACTATGGAAAAGAGTTACCAAACTATAGATATTGAAAATTTGATGATGTGCTTGTTATAAAGATGGCCCACTAAAAACCTTCTAAGGAAAAAAAAAAAAAAAAATAGAGAGCAACTTTTCAAGCATTGGGTGAGGAACAAGTATAAATTCAAGACCGCCTCTAATCTATCAAGGCTTCTAAGTTAAAATGCATCAAGGTAGGCCCCACAAATAATTCGCTTTTTTTTCTTAAAAAAGGAACTTAAGAGTGCATATCTAGACTATTATATATATTCAGAGTTGATAGATTTTGAGTAAAGTCGGTATGAAACTTATATTTTGGTAAGAAATTCGGATTTAAATTTATATTCATATTTGAAACATTTAGATTCGTAATCAAATTCTCATATGTTAGAACTCAGAGATCCCAATTCAAAATGATGCATTCACATGTTTAAAATATATATATAACTTTTAAGAAACTCCATAGCATGTGTTATATTTGTATTTATATTTCGGAGTCTATTTAGTTTTATTACTTCATTTGATAAGCTCCATTGTATATTTAAACTTGTACTTTGAAGCTCTTTTTATTTCAGCTTTGAATTGAAACTCGTATTCATTTTTTTAAAAATTATGTCAAATTTGGATACAACACATACTTTGATTCGAAAATGAATCTGAATGTAAATCTATGCAAATACAGATCTAAATCCAGCATCGTTCAACCTTAGACCCATTCACATCTCTACTACACACTCACTGTATGTATACAATCCAAAACAGCAAAATGAAAATCTGGTTTGATCTCAATTTCCCAAATAAATACATGATTTATAATAATTGTATGTTCAATCTCAATTTTCACATGATTTACCATAATCATTTGGCTATGACCCGTAAACTTCTATCATGTATGCTTAGCCCTTGGGCCCCACATCTATCCAAATCTTTTATCCATTGAACTAAATTTCACATATCACGCCCCATTAGTCCTGTGCACTCGTGCAACGAAGCCGAAAAAGAGGGTGGTTCTCTTCACCCTAAGCAAGGTTAAGGATTGATGCTACTGCAGAATTCATCTTTTTTCATATGCTTTCGATGTTATTATTGTCATTAATGAGGTTGTTATTGTCATTAATGTTGGCAAGAAAAAAAAACCGCCATCGTCAATTGAAGACTACAGTTTCAGGTGCTCCCGCGTGCCCTTTTAAAGTGTCTACAAAAAGAGAAAATGAGATAGGTATCGTGCGGATTTAGCCAACCAACTCACAGAACAGATGTAGAGACTGGAACGAAAAGAAAGAAATTTTAACAGGAGGCGGCGAAAATTGAAAAAAAAAACACAGCTTGCTTTTATTACTGGAATCCCACAAAATGGCAAGATATTCAAAGGCATATCCTTATGGATGAAATTCTTTGGACTCCATTGGGCACACTCCTCCTCTCTTGTTGGTTCTTGTTGGTTATAGAAAATGACAAGAAAGGCTTTGAACATGAAAATTATTGCACCAAGCTTGGGATAAGGAGAGACTGATTAGTGGAGAATCCTCATTATCTAGACAAATTTAAGATTGGAGATTTTCTTGTGGGAATCATAATTTTTCTTAACCATCAGTGATTGATTCTCCACCACCCATGGATTTGAAATGACAGAGATATTTAATTCTAATTTTTAATCTAAATAAGTAATCATTATTAAATAAGAAACACAAGACGCCTCATACGCGTCTCCTCTGAAACACACGCCATGCCCAGTGATTAATGCCTGGACAGGTAGACTATCACATAAGTAGTGTAACACTGACTCAAACAGGCGAAAAAGTAATTTCTGTTTTTTTTTTTTTTATCTGGGAGAATTAAGAAAATTATGTATGACCTTTTTATTTTTATATTATTATTATTATTATTATTTTGTTATGACCCATGGACCCATGTTATGTCTATCCAAAATTCCCAATCAAATCAAATAATAGAACCTGAAACCAGATGGGCCATACATGAGGCCAAACTGGAACCATTTTTCGTCCACATCTCTGGAACGTTATACACAGTTAAAGCCTATATTGTGAGGAATGTATCACAGCACAATGAAATTCTAAAATCTGTGGTCATATCTAAAAGGATGATATAAGACGATAAAAGGATGCTTGCATTGACCCAAAGCTGAGACCCACTGCCTAGACACCAGCCATCCTTGTTACTTCTGCTACCTAGTCAATCAACTCATGATAAGGTCCCTGGGCTGACAACCGAAACCAGATCTGTAGTCCTAAAGAGGGGGCCATCTGTAGTGGCGCGGCCCACCTCAGAAAGTGATCTTATCTCAAGGGCTATGATGGGATTCATTGTCTCTTCTCGCTTCACTCATAATTTGGCTCTTGCATGTGACCAAACAGGTGCATCAACATCTACAACTTACATCTCCCCGTGGTTTGTTTTTGGAGGTTGTGGTTTGAAGCTGTTTTACCACACTGGAGCCACAGGAAATTTACACGGCTCCTCTTGAAGTCGAAAGGATTAGTTTGGCCCAAATAGTTGGAACATCCTCTATTATTTAAAAGGAAAATAAAACCCTGCATGAATAGTTATTGAGTGTGGCATGCTCTAATCTTTATCAAACCGGTCTACCTATGATCAAGTTTATATCCTATGCTCAAGAACCGAGGTTACAATTGTGTAACTTCTAAGGAAACAGAATTCTACAAACTTTTGTTTTTCTGCATAATGTTTTCCTTATTCCTTTTATTGAAACACCTCACAACAAAATTTAAAAAAAAAAATTGCAGTGCTTTCAATGTTTTTCTTTGCAAAAAAGCATTTACATCAAGTGATGGAAAATATTTTCTATGAAAAAAATGTCTTGTTTCTTCGTGTTGTTCCTGTGGAAAATTTTATTATAAATATGCTCAAAATTTGACACTCAATCTGTTGCTTACCATTGTATCTGTAAAAAAAATTAACGATGATGAAACCGTTAAGATTGCAATTAAGATGATTTAATGGGCTTGGTATAGGTTTCATTTAGATCCTGATTTACATTGCCCTGGATGGGCCTCACAGGGGAAGCTTGCACGGTCTTCTTTGTGAATGGTTCTCACCAGAATAAAATTCAAAATGACGTTTATCAATGTTAAAAATATCATTATTTGGGTTAGGATAACTTCTACTTTTAGCATTTTCTTGAGATGAAATCAAGAAATATGGACAAAATAAAATAACTTCAGATAATATAAAATAAAGAAAACCTGTTGGGACTTTTTTGTGAAAATATTGCATTTGAAATAGTTTCAATTAGGGGTGGACCTACATACATTCATGTAAGGGTGATTGCACCTGCATCCGCCGTTGGACCTCTGTCTGCTTTTAAAATTATAGTGAAAATTCTAATTTTTAAAAAAATTTTAGATGAAAATTCTATGTCCGCCCCGACAGTGCAAATGAAAATTTTGTATTTTTGTTCCCAAAATACAGTAACATGTTTGGGTGAAACTCTAAATCCGCCACTTATTTCAATAAAGCAGAGAAATCATTGCATTTATTGTGAAATCATTGCATTAAACTTGAAATAGAGAAATCGTTGCATTTAGTGTGAAAAATATTGCGAAAACAAGTTTCAATAAAATATCTTGAAACATCTTGATGAATTGAAAATCATGACATATTTATCTCAAGGTTATTTATTGCTATGTCAATATGATATCTTAATTTTAAAAAATGGCAATCGTCGCAGCTTGCAAGCAACAAAACAACTAGAGATAAGATTGGATCCTGGAAATCTTGAATTCAATCATATTTGTCTAAAGAGACACAACAACATATGCTCTAGAGATACTCTTGCAGTTCTATTAGTCTCATTTGTTGTCGATGGCATAGATTTCAACACATATGTTTGGTCTCAGCCACACTTATGTGTGGACCTGCTTGTTTCCTGGTCAGTCCTCTCTAACCCCAACGGCATCATTCACAAAAAATTATTTCTTTGTTGAGCCCTAAATAAAGCTAGGCGCAAAAATAACTACTAATGGTTTAGTGGTAAAACATTTTTCCCGATAGCATTTAGGGTTTCAATTTTTCCATGCTACTTTGTTGGTTAGAGACGTATGTTTAGTGTTTGTGGGTGCATAAGTATCCATCAAAGAGAAAATTAAAATAAAAAGGAAAGTGAAAGGGGAAAAAAAAAAAGATTATTTTTAAGTATTGGACAGGGTTTTTAACTGTATTCAATGGTTGAGTTAACTGTGAGAACTCTTTAACAAGCTGTAGAGCACGAGTTTCGAATTTCCAGCTTTATATCTTCATTAATTTCATATTTTAAGACAAGGACATTAATTTACTCTTATTGTTAAGATGTAGGACGGGAGCATAGCTAGAATCTAAGTTTTAATAATCTAGAGTGAGTTTTAAATATTTTAAAGATAAAACACTTCCTTGCATGTGTTGCTTTCTTACACGCTAGCTTATTCTAATCAGAGATGAACCCCTAAGTGGAGGGCCATATTAAATTCATGGATTGGTTGGAAGGTTTGACTCGGGTTTATTGGTTCCATGCTAATCCATGTGCAAGCATTTGCTGTTCTTGATTCTTCTCTTTTTAATTACCAAGCAAATGAAAATTTTATAAATTCATGTGTTTCTTTTCAGGCTTAAAAGGTTGGATACTCACAAAAAATTTACAGTTTGAATGCTACTTCAGCTCAAAATTAGTCCAATAAATTGGTTTCTCAACACTGGATAAAGTTGATAGCACATGTTAAGAGACCACATATGATGGAAGAACAAAATGGTATGATGGCTTCATTTGCCATTTATAGATCCTTGGATAGCGAAAGATTGGAATTATAAAAGTTAATGTGAATGGAGAAGCTTTGATCTCAAGGGATACCTCAACTGACTGAGGACCACGGTTTGCTCCAGAAATTGCACGTTCGAACTACGCTACCGCACTGGGCTTATAGGAAATTTTACCATACTCTCTTTGGGTCCAAATGGATTAGTCCGGCCTAAAAGGTTGAAACACCCTTCATTATGAAAAATGAAAAAAAAGAAAAGGTTTGGATATCTACATTATATTTCTTATAAACTTAGGAGGTCAATATTGAAAATAAAAATTAATAAAGAAAACACCCATGGCATGGCTGATGGCGCCCTGATTGAGTTATTTGTCTGACCACTCTTAGAAGAATGCTGCATTGTGGCTTCAACCATTGAAATTATGTATAATGTAACAACAACAAACAGAGATCCAACCGATTGTTATTGTAAGCAAATGAAAATGACTGTCATAATACTGGAAGGGTAAGATTTGACCAAGGAAGGTTCCATGATGAGACTTATGATAGTTCTGTAGTAGTAAGTTATGCAACAGATTTACCAAAAAAGTTTATGAAGAGAAATGACAGCTAAAGCTTGATTTATCATGCATCGAGCTTACTTCGGATACTTAACAATCATATTCGCTCATATAACAAATGAACTTTTTCACAAAAAAACCAGCCTAAATAATTTGACATTGAGTCAGAGTGAATAAATTGGGAAATTGATCGAGTGTAGAATATAGATCTATTTTTAATCATCCAAAAGGTGTATGTAGGACTCCTTGTCATCTATAGAGTTCATATAACATAAATTTGTTTAATCATGTGAAAATAGGCTCCAAACATATTGTAAATCATGTTTTAGTCATTTTATGCACCATACCGAGCATCGTAGGATTATTGTATGGGCGAAATCATATGTTTGATTTAAAGATAATTGAACACGTGTCTCATTTAGAGGATAAAAAAAATAAAACAGAAAAAAATTTAACACAAGTCTCATTCTCCTTTGAGGATTTATATGGATCTGAAAAATAAAACAAATAGGGAACATAATATATAAAAACATGATGAGGCCCCACCACATCTGTTGCTTCGTGCGTTCCTCTGTCATAAACATGAAATGTAGGGCTGCCCACAATCTAAATTGGTCCCATCTAAAACTCTTTTGAGAAGTGTCCATGCTGGGATCCATACATGCTGCCCTTCAAAAGCCGGTACAAAGAAAAAGGCAAGAAAAAGAGAGAGGTAAAAAATGGTAAACTGTCTCCTTTGATATTACTTTGTTTACTCTGAGGACGTATAGAGGGGATTATTCTAAAGCAAATGAAGGGCCCACGCAAAGTAATGCAAATTAGTGGAGGGGTAGGGAACTGAAATGTTATTCACGGCTTACCTCTGTGAGAACAATGAAAATATTTGAGACCAACTGTCCAGTTGGTTGGGTACTCCCGTAAGTGCCAACGGTTGGGTTCCTTTCAATTTGGTGGGGGAAGCATGCATGTTTTACCAGAGCTGGAGTCCCATGGGTCTCAACCCACTTTATTAGTAGAAGGGGAAAATTAAAATTATCTCATGAAGGAAGGCACTGTTTTGAGGGCCTATGGTTGTTTGATAAAAATAGGGCTTTTTTCTCTATGGTCACCTTTAGTGGTAAATATTCTCATGTCCTTACCAAAGTCAAATTATTTACCCACACATTTTTCGCATTGTCCATACTCATGATTGGTAAAAGAAGTTATTGTTTTGCAACATCACAAGATAACTTTATACGATTTCATAAATGATTTATGTGATATCGTAAAGTGATTTCTTAAATAGTGAACAAAAGCCCTCATGTTTATATGTTCATTCTTTTTTCAATGTTTCTTCTCCATTTATCATTGTCCCCTTCCTCATTCAAAGATGTTTCTCACACCAATCCTTTTTATTTATTTCTTTTTCCTTTTAAGTATTACTCAAGGTGGCTAATACATAAGGTAACCCACATGTGTAGAAAGAGGAGACCACACATGTTAACAACCCCCATATTGACACTCTTTGTTTAATTTAAATGTGCATTTTATGTTAAATTTTTATTTCTCTAAATATAAAAAATTAATACATATAAGACGTAGATCAAATGTTGTAAGAATATCTAAGTACTAATACATTGATGATTATTTGATTATTAACATTACAAAAATATGTAGCATTATGTTGTTCAAAATGCCAATCTTTAGATTTTTAACTTTTAATTATTGCATTACGTATGGAGTAGGATTTTATTTTATATTTCTCAATTATCAATTTTTCTTAATTTCAGTAGATCCCAAAATCATGATTTGAACGCTTTATCTTATTTGCTAAAGATATAATATTTTTAATATTTTGTTTCACATGTCAAGTCTTTGTGGATTTTGTGGAGCTTGTGAATAATGTAATAAAAAAATAGTGTTTTGGCAGGATGGCGAACATTGAGATATGTGCAAAAAACCATGCGAAGTCGTATAAATTAAACTTGTGATTTTGCATAACGTAAATTTGTGTTTTCACAAAATCTCTTACCACTTTCACTTTCAATAGGCACGCTTAGTACGATTAATGTGAGAAACTTGTGGGTTAGCTTGACTTTGTAAGGCATGGGAAAATCCACCACTTAAGGTGACCATATAGAAAAAACCTCATTAAAATATCAACTCAAGCTCCTAGTTCCACTATAATTCATGATTTTTTTTTTATGTTGGACAGCTTGAGAGTGATGCTTTGACTAGGCGTGTCCGTGAATCTATGCGTGTTGGGAAATAATTTGGGAAATAATTTATGTGTTTTAAAAACATGAATAAAAATATATTTTTATTACTTTTTTAATTGTTATAATATAGTTTTATATCCTAATAAAAAAAACTTTTTGATTGACTAGTGAAAAATTATAATGCTTTTATTTGCCGAAAAGCATTTGTATCAAATGATCAAAAAATATCATGACGCAAGAAAAATGATGTGCAGTCGTGCTCGTACAATCAAATTTGAGTAAGCTCCAATTCAAGGGCAGTAAGTATGAGGGCTTTGATTGACAAAGGAGGTAAACGGTGGAACCCAGTCATTCCAAGATCTAAACGGCCAGCATTTCTAAATTTTAGATACATAAAATTTATGTATGTATAAAAGACAAAGGCCTCCCTTAACCAGGTGAACACTTGAGATTCTAGACTCTGTATAAGATATGCAAACCATGGAGCTGATTTTCTTGCAAAAATATATCTTCCTTGTCCGGCTTTCCACGGAGACTCTTCCACTTTCTATCTAACTAACGTATTATATTGAAAGATTAGTTATGCTAACAACAACCAGCTCTTAAGCTCTTTTTTTGTAATATTTTGTATTATGTTCCTGTAAATGAATTCTTTTCGTAATTTCAATCATAGTTTTCATTTTCATTTTGTTATGGCTTTGAAGCTAGAACGAAATGTATGTTGTAACTTTTTGGTTAATTTCAATAAAAATAATTAATTTTGGCTAAAATTGACCAAAATAATCAAAATTCTTAAAATGGCCGAAATGTTATGGGAATGTGTCTAACCCTCAATATTAAAGGTTATTAACTTTTATTGTTATAAATTTATGTTTAAAATTTTTCATAGTAATGATTGTGCTTAAACTTTATACTTATATCTTATAATATTATTTTATTACAATGAATTCAATGTATAAATTATATTTTATTTTTATTTTTAAAATTTCTAACTTATATATATTTTTTATTTTATTTATTTCTCTACAAGATAACTCCAAAATATTTTAAGAAAATTTCGAATAGGCCGAAATATTTGGGGGATTGACCGAAATGAAGACTGAAACTAGAAAAACAACTATGATCTCAATATCATTTTCATTGGAAAGAGAGACCCTAACAAAGTTCGAGACTTCTATTAGCATGCCTCTATCCGTGTATGCCGACCCAAGAAACACGTTTGAAAAGTTAAAGAGAAAGGATGCCACTACTTTTTCTTTTAATCCAAATGCCCGTTGATTTGCAGTCCACCTCCCCAAGAGCGAACTTGGCATGTCAAAGGAACACATTACTTCCTTTTGGAAAACCATGGCCTAAAAATACTTGAAAAGAGCCCCTTTTTTCAGGCTCACTCGAAAATTGGTTTGGGTTAAAATTCACTAGTCAGGGCCCAATTAATAATAGGGTACAGGTCCAAAAAAGTTTAAAATCGAGTGCATTAATTGGTTATTGATAAGGAAGCCCACCTCATTAGCATTACAAGCAATAGTGAGCCAACCCACCTCATCAGCATTACAAGCAATATTGATTTAACTATGTCCAAAGATAAGCACAACACGTCATCATTCAGAAAATCCTAAATAGTGATTTTCTGAGATGGACCTATAGAATGGTTATTTGCTATGTTTGGCTCGACAGCACATATGGAGATCAATAGGATTACATATAGAGCTGGCCTAGGCTATCAAATCTATTATGTATACTCACAAATCTTGGTTTTAAAAGGAAACCATATCATTATATAATAAGATAATGAGGAATGGGCTAATCACGTTTTCTGAAGGTTAAACGCCCATGTATTTCCAAATCATTACATCTGTCTTATTTTTTTCTTCATGGTATCAGAGCCCCACCAACTCTAGATAATTTTTTTCTTCATTAACAATGGCTAGCTCGTCTTCAACATCATTTTCTCTTACTCTTTCTGCTACTGTACATCATCATCTCATCACCATTGTCTCAGTCAAACTGAACCTCACCAACTACTTGGTGTGGCGCATGCAAATATTGCCTCTGATTGAGAGTCTTAAAGTCAAAGACTTGATAACTGAAGGACTGCCAAAGAAGACCAAGGATGATAAAGATGGCGCTGATACAAGCTATGATGCTTTAAAAGAGAAAGATCTACTTTTAAGGAGTTGGATCACAAGGACCCTATCAGAAGAGTTCTTGTATCTCATTGTGGGATGCAATACAGCCAAAGATATTTGGCTATGTCTTGAAGAAAATTTCCTTCATGCTACAAAGGAACGTGAAGTACAACTTAAGCAAAGAAAGCAAGATTTGAAGCTTGGACTCCAACCTAAAGGCCTATCTAAAGGCCTTTAAGAACATCTCTGATGGACTAGCTGCAATACACAAGCTCATCCCTGATGAAGACAAAGTTATATAGATGTCTCGCAGCCTAGGCAAGAAATACAGGGTTGTCGTGACCTCCATTCTCGCCAAGCCTCCGTTTCCCACGTATACCCAATTTGGAACAACGGTTCAAAACTATGAGCTGCATCTTCGGAGCATGGAACCTGACAACAAACCCATTGACCATTCAATGGTTGTTGTGGTACTATGGACGCGGAAGAGGCAATAACAATGGCCACTATAACTTTCATGGCCAAGGATTCATAGCAGTAGGACAGAACCAAGGGTTACGCCCTATTCGACAAAATACAGCTAATGCTCAACAGCAATATGCTGCTACCTCTCAAACATTCCAGCCTCAAGCAGGTCAGACATTCCAGCAACCAACAGGAAACGATGCATCTTTTAATCCAACTGCTCCTTACACTCCATGTTTTCAAAGTTCTAGCCCGAGGCAATAAAGTATTAGTCTACTGGACCCATATCAGATTTGTGGAAGGAAGAACCATACTGCCATGAAGTGATTTTATAGATTGGGCTACTCATATCAGGCTCTTGAGGACCTGTCCCATGCTTTGACTGCACTCTCCACATCAAAGGCACAGGATCCAAATCTCTATGTAGATACCGGGGCAAACTCACATGTTACAAACGATGCATGTAAAATTCTCCATGCTCGTCCTTACACTGGTAATGATAAATTGATGATAGGGGATGGTACCAAATTAAATATTTCATATATTGGGGATTCCTCTTTTCAGTCAAATTTTGGAACAATCAAATTAAAGGCCGTCTTGGTTGTGCTAAAATTAAAAAGAATTTAATCTCAGTTTCACAATTGGCTCAAGATAATTCTTGCATATTTGAATTTTCTTACTCTAATTTTTTGATTAAGGAACAAGCCATGGGCAAAACTATACAAGTGCAGTAAGAAAGGAAATCTCTATGCTTTAGATAAAGAAGCAATGACAGCATTAGTAGGTCTCAGATCTGGAAAAAATACAGAAGGAATTTGACACCAAAGATTGGATGATCCCAATAAAAATTTCTGAAAAATTTAGACTCCCCAAATGTTATTAGTTGGACAAAATCTCCTAGTGTTTGCACTAGCTGTCAAATGGGAAAGAGTTGTAAGTTGCCTTTTTTATTGAATAATAAAATCGCTAAGATTCCTCTTTTAAAAATCCACAATGATCTCTGGGGACCTACTCCTATCACTTCAACCCAAGGAATTAGATACTATGCGATTTTTATAGATGACGTTACCAGGTTCACATGGTTTTACCACCTCAAAAATAAGTCTGATTACTTTGCACAATTTCTCAAGTTCCAAAAATTAGTAGAAAATCAATTTTCTACTAAAATCAAAGTTTTCCAAAGTGATGGAGGCAGTGAATTGTAGTCTCAACAATTCATTACCCATCTTGAAAATTGTGGCATTCAAAGACAAATCTCATGTCCCAGGATTCCAGAACAAAATGGTATCATCGAAAGAAAGCATCAACACATAGTCAAGACTGAGCTAACTCTACTCCTACATGCAAATTTGCCAAAAGGTTTTCGGGTTGAGGCATTCATGATTGCTATTTTTTTTATTAACAAACTTCCATCCTCACCATTACAAATGGAAATGCCCGTTTTTAAGCTTCATGGTGCACATCCAGATTATTCAAGCTTGGGGGTTTTTAGTTTAGGTGCTTTCCTTACTTACGAGGTCATAGTACAAAAAAACTTGAACCCAAATCCTATCCATGTGTTTGTATAAGTTATAGTCCATTGCACAAAGGGTTCCGCTCCTACCACCCTCTAAGTTGGAAGGTTTTTATTTCATGCCATGTAATCTTTGATGAATCTGTTTTTCCATATAAAAATTCTCAAAGTCTGTTGACTCGTGCACTAGAACCCAGCTCAATTACAATTTTTTCAAATCTTACTCAATGGACTCTTCCTAGTCCACATCAAAGAAGTATAGAAAGAGGCTCCAATTTAAATCTTATAGCATAACGCCCTGAAAGTATAGTCGAAGTGATTCCAAGATATGGGCAATCTACAAGTTCTATCAAATCCAACAGACCCCTTCATCTAACAGTAAACACATTATCACCATCACCTAAAAGGAGTTGATATCATCATCCGAGGTATATGACTCTCCAAAATCACAAGTCCCATTATTAGGTGATACATCAAAATTTCTCTCTTCACCACATATTGGACCCACAATGCATTCAACTACACCATGGATTCACCCAGCCATTCGGCAAGTCCCATCCAAAATAAAGACTCATCAAGACTCCTTTCCAGTGGGTCTACACATGATACCAATTAGGTGACCTCGACACAACACGGCACTGATTCATTAGTTGTTTCTGGGTCCCCACAAGGCCATGATCACCCAAATGAAAGAAATTTAGATCCATCCCCACATGACTATAATCAATCACATGAAATAAATTCAGGTTTTAACTCAAAGGGACTGCCTGGAGAGTTGTTTATTGAACTGCTAGTAGTGTAAAAATCACCTCCTAGAAGGAAGTCAGCAATACACACACCATGGTAACAAGGACCAAGTCTACTACCAATCTCAATACAATGATGTCCCTTCTTGATCAAGAAGTGATTGAGCCTAAGAATATTAATGATGCATTGGAACAACCTCAGTGGGTTGCTGCCATGAGAGATGGATTAAAGGATCTAGACAGAAATGAAACATGGAAACTAGTTCCATGAACACCTCATATGAATGTCATTGGTTCACGATGGGTTTGTAAAACCAAATCAAAATCCAATGGATCGATTGACCGTTTCAAGGCCCAGTTGGTTGCAAAAGGGTATAACCAAGAAGAAGGGATAGATCTTGAGACTCTTAGTTCAGTGGTTAAACCCACAACTATTCGAATCATTCTTAGCTTTACAATAGTCTGTGTCACTGGCCAATTCATCAACTTGATATTAAAAATGAATTTCTTGATGGGTTTCTTTGATAGATAGTTTCTATGGAACAACATCCTGGATTTACTAATCCTTCATACCGAACACATGTTTGCAAACTAAACAAAGCAATCTATGGGCTCAAGCAAGCCCCTCGGGCCTAGTTTGATCAATTTAGCATGTTTCTACTACATGTGGGCTTCTTTTGTAGTAATTCTAATTCATCATTATTTGCGCTCTATTGTCCCTTGGGAACCATATTATTACTTCTCTATGTCAATGACATTATTGTCACTAGCAACAATTTTACTCTACTTTCACGGCTGATCAGTAAACTTAGCGTGGAATTTGCTATGAAAGATCTAGGTCACTTATATTATTTTCTAGGGATTGAAATCTCTCCAAATTTAGGAGGATTGTTTCTCTCAAAAGCAAAATATATAAGGGATTTATTGCTAAAACAAAAAATGTGGAACACCAAGGCTATTGGAAGTCTTTTGGCTCAAAAACATGATATGCGCACTGACTGTGAACCATTGATTGATGCATCTATTTTTAGAAGCATAGTAGGTGGGTTACAATACATCACTTTCACTCAACCGATGTGTCCTATGCAGTAAATCTAGACCATCAGTTTATGCAACAACCCACACTCAAACATTGGGAAGGTGTGAAGAGAATTCTTAGATACTTGAAAGGAACCATTGACTATGGACTAAGACTATCTTCCCAGTCTTCACTTAGTCTTTATGGATTCTCAGATGTTAATTGGGCCGGTTGTCCAAAAACAAGAAGGTCCACTACTGGTTATTGTATCTACTTCGGGTCAAATTGCATCTCTTGGACAACAAAAAAGCAAACTATAGTTGCAAGATCCTCTACTAAGCAGACTATAGAGCTCTTGCATCCACCACTGCTAAACTAACATGGATTTTTTATATTTTACGAGACATTGGAGTGTATCTCTCTAGGCCAACCATGTTATTCTATGATAATATTAGTGCATTATTTATGATAGTTAATCCAGTTCTTCATGCTCGAACGAAACATATTGAAATAGACTATCACTTTGTGAGAGAAGAAGTTGCTCTTGGCTCTCTTGTCACTCAATTTGTGAACTCTGCAAACCAAAATGCAGACATATTTACAAAACCTCTTTCCAAGAATATGTATCAAAAGTTAAGGAACAAGCTTGGAGTGCACATCTTACTGCCCTCCAGCTTGAGGGGGAGTGATAAGGGAGATCACAAGTCAATGGGCCAACCCACCTCATCAGCATTACAAGCAATGATTCAATTATGTCCAAAGATAAGCACAGCACATCATGATTCAAAAAATCTTAGAAAGTGATTTTCTGAGATGGACTTACAGAATGGCTATTTGCTATGTTTGGCTTGACAGCACATATAGATCAATGGAATTGCATATAGAGCTAGCCTGAGCTATTAAATCTATTGTGTAGATTCACAAATCTTGTTTTTAAAAGGAAACCATATCATTGTATAATGAGAAAATGAGGAATGGGCTAATCACGTTTTTTGAAGGTTGAACGCTCACAAAGGAATGGGCTAATCACGTTTTCTGAAGGTTGAACACTCACAACTTTTCAAATCATTCCATCTGTCTTATCTTTTTCTTCAATTATGTATGTAGTATTATTTGCATCAAAAACATCTTATTTATCTTATTATATGTGTGGTCTGTGTAATATGTCATTATGTATTAGATTACTATTTTATAGTAAATATTGTGTTTAAAATATTATGACCCTGAATGGGTTGTCCGATCGATAATTGGGCCCAAGTCCTACTTGATGTTAGGATTTTGATGGAAAAGTGCTATCTTTTCGCTTCTATATTTGAACAACACAACCACAGTCCACTAGTAGTGAATATATACATAGAGAGAGAGAGGGAGAGAGAGAGCATATCAAATTTTATGTGGAAAATGAAAAACTGGCCTTCAAAATTAAGTAAAAACAATGGGACCAAAGTCATCAATTTTCATTATTAAAAATGGGATTACAAAAATCTTCTCTAAACACAACTAGAGGATGACAATACAAGCAATTCAATATCATCAACTTCTTGGATTCCAATAAGAAGGAAGGCAAGAGAATACCTGAAAAATATAGCTCCTCCAATCCAAATAGTAGAATGGGCAAACCTATTGCTTCTTACTGTTGAGTGGATGACATTTTATTTTTTTATTTTTTATTTATTTTTGCATTGTTGGTCCTACGGACATAAAAAGTAAGGGGCACCTTTTCAACAAGTCCAGCCTCTATTCCATTACATCTTTACTCCCTTCCAAATCCAATCTTCAGCTCATCTTTTCTTCAAAGCACAAGTGAGTAGTGACGCAAATTTTTTCTTTCTTTTTTCCTATTCCCAACTTTCTGACAAAACCCTTTAAAAAGTGCCTTTTTTTACTCGATTACATGAAAACTTGCTTTCCAAGCAAGCCCACCACTTCTCATACAATGGGCCATCTCTTTTGAGAATATAATAACGTGCTTTTTGGGCTCCAAACTCATGAGTAAAAAGATCCCACAGATCTACCCATTTGTTGGCTCAGCGTGCAGAGAACGTAAATTAGGCCCGCTCTAATCTGAGTCCAATTAACTAGTTCACTGAGCGCTGATGAAGATGAAAGTGGTCACAGTCACTCATCAATTATCACAGTTGATTCTGGTGATGGTCTCAGACTCTTTCTACCCTCTTTTGTGGAAACTTTGAAAAAGTAATATTATTACAGCTCCCTTACCTCAGCACTTGGTTGATGGCAAAGACCAATATTGTTTTTAGTCTCTTCTTTAAACATTGCCAAGGATAGTTGCCATGATGCCATTTTAAGAAATTAACCATTAATTAGGCTAGCATGCTGTGTAGTTGAAGCGCTGTAGTGAGAATTTGGACAACACTATTCACATGTCATCCAATTCTTTAGAATTTGATTATCCAACGAAAGGATTGCACGCTTGGGTCATATATGGCAATCAAATTTTGGGGGAAAGTTTTTGTTTTCCATTAGATTTTCTGTTTTCCATAAGTTATGTAAAACTCATATTTGGCAACTGTAAATCTCCAATGATTTGGGCAAGTGGAAATTCTCATTTTTGAGAATTTTCAGTCCGACCTCCTCCATAGGATTTAAAGATTTTCAATTTTTAATTTTTAAAAATTTACACATTAATACTATTTTTTTTCATATTGTACGCATCAATACATCAATCTTGTGCAATCCTTGGCTAAACAAACCCTCAGTGAGGAAAATCTGTCACAGGGACAACGATGAATCCTCAAAATCTATGAATTTTACACAAATGTGCCCTTCATAGATCTTTGTTTCCATTATAAGAGGAATCTTGTGGTCCTACTCCCATCGAAGGAAATAGAAATCTTTTCTATTGAGGAAACTAATATATCTTTTCTTTTTCGAAAGAAAATTTATATTAATTAACAATAAAAGAGTTAGCTCTACAAAAATCAAAGCAACTTTCTTCTTTATGACAAAATGCTTTTGTTGCACAAAGCCATCCTCAATAAAATTGTGTGTTTTCATCTTCTTCTATCATCTTTTCATATCCAATATCTCTCTCTCTATATATATATATATATATGCATATATTTCCCAAAAGACAGTACCATAAAAGTTATTAAACCGTAATAACCGCGCCAGCTCTAATGTACCCAAGGCTTTGCTACCTCGGGTCTTTTAACTGAAATGCACCAATTTGCAACATTAGTACCTGCTCCTACATTCCCAGTGGTTGATGATGAATGTATGATGTTATTGAGCTATGCAACTCTTTTATGTGGATCATTATTATCTGTAGCTGTTTTAGTCATTACATTTCGAAAAAACCTAGGTATTCCTGATAAAAGCAATCATTGATTAATGGATCATTTTCCTTTGTAAATGAAAAAAGAAGTGCTTTATAAAACACTCCTTTTCTTTCATTTATAAATTATCATATATAAGAGCTATCGATAGCGTTTGAGCATTTTCAAAAGTGAAAACGCTCCTTTTTGCAATAAATAGGAGATTAAGAATGTGAAAAAACAACTAATGTTATTTTTAAAAAAAAGAAAAGGTCATAACATGGCTTGTCCCTTATTAGAGGATAGAAAGAGGGCAAAAGCACTCATTTTTAAATGGGGCTATCTTGAGAATTTCTCAAATATATATATATATATATCACACACATATTTATTTGAAATGTTGCCCCAATTTCATCCATTTAACACCTTTCTTTTTTCAGTTGGCCTAGTGGTTGGAGAGTGATGAGTAAACCTACCCACACAACTAGGGATGGCAATGGGGCAGGTTAAGTTTGGGTCCTCCTAAACCCAAATAAAACCTAATTGGTGTTCCTGTTGTACCATACCTGCTCCAACCTGTGGTAGTTTTGATGGTCGTCATACCTGTCAAGCCCTAGAATTTTTTATTTGGATCGAATCTGTTGGTTGGGTTTGAGACGGGTTGAGAGGGGTTAGATGGGTAGTTTTGTGTAGGTTGGGTTTGAGATGGGTTGAGAGGGGTTAGATGGGTAGTTTTGTGTAGGGCCCATTGGAGATGGGCTGATTAAATATCCTTGGGCCTTGGGCCTGAGTTATTTGATCCTTTTAAGCCAAAGGACCTTGTTTTTAATTTTGTAAAATCACTAAAAAGCAAGGAGCCATTCCTTGTAATTTAGAAAAACCATTACATAATAAAACCCTAAAAGTTTTCCCAATTCTTCCATCCTCTTCCTTTCCTCTGCAATCAAGCTCTAGCAGCTCTCCAAAGAAACCAAGGCTTGATCTAGAAGCTTAGATAGCACCATCACCTTTATCTTCTTCCTCTCTCTTTGTCTCTTCTGATAGTGTCTGTAACCCAATAAGTATTTATCTCCAAACCATCATTAGATTTCTTTTAGTTTATTAGGGTATGTTCTAATAAAAAGATCTGTGTGTCTCTTGGATCTGTAGGATTTCATATTAGAGAATGTTGGATCTGTAGGATTTCATATTAGAGAATTGAGTCAGGATAGAGCTTTGTGCATGATTGGATCTAGACATAACAAATCTGAGTTTGGTAAAAGATTTGAGGCAAGTGGATAATTATAAACGATATAGTTTTTGTTCTTTTGATTTATATGCTTAAAATCTGATTTACTGGATTAGGTTTAAGGTTTTTATTGCAGATTAATAATGGGGATTAGTCTTGGATTGAATATATAAAAATAAAAAAAATAAAAAAACAGAATGTCCGGCAGCAACGCGGGCGGCACGACTGCCAGGCATGCCCAGATAGCGGGCCTACTACCTGGGCTAGCTGGGCAGTGAGCCTGGCCCACGAATGGGTTGTGTCGGGTACCTGGAGCACCTGGGCCGCCGCTGGGCTGGGTCTGGGCTATCGGTTGTGTTGATTTCTATTGGGCCAATTTGATTAAATTATTGATTAAGGTCTAAAACATTAATTACAAGTGGTATAGAATATTGTTTAAAGTTTAATGGTAACTTGATTAGAATTAATTAATTTTTAACTAGTTATAATTAGAATTTTAATTAGGTTTGTTTATAATATTAATTGGGGTTTAATTACTTGTGATTTATATTTTATTTCGTTCGATTAAAATTTAATTAAGATATAATTGGGGATGATTGAATCTTAATTAGAATGTATTTGGAATTCTAATTTGGATTTTAATTTGAGTTTAAATTTCACATCTGAATTCGGGATTTTAAACTTTTGTTTTATATAAAATAAGTAGGTATTTTTATACACAACAATAAAAATTAAGAACTTAATTGTTCCCTCCCCTTTTTTGTCATAATTTCATTAAGTTTGGATTTGAAATTTGGATACCTTTTCACCCTATTTGTAAAACACACTAACGATACATAGTTGGATTAGATGGATTCCTTTATTTTTAGAAAAGCCAGTTGAATGTTCACATGAGAATTGGACTAAATTCAGAATGGAAATGTGAGATTTGGAATGTACCACATGATAGATACTGAAAATAGGATATTGACATCGTGGACTCTCATTTCCATTGTAAAAGAAGGTTGGTTCTCATGTGCATATTTAACTAACTATCACTGTTAAGTGGATTAGTGCCTACCCTCCGAAAACTTGAATTGACACATTATCATAATACACTTTTAAATCAAGTAATCTAAGAACTTGAATTAATATTGGGTTGGATATTAAGAATTAAGGGTTTCATAGCATGGTTCATTGTGCATCAGTAGACGTATGTATTTACATATATATTTTTATATGTCTGAACAACTACAGTTTGAAGGTGGACATATGCCATCGGGTCAATGTGTACTGAGGAATATAGTACACCGTTGTGCCATTTGTTATATCTACAGGAATATCCATTTTTGTATATCTATCTACGGGAATATCTATTTTTATATATCTGTTTACAGGAATACTAGTTTTTGCGTATTATATCTATGAAAGTACCTATTTTTTGTATATTATATCTGCGGGGATGCCCATTTTTATACATTCATACCACGGGGTTTGCATTCAGTATATTTTGGGGTAGAATATAAAATATATTTTAATTCAATTGATTAACATCATTGCTTGCAGTTTACCCTCTTGTTAGATTACGTCAATTTGACCAACTACTTTTAGTGTCTAGGTTTTGTTATCAGTGTTGAACCAGAGGATCAGGTGACGCAGGAGATTCCACCAAATGGTAGAGTTATTGAGTGGACCACTAATGACATCGTCTGAAGTGTCCTACTGTTAATGCTAAGATCGAAATATTAGATTATGTAATAAGGTCATGTCCGGAGCCACTAGCTAAATATTAAATTTATTTGTTTTGAAATTTCAACTTTAATTATCATTCTTCGAAGCACTTGACCCTGATTTTATTATCATCAATATTTGTTATATAGTTGGTATATGCTACTCAGCTGCGTAAATTATGGATTTTAGTTCCGTGTGTGATTATAGTTGCTTGATAACCAAGCATAGCCTCACGAAGAACTTTGATCCGGCTTAGTTTTGGGGGTGTGACAATACGAAACCCACGCCATGACAATTGCTGTTCGGGGCAGGTCTGATAGTTGTTTATTTTAATATTTTAAAAAAATTATGAAAAAAAAAATCATGTGTTACAATTGATTTAAAATCATGTCCTCTAGGAGAATATCTATCTTTATTGCCACTTGCTTTACTAAGCTCTTATATGTTAAAAAAATGCACACAATAATATATAAAGTAAAGATAAACGAAGCTACTTGGGTTGATTCACCTAAAAAAGCCAAATCTACCCTGAACCCAACTCAGGCTACTTTGGCTCATAATATTTCAACCTAATCTTGGATATTTCTAGTGTAGGACTTGAACAAATTCTCCCTATCTTGGCTCACGGGAGTACTTGACTTGATTTTTCCACAAGGTCTCACACTCTCTCCCACAAAAAATAGAGCAATCCGCTCAACTCTAATACCATTTGTAATGACCCGGGCACACTACTCACACAATATTGTCTACTTTGGCTCATGGGATTCTAACCCAATCTTGCCTTATGGTTTTAAAAGGTCTCATATGGGTTAAGATACAGGCCAAACTTATATACTAAGATCATGACTTGGATATTTCCAATGTGAGACTTAAACAAATTTTCATAGTGCTAACCGAAGCACTAAATCCTTAACCTAACGGATTCCCCTATCTTGACTCATAGATACATCTGATCTGGTCTTACCTCAAAATTTTACCCAGGCGTATTGGGATCTCACACATCACCTACATAAAAGAATTGACTCCGACTATGGGAGAGGCGGTCTATCCACAAAGGCAGCCATTTAATTCCTCCCTCTA
This sequence comes from Sextonia rubra, assembly GCA_037013555.1. Taxonomy (NCBI): domain Eukaryota; kingdom Viridiplantae; phylum Streptophyta; class Magnoliopsida; order Laurales; family Lauraceae; genus Sextonia; species Sextonia rubra. The sequence continues at coordinate 97,721,787 of JASUAD010000001.1, read as the reverse complement.
GCATTTAGCACACTGTCATGGGGAGTATATCCCTGTAAATATTTCTTTTCAAGTGTAGTAGCTATCAGCCATCAAAATTCAAAGATAAAAAGTATGGTCAGGCATGCTTTTCATTAGTCAATTGTCATTCATTGTATCGTTCTCACATTGTATAGAGATTAAAAGAACATGGCCTTATAAGTTGTATATCTCAACACATGTCATATTCATCGAGTTTTATATGTTTACGCATGTCATATTCCTCGACATAAAGTTTAGTATATTTGGCTTCTTCTTCCCATTTGAATACATCATAGCCGGCGTACGGCAGTCTTTATAAAAATGCAAAGGCCTGTTGGTTCTGTGGAGCCCTTCCTTAGGCCACTGCTTCACCTGGTGGTAGATGTAGTCCTTTTGGGCTGTAATTATTAGATCCAGAGTGGTCGAGAGGTTTAGTCGCATAAGGGTTGAGAGAACTGAGAAGAGACATGAGGAAACAAGAATTGGAATTTCACCTGTAGTTTCCCAAGTTTTCACGGTAATTTACATGTGTGTTGTATAGACATTGTATTGTTTTTTATATGTGAAATATTATCAGATGAAATGGTAACCTTAGGCAAATAAAGTTCAGCATGTAGGGTCAGTGTTGGCCTACGACCAAATTTTCCCTCTTCACACCCATTACATTACAAGAATTAGTACCTGCTCTAATTTGACACTAAAAGCATATTTATTTGCATAGAATATATAGGATTCATATCATAAGGGGTTAAAAATAAATATCCAAAGTGACTGTACAAAAATGGCCATCAGATAATTTTTCCTTTAATGGGAAGTGAAAAGGGGAAGATAAAAAATGAACACCAACCATTTCCTTAGTAATTCAAACTGTAAGAAAGTCAATGTCTTATTTACAATGCTGCCTTACATCTTTCGCCCGTCACATTAAATCATTCATGCTTTACCTTTTGGTATTAAACGGTAAGGGCGTCAGTAGGTTCCTCATCATAAAAAAGACACTTAATGTTAAATTCACTATTTGAATTTAATAATGTAAATCACAGTGCTATGTTCATTTGCATTAAAATATATAGAAATTAAATAAATATGGTGGTTTAAACGTTAATCAAAGCTGAATCCCAAAAATGAACATCAAAAGCATTTTCTTTTACATTCCAAGGATTTTAAACTCAGTAGCTCATTCGTTGGCCAGGCATTGTTATTCACATAATCAAGACATAGACTTGGATAGAGAGTTGTCTTTTTTTTAAGGGTGGATTTGTGGTTTTTGTTTAGATTATTTTCTTATAGATGCTTCTTGTTTCTGGTTGGAATGAAAAGCTCTTTATATATATATATGACATTTTCTTTTATTCTAATTCCTAAAAATTAAATGTTATTTGTGTTGGAAGGCAACTGTCAGTATCCCTAGATATTATACAAAGATTATTACGGAAATAACTTTAAATGATGATAATTCAACAACCATACCTACAAGATCTCTCTGATTTGATCTCGGTCTTAGTGCAACTCGAAAATCTCAGGACCTTCTACTATATTCCTATATGCTCGAACTTGCACCGGGATGTGGGCCTCTTCTACAAATTCTCTTTACTTTCAAAAACGAAATTTCTCTTGTTACGTTTACTAGAGGGCAATAGCGCACATTGATAAGCTACACTGGGGACCTTAAGACAGAAATAAGGAATATACTTCTCAAGGAAACAAGAAACCCTAATTCGTCCCAAATTAAAATCCCGGTTCCATAAATTACAATTCAGTCCACTAGAGAATTATAATTCCACTCTTCTCCTTATTCTTAAAATTATATTTCGAGCTTTTTGTTATTAAATACTTGTTAATCTCCCCATATTAAGATTACAAATATCCATCAATCAAATAATTACTAACATTTATGTTTAATCGATATCTTTATAATTCCTTAAGACCTTACACTTAACTTATTTGATATGTTGGACACAAAGTCCACCTGTAGGGTTTAATATAATCAGAACTTATAAACTTCATTGAGGGGAAATCGTCAATTTGTGTTACAGGACATGGATTATATCAATAAACTAATATTCACCATACACGTAATTTAGTCATCCAATTTACTGAGATTATTGACCCATAAAAGGTCTTACTTCTTTATAAATCAAAATGACAAACACTAAATGTATGTGTCTATTATTTATCTTGAGATTAAGAGTACAAGCACTCATAATAACCATTTGGATGTTAATCGTCTTATATAGTTAGTATAAAGATAATAAACTCAAAAGCGGCCATGTTCAATACACACAAAGCGTACTAGTATAACGAGTTGAAATTATACCGTTTCGCGCAGCCAAGGCAAGCCTGCTAAAACATCATGCTATGATCGTATCGATGGTGTATCCAACTCCATCTAGATTATGAACAACAATAACTTATAATTCTATAAGAACCGACAAATAAGTATTCCGTGCGTAAGCTGAACTCTATACACCAACTTGTTTACTTTATACAATAAAATATACACATATACATAACAAATAACAATGCAACCATTTACCCATACAAATTCTTATTAAGATAAAAAGATAAACTTTATTAATAAATAAATCAGTCAAAAAAATATATAAAAGTATGCTTTTAATATAAATTTTGAACAATTCAATGTTCATTTTGTAAGAAAGTTACCTTTAAAATTCATTTTTAACCACCCCATCTAGTAGTTTCTTATGCATTTTAATGCAAACAAATTGGCCAAAAAATGCTTCATTCAATTTAAACTTGTAACTTTTTTGCTCTTAAATCAATTTTAAGAAGAGAGTAGCTATGAACTCACAATCCATCTCAATTCACTCACCCCATTTTCAAAAAAAAAAAAAAAAAGATAGTGCAATGACCCAATTGCCCTCCCCTTCTCTCCGCACTCACCTTCCACTCCTCTTTCCCCCTTCCCCACCTTCCCCTCCCAACGACAATCACTGGCTCCAACGAAGAAAGCCGGCGGGTCTCCCTCGCTTCTCTCTACCTCTTCTTTTCTCTTCCTCTCTCTCTCCTCTCTTACCCTCTTTTTTTTTCTTTCTTTCCCTCCCCTCCCCTCTCCTCCCCCTCTACCCGATTGGACAGAGGAAGAGGGAAGGGAGAGAAAAGAAGAGGAGAGAAAGGAAAAGGGAGAGGGAGGGGAGGGATCATTGGCCACCTGATCAGGCAAAGAAGGATGGGGAGGGGTGGGAGAGAAAAGGGAGACGGAGAGAGAGTGGAGGGAGACCGATCGGCTTCCTAAGCGGAGCCAACGATCGCCGCTTGGAGGGGCAGGTGGGTAAGGAGGAGAAGTGGATGGTGAGTGGAGAAAGAAGGAGAGGGCATTTGGATCATTTCACCTCTTCTTTTTTCCTTAAAAATGAGTGAGTAAATTGATACGAATTGTAAGTTCATAGCCACTCCCATTTAAGAATCAGCATGATTTCATCAGAACACACCTACATCAGGCATAGGAATGTGAGCATGAGTTTGGGTCAACTAAATTAGTTGAGCCATGTGGGGCTGTGATATATTCTTGTAAAGAGAATGGTTTCGGTAAGCACTATTATACGCTTTAATGAAAGAGAAGTGATTACTTTATTGAAGCTCTAGAAATGCACGTGCGGATTCTTTGTCAAGATGGCCCACCAATTACGTGACTTTTTGGATGCATGCACAAGCATCTTAAAGGTTTGATCAAGGTTGAGAAAGAAGAAACACCAGATGTTAAATGATAATAATGAAGTATGTGTTGCAATTGGGATTATTTGTCAGGATGGACGGTGGGTATGGATTCATTGTCGGCCACTTTTGGTGGCTGGTTTAAATTTTTAATTTTTTTCAAGGCTGCAGCATTCTTCCTTTTCTCAAGTTAAAGAAGAAAGGTTAAGAACTATTTATCCTAATCCAGATTGCAGCTTTAATTAGTGCGCATCAACTCAAAGCACACTCAAAAACCCGTTCTTTCTTGCCTAAGATGACTGTGTCTCCAGGCCAGAGAGTCCAACAAGCCAAATTAGCCAGACGACGTCTGACCCAAAACTCGGTGAGCCCAGCACTACGGGAAAAGTGACCATTAGCGACACTTTTGACGTGGCAGTTTTGATATTCCGCCGCTAAATATTGTTATCAGCAGCAGATTCATATGTCTGCCGCTAATAAGATAAAAAATTTCTTCTCCCACCATCCCGAAAGTAGCATGGGGGAACTTGCAATTGTTTTTTATTGCGTAGATGGATGGTTGTTTTTTTTCTAATTCTAGCTCAAAGCAGGAGGGCCCAAGACGGGTCCTTGGGCCAACACTATTGGGCCTACAATAGACTCGGTTGTGTCCCTGAGGCCCGAGATCTATTATGCCTAGTTCCTCTCATCCTTATTACTCTCGTTGTCCTCTCACCAAAACTAGGGCATGCGACGGTAAAAAAATTTCTCCTCACCAAACAATCTAGACTTGAAGAAAATCGTCATCTCTCATCGCTCTCTTTCGATCCTAATCGCTCTTAGCGACTTGAAGAAAATCGTCATCTCTCAACTAGATCTCAGATAGAGAAGTAGGTGCGTGTTTCTAGGGTTTTTTTGTTTCGGTTTCCTTTTTTCGTTCTTCCTTCAAGATCTGTTCATATGCATCTGTTTTTCTAGCATTTTCGTTTGATTTCGTTCCAGATCTATGTAAGTTTGTTGCGTTTTTTCTTTATTAATGTTAGATCTAGGGTTTCTTTGTAGCTTTTCAAATTTGTTTTTTTTTCCCCTTTAGTTTCAAGTTTGTGTTTTTGAATCTCCTTCAAAAGAAAATGGAGAAGGAGGAGGAGAAATATTCTGATTTGAAATGGGAAGAGGCAACAAAAGATTCTAATTTGAAACGGGAAGAAGAGGAGAAAGAATCTGATTTAAACAAGGAAGAACAAGAATAGAAACAAGAAGAAGAGGATGAAAAGGAATCCGATTCAAAAGAGGATAAGAAGGATTGCTCATTCAATCTTCACAGTGGAACGTGTAAGTTCGGATTGAATTGTAGGTTCAATCACCCACCTAGGCAAAAAAGCCAGGTACTATGACTTCATGTAACTATGATAATTTGTGCTTCTGAAGAAATCACCATCTGGGGTTCAAATGCATACTGTGTTTTTTTTTTCAAAATATTTAGATGTGATTATTGGGTTTGTGGAATGGGTGCAGGTTTGGATGCTGCACATTTGTTATGTGCTCTATTTTTTGTTTTTATTATCTTTTCAATGGTTGAGAATCTACCTTTGTAATATGATCGCTGAAACTGTAGAACAGACTACGGCATAAATAAGTTCGATAAAAACCATTAAAAAATAATTTGATAAATTTTCCAACAAGAAAGTTTTATCTTACTGCTTAGTGGACATACTGAGCTTTCTAATCTTTTATCATGGTGTTATTTGTGTGACTGTGTGCTTTATGGCATAAAATTGAAGACAATTGATGCTTGGGAACGTGATTTTGAGTAGAAAAAGAATTCCTTTACATTCTAATAGAAGTGCAATATTCATTATTCCTCCAACAAATTATTGGTTTTTAGGAACTAAGGTCACATGGAGTTGGCTGTGTTATACTGCTTAAACCACAGGACATATCATTTGAATCTATAGATATGATTTGTAGTTCACCATGTAGCATAATTTGAAGTTTAATTGCATTTTCACTTTCTTTTTAGAATAATGTTTATCCTTAATCTGATTTCTTCTCCACCATGGCTATCTACAGGTCTTGAATCAAATTGTATATGAACTTCCAGCTGAGTATCGTTTGTCTGACACATATCATTGCCGGTCTTTCTTTTCTGCCAAATGTACAATGGAGCAGAACTTGTTGAGACTGTAATTCAATTACACCTAAAGTTGTTAAAGAAAGAAAGTTTTTGAAATGATTTCAGGGTCAATGTTTCTTCTTTTTGAGCTTGAAAGCTATAGGGTGAATTAGAATGAGAGGCCATTTTGGCTTGAAGTGAAAAGGAATTAGAAGCAACATGTTTGCATGTAAGAAGATACATTATTTGTAGTAAGTGGAGAAGTAATACTCAAAACATTATTAGAAAAAGAGTAAAAATTAGTCTATTCATTTTGCTGAGAGATTATTATCCTATCCTTTCAAATGTTTACTGTCTTTTTTACACATATAGCCTATCTAAATGGTGAAATTTACCTGTATGCATAAATCCTTGTTATAAAATAAATCCAAAACCTTCTTTGCCATTTTCAAGGGCAATTTTTTTTTATTAAAACCATTTTAGTGGCAGCAAAAAGCTGCTGCTAAAAATGCTTAAAAAAGCACTATCCGTTTAAAAAAAATACATTTTTAGTGGCACATTTTTATATTAATAGCGGCAATTTTTTAACTGTCACTATTGCTTGTTTTCTGCGGCATACACTTTTCCACTGCAAAAAGCCAGAGAGCAATAGCGAAAGGAGATTTCAGTGACACAAATAGCGGCAGACATTTGTTTGCTGCAAGAAGGTTTTAGCGGCAGTTTTTATCTTTTAGCAACAGAAAAAATCTATTGCTATATGCTTTTTGTTTTGTAATGCAGGTCACATGGCTCAGTGACCTAGTCATAGGGTTTTTAAGTTTCAAGGATCCAAATAAGGCTAATTTTACATGCAGGGTAAATTGATGGTGTATATTCACCTGAATTTGCAAATGTGAAGCCCAGTTTGGATCCATCGTTGGCTCATGTCCCATGGGCTGGGATAAGTTTCAGTAACCCATACCACCCAGTGATAAGTTTTCCTTTTTTTTATCATCTTCACTTTTATTTCTTTGTCATTTAATCAGGATTAACTTAGTAGTCATTAAGTTCATAAATTGCATATTTATGAATAGAATGAATTAGAGACTTAATTGCATCAATTTCCATTTAATTTTAGAGAAAATTATATCCACACCCCCTGTATTTTACCCTAATTACAAGGATATTTCTTCTCTTTTCTGAAATTACACCATACCTACTTCTAATTCAGATGTATTACATCTGTACCCTCTGTCATGAATGTCTTTACCGACAACTTAAAAAGGTAATGTATCAGCAACACATCCATATATAATACCCATTTTACCCCCACACCAACCCTTCTCTCTCTCTCTCTCTCTCTCTCTCTCTCTCTCTCTCTCTCTCCTCTTTGCAACTTTCAAGTCGTCAAGTGGTGTTTTAACAAGATGGGATGTGGGGCCATGTGTCCCACTTGATGGGTGATCAAATCTGATCATCTGGGAGGAGACTCTTGTTTGACACTTGTGGTCTAGGACTAAAATGGGTTGGGCCCAGGTGGGTCCACCATTCATCACCGACCCAAATCCAGCCACATGAACCTTTCTTATCTTATCGACACTAAACTTCTATCGACACTAATATTTTCAATGGCTGATGAGCACAAAGAAGATGCGTGTGGGGAAGAAAAGATAAGACATGAAGATGCTGGTGGTTTTTGCGTGTAATATTTTCAATGGCTGATCTTCCAGTTCACCAATTTCATTACGAATCAGGCAAGTCTCGAGGCCGTCAGTGGATCAGGGATGATTCATGTGATCGACTTTAAGATCAGGCTAGGCAGCTAGTGGCTTCTACTCATGCAAGAGATCACGATGAGATGCTGGGACCCGGCTAGGGTTCTGTCGCCGCTGTCGCTTTAGATAATGGTGGTGTGTGGCGGGCGTTCCCCTTCTTCTCCAAAACCCTTTCTCCATTTCTCCATCTCACTCGTTCTCATGCCTTTTCTTATTCTTCTTCCTCTTTTTCTTCCTTCAAAACCCTCTCAATGCCCAAGGCAACACCCCCCCACCCACCCCCCCCCCAAAATCTGTTCTTTTGTCACCAATCTCCACCATCTGCAGAAAAATCTAATCTTTCCATGTCAAAGAAGTAGCTGCATCAAGAACGCCCCAAGAACCAACTCCGCTTATCTGCTCCAAAAACGACGATCTTAGAGAAGCTTTCTTTTTTTTCTTCCTCTTTCTCTTCTCTTAAAACCCTCTCAATGCCAAAGGCAAAAACCCCCCATCCATCCTCTTGCCACCCATCTCCTCCACCATCTACAGAAAATACAATCTTTCCAAGTAAAAGAAGCAGCAAGGTTGAGAATGCCCTGAGAACCGGCTCCGCTGCAAGCTCAACATCTACTCCAAAAAGGGTGATCTTGGAGAAGCTCTACGCCTTTATGGTGAAGCTCTCTCCGCTGGTGTTCCTCTCTCTCAATACCATTACAATGTTCTCCTTTACCTTTGCTCCTTGTCCTCTACTTCGAATTTGGGTCTCAAAAGGGGTTTCGAGATCTTTCGCAAAATGGGTGTCAACCAGATCCCCCCAAATGAGGTACTTTCACCAAATTGGCTACTGCGATGGATGACCCACACTTGGCTTTTGATTTGGTGAAGAAGATGTTGAACTGTAGTATTTTTGCTGTCACTCCTTTCTTCTCCATCGATTTCTCCTATTTGCCGTAGCAATCTAAAATCATGATCGTTGTAGCGATGCAGATCAATCATCTGGTGGAGCCCACCACTTAAAACAAAAAACATCTATGGTTTTATTGGATGGATGGTCTAGATTGAAGTATGGGACCCATTTTAAACTAAATTATGGAGGTCTTGATTGTTCATATGGTGGTGGAGGGTCTTGATTCTTCATATGGCGGGGCCCATGATTGTGTGAAATGCAACTAGAATCTTGCTAGGGAGCCTACTGCCGTTGGTAGAAATCAATATAGAAAATGAGAATTTTAATTAGAAAATAACATTCCGTCAGTGTTAAAAGGGTAAAATGGCTTTTTCCATCATCTCCGTCGGGAGACAATGTCTGACAAGGGGCATCAATGTAAATTCAGAAAACCAAGGGGGTCCCTTTTTTTAGGACTGCTTATCTTAAAATGGTCATACCTCTTAAACCATAAGTCCGATTAGAACAAATGACCCACTATTAGAAATTTTTTTCAGAATAAATGTTCGTAGAGCCCAAGATCACTCAAATAGGAGTTAAAATGAGAAAGTTATGGGCCAAAAAAGTTTTAGGTACATTTTTAGACGAGATTGTAATTATATCCACACCATTAAAGATCTAGTGCTTCACATCCAAAGTGGGACCCCATTTAAGGAGATGTCCTTGTTAGAGATGAGTTCTATCTACATAGATAACCGTATTCTTAACTTGGCTACTAAGTCACCTAGTTGTTGCAAACTCTATCAATAAGTAATAGAAGGTGTCCAGGTCCAATGTATCTATAAGAGATCTACAAGCATATATGGAAATCAAACAAGCAAGTGTCGACGCATCCCAATTTTCCCCACCTTTTAGGTCCTCATCTCTCTCCCCTCTCTTCTTTATTCAATTCTCTCTCTATAGTGTAGAAAAAACTTAGAAAAAATATTTTGGTATTCTGGAGCCTTGTTCTAGAAACTAAAATTTAAAGAGAAAATTTTGAGAGCTTTCATTGTAAAATCTAGGATATCAACAAATAATTTTAAAAGTTCTTTTACTATAGAGGAGTAGATTACCAAGATCAGGATATCTGATAAAGTTAAGTAACTAATTTACTGTTTTTCTGCAATTCAATGTAGTAGTTTAATTGTCTCTGTTTAATGCATGCTTAATTGTCACGCCCCGAACCTGAGATTTGGAAATTAGGGTGGAACTTGAGGCACAACACACGTAATCCCGTCACAACTCGTACCATGCCAAGACACGTACAACTGCTACAAAGGAAATTCCACAAGTATGTGTGAGGGAGATCCATAAACACATATCAATCATATTGAACAATTAAGTAGAAACCCGTAGAATTCACTTGTACGTATCATAGACTTTGATAAAACATTCATTCATTCATAATTATAACCCAAAGTCTATTACTTAACCACCCACACACACTTGGTAACAAAATATTTAAACATAAACATAGTCCAAAGTAAGATAACCATCAGCAGTAACTCTAAACTAAAATGATAATGATGGCATGACTCCTTCATAGGCCAATCATGGTCAAGCCTAAGCAACCCAAACAACCCTACAAAACACTACGTTGGATGACTAGTAAAATATGTTATCCCCATTCCACTCATCTACACCGTGAGGTACCTTTGGGGTTCCCTCCGGGGCCGCTTTAACTAACGCACTGGCATCGGGTTCTGTACTTATAACACCAATGATAACACCGTTAACATAATGGTTAAGCAAATATAGAGCACATAAGACTATCACAGTGTATCAAATAAATTAGAAACATATTAATTTAAAAAGAGCAATAATCGAAAGTTAGGCATATTGTCCGTGTGAATAAGCATGAATAATAAATCATAAACAGAAATACCATAACATTCTAGTTGGAATCTTCTCTCTATAAAAAGCATATCATACTATTGGAGATCACTAATAGTCAGGTCAAGACCATCTAGCTACCCTAAGAGCACCGACCAATTCTTCATACAACTACTACAGTAAAGAACATATATAATACCCTCATTCGGTCCCGTCAATCCTCCTATGGGTACAAGCTAAGTAATGCGGATTCAATGTATCAAAATCGATCAGAATTCATACTTTCTTACGTATCATTCGTAACAATTGTCACACCACGAAGTCGGGAATTGGGGATTAGGGTGGATCCCGAGACGTGCACACATAATCCCGTAGCCATTCGTTTCACATCAAGACACACACAAACCGCTATAAGGGAGATTCCACAGGTACATGTGAGGAAAATCCATATACACGTAACAATCAATTACATAATTAAGCAAAAACCCAGAGAATTCATATATAATTCATCATAGGCATTAATAAATCCACAATCATTCATTCATTAATGTAAACCAAGTCCATTAGTTAAACCATCCACATGCACACAATACTAAGAACATAAACATGTCCATCTTCAAGAAAGTCAAGTCCCTCAAATAGAAACTCCAAAATATCATAGTATGACTACAACCAAGCATGGTAATGTTCTAAACAAACCCCTAAACATGAACCCTATGATGCACTACATAGGGTAAGTAGTAGAAGACATCATCCTGTCCACCCGTATACGCCTTGAGGTACCGTTGAGGTTCCCTTCGAGGGCGCGTCAATTGCCGGATTGGCATTAGATTCGGTACTTGTAACACTAAGGATAGCACTGTTAACACAACGATTAAGCAAATATAATAATTCATAAGACTATCATAATATATCAATTGAATTAGAAAACATGCTGATTAAAAGAGAACAATAATCGTAAGCTAAGCATATTGTGCATGAACAAGAATGAATAAAGAATCATATATAGAAAGATAATTATATACTAATTGGCATCTACATGGCTATCTTCTCTCTAAAGTGAGAGCATATCATACAATGGAAAATCACTAGTGGTCAAGCCAAGCCCATCTAGCTATCCTAAAAGCGCCGACCAACTCTTCATGAAACACTCCGACACTAATTAAGTATGTTTAACAACTAATTGATTTCGTTATTAGTGAGTTCCCAGAGAACTAGTTTAGTTACGAATGTTTTGTCTTAATAAATCACATTTCGAGTCATGGATAGGTAGTTGGGTTGAGTTTAACCTCGATTAGGTATATACGAGCCCTTTTTTGTAATTTTAGACTTTATAAGATTATGTCATTCATGCATCATATTAGTGTTAGCACATATATCTTGTCAAGCTTGTTAACTTCAATAACTGACTTGAATGCAACTAAAGTCGTTTGAAGTAGTTGGTCGTTCATTTAACTTAAACTGAAATTATCCCAAGAAATAGGGACTTTCTTATAAACCTCAGAAACTATATAAAAACAGTTCACGTAACCATTCGATCTTATCTCCTATATCTCCTGCATATAAGTCTTCTCCAAAGTCGACGTCTTCTTCTTCGTCCTTTTTTTTCTCCTGAACACTCCTCTGCATCTTTTTCTTTCATACATCATGAAGGTAAGCATTTTGTTTTTCATGACAGCTTCCTTGAGTCTCGATGACTCTTAATTCTCTGTATACACTCATGTCTTTCCTTGCTTCTTACATGCATGGCAATTGGGTCTACCCAAATTAAGCCAAAGAAAGGTTTAGTAGCTTGAAAAGCTTAATTGAGGCAAGTATAAGTAGAGTTTGGTTAAATACCTATTGGTATATCTTATTTTTATGCTTCTACAAAGTTTGGTTAAATACATGTTTTTTTACAGTCCTTCTAGTGTCTTTCTAACTTCCTTGTTTGATTTTGCATATAATTCCCAAGTTATGTAAGGAAATTCAAGTTCTGTAACGAAAGCAAACTGCTCCAGAGAATCTGAAACTTACCTCTACGCCGTAGGTCTTCCACGCCTCAAACTTCAGAGAGTAGAAAAACTAGGAGTTGCACTATGGCCAAGCTACGACTAAGCCGTAACCTAACCATAGCCAGCCGTAAGTCATTTCACAGCTTGAAAACTTGAGAGTAAGAAACTTAAGATTCTTCTATAGCTAAGCCATGGTCAAGCCATAAAATGTGATACAGCTAAGCCGTAGTCAAACAATGGCTCAACCGTAGAGTAAAGACAACTAAGCCGTAAGACGAATCATGGTTCAACCATGGCTCAATAGTGATTGCAGAAGAATTTGAGGAACTACAGCTAAGCCGTAGTGCATATTACGGCTAAGCTGTAAGTCACCCACGGCTAATCCGTTAGGCCACTGACACCCAAGGTGAAATTAGGTACTGTTAAGGGACCCTGTAGGGCCTTAACTTTGGATCCTTTTACCTCATAAACTGATCCCATAAAAAAGAATGGAATGTCATGAATGGTCTTGAGGGCTGAGACTCATTCATGTGTGTTGTCCATTTGTTAAGCACCTCCCCATGGGTATTGGTTTAAAGGACTTCGATACACATCTCTGATACAATGTAACACCAAAAGAAAAACAATTGTGTATCGAATAACTTAAAACTACATCAACATGCACGGTTAAAAACAATGGATAACTAGACTAGGGTTGGCTAATAAACCACCGTGATCCCATGAAACTAAATCAAATTGCATAGCATACTGAATTACAGTTATTGTCCTCTATTCTTTTAATAAGGGTTTGAAGTGAATTATCATTTCTCAATGGGTTTTATTTGTGATATACGTTTCCTATCAATTATGATATTGAATCGAAGTAAATTGAGTACGAATATATACTGTATGCCATTGTCCTTCCTGGATGAATAAATTGTCTGCTTTATGAATTGAAATATTCTGGCTCTACTCAACCTTAGGCTTATGATACCCGACAAGGTTTACTTTAGTGAATCATGTATGTTACCGCTACAGTGTGCTTTTCGTGGGGCTTCCAAACTCCAGGAACTAGAGATCCATTTGTAACCTGGCCCAGTCGATGGTGTTCTCAACACATAGATCCTTAGACAGACAATATTACAAATGTAGTAGCCACATAGTAATGTTTTCCCATTATTGAATCGCATAACATGTTCTATTCGAATGCACAACATACCTAGTATACTACATTGAAATTCTCTCTATGATCACCTATTAGTGATTCTAGTAGATACAATGCGTGTTACCTTACTTTTGCTTATCCTTTACTGAATAGTCTTATTCACTGGTTGTCCATTGGTGTTACAGGCTCAGGTCCCTTTTCTGATCCCTCGAAGGTCAAAGAGACTTCAGAGGAGCTCCTCGATGTCCCATTGGGTTTAGACGAGTGGACAGCAATTAATATCTTATCGATCCACCTCGAAGAGCGACTTGAATTCGTATAGATCTTATCTTGGGTTGTGGTTGCACTAAGTGCATTTTGTTATGTATGGGCCATGATTCCATGTACTTTTCTATGATCCATCTTTTTGTAAAGATACGCTTCTTTTCCATTCTATACATAAAGGTGGTGTTTTTATCGTGAATGTATCCTCCCGTTTCTTTGTATGATACTGACAGCTTCCGCGTATGAATGCTTATTTTTGCCTTGTGTGTGTGCACTTAGACTTGGGTTTAGGTGTGTATACACGAGATTACGTGTGTCACTATTTTAGGTTTAATCCTAATCCCGAACTCTTGGGCTCGGGACGTGACATACGTATAGTATGGTATCAGAGCATGACACAGTCTTCTTAGGCATATAAGAACGTGGTGAGGATACGTAAAAGTAAGTGAATATCAAATATTTAACTCTATAATATAATATTTTGAATTGTTATAGGGGAAGGTGATCGGGTACGTTTTAAGTTTGAGTGTTAATTTCTTGTTTTGCAAGCCATGGCATCAGGATTCGATACAAATAACAACCATGAAGTTAATATGAATCCACTCATAGAAACAAATGAATATGCTCCCTAACAATCGCCTTCAGATACCCAAGACCATTTTATAATGGTGATGCAAGCAATTCAAGCACAATCCCAAGCAATGTAAGCACAGATGCAAGCAATGCAGACCTTGCAAGCACAAATGGCTTCGATGGTAGAATGACAGAGTCAAGCATCAACCCAACCACATTAGAGCAACAAGTGGTTTTTCAGCCAAGAGAGAGTGACCCCAATGCCTTGTATGAAAAGTTTGGGAAACTAGGGGCTACAGAATTTCATAGAAAAGAAAATGCTCTACAAGCGAATGAATGGTTGGAGCATACTGATAATCTGTTTGACATGGTTATTTGCACCAACAAACAGAAAGTCTTGCTCACCGCTTTGATGTTTCGCAGTGTGGCAAAGACATGGTGGAAGAATGTGCGGGATTCATATAAGGACATGCCTGGTGCTATAGTATAGGAGACTTTTAAGAAGCAATTTAAAAGGAAGTTTATCCCGTCTCATGTTCAAAGGGAAAAAGAAGTGGAGTTCTTGGCATTACAGCAGCAACAGATGTCGATGGCGGACTATGTACATACTTTTACCCAATTATCCCAATATGCAGAAGACTTGATCAATATGGAGGAGAAAAAGGTTAACAGGTTTATCATTGGCCTGAATCCCATGTATAAGGATTATGTTACAGCTTTCCATCAGCCCACTAGATTTGATTATGCAGTAGATAGGGCCTATTCTGCTGAGGCAAATGCTCGTGAGAAAAGAGCTACAGACCCCAAGAGAAACACATCCTTTGGTGCTAAGGGACAAGTACATAAAAAGATGAAGGGCAGATAAGGTACTACAAGTAAAGCAGGTGTCAAATGTAATCATTGTGAGAAGCCTCACAAGACTGAGTTATGCTGGAGGCATATAGGAGCCTGTCTGATTTGTGGTTCCATGGAACATCATATGGCTCAATGTCCAAAGCACAAGCCCACTCAACAGACAAGGCCCACTACTCCCACTAGCAAAACAAACAACAGCAATCATGTCAAGGCCAGAAGCCAAGTCACCAGAATGCTCGTCCTTATGCCACCATTCATGAGAGCGCGAAGGATGCGGATGTGGTGGAAGGTATTCTTTTGATTGATAATGCAGAAGCACAAGCCCTATTTGACTCGGGATCTACGCGTTCATATGTAGCACCCCATTTTGATGTAAAGCTACGAAAGCCGCCTAAGCCACTTCTATATGTATTGGTGGTGTCCACTCCTATTGGCACGAGAGTGGAATGTAGTTTATACTACCCCCAATGCGATGTGCGGATAGAAAGTCATCAACTCCTCGTTGACTTATTTTTGCTGTCGATGTTAGATTTCAGTGTCATTCTTAGAATGGATTGGTTAGCAAGGTATCATGCCTGTGTGAATTTTTATAACAGGACAATCTACTTTGATTTAGGAAATGAGTTCCGTTTTGAGGGAAATCAGAAGAAACTTCCTAAGCACGTTATCTCTAGATTCAAAGTGGATAGGATGATACGCAAAGGGTGTGAAGGCTTTATTGCCTTTGTCATTAAGAAGAAGGAACTCAAGAAGCTTAGAGAGATTTCGGTTGTACGTGATTTCCTGGACATATTTCCCGAAGAAGTTTCAGAGCTATCTCCTGTTCAGGAAGTTGAATTTTTTATCGACTTCGTCTAGGTACAGCACCGATAAGTAAAGCTCTATATCTATGGCTCCTGTAAAATTACTAGAGTTGAAAAAACAATTACAGGATTTACTTGATAAAGGTTTCATACGCCCTAATGTGTCACCATAGGGAGCCCCGGTGTTGTTTGTAAAGAAAAAGGACAGCACATCTCGAATGTGTATTGACTGCCGACAGCTGAATTAGATAGTAATAAAGAACAAATATCCTCCTGCTATTTTTATGGCTTTGATGAATAGGGTCTTCACTCCTTTTTTGATTACTTTGTTATGGTTTTCATTGATGATATTTTGGTATATTCAAAGACAACTGAGGAGCATGCAAACCATTTGAGAAGAGCATTACAATTATTAAGAAAACGTAAATTGTATGCCATGTTTAAGAAATGTGACTTCTGACTTGAACAAGTAGCTTTTCTCAGTCATATCATTTCACGAGATGGTTTGGCAATTGATCCAGCGAAAATCGAGGCAGTTGTGAATTGGCCAAGTCCAAAATCTATGACAAAGATTAGGAGTTTTCTTGGACTTACAAGGTACTATAGAAGATTTGTTGAGGACTTCTCAAAGATAACTGCTCCTTTGACAAAGTTAACTCGAAAGAATGTGCCATTTATTTGGACTGAAGATTGTGAAGCAAGTTTTCGAACCTGGAAAGAAAAATTGACTACCGCTCTAATATTAGCTCTACCCGATGGAAGTGAAGGTACCATATGCAAGGTGATTGCATATGGTTCTAGATAATTAAGGGAGCATGAAAGGAACTATGCCACACATGATCTGGAATTGGCAGCTATTGTGTTCGCTTTGAAATTATGGCGACATTACCTAAATGGTGAAAAATTTAAGGTACATTCAGATCACCATAGCTTGCAATATTTATTCAAGCAGTATGATTTAAATATGAGGCAACGTAGATGGCTTGAATTCATCAAAGATTAAGATTTTCCTATTAAGTATCACCTAGGGAAAGGGAATGTTATGCTAGATGCTCTTAGTAGAATGACAGAAAGTCTCAGTGCTTTAGTGAGCTCAAATTTATTCATACAAGATAAATTCAAAGACATGCCTATGGAAGTAAAATTGGTGGATGATTTGGTGATGTTTGCAAGTACAGTTACTTTCCAGCTTGAGATAATTTAAGCAATTAAAAATAGACAATTTGAAAATCAGAATCTAGTGCGAATTAAAGACCATATAGGCGATAGACTGGATTTCCACCTGGAGGATGGTGTTCTCTATTTCAAGAACCGATTATGCGTACCAGCTTTTAATGGTTTGAAAGAGAGCCTAATGATGGATGCACATTATGCTAGGTATGCAATGCACCCGGGTAGCACGAAAATGTATCGGAACCTAAAGGATCAATTTTGGTGGAACAATATGAAAAGAGAAATCTCAGGATTCATAGCTAGTTGCCTTACATGCCAGCTAATCATCAGAGGCCTCCTGGTTCCTTACATCCATTGCATATTCTCTAGTGGAAATGGGAACATATCACAATGGATTTTGTTTCAGGTATACCCCCGATAAGCAAGAAGAATAATGCCATTTGGGTAATTGTGGATAGGCTAACGAAATCAGCCCACTTTCTTCCATTCAAAAAGGGTATGACAGTTTCCGAAATGGCCAAGAGGTTTGTAGATGAAATTGTAAAGATGCATGGTACGCCAGTGTCCATAGTTTCCAATCGTGATATTAGATTTATATCATCCTTTTGGAAGGCTTTTCAAGAAGCTATTACCAAACTAAGTTTCAGTACTGCAAACCGCCCGCAAACAGATGGGCAATCTAAACACATTATTCAAACTTTGGAAGACATTTTGCGAACCAATGTCCTAAGCTTTGGCAAAAAAATTTGATAAACATCTCTCATTATGCCAATTTGCATATAATAATGATTTCCATGAAAGCATTGGTATGGCTCCGTATGAAGCATTATACAGACGCAAATGTCGGAGTCTAGTTTGTTAGGAAAAAGTTGGAACTAGAAGTTTCCACAGACCAACAATTATTGCTGAAACGACCGAAAAGGTACAAAAAGAGATTGAAAATTTGAAAGTCCCTTATTCGAGACAAAAAAGTTATGCTGATACGTGGAGAAGAGACTTAGAGTTTTAAATTGGTGACTGGGTTTTTCTTAAGGTCTCTCCTATGAATGGTACAATACGTTTTGGCCAAAAAGGCAAATCGGCTCCAAGGTACGTAGGTTCGTTCAAAATCAAGAGTAGGATTGGTGATGTAGCATATAGGTTAGCACTTCTTGTCAAGTTCTCCGGAGTGCACGATGTGTTCCATGTATTGATGTTCCACAAACATGTTAGAGACCCTACCCATGTCATTCGGTATGATGATGTACAAATTTAGCCGGATGCGTCATACATCTAGAGCCTGCTTCGTATTGTAAGTGTCACAACCCGAGCCCAAGAGTTCGGGGGTCAGCAAAAGCCTAACCAATGACACACGTATTCCCGTACCTGCACACTTAGACCCGGTCCAAATGTACACGTACAAGAGAAGATCCACACGTGCAAACATGTATGCGGAAGCTGTAGATATCAAAACATCACAACATAATATGTAGGAACAGAGTAGAAAACCAAAATTTACATACATAATATCTGACAGTGTTACAAAATGAGACAAAATACTGTATACAACACATGAATGGATGTAGTCATGATAGATCTCAAAAGAAGAAGGGCTCGTATACAAGATGAGGTCTTGACGCTCTCCGAAAGGAGGGATCACACCCACTCCTCTAGCCCGGATGGGGCCTCGGGGGTCTCTCCTGTAATCTGATTGACAGCATGCTCTAGTGAATAAAAAATACTTACACTGTACATAACTAGTCGGCTACTACACATGCTATATGCTCCCAAATGAGGGATCTTATAAACATGATGAGAACACCATTGTCCGGGCTAGGGTACAAATGCTCAGGTTTCCTGGGGTCCGGATTCCCCAAGACGTGTCCTTACTGCAGCAAGGTCATATAACTATACCAAAGTCACCCCATCGGGCTCCTAAGGCTGAGGCAGAGTAGTGCCTGACCATAGTGAGTCAATCATGTGCTACACCTCGAGTCAAACATGCCAACAAGTATATCATACGTGCATAATCGTGATCAATGTATGTGTATGCTCAAGGTGTAAGAAACATATCAATTAATCCATCAAAGTGACGTGTAGATGAAATCACATAATCATGTTAAAGAATGGAGGTCAATGCTTGACATGCAAGATGCAGTGCAATGAATCCATACCGAGTCAAGGGTACTTACAATCCAACCCTATTCTAGTTATCCAGTGTTTCTAACCGTGCATGTTGATGTAGTTTTAAGGTCTCCAATGTATTGTTGTCTAGTATTGCATTCTATCTGAGAGCACACCGAAATCCCTTAAACCAACACCCATGGGAAGGTGCTTAACCGCTGGATAACGAACATGAATGATTCGCAGCCCTCGAGTTCATTCATGTAGTCGTCTCACAGTCCATTGGGCAAGTCATGGTTACCTACCTTCTAGGTCCAAGGCCCTACCAAGTTGCCTTCCTTTCCTACATTTTCACATGTACATTTCTCTCAGCTCCGCCATAGGAGACCTTACGGCTCAGCCGTAGGTTCCTTACGGCCTAGCCGTAAGAGAGGGCATAGCTTAGACGTGGCCACGCAGTAAAAAAGATGCAGATTTGCATACTCTCAGTTATTTGCAAAAACACCCTGTATTGATCTACAGCTGGGTTACGGTAAGGCTTACGGCGTAGCCGTCCTACATGTTACGGCCTAGCCGTAGCACAATTCACGGTTTAGCCGTGAATGCGCAGGGCCAATTTTTCTGAAGTGATTACAGAATAACTGGAAACGAAGGAAAACAATGAAATTAAAAGAGAAAAACTGATCTCAAGTGGGCTGTAGACGTACTTTACATATAAGATCATGAAAATCATTTCAATCACACACATATCATCATTGGTTCATACAAATTATGCTTATACTTGCCTCATTTCGATTCTAACACTCCACTTATTGTCCTTGGGGCTCAAATCACTTCCAACCACAACCCACAGCTATCGTGCATGAGAAGAGAGAGAAAGAAACCTCATGAGCATACTCATGGAGAACAAGAAAAGAAGGGAGAGGAGAATACACAGCATTCATACCTTGACTCTCACTATTCCAAGCTCTCTCTTATGGTTTGAATCAAAAGGAAAAGAGGAGAAAGAGGGGAAGTTCACGTGAGAGAGAGGAACTGAGAAGAGAAGAGAGTGCAAGAGAGAGAAAGTCGGTGAAGCTATTATATAAGATAAGGTTTAAGGAAAATTACAACCAATTCCAATGATTAAGGCCATTTACAGTTCGAGTCAAATCCGGGTCCAACGGAACCATGTGACATCTTTTGCCATTGACACAGTTACAGAATTTAACGAGCTCAACAAAAGACACGTGTTGACACCAAGATGATGCATAAATGACGAGATCTTGGAAAAATGCAAATTACGAAAAAGGGCTTGGCTTACCTAAACCAGGTCAAACTCAACCCAACTACCTATCCATGACCCACAACAAAACTAAAATAGGAATATAACATCATTAGCAACAAAAACAACATTAATTAGTCGCTAAACTGGATCAAGCTAGGTCGGGGTATTACAGTAGGTACAAATGAGCAAATACTACGTACAAGGACCATACGATGGGTCAAAGTTCTTTGGGAACATCATGATATCGATGAAACTACCTGAGAACTTGAAAAGCAAATGGCTCGACAATATCCTAACCTTTTCACACAAGTATGTTTTCATTCAGAGAACTGAATGATTCTTAAGTAGGAGCGGATGTAACACTCCGACTCTAATTTAGTATGTTTAATGACTAATTGATTTCGGTATTAGTGAGTTTCCAGAGAATTAGTTTATTTACGAATGTTTTGTCTTAATAAATTATGTTTCAGGTCATAGATAGGTAGTTGGGTTGAGTTTAACCTGGATTAAGTATATACAAGCCCTTTTTTGTAATTTTAGACTTTATAAGATTACGTCATTCATGCATCATATTGGTGTCAGCACATATATCTCGTCAAGCCTGTTAACTTTGGTAACTGACTCGAATGCAACTGAAGTCGTTTGAAGTAGTTGGCCATTCATTTGACTTAAACTGAAATTATCCTAAGAAATAAGGCCTTTCTTATAAACCTCAGAAACTGTATAAAAACAGTTCACCTATCCATTCGATCTTATCTCCTATATCTCCTGCATATAAGTCTTCTCCAAAGTCGACATCTTCTTCTTCGTCTTTTTTTTTTCTCCTGAGCACTTCTCTGCATCTTTTTCTTTAATACATCGTGAAGGTAAGCATTTTGTTTTTCATGATAGCTTTCTTGAGTCTCGAGTACTCTTAATTCTCTGCATACACTCATGTCTTTCCTCACTTCTTACATGCATGGCAATTAGGTTGACCCAAATTGAGCCAAAGGAAGGTTTAGTAGCTTAAAAAGCTTAATTGAGGCAAGTATAAGTAGAGTTTGGTAAAATACCTGATGGTATATCTTGATTTTTATGCTTCTACAAAGTTTGGTTGAATACATTTGTTTTACAGCCCTTTTAGTGTCTTTCTAACGTCCTTGTTTGATTTTGCATGTAATTCCCAAGTTATGTAAGGAAATTCAAATTCTATAACGAAAACAAACTGCTCCAGAAAATCTAAAGCTTACGGCTACGCCATAGGCCTTCCATGACTCAAACTCCAAAGAGGACTTACACTACGGCCAAGCTACGGCTAAACCTAACCTAACCGTGGGCCAGCTGTAAGTCATTTCATGGCTTGAAAACTCGAGAGTAAGAAACTTGAAATTCTTCTATGGCTAAGCCATGGTCAAGCTGTAAAATGTGATACAGCTAAGCCATAGTCCAACCGTGGCTCAACTGTAGAGCAAAGACGGCTAAGCCATAAGAGGAATTATGGCTCAATCGCGGCTCAACCATAATTGCAGAAGAATTTGGGGAACTATGGTTAAGCCGAAGTGCATATTACAGCAAGCCATAAGATGCCTTAGCTAAACCGTAAGTCACCCACGGCTAAGCCGTTAGGCCATTAAAACCCTGGTGACATTAGGCACTGTTAAATGACCTTATAAGGCCTTAACTTTGAATCCCTTTACCTCGTAAACTGGTCCCATGGAAAAGAATGGAACGTCATGATGGGTCTTGAGGGTTGAGACTCATTCATGTGTGTTGTCCATTTGTTAAGCACCTCCCCATGGGTACTAGTTTAAGGGACTTCGATATACATCCCTGATACAATGTAACACCAAAAGAAAGATAATTGTGTATCGAATAACTTAAAACTACATCAACATGCACAGTTAGAAACAATTGATAACTAGATTAGGGTTGGCTAGTAAACTACCATGATCCCATGAAACTAAATCAAATTGCATAGCATACTGAATTACGTTATTGTCCTCTATTCGTTCAAAAAGGGTTTGAAGTGAATTATCATTTCTCAATGGGGTTTATTTGTGATATACGTTTCCTATCAACTATGATATTGAATCGAAGTAAATTGAGTATGAATATATACTGTATGCCATTGTCCTTCCTGGATGAATGAATCGTCTGCTTTATGAATTGAAATGTTCTGGCTCTGCTCAGCCTCAACCTTATGATACCCGACAGGGTTTACTTTGGTGTATCATGTATGTTGCCGCTACAGTGTGCTTTTCGTGGGGCTTCCAAACTCCAGGAACTAAAGACCCATCTGTAACTGGCCCGGTCGATAGTGTTCTCAACACATAGATCCCTAGAGGGACTATATAACAAATGTAGTAGCCACATAGTAATGTTTTTTCATTATTGAAGCGCATAACATGTTCTATTCAAATGCACAACATGCCTAGTATACTACATTGAAATTCTCTCTATGATCACCTATTAGTGATTCTAGTAGATACAACGCGTGTTACCGTACGTTTGCTTATCCTTTGCTGAATAGTCTTATTCACTGGTTGTCCATTGGTGTTACAGGCTCAGGTCCCTTTTCCAATCCCTCGAAGGTCAAAAAGACTTCAGAGGACCTCCCCGAGGTCCCATTGGGTTTAGACGAGTGGACAGCAATTAATATCTTATCGATCCACCTCGGAGAGCGACTGGAATTCGTATAGATCTTATATTGGGTTGTGGTTGCACTAAGTGCATTTTGTTATGTATGGGCCATGATTCCATGTACTTTTCTATGATCCATCTTTTTGTAAAGATATGCTTCTTTTCCATTCTGTACATAAAGGCGATGTTTCTAACGTGAATGTATCTTCCTATTTCTTTGTGTGATACTGACAGCTTCCATGTATGAATGTTTATCTTTCCCTTATGTGTGTGCACTTAGACTTGGGTTTTGGTGTGTATATACGGGAATACATGTGTCACTATTTTAGGTTTAATCCTAATCCTGAATTATTGGGTTGGGACATGATACTTCATATAACTACTGCAGTATGAAACATACATAATATCCTCATTCGGTCCAGTCAAACCTCCTATGGGTACAAGCTAAGTGGTGCCGACTTAATAATCTCAAGTCTGATCAGAGTTCATACTTCCATCTCATACGTAGGGATCGATCCATTCTTATACAAAACATGTAATAGTCTTGAGATTGTGTTCAACCATAAAATCAGAATTAGACAAAATGACTGTTATTCGAACAATGCATACTTAATTGAGCTAACAAAGGTCGAACCCTTTCCAACATGGTTACCCCTATCTTGGCTCACGAGCTCACACTCAGTAAAAACTCCACCTTTGATCTGAATGAATACACGATTAATCATATTGAGGGCAAGGTCTACTTAGACAATATGAATGCATTTAGATTAAGTGGTTAACAAGGATATTTATTAACCAACATATGCTAAATAATCCGTGTTTCCTTAGTCATTCAATATGATGTATTTATAAAACGTCCGTTGTCAATGTGTTATCAAAATCTTAATGTTACATTGTAGAGGCAATAGATACCACTTCTTATGCCAACACCCATAGCGTGACGTTAAGAACTAATCGGAAAATCAAAACAGAATAGGTGACAGCCCTACACACTTTCTCCTCTTTATTTATAACCATTAGATTAATTTAATTGAGGTAAGGGTACCACTTCTAAGGTCCTACATAGTCTTTAAATGTACTTAAAATGCTAAGCTTAAGATTGGTTCTAAATGAGAGTTTCAAAGTGATTTTAAAACAATTTCTCAAAAATTGGCCAGGCACGATCGTGCGCCTATGGCTTTAGTCCAGAAAAGTTTCAGCTGACGAATTTTCTCAGGCGCACTTATGCATGACTCAAACTTGCCTGAGCGCGTGTCATCTCTGTCTCCAAACAAAGACTACTAATGCATTTTTCATCAAAAAATTACATAAGCGCTCTTGTGCGTGTTCACTCCGCTCGAGCGCATTTCCCCAAATTGTAAATTAGAACTCTATTATAAGCACTCTTCTTCTTTAATTCATCACCAGCATGAAGCCTCTGTTCCCCCAACCATTTGAGGTTCATTCTACACTTCATTAACATCAATAAAACCATCATACATTTTTAATTCCACCCATTATCACATAAATCATTCACATTTCCAAAATCAAAGTTAAAAGAGCTGTGACTTAGCATTAATGGAGATCTCATCAAGAATCAACAAAATGAACCATGCATGTAGTAAATGTGCATTTATACTTGCCTCTAACTTCAATGCTTAGCCCAATCAAGCTTCTCCTTGTTTTGATAGTAGAGAAAGCCTCAATAGAAAATGAACTACCCACATGCAACATGAGAAATGGGCGTAGGGTGAATGCATTTTACATAATTGAGTCTCCTTGATTTTATTGACCCAAAGAAGAGAAAGGATGATGAAGCTCTCACCTTCAGGAGCTATAAAGAAGAAAAGAAAGAAAGAGAAGATGGAGTTACGAGCTCCAATAGTGAAAGGTAAGCAAAAAGATGATGGGGAAGACACTGGGAGCTTTGGCTCCTACATGCATAGATCGAAGCTTAAAGAAAAGATGAGGAGAGTGAATAAGAAGGAGGAGATGGCGTTTCCAGCAACCTTAAAAAGAGAGAGTGTAGCAAAGGAGCAATAAATGGGTTTTTAAACCAATTTTTTTGTAATTGCAAGCAAGTCTTCTTATTTTCCTACCTTTTGTAGTTTGGGTCAATTGGAATTCAAGTGGGCCAAGTTAGGTTTGAATTGCGTTGGGCTTAATAAGATAGATGACCACAAGATGCAATACACTTAATGAAATTAACATGTTGCCTTAATAATGTAAAATCATGTAACTTTAAATTACATGAAAAGGTCCTTTGCTATTTAAGTAAGGTTCGAACCGACCAAACTACCTATCCATGACCCAAACCCAAGTGAATTTGAGTTGACTTAGTCTAAATAAGCATTGATTAAAATAAATCAATATTAATTATAGTAAATCGAGATTAGCTCGGGTTTGGACCTTACAACGATTAACTTTTTTTTATACAGAAACATATGCCGGTCTTAAGATCGTATTCAGTTATAACAGTCGGAATTAAAACAAAGTATCTGTAATTCAAACAACACATACTTAAATAAGCTATTAGAGCTCAAACCTTTTCAACCCTAGTTACCCCTATTTTGGCTCACGGGGTTACACTCAGTGTAAGCTCTGTCTCCGATCTTATCTCAAGGTTCACCAAGAAGAATAGGTACATAATTTAATCATGTTGAGAACAAGGATTACTTAACAATATGAATGCATATGGATTGAGTAATTAACAAGGATATTTACTAGCCAACCCTATGGCAGATAATATATGTTTCCGTAGTCATTCAATACGGTGTATTCATAAAACGTCCGGTGTCGATGTGTTACCGAAATCCTTGGTGTTACATTGTGTAGACATTAGACACATCTTCTAATGCCAATACCCACGACTTGCGTCAAGAAATCATCTGGAAAATCGAAAGGGATGAGTGATAGCTCTACACTCTTCCTCCTTATTATTTGATTACCACTAGGCTATTTTAACTAAGATAAAGGTACAATATCTAAAGCCCTAAAGTCTTTTAAGGTCCCTAATTCCCCTAAGTTTCTATGTTACTACGGCTTAGCTGTATGTACAAGGTTTTTAGCTAAATTCCTCCACAGTTACTACTTCGCTGTGTATTGCCCTACGGCTTAGCCGTATAAAGCCTATAACTAAGCTACGGCTTAACTGTAGTACATTCATAGCTTAGCCGTGAGTTAGTCGTAGAATAAAGTTAGGTTTTTGGCTCTCTGGATTCCAAGCTGTAGTGTGCTTATGGCTTAGCCATGAACTTTTGAATTTCTGAAGCTATGTTGGTACAGTGCTTTAATTCTATATAGAACTCCTTCAATTGGGTTCAATGTAGTTTCTTTTTTGCTCCAAGCTATCATCATGCATCTTGTAAAACTCACATCTTTTCATTATTTCATAACATACCCATTATCATTCAAATCATCACATATTCTTAATTCAAGGGAGGTGAAGGAGCTGTAAATTTATATTTAGAGAAGAGCACTTCAAAAAACAACATAAATCAAACATGCATATAGTAATATATACTCTTATACTTGCCTCTAATACAATGCTTAACATAAATCAACTTCTCCATTGGTTTGATAATGGAGAAAGCCTCAATAGAAGATGATCCTAGTACATGCAAAGACATGCAATGGGTGAAATGAGTAGGAGATGCATGCATGTCACTAAATTGAGTCTCCTTGACTCATTTAAGCTCAAAGCATTGAAATGGAGGTGAAGACTTTACCTTAGGGAGCTATAGAAGAGCTGAAGAAAATGGAATTGAAGATTCCAAGAGAAGGAGATGAATAAGTGATGGGGAAGAGAATAGGCGCCTTGGCTCTTACATGCAAGGTCCTAATCTCTAGATTCCAGCTAGCATGGAAGGAGAAGGAGTAAAAAGGATGAAGTTCCAGCAACTAGAAAGGAGATGAAGGGAGAAATAAAGAAGGGACGAAAGTTATCCCTCTTTAACTCAAATTTTCTGTAATTTTGTATATAAGTCCATTGTTTTGAGGAAATTACAGTTTGAGTCAAATGGGACCTTAGTTGCGCCAAGATGAATCCGAATTGAGCTTGGTTAAATATAAAAGTTGATCCACAAGATAAATACAAGTGATGCAACTAATGTGGTACCAAAATAGTGCTAACCATGTAGCTCTAAATTACATGAAGGTCCTTAACTACCTAAATAAGGTTTGAACCCAACCCAACTACCTATCCATGACCCAAACTTAAGTAGATTTGAGTTGATTTAGTCTAAATAACCATTAATTAAGATTAAATAAGATTAATTATTCTAAATTGAGATTAGTTCGAGTTTGGACCTTACATTAATGATCTTAATAAATCTGTCTTCAAGCGTATAACTAATATATGTTCTTAGTTCTATTGAAATCACTTTGATCATATATGCGTGTTTAATATATTATGCTTAAGATTAAATTTCTTTGATAGTCTATGTTTACTTGATATATAATGCTTAGATGTTTTCAATTGTTTATGAGGTGAAGGAGGTTTTGGCTTTTGTTTAATTTCAAAAAAAAATTATTTTATTGATAGATAAATCATACGAAACAGAAACATTGATTTGTTTCTGATCTGAGTTAATTTGAGACAAAGTATTGAATTGATTGTATAAAAGTGATTTATTTGCTTACTTGATGAATCGGCCCTGATATTTTGATTTGTTTTCATTATTATTGTTTTTACACTATAGTTTTTGACTTTGTTTAGTTTATGATTTTCATTCCACACATGTCTATTATTATTGTTTTAATTTTTGAAAGAAAACATGCAGATTTTTAATTAAAAAACTCAAAAGTGCTTTCTATGAGATCGACCTATTTTTGCCATTATTTCAACAAGATAACTATGCACCAGCAGTTATCATTGAATTTGGAAATAGATTTTACCTCAGTAGTCGAATAATAAATGACAAAACTTCATTTAAAAGAGACCAATTGGTTGGTAGTGGCACCCCCACATGTCACTCAACCGCTCGGGATTTAATCATTAGTATGTCACTTTTTTCACTTTGTAAGCTTCCTCTTTTCACTTATGTATGTCACTTTTTTCACTTTGTATGCTTCCTTTTCTCACTTAATTAGGTTATCCTTTCTACTTTTTGGACTTTATCTTTTCACTTGCCAGGCTTCTCCTACCCACTTGTGTGGGCTCTCTTGGATCTCAACTAGGGGTGTAACAAAAGACCAAAAAACCATCTAACCAAATAGAACAAAACCAAACCACGGTCAATAGCTGTGTTTCACGATTCGGCTACAATTACAGTTATTAAAATCAGAAAATCGTGCTTCATGGTTTGGTTTCAGTTTTTAGTCTCAACTCACGGTTATTAAAGGAACCAAACTGTGATATATAATTCGATTAACCGCACACAGTTAGCCAAATTGTAACATACGATACAGTTAGCCATATGCGGTTAACCAAGCTGTTACACCTTTAAGTTATAATTTTAGATTAATTTCAACCATTGATCTCTTATCACAGAACCTCCACAGCTGCCCAATATTCAAACCCTTTCTTAGTGCTATTAACCATAACCAAACCATCTATACAGTTAACCACGGTTCGGTTTTTTATCGGTTTTTAGGGTACGATTACGGTTACAGTTTTTGGTTAACTATTTTTTCAAAATTCACGGTTAATCGAACCAGTATACCCCTAATTTCAATCCCATGCTGGTGTACCAAAAATCAAAGAGATTAGTTTGGAGAGAGAGAGAGAGAGAGAGAGAGAGGGGGGGCTGGGGGCATTGGCAATGGATCATCCTTGATGGGTCATTATTAATCAATTGGTGTCTGTGTCAAATTATGTAACAAAGAATTTAACTGCTTAAAAAAATTCTTGTTATATAGTCATGCCCCGTAACGGTCATTGGCAATTGCATGACAAACGTTTTAAAGCAGCGCGTGTGATCAGACAATGTCAACTCTAGTACAAGCCAGCGATCAGGTTAAAAAGAAAAATCTGGAGATGAAAAATCGATGAGGTGTAAATGACCATCAAGAAAAAAGAAAAATCAAAACTGCAATCTCTTCAATTAGTTGTCTCAATCTTTCCACTGAGTTTGGTTTTGGTAGGCCGTCCAACTCATCCAACCCAATGAAACACTTTCTATTCATTATGAAGTTTAGGAGTGCTGCTAAATTATTAATATTCAAGTCCAACAACAACATCTAGAAGGATGAAATTAGCCACCTTTCTAAAAATAAAACACCTCATAGTGCTTAATGACTGTCAGTTGGCACTGACATGGGTTTCACAACTACAGCATTATGGTGGGTATAGGGGCAAACAACAAGAAAAGTGTGATGGAAAACTAGGGTTTGATTTTATTTTTTTTTTTTATTTTTTTATTTTTTGCTCTAGAACATTATTCACACTCCCTCACAGTCACCCTACCCAGCAAACCCGAGAGTTGATTTATAAAACTAGAGTTTAATTTGTAAAAGCATGCTTCAATTTGTAAAAGCATGCTCCCAGTTGATGCATGTCTGTTTCACCTCACCTGGGCCAGGCAGTTGAAGGCAGTCCGAGTAAAAGTCATTTTGTTAGAAGGCGTGTTCAGTCTCAATTAGCCTCACGACCTGAAAGTAAGGGCTATGCCCAGCCCATTGGTGAAACATTTGATCAATTTATGTGGAACTTATCAATTGAGTTGGGCAATTTGTTTAGAAGTTTGCGCAGATGCAGGCACGTCCTATCTCAAATAGCTATTGGGCCAACATACAGTGTTGGTGCATAGCCCATGAGCCTTTTGTTTAGCCCATTTCAATTGCAAAGCAGGTTGGGCTTCGTTGGGTGGGCTGGCAATGTCATATGCAACTTAATGTTAACATTATGTGGGTCATTTTCAACAGCGGCCAACTGGGCCTACACTTGGGAACCGTATTGCGCCCACATTGAAGCAATCATAGCTGGGAGAGGGATTGAGTGGTCTTCGGAGGGCTTTCCTGGAGCAATTTCGGCCGGGATGCGTCACATCCAGGCTGGTCAAACTATAAAAGCATAGGCCCTTCTCAATCTTGATCCAGGCCATAAATTTCAGTCGTAGGCTAAGCCATTTAATCAGACCGGCCAAGTGGGACCCGCGTTTTTCGTAGTTGTACGGGCTTCCTAGCATTTGGTCAGAAGTTGTCATAAATTGCAAATGCCCCTTATTCGGCAGTCCTGCCATGCGTTAGTTGTCTTATCACTTAATCCAAGCTTCACCTAAATATTGGAAAGTCTAGATTTATATATATAGGCTCGGCCTAAATCTGATTGGGCCCATGATGGCCCAGTGGGCCCAGACCATGAGCAACCCAAGGTCTTTGCATGATCTACCTGCATGCAAAATTTGAGAACCAACCAAAGGATAGAGGCATTGTTTTAAGAACCTAAAAGTTGTCCAAACCTAGCCATTAAATAAAGACTGTTGGAGCTCCAAAATTAATTAATCAATTAAATTATCATGCAGAATTTTGGGGAGTGTCAAATTTACATCTGTGCCAATCAATAATCACAAGGCTGTTTGGCTCACCTTGGCTCAAACTTGAGCTTGACTTGTGTGTTGATCAAGCTAAGCTTGTGCTGGCTTGATTAGTTTACAAGTTGAACTTGGCTTACAGACTGCCTGGCTCGGCTTCACTTGAGTCATTTGATTTTTGCATTATTTATATGGTTACCAGCTGTTTGTATAATTGTATAGATTTTATGTAATATCACTTTCAAATGGGTCGCAGGTATGATAAATGCACTTCTAAATATACTAGAACCGGATAAAAAAATCAAGCTGGCTTTGTTGGCACATTCATATATAACTAAGCCAATCGAGCTCAAGTTCTGAGCTTGAGCTTTGATTGCTTGATTTGAGCTCAATCTCTTGCCTGTTAACGCTAAGGTAGCGTTTGGTTCGCTGAAATGAAGGTCGGAATGAAATGGTCATTTTGTTGGAATGACCATTCCCACGTTTGGTTCGTGAAAAAGCGGCGAAATGACCATTACTTCAGGAATCACCATTCCTTTATACAAGGGAATCACTATTCCTTTGGGGGGTAGAAGAATGGCCATTCCATTCCATTGTAATTTTTCCTTTGAGTCCAAAATGCCCCTTTCATCAAACAAAATATGAGATGTCCAATCATAAGACCTAGCCTCCTTCCTCTTCGTCTCTGACCTCTCATTCTAGGGGTATTTTGGTCAATTTTATGTAATTTTTTAGGGGTATTTTGGTCAATTTTATGTAATTTTCATAGGGATATTTTGGTCAATTTTATGTAGTTTTTATTCCATTCCTGGCATCATTCAAACATGACCTGAGATGTCCAATCATAAGACCTAGCCTCCTTCCTCTTCGTCTCTAACCTCTCATTCTAGGGGTATTTTAGTCAAATTTATGTAATTTTTATAGGGGTATTTTAGTCAATTTTATGTAATTTTTATTCCATTTCTGGCATTATTCAAGCATGCCAAACATAGGAACTAGAATGAAAATCCTATTACTGGATTAATTCCTTTGTCCAACCAAACGTTGGAATGGGAATTACTATTCCTGCCTCATTCCATTTCAGACTCATTCCAGTCTTCATTCCATTCCTACCAAAAATCATTCCAGCGAACCAAACGCTACCTAACTGTCTTTTACATGCCTAGGACTATTGATTGGTTTGAGCATGTTTTTGTAACTTGTATTTTTGTGAATAAGAAAAGGGACAAGGATTCATTTTTTCTATGGACTCTATTTTCTGATGTTCGTCATGGATAGGGCTGGAAAACGGGTCGATCAAAGTCAAAACAGATCGAGTCAACATTGGAGTTCACATTTTGAAAATTAACCCTCTCCCAATCCATTTTTGCTGCAGGTAAACATGCACCGACCTACATGGAAAAACCTGATTCATATAACCTAAAAACCCTATAATGTTGAGATGCTATAGTTTTCTCCTTTCATCAAAGTAAAATATCAAAAATAGACTTAACTGGTTGCGTAGAATAGGGCTATTTTATACAAATAGCCACACTTCCTATCCATGGCTACAAAGAACCTAGATCTTGTTGGTAACTAGTTCAAAAATAAAGTTGCAACATAATTCTTCTAAAATGATAAGTATTAAGGAAACCTCGGATGATTCTTTTCATTTAACCTGATTAATTTTATTATTATTATTATTATTTTGGAAAGATTAGAAGCTTCGTATATTAAAGAAAAAAGAGAAGAATATTTACAAACCCATCAAGGGGTCAAAAAGAATAGAAAAGCTCAAACAGATGGCCAAAACTGCTGCCACCCAAAAATTAATCGGAAGCAGCAAAGGAAAGAAAACAAGCTATGGTAGGTTTACATGAAGCAGAGCATTACATTCATGGAAATCCAAGGAAGTCGGGGGGTGGTGAACATCGTCTTTATCTTCCTTGCGAGCCTTTTTGCTGAAGGAGATACAATAGTTGTAAGTTTATAGAAGACTAACTGCTGCAAAAGGATGATTTTTCCTATAAATAAAACGATACCTCCAAGGAGAGCAATCTGGGTGATTCAAAGCTTCACTAAGAGTTCCTTCTACCTCCATAGTGACGTGAGAAGAGAAGTGCCTCCCGACTGATTGGAGAATTTCCAAACACCCTTGAGGGAATTGATCATCAGACTTCATGATAGCTGAAATGGGACTGCGGGATGGGTTCCAGACAATCCCAATGACGCAGCCCTGCAGCTAAAACAGAGAGAGCCTCCAACCGGAGATAATCGGAGATTAAGGGTGGCTGTGATTGGACTGGAACAAGGGGCAAGGAGGGAGGTTCCACCATTGCTGGAAGGGAGGGTGAAGATGGGAATAGAGGAACTGAATTATGCTCTGAATCTGCTGGAGAACGTCGTGCAAGAGTTGGGAAAGAGGCTGGGATTTCTGCTGGAAAATTCTCAAATTTCTTTCTTTCCAGAAAGTCCAAACAAAAATAGGGAACAGAAGGTGAGCAAGGCAATCCACACCATCAGAAATTCCTTGAAGGGCTGCAATGTATGCAGTCAGTCTACGCAGCAGGGTGGTGGGGAAGGGGGGATGCAGGCCTACTTTCAACACAATCCTGTCCCAAATTTCCTGAGAGAAAGGGCAGTAAAGGAGCAGGTGATGTATGTCTTCTCTATCGCTGTTACAGAAAACACAGTGAGTGGGGCAAGGAATACCTTTGGCCCGCAGAAGAGATCTTGTTTTTAAGCCCCCCCTCAGAACAAACCATGCACATATAGAGTGCTTGGGGATATGCCCTCTGAACTAGATCAAATTATCCCACCCAACGTCAGGCAAATCAGCAGAAGAGGTGGCTAACTAGATAGCTGAAGAGAAAGAGTACTAGCCTGATTCAGTGCAGGTCCAGACCACTTCATCATTGAAACTAGTTTCTGGAGGAGGCAGCTGAAAGATACTCTGGGAAAGAGAAGTTAGGGACTGAGGAATTGGGTGAGGAAAGAACCAACCATTGGAGCTCAAAAAATGCTCGACTTTTACGTTTCTACCAAGACGCAGCTCTGAAACTGCTCTATTGGATGAAAGGTTAACAGCCTGCTCGGTAGAAAGCCAGGGATCATGCCAGAAGGAAGTTCTTGCACCGTCCCCTATTAGGTGCCTAATATGGGGCAGGGCTAGAGTCCTTAAATGAAGGATGGATTTCCACCCCCATGAGGCAGCCTTAAGGATAGGGACCTCTCATAAGGAGCGATGCTTTATGTACTTAACAGTCACCCAGTGAGACTAGCAATTGTCTTTAAATGCAGCAATGTTTAACCTGATTAATTGATATTTTGATTTTGTTCTTTTTTAACACAATCCATCTTTCATTATTAAAAAAAAAAAAAAACATACACACACAGCAAACATGCATGGAATGAAAGAAAAAGAACTTTCTTTTTTATAAGAAAGAAAAAGTACTTAGTAGAGATGACTTGCAAAGCAAAACAAATTTACCTTGTTTCTTCTTTTGAAAAGTGAGATTGTTTATTGTAAAAAACACTATGAATAGAGAAAAATTGCATAATTGCAGTTTTAAGATACCGATGGTTTGCAAAAAACATTCGGTAGAGGGTAAAGCCTTTTAGATTTGAGAGATTTTATTTGAATTATGAAAAATAAGATTAGGAGAACCTAATCAAAATATACAAAATTGTGAACGAGAATCAAAAATTTCTTAATATCATGGAATCATATATTTTCATTAAAAATTTTGAGAATGAGATGGAGAAAAAATAAATTACTTTCTTACAAGTCAAATTCAAGTCTTGTGGGTTAAATGGGCTAACCTAACCCAACCGAGTTTAGTTCAGGTCAAATAAATTT
The DNA here is from genome assembly GCA_037013555.1 of Sextonia rubra. NCBI lineage: Eukaryota > Viridiplantae > Streptophyta > Magnoliopsida > Laurales > Lauraceae > Sextonia > Sextonia rubra. Next base: position 97,687,439 of record JASUAD010000001.1, on the reverse strand, counting down.
GACCTATGATTGACCCATATTCTTTGTGGGTATGGTCAAGAGGGTCAAACGCGGGTCGGGTTGTGTTTTGCCGCTACTAATTATGGATAACTTATTTAATAAAAAAGGCATCGAAATCAAACCATTTTTTAGTGAATAATGTAGAAAAAGTGTTTCCTAAATGTGGTAGGGAGAGGACTTTTCCACCTAAAAATGAAAGTATGCTGACTTCTCCGCTTTTGTTGATGATACACAAATGTGCCCTTAAGGCATTTTTGGCACTTTACTAGAGTAGAGTAGAATGAAGTGGAGCCTCCATATTTAAAAAAATGTGTGGGTCACATCAAAAGTACAAAAATTCAAAATTTTCACTTTTTTTTAATCGCATTCTCAAGCCTCTAAATGACAAAAAATCGTCTACTTCTATACAAAAAGTAAAGTAAAAAAGATTCATTCTCAAGTCGCTAAATATTAAATATATATATCGCATTATGCGTAGACTGGATCATATTTTTTTCTCTCTTCATTTATGGTCAAGTACCAAACAAACCCTAAAATTCAGCTGGGCTCTTTTACATCCCAGGAAGGACTATGGTTAGCGAAGCCTCTTCAGCTACATCAAGCATAAGCCCTAAAATTCAAGCATGGCTCAACCCATTCTAATATTACACCTCTACTTTATTATGGACAGATTATCTACACAGTCAAAACATATTGTTGGCCCACAATCTACGGGCAAAAAATGTTTTAACCCGAAACTACCCCAACCCTAACCAGAGTGGTTGTGGTAAGAATCTTTTTAATGTCAAACCGTTAATTAAGAAACTAGTGGACTAGGTTTTTAGTCTAGGCCCGTACAGGGTATGGACCTACTGCCCAATTTACCTATATTGGAGATCCCATGTCGAAGGCTTTAAAAGATATTTAGTTAAATTTACCGGTCCCTATTCCTCACGTTCTTACTACGTTAAATTCATATTAATTTTAGTTAAATCACTAGGTCCCTCATTGTGATTTATTCTTTGCGCAGAGGTCCTTTCTCTTTCTGTTAAAAATATTTCATATGAAAATATTCTTGATATTTGTTGTTACATTATTCCCGCGATTTAGGCGCTATAATCACATTTTAATTTCAATTTCAAATTGGAATCGTCTGATCTAGTTGCATATTTTTGGAGTGACATGTATGTTCTTCTTCTCTTTTCTTCTTTTTTTACTTCTTTTTTCTTTCTTCCCTATTTCTTCTTTGTTCCATGTATTTTTTATTCGATTCTTTTATTTGTCTTCTTGTTATCTCTTTTTTTTTATTCCACTATGATATCTATTTTTAATGGTTTTTTTATTCATTTTCTTTTGTTATTCTTTGTTTTTAGAATTTTTTTTTCCATTGATGATGTTGCAGATTTGGTTTTGATCTTTGATCCAATGTGTTTCCTAATTTTTATTATTGGATATCTTATATGTTTGTAGAAGTATTTTGATTTTGTTCCTTAATGTTCTAGTTTGTTTGTGATGATAATTAGATGTAGATTGTGGTTCTGATGTCTAAGATAATATATATAATGATCTATTAGTTTTTATTTTTAAAAGAAAAGAAGTTGTTTCACATTTCAAAAAGATTTTAGTCTATTTCAGAGTTTTTGCAATTCTATCTGTTTGAATAGACGATCTCTATCTCTGTTATATGTATATCAAATGTACTTTACTTTCACACATAGTATTCATTACCCATCTTGAATTTCATCTATTTGTTTGTTATGTAACGTTAGTTTTTGTTTTTGATCTTTGAAACAAGATGAATCTGTTTCACATTAAAAAAATGAATTTCATCAATTGATTATAATTTATTTTCAACATATCATATATTAGGCTTGTTTGTTGAGACAGATAAAACATCAAATATGGATTTCATCTATTTGATATGTAGAATAATCTGATCGTCACGTGTTACAGATTTCATCTATTTTGTAATTACCTCAGTTTGTAATTTCATCTGTTTGTAATTACAGATTTTATCTGTTTGTAAATACATGATGTTAGATAAGAAAATGGTTTAATTATATGGTGACTAATGGTTGCATTTAACACTTGAATTGTTTTCAATTGTAAGCAGATTAATTATTATAAAACTATATATTTTGTTGATTATCTAATTATCAGAATTAAATTTACAGATGAATGATGGGCACTCCAATAATTTAACTGAGCAAGTGTGGCATTTTAACAATTATTGTCAAGATTGTTGAATCGTTTCAGTTCTTTTATTTGGTTGATATCATTTGTGAGAGGTGGAATAATTTTACTTGTGGATCTATTTGTTTATGCTACTCTGTTCCTAGACACCCCATGTATTTGGTGGACAATGATTATGATTTTCAAAGTATGTTAGCATTATGTTTGTCTAAAGTTATTGATTGTATTGATATGATTGTATCTAAGAGAGACGTTGATTCTATTATGTTCGGTTATGAAACAAATGATTCGGAGATTTGTTTATTGGGAGAATGTACAATGTTGAAACTAATTTGCTTCCCAAATATTCCAACCATGATGAGATCACTTTGTTGTCTACTTCTTGGTCTCAAGGTATTAGTGAGGTGAGATAAAAATTTAAAGGTGTTGTAGAAGAGTTTCATATTACTCTTCAAAAGTATTCCGTTAAGCTTGGATTTAAGTACGATTACGTCAAGAATGATCCTTAAGGGTTACTGCTGAATGTGGACTGAAGAATTATATAGGATGCATGTGGCATGTTCATGCATCAAAAAAAGCTTCAAATGGTTTTTTTATATTAAAAAAACTAAATAAAGAACATTCGTGTGGATGTACGGTTCTAACTTCGAAGCATAAAGGATGTTTTCTTCTTTGGTATCTTATCTTATACGTAATGACATTCATGAGAAGCCTTTGACTACCCCCATCGATATGCAAAGATAATTTCTAAAGAATTATGGGCTGACAATTGGTTATCATCACATATAGCTTGGTGTTGAAAAAGCTAAAAAACAATTGTATAGTGAATACATGGCTTCATTTGACAAACTGAGATAGTACATTGAGCTGCTTTAGATGCAAATCCTGGTTTTAGATTTGTTCTGGATGTTGAGGAGGACAGTAAAGGATTCAAGAGATTATTTGTTGCCTTCAATACAAGTATACGTGGCTTTAATCATTACCGTCTGATGTTGTTTATAGATGGCACATTCTTAAAAGGGTCATTTAAAGAGTACCCTTCTAGCTTAAACGTCTAACTATGGAAACCAAGGTGAATTATGTGTCTATTTTTCATATTCTCTTAAATTATATCTATTCGGCGAATCTAATCTGTTTGAATAGATTTATATATTTGTTATCATTTTAACGAAAAAAAAAACAAGTATATAGATTCCTTTTTTAAATTCTATATAATATGTTGACCTTTATATTCATATGTTCATGTAAAATGTACAATTTCATTTGTTTAGATAAACTCTATGTTGTATTTACAAACAAATGAATTTACCTATTATTCAACAGATTATGATTGTATCTGTCCATGAACAGCTATTCAGTTTGAATATTTTAAGAGTGATTTGATATGTTGTTGCAAACATTTAAAACAGATCAATTCATCCATTTTTGAATTAAATATGTCATTTATTATATTGATCTTAGGTTTTTTCTGCTCTCATTTTGCATTGTAAATTCTAAGAATGATGATAACTGGATGTAGTTTCTTCAGCAATTACATGAGATAGTTGCACCTGATCGACCTATTACATTCATTTCGAATCGACATCCAGGTATTATTTGCAGTGTTGCACATGCATTCCCTACAGCACATCATAGATATTGTCTTCATCATTTGAAGACAAATTTAAGATCATTATAGTCAGGTCTATTCTACAATTCCTTTAGAGATCATATGGTCCATCTTCTACATGAGTGTGCATATGCACCGATAATGGCAGCATTGAATTACAAGATGAAAATTTTTGGAAAAGAAAGTAGTTTAATTGTCGAAAATTTTTTGGATAATCTTCCTCTTGATAGATGGTGCAATGCTTATTTCAAGGGCAATTGTTACAGTGAGATGTGTTCAAATGCAGCTGAATCCTTCAATTCTTGGATTCACTTAGACTATCATCTACCTATCACTAACTTGGTAGATACCATTAGGCAGAAAAAAAATGGTTCAGATATTTGAACAATGGGAGCAAGCAAAAAAGTGAAACTATACAATCTGTCCGGAGATGGATAAAAGGCTGTTTGAAGCTTTGAATCAAAGAAAAACATGGCGTGTCAACCGCTTAGCAGATTTCTGTGTATGAAGTTCATTCCTCTCCATCTGTTTTAATTGATCTTCGTCTGTTTCAATTTATCTTCATAAACAGACATTTGTTACTTCTAATGACAGGTAAATGGATTCCCATACTCACATGTTGCTACTATTATTCAGAAGAATTGGAGTGATTTGAATTTGTTTGTGGAGAGATACTTCCATTTTGTTGCTTTTAAAGAGTCATATTCTGAGTCTATATTTCCTATTTCAACAGTTGGGAAATTTGAATGTAATGCAGAAGATGTAGAAATTGTCACAACCCGAGCCCATAAATTAGGGGTTAATTAAAATCTAACAATGATACACGTACTCCCGTGCATGTACACCTAGACCTAGTCTAAGTGAACACACACAAGGGATATTCACACGTGTAAACAAGGTGTAGGCGGAACTTGTAAGTATCATTGCATGTAAAGAAAAGGATACACCATGATGTCGGATTAACAAAATAATATTAATTACAGTATGTACAATCAAAATAGACGGAGTTTCTAGATGTCAAACTACAAGATGAACATGTCAAATCAAAATCCTTGATGCCAAACAGACGAGGAGAAAACTGATGAAATGCAAAGCCGCTCTCCCAGGGAGGGATCAACTCCACTCCTCTAATCCTGACTGGATCTCCTAGACCTCTCCTGAAGTCTGGCCGACCGACAAGGGGTCGGTAAAAAGATCTGAGCCTGTAACACCAAGAAAAACTAATGAGTACGACGACTCAACATAGTATAAGCAGCAATCAGTTAACACGCGTTGTATGTAGTAGAGCAGTTATCAGTTAAGAATTTAACCATGCATAAAGATCATGTTCGTATACTAGGCAGGTCGTGCATATCAATAAGCATGCTTTCAGAGAATCACAAACATATAAACTGACTAGGTGGCTACTACATTTGCCATATTCTCCCTATTGAGAGCAAAAAGGACAAGAACACCATCGACCGGGCTAGGGTACGAATGGGTCTCTGGTTCTCGGGGTCCGAAATCCCAAGACAGGAGCACTCTGTAGAGGCAACAAACAGTATACGCCAAAGTCAACCCCGTCGGATATCCTACGGCTGAGGCTAAGTAGAGCCAAACAGACATGATTGGTCATATCGTATGATGCATGTCAATCAATGTCAGTCAATTGGTCAGGCAGTGTAGTTCGGTGTAGTACATATCAGTAGTAATACAATGTGTGCATCACACAAAAAGAAATCACTAATCTTGTCGTATCATTACACGCGAACAATTACAAGTCAAACAAGAATAAGAACATAGAAAACAATAACCGAAAGCAATATGCAATGCAAGTTAAGTTATTACTCTAAGTCAAGGTTGTTTACTAACCAACCCTAAGCTAGTTGTCCAATGTTTCTAACCATGCATGATGATGTAGTTTTAAGTTATTCGATACACAGTTGTTCATTTCGTAAGTGTTACAATGTATCAGTAAATGTGTATCGAAGCCCCTTAAACCAACACCCATAGGGATGTGCTTAACAAATGGACAACGCACATGAATGAGTCACAGCCCGAAAGACCATTCATGCGATTCTTACATTCCATTGGACAAGTTCAGGTTACCTACATTCTAGCTCGAAGGCCCTACTAAGTTTCTTTATCAACCCTATCATTTTTATTCATTTCTTAGGGGTTTACGGTTCAACCGTAGGTGAACGTACAAGTTAGCCATAGGCATCTCACGGCGCAATCGTAATATGCACTGCGGCTTAGCCGCAGTTCCCCTTACTGTTCATCCGCATTTACAGTTTAATAGTATTTTGTTCTACGGATCAGCTGTGTTTTGTTTTACGGTTAGGGTACAGCTTAGCCGTAACACATTTCATGGTTTTGACATGGCTGGACCGTAGAAGGTCATCTGGAATTTCGACTCTCTGGAAAGATAGCCATAAACTGACCTACGGCTAAGTCACAACTAACCTACGGCTTAGCCATTGTGCAATTCACGGTTTAGCCACAGCCTTACTATAGTGTAAGAGTAGATTTTTCAACTCTCGGGACATTGAACCATAAAACCTTATGGCTTAGCCGTAAGTTTCAGAAACTGGACTTCTAGAACCTGTTACAGAAAACTGGAATTCGCACTCAAAATGGAGATACAATAACAACGACTACAAGTTAACATACCAAAGCTGTAAAATCAACAAATCATGCAAAAGTAATAAGAATAAAACCAATCAAAGCATCATCAACCAGTGTTCATCCAAATTGCGCTTATAGTTACCTCAATTGGGATCAAACACGCGAACAGTTGTTCTAAGGCTCAACTCCGTTGTCTACTGCGATTCTACCCATCATGCATGCAAGAAGAGAAAGAGAGAGACATTGAGTGCATGTGAAGAAGAATGCAAAATACAAAGATAGAGCATGACATGATCTAAACCCTTACCTTACATGAGACGAATTAATGAATGGGTGCTACAGATCTGTCCCCAGTTTCCTTTGATCATGAAAAAGAAGAGAAGAGAAGAGAAACGAGGAAACAAAGAAGAGAACGTTGAAACTGGATGAAGTCGATGCAAGTCAGTGCATGCATCGTCTATGTATATAAAAAAGATAAGGACTAACTAAATTAGAAGAAAGTCCACAAGTTTCAGTTAATTACAAGTTAAGTCAAATAACTATCCAACGAAAATAAGTGAAGTCGTTTGCATACGAGTCAATTACGGAAGTTAACGAGCTCAGTGAAATACACATGTTGACGCCAAGATGATGCATGACTGACAACATCTGATAAGATCAAAAATTACGAAAAAGGGCTCATGTGTACGTAAACCAGGTTAAACTCAACCCAACTACCTATCCATGACCCGAAACAAAAATCAAAACAATAAAACAACATTCACAAAGCTAATCCACTGAAAACTAACCACAAAGAGGGTTAATTAGACGTTAAACCGGGTTAAGCTGGGTCGGAGTGTTACATCTTGCTCCTATTACTGTAAAACAACCTGGCCGGCCCAAAAAAAAAAGAAAAAAGAAGATACCTTCTAGGGGAGAAGAGAATATCAGGAAAATGAAGTGTGGTAGACATGGCTCTTTAGGAAACCATAATCGTAAATCATTTAAGGAAGTGATTAAATAAAAACAAATATTCTTTTGAAATTTAATAAAATAATTGGTTTTGTTAAAGCATACGATTTTTTGTGTGGATTAATTTTGTAGTTTGATTATTAGTTGAACAAAATCTATGAAATATTGGGTTTTTCGAACAAAATGATTCTATGAAATATTGGGTTTCTCGAACAAATTGAAAACAGTTGAAATTGAAAACAGATGAAAAATATGAGATTGAAACAGATGAGATTGAAAAAAAAATGAAACAGATTAAATTGCATGTGATTAGCTTGAAACAGATGAGATTGAATAAAATGAAATAGATGAGATTAAAACAGATTAAATTGAAAGGTACAAGGTTGAAACAGATGAAATTGAAAGCAGATAAAATTGAAAGAAATGAAAGACATGAGAATGAAATAAATGGGATTAAAAACAAATGAAATTAAAAGCAGATGAAATTGAAAACAGGTGAAATTGAAAAAAAATGAAAGAGCGAGAGTGAAACAGATGAGATTAGAAACAGATGAAATTGAAAAAAATGAACGAGACAGGAGTGAAACAGATGAGATTGGAAACAAATAAAATTGAAAAAAGTGAAAGACACAGGAGTGAAATAGATAAGATTGGAAACAGATGAAATTGAAAACAGATGGTTGAAAACAAATGAAATTGAATGAAATGAAACAGATAAGATTGAAAAAAATTAATTTAAAAACAGATGTGATTGTAATCGATGAGATTGAAACCCAATATTCGTTAAGACTAAACAGATGGATTTCATATTTCAATGTTCCAAAATAGATCAAATTGATCTGTTTATAGTTCGAACCAAACTTATGATCTTTACAAGTCCATGTTTGAATAGAAAAATTATAGCTGCTTTTATTCATCACCCACATAAATGAATTATACTCGTGAAACTAACATTTATTCATGTATATCATGAAACAACAAACAGATCAATTTCGTTGTTATAACAGATATAATGCTAAATGTAATAATAACAAATAGATGGATTTCATTTTAAAACTTATATTTTGTACATTTAAGAGCTAAATTAAGCTCATCATCTCACAATATGAATGTTTAGAATACGTATATTTCTATACAATGATTTTCCGGTACAATGTTTACGTAGCAAGATTTTGTTCCTTTAATAGCATTTTCCTGATATTGAAATCATGTCATGTCTATAATTTTCCTACGTCGTGTAAAAATCTTTGAATCATTAAAGCTCATATTTGCTGTGCTTTTATAATGGGAAAGTCCTCTATGATCGGCTTCTTCTCAAATATTTGTTGAATAATATAACATGCGATAACTCCACAGTCAACCCTATAAAATAAATTAGAAAAATATCAATCCTTAAATAATGCTATTTTATTTGAATTTGACATGTAATTTATAAGTTTTAAGTTAAACTTACGATAATGGTAGCTGCTGTGGATAGTTTCTAACATTTTCCAATCTATAGGTGAAATCCTAGGTTAAAAGAATTTCACCTTTAGCTTTATTCTTCCCTTTACTCTCTTCTAATGATTTTTGCATAGATTTTGAAAGTGCTTTTCAATAAACAATTTCTATACAAAAAAAATAAAAACATTCAAATTCATTAGATGAATAGTTTTTATATTTTTTAAAGTTAAAAGATGTTTCTTACCATTTTTTTTTTTTTGCATCGTTTAAGCAATTATCTTGTTGGTTGGCTTTCCGTGGCAACAATGAGTTATAATATTTCCAAATACCTTCTTCATTGTCAACCACAAATAGTGTCTAATAGTATGAGAGTTTTGTTTTTGGCTTCACGTGGTTCATTAAGGAAATAATATATCTATAAGTCCTCAACACTTCACTTGTTAATTGACGGAAGACATATTTGTTCAGACACTCTTCATCGTTCTCCCTCACCCATGTCTGTGAAAAAATATATAATTCAAAAATATGATATGCATCTTGTGAACTTAACATTTACAACAAAGAAATTGTAACAGGTAAAAATGATAAAAAAATAGAAGGTAAGTTGAAACAGATGAAATTGAATATATTTAATTAAATCAGACAAAGCATTCAAAACAGATGAAATGGAAACAAATGAAATTTGGAACAAATGAAATAAGTGAATTTGAAATAGATGAGATTCAAACAGATTTAATTGTAGTAGATTTAATTGAAACAAAATTAATTGAAACAGATTTAATTAAAACTGATAGAATTGAAACAGATGTGATTTGAAGCATATGAAATTGAACAAATTTAATTGAAACAGATGAAATTTGAAACAAATTAAGTTATCAGATGGAATAAAAATAGCTAAAATTTAAAATAGATCAAACAGATGAAATTTGAAATAAATGAGATTGAAATAGATGAAATTTAAAACAAATGAAACATTCAAAACAGATGAGATTGAAACCGATGGAATCGAAACAAATGAAATTTGAAGTATATGAAATTGAACAGATGGAATTTGAAACAGATAAAACATTCAAAATAGATGAAATTGAAACAGATGGAATCGAAACAAATGATATTTGAAGCATATGAAATTGAACAAATGGAATTTGAAACAGATGAAACATTCAAAATAGATGGAGTCGAAATAGATGAGATTTGAAGCATATAAAATTGAACAAATTGAAATAAAACAGATTAAATTTGATTCAATTGAAGTTTAATAGACTGAATTGAATCAAATGAAATATATGAAATAGATGAGATTAAAATAGATTAAATTTGAAGCATATGAATTTTGAAACCTATGAAATTTGAAAACATATGAAATTTGAAAGAGATGGAATGTGCCACAGATGCAACAGATGAAAAAACTGAAACAGATGAAATGTAAAGAAACAACCCCAATAGATATATTAATATAGGATGTGTACTTACGTAAGAAAAACTTGTAGCGTAGAAGGATTTGTCCATTTGAAAAGGTGCTCCTGGATTTGCATTGAGATATGTTAACTCATTCTTCTTTTATTCGGTATATAGGATTTCACCAAATGCATTAAATATTATTGTGTATTATAACAAATTAAATTAGAGTTAATAATTTCATCTATTATGAATAAATTAAATTACGTTGTTTTATACTCTTACATTGCTTGAGATCTCTTTGCTCTTGAACATATCTCTAATATCTTCCATCATTGCCAAGCCCAATCCATTAGACCCTCATACTATTGCACTGCACAGCATACCACAAACTTAAGTGATTTAATTAAAAAGAAAGTTTTTTTTAAACAAAAATACTACTTACCCTTTGCTTTCTATCTCAAATATCTCTTTGATTAAATTTATTTCTTCTTCATCTAAGAATTGAAAGACATGAGACTTTACAAGAAGATCATCTTTTTTTTTTGTAGTTTGGTCATCTGAATTTTCAGTTGCCCCCACCTCAATAATTCATTTGGTTTGAGTAGCAAATCCATCTATTTCTGTACCTTCTTAATCTTTGAATTTTTCTTTCATATTCAAATTGAGGATCCTTCTTCTCTTTTTGTTCTTTCCCCTTCAATTTTTTTTATCATTTAAGATGGCTTTTTTGTCAAGAATTTGCTATTTTTCATTCAAGGTGTGTCTTCATAGATTTCATCTATCACCACCCTTTTTTCTACAATCTCCTTCTTGGAATTTATTTCTTCAATTTGAACCTTCAGAGCAGCTAGCCGTTCATTTAGATTTAGTTTTTCAATTTGAATAATTTCAACTTTACTCTTTAGGTCATTAATTTGGGCATCTTTCTATCTGGCGGTCTTTTCAAAAATGTCTATAGCTACTTCTTTATTTTCTTCAATCAAATCTTGTATTTTAGCTTGTAGGAGATTAACTGTGTTGTTCAGATTCTTTATTTCATCATCCTTCTCATTCAATATATCATTCATTTTTTTTTTTCATTTTCTTCTTGCTCTTTTTAAAGGATTTGATACTTATTGATCATATCATTCATATAAACATCTTTTTCTTGTAGTTTCTTATCCATCATCCTATTTTTGTCTTCTTGTTCTTGAAGTTGTACTTTCAAATTTTCTTCAAGCTCAATTATTATGTTTCTCTTGTACTTATTCTTTTTTTTCATTTTGATATATTCCATTTCTAAACTCTCAATCTTGCAAAATTCTTCCAAATTTGCAAGTTCTAAATCCATGAAGAGATCCTTAAATTCTTCATTTTCTGCAAAATCTCGTTGTGGCATATCTGTCTAAGATCTCGTTAGTGAAAACAACTCTTGATTTTCTGACATCAGTGGACTTGTGTCAATAGCATCTCTAAAAATGTTCAATTGATGCTTGTTTTCATGCTGTGTGGAAACAATGCTTAGTGTGAGATCATCATACATTCGTTCAATGTCAACAATGATATCCTCATATTGTTGTCTTTCGTCTAACTTTATTTTCTAAAACTTTTCCTTTTTGTTCTTTTTCGCTTTCTCGTTTATCCTAGTTCTCAGATAAGTCAGATTTACTTGAATGCTCAACTTCCATTTTTCTTTGCTTTCTTTTCTATCAGACCTTTTTTTGTTGTTTAAATTTTTCTTGTTTGTTTCCTCTTTCAGTTGACTCAAAGTCAATATCTTCTTTGATGACAACATGCTTTTTCTTTTTCCCTTTTTGAATAGTTAATGCAGATTTGCTGCACCGTTCTTCTGACAAGGTTTTTTAAAGTTCTTCATTATTAACCTGAAAAAGAAATTTAAAAGAAATTAGTTAGAATAGAATTAATTTAATCTATTGTATGCAAACAGATAAGTTGTTTGAATCTGATGCAATTGAAATAGATGAAATTGAAATAGTTGAGATGAAACAGATGGGGTTGAAACAAATGATATTTAAACAAATGAGATTGAAACAAATTAAATTAAAAAATATGAGATTTAAAACAAAAGAGATTGAAAGAAATGAAAGACACGAGATTGAAACAAATGAAATTGAAACAGAGACAATTAAAGCAGATGAGATTGAAAGAAATGAAACAGATGAAATTAAAATAAATGAAAGACACGAGATTAAAACAGATGAGATTGAAAATACATGAAATTGAAATAAATAAAAGACACGAAATTGAAACAGATGAAATTGAAAATAGATGAGAATGAAACAGATGAAATTCAAAGAAATGAAAAACACGAGATTGAAACAGATACATTCCAAACATCAAACAAATGAAAAGAAAATTGAAAGATAGAGAACTAAATATAAAATAGTAATGATAGATTTCATCTGTTTGATATTTACAGCAAAAGGATGTATTCATCTGTTTGGTAGTTATAACAATATATTATATGTTTTAGTACACATATAAATTATATCTAATTTACTATTATACCTCTTAATCTTCAAAGGTATCATTGCTACCCAGTTCTTGGAATTGTCGTCAAGTATCCTATGCAGATCATTAAGGTTTCATTTCAAAAACCTTGGCAAGTTATTGGCTATATTCAAAAAGGTTACAATTGTTGAATGCTCACATAACCAATACTGTTACAAAACAAATAGAATATTAAAATAATTTATATGTTTAATAGAGCAATAGATATATGTAAAGATTTTGTTTGTTTTTTAACATATAAAAGCATGTGCTCACCAATAATGCTATAGTGCATCCTGTAACAATAGCTGAATCTGTAAACTTCTTTGCTATCATTTGTATTAGATTGTTACTTATAGCTTTTGACTAATTATACTGCTTTATCTGGGCAAGGTCTTCAACAAAATTCACAAACACCCAAGTAAGCGTATGTGATGTCTTTGAAAAGAATAGGGCAGCACACATTTGAAGTGTGATTCGTCTATCAACATTAGCCTTGTCTTCCCTTGTGTTCTTTGTAACAGCTATCCTCAACTTATCTCTTATATGTTTAACTGTCAGCCTTTCTTCTTCTTGGAATCATTTTGTGGTAAACCTTGTCTGTGATTTCTTTTGATAACTGTCACAACCTGTGCCCAGGTCATAGGGGATTAAGGTTAAACCTAATAAGTGACACACGTACTCTCGTGCACCCACACTTAGACTCCATCCAAATGCACACGCACAAGGGAAGTTCATACGTGCCAATATATGTACGCGGAAGCTGTAAGTATCATTGCATAACAAGAGAAGAGATATACAAAAGCAAAATAATATCTATACAAGATTATATGAAATCTAGAATTATACAAAAATGAGCCAACATGTAAAATATAAAGATCACGAACAAAACCAATTACATCCCACACCAAAGAAGACCTATATGCATGACATGTCGCTCTCCGGCGGAGTGATCATATCCACTCCTCGAGCCCTGATGGGCCATCTAAGGTCTCTCCTGGAGTCTAACTGACTGACAATGGGTCAGTAGAGGGATCTGAGCCTGCAACACCAAGAACAACTCATAAATACAACGATTCAGCAAAGTGTAAGTACTAATAAGTTCACGCATGTTATGTCTAGCAGAATAAGCAACATTGACAAATCATAGAATTCCAAGTTTGTATGCTAGGCGAGTTATACTGTCAAATAAAGCATACTATAAGAATCAAGATATACATATCATGTACTTTACTACGTAGCTACTACATTTGTCATATCCTCCCTTTAGGATTCTTACATACTGAGAACACCATCGACCGGGCCAGAATACGAATGGGTTTCGGGTTTTTAGGATCCGGAAGCCCCAAGACATAAACACACTGCATCGGTACCATACATACTACGCCAAAGTCAACTCCGTCGGGTATCATAAGGTTGAGGCCGAGTAGTGCCTGACCATTTCGAATCAATCACATACTTGAACTTGAGCAAAACATGCATTTCATATAGATACTTACCATAATACATTCAACTCATACAATACTCAAGTTATGGGCAATAACCAGTAATAACCAAACATATCAAACAAATCGAATATATACATTATCGAAAGGGTATAACGATGACTAGTTGATCCATACGTAAGAGTGTACATAAGAGTGGAGGACAATAATCGTCATTCAATATGGCATGCAGATCCATTTACTAGAATCAAGATATTTTACTAGCCATCTCTAATTTAGTTATCCAGAGTTTCTAACCGTACATGATGATGTAGTTTTAAATTATTTGACACACAGTTGTCTTTCTTATCGTGTTGCATTGTATCAGGAGAGTGTATCAAAGTCTCTTAAACCAACACCCATGGGGAGGTGCTTAACAACTGGATAACGTACATGAATAAGTCGCAGCCCTCGAGATCATTCATGCAATTCTTTCACATTCCATTGGGCAAGTTAAGGTGGCCTACATTCTAACTCAAAGGCCCTACAAGGTCTCTTTAACACCTACCTTCCTTACTTTTCACTGGTCTTACTGCTTAGCCGTGGCTAACCTACGGCTTAGCGTGGGCATCTTACGGCTTAGTCGTATTATGCACTACGGCTCAGCCGTGGTTCCCTTGATTGTTCATCCATATTTTCTACGAGTTAGGGCTAACCCGTGCTCCCTCTTACAGTGTCACCGTGGTTATTCTACGGCTCAGCCACGGCTTGGTACGGCTTAACCGTAGCACACTGCACGGCTTAGCCGTGGCGGGATCGTAGAAGGTATGCTCCATCTTCTGCTTTTTAGAAGTCAAACTGTAACTTGACCTACGGTTTGGTCACGGCTAGCCTACGGCCTAGCCGTGGTACATTCTACGGCTTAGCCGTAGCCTTGCTGTAGAGTGAATTCAAGTTTTGTAGCTCTCTGGAATCTGAGTCGTAAAACTCTATGGCTTAGTCGTAAGTTTTAGAAATGTCACGGTAAGAACCTGTTATAGGCGAAACTATATTTGTACAACAATGAAATAATGAAATCAAGAAGATATAATTTGACACAATTGGGCTATAAAACACAAGTCACATGGAAGATTAAGCAATTATTCACAATCAGTCATGTATCAACATGTGTTCATCAAAATCATGCTTATACTTGCCTCAAATGAGCCTTGTGCATGTGAATCGCTGTCCTTCGACTCAGTTCGGATGTCTAGGTGCAACTCTAATGGTCATGCATGTAAGAAGAAGGAGAAGAGTGAGTGCATGCAATAATGAGGGAGAAGAAAGTGAGACTCGTGGAGCTTCTCAATAACCTTAAGCTTACCTAAAATTCACAAGAGATGGATGTATAAAATGGATGTAAGAGCCTTCTCCTCTTTGCTTTGATCGTGAAGAAGAAGAAGAAAAGGAAAGGAAGAAACGAAGGAACCAACGTTGAGAGAGGAAATGAGGGAGTCAGTGCATGCATCTTGGTTTTAAGAGATAAACATTGAAAAATTTTATATAAAAGTCCAAAGGTTTCGGGAAATTACAGGTTGAGTCAATTGAGTCAAATAACCATCCAATGAAAGCAAATGAAGTCGTTTACATGCGAATCAGTTACGGAAGTCCACGAGCTTAACAAGATGCACGTGTTGACACTAAGATGATGTATGACTAACAACATTGTGCAAAAACTAAATTTATGAAAAAGGGCTCATGTCTACCTAAATCAGGTTAAACTCAACCCAACTACCTATCCATAACCTAGAATGAAACAAAACAAAGTCAAAATACATACAACAACTAATTTGCCATTAATTAAGCACTAAACCAGATTAAGTTGGGTCGGAGTGTTACAATAACCAATCTGCATCTCAGCATCACCATATTGAATACCAAATATCAATAATATATCATAGCTCTTTAGTTTAATAAATTTGTTCCCAATCTTAAATGCTTTTCTTTTTTCATTATATCTAATGATGATTGCCACCTCATCATCATCATTCTTCCTGCAAGTCTGCTTGTCAAGTTTGTTATTTATTATGAGATCAATTATATCCCAGAATGGTGTCTTTTTAAGATAAACAATATGTTGATTTGTCAGCTACATTTTCTTCCTAAGATCTTCAAAGAGCATCAATATTACTAATAGATTTGATCTGAACTGAGGCTTGTAGTTTTTTTCGGTTCTTGCAGTTGTTGGCTTTGGTTGAGCTGCTACCCTTAATGCCCTGGTTGATTGTTTTC
Source organism: Sextonia rubra (assembly GCA_037013555.1). Classification (NCBI taxonomy): domain Eukaryota; kingdom Viridiplantae; phylum Streptophyta; class Magnoliopsida; order Laurales; family Lauraceae; genus Sextonia; species Sextonia rubra. The sequence goes on along the minus strand of JASUAD010000001.1, from coordinate 97,671,071 downwards.
TAGTTCTTCTTGCCATTTGTAGTTATATGCCCGATACAAATGAGATTGAAAGAAATTAATTTGAAAACAGATGATATTGAAATAGATGAAATTGGAACAAATTAAATTGCAAGTGATGATATTGAAACAGATGAGATTAAAAGAAATGAAACAGATTAAATTGAAAGAAATGATATTGAAAACAGATGAGATTGGATACATATGAAATTGAAACAAATTAAATTGCACGTGATGAGATTGAAACAGATGAGATAGAATGAAATGAAACAGATTAAATTGAAAGACATGAGGTTGAAACAGATGAAATTGAAAGAAATAAAAGACACGGGAGTAAAACAGATGAAGTTGGAAACAAATGAGATGGAAAAAATGAAAGACATGAGATTGAGACAGATCAAATTTGAAATAGATGAAATAATATAATCAATAAATCATTCGAAATGAAATGGATATATTCCAAATATCAAACAGATGAAATGAAAATTGAAAGATATAGAACTAAATATAAAACAGTAACAAATATAATTGAAGAAAAAAACATATGTCGAATATGTTTGTCATACGAAATAGATTAATTTGTAAATGTGGTAATACAAACTGATGAAATCTAATATTTTTAATATTATGTATGCCTCACTACAATTTTTAACTTTAAAATCGTCTACTATTCATGTTTATCATCAATTCGTTAAAATCAAAATATATGCAAACCCTAATTTCGAATCTTTGTACCAAAAAATGAAACAGATTGATTTATAAAAGTGGTAACATAAACAGATGAAATCTAATATTTCTAAAGATCATGTATGTATTGCTACAATTTTTAACATCGAAATTATCTATTATCTCGGTTTATCATTAATTTGGCAAAATCGAAACACATACAAACTCCAATTTCGACTATTTGTATTAAAATATGAAACAGATTGATTTGTAAAAGTGGTAATACAAACAGATGAAATCTAATATTTCTAAACATCATGTGTACATTGCTACAATTTCTAACTTTGAAATCGTATATTATCATTGATTGTTATAAATTCGTTGAAATCGAAACACATGCAAACCCTAGTTTTGTTTATTTGTTTAGATTCTTAACGCTGTGATGAAGCTTCGAGAAGTGACGATGGAGAAGAAAACTTGGCGCCGTGATGAAGCCTCGGGAAGTGACAATGGAGAAGATGATAGTGCGCTTCGATGAATTTACTTGATGTGAGGAGCAAATTTTGATTTGGAAGTTAAATTATTGCAAGAAAGGAAATGAGAGCGTCTTTATGAAATAGAAAATATTGAGTGATCGACTTAATAAGCAAAGAGGGTCGTTTGTTGTAAACATACTATTGCTCTGGTAACTTAGGGACCTATCATAACTATAATTATTTCAAGAGACTTATGATACTTTGATAAAATATTTAAAAGCTTTTGCTGAAGCGCCCTTAAAACGAAACTACATAAGCCCCACTTTCTTCTGAAAGAAAAGCCCAACAAAATTGACACCATAGATCCAAAACAATCAACACTTTCAATGAACTAATCAAAGGTGGCGCCCAAAAAATCAATGGTTTGGATAAAAACTTGCTCAACTAGTAAAACCATCGGAACAAAAGCCCAAGGACACAACAATACTTTGCTCCGAACAGAAGGCTATTTTCGGTAATTTTATCCCCCCTTCATATATCCGGAAGGTTTTACAAAGGTTTTCGCGATGCTTCTCCAAAAACCCCTCCTTTGCGTCCTTGTTCAACTCCAGTTTCTTGCGAAAGAATTCACTGCAAATCCCTAAACTTCGGTGGAAAGATCCGAACTTTGCTTCTGGGTTTTGTTGCTCATCGTCAGGAGATGTTGAAGGCGTTTTCGTCTTCCGTTTTACAGCGTCGATTGCAGAGAATTCCTGCAGGTTTTGCGGGCAATGAAGGAGAGGGGAAAGCTCCAATTTTTCGGATTTGGGGGTCGTTGGGGTGTTCAGATGGAAGGAATTCGAGTTTCTGCAGAAGGGTTTTCTTCTGTTCGGAGTCTGGTGATGGTTCGGATGCAGTCGGCGCGGCGAAGCCCGCACTGGAAGTCGAAGCTGCTGAGAATGAGAATGTAGAGGAAGTCGATTCGAAAGCTTCGTCTGCAATTGTGCCCACGAATCCCCGTCCCGAAGATTGCCTCAAAGTTAGGGTCTTTCTTGATGTTAACTTTCTTTCAAGTTTATTGCTTCTTTTGAAGTAGTTTTTTTTTTTTAAATTGATGTGCACTCTTTTTTATGATATCTAAGCTTTGTTTACTAGTTTGATGATTGGTTGCATCAAAATATGTTCTTGATATTGATTGCCTTTTTTTTTTTTTTGGGTAATGCAATGAAATCTGATATGCAATCCAATCACTAACAATCACTAATTTCATTGCTAAGTTTCTATTTTTTGGACCAGCAAGTATAGTGATTTTTTTTTTCTTTTCGCGGGATGCGTATTTGGTGTTTCTAAGTTATGTTTTTGTTTCCATATTTGATATGGGTTAGAATGTGGATCCAGTGGATGTACTCAACTTGCTGAGACTGCTCCATTCAAATTGCTTTTTGTAACTGTTAATGCACATTGCTGGTTTTGCAACAATATTCCCTGCTACAAACAGTATCGCGGGGTTAATGTGGGCATCGGACAATGATAAGTGTGCTTGTAGCTTGCTGAGACTATATTGATCAATGGGTAAAGTGTGGTAGTGGGTGGTAGGTCAATTTAGTATGAGCTTCATGTTGGAGTTGTTGAATCCAGCAGAGGGAAGCCAGTTTCTGTGAACTGCTAATAAAGACCTCGCTGTTCAATGCATGTGGGTATTGCATTTGTGGCTGGACCAGTACTGTCCTTTGCAAACAGGTTGAAATAAGTTTATTCAATTAACCAAGTTAGAAGAATAAATCAAGCGAGAACCAAATATATGGCAATTCGCTTTTAGATTTTTAATATTAACTGTGCAATGGAATAGCTGAATTAGTTTACATTCTTCACCTATCGTTCTTTCGTTGTATTCAAGGGCATTGAGGAACGTAAGCTATGGAAGGAATATGTTTCTATAAAAGTCTGTGTTTTTTTTTTGTTTCCTTTTATTGCATTCCAGTGAAGAGGGGCTCTGAAAATGATGTCGATTGTTTCATCTTTTTTGGTGCCAGGTTCTTGTGTTGCCCTTGCCGCATAGACCCCTGTTTCCTGGCTTCTACATGCCAATCTATGTGAAGGTATTGTGTTTGCTTCACAAAGCTAACTTTCTCAGTTGTTTGCCTGATGGGGCTTTTCCCATTTTTTTAGATGCATAATCTATAAACCTTTCTTTTCTTTGGTTTTGCTAGTGTCTCCAGTCTCCACATACAAATCACACATCCTTTCTTTTGTCACTTTGTCACACATAAAGAGGCATATCATTATATTTTTTTGTCTATTTATTTATCTCGAGGGTGTTTTATATGAAAGGCAAGTGCTCCTGTCTCCCACGAAGCTTACTATGCGAGTCAGCACGTGGGGCCCACCTGATCACTTACCGAATGGACCAATCCAAACCACCAACATCCCCACCTCCCCCCATGTCATGGATCCTGTAGAGTTGCACTGATCCGTTAGGACCGGGCCATTTGACCAAGGGTCAAATTTTTTGGATATAAATCGTGGAACTTCTGGGCTGCCGATCAAGGGGGTAGGATCATTGGATTGACTAGAATTTTGATATCTAGGGTGGTCCTACCTGGATCTTTTTGAATTCACACATCCCATGACTTGTGCGGCCCTAGGTGGGCCCCAGCAGCATCTGTCTTGCACAGTACAGTGCGAGATAGATGCACAGGATTTCGCCCTATTTGTAATGCAGAAGTGCTTACTATTTGTGTCTTGTTTCTCATAATTAAGAAGAAATCTCATTCATTTGTGCAACAAAATTTTAATAGAACTCTGTTGTACAAGTAGTTATTTGTTGTGCTATAAATTAGGTATGCCGGTTCTCATAAAAGCTCTAGATAGACTGCCTTGTGGGGCCTACTTATGATTAATTCAACCATGCATCTGAGGCTCTGACCACCCACCAATATATGCATATTTGTACCTGTTGCCATATTAATGTCTATTATGTGTTTTCTATGATTAATATGTTAAATGGCCATTTGTTTCTCGCAACACCTAGTGCTACTGCATCATTTGCTTGAAACAATGCTTTGAGTTCTCTTGCAGGATCCTAAATTGTTAGCAGCTTTAGTGGAAAATCGTAAAAGATCAGCCCCATATGCAGGTGCTTTTCTTATAAAAGATGAGCCAACAACTGATTCTAGTCCTACGTCTGCTTCAGAGACAGAGAAAAATATATATGATCTGAAAGGTAAAGAGTTGTTGAAGCGTCTACATGAAGTTGGTACTTTGGCACAGGTATGCATATATAGTTTTGCTACTAAGATTGCACAGGATGTAGATTAGTGAATTATAATTTTAGAGTTATTGCAAATGCAGTATTGGTCGCCATCTGTTCTCTGACATCACTCTTATATGATTAAGATAACCAGTATACAAGGAGATCAAGTTGTGCTGATTGGCCATCGCCGACTGCGAATAACTGAGATGGTAAAATGGGCTGTTGATGGTTTTAGGCCTATTATATTTTGCTTATTTTTCAACAAGAAACATTTCACTTAAAGGCCCCTGTTTGTACAGGTGGAGGAGGATCCTCTAACGGTGAAAGTTGATCATCTCAAGGCTAGTTATTCTGCCTCTTTTTTTCTTTTTCTTTTTTTTTTGCTGGGCTCTGCATTTAGTCTTATCGTTCTTGGCATTTATACTTCATTTTACTTTTGCATTTTGAAGTCTAAAACTGGTTTTTGTTTGTTTTGCAGGATAAACCTTATGATAAGGATGATGATGTCATCAAGGCAACCTCATTTGAAGTAATATCAACCTTGAGGGATGTTTTGAAGTCGAGTTCCCTTTGGAGAGATCATGTTCAAACATATACTCAGGTGCATTCCTTTTTCAAAGAATTATCATCATTATCATCAATGCCTCAACCCTCTCATTTTGGGTCGGCTTTGTGAGTTCTACTTACCTACTCAACTCTTTTTTACCCATATTTTCAGCAACTCGACAATTCGTTGTGTCGTTTCTTGCTACTACATTTGAGATCTTTACTGGTTTTATTTTCAGAAAAAGATCTTTACTGGTTTCCCCTTTTCTGAGTTCCTTGTACTTGTAATGTAACCCTGAAACATGTTCAGTTTATTTTTTCTTCTTCCTTATCTCTACTTTTTGCCAACTTTTAACAGGAGTTAAATAATAATTTCTATTTGATGTAAAAACTTTTGGAATTATTGTCCATCTAAGATAAAGTCCTGTCCCTTTTTTCCCGTAAAGATAATGGTGAATAATATTAAATCAAAGGAGGCAAAGTGCAATTTTATACACACTCCACTGGGGATGGACTGAGGTATAGGCTTTGAATAAACAGGCCCACTACAGTACATTTACCATGTCTGGGACTGATCTTCATAGTCCCATTTTGAGCAATGGTGTTTGCCTCCACATTCAATTCTCTGGGTACAGGAGAAAAGATATAGTTTTGTTCCTTTGACCATTGACCTTTGAATCTAATGATTTTTTTTTTCATGCATTGGAATGGTGCCCTCAATTTCATTTACTTATTGCCTTCCCCTCTTCCTCCTCATTACTTTGTTGTTTGGTTCAGAAACTTAGGTAGTCAACGGACAGCAATCTCAACTTGTGACATTGATTGAAGTAGGAAGGATAAATCTAAAGAATTGCAACCTACCTGAGAATTTGGCTGAGGATAGATTGGACTGACAAAAGAGCATTCATATATTGGACCCAACATAGTTAGGACAAGGCTTTGATGATACGATGACGATTTCATCTTATGGACCAAACTTCTATTGATTTTTTATTTTGAATTTTGATAGTTGTTGAACTTGTTTGACATGCAAAAAAACTGGGTCTAGAATCCACTGTGGGCGTTTCTGATCATAATCTTCTTGGTACTTGTAGCACATTGGAGATTTCAACTATCCGAGGTTAGCAGATTTTGGAGCTGCTATTTCAGGGGCAAACAAATTGCAATGCCAGCAAGTGCTTGAAGAACTTGATGTATGATATGCTTTTGTATTTGAACTTGTTAAAACAAATGTAATTATTTTGAACTGTTCTTAGCTTTTGTGCATATTCCCAATGTGTGGGCTGAGAAGTATTAAGTGGGATTTCACTCTTGTGAATGAATGTTGAACTGTGTCATACATGCATTTCTGTTACAAACCGATGTTCCCAAAATATCTTAAAATATTGTAACGTTCTTGTAATTCAGGTATACAAGCGCTTAAAACTGACACTAGAATTGGTGAAGAAGGAGATGGAAATCAGTAAGATACAGGTACTTAATGTCCCAAGTTATTTTATACTGTGTCATGTTTTACCTTACACTTTAGGGCTCACTTTTCTTGATTGTGCCAGGAATCCATAGCAAAAGCAATCGAAGAAAAGATAAGTGGTGAGCAGCGCCGGTACTTGTTGAATGAGCAGCTTAAAGCAATAAAGAAGGTTTGCTGCTCTATACATATCCTTGAACATTTCAGTTTCTGTACTGCAAACATTAGTGGTTGTTGCATAGTGTGAGATTATTTATGGAAAATGACATTTTCTGGGAAAATGGGCAGGAAGTTTTTAGTGAGGTTTGAATTGATTTGGTTGGATGATTTTCTTCAACAGTACTCTACCCTTGCAGGAGTTTAACTTCGTTTGTCTTGATCCAGGAGTTGGGTTTGGAGACAGATGATAAAACGGCACTTTCTGGTTAGTTTTGGAGAAATGTTATTCTTTGGTAGTGTATAATGTTAAATATCCATCATGGACGGTTTTCTATATGCAAACATGGTTACTAAAGCTTGAGGGTTTCTTTTTATTTATTTCTTTAGTTTTAAAATTTTAATTTTCTTTCCTTGCAGCAAAGTTCAGGGAAAGGCTTGAACCTAATAAGGAGCGATGTCCGCCTCATGTGTTGCAAGTTATAGAAGAAGAGCTTACAAAGCTGCAGCTATTAGAGGCCAGTTCGAGCGAGTTTAATGTCACTCGTAATTATCTAGATTGGCTCACAGCTTTGCCATGGGGAAACTACAGGTTTTCATAGTTTCCTTTACTTGATTTTTTTTTAAACTCAAATTTTTTAGATAGCATTTAAATTCCATTTCCCTGGCGGGTCTGGTTTGGGACATATGATGCCCTCTTTTACTCGGTGAGAGTTCGTGAATATCTGTAACGGTATTCCTCATGACTATGTTTGCAAACTTCATTATAATAGTTACATGATTTCTAGTCTTTTCCAGTGTGTTACTTGTGTTGTTCACAAGGCTAACAACATTGTATATTATTAATGTTCTTACTCGTAGTAATTGGATTTTTTATATCCAAAGTTGTTTTTATAAAGTATCATTTACATTGTTCTTTGTTTTAGGTGCAATAATCATAGGGCTGAAACTATGGCCTTTTTATAGCCAGAGTTTTATCCTGTTGAAGTACCTAATGCTTTAGATATTCAATTCCAATTCACTGTGCAATTTATCTGGAGATGTTTGAGTTTTTTTTGTTTTTATTATTTGTTCCCAATGCAGTGATGAAAACTTTGATGTCCATCGTGCTCAAATAATACTAGATGAAGACCATTATGGTTTATCTGATGTTAAGGAGAGGATATTGGAATTTATAGCTGTTGGAAAACTTAGAGGAACCTCACAAGGTTAGTAATGTCTATCCAATGATGATCCATCTGCTAATAAATATAATTCTGATCCGTTTGTATATAAATATACATCTTAGATCCATTTGTATATAAATATACATCTTAGTTGGAATGCCTTGATGATGATCCATTTGTATATAAATATACATCTTAGTTGGAATGCCTTAATGATGATCCTTTTGTTAATAAATATACATCTTAGTTGGAATGCCTTTAGCTACTTGCATTCTGTTCTTTGTATACTGAGAGGATCTCATCCCATACATTTGTGTAGGAAATCCATGTAGGAATCAGAATATATTGTGGTCAAGAAACTGCAATTTAACATTTCTTTCCCTCCTTCATGTTATGTATCTCTTTCCCATATATATCACCATCCATTTGCTATTGTGTTGTTCTGATAAAGTGTCTGTTTGAGCCTTCTCACATCATGTGTGCGTAGGCAGTTGCTGCTCACATGTTGAAAGGGCAGAATTTTCCCCCAACTTCTTTACAGACATGTATGTAGAGATGGTCAGTACTCTCAAAACTCCATTCATGTGACTATATGGCCCATTGCTGTGGGACATGGGCAGCTTTGCATGAGCACCTAGATGAGAGAGATCTGGGCTACAAGAATCTTTCAGAATTGTGTTCAATTGGACATACGATCAATGCTTTCCTACTGCTGCTGAGGGTCAACGGGGTTAGGGACTCCAAGTATAGGTTAAGAGCACTGTTCCAGGTTTTGACAACTGCGTGCTCAGAGGGCAAATGGGGTTTGTTCTTTACATTGAAGAACTCTTTCATGCTGCTTAACTGGAATTGGTTCTGTGGAATTTTGGGATGATCATTTTTGCCTTTTCCTTTCTCTTTACCTTTCTTGTATACTCCCAAATAGGCCTGTATGTATACGACTTTCATCAATATAATTATTATGGAGTTACTTGTCTATTGATGTCCCATTGCTTGATTCATTTCTTAATTCATAGTGGTAAATAAACAGTCTTTGGTCTTGGGATTTTTTATAATGATCGGTTCCCATTAACCTGGTAGACAATATACATCTGTTGTCAATATTGGACTGTATGACAATTTATAAAGCTAAAAAGGTATGAAAAAATTGAATACTTGAGATTTTTTTTTTCTCATTTTTAAGTACTATACAAGCATGTATATCATGAAACCCCTAAATGTCATGGAAGTCCCATTTCACAATCTCATCCTGAACAGTTAAATCTTTGTCTGCTCATTTTATTCATTCTATTGGGGAGCAGTGGAGTTTTTTAACCTTCACCATGTCAGCTGTTACCTTTCTAGGGAATTGCACCAATGGAAAACCTCTCAGTTGATTTGATCATTCTTAAAAAATACTGCAGCATGCTTGCTATCACTGCAACACTTTCATCATACTTGTTAACATTTTCTGCTTAGCTTTTCATTGCTCTACCCAATAACATGCTTTTCTGAGTTGGTACCAATTGCAGGCAAGATCATATGTCTTTCTGGACCTCCTGGAGTTGGTAAAACTAGCATTGGCCGCTCAATTGCACGCGCACTGAATCGGAAGTTCTATCGGTTTTCTGTAGGAGGTTTGGCTGATGTGGCTGAAATAAAGGTACACCAGAAGGCCTATTTTAGAAATCTGTTAGACACGGAAAAGCCATGATTTTATGTATTTTTTACATTTATAGCACTGTCTGCCAAGAAAAATATATTTATGATACCTCCATAGGATAGATTCACTTGCTTGTCGCTCTAACTTGAAAATTATGCCTAGGGGCATCGCCGAACCTACATTGGTGCTATGCCAGGAAAGATGGTTCAATGTCTTAAAAATGTGGGAACAGCTAACCCACTTGTTCTAATTGATGAAATTGACAAGGTATTTTACTCTGTCCTTGTTGACATTCTTCTATTAGTTGCAGTAATATTTTGTTAGAATGGACTTTTGGGTCAGCACAATAGCCTGTTGAACTCTCCGTTGTTTATATATCTTACAGTTAGGGAGGGGGCATGCTGGTGATCCTGCAAGTGCTTTGTTAGAGCTTCTCGATCCTGAACAAAATGCAAATTTTCTTGACCACTATCTCGATGTTCCTATTGATGTATCCAAGGTAAGTTGTTTGCCATAGACACTCTTCGCGATGTTATTCATGCAATATTAACGTTAATATTGAAATCTAGGTGTTGATTTTGTGTCCGTTGCCAAATGGTTGGACATATCTGTATACTTCAGCTGCTCAGCTTTAGCTTAAATCTAGACTTGTTCATTTTTGTAGAGTTAACTGCTAAGAATGGCCTTGGTGCTCTTTTGATGGCATTTAATTATGTGGTCCGGCCGGTAATGTGGATTCAAACTGTGCAGATTTAATAGCAATTTGAGATGGTCCCAACATCCTCAAGAATAGATTCTTGGGCCCAATACTTGATGAAAGGGATTCCAAGAACTCTACTGTGCAGCTAAATGGGTCCTATTGGTTCACTGGAGGTTATGTGATATTTTTCTTAAGTAAGGAATTGCCTAATTTAAGGCATTGGTCTTTCATGTTCCTACTGAGGATGAGTATAATTCAGTTTCTGATGAGTGATTACTAAGCGAAAACTAGAGTTTCAAGGTGTCCATTTTTCTCTCATGTGCTTTGTGATGAAGTATTTTAGTTCTTGGGCTAGTTTGTCACTATCATTGAGATTCATCTTGAATTCTTGATGATCCCAGTTGTACATATCCTGGAGCCTTTTATCCAATTAGCAAATTGTTGTTGCAAAAAACAAAAGGGGAAAGAAGAGTTTGCTTTTGTTTTAAGTCGTGAAATTCTTCTAGTCACTTGCATCATAAGTAGCTTCTATTTTGTACTTAAACATGGATTAATTTAAGTAATTCACACAAGAAGTAGCTACATGCTCTGTGCCCCTTGTTTGAGATCATTAGACACTATAAAGCTACTCTAAAATGCGAGGACAGATAGTCTGTTCTTTCTCTGTGCAACTCTGGCCCTTGGGGGTATTAAAATTTTGAACTCTGGGCTCAGGGTTCAGGTTTCTTAGAAAGTTTTGTGTTAAACAAAATAGATCTTTTTTATTAAATGCAGTTGGTGCTGGTTTTTCATTTCTCAATGTGTATGGTGGACCAAACTGTAGCCAATAAATCTGCAGTTGCCACTGTTGAAATTGAAATGACTAAGGAGATGCCCTAGCAACTTTGGTGTGCACTTGCACGAACATATATCTTTATCTCCTGACCTTTTGGAAGTCATATTCAAGTGAACATTGAAATAGTTTATGCTTCATAGTTCCAATATGTTCACCCGTCTGCAATATTCGCTTATACTTATCTTAGTTGGTTACATTCGGGAAAAATAAATATCTTTAACTCATGTATGACCTAACACTTTACCTTCTCTGATCAAATTGTAGGTTCTTTTTGTTTGCACAGCAAATGTAGTGGAAATGATACCTAATCCTCTCCTGGACAGAATGGAGATCATTACTCTTGCTGGTTACATCACCGATGAAAAGATGCATATCGCCAGGGACTACTTAGAGAAGACAACCCGTGAAGCATGTGGTATCAAGCCAGAACAGGTATCCGTATGCTTGATTCCATAGTTGAATGCGGCATTTGTACTTGACTTTTGGAATGTATCAAGTTGTTTTGTCAGAAGATCATCTTGCTGCCCTAGTTGGTCATCGTATAATTATTTTCCAAGCCATCGAAGAAGAATTATAACAAATTCGTATTTTGCTTTAAGTATTGCTGAAACACTAACCGTTGGCCCTCTCCTGTCCTCTTCCTGAGTCATGTACTAACCCTAGGCCCTCTCTCATTCTCCTCCGGAGTCATGTCACATGCAACTGCATGTTCTTGCTTGCAATTGGCCACTTCCATCCCCGAAGTGTTTTGTTTGGAGACAGATCTTCAATTGAGTTTCATTGATTTATCAACATACAAAATCGGAAATGGATCCACTCCAGATTGCTACTTAATCCATCTTTATGAAAAGAATGTCACGGAGAAGATCTAATGAGAATGGCTTCTTGACAAGTAAGGAATATATCCGGAGCAAGTAGGCCTGGGTTTTCGTCTCCCGCTTGTTCTATTCAGTTTCTATGGCAGAGTTATGAGGCATGTTTTGGCAAGCAGGTAGATTAGCAGATATTTTCATTCCAAGAGGTCCAGCTGGTCTCTGTGAGGGCTGAGAAAACCCAAGGTGTAGTAGTTGCTGACTATAGCTCCTGAGGAGAAATTGTTATTGTTTATCTTAGGGCACATTTGGTATTGTCATTGTTTATCTTAGGGCACGTTTGGTAGACATCCATGCTAGGGGAGAATCCTTTATCTAGATGATTCCTTTATTCTATTGGAATCAAGTCATCCTCTACCTATAGAGTTCCAAGCTTGGCAAAAGAGAAGAATCCCACAATCTATGCTTTGTGTGATCCAACGATTCTAGGGGTTTTGAAAGTTTCTTGTAATACATGAAAAATCAAGGTTGAGCTTTCAACGGATGGTTACTTTTAGCTTTTGAGAGGATTTGAACGGTTCGGATCATGCAAAGGAGGCCCACAAAAATAAAAATTAATATTTTAGAGTATGAACTTTTTTGCAAATATCTCAAAATCAAGGAGGGATCTCATAGCCATGTCTGATCTCCTCTAAATAATTGATGGTTCGGATCATTATTTTGATGCCCATAATAGTAAAAAACTTTTAAAAAAAGGGACTGCCAAAAGAATCCCGGTTTTTACAGTGTGCGTGATCAGCAGCTGAGAGTATTTTTGCCAATATCTCATGATCTATGATGAATCACGTTCCCAAATTTGGTCCCAAGCCATTTTATGCCTCCTGATCACATCAAATGGTCTAGATTTTGCAAAAGGGGACAAAAGTCACAAATAGAGTGATCCAACGGTTTGGACTTTTTTTAACAAATAGCTAAAAATATAAGAGGAATCAACGGCTGATATTTGACATATGAACCTTTTTGGAGATTTTAAACATGTTAGTGGTTCAGATCATCATTTTGGGACCCACAAAAATAAAAAATCTACAAAAACTGTTGACCAATATTGACGCTAAGAAACACTGTAGCAGCACTTTTCCTTGCGCGTGCAGATTCTGCATTTCCGACAGGGGGAGGTTGAATCCTCCTAATAATCAATCCCACCGCCGCAAGGAATCCACTTGAGACTATTCCTCTGTATATAAAACGTGGATTTTCCATGCAATCGCAGAAGAGCACCCGGGATTCCTCTCTGTGGACATTTGCCAAATGTGCCCTTATTAGATACGTGGATGAAGGTCCTGGACATATTTCGATAGCCAGGTGGTTAAGGTTTATGGGGTCCCCCTGCATGTTTCGAACTCGATGATCTTCTTCATTAGCTTCCTCATTTTGATCTTATGTGGAAGTTAACCCAAAAGTGGCGAACAAAGATGATATAAGCTACGGCACTTTAAAGCAGCAATCCTACTAGGGCTGTCTATTCTGTTGCTGATGGAGCTTTTAGTGGGGAACTTGATTTTTATTATCCATCTAGAGATAAGTGGTGAACCCAGAGATGCATCTATAGAGGAGACAAGTGTCTATAGAAAGTGTAGGGATGTGCACAAGCTGCAGTCGAACTCCCATTTTTTAACCAATTACAACTAGGACTCTTATCTCAGACTGTTAAGAACATGAAAATTCCTAACAATGAACTTTTTTTATTATCACAAGGCTTCCAGAAGAAAAATACTCGAAATTTACATGGTTAGGCATGGGATTGGTCCCAGCGGAACTCAGATCCATCTCGACAAGCGCTGTCTTTCTCAAACTGATACTGTTATGATTTATCCAAGATGGTTCTTTTTGGCTTTCTAATACTTTTGACAAGCTGATGCAATACGATTTATTCTAAATTGTAAATTATGCTAAATTGATAACTTTAAGGATCAATTTAAAGTTGTAATGATGTGGTCCAGGTGGAGGTGACTGATCCAGCTCTTCTTGCTCTAATAGAGAATTACTGCAGAGAAGCAGGCGTCCGTAATCTGCAAAAGCACATCGAGAAAATATACCGCAAGGTCTGTCTGTGTGTGTGTGCGTGCGTGCGCACCTGCGTGTGTGCTGTGTCTCTGTGTGCTCTGAGTTTTGGTAATCATGGTAATTGCTAACTCTTGAGTTTTGGTAATCATGGTAATTGCTAATTTGCTGTAAGGCTTGGGAAGCATAATGTTTTGGAAGGACTTTTCACATTGTGCAAGTGGCCTGGCTGAAGCAAATATAGAGTTTTGATAATCTGCTATTACCTTTTACTTGAAATGTGGGATAGTTAAAAGGCAACTTTCATAAAAAGTGGGCTCAAAAGTTGGTTGGGTGAGGTAGTCTACTGCCTGTTTGACAGCAACTCTCCTTCTCTTAGGCATGGGACCAGCACATGCCAATTGCCAAGACATCGTATAGCAAGGAATTATGAGTAACAGAGTTGGTGGATAGTTCTAATATGCAGTATTATGCACATTGGTACAGTCATTACACACTAAACTTTGGTACAGGCACTTTCTTCTTTTTTCATTTTATTTTTTTTTGAACAGTCACTATGTTCATGTATATTGACAAGTAGCAATACCCAAAATATACAGAAACAGGGACTGATACTAGTATCCGGGATACAATTCTGAATTCTAATGTCCAAAACACGCCTATACGCATTTCCTGTCTGATAAAATTTCTGGGAATATAGAAAATTATGAACTTATACAAGAAGTAACTGTTAAATCATGAAGTGTCCAGCCAATTCTATAACGAGCCGGTACCTTAAGCATACAGAAGGATGTCTGTATTCTAGCAGATAATTCTTTGGGTCACTTATGCATGTCTCTATTTTCAGCTACTGATGCTGTTCCATGCTGTGCACCTCTTAGTCCTTACAATAAATTGACATTTTATGTGTTGGATGCCCCAGCTATAATTTATTAAAAGTAACTTATAGTGAAGTTTTTGTATAAATTATGCAGTTTCCAAATTAACTAACTTGTTTTATTAATTTTTTTGAGCCACTTGAACCTTTGAAATGCTGTGCTTTAAAATTCTTTCCTTACCTTTGCGTATGAAAAAAAACATTGGAGAGGATTTTTTCTCCTGTCACATGTACCTAACAAGATTATAAATGATATTGAAATGCTATGAAAACCTCTGGGCTCTGACTGGCAACAGTCGTGCCACCTATTTCTTTCTGCCAGATCTCAAGGCCTTGAATCATATCCTTAAAAAATTCATTGAAAGAGAAAAACGACGTAATGCTTTTACAAATTATTCAAGGCCTTTTCTTTGTTTTTAACTTTCTGAGTTCTCAGATTGAATTGTGAACTAATGTTGCAATATTCCAACTTCAGGTTGAATTGTAAGTTGAATGTGATAATACTTAATACCAATTTTATTGCCTCGCAGATAGCGTTGCAACTTGTGCGACATGGGGTTACAAATGAACCATCACCCAGCGCTAGTGTCCACGTTGTAGGAGCCAATGAATCCAAAGAAAAATCTATTGAAGAATCAAATGAAACAGTACCTGAAGGACAAACCTGTATTGAATCAAAGGAAGCAATCAATCATAAAGAAGCCAATGAAACCCCCACAGAATCTGATTCAGCAAAGGTGGGTGACCAAGTTTCCTGCACAGATGACCAGCCTCTTGACTCAGTGGTATGAGCTCCAAACCCAATGTCTTCCAAATGAGATTAGTATAACCGTGTCCGCCAACTCATGTTCATGAGCTTCTATTGTCCAATTCTATTTACAGGGCAATGCAAAAGCTGAAACTGTCCAAGAAACTGATTCGAGTAAGATAATTGAGAAAGTTGTAGTCGATGTGCCAAACCTATCAGATTTTGTTGGGAAACCAGTCTTCCATGCAGAGCGTATATATGATCAAACTCCTGTAGGAGTCGTCATGGGTCTCGCATGGACAGCAATGGGTGGTTCAACACTATATATAGAGACCACCGTAGTGGAGCAAGGGGATGGGAAAGGTGCACTGCATCTGACTGGGCAGCTCGGAGATGTCATGAAGGAGAGTGCCCAAATAGGCCATACAGTTGCTAGAGCAATATTGCTTGAAAAAGAGCCTGACAATCCTTTCTTTGCCAATTCCAAGCTGCATTTGCACGTGCCAGCAGGTGCTACTCCAAAGGACGGACCAAGCGCTGGCTGTACCATGATCACATCATTGCTCTCCCTAGCCATGAAGAAGCCTGTCAGAAAAGATCTTGCAATGACTGGGGAAGTAACTTTGACAGGACGAATCCTTCCAATTGGTGGGGTACGTTAACAACAACTATGCAACATCCATTTTCTTTTTAGTTTTTTTGCCACTTGTCTTTTGGTTCTTGTTGTGTTCTAGGGGATTTCCACATGTATCAATATTATATAGACTAGATTCACACAAGGACTCTTCCTGATACGACAGGTTAAAGAGAAGACAATTGCTGCAAGGAGGAGCGATGTGAAAACCATCATATTCCCATCAGCTAATAGAAGAGATTTTGACGAGCTTGCCATGAATGTTAAAGAAGGCCTGGAAGTTCACTTTGTGGATGATTACAATAAGATATTTGATTTGGCCTTCAACACTGATCAAGTCACGGAGAAATAAACTGCTTGGTTTGATCTATTTTCCATAGCAAGAACGTGGCTTGCATAACGCTTCCTGCTAACCATCTTGATATGATTTTGAGTTTTGTAGACAAAAGTATCTTCATTTGTTAGTCATGAGTTTCCCAATCCCCATTCATGCACCGAGCCTGTGTTCGATCCATTATTTGTACCTTTTACTATTTATCTGTAAAATGGAAACCACCCCTTTCTTCTGTCAACTTCAATGTTTTAGGGTGGTGTCCACATTTTTCAGCGGCTAAACTTTTTATTGTTGTTATTTTTTTTAATAATGCTTTTGCACTTGAGGGTACGAGTGTATCATACATACACAGTTTTATGCTTGCCATGTTAGAAATTGGTGCAGGTCAGACATTATTGCTGCAAAGAATGTTGACATTATTGTAATTTTAATTCGAATTTTTTTCTTTTGTCATTAATCTGGGTTATGACGGTGATCCTTTAATTCTGTGAACTTATTTATTCATTGATGTACTTGTTTTTCTCTTTTGCCTTGCAACATGATCTGTGATTGTTTCCATTATGGTAATTGTTACATCCTTATGAGCTCGTGCTGCTAATTGGGAGGGCATCGGTTATGATGAGGCACCAGAGCAAATGATGCATTGGGTAATTCTGTGGTGCAATTATCCATAAAAAGAATTAAACCAGGGGCTGCGTAATGTGAACATGTTACTCATATGGCTGGAGGAATTTTTGAGTCAGAATGGACCTTCATTGTAAGTACATCACACTAGTTTGGAGGGTGTGGGGAGGAAAGGTCTTAACTGTTCGTGAATTGGGATTAGGCTAATCAGCCCAACAAATGGCCCTAGCCCATCATTTGGTAGGGGGTTCGGGGCAAGTTCATTGGTTAATCGTCGATGCAGGAGGTCCTTGCTTGGAAACTGTTTGAGGCCTTATTTGATACACAATGCTATGCTAACGGGTGGTGTTGTGTATTTGGAATTTGGAGTTTCACCAATGATGTGGTTCTTCATCCTAGACAATATTCATGTGTATGTGTCTCACCAAGTTTTTTTTTGTGAGAACACTAGGTAAGGTTTATCTATTATCCAATTCAAACCTTACAATACACAAGAGATCTTTTGATAGTCACACACTCCAGGTTTTGGTTAGATCCAAATTTACTGGACCATTACATCGACTGTGCGTCAATCCGAATGGAATGGATTTGTGGGCCAAGGATGAAAGAATTAAGGACATGTGATTGGAGCCAAACTTGATATGTAGGGTGGTTTCGCATGAATCTTTCCATCCCCCCGGTCTTATCACTTGGTGGAGTCTACAATACACCCCACAGAGGAGTATGCACAGTCCCTTCGTGAGGGACGTATGCACACAAAGATTACCTCATCATCGTTTTGGTGAGGGATGTATACACATGAATATTGTCTATATGTATGCATATATATGTTTATAGATATATATATATATGTGTGTGTCTGTGTGTCTCTGTGTGTGTGTGTAAGAGAGCCTCACCTTAGCTTATGTAGATCGGAGAAATTTTGTCTTCCCAAGCATGTGGGGCCCACCTGTGGTCCGTCCAAATGGACCACACGTAGGGCCCCTTGAATTCCACTAGCCTAACAATTTTTTTCCCGATCCAAATGAATTGGATAGTTGGATCTATTACACACCAATCCGAATGGATTTGCACCATTAAAATTGTGGGACCCAAATGGAGATAATATACATCAATGATGGGGTTGATTTTCTGTAGAAAGGAAGGCCTTTGTGTATCCTTCAAATCTCTCTCACCCCTATCCTCATGTGAGTCCTCAAGTGGGCTCCATCCCCTTGAGCGGACGCCCCTTGTCTATCGTTGAGCGCAAGTGAAGAACCCCCTAAATAGGAGAGTCTCACCTTAGTTCACGTGGACGAGAGAATTCTCATCCACCTAAGCATGTAGGGCCTACTTGTAGTCCATCAAAATGGACCACACAAAGGTCCCCTGAACTCCATTGGCCCACCAATTTTGGGCCTAATCAAATAAACTGGTCTGTTGGATCTATTGCACACCAATTCGAATGAACTATGCACCATTAAAATTGTGGGGCCTAAAATGGAGATAATATACATCAAGGATGAGGCATATTTTTTTGTAAAAAGGAGGGCCTCTATGTGTCCTTCAAATCCCCCCATCCCCATTCCCATTGTGGGTCCCCAAGTGAGCTCCACACCCTGGAGCGGAAGCCCTTTATCTACGGTTAAGTGTAAGTGAGGAGCCTCACCTCTGCTCACGTAGATGAGAGAAATCCCATTTGTCCGAGCATGTGGGGCCCACCTGTGGTCCATTTAAATGGACCACACACAGAGCCCTCCTAAATCCACCGGCCCACCAATTTTTTGCCCAATCTGAATGAACTAGATCGTCAGATCTACTGTACTCCAATCTGAATAGACTATAAATCGTTAAAATTGTAGGGCCTAAAATGGAGATAATATACAACATTGGTAGGGTCCACCTTTGGAAAATCCAAACCATTTTACAACCCTAAGACCCATTGTATACTCTGTATCTAAATAATTAAAGTTGATTTTAGTTATATTTACTGTCAATTTCAATAGACCATGGATTGATCACTAAATTTCACACATGAGACTCCTTCCATATCTACCCATTAAAAAGAGAAGTGCAGAAAGTGGGCCTATTTTGCACTATTCCCATGTTATTTTCAATTTTGTGCTCAGATCTAGTTGTACTAAGAACTTATTTGGCAATCTTATATTAAAATACTATCCTGAGAATATGTCACACAAAACTTGTTTGGTAACGGTGTAAAAAATTTTCTCCAATAAAAGGAAGCAAGAGAATCATAGGATCTAAAATATAGGACCCACCTTTTAATGTTTACAGCAATTTGTTATTGATATACATGGGACCCACCTGTAAAAGTTACAACGTAGTACCTACCTTTAAAAATTAGAACATGGGCCCTATATTCATAAGACTTATGCGCCTATCTTTATAAAAATTATAGTGTAGGTCCACCATTTTTAATGTAAATACGGGACCTATTTTTATAAATTACAACATGGTACATTCCTTCAGAAATTAGAATATGGGCCTACATTCATCGGATTTATAATGTAGTCCACATTTTGTAATTGTGACTATGTGACCTACATTTAGAAATTACAAAGTGGAGCTACATTTTTTTGTGATTTGCACATAGGACTCATATTTAGAAATTACATTGTGGTGCCGTCCTTTAGAAATTATAATAGATTAAAATGTGGGGCCATCCTATTTTTTAATTGTGAACACGAGGCCCACTATAAAAATTACATAGTACCCACTTTTAGAAATTAGAACGTGGGGCCACATTCATAAGAATTACAATATGGCTCCACCCTTTGGAATTTTTTTTTAAAGATTAAATATATTTTTTTGAAAGATTAATATTTTTTGAAAGATTAAATTTTTTTTGAAAAATTAAATTTTTTTGCAAGATTAAATATTATTTTGAAATATTAAACATTTTTTGAAAGATTTTTTTTGAAAGATTAAAAGTTCTTTTGAAATATTCAATATTTTTTTGAAATATTAAATATTTTTTAATAGTAGATATTTTTTGAAAGATTAATTATTGTCTTGAAATATTAAATACTTTTGAAAGATTTTTTTTTGAGAATTTAAAAAGTTTTTTTAAGATTAAATATCTTTTTGAAAGATTAAATAGTTTTTTGAAAGATTAGATATTTTTTGAATTATTAAATATTTTGTAAAAAGGATTAAATATTTTTTTTGAAAAATTAACTATTTTTTTGAAAGATTAAATAGTTTTTTAATATTAAATTTTTTTTAAAGATTAAATATTTTTTTAAAAGATTAATTTTTTTAAAGATAATATTTTTTTTTACCGTATAACCTATATTTACAAAGTAGAACATGGGGCCCATAGTCAAAGGATATATAATATGGTCCCACCATTATAAGAAATTAAGAATTAAAATATGGGCCCACCTTTTTTTATTGTTATCATGTGACCCAATTTAGAAATTAAGTAGTAGAATCACCTTGAGATAAGTAGAAAACAACTGTATGAGCAAATTATTTTGAAAAATAAAATAAATTTTTTTTGTTTAGAGTTTCCTTAGCTAGCGGTAAGATTTTAAGATTTCTCTAGCAAGACCAAAACTCGAAACACTGACTTGCACATGCCAAACACGTGCAAGTAGTACGATGCTAAATGCACCCTAATCACCTGTTTCAGCCTTAGTTTATCCAACTATGCACATCTACTAATTTGAATAATAATGAATTATTTAATCACTACAATGGGTGCTAGGACTAATAAGAGGTTTGGATTTCCAAAGGTGGGCCTCACACATGTATTTAACGTGGAGGTTGCACCATACTACTCATAGTTCGGCCGCCCCCAAAGTTCATCCCACACAATAGGTTTGGATTTTAGCCTCCTTTGACTCCTTCAATAGGGTTGCAAAAAGATCACATTTTTGCATAACCATGGTGATCCATACCCAAATCCTTCTCTGTAGGATTT